>CM057455.1:676240000-681240000 GCA_016271365.2 Neoceratodus forsteri
TAAAACAGATTTCAATATTGAAAAATGCTCACTTATTCATTTTGGGGAAAAAAATCAAATTGCCTCGTGTAAGATAATATGTGCTCTATTAAAGAAGTAGAATCTGAGAGTGACCTAGGTATTGTTATAAACAAATATTTTACTTATGTAGATCAGTATAGATGGGTTGTCCTCAGAGCAAATATAATCCTAACATCAATTAGAAAAGCATTTGTCAACAGGAGTAGGGCTTGCATTCTTCCATTCTACACTATGTATGTTAGACCACATGTAGATTATGCCACTTCATTTTGGGCACCCTATCTTGAAAAAGACATACAGATCATAGAATCAGTTCAAAGAAGGGCCACAAAACTTTTTGTGTCATCCATAAATACTCTATCATATCCTGACAGGCTAAATACCTTATGCCTTTATGACCTTAAGACTCACAGAATCAGGGGTGATATATTCATGCTTTGTAATATCTTAAAAGATCCACACCTTACAAAGGAATGTAACATAGAATGGGTGACAAAATCTGAGGCCTGAGATGCCACAACAAACACCATACAGTACCGAAGGTTAAAACAAATAAAAGAGAAAACTTCTTCATCATCAGAGTATGCAAGCTATGGAACTCATTGCCTTCCCATTTGGTTGATATTAATTCATTTGAGTCATTCAAAAATGCATTAGGTAACTATCTTTTTAGCTATGGGAACTAATATACACTCTGCAGGTGTGGTAAAGGTGGTCTCGATGGGCACATGCCTTCTTCCACTTTCAGTAACTGAGTAATTCCGAGTAACGCCGAGTAACTTCCAACTGTTATATGAGAAACTAAGGTAAGTGTGATTCAATGTATTTCAATGGAGATTTGAACTTTATTGCATAACTTTCTCATTTTTGTATATTTTCACCCCAGATTTTCAACATGGCATTTTTGGGATCCCACCTCATGAACAGTGGTAGTGAAACTAGGCAAATTAAGCCTGAAAGGTGATTTTGTGGTCACTTGGTAATCACCTTTCAGGTGGAATTTAAAAATGTTCACCACCATTGCTCATGAGGTGAGGTCATAAGAAGGTTATGTTGAAAATGTGGGGTTGAAAAATGTAAAAATGACAAAGATATGAGCATACATTGACATTTTACTATGCTCATTCATAACTTCCATAATTTTAAATATTGTGATCCTCAAAATTTTCAACATGGCCATTTTTTCACATAACTGCTCATGAATGTGAAAGCAGTCATTTTTCAAATCCTGGTCAAAAATGGGTTTTCATACCTGTGGCATGGAATGACATTTTGGTGGTACACAATCAAATTTCAGTGAAGATTTGAACACCTTCTCAAGTGTGGTTCATGAGGTGGGGGTAATAGGAAGGCTATGTTGCAAAATCATCATTTTTCAGACATATTGGCTCTGACAAGAGTTTGGTACAGTACATAAGATTTTAAGAGCTTATTTCAGGAGCATAAGATGGCATACAGTAGATATATCTAAACTGTTTCCAGAAATTGAGTTTTACAGAACATGTATGCTCCTTGACTTTCTTAATGATGCACTGCAACCAGTATAAAACTAGCCAGCTGCTTCTGAACACAGGGGCACCCTAGAACCTCAGAATTTGTTGTAATGTGATGTTTGTACACTGAGAAGTCTAATGTTTATATGGCCAGCATTTAGTGATGTCTGTGACTCTCTAAGTAAATTGATAGTGTCACCATATTTGTTCATAGATAAGAAAACAATAGTAGGAACAGTTTCGCTATTTAAAATTGGCCTTTGTGTAAGCCTGTTGCTCTATAGCAGTGTCACATATGTCTGTGGCACTCCCTTCTTTCAATGCAACCATGTTATTGCAAGTGAAATAGTGACTACCCCTGTCTTGTGGGTTTAACAAGGTTGAGGGGGTCTCGTCCTTTAAACTCCTGGTTGAGGTTTTGAATCAATGTTTTGCATCAAATGGCATAGTCCTACTACCCAGAGAAAGGTTAAAGTGGACCTTGTGTATGTATGGTACACCCTGTGAGATACAATACCTCGCCACCTCTGTTTTTATTTATAAGGGCAGTTTACACACTTATGGAACACAAACAAACCAAACAGAAAAAGTAATAAGTGATATGAATGTGTACTGTACTCTTGTAAATAAAAAAATGTAATTATCTGTGCAGCATCAAGTTGTGGACTACAGAAGGAGTGAGGTGCTTCTGGGAATCCAAGGTTTCCATTTTTTAGATTCAGTCAGGAGTGCAATTGCTTCAGCTCTGCCAGTTGTGGTTGGTGCCTTTGATGTGTGAGTACAAAGAAGCCTTAATGGTATAGTCCTTGAGGTAAGTTACATGCTCCCCTGCAAAGCAATAGATGTGCATGCCAATTCCTACAGGAAAGACCAAAGTTTTAAACATTTGTACATTAACATTTAAGCTGTCTAAAAACCTGATTTCTATCTAGGCACAGGAAATGGTATATAATAACTGGGTTCTCCTTTTTCCCATAAGGAAAACATCGTGTAATTTGCCATTATAAAGGAGTGTTTATAACGGCAAACACGTGCACAGTTTCTCTCACTCCCAGCATGCACCAGCTGCAGCTCTTCCAGTTGGACCGCTCTCTGTTAGAGACTGAACCGCCACTCAGATTTGGTGGTAAGTGGCCTTAAAAAATAAAATTTGCCACTAGAAAAAAATAAACTTTCGAATGCTGAATTAAAAAAAAAGTTTAACTAAGCAAAAGCAACCATGAGCTGAAACATAACCGAGCCGCTGCCACACATGAACGTCTTTGTATTTTATATAATTGCTGTGGTGAAAAAAGTCAAACCCAGCAAAAAATATGGGGGTGTGTGTTTAAAAACTCAAAGTTTACACACACCCTTGAGGGTAGATGCTTGCACAAACCCCAAGAGCATTTATGCACCATCTAACCCCTCAGGTGTGTGTAAACTTCTCATTACACACACCACCCCATACTTTATTCTACAGTATATGTATTCAACAGTTCACCTACACAAATGATTCCTGCCTAGCAGAATCTCCTCTGATTCTTGCACTATTAGTATGTATTAGCTATGTTTTTACCAGGAGACACCTATAAATACTATATTGGGGTAAGGATCTGGGTTTTACATACAGTATGTATATTTGTGTGCAGTGTGCATGGGAAGATTGGTAGAAGCACCATATGCCTAATATGTCAGACTTATTAAAGACCTAACTGATCTCTCAGAGTGGCATAATAGGGCTATAACTCCTTCCACTGAGTTTTGGGTCTCAGCTCCCCTTTCCTTGACCAGCATACAGCTGCAGCAAAGGATGTGATCAGATATTTTTTAGCTATATTGCAAAATGCCTAAAGAGATTCTCTTTTGTGGCCCTACTGTCATACTACAGGCAGGTGAGAAATTGTTGTAGTGATATCGCAGAATGTCAGGAGATATCTGACTATGTATTCTGCTGCAGCCATATAAGTATCTTCAGAATCAGTTCCGTTATGTCTTCTGTTACTGGAAACTCTCCATCCTTTTCCTCACTGTTCTCCTCCTTGGAGACTGGCTGTGTATCCATTATCATGAAAGGTTCTTCACTAGGATCTAACTAGGTTCCAGGCTGGTTGGTATCTTCCCATGTGTAACATCCTGCAATAAACTGTGAATGTTCACTGTGGAAAATATTCTTCAGCTTAGTTTCCTTACCTAATCAGTCAATGCCCACTACTGTTAGGGTGACATGAGGTTTATATTTGGCTGTGGGATTCTTCTTGTGCATAGCAGATCTAGATTCCAGTAACTGAGACACATCAGGTTCCTTTAGAGTGGCATGAGTCTCGGTTTTCAAAATAGACATCAAGTGATTCCTACAGTATGAGCTGCCGAAGTCCCACTTAATTTTCCTTCCAGTCATATTCTGTAGACCGGCATGTTTTATACTTGTTCCATCACAATGTAATGAGTGTTTCCCTGTCTTTCAGCAATCTTGGGTCTCTGGGCAATCCTAGATTCTGTAACCGTGTTACATCACAATAATTCATGTACCCTCGCTTTTTTGTTATACCTGAACTTGTTGGCTCAGTTCCATTTTCCAGTCATTTCTGAGGCCAACTGGTAGATTAGATTAGATAAAATAAGATCAGTTTAGTTTAGATTAGATCAGATTAGATTAGATTAGATTAGGGTGGAGCCGTGAATCTGGCCTACCTAGATTTCAGTAAGGCTTTCAACACCAATCCACATAGGAAACTAGTAAAGCTGGGTAACTTAAACGTGAGTTCAAAGGAGGTAAACTGAATAAGAAATTGGTTAGGGGATAGGTGACAGGGGGTGGTGATCAATGGAGTTCATGCCAAAGAAGGGAGAGTGACCAGTGGGGTGCCTCAGGGATCAGTGCTGGCACTGGTCCTCTGTAATGTCTTAGTGAGTAGTGATGTGTGAAGTTGGAAAACTTTGCTTTGTGAATTAGTTAACAAATTCATCTTATTTTTGGAAGTTAATCTTCCTTGTGAAGTCCAAATTTGCAGTAAACTGATAACTTCATGAAATGCAAAGTTGATAACTTTGCCAGAGAAGTTTAGTACAGAGGCAAAATTGCAGTGTACTATGGGACCAGAGGTCACATATTACTGAAGCAAGCTGTATGCCATGAGGAAGCTGTCTTCAGTATAGTCTTCTGAAGACAGAGTAGGAGAGAAGTCTGTGTGTGTTTGTTTGAGAAAACATCTCAAAACCAAATTCTTTGAATCCAGATTGCTCTCAAATTGTTCTAGAGGCCATATGCTGCGAGACTTGTTTTCTTGTTCATTTTTTTACTGATTATTTACTTTAAAGAAGTGGTTTCTCTTTTGTCAGTCTGTGAAGCAGTGATGTGGTGGAGGGTAGGTGTACTGTAATTCAAGGCAGCCCAGAAATATCCAGAGCTTTTTTGTCTAAGCAGGAGATTTGTGTTATATTTAGGTTTTCTCACTCTTTCTTATTCATCATTTTTGATCTGTAGTGAATCATTTTATATTTTTTTTCCTGTGGTTTAGTTTGGTGTGTTTAAGTATTTTGTCAGTGTCTTTCTGTAGCAGTTTTAGTTATTGTTTTAGTTATATTTTTCTTAAAGTGGCGGTGTTTTGTAACTTTTTGTTATACTTAATATTAAATTGCACATTACCCCGATCATTTTAATCCCTATTCTGGTTAAAAAAAAATAATAATAATAATTTTTGATCTGTAGTGAATAATTTTTCATTTGTATTTCTGTGGTTTAGTATGGTGTGTTTAAGTAAAGTATTTTGCCAGTGTCTTTCTGTAGCAGAAAAAAAAGAAAAAAAAAGTTCTGGTTGCTTTTAGTAGTAGTTTTTTAGATCACACTGCTGATCTCTGATTCTCTAGAGGGAGGTGTTGTCTGCTGCTTGTAGTTAATAACTTGTTTATCCCTTTTACCCTTTCATTTTTTTCAGATCACACCGCTGATTCCTGATTCCCTAGGGACAGGTGTTGTCTACTTCTGGTACTTATTTGTATTGCAGGCTTTATTTTACATTTTGTAGTTTTTCATCCCAAATCAAGTTTCAATTAACATACAAGAATGACCTGGAAGAGACACTCAACTAAAGGGAGAGGTGCTGGGGAGGCAACAAAGAAGTATTAAATATCTGTGGGGCAAAATAGTGCTTCAGTTAAAAAACTATGTTTGTGACAGCATGTTTTATAGGCTCCAGGCTGGTAGTAGCAAAGGAGTAGTTGGCAGTGGTGGCATTAGTGTAGCCACATTTTTCTCTGACACATCTGTTGCATCCATACTGATGGAAAAGATATACAGGTGTAGTCACAGACACTGCTAGCTATTTCCCAAAATTTCTCTGATATTTCCAGAAATATCTGATGCTTTTTGCATTGAAACAGTAGGGGCAGCAGAGAGAAACTCTTCAGAAATTTCACGAAATATCTGGAAATAGCTGGCAATGCCTGTGGCTACCACTGTACTATGGTATCACTAAACTCAGTTTCCTGAGTCTCAGAATACCAACCCCACTGGCCCAAAATGCAGCACTCAAAAACAATCAGATGCCTGTAAATACTATTTCAGGCATCTGATTGTGAATTGCACTCAGCTTCACCCCCTGAACCCCACATGTGGGGGGCTGTGCCTCCACAACCCCTGTAACTAAAATATCTAACTCCAAGAGGGAGCGGACCTTGGAGTTAGGAAAAAACTGTTACAGGGCTGTAACAGTGCAAAAAGTTGCAGGATGCAAGGAGGGATAGAACCTGTGCCTCCCCGAGCATGCTGGCTGAGCTGCCAGTGCCTTACCCCTCAACACCACTGAGGTAGCTCGGCCAGCTTTCCGATTCCTCCACCATTTCATTAGCATGTACGGGGTAAGGTAGCAAACCATCACATCCGCTATCTTACCCCTGTAATGTTTGTTGGGTTTCCTCATTGTCGGGCTGTTCACTGCCTGGATTCTGAACCTGACGGGCAACACTGCCCGGGCAGGTCAGTGTTGGGACAGTGAGCCTCAGCAGAACATAAGGGTACTGGAGGAGATGTGGAAGATGACAAAAGAACCAGCTGTAAACAACATTTTTATTTTATACTGTAGGTTGCAAGTGACCACATTAACTCTAATGTCCCATAGAACAACACTGCAACTTTTGCAAGCCATAATTCCACCAGTCTTTGGAGTTAAGGAACACTCTATACATCCAAACAAGGATCTTGATGTGTAAGATAATAGTAACACATATTACCCCAGGAGAAATTCATGATGAGTGCACAACATCTGAAAAATCACCTTCTAACTTGACCATGGTGCCAAATCCACACTTTAAGTCCTATAATTATCAAAAATGCATCAAATGTGCACAATTATTGGACTACAATCATATCATGTTTTAGAAACATTTGACAATATTTGACTGAGTTATACCTAAAAACCCAAACGGAGTAGTTGGTGGAAGTCATTCTGACCCAACTTCACAGTTGTGTACCCCAATGAGAAGTTACAGGTGAAGTTGCAAGGTGAAGTTACCAATGATTAATTTCCTATAAAATAGAAAAACTTTGCAAAATGATCTGCTCCGGCAAATTTGGCAACTTTGCCTTAACTTCACCTGCAAATTTAAACCTTGCAACATCTCTATAAGTGAGATTGCAGAGGAGCTGGAAGCAATCACTGTACAGTCAGGTTGTCTGCCATGTAACAGTGGAATATGCTGCTGCATTCCATCACTTTATCACTTGTCCATTCATTATTGTGCTTCATTTGGGCTGCAACTGACTGAACTGTATGTGTACCAGTCACTGTACCTTGTAAGACAGTAAATAGCTGTGCTGGCATTTCGGAGCTTAATAACATTTGACATGCACCCCTGGGTGCCACTGCCATCATGGACATTCACAGCTGTCCCCCCGATACATTCTCTGCCACCACCTGTCTCTTTTTCCCTCTTTCACCTTTCTGGTAAGCATTTCTCTCCCCCCAAACATCCAGCCCTGCATGTGTTGTGACAGGTGGGGGGTGGGTTGGATCCTTGTGGCATGTCTCTCAGGTGCACTAACTTTTGACGCAGGTTGCAGCATGTGGAAAACCCAGGGAGTTAGGTACCGGGACACTGATTCATAAAGAATTGGGTACAGGGTATCTGACAGACCCTGAGTTTGCTACATCCCTGGAGTGATGCAACTTGTGTCACTCCAAGGGATCTTTGAGAATTGGGCCCCACATCTCCAGAAGGACATAGACAGAGTGGAAGCAGACCAGAGGAGGGCAACTAAAATGGTACAGGGTATGCATCAAAAGCTCTATGAGGAGAGACTAAAGGACTTCAATATGTATACCCTGGAAGAGAGGTCCGATGGGGGGATTTGATAAAGATCTTTAAATACATCACAGGGGTAAATAAGGTAAAAGAGGAAATATTTTTTCAGAAGAAAAGTACTTAAGAACAAGGGGACCTACTATGAAGCTGGAGGAAGTAGATTTGGGAGAGAGGTAAGTAAGTACTTCTTCATAGAAAGAGTGGTGGATTCCTGTAACAGCCTTCCAGAGGTGGTGTGGCAAAAAAAGTGGTGGGGTTCAGGAATGCATGGGATGGAAAAAAGGAATTCATAGTGGAGAGGAAAGAGGAAGACAGAAAGAGCTGCAAATCAAGTAGCAGACTAGGTGGGCCAAGTGGTCCTTATCTGCTGTCAAATTCTAAGCTTCTATGCTGTGTTCAACTGATCTTTGAGGTGATGGACATACAGAAGGTACATCTCATGGCAAGTTTCATTGACACAGATTCTCATGCACAAACCAATTGTCATTTAGACTCCCCTGGAATCATTGACTCCCACAACCAAATCATGGTTCAACCACTTTAAGTTTATTTTAGTAGATTCTCAGTTACATCACTTACTTCTATAAATGCCTTCACCAATATACATGAATACACACCAGTCCTTCAGGGTTGCCCCTTTATTAACACATTCTCAAATATTTACAACTTTTTACTGGTAACATGTCTTCTTCGGCTTGAGTGTGGATAGACCTGATGCCCCTTCCCATTTTCTTGCAGTTTCTAGGCTCAGGTGTCCCACTTGATCCCCAGTCCTGTCCCCCCAGGAGTGACTACACCATGAGCGACTCTCCCCTGCCCTGCCATACCTCCTTCCATCTGGGCCCCCATTTTTTCCAAAAACACCTCCCGTTGCTTTCTTGTAGCAACCCAAACCATGACAAGCCACAGTGTTTCTGTTGCCCTCTCCTGGCAACCCTTGTGTTCATACTAAGGTTCATACTACGGTAGGATGAAGGAGCTAGTAGGCCGAAGCCCATAATGCTCCTATACTAGGCCATAGAATAGAATGATAAGTCATACCCTGACATAATTAAAGTGTTGCGATGATGTTTGAAAACCTCTTTAGTATTACTAGTAGCTACGTAGGATGGGAGTCAATTCCAGGGCCCAATAATTCTTACAGTGAAAAAATACTTACGATTATTATGTTTGAAGGATTTACCAGTTAACTGAAGGATATGACCTCTAGTATTGTGTACTGATATTTTGAAAGAAAAACCTAATTCAGACATGATATAAGGGTCATGAATGATGTCATATAGAAGGAGAAGGTCACCTCGAATACGCCTAATAGTAAGAGACATTAATTTCAATGTATCCAACCTAGACTCATAAGATAAAAATTCGAGTCCAGAGATTTTTTTTAGTATATTTATGCTGTACCCTTTCAAGAGAATAATTTTCAGATTTTTTGAAGGGACACCACAATTGTGAGGCATATTCAAGATGGGGTCGAACATAGGACCTGAATAAAGGTAACAACACTTCCTGATCACGAGATCTAATGTTGCTCAAAATAGACCATGCAATTTTATTAGATGTATTAATAACTGAATGCATATTCTTAGAATAGGTTAAATTATCTGATATTGTTATGCCTAAATCCTTCTCGTCAACAGTGGTACACAGTGGTAACTCATCCAGAGTATACTGGAAATTTAAATTATTGGAACCTAAATGCATAACCTTGCATTTTGCAGAGTTTAACTTCATACCCCATTTATTAACCCAAGTACTGATAACATCAAGGTCATGCTGAATACCCTGATAGCATAGCACCAGGGTGGGTAGATGGGCAGTCAAGATCAGCTGCAGGTGAGAGAGGGATTTTCTCTGCCTGCAGCTCCTTTTCTACTCCTATAACCCAACCTCTACTCCCAGGTCCTTCGGCCAATGCCCTCCCATTACCTCACTCCCCCCACCCTCACCTTTGACCTCAGACCCTTGTGATGCCACTGTCCTCCCAACCCCCCCTTTCACCTACCCCTTAAACTCCTCCCCTTTGCAGGTGCCAAGTGCCCAATGGTGAGCCACCTGTAACTCTCCCCTGTCTCCAAAAACCTACCCTTTTGAAGATCCCAGGGGCCAATGACAATCTAGCTTGCCCCTTAGTTTGGCAACCCCTTTTGGTAGTCTTGCTTCCCTACCAAACATCAGGCAGTACAGCAAGCATCAAGTTTCATTGTTCATTTGTTGGCTCCGTACGACCATGTCCTTTTTGTCCAAAGGTCCTAGCATGTTTAGTATAGTCCAGTAAATCTTTCTCATTGTGGCTTATCTTGGGGTGAAATGGCCTTAATTTTGTATTTTCATATCATCAGAAGAATAGCAGTTCCTATACTGATGGGCTTTCAAAACCTTGACCTTCATCCAAGAGGATCCTCTTCAGTGCTATGTAGTGCACAATTAGCAATTCCATTAAAATTTATGCTGCCATAATAGCCTTCTAAACTTAAGTAGGATACTCCTGGGAATATCTTGAAAAAATAACTGTTACAACTAGGATGTTAGCAATATTCCTAGAATCATGTTGTAGACAGAAGAAATCAATGCACACTAGCTCATGGGAGTACTGGTTACAATGTTCAAGAGATCCTAAAGCTACAATAGGCAAGAGGAAGACATTCACTAGAGGTCCCCCCAGACAGTCAATGAGGTGATGAAGATTGGCGGGTGATGGCTTCTCATTGGTCACAGATCTCTTGCACAAGGCTTTCGCCATAGTCTCTGGAATGCATATTCATTCTTTATCTTTGGTTGCAGAATTGTTTAGTCAAGTCAAGTCAAACTTTATTTGTATTAGGCACTTTTCAAAACCAAAGTTCCTGTACATGGTTAAAATTCTAAAACAAAATATTCCATAAAAACTATAATAAAATTCAGAATAGGTCAGGATAAGCTAAATCAAATAAGTAGACTTTTAGTGGAAGCCTTAAAAGACTCAGTGGACAGGTACTTTCTCACCCAATGAGGTAGATAGTTCCACAGGGTCGGGGCTACAAACTCAAAGGCTGTGGCACCAGAAGTCTTCAAATGTACCCTGGGAACCTCTAGCAATCCCACGCAGGGGAATGGAGTGGTCAGAGGGGTGATAGGGGTGTAGGAGGTCTTGCAGATAGCATGGTCCCTGTTCATGTCAGGCCTTACTGGTCAGCAATGTGACATTGAAGGTGATTCTCCACTGCACCGGCAGCCAGTGCAGTTCACAGAGCACAGGCGTAATATGAATGGCTCTAGATGAGCCAGTCAAAAGCCTGGTTGCCACATTCTGCACCAGCTGCACATGGTGGATCTCAACCCCTGGAAGCCTTAGATAGACAGCATTGCAATAGTCAAGGCGGGAGGACACAAAGGCGTGGACAAGTATGGGAAGGTCTTCAGGCAGAACAAGGTGTTTCACCCGGGCGAGGTTCCTCAGATGATAAAATGAGGTCTTGATGACAGCCAACACCTGAGCTTTAACTGTTAGACCTGAGTCAAGAGCAATGCCCAGATTCTGTACCTGTTCAGAGGCCCTCAACTGGCTGCCACTGGGTATAATATCAGAGGGACAGCCAGGAGGAAGCCCCTCTACCCAATGACCTGAGTCCACAACCAACACCTCTGTCTTCTCTGGGTTCAATCTCAGCCAGCTGGCACTCATCCAGTCCTGGATCTCAGAAAGGCAGTTGTTAAAGATCGAGATAGCAGCATCACTTTGCTCAGGTACAAAGGACATGTAGAGCTGAGTGTCATCTGCTTAGTAGTGAAAACTCAGCCCATACTTCCTTATAATGCCTCCCAATGACAGCATGTACACTGTGAATAACATGGGGGATAAAATGGAGCCTTGTGGTGCCCCACAAGGCAGGGAACAAGGGGTCGAGGAAAATATTCCTGACACCACACTTTGGGACCTGCTTGTGAGGAAAGAATGGAAGCATCTGAGGGCTGTTCCCACCAATTCACAGATCAACCACAGGCAGTCCAATAGTACGCCATGGTCCATGGTGTAAAATACCACTAAGAGATCTAGGAGCACCAAGATCAAGTGTTTCTTCTGATCTCTTGCCATCAGGAGATCATTTAGCACCCAGACAAGGGCTTCTCAGTACTATGCCTCTTCCAGAATCCTGACTGGAGAGGATCATAGATATCGTGGGTGGTAAGATGGTCTTCAAGCTGCAGCATGACTACCTTCTCAATAACCTTGCCTATGAAAGGCAGGTTAGAGACAGGTCTGTAATTAGCCAGACAGTCTGGGTTGATGGAGGATTTCTTTAAAAGGGGTGTCACCACTGCCTTCTTCAAGAAGTCAAGGAACAAACCCTTCTCCAATGAACATTTGACAATCTCAGCAAGGGCAGGGCTGATGACGTCCAAGCACTCCACAAGGAGGCACATTGGGCCTGGATCCAAACTACAGCAAGTCGGACACAAGCCCCAGACAATCGTCACGATATCAGTGACCGCCAACAGGTTGAAATCGTCCCAGGCAGACTGGATACCTGAGCTCTCCTGCTGACAGTCACAACACTCAATAGAAGGCACTGGTCAGATCTCAGACCTGATGTTGGCAATCTTATCAGCAAAGAACTGAGCAAACTCCTCAGACTTCAACTGTTAAAAAGCTCTCTGATTCTGCAAGTAGGCTGGATTGCACAGCCTGTCCACAGTGTGAAAAAGTTGAGCTGGTCGATTCCTTGCTACAGAAATCTCTCTGGACAGGAACTCTGCCTTCTTATGAGAGATCTCTGACTGATAGAACTGATAATGAGCCATCAGTCTAAACTTGTCCCCTTCCAGGCTGGATTTCCACCAGCACCGTTCTAACCTTCAACCCACTCATTTCTTCTCCCTCAGGTCCCCATCAAACCATGGAGACTGAGGTCGTAGAGTGAGTGGGTGAACACAAACAGGAGCTATGGAATCCAGAGCCCCTGATATTGCACTATTATAGTACCATACAAGTTCCCCTGGATTCATGCATTCCCTCGGCCTACTCGATAGGTCCTATACCACCAGCAGACCATCCAGGGTCACCCCACTTAAAGGGCTGTACTAGATCACCTCCAGGGGCAGGTCTATTAGGGGAAGCCACAAAACTGAACCCAATGGTGTGATGGTCAGATCATCCAACTTATTCCACCACCAAGTCAGAGATCTCCATCTCCAGGAGGAACACCAGATCCAAGGAGTGACCCTGACTATGGGTCACAGTGGTAACAACCTGTGTGAAGCCCAACAAAACCATTAGTTGGTGGAAGTCTTGGCCAAACTGCGAGAGTTCATCATCGACCTAGGTGTTGAAATCCCCAAGACCAAGCACCTGGGGGACTCTAACACCCATGTCGACCTTGAAGTCTGCGCCTTCCTGCAGGAATACCTTCCCATTTCCTGGTGGACGGTAGATGAGAAGTGTCCAGCAGCCCACACCTGCACCTGTGATACACTCAAAGGATCTGGTGTTTTCCCACTGGAATCTCCATAAGCTTGAGTTCCATTTTAAAACAGATGGCTATACTCCCACCCCACCCCTCTGATCCAATCTGGGGCGATGTATCACTGAGTACCCTGCTGGGACTTGTGCGTTTGAGGCCAAACTTTTCCAAATAATCTATGACTTTAAACATGATTGTTTCATGTTCCTCCAGTGTCTTCCCAAACACAGTGATATTGTACTGATAGATCAAGCATTCCAGTAAGTTCTATCCACCATGCCATGTCCTATTAAGAGTTCAAAGGCGCCTTTAGCACCATAGATACCTGGTTTATGTACCATAACAATGCATCAGCATTAACATGGTTCAATACTAGCCTGTGTTCCACACTGTTATAATATACAGACAGTGCTGATAATCATATGTGCCCAGCAGCATTCAAGCTTCACCATGGTCTTCACATGTTAAAGGGTTATTATACGTTCTTTCTATAATTTGTACTCCTTAAAGTTATACATGAAACTGGTCCATGATGGCCCATTTTAGTGCCTGGAATATCAATTTGTGTACAGCATAGTTACATTCTGATTGGGTCAAGTGCCAGCTGGTAAAGACCACAGGTCTCAGTTCTTTGGAGCTGGCTTAGTTGGAGACTGCTCCAACTACCCTAAGACTGGTGTACATACTGTATGCAGAATGTAATGCTTTACTGGTTCAGCATATGCCAAGACAGGTGTTTTGTTTAACCAGTAGATGATTACTAGGCATGCTCTTCACTGGCAACATCCCACTGAGGTCCATGGGATTCATGGATCTTGATGTAGGATTTTGGTTCAGATCTGTCTTTTGCAGTTGCACTGTTAAGTTTGTTAGCTAGTGGGTACCCCTGTGTTAAGTTCAGTAGGGGTCTTATCACTCAGGTACTGTATAATCCTTAATGATGTGATAGCCACAAAACCCAGGAAACTTTGCAGATCTTTCAGATTTCATGGTCTAGGCCAGGTGGTCAAAGATGCAATCTTGTTAGTGTCAATTTGGATGCCCTGTCCAGTTACAATATGTCCCAAATACTTCACTTAGCTCTGAAAGAATTGACATTTATCAATGGAGAGTTTGAGCTCAAACTTTTCCAAATGATCTACGACTTTAAACACGATTGTTTCATGTTCTTCCAGTGTCTTCCCAAACACAGTGATACTGTCCTTATAGATCAAGCATTCCAGTAAGTTATATCCACCATGCCATGTCCCATTAAGAGTTCAAAGACGGCTTTAGCACCATAGATACCTGTAGGCATTCGTAAGAACTATTAGAACCAATGTGAGCAGCTAAATGCAGTTTTTTCTCCAACTCCATAGGCCAAGGGTATTTGGTAATACCTGCTCCTCAGATTCAGTACAGAAAGACTATGACTTCCATTTAGACAATTCAGTGCATCCTAAATGTTCAGCGTCATAAAAACATAATATTGAAATATAGAATTTGACAGCAGAAAAGGACCACTTGGCCCGCCTAGTCTGCCCATTTTCCCTACCTACTGTAAAACCATTGTCCCTACTTGATCGAAGGCTGTACGCCCTCTTTCCTTACCACTAAAGTTCCCTTATGCCTATCCCATACATTCTTGAATCCCATTACTAGGAATGTAAGTTTGTCATGGATGAGGTTTTAAAGATCCATTGGTTGTTCATGAAATCATTAGTAAACATTAGTAAATGTTGTGGCACTGTCATTATTGCTACGTTTTGATGACAATAGTGAAAGTCATGGAAGTCCTGAATAAAGACCAAACATCATGGAATCCATGATGTTTATGCCTGCCATGACAAACTTACATCCCTACCCATTACCATATTTGCCCCTTCCACCTCTGCCTTCGAGGTTGTTCCAGGCATCACAACTCTTTCTATGAAGAAGTACTTCTTCACATCTCCCTCAAGTCTACCACCCTCCAGCTTCATAGAACATCCCCTTGCTCTCGAGTATCTTTCTTCCTGAAAATGCTTCCCTCTTGAACCTTATTTACACCCTTGAGGTATTTGAAAGTCTCTAACATATCCCCCCCTCTTCTTCCTTTCCTCCAGGATGTACATATTGCAGTCCTTTAGCCTCTCCTCATAGGGCTTTTGATGCAGACCCTGCACCATTTTAGTTAAATCCTTCTGGACCACCTCTACTCTGTCTATGTCCTTCCAGAGATGTGGTCTCCAGAACTGGACACAGTACTCTAGGTGAAGTTTCACCTATGCTGTATACAGCAGTAACACCACTTCTCTCCTTCTGCTGTGATACCCTTCCCTATGAACCCTAGCATCCCACTTGCTCCCCCCACTGCTTTGACACACTGTCAGGCCACCTTTAGGTCAATTATGATTATCCCCAGGTCTCTTTCCTATTTGGTGGTCATTAATACTACACCTCCTTACTGTATTCCACCCCTGGGTTTCTGAGCCCCAAGTGTATGATATTGCACTCCTTTGCATTGAAATGCAGTTGCCACATTCTTGACCAGTCCTCTAGCTTTCTTAGATTTCTAATCATTTTTCCAGACACGCTCCCCAGAGTTTATACCTTTTGCAGATTTTAGTTTCATCAACAAAAAGGCATACCTTCCTTCTAGCCACTCTGCAATGTGCTAATCAAGACATTAAAGAGGACTGGTCCCAGTACTGATACCTGTGGCATCCCACTGGTCACCCTCCCCTCCTTGGAGTGAACTACATTTACCACCACTATCTGTCTCCTGTCCCCTGACCAATTCTTTACCCAGTTTACTACCTTTAGACCAACTCCTAGGCTGCCCAGCTTGCTAATGAGTCTCCCATGTGGAACAGTGTCAAAAACCTTACTGAAATCTAGGTAGGCCACATCCACCGCTCCACCCTGATCTAACTCCCCAATCATGCAGTCAAAGAAATATATGAGATTTGTTTGACATGACCTCCACTAAGTGAACCCATGCTGCCTCGGATCTTGTAATCCATTAGATTCAAGATATTTGACAATCCTTTCCTTCAGTAGTGATTCCAATAATTTCCCCACTACCAAAGTCAGGCTGACTGGCCTGTAAATGCCAGCCTCCTCGCTGCTAACACTTTTGTGAAGTGGGACTACATCTGCTGTCCTCCAGTCCTCCAGAACCAGTCCTGTCTCCAGTTAGTGATTGAAAAGGGCTGTCAGGGGTGTAGCCAGCACTTCTCTGAGTCCTCTCAATATCCTGGGTTGCACACCATCTCACCCTATTACCTTGTTCACTTTCAGATTTGCGAGTTCCTTCAAGACTCTGTCCTCTTAAAATGAACTAGTGTCCACCTCCCTTCCTTCAATGCTCCTGGTATTTATCTGTGGTCCCTTGCCTTTCCCCTTCCTCTGAGAACACTGAACAAAAGTATTTGTTCATGATATCCACTTTTTCCTGGTCCCCCTCTACACACACCCACCCTTCCCTCCTAAGCCTTGCTATCCCTCCCCTGGTCTTTCTCTTTTTGCTTACATACCTGAAAAAAGTCTTGTCCCCTTTGTTTACTGCCGGGGCTATTTTCTCCCCTGTTTGTGCCTCTGTACTCCTAATTGCTTTCCCTGCCTCCCTCTGTTTTTCATGTTACATCTTCCCAGTCTCCTCCCACTGTGCCTCCTTATACCTCCTTAGTGCTAACTTTTTTGCCCTTACCTTTCTACCCACCTCTTTTGTGAAACATAGTGGTCTCTTTTTCCTCTTGCTTTTGTTTACTTGCCTGACATAGAGGTTTGTTACCTTCATTATCCTTTCTTTTAGTTTCACCCACTCTCCCTCCACCCAGGTTCTCTGCCCTTGCTAGGGATCCCTGAGGTATTCACCCATCTTTTTAAAATTGGCACTCCTGAAGTCCAGGACCCTCTCCATTGTGTGATTTGATTCTGCCACAGTGCTAATATTGAACCACACTATATGGTGATCGCTGGTCCCCAGGTGGCCACTCACTGTGACTTCTGCAACAGTGTCCCTGTTGGTGAGTACAAGGTCCAGTATTGCCCCCTCACTAGTGGGCTCCTTTACTAGTTGCCAGAGGAAAGCTTACTACAGGGAATACAGGATGTTCCTGCTCCAAGCTGAAGCTTCAGCTTGGATGCTCCAATCTACAGCCGGTAGACTGAAGTTTCCTACCAACAGCACCTCCCCATCATCTGATATCTTTTAGATGGTGCCACCAGAACCTTGTCCCCCCTACCATCCCATGTCGGAGGTCTGTAGATCATGCCAGTATCAATTGCGGCTCCATTACCCATTTCTAATGTGACCAACAGTACCTCCACCCCTCCCTGTATTCCATGTATTTCTGTTGCTTTTATGCTATCCCTCACATAAAGAGCCACCCCTCCCCCTTTCTTTCCCACCCTGTCCTTCCTGAACAGAGTATAACCTGGTATGGCTATATCCCAGTCATGTACTGGTCTGGTACTGCTCTTATGCTGGACATGCTGCAGTTCACATGCATATGTACCATCCCATTCATCCTATAGATGACCACAATGGGCAATGCATAGGGGCTTCTCAATTCTTGGCTAATTCTAGTGGCTAATAAAAGCTCTTTCAGGTTTTTCACATCAGTGATGTCTGTTGACTCTACACATTGAGCCCTCTCTTAGAAAGGGCAATAGTCATGCAGTAGGATATGATCATGTTCCCTTGTCATGCATCCAATGTCACAGTTTAAAAGACAAAGAACCTCTGTGCGCAAACACTGAGGCAAGGGTTATCCCAAAGGGCATTTGGCTGGGAAGCCAAGTTTCAAGAAAATACAAAATCACACATGCCCCCACAATGCAAAGCATCATGGGCTGCATATGCAAATCACCACAGAAAGCTATGCTGGTCCAACTTTAAGCAGAATTGCATGGTGCCGAAAGGCCTCTCACACAGTTTGCAAAGGGTGCTAACAGAAGACATAGACACGTGTTTCGTCCTACCAGGACTCATCAGTATGCCTCATCTGATGACACCCCAGTGGAATGGACTGGCTACCCTTAAGGCAGTGTGCCTTGGATATATTGTGGTGAACCCATTAAAATAAAAAACTATTTAAGAGACAAAGAACCTCTGTGTGCAAACACTGAGGCAAGGGTTACCCCAAAGGGCATTTGGCTGGGAAGCCAAGTTTCAAGAAAATACAAAATCACACATGCCCCCACAATGCAAAGCATCATGGGCTGCATATGCAAATCACCACAGAATGTCATGCTGGTCCAACTTTAAGCAGAATTGCATGGTGCCGAAAGGCCTCTCACACAGTTTGCAAAGGGTGCTAACAGAAGACATAGACACGTGTTTCGTCCTACCAGGACTCATCAGTATGCCTCGTCTGTTTGACACCCCAGTGGAATGGACCAGCTACCCTTAGGCAGTGTGCCTTGATATATTGTGGTGAACCCATTAAAATAAAAACTATTTAAAGACAAAGAACCTCTGTGTGCAAACACTGAGGCAAGGATTACCCCAAAGGGCATTTGGCTGGGAAGCCAAGTTTCAAGAAAATACAAAATCACACATGCCCCCACAATGCAAAGCATCATGGGCTGCATATGCAAATCACCACAGAATGTTATGCTGGTCCAACTTTAAGCAGAATTGCATGGTGCCGAAAGGCCTCTCACACAGTTTGCAAAGGGTGCTAACAGAAGACATAGACACGTGTTTCGTCCTACCAGGACTCATCAGTATGCCTCATCTGTTTGACACCCCATTGAATGGACCAGCTACCCTTAAGGCAGTGTGCCTTGGATATATTGTGGTGAACCCATTAAAATAAAAACTATTTAAAGACAAAGAACCTCTGTGCGTAAACACTGAGGCAAGGGTTACCCTAAAGGGCATTTGGCTGGGAAGCCAAGTTTCAAGAAAATACAAAATCACACATGCCCCACAATGCAAAGCATCATGGGCTGCATATGCAAATCACCACAGAATGTTATGCTGGTCCAACTTAATCATGAATTGCATGGTGCCGAAGGCTCCTCACACAGTTTGCAAGGGTGCTAACAGAAGACATAGACACGTGTTTCGTCCTACCAGGACTCATCAGTATGCCTCGTCTGTTTGACACCCCATTGGAATGGATCAGCTACCCTTAAGGCAGTGTGCCTTGGATATATTGTGGTGAACCCATTAAAATAAAAAACTATTTAAAAGACAAAGAACCTCTGTGCGCAAACACTGAGGCAAGGGTTACCCCAAAGGTTGTTGTTCACTGAGATCATGATCTTTTTGACCAACTTGCAGCTCTTCCTCATCCTCCATTCCTCAGGAAGAGGCAAATCAAAGGTTGTAAATGTCTGATTTCCTGCTTGTTCCCTTCTGCAATAGGTTTGGACTGTACCGCCATGCCTGCACAGTAAACCCTTGCCAAGGTTTGTTCTTTCCTCACTATGATACTAGGTGTAGTCACATTCTTTACTTGCAGTGATGCTCTGCACATACTGTAGGCATGTGCACACACAGGCAACACAATGGACTTTACCAACAGTTCCTCAAGTAAGCCATGTTCATCAGGGGCATCAATCATTAGCATCTGGTTAGCCACATCTTTCCTCAACTGTGCATCTTAACTCATAGAACATTCAGTGTTGGGGGTAATACTAGTTCTTCATCTCAACACCACAGTAAACCAGCATCATCCTTGCTGTCTCCCAGTGACTGCTGCTGGGCCTGTTTCTGTTTGGGTTGCCTAACTAGTCCTCTCAAGAGCAGTGCTCTTCTTTTCAGTTTAATCTGTTTTTCCTTACATAGTTTTCTCAACTTTAAAAAGTTGTAGGTGTTCATCCTAACTAATGTACAGATGTTGCAATACATCCCAGCCTCAGGGCACACCAATGCTAGTGTGCCCATCTATTCTCCAACTCCAACAATCTCACTCATGAAATTGATGTACTGTATACATTGATGTAGCAAAGATAGGGGTAGGCCTTGTCACTCAGTCCGCCACATTAACCATGTTCCCAGTCCAATCAATTGTTCCCAGGACAAGTGTCCATTCAATCAGAATTGCATTCTCAATTAATCCCAGTGGTGCTTCCATTTATGTGACCCCTGTCCATAAGGAGTGGCCTAGCACAGATACAGCAGACATCGATGATATGGTCCAGATCCTTTTTATAATGAAATATACTTTGTATACTTTTTTCTGTTTTCTTTATGTACAGTATATCCGTAAGATTAATAAAAAGAAAGTATAAATCATAGGCATTTTACAGGGCTCAGTGGATCTGTTCTTCTTGGAGACAGGAAAGAAAGGGGAGGGAGGGAGAAAGAGACAGGGATCAAGTAGGGTCAGCGGTAATACTGCAGGTAGAGAAAAATGAGCAAACTGGGTGGGCCAAGTAGTCCTTATCTGCTGATAAATTCTATGTCTATGACCCTGGGCTTGTAGTTGTAAAATTATTTCTTATGATTCAGTTCCTCCACTGGATATTGCTTTTTTCACAGTCATACCTAGAGATGCTGCCGCTTGGAAACTGCATGTTTGGTGCAGTAGCATCTGACTCCTCCTATCTCCATTTAGGGTGGGGTTCTCTGGTATAAACTCAGCATTGCCTTTGATGTCTGGGCATTCTCTATACTTATGGTGACAGGCTTAAAATGTCTTTAATAACAGTTCCCCAATTTACATTATGATCTTATGTGCATCCTTGTACACTCTTGAGTTACTGTTTGCTGCATTAGGTAGGTAGAAACAGGGCACACAGCCTTCAAGATTCACTAAGCAGAGAACACGTTTATTTAGAGTTTTGTACACAGGCCTTAGATGTAATCCCTCATAAAATGGCATGTAGTCAGCTCATTGATATGCAGGATACTCTCTCTCTCTCTCCAGCTTGTAGTATAGTAATTAGAGAAAGCTTGATCCTGAAGATTCATTATTATTTGTTAGTGACTGTGACTCACAGCTTTGGTAAAGCATACCAGAAGTTCATTGTGGGTTTTGAGCATACAGTAAGACACAGAGGAGTATGCTGTTATCTCCATCTTTGTATCAGGAATAGAAACATTCAGCTATGGGTATTTGGGTAAAATCTAGATATTCCCCAATCCTATGCTGCCTGACACTGGTTTTAAATCCATGCAACTTTTATCACAAGGTGGTCTGGAATGTGAACCCCCTCCTACTTGCAGTATACAACATGGCACCAAAAGCACCCACTACTTCTCTGTGTGTACCTGATTCACCCTTCACTTACTCCTTTAGATGAACCTCTTGAAGTGGAACATCCTACAGGCCCCATACCATCCCTAAAGTATTTGACACATTCCCACACAAAAGATTAATAAACAAACTAACCAGCCTGGGAGTGGGTCCCAGGGTGGTAGCCTGGGTAAAACATAGGCTGGACAACAGGACACAGAAGGTAATTATAAACAAAGTCCACTCTGAAGAAAGGGGGGTTACTAGTGGGGTACCTCAAGGTTCAGTACTGGGTCCAGTCCTTTTTAATGTCTTTATAAGTGACATTGCAGAAGGACTGGAAGGAAAAGTATGCCTTTTTGCAGATGACACAAAGATCTGCAACAGGGTTGATAAACAAGGAGGCATGGAAAGGATGAGAAAGGACTCGGCAAGGTTGGAGGAATGGTCAGAAGTATGGCAGCTTAGATTCAATGCAAAGAAGTGCAAAATAATGCATCTGGAATCAAAAACCCAGAGGAAGGTTACACAGTGGGGGGGAGGTAGTAACAACAACAAAAATGGAAAGGGACGTAGGGGTAATCATATCAGATGACCTTAAGGTTGGCAAGCAATGTGAGAAGGCAGTGGGGAGGGCTGAAGGGGACACTGGGATGTATAGAAAGAGGCATCACCAGCAGAAAACAGGAAGTTGTTATCCCTCTGTACAGGCAGGTGGTGAGACCCCATCTGGAGTACTGCATCCAGTTCTGGAGACCCCATCTCCACAAGGACATAGACAGGATGGAGGCAGTCCAGAGGAGGGCAACTAAAATGGTGCAGGGTTTGCAAGAGAAGCCATACGAGGAGAGACTAAAGGAGCTTAATATGTATACACTTGAGGAAAGGGGGTGGCATGATAGAAACTTTTAAGCACCTCAGTGGAATCAACAAAGTCCAAGAGGGTAGCATCTTTCAGAAAAAAAGATGTGCAAGAACAAGAGGATACAATTTGAACATAGAGGGGGGATGGCTCAGGGGCAATGTGAGGAAGTATTTTTTCACAGAGAGGGTGGTGGACGCATGGAATCAACTTCCTAAGGAGGTTGTGGTGTCTAAAACTGTGGGAGAATTCAAGAATGCCTGGGAAAGTCATAAGGCAATTCTTGTGGGGGGTAGGAAGAAATAGGCTATTGGTTAACTAGGATCTGCAGCTTATCCTGTAGGTAGGGAAATAGGCAGACTAGGTGGGCCAAGCAGTACTTATCTGCCATCAAAGTCCATGTTTCTATGTTTCTCTGTATCATCCCATCATTATGTGCTGTTCAGCTGCCTACAGATTGGACCCAGTGGGAGACATACACAATACCAAGACTCAAGACCCATATTGCCACCTCTTGAATGTGGCAAGCCCCCTCCCCCTATCTAGTCACAGCCAAAGCTATGAACAGAGTTGGACACATACTCAGTAGAGATCAAAGTGGATCCAGCTTTACCATTCTCTTTCTTGTCCACCCTCTTTATACAGCATATCCCGTTGGAACATTGAGCAACCCTTAAAGGACCATAGCATCTCAATTTCTGCCTGCAGCCCTTGTTTTATGTGTTACAGAATGTAGAATAGCCTGTAATTCAAAGGAAGAGGGTCTCCTTTGTTTATATTGTTCTTCTGTTTACATCGTTGAAGAACCCAACAGCAACCTGTCTTTCACAGCTCTTCCTGAGAGAAGAATCTTTAGGCAGCAAAATATTTACCCCTAAATGCCTGCAGGGGTTAGTTACATAATGTAAAGATATCCTTTTACTAATTCCAATGGAGAGATGTCCTTCATACTCCAGCAGCATAATAAACGAAAAAATACAACAGAAAAATTAAGTAATACTAAATTAAGCACTTTAACATTGGCCTTTACATATTTGCAAAGTAATATTAAATACACTAAAGGTATTTACTTCAGTTCATGCATCTTTAGTACTTCTGAGGTCCCTAGTCCTTGAAGATCCTTGATCCACTCTCCAAGGGGGGAATATACGCATAAATAAAAAATATATGTTAGCATCAGCAAGGTTAGTTCGATAGTTCAATCATTTTTCCTTAATCACATCAATTTGGAGAAGTGTTTTTTTGTTCCGGAGGAGGCTTTTGTCAGATATGATTTTGGTGTGCACTTAAACTAGTCACATTACATGTGTTCTTAAACAGCAGGATCCCAGTTTTCAATGGCCCCAAAACTGCACACATGCAGCAAGAAAGGCTGCTTAACAAGTCAATCACCCCTTTGTGCTACAAAGATTCCCACCAAATGTACATGGTTTTCTAATAGGGACTTATTAACAATCCTTTGTCCTCTTTTTGGCAACTTGCAGCTGCTTCTCTGAGCCCATGCTATGCAAGGCATAATAAGCTGTAACATGTCCACATAAAATAGGAACTAGTACAGCTGCCAAGAAACTGCTGAAACTATCCATTTGTCTGCAGTTCATAATTGCATGGCTTTTTCCCCAGCACTGGTAAGTGATTTGCACCTATAGTCCCTGGCATATTCCAGGTCTTTTTTTAAATTGGGCCCCAGTTCTTTACTAAAATAAAATTCTTTGAACTATTTTATCTGCAACAAGTATTCAGATTATCCCAGGTACTGAGGGATCTTGTTGGACCAGTTGGGCTACTGTTAGATTTAGTCCTTACAATTTGCTGGACCCTTGACTAGATTTTCTTCCTGGCTCTGTCCCTCCATTTGGCTGCTCTAGTCAAAGCAATTTTTTCAGTAGGGTGCATGGTTTGGACTATGGGGGGGATGTTTAAATGCAATGTTAGTAGCTAGCTGCATATCCAGCAAATCATCCCAGTTACTGATAGGGTCTTGTCAGGCCAGTCATGCTGCTAATGGATTTAGCCTTTACAATTTGCAAGACGTTTAGCTGTAGTTGGAATTTTCTTGCCAGCTCCGCCCCTTTGGTCTGTTCCAGTTGAAAGCATGGGTGGTCCATCAAGACAGTGACTCCAGAATGGCAAAGAATGAAAACAGCATTGAAACACAGCATGACCACTTATCGGTGACCGACGGCTCCCCTCCCCAAGTTGCATCTCCCCCATGGTTGGTATATATAGTAAATGGGGAGTAGGGGGTCTTTGTTCCTAACAAGGGGGATGTTGGGGGTGAAGACCCCATAATCAAACAGTTTCACTGTGAGTGGCTGTACTGTGTTTCCATGCTGTTTCACTCCTCACCATTCTGGAGTCACTATCTTGATGTGGAACCAGAAGCATTTGCTTTGGTATGCAGCATGGTTTGGACTCATGGAGCATTTTTCAAGTAGTGCTGGTACATCATTGCAAATTCAGCAGCTGATCCCAAGTATTAAAGGGGTCTTGTTGGGACAGTCAGACTGTTGCTGGGTATGGACTTTACAGTTTGCTGGACATTTGGCAGCATTTATGATTTTCTTGCCAGCTGCTCCACTCCATAAGTCCTCATCTGATTGGAAGCCTTTGTTTCAGTATGGAACATGCATACTACTTGTATGTTCTGATTTAAATCTGTGATACTCTGTAGTGGTCCTCAGCACTGTGGAACACAGAGCAATGGGCTGTAGCATAAAGGCCTCACAACTATGGCATCAGCCATCAGCTGGTGATGATGAGAAAACAGTGTGCTCCTGTTTCAGTACTGGTAAGGTTCTACTAATTCCTATACTCTCTGCTCAACTGCCTACCCCTCTGTGGTGCTGCACAATACCTTGTTCAGAATGAAAATGCATTTACGGTCTATATATTTGGTGCTGATTGTGATGAAAGAGTTCATGTAGGACAAGTATTGATTGTAATGTGATTTTGACATTGTCTGGTATTCTGCTAATATTGACCTACTGTCACCCCAAAGCCTTGTGTAGGGTCCTAGCAAGCTCTGTATCTGGGTAAGGCCTATACTTCCATTACTAGCTCCTGCCTGCTCCCTGTCAGACTCGCTATCTGGTTGAGACATATACATACCCTAGTTTCTAGCTGCTACTTGATCCCTAACTGGCTGTCTATCTGGGTAAGCAATATACAGATGTGACAGCCAGGATGAAAATGCAGAAATGCAGAAATGCTGTAGAGTATCACAGAATGCTGCAGTTTATTACAGGGTCCATTGTAAACCAATGGCAATTAAACTCCTTTGTCATGCAATATTTTGTGACATGTCATTACTGCAAGTTACTGCTCTTCGTTGTGGCTGGCTCCACTGTACTTCCATCACTTACCTAATAATTAATAGAGTCATACAGTCTGTGCTAAATACTTGTGCATGATGAACTGTCAGTTAGGATGGTATATTTTAAACTTATATTAGAGTATGTTTACATATAGTTGTACCTATGGCAGTCACTGAGAAACATTTTATTACACTTTCAGATGACTGATGAGTGCTGAATAGTGTTGTGCAAAATTAAGAAATTTCATTACGCAAAATATTTTGTAAAATCCGTGCATTTCATAAAATATTTTGTGGGTGGGAAATAGGAAATTTCACCTGAAAATGGCAACATTTTGTGGTGAAATTTTATAAGTTTGCACCCCATGAAATATTTTGCAGGATGGAAGAATTTTGTGAAATATTTTTCAGGTGAAATTGCTGGTTTTGTGGCAATTTCACTAGTGAAATGTAATTTTGCAACATCTCTATTGCTGAAGGCATATGGAGAAGGCTCAAGTAATAAAAATCTATGCCTGACTGCATTTGTTACAGGTATGCATCTTAGCTGATGGGTGTTGTAATAGTGTAAGCTTCTCAATTACTGAGTCATACCATCTTGAACCCAGTTTTTACCTTTCAGCATTAACAAACAAAAAGACACATTTCAGCTTACCTGATGACTTGAGGTAGACTAGGGGCATCAGCGATACTGGAGCAAGCCAAAGAGAATGGGCTGTAGTCATTAAGTGTTGTCCATCTTGTCTTTCTAGTGGAGCAAAGGAGGAATGGTGAATGACTTGAGTGGCCATACTGGTGATGAGGTGGCAGATTGACAATCTGACAGAGCAGCAGAGAAGAAGTGGAGTTGAGAAGCAGTGTTGTGAGAATCAAAGTACAGGAACTGAGCAAAAGGCAGTGTAAATGGAAAAGAATTGGTAGTGTGATACAGGGATTGATGGGGATTAGACTGGATATTCCACATTCAGATACTCACTTCATTCTTGCTGTGCAAACATTAGCAGCATATCACCTCATTTAGGTCTAAATATTGGTTTACCTATAAAAAGAAGAAAATTACAAAATGGACATAAGGGACAGTCGAACTAGTGAACAATTTATTTTTGATGCATATGATAAGTATATAAGGTCTGAGTTAATGCAGTGAGTCTAGGATTTTAAAACATTTATTGTTTGAACCATTGTCTTGAAAATGAAACATCTTTTATCTTTTGTTTAAACAAGGGTTTTCTGTTCTTTTTTTTAAAAGAAGAGAAAAAGCAGCATTGAATGTTGTGTCACTTGGTGGTGCATCTGATGTCATCCATCTCCAAATAAGATTTAAATGACTGTCTGCCATAGTATTACATAGGATTACTAGTACAGTTGGAGACTGGTGTCTTACTCTCCCCAGACAAGACACCTAGTCTGTCCCTTCTATTGCTACTATGTTTAGAATGTACTTTAAGTAAACTAAGCACTTTAAGGCAACTATATAAGGACAAGCACTGGAAAATGTATTTATTTAGTTACTTCATCAAGTTCCTTGTTAAATTAACAGCTGTTACTAAAAGAACAGCATTTTAAATAATTAACTGAAAGCTCTGGTATAGCAGTAACATGGTGTTTTCTCTCTGGAGCAGCTGAACTGCACAGTAGCATTCAAGCTTTGAAGCAGATTAGAAGTTTGCTCTAGGAAAAAAGTGAAAAATTTGGAGATCTAAGTTCATAGTTCATTTTAGTGAGACAAAGTGAGGCACAAACACATATAAAAACATTTGTATTTTAAGCAGTAGAATTGACTCACACTGTTTTATAAGGAATTTAGAGTAATTATATAGTGGGAATATTTGTTCGCAGCAGGTTAAATTAGACAGGACAGTACTGACTCAACTATTTTTACTACTATCCTTAAAATGGCATATAATTTATTTCTGATTTTAATCTATACAAGGTATGTACAATGCTGGGGATTAAGGACCATTCATGACTGAAGTACTGACAGAATTTACAAGAAAGTCAGAAGGACCGTTACCCTTGCCAGATTGAACTTATAGTTGCTACAGCTATATAAAAGGACTGGTGTACAATCATAAAAGCATCAGATTTGCAAGTATCAGTACATCCTCATTTCTTAGAACATTGCCATGTCCAGCATTATGCACAGCTGTGAACCTTTTAATACCCGGAAACTCCTAATAGTGTTTTTTGTGGTGCATATTGTGTACAGTAACACCAATGTTAAGACAGCAAGGTTTGTCTAAATTGTATAGCAGAATAATTAGTTTCTGTATCTTTATTATCCTTTTTTAATCATATACTCTAAGAAAGCCTAATTTGCTACTGTAGATGAAGTTCCATTTTTTCCCTTGCTTCCTTGCAAAATGAATGGGAAGAAACAAAAAATCTCCAAAAGGGTCAAACACTAAACAATCCAAAATTAAAAATGGGAAAGAGTTGAAATCAAATGCTAACCCCCACACACACACACACACACATACACATACACAAGAAAACAATGAACTAGTTTGTAACACCAGGTACCCAGTTAGACTTAGCACAAAGGGAATTGTTAGAATCCAGGGTTTTCTTATAACAAAAAAGACATCTTTACCTATCAGAGAAGGAAGGTAACTACCAACAAACATGGAACACTGTTTAATGTTGGAACCACAAGAACTGGAGAGTTCACTGAACAGTTATCTTAAAGTAGAAGCCCTACAAGACAAGGGAATAAAAATAAGGAAAGGTAAAAGTATAAAAAACTAAGACAAGAAACACAAACACAAAAAGAAGATTTAAATAATTAAACAGTAAGGGAAGGATGCAAGCCCCTGGGGTGAGTCAGAAAGAACACAATCATTCTGAATTCTAATGCTAGCAATTTGCACCTGACTAAACTTAATTAAAGAAAATTCAAAGGCAAGCTTAACTGGTAGAAAATCTTTTCTAATGGATTTAGAAAACTTCATATCATAGAAACATAGATTTTGATGGCAGATAAGGACGGCTTGGCCCACCCAGTCTGCCCATTTCCCTACCTAATGGATAAGCTGCAGATCCTAGTTAACCAGCAGCCTACTTCTTCCTACCCCAACCCCCTAGAATTGTCTTATGACTGTCCCATGCATGCTTGAATTCCACCACTGTTTTTGACTCCACAGCCTCCTCCAGAAGGCCGTTCCATGCATCCACAACCCTCTCTGTGAAAAAATACTTCCTTAAATTACCTCTGAGCCACCCCCTCTATCTTCAAATTGTGCCCCTTGTTCTTGTACACTCTTTTTGAAAGATGCTACCCTCTTGGACTTTGTTGATTCCCTTGAGGTACTTGAAAGTTTCTATCATGTCCCCCCTCCCTCCTTTCCTCGAGGCTACACATATTTAGCTCCTTAAGTCTCTCTTCATATGTCTTCTGGTGCAGACCCTGCACCATTTTAGTTGCCCTCCTCTGGACAGCTTCCATCCTGTCTATGTCTTTGCGAAGACTGGCTCTCCAGAACTGCACACAGTACTCCAGATGAGGTCTCACCAACTGTCTGTACAGAGGGATAATAACTTCTTGTTTTCTACTAGTGATGCCTCTCCCTATGCATCCCAGTATCCCCCCAGCCCTCCTTGCTGCCCTCTCACATTGCTTGCCCACCTTTAGGTCATCTGATATGACTACCCCCAGGTCCTTTTCCATTTTTGTTGTTGTCAGTATCTCAACCCCATTGTGACTCTTCCCTGGGTTTTTGTTTCCCAGGTGCATTACCTTGCACTTCTTAGCATTGAATCTAAGCTGCCTTACATTTGACCATTCCTCTAACCTTGCCAAGTCCCTTCTCATCTTTCCACCCACTTGTGTGCAGATCTTGTCATCTCTGAGACATACTTTTCCTTCCAGTCCCTCTGCAATGTCGCTTATAAAGACATTGAAGAGGACTGGTCCTAACACTGAACCCTCGATGTACCCCACTAGTAACCCCTTCTTCAGAGTGGACTCCATTTACTATTACCTCTGTGTCCTATTCTCCAGCCAATTTTTACCCAGGCTGTCATCTTGGGACCCACTCCCAGGCTGGCTAACTGTATATTAATCTTTGTGTGGGACTGTGTCAAATGCCTTGCTAAAGTCTAGGTAGACCATGTCCACAGCCCCTCCCTGATCTACTACTTTGGTCACCCAGTCAAAGAAATCTATCAGATTTGTATGGCATGACCTTCCTGCTGTGAATCCATGCTGCCTTGGGTCCTGTGCCCCTCTGACCTCTAGATACTCAACAATTCTTTCCTTCAGAAATGATTCCATCATTTTCCCTGCCACTGAGGTTAAACTAACAGGTCTGTAGTTTCCTGCTTCAGCCGTGCTCCCACTTTTGTGAAGGGGAATCACATCTGCCCTCCTCCAGTCCTCGGGTATCACCCCATCCTCCCATGATTTGTTAAAGAGAGTAGTCAGTGGTGTCACTAGTTCTACCTTAGTTCTTTAGAATTCTGGATGAATCCATCAGGCCCCATTGCTTTGTCCACCTTCAGTTTTAAGAGTTCTTTCAGAACCCTTTTTCTGTAAATGGACTGATATCAACTTCTGTATTCAGAGTGTTTCTACTGTTTGATTTAGGTGCCTCCCCACTTTTTGTAAATACTGAGCAAAAATATTTGTTTAGTATCTCTGCCTTTTCACAGTCACCCTCTGCCCACCCTCCTCCCCTTATTAAGCCTCACTAACCCTCCCTTGGTCTTCCTTCACCTCTGATGTACCTATAAAGGTTTTATCCCCTTCTTAACTGAGTTGGCTATCTTTTCCTCGGTTTGGGCCTTTGCTGTTCTGACTGCCTTCCCAGCTTCCTTTTGCTTTAACTGATACAGTTCTCTGTCCTGCTCCTTCTGTGATTCCTTGTACTTCCTGAATGCTTTCTTTCTCTTGAACCTTCACTGCCACTTCCTTTGAGAACCATAGTGGTTTCTTACATTGTTTCATTTGTTTATTTGCTTCACACAAAGGCTTGTTACCTCTGTGATGGCAGTTTTATTATTCCCATTGTTCTTCCACCCCTCCTTCCTGCCCATTTGCTAGTGCATTCCTTAGGCACTCACTATTTTGGAAAAGTCAGCCCTCCTAAAGTCCAGTACTTTTACCTTTGTATGGCTTGACTCTATTACTGTGTTTATTGTGAACCATACTGTTCAATGGTCACTAGTTCCCAGATGGCTACCCACTTCTACATCTGTGATCCTCTCTTCATCTCCATTTGAGAGAACCAGGTCTAAGATTTCTCCCTCTAGAGTGGGCTCCAATACTAGTTGTCTAAGGCATGCCCCCTGTAGGGCATCTAGAATAACCCCACCCTTTGAAGTGGCTGCTGCAACTGCACTCCAGTTAACATCTGGCATATTCAGATCACCCATCAGCAATATCTCCCCTTTTTCTGCCATTCTAAGTATTCTTTCTATCATTTCCATGTCCATTTCCTCCTCCTGAGAAGGGGGTCTGTATACAACCCTTGTGCAGATTGTGGTGCCATTGCCAGTCTCCAAATTTACCCACAGTGCTTCTTCTCCTCCCTGTTTTCCCTTTTGTTCTGTTGCTTTGATTCCTTCCCTTTTGTAAAGAGCTACTTCTCCTCCTCTTTTACCCTCCCTGTCCCTCCTGTAGATAGTGTATCCTGGTATGTTTACATCCCAGTCATGATTTGTGTATACCATGTTTCTGTGACTGCCACGATATCCAGATGTTCCTCTCCATCAAGGCCACTAATTCAGGAAGCTTGTTACTCAGACTACAGGCATTGGTACTCATTGCTCTCCATTTTTTGATGGCTTTACCTTCTTTTGCAGCATCCCCCACTGACCTTTCTACCTCGGTCTTTTTCTCATTTAGTACCCTGTTTTGTAGGGAGAGGCTGGGATTTTTCTGCTGTTTATCAGTGCCTCCCCTCCTTGACTAGTTTAAAAGCTTGCCAATGAAGCATTTAAACCAATTGCTCAAAAGACTTGTTCCCTTCCTGGACAGATTGCAGACCATCCTGCCAGTATAGGCTGGTGTCCCTCCAGGTGGAACCCCAGTCCCCAATGAAGCCAAACCCCTGTGCTCCACACAATTTTTTCAACCATTCATTAAACTGCATGGTGCAAAGTACCTTCGCCTCACTCATGCCATTGACAGGCAGCACCTCAGAGAAGGATATTGTGTGTGCTATTTGTCTTAGGCCCTTCCCCAATTCTACAAAGTCCTTCTGCATTGCTCTAATCTCATGATGAGCCAAGTCATTTGCCCCTAGGTGGACAATGACATCCAGCTCAGACTCCTGTGCAGCTGTTCTCGTGATCCTGAGGATATGCTTCCTGTCTCTCCAAGCCATGGCACCAGGCAGGCACCTTACTTCAGTTTTCCCTGCTCCCCCCAGTTCTATCCCCCTAATAATTGAGTCCCCAACCAGGAGCTGCTTCCTTTCCTTGTGGTTTCCTCTGCCTCCTTCCTGTGGGCCTCCCTTGTGACAGTTGTCCTTAGCCTCCTTAGTCTCCTCTGTGGGTGCATCCATAGGGGAGCTATGCCCCCCCAGAATGGTGTATGGATTGTGGTGTGGAACAACTGACTGGGTGTGCCTCTGTTCCACCATCCTCACCCTCCCTAAGCCCACTGTGGTCCAACTGCTGTGCTTTCTTCACAACCTCTGAGGTAGTGGTGGTGGCTCTGGTGCTCCCTGGATGGGAGAGATTCCCTTCCTACCATCCAGTGTGGCCTGGGGGAAGGTTCCCTTACTATTGTCCAGTGTGGCCTGAAGATGGGCAACTTCCTCCCTCAGGGCAGAGATTTGTCTGAAAATAGGGCAGCATCTCAGCCTCCAGAAAGACTCCCAGAAGACCGCTGTCCCACAGCCATTACATTGCACTACTCCCCACATTTTTTTGTGTGTGTGTATGTGTGATTGGTTTGTTATATATAAATATATATATATATATATATATATATATATATATATATATATATATATTATACAATGTGTATGCTTATATTGTCAGTGCAGTGTGCTAGAGAGGAAATGACAGTGATATGCACCTTGCACTCTTGAGGAAATGATGTCAGAACCCTAGGTATAAAGAAACTATTTCCAGGGGTGGGTGGGGTGAGGGGTGGGGCCTAAACTGTGCCCTCACAAAACAATCAGCTAAAAGCTCTGACCCAGCGCTGCGATGAGTGCCTTCCTTTCAGCAAGATTCCCTACACAACAATTTGACAGAGAAAATACCCTGCTAATCAAACAGAGAAAAATCAACACATCCAAGTCAGACACAGGTAAACCTCCCCAGCCCCAAAACAGGCCTGGTGGTTAGTGCTCTGAAAGCTGTCAGCCCCAAAATAATTCAGCTGTGCTTTAAACTTTTCCTGCATTGAAAATCTTAAGAATTGTAACAAACAAACGTAAACCTAGATCCACCTCCCTCTGTTGCTTGAAAGACTGTCTTTTCCTGTTTCACACTGCAGGTTTTGCTATGACAACTCCTTAACCACAGTAACTTATTTAAAAATAGTTCAACTATCACAAACTCCTATGCACCAGTAACTTATTTAAACATAGTTTCTGTCCCAAAATCCTAGTAGTCAATCCAGCTACCCCCAAGGGACAACCAAAATGCAGTATTCAAACACTTGTGAAGTTACTTCCAAGATAAGCAGAGATTGCAAGCTCCTTTTTCAACTCCTCAGCCACCTGCAATTTATTTAAAAATAGTTTAACTGTCAGAAAATCCTAGTAGACAATCTAGCTACCTCCAAGGATCTACCCAAATGCAGTATTTAAATCCTTCTGAAGTTACTAACAAGATAAACAGAGTTTGCAATCCCCTTCTTGGTTAAACACTAAATAAATATGTGAATAAAAAGCAATTACCAAGGGTAGTTAGTTTCACCTCCCACAGAATTAAGCAAAAGTGCACGTTGTTGCAGATATCAAGTGCAATATAGAATTTCTCACACAGCTCACAGCTGAATAAAGAAGTAGTGTCTTTCCAGGTCAAGAAAATGTGCTTTATGTCTCTAGATATTGCAGCCTCCAGTAATTTATAGTAATCTGATCTAGTCTGGATATCTCCACCCAGGGCAATTTGTTGACAATGGTTATGATGCAGCCTTTCCTGTTCCAATATAACACTTTGTGGTCTGAAAACAATTTCCTGCACCTAAGGCTGTCTGTGTTTCAATTCACACTGCAGGTTTTGCTATGACAACTCCTTAACCACAGTAACTTATTTAAAAATAGTTTAACTATCACAAACTCCTACGCACCAGTAAATTATTTAAAAATAGTTTCTGTCCCAAAATCCTAGTAGTCAATCCAGCTACCCCAAGGGACAACAAAATGCAGTATTCAAACACTTGTGAAGTTACTTCCAAGATAAACAGAGTTTGCAAGCTCCTTTTTCAACTCCTCAGACACCTGTAATTTATTTAAAAATAGTTTAACTGTCAGAAAATCCTAGTAGACAGTCTAGCTACCTCCAAGGATCTACCCAAATGCAGTATTTAAATCCTTCTGAAGTTGCTAACAAGATAAACAGAGTTTGCAATCCCCTTCTTGGTTAAACACTAAATAAATATGTGAATAAAAAGCAATTACCAAGGGTAGTTAGTTTCACCTCCCACAGAATTAAGCAAAAGTGCACATTGTTGCAGATATCAAGTGCAATATAGAATTTCTCACACAGCTCACAGCTGAATAAAGAAGTAGTGTCCTTCCAGGTCAAGAAAATGTGCTTTGTGTCTCCCCTTTCATGGATTGGCTAAGTTTGGATCCTCCATCATAAAAAAATGGACATTCCTTACCTGTAGCAAAATGAAACTAGTAATGGTAACAGAGAACTAATTTCAAACTCCAGAAAAGAAAATAATTCAGAATGTCAGGAAATGTAATTTGTAAATTATGATGTGGATTTAAACCTGCTTCAGTTAGGGCTGTATGAAGTCAAAATGGACAGAAAAAAAGATTTCCAGGGACAGATTGTTTCACTGCTGACACTTATTTTAGAACACAGACTTGAAGGATAGAGAAGATAAAACTTAGGTGGAGGTTAACAAAGGGGGAATTAATAGAGGAAAAAATAGTAAAAACAAAATATTCATAAGATCACAGAGAAAATAGCAAATAAAGAAGAGCTGGAGATACATAGACTGGTAAAGGAGCTTCAAGACAAGAAAATAGATTCCAGTAAACAGAATAATGTCACAAAAAAACACACTGAAAGAGCAGGTGAAAGTAAACTTACTGGCAGGGCCAGAGTGGAAAAAAGAGTGCACAAGTAACAGTACGAATAAAGGAAAAAAAAAACATAAAGCTAAAGCATAGAAATCACAAGATATTACAAAAAAAGAACAGACAATAACTCTGAAATAAAGTGATAACAACTTAGAAGATTCCTTTAATACTGAACAGATACAGTTACAGGAAGAAATGGCCAGGAAAGAAAAGGAAATAGAAAGGGGTCATATATTTCCCCATGAAGGGAGATTGGACACAGTGGCACATTTTTTAAAATATGAGGCAGGAGGATGTGAGTCCACAAACAGAGTTTTTAATAAAACTTACTGAATTTGTTTTCAAATGCAATGTTTTTACTTTCATGAATAATTTTTCACCAAATTAAGGGTACAGCAATGCAGGCGTAATTTTCCCCCACTCTGGCCAGTCTCTACGTGGGTTTATGGGAAAGCCAGTATTTGTATGGTGAAATGAATCACCCCTTTTTATCTAAAATAGATGTGTGGAGACATTAACTGGACAATATTATAATGATATGGATGGGTAATTTAAGTGAGCTTCAGGAATTTGTGAATTATTTACACACAGCACATGAGAATGTGATATTTACTTATGTGGCAGATAAAGAAAAAGTATTTTTTTTTAATTTAGAAATCAGTAAAGTAGGGCATAGCACCCTCACAACTAATGTCTAGAAAACTGACTGATAGAAATACATTATTACAGGCTTTAAGTTGACATCCACATCATGTTGTAAAAAACATTCCTAAGGGACAATTTTTATGCTTGTGAAGAAACTGAGGGATCTTAGAGAAATATTATGAAGAGGCTGCTTTACTTGAATTGAGATTTATAGAAAGGGGATGTGGCAGTGGTCTGTTACAGGAGGCTAGAGATTATACAAGAGCTCAAAATAGAAACAATTTGGTATATAGCTCTTCTAAAAGCAATATTGAAGGGGCTTATTTCAATTTTGTTACCACGTATTCAGGCCATGCAGGCTTGATGGAACAAATTATTAAAAAGAACTGGCATGTTTTAGAGCGTGATGAAGGATTAAAGGAAATGAGTAAAAATCCACCAAGAATTGGATCTACAGATGAGCTAAAACAATTAGGAATGGCTTGGTACATAGTTTACATCAAATGAATTTAGACATGATACGTGGCTTAACAGGGGAATTAAAGGGTGTTATAAATGTAAAAAATGCATGTATTGTAAATATATAATAGAAGGTTATCCATTTGTGTGCTCGAGTAATAATAGGTGTTTTAAGATTTGGCAGTTTGCAACATGTGATTCTACAGGGGTTATTTATATGATGACATGTACATGCGGGGTATTTTATCTAGGAAAAACTATCAGAAGCGTCAGGTTGATAGCGGTGGATGAACATAGCAGAGCTATTGTAGGAGGGGATACTAAATATAATACTGCAATGCATCTAAAAGAAGTGAACAATCCAAAGAATCATGAGTTTTAATTTAGGGTCACAGATAAAGGGTGTAGACATCACAGGAAAGAGAATTTTAAAAATCTGATACTTAGAAGGGAGGCATTCTGAATTTTTATAAAATGGGTGCTGAAAATCCTATATTCTGATTCATCAAAACAGGTCACCTGACCATGGATTAATCCCCTTTAAATCCACAGTTGCATTCCCGCACTACAAAATCCTGAGTGACAGCAATGTATAGTAAAGTGAGCTTTTAGGATCACTCCACCAGAGCAACATGTAAAAAACTACAACTATGGAATCCTCATTAGGACAAATCCATCTATTGGAGAACTACAACTATGACATCCTCAGAAGGACAAACCTATTAGGCAGAAGAACTATTCTATTGCAAATGCATGTAAACAGTGTTTTTTTTTAATATTTATTTAACTAAACCTCTGAAATAAAGTTGCCCATTTTATTAGCCCTCTCCAGAGCATGGGTTTACAAAAGCAATAAGACATGGCAGGGTGTGGGTTGTTGATTGGTAAGAGCATGCCCCCAGGTGCATTATTAGGCATGAGGTGCTTACACTGAGTGACTACAGGAGCTGGGTAGTGCTCTTATCAATCAACAGCTCACATTCTGGAGTGTCTTATCACGCCTATAAAATGGGTAACAACTATTTCGTAACAATTAAACAAAACTCTGGACACGTTATTAAAGATGTAATAATAGTATGTTATTTTACTTAAATGTGGTGAAAAATAGTCCCAGACTTGGGTAGAGAACTGGTAAAATTGCCTGAATAGCAACTCACTGAAAAATGCTAAACCAGTGAGTTGGAGGGATGGCAATGTATTATTTGAACAGTTTGGGTCTGCCTCTGCCTATGTAGCTGTGTTTTCCCACCTTTTCCCTTTGTTTATAAAGTATTACTGTATTGCCTACTTTCTTCATCCTATTGTTTTTCTGTTTTTCTCCTCATTCAAGACATAGAATGTTTATCATGGAATGTTTACCATGGAATACAGGGATTCAAAATGCTGCTCAGTTCCACTGGTAGAATGTTACTCTCCTAACATACTGTACACACAGACAACAAAAGCCAGTTTTAGAGCCAGTGACTCAATTAACTCACTGTCAGGGCAAGCAGAAGAGATTTCCCTGATGAGCAGGTAAAGACAGAAAAGGGATTTTTCACTGTTGGTAGAGAAACAGTTGTAATGAAAACTATAATCAATACTTAATATTTCTAATTTGTTTATGTGTGTAAGGAGAGTGTGATGATCATGGAAACAACATTTAATTATTTTGTTTTATTTTTTATTTAAGGTCATTTTAATTTTAGGGCCCAGTTGAAGGTTTCTACAGTGTAAAGGTAGCAGCCATGTTTGTGATGGAAGATCAGTTCTGGTTGCAGAAGGACTGATAGAAGATAGTTCTGGTTGTAGGAGAACTGATTTGCTCATTGTGTGATGTGGTTTAGGACCAGGATGACTGTGTGTATATACAGCTTTCATGTACAGTCAGCTGATGTCTGTTGGCCAATGAGATTTCTCAATTTTTTCTTGCCATTTTATAATGAGCATTAATCCATGCCTGGGTGGTTGAAGTCACTTGGCCTGTGGCCTCATGCCTCACCCCCCCCAGATGTGTGGATTAATGCTCAGTGGACCCATGCTCTGTCCTGGGTTAATACCTCCTTAACTTGCAGGCAAATAAAACATCAGGGCTAAATGCCTCATTTGAAATAATACAATTTATTAGGAAATGATAGGGATTTTAGCTGCTTTAATATTTTAGTAACGTGGGGATCTGGATTTTATATGTGTCTGTGTGTGTATATATATATATATATATATATATATATATATATATATATATACACACACACAATATTCATTGCAAAAATGCTTCAGTTAGGGTTGTCATTACAGTGACAAAAGTTTGAAAATCTGATGTTAGGGTTACCAACCCTATCACCCCCTCACACACCTTTCACACACCAACAGGCATTGGGGTGTGCCTTGGGGTCATCAGCCCTGACTCTCACCCCATTCCATTTGTAAGAAAGCTGATATGGTACAGTAGAGCAGAATCTATACACAAGTGTAGAGATATTTTAATGATCTCACATGTCCCTGTGGGAGCGTTGGGCACTACTGCATAATGTAAGACCCTGCACTCCCATTATTGCATCATAGGATCCATCTGTGAGAGTGCAGGGCCCTCTGGGCCCTGCAATCCCATGTACCCATAAGTATAGAGACATAGCACAGGCCTAGAGCCATTCCAGGTAACCCTGGTGCTGCAAATGTGGCAACATCTCAGTAACCATAGGAACTTCAGAATAAATTCCACTGCAGTTATAATCATGACCTATCAATCTTCATGCATGCTTAGTATGAGGTGTACTAAGCTGCACTTAGCAAAAAATCTATATCTTGAACTGTTTTTGAGATATAGCCACCGAAAGGTTTTGTGTACACCACATTGTTATCCTATGGGAAATTTCAGAACTTTGGAATGTTATAACTATGAAACTGTTGCATATTTTTTTACCAAACCAGCAAAATACATATCTGTGGTGCAAACCCTTGCTGCCCTGCAGGTTTCAGCCCAAAAGACATAACTGTTGGGCTATGAAGTGGCAAACTGTTCTTTTTGGAGGGTGTAGTTGCTTGAAAGTTCTGCAGAATTGTGCAAAAGTTTCACAAATTTGAGAAAGTTTCATGCAAACTTTTGTGAAAGCCCACGCTACTTGACTGAAATTACATGAAACATTTGTGAAAGTTCCACAGCTAAAATGGCAGAAAAAGCTGAGAAATCATATTTCCAGGTATTATTTTTTAAAATCTAATGGCTGGATCATGTTCCTAGGTCCCAGATTAGGTAAACACAACTGTTGGTGTTTACCAAGGCTCAGTATTTTTTGAATTACGTCATTTTTTGCCACTGCTAACTGAAAACAAGATGGCAGCAGCACGAAAGTAAAAAACCCATGCACGACACTAATAAGGGCTTTCAAAAAAGTTTTCATGCTGCACATATATTTTTCCCATAGGCTATAATGGGAAATTAAAAGTTTAATAACTTTTGAATGGATTAATATTTTTTCAACCTTCAAAAGGCACTTCAGTGACCCAGTCCCCATATACCCTGAAAACATCAGACCCTTATCACAAACCATTCAGCCTGCACAGACGAGCAAAGAATTTGCAAAAAAGTGAGGATTTTTCACACTTTTTGACACTCCACAGCTCCACAAGTGCAAATCTGACCAGAACAAAACTTCCAGATCCAGAAATCAATGGAACCAGACCATGCATGCAAACATTCAGGCAAATGAGATGAACGGTTGTAAAGTTATTAAAGTGCAACATTTGAGGTTTAACATTAAAGTGCCTACTCAACCCTAACTATAGTGCCACTACCATGGCTATATATATATATATATATAATTTAAATGGAGAACAGCTAGGTGTGGTGGAAGAACAGAGAGTTTTGGGAGTCACTATGACTAGTGACTTGAAATTTGTTAAGCATTGAAGTGAGGTACTCAAGAAAGGGAATCGGATGCTGGGATGTATAAGAAGGAATCTTAAGAGCAGAGATGGGAAGGTCTTGATGCCCCTGTACAGCTCACTGGTGAGGCCACACACTGAATACTGTGTGCAATTTTGGTCTCCCCATGGAAAGCAATTAACAAATAGGTTGGAGAGACTGCAGAGAAGGGCAATGAGAATGATGAGATGGATTGATGGTTTGACATATACTGAGCAACTTGAGAAGCTCAATATGTACCCATTAGCATATAGGAGACTCAGGGGTGATCTATGTCTGGTCTATAAGGCTCTTCAGTGCCCAGACCTGTGGGAATGTGTGTCACTCACCATTAGGAATAAATACAGCAAGGACAACCAGGCGACACCATTGTAGACTGAAGGGAGAGCAATTTAGAGGAAATAAGAGAAAATAGTGGTTCAGCCAAAGGGTGGTAGATGAATGGAACAGGTTACCTACTAATATTGTGCAGAATGATCCTATTGACACATTCAAGAGATGAGTTGACAGCTACTGTATATTACCGATCAAGGAAGAATTGTTTACAGGGGAAGTTAGGGTAATGGTCATGTCCTATTGGCCTTTTAAGGCTTTTGACTTGAAAAGTTCCTATGATTCCTATGATACATGTGTGTATATATATATATATATATATATATATATATATATATATATTCATAATAGCTTTCCATTAATGTATCAGTTAGGGTTTATAGCACAGCGACAAAAGCATGGAAATGTTTGTTAGGGCTACCACCCTACCAACCCCCACCCTCCACACACCAACAGGTATCGGGGTGTGCATTGGGGTAGTCAGCCTAACTCTCACCCCATTCCATGTGTAAACAAGCTGAGGTGGTGCAGTATAGAAGACTGGGGTGAGAGTTAGGCACGACGACCCCAATGCACACCTCAATACCTATTGGTGTGTGGAGGGTGGTAGGGTGGTAGGGGGGTGGTAACCCTAATGTCACATTTCCATGCCTTTATAGCTGTGCTATGAACCCTAATTGATACATTAATGGAGTTTTTTTGCCATGAGTTTCCCTTCTTTTTGAGAAAGTGTAATGTAACTCATAAGTGGTATGTGTTAGTGGGAGCACGGGCCCTCTGGTCCCTGCGCTCGCTTCACAGTTTCCATTTTTTTCATAATGCTATGTGTATGTGGGAGTGCAGGCACTCTAGACCCTGTGTTCTCACTCACACATAAGTACAGAGCCATACAGAAGCCCTATGGGGCAAGGAACCTTTGTGCCACTAATGTGCCAAAATCTCAGCAACGGTAGCAGCTACAAAAAAAAAAAATTCAAGTGTTGTTGTAATCATGACAGTGAGATGTCTACACAACATAAATCAACCAAATCCATATCTCACATCGTTTACTAGATATGGGCACTAAAATGCACTGAAAAGGCACCCTTGGAATCCTTGGAACGTATTTTTGCCAATATCTCCATAACCATAGAAGGTAGGAAACAAATTCCACTGCTGGTGTAATCTATGATTTCCAAACTTGTTTATTCAGATTAGTTCACCAAAAGGTGAGCTAAGCTGCAAGTAGCAAAAACTTTGTATCCAGCTTCATTTTCGTGATACAGGTGCCGAAAGGTGTAATGGATGCCTCAATGCTATCTTATGAGAAATTTCTCAAATTTGGAATGCTGTAATTTTGATCCCCTTGAATTGTTTGGCACCAAACCACCAAAAGTTACATTTGTGGGACCCGGGCTTGCCACCCTGCAAATTTCAGCCCAAAAGACCCAACCATTCAGTTGCATGATGATAGCAAAGATTTGCTGTTTTTAAAAAATATTTTCATAAATCACAAAAGTTTCACAAAAAGTAGCATGAAACATTTGCATTTGCAAATGTATTTTGGCAGTTTCTTTCATAATTTGTGAAAATATTTTTTCTTCAATGTTTAAAATGGCATTTCTGGGGGGTTTTACCCCCAAAAAAGATAGGGCTGGTATTCTCAGTACCCAACTATGTAAACCCAACAGTCAGTGTTTACCAAGACAGTCCTAAATTTAAACATCAGGCATTTTTCTCTCTCACTAACTGAAAACAAGATGGCCACAGCGTGAAAGTAAAAGGGCCATTTGTGAAAGTAAAATTGCATTTGTGAAACTTTCGTGAGACACATATATTTTTCCCCATTGACTATAATGTGAAATTTGTTTTTTGAATAACTTTTGAACGGTTTAATATTTTACCCAAAATCTTCGAAAGACACATTGGTGATCCAGACTGCATCTTCCCTGAATATTTTGGACTGAACGGACAAAATGTGTGGGCAGTGGGCGCGTGCAGAGAAACGTGCAAAAAGTCCTTTTGTCTTTGCATTTTTTGGTGTTCTGTAGCTCTGCAACCGTACATCTGACAATAACACAACTTACCAGATCCAGAGATCCATGGTACCAGACCAGACATGCAAAATTTCAGGCAAATCTGTCTTACAGTGGCAAAGTTATTAAGGTGCAAAATTTGAGGTATAACATTGAAGTGCGTACTCAACCCTAACTATAGTGCCACTACCGTGGTACTATATATATAATATATATATATATATATATATATATATATATATATAACGCATATATATATATATATGTGTGTATATATGTGTGTATATATATATATATATATATATATATATACACACTATATATATATATATATATATACCTGTATATATATATATATACACATACACATATGTGTTTGTGTTTTATATAAGAACTACTTAAAGAAATGTTATTTTTAATATATTTTAATAAACTCAAGTGGTTCCTATCTGTATGTGTATTTGTGTTAATAGCTTTTATAAGAGGGTTGCTGTATTGGGGATGCATAAAAGCAGTTTAATAAACTGTAATTCACCAATGAAAACATAAGTCACATCCACGTGTTAATGTTAACTGCTGTGGTAACGAAAGGATGATGTCGGGGGGGGTGTATTTAAATGCATGGATGGGAATTGATCCTTGGCTATTGATAAAGGACTTTCTAGTCCAAAATGCATCAGGCAATATGTTTGATTTTTACTGGCACTGAATAAATATATTTATTATTTTACATTTTGAGTGTGGTGTCATTTATAAGAGGTGGAAAGTGTCCAATTTTGTTGCGTTTGCCACAAAACAAGGGGCACCCATGGACCCAGACTTAAAGTGCTACCATCCCAGAAAAAACACAAACAAATAAAACCATTCAACCATGCAATACAAGCATCTAAATTCAGTTTTAAAAGCAGTCCAAAAGAAACAGAATCTTTGGACATTAAAACAGCAGTGCAAAGAAAAAGGGTTTTTCAAAAAGCTAATTTTCTGTTGTGGTTATAAAAAACACTGGCAGAACTGTTGATATTGGGTTCTCTGGATGCTTCCTATGCTGTGTACAGTACATTTGCATTTTTGTTTGGATTCTTACCATCCTCAGGTCATAAATATTATTTCAATGCAAAAATGAGGCAGCTATCTTTTTTCCTTGGGAAATAATCACTTTAAAACAGTCATAAAATTCTTAAATAATAACAGAAACTGAAAATTTCACCACTAAAATAAACTGGAAGACACCCCGCATTGATTAGGAAGAAAAAAGTTGGGGTCAAATTTTAGCCCATTTTCATTGCACAGCTGCTAAGATTAAAATTTAAGATTCACAGGGGGTGGAAACAAATTTATTTTGGAAATCAGCAGGTCATGATACCATCCTTTTGGCTAGCAGGTCTCTCCCCCACCACACGATCAAAAACATCCCTAAGGGACAGTTTCACAGAATCAAGAGAAACTGTAATATACAGGATGCATATGTGGAGCACTCAGAAGATATGGTAAAAGGTTTTCAGGAAAGGGGATACTGTATCATGGTGGGGCTCTTCAAATTCAGAGTGGGCAGGGACACTCAAGGACATGATCTGAGATTGGAGGGGGGAAGGTTCAGGAGGGAGATGAGAAGACACTTTTTTGCAGGGAGGGCAGTGTCAGGGTGGAACGTGTTGCCTGCAGAAGTGGTATCCTGCAGAACAGTGGGCTGCTTCAAAAAGGGATAGGACAGGGTTAGGGGGGCATGATAGGGGGAGTGGAGGGAGAGGCAGCTGCAGTATAAGGGGTGCTAGCTGCACATTTGAGCAGACTTGATAGACCATAAGGCCTTTATCTGCTGTCAAGTTTGTATGTGCTTATGTTCGTATGTATGGCAGATGTTGAAAAAGCAAGCAAAAGTGTGGAGAACATTTTAAGGTCCCAGTTTTCCCAGGAACCGGAGACAGACTGATAATTCTTTTGGCAGATTTAATTTTGTGACTACATATTCTCCAAATGTTACAGAGGTTATTGCCATGATTAGAAGAAATTGGCTCATTTCAGAAACAGATTTTTGTCTGGTGGATGTTAGTAATGAGCTGCCAAATATATATATATAGGAGAGACATACATCTCAGGGACCAGTTGGTTCATAGCCATCAGCCACTAATATTGGAAGAGGTGAACACATGGTTTCCACCACCACCAAAAGGATCTTTCCCATGTTGTCAATGTAAATCTTTTAAGGTAATTCCAAAGACACAAGAGGTCTTGAATCCTAGAAATGGAAAAATGATTGAGCGGAGAACTTTTGTAACTTGTGACACTGAAGGCGTTATCTACGTGGCTATTTGTAGATGTGGGGTACATTATGTGGGCAAGGCCAAATGCCAATTCAGAACATGTATAAGTGAACATATGGGAGCCATTTGTGATGAGGATAGTGAATATGCCACAGCTATGCATATTTACATAAGCTGGGATAAAGAAAATCACAAATTTCATTTCATTAGTTTGGAAAAAGTTACACCTAATCCAAGTGGAGGCAACTATAACAATGTGTTACACAAGAAAGAAGGTTTTGGGATTTTTTCACTGGACCTGATTTTTGGCCAGGTTTAAATAGAGAGTTGGATTTGACTCTTTTTTGAAGGAGTAATTTCAACAAGTTTTGAAACTAAAGGTAGTTTCCCTTATATCTTATGTTATATATTTATTTTCTGTCTTCTAATTATTGGGACTCTGGTTTTCTCCTTCCTCTCCCCCCCCCCACCTTTTCTCCCAGTCCTTGATTGAGGCCGCATGTCCATGACCCTGGTGCCTGAAGACTGTGTGTGATTGCTTCAGGTAATCATCGACAGATTGATTGAAATCACCCAGCTCGTGGACCATGCTGGCCACCTATATCCCCTGCAGCAGGCTTCCTCCTAGCATATCTACCCTTCTCCCTGGCTCCCTTTTCCACCCATGGAAACCATCCAGGGTGTCCTTTCCATAGAAGGGTTGACCACCCTTCCCCTCATGTGTGTGCCATACTACTGTCTCCATTGTCTCCTTGCATTCTTCTCCTCTCTTCCACCTTCTACTTCCTCTTCTCTCCTTCCCTTAGTAGTCCTCAAACATTCCGCAATGGCCTGACTGTGCACCTACACTGCCAACAAGCAACAATGCCTAGATCGAAGATGTAACTGTATCTTAAGAATCTGAATGTTCCTTGTATGTTATGTTATGGTTTGATGTTGTTCATTGTAATGTATTCTGTACTGTGTATCCAGGACCATCTTGCAAATGAGCTTACTCAATGATGTAAATGCCTGATTAAATAATGTTTGATTGATTGATTGATTGATCGATAGGGGATATGTAATAGAAGCACAAAACCCAAAATTATATAAGTGTATGATCTGCCCTTAAAAAATTGTATGGCAGACGAAAACACTTTGTTTTTTGCTGTTTTTTAAATATCCCGCATGACTGGAATACGGAAGAAGAAGACTAACATATTTTAGAATAGTCCACCCTGAATGAATTGGGCTCAATTTAGACTTTGTATTCTAGTTTTTAGATGTTTGTATTGCATGGTTGCATGGTTTTATCTGTTTATGTTTTATTTGGCATGGTAGCACTTTAAATCTGGGTCAGTGGTTGCCCCTTGTTTTATGGCAATAGAAAACACCTGTTTAGGCAATACTATTTAAAGAGTGTGATTGCTGTGGGGCACCTTTGAGACAGTGTAGGGTCACTATGCGAAATGTTTGATTCTTGACCTGACATGACTTGCCAGCACATTTGGAAATTTGTAAGGTTTTGTACTGTGTGAAAGCTGAATAAATCCTGCACGTCTCTTAAAAGCCAGGGAGTCTACAAAGTTCTTCTTTTATTTTTACTTTCTGTTTATCCACCTTCTCGCCCCGGAACTATGCTTCTTCAGGAGACACCATCCACCACCCCCGCAATGTGCCTTACCTGGTTCCCCAGGAGTTCCCTCATGGAGCCATGGCTATACCCCGAGGCGGGTACGGGATGGGACCCAAACGTCCCGATGCTTCAATGTCTTGTCAGGTCCCCTGGTGCTCAGGCAGGCAGCTGCCATTAGGGTCAGAATCGGGTGCTCTGTCTACCCGTGCTCCAGCATTTTTTTTTTCCCCTTTCTGAGGAAGTGGCCAGTACCCTGATGTTAAGGCATTATGCCGATGACCGTCACTCCCAGCCCTCTCTTGCACATGCTCCTGCGCTTGCTGTTCCTCCAGCCTCCGCCAGAGGCCAGCCAAACACTGGGTGAGTGGCCTCCTCCCTCCCGGGAGAGGAGAGCTGTCCCTGGGATGCTCAATCCTCTCCCTCATCTGATGACCCCTGATGACCCAGGCTCGTTCCTGAACCTGGGTCACCAGTGTGATGCAAGGTGTTTCGTCCAGTGCCTCAACCCTCAGCGCCACTTGGCCAGCTCTACAAAGTTCTTCTATCACTAAATGTGTTGAAGATGAAGCACAGTGAGCTTGAAGGAGCAAGCAAGAAACAAAAATTACTTTGGTCTTTAGCTGGAGGTGTGAGCACCAGTTTTTGGTTGTTTTTAAACTTTCAGCTAACCCTAACTTTACTGGAACTACCATGCCAGTATAATATATATTCAGTATGTATAGATGTGGATACAATGTATGTAGCACTTCCACTAATTAAATAAATGCATTTTTTCCCCCAAAGATTCTGACCCAAGTGAAGGATTAATGATGTTATTCACCTAGTGGATAAATAATACTGTTTATTTTTCATGTGCCTACATCACAATCAGTTTGATTGACAGCTCACTTTGCCAATCCCACAATGAATCTGTTCTTAATTGTCACACAGAACACAGATATTGTATGCACAGAACATACAATAGGCTGTGTTCAAATATGCTATTAATTTCCATTTGTGAGAAGGCAGGACTTTCATAATTCACTTGTGGCTTTGTTACTCATGAGTTATGGTCCTGTTCCCTCACTAATGGAAATAAATAGCATATTTGAACACAGACCATTGTATATCCTCTATACACAGCATATGTTGCTAAAGAGTAAGAGCAATGGTCATTTGGGGTTACTGGAGAATGCGTCAGTCAGAAAAACAAGAGAACACATGTGGCTCCAAGAAGAAGAATGTCAACAGCTGTGCAGATGCAATATTTTCACAATAAGACATGGAAGGCTAGTCCATCAGCACAACATTATTGCTACCACTCATGATGCTAGCCACCCAGCTTTGGATGCAGACCATGCCATTGGGGGCTATCAAAATGGTACAGAGTCTGCCACAAAAGCCTATGAGGAAAGACTAAAGGAGCTAAATATGTTCACTCTGGAGGCGAGGAGGGAGAGTGGGGATATGATAGAAACCTTTCAATATATTATGGGGTTATTAAGGTACAGGAGGAGATTATCTTTTGGAGAAAAAGGTGTTCTATAATAAGACAGTATGATATGAAGCTGGAGGGGATACATTCAGGAGGGATGTGTGGAAGTACTTTTTCATGGAAAGGGTGATGGATACCTGGAATGGCCTTTCAGAGGGGGTAGTGGGGGAAAAAACAGTAATCTGGTTCAAAAATGCCTGGGAGCAACATAAGGGAATCAGAAGGGTAGGGTAGAGGGGAGCAGAGATTGTCATGTGGTTTACGTGGTATCGGAAATAATAAATGAATAAATAAGCAAACAGATACAGTTGGGTAGACTGGGTAGGCCCAGCGGCCCTTATCTGCCATCACATTCTATGTATCTATGGGGCTGGCAGGGGAGGAGGAGGACGGAGCACCCCAGAGGATGCTCTCCTCCTCTAGGGAGGTAGGTCCGTGAGCGCTGCTGCAGTACTGCCATGTGGGTGACTAGGATGTTGGGCATGCCGACATCCCTTCAGTCCTAGCCAGCAAGGCACCTGAGGGAGGGGAACAAGGGAAGAAAATCTCTGTACTGCTGCATGATTATGCCACCTGTCTCCTCAAAGGCCTGACACTGCTCACTGGGCTGCCGACTGCAACTGAGCTAAACTCCCAGGCTTGGGGACCCTCTAAGGCTCCACAATGGTGGTCTAACCATGGGGCACTGCAAGGTCAGAGGAAAGTCCCAGGGACAGCAGGTGACAGGGCTGGAGTTGGGGGGAAAGACAAAGGTCTATGGGGAGGTAAAGAAAGAAGAAATGCACACTAAGCAACAAGAAAAGGAAATGTAGAACGAATGGTCATCGATGTAGTAGAGGCAGAAGAAATATATAGGTTTAAATCAAAGCATGATAGTTTCATGATGGATAAGGGTATTCCATATACAGTATATTGGGGTGTTGTTTGTAGCATTAACATTTTACCCACAGAATGCAGTTACAGTAGAAGTTTAACAAAACACATTTTGTCCACAGAATGACGTTAGCAATCTGACAAAATGCATTTTTTTCCACAGAATAAAGTCAGCAGTTTGACAAAATGCATTTACTTCAACAAAAATGTATTAAGGAGTTGGCAAAAGTCATTTTGTCCACAGAATAAATTGAACCATTTGATAAAAGTTATTTTCCCCACAGAATGAACTAAGTAGTTGGACAAAATATGCGTTGTCTACAAAATGCACTAAACAGTTTGACAAAAAGGCATATTGTCCACTGAATGAAGTAAGGAATTTGTTAAAGTACATTTTCTTCACAGAAAGAATTAAGGCGCTTACAAAATGAATGTTGTCTGCAGAATGAAGAAGTTTGACAAAATGCATAAGGTAGAGGATATCTACCCCATGTGCCAGCATGTACCCCATGACAGCCCTTCTCCTGGAACAGTCTGACAGCTACCCAATATTTTGCCCAACAACCATCCAACATACTAGTAGTTTGTCTGCAAATTTGCCACTACTGTATTGGCTCCCAAACAGCCCCACAGCCCAGCATCTACCATGCAACTGCCCCTCACTACTGTATCTGTCACAAAACGTCCCCACACACCTGTATCTATGCCACAGTTAACCCATACCATTTTCTGACCCACAAGTACCATCCCACCTCAGTATTTGACCCATGACTACCCCATATCCTGGAATCTACACCACAACTATACCATATCCTAGTATCTAACCTGCAATGACCCTACACTCTTGTATCTGCCACACAACTACACCATCTCCACGTATCTGTCTCTACAACCAGCCACACCCAGTATTTTCCCTCACAATCTCTGAGCCAAGTATATATTCCTCAACTACCAGACACAGCATTACCTGCCCTCCAACCACACCACACCCCTGCAATTGCCACATGACTGCTTCACACTCTAGTATCATTCCGTCAACTTCCCAGCCCCTTCAGAATTTGTCCAATAACTACATCAGGCCCCTTCAGTATATCTGTCCTAAAATCAACACCTTAGCATCTTCCCAACAACCATCCACCCCCAATATTTGTCCTATAGCCACACAACTACTCTATACCCCAGTATGTACCCTAAGCACTCAATATTTCAATTTCTACTCCAATCTCTCACTCCAGTATCTGTCTACACCTACCCAGCAACTTTGTATGTGTCCCACAACTACTCTATACTCCATTATCTGCTCTATAATTTACCCTCATTCTAGTAGCTGCCTTTCAACCATCACCATACCTCAACATCTGCTGCAAAACTGTCACCAAGATATACAGTAGATGTGGGTCAGATACTAGGTGTTGCTGTGTTGTGAGTCATATATTGAGGTTTGATGTAGTTCCTGTCTAATACTCAGAAGTGGATCAATTGTGTGGCAGATACCTAAATATTGGGTAGTTGAGGGGAAGATAGGTGTAATATAGGGTTCCATGTCAATACAGCGATGCAATTTGAGTGATTGCCAAAATGACGACTTTATTATAGAGAAGCACATTTCAGCGCATGCCAATTTTAGCAACCAACGATAACGGCGATCGAATCCCTAAATGTGGAGCAACTACTACAACATTGTCTGCCATGGTACGTAACCTAGCAAGGCACTTATAGTGGTGGTAGTCTTCACACCTTCAATACACCTTAGTGCCAATGTCTGTATCCCGGCAGTATAAAAACACATTGTGTAGTATGAGGGGCATCACCTTCTGACTCCATATATATTAGACAGACAGTCTCACTCCTCAGTTCTCAGGTGTAACTGCAGTCCCTGTCCCCCAGCACCTATTTCAGCACAGGTATCACATGTTGACATGCGGGGGGCTCCGTCCCCCACACCCCTGCCTCCCCCAGTCTCTAGAATTACTATTCCAAGGTGCACCTCGATATTGGAGATACTGGAGTAGTAAGCTACAACATTTTCACCATTATCTTCAGGTCACCCATATGTGTTGGTCACTATTGTTGTGATCGCCATTAGCAGTTCACTCAAACTGGTTCACCATTAACACTTCGCTATTATCATGTGATACCATAATATAGTCCCCACCCTCCATTTTCTGCCTCAGATCAACCTCACACCTCAATACCTACCTAAGAACCACCAACAAAGCCTGGTATCTGCCAGTAAACCATGATCATACTTCAGTGTCTTTCCCACAACTGCCATTTGCCCTTGTTTCTACACCACAACTACAAAACAGTACATGCTAATAATTAGTCATCACCCCATTATATACCCAATAACAACTTATCCCTGGTATCTGCTTCAAAGCTTCTTCTCAGGGGTATGGGGGTTAGTGCTGGGGGGCATGGGGTCATAATGTTGCAGACAATGTACCGCACATCAAAACCACGTACCAAACACAGTGTGCGGTAACACAGCAACGTCACATAATGCCAACCGCAACAGAAGTGCCACACGCCCAAATGGCCTCATTGTTTTTGTGAAGGGCTTTGCCCCACACTCCCCAGTGTGGGGACTTTGCCCCACACACCTCTTGAACTATTTATAATCAACTCTGAGTGGGTGTGGATACAGGGGCAAAACAAAAATTCATCATGGCACTTAGCCGTCAGCACACAAATGGAAATCATAAAAAAATTCCCACACCAGAGATTTAAACCATGGTCCTGCCCTGCTGCCCACTGTATGGCCGGGTGCTTTAGCCACTCCACCATGGGAGTTGCTCAACCAACCAACCGACCAGCAGTCACTACATGCACTTCCCCTTCCTGTGCAAAGCGACAGGGGTAGCGATACTTGTGTATCATTCATATACCCCTGTCACTCTGAAGCACTATGCACTATAGACTGCAAGGTTCTTCATGAGCAGTTTAGTCTGTGCTATAATCACCCGGTACAGTTCTGGGGTGGATAATGAGTTATGGGATAGTTATGGGTCAGATACTGGTGTGTGACATACTTAAGGGGTAGATACTAAAGTAAGTGATTGTTGAGCAGAAATTAGGTTGTGGTATAGTTATGGGCAGATACTAATGAGAGGAAGAAATTGGGGTATTAGGTGATTGAGAGCAAATACTTGGGCATGCAGTAGTTGTGTAGTTGTGGAACACACTGGGTTGTGGGTGGTTATAAGGATATACTGTACAAAGGTATTTTAATAGCTGTGGGCAGGTACTGGTACATTGTATGATTGTGGGGCAGATTCAGGGACATGGGTTGCTGGGCAGAGTCTAGGCTATGGGTGGTTGTGGTGGCAGATACTGATGTGTGTGGTTGTGGGAGCAGAGACTTGGATATGCTATAGTTGTGGTGCAGAAACTGATGCATGGTGGCTGTGGAGTAGATTCCAGTGTGTAGGATTCTTTGGGGCAGATTCCAGAATGTTCAGGACAGATATATGGAATGTGGGGTAGATCCAGGTATGTTCATGGTTGTAGGGTAGATACAGGGGTGGGGATGAACACATGGCGGATACTGGAGTGCGAAGTCATCGTTGAGCAGAATATCAGGTAGCTGCAGACTCATATTGCTGTGGGGATAATGTGGGGTGGTTGTGGGAGCTGATACTGCAGGATAGTATAGTTATGGGCAGATATTATGAAGTAGGGAGGAAGGCAGATACTTTCTGCAAAATTAATTCTGCCAAACTTCTGTGTTGTGTGAACAAATTGTATTTGTCAAACTCTTTACTTTATTCTTTGGATAAAATGCATTTTTTAACTCCTAATTTCACTCTGTGGGCAAAATGCATTTTGTCAAACAGCTAACTTTATTCTGTGGACAAAGTGCATTTTGTCAAACTACTAACGTCATTCTGTAGCCAAAATGTTAATTTTACAAACAGCAGCCCATATATATGAGGGGTAAAGGATACTGGAAAGTAAATAACTGAGACCAAAAACTATCCTATAAGCTTGTGTGTGTGCACCTGGATTCATTTGTTACTGTCATTTCCTTAACTGCAACTCTAATTAGTACTAATGATGTCCTAGCCTGTAATTAATATGTTTTAAATGTGTGTCTGTTTGTTATTAAAACTACTGCTGCCTCAAACCACGTGATCCTATATGTAGGAGAACCTCCAGAGAAGCTTACCCTGTATACTCTAAATTTCAATAATCTCAAAACCAGACTTACAAAACCTCAGAATTGGCACAGAATGGAATGTCATTAAAATGTTGCTGCAGTTTCAATTTGCACATGGAGTGAGACTTTGTAAAGGGCTTTAGAAGGTGACATTTTTCTCTACATTTACTTTAGTACAGTATACCTCTATCCATGTACACAAATGGTCAGGCCTACAAAGAGCCCTTCTTTGCCATGGGTCTAAAAACTTTTGCACTGAAACTTTTTTATTAGTTCAACTAAAGGTACAAAATCTACTACCCTGTCCATCTGATTGTAAAAGGATTAGTATGGCTACATATACTTTTGTACCTGTCTTAAGGTCATGTGTGAGATAATTATCTAGAAAATGGTCATAGAGTGCTGCAAACTATCCATGATGTTGTGGATTTTTCAATATTATTTGAACACATGCAGCAGAAGAGGAGAACTGCACTGTTTGAATGGCTGGATATTTTCTGTCACGAGGAGAAACCTTTGGTGGGTTGGGGCTCCTGAGAGTCCAGCAACCCCTAGTCTTAGTATGTAAAAAATAGTGCAAACTGTCTCCCACTTTTCTAGAGATGTAAATATAGTACCTCTCATGTACTCCATCTGTTTTGATTTACTAAGACTTCCTTACCATATGCTGCAGTACTGTACTACCAGGCAAACCTTGGCAAAGTAGTTAGCCTTAGCCAGTTGTTGCAACATTTGATTCAACCAGCAGAAGGATTTGTTTATCTTAGTTAGGGATATCTGTGCTTCTAAGCAAAAAGTGCTTTCTATGGTTCACAAGGCTATTCAGACACTCAGAAAGTGTTCTTTTGTAGAGTATTCAATTCCTTTTTTATAGGATAAGTGATTAAAATAGTGCACCATCTGCCCCTTATTTATAGATTCAAGGAACTGTCTGAACTATTAAAAATAGTGTGGACTGTATCCACCCAAGCAAAAAGAAGCCATACACTCACAGGTGGGAGACAGTGCTTGTCAGCATACTACATTCTTGACTTAGTGCAAAAACACACACTACAGCATCACCCATGGATAACCCACATACAAGAAAAAGACTACAAAAGCAAAATGCAAAAAAAAAGTTTATTCCATTATTGGATAGCAGAGAAATGACATCACAAAACCATGGTGCTTTGTATTAAAACAATGCTTTTCAATTGGCCTGATAATATGGAGGGTGAGGCATGAAATGCCATACCAGCATCCCTGGTTCGAGAACAGATATTGGGCACTTTGGGGATGGTTAGAAGATGAAGTATCAACCATCCCTAGGACAGCTCTCCTCCCCTCTGAAGGAGGGATTAATGTGTCCTAATGCTTGACAGCTGTCTAAAGATATTTAGGTTGCAGTGCAGTGAGATTATGTTGGTGGGGGGGAGTGAGGGGATTATACATTGGACAGCTGCCCATGATGTGGGTACAGGGGAAGAAAACTGGAAAAACACCCTGACCACGGTATGATGTCCTGATCCCCTTGCAGGTCTTGCACAAATGACTAGGCACCTCCAGACATCCTTTGGTGGAGGACGTTGGAACAAGGTAAGCCCCAGATATGCCAAATGGTGGTGCTGGGGGGCCAGTCTGAATGGGGACAGGGCAAAAAGGTGACAAAGTACTAATTAAAAAAATAAAACAGTGCTTTACCAAATAGCCCCACCTCTAAGTTGGTAAAACCATGGATTTGACATTGATTCATAAATATTGTATGGCTGTGCAATAGGCTGAAATTTTGGTACAGTATCTGTATTTGTGTGTCCAATATTTGTATTTGTTTGTAACAATATGGTCTGTATAACCATACAGTTGTAAGGTCTGCTGTGTTAGTTCAATATGACACCATGATATGAGGAATTATCACTTGTCACTCCTTCGATGTTTTGGGTTAGAGCTGTTTCCATATGTACAGTATGAGTAATAGTTACTGTACATTATAGTACACTACCATTAATTGAATTTACAAACTTAATACAAAGGTAAATGCACCCCACCAGGTGACCCATCACTACCTTTCAGTCCTGGCTCTCCCCCCAACTCCCCCTATACCACCTCCTATGCTCCTTCTGCCCCTACCCCCTCCTGGCAAGCAGTTTCACCATCCCAACCATCCCAGACCCTCTGGTGTAGCACTGAGCAAAAAGGCCAAATCCCTATGGCATTTCCCACAGGTGCACCAACTGTTTTGCACAGCTATCACCTTGTGGCAAACCCAGGGAGTTTGGTGCTGGGACCCTGCTTCTTCTAAAAGTGAGCACACAGTCTTCTGTCTGCAGAGGGAAACATTGAAATGTTTGGAGGAGGTGGGTAATGAACTGTAGTTCAGAAGAAATAGAGTCTTTTAAATGTTCCATTTGTGTTTCTAATAAATGAATGCAAGATTATTATTCAGATCATTACATGTTATAGTCCAGTAAATTAATAAGGAAGATTGGAAGGTTGTGGGTTCCAGCCCCACACAAGGAACTTAGGGTAAATCCCAGTACTGACACTGTAGTGCAGCAGAAGAAGATGCTGCACTCCTGAGATTCCATCTTTCAGATTATATGTTAAATCAGGTCCCATTTGTCTATTCTGGTGGTTGCTTAGGTAGGCATTACTTGTCACTTCTTAAGCAAACTCTGGCCAGAACCTGTAGGGCTGCAGTTGAGGAATTTTGAGCAAAAATATTTTTAATATTTTTACACTAAATTTTCAGCATAGACTTGTTATGACCTTGTCTCATAAAGACGGGCAGAAAAAAAATGTTCTACTCCTGGCTTAAAAGTGATTTTTGCACAGGCTGCGAAATCAGCTTTCAGGATGCTAAAACACATTTTGGGCAGATGTTGAGAAATGACAACTGTCACATTCATGAGGTGCTGTAAAGAAATGGCTACGTTGAAAATCTGGGTTAAAAATATTGAATATTATCAAACATACTAGCCTGTGTTTGTAAAATTCAATGTAGGCTCATAACTTTGTTGAGTTTTAATATTTTTACACCAAATTTTCAGCATAGCCTTCTTATGACCCCACCTTATGAACAAGGGCAGAGAAAGTTTTCAAGTCATGGCCAAAAGGTGATTTTGCTCAGGGACCATGAAATCACCTCTTGGGATGTAAAAAAAACATTTTGGCCAGGATTTGAAAACTGCCAGCTGCCACATTCATGAGGTGATTTAAAGATATGGCCATATTGTAAATTTGGGATACAAATATTGAAAATTACCAAAGTTACGAGGCTGCATTCATAAAATTCAACAAAGGCTCATAACATTATTGGTTTTTTTTTATATTTTTATACCAAATTTTCAACATAGCCGTCTTATGATACTACCTCATGAACAAGGGCAGAGAAAATTGTTAACTCCTACCCTAAAGGTGATTTCACTTTGGGATGAAAAACAAAAACATTTTAGCCATGATTTAAAAAATGGCAGTTGACACATTCATGGGATGCTGTAAAGATATGGCTATGTTGTAAATTTGGGGTAAAAATATTGAGAATTACCAAAGTTAGTAGGCTGTGTTCACAAAATTCATTGTAGGCTCATAACGTTGTTTTTTTAAATATATTTTACACCAAATTTTTATCCTAGCCTTCTTATGACCCCACCTCATGAACAGAGGCAGAGAAAATGTTCAGCTCCTGCCCTAAAGGTGATTTTGTGCAAATAGGGACTGCAAAATCACCTTTCAGGATGGATCTGCCTAATGACAGTGCAATTGTTCATGAGGTAGGGTCCCAAAGAAGGCATGTGGAAAATTTGGGTCAACAATATGCAAGTGCAGGAGGGGACAGAATGGAATTTGAGCTGCAAATAATAGGAGTTTATAGTAATATGCCTGAAAAGTGAGGGGGAGAGATTATTTCAAATGGGAGTAAGGCAGTAGGTGAAAAAAGACTGCCCAGCAGCAGGTTCAGACTAAGAATAGGAAAAGATTTGGGTGTCCCATGAGTGAAGACCATAGAAGCAGAAGGCTTACAAGGGAGAAGAGAAGAGAAGAGAAGAGAAGAGAAGAGAAGAGAAGAGAAGAGAAGAGAAGAGAAGTAGGGAAGAAAAGGTGGGAACCACTATTTATAGATAAAGGAGGCACATTGAGAGAATTGGCAAGTTATATAGTATAACTAATTCAATTACCCAGGTGGCTAGAGTAGTTGTGGAGAAAGCAGAAAATTTGTTTTGTGCAATATTCGTAAATTATACTTATTTTTGCTTATTACTGCAGTGTATTTTGTTGGGAAAATATGCCAGTCAGCAAATATTGGTTTGTTAAAAAAAATGTGCAATCACAAAATAGTGCTGACATGCAAAAAGTTCAGTGTCATATTTTTTGGTGACCTGCATACACTGGTGTCAAAGAGATTGCATTATCTTTAGTTGAGATTTTTAAAACAAAGTGTTTTTGCACAGCTTATTAAACTGTACATTTTTAAAGCTCTGTCTTCTTTTTAAATGCACTACTTCCAAAGAGTGCCTATTTTCTTGGGGATATTGTGCTAGTTCATAATTTGTAAAAAAAAATTTTCGGTGTCGGGAACATTGCCCTGCACTACTTTCCTACTTTTTTGATTGTTTTCATTAAACCGGCATCCACTCAATCAGAGACGATCATGCAGCTGAGAAAAAGCAGTCAAAGATGTCAGACATGCCTTTCAACCTTGGTCCTCAATCCAGAGCAATTAAGCCAAAAAAGTATTTATCACTTTTTTTTTGTTTAAGTAGTGTGATGTTCATCTCTAAACAGTGCAACTCATCCTAAAGCTTGAAACATTTTTCTTTTTTGGGGGGAAGCAGGATAACGGATTTCATGATAATTTTTTTTCTCTGTTTATCAGTGCTATTCAATGATAACCCTGTAGAGACTGCATCATCTGTGTTGGTCCTGTGGTGTACATCTAGGTTTTGTATTCAGTTTTTTTGACAGCAGTATTTGAAGCAGCAGCCACAGTGGTATACTGTAAGCCATGATTTTATTTATCGCCGGATCTTGCAGCAGTAGTGAGTGAGTAGCCTATTTTATACAGGTGACTTTTTTTACTCATCTCAGCAATGTAGGCTACAGAAGTAACAGCAGCAGTGGTGTGAACTTTCAATTTTTTTATTACAAGTACCTGCATTATCACCATTAGGCTATTAATTTGTCACAGTGAGTGTGCCACTTATTATTATACAGTGGCTCTTTCTTAATCATTTCAGCAATATAAGCCACTAAGCAACATTAGTGACAGCCTCATTTATTTAAAAAGTATCAACATGAGCCAGCCCAGTTACACAGAGGGCTGAGATGCTGGTAGCCTCTCACCTCTTGCCACACTGGCAACCTGAGTTCTGGAATGAGTTAAGAGAATGAGCTAAGATTGCTGGGAGTCAGCAGGGAGGGATGGCTGACAGAGGATTGAGCAGCCACCTGGCAACTCTTCTGTCCCAGACTGGGGTGCTCCGCTGCCCTATCTCTTGGCTCTCACCAGGTGGAGGCCTGGTGGTAGCCCTGATGCAGGGGAGGCTGATGAAATTTGTGTGGGTGGAACAACTGGCAGTCTGGGAGCACATGTGCACCTCTACATGAGTGCACCATCCAAGTTTGTCACAGCCCTAGGAGGGAAAATGAAAGTGGATAATGGAAGGGTACTAGGCTTAATGAAGCCCTACCTGAATTGTCATGACATCACCTGCCACTGCAGAAGGGAAGGGGAATCCAGATATGAGTCTCCCAGGGATGGGTGAGGACAGCCCTCCTTCCTGGCCCAGTTGTTGGGGAAGGGGGGATCCAGAGGGGAATATCCCTCCAGGAAGGACATAGACAGCAGGTTGGCCATCAACAGGTGGGGCAGGGCTGACCAGCTATCCAGTCAGCCCAGGAGGATAAAAATCTTGATAAAAGAAAGTATTAGTACTGCTGGCCCATCACTGCAGCAGCAGTGATACTGCTCTCAACAAATTTGATCCTGGTTTAAGTGTGAACCTGGGTCATAAGGGGCTGGCTGGGAGAAGGAATGTTGAGCATCCCAAAGAATGCTCCTTTCCTCCAGGAAGGGTGGGAAATGAGGTCCACTGCAATACTGCCCCTGGGCATCAACAAGGGGAGGTGCAGTTGGGTCTTTTGTGGCAGGGGGAGGATGCTGCCCTTGTTGGTGCATACACATCAATGTAGGTACAATTTATGATGACCTTGCATTTGGCATCCTCACAGGACAGGTGAGAAAACCTAAGGAAACAACCCTGGCTGTGAAGCATGAAGGGTCTGCAGCAGATGGCACTCGTAGTCCTCATACCTGCCAACTTAGGCTCTCCTCTTATACAACTATTAAGGTAGATCCCAGACAAGTCTGGCCCCATTCCAATGTTCTCAACCATAGGGAGGCAAGCCAATGGTGGTTCTGAAGGAATGAGATAAGCAACCTCTGAGACATCAGGGGCACTAGCAAGGACTGGAGAGTGTTGATGGTTGGGGCATTAGCAGTGACTGGAGGGGACAGGCCAAGGGCCGGTCAGTGAATCATAAGTATAAAGACAAAGTGAAAAAAAAGTAGCAACATTAGTGTAATGGTATCCATCCACTATGCTGTGTGTGTGCCACCTAAGATTACATTATCACTTTCTTTAGAAAGCAGTATGGGAGAAGAGAGACAATTCACTCAAAAATGATCAGGAAAATCAAAGTAAAAGGTATAGAGAGGATATAAGTGACCACCCAGAACATGAGAGGTGTGGCACAGGGTCAGTGAGATTTTACTTTGGGAGATCTAAACTGGGAAAACACATCAGAAAGAATAAAACAAGCAGAACATTTCTTCGTTTCATTGAACAGTCAAAATGTGTTGTGACATATAAGAGATCCAACAAGGGGGGAACAAAATATTAGATCTCATTATGAGTTCATCCGCTATAGAAATTAGCAATTGTGTTGTGGGACCACCTTTGGCAAATAGTGGTCACAACAGCATAACCTTTGAGATTAAGAATATGCACTACATTACAACAGGAGTCACTGAAATATTTCAGTATAACAAAGCTAATATAACAGCATTATTGTCATCTACTAAGGAAATAAAGTGAAGCACACAATTAAATAATATGAGCATGGAGAAAATGTGGAATACCTTTAAAACAATTATCCTGGATATAGTAACTGGCGAGCAATTTTTCCTATAAACTCAGCCAGTTGATATTTCCCATAACAACCAGTCGGTTGTTACGACATTCTCGCACCCAGTCACTCAGTTGGTGCCATTCACTCATTGCCTTATGTTCCATGTCGGGGTAGGCTGCACTCTCTCACAAACATGGCAGCTCCGTTTCTCACTTCCCAAGGAGCCACCGCAACAGGACGCACCATCCTTTCTTTTTTTTTGTTTCCTGTATCTGGTTGATCCAGCCTTTTTCCCTGCCAAATATCTGGTTGATCCTGCCTTTTGTCTGTTTCAGGACAAAATTACCAGAGCTACAAGGGGAAGCGTAGTACACACAATCTCATCAGAAACAAACTATAAGGTAAAAACAAAACAGAAACAAAAAAAATTAAAACAAGAAAAAACTATGTTAAGGAAGGGAGGTAGAGGGCAGAAGACAGAGGAAGTCAGAGACTCGTCTGTGTGTGTGTGTGTGTGTGTGTGTGTGTGTGTGTGTGTGTGTGAACAGAACACTGAAGTCAAGGAGGAGAAAAATTGCTGACCTTTTATTATAAAAAATAAAAGATGGTGAAGTGTGTCATATTCTAATGTAATGCTCACCATTGGTGTGGGATGCTTTGATAAACCCCTCAGGCATTTATGTAGCATCCCAAACCTTGGGTGAGCATGAAATTCTCATAACACACACTTCACCATCCTTTATTTTCTATATATGTAACATAAATATACCCAGAGTTAAAATATATAATATAAATGATGTTACACCAATAGGGCTATATAGAAAGATGAAGCAATGTATACACAAACAAGCATTTGTCAATGCTGAACATTCTCTTGCAGGTATGTGCTGTGTAGGTGTTTGGTACTGATAATGCAGGGTGAGCCATTTAAGGCACTGAAATGTCTGTCAAATGTTTCAATTCAGCTGAGGATATTGTCCATAGATTCTTCCAGTGAGTCTACAGTACTTTTTTAAACACTAGAGACTCCTGCATCTTCCCCCAAGGCAGAGCTCCTCTAGTGGTTCAAAAAATACTGTAGACTCACTGGGTGAATCAATGGACCGTATCCTCAGTTGGATTGAAACATCTGACAGACATTTCAATGCCTTAAATGAAAAGGTAGATTTTTTGAAAGGGAGGCACCAAGTTGTCCAAATAGAAACTGAATAAAAATACCGTAATGACTAACAAAACTGCAGCAAGTTTTAGTTACTTACATCAGTTAAATTAAGGATCACCCATAAAGGCCAATAATACATCTTTGTTGACACCGATCAGCTCAACAGGTTTCTTAGTGCCCAGTATGAGAAGAACTCTAATAATGAAGCAGAACAGAAACAGGCTCTTCAATTTTATTAATAATAATAATTAATAATAAACTTTATTTGTTGTCAGCACAATTCCAACAAGTACCAAAGCGCTTTTACAATAAAACCTTAAAAGTTGTAAAAGTTCGAAAATTTAAAATCACCATAATATCAGAGATACCACAATTAATACTCAGGATAGGCAAGTGAAACCAGAAATGTTTTCAGTGCGGCTTTGAAGTGCTCCACAGTCTGGCACCCCCTTATCCTATGAGGAAGAAAATTCCACAGGGTTGGAGCCAAAAATGCAAATGCTCAGGCTCCAGGGGTCCTTAAGTGAACCCTGGGAATATCCTGCCATCCCTCATTGGTAGAATGGAGTGGTCAGAGGGGGCAGTAGGGATGAAGGAGCTCTTGCAGGTAACTCAGTCCCTGTCCGTGTAGGGCTTCAAAGGTCAGCAAGCTGACCTTGAAGGGGATCCACCACTGAATAGGCAGCCAGTGCAGTCTGCTCAGCACAGGTGTGATATGGGCAGAACGAGAAAGCCCCATCAACAACCTGGCCAAAGCATTCTGCACCAGCTGCTAGCAGTGGATATCAACCCTTGGAAGCCCTAAACAGATCTAAAACAGAGATGAAACCATGGGCTGAAGCTGCGGTCAAGTAAATAACTATACAACATGCTGTTTACAGTACTGAAATTGACTTTTTGAGGACTATTATTCCTGTGAATTATGGACTATCATTACTACTATGAAGTTTTCTGAGGTCCTAAAATGATGTCACAGGTATCCTTAAATTGTTAAAGTACTATTAGTAAATTAAAATTAAAATGTGTCTCATTTCCGTAATTATTTCCATAGTAAGTTTGAAAATAAATAATTTAAAATCCAAAAAAGGGAAAAAAATTGTTATGAAGCAAATAGAAGAACAATATGTTTTATTACTGTTAATATAACGTATACAGTAGCATTATATATATATATATATATATATATATATACACATATATATCTCCATGGTTTGGAGGGGGTGGGGTGAAGGAAAATCTTGTTAGTTCACCATTAGTGCTATACAGGCAGATATCTCTTAGCAGAAGGATTACACCAATGTTTTATTTATATGCTGTATGTCTGTATACATTTTCTAATTAAGCTAGTATAACTATGAATAATTTGGTTTTCACTGCAGAACAGTCAATAGCTGGCAATTGCAGTAGAGCAACATGGTACCTGCATCCAGTACTTGATCCACATTGCACAGTCTGAAAGCTCATCAGGCCTCGGGACAAGCTACGTAACACTGTAGCATCCTCTTTCCAGGAAATCAGTGACAGACAAGCCCCCTGAAGCACTAGTCCAGAGGTCACTTTATCAGCCTATATTTAACCTCCAGTTCTCAGTCATACTGCCACCACCATTCACTGCACACCATGCCACCCTTGAAGGGAGTCCTCTGCCCCACCCACTTGCCCTACAATCTGCTCTCACCAAAGGGTTCTCTAGCCCTTGCTCATAGTAGTCAGTCTCTGTTGTCTGATTGGCTGCTATCCTAAATGTGTGCATGGCAACCCTAAAACCAGGCACAACCTAGCAACAACAGACCAACACTCCCATACCCTCATTAGGCTGATCCAATAGCTGCTGCCACAGTACCTGTCAATTGGCTAAAAGAGCTGTCAATCAAGAGTAGGGCGAGTGCAAATAGCCATATTTTCAGTTTGGGTTTCCCAGCACAGAGCAGTAAGAAATTCTCCCAGGGTTGAAGGTTGTTGACACAAGAAGCCACCAGTAACAGAGGCTAGAAAGTGAGGGGCATATTCTTGGGGCAACTGTTACTAAATTATTACACAATTGATAATGAAGAACATTGGGGGTAAGTTATATTATAAGGATTACCTTTGGGCGAAAAAGTGTGCCTGTGGTGGCTGGGGAGCAAGCAAAATACAAGGTTTGGCATGGCTCCATTCAGCTGTTTGCTAGGCGGCATCATATAAATGAAAGAAGAAAGCTTCTGTTTGATTGGAGCGGCTGATTCCTTTCAAGTATGCAAACTGTCCACCCAACAAGTACTGAGTAGTGTCATGACCAGTGTGGCTGCACATTGATCTACACTGCTGAGCCCCTTGCAGCTTCAGCTGCAATAGGCTTAGCAGTAACACACCTCTGAAATACCATTTCTTGTAGCAAGATGTTTCTTGCACAAATGTAAAAAGTAGGGTGATAGCCAGCTGCAGGACAGAATGCATAATAGGAATTCTGTTATTTGAATCACCAAATGTGTACTGTCATCATGTATAATAAAATCATAATGTTTTTCTCTTAGAAATGATCTTGGATAAACTGTAAATAAAAGTTCTTGTTGTGTTTATTACTATTTTGAAATGAGTTAATAACAATGTTGTCAATATGGCAGATTCTGGAGATGATCAATGTTTCTGCCTGCTTTTCAGATCATTATTGTGAGTGAGATAGTTTGAGAATGATGTCCTCATGTGAGCGTCTGCATAATCTGAAATCTATAAGCCAAACTCACACTGCCTAAGCTGACAGCTCACATTGGCCATACTGTTGCTGACAGTTAAAAATTCAATATAGTACTGTATTTGTTCTTGCTCATCATTCAATGGCTTAAGTGACTGAAAGGGAAGAAAACTCTGTATACTGACAGACCAGCGATAGAAGGTGAAGATATATGTATTCAGAGTATACTGGATGGGCAGCTATGCACAACTAGTGTGTTCAGCCACAAGGGTATTCTGATTCCCTCTGACTTCAACAGCAAAGTTTGAGAGGTCCATGGCAATCAGAACTCTGAGGTGCAAGAACACACTGGTTATGCTAAGTTGCTCATCTTGTATTTTTATATTGTATAGTATTATGCTTGCTGTGTGCATTGTTTTTTTTTTCTCTTTAACAATGGAACTGATTTTTGCAGTCTCTAGATGTTCTAGAATGCTGTTCTATCATAAAATAGTACAATCACACTCCATGACCTTAGGTCTCTGGTACTGTACAATAGCATTTTGAAAAAGATTGTTTCTATATAGAACAATGCTCTACTGTACAATATAAAATAAAGTTAACTAGAGTTTAAAAGTTTGAAAAGTTTTCATAATTACCATGTGCAACCAACACAGTTCATAGACACGCTCCCATTTTGAATGTTCATGCATTTAAATAAAAACAAAGAATGTAATATTTTAATCTCATACAACAATAATAAAACACAGATTGGGACCTTATAGAGATTATCACGTATGATGATGTACGTTTTCAACTGTAGCAGTTAAATAGAAAATAGAAAATGTATTATGCGTTTAGGATTCTTTCTGTGTTTGTTTAGCATTTAGATATGTATTAGGAACAAAGATGAAATAGATATAAAATGTTGACATTGTCTCTGTGATTACTACATACATAAACAAACATATAACTAAACAAACAAATAAATAAATACAAACATGAGAAATTGTAAGAAATGAAATAAATGTAGAAAGTAGTCAAACAATGGACCAATATATTAAGGCCTTATTGATTCCAATGTGTTTTTTTTTAATGTTAAGTCACGAGAAGCAATTAGATCATTACATATGAATATCAAACAAAAACAATTCGAACATGTTTCTGAACAGACTCCTCTAAATGTGTATATTAACAGTACCTAATTATTATTTGTGGTAGCTGCTTACACACATCATACTCCCATCAAGTGATCTTAATAACACAATATTGAACTCCTTTGTTCAAGCAAAAAGACATCAATCTGATTCTGGCATCATAGTCATTCCCTTGTCAACATAATATGTGATATCCCATACTCAAATATGATTTCAGTGATGGCTGAAAGCAGGAGGAACAGATGAATTCCTTAAAAAAGAAGTTTACTAGAAGCAATTGTGGATTAATGTTATTTAAGTAAAAAAAAGTAATAAATGTGGCCCAATATCGAATCTACAAAGCCAAAAACTTTCTGTAACAGTCCCTAACAGTTCAAACTACACCATTTTTGCATCTTTGATCGAGCAATTCAGTAAAAAAAGGTGTTTGGCTGGAATTACTAATTACTAAAACCAAACTTCGAGTGGAAAAAATCATTTTATAGAAAGGTAGTAAGCACCAGAATCACCCACGGAATAACTTGTACTCTACAATCATTACTGTAGACTCATTAATATTTTAGAGGAATGGTGTCTGACTCATGTGCACATACAATGGTAGTCTGGAAGGCAATATTCAGCAAGAGGCTTGAATAACTTAATATTATATATTATTTTAATTTATTTTACAAAATCCTAGTAAATGAAAACTTACATTCTTATAACAGGGAAAATAAGTTATGGCCAGAATGGGTGCAAGTATAACAATTACCATTACAGTACATGCCATTAAAGCAAATTAACTACCATGTCATGGCAAATTTAGGAATCATTGCTTTAAATTAGCAGGGGAATCAAGGGCCCCAAACATGAAAAAGATTTTCAATATTTGTTTTCACAGTTCATTGAGAATGAAAGTAGTTGTTTCTTTTCCCATTTTTCACCAATCCATCAACATGTTTTGATCGCATAGAGACAATAATGGTGCTGTTCATGGGAACAGAATAAGCAGTTTGGCCACTAGAGTTAAATATCTTCCAACAGGGATGTGGACACTACCAAAACAACAAATTCACAACAAGAGATCAGAAGAAGAATGAACTGTCACATCTGCCCATGGTATCTAACCAGCCACACTGCAGAAACTGCGTAGACCAGTATCACTATAATGCAAATGACAGTGGCAAGCTTCATAACAGATGATCTTTCCAGTACATTTAGACTCTGATTAAAATAGATAGAAACTCAGACATTTTTTTTTGGGGGGGGGGGGGGCTCCAATGTCAGAAATCTACAAAAGCACACATAACAATGTTTTTTAGTTAATAATTGTTATTAAGTTTGAAAGATAATATCAGACATAGCCAGGTACATAAAGAAGATACAACATGACACATATGCATACACATTGACTGCAGTGTCATTATATAATTGACAAAGTCTAGCCCATAGAAAAGGACATTGCTAAATAATGATACAGTAAGAAATTATACAGTGAGTTGTATTGCGGTATTGTGCCCCCCCACCAAAAAAAAGAAAAGTATGAGAGATTGCATGATTACCACCACATCTAGATTAGTTAAGACATCTAATATGGGCATAATACATAAGTGTCTCCTGATACCTGAAAAAGCCTGAAAAGCACAGACATAATAATAAAATACTAGCAACCTTAAGGTCCAGATGTGAATTCTTATCCTATAAGGAGAAAAGATAACAGTCCTTGCAGGAAGGGGGTGGGTTTTGGGGTTCCAAACCATTTCCTACTGGTGTATCTACTATGTAGGTCCAGATCATTCCACAGGGGAAGTCAGCCAATCCCTGCATGTGGGGAGAGATAAGCTAAGTAAGGGGCCCAGGTAAGATAATATTGTGAGAGAGTGTTGGTAACTAAGTGGGACTGATGTTCCAGTACTGCTACATTAGCTAGGGCGTTATATAATTCAGAGATGGTGGGTACCTCTGTGGTTCTCCACCTACAGAGGATAAGCCTCTTAGCTTGGAGGCTAAGAAGTGTCAGCCATCTGTGCTGTTGATGAGTGAACGCTCTCAGCACAGGAGGAAGGCCCAAAATCCAAACTAGGGGATCTAGAGTCAGAGCAGAGTCTGAGGCCTGTTGAGCCAGACCCAAGACAGCCGTCCCAGAATGGAATGAGAAGTGGGCAAAGCCAAAGTATGTGCAAAAGGTCTTCCTCTCCTGAAAGACATCACCAGCAATGACTGTTGTCCATGAGATGCATTCTGTACAAGACAATAGAAGTGCGATACCAATGTGACAGTATCTTGTTTTGCATAAGTTTACTTCTCGTATCTGGATACATAGAATGAGCATATTTCCCAGCATAGCTTCCATTGGGCATCCGAAATGGATTGTTGAAGAGCTTGCTCCCATTTACCTTTAGCCTGAGCTGATTGTGCAGGGAAATGATTCCTAAGATCAGCATATATAAGACTGGCTTTACCCCTTTTATAGGTCAGCCATTTAATTAACAAATGGGACCTTGCTATATCTGTCGTGTGGTATTGTTTAATATAAGCTAAAACCGAGCTTCTGAGCTGTAAGTACTGCCAAAAGGCCTGCTTACCTAAGTGGAACTCCTGATCTAATGTTTGAAATGTTTTGATAGTGAGACTGTCATCTGTCATCAAGTCCTTTAGTGTAAAAATTCCTTTACTCTGCCATAGGGGCCAGTGCAAAGGTTTGCCATCCACTTTTATGAGCATGTTCCCCCATATAGGGGAGGCCAGAAGTGGGCATAAATCTGCCTCCAATTTCTTTTCCACTAAATGCCATGTCAGTACTAAGCCTGCTATTGTTTGGCAGGAAGACAAATGTTTGGGAAGGGGATTGTAAAGTAAAACTGCTAGGGATTGGGTCTGGGCCATATACGCCTCCATGTGTATCCATTGTGGTCGCTCAGATGTCTGTGGGAGGAACCAGTTTAGGGTCTGAGTTGCAGTGAAGGCCCATTTATACCCTTCCAGCCAAGGAAGGCCAAAGTCTCTCTGTGACCAATGGGCTCTAAGTTTATTTCTACTATAATGGGGTTTGGTGCCTTCCCAAATAAAATTGGAAAAGGCCTGGTCTATGGCTTTAACCCATGAGGCCGGTAGTGTAAATGGTATATGTGAGATGACATATAAAAGTTTAGGGGCTACCACCATTTTGATCGTGGATATTTTACCTGCTAGTGTAAGTTGAAGGCCACGCCAGTGCACAAATTCAGTCTTGATATCTTCGAGAAGGGGTTTAAGGTTCAGATCCCATGTTTTATTTTTTTTTTCCATTCACTCTTTATTAAGTTTTACAAATTAATACAGAGACTGTAAAAAAAAAAAAGGGTACAATACCTGATATACAGATAATTACAGATCAGAATCACCCAAGAAAATCACCACCGTGAACATAGGTCTCTGTAAACCCTCCCCCTCCCCTAATATCCCACCCCTCCCTTAACCTCCCCCATAAGGTGCTGTACTATAATCCATCTGGCATGGGATCTATTACATACTTGATTATGAATAAGCAATTATCAAGGGACCAGATTTTCTCAAACAGAGGCAATTGATTGTGAAGAATTGCTATCATTCTTTCTACCCTGAGGCTTGCTAGCAATTCGGATAACCATTCGAATAAGAAATTGTTATGGAGTCCTTCAATGTTTGAGAACTAATCTCTTCACTGTGATTGAGATCAACGACATGTGATATTTCCTCGATTTAACCGGGAAGTCCGACATGACTCGAGTAAACAGACCTCTGGGGTGAACATCTCATCTAAACCCAACAGTGGGCTGGCCTTATCTCTAATATCCCTCCACAACGGGGCAATTCTTGAACAATCCCAAAAAATGTGGAGCAGATCGCCCACCCCTAGACCACATCTATAACACTTAGACTCTTGCAACACCTTTAAATCTGCTAATTTTTGAGGGGAATAATAGATATTGTGCAAGATTTTAAACTGAGTCAATTTAAGACAGTCTTGATTAACAAACTTGTGGCAATTAATCCAAATCTGTGACCAGTCCAAATTAACATTGGGAAAGGCCCTGGCCCAATATGATGATGGAGCAAATCCATCGGTAAACACCCACTGAAGCAGTACCTGGTAGATTTTCGAGACAGCGTGGGGGGTTCCTATCAAGGGTCATACATTTTCCCAAAATGCCATATGGGGTGGGGTAACCCCATTTGACCCTATTTTCTGAACTAGCAGATGACGCAACTGATAAACCCTGAAACAATCTTTTGTGGGTAAATTAAATTTATTAAGTATTTGAAGTGTTGAGGTTGGATTTCCATCCACATCCAGGAAATCCTGTAACGTACAGTCCCCCAACTTAGGTAACCAGTTTTGAGTGATAATTTTGTGCCCAATCAACCAGTGGGGGTTACCCAAGATTGGTTGAGAATTATCTTTGACATGGTCATATTTCAAAAAGTTACAGAGTTGGTTATGTATCCTTAAAGAGACTCCAATAGGTGAGTCTTTTAGGGAAAGAAGCAGTTTGGGGGTACTGTAATACAAAGCTTCTGGGTTGAAGCCCAAGCTCTTAATTAAACTAACTTCTAGGTTAACCCAAAGTGGAACATAATCCTTGGTGTGGGAAGAAATATGCGAAAGGACCCACCTACCATATTTGTTTATATGCGCCGCCCAGTAATAGAGAGCAAAATGGGGTAGCTTCAACCCCCCCAGATCCCATGTTTTAGTAAGATCTACTGTGTACCATATCCCTAGATACAAAAGGGAATTTGGGGCCCAATGAAGGCCGAGATGGGCTACCTGATCTAAAGTGCACAAGCTATTAAGGGGGAGTACTTCCGTTTTAGATCTGTTGATTTTTAGGCCAGAGTAGCTCGTAAAATCTGCAAGGAGGGAAAGCAGAGCAGGGAGGGAAGTAGCGACATCCACTAATGGGACTAACAAATCATCTGCATACATAATTGTGGGGAAAGTGATATCGCCAAAGGGAAAACCTGTTATGGCTGAAGAGTGGCGTATGGCAATCACAAGTGGCTCCACTGCTATTATGAAAAGTATGGGAGAAAGGGGGCAGCCCTGCCCTCGTGCCCCACCCCAGAGGGAAGGGTGCGGACAGAGTAGAGTTGGTGAGGACCCCAGCCAAAGGGTTGTGATACAGAGCTGTCACCCAGCTTCTAAAATTGTGACCAAAGCCCATGGCTTCTAGCACCTGTTGAAGGTACTGCCATTTGAGAGAATCAAATGCCTTCTCAAAATCTATTGCTACTGCAGCAGCTGTTACTGGGAAGTTACTGGCCTGATATATAATATTTATAAGGGAACTTATATGATCTCTGCTGAGCTGACCTGGGAAAAAACTGACTTGTGAAGGATTTATAAGGTGGGGAAGCAAGGGGTTTAACCTGGTAGCCAGAATTTTTGCAAAAATCTTACTATCTGAATTGATAAGTGAAATAGGGTGATAGCTGGATGGTAAAGTGGCATCATTCCTTTTTTTGGGAAATACAGTAATGATCACTTCCTGAAGGGATGGGGGGAGGGATCCTGAACTAAGGGCCAAATTAAAAATGTCACTAAGTACGGGGGAGATCAGTGGTGCAACAATGCTCCACATTTCAGGGGGACATTCATCCCCATCAGGGGCCTTCCCATGATTTAAATTGCGAATCTCATCTGTGACCTCTTGAGGGGTAATGGGAGACTCTAAGGTAGCAGCTTGCTGAGGAGTTAGATGACAGATAGGTATAGATGTCAGAAAAGTTCATACCTGTGCAACATTAAAAGTGCCGGAGGAAGAATATAGATGTTTATAGAAATCTGTCATAATTTCATTTATGCATTCTGGTTGAACTTGCACAGGGCCATCTGGTGCTTTGAGTCCAGGAATATGGCTCTCGGTCCTCTGTTTCCAGAGTCTGTAGGCTAGTACTTTCCCAGCCTTCTCTCCCCCCTCCCAGTATTTATGCCGTAGTCTGAGGAAGGCCAATTCAGCTTTCCTGGCAAGTAGGTCCTGTACTTGATGACGGATTTTAGTGATTTCCTTGCCTATCGGGGAATGTAAGGAAGTGTGCGGCATACTTTTAAATTTGGTCTCGAGTTCTATAAGGCAGGATTCCAATGTTTTAAGCTGGTGTTCTCTCTGCCACCTGCAGATACACCGAATATCCCATGATAGCGCCTCATATGGTGGCTTTCAGTGCCTCCCAAACTTTTTTGGGGGGGACCTCCGTTGTAGCATGATCTTGCAGAAAATTAGTGACCTGTATCCAAAACCATTGAGGGAAGTTAGGGTCCCTCAAGAGAAGCAGGTCCAAATACCAGCTCGGGGATCTAGGGGCTGAGGGACTACTTAGCACGTGAAGTTGTACCAGAGTATGATCCGATATGATAATTGGATGAATTACAGCATCATTGGTGCTGTTCATAATAGAAGGGGATACAAGCCAGTAGTTCAGCCTAGAGTGTGAGTCATGCACCGGAGAAAAGAATGTATAATCTTTGTCCTGCAGGTGCAGAAGGCACCAGGGGTCTTGCAACCCCATATCTGTGATCAGCTGCTGCAGTGAGAGGTGACATTTCTGATGATGATCTGGGCAGGCAGACGTGCGATCTAGAAAAGGGTCTAGGGGGAGATTGAAATCACCCCCTAAGATTATAGGGACCTGTGGAGAGGCTAAGGAGCTAATAGCTTGGGCCAGCGAGTGAAACACTTCAGACTGGTTGTCATTAGGGCCATACACATTAGCAATCACTAGGGTACCTGTCAGAGTATCCATCAAAGCCGCCACCCATCTGCCATCTCTATCTCACTGCACTTTTAGTTGTGTCCACTGAAGGGATCTGTGAAATAAAATAGCTACCCCCCCATATGCAGGTGGAGGCTGAAGAAGAAACAACCTGTCCCACCCAAGAGCCTTTCAACCTGTCATGGTCCAACTTTTTCAACTTAGTCTCTTGTAGTAGGGCTACCTGCACACCCAATCTCTTGAAATGATTCAGCACCTGAGAATGCTTCATAGGAGTATTAAGGCCCCGTACATTCCAAGTGATATAGCGAATGTCAGCCATAGTCTAGAAGTGGGAGGTCTGATTTAGAAGGGAATGAGCTATAGAACCTAATAGAGACTGAGAGTGAAGGTCTGCCCCATACCATCTGAACCAAAAAATCTGTTATAATCAATTTAAACACCACCAGCAAGGGACCCCAAATACACTCATAATCCCCCCCCCTCTTAAACATGTACTAATCATGATCTGGAAAAACCTATAAACAGTTTCAACTTGTAAAACATAATATTGACTTATAACATTTAACCAACTATATACACATATCGGCCTGTCCACAGCCATTAGGAGTCCCAAAGATAATATGTCACCGACCGAAGTCGCAACCTCCTTTGATATCCATGGGGGTTGGCTTGGGATCAGAACAGGAGGAAATACCCTCCAGAACAGCTTGTCCATACTACAGGGTGTAAAAATACAGTTAGAGCTAAGACCACCCTGAGGACATATGAGAGGAATCCCCCTAGGACCATGAGGCCCTAAGCACATAGCAGGATATCCTCAAAAGCATGTCCCGAAAGGAGTTACAATACTCCTATATTCCCAGCTGATAGACAAGGGATAGGGAGAGCTGAGCTTAATACTCCCAGCAATTTAGATCCCATGGCAAGCCAGGGGATGAAAAGTTAACGCATAGAGGGAGAACCAAACAAAAAAAAAGGAGGTTTCCTTTCCCTTATTAAATACTCGACTCCCATTTTAAACTGGTACCATACAGTTTGAAACATGTGCTCAGTCCGGGGGTTCTAAGCCAGGTCTGGGAAGACCAATTGTAGCATCGAGAGTTCCATCTTGTGAATTCGCAGTGGGAAGGACGGCTGCAAGATCTGGGGATGCGGCAGCAATGTCAGCCCAGGATTTGCTTTGAGACATGGAGAGCATAGGTCTTGAGGATGTCGACCCACATATGTCCATCTCTGCCCCTTCTGAAATCCCTTGTGCATTATCTGAGTCCTGCAGGTCCGGGTGTAGAACGGCAAATGGGTTGGGTGAGAAGAAAGTCTGCAGATGTATGGGATCTTGCTGATCTGAAAGTTGATCTGAGTGAGCCATTGGCTGTGGGCTCGGGGAGCCAGCTCCTTCAGTAGGATGTTGTCATTGATCATGACGATGAGATGGTTGCCATTTCCTTGGCCTCGATGGTAGCAATGTGTCAAAAATCCACACGCCAGACTCAGGTATGTCTTGTTTAGGAGCCGAGGAAATATTCGCTGCAGATGGAGAGGGAGAGGGAGAGTGTTGTATTTGCTCACTCTGATCGTTAGGGTCCCAAAACTCTGCAGGGTGTCTAGCCCGCAGGAAGTCCATCAAGCTCTCTGGGGTCTCAAACAGAAGGGGAGACCCATTGTGCATAATCCGCATGGTCGCTGGATACCGCGGAGAGTAAGAGTAGTTTAGTTTTTGTAACAGTCTCCGTGCCTGGGCATATTCCTTCCGGCGATCGAAGAGTTCTTTAGAATAGTCCTGATAGAGCTGGATATGATGCCCTTGCCAAGTAATTTCCTCCACAGTTCGAGCAGCAGTCATAATAGATTCTTTTTGCCTAAAATCCAAAAATCTGGCAAGCAAGGGTCTAGGTCTTGCTCCAGGCCTTGGTACTGGGGCAAGCAAGCAATGCGCCCGTTCTATCTGAGAGTGAAAATCAGCTGGTAGTTTCAGCAGCTTCAGGAGGATTGACTGTAAGAAGTCAATGACTGATTTCTGTTCTGCACCTTCCGGAAAGCCAATAAGCCATATATTGTTTCGACGGCTGTGGTTTTCCAGGTCATCTACTTTATTTTGTAGTGTGTGGATAAGCTTGGCCTGTTCCCTCAGAGTAGTGGTCATTTCATGAAGAGCTGCATCATGGGAGGATATTTGTCTTTCATTGTGGAAAAGCCTAACTTCGATCCCTTGCAAAGTTTGCATAGTGGCATTGACTGCAATTGTGAGTTGTGCCATTTGGGTCATAAGCTGGCTGAACAACGCTTCAGTTCCTGATGATTCTGCAGAAGGCTGCATATTGAGGGCCATACTGCAAATCCGTCTTCCAAGAGAAAAGACGAGTGATTTCCAAAAGAGAACTTGCAAGAAAAGTCCCAAAAATTATGCCCAGGAGATTCCTCTCTGCTACGATAAAAATTCTGGCAGAAATAGAAGGTCTTAGTGACGGCTAATGTCGGATTTATCCCCGTATTACAAGAGCTATCTCTCTATACGACCATACTGGATTAGGGCTAGGCCACGCCTCAGCACGCATAACAATGTAACCATGAAACTCTGTGTCTTGTCATTGCAAGCTCCTCCTTACATTGCAAAATAGGATTTCTTTTGTGAATGCCCCCTCTTAAATAAAAATGGAAAAAAAAACTAGAATACTTTTAAATTGGCAATGGACTAATTAATGACAGTTTTGATAAGATACCACAGTTCCGGACAGCAATCAAACAACTATTTTTCTTTGCACTTAACAAAACAAATTTTGTCACACTTTCAGAGACAACAAGTAAAATGTCATTGGCCACCTGCACCCAACAGTTGTAAAAGAATTTAGATCTACTACAGTACACACCATTAAAGCAAATTAACTACCATTTGATCTACCAACTAAACACAGGGCTGGAAAACACCATGCATTGCTAAGGCTTCTAAATCTTGTAGTCAATCATATTGGCCACATAAGAAATAATTTCATGAATAACACCTTTGCTTAATAGACACCCACTCCTGGAAAGAGGAACTTAACAGTTTTGTTTTCTTGTATCTGGGCATGTTTTGCACGTGACAAAAATGAAGATTTAAGATTCTCTGTGACAGCAGATGGCAGGCTTTCTGTCGCAGCTGTCAAAGTTAAACTACTCCAGCAATTGCAGTTTTACTCAGTTATTTAGGGATTTTAAGTAGATCATGACAGAAAGTCTAACTGATTTGGTGTCAGGTACTAGCCTGCTGTGTTGAAATTTTCATTTTTACAGCAGTATTTTAATTCTGAATACAGGTTCAATGATAGGAAAAAGCCACACTGAGACTCTGTCTGATCATGCTGACAGGAAGTGTTTGTTTATTATGAGGTAATTAACTCATTTCAAAGCAGTCTAGTACCCGGCTAACACCCAATCAGTTAGACTTTCTGTCATGATCTACTTAAAATTGCTAAGTAACTGAGTAAAACCACAATTGTTGGAGCAGCTTAACTTTGACAGCTGCAGAAGAAAGTGTTGCATCTGCTGTTGCAGAGAGAATCTTAAATATTTGTTTTTGCCACATGCAAAACATGCCCAGATTCATGAAGTATTAGTTACACTTTCTAGGAGAGTGTGACTATTTAGCAAAGGTTCCATGCATGAAATGATTTCATATAGTGGCCAATATGGTTGATCACAAGATTTAGCAGCCTTAGCTGCAATGCTGTTTTCCAGCATTGGGTTCGCCCACATTTTCTCTTGCAGAGGTGAAATTATGTTGCTACAGAAATCTCTGTTTAAAAAAAAATACTTTGCAATTTCAAGAACCTCCTGACAGAAAGTCTTGCAAAAGTAGTCACTGCTCATAAATGGCACACAGCTGGAAAAGTAAGATGTTATGAACAGTAGTGCAGTAGCTATGATTCCTCTACTAAGACTTTCTGTCAAGTGGTACTTGGGTTCTCAAAGTGTTGTACCTAGTTGATATGTTCTCTGCCATTATGTGCTACTTACATTCCAACATTACTGAGCAATCTGTTATATTGCAGCCCATCAATTCAGATAAGCCATCTTTCTTGTCATCAAAAGGACGTGCACTACACGCATACTGTGTGAGTGGTTGGGGGAATCGTGAACTAAACAAAAACAAAATTGATGAATTTTGGGCCATTTCCACTCAACTATTTACTTACTTTTATGACAATCAAGCCTGGGTTAAAAGCCAGAATAAGTTAGATCATTTTTACCTCTAAGAAATGCTTCCAGGTGGGTGAATCAAGAAACAATGCAGCCTCAATGTTCATTTTGCCAGTGCCTCCTTGACATAAAAGTGTATACCTCAGAACCCAAAACTTGAAAAGAAAACATGAAAAAAACTGTATTAATGCAACTTCCGCCCACCGCTGTCAAACAGATAATTGTTTTTGGTTTTTCTTTTCATTTTCTTGCTTCCTAGTTCTTTTATATAGATAGCCCAACAGAACTAGCATTTTCAGTTGGATAGCTGCAGGTGAGAAGAAGCAGATGATGGCCAATGGACTTACTTAAGGTCACACACCATGATAGCAAGTGGCTGCAGTTGGAACTGAACTTAGAATCTCGAATAGGCAGCTGGGCGGAGCAGCAAGATGGCTGCAGTGCTGCTCCGCTCCACTCTGTCCCATTCTAATGCTGCTTTTTCCTGCAGTTTGAACCTTATGAGTATTTTTTCTTTTAGGTTTTTCTGACACCATTCATACAACTGTGGGCTAGGCAAGCAAAATGAAAGCTTTGCTTCTGCAGATGCAGCGAGAAATAATGTGGTTAGCCATTGCAGAGAGTGTTTATGGCATTCATGACATCCCTGATGGTGGAGACCATTGCTGTAAAATGGCCTTGAACTGCTATGTGCCCTGAGGCAAAATCGGATCATCCAAGTTGTAGCCAGCTGTAAATCAGTATCAAGAGGATGGTTAGCATTTGGAGGAGGTGGCTTTCTCTCTCCTCAGAGATTCCCATGAAGGACTGATGATGACAGAGAGCAGAGAGAGAGAGAGAGAGAGAGAGACAGAGAAATTTGCAGTTGCACTTCATTTTGAAAAGATACCCATAAATTTTAAATACAGAGAGATGGAGAATCAAGGATTATGAAGGACTGTGATTGGGAGAGTGACCCCGCTAGGGATGGCTGCACTCATAAACTTCTAAAATGAAGCAAGGTTTGATTTATTTTGTCCTTGTGCACACTACAGTTAACTCTCTCTCTCTCTCTCTCTCTCTCTCTCTCTCTCGGGGAGTCACAGTGCCGGTTGTCAGGGAAGGGGACTGGGAAATCTACCTATGGGACACAAAACTCTGCAGCTCAGTCTGCTTCACTCAGTCACTGCTACTTGTGCTTTCCTGTTGTGCTTCACCAGTCAACCCAGCTACCCCCCAGGCAGAGAATGAGCAGGTGAAACAGGATACATTCATTTCTCACTCATGCACCATAGTGGATGGGGGGGGATGGGGCAGTGAGGAGTTACGATCGAGAAACTGGGGGATTGGACACCCTCAGTGTTACCATTATGATTGGGGAAAGTGGTGGGTGCTGAGAGGGAGGGTCTGGTGGGAGTTATGTATTTCAAGGGTTGTGGACCACAGAAAATAAAAAAATTAAAATAGTTCCAGAGATGAGACCACGGAAGTGACTTTTGTCACTTCATTATGTTGTGCATTCACAAGGAATGTGATAGTGGCCCAAGTGCTTTTCTGTAGCAATAGGTATGCTTGGCTCCATCCACTGCAGCCCTAAAAAGCAGGGGAATGTGTTATTGATGTATTCAAAACAGTAATATATACAAAAATTACAAATGAAAACTCAAAACAGTTGAAAAACTTAATAGTCATGGTTATAAACCCATCATTATCATATAGATAGATAGATAGATAGATAGATAGATAGATAGATAGATAGATAGATAGATAGATGTATATTTATGGCAAAAAACTGCATTTACTGCATCAGTTAGGGTTAAAGTGACAAAAGTAAGGAAAGTGAGGAAATGAAACGTTAGGGTTGAGCACTTAACCCCTTCCCACAACCCACACACCTATCCTCCACAGAATGACAGATGCCAGGGTATGCCATGGAGTCATCGGGCCCAACTCTCACTCCATTCCATGTGTAAGCAGGTTTAAATGCTACAGTAAAGGAGAATGGGGTGATAGTTAGGCCTCACGACCCCATGGCATACCCTGGAATCTGTCAGTCTGTGGAGGATGGGTGTGTGGGTTGTGGGGAAGGGATTAGGTGCTCAACCCTAACATTTAATTTCCTCACTTTTGTCACTTTAACTCTAACTGATTCATTAAATGCAGTTTTTTTTGCCATGAATTTCCTTACTTTTTGAAAAAGTATAATTTAACTTGTAAAAATCATGAGTTGGTGGGAGTTCGGGGCTGTTTGGGCCCCATGCTCCCACCAAGTTGCCTATTACTGCATAACAATATGCATCTGTGGGAGCGTGGGCCCAACTTACTCATAGCTATATAGCAGCCCTATACGGTAAGGAATCCTTGTAACACAAATTTGGCAATTATCTCATTAACCACGTAACCTTCAAAAACAATTTCACTGCAGGCTTACTCTATGGTTTAAAATCTTGTTCCAGAGGCATAGATCACCTAGTAGCAAAAACTCTGTATCTCTCTCCATTTTCAAGATAATGACACTGAAAGGTGTGACAGACACTGCAACGTAATCCTATGGGGAAAATGTCAACTTTGGCATGGCATATCTATGCAACCACTTAATCCCCCAACACCTAAACAGCACAAATCACACCTGTAGGGCATCCCCTCAACACCCTGTAAATTTCAAGTAAAAAGACCGAACTGTTAATGAGCTATGCAATTCTAAAGCTTTTACACCTTTAAAGATTTTTCAGTCGTGAGATAGCAAAATCCTCAGCCGTGAGATAAATCCTAGTCCACAACCTAACAAAATCCTAGTCCACGAGCAGACATCTGATCTCTCCAGTCTGGGTCATCTGGTAGTCCCAAGGGCCATCTGGTCATCCACAGGGACATCTGGTTGAGAACTTCCTGCTATCTGGTTGTCCCCTCACAAATAAAGCTTGCGGACTTGGATCATTTCACAGACCAGGCTTTTGCAGGCTCACGAAAGAAGATCGTTAATGAGTCAAGAAAGAAGAATTTTTAATTTTTTAAAACCTATTTTTTGACAGAAATGAAGCAAACCAAAGGCATGGCTTTGTAGAGGGGGTCACCCTGAACAAAACGCATGCCTCATTTAGCCCACAAGTCACCCGTGGAGAAAGCTATGACATCTTGTTTTACTGGAAAACTAAAAACAAGATGGCGGCTCACAAATAAAGAATTTTTCTGACAGACTAGGATTTTTCTTTTGTCAGCTGACAAAATCTTTGACCGTGAGATGATTTATCTTTCGCAAAATATACATATACATTTTTGAGTGAACTTAGCATGCTCAGAACTCAAAAATTAAAAATGTAATAACTTTGGAATGGATTAATATTTTTTTTTTACCAACCCAATGTTGGATTGTTCCTTGACCCAACCTCTTTCTACGTTCCAAGTTTCAGACCAAAAGACCACACGATATGGTCACAGTGCCACGGGCAAAAAGTGCTTCAAAACTGGAGAAAAGTGCTTTATTTGGTGTTTTGTGGCACTGAAACCGTATGTCTAACTGAAATGCAACTTGGTAAATCAAGAGATCTACCATACCAGACCATGCATTCCAAATTTTGTGCAAATCTTTTGAATGGTTGCAAAGTTATTAACATGCAAAATTTGAGGTTTACTCCACCCTAACTATAGGGGCATGACCACACCCCTGTAATATATAATATGTGTGTGTGGTGTGTGTATGTGTGGTATATATATATATATATATATATATATATATATACACACACACACACACACACACACACACACACACACACCAAAAGAAACTAACAGCTGTCATGGGAGAAATAAATTACCTAGAGGGTATTAACTGTCAAACCACATTTCAAAAGAAAAATCCCTAGAAAGAGACATACAGGCATGAATACATATTCATTATATTGCTAAATCCCCAATCCATACAACCCAATTAGTATATATCCTAAACCGAAAAACCTAATCAGTGTTTCATAACCAGCAAATAATAAACCCCACATCCAAAATAAAACCATAAGAAAATGTCAGCTGCCTTCAGGCTCAGAACTTTTTTCTCTATCTGTGCTGAGTGTTTACCTTCTCAAATTTTTCGTTTTAACCACTGAGGTGACCCCCACCACTTACTATAGATAGTATATGTGTATGTGTTCCTTTCCTGTTCTTGTACCTCTTTAATGCTGTATAAAATAGATTGTAAAAGTTGCTATTGGGTTATTTCCATTTGCTGCAAAGTGAATCATCTAGCTTGCCATATCCAGTACTTTAGGCAGGCTAGGACTACCCATACTGAACCGTGGTCATATACTGACATCCTTGAATCAAGAATTCCAAGGAACAGAATTTCAGGGGTAATAATTTGGAAAAGGGAGTTAATCTATATTTGCCTAATTGTGTTCCAAAATATCTGAATGAAGAGGCAGTCAATATATAGGTGCTCCATCATTTCCAAAGAGCAGTGGCATGTGGTCCTAGAGCAGTATTGTTCAGTGATACCCTAATGTTTTAAGTTATTTTTGATGTTCAGTTTGCCATGGGAGCATAACCAAGTGATGTCCCACATTTTGGGGGGAATTTGTAAGCATGCAGCTGGTAAACTCTCTGTCTTGAGGGGATCTCTGCAGGACTAGAGAGGGTTCCCAATAGTACTGAATCATGATAGTGTTGTAGAATTGCTTTCTAGTAGTGGTCATAAGAAGTGATTTGGGGGTATGCCTCTGCTTTAATTTACCAAAAGAAACTTGAACATATAATGGTAACCTAGATAAATGTTTTTTGTTTAGGTATTGAGGCAGTTAATGGCCAATTTTCAATAATATGGTAAATCTGGTTGAGTATCCAAGGGATCCAAATGATTGTATAATGTGTGAGAACTGGTTTAAGGTTGCTATATAGAAATATACCATGAAAGAACACCAGTGGATTTATCAAATCGAAACATTCCTTGGCTACTTCTAGATATGTGATCCCTCTTTTAACAAAATTTAACCTGCTGCTTCATATACAAGTAAAAAAGCAACTAAGCAGCCATATTTCAGGTACCTTTGGGGGGGTAAATATAACTTATATGTACAAACATGGGGATTAAGTAGGTTTTGATCATGTAGACCCTTTTTTTTCTTTGTTCATTAGCCATCTATTCCATAAGGCAGTCCTGTCTAGAGCTTTCTTAATTAGGTGGTCCCAGTTAAAATATGCCAGGTCTCCAGGTCCAAAAAATACCCCTAAAATTTTTATTTTTTCCTTTGTGATAGGGATGTCTATTAAATCTTTGATGTTAGACTGCAGGAATCCTATAGAAATACATTTACTTTTTTGATAATTAATAGATGTACCAGTCAATTGTGAAAAAACAGCCGGCCTGGAGGTGCTAAGGGTTGAGGCGCTGGATGCCACACCTCGTGCAATGCCAGCGACCTAGGTTTGAGAATGGACTCAGGCTGCCGGGGATTGGCTGGGGAGGGAGAGGATTGAGTGACTGCTGTCATCTCCCAGGGTGGGTAATGGGCCTTGCATCACTCTGCAGCAGTCCCCAGTGGAGATCAGAAACACTGCAACATATCAAGTGGTGGAGCAGCAGCAGACAGCAGCACATTGGTGCGCATCCACACTCCAGGGGTGAATTTGTACAAGGAACTCAAACAGGAAAACCATGAATCAGTCTCAGCAACCCGGTGCATTCACATGAGCAGCCAGCTCGTGAACTCAAACTGGTAAACAAAAAAATGAATGCCCTCATTTCTCAATAATGCTCAGAGCAGACGGCAATTCCAAAATGAATGAATATTTATTCAGCTCTTAGAGCACAAACACCAACAGTACACACCAGCTAGCCACCCAGTGCTTCAACTCCTCATGAGTCTTCCTCAGGGGTGTGGCTAGTGTATAGGATGATCAGTTTTAAAGCCATCAACATCAATTTGCATACCAGAATTTACGTGGTGACATCATAGTAATGTCACCTTATTTCCAATGCCAGATCAAAATATAATGTTATCTTGGCCATATAAATACACTCTGAAATTTAGCAAATACATTAAAACAATCCAAACTTGTTGCAAAGCATACAAAAATGAATATTAATAGAAAAGAATGACATATAAGAGACAAAAGCTCATATTATTATTTGCACAATATGGAAAAAGCTCTGGTCCCTAGATAGGCGATGGCAACCTCCAGTGCCCCACCACCTCACACCCAATGCCAGGCTCAACTCACTGGCTCTCCCGATCCCCAACTGCACCTTGTCTCCAGCAAGTGGAGCAAGACTTGACAGGCTAATGTTGGTGAGGAGTGTCTGTTCCCAATTTCCCAGTGGGGCGGGCTTCAGGCGGGTGGTAATGCGGCTGGCTGTGAGCGAGGTCTCCCAAGAGAGTTCCAGGGGGCAGAGACAAAAAGAGTTGGAAAAATAATTGTGAAAAATGTGGTAAAATATAATTAGCATGTGTTCCTGATTAGAAGTCCACTAGTATCGGACAAATATCATCTGTGTAAACCAATGTCTTGATTTCTGCATCTTGGCTGTCCACTGATAAGCCTATGATGTTGGGAGATGAATTAAGCAATCATATTATTGGGTCTAGGGAAATAATATACAAAAGAGGGCTTGGAGGGCAGCCTTGTCATACCCCTTTTAGGATTGGGCAATTATTGCCCACTCAACCGTTAATATATGGAAAAACTGAAGCATGAGAGAACAAAGGCAAATCCAGGAAATGAACGTTTCTGGAATCTCATATGCTTCTAGGCAATGCCATAAATATGCATGTGACACATTGTAAAATGCTTTGGATTGATCCAGGCTAAGAAGAAAACCAGACAATTCATCATTCTCTCCTTTTTCTAGGATCTCATGAATTAAAATCAATGCAACTATGATTCTTCTACCCGGTAAAGTGCAAACCTGCCTAGGGTGAATGATGGTATCCAATATTACTGCTAGCTGATTACTTAAAATGTTAGTTAATATTTTTAAATCTAGATTCAGAAGGGTAAAACAGGTATGGCCCCTGGCATGGATGGACTATCTGGTGAATTTTACAAATTCCTTCTTCCATACATGAGTCAGGAGCCTTAACAATGGAGGTTATCACTGGTGACATGTATGAGGGGTTATTAGTTTTATTACACAAAAAAGGTGATAAACAACTTATCAAGAATTGAAGACCCAAACCCTTAGAAGACTATGGACGTATATATACGTCCAGAATCTGTATACGTTCACACATATTCAGTTCTCAAAGGGTTATTAATTAAGATTTGTAATCACTGAGATAAGTTACATCTGTGTAATAGGTCTTATTAAGAAGTGGGTTTGCTGTTGTGATAATGTGGGCAAATTACAGCTTTCCAGCCATTTTGGTAGTTCAGGGTTATCCATGGAAATATTCAGGGTTATCCATAGACAGTTTGCCAAAAGTTTAAGTAATATGCAATTCTATCTCTGCTAGGATTTGCTTTTTTCCTGTGACTGTTGTCCCTTGGTTTGTTTTCAAACCATTAATGGTTTTCTTTTTTCTTCGGATGACACAATTCTCATAGGGATTTACTTGGTAATATTTTCCCTGTGTACCGAATCATTGTTCAGACTCAAGGGATTTTAATCTATTGTACTGCAATTGTGCCATTTCCTCTTTAACTGCTACAATTTGAACAGCACAGTCTAGTAATGAGTTTGCTTGTAAGGAAAATAGAACATGAAGATGGGAACGAAGGAAATAAGATGTTTGTGTTTTCTCTTTATTAGAATTTCAGATAAATACCTTTGAGCCAATGGCTCTTTTACCAAGGTTCCACATCAGTATACAAAGAATAGAAGTACAGTTTGTGTGAGATTAGCAGGCAAGCAGATTAAATACAAAATTCAGTACAGGGTATACATGATCTAAAAGCTACAGGTAATATAAATAACAGTTAGAACCGCACATTCAGGCATACATTTAAGAATGATGAGTCACAACAAATAATATTTACATGAATTAAAACTGCCAGAAGGGCATTATCAAAGTGAAAGGTAGAGTGGAAAAACCGAGTTGCTGCCATTTGTGCAAGGTAACATAGGAAAGTGGAAGAGCGCGTGGGTGTAGAGGGGTAACTGGGAGGGAGGTAGAAGGAGAGGTGGGTGGGAGGCAAGGATCGGGGAACAAATGCAACAGTGGGTGGGGTGAGCAGATTAGAAAAGGGAGAAAGGAAGGGAGTTGAAGGAGGGTAAGAGAGGAAGGTGTTGGACCAAGGCTAGGGAGAGAGGCAGGGGTAGATATGGGGAAGGTGGTGGCAGGCAGAAGAGGTGGTGATAGTAGAGAGGTGCGAAGAACAGAATGACTACCAGGGAGGTTAGGAGAAACAGTCACAGGTGGTTCTGAACACAAGCGTTTGATGTAGCTTGTGTCTGAATGAGCAGAGGGTGCTTAAGTTGGTAAGTTTGCTGCCCATGGAGTTAAACATCTTAGGGGCTCTACCTGAAAAAGACCACTGGCCTTGGGTGGTGTGACATCTGGGAACATACAGAGAATAGTTGTCAGAGCTTCTTGTGTAATGGGGGTGGTTGGCTGGACTTAAGAGAGACTGAAACCCAGGTGGCATGAGTCCCATCAATGACGTTTTTGCTAGTAGGCAGGTTTGGAAAGTAATCCTTCTCTGAAGTTGCAGCCAGTTTGACTGTTCGTAGAGGTTGCAGGTATGCGTGTGGTGGGCAGCACCAGTAAGGAGTCTGCAGGCCCTATTCAGTGCTGTAATGATTTGTCGTAGTGCTGTAGCTGTGCCTGCTCCATAGATAACAAGCCCATAATCAATGATGGACACAATAGAGCTGTGTATTGATAGCTTAAGGGCATCAGGTGTCAGGCAATGTCTATGTTTATAGAGAAGGACTATACAGATGTTTAAGGATTTTGCAATTGAATCGATATGGCTGGAGAAGGACAGAGTAGGGTCCAAGGTTATACCAAGGTATTTGAAAATCTGCGCCTGGTCCAGGGTCACACTCGAGCTGTTTTTGATAGCCAACTGTTGGTGTTTATGTTTGTTATGTGTGCCATGGAACAGCATAGTCTTTGTTTTTTATAATTTAGCATTAGTTTCTGTGAAACGAACCAGGCCTCAACTTGTGTGAAGCTTTCCTGCAGTTGTTTCTCCATGAGGGAGGGGTCAGAATTCTTAGAGAAAATCACTACGTCGTCAGCATACAGAATAATGTTTTCATCATGGGCAGAAGGGAGATTGTTCAGGAAGATGCTGAAAAGAAGGGGTCCCAATATTGACCCTTGGGGAACACCAGCCCAGACAGGTAGTTTGGAGGAGAGGGGAGTCCCTAATCTTAACTTGTTGTGATCAGTCTGAGAGATAACTGTTGAACCATTGTAAAGTATCATGAAAGAGTCCTAAGTTGCCAAGTTGTTCCAGTAGTAATGGATGGTTGACTATATCGAAGGCCTTTGAGAGGTCTATAAAAGTGGCACTGGCAAGTTGTCCTTGGTCTAGTGCTAGAAGAATGTGGCCTGTAAATTCAAGGAGGGCAGAGGTGGTGCTATGTCCTTTGTGGAAGCCGTGTTGCTGTGGGCATTGCAAGTTGTATTTCTCCAAGAACTCCACCAATTGGTCTGCAACAATTTTTTCAAGAGCTTAGGATAAAGAGGGTAGGATGGAGATGAACCTGTAGTCAAAGTGTAATGTCCTATCCCCAGACTTGTGTATTGGAGTCACCAGGATGGACTTCCACTTGAGCGGGAACTGGGAAAGTGTGAGGGACTGGTTAATAATCTTGGTAAGAGGGTGCAGGACATCATCAAGGGTGAGGGCGATGAGCCTCAAGTCAAGTGTGTCCCCACTTGATCTGGATTTTCCAAGCACCTTGAGGAGGTATTTTTTTGGCATCCCTTTTAGTAACTGCCTTGAAAGAGAAATGTGGATGATTCCATTTTTCCATTAAGTTTTCCTATAAGTTTTAAATATGTAATGAAGTCTGTTTTACTGTCCTTCCACCACGGCAAGGGTGAATCATAAAGGAATAAAACTGATTTACAGGCCTCAGTAATATGCTGTAAATCTTGTTTTATCTCAGTATGGATGGTCCAAAAGGGTATTATTTATTTTCCAATATCCTCTGCCTGTGCAGAGTTGGCGGTATTAGCTAAAATGGCTCCCAAAGGTCCATGATCAGAGGTGGCTACAGGGGTAACCCAAGTGCTCTGGATTTTTAAATACTGGAAAAAAAAACAGTAAGCAATTCTCGTGGACAATGTTCCATGAAAAAATGGATGTGGCGGTGTTTGTGCAGTAGAAAGAAATGCATCTACTAACCCAGTTTTTCGTGATTAAGTTATTTAAAAAGCCCATGTCACAAAATGTTTTATTGGTTCTGCAAAGTGGACTGCAGTTGAATTTCCCGCCCCGTAGGATGTGTTTTGAGGTAAAAAGGTAGCGCTGTACTGACTTTAATGGATCTATGCGACTAGCCATGGTCTGAGGGGCATACAGATTTATTAGTCTGAAATCTTGCTTTTCTAGTGTAATATCTAGCAAAAGTGCTCCTATATGAGTAATTTTAATTAAAGAGTTGTTTATACAAATACCCACTCCACAGCAAAGTTCTGTCCCTATGGACCAGTAAGTAAAGCCCATATACAATCTACACTGGCTGCCTGCATTTCTACAGTGGAATGTAACCCGGTGTCTTGAAAAAATACGCTATCATATTTACAGTTCGTGAACAAAGCATAGGTACTTTTTCTCTTTCTCTCAGACTTTATACTGTTAACATTCAGTGGGCTATTGTGATTTCATAGCTATTAGGGGACCTATTTCACTTCAGAAAAGGAAAAAAAAGGAACTCAGGACACTTTTTTTCACCCCGGATCTAGTCCCATATCATTTTCCTGTAGGTTTTTGTTTTTCCTTGTTTTTTTGTTCTTATTTTAGTCTTTGGTAACCGGGTAAGGCCCATTAGGCACAAGTGCCTGTTTTCAGGGGCGACCTGGGAGCACTGGGTAGTTAAGTGACTTGCTCAGAGTCACACAATATGCAAGTGGAGGTTGTAAGAATCAAACTCAGGTCTGGTCTGCTCTGCTGGATGTATCAAGCTCGTTCACACCTCGTTCCTCTAACCTCTAGGCTATACTGCCAGCCCAGCCTGTTCTTCTATGTCTGAGGGATTTTCTTTCGATGTGGAGTATGTGGATGCTGAATCTGATTCTTCATTCACATCCATTTCATTCCACTGTAGAGTTCTAAATTTATTTTACAACAGAATCTGATCAGGTGGCTTAGATTTAGTTGATTTTGCTGTACTCTTTCCTTTTTGCACCAACTGAAACTCATCTTCTTTTTTTGGGGGGGGGGGCATGTCATTAATTTCAGTAATGATTTCTATAGTGGAAGCAGAAGTACCAGGGGTGATTGACTCTGGATAGTCCTGGGTGATAGTAGTTTCAGTGATGAATGGCTCTGTCACACCATGAGGTACAGGGTTAGCCTGTAGCTGTGCAATATCTAGAGTTGGGAATTATACCTACAATGAAATTGGGATGTTGGTTGTTGCAGGTTCTTGGCAAGGTGTCTTAGTCCTATTTGTGAGGGAGGTACTCAGAGTTGCTGAGTTTGTCCTTTCGGACTACTTTGTTTATGTAGTATTTCTGCTCTCCATAATCTGCATTTGATGTATTGTGTGTAGCCCATGGGCAGGTGTTGAAACTGTGTCCAAGTTCTTCACACAGATTACAGACTGGTCTTGCTGTGCAGTGAAGACCTGAATGCCCTACAGCTACACACTGCGAGCACTTCTGGATTTCACAATTACTGCTAATGTGCCTAGGTGAACCACATTTATAGCAGGACATAGGTTGGCCTGGGTAAAATAGGGTCCCCCTTGTCCCTTTACAAGTAAAAACAATTGAGGAGGTGAGAAATGCCTGTGTCTGTCTGTTTGAGTTTAATCCTGAATTTCTAACTCCATGTCCAAAACCCCTCTTTGTCTATGATGGTGTCAGGGGTGCCTTGGATTTCACAATGCTTTTCTAGCCAGAAAATTACATCAGAGATATCAACTCCCTCATTTCTGAATTAAATAGTAATTATCTTGAAGGTTGGTTTAGTCAGTGGCATGGCCTGGAAAGATGCCCAAAGGGGAGTATTTTTTGCACTGTAAAGTAGGTCCAAAAATGATCTAATAAACTGCCTGTTCTGAAGCTAATATCATATGTATTTTCCCCAGATGCATGTATGAGAGCATAAACATTGTGAGGGACAAAACACAAGGCTTCTTTTATTTGTGTCTTCCCCACATAAAACTGGTCTGGGGGGTCTCCATCCCCCACTAAATATCTTAACCTCACTGTGTGTCTCCTCTTAACCATTTCTAAAGCCTTTTTTAACAGACTGGCATAAGTAGGGGCTGTGGCAGGCAGTTCCATCATTATAGCTGCATTCTCTCCTGTTACATCAGTATTTAAACTTCCAACATTAGATTGCGTTGCTTCCTGCTGAACAGATGTTACCTCCATAAGTGCTTTGAAAAATACTTCACCCATATTTTCTAACAGAGAATAAGAAGGGGTACTTGCATTTTTTGTAGTGTGGGAGTTTGACTGTGATGCATCAGGGATAGTAGTGTTAGCTTGCCGTTTGCTTTGATCTGTCGGTTTGCTCCTGCTATCAATAGTGCACTTTCCTGTGGCATTTTTAGAGTCTCCTGGAATTGGCCTTTGTGGATCAGGAATCCATTCACCCATGGTGGTACATATCCAGACCACTCCTTTCAGTGCAGCTTCAGGTGTCCATTTTGTATTTGGTGCGGGTGCAGAGCTGTTTGAAAGTGAGTTTGAATCCAGGGGCTGCTGAGAAGCACCAAACATAAAAACTTTGCTTTGCTTTTGCCCAGGTGTTTCTGGTGTACTACTGGTCATTCATTTGCACTTTTTTCCTCCTCTAACTTTGTTTTCTCTACAAAGTATTGCTGCTTTTCAGTTTCTTTCATTTGGTCCGGTAGTTGTTGTTTCTGTTGTGCCAATTTTGCTTGTAGGGTCCATTCTCCATGTTGTAGGTCCTGTTTCATTATCCATAGGTTTACTAGTTTATTCCATGTTTGTCTCTCTTGTTAAATTATTCATTTTCTCTGTTGTTGTTTTTGTGATTTTCTCATGAGACAAATGGCTGTGATTTTCTTCTACAGTGCCAAGTGCACTGACTTGCACATGCTGTCTCCTTCATCTCTATGCTCCATCTGCACTGGGATCTCCATCCCTCCAACAGGGAGTTTAGCACCCCCTGCCAAAGAGATGGGGAATTTTGTTATTGAAATCTCAAAGGTAAATCAGAATACAACTCATTACATTCACAGCTGACACATATAAAACTCATAAAGGGGAATAAAAACAAGATAAGTACTTACTCATACTTCCTTACCCCCTATTTAAAATGTATAGACACCATTATTTAAATATAACTAAAGTAAACATAACATACATTAACACATTTGGAACTGTAAATCATAGCAAACGAAACTGATATGAACCACCTTTTAGCTGCCTACTCATCTATAATTCTAAAAACAATACCCACCTCCAACCCTGAATCACAGGTGTTTTACCAAATATAAAGATTTCACAAATTCTAAACCAGAAGTATATCCTACTTTGTCTTTTTCTTCACATTTAACCCCTAATAAAATAAGGATTACCACCTCCTAGATGCCTTTCATGTCTATTACAGACATAAAACAAATCTCTCTCTACAGTTAACCTCCTTCCTTCCTCTCTTTCCCATTTTGGCTATATAACCCCATTTACCTCTATTTTGGAAAAAAAGGAAAACCTCTCTACTATAACAAAACACTTGCTCTTGGATGAAGTTTACAATCAGATTGACATACTGTTTTAGAAGCATTTTCACAGATAAGACTTAAAATGTCAAAAGGCATATGTTTTTGTTTTAATACAAAGTGGCATCTACACTGCCATAGGTAGTATTTTAAGCATGTAAGAAAGAATTCTAACGTCCCTAGCTCATACTTAGCAATAAGGTTCCCAAGATCACTCAGCACTAACTGTTCATATGTTAATTTTGTCACTCACTTCAGATTCCATCTCCTAGCTGTGTATTCCCAAAACTGTGAGGTATAACTACAGGTAAACAAAAAATTATCCATAGTTTCTGTCTGTTCTGCACACTCTGGATAAGACAAAACCTTTCCCCCAAAGCCTTATGCTTATTATTTCCTTTTACTTGTAGTCTTCCATAGGGAAACAATCTCTGTAAATTCCACATTTACTGAGGGTTTCTCTTATTCTGTAGTAATTTACATACTAATTGTCTTTTGGCAGGGGGTACAATTTTTTTTAAATCTGAGTGTTGAACCCCATCCCTTTCCTAATAATAACCAGTATAATTGTTTCCTTGTTGATTTCATAAGTTCTAGTTTTGTTATCCGCCATTTCACTAGTTTCTGTAAAGATGCTCTCAAATAAAGTGGAATATCCAGATGTTTATCCAGTTTAGGAGGTATGTCTACCCATTTATTTAAGAACCAATGTAGCATCACCCACAGTCAGGTTTTAGCCTGGGAATCCCTAGCATTAAATGCCATCTGGATGGAGCTTACCCAAAACAGAGAATGAAAAAATAAAACAGGATTCACCATCCCAAATCCACCATTTGTTCTGGGCAGATGTGTATACACCTGCTTGACTTGGTTCAGCCGACTCCCCAAAGCATTTGGAAAAACATGCTTAAAATATTAGTTTCATAAATCAAGAGAAGTGGGAGTACCATCCCCATATACAACAGAGTGGGGATCAGACATTTTTTCACAATGTAAACCCTCTAACTTTTTGATAATGTCCACCCTTTCCATCTTTGAACTTTCTGATCACAAGCCTGTAATCCAGCCTCCCAGTTTAACTAGGCATTATACTCATGACTGAACTATTAACCTAACACTTTTATGGGACGAGCCTCTATCTTAATCCCCTCCAGCTCTGAGAACACAGATCAATTTGCGCCCAAAGTTAGCCCTTTACATTTTTCCTTGTTCAACTATTCTCCTGACACTTCAGCATAACTGTTCATGTCTGCTAACATATGCCTTGCACCTGCCTCGTCTCTCACAAACACACACATGTCATCTGTGTAAGCCAAGACTTTTGTCTCTACCTCCCCCCTCTCTGACTCAAAACACCTCAAAACAGTGGATTCTGCATAACTTTCCTAATAAAGGGGTCCAATGCAAACAGATACAAAATGGGGCTTAGGAGACACCCTTGTCTAACCCCAACTTGAACTGGCAACATCCTCTTTTCCCTCTCATGTAATAAAGGTGTGATTGATGCTATATCATATAACCTCCTCACCCAGTTTATAAATCTGTGGGGAATACCATAATATTCCAATACGGAAAACAAAAAAAAACATGACTCACCCCATTGAATGCCTTGCTCTGATCAAGTGAAATTAAAACTCCTGGTGCCCCAATTTTTTTGCTGTATTCTAGAATATCCCTGATTATTAGCAAGTTATCTTGGTTTTGCAATAAGGAAGTTAGAATTTTTAAATCTTCATGTAATAATCAGATTGGCCTTCAGTTTGTTAATTTGTGCTTACCACCACCTTTATGCAAAAAAAGAAACTAATCTATAGAACAAGACCCTTGGACTTGTTCGACTAATGTTAATACTGCATTATAAACTTAAGACAAAAAAATAGCTAAAATGTCTCCATATGCTTTATAAAATTCATAAGGAATCCCATCCTTCCCGGGTGATACCCCTAGTTTCATGGTTCACATTATTTCTGCTACTTCTAGTGCTGAAATGGGCTTCAGCAAAAGCTGATGTACCTGCCGAGATATTGGACTAACCTGTATGTCACTAAGGAATTCAGCAACCTTCTTCTGTTATAGTGGTTGTATTTCACTAGACATAGCTAAATACTCCTCTAATGCATGATGAATCTCTCTGTGTGATGTAAGTGTGGCACCCATTTCAGAAATTACACAAAAGATTTGTGAGTTGTGCCTTCTATCTTTGCATGTGTCACAAGGATCTATACATGGGGTTTTCTGAGTCCCAAGAGCCATGGCTGCCTGCAATGACAAGGCTCTCTCATACTGGTATTTCCTTATCTTTCCTTCTATTTCTGTAGTAAGGACTGAATTATCTGCCCCTGTTTGGTATGTCTCTGAGTACAGTTGCTGCACACCCTTTCTCAACTGCTGGAATTCTAAAAGGTTTGCAGTCACCTGCTGTTTCCCATAACCAGTAAAACAGTCTCTTATATCCAATTTAGTTTCCTCTCACCATTCAGCAACATTGTCATACAAGTGTACCACTGATAGCCTAGCAATAAATAAAGTCAAAAGCTGTCTTTTAACCTCTAAGTCAGGTAAGATGGTGGTGTTCAGTCTCCACCAGAAGACAGGTCTTATATAGGTAGGATGTAATGTCAGAACAGATTTAATTAATAAGTGGTCTGATAACTCCACTGGTACTGCCATTGTGTGCTGTGAAATTACAGCTTTTGACACAAATATGTAATCTGCCTTAGTATATAGTGGGCTCCTAACATAGGTAAATTTGATTTCAGGTTTAGCACCTTTAGAAATAACAAGTAACACTGTTATTGCCAGAAACCTTTTAAAATCATTAGAATCACTGTATACCTTTTTTTCCTTTCTCCTTCCGGTCCTGGAAATCTACAGTACTATTAAAATCTCCTTCCATGTACATATTTTTAGCTGTCATTAAATATGGCTGCAATGAGACAAATAATTCCACCCTCTCAGTTTTAACCTGTGGTCCATAGACTGCAATAAAATGGTTCAGGAGATTATGCCATAACCCATCTATTATTCATACTCTCCCAGGTATTAAATTGACCAAACTTTGAAACCAGAGGGCATAGCCAGAAAACAGCAACCCTTCCCCATCCACTCTGCCTGGTCCAACAGACCAATATGAAGGCCCCCATACCCAATTGTTCCTTACCACATTCAGTAAAGATACAGAATCAAAACATGTTTCTTGTAAACACAATGGGCCTGATTTCAAGTCGCACAGCGCAACTCACGGGCTTATGCGAGTTGCACCATGTGGCACTATGCTGAGAATGCTGCTCCCTATTCCAAGACAGGCAGGGTCCCCCAGGCACCTAAAACCCATGACTTGTGGCAGTCACATGCATGCGCCACAGGAATGGCACAATGGATCTGGGTGCCGCAAATCACAGCTCGCATATAACTGCCCCCCAGAGCCCCCGACAACTACTGCAAGCCTCAGGGGCCATGGGGCTGCACGGTGCAGGGAGGGGCATGGTGCACCATGGACCCGGGTGGCATACTGAAATAGGGGGTGTGTGGGACATCACTGTGCTGGGAGGTGGCAGGGTGCACAGCAATGTGATATTTGCTGTGCTGCAGGGGGGCATCTGTCATTGTACCAGGATGGATGCCCCTTAGACCAGCTAAGTGCTGGTCTAACCCTGCAGCACTGTACAGGGACATGGAATGGTGTAGGCAGGTTACAGCAGCCACTCTCTTGGAATAGGGTGCAGATGCTGCCATATCCCACCCTTGCACCATACCGCTGCAAGTTGTGGGGGTAGTGGGTGTCAGAGCCCACCTTTGGTGCAACTCACAGATGGCATGGCACAAGGTACCTCTTTTAATTGCAACTTGCGGTATGCCTGGTGCAAGGTGATATTTGCGCCATAGGGTTTGTCATAAATCGCCTTGTACAAGGTGCATCCCAACTTGGAATCAGGCCCCATACCTCTACGTTTAAATGATGTAGATAAGAAAACAAGCTAGAACATTTCTGAGCATTCTTTATACTGCAGGTGTTTAAAGAGGAAATTGAAAAAGTGTCAATTTAAAGGTCTAAGCAGGAAAGAAAGTGTCATAACTTTTCCTTCCTCCCCCCATCCCATTTTTGGTTGGACAACGGGTATGTTATCTAGTTCTTGTTGCCTGGATACAGAAGATGTATCTGAGATAAGATCATCTTTATCAGAAGGATCATCCATTTGTACATCCAACCCTGTGTATTTATTACTGCACTCCAAGACAGATGGAGCCTGTTCTGCTTTGGCACTGAATAAGCTTCGCTGTCTTTCAATGGGGTGTGACCAGTAAGAAGGGAGGGCATATCCTTTTGTTGCTCAGAAGGCTAATCAGCTTGTGCAGACAGGTTTACCTATGTTGAATTAACAACCAAAGTCGACAGACGAAAGTTTGCCTGTCCAACATTGAAGTGTTTCTCTCAGCGGAGCTGTGCCCCCCAAACTCCCCCATGCAGGGCGCTGTGCCCCCCATGCCCCCGCTTCTAAATGATTATCAACTCTGAGTTGGAGTTAGAGTTGGTTTAAAGTGGGGGAGACACACGGCGAAAGGGTGAAATTTCACACTCAGGTCCCCCACGGTGACAATTTCGAAACCTGTTGAAACTGTCGCTGTGGGGGATTTCAACATAAATGTTTTGATGTGCAGTTGGCACACCATTCAGACATCTGCGGAAAGGTCTCCTTAAATTCCTGCATCAGTTTCTTCCCTACATCTTGGGGGGGGCTCTTTATTGGCACTGGATGTAGTATGCCTGTCATTCTCAAGACTTGTAGTTGGGAGTTGGGGCTGTTCCGCATGACTGATATCTATGGCCACCTTTTGTTCAGGTGTTTTCTGTTGCACAGATGGGATCAGATCATCAAGACTGATTGTGTGCCTTTTATTATTGGCCGCCCACTGACAGTCTCTGTAAATATGTCCATGCTAATGTGGTCAAACTTGCCACAGATGCCACACCTCATTTTATGACACATATTGGACAAATTAGTCCTTGCCCCACATTTGTAACAAGCCTTGGGTTGACCTAGGTAAAAACAAACCCCTCTGTCCCTCCCAAGAAAAAAACTGTTAGGGATATGCACTACTCCCTCAGGAACCTGGTGGAGACGTACTTTAAATTTCCACCCACCAGTCTAACAATGTTCAGAGTCTATAATCTCTTCTGGCACATTGAGTACATCACATTTTTGTTGGAGCCAGTATATTATGTCAGCCACATGTATGCTTTCATTCCTGAACATCACTGTAACAGATTTCAACAGGGGTTTTGATAAAGGGGTCCCAGAGAGGGGAAAACTTGACTTGATTATACAATGCTCAGAATCTGTCGAGACTGTGGGATTGGTGAAAACTGATGTTGAAAGTGTCTTCACCAGATATGTGTATGAGAGCATACACCTTAGATGCCATGAACCTCATGCTATCTTTTATCAGGGATTTCCCCATGAACAGCCAATCAGGGTGTGGTTCCATGCCCCCTTTATATCTCAGGCGACCTGCATTTTGATAGGTAAAGGCTCTATCTTATTGCAAAGTTCTGAATTTCATGGCCTTTGTTTCTCCAGTCTGGAGAGGTGAGGAGAGGGGGCCCCTGTCAGTTGCTGGACCCCTGATGGTACTCTTTCCACACCCTCCCTCAGCCCTTGCACCAGTAACAGTTTGAGGTGCAGTATGATCTCCTGGGGCAGTCTGGCCCCCATGGGCCATAGGATGAGGAACCCCTCCTGTCTCAGATTCTTGTATAATCTGGAGTTTACGTTCTGCCTCACCCTGGGCTGCCTGGGCTTCCTGTGCCCATTCTCATGGTTCATGAAATGCTTCTGGCCTTTTCATGGGCTCCTGCCATGGCTCAGGAACCTCTGTCTGGCAAATAGATTCTTTAATACATTGTACATTTTGTGCCTCCCATACAATCTCTTTTTGTAGACCCCCTTGCTGTTGCACTGCTTCACCCTCCACTGCAACTGTCCCCATATTTTGTACTGCACCTGAAGGTTGTGAAGTCCTGATAGGCATTCTTTCCAGCTGCAGTGGATCCCATGATGCGTCTGGCTCCCATATTCCATCACTAGTTTGTCTCCATCCAGCCCTGTTTAAAGCCTTTTCAGGGGACCATGCTTCACTTTCTTCCCCTTGCTGGGCTACACCTAAGGTGAAGGAGGTGCACAATTGCTCTGCTGCCATTTTCTGCCACTCAGGATTTTCATGCTGCATGTCGCAGCCCTCTGACAGTGTACCCACCCTTCCTTGTGCTATATCCACTTCCTGGTGATCAGCCAAAACCCTCTCAGCCCAGAAACTGTTTTCAGTAGTCTTCCCTTCCAAAATCAGGGTCTTCCTGGAATCTTGCAGTGAGACCCTGTGTTGTCTTTTCCATAGACCTGCTTTCCTCCTAGAATATTCCTTTTCATCCTGTGCAAATATCATAAGTAAAATTCATCATCGCTCCTTGATGTCTTTCTTTAGTTTCTCTCTCTCTGCTGCAGTATCTGGGTCCATGTCAGAATCTGACTCCACAGAAAGCAGTTCCAGTGGCACCTGCAGGCTTGAAACTGCACTCTCTCTTTTGGTCTCCCAAACCTGTTCAGGCTTGGCTAATGACTCCATTGAGACAAACTCTGTCTCCATCTCAAAATCTTCATCCTCTTTTTTTAGCAGATATGGGGCAGAGAACTCACACCGACATGTTGCTCCTCCAACGCTCCAGAGTTCTCTGACACCTCCATCAGGGAAATGGGCTTACAGCACCCTCCCCTGACATGGTAGGGGAATTTCCCAGGTGTCCACATCAAATTTCTTCCATTCGCTAAAAATATCATCAACGACTCAACATAACTCCATGTGTCAGTTTGAGTATGTAGCTTCATCCCCTTCCCCAAAAATAGCCAGAATTGCCTGGTCTTCTTTTCCCAATCAACAAAAGCTAGGTAAATAAATTAATTTATCCCATAAAATCTTTAAGGAACTTATGGTAGACCACATGTCTGCATTTGCAATGGAACAATGGTGCCATGTGTCAGGTTTCCAAATGTCACATGATCTGGTGACACTACTGTCATGATGTTTTTACTGATGACTATTCATAATGTTTGAATAAGCTATCAATTGAAGGCAATTAATCAAATAGCAAGTGATGGCTCTGTCTATTCTTGTCAGTTTTTCACTGAAGATTTTGATCGATATAACTAGTCAAAAAGGAACCTGACACAGGACACCACTATATAGAACCTCATGTACACACGCAACTAATGGCACTGTGGTCTCTGCACTTCTGAGGTGCTGTCTTTCAGATGAGACATTAAACCAAGGTCCCGTCTGCCTGTTCTGGTGGTTGTTCAGGAGGACGTTAAAGATCCCATGGCATTTCTCAAAAAAAGAGTAGGGGAATTTCCCAGGTGTCCTGGCCAAATTTCCCCCATTCACTAAAAATACCACCAACAGCTTAATCTGGTTCAATTTTTGTTGGTTACCCTCTGTATCCCTCCCCCCAGGTCACCCCCAAAAAAGGGACTTCTAGCCTCAGTGGACCTTTCTGGTCAACAACATTCAATCAGTCAGTAAAGAATCACTAATGTGGTCTTTTCTAGCAAGATTCACTGTTCCTTTTTAGCAAAAGAGAGCATTCCATTCTTTTAAGCACAGATAGATAAATGAAATGATAAACATTAAAACTGCAATACTATGATATCCATAAAGTATTCTGAATCTCCAACCAATCTGAAGTATTTTTATTCAAATATAAAAAACACAGTAAAACAAAACAGTGACAAGTGTAACACATGTCAGAAAGATAAAAAGTAGTAATGTGGGCCGTTATTCATTTGTGCATTTGTGAAATAAGAAATTGTCTTTGCCATGACCACACAGTGATCATAAGTATAAAATACATACCTAAAAGTCTAGAAACCCCATTTAGAAATGTGTATACCTAATTAATTTGTCAGATAATTTCCATTCAAATACCTCCGTGCCTGCATATCAATATCTACTAATAGTATGTGAGGTTTTGAAACTGATGTAAAAATAGCATCTAATTAACAGGGAACATCTGAGCAGCAGGCGACAGGGCTGTTAGAATATCAGCTATTAAGGAGTTTGTTAGAGTCTTCCATTTCTGTTGCTAATTTGTGAGAAAGCAGACATTGCAGGTTGCAGAGTGTCTTTTTGAAGGATTATAATGCTGTAAGCTACTGGCGGAGAATACTGTACAGACTATCAGATATATGATAGCTGAATGTTTTTGTCGATTTCTACCAGATTAACTAAAGTGAACAAAGTAGTCTGCAAGAAATAATAAAGTCATCAGTTCCATTTCTCCCCATGTATCTGCACTGGATTACCTACAGTAGATCTGCTGATGATTACCAGTTGCCTAAAGGTACCATAAATTCAATTTCCCCAATGCAAAGTATAGTTCTGCACTGCTTGTGCAGTCTGCCACCATAAATGAAAAACATGTAACTAATTTTTACCTTTTTCTTTACAAATAATTCCTGTACATAGACCAAAAGTTGAAATGGTCAGTTCTTTTTCGATATATTTTTAATGTTTTAATGTTTTTTTTTCTTTTTGTATAATGTGCAAACACATGTAAACAAAAATCCAACTATAACATGGTACAATCTCAGTGCAGTCGACTGAAGATAGGAACATCTAGCACATCTTATATCACACAGATTGTAGGACATATTCTTTATTTTATATGGGCTATAACTGTTTCCATCCTGTAAATATCCAAGACAATATCTTGCCAGTGAGCTAAAATACAGTTATTGTCCATAATTCAGTCTTGCATTGAATTCCATCTGTTATGGTCCAAATCTTCCGTCCTTTGTTCTTCTTTCATTCTTGGGGTCCAGATGCAGAATCTGGCACCCCCCATACCATACCAAAGCTTTCTTCTGCTTTCTTTAATTTTCTAGGCCCAGATGCAGAGATCCGACCCCAAGTTCTTCTTTGACCCCCCTCCCCCACCCCACCTCTACTCACATCTGGGTGTTAATGACCCTGGCCGGTGTTAGCCTACCCCCCCAAACTGCCCCTCTCTTTTCCTCTCCACTTAATTTCTTTCTCCTTCCACAGCCCACCTCCAGCTTGTGTAGGAAGGTGGGCTCCCCCCCTTGTGGGTTCCTTCAGCCACCTTTCACCTTTTTTCAACCAGCTCCCCCAGTGGAAGAATGAAAAAAGCCAGTCCTACTTCTGACAGGTGGACTCCATCTCCACTATATACCCTGGGCCTGTCAAACACTATGTCCTTGTGTGCAACATATATCCCCCCCATCTCAGCAAGCAGTCCTGTCATCCTTCTGTTCAGTCTTTTTCAGGCCTTCTCTACTGCTTTTTTATCCCTTGCATGCCTCCAGACCTGTCTAGATACATATGATCTCGGACCAAGCTATCCAAGCTATCTCCACCCATGACCACCACCCTTTAATAGTTTCTAAGTCCGCCTTAATGGCTTGGAATAGTGCTCCCCAGAGTGTTTCCCCCATGTAGTTCCCCCCAGGGTGTATGACCAACAGGTTGGGACTACCCCATGTTAATTTCAACTCCTTCAGCAATGGAAGCAGCTGGGGCCATTGCATGCCTGGACCCCTTTCCATCAAACTTGCTGTGTACTGTGGCCAAAGTGTATCTTTCTACCCAATAGATGAATGAGTGTCCCACTATCCACGTGCTCTTTTTCCTGCAAAATTATGTCAAGATATAAAGACAAAATTGGATCACTTTAGGTCCTTGCATATCTTTTGTAGAAACCAGACTGCCATCTGCTGAGGCTCTTGATTTCCTTCTACAACACCTCCCCCCTTGCAGCCACACCAGTTGCTGCCCAGATCCTAAAGGAATGAGGGATGAAATCCTTGGGGTCCAGGCTTATGAATCCCAGAACCTGTTTCAAAACCCCTCCCACCTGATATGTGGTGACCGCTACCCCATTCCCATGGTGAAATCAGGTGCCTGTACCTTCCAGTTGGATGTCATTGTACATCTCCGTGGCCCGTACTGCACACACCTCATCATCTGTCTCCCTCCTGATTACTATCTCCATCCCTCTGCCTAACTGATCCATCGTTGATCATCTTAGCCAAATGACCAGCCCATCCTGGTGAAATGACATGTCCAATGTCTGCAAGTCCCCTTAAATGTCACTTTTCTTTTTAGCTACTACCTCCCCCACCCTGAAAGCCCCTTTTGACATAACTTAGAACACTGTTCAGAAAAGGCAGCCCTCATTGGTGGAAGTGCACTCGGCTCTGAGGGCTATTAGCAGGTCTAACAGGATGTTTTCAGTGATGGGTTTCCTAGCATCCTTCTGTGGCCCCTGTCCTTTTTGCTAACCCTGCAGGATATACCTAACCTTTTTAGTCTTGCTGGGCTTAGACCAGTCCCTAGATCAGCATACCCATCCTATGCCACCTAGCTGCACCCCCATGGTGGAATATGCCATCCCATTTTCCCACTTATCCACCATATACCGCAGTACCTGTTCCTCCATGGCAGGCAGGCTTACCACCATGCCCTGCTGCCACCAAAACTCCTGGAAGGCTTCCCATGCATCTTTGTAAGCCCTCAGAGTGTTGGCTGACCATGAGTTCTGGTACAACATTCGGGATCTTGCCACGCAATCTCCCATAGCTGTTCAGGCACATGGGTTTCCATCTTCGCCACTTGGGGAGGGTCAATGTCTGGAACCTCCCCAACTGAAGACGGGAAAGACTGTCAGTGATTCCATTTCGAACCCCCTCTACATGTCTAGCCTTGAATGTTAGGGTCAACTGTAGCCCCACTATCACCAATTGCTGCATTACCCTTGTTGCCATATCCATGGATTCCCACCGCTTGTTTATTATATCTACTACCCCTTTGTTATCACACCAAAACAGGACCCTCTTGTTACGCATTCCCTCACCCCAGACCATCAGAGCTACCCATATGGGAAAAATCTCCAGAAAGGCAATATCCCTCAACAGACTCACATTCCTCCAACTTCCAGGTCACACCTCCAATACCCACTGCCACTTGAAATAGGCCCCCAGCCCTAGGTCCCCCAAGGCATCAGTATACAGCTCCACCACCCATTCCTCCTGCCAAAATGTCACCCCATTACACTCTGCCAAAAAGGTGCCCCAAATGGCCAGATCCTGTTTTATGCCCTTGTTGATGTTGACCCAATGGTGTGGTAACTTGGCCTTCCCCATTGCCCTAGCCAATCCCCTTGTTAAAACCCATCCAATGCTTATCGCCTTACAGGAAAAATTGAGGTGACCCTGCAGCTGTTGAACTAATAGCAGCAGTACTCGCTTCCTACCCATAACATAGAAACATAGAAACATAGACTTTGACGGAAGATAAGGACCGCTAGGCCCACCTAGTCTGCCTATTTCCCTACCTACAGGAAAAGCTGCAGATTCAATTTAACCAACAGCCTATTTCTTCCTACCCTCCACAAAAATTGCCTTATGTCTGTCCCATGCATTCTTGAATTCTCCCACAGTTTTAGACCCCACAACCTCCTCAGGAAGGCTGTTCCATGCGTCCACCACCCTCTCTATGAAAAATACTCCTACATTGCCCCAGCCGTCCCCTTCTATCTTCAAATTGCGCCCTTGTTCTTGCACATCTCTTTTTCTGAAAGATGCTACCTCTTGGACTTTGTTGATTCCACTGAGGTACTTAAATGTTTCTATCATGTCCTCCTCTCCTCCTTTTCTCAAGGGTATACATATTAAGCTCCTTTAGCCTCCTCCTAGTATGGCTTCTCTTGCAGACCCTGCACCATTTTAGTTTCCCTCCTCTGAACTGCCTCCATCCTGTCTATGTCCTTGCGGAGATGAGGTCTCCAGAACTGGATGCAGTACTCCAGATGGGGTCTCACCAACTGTCTGTACAGGGGGATAACAACTTCCTGTTTTCTGCTGGTGATGCCTCTCCCTATACATCCCAGTATCCCCCCAGCCGTCCCTACCACCTTCTCACATTGCTTGCCAACCTTAAGGTCATCTGATATGATTACCCCCAGGTCCCTTTCCATTTTTGTTGTTGTTACCCCCCCATTGTGTAATCTCCCCCTGGGTTTTTGTTTCCCAGGTGCATTACTTTGCACTTCTTTGCATTGAATCCAAGCTGCCATACTTCTGACCATTCCTCCAACCTTGCCAAGTCCCTTCTCATCCTTTCCACTCCTCCTCCTTGTGTATCAACCCTGTTGCAGATCTTTGTGTCATCTGCAAAGAGACATACTTTTCCTTCCAGTCCCTTTGCAATGTCACTTATAAAGACATTAAAAAGGATTGGATCCATTACTGAACCCTGTGGTACCCCACTAGTAACCCCTCTTCCTTCAGAGTGGACTCCATTTTACAATTACCTTCTGTGTCCTGTTGTTCAGCCAATGTTTTACCCAGGCTACCACCCTGGGACCCACTCCAAGGCTGGTTAATTTGACTATTAAACTTTTGTGTGGGACTGTGTCAAATGCCTTGCTAAAGTCTAGGTAGGCCATGTCCACAGCCCTCCTGGTCTACTACTTTGGTCACCCAGTCAAAGAAATCAATTAGATTCATCTGACATGACCTTCCTGCTGTGAACCCATGCTGCCTTGGGTCCTGTGCCCCACTGGCCTCTAGGTACTCAACAATTCTTTCCTTCAGAAGTGATTCCATCACTTTCCCTACCACAGAGGTAAAACTGACAGGTCTGTAGTTTCTTGCCTCTGTCTTGCTCCCACTTTTGTGAAGGGGAATCACATCAGCCTTCTTCCAGTCCTCAGGTACCACACTATCCTCCCATGATTTGTTATAAAGGGTAGTCAGTGGTGTCACTAGTTGTCTGCTTAATTCTTTTAGAATTCTGGGGTGAATTCCATCTGGCCCCATTGCTTTGTCCACCTTCAGTTTTAGGAGTTCTTTCAGAACCCTTTCTTCTGTGAAAGGACTGGGATCGACCCCCCTCTCCAGAGTGCTTCTGTTAATTGGTTTAGGCACCTCCCCCACTTCCTCTTTTGTGAATACTGAACAGAAGTATTCATTCAGTATCCCTGCTTTTTCACTGTCACTCTCTGCCCACCCACCATCCATTCTATTCAGCCTCATTATCCCTCCCTCCCTTTGTCTTTCTATGCTCCCTGATATACCTATAAAGGGTTTTATCTCCCTTCTTAACCGAGTTGGCTATCTTTTCATCAGTTTGTGCCTTTGCTATTCTGACTACCCTCCCTGCTTCCTTCTGCCTTAACTGGTACAGTTCTCTGTCCTGCTCCTTCTGTGTTACCTTATACTTCCTAAATGCTATCTTTTTCTCCCTAAACTTCATCGCCACTTCTTTTGAGAACCATAGTGGCTTTTTCTTTCATTTTGATTTGTTTATTTGCTTTGCACAAAGGCTTGTTGCCTCTGTGATGGCAGTTTTGATATTTCCCCATTGTTGCTCCACCCCTCCTTCTAGCCTGTTTGCTAGTGCTTTTCTAAGGCACTCTCCCATCTTGCCAAAGTCAGCCCTCCTGAAGTCCAGAAACCTCACTTTTGTATGGCTTGACTCTGTAGCTGAGTTTATCATGAACCACACTGTTTGGTGGTCACTTGTTCCCAAATGGCTACCCACTTCTAGATCTGAGATCCTCTCACTGTCCCCATTTGAGAGTACAAGGTCTAAGATTGCTCCCTCATGAGTAGGTTCCAAAACTAGCTGTCTGAGGCATGCCACCTGAAGGGTATCAAGAATGGCCCTGCTTTTGGATGTGGCTGCAGCAAAGGTGCTCCAGTTAACATCTGGCATATTAAGGTCTCCCATCAACAGTATCTCCCCTTTCTCTGCCATCCTAAGTATGCCTTCTATCATACCCTTGTCCATTCCTTCCCCCTGAAATGGGGGTCTGTATACAACCCCTGTGCGGATTGTGGTGCCATTTCCAACTCTAAGGTGACCCACAGTGCCTCCTCCTCCCTGTTTACTCTTTTTTCAGTTGCTTTTATCCCTTCTCTTCATAGAGAGCTACTCCCCTTCTGCCCTCCCTGTCTCTCCCAGGTTGTGTACCCTGGTATGTTAACATCCCAGTCATGGTTCTCTGTGTACCATGTTTCTGTGACTGCTACGATATCCAGGTATCTCTCTTCCATCAGGGCCACCAGTTCAGGGAGCTTGTTGCCCAGACTATGGGCATTGGTACTCATTACCCTCTATTTCTTGATGGTCTTACCCCTTTTTGCCCCATCCCTGTCCTTATTGCGTTTGTCACTTTCTCCATTTACCCCAGTGCTTCTCCCTATTAATATATCTATGTTATTGTATATCTCACTTAGTACCCTGATTTTTGGGGGGACTAGGATTTCCCTGCTCCTTTCCAGTGCCTCCCCCCTTGGCTAGTTTAAATGCTTGCCAATGAAGTATTTAAACCTATCACCTAGGATCCTGGTTCCCCTCCTGGACAGATGCAGACCATCATGCCAGTATAGGCCTGCATCCTTCCAGGTGGACCTCCAGTCCCCAATGTAGCCAAATCCCTGAGCTCTGCACCAGTTTTTCAACCACTGATTGAATCCCATGGTGTGGAGCACCCTAGCCTCATCCTTGCCATAGACAGGCAGCACCTCTGTGAAGGTTACCGTGTGTGCTATTTGTCTAAGGTCCCTCCCCATCTTCACAAATGCTTCTTGCACTGCTCTGATCCCTTTCTTAGCCAGGTCATTTGTCCCTAGGTGGACAATGACATCCAGCTCCCTCCCCTGTGCAGCTTCTCCTATGATCCTGAGGTTTCGCTCCCTGTCCCTCCAAGCCGTGGCACCAGGCAGGCACCTTATTGACAGATGCCCCCTCTGGGTATGACAGGTGATGTATCACACAGTGCTCATCTGGCTGTTTCTCTGGCACTATACCCAGTAGAGAAATCCAAAACTCATTACAAGGGGATTCCTTGAATGGTCCCTTCACCCTGCCTACCTCTACCTCCTTCTTAATCTTCTTCCAAATGATGTCTTCCTTTCCCTTTATTGAAGCTAAATTTTTTGGCTCTCATCCCATGCCTAGCCCCTTGGAAGGCCAGTGGAAAACCCTCCCTAAACCCCAACCTCAGCATTGATCCCCTTTCTTGTCTGGATAGGCCTCGGTCCAGGCCTCCATCACCCAAGCTTTGATGGGCATTTCCAACAGTGGAAACCCCCACCTCTGTGGCTCACCTTCTGCCTCTCAATTTTAGCCAAAAGTTGCAATTGTAACTGCCTCTGTTACCAGACCCCTGGCCCCTTCCACTATATCATGTGTGCCCCTTTCCCCCTGCCACTCTCAAAAGCACTGTTCCATGCCTTGTTGTCCTTAACCCATTCCCCATTACCTCTACACTTTGAAAAAGGGTGTTGTCCCCCCGCATTTTGAGCAACCGTGTCTGAACTTACAATTGCTACAGATGTATGACACCCTATTGTACGCCCAGCATGTCTTTGCCTCAGAGCTCCCTGTGCTCTTCTTCCCTCCCCCACACTGCCCCTGAATTGAACTGACAGGGTCCAGACCCATAGCTCAGAATGTGTGCAGTCCCATCTCAGGTCCCCTTTCGCTGCCATCCACTGGCAAAAAGCCTCATCATATTCCAGCCACCCATAGCCCTTCTATGCCTTATACACAACCCTTATGATGGCCGTGTATGTCAACAAAGGGATGACTACCTCCAGTTGTTTCTAGTAGAATTGCACTGAATATTATGAAACACTTTTGCCTTTTGCCACAAGTCAAGGTTCTTCCCCTTATATGCGATCTCTGCCTCCTTGTGCCCTACAATGGACAGAGCTACCTCCATCTCTGACTTCTCTACTGACTCTTTATGCTCATATTTGTTGGCCATTGTCTTATCCAGTAGGTCAAAAATATCCACATACTGCCCTTTCTATATTTTGTCCTTAATGGACAAATGCACATGGTTGCCTAAGAAAAACCCTGGGGGGCCATCAAACAGTTTTTTGCCTCCCCCTGAACCTTGTCCAGTACCTCCCTCATCCCCTTTCCCCCTTTTTCTTTCTTCAGCTCCCCCAACACCTTCTCCATGGTGTCTAACCCCTTATCACCCATATCTCCCAGAATGCCTTTAAGATAGTCTTTCAAATTTTCTTCATCAGTCAGATCACCTGAACCCTTACCCACTCCAGTGTCTGGGTCCTGTGGCTTGGAAAAAGGCTCTGGCAGAGGAGCTGGTCCCGGCTCTGTATAAGGCCCTCTCAGATGCTTCCCACCCCTGCCCTTGCCGCTTAGTCCGGTAGGCTCCTTCCTCTTGCATTCAGCCTCTTCCTCTCCCTCTCTATTCTGGGTTTTCTCAATAAGCTGCAACATCTTCCCCATCAGGGCTGCCACTACCTCTCTCAGCTGTGCACTGGTAGCTGGTGCCGATGGTTTTCTTGGTGCCATGGTATCACAGGAAGCTTCTAAAAATGACAACAAATATTGTTTAGGTAACAAGCCAGGACTCCCTGGGCCCTCAACGGGCTGATGGTCCTGCCCCCCTTTCCTTTTCCTTCTCTCTTTTTCTTTTTTTTTGATATAAAAAACAGACAGCAAATGCCCGTGTGGTGGCTGTACCTGTGAGGTCTAGCCCCAGTGTATTCCACAGCCACAGCCCCCATAGGCCTGGGTGCCTCATGCCTGCTGTGCTCTACTCTGGCCCCCCAATTTTTTTTAATACATGGCAAGCAGGCCCTCCCCACCTGCCTGACTGGCTAGTCCCCCCATTCTCCCATTAATCAGACCCATTCACACAAATTGTGCCCTGGCCAGCCAAGGTTCACATAACGAAAGGTTGTCCCCATATCCATATGTTACTTGCAAAAAGGGGGGCCACCTGGCATCCACCCCCCTGCCCCAGTTTAGGGGGCCTGGCTCCCCAGCTTCTTCCTAGCCGGCAGGCCCCTCCTGGTATACATCAACCCTGCCCTTCAAGCTTGTGCTTTTTCACTGTGGAAATCTTATTATTATTAAAAGAAAAACTTTTTTTGCTTGCATCTCTTAGCTTCTGGTCCCAAACTCGCCACTGTGAGTTGTCCTCTACCTTCTTAACACAAAATGGCAGCCCCAGCCACCATGCCCCCAAAATGGTGGCTGTGCCTGAGGCATCCAAATGGAGGCCGAACTCCCTCCATGTAGCTTGGGCTGACTACCATCCTGCTGGGTTCCATTGTGGAAAAAATGGAAAAAACGCTTGCCTATTTCCTAGAGTTTGAGCCACAGCTGCACCCTTGCCATTGACCCCAGTGAGCTCTGAAAGGTCTTCAGCCTGGCTACCATACATCCTCCTTACTATCCCCAGGTAGATGGTTCCTGACAGGCCCCATGACCCGGCCACTTGTCCCCCACCAGATAAAAGCAGTGGCTCCTGCCACTGGTTTTGCTAGCCCCTGCAGCCCAGGTACCCACCTATTCTGATTGAGTCTAATCCTCCAAGCTGCCCCCCATTCTTCCTCAGCTCCCAGATGCTCAGTGGTGCACCTTCCCTCATGCTGCCAGCTGCACAGTTGCCACAAACTAAGCATCCCGTATTCCTTATTTCCTTGACAAACTCTCCTTTATTTTTATTTTATTTTTTTAATTTGAACCCCCCCTGCCATGCCTCCATTCCTGTGAGGTTGCTTCTAGTCAAGCAGTGCTGCTCCTAATGTTTAGTGCCAAGTCCCTGTTGATGCTCACTCAACCAGCTCCTCCATAGCACTAAAATGGAGCTCGCAGCCTAGCAACCACATGGCAATGATGTCAGATGCCATCTCCACTCATCAGTGTGGCTAGGCCTTCCCTTGTACTCCCCTTTCCATATTCTTCATGTCCCCTTTCTCCGCAAACAGCCCACAAATTGCCACTTTTTGCGCCAAAAAACAACTAAAAGGAAAAGGAATCCAATATCTCAAACCCCCTCTTTCTGGTGGCCAGAGCCTGAGTTAGCACCGCACTGGATCTCCACTACCCGGACTGACCAGGTAACTATCTCAGACCCCCAAACCAACCAACAAAATTCAACCCTTTTTACTAAATTTAGGCATAATTGGCCATCTGTAGCAGTTCAACCACACAAAAGGCAAGCAAAAGGAAAAACTTCTGATTAAGGAGGTACCCTTCCCCTCCAGCCATGCCAAACTGAGCCCCACAAACATTCCCCACAATCCTCAAGGAACAACCACATATCTACAGCAAACAATGGATTTCTTCCTGTGCAAGATTAACTTATAAAACTTAAAAGCTTCACATGCTGTATACTTAATTATCCCTCTGCAGTCCGACCAGTTTTCACATTAAATAATTGTCCTGTAAAAGGGGTTGAACTTGATACTGAAAACCTTACAGAGTTAATACAATCAATTATTGTTTGCTAATTTTTTTGTTTTGTTTTGTTATACTCATCTAGCCAGAGGAAATTAACCAGGCATCCCCCAGCCATATGGCCAGTAGGCCCTGTTCCACCTCTAATCAGCCCTAATCAAAGAAAACCAGTACAATATGTGTCAAATAAATCCCTTGTACCAGCAGTGAACAAAAGGACAATTGCAGGCCCATGGTCCTAACCTATAATTCAGCAAACATTACCAGAAAAGCCACAAAATGCAGTAGAAACCCTCAGGGCCTGATGACCAGGCAATAGAGTTGCAATACCTTACCTAGTGGTGCATATAAATCAGAAACAAATTGCCAAATGCTGTGGTGAGACCCATTCAAATGAAAGATCCAAGCAGAAAAGAGGTAGAGCACCTTGGAGCAGGGGCCTATAAACCCCCTAAGGACTCCTGCAAGGACCCTAGGACCCTAACTGGCTCCTCCCTCTGACCAATCCTGCCTTACCTGGGGTGTCCACATTACTCACCTTTAACCTGTCACTCATGACCTCACCCTAGCCTCCCCTCCCCTCCCTACCTGCTGTCACCCATGACCTCATCTACCTCCTCCCTCCCCATCTGTTCTCTTTCCCATCCCTCCCCCCCCTTCTACCCTCCAATTCCTCAGGAATGCTATCTGACAACTCAGGTTGCCTTTTAATGGCAACCCCATTTATTCCTCTTTAGCTGCTAATAAACAAATATTTGCTAATACAATATAAGGGGAGTTTTGTAAGGGACCAGGTAATAAATAGAACAGGACAGATTTCAAACCAACCACTCTCTGATGCCCTAATATCATATCAAAAGTCTCCTGTAGGTCTTGCCTATATGAGAGATGTACAAGACAGGACTAGAACACATGAGTGTGGTTCATAGTTGAAGTACCCATCCTCTCCAGCAGGAAATCTTCTCCTTCCACATATATTTGCTCTATATTGCTGACATCCAGAAATATTTAACAATAATTTTCCAAGTGAATTCTCTTAAAAGGAACGAGAAAGAGATTTTATATGAGTATATCTAATTTTTCCCATTCCTCTAAGAGAAGTGTAATCCCATATCTCTCTCTCCCACATGTGCTATATATTCTGAATATTTGTCTCTTGTAACTTGTTGCAGTGCCTGATACATTTGGGAGACAAGGTGCTTCTGTAAGTTATCTTGTATCTCCTGATATCAGAGATTCAGAATTGTACTTGGCCCCTCCTTCTGTGCCCAGGCCTTAAGAGTTTGCTATAGGAATGCCTGTACTTGCAGATACCAGAAAACAACTGCATGCCATAAGCCATATTCAGACATGAGGTCCTGAAATTATTTAATAGTCTGTTTATCTATATACTGTAATGGGAATATCAAACCCATCCTCTTCCATTCTATTAACCTGTGGTCCAGTGTGACTGGGACAAGTTCTGCATTATGTGCCAATACATGAAATCTGAAGAAAAGCTTGCACAGAAATTTCTGTGAAGTCATATGACTCCAGACCTTAAGCGTATTTTGTTGTAACGGGTTATCTGAGATACTTATGGGTATTTTGATCATGTTGGCAAATGGACTAGAGGGCAGCAGTGGAAGACCATGCTCAATCATTTCAATACTTTTCCGAGGGGCCACATAATTTGGTGCCAACCATCACAGCATTGTTTTAATAGAGCTGCCATGTGAAACAGAGACAGACTGAGCAGGGGCATTCCTCCCAGCCTTACTATTAACTGAAAAACTCTAAAATGTACTCTTGGGAACTTGTCCTCTCAAATGTACTGTATCTCTAAATGAATGTATCCCATTTCTGGAAGTCCATCCTAGTTGCAATGTTTAAAATAAATGTAATAATCTGGGAAGTACATTAATTCTCATAGTGCCTACTCTTTGTGTAAAGATAGATATATTAATTTACATTGACTTAAATCTAGGTTTATCTGAATTATTACTGGGTTATCATGTAGCCTATATAGTGAGTGGAGGTTATTAGGTATATTGATAGCCATATATTTACTGTAAGTGTAGGAATTTCCCATTTAATGGGGTATTTGATCTGAATCTGTGCAGATGAATGATGGAAATATTGTAACACTTTAGTCTTAGAAGTATTTAATTTATAGTCAGAAAGCTTTCCAAAAGAAGTGAGGAGATTCCAAAGTCTTTATAGCAATGTTTATAGTGATGTGATGTAGACCGGATACAACATTGTTTTTGCTGTTTACCTCCCCATCAATGCTAATTGCTTGGGTTAAAGGTTCCAAGTATAATGCAAAAATTAGGAGGGACAAGGGGCACCCCAGTCTCATTCCCTGCTGGAGTGGGAAAGGCTAAGACAGAAAGCCATTAATTTGTATTTATGCCATGTGATCTCTATAGAGACAGTGAAGTAAAGCTAGAAACAGGGGTGGAAAGCCAAAATGTACATGTGAATAGTAGGAAATTTCCATGGTATCTGTTCAGTGCCTTTTTACATCCAGGCTAAAGAGCAGAAAAGGTGCTGGGGTCATGTCTATCTGTTAGCACATTGTCTTAGATTTGTTGACATGCAACAACCCCCACCTGGTCCTTAACTATTAGTGCTGGTAGAAATCTCTCAATTCTTTTAGCAGTTATTAAGGTGAACATTTTATAGTCAGCGTTCAACATTGCATTGCATGGCATCTTTTCCCAGCTTGCGGATGACTAAAATAGTGGCATACTTCCAACAGGGGCAGTGGCACCCCTTCCAAGATGTTTAGGTAGGCCCAGGCCCAAGTTAATAATACTAGGGTAACTACATCCCTAAATGTTTTATAAAATTCCCCAGTGTATCTGTTGGTGCCCACAGCCTTACAATATCTTAGGTTGGGCAGCACACGTATCTCTAGTTCCTGTATAGGGAGGGATAAATGGTCAACATGTTCCTGACTGAGGGTTGACAAATGTAAGCTTTGAAGGGCATTCTCCAATTCCTCCTGTAAGGGTTCCCCCTCCACTCTGTATAATATGGCATGACATTGGTGGAAATCCTGGAAAATTTAGGTTGCCTGTGTCATGGAGTTATTGGTATTTGAGCTTTAATCCTAATAACTGCAGCCTGAGATTTTTGTTTTTTTATTCTATGTGCCACCCTCATATTGACCCTAGCACCCCCCAACACACACACCCATAATACCTCTGTCAAAGTTAGCTAAGTACTAACTCAGTTTTAATATTTAATATCTCCTGCACCTCTGCCTTTAACATCTTTATTTCTGGCTTACCAGACAGACCTCTCTCTAGGTAGAGAGATTGTTTCTTCCATCAGTAATTTTAATATCTTATTTAGTGTCATCTCCCTCTTTTTTATGGCTGCATGGTGATGTCACCATGCTGACGTATTGCTATCACATAACAAAAGAAGGGGCTGTGGCAGCATATGACCAGATACCTAGACTGTGCCCTTCCACAGTGGAATCACAGCACGTGTAATTCTGGCCATTCACCACAGTGCTATGGTAACACTCTATATGAGCACCTATTATTGACTGATTCAATATGAATGACCCAATAATAATGCTTGGAAGTAGAGCGAGGGGTGAAAGAAGTTGCTATATCATGTAGAGTGAGTGTAGCGGGGAGCTACACTCGCTAGAGCAGGATATAGCATGATGGTTGGGCTAGCACTGCCGAGCTGGTCATGTAGCATGGTGGTATATGCAACCGCCCCTGAAGGGAGTGACCTGGGTTTGGATCTAGTGGCCAGAAAGGAAATATTTTTGTTTATTAAATCTTTATGTTTTCCCCCTAGTCTGTGCCCCCCATGGAGTTGATTATCATTATTTTGAGGGATGCGGTAAGCATAGCCTCCTGCATAAAAATGCATATCTTTTCTTTTTTTTGAGATGCAGAAAGCGACCATCACTATTTGTGATGGTCGCTCTACTGTCCATCGCCCTTTGTCTGTCAGGCGGTTCTTGTCTTGCTCTTTCTGGTCGGCACTCATTAGAAGTCACCGTTATCACATAAAACCCAATGCTATCCATCCCCCCTCCCCATACACTATTTTGTAGCTCTGTACACACTTCCAGGTTCAGAGCACTGCTTTTACTTTTAAAATAAAATATTTTATTTTGTTTTTTCTTCTTCTTGGTGGAGCTAGCCCAAGTCGGAGGGAGGGGGGGCTTGTGGCAGGATTCTATTCACTCTGCTGTTCACTTCTAGTTCCCTATTGTGGCAGAAAGTTAAAATAAAGACAGAGGTCTATGTCTGTCACTCAGTTTTATCTTCACAGTGACCAGTATGTGATCGGAGCCCATCCTGCTCCCAGCACATAGCAGATCCACTTGGGTTACCTTTACCTCCCTGGGTTTGAAGCAACTGCCTCGGTTGCACTTGCAAAACAAAAAGAAATGTCCTGCAATGCCACAAATCAATGTACTATTATTTAGAGACTGAATTCGAGTTTACATTTAACCATGAGTTTATTTACTTGCCATAACATCATAGGGAGACACAGACACAGAATCTATAGCACCTTGTGAACCATTACTTAACAGCTTAAAAAATCTGGTTCAAGGTCAGTTGGTATTCATCTGTATCCCCCTCCCCGGGTCGTGCCTGAAAATAGGCAGGATTTGTCTAGTGCACTTACTTACCCGGTCAACAAAAACTAAATAAATAAAATAAAAAATACTTCCTTTTCTGCTGTGACTTAAACAAACTTTGTCATAGGATTAACTGATAAAATAGCCATCAGTGACTTGTAGTGGTCTTTCAACTGATCTTAGAGGTTAATATTTATCCAATGTCCACAGTAGTGCTCTGGAGTTCTCAACCGAATGCAATTACTCATAACTGAACCATTATAAATAGGGGCCTGAGTCAACATCAGATTACTGGGAACACACTGAAGCATAGTAATGGATCATACTGAGCAAAGAAATGCTGTGGAGAGAGGTATATTATATCGCTACTGACAGCTTTTTGCAGGCAGTTTTATAGCATTATCTTTATAGCTTTCATTGATACTGTGTAGTTTAGTACATGATCACTGTAATCAAAATAAAGTCACCTGCTTCTGTACTGACATTTAGAAAAATGCCCAGTAAAGTAAACTGTGAAGAACTTGTGAATGAAACCGATGTTAAACACTTTGAATTAGTGAAAAATGTCTGGATCAGTCTGATAGTTTCATTCTACAGATGGGAGTGATTGGAAACATGGCACTGGCCTTTCTTCAGCATGATTACTCCTTCAGTGCAGCCAGCTTTAAGGTAATCCCAGGTGCAGCTGCACCAGGACCAGCCCACATTCCATAAGACCGTGTGCTGTATGATACAGGATGCATTGGAAAATAGGCTTCAGCCAATTAATTCCTGAAGTGACTGCAAGGTGTGTGGCTTTCTGCACAAGCACATTGCAACTTCAACTTCCAACTCAACAGGGACCTATGACAACCAATGCTAAATAAAAAGAAGGTCTCTGACTACTGGAAAGAGATACAGTAGGTTGCCTCCAGCCCTAAGTGGAGTACAGAGCAGCACTGAGGGACTGCAAGACTGAAATTAGAAAAACCAAGGAGGGGAAGGAAGGCAGAATAGTGATAGGAGCTACAGTGCAGACACACCAAAGCTTTCTTCCCATGTATAAATGAAAGCGAAAGGGTGAAGGAGTTAAATTGGCCTCTCACCTGGCAGAAAACTGTGGCCTTTATAATTCTCTTACTTGAAAAAGGCTGGAAACAATAAGGGAAGTACAGTACTTCCTGTCTAGAGAAATTTTTGCTATTTCTTTGTTATTGACTACATTCATTAGATCTGACGTCCCTGGAAACACAGAGTATACAGGATGATGTTCTTTTCATGTATGATGGCATGCATGATCCTGTTCTCCTGTCTGAATTGGAAATTGAATTCAAAACTGGGGGGATGGAGGCCAGAGAGCACCCTCTGCAGATAAAGGAAGAAGATTCAGATGTGACAAGAGAAAATACTTCTATACATCCAGAGTAGTTAATGCACAGAACTCCCTCACAGTGGAGGTGGTAGTAGGTAGAACTAAGGTATAGTTTAAAAAAGATTGGACAAATACATACAATCTTGGAGTTTTAAGGTATTTCTTTTGAAGTGCTACAGGAGCATACATGGGTGCACGCCTTTAAGTTCCTCACATCTCTTAGTATGAACCTTAGTTATAAGTTCTGGGAACTAAGTTTGGTGTGCCTGTATATTGCAATGAAGTGTCTGTTAACACCCGAAAGCTTAGCACATTGCTGATTGACAGGTCATGTGACCAAAACTGACTATAAAGGGGGCTGGCATAGCCCAAGTCAGGCAGTTGAGGGCCGAGAGCTGAACCAAAAGAAAATAATTCCTTTATCAGCACTGGGGTAACAGGCCTGCATTCTACTTGAGGCTGAGGTTGGTAGCCGGTGCTAGAATAGTCTACTAGAGACAAAATAGAGGCAGTGTTTGCAGAGGCCAAGAGAAGAGACCAGCGCTACATGGGTGAGTAGTCAGTTTAGAAAGGGTGAACAGGCAAGGGCCAGATAGCCTGACTGGAAGTGGAAGTGGATGCCAACTAACAGCACTGAGATTCCTTGCTAAGATGCAAGGACCACCCCAGAGCCTGGTCTGTGTGACTGCAATCATTGCGTAAGTGGGAGCTAACCTCCCCATAAATCTGTTTCCCACTGCTCGCACTAGGTCACCCTGTCCTGAACAACTATCTAAATGCAGAAAGCTGTTTCATGAATTGTTTTTCTTTGTCATATTTTGTCAGTTTTTGTCAATATATTGGAATGTCCTACAGGACATTTTTTTCCTGAAAGTTTACATGTTGCATCTCACACAATCTTGCACTTTACCAAGGAGCAGATGGTGGAATTCCTTGATGTAAGTGACCTGCAGGATAAATGGTAGCATAGCTTCATTAAGGGGAAGATGTGCCAGATAAACCTTATTGACTTAAACTTGGTTCCACAGGCAGTGGATATAGACAGACTGTGGACATCATTTACTTGGGCAACAGCAAGTCATTTGTTTCAGTGCTGCACAGTATTTTTGTGAAGAAGCTCAAGGACCTGTGAAAGGTGGGGGCATATTCAGCTAGAACTCACTCAGAAGTCAAGAAGGTAATGAGCAGGGTGCCACAGGGTTTGGTCATTGGACTGGTTCTATTCAATATATTAATCTACAACATGCTGTAGGAGAAGGCACACAGGTAATGATTAGTTTATTCACAGGTGACACAAAGATATGTGGAAGGGTGAATATGCTGAAAGGGATTAGGAGAATCACAAGGACCTGTAGAGGCTTAGAAAATGGTCCAAGATCTGGCAACTTAAATTCAATGTGAAAAAAAAAATGCAAAGCTACACATACTTCAGAAAGGACTACATAATGGAATACTGGATAGGAGGAACCAGAGTAGGCCACACAATGGAGGAAAGATGCCTTGAGATAATCATTAGTGACAATCTCAAGGCATCAACCCAATGCAATAAGGCACACGCTAAGGCCAACAGAATGCTGTGTTGCAGTAGCAATGCTTCATAAAAAAGAAGGTGATCCTTCTTCTCTGCAAATCCCTGGTAAGGCCAAACCTAATGTACCATGCGCAGTTTTGGAGCCCTCATTTTAAGAAAGACAGAGATTGTATAAAATCAGTGCAGAGGAAAGCTACCAAAATGATACCAAGTGATACATGGCATGCAGGAATGGTCCAATGATGACAAATTGAGCAGACTGAACGTGTGCTCACTTGAAGCTAGAAAGGAAAGGGGAGCTCTAATAGAAACATTTATGTGTCTCAAGGTGATCAATAGGGCAGATCGTCAACAACTGTTCAAACACACAGAAGAGACCTGAATTAAGGAGGATGGATATAAACTGACCAAGGATAGGTTCAGGAGAGATGAAAGTAAATACTTCTTCATGGAGATGGTGGTGGACAAGTGGATTAGCTTGCCAAGGAATTGGGTGAGTAAGAGATGGTGAAGGGATAAAAGGTAAGGCGGTAGAGGCATTTGGGGTTGATAGCAGTGGGGAAAAAGAGGAGGGAAGGGGCAAACCTTCAAAACCAACTGAGCTATTTAAAGGGGGCTCAGATTAAGCCTACTCAACAATAGGCTGGAGCGGTAGTAAGTAAGACCAGAACAGACTAAATGGATCTATAGTCTTCTTATGCCTGTAATTATCAATATTTCTATGTTTAGCTGGCAAAGTTGTGACAGGGTGTATCAAAAGGAGAGTGACAAGTAAGGCAGAAGAAGCAATCCTTCCACTTCACAAGGCCTTATAAGATCCTGCCTGGAGTATCACATGCAGTTTTGGCTCCTCAATAGAAAAAGGCATTGAGAAACTCAAGAGGGTTAAACACAGGGCTACAAAAAGGTTCAGAATGTGGGCTTAAAGCTGTGAGAAGAAGCTGGTGGCTCTTAACATGTTTGCTTTGGAGAAAATGAGGGGCTGATGACATTATATCCGTCTTCCACATACTCAAGAGTAGCAAAAAGATTAATCAGACAATGATGTTTAAACTGGTGTCCTCCGGCAGGATAAGGGGATGTGTTGTGCAGTCAGAAGTGGTTCAGGGATAAAATTAAAAAGTCACAGTAGGCCATCCATCAGTTGGGTACCTATTCTAAAATGTAACTTCCTGAAACAGCTTCTTTTATATAAGGCACACTGCCTAAATTGGATTCCTTTAAAACTCATTTGTTCTCATAGATGCCATATGGCATCGGAACCATTCATTGCTGGATCTGACCCAAAACCACTGGGAGCAAACGAGTTAAAGGCAATTGTCAACTAATGGGCTGCTACCTTGTGAGGAGCCAGCTAATGAGAGGGCCATATATCTCCCAAGCATCAATCAAATAGAAAATATGCAGCTCAACACTTTCTCATTCACAAACATTAAATGACTTTTTCATTAGGGGTGCTGCTACTTTATGGCATACAGCAGAAAAAATATAATTCAGTGCACAGACACCCCCATGGCAAATTTTACAAATACAATATTCTTTCTGCCTGAATTGGCCATGTACTTATTTTGTACCCAATAGTATTGGGTGGGATGATATCACATCAAGGCCCTGTTGTGAAGTTGCCCAGATACCAAATGTCAAGGTAGACCACCCACAAGCTTTGTCCGTATTCTAAAATGTAACTACCTGAAATGTCTTCTTTCATACAAAGCGCAGTGCCTAAATTGGCTTCCTTTACTTATAATGCAATCCCCAACCAAGGGGCAGGTAACTTGTAAGGGGCAGGCTAATGAGAGACACATATATCTCCGAAGCATCAAACAAACACAAAATTAGCAGCGGAGCCCTTGCTGATTCACAAACTTTAAATTGTTTTCTCATTAGGGTTACTATTGCTTTGTGGCATACAACAATAAAAACAATGAATTCAGTGCACACCCTCCATGGCAAATTTTACAAATATATTATTATTTCTACCTGAATATCCACTTACAGTTTTGTCTCCAATGGGTGTGGGGGACTTTTGATACTCACATCAAGGCCTTGTCATGAAGTTGCAAAAAGGTGGGACTCTGGAGGGAAATCACTGTCATCTGACAAAAATTAAGGTGTGGAACTGGTCTTGACAGAACTTGTTAACAGCAACTGGTAGGAGTTGGACTGATCTGGGCTAAAAAATGGCACAATACAACCACTTTTCTGAAATATTATTTTATTTTTACTGCCCCCAACGTTTCGCCAAACTTGTAATGGCTTCTTCCAGGGGAAATCTGAAATGTCATAACATAAAGTATCATTTACAATTTTTTAGAAAGGAAAAAGGAATTTGGTGATGCTCAAATCTCCTTGTGTGGAGCAAAAAGGTATGAGTGCACAATAGCAGAGAAAGTACAAGTTAAATGCCCACTGTTCTGCAACTGTGAACTTCCTATTGGTACTCTATTTTATGCTTATTAGGTAAATTTACCAGACCTCACCATAATAGCATAAGAATCATATTTCATTTACTTAAATATGGTGCAAGTAATTATAGTTTTTTTTTATTATTTCTGCAGTGTTTCCAGATAAACATACATATACCCGCAGAGGTTAGAGTCACTTTACCCGCTTCCCTGTTATTTCAGTACCAGGTATCAATTTTCTTTTTTATTTTTTTCCATTTTTTCTTGGCTCAATTGTCTAGTCCTGGTACAGTGTGGTCTTTTGCTGTTCTTTCTCTACCACAGCCGACCACTGTCCCTTTTCTGTTCTCTGGACTTGACTTTACTGTCTGCACACAGTGTGGACCATTTCCAGGTGCAAAGCACTTTAAGCCAGCTTCCCATTTGGGATTGCTGCATTCGCCACTGCTGCTATCTCAAGACAGTCATCCTTCAGAATCATTTAGGTGGTCAAGGCACGTTTCAACATGCTGATGTTTCGTAGACCCTCTGGAATGAAATAAAAAAGAAAATTGACACCTGGTACTAAAATAATAGGGAATCAGGTACAGTGACTCTAACCCTTGTGGGTATGTATACTTTTATCTGGAAACATTGCAGAAATAATCAAAAAATGCTATAATCACTTGCACCGTATTTAAATAAATGAAATATGATTCTTATGCTACTATGGTGAGGTCTGATAAATTTACCAAATAAGCATAAAAGAGAGAGCTGATAGGAGGTTCACAGTTGCAGAAAAGTGGGCATTTAACGTATCATGTACAATTGTTTGACATCCTATATTTCCTTATTGCTTTTGCTTGCATACAATAAAAGTTACATGACATACCTTAATTACATGTTTAACCACCTTTCCTATTGGGGAATTTCACTGTTTTCAAATATTCGAGCTGTAAAAAAAAATAATAGTAGACGTGCCTTATGTTCATACAGCCTAAATAATTCTTTAAAATAATATAAGCCAATAAGACACCTTTTGCCCCACGTTCAGTCCTGATGTGCAAAAAAAAAAAAAAAATGCTACAGACTTCAGTTTACCAACCTCATCAGCCTGTCTGACAGAACTCAAATGGGTATGAATTTCAATAATGTCTTTTTACAGGTATAACAATTTTAAAGTCTGTTGGGAACACAAAATGAACTAATTTTATATCTTCCATTAAGGTATACTGTGTCTTTAAAACTTTGTTGCAGCACATCAGTGTGCATGGGTCAGAGCTTTTGTAATAATTACTATATATTGCCAAATAAATATTGTTTACCACCCAATCATTTACAAATGGTGGTGTACATTAGTGATTTGTTTAGAAAAATCTTCTTTTTGATCTGTTAAGTTATACACTGCACTAATGGTTCCCTTGTTCTTATAAGACCTATGCATTCCAATGCATTGTTGCTAATGTTACTAAAAAGTTAAAGCACAGAGTCAAACTAAGTTCAGTACATCCATAGTTGCCATTACTAATGTATCCATATTACAACTGCAATTAGAACATTCTACTGTGCAAAGATAGCAGTTTGAGATCTTGCTTAGAAAATATGCACTTGGATAATGTATGGTAGAGGTGGGTGAAGTTAAGAACATTTCACTTCACAGAGAAATTCATGGATTTTACCCAATTTCTGAAATTCTTCTTTAAGGCAAACTTCTATTTTGCCTTAAAGTTAAACTTCACAAATGGTGAAAATTTGTGAACTTTGCCTGTGAATTTTGGCTCTAAGGTGAAGTTTGCAAGGATCTATGGAACTGAAGGTCACATGATGCTGCAATGAGTTGTATTGCCATGCACATGCTGAATTCAGTGCAGTGTGAGGAAGAAACTGTTGGTGTTACGTGTGCTCTTTATCTTTGTGCCAAAAACCTTTTGGAAACCCTTTAAAACACATAGCTGTTTCCAACAAATCGCTCCATTAAGTGTCTACTGTGCCTTGTGATTGTAGATCACTAATTATTTGTGGTATTTTTTGTGATTTAGTTAGTTTAAAGTCGTAATTGTGTTTTCTGTATTATGTAGTGAAGCAGTATTGTTGGGGGGAGGGGAACTTAGCTGCAGCAACTTCCAGAAAGAACAAACTCTGATCAGAGCCAATAGGGCTGCAGCTGAGGAATTTGGGGTAAAAATATTGTAAATTACCAAAGTTAAAAGATTGCATTTTCAAAATGTAACATAGACTCATACATGTGTTGTTTTGTAATAGTTTTACACCAGACTTTCAACACTGTTTTGTTATTACCCTGCCTCATGAACACAGGCAGAGAAAATGTTCAACTCCTGGCTTAAAGGTGACTTTGCATAGATACTGTGAAATCAGCTTTCAGGATACAAAAACATGTTTTGGGCAGGAGTTAAAAAATGACAGCCATCACATTCATGGGGTGCTATAAGGAAATGGCTATGTTGAAAAATTGGAGTGAAAATATTGAATAGTACTGAACTTAGCCTGCGTTTGCAAAAATCAACTTATGCTCATATCTTTATTTTTTTTTATTTAAATATTTTACACTAAATTTCCAACATAGCCTTCCTATGACCCTACCTTGTGAACAAGGGCACTGGTATGTGTAAAGCATTGCTTTGGATACTGGGCATTTCTCTGTTTAAAGGAGAACTTTTAAATCAAATTAGTCAAGTTGAAAGAACTGTTTCCTTTGTTGTTACTGTTAAAGATCCTCAAACTATTTACAATTTTGTGCAGTTGTTTTTCATTTGTAATTGTGATCAGGGATTAGATAGTTAGCATATGAATGGGTGTAAATGTATAGTAGTGATATATAGTTAAGAGTGAGAGTGTTGTGAGTGATAAATTAGAAAGTTGGGGGTGTGGGTGAATGAGTGCGGGGTTTATTTGGGAGGGTGAAGTTTAAGGAAATTTTAGATTATTGGTGCTACAGGAAAATTTGAGAAGATGTGTCAGGTGTAAGGGCTGTGATCAGGTCACTTATTCAGCATCCTAACTGCATGGCCTTTGCCCTTTTGTTGACCTCCCAGTGACAGCAACAGCAGCAAGATGCTGTAGGGAGGTCAGAATTGCAAGAAGGCAGAAGCGCAAGCGATGGAAGTGGATAGTGTGACCAGGGTGAGTGGCATTAGGGTAGTCAAGTCCAGGAGGCACCCTGGGGCAAAATGGAACTAAGAAAGAGGCCAGTCATGTTTGGTATCCATTCTCAGGGTTCTCATAGAACTGAGTGGACAGGTAGCTGATGGACTGGCAGCCTCCACTGGTCCCTCTCGGGTGGTGCTGTGCAATGCAAGGTCGATGAGGAACAAGACAGTGATTACAGCTGACTTGATTTCCTCAGTTGACCTGGCATGCATTACGGAGAACAGACCATTAAGTCGGGCCACCCCACCAAGCGGAAAAATACCTCTGAGTTAGGTCATGATAAAAAGCTTTATTAAATATAAATAGCTCCATACAGGTCAAAAAGCCAAATAGCAGCACCCCTCGCACACTTGCTCTAAACTGTCTAAAGATATTACATTGGAGTGCAAAACACACATTGATGTGTATCTGTATGAAATATTTATGAATGGTGTTATCACTAAACAAACATTTGATTTTTTGACAGTAGAGTTTCCTGTCCGTCCGACTTTTTGTGGGCTGAAAAAGATTCATAAAAATCTTTGGCAGCCACCAGCTAGACCAATAGTGGCTTCCATTGGGTCAGTTTCAGAGCCTTTGGCTCATTTTGTGGATCAGCATATACGGAATATAGTTCCTATGTGGCATGTGAATGTTCGGGATACCAGTCAGGTGATTTAGCGATTACAGACTCTTAGGGTTGAAAGGAATGATATATTGGCTAACCTAGATATAAATGCTTTAAATACAAATATCCCCCATGAGGAGGGTGTGGATTCCTTTAAAGAAGCTCTGGTGGAACAACTGAACATGCTGATCCATTTATTGAATGCCTTCTAGGGTTGATTGATTTGGTGCTGAAAAGTAATGTTTTTGTATTTAATAATGACTTTTTTCTTCAAACTAAGGGAACAGCAATGGGGGCTTCGTTGGCCCCCAACTATGCCAATATATATCGTATGCAGTGGGAAAAGAAATTTATCTTTTCAGATCAAAATTCATTTTGTACCCAGTTAGCCTTCTACATTCATTTTATTGACAATATATTTATTATCTGGAAGGGGTCTTTGTCATCTTTTGGTGAATTTGTACAGTATATGGAAGGTACGAATTCTAATTTGTGTTTTTCTAAGCAGACAGGAATTGCACAGATAGACTTTCTAGATTTACAGTATGTATTTTTAAAAATGAGGAGGGAGGGCTGGATACAAAATTGTTTATTAAATCTACAGCTAGAACCTCTTTGTTACAGTATGACAGCTGTAACCCTAGGGATATAGTCCAGAACATTCCAAAAGGACAGATGTTGCATCTTAGGAGGAATACCTCCTGTTCGATACAGCTTGAGAATGATGCTAGACAGCTGATACAGAAATTTGAAAATCATGGTTATAATAGATCCTATCTGTTTAAAATAAAAGAAAATGTGGGACAGATGGATAGAGTTAAGTTGTTAACCAAGGATTTTTCTGTTGTTAAATCTAAAGTTAAACCAGTGTTAAATTTAATTACAGAATACACTCCGTGCAGTGTTCAGATTGGGGAAATTTTGAGAAAACATTGGGACTTATTAAAGGTGGAACTGAAACTGAATATAGAGAAAGTTGGATCCCCCCCGGATGATCTATAAGAAGGGTCAGAATTTGGCAGGTGTTGTAACCAAGAGTTATTTTCAAGTACAACAGGACACTGACAAACGAAAATTACCAGGAGGAGCTTTTCCATGTGGAAACTGTTCATTTTGTACCCATATACAGAGGGGATCTGTGTTTCAACATCCAGTGACTGGTAAAAAAATATGTCAATAGAGATTTTATAAATTGCTCTTCGACTCATGTTGTGTACATAGCTGTTTGTAGCTGTAAGGATTTTTATATTGGTAAAATTAAGAGGATTTTTAAGAACCGAATTGCAGAACACCTTAGGTGTATCTCTAATTGTGATGTTAATAATGCCTTAGCTGCACATGTTGTGAACAAAGGAACAGGACATTTCTTTAAGTTTCAGGGATTCCAAAAAATGTTTTTTGATATACGGGGGGGGGTGATCTGGACAACAAACTATTGCAGATAGAAAGTAAATGGCAAAGCCTTTTGGCAACTCACAAGGAAAATAGTTTAAATGTAGCCTTTAGTATTGTTCCCTTTTTGAAGGATAGATAGAAGTCATTATTGATTGCTCTAAGTTATATGTATGGTTGGGTTTCTTATGTCATGTCAGTGTTTTCCTGTTTTTTTGTATTTTATCTCTCATTTTTTGTTTGCTTTTTTAATTATGTGTATTTATATAAACGCTTGTATAATGTGGGTGATAAACTGTTTTTTGCACAATATAGGTAAAAAATTGCTGTATTAGCATTGGGATGAGGTTTATTACACTATAATGTGATTAGAGTTACCTGCAGATTAATTGTTATGTCTTTTTATTGACGTTTTTTATTGGGGGTTGGTCCTTGTAAAGGATACCCTATAAAATGAGGTCACCTGCATTTGATATTTATGCATTGATAAAGCGTCTGCTGATGTGAAACATACGTTAATGCAAGTGTGCGAGGGGTGCTGCTCTTTGGCTTTTTGACCTGTATGGAGCTATTTATGCTTAATAAAAGCTTTTTTATCGAGACCTAACTCAGAGGTTTTTTTCTGCTTGGTGGAGTGGCCTGACTTAACAGTCTGTTCCTGGTGCATTTTTGTTGTGGCACTCACATTGCAAGGAGTGGCCACCTGTTTTGTTTTTCATGCATTATGGAGACCTGGTTGGAGGATGATGCGGGTCCAATGTTGGAGGCATCTATCCCACCATGGTACTCTGTAGTGCACTGCCCAAGGAGGGAACACAGGGTTGGGGGAGTGGTTATCTGTTTTAGATCTGACTTCAATTTCTTCATGCACCCAGTTGAGTCTACTTCATCATTTAAATGCATTGCAGTTTGGGGGGTCCGGGTACAGGCTGCAGGATCTTCCTGGTTTATCACCCTCCAGGGCGTGAGGGGGAATTTCTGCAGGAAGTCATGGACTTCATCGCTGACAGGGTGTTGGATTTGCCCAGATGGCTGATTCTAGGTGACTTCAATGCCTGGGTCGATGATGAACTCTCACAGTTTGCTAAGGACTTCCTCCAGATAATTACATCACTGCGCCTTGCACAAGCAGTTGCTTCCATGAGTCACAACCCATACCCATGGCCATGTCTTGGACTTAATATTCTCACTGGGGCTTGAGATCACTGATCTTAAGATTGATACGATCACTGCACAGTAAAATTATTGCATGGGGTCCCCCCTTTTAGTCCCTCCCCTGTTGAGATGGTCTGCTGCTGCCCTTTGAAGGGTTTATCCCTGGAGGGACTGATGGTGGTAGTGGATTTTTCTGGTGTGAGTGCTGCATGTGAGGCAGGGTCAAATGAGGCAGTGGAAGCAAATAATAATACTGTCACCAAGGCATTGGACACCATTGCACTGATTCATATATGACCCAAGTCTTCTCACTTGAGATTCCCATGGTTTGATGGAGCTGTCAAGGAGATGAAGACCAGGGGTCAGAAGTTGGAGCATTGCTGGAGGAGGACCAGGACTATGGAGGACAGACAGGCTTTCAGGACGCACTACGGTGAGTATCATTGGACAATCAACCATAAGAAGGCAGAGTTCCTGTCCAGGGAGATTGCTGCAGGAAGAAACAGATCAATTCTTCTCTTTTGGACTATTGACAGGTTATTACATCCAGCCTGTCTGCAGCTGAAAAGATCATTTTCAACCACACAGCGTGAAGAGTTTGCTCAGTACTTTTCTGACAGAGTGTCAGCCATTAGGACCAGGATAACTCCAGTGGAGTACAATCTGGCTTGCAGTGTTGAGTCTGATGGTAACGGGAGCACTCCGGTTGCCTGGGATGAGTTTTGGCCAGTGGGGGTGGCTGAGGCCACCGAGGCGATTTCACAGCTGTGACCCACTTCCTGTGAGCTGGACCTGGGCCCAACATGTCTCCTAGTGGGAGGTGTTGAGTCCATTGGTCCAGTGTTCACTCAGATTGTCCAGTGTTTGCTCTCAGCAGTTGTCTTCCCTGATGCCTTGAAAGAGGCACTGGTGAGACCCTTGCTGAAGAAACCATCACTCGACCCTGACATCTTAGCGAATAATCAACCAGTCTCCAATCTCCCATTTCTGGGGAAGGTTGTAGAAAAAGTGGTGACATCACAGCTTGAGGCACACCTGGTGGCCACTGACATCTACAAGCCACTGCAGTTCAGTTTTAGGAAGAAGCATAGTATGGAAACAGCATTAGTTATGGTGCAGAATGATCTCCTCAGGGCTATAGATAGAGGAGAATGGTCAATTCTCATTCTCCTTGATCTCTCATCCTCCTTTGACACTGTGGATCAAGTGGTGCTACTTGATAGCTTCAGAGGGCTCTGTGAGCTCACCAGCAAGGTCATCAGCTGGCTCAAGTCCCTTTTGACAGGCAGGATACAGAGGGCTATGATGGGAAGTATCTCATTGCATCCGAGGCTCCTGTCCTGTGGAGTACCTCAAGGGTCGATCTTGTCACCATCTTATTTGCAGTGTATATGCTGCCCCGGGTGACATCATTATGTGGTACAGTCTAGGTTTTCACTGCTATGCAGATGATACCCCGCTGTATATGTCCCTTGCCCCCAGAACACTGGATGCTGTGGATGTGCTAAGCAACTGCTTATATGAGATCCAGGACTCGATGTCCTCTAGCTTGTTGAGGCTTAACCCAGACAAAATGGAGGTACTAGTGATTGAGCCTGGCCATTGTCAGAATGGAGCTACCACCAGAGCAGTAACAGTGTTGTTCCTGGGGTCCACCACATTGGTGGCAGCTACAAAGGTGTGAAATCTGGGTGTCATCCTTGACGGTGGTTTAACACTTGAAGCTCAGGTGTCTGCCATTGTCCAGAGTGGTTTCTACCACTTAAGGAATGTTGCCTGGATCAAGCACTTAATCCCACCAGAAGATCTGCCATCACTGGGGCATGCTTTTGTCACCTCCAACCTCGATTACTATAATTCTCTATACCTTGGGATCAGTGGGGGCAACCTCTGCCAGCTCCAGCTGGTTCAGAATGAGGCAACAAGGTTGTTGATGGGCCTTTCTAGATCTGATCATATAACCCCAGTTCTGCATGAGCTACACTGTCAGGTGGAGGATTGCCTTCAGGGTGGGCTTGCTCACCTAAAGGCCCTATATGGATCAGGTCCGGGCTATCTGTCTAACCTCCTGACACTTGCTTGCCCATTGCGTGCCCTAGGATCATCTATGGAGTGTTTCCTGATGGTTCCAAGAGAATGACTTACAACATCGGGGATTGTGCTTTTTTTTTTCAAATTAAACAAACTTTATTAAAGTTCAAGAAAAGGGTTTACAAGGCAGTATTCATTATCGTACAATATGTAGAAGACCAAACAACAAATATCAAAATGGCAAAACTACTTTTAAGCACTTGTCAACAATCAATCCCTATTTCCAACCCCCCTCACATCTCCAAGGGGATTGTGCATTTGAATTTCTGGCCCTGTATTGTGGAACTCCCTCCCATGGGCACTGAGGGAGGCGCCCTCCATAGAAAGTTTTGAATAAGGCCTGAAAACGCATCTTTTTAATCAAGCTTTTTTTTTTAAATTACTATTTGTGCCTCCTCCTTTCATGCCTAGTCTCCACTCCTTCTGGAGATATATATTGCAGTCTCCCCTCATCCTGACCTGCCCAATTCTACCCCGGTGAGTCCCCATCATGCCATGGCTGTACCCCCCAGGTGGGTACAGGGTGGGGCTGCTGCACCCCGACAATCTTGCAGTGTCAAACTCACCAGGACATAAGGAAGGCACAAGCAATCAGGGCCTCTGCTGTGGTCTCCATCATCTAGAAGACCGGGCACTGGTTTTTACAGTGTTCTGGGGGAGTGGCATGTACTGGACATCATGACATCACTGCTGACATTGCCACTCCCCAACCCCTTGAGTCAGCTACAACACTTGCTGTGTCTTCAGCTTCCACTAGAGGCCAGGCAAGTGCCTAGCAAAGCCCCCCCCCAAGAGAGGAGAGCTGTCCATCGGATGCTCAATCCTCTCCCATACCTGCCAACCCCCGATGGCCCGGGCTTGTTCCCGAACCCCGGTCACCTGCGTAGCTCGAGGTGTGGCATCCAGTGCCTCAACCCTCAGTGCCACTGGGCTTGCTTTTAATCAAGCTTTTAATGTACGCTGTTTTTTATTGAAATTGAACTGATCTTTTAAGTATAGTATTTATAATTATTTATTATATATTTTAAAATTGTATGGCCCCTGATCTAAAACTGTGTGTATGTTCCTCTTCTGTATATTTGTAAAGTGCCCAGAACCTGTGGGATTGTGCGCTAAAGAAATAAAATAACTTGACCTGAAATAAAATTTTCAACTCCTAGCCGAAAGGTGATTTCGAGCAGGGACCACAAAATCACCTTTCGGGATGTAAAACAACATATTGGCCAACATTTGAAAAATGGCAGCTGTCACATTCATGAGGAGCTGTAAAGATATGGCTATGCTGTAAATTTGGAGTAAAAATATTGAAAAGTACCAAAGTTATGAGCCTGCAGTTGCGAAATTTTAGATAGGCTCATAACATAGTTGATTTTTAATATTTTTGCACCAAATTTTCTACATAGCCTTCTTATAAACCCATCTCATAAACAAGAGCAGAGAAAAGTTTCAGCTCCTGGCTGAGTAGTGATTTCATGCAGGGATTGCAAAATCACCTTTTGGCATGTAAAAAAAACATATTGGCCAGAATTTGAAAAATAACAGCTGTCATATTCAAGAGGTGCTGTAAAGATATGGCTATGTTGTATATTTGTGGAAAAAATGTTGAAAAGTGCCAAAGTTACGAGCCTGCATTCACAAAATTATACATAGGCTCATAACTTGGTTGTCTTTTAATTTTGTTTTCACCAAATTTTCAACATGGTCTTCTTATGACCCCAACTCATGAACAAGGGCAGGGAAAATTTTCAACTCCTGCCCAAAATGTGATTTTGTGGGATGCAAAAAAACTTTGAACAGGATTTGAAAAGTGACAGCTATCACATTAATGAGGTCCTGTAAAGATATGGCTATGTCGTAAATTTGACGCTAAAAATATTGAAAAGTACCAAAGTTATGAGCCTGCATTAGTAAAATTTAGTGTAGGCTCATAACTTTATTGTTTTTCAACATTTTCACACCAAATATTTAACATAGCCTTCTTATGACCTCATGTCATGAACAAGTGCAGAGAAACCTTTCAACTCCTGCCTGAAAGTTGATTTCATGCAGGGGCCGTGATAATAAGTAAAGGCTTGGGGGGGTGTGGTGTGTTGAGTGCCGAGTGGGAGGGTCAGGTGGGGGGGTTAAGGAACAGCCGCAAAAGCTAACAATGGACCATTTTTTCCCACAGGTAAAAAAAAAAAAGAAAGGAGTGATATCCCCGAATGCAACACTGGGGCATTGGGCACCCCCAGTGTCACAGTTATGTTTCTAGGTGTGTGTGGGGTGGTGGGTGCTAACTAACAGGGAGGGTCAGGTGGGCAGGATCTGGAGCTTGGGGAGATCATAATCATGACACTGGGGGGGGTTGGGCACCCCCAGTATCATTTCTATGTACAGGTGAAAAACAAAAATTAAAGCATGGAATCAAACTAAGTTCAGTACATCCATAGCTGCCATTACTAATTAATCTGTCTTGCAACTGCAATTAGAATATTCTACTGTGCCAGTATGTGATCTAGCTTAGCAAATATGCACTTAGATAATGTATAGCAAACCATGAAATAAAATAAAGGAATAATGCCTGACAGGGTGGGTGTTATGCTGGGATAACATCCCGCCTCAGGTGGTTGGGCCCAAGGCCACCGGCCGAGGGCGTCCAACACCCGAGAAGGGATGTTATCCTAGCATAACACCCACCCTGGAGGCATTATTCTATTATACAATGGCTCGGAGTCAGAGAAGAAAGAAAAGATGAAAACGTTTATTTGAAAGTATATTTTTTAGTGTTTTTTGTAAAGCGTAGGTTTACTTTTTTAAGAAATAGATCCTGTTTCTTCTTTTGGCCAGCAGGTGGAGCTCCTGTATGGTAACTGTGGTTCTACACTGGTAAGTCCTTACAAAAACATTTTGGTGTTGGCTCCTGTCTTTCGTGCCAGCTGAAACTTAAATGATTCTCTGCTCACCCCCCCCCCACCAACATACCTGTGTGTTTTTATTTGATTTGACCTGTATCGGCCTTTGTTTCTGTTCTGTGGTCAGCTGTGTTGACGGCAGTATTTACTTCCTGGTTCCCCTACTGACAATCCGTTGACTCGTTTCTTTTGGGGTTGCCGCCAAGCTAGGAACAGAGCGCTGCTGATCCACGCGCACAGTTGCCGACCGGATTTTTAATTTAATTTCAGTTTTATTTTCTTCTGGTAGTTTTATGGCATTTATGATGAGTACCGGGAGAAACCTAAGGACAACATTGAAAGTGCTAGGTGCGAGGGAGGTAAGGGTTCTGGCCGCGCCTGTTAGTTTGAGAAGCCGCTGTGTAAAGGAAAAAACCTTTGCTTGTTTTAACGGTTTAAAGTTTAAATTGTAGCGAGTGAAGGGAGTTGTGCTGCATTTATGAGAAGCTCGCTGCTGACTACGGGTCAGATTATAAAAGTCACTAGTAGCATGGAATCAGTAGAGTGCACTGATTTTTATGTTTGCTTGCACGCATGTGCAAGAAACATAGTGCCTTCATCGGAGATTTTGGAGGTGTGTCATCTCCTCCTCCAATTCAGGCAGTGTCCTGGCAGGTGAGGCCCCTGTAAGCCAATGCATTTTGGAGCTGTCTATGACATGCTCCAAAATGCAGTGGCATACAGTTGAAAGGGGAGCTACGCCGAGTGAGCAGTGATAAGAAGCTGCTCACGCGCGAGCTCCCACCACAGCCGCAGACGCAGCGCGCCTGCATGCAACGAGCAGCCCACGGGCCCAATCCCCGGCCGCGCCTGCATCATCTCCCCGCCCCTTCCCAGTATTTGGTGCCACGCTGAGGAGCCCACCCCAGCGTGGCAATGAATGATGTTGCCGACCGGGGTGCCCAATCTCCCATCGCTAAACGCTCCCCCCAAGGTCTTTGAGCCATGCTGGGAGCCCACCCCAGCGTGGAAAATGTGCCAATAGTTTTTTGCCGACAGGGTGCCCAATCCCCGTCGGCTGAACGCCCAAAGTCATTGTGCCACGCTGGGAGCCCACCCCAGCGTGGCAAGCAATCCACGACGTCTTTTTCCCCATAAACGAAAACTGTCCCACGGCGTCTCCCGAGCCCCTCCCACATCCCACACCCACCCACTGCACACCCAGCCTCCCCACACCCCCCTCACCCCATCCTTACCTCCGGACTCCGGCGCGACGATCTTCGGTGGACCGGGAACACGTCTGTACACTTCAAAGCCGACCGCGAACTGACGAAATGCCGGTAAGCTGTATAATGGGCTAGATAGGAGGGGTTCAACTTTATTGCATATCTCAGGCATTTTTGGGAATTTTTGCACCAAATTTTCAACATGGGGTTTTTGGGACCCCTTCTTATGAATGATGTCACTGTCATGGCGTTATTCTGGCTTGAAGGGTGATTTTGCGCAGTGACTGTGAAATCACCCTTTGGGACCGAATACCGCCATGACGGGACATCATCATGAAGGGGCCCAAAACCCCATGTTGAATTTGTGAAAAATTCCAAAATGACTGTTTGACGAGCGTGCATTGCGCAGTTCCTACGCAGGCTCGTAAGTTCGCGAAATTTCAATATTTTCACTCCAGATTTTCAACATTGCCATTTCATGACACTGTCTTATGAGCAGTACAGCTGTGATTTTTCACATCTCACCCAAAATGTGTTTCCACCCTTGTAGCGCAGAATGGCGCAGTCGGTGTGCAAAATCAATGTACGGGACAAATTAAGAAAATCACAGTGAGACTGTTCATGAGCAGAGGTCTTGAAATGACTATGTTGAAAATTTGGTGAAAAAATCCTAAAAATGACTGTTTTACGAGCGTGCGTTGCGCAGTTCCTACGCATGCTCATAGGTTTGCGAATTTTCAATATTTCCACTCCAGATTTTCAACATTGCCATTTTTCCACACCTTCTTATGAGTAGTATAGCTGTCATTTTTCACATCTCACCCAAAACGTGTTTCTGCCCATGTAGCGCACAATGGCACAGTCGTGCGAACTCAGTGTATGGGACACATTAAGGAAATCACAGTGTCACTGTTCATGATCAGAGATCTTAAAATGGCAATGTTGAAAATTTGGTGACAGAATTCCTAAAATGACTGTTTTATAGTAGTGCGTTCCACAATTCCACACTCGCGGTAGGTTTCATAATTTTCAATATTTCCTCCCAGATTTCCAACATTGCCATTTTCCACACCTCCTTATGAGCAGTACAGCTGTCATTTTCACATCCTGCCCAAAATGTGTTTCCGACCATGTAGCGCTATCAATGCGGTCGGTGTGCAAGCTCAATGTATGGGACACATTAACAAAACCACAGTGACACTGTTCATGAGCAGAGGTCTTAAAATGGCTATGTTGAAAAATTGGTGAAAATGCTCAGAAATGACTTTACGAGCGTAAGGCACAGTTCCTATGCATGCTCGTAAGTCTGCAAATTTAATATTTTCACTCTAGATTTCAACACGCCCATTTTGTTAAACTTCCTTATGAACAGTACAGCTGCAGTTTTTCATATGTCACCCAAAATGTGTTATCGCACATGTAGCGCACAATGGTGCTGTTGGTGTGCGAAAGCAATGTTTAGGACACATTAAGAAAATCACACTTACACTGTTCATGAGCAGAGGTCTTAAAATGGCTATGTTGAAAATTTGGTGACAAAAGTCCATAAAATGACTGTGTTACAAGTGAGCATTGTGCAGTTTCCATGCATCCTCGTTAGTTCATGACTTTGTAATATTTTCAGTCCAGATTTTCACTAGTGGCATTTTTAAACACTTCCTTATGAACAGTACAGCTGCCATTTTTCACAACATGGCCGAAGTGTGTTTCACACTTTCAGTGCAGAGATCGTGGTAAGCTGTCGGAAATAATTGTTGGCACAGATAAAGAAAATCACAGTGACACTGTTCATGATCGGAGGCACCAAAATGCCTGAGTTGACAATCTGCTATAAAATATCCCCAACCTACTTATATAACGGTGTGCGTTGCACAGTTTCTATTACACTCATTGACTTCACCATTTTTAAATATTTTTACTACACATTTGCAACATAGCCATTTTACACCTCCCATGACAGAATACAGCCGTCATTTTTTACAGCCTGTTCGAATATGTTTGCACCTGTGGTGCTAAATCCGTAGTCACTGTGCATAAGCAGCTCGGATACCAACCTGATATTCCCCTGTTCATGAGGTGGGGTCACAAAACAAACATGTTGAAAATTTGAGTTAAAATACCAACGAATGCCTGAGGTATTAGGCTTTTCAACTAAATCACCCAACCCTATAGAGAATGACAGGAATCAGGGTATGACTTGGGATTCTTGCCTGTGATGCTCATACCATTCCACACCCTGCAGTCACTGAGAGGCATCGAGGTATGCCTTGGACTCTTGACCCCAAACTTCACCCCATTCTCCTATATTGCACCCATCTCACCGTATTTCCTAATGAAGAAGGTGCGCATAAGAACCAAGCCCCAAAGAAACATGTGACACTTGTCAGTCTCTGCAGAGTGGGCTGTGGTGAAATGGCGTGGCCGTTATGCCTGACGACCCAAATGCACACCCCTATGCCTGTCACTCTCTGCAGGGTGGTGGTGGGGTTGGCTTCAGTTCAATACTTCACTGCCATTCCTATTACGCAGCTCTGTAACTTCTACACTACCACTGCCAATGCCAGTAAGCAAACATTCGGCATTGACAAATGCTTGTTTTAAGTGGTTTGGTCATTTTCTGTACTGGGACTACAGCCAGGATGTTATGCTGGGATGACATCCTGGGTCCAGTCTCAGTTTGACCAATCAGGAGCCAGGATTCTTTCTTGCCATTGTATAATTGTCCATAACATGTTCATCAAATCAAAGTTAAGCCATCTTTAAAATGTTGTACACAATATTTAATCATTTGCAGATGATGTTCTTAATTAATAGCTGACTGAAACTCATAATACATTAAATAATCATGTTGTTCACTCTTTCCAGTCTGGCTTGATAAAAACTTCTGTGCTTTCTTCACACAGTACTAGTAAACTGCTCACTAGGTGAAAAAATATAGTAATGTTTTTAACACAGTCATTTAAAAACATTACTATATGTTTCATGTCTGTGACTTGAAATTAGAAAAACTCAGGGTTAGCTAACACTAAAAATCAAGAATTAATTTGCTGTCACAGTGAGCAATACATTAGTACTGTGTGAAGAAAGCGCAGAGGTTTTTTTATCTAGCCAGACTGGAAAGAGTGGACAATGTCATTATTTAATGTATTATGAGTTTCCTTCAGTTATTAATTAAGAATGTCAGCTTCATATGATAAATATTATGTACAAAATTTTAAAGATGGCTTAATTTAGAGTTGTAGTAAATTTTATGGAAAATTTTATTTCATGGTTTGCTATACATTATCCAAGTGCATATTTGCTAAGCTAGATCACAAACTGCTATCTTTACACAATAGAAGGTTCTAATTGGAGTTGCAAGACAGATTAATTAGTAATGGCAGCTATGGTTGTACTGAACTTAGTTTGATTCCATGTTTTGATTTTTTAATAAAATTTGCAACAGCTCATTAGAATGCATAGGTCTTGTAAGAACAGGGGAACCATTAGTGCGGTTTATAACTTAAAGAGCAAAACAAAATGCAGAGCAAATCACTAATATGTAAATGCTTGAGTTGTAAACAATATTTATTAGGCAATATATAATAATTATCACAAAAGCTCTGACCCATGCACACTGATGTGCTGCAGCAAAGTTTTAAAGACACATTACACCTTAACAGAAGATACTGAATAAATCCATACACCATTCTGTGGGAGCATAGCTCCCCTATGGATGCACCCGCAGAGAAGACTGATGACAACTATCACAAGGGAGGCCCACAGGAAGGAGGCAGAGGACACCACAGGGAAAGGAAGCAGCTCCTGGCGGGGGACTCAATTATTGGGGATAGAACTGGGGGGAGCTGAGAAAACTGAAGTAAGGTGCCTGCCTGGTGCCATGGCTTGGAGGGGACAGGAAGCGCATCCACAGGATCATGAGAACAGCTGCAAGGGAGTTGAGCTGGACGTAATTGTCCACCTAGGGACAAATGACTTGGCTCATCATGAGATTAGAGCAATGCAGAAGGACATTGTAGAGTTGGGGAGGGGCCTAAGATAAGTAGCACACACAGTATCCTTCTCAGAGGTGCTGCCTGTCAATGGCATGGGGGAGGCGAGGGTAATTAGCACCATGCAGTTTAATGAATGGTTGAAATAATGGTGTGGAGCACAGGGGTTTGGCTTCATTGGGGACTGGGGTTCCACCTGGAGGGACACCAGCCTATACTGGCAGGATGGTCTGCATCTGTCCAGAAAGTGAACAAGTCTTTTGAGCAATCGATTTAAATGCTTCATTGGCAAGCTTTTAAACTAGTCAAAGGGGGAGGCACTGATAAGCAGCAGGAAAATCCCAGCCTCTCCCTACAAAACTGGGTACTAAACAAGAAAAAGACCTAGGTAGAAAGGTCAGTGGGGGATGCTGCAACAGAAGGTAAAGCCATCCAAAAATGGAGAGCAATGAGTACCAATGCCCGTAGTTTGGGTAACAAGCTTCCTGAATTAGTGGCCTTGATGAAGGAGGAACATCTGGATATCATAGCAGTCACAGAAACATGGTACACACAAAACCATGACTGGGATGTAAACATACTAGGATACACTATCTACAGGAGGGACAGGGAGGGTAAAAGAGGAGGAGGAGTAGCTCTTTACATAAGGGAAGGAATAAAAGCAACAGAGCAAAAGGGTAAACAGGGAGGAGAAGAAGCACTGTGGGTAAATTTGGAGACAGACAATGGCACCACAATCTGCACAGGGGTTGTATACAGACCCCCTTCTCAGGGGGAGGAAATGGACAAGGAAATGATAGAAAGTATACTTAGAATGGCAGAAAAAGGGGAGATATTGCTGATGGGTGATCTGAATATGCCAGATGTTAACTGGAGTGCAGTTGCAGCAGCCACTTCGAAGAGTGGGGTTATTCAAGATGCCCTACAGGGGGCATGCCTTGAACAACTAGTATTGGAGCCCACCGAGAGGGAGCAATCTTAGACCTGGTTCTCTCAAATGGAGATGGAGAGGATCACAGATGTGAAAGTGGGTAGCCATCTGGGAACTGCGACCATCAAACAGTATGGTTCACAATAAACACAGAAATAGAGTCAAGCCATACACAGGCAAAAGTACTGGACTTTAGGAGGGCTGACTTTGCCAAAATGGGTGAGTGCCTAAGGAATGCACCTAGCAAATGGGCAGGAAGGAGGGGTGAAGAACAATGGGGAATAAGAAAACTGCCATACAGAGGTAACGAGCCTTTGTGTGAAGCAAATAAACAAAACAAAACAATGTAAGAAACCACTATGGTTCTCAAAGGAAGTGGCAGTGAAGGTTCAAGAAAAAAGAAAGCATTCAGGAAGTACAAAGAATCACAGAAGGAGCAGGACAGAGAACTGTATCAGTGAACGCAAAAGGAGGCTGGGAAGGCGGTCAGAACAGCAAATGCCCAAACCGAGGAAAAGATAGCCAACTCAGTTAAGAAGGATAAAACTTTTATAGGTACATCAGGGAGCGAAGGAAGACCAAGGAGGGATAGTGAGGCTTAATAAAGGGAGGGAGGGTGGGAAGAGGAGACTGTGAAAAGGCAGAGATACTAAACAAATATTTTGCTCAGCATTTACAAATGAAGAGGGAGGTACCTAAAACAAACAGTAGAAACACTCTGGATACAGAAGTTGATACCAACCCATTTACAGAAGAAAGGGTTCTGAAGAACTCTAAAACTGAAGGTGGACAAAGCAATGGGGCCTGATGGGATTCATCCCAGAATTCTAAAAGAACTAAGGTAGAACTAGTGACACCACTGACTACCTTTTTAACAAATCATGGGAGGATGGGGTGGTACCCGAGGACTGGAGGAAGGCAGATGTGTTTCCCTTCACAAAAGTGGGAGCAAGGCAGAAGCAGGAATACAGACCTGTTGGTTTAACCTCAGTGATAGGAAAATGATGGAATCACTTCTGAAGGAAAGAATTGTCCAGTATCTAGAGGCCAGAGGGCTCAGGACCCTAGGCAGCATGGATTCACAGCAGGAAGGTCATGCCAGACCAATCTGATAGATTTCTTTGACTGGGTGACCAAAGTAGTAGATCAGTGAGGGGCTGTGGACATGGCCTACCTAGACTTTAGCAAGGCATTTGACACAGTCCCACACAAAAGATTAATATACAAGTTAGCCAGCCTGGGAGTGGGTCCCAAGATGACATCCTGGGTAAAGAATTGGCTGGAGAATAGGACACAGAGAGTAATAGTAAATGAAGTCCACTCAGAAGAAAAAAGGAGGGCTACTAGTGGGGTACCGCAGGGTTCAGTATTAGGACCGGTTCTCTTCAATGTCTTTATAAGCGACATTGCAGAGGGACTGGAAGGAAAAGTATGTCTCTTTGCAGATGACACAAAGATCTGCAACAGAGTTGATGCACAGGGTGGGGTGGAGAGGATGAGAAGGGACTTGGCAAGGTTAGAGGAATGGTCAAATGTATGGTAGCTTAGATTCAATGCTAAGAAGTGCAAGGTAATTCACCTGGGAAACAAAAACCCAGGGGAAGAGTACACAATGGGGGGTGAGATACTAACAACAACAAAAATGGAAAGGGACCTGGGGGATAGTCATATCAGATGACCTAAAGGTGGGCAAGCAATGTGAGAGGGCAGCAAGGAGGGCTGGGGGGATACTGGGATGCATAGGGAGAGGCATCACCAGTAGAAAACAGGAAGTTATTATCCCTCTGTACAGACAGCTGGTGAGACCCCATCTGGAGTACTGTGTGCAGTTCTGGAGACCCAATCTCTGCAAAGACATAGACAGGATGGAAGCTGTCCAGAGGAGGGCAACTAAAATGGTGCAGGTCTGCACGGAAGACTATGAAGAGATGAAAGGAGCTTAATATGTAAAGCCTTGAGGAAAGGAGGGTAAGGGACATGATAGAAACGTTCAAGTACCTCAAGGGAATCAACAAAGTCCAAGAGGGTAGCATCTTTCAAAAAATAGGTGTGCAAGAACAAGAGGCACAATTTGAAGATGGGGGCTGCTCAGAGGTAATTTAAAGTATTTTTTCACATAGAGGTTGTGGATGCATGGAACGGCCTTCCGGAAGAGGTTGTGGAGTCAAAATCAGTGGTGGAATTCAAGCATGCATGGGACAGTCATAAGGCCATTCTAGGGGGTGGGGGTAGGAAGAAGTAGGCTGCTGGTTAACTAGGATCTGCAGTTTATCCAGTAGGTAGGGAAATGGACAGACTGGGTGGGCCAAGCGGTCCTTATCTGCCATCAAATTCTATGTTTCTATGGGTCTGTTTTGTGTTCCCAATAGACTTTCAAATTGTTATATCTGTGAAAAAACATTATTGGAATTTGTACCCATTTGAGTTCTGGCAGACAAGCCTATGAGGTTGGTAAACTTGAGTCTGTAGCATGTTTTTTTTTCTTGTTTGTACATTAAGATTGGTTGTGGGGGCACAAGGTTCTTATCAGCTCATAATATTTTAAAGAATTATTCAGGCTGTATGAATGTAAGACCCTTTTACTATTATATTTTTTACAGCTAGAATATTTGAAAACAACGCAGTTTCTACCATAAAAGGTGGCTGAACATAAACTTTAGGTGTGGCATGTTACTTTCGTTGTATGCAAGCAAAAGTAATAAGAAAATACTGGAAGTCCAACATTTGTAAATGGTACTTTCTTTGTGTTATGACATTTCAGATATACTCTGGAAGAAGCCATTTCAAGTTTGACAAAACATTGTGGGTAGTAAAAATAAAAGCATATTTCAGAAAAAGCAATTGTGTTTTGGCATTTTTCAGCCCAGAACAGTCCAAATCCTACCCATTCCTGTTGTGAGGTTGCCTAGCTATGAAATGTCAAGGTAGGACACCCATCAGCTGGGTCCCTATTCTAATTTTTTTTAATTTTTTATTTTGTTTTTGTTGACCGGGTAAGTGCACTAGACAAATCCTGCCTATTTTCAGGCACGACCCGGGGGAGGGGGTTACAGATGAATGCCAACTGACCTTAAACCAAATTAAGTTGTTGGTGGTATTTTTAGTAAATGAAGGAAATTTGTCCAGCACACCGGGGAAATTCCCCTACTCTTCCTGCAGGGGACCTTGCTTCCTGTGAGCAGAGGGGACCCTTTTGTCTGCGGTACCAAGATGGCGGATGACAGTGTGGTTGCTGGTGGAATTGCTGGAGATATTTTGGATTCTGACCTGACTACAGCTTCACCCATGAAGTCAAGAATACCTGACATTACCTCTGAAGAACCTACAAGGCTGCAATCTGCAGAAATAAATACTGAAGGTACCACTTTAAATGAATTGCCAGACAATCATCAAGAAGACTTGCCTCAGACACCAATTTACCCAGTTTCAGGAACTTAGAGCCCTTCTAATGGCACAGAAAATTATCTGTGAAGCAAGTATTTTGCACACAAGGACTTTCTTATTGGTCTAATGCACTCTGATTCACAGTTTTCCTCACAGCCTTTTTTGTCAACTTACCCTGCAACAGCCACTTCTGATATGACTCCTAGCACCAGAAATGCCACAAACTCTGCATCGGGACTCCTCTCTCTTTGCATCTATGGGACAGTCATCGACTCAAGAGAGGACATTGAGAGCATTTGGTCACCCACGGCAGCGCTCCGTGCTGCTGGCTGGCAGCAACATTCAGAAGGAGCACCCTGGACCTCCCCAAGGACTCTTTCAGCCCAGGAAATCATCTCTGAGGCACGCAATGAACTCTGATCTTCAGAAGACACACCATTACTGACGAAAACAGCTCCGGAATCAGTATCTTTCCCTAGTAATGCTTCAAGCACACCTGCTATCTCCCGAACAACACCTGAGCGTCACAGATACTGTCACGGGCCCCAACTTAGCCAGACATGAATCTACTTCATCCTCCTTGACTTCAGAACATAATTTAGCTGGTACATCTGAGCCATTTGGTCCATAGCCTGCAGGTGAGGGCACTAACTCAACCCCATTTAAACTCAGTGATCTGTTCACAAACTTAGGTGAGCCAGCACAGCAAAGGAATGCTGTACATATTAAGTTCATGAGGGACATAGCTACAAGCCCTGACAGAAAAACTGTATTGCATAGTATGTTGTGGGACTCTTTAGGGATAGGGGCAACAGAATTATTTGCCTTCATTCATGTGCATGGGGAATCTGGGTATGATTTAAGTTTTAAAAATGTATACACTTTGTAGAAATTCTGGGAGAAATATGAGCATGTAAAACATCTGCCACTCTGGGTTCCCTTTATGGTCATCCCCCTCATGAAACCAACAGTGAAAATTGTTACCTTACTGTTTCGTAGCAAGGGGGTGAGCATAGCAGACGTCCAGTATTGGCTCAGGCAGGGCAGTGATATACTAGAGGTCCCTCGACCTATTTTGGACGAGGACCTAGTATGGAATGGGGGATGGAAAGTAAAGGTACAACTTAAAAACACGGATAAAGATATCTCTCATTTACCAGGCAGCTTTCACATAGGCAGGGACTGTGCCTTATGTTTTTACCCTGTCAACCACGGACCTGTCATAAGTGCGGTTCTCGCACCCACCTGAGCAGCACTTGCGACAAGCCCAGATGTACTTTGTGCTTATCCTATGGACATGTGAGTTTAGGTAGTCCAAACCCTCTATACTGCAATCTGTGTGATGAGCCAGGGCACTCCTATCACCAGTGCCCTTGGGCAGATCATAATAGGCTCGACCGCCCTCCACAGGACCAGATAGCGCTTATAACGGAATCCCAGACTCAGGACTTATGCCACAGAGAGGCCCTGGCCCCTGCAACTTCTACCCTGGCACAAGAACCTCCTCTCCCCCAAGAGCCTGAACCTACAGCCAGACAAGGGGCCATTCACAAGTCCCCTGGCACCCCTAAAGCAGCAGTACCCCCTTCTGAATCAATCCCTGCTAGTACCCAGGCTACCATGCCTCCTTCCCCCCAAAGGACTCAGACCACTTTGTGGTGATCCCCACCTTCTAAACGGGGTAAAGGCAAACGAAAAGCAGAAGCTTCCACCCCCAAGAGAATAATTATCATGAGGAATAAATTTTAGGCCTTAGCCAAGAGACGACAATGGGGAGACACGGAAGGGGAAGATGGAGACTCGGATTCTTCTCTAGCCTCTTCCTCCTGTATGGACTTCTCCTCTGACTCCCAGCTTGATCCCCCCCTTCAGCTGATGGAGGTAGGACTGATGCTAACATTACCTGACCTAGCTCCTCCAGAATGGCACTGTACTTTCTGGGATGAACCACCACCAAGGACTCCGCTGCTTCACCCTAAATGCGTGAAGCATTAAATCCTATAAAAAACAACTGTCTACAATGCAGTACCTTTCTGACTTACACCATGACATCTATTTTCTCCAGGACACCCACTTGAAATCTCCTCATGAGCTTTCTCAAATTAAAACTCATTGGCATCGGGGCTCTTCCTTCTGGTCATATGGAGAGGATAGGTGTGATGGCATAGGTATTTTGTTTGCAAATTTTAATTTCCAAATTTCCCGGTTGGTAGACATAATACCAGGATGAGCCATGCTTGTAGACTGTACATATCAACAACACAAACTCAGGCTCATTAATGTATATGCTCCCCAGAGCATTGCCTCCAGAACAGACTTATTTAACAAAATACACCCATACCTGTATTCCAACCGGCAAATCTATATGGGAGGCGATTTCAACTGTGGTCTTACTCTCTCAGATCGGAGCGGCTCCACCCAAAAACTTTTCGCAGATTCAATTGCCCTGAACAAAATTATTCAGACTGCAGCCCTCATAGATGGACATAATGCTTTACATGGTCCAGGTGCCAAAACCTATCATAGAGGCCCATACGCTACCAGGATAGATTTTCTTTTTATCTCACGGAATATTTCAGTCACACAGGCAAGAATCATACCCTGTGAGACTTCAGACCATCTGGAGATTTCTCTGGTTTGCTCCCCCTCAGGGAACTCCTTTCCTGGTCAACCCCACTCTAGGTGGAAATTGAATAGTTCATTGTTGACAGACCGGGCCATTTCAATGCATTGCACAGACCTTCTAAGGGCCCAGCTGTCCGTATTGGAAGCATATCATTCCCCTCTACAAAGGTGAGAAGACACTAAGAGTGATATCAAGATTTTCTTCCTACATACAGGAAGGAAGAGAACACTTAGTTCATATCTTCGATACCTCACTCTCAGACATAAAACTACAACAGGCCATATCTCTTTCTTTCACATCCCACATGGACTACTCTCACACAATAAAGTCCATTAAGGAAGAAATGGAACAGTTCCAGTATCACCGAGCACAGTCTTTACAGATGGAAGCTCAACGTGGGACACAAGGCTCCGGTCCCTCCTTAGACATCTATAAAAGTTGCACTGACAGGGTAAATGCAACCCACATAGAGGAACTTTTTGATCCTGCTTCCAATCCCCCCCACAATTCCTTGCTGAACATAAAGCGTATCACCAGCTCTTATCTAGCTACGATGTTTGGCACCACAACTCCTGTGAATAGTATCATACCTTTCCTTTCAGGTATTTCTATTCCTCCTCTATCCCAAGATACATTGAAACATCTCCTTAACGCTATAACATCAGAGGAAACCCAGCAGGCTATAAAACGCCAAAAGAAGTGCACTGCCCCTGGATCCGATGGCCTTACTACAGAATTATATATACAGTTTATGTTATTTTTTGCCCCTTTCTGACTTAATATATAATACCATCATAAGCACTAATTCTACTCCTAAAGGATTTTCTGATGCTATTATGATTTTATTATTCAAGAAAGGGATCAGAGCTGATAAACGGAACTGGAGACCACTAAGTCTGCTAAACATAGACTATAAAATATTCACTTCCATCTTGCTCAATAGGATGCTCCCTGTTGCTGCTCAGATTATTTCTGAGGTGCAGACTTGTGCCCTTCCCGGCAGATCTATCCTTTCCAACCTATCCCTTATTCAAGACATTATTTCAAACAGTACCCCCTCTTCACCTGCTCTGTTACTCTCATTGGACCAAGAAAAGGAGATGATTACATTTTAAAGCCAGATATACCAAGCAGCTAATATAGATCAGACTTGTTTAATATGGTGGTATTTGGAGCTAATTGCTGATTACATTTTAAAGCCAGATATATCAAGCAGCTAATATAGATCAGACTTGTTTAATATGGTGGTATTGAGCGAATTGTGCTTGTAACTGAAGGCATTAGGTTAGCTGGGTCCTAGTGTGACCTCATTTTGGAATAGCCCTGTTTGCTTAGAGTGGAGCTCCTTTGTGTAAGTCACAACATATTCTCCCGCTGCATAGTAATGAGAGGCTTTGTTTTCTCCACAACATAGGCATCTTCCCCCCTCCCAAGCTAGGCACTCGGGACAATCAAGCAACTGAAGCAACACAAGCAGCTCACCTGAGTAGCTGAGGAAGCCAAATCTCCAGCCTGATAACTTTCTTGGTAAAGAGAGCCTCTTCTCTTTGTCTGGATGCCTGCAGAGGGGTGCTAGCCTGACGGCGCTTTGCGCCATCTGCTCCGCCCGCCCCAACCACCCTCCCACCCAGGGGCGGCTGTCAATTTAATGATCCACCCCGTGACATCACATCCGGTGTCATCACGTCCCTGTTGCCCAGAACCTATCTCCCCACTTTCCCATTTGCAGGTTATACCTGCTGGCCACTAGAGGACCTATGCTCCCTCACACTCCTACTCTGACCTGTACAGCACTACTTCCCTGGGATCTTGCTCACCACAATGTATTGGCCTACATCACGCTCTTCCTGTGCCCTATCCCACTAGCAGTGCACTTACCCACCACCCATCTGTTAGTCCACACTGTGCCCTGGCACCCCTCCCTCCCCTTGCTCCTGAACCTCCTATCCTGCCCCTTGGGACTTCTGTGTGTCCCCGTCCTCCTGCCCTCCCCATAGCTTTCTCTTCAACTCAGGCACATCTGGGTGTCTTCTTATTCTTGCTTTCCCCTCCTGTACCTCCCTGCCCACCCCCTGCTCCCTTAGCCTCTCCCCCCCCCTCATGTCAATCGTAGGAAAACCTCTCACCATCTCCCAGCCAGGGTGTTAGTCATGCTACTACTCCTGTCAGGGAACATTCATCCAAACCCTGGCCCGGTTCCCAGGGCTCCCCAACTCGCACCACAGGCCTATGCATGGTCTCCATGAATATCTGTAGCCTCCTAAAAAGTTTGACTCACTACAATGCCTGGTCACATCAATTAACCTGATGTTATCACCCTGGTTGAGACTTGGCTGTGAAATCCTCCCTGACTCCCTAGTCTCCCTTCCTGCTTTCACCTTTTCGGTCCGACCATGTTGGGAGGCAGGCGGCGACTGCACTATTGTATGTCAAGAATGGCTCCCGTGTGTAGCCCTGCCTCTCCATCCTTGACTCCAGGGCCCAGGCGCTTATGCTGAAACTAACCCTGACCCTTTAAAGGGACCCTTTATCTGACTACTGCATACGTGCCCCAGGGACCAAATGCAGGCCATTGCCTCTCTTACAGAATACCTTACCTCTCTACCTTCTACGCTGATCAAATTCTGGTGGGTGACTTAAATGTCAACTGGCTCAGCCCTCCTCCTCCTCCTCTACCCGAGACTCCTTTTCTGCAATAGACCTAATGCAACTAGTTACCCACCTACCAGGACTAACCCCAAGAGAGGCTCAGTACCCTGCTTGATGTGGTACTCTTAACCCGCCCATCCGGATCCCAATGTACAAGTCCTCCCAGACTCTCTCGGCGATCACTCCCCATTCTATTCCACTGGTCAACCTCAGTCCCCAAACCCATAGCACAGTCCACATGCCGGCGGCGTCTAATACCTGGTCGACTGACAAAACTTAAGGAACTTCTGTCCCAAATTGACTGGTCTCCTATACTGGCAACTCCTGACATCGACACCGCTCTCTCCTTCTTTACCCAATCTTTTAATAATGCCTGTGATATCTTTGGCCCAGTGTTGACCCGCCGTTCTAAAAGGAAGAATGCCCCCTGGGTTACCCCAGCTTTGATCCACCAGCTCAAACATAGGGACAACCTATGGCACCATGCCATTGAGACTGGCTAGCCCAATGACAGGCGGTTATATGCTGCGGCCCGAAACAAGTGCACTCGGGCCATCAGAAAGGCCAAGTCTGAGCACTATCGGTCCTCACTCACTGCCTCATGGGGGAATCCCAGAACCTTCTGGGATAACATTAAACAGTTAAATGGAGTGCACCTCCCCCACCAGATCACATTAATGGTGTGATCTCCTCAGACCCAGCCCTCATAGCCAACCACCTCAACACCTCATTCACTGACCTTAGCCCTATCCTCCTACAAATTTTTGACCCTCCTCCCCAGCACCTGCCATAAATCTTTCTCACCCTTATTTTCTCCTCCACCGTGTTTCTGCCCAAGAACTTAGGCGCCTTGTCACTGCCCTCAAGAGTAATAATGCAGGCAGTGACACCCTGAATCGTGTATCTATGGCTGGTCTTAGACACAGTCCTTACCCCGATCACATGCCTCATCAACCACTCTCTTTGCCTGGGGAAGGTTCCAACTGCCTGGAAAGTCACCACTGTCACCCCTATCTTTAAAGGTGGTGATAGGACTGTGGCTGGAAACTATCGACCGATCTCCATTGTCTCTCCTCTCTCCAAGGCCTTGGAAAAAGTGGTGGCCTCTCAAATCTCTGACTACCTCTCCACCTACAATGTCCTTTGTCCTGAGCAGCATGGCTTCCGAGCGGGCCACAGTACCAACACAGCCCTCCTAGAGTTCTCCAACTTTCTCCACTCCTCCTTAGACACTGGTTCTCTGGCTGATGCTGTCTTCATTGACCTCTCGAAAGCTTTCGACACTGTCTCCCACCCCTCTTTCTTGATGCCCTTAGTCTCTCTGGTTTTGCTGCTGGGCCTATCTCCTGGTGCACCAGTTATCTGTCTTACCGCTCACAGCATGTAAAATTAATGGGACCTGCTCAGACATCTGTCCCATCTTTTCTGGAGTTCCCAGAGCTCCATTCTGGAGCCTACTATTCTCCCTTTACCTTAACACCTTCACACTCTTGCTCGGGAACATTCTATTATGCGCTGATGATGCAGTCATCTTTGCCTCAAGTCATGACCCTATTGCCCTCCAGGACTCGCTGCAGAGTCCTTCACTGAAGCCGAGGCTGGTTCAAAGGACATAGATTGGTGATAAATCTTAAAAACAAAAACTATGTTCTTCTCTCATCCCCAAAACAAGTCCTGCAACTTCAAACTCCTCATTCACTCTGGGTCCTCATTCCCACTCGAACAAGTTTGCTCCTATAAATACCTAGGGATCCATTTTGACCCCTCCCTCTCCTTCCATGGACACATCGCTGCCCTAGCCACTGCCACTAATATCCGATTGGGCATCTTACATCGGTATAAACACTGCCTCCCGAGGCTCTTCGACTCGCAGTCACCTCCTCTATCCTGTCCCTAGTGGACTATGGACTGCCGGTGTATGGTGCTGCTGATCAGACCGCACTCCATAAAATTCGCACTACTTTGAATAAGGCCTGCAGGTTAATTACTGGAGCACCTAGGATGACCCACACCTGTCTACTGTATGCTAAAGCGCTGGTACTTGATCTTGACAAGCACCTCAAATATCTTACCTGTACCCTTACAAAAAAGACCTCCTTGGGCTTTCCCCACCAGGATTGACCACCACCATACGCCGCTCTGTCCCACTAGTTCATACTCGGACCTCTGGGAAAATCTCTCTTGTTATCCCTAGAGCTAGGACCTCTCACTGACCAAAAGCCTTCAGCTTTTAGGGCCCCTCCTGGTTCAACACTGCCCCCCTCCATCTCGGAAGCTCCAACTATATCGTGCTTCAAAACTTCCTTACGTAACCACCTTAACACCCGATGCTGTAACTGCCGCTAGTCAAAGCCGTACTCAATACTTATGACAAAGCTTATTACTAAGCTGCTAAGGACAACGTAACTCTGGTATTGTTTGCATCCATCCTACCTGTACCAGCTTGTTTGTATCTATGTCTTAATTTACTGTTATACCTATGTGTTGTACTGCTATACTGTGTATTTTGGTTTGTCTTACTGTGACAAGGTACCTTTGTAAATGAGCCTATGGCTCAAAGGTTTTCCAAACTGCTGTTTAAATAAAATAAATAAAAATAAAAAGGCTTTTAACTTGGTCAGCCATGTTTATTTGTTCCAGGTTCTTGCACACTACCATGTTCCCCAGAAATTCATCTCTTGGCTTAAACTCTTATATAGTACCTCTTGGATACAACCCATATAAATGGTTCTCCATGCCCCCCTTTTTTAGGCCTTAGAGGAGTGCGAGAGGGCTGCCCCTTCAGTCCTCTTTTATGTATTTTCCAACAGGACCCTTTATTAGGAACCCTACTGCTGCACCCATCTTTACCTAGAATCTCTTCCCCCATTGGAAGGCCTCTACCTCCAGTATGTACATATGCTGATGATTTGTGCATTTGTACTACCCCCTATCTTCAGGAGATAGTACTTCCCCCTATTTTCAAAGCATTTGAGACAGCTTCGGGCATTGCAAAACGGAAAAGAGTGTTTTTATTGAAAACTTTAATACTTCCCCTCTTCTTACACGTGGCATCAGTGTTTCCAGTCCCTTTTTCTCTGGAGGCAAGAGTTTACAATATTTTTTTTCAAGGCTTCTGGGGCAGCTGTTTAAATCCCATAAAAAGATCATACACATACATGGATTATTGTCGTGGTGAGGTAAGGATGCTGAACCCGATTGTATTTTTCTATAGCCTATTCCTTAAAATCACAATACCCCACTTACTCCATGATCCACCCCTATTTTGGCATTTAATTATATATTCTTTTACCATTAAGGTATGCCAAATATGGCAACAACTCCCGCATGACATCCCTAGGAACTTCAGAAAACTAGGTATCCCCAGCTTCCTCTTCCCTCGTTTTCTGAAGATCTGGCAATGGAAACTCTCCCCTGCACTTATATTGACTAAAACCAGGAGACAGCTTTATAACTTTGTTTTAGATACCCATTTTTCTGACTTACCACAGATAGTATCAACATAAGGCTCCCTTCTGGAATTAGAAATGCCCTTCTCTCAGTTAACTGACCCCAGGATCCCCACACAATTTTGGGATATCTCCTGGCTAGCTTGTCATGGAAGACTGGGTGTCAAGAACAACCTAAAACATAAATCAGTAGAGGAGCGAATATGCCCCCCGAGACTCTTGCACAGCGGTACTGGAAACCATGCATCATTTTTATATTGATTGCCCATATAGTCAAGTTGTTTGGACCCTCCTTTTACATAAATGGAAAGAAAAGGCACTTCAGAATGTAACATATGATATCCTGGTGTACGGGATATTTCCCCGCGGATTACAGAAATATCACACAGGGACCTTACGTCTCATCTCTGCATCCTGCAACTATTATTTATGGCAGGCCAGGTGTGCCTTTCTCCTGCAACAGAAAGTGTTTTCTGCAATGCAAATAGTTGCACAGATTGTTTCTAGCCTTGTGTTAATCCAAAATGCTGAAAAAAAAGTTGTTGACTTCTGCTGTATACAGTTCATATTGGAACAATTGTGCATGGATTGAAACTGCAGTACCCTGAGGATGTTTTCCTTTTTTCCCTCTCTGTATTAGTAAGCATTTATTTTGCTCCATTTAAACTGAAATGTTTCTTTTGACTTCTTTTCCTTTTCTCCCCGCTCTTGTTTATTGGTTTTATTTGTGGGTTGATTTCCTTTTGTCTTTCTTGCAAACCGTATTTACAGTTTCTGTAAAGTTGACATTGTATTTTGTTTATTGAATGTACTGCACTAATTTTTCTTTAAATAAAACATTCCCCATCTCTTTTCAGTAGAGGGCGCTGTGATTCTGAGCGATGTGTTCAGTGTGCGTTGAGACACCGAGGAGTGTGGGGTGTGGGAGGCTGAGGTGCTGATCACCTCCTCGGCCCTCCTTCTGATACTAGTGATCGTTATGGCATTGGAGGAATCTCTGGCAGGGTAATTCAGTGCTGCAATGGACCAGGTTAGTGCACACACGGGTCTTACCGATACTCTGTCGGAGCCTGTAGAAATGGATGGAGCCAGTAAAGTGGAATTGCTTCAGCAGCAGCTTGCTTTAGAAGAGCATCGGTTTCTTGCTCTGCAGAACCGATTGTTACAGGACTTGGATTGTGCATGGGAGACTTGTATGGAGGTGCAGAAACAGGAAGTAGCACGGCTTCCCCCAGATGAGGATCAGCCGCCGGTTGAAACGCCCAGTAAGCCTATGGATGTATTGCATGATGCGGCTGCAGAGGTGCTCTCCTTTCTGGTTCCACAGGGCCACACAGTGACTAAACCTGGAACTGTTCTCTCAGTTACGGTGTCATTCTTGCGCACATCGAGAATTGTGTACTTGGCAAGGGTCTCTTCGGCAGTCCAGTGGGAGAGACGGCCTGCCTTCTCCCCCGACTGCTACTTCGGGTTCCCCCTTGTCTGGAACTGTTTGTGCACAGCCCCTAAACAATGTTGATTTACACAATTTGGGGCAGGATCATTCTGATGTTTCTCCTGCTGTCAGGCCAACCGCTTCTCCCTCGCGGGATCCCACAAACAGTGATCTCCCTAACAGTGAGGTTTTGGCCCCAGCGGCTTGGGTTTCCCAAGCAATGGAGGCTGGGGGGTGGGTGAAATCTTCAGATGGAAAGGGGTGGGATGCGAATATTGCATCGTTGCCCTCTAACTTGTTGGTATGTGACTCTGAGCATGTTTCACTTCCCAGTACTTCTATTCCACTGGGACAAGGCTCCCCTGTTGTACAGCCTCAGTCCCCTTCAGCTCTGGCTTCAGATACCCTCCTGGATGATATAAAATGTTTGGAGGGAGAGGCTTCATCATCTGCCCCCGCTTTATCCACACCACACCTAGGGGGTTCTCGGAATATTGCACAACGGTCTTCATCTACTGACCCAGTACAAGTCCCTTTGGAGACTGCACCTGCACAAGATGTTGCTCCTTCTGTTTGGCATGCTGGAATTAAGGAACAACTATTTCCTGCTACTTTTGGACTTTCATCAGAGCCTGCAGCAAGGTGTGATGCGGTGCGTTTAAAGTACAGGGGCCCTTTGTCTGAGGTCCCCAATAGATAGTTTTTTGGACGAGAATTGCTGAAAGGAAGTATGAAATTCTATGCTTATGAAACTTATGCGTTGATCCATATGCCTGGGGATTCTTTATTTGATGTTAGTTTTAAGCACTCTGCTGGTCTAGATAGGTTCTGGAAACAATTCCAGCTCCTTAAGCATACTCCTTTGTGGAATTGCTTTATAGCAATTCCTTAACAAAACCAGTCTCGAAGAAAATCACCGTACTGTTCCGTAATGAGGGGGTTAATGTAGCAGACATCACCTACTGGCTGCAGCAGCATTATGTTGTTAAAGGACAACCAGAACCTATTCTGGATGAGGAAAGTCTTTGGACTGGGGGCCAAAGATTTCTAGTGGATCTACAGTTAGAGAATGGTTCAATGAAACATTTACCCAACTGTTTTTTCCTAGGGAGGGATAGGGGGGTGATATTCTACCCAGGACAGCCACAGGCCTGCTATAAGTGCGGTGCATTAGGCCATCTTAGTAATGTCTGTGACCAGCAGAAGTGTGCACTCTGTGGAGATTTGGGACATGTAGGTGCACATTGTAGGATCCTCCAAAATGTAACCTATGTGACGAACTTGGCCATACATTTCGGACGTGTTCCTGGGCTTGTTGTAATAACACAGACCCAGCCATTCAAGCAGAGCAAGATGTCTATGTGGCAACAGCCCAGAAAGAAAGTCAAAAGATAAATGACCTGCTTACCCACCCCCAGTCCTTCCCCTTGGTCCATCCTCCAATGCCTATGGCTCCCCTGGAGGCCTCTTCAGCCCCTTCGGAGCCTGTCCTTTCAGATATGGTCCCAGTGCCAGAGACAATACAAGATTCAGTTCTCTCTGCGTAGGATGTCCCTTTAGTACCTGTGGCTTTGACAGTAGAAGATTCCACTGTACATGAAATGGACTTGGGTGCACTTATTGCTCTCATGATATCTGTGGAAATGTCTAGTATGCCTCCTCCAGATATACAACAGGAGGCGTCTTTTCATAGGGTGACTCGATCTAAGTCCAGTAAAGTCAAATTGGATAATCTAATTGAATCAGCTTCACTTCCCTTACAAAATACCTATACACTTTTTATTAGAACAGGATGAAGAGGAGGATGGTTTGGAATCAGATATCTCTTCTGTGGCCTCCTCACATGCTGAGACAGTCCCGGATGTGGGGGCTTGTGATAAACCTAAACCCAAAAAGAGAAAGAAAAGAAAATGAAGTGTTCATTTTTGTATTTTCTGGACAACTTTTTCCCTCTAGTCCTTTCTCATTTCTCGTATGTCTCAAATGGATAAGGGTGTTGTTCTTCTCACCATTAATGTGAATAGTATTAAATCTTCCCATAGAAGACAGGTTACCTTTGCTAGTTTACGGGAATGCCGTGGTAATATTATGTTACTTCAGGATACTAGGATACATTCATTATTACAATTGAAAGATGCAGAAAGAGATTGGAGATGGGGTGTTTGTGGTCTTTGGGGGAAGATACATGTGATGGGTTGGGTATTTTGTTTGCTGGTATAGATGTTAAAATTTTGAAAGTTCTTGATATTTTGCCAGGTAGAGCCATGATGGTTGATACTGTCTTTTCTAATTGTGCATATCGTATAATTAATATATATGCACCCCAACAGAAGGCAGATAGGGCCGCTTTGTTTAAGAGGATTTCCTCTTACCTTCATATTTTGAAACTAGTGTTGTGGGGGAAGGGGATTTTAATTGTGGCCTAACTCCAAGGGACTGGGGAAGGAAAACGCAAAAGATTTTTTGTGATACAAATATGCTTCGTGAGGTACTTGCAAACAATAATCTTGCAGATGTATATGATATTCTAAAAGATTCCCCTCAACATACTTATGTTAAGGGGGGTTGTGTCTTCTCGAATAGATTTTTGGTTTTTATCCGGGAGGCTTACTTGCTCAGAGGTAAAGATATTGCCTATGGAAACTTCAGATCATATGGTGATCAAAATCCGGATAGGTCCATATCAAAAACTTGCTATGGGTTGTGCCTATTGGAAATTAGATGTTGAACTACTGCATGATGCTATGTCTGCAGAACAGGTGAAAACGTTACTTGCTGCTCGGGCTAATATTTGTATTTTACATGATAGCCCTATTGAATGTTGGGAGGATACCAAGTTGGATTTGAAATTGTTATTTCTTCAAATTTCAAAATGTAAAGCCAGAAACCTTTATTTAACATATTTGGGTTATAGAGCACAGTATCTGAAACTACTGACCCAGGTATCTGCTTCAGATGGTATGGTTTTAACCAAACTTCAGAACATTAAACTTAAAATCTATAATTTTCTAAACATCAAAGAAGACAGATGTTTCTACCAGCAAAAATACTTGGTTAAAGGCAGTAGGCAGCAAGTAAACCCCTATGATCTTCCATCACAGGGTTCAGAACAATTTGGAATGACTGCTTTACTAGATAGTGATGGCACAGTGGTGCAGGATGTCAGGGGCATTTGTCGAGTTGTACAAACTCATGTTAGATCTACATTTCAGGATGTCTCCCCAGCCTTGCCTAGTTCATTTTTTCACAATTTAGTTATTCCACATTTATTACCTGAAGAAATAGAGGATTTGGTAGCCCCTATTACTGATGCTGAAATAAAATTAGCTATTAATAAATTGTCAGCACGTACTACCCCAGGCATTGATGGTATTTCCAATGAATTTTATAAAGTTAACTCCGATAGTGTGCTTCCATGGTTGCGTGTTCTTTTTGCATCTATCTGGTCAGAAAATAGACTCACACCCAGTATGTGTAATGGGAAAATGATATTTCATTATAAAAAGAAAGGGGACTCCAAGCTGTTGAAAAACTGGAGACCTATCAGCCTCTTGATCTCAGATTATAAGATTTTGGCTACTATTTTAACAAATAGGCTTTCCAAGGTGGCAAGGAGTTTGCTTATTTCGACCCAAATGTGTGCAGTTCCTGGCAGAAATATTGTGCATAATCTGAATTATTTAAGGGAACTGGTTGAGCAAGGCTTATCTAATACTTTGTCCGGTTATCTTTTGTCTCTGGATCAGGAAACAGCATTTAATGCTATCCGACATGAACATATCTGGGCTGTTTAAAAATGTTATGGTATACCAGACTCTTTACTTAACTTGTTGATAACTATGTATTCTGTGGCACAAATTACTCCCTTAGTAAACAGACATATGGGCATTCTGTCAACCTTAAAATTGGGGTGCGACAAGGGTGTCCTTTAAGTCCTTTGTTGTTTGTTTTTGGTCTTGACCCTATTTTAAGACTGATAGATGTAGATACTCAGGTGCTACCTATTACTACTACAGAGGGTTGTACCTTCCAAAAAGTACTAGCATATGCAGATGATTGTATTTTTACTGTGGCAAATTTGGATTCAAGGAACAGAGTTCTTCAAGTCCTCCTGGAGTTACAGCCCTATACAGGTATAAGGATTAATCCTACAAAGAGTCAGATGTTGGTCTTAGGCTTGGCTTTGGTTCCAGAATCTTTAGTCATATCGATTATTACAGATAATGTAAAGTTATTGGGTATATATTACAGTACATCGACTGCTTTACAATGTAATTGGGATATGGTTTTTGATGTAGCCCAACAGAAAGTTACTAGATGGCAATCTTGGAAGATGTCGCGGAAGAAAAGGGTATTTCTTCTTTGGACATATGTAATCCCAATTGTTCTATATGTGTCACATGTGTTCCCTCTCCCTTATAGTATGCATGCTAAAATTATGGGCCTTTCTTTCTCATTTTTATGAGGAAGCAGGCTGAACCCAGTGAAACGGGCCCATACCTACAGAGCCTGGAAATCTGGAGGTCTTAATATGGTCCAATCTTCAGTGTATTTTTTTGGTAATTTCTTTCATAGTACTCTTCGACCAATGTTACTAGCTACTGAGGATATGGGGTCTGTGTGCATGAGCTTATGGGGAAAAGAATTCTTGATGGCCTGGGGTAGAGGTAAATAGCACCTGTCAGAAAAGTTACTCCCTATGTATGTTAGAATAACATTTAAATACATTAAAATGTGGAAGATTGAGCTTCTTTGGTTTATTTCCCATGAGAAAAAAATCATTCTATAAGCATATTGCTGACTTTTGTTATCTTGAAGATCCCCTGTTTTTGGTCCCTGATACTGTGAAAACTGAATTATTGCTTGCCAGTATTATTGAGCCTAGAATTCCAAAAAAGATGCAAGATATAGTCTGGCTCTGTGGACATCAGAAGCTTAATGTGAAAAATAATCAGAAACACAAACAGTTGGGAGATAGATACTGTCATGAGCCATCCTGTCAGGGTTGTCTAGAAACTGTACAACACCTATATTTTGACTGCATTGATGTGCAGGGATTCTGGTCTGCACTGGGTAATTTGTGGAGTGAGCCTGTTTTTCATTCTGTGACATATGATATCTTAATTTTAGGACAAATTCCGAAATAATGGCATAAATGGAATCAGAGTACAGTTTTTGTGTTTCTGGCATGTATTAAATGGACTATCTGGCAAGCGAGATGTTTGCGCTGTCTTCAGAATAAAACTGTTCAGTTGTAGGAAATTTTCTTCCAAATTCAGAGTGACCTAGATAAATTATATGAGTATGAGTTTCATACCTTGGGGTCTGAAGTGGGACAACGTCTATGGCATAATGTCGGGTGGGTGGAATAGCTTGTATATTTTATGGGTACTGTGGAGAGCTGCTAATTGTCAGTATTATTTTCAATCTTTGTTATTGTGTTTGGTCTGTTTCTGCTTCTATTTATGTTTTTTGCTTGTTATTAAGCGTATATATTTAATTTCATACAAGACGCTGTATATGTCATGTTTTTGTTCTGCCTGTCTTACTGATTTGTGTTTTATTATTGTATTCTGTTTTTGGTTATCTAATAAAAATTTCCCCTACTCTTTTCGATAAGTCCCCCGGGATCTTTAACATCCACCTGAACAACCACCAATCCAGGCAGATGGGACCTCAGTTTAACTTCTCATCCGAAAGACGGCAACTCAGAAGTGCAGCACCCCTCTCAGGCTGCTCTACAGTGTCAGCACTGGCTATTAACCCAAGTGCCAGATGTGGGAACTGAACCCACAGCCCTCTTATCTCCTGGCCTCAGAGGTGAGTGTGCTACCTACTGAGCCACTGACACTGCACTAAAATGTAGCTGCCTGAAATTGCTTCATTTATATAAAGTCCACTGCCTCAGCTGGCTTCATTCAGTTAAGGTGTAATCCCCAACCAATGGGCAGGTAACTAGTGAGGAGCTAGCTAATGAGAGAGCCATACATTTGCCAAGCGTCAACGAAACACAAAAGAAGCAGTTCAGCCCTTGCTCATTCACAAACTTTAACTTGCATTTTCATCAGGGGTCAGTGGTGCTACTGCTTTATGGCATATAACAGTAAAAACATAATTCAGTGCAACCCTCCCCCCTTATGGCTAATTTATAAATATAACGGGCCCTATGCATGAATTTGTGGAGTGGCTACATGCCGCAGATCCGTGGTGCATAGCCACTCTGCACCCAGTGCACCCCCCACCACAGGATGCATGAACTGGGTGTGCAGCCCCTATGCACCTGATTCCCTGGCTGCTCAGACGGCAATGTGCCAGGGTCGGGTGAGGGGCATGCCAGCACTACACACCTTGCACTAACACACATAGTACTGCCTGCGGGGGTATGAAGGAGGGCACAGGTTATGCCAGGGGAGACCCTGCCATAACCCACTATACACCATCATGGACCACAGCTGCCTGTTTGTCGTGGCTTCAGGGACTGTAGAGCCATGCCAGTCCAGCCCACTAGGCAGATAGGGAGGGCTGGGCCAGCTGATCATCCAAGAGCCCACAGGTGTCCTGGGGTGTGTAGATTCACACTTCTGACCTGCGCTGGGTGGCAAAGCCCCTGCCGGCAACTAACAGCCCCCCTCCCCACACATGCGTACCCTGACCCCATATGTTTCATGGGCCCCCCCAACCATTGCCCTACTGTCCAGTTATACCTGCCAATACTACACTGATCCAGGCCCCCCAGCAACAGTATTGGTGGTCAGTGTTCCCCTCATCTGCCACAGCACTGACAACCCCTGCCCCTGTACCAATCTGTTGGTGCTGTGGTCGGGAACGCCAGTGGTGCAGCCCTCCTTACACCCCCTCATCCACCGTCCATCCAAGGGATGCCAGGGGCACACTGCCTATTTATAGAGGCACACTCTCAGCATCTCTTGGATGGCCAGAGGCCAAGGAGGTGTGGGGAGGGATGAGCTGCTGGACGTTCCTGGCCGTGGTACCAACGGACAGGTACTTGGGAAGGGGGAGGGGTTTTTGGTGCCAGGGCAGGTGGGGGGGACCACTGACCACCAAATGTGGGAGCGGGGGTACCAGGGCCAGGTCATGGCCATTCAGGTGTGGGGCACCTGAGTGCATGGGGGGCACTGACCTGCATTGGAGGAACGGGATGCCAGAGTGGGGTTGGGGGATGTACTGTGTGATGTTCTGGCTGGGCGGTACCATCAGGGCTCATTGGGGGGGTACTCCTTTGGGGACGGAGCACACGATGGTCTGGGGGGATGCAACTGAGGGGTCAGGGTGGTGCAGAGCTGAGTGGCTGACAGCGGTACGGGGTGAGGTCTCGCTGCCAGGGGTCCTTCTGTGCACTTAGAGGGCACTTTGCAGTACAGACTGGGCTGGGGGAGATTTCAGGATGAGGGGGCCATGCCACGCAGGTCCAGTTACCTGTGGTAGGCATTCACACACCCAGATCTGCACAGTAATGTGCAAGGGATGTAATGCGAGACCTATGCCCGGCATCCAATTGGATGCCGGCATGAGTCCACAACTCTATCCCGGCTGTCCTGTGGAATCCTGTGAGCCAGGGGGGTGGAGCCATGGACAGGTGGTGGCCATTGATGAATATGGCCGGAGTGCACCTGCCTACAGGTGCTGAGCTATGGGGGTGGGAAATGCACCTCCGGCATGTAATTCCTACTCGGTAGTGCGTAGGCCCCAATATTCTTTCTGCCTGAATTTGTCACTTACTTATTTTGTCTTCGACAGAAGTGGGAGTCATTGGCATAAACATCATGGCCATGTTGTGAGGTTGCCCACCTACCAAATGTCAAGGTAAACCACCCATCAGCTGGGTCCCTACTTTAAAATGTAACTGCCTGAAAGGGTACTTTCTCCCAGAGGGTAGTGAAACTATGGAACAGTCTACTAGTGGAGACAGTGAATATGAAAACAGTAGAAGAATTCAAGTTAAACCTGAACAAATCTTTGCTTACCAAGGGAATCACAGAGCACCCTGGGTAACAGAGTGGAAAAGAAATGCCAGTAAATGTTTGCACAGCTTACACTACTTATACATCACTGCTTATGACGGAGGGGGTGGATCTCAAGTCCCGTCTGATCTTAAACTGTGATGTTACTTGGTTGCATCACACAGTCATCCCAGCCCCAAGATTACAAGGCATTCCATGTCTTAAACCTTGCAGTGGGGTCCACCTACTGAGTTGTAGGAAGGATGTAAAATTAATGTTGCTTGGGGGAGAGGATTGGGAGGATGTGTCACTGAGGGCAGATCTACCCGATGGAATAACTCTTTAGCACATTTTTCCATTTTGTTCTAATCCCTGATCCTATGTGCTTAGGCCTATTCAGGACTGAAGCAAATTTCTAGTGTCCCCTCCCTGTTCCATTGGGCTTCACAGTGGGGCTGTTTACATAGTGCCCTCACCTGTCACAGCTTAGTGCCAATGCAATGTTGTCATCCCCATCCACTACTACCCAAGGAACAACATCCCACCGACAGCCTCTGTGGGGCAATTTACATACACAGAGGGCGAACAGCAACTGGCAGCAATAGAAGTGGGGCATTGAGGTGCCAGACCCAGATGCATGGTTGCTGCTGGTCAACACCTGATATATCCATGTCCACTACACTGTTACACCTGGCTGATGGATGGGGTGCAGTAGGCAGATTAGTGTCTTCATGGCTGTGAGGTATCCTGTCTTGGCCCTAGTGGGTCTCCTTCTTAGTAGTCAGGGGTGGTGGGCAACTTGCACTGGTAGCACCTGTTTAGTGCATCTCCATTGTAGCCATCCACGTAAGACATGGGACCACCATGGTACAGCATGCCATAGCCACTGGCACACTCCACCCAGTGCTGGCAACTGGATGAGATCCCAGCAGGGAATGTTGTTCATGTGCGATACCTCCAACACCTCTTCCCACAACATGCCCAGTCCATGTTGGAACGGTCTGTTACATGGTGATGGTGCTGAGCATCTCCAGTGCCATCCACTGCAGTATTTGCAATGTGCCATTGCTGACTGTCAAACAACATTGTCTGCTATTGCCATGTATGCTGGCACTGTTACAGCATAATATGCATCATTCTGCTATTGATGGACTCCACTGCTTGCCACTGCCAGGAGAAAGACTCCACCATGGCCTGCTTAATGATTGTGACCCCCCCCCCCCACGATGCCATACTGATTGGAGACTTTCGTCAGCAGGTAGCAGGGCTACAGTCTATAAACAGCCTCAGTGTTTAGTTTTCTTCTTTCTGAAACAAAGAGAATGTTGAAATAAACAAAATATTGCTATCTTTATCATAGCTGGATTTTGGACACATAATATAGCTATAATTTGTTTTGTTTTTTTGAAAAACCAGAGAAGAAAATATTTTAAATTGTCTCGTATAAGCACTATATAATAGCTTCATTATTTTTGGTTGTGCATGACAACAACAAATAGCAACAGTAACAGCTGGTGCTGGAGACAGCATAAAGAAATAAAACTTGAAACTAAAAGAGGAGGAAAACTGCATCAGCATGCAAGCTACAACTGATATACATAAATTATTTTAGATAATAAGTGGAAAGCATAAAAACTGTGAATATGGGTGGTCCAATGGTGCAGCAGTAACATACTGCTTGCAGTGTCAAAGACTTGGGTATGAAAATGAGTTTAGATTGTCAGAAGCCTAGCTTGGAGAGGGGAAATGAGCATCCCACAGTGTGCTCTCCTCCTCCTGCATGGGAGGGGATGCCACACTCGCCATGCAACCACCGCCTGTGTGACCACAGGTGGAAGTGAAATTGAGGTGCAGTAAGAGGAATAGGGGACTGATAATTGACTGAGTGGATGCACACACAGCACCTTAGTTGGCATCCCGGGGAGAGAGGGAAGTGAGGGAGTAAAACAGAAAATGCATCTGTGCAACATGATGGCTCCATGTGGCCCATATGGTTCTGCATGAAATCTCAGTGATTATATCAAACCCTTCAGAGAGCTGCTATATAAATGCTTTTTGCAGACCTGTGAACTTCAACACAATATACTCTGGAAAAAGTGCTCCACCCAGCTATAAATCCTTCTCAATTGCAAAGTTGGTGATAAAAGGGACAGAAAACCAAGTTAGCATCTGTTCAAAGTTCTGGCTCTATCAAAACTTGCTCCACTGGGTTTTAAATGTTTCCCAGATGCCCATAAAGACAACAGCAAGTAACCAGGAGAGGGGAGAGGGGCCACACATCAAAAGGCCTGCACAACCATACTAAAAGCATTATGATCTCTGCAAATGGGGTCCTCAGCATGAGCAGGCATAGTGAGGTTGCTGCCTAGTAAAAGCAGATAGAAACACTGTAACTGCTGGCAACCATGCAAACCTGGAAGCTTCTCTCCAGACACTAGGTACACATGATAAGGATCTGAGAGATGGCATGAGTTCCAAACTCACAGGACAGCGCACACCAAGAAGCAGAAAAGGGTAAAGTAAATTCAGTCAAAATGAGTTTACTGCAGAACACGTCCACATAAAATAAGCAACACACAATTGGAAGCACAATGACAAGACCCCAGGGTTTTGTGGTGATCTACAAGGCCATCAAGGGAGGGAGCATCACTGAACAGCAGTGGCATGCGTCACAGGGTTGGGGAAATGGTCACCACTGGAGACCATGGACATTTTGTATGGGATCAGAGAAAGAGGGAGAAATTAAACTGTTTCAATCAGAGGATGGCAAGAGATTAGTAGGGTCCAAGAAAGGAGTTTAAGATTATACCATGTACAGGGCAACCATGATTGATTGCTTACAAAAAGGGCAACTCAATCACAGCGCCTGTGTACAAGGCTACCTGGTAGGGTAGCAAGCTGACACCAGGGTGGGTGAGGTAGGGTGAACAGATGTACGTGCATATACATGGGTGGGGGGAAGGAAGGGGAGGGAAGGTATGTGTGAGGGGTTGTGGCGGGCAGCTACCAAGCTGGACTGCTAGCGTGGTGGGGTGGATGGTCGCATGGGAGGTGCAGGGTTCGGGTCCAGCGTTGCACGGAGCGTTTTTTTTTTTTTGTTGGTTGGCAGCTTTGTATGTTTCCAAGTTTTTTACCCCTTCCCCAACATGCACCTCCATTAGTGGCGGGCGGTTGGAGTGCAGTGATGTACACTTGCCGTAATAACGATCGCTATTCCGCGATCGTCGTTATGACATGGGACCGTGTTTAAGTACTATTATATTTCAAAGATCCCCACACTGCCACCCTGGCCTCCAGCAATACACCGGGTACTGTAGCTCAGATTGCAAATGGATTATTACTGAAATGACTCTTGGGTTTGCTAAAGGAAATTCTGCTACAACTCCCAAAAAGGCAGTTTAAGTGACCTGACCAATTCACTGGAGGGTATTGATCATTGATCCCCCTCTGGGAGATCATTACGCTGGGAGACTTTAACCAGAGCTAGCTGCACAGTACCAAAACAGAATGTTGTGAGATGCTAAAATAGCTCTGTAACAGGGAGCTACTGTTATTTACCCTGTAAATCATAAAACAATGTGCCAGTCCTCCCCCCCCTTTCTCTCACTCTTTTCTCTCTTCTTGTTTTCTTTCTTCTTTTCTTCCCTTTATTCATGTCAGGGTGGCCAACCTGCCATTCTCATTGCTTTTATGTCCCCTGTTCTCTTATACACTCCCTCTGCTTGCACATTAACATAGAAACATAGACTTTGACGGCAGATAAAGACCGCTTGGCCCACCTAGTCTGCCCATTTCCCTACATACAGGATAAGCAGCAAATCCTAGTTAACCAACAGCCTATTTCTTCCTACCGCCCATAAGAATTGCCTTATGTCTGTCCCAGGCATTCTTGAATTCTCCCACAGTTTTAGACCCCACAACCTCCTCAGAAAGTCTGTTCCATGCATCCACCACCCTCACTGTGAGAAAATACTTCCTCACATTGCCTCTGAGCCGTCACCCCGCTATCTTCAAATTGTGTCCCCTTCTTCTTGCACATTTCTTTTTCTGACAGATACTACCTCTTGGACTTTGTTGACTCCACTGAAGTACTTGAAAGTTTTTCTCATGTCCCCCCTCTCCCTCCTTTCCTCAAGGGTATACATATTAAGCTCCTTTAGTCTCTCCTCGTATGGCTTCTCTTGCAGACACTGCACCATTTTAGTTGCCTCTTCTGGACTGCCTCCATCCTGTCTATGTCCTTGCAGAGATGGGGTCTCCAGAACTGGATTCAGTACTCCAGATGGGGTCTCACCAACTGTCTGTACAGAGGGTTGACAACGTCCTGTTTTCTGCTGCTGATGCCTCTCCCTATACATCCCAGTATCTCCCCAGCCCTCCCTACTGCCTTCTCACATTGCTTGCTAACCTTAAGGTCATCTGATATGATTACCCCCAGGTCCCTTTCCATTTTTGTTGTTGTTACTACCTCCCCCACATTGAGTAATCTTCCCCTGGGTTTTTCTTTCCCAGGTGCATTATTTTGCACTTCTTTGCATTGAATCCAAGCTGCCATACTTCTGACCATTCCTCCAACCTTGCCAAGTCCCTTCTCATCCTTTCCACACCTCCCTGTGTATCAACCGTGTTGCATATCTTTGTGTCAACTGCAAAGAGGCATACTTTTCCTTCCAGTCCCTCTGCAATGTCACTTATAAAGACATTAAAAAGGACTGGACCAAGTACTGAACCCTGCGGTACCCCACTAGTAACCCCTCTTTCTTCAGAGTGGACTCCATTTACAATTACCTTCTGTGTCCTGTTGTCCAGCCAATGTTTTACCCAGGCTACCACCCTGGGACCCAGTCCCAGGCTGGTTAATTTGATTATTACTCTTTTGTGTGGGACTGTGTCAAATGCCTTGCTAAAGTCTAGGAAGGCCATGTCCACAGCCCCTCCTTAACATTACGCACTAAAAGCACTTCTCCTTGATCTCCTGAATTGCAGATAATTATTAGCGCAAGTTGCGCTGTTTGTAAAACTCCCAAGCGGGAGCAAATGGGAATAAGTGCATATCATACTTTTGGTTTAGAAAAACCACTGGTGCCCCTGATTACTAAATGGTCCCGCTGCTGAGTGTGATTGAGTGCCAGACCCACAGCTGCATGTTGCAGCTCTTATTTCCAGAAGGCAGCTCTGGTGTCTGGAAATGTTCCCAGTCATAATATGTGACGCAGAAGCATGTGTTAAATAATTAAATGAAATATGAAAATGAGTTTCTGCAGCCCCAGAGATGTTATAACTGGGGCTGCCTGTAGAAATAAAGCATATTTGGGCAAAAAGGGCCAAATAAAAAGCTTCTACATGTTAAAGCATGGTGAGCTATGGAAACTCCCCATTATGTTATGTCATGGCCTATGGAAACTCCCCATTACGTAATGTCACAGCAAGTGGGAATTCCCCCCAAAAGGTGATGTAATCCCTAGGGTATAAATAGGGCTCACCACTAGGGGAATGTGAGATGGTTGAGTCAGTCTAGTGCTGACAGTGAGCAGGGAAGGATCTACAGTACTTGTGGAGTGTGCTGTTTTCACACTAGAATTGAGAAGTGTAAGAAGGGATTACACTTAGTCTATCTTGGCTGAAGTAAAGCTGCATCCTCTGTTGACTGAAGCAGAGGGCTGAATTATTGTGTTGAATTAATCAACTGTTATTTTTATTTCTGTATTATTTTGTTATTTTTATTTATCGAAAATAAATTGATAAACACACTTGTGAGTTTTTTATGCACTTTACCTTTGGTTGCTGTGTCTTTGTATCCCACGCCATCACAAGCTCAGTCTCACCCAACTCATTACCACCCACACCTGCCAAAACTTCTGGTCCGTGAACAGTTCCATCCTGGACTGGATACTGAATGATTGAGAAGATAGCTAACTCCATTAGTGACTATTCCCCAACTTTCTGCACCTGGTCCTCCAAACTTCCTCCCACCCTCCCACCAAATTTTTGACCTTCATAGACTTTTTCAAAATATGATGCTCCTAGCCTGTTCTCTGTTATTTATTTTTTTTTTATTTAAAATTTTGGTAACAGTAGAGCCACACTGAACTGAAGATCATTTCTAGTTGTGACCTGGAAGAAAGGGATAAAGGGGATAGAAACGAGTGAAATAATCAGATTACAATAAAAATAGGATGTACAGTAAATAAAAATAAACAGTAATGAAATAATGATACATTGGCAAACATTGCTGGGCATTTGTAGCCCAAAGTTAGCATAGGAAGTCAGCTGTAAAAAGAAGAAAGTAAGGCAGGCAGGTAAGTAGGGAAAGATAATAGGGGGTGAGGTGATAATATAAGGGCAGTCAAATGGCCAGTCCTGCACACATTGCTTGGTATTAACTTGGCCTGGCTTTCCTTGCTGCAGCCCTAACTGCCAACCAGGACCGGCACTTCCCACTAACCAGCTGGAGAGTGTGGGGTAGAAATATGAGATGGCTCTCCAAAGACCTTCTCAAGAAGATGAAGGAGAGTAATGCCAAATGGACAGCACATAAAGTCACCCCACCCACACACACACACACACACACACACACACACACACACACTGGTAACCTCTGCAAAAAAGAGATCAAATCACACAAAGCTGAATACCTCAAAAACCTTCAAACGTGGAACCTTGGCAACCTCAAACATTTTTAGCCGACAGTTAGCTCCCTAATCACATCCAGGACCAAACAGAATGCCATAAAACTAGAGACTGTGGCAGGATCCTTAATTCACCCATCCAAAATGGCTGATGTTCTTAATACCAAATTCACAGACCCATCTGACTACCTTGATAAACTTCCCTCAAGGGCCCCACCCCCTATCCTATTGGCCAAGACACTGACAACCCTAGTGTTGCACCCTTTCACTTTAATGCCATTTCCTCACAGGAAATCCATGAGCTCCTCCCAACCCTCCCCAATCAAGGTAGCACCAGCAGTGATGGCCTTTGCCCGAGAATCCTAAATCTTGTATCCCGTGTTATTACCAAACCTATGGCTATAGTATTTAACTTATCCTTACCTCCTCCTCCATACCTCCCCACCAGAAGCAAGCCACAGTCATCCCCATGTTCATGCCCAGCATCCCTACTCTTGTCAACAGTTACCACCCCATCTCCATCCAGTCCCACCTGAGAAAAATCCTCAGAATGGTTGTTTAGGAGCAGATCTCATGCCATGTGTCCAAACACAACCTTCTCTCTCCGAGCAACATGGCTTTAGGAATGACCACAACCCACTGCACTGGCTTGCTTCATTGACCACATTTTCAGAGGTATGGATGAAGGCAAAGTACTAGTGCCATCTCAGTGGATCTCACCAAGGTCTTCAACCTGATGGACAATAACATCCTCCTAGGTAAGCTGAGCAATGTGGGGTGCTCTGCCATGATCCCAGCACGGTTTCAAAACTACCTTTTGGGGTGAACCCAAGTGGTCTGCACAGAGAGGACAAATTCCAACACCTGGGTGCTCCAAACAAAGGTCCCACAAGGATCTATGCTTTGGCCCATCTTGTTTTCCCTGTTAACCAGCTCCCTTTCCAAGGATGGTATCACATGTACTCACTAAAGCCCTCTGAGTCCTCATGTTCTGAAGCCAACTATGGCACTAGCCTGTCCCAAGATTGCCACAATGTAAATAGTTGGAGTACCTGTAGTACCATTCCCCATCCCTGGCATCCAGGTAATTTCCCAAGGTGGTACAAGACCTGTATGAACCACTACCAAGCCCTCTGAACACAGGAGAAGCAGCTGCCACCAGAGTTGCTAAGCAATTAGAATCTCCTGTAACGCTCAATATGATGTTGAATGTTAACATAGCATGCTATAAAACTGTACCTCTCCAAATTGTATGTACAGGTTGGGAACCACACATGTCATGATTTCCTCCTGATTTACACCAAATGTTGCAGTGTACTCTGGTTGTGTTATGTGTTTTGTTTCAATAAAAATGTTCAACTTCAGAAAAAAGGGGGATAGCATCACATGCAACTTGCTCCTGTACACCAATGACCTTATCCCCTGCTATAGCCCAAAGACCCCAGCCAAACTATCATCCGCACTCATGGAACATTTCAGCACCACCCAAACTGGTTCCTTACCAACAGACTCTTGGTTAATGCCCGGAAAACTAAAACCATGCTGTTCAGCTCAAAACCTAGACTAGCTAGGTGGGCAAGTGATACTGCCCTCTTCACATCCTGTTCCCTGACGGATCACCCTGTGAGTTAGTGACTACCTTCAAACATCTGGGAGTCATCCTTGACCCCTCCCTGTCATTATGGGAAGAACTGACTGGCACAGCTCTGTTGGACGATAGATAGGCTTTTACATATGACCTGTCTGGAGCCCATCAGAGCCTTTTCATTTGCAAAATGTGAGGAGTTCACTTGGTTCTTTCCAGACAGGGTGTCCTCCATTACAGCTGGGATTTATCCTGGTGGATTGTTACTGTCCAATAGGGTGGAGGCTGGTGGTCGTGTCCACATTCAGTGTTTCTGGGGAGAGTGTCATCCAGAGACAATAGATAAGGTTTGTAAGGTGATCTCTGAACTGTGGCCAATGTTCTGTAACCTGGATCCAGGCTCAACGTAACTACTGGTAAGTTGCATTGGATATCTGGGCTTGATGCTCCCTGAGATTGTTCAGTGTTTCTTACTGGAGGGGTTTTTCCCAAAGTCACTGAAAAGTCCTCTGGTGAAACCTCTGCTGAAAAAGCCATCTTTGAACTCAGACATCTTGGTGAATTTCTGACCTGTCTGTAACCTTCTATTTTTGGGGAAGGTTATTGAGAAGGTAGTTGCGCAGCAACTCAAGGGACACCTTACTGCCTTTAACATCTATGAGCTCCTCCAGTCTGGGTTTAGGGCTGAAGCCTAGCACAGAAACTGCACTGATATAGGTGCATAATGATCTGCTCAGGGTGAGAGATAACTGAGAGTAGTCAATTCTTGTTCTCTTCAATCTCTCATCAGTGTTTGACACAATGGATCAAGAGCTACTTTTGGATCAGCTCAGGGGATATGTAAGACTCATCAGCAAAGTTATCATCAGGTTTGAGTCCTACCTCAGGGACAAGACCCAGAGGGTGGTTCTGGGAGAATACTCCTTGCATTTGGTGGCCCTGTCCTGTGGGGTACCCCAAGGCTTGATCCTGTTGCCCATGTTATTCACAATGTATATGCTGCCCCGGGTGAGGTCATCAGGTGGTATGGGCTTGGGTTCATTGGTATGCCAATGACACTCAGCTCTACCTGTCCTTTGCACCTGCACTGCTGGATGTAGTCGATGTGTTTAATAAGTGCTTCTCCGAGATTCAGACTTGAATGTTATCTAGCTGGTTGAGACTTAACCCTGAGAAGACTAAAGTGCTGGTGGTAGAGCCAGGTCAAGGAGGGGTGGTGAAGGCCTCTGGGGGAAGATCTGGATTTGGCTCATCCCATCTTGGTTAATGGCCTCTACCAAGTTGAAAAATCTGGGAGTCATTCTGGATAACAAGCTAACACTGGAGGTTCAGGTGGTGGCAGTAGTCCAGAATGACTTTTGTCATCTCCGTACTATTGCCCGGATTAAGTCCCTTGTCCTGCTGAATGATCTAGTGATGCTAGTACATGTGTTTGTGATCTCGAGGCTCGGCTACTGTAACATGATATGCCTTGGGGTCAAGGGAGGTACATTACCACATCTGCAGCTGCTGCAGAATGATGCAGCCAGGCTACTGACTTGTCTTCCCAGATCCTGCCATATTTCATCAGTACTCCGCGATCTGCACTGGCCACCGGTGAAGAGGCATATCTTCGTTGAAGGGGGTCTGTTAACCTATAAGGCCCTCCATGGTCTGGACCTGGACCACCTGTTAAATCCTCTGCACCCTTACACCCCAGGATGTCTGATCCACTCTGCAGAGGAAGGCCTCCTGGCAGTCCCAACAGCACGGCTAGAATTGTCCGTGGACTGGACATTTGAAGTAGCTGCCCCGGTACTTTGGAATTCACTGCCCAGGACTTTGAGGGAGGCCCCCTCAGTAGATGCTCTTAAATGTAGTTTGAAAATGTTTTTATTCAGGCACACTTTTGGGGATTCAAGTAGATAAACTAGATTCAATGAGTGATGTATACTCTATTTTTAAAATGCTGTACTTATTCTATGGATTGCGTAAAGTATGTATAATTTGGTTTTATTTATGTAACTCTTTGTCATTGTACCCTGTGCCTCATGGGAAGGGTGCCACAAATAAATGAAGATGTCTGCTACTACAACTACTACATTATGTGACCGCATTGGACTCACAGTCCAGCATGTGAACCAGAGACTAGGAGATAGTTTCCGATTCAAGGATTTTATGACCCCTAAAGTAAGGCTTGCCATTGCCCAGGGCACCTCACTCCCCCTGCTGGACTGCTTCACCCATCTGCACACAAACCTCCTGTCTGTCTAGACTCTACAAAATCTACAACAGCATCTGTAGGTTTGCTTTGATGGCTCCTTACTCCCCACATCACTGTTCCCTCTACCAGACCACAGACTACTGTAGCTCTCCCTCAGGTCCACTGGGATTATTTGCTAGGCTGCCTCATTGATAAATCCATCTGGGAAAAAGACCTTTCACTCATTTCCCCACAACTCAGGCAAAAGCCCCACCATCAAGGCCTCTGATCCTCCTGCAGCCTACTATTTGAGTGCCCACACCATACGTTACCATGCATATGAGCCAGAAGGCCATCTCCACAGCTGCCCTGAGTTTTGGAACATTATTTGCCATAACATACTCCTAGATATAGTATTGAATGCTGCTGCATAATTTATAAAGACTGCATAATTTCTTTGTTTACAGACGAATATGTATTTTTCCAACAGATGTCTCAATATAAATATGTTATGCAGCATAGAGTAATTCTTGCAAAAACCTGCTTGCAGGGGAGAAATGCCACCTGTCAGGTCTATTTCTAGCAAGAGCTTTTCCAACATAATACTAGAAACTATCATCAAACTCATATCTAAAAGATTGATTGGTCAGTACATCAGTGGATCAGCTGTACTACCTTTCTTGTGGATTGGCACACTATATGCACCTCTCCATGATTCTGAATATCTATTATCTTTTATAGATTTATTTAAATAAATTGTTAATGATTTTGCACATCATGTGGAATTACATAAATATGCTTCCGCTGGAATGCCATCTGGTCCTGGGGCTTTTTGTTTCTTTAAAGAATTAATTGACATTAGTACCTTTTCTTGCTTTATTATAACTTTGTTTCTGTTTCCTGATGTCTGCAATACTGTACACTCCCATATTTCAGGATTCTAAAATATCTTTTGGAAGTGGAGAATCCACCTCTCTTCGGCTATGTATGTGTCAATAACATATTTTAATTCACAGCAACCTCTAGCTAACAGAGACCAAATTTGTTTTTGTATTTTTTGTGTCTATGCCCGTTAATATGTCATTCCACTCTTTCTTCTAGTAATTTGCTTTTTTTCTTAGCGATCAAATCTTTGTACTCTTTTTTGGCTTTGTTTAAATCACTTAGTATAACTGCATTTTTTTAGCCTTATAGGATCTATAGATACTTCTTATTTTCCATTTTATTAATCTGCACTCATTATCATACCAGTCATCTTGTTTGGGTTGCTTTCTTGATAGTAAGTTAATAGTCACCTCTAGTTCTATCCTGATAGCTTGAAACAGCTCCTTAAGATGTTCATTAAATTTTTCTAGCGACAGAGCATACAGGCTGACTATATTGTTTGTCAAAAATGATTGATTAAGTATAATACATACAATCGGTCCATGACTATTGTTCCACCATATTTTTTTGTTAGCCCTTATTTCTGTGAAATGTATATGTGAGATATTCAGCATACTGTGATTGGAGTCACTGATTTTATGTGTCAGAACTAGGGGTAAATGGTCACTTTCTGTGCATTCTATAACTTGTAAATCCTCCCAAACTAAATTTAAACCATTTCAGAGAGCATAGTCAACTACCAAGGCTCCTCCAGACGAAATGAATGTCGATTCTCCTTTTAGGTCTCCCTTTACTGTCCCATTTACAGAGTAGAAGTTGTGTTCTTTTATTAAATTTATTAAAAGTTTACCCCTTGCACTATCTTAGTATCTTTCTAGATTCAATGAGTGATGCATACTTTAAATTTTAAATTTATTTTTGATCAGTTATAAATAATTACACTATCTAAAATAAAAAGACATACAATACAATATACAGCACATTCAAAATAGTTGCATTACTGACATACGCAAGATAAATACATGGGAAAAGAAAGATTGTATCCTAGATTACTATAAACATGAAATCCAAATATTGCAAGCCAGTTCACAAGTTCACATTATTTTCAGGCTCACAATCCATGTCAGATATAATTGCTTCCTATATACCTTCCAAAGGCTAGTCAGTCATACTCATTATTCTGATCAGGAAGGATGGAAAAATTTGCCTCTTTGTAAATGACACAAAGATCTGCAACAGGGTTGAAACACAAGGGTAGGTGGAAAGGATGAGAATGGACTTGGCAAGGTTGGAGGAATGGTCAAAAGTATGGCAGCTTAGACTCAATGCAAAGAAGTGCAAAGTAATGCACCTGGGAAACAAAAACCCAAGAGAAGAGTACACAATATAGTGGGGGTGGGTATTAACAACAACAAAAATGGAAAGGGACCTGGGCATAGCCATATCAGATGACCTAAAGGTAGACAAGCAATGTGAGAAGGCAGTAAGGAGGTCTGGGGGGATGTTGGCATGCCAAGGGAGAGGCATCCCCAGTAGAAAACAAGAAGTTGTTATCCATCTGTACAGACAGCTGATGAGACCCCATCTGGAGTACTGCATGCAGTTCTGGAGACCCCATCTGTGCAAGTACATAGACAGGATGGAGGCAGTCCAGAAGAGGGCAACTAAAATAGTGCAGGGTCTGCACCAGAAGCCATAGGAAGAGAGACTAAAGGAGCTTAATATGTATTCTCTTGAGGAAATACGGAGAGGGGGGACATGATAGAAACCTTCAAGTACCTCAAGGGAATCAACAAAGTCCAAGAGGGTAGCATCTTTCAGAAAAAGAAATGTGCAAGAACAAGGGGGCACGATTTGAAGATAGAGGGGGGATGACTCAGGGGCAATGTGAGGAAGTATTTTTTTCATGGAGAGGGTGGTGGACTCATGGAATGTTCTTCCTGAGGAGATCATGTGGTCAAAAGTAGTGATGAAATTTAAGAAGTCATGGGACAGACCTAAGGCAATTCTACTGGGAGGTAGGAGGAAGTATGCTGTTGGTAAAACTAGGATCTGTAGCTTATCCAAAAGGTTGGGAAATGGAGATACTGGGTGGGCCAAGCTGTCCTTATCTGCCATCAAATTCTATGTTTCCATGTTTCTATGCTCAAAGTGGGAGCACCCTAGTCCCTGTCCCATAATCCATTGAATAGATCCTCCTTTTAAGGCTACACTTCTTTTGGTTAATCACAAGTATACCTATTTAGTCTCACATACAAGCCAGCCATAAACAGGTCATACATGGCTTAAAATGATCATTAATGGTTGCTATATGCAAATCTGCTGTAGAAAGGCCAGACACAAGGTCCATCTAGCAACAATAGACATAAGGTCACACCAAGAGATGGCCCAAATGTTTCAAAGCATGCTAGACTGACTCACACATTGAGAGATAAGCTGGGATGCCCACCACACGTCGACACCATTACAGCAAACACATCGATGCTGACAACATCAACAGTTCACTGTAATGGTCCGCCCTCTGTCTCTCAGCACTGCAACCCCGCCCTGATTCAACTCTGACTCAGAGTTAGAATCCTAGAGATCGGGGAGGTGCGGGGTCTCTTACCAGAATTATGTCAACAGCACCTTGTGGTCAGCATAATTCCATTACTGTGATGTCGGTCGACAACTTAGTTGTCAAACTGGCATCATAGAGCCAATAAGCTGACCTGAATTATTTAATTACTGGCTTAACTGTGATTCCTATGTAATCTTTCCAAAGCAAGCTTTTAAGAGTAAAAATTATTTATAGCTTTGAAGACTTTTCCAAGACCAGATGGACTTCCCATAACAGGTTAGAAAATCCCACATTATGATGCTTGGTTTTGATTCCAGATGAAATTAAAAAGTTATCTTCCGCAAATTTCCTAGAATCCATAGCCAGACCCAAACTTGCAAAGGCATTATAATGCTACGCTTCATAAAAAGTCCATACAAAACATTTACTCATATACTAAAAGATTTTAAAGTTAAATATACAGTATACAATAAACAGCAAAACAGGCTCCATAAAAAATATAGGAAGGAGACTTTTAAATAATAATCTGTAATTGCCACATCCTTTGAACAAAACAGTTGTAAGTCAATACATATGGCTGATTTCTCAGAAACCCTTCAGTCAAATCCAAATGCTTGATAGTCAGGATTTTTTAATTTCTATTGCAAAAATGTCCATGCTCTTGTTAGTTTTAATTTGAAACACCACTCCACAAGAGTTCAACAAGAGGGTAAGCTGTACGGAGGAAATAAATATCCAAGAGAGGGATACTATAAAATATCCTGAAGTCATTTGACCATGAGGTCTTTGTTCTTCATTCTCTCCACTGTTTAAGGAGCAGATTATTAAAACCTGTTCTCCTACCTGTTACATCTCCTGAACCAGGCAAAATGCTGTTTCCCTTCAGCAGCATTAGAAAGTAGTTTGGTAGCAGTGGAGAATGAACCCTGGGGTCCTTGACATTCAGGGGTTGGGGGGCATGGTCATATTCATGGAAGCATGGGAAGCACAGTGGGACCTTTGCCATGGTTCTGTGGAGTGGGCATCCACTGGATGGCACCAACGGATGCCCCGTAACAGGGTGCCCCTGTTATGACCCTGTTATGAATGAATAGTCCTGCAGTAAAAAATGTATAACCCCCCCACATCTTCTTTTCCTACTTTTCTCTCATCTTTTTCTTCCTCCTTTCTTTATTAAATTTCGTGTCAGGGTGGCCAACCTGGCATATCTTTACTGTCACTTTAAATAATCCTCAAACCCTTATGATTGCACAATGAAAGTTTATCCTTTTTCCGTAAGGAGCTCTGTGTTTGAGTAATGGTTGTGCTCCTAAGGTGCCCCCAGTTTGTTTATGTTACGCTTCAGCGATGGAAATAGGTTTCTCGGTGTTAAAAGTGCAGCGCTATGTGCTATTGTAACTGGTGCCCCTTTAAGAAGCACAGAAATGCTGTGCTGCAAGCCCGATGTCGGGCAAAGTAAATAAAAAGAAAACCGCTTGTTGCGGTATTGATGAAAAGCTCTTGTGAGCTTAAAAAGAAAAGGAAGTGCTGCAAATATTAGTTGTTTAGACAGCCCAGAAAGCAAGTGACTGGGAACTGTCAAAACCAAGGCCAAAATGAAATGTTTTAGCCAACGGCTGACATTTCAGCCATCAGGATTAAAAAGCCAACAGCAGCAAAATTAGGAAAGACTGCTAAAATGGTTTGCAGAGGCTTACTAGGTATAAAGCCTGCAACTTTATATAAAAAAAATACTTTTTCCTTTTTCTTTGTTACAATAAATAACCTGTACTTCAGTATCAGGTCTCCTGAGCTGGTAGGGGAAGGCAAATAGGGAGCACGCCCCTCATTTGTCATTCCCCTGTCCAGGCTGGGTATTCCTGTATATATAAAACATGTGAAAATGAACAAACAAATGTTTTTTTTTTGTTGTTACCTGAATTCTTGCCATTATGGGGAGATTCCTACTATAGGACTGAAAGCCCCTGAAGTGGCTGCTTTTGTAATAATCAGGAGAGATGAGGTCACAGCAAGTGGGAGGAGCTATGCTCCAAATGAGGTAAAACCCCCCTAATTAAGGTTTAGATGATCTAAAACTGATATTTTACGATATATTCACAGAAGGAATATAACATAAATGCTTTTGTAATAATTAGGAGAGATGAGGTCACAGCAAGTGGGAGGAGCTATGCTCCAAATGAGGTAGAAACCCCCTAATTAAGGTTTAGATGATCTAAAACTGATATCTTAGGATATATTCACAGAAGGAATATAACATAAATGCTTGTTTTTTCTATTGTACAAGAATGATCCAAGATAGCCTAGGATGGGAACACATAAAGGTCTATTTTATGTTAAGTGGGAGCTCCCCTGATTGTGGTGTCACCCTAAGGATTGCTATAAAACCTGCCACCAGGGGACTAAGAAGTGTGTATGGGTCAGTATCTTCTCACCACTGAGGGAGAAGGAGCTAGTGTGAGTGTTTACATACTGTGTTGGATATTTAATCTACAAAAGAAAGACAGGAGTCTTGATTAGAAATATTTCCTGATGTTTTGAATGGTGTGATGGACTAACACCCAATTTTTCTTTCTGTAAATGTCTTGTTTTTTTTTTATTTTGATATTTTTGCAAAGTTTGCAAATAAATTAATAAACACATTTATTGTGTTTTTTATGCACTAAATATTACCGTCTGGTGTCTGTCATTTATCCCACATCTTCTACAGCCCCTTAGAGCATCTCCAAGATGTTCTACTTTAGCTCTGCCAGTGTGACTCCTGGAATTGTGGTAGTGGGTTACAGCAGCTGCCCTTCTGGAATAGGGCACAGTTGCTGCTGTAACCCACCCTTGCACCATGTTGTTGTGGGTTGCGGCATATTGGGTGGTGTATCTCACAGTTGGCATAGTCCGCAGCCAACATGATGCAAGGAGTCTTTTGGAATAGGGAATGGAGTAACTCATGGTGCAAGTTGCGAGTTACGCCATGGGGTTGGCATAACTCAGCTTGCACCCGTGTATGCCATCTTGGAATCAGGCCCCATATCTCTAAATGTGACTGAGTCATAAGCCTTCAAACTTTCAGGAATTTTAAAATTATATGCTGTAATTATGTCAACAGAAGAATTTTAAGCTTCTGTAACTTTAAAACTAGAAAATGGAATATCACCAATTTTGTTAGTTTCTTTGACCCTAAATATTAGGCTTTGAGGCCACCGCCATGGCTCAAAAAGCAGAACATTATGCTGCCATGCTGATGACCTGAGTTTGGAAGTGAGCCAGGGAGTGCCACATCAATAGGCAGGCCATGGCCAAGACAGCTGCCACTCGGCAATGCATCTTAGTTGGGGAAAGTTGGCAATGGGTTTCTCCAACACAACAACCCCTGCAGCTAGGCCAGGAAGCTTGCTTCTGCTAAAGGGGAAGCTATGGCAATGCGAGATTGACAGAGGCACCACCCCAACCAGGGATAATGGGAGGAAAAAACAATTTGGAGAAAAATCCAGTAACCAACTAAATAATGGCTGGGTTTAGCCTGATCATGGCATATCCCTGTGAACAGGATATATTACTGAGAGAAGAGCTGCCGAGCGGGAGAAAAAAAGCAATATGGAAAAAAAGAAGCTGTGTGTGTCAACTCTCTAATCTCTTGCTTAAAGGCTAGCCAAGTTACAAGCAGTCAAATATTCCAAAATAACATCCATAATTAAAATTGAATTCCATGAGCTTTTGTGAAATTGTGAGATGTTGTGATAAATTTGTAGAAGCCATGTCCATACATTATGCCTAGTCTTACACTTGAGTTGTAGAGTAAGGTAAAAACTGGGTACAGTGGCAATAAGATAGCATTCATAGGAGGCTCCATAGGAAACATATAGTGGTGCCAAATGTAAGGTCACTATCTTGAGTGACAAACCCTGAATAATAGTTATGAACATCACTGTGCAATACCCTGAGTTCTTGCAATATGCCAGATAACCACTAGAGCTCACTAATTTAATAACGTGTGGAAGCATATGCACGTGCACTATTGCTTTTCTACCATACCACTTACAGACTCTTTAACAACCCTGTAGATAACATAGAGAATAATGCATGGGCAACCATATACAACAAGGCTGCTTTTCCATTGAGGAATTGAGATGACAGAATATGGATCTCTAGAGCAAAGCTTGAGAGATCCATGCTGTCATCTCAACTCCAAGTTGGAAACACATGCCAAGTTGTGTAGCTTTGCCTATAGTTTATTTTATATAGTATATGGTTTTGTACACAGAAATCACAGAAGTGTTACTTCTCCAAATAAAAACAAAAGAAAACAGAAACAAAATTGCCATTTCTTTGTTCAGTTTTATGATCAAAATTAAATTTATAGACTTTTACAAGTTAAAATGAATAAATTTGGGTACTAGGTGGTTAGTAATCAGCTATGTGGTGGGTAAATGAGGAATTTAAAATTTTATGACCTTTGAACTGTGCTGAACAACTGCTCAGAATGTGCACAACAGCACCTTAGAATGCACAGAACAGTTCAGAATGTGCACAACAAGGTTTTGGAGCAAACTGATTTTTATACAGAACAAAGGGCAGCCATAAACTGTAATGTATATTTTTACTATTTGAAAATAGTGGCACCAAGTGTCGCCAAGCCTTACAACTAGTTGTGACTTAGGCCATTGTGACAGAAGTATCTGTACATCTTTAACAATGATGGAGCATAATGCTGGGCATTATTGTCACCGGAGAGTTGGAGGGGCATTAGAGGGCCATGATGCTAGTGAAGGTAGGGTGATTCAGTGGTGATAAGTACTTTGTGAAAGCTGAACTCCACACTCCACAAGTATAATTCTAGTGACATTAGTTATGAGTCCATGAATTTTTAAGCACATTGTGTCAATTTGTAATTTCTAATGTAGCCACAATACATTTTAACCCACTAAACCACTTTTATCTAGCGAAATTAGATTCCAGGACATATTTACTTTGGCATTCATGCCAAATCCTGAGTGTGCACCTGCATTAGCAGTAGAACTATAAACATCCAAATATTCTGAACATTTTCACAAGATTAAATAATTAAACTGTGAAATTTTGAACTGCTGTAACTTACAATTTACACAATCAGTTACCTCTCTATTTAACAGTTTCTATGACTCTTCCAAGAAAGTATGCATATACATTTTCAATTATCTAGCTCCCAAGGTGGCTAAGTTGTAAGCATAGAAATATGTTCAGAAATGTTCATGTGAATAATAAATTGACAGATTGCGAACCCCTATGACTTACCTGCTCATCATTCCAATGTCATGAAACTTGACACTAACTTACACCCCCTTCCCATCAATATGCAAGCCAAATTGCAGATCTCTAGCTATAGTATTGACTGAGTTATGACCTATTAAATAATTTCTGAAATTTCTGAAAAAAGTCACAGAAATTTGTAAAAATTCCACAAAATCATAATTTGTTAATTTCACAGATCTCTAATTTAGATTGATATTGAAAGAGGTATATGTGCATCAGTTTGAATTTAACTGATAGCGCAGAGCATTTTGTATTGGACTGAGTCATTTTTAAATAAACTGGTGCTGAGTTGAATGTTTACATATATATATATATATATATATATACTGTACACACATATATATAGCTGTGTGGACAGTATTCGAGAGAGAAGGTGTGAGATTCATGCACTCAAAAAAAGTTTTATAATTAGGCATGACTCAACCATAATTTTAATGTGCATATGTGGTAGTTGCATAATACAAAAAATAAATATAGTTCTGTATTTCTAAGTTTGGAAAAATTACACTGTTTTTATGACATGTAAACTACTTTCGTGGGTAACTCGGTGTCCATTATGCATTATTTCCCCATTTCTAGCAATAAATACAATTTTCAAATGCAGTGTCTCTGTCTTCTATTTAAGTGTATTTATTTACATCTATTTAAGTGTATTTATTTGCAACATCTAATGATCTGATGTTCTTCCATACCTATGTGTTGCTATCTATCCTCCAATGTAGACAGCACTAAAAATACAAACATGAGGTTACCAAAGTTTCATTACTTCTTAGAACACTGATCTATTTGCTGAATTTGCACAAGAGCAAAGTCAATATTAGTGGCACATGCAGTACCATTATACAAGAGTGGACCAAGTGTTGAACCGGGGTAATTATTGTCCGGTAAGTCTCACCTTCATAGTGTGCAAACTCATGAAAATTATACTAAAGGAAAGACTGGTGTCGTACCTGGAGGACAGTGGCCTCCAGGATGTGAGGCAGCATGGGTACATTTCAAGGAAGTCTTGTCAAACCAACCTGATACAATATTATGACTGGGAGACAGATGAGCTGGATAAGGGTCATGCTGTGGATGTTCTTTACTTGGACTTCAGCAATGCCTTTGATTCTGTGCCTCATGGGTGGCTTGGGGAGAAGCTAACTGGTGTAGGGGTAGGGGCAAAAAATGATGAACTGGATTACAAGCTGGCGAGTGGGGGGCTGCAATGGGTGGTGGTGAGAGGAGAGCTCTCAACTCCAAGTCCGGTGATGAGTGGGGTGCCACAGGGCTCCGTGTTGGGGCCAGTATTATTTGGGCTCTTCATATCAGACATTGCACACGGGGTGGTGAGCAAAGTAAGTCTGTTCACTGATGACACCAAAATTGGAGCAGTGGTGGATGGAGGTGAGAGATGGAAGCAGCAGCAGGGGACCTAAGTAAGCCAGAGGAGTGGTCAGAGACATGGCAGCTGGGGTTCAATGCAAAGAAGTGTAAGGTTACACACTTTAGGGAGAAGAACCCAAGGAGAGAATACTGGCTGGGGGGGGGTTAAGCTGGGGATCGCTGAGGAGGAGAAGGACCTAGGGGTAATGATAACAGGGACCATGAGCAATACTGCCCAGTGCAGGAGAGCAGCTGCAAAAGTGAACAAACTTCTGTGGTACATAGCGAGGGGGGGTTTCATCCAGGTGAAGAGAGGTGATCTTGCCCTTCTATAGGTCGCTGGTAAGGCCACACTTAAGGGTATTGTGTGCAGTTTTGAAAGCCATACCTAAAGCATGGTATCAGGCTACTTTAGGGGGTGCAGAGGAGGGCAACAAAGATGATGTGTGAAATGGAGGGGAAAGAATATGACAGCAGGCTGGGAGACCTGAATATGTACACCCTGGAGGATAGAAGGGACAGGGGGAACATGATAGAGATATTCAAGTATCTGAGGGGAATCAATAAGGATGGGGCAGATGGAGTCTTTAAGCCCAAGAGCGGGAGGGTCACCAGGGGGCATGGGCTAAGTATAGAGGGGGGAAGATTTAGGAGGGAAATGAGGATACACTATTTCACAAAGAGGGTGGTAGCAAAATGGAATGCACTACCAGAATGGGTGGTATCATGTAAATCTGTGAACAGCTTCAAAAGGACATGGGACAGGAACAGGGAGAGTGAGGGTGGGGGAGGTGGGGGTGGCAGTGGGATGACAAGGGAAGGGGGTGGGGCAGCTGCAAACTAGGGGTGCTAGCTGCACACTCAAGCAGACTTAGATAGACCAGATGGTCTGTTTCTGCTGGCACATTCATTTGTTCGTACGTACTAGCTTCCATTGGCTGTTTGACATGTTATTATTTAGTTGCTGATCTACAGGAACATAGATATTCTGACTAGCTCTCACTGACTGTAATCAAAAAGGCTTTATTAAAGACAGTTCAGGACATACTGTACTGCAAAAGTTAAAAAATATGTCAAGTAGCTACAAAGTTAACCTGACTGGTTTTGTACCCTCTAAGAAATCAGGGTGTGGTTCCAAAGTTCAGGTCACAAAAATCCTTAAATCCTGAAGTATTTAAAGTGACAGTGCCAAATACCTAATTCAAGGTGTGTTTTATACAAGTGCAAATCGTTCCATATTGTATTAACGATAAGATAGATCTGTTACCCTGCTTTCGAAAAGGATTTCCCATGCCCCATTACAGTTTATAGAGAATGATAATTGCCTGATCTTCTGTTTGCCTTGCCTCTTCTAAGATACCTTCTTTTATGCAGTACACCATATGATTTACATGCTGTTTTTTTATCTTGCAGAACTAGGAAGGAATTGCTATGCCTGCCTCCAGTAAGAGACCCCAGTGCTAGTCAGAACAGAATTACCTCAAATGGAACTGGAAGCAACTGCCTCACCTGCCTTCAGTAAGAGACCCCTGTGCAAAGGAGATATTAGTCAGTTGAATTATTGTGCTGCTATTTGACTGTTTTAACACTTTTATCTGAATTTAGGTCTATGTGTTGTGTATGACAGCATTGTATTTGTATACTATGCAATAGGTACTTTGGGAGAATTATTTGCACTTGTATAAAATGCACCTTGAATTAGGTATTTGGCACTGTCACTTTAAATACTTCAGGATTGAAGGATCTTTGTGACCTGAACTTTGGAACCACCCCCGATGATGTACAGGGTGTGAAATGGCATGGGGTCATAATCTTGCATGTTACTACCGCGCAGGAAAGTACCACACTGTAAAGTCAGCGGATACATTGCGGCCACACATACAAACTGCCAAAATGCATTTCAGCAACAGAAATCTTTGATTATTTTGTGATCTGTGGGGGGCTTTGCCCCTGCACCCCCTGTTATGGGGGGCTGTGACCCCAAACCCCTCCCTATTAAAATAATCTACTCTGATGGAGGGGGGTTTCAACACGGGGACAGGGAGAAACACCATGGGGGAGAAAAAAAATGAAACCTCACAATGCAGTTTCCATAAAGTCTGGGACTGGGATTCGAGCTCCCATCCAGATGCACAGCAACCTCCTGTACTGCCGTGGCTCATCCCACTGAGCAATGGTGGCAGCTCGGCAGGCCACCTCCATTCAACTCCTCCTCCCCACCCATGAGTGATAGGGTACAAAACAGTGCTTGCAACATATCTGTCTTGTGGGATTCTGTACCCTATCACAATAGTGCACTGTACGATGCATTCCACATGGTATTCCATGCACAGTATGGTAGGCGAGATCTTGATGCGGTAGGGTACGAAACTGGTCTGGGTAACTTTGTAGTTACTTGCTATATTTTTAACCTTTTGCAGTATTTCCTGAACTTTCATTAATAAAGCCTTTTGGATTATTGTTGAGGCATGAAGTCACTTGCTTTTGTTTTACCTTGGATACCTCTTGCATCCTCCTAGTGTGACAGAACAGTTTTGCAGTTCTTACGTTCTTATTCTGACTAGCTACCTTTTAAGTGTTGATATTTGCAGAGTTTAATCAACTGTGACTGAAGACATGTTTATGAGATATTGGAAACATTCAGTTCATTTATTTTTTTTATTTTATTTATTGAGAATCTTGGATTACAACCTTTGAGTCAGTGACTCTTTTCCAAAGACTCCACGTCAAGGAACGGTGCATAACAATAAGCAGTACTTATACAATATTACAGTGAGATATCTACAGTGTACTGTATGAGCAGTAGGCAGTATACAATATTACAGTGGTAGAAGGAGACAACATAACAGGGTATGAACAGTGCTGTTAGTCCTATATGATAGGGTAGCTATGCAAGCCCTGAGGGAGCTTGTGAACATCAACAAACAGTACAATCAGTATTATGGTATGGCCTATATGCTAGCAGGTGGTGCAAGCCGTCAGGTTGCCAACATTGTCATTACCACCTAGTAGCATCAGTGGAATAAGTATTTCTTTGACCCAGAATCTCACCATCCAAAAGCATATTCCAGTACATTTTAGGAACAATGGCAGTGACAGGCGGAGAGTATGTGGTTTTTAAGGGCTGTTTTGAAAGAGCCCAGTCTGGGTTATAGTGGTGATGGCCTGGGGGAGATCATTGTACCAGGATGGTACTCTGTAGAGGAGCGACCATTGTGCAAGGGTGGTTGAGACCCTGGGAACAGCCTACATTACTTTATCTGCCACGCGGGTGGTTGTTGAGGTATGCGCAGTGCAGAGGGTGGCTGAGACACCAGTGGGGGTAAGGCCTAGCTGTATTTTCTTAGTGAGGAGACATGTTTGGTAACATACTCTTTCGTCTAGGGTGAGGATTTTTGTTAATGCATACAGGGTACAGCAATGGGTGCGCTTATCAGCTCCAGTAAGGACCCTACAGGCTTTATAAATGGCTAGGTAGATTTTATTTAGTGCAGTTTGGTCAGCGGCTGAGTAGATAGCTAGCCCATAGTCTACAAGGGAGAGAACAGAGGAGGTAATGGCAATGTGCAGGGCCTCTGGAGGCAGACAGGCTTTGTGCTGGTACAGTAGTCCTGTGCATATACTTATGGCAGAGAAGAGATTACTAATATGTTGGTGGAATTATGGATTAGGATCAAAGGTAATGCCTAGATATTTATAGGTGTGGCCCTGTTCAAGTGGGAGGAGGGTTTTGGAGAAAATTGTTAGCTGGGTATTGTAATCCTTACTCTGGTGATGGGAAAAGAGCATTGATTTAGTCTCCCCTTATATGTCTCAGATTGTATACCCCGGAGTATGTTAGGCACATATGCTCTAAGAAGCTATTCCTTAATTGCCCTCCAAGTTCCAAGGGTCAAAACTCATTTTGGCAAACCTGCTCTAAGATTCTCTTTACCCATATAGTGGAACAGTTTACAAAGGAACTTGAAGCTAAGCTGCCCTGTTAGCCTGAATGTCTTCAAGGCGCGCTACGATCGTTACATGAAAGCACCATCTAAATGTTTTCCTCACCACTAGCCCACTAATTCTGCAACTCCCCCTTTCCATCCTGACGCTAGCCATGTTTCTACCCTTGGCTGTCACTCTTTCCCTATTAACTCTTCCTGCTGCACCAACCCTTCTCTGTCTGCTCCAGCCTGGCTAAAGTCCCACCCCATCCATAGTAGTGTCCCAGTTATCTACCCCTCCTCCGTCATTATCATAATAAACAAGTACATGACAGCCATAATCACTTTCTGTGGTTTTAGCCCAATTTTTCCCCCAGTGGTCGGTAATATATCCCTCCTTTTCTTTACCTCTCCAACCAGCCACCCCATACACGGCCTCTTTCCCCTATATGTGTAATTGCGGGCTGCCTCACTCAAAAGATCTCTGCTTATAACCCCTGTATGCCTATGGTTGATTGTACATCTGCTGACTTCTTCAATTGTAAAATAATGCTGTTTTTTTTTATTTATTTCAACCTTGTACTGTACTGTATATACTGTATATACTTTTTCTTCCTTGTATATTATTGCTTTTTGTATACGTGCTTCTGTACTGTACTTAGATGTATTCATGACCAGGTCCACCTTGCAAATGAGCCTTGCTCAATGGTGACTGCCAATAAAGATTTTGATTGATTGATTGATTGATATATTGACCACGAGTCTGTGGTCAGTAAACCAGTTTTCAACATGGTTGAAGGCAAGTTGTAGGGAGGATTGAAGGATTGTGGGATCTGAGTGGGAGGCATACATTATCGCATCATCTGCGTACAGCAGAAGGTTACATGGACAGGACTTAGGCAGCGTATTCAGGAAGATGCAGAATAGCAATGGGCCAAGAATGGTGCCCTGGGGGACCCCTGAGTGGACTGGTAGAGTGGATGAGAGGGTGCTGTTTATCTTCATACATTGAAACCTATCTGTGAGGTAGCTTGTGAACCAAGCGATGGGTCCTGGGGACAAGCCGGTGTGGCGAAGAGCATTTGGGAGCAGGGAGTGGGAGACTGTGTCGAATGCTTTAGACAGGGCTATGAAAATGGCTCCTGTTAGCAGCTTCTTGTCTAGGGCATTGTGCAGTGAGTTGGAGGACTCTATGAGTACAGTGGTTGTGCTGTAACTGGCTCTAAAACCATGTTGTTTCGTACATAGGATGTTGTGCGCCAGCATGCAGTCTGTGAGTTGTGTGGCAACGATTTTTTCCAGGGCTGTCGAGAGGGGAGGGAGTAGGGAGTATGGAGATGGGCTTGTAATTATTGGGTAAAGCGGGATCTCCAATCTTTATTTATAAAATATCTCAGACTCAAACAAATTGGTATGGTTTGTTTTGATTTTCTCTCTAAGTCCTTTATATCCTAATTATTGAACCTGACTAGGCCACCTGAGAGAATATAGTCACATGCAGGTGACGTGACCAGTATCTTATGCCTGGGTTACTTATGATCTTAATAAGAACTAAATACTTATTGAAATTAGTACTAGCCCTACCCTACGAGATCTCTGTTTGGGAGCTCTACCAGACTTGTGTCACATCTTAAAAAGCAATTTTCTTTTTGTGCTGCACTCCACGGAAAGATGTGAGACACCATATGTACAAATTGATTTTTGTTGGCAGTACAATGGAGTGGCTGCAAGTGCTCAATTTGTGCTGGTATGAATGTATTTGAGAATCAGGCCCCTGGTGGCTTATTTATTTAGTTTTTCTTAAGTTTTTGTTGACTGGAAAATGGAATGTTTGGAAAAGAAATATCAAATCTATCACTTTCGGTCATGGAGTCAGAGCTTAACATTTAATATACACTCTTGTATGTTTAGGTGAATGCCCCCAAACAACTGTGCAATACAATAGGGACAGCCATGTTTTAAAAGTAAGATGTACACTGAAAAGGCAAATGGCCAGTTCTGAAACAACCTGAGCATACACACTAGTCACAAAGATCACTCGGCACATGCAGTGCATTGGTGATTTTGAAAGGTATTTGAGAGCTGAATGGGGGATGGGGATCCACAAGGCACCTGCAAGAGGAATAAATAAAATAGGTTATTGGGTGGGCAGGACCATTGGACACCAGGAAGAAAAAGGAATTGGGTGGGTGGGGTTGGGGGGATCCCCAGACACCAAGAAGTTTTGACTTTTCAGGGTGCGGAACCTGGCACTCCAACACTGGCACTATGTAAAACAGTGCAATGCATGGGTGCACCATAACTAACACTATACCGTATAGCATTGCTTCTGTCCTCTCTCACCAGAATGTTTGCTGGTATTATCTCAAGCAGTGCCTGGTAACATCTGGAATGCCAGTTTGCATTGCTCTGCACTTAGTGGAATTCCCCCTCCCCACTGCCACAGTGTGAGTGCTATACTGTATGTGATGGTTTCAGGGTCATGTGCAATATAGTGTAATAGGTATTTCCCAAACTCTTTGCGAATTGGGCCCTGGCATCTAGCTGTAATGCCTCATCTACCCACAAAGCCTGTCTCTGTCTTGGCCTATTATACCCTGAAAGAAACTTGGTGGGTCTGTCCTAATGGCAGAAGATCATGGGTTCATGTTGGCGAATGTTATTGATTCATTTGGCATCAGGTGCCTCTGCCTGAGGCAGTCGTACACCACCTGCCTACTAATTGAGGATGAGCACAGGGGTAGATTGCAAAGACAGCTGCTTACCCCACCACCTGCCCTGCCAGTGAAAAGGTTCTGTCGCAGACACCTCACTTGTCAGGGTGGGGGCATATGTAATAAAAGGGAGGTAGAAGCAGAGATCAGTAAAATAAACAATTACTAAAGCCGGTGTAGTTTTTCCTCAGGAAAATAATGGTATCCAGACTGATAACCCCCTCAGCCTTCAGCACTGTTGTTCACTGGCTCATGATTCTGTTATTTCCTCATTATAACCAACTGTCCACAATTTATCATAAAAGTAACCTGTTACACCTCACTTCTCAATTATACTTATGCAGTTCAAATAGAACAATTATGCTGCAGCACCGTATGAAGCAGCGCAGCAGTTCATGAAACTGATTTCCCATCAGAGCTGTTGCGTCTTCCTGATTTTGAGACAGAATGCAATTACTAATAGTAATAGTCTATCATGCCATAGAAACATAAAATCTGTCAGCAGATAAGGACCATACGGCCCACCTAGTCTGCCCATTTCCCTACTCACTGCTGAGCACCCAAGCTTCCTGCAACTGCAAAACACCATTGTGCTGTTTTAAAATGAATGATGATTAGTGTGAAAAAAAGAATGCTCTGCAGGGTTTTGTTTTTGGAAAAGACATATCAGATTCAGAAACTGAGTTACAGCATTTCGTAATAATGAAGACTGTATCTGAAGCGGTGTGTGAAGAAATAGAGAATAAAGTATGCATGGGGATGTTAAATGCAATTTTACACACACAAAGTGTGAGATGCTTCATAAACCCCAAGAGTGAATCTCAAGGATTTTATCCAGGCATCACACACAGAGAGTGTGTGAAAAAATAAATGAAACCTCTAACCATACTTTTTTTTCAATACTAGCTGACTTTACTGACAGTCAAACATTCTTCTACAGCTGATGCTGTTTTCTGATGCAGGCACGAGAGGACATATTCAGAGCTGGGTGGATATACGTGCATAACAGTATGTCACAAAAATAATCTGTGCCAGCCAGTTCTGTTGTGCTATTCAAACAGAATGAGTGATTGGAACAGATTGCACAGTCTGTTTGAATATCATACCATGGATACGTAGTGCATAGCAGGCGGCTGCCATGTATAGTGCGGTGCATCCAGGGTACGGGGCTGAAGACTACCCATGGGGGAATGTGAGGTACACACCTGAATGTGCCATGTCCCCCATGGGTGCTATTCAACCCAAACATGCAAATGAGCTCATTGGGCATACATGGCGCAATGGAACCTCATGTATGCATATTATGGGGTCATTTGCATGGCTGAACCTTGTGGAAGGCACTGGGCCAGGCCCCTACATAGCTCAGATCCCTGTTGAAATGAAAAAAGGAACACCTATCCCTAATTTTCCATACTGTAGAGTCCCCCCACCCCAGCCCCAATCCCCACTGAAATAAAAAAAGAAACACCTATCCTTCATTTTCCATAGTGTAGGGTCCCTCCCCAGCTTTGATTCCATTGAAATACAAAGGGAGTACCTTTCCTCATTTTCCATAGTGTAGTGTCCTCCCTCCCGGCACTGATCCCTGTATAATGTAACAAAAGAACTCTGATCCCTGCTTTTCCATACTGTAGCCCCCGGCCCCGCTGAGCTCATTTCATTGAAAACTATCCCTGAGGCCCTTTGCAGGTATGACTACTAATGGTGTTAAACTACCTTCATTGTACTCCTGAAAATGCAGTTCATACTGACAGAATGCCTTTATTTATTTGCTGTATTAATGAAATGCTTGGATTACTGTTTCACTGACAAAAAAAAAGAACAGCACCTACTATATATGTGACCAGGACTGTTAAAGCTATATTTGTAAAGTAGTTTATTACATTTCACAGAATATATTGCATATTACTCATTGTGATTATGTTGCCTCCCCATTATTTATTACTGAGGTCATTTGTATTAAAACAGGATTTCTGCTCCAGAAGAGTTCATCTATTCCTTCTGCCTCTCCCTACCTGAAGTCATATAGCACTGCTTGTGATCTCACAGTTATTCCTATGGCAACAGACTGTGATGTCACAACAGAAGATTATGACTTGTAGTAGGGAGTTAACTATAGGGGCAGACGGACTCAAAATAAATTCTAAGGGATAGCAATCAAATATTCCTACATATTTCCTAAGTAATAAATTATGGGGAGGAGAAATATATAAAATATAAATGGAATGCAAGCAGAATTGTACGTCATTATTATGTTTATAAAAGTTCTCCTTGAGGCATCAGCAGTTCTTTAAATCTGTTTATATATAGTATGCATCTGAGACTTCAGACAAGCCTCCAACATTGCAGAATTATGTGACACACAGTGTATTTATTGTTGCTGGGTCTCTTTTTCATATAAAATATTTATTTATTTATTTATTTAATTATTTCAAAAGTTTTACTCAGAAATATATACTGAGCTGGTAACAGCTCATTTCCAGATGTGTCCTGGGGCAAGGGGATGAGTGAACAAACATTGTAAACAGCAAACATTAGTAAGGTATACACATAATTAAAAACAAAGCACAGTAACTATCAGAGGTAGGGAATAAGCATACACATAAACTATGATAATCAATACAATTACGCAGAATAACAGGAACAGTTAAATGATACCAATGCAGCTGTGCAATTCTAATAATCATATTAGGATACACTGTCATGGATTGGGGGACCAAGGAGCAGGGAAAGTGAAAAGAGACATTTGTAGAGAAAGCAGGGATCAGAGATGATTGCTGGAGTGAGCTGAGACATCCCAAAGGAGGGATTGGAGAGAGGAGAGAGGAGGTGGAGTGAATAGCAGGAGGTAGAGAAGACTAGAGCTTAGGGAATGTAAAGGAAAAAGAAGCTTGACATGCGGAGGATTTCATTGGAGGAAGGGAGGGTAATAGGGGATCAGTGTTACAAAGGGAATATGTAACTTATGTGTAAACTGTGGCTGGTTCAACACTGGGCAGAGAGCACGAGCCTGTCTTTAATGTTGATGCCCTGGTAAAGAAGAGATCCAGAGGCTTGCTGCAAGAAAAGGAGCCTTCCATGTCCTGAAACCATGAGTACACAATTGAGTGGCCTGTGTTTCAAGGAACAGTGACAGTTCTTCATTGTGTTTTGCAAGTTGCCCATCAAGTCAGATTACAAATTCTCCAAATTGTGTGTGTGTGTGGGGGGGGGGGGTGCTATTTGCACAGTTGCATAGCCTGTAGAGAGGAAGTGAAACTAAGAACATTGCTCTTTGTAAAAGTGCACCAGTGCTGGCCAACCTGTGGCAACACCTTTGGGTCTATACCTGTATGGTCTGACCTAAATTTTGGTACCTGGTAGGGAGAGGGTAGACTGACCAACTAGAAGAGGCCCTAAGAAGGCTACGTTTAAAAGCTGACATTTGCACTAACCCTCCTTCTACAAGGTTGCTGTTGTTAATAAAACTGTGTTATTCTGTTAAAGGAAAACTCCTATCAAGTCCCTAAGTGCAGCAGTGGCTGCAGAAATGTATGATTAGGGCTTTTAACATAAAAGTAAATGTTTTCATTACCTGGTGCCCTGGAATTTTAATTAAAAAGATCCGCTCACTCCATAATGGCAACAGAGCCCCGGGCAGACATCTCACATATCCTGTATGACTTCTGCCATGAAAGTTATGCTAATAAGGGCTACCAACAAATGGCAGATGCTGGAGTCATAATGCAATGTGTGACATCACAGTCTGCTGCTCTGGAAATTATGATGTCACAGACAGAGGATTGTGGCTTCAGTCATGAGAAAGGCAGGAGGATGAGATAAAGTCTAAGGCCCCAGGGCCCTATGCACAGATGCAAACAGTGGTAGCACAACATGGGGAAAATAGCTGCCTATTGTGCCACCAACCTTTGAAGCCATATACACAGAAAGTGCATAAACGTGGTGGGTGAAATTGGAAAAATCAGTTTCACACACTTTTTATATAAATGCACCAGTTTTACAAATTTTTGTACAATTTCATGAATTGAGCTCAGTATATTTAAAAGTGCAAGATTTGCATATAATTCTGTATTTGGGAAGAAAATGTGCATTCTGATTTAACAAGCGTAACGTATATTGGGCTAAAAAGGTTATAGATGTAGTAGCCTCATGTTATGGAAGACATTCTGTGAGTGCCATGTGGCCTTTTGCACAGCAGTAAGAAGACTGCACAATTTTAATGATTTAGGGTTTTAAAAATATACTTTCAAAAGTGTGCAGTATTCACATATAGAAACTAGTGTGGTGCTAATAAATAGCACTTTTGTGAGTGGGAAAGGAGGGTTTCTCCCATATTTAGGGCTGCAGTGGGTGTAGCCCTGCAGACCTCTTGCTATGAGAAAAGGACTCCCACATTCCTTCTGACTGAACAACATGTTGGAGATGGAGCAAAGTCGACTCCATGTTAGTGTTGTCCCTGGAGCACTCTGTCCCTTGTCTGAACTGGCACTACACTATTTTTTGCATGATCATGACACTGAAGGATTGGGCACCCCAGTGATACTCTTATGTCCTGGGGGTGTGGGGGTGATGCTGAGAGGTGCAGGTGGGGATATCTTAATTTAAAAAGAAAAAAATTGGAGATCATGGCACAAAGTACCATGCCCAGATGGCCACTGCACATCACTGCACATGCCCTAGTGACTGCACATGTGCAGTGGACTGCGGTGGCCATATTGGACAAAGCACATTGTGCCATAACTGCTGATTTTTTTCTTTTAAATTAGAGATGTCCCCCACCCTACCCTCCATCTCAGCACCCACCTCACCACCTCCCCAGAAACATAAGTGTGACACTGGGGTGCCCAGTCCCCAGTGTCACAAGCAGGATGCCCCAAGTTTTTTTTTCCATATCACCCACCTGACCTTCCTTCTTAGGACTCACCACCCTGCACCCCCCAGAAACATAAGAGTGTCACTGAGGGTGCCCAATCCCCAGTGTCATGATCAGGATACCAAGTTTTTTCTTCCATATCCCCCACCTGACCATCCCTCTCAGCACCCACCACTCCACTCCCCCAAACAAATGTAACATGTCACTGAGGGTGACCAACCTCAGTGCTTAAACTTGAACAGTGACACTGTGGGGTGCCCAACCCCAGTGTCAAATCCTTTATCTTTTGTTGTTGTTGTTGTACCTGTAAAATAAAACATCTATTGATGTCTTTTGTAGCCAAGACTCCACCCAACCCTCTCACTCAGCACCTCCCCAAGTCCTTACTTACTGATCAGAGGTCCAGTGCCATAATCCTCTCTGAACCACAGTCATGTCTTCACTCTTCAATGCTGACCACAAACTGAGGACATCAGGTATGCATTCAATGTATGTCAGTTGGGTTTTGGACTTAGTAGCATAACTTGGCCATTTTTCATTATTTTTGTCACAAAGTTTCAATATGCCTTTTTTGGACACCACCTCATGAACAATGCAAGTGATGTTCCGGAAATCTGTCCCAAAAGGCGATTTTGCAGTTGCTGTGCTGGAGTTGAAAATGTTTCTCCACCATTGTTCATAAGGTGGGGTCATAAGAAGGCTATGTTGGAAAATTTGTGTACAAATATTAAAAAAACAATAATGATATGAGCCTACATTTAATTTTGTGAATGCAGGTTCATAACTTTGGTAATTTTCAATATTTTTCCCCAAATTTACAACAAAGCCATATCTTTCTAACACCTCATGCATGTGACAGCTGTCTTTTTTCAAATCCTGGCCAAAATGTTTTTTTGGTTTTTTTACATCCCGAAAGGTGATTTTGCAGCCCCTGTATGAAATCACATTTTGGACAGGAGTTAAACATTTTCTCTGCCACTGTTCATGAGGTGGGGTCATAAGAAGGCTATGTTTAAATTTGGTGTAAACATATTAAAAAATAACAAAGTTATGAGCTTACATTGAATTTTGTGAATGCAGATTCATAACTTTGGTCATTTTCAGGTTTTTAACCCCCAAATTTACGACATTGCCATATCTTTACAGCAGTTCATATATGTGACAGCTGTCATTTTTCAAATTCTGGCCACATTTGTTTTTTACATCCCGAAAGTGATTATGTGGTCCATGTGTGAAATCATCCTTTGGGGCAATAGATGAAATTTTCTCTGCCATTGTTCATGAGGTGGGGTCCTAAGAAGGCTATATCCTAAAGTTGGTGTAAAAAATATTTAAAAACAGAAAAGTTATGAGTCTATGTTGAAGTTTGCAAATGCAGGCTCATACACTTGGTAATAATCAATATTTTAACCCAAATTTTCAACATTTCCATTTTTTTACAGCACCTCATGAATATGACAGCTGTCATTTTTCATCTCCTGCCCAAAATGTGTTTTTGCGTCCCAGGAAATTCATTTTCGCAGACCCTGCATGAAGTCCTCTTTCAGGCAGGAGTTGAACATTTGCTCTGCCCTTCTTTATGAGACAGGGTCATAACAAAGCTATGTTGAAAATTTGGTGTACAAATATTAGAAAACAACAAATGTATGAGCCTACATTACATTTTGCTAATGCAAGCTCATAACTTTGCTAATTTTCAATATTTTTACCCCAAATTCTTTAGCTGCAGTCCTACTGAGTCTGGCCAGAGTTTGTTTCTCTTTGGTTTACACTGAGCATACACCAGTGTTTGTTAGCCATTTCTATGTATTTTAGACAGGAAGCTGTCAAAACGGCTAGATTTGTAGAAATGCAGTCTAGGTCAATCATTGAAAAACAAAGTTTATATTTTACTTTAAGGTACCCAGCTTTGCTCAGGGTGATCCTGAATAGTGTGCAGTATCAGTCCGACTCCCCCAAACCAGTGGCAGATATCATCCACAAACAATGGCTGCACTATTCATTCCCTGCCTCCCATTTTGACCAGCCTCCTCTTCACAGGCAAATCCCTATGGACACTGCTGGTCTTCTCCAACCTGCTGCTTCTGCGACACCCCCAAGAATCATGATGAGGCTTGGGACCACCAAACAGGAAGCTGAGGTAGAAAGCACTACAAGGCTAAGGTGCAATGGGGGCTCCCTCTGCTTCTCCCAGCAACTCATCAATGATCTCGGATGGGCCATCTCAGAACCTTTACACTCTTATGACCTTGTTTCATGCTCTAGATGCTGCTACTGTCCTTCCCTCGCACCCTTGGAACAGCCTGACAGTCAATGAATTCAAACAGGCATGGGATAGACAGTATAGTCACCTTAGCAAGACAAATTGATAGTAGGGGTAGAAAACCTGGGTGGACTAGATGGACCACACGGTCTCCTGCCAGCAAAGTCTTATGTTCTTATGTTCTGCCAGCTTCTCCCACTGCTTCTGCAAGTGAAATATATACCACCAGCATGGTTCAGCATTAGGTGCCCCCCTCAGTTTTATCTTGGGCAGAAGGGGCAGCAACACCACTGGTTCCTTTGTCTGATTACCCCCTTTAGCTGTCACCCACCAACAGGCCAGACCAAAAGCTCAAAGATCTTCACACAAGCTCATGAGTGAAGCAGCCAACCTGTGAGTACTGTTTCTTTTGTTTTAGCAGTGGTGATCTCTAAGGCCTCTGAAAGTGGACATAAGTCCAATTTCCACGTTCCACAATGCAGAGGTTCCCACGCTGCTTCTGACTTGCAGCCACCTGGCAAGCACCTTTACCACATCGGGGCTCGGGCCACTGGGCCTATACTTTGTTATAATGTGGGGTCCCAGAGATCTTGTTAGGGGGGTGCTTATCACTGGGATCCCCTCCTGTTGGACTTGGACTTGAACTCTGCTCATAATAGATCTGCACGGTGGTCTGTTCCTATGACCTCAGGGTTGCTGCAGAGTATTCATCTAGCCAATAACCGTTCAGACGTTTGACTGTTATATCATTTGAACTTTCAGTTTAACTAGTTAACTAAATGCTCGGCATCATGTTTAGTGCAATGGACTTCCAATTCTCACATGTAGTTCAAATTGTCTGCTGTTTCTACTTTTTGATAACTTACAGTTCTATATATTTTACTGCTGCCACATGATGGATGGGCTTCTGCCCACCTTCCATTGGGGGGGGCTCCAGAGACTTGGTTTTAGTTCACTGGAAATCTCTCCTTGCTGATCACCGAGGGCGGATATTCCTTCCCCTCTCTCCTCCTCAGCAGTCTGGCTCATACATGGTTCTTTCTGGTCACCCTGGTTTTCAGCCTTATGAGGATGGCCTGCTAACTACTTGTAGGAGACATACTAACGTTAGCCACTCCAGCCTTTTAGGTGTGGCCCATTGAAAGTGTTACAGTCTACTGAGCTTCCTCCTGTTCACCTGAGGTACCCTTTATAGGTACCTGAGGGTGATGCGAGAGCTGTACATTTACACAGCTTTGCTGTTCATGATAGGATACAACAGTCCCAAAATCCACTGTTTGGGCTTCTGCAACTAGTCTAAGTTGTGGACTATGACAGTTGTGGCACTTGAAGGTTGCAAGGTACTCTCACCCTCTCTGACCATTCAAAGTGTACCAGCTTGATACTGTTTGGGTTATGTCAAATTAGCTCCACCCCTGAAGGCATCACATTATCCCCTTCCCTCTCCCTCTGAGGCATTCTAGTTTGACAACCTCCCTCAAACCCCCTTGCCAATTTCAGCAGCATCAGCATTACTGTTCAATGGCAGTTCTTGCTGACATGTAAAATATATGTTTGCTGTTCATGGTTCTCCCTGGGCCTTTCCTGAGGAGTGATAGCTTTTTGACCATTTCCCCTCTCACACGTTTGGTGCAATTAGCACTGTTCTCCCACCCCACTGCAGCTTGAGTCTTAACAGCTTCTTTTTGTTAACTTATAGGCTTGATTTGGGGTAGATGGTGGTCTTTGAATTTATTGATATGCAAGCCTGTGATTGTTGCGGTTGTTATTATGAAGCACACTAGACTTTTCCAGAGAAGGTTAATTCTTCAGGCTTTGTTTCTTGCTATCCTCTCCTCACACCTCACATGTTCTGCTGACAGATATTTTCCCTTGGGATCAGAGGTTCCATGGTATTCCCTGTCTGCCTGCCATTACCTAGGTATGTTAACTTAGATCACTCTACTGTTTCCCAACAGTTCAAGACTATACATTTATATTCCATACAATGGCCCCAATGACATGTGTGTCTTGGAATGTGAGGAGAATGAACTCCATATAAAAAATAAAAGGTTCTCACCAGACTAAAATCCCTGGGTGCAAACGTAGCCCTTCTGCAGCAAGCCAAACTGACCTTGGCTGAGGTCACCAAACTGAGGTAGGAGTGGGGGGAGGTGGAGGTCCACAGTGTCACTGCCTCCTCAAAGGCAGGGGTCTCAATATTGGTTCACAAGCATCTGCCACAGAAGGTGGCCAGGACCCACAGTAACCCCACAAAAGGTGGACTCTGGCTGATTTCAATACTCTAGAATGCCCTCTCATTATTACCAGTGTATATGATCCTATTCAGTGCTACCTAAGCTTTTATGCATCCCTCTGTCAAACTATCTCTGACTGGGTGAACTCCACCATGCAGTTTTTGGTAGAATGAATTTTAATGTCATCCTGGATGTCCTGATTGACCAGAACTTGGATAAACATGAGCTACACATTAAGGCTGTTGTGGTGCTGAAGGCTATCTGGAGCCTCCTGTCCCAATAAGATATCTGGAGACTGCATTACTCCCAGGAGAGGGACTATTCCTGTTTATCTGCCTCACACCAAACTGCGAGCTGTATAGATTTTTGGCACACATCCCCCTTGCTTACCCAACTGGCAGCCTCCTCTAGAACTGTACTTATGTGCCTTTTAGACCATGGTCCAGTAGAGATCATGTTATTGTGGGGCCACCAACACCCACTTCATCCTCCTGGAGACTTGACCCACTCCTGTTGCAGGATGTCCACATTAAAATGTGGCACCATGCAGAAGCTGTCTCATACTTCCAGCTTAATGACAAAGGAGGTATCAGCAAATAGGTGCTGTAGGAGGCCTTTAAGGCCACCCTGTATGGCTGCATTAAGGCACATGCCTCCAGCAGGCAGAAGAAGCACAGCCTGGCAGCAAAAAAGAAACTATATAATGAGGCCTTGGGACACTGCATTGACCCTGCTCTACTTAACATAGAAACATAGATTTTGATGGCAGATAAGAACCGTTTGGCCCACCCACTCTGCCCAGTTCCCTACCTATTGGATAAGATGCAGATCCTAGTTAACCAATAGCCTACTTCCTCCTAACCCCCACTAGAATTGCCTTATGTCTGTCCCATGCATTCTTAAATTCCCCCACTGTTTTTGACCCCTCAACCTCCTCAGGAAGGCCATTTCATGCATCCACCACCGTCTCCATGAAAAAATACTTCCTCATGTTGCCCCAAAGCTGTCCCCCCTCTATCTTCAAATTGTGCCCCCTTGTTCTTGCACATCCATTTTTTTGAAAGATGCTACCCTCTTGGACTTTGTTGATTCCCTTGAGGTACTTGAAAGTTTCTATCATGCTCCCCCCTCACCACCACCACTTCCTCTCGGGTATACATATTAAGCTCTTTTAGCCTCTCTTCATATGGCTTCTGGTGCAGACTCTGCACCATTTCAGTTGCCCTCCTCTGGACTGCCTCCATCCAGTCTATGTCCTTGCAGAGATAGGGTCTCAAGAACTACACGCAGTACTCCAGATGGGATCTCACCAACTGTCTGTACTGAGGAATAACAACTTCCTGTTTTCTACTGGTGATGCCTTTCCCTGTGCATCCCAGTATCCCCCCAGCCCTCCTTACTGCCTTCTCACATTGCTTACCTACCTTTAGGTCATCTGATATGACTACCCCAGGTCCCTTTCCATTTTTGTTGTTCTTATACCTCCCCACCCCACCCCATTGTGTACTCTTCCCCTGAGTTTTTATTTCCCAAGTGCATTACTTTACATTTCTTTGAATTGAATCTAAGCTGCCATACTTTTGACCATTCCTCCAACCTTGCCACGTCCCTTCTCATCCTTTCCACCCGCTCCTTGTGTATCAACCCTGTTACAGATCTTTGTGTCATCTACAAAGAGGCATACTTTTCCTTCTAGTCCCTCTGCAATGTCACCTATAAAGACCTTTAAGAGGACCAGTCCCAGTACTGAACCCTGTGGTACCCCACTAGTAACCCCCTTTTCTTCGGAATGGACTCTGTGTACTATTCCTTCTGCGTCTTGTTGTCCAGCCAATTTTTTACCCAGGTTACCACCCTGGGACCCACTCCCAGGCTAGCTAACGTGTTTATTAATCTTTTGTGTGGGACTGTATCAAATGACTTGCTAAAGTCTAGGTAGGCCATGTCCACAGCCTCTCCCTGCTCTACTACTTTGGTCACCCAGTCAAAGAAATCTATTAGATTCATCTGATATGACCTTCCCACTTTGAATACATGCTGCCTTGGGTCCTGTGCACCGTTGGCTTCTAGGTACTCAACAATTCATTCTTTCAGAAGTGACTCCATCATTTTCCTTAACATTGAGGCCAAATTTATCAGGTCTGTAGTTTCCTGCCTCTGCTTTGCTCCCACTTTTGTAAAGGGGAATCACATCTGCCCTCCTCCAGTCCTCAGGTACCACACCATCCTCCCATGATTTGTTAAAAAGAGTAGTCAGTGGTGTCACTAGTTCTCCCTTTAGTTCTTTTAGAATTCTGGGGTGAATCCCATCAGGCCCCCTTGCATTGTTCACCTTCAGTTTTAGGAGTTCTTTCAGGATACTTTCTTCTGTGAATGGACTGGTATTGACCCCCCTATCCAGAGTGCTTCTATTTATTGATTTAGGTACCTCCCCCTCCTCTTCCTTTTATGAATACTGAGCAGAAGTATTTGTTCAGTATCCCTGCTTCTTCACTATCACCATCTGCTCACCCTTCCTCCCCTTCATTAAGCCTCACTGTCCCTTCCTTTATCTTTCTTCACTCCCTGATGTTCCTGTAAAAGGTTTTATTACCCTTCTTAACTGAGTTGGCTATCTTTTCCTCAGTTTGAGCCTTTACTATTCTGACTGCCTTCCCCACTTCCTTCTGCTGTAACTGGTACAGTTCTCTGTCCTGCTCCTTCTGTGTTTCCTTATATTTCCTGAATGCTATATTTTTCTCCGTAACCTTCCCCATCACCTCTTTTGAGAACCATAGTGTTTTTTTCCTTCCTTTTGTTTTGTTTATTTGCTTCACACAAAGGCTTGTTGCCTCTGTGATGGAAGTCTTGATTTTTCTCCATTGTTCCTCCACCCCCTCCTTCTTGCCCATTTGTTGGTGCTTTTCTGAGGCACTCTCCCATTTTGCCAAGGTCAGCCCTCCTAAAGTCTAATACCCTCACTTTTATATGGCTAGACTCTATGGCTCGGTTTATCATTAACCACATTGTTTGGTGGTCGCTTGTTACCAGATGGCTACCCACTTCAGAATCTGAGATCCTCTCTCCATCCCCATTTGAGAGTACCAGGTCTAAGATCGCTCTCTCCAGAGTGGGTTCCAGCACTAGCTGTCTGAGGCATGCCCCCATTAGATCATTGAGAATGACCCTTCTCTTGGATGTGGCGGCAGCAAAGGTGCTCCAGTTAACATCTGGCATCTTCCAGTACCCCATCAACAATATCTCCCCTTTTTCTGCCATTCCAAGGATGCCTTCTATCATTTCCTTGTCCATTTACTCCCCCTGGAATGGGGGTCTGTATACAACCCCAGTGCAGATTGTGGTGCCATTTTCTTCTTCAGGGTGACCCATGATGCCTCCTCTCCTCCTTGTTTACCCTTTAGTTCTGTTGCTTTGAGCCCTTCCCTTACATAGAGAGCTACTTCTCCTTCTCTTTTATCCTCCCTGTCCCTCCTGTAGATTGTGTACCCTGGCATGTTGACATCCCAGTCATGGTTCTCTGTGTACCATGTTTCTGTGACTGCCGCGATATCCAGGTGTCCCTCTTCCATTAAGGCCACTAGTTCAGGGAGCTTGTTTCCAAGACTGTGGGCATTGGTACTCATTGCCCATCATTTTTTGATGGCCTTACCCCTTTTAGGCCCATCTCTGTCCTTACTGCCTTTGTCTTTTTCTCTATTTACCTCTGTCCTGCTCCCTACTGACTTCTCTACCTTGGTGTTTACCTTGCTAACTACCTTGTTCTGTGGGGGGGGCTGGGATTTCCTTGCTCCTTTTCAGTGCCTCCCCCCTTGGCTAGTTTAAATGCTTGACAATGAGGCATTTAAACCTATTACCTAGGATCCTGTTTCCCCTCCTAGACAGATGCAGTCACAGACCATTTCACTAGTATAGGCCTGTATCCCTCCAGGTGGAACTCCAGTCCACAATTAAGCCAAAACCCTGAGCTTTGCACCAGTTTTTCTACCATTCATTGAATAACATGGTGCAGACATACCACAACCTCACCCATGCCATAGCCAGGCAGCATCTCCTTGAAGGTTACTGTGTGTGCTACTTGTCTAAGGCCCCTTCCCAACTCCACAAACTCCTCCTGCACTGCTCTGATCCCATTCCCAGCCAGGTCATTTGTCCCTAGGTGAAGAATTACATCTAGCTCCCTCTCCCATGCAGCTGCTCCTGCGATCCTGATAATTCACTTCCTTTCCCTCCAAGCCATGGTGCCAGGCAGGCACCGTATCTCCCTCTCCCCTTCCTCCCCCAGTTCTACCCCCTTAATGATTGAGTCCCCCACCAGGAGTTGTTTCCTTCCCCTGTGGGGTCCTGTACCACCCTCCTGTGGGTCTCTTTTGTGGAGGTTCCCAACATCCTCCTTGGTCTCCACTGTAGGTGCCTCCATAGAGGGATCATGCTCTGCCAGAATGGTGTATGAATTGTGGAGAGGTATGGAGAGAAATCTGATCTCTTTGGATGCAACTTAATGTCCTCATCACTAGAAAGTCTGAACTGGCTGTCACCAAACTTAAGCATAGGTACTGGGAAGGGGGTGATAAAGCCAGGAAACTACTCTCCTACTAGCTGTGAAAGCAACAGGTGGAGTAATATGTCAGGGGTTTAAATGAATACACTGTGACCCTGCAGTCCCACCCACAGAAGATGAGTGACATAATGCGTTCCTTCTATAATTGGCTCTACATGTCCAATGGCCCTCCAGACCTGGACAAATTTAACCTCTGTATAGCAGCATTACATTTCCCCACCCTGACAAATATTCAACAGTGCTCCTTGGAAGCCCCTCTGGCAATGTCTGAAGTATGTGCTGCAATTGCCTCTATTGCACCCCATAAGGCCCTTGGGGGTGTACGGTATACCCATAGACCTATATCAATATATTTTGGACAGTGCTGTCCCCCCCACACACACAGCTGATGGACATTTCTCTTAAAGCCCCTCATGCCACCTGCCTTCTTATACCTTAAGAGAAGCTACTATAAAGGTGCTACATAAGGAAGATAAGGACACTTCTTTTCCAGCAAGTTATAGGCCAATCTTCCTCATAAATGTGGATCTGAAGGTCCTGGCTAAAGTCTTAACCACCTGTCTTGAAGTGATTCTTCCCTGTCTGATCCACACTTTGCAGGTGGTTTTGTGAAGGGCCATTTGAGCTCAGACTATCACAGGACCTTCTTCTCTTTGATGGTTGTGGCTAAGGTGCCCTCCCTCCAGCCACAGTGGTAGCTGTCAATTTCAAAAAGCTTTCAACTCGGTTTGAGTGTGGGTACCGTTTCTGGTTCTGAGGAATCTGGGTTTCGACCCTGGATTTGAGTCATGGATCCAGACCTTATACACATCTGTTTCAGCCAGGCTTTTAACTAACTCCACCCTTCCCCAACCTTCTCCTTGAACAGAGGTACCCATCAGAGTTGACCCCTCTCCCCAATGTTATTTAACAACTGGCAGCAGTGACCCATTAGCATCCCTCCTTGGAGGGAATAATAACAGGGAAGCATGAATCTCACATCCTGCTTTATGCAACCAACTACTTGGTCCATCATCAGGACACTCCTAGAAGTCTCTTGGCATTGATGGACCTTCTCAGTGACTTTCATGGTATCTATGGGCTGAAAACCAGCCTGGCTAAGACAGAGATACTACTACTTCACCCTTTTTGCCCTTACCCATGTCTGTCCAACATGGACTGAAATGGACCCCACACAGCATCAAATACTTGGTAATCTGGGAACACACAGATGCTAGTGAGATGGTAATGAAAAACATAACCCCACTCCATTTCAGAAATTGAAGGAAGACTGTGATAGGTAGAAATTGCTCCATCTCTCCCTGGTGGGGAAATTCTCAGCCATAAAATTAATCATGGTGACCAAATTGCTAAATTATCTAGCACACTTGGCTGTGGACATGCCAGCACCATGGTTTGTCAATATAGACAAACTAATCAGTAGCTTTCTCTGGGAGGGTAAGATCCTGAGGTGCAGCAGGACTAAATTCAGGGTCCATTGGCAAATAGGTGGATGGTCACAACCTTGGTTTATGCTTATTATGTGGCTTTTAGGTGCACACAAACTTTTCACTGGCTCCATCTCCACTAAATGTGCCCCCTCCCTGTGACTGTGTATACAGACTGACCTCCTTGATGGGATGCACCCTTTTTCTGTCCTGCACTACTGCACAGGGACATTTTTCCAGAATAGCCCCACTCTCCCCCATCCTCCATCAAGGCTTGGAGAAGGCTGGTGCAAACACCCTTGACTCCAGTCCTCTAATCCCCCTATAGAGGAATCCTCTGCTTCGAATAGACAGGTGTGTCATTTATTGGAAGGACTGCTGGATGCAGGTATTAAGTACAGGAATCCAATGTGGTCCAGCATTTGTAATGTAAAAGTGCAGTGGGAGGAGACTGCTATAGATATAAGCCCTAAAGGTACTACACAATGCCTGGAGAGAATGAGACTCACTCACCAAAAATAATTTTAACCATTTAATATGCCATCTGGTTACAGTACTGTATGAATGCCAACATTTCAAAGCACCATTTCCTCTTCTTCAGGGCTACAGTTAGTAAAAGTTAATAAAATACATAATGTACATTATTAATAAATCACATTTTTACTTATCTGATATGTAAACCTTATTTAGATCTTCTAATTTGATAAATAAAACTTTAAATCTCCCTCATTTTGTTATCAGTACAAATTAGTCTCAAAAAAAAATACTAGCTTGATTCATATAGCAGTTCAATGTACCTGTGCAATGGCTTCATGCTTGTATAACATTGACAAACTTTGGCTGTTTGCCTCTCTATCCATGGGATATACCACCGTGTAGGGGTACAAAGGCAAGGAACCCTAGGGGAGGGTTCCCCCCCTTGAGGTGCCACGGGAGTGATTCCCTTGTCTAAAGGTACCTTAGGAAGAAGCCCATGGGAAAGAGAGATGTGCCACTGGAGGAAGAGGGGTGAATGGAGAGGCAAGGAAAAATGCTTGTGTGTGAAGTGAGAAAAGCAGCCCTTAAATAGGCCAAAAGGGAGGTGTGGCCTGTTGCACTGCCCCCTTGAATTACAGGCTATAGCCTTCCAATTCAATGTGCCTGAGCAACTGTTTTTGTGATTGTGTAACATAGATAAGTGTTGGCTGTTCACCTCTCTATCCATGGGATATACCACCCTGTAGGGGTACAAAGGCAAGGAACCCTAGGGGAGGGTTCCCCCCCTTGAGGTGCCACGGGAGTGATTCCCTTGTCTAAAGGTACCTTAGGAAGAAGTCCATGGGAAAGAGAGATGTGCCGCTGGAGGAAGAGGGGTGAATGGAGAGGCAAGGAAAAATGCTTGTGTGTGAAGTGAGAAAAGCAGCCCTTAAACAGGCCAAAAGGGAGGTGTGGCCTGTTGCACTGCCCCCTTGAATTACAGGCTATAGCCTTCCAATTCAAAGTGCCTGAGCAACTGTTTTTGTGATTGTGTAACATAGATAAATGTTGGCTGTTCACCTCTCTATCCATGGGATATACCACCCTGTAGGGGTACGAAGGCAAGGAACCCTAGGGGAGGGTTCCACCCCTTGAGGTGCCACAAGAGTGATTACCTTGGCTGAAGGTACTTTAGGAAGAAGCCCCAAAAGAGTATCAAGCAAAGCTTTCAAGGTAGTGACAATGTATCGGGGTCAAGGACCTATACATTGGTCAGTTGGTAGTATGGGTTCAGTTGGTAGCATGGGTCAGTTGGTAGTATTGTTTGAGTAGAGTAGGCAGAAAACAACAAGTGAATAGTGACACACTCGGATGTCTGACAGTAAGTTGTGGAGGCCTGGCTTCCTAAGGAGAGAGAGAGAGAGAACAGCCAAAGGGGAGATGGGACACTTATGGGATGGCCACGTTCTCCATTCAACTCAGAAACCTACCTAAGTGACCTAGGTATTATTGCCTAAGGCTAACTAAATATTATGACCTGTGGCATGGAGAAGAGAAAAAAAAACCTTTGAGGAGGAAATCTCTGAGGATCCAAAGCCTAGGTCACCTTCCCTCCAGGCTTGGGATGTTTTTGATTAGTGACAGCTCTGCTGCTGCAATTTGAAAACTCAGTCAAGGGGGGGAAATATTCCAATTTGAAGGAAGGATCCCACACTATCCCTCTAACAGGAATGCTGTGAAGGGTTGCGAGCAAACTCTGCAACACAGATCCTCCAAGGCAGGATGAGGACAGCGACGACTGCTGAGGTGCTCAGCTGACTTACTGATCTAAAAACAAACCAAGTGAACCAGAGGCAGTCATGGGGAGAACAGCACAGAAGGTGCCTTAGGCAGCTGGTGCTGCAGCTAAAGGATAGCAATATATTCTCCCTTCACAGCTTAGTCAAAATTCGACATCAAGAGGCACCGCTGTGCATCCACCTTCAGACATAACAGCTAAAGCTCCACCTGGAGTGAGGACATTCACACTATGGGCCAGGAGGGAAGGACCCCACACCAGGCATCACACGCTCAGGATGCAGACTAGGGTTCAGAGTGAGACCGTCGGCTGTGAGTGAGCTCGAGCCAAATTGATGGGCATGGTCAGCTATCTCATGTAGCAATGCAGCAGGCCACACAAGGCACTGGAGAGAATATCAGGTACTAAGCAGCAAAAGAAACACAGTAGGTATGGTACAGGCAGCAATATGTAGCGTGGTGAGCATGTGAAACAATGGAAGCACTGAGTGTTGGAGACCATACATAGGTTAGACATGTTTTTAACAAGGTTTAGCGCAAGGGAACCTGGGCCTTTAGTGGTGTGAGGCTAGCCAAACAGCCCATGAATGAGTGCCAAATAAAGGTGACAAAGACTTGGAGGAGTTTAGCGGCAGAGGCAGTAGCCAAACATAAGGTAATTAGGCCACACGGGACCATGGCTCTTCAACAAAACCCCCAGTCCCCCGCCGTGGGAAAAACAAGGAAACAAAGGAGAAGGACTGTGACCCACATGCAGATTTTAAAACTAGTTTACAGCAACAGCAGCAGCCAGGCTGACCTCCAGGGTATAATAAAACAGGGTGCAAAAATAATTGAGCAGCATTCAGCAGCAATTAACTATAGCCTGTAGGGGCAGCAATCTGAAAGAACATAGAACTGTAAGGAAAGGCAATGCACTGAAAACAGCAACAATATTTGCTTGGTATAAATACAGGAAGCAGGACTGAGTTCCACGGACTAGGTTGTTGTGATTATAGTGAAGCAGTAAAGGAGCAGTTGTTAGCTAGGCAGCAAAGCTATGAACCAGGTGTACTCAATGAAGGATAGACAGCATAGGCGAGCAGAAACAGGGAAGTAACTTCTGAGTTGAAACACACAGATAACAATTGAAGTTGCACTTGAGGTTTTGCTGAAATCTGGTGAGTAAATGGGAGCCAAAATAACACGAGCTCAGGAGTATCACAATACAAAGGCAACAGGATGCTAGAAAGCGAAAAGCACCCAAAAGAAAAAGCAAATGAAAACACAAACACATGACAGGAACAAGCAACACAAAGAAGCACAGCAGCAAGAGGCAAGCAATACTAGCCAAAGCTGCGTCGAAAAATGCTTATGTGTGGAGTGAGGAAAACAGCCCTTAAATAGGCCAAAACAGGCATGTGGCCAGTTGCACTGCACCCTTGAACTACAGGCTATAGCCTTCCAATTGTATAGTGCATGGTATGGAAATCTATGGCTGGAATGGCGTTGTTGTGCTGCTCTCAGTGTGTTGCAATGTTGTTGTGCTGCACTGAGAACATCACTGTTGTAGCACAACAGCATTGAACGTGTTTGCGCATGCATGATAAAGTGGGCAATGGTGGTGAAGAAGTGAGCAGCGCTGGAACAAACTGATACAGCTGCACTGAAATACGCCTTTTTTTATTGGGAGACACATTTTGAGGATCAAGCTGTGCAGCTTTTGGTTGCCCATACACTATAAAAGATTACGTATGAGCAACCATACACAAACAAGTCAGTTTTATGATCTGGAGATTTCCGTGGTAACAGACGTCTTGAGCTGCGCTCTCGAGGTCTCTGGTTACCACGGAAATCTCTTGATTGTGTAACTGCCTTGTTGTGTATGATTACTCATACACAATCCTCTGTTCAATGCTAGTGAGCAGTCCGTGATTATTACTTGTTATATTTCACCTATACATTTTTTATTCCCTTATTTTTAGAAAACATAAATTGATAAACGTGGCATACCTGATTTCAGATGTGCTGTAAAGCTAACAGTCTGTATTTATTCAGGGTTTTTTTTTTCAGCTTTTTTCAGTATTTTATTCTGTTAGCAGAGAAGATAATATTATCTTACCTGTCTTAAAATCTATTAATAAAAGGTATTTCCTTTCAATCTCTTATATAGCGGGATAATGGATGTTCTTCGGTTAATCACCACGCTGTAATCACTTCGCGAGGTTGCCAGGACAACATTGTAAACCTTGAGAACGAAGTTTGAGCAGTTTACTGTTGTCATGTCAGCCTCAAGAAGTGATTTCAGTGTGGCTATTAACCGAAGACCACCGATTAGCTTTTATAGTGTATGAGAACCTGCCGCCACTGCCTGTTTTTACCTGCCACTTGAAATCACTTTTATTAAAAACATAACACAATCATGTGCTATTCTGCTTACCTTGAGGAGTCATGAATCAGTCAGAACTGTTTCTGTAACTGCCTTTATTAGCTCTTATGTTTCTTAATACAACTGTTCAGGGTAGCAAAATTATTAGGTCACAACAACAGTATTTAACAATTTAAAATATGCTATAATTTTTATAATGAAAAAACACAGAAAACTAAACCATTAAAAAAAAACAGTAGAAACAATCAGATTGGATGCACTGATCATATTGTGACGGGGAGCACTGATTAATGGGTAGCGTCACCACAACGCCATCAGGAAAAACAGCTGGCCCTGTTGTGTGAAGCAATCTGCTGCCTGGGTAAAATCTAGCACTTTAGGTAACTAGAAGAAAATAAAAACTTTTGAGCCACAAATAACCAGAACTAGCATTTTGCTATCATAATTGATAAAAAACACGTGTACTTACATGTTAGTCATCATCTGATAACATAGTAACATAGCAGATGTTGGCAGAAAAAGACCCTTGGTCCATCTAGTCTGCCCCTATTACTTCAAAATACAGACTCTATTAGATCTGTGCTCTTATTCCCTGCCCCGAAGTTCTTGACTCCACCAATCCCATGTGTCTATTCCATGCAAGTTTGAATGCATCCACAGTGTTTACTCCCACCACTTCCTCTGGTAACTTGCTCCAGGTTTCTACCACTCTTTCCATGAAGGAAAAATTTCCTCACATTACCTCTGAATGGAAGATGGCCACTAAGCTGGACGTGCTGCAAGCTGTACCTTGCAACTGTGTCCTTTTATTTTGTTATTTATTTATCTTTTTATTTATTTTGTCTTTTCTTGCCTTCCCTGTTCATTTTATTAATTAATCAGGGGTTTGTTGTGAGTCCATCCTGCTAAATTTGTGCAATACACGCTGACGAAGAAACGGACTCACCGGTTCTTTTTGACTGCTCAGCTGAGACATTCTGACATACTCTGGGCTGAGGAGAAGGAGCGAGATTTGCTGGGAGTAGGTTGTGCCGTGATACTGTGCTGGAGTCTGTTCATGGGAGGATCCTTTCGGCTCTTGGGCTGGTTGCACTTTTTATTGTTTGGATTGCCCATATGACCCAGCTTTACATTGGAATGGTTCCTGTGCCGTGGGCTCCGAATTGGACTTCGGTGGGGGTCAGTTGCTGGCACTGTAGGCGGGTCCGACATTGCTCGGGGAGTTGCATCTGGATTCACAGCTGCATAGGCGACCGGGCTTTGGATCAGCTGGGAAGTCAGTTGACGAGCTTGTGGTTCTCCCGGTTCCCTGGGGGGTTGGCTGCTGCGCGGTCACTGCTCGGGAATCAAAGTTGTTGGCAGTGAATGCTCCTGGCTGCACTCTCTGTGGATGGAGCTTTGTTGGCCTGCTTATTCTTTTTGCTGACCCTGGATCTTCACTGGATATTTGCACACAGTATTTTCCGTTTGCTTCAGCTGAGTTTGGATTTTTCATTTGAACTGTCTGTACCTCATTGGATATTCTATTATTAATCTCTTTACTTTGCTCCAGAATTATGGCCAGATTTTGATTTCTTCTATCCTGGAAAGTGAGAGTATCCTTATTTTTATATCCCTGGTGGTGAGAGGACCCGGGTGTCCAAACATTATTTTTGTTCGTCTATCAAAAGATAACTTTTGACTTTTAATTGCTTATGACTTAATGTGAGCAGACTATTAGAACCTGGGAAACAAGAACCCAGGGGAAGAATACACAATGGGGGGGGAGGTAGTAACAACAACAAAAAAGAAAAGGTTCCTGGGGGTAATCATATCAGATGACCTTAAGGTTAGCAAGCAATGTGAGAAGGCAGTAGGGAGGGCTGGGGTATACTGGGATGCATAGGGAGAGGTATCAGCAGCAGAAAACAGGAAGTTGTTATCCCTCTGTACAGACAATTGGTGAGACCCCATCTGGAGTACTGTGTCCAGTTCTGGAGACCCCATGTCTGCAAGGACATAGACAGGATAGAGACAGTCCAGATGAGGGCAACTAAAATAGTGCAGGGTCTGCAAGAGAAGCCGTATGAGGAGAGACTAAAGGAGCTTAATATGTATACCCTTGAGGAAAGAAGGGAGAGGGGGGACATGATAGAAACTTTTAAGTACCTCAGTGGAATCAACAAAGTCCAAGAGGGTAGCATCTTTCAGAAAAAGAGACGTGCAAGAACAAGGAGACACAATTTAAAGATGGGGGGGTGGTTCAGGAGCAATGTGAGGAAGCATTATTTCACAGAGAGGATAGCGGATGCATGGAACAGCCTTCCTGAGGAGGTTGTGGAGTCTAAAACTGTGGGAGAATTCAAGAATGCATGGGACAGACATAAGGCAATTCTTGTGGGTGGTAGGAAGAAATAGGCTGTTGGTTAACTAGGATCTGCAGCCTATCCTGTAGGTAGGGAAATGGGCAAACTAGATGGGCCAAGCGGTCCTTATCTGCCGTCAAAGTCTATGTTTCTATGTTTCTATCGGATTTTTGCTTTCGGATATTTTTACTTCCATTACTCCCAGGCTGTGAGAGGGCTTGGGGGGACTTCAAAACATTATTTCCTGCATACCTTGAGGGGGCAGGAGATTTTTTCTTTGTCTTTTGTTATTATTTTCTTGTTATTATTTTCTTTTGCTGTTTTCCGAGAGCCAAGTATTGGATTGCATTACCTCTGTGGTTTTTGAAGGTTTTATTTTTTAGTTGTGTTTTATTATTTATTTTGGGTGGGTATATAGTGGACATTGAATCTCATTGGATATTAAAGAATGATTTAATTTGGTGTGGTAGCTCCTATATTGTTTTATATTATTATTTTGGGTAATTTTTTTAGGTTAGGGTACAGGAGGCTTGCTTTAAGATTAGAGGTTTGCGATTAAAATTAGTTTTATGTTTTATTGTTTGGGGTGGGTTATTGTTTTTAAATATTTGTTTTATTCTTGAAGTATAATGTGTCTGGGAGGCTTAGCAATGGTTAGGCAGTACTCCCCCACCAGACTCAGGGAATTGCATCCTTTTGACTGTCCCCATTAACATCTGACACCTATTTTGGGTGCAGTGCTTTGGGGATAGTTAGAAGGCATATAAGAAAGGGGAGAACTGGGAATGGTGGGGGAGGGGAAAGGGGAGGGCGGATAGGAGTTGTGGGGTCCAAGAGGTGCCCTGGGGTGAAATGGAGCCAGGATAGAAGTCCTCCCTGTCTTGTCTCCATACCCAAGGGCTCCGATGTCTGCGGGCAGGTGCCGAGGTCTTCCCCAACAACTCATCCTACCTGGACGGTGTTATGCAATGCCAGATCTATTAAAACAAGACAGCTATTATAGCTGATCTTGTTGCAACTACTAATCTGGCTTGCATCACGAGCCTAGCTGGATGAAAATGCAGGCCCTGTTGGCTTCTGCAGTTCCAGCGGGTTCTCGTGTATTGCATGAGGTTGGATGGTAGGGGCGAGGGTGTGTCATTATATTTAAATCTGAGCTGGGCCTTATCGATGTGCCATCAGGAAGTACCAGATCCTTCGAGTGTATCCTGGGTGAGAGTGTAGGCTGCAGGATACTCCTCATCTACTGTCTACCAGGTGATGGTGGAGTATTCCTGCAGAAGATAGCGGATTTCATCATCGACATGGTGTTGGAGTTCCCCAGATGGATAATTCTGGGGGACTTCAATGCCTGGGTCGAAGATGAACTCTCGCATTTTGGTCAAAATCTCCTCCAGCTTATGATAATGCTGGGCTTTACAGAGGTAGTTACCTCCTCAACCCATGTAGGGGGTCACTCATTGGATCTGATCTTTCTTTTGGGAATGGAGACAGCTGATCTGGGGGTGGAACCAGTCAGCTGGTCTGATCATCACACCACAAGGTTCAGCTTCAGGGTCCCCCCTAATAGGTCTGCTCCTACGGAGATGGTCCAGTACCACCCTTTGAGGGGAGTTACCCCTAATGACCTATCAGCGGCACTGGATCTATCGGGTTTGTCAGGTGAATGCATGAATCCAGGCAATTTCGTATTAGCCTATAATAAGGCTGTGGGAGATGCCCTGGACATGACTGCTCCTGTTCATGTTCAACCCCTCACCCTTCACCCAAGGAACCCCTGGTTTGATGGCTCCTTGAAGGAGTTGAGGCGAGTTGGTCAAAGGCTGGAGAGAACTTGGCAAAAGTCTAGCCTTGATGCTGACAGGCTTAAGCTGATGGCACATTATGATAGCTATTAGCTAGAAATCACCCGTAAGAAGGCAGAATTCCTGTCCAGGGAGATTTCTACTGTGCAGAATCGGCCAGCTAAGCTTTTCTGGACCATTGGCAGATTGTGCAATCCAATCTGTCTTCAGCCCAGAGAAGCTTTTTCTCAGCTGAAATGCGAGGAGTTTGCTCGATCCTTCGCAGATAAGGTTGCCAGCATCAGGTCTAGCATTGGCATAGTTTCTCCTATGAGGAGTTGTGGTGATTGGTGGGATGTGGTGTGCACTTGGTCTCTCTGGTCAGATTTTGGCCAGCCAGAATTCATGGATATTGTGACGATCATCCAGACAATGCACCCAACCAGTTGTAATCTGGATCCGGGCCCGACACCCCTCTTATTGGGATGTGTTGATACTATCTGCCCAATAATTGCTGAAATTGTCTGGAGGTCCTTGGAGACTGGGGTCTTTCTAGAACCCTTAAAGGAGGCAGTCATTTGACCACTCCTTAAGAAATCCTCCTTGGATCCAGACTGCCCAGCTGACTACCGACCTATTGCTAACCTGCCATTTGCTGGTAAGGTTATTGAAAAGGTGGTTGCGCTGCAACTGGATGATCATCTTACTACTCACAAGATCTATGATACTTTCCAGTCCGGATTTAGGAAGAAGCATAGCATAGAGACTGCACTGGTCCAAGTATTGAATGACCTCCTGATGGCTAGAGATCAAAAGGTATGTACCATGCTAGTCCTTCTCGATCTCTCCACAGCATTTGACACTGTAGACCATGGTGTGCTGTTGGAGCGCCTGTGGCTGCTTTGTGGTCTGTCTGGTACAGTCCTCAAATAGTTCCATTCTTTCCTTGTAGACAGGTTTCAGAGAGTTACCACCGGAATTTACTCCTCTGACACTTATTCCCTTTCTTGCAGGGTGCCACAGGGCTCCATTTTGGCCCCCATGTTGTTTGCAGTGTATATGCTACCATTGGGAGATATCATCAGGCGATAAGTTTGAGTTTTCACTGCTATGCAGATGATACTCAGCTGTATATGTCTTTTCTGCCAGGACAGGATGTTGCACTCTCCATGCTAAACAACTGCCTTACCGAGATCAGAACCTGGATGAGCACTAGCTGGCTGAGACTGAATCAGGATAAGACTGAAGTGCTGGTTGTGGACCCTGGTCATCCAGGGGCGAGTATGCGAGCTGGTCAGGCAACAGGCATTTTGCTTGATGGCATACAACTCACTGCTTCAGACCAGGTGCGTAACCTCGGTGTTATTTTTGATGGCCTGACACTACGGTCTCAGGTGTTGGCTGTTGTCAAATCCTCTTTCTACCATCTGAGAAATATCACCCGGGTGAAACACTTGGTTCCTCCAGATGATCTTCTAACATTAGTACACACCTTCATCACTACCCACCTTGATTACTGCAATTCTCTCTACCTAGGGCTTCCAGGGGTTGATATCTGCCGCTTGGAGCTAGTGCAGAATGCGGCAGCCAGGCTTTTGACTGGGACTTCCAGGTCCAGTCATATTACTCCTGTGCTCCACGAAATGCACTGGCTGCCTATTCAGTGGCGGATCACCTTTAAGGTTGGTTTGCTAACCTTCAAAGCCCTACATGACCAGAGACCCGGTTAACTGCAAGACCTCTTGATACCCTACTGCCCCTCCTGTCCTCTCTGATCCACTGACGAGGGATTGTTAGAGATTCCCAGGGTACATTTAAAAACATCAGGTGTCCATGCATTTGCTTTCTCGGCTCCGACCCTGTGGAATTCTCTACCTCATCGGCTAAGAGAATGCCTGACCATTGATAGTCTTAAGAAAGAGTTGAAAACATATTTATTTAATTTAGCCTTCCCTAATGATTAATGTATTTTAGCTTCTTGTTTTAATGTTTTATCTGTAATTGGTTTTATGTACAAGTGCCTTGGTTTTTTGAAAGGTGCTATAGAAATAAAGTTTAATTTGATTTGATTTGATTTGAATCCCCTGCCTTCCTGTCTCATATCATGACCCCTTATCCTAGTGTATCTCCTTTTCTGTGGAAAGCTTCCCTCCTGCACTTTGTTTATACCATTGATATATTTGAATGCCTCTATCATGTCCCTCCTCTCCCTCCTACTGTCCAATGAGTACATGTTTAACTCCCTGAGCCTCTTCTCATAGCTTTTCTGATGCATATCTGGACCATTTTTTAACCTTCCTCTGCACTCTCTCCAGTTGTTCAATTTCCTTCCTTTCTAAGATGGGGCCTCCAAAACTGGACACAGTATTCAAGGTGAGGCTCACCAGTGATCTATACAGTGGCAATATTACCTCCCTCTTCCTACTTGTAATACCCCTCCCAATGCAACCCAGCATCCTATTTTCTTTCCCAACTGCTCTTCAACATTGACTTGCTACCTTGAGGTCATCAGTTATGATGATCCCCAGATCCCTTTCGTGATCAGATGTTTCAGCATTCTCTCCCCCCACTTGGTATATTGCCCTTGGGTTCTTGTGCCCCATATGCATAATTTTACACTTTTTGGCATTGAATCCCAGCTGCCATGCCTTTGACCATTCCTCCAGTCTTATTAAGTCCCTCCTAATTTTGTCTACCCCCTCTGGTGTGTCAACCCTGTTGCAGATCTGTGAACGGGCATACCTTCCCTTCCAGGCCCTCTGCGATGTCTCCAATGAATACATTGGACAGTAAGGGCCCTGGAAATGAGCCCTGCGACACCCCACTTGTCACCCTCCCCTCTTCCAATCTTACCCATTTACTACTACCATCTGGCACCTGTCAGTCAGTTTCACATCCACTGAACTACTTTTTCTTACATTCCCAGACTGCTCAGCTTGTTTAGTAATCTCCTATGTGGAACGGTGTCAAAGGCCTTCCTAAAGTCCAGGTAGGCCACATCCACTGCCCCTTCCTGATTCATTACTCTTGTCACCCAATCAAAGAACTCAATCAGGTTAGTTTGGCATGATTTACCTCCTGTAAGACTATGCTGCCTAGGATCCTGTAACTCATTTTTAGTGAGGTATTCTACCATCCTTTCCTTCACCAGCTTCTCCATAATCTTCCTCACCACTGATATCAGGCTTACTGGCCTGTAATTCCCTGCCTCCTCCTTATTGCCACTCTTGTGAATTGGCACCACATCTGCCCTCCTCCAGTCTCTTGGCACCACCCCTGTTAACAATGATTGATTAAAAAGAGCTGCCAGTGGCACAGGCAGTACATCCCTCAGTTCTCTTAGTATCCTTGGATATACCCCATCCGGCCCCATCGCCTTAGTTACATTTAACGTTTCAAGTTCCTTCAGTACACTTCCATCTGGAAAGGGGCTTGTATCAACTCCCTTTCCAGTATTTCCCTTAATCTTTACTTGCAGTCCATTACCCCCTTCCTCTTGTGTGAATACGAAACAAAACTACTTGTTCAGTATGTGTGCTTTTTTTTATCCTTTTCAACACTTACACCACCCTCCCCCTTAATTCTGGCCATTCTTGCTTCATTTTTCCTGTTTTTGCTAATGTTTCTGATGACGGGTCACTAATCGCTGCTCTCCTTTTCTTCTGTGCACCTTAGATATTGCTGATATTCCCTATGATACCTTATTGGAAGATGCTGTTTTCACTGAACTAGTTAAAATTTATCAGTTCACTGAGTGGATGTCTCTTAGCTGTGTCATTGTTTTTTTGAACTGGGATAAAGACATTGTCGAAGTGGAAGTGCTGGTGGCAAGCTGCATGTGCTCAGTGGTGCACTGCACACCGAAAATATACACATTTCTCTTCTGTTTAGCTTCACTTAGGTGGCTGTAATTATTTATTGATTGCAGTGATCTGTGCCCCGACACCTGCTGTACTTCAGTCGGGGGCACTTCACTGTCCACAAACATTGAATAGAGGGCTTTTTTGTTGAACGGTTAATGATTCTTTTTTCGTTTGATAGACCTGCAGAAGTCTTGGTTTTCTGCAACATGTTCTGCATTTTGTTTTCACCAAGGGTCATGTTGTGGAACTAGAGTAACATACCAGGCTTAAAATTAATGTTGGGCATAAGATAGAAATGTGCATTTGGGGACTGCATGGATTGTAGCCTCTGCACTGAGTATTGTTTGTACACCTTTATTGAATCTCTCTCTGCCATGGCTTTATTTTCATATATCCTTGGCTTTACTGCTTGGACGTCCCTAGGGTTGTCGCCAGTACAAGTTTTTGTCTGACGTTCAGCATACTCTAAGTACTCATATCCATCAGTGTCTTTTAAAAGTGTTAGGTCTTACCATTTTAGGCTGCACTACTCGGCCATCCTGAGAGCAAAGTGCAAACCGTTGTTGAAAAACAGCATGTTTAGTAAGGCTGTGGGACTATGCATACCAAGGGTTCTGGTGGAGCACAGCTTGTCAATATCGGTTTATGCCAATGCTTCTGCTTTGTTTGGCTTACTGCCCTTTCCTTGCTTTTTGAGATATTTTTGTTTTGCAGACAGTGTTGCAATTGTCTCTTTAAAATTGGTGCTATTACCATGGAATACTGAATGTCCATATTTGTTTTTAAGTAGATACCTATAGATGCTCCCTAAGATCCCCCTTAATGTGTTGGGTTCATAATCAGAACCATCATTTTTTTTTTATTTTATAGATGAATTCTGCCAGATGATTATCAAGTTCTCCTACTGGTATCTCAGTGATGGGACGTTGTTCCTGAACATCTGCAAGATACAATCTGAGGAGCTTGATATTGGATTCTGTTTTCTGATGTTCTGCTTGTTTCCTTGTTCTGCTATGAATGCTCTGCAGTCATTGCTGTCTGAAATAGAGAACACACTGGATGCTATCGCGGTTGCTATTTTTGTGAGCTGCAACTGCCAGAGTGGAATTCCAGTTTAAAATGCTCACAGAAACCAGTCAACGCTATTCTCATCATGGACTTTGGGACAGAGAGAACGTTCCATTTTGTTGTACCATTGACATGACGTATTCAAGAAGGTATAACAACATCCTGACATCATATCAATGGTACAACAACATTGTAAACTGTTTGTTTTTAGTGTATAATAGATGCTACCCATACATTATATAGATGATAATGGATGGGAAACAGTGAGCAACAACACTGTTGTTCACTTCAAGAGGTTGTCATGATAACCATGCAAACCTCGAGAACGAAGCTCAAGAGGTTTCTGGTTGTCATATGACCTCGGGCAGTGAACACAGTGTTGTTGTTTACTGTTGCCCATCCATTATCTTGTATTAATGTATGGGCAACAGGAAAATCAACAGCTGCTCACCCAGCATTGAGCCACAGTTTCAGACTTTGTCCCAACCACCCACAAATGCAAGAACAAGCACCACTTCGTCCTGGTCCCCACCCCAACACACACACACACACACACACACACACACACACACACACACACTCTCACATAGTTATTTTTTTTTTAACAAATCTAAACACAGTTGCTGTGCTATGTTATACAGTAAATCATAAATATGTCCTTGCTTTGACAAATTAGTTTGCTGCAGTTCTTTTTCAGGGCCAGCACTCATCACAGTGGCTGTTTCCAGAACTCTAGCACATTACAATCCGTGCATGTGTAATGACGATCAATGCCGTTGTACCATTGATGTGACGCACTCAAGATGGTACAACAACACGTTGACATCATATCGATGATAACAACAGCACTGAAATTCTGTTGATTTTCATTCATAACAGCCCTCTACCATACACTATTGCATTATTATAGCTTTTAAGTATAGTGAAGAGGAAACTGTTCCTCAGAACATTGGCATCCATGTAGTACTAAAACCAGATGGCATAATACATAGTTAAAATATTTTTTGATGAGTGAATCTCCTTCTGTCCAGATACTGGATGCAGGTATCATCAGTGTGCAACATTTATTCCAACCCCTCTGCAATTACTTGGACATATTTGATAATCTCAAGATTTGTGACAATTTACTGTAGAATAATTTCTGGAAATATTTGCAAATTTATTTTGCCATAGATACCCTGCATAAATCTCAGTCTCCTCACACTGCTGCCACCATCCCTTAGACCCTATCTCACTGGCTTACACATTGCAGAGGGACTGCAGGCCAGATCTATAGATCAGTAATTGAAAACTAGCTGGACCCCACCGAGAAGGCCAGATAGAAATGGGAACAGGTGTTATGTACTCCTATCCCAGAGGGGACCTGGTCAACTCTATGGAGGCTAACACACTCAGCCTATCCTGACTCCAGTAGCTTACTTGTTCAAAAAAAAAGTAAGACAATTCTGGCACCCAACTCGGGCCCAGTTCCAGAGCATGGGGCTCATGTCCCATGCCAATTGTTGGAGATGTCGGGTAGGTGGAGCAGACGAATTGCATATGTTGTGACCATTTGCAAAGTTAACCTAGTTCTGGAAGGATGTTCATAACTGTTGCATGAAGATACTGCAGCTCTCCTTTCCATTACATCCCCCATCTATACCTCTTGGGCATTCTCCTTCTAACTCTTCCATCACAGGGTTGCAGCTTAAGTGACTCCTAATGGTTAGCATGTAAGGCAAGAGAGTAATAGTGAGTGCCTGGAGAACTGAACACATTCTCTCCTTGATTCAATGGCTGTCAGGGGTCCACATCCTGGCAAACCTGGAAAGAATGTTCATCTTGGCTAGCAAAACTATAGTAAAATACCACAAGGTGTGGGGCCCCTTCCACAACTCTTCTTATTCCCTCTCTGACCTGCCCTAGATGCTGCCAAGTACACTTCTGCATGCCAAAACTGAGTATCATACACATCTGATGATTTCCTCAACCCCCTTCTCTGGACTGACTCAAGGTTAACCGCAGTTCACACAAGCTGTGGATGTCTCTGAGGATTGCCATCCCATCCCCCCTTCCCTCCTACCCATACCTCTCAACCTTTTGTCCCCCAAATGTGGAACATTGCCTCTCAAAATGTGGAACAAATGAGCAAAATGTGGAACACTTAATCAAATATTTACCTAAGAAGCACAGAACACTGTTAATATGTTTGCATTTATGTTCAGAAAGTCTGTTATTAATTGAATAATATATTGTTTGCATCATTTACTAAAGATTTTTGCTTTAAAATGTTAACACTGAATGTGGACAAGTCCTCACAATGTGGAACAGGGAGCTTTTATGAAGTAAAATGAGGAATGTTCCTCATAATGTGGTACAGTTGAGAGGTGTGCTTCTACCCCTCGTGGTATCTGATGCTCTGGAACTCTTCTATGACATGTTTATTTGCAGTGCTTCTTTACAGGGTATGTTGCTCTTAACCCTGTGTTTCCATGCTGTGATAGCATTTGTAACTGCTGTCAATCATTGTGAAGTTTTGTATTGTCTCATTAACTCATGTATCTTGTGCTCACTGTACTTGGTGTTTGTTCTGAAAGAAGAAAACAGTCCATAAAAAGGATTAACTGCAAAATATGCAGTCAGATCAATTAACAATTACAGTCAGACCAATTACATTATATGTATAATGCAATAGTAGCACCAGCATAAACTGTACAAGATGTGGGCCCCCTTCCACAACTCCTGTTATGCCCTCTCTGACCTGAACTACATGTTGTCAAGTACGCTTCTGCTTGTCAAGACAGAAGACTATGCACATCTAGTGATAGTCTCACCCCTTCTCTGACCTGGCTCTAGGTTAACCACAGTTCACACAAGATGTGGATGTCTCTGAGAATAGCCCTCTCACCCTCGCCCCTGCCCCTTTCTCTTCCACTCTCCCTGGTATCTGATGCTCTGGAACTCTTCTATGACATACTTATTTGCAATGCTTCTTTAGAGAGTAAGTTGCTCCCAGTCCTGTGTTTCCATGCTGTGGTTGCATTTGCTACTACTGTAAATCATTGTGAAGTTTTGTATTGTCTTGTTAACTCATGCATCCTGTGCTCACTGTACTTGGTGTTTGTTCCAAAAGAAGAAAACAGTCAATAAAGAGGATTACCTGCAAATAAATAAATAAAATAAAAATACAATCAGACCAATTAACAATTAGAATCAGACTAATCATATGTATAGTGCAGTAGTAGCACCAGCAAATATTGTGTAGGGACATTGTACTAGCAGCTGTATATAAAAAGGAAACTTTCTTTGTAATCAGCCAGAGGCTTTACTGTATTTTCTGAAAATGTGGATTTTTAAGTACTCACATTTTTTAAAATGTGCTATTTGTGAGAAAATGTTTCTATTTGCTGAGATTCCATATTTTTTTAAAATGACTCACATTTTAAAAAAATTACAATATGGGTAGAAAAGAAAAAATGAGATTACACTGGCTCTGACTCATTTGGGCAAATGCAAAATTGACAATATCTTACTATTTCAAAAGTGCAATAAAAAAATCATCCAGCACTAGTGTAAATTTGGTGGGGAGGGGTCTACTTCTTACTATATCCCAGTGCAAATGATAGAGCCAGATGATAGTGTGTGAAAGCAGGGTTGCTATGCCATGTAGTAACTCGACGGGGACCACCTGTGCTGCCAGACATTCCTTCCTACATGCTCCTCCCTTACCTTACAGACCACCTCATGCTTGCCAAATTATTGTGGTCCATGCTCCATCTGTATCTTGAAATTCCATCACTCCTTGGTGACTAATGAAATCACTTCACTAGCCACATTCCCCCCACATCTGCTTACTGCTATATCAAATGGGGTCTCCATCTTCCTGCCAACTCCATGGCTTCCATCTGCAGCATTCTGATTAGAGATGCAGCTAATTTTAAATCCGCCAGTGAAGTGGCTGTGAAGTGGCCACTTCATGTTGGTGGAACGTAACATGAAGTGGCCACAGTAAAGTGATCACTCCACCTTCTCATTATGACTTCGCATTGTCATTCCGCCTTAACATGAAGTAAGGTGAAGTGACAATAATATAGGCAGCCCCCCACACATCACATGGCTTACAGTACTGTAAATCACATGCTTTAGCCAGGGAGGAAGGAAGTGAGTCAGAAAAGCAGTTACTTTCACTTTCTCCTCTGCAGTTGTAGAAGGAGGAAGCCTTTTTGGTGAGAGAGAAGAGTTTATTTCCTAGTTGCATCGCTGTGATTTTAAGCACAGAAAAACAACTTTTCTAAAAGCTACACCTTGATTTTTTTGTACTGTGTTTGTCATTGTTTTTTTGCTACTGATTTTTTTTTATAAGTTTTGTTTTGTGTGTGTGTGTGACTGTGTGTGTGTCTGAGAGTGTGAGACTGTGAGTGCAGGTGAAGGTCATAGTATTGAGGTGTCGGTGATAGTCGGGGACTTCTACGCGATGGACCCAGGACGAGGAGAGTCTGTGGTCCATGGGCATGAGCAGAAGAGAGGAGTGTGCACACGTGGGGGTGGTCAGGTGTTATTGGACCACTCCTGACTCTTGGGTGTTGTGTCTCCCCCTGTGGAAGCAGCAGCAGCACCAGTGCCACCAGTGGCTACGCATTCACCTAGTCCGCCACTTCCTCCACCACCACCAGTAGCTGCTGCAGGGGCTCCAGCAGCACCCCTCCACCACCTCCACAGCTGCAGGTGGAGCCCCAGGTAAATGTAGGTGGTTCCAGCAATATATCTGGTCCCCCCCCCCGCAGCTCCCCAGTGTGGCAGTTTTTGAACTGTGTGGGGGGAGACAGCACCATTGAGGTTTGCCATCTGTGTGGTATGCTGATGCACTATGCCCCCAGGGGACACATTTGGGGACTGGTGGCCAGTGCACTCACATGGCAAACCACCACAAGGTGCAGTGGCAGACTGCCACCGAAGGGGCCAGGCGTCCACCTGCTGGCCCTTCTTTGGTTGTGGCAGAAGATGCTGGGTTTGAAGTTGTGCCTTGCCACAGCAGCAGGAGGTGGGCAACTGCAGTAGCTGCTCCATCACCACCACTACCACAGCCACCAGCAACACTCTCTTCTCCACCACCACTACCTGGCTTTCCAGCTGCAGTGGACCCCGCCACAGTGCCTGCAACACAGGCTGACATTGCACTGGTGTGGGTGGCCCTTGAGGAAAGCAATGAGAGGATGGGTGCTGTGCAGCAGCAGGTGGATCAAATCCAGCAACAGCAGCTGCAATAATGACAGTGCTCCACCTGCTGCTCGAACACCATGGAATCCCCACTAAGGGATTTTTTTCTGGACCCCCCCCCCACTACTGTGCTGTACTATTTTTGTGTGTTTTTTGTTGTTGTTGTTTAATAATAGACATTTGCCCTTCTGTTGTTGCAGTGCCCCAGTAATGTTGACTTTCTGTTGTTGAGTGCTTGTGGACAAGCTGTTGTGAGCAGTGCAAGTATGATGTGCTAATTGCATGTGTGCAGTCAGTGTTGTTTCCTGTGTGTGTGTGTGTGTGTGTGTGTGTGTGTGTGTGTGTGTGTGACATCAGACATTGTGCAGTGTGTTGCAAACATATACTGCTGTTGCTGACTTGTTGTAGTGTTTATGCTATAAAGAATAGCAAGCAGAATAACATATATTTTATTGTCACCATCATCATCAGTGGACTAAGTGATACAATACTTTTTCAGAGGTGTCTGGCCACAGTGCAGCTTAGTCACATACTGTACATATAACTTTTAGGAGAGCATGTGTTTTTTGTGCTATGATCTCTGCAAAGTCATGTGTGCACTGTGAGTGACTGAGGTGCACAGTGTCCTAGTACTTCTGAAAAAATATCATATCACTTAGTCCGCTGGTGCTGACGATACCAATAAAATATACATCAGGTATTCTTTGTTATATTTACTCTTGATACTGCAACAAGTCTTACCATATACATGTTTGCATGAAGCTGGACAATGTATGCACACACAGGAAAGAACACCGATGGCACACATGCAGTTTAGCACAACATACTCGCATTGCTCAGTTTTTATGCTGTTTGCAAAACACTTAAAATCCAATTCATGAGTACCGATACAAAGTAAACATTACTGAGGCACTATAACTTTTTTTGTTTCTGAAATAGAATTACAGCATTGCACCCAATATATGGGTGCCTTACTTCCAGGGGAATCTTTCTTGCTCCACGTGTCCTTACATACTGCAATACTGCAATAATGCTCCACCTGCTGCTCGAACACCATGGAATCCCCCATTAAGGAATTTTTTTTCTGGAACCCCCACTACTGTGCTGTACTGTTTTTGTGTGTTTTTTTTATTGTTTAATATTAGAATGGCAGAAAAAGGGGAGATATTGCTGATGGGTGATCTGAATATGCCAGAAGTTAACTGGAGTGCAGTTGCAGCAACCACTTCTAAGAATGGGGTTATTCTAGATATACCCTACAGGGGGCATGCCTTAGACAACTAGTATTGGAACCCACTCGAGAGGGAGCAATCTTAGACCTGGTTCTCTCAAATGGAGATGGAGAGAGGATCACAGATGTGAAAGTGTGAGCCATTTGGGAACTAGCGACCATCAGACAGTATGGTTCACAATAAACACAGCAATAGAGGTCAAGCCATACAAAGGCAAAAGTACTGAACTTCAGGAGGCTGACTTTGCCAAAATGGGTGAGTGCCTAAGGAATGCACTAGCAAATGGGCAGGAAGGAGGGTGGAAGAACAATGGGGAATAATAAAAACTGCCATCACAGAGGTAACAAGCCTTTGTGTGAAGCAAATAAACGAAACAAAATGACGTAAGAAACCACTATGGTTCTCAAAGGAGGTGGCAGTGAAGGTTCAAGAGAAAAAGAAAGCATTCAGAAAGTGCGATGAATCACAGAAGGAGCAGGACAGAGAATTGTATCAGTTAAAGCAAAAGGAAGCTGGGAAGGCTGTCAGAACAGAAGAGGCCTGAACTAAGGAAAAAATAGACAACTCAGTTAAGAAGGAGGATAAAACCTTTTTTAGGTACATCAGGGAGCGAAGGAAGACCCAGGGAGGGATAGTGAGGCTTAATAAAGGGGAGGGGGTGGGCAGAGAGTGATGGTGAAAAGGCAGAGATACTAAGCAAATATTTATGCTCATTATTTACAAATGAAGAGGGGGAGATACCTAAAACAAACAATAGAAACATTCTGGATACAGAAGTTGATACCAGCCCATTTACAGAAGAATGATTCTGAAAGAAGTCTTAAAACTGAAGGTGGACAAAGCAATTGGGCCTGATGAGATTCATCCCAGAATTCTAAAAGAACTAAGGATAGAACTAGTGACACCACTGACTACCCACTTTAACAAATCATGGAAGGATGGGGTGGTACCTGAGGACTGGAGGAGGGCAGATGTGATTCCCCTTCACAAAAGTGGAAGCAGGGCAGAAGCAGGAAACTACAGACCTGTTAGTTTAACATCAGTGATAGGGAAAATGATGGAATCACTTCTGAAGGAAAGAATTGTCGAGTACCTAGAGGCCAGCGGGGCACAGGACCCTAGGCAGCATGGATTCACAGTGGGAAGGTCATGCCAGATGAATCTAATAGGTTTCTTTGACTGGGTGACCAAAGTAGTAGATCAGGGATGGGCTGTGGACATGGCCTACCTAGACTTTAGCAAGGCATTTGACATAGTCCCACATGAAAGATTAATATACAAGTTAGCCAGCCTGGGAGTGGGTCCCAAGATGATAGCCTGGGTAAAGAATTGGCTGGAGAATAGGACACAGAGGGTAATAGTAAATGGAGTCCACTCTGAAGAAAGAAGAGTTACTAGTGGGGTACCGCAGAGTTCAGTATTAGGACCGATCCTCTTCAATGTCTTTATAAGCGACATTGCAGAGGGACTGGAAGGAAAAGTATGTCTCTTTCCAGATGACACAAAGATCTGCAACAGAGTTGGTGCACAAGGTGGGGTGGAAAGTATGAGAAGGACTTGGCAATGTTAGAGGAATGGTCAAATGTATGGTAGCTAGATTCAATGCTAAAAGTGCAAGGTAATGCACCTGGGAAACAAAACCCAGGGAAGAGTACACAATGGGGGTGAGATACTAACAACAAAAAAATGGAAAGGGACCTGGGGGTAGTCATATCAGATGACTTAAAGGTGGGCAAAGCAATGTGAGAGGGCAGTAAGGAGGGCTGGGAGGATACTGGGATGCATAGGAGAGGCATCACCAATAGAAAACAGGAAGTTGTTATCCCACTGTACAGACAGCTGGTGAGACCCCATCTGAGTACTGTGTGCAGTTCTGGAGACCCAGTCTCCACAAGGACATAGACAGGATGGAAGCTGTCCAGAGGAGGGCAACTAAAATGGTGCAGGGTCTGCACTGGAAGACATATGAAGAGAGACTAAAGGAGCTTAATATTTATACCCTCGAGGAAAGGAGGGAGAGGGGGAACATGATAGAAACTTTCAAGTAACTCAAGGGAATCAACAAAGTCCAAGAGGGTAGCATCTTTCAAAAAGAGAGGTGTACAAGAACAAGAGGGCAAAATTTGAAGATGGGGGGGCAGCTCAGAGGTAATGTAAGGAAGTATTTTTTCACAGAGAGTGTTGTGGATGCATGGAACGGCCTTCTGGAGGAGGTTGTGGAGTCAAAAACAGTGGTTGAATTCAAGCATGCGTGGGACAGTCATAAGGCAATTCTAGGGGTTGGGGGTAGAAAGAAGTAGGCTGCTGGTTAACTAGGATCTGCAGCTTATCCATTAGGTAGGAAAATGGGCAGACTGGGTGGGCCAAGCAGTCCTTATCTGCTGTCAAATTCTGTGTTTCTATAATACATTTCTATGAAAACCACCCGTAATGACATTAAAGTGTGTCATGTCATGGAGGGATTCCTGTTCAGAAAGGCCGCCAAAATTCTGCCTCCCTTTCTCAGCAATGTTAGGACATGTTGCCAGAGAGAGTACCGGTGCGTGCTCCATTATAGTGAATTGATGATTGTCCGGCAGCTTTCCGAATGTTTCTTTATATTATAGTGGTCAGTTTGTGGTGAAATGTGTGGGCACGTTTCCAGTAACAAGAGCCTTGTTAGTGGAAACGTGTCCACATTTCACCACAAACTGAACATTATAACATAAAGAAACATTCGGATAGCCACCCACATATTAGGTGGAACACCATAACTATGTAACGTGGTGAATCTCTGTAAATCAGCAGTGCAACAATCTGTTGAGAACTCTGACCTATATTTTTTAATGCTATCTTACGACTTCCTTTACTTACATCCTGACTTGCATGATACTATAATTTACAGTATTTGAGTCTGCTGTACTACCTTTTTTCATGTGTGAAATAATGAAAGGAGCATTCCTTTTATTATGGTGCTGACCAGGTCTATGTCAGTATTTTCCTCTGCTTTTCTCCATCATATCAGTTAGTTGTTATATATCACTTCTGTTGTAAATTAACAGTTATGCAGCATGCAGTGTTTTATGACCCCACAGAACAATATTTTTTGAAAAGCAGCTGCAAATAAATACTAATCTGGTCATAACAATATTGAAAGATGTGCTCATTTTTTTTTCATACGTGACAAAAAGTAGTCAACTAAGTAAAGCATACAGAAATTGTGAAAAGAAGTATATAATTCAAGTCATGACACAGAGGTAACTAGTGGCTGGCAATGTAAAATAGTTTAAAAAAAGTAAAGTTCAAAATTGTCACCACATACTTGCAATGCTGCTTTAATTGATAATGTCAGTATGACATCATGAGAATGCAATCACACAATACACAAAATGCATCTGTCCTGTGTGCAGAAAATTGACAAGTGGCAACAAAGTGAAATGGGAGCATTTCAGCACATACAAAGTCCCCCAGAATTAATGGTGCACTCAGTCATGTGCGAAGTGGTGGCACAGAGTCCCCAGATTTTTTCTGCATGGCCAGAATGCATCTGCCTTGTGTCCAGAAAATTGACAAGTGGTAACAAAGTGAAATGGGAGCGTTACAGCACAAAGTCCCCGAGAATTAATGGCGCACTCAATCATGCGCGCAGTGGTGGCACAGAGTCCCCATATTTTTTCTGCATGCCCAAAATGCATCTGCCTTGTGTCCTGAAAATTGACAAGTGGTAACAAAGTGAAATGGGAGTGTTACATCACATACAAAGTCACCCAGAATAAAATGATGACTGTGAGCGAACTATTTCTGGTCCAGTGTGTGCTGCGATTCCAGCAAATGCAACGTGATCATCTCAACTGGATGGAAGGGTGCCCTTTGTCTGTACACTAATAGTAGCCTTGAGTGAGTTGATACATATATATATATATATATATATATATATATATATATATATATATATAAATATATATTTGTGTATTTTGTAGGTGAGGAGTTGACATTGACATGTACTCATGGTAATGTTCTGTATCACAGGTCACAGATACTGTTGGTGTGCACATTCCAGTGCTTGATGAGAACTTTTTGCATAAAAATTTGAAATAGATAACTCTCAAGCAAATGAAGGTAAGTATTTTTTTTGGGGGGTGGGGAAAGCATATTTGCAGGTTTGTCTCTAATGGTTTCTTATTTGGTTACTTCTTCACAGATTTCATCTGCATCCTTCTCGAGTCTAGTTGTTAATGATAGTCATGGTCATCAAATGAAATGACCTCTGTGTGTTACCTGTGTGCCCCAGCCCGGGGGGGGGGCCTGATGTTGAAGAACTTCTTTGGATAAGGTCACTTTGACACAACAACAAAGCATCTGGAAGTTTCATAAAAAAATAAATTGATGACTTCTTACAACTTGATTGTAATTTGTCCCTGGTTCTCAATCTCAAGTCAAGTTACATTTCAAAACTACATCTTGTCAATTAACACAACCTGTGTGCAACTTTTTCAACACTGTCATAGTCAGGGCTGCACAGCTGCAAGTTCAGAATACAGTACACGAATGATATCTTACAGAAACAATTTTGGTGACGTACACGTCACCTAGTTTATGAATAGTACTGTCGCATTTGATGCAGTCTTTCCAAAAAAATGAACCCGATGAAATAAAATCTCATACTTACCAGAATGGATTTCAAATGGATATTCCATAGGTTCCTCTGTATGGTACAGCTGCAGTACTATTCCTACTGTGTTTCAGCGAAGGAGAGTTTTTTATGTTAATCTGTAAAAAAAAAAAAAAGTGTACCATATGTGTTTGACCATTGCGGCTCTGAAAAGCTACAGAAAACAAAACATACAGCTAAAGGGAGTTATATAGCATAAAAAACATTAGTACACATACTCTTTTTATAGTTTAAATATTAATAAGCTTTGTGCCTGTGGCTGATGGATGTGGTCTTCTGTTCGACTCCCTCTGCCTTGGCATGGTAAATGTAAATGTAATGGGAAATATTGTCTGAATGACACTGGTCGTGGGTGCTGGTGGTGATAGCTGCAGCACATGATGACATTCTCTGTTATATCTTCCTGCATCTTGTGCTGGTGGCAGTGGCTAACATCAGTCCTGGTGATGGTGGTCCAGGGGGCGGACAGACTCATGTTCAGTGGTGGCAGTGGCTAACATCAGTCCTGGTGGTGGTGTTGGTGGTCAAGGGGATGGACAGACTCATGCTCAGTGGTGGCAGTGGCTAACATCAGTCCCGGTGGTGATGCTGGTCTGGGGGGGCACACCGCCTTTTAAGAACTTCAGTTAAAACCTGCTAACATTAACCACATCATCATCCTCATAAAGAAAGCTGTCCTCACTGTCATCTATGTCTGAAGTCTGACCACTGGGAAATTCTTTCTCCATTGTGTCATCATGTACATCAGTAGTGGGCTGTTTCATGCTGCCACTGCCAGTGCCACCACGACGGTTAATTTCCACATCACCAAAACCACCATGACTAGGCTGGGGTACGAATACCGAGGTTGCACTCTGTGCTGGTATGTGCCTCTCATTCATTTTAATGAATGTTAACAAACTAACATTTGCAGGAGACAAGTTTGTCCGACAATCCCTGACTATTGCACCTGCTGAGCTGAATACCCTCTCAATACTTACACTGGAGGGTGGGCATGTGAGCAGTCAGCTCTGGCCATTCACTGAACTTTCCACTCCAGTACAAAAGAGGATCATCAATTATTGTCAGATGCCTGTTTTCAGACAAATATGACTCAATCATTCTCTGTGCTGCACTAAGTCCAGTGGTTGATGCATCATCCTGTTCTCCGGAATCATTTATTTCACAAATCCCCACTTGGGACAAAGCCTCCCAAAGCGGGTTGACACCAGCCACTTTGGATGACAGACCACCTGGAACTGCAGTCCCCTTTCCCTTGCAGGATATGCTTGATGGTCCTCCAGGTACACCTTCAGCCGGATTATGTTGCTGAGGTTTGCTGACCTTGGCACATGACTTCTGTGCCCCATGAACCAAGTGCACCATTTGACCACTGATATATTTTACCTGTTCAGGCCCTCTGTCCAGTACTGATGCAATTCCATGTTTGTAACGTGGGTCCAGCATTGTTGCTATGGTAGGACCTGAGTAGACCAGTGGACGTCCTCTTTCTTGACTTCAGCAAGGTGCTTGACTCTGTTTCTCATGGGGTCCTGTTGGATAAGCTGGGGGAAATGGGGGTGAGGAACCAGAATATCAGATGGATAGGCAATTGACTCCAGGACTGGACCCAGAGGGTCATGGTTGGTGGGTTAGTCTCATCCCCAAGGAGGGTCATTAGTGGGGTCCCTCAGGGATCAGTCCTTGGGCCCCTCCTGTTCAGCACATATGTCTCTGACATAAGGAAGGGTATCAGGAGTGAGATGAGTCTCTTTCTGGATGACTCAAAACTGGGGGTGGTGGTGGATGAGGAGGAGGGGAGGGTGGCCCTACAGGGGGTCCTGGAGTCTCTGAAAAGGTGGTCTAAAAATTGGAAGCTGAGGTTCAATGCAGAGAAATGCAAGGTACTGCACCTGGAAGCCAGAAACCTGGGCAAAGTGTACACCCTGGGGGGAATGCTACAAGTCTTGATGGATGAGAGGAACCTGATGGTGGTGGTGGATGTCAAGATGAACAACTCGGAGACTTGTAGGAGGGCAGCAGCCAAGGCCAACAGGATGCTGGAATGCATCACTAGGAGGATCACCTCCAGAAGGAGGGAAGTGATACTTCTTCAGTATAACTGCTTGGTGAGGCTGCACCTCAAGTACTGCATGCAGTTTTGGAGGCCACACTTAAAGAGGGTCATTGAACTTCTGGAGAGGGTCCAGAGGAGGGGCAACCAAAATGATCTGGGGCTTGGGGACAGGACCTATGGGGAGAGGCTCGAAGAGCTAGATATGTACACATTGGAAGAGAGACGGGACCAGGGGTTACATGATAGAGGTCTTCAGGTACATGGAGGGAGTAAATAGGGGAGGAGCAGTGAGGGTGCTCCGAAGGAAGGAGGGGGGGAAACTAGAGGGCATGGGTGGAAGCTGGAGGGGGGAGATTCATGGGAGAAAGGAGGAGGTGCTACTTCACTGACAGGGTGGTGGATCCATGGAATGCGCTGCCCAGGGGGCTGGTGGAGGCAGAGACGGTGGAGAGGCTCAAGAGCAGATGGGACAGGTACAGGGGGAAAGGTTCTAGAAGCAAAGTCCAGTGCAGTGAGAATATCCGGGACTATGAAGGGAGAAGCCAGAGAGGGCGAGGGGGGCAGCAAGATCAGCTCCCAGGGTGGGGGCTGACCAAACAAGCAGACATGAAAGACTGTTAGGCCTATTCTGCTGGCATTTTAATATGTTAGTAAAGTTGTCACTATGCTGAATGCTCACAATGTGATGATTCTGGTCAAATACTGTCAGCATGTGTTGCAGCAACATACTGCTAGCACTGTCTCCTGAAACATCAAGGCCATGCTGTACATTCACCAATGTCTGCCTCAGAAACCGCAGTAGTGGAATTGATTGGCTAATGGAGGCAGACTCACTACTAACTGCCTGTGTGGCATGTTCAAAAGGCCACAAAATTGTTATTACAGAGTCCATGAGACACCACTGTTCAGTCGTCATAAACATGGAGGCCCCAGAGCTGCCACGGCTAGTGTGCATCACAAGATATTCTGAGATGGCTTTGTATTGTTCATACAACCTCTCTGCCACGTATAAAGTAGAGCTCCATCGGGTGACAACTTTCAGCTTCAAGCAGTGCTGAGGCAGGCTGTTTTGCATCTTCAACTGCCGCAGTGGTCATGGGCCTTTCCAGATCATGAAAAGTGAGAATAGATATGGTGGGCAATGGTCAGCATTTCCTTTACAACAGGGTGCTGCACAAACTCCTGCACCACAAGATTTAAACAATGGGCCATGCATGGAACACGAAAAAAACACCATTAGTGATGCATTTCACCACATCTGACCCATTGCTACTTGCTATGAACCCAGCTCTCAGGGACAGGGGGTTCAGCCACTTGTCAGTTTCAGTCAGTACCACATCCAACATGTTTTCACCAGTGTGTGAACAGGTCACATTGTGCATAGCAATCGTTGCAAGCTGTCGAATTCCTGGAAGATTGCTACCACATCAATCCACCTTACTGCACTGATTATTCACACTACCAACATCACAAACAACCTCTGGTACCTGTGCCCAGTGTATAGTTATGCACAAATATGAACTCCCTGCTGTTTTGCCACTTGTCCACATATCCATACTTAAATGGATGAATGGAGAGGAGGAATGTTGAAGGGCATGTCTTACTGAGTCGGACACAGTACGGAACAACTCGGGGGCAGCACGGGTAGAAAAGTATGTCCTGGATGGGACTTTCCATTTTGGACAGGCACATGCAGCAAACCACCTGAACCCAGAATTCTCCACAAAGGAGAAGGGCAAAAGATCATTTGTCAACATTTCAGCTACAGCAGCATTAAGTTCACGTGACACTGTATGATTGGGGGGATACTTCAGCTTATGCACAAAAACACTCTGTAACGTGGGCTGACAAATGTTTTACACAGGGTGTGATGACATTGACAAATGGTTCTGCTCTGTGATGATTCTGAATGGCATTGGCAGGGGGTGGAGTGTGGACATTTTCATGAAGACGGTTGCACAGGTGATGATGACAAACCCAGAAATGCAGTTATTTTGTGAGATTTGCCAACTGGGGTTGATGTACAACTAGCACTAGACATACTGCATTCACCACCACCACCACCAAAACTGCTACTCTCACCAGCACTGGAAAACATTTCAAAGTCATTATGCTCCTCCACCTCATCATGCCTGTAGTAATCCTCTGCTCTTATTACCTCACTACTGCACACGTTTAATTTCCTACTGGACTTAACAGTCATGGAAGGGGATAACATGCTTGTTATGGCTGCTGACGAGGGTGAACACCCCACTGTGGTATTAGCTGCCATCTTGTGCTGGGTCCACAGTGCCATATGCCTATTCTTAAGATGCGTGTGCTGTCCTCCTGTATCCAGATGGCTCCCCTTTTTCCTCGACTCACACGCACATGGCAAACCTGGCAGATTGCAACTGACTCATCATTTGCATCTTGAACAAAGAAATCCCACACAAGTTATTGTGATGCTCTACTTTTAACATGTCCATGATGCTGCTTATTTAATTCCGTTCCTTTAAGCATTGAAGTGGTGGGTGGGGTGACGTGATGTTTCGGGCATTGCACACCTGGACTGCAACTGACCACCACGACTACCTATCATTATTACTGAGTCATCATCATCAACTTGAAATTGGTATATCACAAGTTTTTATGGGGGGGATTACTGCAAACAGACTCAGACGCAGCCACCTTGAATTTCGTTTTCTCCGGTTCCCAACTGGGGTCAATTACATCATCATCATATTCAGCAGCATCACACACATCCACATCTTCTGCTTGGATGCTGGAATGTGGACTGCATGTTGCAACCACAGCAACATCATCATCATCATCATCATCACATTCATCATCATCTACCCCACCATCACCTGATATTTTTTCACCACACTGTGAATCACTGCATGGAAAATGCGTGTCATGAACCGTCACGGTGGACGAAATATCACAGTGTATGCTATCATTGACATGATTATCAGAATCCTCAGTTTCAGTGACCAGGATGTTACTGGGAAGTATGACATCATCTACACTGCCACTCACTTGCATTGCTTCACACTCCACTGTATTTTTGGATACGCTACACTGGTCAGAATTCAAACTTGCAGCATTACTCATACTACCACCATCACTAACACCACTAACACTAACACCACTGGCTGGGAAAACATCATCTCCTCCAACTATGAGTGAAGCTACTGACTGGGCTGTAAAAAACATTGCAGAAGAAATACCTTTCCTTACATCAGCAATGCACTTCTGCGTCTGCATACTGCCACGCCCACAGACTATCTTACTGGCAGCAGTGCCATGGTGAGAACCAGCTTTGCTTGCACGTCTCTTTGCGGGCATTTTGGGGAATCAACAACAATATTATAAACAAATTTAAATTTTGGGATGTTCATTGTCTGACTGGGGGGATGCTGGAAATGAAGCCAAAAAAACAACTGTGGGTTCAGCAACAGATAGAGACAGTCATGCAATGAAAGCACCTTCAGTAACCACTGGTGCTGAGGTCACAAACAATCCAATCTGATAAAAAAATTCCTTTTGCCGGTGGGGGTGGAAGGGTGCACTGACTGCAGATTTGTATGGCAGTACAAGCAGCAAACCAAAGAACAGATACCACGATCTCGGTACAAAATCAGGCAGCTGCAGTGGATAGCAGGTTCACACTGCTGTACTCCTGCAATTACACTTTGGCACAATAAAAGGTGTATTATTTGATGTCACACAACACCGCACACACACTCACACACATACAGAACAGTTTGTCTACAATGGTGAACAAGTAATGCTTAGCAAATTGAAAACTTCAGTAATATGCCACTTATTGTAATGTAAACAACCAGAAATTATGAACTGCTGCACCAGATCCACACAACACACAATCAGCAAGAAAATTTCAACAATTACTGACAATATTACTGTGTGTACATTAACACAGTCAGTTATATAACAAAAATATAACCAAAAAACAAAGAAATCACTATTTCTCCAACTTAAATCTACCTACACCACAGATACGCCCCTCCCCCAAAGCACACTTTCACTGTTTTTCACTACACACACTCAATGTTGTACATTCACATTCAAAATCTACACACAAACAAAAATGCTCGACGATATGAGCACAGGAGGGTTTCCTACAATCGATGAACTAAAGTTTGAGCCCCCAAAATACACAAAAAGGCTTTTTTAACAGCTTTTAGAAGGTTTCAATCACAGACAGCTCTCAGAGCACACTGTCTCCTATAGCTCCCTACACACACACTACCCTGAACTGAGGCTGTGTGGATCAAAATAGAGCCCATGTGACCTGAAATCCCATGAATCACTGCAGAATTCACCTTCAGAGCTTAAAAACAAGCAAAGTGAGGTGAAGTGCATTGCTTTCAATGCACTTCACTTTAAGATTTGGTGGAATAGTGGTCTGGGAAGGCAGAGTAACGTGAAGTCATTGTCCTCAATGGACTTTGTGTTACTCATTATAACACGAAGAACTATGCTTCGCATTGCAGAGCACTCCACGAATCTGCCTTTGCTCCATGAATCATTTTGCGGAGCAGATTGAGCCCACTTCACGCACCACTAATTCTGATAACTCTGCCACCTACAGCACCTGTAACTGTTCAACATGCAAAGAGTGTTGCAAAACTTAGCACCCAGTCTAGTGATGATCGCCATGATTTGTGCATTGTCTTAGTGATAATTTTTAAGGAGACACTGTTCCCCACATGGTCACAGCGTGCTTAGCAACTATATAGGGAAGAGTTGCAACTCTCATTGTGCGTGTCATAATGGTGTCCTCAAGCTGCAGCTGGTGCTAGGTTTTTACAGCAACCACTTTGTGGCAACAATTGAAACTGAGACCAGGGCCCATAGGTCATGTTTTCATGCAAATGTCCTCAGTATTAATAAGTAATGGGAGATCAGTACATAAACCTAATTAAATGTAAGCCAAATTATATTATATTTCAAAATGCTTTCCTTGATACAAGACAATTGCTATTTTCTTCTATAATCAGATGCTTAAAAAAGTAATTGAGTTACAAGTTGCAGGTGACTTTAACAACAGTGCAGATGATCACAGACAACCCTTTTGAGGTCAGTTAGTATTTCTTAGGCTCCCAGAATAGGCAGCATGTGCAGGTGTCAACTTTTTGCGAATATAAAAATGTAACAGTTTCTAAAATACTATACAGCATTTTTTAAAGAAAGCAAATTATTTGATGACAGTGTTACTGTCTACAGGAATAGCAGATGTAGGTAAACTCTATTATAAATTTATAATTGCAAATGATGCACCCATGCCTTCTAATGGGCCCTGCTGCTTCAATACTGGCTGAGCAGCTAAAAAGGAGCCCACTCATGTTGCAAACAGTAGCATTTTATCTTGAAGAATGCCCATGAATTTCCAAAGGAGCTGCTAACAAGCTACATTAATCTCCTTTAAGAGATTTTCAGATCTAGCTTCTGCAAAAGCATTGACCAAAAAGATCCAAATGCTCATATAAACTGGAAAGTTCTGCTTCTATGTAACTTATCAGCTAAAATATATGTACTGCTATCTCCAACCCCTTAAATAAGTTACATTTGAAACTGTTAACTGCAATTTTCTATCGGAAGTGAGAGAAGGTCTTCAGTGTCTGGAGAGTATAAAGCTGTTACATACCGCAGGTGGCAATTACAGTCATTGACTCAGTTTTCCAAATATAGTTACTTTTAATTACAGTGCTATAGGCTCACTGTCACATCTTCTCACTTAAGCATTGCATTTTTTTAATTTTCCAAGTAAAATGTTTCACTTTTTCCACACAGGTTTAACAACTTGTTATATTTTAGGCTAGCAAATGACTTAAGTTCAGAAACTTTATTGCAGTGTATACAGTGAGAGAGAGAGAGAGAGAGGGAGAGAGCTAGGTGACAGAAAATATGTAATTTTTTTTAGTCTACATTTAATCAAACCAGACATCTTTAGTTTAAAAACATAGTTCAAAGCAGCCAGTATGTATATAAGCGATAAGACCCAAGAGGCAGTGTAGTGTTGGGGAATACCTTTACACTCAGGGCCTTACAGACTTGGTAGTGCGGGTATCCTCCTAACACCATACACCTTGAAGGATCTTTGCATGCTTTGAAAATGGGCAGTTTTGTCCAAACACCGCCCATTTTCTAGCCATGACAGGATGGGGTTTTAAAGAGCTGCAAGCAGCACAAAGTGAAGGAGGGCAGAAGGGAGAAAAGTTGAGGGCTTTCAGTCTCAGCATAAGCTGCACTGTAGAAATGTAAGCCTCCTACCTGCTTTTTGTTTTCTCCTGCATAGTGTTAACTGATACCTGCACCCCTTGTGACAACTGTAAGAAAACTTTTGCTACAGGATTTTTATAATCCATTTTCTAAAAAAACATATAAAGCTAGGAACAACTGTTAATTAAGACTGGAACCCCAATCTATACAAAGCTGTTTCATTTAATCACAGACAGTATATTTTATTTCAAAACAGATTCCTAGAAATCTAAAACAAATTAAATGAACCAAGTTCATTAGTCTTCCAACCTGCTGTACATGATTTTCAAACAAAAATGTTATCTGTTCCCCTACCCCCGTGCTCTCCAAAATCAGTTTATGTGCTCTGAAATAAAAATAAATCACCAAAATATTAAAACATCCTTATAAGGTTCAGCTTTCAGCCCTACAAAATTACCTCTCTTAACTCATGGCCCAGAGAGAAGCAAGGAAATATTCTCATGGATAAGGAAAGCCTATGTACAACAAATAAAAACAGAACAGAAATCAGTTTGCTATGGTACCTCATACAGACATTATCTCAACACTCCACAAGGAGGCAAATTTATTTATTTAGTTTTTGTTGACCGGGTAAGTGCACTAGACAAATCCTGCCTATTTTCAGGCACGACCCAGGGGAAGGGGATACAGATGAATGCCAACTGACCTTGAACCAGATTAAGCTGTTGGTGGTATTTTTAGTGAAAGAGGAAAATTTGGCCAGGACACCGGGGAAATTCCCCTACTCTTTTTGATAAGTGCCATGGAATCTTTAGCATCCACCTGAACTACCACCAATCCAGGCAGATGGGACCTTGGTTTAACGCCTCATCCGAAAGACGGCATCTCATAAGTGCAGCACCCCTCTCATGCTGCACTACAGTGTCAGTACTGGGATATTAACCCAAGTGCCAGATGTGGGAACTGAACCCACATCCCTCTGATCTCCCGGCCTCAGAGGCGAGTGTGCTACATACTGAGACACTGACACTGACAATACTGAAATTAGATCCTGAGAGTACGCTGGCTGTAGGCAAACAAATGGAGCAGCTTTCATGTTCTAAAAAATGTCCTACATGCAATCACAGACAATCACATTACTCCCTGATGCAGACCTTTGCAATCAAAATCAGGTGGGGATTCAGACAGATGGTGAGGGAAGTGGGTCAGTGGCTACAGCTTTGATTTGGCTTCAAGAAGGGGCCCAAAAATTCAGTTCAACTTTGGGAATTCAGTGAACCACTTCGGTTCCCAATGTAGTACTTGACATGGAGTGAAGCAGACTACAAATAAGAGGGTCCAAAAGCTCTGAAGTCAGCAAAGAATATTAATTACTGTAACTTACTTGTGGCAGTTGCTGTTGGTATGCATCTTCCATGGATTAATGTCTATGGTGTTGTAAAAGAGTCTGCAAAACCCATTAAAATCACCATGACCCAGAGGAAGCTATGATAATAGTTAATATTCACTGATGACCTCAAGGCATATGCTGCCCTGTAATCGCTGCCTCTTTACTTACATCATGCCATTTAATATAATCGCCTACAAACAGAGGAGAGAAAGAAGTAAGTGCCTCAGCTGGGACTTGAACCCAGTTATGCATTAGAGAAAGAGTAATATGTGTTCCGGGACAGCCCGGACTCCAGTTGCCTTAGTAGTGCAGCTGGTTAGCATGACCAGAATAGTATTAAAGGCAGCTTGGATCCAACTCCCAGCTGAGGCACATGCTTCTTTCTCTCCTCTGTTTGTATGTGTTTCATAAATATGCACATCGCACCCTTGTGATTGTTAATATAATCTCCCTTGCAGCACCATAGATTTTACAATTATATTTTTATATTATGACTTTTATTTCTTGTATTAACTCTTCTATCATTGTCTTGTTATGTGTTTTATATTTTAAATAATAAATAGTTATACAAAGTAAAAATCACTTTTAATCATTTTTATTAAATTTTTTTATTTATATGAAAAGACAACATGATTATGTTTTACTGAATGTTTTGTGTTTAGAAGAACTAGTCAACATCTGCGTTTTTTATTTTGAAGTGAAACAGTAAGCACTAAGAACCTCAAACCCAAGTGTGAGTCTGGTCCCAGTCTGCACTTCATTTATTTTTTCTCTGCGTATTGTTTTCTGCAGTATAATAGATTATATCACAATTTTTTTGCTGACTCGCAAGCTGACATTTTCTGTAACTGCAAATTCAAGATTCCACTGCAGCTGACATCAGAGGAGGGCTGCAGCAGTAGGAGATTCAGTAGTCTGCATTGAATGTTAGAGTTTTTTCAACCTCCTATCAGATGTTTGAAGATCCCACTGTTTTTCCAGGGCTAAGTACAGTCTTCTGTGATTTAATTTTTTTTCTATAACAAGAAAACATGATTTCTGAAGCAACATGTGCAGAGTCATGAAGATGATAACAAAAACACTATATATAGTGCCTCAAGGTGGACAGGCAATTGTCCAAACTGATAGTGCCCAGGAGGCTGTGGTTGCATTTACACTGGCAGTTGGTACCATGGTGTTCATAATAAAGACATGATGTCATGAAGGTGATAATAAAACACACTATGTACTGTAAACTATAAGGCCTCAAGGAAGAGAGGCAATTACTCATACCCAGGGTGTACACAACTACCTCAAGAGTGATGGATAACAATCTTATTGTACCATCTCTGTGCAGTGTTCAGTCAGGAAAGAAGGTACTATCCCTCACATGCTGCAGCAATGCATGATGAGGAAAATGGGATTCGTGGGGTTGATAGGATGAGAATGATGGAGTGGATATGTTGTTTTCAGAACCAGTTGACTTATATGGCTTTTATTTTTATGTAATTAATATTATTATTACTAAATGTGGCGTTATTTATATACTGAGAAAACATGGCATAATGTATGAACATATAATATACTACAACATAATATGATATAATATACAAGAGGATAATACAATCTGATATATGTTAAAATAATATAATCTAGAGTAACTCAATATGATATATGAGAGAATAGTATAATCTGATGCAGTATATGATAAATGATAACATAATGAAATATGATATGATGATATATTAGAAAATATCATATCATTTAATATATGATTATTTAAGTTATTTTGTATGTATTATTATTATTTTAATATTTTTATTTATGTGCCAAGAGAACATGAATCATGGAACTGAACTTGTGATTTCGGCTTGCTACTTGAACCCCTTCCCTTATGCTGTTTACAGAATCCACCAGTGACATTTGAGGGGGCTTTAGAGAATTTAGGTAGTGAATGCAAGATTGTTTTTTCAGGAACTAGAATTCACATTTCTGGATAAATCATTTCTATCCAAGTAGGGAACTGGAAGTACTTGAAGAAGGAAGAGGGGAAAACCAGTGTGTTTCTGGATTGCTCAGGATAGTTCATCACCAGATGCACTGGATGAGCAGCAGGGAGCCTGCTCATACTGCAATGGGAATGTAACCAGTAGATTTCTGAGGATTAATAAACCATGCACCCAGCAGTCCTTGTCTTCATAGCCCCATGACCATGACTCCCAGTTCTTGCTCCACCATGACCAGCCTCAATCTCCACTACCACCACTGCTTATAGAACATGTACTTGGTGGAACTGGCATGGTGGCAAATTTGTTTGCTCCTTTCTTCCCCCTGAATCTTTTTTTTTCCCTTCCTGTTCTCCTGTTTATGTTTTCTGCAAGCATAAAACACATGTGACAGATGATAATATAATACAACCCTTGCCAGATGCTAACAATGATAACTCATAGTAGTCATTTAGGATTCTTAGATGCCTACATGACATGCATACCTGGCACATAAAAAAAAACACACCATGATGTATGACTCATGAGAAAGAGTGACACCACCAGGCCATTCCTTGCACTTACAGACCACATAGCATCCCTCTGAGAGACCTTGTGATCTTATGCCTCACATAGCAGTCTACATTGCTTTTTCACTCATTCACTGGCTAGCAGGCTCACATGCACAGGCAGAAAATAAAAATATGGCTTTCTGTGCCCTGTCACACCACTAGTAGTCAGTAGAGATGTTGCACATTTTCTGGCAAAGTCATCATGCAATGGCAACTTCACTGGCTGGCAAATTTGTATGACTTCACTTGAAAAAATGTCACTTAGCCTGATGAAAACTTTGCCAAGTTGGCTTTTCGCACTTTGTGAAAATAGAGAACTTCATAAATTAATTTGTAAAATGTTACATTTACCAATTTCACCCATCTCTAGTAGTCATTAAAAATATTTTGTCAAACAAATTTGTCAAATCCCAGCTGTATTTTTTCCAGTCTGCTAAATTCAATCTGCCCTGCTCCTGATGAAAAATAAAATAAAATAAAACACAAATAAATAAATAAGGGTTTATTCACACTCTATATCACTGGCACTCAGTAAAACACAATTTGTCAGATCTTTTAAATATCCCTTCTACTTTTTTCCAGTCTGCTAAAGACACTCTGTCTTGCTCCTGCTGCAGACAGGACCTACAACTGCCAGCGCAGGCTCACAATTGTCACTCTCTCTTCTCCTCTTCAGCATGATTTTACTAACCTGCCTGACTGTAACTACAATTAAATATAGTGACATGTAACTAACTTGAATGACAATGTATGATTCTCTGATGGTTTCTGAAGTTTCTCATTAAACATCACTCTTTTATTTACATAAAAGGAGTTTTCTGACTGTGACTGGTGTCAATATATTAATAATTTTGGCTTAATTTCTTTTCAGGAAACTTGGGCACTGGAAAATGTAAACATTAATTGTTATGAACTGATAACTTCCCCTGCAATCAAGTTAACAAATTTGGGAGAGCCAGAGGATGGCTTTCCATAGATACTAAAATAAAAAAATATTTTAAAAATCATAGACCATGACATTTCCAAAATGGGTTATATCATAGCCACCTTGAAATGGGACACTACCTTCTTTATTTTGGCAAATGTATATATCCCCCCAGACTTCCTATAGACAACAACTCCCCTTCATTGTGGGATGACTTAACTGCCAAGTTAGTGTAGTTCAACAGAAAATTTCCTACTGGTACTTTCTTGATTGCAGGGGATTTTAATTCCAGAACCGCTAAATTTGACAACTTGGATAATTTACAAAAGCACATTTTCCTAGGTGATCTTGAAAAAAGAAAGTCAAGACAAACTCAATAACGACCTGGGAACTAAGTTTCAAGCCTTTATAGAGAATAATAATCTGCTAATCCTCAATGGCAGGCTTGAGGAGGAATATCCTGGTAATTTTACTTACTATTCAGCCACAGGCAGAAGTGTGATAGACTACATTTTGTGCACCCCAGAATGCTTTTACTTATTTAAAAAACTCAGGATTATAATGAGACCAGATTGTGTCCATGCTCTTTTATGTCTGCAAATCGTTACTCAGGACTCACAAGTGAATCAAGTTGATGACACACACCTTCTATCCGCCCTGTCTTTAAAAGGGAAATATAGATTAGTTTTTGGTAATAAGTGCTGGCAGTCATTGGAAGAAATGTTGTATAGTTTCCAGTTACTAGATAAAATTAATTCTCCAAATCCCTGCCAGCTCAAGACCTCTAAGCCCTTATTGATCTTTTGTATATAAATCTAACACATAAAATTTACATTCAAAAGCCCCCAGGATAGAACGTGGTTTGATATTTCCTATCTGAAAGCCAAAGCAAGTCTAGGGAAACTTGTAAAAGAAGTTAGAAAAAATCTCTCTAGACCTAAATTAAGTCATCTAAATCAGGCGATGAAACCGTATAAGAAATTTTTAAAACAAAAGAAAGAGGAACATAAACACAAACAGTGGGCCTAGATGCTGCAGATGATCCAAAGTAAGGACAACAAGGCCTTCTGGAACTTAGCTGCAAAAGGGGTAAATGAATATTGTCCCTCACTTGCAGTATTTATCCCTGAAGATGTATGGGTGGAACATTTTAAACTTATTTTCTGTGGAGGACATGCAATAGAAATTTGTACAACAATCCCTCCCTGGCTTACCCAAAGTTCTCATTCTCTTCTCCAACTGTCTTTAGAAGAGATAGATGACTCTATTACTATGCTAGTGAGAAAAAAAAAGTCCCCTGGTCCTGATGCTATCCGTCCTGATGTATACAAGGAATTTAAGGACTTTTGGCCTCTTTTATTGACTTCTTTCTTCAGTGCCTGTGTCTCACAGAAATTCATCCCTATTTCTTGGACCAGAAACAGTATTGTCCCCATCCACAAACAAGGTTCCTATTATGATCCCAAAATCTTCAGACCTAATAGCCTCTTAGACATCAATTTCCAGAGTTCTGCTAACTAGACTTCAAAACTGGGTAACCACAACAAGCCCCCTTTCTATATATCAAGTCGGTTTTCGGGCTAATCATTCGACATTGGACAATTTATTTACTTTATCCCATATCCTAGAGAAATATACCATTATAATAAAATCTAGGCCATTTTCATAGATTTCTCTGCTGCATTTGATTCAGTAAACAGAGAAATACTCTGAGAAACCCTCCACAAAACAGGGGTACACCTTAAACTCTTAGCCCCTATATACCTACTTCATTCCAACACTACCATGGCTATCAGATACGACAAGCAAGGTAACCTTTCTGAAAATGTTTCTACATACAGATGGGGTCAAACAGGGATACCTGCTGCTCCCATTTCTGTTTTCACTTTACATTGTTTCTCTTTTACATTTTCATGATGATCCATCTTTTGATCCTCCCAAATCAATAACATTTCATGTCATATCTTAGCATATGTGAATGATTTAATACTACTTTCACTATCAAAACAAGGGCTACAAAGAAAAACTGACACTCAAAATTAAGTGTGATAAACTTGATTTAAAAATGTAACCTCAGCAAAACTAAAATCATAATTTTCGACAAAACCCCTGTGATTTTACATTTTATTTGGACAATGAAGAGATTGACATAGTGCCAGAGTATGTATATCTAGGGGTTAAACTAACCTATGAGTACAAATGGTCAACGCACATTAAAGATCAATATAGTAAAGCCAGGCATGCTGCCAGGGCCCTTCTTAGATTCAATTACAAGTATGGGGGTAAGGCCTTGGCCCCTGCCCTCCAGGCAGGAGAAGCCAAATTAAGTCCCATAATATTATATGTGGCTGAAGTCTGGGCTGCAGAGTATTCTAAGAATATCAAGACTCCGCTTCTCTACTATTTTGAATCTCTCTTTACAAGTTCCCTCCCCTTCCTCTTTTGCCATGGTGAGGGCAGAATAGGGCTGCATTCCTCTGAAGGCCATGGCAGAATTAAGGCTGGTCTCATACTGCCTAAGAATTATAAATAATTCTGATAATACACTCCCAATGAAGTGCCTGCAGGAAAAGATATTATGGAATGAGAGGGCCATAACCTCTCCGTCGCTTAAAGCCCTGCTTTCTATACTAGCCAGACTGGACTCCACACACTTGCAGATTGATTATCTTAGAAATATTAATATTTTGTGTCAGTATAAATCATCTCTCAAAAAGAAAATAATTCAATTAGCCCAAAGATCTGACATAAAAATCATTAAGAGTCAAAAACAAGCATCCTGGTATAAGGAGAACAAAATGTCCCATGTGATTGAGGAAATCCACTACTGCCAATAGCTCTGATTTCTAGGAAATGGATTATATGGGCCAGTTTTGATTTGATCACCTCCAAATATGTGCACTTTAACAAAAATCTGGGTAAAAACAATGAGACCCCTAAGTTTTGCCTGTGCAATAGGGTTTTCCTGAAACTATTTTTCATATCATAGTCCAGTGTCCTCTGTACAGTACACATAGAAATGTTGTATTAAGTGACTTTCTAAAAAATATGAGAATGTATTGTATGACCTGGTTTTTATACTTCTGCATCTGATGACATCAGAAGATGCTAAACTGATTGAGCAATTTTTGGGATTGGTCATAAAATCAAAGAAAAGAAGGTGGGTCTGCTAAGAAGAATATTTATTACTTTTTATCTTTGGATATATTTAATGTCTGATGAGACTTTAGCCTCTTATATATTTATTTGACTTGTCCCTTCTATAATCGGAAGTTTTAACTGCTTTGTATAATTTTGGTTATGTGCTTTCTTGTAATGTCCTTAATTTATTTGTTTTGGATGAACAATAAATGGAAACTGAACTGAACTACATAAAATGAGCTCCTTCTTACCATAGATCATTCCCCTGTGAAAGAGAGACAGAAATGGCATTGAGATGTGTGCAGCATGCAGATTTCTTGATCTCTGGCACCACTGATTGGCTACTGCAGGTCATGTGGTTTGCCAAAAATTTGAACATGCTTGCTGAGTGCTCCCTGTAAACATTACTGCATCATGACATCAAAGTGCCAAAGGCTGACTGAAAGTCAAATTCCTTTTGGACCTGGTACCTGTATAGTCGGATTTCAACACGTTCACCGAAAGCAAATTCAGAATTGGCTCATCCTGGTTTCAGACGGTTAGATATCCTCTGTTCAGGCTGTAAATGGCATCCACTGTGCTGCTATTTATAATGTACCATAAGATGAACTGACTCAGATACACTGCTTTCAAAATTAAAAAAATAAAAAATTAAAAAGTTAATGGTATACAGCTAAATGCCTGTGCTAAATGGTATGTATGTAAGGTTTTGAGCATTGTATGTCTGGAAAGGTATATGGAACTTAACAATGAACCCATGTGATAAGGTCACATGTGTGCTTGCTTAAGATGCTTAAGACCTAACTTCAGTGCTCCAGGATATCCCCTAGAATAACCATCTTCATTCTTACATTAATACATAGCCCCCAGGCATAACAATTACTGTTTAGGAGGTGAGGAGCATGTCCATGGCCTGGCCTATTGAAGTTCAAGCCCCCAGAAATGTAAAAAAAAACTGTTGAATTTGTCACCCCTGGGCAGAGGGTTCCCAAAAGCAAAGATGACTCCCATCAAAAAGAATCCCATGATAGATCCAGAGAGACAAAAATCACTCCTTGAAGTAATCATGGTGAATGTGGAAACAACCTGGCAAATTATAACAGAGACTCAAACTGCCATCACAGCATTAACTGGAAGTACTGTATATATATATATGTAATAGCTACTACAATCTATATAAATTTATGGCTGTTGAACTATGTTGATGCCACCTTGTGGCCTAGATCAGCACACTTACCTAGTTAACAAAGACATAAGTTAATAAAAAAAAATAAAGTATAACACATACTGAGCTGCAACTTGTGGCAGTCAATAATGTCCATGCCAATCATAATGGGAGGCTCTAAGCAGCACAAGCCAAATAGATTGGCTCACCAGAAAAGTTGCAGACCTTGAAAGAGTTCTATGTGATAATGGCAAGCACCAAACGGCGACCAGCATTATCGCGAAGTCAGGGCTGTGAAAACAATTTTGCCACCCTGACAACCTCGGCACATGGAGGAATGGTGCCGGAGACTCAATGGATTTGCTTTCTGTGGGGGGGATGCGCTCCCCATTGCCCCCCATGGGGCGCTTTTGCCACCTGCACCCCCTTCTTAAGGATTCTCAACTCCAGGGGGTGCATGTTGAAAAAGTCGAAAGCAAAAAAGAACAAGTTTTGGGCGGGCGCAAAACAATGTAGTGCCTGGACCCAGACCCCAGACCGAACCCCACACACCACAAGTGGAGGCCTAACCCGATGCAGCAGGCGCAGCTTGACAGCTGACCACAGCACCACCCACTCACACCCTCCCGCCACACTTGCCGTGCTTGCCCCCCAGCGTGTGTACATACAGCAACATCCGGTCGCTAAGGTCACCCACCCCACCAAATCGGTCGCCCTCCCTACCCCTCACCTTTTGGGCTTTCACCCACATCGTGTCACTGTTTCTGATGGCACCCTGATTCAGGGGCGCCCATGTCACAGACTACCCCTTGAAGCCTGGGGCCACAAGACAAATCTGAGGGTCATCAGGCAGAAGGGGTCAGAGGGCCATGATCTGGTAACCTGTCTTCACCAGAACTTTCCCATGTGGTTTGGGATTGAGGCCTCAGAGTTTAATTTTGAAACTGACTGAGCATATCATATTTGCAGGGGGAGGAAGAGCCAGACAGCAGACAAGCCTTGGCAACTTATTTTCAAACTCCTACAGTACCAGGATAAGGAACAGATCCTTAAAAGAGCAAAATAACTGAAGGGCTGGATCCATAATTTCATTCTACCCCAATTACCCCAAAACTGTACTTGACAGAATGAAGGGCTTCGACAAAGTGAAGGTGGGATTCAGAAATAGAGGAATCCCATATTCTTACTGTATGCTGCAGTTTTACTGGTTTAATATCAAGGTACCAACCACTTCTTTCAAATGCCTGAGGCCCTCTTGATTATTCATTCAGAATGCACCCACTATCAGTATGTCTACAGAGCAGATGGACACAGCCATGCCTGAGACTTCTGATGCAGCACCATGATGCTGTTATAGTGCAGATGTGAGTACTATTTTCCTTTGCCTTGCAAGTTGCAGTTATTGCTGGGGAACACAGTGAACTCTGAGACTATGGAGTGGAGGCCTTAGCGCTGATGTTGTGGACTGATGGATACTGGGGCCACTGCACAGAGTCTTCTCACCTCTACCACCCCACCCCCAGTAATGTTTCATCATTGTTTATTTGGTGCCATAGGATTCAGTCCTGAATCTAGTCCTTTTCAGTGTGTTCATCAGCAACATAGTAAATGGAATTTAGGGCAAGATGTGTCTCTCTGGAGATGACACTAATCTCTGTGGTAAAGTAGACAGTGAGGAGGGAGTACAGAAGTTGCAGAGGGCCCTGCAAAGGTTGAAGAGGTGGTCAGAATATTTGGCAGTTGAAATTTAATGCCAAAATATGCAAGATAATGCACAGGGCAGAATATTGGATTAGAGGTGTTAAACTGGACACTACTACAGAGGGAAAGGACCTAGGAGTCCTCATAAATGACCCTTTAAACAAGCTAGCTGTAATGATAAGTTAATGCATGTGCTACACTGCTACTTTGTGTTCCTATTTAATAGTGCTTCAGGATGTTTTTTATGTGACTGTGTTGAAGATCAGTTGGTGCTGTCTCAATACGACAAGTTGTTGAAGGCAAAGACTGGGGAGCTGTGTGTTTCTTCTGCATGGTGACAGAAGTACAACTTTCTATTATGACTGTCTAAATTTGACCCTCCAGAACCCTTCAGTTTTGTAAATCCTGCAGAATGGGCAGATGGAAAACTAAGGTTTTCATGATTCAGCACTGCTACAAAGCTGAACAAAGAAACAGATGTTCAAGTCAACTCAATGATCTATGCAATGGGAAGGAAAACTGAACATGTTTTCAAATCTTTCCACTTCACCAGAAAAGAAGATTAGGGTGACAATGATGTAGTTCTTGAAAGGTATGACGAATATTTTATTCTGAAAAGAAATATCATACACGAGAGAACACAGTTTTATCAACAATGTCAATGTGAAGAGAAGGTAGTTGATGCTTTTATGACAAGTCTTTATGAATTAGCTGAGAACTGTGAGTTTGGAGAGAGCAAAAGTGAGCATATCAGAGCTGGAACTGAGAGACGCATTTGAGACAAGAATCTATCTGAGAAATTGCCATTGAAAAAAGGCTTAACTTTAAAAAGTGCAATAGAAATGGCTCGACATAATGAGCTGGTTAGAACCCAAAAAGTTAAACACATGCTCAGACTGTTCAGAGCCTAGATGAGGCTGACCCAGTGGCACAGAGGGATGAGGTGCTATGTGCCTTACCTCTCACCATGCCAGTAACTTGGGTTTGGGAATGAGCTTGGGTCACCGGGAGTTGGCCAGGGAAGGAGAGGATTGATCATCTGGAGGACAGTTGTCCTCTCCTGGGGGTGGACCCTTGCTGACATGGCCCTTGGCTGCCCCCAGGTGGAGGCTGGGGGCCAGATTTTCCAACTGTGGTGCAGAGCTTTCATCCAGCCCTGCACAACGACACTTAGTTTTTGGTAGTGTGCCATACCCTTTGCTGCAACTGCATCCGATTTTACAATCTCGGGTGCAGTTGTGAGAGTTTCCACAGATTACAGCAGCTTGTGCCAAATATCTAATGCAAGCTCTGTAATAACAGCTCCCAGGATTGCCACAAGTTAGACCAGAAAAAGTTGGTCTAACTTGCGGCAATTGCTGCACAGAATGGAACATTCTGTTAGACTGCTGCAAGCCCAATGCGCCACATCGTCAGTGCACCAGGGCTTGCAGAGATCTAATACTTTTGAAAATCCTGCCCTGGGCCTCTGGGGTAGTATTGGTAGCTAGAGAGAAACGAAGGAAGGGGCTGCAGTCATAGTGTGTGTACACCTCCACATACATGCACTTACGTCACAGCAGGGACAGAGGGGAGAAAATGAGAAAACTGGCCGTTGCAGGAATCATGATGCCCTGCCTGCCCTTGCCCCACACTGCCACTGGTTCATAGACCTACAAGTCTGGACACTGGGTCTCCAGATGGGGGGAGGACGGCCCTCCCCTTCCCAACCCTGCCACTGGGGCAATCCCTGGGGGATATGGGGCTTGGTGGAAGCAGTTTCCGGCCGGGGGAGACAGGGGCGGGGCTGAAAAGCCACCTGCAATGCACCCAGATGGATAAAAGCCTTGATAAAAAAAAAAAACGAGCCTACATGAGATTGCTTACAAGACCAAAAGAAATTGTATAACACCTACATATAACAGAGGATGAGGGCAGAGTAACATAATGTAGTACAGCAGAAATAAAGTACACAGCAAGGGCAGAGATGCACTAGATGTAACCATGAGTAGTCACATATTGAATACTGCTCAGCAAAAACAGTGACCTGCCAAACATGGTAGAAAGAAGGGCCCTCATACTGTAGTGTGTTACACTTAAATTGTGCAGGAAGTAACAGCAAAGACAGAGATGTAATTTTGGTGGTCATTGGCAGGAGAAAATAATTCAGAACCAGTTTGGAGGGTGCATTTAAAAATACATAATAGAAACATTAACTTTAAGATTGACTCTGGAGCAGATACATCAGTTATATCACAGCTGATGTACAATACAATAAAGCCACATCCACAGCTGTAGTCCACTAATGCTATTCTTGAATACCTTGGGAGTAGACTTCAGTGCAAGGGACAATTTGTTGCACAAATGGAATTGAAAGCCAGGTTATATGATTTCTGCATTTTTGTGATGAGCAATAAGGTTATTTTTATTTAGTTTTTGTTTAACAGGTAGGCACACTAAGCAATCGAATGCCTATTTTCAGGTGTGTCCCAGGAGAGTACAACTACAAAATACAGAGAGTACAGCAATAAAGATACAGACATTCGAGGAATACTATTTGATAGGACATACATAGTAAGAAAATATAATATAACAAGGCATACTACAACAAGGAGGTACAAAGCATGAGGTTGCAAATCATTAGGATACAACAGTGTAATATACTGTACATCCAATGGCAAGATTGTTCCTGACATATAGTGCATCAAAAAATTCAACCTTCAGCAAATATCGACATATATATTGCACATATAGATAGGGTCACAAGGGGAAGGGAGGAAGGTCTATAATGAGCCAAAAGGATCATAGCTATGGCTCAGCTAGCATTGAGAGGCAGGATGATCCTGTTGGGAGTTAGGGAGAGGTGTCGTCATAGTAATTTATATCATAGGTGTGCAGATAGGGGCTGCTGGGTCAGCAATGGGTTCACTAGGAACTACTTGTGCACAAGATATTCAAGTGCTGATGCAGAAGCAGTGAACCGGGCTATGTAGATGTTCTCGAAAAGTTGGTACGAAATGAATGAGAGGAGGGACGTCACTGAATATCTGGAGGAATGGAGTTCCATAGTTTGGGGGCATAGTGGACAAAGAATGCTTCACCTGTTTTAGACCGCAAACAGGTCATTGTTGTTGATCTAAGGGGGTGGCTGTTTTCAACTGGTCTAAGAGCAGATACAAGGGAGCAGGGCAGCCCATTTTTCATTATACTGAAGGTAACACCACCATAACTGTAGTCACACAGAGAAGACAGGGAAAGCCAAATAGGTTTATCATAGAGGACACAGTGGAGGGTGAGGCAAGGTGACTGTGATGCAAAGAGTCAAATGTTGTTGTTGATGATGACCCATTTCTGAAGGGTAGTTTTGGTAGCTGAGGAGTACGCTGGTGCTCCGCAAAGCAATTTGGGGAGCAGTATTCCTCTGGCAATAGCTAGATGAACTAGAGGGGTCAGGACTCAGGCAACTTTATATTACGGGCCCAATTTTCAAAGGTTGATGCAGGGCATGCATCAAGCTCTGCATCAGCCCTGATGCTTGACGCAGCTGTGCTAAACACATTGCCACAACTTGTTTCCACTTTTAGTACATTTGGTGCAGTTGTGACATTTTCCACACTTTACAGCAGCTTGCGCCCAATGTGTGGCACAAGCCCTGTTAAAAGGGTCTCCAAATGGCATTAAGTTAGACCAGAGAAGCTGGTCTAACTTTCAGCACTTGATGCACCTGACAGAAAATTGCGATCAGCACCATAGAAATGCCACATGTCCCCTGCGCTGTATGTTTGGTGCACCAGGGACTTGCGGCATCCACATCTCCTTTTAAAATTGGGGTCAATGTACCAAGCATGGAGCTAACAAATTAACTGATGCTTGTCACATGTGCCGCATAGTCAAGAGAGGGGTCTGGGATGACTCCAAGGTACGTGAATAGAGGGGATGTTGGAACCAAAGATCCATCTTGATAGGTAATTGGTAAGCGGGAGGGGCACACTCTAAGTTTAGGGGTAGTGCCAAATAGCATTGTATGAGTTTTGACCATGTTGAGGATGAGCTTGCTCAGTGATAGCCAGGTGTATGATGATGGAGGTTCGCTTTTAGATTTTGATTTATTTAGTCAGTATGCTTGAAGTTCATATATAAAATAAGATCATTAGCATATAGCATTGCAGAGGAGTGGGTTATACTATGATTGATATTATTTATGTGCAAGACAAACAGCAGGGGGCCAAGTATAGAGCCCTGTGGGACTCCTCTCAGGGATGGTGCAGGATTCAAAAATTGAAGATGCATACAGGACCTTGTGGGATCTGTTCGCCAAGTAGTTTTGGAACCAGGGGAGAGCAGTTTGTGAAATGCCTAGGTCAGCAAGTTTGGCAGTGAGCAGGGTGTGATCAACAAGGTCAAAGGCTTCGATAACCTGCTTTGTCGTAGTGCTGCAAAGTCAATGAGATTTATCAAGTACTGGATGTGGGAGAGATCTACCATGATGTGTGATGGGAAATTGGTCTGCTGAAGGAACAGCCTAATGAAATTGAACTGAAACCTGATACAGAGACTTATATATCTTAAATAAGCCTGGAGAATATCCACCCCACTGCTTCCAAAAGTACAAGCAGAGCTGGAGAGCAAAGGTGTAATTGTGAGAATGAATGAACTGAGTGGTGCATGCCTGTTGTTTTTGTGGCAAAAAATGGCAAAATATGGATTTGTGATATTAAATACCTACCTCCTGCAATCTTTAGGGTGAAATATATTCTGCTGACCTTAAAAGATATCATCCCAAAGCTGGCTACAGCAAAAATCTTCTCAAGTGTTGATGCTTCTAGTGTATTTTGGCAAATTCCACTAGATGAGCAGAGCACCAAACTGATGATGTTTATAATGCCAGATGGACAATACTCTTTCAAATGCCTACCATTTGGGATAAACAGTGCACCTGAAATCATTCAAAATAAAATGGTACAGTTCCTTCAAGATCTCGAAGGTGTTACTGTTTATGTGGATGGCATCTTAGTCCACGGATGTTTAAAAAGAGAACATAGCAAGCTCATAGAGACAGTTTTTATGTTCACTTGCGTGCATGCGCAAGGAACGTTTTGGGAGAGTGGCACACTTAGAGGTGTGCCTCTCCCACTCAATGCACTGCTCCCTTGAGCAGGTGTGGCGGTCCTGCACCAATGGGTGCAGCAGCTCAGTATCACAGCGCTGTTCCTCTGCTTCAAAGAAAAACACCGCTGCCATACTGGCGCCACCCCCTCGCGTCCTACGCTACCTCCCGATGCCGTCCGTCACGCCCGCCCCCAAAGTTTTACGTGCCATGCTGAGAATCCACCCCAGTGTGGCAAACATTGTTATCAAGAGGGGTGCCCAATCCCGTTGGCTCCATGCCCCCAAAAGCCATCCTGCTGCCACGCTGGAGCCCACCCCAGCATGGCAAGCGTTCTTTATTTCGCCAGCAAGGGTGCCCAATCCCCATCAGCTCCTCGCGCCCCTCCAGCGTGGAGTTGCCGACGGGTGCCCAACCCCCATGGGCTCCTCGCCCCAGCCATCTTCTGCCATGCTGGAGCCCACATCAGTGTGGCAAACATCCCACATCGTCTTTTTTTTCAAACCTGTAAAACAAAAACTGTCCCATGGCGCATCTCCCAACCCCTCCCACAACCCGCACCCACCCACTGCACACCAACCTCCCACACCCCTCACCCTATACTTACCTCAGGACTCCGGTAGCGACAATCTTTGGTGGACGGAACATGTCTGCACTCTTCAAAGGTGACCGCGAACTGAGGAAATGCCGTGTAAGCTGTATAATGGGCTAGATGGGAGGTTCTTAATGCATATCTCAGTCTTTTTGGAATTTTGCACCAAATTCTCAACCTGGGGTTTTTGGGACCCTTCTCATGAATGATGTCACTGTCATGGTGTTGTTCGGGCTTGAAGGGTGATTTCGCAGTCACTGTGCAAAATCACCTTTGGCCTTGAATAATGCCATGACAGTGACATCATTCATGAGAAGGGGTCCCAAAAACCCCATGTTGAAAATTTGGTGCAAAAATTCCAAAAAATGACTGTTTTACGAGCGTGCATTGCGCAGTTCCTACGCAGGCTTGTAAGTTTGCGAATTTTCAATATTTTCACTCCAGATTTTCAACATTGCCATTTTATCACACCTTCTTATGAGTTGTACAGCTGTAATTTTTCACGTCTCACCCAAAACATGTTTCCGCCCATGTAGCGCACAATGGCGCAGTCGGTGTGCGAAATCAATGTATGGAACACATTAAGAAAATAACAGTTATACTGTTCATGAGCAGAGGTCTTAAAATGGCTATGTTGAAAATTTGGTGAAAAAATTCCTAAAAATGACTGTTTTACGAGTGCGCGTTGCGCAGTTCCTACGCACGGCCAGACATGTTTGCAAATTTCAAATATCTGCACCCAGATTTACAACATTGCCATTTACCACACCTCCTCATGAGCAGTACAGCTGTCATTTGTCACATCCTGCCCAAAATGTGTTTCTGCCCATGTGGCGCACAATGGGCGCAGTGGTGTGTCTTGAACTCAATGTATGGGACACATTAAGAAAATCACAGTGACACTGATCATGAGGGGGTCTTAAAATGGCTGTGCTGAAAATTTGGTGAAAAAATTCCTAAATATGACTGTTTTATGAGTCTGTGTTGCACAGTTCCTACACAGGCTCGTAAGTTTGCGAATTTTCGATATTTTCACTCCAGATTTTCAGCATTGCCATTTTACCACACCTCCTTATGAGCACTGCAGCTGTTATTTTTCACATCTTGCCCAGCGATGTTTCCGCCATGTGTACAATGGCACAGTCGGCGAAAGCGAACCTCAGTGTATGCGGGATGCATTAAGAAAATCGCGTGTCACTGTTCATTAGCAGAGGTTTTAAACTACCAATGTTGACAATTTGGTGAAAAATTCCTAACAATCACTGTTTTACCAGCGTTGCATTGCACAGTTCCCAGCAAGCTCCCTAGGTTTATGAATTTTCAATATTTCCACTCCAGATTTTCAGCATTGCCATTTACCACACTTCCTTATGAGCAGTACAGCTGTCATTTTTCACATTCTGCCCAAAACGTGTTTCCGCCTATGTGGCGCACAATGGGGTAACAAAAAGGTCATGCTGACAATTTATTGTGCAAATACCAGCAATCGCACAGGGCATTAGGGTAAAACACCATACATGCCAAACACCACTGCAAACACCTGCAAGCGAACGTTCGGCATTGACAAATGCTTGTTAAAACTATCAGTACTTCAGGTTTGAAACATGACAAAGAAAAATGCAAACTATGATGAACTGCCCTCAGCTTCCTGGGCTATCAGATTAATGGAGAGGAAATACACTCAGGCCCAGCTAGAGTAAAAGCTATTCTGCTGCTACAGCTGCCTAGTAATATAACAGGACTTAGATAAATCATGAACATGATAAACTACCTGAAAAGATACTTACAGAGCCTATCAAGTATTGCCAGCCAGCAAATGACCTGCTGAGCTTAAAAGTACTTGATTGTGGGGCACAGACCAGAAACATGTCTTTGTAGAAGTCAAGAGACCAGTTTTCAGTGCTTCAGTATTGGTGTTCTTTGATTTTTTAGCCAACAACTGTGCCTGCAGATGCCAGCAGGTATGGTTTAGGTGGTGTATTGCTGCAGCAAAAGGGTTCTGTTTTAAAGCCAATTGTCTTCTATTCCAGGACTTTGCTGCAGAGTGCAGATATACACAGACTGAAAAAAAGTGGCTAGCCTGTGTATGGGCTTGTGAAAATTTTTCATATTTCCTGTATGGATTCAACTCTTTTTAGTATGCTACAGACCACAAACCTTTAATTTCTTTGATTAATAGGAAATACTTGAAACAGGTATCCTTGAGATGCCATCACCTGCTAATACAGTTAATGAGCTTTTACCCTATAGTGGAACATGCACCTGGAAAGAGACTTTTGATAGCTGACACATTGTCAAGACATCTGCAAACAGAGCAAGAAGCTACAGACTTGGAGGAGGATGTACAAGTGTACATGGATTCAAAGATAAAGAAGTGGTCTACATCAGACCAGAAACTAAAGATGATTCAAGATGCGGTGGCAGAGGATACACAGCTCTCAACAGTATTGTTTCATGCAATGAAGGGGCAGCCAGAACACATAAGCAGTGCAAAGGTTGAGGCCAATGTTTTATGCATTCTGCAGTCAGTTAAGTATAACATGAGGACTACTAACTTATGCAAACCACACTGTTAATTGCTGAAGTTCTTGGAGGTGAGATGCTGGACCAGAATCATAATGGTCATCAAAGACTGGCCAAATGTTGGAAACAGGCTAAACATTCTGTATGGTGGCCACAAATCAGCTTAGTGATTAAAAACAGCATTTCTGCTTATGAACATTGCCAGATCTTAAGACCTACTCAACACAGAGTACCTTTGATAACAGTTCCCTTATCATAAGGACCATGGAAGATGGTAGCTGCAGGTTTCTGTGACCACAAAGGTCAGCAATACCTGGTGGTAGTCAACTACTTTTCATGTTTCCCAGAGATACAATGCTTACTGTCTACATCCCATAAGATCATGACAAACCAGCGTAATGTTTTTTTCCACACACTATGGCATTCTATATCAACTGATATCAGACAATGGACCTTAGTTTACTTCAATTCAAGTCATTTAGTGACAGTTATAGTTTTAAAACCTTAAGTCTGTACTATCCTTAAGCAAATATGGCAGCAAAAAGAACAGCTTGGACTGCCAAGTGAATTCTAAAACAAGATGTCCCATTCCTGGTACTGTTAAGCTTCTTCAACCTAGCCATTGACTGCTGACAACTTCTTTAGTTTGGCCAGTCCTATGAAGTTTCACTTCTGGAAACCTCTAATTTACTGTATTTTAATCTTGTTACAGTTTTAATGAGGTTTTATTATGTTTAATTTACTGTTGTATGTCCTTATTTATGTTCAGCGCCGAGAGCCTCTGGGATTTGGTGCCCCATTAATGAAATTGCCTTGCCTTGCCTTAAATTACATAGAAACACCTACTCTTCAAAATACAGGTAATAGTCCAACTCAGTTGCTAATGGGACATCAGATTCATATTACAATTCCTTCACTTTCCAGTAATCTGATGTCTCCCTGATCTGACTTTTAAATGGTTGAGGAGTCAGAAAAAGCAATAGAAGAGTCATATAAAAGGTTCTATGATAGAAAACTCTCTGCTTACTCCATTCCTGACCTAAATCTAGAAGGCTTTCTCAGAGTCAGATTAGATTGTCAAAACCAGTGGACTGATCCAGTAGTAATAAAAGAGTAGTGTGTTACCCCAAGATCATATATCACTGAAGAGGATGTTACAGAAGGAATCAAAGACACTTACAGATCATTCTCAATTACTTGGAAGACACAAAAGAAGGGTGTGTGTGGTTTGGCCACCAACAAGATGGCAGCATAATCTTTTGAGCTCGCTCTGGGTTTGGTGAATTTGATGCTCCAGTGTCGGGACTCACGGGTCTGCCCATTCTATAATTGTTGCTTTTGACACGGCAACTCCCCCTTGCTAGCGGCGCTCGGCAAAAAACAATTAGATGCAGTTACTCTATGGCGACTTCGAGCGCTGATCCTGTGTGGAGACATGAGCACTAGGCCATGCAGGCCCCACCAATGCAGCAATGCAGTAACAACCAGTGGCCCAAACAGGTAAATGGAATCGGGGATCTTTGCCCCCTGCATCAGCTAGCCGGAGCTGCCAGAGAGTTGCCCTACTTCGCCAGCTTGCCCGACCTCCTCATAGCTTCACCAGGTGACAACGCTCAGACAGACCTTATGTCTCAACCACCTACAAAGGAGCCCTCAGTAAATGAGTCACCACAATATATCACTTGGATGTTGGAGACAGTTTTGAACAAAGTAGAAGATATTACAGTCACTCTTTCAGGCACAGTGGTAGAGGTTCGAAACTTGCAAGATAGAATGAATGTTTCTGAACAACGTCTGGAGGAGTGTAAACCGCAGCAATCTAAACTACTACTCCCCCTGCAAGCACAGGAAGAAAAATCAGCGGTGCTTTGGGAAAGGCTAGAAGACCAGGAAAATAGAGCTAGAAGCAGCAACTTGCACGTTATTGGTCTGCCAGGGGAGGTTTAGGGCTTGAATATGGAACCTTTTTTAAATGATTCTCTGCCTGTGATGTTAGGAGAGAGGTGGAGGGGGCAAATGGATGTGGAGAGAGAGCACAGGATAACAACCAGGAGAGACAGGAATTCCTATCAGCCCAGACCCATCATTGCCTACTTTCTTTGGTATACAGCTAAGGAAAAAATACTAAGAGCTGCATGGGACACAAGGGAAATACAGTGGCAGGGAACCCCCGTCTCTTTTTACAGGGACTTTGCTCACGAGACAGCCAACAAGAGAAGGACCTTTGCCCCACTCAAGAAATTCCTGTACAATTTCAACTTCAACTTTAAATTTAAAGGGCTTACCATATTACTGGTGGCTAAGGATGGCAGGGAACTGTTAGCTGAACATCCAGCAGCGGTGGAGGGATGGGTGGTGAAATTTTGGCCAAATCTACCTCTCCCTACTACATATCTCAGGAGGCTCTGGGAACCTAACATGCCGAAAGGGAACCTCGAGGGCAGGAGCAGACAGCTGGAGGGCAGCATAGAAGATGGACGTCCGGCACCTCTAAATGTTCCCCCAATGGCCAAGGGCCCTCTCGACTGCTCTAGGCTGCGACCTGCTATGGCTCCACTTTCCCTAGCCAAAGACAATCTCTCTCTGCCTCCGCAGGCCATGACGCCCTATGTCAGACAATGTCAAAAAGCCAGAAGTAGGAATCGATTGCCTCAGGATGCATCCATGATAGCCCCTCCAGCAAAAATGTCTAGGGAAGACAAAACGCCTCCTCCTCATAGTGCTCATTCTGTAGGTGTGGAGACTTTGGAGATGGAAACTTGCACACGCTATGACTGGGCTGATATTTCGGAGGACTCGCTGGTTGAAGCAGTGGACAGCTCGATGCCAGTTAGTCTGGGACTGATTTCATATGATGTTGTGGTGATCAGGGATATTGTTGAGGCTGGGCCTGCTCCTGTTTCAAGAGAGGATTATGTGGATAATGTTCCTGGATGAATCTGTATTATGTATTGGTTTAAGTTACTGTGGCGGGCTACTATAATCAAGCTATTTGGTGGGCTTAATTAGTCTCCTCTCTGCGCCTATACCCAGGAAAGTAACTGGGTGGTGATTTTTCTAACAGTCACTGTTACCCTAATCCAGGTAGCATGAATAGCCATTCCCACATCTAGGCATGCACATCTCAGGATGGTGCTGGTTAGACCTCCACTAGCAGTTTTATAAAAGCTAGTGTACAGAGAGGCAGTACATGATAGCTTTGGTATTTTGGGGTATAAATGCTGGGTTGGTTTGGGACTTCTACGTTGTAGGCAAGGTAGTTGCCTCTTCTTCTCCCTTCCCTGAACCCCTATTATGACCTTTTAGGCGTCTTCGGTGGATCCCCCCCTTCCTGCTCCCTTCTGTCCCAGTGGGTCGGACGCCCGACCTCAAGGATGCTAGAATCTCAGAGGACTCGAATCCACGTGGTTCCAATCCCTCCTAAATAGCAGTATCTGAGTGTTTGTGAAGCTGAGGCTAAAGTTTTAGACTAGCCTCTTTCATTGGTAGCCTCAATCCAATAGCGATGTTGTGCAGGGTTACACTACTACTGGGCAGTTTTGGTTAGCAGAGTGGTTTTATAGTTAGCGGCGTTATATTTTCATCTCTGCTATCAACTAACTGTTATTGTTTACACTGTTTGTACTTGGTCACAATTTCTGCTGTGAGTTTGTTCCACTATAGCTTCTCCAATGAGGAGTGCATCTACTTCTATTTCCTGAGCTTCTTCTCCTTCTCGTTCTCATCTGGCAATCAAGGTTAATACAGGGACTCTCAGGACAGTTTGGGTGATGAGTTATATTCCAGGTGAAAACTCTGCAATCTCAGTAAGTACACCCTTTCTACTATTATAATGCCCTCATGCCCCACTACAGCTTCAACTAATCATGCTAATTCCCCTACTGTGGTGATTTCTTGAAATGTTAATGGATTGAATCATCCCATTAAACGGACTAAGGTGCTCCAGCACCTTCATTCATTACATACAGATATTGCCCTGCTCCAAGAAACCCATCTCCTAAAGAAGATGGTTCCATGGTTAAAAAAGTCTTGGGTGGGCACTGTCTGTGCCAGCTCGGCTACCTCCAAGGCTAGAGGAGTGGTCATCCTTATCCAGCGTGCATCAAGCTGGATGGTGGAGGAATCCAAACACGACGCACAAGGTAGATGGCTTGTTGCTAAACTATCATCCTCTGGGGAGAAATTGATTATTTGCAACTTGTATACCTCTAACATCGACCGCACAGAATGTTTCCCTTCAATTAGCCAGGCTATCTCATTGGTTTCAGGGACGGATGGGGACCTCCCTCTAATAGTGGGTGGAGACTACAATATGGTACCGGATGTATTCCTGGACAAGTCAAGGCCCGCCCCTCAGGCTAGGTCTAAGGCCAGCTTGGCTCTTCATGAACTGCAAGAGGAGTGGGGCTTAACAGACCTCTGGCACAGAGATAATCCTTCTGGACAGGATTATACCTTTTAGTCTTAGGTACATTCCATATATAGTCAGATAGACCTTCTCCTGGCCAACTCAACAGCTACCCAAAATGTCCTTAAAACCACAATTGGGAATATTTTCATCTCCGATCAAGCCCCTGTGATTACATCCTATACAGTAGGGGGGTCAGTCTAAGAAAGGCACTCAGTGGTGATGAAATCCTTTGTTATTAAACAACCCGGAGTTTCTTAAAACAATTTCCCAAACTACCAAGGAGTACTTTGCCATCAATGCAAATTGTGGGGTTAGCGTGGGCACGGTCTGGGAAGTGTTTAAAGCGGTCCTTAGAGGCCGCATCATTGCTTTTTCTTCCACTAAAATTAAAATGCGCAAAGCTAAATTAGCTGAGTGGCAAACAGAACTGGAAGGTCTAGAGTCCTGCTTTAAAGCTTCCCATGTCCTACAGAGGGATGCTTCCCTTACTCGATGTATTGTGGGCCTTAAGTACCAAATTAATACCATGCTGAATCAAAAGTCTGAGTGGCTTCTACTGCGATCAAAACATGCATACTGGGATGGGGGTGAAAAGTGTGGCAGACTGCTGGCATTTCATCTTCAGAAGCAACAGGCTGACACACATATCCATGCCCTCCGCAACACATCCGTCAAGGTTGTGCATACTCCTTAAGATATAAATGATACAATGAAGGTGTATTACCAGTAATTACATAAGTCACAGTCCAATCTTTCCCCCATCATTCATTGAACAGGAATTGGACAAATTTTGCCAACAAATGGAAGTACCGGGCCTCTCCCCGATACAGGCCTCTGCACTAGATGCCCCCTAGCTCCGACTGAGATACAACAAGCTTTGTCTCAAATGGCCAAAGGAAAGGCCCCGGACCGGATGGCATGACGGTTGAGCTATATCAAGCACTGGCACAGGATATATCTCAACCGTTACTTCTTGCTGTCCAGGAGGCGCATTCAAAAGGTATTTTCCCCCCGTCTATGAGAGAAGCCGTCATTACCCTTTTACCGAAAAAATTCTAACGACCCCCTTAGATTGTGCACATTTTCAGCCGATATCATTACTCTCAATTAATATAAAGATCTTGGCCAAGATCCTAGCCACCAGGATGCTCGAAGTGTTCCCGACCATCATTCATCCTGCCCAGGTTGGATTTATGAAGGGCAAATCGGGGACAGACAATACCAGGCTTCTCCTTAATTTCAAATGGATAGCCTCCTGTTCACAGGTCCCAATGGCTGCATTGGCAATCAATTTTACTAATGCCTTTGACTCTGTAGAATGGCAATATTTGCATGAAATATTAAAAAGATATGGTTTTGGTCCGGTGTTTTGCCAGTGGGTGTCAACACTATGGAGCCCCGATAGCTAGGATTTTGACTAACACGACCATCTCTGGGCCTTTCCCACTTCACAGGGGACCCGACAGGGATGCCCCTTATCCCCTCTTCTTTTTTTTTTTTTATTTTCTCTTTATGCCCTCCTCTCACTGCAGTACTTCCTTTCTTTGGGAGACTCCTGTACTGGCCTTGTACGTCCCTGCTCCTCATGCCAGGCATCGATGCAGTCCATCCCACCCCATGGAGCCTTGGTTGTACCCCCCAGGTGGGTACAGGATGGGGTCCCATCCAAACATGTCTGTATTTCATCAGTGGGATGCTATCATCAGGCACCGGCTGGGGCACTGGGATTGGGGCCTTGGAGCTCCATCTACAGGGAGCACTGCAGGGTTTTTCTGCTTTTTCTGTCCCCTCCCACAGGACGTTGGCACACTAGGGGAGCCAAGGGGCGGCGCATGTTGAGATGTGCGAGTGCTCCAGCTCCCGGCTGATGTCCCCCTTCCCTTCTTTCTGTAGTCCTGCTGTGCCTCCACCCATGGTCACCCAAGTGGCGGTACAGCAGCGGGACTCACATCCCACCCCACCCAGGAGGAAGAGAGCAGCCTCTGGGTGCTCAATCTTCCTCCCCGCGGCTGACCCTCCAGCAGCCCAAGTCCGTTCCTGAACCCGGGTCGCTGGCACCGCAAGTGGTAACCCTACCACTGCCCCGGCGGGCCGGTGTCTCTCTTCTTTTTTTGATAGCACTAGACCCCCTCATTTGGTCTCTCATCACGTCAAGAGAGATCATGGGCATTGAGGTAGCAGGGAAATCCTATTTGGTAGCGGCATATGCCGATGATTTATTGCTAACCTTGTCCCATCCAGAGCAGGCAATATGGCATATCCTGCCATTACTGCAAACATTTTCAACATTATCAGGACTCTGTGTAAATCAGAGGAAAACACTTCTGGCCCCACTAAATTCAGCATACACTAAAAATTGCCTACAGGGAACCGAGCTTCTCTGGGCAATGACAGGTTTTTTGTATCTTGGCATAACCATTCCTTTTAAATGGTCTGATCTAGAGTCAGCCAATGTCTTGCTGTTTTTATCTCAAATGTCTGCAGAAATAGAGAGATGGAAAAAGCTGCAGTTATCACTACCTGGTAAGATAGCAGCGGTGCATTTGTTACTATTGCCACGAATTATGTACATTTTTAAGAATCTCCCAATACGCCTGTCGCCTAAACTCTTTGCTTCTGTTGAAACTCACGTGTCTCAGTATTTGTGGGATGGGAAATCCCCTAGATGGAATAAGAGCAAATTGAGAGCACATTGGTCTAAAGGGGGGTTGGGTTCTCCCTGGTTCCAAGGGTATCACTTTGCTTGTACCACTGCTATGGCTTCCAAATGGTTTGTCCCCAGTCCAACACCTCTTCCGCTTTGGGTCCAACTAGAATCTGACCAAGTGGCGGATACAAATGTGCATTTTCTATTATATCCTCAGAGTCAAAATTGGCTTATATTCCCTTCCTTGATAGCAGAAACCAAATGGGCATGGCACTCGCTAATGACTCTAGCCCACACACCCTGGGAGGCCCAAGCACCTCCATGGCTTTACACTCCTTTGTGGCACAATCAGGACCTGGCAATCGGCAATACTCCCATATACTGGCCCACCTGGGAATCCCAGGGCATCCAACACATACAGGATCTTTGCATTCCTGGCTCTTTGGTTTTGATGTCATTTGAACAAGTTAGACAAAAATTTCATCTTCCAAGAAATTACCTTTGGAAATTTCTCCAGATATGCAGTGCTATATTAGCTAATAAGGCCCGTATGTGATCAGACCCCAAATGGAATTGGCTAACTCACAGGCACAAGACCCCCACATCCGTTGGGCTCATTGGTGGATTCTATAAGACATGGGGAGACACCCAGGCAGATCCCTCAGATGCATGCTGGCTAAAATGGATGGCTATTCTGAATACTCATATATCCGAGGTTTCCTGGAAGCGCTATCTTTGTGAATGTACTATTCCTATATGGACACCAAGATTCAGCTGCTGCAGATGAAGATCTTGCTGCTTTGGTATCGGACACCTGCATCCCTATATTCCCATGGCCTTATACAGAATTCCAACTGTTGGCGATGTCAAATGTCAGGTGCGCATCTACTCCATATTTTATGGACGTGCCCCCTGCTCTCACAATTTTGGGCATCTGTATATCAGGATTGCTCTACTGTGCTGGGCCACCAGGTTAACCTTTCTGATCCTAAACTCCTTCTGGGTGATACTACCTCCCTGGTCAACTTAACTCAACCTCAGAAGCAGTGGGTTGTACTGGCACTCATGGAGGTTAAACAACTTATACTTATGTGCTGGTGCAAAATTGCTACCCTGTCTTGTTTACAATGGCATGAGGCACTGGCTAGATTGGCCACACTAGAACACCTCTCCTGTACTCACCTTGGTCGTATGGACCACTATACTGCCAGATGGGAAGCCTATCTCCAATCTTCTCTCTGTAAAACTTTGAATCTGAGTGATAACCCTTCTTATTGAATATGTGATATATTACTACATTGCACTATTAGTCCAATTTCTATTTGTCTTTAACACTTGAAGATAGTGGAACATTATCCTGGTATATTGGGTAGCCATGTTACACTAAAGTATACTTTAGGAAAATCTATGTGAATTTCTGGTAGCTTGGTTCTGGCAAATGCATTTGCATATCTGTATGCCAACATAATAGTCATTGGCTGAACTTAACAGTATATGGAACATGTTACTTACTTACTTATGACCATGTATGGATGTGACATTATAACTGTATGCGGAGTAGAAAAAAATAAAATTATTCTATGTTAAAAAAAGGAAGATACAAGAGAAGCTTTTCAGACTGAGACCACTATGCCAGCAGCTAAGGAATCTGCTACTCCAGTTCAGACTGCACAAGTAGTGCTGGTTTGTCAACAAGAAGAACTCCTTCCTTTTAACTTTATGAGTTGTCCACAGCATGTGATCACAAACACTGCTAGATTCAGAAACTGATAAGACTTAAAATGTACTTTGATTAGACTTTGTTACTTACCTCACCCAAGCACTATAAATGATGAAAGTTTTGGTTCACTGACTTAGGAGGTTAGTTTCTGTCTGAAAGGGGAAATATGCAATGAAGACCCAGGGTCGGAGGTTGGAGCACTGCTGGTGGAGGACCGGTCTGGAGACAGACAAGCTGGCCCTGCATGCTCACTACAGTGAGTACCAGGGGACAATCAACAGTAAGAAGGCAGAGTTCCTGTCCACAGAGATTGTGACTGGAAACAACTGACCAACTGTGCTTTTTTGGACTGTGGATAGGCTGCTAAACCCAGCCTGTCTGCAGCCGAAAAAAGCTTTTTGGAATGTTATATGCAAAGAGTTTACTCAATTCTTTTCAGACAGAGTGTCTACCATCAGACATTGAATTCCATCAGTGGGCCATTTCTTGGCCGACAGTGATCACCTCAGATGCCCAGAGAGCACTCTGCCTGATTGGGGTGAGTTTAGACCAGTGGAAGTGGCTGAGGTCATTGGGGTTGCTTCCAGGCTGAGGCACACATATTGTGAACTGGACCTGGTGCAAACACATTTCTTGATGGGATGTGTCGACTCTGTTGGCCTGGTGTTTGCCTTGATTGTCCAGTGCTCCTTATCTGAGGGGGTCTTTCCCAATGCCTTAACGGAGGCATTGGTGAGACCCCATCTGAAAAAGCCATCTCTGGACCCTGAAGTCATGGCAAATTACTGTCTAATCTCCAACCTTCCATTCCTGGGCAAAGTTGTTGAGAAGACTGTGGTGCTTCAGCTTGAGGAGCACCTTATGGCCTTTGATCTATATGAGCCTTTCCAGTCTTGGTTTTGGGTGAGGTACAGCACAGAAACTGCATTAGTTCAAGTGCACAATGACCTTCTCAGGGCGAGAAATTGAGGGGAAGGAACAATTTTTGTTCTCCTCAATCTATCCTCAGTGTTTGACACAGTGGACCATTGTGTGTTGCTTGACCACCTGAGGGAATTTTGTGGACTTGCTGGCACAGTCATCTGCTGGTTTGAGTTCTTTCTCACAAACAGGAGACAGAGGGTAGTAATTGGGAATTTCTCCTCCTCTAGTCCCCTGTTTTGTGGAGTACCTCAGGGCTCAGTCTTGTCACCAATGTTGTTCACTGTGTACATGCTGTCCCTGGGAAGGATCATTAGGAAATATGACTTGGGTTTTCATTGTTATGCTGATGATACCCAGTTGTATCTTTTCTTTGCACCTAGAACATCTAGCACAGTGGATGTGCTTAACAGCTGCCTTGCCGAAATCAAAGACTGGATGGCCTCCAGCTGGTTGTGACTGAACCCTGATAAGATGGAGGTACTGCTAGTGGAGTCGAACAGAGGGCATTATAGGATGTCCTCAGGTGCAGAGACAGGACTTGTCCTGGGCTCTGTGCCTTTGAAGGCCTCCTCCAGGTTACGCAACCTGGGCATTATTCTGGATGGCGACCTGACACCTAAGGCTCAGATGTCGGCTGTAGCCCGTATCAGTTTTTACCATCTGAGAAATATCACCAGGATTAAGCCCCTGGTTTTGCCCCTGGACCTCCCTACCTTGATGCATGCCTTTGTGATGTTGAAGCTTGATTACTGTAATGCACCCTGCCTCAGGGTCTCAGCAAGTATCCTGTGTTGGCTTTAGCTAGTGCAGAGCGCAGCTGCTAGGTTGTTGATGGGGCAACCTAAGAACTGCCACTTTATCCCGGTGCTGTGTGAACTGTACTGGCTGCCAGGCAGATAGAGGATCCTCTTTAAGGTGGGCTTGCTCATCTTTAAGGCTCTACATGGCCTGAGCCCTGGTTACCTGGCAGATCTTCTTACACCTGCTACTTCAGTCTGCTCCCTCCGTTCCTCCTTCAGGAGCCTCCTGGCAGTTCCCAGGACAAGGTTAAAAACTGCCGGTGATAGAGCTTTTAGCGTCACTGGCCCCATCCTGTAGAATTCACTACCACCATCTATTAGGGAGGCCCTTTCAGTGGAGGTATTTAAGGCACACCACAAGGCCTTCTTTTTTTGAGCAGGCTTTCCCAGACACAGTTATGTGAATATTGTTCTGTCTCTGACCTGGTATATCGTTATTTTTCTGAATTTTTTTATTAATTTTATTAGCTATTTTACTTACTAGTTACTGTGATTCTGATAATGTATATTTATTGAAAGTTGTTTTATATGTGTTTTTATGTATGGCGCCCAGACCCTCTGGGATTGGGCGTCTTTTAAATTAAACTTGCCTTGCATTGCCATTATGAGTTAATACATGTGCTACACTGCCACCCTATGGTAGTATTTAATAGTTATTTAGCGTGCATTTTTTGTGACTGCATTGATGTTTAGTTGGTGGTGTCTCAATAGAGGAAATTGATATTGAAGACTAAGGCTGGAATCTGAGTGTACAGTATCTCTTACATTACTCAGTGTAACTAGGCCTATAGCAAGGCAAATAGGATGTTGGAATGTACTGGGAGGGGCTTTGATAGCAAGAGAAAAGAGGTATTACTACCTCTCTATAGATCACAGGTATGGCCACACCTGGAGTACTATGCCCATTTCTGGAGCCCTCACTTGAGGAAAGATGGGAACAGGATGGAAATGATGCAATATATAGCAACAAAAATGATCCATGATCTGAAGAACAGATCATAGAGAATCATCTTAGGGCGCTAAACGTGTATTTACTGGATGTTAGAATGGAAAAGGGCAATATGATAGAAACCTTCAAGTTTCTGAAACTAATAAAGAAGGTAAACTGTGCGAAACTATTCAATAGGAATAGAAAAACTAGAACATCAGGACATTAGTGGAGGACAGCTGGGAGAGCAGGATAGATCATCTGTAGGATCACTTTCCTCCTCCTCCGGGCAGGGCAGGGTGACCACAGGTGGAGGTGCAGTTCAGAGATGCCGTGCGTGGGGAGGACATCGGCCAAGTTCCAGGACAACCATCATGTAGTGACATATTTTCATCCCTTGGAGCCCCTAGAGTGCTGACATCCTTGGGGAGACAGGAGCAACACAGGAAAATGCCCCACAGCCAAACCTGGAGATGGGCTTTGGACAATCCCTGGAGGCACCTGACAAAGACATAAGCAGGTGGGGGGAGTGGTAAGGGGAGACCGCTCCTCCTCTCACCACTGGGGGCAAACCAAGGCAGCATGGAGGTGGCCCCAGGGAACAGGTCTGAGTGCAGCCAGCCCTGATGCCTTGGAGGATCTGAGGGAAGGGAAGGCTGTGGACCGAAGGAGGGGGCATAAACAGATAATATAAAAAAAATCATGGTTGGGACAGAGCAAAGGGCATAATAGTCATCCAGGGGATTGCAGCAAGGCAGGGAAAATAGAAGTCGGTAGTGTGAGCATAAACCCTGTATACACAATAGTTTATAGTAGTAGGGTAGGATATTATGAGCAGACTGGATGGCCTGATGGCCTTTTCTGCCATCAACTTGAATGTTTCTCTGAGCCCTGGCATTCTCTATGGGGCAGTTCCTTTATTCTGGATAATGCATCTGTCTGGGTGGCATGCCTAGTTCCGGTCATGAACTGAATGCTGATGGACTGGATGAGTAGATTTTCTGGGCAGTGTTTACTGTCGGCATTCCCTCTACTATTTTTAACCTTTGGCTGTTAGATCACCCCAGATATTCTTCAACTTTCTCCATTTTATAGGATACAACTGCCATTGGGAGACATAGAAACATGATGAAGGTATCACTTGGCTCAGTCCCAGGTAGCACAGACAGTGTCTGTGGACTAAACAGAAAGGGTAAAGAACAAAGAAGAGCAATGTCTATGACAGTTTTGTCTTTTTTGTCTGTTTCATTTCCAGCATTGGAAACAGGAGAAAACAGCATATAGCCATGAGTTTAATGGTAGTCCTCTGTTGAGTGACTGATGTTTCACTGCAGTGAGTACTGTTTATCTTTTGTTTGCTCTCCCTATCAGAGCTTTTTGGAATTTGGGGCACCCTTCACAGACCAAGTGGTAATTTTCTGTATGGGGGCATAGCTGGAAGGGGGTTGTTATGTTCTCTTGTTTTTGGTCAAATACAGGTTTCCAGTCAGCAAATACTTAGAAACTTCACTTACTGTATCTCCAGTTAATTGAGATATCTGGCAAGCCTTAATCAGTTTAGGGAGTGCTCTGTCTCAGTACAGTTCCTGCTTAATTATTTACCAAGTTTACTGACACGAGAAGTACTTTTTGTGAGATCAGGCTTCATTGATTTTGTTTTATTAGACCAGGATCTATTTTAGTTAAACAAAATTTCCCATGGATCATTTATTTAATGAATCCAATATTGATTTCATATTTGTGGGGTGATTTTTTGCAGTGTGGAATCTTGGGGGACTTGAAGGGGGCAGGGTGGGAGAGCGGGTGGGAGGAGGACTATTTGGCCTGTATTTAGAGTGGCCCCCCAACTCCTAAAATGGCTTCCTGTGAGAATTTGTGATTAAATAACATGTAATGTGAAGGGACTCAACTGCTCTGTTAAATGTTGCAAAATTCTGGAAGAACTGAAAGAACTTGGATGTGATATTGTGTTTCTTCAAGAGGCACACCTTTTCCCCCAAAGAAGCAGGGTGCTTGAAGTGCATGTGAGTGGCACTGGTAGTAACATGAAGAAAGCTCCTGCAATTTTGAATGCATAGAGAATATAGAGACAGTGATGGTATAGTATTGCTTGTAGAAGGGACATATCAGAGGGAAACATTAGTCCGAGGAAGTATCAATGCCATTAATGTGCCAGGTGCATCTTTCTTTGATGCTGTCCACCAGGAGATGCTGAGAGATATGTCCTGGGTAGTCTTAGGGGGAGTCATTAATCTTGGCCTTAATCCTGCCCTGGATAGGACAGATGCAGGCTTGAGCGAAGAACTTGGTGTTGCCACAGGTGTCCTGACCATATATCAGAGGATGGAATCGTATTATCTTTGGTGTGCACTTCACCCTGATAAATGTGATTTTTTTTACCTTTTATTCCATGGCCCACAGCTCTTTCAGATATTTTGATGTACTATTTGTATCTCAAGAATTGGTTCCAATGACCTGGGAAGTGTTCCTGGACAGTATCTTATTATTTAACCATGTCCCAGTTATTCTTTCACTGGCATGAGGTTAGGTGTATGGGCTGAGGAATAAGTGGCAGATAAACACCACAGTGCTGCAAAGTGAGTTCTTTTGCAAGTGGCTGGAGCAAGAGCTCCTAGACTATTTTACATACAATACTACTCAGGACACATCTTCTGAAATCCAATGGGAAACCCTGAAGGCAGTGATTCGTGGCCACCTAATTGCCCACACTTTGAAACTGAGGAAGGAGAAAGATAAGTGCCCTAAGCCGAGAGAGGGAGAGTTAAAGAAGCTAGAACAAGATACTTTGGCTAACCCCTATTACAGATATGAACTGAGGCCTCTGACAGGACTCAAAAGAATCATGGCGTGACTCTACAGAACAGGATGGAGTATTCCTTTTCTGCCTCAACTAGAAATATTGGGAGGCAAGAGATCAGGCTGGAAGAATGCTTGCTCAGTGTTTCAGATAGAGGGAGGTGGAGAGGTATATTTCAGCCATAAAAACAGGTCAGGGGCAAATAGGCAGTTCTCCACAACTGATCAACGGGAAAAACTCAAGGAAGACAGATGGTTTGTGATGCTTAATATTGCATCGCTTTACTCCAGCATTTCACATGTGGAAGGCATACAGGCTATGGAGTATTTTCTGAATCAATGTCCCACCCTGGAACCCCCTACTGAACTATTAATGTAGCTATCGAAGTTTATTTTGGAATGCAACACCTTTTGCTACAAAAATAATTTCTATCTACAGAAAAAGGGTACTGCGATGGGTGTGAGATTCGCACCCAATTAAGTAAACCTTTTTATGGGGACACAGGAATATGACATCATCTGGGATGAAGATGTGAATCCATTCCTCAAAACAAATTGATCTTTGGAGGAGATACATTGATGACATCATCTTTTTTTTTACTCTTTTTCCCTCTGGTCACTGGGTTGGTGGTCTCTCTTAGGTGATGTCCTGGTGATCTCCCACCCAGCCTGAACCCACCTCACCCCTGAGTCCCCTCTCAGAGCTCCACTAACACCTCATCTTGCCTGTTGAGGGAACACCAGTCTTACCCCCAGGGCAGGGCCATCACTTCCACAGGTGCCCTAGACATCTAATTTCAGCTGGGCTTAGTGGTGCATGGAGGATTGGGATCAAGGTGGGTGGGGTCCAGTGGTGGGTGTGGGAGTCAGTGTGCGCTGTCACCTACCAATACCCCAGGGCTTTTCCTTGTTCTGGTAGTTCCACCCCTTAGGCCTCCCCTAGGTGGTCACAAACATGCAATGAGGTCTGGTGGAGGGATGCTTATGCTCCTGTGCATATTCCTGCCATCGTCTGCCATGCTCCACCTCCCTCTTGCATGCAGGCTTCTGGCACAGTACCTCCCATCTGCCACTGGGAGGCACCCAAATGCCAAATCCTGCTGCCCTCCCTCCCCAGGAGAAGATGAGCTGTCTATGGATGCTCCAGCATTCTCCTCCCCTGCTGACCCCTGGTGGCCCACGCTCTCTCCCGAACATGGATCACCAGCATGGCACAAGGTGTGGCATCCAGCATCTCAACCCTCAGGGCCACCTTCCAGCCTGATGATGTCATATTAATCTGGAAAGGTACAGAGGAGGTACTTTTTGAGTTCATTAAGTTTTTGGAAAATAATGATCCAAACTTAAGGTTCAGTATTAGCTTGAGCAGAACACAAATTATTTTTCTGGACCTCATAATACAAAAGGACTGGGTGGGTGGAATAAGTACTGATTTATACAGAAAGTCTACTGATAGAAGCACACTCCTTTTAGAAGCTGCTGTCACCCATAACATGTGATTTCAGAGATACCCAAAGTGCAGTTCATAAGGACTAAAAGGAACTACAGCACTGAGAACAATTACACGTTGAAAGCAAATGAATAGGAAACCAGACTCAGGGATAGGTGCTACAGCGAAAGAAACTGTTTCAAGGGCAAGAACCACAGCTGATTCCATACCAAGAACAGAGTTATTAAAACAGAAGTCTAGAGTCAATGATCATGACCCCCAGGTAGCAATTGTGTCCAGATACAATTCCCTTTCACAATGCATTTCATTAGCTTTAAGAACACACTGGCATTTAGTTAAGAAGGATCCTGGCCTGAGAGATTTGGAATTGGATAGCCCCAGAATGGTTTATCATAGGGGAAGAAATATAGAGGCCATTATTGTACATGCAACCCAGCTCCCACAGGAAAACCCAAGAATGTGGCTACCTAAAAAAAAAGATGGTTGCTACAGATATGGAAACTGCAAGTTTTGCAGTAATGTCACACGTGTGGAAACTGCAAGTTTTACAGTAATGGTAATGTCAAAACAGCAGACCATTTCCATAATCCTGCAATAGGTAGAGATGCAATGGTCAGGGGCTTTATTACATGCAATACATGTAGGGTCATCTATCTGGTGCAATGCATTTGTGGGTGTTTCTACACTGGAAAGACCACAAGAAATGTTAAACTGAGGATAGGGGAACAGCTACAAGCAATAGATAAAGGGGATATCAGAAATGCACTGGCTATCCACATTTTGAAATCAAGGGGCAAATATGAACACCAGTTTTCTTTTTTAGGAATTGAGAAACCATTTCAACTGAAAAGAGGTGGTAACGATGATAATGTACTGCTGAAAAGCGAACAGTACTGGAGTTTTTCATTACGAACTATGAAAGATGGGGTCTAAATGAGACAATTTAAATTAGCACCTTTTTAGTGAAATAACTACACCATTTGGATTATTTTTTATCTATCCTATATGGAGAAAATGTGGATCTAGTTATTTCAAAGTCTGCTGCCATTTTTAAGGGGGGTGGTACTTGCTTGTACCATCAGTTTGTAAAACTATGTACTTACATGTCTATTAATCACTGTTTGTTCTCTCTTTTAGGTATCTGCACTTTGTGACTTGCCCTCTTTCTAATGCAGAAGTTCACCTTTAATAAAACTTTTAAGAACTGGTGTTGCTGCATGTTTTGCACTGACGAACTTGGCGGCATGTTCTTTTCAAATTCTTGTTACAGTGCAAATATAAAAATTCTAAGTGTGTATCTCTGGTGCACATATTTAAAGCTTAAGTTGTAGCACAGTAGTTTCTCAGTGCCTTAATGTACAGTATATAGAGTTCCCAGACTTTGTCTAAAGTCATTAATGTGGGTTTTGAGAACTGAACTCATTACATGTATGTCTTTTACTGTGCACAGTCACTTTAAGTGTAGGTTTTAAAAGGAATACAGGTGGGCTAACATGCTATCCTTTTATAAAGCACATTCTTGCATAAAACATGTTAGGAAGCAGGTGACATTTTCCCTTGTGAGTTTCTGGAGCAGTGTGAAGTGTTTTTGTAAGGACTTTGCAATTTTTGCACTATTCATGTTTATGGACTTTGCATGTATTTATTGAAGACTGCTTAATGAAAGAATAAAGAAGAATCTTTTTATTGAAAGTCCTCTATGGTCCACAATTTCTGTGTGAACTGGGAAATATGTTTTAAAAATAAAAATTAAAAAAATGTACCTACAAGCAGGTGCTAGTCTCCTTCAAACTCAATCTGTACTCTGTGGGTCCCTTGCCCATGCAAGAACAAAATTATTCTTTTTACCCCAACATCACACTACCTCAGGTTTCTGATAGCATTAATCAGACCATTGTACTCCCATTTACTACTGAGGAGGTAGAGGCAGCTGTTAAGTCTATGTCATTGTCAGGTTGCCTGATCTAGATAACTTCTCGAGTGAGTTTTATCTTCATTTTTATTAATTTTTTTTCTGTATGGGCCCCTTGCTTGCCTGAAGTATTTAATGATGCCTAGAGGAAAGGCTCTTCCCACTCTTTCAGCCATGCCCTGACTACACTTATACCCAATAAGGAGAGATAGTGTACTTTTTTTACAGTTTTGTTCCATCTCCTTGACTAATGTGGATGCAAAGATTTTTCCCCAAAATTCTAGTAGCCAGGTTGAGAGAGTCCAGGAGAGTGCTCATTCATCTAGACTAGGTAGGCTTTGTCCCAAGACATATGGGCTTCACTAACATCAGACAAATTTTGTACCTGGTGTGGGAGGCTCGTACACATTCTTTGTCCACTACCACCCAGTTGATGGACACTGAGAAAGCCTTCAACAGGGTGGCACTGACAGATCTTTTCAATGTGATGAGTCAATTTGGCTTTGCACTGGCCTTTATGCAGCTGGTATGCCTCCTGTACTAGAGACTGATGGCTGCAGTCCTGACAAACTCTGTCACATCCCTACAATCAGATTTTGGAAAGATTACAAGGCAGGGATATCTACGGTTCAGGCCAGGAACATCGTGGGATAAAACATCGCAGATGGAAATGAAGTGGACAGAACGGTGCTGGCCACAACTCTGAAGGCACAATAGAATGCAGGCAGCAACAGTGCCAAGCCACAGACTTCAGGGGAAAACACTGACAGCAGCAACAGAGGCAGAAAACACACTGCCACCCAAACAGCCACCAGCACAACACAATGCAGGCATCAACTGCACCAGAAGGGAAACCACAGGGGGAAATACTGACAGCAGCAATAGAGGCAGTAAACACACTGCCACACAAACTGTTGCTGGCACACCACAAGACAGGAAACCACAGTGCTGGGCAGAACAGAGGAGCCAACACAACATGCACCACACACACAATGAGTGTGGCACAGCAGCGGGCACCTGTGCATGTGCAGGGCACAGGGGGAAAGACAAGGGAGGCCAATGGGGGCCATGCACCACCTGCATGCGCACAGCACCACCCTACCATCATGAGTGCCACTGGGCACAGAGTCCAAAGGGGGATGATTCCCAGACAGCCAACAACATGGTGGACACAATGCAACGAGGCAGTGGGAGTGGAATGGTGGACCTCCGCCAGCTGCGTGGATGCAGTGCCATGGGGGAGGTGCCATATGGTGTGTCGACCGGACAGAGGTGTACACCCAGCACCAGACACGGCAGTGCAGGATGAGGGGGACATGGTCAGGACTGTGGGGAAGCCACAGTGTGACAGGGTAATGATGCACACACACACACTGCACAAGGGTCCCTCCAACAGGGGTATGCCATACTGACTCTGTGGCCATGGACGGCAAGGGCCATGCATAGCATGTGGACACCTGCATGGAAATGGGCTGCAGGACAACCACAGGGGTGCAGCAGTGGCCAGGACAGTTGACAGCATGCCATGGTACAGGGACACAGGGAAACCAGCATAAACCACTGTGGTCTACTAGAGTATGGAATGACCAACAGACACACACTCACACATGATGCTGTAAGTGTTTAATGGGAAATACACATGTGCACACCACCAGTAGTCACACAATGCCCCCCCAACCACAGGCACAGGCACTATGCAACACCACAGTGCAAAACACCCACCCACTACCAATGCTGGACAATGTGGTGCACAGGACAGGGGTCCGCAGGAGCATGCCACCACAGCATGGCATGGGCAGAACCATGCAGCCCACATGGCACATACCCCTGTAATGGTGCATTGTCCTAGGAAAGGCACATGCATGGCACCCCCACATGCACCACATGTACCAGCAACAACCAAGCCACAGTTGCCAGTGTGAGGGCGCACCCCAACAGTGATAGTACCACAACCCCAGCATAGGCACATTCCCTTCCCCCCAGCAGAGGACATTCCATATCCCATCACAGGCACATCCCCCCGCCAAGCAGAGGACATTCCATATCCCATCAGAGGCACAGTACCCCCCCAAGCAGAGGGCTATCCATATTCCAGCACAGGCACAGTACCCCCCCAGCAGAGGGATGCGATGCTCTGCCACTGTACATGCACAGCCCCTCCCTTCTCTGGTACTCTGCCACCCCACACCAGTTGCACACCTAATCCCCATCCCTGCAGGTGTGGTCCACCTACATGCAGCGCAGGTGTCCAGCAGTCACTGGTACACACAGCGGACTGTTGTCATGGGTGAGTTACAGGTCACCCACTGTTGTCATGGTGTTGGAAGTGGCTTAGCATTCGGCTGCACGTGCTGGTGCATGCAGGATCACAACTGCAACTGGAAGTTCTGTGCAATGCCATGGAGATAGTCATCGGTATTCTGGGTACTGTATTCCCCAACTATCTGCTGTATGCGGTCAGTCGCATCCTTGTACCACTTCCGTGATGGTGGTGTATAGCAACCAATGATGCACGGTTCGATCTTCAGCTCATTGAGCCTCTGCTGTGCCTTCAGGGCATTGATGAATTTCCAGAAGCTGGGGTGGCATGCACCTATGAGGGTGCTGAAGGCACGGTGCCACCCCTCGACAGAGTTATTGGTGCAGTCACTGCCAGTCCTGGCTGCATCATAGCAACTCCACATGTCAACAGGGAACAATGGACGCCTGCGGACACCGCCGCAGATTGGCCCGACCCACCCACATGTCCTCAAGGTAGTCGACAATAAGTGCCAGCAGCTCATCATGTGTGATGAAGAACTCATACAACCGCAGCACCTCAAAGACTGTGGACACCTCCCCAGGTGGCATGAAGGCAAGGGCAGGCAGCATGCACACATGGAGCGCAAAGTCCTCCTCCACTGTGTACCATCACATGGCCTCTTGGACCTTCCTCCACAGGACCTAGCACAGATGGAAGAAGCAGCCATGCTGAGTGGCATCTGGGAAGACAGTGGCAAAGGACCTGACTGCAGTCTGTTCAAAATCTGTAACTATCACGGATGGCTTGAGGCCAGCACACAGCTCCTTCAGTGCTGTGAACGTCCTTGTGTATGTCACACCAGTCTTGTTTGGCAATAGTATGAACATGGCAGGCACTACAGTGCAGTATTGGGCCCCATGGATGGTGTACAGCTGTGCACATTGTGGTGGTGCAGTTCTGAATGTGCCATCTGCATACCATGTTGTGTACTGTGACAGGAGCTGCAGGTTCTTGTCTGTGGTGTAGATCAATATCCTGGAGGCACTGCCACTGTCATGGTGCAGGAAGCATGCACTGTTGTGTGTCATGGTGTACACCTCAGGGATGGAGAGGTTCTCCAGTGATGGCGGCAGGGGTGTTGGCTGGCATGTGGCCATTCACACACAGCGGACTCTCCTTTTCAGGAGGTGTATGCTGGGCATCCTGCCACACACGGCGGTGGGGATGGTGCTGCTACATGCTGCCACCATCTGGTGTGGTGTCTCCATCGTCTGTGCTGCCCTTTGTTTGATGTCATAACAGCATCATGGACGCCTATGGCACCATGGTCTGGGACATGGTTGTGGCTGTTCACAACCCTGACTACCTCCTCCCCTGCAGTGTGGACATGACTGGGGTATTTACCACTGTAGTAGTCTGCACATTTCCAATGTTTTCTTGCCGAGGGTGTGCTCCTTATAATAGAGGCAGCACTCATGCTGGAGTAGGGTTTTCACTTTTTGGCTGGTCACATAAGTCAACGGCATGGTTCAGTGTCCTTCCCTAGTGCCTCACACACACTGGAGCACCTGTGCATGTCTCTTCCATGCAACTCTGGTCCCTCTGTGTGCTGAGCTGCTTTATGAGCCCACTGCTGTGTGTGGAATGCATCACACCTGGTCTGGCCTGCCCCCGCCCTGCTCACAGGTGTGCACTATTAGCAATATATCCCTCCAGTGTGGCTTCACCCCCACCCTATGTGTGTCCTGGTGTCCATGTGTTTCTGTGCGGCATACATAGCATGCAGCCCCTGCTCATGTCGCTCAGGGCACGTTCCCCTTGGTGCGTGCAGTGATGCTATCCCTGTGTGCCCATCCACCCTTGCGGCTGTGTGTAGTGCTGTAGTGGGTGTGGGTGTCCTGTTGTGGTATGAACCCTTGTTGCCCTCCTCCTGTTCTCCCTTCCCCACATCCTGCACTGTCATTCTATGGCAGGATCTTCTGTGTAGCCCTGCAGCTGCGTGGGGGCCAATGCATCCTGCATCCCTTGTGCATCCCTGCTGGTGGACCCTGTGCTGTGCTCACCTGTGGCTGTGGCCCCCATCTTGGGGGCTGTCCATTACCCTGTGGGCATTGTGCAGACTCCATCTCCCTCTGGGCAGCGTGTGCCTCCCCCTTCTTCAGTCCAGTGCTGTCCGTTATGTGGCCATCTGTCACTGGTCCGTTCTGTGTCTAGTTCAGTGACTTTCCTTCTGGGTCTGAGCTGCTGGCTGTTTCCCGGTTTGGGCTATGCTGGCATCTCCTCCTCATATTGTGCCTAGCACATGCCTACAGTGTTGTTCTGCAGCATTTGGGGCTCAATGCGGATTCTGTTGTACTGTGTTTGGTCTGCCGCAATGTTTTTGTTTGCAGTGGTGCTTCTGCGTTGTTCTTCCAGCGATGATTCGTTTGCAATGTTCCTGGCCTGAAGCGGTATCTACAATCCTCATTTCTTTTCTTGTTAGCTGTCAAACCAGAAAATTCTGACCTCAGAGACTTTCCCAGTATTAAAGGTGGGGGATACTACAGATAAAATTGCATTATTTGCCAATGACATCACATTATTTTTGACGAACATCCCTGCCTCACTTAGGGCATTCCAAGAGATCATTCATATGTACTCCCTTATCTCAGGATGCAAGTTAAATGGATCAAAGTTGCAAGTGTTTCCTTTCATTGTTGTCTACACTTCTGATTTGTTCGATATTTGCCTTACTTGTGGGTGCCATATAAAGTGACATGACGGGGATAATAAAATAAAGCAACTGTAAAGGACACTTTAGTTGCAAACTAGCAAACTGTGTAAGACATGGTAGAGGAGACTTGCACAAATGGGTCACACTACTCTTTTTGATTGAGGGGAAAAGTCCTCTTTGTGCTTCATCTTCTGTGTCTGATGCCAACCTCCTTGACCCTGAAAAGTCTCATAGTTATCTAAAAGTCAGTTGTCATAGGGATATTCCTTCTTTTTCTCAATACAAAAACAATAGTGAATCCTCTTTTCCCAGCCATTGTAGGAATTTTTGTCCCCCCCCCCCTTGTCCAGCTCTCACGATTAAAATGTTATGGGTTTATGTGTAGATTTGTAAGCACTATCTTGTGTGGTATGTTAGTCTGTCAGAAACACTATAAATATAATAATGCTGGGTGCAGTATCACAAGTTTAATATTAATTATATGACTACTGTATGCTGACAGTTTATAATGAGCAGATGCTATCCCTAGTACCAGATGTGAATTGTTAATTCCTGTATTGTAAAAATCCTGTATTCTGATTTGTCAAAACAAGTCACCTGACCATGGATTAATCCCCTGTAAACACACAGTTGCCTTGCCACACTACAAAATCCTGAGTGACAGTCAATTAAAGTGTCCTTTTTCAGATCACTTCATCAGAGAAACATGTAAAAAAATACAACTATGGCAACCTCATTAAGGCAAATCCACCTAGTGGAGAACTACAACTATGGCATCCTCAGAATGACAAACCCATTAGGCAGAAGAACTATTTTATTACAAATACACGTAAACAGTGTTTTATTAAATATTTATTTAGATGAACCACTAAAATAATGTTGCCCATTTTATAAACGGATTTACCCACTCCAGAGCATGGATTTACTGAGCATTAATCCACACCTGGGTGGTTGAAGTCACTCAGCCTGTGGCCTTGTGTCTCACAACCTCCCCCCCCCAGGCATGGATTAATGCTCAGTAAACCCATGCTCTATTGTGGGTTAATCCATTCATATATTACATATACAGGTTCACTGCTGCTGGATTTCCCATTCTTAGGGCTCCCAGAATAAAGCCAAACAGAGGTGTTACATAGTGTTACATTGTATTATGGTGATGGAAGAGACTTAGGGTCTATCTTGTCAGCCTCCCCCTATCCCTCGGCTTACAGAAGTGACTATGCCTATTATATCTTCCTTTGGGAGGAAGTATAACCTAGAGTTTAGGACACCATGCTAAGAACCTGGAACTCTGGCAGACCTGAGTTTTAATCCCACAACTGAGCTGGACATAATTGTCCACCTAGGGACAAATGACTTGGCTCATCATGAGATTAGAGCAGTGCAGGAGGACATCGTAGAGTTGGGGAGGGGCCTAAGACAAGTAGCACACACAGTATCCTTCTCAGAGGTGCTGCCTGTCAATGGCATGGGGGAGGCGAGGGTAATTAGCACCATGCAGTTTAATGAATGATTGAAAAAATGGTGTGGAGCACAGGGGTTTGGCTTCATTGGGGACTGGGGTTCCACCTGGAGGGACACCAACCTATACTGGCAGGATGGTCTGCATCTGTCCAGGAAGGGAACAAGTCTTTTGAGCAATCAGTTTAAATGCTTCATTGGCAAGCTTTTAAACTAGTCAAAGGGGGAGGCACTGATAAGCAGCAGGAAAATCGCAGCCTCTCCCTACAAAACAGGGTACTAAATGAGAAAAAGACTGAGGTAGAAAGGTCAGTGGGGGATGCTGCAACAGAAGGTAAAGCCATCAAAAAATGGAGAGCAATGAGTACCAATGCCCGTAGTCTGGGTAACAAGCTTCCTGAATTAGTGGCCTTGATGGAGGAGGAACATCTGATATCATGGCAGTCACCAAACATGGTACACAAAACCATGACTGGGACATAAACATACCAGGATACACTATCTACAGGAGGGACAGGGAGGGTAAAAGAGGAGGAGAGTAGCTCTTACATAAGGGAAGGAATAAAAGCAACAGAACAAAGGGTAAACAGAGAGGAGAGAAGCACTGTGGGTAAATTTGGAGACAGGCAATGGCACCACAATCTGCACAGGGGTTGTATACAGACTCCCTTCTCAGGGGGAGGAAATGGACAAGGAAATGATAGAAAGTATACTTAGAATGGCAGAAAAAGGGGAGATATTGCTGATGGGTGATCTGAATATGCCAGATGTTAACTGGAGTGCAGTTGCAGCAGCCACTTCGAAGAGTGGGGTTATTCTAGATGCCCTACAGGGGGCATGCCTTAGACAACTAGTATTGGAGCCCACTCAAGAGGGAGCAATCTTAGACCTGGTTATCTCAAATGGAGATGGAGAGAGGATCACAGATGTAGAAGTGGGTAGCCATCTGGGAACTAGCGACGACCATCGAACAGTATGGTTCACAATAAACAAAGCAATAGAGTCAAGCCATACAAAGGCAAAAGTACTGGACTTTAGGAGGGCTGACTTTGCCAAAATGGGTGAGTGCCTAAGGAATGCACTAGCAAATGGGCAGGAAGGAGGGGTGGAAGAACAATGGGGAATAATAAAAACTGCCATCACATAGGTAACAAGCCTTTGTGTGAAGCAAATAAACAAAACAAAACGATGTAAGAAACCACTATGGTTCTCAAAGGAAGTGGCAGTGAAGGTTCAAGAGAAAAAGAAAGCATTCAGGAAGCACAAGGAATCGAAGAAGGAGCAGGACAGGGAACTGTATCAGTTAAAGCAAAAGGAGGCTGGGAAGGCAGTCAGAACAGCAAGGGCCCAAACCAAGGAAAAGATAGCCAACTCAGTTAAGAAGGGGGAAAAAACCTTTTATAGGTACATCAGAGAGTGAAGGAAGACCAAGGGAGGGATAGTGAGGCTTAATAAAGAGGAGGAGGGTGGGCAGAGGGAGACTGTGAAAAGGCAGAGATACTAAACAAATATTTTGCTCAGTATTTACAAATGAAGAGGGGAGGTACCTAAAACAAACAGTAGAAACACTCTGGATACAGAAGTTGATATCAGCCCATTTACAGAAGAAAGGGTTCTGAAAGAACTCTTAAAATTGAAGGTGGATAAAGCAATGGGGCCTGATGGGATTCATCTCAGAATTCTAAAGAACTAAGGGTAGAACTAGTGACACCACTGACTACCCTTTTAACAAATCATGGGAGGATGGGGTGGTACCCGAGGACTGGAGGAGGGCAGATGTGATTCCCTTCACAAAAGTGGGAGCAAGGCAGAAGCAGGAAACTACAGACCTGTTAGTTTAACCTCAGTGATAGGAAAATGATGGAATCACTTCTGAAGGAAATAATTGTCGAGTATCTAGAGGCCAGAGGGCACAGGACCCTAGGCAGCATGGATTCACAGTGGAAAGGTCATGCCAGATGAATCTGATAGATTTCTTTGACTGGGTGACCAAAGTAGTAGATCAGGAGGGGCTGTGGACATGGCCTACCTAGACTTTGTAAAGGCATTTGACACAGTCCCACATAAAATATTAATATACAAGTTAGCCAGCCTGGGAGTGGGTCCAAGATGACAGCCTGGGTAAAGAATTGGCTGGAGAATAGGACACAAGAGTAATAGTAAATGGAGTCCTCAGAAGAAAGGAGGGTTACTAGTGGGGTACCGCTAGGGTTCAGTAGGACCAGTCCTCTTCAATGTCTTTATAGCGACATTGCAGAGAGACTGAAGGAAAAGTATGTCTCTTTGCAGATAACACAAAGATCTGCAACAGAGTTGATGCACAGGGTGGGGTGGAAAGGATGAGAAGGGACTTGGCAAGGTTAGAGGAATGGTCAAATGTATGGCAACTTAGATTCAATGCTAAGAAGTGCAAGGTAATGCACCTGAGAAACAAAAACCCAGGGGAAGAGTACACAATGGGGGGTGAGATACTAACAACAACAAAAATGGAAAGGGACCTGGGGTAGTCATATCAGATGACCTAAAGGTGGGCAAGCAATGTGAGAGGGCAGCAAGGAGGACTGGGGGGATACTGGGATGCATAGGGAGAGGCATCACCAGTAGAAAACAGGAAGTTATTATCCCTCTGTACAGACAGCTGGTGAGACCCCATCTGGAGTACTGTGTGCAGTTCTGGAGACCCAATCTCCGCAAAGACATAGACAGGATGGAAGCTGTCCAGAGGAGGGCAACTAAAATGGTGCAGGGTCTGCACCGAAAGACATATGAAGAGAAACGAAAGCAGCTTAATATGTATAGCCTCGAGGAAAGGAGGGATGGGGGGACATGATAGAAACATTCAAGTACCTCAAGGGAATCAACAAAGTCCAAGAGGGTAGCATCTTTCAAAAAAAGAGGTGTGCAAGAACAAGAGGGCACAATTTGAAGATGGGGGTGGCTCAGAGGTAATTTAAGGAAGTATTTTTTCACAGAGAGGGTTGTGGATGCATGGAACAGCCTTCCGGAGGAGGTTGTGGAGTCAAAATCAGTGGTGAATTCAAGCATGCATGGGACAGTCATAAGGCCATTCTAGGGGTGTGGGGGTAGGAAGAAGTAGGCTGCTGGTTAACTAGGATCTGCAGCTTATCCAGTAGGTAGGGAAATGGGCAGACTGGGTGGGCCAAGCAGTCCTTATCTGCCGTCAAATTCTATGTTTCTATGTTTCTATGTTAACTGTCACTTGGTCACTGTGTGTCCCTAAGCAAATCACTTAACCTCCTGCTTCTCCTGGGTCACACTTGACAATAAGCTACAGTGTAATGTGCCTTTTCAGGCCAAAATACTAAAAATTAAAAAAGAAAAGAAGAAAACAAGTTTGAATATCGACATATAAGAATGTAATAAATACTAAGCAAAAGACCAAGGGTCCATCATATTGTATGACTATGGCAGTCGTTAACTGTATAAACCATGGTATTTGAACATGCATACTGTACAAGTCAATGTACTACTTTTTATTTTATATGCTGTAATATTGTATACAGTATATGTAAGGTTATTGCTCATTTTACAAGGCTGCAATTGTAAATGAGAGATCACTCTCAAGTGCTAACCTTAAATAAAATGAAGATGAAAATTGTATTTATCTTCTGTCATTCAGGCACTCACAACATGCAATATTATTTAACATAAATCACTAAATAAATAAATTGGAAAACCTCTGAAAACCTTCTATTTCTCAGTTTATTTTCCCAGTAATGTTATTCTGAATTAAGAACAGTTCAACATAATTTAAAAGATTCAGCACTTTTCACTTGACCTGCTTCCTTTGGGAACATGTTCTATCGGTTTACAACTCTCTGGCTGGAAAAAGGCTTCCTCACATCACTCCTTTTTTCATAATTAATACATTTTATTACATTGTTTATAAAAAGAACAGCCAACAGCAAGGCACAAACAAGAAAACACAGAAACCACAAACAATCCATCAAAAATTCAACATGCAACCATATAAGTAGAACAAGTACCAAATAAACACAACATCCTCCCCCCATGCAACCCCCCCCTTAGCGGAGCACAGCTAAACTGGCCAGGACAAAAACTGAAACAAAAACAAGAGAAATAAAAAGGCAGAAAACCAGGGGAACAGCAATGTCATACTCACAAACAGGTTATGAGGACCTCGAGAGGTCCCCACCATTCCCTGTATTTCCCCAGTCTGTCTTGACGGTAGGCTATATGCCTCTCAATTGCCAGTGCTTGCAAGATTTCCCACTGCCATTCTCGAAGGGAGGGTATGATATCATCCATCCAATGCCATAAAATAACCAACCTGGCAGTGATGGAGATGAGAGTCATTAACACCTTACGTGGACCAAATAACTCTGAAGGATAAACACTGACCTGACAGATTGGTGGGGTATAAAAGTCATTGAGTCCCAATCAGGACTCCAACAAGGCATGGATAGTAGACCAAAATGGGATCTTCTTGAGACAATACCATAAAATATGTTTAAGAGAACCCACCCCAGACCTGCAACAAGAACAGTCTTCAGTGGGTCGACGACCCATTAAACATAATTTCTGTGGCATGTAATAAAGATTATGGAGGATTCTGAATTGTGTAAAGCAATACCTGTCCTGCTTGACATATTTATAAAGATGTTTCCAAAGCAGCTGCCACTCCCCAGGGTCCAGCTGAAGGTCCAGCGCATGCTGCCAGTAGAAACAGATTCCCTGCAGACCCACTCAGGTCATTTGACTGGAAATAGGAGTCAAATTTTGAAATGGAATGAGATTGGCCAACCAATGACAAGAAGTCAGAAAGAAGAGAATTGGGTGGAACTACCTGGATCTGAGGACCCAGGACATCATCCAATGCTCTAGAAAGCTATAAAAGTTTAAAAGGATGGTAAACCAGAATAGAAAACGGGCACTGCACTGCCTCAGCTGGGCATACATTACCATCAACAATAAAATCCCCCAGGGAGGCCAGACGGAGAGTGGAACAACATTTTTTGGGAATAGGGCAACTATCAATGTGAATATTAAGGTTGTCAAATAAGGGCTGGGATAAATCCTTTGTCCAATCAACTTTGAGATACAAGCATAGCTGTTTAAGGGCCTTAAGAGACCACATTAATGGGGTATCATGTATGGAGGTGGGCAGGGAGGAGGGAGTCTGGTACAACAAACTAGCAAGGTGCAGGCCAGTTTTAAAACACAATTGAGACTCCAAAGAAAGCCATAGAGATAAGTATGAGTGATCCTGTTCTGTATCTAAGGTTGGTTCCACCGGAAAAGCTTGCTGCCATGAAGTGCACAGTAATAAAGAAATAAAATTGGGTAGATGCAACCCCCCCAATCATTAGGGATCATCAGATTGAAGTAGGCCTGCCAAACAGCTCACTTTTCCCACGGAAAATCCAAAATGAGACTCTGTAATTGAGAGAACCAAACTTTGGGTAAGTAAAGGCCAAGCATGCCAAGAGGGTGCAAGATACAGGGAAGAAGGTTCATTTTAATGATGTTGACCCTGCCCCATAAGGAGATAGGCAACCTCCACCATCTTTCAATGTTCCCCCTGATAATACAAGATAAGGTGAGAGATTCCTTCTTGCCAATTCTGAAACACAACAGGAAAGGTGGATTCCCAGGTATGTAATTGCACAGGGCTCCCAACAGATTCCTGGCTCCAGTCTCTGTTGCTTATAGATCTAAATATTCAATAGTAGAACTTGCGTCTTATCAAGATTGAGTTTGTACCCTGCCAGCTCAAAAAATTGATGAATTTCCTCTAACGCTGCTGGGATTGATGATGAAGAGAACTCAACGTGAAGGAGTAAATCATCCACATAAGCCAATAGCTTGTACCTGGAGTGCCCCACAAGAATCCCCCTAACTGCTGTATTCAGACGAATCTTAAAAAGAAGGGGCTCCAAGCACAAATTGAAAAGAAAGAGGGAGAGTGGGAACTCCCAACATGTACCACGTTGGAGCAAGACTGGGACAGATAGGACACCATTACATCTAATTTTTGCAGTTGGATTATAATACAAGATCTTGAGCCACGTGCAAAAAGAAACCTCACATCACTCCTAATTCTATGCCTCCCCACCCCCACCCCTTAAGCATATCTCTATTCCTTCTTTGGTGTAAAGTATACCCACTAGTTCTACTGCCCTGAACAAGCTGAAAAGGTTTCCCTGGATCCACCTAATCTGGTATGTTTAGGATTTTAAAAACTAAACTCACATCTCCTGTTAGCCACTGAATTTTCATGGAAAACATAGCTAGCCCATCTAAGTATTTCATACAAATAGGTCCTCACTATTCACCGTGTTTATACTAATGAGAAACTTATATGTTTTCGTCATGCCACCCCCCCCATGCCTGGCATCTTGCGAGTACATGTTTAGGGCCACCAGTCAATCCTCATAGGATCTGCACTGCTGGCCCTGGATCATCTTGATGACTCTTTCTGCACTAACTATAGCCAGTCTATGTCCTTCCTCTGGTGAGGACTCAAGAACAGAGCACAGTACTCCAGACAAAGTCTCACCGTGGGTCTGTACAGTTGCAGAATCATCTTGCTTCTATTACTGTCAAAGCCCCCTCTCAAAACACCCCACAATCCTTGATGCCTTGCTACTGCATATGCTTTGTTGCAGTGACTTGTTTACATAAGAAGTCATAGATTGAGACCCCAAGATCCCTCTCCTCTGTTGTAGTGGCCAGCCTAACTCTCACATCCAGTATTCTGAGCATGGATTCTATCTCCCTAAGTGCATTTACCTTTCACTTCTTGGGGTTGACTCTCAATTGCCACACCATAGACCATCTCTCTAGTTCTTCTAGGTCCATCTGGAGTGCTTGCACCCCTTCCTAATAATGCCACAAGAAAAAGGTAAAGCACTTACTATAGAGAATGTCCACACCAGCAATGGTTATAAAATCTCACAATTTATTCATCAAAAGTGCAGAGTGCATCCAAACAGTCAGCAGGGGAAAAAACACTGACACACCTTAGTGACATCACAAAGGATCAGACGCCATGAACTGATGTTTCGCTCAGGTAACCCTGAGCTTCATCAGAATGTTTTACTGTGACATAAGGTGCCATATTTATAGGCTCACTAATTAAAAACACATGTGTTCTACATATACCACGTGAACTGAAACCCATACGTGGTAGTCCTGGAGGAAGAAAAATCATCCATTCAAATAAATCCTCATGGCAACCAGGCACCAAACTTATATAAAATAACTGGCAAACATTGGTGAAATTTGTAACCACTGTTGGTGTGGACTTTCTCTATAGTGAGTGCCTTACCTTTTTCTTGTACTTATATGTTTCATTGTATAACACCGCTATATATTTTTTCTGGTACTGCATTGCCCCTTGTTCACTTTGTTCTCATAATACCACACAGCTTTATATTATCTGCAAAGACACACAATGTGCCCCAGAAACCTTCCCCAATGTTGCTAATAAAGATATTAAATAAGACAGGTCCCACGACCAATCTCTGTGGCACTCCACTTGTGTCGCCCCTTTTCCTTGGCTTAGCCTTATTCTCAACTGCCCCCTGCCACCTTGCACCAAACCAACTTTATACCCACTTAACTAAATCTTCCTCTACTCCTAAGTCCTCCAGCTTCTTCAGCAATGTCCTGTATTGTACAAAAATAAAGGCCTTGCTGAAGTCAATAAAGTAAATCTACCACCTGTCCTGTGTATATCACCTTGGCGACCCAGTCAAACATCAGTATTAGGTTGGTCTGGCATGACCTCCCTGACACAAACCTATTGTCCTGCAGTCTGTTGCCCCCTAAGTTAGCTACCCAACTTTCCTTAACTATGGCCCCAATCAGCTTATCTACAATGGAGGTAAGGCTGACAGACCTGTAGTTACCTCAAACCTCCCTGCCCTACCTCTTGTGAAGTTGTTTTAGGTAGGCAGATCTCCAATCTGCTGGTACCACTCTGGACTTCAGTAAGTTGTTGGGAGGCAGTATAGTGCAGTGGTTTAAGGCTCTGAGCTGCAAATCTGGTGACATCCAGCAGACCAGACCTGAGTTTGAATCCTACAGCTTCCACTTGCATACTGTGTGACCCTGAGCAAGTCACTTAACTTCCCTGTGCTCCCAGGTCACTCATGTAAAAAAGCTTTCAGCTTAGTGTGCTACTCCTGGTTAAACAACTAAAAAAAAAAAAAAGTTGTTAAATAATCAGATTAGGACTACTGCTAATTCTGTGGTCAATTTCTTAAGTACCCAAGGCCGCGGGTCATCTAGGCCTGGTGCCTTGTCTACCCTGGGGGCTTCCAGACCCTTCCTCACCCTGAAGAACCAATATTTGAACCATGACCATTTCCTGAATCCCCCAATGTCAGCCTTGATACCACTCTCTGGTAGAGAACCTCCATTCTCTATTGTGAATACTGAGCAGAAGTAATTGTTTAGTACATTTGCCTTCTGCTTGTCATCTTCCACTAATTATCTCCCTCAACTAGCCTAAGAATTCACCCCCCATTATCCTTTTTTCATTTATGTATCTAAAAACATTTTCTTCCCACCTTTTACTCCTCCAGAAATCTGCAGCTCAGTGTCTGCCTTTGATTTCCTGACTGCCACCCTTGCCTCTTTGTGTTCAGCCTGTTATTCCTGCCATGCTTTCTCCCCATGTTCCTCTTGTATGCGGTGAAGGCCTTTCTTTCTGTCCTCACAGTTTTCCTCACCCTTTCAACAACCAGACTGGCCTTTTGTGCTTTTTGGTTTTTTGATGACCTTCCTTGCACAAGATTCGATCACCTCCAAAAGTGTCCCCCTTGATCCTACCCCACTGTTACACCACCCCATTGATCGGGTCTACACCTGTCAATCTCTCCTTAACTAGCTCCCTCATCTGTCTGAAATTGGCAAGGGCTGATATGATTTATGAGTCTCTGTTTTCTGCTTCTCCATTCTCTGTTGAGATAGGGACACCCAAAGACAAACAACAAGTTATCACTGCATACCATACTGAACCCTGTAGTTTTCTTTCTGACAGTTTCAAGTGGTATATCACCCCATGGATTTTTTTTTATTAGTAGTAGTAGTTGTGGCTCTTTCTCTGCCAACTTGCCCTCTTCAGAGTAAGACCCAAGTCCCATCTCCCGGCTTCCCTGGGACTTACCATTTCTCTAGTCATCCTCTGTCGCAGAACCTGGACAGCATAGTTGCTGGTGTAGGGCATGTGGGGGACTGGGCCTACATCAGTCCATGGTCAGGGCTTTTCCTCTAATTTTCTTCTAAGGCCCCACTGCATGTGCAGTGATGTATCGTGCAAGTCATACCTCCATGGACATGCCCCCTTGTACCAAGTGGGTGGGACTCCATTCTTGATGTCCCACTCTGCTGCCACGCAGATCCGACAGGTGGCAACCACCAAGTGGGACACATGTATTCCCCTCCCAAAGAAAGGAGAACTGTTCTTTGGATGCTCAGTCCTCCCCCTCAGACAGCAACTAAGTGACCCACCCAAACCTGGGTTGCTGGCATGACAAGAGGTAAGGCACCCAGTGCCTCAGACCTCCATGCCACTAGGTGGCTATCCCTATGGATTTTTAAAGCATTCCTCTCTAGAAATGGAGTAAAATTAGATCTAGATGATGACCTGTAAAGTAAAGCCTGGTAAACTTTTGCTCAATGCCAAAAAGACTGTCTCCATGAACTTTAGTACAAGGCAGAGACTCTTTAGGCTTCCCTCCCTACTCAACTTTTCACACCCTTGAAGAGACTTTACTTGAAGACAAATCCTCCTTCGGGTACTTAGGTGTTTGGTTGGACCAAACCTAAACTTCTCTGGACATATTGATGCCATCCAGAAAAAACTGCACCCAAGTTTGGTGGCTTGTTCAGGAACCGTAGCTGCATCCGTCCTGTGGCTAAGTGTGAACTTGTTCAGTAGATGATACTGCCCATTTTCGACTACTGTGACATGGTCTATGGTGCTGCCACTAAGTCCTCCCCAGTCATACTGGATGCCCTCTTCAATTCCTTCTGCCGCTTTGCCCTGAATGTCCCCCCTCGCAGCCATCACTGCGATCTTTATCATGCTCTATCCTTCTCCTCTCTTACAAATAGGTGACTCTCCCACTGTGCTAAATTCACCTCCGAGCACTGGTTGAGTGAGCTCCCTTCCTACCTCACCCCCTCCTTTGTAACACCCCCCACCCTCCCATTCCCTTAGATCAACCAACTCCCATACTCTGGACATGCTCTGCAGATCCACCCAAATTGTTCAATCCAGCTACTCTCACCACCTCCCAAAAATGTGGAATCCCCCCTCCAAAATCCGGCACTCATCCTCCACCTACTCCATCAGCTCTGCCTTCAATAAGTACCGTGCACCTAGCTGCTCCTGCCATGTCCCTTCCTAATTCCCTCCTCTAAGAACTAGACAAACCCTACCCCCCTACAGTCACCTTCATTTTACCCTGTGCACACCCACCCCACCTCCCCTTCCCCCTAATTGCTCCCCCTTATTGGCCTCCCTTGATCTCTCACAGAATGTAAAGGACCTGAATGCTCTTCATGAGTCCCTCTCCTGCCCCCACCAAGGAGCTTGTATCTCTCATCTACTTTCCCCCACCATCTTAAAGGGGTCTTTCTGGGAGACTATTTTTTCCCCCTTCTCTCTGGTCCCCCAGTCCCTTGCAGGGTTACCCAAATCCTGAAGGGTCTCAGGCATGACTCTTCCTTCTTCCCCAAATCACCTCCTCCCCTTCCCCTTCCCCTTTTCTTCATGTAAGCACTTGTTTACTTATTAACTCAGCACTCATTATTGTCCCTTTTTCAACATGGTATGGACAACACTGTTGTAACACTGAAACATCTGCTTTACAACTATATGTTAATTTTGATCCTGTAACTTGAATGTATAATGGCTCATTCCAGTTGTACCCCTTCCCCCCAGGTCACACCGGGAGACGAGCGACTTGTTGCTCAGTGTGCCTTCCTGGTGAAACATTTCAACAAATAAATAAATAACTAAATAAAGTATAATTTGTCAAAAACTGAATGCAATATTAGTCTGAAGCCTTTGTCTGCCTGAATTTAGCAGGGATAAGCATGGAGGATTTTAAGCTCTTCTGCCACAAAGGTTTTCTACTTGGTCATATTTTCCACTCAGATATTGTTTCTAAAGACAGGTAATGAAAAATATGTATTTTTTATTTTATTTATTTCAATCTAGGATTACAATACCTTTGAGCCAAGGCTCTTTTACAAAGGTTCCATGTCAGCATGTGCAACAGTCATCATTTTTAGTTACAAACATATAATCATTGACTTACAGACATGTAATAACCAGTACAAAGACTTGAGCTATGAGCAAGACAAGGGAAGGAGGGGGTGGGTGGGGGAGTGAGAGTGGAGATGAGGGAAGGAGGTGCAGGGGTAAGGGGAGTATGAGAGGTGGTTGGGGGCAGGGGCAGGAGTGGGGATACGGGGGGAGGTGGGCGAGGGTGGGAGACAGTGCAGCCAGGAGGCTTTGTCAAGGGAATATGACAGGTAAGGTGCTAGGGGTACAAAGACTGATTGTAAGTGCTGGGTGCTGGAGCATGTGCAGCTGGAATGGTGGAAATATTAAGATGGTCAATCGCAGGATACAAACAGTGAGAGGCGCAGCTTGGACTTGAAGAGGCTGAGTGTTGGAGCGGTCGCTATGTCACTGCCAAGAGAGTTGAGCCAGTTGGATGCCTGATAGGCAAATTATCTTTGTCCTTGGGTTGTGCGACAATGTGGGATATGTAGTAGATGGGAATTGGATCTCCTTGTAGTGACGTTCCTATGTCTAGGCTTAAGAAGAGCACAGACATCAGGTGGGGCAAGCCCCATTATAATTTTCTTGGGCATGATGCAGGTTTGGTATTTTATGCATTTGTTCAGTTGAAGCCATCCAGATTGGGAATAAAGGTCACATGTGTGGGTACGGCGATGTGAGCCAGTGATGAGATGACAGGCCTTATTCAGGGAGGTCGCGATACATTTGAGAGCAGTGGTAGTTGCAGACCCATATATGATAAGACCATGATGCTGACGATGGAGCTTTGGACGGCCATTGATAGTGCTTCTGGGGTTAGGTGTTTCCTGTGCTGGAATAATATGCCTAACCTCGCATTGGCAGACTTTACAACATTGCTGATATGGACAGCGTATGATAGGTGGGGATCAAAGGTGATGCCGAGGTACTTGAATGATTGTGTTTGCTCTAGGATGGCTCCTTGTTCGATTATAATGGAGAGGTGGAGTTGTTTGTTTTTGTTGTGGGGGCTGCAGAAGACCATAGACTTGTTTTTTTTCTGATTGAGAAACAGTTTATGATTTAGGAACCAGTATTCGATGGAGGAGAAGGCCCGCTGAAGTTTATTTTGTAATTGGATTGGATCAGGGTCCAAGGTGAGGATCACAGCATCGTCGGCGTACAGAATTATTTGTTCTGGGCAGCTGTCTGGTAATAACTTTAAGAATAGACTGAAGAGGAGGGGTCCCAGAATGGAGCCCTGGGGGACTCCCTAGCGGACTGGTCTAGGGTCCGAGAGTGTATCAGTGATTCTTACTGTTTGGGACTGTTCTTCAAGTAGCTCTTAAACCAACCAATGGAGTTAGTTGACAGCCCAGTGTTCTGAAGCTGGACAAGCAGGAAGCGGCGAATGACGGTGTCGAAGGCTTTAGTTAAGTCAATGTAGATTGAGCCTAATAGTTCGCCGGAGTCAAGTGCATTGTGGATTGCCCCGGTGGATTCAAGTAGGGCTGTGGAGGTGCTGTGACCTTTGTGGAAACTGTGTTGTTGCTTGCACAGGATGTTGTACGTATCCAGGTATTCTGTGAGCTGGTCCAAGACGATGCGTTCTAGTGCCTTGGAGAGTGGGGGTAGTAGGGAGATAGGTCTGTAGTTATCGTAGGTAGTTTTGTCACCACTTTTATGGATTGGGGTGACAGTGGCAGATTTCCATCTGTCCGGGAACTGGCTAAGGCTGAGGGAGAGGTTGAAAATTCTGGTCAGAGGACTAAGCACTTCATCAAGTGTGAGAGACAGGATTTTGAGATCGAGGGAGTCATTGACGAATCTTGATTTACCAAGGGCTTTGGTAACATATTTGCGTACTTGGTGAGCCTTGACTGCTCTGAAGTAGAAGCGAGAGGAGCTGGTGGTGGTAGTGTTCATTGTGGACAGAGGGGCTTCACCATCTTTTAAGTAGTCCTGGGGTAGGGCAGCACTGAGGTCGGTAAAGGCTTTGTTAAAGGTATCCTCAATGGCTTTTGGGTTGAGGGTTGTGGTTCGGTTGATGTTGAGTATTGATGGGGGGGTTTTGGGTGTATTCCTAGTGAGTTCCTTTATGTTCTTCCAGAATTCCCGACCATTGCCCCAGGAGTTTGTGAGGGCATGCTTATAGTAGGTGGACTTCATTTGCCAGATGGTTTTGGTGCAGTCATTGTGGGCACGTTTGTAGTTTTGGATGTTGTTTTGCCTTCCAGAGTTTCTGACCAGCTCCCATAGGTGGTCTCTTGTTTTTAGCATCCTGAGGAGGTCACCTGTGAGCCAAGGGTTACTGAGTGATTTAACTTTGTGTTTCTTAATAGGAGCATACGTGTCACAGGCCACAGTGAAGATGTTTATGAAGTGGTCAAGGGCAGTGTTTACGTTGGTTGCATTGAAGATAGGGGACCAGTCTTGATGGAGGAGGTGGGATTTGAGTCAAGGAAGGTGACCACGGGGTAGAACCCTGCTGGTGATAGATTCTGGCAGTGGTTTGATGAATTTATTTGACCAGGTGCGGCTAACAGGGGAGTGGTTGCTTAGAGAGTCAGGGAGGACATTAGTGTTAGATATCCGTGATGGGTCACTGGTAAGGATCCAGTCCAAAAGTGTGCTGGTGCCAGTCCTGTAATTTTTCCTGGTTGGTGAGTCAACCATTTGTGTGAGGTTCGCCGCAGCAATGGTATGCACCAGCACTGGCCGCTGGCCAGTTGATGTTGAAGTTGCCTAGGCGGATGTCCGGTGGGAGTGACTTTACAAAGTCAAGAACAGCTGTTAGACCAGTTCCCTGTTCTTTGGGAGGGATGTAGATGGTGGCAACAGTGAGGGTTTTGTTTTGGGCTCCAAGGAGGATTCTCACTGGCAGTATCTGTGCAGTTGTGGGTTGGAGTGAGGTACTGATGTGGTGCCCCTGTATGGAGTCTTTTAGGTAGAGAGCGCAGCACCCACCTCTTTTGGAGAGGCGATCCAGCCTAAAGATGTTGTAGCCAGGAGGGCTGATTGCATGGTCCGGTACTGATGGCGTGAGCCAGGTTTTGACAACTGCCAGGATGTCAGGGCAGTGTTGGCTAGTGAAGGCCTGTAGGGCATCCATTTTAGGAAGGAGGCTGCAGATGTTGATTGATATGAATGAGAAGGCACCCGAAGGATTGCTCAGATTAGTGGCTTTAGAGCAGAATGGGCCAGGGTTTGGGTGCACATTGCCTGACAGCATTAGGAGGAGGAGGACTAGCCCGTCATGCTGCTGCGATTTCTTTAATGGAATGCTTTACCAGTAGCATCTCAGGAAATTGCGAGCATCGACGACAGTGGGTGAGGTGTTGAGACAGGGGGGAACAGAGTGGAGGGCTAGGACCAGTGTGGGTGTAGGACAGTTTCATGGCAGTAGGATGGACCCTGGGCAAGGGGCAGTGACCAGTGTGCAGTGTACCTATGTGGAGGAAGGATGTAGGAATGTTGAAGCTGTGGGGAGGGAGGGAAAGCAAGCTTTTGGGGCATGCAGTAAGGGAGGAAGACAGGCAAGAAGAAATGGAATAGGGGGTAGAGAGCGGTGGAGGTGCATGATTAAGGTAGGATTTGGGTAGGCAGAGGGAGGGGGTTAAGACAGGCTGGCGGGCTAGGACAAGGTGGCAGAAGAGCAGTAGCTGGATCAGTAGAAGTGAGGATACAGCCAGGAAGGCCAGGCAGCCAGGGAGTGGGAGGTGGTGACTAAAAGATGAGGGGGAATCCCAAAACAGGTACCCAATGGAGCACGAGTGGGGGGGCGGAGCTACCAGGGGGAGTGGAGGAAGGTCTATAAAGTTAAGGTCGGGGGGGGAGGGCAGGAGTAAAATTTTGGCTGTTTGCCATAGAAATGAATGGGGCAGCAGCCCTGAGCAGAGCAAAGTTTTAGCTGGCTCAAGAGCCAAGTGCTTGATGTACCTCTTATTGATATTTTCTTTTTCTTTTAAACAAAATCTGCATGACCCAGTTTTTGTCCTCACTATGTAAGAATGTAACAGTTATCGCACTAGGTAGCATACTAACTTGTAATCTGAATCTTAAAGTATATTGGACTTGGTCCAATTCACTATTCACACTGGAAGGGTCTGTATCCATCAAACTGGTAAATAAGTCAGCTACAGTATATTGTCTTGTATGCTGATTTTTCCATAACTCTGACAATTTGATCAACCTAATGACTCTTACTGTAGTTCATAATCAGTAAGTTCATACTGTAATTCTGACAACATGTTTTCTTCATGAGTAAGATGCCTGTCCCAGCTGTATGTCTTGTCTTCCAAGGATAATAATCATTACTCCATTCCCACAACTCTGTTTTTTTTATTTCTTTCAATGAAAGTTCATGATGGGACAGTGTAGATTTTATGTTTTCAACACCTTATATAATTTTACCAAGTACTGTCATCATTTCCTTTATAAAGTTTATGTCTAGCATTAAATTGCAGGTCCAGAAGGTGGAGTTTTTTTCATTTGAACTATTTATTTGCCTGTCTTTTGTATTGAATTGGATGAATGAGATGAGTCTGTATTTGCTTTATGCACTTCTTGTATTATGCTTATTCTTTATTGTTCTTTAATAGCAGGTACACTTCAAAAATACTGTCCAGAGGCCTCCCTGTACCATTCACAAAAGGGGGCCGACATGTCATCTGCAATCTCTGTTACATGGATACATATAATAAAGAAAAAGAGAAAGGAACATTTATATTGTTAACTACTTTGCAGGAGAATAAGCTCAAACAGTAGACTGATTTGCAATACACAAACAATGTATTCTGGGTAGATTCATGGTCCAGTACAAATTAGTAGAGCACTTGACAAATATTCTCATGACATTAAGGGTTTTTACTGGTCCTCCAGTCAACCTGTCTAAAACTGTGTCAAGGCACAAAGATCAGGGGCTAGATTCACCAAAAGTCACAAATGATGTTGCAAAAGTTTACTTTGTGCTTTGTGTTTTCCCATGTGTCTAAGGGTGTTATTCTCAGTTGGAAAGCGCAGCTGTGCTATCTGAATGGGAATAGGGCTAGGTTGAGTCAGCAGTAATCCCATTAGCACTAGTGCTATCCCTACTAGCGCCATCCTGACTTGCAGCCAGGAGAACAGCTCCACAATGAATAGCGCAGGTGCACTATTTTCAGTTCATAAAAGCAACCATGTAAATGAGCCCACCAGGCATGCAAGGCACTATGTGATCAATTGCATGCCCATTATGGGCCATTTACCTAGGCTGTGCTGGAGATTAGCACCCCCCCAGCCCCTTCCCCAGAGGCAGCCCTGTGTCCATAGGTTTTAGTGGCCTCCCCACCGATCACTGGCCCAATATATAATTATATATTTCCCTGGAGCTAGTGGTCCTCCCTCTTCACTGACCACCGGCCTCATGTTAACATCCTGACTGTCTAGCAAATTACAGGCCGGTCTCTAACCTTCCCTTTTTGGGTAAGGTTATTGAGAAGGTGGTGGCATTACAGCTGGAGGACCATTTGACCAGCCACAATATCTATGACTCTCTCCAGTCCAGTTTCAGGAAGAGACATAGTACCGAGACGGCTCTTGTTCGGGTACTAAATGACCTCCTGATAGCGAGAGATCAAAGGACTCGTTCCATCTTAGTCCTTCTTGCTCTCTCTCTACAGCATCTGATACTATGGACCATGGTGAGCTGTTGGATCGCCTGCGGTTTATTTGTGGACTCTCGGGAGTTGTGCTCTGATGGTTTCGATCTTTCCTCATGGGTAGGACTCAGAGAGTGGTGTCTGGGGTTTGTACCTCAGCTCCATTCCCCCTATCCTGTGGGGTGCCACAGGGATCCATTTTAGCACCCATGTTGTTTGCAGTGTATATGCTGCCACTGGGAGTGATTATTAGATGGTATGGCTTGAGTTTTCACTGCTATGAGGATGATACTCAGCTTTACATGTCTTGTGCGCTTGAAAAAGATGATGCTGTCTCGGTGCTAAACAGCTGTCTGGCCAAAATTCAGGCCTGGATGAATGTGAGCTGGCTAAGGTTGAACCCTAAAAAAACTGAGGTGTTGGTAGTGGACCAGGGTCGTCGCGAGGTTGGTATGTTGGCAGGTTTTCCTTCGGGTCTATGGCTTGGAGGTGTCCAGCTAGCTGCCTCAGACTGGGTGCAAAACCTGGGTGTTATGTTTGATGACTGTTTGACCCTAAAGTTACAGGTGTCAGCAGTTGTTAAAACTTCTTTTTACCATCTGAGAAATATCGCCCGGGTGAAACACCTGGTTCCTTCAGACGATCTTCCAACGTTGGTTCACGCCTTTGTTACCTCCCGCCTTGACTACTGCAATGCCTTTTACCTAGGGCTACCAGGGGTTGATATCTGCCACTTGTAGCTGGTGCAGAATGTGGCAGCCAGGCTGTTGACTGGTGCTTCAAGAACCAGTCATATAATGCCTGTGCTCCGTGGTCTGCACTGGCTGCCGATACAGTGGTGGATCACCTTCAAGGTTGCTTTGTTAACCTATAAGGCCCTACATAACCGGGGACTGAGTTACCTGAAAGATCTCCTCTGTCCCTACCGTCCCCTCCATCTTCTCCAATCCTCCGATGAGGGATCGCTAGAGATTCCCAGGGTTCATTTGCAAACATCTGGAGCAAGGGCATTTAGTTTTGCTGCCCAGTCCCTGTGGAATTCTCTACCTCATCAGGTACAAGATTGTCTAACTGTCCAGAGTTTTAAGAATGCCTTGAAAACTCAGCTTTTTGGTTTGGCATTTGGGGATTAGTGCTGCTGCTATTATGCTGCTATCATACTGCATTCTGTTGTAATTTATATGTTTTGTTTTATAATAATTTTTTATTTTATGTATTTTATTGTACAGGTGCCTTGGTTTTAGAAAGGTACCTTTTTATAAATAAAGCAGAACATACATCTTTGCCTGGTGTCCAGTGGTCTCTCCCCCCTCCCAATCCCTTGCCTGATGTACAAAAAAAAGCATCATCCATGGTGTCCAGTGGTCCTTCCCCCAACTCGATCATCCACCCTATGTAAAGAAACATATTCTCCGGTGTCCAGTGGTCCCTATGTGTCAAGCAGGTATGCAAAAATAAAAGAAAGAGGAGACCACTGTGGTTCTCTAAATAGGCAGCAGAAAAAGTAAACATTAAAGGAATAGCACTCAGAAGGTATAAGGGAACCCAGAGGGAGGAGAATAGAAAGGTGTATCTGGTAAAAGAAAGGAAGGCAAGCAAAGCTGTAAGGAGTGCAAAGGTGCAGACTGAGGAAAGAATATTCAGGGAATATCAAAAGGGGACAATACATTTTGCAGGTATGTGAATGAGAAAAAAGAAGTCAAAGGAAGGGCTGGTGCAGTTAAATAGGGAAGGGGTGATTTTTCAGAGGGGGATCAAGAAAAGGCAGACAACTTGAATACATTCTTTTACTTGGTATTCACAGTAGAAGGGGGGCTTCAAAAAGCCACCAGGTACTTTGGGGGCAAAGATGTGGACAAAAGTTCATTTTCTGAGGAGAAAGTCTGAAAAGCACTGGCTAACCTGAAGGAAGACAAGGCTATGGGGCCAGATGGGGTACATCCAAGGGTGCTGAGGGAGCTCAGGAAGGTACTGGCTGCAGCTCTGATAAACCTATTGAACAGATCACTGGAGACCGGTGTGGTCCAAGGGGACTGGAGAAGGGCAGACATAGTCCCATTTCACAAAAATGGTAGCAAAGAGGAGACGGGCAACTATAGGCCTGTCAGCCTGACGTCGGTGGTCAATAAGTTGATGCAAACACTACTCAAGGAAAGGAAAGTGGAATATCTTGTATCCAATGGATGACATGATCCAAGGCAGCATGGATTCATGGGGAGAAGGTCATGCCAAACAAGTCTGATTTATTTGATTGGGTAACCAAGGAGTTGAATCGGGTAAGGCAATGGATGTGGCCTACCTAGACTTCAACAAGGCTTTCAACACAGTTCCACATAGGAGAATGGTAAGCAAGTTGGAGGTCTTAGGGAAGGGTAATAAGATAGTAAAAAGCAGGCGCTGACTGCACTCAAATGAAAAAGTATCCAAATCAGGCGCCAACACAAAAATATGTTTTACAGCATTTGTTGCTAGATCAGTGTAATGCCTATTACAGTCACATTACCACTCACCTCGGCACTTCAGGATTAAACCCTTCATCAGGGAGTGTCACACCTCCTGATGAAGGGTTTCATTCCAAAGCACCAAGGCGAGTGGTAATGTGGCTGTAACAGGCGTTACACTGATCTAGCCATAAATGCTGTAAAACGTATTTTTGTGTTGGCACCTGAGTTGGATACTTTTTCGTTTGAGTGCAGTCAGCTTCTGCTTTTTGGTTCATTTTGGGCTGGCTGCCCTTTCTGACTGCACTGACTGTTTGCTGTTCTTGGTGGGAGGTAGCTCGTAGCTCCTCTCATTGGATTCATAATAAGATAGTAAGCTGGGTAAAAAACTGGTTAGCGAGCAGGACACAGAGGGTAGTAGTAAACAGAGTTCACTCCAAGGAAGGGAGGGTAACCAGTGAGGTACCTCAGGGATCAGTACTGGGTCTGGTCCTCTTCAATGTCTTCATAAGTGACATAGCAGAGGAACTGGAAGGAAAAGTCTGTCTCTTTGCCAATGGCACCAAGATCTGCAACTGAGTAGACACTCTGGGGGGAGTGGAAAGGATGAGGATGGATCTGAAAATACTGGAAGAGTGATCAAGGGTAGGGCAGCTGGGTTTCAGTGCAAAAGGGGTGCAAGATATTGCACTTCAACCATAATGACCTGAGAGTGCAGTACAAAATAGGCAGAATGATACTGATGAAGACAAAGCAGGAAAGAGACCTGGGGTAATCATATTGGGTGACCTAAAGGTGGCCAAGCAGTGTGACAAGGCAGTCAGCAGTGCAAGTGGGATGCTGGGCTGCATAGGTAAGGGTATCACCAGTAGAAAGTGGGAGGTGGTGCTGCCCTTGTATAGATCACATGTGAGACTGCACCTTCAATACTGTGTCCAGTTCTGGAGACCAAACCTCAGAAAGGACATAGACAGAGTGGAAGTGGGCCAGCAGAGGGCCACCAAAATGGCGTAGGGTCTGCATCAAAGGTCCTGCAAGGAGAGGCTAAGGGAGCTAAACATGTATATCCTGGAACAAAGGAGGGAGAGGGGAGCTATGAGAGATATCTTTAAATACCTAACTGGTAAGTAAGGTACAAAAGTGGAGTATTTTTCAGAGAAAAAGATGCTCTAGAACAAGGAGGCATGTTATGGAGCTGGAGGGGGTTAATTTCAGGAGGGATGTGAAGAAGTACTTTTTCATGGAAATGGTTGTGGATCCCTGGAACAGCCTTGTGTAAGAAGTAGTGGGGTGAAACCAGTGGTGGGGTACAGAAATGCCTGGGACAAACAGAAGGGACTTGTAGGGGAAAGGAAGAGAGGGGGAACCACAGGGGTAAGGAATGGAGGGTAAGGGGAGGGGTAGAGATGGTGCCATAGATCAATTGAGGTCTGCAGCATTTAAAAAAAAAAAGATAAGATGGGCAGTCTGTGTGGGCCCAGCGGCCCTTATCTGCCATCATATTCTATGTTTCTGACCTGGTGACAATAATTTGTGATTTCATCACCTCTAGGCTTTACTACTGTAACATTTTATACCTAAGGTTATTTAGATGTGATGCCTGCAGCTGGTCTAGAATGCTGCAGCCCAGCTGATTGTAGGAACTTCTTGGAAGGACCATATCACGCCAGTGCTGCATGCACTGCACTGACTGCATATGTGGTGGTACATCACCTTTAAGATATGCTTGCAGACTTTCAAGGCCTCCATGGTTTGGGACCTGACTGTTTAAATTATCTCCTGGGTCTTTACCTCCCAACGTGCTCCCTCTCCTTCTCTGATGTGGGCTTGCTTCTCATCCCCCCCCCCACCTGAAACAATCTGGAGACAGGGCCTTTAGTGTGATGTCTCCCATGCTTTGGAATACTCTTCCTGTGAGCATCTGCCCTGCCCATAGAGTGGAGGCCTTTAAAACCTCACTGGAAACATATATATTTACTCAGGCATTCCCCAGTTAGTTGTAATTTGTTGGAAAGTGTAATTTATATTTCCTGACATTGTATTACGCTCTTATTGTGTTGTTTTATGATCTTATTATTATATGTACAGCACTCTGAGCCTATGGGAAAAGGTGCTTTAGAAATACAAAATTGCTTTGCCTTGCCTTTATACAAGAAGATAGCACAGGACAGAGCCAGACAGCCTATTGGTCTTCCAGGGTCCCACAAAAGTAATGAATGTTGTGTGCCTGGTGGGCGACCTGTGGGGAAATCTCAAAAGCCAGATTGTAGATGGGGACCCTCCAGGGTCTCTATGAACTGTGAGGGTAAGAAATCTTACAAGAGTTTATCACTGAAAGATGGGATCAGCATTAAAAAGAACTGCGTACCAGGGAGCTTTATGGAGTAGGAAGAGCCATCAGGGTCCCTTACACAGATTTCACTCTTATTCTTAGTGTATCTATTTTCTGGGTTTGGTAAAACCTCAGCCTCCTTCATTATTCATATGTCCAATTTTTATTCAGGGTATGCTACTTGAGAAAACCAGAACACTGAACTGTAATAACTAAAAAAGAACAAAAAAGGAGAGCTATGTACATTGTCTCCCAAACTGTTGTATAGGTCAGGAAGCCCCATCCCTCCTCTTCCAGCTCTAGTTGGGACCTAGCAGGGTTTGCCACCTCTGGGCCTATCCCTTTACAATGCAGATCTCAATAGTCAGAGTGATTATGGAGGAGGGGCATTGCTGGTCACCCAGTCTGATAAAACATGTTATGGGGGTTGAGTCATGGGTACTTACAGGCATGTTTATTCATTCCCAGTGCTTCCATAGTTAGATCTATTTTATGATGTCGCACCCTTATCTAGTAAAGTCAGTAAAAACTAAAAGAAGGGAAAACATTGATCAATCATGTATTCACAAACTGGGTCATCATTCAGTCTTTACTTTATCTTAAACTACTTTAAAACCATACCCGGGGCGCTTCATTTTAGTCTGTCATTTGTCCTGGAGAAAGTTTCCCCATGAGTTAACTTATACACAGGTTTATTTTGGCCTGTGACACTCATTCATTCAGGATGAGGGGAGGTTCACCCTATAAAATGATAGCCATTTAAAATGTATTTCTTTAGTTAGCTCATTACTTCAAACATTTTACCAGGAAAGACGTACTGAGCTGGTAACAGCTCATTTCCAGATGTGTCGGGGGTGGGGGTGAGAGGGAAAATCTGACTTGAAACAATGAGGTACAAAAGTTTGAATAATACAAATAAAGGGCCCAATTCACAAAAGCCCATGCACCACATATGTGCGGCATGTAGGTATGCCCATGACCTAATGCCATGCAGCGGGGCCAGCAGACCCCCCATGGCATTCACGAATGGTGCGCTAGTGCCTTGTGCACCAGATCCCATGGATGCCCATGTAGCTACATGCCATGGATGGTCTGAGAGTGTGCCAAGGGGCATTCCAGCACTCCACGTCATTCACTAAGGTGCAGAGTGCCAGGCCAGGGGGGCACAAGTCATGTGATGGGGGATCCAATTGTAACTTATATGTGCCCCTCCAACAGACACCTACTGGTAGCTTCAGAACAGGGACCCATGCCACACTGCTGCACCAGCCCACTTGGCTGCCTGGAAGGGCTGGGGGCAGCCATTCAGGAAGTCATCCATCAGACCCCGATTCCTGGGGTCCATGCCTTCCCATGATTCCCTGTAGGCATACAGAAGGGAATCCACTACAGAACCCAGTCTGGGCATCCAATTGGATACCCACCTGTGCCCCATGATCCACCTCAGCACAGCTACGCACCGGGGAGGTGGGGCCACGGACAGGTGCCTTGTGGGTACTCACAGTCATGATTACCATGCACCCTGCACCTGTCCAGTGCCATGTAGCTATGTGAATGTTACAAACACAATTTACTCATATAACCCATGCCTTTGTGAATAGGGCCCAAAGGTAATAAAAAAACAATAAACAACTGTGCATATACAAAAGATTAAGTAAGTAGGTACACCATGATGCATAAAATGTTGAGAGAGAACAGTTAGCACAGTACAAAATAAACATAGGTGTTATGGTGGGAATAATGATTGCAATTTAGGAGGGTGAATGAGAGAGCTGCCTAGTGTGGGTGCAGGGCAAAGAGGGAAGAGAGAATTTGGGGGGGGGGAGGTGGTCAATAACCCAGTATTAGAGGCAGCTTCAGGAGTAAGTGGAGAAGTCACGGAGGAATAATTTGTGATAGTGAAAGGAGAGGGCAGAGCAGATAGTAAGGGGGAGAAAGATCCATAGTTTGGGAACACAGAAGGACAAGTCAGCTTGACCAGCAGAGGATTTTATTGGAGTGAGTCTAAGAGAGCAAGAGCCAGAGTTGTGAAGGGAGTAAACAGTAGTGGGGTGGGGGTGGGGAGTGAGGAGGGAAGCAGAGTAGTCGGGGAGTGAGTCAAACCAGATTTTACAGATAAAGGAGATGCAACAGGTGAGGCATGTGGCCTCAAGAGAGGGGAAAGATATGAAGGAGTACAGTGGGTAGTGGTGGGTGCAGGGAGGACTGTCCAGTGCAAAGCAGCAGAGGGAATGAAATAGGGGATCCAATCTGGACAGGGTGGACTTGGGGGCAGTACTGTAAACAATGACAACATAGTCAAAAATGGGAAGTATCGTCTTCAAGGCCACCTCTCCTCTGGCAGAACGCAGGATAATTGCTTTATTCCTGTAACTCTCATCACATTTATTGTAAAGCTTCTTGTGGATGGCATCCACATGAATGGATTAACTGAGGTGATGGTCCACCCAGACCCCCCAGGTACTTAAATGAGGGAACATTCTCAATTGTTTTAACAGCAAGAGAGTGTGTGTAAGGAGGGAAGGGTTGAGCCTAGCGAGCCTCTACCTAGTGCCAATGCCAAAGGCCATAGACACTGTTTTCTTGGCATTGAGGGACAGCTGGTTAACCAGAACATGATTTAGTAGTGGCTGTTAGTAACAGCTCACATATACCCTTATCTCAAGCCAAATGCTCTCCCACCCCTCAGATGTATGTGCTTCTCTTAAGACGAGTTCAAACTCTGATGTCAGTGGTCTTCAACTTCACCTAACTTTGCCACTGCTTCCAGTGCACCCAAACAACTTCAGGAAGACCTCACCCTTGGTCTGTGGACTTCCATCCCAGTAAAATCTAACAACAGCTTCTTGGTGTGGGAAAGTTCATCTTTTTAGTGCCCTCTGGGCTACAGTAAAACACATTTGGCACATCATGATTAAAAAATAAATTGGAGCCCCATTAAAAGAAAGTTGCTTAGAGCCCCAGGCCCTCCATAACAGATCCTGTTTTTATTTTTTGTTTTGTTTTTGTTACTCTTTCTCCCCCGTGCAGGCTTACTATCCAGGGCTGACCGTTCAGCTCCAGCAACAGGCTCCTCAGAGGCTTAGCTCCATCCAGCTTGTCCTCCATGTCTTAACCCCCTGCCAAGGCTTAACGGCTTCCCTCATGCTGCTGACACATGGAGGCAGTGTACTGAGTTGGGCCCTGCCATTGGTGCATAGCCTGTGAGGGTTTGACCCCTCACCTTTGTTCCACCTGATGGTTTTCCTCTGTATTTCCTCCCCTAGGTGGAGCAGACATGCAGTGCCACACCAAACACCCTGCACATGCTGCTGCACAGAGGACACCATCAGCAGCTGCACCACCTCCCCAGCTTCCATGCCCCAGCAGCAACTAGTGGACAGGTGAATGCCAGGCTCCACAACCAAACAACCCCAGAGGAGGACAGCAGTCCTACAGATGCTTGATACTCCTCCCTTTGGTTAACCCTTCGACAACCTGAGTTCACTCCTGAATCAGGGTTTTTGGTGCCACAAACAATAGTTGGACTGGTAGGCTGGCCCACGTAGGTCCTGTTTAACACTATTCACATGAAATTCATCACATTGGATCATGCCTTAACATTCAGATTTTTTTTTGTTTGTTTTTTGTAAATATGATTTCAGCATTTTTTTTCAATATTTTCACCAGGAAGTTTATCATTTTAGGGTTCTCTGAATCTTATTTTAATTTTTTATTTATTTATTTAACAAATCGGAAAGACCTTTGAGCCAAGGGCTCTTTTACAGAGGTTCCACATCAGGTCACAAGAATAGCAAATTACAATGGTTTCAATAAATAGTACAACACGAGGAAAGTAATTACATAAACAAAAGAACAATATAGCAAGATAAATATTGTTTCAAGTGCAGCAAGTGGCCTTGTCTGAAGAGAGGTGAAAGGCTTACAAGGAGAGAAAGTACAGGGGGTGAATTGGGGGTGGAAGGAGCAAAAAGAGCAGGAGGAGATCCACAATGAAGCTTGAGCAGGAAAGACCCATGGGGCGGGGGGAGGGTAGAGGAGAGAACAAGGTGAGGAAACACAGGAGAGAGAGGGAAGTGGGAGTGGAAGGGTAAAGGAAGGGGGGATGATGTAGGATGAAAAAAGGGCAGGAATGGGAAAGGGATAATGGAGGAAGTGCTGTGAGTGGAATAGCACAGCAGCAGCAGCATAGGGCTATACAGGGGCAAATGGTAAAAGAGTGAGGTCCCAGTGCATTTAGCTGTCAGCAGAGATTAGGTATAGCAGTCACATGATGCTCTGGAAACTAGGAATTGATGCAGCTTCTGCTTAAATGGTCCCACGGTTGCAGTTGTCGCCATCTCAGGAGGAAGGGAATTAAATAAATTAGCAGCTCTAACTGCAATGGATCACTGTCGGAGCGAGGTTCAACAGTGAGGGACAGTAAAAGTTTGGCTCACAGAACTTCATGTGCTCCGAGTACCTCGGAAGAGACTGAAAAGCTGAAGGGAACCTGGTAGTAGGAGACCAAGATCTGCCTTTTTAGCCAAAAGGCAGGCTTGATATTCAATTCGAGCCTGGAGTTGAAGCCAGTTTGCTTGTTCGTAAAGGTCACAAGTGTGAGTACGATACGCACCACCAGTTACTAGATGGCATGCCTTATTCAGAGCTGTGGTGAGCCGACTTAGGGTTGTGTTTGTGGTGGAACCATAAATGACCAATCCATAGTCAATAATAGACACAATTGAACTTTAGATAGCCAGTCTGAGGGCTTTGGTAGTAAGGCAGTGTTTATGCCTGTGTAGAAGGCCTAGGCGAATGTTTAACTACCTTGGCAACATTCTCAACATGGTTGGAGTAGGAGCGCATACTATCCAAGGTAACTCCTAGGTATTTAAAAGATTGAGTCTGATCAAGGATAACACCTGCACTGTTTTTAATCACCAATCGTTTGGCTTTGTGCTTGCTGTGGGTACCATGGAAGAGCCTGACCTTAGTTTTTTTGCAGTTAAGCACCAACTTATGAGAGATGAACCAGGACTCAGCTTCAGTAAAACTTTTCTGAAGTTGGACCTGAAGGAGGGTAGGGTCAGCATTCTTTGAGAAAATGACCGCATCATCCACGAAGAGGAGTACTGGTTCGAAACAGGATGACAGAATATTATTGAGGAAGGTGCTAAATAGAAGGGGTCCCACTATCGATCCTTGAGGAATCCCAGAGCAGACAGTTTAGCAAAAAGGGCAGACCCTATTCTCACCTGCTGTGTGCGGTTTGCTAGATAGCTGGTGAACCACTTTAGGGCCTCTGAAGATATACCAAGCCCAGCAAGTCAATGTATCAGCAAATGGTGATTGACCATGTCAAATGCTTTAGACAGGTCAATAAAGGTTGTACCAACAAGTTGACCCTGATCAAGAGTATGGTGAATGAAACCTGTGAATTCCAGTAGGGCTGTAGATGTGCTGTGCCCTTTCTAAAAACCATGTTGTTGGACATAGTGTAGGTTGTATTTTTCCAGGTACTCCACAAGCAAACTGGTCAACAACAATTCTTTCAAGTGCTTTGGACAGCAGGGGAAGAATAGATATTGGCCTATAATTCCCAGGTAGTAATCTGTCCCCACTCTTAAAAACTGGTGTAACCAGAGCAGATTTCCAGATCTGGGGGAATTGTGAAAGTATGAGGGAGTGATTGAGGAGCTTGGTGAGGGGGGATAGGACTTCATCTAGAGTTAGGGTAAGAAGTTTTAGGTTGAGGGAATCACTGTTTGTCCTAGTTCCTCCTAGAACTTTACGTAGGTAGGTCTTGGTCTCGCTTTCCAAGATAGCTTTGAAGTAGAAACATGGGTGGGTAGAGGCCTCTTCTGATTTGGTGGCTGTAGGAGCTATGCTGGGTGGTTCAAAGAAATTTGAGGGCAGAGTTTGGCTAAGGTCTGTGAAGGATGAATTAAATGTGTTGGCAATTAACACGGGGTCATGGGTGATAGACCCATCAACATTTAATATAGTTGGAGCCTGTTTGGATGCTTTCCCAGTGATTTCCTAGAGGTTTTCCCAGAATTTTTTCCCATTGGCCCAGGTCTTGGCAAGGATGTCCTTATAGTAATGTGCTTTGTGCTCATGGATAGCCTTAGTACATGCGTTCCTGGCCATCTTGTAGGCCTGTATGTCAGGTTGACTGCAAGAGGTCCTGGCCCTATGCCAGAGGTGGTCACGATCTTTCATTTGATCCAGAACTCTGAAAGAGATCCAGGGGTTATCAAGTCCCCTGATTCTACATGTCCTAAAAGGGGCATGGATGTCACAGGCTTCACTGAAACATTAAATGTAGTATTGTAGAGCTGAGTCAATATCAGGTGCGGTTTTAATGTAAGACCAGGCTTGTTGTTGGAGGAGAGACTTTAGTGGCTGCAGGTGGCCATGGAAGAGCACTCTTCAGGAAGGCCATATAATTTGAGATTGCTGTGCCTATTTCTGCCTTTGTGGTCAGTATATTTTTCCTCTTTTCTGACATGCCTATCAAGGAAGTGTAGTATGAGGCATTGTGTGCAGTTGTTTTATTCTTCTGCCTCCATGATCCTCTGTTCAGCACCTTCCACACAGTTTTCAAAACCTTTATTGTCCACTCTCAGGCTCAGTTCTCAGATTAAGTCTTTGTTTTCTTCCCTGAATGCTCTCCTCTCCATAAGGATCACTGTCAAGTCCTCTGGTGCTCCAGGGTGGTAAGCTGTGTGTTCTCATGGGGCCTGGGTGGCCCAGAATATAGAGCCATCTCCACTGCTCTCCTCCTGTTCAAATCCATCTCCATCTGTTATTGCATTGTACTTTCTGCCGCTTCTCATCATAGCCATAGTTTCTACCTTCTATTTGGTAAAAGTATTACGTGAAACTTGTTTGATTTCTCTAGAATGCAAGGGACAAAACATGGATCATGGGGAGAGCTTCATTCTCAATGTGCTGCCGTGTAAGTGATATCAACGGAAGTCCATGTGCTTCTATTGAATTAGATAATTGTTCAACATGCTGCTCTGATGTGGTTGGGAAATTGGTTTACAATGATATCAGGCATGCCTCATTCCTTGTTTTCTAGGAACACTATTCAATATATTATTTTCCACTTCCAGATTTTCAGAATTTCTATGCCTGTTATTGGATTAGTACCTGCAGCTTTTTGTATCTTATTTCCCTTCTCTATTCTCTATATGTTTACCCAGTCACCAGGAGATGTGTCTTTGACCAGCTGGCTTTTTGGTGAATTAGAAACAGAAGGAAAGATATATGTCTTACCCTCAGTCTCTTCATCCTGCTTACATTCAGTAGAATTGAAAGACATTATTGTAGGAATAGGCAATGTTATTGCCATGACTTCACTCGGAGTTGAAGGGGTCAGCATCCAAATCCAGCAAAGTGTCTGGCTGCAGAAACATGTTCAGCAAGCTTGAAGCTTGGAGGAATTTCTAGGATGTCTTCTTCATTTTCTCCAAGGTCCTCCATACATCAGTCAGTGAAGAAGAGGTAACAGGGCTTGCAGGTATAGAAAATGTACCTTTTGGTGACTGTAAAAAAAAAAAGTTATTTTTCTGCTGAGTCCATTAGAATTTTTTTTCTTTTTTACTAACTGCTTTAGATTTTGAACTTGTTTTAGTTTGCCTTTCAACTTCATTTTTAGCATCTTCGGTGGCTTTTAATTTATCCCATTTCTCCCTTCTGGAATGCCTGTGCTGCTTCTGTCTATGGGAATATACCCTCTCTACCATTTAGAAGTACCAGGAGGCATGCAAATCAGCTTCTTGCTCAGTCATTCAGGCATAGAGAGAAAAAAGCTCACCTTAGCACGTATTATAGCAGTTTTATAGTGGTATAAGACTTCAGGAGCTTGTGCTAAATGCACCTGTTCATCTATGAGCCACGGTACTAGGAAGTTAGTGTAGATTAAAACAATTCCCGTTATGTTAGCTGGACCTCATGTTTGCCATGAAGGCATGTAGTGCTGTTAGCTGCATGAGGTAGAAAATCAGGAAAATTCTAATTAAATCATTGCAGTACACATTGCTCTGCTAACCACAGTCAACTTTTAGTCCCTAAAGACAACACTAAAAAAATAATCAAAATGCAGCAATTGTGGCAGAAACATCAGGGGAAGTCCGTAAAGCTCACAATAGGCCTACTCTCCAACTGCTGCCACCTTAGCTGGTCCTCCAAGTAGAATATGTTGAAGAGCAACTCACTGTTATAACAAAAAGCTTTAAAACACTAGATTTACACCATTATGTTTTAAATGTATTTCTAGTTTTTTGTTATTAGATGTTTTGTTATTTTTTTTAACTTTCACTTGCTGTTGGTCTACTACATATTGTGGATAAGGCAGCAATTCTTTTATTGAGTCTTTCCAAATCTATCTGACTCTCCCCTGCTAACCACACAATTACTGTTTGTGACATCACAGTTTGTTGTCATGGTGAACAATATGCTGTTATCTTAAATAAAGGTACTGTGAGGCTAACAGGGGGGAGGCAAATGTTTTTATATGTTTTCTAAACAGACTTCTTAGATGGACTAACACGATGTGCTGTAGATTTTGAAAGAAACATTGAAAATGAAAAAAAAAGTATTCTCTAGTAAGTTGTAAGAACTGAAACATCTTATCTATGAAAGCACATGCTGAAGTGCAGAGTTACTCTTCAAGGACCACCACCATCTCCTTGTAGCTCTTGTACTCCAAACCCCTGATCTTCTTGGTGATCTTGCATTGCACCCTCTCAGCCTCCTTGATGTCCTTTTGTATTGAGAAGACCTGAACTGCACATAATGTTCCAGGTGAGATCTGACCAAGGCATTAGAAAGGCTAGCATTACTTCCTGTACCTTGCTGGTCACCCTTCTTTTAAAGTGCCCCAGTTTTCTGCTGGCCCTCCTGATTGCAGTTGTGCTGTTTCTCCTACTTCTGCTCCCTGTCTGTTATGACTGTAAGGTCCTTTTACTCCTCCACTGCAAAAAAAGAGGAATTCCACACAAGGCATATGTCCTACCTATGTTTTTGCTCTCCAAGTGTAGCCCCTTGCATTTGGCTGCATCATCTCTGAGACTCCAGAAATCTGACCAGTTGTTAGCTTGTTCAGGTTTTCCTGAAGTTTGTCCCCATCTTCAAGGGCCCTTACCACCCTGGCCAGCTTAGTGTCATCAGCCTACTTAAGCAATCTGCTGGAGACCCCCATTTCCAAATCATTCTTGATGTTGAACAGCAATAGCCCCAGCACAGATTCCTGAGGACAACACTTAGTAACCCTCTTGACTTGGAGTAGTTCCCATACAAAACAAGCTTCCTGGCCCAAGTCAGTTAGCAGTCCAACTTGTGCATACCATACTGGTTTACTATGCCCAGAAGCCTCTCTTGTGTCATATTGTGAAAAGCATTGCTGAAGTCCCAGTAGACTACAACTGTGGTCCTTCCCTTGTCTGCCTCTTTGGTTACTCTTTTGAGGAAAGTGATCAGGTTGGTTTAGCATGATCTTCCCCTCATTTACGGATGTAGACGTGAGGAGCCGGTATGGTCAATGTGAGAACAGCAGAAGAGTCAAATCATACGAAAGCAAGAGTCTTGGATTTTAGGTGGACCGACTTTGCAAAGATGGGAGAATGACTTAGGAAATCACTGGCAGGGAAGGAGAAAGGGGGAGGGAGTGAAGGAACAATGGGAGAATCATAAGGGAGCCACAGCAGAAACAACAAGCCATTGCATTAGGCCTGTCACCATGGGGGAGGTAAACCACTTATGGGCATTGTCTTAGACTGGTGTCTGAATATTCATACTACCTCATCCCCACTGCTGAGAGCAAGGTCAATGGTGGAATCAAACTGACTCCCCTGCTGGATGTGCTGCTCTAGGAAGCAGTACTGGAAGGTGGTCATAAATTTTATCTTAGCCCTACCATCTTAGCCCACCATGGGATTCAATCAGTGGTTGAAAATCTGGTGCAGAGCCCAGGGATTTGGCTTCATTGGGGATGGGGGGGTCCACCTGGAGGGATGCAGGCCTATACTGGCATGATGGTCTGCATCTGTCCAGGAGGAGAACCAGGATCCTAGGTGATAGGTTTAAATACTTCATTGGCAAGCATTTAAACTAGCCAATGGGAGAGGCACTGGAAAGGATCAGGGAAATCCTAGCCTCCTCCAAAAAATCAGGGTACTAAGTGAGGTAGACACCAACATAGAGATGTCGATAGGGAGAAGTGCAGGGGTAAATGGAGAAAGTGACAAACGCAATAAGGACAGAGATGGGGCAAAAAGGGATAAGGCCATCAAGAAATGGAGGGAAATGAATACCAACACCTGTAGTCTGGGCAACAAGCTCCCTGAACTGGTGGCCTTGATAGAAGAGGGATGCCTGGATATCATAGCAGTCACAGAAACATGGTACACAGAGAACCATGGCTGGGATGTTAACATACCAGGGTACACAGCCTTCAGGAGAGACAGGGAGGGCAGAAGGGGGGAGTAGCTCTGTATGTAAGGGAAGGAATAAAAGCAACTGAACAAAAGAGTAAACAGGGAGGAGAGGAAGCACTGTGGGTCACCTTAGAGACTGGAAATGGCACCACAGTCCACACAGGGGTTGTATACAGACCCCCATGTCAGGGGGTGGGAATGGACAAGGATATGATAGAAGGCATACTTAGGATGGCAGAGAAAGGGGGGATCCTATTGATGGGGGACCTTAATATGCCAGATGTTAACTGGAGCACCTTTGCTGCAGCCACATCCAAGAGCAGGGCCATTCTTGATGCCCTTCAGGTGGCATACCTTAGACAACTAGTTTTGGAACCTACTTATGAGGGAGCAATCTTAGACCTCATACTCTCAAATGGGGACAGTGAGAGGATCTCAGATCTAGAAGTGGGTAGCCATTTGGGAACAAGTGACCACCAAACAGTGTGGTTCATGATAAACTCAGCTACAGAATCAAGCCATACAAAAGTGAGGGTTCTGGACTTCAGGAGGGCTGACTTTGGCAAGATGGGAGAGTGCCTTAGAAAAGCACTAGCAAACAGGCTAGAAGGAGGGGTGGAGCAACAATGGGGAAATATCAAAACTGACATCACAGAGGCAACAAGCCTTTGTGTTGAGCAAATAAGCAAATCAAAACAAAAGAAAAAGCCACTATGGTTCTCAAAAGAGGTGGCAGTGAAGGTAAGGGAGAAAAAGATAGCATTTAGGAAGCATAAGGAAACACAGAAGGAGCAGGACAGAGAACTGTACCAGTTAAGGCAGAAGGAAGCAGGGAGGGTAGTCAGAATAGCAAAGGCACAAACTGAGGAAAAGATAGCCAACTCGGTTAAGAAGGGGGATAAAACCCTTTATAGGTATATCAGGGAGCGTAGAAAGACAAAGGGAAAGATAGTGAGGCTGAATAGAGTGCATGGTGGGTGGGGAGAGAGTGACAGTGAAAAATCAGGGATACTGAATGAATACTTCTGTTCAGTATTCACAAAAGAGAAAGTGGGGGAAATGCCTAATCCAATTAACAGAAGCACTCTGGAGAGGAGGGTAGATCCCACTCCTTTCACAGAAGAAAGGGTTCTGAAAGAACCCCTAAACCTGAAGGTGGACAAAGCAATGGGGCCAGATGGAATTCACCCCAGAATTCTAAAAGAATTAAGCAGAGAACTAGTAACATCACTGACTACCATTTTTAACAAATCATGGGAGGATGGTACGGTACCTGAGGACTGGAAGAAGGCTAATGTGATTCCCCTTCACAAAAGTGGGACCAAGACAGAGGCAGGAAACTACAGACCTGTCAGTTTGACCTCTGTGGTAGGGAAAGTGATGGAATCACTTTTGAAGGAAAGAATTGTTGAGTACTTAGAGGCCAGTGGGGCACAGGACACAAGGCATCATGGGTTCACAGCAGGAAGGTCATGTCAGATGAATCTAATTGATTTCTTTGACTGGGTGACCAAAGTAGTAGACCAAGGAGGGGCTGTGGACATGGCCTACCTAGACTTTAGCAAGGCATTTGACACAGTCCCACACAAAAGATTAGTAGTCAAATTAACCAGCCTGGAAGTGGGTCCCAGGGTGGTAGCCTGGGTAAAACATTGGCTAAATAACAGGACATAGAAGGAAATTGTAAATGGAGTTCACTCTGAAAGAAAGAGGGGCTACTAGTGGGGTACCGCAGGGTTCAGTACTGGGTCCAGTCCTTTTTAATGTCTTTATAATTGACATTGCGGAGGAACTGGAAGGAAAAGTATGCCTCTTAGCAGATGACAAAGATCTGCAACAGGGTTGATACACAAGGAGGCGTGGAAAGGATGAGAAGGGACTTGGCAAGGTTGGAGGAATGCTCAGAAGTATGGCAGCTTGGATTCAATGCAAACATAGAAACATAGAAACATAGACTTTTACGGCAGATAAGGACTGCTTGGCCCATCTAGTCTGCCCATTTCCCTACCTACAGGATAGGTTGCTGATCCTAGTTAACCAACAACCTATTTCTTCCTACCCCCCACAAGAATTGCCTTATGACTGTCCCATGCATTCTTGAATTCTCCCACAGTTTTAGACCCCACAGCCTCCTCAGGAAGGCTGTTCCATGCATCCACTACCCTCTCTGTGAAATAATACTTCCTCACATTGCCACTGAACCGCCTCCTTCTATCTTTAAATTGTGTCCCCTTGTTCTTGCACGTCTCTTTCTGAAAGATGCTACCCTCTTGGACTTTGTTGATTCCACTGAGGTACTTAAAAGTTTCTATCATGTCCCCCTCTCCCTTCTTTCCTCAAGGGTATACATATTAAGCTCCTTTAGTCTCTCCTCATACGGCTTCTCTTGCAGACCCTGCACCATTTTAGTTGCCCTCCTCTGGACTACCTCTATCCTGTCTATGTCCTTGCAGAGATGGGGTCTCCAGAACTGGACACAGTACTCCAGATGGGGTCTCACCAACTGTCTGTACAGAGGGATAACAACTTCCTGTTTTCTGCTGCTGATGCCTCTCCCTATACATCCCAGTGTACCCCCAGCCCTCCCTACTGCCTTCTCACAATGCTTGCTAACCTTAAGGTCATCTGATATGATTACCCCAGGTCCCTTTCCTTTGTTGTTGTTACTACCTCCCACCCATTGTGTATTCTTCCCTGGGTTCTTGTTTCCCAGGTGCATTATTTTGCACTTCTTTGCATTGAATCCTAACTGCCATACTTCTGACCATTCCTCAACCTTGCCAAGTCCCTTTTCATCCTTTCCACGCTCCTTGTGTATCAACCCTGTTGCAGATCTTGTGTCATCTGCAAAAGGCATACTTTCTTTCCAGTCCCTCTGCAATGTCACTGATGAAGACACTAAAAGGACTGGACCCAATACTGAACCCTGCGGTACCCCACTAGTAACCCTCTTTCTTCAGAGTGGACTCCATTTAATTACCTTCTGTGTCCTGTTGTGCAGCCAATGTTTTACCAGGATACCACCCTGGGACCCACTCCAGGCTGGTTAATCTGACTATTAATCTTTTGTGGGACTGTGCAAATGCCTTGCTAAAGTCTAGGTAGGCCATGTCCACAGCCCTCCCTGGTCTACTACTTTGGTCACCCAGTCAAAGAAATTTATTAGATTCGTCTGACATGACCTTCCCGCTGTGAACCCATACTGCCTTGGGTCCTGTGCTCCACTGGCCTCTAGGTATTCAACTATTCTTTCCTTCAGAAGTGACTCCATCACTTTCCCTACCACAGAGGTCAGACTGACAGGTCTGTAGTTTCCTGCCTCTGTCTTGGTCCCACTTTTGTGAAGGGGAATCGCATCCACCTTCCTCCACTCCTCGGGTACCACACCATCCTCCCATGATTTATTAAAAAGAGTAGCCAGTGGTTTCACTAGTTCCTACCTTAATTCTTTCAGAATTCTGGGGTGAATTCCATCAGGACCCATTGCTTTGTCCACCTTCAGTTTTAGGAGTTCTTGCAGAACCCTTTCTTCTGTGAAAGGACTGGGATCGACCCCCCCATCAAGAGTGCTTCTATTAATTGGATTAGGCACTTCCCCCTCCTCTTTCATGAATACTGAGCAGAAATATTCATTCAGTATCCCTGCTTTTTCACTGTCCCCCTCTGCCCACCCACCGTTCCTTCTATTCAGCCTCACTATCCCTCCCTTTGTCTTTCTACGCTCACTGATGTACCTATAAAAGGTTTTATCCCCCTTCTTAACTGAGTTGGCTATCTTTTCCTCAGTTTGGGCCTTTGCTATTCTGACTTTCCACCCTGCTTCCTTCTGCCTTAACTGGTACAGCTCTCTGTCCTGCTCCTTCTGTGTTTCATTATACTTACGGAATGCTATCTTTTTCTTCCTGACTTTCACAGCCACCTCTTTTGAGAACCATAGTGTCTTTTTCTTTCATTTTGATTTGTTTCTTTGCTTCACACAAAGGCTTGTTGCCTCTGTGATGGCAGTTTTGATGATTCCCCATTGTTGCTCCACACCTCCTTCTAGCCTGTTCGCTAGTGCTTTGTTGAGGCACTCTCCCATCTTGCCAAAGTGAGCCCTCCTAAAGTCCAGTACCCTCACTTTTGTATGGCTTGACTCTGTAGCTGAGTTTAATGTGAACCACACTGTTTGATGGTCACTTGTCCCCGGATGGCAACCCACTTCTAGATCTGAGATCCTCTCACTTCCCCCATTTGAGAGTATGAGGTCTAAGATTGCTCCCTCATGAGTGGGTTCCGAAACTAGCTGTCTGAGGCCTGCCACCTGTAGGGCATCAAGAATGGCCCTGCTCTTGGATGTGGCTGCAGCAAATGTGCTCCAGTTAACATCTGGCATATTCAGGTCTCCCATCAACAGTATCTCCCCTTTCTCTGCCATTCGAGGAATGCCTTCTATCATACCCTTGTCCATTCCCTCCCCCTGACATGGGGTCTGTACACAACCCCTGTCCGGATTGTGGTGCCCTTTCCAGTCTCCAAGGTTACCCACAGTGCCTCCTCTCCTCCCTGTTTACTCTTTTGTTCAGTTGCTTTTATCCCCTTCCTTTACATAGAGAGCTACTCCTCCCCCTCTTCTTCCCTGCCTGTCTCTCCTGTAGGTTATGTACCCTGGTATGTTAACATCCCAAAGAAGTGCAAAGTAATGCACCTGGGAAACAAAAACCCAGGGAAAGATTACACAATGGGGGGGGTAGTAACAACAACAAAAATGGAAAGGGACCTGGGGGTAATCATATCAGATGACCTTAAGGTTGGCAAGCAATGTGAGAAGGCGGTAGGGAGGGCTGGGGGATACTGGGATGTTTAAGGAGAGGCATCACTAGCAGAAAACAGTAAGCTGTTATCCCTCTGTACAGACAGTTGGTGAGACCCCATCTGGAGTACTGCATCCAGTTCTGGAGACCCCATCTCCACAAGGACATAGACAGAATGGAGGCAGTTCAGAGGAGGGCAACTAAGATGGTACAGGGTCTGCAACAGAAGCCATACAAGGAGAGACTAAAGGAGCTTAATATGTATACCCTTGAGGAAAGAAGAGAGAGGGGGGACATGATAGAAATGTTTAAATACCTCAGTGGAATCAACAAAGTCCAAGAGGGTAGCATCTTTCAGAAAAAGAGATGTGCAAGAACAAGGGGACACAATTTGAAGATAGAGGGGGGATGGCTCAGGGGCAATGTGAGAAAGTATGTTTTCACAGAAAGGGTGGTGGACGCATGGAAAAACCTTCCTGAGGAGGTTGTGGGGTCTAAAACTGTGGGAGAATTCAAGAATGCATGGAACAGACATAAGGCAATTTTTGTGGGGGGTAGGAAGAAATAGGCTGTTGGTTAAATAGGATCTGCAGCTTATCCTCTAGGTAGAGAAATGGGCAGACTAGGTGGGCCAATCGGTCCTTATCGGCCATCAAAGTCTATGTTTCTATGTTTCTATTAGTCTTCTTTAGATACCAGTCTGTGTCTGGAAGATTGTGCAGGTGTACGCTGACGATACTGTTTTATACAGCTCCAGCAAAAACCTTGCTGCTGTGGAAACCAGTTTACAGCATGACTTCAACCAAGTTCAGCTCTGGTTTGTTTCTCACCAGCTTTTTCTAAACACCAAGAAGACAATCCCAATGACCTTTGGCACCAGGCAGAGACCCTCTAGGGTCTTGGCCCTACCCATCTTCCACATCCTTGATGAGACCATCTTGGAGGACACCTCCTCATTTAGATATCTGGGTGTTTGGCTGGACCAGCACCTCAACTTCTCTGTGCATATTGATGCTATCCTGATGAAACTGTGCCCCAAGCATGACGCTTTGTACAGGAATTGTAGTTGCATCCCACTGACGGTGAGGTGCGAAATTGTCCAGAAGATGATACTCCCCATCTTTGACTACTGTGACGTAGTCTATGGTGCTGCTCTCAAATCTTCCATGACCAAGTTGGACACTCTTTAACTCCTTCTGCCCCTTTGCTATTGACTCTCCTTCCTGCTTCCACCACTGTAAACTCTATCGCCATCTAACCTTCTTTCCACTATCTCACAGACACATCTCTCACTGTGCCAAACTAACCTCCAAATGCTGGTTCAGGGGCTACCCTCCTATCTCTCATCCTCTCTCTCTCTCCACTCCACCTCCCCCCATTCACTCTCTCACATCAAATGACACCCGCATCTTGATGGTCCCTCGTCACTCCACCCTCATCGGTCAGACTGGTTTCGTCCATCATTTCCCTAAAATCTGGAATTCCCTCTCTCCTGAAATACGATACTCCTTTTCCAACTACTCCCTTTCCTCTGCCCTACAAAATTAACTTTCCCTCAGCTGTTCCTGCTTTAACCCTCCTTAATACCTATCCCATTTCTGCCTTCCTACCATGAACCCCCAGCAGGGTTCTCAAGATCCTGAAGAGGGAAATCAGGAAATGACTATCCCTTCTCCTCATATTCAGTTCTTTCCTCTCCCCCTCTCTTCTCCACCTGCCCTTCTGGGTCACCAGTTTGCACAACCTACCCCATCCTTTTTACTTCAACAGCACTTGCGTACTACCTCAAGCCTGCTCCTGGTACACTCGTGCACTATAAATGGTTCTATCACATTATTACAGTTTTGTACGTTTATATGTTCTTTTGTGTTATTTTAGACATCTATTGTAATTTACTCAATGTTCCACTACTGTATATTGTACAATACCTTATGTTACAACTGTTGCACAATCTTACAATGTTGTATTGTTTGTACTACCCACATACTATTGTAATTGATCATCTTTCACAACCCTATGTAACCCCCTTTCCCCAGGTTGCACCGTGAGACGAGCAACTTATTGTTCAGTGTGTCCTCCTGGTGAAACATTTCAATCAATAAATAAATAAAATAAATAAATAAACTCTCTAAAGAGCTGTTCTGGGGCCTATAGTATCAGGTGACCCTTTTACATCCGCTTTCCCCTAGCACAACTTAAATGAACTGTGTGACCCTGTTTGCCCCTTTTGTGCTCCTTGTTCTCCACAGTGATACCCTCACTTACAAAGAGAGCCATCCACCCCCTTTCCACTTAGGTCTATGCTTTTGGAACAGTCTGTATCCCTCTTTCTAGGTGTCCAAGTCATTTTTACACCTCACCAGATCTCTGTATGTGCTGCTTAGTCCTGGCCATCAAAGTGCATTAGGCCCTTATAACCAGCCATTTTACTGAGGTGGTTCATCATGCAAGTCAGGAGAGTTTCCCCACTATGCTTCCTCACCCTCTCTAGTGGTCTCTTCTCTCAACACCCTCCTTTTTACTGTCCCTCCCTGCATATCCCTCCTGCCCTTGATATTTCCCTGCACCGGCCCCCTCCCCTGTACCATCTAGTTTGAATCCCCCTAGATTGCTTGTCCTTTTTCCTTGCGATTACCCCACACTCTCCTGGCATAGATGTAGACCAGACCTTTAGCTTTCAAGCATTAGCCTGACTAATTTTCTGCTGCTACCACTTACTAGTACCCAGGACCAAGAGGATCTTGAACAAGATTTCACAAGATATCCACCCAGAATGCCTTTCTCTTCAGGAACATCTACAGTTCTATGAATGACCCTTTTATGTCCTCCGGACTTTTGCTCCATATGAAATTTGTGCAAACATGGATGATGACAGTTTCCTCCACCCCTGGCTGCATTGCTTGACCTGGGAAAGCAGTTGTTCAATGTGCGTTTCTGACAGGCAAACCTTTTCATCTGAGCTACCATCCTGATCCAGCAACGTCCTGTCTATCTCACCCATGCCCAAACTATGGAGTCATTGATGACTACTTAATTCCCCTCTCCCGGCCTTTTTCTTCCACCTGCTTGACAGATCAGGTCTCCTGGAACCTAGGCTGCTACCATTAGCCCCATTTACCTGTTGACTCCCTCAGCCTGGCCAGCCAGATGCTAATACTTCTTTGTGGTTTCCACTGCCAATTGGGCACTCTTATAACCATGCCTGCTACTTCCCTTCTCCACTCTCATCCATTCCCATCCCTACCACAAGTGATCACAGTTCCTGCCACCCTCCTCCTTGCCATACCCTACTGTTCCTTCCCATTTCCTCCTTCCAGAACTAGGGGCCACATCTCTGCCTATCCTCATCAGCTGTCTGCTCAACCTCCTTTTCCCTGTGGTTTGTTCAGCTGCCACTCAAGACTGGCAAAGTACATCTTGAGAGTGTCAGTCCCTCCACAGTGGCTGCATATGTATTTCCATACAATCTATAGGTATGATGGTGTATAAAAAACAGCCCTGCACTCTCAGTTGTCTGGATGTTAGTCTCGTCACCCTATTCCCCAATCATTCTATTCATCCTATTCTTCAGCTCACTGACTCCATATTCTCAGGTATGGATCAATGACTGATTACTTCTGCCATTTTTGTTGATCTTGCTAAAGCTTTTGACATTGTGGCACATCCCCTCCTTCTGAATAAACTTAAAGCAGCAGGCCTCTCTGTCTCTTCAGTCAGTTTGTTTCATTCTTACATTAAAGGAAAGTCTCAGGCTGTCCGGATAGAAAATCCTTGTCACCTCTACTTCCCATTAGCTCAGGTGTCAGTCAGTCAGTATTCTTTTATTTGTTCAATTATAAAAAAAGATTGTTACAAAGGATTAGTACAGAAGTAACATTTTAAAATACCATTAATTAATAGATAAATTAAAGACATACAGGGCAGAGATATTCTGTGCAAAATATAGCAAAATACAAGAAGCATACACAATGAAGTTCAATGCTGTAGAGTGCATACAATCCTATTCCTTATTTTCTGAATATTGCAAAGATACAGTGCAGTGTTTTTTTTGTAATTTATTCATCTTCTGAGACAAAAAGAGTTCTTAATATCATATCATTTGAGCAGTTTACTAGGATGCCAAAATGGATCCCAGCCATCTATGTATTGCTGCCTGATACCACTGACATCTCAGAATTACATGTTCAAGGTCTTCTTTTTCACCACCACAAAAACACCAATTACTTATTGGATACTTATTTTTGTCAAATGTACATATCAGAACATTAGATTCAAAGAATCCAATTCTAAACTTTGCAAATGCCCTATGCATGTTTGGAAAATCAAGAAATTCCACATAATAATGGATGTAGTGGGCACAGTCATTCTGAGAATACCAAATTGAAAACCTCAATATAATTATATATTGTAGATCAAAAAACTTATATTTCCTAATTATCCGTTTTTTGACATAAATTGTATAACTTTCTGAGATTGTTATATTTTGTGTAGCAAGATGAAATAAATTTAGAAGGCCAACCGATTTCAATATATACTTTTATAGAAGTGAGCCATCCTGATTTTTTACAATCAATCAAATCCCAGAGAATTTTCTCATCTAGGCACTTTTTGGCATAATGTTATTCTGATAAAGATGTCAGTCAGATCTAGAAATTTATAATACATGATTCAGCACAAGCTACTAAATTGGGAAGACCCAATTCAGCGCTAACAAATTGAGCAGGAGTCAATTTAGGGAAACCAATAGCCCCTCTAAAGGTTTGAATTACTGTTTTTTCCAAATTGATAAGATATTTATGGTTCCATATTTCAATGCCATATAAGACCTGGGCATTATACTTTGCCTCAATAGTTCTTAAGAGGAGGAGAAGAGTCCCACCACCATATTTATAATTAAAGACTTTCAGTGCCATTATAGATCTCAAGGTTTTCTTTAAGGTTGCCTCATAATGTTTTTTTCCACTTAAATGAAGAAGAAATAGTGAGTCCTAAATATTGATATTCTTAACTGACTCCATTTTATGAGTTTTAACATACCAAGTATATTTACTGTCTAGACCACCTATTATCATTACCTTCGATGTATTCATATTTATTTTTAAACAGTTCTTATCTGCAAAATCAACCAACTTGTTAAGTTTTACCTGGAGTCCCTTAGGTGTTAATGATAACAAAAGTAAGTCATCCACATAAGCAAGAATTCCACAGGGTTCAGTTCCTATCTTTGGGAAATCTGAGATAAGACTGTTAATTCTTTCCAAAAAATTATTTATATAAATTGAAAAGAGTGAGGAAGCAAGGATGCAGCCCTGTCTCACCCCACCGTTAGTCATAAATCAATCAGTGAGTCTCCCATTACTATTCCTAATCTGAGCCCATGTGTTTGTGTATAGTAACTTTATTGCTCTTATTATAGAAGAATCTATCCCCCAGTTTCTCATAGTGGTCCATAGGATTAATCTATTTATAGTGTTGAATGTAGAAGAAAAGTCAATGAATGTCAAATATAGCTTTTGTTGTCTCACTTTAACATATTTTTCATGTAAATGTTGCAGAATATGTATGTTACCAAGTGCAGCGTAAGACTCACAAAAGCCCGCCTGGCCTTGTAAGACATCACCCAGTGCATAAATATTTGCCATAAGGCATTAAAGTAAGATTCTCAGGAGAACTTTTTCCATTATGCCAATTAAACTGATAGGGCAATTATTGACTGGCTGTGCATTATCCCCTTTTATAAATATAGGTACAATTACAGCACCCCGCCATGAATCAGGAATATCGTTTTTTTGAATGCAATTATTATAAAAGTCTGCCAGAGTATCCGCCCATTTCACATTTAAACATTTATAAATGTCACTGGAAATTTGATTGGGACCAGGTGCTTTATTATTTTTTAATGTCTGTATTACTTCAGTGACTTCTACATTAGTAATTTCTGTTAATTGCCATGAGATATCTATATCTAAACCTAAAATTAAGTCATACGATTCTTGATATAAAATCTGTGAGAAATAACTAATCCAATCCTTATCATCAATAGAGCTTTCTATAAAATTAGTAGAGTATTTACAGCCAAATGTCACCAATTGCCAAAAAGTTTGATCATACTAACATAACAAAATGCCAGCAGAATAGGCGCAACGGTCTTTCGTGTCTGCTCATTTGGTCGGCCCCCACCCTGGGTGCTGACCTTGCTGCCCCCCTTGCCTTCTCTGGCTTCTCCCTTCCCAGTTCCAGATATTCTTGCTGCATTGGATTTTGCTTCCAGAACCCTTCCCCTGTACCTGTCCCACCCCCTCCTGAACCGGTCCACTGTCTCTGCCTCCACCAGCCCCCTAGGCAGTGCATTCCATGGCTCCACCACCCTCTCAGTGAAGTAGCACCTCCTCCTTTCTCCCCTGAATCTTCCCCCCTCCAGCTTCCACCCATGCCCTCTAGTGGCCCCCTCCTCCTTCCTTCGAAGCACCCTGACTGTTCCTCCCCTATTTACCCTCTTCCATGTACACTGAAGACCTCTATCATGTCCCCCGGTCCCTTCTCTCTTCCAATGTGTACATATTTAGTCTTCGAGCCCCTTCTCATAGGTCCTGTCCCCAAGCCCCAAATCATTTTGGTTGCCCTCCTCTGGACCATCTCCAGGAGTTAATGTCCTCTTTAGTGTGGCCTCCAAAACTGCATGCAGTACTCAGAGTCTTGGCCTCACCAAGCAGTTATACAGAGGAGTATCACTTCCCTCCTTCTGGAGATGATCCCTAGCGATGCATCCCAGCATCCTGTTGGCCTTGGCTGCTGCCTTCCTACAAGTCTCAGAGTTGTTCATCTTGACATCCATCACCACCCCCAGGTCCCTCTCAGCCATCGAGACTTGTAGCATTCCCCCGGGTGTACACTTGGCCCGGGTTTCTAGCCCCCAGGTGGAGTACCTTGCATTTCCCTGCATTGAACCTCAGCTTCCACTTTCTAGACCATCTTTCCAGAGCCTCCAGGTCCCCCTGTAGGGCCACCCCCCTCCTCCCCATCCACCACCGCCCCCAGTTTTGAGTCATCCACAAAGAGACTCATCTCACTCCTGATTCCTGTCCTTATGTCAGAGACATAGGCGTTGAACAGAAGGGGCCCAAGGACTGATCCCTGTGGGACCCCACTAATGACCCTCCTTGGGAATGAGACTATCCCACCAACTACGACCCTCTGGGTCTGGTCCTGGAGCCAATTGCCTATCCATCTGATCATCTGGTTCCCCACCCCCATTTCTCCCAGCTTATCCAACAGGCCCACATGAGGAACAGAGTCAAATGCCTTGCTGAAGTCTAGAAAGAGGACGTCCACTGGTCTACTCAGGTCCAAGGCACTCGTCACCCAGTCATAGAACTCCACCAGGTTTGTCTGACATGATTTCCCCGGGATGAATCCATGCTGTCTATCGTCCAGGCACCCTGACTTATCCAGGTCCCCCAGCCTCTCCTTGACAATGCCCTCCATCACCTTGCCTACCACCAATGTCAGGCTGACAGGCCTGTAGTTCCCTGCCACCTCCCTTGATCCCCCCTTGTGGATAGGCACTATATGCGCCACCTTCCAGTCCTGGGGCACCCACCCTGTCCTCAGAGAGATGGTGAAAGCTCCCCGGACATCTGCAAGTTCCTTCAGCACTCTGGGATGTAATTTATCCGGCCCCAGTGCTTTCTCCATCTTAAGGGGCTGAGGCTTCCCTCACTCTCTCTGCTGTGATTTCACTTCGGTACCTCTTCTCCTGCTAGCCCTCCCCCTCCTGCCAGTGATGCCTTGCTCCCCAGACCCGCCCGATGGTGGGGTCTCCCCTCCTCAGTATCTCTGTCTCCTCCATGTGTGATGCAGCACCCCATTTTCCTTGGTGAAAACTGAGGAAGTACCCATTTAGTACCTCAGCCTGCTCTCCCGGGTCTTGTGCCCATCTCTCCCCTGATTTAATCCTGCTAATCTGCCCCTTCACCCTTCGTTTTTCCCCAATGTATCTAAAGAACCCCTTGTTCCCTCTCCTAATTTCCCTGGCCAGGTTCTGCTCCTTCCTTGCCTTAGCCGCCTTGACCACCCTAGTGGCCCTTCTAGCCATCAGCTCGTACTCCCCTTGATCCCTTTCACTCCTTGAGCACTTGGAATTGCTTATAGGCTGCCTTCTTTCCTGCACCACCTCCTGGACCTCCTGGTCCACCAGCAGGCTTTTGGGCCCCACGCATTTGTCTTACTCTTGCACAGGTGCTGGTAGCATCCTGCACCCTCTCCTGATGATTTCCACCTACTATCAGCATCCATGTCTGACCCAATCCCATCCAAATGCTCCTTAAGGATCCTTCCCATTTCCTTAAAATCCGCCCCCCTGAAGTTGGTTACTTCTGTCTTTGTGCAGCCTTCTACTCCTCCTAGGTCCAGGCAGAACCAGACCGTGGCATGGTCACTCCCCGCCAATGTGTCCCTTACCTCCAGGCCCCCAATCTGGTCACTGTCTGCCAAGACCACATCCAGTACCCGCGCCTCCCTGGCCGGTTCCCTCACCTGCTGAGTTAGGAACACGTCTTGAAAGACATCCAACAACCTCTGTTCCCTGGTCACAGAGTATGTCATAGTCTCCCAGTCTGTTCCTGGCATGTTTAAGTCCCCCAATACCACCACCATTCCTCTGCCCAGTCTGCAGTGTCTCCCAACATCTGCCACCAGACTGTCCTCCAGCTCCTCTGCCAGGGCAGGGGGTCTATACACCACTCCTATTTTTACTCTCTTGTCCCCCCTTGTTATCAAGGTGACCCAAATCACCTCCACGGTTCCCTCCGCCTCCTCTACTCCCCCTGTGCCAATGCAGTTTTTGACTATCATTGCTACCTCTCCTCCCCTTCCCTCCCCCGTCCTTCCTGAACATAGTGTAACCCTCCAGGTTCAGGTCCCAGTCATGTCCTGCAGTGGCCCAAGTCTCAGTGGCCACTGCCACATCCACTGCTCCCTCAGTTAGCATCACCTGGAGCTCAGGCATTTTATTGCCCAAGCTCCTTGTATTTAGCAGGACTACCTTCCACCCTTTCCCTATAGTTCCATTTCCCCTGCTCGTGTTCCCATGGGGATTCTGTTTTACCCTGGTCTGCACTTTGCCAGTTGGCCTTTTCCCACAATCCTCCAGCTCCCCAGGGGGGTGGAGACAGAGTCCCTCCTTTATCGGCACCCACTTAACAGCCTTTTCTCCCATTCCTCCCCCCTTCACAAGTTTAAACCCCACTTTTCACCAATGAACCCCTCTATTTTCAACTTAAGGATTCCCCTCCCCTCCAAATTGAGATGGAGTCTATCTCTAGCATACAGCTCCTTATCCTCCCAGGTCTCCCCCCAATCCCCCATCAACCCATACCCTCTGGCCTCACACCACTCCCTGAGCCACTGGTTTATCTCCCTAATGTTCCTTTTGTGTTCCCCACTAGCCCTTGGCACCAGCAGATTTCTGAGAAGGAAACTGTGCATCCTATGTCATGACAGACCCTGGCAAGCTCCCTGAATCTTGTCTGTATCTCTAGCTCGCTATTTCCCTCAATGTCATTTGTACCCAGGTGGACCAGTATGTCCAGGGAACCCCCACAATCCTTTGCCAGCTGATATACCTCGTGCTTAGCCCTGTGCACCATTAGTCCAGGGAAGCATCTTGTTCTAACTGGCCAGGCTTCTCCCTCCCTATCCCATTTGATACCCCTGATCATAGAATCCCCCAACAGGAGCACTTTGACCACTTCTTTTCCTCCATTTCCCCCCTTCCATGTCCCTCATCCTTTCTACTGGCCCCTCCACCCAGCCGGCTCCTTGTTCCTCCCCCTATCTGGGTGCCACATGCCACCCCCTCCTTATTTACCCTGGTCACCCCCTTCCCTCCAATCCTATGCCTCTCCTCCTCCTGAGTATCCTTCTGTACCTTGCTAATTCCCCCCTCACTGCTCGTGACTGGTCCTTCTCCCCCATCTGCTAAACTAGCCTGGCTCATCTTCCCTTCCTTCCTGTCTCCATTTAGTTCATCCTTGCTCGTTGTGCTCCCCTGGCCTAAACCCTCAGCTCCCTTTACTGAATCCTCCTTGTACTTCTGGTCCTTCTCCTTTACCTTTCCTCCCAACTAGTCCTTCTCCTTGTGCTTTCCTCCCTCTTCCCCCTGCCCCTCCTGCTCTGATTCACTGCTCCCCCCTTTCCTGCATTCCAGATCCCCCCTGTTCTTCCTGCTATCTGGCCCCTGCCTCCTACCCCCCACTCCCTTTCCATCTCTAACCACCCCTGTCATGGCTACATCACCCCCCTCATCCTCGAGCAGAAGAAGAAAATTGAAGCAGTTATTGAGTGTAAGGTCTGATCCACCTCCCCGCCTTGCTTCCTTCTGTCCAGCCCCGGCCATCTGCCTACTTCTCTGAGAATGTTGTCCCTCTGTCCCTCCTTTGTGAGGGTCCCCAGTTACCTGCCTGCTTCCTTGGTAGTGTCCTTTTGGACCCCCTCTGCCAGGGTCCCTATGTGACCCCTGAGTATTCTCCTGCACTCCTTTCCCTATGCCCCCACCCCATTGCTTGGTGCAACCCCGTGGGAGATCCCCAACCCCCTTCCCCAACCATACCGCCCCACTTCCCCCAGCTGTCTCCTAATCCCCGCAACCTCCTCCCTATTTGAAATTTATAGATGAATGGAATTTTTAATTAATTGTTTCTATGTATTTAATAAGAGTGATGTTTTATGATGAATGGATGTATTTATAATAGCAATGTTTGTGAGTAAATGTGTATGTTTAGTATATTTTTTTGTGTGACTTGATCAGTGTTATATGTATAAGTATGATTGTGTATACAGGGATGCCTTGTAAATAGGGATTTTCGAAACCCTAACAGCATATTTTTCTGTATAAATAAAATTTTACTACTACTACTACTACTAAGCTCTGCCAGCTGGTAGCACACTGGGCAACCACCGAACTTCCAAGCCCAGTCCAGTATCATGGCTGCTCCACACCCTGTGCACCCCACCACCCTCCCAAAGATGCCGGCCCTAATGACGTGTGGTTCCATCCCCTTCCAAATAGGTTTCCTTGGGTGAGCCACCAGGATCCCCCCAGTCCAAGATACACCCTACTGCCTAATCAGGTCACCCACTAATCTTAGAGGCAGTCCCACTGTACAACCGTAACCCTGTTACTAGGTGCAGTACAACACATTAAACTTATAAGGGAAATGAACAACTCCCTAAGCTCCTCTCTCCCAGCCTTTAAATCCAACCCCCAGTAGCTAGAACTACATGAGCTGCACCTGCAGCCTTTTCCTCAATTGCAGAGCAGGTGTTCCTATAAATTAGCAGAATTCTGAGGAGGGAGGGGTGGGAGGGCGGTCTTGGGCAGACACCTGACTCAAGAGAGAGTGTATCAGCCCTGTGTCTCCCCTCCAAGCCCAGCAGCCAAAGAACCAGGCCCAAGCAAATCCCACCAAATAGGTTTTAAATTAGAAGAAATAGGCCTCCACCAGCGCAGCCTGTTACACAGTGAAACATCCACAAAATGAGCCCACTTACAGCCACCAAACCCGTTTTCAAACTTCCAGCAGGCCCCAAAACAATACCCTGCTAGCCCCTTAGAAGTAAGAAAGAAAAGAACTAACCTTCTACCAAGTAAAATCCACAAGAACCCTGTGAAAACAACAAGCAGCAGCTACTGTCCTGGAACACAACTGATCCTGTCCCCTTCCAGTTCTTTCTGAGAAGACAAAGCAGCTAACACCTCAAACCTGATTCAGCTCTGCCTCCAGTCAATTGGCTGAGTGAGACCTGGTCAGACCATTAACACCCTTCCCCCACTATGCACTAACCTTTGCAGCAAGTGGAGTCAGCAAAAAGGAATCAAAATTCAACTCAAAGCCCCCAAAATATGTTTGCTGCCAAAGAAAACAGGTCTCCAATTTAATCAGCTTCACTAGCAACACATCAAAATAGGCTTGAAATTAACAGATATAGGTCTCCAATTCAAATAACCATCTCCAAGCAAATCCCACCAAATAGGTTTTAAATTAGAAGAAATAGGCCTCCACCAGCGCAGCCTGTTACACAGTGAAACATCCACAAAATGAGCCCACTTACAGCCACCAAACCTGTTTTCAAACTTCCAGCATGCCCCAAAACAATACCCTGCTAGCCCCTTAGAAGTAAGAAAGAAAAGAACTAACCTTCTACCAAGTAAAATCCACAAGAACCCTGTGAAAACAACAAGCAGCAGCTACTGTCCTGGAACACAACTGATCCTGTCCCCTTCCAGTTCTTTCTCCCTGCCTGTAATAGCTGTCATAACCGTAAATAATGTTTTTTTTTTTCTTATCAAGCAAAAATTGTCTATTTTTTTTCTATTAATTCTAACTAAAGCCAGGTCATCTATATTACGTGACTTCCTATATTTCCTCAACTGGACAGTCAATTTATGTTTCTGTCTAATATATTCATTATCAAACAATCCCTTATTGGGTTTGTTAAATTTTCAATTATTAACCCATTCGAATATATAATATCCTGTATTTTTTTTAAAGTTTCCATCATCAGTTTGTTCTTAACATTAATGTCCATATGCATGTTCTCATAATATTTCTCAAAGAATAGATTCAGCTCCTCTGCTGTTCTTTGTTCTAGGACACCAGACCAGATTATCTTTTTTTTATTCCTAATCTCAAACTCATCCTTTATAATGGTTTTGGAGCTTGTAACGTATACTCGAGATAAATTTTCCTGTGCTGTAAGACAAATAGGGTAATGACCACTTTGTATCCTGCATTTAATTACAAATGAAGACCAGAAATCCAGAGGACCTCTCCACAATGCCAGATCTATGAACTGATTCAGCCATAGCTGAATCATATGTATATTCCCCCTCCAAATCACCATACAAAAATCCATTCAATGGATAAATTCCATTTGTTTTAAGAATCTCAATAAGTTTAGCACCATTACTATTGATGTTGTCCTTTGAACACCTAGTATATTTTTCAGCAGATGGATAATATAATTTAAAATGGTGTCATCAGCTAAACCATCATATTGTCCAATTCTTGAGTTACGGTCACCAATTAGTAAAAAATAATCCTCTGGGTAATCACTGTCTAATTGTGAAATGTGGTCCCTTAGTTTACTCCAAATTAGTGGGTAATCAAAATCTGGGTTATTAGTAGGGATATAAGAATTACACAAAATAATCGAAAACCCCTCCCACTTTAATCTTAATAGCCCATAGTAACTATTCATGTCTAGTTAGCTCAGGTGTCCCTCAACTTTCTGTTCTGGGTCCTATTCTCTTCTCCATTTTTTTAATGACCTCCCAACTGTCTTTTCCTCTGTGTCCATTCACATGTACACTGATGACACAGTTCTTTTTGCTTCTGGCTCCTTTACCCATGGCCTTTCCTCCCAGCTGCAGTTCAATTTTGACAGCATTCAATGCTGGTTCAAGACTAACCATCTGTCCCTCAATGCCCCCCCCAAAAAACAGTCTCCATGACTTTTAGCACCAGTCAGAGGCTAGCCAGACTTACTTCTCTCCCACTGTTTAATACACTTGATGGTACAGTATTAAGATAGAAGGTGTTCCCTTCTATAAGTACTGCAGGGTCTGCCTTGGCCAGCATCTTGGTTTCTCAGTGGATATTGATGCTATCCACCATAAACTGCACTCTGAGCTTCAGCATGTATTCTAATTCCTGCTTGCTGAGAAATTGTATTAACAATTTTTCTCCCTATCTTTGACTATGGCAATTTAGTCAACAGTGGAACCCCTATATCCTCCCTTGTTAGACAGGGCTCCCTTTTTCATTATTTTTGTGGTTTTGCTCTAGATTACCCACCTTGTACTCACTGTTGCTCTCTTTACTCAGTCCTTTCTCTTCCCTCCCTTGATGCTAGGCACTTTTCCAATTGTGTCTCTTTTATATCCAAATTCTGCTTTGGTACCCCTCCCTCTTATCTCAAATCCCTTTTATCCTCTCCTCCTTCTTCTTCATACCCTCTCCAAAATAATATTTCCCATTCTCTCTCTGTTCCTTCCAGAAATCTACTATTGGTCAGTCTGCTTTTTCTTACCAATTTCCCAAACTTTGGTTCTCCCTTCCCCTTTCAATTCAATCTGCCTCTTCTTCTTCCTCTCTAAAGTCTATTTTTTATGACTTTTTGTTTTCCTTCCTGCAACTGTCTATGACCCCTTTCTCTTCTTGCTCCATTTCATTAGTTTGACCTGTTTATGCTTTTCCACTATTTTCCCTTCTTTATATACAAAAATGTATTTTTATTTGTATTTATTTACTATTTGCTATTAATTTGATAGTTATATATCACTTAATACTATATTATTTTATGTCTTATTTCTAGTAGTCTTATTGTTTAGTTATCTCCCTCTCCCCTCTCCCCCAAGACATATCTTGAAATGAGCTGTTATTTAGCTCAATATGTCCTTACTGGTTAAACTTTTAAATAAATAAATCAGAGTCCACCCAGTTGCAGTCACTCTTTCCCTTACACCAAAGAGCTGCCAGTTACCAATCAAGACAGGCAACATGTATCTTCTCAGCAGAGATTGGCTCACAACAACTGTAGATGGATTATTTTATTCCTCTTTAAGCAGGATGGCATAAATCATGCAGCCCTGGCAGCAAATTTAGTGCACTTCCATCCTGTCTGATAACCGCCACCATTAGACACATTAGTTAGCCCTTAGCCCACTTCTGGTCAGCTCAACACCTTTTGCCTCATGATCACTCACTGCTAATATCATACAGGACTGTGTTTGATATTTATTAATTTATTGATTTATAGTAAAATTGGTAGCTGGGAAAAGCACACTGAGCCAAGGCTCATTGTGAGGTGTGACCCCAGGGGGGTGATTGAATAGGAAATACAATGAAACATAAGTGGTATCAATGAATCAGTACAAAGTGAGACAGGAACAGAGGGAAAATGGTCATGCAATTGTAGATGAAGAGGGAGCCTGATAGAGGCTGAGATAAAACCCAGGAGGAGACCCAACAACAGAGCTGGTAGGGGCTCCAGCAGGGGAGCATAAGGGAGAGGGCTGACAGGAGTAGATGGGGGTAGAGAGAAGTTTTAACTCGTGTCTGAGGGAGCTGGAGGAGGGGAAGATGGAGAGAGGAGGGGGAAGCAGGTTCCAGAGGGAGGGAATATGAAAGGAGAAGGCTTACTGACTAGCAGAGGAGTGAGGGTGGGGGGGAAGGTATGAGGGTCTCTTGAGTGGTGGGAGTATGAGGCAGAGGGAATAGGAGAGAGGAATGAGAATAGGTAAGAGTGCAGGGACCCAGACCAGTATTTGGAGGTGAGGAAGGTACAGTAGGACTGGCGACATGTAGGTAAGGGGAAGATGGATAGGGAGGAATAGAGGGAGCAGTGGTGAGTCCAGGGAGAATTGGTGGCAAAGAGACAAAAGGCATTACAGACAGTGTCCAGCCTGAGAAGAGAATAGAAGGGGGTGGTGCCATAGACCATATCTGCATAGTTGAAGACCAAGAGACCCATTTTGGTAACCAGCTCCCAGAGGACCCGATGAGACAAGCAGTCTTTGTTTTAGTACAAGACACTGTGTTAAGAGAGGGGAGCTTGGCATGGATGGCATCGATGTGGGCAGAGAAGTCAAGCTTACTTTCTAATCACACAGTGAAATACATGAAGTACAAAACCACTTCAAGGGGGATGCTATCCAAGTGGAGAAGGCAGGGAGGGGGGAGTCTAGCCAACTTCTGGCTGGTGTCAAAGGTCATGGACACTTTTTTTCAGTGATGACCCAGAGTTGGTTGGAGTGGAACCAGCACAGGATTTTGTGGAAGTCTTGCTGGAGCAAGCCTTCCACCACTGCAGCTGAGGGGCAGGAGGCGAAGATAACGGTGTCTTCTGTATACATGTGAATATGTGAGTTGGTACAGGCAATGTTAATGCTTTAAACATTTGACTTGGTTTCAAAATGATGTTCACATTTTAAGATTGAATGGAGATGTTTCAGGCACTGCTAATTAACACATTTCTCTGGATTCTTTCATCTCCTTGGGAGTCTTTTATTAGGTTCATGTCAACTGCTATTTCAGCTGCATTTTTGTATTGTTCTTCGGGATGTCATTCATCCATTCATTCACTCACTTTAGCTATGTTAAGTTGAGTGTGGAGGTGATTTTAGTGTAGTTTTCCTAGCAGAAAGGCAATGGTGTCAATCATCATTAACACACTTTTATTTGCAGAAATTATATCACTTTATCAACTACTGAGTGTAGACTGAGCTGTCAATCACCTATTATTTGCAGAAGTGAAACATGGAAACATAGAAACTTGCCAGGAGAAGAAGACCTTGCAGTCTATCCACTCTTCCTTTTGAGACTGTGCTAAGTGACAATACTTTAGTGAATAACAGAGTGGACTGAGCTGTCAGTCATCTTTTCTTTATAGAAGTGACATCACTTCTATGACTAATTCTGAGAAAGAGGAGTTTCTTATTTTACAGAAATGGTAGGTAATAGGGGTTTACAATGTAGTTTAAACTAACTATTCAGTGTGCACCTATTTTCCCTACCATACTCAGTAGCACCCCCCTCAATGTTCAAGGGCTCCACCCACCTTATCCCTGACTATCTGTTCATTCTCAGTGTATTGAAAAAAATGGTTATTATTCCATTTGATCCTCACTGTAGCCCTTTCTTCAAAGTCTGTCTGGGCCTGCACAATCATGGCCCTGCATTTCTTCCATACTGCCTCATACTCTATTTCCTGTCTGTCTCCAGAATCCTTCCAATATTCATTGCTCTGTTTTTTTCCACTAATATTTCCTGAAGCTCCTTGGACAACAGCTGAAGCCTTTGTATGACTTTCTTGCTTTTCTTGCCATGGGGTTCCATCTAGTTACTGCCCTCATTGTATACCTCTTCCCAGCAACCCACTTGGCATTATAGATCTTCCAAGCACTTCTGACCAGTCAGGATGTTCATTCCCCCATTATGTGAAACACTCTTAGTCTGAAAAGACTGTGTCTCATGCAAGTGCCCTGTAATCAAGCTCATTCAATTAAGGGATTTTAAATGTTTAATATAGTATTGATCAACCATAATCAATAATGTATAAATACGGCCAAGAGACCTCTCTTAAGATTGCAAAAGTGGTCTTACTTGTAAAAGAGGCCTCATTTACATTCTTAAGAGTATCAGAATCATGCACTTTCAGCCTGAGGTTTACATAACCTAAGAGGGCATATAAGACCACTCTTAACAACCATAGGAGAGGTCTTCATGGCAGTATTAACACACATTAGCATATGTTGAATGGGATAGGGGAGAAAACATGGAACAGAACCAGAATTAAATGTTTTCTCTTCTACAGCAGTTCTGTGGAACAGGGCTGACAGATATAATTTGATTGGAAGACATTTTGTGGCTGTCAAGGGTTACAGTGTTCAGTCACCAAATGAAAGCTACCATGTTACGTGTAAACTTTTAGGGATAGCCCACTGAATGCTGTGCTACTACAAAGTATACAGAACCCACTGAGATAATTTAAGCCACAGTCACGTGTTTAGAACTAAAGCTGCCAATAAGGATGTACTATAAAATTCAGACCTAGACTTAAAAAAATGTTAGCACTATTTGGCCAGACAGGGCTTTTTGGCAAAAGCCACCACCTTTCTTTTGCAGTCATTAGGGAGCCACATTGAAGCCCTCCCCCTCCCAGTAGCAGACTTGTAGACTTCCCAGTGATGATTTATGATTTTTGTTTTTACTTTTTAATTTGCATTTTTTACGTACCAGTGCATTTCAGCTACACAACTGTCATGTACTAAAACAACGTGGGCTAGATATTCAAAACTTTTTCTCGGGGATAAATTAGCAAAGCCCAGTGTGCAAAATTAGCCCAGAACCAATAGCCCGCTATATTCAAAAGGGATAGCCCCGGTGCTAAACCCGCTGAATATAGTGTACTAAGAAAGCCGGGCAAACTGGGCTGGGAGTGCAGTGCAAAAAATAAGACAGCTCTGAATATAGTAACCAGGAAGTGCAAACCACAACAGCAGCCCAGTGCACAGTGACATGAAGGAAGGTAAACATGAACTATGTGGCCAATGTGTGTGCTAGCAAAGGAGTGGATTCACTAAAACTGCAAGCACCAGCACTTGTGAAATTCTGCAGAAATGTACCATGTTTCCGAAGCATTTGTGTGGCACAGACACATTTGTGCAGGTTTTGCATAAAGCTAAGACATTTGCCTGGTGCTATCATGTTTGCCCCTGGCAAAAATTTACTATATTCAACAGTGACATGCAAATGAGCCTGCTTAGGCAGTCTGCGGGCAAGCATGCAGATGAGCATCTCATTATGTACTGATTTGCATGCAGTTTGCCCAGCACTACTGCAGGGTCCCGCAGCTGCATCTGTAGGTCAGTCTGGAAGTGCATGGTGGTAGCTGCAAGCTACATTTGTACAGAAAAACGTGGAATATTGTTCCCCACAGCACAAGTACGGGTGGTGGTGCTGCATGCAATAGTTAAACTGTAGTTCCTTCTATAGTGCACAGCTGACACTACAGTAACAAGGGGGCCAGTAGTGTATGGGAGACAACAATGCCTATGGTGTGTAAGGCATCAATGACTGCTGCATTTTACACAGCAACAGGCCCATCTTGCAGGTGTGTAGTGACAGTGGACATTACTGTTATGCTGTTGTGCGACCCACCGCTGCATCTCTGGCATGGGATACTCAAAGTGACATATACATGACTGGCTGTGTGTGCTGCAGTGTCTGTACAGATGTGCAGTATGCGGCTTGGGGGGCATGTACCATCCAACAGGCACACTGGTGTTGGGGTATTCCCTACACTGGATCATTTGCACTGTGTGGATTGTCCCAGTCTTGTGGCAGCACCCAGTATGTGGTGCAGACTGGCCACTTATACACCTTCCCCTCAACACCCTCCATGCCCCCAGTGCTGTATGTGTGTGCTGGATTCTGTTGATTTCCACCAAAGGGTGGTCTGCAGGTGTGCGCTGTATAGACACACTGCCATGGTGTCCACTGGGCGATGGGTCACCAATTAATGTCTGGCATGGCTGGGACCAGCGGCAGATGATGGCAACATTGAAGGTGCCATCCATGTGCAGCATGCTTCTTCCATGTCTGCTTTCTTTCTATGTTTAATATTTACTGGTTAGGGGTCAATAAACCACCACTAGCAGGCCCTCGCAAACTCCATAATTCACACTTGTGAATTACAGAGTTCCATAAACCATGGTTCTATGTCATGCAAAGTCATACAAAGCCACACACAGCTGCGCAAAGCCACAAAGTTGTACAAAGCTGGTTTGCCCAGAGTTAAAGACTACCTTTTCCTGGCTGATAATTTGCACTGTGCAAAGAGTTGCGCTAAGAGATGGTGACAGGGAAAAAGCAGGAATGCTGAATGAATATTTCTGCTCAGTATTCACAAAGGAAGAAGAGGGGGAAGTACCTAACACAAACAAGAGAAACACTCTGAAGACAGGGGTCGATACCAGTCCCTTTACAGAAGAAAGGGTTCTGAAAGAACTAATAAAATTAAAGGTGGATAAAGCAATGGGGCCTGATGGGATTCATCCAAGAATTCTAAAAGAACTAAGGGTAGAACTAGTGACACCACTGACTACCCTCTTTAACAAATCATGGGAGGATGGGGTGGTACCTGAGGACTGGAGGAGGGTGGATGTGATTCCTCTTCACAAAAGTGGGAGCAGGACAGAGGCAGGAAACTACAGACCAGTTAGTTTGACATCAGTGGTAGGGAAAATGATGGAATCACTTCTGAAGGAAAGAATTGTTGAATACCTAAAGGCCAGTGGGGCACAGAATCCAAGGTAGCATGGATTCATGATGGGAAGGTCATGTCAGATGAATCTAATAGATTTCTTTGACTGGGTGACCAAAGTAGTAGACCAGGGAGGGGCTGTGGACATGTCCTACCTAGATTTTAGCAAGGCATTTGATACAGTCCCACACAAAAGATTAATACACAAGTTAGCCAGCCTTGACGTGGGTCCAAAGGTGGTAGCCTGGATAAGAAATTGGCTAGACAACAGGACGCAAAGGGTAGTAGTAAATGGAGTCCACAGTGAAGAAAGGAGAGTTACTAGCGAGGTACCGCAGGGTTCAGTACCGAGACCAGTCCTTTTTAATGTCTTTATAAGTGACATTGCAGAGGAACTGGAAGGAAAAGTATGTCTCTTTGCAGATGACACAAAGATCTGCAACAGGGTTGATATACCAGATGGAGTGGAAAGGATGAGAAGGGACTTGGCAAGGTTGGAGGAATGGTCAAATGTATGGCAGCTCAGATTCAATGCAAAGAAGTACAAGGCAATGCACCTGGGAAACAAAAACCCAGGGGAAGAGTACACAATGGGGGTGAGATACTGACAACAGTAAAAATGGAAAGGGACCTGGGGGTAATTATATCAGATGACCTAAAGATGGGCAAGCAATGTGAGAAGGCAGTAAGGAAGGCTGGAGGGATACTGCGATGCATAGGGAGAGGCATCAGTAGTAGAAAACAGGAAGGTTTCATCCTTCTGTACAGACAGTTGGTGAGACCCCATCTGGAGTACTGTGTACAGTTCTGGAGACCCCATCTCTGCAAAGACATAGACAAAGTGGAGGCTGTCCAGAGGAGGGCAAACAAAATGGTGCAGAGTCTGCACCAGAAAACATGAAAAAAGACTAAAGGAGCTTAATATGTATACTCTTGAGGAAAGAAGGGAGAGAGGGGACATGATAGAAACTTTCAAGTACCTCAAGGGAATCAACAAAGTCCAAGAGGGTAGCATCTTTCAGAAAAAGAGATGTGCAAGAACAAGGGGGCACAATTTGAAGATAGAGGGGGGATGGCTCAGAGGTAATGTGAGGAAGTATTTTTTCACGGAGAGGGTTGTGGATGCATGGAACAGCCTCCTGAGTCAAGAACAGTGGGGAAATTCAAGAATGCATGGGACAGGCATAAGGCAGTCCTAGTGGGGGTTAGGAGGAAGTAAGCTGTTGGTTAACTAGGATCTGCAGCTTATCTGTTAGGTAGGAAAATGGGCAGACTAGGTGGGCCGAGTGGTCCTTATCTGCCTTCAAATTCTATGTTTCTATGTTTCTAAGTCACTCAAAAGCACTTTGCGCAGTGCTAGTGTAATGCACTGAATATAGCATTGAGCCTGTATTCATGTACATGCCCCTTCTTTTTGCTCCTTGCATACATTATACTTTTGCCCTGCACTAATGCAGTTTGCCTGTGCTATTAGGCCTTTTGAATATAGCAGACCCATGCAAACCAAGCACAAATGGTTTGCGCCTAGTGCAAAGTTTTGAATATCTGGTCTTCTAAGGTCTAACAACTCACAAATGAAACATTTTGGAGATTATCCAAGTGTTCCTAAAACAATTAACACAGTTAGTCATTTACTTATGTAGTAGAGAGCCGAAAGAAAAAAAGCAAAAAACAAATGTATTTTGTGGGAAAATTAAAGTACAACACAGCACTGTACATTCACAGTTATTTAACCTGGGGGGAGGGGGTAGAGGGGAGTACAAATTGAGTTAGTTCTCTAAAAATAATTAATGCTAATATCCTTACTGGGGAATAACATAAGTAGGTACTGTAAAAAGTAATTATTAGTAGTGAGAAGATACGTATGATAAAGGTTACTTAGTTTGTATCACATAATTTATAATGATATATGGTGCATATATTCCTAGAGTCCTGCTAAACCTCTAGCTAAACATTTAACATTTTCTGTCCAGAAAAGTATACTTGAAATAAATTTCAGTTTTTTAAACTATATAAAAATAGTGACTTGATAGCTACATCTTTTTTTTTTTTAGTTGTTTAATCAGGAGTAGCACATAAAGCTGAAAGCTTTTTCGCAGGAGTGACCTGGGAGCACAGGGAAGTTAAGTGACTTGCTCAGGGTCACACAGTATGCAAGTGGAAGCTGTGGGATTCAAACCCAGGTCTGGTCTGCTGGATATCACCAGATTTGTAGCTCAGAGCCTTAAACCACTGCGCCATACTGCCTCCCATATTAAGTTAATAAATTAAGTCATCAAACCTATCATTCCAGTTTGAGTTAGACAAAAAAAATAAGTTCAAGCTTATTAATCTATTTTGTGATCATTAGTCTACATTTCAGTCATTTATGAGTCCATCAAGAAGTCACAAGGTAATCTAAAGTCACTTATCTTGAGAGGATAGCATCGTGCTGATAACTACTGATGGTTCTGAATCTTATGCCAGGTTAACTGGATTCATTGAAGTGGGAGTTTGCCCGCTTTATATTTACAGTAGGTCAGGTTATGTCAATTCAATCACTGTATCATCATCCAACAGTCCATTGGGTCAGAATTATTTCATTCTTTCTCACCTCCTTGACTGCATTGGCAACTCAATGCAATTTAATGAACTATGATAGCTGATCTTTGTTAAAAAAAATATTTTATGTCCATTGATAACAACCCTTGCCTTGTAAGGGTACAATATGGATAAAAAGCCATCCATCTCCTATACCTCTCCCCTGCATTGTAGGAAATATGGTCTCATCTGTTGTGTTTTGAGGGCATCATTTGGGTAAAGATATATAGAGGAGGCAGCCAGGATGGAACACAATAACTTGCAGTAAATGAAATGTCACAAAATACTGAATGACAAAAGGTCTTAATTGCCATTGAATTGCACTGTTTCCTGCAGCACACTGCATCATTTTGCAGTAATGCTGCAAGGTACTGCATTGCATCCTGGCTGGAGCTACTGTACATTAAATCCTCGGTAGTTGTATGACCCTTTTATTCTTGAAGATTTAAGAAACTGCTGCTGATTCAGCAATGAAGTAAACATAACAAGTATAGTGCGTGATTTTTTTGTAATTGTGTTTTAATTAAAGTATGCCTCATTGGTATCCTGATCGCTTTATCTAAATGAGGCACATATGAATCAGTGAAGTTGAGCTCTGAGATTAAAAAAGTCTTTCATTAGTCCCATGTATTGAATGTTGGTGTCCCAAGGAACGGCAAGCATACAAAACATAGATGTAATATTCTCTGGTTGTTTTCTGAAATTTCCAGCTTGTTGAAACCGTAGGCAAAACAGCAGAGTGCTGCACTCAAATTGAGAAACAGCTAACTTGCCACCAATAAATAGTCTATGACATCCAAGCTGCTTGCACAAGTTTATTGAGACATACCATGAGGCAAAGATGATCAGCATAAAAACGTCTTGCTCCTCACAAACTAGTTCAAATGCCCCTACATTTTGCTCACTAGAGCTTCATCAAAGGCAGACTTACTGAACTCCTCCTCCTCCTAAAGTACCCTGGCATCAGTGGCATATCCAATCAATGAAAAGCTAGGGTACAGAATTAAAAAGCTGGTGATCAGTGGTTCAGGAAGGACACGGACTTGCTGGCTACTAAAACTGACAAACTTTTACACATAAACAAAGGTAGTAGTGTCAGAATACATATAGTCAAAAAGTGAAAAAAATGCATGAATCAGAAAGACATATATTGTAGCCAATCTAATAAATTTGAAAAACTGGCAAGAGACAGCCACATTACTACAGTAAATCACTCCTACAAGCCAAGTTGGGTGAGGGTCCAAAGTTAGTTTTTCAGTATGATATGTACTGTATATAGAAGTTGCTCTACAAAAATTGTAGTTTACGTGGATCGAAATAGGCAGATAGAGAGAAAAATAATTGTGACCTTCATGATCCCCTGTAGCTGCCATTTCCCTACTGAATGGTATTTTTGATGTGAATAGCATTTGTACGATATACCTGCTGTGAGGATCAGCACACCCAAAGAAGCTGAAAAGATAGAAAAAGAAAAGCATAGTTAGCATTACATTTCCAAAATAAAGAAAGCTCACTTTCTCTAGTAAGACAAATCAATTCCCAACTTAATCAAGAGGTCTTCAAGAATGGCTTTGGATTCCAATACATGTTTAACCCTTTTTATTTCAGACTACCTAGGGAGAAGATTCAATAGCTCTCCTTCTGGAGTAGCTTGGTTGATCTGCTTCATCCTCTGTTTCCTTGTTTAATTCATTCAAACCCCATGAATGACAGTTGGGCAGGACCTTTGCATGACACTTAGCAAAGTGCATGCCAACAGAAGTATTGTTATTTTCTTTTCTTATGCCTGTGACATGCTCCTGAATCCTTTTTCTTAAAGGACAGATAGTACATGCTACTATGTACAGTCTTGGGCAGCTGATCCAGAGGGCTTGAGTGATGAAACTCATACTGCAGTTTATGTACGATCTGACTTCCACTCTGCAATTTTATCCCTCAAGTTCAAAGTTGTTAGATTGCACAAATTATCTGCAAATGCAACAGTTACTGTACTTTAAGCATCCCCTTTGGTGAAGGGGGTAACACATTTCTGAAGCATATAGGTTACTTTGGGGGTTTGAATTGGTTATGTACTAGCATGTCCCTGATGTTGGGTTCGCTGGAAAAAAGCTGTACATGGCTGAACTCCCAATTCCTCTGCCATAACTGGGTCATTTAGATGGATAGGCTGATTTTTTTCACCACTCCACAGATTCGCCCTGACAGCCTTTTGTATTGCATAATGAAGCAAATTGGTTCTGAACTGGTGTTCTGCCTATCATAAGGTTTGATCAGGCTATGCCTTTCTTTTGCCTAACTTTTTCAAGTGCATTTTCTTGCAGCTCTTTTTTACACCCTCTGGCCAAGATTCTGTCTGTTAGTTCCACTGATTGGTTGTGAAAATCTTGGTCAGATGAGCACTTCCTCCTGATCCCAAGATACTGGCCATAGGGGACAGAGTTAATGAGGGAGCTAGAGTGGCCCCTGTCCACCCTAAGGAGGCTGTTCATAGGTGTTTATTTGAGGTAGCTCAAAGTATTAACCCTTTTGTGTTTACTTATTTGGGGAGTGACATCCAGAAAATATATGGACTTTTTATTTAGAGCGTTTGTAAATGTGTGGTTAAAGGTGTTAATGTTGAGTCATTGCATAAACCTTGTGGCCTCCTCCTCTGAACCCTTACACATAAATTATATTGTAAATGTAATGATACCACTTAATGATTTTGTTGAGAAGTGGATTTTCATTTGGGTTGAGAACTTCAAATTTTTATCAATAATCCAGGAAACAAATTGTGAATGAGAGGGCCAAAGCCACCCCCATAAAAACATAGAAAGATAGAATTTGTTGGCAGAAAAGGACCACTTGGCCCATGCAGTCTGCTCTTTTCTCCCTATCTGCACTATTACCACAGACTGCGTCCAATCTACAGCTCTCCCCCCTTTTCCACTTTGATTCCCTTGTGCTTATCCCATGCATTCTTGAAACCTACCACTGTTTTCACTCCCACCACCTCTGCTGGGAAGCGGATCCAGGAATCCATCATTCTTTCTGTGAAGAAGTACTTCCTACATCTCTCCTGAATCTTCCTCCTTCCAGCTTCATAGCATGTCCCTTATTCTTGAGCACTTTTTCACTTGAAAAGCACTTCCCTTCTGTAGCTTATTTACCCCTGTGATTTCTTTAAAGGTCTCTATAATATCTCCCTTCTCCCTCCTCTTTTGCAGGATGTACATATGGAGGTCCTTTAGTCTCTCCTCATAGGGCTTTTGAAGCAGACCTTGCACTATTTTAGTTGCCCTCCTCTGGACCACCTCCAATCTGTCTATGTCCTTCCAGAAATCTGGATCCAGAACTGGACACAGTACTTTAGGTGGGGACTTACTAGTGATTTATATACAGGCAACACCACCTCCCACTTCCTGCAGGTGATACCACTCCCTGTGCACCTCAGCATCCACTAGCCCTCCCAACTGTCTTGTCCCACTGCCTAGCCTCCTTTAGGGCATTCAATATGATTACTCCCAGGCCTCTTTCCTGCTTGATGGTCATCAACATCATGACACCGATTTTGTACTCGGCCCCTGGGTTTCTGTGCCCTAAGTGCATTATTTTGCATTTTTTTCACATTGAAACCCAGCTGCCAGTACCTTGACCACTCCTCTAGCTTTCTCAGGTCTCTGCTCATCCTTTCCACTACTCCCATGGAGTGTCCACCCTACTGCAGAGTTTGATGTCATCCACAAACAGGTAGACCTTCCCTTCCAGCTCTTCTGCAATGCCACTTTTAAAGACATTAAAGAGGACTGGTCTCTACAAAGCAGTGTGAAAAGATGGAGATTAGCACCCAAGAAGTGGATAGGCAGAAAAGGGGCAAAATTCAGCAAAAGGGCAGATAGCAAGGAGAACCAGGGATAAAGGACAACTAAGGAAGGGGTTGGAGTTGAACAGCGAAACAATCTAGGGAGGTCAAATCATGGAAAGCCATGTGTGCAAATACCAGGAGCCTTAGCAACAAGATGGAAGATCTGGAGGCTGTCATGGTGCAGTCAGACCTGGACATTGTGGCCATCACTGAAACCTGGTGTAATGATAACCATGACTGGGAGATGACCATAACTGGCTACAACATATTCAGAAGAGACAGGGCAGGCAAGAAGGGAGGAGGAGGAGTGGCACTGTATGTGAAAAATGACATAAGGGCCACTGAGATCCAGGAGGAACAAAATGGGAGAGAGATACTGTGGGTTAAGCTGGAAAGGAAAATGGGGCCAGCCACCTGCACAGCTGTGGTCTATAGACCACCAGCCCAGGAGGAAGAAACAGATAGAGAGCTGATGCTAGCCATCCAAAGGATGGCAGACAAGGGTGATATAGTACTAGTTGGAGACTTCAATATTCCAGACATGGACTGGAGCATCCCAGCAGCAGCATCAACTAGGAGCAGATATCCTGGACTCCCTTCAGGATGCCTTCCTCAAGCAACTGGTCATGGAATCAACTTGGTAGAAGGCAATAGTGGACCTTGTGCTCACAAACAGGGACAGTGTGATGGGGGTAACAGTGGGGGAGCACCTGGGGAACAGTGACCACCAGTCATTGTGGTTTGAAATCACAGAAAGAGCAGAACCAAACCACACAAAAACATGTATCCTGGATTTTAGGGGGGCAGAGTTTGGGAAAATGGGGAGATACTTGAAAGAGGCATTAAAGGGAATGGGACAGGAATCAGGGGTTGAGGAACAGTGGGCAGTATTTAAAATGAGGATTACAAGAGCAACTGAATTATGCATTAAGCAGGTTAGCAAAAGGAAAAGGAAGAGGAGACCATTATGGTTTTCCAAAGCGGTAGCAAAGAAAGTGAAAGCCAAAAAGATTGCATTCAGGCAATACAAAAAAGACACAGGCAGAAGGGGATAGGGAGAAGTACCAGGAGAAGCAAAGGGAGGCAGGGAGGTCAGCAAGGAAGCCAAAGCTCAGACAGAAGAACACATTGCAAAATCAGTGGGTAGGGGGACAAAACCTTTACAAGTACATAAGTGAAAAGAAAGGCAAAGGGAGGATAGTGAGACTGAAGGGGAGGATGGGGGCTGCATGGAGGATGACAACAGTAAAGCTGACATATTGAACAGGTATTTCTGCTCAGTCTTTACTGAGGAAAAGGAGGGTAATGGGTCTGAAGGAAGGTACAAGGGGTGAGAATGGTGCAGAAATGGACACAAGTCCCTTTACACAAGAAAGGGTCCTGAAGGAACTGGAAGTAATAAGAGTTGATAAAGCAATGGGGCCAGATGGGATGCACCCAGGGTCCTTAAAGAACTAAGAGGTGGTGGCTGAACCTCTGACTATCCTGTTTAGCCAATCACTGGAAATGGGAGCGGTACCCAAAGACTGGAGGATAGCAGATGTAGTCCCCTTATACAAAAGTGGGAACAAAGAGGAAGCGGGGAACTACAGACCAGTCAGCCTCACTCGGGTAGTGGGGAAGATCATGGAAGCACTACTGAAGGAGAGATTGGTGGAACATCTGGTTGTCAATGGACTGCAGGATCCAAGGCAGCATGGTTTCACCAGAGGGAGGTCATGTCAGACCAACCTCATTGAATTTTTTGACTGGGTGACTAGGGAGGTGGATCAGGGGAGGGCAGTGGACATGGCCTATCTGGACTTCAGCAAGGCCTTTGACACTGTGGCACATAGAAGACTATTACAAAAACTGGGGAATATGGGTGTGGGCAGGACAGTAGTGTGGTAGGTAGGTAACTGGCTGGGCGGCAGGACACAGAGGGTGGTGGTAAATGGCTGTCACTCCACAGAGGGAAGAGTGACCTGTGAGTACCACAGGTATCAGTGCTGGGACGGTCCTATTCAACATCTTCATCAGTGACATTGCGCAGGACCTAGAAGGCAGAGTTTCACTGTTTGCTGATGACACAAAGCTCTGTAACAGAGTAGACACACCAGAGGGTGTAGGCAGAATGAGAAAGGACCTGCAGAAACTTGAAGAATGGTCAGGGATTTGGCAGTTGAAATTCAATGCAAAGATGTGCAAGATAATGCATATGGGACACAAAAACCCCGGCACAATATATCAGTTGGGGGGTGAGGATATAGCACGCACCAAGCAGGAAAGGGATCTTGGAGTTATCATCTCTGATGACCTCAAGGTAGGGAAACAGTGTGACAAGGCAGCAGGTAAAGCAAATAGGATGCTGGGATGCATAGGCAGAGGCATCACCAGCAGGAAAAGGGAGGTCATAATTCCACTATACAAGACACTAGTGAGGCCCCACCTGGAGTACAGTGTACAGTTCTGGAGACCTTACCTACGTAACGACATAGACAGGGTAGAGAAGGTTCAGAGAAGGGCAACAAAGATGGTGCATGGATTGCATCACAAGTCCTATGAGGACAGGTTGAAGGAACTTAACATGTACTCCCTGGAGAAGAGGAGGGAGAGAGGGGATATGATAGAGACAGACTAGTATCTTACAGGGAGGAACAGGGTGCAGGAATACACTATTTTTAAGTGAAAAAGATGTTCCAGGACTAGAGGGCATGGGATGAAGTTGGAGGGAGGACGATTCAGAGGAAACGTGAGGAAAAATTTCTTCACAGAATGGCTGATGGACAAGTGGAACACCCTGCCAGAGGAAGTGGTGGGGGCTGAAACAATCATGGGATTTAATAATGCATGGGATAGACATAAAAGAATTCTGGAGGTCAGGGGTAAGGGGTAACAGTATTCTAGGAAAACAGAAACTGAACTTACAAGCTCAAATGTGCAGACTGGGTGGGCCATAGGCCCTTATCTGCTGACACTGTCTATGTATCTATGCATCTATGGTCCCAGACTGGTTCTTGAGGCACCCCACTGCTTACCCCCCCCTTTCTCAGAGTGAACTTCATTTACTACCACCCTCTGTCACCAATTCCCTAACCAATTCCTATCCAATTTACCACCTTTGGATCCTTTCACAAGCTAACCAGCTTGTTTACTAGTCTCCTATATGGAACAGCATTGAAGGCCTTACTGAAATCTAGGTAGGCCACATCCACCGCTCCACCCTGATCTAAATCATGTGTCACCTAGTCAAAGAAATCTATCAGGATTGTTTGACATGACCTTCCCCCTGTGAAATCATGCTGCCTCTGGTTTTATAACCTATTGGATTCTAGATATCCCACAGTCCTTTTCTTAAGCAGTGATTACATTAACTTTCCCACCACCAATGTCAGGCTGACTGGCCTGTAAGTGCTAGCCTCCTCCCTACTACCACTTTTGTGTAGTGGGATTACATCTGCTATCCTCCAGTCCTCTGAAACCACTCCTGTTTCCAGTGAGCTGTTAAATAGAACTGTCAAAGGTGCAGCCACTGATTTCTTGAGGTTCCTCAATACCCTGGGATGAATCCCATCTATCCCCATTACTTTGTCCACATTTAGATTAGCAAGTCCCTTCAGGGCTCTTGCCTCCAAAAATGACTAGTATCCACCTTCATCCCTCCAAAGCATTAGTTACTTTATTGTGGCCCCTCCCCTTTTTCTTCCTCTGTGAACACTGAACAGAAGTATTTGTTCAGATGTCTGCCTTTTCCTGGTTTCCCTCGGCACAGTACCCCCTTCTCTTTTTAACTTTACAATCCCACCCTGGTCTTCCTCTTTTCATTTACGTACCTAAAAATATCTTGTTCTCTTTGGTTACCTCCTGTGCTGTTCTGTCTTGTTTGCACCTTTATGATCCTTACTTTCCCTGCTTCCCTTTGTTTCCCCTGCTACACCTCCCTATCCTCCGTCCTCTGCTTCTCCTTATACCTTTTGAATACCCTTTTAGCCTTTACTTTCTCAGCCACCTCTTTTGAGAACCATAGCAGTTTCTTTTTCCTCCTGCTTTTGCTCCATTGTTTGACACAGAGGTTTGTTGCCTTTATGATGCTCTCTTTTTATCTTCGTCCACTGTTACTCCACCACACCCAGGCCATCCCCAGCCAGGTCATCCCTGAGGCATACAGCAATCTTTTTAAAATCTGCCCTCCTGAAATCCAGGATGCTCGTCCTTGTGTGGTTCGATTCTACAGTTATTCTTATATTGAACCACACTGTATGGTGATCACTGGTCCCCAAGTGGCCTCCCACCTTGATATCTGCAACACTGTCCCTGTTAGTGAGTACCAGGTCTAGTATTTCCCCATCATGAGTGGGTTCACTGACTAGCTGCCTGAGTAATTCCCCCTGCTGACAGTCCAGGATGTCCCTGCTTCTAGCTGAAGCTGCTGCTGGAAGGCTCCAAACTACATCTGCCAAGTTGACTTCCCCACCAGCAGCACCTCCCTCTTTTCTGCCATCTTACCAGCTGCTTCCACCAGTACCTTATCAAATTCCTCCCCCTGTGCTGGAGGTCTGTAGATCACTGCAGTGTAAATAGTGCTTCATTCCCCATTTCTAGGGTGACCCGCCATACCTCGGCCTCCACCTCTACTCCCTGCATTTCTGTTGCTTTTATGTTTTCCCTCACGTATAGCACCACAACCCCTCCTTTCCATCCTACCCACTGCTTCCTGAACAGAATATAGCCTGATATGGCCATGTGACAGTCATGGTTTTCAGTGCACCATGACTCAGTAATGGACACAATATCTAGATTGGCATATGCCATGATGGGCTCTAGGTCCGGAATCTTATTTTCTAGACTTCTATCATTTGCACACATGGCCTTCCAGATTTTTTTCCCATTCTGCTTGTTGCCCCATTTTTTCCTTTTTGCCCTCCCTCCTTTCCCCTCTCTACTTAATGATCCTGTTCCTTTCCCCCTTTATGTCTACCACCCTGCTTCCTTTATCAGTTTGCACCCTGGAGGATTCCTGTCCCCTCAAATTCTCCTTACTGTCCTTACTCTCAACTTCAGCCTCTCTGGTGGACCATTTCTGACTCCCTAATTCTCTCTGCAACATACTGGCTGTCCACGAAGTTGTAAATAATATGAGCTATGAAACTCAAAGTAGTTTTAAGTACATAGTTTAAACTTTCTAAGATAAATGGTGTAGGAAAGAAATCCTTCATTGGCTTACAGTTCAAGAAATGTTTGCAGACCTGGATACCAATGTTATGCTCAGTACTAGTACAGAGGGATCAATTAGGGTCATATACCACCCCTGGATTTCCCCCACCTGCCTTGGTGGGCCCAGCATGAGTTGGTCAGCCATGCTACATTAAACACTGCAACCAGAGAGGCCACTATCTCTCTTCTGGGGTTCTGAGGGAGCCAGGTTAAAGCTTTTTCCTCTCCATTAACAGACTTGCTGACTTGCTAGCACCAAGTTTTGAAAATTTATAACTTTCTAGCACTTGTCTCTGCAGCCAGTTGGACTGTTGACTAGGGCTAAGGACCGACATAGGACTTCTTTTACCAGCTTCAGTGGCCTCAGTATGAGTTGGCCAGACATGCTAGTTTTGCAGCTTGAGCCACCATCTCTCTTTTGAGGTCATGAGGGAACCACATTGAAGTTTTACCTCCCCTAGCACCAGACTTTCAGACTTACTAGCTTCAAGTTTTCAAACTTTGAACATTCCCAAACTCATCCCTGCAGACAATTTGGCTGCCTACTCAGGTCAAGAACCACTCCATGAGTTCCTGAAATTTCACCTAGTGTAAGCTGTCTTCCACATGTGGCCCCAGTGTAAGGGCCACAGCATAATGGTATCTACATAATCAGGGTGTCTACTTGTTTGTGTAAGCTGGTGGTGGTTTTGTGGCTGCATGTTATGCTGTTCAATTGACCCATTTGTCTCTTGTGTTGGACCTCTGCTTGAGGACCCTTCTGCTGCTCCTTGTGGTAACTCTCTGTTGTTGTACTTCCCACCTTACTGTCTTCCATTACTACCAGCTTTGCCCTGCTTATGTATTACATTACTCACTAGAAACACATAACCATAGACAATGACAGCATAAAAAGACCAATGGTCCATCCAGACTGCCTGTAACACCCTATTATACCCCTAGACCTTTTTGTCATACAGGGTTTTTGTCTGTACTTTCCACCCCCTTGCTCCCTGTCCTACTACTGCCCCCTGAGTAACTACTAAGCCTTTAACTCTGTCCCATCCATGTTTGTAAGCATTAATGGTTTTGGTGCCCACCACCACTGCTGGCAGACTGTTCCATGGCTCAGCCACTCTTTCTGTGACAAAAAAACTTTCTCACATCCCTCAGTACAGGATCTGTGTCTATACTATCCTGCCCCTTGCTCACTGTGCTACTACTGGCCCCCCAAATAACTACTAAGCCCTTTGGTGCCCATCACCTCAACTGGTAGACTGTTCCATAGCCCCCCCCCACCAGTGAAACAAAACTTTCTCACATTCCTCCTGAACCTCCCCTGCCGCCAGCTTCCACTCATATCCTCATGGTCTAAATTCACTATTCCTGTTGAAAAGTTCCTTGCAGTTCAACTTGTTCATTCCTTTCAGTACCCTAAAGATCTCTATCATATCACGAAGAAAAAAAAAGAATAGGCCCTACCACACCAGCTTAATGAAAGAGAATAAATTTATTTACTCACAGAACCTCAGTATTCCAATACAGTCTTCACATAAGGCAATCAGAAAAAACACTTGCAGCTAAAAACAAAATGCTGTGCTGTGTAATGCAAACTCCATGAAGAGGTGCACAGCAAAACTGGTCAGAGTCTGTGGTGGTTTTTCCTGTCACCCCCTGCTCTTCCTGCAGTTTGTATTACACACCACAGCACTTCTATCTAGGGTAAAAGTATCAGGGGAATAACACCAGGTACAGGGGAACACAAGTATAAACACACCAGAAAAGACAAAAAAAGTAAGCTAAGCAGTGCAGAAAATAAAAGATCATTCTTGAACATGGAACTGGAGCAATGCCCAATCTAGGGTAACAGTATAAAGGGACTTACACAACTTACGGTGGATCACAAGCAGCAACTGACAAAAAAGGGAAGGCTAGGAGCACCATATCAGGGGCAAGTCTACATGAGTATTTCCATGTAACACAGGGAGTATAGAAGCTGGTAATGCTAGTAGTGGTGCAGTGCAGTGGCTGTGCTCCAGTACTTGCCATAGAGAGACCTTCAGCAGACTGCATTGCTGCACCATCTGCATGCACCTCCTTTGGTTGAGGAGGAGGTCAGTAGACTCCAGGGCTAGTTGGCCAGAATTCTGGGGACCACTTCCCCCAATGAGGGGCCACCAAGACTGACACCAATTCTCCACAGGATGCCAAGGAGGTCGAATGGCTGTACTATGGTGGGCTCTAGAATTGTGGTGATGATCATAGTTCACAGTCACACTCATCAACTCATACCACTACACAATTTCTATGCTGCAATGGCAAAGAAGGACTGCTAGGAGGAGCTACCTTGTTAGTGGATTGGGAGCATGTTGTGGTTCTCCTGAGCTCAGAACACAAGGATGGAGGATGAGAACCGAAATGGAGGAAAAATCAGCTTCTGGTTGTGGACTCTATTGTGAGTGGGATATATTTCGGAATGGGAAAGAGAAGGACAGGGTGGTTTGGTGCCTATGTGGTGCTATGATCAGGAGGGATGTGAAGAGGATCCAGAGGATTGTGATGGTAGCAGGACATGGGGAACAGGTGGGTGTCATTGTACACCTGTCAATTAATGACCTGGCTAGGGATAGGGTGGGATAGTGCTGAGGGAATTTAGGGAGCTGTGGAGTGCTGCTAGACAGGTAGCATGCTTAGTGGCTTTTGCTGATGAGTTGCCTGTGTAAGATAGGGTTGAGGAGAAGGAACTCTGAAACCTTAAACTCATTGTTGAAGTAATGGTGCAGAAAGGAGGTGTTTGGCTACTCTGGGGACTGGGGATCTACCAGCCAAGATAAGGTTCTATACAGGGTTCATGGCTTACATGCATCCTTCTGGGGGTGGAACAGCATTTCTCAGAGGATGGGACAGATGTTACTTTAAAGAGTATCTATACTAGCTGCAGGGGATGAAATAAATCATGAAGCCATCAACTGCCCCCTCCCCAGCTGAACAATAAAGTTGGGAGAACTCACTCAGAATGCAATCCCCCTAGGGTGTAAAATAATGCAGTAAGCAGGGCATTAGCAATAAACATGGGTGGGAAGGAGAGAGGGCAAAAAGGAAAGAATGTGTGGTTTATGGTGAACACTCAGCAATCTGGTTTACTTTTGGCTCTATAAAAAAGCTGACCCCTGCTGTATATATATATATATATATATATATATATATATATATATATATATATATATATATATATATATATATATATATATATATATATATATATATATATATATATATATATATATACTATCTAAGTTTAACAAAGAAGGCCTTTTGGAATTTGTTGATAATTTAGATAGTAATGCTGTTGGACAACTCATGGTCCTGGGTGATTTTAACTCAAATTGGTCTAGTAACAAAATTGTAAGATTAAGTGGTATTCTGGTTCCAACAGACCTACAGTAGATGATTACAATACTCACAAGGCTAAATTTCAAGACCAACAGGCATACTGTGCTGGATTGGGTTTTGACAAACAATCCAAATCATGTCTTAAAGTGTGGTATATTAGCTGATTTGTTGAGTGATCACCATCCTATATTTTGCCTCTGGAAGCACAAAAGCATGAGGAAACCCTAGCCTATCATACAAATGGTTAGAAATTTCACTAATTTTGATTTACAAGGGTTTCATGACAAATTACTTAGCATAGACTTGTCGTTTATGCATTCTATTCCTGATGTTAACTGTGCTTTGGATTTTTTTATTGTTGAATTAAACTCAGTGCTGGATTGCTGTGCACTATATGTTAAGAGACGTAAAACTGGTAAAAAGTCTGGATGGCTTACTACCCCATTGCTTAAATAATGCGAGAACATGACAACATTTGGAAAAAATATAAACAAGATGGCTCGCCAACTACTTTCCAAAATTACCAGAGTTTGCATAATAAATGCAAGGCTCTGATTAAATTGGAAAAAAATAATTTTTTTAAATAAAAACAAGCTTATGGGTTATCAGATAATAAGAAATTCTGTAACACAATCAATAGTCTGATTAGACTAACAAATGCGTCAGAGCTTTATATGAGAAAGGGGGATGATGTAATCACTTGTTCACTGACCATGGCTAATGAGTTTAATAAGAAGTTTATTGACTTGGACATGTACTTTAAGGGTGATAAAATCCCTTTACTAGAGGAAGTTACTGTTCACCGTGTACATAGATCAAAATTATATTTAAAAATTACCACACCTCATGAAGTGCAAAGATTATTAAATCAACTAAAACCTGAAAGTTCAGCGGGGTATGATGGGCTTGCACTAAATTTATTCCATGATGCTGCCACTGAACTAGCATGCCCCATTAGTATTCTGTACAATTTATCCTTTATAATGGGTCAAGTTCCTGTCATTTGGACATATCCATTGGTAGTGCCAATTCATAAATCCAATTCTGTTTTTGATTTTGGAAATGATAGACCAATTTCAATTCTATCAGTTCTAGCAAAGATTCAAGAGAGAACTGTTTATAAACAACTTATTAATTATATTCAAAAATTTGGTTTGCTGTCTCAGCACCAACATGGCTTTAGAAAAGGCCATGGAACAGATATTGTCTTGGTCAAGTTCATGAACGCGGTCCATGAGGGTATTGAAAATGGGGGCTTAACTGGGTCCGCATTCATGGACTTGACCAAGACATTCAACCTGGTAGATCATGAGCTGTTAAGAAATAGGTTGGGTTCCCTAGGGTTGGGAGAATCTGCATTGGGATGGTTTTCGGACTACCTCAGGGACAGACACCAAATGGTTAGGTACAATGGTACCATCTCCAAAAGAGCAATGATGAAGTATGGAGTCCCTCAGGGCTCCATACTGGGTCCTGTTTTGATTTCTTTGCATTTTAGTAAGATTTCTACTGTTTTGTGTGGTGCTAAATTCACCCTTTATGCAGATGATGCTGTAATTTATGTTCATGGTACCTGAATTGTCAAACTTAATGGGGTTTTAAATAATGAAATGGGTAAGTTATATCATTGGTTTGCATCTAACAAATTTGTATTAAATAAAACAAAACCAATGTTTTTTGGGACAGCAGCTAGGTTAAGGGATAGAAGACAAACCCTTCAGGTTACTGCCCCTGATACTACTACTTATAAAAATGTTGCTAGTTTCCAATATTTTGGTGTTACCCTGGACCCGACCTTAAGTTATGAATCTCATTTAATAATTATGACATCTAAAATTCATACTAAAATAGTACTATCGTATAGACTGAAACTATTTTTAACAAATGAATATAGAATGGCCATTGCAAAACAATGTTTGCTTCCAATAGTTAATCATGCTTCTCTGATTACAGACAATGCTTCCTATAACATCTTAGCCAAAAAGTTTTTTTTAATTTCCTTTTTTTTTTGGGGGGGGGGAGGCAAGGTGCCAACAACATAAATACCTATCAGTCATGAGCCTGTGTACTGGGCCTTCAATCAATGTGTGTTGGATTTTGGACGGGGAAGGTTTAATGATGATGAGCCATGGAGTTGTTCTCCCATAAAGGCTGTTACCTGCTACAGTGTCATGACTTACTTTGAAAGTCAAGAGGGATGACTGTAAGGCCAAGTGGGTAGCCATGGTAGACAAGTATAAAAACATTTCTAAACAAGAATAAAATACAGTGATGGTGTTGTGTACCAGTAGAGGATATTCCCAAATAACAAAGTCATGATGAATCGGAGATAGTATCCATGCTGGCAAGGACTATATAGGATCACAGTATGCAAGCCGGAAATAATCAGAACTCAGGAGGATCATCTGTTTAGTCTGACTATGTTGAGCAGTGAAGTGTGATAGCATGTGGAGTCATTGTGATATGGTGGTCTGGACAGACCAGAAAGTGCTTTAGTAGATAACAAATTCACATCAGCTAATGGGTGGTGAAGGCTGGTGGGAGTGTACTTGAAGGATTGTCTCTAAAAGACAAGCCCCATTGTTATAGGCCTGGAAGCCTAGAAGGAGGGACAGAGAATAGGGGAGGGGACTGGGAACCAAGGGGCGGGGTTTGGAAAAGTGGTTATAGGGAGGGTCAGGGAAAGAAGAGGGGTGCTCAACTCCAGAGAGGATGACCTCATGATATGGGGTGGGGCATTAAGAAAAGAGAGCAGGGATAGGTAGAAGGAAAGAGACAGAGAGGGAGAGGAGAGGGAGAGGGAGAGGGAGGGAGGGAGAGAGAAATAGAGCAATGGGGTGGGTACAAAGGAGGGATATAATGTGCTGCACAAGGAAGCTCTCCCTCACTTTTGCTAGGCAAATTTGATTTGTTTAGCACATCAGTTGGGGAGTTCCTAAAAAAAAAAAAAGAAGAGTTTGCTTGGTAAGATAACTTTTCATAGCAAAAAAGTAAAAGTGTTTAAGAGTTCTAAGAAATAGCATTGTGTAGGTTGTGATAGGTTTTGGTGAGGTAGCTGGGTTAATCTTGAGGTAGTGTCTTTTCTGGCAAACACTACTGGAGAGAAGTTTGTTTGAAACAGGTAGAAATACTTGATATACAGAAATAGGTGGAGGGTGCCAGATTGTTTGCCTTAAGAGACAATTATTATTAGTGGGAAAATGCTAAATTTTAGCCAAGGTATTAGATCTTATGAGGATGAGTTGTTTACAATGGCTGCTTATTGGGGTTTCTCTTACCAGAAGTGGAATCCCATGGAATCCATTAGGGCTGAATTGCTAAGCATATCGGATGCAACAAGCATGGAGCATTGTAGTTTTGAGTGGCTTTATTGGTTTTGAGTGTCTTAGTGGATGGGTGGGGGTTTATAATCCCCTGGTAAGTTTAGTTGACCATCGTGGTTGAGGCAATAGTAGGGCTGCCACAGAACCAAGAGGACAGAAGAGCGTTAAAAGGGCATGTGCTCGCTGGTGGGGGTGGGGTTGAGCAAAGAAGGAAAAGAGGTCCCAATGGTGACTCGCAGCCCGAATAATTCAGAGGTTTGGGGGAATATTTATATGCAGTGGAGTTAACCAGAAAAGACATGAGCTACAGAGGCCAGGAGCCCTGCCGGAAGGGCAGTGGGGGGGGGACAGCACCGATGAGGTTTATGGGAGGCCATGAGGTAGGTGATTGGTGAGAGACAATGAGTAGTTCATGTTGTGGCCTGGCCGCATGGTGGGAGGATAAAAAAATGGAGCGTATATGGGCGCAAAAAAAAATCAGGTGGGTAGCGAGCGACCATCTGGTTTGGGGCGACATTCCAGGATCGCTTCTTTGTTTCAACAGAGACAAAAGCCACAGCTGGGTGCCTGAAGGGAAGATGCGTACAGGAGACTGGGGTTGGGCCGAGAGAGACACGCGTTACTTCGCGGTTCACATCTCCGCTCAAGAATTTAGGAATTTGGTTGGAGAGGAGAGGATTCCAAAGGGGAGTGACTGGCCAGAGCTAAGCCACTGGAAGGTCGGACATGAGTAGTTAGGAGGAATGCCTAGGAAATTCTGCATACAAGAGTGATGTACATTATACATGGCAATGAATCTTATAAGAAAACATTAGCTCTAGCAGGTTAGTTTTATTGGTAGTATGGGATAGGAAGGCAATTTATTCCACAATTTTAATTTCAAAGCTATAGCTGGTCAGATTGCAGGTTCGGGTCTTGGGTTAAGGGGGGAACAAGAGGAGGCAAAAAGTTGGTTGAGCGGGTAAAAAAAAAGAAAGAAAATAAATAAATAATAGTGAGTGAGCTTGGGGGGGGGGCTGAGCCTGCCCTTTACTTACCATCAGTCTAAAAAATTACTCCTATCAGGAGGGCAAGAAGGAGAGGAGAAAAGGGGAGTTTTGAGCTTCAGCAGTAGTGCCAGCCTGAATGCATTTGATGTTAGGGGCAGCATTATGGAATGAAAGGAGAGTTTTGTTTGAGAATGCAGCAAAAAGGGCAGAGAGAGGTCTGTGTGGTGGCCACCATTTTGCATCAGGCCATGGGGACAGGCACCATTTTGTACAGGCCGCAGGCAGCTGCCATTTTGAAAAAGCAAAAGGGGTGGGAAGCCAAGGTTTACAGGCCCTACCTATTCAAACAGAAGAATAAATAGTAATAAAATAACATACTAGAAAGGGGCCCTTTATTTATGGGGGGGGGTCATAGTTACCTAGCAAGGCCACTGAATAGATCAGCATACTATTGATTAAAGGGGAGAAATATGTTTTAAAAAAAAAAAACACCGTGTTGCTTACAGGGCGACATGCTGCAGTCACAGGAGGCTGGATATTGTCAGGTGGGCTGAGACAGATGCCACAGGGCAACCACCAAAGTTGTTACAGACCATGTGGTGGGTGTCCATTTTGGTTTGTTTTTTTTTTAAAGAAAAGGTGCTGTAAGGTCAGGCCAGCACAAGGGTACTAGACCTAGTGCCAAGATAGGAGGCGATGGTTGTCATGGCTAAACAGGCATTACTGGGATGAACGCTTCATCTGAGGTTGGATCGCAGCCATGTAACTTTTCTGTAGGATGGGATGATTTGCAGCTTTTGGCAGACAAATCATTTGACTGAAACAGACTTTGTTATCATTTGCACATGAGTTCCAAGATGTTCAGTTAGTATCTAAAAATATGGTTACAGCCACTGGGGGTACACCATCAGAACCTCGATAATGAAATAGCTTGTATATCGCTAATGTATAGTTGTCTGAAGTTTGTTTTAACAACACAGACACTATAGTTATAAGCTGAAATGATATAAGTACTATTGTAGCCTGGAGAAATCTCCAGGACTTAAAAGGTCAGCAGGGACTACCTGCTCACTCCAGGAAGAGGGCTTACCTCGGAAAGCATTCCAGGTAGCTTTCCCTGGTAAACATGGGTGAATTAACCTTTCTTCAGGAAGTCTATTCAAGCAAAAACAGTGCTAAAGAAATTTGCTGTCATGGTGGGTGGCAGGTGGTTTAAATAATTCCTTTATTAGCTTTAGGTATTTGAAGAGAGCGTAGGTCATGTTGTTTGGTATGTGCAGCACTCGTTACAAAAGACATGGGGTAAGGTCATGGTATAGCAGGAGGTACCAGGTGTTTATCAGCAGTTACGAACATGGATACAATGAACAGCGTGAAGCGCAATACAAGCATTTGCTGGGCAAAAAAACAAGCCATAACATGTAAAACTGCGAGGTATAATGCTATTTTCTCCTGACTTTATATCAGGATGGAGTTTTTTCTACAGAGCAGTGCCATGATATGCGGTGGGTAGATCATGTTATGGGGCCTAGTAGGGCCACATATATAAAAAAAATGTTGTTTTTAAAGAAACAAATCATGCCTAATGGACGCTACTATGGAGCACAGCATTGCTGGTCTGAGCCACTGGGGGGGGGCAGATGGGATGATGATAATTTTTAAGTTTGAAGAGTTGCATACAGTAGGTTTTTGACCTTTTACATCAGTCAGACAGTGTGAGCATGGGTGTAGGCAAGCACACTCCAAGCACTCCATCGTGTGCAATTTAAGAGGAGTAGCAAACAGGCTCTGAGCTGCTTCCTTTTTCCATGAAAACTAACAAAGAAAATACTGAACCTTTCTGTAATTTTATTCATAGCAGTCGAAACTAGAAGGACTGGTCACTAATACTCTCTTTGCATCCCAAGGACAATACAACTTTACAGGCTCTGGGCTGGTATGTGGGTGTCTTAGGAAACAATGCATTGCAGTTGTATTTACCCATGCATGGCAACAACCACTGTCATGAGAAACAAAAGTTGTAGTTATTGCACCAAATGAGGCAACAAACATGGTCCTGCTGTAAATTTGTATATTGTCGGGTTACACCTGGGGGGGTAGCTCACCCTAACAATGGAGGGGGTAGCAGTGAGTCCACTTAGTGTGCAGATCTGAAATCCCTGGCTACACCCCTGGGGTGAGAAGTTTCACCACTACTTCAGGATAACATTTGAGCAGTTGAGGGACAGTCACCAAGGGGCAGTACAGCGGCACCCTTAGTGGCACATGGGTTGGAGAAGTACAGTAATCTTCCACCATGGCATCTTTTGAGTCCTAAGTTTTGTTTCTCAGGTTGGGGGGGGGGGACTCTACTCCCATTGGGGAGCAGAATATTATGGTATTGGGCAGCAATGCATTACTCAAAAAAAAAAAAAAGAAAAAAAGGGTTGTCTAGAGGCGAAGGAACGCAGGGGATAGAAATACTAGTAATAGGTGCAAAAAAAAAAAGGGTTGTTGGGCCCCCCCGGACAGAAAGGTAATAAATTAAGGGGTTTGGAGAGGATGTAATAAATCAAAAGATGAGTGATGCTTCAGACAGTGCAGTGAGTGGTTTTGAATCACTGGCACCTTGCTTGCAAGGCTATATAGCCGGGGCAGGTGTTTACATGTCCCCTGGCTCAAGCCACGGCAACTGAAAGGGGGCCACAACACGGGGTGGGTTGGAGTGTAGTGGTCAGAGAGGACATGAAGGTAAGGGAGGAGAGCTCTTGACAGTGTCTCGAGCTGGCAGAGCTCTGTGCAACATGGATGTAAGTAGGGCAATCGGGGATCAACAAGTAGCTGATATCATGAGGCTGGGATAGGAAAAGGATGGCCCATGCCACCATGGGGGTCCACCTGGTCACAGCAGGTGAACAAGAGACCAAACAGACTGGTTTGTTCAAGCTACTGATCTGAAGTAAGTTGCGTATGAATTGGGAAAGACTGCCATTACCCACTTGCCTGTGGCCGCTGAGGATGGCAGCTGGGGTCAGAGGAGAGCAGGGGCAGGAAGCCTATAAGGGAAAAGTTGTTGGGTAAATTGGCAGAGGTCCTGCTACTGGTTTGCTACTTGACATGCAATGTGAGCAGTTTCAAGGTAGGGTGCTGGGGCAGCTGTGGGTGTGCAATTTGGGGGGGAGCCATACGGCCCAACATCAGGGCGCCTCAGTATCAGGGTTGCAATGAGGGTCTGGCTGCTGGAGCACAGAAAGGATCATGAAATTCTGGTATATCAAAACATTGAGCAGTTTAGAAAAAGGGGATTCATGTTCCACTACAGCAGCACAGGAGAGTGGCCCATTGCCCAGTTCATGGAAGGTGCAACAGGGAATCATAGTCGGGGTGCAAAAGAAGGGGGCATGGCCCATGAGGGAAAACCTTGAAAATGAATTATCACATGCACTAAGATGGGAGCAGCCTCTGAGGCCTCAGCCAAATGGATGTTGAAGGATGGCTTGAGAAAACTGAGCGGGGGAGCACCCAGCTGGACAAAAAAAAAATACATCAGAAGTGGAAATCACTAAGGAAGTGTTTCATCTATCCACAGAAAGCTAGAGCAGGTTGGGGGGGATAGTATGCATATAAAGAAATGGTTCACATGATTTGTTTATGTGTTGTAGAGGCTGGCTGCAGGACAGAAGTACTGGAGCAGGAGACAGTTCTGAATATGGTGTGCCGAGAGACAGGCCGAACAGAAGCTGGGGGTGGGGATGAACAATTGATTTTGAGCAACAAAAGGTATGGATCCAGTGGAAGGGCATGGAAGGGGTGCATCAAGGGCCCTGATATTGCCACTGATGGATGGAAGCTGCCAGACCAAACCAGAACCGAACTGCATTATGGTACACCTGGGTGACAAGTGATTTAGGTGCACGTTTGTGGTTACTCGTGTTTAATCAAGATGCAGGATGACCAGAGAGTCCACGAGGGGAGAGACGGAGAGTCAGGTTGGGTAGTGGAGGATGGCAGCAAGAAGGGGATGGGGGGGGCAGGCTCAAAGAACACAAGGTCATAGAGAAGGGCCAAAAAGAGAAAGAACTAAAAAAAAAAAAAAAAAAAGATTGTCAAGGTTTGGCTTGTGAAAGGGATGGCGGCAGGATGACACAAGTGAAACAATAGATGGGTGGTATAGAATAGAGGGACCCAGCTGGTAGAGAGGGGTAAACAAATTATCATCACAATAATCAAGAGGGACATGGATGCAGAGTTGAGGATTTCACAGGAAGAAAGGAGTTTGGGGGGAAGCCTGCCTTCCAAGCTAAACTGGAAGCCAGAGCTAGATGAAGAATAAGAAAATATTTTCTGGAGGGGAGGGGGAAAATTCTGGAGTTACACTAAGGTGGGGTGTAAGAGAAAAAGGGTATGGACACCCAGGAATGGAAATGGGGGGGCAGGAATTTGACCTGGCCCAGACATTAAGAGATAACCCCTCGGGGCGTGGCCAACCGGCAGACAAGATGGCGACTTAAAAATTCACTGTTACAACCCCAGAGCCGAGATATATTAAAAATCCATCTAGAAGTTGAACTACTCTTGGACAATCTCAAGATTCAGTAATCAGAATACTTGAGCAGCTTCAATACCAGCCAAGGACCTGAGTAGATGTTGGGGGTTCTGACTATTGTGTGACTGCCACTGAGCTGCCCGTGCTAAAGGCCTAATTTGCGCTCTTGAGAAAGGAAACCGAGGACCTATCGGTCAGAGAAATGTTTACATCCATTATTACCAACATTGATGCTCTAACTCTGGCTTCTAACACAACTGCAGTCTCAATTCAACAGATCAATGCCCGACTAGACCGAGTAGAACAAAAGGCATTGGCACAAGAAGAGGTGGTCCAAGGTCACTGCGCCATGCTACGGAATCAAGCTGCACAAATTATCACATTACAAGACAAAATCAATGATCAAGAACAGGGGCCTCCGTAACAACTTGTGGTTCCTGGGATTCCCTGAGGGCTGTGAGGAAGGCAAAACCATACACTTTCTCCAAACAGCTTTGCCCGAAGTTCTGGATCTCCCACAGACAACCAGGATAACGATTGAAAGAGTGCACAGATCGCTACAACCTAAACCACCAGTGGGAGACAAACCGAGGCCCATTATCGCCAGATTATTAAATGTTACTGAAAAAGAAGCTGTACAGGGGCATGCTAGCGAGCTTGGGTCACTACAATAGAGAGGTCACCGTATCATGGTCTTTCAGGACTTTTCAAAAGAACTGGCTAACAAACTAAAAGCCTTTACAGAGATACACCATAGACTACACGAATTGCAAATACCCTTTGTGCTCCGGTATCTGGCGACATTGAAAATTTCAGTGAATGGAGTATCACCCCAATTTGCCACTCACAAGGCTGCACTTGATTTTATCTCAGTGGCATGGCCTACCTCTAGCCCCTCAGAATCCTGTGCTGATGGTCGGAATCACACTAACGACCAAGCTCCGAAGAACTCTCCTCAGAAGCCAGACTCTTTGGCTGCTCCGGGACCTGAACTCCCCCGGTCTTTCAAGAATGGGCTGGAGCCCAGGAATCCTAAAATTCAGAAAAGACCTCCACAATCTCCACATTCTAAGAGGGATCATCCGCAAGGATGCAGACAAGAAGAGGTTGGTACTGATCAGAGTGTTAGCAGAATGGAAGGCCAGGGAATAGTGTATACCAGTCCATACTTTTCAAAAAAACAGATTTGAGCCACTCAAATTGCTTCAGAAGGAGGACATACCAAGCACTATGGAACTTTCCACCGAGGAATGTAAAAGACCAGACATGGTGGGCTCTGAAATCTCCTGGGCCAAGGATGTTGAAGTAGCTTTCCCGTTGCAGGACTTAGAACTGACTCCAGCGGCCTCCGCTGCAACACCAGGCCTAGAATCCATGGTGCAGCCACCTGAGGACATTAACTTAATGTGAACAACCATCCGAGAGATGGTTCTCAGATAAGTACCCTAAGTTCTATGTCTGGGGGCATTAGGGAGGTTGTCACCGCTCACCTGGGAGTAGTACATTAGGGGGCTATAACGGAGCTGCTGTTACTAAACAGTTACCCCTGATTGGGGCACTAGTATCTCAAGCTGGGCTGTTCTCTACACTCGACTGACCATCCGAGGGTTCCTCCCCTCCTTAGGTAGACACTTTACTTTGGGGATACTCTGCTGTATGTATGTGAGCCAGCTGGCTCAAAAGTTAAAGTGTATAGGAGTTTATAAAAATGATCCTCTTTAATATGCTGTCTGTCGACAGACACGATTGCATCTTGTTGGTGCTTTTTTCATGGAAGTTGTGGGTCCCCTTCTGAGTGTGAACCTGCATCACCTGGGTTATAGTTCTGATGACCTCATGAGCATAGACAGTTGAGGCTGTTCTTTATGATACTGTTTTGGTTAAACTATGCGTATCTGTTTGGCAACAGCTCCCTTTCTTTTTGAGCTGGATGCCAGTTGTATAGTGGGAAACATCTAGTTTCCAGGCATACGCATCCCTCTCCCTCTCTAACTGAGTAACACCTTCTGGAATAACCCCCGGCTTGGCTCTGGGGAATAGCTGTCAGTATCTGTACATTGACTAGGTTTCTGTTAGTTACCGTAGTGTCTGGTGGGTTGGGCCTAGAACTGGTGTTTTTTTTCCACTGGCCCACAGAAATTTGAGGGTTTTCCAGCTGCTGTTCTCAGCTGGATAAGCCCCTCACCAATCTTACTATAGGATAAGTTCTACTAGTTTTCATTTGTTTTGTGTGTACAGAGTTGTTTAGATAAAGAAACGCAGTGTGGAATTCTACATTAGGCTTACGGTGTGTTAGGTGCTTTAACTTTGACCAAGAGGGAAAATACTCATTTGGAATTATACCTTCAATACCCTAAGGTTTTATTATACCCTTGTGGACATACATAATACAGTCTCACACTTAACTCTTCATACCCACTACCCTCACAGTTAATCCCCTTTAACTAGTTGCCTGAGTAGGATAGCATGACAGACCTATTAGTACATACTTGGAATGTGCGGGGTTTAAACTCTCCTGTCAAAAAGAAAAAAGTATTAACCCATTTAAAGCATCTTAAATCTCTGATCGCATTTCTCCAGGAGACAAAACTTTCAGGAGAAGATCACATGCTCCTGATTAAGGACTGGGTTGGACAACAAGTATCATCCCACGCTGCTACTAAGAAACATGGAGTAATAATTTTAATTCATAAATCTTTGCCCTGGACCCTCTCTAAGATGCTATCTAGCGCTGATGGTAGGTGGGTTTTGGGTACCTACGATATCCCCTCAGGACCCATTACCCTCTGTAACCTTTATGCCCCAAATGAAGATACACCACAGTTTTTTATTGATATAGCACAGGCTATTTTGAAATTTACCCCCCCTTCCTGCCCTCTCCTAATTGAAGGAGATTTCAACCTCTCACTAGTTCCATCACGTGACAGGAATGATGGCAGCAAAGAGACACATACTAAATGTATTAATGCTCTCCACCAAATGACTGTAAATCAAGGGTTATCTGATATTTGGAGACTTTTCCACCCCAGAACTAGGGATTACTTTCCACTCAGAATCCAATGACTCATACAGCAGATTGGACTTTTGGTCGGGATCCTCGGCAGTTTTAGCTAAGTCTCTAGATGTTACCATCCTTTCTAGGGTAATTTCAGACCATGCCCCAGTGCAGTTATTAATGCAATGGGACACCAACCCTCCCCCATCCCGTCACTGGAGGTTAGATCCTATACTAATCAGAGACCTCGATTTTATCCCTTGGGCTCAGAATGAGGCTGCCCTTTTTCTAGCCCATAATCTAACAGCCAATATGAATGCTGGTAACACATGGGAAGCCTTTAAGGCCACCATGCGTGGCAATATAATGGGATTTGCAGCAGCAAAAAGATGGGAGAGGGAACTACATCTGGCATCTCTAGAACAGAAATTGAAAGAGGCAGAAAGCCTTTTTAAAGCCACATCCTCCCCCACCCCGAACTCTCCAATAGGCAAAGTTGTTCTAAACCTGAGATTTGAGATTAATCAGCTCCTTAATAGAAAGGTTGAAATAGCCATATTATGATTACAACACTCTTTCTGAGAAGGTGGGAACAAAGCAAACAAGATACTTACGTACCAGTTGCATAAATGACAAGCTAGTACATATATTGCTGGCCTTATGGACGTAGGTGGAAATCTGACTACAGCACCCAGACAATAAATGATACAATGGCCGCCTACTATAAAAAGTTATACACCTCCACTCATGCCCATCTGAACACGGGGATACAGCCCTTCCTCCAATCCTGTCAACTCCCCAAACTTACTGAACAACAAGTTCAGGTACTTGAGTCTCCAATATCTGTGGAAGAGGTCAGTACTGCAATTAAGTCTCTCAAACTGGGCAAATCCCTTGGAAACAATGGATATACTGCAGACTTCTACCAAGCTCTAGCACCCACTCTCACTCTACTGTTAATGGCAGTATTTCAAGATATTGAGCTTAGAGGTGCCCTTCCTCCTTCACTTAGAGAGGTGACCATTGTACTCATCCTGAAAAAAAGGCAAGGACCCCACCAAGCCCAACAATTATCTGCCAATATCCTTGATTAATATTGATAGTAAACTTTATGCAAAAATCCTAGCAACTAGGCTAAATCCCCCTCCCTCCATCTCAAGCGGGGTTTATCCCCGGGCGACATAGCTCTGATCATTTAAGGACACTAGTGAATCTCATGCACATAGCAAAATATCTGTCTACCCCTGCTGCAGCAGTCACAGTGGATTTTGAAAAAGCTTTTGACTCTGTAGAGTGGGACTATTTATATTTGGCTTTGACATCATTTGAAGTTGGCCCAAAATTTCTGTCAAGAATTCAAGCTATCTACATATCTCCCTCAGCTAGAGTTAACATGAATGCCATATTATCCAGCCCCATTCCCCTTGAATGAGGAACTAGACAAGGCTGCCCACTGTCCTCCCTTATTTTTGTTTTGGCGGTGGAGCCTTTAGCTCTGGCGCTCCATAGCCATGCAGACATTAGTGATATCAAAGTGGGTAATATAGAGTACAATTCCCTTATGTACGCTGATGATTTACTACTCCCTTTGGTAGACCTGCAAAGATCTGCTCCCTGGTTATTGGAACTGTTGGATTTAGTCTCCTATATTCAGGACTGAAACTGAATCAGGCCAAAATGGAGGTATTCCCCTTGAATGGGAAATGCTCTTAAGAGATAGCTCAGTCTGTAGGCCTTATGTGGCCACCTAAGGGGATCACATATTTGGGTATTAAACTTACATCCTCTTTAGATAATCTCTGGCAGACTAATATTCAATCCCTTCTTATCTCTCTAAAAACGGAGTTTGACAGACGGAAGCCTCTGCAAATGATGTTGGCAGGCAAAATTGCTGCAATTAGAATGGTTTCTGCACCCAAGATTTTTTATTTGCTAATGCATATCCCTATTCCTCTCCCCAAACAATGGTATTTGGCTTTGGATAGGCTTATTGGAGATTTCCTATGAGAAGGTAGCAAACCCCATTTTAGCCATGCCCAACTGAGGGCTCATTGGAGCAAGGGAGGGTGGGCCCTTCCATGGGTAGAAGGATACCGGCAGGCATTCCTTTTGGCACAAACGGTTAAAGGACTGCACCCCCTAACACCATTATCCCTTCAATGGGTACATATAGAACTTGATATTACAGAGTCAGTGCACTTCTCATCCCTTCTGATGCCCCACAGGGTTCATAGTGCTAGCCCCTCTAACAGAGCTAAGTCCCCTTACACGTCTCAATCTGTTGAGGCAGCCAGGTCCAATTGGCTGGGTGTTCACAAAAGACTGAACCAGACTCCTCTTCCCTTGTCTTACACCTCTTTATGGTTTAATCCAGATATTATTGTGGATGCCCAATGGGTAGATTGGAAATCCTGGGCAGATAAGGGTATTTTTGTACTAAAAGACTTGCTAGACCCCACTCTTAAGACCCTTTATACATTTCAATCCCTTCAGCGTATCTGGAACATTGCTTGTGCAGATTTTTGGAAATACCTTCCAGCTTAGAGCAGCACATAGATATATATTGCACCCTTTGAAGCCCCAAATACACAATGCAGAGCTACATATCTGGATACAACATCCGATAGGTCTAGCAGGGTGCATTTATGCTAAACTAAGAGATACCCTTCCCCAATACTCTGAGAGGGCGAAACTTAAGCGGGAAAAGGTGCTCCAGACCCCTATCTCCTCTATAGCCTTGGAACAATCCTGGAAAGACACTCACAGATGGCTGATGGATGCTAGGTCTAGATTTATACAGAACAAAATAGCCCATTCTTGGTATAAATCGCACCTGCAGAAGTACCAAATGTCCAAATTCAATCAATGTTGGTCCCTTTACCTCAACTTTTTGAAGCTCCAGAACTTGAACACCCCCCAGCAAGGTGCTGACTGACAGATACCCCATGATATTATACAAGTTTGGTTGGTTTTACCCCCACCTTGGGTAATCTCTGCTGGGCATATGGCCTTGTGAAGACACAGATTTGGCTCTGGTACTTTTAAGGTGCTTAATTTCCCCCCTATGAGGCCTAGGAGGGAGTTTTGGTGGGTCACCACAGTACTCTAAAGGATCCCATCTAAGTAATACACTTTATGAAGTTAACATCTTTGGGTAAGAATGGCATCCTGACAGATATGAAGTCACTGATGTTAAAAAACAAAAACAAGGCACTGCATCAGCATGTGGTCTAAAGGCAAAACAAAATAATTATATTAAATGCACGCTGAAAATAGAAAATAGAGTTAAAAATCTACATTTCGACCTTAGGTCTTCTTCAGGAAATATCTAAAAGAGAAAAAAAAAAGTTAGTGTAGAAGGGAGGTAAAATGAGAGATATATATATGTGGGGAAAGAAGAAAGGGGAAGCTCAAGGAGAAGAAGTGATATCTTGAAATCTTGGAGGATAGATAAAACACCCAATAAATAGTTCACCTATTAGTTCCCTCAGCCTGCCTGATACAAATATATACCTGATGTACAGTCACTTGGCCCATCCTAACCCAATACCATGCCAAACTGCCTGGTAGTCACCGGCAAACAACATCCTAACTGCGACCTGCCTAGCCCTCCTTTCACATCCTCACACAGTCATCCTCTGAACCCATTTTCAGAAACAGAAATCTATGACTTACAAGCTGACTACATGTATATCCTAAATGATACCCCACAGATTGCATGGTGACATACTAAAAGATGGAAATGAGGGTTAAGACAGTGCCTGTCAAAGAAGGTGAGAGGACTGTCTAGAAGCTGGGGGGTGGGGTACTGGCTACCAGGGACTTTTGCTATGGAAAGGGATAAGGGAGGGGGAAGTAAACAATGATTGTTTTGTAAGGCAAGGGGTAAATGGAGGTGGTCCAAAGGCACTAAGACACTATTGACCTATTCGCATGCGAAGGGTTACCTCTGAATATCACAGACTATGGAAACAAAATCAGGTGAGGATTGGTCACCACTGGATTTATTAGTATGGAAAGTAAGTGGATGGGGAAGTAGACACCACAGATTTCTTGCCATGGCATGGAAAGGTAACAACACTTGAATGAGAGGTAAGCACAAAACCTGAAGGGAGTAAAATAGTGTATTTGATATGGAGACAAATAAATGGCAAAGAACATAGGCGTAGAGTTTGGGGTGGCTTCCAGGCTCGAACCCCCCCCCCCAAAATTTGAATGCAGCCCTTACCCTACACTGTCTGACATGTTTTTAATATTTATGTTTTTAAACAGCTAGCTCTGCATTCACTGGTTCACATGGGGGAAGACTGGAGCATGCATGGCTGCTGATGTTTTTTTCTGTGTGAATGTCAATGATGAAGCGGGGAGGGCCAGGGCAGGCAGCAGAGGAGCATCAGCAAGGGGAGACCACACACGTCTGCTACAACATTAGAAGAAGAGCATGGAGGATCATGTGGTGCTGCATTAGAGAGTCAGCTGACCTAGGCGAGAGTCAAGGAAAGGGCCATGGACCATCCATTGCGATCTCAGTCCCATCATGTCCAACTCCAGTGACTGACATAAGTGACAGCCTAAGAGATGGAAGGGAGCAGGCATTAGATCATAAACGGACACCAATAGTAATTGTACTTTACTTACTGAACCACACCCTCCTTGTCTCTCTCAAACGTTGAAGTCGTGCTGTCTGAGCTCAGCGCACAACATAGAATTTATTGCCTGCTGCCTGATTTGGTGTGCGTATGTGTGGATAGTCAGAGGCTGAGACTGAGAGAGAATAGTTTAAGAACTTGAGTCAAGTGTAACACAAAAGATCTTTTAAAAGATGATCTACCCGCAATTTAAATCTGCCTATCTGCTAGTTGATAAATTAGTGTAGGTTAAAAAAAAATGAGTAGGAGAGAGAAAGGACAAGTAGTGAGGCGAGGGAAAGAAGCGAGTCAGATGGCAGGATCAAGCAGCTGCAGGACTGAGGTTGCTCAGCAATAAAATAATAAAAATAATGATAAAAAAAATTAATATTGGTCTTAAGGATGAGCGGTGAGGGAAGGGAAAGCCACCAGCCCAGATGGCAGGATCAAACAGGACTGGACTGAGGTCATGATAAGGAGGTAGCTAGGGAGGAAACTTAAAATCAAAAGCTATGTACTGAGGTCTTTCTGATAAGGAAGGAGGAAACTTAACAAAATCAAAAGCTGAGAACTCTACACCCATGCCAAAGAATGTTTCTGACCTTCAGCATGCAGTACATCTTGATGGTAGTGCTAGGCATTTTTGAACAGTCAGTTAGGCATATAACAACAATAAAAGGAACCCAACCCCTGAGAAAGAAAAGTGTTATGGAACCTAGTCAGGTGCTTCATCTAGCTCAGCTTTGAGCTTGTTATTAGTATTACAACCTAACTGCTGAAGTCTAGGCCTCACTGTAAACAAGTGCTAATATTATTATCAATTATTAATGTATCCAATTTTGTCTTACAAACTGGTATCGGTGCAGCACAAAATGCCTCCATAGGTGCCTTGTTCCAGAGACTCACATCCAAGTGTATGATAGACTGCTTACCGATATTCACCCATAGTCTGTTACCCATGAAGCTTTACCAGTGTCTGCACTAGTCTTCTGCTGCTGGAAGAGTTTACCATGGCCTGTTAATGTTATATTTTTACATTAAGTACTGCTACCACATAACCCTAACCTATAAGTTTCGCTTTGGCTACAGCCTATTGTCCGATTGTCTGTGTGCAATGTACAATTCATCCCAGTCTCCATTGCTCACTGTCATGTGGTCAACTGCCGTGAAAACATGCTGACGTTTCAGAGATCAAATCTCTGAGGATGGAGATGGTCGATCAATAGGCTGTAGCCAAAGTGGAGCTTACAGGTCAGCTACCAAAGTATGGCAACACCAACCAGGTGGGAAAAATAAATGCTATGGATTAGGCAACTGCACCACGAAAAAATGAAATGGAGACCTAAAGGAAAAAAAAAATTCCATGACTGGTAAAGTAAAAAACTCTGAAAATTTGTGAATTGGGATCTACCCTCTAATTGTTTTGAAAAAACTGTTATGGTTTACACAAATAAGAAGCTGATTAAAAAAAATGAGCACAACCTTTTAAGAAATAAAATGAAAAATGTAACTATTCCTGTGCGTAAGTAGTATGGTTTCTAAGGAAACGCATACAAAACTAAGAACTGACACATAAGGGTGTGCAGATGGACTGCATAGTTTTCATGACTATTTACATTTAATACAACATAATACTACTTACTGAGTGTGTTATACACCCACAAAATTGCATAAGATCTGTCCACTTATTGATTCAAAATGTCCGAGATGTGGAATCACATTAGGCACACTTACTCATTTAATTCACTCCTGTCTAAATGTATCAAAGTATTGGCCAAAAATATTAAATTTTTTAAACAAAGTAACAAAGCAAAATATTTACTTTTCACCCTTATCTTCTTTACTAACAGTAGTATCCTTAGGAGACCATATAGAAAATCATATACAAACATTTTTTCCATAGCGCTCATTATAGCATGCAAATGTATTCTTTTAAAGTGGAAGGACACTGATCCCCCAGTGTTTGAAACCTGGAAAGACTTTATGCAAGATATTATGCAAAAAGAAAAATGTTATTGTGTGAAATTAGAACAAATGGAGATATCTGAAAAAATGTGGGCCTCGTTGCAAGACGATATTCAAACCTGTATTAAATAAGAATACAGCCGTGATATTTAATAAAATATATTACATCTTAAATAGAAATATTTATTAAATATAGATAATATGTATTATGTAACAATTAGAGTAGTATGGTTAGCTTAGTGAATTAAGACCTTTAGGCAGGTAGGGATGGAATAATGATGATGAAATTGGCCACTCATACTGATTACTACATATCTAAAATGATGGTGCCTATATTTTCATCCAAACTAAAAAAAAAAAAAAAAAAAAAAAAATACTATCTGCTCTTACATGGAAAAGAGCAATATCCTTCTAGACATGCCTTTGTACTCTACGCACTTCGGAAAATCTGCCCTCAGCAACATCGTGCCAGTTGTCTGGAATAAGCTACAGAACACACTTAAACATAACTCCCTGGTTGGGAGAAAGTTCTTCAAATTGCTCATTGATAACATCTGCCCAGAAGTATTTGCATGCATATAGGATGAACTATACCAAAAAAACATATTCGCTGTCCACATGATGTGCTATGTAGAAGGGTTCTATAGTATAATAATGCATATTATGATATTTCCAGCTGTCTTAGTACAAAGGTTCATGATATATTGATATATTGCTACCTTATGATCAACTACAGTCTCCTAATGTACTCCTTCCACTTGGTAACTAGTCGAGAGCTGCCAAGCAGGTACAATGTTACAATACTTATTGTTAGCTGAACTTGCACTATTGTTTATTGTTAAATATGCACTGCCCCTTTCGGTTAGATTTTTTTGTCTACTTTCTCCTATTTCTATTACAACTGAACATGGCAGTTCTCCCTTATATATTGGATGCTTATAGTGGATTCAATATATGACTTATTTCACTGTGTACTTATTACTGTCACTGTACTTTGTTTTATTTCTGTACTTTATTGTAATTCGACTGTCCTACCCAGGACCTCCTTGTAAATGAGCTTGCTCAATGGAGCCTTTTTCCTGGTAAAATAAATAAATTGAATACATCTAGCACACATGCAGTGCAAATAGATTGCTTACTGCATCAAGGGCAAGGCAAGTAGGTAAAATACAGTTATTCATTGACTGTGCCAACTTGTACTGTAACGATGAGATCATGGAATGTATGTGACAAAAGTCAACAATAAAAATCAATACAAATTGGTTGCAGGATGGAACATATAAATTTTAGTCAGTAATTGCTCAAACCGTGTTTTATTTTGCGAATGACTAACAGGTAGCGCCTCAGAAGTGCAAAATTTCACAATATGGTTTTCATGTCACCATGCACCTGCAATGGTGGACACCGTCCCTAACATATGCAATTCCTCTGCTCTGCCTGCACCACCAGCTGTGGTCACTAAGGTACGCCCTCCAACCCCGAGGTGCTCACCTACCCTGGCAGGCCCTCTGATGACTCGGGCTTGTTCCCGAACCTGACTCATCATTATTGCATGCATTAGGGCTACCTCTGCACCAGCAGACCACCTATGCAATGTGGTCTAACATATAGCTGTCTATAGTGAAACCACATGTCAATTTACATTTAGAAAATTCCTCAGAACTCAGAACAAGGAGTCTTTCTGAGATGTGGCACACCACACAGCTTTTGGAGATAATATACCCCACACTCCCCAATGCTAGCTGTAATAAAAAAATGAAGTGGAACAATTTTTATTTGATGATCATTCTGAACTGTAATGAATATGTCAATGAACAATAACATACACCACCACCGCCACCCTGGCCCAGCTGTAGGCTGGAGCAGAAAAACAATGAGGACACAATGGTCATTAGCTGCTCATGAATGGTAAAAAATATGTACAATTAACAAAACAAAGAAAAATGAAAGGTACACTATACATGTGACTCCACATTAAAAACTGCATTATTCATGTATATTTGTTCTGAGCCTCAACACTTGTAGTAAACAAACAAAAAAAAACATTCTTTGCTATCTAGCTAGCTTTCTTTTCTCAATGTATCTAATTGCAGTCATCAAACTATGTATCTAATTGCAATCACCTATGTTTACTATGTATTGTGCTGTTCTTCTGTTCACTGTATTTGATAGTATATGTACATGTTATTGAGCTTTATACTCTGTCTGTTTTGTAACCCCTTCCCCATAATTGATGTGGAACCCTCGTAAATGAGCTTCACTGTGCTCAAAGGTATTTTCTAATCCTAGACTGAAATAAATAAATGGTCCAGTGAGTTTTGAGTGAAGTTTCTGATCAGTGCTCTTTCTGACACTGTGTCATTTTATACTTCACACATTGACAAGCAGGAAGTTTCTATAGACAGTATTACAGGGAGTCCATTAGACTTGACTCAGTACATTGAATGCACAAGAGACTGGAAATCACTCAGTTGAAAACACGCTGAAACAGGAAAAGCTCCAGGAGGATGTCTTTTCATATGATTGACCTCCCTCTGAAATTCCATTCCTCCTCCTCTGCCTGTACCTGTCTACTGTACCCCTGTCTCAGACTGAAACCCAGACATCTCTACTTCTCTATCTGTTACTGTCTCTAACCTCCAACCTGTATGTTAGTCTTAGTCTTGCCTTGATCACACATACATTACTCATCTGGGAATGTTATAAACTTGATTTTTCTCAGGTTTTTTTATACAACAATATGCTGGATATTGGTGGTGCGAACCTTAGGTTCTTCATTTTTAGCTATTCTACTTACCACCAATTAATAATTTGATCTACACAACCCTCTGATGCAGTAGTAGACCTGCAACCAATCATTTTACTGTTTTGTTATTGTACTTCCTCCCCCACTCTTTATCTCTTCATGTAAACACATAAACATAGAATTTGCCAGCAGATATGGCCCACTTGGCCCACCTAGTTTGCCCATTGAATCAGAGAACTGAATTACTTTACTGCAAAACATTGTTTGCAACTCCCATAGGGACAGGGCATGCACACCAGCACCCCCTTCAGTTATCTATTGTCTCATGCTCCTCTGCAGTTTTACCATACCATTAAATCATAATAACTGACCACCTGCTAGCCTCTAACCCACTTGACCCAATTTTTCCAGCCTTTAACTTGGCACCATCTCAATCTGTAATCTGCCCACATTTTCTATTAATACATATAATAGTGCCTTGGCTTTTACTCTTCTAGCCCCTGATACCTTTATCCATGATGGGGGACAACACATCAGATCCCTGATGCTCAGTCTTTACTCTCTTTCTGCAACATCCCTGATAGTATGAGGAATGCAGAGGTGGGGGAGCTGTCTGAGTGACTGAGTGGTAAGGCATCTGCTTGGCAAGCTGGTGGCCCAGGTTTTTGTCTTGAGCCTGGGACATTAGGAATAGAGGCTGAAGGAGAAGATTCTGAGTGACCACTGTGATGCTGTGCTCCTGGAAGGGAAGAGAGAAAAGCTTACCCTTTGGAGAAGCTCCTAGTGGTGGTGTGGTTGCAGTGCCATTGGTGGTGTGGGTCACAATGTGCCTCCAGGCAATCCAACTCCAATACACATGCTGGTGTGCACAGTCAGCTACCACAAGGTGCTTTAGGGTGCTGGCATTAGGGCACCCAGAACAAGGACACCAGGAAACAGGGCACACACACTGTGCCACTGCTTTCTGAACCCCCCCATAAAAATATATAATCACCTCCACCCCAGGCATATCATGTAGGAGGTGACATTGTGGACCTTGCCCAAAAGTCCCAGGTGCTCTTGTTCCATGGACCCAAATTATGGCACCCTAATCATGGTGCCCTTCTGAAGAGATGCCCATGAACGTCCCTGTGATTAGGCAAGTCATAGAGGAATATGAAACTATCCTGTCAGTGCACTCAGGATGATGATCCATTTGCATGCTTCACAATGGCCAATGATGCTGAAAGAGATGAGTTAGCAACTGAGCAACACTGCCTGCCTTCATCATAGATTTGATGTTGGGGGGTGGGTGTGCCCCACATCTGATGTGCTGCCTGGAAGGGGGTGCTAGGGTTATAAACCTTAATGCCTCATGTCCCAACTTTTGTCACTTTGACCCTAACTAGTGCATCAAATAAGTTTTTTGCAATTTATTTCCTTACTTTTTGAGATAGTATAACCGTATCCTTATTTTGCTGTGGGAGTGCAGGGTGCTTTGAACATATAGGTGTGCGTAGATAGATACATATATATATATATATATATATATATATATATATATATATATATATATGTATCTATATATAGGGATACATGATGGGCAGCAGTGAGATATGGAAAATAATCTCACTCCTACAGAGTGAGTATGGATATCTCATGAGTGCCGAAGGCACGAGTGAGATATGCATACCTCACGATGCAGGAGTGAGATTATTTTCCATATCTCACTGCTGCCCATCATGTGCTCAATTTATGCAATAGGGGAAACATTTATGTTAGTTTTATTTGTGTTTGTATTCAGTTTAGTATGTTTTTATCTGTGGGATTTTGCTTTGTGTTGTGAATGGGGGTGATTGCTGGTATGTGATTGGTTGTAGGTATGAATGGGAAGTAGTTCTGTTTTGTTATTGGTTGGTATTTTAGGTTGTTATTTGTGATTGGTTAAGTTTTGTTTGTGTGATGCTTTGATTGGTTTAGTATGTTGAGTGGGTGGGAGTTTGATTGCTGTCTTCCTGGAGGGTGTTTTTTGTGATATTTCTTTATCTTTCATGGTTTATTGTTAATTTGGTGTGCATTTTTGCCCTTTAATACTTATTTGGCATCCACTGTGCTGTGCAGTCTGGTGGGTATGTGGTTTGTTATGAGTTCTTCGCATTTTGTTACCGTGATTGCAGCTGCAGGATTTCGTTTTCATGGAGAGCTTTTTTACATTTCGATCTCCGGTGAGGACTGAAGAAGTGAGGTACTGAAGAATTTGTGAACATTCTGGGAAAACTTGCAACAGGGTATAGTACATAGTGTGGAGATGTGTTACATTCTTTCAGCATTTGTTTTCTGGCATGGCTTCAGTTTCGGGTTCAGGTCATGTATGATTTGTGGAGATCTGCACTTCGGTTGAATGCAATGAGCGTGTGTTTCAAATATGTCGAAATTAAGTGTTTTGAGTTTCTTGCAGTGATGTCAAGGTTTTCTGTGGATCCTTTTTTTACTGGGTCATTTTTAAAAAAATGTTTGATGTAGAAACGTACTGTGGTGAGCATACTGCTTGTAGTGACATAGCTAGAGTGAGAATATCACTTTGTGATGTAGCAAGTGTGTGTAAATGTAAATAATCTCACAGTTGCTACATCACAAGGATTTATCTCACTGCAGTGAGAATATGTATTTTTATTTAGAACGTTTATCAGCCACCCCTATTGTATAAATACATATACGTATATTATATATATGTGTGTGTATATACATATACATATATATATATATATATATATATATATATATATATATATATATATATATATACTAACGCGGTAGTGTAGTATAGATTAAGTGAAAGGTAACTTCTATGTTAAACTCGAAGTTTTTAATGTTAATAACTTTGGAACCATTAAATACAGTAGATTTGCATGTAATTAGGTATGCATAATGTCTAGGGGTAGGTCTCTTGACAAATTTTGTGGGAATCCGTTTTGTGGTTTCTGAGATATAGTTTGTTGACAAAAACAGAAACATCTGTGTTTTTACATTTTTTTGTCCACCTGGATCACAGAACTGCTTTAGTCTGTGGTCTGAAATTTTCAGGATAGAAAACCTTCGGCTCACAGATGTGTCTTTAGAAGATTTGGTGGAAAATACTAATCCATTCTAAAGTTATGAGATGTTGAATGTCCAGTTATTTCCTATGGGAAAAAACAGATGTCAGGCACAAAGCAGGATTTCTGAATTGGAGTAGGACTGGATTCTCATTCAAAGTAGGATTATGATGCAGAATCCTGCATCGAACTGCTATGTTATGGTGCCGAATCCAAGAAACGGTTAGGACTTTTGGCCTTAAATTTGCAGGGTACAAAGGGGTTGCCACACAGATATGACTTATGCTGGTTCGGTAACAAAAATGTACATCAGTTCTGTAGTTATAACATTCCAAAATTTAGAAATTTCCTGTTGGATATCATTATGGTGGCACTTTGTGCATTAATAACTTCACAGCTATTCCTGCAATGTACATCATATTTGTAATATGCCCTCAAAGATAAATGGTCTCTTGATATGCCAAGTTTCAGTTTTATTGGGAGTACACCTCTGGAGATATACAGTCCCAAAATGTGTGCATCCACATTTTTTGTCAAATTCTTTCTTTGATTGTTTCACTTTGTGCATTATTAATGTCACAGCTGTTCTTGCAATTTACATCAAATGTGGCATGTACCCTCAAAGACTAATGGTCTCTTGATATACCAAGTTTCATTTTGATTGGGAGTGCCCCTCTGGAGATATGCAGTCCCTAAATGTGTACTCCAATTTTTTGTCAAATCTTTATTCAATTGTTTCGCTTTCTGCATTATTAACTTTACAGTTGTTCTTGCCATTTGCAATAAATGCGGCATGTACCCTCAAAGACTAATGGCATCTAGATATGCCAAGTTTCATCATGTTTGGGAGTGCACATCTGGAGATATTCAGTCCCTAAATGTACATCCCCACTTTTTATCAAATTATTTCTTTGATTGTTTCACTTTTGTGACACGGTTACAAGGCTTTGTAGAGACCCCCCCCTTTTTATTTCTAAGTCTGTTGCAACAGCAGTCCTACCCTTTCTTTTGTTTCCACTTTCTCTTGCATTTTTTCCCCATTTGACTGGAAGGCCACTTGTCTAATGTACTTTCTGTCCCTAACTCTATCAAAACTGTGGTCTCTATAAAGTAAGCTTGTAGCACCCAATCATTGCACCTCTCGACAGTGCGCACATTCACCTACATGAACACTCGCACTACGTACTGCTTGACTGTGCAAACATTGCAGTAGTGAGTCCACGGCTGAATGAAAATAAAAACGCATTATTAAAACAGTATGTTTTTGGAGTGTTTTACCTTTACAACTTGAACTGCTTATTTAGAGACATTGTGGCATACTGTTCCATGACTACAGGACTCCCTCAGCCTATTCCTTGTTCTCTGTAGAGCCGGCCACCTGAATTAATGTTAATTTTATACAGAGAACCTGTGGGAGGAGCCTGTAGGCTGTGAAAAGTAGTCTATAATTCAGTGAAAACTGTATAAATTACAATAAATAGGACCGAGGGTTAACAATAGTGTTTGTTATACCTATTAGATGTATATGGTTATGAGAGTTCTAAATAAGTTAAAAGCAATAAAGAGCTGTATTTCAATGTATGCAAAAGGAGAAGAGCTTCTCTCATCACATGTTACTACAGCACTATAACTGAAGGGAGAGTGCTGCTTTTGAGTAGTTCACTGCAGGGCTCAGCAGGGAGCTGACCCTAATACTACCCTAGTGTTTTCTAGTGGTTGGAACTTGTTTTGGTTTCTTTATTTATGCTTTGATGTTTATTTGGATAAACTTATCCTCTTTTATTTTCTTTGTCTGAACAGTTCGCTTATATTATTTAAATTGCTCAATAAAAGCTGATTTATTTTGGTTCTCAAATCTGGTGTCCGAGTCTGAATCCCACAGTCCTATTGCAACTTTGTGCATTAATAACATCACAGCCATTCTTGCACGTTACATAAAATTTGGTATGTGCCCTCATAGATTAATGGTCTATTGATATGCCAACTTTCATTTTCATTGGGAGTGCAAATCCTGAGATATGCAGTCCCAAAATATGTACATCACCATTTTTTTTTTCAAATTCTTTCTTTGCTTCACATTTTGCACTTAAATAACTTCATAGATTTTCTTGTAATTTGCAGGACATTTGGAATGCACCCTCAAGGACTAATGGTCTCTTGACCTGCCAAGTTTCATTTTGGTCGGGTATACACCTCTGAAGAAATGCAGTCCCAAAATGTGTAGATCACCATTTGTTGTCAAATTCTTTCTTCACTTTTATATTTTATTTATTTATTTAGTTTTTGTTGACCAGGTAAGTGCACTAGACAAATTCTGCCTATTTTCAGGCACGACCTGGGGGAGGGGAATACAGATGAATCCAAGCTGACCTTGAACCAGGTTAAGCTGTTGGTGGTATTTTTTTAGAGAATGAGGGAAAATTTGGCCAGGGCACCAGGGAAACTCCCCTGCTCTTTTCAAGAAGTGCCATGGGATCTTTAACATCCACCTGAATTACCACCAGAACAGGCAGAAGGGACCTCACTTTAACGTCTCATCTGAAAGATGGCATCTCAGGAGTGCAGCACCCCTCTCATGCTGCACTACAGTGTCAGTATTGGGATATTAACCCAAGTGCCTGGTGTGGGGATAGAACACACAGCTTGCTGATCTCCCAGCCTCAGAGGTGAGTGTGCTACCTGCTGAGCTACTGACGCTGACAATATAAAGATTAATAGTTTGTGCTTCAATAACTTTGAAAATGTTCAGCTGATATATATGAAATGTGCCATGCTTCATCATGACATCTTATGAAGTTGAAAGTTTCATTTTGGTTGCATGTAAGGGCATGGAGATATAGTGTCCCAAAATGTGTAAATCACCATCCCCCCCCCCCCAACACCTCACTTTCCTATCTGCAGGTTATACTGTTTGACCACTAGAGGTAACCAAAACACTAAATTTCTCACTTACTGCTCTCTCACCTCCACACCATTTGGAATTTTGGTCTGAAATTTTCAGGGTAGAAAGAGCTTGCCCCACAGAACAAGCCAGCATTGGTTTGGTGGAAAAATATTAATTCGTTCTAAAGTTAAATTTTGAATTTTTGGGTTCTGAGCATGCTCAGTTCAGTTTATTTGGATAACTGCACAGTGGCAAAAAAGTGATTTGGACACTTGAAAAGGACTGTGAAATAGCTGTTCTAGAGAAAAAAATCCCTTTTTGTGAGCCGCCATCTTGTTTTTCATTTTTCGGCAAAAACAAAATGTTATAACTTGCCCCAGGGATGTCTTCTGTAAACATCCAAGTTTGGGTTTTGCTCAGGGGGGATGTCCTCTATAAACACATGCCTTTGGTTTAGTTTAGTTTTCTTCAAAAATGGTACTTTTAATGTTTAAAATTCCCTTTTTGCGACTCGCTTCAGATCCCTTTTCACGAGCTGTCAAAATCCCTTTTTGCAAGCCGATTACTTTTCGCGAGCTGTCAAAAATCCATTTTCCTGAGGGGAAGATCACATGACCCTACCTTGCAAAAAGGGATTGGTTTGTGAAAAGGGATTCTGACAGCTCCCAAAAAGGGATCAGCTAACAAAAAGGGATTTTAACACCTGACAAAAAGGGATTTTAAAAGGTCACTGCTAAGAAACTGTTTGGAATTTCAGGTTGGAATGTTCTGGGTGGAAAGGGCTTGCCCCAAAAATGTGACGTTTGCTGGTTTGGTGATACAGTTTACATTGGTTCTATAGTTATAACATTCCAAAGTTTAGAAATTTCCCATAGGATAATGTTGTGGCGTTTGCAGTACCTTTCAAAGTAACAGAACAAGAGTGGGATCTGAGGATCACAGTCTCCTCCAGCCTTAAGGTAGGAAACCAATGTAGCAGGGTGGTGGGAAAGGCCAATGGAATGTTGGCATGCATAGGCAGGGGCATTACCAGCAGAAGGATGGAGGTAATAATGCCCCTCTACAAAGCCATGGTGAGGCCACAACTGGAGTTTGGGGTCCACTTCTGGAGACCACACCTCTGCAAAGATATAGATGGGATGGAAAGGGTTCAGAGAAGGGCAACCAAGATGGTGCAGGTATGCAGGGGAAGACATACAAGCACAGGTGTAAGAAGCTGGATCTGAACATGCTGGAGACTAGGAGGAAAAGGGGAGATATAATTAAAACTTTTAAATATGTGAAGGGGCTCAATAAAGTAGGGGAAGGGGATTTAGTTAAGAAGATGTAGGGGGCCAGAATTAGAGGGCATAGCCTCAGACTGCAGGAAAAAAGATACAGAGGCAATGTGAGAGGATGATTCTTCACAGAGAGGGTGGTGAGGCCTGGAACAGACTACCAGATGAAGTGGTGGGGGCCGAATTGGTGGAATAATTCAAGAGGGCATGGTACAGGCATATGGGGCTGAGTAGTGGGGGGAGGGAAGGGGCTGGCAGGAAGGGGGAGGTGTAGGAGGAAATGAAACATAGAAACATAGAATTTGATGGCAGATAAGGACTGCTTGGCCCACCTAGTCTGCCCATTTTCCTACCTAACAGATAAGCTGCAGATCCTAGTTAACCAACAGCTTACTTCCTCCTACCCCCCACTAGGACTTCCTTATGTCTGTCCCATGCATTCTTGAAATCTCCCACTGTTCTTGACTCCACGACCTCCTCAGGGAGGCTGTTCCATGCATCCACAACCCTCTCTGTGAAAAAATACTTCCTCATATTACCTCTGAGCTGTCCCCCTCTATCTTCAAATTGTGCCCCCTTGTTCTTGCACATCTCTTTTTCTGAAAGATGCCACCCTCTTGGACTTTGTTGATTCCCTTGAGGTACTTCAAAGTTTCTATCATGTCCCCTCTCTCCCTCCTTTCCTCAAGGGTATACATATTAAGCTCCTTTAGTCTTTCTTCATATGTCTTCTGGTGCAGACCCTGCACCATTTTGGTTGCCCTCCTCTGGACAGCCTCCACTCTGTCTATGTCTTTGTGGAGATGGGGTCTCCATGAGGCAGACTAGGTGAGCCAGTGTGGTCCTTTTCTGCTGTCAAGCTTCTATTATTCCGATTCTTTCAGCATCTAGATCTCAAAAACACTTTGAGATATGGATTTTTCTCTAAATGCAGCTTAGTACACCTTTAGATGTACTAAGAATGCATGGAGGTGGACAGGTCATGAATACAACTGCGGTGGAATTATTTTCAAAGTTGCTATGGTTACTGAGATATTGCTACATTTGCAGTACAATGGTTACTTGGAATGTCTCTAAGACTGCAGTATGAATCTGTACTTATGGGTAGGTGGCTCCCACCTATGCATACCATTTTGCTAAACTGGAAGCACAGAGTCCTTCTGTGCTATGCCTGTACACTTGTGGGTTGGAGCACAGGGTCCAGAGGGCCCACACTCCAACCTATGGATCCAATTCTGCAAAACTGGGACTACAGGGTCCTTATGCACTATGTCACTATACTTATGGGTGGATGAGAGCACAGGGCTTAGAAGGCCTGTGCTCCCACCTATGGGTACCATTATGGAAAATTGGGAGCAGAGGGCCCTCCAGCACTATACCTCTACACAAGGGTGGGTTGGAGCACAGGGCCCAGAGGGCTCATGCTCCCACCTATCCATACCATTTGGATAAACTGGGAGCACAGGGCCCCCCAGCGCTATGCCTTTACACTTATGGGTGGGTGGGAGTGCAGGATCCAGATGGCCCATGCTTCCATCTGTGAATCAAATTATGTAAAACTGTGAGCACAGGGTCCTGTTGTGCTATGACTCTATATTTATGGGTAGGTGGGAGAGCAGGCCCTGAGACCATGCTCCCACCTATGGACACCAATTTGCAAAACTGATAGCACAGGGCTCTTCTACACTATGTCTCTATACTTATGGGAGGGTGGGAGTGCAGGGCCCAGACTGCCTGTGATCTCACCTATGGATCCCATTACACAAAACTGGGAGCACAGGACATGAGTAACATTACTTTTTCTCAAAAAGAAGGTAAATTCATTGCAAAAACTCCATTATGCACCAGTTAGGGTTGTCATTACAGTGACAAAAGTTTGAAAATTTGCTGTTGGGTTTACCAACCCTACCCCTCCATAACCCCAACCCCCACCCTCCACACACCAACAGGCATTGGGATGTGCTTTGGGGGTTCTCGGGCCTAACTCTCACCCCATTCTCCTATACTGTACAATCTTAGCTTCCTTGCACATGGAATGGGGTGAGAGTTAGGGCTGATGACCCCAAGGCATATCCCAACACCTGTTGGTGTGTGGAGGGTGGGGGGGTAGGATTGGTAACCCTAACATCGAATTTTCAAACTTTTGTCGCTGTAATGACAATCCTAACTGACGCATTAACAGAGTTTTTTGCAATGAAAAAAAAATATAGAGACACACACACACACACACATATATACACATATACAGTATATGTGTGTACATTATGTTACTATATAGAGAGAGAATAAATAAGTGTGGTATACAAGAATATATATCCATCGAGGGGGTTAATTAGGGATATAAGGCCACAAGCCAGAAGGGTAAGATGGGTATACTTCTGACTGTATACCAGAAGTATCCAGTATTATCCAGTATTTATTTTATATAGTACGTTGGGATGTTTACTATTTTTGGTCCTTCAGGTCTGTCAGTTGTCTTCCTGTGTAGAACATGTCTTGGTTTTGTCCCCTGGTGTTTTTCACAGTGTAGGGGGTATGTGGTTTGCATTTTTGTTTGGGCTGTTTGGATTTCCATAGCGTATCAGTTCCCTGTATAAGGGGGCATGTCTAGGGGCGCTCTTTTCTTTAGTTCATTAATTGGTGGTGGTGTGTGGGTTCTGAGTTTGTGAGCAGTGTGGTAGTGTGGCTATTCCTTGGTGGTGCTCAGGGGAGCAGCCATCATGAGAGGCATTTTTAGGAGCAGTTGTCAGGAAGGGGCACCTGTGAGGAGCAGCAGAATGTGGATGGCACTGGGAAAAGTGGAGGAGGCCTAGGCTGGACCATTGTGACAGGCCTGGTTGAAAGGCATGGCATGTTCTGAATGGAGCATCAAGGATACTTTTTGGTGAGAGACTTTTTTCAGAGTTTTGTGCCAGGCTGGTACAGTACCAACATTCTTTATTCCCAGGTCATTGTGTGGAATGTTTATGAATTACTATTTTGCAGATTGAAGCACTGTTTATGGATGTGTTAACTGGTTAATTTACTAGGAAATTAGTTGTAGTTAGGGTGGTCCCGTAGGGTTGTATGTAATGTAGGTATATACTTTTAATTGCCTGATTAGTGCAGGTATGTAGATTTAATTGATAATTTACTTGCAGGTTTACAAGTCTTTTGTTTTGGGGGAAAATCCCCTTCCATTTATTATAGGGGTGCAGTCACACCCCAATAGTTAGGGTTCAGTAGGCACTTCAATGTTAAATCCCAAATTTTGCATTTTAATAACTTCACAACTGTTCAATGGATTTGCATCAAAATTTGCAAGTGCAGGTGCCTAGGGTGGATCTCTGGACGTGCCAAGTTGTGTTCCAGTTGGATGTGCAGTTTCCACATTTCAGAGAGGTGAAAAAGTGATTTTTGCTCATTGACTTTGCTGGAATTTTCTTTGAACTTGCCTACAGCCCAGATGGTTTGGAACATTGCTTTGAAATGTTCGGGGTAGAATAGGGTTAGCCCACAGATGTGCCTTTTGCTAGTTTGGTGAAAAAATAATAATATGTTCCAAAGTTATTTACATTTTAAATTTTGATCATTTGGCTACTGAAAATGCTCCGTAAGGACTTCAAGATGGCTGTATGAAACAAAGTCAAGTCAAATTTATTTAGAAAGATGCCCAATCCCTAAGGCTCTGGGCACCGCACAAAAACTATACAGCATTTCATACCGTGTAAATTATAAATTAAAATTACAACATACATATAATCAAAATTACTCAAATACTCAAAATTACAAAATAACAAAAAAGGAATCCTTGTTCATATGGGAATAATCCTTTTTCGTTTGCAGCCATCTTGTTTCATTTTTCCGGCAACAAAAAATTTAAATTAAAGCCACTAAAATGACACTCTGTGAAGCAACCAACACATGGAGATAGTTTATTCAGACTCCTTTAGCTGGATTCTGCATTTACATGTTCGAGAAATACCCTTAAAATGTATTTTTTAAATATTAGGGTTTTTTTTGCATTTCATGATATGAAAAAAAAATTATTTTTTGTATCATGAGTTACAAAAAAATATACTTTTTCATGATGGAAAACCCTGCAGTTCAATGTATTTCCATTGGGGATTTCAACTTTGGAGCATAACTTTGCCATTTTTTCATATTTTCACATCAAATTTTCAATATGGCCTTTTTGACACCCCATCTCCTGAACAATGTCAGTAGAATTACAGAAATCCAGCCCAAATGCCAATTTTGTGGTGAGTTGGTGAAATTACCTTCCTCGTGGGATTTTAAAATTTTTACCACCATTGTTCATGAGGTAGGGCCACAAGAAGGCTACACTGTAAATTTGTAGAAAAATATGTAAACATGGCAAACTTATTATACTATCTCAAAAAGTAAGGAAATCAGTTACAAAAAAGCTTTGTTAATGCAGGAGTTAGGGTAAAGCCACAAAAGTAAGGAAATGTGGTGTTAGGGTTTCAAACCCTACCACGTCACCAACACCCTGTAGGCAACTTGAGAAGCCAAACACACTCACACACCACACCTGGTTTTGTACCTGCAGGGTGATGTTGGGGTGTTAGGGTTTGAAACCCTAATGCCACATTTCCATACTTTTGTGGCTTTACCCTAACTCCTGCATTAGCAACGTTTTTGCAACTAATTTATACTGTATACATAGAGAGAGAGAGAGAGAGAGAGAGAGAGAGAGACTATATAATGGCAAGGTGTGGTATACAAGGAAACAATGCCATTTAGGGGTTGAACAAGCCATAATGTTACAAGCCCAAAGGGTGAATGGCCTTTATGAGCTTGTTCAACCCTGAGACAATATTATTTCATGAGTATGCCAGACTTTGTCCTATGTTTTGCAATAGTGTTAGGGGCTAGGGTGGTTGTTACATGTTTTATAAAGGGGCTTATTACTTGTGTTGTTAAGGGATTTGTTACTTGTGTTATTAAGAGGCTTGCTACATGTGTTGTTAAGGGCATGTTACTTTACTAAGGTTTATTTGGAATAGGAATAGACCTTGTGGTCCTTCTAGCCTATTTCCCACCACTTAGTGGTAATGTATATTCATAGTGTTATGATGCCATGAGCATATATCTATCCAGAAGTCTTTTTTTTTTATTCATTCAAGTCCTTAGCTTCAACCACTTCATCAGGCAATGTGTTCCATTGTCCCACCACTCTCACTGTGAAATATGATCCCCTCAGGTTAGTCCGGAACCTTCTCCCTAGCTAGCTCATCCTGTGGCCTCTTATGTTGTAAATATTTTCCTTAAATTCCAAACTGGTTCCAGCACATACGTTATTATCCTTAAGTATATTATAGAATAGCAACGGGTTGTCTCTCTTTCTTCTTTGTTCCAGACTATACAGTCCAAGAGACTGCAATCTATTTTTGTAATCCTGACCCTTCACACCATTTATACATTTAGTAAATCTCCTTAGTACTTTTCTATGGTTGCAGTTTGCCACTTACATGCTGGTGACCAAAAATGTGAGCAATAGTCAAGATGTGGCCTAAAGATCTGAATAATGGCATAAGAACATCTCTGTGCCTACTGCAAATATGTATTTTAATATTACCCAGTATTTTCAGTGCCTTATTACTGACATGTGTATAGTGTGAGAAAAATGTCAGGTCCGGTAGTGTTATGACCCCCAAGTCCCTTTCCTGCTCGATGCTAACCAGTGGGTTGTTACCAAGAAAATATTGTTTTCTTGTGTTTTGCTTATCAAAGTGCATTACACAGCATTTGTCTTTCTTAAAATTCATGCTCCATGTGTCAGCCCAGATATTAATTATGTTTGAGTCTTCTTATATTGTTGTTGTATCACTTTCAGTTAGTGCCAGTCTCCCTGTTTTAGTATCATCCACAAACTTAGATATCTTGCTTCTGACACCAACATGCAAGTCATATATATATAATGTAAATAAAGTAGGTCCTAATGCTGAACCCTGTGGCACACCACTCATAACATTAGTTTTATTTGATGTTGAGTCCCCAATTTTTACAACCCAAGTCCTACTTTCCAGCTAATTTCTTATCCATGTCAACAACCTCATGTCCATATTCATGCTACCAAATTTCCCCATAAGCCTCCCATGTGGCACCTGGTCAAAGGCCTTCATAAAGTCAAGATAAATTATATCACTGGGTATATTTAAGTTCAACAATTTGCTAATTGTCTCATAAAAAGTGACTAGATTTGTGAGATATGATCTTTTCTTGACAAATCTGTATTGGGTAGTATATCTGTTTTCTTCTTGAGTCATTTTATCTGTGATGTAATTTTTCAATATTGTTTCGATTACTTTACCTAACACAGGTGTTAAGCTAATAGGCCTGTAATTTGACAGTTTGTCTCTACTTCCTTTTTTATGTATTGGGATCATAATAGCATGCTTCCAATCAGTCAGAAGTTTGCTCTTCAAAAAGGATTATATATAATAATGTTATCATTATTTGGGACCAGTTTATTATTTCCTCCCATATCATATTCATCGTAAAAGGATCATTTATCCTGATGTGTGTATTTGTACATTGCCCTGTTCTCATGTCATTGTTTGTGTCTTTATTAAAAGTTGTGGCAAAATAATCATTCAGGACATCAGCGATATCCTTGGCTGTATCCACCAAGAATCCATTATGCTTCAAGAGGTCAATGGAGGGGGCATTTCCCTTTAATGAATTTATGTAACTGTAGAATTGCTTAGAGCTTTATGTATTATTTGCCAGTTGATGCTCATGAGTTCTCTTACTCTTTCTTTTCAATTTCTTGCATTTTTTGACCATTTCTTTATATTTAATCTTATTTGTTTCATTATTCACCTGGATCTACTATTTGTGCATCTGTTTTTTTCCCCTAAAAGTTTATTTAATCCATTATTCATCCATCTAGGTTTTATCCCTCTGTTATTATATTTTTAGTTGGTACCCATTTTCATACAAGTGCCAGTAGTTTTGTTTTGAGTATTTCCCATTTTTCATTGACAGTCCAGTTTTTGAACTCTGTCTCCCACTGCCACATCTTCATATCCTTTATTATTTCTGTGTAATTTCCACCTTATAGTTGAATAGTACATGTTTGCTATTAATTTTTTCATGTCTGAAATCCACATTTATTTTGATCATGGCATGGTCACTAGAGACTAATGGTTCCTGATTTTCACATTTAGTGTTTCATCAAGTCACATTTGTTATAACCAAATCTGAGATCCTATTACATAGATACATAGAATTTGATGGCAGATAAGGACCGCCAGGCCCATCTAGTCTGCCCCTCTTCCCTACTCCTATCTCCCTCTGCTTCCATGTTTACCCATTTTACCTCTAGTCTGGTCATATACCATCTGATCTAGTCTGTATTCACGTATTATATCCATTAACTCATTTTCTAATCTTCCAGCAGTTGTATATTCTGTCAAATTTATATTACCTGGGTTGAAGTCTCTCATAATAAGAATGTGTTTGTTTGCTTCATATTTCTCCCTAAGTTTATTTATTTTTATTTTATTTTATTTGCTTTTGGAAACCGGGTGAGTGCACTAGGCATAGAAATGCCTATTTTCAGGCACAACCCTGGAGAGAGACAATGTAAAATACAAAAAGCACATACATGTGATGCAGCACATGGGATAGGTATAGAAAAAAACAACATAACACTAAACAATTGATTCAGAAAGCAAATCATCCTGGAAAGGTAGTGACAAATCCAGTATGAGGCAAACAGGGGTAACATTAAGGTCAAAATACATAAACTTTTGTTGAAACAGCACAAAGTACACAAGTTTACAAGTGATGCAGCTACAATACAGGATGTACTGGTAAATGCAATTCAAAGACACTGTGAGAAAACAGGCATTGCAAGTGATGGCATATATAAAATAAAACAATACAAAACAATTTAAGTGCCAGGTTGTGGTTGATGAAGAACAAGAAGAGGGAAGAGTGGCGGGAAGCAAGGAGAAAAGGGTTGGAAAAAGGAGGGAGAGAGAGAGAGAGGACATGAAAGGAGGGAGTGTAAGAGAGGTGGGAAGGAGGTGTCAGAGAGTGGATTAACTTGGAAGAGGGAAGAGAAAGGATGGTCTAAGGTGGATTAAAGCAGGTGCAGGGGCTGGTAGCCTGCAGATGCTCACGGTGCAGTTTCTTGAAACTGGCATGGGAGGTCGCTTGACAAATTGTGTGGGGTAGGGAGTTCCAGTATTTTGAAGCCATGTAAGAGAAAGCACATGCACCCTGTTAGTTCTGCATCTAGGGATGTGAAGAGGTGCTTGGCCTGTAGATCGCAGTCCATAGGAGAGAGGTTGTGAGTGCAGCAGGGAGGCAAGGGATAGGGGGAGGCCTGATCTGATGATGCAGTCAATTGGAGCGTCAAAAGACTGGAGTCGGTGGGTAGAGGGGCTGGGCCATTTAAGGTCAGCATAGAGCTGGCAATGGTGTTTGTAACTTGGGGATGCAGAGGCATAGCAGCAGATGCTATTATAGGTGGTGTCCCATTTATGGAGGGAGGATTTGGAGGCTGATTGGAAGGTGACTGAGCCATAGGCCAGGGCTGGGAGCAGGAATCCTTGTGCCACCGCTAGTCTGGCTGAGGGGGTAAGGGCATAGCTAGTTCTGTAGGCACTTGTAAGCTTGGCATTCACAGACTTGCAGATGGTTGTTATGTGCAGGTCAAAGTCTAGAGATTCATCAAGTGTAACTCCCAGATATTTGAAGGATCTAGTGCTGTCCAGAGGGGAGCTGTCAGCACACAGGATTTTTAGGGCATGATGATTCATCTTAAGCCTGGCAGGTGAGCCAAAGAGCATGGAGTATGTCTTGCTAGTGTTGAGAATAAGTTTGTTCTTAGTTAGCCAGGATTGGATATTAGCGAAGACCGAGGCAAGTGGGTGGTTTATGTCATCGGCAATTCTAGCACTGTGGTAAATAACTAGGTCATCAGCATAGAGCAGAGATGAGCAGTTTGGTACAAGAAGCGGTAAGTCATTAATGAAAACTGAGAAAAGCAAGGGGCCAAGTATGGAGCCTTGGGGCACTCTAACATGTATAGGGGAGAGATCTGATATGGCAGAGTTGAAAACTACAGCCTGTTTCCTGTCTGATAGATAGCTTTTGAACCAGGCTACTACATTAGAGGAGAAGCCATGGGAGCGTAGTTTATCAAGAAGAAGGGTATGGTTTACCAGATCAAAAGCCTTGGTTAGATCGATGAAAACCACACCTGTCAGAAGGCCTGAGTCCACAGAGGCATAGATGTAATTTGTGAGTTTCAAAAGGGCGGTGGAAGTGCTGTGGCCTATGCAGAAACCATGCTGGGAGCATGATAGAAGGTTGTACTTCTGAAGATATTCTATTGATTGGGTGGCCACCAGTTTTTCCAGAAAGTTGCTGAGCATGGAGAGAATAGCTATGGGACGGTAGTTCTTAATTTCTTTAGGATCTCCTTTTTTGGGAATTGGGGTGACTTTAGCTATTTTCCAGATATCAGGAACTGAGCCATGACATAGGGAAAGGTTGAAAATTTTGGTTAGGGGAGAGGCAATAAGAGGGGCAGCGGCTTTCAGGAGCCTAGGTTCCAGACCATCAGACCCTGAGCTGGTACTGTCAGGAGCGGAGAGTAGCAGTTTTAGCACTTCTGCCCTTGTGATACTCCTGAACCTAAAGAGAGGCTGCTTAAGTAGAGGTTCATTGAGGGGGTGAGGCGGTACGTATAGTTTGGAAAGAGTTCAGGTAGCTGGTCAGATCTGAAAAGTGGTGATTGAAAGAGTTAGCTATGGTCATGGGATTATTGCAGTGAATGCCGTTTAATAGCATATCACTTGTATGGGCCCAAGTATTGGCACCAAGGAGTGTTTTTATGGTAGACCAGAATTTTTAAGAGTTTTCAGCAGCCTTTGTTAGAAGGTCTCTGCAGAAAGTACTTTTGGCTAGGCGAATATTTCTTTTACATGTGTTTCTCAGAGATCAATAGTGGTTATAGTCGTTTAGTAGCCCAGTTGTTTTGAAGCGTCACCACAGTTTGTCCCTGGCCCTTAGTTGGGTAAGTAGGTCTTTTGTTAGCCACTTTGTCTGCGTTCCATGAATCTGACGAGTGACACGAGGAGCATAGGTGTCTTGAAGCAGGCCAAAGTGAACCAGGAAGTACTCAAGTGCCACCTGGGCATTTGTAGAGGTGTAGATGGGGGTCCAGTTAATCAAGGAGAGATCATGAGTAAACTGAGCTTGGTTGAAATGGGCCAAATTGCAGAAAGTAATTAGTTTAGGAGGTGGAGGTGGTTTATTTGTAGCGCGCCAGATGCAGTAGATTGGGGAGTGATCACTTATGGCATCTGCAAGGGTGCCTGAACGTACTATGCTGTCAGGGCTATTTGTAAGGACCCAGTCAATAAGAGTACTTGTCCAAAGGGGAGTCATGACCCTTGTAGGGTCTGTGATTAGTTGATGAAGGTTGTTACCTTGTATAATTGTATGTCAGGACTGGTTTGATTTACTAGTCCAGTTTAGGTTGAAATCCCCCAATATAAGGACTTCATTTCGGCCGATGGTGCTGTTTACTTGGGAGAGGAGTTCATCAAGACCCTTGCTACCACCAGCAGGAGGATTATAGGCACAGATGATGTGTAATTTCTTTGAGCCTAGTTGTAAGGTAGCATGGATAGCTTTGCATTGAGGTAGTGTTGGCAACACATTGTGGGATAGCAACAAATGAGGTTTATAGAAGATAGCTACGCCACCCCCACGCTTTGCTGATGGCCTATCCTGTCTAATGATATTGTAATTGGGTAGACTACAGAGGGTATCAGTGGTGGAGGGTTTTAGCCAGGTTTCAGATAGGCAAAGGATATCAGGGTGATATTGAGCAACCCATGCCTCTAGTTCTGTTATGTTGTGGAGAAGGCTCCTTATATTCATGTGTACAATGCGGAGGCCCTTTGTGTCAATCCAGGTTACATCATGGTGAGATAAATTACTTAGGGGTCACAGGTTTAGCTCAATATCCCCAGCTAGTACTAAGGCTAACAGCGCTAGGTACCATAACTTACAATGGATGAAAGGGGGAGGCAGTATAAGGTGCAACGTGGATTTACGTAGAGTGTAGGATAGGTGGTAGATGAATTTATAGGGGATGAGAAGTGGGGATGTGTAACGGTGCCAATGTGCTGGCAGGCACATAGCACAGAATGACGGGTCATCTGGGTGGGTGTATCGATGGTTCATAGTTGAAGGGGAGTAAAATATAGGCAGCCAAATGAGGCAGGAAAAAATAAAGACCAGTAGAAATGTAAAGCAGGGTTTTTTAGCCATATTTAAATTAATTAAGATGGTCATTTTAGAGTAGTGTGTAAGGGAGAGGGTTCAAGGAGAGTACCAGGGTATGTAATTGTTTGCAGGAATTAGATTTCTCAGCCAGAGAAATAGAACTAGTTTCTAGTGCCCTCTAGCTACCAACAAAAATAACCTGCAAATGGTAAAGTGAGGAGATAGTTAATTTTTCCACTAGGGCATGCCTTGGGCGTGGTTACAGTATTCCTGCCCTATATAGCTAGAGGCGGACAAGGGTGGGTGTGGTGGGGGGTGGGTGGTGAGCAGTCGTGAAGCGACTGCAGGAAAGCAGTAACCCTCCAACAGCTGCAGGCTACTGCTATGCTTAGGGTAGTGTGAGCAGCTTGGAAATTAAATTCTTTCAAATTAAATTGCACTTTAGAGTTTCTGTCTCCCTCCTGAGCTGGCACTTCACTCTCTTACAGTTCAGCTGCTAGCGTACAGCAGGTCAGTGGGGGCAGTTTCAAATTTAAATTATTTTTGTCATGGGCACAGACACAGGAGATTTACAGGAGCCCGGGATGCTAGAAGCTGCACAGCTGGCACTCCGAGCGCAGCTGCAACTGAGAAAAAACACTGAGCTGCAGGCTATTTTAAATTTGTCAAGAAACAGTTGAAATTCGCACTCCGAGAGCTGCTGTGCTGAAGTTATGGCTACGGCTGCACTTTTAATTGAACAATCCTAACTGTAAAACAGCAAACTTTCATTTTTTTCATTTGGGGACGCTTGGGGTTTGAACCCTTGCAAGTACTGGTGGTACAGTTACTTTACAATTTATTTAGTTCCTTCCCTAGCAAGCTAACAGAACAGTTCATTGATCTATATCACAGCACTCGCTTTGGGCTGCATTAGTAGGGTAGTCTGTTGCAATTTTTCCAAAACCGGGCAGACAATTCAAGCCAAAAAGGGAGCCAAGATTCAAAAGACAAAGATGGCCAGCTGTGAGGTGCTGCTCAAGTCTCGAGGAGGATAATTACCTTAATGGCCAGGTGCCTTGGGATCGTCTGGGGGGGGAGCTCCAGGGCAGAGGAGCCCTCCTGTGGCAGAATGCTAAGGAGAAAGAAAAGAGGGTGAGCAGCTTGTTATATAGGAAAAAAGGGAGGGAACAAGGAGGTAATATGAGTAGCTTTTGGTGGGGGTGGACAGAGCAGAGTGGGTGGAAGACAGATAAGGCACACTGAAAATGGCTAATTACTGTACCTTACAACTTGCAGTGAGGCTTTACATGTACATGCACAACTCTCCTCTTGCAAATAATTTGTGTTCTGAGTGAGCAACAGTATAACAATTTTAAACGTGAGAGGAGCAGTATAACATCAGGTTCATAAAACTACAGCTCGACTTTGTCAGATTATATAGAGTCAACTCATTTAAACTGTGTACTTCTGTTATAAGGAGTATAATTTAGCAGGTAATTATATTTCAGCAGCGACAAAATAGACTCGGGAGGTCGGTCTTGGATTTTACAACAGGCAGCAACCCACCAACAGCTGCAGGCTACTGCTATGCTTAAATTCCTTCAATAGGGCCTCATTATATTCACTATTGCTATTTGGGGGTCTATAGCATGTGTCAACCATTCGTGCTTTTTGTTTAGCTATTATATCAACCTAGAGTGTTTTCAAATTGGATTCAGCGGAGGTCAGAGAACTGTTGATCTCTACATTCTTCAGGCATTTATATTACATATACTCTAGGGTCATAACTTTCATTTGCTGTTACTATTCTTAACTTATCCAGTTTATTTAAGGATCTTGCATTCAAATAAAGGATTTTTAGTGATTTGATATTAAATTTGCTGTTGGATTTGTTGGATGTAGATACCCCTTACTGTTAACCTCAGTAGGTAAAATATTGTTTGTAAACACATTTTGTATACTCTAGCTTCCCCCAATTACTTAGTGTTTTGATCCCTTTTCCCAGGAGTGCTACCCCTTTCTTAGTCAAATGTAGGCCATCTCTAAAGAACAAGTCCCTTCTATCGTCAAACAAACCCCAGTGTCTCACAAATTTAAAGTTTTCTTTTATTGCCCATTTTCTCAGCCGGTAATTTATTGTTTTTATTTTGTCTGCTCTTTTCCAGCTCTTGGTGCCTGTAATTCTTCTGAGAATAGTGTCTGACAATTGTGCTCCTTAAGTACCTTTCCTATTTCTGTAAATTCCTTTTATAGATCGTGACTGGGGTATTTTTTTATGTTGTTTGTTCCTACATGTATTAGTATTAATGGGGGTGACTTTTGTGGCATGATTAGCTTTTTTAATCATCCTTGTTATCCTTAGTTTTTGTACCAGGAAGGCAAGTACAGTAACTTGAATGTGTTCTTTGTTCCTTTCACATATTTTACTGTCAGTGAACCTCAAGATGGAATCATCTATTAATATGACTTCTGTTATTTTTTTCTTCCCTATTATGGGATTTACTGTATGTTCCACATTCACATCTGGTGTTGTGTCCGGGCTAGTATTCTCTGCCTCTTCCACTAAAATAATCCTCAGAATTTATAAGATGGGTGTCAGCTTGCCTTCCTTTTTTTTTGTTCTTTTTGTACTCTTTACCAATCATGATCACTTTCGTTGTCCTCCTCAATTCTTTTCCTCTTACCCTGACTGTCTTTTTCCATTCCATTTCATTTACATTATTTTCATTTTGAATGATATAAGTCTCATTCACTTGTGTTGTTAAGAGGCTTGTTACATGTGTTATTGGAGTTGTTTGTAGTGCGTTGGATAGTAATGTGTTATTAAGGTGTTAAGAACACATTAATATAGTGGTGGTATATATTTTTTTCCAATTGTTTAACCAGGAGTGGCACATTAATGTTTACAGGTGTGACCTGGGAGCACAAGGAAGTTAAGTGACTTGCCCAGGGTCACATAGTATGCAAGATGGAGCTGTGGGATTCAAACCCAGGTCTCCAGTTTTGCAGCTCAGAGCCTTAAACCACTGCACTATACTGCCTCCCCATATAGATACATATACATATAGGAAGTATATATTGTGCCTGTTAGGTATTATTAAGGTGTTAGTAATGCATTGATACTCTCTAATTAGCTAACAGATATCATAATATGCTAATTGGTTACCAGTGTACATGGGATGATGTTTTTTCTATGGGGACAAGGGCCCAAGAGTGAGTGGCTTTATTACCCTAATTAGCCACCTGAATGAGAACATTTCCGAGTGTGCCACCCTTTCCCATTGTTTATTGAATATAATACATTAGGATGGTTATTTTTATGGCGATCACATTTTCTCATTGTGGCACCAGGAGACCTTTTGTGGCAAGGAAGAATGGTGTATAGTGAGTGCAGGTAGGAGTTTGGGATATTTCTGGGTGTGGGAGGGGGGTTGTGTGTGTCATTTTTTCTAGTTTCATTTGTAGTTTGTTAATTTGTTTGGCTAGCTTACTAATGATCCATTAATTGTGCTATTAATATTGTCCCATGGGGTTTAATTTAGTGTAGGTATATACTTTTCATTAGTGTAGGTGTATACCTTCAATTGTTTGATTAGTGAAGGTATATTTAGGTATATTTTATCTATCAATTTCAAAAAATGTATCAGGAAAGACATATTGAGCTACTAACAGCTTGTTTCCAAATGCATCCTGGGGTAGAGGTGAAATGGAGAAACATCAAGAGGTGGAAAAAAGATAAAACAGTAATAACAATATCAGATTACAAAAATAGAAGGCATATGCAGCAATACAGTATATCAAAGGCACATAACCATAACCATAGAAGGCAAATCAATACAACAGATACATGTAGTAGATAAAACTGGGTTACTGTATATTAGGCAAGGGGAAAATACTCTTACAGGTACAGAAAGGAAGGAGAACAGCATAGCCAGGGCAAAATTACTTGGGGGAAGGCAAACGTGGTAAAAGGTCATGGACAGTAGTAGGTAGGAGATGAAAAGTCATGAAATTGACAGTTCATGTAGAAAGCAGAAGAGGCAGAGTGGACTGACAGGGGAAGGGAGGACCAGAGTTTAGTTCACAATAAACACAGCAATAGAGTCAAGCCATACAAAGGCAAAAGTACTGGACTTTAGGAGGGCTGACTTTGCCAAATGGGTGAGTGCCTAAGGAATGCACTAGCAAAGGGGCAGGAAGGAGGGGTGGAAGAACTATGGCGAATAATAAAAACTGCCATCACAGAGGTAACGAGCCTTTGTGTGAAGCAAATAAACAAAACAAAACGATGTAAGAAACCACTATGGTTCTCAAAGGAAGTGGCAGTGAAGGTTCAAGAGAAAAAGAAAGCATTCAGGAAGTACAAGGAATCACAGAAGGAGCAGGACAGAGAACTGTATCAGTTAAAGCAAAAGGAAGCTGGGAAGGCAGTCAGAACAGCAAAGGCCCAAACCGAGGAAAAGATAGCCAACTCAGTTAAGAAGGGGGATAAAACCTTTTAGAGGTACATCAGGGAGTGAAGAAAGACCAAGGAGGGATAGTGAGGCTTAATAAAGGGGAGGGAGAGGGTGGGCAGAGGAGACTGTGAAAAGGCAGAGATACTAAACAAATATTTTGCTCAGTATCTACAAATGAAGAGGGTAACTAAAACAAACAATAGAAACACTCTGAATACAGAAGCTGATACCAGCCCATTTACAGAAGAAAGGTTATGAAAGAACTCTTAAAACTGAAGGTGGACAAAGCAATGGGGCCTGATGGGATTCATCTCAGAATTCTAAAGAACTAAGGGAGAACTAGTGACACCACTGACTACCCTCTTTAACAAATCATGGGAGGATGGGGTGGTACCCGAGGACTGGAGAGGGCAGATGTGATTCCCCTTCACAAAAGTGGGAGCAAGGCAGAAGCAGGAAACTACAGACCTGTTAGTTTAACCTCAGTGATAGGGAAAATGATGGAATCACTTCTGAAGGAAAGAATTGTCACGTATCTAGAGGCCAGAGGGGCACAGGACCCAAGGCAGCATGGATCCACAGTGGGAAGGTCATGCCAGACAAATCTGATAGATTTCTTTGACTGGGTGACCAAAGTAGTAGATCAGGGAGGGGCTGTGGACATGGCCCACCTAGACTTTAGCAAGGCATTTGACACAGTCCCACACAAAAGATTAATATACAAGTTAGCCAGCCTGGGAGTGGGTCCCAAGATGACAGCCTGGGTAAAGAATTGGCTGGAGAATAGGACACAGAGGTAATAGTAAATAGAGTCCACTCTGAAGAAGGGGGTTACTAGTGGGTACGCAGAGTTCAGTATTAGGACCGGTCCTCTTCAATGTCTTTATAAGCGACATTGCAGAGGGACTGGAAGGAAAAGTATGTCTCTTTGTAGATGACACAAAGATCTGCAACAGAGTTGATGCACAAGGTGGGGTGGAAAGGATGAGAAGGGACTTGGCAAGGTTAGAGGAATGGTCAAATGTATGGCAGCTTAGATTCAATGCTAAGAAGTGCAAGGTGAGATACTAACAACAACAAAAATGGAAAGGGACCTGGGGGTAGTCATATCAGATGACCTAAAGGTGGGCAAGCAATGTGAGAGGGCAGCAAGGAGGGCTGGTGGGATACTGGGATGCATAGAGAGAGGCATCACCAGTAGAAAACAGGAAGTTATTATCCCTCTGTACAGACAGCTGGTGAGACCCCATCTGGAGTACTGTGTGCAGTTCTGGAGACCCAATCTCCACAAAGACATAGACAGGATGGAAGTGTCCAGAGGAGGGCAACTAAAATGGTGCAGGGTCTGCACCAGAAGAGATATGAAGAGAAACTAAATGAGCTTAATATGTATAGCCTCAAGGAAAGGAGGGAGAGGGGGGACATGATAGAAACTTTCAAGTACTTCAAGGGAATCAACAAAGTCCAAGAGGTAGCATCTTTCAAAAAAGAGGTGTGCAAGAACAAGGGGCACAATTTGAAGATGGGGGGCAGCTCAGAGGTAATTTAAGAAGTATTTTTTTCACAGAGAGGGTTGTGGATGCATGGAACGGCCTTCCGGAGGAGGTTGTGGAGAAAACAGTGGTGGAATTCAAGCATGCATGGGACAGTCATAAGGCCATTCTAGGGGGTGGGGGTAGTAAGAAGTAGGCTGCTGGTTAACTAGGATCTGCAGCTTATCCAGTAGGTAGGGAAATGGGCAGACTGGGTGGGCCAAGCGGTCCTTATCTGCTGTCAAATTTTATGTTTCTATGTTTCTAAATTGACTAACAGTACATTTTCTAGAAGGAATAAAGAGGTACTGTGTATAGTTTTAATTGATAATTTAGTTAAAGGTATACAAGGAAATAAACAATGTCCTTTTGTATAGGGAAAATTCCCCATCCATGTCTTATGTATCTCTATATGGATAAGAGAAGTAACGGACGGAGAAAAGAGTTATGCTCAGCTGCCTTTCTTTTCTGCAGAGATATGACTGTGTAGTTCAGGGGAAATTTCCTTAGGAGGATATAGACCCAAACTACATTGCAATTGGCTGTCCTTTTCCTTCTGCTCTTGTGATGTGCCAGACAGCTACCAGAGCAGAGGATGGTGCTGGAGGAAGTTCCCATCCATGTTCCCATCTTCTTAGGAGGAAAGCTGCAGTTTATTAACCAAAAGCAGTCTTACAGCAAGGAACAGGGCAACATTACAGTAATAAGGAATACAGTACAGGGCAAGAGTGAGAGATAGGGCAGTAGCCAGACAATATAAATGCACAGACCAGGACCATGTCTGTTGCCCTATCTCAGCCACCTGGCACAATAAATACAGCTTTTGTACACCATGACACTGGTGGTTGCCCCACCCCCACCCCCATTATACGGGTAAATACAGCTGCCATACATTGCTCCCTCAGACACCCACAACCCACCTCAGAGCCTGTAATGTTTTACAGTCCTTGGAATGCAAAGACAATATCCATAATCAAGCCTTTTAGTTTTGACTCCCATAAATAAAATTACAGGAAGGATCAGCTGGTTCTGTGCTAGTTTTCAATTACAATGGCAGCAATTCAGAGCTTTTTTTGTTGCTCCCCTTAAATAAAATATACACCTTGGAGTTCATGGAGTATGGCTTCCTACACTCATGAGAGAGAGAGAGTTCATGCACTATACAAATTACTATTCTGTCCATACTTCTCAAGTGTCCCTCATTACGAGGGACAACCCTCATTTTACCCCTTAAAATTATTGTGCCCCTCACCAGTCAGTCACGGGAAAGGCGCTGCCCACAAAAAGAATGTAGTGTAAATTCAGATTTTAAAGAAGAAATTCATAATATTCTAAAATTCTAAATCAAAAATAAACTTTGTACAAGTAAACACTATGGTTTTCACAGTGTTCTGAGCTTCTATCTCCATGTTAGAGGATGTGTTCCTCATTCTGGGGGTCTATGTCGTTCATTGTCCTTCATTTTGAGTGTCCAGAAATGTCCATGTCCCTCATTTCAGTGACAAAAGGTTGAGAGGTATGATTCTGTCATTCGCCCCATTGTCGCCCTGCCTGCCCTCGTGATTTTTTCTAGCATGAGTGCCATGCAGCTTCATTGCTCACTTTCTTCTCTCCTAATTTCAAGGACTGTTTCCATGTTATTTACTATCCAATTTTCCCAACTTCAACTGTTGGCTCTTTAAAACAAAAAACAAACAAACAAACAAAAACAAAACAAGAAACAGAACAAAACAAAAAAATACCCAGGAAATGCTAAACAAATACCTGAAGACTGAAATACATATTATATTCCCTGGATTTCTGCGAGGGACTTTTCAATGATATGTTGAAGTAGTGGCTCATTTACTGTATGTCCTTTTGTTCTGAGCAATGGAATGGCGATTACATTAGGAACCCTTTTTCAGTTCACGCAATATTCAGTTTGTATATCCCCCCCCCCACACACACACACACACATTTCTTCTCTCTACAGCCAGGTTCAAAGCAGGGGGCTGATATTACCACCTCATGTGCCATATAATAACAGCACCTCATGATAATGGGCTATTTCTCTTCTTTCGTAAAGCACTTTGACGCAACTGCAATATGTTGAAGTAGTGGCTTCATTTACTGTATGTCCTTTTGTTCTGAGCAACGGAAGGGCGATTACATTAGGAACCCTTTTTTAGTTCACGCAATATTCAGTTCATATACCCCCCCAACACACACACATTTCTTCTGTCTACAGCCAGGTCCAAAGCAGGGGGCTGATACTATCACCCCATGTGCCATATAACAACAGCACCTCATGATAATAAATGCACCAGAGCAACCCGCCTAGCTAAAGCAGAATACTTCAGCTCCTCCCTTCATTCCAACTTAAACTGTCCATCCAAATTCTGGAAGGATATTCACTCCATTTTCTCCCTCCCAACTGCCCATCCTCCCCCTCTCCTTCTCGTGAACAACTCCCTCCTCACTGAGCCACAGGATGTCGCCACTGCTTTCAACACATACTTCTCCTCCTGTGCCTCAGCCCTCCTCTCTTTCCTGCCCACCTCGGTGCCACCCAGTCCCCCCTCCCATATGTTCTACCTCCAGTGAGCCCCCCACCTTCACCTTCAAAGCAATTTTGCCAGTTGATGTCCTCATAGCCCTTCATGCCCTCGACACAACAAAAGGTAAAATCCCGATGGCCTCGACTGCAATCTCCTCCACCTCTCCACCTCAGCCATTGCAACCCCCCCCGCCTCCCTCTTAAACCTCTCCTTTTCTTCTGCCGCTGTCCCCCAGGTCTGGAAGCAGGCCATCATCATTCCCCTTCCTAAAGGGTGCATCACCACCTCCCCCTCAAATTATCATCCTATCTCCCTCCTCCCCACACTTGCAAAGCTGCAAGAACACTTAGTGCTTAATCAACTCACCTCCTTCCTCTCTGACACCAACTTCTTCATAATGTTCCAGTCCGGATTCAGGAAGAGCCATTCCACAGCCTCCTCCCTGGTTAGGTTCACGGACTTCATCCTCTCAGGCATGGACAAAGGGTTGATCACTTTGGCCATTTTCATAGACTTTGCCAAAGCTTTTGATATGGTCTCCCACCCTCTGCTACTTCAATGTCTCTCAGAAGCAAGCCTAGCTAGCTCAGCTACCATCTGGTTCAAAGCCTACCTCGCTAACAGAACTCAATCAGTAAGAATCGCTGACATCACCTCCTCACCTCTTCCTATAGCCACCGGAGTTCCCAAGGGATCAGTACTTGGCCCTATCCTGTTCTCTATCTTTTTAAACAACCTCCCTCTGGTGTGCTCATCCATGTCTATTCAAATGTACGCAGACAATACTGTCCTCTTTGCCTCAGGCTCCTCCCCAGAAGAGATAACAGCCTACCTCCAGACTGATTTCAACAAGGTACAGTTATGGTTTAGCTCTCACCAGCTCTCTCTCAATGTGAACAAAACCACCACCATGACCTTCGGCACTCGGCAACATCTAACCAGGCTTCCTTCCCTCCCTACCTTCCACACCCTTGACGGGACAGTACTGGAGGACGTCGTTTCCTTCCGCTACCTCAGGGTTTGGCTTTACAGACACCTGTCCTTCTCCGACCACATTGATGCCATCATAAAACAACTGTGTCCCAAGCTCGGAGCCCTTTACAGGAACCGCAACTGCCTCCCTCTTATGGCCAGGCAGGAGCTGGTGCATAAGATGATCCTCCCCTCTTTTGACTACTGCAACATAGTATACAGTGCCACTCCCAAATCTACCTTAGCCAGACTGGATTCACTTTTCCATGCCTTCCATCGTTTTGCCCTCGATGCCACCCCCCACACCCATCACTGCAACCTCTACCATGCCCTCGCACTCCCTTCCCTCAAAAAACGTCGCCTTCAGCACTGCGCTAAATTCGTAGCCAAATTCTGGCATGACGCCCTACCCTCATACCTCTCTACCCTACTTACCCCAGCTCCCTCCACTTCTCATGCCCTCAGATCCCTCAATGATCTGAAGCTTCAAATCCCTAGGCAGAAAACCACTATTGGTCAATCTGCCTTCTTCTACTGTTTCCCCAAACTCTGGAATGAACTCCCTCCCCATATTCGCCACTCCTCCTCTACCCACTCGTCTTCAGCACTAGCAAACTACCTCTGGGTAAATTACTCCTGCACTTAAATCACAAGGTGTCCCCTTTGTCCCCCCCACACTGCCTGACCAGCGGCACCAAGTTCATGCTATGGAAACTGGCTTATCTATACCAACTTCAGCACTTCTAGTACAGTGGCTTTACCCTGTCCTAAACGCTCCTTGATACTGACTGATCCTCACATTTCTCCACTCAGTGTCACACCTCATCTATCCAATACTATGCCATTCAGTAATATAATCTATGCCTGCCTAATGTTGTTGTTGAACTGTACTGATGTCTTGTCCCTAGCCCAACACACAATTGTATCCTGCAACTGCATAACTGAATCTTCTCTGTTAACTGTTCATCTGATTCTGCCTGCTGTATTGTTATAATTGTGCTCAGCTATGTTCTACTGTTTTTCCTCCTATATGTAACTCTTGATAACCTGCGAGTTATCTCCACTGTACCCTCACCCCGGCCGCACCGGAGACTAACATATGTTTGCTCAGTGTCTCTCTGGTGAAGCAATTTCAATAAATAAATAAAGGGGTATTTCTCTTCTTTCGTGCACCCCCCCCCCCGAAGGGCAGGATTTTTCTACCCACGGGTGACTGTGCTGTATTTTAATGTTTCTCCGCGAGTTCGGTGCTCATTGTAAAGCACTTTGACGCAACTGCAAGAAAGGCATTTTAACGTAAAATGGTACTGAGCCCAGCAGGTGGCATCATGTGCCTTTAAACCTATTTTCACTGAAATGAGGGCCACTGCCACACAAAAGGAACAGCGGTCATTAAAATGAATTTGATATGAAACATGGTGTTACAAACTCTTAACTCTGGCAACTACTGCCTTTACGTGTGCACGTTTCATTTTGCTACAGCATCGCACATTGTTGGTATGAATTTATGCTTTGAAACCAGGTTTATCTGCACCTTCTCTGTGTGGACAGCACATTTTCCGAGTGGGCCTGAGGGATATGACACATCTGATAGGGCGTCCTTGTAATGGCATGGCGCAGCTGAGTCTTGAGCATATGGGAAGTGTGTGTGGGGGGGGGGGGGTTGGCTTGGGAGCGACCTTGTGCTCCCATTGCGGAACCGCTGCAGCGGGATGGGGGCTGTAGAAGGAACGTCAGCTGACGCTGCCACGCTGGTCCCGCCCCTCCACCGGCTCTTTACCCCTGTTAATCCACTCTGGACTAGACTCTAATGCTCTCAGTGCTACTAATGCCAGCCCACAAAAGGGGGAGAAAAAAACCGAAGCAGTGTGCACTGTTGCTTCTTCTGCCTACAAACCAACAGGCTTACAGAAAAATAAAAAACGCATCGATTATGGCACCTCAATGAAGTACCCCGTCCGGACTCTGAAGCAAAAAAAACGGGGTTTTCCTTCCAACTGCCCATGTGTGACACTTGCACGTTTAACAGTTGTGAGAGCACGGCTCTGTTTCTGAAGCTATTCGAGATCTCTCAGATCTGCACTATGACTTGATATGTTACTATATCTGGCTGGCGAAACAGGAACGCGCCAGTTTGCGCCTTGTATGTTGGTTTTCTTTTTGCTTTTGCAGTGAAACTTGATCTATTTTGCAAATAAATGTAATCGGTATTGGTGGGACAATAAACCTTGCAGCTAGCTATGGTACACGTTGGAATTATAACCTGGATAGCGTCAAACCTAAATTCCAGACAAGTTATTTCCAATTTTAAAAGGAAACAATATATGGAAATTCAACAATGTAGAATGTTACCTGAAGATTTTTGTCAATGAAGGGTTTGTCGAATTGTACTTGTTCCATGTGCATATGTACTTATATAGGTAAATCGGAGCAAACCATATTGCTGGGAAACTATCAAGATTAAGACTAAGCACATAACTTGAATTCTTACTGTATAAGGAATGGTAGGTAACAATATATCAAGGCACAACTAAAAAATAATTATGCTATTGGGGACTTTGATACTGCATGTAGATGTTTGCTATTTGCGCTGCATGGAACCAGCTGCGGAAGTACTGTGACCGAGTCTGAATGTGCAAAATGATTATAATGATTGACACAATTCTCAGGACTTTGTGGCAGTCTTGGAAGCTGTGCCGATTGTATTGTTGATCTAGCAATTACGGCTGTCCATTAAACCTGAAAGATGCGTCTGTATTCCGAAGAGTTTAGATGATGCTATTCCTGGAATTGCCTTTGTCCCCTGGAAACAACATTAGTGTCGGATGTCAAGAGGCAACTTCTCTCAGACAAACTGGGTTCGAAGTTTACCAATTAAATACAAGACCGCAAAGCTGGCCTCCCCATGCTGCGAGGTACACTTCATTGCAGTTAGACTGCTCGAACAAAAAGCACAATGTAAAGGGGGAACCATGCGTATCAAGACGATGCCCTCTGCAATGGGAATAATATGCTGCGATCATCTGCACCTCTAGTAACACTAGTCCTCTTGGACAAGAATGGGAAGCAGAAAGGAGTCAGAGTTATTGATGTAAAGGTATAGACATAAACAAAAATATTAAACAAACAATGGAGTTGTCTGAGGTACGGTGTTCAAGCGCCAGCGATGAACTTTATACTATTAACAAAACGCCTATTAACAATAGCAGCACAAGAGCTAAACGACTTCTGTGGCAGAATGCTGTCAGACATATAACCGAGCAACGCTTTATACGGGAACAAAGCAGTGCAAAAACAATAAGTTCTGATGAGTCTTACGGCCAAAATGCTCGCAAACAGTCGACCGGCAAAGCATCTTTAAGTGACAGGCATAACAATGGGGGCACCAAAGTGTTTCCTGAAAGAGCAAGCAGTGACCTGGGCTTCCTCCACTTAGACTGCGCCCCAAGCAACTCCGATTTCTTCTTGAATTGGGGCTACACATACAGAGGGATAATTTTTCCAACTTTAAGGAATTCCTTTAAATCTAGAGATCTGGAGAGGCTTTATCAGCGCTATTTCCTTGGCCAGAGGCGCAAGTCTGAGGTTGTAATGAACATCTTGGACGTCTTGACTAAGCTGACCCTATTGATCCTTCATCTCACCTTGGCCTCTGCCCCTATGGACCCTATCAAGGGCATCTTGTTAGGTTTTTTCACTGGTATTGAAGTGGTAATATGTGCCTTAGTAGTGGTTAGGAAGGACACCACTTCTCATACTTACTTGCAATACAGTGGGGTAATAACTTGGGTAGCTATGGCCACCCAGATCCTAGCAGCAGGGCTTGGCTATGGGCTTCTTGGGGATGGCATTGGCTACGTACTTTTTACCCTTTTTGCTACCTACAGTATGCTTCCACTGCCCCTCACATGGGCTATCCTAGCTGGAGTGGTGACCTCTGCTCTACACATTGCGGTGCAAATGGTTATCCCCAGACATGCAGTGACTTCCACAAATCAGGTACCTTTAACTATTTTTTGTTTGCAAAAATAACATTGCCAGTGTCTGCAGTATACCTATTGTACATAGTTTAGTCATCTTTATTTAACCATAATTTCTCATTGATCCTTTCTGCTTTTACACCACATATCATCACATTCCACAGCTGACCACAATTTGGCTGCTATCTGTACTTATTGATTTATCTGTTTTTCTTGGACAGTTGGTGGAATAGCATATTGTAACTTTCGAATGTTTAATAGAATAGTCTTAGAGATATCATGCAAAAGTATCAATATTTTGTCAATTGACTACATGATATGATTGCTAAATCATACTGCCCGACCCAAAACTGTGTGATGGTTAGAGGTTTTTATTTAGTGCTCAGATTCAAGCTACCATGTATTCTGGCTGCAAAGCCTTTTTTAATTTTTTTAAGTAAACTGTTTATCCAGCTGTGACCTTATTAAGGCATGTATCTCTCGGCTCTCTGAACATTTACCTTTGTGTTTAGAAGTTTACATCTGCTTCAGTCTGTGATTTCAGCATACCTTTTCATGATACCTCTGGGAATGCTAAACTGTATCTCTGCTTTTCTTAAACCTGCAGTGCATGATAGTGGTGAAAATTTTGACCTATACTTCTTATTCCATTTTAGATTACCCTTTCCCTCTTGTTTTGTATGATACATTCTTTTTTCTATTTTGAGTCTGATTTAATACTCTTTTTTTTAACATTAAAAATAATAAAATGAGTGCACGTTTTATTATGGCTTGGTCCAGGTTGTTATCAGTATTCTTTATGTTTTTGAGCACCTATTGCTGAAGATCACTTTTCTTGTGCCTAAAATGAAGTAACATTCAGCAGACAAAGCTTCCTAACCTTATGGGACAACGGAGGTACAAACGCAGCTGTGGAAATTGATGAAAACCTGGTCGGAGCCATATTAAAAGGAGCACTCCTTTTATTATTTCAAACATAAAGAAAAAAGTGTTAAAGCAGAATCAAAATGGTAAAGTAAGGGTGTCATTCAAGATGAAATGGAAGGGGCAATCTAAAATGGAATAAAAAAGTAAAGGTCAAAATTGCCACCGCTGTCATGAACTGCTGCTTTAATATTTGAACAACAGCAACTAGTATATTTTCCTTCTACATTAGCAAAATGGATTATGAAGGTTTAGCAAGGGTGTGTTGGCCTGGTTGAGATACTTAAGAGGAAAACACATGCCTTCAAAATGAATGAATAATGCTTTTGAATGGGGGTATAGAGCACCCTCAGTTCTTCTTATCCAAGTTAAGAGGGCCAGATGCTTCATGTAAAGAACTTCCTTACATCATTTAATCCTTCCCACTGGATAGGCTCTGTAAGTAATCATGCAATGAATACAGTGTGGCTGTTGTGGTGTGGGTATTATTGAAGTAGCAAACTCCCCAGCCTTCATTGATTTGAAGATGAGGTGTTGCATTTTGAGTTATTTGATATTGAAAAGTGCACAGACCATGAGTAGCATAGCTAAGCATACAACAGACAGATGTGAAATGGTGGGACCAGCTTTAATTATAAAAAGACATACTGTATACAAAGCCTTACTAAGCATTTCAGTCAGTTGTCGTGTTATGGTTTGGATCAACATAAAATGCAAACAGACATTAGGTAGTTTTACTTATTGGAAGGTTAGCTTGTAAACCTAAATCTATATTAAGAATGATCTCTGACCTCAGCAGATAAAAATAGCATATTGCTCCCTGTGTGCTGTAAACACTGATGTAAAAAACATAATCTTAAACATCGCAGACACAGCACTGAAACATAATGCAACTATGTGGACATTTCATATGCCATTTATTTAGTTTGTAATCCTATCCAGTTAGGGTGCAAATTCCATCTTTTAGATTTAATTACATGACATATGTAACATATTGATTAACAATAAACAGTTGACATTCTAACAAAATTTTGGTTACATCATTTGCAGCACCAAGACTGTCTGAGCCATAGAAAGTATAGACCTTAACCTGCTCTGCTATTACACTTCATTTGTCATGTTATGGTGCAAATCAACACAATATGCAAAGATACATTAGGTAGTTTTACTGACTGGAAAGCTTAGTTTGTAAAGTGAAATATATATTAAAAATGTTCTCTGTCCTCACAGACTAAAGTGGCATATTATGTTCTGTATACTTTATACACTGATGCAGAAACCTTCATCTAAAAATATTACAGACATAGTAATGAAATATCATGCAAATACTATAATGTATGTGGATATTTTAAATACCGCTTATTTAGTTTGTAATCCCATCCAGCTGAGGTGCAAACTCCATCTTTCAGATTTAATTACATGACCATTGTAAAATATTGATTAACAATAAACAAGTTGATATTCTAACAATATTTGGGTTACAACATTGGCAACACTCAGTGTGTCTGAGCTGTGGACAGCATAGACCTTAGCCTGCTCTGTCATTAGACTTCAGCAATAATATTAAGAACCCATGCAAGACATACACTAGCTTCTGATTTACTGTACTACTGTATCATAACTGCAGCAGTCTTTACTAAAAGCTGAACACATGGTGCTATCCTTGATATGCTGGTGCTGAATGTTTGAGATTTCAGAGTTGCAGCAGTTGTTGCTTTAGCATCCTCTAGTGGTTTTCTTCTTCCTTTCCTTTTTCAGTTTTGTTTGAATCTGTTCTTTTAAGTCATGGCTTCAGCCCTTGATAAGATAGACTTGAGCTCTTTGCAGCCTAACTAAACAGATCACTGCCAAGACAATGATCAGTTAAAATAGTTTTTCAATTTGGAGCACAGTGTTGGACCTAACAGATATGACACATGTTTCCAAACCTCAGAAAGGCAAAGTTTGTGCATTTTTTCATGGTGAAATGCAGAGGATACAGACAAATAGAAAACACTGTTAAACATTTTTTTATTTCTTTCTTTTGTTATTTATTTATTTGATTTGTTAATTCAAAATATTTGACCAGGAGGATACAAAGAACTGAGGACAGTTCATTTCCTGGTATGTCTTGTGGGCATGGTTCATGGGAAATGTAATACCACAGCAAGTAAATCAAAATATATTCATGAGAAAATATAAATACAATATACAGTAACCAAACAGTGAAATGGGATAAAAATCATATGAAGCACTGTCACGTGTAAACAGTGGTATGCAAGTACAGATGCTAATCAGATAAACATTGGTACAAAAATGTAAATACCATACCTTACATAGGTAATAAAAGCATTGGAAACATGAAAAAATATATTATAAAGAAGCATAATTAGTTAGCAGTGACACAAAAAGACAACACACGGTCTTCAGTCTAGAAGGGCGAGAGAGCCACTCAGAGAAAGTGTGAGTAAGCATAGGGTAGTTAGGGTACAGAGGGAGAAGAAATGGGAATAGGTAGTGATGAGACGTGAGATATAAGAGGAGAGGAGGAGGAATTATGTGCAAGACTAGATATGGATACATGTTCATGAAGTAGGATTTCCAAGGAGGAGGAGAAGGAGGGGTAAATGCAGAAGGGGGAAAATACATTAATACTAGAGAAGAAGGAACTACACATAAATTATTCTTGCCCTGTAGTGATCATAAAGCAAGGAAGGAAGAAGGAGGAACTGTTAGAGGAGTGAAGAGAGTATGAAAAAAAGGAAGGCGGAATTAAAATTTGGATTGGAGTGATGCAGTGGGAGGGACACCTGCACTCGAGTGAAGCAACAGCAAGGTCAGAGTAAAGGTGGGAGTGAGGGGGATAGTAACACTGAAACAGAAATGATGCAGGCAGAAGAAGACTAGGAGTACATCGAGTCTGCACAGTTCTGCTTGTACCCACTGCAGCCCATTGCAATCATAGGAACAATTACAAGAAAAAGTAAGGCTTTGGCCTATGGTAGCATGTTATTTCTCAGTGGTTGTATCCAATGATGTAGTTCTTCTTCTTCAGGTGTGCATCCAAGTTTCTTTTTGATGCTACCCATTGTAGTGCTGCTTATAACAAATTCTGTCAAATTAGTCTGCATAGTAACAATGTTTTGCATGAACCATGTGTCTCTCCTATTCATTTTGTACTGATACCCATTTAGTTGTTTGCCATTTATCCTTGAGACTACTTAGAGTCTAGACCAAGAGCTCCACATATTCTTATCCTTGAAGGATTTTTTATACCAAAAAACATGTCACCCCTTAGCCTGCTTTGTTCCAAGGTGTACACATCCAGCTCCAGTCTTCTCTCCTCTTATGAGTTGCCTTCATTTCTTTTTTTATTAACTCTATTTAGCCTCCTGGAGGGGGTTGGGTTATACCTCATATTTGCCAGTGTACCCCTTTCAGGTTTGCCTCTGTGCTGTGCCATCTCTAGGAACCTACTGGGAGAATCCAGGAAATCATGGCTTCCCCCCCATGGTGGGGACCCCTGGCCCCAAGGGGGTGGACTGAGAGGTTAATTTGATCCCCCCTCATTTCCCCTCATTCCTGACACCATCCTAGTGGCATGCTTCTGCACACTCTCCAGTGTTCTAATATATTTATTGTGTTGTGGAGTCCAGAACTACCCACAATACTCAGCATGGGGTCTCACCAAATTCTTTTACCATTGCATAATGACTGCTCTGTTTCTACTGTGTATGTTTCCCACTACAGCCCAAAATCTATAACATTTTTTCAACTTCCTTACATTGCCTGTCAAACATAAGATCATTTCTTACTAACACGCCACAAAGCTTTCTCCACTGTAGGTTCCCTGAGTTTGCAGCCATACAACTGGTACGTAGTCTTACTGTGCACTTATATTAAAATGTAATTTAGCTTTCTGAGCCCAAGATTCTAATTCCTAAAGTTCATCCTTAAAACTATTAACAGACTTTTGAGTGTCTACCACAGTTCCAATCTTGGTATCATCAGTGAACTTGCACATCCGGACTCCCATTGTGCACTATATCAAAAAACACATACATGTGAAATGCTGAGTGTCTTAGTCTGAGTTTCCAGATGCAACCTCTGACTCACTTGTAACATTTGCCTCCTCCCCACTTCCAGGCCCACAGTCACTATGCCTCTGCACCTGTCCATCTCACTTTAAACCCTGGGACAGTTTTAAATCAAACCAGCTCAGTCGTCAGCCTGCTCCAGTAGTCCACTACCCACTCTATGATGCAGTATTTCCCCTGCATTCTCTTTCAATGTATCTCATACCAGTTTGTACTCATGACCCCTGCTGCCTCACCTCTTGCTACATCTGAACAATGTTAACTAGTCACCTCTGTTGACCTCACTGATGTATTTGCAGGACTCTGTCATATTACCCATCTCCTGTCTTGCCTCAAACATGTACATGTTGGAGACACAGTTGCATGCAGCAAACGTCATGGTCAAATATTTCTTAAAATGTATGTAATATCTTCACAGAAATTCCCCACCTGCCTGCAGTGCCACAGCAGAGCCACCAGAGAAAATCACTTTAGAAAATCACACGATGTCTGGAAATATCTGACCATGTCTTTTGCTGCAACTGTCAGCTGCTACTCATATAACTTCCTCTTATACGCCCACATCATTTTAGTGGCTCGTACCTAAGCAGCCACTGTCTTTCCTAAGGTTTCCTAAGGTGAAGAATCAAAACCTCTGCAAAGCACTCCAGATGTGGCCTCACCTGGGACATCAAAACTGTCAGAATTACCTCCTGCCTCCCGCTGGTGATGCTGCTACTGATACAGCACAGCATGTGGTTATCCTTTACATATGCCTGGTTTCACTGGGTTATTTTCTTGAGGCTGTTGCTAATGATGGTCCCTAGGTCTGTCTCACCAGTATTCCCCTTTCCAATATTTAGTTTTGAGATCTGCATCTACTATGTATGACTTTGCATGTCTTTGCTTTCAATTTGAGTTCCCAAGTGCTGAACCACTTCTCCAGTTTTACCAGATTGCTTCTTGGCACCCTGACTCCCTCCTCTGTGTTGACACTACCAGATAAGTGTGTACCATCTGTGAATAGGTTACTTTTGCCTTAAATTCATACTCCTATAGTGGAGCCAGCCAGGATGCAATGCAGTAACTTTCAGTAAAAGACATCACAAAATTCTGCATGATAAATGGGCTTAATGCCATTGAATTACACTGTTACCTGTGGCATACTGCAGCATTTTGCAGTAATACTGCAAGGTACTGCATTGTTTCCTGGCTGGCATCACTGTATGTCACATATTAATATGCTGAAGAGTATAGGTCTGAGAGCAACTCCTGAGGCACCCCTCTTTAAGTGAGAAGCATCACAGCAAGTAAAAGATGAGGTCTAGTCTGTCCAGGATGATCCTAGGAAGGCATTATTAACTATGTCTCCATAGTCAAATGCCAATAGGGTCAGTTAGATAATATTCTTTTGGTGCATTGGGTGGTGAATGCAAGCCTTTTTGTGGCCAAGATTGTCAAGCTGTGGGGAGCAGTTAATTTATTTATTGATTTATTTAGTATTTGGTTACCAAGATAGGTACACTGAGCTGTAGTTCATTTCCAGATGTGACCCACGGGATGGGATACAGCAGAGAGTGAAACAGCAATCACGAAGTGATAAGAACAGATGCATATGCATCAACAATAAAAGCACACTACAAGTAATGAATTCCAGAGAAAGAAAACTGTACAAAGTACATCTGTTAGGAGGGTAGCCGGGATGTGAGTTAGGGGAGCATGCCACCAATGTATGTCAAGATATGCCTAACAGAATCATGGTGGCACTAAATTCAAGTTATGGAGTACACTGAATTTTAAACTATATAATACAGCAAGAGGCAACATGGGCAAAATAGTTGAGAGGGGGTAGATAGGGCATTGGTTGTTGTAGAAAGAAGAGGAAGAAGCCAGTTGCAGATAGAGGCTTTTGAGAATGACATCAACATGAAATAAGTCAAGGTGACAATCCTGTTACACCCCAAGGTAGTTAATGGAGAAAACATTTTCCAAGTGGGAACCATCCAAGATAGTGAAAGTGAGGACATGCTGTCGCTTGGTGCCAAAAATCATCATGAACAATTATTTGACATTGGGGACAGTTGGTTAACACAGAACCAGCTTTGGACATTGACAAAGTCCTGCGTGTATCTTCAACTCAGGGGCAGAGAGACAAAAGGCATAGAACACAGTGCCAAAAACATACAAATGAATGTACAAGGCGACAGTGGTACTTAGCAGATCAATCAGAAAAAATCAAAAACAGAATTGGTCTCAGAGTAGAGCCCTGGGGGCCACCTGATCCAAGACAGAGGAGTAGATAGGGCATCTCTTATAACCACTGTTTGAGACATGAGAAAGGTGTTGAACCATTTGATGAAGTGGCCAGAGAGACTAGCTTCACCCAGCTTATTAAGAAGAAGGATATGTTTAACTGTCAAAAATCTAAGCTAGAGCAACACAGTTCACTGAGGTAACCAATCACTGTGTCAGACATAAGTAAGATTGAGATGTTAGGAGACAGTTTAGTATGTCTTATAGAAGCCAGACAGGAAAGAACTAAGGAAAGAGGTGAGGTAATGTAGGAGAAGAGATGGAAAGCACAAGGTGGTCTTGTAATTAGTCAGATCAGGGGTAAAAAAGATCAGAAAGTAGTTCCTGAGGAAGAAGTAGTCACAACCTTTTTTCTTGGAGGGGGGGGCTTTGGTCCTCTTTTAAATTCTGGGCAGTTTTCAAGAGAAAAAAGAGAGATTTAGAGAAGTGGAGATCAGAGAGACAATATCAGGAGTGAAGAGGAGGAGGAGGTTGAGATCAAGCCCATCAAGATGGTTGTGTTGGGTTAAGGGACAACATAGCTCAGAGAGCTGCAGCAAAGGAAATGAGGCTGAAAGAGCAGGAAGGAGCAGAAGAGAGCCTAATGGAGAGGATGACAGAGGGGTGTGAGGGGAGAGAATGTTAGGGAGTAGAAAGAGAGTACAACTAGTGAAGCAGGTGAAGCAGTTATTGAAGGTGGAGGTGAGTTCAAAAAGGCAGGGGTTGGTGGTGATAGCATGTATGACAATCAAATGGGTTGAATGAGAGGAAGGCTTAAATAGAGAGGGGATAATCTTCCAAAATGTAGTATGTACATTAATGTTATTCTGGAGGTTGGAAGTGGCATATTCAGAATTGACCAGCCTGATAGTTTTTGTGCAGATTCTGTAAAGTGACTTGTACCTTAAGAAATCCTCAGATGATACAGCCAAGCAGCATCATAAGTTCTGTGGCAGGCAGTCATCTCAACAGAGACCTAAGAGAGATGGAAACTTTCCCATCAGTCCTCCAAAGAGCAGTGTGAGCATCCCAGACTATGATAAGGCATCATCGATATCTGTGGATATAGTGATTGGGGACCAGTTAGTATTGAGCAGGTCATTTTGTAGGGAGGACAGGTCAAATGACCTCAATGACCAAATTCAGATGGACTTGGGAGTGGTATGGTGAAAACATGCACACAGTAGGCCATGTGATTGCCACTGAGAGCATCAGGCTGGATGCCAGCTTTAAAAATATGATGGTAGAAGTGGAGGTCCCAGTCAATGAGTGTGTGATTAATGAATGAGGAATTGTGTCAGGTTGGTTTTGAGATGAGCTGTGTAGATTGGGGGGGGGGGGCCTAAAAAATCTAAACTACTATTTAAAAAAGGGGTAGATCCACTTAAAGTTCCCAACACAAGAAGTTCTCAAGAGACAGAAAGGCAGGAGATGAGGGAAAGAAGGCCAGGGACAGAGTCTGATTTGATGCCAGGGCAACAGTATGCACCTTTCTCATAGATGGGGAGAAAGCTGCAGATGAAAAGCTTGCCAAGCCAAATCATTTGGGTGGAGGAGACTGTGGAGCCATGTATTACCTCAGACTGGTGGCTTAGGGAAACATACATGTTTACACCTTCCCCCCTTTTTGCTGGGATCCTGTCTAGGGACAGCATAGTTGGGTAGGAAAATGACTGCATTGTGTATCCTGTGGGTTATACTCAGGGCTCAGTTATCATGAGTATGTCAGGGTTGAGTTGGATGGACCACAACTTGATGTTAGGAACAATTGTGCCACCATTCAGATGAGAAAATAAACCAAGGTCCCATCTGCCTATTCTGGTGTTCATTCGTGTTGTTGTTAAAGATCTCATGGCACTTCTGAAAAAGAATAGGAAAGTTTCCCCCAGTGTCCAAGCCAATTATCTTCAGTTCACTAGGAAATCTACAACAGGTTAATCTGGTTCAGTATCAATTGATTTTCAGCTGTATTTCTTCCCTTGAGATGAGGCACAAAACAAGAAGTATTTCTTAGACTTCCTTTCCAAGTCAACAAAAACTAATGGACTAACTAACTAACTTTAACTCACTGAGTAAATTCCGGGTAAGATACTATGGCATTTAAATGGAAATAATCAGACCATTGAGAAATGTGGGGGGAAGTAAAGAGCATAAAGTAAGACTAGGGTTGATCTCAACATCACCCCCCGCCCCCAGCAGAAGCAGAAGGGCAAATATGAGCCCGTGTAATATTTTCTAGTGCATGAAGTATTGGAAAGAGAAATAGGGGAGGTGGATAGGAAGGAAGGATTCAGAGTAGAGCTTCAAAGTTAAAGAAGGAAGTATACAGAAAATATGGCGAGATAGAGCAGAGGAGGTGGAGTCATAGGGGAAGGAAGGTAGAGGTGTGGGGAAGGTGGAGAGGTGAAGGGAAGGGGGTTATATGTGGAAGACAGGGTATGAGGGAAGCAGGAAGTAAGAGGAGGAGGAAGAGGAAGTAAGAAAGTAGTGGAGGAAGGAGGAACATTGGGAGATTTACATTTTACAGTAAGGGAGTTAAAAGAAGGAATAAAGAGAGGGATACACCATTTATTGTGAGATAAGGAAGGGGTTGGGAAGAGAGAAGAGGAGTGGAGAAGCAGGGTCAGGGACTGAAATATTGTAAAATCAAAATTGTTAAGTTAATAAATAGAACACACTGCAACAACTTGCTCACTATTGCTAGCGAGTTCAATCCCCCAATTCACTGATCTCTCTCCCTTCCCTACTTGCTCCCCCTCCATCCAGGACCTCAACCTTGCTACATCAACCCTCACTCACCCCCTTCTACATAAAAATAGTCATCAGAAAAGAAGTCCAACACCTCCTCAACTCTCTCCCTTTTTGTGCCGCTCCCGGTCCAGACTGGATCGAGTCTATACTATTTAAGCTTACTTGAGCAGTGGAGAGAAGAGGAATATGGTTAGGGAGATTTACAGTACAGTTTACAGTTAGGGAGTTAAAAGAAGGACTAAAGAGAGGGAGACACCATTTAATGTGAGGTCAGGAAGTGGGTGGGAAGAGAGAAGAGTGGAGAAGCAGGGTCAGGGACTGAAATATTGTAAAATCAAACTATTAAATTAATAAATGGAACACACTGCAACAACTTGCTCACTATCGCTAATGTGTTCAACTCCAAATTCACTAATCTCTCTCCCTTCCCTGCTCACTTCCCCCATTCCAGGACCTCAACCCTACCACATCTACCCTCTCTCACCCCTCCACCTAAAAATAGTCACCAGGAAAGAAGTCCAACACTTCCTCATCTCCCTCCCTCTATGAGCCGCTCCCAGTCCAGATGGGACCAAGTCTATACTACTTAAGCTTGGGTATGAATTGCTCTCCGTCCCCATCACCCACATCATCAACCTATCCCTTACATTAGGTGTTGTCTGATCTCTATGGAAAGTCACAAAGGTAGTCCCTGTACCAAAAAAGGGTGACACCGAGGACATGTCACAGTACCATCCCATCGCTCTACTGCCCTTACTCAGTAAGCTGCTTGAAAAGATAGCTGCTTCTTGGCTTACAACCTACCTGCAAATCCATACCTTACTCACCCCTTGCCAGCATGGCTTCTGTAAGGATCGTAGCTCCCCCACTGCCCTCATCAGGTTTACTGATAACACCAAGTCTGTCATGGATAAAGGCTCTCTCACTGGTACCGTCTTCATCAGCCTATCCTAGGCTTTCAATCTGGTTGAGCATTCACTTCTGTTACAAACATTAGCTGCCCTAAGGGTCTCCCCTCAGGTATGTACCTGTTTCTCCAACAACCTGTTCAGATGGCACCAATTTGTCAAATTTGGAACTACATCTTCACACAGCTGCCCATCACCAAAGGTGTCCCTCAGGGGTCAGTCCTAGGCCCACTCCTCTTCACAATCATCATTAACCATCTCCGATTCATCTCCAACTCCTGCTCAGCAATAATGTATGCCAGCAACATTGCCCTATATCATAGAGCCCAAAGTTCCAAACACATCAAAACCCAACTATCTGAGGACTTCACCCACTTTCAAAACTGACTAGAGTCCAACAACCTGATACTCCATGCATTCAAAACCCAAGTAATGCTATTTGGCTCTTGGGTATGCAGATCATCCAACCCTCACTCCCTGGACATCAGATGTCTAAATTGCTCCCCACTCACTGTTGTCAAGAAATGTAAGTATTCTGATGTTACCTTCAACCAGGGACTAGACCGTTACCTCCACATCTCAAATCAGTGTAAAGCTGCAAATTCTCAAATTGGCCTAGCCTATCATCTAAAACACTTTCTCGCCCCAATGCCCGCTTGGCCATTGCCTGGGGTGTTTTCCTCCCATGCCTACAATATGGTGCACTACTCTTGACAAATGCCCCCTCAACTTACTTACACAAGTGTGACATCACCTACAACAATATCTGCCACTTTGCCCCTTCACCTCCATGCCTCACACACCAGTATACTCTCTACTTCTCCTTAAGGTGGTTGTCCCCTTGTCTCCTGAACCTATGCCCTTGGTTGTTTCATCCACAAGCAACTCCAGGCTCACCCCCAGCCATATGCATCCCACTTCTATCCAGCTTCCACTCCACCTACTCCCTGAGGTCCTTAGACTCTACCTTGCTTGCCATACCCAAATGTTTGACCAAGATGGGTGAACAGTCATTCTCTTCTTTCACTCCCAAGTTCTGGAACTCTCTCCCCCAACTATCCACTGCTCCACCCCAACCTTCTCTTTCAAAGCTGCCTTCAAGTCATACCTCACCCAATCTGTGACTTGCAACTGTTTCCAACTCCCCCTGACTGCAGCTGCTTTGTCATTGCTTAATCTGATCCTTGGGAATGTCTCTAGCTCAATCTGAATATATTACAGTACCTACCTAAGTAATTGTCTACCTGTTACATGTTGATTTGTACTGTTCTTGGCCTTAAATTATTGCACTTGCCTTATTCTAAATGTTCATGATTCTAATTATTTGTCACCTTGAAATAGTCCTAAGTGTACTTGCCCTCACCCTGGAACTGTTACCTAGCCATGTTTGTATCTTGCTTGATTTAATGTACTTGTATCTTGCTTGGCTTAATTTACTTGCATATTTGCCCTGTTGTTTCTTGTGCAATGCACTCTCCCTGGTTGTTCCTGCAAATAGGGACTCAATTGCCTAGTGTACCTACCTGGTTACCAAAGAACAAATAAATAAATAGTTTTATCTCATTGGAAGTACAAATAGCCAAAACATAGGCAGTGTATGGGTAATGCTGCAGTGTATCACAAAATGCTGCAGTATATTCAGGGAACAGTGTAATTCAACGGCAATTAAGCCCTTTTGTTACATAGTACTGAAACTTACTGTGTTGCATTGTAGCTGGCTTTGCTGAATACATATATCTAGAATATATATATATGTATATATATATATATATATATATATATATATATATATATATATATATATATATATATATATATATATATATATATATATATATATATATATATATATAGGCATATATGTATTTTTATAACCAATAACAGTAAATAAGGTGTCCAGTTATGGTGAAATTGTAAGTCAGAGTGCTTCCAAGCATCCAATATGTTTGTACTGTATATTTTTGCATGACCAGACTTATTGGAAGGTATTATTACTCTTTTAAAACTGAAAACAGATTAAAAATATTGAAATAGAAACATGCACTAGAATTATCTGCATATTTACCCCCATGCTATTTAAAGAATTTTAATTTTCCCATTTTTAACACTTGATTATGAGACACTTGTGAAGGCATACAGGAAGTATTGGATCAACTTTGAAAGTATACCTTCATTAATATACATTAATATTCAGTACATCAATACACTTGTAAACACAATGTTATGTTTAAAAGAGTATTGATGTATACTGACACATAGCACACTGTATTAACATAAGCAAACTATATCAACATGATTACCTGTTTTTTATTTGTTTTTTAAGTTTCTAGCCCTAACAAGTTTACATTTTTCACATAAATTATTCCTAGAATGGGTTACCTTTTGAAAGTATTAAAGCTATGTCATTTTAAATGAACATTTGGGCAACATATACCAATTATAGCAAAGTGATGAATTGATATTTTTAAATATTATTGATTACTTAAAGTATTTTCAAAATGTATTTATATTATTTTATAGAATACATAATTCATCTAGCCTGCTGGTGCAGACTGGTGGTGCACTCTACCACCATGTGGAAGACTGTAGATCCTGTCCAAATCCAAATTCCCAACTCTGGGTTGGAGGGGTCCAGGGCAGGATGTGGAAGCATTTTGCACAGATCCAGAGGAGTAGGAGATAGGCAGGTGGCTGAATGATCATATCCTACAGTGGAGGCAGTGGTAGTATTGAAACTGTGGTTGACAGCATGGTGTCAGCCACCCCACCCCCACTCCCACTGATAGGATGTAGTTACAGGCATCCATAGGCTGAAGCTGGGGTGGTGGCAGGGCCTTACAGTTCAAACTGGTCTGCCCCATGCAAATGTTGGCACCACTCTCCACCACCTCAATGCTGATGAATGCTCATGCCCCCCTCACCACCTCTGCTGACTGTAGCTGCTCTTCAGTGCCAGCTGCTCATTGGATAGTCATTGTGCCCCACTATGAGGGACAGGCAAAAGAATAACAGGAAGCATGGAGCTGGTCTGGCTTGGGGAGCACCCCTGTTAAGTTAGCAAGTGTGGGGTACCTTGAGCAGCAGGCCACTGGAGGTAGAAAGGCAAAGGTAAGCAAGGGAAGCACATGATAAGAAAGTAATAATGAAAAATTCAACAATTGTAAACTGTGTATTCATAAGGTATTTATGATGACACGATGCCAAGCTTTTATTTAAATTAAGTTTATAGCCTAAGGTTTCCAACATTAGAATTGTTTCCAAAGTTTGACTTTTTCAAATAAATTATCTTTAGAAAACTTGAACTTTGAAACTGTTAGGGATAGAATATTATTTTATTTAGATGACAGCTTGGAATCAGGGCAACATCATGGAAGAGCTACATCAATATAGTTCCAAATATCAATTATTAAAATTATCAGTTATTCTGTAACTGAATTGCTATATATTTCTATCCCCAACATTTCTTAGATTAGCCCTTTCAAAGAAATGTGTGTGTGTTGGGGAGGGGGGGGTCAAAGTCTATGTGCAGATGTAATTTTTTATTTTCTACTAATTTGGACTTAACAGATTGCCACTATGTCCAATTTTCAAAGCTGGAACGTACTGTAATTATAGTTACGTCTAATTTTCAAAAATCTGCTATATGTCCAATATGCACTGTTCAGATATTCAGTAGTTGTGCCTGAACTCAACTGTGGGACAAGTGAAGTCATCTACAATTTACATCTATACTGTAGCTATGATAGCCATTTTTATCCAGAATTGGATGTAAACATGGCACACATTGAAAAGCTGCAGATATGTCCAACCTTTAAAAGTAGCTCTAATAAGATATGTTACAGATTGAGGGAGTGCTCCCAACCAATCAGAGTGCTCCTTTCCCCTGCACATGACACACTCTTATTCTATGAAGAGCAACTCACATGCAGATGCCCTAAAATGGGCACATTCTGAGAACAGTCTTTTAAATATATATATATTATTGATCACGTTCGATCAATAATATATTAATATGTCCCCCTTCACCACTTGTTTCTGTATAAGAGTGGTTTTCCTTGCCTTCAGCTTGAGCCAGAACAGCTCAGCTTCACTTCATTGTTCTCGCTGCAGCCGAACATGCATGAAATCATTCTTATATAGTAACGAGTGGCTCTGGGGGACATATTAACATATAGTAGAAGGTGGTGTATGTATACCAAGACAGTTCCTGATAATGACATAACTAGCAGTTGCAATGATTTTTGACTTTTGAAATTCCTGCCCATAACCTTTTGTGAGGCTAACTTTGGAACCAATAGGGTAAGTGTCCAGGATTTTCAAAGGGATCTGACTGAGATGCATCCACACAATGATAATGCATCCAAAGTGTTAAACCATCTGATAGATGGTTTGACATTGTCTGAATTTTGCAACAAAATAAGGACACAGTCATGGTGAAAGTGACACAAGCCTCACTTGCATCATTTTTATACCAAAAAGCATAATTTTCTATAGTGAAACAGGGCATGGCTGCTCATATCCAGAAGCAAATGGTTTTGGGTAGGTGCAGATGCAAGTATAACATGTATTTGCGTTCATGTCTCCCTTTTGAAAATCCTGCAGAGAAACTTTTTTTTTAATGATAACTTGGAGTCTGTGCAACATCATAGAGAGCTGCATCTATACAGTTTTAAATTACTCAATCTAAAGTATTATTTATTTAAAATGTTTATGGATCTATATTTCTAGCAGTAACATTTCCAACGTTAGGCTGGCAGTATAGCCTAGAGGTTAGAGGAATGAGGTGTGAATGAGCTTGATACATCCAGCAGACCAGATCTGAGTTTGATTCTCACAGCCTCCACTTGCATACTGTGTGACTCTGAGCAAGTCACTTAACCGCCCAGTGCTCCCAGGTTGCCCCTGAAAACCGGTACTTGTGCCTAATGGGCCTTACCTGGTTACTAAAAGACTAGGAAAAAAAAAGTTAGCCTTTTTCAAATAAATAATTATTAAAAACTGCCTAACTCTGAAACCACTAGGGCTAGAAACATAATTTTTAACACATAGTGAAAGAGAAATGTTGATACAGTTTTTAATTATCAATAATTTAAATTATCAGTACTTAAAACATTGTAAAAATTATCATTTCATTTTTGTAAACATGAACTCTTTCTTTGCTTGCTGTGAGAGATATGAATCAGCTGCAAGAGTCAAGTTATATAATTAACCTGAAATAACCAGACGCCATGTGACAATTTTCAGCCAATCAGATTGTTACATTTTTCCAGCCTGCTTTATATATGGCCATATAAGAGACTCCAACAGAGCATTCTACTGAGGGCTGTCTTGTGGTATGTGTCTTAACATAGTCTCCACCTGGAAATATATCGTGTATGCCTGTATTTCTAGTCTACATTTAGGCTGTTTACACCTCAGATCATTTTGAATATTTGGGTTACATAAATGTAGCTATTCTATGAGGAAATAGGCAAGGCATATTATGGTCTTAGGAAGGGAGGGATCATGGATGAATGACATGGGTATTCGTTTCTAAATAATTATACAGTATGCCAATAGAAGATACACAGAAAGTAAGCAATAAGATACAACAGAGTGTTGGTTGTGGTGTCACAACTGCACGTTCATGGGTGCAGTAAGACATAGGCTGAGTTCCTTTAGCCCTTGGAAGTATGGTTGTGGTACCACAACCAACCTCCTGGAGTGTCTTATTGCATTTATAAAAGGTTTTTATATAAAAATGGGATTCAAATGGAAAAAAAAAACTGTAAATCATTTAAATTAAGTAATTTGTTTAAAAAAATAGTTCTTCCACTGGTGGAATGTCACCAGAGTATGCTAGTGTGGTATGTAGTGTAGAGCAGATAACAAGTGGTGTCTGCTAATTAATTATACCATTGGCAAGGTAAATTATGATGTAGTTTGTGTTCCACTGGTACAAACAGTGAACGCAGTTAAATAGCTTTATCACATTGGGTAGGGAAAACTAGAAAAGCAATTGGTTAAACAGCACCACATGACCATGCAGTGATGTCTGTTAGTGCACAATTACTGAGAAGCGCCTCTGAGAGAGATCCCTGGGCAGACCTACATTTGTTATGTATGGGAAAATCAGTTGCAAGAGGCAGCCACTGAAATACTTTAGCAATGCTGGTGACAGTTCTACAGCACAAAAGAGAGCTGCAGTGCACAGTAAAACATACTGCAGTCAGAGCTCTATATGTCCCTTAGTTCGTGAAGTGCACCATGGGCAAAGTAAGGGTGTATGATTCCTGTCCTGTTGCTGCAAGCAGGCTGTGCTCTGTGAAGTGCCCCCGCAAGCAACATCTACATTTGTCTGCATCCTTACAGATACTGCACTTCAGTGAGATGCAGGCAGAAGGGAGAAAAACAGGTTTGGCTGAACCATTAATCTCCTGACTGTTGTCTACTTATTCATGTCACAGCAGTGACAACCATGGCCACATTGCAGTGTATGGCTGGTGCACATAACTGCTCTGTACTGGACGGCAATGTGAAATAAACTCTGGACCCCCAACTGGATAGCAACATGAAATAAACTCCATATCCCCATCACCTGACGTGTAGTTTCTCAGTGTGTCTTCAGTGTCCACACATGCAATGCAGGTGCTAGTGTTGCATTAGGTCCCCCCTCTCCACACACACACACAGCAATCTTCACTCCCCATGCTACCTTGCTATATGAGGAGACAGGGGGCAGATTCCAAGTCAGCGTAAGCCAGTGTAAGCCAAGATACACCAAACCCCTTGGTGTATCTGGTGACTTATGCCATGTGGTATGCCAGCCTTGAATCCAGGAGGTGACTTGCAGCATGTCAGCTGAGGGCTACGCCAACCATGGGTTACACCACTCACACCACATCCTGCAATGACATGGCACAAGTGCAGGTTATGGTAGCAACAGCACCCTATTCCAAGAGGGTGGCTACCATAACCTGCTGTGGTAATTTCCAGGAGCCGCACTGGCAGAGTGAAGTTAGAGCAGCTTGGAGCTGCTCTAATGGGCATCTGACAGTGCTATCCATCAGATGCCTGCTCCACAGCATGGCAGTGATGGCAACAATGCGCCCCTTGTGCCCCATGACCACAGCCATTTCCCCCCACCCCCCAAATGTTGGGGACCCTTGGGGGTCCATGCTGCAGTGTGCCCCAAAGACATCTGTGCCACCTGTTCTGCCCCCCACATCCCCTGGTGTGTGCTGTGGTGTTCCAGGGCAGGGGGCACCAGTAGCGGGCCACAACTTGTGCCATGCAGGGATTTTATGCCATGCCCATGGTGTTAGCCTTCACATGGCACATTCTACATGTCGCAAATGCCCGGGACCCTGCCACTCTTGAAATGCAGCGCAGGGCCCCTGGCATAGTGGTGAATGCCACAGCTCACATATGATGGTAAGTTGTGACATTCGACTTGGAATTGGGCCCAGAGAAACAGAGCGGGAACAATAGAGGAGCAAGGACATGGCTAAGCAGTGTCCAGTTGTAAGGGGGTTCTGTGCTCCGACAGCGAGAGAGTGAAAGAGAGAGCTGACATGTCCAGAGTTCTCCTGTATGTGGTGCACCAGATACCCATTTAATCTGTGACCTCCCTGGCAGTGGGAAGAGCGCAAGAGAGAGAGAGAGCAGCATGGTGTCTGCAGTCACTAAACAGGAGTTATCCTCTCTGCGGTGCACCAGGTAGCCAGTGGGGGAGAGTGAGACATGGAGAGCAGGAGGTGTAGTGCTGGTAGTGAATGAACAGTGCAGGACTGCAGGGTACTTGGTGAGTGAGGGCTTGTTAGAAGGAGCAACATACAGTTAATCCTCACAGTCTGATGTTGCTATTCATTAATGTTTACAAGCAACATAACATGTTGTTATTGTTTTCCCTGCACCATGCCTTACATTGGGTGTCTGTGTGTTGCCACAGCGTGCGTTAAATGAGGTGTCTGTGTGCCTCTGAGTTTGCATTGCATATTATAGTGTGTGCACTACAGATAGGTATGTCATGTTGTCCTTGTAACTTTTCTTTTTTCTTCTGTTAAAAGTGTTGTGTGTGTAGTGTTCAAAACACATCCTTGTACCCTCACAGCACACATGGTGTTCATTAGTCACCAATAACCCCATACCCTGTCATGGGTCATTGCTCATGAATGGAATGAGGCAAGGTTGATTAGTTCTGGCATACAAAACAGAAAAGCAGGTATGAGAGTGAGATTGGAAGTTCATCAGTGCTGAGCTACACTGAGATTTTTTTCATAAACTGGGAGTTAGATGCTTGCTTATCAGAGATGTTACTGAGGACTGTGCTGGTGTTTTTTTTGTGGTCAAGCATCAGTACATGTGATGGAAGAAGTCTTGGAGATAATGAGGAAGCAAGTAGTATGTCAGATAAGTGACAGTACTTGAGATAGCAGGTGAGGAAGCAATTGGGGGGTTTATAAATTGAGTGAGTCTGTTGTATGGAACATGTAACAGAAATAAGAAAATCAGAAACAAACAGCACCACAGAATATAAAATACATTTCCCTGCCTGGCGGTGAGTGTTACACTGTGTAATGTGACATTTTATATTTTAGTTGTGAAAAAAATGGCTGCCAGTTTTAAATGAAAAATTATTTACTTGGCACATGGATTTTGTGGATAATGAAATAGGCTGGCACTGGGATTTATTCATACATATTGTACTGTCCTAATCCAATGGGACTGAACAAGTCTCATTCAATCAGGATGCAGCATTCTTAGTGATAGTGCCATTTTATAACAAAAAATATAAATGCACGTAAGATGTATGCTTGAGAATGAATTGTAAAGATGAATATTTGTGTGCTGTGTTTTCTAAAGCAATAACATGAATTCAAAGGACAGCAGCAAAAAGGAAATAAATTATTTTATAAATATGTCATAGAAATGAGACACAGAAGATTCACAGGGCACCCGATTGCTGGTCTATATGATTAAATGAGCTTTGAATCTTAAGGGATATGTATCAAAATAAAATGACATAGAAAATTTAACAGATTTCTTCCTGATAAACATTAGTGATCAGCTCAGGAGTCTGGAGCAAGTTTGCAGTTTTCTCCCAGGTATGGCAGAACATAGGTCTATAGGATCCATTTCTCTTCCAATTAAGTATAAAATTGCAAGTTACTATTAGATGTTTATGAACTCAGGATATAGTGAGAAAATATATTTTGAGAAATTTTAATTTTGGTCAGGTAGCCAAATGAGAAAAAATTGAGAGTTGCTGGTGGTGAATATACATCCTGAGACATCATAGAAAGATAAGCAGGCAATTTGTCAGAAAAGCTATTGTTGGGAATCAAAACAAACAAGCTGAAATACAAAACAATATCTTTCTCATTCTGGTCATTTTAGGGAAAAAAATTTATTACAAAAACTGGTATTCTCTCCAACCAGAGAAGAATGGGGATACATACTGTAGCAAATGAGATTTACCAAATGGAGGAAGAGACACACACTGGAATTTGTGCAAGAACACAACATAGTTCTGGGCAGAGTATGGTGAATTATTATACTGCCAGAACTACAGGTTGCAATATGGAGCCACCATTGCCTCCCATGTCATGGTGTGCAGCATGGTGCATGGGGGTGACGGCAGCACCATTACCTAATATGTGTGCCTCAGGTCATTTGAATGCCACTGGGCCTACACTGATGACATTAGTTTAATAGCACTGACTCTGATAGGGTTATATTGCATCACATGGGGGAGAGGCACCAAAAATAAATGTGGAATGGGTGGCCAAGACAGGTAAGTAAACACAGTCACTAGATGATGAAGTCCCTAGCCTCCATCCTCAGTTGGGTTTACTATCACTGCTCCTATGTAATCAAAAGTTTTTCTCCACTGTATTTTATCTTGTATTGTTATCCTGGGTCACCCCTGAAAAAGGGACCTTCAGGGCTCAGTGGGCCTACCCGGTCACCAAAATTTAATAAATAAATAAATAAATATTCTGTGTGTGACCCCAGGGCTAGTACCTCCCTCTCACAATGGCTGTAGTAGCCAGCTCTGGGCAACCTGTAGTACTGTGTCTCTCTGAAACTCTCTCCCCTCATTCCTTAGGCTTGCTCCCTCTTACTTTGCACTTAAGCCCTTGCTGGCATCATGTTTCTCTTCTGCTTGTACCTGTCTTCACCCTTCGGGCACCTGATCCAGCTTGACCTCTACTTTCTTCACCCCCAATGGTCCTTAACACTCCTCTAAGATAGCTCAGTGTACTTTGTAAGTTCCATATTTTTTGCAGTCACCTTTTCTGAATTTTTTTTTCTGCCTAGTCATTTGCTGGGTCAGGTTCTATTGTAATTTATTATACTGCTCAAGTTGTTGCCCTACTACTATTGTCAGTAGTAAGGTTCAGCCACTGTATTATATGTGACAGTCTGTAGTATCAAGTAGCTCTCATGCCAACTACTATGTTACTGTTCTCCCCTGTTCTCCTTCCCCCAGGTTGCACCCAAAGGCAAGCCTTGGCTCATTGCACCATTCTTGGCAAACAATTTTTAAATAAATAAATTGATACAGTGTGGGAATGGAAGGGACAGAACATGCATGGGATCACAGGCTACACTACCTGTGGGAATATCACTTGTCTGCAATATGTATACCTGGCAGGTTACTATTGGCAATGAGTGGAGGAGACTGCTGTTGGTAGCTGTGTTTAGTGCCATGTAAAAGTGTATGGTAGACTTGATAGAGAGAAAGGCAGGGGTAAATGGAGAAAAAGATAAAGGCAGTAGGGACAGGGATGGGGCAAAAAGAAATAAAGCCATAACAAAATGGAGGGTAATGAGTACCAATGCCTGTAGTCTAGATAAAAATCTCCCAGAAATGGTCACCTTGATGGAAGAGGGATGCCTGGAAATTGTGGCAGTCACAGAAATATGGTACACAGAGAACCGTGACTGGGATGTCAACATACCAGGGTACACAATCTACAGGAGGAACAGAGAGGGAAGAAGAGGAGGAGGAGTAGCTCTCTATGTAAGGGAAGGGAAAAAAACAACAGAACTAAAGGGTAAACAGGGAGGAGAAGAGGCACTGTGAGTCACCCTGCAGACTGGAAATGGTTCCACAATTCGCACAAGGGTTGTATACAGACCCCCATCTCAGTGGGAGGAAATGGACAAGGAAATGATAGAAGGCATCCTTGGGATGGCAGAGAAAGGGGAGATATTGCTGATGGGGGACCTGAATATGCCAGATGTTGACTGGAGCACCTTTGCTGCAGCCACATCCAAGAGCAGGGCCTTTCTCGATGCTGTACAGGGGGCATGCCTCAGACATCTAGTTTTGGAACCCACTCGAGAGAGAGCAGTCTTAGACCTGGTACTCTCAAATGGGGATGGAGAGAGGATCTCTGATTTTGAAGTGGGTAGCCATTTGGGAACAAGAGACCACCAAACAGTATGATTCATGATAAACTTAGCTGTAGAGTCAAGCCACACAAAAGTAAAGGTACTGGTCTTCAGGAGGGCTGATTTTGTCAAAATGGGAGAGTGCCTCAGAAAAGCACTAGCAAACAGGCAAGAAGGTGGGGTGGAGCAATAATGGGGAAACATCAAAACCGCCATCACAGAGGCAACAAGTCTTTGTGTGAAGCAAATAAACAAATTAAAATAAATGGAAAAGCCACTATGGTTCTCAAAAGAAGTGGCTGGGAAGGTAAGGGATAAAAAGATAGCACTCAGAAAGTATAAGGAGACACAGAAGGAGCAGGACAGAGAACTGTACCAGTTAAAGCAGAAGGAAGTGGAGAAGGCAGTCAGAATAGTAAAGACCCAAACCAAGGAAAAGATAACCAACTTGGATAAGAAGGGGAATAAAACTTTTATAGGTACAATAGGGAGCAAAGAAAGACTAAGGTAGGGATACTGAGGCTGAACAAAGAGGAAGGTGGTTGGGCAGAGAGTGACAGTGAAAAAGCAGGGATACTGAGCGAATACTTCTGCTCAGTATTCACAATGGAAAGCAACTGGAAATGCCTAATCTGGTCCAATAGACACACTCTGGATAGGGGTGTTGATATTAGTCCTTTCCACCAAGAAAGGGCTCTGGAAAGAACTCTAAAACTGAAGGTGGATAAAGCAATGGGGCCTGATGGGAGTTCACCCTGATTTTAAAAAGAACTAAGGAAGAACTAATAACACCACTGACTACCCTTTTAATAAATCATGAGAGGATGGGTGGTACCTGAGGACTGGAGATGGGTGGATGTGATTCCCCTTCACAAAAGTGGGAGCAAGACAAAGGCAGGAAACTACAGACCTGTCAGTTTGACCTCAGTGGTAGGGAAAATGATGGACTCACTTCTGAAGGAAAGAATTGTTGAGTAGCTAGAGGCCAGTGGGTCATAAGACCCAAGGCAGCATGGATTCACAGTGGGAAGGTCATGTCAGGCAAATCTAATTGATTTCTTTGACTGGGTGACCAAAGCAGTAGACCAGGGAGGGGCTGTGGACATGACCTACCTAGACTTTAGCAAGGCATTTTACACAGTCCCGCACAAAAGATTAATAAAAAAATTAGCCAGCCTGGGAGTGGGTCCTAGGGTGGTAGCCTGAGTAAAACACTGGTTGGGCAACAGGACACAGTGGGTAATAGTAAATGGAGTCCACAGTGAAGAAAGGAGGGTTACTAGTGGGGTACCGCAGGGTTCAGTACTTGGGCTGGTCCTTTTTAATGTCTTTATAACTGACATTGCAGAAGGACTAGAAGGGAAAGTATGTCTCTTTGCAGATGACACAAAGATCTGCAACAGGGTTGATACACAAGGTGGGGTGGAAAGGATGAAAAGGGACTTGGCAAGGTTGGAGGAATGGTCAATGTATGGCAGCTTAGATTCAATGCAAAGAAGTGCAAAGTAATGCACCTGGGAAACAAAAACCCAGGGGAAGAGTACACAATGGGGGTGAGATACTGACAATGACAAAAATGGAAAGGGACCTGGGGGTAGTCATATCAGATGACCTAAAGGTGGGACGGCAATTTGAGAAGGCAGTATGGAGGGCTGGGGGGATACTGGGATGCGTAGGGAGAGGCATCACCAGTTGAAAACAGCAAGTTGTTGGCCCTCTGTATAGACAATTAGTAAGGCCACATCTGGAGTACTGTATACAGTTCTGGAGACCCCATCTCTGCAAAGACATAGGGTGGAGGCTGGCCAGAGAAGGGAAACCAAAATGATGCAGGGTCTGCATCAGAAGACATATGAAGAAAAACTAAAGGAACTAAAGATGTATAGCCTCAAGGAAAGGAGGGAGGGGGGACAAGATAGAAACTTTCAAATACCTCAAGGGAATCAACAAAGTCCAAGAGGGTAGCATCTTTCAGAAAAAGAGATGTGCAAAAACAAGGGGGCACATTTTGAAGATAGAGGGGACGGCTCAGAGGTAACGTGAGGAAGTATTTCTTCACATAGAGGGTTGTAGATACGGAACAGCTCTTCCTGAGGAGGCTGTTGGGAGTCAAAAACAGTGGGGGAATTCAAGAATTCATGGGACAGACATAAGGCAATTCTTGTGGGGGGTAGGAGGAAGTAGGCTGTTGGTTAACTAAGATCTGCAGCTTATCCATTAGGTAGGGAAATGGGCAGACTAGGTGGGCCAAGCGGTCCTTATCTGCCATCAAATTCTATGTTTCTATGTTTCAAATTCTATGTGTTTCTGGTCTGGGCCACGCCTGGATTACCTCTATCTTTCTTTGGTTAGGACGGAGTTGTCCTCGGCCTACCACATGCCCGAGGTATGCCACTTCTCCCATGGCCACCTGGCACTTCCCGGCTTTGACAGTGAGCCCAGCCCTCTGTATCCTGCCCAGCACTTCCCTAAGGTGGGATAGGTGTTCCTCTCAGCTGGCACTAAAGATGATAATGTCATCCGGGTACGCCACAGCATACTCCTCAGCCCCATTTAACACCTGGTTCATCAACTTTTGGAAAGTGGCCGGAGCGTTCTTCATTTCGAAAGGCATTACTTAAAGCTCAAATAAGCCTATCGGAGTGATAAAGTCCAACCTTTCCCTAACTCTGTCTGTCAACTCTACCTGCCAATAGCCCTTGGTCAGGTCAATAGTCTTAAGGTAGGTCACCCCTCCCAACTTGTCCAGGAGTTCATCTGTCTGGGGCACTGGGTGGGCATCTGACTTCGTGACTGCATTCAGTCCATGATAGTCCACGCAGAAATGAGTCAAGCCATCTGGCTTGGGCACAAGTACTACGGGTGAGGCCCAGGGGCTGTGGGATCTCTGTATTACCCCTAAATCCAGCATCTCCTCCACTTCCCTCCTAATGTCCTTTTGGACAGCCTCTGACACCTGATATGCTGTCCACCGTATGGGCGTCTGTGTCCCTGTCCCCACATAGTGCTTCACTAAGGGGGTTAGTCCAGGCTTGGCACTAAACAATAGGACAAAGTCTGCTAAAACCTCCCTTACTTTCTTAGTCTGGTCCGGGGCCAGCCTGGGAGACAATTTTACTGCCTCCATAGAGTACTCCCACTTACTTTCTTCCAGAAAGTCCAGAAGGGGGTCTCCTTCATCCGTCCTCTCCCCAGGACTACACACTGCAAACACCATGTCATCCCTATTTGCATATGGCTTCATCATGTTGACATGGTACATCCTTTCTGTCTGTCTTCGGTTAGGTAACTCCACAATGTAGTTCACGTCATTTGCCTTCCTAACCACTTTGTATGGTCCTGCTCACTCAGCCTGCAGCTTGTCTTTCTGGACTGGAATAAGGACCATGACTTCCTGACCCACCATGTACGAGCGAGCTCTGGCTCTGCGGTCGTATGACACTTTTTTCTGTTGGGCAGCTGCTAGGTTGCTCTGGACTGTCCCCATAAGCTCCTTCAGCCTTTCCCTAAACCTAAGGATGTAATCCACAATGGGAGTTCCTTGGGTGGCATGCATGCCTTCATAGTCCTCCCGGATCAAGTCTAGGGGCCCATATACCCGGCAACCATGTAAAAGTTCGAAGGGGGAAAATCCTGTCGACTCTTGGGGCACCTCCCTGTATGCAAACAACAAGTGGGGAAGGTATTTCTCACAGTCCCTCCCATGCTGTTCAGCAAACACCCAGAGCATTGACTTTAGGGTACCATTGAATCTTTCCACAAGCCCATTGGCTTGTGGGTGATACAGTGTCGTGCATCTCTGAACCACCCCACACCTCTCCCATAAACATTTTATTAAGTCCAACATGAAGGAATCCCCTTGATCAGTGATAACCTCCTGTGGAAACCCAACATGGGAGAAAATATCAAGTAAGGCATCTGCCACTTTGACTGTCCTCAGTGAGGATAGGGTGACTGCCTCTGGGTACCGGGTGGCATAATCCACCACAGTCAGGATGAATCTCTTCCCTGAGGAGCTGGGGGTATTTAAAGGCCCCACAATATCCATTGCCACCTTCTGGAATGACTCCTCCACTATGGGCAATGGAATCAGGGTGGCTTGGGTTTTCTTGTCCACCTTTCCTATTTCTTGGCATCGGTGACAAGATTTGCAACACTCCTTCAACTGCTGGGTGAAGTTAGGCCAGTAGAAATTCTGGGCTGACCGCTGCATCATGTGCGTGAATCTTGAGCAACTGCTCATGATATCCCTTGGGAATGACAAGCTGCCTGCCTAGCACCCCTCCCTCTGTCTGTACTGCCTGACTATACATAAGTCCATTTTCCCAATAAACCTTATGTCTGCCATCACCTCCCTGTGCACCGTCAGAGTCTGCCCAAGCCCTCAGCTTCTCTAAACTAGGGTCACTTCTCTGAGCAGCTGCAAACCCCTCACACATTCCCAAGGCATGGGGCATGTCCCCTTCAGTTGCTAAACTAGGGCCCCTAGCACTAGCATCAGTGCACTCAGGATCACTGTCAGTCCCAGCCCTTTGACAATGAGTCACCCCTCCCTCTTTGGAGTAATCCTCCATAGCTGCATGGTTACTTGCTACTGGGGAAGTTTCTACCCCCTTTTCGTTAGTCTCCCCATCTGGAGACACAGGCTGAGGAACCAGCCTTTCAGTGGTTTCCACAATGGCTTCTGTGGGGTTCAGGGAACTACAATTTTCCCTTGCCGCTTGGCTACAGGTAACTGCACATACCATCTCCTGTTGGAGATTGTTGCCCAGAATCACATCCACTGCTAATGTTTTGGCTATAGCCACCTGTTGCACAGTTCCTCCTGTTTCACCCTAGTCTAAGAGAACACTAGCACTGGGCAATGTTTTCTCCTCACCCACAAAGTCCTGTACAGTGATGTATTTATTGGGTATAAGCTGACCAGGCTGTACCAGATCCCCCTTTACCAAGGTCAGGGATGCCCCTGTGTCCCTTAACCCCTGTGTCTGTACACCATTCATCATGACTGGGTGCATGTGTTCCCTCATGTTCACTGGCATGCTTCCAGGGACACATAAACAACCCACTTATTTTCTAGCACCCAGTTGTGTATTATTGCTCACCTTTTTGGGACACTGTCTGGCAATATGCCCAGTTTCTTTACACAACCAACATTAATTTCTTCTCTCAGAGAAAGCTTTTCTCTGAAACCTGGGGCTAACTGGTTTCAGTGGAGGCAGTGAGGGTTTTGGCTGCCCTGAAGGTGAGCTTTTCCCTTTCTGCACTGCCATGCCCACCCCATTCACTCTCAGAGCAGGTCTGCTCTTGGCATAGCAGTCCAAGAGTTCAGCAGCCTCTTGCACTGTTTTGGGATCTCGGTCCTCCAGCCAGGTTTTCAGATCTGCTGAGCATGCCCAGAAAAACTGTTCTAACAGAATCACATTTTCAATTTTACCAACCGTGTTTGTCTCAATTCCTTCCCACCAACATTTTAAAAACTGACGTAGTTTCATGGCTAGCTCCTCGTAGCTCATGTTAGGGCTTCTCCTGAGCTTACAGAATTTAGCTCTGTATGATTCAGCAATTAATTCAAATTTTTTTAACAGTGCAGCTTTAAGTTTGCTGTAATCATCACTGTCCGCATTGTCCATTTGACCCAATGCATCCCAAGCTTTCCTGGTAAGTAGCAGGGATAGCTGGAAGCTCCAGGACTCTCTAGGAATTTTAGCCTGAATACAAACTTTTTCAAAAGAATTTAAAAAGGCATCCATACCCTCCCCCTCTTTAAATTTGGCTATTCATTTGGAATTCATTTAGAACCCAGTCCTGCAGTCCCAGTTAAACCCAAGCCACTTACCTGCTCCGGTGCCACCGGCTGAAGTCATAGCTTCTCCAGTTCATGTTGCCTCTGGTGCTCCTGCTCCTCACAGTCTGTGTCTCTGCATTCTTGCTCTCTCTTCTCCTCTGCAGCTTGCTGTTCATGCTTCTCTTTTTTTCTCTTCTCTCTGGAACTCCAGCTCCATCCTGCGCAACTCAATATGCAGCCTGAGTACTTCTGGATCCAGGATACTGGTGACCTTCCCCTGCTGCTGTGGCTCTTCACTGACAGTGGCCCTGCTGTCATCTTCCCCAGATCTGGACACTGCACTGGATGCTAGCCCTGCACACTCGAGGTCTGGTCCTTTTCAAGTCATGGTTCATGACTCACTGCTCTGGGTATCTGCCACTATCAGGGCATCTATGAGGTTCTGCCTACTGGCTTTCACCTTGAACAGGACTCCTCTTTTTCCCTCACAACTGCCTTAAGTAGTCTACAGTGTGCCTGCTGTAGTTGAAAGCCATCTTCTTCCCTAACTACAGCTACTCTGACTTGCACTTCAGAAAAAAAAATAAAATGGGTAGGAACTTGACTGTATGCCAAGTGATATAGCTCTGTTTCCTTTTAAATTGAAACTCTGCCTTTTTCTTTCTTTGCAAGTGAGCTGACAGTCTCAGCTGACCCACTGAATAATAAAAGCTTGTGATACCAAAATTATGCCACTGCTGCCAACCAATCTGTCACAAACCCACTCAGCAGGTCAGCCCTCTACTTCCAAAGTGCCAACCTCTGAGTGCAGGCTTGTGAACAGTTAACAGAAACAGGGTAACCCTCCTGTCTGTTTTGTGGGTTCAGATCAACCTTTGGTCTCAGTTCTGGAGGGATTCAAACTGTGAACCTCTTGCTAGCATACCCAATGCACAGGCTCAGATAATTCTGTCTTCGGGGGGCCAGATATCTTTGCCTACAGGCACCTAATTAGGTGTACAGAAATTAACCTTTAAAAACTTTAATAAAAACCTCAGATTTAAAATGCTTACCTTTTTCCAGTTTGGTATCACCATTCAAGCTTATGTACAGTGTCTGCTTAACCATATATACTCCACTTGTAAAGGAAAGAAATCAAAGACAGACCAAGTAGGCTCTAAAATAGTTTTACTAAAATTGATAAAAAATATGTAAAACATAAAATACAGAACTATTATATCACAAGAACTATACACATCTTTTAAAAGAACAAGGTTTAACCAGTGCAGTTCCTGTTACAGTACTTAGATTTGTCTCTCTCTCTAAATACCTGCTTAAAGTGCTCAAAGATGTTTCTTTGTCAGAGTCTAGATAGAAGCATCTCTAAAGTAAAACAAAATTTTGTCTAAAAGCTGGCTTTGCCCACCTGTTTGCATGAGGTCATCTAGCTCCTCCCTGTCAGAATATACTGTATATAAAAAAATATATCTATACAAAAACAGGATGTCTTTTCAAAGTATTAAATTATGTAATCCTCAGCACAACTCATTTTCTTCAAATGATTTTCTTTGATCTGTGAGCAGTATCCCCTTTCACACAGACATCAAAGCATTTATGATTTCACACCAGTGTGCTAAACCTAGTTTCCCCCTCAAAAAATCATAAAAGGGATACTGATTTCCCTCTTAGCAGTTAAAGCTATAATAAACTTGGAAAAGTCTGTAATTATCTTTCGGCCTTCCAGGTAACACCTTGTATCTAAAACCTGTGTGTGTGTCTGTGTGTGTGTTTTCTCACATGCTGTTTCAGCATTTCTCATGGGAGACAGTCCATACACATTTTTATATTACAAAAAATGATACAGTGATCAGAACCAGATGTGCAAGTGTTACACACGGTATTCATCCATTTGTGAATTGAGACCAAAGTCATCTATGACAAATTATTGGTGTGGGTCACAACTTTATTTATTTTGTTATTTTGTTAGTTTTTCTCTGCTAAATAAAACCCAATTTTTGAGCATTAGTATTTATTTCTTTACATTGTATTTTACTTTTTTCTTACCCAGGATGTCTACAACTAAGATGCATTATCTCATTATCTGTGTGGTCCTACTTCTATTCAAGTTTACACAGGGAGGACAAAAACATAATGGCTCTGTGGCTATCATAATAGTGTTCTATGAAGTGTAGAATAATTGTTTTTATTTATGCTTCATTTTTTATCATATAATTCCTGTAGTGCCAATAGAATGCTGGGTTGCATAAAAATAGGTCTGAGGGTAACCAGTAAGTAAAAGGAGGGGGTAATGCTATTGCATAAGGCCCTGGTCAAACTTTTCTTGCAGTTCTGCATGCAGTTCTGGGCACCTCATTACAAACACAAAATAACAGAGTTAGAAAAAAATACAGCACATACAGTAGTTAGAGAACATGGCATATGATGAAAGACTGGGATATCTAAGGTTGATCTCCTTGGGAAAGAAGATTAGAGGTGTTATGATTTGAGGTACTTAAAATTTATTTGACCCTCCCTCTGCTGCTGCTAACCTCCATTTTTCACTGCTAGTGCTTCCCCCCCCCCACCACCACTTCTGGCTCCTCTCTCCTCCCCCATATCCATCTTACCCCTCTCAAGGGTTTCATTTCCCCACTGTCACTACCAAGGAAACCTACTTGTCCTTTCCTCACTCAATCTGTCCAAAGACAGCCCTGATGGTCTGGACCCTAAACTTCTCCATCTCTCAATTCTGGCAGTTGCCTAACCCCTCGCTCACCTCATTATCCTCTCCTTAACCCTCTGTGCTGTCCCACAGTCACGAAAGATTGCTAAAGTTCTCCCCCTCCATGTATAGAGAGAGCCCTCCACCCCTGGCAACTTCTGACTTATCTCCCTCCTCCTCTGTCTTGCAAAGCTACAAGAGAAACGTGTCTATTCCAGGTTTGCTGACTTCTTCCACTCTTCCAACTTCCTCTCCACTTTACAGCCTGGTTTTTGGAAGCAGCATTCCACCATTTCCTCCCTGCTACATGTCATTGGCTCTGTCCTCACTGAGGTGGATAAGAAGCACATCATTATGGTCATTTTGATCTGGCCAAGGCTTTTGATTCAGTGGCCCATCCATTCTTACTTGACAAGCTGAGCTCTACAGGCCTCTCAACCCCCACTGTTGATTGGTTCTAATCCTACCTCTCTGGCTGTCAGCAGTCAGTACAGGGAGGAGGTATTCTGTCCCCTCCCCTACCAATCCAGGCTGAGGTCCCACAGGGCTCAACCCTGGGTCCAGTCCTCTTCTGCATTTTCCTCAATGACCTCCTCCTCTGCATGTGCCAACTTGCATAGTCAAATGTATGCAGACAACACAGTCCTCTACATTTCAGGCCCCTTGACTTGACTGTGGCAGTGGAAGTCTTTCTCCAGCAAGAATTCCACAATGCTCTGCACTGGTCCCAGTGGGTACCCAGTCAGATGAGCACTACATTAATTGTGCCAGTCAAGACAGCATTAGTCCATATAGTGCTACCAGTGACAGTGAGCAGGGATTTACAGCGCTAGCCATATGTACTCCACTGGTTGTTCTCCATGGTTCTGCTATATGGACAAGGGCAGCAGACTCCAGGAGTGGCTGAGTTGCTTCTGTAGCATGGAGGGCTGGGGTACAAAGCAGGTTGACTAACAGCAGTGAAGATCAGGGTTCTAATCCTGTCTCTGACATTTTTAGCATATTGGAACTTTGTTTTTTTTACATGGGGCCCTGGAAACAGTATTCCATGGCCCCCCAAATTTTAACTTTCCCCAGGATCCGCTCCCCCTCGGAGTGAGAATCCTATAGACAAGGGGTGCGGGTGCACAGCCCCCCATATCAGGAGGTACGGGTGGCAGAGCCCTCCACAAAAATAAAAATGGTGCTATTTTTATAGTGCACTCCTTACTGACCCTATTGTTGTTGGATCTCTTTGGACCCAGTGCCCTTCCAATCTAGCCAACTCTGGGTCAACACTAAAAACTGTGTCCATGACCTTTGGCATCAGACAGAAAGCCAGTCAAGGTTACCCCCCCCACCTTCCATTCTCCACTGTGGATGGTACCTTCTTTGAAGTGGTTCCCTCCTTCACATATTTCAGTGTGTGGCTTGATAGTAAGCTTGACTTCGCTGCCCACATTGATGCCATCCACTCCAAGCTCTGTCCCAAGCTTGGAGCCTTGTACTGTAATAAAGACTGCATGTCTCTACAGGTCCACCTGGGGTTGGTTACCAAAATGGTGTTCCTTGTCTTTGACTACACAGATGTGGTCTACCACACTTCCCCTCTTCCTCCTTGTCAGACTGAACACCCTCTGTAATGCCTTCTGTCACTTTAATATCAACTACCCCTCTCATATTCATCACTGCTCCCTCTGCTCTTCCCTATTCATCCTCCCCCTACTGTCACATTGACAGTCCCACTGTACTTCCTTTATCTTCAAATACTGGTTTGGGTCTCTGCCACCTTACCTAGCCACACTCCTATAACCCATTCCCTTTGCCTCATACTCCCTCTGCTCCAGGGATCCATGAATCTTCTCTCTCCCCTATCCTCACTCTTCTGCTAGGAAGTCAGCCTTCTATCATCTTCCTTCCCTTTGGAACCAGTTCCTCTCCTCTCTTCTTTCACCCTCCACTGTTTCCCTTGGGCACCAGCTAAAGCTCCTCTTGACCCCCTCTTGCTCCTGTCAGCCCCCACCTGACCTGCTCCTAGTGCCCTTTTTACCCTGCTGTGGTCCCCTTGGGGTCAATTCATGTCACCACAACTGCTGCACTTTTTTGTATTAGTCTGATTTTGTCATTCTAATTGTGTATTAGTGCTGCTCATAGACCAACTTCTGTTCGCCATTTATTGTTATTTGTACTTCCATCTTGTTGAATTGTACACTATTTGCACTTTGTCTTTGGAATGCTTCAAAAGTGCAGTTTTTGATTTATTGTATCCCCTTTCCATTTCTCCAGGTCAAATCTGGAAATGAGCACTGACTCAGCGTGCCTTTCCCAGTTACCAAGTTTCAAATAAATACATACAATATATGAATAGGCCCATTAAACCTGTTTTGCAGAACTGCAATAAACAAAAAAGCCTGCACCAACCAACAGTGTTCTCAGCACAAGTACTTTATTACATTAACAATGCAAGTGTAGGTAGGCAAAGCAGTGCCCTGTGCAAAAGTTAAATAAAGTGCACTTACTGCACAATGGCAGGACAGTCAAAGAACAAAGCAAATTGCAGGGACACTGACTTGACAAGTTTCACAATCGCTTCCTCACTTTTTATCTGTTTGCACATGGATTATAAATATAATAAAGTAATTGTGCTGAGAACATGTTGGTTGGTGCTGTTTTTTTTTTTGCTGTTCACACTGTCAGCCATGGCACTAGCAGTTACGACAGAGCAATACTACTGTTTTCACATGTGATTTGACGAACTCTGCATGGCAGAATGGGGTGGAGAAGCATGAGTAAAAGCAATGAGGAGAGAAAGAGCGCTAGGAAGAGGAATTACAGGAGCGTTTTGTTAATTGTAAATTACTAGAGTTATAAAACACATTAATGGAGAAGGTGATAAAAGCAGACATTGTACTGAGCATCAGGGCTAGGCTGGATAGAATCCTGAAGGATACTGTAAACTAAGTATTTCAGATTATTGATGTTAGGATAATGGAGGCAACACATGATGGACTGCAAGTCTTACATTGAACAGCTTCAAAGTCTCATCCATTGTAGCGCCTATGTCTCTCTCTTGCTCTGTTATGTCTAGCACCTTGCTATTTACAAGCTATGCCTTTCTCTCTCTCTCTCTTTCAGGACCCTAGGTGCTTTACCTTCTTGTGCTTGGCACTGAGCTGTAGCTGCCATCTGTCTAATCTGAGTTGCAACCTAGTTTATTCATATCCTGCTCTAAAGTCTTGTGCTTTTCCTTGCTGTTGACTATGCTTGCTAATTTAATATCTCATCTGCAAACTTCACTGTCTGTTAGTTACCTAAATCTAGTATCATAGTAACATACAGTAGTAATATAGTGTTGTAAAGGACTCTAGATCCATAATGCCAACAATTTCTTATGATTATTTATCTAGATAATTTATAAAATTTGAACAGAAGTGGTCCCAGAACTAGCCCCAGAGTACCTCACTAGTTACTGCCTTTGAATCTGATTTCTAGCTTCTGTTGCTCTACCACCACTCCTTGACTCCAGCTAGTTAGTCAAGTTTGGATCTGTAATAATAGTTTTTCCCCATACACTGCTTTCTGACAGCATGTACAAGCCTCCCAAGAAGGTCATATTTATCAGTCATTTTATTAAACATGACTTCAGACAAGGAGTTGTCACTGTCAAAAGCATTTTTTAATTATCCTGAACTTTACAAATGGGGACAGATTCCATGACAGCCATTTTATTAATTGTGGCCCTGAATGAGAGGTTACATTCCCAAGGCTAGCTGTTTCTCAGTTTAACCAGAAAGCTTGTTAGTGGCCATTTGTTGGATGGAGTGATTTTTATTTATTTTGTTTTTTTCTTTATTTCTTTATTTACTTATTTATTTAAGTTGTTTATTTATGTATGTATGTATGTATTTATTTATTTGAAAATTCTCCAACCAGGATAACCCAGTGAGATGCAGCATTACATTTTATGGAGTCCCAGGTAGGAGAACAGTTGGCAGCAGCAGCATAATGTTGCACAGCAGAAAAGCAGTTACATGGAGATAAACAGATATGGAGGCATTCGGGGAGGTTAAACATAGAGGAGGAGATGAAGAATGAGAGATGGTTAGCACAGGGTGGTTGCTTGAGGAAGGTCACACTATGAGTAAGTCACAATGACAGGTTTCAAACCTGGGTCTCCAGATTAACAGCTCTGCATACCAATATGCTATATTGCCTGCCAAGCCCAAGGTCAGTTACTCACTGTGTGACCTTCAGCAAGTCAGGGGCTAGACTTGCAAAAAGATGTGGCATGTTTTGATTCAGTACCACATAAAAGGTTGCTCAAGAAGATGGAAGACCTGGGTGCAGCTAAAACCATAGTGAACTGAGTGGATAGTTGGCTAAAAGGGAGGCAGCAGAGGGTGGTGGCCAATGGAATTAAATCAGAGGAAAGGGAGGTTATGAGCGGGGTTCCACAGTGATCTGTCCTGGGTCCAGTTCTCTTCAACATGTTCATAAGTGACATTGGCGAGGGAATCCAGGGCAGGCTGTGTCTCTTCACAGATGACACAAAACTATGTGGGAGGGTGAATAGTGATGAGGCAATAAGTGATATGCAGAGGAATCTGAAAAAAATAGAGGGGTGGTCAAAGGTCTGGCAGTTAAAATTAATTGCATGAAAGTGCAAGGTAATGCACCTAGGGAAAAGGAACCCCAAGACTGAGAACTGGATGGGTGGGGTTAGATTTAGAACTACAGAAGAGGAATGGGATCTAGGAGTTACCATCAGTAACTCCCTTAAACAAACAAGTCAGTGCAACAAGGCCTATAGCAAGTCTAACAGGATGCTGGAATATATCAAGAGGGGGTGCTGATAGCAGAAGACAAGAAGTACTGTAATACTTTTCATATACAGAGCCCTGGTGAGACCTCACCTGGAGTATTACATCCAGTTCTAGAGCCCTCCTCTCAGAAAGGACAGGGATAGGTTGGAAACAGTGCAGTGCAGAGTAACAAAAATGATTCAGGGGCAGCAGAGCACATCCTATGGGAAGCACCTTAAGGCACTAAATATGTACTCACTGGAAACCAAAAAGAAGAGGGGAGATATGGTAGAGACCTTCAAGTTCCTTAAATGAATTAACAAGCTAAACTGAGGGGAATTATTTACCCTGAATACCAACTTGATGTCACGTGACCATGAGTGAAAATTAACAGGAGGGAGGTTCAGGAGGAATGTGAGGAAGTACTTCTTTATGGAAAGGGTGGTGGAACCTTGGAACAGTCCATTGGCCAAGGTGGTGGGTGCAAATACAGTAAGGTAATTCAAGCAGACATGGGATAGAATGAAGGGAATAGTGGCCGGTGGTCATCCAGGGTGACAACACAGTGAAGGAGAATGGGAATAGGGCAGGGTGGGTTAGTACCCTGGAGGAACAATTGGTTCCAAGGAGGGTTACAGGGATTATAGGGGGTATGGGCAGAATGGATGGACCTCTGGTCTCTACCATCATGGTCTATGTTTCTATGTTTATAGCATGATTACACTACTTGTCACATAGCTGTTAGACTACATAAAATGTTTCCAGTCTTCTGTTGTAAGTGTACATATAATGCCCTAAAAATGACATGTATGCCACAGTAATGATGCATGCATCATTTTTATATCACAAAGTAATGAAAACATTGCAAATGTATCAGAACATCTGAAATGTTCGCAAATGTTTTGTTGCATTTGCCATGATGGAAGCTGTGCCCAAACCTGTGAATTGTGCTTGCATCATGAGCTTTAAAAATCTAGCACCAGGTAGCCACTTTTCTATATAATTTCATAAATATACTTTATTCAGCTTCAATCTGTCCTAATTCTCATAATATCCCTGGGTGGCCTAACCTACCTTCATCTCCATCCATTCACTCATACTCCAACCCATCAAATGACTCCTGGTCCTTTTCTGATGCTTCCCCAAATGTCTCTATGGCTTTGCCTCCATGGCAGGCCTCATCTCTCCTCTCTCCTCTCCTGGATTCAATGTGTTGGTGGGGACTGGAGTCTCTGAAGGTGTTTTCAGACCTTTGGTGCACAAAGAAGGGCTGAGTACAATCCATGCAAGCATCACACAGTTTTCCTACAGGTTCTCCTGCCACTGTCTTCTAATGCTGCCCACACTATGCCAGGCTTTGAGGGAGCAGCTAACATTGTGTTGCTTTTTATATTGTAATGGCCATCTTCTCCATGAAGTCTGTGTAAAACTTTATTACCAAAGCTTTTGGATTTCATTGTACCCTTAATTTGATAGTCAGGTAATTATCATGACAACAGACTGCATTGTTATATAGTACCATAGTAACACAGAAGTGTAAAGTTGGAAAGGACTCTAGGTCCATCATGTTGCACTCCTTTTACTTTATAAGTAGAGACAGAATAAAAATGATGTGCAAATGTGTACCAGTTAATAAGGATTCCCTACCCACTCTACTACCCAGGGAATCTGGAGAGTCCCTTGGAAAGCAATAATTTGTCCATGCTTACCTTTATGGTCTGAACTGTCTTTATATCCACTGTCACCACTAGCAGTCTGTTCTATAGGTTCACCACCCTCAGTGAGAACATGTGCCATTACTTTAAATTTACCACCCCTGAGTGTTTGGGTACTTCCCTAAGACCTGCTGCAGGACAACAGATCAAACATCTTTAACTGCTTGATCTTGTCAATAGTCTTGAGATCACGTCCCCTCTCAGTCTACTTTTCACCAGGTTGAACATGCTAAGGACCTCAATTCTCCCCTTATAGGTTTATTGATTATTTTAGTGGCCCTGCACTGCACTCACTCAGCCTCTTCAAATGTTCCTTTTGCACTGAACACAAGAACTGCACACAGTACTCCAGGTGGGACCTGGCCAGGCCTTGTAAAGTGTCAAGATTACTTCTACTCTGCTGGTCATCCCCCCCCCCTCCACCACCACCGATACCACCTCAATGCACCCCAGTATTGTGCTGGCACTCTTGACAGCAGCCACATACTGCTTGTGTTACAAATACAGCAAATATGAGATCGCTTGGAACCAAACAGATATTTTAGAAACAAACCATAGAGCTTGGTAATGTGAGATATTTAAATGATTTATAATTGAATGACACCAAAACCTAGACAACATTAAAGTGTTGCACAATTGTTTTAACATTTTATTCTAGTATATATCTGTTCTTTAACCTTTTTTGTGCACTCTTTCTTCTATGTAAGTACCCCTCTCTGGTCTGTCTAAGCTTCTGCAGTCTCACTTACAGTAACATATCTGTGCACATCAAATGATTGTGGGCCAGCCAACAGTTCAGGGATGATAAAGGACTTTGAGAATGGGAATGATGAAAGGTGCTGTATAAAATCAACTTCATTTCCATGCCTTCCAGTTTTTGTTTGTTTGCTTGTTTTATGAAGAGTGACCACAGACTGTGAGCAAAATGCATTTATCCCTGCTCAGCAGAAAGCCTTTTGTAACTGTTAAGTCATCTATAGCCAATATTGATAGGATTACTTAACACTTCATTTTTTTGTGTTTTATCATGTTATGTGACATTTCATGAATCAAAAGGAACCTAAAAGCTATTTATGTAATTATGACATCTATGGTTGCATGTGAGGCCTGAGAACATGTCTGGACTGGTTAGAATTCTTAGTTTAGATTGGAGTTTAGACTTTTTGGGTAGTTTAACTTGGGCAATGAGTGACTCAACTGATGCAAAATCTAACTTACAGTGAGATTTTGTAGCAAAATTATGCAAACATTTATTTTTTCAAATCAGTCATACAAATACTTATGAATTTAAATGCATATTACAAAAGAAAATGTAGTAACAACTAGAAAAAGACAAGTTATCCTTAGCTGAATACCTCTAGTATCTTCCAAACTGTAAAATGCATTGTTTTTTCAACGTAGTGTAAGTGTATAATTACTATATTGATGTAGTATAGGTACAGTATGTTTCCACTATATTTAATACAATGAAACAACTTCTTTCTATCAATTAAATGGAAATGCATTATTAGTAAACCTACTTTGTTAAAGTGCATTTCCGTTACATTGACACTGAAAATGCATTAATGTAATATATCCATGTTGACCTGAATCTAGGCTTTCATATAAAGGAAATTAGATTTTTAGCCTTAACGGTTCCAAAGTTAGCTCATTCTAAAGATAACCTTATTGAAAAGGTTTACATTTGGAACTGAGTAGGAAAGAACCTACTTTTTTAAAATTAAAGCTTGGAGTCCAGTAGACATAGACACATAGACACATTATTTTAATGCATTTTCAGTCCATCCATGTAACATAAATGCAGTTTAACTAAGTAGATATACTACTAATCCATTTCAGTATATCAGATATAGTGGAGATATGCCTATACTACATCAATATAATAATTATACACTAAGATCCAGAGTCACAAAACATTGCCCAGGTGCAAACCTAGGTTGCCCTGGGAAAACTGGACTTTGTGAATAGTTGGTAGTCACAAAGCCCAGTTTGGCCCTGCAAACTGGGTTTGCACCCAGGCAGAGTAGTGATGGGGGCAGCAATACAAATGAAGAGGAGGAAACCTGCATATCCCCACAATCCCATTCACAAAGGTTTTGCATCATGCAAGGGCCTTTGTGAAGGTCCTTGCATGGAGCAAAGTACTGCCGACAAAAACCTGGTGGTAATACATGAAGCCCCCCATTCCCTCGCTGGTCTCTGATCACCCACCCGAGAGTACAAAATCAGTTTCCCATAGTGTAATGAACCTCCCCATCCCCAGTCATCCACCGAACATTGTAAAATATTTGTTTCCATAATGTAGTGATCCCTCCCCACTCCTTGATCACCGATCCGATGATAAATAGCATTTTAACTCAGTGTAGTGGTTGCTCCCCGATCACCAATCCCATAATAAATACAATTTTCCATAGTGTAGTGGCCCCCTCCCTGGTGCCTGATCTCCAACCCAATAGCACTTTTCCATAATGTAGTGTTCCTTCCTAGTGCCCGATCTCCCACCCAATAGTGATAAATCAGTGTCCATAATGTAGTGGTTGCCCCATCACTGATCACCATCCCCAAATAGACAAAAACCCAGTCCCTGGTAGTCTAGTGGTCCCACCAACCCCCAACCCTCTCAGATAATCACCCACTACCCTGCCCCCCCATCATGACTGTCAGTCAGTGAGCAGCACAGCCATCCTCACACCCCCGTGGCTGCCCACCAACTGAAATTTCAATGACAGTGTGACAGTACAGTGGGCGTGTAGTGTATACTGTATGCTGTCATTGACAGTTCAGTTGGTGGGCAGCCATGGAGGTGTGAGGAGGGCTGTGCTGCTCATCAACTGACAGTCGTGTTGATGGGGGGGTGTTGGGTGATCGCCTGAGAGGGTGGGGGCTTGGGGGGGACCACTAGACTACCAGGGACTGGGTTTTTGTCTATTTGGGGATGTGATCAGTGATGGGGGGACCACTTCACTATAGAAAAGGGATATATTAATTTTGGGTGGGAGATTGGGTACTAGGGAGGAACGCTACATTATGGAATAGTGCATTCAGGTGGGAGATCGGGCACCAGGGAGGGACACTACATTACAGAAAAGTACTATTGAGTGGGAGGTTGGGCACCAGAGAGGAGGGATGGACCACTACACTATGCTATGGGAAAAAAAAATTATACAGAGATTGGGGATCAGGGACAGGGGAGGGATCACTACACTATGGAAAATATTATTTATTGTGGGATTGGGCACCGGGCAGGGGAGATGGACCACTACAGTATGGACATTTTTTTATATATATGGGGATCAGTGATTGAGGAGGAGGAAAGGAACTACTAGACCACCAGGCACATGTGTCTTCATATCAGGACAGGGATTGGCATGGGGGGACGCACTAACCTCTTGCCACAGGCTATGCAAATGAGCCCATAATGGGTATGCAAATGGCCAGTTAGCACCATGCATGCCTGATAGGCTCATTTGCATGGCTGACTTAGTGAATACCAACTTAACTCACCAGCACTATGCTTGCGAAGGTATTCACTCAGCTGGGGATCAGGGCTGCATTGGCAGGGTTAGAGGTGATAGTATTGGTATTACCGCTGCCTCTGTCCAGTTCTATTCACAGTCAGATAGCATCATTCACTGTCTGTCTACAAACAGCGAGTTTTGCGACCTGAACAATCACAAGGTGCCACATAAATGTGTGTGTTGCACTTTGCAATTTTTTATGAATCCTGGCTTAAAACTACATTGAATGCATTTTTTTTGTTTGTTAGTTTTTCTTTTTCCTTTTTTTTTCTGTTTGTTTGTTTTAGGCCACGTTTAAACATTGTTTGATTTTGAGTTCATATAGAAGGAAAACAGGTAGCAATAATATGATTTTTAATGAAAATCTGTTTCCTAAGGGGCTTAGCACAAATGTGTCAGACTATAATAATTTAGTAATATGAGCATTTGAAAATTAGACTTTAAAACAAACAATGTTAGGAACCAATTTACATTGAAATGCAATGTATTCCAAGCAAGCAGAGCTGAATAAACCAAAGGTTTTAGATCCACTTTTGTTAATTGCTTTAGGGGTAGGGTTTGTGTTGAGTACTTTTAATAGGATAAGAAGTGAAGTATGAAACAATAACACATAAATAATGATATGATGATGAACAATAACCTTCAAGGCATTATCACCACATGACAGTAATGTTAACAGTTTTGAAGAAAGCTAATTCAAATGAGTACAAAAGGCAGTGGCTATAAATGTATTTGTATACAAGGCACATCTTGTTACTGTGTGACATATGATGCTACTTTCCTAAGCAAAGATTTCAGTGCTGACAGGGAAATCACATTAGAATAATCTGAATAGAGCACAATTACTATCTGCAAATAATTATATCTGTCCAAACAATGTCTGACTCTTCAAATCACTGCTGGCCTGGAGCTAACAATATTTACATTAATTGCTAAGTTTCTGTACCTTCCTAGAATGGCAGTTTGGGATCATTCAGAAAGTGTAGATATTTAAATGAGGTTGCAACCTCAACTGACTTCTTAAAGTTACAAAGGAGAACCCAAAAGCTATGTTTTAACCTATTAGTTTAATTAAAGGGCAGGTTATTGCTTTATGATAAAACAGTAATTAGAACTGGGGCATTCTGATTGACTGACAGCATTCTAACAGAGTTACATTAATGGCTATAAACACTCATATACAATAAAACAGTTACAGTTTTAACATTTACAACAATCCTTTGTGAACAATGCAATTTTAGTTTAATAATAACATTAAGGCTCTCCAAGAGTTGGGTTATGTTTGCCAATCTAACTCTAGAGGCATAATACATTGAGTAATGCCCTTATGCCCCCTGACCCTCTAGTGTTAGATTAACAGACAGTAACCCAGCCTCTGGTCATGTCTTATTGCTCAAGTCTTCAAGTTTGTTAGCAATACTGTGTTATTAATAAACCCAGAGCACGTATTATTCAAAGCAAAAAGAACCTTAAGCAGTATGTTGCAGTAGCTGGAGTACAGAACTGTGAACTGGGGGGTATGGTTCATATCCATTCACAGTAACTGACTCATTGTTGAACTCTGAGCAAGTCATTTGCATTTCCCATGCTTCCTTTCTCCCATTAATCACATTCGGTAGACACTGGACAATACTGAAAATGAGATGTAGTTCAGTTGTTCAAAAAATCATTACTGTGTAGCAGAAACATCAATGTGCCCAAAGCAGAGCCTTGTGGAACTCCATACTCAGTAGCCTTGTGGGAGTATCACTTCCACAAAGTCACTACTAAACCAGTTAGTTATGATGAAAACCAAGTAATCACTTCCTCATCAAAACTCACACTATATTTCTAAGCAGGGGCTAATACTGCACCAAAAACATTTATCATCACTAAAATATTTAGTAATGAGGGATCAACAACAGCAATAGTATTTTGCATAGCTATAAATGCTGCATCAATTGAATTAGTACCAGCTAATTTAAAAAATACATATTACCAAATAATGCTGAATTTTCTGCCACACAACTGCTACCTGGGTGACCACAGGGAGCTGTGCAGAGAGAGTAGCAGGAGAGGGACGACACCAGCTGACCATGTGTAAGCACTTATTAGCCGTGTTTACACCATCACTCTGCAGTCCGCTCCCCATGTTGCTTTGATGTCCTTCCCCAAATGAAACTTACGTCTACACTGGCTGTCTCAGTGCTGATGCAAGCCCCACTGAGAAGGTCCATGTAAGGGGTGGGCAGGCTCTACTACATACCCTTCCCCCCAAGCCAGTAGTTTCTTAGTCTTGGATTGGCACCTACACGATTGCTTACACCCCTTGCTCTAGAACACATACCCTAGTCTGCTGCAGCTCAGCGATAGGAGAAGCAATGACTTATCACAATTGGGTACATGTCCACACTATCACATTTGTACTGCAGAAGCCTGAGTGCTCATGTTGCTGTGGTGCAAATGTGGCAGAGCAGACAGGCCTATTGTGTGCTTGTGCCATGGAGCCCTAGCCATTGGCATCCTACTGAATGCATGGGAACCTGAAAACCAAGGGCAACCACAGGCACAGTGTATGATGACTGGTTAGCTCATGCCGTGCTCTATATCCTGAATCCTGTTGGGCACCAGATGTATTTTCCAGAGAGGTTCAGGGTGCCTGAAAAGCCCTGACATAGGTGGCAAGCCACGAGAGTTTGTCCCTGCCAGAAAAGGTAAGGCAATGTTGGGACTGGGAGGCATCTGATGGTAGATGAGGTGGGTCTGTGAGCTAGTAGCACATAAAAATAATAAATATAGAGGATAGTGGATGGGCAACAGTTAACAACAACACTGCTGTTCACTTCAATAGGTTGTCATGACAACCAAGAAAACCTTGAGAGCGAAGCTCGAGAGGTTTTCGGTTGGCATGAAAACCTCGAGAAGTGTAACACAGTGTTGTTGTTTACTGTTACCCATCCACTGTCTTTTATAGTGTATGGACAACACTAAACAAATTAGCTGTTGGCTGCCTGTGATGTCGCGCCGTGATGTCGGTGACCCCACCCCTCCCGCCCCTGTCAGTAAATACACACTGCACTCCTTCTGGTGCGATTGTAAATATTAAATACAAATATGTCTGTCCTGCTGTGTGCTGACCAATCTTTCAAAAAAATGGCACTTACAGAGATTTTTAGACATCCTCCAGTGCCTCCGGTACGGTGCCCATGTTATCGCTCTACACATGAACCGCGATACGCGCATGCGCAGAAGTGATCAGTGCTGTTGTGCCATCGATGTGACATACTCACGATGGTACAACAACATCGTGATATCACATCAATGGTACAACAACATTAGGGAAAGCTAGAGTTTTAACAAATACAACATTCTAACATACACTATAAAATTATAATCAATGAATTTCAATAGTGCAGAAATAAACCTTGTATTAAACAAAACAAATGACTGATTATTTAAAAGGACACTCAGAAAAGATAAAAACCTGGCACCAACTTATAACTATTGTAAATGTACAGTACAGTTTGCTCAAGAACTTTGACAAAACAGCAGTAGTGGTTGACATTAGATAACGTACTGTTCCTAATTGGGTACTAAAAACATAGTTCTAATTACCTTGCTATGGTCCCTGTTCTAAGAAACAGATTTATATCATAGATATAATGACATAAGATACTGTATGCTTAGGATGATAGATTACTATGTAAAATGAGTAGGGAAATATGTGCATCCTGAGTGGTCGAGATGTGATTCCCACATAGCCTTGGGAAAGAACAACCAATGGCTAAAAACAAAGTCTGTGTTTCATTTCCATGAGCCATCTGAAAAGAACATTTGTTTTTAAACTACAGTCTTTTTTTTCCAATATAGCTACATCCTTAAAAATAGGAAACTTTAGCTGTGCTGTCAAATTCAGTCCCCCCACCACCATCTACAGTACAGTACTTCATAGGTTTTCATGTGTTCATTTCATTCTTGTTTCTTTGACATCCATCATACATTTATTTATAATGTTCTTCATAAATGAATCACTTTCTAACCCACCTTCCTATTCTGTCACTAATCCAATCAATCACAATTTAAACAAAAGCTAAAATAAGTTAAATTGCACCCTCTGTATTACAAAAATGTAATGTAATCTAATCAATGCCACTCTCTTCCTAACAAAACACCCACAGTTTATGACTGCCAAAACAGGATGTGCTGAACACAGAGACTCTTGGCTCCATATTACTGCACTACTTCAGTGCCTCACATGTCGGCATGTCTGCTCTTCATCGTAGCTCTTAAAAAACATTGTAAATATTGAAAAAACATTACAAAGGACAAATACATACAGTACATATAATTTTTATTTTTGTTATAAATACAAATTCATCATACTGTATGGTAAGCAAGTCAATGATGAAAATGGGAATGCCTATAAACATTTGAGACAGAAAAGCACATAGTGTACACTAGTGGCAGCAACCTGTGGGGAGCAATTTTACCATACTTTGAAATCTTTAAATATTTTTCCTATTTTAAAAAAAATATATATATTTTTTTAATTCAGTAGGGATCCTTTTTATGTAATGAAACAGGAGGGTGTCCAGGTTGCTATCTCCTGTCTTAAGGAGGCAGTCAGAATATCGATCTTTAGTTACCAAAATGACTAATAATCCAAAATCAGATTAAAAAAGGGAGTGCCACCAAACAATTGATCCAATTTCTTCTATTTTTCACTATTTTTCCCTCTGAAGGTTGGGCAATGTTTTGTGGACACTGCCACTTTGTCTGGCTCATGCTGTGTTATTTATATCAGAAAGCAAAAACAATAACCACGATTCATTGGAATCTGATGCCATGTTCAGCATACCACTGTGTCACCTGCACCAAAATTCTAACGTGCTCCCAGTACCAAGCATCATTTTATTCTAATAGCTGCCTAAAAATAAAATTGCTAAACCTTTTTAAATTCAGGCATGTGGCATAGTTCCCGTTTTACCCATAGTATGTGACATCATGTATAGTTTTAAGGTTTTAAATAATAGCTACAATTACATATGCTATAGTATATGGGTAAGGGCTATTGTGTCCGGAATTCAGTGACTTCCCAGTGCAGTTGTACCCTAGTAGTGACATCAAATTGTTTTATTGTACCATCTAAAGTACGTCACTACTAGAGTACAACAACACTGATTGCAAACTGCAATAGACAGTTCCAATCTAAACTGCTACATGCACAGCTGATCACTTGCTTCATTCTCTCTCACTTTCACTCACAATCTTTTTTTGTCAGTTTCAGACAACGTGAGTGATCGCCTATGGCAGCGGCACTTTTTCTTCTCTCTTTCTGATGGCAGTCTATCATCAGTAAAGAAAGAAGAAGTACTATAGGAAAAAGGAGGACATATAAGTATGAAATACAGTACAAGTAAAGGACAAAGAATATATTCTTCTCCATGTTACTGGGAAATGGACTATGTGAATGAGAAAATTAATTTTCACCAAAATCAGGACTTCTGTACTTTCAGATCATAGTTACGAGGCAGGAGGGAGACTGTACAGCACTTCAAATTCTTTTAGATGTTTTTCTGTGGGGAGAACACTTTAATGATGCTGTCTTGTTAAAAACACTGCCAAATGGTCAAATCCTACACAGTGACCCATTTACTCTAAAGACCAATGTATGGGTCACTGTACACAGACAAGGCTGTGCTTCCTTCTTGAGGTTGTCATAATGACTGTAGACCTCTTAATCTTATAGTAGCTCTCAGGATCTGCTGGTTGTTTTGGCAACCTCTCAAAGCAAGCACGGCCTTATAATATATGGTTATGGCTTAATGTGTATGGAAATTCAAAAACTTATTGTAGGACAGTTAGAAAGTCACAGAAAGTTGTATCATTTTGACTTCACAACAATAGTACAACAACTTTTCCCCCTTGACCTGCCGCCTGATTGGAGGAAACAGTACTCTTCACAAAAAATTCATACAAACATGGCGGAGATGCTTACCGAGCAGTTCACTGAGACAGTTTGGACACAGACTGCAATAGTCATCTCCTTGTTTCCAAACTGCAGTAATTTTTCAGGTTTCTTTTTTTTTTAAATCAGCTGCTGCCCTGAATCTTTGGAGGGTCAGGACTGGAACAGGACCACACAGACGGACTTCATAGCAGACTGAGCTGCCAACAGCAAGTGATAACACAAACACAAGGTATTAAACCTTGTGAAAGTTTGAAACCTTCTTAAGTTTAACTTTTTTCAGTCTTGGGGAACCATATACTACAATATATAAAATAGTGTATGGTCAACGATACACAAATTAGGCTGTTTCCATCTCGAGGTTGAGATGACATCAGGACCTCTCGAGCTTTGCTCTTCAGGTCTCGATAATTTCATCTCGGCCTCTCAGTGGAAACAAAGCCTTGTTGCGTATGGTTGCCCATACAGTATTCTATATGTTGTGCACATTGACCCATACGTTTTCTCTATATTTTCCCTCAGTATTCGTTGCATCTCCCACGTATCCTTATATATTTTAAACATAAAACACCCTGCATAGTCATACTGTGTAATCTCTAAATCTGTGTGTAAATCTAAAGGATACCACTTCCTTGTAGAAGTAATACAAACATTTACCATTTTCAATCACAGTACAATCATAGATAGAATAGATCCCATCATTCAGAACTCCTAAAACAAAAGATCTTTGCTCAGTACTATTACTATTTATTATAGTATCTTAAACAAAAACTATAGATTAGTGGCAAAATACTTACATAGCCTAGAGGACACTGTCTTGCAGTAGCATTCCTTATGTGTTACCATCTTGGTTTTAGAATGTAGAGCAGTTCAGTATTAAAATATAACTTGCAATTTGGGAAGGTGGCTATTTAAACTACACCACAGCCATGACATAAAAGCAAATTACAGATCACATACGAAGTTTGGCATCACAGTTCACTGACACTATAAAGATCTCTTATGATAGGTACCATTAAAAAACATTTATTTACTATAAAACAATAAAATGGTACAGCAGCACCCTCTCATCCAAATGACAATGTTTCATGTAATGTATATGCTTTTTCAAGGCATGGCTATCAGGTATAAAGGCGTCCTTTAATAAGCACCTTCTTAAAGATACATGACCTGATTAAAATCAGTATTAGAAAGCCACAAATACACAATACCCCGTTACACTCAAATTCAAAGGTAGTCCAATATAGATGTATACAAAATATACATATTACAAATTGCCTAAGGCATATATTAAAATAATAAGTTACAAACTGTTATTATTTTTTTGTTAAAAAAAGGAACTGAGCTAAATACATTGTTAAAGCCGTTCTCACCACTAGCCCTCAATGTAAATTGCCATTTGTTCTTATATTGTAACAATTTATTATCCAGATGACTCCCACCCCCATATTTTTTGAGCCACTTTTTCTAAACCTTGAAACTTAAAACAGTGTCCCAGTCCCTTCTGCATAATGTGTAATGCAAGGGCATTGGTTTTGTCCCTCCTTGCAATACTTTTTAGGGGTTCAGAAACACTCATTTTAAAAGGTCTTTTTGTCTTCCCCACATAGACGTTTTTACATTTGCAGGTTGCCACTGACACAATGTTTGTTGTGTTGCAATTAATAAAGTCTCTGTTAGCAAACACCTCTCCAGACGCTGGATGAATGAAATTTGTACCTGTTTTGGTATGATAACAAAATGTACACTTACTGCAAGCAAAAGTTCCTCTAGGTAATGGATTTCGAAGTTGCTGTTCCACTGGTTTATAAAGGCTGTTGCTCACATACTTGCCAATGTTTTTCCCCAGTGATAAACCATACAGTGGGGTCTTGTACAGCAATGTTTCAACCTGAGTTCCATGGTGAGAATATGTCAGTTATTCTGTAAGATCTGTTTAATCTTGTAAGTCTGTGAAGTCAAATCAGAAATAAAATTCAGTTATTGGTGTCACTTTTATTTCTATTTTTTAACAGTTCCCCCATTCCATCTCATTCACGGCCTGTTTTGCTGCTTCCACACTTTCATCATGTGATCCATTAGAGTACATGGAGGGTGTTAGAACCCTAAGCAACTGCTTTTATGAAAGGGGATATGATGAAGACAGTGTGGAAGTGGCAAAAACAGACAATAAATGAGATGGAACTGGGTGAACTGTTACAAAATAGTATTTAAAAGGACACCCATAACTGTTTGAATTTTGTTTCTGATTTCACTCCACAGATTTACAAGATTAAATGGATCTTACAGAATAACTGGCTTAGACTCACCACAGAACCCAGACTGATACGGTTCCACCATGCCGCAGTGACAGGAATGTTGATGATCTCTCCTACAGTGACACATGGTCGCTGACATCCCTGATGCCACTGACTCCAGTCCCTGACCGGAGAATGCACGACACCTGATCAGTGTTCATGTGGGGGGGGCTGTGCTCGTACCCCCCACCACCCCAGATGTAAGGATTCCAACTCCGGGGGGGGGGCAGATGCCGGGGGAAAGCAGCCAAACTCTGAAATCGATGACTCGGTCATTACTATGACAACCCGGTTGACACTGCAGGTGTCGACTGGTTGCTGTTCCTGTAACAGCGTCACTGTTACAATGGTATACCAGTTGATACATACTGTACAATAGCACCCCCATATGGTTTATCATTGGGGGGAAAAAACATTGCCAACTGTGTGACCAATGGCCTGCAGTATATAAACTAGTGGAATAACAACTTCAAAATCTTGTACCTAAAGGGATTTTTACTTGCAGTAATTGTACGTTTTTGTCATCATATTAAACAGGTATGAATTTGATTAATCCAGCATCTGGAGAAGTGTTTACTAATAGAGACTTTATTAATTGCTGCACAACAGACATTGTGTATGTTGCAACCTGTAAATGTAAAAGCTTCTATGTGGGGAAGACAAAAAGACCTTTCTCACTCCACAGATTTACAAGATTAAATGGATTTTACAGAATAACTGGTTTAGACAGTGACTGTCTCATATTTCCTACTAAACTGATGTATAATCTGACATCACGCACTGCTAACAAGAGCCTTCTACCCTTGTAACTGGATGCTAATGTATATTTTGTGTAATTATTGTAACTACTGTAAAGAGTGCTTGTATGTGTCTTTGTTCTGTAAAGAATGCTATTATGTGTCTTACTCTGTAGCTATTCTGGGTCACCCCTTGCTAATGTACATATTGTGTAATTATTGTAACTACTGTAAAGAATACTAGAATGTGTCCTTTTCTGTAAAGACTGCTATTGTGTGTCTCTCTCTGTAACTAACTCTGGGTTGCCCCTGAAAAAGGGACCTCTGGTCTCAGTGGGCTTACCCGGTTACCAAAATACAAATAAATAAATAAAAATAAAATTAGAGTTTCTGAACACCTAAGAAGTATTGCAAGGAGGCATAAAATAAATGTCCTTGCATTACAGATTATGCAAATGGGACCTGGGCACTATTTCAAGTTTAAAGGTTTAGAAAAAGTGACTCAAAATATTGGGGAGTGGGATCTGGATAATAAACTGTTGCAGTATGAGAGCAAATGGCAATTTACATTGACGGCTAGTGGTGAGAATGGCTTAAACAATGTATTTAGCTCAGTTCCTTTTTTAAAAGAAAAAAATAACAGTTTGTAACTTATTATTTTAATATATGCTTTAGGCAGTTTGTAATATGTGTATTTTGTATATATGTATATTGGACTACCTTTGAATTTGAATGTGATGGGTTATTGTGTATGTGTGGCTATATTTTATTAAGGTAATACTGATTTAATCAGGTAATGTATCTTTAAGAAGGTGCTTTTTAATGGACACCTTTATACCTGATAGCCATACCTGGAAAAAAGTGTATGAATTACATGAAATGTTGGCGTTTGGATGAGAGGGTGCTGCTGTACCATTTTAGTGTTTTATATTAAATAAATGTTTTTAAAAGTAACTATCGTAAGAAATCTTTGTAGTGTCAATGAACTGTGATGTCTGACTTTGTGTGTGGTCTTTAAAATATAACTTTACTATTATTGTCGGTCAGCTTGCACAGTTTTATACTGCAATGGGGGGAGTAGTCCAGTGGGCTGGTGTTCTAATGTGGCTCAAGTCCAGCAGCCCAGAATTGGGGACATTACAGTGCTTCATCTACAAGCCAGCTATGTTGCTGTCTCACCTGTTTTCTCTCATGCTCCATTCGTGGTACCAAACATAAGTAAAAAACAAACCACCTGAGTGAAAAAATGTTACTTTATGTGAGTGTCTATATGGAGGGGGCACACAGAACTACTATAATGGCATCAGAAAAACTACAGCTATTGAGGCCACAGCATGATAAATGTTCTTAGTTAAAGAAAATGCATCAAACTCATTAGGTAGAGGAACTATTTTGTGTAAAATGAAGGAAATAATTTGAATGTTATTATTTAAACCTCTTAATTTTAATTTTTATATGCATATAAGATATAGAGCTCTATTTTATAGGTGCAATAAGACGGGGGATAGTTTAGTTTCTTTGTTTTGTTGTTTCATTGTTTTGTTGTATGTTATCACAATACTTTATTAAAGTTTATTAATGTCACACAAACAAATAAGAGCAATAAGACACTCTGAGGTGTGCATCACAGTTCTAGCCATACTTCCAGGGGCTGGCATTACTTGGCCTGCAGTCTCGTGCATTAGTACACCACTGGGTATGTGGTTCAGGCAGTCCAATGCACATCCTGTCATGTCTTACTGCTTACTTACCACACTGTCAAGGCTGAAGGAACTCAGCCTTCAGTCTTAAGACTAGTAGGAATCTTGAAAGAATAGTTCTCTAAAATTTGTAGTTCCACTTCCACAAGAGTAGCATCAATTAGTGTGAAGAAAAAGAACAAAACAAATCTTGCCCAGATTCATGTTGGCCAATTAATGATAATGAATATGCCAAATTTTCTACTTCCCAAAATTAATCTGTCAAAGAAGTTAAGTGGCATCTTTCAGTGTGAGTAGCCTGTTTGCAATACTGAAAAACAAACCAGGGAAGAGAATAGCCACATAATGGTTTTCATATACTGTATTCCTGCTCAAACCTATGGAACCTCCCTGATATGAGATTGAACTAAATATGGCAATTGATTTCACTGTTTTTTCCACTTTTTGTGACAATCTCTCCAGCCTTTGACATGTTTTTAGATGCTACACAAGGTTTGAAACTTCATGTCAGGATCTGTATATTTTTATTTCAAAGTATATGGCAGGTTCCTCAGGATGCTGTAAATATGTTATAGATAAATTTGTGTTCTGTCCTGCTTAACTGAATCCAGAAGGAAGCATTGATCTCAAAAGGGCTGCCTAGTGGCACTCTATGAAGGGGCTCCCACCTCCCATTATAGTTTTGCATGATCACCAGCAGCAAGAGTTCAGCTCCTTGATCTACCTCTTGGTACAACTCTGTGAGGGGGCTTCCCAGCAGCAGACCCTGGTGTGGCTGTACTGGAGGCTTCCTAGCAGTGGGTATCCCAGTCTTTAACTACAGTGCAACTACTGTATATTTAAAAAAATGATTTTTTCAAAGTATCGGTGCTAGACGACAGGCAGATAATGTTAGGGTGAGGGTTCCAAAGACCAGTGGCAGTGACTGAAAAAACGTGACTGCCCACTGACTTTAAATGAAATGATAGCACACTTAACTGTTCCATATCCATTCAGTGGGTAATTCCCCCAGGTACATAGAGGTAAGGAACACATGGAGAGCCCAGACAATTCAGGGTTTTGTAAGCTAGCAAAAGCACTTTATAGTTGATTTGTTGCCTGTCAGGCAGCCTGTAGCATCAGGGTTATGTGATCCAGCTTCTTTGTCACAGTCAGAAACTTCTTTGCCACATTGTGTACTAGGTGCAGGTGACGCATTTTGCTACAAGGTAAGCCCTTGTAGAACTCAGTATAATAGTCGAGATGAGAAGAACTGAAAACCTGCAGAAGTATTCTCAGAGTGTCTGGCTCAAAACTGGGGTGCAGTCTGGCACTATTTCTTGATGGTAATAGTAATCTGTAACTACAGGGCATGGGGTCCTGTTGTTGCATACAAAAACAATGCGGCACTATACCGTGCTGTCAAAACAGCGACTAAAAATAAAAACACTAAAACACTTGTTTTCTGTGAAGGGCTGTGCTCCCTGACCCCCCCCCATTAAAATAACTGCCACTGGGTGGGGGAGGGCAACTTGGGGACAGGGTGAAACTCAGGTGAACCACACAAAAGACAAGAAAAAAAAATAACAAATGTAATCTAGGACCAGGAATAGAATCCCGGTCCACAGCCACTTCATTATCTTTCAGCACCCATGGCTGTACTCCATGAGCCACAGCAGCTGCTCAACAGACCCCCCCCCTTCCAGATGAGCTCTTACTCTTTGCAGCAGAGCTTTCCCAAAACAGTTACGGGGTCATCGCTACTGCTTCACACTGTTTGTGTCACGCAGCTTTGTGCACCCTGTAGCTGTTCTTCCATGCGCTATTACTGTTGTGCGGTTTTGCCCTGTGGCATTCTCCATACACCATATTGACCCAGTACATAACTACAGTGTACTATCCTTGACATTCAGGTGCCTTTCTCTTGTCAAGGAGTGCCCGTGGACTGTGCACCAATCTAATCTAAGCTCTATATCTTAATTGGAACTTACAGTTGAAATTGTGTGCACTTATGTAAGTGAAAATACACACAGGGTGTGCGGTCATGCTCTAATGTACACATGCAATGGCTGTGTTGTGAAGCATGAGACCATAGGCAGAATGCCTTTAACCACGTGGGAGGTGTGTATCTCAGACCACCAACACGCTCCTTGAAATGTGCTATCTCATGTCTAGAACAGCATGTCCAAAAACATATTATTTTGGTGTTTTTGTCTTTTTTCCATGTTTCTAAGGTTTTTGTATTGAAATACTGTTCCTTCTTAAAAATTAGTCTACTTCTTCCTTTGTAAGAATTTAGGTCAAATTAGCATTTGTTCATTTATTGTGCATTTGTAGTTGCTTATGAGATAGATACTGTAGAAAATATATGTTGTATTTTGTTTTTACTGTAACAAGTTTCTGAAGTACAAAGTACCTGTTTCCTCATTTTATTACATTTGCTTGTGATCGCGGTGCACAAGAAACATTTTGAGGAGAGTAGAGTATTGCAGAGGTGTGGCATTGTTTGGCTAATCCAGCCAATGCTTTCAGGGGCTCATCCCTTGGCCACCAAACAACAGGAAAGCTGCCAATTACGGCAGTGTCAGAGTAAGCACCGGACTTGAAATAAATCTGCCACTCCAATCATGGGCAGTTTTGTCATTGCAGCAGCTGATCTCCCCCCACAACCAGGCAAATTCCAGCCATGTGCATTACAGTGCACAGTGATGCACATGGCTGGACTTAAAAGCAACTCATTTGCTCAGTGTGTCTTTCTTGGTGAAATAAATAAATGAGCCCCGCCATGCATAATTGGCAGCTCCTACCACCCACCACACACTCTCCCCAAAGCCGACATCAGGGTGCCCAGTCCCCATGTCGGTATGCCCCCCCCAAGCCCAAACATATATGTTGCCAACAATGGGGTACCCAATCCCCATGTCAGCATGCTCCCCCCACTATTGTGGCACACTGGGAGCCCACCCAAGTGTGCCAAAGCAATCTTATGTTCTTCTGGCACTGAAATGCTCACTCCTGGTGTTGGACATGCCTCCCACACACACCCTTTTTGTCAGCCGACCTTAGGGTTCCCAATCCCTGGGTCAGCATTGATCCCCACCTGTCCACTAGTCTGGCACACTGGGAGCCCACCCCAGTGTGATGAAACCTGTTTTGTTTTCACCTGTAAAAAAGAAAACAGTCCCACAACGTATTTTTTTTAAACCTGAAGAAAAAAACAATTCCTCATCGTTCCTGCTAGCTCCCTCCCCCAACCTGCACCCTCCCTCTGTGCACACCACCTCCCCACATCCCCTCACCCATACTTACCTCTGGAGGTCAGAAACAGTGATCTTCTGTGGACTGGGAACATATCTGCACTCTTCAAAGATCAACCAGGAACTGAAGAAATGATGGTAAACCCTATAATGGTAGTGAATGGAGGTTTTCAATTTAGGTTGATATCTCAGCTAATTTTTGGAGTTTTGGTCCCAACTTTTCAACATGGGGTTCTTGGGACCCCACCTTGTGAACACTGGCACTGTCATTTCATTTCTCAGTCCTGAAAGGTGATTTCATGGTCGCTGCACTGAATTGCCTTTCAGGAACCATTAACAAAATGACAGTGCCACTGTTCATGAGGTGGAGTCCCAAAAAGTCCATGTTGTAAGTTCGGTGAACAAACTCCAAAAAATGTGCAGTTTGAACACATGCTTGTAACTACACCAATTTTTTATATTTTCACTCCAAATTTCTAACATTGCCATTTTTTCACACCTCCTTATGAACAGTATAGATGTCACTTTTTTGCATCCTGCCCAAAATGTGTCTTCACATCTGTGGCAAAGAATGGCACAGTCACTGTGCAAAATCTAATTTTGGGATAGATTAATGAAATCACAGTGCTACTGTTCATGAGGGAAGGACCCAAAAAGGCTATGTTGAAAACTTTAGTGCACAAATTCCAGAAAATGACCGTATTACGAGCATGTATTATTCAGTTTCTACGCATCCTCATAACTTTGCCACTTCTTCATATTTTCATATTTTCACTCCAGATTTTCAACATTGCCATTTTTTCACACTTCCTCATGAACAGTATAGATGTCATTTTTTACATCCTGCCAAAATGTCTTTTTGCACCTGTTGCACCAAATGGTGCATTTGGTGTGTGAAATCACCTTTTGGGATTGAGTAACAAAATGATAATGCCACTGCTCATGAGGTGGGGTCCCAAAAAGCCCATGTTGAAAATTTGGAGTGAAAATATCAACAAATGCCCAAGGTGTTAGGGTTTCCAACCGTAACACCCCACTCTGTACAGACTGACAGGCATCGGGGGTGTGGCTTGGGGTCATTGGCTCTAACATTCACCCCATTCTCCTATACTGCACCCATCTCAGCTTATTTCCTTATGGAATGGGGTGAGCATAAGGGCCGAAGACCCCAAGGCACATTGTGATACCTGTCAGTGTCTGCAGGAGGGGGTGAGGTGGAATGGCATGAATGTTATAGCCGACAACCCAAAGGCACACCCCAACACCTGTCAGTCTCTGCAGGGTGGGGGTGAGGGTTTGTTTTAGTTCAATACTTCACTGCCATTCCTATTATGCATCTCTTTAACTTATGCAGTACCAATGCCAATACAAGCAAACAAACATTTGGCATTGACAAATGCTTGTTACTGTCACTTCAGTAGCGTTACTGAGAGAGGTTCATCCCATGAAGAAACAATAGTAAAGACTTTCATTTTGTGCCCATGTACATTAAAAAATCTGATAAACAAGTTGTCTTTTGTCTCTGTTTTGTGCCAGCACTTTTTAAAGTCAGAAAATGCTGCTGTCTGTTGTCTGACTGTGGGTATGCAAGTCAATGGTTTAGTAAATGGATGCCTGCAGCTATGAAGGAAGGGGAAACTGAATGGGTATAATTCTAGCCTTAAAAGTTTTACAGGTTCAGTCAATAGCTTATGTAAAGCAGATTTCCATCGGTAACAATATTGATTAATTTTATCTTAGATGGATGTTTCCCTTTAATTTCACAGTCAGAAGTGGAAAAAGTTCAAAATGGATCCTAATGACTGGTGCTTTAGAAATGTGTTTAATGTTAGGCTAACTCTGACAGCTTATGTGTGCCAGTTTGTGTGTGCCAGGTGTAGAGTCATCTTTTCTGGTCTAGACTACTAGTGAGCAATGTTCTGAGGCATGGAAAGAAGTGCAAGCATGTGGTCATCATTGTGGAATAATGCACAATCAAGTGTTTGTTTTTTGCTGTTTTGTTTTTATTTACTTTTTGTTTATATCATTTTCGTTTACATAGAAGATCATACAGTAATTCACCATGTGATTCCATTCAAAAGCCCCAACATCATATGTATATAAAAAGTCCCTTAAATAATGGTTCAGAAAGGATTAACATAAGAATTATATAAAGAAAAAAAGATTAATAATTTATTTTTACAAGGTTGGCTCGACTTTTCTACTACAAGTATCAGTTGTGCCATACAGAGTCAAAGTCAAATTTATTGGATGGTCAGAGACCATGACAATATACAAAACATAAATTGACAATAGGCTTACATACAGACAGTCCTATATAATAATTTAGTATACACTCTACAAAATAATCTATCAGCAGCAATAATAAATAGGTACAAAAAATACTGAAGATTATAAATACTAATACATCCACAGATATAATTTAAGCCACAAAGTACATAAGCAGTAATAGCTATTCATATACAATGTTTGATAGTCACAAACCAGATCCAGATCAATCAACCAAGTCATATTTACTCCAATCAGGGTGTAATTTTAGGAGACCATCACAGGTTCATCACTCTTTTCCTTCTAAGTCACAATCTAGGTATATTTACCAAATAACTAGCCACAGCTCTAATTATAATTTCTTCATTAGATGTAAAAAGGATGATCAATAAGGTATTTTGGTCTGTTGTTTGTATAGTTCGGCAAAGTGGCCAAATCCATTTTACCCTTGGTACATCGTACCACTTGCATATAAACATGACATGCTCCAAATTTTCTAAAGTAGTACAGGTACAACAACAATATCTAGAACCAACAGAACTGTTCTTTCTATAAATGGCATCAAGTATATTGTTTGGAAATACTTCCAGCCTATATCTGGTATATTGTTCTCTTTGCTCGTCATCTGTAAGAATGTCAAAATAATATCTGTAAGTGTGCCCAAGATCATTTGCCCTATACCAGGGGAACATCTTCAGCCCTCTAATATAATTAAGATCTATTACCTTGTAGTGTTCTTTAAATTCATTTGTGACGTAAGTCTGATATTTTAGATATTCCCATGGTTCTATAATGATACCCTACTTTCTGCAGCAGCGCAGGTATAAATGATAACCATTCAGATTTCAGATGACCAAGGGAACTCCAGGAATGTTTTTCTCTTAAGCACAAGGCTGTATATCTACCTTGTCTATGTTGGAGGAGCTTAATCCAGTAATTGACCTCCTGGCATCAAAAAATGCCTTCAGGCAGGGGATCCCTATTTCAACCCTTAAAACAGCAGCAGGAACAAAATTACTTAACCCTAAACCTGCACGAAGCAATTTATTTAAGGGGATCTCTAACTTATTCATCTTACGATGATGCCAGATCTCAGCATTAAATAGGGCCTGGGCATAGTATTTAGTCTGCACTGCTGTCAAAAGTGGCTTGATCGTGTTTCCACCATACTTTTTATTAAACGGAAAGAACAAATTAGCTGTCCTCTTCAGTTTAATAAGTATTGTATCAAGCTGTTTGTTCCATTTTCCATCATTTGTCAGATGTAAACCTAAATAAGTATAACTATCTACGGTATCCAACTTTTCTGTCTCTTAACTCCCAGGATTTCTTACTTTTTCCCTTTGCTCCAAATGGAAGGACTTGACTCTTCTGTACATTTATAGTCAGATTAAGCTTGCCGGCATATTCTGCCAGCATGTTTTACTTGGCTTGCAGTCCTGCTTGGGTTAAAGAGAACAGAACCAAGTCATCTGCGTAGGCCAGTATGCCACACTGTTTGTCCATAATCTTGGGAGAATCAGTATTGCTGGAGTTTAAATCACACAATAGCTTATCAATATAAATACAGAAGAGCAACAGGGCAATTACACAACCTTGTCTGACACCCATATTAGTATAAAAAGTTGAAGAGAACTGCCCCCAGTGCCCATCTTTACTTGAGCCCAGGTTGAAGTATAAAGTTCCCTGATAATTGCTATCAATTCCAATGAAAAACCCTTTTCTTTCATTATATTCCACAGTAGGTTCCTTGACACTGAATCAAATGCTGTACTAAAATCTATAAAGGCAGCAAAGAGTTTATGTTTCCTTAGTACAACATATTTCTCATACAGATGTCTAACTATAAAACAGTTATCAGTTGTACTATACCCAGCCCTAAATCCGGCCTGTGCCTCAGAAAGATCCCTCAGTTGTATTAATTGCTCCCTAAGTCTGTTTAAAATAAGTCTGAAGTATATTTTCCCAAGACTATGCAATAATGAAATAGGCCTAGACATTGTAGGGTCTGCTTTATCACCCTTTTTGTATATTGATTTTATTATTGCACCTTTCCATGTAGCAGGAAATACCAAGTTTAGGGAACAATAATTAAAGTATTTAGTCAGCACTATAGACCATAGAGTGGGGGCACTCAAATATATCTCAGATGGAAACATATCTGGTCCTGGGGCCTTCCTTTTTTTCAGGGATGCAATTACATAATACACTAATGCAGGTAAGAAAGAACAGAAAAGCTGCATATTAAAATCTAGCACTACTCCTACATTTGGAACATTAGGGGAGAAAAAGTTTGTAGAGTAATAAGAAAACCAGGTATCCATCATAATATGTGTCTATTTCATATTTAATGTTATTTATACCCTTAGCCACCAACATCCAATAGGTTTGACAGTCATTGTAAATAGCTTTAAGCATATAATCCCATTGCTTTTGTTGATATTTTTCACATTTGAGTGCAAGAAACTTCTTATATTTTTCTCTATACTTATTTAGTTCTCTGAGATTGTGTATGGTTTAATGTTGATTAACATTCCTAACTTTTATGTTCAGTTCTTTTTTTGCTTAACGACATTCCTCATCAAACCAAGTATCATTTCTTTTCTTTATGTTTTTATTAATATCTGTAACCTGAAGTGACTTTTTAATTTGCTCAAGACATGAGAACAAGTGTTGATTCAGGGACTCATATCCCAGATTTTCAAGGTTGAGCTCTACAGTCAAATCCTGCAGCAGGTTTCTTATTGAGGGAATCAAACTATCCTGCAATTTGATTCTATTGTTACAAATCACAAGCTGAGCAAATTCAGGAAAGACGTCAGAGGAACACTGTGTATCTTTTGCTTGTAATATGAGAGGGATATGATCACTTTCCCCCCTAACTGGGATCTTTAAGATTTCCCAGTATGTCATATTCCCATTCCAGAAAATATAATCTATAATCGAAGGGCCTTTAACAGAAAAGTGAGTAAAATTTCCCTTGGTCTCCAAAAATCCTACCATTGATAGGTGCTAAATTATATAGAGGTAAAAACTATGTTAACTTTTGTCCCATCCTATTCAGCCTACTATCTTTTGTTTTCCTCGGAAACCTAAATACATCTAAATGGCACCAATTAGGAAAGTTGCTACAGAATCAACACATCCATCATAAGGCCCAATCCTTGCATTAAAATCACCGCAAAGAAGTACTTCTTCACAAGTGGTTACTGCTCAGCTTTTGTGTATAAGATCCTCCAATTGATCCCATAATGCAGGAGTATAAGTTTTGGAATTGGGTGGGGGAAAGTACACATTCACTAAACAAACATTTTTACCTTTTTTGAATTGAATAAAAAGAATCATCATGTTCTTATTACTATGTATAAGATCTGCAGTAATATTCGAGTATATTTTTACCATGGTAATTAAACCACCTACAACTCTCCCTTTCTTTGCAACTTTCTCTGCAGGTATTTGAAATATTTGGTATCCATTCAATAAGATTTCCTGATCTTTATTATGCCAGGTTTCCTGAAAACATAAAGTATTGAACTTGGTTATGAATTCCAACCAGTCCTGATCCACTAGTTTAACAAAGAAATCCACAATATTCCATGAGATTAATGTCATTCGAAAATAATTTATTTCTGGGTAAGAGCCCTGTAACTCAACCTGTCAGTCAGTCTTCATAGCAAGTGATTCAAATCTATCGGAAGTTGTAACATTAAATATCAAATCCACCTGATTTTTATTTACCCAATGACTTATGGATAGATGCAGACTGTTGTAAGCTGTCATCCTGAGGAACTAGGTATAAACCCAATATATCTAATAAGTCCACATTCTCAGTGATCTTACTATACAGACTTAGAAAACATACTTTAATAATTATTAAGTCACAATCAAGATCAGAGCCTTGCTTTCTAACGGTGATGGCATCTGAATCTTCTATAGACACATTAAGTACTTGTTCCAATATGTCTATAACTGTGTCTCTGAGTTTATTGTTATTGTCATCCTTGGTCCTTTCCATGCCATACAGGTGCAATATTTTAGGGGATTTATCAACCAGATCTCCATGTTTCATTGAAACAGCATTTTGTTTGTTCTGTTTATTTTCCCTATTTAGTAATGCTCTGTCCACTATGTGTGCCTCTACTTCATCTAACAACGCCGCTCTGTCTAAAATGTTTCTTGCTAATTCAGGACTCTGTACCATAACATCCACTTGCCCTATACTTGTACCTCTTTTCCAGTTGGAAACTTTTTCCAATGTAAATTCTCCAACTGGGATTCTTAGCACATGCATAAATAGACTTAGCAATGTAGACTTTAGTTTACTCAAGGGTATATTGTAGGCTAATTTTAACCAGAAAATACTGAGATAACAAGACTTGTTTCTCACATTTGGATTCCCCATGTTCAGCAGCTCCCTGTTAACATATTCAATCTTACATCAACATTTTCTAAAATCTTCTTCCTTGATCCAGATCCAGTTTGCTACACGTGATGCTGTACAATATATAAATAAACAACCTATACCATTCACATCCCTGTCATTCCAAATTTGTGCAATGTCTGAGGCTAATAAATCCTCTCCTGTAGCTGCCCTCATTAGGTTCACAATCGTGTCCCCTTAATTCGAGGTAAGTGCAATTATGTATCACATTAAAACCATAAAGAGCTAAAATTGCACAATTACAAATACCTAACTTTCATCGTGTACATGTTTCCTCCAAGTAATTAAAATAAAAGCCCTCAAGTTCCCTAGTTAAATCACTCTTCCCTTTTACTGGCCTTCTAGCTTGATTTATAGCTTTGACATCAATTAAACTATCAGGTACCTGCTGACACACATTTAAATCTAAATTTTTCAGAGAAGCCACTTCATTCTTAGCTACTGAGGTGTTATTTTTTTTCTTTATGTTTTCCTGAATTTATTGTTTCTCCAAAAAAGGAGCTATCTGATACTAAATTATCATAATCTATATGCATAGAAACTTTTTCCACCCCATACTGTTTATTATTTGAGACCTGCAAGCTTTCCTCAATCAATTATGCCTCCTTTTCTTCAAGCTTGCTATTAACTATTTTCCTTTTATTTTTCCTCCTTTTGCCTTTATTTTTCCTAGATCTCCCCCTACCTCTACCTTTACCAGCCCTGACTTCGGGCATCAAAGCAGATGCAGTAGATATAGTGGGAAAATCCAAAGAGGAAAAATCAGGCCGAAGCTGAGTTTGAGGGCCTTCTACTTCAATAATAGATGATGAGCTAATGCACTCAATTGGAGGAATTTTATCTAGCTTCTGTAATACATCATCCAATCTGGACCCATTTATTGCAACATTTTCTTTCAAAAGGTCCAGCTCATGTTTCAGATTTATTAGATGATCCAAAGTCATCAGGTGCACAGTGTGTGTATTAGTAATGGCCAAACATAGATCTTTACTCAAAGCAGTAGTATAGTTAGCTGCTGATCTAGTATTGAGTTGTTCATTTAAGCTGGCAGTTCCCAATTAATTCATACCTGTAAACTGCTTAAGTCCATTTATAGTTTCCTGCAATTCCCCGGCTATGTGTTTTAAATCACACTGCCAGAAGGGTCCTGGATTAGATTCAGCAAAGTATTCCAGTGAAAATTCTAATGGATCTGCTGAGCTGTTAGCAGTATAGGCAGAACACTCATTTATACTTTTAGAAGCCTCTATGACAATGTGATCTCCAAATCCTATATTATCTATTGAGTTATATGTGTCACAGCCTAATCCTTTAATTGCCAATGCCTGATCTTGAACCAGGCCCTTCATAAAGCCCAAATTATCCAGACCTTCTGTTATAGTGAGGTCATTAGGTAGCAAACTCTGTTTGTTATGAGCTAAAATTAGTGGGCTGTAGTGGTCTTTTATATTTGAGTGCTTTAATTCCTTCTTTTTTTTCACCACACTTGTCAGTTAAGGGAGTTTTTGCACTCCTTATTACCTCACAAGTCTTCTTGTTTTTACTCTCCTTTCCTTTGTTAGCAGTGGATTTTTCTTTTTCTTTATCTTTTTTTTTGAAATTCAAGTTTATTAGTCTCCATCTTCCAAAGCCAGAGGTGAGAACAGAACAACAAAATACAGGCAATACAGAAAGATTACACACACCTCAGCCCTGGCTCCCCACCCACCCATATCCCCCAAGTCCCAGCCTTGCCTGCTAGCCCTAGAGGAAACCCTAAGCTAGAGATAAACTCTTCAGAGACCTATGAGGAATTTTAACTTCGATACATCCCTTTGTACTATACCATCAGGAGGGAGTACGCCCGTTTGAAGCAGATAAAGGGTGTGGATTTTCTCCCAGTTTCTAGTGTGTCTAGAGGGACAGTTCAACAGACTCACCCCTAATGTTTCTATGTTCAAATTGGATAACAATTCTTGCAACTACTCTGTATAAGATACAGGGAAATCATTCAACCAGTGTCTCAGCACCACTTTCTTGAGGGAGGAGGATATGATGGCCATGTAGTATCTTCTGACCCTCACATCTAACTCCTTATAATCCCCCAGTAAATAAAGCTTTGGGTTAAAACTATGTTCTATACCCAAAAGTGGGTCTGCCTTAGTCTTGATGACTTCCCATAACTGCCTAACAAAAGGACAGGCCCAAAATATATGGAATAGAGTTCCTTCCTCCTCATGGCATCTGTTACATAATGGAGTAGCTATTCTACCTATTTTATGCAATTTGGTGGGAGTCCAAAACATATTATTCAAACATTGAAACTGCATCACTCTTAGCCTGTCCTGAGTGATGTAACAGTAAGTATTATGCCATACAGTCTGTCAGTCCCTGGATGGTTCTGGAAAACAATCCACCCATTATTGAGGTATTCCATCATTACCTGCACATGCCTGGTCAAATAGAGAAATATATAGTCTGGACACGATGTGTTGGGCCCAAGCCCCTTGGGCGAGCAACTCAAAATATTTGTCTGGAAGTCTACCTACTCTAAGGTTGTCCTGCATTTGTATTTCCATATGTCTAACCTGGTACACTGAAAATCAGATTGGGTCCCACCTTATGTCTACTAATAATAGATTGCACCGGTAAGCATTTACCGTCCTGTAATAAATCTGAGATCCTCAGTTCCCCCAAGGAAGGGAGCCAGGTTTCTGAGATCATTTTACCTTCCACTTTCAGATTAGGGTTTTTACACAGGGGTTGGCAAGGGTATCTCCATGCAACATATCATAGAAATGAACATAGCTGTGTGTGTATCCTAACTGAAGTAAGTATGGGGAGAGATGTCAAACTTTTGGGGAGAGTGCAACGTAAGGAATATAACAGGGCAGTCGGGTCAAGAACCAAATTCTGAATCTGTTCAATTTCCAGTTTCACCCATGCAGGAATATAAGACAGGGAGGACATTTCTGGCAGAGTAATTAACCACTTTAGGTACTTACTGGCACTGCTCACCCAGTAGTATAGGCTTAAATGCAGTAGTCACAGGCCTCCTCTGAGTTTGGGGGCACCTAGTTTATGATAGGCTCTGTGAGGGACCTTACCTTGCCAGATAAAGTCTGAGATCATTGTGTGGGGTTTCTTAAACCACCTCATTGGTAGCCAGACATTAAGCATACTAATAGGATAAAACAATCTGGGCAGAATATTCATTTTGATAATGTTTACATGGCCCCAAAGGGAAAGCTGGATTTTGCTCCATCTAAATTGATCATGTTTGATTGTCTGGAGAGTAGAATCCAGATTTAATTGAACCATTTTGGAGTCGGTCCTAGCTAACATAATCCCCAGGTACTTTAATGTGTTTGGGCACCACTGTAGACCCAGCTCAGCAGCTAGTTGCTTCTGAACTTTAGAGTTTAGGGGGAACATCGTGTTTTTTTTCTACATTAATCTTATAATTCGACAAATTACTACATTTCTGTGTTATATTTAACAATACTGGAATTGACTCCTTGGCTTGAGTCAAATGCAGAAGAATGTTGTCTGCATGGACGGACACCTTGAATTCCTGAGATCCTATAACTGTACCCTGAACCCTGGGTTCAGACCTAAAGCAACTCATCAAAGGCTCCAGATAAATACTGAATAAAAGGGGCAATAAGGGGCAACTCTGTCTGGTACCAGAGAATAACAGAATGGTGGAAGAGAAAACTCTGTTTCAATATACCTTTGCCATGGGGTTTTTGTATAATGCGGCTATCCAGTTAGTAAAAATGGGAGGGAAATCAAATCTTTTCATAGTTAGGAAAAAAACTGCCAATTCACTCAGTCAAAATCCTTCTCTGCATCTAGGGACAACAGGCTATGCAGGTCTGCATCCCTGGACACAGAGAAGATGTGGGACAACTTATGTAGATGATCAGACGACATTCTGGCTGCCATAAAACCTACCTGGTCCAGATGAATAACAAGTGGCATAACTTTTGCAAGCCAGTTTGCCAGAATTTATTGAAGATCTTGAGGTCATAATTAATTAAAGAAATGGGGTGGTAACTATTAACCTTATCTGGATCTTTACCTGGTTTAGGGATAACAATAATGAGTGCTTCAAACAGATATTTATCAACTGTATTAGATTCTAATATGCATGAAAACAATCTTTTCAAGCTTGGGACCAAGTATTTGGAAAAACATTTATAAAAATTTGGGAAGAACCCGTCAAAGCCTGGGGCTTTATCCAAAGGCAGAGAACCCACTGTCTGTAGGATTTTTGAATCTGAGATAAGGGAAATGAACTCTCCTTTCAATTCCTCCGGAATAGTTGGCTGCGGGGTCAAGGGTAAGTAATCTCCTACCTCTGCAATCATTGGTTGGTGCTCCATAGGACTATATAATGATTGGTAATATCTCAAATTCTAAAACTATGTCCTGGGAGAGCAACTTGGTAGTGCCATCGGTTTGTGATTGGATACTTAAAAATTCTAGAGGACTCTACTGCCTTTAGTCTCAAGGCTGGGAGTTGGCTTGATTTTTCCCCTTGATCTAAATAGAGCATTTTAGATTTAAGAATAGCATACACAGTTTTCTCTCGCAGGAGATTATTGTATTGATTCCTAAGGCCAATTAATTTCTGCTTATCCCCTTCTGCTGAAGCAGGAGAAAGAGTCCTCTCTATATCTCTTATTTGTTGCTGCAGTTGTTTTATGTTATTTTCCCTATTCTTCTTTCTTTCGGCCACTAGTTTAATTAGCCCTCCCCCACAATGCACTTCAAAGCTCCCCATTCTATATCTCCCTTCCCAGTAGAGTTAAAGTTTTCCCTTTGAAATTGTTCTATTACCTGAATGATGGTATCTTTGATTGAGTATGATTTGAGCAACTGATTATTTAACTTCCAAGTAGTTTGTCTGGGGCAATTAGGACTAAGGTCTAGGGAGCACCTGACCATGGAATGATCCGATATTATCCCAGGGTCTATTGTGCATTCCAGTAAGCCTGGGAATAAGGAATGAGTCATGAAAAAGTAATCAATTCTCAATCTAGAATTATGTACTTCTTATGTGAAGGTAAATTCTCTGATCATGGGGTGTAAGACCCTCCAGGGATTGCACATACCCAGATAATCAGAGAATTCTCGGATCGCCATTTGAGCTGGTGTCAGGCCTTTATGTTTCTTCCCATCTTTATCCAGGTAAGGGGAGAAGGTTAGATTCCAATCTCCCACTAGGGCCTTAGGCAGGGTAGCAAAGGGAGTTATCACATTCAGCAGCTCACCAAGAAACCCAGGTAAGTCTACATTAGGGCCATATACACTACCAATAAGTATTCTTGTTTGACTTAGGAGGCCCTGAAGAATGATATGGTGCCCATTCGGGTCCTTAATGGACTGCTCGCAGACAAAGGGAGTGGATCTCAAGATTAAGATGGCAACACCTCTGCTAGCCATGCTATCCCTGGCTATAAAGACTTGACCTACAAACTGTCTCCAGAACAGTTTAGATTCTGAGTCAAACATGTGCGTTTCTTATAAACATATGATATCCCCTTTATGTAAGTGTAAGTGTTTTAGAATTTTATATGTTTTAATTTTGTTCCTCAACCCTTTAACATTCCAAGATATCCAATGATAATTACCTCCCATGGTTCATTATCCCTATATGAGTCCCCGATCTGACTACAGTCATCAGGCAACAGGTGATTTCAAAAATGAAAATCCTTTGTCTGAAGTAAGTTCTATTAAACTTTTCCTCCCATTCAAGCAAGGCTGGGCCCCCCACCCCCTTTCCTCTGATATTTGGTAAGCCCAAGAACCCTATTATATAGCATTGAGTGAAAACACATTACAATATGAAGAAAAGCGACTGCGAATCCCTCTCCCTCCCTCCATAGCTCCCCCAGACCAAATACTATCAAATCAGTAACCACAAAATCTTAAAAAATAACCCTCCCCCTCCCTCCCCCCAACAGAAACATCATTTGGTCCATGACTACAAATAACCTGCAGCACTGATCCAGGCTCCAGCCTCTTCAAACCCCTAAAGTCCCTTTTTGAGAGGTAATTGTGTAGGATGTACATTATGGATGACTCCAGAGAACTAAACCATTCCAACACCACCATAAAATGCAGGTGGGACTTACTAAAAGATCCCCAAAACCTGAAGCCCAAATGTTATGACCAAAATAAGGGGTTAGGACATTGGAGGGACAATCGCAGTCTGGGACCACTTACTGCAAAACTAACTGAAGTGAGTTAAGTGTCTAGTCAATTTCACTGTGACACCACAAAACCCTCCTAGGTTATTTATCGAGAAAACAAAAACAATATTGCCCCAAAGCCCAGAACACAACTGGTAAGCCATTAAAGTAGCCTACTAAACTGGAGAAGACTAATTATAGTTCACCCCATGCCAGAGGTAGTATGGATTATAAAATCCCGCTGTTCTTACAAACCAATAAGAAACTAGACTCTTAAAAGCAGAGTCATGCAGTGTACAAGTCTTCCCCAATACAAATAACACCTTCTAGTCAATGGGAAGCACACAGTTAAATTAAATGAGCGAATTCCCTCTAGCGGTAGTTCGGGGGATGGACAGATTAAGATGCATGGCAGATCCACATGAATGTGAGAACCCTCTCCTAAGCAAGTCACAGGTTAGGTACTCCAGCTACAGAGACCTCTGAATACAGGTCCATAGTAATAAGCCAGGATACCCAGATGTCCCCAAGATGTTCCAGCATGGAACAGATCCATGCCAAGCAAACTCCAGATCATATCCAAATCTAAGATGTCCTCTTGCTTCACCCCTCAGTAAATAGACTCAGTAGGGCTTCCTTCAGGCCAGCAGCAGCTGCTGATACATCCTCATAGCTCATCCAGACACCAGATAACAGAACCTGCAAACTGGCAGGATACACCATGCGAAAGCGAATACCCGCCACAATCAGCTTGGACACCAGCGGGTGATAAGTGACTCTTCTCTGTCGAACAGATAGTGGCAGATCCTGTGAAACTCTCAGCGTGGCACCCTCCCACTTAATCTCCTGAATTTCTTTAATTTTGAGGAAAAAGTGCTGCCTTTCTTGATAGTTAAGGAACCAAAATATAAAAGGCCGTGGGGGGGGACACTAGGATGGGGCATGGCTCTTAGTGACTGATGTGCCCTCTCAATGGTATACTGTGCTCCAAATGGTGTAGGGCCTGCCAACTTCAGTAACAGCTTCTGGGTAAACAGGGTTCCATCAGTACCCTCCTCTTTTTCTGGTTGACCTATAATAATGGCGTTATTCCACCTACTGCAGCCCTCAAGGTCTTATATCTTATTCAACATTTTGTGCAGTCTCTGTCTTAATGCCACAGTTTCTGGTTCTTACTTCTCCAATTTTTTCTCCACTGAGAAAATACGGGCTTCATCACGGTCTCCCGTTCTCTTTCTCAGGACATTCAGTGCCGAGGTACTCAATTTTAATTCTTCTGTTGCTGAATGGATTTCCTCCCAAAAGGGTTTAAATTCTGCAAGAAACCGTGCAAGGGTTAGCAGTTCCTTCTATGTAGTGGAAAGCCCAGCTCCTGGGTTTCTGGCAGCTGCAGAGGTCCTGGAATCTTTGGGGGCCTTTCCTGGTGACTGAGGCAGAGTATGTCTGTGCTGGGGTCTCCTCATTTCAACGTCAGTTTTCCTCAGGACCTTATCGGAGCATTTGGGAGCCAGCACTAACAAGTAAGAAGGTTAGATTTCCACTCAAATTGCCTATTTAGACCTGCAAAATAAGGTTAGTCTGGGTGGAAGGCTGGAGCTATGAAGTCAGGTCTAGATGGCTCCCCACACATCACATGACTTCCTTCCCTTTTCTTTATACCTTTACCCTTACTTTTACCTTTTTTCCTCCCTACCGTCTCTAAAGTAGAGCAGATTGTAACAGGGGTTGAATGTAGGCTGAACAATGTATGCAATAAGTCAGCTCTAGAACTATCAATGAACCCAGCCTGAGTATTTTCTATCTCCTCCACCCCTACCTGTGTTCTCAGCACTAGAACACTGGGTGCATTCAGGGAGGAGGAATCCAAGGGTTCCTCCCCCATTTTTAAGACCTGTTTCCTAGTGTGAACCATGTTTTGTAATCACAATTAAAAATATACTTGTTACAGTTCACAACCACTGAACATAATCGCAAATACTGCTCACAGCAGATCGTAATCCACTGAAAAATCAGTGGCCTACAGTCAGTAAAAGAAGAAACAGAACTAATGTTTTGGGTATCCAGGAAAGTAAAAAGAAAAAGTCCACAATTTCTAGGAGCAAAAACAAATAATACTTGCTCACAGATAGATTCTGCTCACAGATGGTAGACCTCTAGCCCCAGGATAAAATAGGAGGGCAACAGATTCTGTTCTCCCATTTCATAGTTCAAACAGTTCAAATAGTTTGAACAGTCTCCGTCTCATCCACAAAAAACAACAGCTTCTAATATTCAGATATTTCAAAGGCCAGGAGCCTCTAGGGTTCAAGTGATTTCACAGAACGAATTCAACTTGAAAATACAGCCAGTTCTAGATTTCCAGCTCGCTCCAAATGGTCTCAGCCACCCTCTATTCTTCCTACGAGGCACTGGACAGATAAAAATCAAATAAAACATTTTAGGTTCTTCAGTTCAGCATTTACATAAGACTCTTATAACTGCTATCTGCTACCAAAACCCTCAATGGATATCCTAATAGCTCCTAAAATGTAATCTATATTAAAAAAGGAACTTCATAAAGGAGAAACTATAAACTTACTCTTCAAGCAGAACAAGGTGCAAACATATAAAGGCATTGAATGAATCCTCAGTAGCTAGTAGCCTGTAACCTGTAGCCAATATAGAGCTTGTTTGCAAGGAAAGAGAGCATGCTGTTTAAAACAATGCTGCGAGCTATACTATGCAGCTATATGAAGAGTGGAGTAGTTCAATAAATAAATAAACTCTTAACAGAAAAAACTCTGTAAATGCCATCTTCATTGCCGTGTCTCACCCTTAGTATGCTAGTACGGACAAATGCAGAAGCTGTGCCCTCCTTACTGACATGAGCAATTTATACTGGCACAGCACGTGATAGGTAAAAGACAAAACACGTGAAAATTAAACAGAAAAAATAAAACTTTTAAAAGTATAAAACTATATAATAAAAAACCTTCAGGTATTACAATTATGGCATTTAATTGTCTGTTACCATAATAAGCAGTTTCAGTTCACCCTAGAGTGAAGGATTCAAAATAGTAATATTAAGTATATGTTTAAATCACAAATATGTCACTATTCTGGAATAGAACAAATAAACAATAGATACAAATATTGCATAAATACATAGATACTGGAATACACACCTCTGAATAAGTGGTGTGCAATGAGTTGCAGCTAGCAGCTAGCAGTCGCTATCCTCTGTCACCACCCGGCTGGTGTCTCCAATAGGCCTGTGGCTCGGCAGCGCTGCAACTCCTCCACAGCTCCTCGATCTCGCCACTCCACCAAGTCAAATCATGCAGGTGAAAATAAGAGAAAGAGGACAGCCCACCAGCCAGGACAGACAAACAGTAAGTTCGTCTGGAAAGATCACACACTCTAGCAACAATGGTATACCTGTAGTAAAATTAAAACTCACAATTTAATCATGCATTCGGGGTCTACTCCTCAGGCTCTGAAGCACATAGCTTGTGTGTCCTTTCTATCCAGTCTATCCTGATCTGACCTTCCATGTCAGCAACCAAGCATAAAATAATTATCAAAGCAGCTAGTAGCCCTCAGACCAAGCATTTGAAACCCACCATCCATAATAATATTGCAAAAGTAGCAAGCAGCCCTACACCCTCCCTGCTGCCTGGAACCCACCCCAACATCATATGTATATAAAAGGTCCTTTAAATAATGGTCCAGAAAGGATTAACATGAGAATTATATAAAGAAAAAAAATTATTCATTTATTTTTACAAGGTTGGTTAGACTTTTCTACTATAAGTATCGGTAATGCCATACAGAGAAAGAGATTCATGTTAAAAGCACTATTTGATTTGCAGTACATATTTAAAGGGAGAAAACTGCATTGTCACAAGCATCCAATAAGAATTAAGTGCAACATCATTTAAATTGTGGCTTGGGAAATTTATAGCCATTGCTACTATTAATCAGATCACTAAGAAGCAGGAAAAGAAATCACGTATCCATAAAAACATTTGCTGCCTAATTAGAGGAGATCATAGATATATAAAATTAATTTTGATGTAACAAACATTGATGTAACCAAAAGAAAAGAAAGAGAAACATTTATTAGAGTAACACCCCTAATCAAATGCAGGCAAATGCAGCATCATAAGTATGCCTTTAAATCTATTTGCATTACAATACATGTTCATAATCATGTCATAAACAAAAATGTAAAATAAGTCCAAGGCTGGCAATTGAAAATGATCTCAAAAACAATTTAGAGTCCAGTAGAGACTTTTTGAGAGAATTCTAAAGCCTACACAGGCTAGGATATCTAAATCAATGTCCATCTCTTGAACTTTCTGATTTTGCACTTCTTTTGCCCTTTCTGTCTCCTAATTTAATTTACCACAAAAAAATATTCTCCTGCACAGGGCCAAAAAATATAAATTATATGATAATAAGACATGTGTCAGGAAAGGGCAAGTAAATGTTGTTCCTAAATCTAAGACGTCTTGTCTATAGTAAAGAAACCATTTTCTCTTTTTCTATGTTGCAGGCTCCAGGTAAATGTGAATGTTGCTTCCTCTTAAAATAAAGTATCATTGATCAAGTTGATTTTATTACAATCTCTTATTAGTCTTGAAGAAAAAAAAGACATAATTACTTTAGTGTGTCGTTGAATTGTAATAGAAACTGTAGGAAGAGAATCAGTAGAATTTGACAAAAACATAGATATCAACACTCTTGTCACATAAAATAAATTACATTGCAATTAGGGTGATGCCAGCTCTGCATTGTATAATAGTACAAACCAGGAGGAATGTTGTACCACTGATTTGCCAAGGCTCCAGAGACTTTGACCCCCTCATTTTTTATTTCTCAACTTTTGATGGTGCAAGCCTTATGAAAGATGTTTCAACAGTTTTTGTACTTGATAGGGCATAGGGCTGCCCCATTACTAGGGTTTCAAATGTTATGTTATGTTAATCACCCCCCCCCCTTTTTGTGCACGTTGATATAGTGGCCATCCCTTTTTCTTCAACTGTAGTTCAAAATCTGCTTGTAACTGAAATTTATTACAGTTTGACCAAGGAAGTGCCTTTGACAGGTGGTGTTACTGAAAATGTTTAATTTGAAATTATTATGGAATAAAAGTTCCACATTGTGCATGTGCAGTTCATTTTTTCAATATTCTATGGATGTGTTTTTCACAGTAATAATATTTTCTGTTTTAGTGACTTGAAATTCTGTTCTTGTGACTTACACCTGTTTTTATAAGATACAGCTTCTGTTTTTTGTGACACTTTGATTCAAAATGAGAAAACTCTGTTCTATGTTAATCCTTATGTTTGCATTTTTAAAAATATAGCTGTTTCATAACAGAGTAACTTGGCATTTAGCATGCACATTCAAGGTCCTATGATCTTTTGATCTTGAAAACATAGTAATGATTTGTTCAGTGGTTTATAAGTTCCAGAATGTTGACATCACATAAAAAAATGCTGTTCTATATTAAACCCCTATTTTGTGCCTTAATAATGCATATTTCCTGTGATGGAATAACCTAATATTTAGCAAACACGTACTTCTCTTTAATGGAACTTTAAGAGGGGGAATGGAAGATTAGTGGAGGAATAAGGGGCGGACTGGGCCAAGAGATCCTTTTTTGCTGTCTTTGTAAATTTTTTATGCTTCTCCAGTACAGGCCCTACTATCCTGGTTCACCACCACCACCACCCCTTGCCCCATCAGTTGGCATCACACAGACTTAGCTCACCCTCCATTTTCCTCCACAGCTCTCCTACCCCCCACCCCATGGTGGATTTGGCAACCTCCCTTTCACCTGATGGGGAACAGATCCGGTTTGTGAAGGAAGGGCCATGTCACTGGTAAAGGCTTGAGAGGGACTGACCTTCTCATCATAGCCCTGTCTGGAATTTTCTCATCTGTTTTTAACTCCTGGAACACTGGCTTTGGGGTGGTATGCAAGCTAACATCCAAGCATGGAACACCTCTCCACCAGTGACCCTACCCACCCACACTGCAACCTGTGCTCACCCAGGTGGCAGTCTTCTGCTGGATCACAACTGCCCTTCCTGTAGGAAGAGAGCATCCACTGGGTTGCTCAGTCCTCCTCCCCTCTGTTGGCCCATAGCAACCAAGCTCTGTTTCAGACCTGGGTTACCAGTGTGGTTGCACGTGTTGCATCCAGTGCCTCAGCCCTCCATGCCACTGGGCTGGCCCAAGCAAACACATTCTTGATGCTAGGATCACTGTCTCTCAAACATTTGATAATGATTGTTATAGTAGTTTAAAAGTTCTAGAAGGTTAAAAATACATAAAATAATGCAGTTTTATTTTAAACCACTAGTTGTGCACCTTCATGATGTGATCATCCCTGCACAGAATACCTTCAAATTTAGCATGCACATTTGTGGAAACAGGATTTCTGTATTTTGAAAAGCTGATCATTATCAGTATAGTCATTCACAAGTTCTAGATGGTTGAATACACATACAAAATGCTGTTCTATGTTAAACACTTATATCTGTACCTTAGTATCATGGCTATTTTTGCATGTAATACCCTGACATTTGGTATACACATGTGATATGCCAGAATCTGTATATCCTGAAAATGTGAGCTCCAAAAGCAAATGGTTTGATACCTTTTACTGGATCAACATAGATGTTACAAAAAGAACAGAGTGATTAAGCTTTCAGACTAATGAAGTCCTTTCTCGGAAGCTTATGACAGTTATTTAGAAACTCACATACTATTAACACCCAGATCATGCATAAAAAAACAGAAAGAATGCTCATTGGTTTAAAATACTCATTTAAACCATGACTGAAGTTAGAAACAGTTGAACTAGACCTCTCCCTATACATCCCAGTATCCCCCCAGCCCTCCCTACCACCTTCTCACATTGCTTGCCAACCTTAAGGTCATCTGATATGATTACCCCTAGGTCCCTTTCCATTTTTGTTGTTGTTACTACCCCCCCCATTGTGGGGGCCCTATGCTCCCAATCATTCAACATTTTTGTGAGATTGTAATTGTATCCTTATTTAACTGTGGGAGGATGCACTCCATAATCTTCTGAGTATCTGCATGTGGGAGTGCAGGGCCCAGACCCTGTGCTCACAACAGTCCATAATGGTATTCATATTTGCATCTGGGAATGCACAGTGCCATCCATCCATAATGTTTGAGATATTGTAATCGTATCCCTATTTCCATGTGGGACTGCATGGCCCTCCAGGCCCTGTGCTCCCTTCAGTCCTCAGTGGTATCTGTGACAGCTGTACTGTTCATGAGGTGGTGTGAAAAAATGTCTATATTGAAAATTTGGAGTTAAAATATAAAAAATTACAAAAGTTACGCACGTGCATAGAAAAATTTCAACAAATGCGCATAACTTGGCCATTTTTAGGAATTTGTTCACCAAATTTTCAACATGGGTTTTTTGGGATACCACATCATGAACATTGGCACTGTCATTTTATTAATTGGTCACAAAAGGTGATTTTGCACAGTGACCACGAAAGCACCTTCTGGGCCTGAATAATGAAACAACAGTGAAAGTGTTCATGAGGTGGGGTCACAAAAAGTCCATGTTGAAAATTTGGTGAAACAATACCTAAAAATGGCAACAATATTAACCTAAGTTCAAAATGTCATTGAAATACAGTACATTATACTTAATTTACCTTGATTCTTCAGTTTGCTGTTCGGTTTTGAAGAGTGCAGACATGTCCCGGTCCGTAGAAGATGACGGCGGATGACCTCCGGAGGTAAGTTCAGAGTAAGGGGGGGTATGTGGAGTGGTTGGTGCTCAGTGGGAGGGTGCAGATGTGGGAGGTGGATGGCAAAGACAATACCAGACTGTTTTGTTTTTTTCAGGGTCAAAACAAAAAAAATGTTGTGAGACGATTTTCTTCTTTACAGGAATATACAATAAATACTTGGGAACACTGGTAGTGGGCTCCCCAGTGTCCCATACTACTGGGAGGGCATGCATGTATTGGAACACTGTGAGTGGGCTCCCCAGTGTCCCACAATGAGTGACCGTTTTCTTTTTTTTCAGGTTTAAAAGTTAAAAGATGTCAGGGAACTGATTTTGGGAAACTGGGAGTGGGCTCCCCAGAGTCCCACACTGCTTGAGGGGGAAGAACAAATGAATCAGGAAATGGGAGTGGGCTCCCCAGTGCTGGGGGATCTACATGCATCAGGATACTGGGAGTGGGCTCCCTAGTGTCCCACACTGCTGGGGGGTCTTCTAGGGCTGACATGGGAATTGGGCACCCTGATGTTGGCAAATAGAAAAGAATGGACTGGGCAAGGGGGGGGTACATCTGACACCAGGAGTGGGCATCCTGGTTTCATATAATATAACTAAATGAATAGGAGGCTGCAGGATGCCACTAGACACCAGGGAAACATATGGAAGGGGGGCTAACACTAGACACCAGGGATAGTGTACAGTAATCAGCAGGTGAAGGGTGCCACTAGACACCAGGGAAACAGGGGATCACACATCAGAGTGCAGCTGGCAGCACAAGTTCAAGCTGTGGCTGCACAAGTCAAGAAAATCCCATTGTTCTCATAAATAGAATATGGGGAAGTGCTACTCTCACTAAACAGGGCACAGTGGATTTCGGGTGCCCAGAAAAGGTGTTTCTTGGCACACTTTAAAGAAAGAAATATCAGAATCTAGCTAAATGGCTCCCATTTAGCTACATTCTGATGTTTTGTTTATCAGTTTAATTCATTTTCATACATTTTCCTTACTTTTGTTTTAGCTAATGGCAAAACAAGATGGCGGACACAACAGGGCTCTGCAAAAGTATAGCAGGCTCTATGTGACCCTACATGTGAAAAAACAGTTAACTCTTGCAAAAAAAAAAATAGCTGTATGTGACCCTACATGTGAAACTTTGTGTGAAAAATATCAGCTCCTGCAATCACAAAACTGATTTTTTTTTTTTTAAATACTACCTCCTGCAATCACAAAAATGCTTTTGCACCTGACATATAAATTTTCCCATAGGAAATAATGGGAAATTAAAAAAAATATAACTTTTGAACGGATTAATATTTTTTCACCAAAACTTTAAAAGGCACATCTGTGAGCCAAAGGCTTTATACCCTGAAAATTTCAGATCAAAACATAAAGCTGTTTTTGAGCTACAGGTGGACAAAGAAACAGCAACAAACTATTACATTTAGGATTCTCTGATGCTCTGTGTCTCAAATACCACAACACATATTCACACAAAATTTGGCATGTCAACGGACCTACCCCTAGAGAGTATGCATGCCAAACTTTGTACAAATCCATTGAAGGGTTCCAAAGTTATTAAGGTTCACAAATTCAGGTTTAACATAGAAGTTTGCACTCAGCCTTAATATAGTGGTGCTACTGTGCTAGTATAATATTCATATATATATATATATATATATATATATAAAATGGGTAAGAAAAAAGGAATCCTCTGGTTGGTTGAAACACATCAGATGACCATGCGTATATCAGAGTGTGACCGCACACCTGCACATTTACCCCCCCTCCAAAACAATTTTGCCATTTTATGAGATAGATAACCCACTCTACAGTATGCAGTTGCACTCTAATATATGCATGCCTTGGGTGGTACAACACACACCAAGGCATGCGTATATCTGAGTGCGACCACACACCTAAGAGTGGGTTATCTATTACATATATATATATATATATATATACACATATATGGTCTCTGTGACTTTTGGCACCTGAGAGAGGCTTGCTAGAGTTTCCCCCTTCCTTTCTTTCACACCTCTAATGGTGCAGCTATTGACAATATCTCTTCCTTCAAGTACCTTGGACTCTGGTTGGATTGCAACCTTGCTTCTTCTGTTCATGTAGATGCAATCCATGAGAAGCTCCACCCTAAACTTGGAGCACTTTACAGAAATAAGAGATGCATTCCACTTCTTGTTTGTAGAGAAATCCTCACCAAGATGATTCACCCAATTTTTGACTATGGAGACATTGTTTACAGTGTTGCTGCAAAGTCCACTTTAGCCAGACTGGACCCTCTCATTTACTCCTTCTCCCAATTTTCCCTTGACAAACTCCTGCATACTCACCACTGCCAATTGCATATTTCCTCTTCCTCCCCTCTCTTGATGCCAAGCACCTTTCCCACTGTACCTCATGTATCTCTAAATTCTGGTGTGGCTGCCTCCCCCTCATATCTTGCTTTTATCCTGTCTTTCCCCTTGTCTGCCTCTTACTCCTTTCATAATGTTTGCATTTGCTCTCTTGCTCTCCCTCCAATAAAATCTACTACTAGCCAAGGTGCTTTCTTGTTCCACTTCCCTAAAATTGTGGGCCCTCTCCCCATTGCTTTTTGCTGTACTTCTTTCCTTCTGTGAAATCTCTCCTCCGTGATTTCTCTACTCACTCCTGCAGCTGTTTTAGGGCTGTGGGTAGAGCCTGCAGCCATTTTGGGATAGCTCAGTAGCTCTAAAAATAGCTGATCGTGGAACCTTCCATTAGACTTTTGGAAGTATCCTTCTGAAAGTCCAACAGAGTTTGAAACCCTCCACTATGATCTGCCACTACTGAATAACAGTCGCACTATTCCGGCTGTTTCTTCTGCATTCTGAGGCATGAACTGCGCATACATGACTCATGCACATGTGCAGTTCTGTTGGCGCCATCATGTTATGAATGTCAAAATGCCATTCACTGCAACTGTTCATGCATGAGTGCTATGCATGTGCAGTTGCGTTGCTGCCACCAGCACTGGCAATGAAGAAAATGTACCAACATCGAGGTCCCCAATCCCCATGTTGGCATTATGTAGAGACCCTCCACTCATGTGGTACACTGTAATCCCACCCCAGTGTGCCCAAATGTATTTTTTCCCCTGCCAATGACAGGGTGCCCAATCCCCCTGTCGGCATCATGTACTGACCCACCCACTCCCCACTCATGTGGCACAGTGGGAGCCCACCCCAGTGTGACCAAATGTCTGTTTTTTTTTTTGGTTACCTGTAAATATAGAAAACAGTCCCCCAACATGTTTTTACATGTTTTTATCTGTAAAAAGAAAACAGTCCCTCATCATCGCTCCAGTCCCCCTTCCCCATCCCACCTTCCACTGAGCACCCATCTCCCCTTACCCCCCTTACCCCATACTTACCTCCAGATGTTGCACTGTCATCTTCTCTGCACCAGGACATGTGTGCACTCTTCAAAGTCAAACTACAGACTGAAGAATCAAAGGTAAGCATGCTATAATGCCATTCAATGGGGTTTTCAACTTATGTTGATAAATAAGCCATTTTTTTCAAATTTTGGCTCCAAATTTTCAACATGGGCTTCTTGGGACCCCACCTCATGAAACCATTCACTGTCATTACATTACTAAGCCCCAAAAGGTGATTTTGCGGTCACTGCATGGAATCACCTTTAGGGATCAATTCATGACATGACAGTGACACTGTTCATGAGGTGGGGTCTCAAAAAGCCTATGTTGCACATTTGATGAAAAAATTCCCAAAAATGACTGTGTTATGAGCATGCATTGTGCAGTTTCTACGCATGCTCCTAACTTTGCCAAATATTAATATTTTCCCTCCACATTTTCAACATTGCCATTTTTGCACATCTCCTTTTTAACAGTACAGCTGCCATTTATCAAATCCTGCCTAAAACATGTTTTCACACCTGTGGCACAGAATGGTATGGTCACTCTGCAAAATCACCTTTTGAGACAAGTGAACAAAATGGCACTGGCACTTTTCATGAGGAGGGGTCCCACAAAGGTCACATTGAAAATTTGGTGAAACACCTACAAAAAATGGCCACGTTACACCCAGGCATTCAATAATTTCTACGCTCACATGTAACTTTGCTCACTTGGCAGCTCATCACAGCCCTATTGGCTCTGGACAGATTTTGTTGATACTGGGGTGGACTTCTGTCACCAACCTTCCTACCTACACTGACACTAGCCTATCTCCTCTCCCCAGTTAATCATTAACTACTAGCTACATCTCATGTTAATATTTTCTTGCCTACAGTTTAATGTTCTTTTGCCGGTTTTGTAATTTACTGTATGGTATTTTGTTTCTGTATGGTAATTTTTATTCTGAAGTGTTTTCTTGTAATTTGTACATATTGTTTTTCTTATTTCCATTTTTCTGTATTATTTTTGTTTTTTGGATCTGTTTCTGTTCTCTTCCCCCTCACCAGGACACATCTGGAAACATGTTGATACCAGCTCAGTATGACTTTCCTGTTAAAACCTTTGAAATAAATAAAGACATGTATAAGATTAATTGCTATAGTTGTGTACATTGTGGTTAAGATTTCTAACCAATATTGTTTTAGTGAAGGTCATTGAATAAACAAGTGAATGAGAGTGCATGAGGATATTTTGCATCTTAGACATAGGTCTGTAATTTGGGGGTTTATGGAATTAAATTTTGATGGTGTAAAATATGTATAGTGTAATATATTAAATTTTATTTAATGGCATTTTGATGAAATATTATCAGAGAAGGAAGACCTAATAAGCATCCTCCAATGCTCATCGATTAATTTTACCTGAATATCTTTTCCCAATTTCCTTCTCAAAGGGGTCAGATCTTTCCAAGAAGGTGAAAGAAGGATGTAATGATTGTTTTTTTTTCTTTTTTGTAGTTCCAAGCAACACCAAAACCAGAACAGGTGAATCATTTGGTACTTCAGAGCAATCACGTATTTTATTTTTAATGTCCCACAATTATAAATAACAAAAGAATTGTTTATGAAGACCAAAGTAGTCTTGAAATTGGGTAAATGTCATCAAATGTCCTTTTGTAAAACACAGAGCAAGATGCTATAACCCTACATTTGCTCATTGTTTAAATATCAGAGAGGTGAATGAGGAAGAGAAATTGTAGTTCATGAAAATGAGTGAATGTATAGATATGATAGTGCTCCATCCTATAATTTTATGACATTTGTTCCTTATCTGGCAAACTGATGCCATATAAGATAAAATCAAAGAAAGTTTGTTTAAGGGAAGATGTGAGTATAGTATATTTGGGAGTTCCTTATATGGGATTTTCTCAAGTTCCAGTAAGCAGAAGGCAATACTTGGTGGCTTGAACTAGTTTTGTAACTGGCAAACCTATCCAGCATAATAATATAAATCAAAATTCAGCAAGCATAGGCCTCCCTCAGCCTTAGGTAGCATTAATTGATGTAGCACAATTCTAGCTTTCTTAGACTTCCATAAAAATAGCACAGTTGCCTTGTTTAGATATTTAAAAACTGGTCTGGCAAAATTAAAGAAATAGAGTGAATCAAAAATAATAGTTTTGTTAAAATCCTCATTTTGTTGATATCCACCTGGTCTATTAGAGTCCCAGGTAGAAAACACCATTGATCCAAATCTTTTTTTATATTATTTAATGATGCCAGAAAATGAAAAGTGTAAAGGCTCAAATGAGTTCTGTTAAGCACCACCACTAGATATTTCATTTTATTTGCTAGTGGTATACATATTTGTGCATACAGTATATTTCTATTATATGAACATTCCCCATAGAAAGCAATTCACTTTTCTGTCAGTTGCTTTATTACCCCAGATGCTTTCCCATATGTCTCAGTAATATGGTTGACTGTAGATAGGAAGTTTACTGGCTTGGATATCATTAACAGGATGTCATATACATATAGATTTAATGGAACACCTTTTATTTTTTTAATTGAAATTGCTAAGGATTCAATCACTAGAGCAAAAAACAGAGATGAAAGTTGACACCTCTGCCTGGTGCCTCTGGCAGGAAGAAATTTAGGGGTAATAGCATTATTTGTTTTTATAAGAGTGTATGGTGATTGGTATAGTAAATAAATCCAGTTGTGGATTTTATACCCCAGCCCAATCATTTGTATTAATGAATACATGTAATCCCATCTGATGCAGTCAGAAGCTTTCTCTGCATCGAGCATTAATAATATGGAATTAGAGTAGATTCTAGAGCATAACAATTAAAAGCACATTTTATGCTGGTACTATGATTTCTTTAATGAATCTTGTTTGATCATTATGTACAATAAAAGGCAATACTGTGTGTAATCTAGTTGCCAATATTTTAGCTAGACTTTCAATGTCAGCATTTAAAATGGAAATGGGCTGATAGGCTGCCATCTATTAAGATATGTATTGATTTATTTTGAGAAAACTTTAAGTGTTGTTTTCCATAAATGAGTCCGGTAATTTCCCTCGCACCTTTAAATGATTCATTTAAAAAGTTACAAGACATAGTGGCTAAGCTGTGACTGACAAACCTATATATATATAAAAGTATACCATCTGGGTCAGGAACTTTCCAAGATGGCAAATTGTTAATAGCCTTATATATTTCAGAAATATCTATATCTTCTAATAACTGAACCAGCTTCAATGGGACAATAGGAAGGGTGAGTGAGTTAAAAAAAATTCTTAATATCATTTGGAAAAGTTAGGTCTATCAGAGGAGTATAATTCTTTATAATAGTGATAAAAAAACAAACACATTTATCTCTGCATGATGTATAATGAGAGTGTCATAATTATCGTTGATGGCATCATTACATCCGCTTGCTAAGTCCTGTTTTATCTGTAGGGTCATGAGTTTATCAGGTTTACCTCCCAGATTATAATATCTTGCAAATGCATTTAATATGGCATGTTCTGCTTTTATAGTACTAAGCTGATTACAGTGTGCTTTAAGTTGTGTTATAATATTCAAACTATGGGTATTTGAGGTATTTGAGTGTACAGCTTCCCATTTTTAATCTTTTAATTTCTTGTTCTATATCATTAAACTCTGAATTGAATCCGTTACGTTTATTAATGGAATAAGCAATGCAAATTCCATCTATATAGGCTTTTAGACAGTCCCATATAATTAGAGTGGAAAAACCACATGTTCAATTGGTTAAAAAAAACAAAATATTTCCTCTTTTAATTTTTTAATAAAATCCATATCTTGTAATAGTGTTGTAGATATATGCCACATTATAGTGTGTCTAGTATAGGGGAGTTTAAATGACATAGTCACTTGAGTGTGATCAGTTGCTATGATACGTTATGTGTGGAAAAGAGAAGCTGACATTTAGCAAACAAATCTATTCTAGAATAACTTTTATGTATAGCAGAATACAAAGAGTACTGTATATAATGTGGATAGGATTAATGAAATGTCAAGAATGTACAACACTGAAATCCACCATTTTTAAGAGTTTTGATAGCAGTAGATATTAATTGGGTTGCAGCAACAGATATATCCAGAATGTGATTAGTTGTTAAATTGAAATCTACATCTAACAGATAAGGAGTCATAAAGGTAGAAAGTTCCAAATTAAGGTGGTAGATTCTCTAGAATTTGTCTTATAAAAAGAACCATCACCCTTGCCCCACTTTCTGCATATAAATTCAACATCTTTTTTAGTAAAGTGATTTTCTTGGAATCAATATGTTTCCAATCCATAAAATTCAATATCTTCCCCAGTTTAACTTTATCTCCTACGCCATTGACATTCCATGTCAGGAATTTCAATTCAGCCATATTCACATAGCAAACTGATGATCCTAAACTCATTGCTGCAATTCACCATATTACCAATACATAGGACTGAATTAAATCTCTTCAAACATGTGTTTCCCCCATTTTTTTAGTCCATCCCACATACTACCCTTACTTATTACATACCAAACTTGAATCATTTAATTAACCACCTCCATGACGACCCACCCAAACCCATCCACCCTCTGAATTAATGCAGGTAGCTGAATGATGCAAGAGGTACCCACCAAGATGAGGGGAGTAGAGATCACATGGTGAACATGCCATGATACCAAAAGAAAAAGGGAGGTGTGACTATAGATGACAGATAAAAAGGGTGCTGGACAGAATGGATCCTGTAAAAGATAAAAGGAAAAAAATGGCTACTTAACCACATGTGACCCAAATAAAAAAATAGAAATAAAGAAGTGATCAGAAATAGTGAAAAAAAATCTGAGGAAAGAAATGTGTATTTTTTGTTCAGCATTGTTACGGTCAAATGTAAATACTTGTAGTATTTTAAATCCTGTTGTATGATATTGCCCTGATCCATCCTTTTTTCTTTTTTTTTTTTAAATGTAATATGCTTTATTAGGTCACAACAGCAAAACATTTCAGCAAACAAAGACAATGAGCATTTTAACAAATAACCAACAACCACTCAAGACTTATCCCACCACCTTCCCCTGCTCCAATCCCCCACAACTCACCCATGGAGAATCATGAAACTCCAGTCCTAAGGTCTACCCAAGAGAGATAGTGGTGTACAGGGTCATGAGGAGAACATATATCTACCAGGTCCCTGGGGCCCATCATGGTAATCTAAGGGAGCGGTTTGGGATAGCTAACAAGTTAGGAGCCAAACAGACGAGGGGTAAAGTCAGGTCTGAGGCACCATCTAAAGACCTGATTGAAGTTAGAACAAGGAGTGAAGATTTCTCCATTTCCTAGTATAGCCGGTCAGCTCACCCCAGAGGCTAGCCAGCATCTTCTCAAGACAAAGGTTAGCCAGGAGTTCAGATAGCCATTCGGGATATGAAATGGATATGCTTTCCTTCCAATGGCATAACATCACCAGCTTCACTGTCAGAGAGTTTAAGGACATATGGTAATGCCACTCTGTGACATTAATCTGGGAAGAATCCCCCACTAGGCAGATTTCTGGAGTAAAGAAATTCTTTAAACTTAAAAGGGGATCTACCCTTTGTCAAATCCACTCCCAGAGATGAGCAACCTTTGGTCATTCCCACAGAACGTGAAGCAGCGATCCAGTCTCTTGTTCACATCTGGTACAAAGGGGTGAGGCAACTTTTCCCATCACTGCTAGCTTAGCAGGAGTGAAATGCAAAGTGTTAAGCAAGATGTAAAATTGAGTTAGGCAGAGTTTGTCATTGGCAATATACTTATACAAGTCCAACCAAATGTGGCCCTAATTAAAATCATTAACTAGGATAGTGGAGGGCCATTATTGGGTGTACCCTGTAAGATCTGGGAAAAGTTTGAGGATCAGGGTGGATGTGATTTGAGACACAGAGTGAGACTTCCAGGCCTAAGATTGAAGCATGCAGAGAAAGACCCCTTGGTTGGTTGTCCATGAGCTCACACCAAACCAACTGATCAGTGAATGTCTAAGCTGGTACACATTCATCAAAGTGGCAGTTGGAACTCCATTAGCAAGGCCTGCCTGTCATGGAGCCAGCCATCAGAGACCAGGTCCCCAACTGTTTTCCCTTCCAAGTAAGGAAACCCTCCTGGTGTTATTATCTGGTCCCCTACCTTAAAGTTGGGGTTAAAATAAATTGGCTGGGATATATCCCAGAAGTTGTCATAGCGAAGAGCTTGACACATTTGGGCATAGACTTTCAGGGAGGTAAATACCACCAGTTAACAAAGGGACAGCGTTAATGATTTGGGTAAAATAAAAAGGAGGCTATCGGGAGAGAGAGTCATGTGAACGATGAGGTATCATTCAGTCTGGAGCCACACTGGGATATGGTCTGGAGCATCTGATGGTGAAGGGACTGTAGGTCAGTTCACATATTTAGCAGTGTGTCCAGCCAGGCAGTACAAAAAGTAGTTAGGGAGTTTAAGGCCACCATGGTGTTTCAGAGCACCCAAATGGGTGTAGGAATGCCTTGGGAGCTTACCCTGCCAAATAGAAGTGGAGATAAGAGAGTGGACTTTCTTAAACCATTTGAGGGGGAGCATCACATTCAGCATATGGAAGGGATAAAACAGGTTTTAATTTAATTTAATTTAATTAGTATTTCGGAAAGGCCTTTGAGTGTGAGCTCTTTTACAAAGGTTCCACGTCAGGGTGGACAATAAGACAATACACATATTCAGTGGTTACAGAGGCCTGATCATTAGGCATTAAAGAATGATTACATGACAATTAGACAAATAGGAGAAAAAAACAGAGCAGTTGTAATCGAATACTAAGCTATTCCTAATTGGTTTCCCTAGGTAGCACACCCTTGGAAACCTCCAAATCCATTGATAGACTATGGCAGAGTAACTGCATAGGCTTTAACGCTATCCTAGATGGTGAGAGGCTGGGTGACAGTGAAACAAGAGGGATTGGGTTTGAACCTACCGCAGAGAGTGAGACGTGGGGGATAGTGAAACGGAGTGCTGTAATGGGGGAGCAGCTCCAGAGGGCTTTGTGAGTATGGTGGGGGTGGTTTGGGAGGGGCAATACCAAGTGTGTTTAAAGAGGACTGATAGCTTACTTAAGCTTTTGGCTAGCCTGGAATGGAGGCAGGGTTCTCTAGGTAGCCCTGTTGGGTGCTACCTTGGGGGTAGGCCTGTCTATCAAGTGGGGCCTGAGAAGCAGGTGCATTTTAAGCTAGACATTAGGTGCTGTTTGAGGCCTGCTTTGAATTGAGACAGGCTGTTGTTTGTTTGTAATTTCAATGGGAGTTCATTTATCCAGATGGGGGCCCGATAGGAGAAAACATGCTGCCCTAGTGAGGTTCGGCAGAATGGTATGGACAGTGCTCCATTCTTCCTCCATCTGGTGATGTGTGTTGAGAGAGAAGCCTCGAGCAGGTTACCTATACAGGGTGAGATTTTTCTGAGGAGTGCCTTCTTTCCCAGGAGGCAAGTTTGGTATTTGATCCTGTCTTTTAGGTTAAGCCAGTTTGTATGCTCATATAGGGTGCAAGTATGAGTGTAGTGATCTGCATACAGGGTGAGGTGGCATGCCTTATTGAGTGCAATTTGGACCCTTTTGAGCACTGTATTAGTAGTAGCTCCATAGACCACCAGCCCGTAGTCTATTGTGGAGAGTATGGAGCTGGAGACTGAGATTCGGAGTGCTTCCGGGGTGAGGGATTTCTTATGCCTATAGAGGACCCCGATCTTTGTGTTTACCACTCTGACAAGGGAGTCTGTGTGGTGTGCATAAGTGAGAGAGTCATCAATGGTGACTCCAGGGTACTTGAACAAGTGCACCTGCTCAATTTGCTCACCAGCCTTATTGGTGATTATGAGGGGAGCATGCTTGTATTCGTTGTAGAGGCTGGATTGTAGCATGGCCTTGGTTTTCTTGTAATTTAGTAGCAGCTTTTGCTTACTGTACCAGTCCTCGAGTTCATTAAAACAGTTCTGTAGTTCTGTTTGTAGGGCAACCTAAGAGGTGCTACTGCTCAGCAGCATGGCATTGTCCACATGCAGAATAAGTTTGGTGTCACAGGCTGTGGGTAGGTAATTTACAAAGAGGCTGAAAAGCAGGGGCCCTAGAATTGATCCTTGAGGGACTCCTAGGAGTTCATCTCTGGAGCTGGATAACGTCTGCCTGATTTTGACTCACTGGCTCCTGTGTGTTAGGTAGTCATTGAACCAATTCACGGTGTTAGGTGCCACACCCAATCTTTGGAGCTGGAGTACTAGTAGAAGGTGGTTGATGATATTGAAGGCTTTGGTGAGGTCAATGAAGATGGACCCCACCAATTTGCCTTCATCCAGGGCCTTGTGTGCATAGTCAGTGTATTCCAGCAGTGCCGTGGGTGATACTGTGTTTTTGCCTGAAACCATGTTGGTTTGGGCAGAGCAGATTGTACTTACTGAGGTATTCTGTGAGTTGACTTGCCACAATTTTTTCCAAAGCTTTGGATAGTGGTGAGAGGATAGATATTGGCCTGTAGTTTGACACCAGTGCCTTGTCACCATTCTTATGCACTGGAGTTACCAGGGCTTGCTTCCATACCTCCGGAAATTGAGCTAGGGCCAAGGATTTATTAAATAGCATTGTTACAGGCATGATAAGAACAGGTGGGGAAGAACATTTGTCTTGATGGCACTGATTCTCCCCTGAAGGGAGAGGTAGAGGGAGGATCACCAGTCCAGATCCTGTTTAATCATAACTAATAGGTCATCCAAATTCCATTTAATAAGTTGGACAGGAGTTTGGGCAAGAGTCAGACCTAAGTATTTATTCTGTGTGGCCCAGGTTAGATGGAGGGCCAGGACATCCATTTTAAATACCCTAGAGTTTAAGGGCATCACCATCATCTTGCCTAGGCTGAGTTTATCGTTAGAGTATTTACCATACTCCTAGATGAGAGATAACACTGCTGGGATAGATGTGATGGGGTCAGAAATATGCAGAAGGATATCATCTGCATATGTGGAGAGCCTGAGATCAAAGGGACCTACCAAAATTCCAGTAATTAGGGGCACGGTCTTAAGGTGGTACAACAAGGGTTCTAAATAAAAGTTAAACAGAAGAGGGGAAAGCGGACATCCTTGCTGAGTGCCTGAACACAGTGGGAAAGGGGAGGAAAGGGCCCCATTACAATAAATGTTCACACTTGGCCTGGAACAAAGAACCTGGAGCCAATGTATGACTTCTGAAGGGAAACCAAATTTTTCAAATCCATCCCTTTTTAAAAAAAAGAAGCACATATAGTCTGCCCACCAGCCAGTGGCACAGTGATCCTTTCAGCATGTCATATCTCATACAAGTTTCCAATCTTGGTAAGTTATCACAGGTCTCTGGAAATCATGATCATCCTGTTTATCCCCAAACAGAATCAGTTCCAGCTGGAGGCTTGCAAGTGGGAATCAGAAGATTGGCTCAGAGAAATCAAAGAATCAGAGCTATCAGCACGTGCCACTGCCACAACTGCCACCACAGAACTGCTTTTCGCTTTTTTACTGATTTTGTCTGCCTGCATATATAATGCTAATTGCAAAGAATGTAAAGGCTGTAGAGACTAAAGCAATAAAAACCAGTTAGCTAGGGGTACCGATATTGCTGTAAATCCTTTTGGAATGCTTGTGTTCTGTCCCTTCTGGGTTCATATCTGCTGCCCTCAAATCATTTGATGCTTTCAAGAAGAATCTGAAGAATCTACATTTATATAGCACTTTTCATACACAGTGTATCCCAAACCACTTACAAGCAATGCTAGACTGGTAGTGAAGTGACTGAATGTGTAGTGGCAGCCATATCACACATCAACACTCACACACAGCCTGGACAATTGCATGAACCAGTTTTATGGGAAGGGGGGAATGTTGGCCAGGACACCAGGAATGTCCCCTACTGTTTGCGATGAATGCCCTGGATTATTTTTCTTCCACCTGGACACCCACCAGCATTGCACCAGGATGGGTAGAATGAACCTCAGTTTAACATCTCATCTGAAGGACAGCACATCCCAGCAGTACAGCACCCCCCAATACTGAATTCAGGTGCCAGCATTTTAGGTACAAGTCTAATCCTGGTGTGGGACAAGAAACCATGACCTTCTGGCCCAGAGGCGGATGTGCTACCAACTGAGCCACGCTGATATCTTTCAGTTGGTTTATAAAATAGCTGAGTCAACTATTCAGATACAGTTGTAATCTGACTGGTGGTAACAACATGTACTTGATACCCTAACTAATAAACATGGCCATAACTTGATCGAAAGACTTTATCTGCTGCATTGTGGCTTGGCTAAAATCTGGGTAAGCACAGAATTTAAGTCCCTCAAAGATAAGCCCACCATCCATCCTGGATCTTCTTCAAATAGCCTCATGTTGAAATCTGTGAGGCAGGGCAAATTTGGCAGTTTGTGCAGGGAGGCATTTGCTTGGGACTGCTCACTGAGCTCTATCCAATTGTATAACTTCCTCCGTGTATCTCTGTCTCATCGCAGTTATAATAATTTTTTGTAAAAAATTACTGGCTTGCTGGTCCCTTCAAGATCCTCTGGAACTTTGGTCAGCTTCAAACTGTCCCTTCTGGAGTGATCTTCTTGATCTTGAACCTTACCCATTAGATATTTGAGCTGTTCATTATGGGCAGCAACAGTGTCAGTTAAAGAAGTTTATTTAGTCAAATGTCACCAGAACAAGATAAGGGTTCTTATCTTATTTTGATGACATTTGACCTTGAAAGGCTTCTCAGCTAAAAGCAAACTGGTGAAAGCTGGTTCAACTGATTTAAACTTCAGTTGTGGTTTAAATGAGTATGTTAAACCAATGAGAATTATTTCTGTTTTTTTATGTATGACCTGGGTGTTAGTAGTATGTGCTTTTCTAAATAACTGCCATAAGTTCTGAGTAAGGACTTGGGTAGTTCAAAAGCTTAATACTTTGTTTGTTTAGTAACATCTATGTTGGTCCAATACAAAGTATCTAACCATTTGCTTCTGGATTATGAAATGGTCCATTTTTAGTAAGCTGAAAGTATTTTTTTAAACATATTTTTGTTGAGCTACTTTCAGCTGGGCCATTGTGCTGGGATAATGACCCAGCTGAAAAAAACTCTGGACCAATCAGGAGCCAGCATTATTTCTACTCACTTCATAATTATTTGTTACTATTTGAGCAGGAAAGGTGTTAAAACTAGTACTAAAAGCACTTGAGCAGCACCATTAAACCACCTGCTAAGAACACAGTCTTCCATAAACACGTCCACATCTTGATCAACAGTACCAGCAGAGGAGCTCGGCATGACCCTGGGAACCTCTGTAGTGCTTGAGGATGTTTCCACACCACCTGATTTATCATTGATGCAGTTGTGAAGTTCGCTACATTTTTTTCCCCTGCTAATGATACTCTAGCACAACCCACACATTGCCTTATTGTTATCATCTTTTACTATGCTAAAATGCAACAACACGGCACTTCTCCCCCAAACTACCTACACGAGAACCTTTGCCCCAGTTGCATTGCTGATTCCTCAGCTGACCTCATCTGCATCATGGAAGCCTAGCTGGGTGATGATGGCCCTGTGCTAGCAGCATCTGTCCCTTCTGAATATTCTGTGGTGCACTGCCCAAGGAGGGATCATAGAGGGGGCGGTGTGGCCATCTGCTTTAGATCCACCCTGGGACTCACTGCACTGTCAGGGCCCCATATTCAGAGCCGGCCGGATGCACACACATAACAGGGCATCACACAAAAAAGATGCACCTGCAGGCTCTGTTGCGATATTCAAACAGAATGAATGATGAGAACAGATTGCACATTCTGTATGACTATCGGACCCTGGATGCACTGCGCATAGCAAGCAGCCACCATGTATGGTACGGCACATCCAAGATGCATGGCTGAAGACCTCTTCTGAATATGTGGGCCTCAGTGAGAACATTTGAATTCATTGAATATGTGATGGCTAGATGCATCTCAGGTGTCAGTTGCAGGATAATTTTCAACTACCTGCCTTTAAAATGTTACAAAAAAAAATCAGGTTTATAGATAGATAGATAGATAGATAGATAGAATGTTATTCGTGTTAATTCAAGGAACACAACATGGACATGGTAAAAAAGAATCCCAATTGAGAAACAAAAGGCTGATTTACAATGCATGCCATAAATAGCATGGTATCAATTACATTACAACAAAGTTAAACATTTATATGTATCTATAACACAGTACAATGGAGTGACACACAGTTATCATATTTCAAAGAACAGTAATAAATAAGAACAACACTATAAAAAGGAACAATATTGTCACATTGACTATCACGGTTACCAGAGTATTTAAACCATGACTGAATCCACAGTCATGGATTTATTTATGCTAATACAAAATCTGGGAAAACAGTTTTGGGGTCTAAAACTGTCATTTAATACCCAGCTCTTTAGTTTACCAATTGATATTTCATCAGTACTACTCCTTAAATACATTGGAATAGAGTTCCATGTATTAGGGCCTCTATAAGTAAAGGATGCCCTTCCTATATTAGCCTTCCTTAAATTATAGTGGAATTCCACTCCCCCAGATGATCTTAAATGTAATCTACCTTTCTTGATCGGCATGAATTCCATTAAATAGTTAGGTATCTTCCCCTTAAGTACTCTAAACATAAACTCCAAGGTATGTATTTTTCGATGTCCCCCTAAACTGGGCCAGTTTAATTCCCTATACATCAGACAATGATGAGTTCTCCATTTAGCATTCAAAGCAGACCTACTATATAATACATCTAACTTATGCAAGATAGATTCTGAGGCACTACTAAATATTATATTACCATAATGAATACTAGGCAAAATAGTGGTTTCAATAATCCTACATCTCACTCCTAGTGGTAAATCCCTTTTTACTCAATGTAAAGCGCCAAGTTTTTTGTACAACCCACCCACTAACTGATTTACATGCTCATGCCACTTCAATTTCTCATCAATCCATAGTCCCAAGTATTTATATACTTGGGGTGGGATATTTAGACTGTGACAAGCTGTGGCGCAAGCCTAGGCTCAGCGCAACTTTACTGCACAGGGGTGTTGACAGGGTGATATTCAACGGAGCTGTGCCATGGCACAGCATCATTGAATATTGCACCTTGGCCACCCGTAGTGCATGTGGGTGCAGTGACACTGCACCAGTGCAAGTGGCCAGCATGGAGTAGGGGCATGCGCTAGTGCAAGTTCCATTGCACTAGGTGCAACAACCGTGATATTAAAAAGTGCACATGCAAATGGTGCCACAATGTATGCAAGGCACAAATGGGACCATCTGCATGTCATTTTGGCACGATTTGTATGCAGGTGTGCTGATCCCTGGTGACTTGCACCTGGTGCCCTGCCAGGCTGCAGCCGTCGGGGACCGACGGCCTCTGCACAAGCGGCAAAGCACCCCATTGCCCGATCACGGGCATATGTTGCATTATAAAAGTCCCATATCCCTGGTGGTCCAGTGGACCACTCACAGCCCAATTGTGGGCATTTGTGAAAAATAATCATCCTATATCCCTGGTGGTCCAGTGAACCGCTCCCAGCCCGATCACGGGCATATATAATAACAAGAAGAGGTCCAAAATCCCTGGTGGTCCAGTGGACCACATCCAGCCCGGTCGCGGGCATACGTTTCACAATAGAACACAAGCCATCCTGGTGGTCAGCAGTACCCCACTCCCCACCGCCCACTAAGCCCCAGCACCCGCTCCCCAGTCAGTGGCGGGTGGCAGCTCCCCCACCAGCTGCCCTGCCGCCCACCGACTGACTGCATATGGTAGGGCTGTACACCCAATGGTCCACTCGTGGGCCACTGGGCATACAGACCGTAACGTACTACACAGTCAGATATGTGAATGATCCATTCACAAATCGACTGCATACTAGTATGTTTGTACACCATTGGCCCATGCTGTGGACCAGTGGGTGTACAGTCCCACCATACGAGTCAGTCAGTGGGTGGCAGGGCAGCTGGGAGTGCCACCGCGCTGACGGGGTGGAGCGTGCTGGGGCTCAGTGGGCGGGTGGGAGAGGGGCACCGCTGGACCACCAGGGATGGCTTAGTGTATTCTGTTGTGAAATGTACACCCCCGATCAGGCTGGACGTGGTCCACTAGACAACCAGGGATTTTGGACCCCTTTTTGTTATTACATATGCCCGTAATCAGGCTGCAAGCAGTCCACTGGACCACCAGGGATACAGTTAACTGTCTGACATGTACTTATGCCCGCGATCAGGCTGCATGCGGTCCACTGGACTACCAGGGATATAGGACGATTATCTTTCACAAATGCCCACGATCGGGCTACAAGTGGTCCACTGGACCACCAGGGATATAGGATGATTATCTTTCACAAATGCCTGTGATCAGGCTGCAAGCGGTCCACTGGACCACCAGGGATATAGGACGATTATCTTTCACAAGTGCCTGCGATCGGGCTGCGAGCGGTCCACTGGGCCACCAGGGATATGGGACTATTAATTATAACAAATGCCCATGATTGGGCATGGGGGAGCACCACCACGAAGGTTCTGCCAGAGCTTGGGTGGCCACCCACAGGTGACAGCTGCCATGTTGCGCCCTGCAGTACGGCAGCTCACCTGTGGGTGGCCAGCTGTTACCCCTTTTTTTTTTTGGCTCACCTGTGTGCAGCGCAGGTAGGGGTTGCACATGCATGGGCTCAGCACATCCCATGCTGAATATCAGGATATGCGGGTATGCATGGGCCGCCCCCTGGCCGCATACGTTACTGATGCACTCCGGCGCATCGGGATTTGTGCCAGGCTCAATCCCCCTTTGAATATCGCGTCGAGCACATCAGTGTGTTGCACCATGTGTAACCCTTCTGAATATCCCGCCCTGGGACTATTTCAGGCTTATCCCCTGCATAGGTAAACATTTCAATATCTCTACTCCCGAGCTGTTTATCTTTTCCCCTCAAAATCATCAACTTAGATTTTTTTGCATTTAAAACCAAGTTGTGATGATACAGGAAGTCCTGCAGAACAATAAAATATGTCTGCAGGGCTCCCTGTATCTTTCCCACAGAGTTTCCCACACTATAAAGGATGGTGTCATCTGCATAGAGGTGATGGCTGGTATATTGACATTCCATATGAAGAGCACTCATGTAGATAGTAATTAACAAAGAACCCAATATCGATCCCTGAGGAACCCCTATATTATTCTGCAGACAATCGGAAATAGAGCCCCCCAGTGAGACCAATGAAATCTATCTTGTAAATAGCTTTCAATCCACCCCACCACTGACTCTGAGACCCCCAGAGATACCAATTCATTTGTTAATATCCTGTGGTCACATGTATCAACCGCTTTTGTCAAATCGACAAAAACTGACCCTACCCATTAAACTCTTATCTAATGACTCTTGTATATCCCCCAGCACTTTTAACAAAGTCGTTGTACTGTATCCCCTTCTAAATCCTGATTGATGTGGGGACATCAGCCCATTACCTTTCAGATATGTAACCAACTGCCCCCCAACCAATTTCTCAAATACTTTAGAGACTATGGGCAGTAATGATATCGGCCGATAATTATTTATTTCTGTTTTATCCCCAGATTTAAATATGGGAATAACATTTGATTTTTTTTCCATTCCAGGGGGGAAAATGCCTGTCTCAAGAGATAAATTAAAAAGATCAGTTACGGGTCTCACTAAAATGGGTGATGCATATTTCAGTAGAGTTGTTGGTATTCCATCCAATCCCATTGCTTTACTAGTATTCATTTTAAGTAATGCCTCACATACCGCCATTTCTTCTATTCTCTGAAACGTAAACTCCTTATTTATTTTCTTATTATTACCTAACACCTGTTGATTTATGAGAAGCTCATCCTGCTGATTAACTGGGGGGCTTAATCACCGACATACTAGCTTTCCTTCCCATATTAATAAAAAATGAATTGAAGAGATTGGCTACATCTTGCCCCACTGCAACTTCCTGCTCATCTATTTTAAAGAAATGGGGCAGAGTCATTTTATCCACTGTATTTAGACTTCATATTAATCCCCCCAAATCTTTAGGTTTATTATTAATTGTTTCTGAAAACTTTGTTTTATTTTTTTTTTTTAGTTAGTTTCTTTCTCACTCTCCTGGGTGGCACTCCTTCTAGCCTGATCCCCCAGCCCCTTGCCCCACTCGCAGCCTATCTTCCACTGTCCTTCATGGCTTTCCCCCTGTGGCAGGGCGGTGGGGATCTCTCAACCCTCCAGAACAGATCCAGTGTGGAGGTTAGTGCTATTCGCAGGTGTGGGGCCTGCAGGAATTGGCTGTCCTCATGCCATGCCCAGGACTCTTTTTCACTTTTCTCTCCTTAGGAGAGGAGGTGTGCAATGATGCCCTAGGGAGAGATCATGCACGTGTCCACATGCATTCCTCCCAGCATCTGCCTCCACTCCTCCCCTTCTCTAAGCATCAGTATGCCATCACCCAGCCACCACTAGGAGCCAGTCAACACTGACTGCTGGTGGCCCCCCTCCCCAGAGAAGGAGAGTAGTCCCTCGGATGCTCGATCCTTCTCCTCCCCCTGCTGACTCCTGGTGGCCTGTGCTCATTCCCAAACACGGGTCGCCAGTGTAGCATGAGTTAAGCAACCAGTGCCTCAGCCCTCAGTGCCACTGGGCCGGCTGAAAACTTTGTTTTATAATATTTTTGTTTTGCCATTTTTATTCCCTTAGTGTATTTATTTTGGGCCTACCTGTATTTTGCCCAATCTCCTATAATATTACTCTTTTTAGTCATTTTCCAACACATGTCTCTCAGACATCTAGTTGTACACAATTTCCTGCTGTACCAGGGGGCATTTCCCTTTTTAACTATTCTCCTCTTTAGGGCTACATGCATATTTAATATCAACCCAAATTTATACATATACACCCATGCCTCCTTTACCGTGGGTATCAGTAGAAGCTATCCCAGTTTATATTTTCCACATCTATCATAAAAGCCAGATAATCAAAACTCTTCCATGACCTATACTCCACAAAATTTGACCCTTTTAATTTTTTACATTAGTTTTTACACATATGCCCTGGTGGTTACTAAAGACTTTGGCTATTGTCCCTGCAATACTGTTTCTAGCTGGGTTACTGGTGAAACCCAAATCTAGGGTAGTCGATGCAGCATGGGTCACTGGGTTTATTCTTGTTACTTCTCTGATCAACTGCTCTAATTTTAAGTTACTATTGAGATCCAGAAGTTCAGTACTTTGTTTGACTGAACCCCAGTCAACATTAAAATCACCTATTAGCAGCATTCATGACTATGTTTAAAGCCCTCCAATGCCTCCTGTGGGTCATCAAATGCACCACTTGGACATTTTGGTGGCCTATAAACTCCCACTAATAACACAGGTTTAACATGGGGAATCCTTATTTCCACTGCAAGAACTTCCAGGTTACTAGTAGCATTACTTAATGTCACCATTTTTGACCTAAATAGGGACTTTCCATAAATAATCTCACTACCCCCTCTTTTATTTCTGTCTCTCCTCCAGATATCGTACCCCGGTATGGCTATATCTGAGGTTACTGTTTTATTATGCAACCATGACTCAGTCAAAACTGAGATGTCTGTACTATACTGTAATGTCCATTCCCTTACCAAATAAATTTTTGGAAATAAACTTTTTACTTTAAAGTGTGTCACACTAAGTGTATTCCATTTCAGCATATCAGGATTTAAAATAATGGGATCCGCAGGTCCTGCATTTGGATGCAAATCTCCACAAATTAGTCATTAAATTAGTGCCACAAAATGTCCCTTTTTCCATAACTTCTTTACTAAACCCACCTTCAGACATTGTTTCAATACAGTCTGCCCTGTATTCTTTTTTATAAAAACCCAAACTCACATGTGTCACCTGTTGTAAGGTCACTGCTCTAATAAAATGTTATTCCACCCTTAATATAAGTAAACCAGGGGCTAAAAAATAATTAACCATGTTTGTATCATTCCAGGTGTTCCTAATAACGAGTGTTCCTGAATATCTGACATATGTAAACTCTCTCTTTGTTCTTTACAAATTCTGGTTCCCCAGTCTCCTACTTTATCCCTCTGCCCCATCAATCCCAATATGCATAATATCAACAGCAAACACATTTTAAAGCTTTGACAACAAAGCAACTATTCAAAGCCTTATAATCCTGAAGTTCCACAGATCCCCCAAGTTATAAAATGACTATGTACTGTGTAACAAGTAATTATCTACAACATTAAATTAAAACATGTTAATTTATAAGTAAAAAATCATCAGTTTGATCTATTAAATATTCTCCGAGGCTGCCTGGGCCAAGCAAGTTAAGTAACATACAATCACTTCCCTGCCAAAAGATTTTTTCACAATCAAAAATGGGCAAAAACAATTCTTACCCTTTTAATTTGGAAGGACACTTACTCCACCAATGCAGCTGCAAAAGAGATACAGAGGAAACACCAAGACAATCTATAATTTCTGTTTCCCGAGTGGCGCAGCCAGTTTACACTCTGAAAAGCTTGTAGCAAACTAAATGAAGTTCATAGTCAGTGTTTAACATATCTGAATGAAATAGTTTAATACAATGCTTCCAGGGCTGTTTAGGCTATGAATATGAATTTGAGTCATTAGTAGTCACTACAGCAAGTCCAGTCTGGTTCAAACTTGTGCTTATAGAAATATCCACTTCTTGAAACATGTTAAATGCATTTATGTTTGAAAGATGTCATCTAGTCTCTGCCAACAAGAAATTATTATGTCTGATACAATTTTAATTTCACTAATATTTCATAGAAACATAGAAACATATAAGTTGATGGCAGATAAGGACCGCAAGGCCCATTCAGTCTGCCCATTTCTTTTTCTACCTTATAAATGTACCATCCGCCTTTGCTCTGTCAATGGCCTATCTATTCATACTCATCTGTATTGCTCCCTTATGCCTATCCCATGCCTCTTTGAAGCCCTGCACTGTATTCATATCTACCACTTCCTGCGGTAGGCCATTCCATGCATTCACCACCCATTCTGTGAAAAAGAACTTCCTCACATTACCCCTTAATCTGCCTCCCTCTAATCTCATGTTGTGTCATCTTGTCCTGCTATTTTTCTTTTATTGATTTTCAGAAGGGAATGGTTGAAACATTACATTAATGTAATTAAAATATTGGCAGACTGAAGGAAGAATGATGTTATTACATTTAAAATAGCATGTGCCTGGTTAACAAGAAATTTTTTCAGTTTATTCATACTTGTATTTTTCTGACAGATAAAAACCTTAAGGGTTCACAGAATTAGCAGTAAAACAGTATAAGTTGCTTTGGGTCTTTGATGTAGTTCATCCAGTTTCATGACATTAATTCAAACTGAATTCTTGGTGGAGGGAATTTGTGATGTATTTATTGGAAATATCTGTTTTATGTCACAATAACAACTATTGTTTAAAATGTGATATCAGTTATTTTATGTATCACTTGCCTCAGGTGTCTGGTGAAGGGTACTTTTACAATACTGCGATATATTGGAAATTAAGTAGTTTCCTTTTGGTTTTTTTACAAGCTCTTTAAGGAAAAGCCAATTTTGGCTTTAACATCTATTGCCATAAGAATTTCTTACAAACATCCTTTACAAGCACTTGCTAGCAGTAAGTAACATACAGCTTTGAATGTGTAAAATTTACATAAAGATGTTAGTGGTGAACAGCCAAGTAAATTCTACTTATGTGTTTGTAATTAGGCATAAAGGCATTCTTCTGTGGAATCTTACAATTTACAAGTGAAACATTGAGAATTTTGGCCACATAAGAAGTACATGAATTAAAGAATTTGAATTATTTGCAGACAACAGCTGTCTGTCTTCATTTGACTGTCCCACTCTCCTCATTTTTTGACACAGAATTTATCAAGCATCTGGGGTGGCAGCTACAGAAGGACTTCATTACATTCCCACTACACCACTGAGCAGTGCTCAGGACTGTTTGTTCCATCTATAAAGGACACAAACATAAAAACGCAGTCACAAAAGACAAGCATAAATTTTCTGATGCTGATCAGATTTTAATTGACCTAAAAAAAGCCTGTTTAGTAAACAAAAAAAATGTTTTGGGACAAGTTTAAGGTCTCAGAAGTACTGCAGAGCTACCTCTCAAAAACAACAGTCTCCTGTCCTCTACCAACTCAGAGTAAAGAGCTCACACATTGTGCATGGCTGTAAGCTCCAGAAATGGCCTCTGATTGGCCAGTGAAGGTCTGTGAGACTGAAATCTCACCCACTAAATAGTGCTTCCCGAACAGCAGCTGAATAATGCACTTTTCAGGAGGTCAGTCCAAATATTCAGGAAGCCTACTATTCTTGGTATTAGGGATATAATATTCAGTCCATACACAGCCCTGGTTTTCTTTAGGAGGGATATTAGTACTGATGGCATGGGAAAAGCAGAGAGTAGTGGCATGCAGCAGGGTGTTGGCAGTTGGAATCACTAAATCATTTGTATCAGGTAGCTCAAAGAGTATGGGAGCTATATTTGAGACTGCACTTGATTAGGGTTTAACAGAACCTGATCCAATCGACTTACTGGCCTCCATGAGGTATACTTGTAGTGGCTGCGCTTCAATTATAGAGGCAGCAGGAATTTTGGCTGGTATTGGTTGAGTCATTCAGGGAGTGCGCATGCCAGAATGTTGGCACTTTCAAGCTGTAGCATATCGGCAATATCCTTAGCCCTAAGAGTCAACTTGGATATGACTCCAGAGCGTTCTGGTCTCAGTAGATGAAGCAACAGTTTGTTACAATTAGAGCAAGTGGAAGACTATAACAAGCACCACAGTAAGCAGTCATATACCTTCCCAAACATCAGCCCTACCCTGAGCTCCTACTGCCCCCCCCAAAGCATACCTGCACAGTGATCAGATCCCAGACTTGGGATCTGGGTGAGGCCAATGGTCAGCCCCTGGACCCATGGATTTGAATCAGGGCTCTGGCAGGCCTCCTCTACCAGAGGAACCCCCTGGTTTACCCCCAAGGGAGGGTCCATAGGACCGGAACATGCCTGCAGAATGCACGTCTATTGATCACTAGCAGGGTCAGAGGGATAAATAGGCACCTAAGGGAGGAGCATCATAGAGGGAGGCAGCATATTTTTTAGTAGTGCAATCCTGGAGAGCAGGAATGTGCAATAACACCAGCATCTGTTCCTCCCCTCAACAAGTTAGTCATCAGGATGTTCAATCCTTCTTCTCCTGGCAGACGCTCTGACTCCTGGGTCCATTCCAAAGCCTGGGTCATTGGCATCACAAGTGGAAACCTTACCGCTGCACCGGTGGGCTGCCCTGTAATATAGTCTTTCAACTATGCACCCGTTTCCCTAACTTCTGATATGACATTGTTACTATGAGTACATCTTTACTGTTGGTTTCCAAACTTCACCATGTGGTCCTTAGCACTCTTACATTCATCCAACTGCCATCTTGAATCCCTTTACTTTTTATTTCTGAATTATTTTCTTTTTTTTCATTTGCTCAATAGAAAGTTATGTATGTGGTAGTATTAGGTGGAATGTATTGAGCAGTACTTTACCTTGATGCTGACATGTCCAGTCCTCTTCATACCTCATCATCATTGTGCCCTCACTTATTGTGACATCACAAGGGACTGGTCTTGAAGCAGTTGACTAGCTCTTCTTGATCAATTGTGATGTCACAGACATTAAGGTCATAGGGCTGATAATGTATTAGGAGGAACAGAACTATCTCTGAAAGTTCTCAGGTCCACTACTGTTATATACATCATACCAAGAATTCACAGGTAGAAAATTGTTTAACTTGCAAAAGAGAAAAGAAAAAAATACTTCAGATATATCACATAATAGTTCACTACTTTTGAAACAATATTCATTTTGGATGGTGCACTAGCTCTTTAAGGGTATTAGGAAGTAATATGTCATTGAGCTTCAGAAGAAACGTGATGGACTTATGGTAATTTTCTCATCTTATGCTTATGTGTTTCTACCACTGCTGGTATCACCAGATCCCAATTACACACTAATATAAAAGGAAAATAGAATTTCAGTCTGTTGTGTTCATTACAAATAAGGAATATGCAATGTCCTGACTCAAAATATATCACTTATCTTCAAGTGTGAGCATGCAGGACCATAATTCACAAGTGAGATTCTCTCCTAAGCAATTAAAACTGCATTTTGAGACATGCCATTGCATATTTAATTTATGCAGCATCAATTTACTTGCTTAACTTTTAAATCTGCTACTTATTTGCCAATTTAATTGCTTCTCTTTGATTTCAGCTGCTGACTTTGTTGCTGCCCTAGGCAATTGTGATATCATCAGCATTGTGAAAGTTGCACTCTGATTATATCATAGCAATGATACTTTCAAGATGTCCATTTTGGCAACATGAACAGCAACATACTTTTGATATTTTGTTGTTACTGTCATCATCAGTCATCGTTATCTCCTTTGTCTTGTTGCTTTTACCCTTACTCCTGTTGTATTCTGTAAATTAGGATATGTCTGCAGCAAACCACAGTTCTTGTCCTTTAAAGTTAATTTTGCTATGAAACTTGCTGTTCAGAGCTGAGGTCATGATCCTCTACCTGTGATGTCTCAATTAGTTCTGCTTTAACAGATTATGATGTCACAAGCAGATAACCTCGACTTCAGAATACTAAAGGGATAAACATATAGTAACTATAAAGAAACAAAGATTATAGTATCATTCCATTGTCATTTTATTATTTTCAGGAAAAAGCTCTGGAAAACAAATGCCCTTTTTCAGAGGTGACCTGAGTTCATATTTCACAGTAACAAACATGGGCTCATACAGTAGTATTTGTCAATAAATCAAAACATAATATTCATGTTAAAAACCTTCACACTTCAAAAGCTGGTTCTCATATATAAATATTAACTGGAGTTGAGGGATATAGTGGGAAAATATTCACCATAAATGATGAACTACTGCCTGACAGTTGTTATATTGCTCAAAGTCAAAGGCTAAGGGCATTATGACTATTGGAAGGCAATACTTGATCCTAAGGGGTCAGTATGTTCACATTATATCCCAATACAACTCAGTTTAATATTTGTTTTATTAAACCTTGCCCAAATGATGCTTCCCCCCCATCTCCAATTCTGCCCACCTTGTAAACGCCAGGCCTCGCTGGCCCCACCACCATTCCTTGGAGCTATGACTTCCCTCTGTTCCTGTGAAACTCTGAAAACCCCAGATGATCCTGTACCCCAAGGCTTTCTTCAATGTTGGCATGCACTGTATGACCTAAAGGAAGCAACTTAACCATCCTGTGCTTCACATGTTATGCAAAAATCACTGGTCTGGTGAACTCTTGTTGTTCATATCAAAGTTTTCCAGCCACATTTTTGTACACTTTATTACCCATTAGCCCAGCTGAGATGTAATAACTTGTTTCTTTGTAGGGTCCTGCTTCTACCCATTTCTGATGCTTGGTGAACTGAAGCACACAGATAGGTATGAGTGAGATTCAGGCAGTGGCCAGTAGCAGAGAGTGAAACCAGTAGCCATCTTGCCAGAGTGAGAGGCACAAGTGAGATCCAGGTAGTGGATGGTACCAGAGGTGCACGGAGGGTAAATCCAGCCACTAGCTTGCCAGAGGGAGAAGCACCAGCGAGATTTGGGTGGCAGCCTGTAGCAAAGATGTGTGGAGGGTGCACTTGGCCAACATCTTGTAGTGGTAGGGGGATGAGGAGGTCCTTATCATGATCAGGAGGGGGTGGACAGCCAGGCATAGAGAATGGGTTTAAAAATAGCAGACAGTTAGCAATCTGCTATGGACAGCAGCGTTATGTTTTTTTTTTCTAGAGATTTTTACCTATAGAGTATTCACAAGTGCAGATTTAGTGGGCAATAATTTTTGAACAATTTCCTATTGCAAGGACTATTGCCTGTTGACAAGGTAAGGCAGAGCTATAGTGCTAGTAATTTCTGGTCATGTGACCAGCTTTTGGTCAATTAGAGGACATTTTGACCCAAAATTTAATAATGCAATTTAAGTACTTTCTTAATATTTCAGAATTTCACTACTGCTGTAAGGTCACAAGGCAACCCATTTTGAAGATTAATAAGCTGAAAAGTACAGGGCCTTTGGCTCACTGTTGTTTTGCACAGTGATAACTTGAGTCCATTGCTAGCACAGATTTTGTTTCCCACATACTGGAAAGTGGCGTTTAATTTGCAAAGATTTGGCTATGTAACTGTGATACCATAATTTTCTTAACACAGAGATGTAAATTAAGAGACATTCTGTTACTCAGAAGTAACCATCCAAGTGTACTGTATAATGTACAATGATATGAATAAGGATCCTTTCCTAGTGCACAGTAGAGCTGTGAGGAATGTAAGATTCCCCCAGTGGAATTAAGGTAGACTTACCATTCTGATTCAACAAAATTCTGTGAAATTGCCATGTAAATTCCATGGAATGTTGCCAAAATTTAAATTTAAGTTAGTTTGGTCTAATTCGGAAAGTAAACAACCAAATAGTATAATTTGGCAGGCATGCATGTCCATACTAAATGCAGAGGTGTAAAAAGTTTCAGATTCCTACTGTAGCTTTAAAAGGTTTAAGTTATAGGTGTCCAAACATTTTGAAAAACTGCAGTTTTCAGTTATTTCCATTTAATTTTTAAAATTCTTATCCAAATGTTTCCATAGTTTCAGGATTTTAAGACTCATACAATATGACTATGGATATGTATATGTGAATGTGTACTGATTTTAAAGTCTCAAGCTTTGAAGTGGGCTGTTATAAGCAACCAAACATCTTGCAGCATTTAAAATGTTAGTTATTTCGGTATAATTTTAAAAGCACTCAGCTATGCATTATGAATGTTATCAAGTGTGGCTGGTACACAGGTGCATATCATATGTATGTGTGCTACAAGTTTCAGATTTCTAGCTTTAAAGAGAACTGAGTTATAGGCTGCCAATAGTGCTGTGCAGAAGTTTCAAATTCTGGCAGAACAAAATCCCATGAAATATTCAAAATTCTGCCAAAATTCTATTGAATTCAGCCAGAAATGGAATGGTGGAATTCGGCAGCATAAAATAGTTGCAGAATGATTTTCCACAGTAAAATCACTGTTCCACAGAATATTATTCAATGGATCTCAATATTTTCCTTGGAAATTGTTGCAGAATAATTTTCCACAGAAAAGATTACTGTTCTGCGGAATATTATTCCGCAGATCACAGTAGGTGGAATTCCACAGGCGAACAAGCAAAATTCTGGTGGAAATTCTGCTGGCAGAATGGTCATTTCGCACTAATTCTATTGGCAGAATTCTGCATTCCGCATAGCACTAGCTGCTAAACATTTTGCCAACATTTTAATTTCAGTTACTTCCATCTAATTTAAAACAATTTATCCAGATTTCACCAAATCTGAAACATGCAGCATACTATACCACATTGTGTGTGTGTGTGTGCTATATTTCACATTTCTAGCTTTGAAGAGGACTGGGTTATAAGTAAGCACATTTTCATAAAATTTAATTTAATTTTGAAAGTATGTAATCTGCAAAATTATGAAGCCCTGCAACTTTAAAGCTAGGGAAGGTAATGACATTAAATTTGTCAAGTTCATAGACCTTAAAAGAAGTCAACATTTTTCAGTCTTATTATCTCCTGTTTAAAGGATGTCTATATTATAACTGCCAAAAAATGCAAATAACATCAATACCTAAAGTCAAAGTCAATGAGTTTTTGTAAAAAAAATTGTGGAATTTCATGATAATAATGTGGCAGCCATATCCATGAATATTTCCCAGCTAAGCATTTGACCTCTCATGCAAGAGAAAGAAAAATAATAGTGATGGAGACTAGCAATAAGGTTTGAATTATTGCAGACTCCATTTTAAAAGCATGGTGGTTGGAGGGCCATCACAGACCCTTTGTGCTCAAGCAGCTAAGGGGATTTGCCTGCCTGCAGCACAGGTCATGTTACTGTGATCTATAGCTAAGCACTGCATGTAGAGGGAGTAACTGACTGTTGTGTGCATTGTCATAGGGTGTACAAGCCCTAAGGACATGAGGATGTCACTCATTTAATGAGTGATGCTCCTAAGGGAAAAGATGCTCAGAGGTATCTTCTCCAAGACCCTCATGGTTCTGGAGCCTGTGAGGAATGACATTGGCATCAATTAGATAAGCTGAGTTTTTTCTAAAGATTCTGCTGAAAGAGGAAGGGTCTTCTTTTTTTGGCAAGGGCATTCTCGGGCAAGGAACGTCTACATGCACAGAATGTGCTGTAGTTATACCAAGAAACAGAATTTGTCAGCAAAAATGGACTGCTTGTCCCACCCAGGGAGGAGTACACATGAAAGTCGGGCTTATAAGCTCAGGCATATTTATCTTCTCCATACTAAAAGTAATAGATTGAATATAGACCTTAGTTTCATGACCCATTACAAAATCTAAATTGACAACTGTCTTTCACTTGCTTCAGGTACATGTGCATTTCCTGTACTTATACTTATATACATTAGGCTCAATTTTCAAAGCCCCAAGACTAACACTCAGTGCCTGTGTCAAAGAGAACTAACACAAGGGGCACTCTGTGCCACACCATGCATTGGCCTCTATTTTAAAATGCAGCCTGTCCCAGACTGGCTTGTGCAGGGCATGTACCAAGCTGCACACTGTGCCATGGCAGACAGAGGATTTTTGCCACAGTATGACTACAACATCCCCATCTGCCAGATTTTCAAAGCCCCTGATCAGTTGCAGGATCCACTGGAGCTTAGACCAGCCACAGCTGGTCTAGCGGCAGTGTGTGTTGACATGGACAGCCATAACAGGCATAAAGATGTGGTCACTGCAGCACAAGGTAATTGACCAGATGACATGGGGCCTGTCATGGCACGTAGTGAAGCATAACAGATACCAGGCAGATATACATGGTGGCACACAGCACACCAAGAGCCATGGCAACCAGGACAGTCATAAGATGCCATAAGCACACTACAGGAATGATGTTGGCAGCCAAGGTAGCACATACTGTTCAGCACAATCAGTAGCACTTGGTAGACACCAGCCTGACTGTGGACTGTTCAGGTACCTGGGTACCATCACCTTGTGATCCACAGTGTAGTCCAGTCCTGTACCACAATGGGTGGTGCATTGGCAGTCAGAGTCCACCAGTTCCCATCAACTGAACCCTTGGGTGCACCCCAGTACAGATGAGTATGTGCAGTGCTGTGGAATGCATGCCAGCAGTGTGCAAAGTATCACCAACAGACCACCTTCGATGTGCTCCAGTACAACATGACAGTGGGCTGTGTTCCCAGTTTGTCCACTCTGGTGAGTAGATGTGTATGCCACCCATGCCCCCAAAACAGTGGCTGTTTGTCAGTACTTTCTGCATCGTCCACTATATGTAGAGTACTTCATGTACCATACAGGGAAGTTATTGTGTCAGAGGTCCTGTGACACTGGGCTGTGTCATATCCTGAGAGTACACACAGCTTGGTACAGTACAGTACAACAAGGTGATCAGACTTGCAAAGTTCCTTGAGTCTCATGCTCACTGGGGGAGATGTGTGTTCACAGACCTATGACTGTAGCTGTACACACCCAAACTAACCTTTGCTGCAGTGTTTGTAATGTCCCTGTGTGACATCCTCTGGGGTAGGTCACTGTTGCATTCTACTCAGTTACCCACCTGTGTGAGTCCCCGTTGCCTTAGTATGCATACCTCCAAGTGGTATGGTGTGTTGCTCTCTCTGTCTGCAGCTGGTATGGCAGTGGGTTTACTGTACTTCATACGTTGCCACTCACTCCCAATGACACACTTGGGCCATAGCAATGGCTGTCATTTAAAAGTGGGGACCGTGCCCTTACTAACAACTACCATCGTATCTCCATTCTCCCTCCCCTATCTAAGGCCCTTGAGAGGATCATCTCGGATCAGCTCACAGACCACCTCAACAAATACAACCTGCTTAGCAAGCAGCAACACGGCTTCTGGAAGGGACATAGTACTACTACTGCCCTCCTGGAACTCACCACACACATCCACACTGCATTAGATAGAGGTCAAATCACTGGGGCTGTCTTCATTGATCTCACAAAGGCGTTCGACACTGATAACCACCCACTCCTGCTATCCACACTGACCAACATTGGATTCTCTCAGGATGTCCTTGGCTGGTTCTCTGATTGCCTGTCTAACCATTCCCAGCAGGTCAAAATTGGTAACACCCTATCTAATAGGCTACCTGTCCTCTCTGGTGTCCCGCAGGGGTCCATTCTCGGACCACTACTGTTCAGCCTCTTTCTTAACTCCCTCCCCAGGTCTTGCCCAGGGAACCTGCTCCTCTATGTGGATGATGCTGTCCTGTATACCTCCAACTCTGACCCTTTGCAACTCCACCTCTCCCTTCAATCCTCCTTTAGTGGTGCTGAAAAATGGTTCACCTCACAACGCCTTATCCTGAACTATAACAAGAACAAGGTTATGTTCTTTTCCCACCCACTTAACGCTAGAAAGGAACTTTACCCTCAAGTACAAACTGCTAACCTGACCCCTCTGGAGCAAGTGGACTCCTTCTGATACCTGGGCATTACCCTAGACCCTGCACTTACTTTCCACCAACATATCCACCTCCTATCTACTGCCCTCAATGTGCAGCTCAGGCTCCTGTATCGCTTCAAACACTGCTTTACCCCAAATGCAATGAGGCTTGCTGTCTCCTCCTCTGTCCTCTCCCTGCTAGACTATGGCTTACTCATCTATGGGGCGGTGAACACCTCGGCCCTCCTTAGACTTCGTATCTCCCTAAATAAAGCCTGTCGCCTCACCCTGGGCTGTGATTGTCTAACTCACACATGCTCTCTATACAATGATACCAACTGACTTAACCTTGACAACATGATTAGGTTTCACACCTGCCTCATGGCAAAAAAAATTGCCCTAGGCCTCTGCCCCATAGGAATTACACCACTAATCCGCCCGGCCCTGACACTTAAGCAAACTCATAGCTCTGGAAAGCAACTCCTCTCTGTCCCTCACTGCCCTACATCCAAATTCCAAAGGTCTTTTAGCTACAGAGCCCCTTCCTGGATGAACAGCCTGCCGACCCCACTTGCCAATGTGATCAGACTTGGGCCCTTCAAAACCTCTCTTAGAGACCTCCTACAGTCCTCAAACCACTGTGACTGCCACTGAAACACCTCACACTACCTGACTGACTAAGGCCATTGGCCAGCTTCTACTACCCTACCTGCCCCAATCTGAGTCCCTCTAGCCTAGCTCTATACCTGGGTACTATATGTATTATGTGTTTGCACTAATTGTCCCTAGTTTTTCACTGTTAGCCTCACAATTGCTCCTGTAACAACCTGACTGTGTACTGATGTACTGCTATGCAACTGTATGTCTCTGTATGTAAATTATGTGACGTGGAACCTTTGTAAAGGAGTCTCTGACTCAAAGGTATTTCTGAACTTCCAAAAAATAAAAATAAATAAAATGTGACATGCATGATACCACAGTGTGCCTACTATATGGAAACTGTTCTCCCTGGAATGTGTGCCAGAGGGTTCTCATGGTCTGTACAGTGCCACAGTCCAGATGTGAGGACCGAGTGAACTCTGGTAAGCCACACACATGTGCTCCATGCTCCATACCATCCAGCATGAAGTGTTTGCTGCTCTGACACTGGAACATGGTGTCAGCAAGGTGAACTGCAGCTCCACACAACTGACTAGGGCATGTCTGACAGGGCAACATTGGTGGTAGGACAAGCCTGGATGCAGCGTGTAGTGTTTTGTGTCTGGACCAGCTTTCTCTGTACTGTGCAGTTGGCTTCTTCCATAGTGCATGGTACACATTCCCTAGAATCAGTACAGCTTTTTTTTGCTGTGGCCTTCCAATTCTCTTTCAGGGTGTGTGCATAGCTCTGTATTTCCCTCTGGCTGCATACTTGTAGGCAAGAGGGCTAGGCTTACACTCACCAGGGGCTGATGGCTACCTATAGTAGTAGCCCCAAATTAGTCAAGGGATTTTTAAGGATTTTTAAAAATCCCTATTAAGAATTATGAAACCTTTTGTTAGGGATTTTGTTTTGCTAGCTAGTGTGTTCACTGCTACTCAGAGAGAGTCCACTCATCTGATAGTGTAGTTGAAAACCTACCAGATGGCACTTAACTACTGTAATAGGAACTGGTCTCTTTCTGTCGGTATAACAAAAAGGATTTTAGAGGATTTTTTCTCCCTAAATTTTGTGAAGGATAAATAGGAAATCTCACAAAATTGCTTGACAAATCCGGCACTACTACTGCATGTCAATCCCCTCCCATGTGCCATCCATTTGCCACATGAGACTACAGTACTTGCAGCAGCTCTGAGGACTTTGGCACTGGGACCACCATTGTACCAATATATCTGCATGGTCCTTGGCTGACCCCACTTTTCTGCAAGCGGAGGTTCAGCGCACCTTGCATCAGTCTAACGGGGTTCTGAAAATCAATCCCATTATCTCTTACATTTGATATATATTTTTAGTGTGCCTTATACATTAACATAGTTTATTTATATGTTTGATCACACTGTGTATCTGCTATGTTCTTTATACAGCATAGGTAGATATATACATAAGTGCTTTTTCTCTCTCTTCTATACACACACACACACACACACACACACATGGTATGTTTTCATGGAGGCTTTTAGAACATAAGCATTTAACAATTTATAGGCCTCCTGCTTTAACATTCCATCCATGTAAAGGAGCCTGCATCTCTAATCTGATGTATAACCTCCTAGGATTTCAAAGACTGTCTGTTTTTGTCTCTGTACATATCAAATTATTTACTTCCTTATTAAAAGAATTGTCACACCTATGTGTAAAAGTTTATTAATCAGTTATACCCAATGTATTTTAAGTTTTTTTTTTTTTTTTTTTGAGAAACTGCCATCACCTGATGAAGGTCTCTCTGTAGCCTGAAAGCGTGTGTTTTGTAAATCTCTTGTTGATCTAATAAAAGGTATCAAATCACTAACTATTTGTATCTTAGAAAGTGATATATCAGGTGCACTTTAATAAACAATGAGGCCATAAGCTGCACTGGTACGTTTTGTGGAAATAAGTGGTACCTTACAAAATAAACAAGAAAACTAGTCATTTCTAATTTTATTTTGCCTATTATCAATGATGATAGGCAAAATAAAATTAGAAATAACCTGTTTCTTTGTTTCTTTTATAAGGCACCACTTATTCCATGAAGCTGACCAATGCAAATGGTAATAAATTTTATATAAGTCACCATATCAGAGGAAGAGAAGGACCTGGGGTTATCATCATGAATGACCCGAAGCACTTGGCACACTGCAGGAGAGCAGCAGCAAAAGCAAATCAGATGCTGGGCTGTATAGCAAGGGGGATTACCAGCAGGAAGGTGGAGGTCATACTACCACTGTACAGGTCACAGTTAAGACTGCACCTAGAGTACAGTGTGCAATACTAGTGCTTATCTTAAGAAGGATATTAACTTTCTGGAGGCAGTGCAGAGAAGGGTGACCAAGATGATCCCAGGCCAGCAAGGCAACCCCTACAAAGAGAGGCTCAAGGGACTCAACATGTACTCCCTTTAGGACAGAAGAGAGAGTGGGATATGATCAAGACCTTCAAATACATTAAAGGTATTAACAGGATAAATATGGAGGGCCTCTTCTGTCTTAATGAGAAAATGTCCACCAGGGGACATAGCCTAAAACTGGTAGATGAAGATTCAAGAGTTAGAGGAGGAGGTACTTTTTCACAGAAATAATGGTGGCTAAGTGAAATGAGTTGCCAGAGAAGGTGGTCTTCCTAAAAACAATGGATAGCTTCAAGAAAGAATGGGACAGAATGAAAGGAAAAGCTACTAGTGGAGGAGGGGGAATTGAGAGGATCAGGGGGATTTGGGAAGGACACCAGTCCCACTGTAGATACAGGGGGGTCCTGCATACTTGAGCAGACAAGACAGACCATAAGGCCTTTACCTGATGCAATCTTCCTATGTTTGTATAACATAGTCATTGTGGACAATAAAGGACAATGTAGAACTTTATATATATATATATATATATATATATAAATTATACCTGCACAGTAGTGCAGGTGTAGTTAGGATCTGCAGGCCACTTCTATGTTAAACCCCAAAGTCTGCACTTTAATAACTTTGCAACAATTTGTCCAATTTGCTTGAAATTGTGCCTGCACACTGTCCAAACATAGATACCTGAATTTGGAAAGTTTTGTTCTGGTTGGTTATATAGTTGCTGACCTGTGGAGTGTCAAAAAAAGGTGAAAAATCCTCAACTTTTGTGCAATTTTTTGTCAGGCTCCAGAGAGCGAATGGTGGGTGTGTCTGTCTGGCTTCAAATGTGCATTTGTATATATGGTCTGAGTCAGGGTGGTGCCTTTTGAAGATTTTGTGGAAAAATATTAATTAATTCAACAGTTATGGAAGTTTTTCATGTCCCATTTGAGCCTATGGCAGAATTTATAAAGGCGATGTGAAAACTTTCATGAAAACTTTTTTGCTTTCATGCTCCAGATTTTTGTTTTTATGCTGCCACCATCTTGTTTTCAGTTAGACAAAAAAGTTATAAACTGAAAAATAGTGCCTCTTGCTAAATACCAACACTTGTATTTACCTATTCAGGCCTTGAGGAACTTGCTCCTGGCATCAGTTTTTGTGCAGGTAGTCTGGAAATATGTTTTTCAACATTTTTCTATTTTACCATTTTGTTGTCGTGTAAAGAATATTTTTGTGTACGGCAAAAAAAAATAGTTGCCTGACAACATATTTTTTGTTGAAAGGCAACACATTTCTTTGCATGACAACATTCTATTATAATGAATAGGAGTGCTGCGAAAACAAAAAAGTTGTCATGAAAACAATGGTTGTAAACATTGTCCCATAAGTTGTTTCTTTGTCAGCTCACTGCAAGTAAACGGTTAGGAGTTTGTGGCTGAAATTTGCAGTGTGGCAAGCCCTTGACTCACAGATGTTTCTTTTGTTGGTTTAGTGAAAACATTTCCACCAGTTTCTTAGTTACAACATTTTAAAGGTGGCAGTACAATCAAATCTGCTTTGGAGGAAGGATGCTGTCTGGGGCTGTGCACAGCCATGCCTCTGTATGCACATGTGCACTAGGCACCCTTTCCACCAGCATCCAGGTAGTTTGCCAGAACTTAAGTAGGAAAACCCTGGTCATGTGATAGCATGCTGGGAACATTCTTTGATTCCGTCAACCCAATTGCCCTCCACCTTCCACACTTGAGAACAGGAGGATAAGATGCCTCGACCCCAGATGGAATCCATCAGGAAGAGGAGGAGGGATGCCATGAAAACATAGAAACATAGAAACATAGAATTTGACGGCAGATAAGGACCACTTGGCCCACCCACTCTGCCCATTTCCCTACCTAATGGATAAGCTGCAGATCCTAGTTAACCAGCAGCCTACTTCTTCCTGCCCCAACCCCCTAGAATTGCCTTATGACTGTCCCATGCATGCTTGAATTCCACCACTGTTTTTGACTCCACAACCTCCTCCGGAAGGCCGTTCCATGCATCCACAACCCTCTCTGTGAAAAAATACTTCCTTAAATTACCTCTTAGCCACCTCCCCTCTATCTTCAAATTGTGCCCCCTTGTTCTTGCACACCTCTTTTTTTGTAAGATGCTACCCTCTTGGACTTTGTTGATTCCCTTGAGGTACTTGAAAGTTTCTATCATGTCCCCCCTCTCCCTCCTTTCCTCGAGGCTATACATATTAAGCTCCTTAAGTCTATCTTCATATGTCTTCTGGTGCAGACCCTGCACCATTTTAGCTGCCCTCTTCTGGAGCCTATTAAGTCGGGTAAGTGACAAAGAAATGTAGGACAGGATCAGGAGGAGGGCAACTCTGGTAAAACGGGATAAAGAGAATTAAAAAAGAGAATTTAAATAGTTTTACATTTCTTTTATGAAAGTCCTGTAATTGCCATCTGTACTGTGGATGCAAGCTAAGTTTGCTTTTTGCTTGTGATGGGAGTTCCATTTTTAAAAAAAAAACATAGGCAAGACCTCTTTACATGAACTCTGATTTACCAAATTTCTGTTTAAAATAAAGACAGAAAAAAATTGTGTTCACCATATTGGCCACCAGAGATATGAAACATAAACTGTATAATACCAAGAATGACTGGACAGATCCACCAAAGTTATATGGAATTTATTTTATTTGCAGCTCATACAGACATTACCAGATGCTTCCATTATTCTACCAAAGTTTCATAGTAGTTTTACAACTTCCTCAGGGTGAATGGTGGTGGTGGTATAACTCTATCAAAATAATGTAATAGAGACACATAATTGGTTATTAATATACAGTATGTGAACACTTGACTGAGAAGGCACTATCACACTTGGTTAATGTCTTATACAGCATGTTAATTACATTTTCAAAGCTTTGGGCTCTTTGTTAATAAATGCAGTCACAAAATTGACTCATAGGAATAATGTGTCAGTGAGTCAGTGAATCCTACACTCAGTGAATCACTGAAACCTTCTATTTAGAGTTGACAATCTGTGAATTAATCTTTTTTTCTGAATTTTACAGCTTCAATTCTGTTAATTCTTTTAAAAAGATATAGCTTTCTGGAATCTGGTAATCTCAAGCTGTTATGTCAATGTCTTAATACAGAAAAATAGACGGGACAGGACTCGGGGGCACCACCAGATGTCAGTGTGATTAAGTCACACACTGGAGATTCTGCTGTTTTGGCTTACCAGCTAGCACAACGCATCCCATGCTTGTGTAATAATATTCACAGGTCTTCTACCACCACCCATCTTGTCCCACTGAAAAACATAAATCATCAGGAGCCTTGTTGGCACTCTAAGCAATGGCAGAAAGCTGTGATTGACAAATTCAGAGCCCCATAGTAACAGGAACCAATGTACTTGAAACAGTGAAAGGCTTTTTCCTCATTTTCAACTCAATCAGTGTAGCATTTTATTGGTATTTAGTATGTAGCATGGAAAATATTTATCCAATATAATGACTGATATACAGGATAAGAAATTGTGGGCTGTAGTAAAGTACTAAGAATGTGATATCTAGTCAAGGTCATTTTTAACAAAATGAGAAGCTATTATATTTGGATAAATAATTCATGTGCATTGTTTTACAGCTTGTGAACTCTAAATAGAGGTATTAATTGATTCACTGACACACTCAATCCAGTGAGATATTTTGGTAAGTGTATCTGTTTACAAAAGGGCCAAAGCTTCAAAAATCTAATTAATATGCTGTATAAGAAGGTGTGACACGGCCTCTTGGTAAAGCATTCATATATATGTATATATATATATATATATATATATATAGCAAACAAACAAACTCGCACCAGGATGGAGTGCTCTGGTTATAACAACAACATGTACTCAAAAAAACCAGGCATCTCATCCCCACAAAAAAAGACTAATCATAGCAAATAAAAAATAATTTACTTTATTAAAACATGCCTGACGTGTTTCTGGTCTTACCAGACCCTTTCTCAAAGGCTGAATATCCACACATCAAACAGGTATTTTATATTCATTAATCAATGATATCACACAATTGCATGATAGAACAAAAATGTTAATTCATCACATTCAATTCAAGTCAGAAAAAATATATAAAAGTTATCACAGGCAAATACACTTGTATACTCAAATATTTCATAAAACCTAAATTAAAAGGGAACTGGTATAGAAACACTGTTTATTTAAAAGGGAAAATAAAATTAACAAGGAGATTTTTTTTCCTTTTTTAAAAATGAAAAAAGTTTCAGGACCACTGCTTAGGACTTTATGCCCCACATAATGGGAATAGAATCTGTAGAAAAACAGATTTGAATATATATGTGTGTGTATATATATATATATATATATATATATATACCTAAACATACTGTATATCCCTGTGGCATTATTTTAATAGATTTTAACAACCACTCAATCCAAGGAAGTGGTAAAACTACCATTAAATGGTGGACTAGGGGATGTGACTGATATTGTCTGTATTAACCGCAAATGGAAGAAACTGTAAAAAAAAAATTGATAAGTGAGTCTGTCCAATTTGTTTTGAAATTGTGCTTACCATTGCCGCCCCCCCCCAACACACACACACACACACACACACACACACACAGACACCCACTGGAGACCCTTCAAATGTGTTTCTTTTTTCATGAGGATCCAAAGTTCTTGGCTTTTCTGGAGTTAAACTGAAATTGTAGCCAGAAACACATAATCTGCCATAACTCAGTGCAGAAGTCTTTGGAAAGTAATTTCTCTGTCCTGGCCCAACTCTAGTCAGTTCTGTGATTTCTCACTCCTTTTACAGCAAAGTAAAGCCCTGTTGTAATAAGCTTTGTGAACTACTGCTGTATGTACACACTATTCCCACATCAATTTCATGGCACGATCCATTGTTTATGACAATGTCTTTTATTTCATAACTACGTTCAAATGAACTCAAATGTTAACAGTGTTATTTACCTTAGTTAAATGTTGTATTGAAAATGTACATATACTGCCAAATCGTATACGGTACACATCTAAGAAAGACAATGCTTGGTTGTAATGAACATCCTGATATACTGTACTGCAGTTTTTAGTGAGCAAATCAGAGTTTACTGTAATGGGGTTTCTAACTATAGTTACTAGTTGATTTGAATCACCCTCTGAAAACACAGCTTACAGTTTGAAATTTTGATTCATTAAACAGAAAGCCAGATCATTCTTCTACAGAACTGTGATGAAAATATGCATACAGTAAATACATACATGTGAGTCTACTATATACTAAAACAGTAATGATTTGTGCTTTGGGTCCCTAGAGTGTTACATCAGCTTGCTTCTCTTCTTCTGTCTTCAGTGCAGATTTTTAGAAATTTCTTCTTGAAGGATTAACGCAAATTCTTCTATGTAGAGGTCATGGGACAGTGCTTTGGTAAGGGCAGGGGGCTGAGCAATGGGAAAGATATGGCAGTGTTTGATGATTACTTTCTACCTTGGTAGCATACACCCACTTCCCTTTCATCCTTAGATTTCCTTCCTTTTGTGCCTTCCAGTCCCATTGGCACTTTGATTCTAATTGATTTAATAAGCGTTAGAGAGGAACAGCTCAGATAAACTAATGCCTTGAGTATAGTTTGCTTCATTTAAGAAACATGAGTCATAGTTTTCACCCAAACATGGAGCCCCTGCAACATGCTAAAACATAAAATCTGATGGCAGATAAAGACCGCTTGACCCACCCAATCTGCACATTTTTCCTTAACTACATTATTACTGCAGATCGTACTTGATCTACAGCTCTTTCTTCTTCCCCTTCATCTCCACTATAATTCCCTTGTGCTTATCCCATGCATTCTTGAACCACGCCATTGTTTCCACCCTCACCACCTTCACTGGAAGGCTGTTCCAGGAATCCACTACTCTTTCTATGAAGAAGTACTTCCTCACATGTCTCCTGAATCTTACCCCCCCCCCCCCACCAGTTTCACAGCATATCTCCTTGTTCTTGAGCACCTTTTCTTTGGAAAAATACTACCCTCCTGTACCTCATTTACCCCTGTGAGGTATTTAAAGGTCTCTATCATATCTCCCCTCTCCATCCTCTCTTCCAGGGTGTACATATTGAGGACCATTAGTCTCTCTTCATAGGGCTTTTAAGGCAGACCCTGCACCATTTTAGTTGTTCTCCTCTGGACCACCTCCACTCTATTTATGTCCTTTGAAAGATGTGGTCTCCATAACTGGACACAGTACTCTAGGTGGGGTCATACCAGCAAGCTATACAGAGGCAACACCACCTGACTCTTTCTGCTGGTGATACCCCTCCGCTATGCACCCCAGCATCCTACTAGCCCTCCTGACTGCCTTGTTGCACTGCCTGGCCACTGTTAGGTCATCCAGTATGACTACCTCCAGATCACTTTCCTGCTTGGTGGCCATCAATACCACTCCACCCATTGTGTACTCCACCCCTGTGTTTATGTGCCATAAGTGCATTATTTTGCGGTTTTTCAAATTGAAACCCAGCTGCCATACCCTTGACCACTCCTCTAGTTTTCTCAAGTCTCTGCTTATCCTTTCTAATCCCACACCCAGAGTGTCCACCCTATTGCATATTTTGGTGTCATCTGCAAAGAGGTAGCCCTTCCCTTTCAGCTGCTCTACAATATCACTTATAAAGACATTAAAGATGATCTATCCCAACACTGATCCCTGGTCACCCTTACTTCCTCAGAGTGAACTGTTTTCACCACCACCCCCCTCTGTTGCCTATCCCCTAACCAATTTCTTATCCTGTTTACCACATTTGAACCCACTCTTAAGCTACCCAGCTTGCTTACTAGTCTCTCATGTGAAATGGTGTTGAAAAGCATGCTGAAATCTAGGTAGGCCACATCCACTGCTCCACTCTGATCTAAATCTGTTGTCACCCAGTCAAAGAAATCTATCAGATTAATTTGACAAGACCCTCCCACCCTGGTGAAACCATGCTGCCTTGGGTTTTGCAACCTGCTAGATTCAAGATATTCTACAGTCCTTTCCCACCACTGATATCAGGCTGACATTGCCTATAATTGCGAGCCTCCTTCCTACTACCACTTTTGTGTAGTGGGATTACATCCGCCCTCCTTCAGTCTTGTAGAACCACTCCTGTTTCCAGTCAGCTGTTAAACAGAACTGTCAGAGATGCAGCTAGTAGTTCCCTGAACTCCCTCAATATCCATGGATGCACCTCATTTGGTCTTATTGCTTTGTCCACCTTCAGATTAGGAAGCCCCCTGAGGTCTCTCTTCTCCAAAAAAGGACTAGTGTCCACCTCCCTCCCTCCAAAGCTTTTGATACTTTTTTGTGGCCCCTTCCCTCCTCTTTCCACTGAACAAAAGTATTTGTTCAGGATGTCAGCCTTTTACTGGCCCCCCTCTGCACAATTCCCCCTTCCCATTTTAACCTTACAATCCCACCCCATGTCTTCCACTTTTGACTTACATACCTATAAAATGTCTTATCGCCTTTTGTTCCCTCTTCAGTTTGTGTCATTGCACTCCTTACTGCTTTCCTTGCTACCTCTGTTTCCCCTGAAACACCTCCCTATCCTCCTCCCTCTGTGTCTCCTTATACCTTCTAAATGCTACTCTTTTAGCCTTTGCCTTTTTGACTACCTTTTTCGAGAACCACAGTGGTCTTTTTTTTCCTCTTGCTTTTGCTCATTTGTTTGACACAGAGGTTTTTTGCCTTTACTATGCTCCCTTTTAGCTTCACCCACTGTTCCTCCACCCCACCCAGGCCTTCCTCCCTGCCAGGTCATCCCTGAGGTATTCAACCATCTTTATATCTGCCCTCCTGAAGTACAGGACCTTTACCCTCGTGTGGTTCAATTCTGCAGCTGTCCTTATATTGAACCACACCATACAGTGATCACTGCTTCCTAGGTGGTTTCCCACATTAACATCTGCAAACTGTCCCTATTAGTGAGTATCAGGTCCAGTATTGCCCTATCACATGTGGTTTCATTGACTAGTTGTCTGAGGAATGCCCCTGCAGAGAGTCCAGAAAGTCCATGCTTCTAGCAGAAACCGCTGCTTTAGGGCTCCTATCTACACCTGGCAGGTTGAAGTCCCCCACCAGCAGCACCTCCCCCTTTTCTGCCATCTTGCCAATGACTTCCATCAGTACTTTAACTAATTCCTCCCCCTGTGCTGAAGGTCTGTAGATCGCTGCAGTGTGAATAGGGGCTCCATTCCCCATCTCCATTATGAGCCACAGTACCTCTGCCTCCCCCTGTATTCCTTGTATCTCCATCACTTTTATGCTTTCCCTCACATAAAGCACCACTCTTCCTCCTTGCACCTGGTCCTTCCTGAACAGAGCATAGCCTGGTATGGCCATGTCTCAGTCATGGTTTTCTGTGCACCATGATTCAGTAATGGCCACAATATCCAGGTTGGTCTCTGTCATGATGGCCTCTAGAACCTGAATCTTATTTCCTACACTTCTAGCATTCGCACATGTGGCCTTCCAGATTTTGTTCCCACTGTGCCTGTTGCCCCCCTTTTTTCCTTTCTGCCCTCCCTCCTTCCCTCTTCTATTTTTAATGCTCCCACTCCCTTCCCCTCTTTCTCTACCACCCTGCTTTCTTTATTAATTTGTACCCTGGGGGATTCTTCTCCCCTCAGGTTCTCCTTACTCTCTTCTTCAGGCTGTGGGGGGGAGGGGCAGTTTCTCCCTCCCCATTGTGTTCTGCCACCTTCCTCAGCTAGTGTAAATGTTCAAGAGTGTAACATTTAAACCATCCACTCAGGACTGCAGTTTCTGTCACAGATGGATGCAGGCCATTACCCCTGTATAGGCCGTTATCCTCCCAGATGGGTCCCCAGTCCCTAATGCAACTCAACGCCTCCTCTCTGTAGCATTTCCTCAGCTATAAGTTGAAGCTCCTGGTGTGGAGATCCCTCTCCTCCCCCTGTCATAGACAGATAGCCCTCAGTGAAGGCCACTGAGCTAGATACCTGTCTAGGACCCCTTCCCAGCTCTCTAAACTCCCCCTGCACTATCCCAACTTCATCATACCTAGCTCATTCATCCCCAGGTAGACAATGACTGCTGCTGTGGTGAGTTCATCCTCCCCTGTCCTGGTACAGTTATCAAGCTGATAAGTCAAATCCTTATCTTTCTGAAATTTCAACCTTCTGGTCAATACTTATCAGTGTCAATGTGGCTCAGTTGATAGCTCTCCTACCTCTGGCCCAGAAGACTGTGGTATCAAGTCCCAGACTTATAACCAGTACAGACACTGCAAGTTAGGACTGGACAGGTAGGAGGCTGCTCTGTCAGATGCTCCATCCTTTGGATGAGATGTTAAACCAAGGTCCATTATGCTGAGCTATGCTGACTGTCAAGGCAAAGGATTAAATGAGTTTTGAAAAATAGTAGGGGATTAGTTCAGTATACTAGCCAATATTCTCTTTCTCTCAGTAAAATATATTGTAATGCAGTTATCCATGCCTGGGTATGGTATGATGTGCAAATATCTACTCCAATATGTCTGCAATCTGTCAACCTAGTAGTCACAGTTCAATGTCTAACACATTGCTTTGTAAGGTACTCTGCTGATATATGTAATCCTCGCCCCCCAAAGCTGGGGCTCACCTGGGATCCCCTGTCCCAGGACCCAGATTGCATCCACTCTCCATTTGCCTCCTTCTGCAACTGGGACCTGAACTTTACAGATGGGAGACAGGCAGGGGCTTGCCAGACCTGGCATAATCCATGGTTCATCAGCACCTCCTCTGCCATGTTAAAACCACAGGGGTGCATTTTGAAGTCACACATCAAAGGCAGGCAGCCACTTTTAAGGAAGCAAACCCCTGAACACTACCTTGCCACAACTGGAGGACACCTCCTACCCCTGTCCCCTAAACTTGGTGTGTAGGCATGGAAAATGAGGGCAGGAACTGTCAGGGAGAAATGAGGACAGGAATAGTCAGGAAACATAATATTGGAACCAGTGCCACAGTACTCCATGGCCACTGCCGTCCTGATAAGCCCTAACCACTGGGGACAGACAGTCAGATGGAAGGAAGCCTAAAGCTGGTTCCTAGAGGCCTCTGGGAGAGGGTTGGACAGGGTATCTTGCTGCCCTCTCCTTAACTATGGAACATCTTGGATTTTGAGTTACATCAAGCTGGACCGGTGAGAGATGCCCCAGGATTAGTGCTGTAAGAGGATTACTGCCATGGAGGAATGCAGATCTACACAGATCTTGTTGAGAACTGGACCCACATGCCTAGGAAGAGTTGGAGCTGTGCCAATATCTAGACTTTTTATCTGACTGAGGAACTGCTGCTAATCCAGATGAGGACAGAGCGGCAACCATGTGCTATCCAGCATCAATGCAGAGCAAGAAAAGGAATCCAGATCTGCTAGTCAGGGTCCTATAGCATGTGTTCTAGCCAGGTGTCAGGATGCCACCGCCTTGAGGGTCTGGAAGCTAGGATATGTGGGTCAGCATGGTGCCTCAGCTGCTGGGTGACTGGGTGACTCTGGAGGTGGATCAGGGAAGGGCAGTGGACATGGCCTATCTGGAGTTCAGCAAGGCCTTTGACACTGTGCCACATAGAAGACTGTTACACAAACTGGGGAATATGGGTGTGGGCAGGACAGTAGTGTGGTGGGTAGGTAACTGGCTGGGTGGCAGGACACAGAGGGTGGTGGTAAATGGCTGTCACTCCACAGAGGGAAGAGTGACCAGTGGAGTACTACAGGGATCAGTGCTGGGACGGTCCTATTCAACATCTTCATCAGTGACATTACGCTCGGGACCTAGAAGGCATAATTTCACTGTTCACTGATGACACAAAGCTCTGTAACAGAGTAGACACACCAGAGGTGTAGACAGAATGAGAAGGATCTGCAGAAACTTGAAGAATGGTCAGGGGTTTGGCAGTTGAAATTCAATGCAAAGAAGTGCAAAATAATGCATATGGGGCACAAAAACCCTGGCACAATATATCAGTTGGGGGGTGAGGATATAGCATGCACCAAGCAGGAAAGGGATCTGGGGTTATCATCTCTGATGTCCTCAAGGTAGGGAAACAGTGTGACAAGGCAGCAGGTAAAGCAAATAGGATGCTGGGATGCATAGGCAGGGGCATCACCAGCAAGAAAGGAGGGTCATAATTCCACTATACAAGACACTAGTGAGGCTCCACCTGGAGTACAGTGTATAGTTCTGGAGACCTTACCTACGTAAGGACATAGACAGGGTAGAGAAGGTTCAGAGGAGGGCAACAAAGATGGTGCATGGATTGCATCACAAGTCCTATGAAGACAGGTTGAAGGAACTTGAACATGTACTCCCTGGAGGAGAGGAGGGAGAGAGGGGATATGATAGAGACATACAAGTATCTTACAGGGAGGAACAGGGTGCAGGAATACACTATTTTTAAGTGAAAAAGATGTTCCAGGACTAGAGGGCATGGGATGAAGTTGGAGGGAGGACGATTCAGAGAAAACGTGAGGAAGAATTTCTTCACAGAATGGGTGGTGGACAAGTGGAACACTCTGCCAGAGGAAGTGGTGGGGGCTGAAACAATCATGGGATTTAAGAATGCATGGGATAGACATAAAGGAATTCTGGAGGTCGGGGTAAGGGGCAACAGACTTCTAGGAAAACATAAACTGAACTTACAAGCTCAAATGGGCAGACTGGGTGGGCCATAGGCCCTTATCTGCCAACACTGTCTATGTATCTATGTATCTATGTAAAGTGACAGAGTGAGGGCCAGATGAACCTCTGGGAGAAGCTGAGAGCCAGACACCAGTTAGCGAGAAAGAGTTCTAAAGAGGAAGCCCTGCTAAGACAGAGATATGCTGCTAAGAGTGGAAATCCAGAGGCTGGCCAAGTCTGGAGAATACAGCCAGTCAGGGGAGCCTTGAGTACACTGAATGGTGGTTTGCTTCAGGGAGAAATCCTATCTGGTGCTACTTCTGTTTGGTATCTATTTAAGCAATTGCATGGTCTGTGGGGGATGTTAAATAAGGCACATTGTTCTGTTTGCCAAATCCAGCCAACCTGCAGCATCAACAACAGGCCTGCCATGAACCAGCACCTAGATACCCAGGGAACTATGTGTGGGGGAGTTTCCTAGGTTAAAGTTATAAATCCTGGTAAGAGGTAGGAAAAGGAGTTAGTTGGCCTTCAGTATAGGAGGACCAGGAACTGCACCTGTACTAACTTGTGGTGTGTGGTGGGCTATGTTGGCTGTGCCTTGTTTGACTTTTCTAGTGGTAGCCCATGACTAACTTTCAAGCTGTGCCTGCTAAGAACTTTTCTAACTGTGGCCTAGTGTGAGGGTGGTAGACGTAACCACACCTAATAGAGCACTTAAAGGAGCCACACTGTTTTGATGCCTGCACTAACCATTGTTCCCTGCAGGGCCTGTGGATAGTAAAGTTGTGTTTTTGCTGTTTAAACCTGATTTTATTATTAACTGCTTTAACCCAGGAAGGAGGTACGGTCATCATAGACCAGTTAGGGTCTGCAGAGACAGAGTAGGTAGGGGTCATCTGGGAAAACTGAGTGGACCAAGCAGTCCTTTTCTGTTGACAAACCCTATGTGTCTATATTTTTAACCACAGCTTGCTAACTGGGGAACTGTTGTATTTGCTTGGGGTCTTTGGGAAGTGTGACCATAATAGGGAGATGATCTGGTAAAGCATCTCAGGAGGTTGTACTGCCATGTCATAAGGCCCCCTTAAATCTTTCTCTGGGTGGAGGCACTGCTACTTTTTTTGTATGTGATACAATCTCTCCCAATTGTTCAGTGAGACATGAACCCAGGAGCCACCAAAAACATTATCGGCAGCCCAGTGGAGGCGTAAGGTAGTTCTGTCTTGATCTCATTGCCAGCTAAAGAGCATGTATGCTCTACAGTGGTCTTACATTTATAAACCCACTCTATCTTCCCCATTCTGGCAATGTCTTAGTGCCATTGATGTCTTTTGAGTCAACTTGTTTCACATGCTGGCCGATGGGTAAAATCTAGGGGAACTGTCTCTTGAAAAAACAAGGGATGCTCAGTTGTTATACCTCATTCCACAGAGTAATTATTCAAATTTTGAATAAAACTAGTAATAATTGGGGCAGATCTGGTAAAAGGGTATGAGCTAGCTATACCGATTTTAGTTCATATATGGTTCTAGGATATGAGCACTTCTAGCCATAAGCAGGACCTTCTGGGGTCAACATGTTGGATACCAATCTGGAAAACAATGTCATGCAGAATACAGAATACTGCTGGAATTGTTTAATATCTACTGTCTCTTATGAAATATCCAAAGAACGAGAAATGTCTTACATTTTGGGATTCTGGACCTTTTATTATACACAGGCCAAAGTTAATGAATTCATGGCAGTACTAGACCTGTCTTAATGGGGTCATAATCCAAATCCTACTTATTCCATCACAGTATTTTGTACACAAGAAGCCATGAATACAATACTGTAAATGAAAGCAGGGGTTTGGATTTTTTGACATACTCTGCCACATTTCATGAAGTTGTCAATGTTGTGCCACATTTACAGCTATTTTAAGAAGAAGAAAAAGTGTTTCTACTCAAGGGTACCAATAATACTACATACTGTACAATCTTGAAAGCCTGGTAAATATAAAAAGTCTTATATGTACCCAATAAGACATGAAAGGGTGTGCAGTTATAGTGAGTACTTCACATGCATATGCATTGTTAAGCAGCTGATGCAGTTAAAGTTGTAAAGCATGAGGCACAACTGAGTGCCTTTAAATGCAAATGTGAAGTGTGATTATTATCTAACCATAATAATATGTCAAGGATGCTTTTATTGTGCATATAAAATGTTTTTACTGGGTTTGGACATGGGTCTGGAATGAAGGAGGCCAGCCAGGTGTGGAAGAAGACTGAGCATCCCAGCAGATGCTATCTTCCTCCGTGGGGTTTCACTTCCTACTACTACACTGCCCCCTGGGAGACAACAGGTGACAGTATAGTGGATGAGCAATGTTGGAAGGGAGGAACAATGCCTTCCTCTTGTCCACAGTCCCACATGTAAGTAAGCCCATCCTAGAGCCCTGAGTAATCAGCATCCTGTTGAGGTAACCAGGAAATAAGACAAATCCCTGCAGAAAGAAGAATGGCTGCTCAGTGCTCTGGGCCCTGGCTTCCTGACTGGCTGCTCTTCACTCTCACTGTTGATCAGACAAAGGAGGCCACTGAGCAATATGACCCCACTGGAGGGCATCAGGAGGCAGAGGTAAGTGTCAGAGATGAATTGGAGCAAGTCTTGGAGTGTCTATGGATAGATGGGGCAGCACTGGTGTCAGGAGGGAAGTAAATAGAATATCAAGAAAAAATTATTTTTAAACATGTCTGATTCAAAATTAATAAAAATAATTGAAAACATAGAAATGAAGACATTTAATCGAAAACTGTGGCTATATTTACTTCAAGACTAAAAATAGTCCTTTTGCTAGTAATGGGAGATAACTAAAGATAGAAAACCCTTTGTTGTGCTTAATTTCTTCTAACAAAACAAGTGTTAATTTGCATTTCAAATCAATTCAGGTATTTTAAATGGAAGGCTAATGTGTTCAAAAATGCTGAAGTGTGTGTGTGTGTGTGTGTGTGTGTGTGTGTGTGTGTGTGTGTGTGTGTGTTAGGAAAGGGGTTATACATTATTTCTGAACAGGTCAGAGGGTTGGAGTGTGCTGGGGAGTGGGAAGGGTGGCAGGGGTAGCCACACTGAGGTCAACCAATGCCCCACCATCCTGACTGCAAATTGCTTTGCACCCCTGGAGGAGACTCAGGTACCTAATTCTTCCACAGGGGACTCTGGGTCAGTCGGGGAGAAATGCAAGTGACAATATGGTGGCTCCTAGGGCTGAGAGTAAGAAAAAGGCAGCAAGGAGAGTCTCAGTGGTTAGGGATTCTGTGATCAGGAGAGTAGAGAGGGTGGTGGGTGGGGGTGAGGAAGGATAGAGGATGATTGGGTGCCTTCCTGTGGCATCAGCCATCCAAGATGTAGATAGAGAAAAGGATAGCAGAGAGGGAAGAGGGGAACTGGGGTGCTTGTACACTTGGGTACCAATGATCTGGTGAACTAGACTCTGGAACAAGTGAAGAAGCAATTTCAGAGGCTGGGGGGATAGATTGCAGGCACTCTTGACCTCCCTGGCCTTGTTCAAGGCCCTTCATTTGTGGAGTATGGTGGGGGGAGATAGAGTTCAGAGGGAAATGATAGAGGAATTTAATGGAATGTGTCAAGAGAAAGGGTATGACTTTGTAGGGGGCTGGGGGACCTCTAGACAGGAGGCTGTTCAAAGGTGACTGACTTCACATGACAAGAGATGGGCCCAGTGCACTGGGGCAGATGTTTGACATCTACATTAGACAGTTAAACTGACTGCGGGGGACACTGAGGCTAGAGGAACCAAGGTAAAGGGAGTTAGGGAGAGGAACCTAGTTAGTGCTCCCCCTCTACTGAAGACTGGTAGCTGTACAGTGGATAAAAATAAGACAAATGTTCAAGACGGAGCAGTGAAAGAGATAAGGTGGAAAGGCTCTCAGTGTCTACAAGCAATGGGAAAAATAAGAAGGGAAGTAGAATGGGAAGGAGTGCAGCTGTAGAGTAAAAAAAAAGCAAAAGGGGATCTGAAGCTAGTTGCCATTAAACTCTCCAATTAAATCCTATCCTATTGATTCTGAAGTAGTGGATACCCTTGGACGGATATCCACTGACCTAGAAAAAACATCTGGGGCTAAAAAATATGCCTCAAAGACCAGCAAGTACTCCAAAGCACAAAGGGGAATGAAGAGTACTGAAGGCGGGTTATTTAGGGAAGATGCAGATAAAGAAAGAAATGTACAGAGTGCCAGTAATAAATTACAGGAACTGGAGCAGACTCTACAAAATTTAAAATAGTAGGATGTAACTAATGATTCCCTAAGTGTTTTATCATCTTCACCACAATTCTCTCCTTCCCCTAGGCAGCCAATAGAAGGGCAGACTGCTATACCAAACTTAGAATTTGTTGAGAAGGATAGTGCACTACCCAGAGATTATGTCATGAATTCAGTCTTGTCCCCACAACTAATTGAGCTAGTTAAAAACCAACATTTGACAAATGTGATACTATTGGAAAATCTATGGATATTAAAAGGTGAAGTTGAGAATTTGAGAGGTGAAGTAGCCTACAATAAGGCTATATTAGATTCTCTTAACATGAATCAAGTTAAACCTATTAACTGACTCAGTAATAATTGAAGACACTCAGTATGACAATGGACAACAGAAAAGAAACAAAGCACATCAGGTTAATCTACCCCCACCTTTTCAAAAGGGAATGGAGTCTATAACAGAATTAGAAGTATTAACTCAAAACATTAAAAAGGGAATGAAAGTAAAAACCAACTAAATCAATCAAACACATCTAAAGGTAAAATTAAAAAGACGAACAAGGGTAAAAATAAAAATGTGATAGACAAGAATAAAATGGGAAAAGACCGTCATGATATTTCCAAAACTAAGTTGGCTCAAGATTTTCTTCAAACACAAACAGATACTAGTACCAATAAATTTTTACCCTGTATCAGTGTATGCACTAATATAAAGGCACTAGATAGAGGGGAGACCAAGGGTACTATATTAGAGTTACAAAATGAGGAACCACAGAGTCAGGAACAAGAAACCTGTGAATGTCCATCAGAAATGGCTACAGCACCAAGGGAAGAATATTTAATAGAGATGTATGGAATTCATAGTTTGGGTTTTGAAACAAGACCCAAACTAACAGATTGGGTATTAAGCCTATTACATTTGAATGAACAAGCCAACGAGATATTTATTATGAGACCCCCAAATCAGGAGTACAAAAACTGTGTTCTGTTGTATTGTCAATCTTGTAGTACAGCCCAGAGAATCTGGAATCAAGAAAGGATACTATATGAGAAGGGCATTTATGTTTATCTCTCGCAATTGATCCCAACTTCTGTTTTAAATGTTAATTTTAATATAGACCAATCAAAAGAAAAACAAGTGAAAGAGAAGTAAGATAAGGAATGATTGCAGAATCTTACTAATATAATTGATGAGCAAAATAAGAAAAGGGTAAATGCATGGGAAACTAAGACCCTAACTCTTTTTGGATGGAAGATTGAAAATAATCAATCTATAGGTTTAATTAAAAGAGATATAAGTGTATTTCTTTCCTGTGCTTTGGGCATGAATATCAACAGAAGTTCAATAAAATATATTCACATTCACTCATTCACCTTGAAATACCCACAAATTGACATTACTTTCCATACTAGCCAAATGGCAGCCTTAGTTCTACAGGTATCACATGTCCTGGATGAGTATGCAGTTTATTTAACTAACATTGAGTCCGTTTTCGAAGATACATCTCAAAATAGAAAAACAGGCATGGGAGAGAATCTGCCCTTAAAAACTAATAATAGATTTTCCACATTGGAGCATTTAAAAATAGATTGACATACTGTATAGGAACTCAAATTAGGGATAAAAAAACTTGTCATATTAATATAAACATTGAGGGCCTGATCTCTAAGTTAGCAGACCAGGAACTCAAATGGTTCCTTTTGAAAATAGACATAAGGGCCGGGATATTCAGGCTGCACCAGAATGATGTGCAATAGAGGAGCAGGCGCAAAGTCCAGTGTGCCATGGCGCAACAGGCGCAATATTCAAACCATGCACCGGACAAGGTGCGCCTGCACCATGCAGCTGAATATTGCCCCCAATGCTCCATAGCACAATGAGGAATGTGCAACGGGACAGGGACAATGCGCAATAGCACCCCTAGGGATGTGCAGGGACAAAGCCAGGAATCAGCTGATTAGCAACCAGGGATGCGCAAGGTGCAGAGGAGCATGCTCCAGGACAGACAGCCCCCAGCCCCCCCACACCTGACCAGGGCAAGGCCCCTAGAGATGGACCCAGTACCCCATGAGCAGCACAGCCAGACGGGTGCAAAAGGGACCACCGACCCCTCGAACCACAGTGGTGAACCACCAGCAGATATGCACCAGTAGATCCCAGCCACTGGGCATGGCAACCCTGGACTGTCCACCAGCCAACAGGGACCAGGACACAATGATGGCCAAGCCCCACCCATGCCATGTCCCCATCCCAATGATGTCAGCCCCAGTACAGTGTGTTAGAGACACCTAGCCCACTTGCACGACCAAACAGTGCATGGCAATGAAGGCAGTCCGCCACCCCATGCCTATACATCCAGTCACCTCAGAGTGCATTGCACACCCACCACATCACCTCTGTGACCATCCAATGCAGGTGGTGGGACCATCCACCAACACAACCACAACCCACACAAGGCCCTCCACCATGTCCCCAATGGAGACACAGTAAGGTGAGTGGCCCAGCACCAGTACCTGAGGGAATCCGCATGTGACCGGGTCCACCACAGATGGCACCACATGTAGGATGGCCCCCAAACAGAGGAGCAGAGCAAGGGCCCACACCCATGCACAAACCCCTGCCACAGCACCAATCCCACCAGGCAACACAGCACCCTCCCATAGGGCATGGAGGCACGTGCCACACAGGAAGCACACAGGGCACACCCAAAGCCCCCCCAACCCAGTCACATGGGCACCCCAACAAGCATCCCATCAAAGCTGTGCGATAGGCACTGCCAGTGTGAATCCCATGATGCCGCGTAACTCGCAGGCTGCCAGCCACCAGGCAGCCATTGAGTGTGCCATGTAGCAGGTACCCCATGAGCCCGCATACACCGATGGCAGGCGCATGGGCCTGGTTCAACCCAAAGCCACCTGTCCACCACCTGCATGCAGCAGGCCCCATGTGACAGCCACTGGCCCACAGGTACCACCCCAGTCCACATGGACAGAATGAAGGGGGCATCCAGTGGCACTGCCTACAGTGGTAACAGGGACGACAGGCCGTTAGGCATGGGTTTGGAGTGCCAGCTGCAAGGGCGCCATGTCAGCAAGGTAACAGGTACAGCCTGCCCCCAAAGGCACGCTGACAGGTGAGCATGTGGCAGCAGTAGCCACATGACTGCACAGACCCCAGTGGTGAATGCAGGTGGGGCAGTGGCAATGGCCACAGCCACACAGGCAATGGCCACACCGATGGGGGGCCTGGGAAATGCCACACACACACCACAGCCAGCATCACACAGGTGAACAGTGCACAGGGCACACCACACATGCCCTGTATAGATAGCCCATGTCCCCCCCACACCTGTGGAGGAGCACCACCAGGCACACCCACGCCCACCCCAGTCCCACCACGTAGAAGCTGTGAACCACTGCAGCAAGGCCCCATATGCCAGCTGCAAATCAGAGACAGACATGGATATAAATAGAAATGTATGTAATAGTACAGCAACAGGGGGAACAACAACTATATACAGATATGTACATCAGGGGAGGGGTATGGGTAGGATGCTACAAGGGAGGTAGAGGAAAGGGGCAGGAGGGGACATGGGGAAAGGCAATGGTAGGGGTCAAGGGTGTGTGGAGAACAGTCCAGGTGGGGAAGGGGAAAGATGAGGGCCATCAGGCCCTAATGGTGGCCCCAGTCCTCAGCCGCCACCCTCCGGTGCCTGTGGCGCCTCCTCCCGGACCTCTGGTCATGTCATTGCAGCAGTTCAAGGGTGGCCCTCGCCACCTGCAGGAGCCCCTGGAAGGTCCTCTCCACCACCTCCCAATGATGGCCACCTAGGGCAAGGGAGTGGAAACAGTATGAGTGCCTGGCCAGGATAATGCAGCCCACCCAATGTGCACAGCGTGCAGCAGTGACTGGCACCCTTGGGATGGCATGCAACCACCCACAGTGGGTGCACCCACATGAGACACCATCCCATGTAACCACAGCCATGCAAGCCATTGCACACCATCACCACCCATGCACTGCACACCATCGCCATGGCCATCCGGTGTAATGGCAATGCAGTGTAATGGCAGTGGCATGGCCAGGCTCCGAGTGCACCCAAAGCCCACCCGCAACACCCGCTTACATGTGCAAGGCCACAGGAGAGTGCAGAGGACACTGCAGACAGTGCACAGCCAGAGGGGCCATGCACAAAGGGGCCATGCCACACCTCCACCCCTGCAAGCCACCATGCCACCATGCACATATGTATAAGGGAAGATGGTACTCACCTGCATCCCAGTCACCATTGCACTGCTGCCCCACAGCACCACCCATGTTGGCTGGCCAATGCCCCTCTCCCCCTGCATGATCCTGCCCCTGGCCAGCCACTGCCAGCTATGCTCTCCTCCTGTCTTCAGGGCCTAGGAGGGAAACATGGAGAGACACACATCAGTTCCTTTCTGAACCATAGGCCCCCCACCCCTGACCTGTGTGACGTAATGCACAGTGTGTCCAGGTTGCAGTGGTGCAGGGCGGTCACAGTGCACCCCCACAGCTGTCAACACACACGCTGACCCACCCCCCACCCCAGACGTGGGGCATGGTGACCATTGTGCTCCAAGGACTGTTGGACGTGACTGGTGAAGGTCACTGTGCACCTACCTGGCCATGGCACTGCACCTTTCCATACCCATGCCTGCAGGTGCCTCAGCCTGTCCGGGTCCCACAGCTGCAGGTCACCATAGTGGTGGCGACACTGCTCCACCATGCGCTGGCTGCCAGTTGCCTCCTCCAAGCCATCTGCAACCTTCTGCCATACGTCAATCCATGGTCTCTGGAGGGGCACCTGGCCAAACAGGGCCCCAGTGTGTGGCTGCACAAAGGCCACAAGGTTGGTGAGCTCCAGGTCACCCCATATTGGGGCATGATGTTCCCTGGTGCCCGGCATGTCCCTTGCTAACCAGACATCAAAATGGTGGCCAGTAGTGCACGTGGACCATATGTGGAGCTAGCGCAGTGCTGCACTGTCATTCGCAATCGTACAGTCACCGAGCGGTGCAATAGGGTAGCAGCCATGCGGCCATATGGTGCCTAGAAGGCAGAGGTAATCTGAGGGGTCAAGGGTCAGGCTTCGCACAGAGTACCACTGCGTTATTGGGGGCCTCTCATATGGTGCGTGGTAGGGGCATGTCACCAAGGCTGTGCAGTGGCCTACTGTGCAGAGGCATGATGGGAACTATGGCACAGTGGTGCAATAAAGGCATGATGGCACTGGGCCAGCTGCACTATATCACGTGTGCTCCATAGGTCGTACAGTGCACGGGCGCCACAGGCACAATAGTGGCCGGGCACTGTGCTGCCTCCTGCGCAATGTGCATATGCTGCACCACTGGTGTACATGTCAGCAGCACGTGCATGCATGCTGTGGGGCCGACTGCGCACATCACAGGGTTGCGCCCCGATTTGAGCATGCACAACTCCATTGGGCAAGGCGCAGCCATGCGATATTCAGCCATGATATGCAAATCAGCTCATGAGCCATTCTGCGGCACACCCACTGCATTTGCGTCCCATTACAGTTGCGCATGACCTCATTTGCATGTGTTGTACTATAAGGGCACCATGGAACTGCACAGGCCATGGATCAGTATTGCAGCCTTTGAAGGTAAGCATCATGCTGTGGGGCCATCGGGACAGTGGGCTGCGAGGGCGATGTGGCACCGAACAGTCCATGTTAACATCTGTCCATCTCCACAGGTACAGGCATGTCCGAATGTGAGGAGAATGAGGAGCAGGGGAGGGTGCGTAAGTGAAGGCTGAACTTCACCAGGGTGGAGTCGGATGCCCTATTCGAGGCCTACCTGGAAAGGGAGCCACTCCTGAATTGACAGAGGGGCACACCACAGGCCCGGGCAACAGCATGGGAGGAGGTGGCATGTGCAGTCAACCAGCAGGGCAGCCAGCAGCGTTCTGTGCAGGAATGCAAGAAGAAGGATGGCACTGACAGGAGGAGGATCAAGAAGAAGGTGGCCGCCATCCGGGCGGCACATTCTGCCACAGGTGGGGGACAGCAGATTGTGTCACACCTGATGCCGCAGGTGGAGCAGATGGCTGGCAGCATGTGGTGCTGTGCCATTGAGAGTGTGCCTGGCAGAGGCTTCCAGATGGGCGGCAGCCCATCACTGCATAGTAGGAATGGTGGTGGCGGTGTGAGGGTGGCAGGGGGTTGGGGCCAGGGGTCGGTCAGCATTTCTAATGGTACTGTGTTCCCTTTCAGCTCCCGAGCATCTGCATGGAGCAGCGGGGGTGGGTGTGTCCACCGAGGGTGCGGCCCTGGAACAGGTGGAGTGTCCATCCACCTCCACTGGTGTCCAAGGGTCCGACATACTACAGCCCTGCACAGCTGTCTGGGCTGATGCCTGTGGTGAGGGTGCGGATGATGCCCTGGCTGTGTTCCAGCATGATGCCAGGGATGGTGTCCTGTGTGCCGAGACACAGATTGGGGCCGACTCCAGCACCGATGATGACATGATGTACATACCGGACAGCGATGCTGGTGTGTCACAGAGGGCACCCTCGACAGATGACCACCAGGCAGCTGTGAGAGCAGCATTGGCATGGCTGCCTGCCCATCGGTCGCTGTGCCCATCATGTCCATGGCATCCAGTGGAGCAGCACTGGTGTGTGGACATGGCAGTGATGTAGGTGGTGCTGATGCAGCCATGCTGGTCATGCCCAGGGCCCAGAAACTGGAGGGGTGGTGGCAGCAGCTGGACAGTGTTGAAGGGGGACTGGTGGTGGCAGCCAGAAGTGGTGCACCACTTGAGGTAATACCCCAGGATGGCACCGCCGTGCAGCGCCCACCATCATGGGGTGCTGTGCTGCAGGGCCAGGTCTCACCCATGGGTCAGCATGGTGCCCATGTGGATGACCCCTTGAATGACCACAGCCGTCTGTTCCAGGCCTCTGTAGATCACTAGGTCTGGCTCGTGGTAGTGGTGGATGCACTCCATGCAGAGCTGTGCCAGGCAGAGGAGCGGCACAACAGGGACCATGCCCTGCTCCTGGCAGAGTTAGCTTGGCAGCGGGTGGACCTGACCACAGCCATGGATAGGCACACCACTGCGGTGATGACTGTCCTGGCAACACTGGCCGACTGGTTGTGTGCCCAGCCACCGCATACCACTCAAAGTGCAGTATCCACCCCTCGGGCCCAGCGTCTGGCAACCACAGCCATGTCAATGCCGGGTTCGGCTGTGGCCATGCCAAGCATGCCTGGTGCGGGCATGTTTGGTGGCCTGCAGACACCTGCGCATACCCAGTTGTGTTCACACAGCGTCACCCCTGGGGGACCATCTGTGCAACCACATGAGGCCACTGAGCAGCCTGTGCCAGCTGGCAGGCCTCAGCGGGGCTGCCCACACGTCTATGGTGGCAGTGCTACTGTGCAGCATGACTGACCCTACCCCCTCCATGACTGCTGTCTGCTGCCACCCTGTGTGCACTGTGGTGTTCCATGTGTGATGCATGGGTGTGGTACTCAGTCCTGCACACAAAGGGGCCCTGTGCACACCCGCCCGGCAGCTGGCCACTGTGGCATGTGCATGATGATGCCAGCATAGCACTGTCCACCACTGTGCAATGGTGCTGAGCCTCTGAGACATGCCCAGTGCCTGCCTCTGGGTGTGGCTCTGTTGGGTCCAGTGTGGGGGGGTGTATGGGGGTGGGTGTGCATGTGGCTGTGTGGGCAGGGGATGGGGTGTGTGTGCATGCTGTGTGTAGCCCTGCTGTGTTCTAGCACAGTGTCTGAGCCCCCACCCATTCACACACCCCTGCCACTGACCCAGGCTGAGTGTCTGCCTCTCCCTGTCTGTTGGCTGTGCTTTGATACCTGGGGCATGCTCATGGACATGTTCACCTACCTGTGTGGTCCATAGTGCTCCTCTGCAATGATGTCCCAGTGCTGATGCACCATCCGGGCCAGCCAGGGATCCCTTTACCCAGGGGGTGACTGCCCACCTCAAGCTGGACCAGCATCCCCATCATCTCCACTGCTGTCCCCCTCTTCAACCTCAATGGCTATCCCACTATCAGTGGCTATGTTGTGCAGGATACAGCAGGCTAGGAATAGCCTGCAGGCCTTTGAGGGGCTGTACTGTTGGGCACCACCAGACCTGTCCAGGCAATGGAACTGAGCTTTCAGCTGCCCTAACACCCGTTCAATGATGTTCCATGTTGTGGTGTGTACCTCATTGTACTGTTGCTGTGCTGGAGTCGAGGGCTGCCGGTATGGTGTGAGCAGCCAGGGCTGGAGCGGGTACCCACTGTCACCTGTGCATTGAGAGGTATCATTGGTATGGGGATCTGTGTCACTGTGCCCCATCCATCCAGGCCGCATCCCATGGCACCCCTGCTCTTGCACCACTCACACCCCCATTGCCCCCATCATCCGGCATGCACTGCATACTCACCTACTAGATGGCCAGTGAGGATGTCCCTACTCTCAAACCTGTGGCACAGTGCAGACTGGTGCCAGATGAAGGCATCATGTGCTCCCCCAGGGTGCATGGCACAGACATTGATTATGCACCCCCCTGGCATCGCACACCACCTGGCAGTTGATGCTTGGGTATCCCTTGAGGTTGATGTATGCCACCCCCTTTGGGCCAGGTGGTGTGCGGATGCCAACACGGGTGCAGTCGATGGCCCCAAGCATCCAGGCAACTGTGCTACCCTGTGGAACTCCTGCATGTTTTCTGTATTCTCTGCCTGTGGGCTGGGGAAACGGATGTACTCAACAGCATGTGGCAGCAGTGCACTGAGGAATTGTGTGAGGATGCGTGATGTGGCCAACTAGGATATGCCTGTTGTGTCCCCTGTTGGTCTCTGGAAGGTGACCGTGGTAAGCAGGCACATGGTGGCCATGACCTTTGTCTCCACCAACAGGGCATGGCTCCGTCTCGTGGGTGCCTGCATCTCCTCACTGCACAGCTCACAGAGCCGCCTCAGAATGGCCCGGTTCAGGTGGTACTGGCCCATGATCTTGGTGTCACTGTACAGCTCAAAGCTGACGCGGGTGCGGTACAGCCTGTTCTGGGCATACCGCCGACGGGCCATTCCACGGCTGTGCCTCCCGGTACCCTGCCTCCTCACACCCCTCATGACCACCTCCATCTGGAAGGTTGCACTGGCCATGTCCAGGGTTGTTGTTCCCCCCTGGGTGGCTCTCTACCTGGTCCCCCTAGCTGTGTGCTGCTGGCCCTGCCCCTGCTCCGGGTGCACCTCTGGCACTGCACCACCTGTGCCACTCACAGTGTGATCTGCCTGGGCCCCTCTGCTGTCCCTCCTCTGTGGCACCCAAGCACAGTCCCACTGACACACACACACACACACACACACACACACACACACACGCATGCACACACACACTCCCTGTGACCCAGTCCACCTCTGGGCCACTCCTGTGCTGCTTTCTGTTGCCCTCACTCCCTGCTGCTATGTCCCATCTCCCTGCCACTGTGGCTCCTCTCTTGAGCAAACTTTCTCCCCTCGGTTGCTCCCTTTTATTTTGGCTCGTCAGCTATTGTGCAACCTCTGGTTGCTCCTCTGTTGTGCAAGTCACCTGCTGTTGAATATCGCATTGCGCCACATATTCATGGTTACGCCCCCTGCAGTTGCACATGCATTCATTTCCATCACACTCTTGCACATCTGTTGCTGCTGAATAGTGCGTTTTGGTGCATTTCGGTGATTGTGCAGGCGCATCCCTATTTCTTATGGTGCATCTGCTCTGAATATCCCGGCCAATATGTCTGCAAGAGACTTGGATGATGGCAGATAATCCTCCATTAATATCAGGTTATTCTAGCTTTGACATTTCAGCAATAAAATACAACAAAAATGAGAGACCTATGGCAGGTCTGGTCACGTTTATTAAAACTTCTCTTAATTGTATGGTCACTGAGATAAAGGTCTATTTAGAGAACTGTCAAGTTCTTGAGATTATAAATGAGAGGTTAAAGCTAATCCTAGTCAACATTTATATTTCACCAAAAAGGAAAATCAACAAAGGAGATTACCGGACATAGTTCAAATTGATGTTAGAGGAAATAACAGACACTTACAAACAATTCTCAATAATAATACAAAGGGATTTTAATGCCAGAGGTTGTCAAAATCACTCAAAGGGATACATTGGCTGTGACTATTTAAAAGGAATAAATGTTATTAATAAAATCTTTCTTCTATAAGGAAATCACATGATATTGAAAGTAATCAAAATGGGAAATTAACAACAGAAATTATGAACAATCAAAATTTTTGTGTTTATAATGGTAGAACAAATGGGGACAAAGAGGGTGATTATTCCTATATAGGCCCACTAGGCTCATCCTGTAAAGATTTGTTATGGGGTAATTTGGATGCTTCAGCAGCCATATTGGATCTAGAAATCCAAATAAGAACAGAATCGGCCCATTTACCAGTAATGACAACATGGGACTGGGGATATCCTAAAGGCATTCAAAATGCTTCTTTAGATACACAAGGAATAGAGATAATTAACATCAAATGAATATGTTGGCAAAGAACTGAAATTATAAAATTTGAGATGTTATATGCAGAACATTTATCACATCTCAAAAATAATTTATCCAAGATGAATCACAAAGAGATTACAGGAATATGGAATGACATAAGTTTCTTATAAAACCTTTTTTTCTACTCGACATCACTGCATAAAAAGGGGAACAATACCTGGTTTAATTATAATTGTAACAAGGCAAAGAGGAAATTAAATAGTTTAATTAGGCAGAAGAAAAAAATAGGATTAAAAAACACTAATAAAATATTAAACAAAGCAAGGAAAGATTTTAAAAAAGTATTAGAAATGGAAAGATCAAAATATTATGCAGTTATGTGGGGAAAATTAAAGAATGTAATTAGAAAGAATGACACCAAACAATTTGGGACTTTGGTAAGCAAGGGTTATGATAAATATGCAAATAAGACTGAGGCAGCTATCACCCCGTCAAATTAGGAAGCTCACTTTAAAAAGCTATACTTTTCTCAAGAGAAAGAAGATAGGCAGTTCATTATTAAAAATCATATTGTAAAAAGCTATCCAAAAGCATTTTATATAAACAAGTTGGAAATAAATAACGCCCTTGACAAAGTGTCCAATAATAAAGCTGCTGGTCCTGGCGGAATCCTGGCAGATATTTATAAAACATTCAGTTATTTGTGGATCCCTGTTTTACATATATTTTATAGTCATTGCATACAGGAAGAATATTTTCCTGATTCATAGAAGGGTAGTATAATCTGCTCCATTTTCAAAAAGGGAAATGCAAATGATCTGGCCATGTACAGGCCAATAAGCCTTCTTGATACTTCACAAAAGATCTTTTGCTGAATCATCTTAGATTGATTACACCAGTGGGCAGAAAATAATCTGATATCTGAAACTCAAAATGGATTTAGAGAGAATTGTTCAACTATACAACATTGTTTTGTCTTAAACCACTTTACGTGGAAATATGTTACAGTCAAAAAATCAAAACTAACATAGGTAGTAACAAGCAATAGACTTTCGTCCACTCTGCTTGCCAGTCCCTCAATGTTTAGAACTTAGTAGTTCTGTCCCTACAAAAACTGTCCAACCTATGCTTAAAAGTTTCCATTGTTGTACTATCTACTACACTGGAAGGAAGGTAGTTCCAGAAGGAAATAACCCTCTGTGTAAACCAGTATCTTCTTAAGTTGGTATTCCACCTAGGTAAGAACAGTTGCTTGCTGTGACTCCTCCCACTGCACCTGTTTGTGTTTAATATAATATCCAAATCCTCATGCAGTTTGTTGCCCCCATTATTCTAAAAAGCATACACATAGCTCCTCTATGCCTCCTGTAGTATAATGAATAAAGGTTTAAATGCCTTAATCTATCTGAGTTTGGCAGGTTTTTAAGCCCAGTAACAGATCTTGTAGCCCATCTTTGCCCCCTCAACTTTAAGAATGTCCTCCCTTTTATGTGGAGACCACACTTGTGTGCAGTACTCCAAATGTGGCCTCACCAAAATCATGTACAATGGGATCAATACCTTCTCATCTCTACTAGCTATGTGCCTTAAGATACAATTGAGATTCTGCTGTTTTATCGATCTAAGAACTGCTTTCGATTCCATAAGTAGGAAGATATTATGGGGAAAGTTGGAAAGTTATAATATTTCTCGAGATCTACTAGATATATTAATATGACTTCATGACAGCACATGGCTAAAGGTTAAATATGATCAAGATGGGAATTTAACAACTAAAATCAATTCAAATCTATGAGTGTGGCAGGGTTATTTAATAGCTCCATTTTTGCTCAACATTTATATAAATTCATTTCTTGAGTCTCTGGATAATTCTGATTTCCATTCACCAGAAATAGGTGATTATGCAGTTCCTTTATTAGCTTATGCAGATGACGTGGTTCTGATTTCAGCTTCTTTGCTGGGTCTTCAAAGAAAGGTTTCCCATTTTTTAGAGTTATGCAGAAAAGATAAATTGGTAATAAATATGGGAAAAACGAATATGGTAGTGTTTACGAATAGGTCTAGTAAACAATATACCCTGGCCCAGATATTCAGAAATGCGCCAAAGTCCGGTGCAAGTCTGGCGCAGTGCAAATCAGATGCGCCATGGTGCAACTGGAGCCATATTCAGAGGTTGCACAGGCCAAACAGTGCTAGTGCAATATGGCTGAATATGGCAGGGTTGTGCCATGGCGCAAACAGAGATGCTCCAGCACAATCGGCAACAGAGCAGCACAGCAATAGAGGGGGCTAAGGCACAGAGAACAGACCCAGGGACAGAGCCATGGAGGCACAGTAACAGGCCACAGGAGGCCCCCACCAGCAGGGCACACACAGGCACCCAGACACGTGACCCCAGAACACAACAGTGGCACAGATACCAGGTGACAGGAGGTGCCAGCGGCAGCAGAGGGCCACCAAGGAAGCCACCATGGCAGGCTGCTGGCCATGCCCATCTTCCCAGACCATAGCAGGCCACACCCAGGACCATGCAGCCGAGCACACACACACCACACAGGCACACAGGAAGCCCATACAGTAGGCACCGAACATGCCAGGTGGCAGGCAGCATGGTGGACCACATGGGACAGGCCACACAATGCCAAGCAGAGGACTCCAACACAGTGTATGGACAGTGCACGACCAATGACCATGGCCGTGTGCCACCACCATGCACACATCTGCCACACACCCCCTGACAACTGCCCCATGGGCACCCCAAGGCATAGCCACCAACCCAGGAGATAGACACCACCACGGTGGAACACACCACAGCACAGAGCAGCGAACCACAGAAGCACAACACGTGCCCCTGCACATGCACACCATACAGACAGACTCTGGGCCACTGCAGCATGGCTCCTCATGCCACCTGCAAAGCAGACACAGACACAGGCAGGTATGTCAGAAAAAATATATATTTAAGTAAACTATATACAGATAAACAGTGGCTAGGATAGGGTAGGTACAGTGAGGGAAGGGGACAGAGAACATGGACTGTACAGTGGGAGGGGGGACTGTAGGGGAAGGTTAAACAAGGGAGACAGGGGAAAACTGGTGAAGCTTCAATGCCAGCCCTGTCCAGCTGCCTTGGCATTATGCCTCTCCTACCTCTCCACTGCCATCATGCACCTCATCACCACCACCACCTCCAGGATTGAGGACATGCATTCAGTGGCTCAGCATCCTCCTCGGGGTCTATGCACTTGCCACTGGACACCTATAACAAGGGATAGGACAGGTGATCAGTGCAATGGCCCAAGGAACCATGCCCATCCACAGTGCGCAAAAGGCAGTGGGAGCACACACCCCTGGAGGGCCCGTAATAGCCACCTGCAGGGGGGTTGGCCAATGCCAGCCAGCAACTCAGTGTACCACAACATTGCATAGGGGTGGGCCCCACTGCACAATGGCCACACAACAGTCACATGGCACAGTGCACTGGCAGCACCACAGCAACAACAGTGGCAGCTGTACGCATGCCCACCCCACCAAGAGCCAGCACACATATCCAATGGATGCACCACAGTGGCATACACCATGCACAGTGTGACACACACAGCTGCCATGGCACACAGCACTAGCAGCTGTGTCCACATCCACTCCCCCCTGCCACCCCCCATGTACAGTGTGAAGGACCATGACAGTGCTTACCTGCCCACTGCAGCCCTGCTTGTGCTGGTCCACCGCCATCATGGCACACCTCTCCATGCTGTGCTGCTGCAGCCCTAGCATGCCTGCAGTCCTCTGGTCCTGGGAATAGAAAGAAGACAGGTGCACATCAGTAATCGACCACAGCAGCTGCCCCACCCCTGACCCCTGTGCACAGGGTGTGCCCCTACCTGACACGTCCCTCACGCCTGCACAGCTGCATTGCAACACAAGTGGAAGCTGGCAATGCCACTCCATGATGCTCATGATGACAGTGTACTCTTCTGCAGGGCATGTCAGGCAGCCAAGCCAACACCACAGTATAGCACCAGGGCAGACATGCAACATGGGATGACTTACCTGGCTGTGGCATAGCCCCATGCCTGGTGCATGTCTGAAACCTCCTCAGCCTTTCCAGATTCTTCCTGCTGAGGTCTCCATAGTGGTGCCTGCACTGCTCACCAGTCCTGGGCATCCCGGTCCTGCGCTCCAGGCTGACAGCAATCCCCTGCCACCCAGTGCCCAAGGCCTGCTGCAGGGGCACCTACCAAAACAGCTGAGGGATGTGGGGCTCCATACAAGCCACAAGGTTGGGCAGTTCTACCTGAGACCAGTTAGGGGCACATCTGCCTCTTCCCTGTGCCATTTTACTGTAGCGGGTTCAGCGGCGACAATGGCGGGAGGAGCCGCACGTGTCCGCAACATGTGCCTGAAGTGCAATGTGTGGGAGAATGCACAGTGCACACTCATCACACAGTGCTGGAGATGCACGGATTGGGTGTGGCTAAGCAGGGTCACAGAGGTCTGACCCAGCGGTCAGAGGTCACCTGCCATCGTGCAGTGCGCACGTGCGAAATAGGGCACAGTACCCCATGTGCGACCATGTGCATAGCTGGCCATGTGCAATGCCACTGCATCACACTCTCCACGTGTGGTGCATGATTGACACCATGATAGCATGACACACATGTGCACTGCAGGCCTGCGCACCTTGCATGCGTGCACATTGCACTGCAACTTGCTCCAATGCAATCCCATTGCACACAGCTCAATAACTCGATATTCAGATGCCACATGCAAATGAGCTTATCAGTTAATGCATGGCACAGTGGGGTGCAATAGCATGTCATTACTGTTGCGCCCAACCTCATTTGCATGCATTGCACTACATAAGCACCACAGAACAGCACAGGCCAAGGACCAGTATTGCAACCTTGATAGGTAAGTGGTGGATGCTGCTGCAGCACACTGAGAGCAGACAGCACTGCTGGGTGGGACGGACCAGGGAGATGCTGCCACTGATACACTGTGTTGTCCATGTCCACAGTAAGCAACATGTTGGCACATGAGGAGGGCAAGGAGTGGGGTCCTGCTTGGAAGCGCAGGCCCAACTTCATGAAGTCTGAGACTAATGCCCTGTTTGAGGTCTACCTGGACAGGGAGGCCCTGTTGAATGATGCCACGGGCACACCACAGGCCAGGGCTGGTGCATGGGAGGAGGTGGTGACCTATGTAAACCAGCATGGCAACCACCAGCGGTCATTGCAGGAGTGCTGCAAAAAGGTTGGAATGGACAATCAGCGGATTAAGGAGAAGGTGGCAGCCATCAGGGCATCCCGTGCTGCCACCGGAGGAGAGCCAGTGGATGCACCCACACTGACGCTGCAAGGGGAGTTGGAGGCAGCCACCATGCACCTCAGCATGGTGGAGGGTGTGCCTGGAGGAGGCTTCCAGATGGGTGACAGCCCATCACTACATGGTATGTATGTCAGACACGCACAGCTGGTGGCACAGTGGGTGTGCAGACTAGGTGGGCCAAGCGGTCTATATCTGCCATCAAAGTCTATGTTTGTATGTGTACATGGGCATGCTGGCATGCATGAGGCCATCATGCATGTCATGTACATGTGTGTGCACCCACATGCATGCCATGCTGCAGGACACATGCAGTGGCAGTGTACGGGGGGCACATATGTGCATAGCATCACTGACATGCCATTTTTTCTTGCAGTACCAGCATGCCTCCATGTAGAGGATGGGGTGCCAGAAGCACCAGCACCTGTGGATGCTGGTACAGCCCCAGAGGACCAGCTTTCAACATCCATGAGCATCCAGGGGCCTGACAGACTGCAGCTCAGCACCACGGTGCAAGCAGATGTCCTGGACCTAGGATTGGACAAGGCCCTGGATGTGATCCTGCAGGATGCCAGCCTTGGTGTCCTGTGTGTGGAGACACAGATCAGGACAGGGTCTGACTCTGATGAGGACTACTCACAGCTCCTGGACAGCATGGGTGACATTGTTGGTGTGTCGCCCTTGCTGGCTTCAGACACAGGTACCATGCCCATGCCAGTGTTGGAACAGCTGCCTGTCACCACTGCAGGTGCAGTGGTGTGTACTGCCATGGCTGTGCCCTGTGGTGGTGGTGGTGCAGCCGCACAGGCACAGGGTGGTGTACAGCTGCTGGACGGGTGATGGCAGCAGGCTGTGGGTACCACCGGGCAGCCAGCCACAGGGTCTGCCACTGGTGTGCCTGCTGTACCCATTCCCCCTGCAGACCCCACCATGCAGCATCCACCAGAGAGGGGTGCTGTGCAGCATGGCCAGTCACCACAAGAGGAATGGTGTCCCACCCAGGAGCCCCAGGATATCGACCATCTGGCTGACCACATCCAGCTGCTGCGGGTGTCCATTCAGCAACAAGTGCTGCTTGCCACTGGGGTGTGTGCACTGCATGCGGAGGTGCACCAGTTAGCTGAGCAGCAGGAAAGGGGCACTGCACAGTTCCTGGTGGGGATGCAACACATGCAGGAGGCCACGACTGCATCCTTGGATGGCATTGCCAGTGCGATCACGGATGGCTTTGCGTTGCTGGCTGCCACAGGGCATGGCCGTGCACAGGTGACCCCCCGCAGTGCACTGTCCACCCCATGAAACCGGCATCGGGTGACCCCAACACAGTCCATGCCAGGCTCTGATGTATGCATCCCATGCACACCCAGAGCTGGCCTGTTTGGGTGCCTGCACACCCCTGCGAGGACACGGTCATGGTTCCACAATTCCACCCCTGGATCTGTTGCACCCCCCCCACTGGCTGATGTGCAGCCTGTGGCTGCTGATTGACCCAGGAGTAGCTGCCTCCGTGGCTGTGGTGGCCATGATACCATGCAGCAGCCCTGATCTGCGGGCCGCCCTGACTGCAGTCTGTAGCTGCTGCCCTGTGCATACATGGGTGGTGTGTGTGTGTGCTTTACCACTGATGTCATGCCTGTGTGTCTTGCCACACACACTGCCTGTGTGTGTGCTTGCCCGGCCGATGGACCATGTGGCATGGGCATGATGAGGGCAGTATAGCACCGGTTGCACCTGTGCACCTGTGTAATGCGTCAGATCCATGCCATATACCAATGCCTGGGTGGGTGGGTGCATATATATGTGTGTGTGTGTGTGTGTGTGTGTGTGTGTTGCTGTGTGTGGTTGTGTACCACTGACTCCCCTACCCCTGCATCACACCGCTGTGTGTGCATGCCCATTGCCATGCACGCCCCTGCATGTGTGCTGTACCTGTTTGTGTGGCCCATGCATGTGTACTGCACCACCTACCTGTGTGCACCATAGTGCTCCTGTGCGATGGTGTCACAGTGGCATCATGCCTGCTACAGCAGATAGGGTCCCTCCACCCAGGGGGTGGCTGTCCATCAACCTCTGGCCCATTTCCTCTGTTGTCCCCACTACTGTCACCCTCATCAGCCTCAACAGCTATCCCACGATCAATGGCCATGTTGTGCAGCATGCAGCAGGCCAGGAACAGGCCCAGGCTTTTGAGGAGCTGTACTGTAGGGCACTGCCTGACCTGTCTAGGCAATGGAACCATGCCTTCAGCATGCCAAAGACATGCTCGATGATGTTGCATGTGCTGGTGTTTGCCTCGTTGTACCATTCCTCTACTGGGGACGATGGGCACTGGTAGGGGTGAGCAGCCAGGGCCTCAGTGGGTATGCTCCATCACCTGTGTGGAGAGTGACATGGTTAGCCCTCTGCTATTCTGTGCCAAGCAGTCCTTATCTGCCATCAAAGTCTACGTTTCTATGTTCCTGTGTTTCTATGTCTCTAGTGCCCATGCCACCATGCATACCCTACCCACCCCCATCCCCAGGTCTGTTCTGCCCATCGCCCCTTGCCCATGCCATACTCACCCAATAGGTGGCCTGTGGGGATGTCCCCACATTCAAACTTGTGGCACAGCACAGAGCTGTGCCAGATGAACACATCATGTGCATTCCCAGGTCTGTAGTGCAGACATTGGTAATGCATCCCATAGCATTGCACACCACCTGGCTGTTGACACTCGGGCTCCCCTTCCTGTTGATATATGCCACACCCTCAGGGTCAGGTGGCATGCGGATGCCCTGTGGAAGTCCTGCATGGTTGCTGTATGCTCCACCTGTGTGCTGGGGAAATGGATAAATTCCAAAGCACATGGCAGCAGAGCATTGAGGAACTGGATAAAGAGGCAGGATATGGCCAATGGATGATGCCTGTGGTGTCCCCTGTTGGTCTTTGGAAGGTGCCCATTGCGAGCAGGCACATGATAAACATGGCATGGCTCCATCTGGTGTGTGCCTGCATCTCCTCACTGCACAGCTTGTAGAGCTGCCTTAGAATGGCCCTGTTCAGGTCGTACTGGCCCACGATCACAGTGTCACTGTAGTTCTTAAAGGTGATGCGGGCACAGTACCACCCGTGTGTAGCATACCACTGACAGGCCTTTCCTTGGCCACATCACTGTTCCTCCTGCCCTCTCACACCCCCCATTACTGCCTCCATCAAGAAGGGTGAACTATCCATGGCCCTTGCTGTCCACTGTCCCCCTAGGTGGTTGGCTGCTGGCTGTGTGCTACCCTGGTACATGGTTTGGGTATGTGTGTGTGTGTGTCTCTTCCTCTCTCTCTCTCTCTCTCTCTCTCTGCCCCTTTCCCCTTCTCACTGGTCACCTCTCTGTCTCTGTCCCTCTGTGTGTGGCCTTTTGTCTGTCTGTCTGTCTCTCGGTCTCTCTCTCTGTCTCTCCCTTTCACTCTCACCCCTGGTGCAACTGCTGTCTGTGTGTTTGCGCCCTGTATTTATAGGAACAAGTCTGCTTGGAGCAACTCCAATACTTGTGCCATGGTTTCATGGTTGAATATGCCACTGCACTGGATATTCATGCGAACGCTCCCTGCTCTTGTGCCTGCATACATTGTAGTTGCACATTGGCGCAATGGATTTTGTGGCTCCCACTGAATATGGCTCCTTGGTGCAATTCTGCACTTGCGCCGGCGCATCTCAGTTGCACCATACGCAACTGCTCAGAATATCTGGGCCCCTATATATTGATAAAAAAATAAAGTAAGTACGACAGCATATTATGATTATTTGGGGTTAAGATTTTTGAATACTCTATCATGGATTCCACATGTGAAAATTATGCAACAAAAATTAAAATCATCTTTTCATGGCATTTAAAAGATTACATAGGAGACTAGGACTATCTTCCATACAAGGATTAATCGTAGTAATTAATGCTAAGATAAAAATGGGACTCTTATATGCTACTGAAATCTGGACTCCATCTAATAGAAAATCTTTAGAAGTAGACATAAATAAAATATATAGGTAGCTCCCACATGTCCAGCAGTCAGTCCCTGCAGAAATTCTAAGAGAACTGGGTCAGTTTCCTTTAAGTACTCTGGCTACAGAAAAAAGAATCATATTTTCATTACGATTATTTCTTTATCATGATAATAGACTCCCTCGGATGTGTATTGAAGAACAAATAAAGTATCGTGGCATAGGTTTCATACCAATTATAATTAAAACCATACATGATCATATTCTTCCCTTGGGGCTGAGAAATACATGATACGAAATATATAAATTCCCTTTTCCTCAAATTAAACAAATGGTAAAGTTCAGATTAAGAGATGATATGGTTCAACAATCACAAATTAGAGCTATACCTAACTATTCTTAGAAATCCTGAACAAAGAAGGGTGATAACTAGATACAGATTTGAGCTTTATAAAGCGAGATATATTTTTGTATGACCAAAAAAGATCAGGTATTAGTGGCTCAAACTGTAAATGTCAAATGGGAGTAGTAGATGATCTTAAACACATATTATTACACTGTCCACAATTTGAAATAAAAAGGAGAAAATTGCTAGCTCCAATATTAGCTACCCTTGGTCTCCCCTCTGACCAACATGTTAAGTATTTATTTAATAGTAAAGACTTGAATGTACTGGACAGATTGTAGAGATCTCTGAAATCTTTGATTCTCTACGTAGGTTTGTTGAGCATTGGACATAAAATGGCCTCTGATAAATGAATCGAGTTAAAAGGTAGTCATAAGGTTTATACAGTATTGTGATGTCTGATATGTATTTTATAAAATTTGTTAGTCTTTTATAAAATGTATTTATGTGAATTTTGTAATGACTTATGTCGAACAAATAAAACTTTTACCTACCTACCTAGCTGCAAGGGGGTCTGCCTTAATGCCAGGAGTCTGGGTAATAAAATAATGAGCTCCAGGCACTGATGGCAGACACTGAGGTGAACCTCATAGCCATCACAGGAACTTAAGCCACAACAAATAATGACTGGGGCTTGTCAGTCCCAGGTTGCACAATGTTTAGAAGCACACAATGGTAGCAGTTTGTGACAAAACATTGGAAATTACTCACTAAATAGTGAAAAACCAACCGCAAGTTTTATTGCACCAAACTAAGCCCATTAGTACTGTTTTCAGTACAATAAAACTTTCATTTCATTTCATTTCTTTGTTTGATGGGTAAGTACATTGGAATACAATTCCTTTTACAGGTATGACCCTGGGTCATAAAACATAGAATATAATACAATACAAAACAGTGCAATATCAGAAGCTATATAAGTTCCTTGTCAAACAAATCATTATACAAGTATTGCTACTACACATATTTAAAACACTCACAGTTTTATTTATTTTTATTTATTTATTTATTCAGTCTTGGATTACAATACCTTTGAGTGCAAGGCGCTCATTTACTAAGGTTCCACATCAGTGGGAAGGGGTGAATAAACATACAGAGGCGGTAATACAAAGACTAGGTTTGAAAAACAGTAAAGTACATACTTTAATTATCTAGAATTAATAACTTTAGTAGTGGAGAAGAAAAGAGTGGGGGGTAATAAGAGAGAGAGAGAGGTAAACAGTCAGAAGGCCTTGTCAGTAGGAGTAGAAAGGGTGGCGGGTGCGGGTAGTAGGTAGGTAGGAGGGGAGGAGGTGGGGGTGGGAGAGTCGGGAGAGGATAGGAGAATATAGCAAAGGTTGGAAAGGTAAAGCTTTGGGTGGAGAAGTGGGAACTGGAGTTAAACAATCCTTTACAACAGGATAACAGTGTAGTTTTGTTTTTATATTTTAATCTAGGATTACAAGTACCTTAGAGCCAAGGCACTTTTACAAAGGTTCCACATCATTTTGAGGAGAGTACAACAAAATACAACAAGCAAGCAGTATAGGCATGATAAACAGGCTACAATCAGTTCCATGAATATAAATGTATACATTTTGGAGGAGACAGGGCAAGGGCAAAAGAGGGTGTACAAATAGTGTTACAAGACATGGGTAGGACAATGGGAGGAGAAAGCTGCCAGAGGCATTGTCGCATCACACAGATAAGTGCAGGTGGTGGGGTTGGTTGAAGAGGGAGAGGAGGGAGGGAGGGAGGGAGGGAAGAGGAGAGTAAGGGAAGGAATGAAGTGCTAGGTGGAAGAGCTGAGGCAAGGACTGTAGGATAGTCAGGAGAAATGGCTAGATGAGGCAGTCACAGGTGCTGGAGGCAGTGAAAGAGAGGTGGAGCTTTGATCTGAAGGGGCCAAGCTTGGGCACAGAGGAGATCTCACTGTTGAGGCTATTCAACCAGCTTGAGGCCCTGTAGGCAAAAGATCATTGTCCCAGAGATGTTCAGCAGTAAGGGACCAGCATGAACTGAGATTCAGATCCCCTAGTATGACAAGGATTGCTACTTGGGCAAAGGAGGGCTTGGACACCCAGGGGGCAAGGCCCATGGTTATCTTCTTTGCCATAATGCAGGTTTGGTATTTTAGGTGGTTTGAGAGTTGTAGCCAGCCATTTTGAGCATAGAGGTCACAGGTGTGGGTAAAACGATGAGATCCAGTTATAAGATGACAGGATTTGTTAAGGGAGGTGGAAATGCATCTGAGGGCTGTTGAGGTGGCAGAGCCATAAATGATGAAGCCATAGTCAATTATGGAGACAACAGAGCTTTGGACAATGACTCTTAAGGCTTCCGGGGTAAGGTGTGATCTGTGCCTGTAAAGGAGGCCTAGTCGTGTGTTGGCAGCCTTGGTGAAGCTAACAATGTGGGCACCATAGGACAGGTTACTGTCAAGAGTGATCCCAAGATATTTAAAGGAGCGCACCTGTTCGAGGACCATTTTAAGGCAGTTTGTGATGGTCAAGGGATGCAGCCGGTTCTTGTTATGGGACTTACTGAAAAGCATCGATTTTTTTTTTTTTATAGTTAACTCATTGCCTCCTCAGGAGCTTTCTGAAGTTGCAGCACTTGTGTCCTGTATACTGTTAACAGTGAATCCTGGGCCCTTCTAAGCAAAATCAAGTCATAATCACCATGCCGCAAACAAATGCTAATAGCTCAAGAACTGTAAGTGCGAGACACAAAGTATGCGTGGCAAACTTGTTCAGCATACAATTACCTTTCCAATGATGGTATTCAAACAATAATGAGTAATTTAGTTTTTTTTTTCTATGCTGGTCAAAACAGCAAAAATAATAATATTTTCACAAAAAAAATGCACTTTAGGCCTTTTTTTGTTGGGAAATATGTAATATATCCACACTAAATTAAGCATCCAGAAACTAGATGCAGTTTTAATAATTTGTTTGTAAAAAAAAAAAAAAAAAGCTATTTCAATAGTATAAAATATATTTTTTACCATTTTAGTCAAGGTGCTTTGGCGAAGTTTGAGGCATGAATCCGAACCATACAGACCATACCATAAACAAATGTGTATAACTCCTAAAGTACACATGATACACACAACATATCCATGGCAAAGTTGTTCATCACAAAATTTGCTTTCCGACAGTGCTGTGCGATCAATTGTGCTCAATGTGGTTTTTGTTTTATACTGGCTGAAAAACCCAGAATGTGTGTTTTATTCAATGTGCTTAGGTGGTTATTGATGGACAAAATGTCAGCCATAACACACCATGCCATAAACAAATGCAAATAACTCCTGAACTATACATGATACATACAAAATGTCAGCACACAATCTGTTCATCACTAAATTACCTTTCCATCGGTGTTATGCAATCAATTGTAATCAATTCGTTTTTTTGTTTTATACTAGCTAAAATACCCAGAATTTCTGTTTTATTCATAGTGCTTGGGTGGTTTTTGATGGACAAAATGTCAGCTATACACACCATGCCATAAACAAATGCAAATAAATCCTAAACTATACATGATGCACACAAACTGTCAGCGGACAAGCTGGTCACTAAATTACAATTGATTGCATAGCACCATTGGAAAGGCAGTCAAAACATTTTTTTTATACTTGCTGAAATGGCAAAAAAGTGCATTTTATTCAAGCTGCTTGGGTGAATCTTGACTCGTGATAGACAAATGTCAGCCATACACACCATACCATAAACAAATGTACATACCTCCTAAAGTGTGCAGTGTGAAAACTTCCAATATCACACTGTGTTTTCATTATCAAACAAAAAAACACACAAAACAGTCCTATTGTATAAAAGGACTACGTTATTGACAGGTATGTGATACAGAATAGATCTGAACTCATGTCAAGTGAGCTCAGACAACCATCACTCATTGCAATGCTATGTGCCACCACTCATTATATTCCCCAAGCTCACTTGCCACTCATTCAGATACATACATATATACACATTTATATATACATATCTACACACACATATATATATATATCTATATATTTAGTCTATCATTTTTATCCAACCATACACACACAATGCACCACCAACATATGCAAAGACATTCAACAACACAGCATCACCACAAATATCATGTGGTGCATGACGGCACTATCTCTCGCACAACATGCATGTGTAATAATGAGCAGTGTTGCGCACTTTGTGGGCATAACGTCACAACACATACAAATATGTGCACGGCGGCACCCATGGTATTCAGCACGGCAGCCACAACTCGTATCATATAGACTACAGAATGTCAACAACAAAATTATTACAATCAGCACAATCACATTTTTCTTACCTTTTCAGATGGCGTCCCATGATGATCTGCACTGAAGAGATTTCTACATTCTTACCTGGTGTAGTCCCAAACTCTGTTCTGCTGTCTGTGTCATCCTTCTGTAAATAAAAGCAGTTCCCTCCTCTCCTCTGTTGTCTGTGGCATTCTTTTGTAATAAAAATTAAAATGGTTCAACCTCTCCCTTGTTGTCTGCGGTTCCCTGTGAAAAAAGTAGTATCTGTTGAAACTTTCTTGTCCTATGTGATTCCTCTGCAGTTCCCTCATTGTGCTTCTGTCATACCACCCCAGACAGTTGTGGGGCCACCACCTCTGTGTGCATCTCATCACTCCTTCCACAGCAGCCGCTCTAACTGTAGGCAATACATCATCTTGCATGTCATCAGAATATGATCTACTTGGTGTCTTCCATTCTTCTTTCACCTCCCCCCCTCCAGGAAACAGTCGACGTCACACACAATGGACTCTTGAAGTTGCACACTCAAGTCTTTCTCTTGGTGTGCTTGGTGTAGGTGATGGCATCTCGGATAACATTTTCTAGGAACACCTTCAGCCCACCATGGGTCTCTTCATAGATCAGCCTCAAAATGTGCTTCACCTCACCACGACGAGCCAGATGGTGGATAGCTGGCTTTGTGATGACCTGTATGTTATCCAGCAGCACCTTGTGATGTCTTTAGGCTTGTGTTTGAAGGTGGGATGGAGGACCCTGACAGCATAGCAACCCTATTGTGTGCTGGCATCAGGTCTCAGAGGGAGGGGTCACCCAGACAGCAGGTACTTCTGATTGTTGGATGGTGCCGGGCCTTGCGTCACCCGCCACCATCCCACAAACAGCATTGCCTGTTGTCTGGAGGCTCCCCACCACCCTCCGAGACTAATCACCATCTAACAAAATGGTGTGCCTTTTGTCAGGGACCTGCCCCCACCGTCAAACACACAACACCATCTGACAAAATGGATTCCCTGGTGGACAGTGTTCTCCCCACCCTACGGTATCCATGAACATATCAACCAGCATTCCACACAGTGTCCAGTGGTCCCTCCCTCACCCCCTCAATGCCCGGCAATACAAAATAGCATTCTGTTTACAATATCGCTTTTATAAAGAACAAGCTGCAGGTGGGAGGCCACAAGACTCCAGGGAATCCATTTTGTGTAATGGTGCCTGGTGTTTGAAGGTGGGATGGAGGACCATGACAGAATGGAAAAAATGTTGTGTGCTGCTGCCAGGTCTCAAAGGGTGGGAGGGTCACCCAGACAGCTGGTACTGCTGTTTGTGGGCCTCACATTACTAGGCACCATCCCAAAAACAGCACTGCTTGTTGTCTGGGGTCTCCCCACCACCCTGTGCGACTCATCACCTCTGCAAAACATGGAGTGCCTTTTGTCAGGGACCTGCCCCCCACTGTCAAACAGACAACACCAGCCAACAAAATGGAGTCCCTGGTGACCAGTGTTCTCCCCAACCTATGGTATCCACCAACATATCAGCCAGAATTCTGCACAGTGCCCAGTGGTCCCTCCCTCAACCCCCAATGCCCGGCAACAACACAAAGTAGCATTCTGTTTACAATATTGTTTTTGTAAAGAACAAGCTGCAGGTGGGAGTCCATGAGACTCCAAGGAATCCATTTTGTATAATGGTGTCTGGTGTTTGAAGGTGGGATGAAGGACCCTGACAGCATGGAAACCATTTTGTGTTCTGGTGCAATATCTCGGAGGGTGGTGGGGTTACCCAGAGAGCAGGTACTGCTGTTTGTGGGATATTGCTGGGCCTTGCATCATCAGGCAAAATCCCACAAACAGCACTGCCTGTTGTCTGGGGGCTCTCCACCACCCTCCAAGACACATCACCATCTCACAAAATGGTGTGTCTTTTGTCAGGGACCTGCCCCCCACTGTCAAAAACACAATACCATCCCACTAAATGGATTCTCTGGTGGGCAGTGTTCTCCCCACCCTATGGTATCCACCAACATATCAACCAGCATTCTGCACAGTGTCCAGTGGTCCCTCCCTCACACCCCAATGCCAGGCAACAATACAAAATAGCATTCTGTTTATAATATCACTTTTATAAAGAACAAGCTGCAGGTGGGAGATCACGAGACTCCAGGGAATCTATTTTGTATAATGGTGTCTGGTGTTTGAAGGTGGGATGGAGGACCTCAACAGCATGGAAACCATTTTGTGTTCAGGTGGCAGGTCTCAGAGGTGGGGGCATCATCCAGACAGCAGGTACTGCTGTTTGTGGGATTTTGCCGGGCCTTGCATCATCGGGCAAAATCCCACAAACAGCACTGCCTGTTGTCTGGGGGCTCTCCACCACCCTCCAAGACACATCACCATCTCACAAAATGGTGTGTCTTTTGTCAGGGACCTGACCCCACCATCAAACATACAACACCATCTGACAAAATGGATTCCCTGGTGGCCAGCGTTCTCCACACCCTATAGTATACACCACCATATCAACCAGCATTCTGCAGTGTCCAGTGGTCCCTCCCTCACCCCACCCCAATGCCCAGCAATAATACAAAATAGCATTCTGTTTACAATATCACTTTTACAAAGAACAAGCTGCAGGTGGGAGACCACGAGACTCCAGGGAATCCATTTTGTGTAATGGTGTCTAGTGTTTGAAAGTGGGATGGGGGCCCCCGACAGCATGGAAACCATTTTGTGTTCTGGTGCCAGGTCTTGGAGGGTGGGGGGTCACCCAGACAGCTGGTACTGCTGTTTGTGGGCCTTGCATCACTGGAGACCATCCCACAAACAGCACTGCCTGTTGTCTGGGGTCTTCCCACCACCTACCGTGACTCATCACCACCACACAACATGGAGTGCCTTTCATCAGGGACCTTCCCCCCACCATCAAACACACAACACCATCCCACGAAATGGATTCATTGGTGTCCAGTGTTCTCCCCACCCTACGGTATCCACCAACATATCAAGCAGAATTCAGGACAGTGTCCAGTGGTCCATCCATCACCCCCCAATGCCTGGCAACAACTCAAAACAGCATTTTGTTTAACATATTGTTTTTATAAAGAACAAGCTGCAGGTGGGAGACCATGAGACTCAAGGGAATCCATTTTGTATAATGGTGTCTGGTGTTTGAAGGTGGAATGGAGGACCCCCACAGCATGGAAACCATTTTGTGTACTGGTGCCAGGTCTCAGAGGGTGGGGGGGGGGTCACCCAGACAGCAGGTACTGCTGTTTGTGGGGTGTTGCCTTGCCTTGCATCACCGGGCACCATCCCAAAAACAGCACTGCCTGTTGTCTGGGGCCTCCCCACCACCCTCAAAGACTCATCACCATCTTACAAAATGGTGTGCCTTTTGTCAGGGACCTGCCCCCCACCGTCAAAAACACAATACCATCCCACTAAATGGATTCTCTGGTGGGCAGTGTTCTCCCCACCCTATGGTATCCACCAACATATCAACCAGCATTCTGCACAGTGTCCAGTGGTCCTTCCCTCACACCCCAATGCCAGGCAACAATACAAAATAGCATTCTGTTTATAATATCACTTTTATAAAGAACAAGCTGCAGGTGGGAGATCATGAGACTCCAGGGAATCTATTTTGTATAATGGTGTCTGGTGTTTGAAGGTGGGATGGAGGACCCCAACAGCATGGAAACCATTTTGTGTTCAGGTGGCAGGTCTCAGAGGTGGGGGCATCATCCAGACAGCAGGTACTGCTGTTTGTGGGATTTTGCCGGGCCTTGCATCACTGGGCACCATCCCACAAACAGCACTGCCTGTTGTCTGGAGGCTCCCCACCACCCTCCTAGACTCATCACCATCTCACAAAATGGTGTGCCTTTTGTCAGGGACCAGCCCACCACCGTCAAACACATAACACCATCTCACAAAATGGATTCCCTGCTGGTCAATGTTCTCCTCACCCTATAGTATCCACCAACATATCAACCGGCATTCTGCACTGTGTCCAGTGGTCCCTCCCTGTCCCCCACCAATGCCCAGCAACAACACAAAATAGCATTCTGTTTACAATATCACTTTTATAAAGAACAAGCTGCAGGTGGGAGACCACAAGATTCCAGAGAATCCATTTTGCATAATGGTGTCTAGTGTTTGAAGGTGGGATGGAGGACCCCGAGAGCATGGAAACCATTTTGTGTTCTGGTGCCAGGTCTTTGAGGGTTGGGGAAGGGTGACCCAGACAGCAGGTACTGCTGTTTGTGGGTTGTTGCTGGGCCTTGCATCACTGGGCACCATCCCACAAACAGCACTGCCTGTTGTCTGGGGGCTCCCCACCACCCTCCGAGACTCGTCACCATCTCAGAAAATGGTTCGCCTTTTGTCAGGGATCTGCCCCCCATCATCAAACACACAACACCATCCCACAAAATGGATTCCCTGGTGGCCAGTGTTCTCCCCACCCTACGGTATCCACCAACATATGAACCAGCATTCTGCACAGTGTCCAGTGGTCCCCCCCCCCATCACCGGCAACTTCACAAAATAGCATTCTGTTTACAATATTGCTTTTATAAAGAACAAGCTGCAGGTGGGAGACCATGAAACTCCAGGGAATACTTTTTGTGTAATGGTGTCTAGTGTTTGAAGGTGGGATGGAGGACCCTGATAGCATGGAAGCTATTTTGTGTACTGCTGCCAGGTCTCAGAGGGTGGGGGGTCAGCCAGACAGCTGGTACTGCTGTTTGTGGGCTTTGCATCACCGGGCACCATCCCACAAACATCACTGACTGTTGTCTGGGGTCTCCCCACCACCTTCCACAACTCATCACCACCGCACAACATGGAGTGCCTTTCGTCAGGGACCTGCCCCCACAGTCAAACACACAACACCATCCCATGAAATGGATTCTCTTGTGGCCAGTGTTTTCCCCACCCTACGGTATCCACCAACATATCAACCAGCATTTGACACAGTGTCCAGTGGTCCCTCCCTCACCCCCCCAATGCCCGGCAGCAACACAAAATAGCATTCTGTTTACAATATTGCTTTTATAAAGAACAAGCTGCAGGTGGGTGACCATGAGATTCCAGGTAATCCATTTTGTGTAATGGTGTCTAGTGTTTGAAGTTGGGATGAAGGACCCTGACAGCATGGAAATGATTTTGTGTGCTGGTGCCAGGTCTCAGAGGGTGAGGGGGTCACCCAGACAGCAGGTACTGCTGTTTGTGGGACGGTGCCAGGCCTTGCATTACTGCCCACCATCCCACAAACAGCATTGCCTGTTGTCCGGGGACTCCCCACCACCCTCCAAGACTCATCACCACCTCAAAAAATGGAGTGTTTCTTGTCAGAGACCTGCCCCCCCACCATCAAATGCAGGACAGCATCCTACAAAATGGATTCCCTGGTGGCCAGTGTTCTCTTCACCCCTTAGGACCCAGGGAATCCATTTTGTGAAATGATGCGTGGTGTTTGATTGTGAGGTCCTTGGGAACCATTTTATGTGATGCCCCCCCCAACCATCTGGCACTATCACACAAAATGGAATCCTGCCCTCACCCACCCACCCAAACAACCACAGCATCATCTAAAACACCTGGCACTATACCACAGAATGGATTCCCTGGTGTCAGGGGCCTCCCCACCATCAACCATCTGGCACTATCCCACAAAATGGATTCCTGCCCTCCACCCACTCACCCAAACAACCAGCTCCATGAAGCGTCAGGCATGGATCCCTGGTGGACGCTGGTCCCACCCACACCCTCGAAAACACAGCATCACGGTGCCCAGTGGTTCTTCCCCACCACCTGAGACCAAACACAATCACTTGTATTAGAGCCACCCCCAACTCACCACACTGGAACCACATACAAGCGACATTACGCTGGTGCCACTGAAACCCCACCCTCCAAGACCATTTCAGAAAGATATTGGTGTCCTGGCCTCCCCACCTCCTTACCCCACAGGACATTTTTCACAATAAACAGTTGATACGTACCTTACTGGACTGAATGCTGGACAGAACGCTGGGCAGAAAGCTGTCATTCTGCAGTGTTAACTGACTAATATCTGGCAGTACTCCACATGGCGTTCAGACAAACTTGACAGCAGCCCACAAAAATGCTTGCTCCAGGATCGTGGTCCACGCACTGCACAGCATTACAAAATGGACACAAACAAATATTTGTTTTTTGTGCCCAGCATTCAGTGTTCTGTCCAGCAAGCATTCAACAGGCAGGGAAAACATTTTAAAATGGGCAGCCGGAAAACATATGCACTTGCTCCACGGTCACTCGCTCCCAGTTCCCAGCTGTTCCCCTTCACAGATACAGCAGCACACAAATATGAGCATTAAAAATATTTAAAAAGGGTGATGAGAGAGAAATAGAAAATAGAAAACAAATGATGAAAACAAACGACAAGCAGTCACGCTTGCAAGCTGCATTCACTGAGAAGCCCTACTTCCTGTTTTGTGACTTCTCAGTGAACTGGCTCTCAGAAAACCCCACAAAAATGTTAAAGCTTGCACAAATGGCTCAATAAATATATATGTAAACAGTATTACCTGAGCACAATAGTTGAGTGGGCGATATCTGGCAGATTGCGATGAAGCAAAAACGAAAAGTGATTGCAACAACAGCTAAGCTACTACTCTACCAGCATGCAGAAGCAAAGTGAGGATGCCAAGTTTGAAACTGGGTTTTCTTAGGATTTTCCAATGGGACCCCTACACCTGCCAGCCAATTGAAAGAGGCTTACAATGTGGGCTATCACCCAAAGAGGTTTAATAAGCCCTATCTTGATTGGCTGGCAAGTAATATTAAAAACTAAGAGTGACGACTACAGACGTGGCACGGACACACTGGGACTCTGCAGCTGATGTCTGTAGTTATCCTTGGGCACAGAGAGGTAATTTAGACTGCTGCCTACAGATGATACTTGGACAAAATGAATTAAGGATGAGTCTATGTTTGCTGAACCAGTTCTCAACAGAGGCAAAACCAAGTTGGAGATTTTTTTGCAAGGATTGTGGATCCTTATGGCTGGTGTAAATTATCATCGTATAGTATGATTTGTTCCGGGCAGTAATGATGGAGGCTATTCAGGAAGAGACTGAATAGAAGGGGACCCAGTATGGAACCCTCAGAAACTCCAGAGTGGACTGATCTTGCATTGGAGAGGACATCGGCAATTTTTACTCTTTGAGATCTATTTTCCAGATAGCTTTTAAACCAAGCTGTGGAGTCTGGGGAGAGCCCAGTATTTAAGAGCTGTTCCAGGAGCAGACAATGATGGATAGTATTGAAGGCTTTAGTTAGATCTATAAATACCAACCCGGCTAGTTGCCCACTATCCAGAGAACTGTGGATGGCACCGGTGAATTCCAGGAGGGCAAATGTGGTGCTGTGCCCTTTTCTGAAACCAAGTTATTGTGTATATAGGATGTTGTGTTTGTCCAGGTAATCAGTGAGTTGGTCAGCAGCTAGGCGTTCGATGGCCTTGGAAAGGGAAGGCAATATGGACATTGATCGGTGGTTTCCACGGTTGGTCCTATCTCCACTTTTATGGTCTGGAGCAATGGTAGTGGATTTCCATCTGTCAGGGAACTGGTTGAGACAGAGGGAGAGGCTGAATATCTTCGTGGACTAATCACCTTGTCTTGGGTGAGGGATAGCAGTTTTAGGTTAAGTGAGTCCTCACTATTTCTTAATTTTGCAATTGCTTTACTTATGTATTTGCAAGCTTCGTGCATCTTGATTGCTTTGAAATAGAATGGAGGATGTGTAGAGGAGGGAAGGGTGCTGTTAGGAGGAGCAGGGGAGTGTGATTCATCAAAGTAGTCAGGGGGAGAACATTACTAAGGTCTGTGAAGGCCATATTGAAAGTATTAGCAATAGTTGTGGGGTCAAGGGTAATAGACCAATCAGCGATTAGCACAGATGGGGAGGTGTTTGGTTATTTTCTGATTACTTCTTTAATATTGTTACAGAATGCTGTCCCATTTCCCCATGAGCTAGTGAGAGTTTCCCTGTAGTAGGTGCTTTTGTGTAGTTGGATTGATTTCGTACAGTCATATGGGGCATGTTTATTGTTCTGAATGTCGGCTTGCATGCCGGATGCCCGAGCCAGAAGCTAGAGGTGGTCCCTTGATTTTAGCTGTATAATTAGTCAGTGGCAAGCCATGGATTGCAAAGGGCTTTGACTTTACGCTTTTTGAAGGGGGCATAGGAGTCACAGGCTGTGTTGAAGGCAGAGATGAAAAAATCCAGGGCCGAGTTGACATCCGTTGCATTGTAGATAAGAGACCAATCCTGCTGCCTGAGGTAGGATTTGAGGAGTTTCAGCTTCCCTCAGGGAAGAATTCTGCTGGTGAGGGCTGATGGTGGGGGTTTATTGACCACTCACAGGTGACAGGGGAGTGATCACTAAGTGAGTCCGGGATGATGGAGAGGTTGGCGATACAGGTAGGGTGGCTGGTTAGCACCCAATCTAGGAGGGAGCTAGATCCGGTTCTGTAGTTGTGTCTGGTAGGGGAGGTGACCAGTTGAGTAAGGTTAACAGAGGTGATAGCATCCTTGAGTATTCCAGTATCGGGGGCAAGCCAGTTTATGTTAAAGTCTCCAAACATGATTAACTCTAAACAAAGGGGTTGTGTTCAGTGAAGTCCAGGATGGCGTTGAGGCCTTTTACTTGTTCCTTTGGGGGGATGTACACTGTAGCAACTGTGAGGACATTGCTGTGAGCTCCTAGGATGATATGAATAGGAAGGATCTGTGCAGATGAGTCTGAGGGAGGGGTGGTTAGGGGTGGCCCAGGAGAGGCTGTCTGAGGTATATAGTGCAACCCAATCCTCTTTTGCCATCTGATCCAGCCTAAAAACAATGTAGCCAGGCAGGGCGATTGCCAAGTCAGGGACTTTAGGTTTTAGGTTTTTAGTGTCAGTGGCTCAGTAGGTAGCACACTCTCCTCTGAGGCCGGGAGATCAGAGGGCTGTGGGTTCAGTTTCCACATCTGGCACTTGGGTTAATATCCCAGTACTGACACTGTAATGCAGTATGAGAGGGGTGCTGCATTTCTGAGGTGCCGTCTTTCAGATGAGACGTTAAACCGAGGTCCCATCTGCCTGGATTGGTGGTAGTTCAGGTGGATGTTAAAGATCCCATGGCACTTATCGAAAAGAGTAGGGGTATTTTATTGAAAAAAGTTGGGCTTCATTACAAAGAACAAAAAACAGTCATACTGTACAATACATCATCTATAATGCAACACAAAAGTAAGAGAAACATCAACAATCAGTAAAGGAAAAATTACAATTTTGCCACAATAGATGAAATTTAGAACTGGGAAAAGTTTGGAAATCACGCAACTTAACTGAGTTCAAAGCTTGACAAATATTATTGAGAACTTCTTTCATAGTAAGCACTTTTTGATGTAATACTAACAGACATCGTGCTTGCCAGATGTAGTATCTAATAACAACAAAAACCACATATAAAGTATCAATATGATATTTTGAATTTAAAGCAGCATTAGTGCAAAACATAATCTGATCATAAGTTAGGAGATAAAATAAAGGTTCAAACCATAAATCCCCCAATTTCGACCATAATTCACTAGAAAAAGGACAGTCCAAAAACAAATGCTGTTGAGTTTCAAGAACTTCATGGCACGACTCTCTAGGACAAAAACGGGCATTGAGGGCCTTATGTTTGTGATTTCCCTTGACTCCCAGTTTACCATGATTACTTAGCCATACCATATCCCAGACAAATGAAGGAAGACGTGGATTACTAAGTTGTTGAACAACCCAGGTAGTACGATTTACAGGGCAACAAGGAAAAACTACAGGCTCCAAAGCTTCACTCCGCCATATGTGTTCATAAATCATTTTCCTAGTAAAAGTACAAAAATCTTTAGAGGAGAAGCCCCAGGATAAGGCCATTTTGAAGCTTTCTTTTCCATATACTGGAATGAGTAAGGAACGAGAAAAAAAATTCTTATTTACAGGGTTCCAATTAACTGTGCACGATGAGAACCATAACAAAAAAAACGTTTCCAAATAGTATCACCGGGTTTAATGGCCTTACCAAAATTATAGTAAAAAAATAAACTGTAGAAAAAACCAATAGGGTGAACCATATTAGCCCCACCCTCACTAATAGGTCTATATGTTATATTACGTTTGATTGGGTTAAGCCGTGACCCCCAGAATCCGTGAAAGAAGACCCCATTTAATTTAGTAAAAAGTACAGAAGGAGGAGGAAAAACATAACTAAGATACAAAAAAATTGGTATAACCAAGTTTTAAAGCAACACCACCCTTTTTTTTTTACCGATTAAAATCGATTTCCAACTAGCAATCAAATCTTGGCCTTTTTAATAGCAATAAGCCAGTTATGGGAAAGGTATGTCACCTGATCAAAATAGATCCTAAATATTTAAAGGAGCCATTCATAACAGGAATCCGGCATAAGTACCATTAGCCGGAGAATGGAATAGCCTAATGTTACACCCAGGCTTTTCCAAAATTAACTTTGGAGCCAGACACAGACGCAAAGGTGTAAAAATCTGAACCAGCGCATCTTCTTTAGATCTTCTATCCACCACCACTACCAAATCATCAGCGTATGCTAACAACTTAATCATAAGTACAGAAGGGGGTCCTTGTAATCCAATAATATCTTGGCACAGTAGAATAGCCCGTATTAATGTATCAATGTAAAAATTATAAAGTATTGGGCTTAAAGGGCAGCCCTGCCGGACACCACGAACTAGTGAAACCGGATTTCCTAACCAACCGTTAACATTTGGGATTATAAGCGCATCTGTATACAATGACTGAATCCAGAAAAGAAATTTTTTTTTTTTTTTTTAATTTGGATTTTTCCACCTCCTCCTAGCTGCCGGCCGCCCAATGTTCAGCCCGGTCACGGGCCAACGGCTTCCACCCCCCCACATCGGCCTCAGGTCCTCCGATACCCCGTGGCTTACCCCCACGGTGGGGCTGCGGGAGGGGAGAGCAGGTCCCGCAGAGACCGTAATTGGTCGGAGGACTGGCCTGGGCTAATCGGGCCGCCGTGGGTTTATGGAGGGCGGACGGCAGCCGCTCCATTTTCCTCTTTCCGGGAGGCGGGGTCGTGCAATGACGTCCAGCATCCGCCCCGCCTCCTACAATTTTTGAGCACGGCAGCGTGGGTACTCCTAGCCCACTAGAGTCCCCATCGCCCGGGATGCTACCCCATCCTCCCCCGGAGAAAGAGACAGTCCAACGGATGCTCAATCCTTCTTCCTCGTCGCCCTCCCGACGACTCGGTCCGGCCTCAACCCGGTCGCCGGCGTCGCAAGCGGAAATCCAACCGCTGCGCCAACGAGCCGGTCCAGAAAAGAAATTTGACTGGGAATCCAAAAGCTTTTAGGACAGAGAATAAAAAATCATGAAGTACTCTGTCAAAAGCTTTTTCTTGATCTATGTCCAGAACCCAACCAGACACAATGTTCCTATCCCCCAACACAAATAATTCACGTAGTAAAATTAGATTGTCATGCTGGTACCTGCCAGGGACACCACAGGTCTGATAAGGACTTAAAAGAAAAGCAACTTTAAGTAATCTGTTTAGAAGAATTTTAGCTAATATTTTATAATCGACATTTAAAAGACTGATTGGCCGCCGATTACTTAGGTCAGTAACATCTCCCTTTTTTAAAAATCAAAAGTAGAATAGCCTCCTTCATCGATTTAGGCAAGAGACCAGAGATCAAAATCTCTTTGTACAGCAAAGTTAAAGTAGGAGCTAATTCCGACTAAAATGTTTTAAAAAAACGTGCCGTGAGGCCATCTGAACCAGGAGCAGACTGTACACATAATTTATTAATGGCTTGTATAACTTCAGCCTCTGTAATATCAGCCTGAAGGTGTTCTTGATCAGAGACAGAAAGTTGAGGGAGATGCAGAGATTCCAAAAAAGTGTTTGGCAGACTCACAGTCAGGCTTACTACCTAACATGTTGAAAACATGGTGTTCAACAAGTTGTACTAAAGATTCAGGAGAAGTAATCAAAGTGCCATTAGGGGACTTCAAACACTGTATGAATTTAGAGTTAACTCGACTCTTACATGCCTTAAAGGGATCTAAACCTCTTTTGTCCATCTTAGTCCCAAATTTGGCTTCTTGTCCCAAAGTACTAGCTCTATCATACTGCAATTTCTTCATTTGAGTGCAAATAACAGAAATCTGATCACTAAAATCATGTCGAGTAGTATCAGTAAGTGACAACAAATGCTGAAGCTGTTGTCTGAGGGCTAAATACTTCAAATATTTCCTGTTATTAGAAACAGCTGCAATATTTTGAAAAGCTACCTTCAAACGGGATTTGGAATCTTCCCACCAATCAGCAATTGTGTCATAAAAATCAATGACAGATAATCTAGCCATCCATTCTCTATGCCACAATTTTAAAAAGGAGGGGTCTTCCAAGAGGGAGTCATTAAAACGCCAACGGTTCTTTTTACATCGGGGTGCAGATTCCCACGAAAAAGATGCACATAAGGTAGCATGATCTGAGAATTCAATCCCAACAGTGCGACGAGAGGATTCGCAAGATTTTAGATAAAAAAATAAAATCTATACGAGTCCGCAGGGGCCCTTTGAAAAAAGTAAAGCCTCCTTTAGCATGACAATGCCTATATGCATCAAGAAGCTGGGCTGTATTTACAATATCTTTCAGGGCTACTGAATCACAAAACATTTTAGGAGTCTTAAGACCCCTATCTTCTGGCTGCAGGCCACAATTAAAATCGCCTACCAAAAGCATCAATCTGGAAGTATGTAAATAGGGTCTAATTAGGTTAAATAAGGAGACTCGTTGAGCTTTAGTCTGAGGAGCATAAACTGCTACAAGGCGGCGCTCCTTAGAATATGTGAAATCAAGCAGCAAAGCTCTTCCCGGTACAATGTCAACTAGTCTAGAGACATGAAAATTAGAGTTAGAAAATAAGATGCCTATGCCATCACAGGTGTCAGGGCCAGAGGACCAAAAGGACGGTCCATTAATCCAAGCCCTTGAAGCCTGCTGTAGCTCGCTATGAGACTTGAGTCTAGTATCAACCAAACAAAAGATGTCACAATGAAGATCATTACGAGTCAGAAAAATACCACCTAATTTCTTATGACCCTTAATACTATTAACATTGAGAGAACAGATTGACAAATGTGCCATTGTTTTTAAGTGCCAACCGGAGATTTACTCCTCTGACTTTGTCTGGTTCGTTTAGCTATAGGGTCTAATTCAGTGCTACTGTCCTGTTCAGGACAAGACCGAGTTGAGGAGGTGTCAGTATCATTCCCACCAGAGTCTTTATCTGCGATTTCAGTAGTTAAAATGGCATATTTATTTGTGGATTGCCAAGGACGAGTAACAACATCTTTACCACGGCTGTTCACAGCCTGACCTTTCCTAGTCTGTTTATGGGTAACTAAGGTAAAACCAGAAGAATCTGAATCAGAAGCCAATTGTAAGGGAGGGGGAGGAGGGGGCATCTCAACATCTAGCTTATCACTCACAGCAGATTTTGTAGCGGGATCTAAGTCTAGAGGGGAAGGTACTTCAACAGAAGTAACTGCAACAGGGGATATATCTGGATTTTCCATAGCTTGTGATACTATAGTAGTAGCAGGTTTAGCCACATGACAATCCGTATTGGCCTGCATATGCTGAGCACTAGTAATTAAGCCCTCATGAGAGGGACAATCAATTCTATTGTGCGAAGCCCAAGGACAACGGCTGTAAGCATGGCCTGTACCATCACATAAATTACATTTAAAAGGGTTGGAACAGGCACTGGAAGAGTGACAAATTCAAAACAATGGCTACATTTCATGATGTCAAGCTGAACTTAGATGTGTTCGTGAGCCACATTTAAAACAGGATTTAGGCTGACCAGCATAATAAATAAGGCCCTTATCCTTACCTAAATAAAAAAAACTAGGTAGATGTTTGGGTCCCGTATTAGTGGAAAATAATTTAACTCTCACCCTCCAGCTACCATCCCAAATTTGCTCACTATCTAACATAGGAGTAGGTCTATTAAGTACCTCACATCTTTTATTTAACCAAAATAAGATATCCTCCACATTCACCCCTTCGTTCTTAAAAATAATTGTGATATTCCTAACCGCAGGTCTTGTCAATGGAATAACTTGAAAAGGAGACCAAAGGGGGGAGGTCTGAAGCGTTGCATACTGAGCCCAGAATTTATCCAGACTTGAGACTTGTTTAAAACTAATGTCAAAATTATAATTACCAAGATTAGTTAAAGCGAATATTTCAGAAGCAGAAAACTTCATGGACCCCTTTAGTAATTGTCGTGCAATAAATATACGATCAGGAGGTTCCTCCAACCCACCTTTATATAGGAGTCGAACTGCATTACGCCTAGGGGCAGGCTCACCTTTGGAGGAAAATAGATCAGCTAACTTGAAACTACCAGGTTTATCTGCTGGAGACCTACCATGAATATGAGATACAGGTTTAGATACAGACCCTGATTCCATATTAACTTCAGAGGGGAAAAACAGGGTATAAAACCTCATGAGTGTTAGCATTTCCTAGACCCCTTTGAGGAAGCAGCGGTGTAACTGTAGGTTTACAAACATTAACCTCAGAAACTACAGTAACAGAATCAGAATTCAAATGTTCACAAGTAATACCCCGGGGTTCGTTGGAGCTCAAGGAAATGTCAGGCGCTGCCGCAGCAGTTGCCTTCTGCAACATTAACAAATATGCAGGGTCCTGGGAATCTGGTGTCCAAACCCCCCACTTCCCCTTTCTCCCAACCAGCGTTCTCCAGGGCACTATCCAGAGACCAAGACGACACTAGAGGAGGTTGAGATAATGAATCATGTTCAGGTTTTTGCTTTTTAAACGGTACACCTCCTCTCTTACTCCAACCAGGAGTTTTATCAGCAGAAAAAATAAATACCTCAGTTTCTTTAATCTGGTGTTCAGAAGTCTCAACAAGTTCAGGAGCAGAAATTACTTTGCTGTGACTCGAAACAGTCTCCCCCGTGATTCGGTGGACAGAATGAGGAGAAACAGTGACAGGCTGTAGGCACACCGCGTCCTTGGTCGAAAAACTGCCAGCCTTCGTCGAAACGACCACTAACGCGGAAGTGAGCAGAGAGGACGCCGCAACGTCAGCGTCAGCAAGGGGCTTACCAGCTGCAGCGTCTCCAGGGATAGTCGACCGTTTAGTCGTCTTACAGCATGCCGTGATTTTAACATCCAACTCCTTCACTCTCAGCAACAACGCCGCTCGCTGTTTCTCCAGGGCAGAATGAAGGGAGGAAGCAACAAATAGGTCAGTAACCACCTTGCTACCGTCAGATACTGCACAATCAACAACAGTATCTTCCATAATAGTGCTACCACAAATATCAGCAACAGCCAAATTCTCATCCGTGGCCTCAGTAGCTCCAGGCACAGGGGAGGAGGCCCACTCCCCTGTACTCACGACGTCCATCTCCTCCAGGGTTTCATGCAGACTGGCCATCAGGCAGCCAGCAGCAGAGGCTCCACCTACACAGAGTAGGGGAATTTCCCCAGTGTCCTGGCCAAATTTCCCTCATTCACTAAAAATACCACCAACAGCTTAATCTGGTTCAAGGTCAGTTGGCATTCATCTGTATCCCCTTCCCCCGGGTCGTGCCTGAAAATAGGCAGGATTTGTCTAGTGCACTTACCCGGTCAACAAAAGCTAAATAAATAAAATAAATAAATAAAAACCAGGTTTTGACTACCGCAATGACGTCCAGTTTGTATTGGCTTGAGAAGATTTACAGGGCATCGAGCTTTGGGAGAAGGCTGCAAATGATGAGGGTAGCAAGGGAGAGTGCCCCAGTGTGTTTTGCTTGGTTGATCGACCCGTGAGTTATGGGGCCAGGGTTAGGGTGAATGTTGCCAAACAGAAGCAGCAGAAGGAGCAGTAGCCTCAAGGTACACAAGTGTAGGTCCCTGATGGAGAGTTTTCAAGACTGCTTCGTACTGATGGGTAGAGAGAGCTGCTGGCACTGGTCTCAGAGTGGTGTCATATGTAACAAGAGTGGGAGAGGAGATGTGAGAGCCCGAGGCTCTCAGTCAGGGGTACCTGGGTGCTGCCATTCATAATCCGCTGAGGGTGCGGGGGGGGGGAGTACGGTTCAACGTGCAGAGTGTATGGGTGGTAGTGGATGAAGTCAAATTGGTAACTTGATAGAGGGAATGGATAACAGGATCCAGGGAGGTGGAAGAGGGGAAATAGTGACAGGACAATAAAGAGTTGAGGAAGCATAGTAGAATGTGTCATAACTTCCAGCAGTCAGGTTGGCAAAGCAGGGAGGGGTGCAGGAGGGAAGCACAGGATAGAAGGCAGACAAGGAGTGGAGTACTTGAGGGAGGGAGAGAGGAAGAGTCAGAGAGTTGTATAGTACTGCAGGGGAGAGAGAGAGAGAGAGAGGAGAGCTTGAGGGAGGACAAGTCAAGAGAGGCGTTGGCCGGATGAGGAAGGGCCTTGTGAGGCCCTAGGGCATTAAACAGGGGGGACTCAGCTAGGGGAGGGGCTTAGTACTATTTAATAAAGGTCGGAGGAGGGGGTTGGAGGAGGGGGGGTGGGTGCAAATTTTTGGCTTTTCCAATGCAATCTAATGGCCGCTGAAGCCCAGGAAAGCACAGACAGAGAGAACAAAAAGCCGGTCCAATCAGAGGCAGAAGCATAAGGCACAGGTCCAATCAGAGGTGGCAGCAGAGAGCGCTAGCCAATTGGAGCTACTGTGGAGCTGCAATGGAGGAGTGGGCAGGTGGTTGGCTTCTTGAGCCACGGCCACTCCAGCAGCACAGGCAATCCCGTTCGGGGGCTGGAGATCTAAGGGAGGGAGAGAGGACAGAAGGGATTACTATAAGGGGCAGAGAGACAATGGGAGCATGATGCAGGTGTAAAAACAGTATGGGGGAGACTGCAGGAGGTCAGAGACAGAGAGAAATTAGCACAGCAGGAAGAGCTGAGAATGGGGAAGGGGGAGGGCTGCCAGTAGCAAGAAAACAGATTAATATGCCCTGGACCAGAGGAGTGCAGGAGCGAGACAGGATTGGCTAGGAGAGTGAGCAGAGTAAAGAAAGTTTTAAATGCAGAGGCTAGCGAGAACTAAAACAGCAGGGGGGCTAGGAGTGAGGAGCAGAGTTACAATGCAAGCAGTTTAACAAAGACTAAGCAGCAATTAAAATCAAAAAGCAGTACAGTGCAAGGTAAAACAAACAATATAGGCAAATTTTTGCTTTTTCCAATGCAATCTAATGGGTGCTGAAGCCCAGAAAAGTACAGACGGAAAGAACAAAAAGCTGGTCCAATCAGAAGCAGAAGCGTAAAGGCACAGGTCCAATCAGAGGTGAGCAGAGAGTGCTGGCCAATCGAGCTACTGTCGGCTTTCCCGGCAGGGTCTGTGGTCTTACCCAGCTTGGCAGAGTTACTGGGCGGCTGCAATGGAGGAGTGGGTGGGTGGCTGGCTTTTCGAGCAGCGGCCACTCCAGCACCACAGGCAAGCCAGGTCAGGGGCTGGAGATCCGGCTTGGCAGAGCTCCTGGGTGGCTGCAATGGAGGAGTGAGTGGGCAGAAGGCTTCTCAAGCTGTGGCCGCTCTGGTGGCACAGGCAAGCCCGGTCAGTGGCTGGAAATCAAAGGGAGGTTCTGAAAATGTTCTGTAAATTGGTAATCGCCTAATCTGTGATGGTATTTCATTCCATGTAGTGGCTGCAGAAAAAGCATATGCACATTAACTTGATCAGTTCTTCACCATTTAGTGAGTCATTTCCCATTTTTGTTAGATTGCTGCCTTTGTGTGTTTCTTTGCTTTGGAGTTTTTGGCCAAGCACCCACATGGGACTGTGAGTGCATGCTTTTGTTTGTTTACACAATGTTTAGACATGATAGAGGGAAAGGCAAGGGTGCTATAGCCCTACATGTCGCAGAGGGCATAGAGGCTGTGGAGGATGTACAAATCAGGAGAAGCAAAGGGGGACAGGTTGCTGTAGGTTCACTCCATGGTGCTCAGGCAAGAAAATATTGGAGCGAGTGATCTATAGACCACCAGGACAAGGGAAAGAGAGAGATAGGGAGCCTAGAGAAAAACTGTTAAGAGGAGTGAAGAAGAGGGCTGTAGTGGTGGTGGGTGATCTGAACCAGTTGTATATCGACTAGAGATGCAGCGAAGTTAAATTCCGCCCATGAAGTGGATGCAGAGTGGCCCACTTTGCATTACCATTCCGCTACACGAAGTGCCTATTTAAAACCCTCACTTCACTACTTCGCATTGTAATTATGACTTTGTGTTGCTCACTCCACCTTACTTCACTTTAAGGTAGAGTGAGAATTCACAGGCAGCCCACACACATCACATGGCTTACACAGTGTAGGTCACATGCTTCAGGCAGGGGGACAGGGTCATAATGCCACTTAAGACATTATGCTGCATAACAAAAATCGCGCTGCCAATACAGCATGATATTGCCATGCAGCATATCATCTTTTGTGAGGGGCTCCACCCACACCCCCATTACAGGGGTTGCATTTCAGACCCCCACCAAAGATTCTCAACTCCGGGGGTCCAACTCGGAGCAGACAAATTGTAAAAAAGAAATGTCTGGCACTGGAAATCCAACCCAGTCCCAGACGCAGCACTTGGGTTTCTGCTGCTGTGGCTCAGTCCAGTAGGCCACGGCAGCTGCTTGGCAAAACCCACTCCCAGCAGAGGTCTTATCCTTTGCCTGGGAGTGTGTGCATGATGCAATACTGCGTACAGCAGTATAAGTGGTATTTCACCATTTGCTGTCATGGACAGTGCTCTGTCGGGTTAGCTATAATTATATTATGACCCGATAGGTCAGGCAGACAGGCAGGCAGTGACTCACATTTGAAAGAGAGTTCCACTTTTGTCTTGTAGTAGGAGAAAGAGGTTGTGTGTAGAGATGCAGTGAAGTTAAATTCCACCAGCAAAGTAGACGTGAAGTAGACCACTTTGCGTTCCTTAATGGCTATGCGAAGTGCCCATTGAAAGCACTACTTCACCACCCTACCAGGTCATAATGTCATACCCTTAATAGCTCGACGTATAAGCTAACTGAAACAGTGCTGTCCCTGCCAGCGGATGGTGCAATTCTGCGTATATACTGCTGTACGCGGTATTGCACCATTCACACACTCCCAGGCAGAGGATAAGACCTCTGCTGGGAGTGGATTCTGCCAAGCAGCTGCTATGGCTCACTGTACTGAGCCACAGCAGCAGGAACTCAGGCACTGCATCTGGGACCAGGTTTGATCCCCAGTCCCTGACATTTTACTTTTTACTACGGATTGTGCGCTCCCCGAGTTGGATCCCCAGAGTTAGAATCTTTTGTGGGGGGGGTCCGTGGCACAGCCCCCCATGACGGGGGTTGTGGGGGTGGACCTCCCACAGAAAACAGACTTGTGCTGCATGGCAATATCGCACTGTATTGGCAGCACGATTTTGCCATGCAGCATAATGTCTTGCAACATTATGACCCCGTGCCCTTCGCCACTTCACCTTGTGATGATGGTGATAATGACTTTGCACTGCAGGCGGAGTGAGACTTTACAGGCAGCCCACACACATCACATGGCTTACACAGTCTAGGTCACATGCTTCAGGCAGGCAGGAAGTGAATCATGCTTGAGTTTCACTGCAGCAGCAGCCCCTGACTCCAACAACACCTGCCCCCTCCACCTGTGCTTGGTCCTCCCCGTACCTCATTAGTGTGAGAGTTCTTTACTACACTGCCTGGGGACAGCAGTGTAGTGAAATGTAATCTGTGTGGTGTGGTGGTGGGCCATGGTCCCAAAATAACTCACCTTGGCACAGGTGGTCAGCACACCCACCTGTACAACCACCATTGTGTACAGTGGCAGGCCATGGTTGCATAACAGAGCAGTAATGCACCTGCTGGCCCTGCTGGGAAAGAGGGGACAGCACGGCATCCACCTGCGCGTGGTGGTGTGAAGCGAGGGAGGGCCATGGATCAAGCAGCTGCTCCACCACTACAACCTGCAGCAGGTGACGGTGGAAACCCTGTCCGACTACCTGCCACACAGACCAATTTGGGCCTGATGTGGAGTGAGTTGAAGGCTGTTAACCACCATCTTGACAACGTTGAGCAGCAGTTGAAGCAAATTGAGGGGTACCAGCTACAAATTATGGGGATGCTTCAACTGCTGCTGTCCCATCAGAATGCTGATCATTAGTTTTATTTTTTCCTTGCACCCACCACCCTCTGTGTGAAAAAATAGTTCCTGACATTGCCCCCAATCCATCCCCCCTCTATCTTCAAATTTTGGGCCCTTTCTCATGCACATCTCTTTTTCTGGATGATGCTACCCTCTTGTACATTGTTGATTCCCTTTCGGTACTTGATATTTTCTGTCATTCCCCTTCCCCCCGGGTCATCATTATCATTATCATCAACATCATCATCATCATCAACAGGAACTGCTACATCACAACTTTTTGAGGAGGAGAGGATTTAACACCAACAGATCCAGACACAGCCACCTTGGCTTTCTTTTTCTCCGGTTCCCAATCAGTGTATCATCAGAACTGAAAAAAAATTTAACTGCTGTGATTTGTGAAGAACGCAATTTGTCTCGTGAAGAGTGACTGGTGTGACATGACTAATGAACTGTACACAAATACCTATGGCTGCACTTCCCTGACCTGTAGCACCCCAAACACGCTGACTTGAAAACACATATTAATGAGTACAATGGTCAAGCCGAGATACTACAAAACAGGGTTACATCACATGCAACTTACAACCCAAAAACTTAAACTTTTGTAATTCATGAATCATCGTGACCATGAAGATGAAGAATGCAATTTGTATCATGAGTGACTCGTGATGATCACCCTGACTTAAAAAGGCACATTAATGAGTACAATGTTCACGCAGAGATATGCACCACACAGTACTCTGAAGGGAAGCCAAACAGGCAACTGCGACTTAAGTTACAGATGGAGATTGGGCCCTAAAGAGATGCAAATGCACCGACAGATTAAGATTGCACTGTGCACTCAAGAGATGCAGATGCAAAGGCATGCAACAATATAACCAGTGCTCACAAGTCACAAATCCAAATCTGGAAAAGAATACCTTTTGCCAGTTGTGCGGGGGGGGGGGGCAGTCCACTACCAAGATACCACAAAGCAGTACAAAATAATGCAGGTGCAGAGGATAACAGGTTCACAGTGCTGCTATTACTGTGTGGCACAATAAAATGTGTCTTATTGGATGGCATACGTCGCACACACACACTCACACACTACAGGTAATATGCAGCAAATTGAAAACTTCAGTAATATAACCAAATCTTTTAAATAAACTGATATTATGCACTGCTACACCTCAACAATCAGCACAAAAATGTCAAACATTACTGAAAATATTACTGTGTGTAGATTAACACAGTTATACAAGAAAAATATTACCAAAACAGAAAGGCTGCCTTTCTCACAGTTTATCTACCTCTCTGCACCACAGATATGCCCTTCCCCCAAGCATACTTCAAGTGTCTGTCACTACACAGACTAAATATTCTAAATTAACATTCAAAATCCACACACAAACAATAAAAACTCGATGATACGTGCACAGGAGGGTTTCCTACAATCGATGTACTAAACTTTGAGCAAAAAAAATGGCTCAAAAAGGCTTTTTGAATGGCCTTTAGATGGTTTGATTCTCAGAGCTCTGAGAACAAACTGTCTCCAGCTTCTACTACAGACACTACGCAGAACTGAGGCTATGCAGAACAATCTAAAGCCCATGTGACCAGCAATCCCATGAATCACTTCAAAATTCGACTTTGGAGCTCACCAACAAGGTGAAGTGATGCGAAGTACATTGATTTCAATGTACTTCACATTAAAATTGGTGCAGAAGTGGTTGGGGAAAGGCGGAGTAACACAAAGTCATTGTTTTCAATGGACTTCACATTCCTCATTATAATGCAAAGTATAGTACTTTGCATTGCAGATTACTCCACGGATTCTGCCTTAATTTGCAAATTGCTTCATGTAGCAGATTTTAGCCACTTCACCCACCACTAATATTGACTGGGACATTCCAGCAGCCTGGTGCACCAGAAGTCAGGCCCTGTTGGATACATTTCAGGACTGTCTGCTGGTGCAGCTGGTTAAGGAACCCACTAGACAGTAGGCCATTCTTGATTTGGTGCTCACCCATGCCACACCATCAATAAAAATCTCAGTTCTTCCATGTTCAGAGGAACTGTTCCACAGATGAGACATTTGAACAGAGGTCTTTAGAAATGGAACAATGGTTCCTGAATAGGGGATATGGTTCTGAGCTAGTCTGTAAAATCAGGGATGAGATGAGACACACCCCAAGAGCACAACTATTACAATATTGACAACAAATGGATAGAGAGAATATGGGTGTAATCTTCATCACACAATACTGCCCTAAATCTGCAAAAATCAAGGAAATATTTATAAAGAACTGGCATCTTGAAATTACCTATGATATGCTGTCAATTGTGAAAGCGCTGAATGAAATCTTGATAGATTCCCCTAAAACACTTTATAAACACAGGATGAATCTGGGTGATATGCTTGTTTGTAGTTTCCAGCGAGTGGAGAAATCTCAACACAGGAATTGGTTGCCCCCCGGGGATATTTTATTTGTGGCTATTGCAGCTTCTCTAGGGAAGTGAAGAGGAGCAAAATGTTCAACAGCGTTAATGACCGTAAAACTTATGACATCACCAGATTCATCAATTACAGTACCGAAGGTGTCATTTATTTGGTGACTTGTACTGTACATACCATTTTTTCTAGTAGGGAAGGACCAAGTGAGCATTTAAAGCAGCAGTGAAATGAAATTGGGCAACAATTTGACCCTACCCTTTTTTCAGTATAAAAGATTCCAGGCATTTTCCAGTTTGATTTGGTGGTACAGTTCTCTATGTCCACCAAAATTTGGGTATTTTGTAAATGTTTTAATTGAGTTTTTTCTCAAGAAAAAAAAGATGGCCACCACATTTTCCATAGAAATAACACTGTAGACCTGGCAAGGGTTAGGATCGAAAAAATAAAAAAAAAGATTCATGGTGCACAACCCAGGCTTCAGATAAGATTTTTTAGGATGAGTATTGTACTTCTCATTTTGAAAGTGAGATGAGTAATACCAAATTCAGATGTGTACAAATGTCTGGATGGAGTGGAGTGAGAAGTACATTTTAAAAAACAATGTAGTTTTTTTCTAGATAAGAACTAATTCGGTGTTAAGAGTGCTCCAGATAATATTGACAGGTAGGAGTAATTTACCCACCAATTTTAACATAAAGAAATGAGATGTATGCAAGTGCTGTAAATCTGTAAAATGACTGCTCGTTTTGAATTGCAAGTTATGTTATGAAGCACTATTCTATTGAGTGTGGAGCATTTACAAGTGTTGAGTGGGGGTTGGTACTCATTAAAACAATTTATGAAGAGTATTTCCTAAAATGAGGTGAGTAAAATAGGTCAGTACTCACCTTATCTGGAGCTCTGTGCACAGCATTGGAAGTAGCTAGACAAGTACATGTGACTGGTATGCTAATACTTTTCTTAACTGTAGCTGAAACTAGCTTTTTTGGAAAATCATTTTTTGGTACACTGCTGCTTTAAGGTTCAGATAGGTGAACATCTTAGTGCAGCTCACAATAGAGATGAACATAATGCCTTATTTAGACACTTTAATAGTTAACAGCAAGACCAACCACATTAGTTCTCTTTCTGTGGCATAGAAAGAGTGGAGTTGGGCCCCAGGGGAGGGGACTATGAAACAAGACTCTCAAGGAGGGAATCCTTTTGGATTTTTGAGCTGGGTGCTGTTAGGAAACCAGGGATGAATGACAACATTGAACTAAGGGCATTTTTGTAATTATAGCCCTAGTTTTAGTAAACTAGATGCTTATGCTGTGAGCTATTATACAGCTCAATATATTTATTGTGTAATTACAGGACTTGGTAGGTCTCGAGAGTGGTTAGGCAGAAGCAGTATCAATTATGATGGCCTCAAGGAAGTTAATCTGATATATCTATTTGGATGATCATACAGAGTAATTATGCATGACAGTGTTATGATTTGTTATTGTGTTAGGATCACAATGCTGGAATTCTCCGCCTCCTTAGTGTACAGAGTTTTCTTCACCCTCTCCTCTTGTCCCTCCCTCCCTCCTTTTCTCAATACAGGTTTCAGTGCTGCAGTTATGGTGTTATGGTACTGCGTTGGAGCATCCTTAACCACTCTGTATAATGCATAGCTCAAAATACTGCTCCTGTGTTTTTTGAAATTTTCCATATACCTCTCCTCCCTCCCTAAGTTTATCTGTTTCATTTTCATAGTCTTTGGATGGAAGTGAAATACTGTAAATATATTGAAGCATTTTACTTTTTAAATATTACTTCATTTGCACACACCATGTGACATTTCATATCATAGGGCTACTAGCACCATAATCCTAGTTTACTAGCCATTCTGTCCAGAGCACTGCTGTTTTACCATTAATTTTTGTACTTCATTGATATGTCTACACTGTTATTTCCTTATTCACATTTATGATGATTGAGTTTTCTTAACTAGAACATATATTTAATAGATTGTTTTATATGCACTGTCACTTTAAAGAGCAAGTGCTTAATAAGGGTGTATATCTTAAAGAATAAAGGTTTGGGGCCTTTGGATACCTCTGCAATCATTCAGTTTACTTATATTTATTTTTTACTTACTTTTTCATAATTGTATTAGTATTTTGCCAACTGCTAGTAAGAAAAGAATCCAATTAAATATTTGTATTTCACCAAAATATTATATATTTAACAGAAATATGTGATTTTTGATGACGTGATATGTTGTTATAATTTAGCAGGTGACGTTTTCTTCATAACCTGATTTTGCTTGGAAAGAAGAAAAGAGAAACTAATTATTGTTTTTAAAAACATAAAATCTTGCAGATGGAGTACAATAGTGCAAACATGTAAAAGGCAAAGTTTTTTAATTAAATGAGTATAAATTTATTTTGAAAAAGATAAAAATGTATTTTGTTTCTCATTGAAATACATTGGGCTCTCAAGTAGCTGGCAGTTTCTGGCATCACAATATCAGAATTCTATTGAATTCTTTTTTACTAGCACTGTGAAAATCAAAGGTGAAAATCCATTTGTTTCACTGCACAAACAAATATTTTATTATAAAAGTAGAAAGTAGTTACTAACACATCAGAATACAATAAACAGAATAGTCTGTTTTCTACTTATTAGATGTAAACATCTGCTCTTTATATTGGTGAGTTTAAATGGCGGTGTAGCAGGGCTGCTAATCACATTTCCTGATGACACCTTAGTGAAACTGGTCAGAGTTTTTGTTGGTCTGCTTCACAATGTCTCTATAATGGGTTTGACCACCAATTACCAGGTTATTTTTCTAATAAATTATCTTTACCATTTATATGTCTTTTGTATTGGTATATTTTTGTCTCTAGTGCTATTTGGTCTCAGACATGCTGGTGCTGTTCTTTTCTGTTTGAGCACTGTTTTGTGAACAAGCACACCTGGCAGTGGGGAAGATTTCCTTGTTCTTGTACACTGCAGGACTGCCTGTGGTCTAGCTGGTTAAGGAAAGCACTAGACAGGAGGCTATTCTTGATTTCATGCTCACTATCTTCGAGTTGGAGGAGTGCAGTGAAGGCAGAGGAACCACTGGGTTCCGACGATCATAACTCCATTTGGTTCATGTAGGTACTCTTGACGACAATGCCCCTACCAAAAACTGAAGTCCTAGGTTTCAGAAGAGCAGACTTCAACCAAATGAGATAGCTGGTCCATAACAAATTGATTGGGATGGACAGGACTGAAGGTGTAGAAGAAAGATACGGGGCAAATAAGGCCACCATTCTTGAGGCAACATGCACAAGAATTGTTAGAAAATAAAACTGGTATAGGAGACCAGTATAGTTCTTGGGAAGGGTCAGAGAAGCAGTGAAGGCCAATAGAAAGGCTTTCACCAGGTACAAGGAAAAGCAAGGGAAGGAGGAATGGGAAGAGGACCAAATAAAAAATAGGGCAACAAAGAAGATGGTCAGGGAGGCAAAGAATTGTGTATTGGGAAGGTGATCAAGGTTGGGGATAAATAATTTTTCACATGCATTAAGGAGAAAAGGAAGCAGGGTGGGGGTATTGTTAGGCTATGTGGAGAGGGTACTGGATGAAGATGAACAACAAATAAGCCATCCTTAATTATTACTTCTGCTCTGTCTTCACAAGGGAAGACACTGGGCCCTTGCCTGAAAGTGGCATCAAGGCAGCTGCCAGGAGCACTCCTGAAATGCAGCAGCCAGTATTTATCAGAGAAATGGTCCAGTATTGTGCAAATTTAAGCAATTGTCCATTCCTATCATATCATATCAGAATGATTAATGTCATAACAGTTGTTTTGTAAATATTAAAGGCCTTTTATTTTTGTTTCTTAGACTAGTTGTATTTATAGTATTCTTTGCTTACTACAGTCAGGAAACAATTGTATAGATGGACTGTGAGTGCTACTTGTATGTTTTGTTGTACTCTGTTTATTGTTACAGATTAACTCTGTTAAAGGACTTAACGCAGATGTCAAGTATTTGGATGAGGGAGCTTGTAAAACCCCCAAAATGGTGGGGGCTTACCCGGACTCTTTGTGCTCCAAGAACTGTCTGCTGTCATTCTTGTGCTCACTCTGGCCCCTGGGACTGCAGCCTGTGGGGGACTGGAGGAGCGAGATCTCTGAGCTGCCACCTGCTCGGTGGTTTCCAACATTCATGCAGCTCTCCTTGTGCATGTTGGGACAGCTGTCTACTCGAATATGGGAGCCATCTGCTTGCACACTACTCTGTGCACCCAACCCTCCACTGTAGTGTTTACTGCTGCAACCTGCAGATACAATGAAACAACTCCTGCAAGTGTACAACAGCCTCAGGGAACACCATCAGCCATGAGGGGGCTCAGAGACACTAGAGGAGGAGAAAGTAAAAGGACAGCAGGTGTTTGGCACACTTCATCTTTAAGGACAGAATGAATAATAGCCAGTTTAAGTTGCTCAGCAAAGGAGGGCTAGCAATGGAGCTTTTGACGGGATGAGGAAATCCCTTCGCTACTTAAACCAGCCATCAGATAACTAGGCACAGGTGTTACTAACAAACTGGGGGGGCAGTGAAAACAAAAGCAGAGGCAACTCTTCTTGCTGTGAGACAGCCACCATCTTGCCATTCCAGACCTTGCAGCCAGCCAATCAGAGATCAGGGTTTTGGGCACCTGACACCAACAGCCTGTGGGAAAATTACTGTGCTGTGTACTTGGCACCCTTTCTGCCAACCAATAGGGCATCAAGTGAATGTTCTGCATACCAGTTTTGCAGACTAACAGCCTCTTATACCAGTTGTAAGCTGCCTTTCCCCCAGAAAATGTACAGGGACGTTCCGGAAGGGGAGAGTCAGCAGTTCCCTCTCAGAGACAGAGGAACACAAATGCTGCTAGCTACAGCCATCCCGGGAACAGTAGCGTAGCAAATTCCCAGAGGGCCTGAGTGCAAGGGTATTTTATAGGGCCCCCCCCCCCAGGTTTTGAATAAACATAAAAATTATAATTTGGGCCCCTCAAACCTCGTGGTCCTGGGTACGACTGCACCCCCTGCACCCTTGTAGCATCATAGGCGTCCACAGCTGACCTTCAGGCAGTGATTCCAGAGGTTTTTACAACTTATGCATACAGAGACTGAACTGTGCACCTACTGAAAGTGTCAGGATGACATTTTTTGAGAGAATGTGATCTGCCTTGAGAGAAAAGGAGGCAACTACATGCTACAGCCTGTAGGCACCAGAGAGAAACTGCTTGAATACAACCAAGGGTGTAGACAGGCATGCTCACTGTACAGATTTGTGTACAGTTTTGTTGTGTGCCTGTCACAAACCATAAGCAACTCTGTTAATATTATCATTCTAATCTGTAGTATTTGAGTTAGTGTAGGCCACTGAGGAGTGTCCGATACATGTATAACCTCTTTAGAAAGTAGAGGAATCATCTGACAACAATCTGACTTGTTTGGAAGAGGGTGCTATTTGGAAAGGATGTAACTGTTGGAGACTGTGTACAAAATGGATATTTCTGGCTACACCCCAGAATACAACTGTGAGAAAGCCTGCATCAATCCAGCAGACAGTCTTGGAGAGGGCCAGTTAGTGCTAATACCACATGCTAGCTAATGCTCCACACTAGGATTCTGAAGACTGGACATGGCTGTGAGGCATGTGGCTCCTGCTTCTTTTTTTTGTTTGTTTATTTAGTTGTTTAACCAGGAGTAGCACACTAAGCTGAAAGCTTTTTTTACAGGTGTGACCTGGGAGCACAGAGAAGTTAAGTGACTTGATCAGGGTCACACAGTATGCAAGTGGAAGCTGTGGGATTCAAATCCAGGTCTGGTCTGCTGGATGTCACCAGATTTACAGCTCAGAGCCTTAAACCACTGCACTATACTGCCTCCCTAGAAGGGTTTGTGCAGCACAGAAAGAAGAGGGAAGAGCCTGGCAGGTGAAGAAGACTGCAGATGCAGGGAACCTGAGCTATATCCAGATGCACCTGAGATCTGAAGCATCTTTGAGCTGCCCCCCCACCCCCCAACAAGTGCAACAACTGAATCATCAACCTCAGAGGAACTGCATCTGCAGAGGAGGAGGAGGAGCCCGACAGACAGGGAAGAGGTACGACAGAGCTTTAAGTACTCTCAAGGCTTGCCCTGCAACTGTGAAAGTTAATGCAAAGTTGTCACCAAATCTACAGATTTGGTCAATTGGCCAGGAGTTACATATACCTCATTTGGAGATTTTGCCATTTAAATAATTACATGACCTGTGGGGTTTTGGGTTTAACTGTTCTGCTTGTCGTAAAGTGCACCACCACCAACCAACTAGCTGCAACATCACTGGACCCAAACCGTTCCCACAGCTGAATATCCAGTGAAGTATCAGGAGCTCCCTTTAAGGTTTAACAGTTTAAAACTGACACCAATGGGCAATGCCCCAGTACAGGTGGTCTTGTAATATAGAATGTTTTACACTTTACTTTCTACTGCATTGTCTTGCCTGCTGAGGGGTGGGCACTGATTCTGTTTTAAAGTGTTTTACTGGCTGAACCTAGACAGGCACTTAATTTTGACCCTGCCACATCCAGTTCATGTGATCTGTTTAAAAACAGTTTTGCTTTGCATTCCCCCATCCCTTGTGAATGCCCCCCCCAGTAAATATGTTGCTGATATTTTACATATTGTTTCATGAGCATATTATTAGTGTAAGCCACTAATTACAGTTTTGCTGAATTTGAGGTTCCACTGAGATTTTGAATGTGTACAGTGACACTGTGTGGAGGTGGAGCGGTACTGCATCCTAGGGGGTTGTACCACTCTGAAACCCGATCCCCTTATTTAAAAGAAGGTGATATGTATGACCCTTGTTTCTATTATAGCCACAGGGGAAATCAAAAACTGGATGTTATATCTTATTGTGCTTGTGTGTATTTGCTGCCTGCTGCCGACGCTGGTGTGCCCAAGAGGATTCCCCTGCAAACGATAACAAGGATAATCGCAGTGTGAGAGACTGTGCTCCTTCCATTTGCTTCTGGGAGTGTGATTGGTAAACTTGCCACTGTGCAGGGGGCTCTGGGGTGCTAATTACTTGCAGCTTCTTGAAGAGGAGGGACTGGGGGGTTTAAATCGCTGTGCCGCATGCAAGTGCAAGCGTAGTGAGTGGAGCAAGCGCCACTCAGTGTAGGAAAACTGTTTGTTATTTGGCTTTAATTTATCAAGCTTAGGTCTAGATAGTACGTGAAGTTTGGGAATTTTAATTTGTATTAGGCTTTATTGTCTGAGCCTATTTTGGGGGGACAGACCTGAGCCTTATGTCTATGTCTATTGATATAGGATATGGATTAGCCCCAACAAATTAGCCACTGCGTGTTATTTGTAGCAAAAGTAGGTACTGTATTTCTTGTTACACTGTTATATTATTTTATTTATTGAGTTATTTTATCAGTGAGATATAGATTATTCTACTTCTTAGTGTTTTAAGGCTAGAAATGTTTAGATTAATTAATTTTAGTTAGTGATTTAAACCTGTTTTTTCTTATGTTTGTATTAGGGCTGGAATGTTTAGACTGCCCAAATATTTTGGATTGTTTTCATTATTATTTAAGTTAAGTTTAGTAATTAGAATTTGTTTTTAAATTTAGTGATGTGCTGGGGTTATCTGAGGGGAGCCTGGGAGGGCCAGGATTGTGTGTGGGGCATCCTTTCTGCATGATCTACAGCCCTTCACCTGCCTCCTGGTATCTGATACTACAGTTAGACATTGCCGGGAGGTGGGGATTTGGAGGGGCTGGGGTGACTCTGGGTAGTGGACAGCCCCGTGCATGGGGGGGGTGGTAAGATAGAGATTATCAGGTCTAGAAGGTGCTCTGGAGTACGACCGGTGCAAGGGAGATGCCAGACGTGTTTGGTGCCTGTCCCCAGGGAGTTCACCAGACCGAGTGGTCAGGTAACAAAAGGGGCTGTCTCAGTCACCAGTCCCCTGAGGGTAGTGCTCTGCAATGCCAGATCGATCAGGAACAAGACCGTAATTATTGCAGACTTGGTTTCCTCGGTCAAGTCTGGCTTGCATTATGGAGACCTGGGTTGGGGACGATGCAGGCCCAGTTTTTGAGGCTGCTGTCCCGCCTGGGTATACTGTACTGCACTGCCCCAGAGAGGAGCATAGGGGTGGCAGGGTGGCCATCTGTTTTAGACCCAACTTGGCCATCACTGTGCACCCAGTGGGAACACCGGGTTCTTTTGAACGTGTGGCCATTCGTGGGGGTCCAGGTGCAGGCTGCAGGATTCTCCTTATTTACCGCCCGTCTGGGACGGTGGGGAATTTCCTGCAGGAGTTTGCCGAATTCATCACTGGTGAAATATTGGAAGCCCCCAGATGTATTGTTCTGGGGGATTTCAATATTTCAGCTGACAACGAATCTTTTCGGCCTGGTTATAACCTCCTACAGATCATGTCTTCTCTGGGTCTGTCGCAAGTTGTTTCTGCTGTGACACACAAGGGAGGCCACATGTTGGACCTGGTGTTCTCGCTGGGGCTTGAGATAGTTAATCTCAAGATTGATTGGGTGGTATGGTCTGACCACTGCATGGTGCAGTTCATTTTTGGGGCACCTGTCGGTTGCCCTCCCCTACAGAGATGATGAGCTGTTGCCCTTTGAGGGGATTGACCCCAGAGGGTTTTCTGGTGTGATGCATGCATCAGAGGCATTGATGCTGGAGTTAGCACTTATAATAAGGTGCTATCCGACACCATTAACTCCCTCACACCTGTCCATGTATGACCCAAATCTTCCTACCTGAGATCCCTGTGGTATGACGAGGCTGTCAGGGAGATGAAGAGAAATAGTCGGAGGTTGCAGCACCGCTGGAGAAAGTCTGGTCGGGAGGAGGACAAACTGGCCCTGCATGCACATTATGATGCATATCAGGTGACAATCAACCATAAGAAGGCAATGTTCCTGTCCAGGGAGTTTGCTGCCAGAAAGAACTAACCATCGATGCTTTTTATAACTATGGACAGTCTGATTCATCCTGCCTGTCTACAGCTGAAGAAGTTTTTTTCGGTTGTTGAATGTGAAGAGTTTGCTCTGTTCTTCACAGACAGAGTGTCTGACATCCAGCAGGGAGTTTCTCCAGTCAGCGATGTTACAGCTGGCAGTGGTCACCAGAAGTGTTCTGAGAGCACTCCGCCTGGTTTGGGGGAGTTTAGACCAGTGGAGGTAAGTGAAGTCACTGAGGTGGCGACCAATCTGAAGCACTCCTTTTGTGAACTGGATCAGGTGCCGACGCATTTCTTGATGAGATGCATCGACAACGTTGGCCCGGTGTTTGCTCTGATTGTCATGTGTTCCTTACTTGAGGGGGTTTTCCCTGATACCTTGAAGGAGGTATTGGTGAGACCACTCTGAAAGAAACCATCTTTGGACCCAGATATCAGGGCAAATTACTGACCTACTTCCAATCTTCCCTTTTTGGCGAAGGTAATGGAGACGGTAGTGGTGCTTCAGTCGGAAGAGCACCTCGTGACTCATGAGTTGTACGGACCTTTTCATTTGGGGTTTTGGCAAGGCATAGCACTGAAACCACACTTGTTTGGGTACTGAATGATGTCCTCAGGGCAAGAGATCGCGGGGACAAGACAGTTCTTGTTCTTCACGATTTCTCTTCAGCATTTAACACTGTGGACCATTGTGTGTTGCTTGACCATCTCAGGAAACTCTGCGGACTCACCGGCACTGTCATCAGCTGGTTTGAGTCTTTTCTTACCAACAGGAGGCAACAGGTTGTGATGGGGCATTTTTCCTCCACCCCTAACCTCCTTTCTTGTGGAGTGCCTCAGGGATCGGTATTGGCCCCAGTGTTGTTCGCAGTGTACATACTACCCCTGGGAGGGCTCATTGGGAAGTATGTCTTGGGTTTTCATTGCTATGCTGATGATACCCAGCTATACTTTTCCTTTGTCCCTGGAACATCCAATGCGGTGGATGTGCTAAACAGCTGCCTTGCTGAGATCAATGACTGGATGCCCTCTAGCTGGTTGTGACTGAACCCCGATAAGACAGAGGTATTGGTGGTGGAGTTGAACAGAGTGCATAATAAGATGGCCTCTGAATCAGAGACTGGACTTGTTCTGGGATCTGTTTCATTGAAGACCTCCCTTAGGGTGCCAAATCTTGGCGTCACTCTGGACAGGAGCCTGTCTATGGAGGTGCAAATATCCTCCACGGTTCGCTCCTGTTTTTTCCATCTCAGAAATGTCACCAGGATAAAGCTTCTTGTTCCGCCTCTGGACCGCCCCACTTTGATGCATGCTTTAGTCACATCTAGGCTCAACTACTGTAAAGCGCTCTACCTCAGGGTCATGGGAAGATCTCCTTGCAGACTGCAGCTAGTGCAGAATGCAGTTGTCCCGTTACTTACTGGGCAGCCTAAGTTTTGCCATATTACACCGGTGTTGCGTGAACTGCAGTGGCTGCTGATCAGGTGGAGGATCCTCTTTAAGGTGGGTTTTCTCACCTATAAGGCCCTACATGGTCAGGGCCCTGGTTATCTGTCAGACCTTCTTGCACCTGCCCTCTCTATTCACCCCCTCTGCTCCTCTTGTGGAGGCACCCTGTGATTCCTAGGATAAGGTTGAGATTGACTGGTGACAGAGAACTCAGCATTGCGGCCCCCGTCCTATGGAATTCGTTGCCCTGGGGTTAAAAGGGACCCCACTTTGAAGGTTTTTAAGGCTTGCCTTAAGGCCCTCCTATTTGCCCAGGCATTCTTGGACTGAATTATTAATTTTTTTGTTTTGATCTGTTTAAAATAGTTATATAACATATTATCATTCTGGGTTTTATTGTCTTGTATTTGTATGTAATCTTCTGAAGAAGTGTTTATGTATTTCTGCAGTGCCCACAGTCTCTGGGATTGTGCATTTTTAAATAAATGTTGCCTTTCCTTGCCTTGCCTTATATCTAGTGTTGCTTTAAGGTTTGACCAGTAGTAGTCCTTGTGCCTAATATACATGTGTTAATACCCCTACTGTGGTTATTGTGTATTGCTATCATGTACCACCTGTATCCTTGTTTCTTTATATTTGTGTTTGTATAATTGGAAAAGTTAATAAAAAAATTTAACCACAAAAAAACAACAACAAAAAAAACATGTCCCCTTAAATTTTACTCTGGGTGGAGGCACTGCACTAAACTTAAAAGATTTAGAAATGAACCCCCCAATCAAGAACATCAGAATCCAACCTTGTTGAGCCCACAAGGCAGGGGTAGTAACTGTAACATCCATGGTGACCTGGTTACATTATACAGTATTAGGAATAATGTGTAGCTGACCATACACAATGAGCCTGTTTTCATCGCAGGGTTGAGATAATAGTGTATGGACCTCAAGAGTAAAGGTTGAAAGGTTCATGCTGTTATCTCAACCACAAGATAGGAACACAAGGCAAGTTGTGTATGGTCACCCATATTTTACTTATTATAGTATATTTTTTTTATTTAATAACAATGAGAAAATAGGATATATGTCATACATCTTAGTACCCATTTTTGTTAGCCTGTCACATTTAATTAGACTGACATGTTCACATGAATGGATAGCAAATTGCCACTATTTTTTGTTTTTAAACTTTAACAGTGAACTGCTCTGGTCATGTTTTTCTATGGCCAAAAACTTCAGAGAAGCATCTGGAAATGTGAGACTCTTTGTGGAGTTGCATTATACTACAGTAAGCATGGTCATGCACCTCAGCTGGGTGTAAACAAAGTGCTGCAGGATGGCTCATTTCAGCATTGGCAGACATACAAGTTTAAACAGCTAAGCATAATTTACCTGTGAATAATTGGGAAAACAAACTGAAAATGCAAGACTGTATGGAGCTGCGCTGAAAGAGTGAAAACTGCGTTAAGTACCTTAAGTGACTAGAGACAGCATGAGGAAGAATACAGCTGAACAGGAAAATTATAGAACATGCACAAGAAGGGATTAACCCACAACAGGGTATAGGTTTACTGAACATTAGTCCATGCCTGGGGGAGGGGTTGGAGTCACGAGGTGAAATCAAGTGACTTCAACCACCCAGGTGTGGATTAATGCTCAATAAACCCATACCCTGGAGTGGTTAATCCTCTTATAACATGGGCAATGTTATGTTAGAGGTTTACCTAAAGAAATAGTAAAATAAAACCCTGTAAACATGCAACTGTGGGTATATCAGGGATTAATCAATGGTCAGGTGACCTGTTTGGACAAATAAGAAGATAATGTTTCTGGAACCTATGTTATAACAGCTTTTAGAATGTGCACAAGACTGGTGCACAGCATGGTGCTGCACAGATAATTACATTTTCAGTCACAGGAGTGAGGTGTGCATATTTAAAGGAACACATGCGAAAATGTCATTATCTGTGCAGCTCAAAGTTGTGCACTAGAGAAAGAGTAATGTGCTCAGGGATGGCTCAGTTTCCAGTTGCCTTGGTGGCACAGATGGTAGCACAGCCAGAACAGTATTCCAGGTGGCCTGTGTTCAAGTACCAGTTGTGACACACACTTCTTTCTCATCTGTTTGTATGTGTTCCATAAAATATGCACACCACACTCTTATGATTGAAAGTGTAATTATCTGTGCAACACCAGGTTGTGCACTAGAGAAAGAGTAATGTGCTCCAGGATAGCCCAGTTTCCAGTTGCTTTGGTGGCGCAGCTGGTGGTGCAACTGGAATGGTATTCCAGGTGGCCTGGGTTCAAGGTCAGCTGAAGCACTTACTTCTTTCTCTCATCTGTTTGTATGTGTTCCATGAAATATGCACACCGAACTCTTGGGATTCAAAATGTAATTATCTGTGCAACACCAGGTTGTGCATTTGAGAAAAAGTAATATGCCCTGTGATGGGCAGTTTCCAGTTGCCTTGGGGTGCAGCTGGTAGCACAACCAGAACAGTATTCTGGGTGGCCTGGGTTCAAGTCCCAACTGAGGCACTTACTTCTTTCTCTCATCTGTGTGTATGTGTTTCATAAAATATGCACACCATATTCTTGTGACTGAAAATGCAATTATCTGTGCAGCACCATGTTGTGCATTGGAGAAAGAGTAATGTGCTCCAGGGTTGCATCAGTTTTCAGTTGCCTTGGTGGCGCGGCTGGTACTGGAACTGGTCTGACCACAAGCAGAGAAAAAGCAGCCAAAAATAAAGCATGCTTCCAAAATTGTATGCCGGTTGTCTAGCAACTGTACTTAGCACTATGGCAAGCAGCTGTACAGTTTGAGAGAGAGTCCTGCGGTTGCACTGTTCTGGTTGTCTGATAATACTATCATTCAGAGCTATAAATGACAGTATTATAGGTTCTGAACAATAGTATTATAGCTCACAAACAATGGTATTATCACTTTTCTATTGTGGTATTACAGAGATTTTTTTTGTATGCTTTTCTAACACATTAATTTGGCTTATCCATATATTACAAAGGCATAACCCTACAGTGCCTTCTACCAGGATCGGAGCTTTGTGTGAGATTTCACAGTTTGCTGCATAATAAATTGGCATAGTTACCACTGGATTGCATTTAGTTCCTGCAATATCCTGCAGGATATCACAGCAAAAACCGTGATATTTCACTTGAGCCTGGTGGTTGGCATTGTGTGTATGAGTTCATGGAATTCTTGTATTTCATAAATTAAAATCTGATCATAATCATACTGCTGAGATATACCTTTTCTTGGGTCAGATCTAAAAATGGGACAGTCATTTCTCTATGTTCTTACCCGTTAATAATAAAAAAAAAACATAAGTGTGGATTACTTCTTATTAAAGGGGAACTGTCATCTACAAGATTTCTTAATGTCTGAAAGCCCATAAAAAGCTAATTTAAATGAGCAATTCTGTTTATCTGTGAGTCTTTGCAGTCCAGAGTTTTTCAGATTGTAAATCAGCCTGTAACTAAGGGCTGGTGGTAGCCATATGTTTTGGGCTCCTGACAGGAAATGATGTCACCAAGGGTCTAGGTCCTCCTTTGACTATATTTAATCCAACAGATTAAATAGGAGATTGTCTGTTTTATTAAGTGTGTTTTAAGGTGTTATTGCAACACTTTCTGTATTTATAATAATTGCTTTGTATGTGCATTGAAACTAGTGAGTTATCACCATTACATTTCAAACTGTTAGTAAAAATAATCCATTTTCAGGATTGCTTTAACCTCTAGGCTATACTGCCAGCTGATCATCAAAAACTACACATCTCAAGGCTGGTTCTGTGGTGTCAACCGGTATTGGGGCCCCATATCAGGGTTTCTAAACCCTGACTGTGTTCATATCAGTACAGATTTCTGGGACTGCCACAGCACCAACTTCTGTCTTTTTCCATTCTCTCTCTTACAGCCTTTTCTCTTACACTTTCAGGTGTGAACTCAGGTCTAGAAGATGCAAATGTGGCTACATACCTACTGGACTGGCATTATGGGGCCAGCCTTGAAATGTGTAGCTTTTGATTTTCAGCTGGCAGTACAGTCTAGAGGTTAAAGCAATGAGCTGTGAACAAGCTTCTGTCATCCAGAAGAATGGGTTTTGAGCATGTGTTAAGATTCTGAAACTATTACACCATTTCTATCCAGATTGGACTTGAAAAGAAAAAAAAAATAGGACACAATTACTTCTTCATTAATTACAAAAAATAAAAATAGATGAACAACATTGTTAAAACATGCATAACCTAAAATGCATTATTAAAATATAGAATAATATATGGGTGGGTGTGTTTAACCAGAATTCTACACACACCTGAGATTTGGGATGCTACATACCCTCAGGGTTTATAAAAGCATCCCACACTGAATGTGTGTGTAAAATTCTGTTTTTTACACACACTCACACACATATATTATTTTATTTAATTAATAGTGATCATTTTTTCCCTTTTGGCACAGTTCAGTTAGTGTAGCACTCCTGTCAGAGATAGAGACACACACACACACACACACACACACTGCCTGTCTCTCCCTTTTTTCTTTTGTTTTGTGTTTTTGTTTTCTTTTTTTTTTTACATTGCAGTGGTAATAGCATTCTGGAAAGCCACGGTCCATCAGCATAACTGTGACGTGTAAGATGCGCTAGAAGGGTATGAGTGGCAGGATCAACCAGATTGTTTTTTTTTTTCATTTTCAAGTCAGGATCAACTAGATAGATATTTAAAAATAAAAGCAAACCAGAGGTTTGAACTGGGCCTGAAGGTGGTGCTTGGATAAAACAAAGAAATGAAAATAAGGAAAATCTAGCACTCACCCAAACCACCAAATAAATGGCTGCTCACTCAATATAAAAGGTGCTTCAGTTTATTAATGTGCAAAATATCATAAAAAGCTCCAGATGCATTTCAGAGCTACCACAGGTTCACCTGTGGTATTTCTAGCTATGCTGGAAACTTTATTTAAACTGAAATAAATGTGAATATTGAAATAATTAGATTGATTTATTTTCAGATATTTAAAATATTTAAAACCTTACTTGTCTTAACAGTGTGTTGCAAAGCTTGAGTGCAGGTACCGGTGCTCAGTAATGGAGCTACCATGTTGGGCAAGATGTTTAGCCTGCCCACAGTTAAACTATGCACCAGTTAGCTTCCTGTGGTGATGCTTGATTGACAGGTGCTGATAACAACCTCCCGATTATAAGTAAAAATATCAACCTGGAGGTTATAACTGGAGATAAAAGTGTCTTTATCTGTACTATATGTAAAAAATTATCACTGTTAATTAAAGAGTATTTCTTTTGATGAAGTTAAAAGTATAACTGTTTCTTACTGAAATACTTTGGATAGAATGGGATGTTCTACCATAACAATGCCAGAATTCTATTGGATTAGTTTTACTAACAGTTTGAAATGTAAAGGTGGTTACTCACTATTTTCAATGCACATACAAAAAAATTATTATAAATGTAGAAAGTGTTGTAATTACAAAATCCCATTCCATCCAAAGTATTTCAGTAAGAAAGTGTTATACTTTTAACTTCATCAAAAGACGTAAAATACTCTTTTAATAATGCATTTTAGATTATGCATGTTTTAACAATGTTGTCCATCTGTGTGGTTTGCAAGTAATGAACAAGTAATTGTGTCCTATTTTTTTTTCTTTTCAAGTCAAATCTGGATAGAAAGAGGATAATATTTTTAGAAACATGACACATGCTCAGATTGTTTTTACTATCTTTCTCCAGGAAAGGCACACTGGGCAGCAACTTGTTCCTGGGTGTGTTGTGGGAGCACGGGGGGCCATGATGCCAGGCCAGTAGGTACTTAGCCACATTTGCATCTTGTAGACCTGAGTTCACACCCAAAATTGTAACAAAAAAATAGGCTGTAAGAGAGGGGAATGGAAAAAGACAGAAGGAGGTGCTGTGGCATCCCCAGAAATCTGAACTGACATGTTCAGCTGGCAGTATATCCTAGAGGTTAAAGCAATCATGAAGATGGATTACTTTTATTAACAGTTTTGAGATGTAAAGGTGATAACTCCCTAGTTTCAATGCACATACAAAACAATTATTATAGATGTAGAAAGTGTTTTAATAACACCTGAAAACACACTTAATAAAACAGTCAATTTCCTATTAAACCTGTTGGATTAAATACAGTCAAAAGAGGGCCTAGACCCTCGGTGACATCATTTCCTGTCAGGAGCCAAAAACATATGGCTGCCAACAGCCCTTAATTACAGGCTGATCTACATATGTATAACTCTGAACTCCAAAGACTCACAGATAAACACAATGGCTCACTCAAATTAGCTTTTTATGGGCTTTCAGAGATTAAGAAATCCTGTAGATGACAGTTCTCCTTTAAGTGTTTGTAGAGTAAGCATTTGAATCTATTGGTTTGGAAGCATTTTTCTGTAGATTAGTGGGTGTATTGTCTGTCATTGTGTGTTTTGTGGTGAATTACATTAGTTCTACTGAGCTTCATTTTTTTTTTTTGCTTTAACAGTGTTTTGTACTGGAGTAATTGATTTAAAACCTACAGAGGTGTTATGCAACCTTTTGTTTGGGAACTTGCTGCTTACCTACTGTAGTTCTGTCAGCGTAATTCCTGTATTTTTGTGTGTTTAAAGTCTTCTGAGTTTATTTTTTAACAGTGTTTTGTACTGGAGTAATTGATTTAAAGCCTAGAGCTGTGTGATGCAACATTTTGTTTGGGACTTGCTGTTTACCTAGTTCCTCAATAACTGTCATTCCTGCAGTTTTTTGTGTTTCAAACAAGTGCTGTAAAGGCAAGGTGGGTAGCTTCACTAAGAAGCTTATTCAGGGGAGAGGGGCTGGAATCTGAACTGTTTGTAATATATGCTGTCATGCCTCTTACAATTTTTTTTTAGATCCATGATATCCCAGCTGAGGTGCAACATCTCATTTTAACAGGGGCCCAGCTTTTTACCTATTTCATTAGCTGGATAGACTACGGCACAGGGAGGCCAAGTTAACTGTGAAAGGTCGCATGGTATTTGGTTCTAATATGGTTTGTGTAGTACTGCATGTGTTAGTAGGTTTGCTGGGATATGAAACACAATGTTGAGAAAGCCTTTTTAATGAAAGTTTGATTCTGAAGCTGACATAAGGAAGTGAAAACATTGTACCATGGAGGATGTCACCATTCATTTATTAGATAGAGTATTTCAGATAAATGATTTCATAACTGATCTGTATTAAGGTGGTTCAAACTGCATAACTGGATGTACTTAAAAGTCATAAACCTTTATGTTGATCCAATTAGTAGTGTGTTAATAATGCCGCAATTGTTTAGTTATCAGTTACGGTGTTGTAAGTGTGCCATTTACCTATGGGGACTAGGCATAACTATGTATTATAGTAGGTATAAAAGTGCAGTACATAAACAGAGTTGTTGAGCAATATGAGAACAGTGTAAAATGCAAGAACATAGTGAGGATCTGCAGCCAGTTGAAACAAATTAATTTAAAGTATATTACAAGGAAGTACAAATCAGAGTGCATGCTGGCAGTTGGAACAAAATAAAAATGATTAGAAGAAATGAGCAGTAAGCAAAGAGCAAAGAGGAAAATGGGAGGATAGGGATGAAGGGAGAATGTAGGAAATGAGGGGAAAAAAGGAAGATGAGTAGGAATTAGTAGCAGGAGCAGACATGAGAACTGTGGTCTTTGAGTAGGCCATTATGGGTCAAGGGTGAGGAAGAGGAATAGTTAGTGACAAGGATGCACAGCAAATGGCAAGGGGGCAGTAGGGGAAAGTAGGCTGTCCTGCCACAGTCTTATCACTGGCTAAAGAGAAGGAATGAAATTCAGAAGAGTGGAAAGAGGGGAAAAAAGATGGAAGTGAGCCAAACAAGAACTTGGATACAAGTGAGGCTATGAAAAAGAGAGAGAGGTGCCAGCCCTTAAGAACAGGAAGAGAGAAGGCATGCCAGGAATAGTGATATGTAAGGAAAGATTAGTCAAGGGCAAAATGACACAAGGCGTGGAAGTGGGGGTCTGGTGTCTGTAATGTGGTTTTTCTGTCTAGAAGGGCATAACAAATCCTGTATCCTGACTGCCGATCAGATGAGAAGAGAGAGAGAGGGTCTGAGCCTCTCCATGCCCTGGACAGCATCCTTGATCACCAGGGAAGCAGCAGAAGACAGGAGTTTATGAAGCTTCACCAGGCTCCAGAGCAGAGACAAACAACTGAGAGCCATGCCTCTTCCTTGCCAGGTAGCCAATCCCAGGCACTGCCTGGGAACCATGAAGAGCAGAAGGACCGTTCTTAAGGACTAGGCCATCAAGAGGCCCCCCCATGTTGTGCCTCCCTTGTGAAGGGCAAACACACAAAGGACAAATGCACAAAGGACTTCAAAGTCTGCCCACCAGAGTCAGCCTAAGGAGGCAGCTGGCAGCCAGTCGCTCTGCTCCCTTGCTAACCTGAGAGAATCAAGTAGATGCCTGTTCCTTGGATCCCAGGTATGCTTGCAGATTGTGGGGGGTGCATATTTCAACTATAGAGTGAAGGTTGCATTGTGGAGGTCAGTTAATCCCTGGAGGGTCACATTGTAGTAAGACGTGATTGTTACAGTTGGTTGCAAGGTTGTACAGTGGTGGGGAATTATTACAATAGTTCTGTTTTTGTTCAGGGGGACATTTCTGTAGTTTGGTTGTTTGAGTGGTTGTACTGTAATGGGGGGTCATATCTTAGTGTAGTGCAATGCAGTGGGTGGTATTATGGTGTAGAAATATTTCCTTCAGCTGTTTGAGATGTTGCTTCATGGTGGGGAAGGATTTTTGCAGTACTGTGGGGGATTGTATTGGGAAGAACTGTTAAACCTAGCAATAATTATTGTCACAGTTCTCAGAGATGGCTTATCTCACAGTTGTAGTTGTGGTTTAGCCTAAGTACCTAATAATTCCTGGTCGTATTTGTACACTTGAATAATTTGAGAATTATTTATTGTCGCCATATGCCTGTAATAGCTGGCTGTTATCAGATTCGCCCCCACCTGGGTGTGCAGTTCATTCTAATCCAAGTTTGTAATACTTAATTTTCTCTCTCTCTCTCCAATACAGTTCCTGGGAGGATGTGGTTCAGGGGTGAGGCACTCAGTTGTAGGGACTGTGGGGCACTCTTCTCCAGGGATGTGTTCTGGAGTGGGGGCACTGCCTCTTCTACAGGACCACAGCAGAGCTCTGTGTTAAGCTGGTTGTAGCAAGGATATCCCGGATATGCACTCAGCTCAGCAGGAATCACCCCCCTCACCCTCACTCCCCCAGAGACCCACTGGTCCAGGAGGGGGTAGAGGGAGGTGGGGGGGATGGATGGGAGAGAAGGGAGAGCCATAAGGAGGTTGTCCAGCCCAGCTACATCTAGCCGGTGAATCACTTCATGCCCCTGGAGGAGGATCATGCTCCTAACTGTATAAGGAGGGACTCCAGGTTAGTAGAGGATGATGGGCAGGACAGCATGTTTGCACCCAAAGGGGGCAAAGCAGGCAGAAAAGTCCTAGTGGTCAGAACTCAATGATCAGGGGATAGGTAAGGTGTGGGGTGGTCAGATGGGAGGGGGTTGGACAGATGGCTGCCTGGAGTGTCAGCCAACCAGGAGATAGAATAGGGAGGATAGTGGAGAGGGAACTAGGGGTACTGGTACACCTGAGTAACAACCATCTGGCCAACCAGTTGGTGGAAATGGTGAAGCAGAACTTCCATTAACTGAGGCACAGATTAGTGGCACACTCAGCCTCCCTGGCCTTTTCTGAAGTCCTTCCTGTGTGGAGTGGGGTGGGCAGGATAGGATAAGGGGTGCTGAAATAAGTTTAACAGTTGTCTTAAGGGGTAGTGTCAGGACATGGGGTACCACTCTGTAGGGGATTGGGGGAATTTCTGATAAAGGTGACACTTCAAAGGTGGTGGACTTTACCTGAAGAGAGAGGGGGCTAACGCACTGGGGCAGAAGTTTAATGCCTCTATCAGGCATTTAAACTGACTGTGGGGGGGGAGACCAGGTCTAGATGATCCACATTGGAAGGTGAGCAGAAAGGGATCTGCAATAGGCTGGGATCAAACAGACACAAAGACAGGAGTGTAATGCATAAAATAAACACAACTTGCATTTATAATTTTTATTCAGAAATCAATATTTACAGAAATAAAAAAATGAAAATAAGCTGGTGTTAGTCATCATACCTAAAACAAAAGAAAATTCCACTAATGCAGCTTCACTCTTTCCTTAGTGATAAAATGTACTGCTGGTGTGTAGTTTAGCACACGTCCTCATTCCTCTAAGACCAGCAGCCTACTGGCCTATCCTTATACTGTGTCACAAAGGCTGGGTATTTATCCCTTCCAGAGCATGACATCACTGTCAGCTGACTAGGACAAAGTCCCTCCCCTTTATGACATCACACATCTCTGTATCTTTAAAAACAGCCATTTTGAATCCAGGCAGCCCTTTAGTAAGCAGTGAGCTCTTTTTGAAGGTAACTACATTTTTATTATTTCTGGAATTATCCCTTCTCATGATTGTCTGCAAATATATGGGCTAACAAAAAGAATGGGGGATAGAGGGTGCGCTCCTCATCTCTCTTCTTTTGTTAATTCAGGACATTTGGATTTTAAACTTGTGCTTTGTTTTTCTAAACATTTCTCAGCACTAGCTTTATGTAGCCAGTTCATGTTTTTCTTCAGGGACTCTTTGCAAGCTTCTATTGAGCCCCAGCTACACAGTCTGAATTAACAAGGTTCCTGATAACTGGGATTGCAGCCATTGGCTTACATTTCATTTGGGCCTTTTTTGTTAAGGAACAGCCCAGTTACAACACCTCTCGGCTGTTCTATTCATTTAACTATTTTGCCTTCTATCTCTGCGACACACTAGGGGACTGCAGCACTCTGTCCGTAGTGTTCTTTGCTAAAGGCACTTTAGTTCTATTATTTACCTAGTTCCCTGAAATGGAACAGACTCAGCTACCAAAAGCAAACCCAAAATGCTTTTATTTACAGGTGCTCCTAGTGCCTCCATATACAAAGTGCAAGGGTGCTTTTTCTGGCAATCTATTCAGGATTTTTACAGGAATGCTTTGTGCACAACAGCAGGGGATTCTAGATAAAGAGGACAGAAAAGGAAGAGATGAGAATTGTGAGGTTGGCCACCCTGACAAGAAACAAGGACAGGAGAAGAAAGAATAGAATAGCAGATAGTACAGAGTGAATGAAATGGGGAGGGGGCTTCACATTCCTTAACCTTTTTGTTATTATAACAGAAGCATCCCGTTATACTCCTCCACACCAAAGAAGGCAACACATACATTTGTTGTCAGTACAATTCACCCTAGGAAGAGTTGTTTTTTTTGCCCACCCACTCTAGAAATTCCCCTCAGGGACCCTTTGTTTCTCAAAAAGAATGATATAACAACAATCATCATTATTATATACTGTTTCTCTCATTCATTTCCCTGAGGTTTACAATCAATATTTCATTTTACACCTGGCACCTGAGGTGCCTCACTCATTTCCATTCTACTGGCCCCATATCTAGACAGAAAATCCACATTGTGATGCTGGGAACCAGATCTGTGTTTTACCATAAAACGGTAGGGCTGCAAAGCCAAATACCACCGCATTATTCAGGTATTTCTCTCCTTCATTTAGTTTAGCCATACTAAAGGGTTATGATTGGTTAGAACCGTGAATTCAGTCCCCCACAAGTAATACTTTAGGACCTCTATTGCCCACTTCATGGGCAAGCATTCTTTTTTGATAGTAGAGTATTTCCTCTCCCTTTCGTGTAACTTCCGAGTAATATATATAACCAGGTGTTCACCCTTCCTGTCCTACTGTGTCAATACTGTCCCAATTCCAGTGTCGGATGCATCCATATGTACCTCAAAAGGGATGGAGAAATTGGGACTTATGAGCACGGGGCAGAACATAAAATGTACTTAATGCTGGTAAATGCTTCTTCACATTAGTGGCTCCATGTGACTTTATTGGGGGATCTATTCTTGGTTAGTTCTGTTAAGGGCGTGGCCAGGGTAGCAAAGTCAGGGGTGAACTGCCGGTAGTAACCAGCCAACCCTTAAAAAGGAGCATATGTGTTTTTTCATTAATGATCTGGGACTGTTAACCACGGCCTCCACTTTGTTTTGTTCAGGCTGAACAACACCATTACCAATCACGAAACCTAAATATTTTGTTTCGATGTTAGCTAATGCACACTTTGTTGGATTGATGGTTAAGCCAGCTTCAGCTATAGCCTGGATGACTGCCTTTAGATGTTCTTTATGGGACTGCCAGTTCTGACTAAAAATGACTACATCATCCAGGTATGCTGCACTGTATGAAGTGTGAGGTCCGAAGATGTGATCCATATAACGCTGAAATGTCGCAGGTGCCCCATGTAACCCAAAAGGCATTGTGTTAAATTGAAAAAGGCCTATAGGGGTGCAAAAGCAGTCAACTCCTGCACTTGGGTGGCCTAGGGTATTTGCCAATACCCTTTTGTCAAGTCTAAGGTACTGCTGTACTTTGCAGTTCCTATTTTATCCAGTAAGTCATCAATACGAGGCATAGAATACCCATCGAAGGAGGAGATAGCATTCAATTTTCGAAAATCGAGACATAAACACAGTCCCCCTTCCTTCTTTGGGACCACTACCACCGGTGATGACCAGGCACTACGGGAAGAAACAATTACCCCCATTTGTTCCATCTTCCTGACTTCCGCTATGACCTCAGCTCTCCTCTTCTCTGGTAGCCTATAGGGTTTTTGATGAATAGGCTTGTCTTGTGTAATAGAAATATGGTGCACAACCCCTTTTTCTCGTCCTGGTGTGGTGGTGATGAAGGTATGCTGGAAGTGATGTACCAAATGTTCTATTTCTTCCTTCTGCTCTGAAGTTAACTCAGGGTTAATCTGAATTGTCTCTTTCTTTATCTGGGGACATAACCTATCATACGCTATGTCAAGCTCAGCCTCATGTTGTTCAGGGTGTATGAATAAGGTAGGGGGATCTGCTTTTTCCACCCATTTCCTCAAAAGATTGGCGTGATATATCCTTTTTCGATTCCTCCTACCTGGTAGTTCTATTTTGTAATTAATTACGCCTGTCCTTCAGAGAATTGTAAAGGGACCCTTCCGCTTCACCAGGAGTTTATTTTTAATGGTTGGCAACAACAATAGCACTTTTGCCCCAGGGATAAAACATTTTTCTTTCAAACCTTCATCATACAGCTTTTTCTGTTCCTTTTGAATGTCAACCACATTTTCATGTGCCATGGTTACAAATTTAACAAGTTTTTGCCTTAGCGAAGTCATGTAATCTAAAATGTTAGCAAACCCCACCGTCTGACCCTCTTCCCAGTGTTCTTTCACCACATCTAAGGGGCCCTGGGGATTCCTTCCATATAGTAACATGAAGGGTGAAAAACCTGTGGTGGCCTGTGTTACTTCTCGATAGGCAAACATTAGGTAAGGGAGAAATCTATCCCAGGTTAGGCCTTCTTCCTCTGCATATTTTTTTAACATCCCTTTTAATGTTTTATTAAACATTTCAACAAGGCCATCTGTTTGGGGATGGTAGGGGGAGGTGCAAATTGCAGATACGCCAAGTAACCTATACAACTCCTTCATCATTTGGGAAGTAAAATTACTTCCCCAATCTTTCAGGATTTCATGAGGTATACCTACATGACTAAACATTTTTGGCAAGTTCCTCAGTAATCCAAGAAGCCTTTCCAGTCCATAAAGGTATAACCTCCTGGTAACTAGTGGTATAATCACAGATGACTAGGATAAACCTATTCCCCTTGGTGCTTGAAGTTAAAGGTCCTCAATGTCCATGGCAATGCGTTCGAAAGGGACCGTAACGTAGGGTATAGGTTGGAGGGGTACCTTGTCTCTCTTCCCTCCTGGGGCTACTAACTGGCACTTGGAGCAAGCATGACAATATTGGGCCACATCAGCATGGATGCCTGGCCAAAAGAATCTTAGTGTTAACCTACTCAGGGTCCGGTCTCTCCCTTCATGGCCTGCCATTGGCAGGACATGCGCTAATGCCATTAGCTTGTTCCTATACACTGTTGGAACCATCAGTTGTTCTACACTCATTTGTGTCACTGGGTTTATACAATATCAATACAACACCACCTTCTTTAACACATAATGAGGTTGTCCATTTATGCTGGCATCTGGCATCTGCAAAAAAAATTGTTTTAAGGACTTATCAGCCAACTGTTCTTTTTTAAACTCAGTGCTGGATATTCCAGCCACATCTGACAGGTGCCTCTCCATCCATCCCCTCTTCTCCTTTCTTTCTGTTTTCAGGACTTCTGATCTTTCCCTGGTGTGTCAAAAAGTTCATCTTCAAAAGGAAAAACATCAGGTATCTGAGCAACCTTAGCCTGAGAGCGGGTAGTTACTGGTACTAGGTTACCTATGGCTGCATGATGTTGTAAAAGGGCAGAAAACTCAGGGTAATCCTGTCCAATAATGATTGGAACAGGCAACCTTAGGAACTAAACCCACAGTTAAGCAATGTTTATGGTTTTCAACAGTTACCTCCACCTCTGCTGTTTGATACTTATGCACATCCCCATGTACACACATAACTGTAGTTTCTTTAGGGACACAATTTGCAGTAGGGAAAATATCTGCCCTCATCAAAGTCTGATGACTTCCAGAGTCTAGCAATCCCAAAGTCTGATGTTGTCCTACTCCCACTGAGGTCACATATTCAATACTGGCCAGTGCTAGATGTGAATGTTCTGAACGTTTATTGGGACAGTTCTTAACCATGTGCCCCTTCCCTAAATACCCATGGCATATGATATCGGCCATGGCAACCCTTTCACCTCTGTCTCATCTTATATACGTGGATTGTCTCTGGGGGATAAAATAAAAAGGTCTTACCACCTCAGCTGGTTGGGGCACCCCCTGTTTTCTTCTCGGTTGGGAACGTCGTGCTGCTAAGTAATCCTCTGCAAGTTTGATTGTTTGTTCCACTGTGTCTGGTTTATGTTCTTTAACCCAAACTTGCACCTCTTGGGGAAGGACTTCTATGAACTGTTCAGTTACCACCAGCTCAGTCAACTGCATAACTGTCTTGTAGGATGGTTGTAGCCATTTACAACAGTAGTCCTTAAGTTTAGCATAAACCTCTCTGGGAGCATCTGTATATGGCATCTTTAACAACCGGAAGCGCTACCGATAAGTTTCAGTGTTAATGTCATATCAGCGCAAGATTTCCTCCTTAACCCTCTCATAATTAGGTGCATCCAATGCACTCATCTGGCTATAGACCAGCTGGGCCTGCCCTGATAAATACAGCACTAGTCTTATAATCCACTGATCCCTTGGCCATGTACATGTCTCTGCTATCCATTGAAATGTCGTCAAATATGTTTCAATATCATCCCCTTCCGTTAGCTTTGTTAATTTAATGTCTCTGGGTACTGACCGGTCAGGTTGTCCTGGTATCAATGCCTGAAGCAGATGGATAGTATCAGCTCATTTAGCCTCCTGGTGCTGGCGATCTTCCTCCTGTTGTCGTCGATCCTCTTCTCGTTGTCTTCTATCTTCCTGCTGTTGCTGGTCCATTTCCTGCTGGTGAATGCACAGCCAGTGCAATAGCTCACTCGTGTCTTCTGGAACATCCTTTTTCCTTGGCTTCTGGATATCCTCCTCACTATCCTCTTTGATGTCCTTTTCTGTTTCCTTCTTCAGCTTCACACTGAAGTCCAGTCCTGGTCCAGGAGTTATCCCTGTTTTTTCTGCCATTAATCTCATCAGGTGTATGCCCTCCTGTCCCTTCTGCATCTGTTGGGTACTAGATCCAGTACCCCTGATAGTATCTCCTAAGCAGCCTAGACACCATCAACAATCCCACTGCTAACACCACTGTAATAGGGTGGGATCAAACAGACACAAAGACAGGAGTATAATGCATAAAATAAACACAGCCTGCATTTATAATTTTTATTCAGAAATCAATATTTACAGAAATAAAAAAATAAAAATAAGCTGGTGTTAGTCATCACACCTAAAACAAAAGAAAATTCCACTAATGCAGCTTCACTCTTTCCTTAGCGATAAAATTAACTGCTTGTGTGTATTCTAGCACACCTCCTCATTCCTCTAAGATCAGCAACCTACTGGTCTATCCCTCTACAGTGTCACAAAGGCTGGGTATTTATCCCTTCCAGAGCATGACATCACTGTCAGCTGATTAGGACAAAGTCCCTCCCCTTTATGTCACCACACATCTCTGTATCTTTAAAAACAGCCATTTTGAATCCAGACAGCCCTTTAGTAAGCAGTGAGCTCTTTTTGAAGGTAACTACATTTTTTATTATTTCTGGAATGTTCCCTTCTCATGACTGTCTGCAAATATATGGGCTAACAAAAAGAATGGGGGATAGAGGGCGCGCTCCTCATCTCTCTTCTTTTGTTAACTCAGGACATTTGGATTTTAAACTTTTGCTTTGTTTCTCTAAACATTTCTCAGCACTAGCTTTATGTAGCCAGTTCATGTTTTTCTTCAGGGACGCTTTGCAAGCTCCTATTGAGCCCCAGCTACACAGTCTGAATTAACAAGGTTCCTGATAACTGGAATTGCAGCCATCGGCTTACATTTCATTTGGGACTTTTTTGTTAAGGAACAGCCCAGTTACAACATCTCTTGGCTGTTCTATTCATTTGACTATTTTGCCTTCTATCTCTGGGACACACTAGGGGACTGCAGCACTCTGTCCATAGTGTTCTTTGCTACAGGCACTTTTAGTTCTATTATTTACCTAGTTTCCTGAAATGGAACAGACTCAGCCACCAAAAGCAAACCAAAACTGCTTTTATTTACAGGTGCTCCTGGTGCCTCCATATACAAAGCACAAGGGTGCTTTTTCTGTTAATCTATTCATGATTTTTACAGGAATGCTTTGTGCACAACAGCAGGGGATTCTAGATAAAGGGGACAGAAAAGAAAGAGATGAGAATTGTCAGGTTGGCCACCCTGACAAGAAACAAGGACAGGAGAAGAAAGAATAGAATAGAAGACAGTACAGAGTGAATGAAATGGGGAGGGGGGTTCACAATCCTTAACCTTTTTATTAATATAACAGGAGCATCTTGTTACAGGATCCAAGATAGTACTACCCCACAATCAGCATACAGTAGCAGAAAAAAGGAGGATCTACTACAAAATCCCGATATCTGTCTGCCCGACACACAAACATCCCAACTCCATTTGCTTAACTCACAACTACCCGAGAAGCATAAATCCCGACATGAGATGTGGGGTCTTTGCCCCCCACATCCCCCATGACTAATATATAATCACCTCCGCGGCACTCAAACTTCTATTGTCAGGCAGTCTCATGTCAGGATTTTACGCTTGTTGGATAGTTGTGTGTTGGGCAAATGGAGTTGGGATCTTGTGTGTTGGGCAGACACATGTTGGGATTTTGTAGGGATCCCAGCAAGGATATAGGGAACACTGTAGGGTCTATGGGATCAAGGGGAGGGATGGTTGCGAGAGAAAAAAACTAAAGACAAAGGTACTAATAAGGGGGGCAGACAACATGGAGAGCAGATGGATAGCAGCAGAATTAGAGCAGAGGTCAAGTGGAAGGGGGTATGCCTTAACACCAGAAGACCAGGGAATAAACTTAGTGAGCTCCAGCACTGATGGCACACATTGAGGTGGACCTTGTGGCCATCGTGGAAACGTGGGCCCTGGAAAATAATGACTGACGGATGGTGACCCCTAGATATACATTGTTCAGGTGGGATCAAAGGACTGGTAGAGGGGGAGGAGTCGCCTTCTTTGTCAAGGAGGGCATTGAAGTGTCTGAAGATTGGGGCATTAGTGGTAGCTAGATTGTCTACTAGGATTTGCTGACAGTTAAACTATTTTTAAATTTCAGGTGGCTGAGGAGTTGAAAAAGAAACTTGCAAACTCTGCTTATCTTGGAAGTAACCTCATAAGTGTTTAAATACTTCATTCTGGTTGTCCCTTGGGGGTAGCGGGATTGACTACTAGGCTTTTGGGACTGAAACTATTTTTAAATAATTTACTGGTGCGTAGGAGTTTGTGATAGTTAAACTCTTTTTTAAACAGAGTTACTGGGGTTAAGGAGTGGTCACAGAAAAACCTGCAGTGTGAAACAGGAAAAGACGGTCTTTCAAGCAACAGAGGGTGGTGGATTAAGGTTTACGTTTGTTTGTTACAATTCTTAAGATTTTCAGTGCAGGAAGAGTTTAAAGCACAGCTGACTTATTTTGGGGCGGACAGCTCTCAGAGCACAAACCACCAGGCCTGTTTTGGGGCTGGGAAGGTTTACCTGTGTCTGACTTGGATGTGTGGATTTTTCTCTGATTGATTAGCAGGGTATTTCTCTATCAAATTGTTGTGTAGGGCATCTTCCTGACAGGAAGGCACTCATTGCAGCAGTGGGTCAGAGCTTCTAGCTGATTGTTTTGCGAGGGCACAGTTTAGGCCCAACCCTTCCACCCCTCACCCACCCCTGAAATAGTTCCTTTATACCTGGGGTTTGACATCATTCCTCAAAGGTGCAAGGTGCATGTCACTGTCATATCCTCTCTAGCACACTGCACTGACAACATAAGCATAAACATTGTATAATATAAATATATATTTCTACATTACAAACCAATCACAAAAAAAAAAAAATGTGGGGAGTAGTGCAATGTAATGGCTGTGGGCAGCAGTCTTCTGGGAGTCTTTCTGGAGGCTGAGATGCCCTATTTGCAGACAACTGTCTGCCCTGAGGGAGGAAGTTGCCGTCTTCAGGCCACACTGGACAGTAGTGCGGGACCTTCCCCAGAGCCACAATGGACAGTAGGAAGGAACCTCCCCATCCAGGAGCACCAGAACCACCACCACTACCTCAGAGGTTGCAAAGCACAGCAGTTGGACCACAGTAGGCTCAGGGAGGATGAGGATGGTGAAACAGAGGCACACCAGTCAGATGTTACACACCACAATCCATACGCCATTCTGGGGAGCATAGCTCCCTATAGATACACCCACAGAGGAGACTAAGGAGGCTGAGGACAACTGTCACAAGGGAGGCCCACAGGAAGGAGGCAGAGGACACCACAAGGAAAGGAAGCAGCTCCTGGTGGGGACTCAGTTAATGGGGGATAGAACTGGGAGGAGCTGGGAAATCTGAAGTAAGGTGCCTGCCTGGTGCCATGGCTTGGAGGGACAGGAAGCATCCTCAGGATCACAACAACAGCTGCAAGGATTCTGAGCTGGACGTAATTGTCCACCTAGGGACAAATGACTTGGCTCATCATGAGGTTAGAGAAGTGCAGGAGGACATTGCAGAGTTGGGAGGGGCCTAAGACAAGTAGCAAACACAGTATCCTTCTCAGGGTGCTGCCTGTCAAAGGCATGGGGGAGGCAGTGTAGTGGCACCATGCAGTTTAATGAATGGTTGAAAAAATGAAGTGCGGAGCACAGGGTTTAACTTCATGGGGACTGGGGTTTCCACCTGGAGGGACACCAGCCTATACTAACAGGATGGTCTGCATCTGTCCAGGAAGGGAACAAGTCTTTTGAGCAATCGGTTTAAATGCTTCATTGGCAAGCTTTTAAACTAGTCAATGGGGAGGCACTGACAAGCAGCAGAAAATCCCAGCCTCTCCTACAAAGCAGGGTACTAAATGAGAAAAAGACCAAGGTAGAACGGTCAGTGGGGGTGCTGCAACAGAAGGTAAGGCCATCAAAAATGGAGACAATGAGTACCAATGCCCGTAGTCTAGGTAACAAGCTTCCTGAATTAGTGGCCTTGATGGAGGAGGAACATCTGGATATCGTGGCAGTCACAGAAACATGGTACACACAAAACCATGACTGGGCGTAAACATACCAGGATACACTATCTACAGGAGGGACAGGGAGGGTAAAGAGAGGGAGGGTAGTTCTTTACATAAGGGAAGGAATAAAGCAACAGAACAAAAGGGTAAACAGGGAGGAGAAGAAGCACTGTGGGTAAATTTGGAGACAGGCAATGGCACCACAATCCGCACAGGGGTTGTATACAGACCCCCTTCTCAGGGGGAGGAAGTGGACAAGGAAATGATAGAAAGTATACTTAGAATGGCAGAAAAAGGGGAGATATTGCTGATGGGTGATCTGAATATGCAGATGTTAACTGGAGCACAGTTGCAGCTGCCACTTGAAGGTGCAGTTATTCTAGATGCCCTACAGGGGCATGCCTGCAGACAACTAGTACTGGAGCCCACTCGAGAGGGAGCAATATTAGACTTGATACTCTCAAATGGAGATGGAGAGAGGATCACAGATGTAGAAGTGGGTAGCCATCTGGGAACTAGCGACCATCGAACAGTATGGTTCACAATAAATACAGCAATAGAGTCAAGCCATACAAAGACAAAAGTACTGGACTTTAGGAGGGCTGACTTTGCCAAAATGGGTGAGTGCCTAAGGAATGCACTAGCAAATGGGCGGGAAGGAGGGGTGGAAGAACAATGGGGAATAATAAAACTGCCATCACAGAGGTATGAGCCTTTGTGAAGCAAATAAACAAAACAAGGCGATGTAAGAAACCACTATGGTTCTCAAAGGAAGTGGCAGTGAAGGTTCAAGAAAAAGAAAGCATTCAGGAAGTACAAGGAATCGCAGCAGGAGCAGGACAGAGAACTGTATCAGTTAAAGCAAAAGAGGCTGGGAAGGCAGTCAGAACAGCAAAGGCCCAAACTGAGGAAAAGATAGCCAACTCAGTTAAGAAGGGAATAAAACCTTTATAGGTACATCAGGGAGCAAAGGAAGACCAAGGGAGGATAGTGAGGCTTAATAAAGGGGAGGGAGGGTGGGCAGAGGAGAATGTGAAAAGGCAGAGATACTAAACAAATATTTTGCTCAGTATTTACAAAGGAAGAGGGAGGTACATAAAACAAACAGTAGTAACACTCTGGATACAGAAGTTGATACCAGCCCATTTACAGAAGAAAGGGTTCGAAGAACTCTAAAAACTGAAGGTGGACAAAGCAATGGGGCCTGATGGGATTCATCCCAGAATTCTAAAAAGAACTAAGGGTAGAACTAGTGACACCACTGACTACCATCTTCAACAAATCATGGGAGGATGGGGTGGTACCGAGGACTGGAGGAGGGCAGATGTGATTCCCTTCACAAAAGTGGGAGCAAGGCAGAAGCAGAAACTATAGACCTGTTAGTTTAACCTCAGTGATAGGAAAATGATGGAATCACTTCTAAAGAAAAAGAATTGTCAGCGTATCTGGAGGCCAGAAGGCACAGGACCCTAGGCAGCATGGATTCACAGCGGGAAGGTCATGCCAGATGATCTGATAGATTTCTTTGACTGGGTGACAAAGTAGTAGATCAGGAGGGGCTGTGGACATGGCCTACCTAGACTTCAACAAGGCATTGACACAGTCCCACAAAGATTAATATATAGTTAGCCAGCCTGGGAGTGGGTCCCAAGATGACAGCCTGGGTAAAAATTGGCTGGAGAATAGGACACAGAGGTAATAATAAATGAGTCCACTCAGAAGAAAGGAGGGTTGCTAGCGGTGCACGTGAGGTTCAATAGTTAGGACCAGTCCTCTCCATGTCTTTATAAGTGACATTGCAGAAGGACTGGAAGGAAAAGATGTCTCTTTGCAGATGACACTAAGATCTGCAACAGAGTTGATGCAATGGGTGGGGTGGAAAGGATGAGAAGGGACTTGGCAGTGTTAGAGGAATGGTCAAATGTATGGCAGCTTAGATTCAATGCTAAGAAGCGCAAGGTAATGCACCTGGGAAACAAAAACCCAGGGGAAGAGTACACAATGGGGGTGAGATACTAACAACAACAAAAATGGAAAGGGACCTGGGGGTAGTCATATCAGATGACCTAAAGGTGGGCAAGCAATGAGAGAAGGCAGCAAGGAGGGCTGGGGGATACTGGGATGCATAGGGAGAGGCATCACCAGTAGAAAACAGGAAGTTATTATCCCTCTGTACAGACAGCTGGTGAGACCCCATCTGGACTACTGTGTGCAGTTCTGGAGACCCAATCTCCACTAAAGACATAGACAGGATGGAAGCTGTCCAGAGGAGGGCAACTAAATGGTGCAGGGTCTGCACGGAGGACATATGAAGAGAGCAAGGAGCTTAATATATGTATAACCTCGAGGAAAGAAGGAGGAGAGGGGGACATGATAGAAACTTCAAGTACCTCAAGGGAATCAACAAAGTCCAAGAGGGTAGCATCTTTCAAAAAAAGGTGTGCAAGAACAAGAGGCACAATTTGAAGATAGAGGGGCGGCTCAGAGGTAATTTAAGGAAGTATTTTTCTACAGAGGTTGTGGATGCATGGAATGGCCTTCCGGAGGAAGGTTGTGGAGTCAAAATCAGTGGTGGAATTCAACATGCATGGGATAGTCATAAAGGCAATTCTGGGGGTAGGGGGGTAGGAAGAAGTAGACTGCTGGTTAACTAGGATCTGCAGCTTATCCAGTAGGTAGGGAAATGGGCAGACTGGGTGGGCCAAGCGGTCCTTATCTGCCGTCACATTCTATGTTTCTATGTTTCTATGTTTCTATGTTTCTATGTTTCTATGATGGGGAAATTGTGTCTATATTGTTGCAATTCATGGCAGCCCGAGGCAGGAAATATGCTTAGTGGTAGTCTATAGGCCTCCAGGTCAAGGGGAGAAAAGGGACAGTGAACTCAAGCAGGAACTTAAAAGATGGTTAGCTAGCAGGAGGTGGTAGTTGTGGGAGACTTAAACTTGCTGGACATCGACTGGGGTTCCCAGTGGCCAAGAGTGCCAAGAGTCAGACACCTTCCAGGACTGTCTACTAGTGCAGCTAGTTAAGACCACTACCAGGCAGTCCACAGTCTTTGATGTAGTGCTCAATAACACAGAGATGGTGGATGCTGTGGGAGTAGGGGAACCGCTAGGGAATAGTGACCACAACTCTGTGTGGTTTGAACTGGCTTTCAGGGCTATAAAGTCTCAATCAAGAACTGAAGTCCTTGACTTTAGAAGGGCAGACTTTGATAGGTTGAGGTAACTGGTCAGAGAAAAGATAGCAGGAGTGGAGGGCATAGACAGGGTGGAGGAGAGATGGAAGGCAATTATGGAAGCCATCATCGAGGCAATGAAGGCATGCTTAGAAACAGTAACAAAGAGAAGCAGTCTTAAGAGACCACTATGATTCTCATCTAGGATTAGAAAAATGGTTAGGGAAAAAAAAGGGCATTTTATAAATATAAGTGAAAGCAGAGAGAAACCGAAAGGGAGGAATATCTCCAAAAAAATAGGAGGTAAAGAGGGCTGTCAGGGAGATGAAAGCAGACAAAGAGCTGTGAATCGCAGAGGGGGTCAAGAACAGAGAAAAACAGTTTTTTAGATATATTAGTGAAAAAAGGAAACGAGGAGGAATCGCAGAGCTAGTCGAGGGGGGGTAGGGTGGTAGAGGAGGATGGGCAAAAGGCATCAATCCAGAATGACTACTTTTGCTCAGTATTCACTAAGGAGGAATGGGGGTCCAAGCTGGAGAGTGGCATCAAAGTGGCCACAAAGGGATTCCCGGAAGTGAGTCGGTCATTGTTTACTAGTGAAAGGGTCCTGAAAGGGCTGGCAGCTCTTAAGATAGAGAAGGTCCCAGGTCCAGATGGGTTGCATCTGAGGATACTTAGGAAATTAGCAGTGGAGCTGGCTAAACCACTGACTGGGTTGCTCAACAGCTTTCTTAGGTCTGGAGATATTCCAGGGGATTGGAAGATGGCAGACAGTGTGCCACTACATAAGGGAGGGATAAGGAGCAACCAGGGATTTATAGGCCTGTCAGTCTGACCTCTATTGTGGGGAAGCTGATGGAATCTCTGATCAAAGAGGACCTGGTAAACTACCTAGAGAGCAATGGACTCCAGGATAGCAAACAACATTGTTTTGTGGCAGAAAGGTCTTGTCAGACCAACATGATAGTTTTCTTTGACTGGGTGACTAAGAAGATAGACAAGGGCCAAGCGGGGACCTGCTGTACTTTGACTTCAGGGAGGCCTTTGATTCGATACCTCACAAGAGATTGTTTAAGAAGACAGAAGACCTTGGTGCAGCTAAAAGTCTAGTGAACTGGGTAGGTAATTGGTTAGCAGGGAGGCAACAGAGGGTGGTAGTCAATGGAGTTAAGTCAGAGGAGAGAGAGGTAACAAGTGGGGTTCCACAGGAATTTATCTTGGGTCCAATCCTCTTCAACATGTTCATTAGTGACATTGGTTAACGAATCCAGGGAAGGTTGTCTCTCTTCGTGGATGATGCAAAAAAATGTGGGAGGGTGGATAGTGAAGAGGGAATATGGGATATGATGAAGGACCTACAAAAGCTTGAAGGGTGGTCAAAGGTATGGCAGGTAAACTTCAATGCTAAAATGTGCAAGATAATGCACCTAGGGGAAAAAGGACCCCAAAGCTGAATGATGTATAGTGGAGACTTAGCACTACAGATGAAGAACAGGATCTAGGAGTTATCATCAGTTACTCCCTTAAACAAATAAGTCAGTGCATCAAGGTTTATAGCAAGGCTAACAGGATGCTGGGATGTATCAGGAAGGGGATTGACAGCAGGAGAAACAAGGTAATACTTCCCTTCTACAGATCTCTGGTGAGGCCTCACCTGGGGTACTGTGCCCAGTTCTGGAGTCCTCACCTCAGATAAGACAAGGCTAGGTTGGAGACAGTGCAGTACTGAGTGACCAAAATGATTCAGGGACAACAGCGCAGATCCTATGAGGAGCATCTCAAGGCATTAAATATGTACTCTTTAGAAGACAGAAGGGAAAGAGGGGATATGATAGAGGCCTTCAAATTCCTCAAAGGATTTAATAAGGTGAACTGCGGGGAATCATTCAGTCTGCATACCAACTCATGGTCACATGGACACAAGTGGAAGTTAGCAGGTGGGAGGTTCGGGGGGATGTGAGAAAGCACTCCTTTATTGAAAGAGTGGTGGAACCCTGGGACAGTGTGCCAGCCGAGGTGGTGGAAGCAAACACATTCAGTGAATTCAAGCAGGGCTGGAACAGAAAGAAGGGACTAGTGCTTGCCTGGGGCAATAGGTCCAGGGAACAGAATGGGGAAAGGACCGGGAGTGTTAGTACCCTGGAAGAACATTATGTTCCAAAGAAGGTTCCTGAGATTTAGGGAACTCGGGCTGACTGGATGGACCTTTGTTCTTTTTCTGCCATCATTGTCTATGTTTCTATGCTGTTCCACACATAAGGGTGTAGCATCTTATTGTCATGTTACAGTTACTGTAGGTAAATATTTACAAAGGTTTTGAGAAATAAAGCATGACAGGTTAACTTTTTGCAGGATCTTAAAGCAGCAGTGTATGATAATAGGAACAATTTTTTATGTATACTTTTTTTACTCAATTTTAGGTTGCCACTTATCTCCTAATTTATATGATACCCTTCTTTCCTCATTTTGAGTCTGTTTTAGTACATTTTTTCACATATGAAATAATAAAAGGAGCACTCCTTTTATTTTACGTTTTTCTTTGGTTACCAGGTAAGACCCACTAGGCAAAATGTCTGTTTTCAGGGGTGACCCAGGAGCACTGGGGAGGTTAAGTGACTTGCTTAGAGTCACACAGTTTGTAAGTGGAGATTGTGGGAATGAAACCTAGCTTTGTTGGATGTACCAGGGTCATTCACAGCTTGTTACTCTAAACACTAGGCTATACTACTAGCAATATCATTATCAGTGTCAGTGGCTCAGTAGGTAGCACACTTGCCTCTGAGGCTAGGAGATCAGAGGGCTGTTGGTTCAGTTCCCACATCTGGCATTTGGGTTAATATCCCAGTACTGTTACTGTAGTTTAGCATGAGAGGGGTGCTGCACTTCTGAGGTGCCGTCTTTCGGATGAGATGTTAAACCGAGGTACCATCTGCCTGGATTGGTGGTAGTTCAGGTGGATGTTAAAGATCCCATGGCACTTATCGAAAAAGAGTAGGGGAATTTCCCCGGTGTCCTGGCCAAATTTCTCTCATTCACTAAAAATACCACCAACAGCTTAATCTGGTTCAAGGTCAGTTGCCATTCATCTGTATCCCCATTCCCCGGGTCGTGCCTGAAATTAGGCAGGATTTGTCTAGTGCACTTACCCAGTCAACAAAAAATAAATAAAATAAAATATGGCTCCGACCAGGTTTTCATCAGTATTCTATGTTTTTTTTCAAAACATTCATTGTTTACCATCACTTCTGTTGTGACAGAAATGAACTAGCATGCAGCAGATAGTGCTCCCTGATCATATGGAACCATAGGTGTACAAAAGCAGATAAGAATACTGATGAAAACCTGGTCCAAGCCATATTAAAAGTAATGCTCCTTTTATTATTTAAAATGTGAAAAAAGTACTATATCAGACTCACCGTGGTGAAAATGGTGTAGTAAATGTCAGGAGATAAGAGGTAATCCAAAATAAAATAGAAAAGTATAGGTCAAAACTTTCACTGCAATCATGCACGGCTGCTTTAAGTGGCAGAGTTTCTCTGATGCATGTGACCAATTTAAATAGGGCTGTCCCCTTTATATGTTCAGTTCTAGCTACAGCATTGCCTCATGCTAATGCCACCTGACGAGAAGTAGAGATACAAGTCAGAATCAGCAGCTAATATAAAACATAGATACAAGAAACAGAGAGACAGAAAGACAGAGAGAGAGAGAGAGAGAGAGAGAAATGGAGATGGAACAAACACAGAAGCAGATTGAAATGAGCACAAAAAGTAACAAATACCCAACAAACAAAGTCAACCAAAATACATATTGCTTCACGGCATGGCCCTCAATGGGAAAAATCTTCCCTGGAAGTTAAACCTCCTGAAAACTTGGCGAATACCACTGAAGATATCTATAGAAAATGTTTCTGTGAATGGCAGTGAAGTAGTGTGGATTGCAGACCAGAAAAATGTCGGCCATCAAAAAAAAGATGCAGTTTAGTTCAAATCACAGTTCTGGTACAGTAATTAACTGTGCCATTTCATTGTTTCTGCATCTGACACTAATCAGTTTCATTCAGCATCATGTAACATTATCTGGTATCACTTTATTCCGACACTTACATATATAAACAGAAGTATACACTGGTGCCAGAATAGTCAAAGGTATCTGTCCAGGATTCAGCTGCCTACATTGTCAACTCAAATGGGAGCGAGAAAGAAATAAATGACTCTTTTCTGTTTGAGTTCCATATATGCACACTGCACTTTTGTTAATAAAAACAGTGTTGTCAATTGTAGACTTGCGTTGGCATCTGCCTATGGGAAAAAAATCCATATTTTAGATGGTCCAACATTTCCAGCTGGCCATCCAGCTGGCTGTATTTGCATTACAAATCCACTCAAAATAAATGTGTGTCTAGTTGGTGATGCAAATTGTGACTTTCTGTCACAAATGGACACATGCTTTGAAATTAAGATACAATCCCAGATGCAAATGCAGGCCTAAGCACTACATGTAGTCAGCTTTGTGCCTGCCCTTTCAGAACGTCCAGTGCACAGGGTGTGTACTGTAGCTCAGATTCCAGTGCTGCTGGCTGCTTCCATAGTTCAGGTTCAGTGGCAGTCTTGTTGTGATTAATGAGATGGTTGGGTAGAGTGAGTTTCAGGATGCCAGTTCTGCCATGCTTAGGTGGGGGTATCCACTGTACTGCAGAAAAAAAAACTGAAGTTGTGCCATGGAAGAATACAGAGGCTTTGGTGGCCATATCTCTATGTGCAGCTGACTGGTGCATATGACCATGTTCAGCCCTCTCACTAGAATATAGATAGATGAGGTACAGCTGAGGGGAACTAATGGCTTTACCTGCTGTCCCAACAACATGGGTTATGGCAGGTGGTTATATGAAGAGATACAATAGAAGGAAACAGTGGTGAATTATTAAATATTTGCAAAAATGCAGAATATACAATTCATATGCATCTAGGGCTTACAGTATATGGCCTAGCTGTATTTGATAATAATTGTTTATGATGCTTTAATTTAATATATTAAGAAAAACAATGTAAATAATTGTTAAGCACTTGTTAAAGATATAAGATCTTATTCGCTGTCGGACCTCTCAAGCTCAGCATTCTTACCTTGTCAGAGCCTCCACCTGGTTCAACTTGTTACCTACAGAAATCTCCAACATTGCCACAATTTGTGCTTTTAAGTGTAAACTGCGTCAACACCTCGTAGCTAGTGCCTTCTGTGATTGCTTCTTATAATCCCCTCCAGGCATACTACCCTCAAGCATCCCTCCTCACTGTCTCAGCTCCTCCTCCTCCTCTCCTACCCCCCATTACTGGGTATAGGATGAATCTGTCTCCTTTTGTTTTTCACCCCCCCATTCCTTCTCCCTTGCTGTTTCCCATCTACCACATACCCAATACAATGCCCTCCCCATTTCTCCCCTCCTCCCTCTCTCTGTCTCCCATACCACCCCCTCACCACCACTCTTCTTTCTCTTATCCCTCTAACCCACTCCTAACAAAGCTTCACTGAGCCACCTGTGACTTGTACTGTATAATTAACTCACAACACAATTCCTTGACAATGCCTTTGGCTGCTATTATAGTAACCTTATTTGTCTTTTTTTTCTGTAAGTTCCATTGTAATGATCATGTTATGTTTTGTACCTTATTGTCCTTATTGCATTGATGTGGAACCTTTGTAAAAGAGCCCCCTGGCTCAAAGGTGTCATCCGAAATACAAATAAATAAAATAAATAAGATGGACAGTATTGGCGATTGAAGTATTACGGATACATCGGGTGACCACAGTGCATGCTTCTCTAAACTGCCCTAGAGATGTATCTCTATCCTACCAGGAAAGACTATGTGTGATGGGTATGAGAAATGACACTGTCTGCTAGCCAGTGCCATCTAGTAGTGAAAACTATAAATATCAGTGTAAAAACTGCTGATTAATTATAACTGCAAGACAGACTTTTAGTGGCAGTCTTCAATGTAGTACCTTAAGTTCATCGCTAGGGGGAATTCACTTTTAGCTGAATAGTTAGGGCTGCTGCTGCTGCTTTTGGGACTCAGAGGGCTCGATTTTCAAAGCCCCGTGAATGCTGCTAGCACCCTGATATACCAATCATTTGGTGCACAGGGCTTGTGGCATTCTCTCAGCCGGCGATCAGGATTTTTAATCCCGAGTGCCAAACGTCAAAAGTTATAACAGCTTTTCCCTGGTCTAACTTATGCCATTTGAAGAACCTTTTTTACGGGGCTTGCATCAAATCTTTGGTGCAAGCTGCCATAAATTGAGGAAATTGTCACACTTGCACCCCAAGAACAACAAGCATTTGTCAATGCCGAATGTTTGCTTGCTGGCATTGCCATTGGTAGTGTAGGAGTTAAAGAGCTGCATAATAGGAATGTCAGTAAAGTACTGAACTGAAGCCAACCCCACCACCACCCTGCAGAGACTGACAGACAATGGGGTGTGCCTTTGGGTCATCAGGCATAACGACTATGCCATTTCACCACACCCTACCCTGCAGACATCGACAAGTGTCACGGTGTGCCTTGGGGTCTTTGGCCCTTATGCTCACCCCATTCCATCAGGAAATACGGTGAGATGGGTGCTGTATAGAAGAATGGAGTGAACTTTGGGGCCGAAGAGTCCAAGGCACACCTCGAAGCCTCTCACTGGCTGCAGGGTGTGGAATGGTATGAGCATTACAGGCGAGAATCCCAAGTCACATCCCTGATGCCTGTCAATCTCTACAGGGTGGGGCTTTATGGTCGGAAACCCTAACGCCTCAAGTGTTCATTGGCATTTTCACTCCACTTTTCAACATGGGTTTTTTGTGACCCCCACCTTATGAATAGTGGAAATATCATTTTTATTAGCCGAAAGCTGATTTTGCACAGCGACTACGCCATTTGGCACCACAGGTGCAAAAATGCATTTCGAACAGGATGTGAAAAATGACAGCTGTACTGTTCATGGGGAGGTGCAAAAAATGGCAATGTTGAAAATCTGCAGTGAAAATATTAAAAAAAACTGGTGAAGTCAAGAAGCGTCGTAGAAACTGCACAATGCACCAGTAATGCAATTAGTTTGGGGATTTTTTACAGCAGATTGTCAACACAGGCATTTTGGAACCTCTGCTCATGAACAGTGTCACTGTGATTTTCTTAATCTGTCCCAAACAGTGATTTCCCACAGCAACCACACATTTCTGCACTGGAAGTGCGAAAACACCTTATGGCCACGGTGTGAAAAATGACAGCTGTACTGTTCATAAGGAAGTGTGAAAAAATGCCAGTGGTGAAAATCTGGACTGAAAATATTACAAATGCATGAACTTAAGAGGGTGCGTGGAAACTGCGTAATGGTCACTCGTAACACAGTCATTTTATTGACTTTTTTCACCAAATTTTTAACATAGCTATTTTAACACCTCTGCTCATGAACAGTGTCAGTGTGATTTTCTTAATCTGTCCCAAACATTGATTTCGTACACCAACTGCACCATTGCGCGCTACATGCGCGGAAACACATTTTGGGCAAGATGTGAAAAATGACAGCTGTACTGCTCATAAGTAGGTGTGGTAAAATGACAATTTTAAAAATCTGGAGTGAAAATATTGAAAATTTGTGAACTTACGAGCGTGCATAGGAACAGCGCAATGCATGCTCGTAAAACAGTCATTTAAGGGAATTTTTTCACCAAATTTTCAACATAGGGTTTTTGGGGGCCTACCTCATGAATTGTGACACTCATTTTGTAAATCAGTCCCGAAAGGTGGTTCAGCGCAATGACCACGAAATCACCTTTCGGGGCTGAGTAACAAAATGACAGTGCCAGAATTCATGAGATGGGGTCCCAAAAACCCCATGCTGAAAATTTGGTGAAAAAATTCCCCAAAATGCCCGAGATATGCATCAAAGTTGAAAAAACCCTATTTATTCCATTATACAGCTTACTGGCATTTCCTCTGTTCGCGGTCAGCTTTGAAGAGTGCAGACATGTTCCTGGTCCACCAAAGATCATCGTGCTGGACTCCGGACATAAGTATGGGGTGAGGGGAGCGGGGTGTGCACAGGGTAGGCATGGGTGGGAGTCAGGACAGTCAGCGAGGGACCGTTTCTTCTTGCAGGTTATTTTTTTCTCGTAGATGACGTGGGACTTGTGCCACTCTGGGGTGAACTCCCAGCATGGCAGCTGGCAGGCTGTTTGGGGGCAGTGGAGCTGATGGTGGACTGGGCACCCCCGTCAGCTGTATGGACTGTTGCCATGCCGGGGTGGGCTCCCAGCATGGCACCCGGTAGTCTGTTGGGGGGGGAACAGTGGAGCCGACGGGGATTGGGCACCCCCATTGGCCTTACGGACCATTGCCACACTGGGGTGGGCTCCCAGCATGGCACCTGGAACTCTGTTGGGGGGGTGCAGCAGAGCCGATGGGGGATTGGGCACCCCTGTCAGCCATACAGTGTGTGTGTCTGGGGGGGGCGCATGAGCACAGAATATGCTATCAACACTATCTTATCACTGCTCACTGAAGTGGGTCACTCCCTTTCAACTGTACGCTGCTGCATTTTTAACTGCTGTCATAGACAGCTGCAGCATTCATTGGTGAACTGTGGCCACACCTGCAAACATACTGACTAAATTGGAAAACAGGGTGCCACACCTACAAAAACTCGAATGATGGCACTATGTTTCTTGCACATGCATGCAAGCAAACATAAACATTGGGTGCAGTTGTGTCAAAGGAGTTTGGCACAGTTGCATCAAAAAATGGGTATGACATGGGGCTTGACAAAGCAAGCCCTGCATCACCCTTTGAAAATTGAGCCCAGAGTCTCAAGTTTAATTCTCAGTAAGCACATTTTTAAATACCAGCACTAAAAGAAAGCAATGGCACTCACCCTTTTGCTGGAAGGAGATAAAAAACTCCCACTACAACTAATTACAGAAGTTACAGACTGGGTCCAATTTATTAAGATAATAGTCCTGAGTAAAGTGTAGAGTGCAGTGCAATGTAATAAGCTGAAAAAAACTTGTAACATTTTGCACCTTCGCTATTTACCTAGCAACTGCATAGCTCATAACTAATCTGCCCTAATAAAAAGAAACAATCTAATTAAATGAAAATAGAACTTTTTCATTCAAAACTGTTTTCAATTTTTAAACCCAAAACCCAAAACAGTGCATACATTTCCTCAAAACAAATGTATTTTGTGGGTTCATTCAAAGGCACACAGCCTTTGTTACCAAACTAACCTGTTCTACCTAGCAACGACCTAACTAAAGGAAAATAAAATATTTTTTCCAATTTTTAAAAAAAATTCAATTATACAAGTATTACTCCAGGGCATGGGATTCTTAAGAATTAATGCACTTCCTGGGTGCGATGAAAGTCATATGGCCGTTGGCCTCATACCTTCCAATTTACATCAGACATGCATTCTTTCTCTAGAAACACATGCCCTGTTGTGGGCTGTTGCTTACTTATATAGTGAGGTCACTTTAAGACTCAATGCATTTTAAAGCCATAGAACATTCTGATTTGTTAAATGCTAGTAGAGATGGCTCAAAAACAAAGTGGAACAAGGGTCAAGATGCATTTGAAAACAAAAGACACATACGTTATAGTACTTTATATGACTAGATCACAGTAATTATTACTTTAAATGTAAAGAAAGAGATGCTAATATTTACAAACATGGTTTCATAGATGCTTATTGCAAACAAAGCCAATATTTCCTGCAAGATAATCTAAAGTAGGATGCCACTGCCCATTCCATCTTGTTTGATTTACTGTCTTGCCATTTCTTGTATAAGTGTCCAGCACGTCATTGCGGTATGAGATGCCCACAACGTATCCCATATGGGAAATATTCTATCTGACTATCAACAAAAGAGAGTGAACAGTTTGATGAAATACAACATATAGTAATAAATCAGCATATACTGTAACATCTTATTAGAGAATGGTAAGAAAATGGTGGGAATAAAACAATGAATACTACTAATAGCAACAAAGATAAAACTCTGCTCACAATAAGGGGATTCACTATTTCCTATAACCAAAAAAAACAAGTTCCGGTCAGAGCTGACATGGCTATGCTGGGCTGTTACATGCGGTGGCGGCACCCAAGAATCGGAGCGCTGGGGGTTTGACCTGCAGTGGTGCACGGTTATCGGAGCAGTGGTGGTTTCAGAGTGGATGGCAGACTTTTGGGAGCAGTGGAGCTTTGCCATTCAAAAGATGGTGATGATGACATAACTGCCCATGCATTTTAGTCGTGAAGTAGTGTGTCTGCAGGAGGGGGCAATAATGCTGTGGAGGGGAGCTCGATCAGCGGAGGACAACACCAATGGAGTGAGCACTGTACAGACAATGCTGCATCACTGCAGGAGAACCCAGGCTTGCATTCCAGTTACAGACCTTTTTCCTCCTACAGTGATGGCAAAACATCTGCAGAGCTCCACCCACATAGCCGTAAAATTCTAAACTGGACTATAAAGTTTGATTTAAACATTACAGAAATAGTCCATATCAAATCTCTCATTATGACCAGGGTACACGGTGGCTCCCAATAGGAAGATCCAGAAATCTTTCCCCCGTAACAATTTATTGTCTAATGTTCCATGCATCTTAACCACAAGGACCTTTTCCAGGCCTACAAGCATGATTTTGTGGTATGGGGGGGGGTCCTTGTTTTGTTAATATGCTTAGTTAAAGCATATTCTTCAGTACCTCTCTCAATAACGTGTATGTTCCCCAATTAAAGCCCCACTTGGTCTTTCCCATGTAATATACACCACAGCTGCAAGTGACAATATATACCGTACCACATGTGTGAAGTCACAGTTCACAAATTGACATATATCCACAGTACAACCATTTTTGGGATTAGTAAAGGACCTAACATTGGAAGAACTGACACTGTCCACACTTGTAACGGTCACAGTGAAGGGAGTCAAATGCTTGACTTTGGGTTATCCACTTGTGCAGACTGTGCACCAAATGATCCATGAGGGTTCAGTCATGTCAATACACCATTCTTGGATATTCTGCATGCAAACTGCAGAAAGCCATGTCTGCTTACAGAATGAATCAGTTCTTATTAATTATATTTTGAGCCCTAGAGGCATCTTTAGAGAATGTGGTAACAAAGTTAATATTATGTGACATCTCTTTTAGTCCATATTTCATTTTTTTCTGCAGAAATACATGTTTAGGTACTCCATCAATATATTCCCTGCCTTGATCAGTAGTTAAGTAATCAGTAAGACATATTGTGTTGTGCATTACACTGTGGTAATGAACTCTGAGGGGTAGTGCTGGCTGCCATTGGGAGTGATGTTATCACAGCATAATGAATGTTCCAGAGTGTCTTACTGCACTTGTAAAATGGTTAACTAAGTAAATTTAAAAATTTTTAAAAGTGTCAAAATAAAAAGATATGTAAAATAGTCCCTCTGCCCATGAGTGAAAGTAATGGGTGCTGTCAGTGATTTGCCAAGCTATTTTTTTTTACTGCACCAAGCTGAAGCTCAGGTTCTGGACTTCAGTTTTGTTTTTCAAATAAAAATGATGCCTGTGTTAGGTATTTATTCTTTCCAGGTTATGGCTGTAATACATAGAGCAGGAGTAGTAAGGATGAAAGGAAACACTTGTATTACTAGAAGTGAAAGCATGAAGATAGCACTATGCAGGTCAAAGCGAGACCACGACCAGGTACAGTCCTGCTGGCAGCATGCTACCATCTGCAGTAGTGAGATTCAGGAATGTCCCTCCCGCTAGTCTGTGTCTTGCCGGGCTGAGCTAGTGCCACATGTATGAAGAAGACTGAACATTGTCAGAGACAGAAGCTGTTGGAGCTGTTACTGGTCAGGAGTCTTGAGTCAGCTAAATGAAGCAAGTAAAGTTTACAAAGCCTGACATTTTAAATTAATTCAGACTGCTTTGATGTTTACAGTTTTCCTCTTCTTGAGTAGATGTGAGTGTAAGAGTAAGAAAAGTGTTTGAAGTAGTGAGCAGGCACCACTCAGAAACAGAAAGGAGGGGAAAGCTATAGAAAAACAAACCATGAAGGTGAAATGTTTCCTCCCATTTTTACCTGGTGATGGCAATTTTACAATGTCTGGCTAACTAGAAAAAAATAGCTGCTTTCAAATTTTTAAAACGTCATTTTGAACTAAAAATATTGATTTGGAATCTAAAAAATCCTGTATTTTATCCATTTGACTGGTACTTGTTACTTATAGTATATTATATATAGGATAAAGTATGGAGTGGTGTGTGTAATGAGAATTTTACACACACCTGAGGTATTGGATGCCACATAAACTCCAAGATCGAAGCTCGAGGGGTTTGTCTCAGCATCCAACACCAAGGGTGTATGTAAAATTCGAGTTTAGACACCACCCCATATTTTATTTTATATAATTGCTGGGTTTCATTTTTTTGCCACAGCAATTAGATAAAATAAAGAGAAGACATCTCAGTGCAGCCACAGTCTGACCGGGTTTCAGCAGGGTCAGCAGTCAAACATGACTGCTGGAAGAAAGGCTTATTTTTTTTCTTTTTCATTGGTAGGAGGCAGTGTTTTAGTGCAGCCATTTGTTATTTTTCTTTATTTTTTTTATTGTATGTACCACTGAGTCAGAGTGGTGGTCTGGTCTCTGGGTGTTAGGTTGGCTGGTGATGCGGAAGAGCGGCAGCTGGTTCTGGAGCATGCACAGCAGAAGGGGAAATCCAACATGTGTTTGCTGTAATAAACACTATTACAGCAAATTATGATACGGGTTTCCTATGGGAGAAAACAATTATTCGGATTGCTCCCTGCCATGTTATAAATTGATGTGCCCTCTCTCCTTGAACCTTCTCTCCATTTCATCTCCTCTTGATATACAGGCATTCTCTTTACTGCAGTTATGACCGATGGACATAAACTGAGATTCTGCAATACTTTTGATGGTGTAGCAGGGATGGATGCTGCTATATAACAGAATGATGTTATGATCAATGATTTTTCAGAATAAGTCTGCATACACACTGCTACTATCAGTCTGTTGAATCACAAAAATGCAGGAAACTGATCTCTCTTTGAGCATTGTTTCACATTTTTTTATTTATTTAAACACAATGTCCCAGCTGAGATGCAACATCTTATTTTTCCATGAGGTCCTGCTCTACCCATTTTTGCTACTGGGTAGACTGTAATAAGAAGGAGATTACCTAAATTAGTATTTTGTGAATTTGCAGAAATTTGGTTGTTTTTACCTTCTATTCAACCCAGTCAAACTATTGGGCCACTTCAGGGCCACTTCAGCCATTTAAAGAGACACTGTCAGCCCCCTAAGGCCTCAAAGTGTTGCTACGAGTAAATAAAAAAATTACTTTTATGAATTATTCACATTCTATAGAAACTGCTGATATAGCTTGTAGTTTGAGTCTATTCCTTTTTTTCCTTTAAAATGTGAAAAATAGACTGGCCACCATACTGGTGTTACCACACAAAAACATGTCTGTTTACTTTCCTTGATCAACTCCCACTGCAACTTTCCTGGACTTGGGAACACACCAACATCATCTAGCCAGTCATGATGCAGTGGAAGGAGAGGAAACTACTGCATTTTGAGTAGCTGCACTGTTTGGGGGAGTTACTAATTTACAGGAAGTACACAATAAGAGTAAATAAAGGATTAGAATCAAAGGAAGGTCGAGTGTATACAGTAACTGTACCATTAGCATGCACTTCAATTCTTCTAAGAAAGGAGGCAGCTAAAACAACCAGCAATATCAAAGAATTTTAGAGATGGTATGCAACAATAAAATGTGTATTTTTAACTAGAAATAATATGAGGCACAAAAGATTTACAGTGTCCCTTTAACTAAAAAAAAATTACAGAAACACTTTAGTCCTTGTCAAGTGGCCAGGCCTAGTCCCATGATAACTATTCATTCATACTGGTCATTCCCTGTCTTCTCCTCCATCCCCAGAATTTTTTTTTATATATATAAAAAAGTTTGCAGCTCTTGTGATTGAGTTTTTTTTCTTTAATTTTTTTCCCCTAAAAATTTGACTGGAGGACAAGGAGATGGTAGAAGGAGTTGAGATTGACTGGAGTGGGTGTGAGGTGGTTAAGGGGTGACATTTACCCCTATTTTTAGCCTGCCAAATTCCAACACCATGAACCTAACGTGTCTTTGGCCAAAATGCTGAAGCCAAACTGAAGACTAGAGGTCCAAACTGAAGCCTATACACAAAGTTACCAATCTACACATTCACGCATCCTCCGAATGCAGCACAGTTTAAGTGCTGTAAGTGTTTCTGCTCAAGTGGAGAGGATAGACATAACAGTGACTACAAGGATATGGGATGCTTTACAAGTTCTATGTAGATGTTTGTAACTGTATGTAGTTTGTTCGATCATAATTATCTGGTTATTCTGTATTTATATTGTTTTTATCATGTCTTCACTGTTTATATCTTGACTTGTTATGTGATTTGTTGGAACTTTGTACTGCTGCACAGGACAACTTTGTTAAATAGGTCTTCTGGTTTAAAGTTTTATCCTGTCAAAACACACATTTTTAACTAAATAACTAACTCTTAAAAAGGGTAAAGTAATCTACAGGATCTCCCTTCTCACAAAACATCATTGTCCTGTATTACTTTCATATGCCAACAGAGCCTCTGTATGTGTAGAGAATTGCATCTTTCAGCATTGATGCTTTGAAAATCACTCTAACACAAAGACACACAGACACAGACACACACACACACACACAACACACAGAAATCTTAGTGTAACCCCAGGCTGGTATGCCATTTGTATCTGACAGCAATACCAGGTGGGCTGGGTTTGAGGAGGAATAGGTTACTCAGTAGATAGACTAGGTTTGGCTACTCTGCACAGGGGCTCCCAAGTAACTTCGAACACAGGAAGCAATAACTGTAATGTCCAAAACCAAAAGTGGGATTCTAAAGTGTGGCTTTTATTCACATCCAAACAGAATAAACAAAGCATAGATGGACCCCCACGGGGCTACACTCCTGGTAATGCAGATTAAAGGAGACCAGAAAATTTTAGCCCTCAGGCTGTACCACACACTGGGCACAGCCCAGACTTGTACACTGCTTTGGGTTACACAGCCCGAACTTGTACACTGCCCTGGGTTTTCCCCGGCTCAGCTCCTTTTGCCAGCCACTTGGACACCTTCCATACTTCATGGAAACATTTTCTGGTGGCTTCCTAAACCACCTAAGAGCACCTCAGCTCCATCAGGGACTCCTCCTCTTTAATCCCATGTCTGGGTACTTTCCTCAGGCACTGGCTAAGTACCTGAGGGAAAGCAAAAGGTATCTCAGAGCAAATCCGTAGAGGTGAATTTGGTTACTACTGATGGGGGGGTCTCCCACCTCTCACTCCCACAATTCATACCCGGCCATTTCTCTGGACTATAAACACCTCATCCTTTAGCACTTTGCTGTGTAGATTCTTGCTAAATGTATTTCACATTCAATCTACCTGTCTTGCTTCCCATTTGTGCTGGACTTGAACATATTTAAAAATAAGTGGCATTGTCCATTACTCTATATCCCCCACAGGTTAAGCAGTCCAATCCCCACATTCTTTCTTTCTATTTTGTGCTGGCCTTGAACATACTATTAAGTGGCTTTGTCCATTACTGTAGACCCCCTACTAAGTTAAGCAGTCAAATCCCCACATCTTCCAACTGTACTTGGCTGTCTTTTTCTGACCCCACAGTAACAGTCCCTTTAGTTTCCTTCAGTGTGAAATCCATTTAACTGGAGTTTCACAAGCTGCCTTCCCTGCCTACCACTAGGTCTTACTGGGATTCTAGTAACCCCGGGTAACAGGGGGGTTACACTCACCCTGGGCCCGGAAAATGAACTGTCCACAGTCATTATTCACCCGGCTTAGGCCATCTCGCCCCATGTGTTGACTGTGGGGAGGTAGCACTACCTTCTCCCCACCATGTACTAGCACAGGCAGGCAACACTAAGGGCCTAGAGGCCTTTGGCTGACATATCAGCCTCTACTCTACCCACTAACTATGGTCACCTAGTGGCTCTGGTAGAACTGTCCAGAGCATAGCCCTAATAGAACAGCACTACAGCCCCTATAGCCATTCAGGACCACAGCCTGTCTGTCCCCCCAGCCCTCTAGGGAAAACCTGTCTGCCTGTAACTCAAATTTCCCAAAACAAAACAAACAGGGGACCTCCCTGACCCTGGATACCATGCAACCATACACCAGTAGCTAATACCATACCTATGCAGTACTTCCACACTCCCTCACAACCATACCTGTGGAAGGAAAAGTTACACACAGTAACAACAGCAACAGTACTTTAAACACTACTCTCTAAAGTACTAGTGAGGGACTCTGATGAGTCCCTCCTCCTCCTCTTCTTGTCTTCTCTTCTATCTTCTTCAGGAACACCTGCAAGAAAAAAGAAAGACAACACACACTCCTAATCTGCATACACAGTATATCTAAACCCCTACCATCAAAACACTGAAGAATCCCAAAAAGATTTTTTTAGAAAAGTAGAAAAAACAGTATAAACATTAGACAACAGTAGAAAATAATGACATTATTTACAATACACCATATTTGGGGGATGAAGTGCCCTAAAAGTCCCATCTAGTGACCACAGTGTCTCTCCTGGGCCGGAGCCCGGTGAAGCACATTTCTAGCAGGCCAAAGTCCCGAAGGGGACAGTCTTTGAGGGCAATTCAAACATCTGGAGTCTGCTATTGTAGGATGTGTACTGCAATGTCAAAAGAATAGAGGACTTAACAGTCCCTTGTAGAACGAAAATGGCACCAAACCTGGTCCTCAGCCGAAGACTCTCCCTGGCAGCATTCTTCCAATACAGCTGGGCCGACATCTTCCGGGAATACCAGGAGGGCACATCTGGAAACTGCTGGGTTGATGTCATCTCTGGAGATGGAACCTTGGAACAGGAACAAAAAGGAAAACAGCTGGTCTGAAGTCATCCGATTACCAAGCGATGAATCAGGACTCAGCTGGGCTGGTGTCCTCTCTGGATCCGAAGTCATCTGGTGGGCCAGTCGATGGGTTCTGGGAAGCCAGTACACTGTAGAACTGATGAATGTGGGGCATCTGAGTCCTGGACGTCCATACTGGCGGAACAACATAGGTACTGCAATGGCTGGAGTGGCAGCACTGGCTACCACTACTCTGCTTTCCATTTGGTAGGCATAGACACATTCACAGGAAGGTCTTTGCATTGTGGCCAATAGCAGGTGCTTGAATTATTACCCCATCTGGGCACTCATAACTCACACTGTGAAAGGTTTTACATCCCTGTCCATCCATAATTCGAACAGTGTCCATTAACAGTGTTCTGCCTCTTTTCCACTGACTGTATTTTTCATGAAACATTCTGTGCTTGACATGCTTGTTTGCACCAGGATGCACACATTCCATTGCTTCTGCCCAAATCCAGGACTTCCTGTTTTGTTCAGTCTCCTCCCAGACTTTCCAAGGAAAGGTAGCTAAGGACATCCCATAGATTTCATTCGCCTTCCTACGAACCAGTCTTTCTTCTTTACTAGCTTTGGTCAACCTGAGACCTCTGGCCTGGCTTGGGGGTGGCCAGTCCTTGTTCTGCCAGCTACGCATTCTCAAAGACACAAAAAATTGATCCCTGACTTCTTCTTGCACAGCCAGGACAGTGGCATCACCACTCTCTTCCATGCATTCCACTGAGGCAAGAGCTTGAGGCTGTGTACCAGTTCCTTTTTTACAAGGCCACATAGGTTCCCCCCTCTTCTTCTTCCTCACTGAGAATCTGTGCCCAGGAGTGAGCAGTTGCCCTCACTTCTGAGAATATCCACTCTTCGCTGGGCGCAGAGGTCAAAACCTCCCATTCAAAGGCCTCCCTCATCTTGTCTTCTCCTATGAGACTTAGGCTAGGCCCCAATCTCCACAGGTCTACTGATGCTCTTCCTGAGATGTCTCTCTGTGACTCTGAATCTGAAACATCAGCACATTGTTCTGTCTGTAAATCTGCACCCTCTAGCTTTGTGCCACATTCCCCTAAGGGGCCTTCTCCAACAGGCTCTGTCTGGTGTTGTGTGCTGCCAACTGCAGATTCTTGAACTTTTGTCCATGTGGAAGCCAAATGAATCTTGGGTGCTTTAAATAAACCATATTTCTCTAAGCACCCAGAACAGTGAGGTACCATGAAGATGTCCCTTCCAGCATTTAAGCACATTAAACATACTTGCACTGGATATCCAGGAATCACCACATGAGGAGGCAGTCGTCCTCTGTAGTAACATCTCTCAGTGTCCCTTAACTTGTTCACTTCTACTGCTACCACAGCCAGGGCATGATCCGGGTAGCAGCTGGTCCTGAGGCCATGACTGCAGAGAAAAACAAACAAACGCTCACTGCTATTTCAAGTCCCATGTCACTGAACACTTTCTTTCTCCTTCAAAATGGCTCCTCTGCTGCTGTGTTTACATTATTACCCCACCCTGTAATGGCAGTGGCAGCACTCCTACGCATCAACATTCTGAAATTGGGTCAAGCCACTGCGCATCCGATTTACACACTCTACTGATAACTTTGCTCAAACTGCACAAACTTGCACTGTTCTTTATTCTAGCACATTTGTATTATTTACCATGGACTTTGCACTTGCTGAAGACATTGCTCTAGTTTATAGCCCCTTAAAGCCTCAGTATTTCAACCACAGGATAGCCTGTAACTCTTGCTGCATATCTGATACAACTCACAGTCTCTCTCATGGCTTTGAAACTTATACTGATGCTGAACCTATAATTATGCTGACAGTCGATGGCTTGAAATGCTTGCTTTTGCTGGTAAAACTTAACACAGTCCTTCTTTGCAAAGCGATTACACTGCTACACGCAGATTCAGCTGGCTTTTGGCAAGATCACTTAGTTTGAGCAATTATCTTTGTTAGTACTCACTGTTATCAGTAGCTGTTTGCTGTGATGGAAAATGGCCTGCAGCCAGTCTTGTAGGCCTCTGGACAGAAGCAGGTTGGCAGTCCTGCCAATTGTCCCTCTGAACACCACACTCACAGTCCAGTCGCTTGAGATGCGGGTTGAGCCTGAATTTAAACAGAAAAATCAGGTTTTTGAACTTTTTACAGCGCTTTCAGTCACCTCAACACTCCTCCTAACAAGCCAGTATGCACACTCTACTCACTCTCCCTCTCGAATGCTGGGCAGTCGCTCTAGAGCTGGCTTGGAGGCAGGACTGATTGCAGTCTCACCAATCACTTGACGTCATGCAAATAAGCCTCTTTCCTCTCGAGTGCTCTTCTCCTCACGGCGATCATAGAGCAGACAAATTTACACTGCAAACCACATTTTGTTTTTCAACTGAAGCTCCTCGGCGGGAGCACCATTTCAACCATTTTTCATGGCCATTAAGCACAACCAGTTTCTCAGTTCACAAGAAAGCATTTCCAACATCTAGGGCACAATTTTCCTTTTGCTACCCACAGTTTTCCACACTTTTCTTTGTCACAAACTCTTTTAAAAGCTGGCAAACGCTGTAAATTTGATGCAGGACAAGGGCAAACACTCTCAGGCTTTACTGCTCCTTAGTAAACAGTTGGCATTTTAACAGTAGCACATGGACAACAGCACACAGTGGCACATTATTAAAATTGCTTCAGATTTTTGGGCTACCCACTGCCAGATAACCAAAATGCTAGCCATTTGCCCTAGCAACCTTTCTTACATTCCTCCCTAAATTCCAAACTCAAATCCTCAGTGGTGCCTCCATTTTTGTAACCCCAGGCTGGTATGTCATTTGTATCTGGCAGCAATACCAGGTGGGCTGGGTTTGGGGAGGAATAGGTCACTCAGCACATAGGCTAGGTTTGGCTACTCTGCACAGGGGCACCCAAGTAACTCCGAACACAGGAAGCAATAACTGTAATGTCCAATACCAGAAGTAGGATTCTAAAGTGTGGCTTTTATTCACATCCAACTAAAATAAATAAAGCATATATGGACCCCTACAGGGCTACACTCCTGGTAATGCAGATTAAAGGAGACCAGAACACATCCTCATCATTTTAGCCCTCAGGCTCTACCACACACTGGGCACAGCCTGGACTTGTACGCTGCTTTGGGTTACACAGCACGAACTTGTACACTGCTCTGGGTTTTCCCCGGCGCGGCTCCCTTGCCAGCCACTTGGGCACCTTCCATACTTTATGGAAACATTTTCTGGTGGCTCCCTAAACCACCTAAGAGCACCTCGGCTCCATCAAGGACTTCTCCTCTTTAATCCCACACCTGGGTACTTGCCTCAGGCACTGGCCAAGTACTTGAGGGAAAGCAAAAGGTGTCTCAGAGCAAATCCGTAGTGGTGAATTTGGTTACTACTGATGGGGGTCTCCCACCTCTTGCTCCCTTCAATTCATACCCGGCCATTTCTCTGGACTATAAACACCTCATCCTTTAGCACTTTGCTGTGTAGATTCTTGCTAAATGTATTTCACATTCAATCTACTTGTCTTGCTTCCCATTTGTGCTGGACTTGAACATACTTAAAAATAAGTGGCATTGTCCATTACTATAGACCCCCCACAGGTTAAGCAGTCCAATCCCCACATTCTTTCTTTCCATTTTGTGCTGGCTTTGAACATACTATTAAGTGGATTTGTCCATTACTCTAGATCCCCCCACTGAGTTAAGCAGTCCAATCACCACATCTTCCAACTGTACTTGGCTGTCTTTTCCTGACCCCACAGTAACAGTACCTTTAGTTTCCTTCTGTTTCAGGTGAAAACACTTGGCCCTTTTTCATCGCGAACTCAGCCTTTGGTTGCAGGTGCCCCACAGGCGTTTCCTTCCCAAGGAATTTCTTACAGAGCTTCTGGTGCCTCAGCACAACTCAGACAGGCAGCTTCTTTCTCTTAGCCGGACCCAGGGGGGTTGCCCCTGGAAAACAGGCAGAACCTTCCCCCCATTCCCTCAGGGATGGGGTTCTGAACCATTGAGAGCAGTCTCCACCACTTCAATTACCAGTTCCTGTGTTCCTCTTCAGGTAGAAGCACACACACCTTAAACAAAAGTAGCTCTGAAACAGAGCTTAAAGCTCTGAGAGCCTGCACACACTCATCTGCACTACAGTCTTTCACTCAGACTGCACACAGACTGGCTTCAAATTCCCCAATGTTCTACTCTAACCTCCAACTGCAACATTTCATTGTGGCTTATGCAGCTTCGACAGTTCTAAAATGATGTCATCCCTCAGTCTCAGCTGAGACTGAGAACAGAGTGAGACAGTGTGAAATCCATTTAACTGGAATTTCACAAGCTGCCTTCCCTGCCTACCACTAGGTCTTACTGGGATTCTAGTAATCCCAGGTAACAGGGGGGTTACATTAGACAAGCAAGATGGCCACCAGGCTGGGCATGCTGTCTGTTAAAATTGTTAATTCAGTCAAATTTTGTAGCTAGGTAGAGTATTTTGACTGAATTTCAGTCATTCAGTTACTTTTGAAGAATAACCTAAACTAACCTTAAACTTAGTGGCTGATTTGGTTATTTATTATGAGAGTGGTTTTAGTGTAGAAGGGGAATGCTAGTTTAGGGAGCCTAGTGAGCTAGTATCAGGAGTGTTAGGCTTTTCATTTTTGATTTAGAAGTCAAGTCCATAGCTGATATTATATTATACCTTATATTAAAATTAAGGCCAATTGTAACTCAAGTGTTGTGTGCTGTGTTTTTGGAGTGGAGCAGAACTTCAGTTCAAGAGTAAGTGACTGAGAACAGTGCAGAGCTTTGCTTCAAGACATTTCCTTGGCTTCCTCTGTCTGAGCTCAGGCTTAGCATCCTGCACCAACTATGATTGGTCTGTGTTCAGCCCTAAAGAACGGGATCCCAATAGCACTGTTGGTAAGATGTTTTTAAACTTCCAGCCAGCCATAGAAAAATAGAAACATCGAAACATAGAAGGTGATGGCAGAAGGAGACTACAAGGTCAATCTAGTCTGTCCTGTGTTGTTGTCTTTTCTTACCCCCTTAGCTGCTCTTTTGTGTGAGGGCTCCCTTGTGTCTATCAAAGCCATATTAAAGTTATGACTATTGACGACATTTATGGACACCACTCTGCCTGGGCTTTTTTTTATTTAATTTATTAGTCACTTTTGCCCATATTGATTTTTATTACCTAATGCATGCTGAGTAACTTGGACTTGGACAAGCTCTGCAGTGGGAGAGCAGAGTTTGTACTTGCACTTCATGGTTTTGAGCCTGTGGTTTCCTTAGTGAGAGCAAGGAAAGCTACTTAAAAAAACCTCTGAAAATTCAGTTTCTCAGCTTATACAGTATATTCATTGATGTTCTTGGCTTTGACTTGAACTTCTTATGAACTAACAACTTTCACACTTGAAATTGGATTTATTTGAATTTTATGCTCTTAAAACTTTAGGTCATTGCTGAACTCTTGGTTTGTATTCTCCTATATATTGTTCATATTATAATTTTATTGGGGTGGGTTGGGGTGTATATGTGGCTAGGTTAGCTTGTATCTATGCAGTGTAGTTTTGTTATTTGTGGTCTGTTTGAGTGTGTTTTAGGATTAGTGTGAGTGAGGGGTAGTGGGTGGATTTCTTTTAGCTTTAGTAGGATATTGTTGTTAATATTTTACTATTATAATGTATTTGCCTGAGCCTCTGGGTAGAGTCAGTTACTCCCCATCCCAGCCATATGCTCTGTGCCCTTTCTGAGATGTCCCCTTACCTGTAGAAGTTTATAGCCAATGCAGGGGGTTGGGAATCTATCTCCAGGAGACACCACAGGAGGATTAGGATAAGGGATGAAAGGAGGATTGTGGAGGAGGTGATTGGGATAGTGCAGACCAGGAGACAGACTGTGGTTAGATGGAGACTGGAGAGGAGTGGTAGATTTTTGGTCCCCATCTCCTGGGTATCCACCGGTTTGAGTGGACAGGTAACTGAGGGATTGTCTACCAGTACTCATCCTCTTTGGGCAGTGCTTTGCAATGCCAGATTGATGAGGAATAAGACTGCAATTATTGTGGATTTTGTTTTTTGCTCCTCAGTCAACCCAGCATGCTATACAGAGACCTGGCTAGGCGATGATGCTGGTCCAGTTTTGGAGGCGGCGGTGCCGGTTGGCTTCTCTGTAGTGCACTGCCCAAGGAAGGATCATAGGGGGAGGGGTAGCTATCTTGTTTCAAACTGAGCTGGGAATGGTGGTGCATCCTGTGGGGGACACCATGTCCTTTGAGTGCATGTCCATGCATGGAGGTCCAGGTGCTGGGTGCAGAGTCCTCATCATATATCATCCAGCTGGGTATGAGGGGGACTTTTTGTGGTAGATTGTGGAGTTTGTCACTGACCAGCTGTTTTAGTTGCCGAGGTGGATTATCCTCAGTGATTTCAATGCCTGGATCAATGACAAACTATCACATTTTGGGCAAGAGTTCCTCCAGAGCATGTTAGCTCTGAGTCTGGCACAAGCAGTTGTTGCTGGAACCCACCAGCATAGACAAGAGTTGGACCTGGTGTTCCACACAGGGCTTAAGGTGGAGAACCTCAGGATCAACCTGATCAGTTGGTTGCACCATCATTTCCAAGTTCAGGACACTACTCTGTACCCCTCTCCCCGTGGAGGTAGTCAGATACCACCCTTTGAGAGGGTTGAACCCTGAAGGTTTTCTGGTGGTACTTGACACCTTGGGTATATGGGTGGCTTGTGCTGTGAGTACAGGAGAAGCAGTGGCAGCCTACAATAGGGCTGTCTCTGCTGCCTTTGACCTGATAGCTCCAGTCCATGTCTGTCCTTTGCTTTTGTGTCTTGGCTCGCCATGGTTCGATGGTGAGCTAAGGTCAATGAAGGTTATGGGATGGAGATTAGAAAAGCATTCAAGGAGGTCCTGTGCTCAGGAGGACTAACTGTCTTTGATCACTCATTATGGTGAGTATCAAAGGGAAATCTCTCGTAAGAAAACAGAATTCCTGTCCAGAGAGACTGTGGCCAGGAAAAATTGACCAGCTCAGCTTTTTCAGGCTGTAGACAGACTTTTACACCTGCTCTGTCTGGAACCCATGAAAACTGCATCACTTGCAAAATGCGAGAAGTTTGCTCAGTTTTTCCTCAGACAGGATGTCCTCCATTAGGGACAGAATCTCCTCTTCTGGACAGTTACTGTCCAGCAGTTGGGGGATGAGATGTCACAGCAGCTGTCAGTGGTCATGGAGTTAGTTTTGACCAATGATAACAGATGAGGTCATCAGGGTGATCTCAGTGCTGTGACTTACCGTCTGTCAACTGGACCCAAACCCAACATGGCTCCTAGTGGGCTGTGCAGAGCAGCTGGGTCCAGTATTTGCTGGGATTGTCGTCCGTTCCTTGTTGGAGGGAGTCTTTCCGGCTGAATTAAAAAGCTTGCTGGTGAGAACCCTTTTGAAAAAAATGACTTTGTACCTGATGTCTCTAACCTGCCATTTCTAGGTAAGGTTATTGAGAAGGTGGTTGCACTGCAGTTTGAAACTCACCTTGAGATCTTCAATATTTATGAACCTCTCCCATCAGGGTTTCGAGTGAGGTTCACCACTGAAACCATTTTGGTCAGGGTGCAAAATGATCTGCTGTTGGAGAGGGATAGAGGAGAAAGACAAATTCTCATGCTTCTGGATCTCTCCTCTGCATGTGGCACCAGTAACGATGGGCTGCTTTTGGACCATCTCAGGCAATATGTGGGACTCACCGGCACAGTTTTGAGCTGGTTCGAGTCCTTCATTCAGAGCAAGTCTCAAAGTGTGGTAATGGATAATTTCTCTTCATGCCCAAAGGACCTGCACTGTAGGGTACCCCAGGGATCGGTCCATTCACCCATGTTTTTTTTTTTTTTGTGTGCATGCTACCCCTGGGCAAGATCCTCAAGCAGTATGGAGTTGGGTTTCACTGCTATGCAGATGATACTCAGCTCTGTCTCCCCCCCCCAGGACTGGGGGGGTGGTGGGATGTGCTGAACAAATGTTCGGTCAAGATTCAAGGCTGGATGTCTTTGAGCTGGCTGAGACCCAGTCGGAATAAGACTGACATACTGGTGCTTGAGCTGGCTAGAAAAGGGGGATGGACAATACTAGAGGGATTATCGAACCTTCGTATCGGTACTTCTCGTCTTGACACTGTCCAACAGGTGAAGAATCTAGGCATTCTGGATGAAGGACTGACATTTGAGGCTCAGGTGTCAGTGGTCATCCAAAGTGTTTTTTTTACCATCTTAGAAATATTAGCTGGATTTGTTCCTTTGTCTCCCCTGAAGATCTGTCTTTGCTGCTGCATGCTTTCATGACATCTCAACTCGTCTACTGCAACATTCTCTAACTCGGGGTCAGTAAGAGTGTCCTATGACACCTGCAGCTGGTGTAGAACATGGCTGTGAGATTGTTGACAGGCCTTTCCAGGTCAAGTCACATCACCCCTGTGCTGCGGGGACTGCACTGGCTGCCAGTCAAGTGTCACATCTCCTGTAAGATCGTGTTGTCAACTGTAAGGCCCTGCAGGGTCTTGGTCCTGATTACCTGCGTGATCTCTTGCAGCTGTACTTTCCAGCTTGCTCCCTCTGCTCTTCTGATGATGGCCTTCTGGGGGCTCCCAAGATGCAACTTAAAATATCTGGGGACAGAGCCTTTGGTGTAGCTGGAACGGTAATATGGAATTCACTACCGAAGTCTCTAAGGGAGGCCCCCTATGTTGAAATATTTAAAAAAGGTCTTAAAACCTACCTTTTTGCTCAGGTGATTGGGTCTACTGTGGATTTTAATTGATTTTAGTTTATTTTAATTTATTAGTGATTTGTGAGTTTTACTGTTATGAGTATGTTTGGGTTGTGTGTGATTGTGCTGATGTGCTACTTTGTAATAGTGCCCTGGCTTCCGGGGAAGTGCGTCAGAAATAAATAAAACTACTACTACTATTTCTGAGCTTCTAGAAGACACATACAGGCAGTTGGATAGGCTGTCAAGTCTACACAGTAAAGTTAGCAAGGAAATATTCTAATAAACAACTTATGGGACCATTTTATAACCTCTTAAATATCTTAAAGACATATGAATGTATTTGAAAAAAGGCAGTCTCTGTGATCTAGCGCCACCGCTATGCCCCAGCCCACTGAGCTGACTGGGAAGGCTGGGGGCATCCAGTCGTGCATGTGCCAGTACATTTATTAAAATGGGCCCAGAATCCCCTGCTCGCATAGAGGAAGGGATCCACTACAGGACCCAGGAGGAGCATCTGATTGATGCCCACCTGTGTCATCCACCCCCCACGTGATTGTGCGCACGGAGGGGCAGAGCTGCAGGCAGAAGCCCTGAGAGGGTGCGCAGTTGTGCATACCATGCACCCTGTGCCTGCCTTGGGTATATAACTTTGCAGGCTGATATGCATGAGTCGCACATACCCAGCCCTGCATTAGTACAAAGACCCCTCTGTTTGTATCTCTGTGATGATTTTTATGGTTGCTTGGTGAGTGCATGCAGTAAGCAAACATGTTGTGGCTACTTGGGAGAGTAGAAGCTGCAGAGGTGTGGTACTGTAGCGTCCAGTGCAGCTCAGGCTGCAGGAGGTGCACCACTAACAGCCCAATGAGGAACACACTGACAGTAACGGTGTTCAGCCTAGCTGACTGATGTAAAGTAAGAGTAGTTCAAAGGAGGCGGCTTCACCTATCAGAGTTCAGCTGCATCTTATCACCTACAAAATGCTTCCCAGCAGCCAGATGAGCATGGTCATGCTCTGCCTACTCCTTGCACCGTACCTCCTAAGCTGCTGAGTAGTAGCCGCTGGCCTGCCCACCAACCATGTCACCCCTCCCCACTTAGCAGCAGGGGCCCACCCACCACCAGTGTAAACAAAACCCCTTGTCCAACCCATCCTGTAAGTCCCAGCCACCCTTCTCCCCCATGAGCACATAGTTCATTGATTAATAATTTGCAAGTGCCCGATTCTCTGCTACTCTACTCGGTCCTATACTGACATGCATATTATTACAAAATTGCATCACCTCCCCCCCCTGTCCCCGTGCTAATCAGGTCTTCCTTCCCCACCCACCCTGGTACAAGCCATCAAGGCCCCCCCCAGTTCACCATGGGACCTCTCTGTGTTACTGAGGACCTGGCTCCAGCCCTGACTGCAGGTAATTATCATTTTTGTGATACTATGGAGGAAGAAGGGAAGTGGAGCTAGTGGGTATGCTGTCTGGGGTTACTTAATTGAACTGGGAGGGATTTCATGGCTTGTGCCAGGGTGAATGGGGAGAGAGACCCGATTAGCATGGAAGTGGGTGCATTTTGAAATTATGTACTGTACATGTCAGTATAGAACAATGCAGAGTTGGACGGACTTGGGCACTTAAAAACATATTAATCAATGAAGTATGTGCTCACAGGGCTTGTGGGAGGAGGGAGGTTGGGGCTTATAGGGTGGTGTGGGTGGAGTTGGGGAGCAGCTGCTAGCAAATCAGGTACTACTTATAGGAGGACGTCATCATACATTAACATATGGGGATCAAAGATGAGCTCAAGCTGTTCCCCTGTGGACCACTTTGTGTTACAGAAGACCTGACTCTAACCCTGACTGTGGGAAATTATCATTTTTGGGGTACCATGGGAGGAGAAGGGAAGTGGTGGCTAGCGTGTGCGTTGGGTGAGGGTATTTAACTGAACTGGTGGAGTACTTGATGGCTTGTGCCAGGGCAGCAAGGGAGACCTGATTAGTGCAAAGGGGTGCCATTTTGAAATACAGTACATGTCAGTACAGGACACAGCAGAGTCAGACAGACTTGGGCACTTACAAACATTACAATCAATGAAGTATGTGCTCATAGGACTGGAGGTAGGAGGGAAGTTGGGGCTTACAGGGTGGTTTGGGTGGGGTTGGGGCGGTTGCTTTTTAATCACAGGGTGGGAGGAATGTTACTTAGGGTTCTAGGATAGTCAGGTGTTAGGATATCTAAATTTGACATCCAATGGCATCTGAGGATAGGATTGGATATTGGATTCAGATACAGATTATCTTAATATCCTCTAGCCTGAATAGGAATTTAAGGTATCAGAGGAACCCAACCCTTCCCCCTGCAGCAGCTGCTCGCACACCCGCCACCAGTGTACCCAACTCCCACAGCAGCAGCATCACACGCCCACCAGCCATCACTGTAAAGTGATATGTCATTGTTTGATCAAAAACTGTTTCCCGAGGTACGTTACAGCGACAACATCGACAGATCACTGTGATGTACCTGTGGGCCCCCAGCACTGCTTCTCTAGGTCTCATACCCCCTCCCCGAATCAGGTCTGACTCTGAGCTGATTATAATAAAATATGGGGTGGGGGGGGCAGAGCCCCTGACAAAAAATAACCTTTTTGCCTGATGGCTTTATGTTGACCGCAATTGCGGTCATCATAAAGCCGTCAATGTAATGTCAGTCTGCAAATTTTTTGTCGAACCACTGTCATGAAACCCTGAAAAGTAACCCCCTGTCCAAAGCGGCTCAGTAGAAACTGCTTGCCCACACTTCACCACAATAAGGTAACTCCCCCCCATCCAGGGTGGCTGAGCAGAAGTCGCTCACCCACCCAGCACTAGTGTGCATCAAATGCCATCCCGATCAGCAGCAGTTACTCACCCGCCCACCACTTCAGTAAAAAATACCCCCCGAGAGAAGCTGTTCAGCTGCCAGCCTGCCACCAGTGTACACTAAGCCCCCACACAGCAGCAGCCACTCGCCCACCCTCAACCAGAGTACACCAACCCATCACTTGCCTGACCACTATAATAATAAAGTAACCCCCCATCCACAGCAGCTCAGCAAAAGCTGTTTGCCTGCCTGCCTGCCTGCCACCACATTAAAGTAACCCCTCCAACTAAGGTGGCTTAACAGAAGTGCTCACCACCTGCCTGTCACCAGTGTACACCAACCCCCCCTCAGCAGCAGCCACTTGCCCACCAGCCACCAGAGTAAAGTAACTGCCACCAGTGTACTCCAACCTCGCCCCTGCTCATCAGCCACTGCACACCCACCCAACACCACAGTAAAGTAAGCCCCCCCTCCCATCCAAGGCAGTTCAGTAGAAGCCACTCACCCACCACCAGTGTACACCAAATGCCACCCAATCAGCAACAGCTCCAGCCGCTCACCCACCCACCTGCTACCACAATAAAGTGAACTTCTCTCCCATCCAATGGCAGCTCTGCAGAGGGCTGCTCACCGCCTTCCACCAGTGTACACCAAAAGTGCCCTTCCCCTCGATCAGCAGCAGCTGAAGCCACTTGCCTGCCTGCCTGCCACCACAGTAAACTAATCGTCTTCCTGTCCAAGGTAGCTCAGCAGAAGCTGCTCACCCACCCTCCCACTGACAGTGAACACCAACCCCCTTCAGCAGCAGCTGCTCCCCTGCCAGCCACCAGAGTAAAGTAACTGCCACCAGTGTACACCCCGTACACTCAGCAGCAGCAGCTCGCCTCCCCACCACAAGCGTACACCAAATGCCCCTTGCTAAGCAGCAGCAGGTCACACAACCACCACTGAAGTAAAATAAACACCCAATCTAAGGCAGCTCAGATGAAGCCATTCACCCACTCGACCACAGCTAGTGTATACTAAACATACACACCCAAGTAGCTGCTCACCCCACCCACCACCACCCATCCAAGGTGGCTCAGCAGACATCACTTAACTGTCCACCCACAAGAGTGCACCAGCTTCCTTTAGCAGAAGCTGCTCACCTGCCAAGCAACCACCAGAGTAAAGCAACCATCAGCATTACAGTACATACTGATGCCCCCCCCCACTCAGCAGCATCTGCTTACCTACCACTGCAGTAAAGTAAACCCCACAAGCAGCTCAGCACAAGTCTCTCATCATCCGCCTACCATCAATGTACATCAACCCCTCCCACAGTAGGCACTTGGCTGCCAGCCACCAGAGAAAAGTAGCTGCCACCAGTGTACACTAAACACCCTAATGCTTAACAGCAGCCATTCACCTCAATTTCAATTCAACTTTATTTTTATAGTGCCTTTCAAAACCAAGGCGCTTAACATAAAAGCAGAAACCGCCAATATAAATAACATTAAAACATAAGATTTACATTTACCTCCCACTATGAGTGTACACCAAATGCCTCCCTCACTCAGCAGCAGCCACTTGCCTGCCCACCACCACAGTAAAGTGAATCCTCCATTCAAGGTATCTCAGCAGAAGCCATTCACCTGCTCACCCACCACCAGTATACACCAAACACCCAACCAATCAGCCGTAGCCAGACACTCGCCTGCCACCACAGTAAAGTAAACCGCCCCCATTTAAGATGGCTCAGCAGAAGCCGCACCACCACCAGTGTACACCATCTCCCCTCAGCAGGAGCCTTCACTTGAGCATGAGCCACCAGAGTAAAGAAAGCACCACCAGTGTACACCAGCCCTGCCCCTGCTCAGCAGCAACCACTTGCGAATCAGTACCCCAGTAAAGTAAACCCGCTTCCCATTCAAAGCAGCTAAGAAGCCATTTATCCACCCACAACAAGTGTATACCAAACAACCCCTCTGATCAGCAGCAGCTGTAGCCACAGCCGCTCACCCACCACCTCCACCGTAAAAAGTAACCCCCCTATCCAAGATGACTCAGCAGAAGACAATTACCCACATGACTGCCACCAGTGTACACCAGCCCCTGCCAGCAGCTTTGCTTGCCTGCCCACCACCACAGTAACATAAGCCCCCATCCAAAGTGGCTCAGCAGAGCTGCTCACCCACCATCACAGCAAAAGCAAACATCCCTTCCTAGGCAACTCAGTAGAAGTTGCTCACCCACCCCCAATCAGCAGCAGCCACAGCCGCTTGCCTGCCCACCACCACAGAAAGGTAAACCCCCCCATCCAAGGTGAGTCAGCAGATACCACTCATTCACATGCCCACCACCAGTATATACCACCCCACTCAGCAGCAACTGCTCACTCACCAGCGTCCAGAGTAAAGTAGCCCCCACCAGTGTGCACCAACCCCCTCTGCTCAGCAGCAGCTGCTTGTGCACATTCCACCACAGGAAAGTACCTCCTCCCCGTCCAATGGGGTTCATCAGAAGCCACTCACCCCCTCAATTGCCACCAGTATACACAAGCTGCACCTCCGATCAGCTGCAGCCACTCTCCTACCCACCACTACAGTAAAGTAATCCCCTCATACAAGGCAGCTCAACAGAACCTGCTCATTCCTGCCCATCTGGTGCCAGTGTACACCAGCCCCCCCTTAGAAGCAGCTGCTCACCTGCCTGCTAGCCACCAGAGTAAAGTAACTGCCACCAGTGTACAACAACCCTGCTCCTGCTCAGCAGCAGCAGCCACTTGCCTGCCCACAACCACAGTAAAAATGCCCTCCCATTCAAGGCAGCTCAAAGCTGCTCGCTCACCCACCACCAGTGTACACCAAATGCCACCCCATCAGCAGCAGCTGTAGCTGCAGCCACTCACCAGTCTGCCATCTCAGTAAGGTAAACCCTCTGTCCAATGTGACTCCACAGAAGCCACTCATGCTGCCTACCACCAGTGTACACCAAACCACCTCAGCAGCAGTCACTCATCTGCTTGCCACTAGTGTACACCGAACCCTTCCCAGCAGCACTGCCTGCCTGCCACCATAGTAAAGTAGTCCCCCCATCCAAGATAATCAGCAGAGGCCTCTTACACACCCATCACCACAGTGAAGTAAATCTCCCTCCCATCCATGGTGGCTTAGCAGAAGTTGCCCGTTTGCCCACCACCAGTATACACGAAACACACTCCCCTGATCAACAGCAGCAGCTGCGCGCTGACCCACCACCACGATAAAGTAAATCCTCCATCAAAGTGAGCTCAGCAGCAGCCACTCACCCACCAGCCTCCAGAATAAAGAAGCCCCAACCAGTGTTCACCAACTTCCTCTGCTCAGCAGATGTTGTTCTCCAGCTCGCCTACCACCAGTATACACCAAACAATACCCAATCAGACACAGCTGCACGCCACCCACTGCCACAGTAAACTAATCCTCCATACGAGGCAGCTGAGCAGAAGCTGCTCACCCCTGCCTGCCCACTGCTAGTGTACACCAGCCTCCCTCAGCAGCAGCTGCGCGCCTGCCTGCCAGCCACCAGAGTAAAGAAACCGCCACCAGTGCACAAGAGCCCTGCCCCTGCTGAGTAGCAGCAGCCAGTCACCTGCTCACCACCACAACAAAGTAACCCCCCATTGAAGGTGGCTCAGCAGAAGCCACTCGCCCATCCAACACCAGTGTACACCAAACACCACCCCAACAGCAGCAGCTGTAGCTGCAGCCACTCATCCATCTGTCACCTCAGTAAAGTAAGTCCCCTTTCAGTGTGACTCAGCAGAAGCCACTCACCAAGCTGCACCAGTGTAAACCCACCCCCCCAGCAGCAGCCACTCATCAGCCCACCACAGGTGAACACCTACCCCTCCCAGCAGCATTGTTTGCCCAACTGCCACTACAGTAAAGTCATTCCCCCATCCAAGGTGCTCAGCAGAAGCTGCTCGCCTGCCGACCACCACAATGAAGTAAATCTCTCTCTCTCATCCAAGATGGCTCAGCAGAACTTACTCACCCTCCTGACACTGGTGTACACCAACCACACTCCCCTGATCAGCAGTGACAGCTGCTCCCTAACCTGCCACAACAGTAATGTAAACTCTCTGTTTAAGGTGGCTCAGCAGCAGCTGCTCACCCCCATCCTCCAGAATAAAGAAACTCCCACCAGTGTACCCCAACCTCCTCTGCAGAAGCTGTTTACCCACTCACCTGCCACCAGCATACACCAGGCTCCCCCTGATCAGCTGCAGTTGTTCACCTGTCCACTACCACAGTAAAGTAATCCCTGCACCTAAGGTAGCTCAGCAGAAGCTGCTCACCCCTGCCCATCTGCTGTCAGTGTACACCAGCCTCCCTCAGCAGCAGCCGCTCGCCCACCTGCCAGCCACAAGAGTAAAGTAACCACCAAGAGTGTACAACAGCTCTGCCCCTGCTCAGCAGCAGCAGCAGCCAGTCCCCTGCCCACCACCACAACAAAGTAAAAACCCCTCCCATTGAAGGTGGCTCAACAGAAGCTGCTCCCCCACGCAGCACCTGTGTACATCAAACACCCCTCAATCAGCAGTAGCTGTAGTTGTACCCGCCTACCCATCTGCCACCTCAGTAAAGAGTGACTCAGCAGAAGCTGCTCACCCACCTGCCTGCCCCAGTGTACACCAACCCCCCTCAGCAGCAGCCACTCATCTGCCCGCCACTAGTATACACCAACCCTTCCAAGTAGCATTGCTTGCCCATCCACCACTACAGAAGTAATTTATTTTTATTTTTGTATTTTTTTTTTATTTAGCTAATTAGGCAAGGCCCACTATTCACAGATGGCTGTTTTCAGGAGTGACCTGGGAGCACTGGGGAGGTTAAGTGACTTGCTCAGAGTCACACAATATGCAAATGGAGGTTGCGGGAATCAAACTCAGGTCTGTCTGATGGATGTACCAAACTTATCCATAGCTCATTACTCTAACCTCTGGGCTATGCTGCCAGCCCTCCCCATCCAAGGTGCTCAGCAGAAACCACTCACCGCCCACCACCACAGTGAAGTAAATCTCTCTTCCTTCCTTCTTCAGGAAGAAGTAGGCTGTTGGTTAACTAGGATCTGCAGCTTATCAAATAGGTAGGGAAATGGGCAGACTAGGTGGGCCAACTGGTCCTTATCTGCTGTCAAAGTCTATGTTTCTATGTTTCTATCCAAGGTGGCTCAGCGGAAGTCGCTCACCCGCCCACCACCAATGTACACCAAGCACACTCCCCCAATCAGCAGCAGCAGCTGCTCGCTGACCCACCACCACAGTAAACTCTCCATTCAAGGTGGCTCAGCAGCAGCTGCTCACCCGCCATCCTGCGGAATAAAGTAACCCCAACCAGTATACATCAACCTCCTCCACTCAGCCAGCAGAAGCTGTTCACCAGCTTGCCTGCCACCACTATGCACCAAACACCCACCCCCTGATCAGCTGCAGCTGCTTGACTGCCCACCACCACAGTAAAGTGAATCCTCCATTAAAGGTTGCACAGCAGCTGCTCACCCATCCTCACACCACCGGTGTATACCACCCCCCTCAGCAGCAGCCACTCACCATCCAGTCTATTGAGTAAAGTACACACACACACACACACACAGTCCTAGAACCATGCTACACAGAGTGCGAATCATGTTGCAACAACACAGAGGACTGACTCCAAGCACAGTAGATAACAGAAGTAATAGTTTCTGCACAGCAACTGTCACTTCTAGCACCTGAATTAAGTAACCTGCACCACAGTATACCCCCCCATTCAGCAGCAACTGCTCGTCTGACCACCACCACAGTAAAGTACCCCCTGCCCAAGATAGCTCAGCCTAAGCTGCTCACCTTACGCCCCTGCCTGTCGCCAGTATTTACCATCCCCCCAATCAGTGCACTCCTTCCCTCTGCAAGTGAGATACTATTATTCTGTGAAGGGTGCCTTACACATAGCTACCCTGGAAACGGGCACGTTTGGGTTAAGGTTTTTTTTTTTTTAAATTAATAAATTATTGCTCAAGCTCGATCAATACTATATTAATACCACCACTGATATATATGGGATGTGACATGGATGGGAGTGAGATAGCACAAATATCTTCACGGGCTGTCACTGAACTCTTGATATCCCATGAGTGACGAAGCCACAAGTGAGATACAAGAGTTCAGTGACATTGAGTGAAGATATTTCTGCTGTCTCACTCCCACCCATGTCATATTTGATTTTACAACAAGTGTGGGTCTCTCTTTTTTTCCATTTTAAAGTTATTTGCATTTGTTTGTTGCAAAAAATGAACAAAAATTTAATTTTCTGTTGTTTTTCACCAATTATAAAAAAATAAAAGGTATCTGTAAATGAAACACCAGTCATTTTGTAGATATGTTTGTGCTGAACAAATTTCATGCTCACAGTACCATACTATCATTTTTTCATTTTAAAGTTATTCGGATTTGTTTGTTGAAAAAGTTTAAAAAAAATGTATTTTCTGCTGATTTTTTGCTAATTATGAAAAAAAGGTAGCTGCAAATGAAACACCACTCATTTTGTAGATATTTTTGTGCTAAACAACGTTCATGCTCACAGTACCATGCTATCATTTTTTGTTTTTATTTATTTATTTTTTTTATACTTCCTTTATTTATTTGAGTCATATTCAAAGGCACTTATACAGATTTCAGAGACATTTACAGATACTTTCAGGTTGCATAGCGCCTAGATGTTACAGTGTGGTACTATTCCAATATAATTGTTGCTGATGTTCATTCCAAATATGTCTATGCATGATTGCCTTACATACCAAGCAAACCTTATATATCTAAAAACTAGATATTTTACAAGCAAAGGTAAATTAACAATAGAAGACAGACATTAGGCACAAAGGGACTAAATTAGGTACAGTACTACTTTAAGCATATTAAACATTTTTACTTATATTTCATTACCAGACCTTAACCAGAAAGGGCTTCCGTGGGGAGGTAAATCCCACGGATCACAATACTTTTGTTGAAGTACAAGTTCCCCTTTATTTCCTTTTCACTTTTAACTTTTAAAAAGGAGAAATAGGAGAGATAGCAACCCCTCAAATTCAAGTTTTAAATCTGTTCTTGATTTATTACCCTTCTAGTCCAACGTGTAATAAAAGTTTCCATCCTATTGTTAAGGGCATATGACATTTGTTCATTGTGGTGTATACTCTGGATTATAGATTTCCAATCTCCTGTCGTGGGAGAATTATTTTGGAGCCATTTTTTAGTGATTGCTTTATATGCTGCCCCTAGTAATATAGCCCATAAGTATAGGGTATGTTTATCGGTCATTCCCTCCGGGGGTATGCCTAGTATTAGGTTAATCTCATACATGAGTTTGTGACAATCAAGTATATTTCTGATATGATCTGAAACCTCTGTCCAGAAGATACCTAGCATGGGGCAATCATAAAAAACATGTTTATATGTGGCTTTGTTTTCCCCACATAGCCTCCAACATTTTTCAGGCTTTCCCGGATTTCTCCGGTCTAAAATTGTGGGCACGAGACAAAATCTTGCCCTTACTTTCTATATGAATTCTCTCCACATTGGGGAGGAGGTGGTTGACCATGTACCTCTCCTTGTTTTAGACCAGTCTATAAAGCTGATGGCTTGTTAAAATTATTTTTCCCAGTTTGCTTTGACTGAGTCCATGCTATGCCTATTCAACCCAATTAAAAACTAATGAATTATTGAGATGGCTTTTTCCCCAGAAGGAGAGGACCATATCTGTGCAAATGCGGGTTGGTCTTCCTACATATGGGGTTCACTTTCTCTTACTCTAAGTTGTGTTGTTATGTAGTTTCTCATTTGATAAAAGAACATTCTATCTTTCTCCATCCAGGCAAATCTTTGCTGAGCTTCCTCAAAAGTTAAGACCGTATCCCCTTTCATAATTTGCCATGGGGCTACCAACCCTTTTTTAAGCTGAATATTATACCAAGAGCCAGCTACCGAGGTATCGATTTGTTTATTAAGTATGAACCATTGATATTTCCAAAAATGATTTAGTATTTGTTTATTGTTGGTTCCTCTCTGCCAACCCTCCAGGATAGTAGATGTGGCTCTGAACATATTGCCTAGGGTTCATTTTAGCGGGGGGGAGAATAGTACCGCAGGTAGAGGGTAGGGCATTTCTCTTGCGAGGTCTATTTGTTTCCAGGCTGCTTGATATGCAGGGGTGTTCCATAACAGTGTCAGACGCATCTGGGCCACAGCCAAATAGTCTGGTAAAGAGGGGAATGCTACTTCTCCCATTGTCTTGGGAAGTGAGAGCTTCTTAATATTAAGTCGAGGCCTCTTGTGATTCCATTGAAAGACTACAAAGGATTTCTGCCATGATAGTATTTCCTTGGGGTGAATTGCACAGGGGATACATTGAAACAGGTATAGGAGGCGGGGCAATGCGTTCATCTTAAGAGAAATAGTACGGGTATAGAAAGAGGTAGGAAGGAGATTCCATCTTCTCATGTCACCTTGTAATGTTTCTACTAAGGGAGTATAATTCAATTTGAATAGTTGTGATAAATATCTGGGAATATTAATTCCCAGATGCCTCATCGAGGATCTGTCCCATTTTATAGAAAATTTTTCCCTCAATGAGGGTGAGGGTTCATAGTTTATTTTTAATGCTTCTGTCTTGTTGATATTCAAGGTAATAACCCGATAGCTGGGAGAAAGTTTGAATCTTCTGGATGTCCGCTGGCATGGAGCTTTCCGGATTAGTTAAGTACAATAAGAGATCATCTGCAAAGAGCGCCAATTTGTGCTCAGTCTTAGAAAGGGGGATTTCTTGAATTTCTGGGGACTGCCATAGGAATTGGGCCAGGGGTTCTATGTAATATGCAAATAGGAGCGGGGATAGGGGGCAGCCTTGTCTTGTTCCCCTTTGAAAGGAAAATCGATCAGTTAAATGGCAGTTTGAATGGATGTAACCTATGGGACTCTTGTAGAAACAAAAAATGGTTTCTATGAACTGGTCTGGGAATTCGAAGCCAACAAGGACCTCCCTTAGAAATCTCCATGATACCATATCAAATGCTTTCTCGGAATCTAGTCCCAGAAGAAGAGTTGGTATTTTCTGGGATTGAGAGTGTTCCAATATGTATACTGTATGCCTTACATTATCTTGAGCCTGGCGCCCCGGGATGAATCCACACTGATCCATATGAATTTTACTGGGGGAAAATAATAAAAGTCTCCTAGCTAATATAGATGTTAGAATTTTATAATCCATGTTTAATATGGATATAGGTCTATATGATTCACATAAGGTGTGGTCCTTGCCCGGCTTCGGAATAACGGAAATTATGGCTTCGTTCCATGAAGGGGGGATGTTCCCCTCTTTGGAGGTAACATATGCATATACTCTGACCAGTAAAGGGGTCAAGGTTTTGGAAAGTGATTTATAGAACTCCCCTGGGAGTCCATCGGACCCTGGGCATTTCCCCATTTTTAAATTACCTATTGTTGCCATAATCTCTTTTGGTGTGATTGGGGAAGTCAGTTGGGAACGCTGCAGTATGGATAGAGTAGGGAGGTTCAGCGCATCCAAAAATTTTTAATTTCATGATCTGATGCAGAGTCTTTTGATGTATATTACTGTGAATAGTAGTTAAGGAATGCCCCATCTATTCCCTGAATTGTGTTATGAAATTTGCCTGTTTGTGGATGTCTAATCTTCAATATATTGGACTTGGCCCTCTGTATTCTTAATTGGCGTGCTATTAGTTTAAGAGAACAGGGGCCCCCATCGTAATACCTATGCCTGAGGTACATTAGGTTCTGTTCTATCGAGTAGTCCAATATTTTGTTAAGTTCACTTTTTAGGCAGGCTAGTTCCTTAGTTCTAGCTTTTATCATTGTGATAGCCTGTAAATCCTCCAGCTTTTTTATCCTACTTTCTAAGGATTTTCTCTGTGCTTCCCTGAGTTTTTTCTTATTAGCTGATATACTAATCAATTTGTCTCTTATAACTGCTTTGACCGTATCCCATAAAATGGATACAGAGATGTCAGATTTATCGTTTTGGTCCAATGTCTGAGTTATTGTTTCCTCAACAGACTTCAGAACCTGGTCATCTCTTAATAGGGAGAGTTTTAATCTCCAGAAGGTTGTTTTCTTAATAGCTTGGGGATGAAACTGGCAAAATATCGGGGCATGATCTGATAGTGTGTAATCACCCGACCAGATCTTGGTTATATCTCCCATTTGTTCTTTAGGGGCTAGAAGGAAATCCAAACAGGAGTATGCCTTGTGGGCCTGGGAATAATAGGTGTGTCTGGGGGTAGAGCCATGCAAGTAACCCCAGATATCTAGATAACCTAATTCTTGAAGTAGTTTCTTTACCCTATTAGTGATTTTTTTCTTTCTCCCTTGAGAAGTTTGAGTGGTATAGTTTTCAGTTATATTTAGATTGAGATCCCCCCCCCCACATATCGTTTGCCCTTCCGCCCATTCCGCCAGTTTGGGAAAAAAGGAACTATATGCCTCATAGTCTGAGGTGGGGGGAATGTCTATTGATGCAAAGGTTACTAGCCGGCCATCCAAAAGGCCTTTTACCATGGCAAATCTCCCCTCTTTGTCAATTAGTTTATCCTTAATTTCGAATTGTGTCCCACACTTCACCAGTATTATTGTTCCCCTTCTTCTTCCTCCCTTATAAGAAGAGGCGCAATGTGAGAGAAACCCAACCTTTCAAACTTTTTATGTTCTGATTGTGAAAAATGTGTTTCCTGTAAAAGAATAACATTTACCCCTTCCCTCTTCATGTTTTGGATAATTTTACTTCTTTTAATGGGGTTGGTTATACCATGCACATTGTAGGTGCATATAGTATAAGGCCTCACTTTATTCATAGTTATATCTGAGTGGCCTTCCTGTTTTCCAGTTCTCAAGTCTGGTCTCCATCAAGTCGCGACCCCCCCCTTTTGCCCTTCATCCAACTCTGTGCTCTAATGAATCTTTCTGTCTGCTTCATATAATCAACAAATAAACAGTTATTTGCCTGAGCCAACATGGCTTAACAGAACATGTAACAACTTATTTAACCTAAACAAATACTTCCAAGGTAGGGGCTATTTCCTGAACTAGCCCTTTGTTCTGTCTCTCCTAGGAGAAGAACACGGAGGAATGCTGGTGCTTCCGTTACCGGAAGACCTCCCGCCAAGCACTCGATGTTTACTGTGCTCTAAAGTTGTTTGGGGAGATAAAATTATCTCCACTCTCTGGGAGCAGGATGTGGTATAGGGTTATCCTTGGGTAAAAGGCACTATACAATCCCGTTATGCTCAAACCCAGTCTGCCAATCCAAATTTAAAGGTGTTTTCCTCACAAAAAATTACAGAGTGCAAGAGACCCTTTGATAAGGTCATGCAGTATTACCTTTGAAATTTTAGCTACAAGCTAGAGAGAATCGAAGAGAGGACCCACCCCAGCTCAACCCCCCTTCCCCTCAAGCTGTTACTTGCTTCCTGAAAGGTATGATTAAGCCCTCCATACTGCATGTCTTTTCCCCAACATCATCCCTCTAACAGGATGTCTCGCCTGGTGGATAGCTGTTAACATTCTGCCCGAGTAGGGAGCATCATTAACTACAAACCGAACGTAAAATTGTTTATGCTGAAGCTGGGCCTATTTTGCCAAATGTTATGGGGAGCAGACACAGCGACTATGAAAACAGGGGGCAAGCCCTTGGCAGCATGAGAAGAAATGAAAATTGTATAGGGCTCCTTTTAATTTTAGTTACTTCGTGCTCAACGGGTGAACCCAGGGCCCTATCATAACATCAGAATCGCCTCATTTGTTGCTTATGATTCAACCTGTGTGTTGCTTCTGCACATTTCAAAATAAAAAAAAGGTAGAAAAATGTGACAGTCTCCAAGTCATTCCTGGCCCAACTTCTTTTGAGCATCCCCACCCCCCATCCTCCCCTCGATAGTTCAAAGAGTCAGACAGTTATTGGAGGACTTATCTCTTGCAAAGTCACTTCCACCAGCAGTGAAGTTCAGAGGGAGCTACACCAGGACACACAGTCAGTTAGATATAGTATCAGATGTGTTGCATCCAGATCAGGTTGGCTTATCGATCCTGTTTCCATGCTTCTCGATGATGGATTACAATCTGCGAACTGCCTCACCGTGCAACCATATTTTGTTCCCCATCTTCTTCCTGTTTGTGGTGCTCTGCCAAATGGAGTCGATCTTCCTGCTATTTTGGTTCCGATTCTCAATTATCTGGATTTTTCTGTCCTTCAAGGCCTCTCTAGCTTCTTCCACCGTGGTGTACAACTTCATACCATCCTCCCAAAAAATCCGAAGTCTGGCAGGATAGGGGGTGTGAAACCGAATTGCTTTCTCTCTCAAAGATCTCAAAATTGGTAAATATTTAAGCCTCTGTTGCTGGACTTCTTGAGGGTAATCGTGGTCCATAAATAGCCTGTGGGACAGGTATTTAATCTCCTTCTTGGACCATGCACATCTCAAAATTTCCTCTTTATCACTGAAGGAGCTCAATTTGAACACTATAGATTGCGGTCGGGCCGCTGGGTCTGTTGGCTTGTTTTGAAGCGATCTGTGAGCTCTTTCCACATGGAAGGAGAAAGTGTTGGGCAGCTCAAGTACATCTTTAAGCAGGTTTTCGATAAATGGAGCCATAGGGGTCATTTCCATTCCCTCGGGGAGGCCATACAGGTGGAGATTATCTCTACGAGAATGTCCTTCCAAGTTCAAACATTTAGATCTCAGCTCCTTGGACTGTTGCACCAGGGCCTGCACTATTTCAGCAAGTTGAGTGGATGATTCTTCGCTCTGAGTTGCTCGCTCCTCAATCATGCTTATGCGAGATTTGAGGGTGGATAACTGCTTTCTTACTGCTTTAAACTCCTGCTTATTCTCTGATCTTGATTCCCGTATTTCACTTAGAAGAGTTTCAAATCTAGTTCAGGAGAGTTGCTCAGATTCCCCATCTGTGTCATAGCCAGCCACGTGGGAGCTCACTGGGGAGACAGACCTTCTAGGGGGTCCTCCTGTAATCGAGTGCCATCCATGCTTTTCCCTTTGCCTTTCTCTCTAGTTCTGCTTCTGTAGCTCTCAAATTGCTTCCCTCCTGTATTTCTGGACATTTTGAGGTGAATTTGACAATTTGTGGAGGTAGAATTGGCAGACTGTGTGAGGAGCATTTAGCCCTAGGCTCCTAGCTGCTCCTTGACGTCACTGGAAGTCTTCCATTTTTCATTTTTAAAGTTATTTGCATTTGAATACAGTTAGTACTGCTGCTGAGGACAAACGTTCTAAATGAGTTATGAACCTTTAGTGACATACCCAGCATGAAAATATAGTCATTGTGACATACCCAGTTTGAAGATATCTGATATACTCACATGTGGTCTGTGAGATATCTCAAATATCATCCTGAACAGAGACCCACAGGTGTTGTATAAAATATAACATATTAATACCGACTTACATTCTTAGGGTATCAGAACTACTCACCTTCTGTTCACAGTTCTCATATGCTAATAATGCACATGAAACCACTCTTACAACTTTAAGAGTGGTCTCTGCAGTGGTATTAACATACGCACAAATAATAACCAGTGTACACCAAATGCCCTTCCCCATCTAAGCAGCAGTCACTCACCCACCACCACAGTAAAGTACCCCCCCGCATTCAAGGCAGCTCAGCAGCAGCTGCTGGCCCACCAGCTGCCAGTGTACACCACCACTCCCTCAGCAGCAGCCACTCACCCACCCACCCACCAGTACACCAAAAGTCCCCTGCTTAGCAGCGGCCACTCACCCTCCCACCCATTAATATGCAGCAAATGTCCACTACTCAGCAGCAGCCCCTCACCTGCCCTTTAACACAATAAAGTAATCCCCCATTCAAAACACCTAAGTAGAAGCTGCTTAACCCTTTGCCCACCACCAGTATGCACCAACCCCACTCAACAGCAGTCACTTGCCCAACAGCAAGCTACCAGAGTAAAATAACAACCACCAGTGTACACCAAATGCCCCTCTACCACTCAGCAGGAGTCAATCACCCACCACCACAGTAAAGTACCCCCATTCTAAGCAGCTCAGCAGCAGATGCTGGTCCCCCGCTGCCAATGTACAACAACCCCCCCACAGCAGCAGCCACTCACCCACCCACCAGTACACCAAAAGCCCTTCACTTAGCAGCACCTACTCACCTACCTGCCTAACAGTGTGCAACAAATTCCCCCTGCTCAGTAGCAGCTTCTCACCTACCCTTTACCACAGTAAAGTAACCCCTCCCAGGCGGCAAAGCAGAAGCCACTCAGCCCCTTGCCCACCACCAGTGTGCACCAACCTGTCTCAACAGCAGCTGTGTGCCCACCCACAAGCTACCAGAGTAACATAACCACCACCAGTGTACACCAAATGCCCCTCCCTCTTCAGTAGCAGCAGACCACCCACCACCAGAGTAAAGTATCCCCCATTCAAGGTGACTCAGCAGTAGCCACTCGCCCACCCACCACCAGTGTACACCAACCCCCCTCAGCAGCAGCTGCTCACTCACTTGCCTGCTTGCCTCCCACTAGTACACCAAAAGCCACCCACTTAGTGGCAACTACTCACCCACCTACCACCAGTGTGCACCAAATTCCCCCTGCTCAGCAGCAGCCTTTTGCCTGCCCTTTATCACAGTAAAGTAACCCCCTATCCAAGACGGCTCAGTAGAAGCCATTCTCCTGCTCATCTGCCACCAGTATATGCCATTCTCATCTCACCAGCAGGCACTCATCTGCCTGCCAGCCAGTAGAATAAAGTAACCACTACCCCCCGTTCAGCAGCAGCCACTTGCCAGCCCATCCCCCACCCAGGGTGACTCAACAGAAGCTGCTTACCCGCCTACAGCCTGCCCACCACCAGGGTACATCAGTTCCCCCTCAGCATCAGCCATTCACCTGCCAGCCACTAGAGTAAAGTAACCATCATCAGTGTACATCAACCCCCTTCCTCAGCAGCATTACTTGCCTGCCCATCACCACAGTAAAGTAACCCTCCATAAAAGGCTGTTCAGGAGAAGCCAGTCACCTAACTGCCACCACAATAAAATACACCCCCTCCCATCCACGATGGCTCAGCAGCACTCACTCGCCCACCCACTACCAGTGTATACCAAATCATCCCCCTCACCAGCCGCTGCTCACCTGCCTGCCACCAAAGGGAAACTATATGAAGAGTTGTATCTTTGCCTCTCACAGTTTGCTTACAGCTAAATTGTCTGAAGCTGAGATGCACTGCTCTGCTTGTTGTGACATCGCAATCTGCTTATATGTGTATAACTATGATGTCACAAGCTGGGAAGATGACATGCAGTTCTGTGGTAGGGTAGAGAATGATGAAGGGATCAGGGAGATGGAGAGGGCTCTAAAAAGGCTAGAGAGGTGGTCTGAGGTTTGGCAGTTGAAATTCAATGCCAAAAAATGTGAGGTTATGCACCGGGGTTGGGGGGGGTAGGACTGAGTGCTGAATGGAAGGGGTTAAACTGAGCACTATGGCAGAGGAAAGGGACTCGAGATTCATCATTTATGACTCCCTCAAACAATCAAGCAAGTGTAACCAGGTCTATAGCAAAACTAATAGGATGCCGGGGTGTATCCAATAGTGGGAAAAAGGAGGTACTACTACCTTTATAGACAGTGGGGCCAGCCAGGATACAATGCAGTAATGCTGTAGTATATTGCAAAAAGCTGCAGTATACTGCAAGGAACAGCGTGATTCAAAGACAATTAAGCCCTTGTGTCATGCAGTATTTTGTGACATGTCATTAACTGCAAGTTACTATATTGCATCATAGCTGGCCCTGCCATAGGTCACTGGTAAGGTCACACCTGGAATACTGAGCTCAGTTCACGAGTCCGCACCTCATTTACGGCACGTTACTGCATTGCATCATGGTTGACTCTAATGTAAGTCATTGGTGAGGCTGCATCTGGAATACTGAGTTCAGTTCAGGAGTCCGCACCTCATTTACTGCAAGTTACTGCATTGCATCATGGTTGGCTCTACTGTAAGTCGCTGGTGAGGCTACATCTGGAATACTGTGCTCAGTTCAGGAGTCCGCACCTCATTTACTGCAAGTTACTGCATTGCATCATGGTTGGCTCTACTGTAAGTCACTGGCGAGGCTACATCTGGAATACTGAGCTCAGTTCAGGAGTCCGCACCTCATTTACTGCAAGTTACTGCATTGCATCATGGTTGGCTCTAATGTAAGTCACTGGTGAGGCTGCATCTGGAAAACTGTGCTCAGTTCAGGAGTCTGCGCCTCATTTACCACAACCTACTGTATTGCATCATGGCTAGCTGTGCTGTAAGTCACTGGTGAGGCTGCCTCTGGACTACTGTGCTCAGTTCTGAAGTCCTCATCTAAAGAAGGACAGGGAGAGTTTGTAGACAGTGCAAAGCAGGGTGATCAAGATGATTCAGGGCCAACAGGGCAGATCTTATGAAGATCAACTGAAGGCACTGAACATGTACTCACCTAAGACCAGATGAGAGAAAGAGGTAAGATAGAGGCCTTCAAGCTCCAAGTTTTAAAATTACATTTCACAATTATGTAAACTGCAGAATTTTAATCCCCTATAACTTTAAAACTAGACAACCGAATATCACTAATTTTTTTAGGTTCATCGACCCTGAGTATTATGCTTTGAAGCCATCCCCATAGCCCAGGAGCAGAGTGTTGCACTGGAATCCTGATGATCTGGGATGAGAAGTAAACCTGGGGAATCACATCAGGAGGCATGCCATGGCTAAGACAGCTGCTACTTGGCAGTGCATCTAGGTCAGAGAAGGTTGGCAGCAGGTTCCACTAATACAGAAACCCCTGTGGCTGGGCCAGGGAGTTTGCTCCTGCTGCTGGGGAAGCAGTGGTTTTGTGAGGCTGACAAAGGCACCATTTCCAGTAAAAAGATGTGACAGCAAAACCCAGTAGCCAAATGAATTACAACTGGGTTCAGCCTGATCAAGGTATATCCCTTTGAACATGGTGTATCCCTGAGAGACGAGCTGTTGGCTGGATAAAAAAATAATAGGTAACATTCATAGGAAGTTCCATAGTAAAAGTATAGTGGTACCAAGTGTTAGGTCACTGTCCTGGACAAAGAACCATAAAGAAGAGTCATGGACATCACTGTGAACTAGTCTGTCTTCTTGCAGTATGCCAGCTAACCACTAGATTAGTGTTGTGCAAAACTGGAAAATTACACTTTGTGAAATATTTCACGGAATTCTCATATTTCGAGAAATATTTCACGGGTGTGAAATACGAAATTTCATCCGCTGAGCGCAAAATTTCACCCATGAAATGACAAAATTTACCGCTCACAGGCGAAATTTCACAATTTTCAGCAACATCAATAAAAAGATTAAAATACTCCCTGGTGTCTAGTGGATCCCCCAGGCAAATCACCTGCCTCAACTTAAGAATCCAGACCCCCCTCGGATTTCCCCATCCACTGGCAATTAGATTCCCTGGTGTCTAGTGCTTCCCAACCGATCACCGACCTTGAAGAAAGCCCCCCCCCAGCAGAGATTAGCATCAATTTCCCCTTCCCCAAATCTGTGTAAAAATATCCCAAACATTCTGATTCCCTGTGTCTAGTGGACCCCCACCCTGTCATCAGATAGTGGTTGCCCCACCCACTTCCTCCCCAGTACCCTGGGCAGGCCACGGCACAGCCCTCCACTCACCCCCATGGTCTGCAGCCTGACTGAGCACTTCAGTGAATAAGCACGAGCTTGTATAGCACGTGCTTATTCATTTATGCACTCAGTCAGGCTGCCGGCTATGGAGGTGAGTGGAGGGCTGTGCCTGTGGCCCACTGGGGGTGCTGGGGGTGAGTGGGGTGGGGCACTATCTGATGACAGTGTGAGGGGTAGAGGGTCCACTAGACACCAGGGAATCAGAATGTTTTGGTTATATTTACACAGATTTGGGGATGGGGAAATTGATGCTAATCTCAGTGGGAGGGGGCTTTCTTCAAGGCCGGTGACCAGCCAGAGGGCCACTAGACACCAGGGAGCGAGGGTTCTTAATTTGGGCTGGCAATTGGCCAGGGGGTAGGACAACTAGACACCAGGGATATAAGCTGCCCATTTTCAGGCAAGATTGGAAATTTCGCTGCAATTACGTGAAATATTTTGTGTGGCACAATTGTCAATTTTGCAGCAATTTCACAGGCAAAATGTTATTTTGCAACCTCTCTACACTAGACTCACTGACTAAATGGCTTGTGGGAGCACATGTATGAACAGTATTGTTGCAGTACAATGCCACCTACTGACTCTTTAACAACCCTACAGATAACAGTGTTATATTTTTACTATTAGAAAACAGTGGCACCAAGTGACAGTAAGCCATACAACTAGTTGTGACTTAGACCATTGTGACAGAAGAATCTGGATATCTTTAATCATGATGGAGCATGATGCTGGGAATCATTGTCACAGAAGTGTTGGAGGGGCTTGGCAGAGTTATAATACTAGTGCAGGTAAGGTAATTCAGTGGGGATAAGTGCTTTTTGGAAGTTAAATTCCACAAGTGAAATTCTGTTGGCATTATCCATTATGTGCCCATCAATTGTTGAGCAAATTTTGCCACTAGTCATTTCTCAATTACCTGCAATAAATTGTAACCTACTAAACCACATTTATCCAGCTCACTGGCAATCCACCCCCTGGATCTGTTTGGATTGCTGTTTGTGTTTGTCTGTGTCAGTAGGTTCATTTTTATGGATTTTCACATTTTTTTTGCTTGGAGAAACTGCACCATTCTTGCATACAACATCAGTGAAAGTCTCCTGGACTGAATTTCTGCAAAACAGCACCACCAGGTATCAGCATTTTTATTTTATATTAACTTTTTGGAAGCCATCTAAAGCAAAACTAAGTATTATAGCTAAGCCTAATAAACGCTGTGATGCTGGGTCCTACGCCAAATCCACATTTTCATCTGATCTGCTCCTAAAGGAACTGTACTTGTCTCTGAGGGCTATTCATCAACCACTTTGAAGAACAAAGGAAACACAGACACAATATTTTCACATCCTTCATATCCCAGTTCACAGATCATCACCTTCAGGAATTTCTACAAAACATCACCACCAGGTATCAGCATTTTCATTTTAAATCAACTTTTTGGAAGCCATCCCAAGCAAAACTAAATCTAGCAGGAGAGGTCGCAAGGGGCTTCATAAGCTGCCCTCCCTCACAAGAAGTCCTCCGTCGCCCGTGAACCGCGAAGGGCTGAATTTTGAATTTCTCCAGCAGCCTTCCCTTCATACACTGGAAGCCAGCTTTCTCTGGAGAGGTCGTAGGGGCTTCATAAGCTGCCCCCCTCACAAGAAGTCCTCCGTCGCCCGTGAACCGCGAAGGGCTGAATTTTGAATTTCTCCAGCAGCCCTCCCTTCATACACTGAAGCCAGCTTTCCCTGGAGAGGTCGCGAGGGGCTTCATAAGCTGCCCTCCCTCACAAGAAGTCCTCCGCTCGCGGAACCGCGAAGGGCTGAATTTTGAATTTCTCCAGCAGCCCTCCCTTCATACACTGAAGCCAGCTTTCCCTGGAGAGGTCGCGAGGGGCTTCATAAGCTGCCCTCCCTCACAAGAAGTCCTCCGTCGCCCGTGAACCGCGAAGGGCTGAATTTTGAATTTCTCCAGCAGCCTCCTTCATACACTGAAGCCAGCTTTCCTGGAGAGGTCGCGAGGGGCTTCATAAGCTGCCTCCCTCACAAGAAGTCCTCCGCTCGCCCGTGAACCGCTAAGGGCTGAATTTTGAATTTCTTCAGCAGCCTCCCTTCATACACTGAAGCCAGCTTTCCTGAGAGGTCGCGAGGGGCTTCAGCAGCTGCCCTCCCTCACAAGAAGTCCTCCGTCACCTGTGAACCGCAAGGGCTGAATTTTGAATTTCTCTAGCAGCCCTTCCTTCATACACTGAAGCCAGCTTTCCTGGAGAGGTCGCGAGGGCTTCATAGCTGCCTCCTCACAAGAAGTCCTCCGTCGCCCGTGAACCGCGAAGGGCTGAATTTTGAATTTCTCCAGCAGCCCTCCCTTCATACACTGAAGCCAGCTTTCCCTGGAGAGGTCGCGAGGGGCTTCATAAGCTGCCCTCCCTCACAAGAAGTCCTCCGCCGCCTGTGAACCGAAGGGCTGAATTTGAATTCTCCAGCAGCCCTCCTTCATACACTGAAGCCAGCTTTCCTGGAGAGGTCGCTGGGGCTTCATAAGCTGCCCTCCCTCACAAGAAGTCCTCCGTCGCCCGTGAACCGCGAAGGGCTGAATTTTGAATTTCTCCAGCAGCCCTCCCTTCATACACTGAAGCCAGGTACGAATCGAATCGGACTCGCGGCGCATCGCGCTCAGCCTGCCTTCCCTGTAGTACCAGTTTGCTTCCAGCACAGATTGGTCCCCTCACATTGGGAAAAATTTGCTTTATTGCTTTATTGTGTTTTATTTTTACCTGTTTCTCTATATTGTTGCTTAAGTCCTGCTACCTTAACCACGATTTGTGAACTCAATTATAGTAGAGGTAGGGGCTACTCTGTTAAGCGCAGAACTTTTAGGCGCCAAACTGTCTTTTGAAAAAAAAAAAAAAAAATAAATAAAAAGGTGGGGGTTTCCTAAAGCAAATGCAACGCCTATTTGTTAAGCATTTCTGTAACCTGCCGCTCCAATCAGTATTTCCACAGGCACTTAATCCCAATTTCTCACTGTTTGTACCCTCCCTCAGCCTACCTTTATAATTATTCCCTCTCTCCCTTGTCCACAGCTTTCCCTGGAGAGGTCGCGAGGGGCTTCATAAGCTGCCTTCCCTCACAAGAAGTCCTCCGTCGCCCGTGAACCGCGAAGGGCTGAATTTTGAATTTCTCCAGCAGCCTTCCCTTCATACACTGAAGCCAGGTACGAATCGAATCGGACTCGCGGCGCATCGCGCTCAGCCTGCCTTCCCTGTAGTACCAGTTTGCTTCCAGCACAGATTGGTCCCCGCCGGCGCTGTGCGCCGGCTCCCCACCGCCCCCACCACCACCCTTGGTCGACATCTGATCTTATAGTGTAGACCACGTGCGGTGCTAAACCAATCAGCCCACTTTGCCATTTGCAGCTTATACTGCAGCACCACAAGAGGGCTCCTCTTTTCACTCATCCCAGACCTTTCATCTTCAACAATATGAACACCCTCTATTGTATCCCACAACCTTCTCTTTAATAATGATATTTGCTTCTCACCCTGCTTACCCTGTGGTTGCCTAAACCTACCTGGGACCCTACTGCTTGCCCTCTACCTATCTCTCTGGAAACACAGCAGTATCAAGCACCTACAACCAGGCTCATTAGCCTTTCTCAGCCAAACTGTACCCCTAGTTTTAGCTGTACCATTAGTGGATACTTGCTTGCCCCTACACCCTCCCTGCAGACTCCCACCATCTAGCACATACCCTCAGTAAATCTAACTATCTTAACCCACCTGATATACACCCTCCTATACCTACAAGGCCTGCCAAATCGACTACCTATCCTGGTACTTGCTGCAATACAAACAAGTTGTTTAGGATGCTCGCCTCCGCATACTCTCCTTCTCCTCCTCCTAATATCCGGCAATGTCCATCCCAACCCAGGTCCTCCTATGCCAAATTGCAGTAAGAAGGGCGCAAATAATGGCCTCTTCCTGGCCACCCTCAATATCTGCAGTCTACCAAAAATTTACCCTGCTGCAGGCCTGGCTTCATGAAACACCCCATAGACATCCTTACCTTATCAGAAACCTGGTCTCAAAAAGGTCCCTGATGCCTCGGTCTCCCTCAGGGATTTTACCCTTTTAGGCTGACAGGATAGGCAAAGGGTGGGGATGTGCTATATGCTAAAACATCCCTCAAACCTCTCTAGTCCCTCTTCCTAAGCCTGAACATGGAGCTCAGGCCATCACCATCAAAGTTACCCTTGGTATCCTGGCAAACCACTCTATATTATGGCAGTCTACATCCCCCAGCAAACCAGAAGCTAGCGCTTGATTCCATCCTATCTGCAATCACTTATCTTCCACCAAAAGTGAACTGGTTATTATGGGTGATTTTAATGTGAACTGGCAGTCTGCGCGGCTCCTTACAAAGAGGCAGCTAATGCCTATGACCTTACCCAAGTAGTACTGACACCCACTAGGCAGGTTCCTCGGACAGGCTCCTCCACTCTTATAGACCTAATCCTTACAAACCTCCCTAACCACCTCTCCAATGTCAGTGTGCTTCCTGATGTACTTAGCGACCACTCCCCTGTCACATGCCGGTGGACAAATAAAAATGCTCCAAACAAACCTAAAATTTCGCTCCAAAGGCACCTCAAAAAAGGTGCCCTCTCTCGCCTCAGAGTGTACCTCGCCACCTGTGACTGGGATACTGTCCATAATGCCCAATCTTTAGACGCTGCGCTCACTGCATTTATTACTATTTTCAACGCTGCCTGTGACATATTTGCCCCCTTCACAAAAAAGATAATAAAAACCTGGGACACCCCTTGGATAACTCAGTCCCTCTTACAACTTATGCAACATAGGGATAACCTCTGGCACAGGGCCCTATCTTCCCAGCTGCCCCATGATAGACAGCTCTACAGAGGCAAGAAATAAATGCACGAGGGCTATCCGGCAAGCCAAGGCCACTCACTATCATCAAGCTTTTACCGCTACTTGGAGCTCTGGGAAATCTTTCTGGAACAATATCAAGGAACTCCGGGAAATCCACTAACTCAGAACCTACCCAACTCCTAGTGCAGGGCACCTCTCTCTAGACCCTCCGTCATATCCAATACCCTAAACACCACTTTCTCCGACCTTAGTCATGTCCTCCTAAAACTTTTGACCCCATTTCCCCGCCTACTGATACACCTTGTCCCCACACACCCTCCTTTCAGGCTACGTGTTGTCACCTGCAATGAGGCAAAGCGCTACCTCTTAAAAGCCCTTCAAAATTCGCGTTATAGCAGTGACTCCATTGACCTGAAAATTCTTCTGCTACCCTTAATGAGACTCTGCCATCTCACCAAACTCCTCAACTACTCGCTATGCCTTGGCCAAGTCCCTACACTATGGAAAAGGTATTATCACACCCATCCTAAAAAGGGTGATCCAACAACCCAGGCAACTATAGGCCCATTACGATCCTTCTCTCAAAAGCACTAGAAAAATTGTATCTGACCAACTTACTGAATACCTAGACAAACATGGACTTCTCTGTCAAGAGCAACATGGTTTCAGAAAAGGGCACAGTACTACCACGGCACTACTAGAATTTACATCTTACATTCATGAAGCTCTTGAACAGGGGTCGGCTGTTGGGGCAATCTATGTTGATTTGACCAAGGCATTTGACACTGTCAATCATGAGCTTCTACTCCGTGCCCTTACGTCCCTCCATGTTGCTCCTGAAACTATCTCCTGGTTCAAAAACTATCTGACCGACAGAACACAGCAAGTAAAAATTTGTAACACACTCTCCTCCAAACAACCAGTTCGCTCTGGCGTCCCTCAAGGGTCAATACTTGGCCCTCTATTGTTCACTCTCTTCCTGAACTCACTCCCCAAAGCCTGCACTGGAAAGCTCCTGCTATATGCTGACGATGCAGTGTTATATTGGAAGCACACCAACCTCATCCAACTCCAAAGTGCCCTTCAAGGCTGTTTTAGTGAGCTTGAACTCTGGTTCTCTGACCATCGGCTAATACTTAACTATGACAAAACTAAATCCATGTTGTTTGCCCATCGCCAAAACCCCCTCAGTAACTCCCAGCTATCCATCTCAATCTCACAGGGTACCCACATTGAACAGGTCACTCACTTTAAATATCTAGGCATCACTCTGGACACATCCCTTACATACCATCATCACATCAAATCTCTCTCCTCCTCAGTCAATACCCGGATTGGCATTCTTTACAGGCACAAACACTGCCTTACCCCTCAGGCGCTACGGTTAGCCGTTACAAGCTCAGTCCTCTCACTGGTCGATTATGGAATAACCATTTACGGCGCTGCTGACAAATCGGCGCTTAGCAGCATCAATATAGCACTCAACAAAGCCTGCGCTTGGTCACTAACAGTAATAGACAAACTCACATCTGTTTGCTCTATTATCATGCAGACTGGCTAACCTAGAAGGGAGGCTTAAGTACCAAACCTGCCTCCAAGCCAAAAAGATCCTTATGAAACTAACACCAACTGGACTCCACCACCTCGTTCGCCCTGCCCATCACAGGGGCACCTCTAGACGACTTGCTGGTACCGCCTATACAGTTCCCCACTGTAGGACATCTCTAGGGCAAAGATCCTTCCGGTATCGAGCTCCACTCTGGCTAAACAATCTACCATCCTCTGTCTCACTTGCCTCTAATCTAAGTCTATTCAAAGCTGGGATCAAGAAGTTTCTTCTTAACCCTGAGACCTGTACCTGTTCTCCCTCTTTTCCCTTAGGTGGTCGGGTCACTGGGGCCACCTCACCGTTAGGAGCATCACTATCCTCAGATCTTGCTAGCTTAGGCAATATCTTACACGGTGATTGTTTGCACCATTTAATGTCCTGTTGTTGAAATTTCTGTATAATCCCATTTTTCTGTGTACTCTAGTACAACTGACGTAGCCTTACTCATGCTATGATATCAACTTTTGTCGGAATGTAATATCACTGTTTTGCTCTAAGTAATGTTGTTTTGGCACTGACATGTGGCATTGCCTATGCTGTGAGTTTGAACATTTTGTCAAAATGTAATGTCACTGTCTTGAAAACTTTGTACATTTCAGTCTTGTCCTTACGTTCTGATGTATTTGACGTGGAGCCTTTGCAAAGGAGTCCTTGACTCAAAGGTTGTAATTCCGAAATTTTCAATAAACAAACAAACAAACTCTGATGTTGGTTAACTGAACTGAATCCACATTTTCATCTGACCCACTCCTAAAGGAACTGTACTTGTCTTTGAGGGCTATTCTACTACCACTTTGTGGAACAAAGGATACATACAGAAAAAAGGTTTTCACATCCTGCATATGCCCTGGCCACAGTGCATTACCTTCAGGAATTTAAAACATTCTGTAACTCTGGACCTCAGCAGTTCACCATTTAATTGATTGATTGATATCTAGAGTACTAGGTAAGGGGACTGCCTTTGAATTTTAATTTTCTAATCCTAACCCTGACCTCTAATTACTACTGCTCACACTATAGTCCGAGTAGACTAACGGTGCCTGGACCCCATTTCCCTCATTTTTTTTCCTTTTGTCTCCTCCAGGTCATTAGGGAACAGGAGCGTGGCCCTTATTTATTTTTTTTTCAATAGTTCAGGAAACACCTTTGAGCAAATGCTCTTTTACAAAGGTTCCATGTCTGTACAACAACATACAATCAAGTTACAGGAATAGACAGAAAATACAGCAAATGCTTACAATTAGTATGAAGACAAATCACATGACTCCTATAAATATTTCAATAATGCCTGGTGATTACAATATCAAATTAAATAAAGGTGAAAATACATTCTGTGAGTAGAAGCAAAAACCAAAAAACAACCAGTTACTGACATCCATCAGGAGATGAGTGTTAAGGGAGCACAGTGCAGAAAAAGGGGTAGCAGTCTGGAGGTCAGGCTTAGTCAAAGGTCCTAGAAGGGGGAATGAGGTCATGACCATGCTAGTAGAGAGAAGGGCATGGGTCAAGGGGCTGGGTGCTGAGGGATGAATGCTTGAAACGAGTGGGACCACGAGATAAGGGGAGTGGAAAGGTGCAGGGGAGATGCAAGTATAGTATAATGAAGTTGTTTGGCTCCTACTTTGCAATGGGGTGGGGCTTCCTCTAATGCTTGCCTGTGTTGCCCTCTTAGTGGTCCCAGATGCTCATTTTATCCCATTATGTAACACAGCTGAGCCCTGTTTTACTTACTCAAACCTCCTTCTGGGGAAAACGACCCTTCCTTTCAGCCACATGTACCTGAGCTTAATCAATCCTGCTCATAAATCATACTACTTCTCCTCTACTCCCATTATTACTTCTTGGAGGTGCACACAACTTAAATGGTACTAGGAAATCTGGCTCTACCTATTACGGATTTGCATGGCCAGAAATGTTGAGTCAAACCCAGGTCCTCCATTTGTAGCTTTGCCTCAAAACACCCCCACATGGTTTTCTTCAAAGGGTCTCAAAAGCATGTATATGAATATTCGCAGCTTCACCACTAACTTTGCCAAATTGGAAGACTGGGTTGTCCACTACTCCCCAGACATATTTGGCCTCACGGAGACCTGGCTCAGACCTACAATACCAGACTCCCTGTGTGCACTAAAAGGTTACAAGTTCTTGAGGGCTGATCCCTCCATATCTAAACAAGGGGGTGGGGTTGCACTGTACTTTAAAGAGCACATCTCAATCAACTTCTCTCTCCAAATCAACCTCCGAATGGCTGTGAGTTACTGCACACCATGCTCCTTCTGGGAAATACCAAGAAATTGAGCATCATCTGCAGCTACAGTCCTCCAAAGAATGGATAGAAAAGATTGACCAAGGTCATTCAATACCTTGCACTGCTGAAGGGGAAGTCAGAATTACTCCTCATCAGGGATTTTAATCTTGATTGGCTTGGGCGCAGTACTGGTTCATTGGAGGATGACTTAGGCAAGCTCCATTTCTTTCAAATGATAACAAGTCTGACCAGAATTGCTCCCAATAATAACCATCTATCCCTTATAGACTAGATTCTCACAAACAGGAAGGATAGGATAACAAATGCCGGGACACTGCCCCATACTATCAATGACCACATGCCTGCCTTTTATATATGGAGTGCTCACTGTCATAAACTTCCTCCCAAAGAAATTCAATTCTGAGACTTCTGTAGCCTAGACAATGGATCCCTGGCTCAGGCTGCCCAACTCATTGACTGGTCCCCACTCTATCTTACCACTGATGTAAATGAGGCATTCAACTTCCTACATACCACCCTTCTTAACCTCTGAGATGCATTTGCTCATCTCAAGAAACAGCATATCAGAGGCTCCCTGACCAGATGAATAAACAGTTAACTACTTACACTAATGAAAAGAAGGGATAAAGCATGGTCCAATGTAAAACGTACCCAGGATCACTCAGACTGGACCACATATAGACAGCTCAGGAAGGAATTCAAGAAAGCTATCCGCAATGCTAAAAGTGCCTATTACCAACAGCTCCTTTGTTCATCTACTTGTGACCCCTGACATTTTTAGAACCACTGAAATCCTGCTTGGGACAAGGTATTAATTCATCTGTAACTGACATGACCCTGGATGACACCAACTGCAATAACTTAGTTACAGTTGCTAATGCCCTAAATGCTCACTTCTCAGACCTATTCCATTTCTCCTGCCAGTTTGATCATGATTCAACGTCTCCCATGGACCCCCTGTCCCCAAGCTCCCCACATCTCGACCTCAAGCCGGTCACCAAGAAGAACATTTTTCAGCTTCTTAGATCCATCTCCGATTGTGGCTCTGCTGGCTCAGATGGGCTCCTACTGAGGTTTCTTAAGCTGTCCACCCCTCTCATAGCAGCCCCCATCACAAGACTGTTCAATCTGTCCCTTGCCTCAGGGTCTGTGCCTGTGCTCTGGTAGACAGCTCAGGTCATTCCCGTATACAAAAAAGGTGACATCAGATGTGAGGATAATTATCGGCCCATTGCAATTCTCTCCACCCTCAACAAACTTTTCAAGAAAATTGTTGCCTCTCAGGTTACAGGTTTCCTGCAACAAACACAACAGATTACTCCATGCCAACATGGTTTCAGAAGTGGCCACAGTACCACTACAGCTCTCTTAAAACTGACTAATGAAATCAGAACAGCTATGGACAAGGGGATGCTCACGGGAGTGATATTCATAGACTTAACCAAGGCATTCGACCTGGTATATCACACCCTGCTGCTAGAGAAACTGCTTGCTGTGGGCTCCTCATCTCCCGCGCTGTCTTGGTTCAAAAGCTACCTGTCTGGTAGATGGCAATTTGTCAAAATAAGTGGTGCCAAATCAGGTCTTGCCTCCATCAAGGTCGGAGTTCCCCAGAGGTCCATCCTTGGGCTGCTACTGTTCTCTCTATTTGTCAACAAGCTGCCCAGCTCTCATAGCTCCTGTGAATCACTTCTGTATGTGGAAGACATGGTCCTCTACACCAGTGCTGCTGACATTTCATTTCATTTTAATTTTTTATTTTTGATAACTTGTTGAGCATAATTGCCCATTTTCACAAGTGACAAGTAATACATGAGACCAGCACAATCATTCAATCATTCAATACAAAAACTCGTAAATACAGTACAAAAATTGTTACATAATAAATACATAATGAACATAGATGCTAATTCCTTAAAGTGCTGCTTGAACATGAACAGGAGGAGGAACTTTCCAACCATGCTTTAAGTCTAATTTTGAAAACAGTGGGCGAGAGACAAGCACTGATGGCTGTAGGAATGGAATTGAAAAGTACAGTGGCCCTAAATAAAAATGATTTCTGGCCAAAGCTTTTTTTTACCTTTGGAATCATTGACATCAACAACAAACTCAACCTGGATTTTGCCACCATCCAATCATGGATATTGCACAACAAACTCCTTCTCAATGTGAATAAAACAATCACCATGCTCTTTGGCTCATCACCCAGACTCAGAGCCTGCCTTTCTATGCTTACTATAAGTGGGTCTGGAGGCTTCTCTCTTGACATGGTGGACTCTTTCAAGTATCTGGGCATCACTCTCAATCCAGCTGTTGACTTCAACCTCCATATTTCAACTGTATGCAAATCTGTTCACATTAAGCTTGGCATTGAGTATAAGGCTCACCACAACCTTACCTCCGCTGCAAGACCCGCCTTCGCTTAAGGTGTACTAAGGCCTGGCCTCTTATACAGCCTCTTATCATACATGGATACACATAAAGCTGTTCTAAACAAATGGGACACCTGTAATAACAGCATCTATCATTTTGCTCTATCTATGTCAAGGTGCATCCACTGCTGTATGCTCTATGCTGACCTTGGCTGGCTCTCCCCTCCCTTGTACTGGACATATGCCACTGGTTGTGCCATAGACAAAATTACCAGGGAAGGCCTTCCTGAGTCTATAGCTTGCTGGTTCAAACCTTTCTTACCGACCTACTGCCTGTGCTCGATGGGCAACTCTCTACTGGATATCCCCAAATGCAACACTAGGATAGGTGAGCATGTCTTTGTGGTGTCTGGACCAAAACTCTGGAACTCTCTGCCTAAGGAACTGAAACATGTGCAGTCCCACCATATGCTTAAAAATGGCCTCAAAAGTCACCTATAGATCAGGGACAAATGCCCCTAAACTATATGGAGTACTGGTCTGGTTCTCATCCCTCTCCAAGCCCCACTAGCACTTCTGTGACTCCCCTATCCCAGCTCACTGCTCTTAGAACCAAGCTGCTGGCCACTTACCCTTGACTCCCCTATTAGTCCTCTGGGTAATTCTTCCCACCCTCTGTTTCATGGTGCCCTCTGTACTTTCATGTGTTATCTTTTTTCCTTACAGTGATGATTGCCTATTGAATTCCTTGTGCTCTCTGGGCTGGATATTCAAAAGGGTTGCACCATGCACAATAGGGTTGCTCCTGCGCAAGACTGAAATTGCGCCATTCTGTGATATTCAGCAGGAGGCAGTTGCGCCCCCCAGGTCATGCTGAGCAACAGCGCAATGCTAATGAAGGCATGCTGAACTGGAGGGGGAGGAACCATGCATAAACTGCACAGCCCGATATTCAGCCGGGCTGTGCAGAGTTGTGAAGGCGCAACCCCCTACCTATGCCTACACAACTCTGAGACAAAAAAAGGATCAGAGTCGAGGCACCCACAGGTGAGCTGTCGCATTGCAGGGCGCAACACAGCAGCTGCCACCTGTGGGTGGCCCTCACTTATTCCTTGCCCCCTGCAGCGGGTCACGGGCATAATGTGATCCCCCACCTGGCCCGATCGGGGCATAACATAAATGAACCTCACTCACTGTGCCGATCGGGGCATATAAATGACAACTCCCCACTGCCTGATCATGGGCATAACATAAATGAACCTCCCACTGGCCCGATTGTGGCCAGAACGGGAGTTCACCCCAGAGCAATATCCCTGGTGGTCCAGTGGCCCACCTCACCACCCATGGGCCCACCACCCCACCCCATCAGCCAGCGGGCGGCAGCACACCTGCCTGCCACCCCGCCGCCCGCCGACTGACTGCTCGGTGGACTGCACGCCCATTGGTTCAGAGCAAGAGCCAACGGGCGGAGCCTGATAACAGAGCAGTCCAGATATGTGAATGAATTTTCATTCACATATCTGACTGCCTTACACGGTATGGGCTGCAAGCCCATTGGCTTTGCTCTGAACCAATGGGGCATGCAGCCAGCGAGCAGTCAGTCAGTGGGCTGCGGGCGGCAGGGGGCGGGTGCCGCCCGCTGGCTGACAGGGGGAGCGGGTGGTGGGGCTCCATGGGTGGGTGGGATGGGGGCCACTGAACCACCAGGGAAATTGGACTTGGGGGTTTGACTCTTATGCCTGCGATCGGGCTTCCGTCCACTGAACCACCAGGGATATTGCTCTTTGGGGAGGAACTCCGTCTGGCCGCGATCGGGCCAGTGGGGGTTCATTTATGTTATGCCAGCGATCGGGCCAGTGGGGTGGTTGCTTATATTATGCCTCGATCGGGCCAGTCGGGGTCTCAAGTGGCGTTATGCCCGCAATCGGGCCAGTGGGGGTGCTATTTATATTATGCCCTAACGGGCCAGTCGGGGGTTCAGATGTTGCTCCGCGATCGCCAGGGGGGTGGTTGTCATTTATATTATGCCCGCGATCGGGCCAGTCGGGGGGCTCAGCTATGTTATGCCTGCAGTCGGGCCAGTGGGGTGGTTGTCATTTATATTATGCCTGTGATCAGGCCTGTCGGGGGTTCAGTTATGTTATGCCCACGATCGGGCCAGTGGGGGAGGTGGTTGTCATTTATATTGTGCCCGCAATCAGGCCGGTCGGGGGTTCATTTATGTTAGTGCCCGTGATCGGGCCAGTCGGGGATTTACCCATGCCCATGATCGGGCTGCAGGGGGCGTCGGTCCACGACGGCTGCTGCCTGGCAGGGCTCCAGGCGCAAGTCGTCGGGGATCAGTGCACCTGCATGCTAATGGCATGTAAATGGGGCCGTAAGTAGATGCAAATGGCCTCCCATGCGCCTTGCATGAATTATGGCCCCATTTGCATGTCACCTTTTGAATATCGGAAAGTTGCGCATGACGCATGGGAACTTGCGCCACCGCATCTTGAATGCTCCACTCTGACCACTTGCGGTGGGCAAGTTCCAGTGCACCATGCACAGTGGCTGTGGCCGGGGGGTGATATTCAAAGGAGTTGCTCAATAGCGCAACTCCGTTGAATATCGCCCCGGCCACACCCCAGCGCAACTTTTTTGAGCAGCGCAAGGGCTTGCACCACAGAATGGTGCACTTTGAATATCCAGCCCCATGTGTTTATCGTGAACCCCACTGTTTTCTGTACTGTATGCTGTCTAGAACTCCCCTGTTATAATATGCTGATTTTGTCTGTAACTCTCCCAGGTTGTGCCTGGAAATAGGCAATGTTGTTCTTTAGTGCACTTACCCGGTCAACAAAAACTAACTAAATAAATAAATAATTAGATTCCAGGACATTTTTACTTTGGTATGCATGCCAAATCTTGAGTGTATATCTTCAATAGCTGTGGAGCTATAAACATCCAAATATTTTGAAAAATGTTCACACAATTTAACATAATTTGTGCAATGTTGAACTCCTGCAACTTACAAGTTAGGTAACCAAATACCCCTATATTTAGCAGTTCCTAAGACTCTTCCAAGAAAGTATGCATATAAAGTTTCAATTATCTAGCTCCATAGGTGGATAGGCTGTAAGCATAGAAATAGTTTCAGAAATGTTCACAAATGAATAATACATTCTCAGACTTTGAGCCTCTATTACTTTTCCACCTCTTATTCAAATGCCATAAAACATGGCCTACATTTAAGGCCTCCTTCAAGTGGCTTGCGTGCCAAGCATCAGATTTCCAGCTGTACAAGTGACTGAGTTATAACCAATTAAAGAATTTCAGAAAATTCCACAAAATTCATGAAATGTTGTGGAATTTTACAAACATTCCATGACATAAGAATTTGGAAATTTCACCTCATCCTAGAGGAAGTTCTGTTTGATGGAAAGGATGACAGAGCCATGGAATAGTTTGTCAAAGAAGGTGATGGGTGCCAAGACCATTAATGGTTTCAAGCATTGCTGGGACAGAGTGAAGGGTTTGGTGGTTGCTCAGCTCAGTAGCAGTAAGAAGAGAGTAGGGTAGTAGACTGGATAAACCCCTGCATGTACAATAGGTCCTGGGGCAAATAGGGAACTCTGGGCAGACTAGATGGACCTGTGATCTTTTTCTGTCATCATTGTTTATGTTCTATGTTTCATTGTGATTTCAGCTCCAAAATAAGTGTTATCTCTATATGAAGCTTAAGGGGGGAAACTCATGTTATCAAATGGCTAGTCATGAAAAGTGGAATGTTGTGAAATTCTGATTTTTTTAGAATGTGGTAAAACTGAGTTATGCTAATGTGTAATTTTTCTGCTGGTACTTGAATCTTGACCTTAATTTCCATATTTAGCATTGAAAATATCAACATAAGTTCATTCTCCAATCATGATAATTTTACTGTTATAACTACTGTTATTACTTTGTTAATGGTAGTCTCTGAACTATCTATGGCTATACCCAGCAACTACACAGCAAATACAACCAAGCAAACATTTGGCATTGACAAATACTTGTTATGTAAATTGCATTATGTCCTATAAGTAATGTCTTATAACTGATCCATTTTCTTACTAAACATTGGAATTCCTGTAGATCTGAGTGCTTAGAAATGGTGTGAATTATTGCTGATTTAAGTGAATGTCTTTTGTGATGTAGACACTCAGGGCAGAGTTTTCAGTATGTTGCATCCTGCATGAGTGCAGCAGATTTATAACTCACCAAAGTGCATACATTTGAATATACCACTGTCATCCAATTGTCTCTGCATGCAGGATGCAGGCAGTGTGTGTGAAAGTGTTAGACCATTTTTTAGATGGTCTTGTACTTACTGTATGTCCATAATCTAGCTAAGGCTAGCACTGCCCCCACTTTCAAAGCAGGACTGGACAAATTGCCAGTGCCTACCAAGGGGGCAGGCAAGATGGACCCTAAGTCACTTGCATTATCACAGTACTGTCTTATAACTATGTTTTACAATGGCTGCAAGTTGGCAACATGCAGTACATTATATTGGCTTCTGGGCAAGCAGTGGTCTTTGCCACACTTGAGCTGATAACCTATAAGTGAAATACTCTGTAAACCACTGTTAGTTCACTGAAACACCTATTATCCCCTTATGAGTGCATTCTACAGAAAATGTCCTGTTAATTAACCAACTGCCTTTGCTCTGTTGATACCTGTGGTGACCTTTGTAACACAAACCCACGTCATGTTTTATCCCTTACATTTTACCTGAGATGACTTGTAAACTGATTGTGCATTTTAGATTGGATTACCCACTTGTTTCCTTTTATGTGCCTTGTATCACCTGACCAATTGAAATGGGTCAGGGTTTAAACAGATTAGAATAGGATTTACTTTCCTGTACAGCAGTAGTAGCTGTGTCAAACTAAGAAGGACAACTAAATAACTACATTTGCTATTTAATCAGAACTCATGAAAATGAGCAGGGAGGACTATAAAGAATACATTTTTGCATCACCCTTCTAATAGGTTTCTAAAGCTCTAGGTATATTCAGTCTGCATTCATTTAAGACTTGCTGTCCAACCAGACTACTGCAATGTTTTTGTTTATATGTTATAAATTGTAACTTAGTACTGTATATGTCCATTTTATGTACAGTGTACTTCAGAATTTCTCTGAAAATGAGCATCCTGATCAATGGGGTGAAACAATAAAATACAAAACACAAATACAATGTCCCATATATTCTTGTATCAGACTGTCACATGGTGAAGAAAGACACCGACTGCTAAAGGGATTTCAAACAACTTCAGAGGTGCAGCATCCAGAAGCTATTACAGTATTTCAAATCAGGTAGAGAACTTACGTGGCATTTTGAAAAAAAAATAAATGCAAATGTTTTAACCAGTTTGCAACATCTAATGTGCAGTGATGCTAATATTTTTAGGGCTAACATTCTTCCAGGCACTGCCATGAGTAAAATGTTTACAAGAATCACTGAAATTATTCCTTTCTTTATTGAACAGTGGTAAAATCCCAAAACTTACCTGCTGAGTCAAAATTTAATTTCCAGAGATGTCACAGACAAGACTCATTGCTTACACAGAGAATACAATATAGTGTGACACTTTACACTATACAAAATCTATTACTTTATAAAATAAGTAGTGAAATTACTGAATCCTGATTGGTCAGCAGCTGTGCAATGTCAGGCTGCTATCACTGGTTAAAAAAGTCTTGGTAATCAGGACAAAGCACACTAACATGTTAATGCCTTTTGTAACATATTCCTGACTGCTATTACAAACATGGCCATTATCTCTACTCTCACTACATAAGTCAGCTAGGCCCTGAACATGCCTTTCTGATCACCATGACGTTATTACAGGGGTGTTCCAAGGCTCCATATTGGGCCCGCTGCTTTTTAGTTTATTCCTAAACCACCTACCACAAGCAATATCGGACAATGTACTACTATACACCGATGATGGAGTCTTATACATAAGCCACCAAGACCCTACTGCACTACAAAAGAAAATGCAGGCGAATTTTACAGATATTGAAAATCGGTTCTTTAACTCCAAGTTACTCCTTAACTACAAAAAAAACAAAACGATGATTTTCACATCTACCCAAAACAGACACAGGGCTTTCAAACTAAAATACTAAACAACCTCAAATCCCCCCTTGAAATGGTGCACAGCTTCAAATACTCAGGAATTACATTAGATAGCACACTATCCTTCACACAACATATAGATCATGTTGCTAAATCTGCCAACACAAAACCGGGCCTTCTGTAAAGAAATAAATAGTGCCTTCCTAAGGAGGCTCTCAGAAAAGCAGTGTCATGCTCCATGATCTCAGTCATCGACTACAGCCTCATAGTATACAGGGCTGCTAACCCAACTGCCCTTAAATGAATTAAAACAACCCTGAACAAGGCCTGTCGACTAGTACTGGGAACTCACCAACTCATCCACTCCTGTGAACTATGTACACAAACTGAGTGGTTCAATTTGGATTCTCGAATTCAGTATCAAGTGTGCCTTCTCACAAAGAAGTCCAGCCTTGGTCTCACTCCCCCTGGAATGCCAAACCTCCTCTGCCTCTCCCCTCAAACCAGAAGCACCAGGGGAACAAACTACCACTCCCTAAAAGTTCCTTTCTGCAGGACTTCCCTAGGCCAATGCTGTTATGAGTACCTTGCACCACTCTGGTTAAACTCTCCCCAAGAAGATATCCATAAAGAACTCAAACTAGGCCCATTTAAAGTGAAACTACGAGCCTATCTAGCCTCCTCCAATAGATGTGACTGTCTGCGCTAATACTTTCCCCTCTGCTACCTCTGGCTTTCCTCCTCCAAAGACAAATCTCTTCTTAACTCACCTTCCTCCTCCCCTACTCCTAACTCTTCTCCAACATAACATCTTCTGCAGTTCATACTCCACTTAATTATTATCCTCTAATCTAGCATTTTAATTCTACCTGCTTTTTTACATTCACCACTTCCTTCAGCACTTCCATTCTCCCCTCAACCCCCCACCCCACCTTTTCTCCCCTTTTCCCAGCTCTTCTCTCCTTAAACCCCTTCTGATCTCCAATCCCCTGTGACTGAGTTTATTAGTCAGGTTCAGCTCTCTGCTCTTTTACTCGACATTCTAATTCTCCCACTGGTTCCCCTCTTCACTCCCCCCCCAAGCCTTGCACCACCACAAGCTCTCTCTGGTCTTCCAACCTATTTGTATAAGTCTTATTTACCTGACTCTGGCCTCTGTGCCTTTACCTGTATATACCTTTTCCTACTGCTTCCCTCCCCCTTCACACATGCGCTGATCCCCTACTCACTCCTCAACTCCCTCCACCTTTCTTCATCTCCTACTCCCCATCCCAACCTGCTACTGTACTTCCCGCTGTCTTCCTATCATATCCCAATAAGTTGCACATTTCTAAGATCTGCATAGCTTTAACCATTAATTTGTACCAACTTGCACTTATGACAAATAACTGCTTATTTCATGTTATGCCTCTTAATTGTTTGTGAATGTATCTTTCAACCAATTCATATTATGTTATGAGGGTACCTTTTTGTATAGATCCTTGTTCCACTTTTATGCACTCATTACATGTCATGCCTTTTAATTTTGTGTATGTAACTCTCAACCATTACTGTATGTTTCTATTGTACTATTTTTCCTGTTTCTGGTATTACTATTTGTATTTGTTTTCATGATGTGGAACCTCTGTAAAGGAGCTTCTGGCTCAAAGGTATTTCAGAATATTGAATAAATGAATAAATAAACATAGAAATATAGAAATTGATGCCAGATAAGGACTGCTAGGCCCATCTAGTCTGCCTGTAAGCCCTGTGGCCTCAGACCCTACTTGATCAAAGGCTTTCTCCTCTCCCTCTCCCTGTCCCACTCCCTCTCCTTCTCCTTCTCCTTCCCACTTCTAGGGTTCCCTTATGTCTGTCCCATGCATATTTAAAATCCTCCACTATGCTCACTCCCACCATCTCCTGTGGCAGGCCATTCCATGCATCACCACCTCCATCCTCCTGCTAGTGATACCTCTGCCTATGCACCCCAGCATGCCATTGGCCCTCCCTGCAGCCTTTGTACTCTGCTTAGACACCTTTAGGTCATCTGAAATGACAACCCCCAGATCCTTTTCTTCTTTGGTGATCGTCAGCAGCTCCCTGCCCATCCTGTATCTCTCCCCAGAGTTCCTTCATCTCAGGTGCATTATTTTGCACTTCTTTGCATTGAACCTCAGCTGTCATACCTTGGACCATTCCTCAAGCTTCCCCAGGTCTCTCCTCATTTTCTCCACTGTCTCCTGAGTATCCACCCTGTTGCAGATCTTTGTGTCATTTGAAAACAGGCAGACCTTTCCCTCCAGTCCTTCTGCTATGTCACTAATGAAGATATTAAATAGGACTGGCCTAACAACTGATCCCTGAGGTACCCCACTGGTCACCCCCCTCTCCCTGGATTGAATCCCATTTACCACCACCCTGTGCCTCCTGTTACTTAACCAGTTCCTAACCCAATTTGCCACCTTGTGGCCCCATGCCCAGACTGCCCATCTTGTTTAGCCCAGCTTTTGTGTGATGATGTCAAGGCCTGTTGAAATCAAGGTAGTATGTCCACCCCCCTTGATATACCTCCTTCATCACCCAGTCAAATAAATTTACCAGATTAGTTTGACATGACCTTCCTGATGTGAATCCATATTGCCTTGGGTCCTGGGCACCTGTGGAGTCCAGGTGTTCTACTATTCTCCCCTTGAGCAGTGCCTCCATGATCTTGCCCACCACTGATGTGAGGCTGACTGGTCTATAGTTCCTTGCCTCCTCCCTGATCCCACTTTTTTGTAGTGGGACTCTGTGTGTCCTCCTCCAGTCCTCTGGAACCACTCCTGTGATGAGTGATTCAGTGAACATGGCTGCCAGAGGCACTGCTAGTTCCCTCTGCAGCTCCCTCAATATCCTCAGGTGCATGCTATCCATCCCCATTGCTTTGTCCATCTTTAGTTTTGTGAGCACTTCCAGGACTCTTTCCACTGTGAATGGACTGGTGTCCACCTCCCACCCCCTTTTGTATCTGTTGCCCGACTGCGGTCCCTGATCCTCCCCCTCTTTAGTGAATACTAAACAGAAGTATTTATTCAGTATTTCTGCCTTTTCAAGGTCTCCCTCCTTACACTCTCCATCCTCCCCTTTAAGCTTTACTACCCCCCAGTCTTCCTTCTTTTACTGATGCACCTATAGAATGGCTTGCCCCCTTTCTTCACTGTCTGTGCTAATTTTTCTTAATCCATGCCTTTGCACTTCTAACAGGCTTTCCCACCTCCCTTAGACACTCTAGTTGCACTTCCCTGTCTTCCTCCCTTTGGGACTCCTTATATTTTCTGAAACTTCCATCTTAGCTCTTACTTTGTCTGCCACCTCTTTCAAGAACCGTAGCAGTCTCTTCCTTCTCTTGCCTTTGGTTACTAACCTGATGCATTGGTTCTTCACCTCCTTTATGGCTCCTTTCAAGTGCCCCCACTGCTCCTCAACTCCCCCCTCCTCCCTTCTCTCCAGGGCTTCTTTGTTACATCTCCCAATCTCAGTGAAGTCCACCCTTCTGAAATCTAAAACCTTCGCCTTTGTGTGACTTGACTGAGTCCCTGTCCCCATGCTAAACCACACTATGTGATGATCGTGGGACCCCAATTGTCCTTCTACCATGACATCTATGATTCTGTCCCCATTGGTCAGTACTAGATCCGGAATCACCTTGTCTGTGGTGGGATCAAGATCTAGCTACCTGAGGCCTTCCCCCTGTCAGGAATCTAGAATGTCATGGCTTCTGGTCAAAGCAGCTGCCTGGGTGGTCCAATCCACATCAGGCATATTAAAATTACCCAGCAGCAGAACTTCACCTTTTGTTGTTGTCTTATGCATTTCATCCAGTAGCTGCCTGTTCACTTCCTCCCCCTGTGTTGGAGGCCTGTAAATCACCACTGTGTATTACTGTGCCATTGCCAGATTCAAGGGTGACCAACAGTGCCTCAGCCTCCCCCTGTCTACCTTGAACCTCTGTTGCCTTTATACCCTCCCTGACATATAGGGCCACACCCCTCCTCCTTTCTTACTCCCCATCCCTCCTGAACAGAGCATAACCCAGTACAATTATGTCCCATGTATGATTTGTAGTGTACCAAGTCTCTCTTATTGCTGCTATGTCCAGGTCGGCCTTCTCTAAGAAGGCCTCTAGGTCTGGAACTTTATTTCCCAGGCTGCTGGCATTAGTTACCATGGCCTTCCATGTTCTGCGGCCTATTATCCCTCTACTCTTGCTTCTGCCCTCCTGCTTCTTCCCCAGCCCCTGTTATCTTTCTTATGTGGCCTCAATTTCTCCGCTTCTCCCATTCTGTCTGGTTCAGGTGTCCGTGTCATCAATTCATTTATTTATTTATTTATTTTATTTATTTAAGTCTTTCTTTACAGGGTAAGTGCACTGATCCAAGGACCTTTTTCAGGCACAACCAGGGCCACAAACAATGGCACAGAACAAATTATTTGAGATATTATACAAGCCAAGTAGTAGTAGCAGGTTACAGGCAATACAAATAAATCACAAGGAAACAGTACATGACAGAGTAAGCAATGGTACAGAGAAATAATGCATGACGTACGGTTCCAAGTTTCAAAACAGAGTAGCCAAAACATTTGGTACCAGCAGTAAATACTAAATTGAGACATAGCAAACAAAACCTAGAAGGGTATACAGCATGCAAGCAGAACAATACTTGGGTGGAGATGAAACAAGGAGAAGCCGGAGGATAAGTGCAGGTAGGGAACAACAGAGCCAGTTCAGAGTTATCCACTGAGTGCACTAGGTACTGAGGTGAGTGACAAGGTGAGATTCCTAAGAGGGGTCTATAGTAGGGGAGGAAGAGAAAGTAGTGAAAATAAGTGCCAGTGGAGTCATAGACATCGGGTTGCTAAGTAACTAGGTAATAGGGAGAAGGGAGACAGGGAGGGAAAGAGAGTAGGAACACAAGGCAGGACATCTAAGAAAAAGAGAGGGGGAGATGGAGGTGAAGGTGACATAAAGTAGCAGGGATAGGGATGGGGAGGGGTGACATAGCAAGTACGTAAGGAAGAGAAGGGAAAAGGGAAAAGACAAAAGGACAAAACAAAAGGGAGTGGGGCTGGAGTGAGGGAGGGGGTAGAGGCAACTGCACCCCAGAGTGGGAAGGTCACTATAGGGAGCAAGAGTAGATGGATTCCAGAAGTAACCATGTTCTAAGTTTGGATTTGAAGGAGTGGTGTGAGGCAGCAGTGTGGGTAACTGGAGGGAGGCTGTTCCATAGAGATGGTGCAACAACTGATAGAGCTTTTCTCCCCATAACAGTGGAGACTCTGGGAACTTCGAACGGGGGGACCGAATTATTACACAGACACCTAGGGACAGTACGTTCCTTAAGGAGAGAAGCATATGGAGACACGATACCATCATGTAATGTGCCATCAGTGATACTACCAAGGGCATAGTCGAAACAACATTTGAACGAGGGCCAACCAAGAGATTTGTATAGGTCTCAGTGATGGATAGAGAAGGGGGTCATCAGTGACAAATGGAAGACACTATTATAGGCGGAGTTACAGGAAGTCTAAGGTGAAGGGTAGCACACAGCAAGGAGGAGTAAATTGGAGAGCAATAGTCAAGGATGGAGAGCAGGTTTCTGCATCCAAAAGCATTCTGCTTTTCCTGCACCTCAATTCTGGTTACTTCACCTCATGGGGTGGGCTGCCCGAGTTTCTATGCTGCATTTGGCCCCGACCCCCCATGTCTTAAATATACAAAAATGATAGTAATTACATGTTTTTCCATGTTATAATCCCCCCATTATACATATACACCAATTAAAAAGTTGAAGTACTACCCATAGCTTTACTTTTTGAGCTTCTTTCCTGACCATCATAAATTCCTTCCCATCCTTAACTGTTCACCAGAGAAATCTTTGCTGCTTAACCCTGCCCAGATGAAACTAAATCCCTGGCTTTATTGAGGACTTGTGTTGTGTATGTGTGTGTGGGGAGATATAAATATTCTGCGAGTAGACGTCTACAGGAGTTTGAATTCCTGTATTTCATGATAAGCAAACATTCCATCTCATAAATATGTGGAAAGGCAGATGATAGGCATGTAGGGATGGACTACTTTTACTAGTCACTTTTAAAGGGACACTCTCATCTCTTTTCCGTCACATTATTTGTAGTTGAAATCCCACATTTCCTGATTACTTACTTTCTCTTAAATTCATTGTTGTTGCTGTCTTTTTATATGTCTCTTTCCTTAGTAGAACTGAAATGCATGCTAATGGGGTAATATACCCAATCTTGTTTTGTTTCAGATCCTTAATCTACATTTACTGCATGCCTCCTGAACATTAGGAACATCCCAAGCAGTGCAGCAACTCCTGATTAAATTGTCACCTTTTCTCCCACTGAATCAAAAGAGGCTAGACTGTATTGTGGATGTTCCCAGGTCCAGGAAAGATGCAGTGGGAGTTGATCAAAGACGGTAACTACACACATTTTTGTGAGGTAAATATGGTGGGCAGTCTGTTATCCACTTTTAAAAAGAAAAAGGAATCAGAATCAAACTACCAGCTATGTCAGCAATCTGTACTGAATGTGATCAACCATAAAATGTGTTTTTTGAACCAGAGACACTTAGAGACTTAAGGGGTTGACAATGTCCTTTTAACAAAAGAAAATACCTGTTTTTCAATAAAGAAAAAAGCATTTGTTTTGTTTTGTTAAGATTCTTCAGTTTCACCATGGTATAAGCACAATAAGGCATGTCACTGTGCAGATAGTTATGTGATGACTGTACCAAGGTTTCCAGATCTACAGGGATTCCTGAATTTTACAGGGTTTTGGAATCATCTACAGGAAAACTGTTCCCTTAGACTTGCATTGGTTATGTGGGAAAATACAGTCATTCAGCATCCATTGAAAAGAATGTAAACTACAGGAAAAGGGCATGAGAGTCATAGGGAAAATGCAAAATTAATCTGAGACCACAGCAGTGCACTTCCAGGTGCTGGAGGTCCTCATCGTAAATGCCTTGTGCCTCTCAATACACTTAGGTATGTGTTTATCACCTAACTACCTGCACCCTTTTGTGTCTTATTAGATCCTACATATATGCAGCTGTAAAGCATCAGAACAAAACTGCAAATAGTTACCTTGCTGGGAATCTGAAATACTGCTCTTTTCAGGGGACTAGAATTAATACTAGAGGGTCCCTCTGTTATCAGAATTATTCCACAGACCTCATCTGTTTATCACAATATACTATACTTCCCGTCATTCAGTAAATTCAGCTAGAATGGTATCAGTGCAGTCTGCAAAGTAAACTGTTCCACTGCAGGAACTCATACTGTATCAACACCAAATTATTGTTGCAGCAGATTCTATAATCTGTCTGTTTCATTAATGTTCCTGAGGTCAAGCATCTCTTCCAAATGTTAAACACGTATTTCCAGTAGAAAAGAGCAGACTTTCAGACATCAATCAAAATATTTTTAAAATGATTTAGTAACTTCACACTTTGCATTAAATTGGAAAGCGTGAGGATACACAAGCAGTAAATACTCAGTCCAGTGATCTTCAAAATTATTTACTAGTTAAGCCTAATGCATTCTCATGGCAACTTGACAGCTAGACCATTAAATATAAAAAACAGAAACTATGAACTGCATAATATGAAAATCTCCATTCAGAATAATCTTCAATAATTCCTTTTTTCACCATCATTCATCATGCTTCATCACTATCGTAAAGCATTATGTCATTTAAAATGCTTATAGCAGCAGTATTTGTTAGTCACCATGTCATTTTTTCAGTAATAATGTTTTTCTGGCAAAAACATGAAGATACCCACTTTCTTTCATTCCTGAATCAAAATGTGGTATTTTGAAGTTTTTAAAAGTTTGTCATGCCTGCCGTGTAAAAAATTAAACATCTTGGTACAGTGCTGTGCTAATTACCATCAGAAACCTGCAACAGCACTATCCTAATACAGCCACAGTACAAATCTAGCATGTAAAGTACATTTAACAGGTAACCTTGGAGGGAGAGATTTTAAAAAATAGCGCATGGCAGCCATTTTTAATGACATGAGTCATTAATTACAAAATAAGCTATAAAAGCAGTTTTACAAATATCTGTGGAGACGAAAAACAAACTGATGATGAATCTAAGGATGTAAGACATCATTTGGGCTAAAAACTGTGTGATAAAATGTTTTGCTGACTAACAAATACAGCTGCTTTATGGTGAGTACATAGCAATCCAATAGCTTTTCAAAAGAACAAAAGGAGAGAGAGAGAGAGAGAGAGAAAAAGAGACAGATCACTGCACTGGGCATATGCAGTGTAATTCTAAAACATGTTATACTGACAGATTTCACAATACAAAAGATAGGTTTCTTAAACGTCTTGTTTTATCTAAATAATATATTTAAATCAGCAGTATTTGTTAGTCGGCAAAGCATGTAATTGTATAGTTTTTAGCACAGATGTGTTTCTGATATTCCTAGATTCATCCTCAGTGTATTTTTGGTTTTCTAACATATATTTAAAACAGCTTTTATAGCGATTTGAGCCACACTATTAAAGATGGCCACCACTTGCAATTTTTTTTTTAATTCAATATATTTTACTTATTGGTTATAAGTAAGAATGAAAGGGTTTTACATGGCTATGGCATAATGAACTAGAACACATACAAATAGCTGTCGAGCCATGGGTTACATTGACTCCTATGTCTAATGGTGGTAACAATCCACTATTTTACTATACCCTCATCTCCCATTACCCTCCCTCCTCCCCCCACACAGGATCTTCTTTTGAACCAAGCTAAATAAGTCAGCTTCAAGATGTAGAGTTATCTGTGCAACCCTATAGGTCCTTAAGTGGATTATACCATGGTGATCTAGTGGGACCAATTATATTCCTGTTGGCACTCAAAGGGAATGGTATCCATGGGTTCCTTTCTGTAATTCAGTGCATGAGCCTAACTAGAAATGGAATAAACCACTTGCAATCTTTAAAAATCTCTTCCGATAATTTTACTTGTTGAATGTGCATGATAGATTCATAATGTGGATGTACTATGATGGTGTTACCACATGCTCCAGGTGATAAACAGCACTTCACTGTATCGGGATATGTAATATTTTCATGATGGGCATAGCGCAGGAATGGAACTTATAAAAACATCAAACTCGTATGTCTTGGTTCAGGAATGAAATAAAATGAAAAGAACAGTGTGTGTGTATATTTATAATTTTGTCAGACAAACAATCACTGGAGAAAACTATATGGTGAATATCACATATTGCAGCTTTAAACAAAATGAATATTGTAATCTGCAGAATAGGAGGCAAAGATTAAACATATTCCCAGCTGCTTTTTTACCATTTATATAGTGGTTATCATTTCTGTTCCCAATTACATGAAGCTGCAAATTCATATGTATGTTTACCTCGATTAATTGTATTTCCTGCTTCGAGAAGCCGTAGCATGCAATTTATATTAGACTTACACTTTTGATCTACAGTATGCTGATGTTCACAAGAAAATTACTTTTGTAGTTTTAGCAGTCAATTTTCTAGCACTAACAGCTGTACTTATGGTATAGCACTACAGAGGGGAACAGCAGCTAACTTGGCTAAATGGCTAAGTGGCAAAGAAATTATTAACAAAGCATACTGTTGTGGTGAGTGTGCTTCATGTATAATGATAAAAAGACCTGCATATCATGGTCTTGATTCAGAAAGGTTGACATAGGGCTTGCATCAAGCCATGCGTCAAACCCAGTGTTTGGCGCAGCTGCGACAAACACATTGCCACAACTTGTGCCCAGTTCAAGAAGGTTGCATGCATTTGCAACACTTCTTCCACTTTACAATGGCTTGCATCAAATAATTGGCACAAATCCCATAAAAAGGTCCCAAGATTGCCACAAAAGTCGAACCAGTGGTGTGGAGGTCTGAAACATTGGTGCCTTACCTCCTGCCATGCTGGCGACCCATGTTTGTGGTACAAGTGGGTCACCAGGGGTCAGCCAGGGAAGGAGAGGATCAAGTGTCTGGAGGACAGCTCTCCTCTTATTTTTTATTTTACCAATTATTTTACCAGGTGAGACACACTAAGCTGAAAGCTTGTTTGCAGGTGCAACCTGGGAGCACAAGGAAGTTAAGTGACTTGCTCAGGGTCACACAGTATGCACCTAGGGGGCTGTGGGATTCAAACCCAGGTCTCCAGATTTGCAGCTCAGAGCCTTAACCCACTGCGCCATACTGCCATACACCCCTCTCCCAGGGAGGGTGGACTGGTAGTCCCACTGAATGATTGGCCCCAGGAGGAGACCTGAGGGCAGAACAGGTTGGGGATGCCAGAGGAAGGGAGGGTGCCACAGGACAGCACAGCATGCACATGCATCCATGAGTGCATGCTGACACACGTGCCCCGGCAATGGGAGGGCACCAACCGGGAACACGGAAAATGGGGGTCATGCTAGCAGGCTCCATGTCACCTGGACTGTGCTCTCAACTCCAAGCTCAGCCCCCAGCAACCAGATTGTATGTACCAGAGGGGGACAATCCTCCCCTCCCCTCCCCCACCACAGAGGGGGAAATCCATCGGGGACTTGCCAGGGGAGGGAGTCAGGAGAGAGCAATGTGGCTGTGGGCAGAAGGAGAGCCCTCCAAGGAGAGAGTCAAAGCCACCTGCCAAGCCACCCCAGGGGAGAAACACAATAAGAAAAAAAAAAAAGATTGCCACAAAGTTAGACCAGCAAAAGCTGGTCTAATTCATGACAAGTGGCGCACAGGATCATGAGTCCCGACTGCCTGCCAGGGAATGCCACAAGCCCCATGCACCATATGTTTGGCACACCAAGGGCTTGCATCATTCCCACTACATTTGTGAGTCAAACCCCATGTCTGTAGAAACAGAAGGTCTTAGCATGGCAGCCACCTGCATGACTGGGCACAGCCATTGACTTTTTTTAGTACAGTTACTTAGTTGGATGCTGTTTTACAACCTGTTTACCAAGATAGCCTAGTTGAGATACACTATCTTGTTTTCAGTGGAGCCCTGCTTTTACCCAGTTTCAACAACCATGTTATCAAAAGGACTGAGAGGTTAGGTGACTTGTTCAAGATCGCACAGTGACTAAGTGACTGTGGTGAGATATGAGCCTGGGCCCACTGGTTCCCAAGTCCATGCTAAACCATGCCACCTGGGCTCTAGCCAGAAGTAAACATCTAAACATGCCTACAAAGGGTACATACATCACAGACTTACAGACATCCATAACTTATATTTGTGTAATTTTAAACATGTTGATTATATGCATTATGTATTTTGTAATAACTTCAACGGTGTATCACTGTTTCAATGATAAATAAAGAATCAGAACCAGGCTGGATTTATGAACAAAAAAATGCTTTTTAGCAGGATGGTGTGGATGGAAAATAAATAGTGCAGCCTTATGTAAATTCTGATGGATGTACTGTCTTCAAAACAATGAGCCCTGCTCCTCTCCCTCCCTCCCTCCCTCCCTCCCAAGAAACCCACTGCAGGCTAGGCTGCTTTCTCCTTCCATTTCCCTAAGCTCTGGTCTGCTCTTCCCCATACTAACTGCTCTGCCTCAGCCTATATTTCCCTATACCCATCCTTAATGACTTTATCACTACTCAGCCCTTAACGCTGCAAAGTGCACCCCTGATGTGCAAGTCCCCACTGTTATTGCACACCTACGTCTGCAACTTAGCCACTGGGTTTTGCACTTTGATCTAGTGCCAATTCTGAATCCATGAATATGTTCCCTTGGTCAAGGCGACTGTACATTTACTGTAATGTGTAGTTTATATTGTCTTTTTGCACAGCACTGTAACTTGTCATTTATTATACTTCACCCTAGTGTTCTAAGTTGTACTGTACTGACATTTCCCCTCCCCTGGACATAGCCTGGAAAAAAAATGTTTCCAGAACAGAATATCTTTCCTGGCAAAACCTTTCAAACAAATCAACACATTTAAATGCATGGAAAGTAGCATATACAAATGCAAGGAGTTAAGGAAATAAAATGGATCAGTTGCAGGCAGTAATGGCTCATTAAATTTTAGATATACAGTAGTGGAAGTTATGGAATTATGGGCAAACCAAAATAACAGCTGGGATATTAAGGCCCCAGGTTATGTTTCTCTCAGGAAGGATAGTCATTTCACCGTGGGGGGGGGGGGGAGTAGGATTATATATGAAGGGATCGGGTAAAGAAGAAGATAGCAATACATACAAAGGACTTATTGGAGGTTGTAGAGGAAAAATCCTTGAATGAGTAGGAGGGCCTAGATTCACTATGACTCCTGTTGTGTGGAAGGGGAGGAAAAACTCTTGGATTGGGAGCGATATATAGGCCACCAAGTCAGTCAGCAGGCATAGGCAAAGTAATGGTAATGGAAATTAGAACTGCAGCACAACAAGGCATACCGTATGCAATCTTATGGGAGATTTCAATTTTCTAGATATAGAATGGGAAGGACCAGAGGCTAGGAGCCAGATTATTGTTGAGCCTACACCTGTTTTTTTGTAAACCATTGTGTGAGAGAGAGGCAACAACAGGGGAAAACATCTTAGATCTCAAAATGTCTAATAAGCACAATAATCAATGACAAGCTTGTAAAGCCTATACTGTAGGTAAGAATGGACATAAATCTATATGATGTAGTATAGTGCTGGAGATCAAATACCTTAGTTCCACGATTGTTGTTCCTAACTTTAACAAAATGGAGAGCAGTACAATGGAAAGCACAAGACTTGATAAATTAAAGGATTGAGATGAAATAAAGGGGCTGGAAAACAAATTTGCAGCAATAAACAAGTGCAATATGGAAGGCTTTGTATCATGTACATTTTAAAACAGCATAGAAAGCCAGTTTAGTTTGACAAACAGGTGAAGGAAGCAATCTGGGAAAAATATTGGTTTTAGAAATTGCACAGAAGAACAATCAAGGTTGAGCAGGGAATTCTATAAAGAAAAATGAGAAAAAAAATCATTAAGAGGGGAAAAAACAAACACTAATATATTAATTTTATTTATTTCAAATGTTTTACCCAGAAAGGCATACAGTAGTAAGCTGGTAACATCTCATTCTCAGATGTGTCCTGGGGGAAGAGGAAGCAAAATATAGAACAAATTGACAACAATGTACAATAAATAAATATCCAAAATATAAAATAATATAAATTATGAAATAAATCAAGAAAATCTAGAAACCTGATTGGCTGAGAACCTTGGAACCCAATGCTGATATCCCAGTACAACAGCACAGAAAGAAGTTCTGAGTCCTCTTTACTTGCATTCAACCTCTGGGATACCACTCCCTGCTGCCTCTGACTACCATCTTGCTCGTTCCAGCTTTTGGCTTTTCAGATGTCTATTACAAACTGTGATAAACATTAAAACCAAACTCATACAATGATCAGACTCCTCATCCTCACAGTTCCATGAAAGCTGTGCCGTACTGGTACTTCAAAACAGCTCACTTTTTTTAATGACAGCTTTTCACTTGAGCTGCTGACCGTGGTTGAAACTAGCAGCTTCACCATGGCTAGTGCTTTTGCTATTGGCCAGAGCACAGACTGCAGTTTAAAATAATGGCTCATAATGACTTCCACTCTTGATACTGGCTGCTGCTCAGTACAGCTTCTTCTCTCTGTCTGCCACATTGATGCACATGTTTGTGGTCAGTACAGCTCCTGCTCTCTCACCTTGACACACACATATCACATCTCAGTAAAACTCCAGAAAAACAGCCTCTGATGCCACCTACTGGTCACCCATAAATTATTCAAGTTCTCAATGCAACAACTTTTACGTATGTCTTCCCCCTAGGTATCCAGCGAACACGGCGACCACAATTGAGTGCTTACAAACACGTCGACTCAGTTACAGTGCCTGTGTTCAGGGCTACCTGGCAGGGTAGTGACCGGATACCTGGGTGGGTGAGGTAGGGCGACAGGAGGCGTACGCGTGTATATACGTGTGCACACACAAGAGGGGGAGAGGAAGGGGAGGGGAAGGTATGTGGGAGAGGGTGTAGCAGGCAGCTGCTGAGCTGGTCCGCTAGCATAGTGAGGAGGGTGGTCAGTTGGGAGGTGCAGGGTGCAGGGTTCAGGTCTGGTGCAGCATGTTTTTTTTTCCCGGCAGGTGTTTTTTTTTTTTAAGTATCCCCCCCCCCGACATGCACCCCTCTGAGGTTGAGAATACTTTAGTAGGGGGGTCTGGGGGGCAAATCCCTCCACAGCCACCTGCATCAAAAAGAAACCCGAGGATCTTGGGTGCCCCGTTACTGTTCGCTGTGACTGTGCATCGCTGAAATTCATTTTTGGCAATGTACACTCACCCAAATGGCGATCACCATTACTGTATCACATAGAATCTCTTCCCTATTCAACTTTTTATTGCTTTTTCATACTTTATTTAAAATAAAGAAAAATAAATATAAAATTGTATTTAGAAATTGACAGTGAACCCATTTCATAATCACAGTATGCCACACCGGGGTGAGCATTGTTCTGGGATAACAGCACTTCTTTGGTTCAACCCACCCAAGACATGCCATTATCCAAGCCAATGCACACTGTGTCGTGGCTTACTGATTAAATAGCAAATTACAGCTGATGTGAAAGTAAAACATAAACATAGAAAACATGCATTAGCTATGAGAAGTTAACGGAGAATGTTATGGAAAATTACAAGAGATTTTTTTAAGGTATACAGTATCAGTGAAAACAGGTAAAAGATGGAATTGTAAGGATACAGAATGGTGAGGGGTGGCGGATAATGTGGATAAAGCAAATTCAGTGCTCCCTTGAGTATCCATTAAATTTGGTGAGAACCAAAATGTGATATCCTGAGGATGTTGGGTAATCAAGATCCATTAATAAGATGGGCGGCAATCATTTTTAAATTACGCATTTTATTGGTGTCAAAAAGGAATTTTAAAATCACTCTAGCTATTTATTTATCTATAAATATGTATGTATACATTTTAATGTGCTTACGCAACTTAGTGTAACCCCCCTGTTACCCGGGGTTACTAGAATCCCAGTAAGACCTAGTGGTAGGCAGGGAAGGCAGCTTGTGAAACTCCAGTTAAATGGATTTTACACTGTCTCACTCTGTTCTCAGTCTCAGCTGAGACTGAGGGATGACATCACCATAGAACTTTCGCAGCTGCATAAGCCACACTGGAATGTTGCAGATGGAGGTTAGCATAGAACGCTGGGGATTTTGAATTCAGTCTGTGTGCAGTCTTGGTGAGAGACAGTAGTACAGCTGTCTTTGTGCAGGCTTTCAGAGCTTTAAGCTCTGTTTTAGAGCTACTAATTAGGAAGGTGTGTGTTTCCACCGTAAGAGGAACACAGAAACTGGTAGTTGAAGTGGTGGAGACCACTGTTACTGGTCCAAGTGCCCCATCCCTGAGGGGATGGGGGGGTTGCTTGTTTTCCAGTGGCAACCCTCCTGGTTCCAGCCAAGGGAAGAAGCAGCCTATTCAAGTTGTGCTGCAGCACCAAAAGCTCTGAGAGAGAAATTCCTGTGGAGGAATTGCCTGTGGGGCACCTGTAGCCAAAGGGTGAGTTTGCTCTGAAAGAGGGCCAAGTGTTTTTTCACCTTAACAGAAGGAAACTAAAGGGACTGTTACTGTGGGGTCAGAAAAAGACAGCCAAGTACAGTTGTAAAGTGGGGATTGGACTGCTTAATCAGTGAGGGGCCTAGAGCAATAGGCTATGCCAATACAAAGTATGTTCATGTCCAGCACAAAGGGAAAGCAAGACAAGTAGAGGGAATGTGACATACATTTAGCAATAATCTACATTGCCAAGCTTTACAATATGAGGTGTTTACTGTCCAGAGAAATGGCCGGGTATGAATTGTGGGAGCAAAAGGTGGGAGATCCCCCATCAGTAGTAACCAAATTCACCTCTACAGATTTGCTCTGAGGCACTTTTTACTTTTTCTCAGGTACTTAGCCAGTGCCTGAGGAAAGTACCCAGACATGGGATTAAAAGGAGAATTCCCTGATAGAGCTGAGGTGCTCTTAGGTGGTTTAGGGAGCCACCAGAAAATGTATCCATGACATATGGAAGGTGTCCGAGTGTCTGGTAAGGGAACCAAGCCTGGGAAATCCTAGAACAGTGTACAAGTTAGGGCTGTGTACCCAAAGCAGCATGCAAGTCCGGGCTGTGTGCCCGGTGGGTTCAGAGCCTGAGGGCTAAAAGTGTTGAGGAAGTGTTCTTGGTTCTTTTAATCTGCATTACCAGGAGTGTAGCCCCATGGGGGTTCATCTATGCTTTGTTTATTCTATTTGGATGTGAATAAAAAGCCACACTTTAGAATGCCACTTCTGGTATTGGAACATTGCAGTTATTGCTTCCTGTGTTTGGAATTACTTGGGTGCCCCTGTGCAGAGTAGCCAAACCTAGCCTTTGTGCCGAGTGACCTATTCTTCCCCAAACCCAACCCATCTGGTATTGCTGTCAGATTCAAACAGCACACCAGCTAGTCATTACATTAGCATGGTGTTGTGCTTATGCAACTTGCTGAATAAACTTTGTTGTGGCTGCTCACCTCTGTGTGCCTCAGGAATACCACCGTGTAGGAATGCCAAAGGCAGGAACCCTGGAGAAGGGTTTCACCCCTAGAGATGCCATGGGAAGGATTCTCTTAGGCTAAAGATAGCTTTGGAAAAGCCCTAAAGGTGAGAGGTTAGCCACTGGACATGGAGAAGAGGATAGTGGAGCAAAGAATAGAGCTTCTGAATGAAACAGGAAGGAAGTAAGGGTTTAAAATAGGTCAGGCAGGAGGGCATGGCTGTTACTTCAGCCACTGAGCTACAGGCTTACAGCCTTTCAATTCAATGTGCTTACACAACTTACAGGTAGTGTGGTGTTGTACTGATGCAACTTGCTGAATAAACTTTGTTTTGGCTGCTCACCTCTGTGTGCCTCGGGAATACCACCCTGTAGGGATGAACCCTGGAGGAGGGTTCCACCCCTAGAGCTGCCAAAGGAAGGATTCCCTTAGGCTAAAGGTAGCTTAGAAAAAGACCAAAAAGAGTATAGATCAGAAAGCATTGCAGAGGTAATGAGTTGATTGGAAGGCATTGCAGATGTAATGAGTTTATTAGAAGGCATTGCAGATGTAATGAGTTGGTACTGACACTGGGCTATATACTGGTCATCAGAGATGAGGGTAGTGGTCAGAGATAACTGAAAGGAGTAACAGTTTGAATATAGGCTGAAAGAATTATAACGAGAGGGCATGACTTCTCAAGGAGAGAGGGAATGGCAAAGGAGAGCCACCATCCATCTCCATCCAACAGCATAATCCTACTTAAGGAAACTAGGGAATGTATTATGAACAACTAATTACATATTAAGTCCTTTGGTGCTGAGGAGAGGAAAAAAAACCTTTTAAGAGGAGGAAACATCTGGGGATCCAAGGCCTAGGTCATGTTCCCTCCAGGATATTTTTTTTTTATTTAGTGGCAGCTCTGCTGCTGCAATTTAGAAACCCAATCTGAGGAGCGGAAAATATTCTAGCTTGGAGGAAAGTTGTCACAATCCCTCTAACGGGAATGCCATGAAGGGTTGCAAGAGACCTCTGCAACAACAGAAGCACTGAAGGATGAGTGGGACCCTGAAGATGGGAGGACAGCAACAACTGCTGAGGCACTCAGTCAGCCTACCAACTAAAACAGAGCAGATGAACCAGAGGCAGTCATGGGGAGAATAGTGTAGAGGGCGCCACCGAACCCGGTTTGGCCAGCTAAAGGAGTGCTCTTGGGCATGAGGGCCCCATCCCTCATTGCTGAAGTCTTAAACTCTATACCAAGAGGTGCCATTGATGGCAGAAATGGCTAAAGCTCCACCCGGACTGAGGACATTCCCACTATAGGCCAGATGAGAAGGACCCCCACCCCAAGGTTCACATTCTCAAGATGCGGACTTCAGTGCAGAATGAGACCATTGGCTGCAGGGAAGTCCTGAGCCATAGAAAATAATGGTCATGGCTGGCAAGCCTCTAATTCATGAAGGAGAGCAGACAGATAACTATTAAGCGGTACACATAATGTAACAGGGTGAAGCCAGCAGCCATTGGTTAGGTATTGGTGTATGGTATGATTGTCTGAGATGATTAACAGGTACAATGGACTGATAAGATAGGTTAATGAGATTGACGGATAGGATTGCTTAATATGACTGAGTGATATAAACAGAGCCAGCGAAAAGCAAGCCAACCAATTCCATTATGGAAGCCAGATTAATGGTGTCATGGAAGGTAGGTGATCGAGTAGTGAGAGGCTATGAAGCCATTAAGCAGTGAGAGGCAGTGATGCCAGAAATTGTTTCAATGAGGTTTAGTAAATTGAATCAATGAGGTTTAGCAGTGATTGCTATGGTTGCAGCATAAATAGAGAATTGTTATGGGTGACATGAATGCCTTAAATGCCTTTAAGGCAGAGTTAAGTTATTCGAGTAAGGAGCATTTGCAACAGGGTAATGGAATGGAATGAAAACCTTGAAATCCATGCAGTGAATATTGTGCAAGCCATGTCAGCTATGAGGTTAATATATTTATGCATAGATAGCTGAGAAGCCATGTAGGCAAAGGAGCAGGATTCATTTAACTTTGATAAAAGCATGTTCCTGCTGTCTTGAGCTGTGATGCCCCATCATGAGATCCCTGTCCCCCACCGTGAGAATAACAGGGAAGTCACGAGGTGAGTACCATGAAACCAAACAGCAACTATAATGATGGTAGGGTAAAATCACCCAAAAATAACAGAGCCCAATGAAATGCTGAAGTGTCAGTATGGTAGAATTCAGAAACAGACTGCTGAGGTTTTTGTAAAAGTATGGTCAAAAATGGACTGCAAGACCTTTGGTAAAAGTATGATTTGGTAAAATTCAGAGGCTGTAGATTAGATAACAGGTTAGAGATGAGGAGGCCAGGCGAAGCCAGCGGCCTGGGAGAAGCAGGAGGCTATGCTGAAATAACAACACATTAGCCTGGATAACACAAACACAGGGAGTGCAGGGAGCAAGCACTGAGTGAGTAAAAGCAGAGCTGCTGAACAAACACAGTATAACAGGGAGCCAGTACTGAGAGAGAGGCAGGTGTAAACGGTTAAGGTGATGAGTACAGGGACTGCATGGAAACAGCAATTGGAACAGAGAGCACACAGATAACAAGTACAGATAAAAGAGAGATTGCATGGAACATAACAAAGCAAACAAGGGGCACTAGAACTAAAAGCCCCAAAAGCAAACAAAGCAAACACAAGCACTGGAGCAGAAGGAAGAAACAAACTACAGAGACAGAAGCAATAAAAACTGCAGCCAAAGGCAAAATACTGACCCAGAAGCAGAAGTATACAAACCAGGCATAAAGTCCAGCACATCCAATGGGTTCCAAACATAAGGGAAGGTAGAAGACAAACAATACAGAAGGAGGGGTCAGGGTCCAAGGAAAGGCTGGTCCCAGAGAGAGGATGGACAGAGCCTCTAGCTGCAAAGAAAAAAGCTTCTGACTGAAGCAATAAGGAAGGGTTTAAATAAGTCAGGCAGGGGGGCATGACTGTTGCTTCAGCCATTGAACTACAGGTTTACAACCTTTTAAATATACATACAGTATGTATGAAACCACATTTACCCCTGTGTATTTTGTCTCTTTGCACTTCTGAAACCTTTTTTACTCTCCTAAGTTGTGAGACATCTGTCTGAAGGCATCTTAAAAAAGACCCATCTCATCCATTTAAAAGGCATTACAGAGGGCATAACGTAGGGATGTTATTTGCCCATGCATTTAATTAACAGATGAACAATGCCTCCTCCAATCCAATGTGCTATGCTGGCTTCTACTTTTTTCTGAATCACTATCTTGGAAGTTTTTTAATCAGGATGTCTCACTGTCCTTCATGCTATCACACACTCTCACAGTGCATTGACATGGTTGGCAATGTCTTGATAACTCTTGTTTGGGTTTGCACCAGTGCAAAGCATGACACCCTGCGTTCTGTCATGGTTCAGGACAGTGTGGGTTCCCTAGGAGTAGCTATATGGCTATGGACTAAGAAGGCACTGGCTTAATCCAGCAGCTGTCCTTATTTTTGTTTGGTTCACCATGGTTAGAATGGAACTGAGAAAACAGTGAAGGACTATAGCTGACAGGGTGAGAGGGATTAACAGCTAAAGCAATTAGCTCACCTTGCTGGCAAATTGGCTGCTCACTGAGGGTGATTAGCATTTAGCAAGTCCAGTTAGCAGTCAGAAGCCCATTGAATATCCTAGTGGATGATAGTACACTACCATTGGCAGATAATATAGGGAATTAAACAGTGGAAAATGATACAATCAACACTACACTGCTTGTACAGTGAGGGTAGCAGATAATCAAGGGATAGAAAATTGAGGGAAAACTGCATGATAAATAAACAATTTAGTTTGGAGTTGACAATGGAGGCTTAAAATCCACTGCTTGACAATAAGATAAATGTTTAAAAGAACTGAAGATAAACAGAAGTAGGTGGAATACCCATAAATAGAGTGCTCACAGGATTGCCAAATATTAAAGTTTAAAAAGCTATGGGGCCAGATGAGATTGACCCCAGGGTGCATGGGGAACATGATATGCTCTGGCAGCATCATGGACAGACCTATTTAATGAGCCTTTGGCAACAGGTGTTGTGCCAGTGGACTAGAGAATGACGAATGTTGTCCCACTACACAAAAGGGGAGAAAGAGAGAATCCAGGTAATTACTGTAGAGGCCAGTAGATCTAATGTCCATTGTGGGGAAGATGCTGGAAACCGTAATAAATGAGCAAATTGTTGAATTCTTAGAGGAAAACAACATGTTGGACAAGAATCAACAAGGGTTCATGAGAAGATCATGCCAGAGTAACTTGATAAACTTGTTTAACTCAGGGCACAGTTAACAGAGGGCAGACAGTGGATATGTATTTGGATTTTAGAAAGTCATTTGACAAGCAGCCACATGGGAGACTGGTAAAGAAACTGGGACACCTGGGACTTAAGGAAGGACTCACTACATGGGTTACGAACTGACTGTTGGGAAAGGCACAAAAAGTTGGTACTCAGGATTTTGTTCTGTGGTTAGCAACATGGCAAGTGGGGTGCCCCAGGGATCCTTCTTGAAACCAGTTCTTTTCAACAAGTGCAATCTTGATTGCTTCTTACCCCAGTTCCCCCCTCCCATTCCCACTGTCTATTCTACTTCCTGTCCCCCATCCCCCTCCCCTTACTCGCCTATGCATCCTAAGCACTCAAATGTCAGTGTAGCCCCCTGACTGCATTGGCCCCCCCTCGTTTGATTAATGTACCTCATGAGGTCTTTCTGCTTTCTCTAATTTTGCTGTATATTATTAGCTGCCACTTCCCTGAATCTATATTTCTACACCACCTTACTCTGTAATATAATTAACTTTCCTGTAGCAATAGTTGGTAATGTTTTTTGCCTCCTGTTACTTTCTTTGTCTTTCTCCTCTTCTCTTCCTTTACCTATGGACCACTGCCTTTTTCCCTACTGATGCAGATCCATTGTAAATAACTCTTGATTCAAAGGTATTTTGATCCAAGAACCAATAGTATTTCTGCTAATTAGGTCAATGTTTGCTACACTATGCTTACACTGTTTTTTTACCTTCCGCATTTGTACTGTTATCTACCTGTTATTTCTCTGCGCTTTTATCCCTGTACACTCCAAAATGTTGTAATTCATGTACTTGTGTCTGTTTTCATTTAAAGTGTATGTAATTTGTTATTTCCTGCTGACGCGGAACCTTTGAAAATGAGCTTCCAGCTTAAAAGTGTTTTCCTAGAACTTCAATAAACAAATTAGTAACATTAGGTTGGACTATAGGAGAAAGTTAATTTTTTTTGCAGATGATACCAAACTCTTAGGCAAAGTAGACAAGAATAAAGGAATTAACATTTTGGTGAAAGATGTGGAAAGATTGGAAAAGTAGTTAGACATTCTGCAACAAAACTTCAATGGCCGAAATGTGCAAAGTGATGCACACTAAGTGTAGAAATCCACAGCTAGAGTACAGAATGTGAACATACAAATGTGCCAGCAGACAAAGGCCTCACAGACTATCTAGTCTGCTCAAGTGTGCAGTACTGTGTTTACAGAGGGAACTACCCCCATATCTCCTTTGACCCCTGGTAAATACCCCCTCTCCCCCTCTCTGTCCCCCACCTGTAACTTTCCCCCTTACCTGTCCCAATCACTCTTGAAACTGTCCACCATTTGTAGGGATACCACCTCCTTTGGCAACTCATTCCACTTAGCCAACACCCTTTTCAATCAATCAATCAATCAATCAATCAATCAAAATCTTTATTTATTCAGGTGAACATTTTGGTGAAAACGTGCCTCCTCAGCTCCCTTCTGAAGCTTCCCCCCACCAGCTTTAGGCTGTTACCAGTAGTGCTTTTGCTTCTACTAAGGCTGAGGAGGCACTCGGTGCTCGCCTTGTTTATACCTTTAAGGTACTTGAAGATCTCAATCATGCTGTGTCCTGTAGAGGACACAGCATGAGATTAGAGGGAGGCCGATTAAGGGGGAATGTGAGGAAATTCTTTTTCACAGAAAGGGTGGTAGATGCATGGAATGGCTTACCACAAGAAGTGGTGGCTATGAATACAGTGCAGGGCTTCAAACAGGCATGGGATAGGCATAAGGGAGCAATACAAATGACTATGAATAGATAGGTCACTGACAGAGCAAAGGCCGATGGCACATTTATAAGGTAGAAAAAGAAATGGGCAGACTGGATGGGCCTTGCGGTCCTTATCTGCCGTCAACTTCTATGCTTCTATGTTTCTATATCCATCCTCTCTCTTCTGTCCTCAAGAGAGTACACATTCAGCCCCCTGAGCCTCTCCTTGTAAGTGTTGCTTTGCTGGCCATGAATCATCTTGGTTTCCATTCTCCGAACCATTTCTAGCAAGCTGATATCCTTCTTAAGATAAGGGCAACAATACAGCATGCTGTACTCTAGGTGCAGTCTCATTAGAGACCTGCATAGCAGCAAAATGGCCTACACCTCCTTGCTGGAGATTCCGCTGGCCATACAGTCCAGCATCCAATTTGTTTTGGGCACAGCCTTCTTGATTTGTGATGAGTGTTTCATGTCACTCTTGATAATTGCACTCCTGTCCTTTTTCCTCGTCTGACCTGGTTACCTGCACACCACCCAATTGGTATTTGGTCCCTGGGATTTTCAACCCCAAGTGCATAACTTTACACTTTTTAGTGTTGAACCCCATTTGCCAAATGCCAGACCACTTCTCTAGCCTAAATAGGTCCTCCTGAGTTCCTGTCTTCCTTCTTCCATGTCCTTTCTTCAACAGAATTTTGTATCATCTGTGAACAGGCATATCTTACCCCTGATCCCATCAGTGATGTCACTTATGAATATGTTAAACAACACTGGACAGAGCACAGAGCTCTGTGGAACCCCACTGGTCACCAATCTAGCTTCTGGGAATTTGCCTCCCCCCCCCACTACCACTTTTTGGCTTCTGACCTGTAGCCAACTTCTGATCCACCCAGCAAGGTTAGCCTCCTCCCCAGGTCTTCTAGCTTCCTGACCAGTCTCCTGTGAGATACAGAGTAGAAAACGCTTTTTGCTGAAGTCTCGATACAGGATATCAGCCGCTTGGCCTTTGTCCATTGTCCTAGTGAACCAGTTAAAGAAGTCGTCAGGTTTGTCTGGCAGGATCTCCCCCACACAAACCCATGCTGCCTCATATTCTGGAGCCCACTTTCCTCCAGAAAGCTAAACAATCTAGCTGGCCCAGTGGCACAGAAGGCTGAGGTGCTATGTGCCTTACCACTCACCACACTGGTGACCCAAGTTCAGGAATGAGCTTGGGTCACTAGGGGTTGGCCAGGGGGAAAGGACTGAGTGTCCGATGGACTGCTTTCCTATCCAGGGTGGGGAAGGATGCTGTCTTGCTCCTTAGCTGCCACCTGGTGGAGGCTGGGTAGCAGCACCAGAACTCAAGCAGCAGGAAAGAGAATGACTGCTGTTATGTAGCATGTGTGCACCTTCACGTATACACTCTCATGTCCTGCTGTGGCATGCGGATCAGAAGAAAACAGTGGAAAATGGCAGTCACAGGCTATATGAAGCCTTGCTGCTTGCCCTCACCCAGCACTGTTGCTGGCTCGCCAACCCACCAAATCTGGACCCAGGGTCTCTGGTTGGGGGAAGGATGGCTCTCCCCTTCCTGGCCCTGCCACAGTGAGCAATCCATGGGGAATATGAGGCTTGATGGACCAGAGAGGCAGTTGTTGGGTGATGTAGGCAGAGACAGAGCTTAGCAGCTGCCTTTAACATGCCTGGGAGAAAACATGTACAGTATATAAAAAAAAAGGAAAACTAACCAATCTCTCTTTCAGAATGGTCTCTGTCAGCTTGCTCACTATTGAGGTCTGGCTGACTGGCCTGTAGTTCCCTGGTTCATCCTTCAGCTCACTTTTGTGGAGAGGCACTACATGTTCAGTTCTTCAATTCCAGGGCATGATCTCTGACTCCAGAGAGGTGTTGAACAGGTCTGCCAAGGAATCGTCCAGAGCCTTTGCCAGTTCCCTCAGGACTCTTGGGTGCACCTCAGCTGGCTCTGGGGATTTATCCATCTTCAGGACCCTTAGTCCCTTAAGTACTCCATCAACATGAATGATGCCATCCGTGACTTCCCCCCCCCCCCTCTATCCTCACCCCCTCTTTTCCCTTGTGGTACTGGTCTGTCCTATCTAGCGAAGACTGAACAGAAGTACTAAAGTACCTCCACTTTCTCTTCACTTCCCTCTGCCAAACTACCCTCCTTTTTTGATACTGTTTCATCCTTGGTGTTCCTTTTCTCCCTTATATTATATATTGGAAAAAGACCTTCTCCCCTGTTTTACCCTCTGTGCTAGCTGCATTTCCTTTTTTAGCCTTTACCACCCTAACCACTCTGCTCACCGCTCTTGACTTAGCAAGTACTCTGTCCTGTCCTTTTTCTTCTGAGTATGTTTGTACTTCTGAAAGGCTGCCCTCTTGTCACCTACAGCTTTTGCCACCTCCCTTCTGAACCAGCTGGACATTTTAGCCTTTGCTTTCTTACTTTTGATTTTGGCACACTCACATGTTCCATCAGTCCCTTCCTATATTATTGTCTATTTCTGTTCTGCATTAATTTCCCTTCTGATCCCAGCCAGGTGACCTACTAGAATTTCTCCCATCCCACCAATGTCAGCCCTCTTAAAGTTTATAACCCTTGTCCTGGTTCTGACCATTTGAGACCCTAGTACCCTGTCCAGTTCTTTTTCCTGGGGAGGTGACCTGTAGACCACACTCATTCTTAGTTTCTTCCCCCTAGTGGATTGTACCTGTGCCCACATCACTTCAGTCTTACATTCTGCCACTTCCTGTCTGGTACAAGTTATCCCTTTCTTCATGTAGAGAGCTACTCCCCCTTCCTGTCTCCTATTCTTCCTATACAGCTTTCACCCCAGAACTGCGAGGTCCCAGTCATGGTTTAGTGTGGCCTATGTCTCTGTGATGGTTACTGTGTCTACCTCTCCCTCCGCCATAGTTACTGCAAGTCTCCCATCTTGCTTCCCAGGCTTCTGGCATTAAGATACACCACCCTCCACCTCGACTCAGGACCTCCTTTCATCTTGATCTGCCCCCCCATCTCCCACCTCTTCCTTCAGTCACTCCCCCAACACCACCCATCGCATCTACCATCTCCCCATACTGGCCTGATTGGGGGGCCTACCAGTTCCCTCCATTAGGTGGCTAGGGCTGCTATACACCCTGCTGCCTCCCCCCTGTCAGTTTGAATTGAAGTTGTTCCCTGTCAGCTTGCCCTTCAGGACTCTCGTACTCTGCCTGCTCAGATGCAACCTGTCTGGTGCATAGCGGTCCTTGTTATCCCAGGTTTTTCCACAGCCCTCAACGAGTCTGTACCCTTCCTTTTCACACCACTCCCTAAGCCATCTATTAAATTCCTCTTTCCTTGCCTTCCTTGACATACTAGCCCTCATGACCAGAAGCACCTCTGAGAAAGCTAGTCCTCCCTGCCTCGCTGCAAATTCTCCCCACTTCTCTGCACCACTCTTGCACCTCCCTCACATCCTGCAAGGTCGTTCATTCCCAGGTGCACTATAATGTGTGGTTTCCCTCTTTCCCCAAGCCATAGACTACACTATCAGCAATCTCACCCTTCCTGCCATCATCCCTGGCATACATTCTACCCTCTTACAACTTGCCCTTGACTCTTTTCCATCCCAGGAACAACCGCCAGAATTAGACACATAGTGAATTCCCTGCAGGGGGAAGGCCTCAAACAATTGGTACAACAACCCACAAGAGACAGGGCTATCCTGGATCTAGTACTGACTAATGGGGACAGGATTACAGATCCCAAGGTAGAAGGTCACCTGGGGGCCTGTGACCATCACATGGTATGGTTCAGTTTGGCCACTAGAAATAAATCATCCCATTCTAAGGCAAAAATATGAGATTGCAGAGGAGCTGACTTTGATAAGATGGCCAACAGAGTTAAGCTAGCAATGGCAAGAAGAAATACAGGTGAGGGGGTAAAGGCAAAGTGGGCAAGCATTAAGGATGCAATACTTGAAGCAACATCACATTGTGTTAGGGAGAAAAGCAAGAGCAAAAGAAGATAGAAACCACTTTGGTTCTCAAAAACAGTAGCAGAAAAGATCAGAGCCAAAAGGTTAGCCTTCAGGAACTATAAAGGAAAGCAGCGGGATGAAGATAGGGAGGCATACCAAACTTCCCAAAGGGAAGCAGGGAAGGCAGTAAGGCAGGCAAAGGCCCAAACCCAGGAATCACTAGCACAAACAGTAAAAGAAGGGGACAAGACTTTCCATAGATTCATTATTAAAAGGAGAAAGTCCGGGGGGTTGGGGGTGTATTGCTAAGATCAAAGGGGATAAGGAGGAGTGTGTGGAGGAGGTTCAAGGAAAAGTATCTATCCTAAATAGATTCTTCTGCTCAGTATTTACTGAGCAGAAAGTAGGGAAGGGCCCACAGCTCAGCACCATGGACACGAGGGTGGGAGGTGTGCACAAGTCCCTTCACAAAAGAAAGGGTCCTACAAGAGCTTGCTAAACTCAGGGTGGACAAGACAATAGGATCTGATGGCATATATTGCAGGGTTCTAAAGTAGCTAAGGGTGGAACTAGCAGAGCCATTATCAGAAATGTTTAGTGAGTCTCTGAGCACAGGAGAGGTCCCAGAAGACTGGAGAAGGGTTAATGTGATCCCGCTCTACAAGAGTGGTAGCAGGGAGGAGACAGGAAACTACAGACCAGTCAGTCTTACAGTACCTCAGTAGTGGGCAAGATTATGGAGGCACTCCTTAAGGAAAGGATAGTGCAACACCTGGAATCCATAGGAGCACAGGATCCAAGACTGCATGAGTTTACAACAGGAATGTCCTATCAAACTAATCTCATACATTTCTTTGGGTAACTAGAGTGGTGAACCAAGGGGGTGCAGTTGATGTCACCTACCTAGACTTCAGCAAAGCTTTCGATACTGTTCCACATAGAAGATTGATTAATAAGCTGGGTAGGCTTGGGGTGGGTCAGAAGTTGGTCAAATGAGTGGCAACCTGGTTGGCGGTCAGAAAACAGATAGTGGTGGTAAATGGTATACAGTCAGAAGACAAGCAAGTCACAAGTGGGATACCTCAGGGATCAATCCTGGGGCCAGTCCTCTTCAATATCTTTATCAGTGACATTGCAGATGGATTAGAGGGTAAGGTTTGTCTGTTTGCAGATGACACCAAGATCTGCAGCAGAGTAGATGATCCAGATGGGGTGGACAGAATGAGAAGAGATCTGGAAAAACTGGCAAAATGGTCAGAACAGTGGTAACTGGGGTTTAACATGAAGAAGTGCAAGATCATGCACATAGGGAAGAGAAACCCTGAAGCTACCTATAGGTTGGGAGAAACGTTGTTGGCAATCACAAGGGAAGAAAGAGACTTGGGCATCATCATCACAGATGACCTGAAATCATCCAAGCAGACCACTAAAGCAGTAGGTAAGGCTAGAGGGATGTTGGGGTGTATTAGTAAGGGTATCACAAGTCGTAAGAGGAAGGTAATAATCCCTCTTTACAAGACACTGGTTAGGCCCCATCTGGAGTACTGCATGCAGCACTGGAGGCCACACCTGCATGAGGACATTAACAAAATGGAGGCAGTCCAGAGAAGGGCAAACAAAATGGTCAGGGACTGCATCAGAAAACATATGAGGACAGATTAACAGAACTCATTATGTATACCCTAGAGCAAAGGCAGGAGAGAGGTTATATGATCAAAACATTCAAACATCTTAAGGGTATTAACAACGTGAAAGAGTCTAACATGTTTCAATATAAGAAAAATAGCAGGACAAGAAGACACTGCATGAGATTAGAGGGAAGCCGATTAAGGGGTAATGTGAGGAAGTTCTTTTTCACAGAAAGGGTTGTGGATGCATGGAATGGCCTACCTCAGGAAGTGGTGGATATGAATACAGTGCAGGACTTCAGACAGGTATGGGATAGGCATAAGGGTCAGACAGGTATGGGATAGGCATAAGGGAGCAATACAGATGAGTATGAATAGATAGGCCATTGACAGAGTAAATGCCTATGGCACATTCATAAGGTAGAAAAAATGGGCAGACTGGATTAGCCTTGCGGTCCTTATCTGCTGTCAACTTCTATGTTCTGTGTTTCTATTTCACCCTCTTCACAGTTGAATCTCCTAAGAGTGCCACTCCCTCCTCCATCCAGGGCCTTCCCTCCTAGTTGTGCATGCTGCTGCCCACTCACACCTAGATCCCCTTTCCCCTCTTGTCCATTTTATATTTCCCTCTACTTACTACCCCAGCTGTCCCCTGCTCCCTCCCTGTCTCTTTCTCCTCCCTGGCACGTCCTTTTTGATCTCCCCCTGATCTGCCCCTCCCCTTCCCTTATGCTTCCTCTCTAGCCTGTCCCCTTATTCTCTCTTGTCCTCCCCTTCCCCTCCCCTTCTCCACCTGTCCTTCCCCTCACACCTGAATTCACCTTTTCCCCCACACCCTCTCTATTTTCCCTGAGTCCTCCCCCCACTACCTCCCTCTCTCCCTCATTATCCCACTGTCTCTTCCCATTCTGCCAAGTTCCCCCATCTCCTTCCTATCCAGTGGGAAGCATCTGTATTGCATCTGCAACTCTGGAGGTGCTCAGACTGCCCCCTGTCCAGCCTAACCCTTTTCACACTATAATCTACTCTCCTTTATATATTTATTTATTAGAGGATTCAGAAAGTACCTTTGAGTCAAAGACTCATTTACAGAGGCTCCACGTCACAGAAAGTAGAACATTACAACAGTAGATAGCAGTTTAATGCAGGTGTACCTTCCCTTGGTACTCTCCTGCTAGGGGAGGTAGACTCCTGGATCTGCCTAGGCACCTGTTCTTTCTTAACTCCCCCAGCCCCCCTCCACCTGTGGCCATACCTACTCCTATCCCCTTTCCAGTTGCTAAGCTGCGCATCTCCTCTGCTTCTCCCTTCATCATGCTATAAATCCTTCTCCATCAGCGCACGCATTTCCTGCCTCAGCTGCCACACCTCCACTCTCAGCTGACTAAACTTCCTGCAAACCAAGCATCCCCCTGTCTTCCAGAGTACTCCCAGAAACACCTCAACTCCACATCCTCTTCACCCCACAACTCTTCCTGCCCCGCTGTGCTGCCAGTGCATTCCCCCTCCCACATGTTAAGTTTCTAGTTCCCCCTAAAAGCGTACTTAGGTAACCCCTTTAACCCTTTATGTCTTCTGCTTTGGACTGTTTGTAGATCTGCTTTAGGAATGTGCTATAGACCTTCCTGCTAATTTTCCTGCCTGCTAACTTCACTGCAGGCTGACTCTAGATAGGGAGTAGCTGAGATCCCCAAATCTCACTGTTAACCCTCCTGCTAATTCTATGTAGGTTGACCCTAGATTGAGAGTATCAGGGAATCCCCTAATACCACTGCTGCCACCAGCTACCTACTCTGGAGACATCCCTGGATCAGGAATCATGCTACCTTTATTAAACCTCTATTTACTCTTCCTTTACCCTTTCTTACCTTACCTGCCCTCAACCAACCAGCCTGGTCTATGGCCTGTGGTTCTCCTTGTGGATGCAATGCCCCAGACATCCCTTAGTTAGGTATCACACTGACATGCTTCGGGGTCACTCATGCGAGGGCTCACTTGGACCACTGGGTAATTAGTAGAAACTAAAGCTGCCCTACTGGCTGGCATGCATCACATGCTCAATGGTGTCTGTGCAGACTGTCTGTCACTTGCCCTCTAGTGACTTCCTTCATTTTCTCCCACACACAGTCCCCATATATTACACACAGTCAGGACAGCATGTCCCCACTTTGCTATATTGTCCCCAAATTAAGCACCAGAAATGACTAAAATTTAACTTCTCTGCCCTGCTCTGCTCCTTTCTGTCTGTCTGCTCGGTGGTGGCTGCTGTTTCTTTCAGAGGACTGGACTACAATGCAGTCCCTTATAATCACATCAATTACAGCTGCCCTATTGACTGGTGTGTAGTACATGCTCAATGGTGTATGCACAGACCCTCCCTCATCCACCCTCTAGTGGCTTCCTCCCTCCTCCCCCACACACAGTCCATAAAAACAACACACAGTCAGGCCAGCATGTCCCCGGTTTGCTATGTTGTCTGCAAATTAAGCAGAAATTACCAAAATGGCTATTCTCTGCCCTAATCTGACACTCTCTAGAATAAACAAGATAACAGTGGTGCACTCATAGAAACATAGAAGTTGACGGCAGATAAGGACTGCAAGGCCCATCCAGTCTGCCCATTTATTTTTCTACCTTATGAATGTGCCATAGGACTTTGCTCTGCCAATGGCCTATCTATTCATACTCATCTGTATTGCTCCCTTATGCCTATCCCATGCCTTTTTGAAGCCCTGCACTGTATTCATATCCACCACTTCCTGATGTAGGCTGTTCCATGCATCCATCACCCTTTCTGTGAAAAAGAACTTACTCACATTACCCTTAATCGGCCTCCCTCTAATCTCGTGCTGTGTCCTCTTGTCCTGCTATTTTCTTATATTGAAACATGTTAGACTCTTTCACCTTGTTAAAGCCCTTAAGGTGTTTGAATGTTTCAGTCATATCACCTCTCTCCTTCCTTTGCTCTAGGGTATACATATTGAGTTCAGTTAATCTGTCCTCATATGTTTTCTGATGCGGTCCCTGCACCATTTTGGTTGCCCTTCTCTGGACTGCCTCAATTTGGTTAATGTCCTTGTGAAGAGAGGAAAGACACCTGGGGTAATAATTAGTAGCAGTGTAAAATTCTCTCCTTGATGTACAGTAGTAAACCATATGAGAGGCTGATAGGATGTCATGTTATATCAGTAGTGGATTCACCAGACATAATATAGAGAATAATGCATAGGTGACTGTGTGTTATGAAGGTTTTCTACACACATGAGATGTGTGATGACCCATAAACCTCAAAAGCAAAGCTTTAGAGGTTTATGCAGGCATTACACACCAAGGGTGTGGAAAAAACTTCATAAACACACAATCACCTATGTTTTATATTTAAGCAATAAGCCATGACAGGAGATAACAGCCCACTTCAGGCGGGTTGAGGCACAAGGCGAAGCTGAGTGATTTCACCACCTGAGAAGGGCTGTTAGCCCACCATAATGCACCCCCTGGATTGCTTTATTATTATTGTGAAATGGGTCCTACTGAATAAATTGGTTGTATTTCTTAAATATATTTTGGTTGAACTACTTTCAGCCATGCTGTTATACTGGGATAACAGTCCAGTTGAAAGTACTTCTTGGCCAATCAGAAGCCACCATTGTTTCTTCCCATTTTGTAATTTATAATAACTGATGCTTTATGTTAAGAAGGAAAAAATAACTTTGCCCACCCTGGCACTATCTTTAATGGTGGAGAGCTTGTATAATTAAAACAATAATCTGAACTGAGGTTTTGATCGAGTTCCCTACATGCAGAGAACTTTGAAACATTATTAATCCTGAAACCGGGCTTTGGACATCAGGCTAAGAAACTGCAAATGGTTTAAATTTGCATAACAGTGTGGGCAGGCATGGTGCTAGCCAACTATGCTGCTTGCAATGGACCCCTTATTTTGGCCATTTTGGGGGTTTCTGGAGCCATTATTGTGGTGTCACAGCATGAATGGTTACTCAGAGCTGTGAAAGAGGTCTTTGTGGTGGGTGGGGTTAGTGAGAAAGGACATGGTTCATGGCACTATCAGGGCTGTTAGAAAGTGTCAGATTGAAATGCTGTAATAACTGAGTATGACATCATACCCGGATATTATTTTCTTTATTGGAGCCATTATCAGTGTGATAAAGTGGTCACCAGTAAATATAGAGAGATAATATCTGTACTGTACAGGTCATTGGCCAGACCTCTCATGGAGTACTGTGCACAGTATTGAATACCACATTTAAAACATGTGAGAAACAAAAATTATTCAGGGTTTGCACGGTAAAACTCATTAGGTGAGATTAGAATACCTAAATATGTACTCTCTGGGGATAAGAGAGAGGGGGACTATGACAGAAAAATACACTGTACATATACATTAGGGGATATAACACGTCATCATCATCCCTGGGTCTCCCCTGAGTTACTGACCTGTCTCAGGGAGCATGACAAAGCTTGGAGGAAACATAAGGCCTCCCAGGTTCCCCCAGACTATGACAGGTATTGCATGTTAAGAAATGTCTGCACAAAAGCTACCAGACTTGCGAAGTTTGAATATTTTAAATAATCTTTTCTCAAAAAAACACAATTTCCCCCTCCAAATTCTGGAAAGTGGTCCACACCCTATTCTCCCGCTTCACATCTGCCTCCCCCGTGCTTAAAATAAACAACTCATTAATCTCTGAATCATGCACAGTGACTCAAGAGTTTAACTCCTATTATGCCTTCTGCACCACAGCACTTCTAAAGTCCCTCCCCTCTAACCTCCCCCTCCTCATCCTCCCACAACCAGCACTCAACCCATCCATGCTTGTCCTTCCTTCTCCTTTTCTGCTGTCTCCCCAGAGGAAACAATAATGGCCCTTCTCTCTCTAAATCTTTCCAAAGGCTCATCGCCAGATGACCTCGACCCTAAACTCCTCTGCCTTTCAGCTTCTACTATAGCTTACCCTCTCTCCTTAATCCTAAATCTTTCCTTCTCATCCTCATCAGTCCCTTCAACCTGGAAACATGTGGTGGTTCTCCCTCTCCCAAAGGGTGGTGACCCCTCCTCCACTGCAAAGTTTTGCCTAATCTCCCTCCTTCCTGCCCTTGCTAAACTCTAAGATCACCTGGTCCTCTCTCAACTAACCTCCTTCCTCGATGATTCTTCCTTTTTCACCCCATTCCAATCTGGTTTTCAGAAGAACCACTCCACTACCACCTCCTCACTCAGGCTCACTGACTCCATCCTCACCGGGATGGATAATGGACTCATTATCTCTGCCATCTTTGTCGACCTCTCCAAGGCTTTCGGCACAGTCTCTCATACCCTACTTCTTAACTCCCTTACGGCTGCTGGGTTGTCTATGTCTGTCCCAAACTGGTTTAGAGCTTTCCTCTTAGGCAGAACACAATCAGTCAAGATCCAGGATACAATCTCTCTCCCCCCCTCCCTATTTCCACAGGGCTCAGTGCTTGGACCCATTCTCTTCTCCATCTTCCTAAATGACTTGCCCTCAGTATGTTCCCCCTCCTCCTCCTCTGTCCATAGGTATGCCAATGACATCATCCTATTCTCCTCTAGTAAATGCCCTGCCGATGTAGCAACCACCCTTCAGCATGACTTCCACCAGGTTCAGCTATGATTTGCCTCACATCATCTATTCCTAAATGCCAAAAAGACTGTCTCCATGATATTTGGCACTAGGCAGACACTTTCTAGGCTCCACCCTTTACCATCTTTCCATACCCTTGATGGGACAATCCTAAAGGACACCTCCTCATTCAGATACCTTGGTGTTTGTTTGGACCAACACCTCAACTTCTCTGGCCACATTGACGCCATCTTAAAAAAATTGCACCCCAAGCTTGGTGCCTTATTCAGGAACCGTAATTGCATCCCTCCTACGGTGCAGCATGAACTAGTCCAGAAGATGATCCTCCCCATTTTCAACTACTGTGATGTAGTCTATGGTGCCACTCCCAAATCCTCCCTAACCAGACTGGACACTGTAGCTCCTTCTGTTGATTTGCCCTTGATGCTCCATCACACACTCATCACTGTGACCTATACCATGCCCTGTCCATTACCCCACTTGCTAACAGGCACCTCACCCATTGTGCCAAACTCATTTCTAAATTTCAGTTAGGAGAACTTCCCTCCTACCTCTCATGCTCACTCGCTTCCCCCCTTCCCCCTCCCACTCCCTCAGATCCTCTGACACTTGCACTTTGTTGATCCATGTCAAACCACTCTCATCAGTCAATCAGGCTTTACCCATCATTTCCCACAAATCTGGAACTCCCTGCCCCCCAAATATGGCACTCCTTCTCCTCCTACTCTCTTGCCTCTGCCTTACATAACTTTCTCTCATCAAACTGCTCCTGCTTTAACCCTCCTTAACTGTCCTCCTATGCCTCTGCTCATCTTCATGACTCACATTCTCTATTAAACCTTCCTCCCCCAAGCCTGCTTCTCAGCAAGCTCTCCTCTCCCTTCACCACTTACCCCCTCACTCCTACCCCCTGACCTTTTTTTTCCATTACCAACTTGCCCCTGCTTAGTTTTGACCTCTGGCAGGGTTATCAACATCCTCGAGAGGTCTTGCACTGGGCAAGCCTCCTCCTCCTTCCCTTCCCCTTCCCCTTCTTTCCTTTCTACCCAACTTGTCCTCACCTAAATTTGCCCTCTGTCAGGATTCTTAGCATCCTGGTGATGTCTACTTTTAGGTAAGTTTCTTCCCTTCCTCCTTCTTTTTTCCTTTCCTCTTCTATCCCCCCTTTTCCCTCTGTACAACTTGACCTTGCCTAGTTCTATCCCTAGCAGGGTTCTCTGCATCCTGGAGGGGCCCAGCACTGGGCAATTACTTTTCCTTCACTCCCTCTCCCCCATATCCTTTCTACCCAACTAGTCCTCACCTAATTCTGTGCTCTGGCGGGGTTCTCAGCATCCTGGAGTGGCTTAGTCTTAGGCAAGCTTCTTCTTTCCCTCCTGTTCCCTCCTTTCCCTTCATCCTTTCTTTTTTCTCTTCCCAACTTGTCCTCTCCTAGTTCTGCCCCCTGGCAGGGTTTTCTGAATCCTGCAGGGGTCCAGTACTAAGAAATTACTCTTCCTTCCCTCCTCTTTCCCCTCCATCCTCCTTACCTAACTCATCCTTGCCTGCCTTTGCTCCCTGGCAGGATTCTCAGCATCCTGAAGAGGCCTAGTCTTAGGCAAGTTTCTCCCACCACTCCTCTTCCTTCCCTTTACCATCCCCTCTACTATCTCTACCCAACTTGTCCCGGAAGCACCAAGTTAGGTCAACAGTAAAACTGCTGACCTCCCACACAGCAACAGCACAATACTGACGCAGGTATTGTGCTGCCCAATTCCCCAGTGTTTTCTGTGGGGGCATAGGGGGCTCTGCCCCGCACCCCCTGGACTTTAGGATTCTCAACTCTAGGTCGGACTTGGTTTGGGGAGGGGGCAGAACATTGGGGGGAAGCGAAACACGGAAATGGACCATTACAGTGACTGTCACTGTAGTGGTCTTTTTCTGTGTTTTGCCATCAGTGTGTCAGGCAAAAGGGGGCCACCCACTTGTCCCTGCCTAATCCTGCCCCTTATTCTAAATCCTCACCTCATTCTGCCACTGGCAGTGATCTCTGCACTCTGAAGGAGCCAGTTTATGTATGACTCATCTTTTCTTTTTCTCTATCCTTTACCCCACCTTTCTCCTGCCCCCCTCTCTACCCCCTACACTTAATCAAAGGAATTAGTTCATTTGAGCTAATAATTTGCACTTTTTTTTGTTTTGTCTGAGGTGCTCCCAGATTGCACTATCCCTGTGTTAACTTGCTCTTAACTACAGATTTTTTTTTGTTTGCTCACTTTTCTCTGGTAATGTTCCCTCCATCTTTATCCTCTCCTTCCCCCAGCTGGTTTCCCCTGTCTACCCCTCTATCCTCCTTGATGTCCCCCCATTGGACCTCATTCATTCAATAATTGCTAAATAATCTGCCTATTAATTGTGATCCATTCCTGCAAGGAGTTGGCTCCAAGGCTACATTGAATTTCTGTACTGTGTTCCTCAGATATGCCACTTGTAATTAAATGCATATTCCACAGGTATGATATATTTAATTGTATGTTATGTCACAAATGTGACTGTATGATTATTTATGATATGTTTTAACTGTATATCTTGTTACATATGTAATTGAATGTTTAATTTCTCGGATATGTTAAATGTTAAACTGTATATCTAATTTTTATTCAACCTCTCGTCGCACCGAGATGAGCAACTTGTTGTTCAGTGTGCCTTCCTGGTGAAACATTTCCAATAAATAAATACGGTTTACTGTACTGAACTTTTCAAATATGAAATAGTCCACACACCAGAGCTCACAACCTCAGGCTACAAGAGAGAAACTTTAGGAAGGACATTAGGAAACTATGGCTGTGTAACTGTTATCACTCTGCTCAGCTGCCAGTCTGCACCTGACCAATTACAGAGACAATGGTGTACACCACTTCCGAATAAAAACAGGGCCTCCTTTCACACCAGTTTTAAACCAGTGTTCTCCATGTGTATTCTCCAGGGGTTGTTTGTGACTGCTCTTTTCATCTTGGGACTCATCCTGAAAGGAATCCCTTTTTGCACTGTGGTGCTTATTTCCCCTCAGGCTTCTATGTGTGAATTTGCTATCTATTTTACAACTGAAATGACCGATAGCATTTCATCTCTTCAGTCTGAAGTAGGAGTAGAGGAACCAAATCAATCTGGTGCCTAGACAGGGCTTGCATGTTAAAACCTATGAAGTGAGTTTAGAAGACCAAAATTTGTACTCTCTGGGGGATAGGAGAGAGTAACACCCAGAATGTCCCATCACATGAGTGGGACAGAGCAGGAGTGGAGCATCTACCTTGAAGGCATCAGCAGGGCTCTTGCAGATAGCATCAAGTTCACAGGACACTTTGCAGTGGGGACACCAGACCCAGGTAAGGAGGTAATACATTAATGGATACTGTTTACAACAGCTAGGGGGAAGGTAACTACAGGTTGTAACCATATTACAAGTAGAAGAGAAGTACACACCTAGGATAAGGTAAGTACAGGTAGGAGAGTTAATAAAGGAAAGACAGAGACAGCCTGTCTAGGATAGGGTAAAAAATTAGTTTCAGAGAAGCAAAGGGGAGAGGGAGGGGTACAATGGGAGTAGGAAGTAGGCAGATGGTTACAGATAAGTTTGAATAGACACTAGGCAAAGGAAGGAAAGCTCATGCAAGTGGTGCAATGCAATGGTTGTGGGGCCACAGTCTTTTGGGACACTTTTTGGAGACCAAGGTGCTGCCCCTTGTGTACTCACCTCTTTGAGTTGTGGGCAGAGGTTGCCAAACTATAGACCAACTGGTAAGGGTACAGAGGACCTTCTGCCCCACCATGGGGTAACTAAGTCTTCTGCCACTCCCCCAGAGGATGCCTAAGCAGAGGTAGAACAGATGGACCATGGTGGGCTCTGGCAGGGTGGGGTGGGAAGAGTTCACACTCTACTTATACTACTGCAGAATTGCTTTGCTGTACTGGCAGAATGGGGCAGGCAAGAGGAGGCACTCATTGCAGTGGGAAGGGAGAAAATGGGTTTCCTCAGAAGTACTGGTCCCAATGAGGGAGAAAGATGCCTGCAGCTGAGAAGAAAGCAGCTGCTGCAAGTGGACTCTATTGCTACGGGACAGACTTAAAAGAGGAGGGGGGGAATGGAGAGAGAGGTTACGTGCCTAAGAGGTGCTTCAGCTTGAAAGGATGGAAATCACATCCAGAGAATCACTAGGGCAGCACGGGATGGGAAGGAGATACACATCTTTTGTCCACCAGGGGACAAATGACCTGGCAAGGGACAGGTTAAGGGTAGTGCAGAGTCAGGAATGGCCTAAAATAGGTAGCATGCACAGTGGATTTTTTCAGTGTGTTACCTATGTGCTGGAAGGGAGATGCAAGAGTACTCGGCACCAGGGCATTTAACGACTGTTTGAAAGCATGATGCATGGAGCAAGGCTTCAGCTACATCAGGAAATGGGGGCTAGTGTGGGATAATCTAGTTTACCTCCCTGGGTGACAGCCAAGGAGGACTATTTTTCATACTTATCATTCATTACTAAATTTGGTTGTAACCTTTTCAAGTATCATAATACCTCCCTGGGTGAGAGCCAAGGAGGATCATTTCTTTACAATTATTATTCATCATTAAATTTGGTTGTATTTTTTTAAACATTGTAATATGTTCTGAGTATATATTTTTGAACTAACTCATTTTGAGTTGTATTTCACAGTTTTTGTTTTCTCAACCCTAAAATAGGTAGAATATTTTAAAATGAAACACCAGTCTTTACATCCCTCTGTTTTACATTTTTTTGTATTATTATTGTATTATGTACTTTGGTTTTAGTCCAGTTGCACCTCTACCCATATCCAACTCCCTGCACAGTGCGTTTCAGGATACTTTTACTTTTCCGCCTCCCTTCTACAGCTTTTCTGAGGCACTCTGTTTTGAGAGGCATTAAATTTTGCTCATTCAGCTTTTTTTCAGTTTGCCCTAGATGGCCATGCTGGCCAAAAAGAAATTCCAAATACCCTTCTTTTTCAACTCATTTTTGTCTTATTGTTTCTTTACTTTTAGTTGCAGGTGATATAGAAACTAACCCTGCCTAGAGAAGGAGCTGGATGTCATTGTCCACCTAGAGACAAATGACCTGGCTGTGAATGGGATCAGAGCAGTGCAAGAGGAGTTTGTAGAGTTGGGGAAGGCCTTAGACAAGTAGCATGTACGATAACCTTCTTGGAGGTGCTGCCTGTCTATGGCAAGGATGATGATAGGGTATTCTGCACCATGGGATTCAACAAATGGTTGAAAAACTGGTGCAGAGCTCAGGGTTTTGGCTTCATTGGGAACTGGGGAGCCACCTGGAGGGATGCAGGCCTATACTTGTGTGATGGTCTGCATCTGTCCGGGGGAGGGAGGGGCCAGAATCCTAGGTGATAGGTTTGAATTCTTCATTGGCAAGCATTTAAACTAGCTAAGGGGGGAGGCACTGAAAAGGAGCAGGGAAATCCCAGCATTTCCCCACAAAATAAACACCAAGGTAGAGAAGTCAGTAAGGAGCAGAACAGGGGTAAATGCAGAAAAAGGCAGTAAGGACAGGGATGGGCTAAAAGGGTTAAGGCCATAAAAAAAATAGAGGGTGATGAGTACCAATACCCGCAGTCTGTGTAACAAGCTCCATGAACTAGTGGCCTTGATGGAAGAGGAATGCCTGGATATTGTGGCAGTCACTGAAACATGGTACATAGAGAACCATGACTGGGATGTCAACATACCAGGATACGCAATCTACAGAAGGGACAGGGTGGGTAAAAGAGGAGGAGGAGGAGGAATAGCTCTCTATATAAGAGAAGGGATTAAAGCAACAGAACTAAAGAGTAAACAGAAAGTTGATGAGTCACTATGGGTCACCCTGGAGACAAGAAATGGCACCACAATCCACAGGGGGTTGTGTACAGACCCCCATCTCAGGGGGGATGAAATGGACAAGGAAATGATAGAAGCATCCTTAAAATGGCAGAAAAAGGGGAGATATTGTTGATGGGGGACCTGAATATGCCAGATGTTAACTGGAGTACCTTTGCTGCAGGCACATCCAAGAGCAGGGTCATTCTTGATGCCCTACAGGGGGCATGCCTCAGACAGCTAGTGTTGGAACCCACTCAGGAGGGAGCAATCTTAGATCTGGTACTTCCAAATGGGGACAGAGAAAGGATCTCAAATCTAGAAGTGGGTAGCCATCTGAGAACAAGTGACCACCAAACAGTGTGGTTCACACTAAACACAGCCATAGAGTCAAGCCATACAAAAACAAGAGTATTGGACTTTAGGGGGGCTGACTTTGGGAAAATGAGAGAGTGCCTCAGAAAAGCACTAGCAAACGGGCAAGAAGGAGGGGTGGAGGAACAATAGGAATAATCAAACAGCCATCACAGAGGCAACAAGCCTTTTGTGTGAGCAAATCAACAAAACAAAGGAAAAAAAACACTATGGTTCTCAAAAGAGGTGGAAGGGAAGGTTAAGGAGAAAAGGATAGCATTCAGGAAATATAAGGAAACACAGAAGGAGCAGGACAGAGAACTTCATCAGTTAAAGCAGAAGGAGGCAGGGAAGGCAGTCAGAATAGCAAAGGCACAAACTGAGGAAAAGATAGCTAACTCTGTTAAGAATGGGGATAAAACATTTTATAGATACATTAGGGAGCGAAGAAAGACCAAGGGAGGGCTACAGAGACTTAATAAAGGGGAGGGAATGTGAGCAGAGGGTGACAGTGAAAAAGGAGGGATACTGAACAAATATTTCTGCTCAGTATTCACAACAGAAGAGGAGGGGGAGGTGCCTAAACCAAACAAGAGAAACACTCTGAGTAGGGGGGCCAATACCAGTTCATTCACAGAAGAAAGGGTTTTGAAAGAACTCTTGAAACTGAGGGTGGACAATGCAATGGGGCCAGATGGGATTCACCCCAGAATTCTAAAAGAACTAAGGGTAGAACTAGTAACACCACTGACTACTCTCTTTAACAAATCATGGGAGGATGGGGTGGTACCTGAGGACTGGAGGATGGCAGATGTGATTCCACTTCACACAAGTGGGAGCAAGGCAGAGGCAGGAAACTACAGACCAGTTAGTTTGGCCTCAGTGGTAGGGAAAATGATGAAATCACTTCTGAAGGAAAGAATTGTTGAGTACCTAGAGGTCAGTGGGGCACAGGACCCAAGGCAGCATGGTTTCACAGCAGTAAGGTCATGTCAGATGAACCTAATGGATTTCTTTGACTGGGTGACCAAAGTAGTAGACCAGGAAGGGGCTGTGGATATTGCCTCCCTAGATTTTAGCAAGGCATTTGCCACAGTCTCACACAAAAGATTAATATACAAGTTAGCCAGCCAGTGGGTCCCAAGGTGGTAGCCTGGATAAAAAAACTGGCTGGACAACAGGATGCAAAGGGTAATAGTAGACAGAGTCCACAGTGAATAAAGGAGGGTAACTAGTGGGGCACCGCAGGGTTCGGTACTGGGACCGGTCCTCTTTATTGTCTTTATAAGTGACATTGAAGAGCCCCTGGAAGGAAAGGTATGTCTCTTTGCAGATGACACAAAGATCTGTAACAGGGTTGATACACAAGATGGGGTGAAAAGGATAAAAAGAGACTTGGCAAGGTTGGAGGAATGGTCGACTATATGGTAGCAAAGAAGTGCAAGGTAATGCACCTGGGAAACAAAAACCCAGGGGAAGAGTACACAGTGGGGGGTGAGATAATAACAACAACAGAAATCGAAAGAGACCTAGGAGTAATTAAATTATATCAGATGACCTAAAGGTGTGCAAGCAATGTGAGAAGGCAGTAAGGAAGGCTGGAATGCACAGGGGAGAGGCATCAACAAGAGAAAACAGGAAGTTGTTATCCCTCTGTACAGACAGTTGGTGAGACCCCATCTGGAGTACTGCATACAATTCTGGAGACCCCATCTCCGCAAAGACATAGACAATGGAGGCTGTTCAGAGAAGGGCAACCAAAATGGTGCAGGGTCTGCACCAGAAGACATACGAGAAGAGACTAAAGCAGTTTAATATGTATACCTTTGAGGAAAGGAGGGAGAGGGGGGACATGATAGAAACTTTCAAGTATCTTAAGGGAATTAACAAAGTACAAGAGGTTAGCATCTTTCAGAAAAAGAGATGTGCAAGAACAAGGGGCACAATTTGAAGATAGAGGGGGAGATGGCTCAGAGGTAATGTTAGAAAGTATTTTTTCCCAGAGAGGGTTGTGGATGCATGGAACAGCCTTCCTGAGGAGGTTGTGGAGTCAGGAACAGTGGGAGAATTCAAGAATGCATGGGACAGACATAAGGCAATTCTAGTGGGGGGTAGGAGGAAGTAAGCTGCTGATTAACTAGAATTTGCAGCTTATCCATCAGGTAGGGAAATGGGCAGACTAGGTGGGCCAAGCAGTCCTTATCTGCTGTCAAATTCTATGTTTCTGTGTTTCTCTGTTAACCCTGGTCCTTATCTCCAGAACCTACATTTTTTTCACTCCAGTGTTGAAGGTCTCCTTCCTAAAAGAGACTTGTTGTTAAGTTAGTCTGGTTCTTCCTAACCATCCGTATTTACTGCAACTGAAACTTGGTTGGAGTTTTCCATTCCTGCCTCTGAAATTAATCTTCCAGACTACTCAGTTCTTAGGTCAGACAGAAACAGGCATGGGGTGGTTCTACTTTATTCACTCCTCTCTTCCTTGTTTTTTTTTTTGTCAAATTGGACACTATGGGTGGTTTGATTAATGCAGTATTTGTTTTTTTAACGTTGCCAGGAAGGGAGATCTTAGTCGGTAGTATTTGCTGCCTCCCAAACTTAAAATAATCAAATATTCAAATTTACAGTCTTTGGTTTATTTTCTCAGTGAGTTTAAACATACCATCCTGCAGGGGGATTTTAATGCAAACTGGTCTTCCAGTAGGGGCCTTAGATTAAAGTCCTCCATTGCACCCCTAGATTTTAACCAATGAATTAACAATCCTACACGTTATGACCTAGTTAGAAATGTCTTTACTATTTTAGATTTGATTTCTGTTTGCCCTGCTCTCCCTATCAGTGCCTCTGGCTGTCAGTGAAACTTATTTAGTGATCGTGCCCCTACGTACTGCACTGTAAATCTTTCTCCTCCTAAATCTATCCTTAACACCATTAAGTTTCGTAGTTTTAAGCATTTTAGTTTGGAAGCTTTTCATACTGGCTTACTTAAGGTTAATTGGGGGATACTGTTTTCAACTTTCAATGTGGATGCCACCTGGGATTACTTCTTCCATCAGTTTAGCTTGCTTTCAAATCAGCATGTCCCTTATTTAGAAAAGAGGGTCAGGTGACTCCCCTTCATAATTGCTCAGTTGAAGTCTTGTGACAAATTTTATCAAAAGGCCAAGAAATTAGATACCCCAGTGGCTTGGCAAATTTTACATAAATTTTGTAATTACTGTGTTACCTTCATTAGAAAATCCAAATCCTCTTATTACAAGGCTAGTCTGGCCAATGCAAGAGATAATCCCAAGAAATGTTGGCACATGGTCGATTCCATTTGGAAGGTTTCCACTTCATTCTGTGCTTCAAATGTATCTTATGGTGGGTCTACAGTGTATTCTAAAGAAGGTATTTGTGGTATGTGTAACACATTTTTTTCTGAAGTTCCTATTTTGTTATTGAAAAAAGCTGGTTTATCAACTGCTGGCTTGCCCCCGATCACTTGGCAATAGCTCCTCTTTCTAGACCCAAATTTTACTTTAGGCACATCTGTTCCAAAGAAGCATTTAATCTACTGTCTTCACTGAGAGAGGACTCCACCAAGGGAAATGATAACTTAAATAATTATCTACTCAGATCCTGTGCTGACATTCTAGCTCCTCTCCTAACCCACATATTTAATTTATCTCTTACTACCAAATATTTTCCTTTTACCAAGGAACCACTCTCTAATTATCCCCTTGCACAAAGGTGGGGATAAAACCTTGGCAGAGAATGGTTCCATGTCAATTCAGCGCAATCAATTTAAGCGCGGTCAATATCAGCATGTGCAATTCGCCATATGTAATAGTTGCGCTATCGCATTTAATCGCAAGGTACCTCATTGCATTCATTACATTATGGTGACATTGCAAGTAACCTAACCAGACATAAATAATCACATTATAACATGAATGTCAACAATATAAGCAGATTATCTTGATTCTCAGTTGACTTCCTTCTTCTCCATGCCAATCTCTATGGTAATCTCCTTGGTAATCAGCACATGACCAGGTCACATGATCATTCACTGTAGCGAGTAAATCCACTGCATCAAGGATCTATCACACAGTAAGCAGTTTTTTTGCTTGAATGTTCATTAGCTAAAAACACATCTTTATTTATTTTCTTTTTTAAAATCCATCAGGGTACGAATAGTTGTGTGTGCCAGATCAAGTTAAAAACATTCGTTCTTGCTCGAGTTACACTTGGAGCTGGAAATTGTGTGCAGCAGCTCTTAGATAATCCACTTCAGAGCATGTACCATAACTGATGACCACTGACATTAGTCTTTTTGCGGTGTCACGGTACCATCTTCGTGATTCTGATATGTAGTGCATAGTGTTCATCAACCATGTCATTTTTTTGAATTTCTGGCAAGTCTTGGATTTTACTCCAAATAGCCTGGCACAGATGGAAAAAACAGCCTCTTGTAACTGTACCAGGAAATTCAGCAGAAAAAGCCTTAGCCACCGCTTGCTCAAAATCTGTCATGACAGACAAAGGGATGAGGTTGGGACACTTAGACTTAATGGCGGTGAAGGCATTCACATAAGCACCGTAAGTGCTGCTAGACATAAGGATGTAAACTGTAGGAATGACAGCAGTGTGATGTACTCCATGTATTGTGTATAACTGTGAAAATAAAGGGGCGGTTGCTTTAAAGGTGCTGTCTGCATACCAGTGTTTGCTGAATAACATGTGCTGTAGATTCTTTTCTGTAGAAAATATTATAAACCTCTCAGTGTCCTCAGGCCCACTGTCAAATAGTAAAAATTGATCCCCTCTATCAGTTACAGCATACTGGATTGGTATTTGTAGTTCAGAAAGGCATGTAGGCAAAACTGGGGCTACAGATGCTACCTGTCTTGCCCTCTGCATGGTGCATTTCATACTTGATATTGATGCCAATTTTACAGCTATTGCAGGGTCAAGACAGCTAGTAGCACTGGCAACAATCATGTGGGTGCCCTCCTGTGAAGAAAGAGCCTTTTCTTTTATATCCTGCAATACTTTCCATAGAGCCACAGCCCCAGCATCTGGTACATGGTTATGCTCGAACATCAGATTGATAACGCAGTCATCACTAGTATGACATCTGGCAGAACACTTCATACTATCATATTTTGTACATTTCCAGTAAGTTGTCTCATTATATAACCGCTCCTTCGGATACAAGAACCCATTGTGGGACAGTAGTTGCTGGCCACGCTGACTGGAGACAAACTGTAATGGCATGTTGCCAGTAGCAGAAAGAACCCCTAGCAATACACTCCATTTATTTAAACTTCACAGCGAAAATGACATGCGCTGATATGGAGAATACGCAGTTTGCATCTGTGCTATTATTACTGCACTGAATTGAGGTAATACCACAGAGAATTACCCCTCCCAATTTCCTTGCTCATTGTCACATCCAAACTCATGGAAAAAAATTGTTCTTAGTCAGATTTCTGACTATCTGGCCATCTATCAGGATCTTTCTAATTTTTAGTCCGGTTTTAAATCCAAACATTCTACCCAAACTACACTGATTGAGTTTCATGACTGTTTCCAGAGCTTTAGATAAGGATCACTTTGCTGACACTCTTTTTATCGACCTAAGGCTAATCTAAGGCTTTCAATGTGATTAACCACCAATTGCTTTTGACTCACTTACTCTTCTATGTTTTTTCTGATAATGTAGTTACCTGGTTGTCTTCTTACTTACATGGCAGAACTCAGACTACTCATTGGAGTGGTTATCTTTCCTCTCCTCTTCCTACTCTCACTGGAGTGCCTCAGGGGTCTATACTTGGTCTTGTTCTTTTCAGTCCCTTTGTAAATCCCTTGCCCTCTGTAATTGACAATTGCTTGATTCGACTTTACGCCAATGATACAATTCTTTTTTACAGCCACAAAAATATTTCCTCTCTTTCCACAACTCTTCAGGGTGACTTTGGTAAAATCGTTCACTAGTTTTCCAATAATCTCCTACTCTTAAACAGTAAAAAGACCCAAATCATGCTGTTTGGGCCTCAGCCTGCCATGACTGAGGCAAACCCCTCCTTTTCTATTACTTTAAACAATAGACCTTTAGAACCTATAAATGAATTCAAGTACCTTGGTCTTACTTTTGATTCATCCCTCACATTCAAACCCCATCATGACAAAATCATCCTAAAGGTACGCCAGTGACTGGGTCACTTAAGATGGGCAAGGCATTGTTTGTCAATACTGGATTGTAAACTAATTGTTACTCAAGCTATTCTCCCTATATTAGATTATGGTGACATGATTCACTGCCATGTCAATGCCGCTAGACTTTCTTTAATGAATACCATCTATTACCAGCTCTTACAGTTTATTTTAAAGTCCAAATGGAATGAACAACACTGTACCTTACTGTCTCAGCTAAACTGGTTGTCCCCTGCATCCACGTGCACTTTTTATTGGCTATCTCTACAGTAATTTATAAATCTGTGAATCAACAGACCCCAACCTATCTATCGGACAGGCTCATATTTCCCACCTGGAACCACAGTTTCAGGGATGTGTCTGATCAGGGCCTTTCTCTGCCAAGGTTCCAAACCCACTTTGGGAAAAAAAAAATTTCTTATTATGCCTCACTCTCATGGAACAGACTCCCCCTCAGTAAAGAAATTTACGATCTTGCTACACTTTTAAGCATAACTTGAAACAAGCTCTTACTACAGGAACAAGTTAGATGCATTTGTTTTAACTGAGGTTGTCTAGGACAATCTTGCATTTATTGTTATTGTATCTGTGACTTAAACAGTGTGTTTGCAATGAGTTTTTATACAGTATGTACCAGTCTCCATATGTATCTGCATAATTTTCTTTGTTTATACTAACGTGTGTATATGCATTGTTTAAATGACTTGGGACGTTCTGTAAAGGAGACTTGTTTCTCATAGAAGTTATCCTGTATCCTACCTAACTTTTAAATAAAATAAAAATAAAAATATGGGCCTCTATAAGGGAGACGGCCTGCATCCTTCCAGGCAGGGGACCACAGGCCTTGGTGGTAGATTTAAATGCTGCTCAGATGAGCATTTAAACTATGGGGGAGACAGTAAAACAAAGGGAGGTAACAGTTGCCCCCACAGATGATGGAGCAGCATGGAGGGTGCACCCAGAGGAAGAAAACTCCCCTAGAGCAGGGCATAGAAAGGCAGGGATGGTGACGAGACAGAATGGGGGGGTAAAATTCAGATAAGAGAGAGTAGAGGATTAAAGGAGACCAGAAAGAAGCAAATTAAAAAGGGAGGAAAGCCAGGGGGAGCTTCAGTTAAAAATACAGTTCAGAATTGGAGGGGGAAGTAGGGCAATAGACGGGGGGGGGGGAAGAAAGGTGTAGAGAGCCATGTGCAAAAATGCAAGGAATCTTGGAAACAAAATTTCAGATCTGAAAACCATCATGGTAGAGGCTGACCTGGATTTAATGGTCATTATAGAGATGAGGTGCACTGAGCACCATGACTGGGACATGGTCATATCAGGCTACTCTTTGTTCAGGAGAGACAAGGCAGGGAGGGGGTGGAGATAGGGTTTGTTTTATATATGAGGGAAGGAATCAAGGCCATGTATGTACCAGGGAGGAGAAGGAAAGGCTGGAGGTGCTGTTGATCACCTTGACTCCAGGTCACTATCTGCACCAGAGTATTGTACAGACCTCCAGCACAGGGAGAGGAGTTGGATATGGCACTTGGGGAAGCCATCTTCAGAATGGCAAGAAAGGGGGAGGTGCTGCTAGTTGGTGACTTTAGTCTGCTGAATGTGGAACCTTCCGACTGCAGCTTCCACAAGGAGTAGACTATCCTTGGCGCCCTACAAGAGGCTTTTCTCAAGGCAGCTATTCAAAGAACCTACCAAGGATGGGGCAATCCTGGACCTGGTACTTACAAACAGGGATAGCATTGCAGACATCACAATGGGCAGTTCCCTGAGTATAAGTGATCACCATACAGTGTGATTTGACATTAAGACCTGAACGGAGCCTAACCACACAAGGACAAGGGTTCAGGACTTTAGGAGGGCAGATTTTAAAAAAAGGGGGGACTGTCTCAAAACTGCCTTGAAAGAAGGGGGATTGCCAGGGAGAGGTGGAGACACAGTTGTCAAAAATAAGAGAGGGTATAACTAAAGCAAACTGTTCAAAAATGATTGAACACCACTGTAAAATCCATTTTCATATGCTTTTATTTTCATGTAACACACCACTGAGCAACATTTTGTGGCCTGGCCACTTCCTCAGGCCCTCCATGTTGCACTGTTAAGACATATTTGCATATAATTAATTTATTATATTAAATAAAATTCAATATCCAATTGTGTTTAAATAATCATAATTCTTTGCAATTATTGATTAGTTAAACACATATGGCTACTGAAATTTCTTAAAAGGGGCAGATAAACTTTGCAAAAAAGGAATTGGGGGACTTACATAACACATTGTGGGAAGTAATTATTCTTTAAAATAAGAATAAAATGGATACTATGGTGTGTAGGGAATTTACATTGTTAAATGGTAAGTTTTGGATTAAACTTCTGGGGCTAGACAAAAAAATTGCAAACCACAGCGAAAAAAGTTAGCATTGCATTTGCCCAGGTGTCTAAGTTTGCTGTCCACAGTTGGATAGCACACCATGCTATCCAGCTGTTAATAGGGCTAGGTCAAGGCAGTGGTAACCTCAGTACCTCTAGTGCCACCCCACATGCTTTTTCCATACATGGGCCAGTGATTGATGATCTGGGGGGCACACTAGCAGTGAGAATTCTTTTTTATTTACTCAGGCTAATGATCAGTAATGGGGAGGATCACTGGACAACAGGGAAATGTTTTGTTATGTACTGGGACTGGTGATCATGGGGGGAGGCACTAAACACCAGGGAATGGGTGTCATAGATTTTACAGGGGATCAGGGAGCGGATGAAGGGAGGGACCACTGGACACCAGGGAAACTGTATCATTCATGTCAGGCTGGTGATCGTGGGAGGGTGGGGGACACTAGCACCAGGGCATACTTGATGTTTTCACTAGGACAGTGATCAGTGGGGGAGGGGCTGCCACAGTACCTCTGTCAACTGCTAGGATTGTGCAGAATTAAAGCAAGGTCTTGGTCTGCAGTATTTTCTCCACACAAGTGGACCCCACAAAAGGCCCTTGTGCAAAGCAAATGTTTTGTGTATTGGACTGCTCTGATATGCAGTTCTTCTCCCCCTCATTTGAATTGTAGACCCCTCTGCACTTTGCCCCAGTGCAAATCTGATTTGACCACACAAACTGGGCTCTTGTGAATACTGACTCGACACAAAACCCAGTTTGCTTGTGCAAAACTGGGTTTGTACAGGAACAGAATTTTGTGCATCTAGCCCCTGACTGGGGCTCACAGTGGTGAATAGTGAGAAAAAATGGTTATTATTACAATAAATTAATTATACATATATATGTCTTAACAGTGCAACATGGAGGGCCCTAGGAAGTAGCTAGGCCATGAAACGTTACCCAGTGGTGTGTCATGTGAAAATAAAAGCATATGAAAATGGATTTTACAGTGGTGTTCATCCAATCATTTCTGAACAGTTTGCATTGGTTGTTTATGGATGACCCAAGATTTTGAACAAAACCTCTAGAAGAGGAGGGGAAGCCTGAACCTACTTTTGAACAACATAGTACAGCTAAAGCCACTAACTTCTGAGTGAAGGAAGTAAGTAAACACAGAAGGAAAAAGAGGATGTTATGGTTCTCTAAGGAAGTGACAAAAGTTTGATGAAGGAAACAGGGTGGCATTCAGGGGTATAAGGAAACACAGAGGGAGGAGAACAGGAAGATATACCTAGTAAAGCAGAGGGAAGCAGGTAAGGGGTAAGCGGAGCAAAGGCACAGACAAAGGAAAGAATCACCAAATGGGTTACTAAGAGTGATAAGACTTTCTTTAGATACATAAGTGAGAAAAGGAAAGCAAGGGGAAGGCTAGAGAAGATTAGAAGGGTGGAAGGGGCAGACTGTGCAGAACAGGACCAAAAAAAAGTAGACATCCTAAATAGGTACTTCTGCTATGTCTTCACAGTGGAGGGAGAGGGGAGACCACCAGGGATAAGCAGGAATGAGGATTGGTGAACACAAGTGCATTTTCAGAAGAAAGAGCTTGGAAGGGACTTGCAGCTCTGAAGGTGGGAAAAGTTATGGGATCAGATGGAATACATACAAGTGTTCTAAAGGAACTCAGGGAGTTACTAGCTGCATCACTGACAGTCTTGACCAACAGCTCACTGGAAACAGGCATGGTTCAGAGGATGGGAGAAGAACGGATGTGGTTAGAGCAACAGCAGGGAGGAGGCTAACAACAATAGGCTGGCCAATCTTACATCAGTGGTGGGGAAATTAATGGAAACCCTAGAAAGGAAAGTCTGGTTGTGTATGTTGATTCCAGCGGGCTGCTAGACCATAGGCAACATGGATTCATGGGGGGGGGGGGGGCATGCCAATGATACTAATGGATTTCTTTGACTGGGTGACCAAGAAAGTAGTTCACAGGAAGGCAGTGAACATGACCTATCTCATTTGCAAGAGTTGCTTCTTGGTTTTGAAAAAAATCAAATTTTGCTGACATAATACTATCCATTTTTGAACTTTCATTTATTGATTATGATGATAACACAAAACCGAGGACAATGACAACTCACCTGTTGGGCAACTTCTTGGGGCTGGAGTTTTATGAAGAAGGCATTGTCTGTGTCCAGATAGTGTTGAAAAGCTGGACACAAGGGGGCCAGATTAATTTAACAGTAGCAAACAAAGACCTAACTGATAAGATCCTTGCTGCTATTTACAAACTGGATAGTTTGGGTATTCTGATTGTTGATTTTATTAAACTAAAAGATCAAGAACTAGAAAAAAAAATGTATAGGCAGGAATAAAAATCAGGATGATAAAGAATCTCCCAATCACATATATAGTGCTGAAACCAGCAATAGAGATCTACCTTTGAATGACAGAATTGACTGACAATTAGACATGAGGATATAGATGAAACCTATAATAATGCCGCAGATTCTATGACAGAAGAAATACAACAAAGGCAAATCTTGGATAGTAGTCTAGATATATTTCTGGGTGAAAATAAATTTAACTGTGACATATTGACCTGGAATGTGTTTGGACTTAAATCAAAAATAGTAGATACAGAATTTCTTAATTTTCTCAACAATTTTGTTACTAAATCTTCAAGAAATATGGCGTGGCACAGATCAGCTTATACAGGCACCAGAAAGTAAATCTATAAAATTGGGAAGGAACTCTGGTGGGCTTGTCACTTACATTAAAATAACTAGTTACCTAGAGGTAATAGAATCAAAAATAAGACCCAACTATATAATCATAATCTTGAAAGTTTGAGAAGAAGAACTAATAATAGTAAATATTTATAACCCATTAAAAAATTTCCTTCATTTGATAAACAACTTGTCACAAAAATTATTGAAGATGTTCAAAAACTACAAAATCAATATAATCAAGCCCAGCCTATTCTAACTGGGGATTTCAATATCAGATAAGGAGATTTGGAATCTTTTAACAATAAAGATGATTCAGTTCTGCTAAATATATTACAAATAAACTCTAGGGAATCACAGGATACAAAAAATACAGATACATCTGAAAATATAACAAGCATTTGTCAATGCAGAATGTTGGCTTGCTGGCATTGGCATTGGTAGTGCAGGAGTTAGAGAGATGCATAATAGGAATGGCAGTGAAATATTGAACTAACACAACCCCAACCCCTGCAGAGACTGAAAGGCATTGGAGGTGTGCCTTTGGGTCGTCGGCCATACCGCTTAAGCCATTCTACCTCACCCCACCCTGCAGACAGCAACAGGTGTCATGGTGTGCCTTGGAGTCTTCAGCCCTTATGCTCACCCCATTCCATAAGGAAATAAGCTAAAATAGAAACATAGAATTTGATGACGGGGCATGGCTTGCAGCTGACTGAGCAGGTTGTAAACCCTACAGCACTCTCTGACTTTATTAAAAATAAAGGCATAAACTTTGGAAATCATTTGTTTAAACTTCTCAGGCACTGTGGTAAAGTAGCTCAGAACTTACTGTGCATTTATGTTTTGACGATCCTCTACCGGGAGAAATGGGGACTCCAAAAAAAAGCAGGTAGCACAAGTCAGGCACAGGAAAGCATGGCAGGCCACCTGAAGGTGTTGGATCCAACGGCCTAGCGACCGGAGTAAAGGGAGACCCGGAGCCCACCAACAGCGTAGTTCTCCAGGTGGTGAAAGCACTCGATGCCATGGTCAAAGCACTGGATACCAAACTCGACACCTATGACTCTCGGGTGTCAGCCCTAGAAACTAAAACTGAGACGATGGCAGTGGAGGCTTGCTTGGTGAAGGAATCCGCCGACAGGACATCTGACGCAACCGTGGGGCTTGTTTCAGAGAACAAATTACTATGATTGCTATTAGAGCAACTGGAAAATGGGGTCCTATTGCACCATGTATGTCTGCTAGGGATACCAGAAGGCATGAAAGGGAAAGATCTTTTACAGTATGTCTGCCATTTGCTGCAATCTACTTTACATTTTTAAACAGTTGAGGCTATCTTTAAAGTTTATAGAATTTACACCTCGAAAACCAGCAGAGAACTCTGATCTTCCACACACAATACTGATTGTGATGGTGGGACAACATATTTGGGATCAGATCCTCTACCTAGCTAAAACAAAGTGGATGTTACATCTTCCTGAAGGCCCTATGTTCTATTTTTTCCCAGTTCTCAGTTATGCCACCAGGCAACGCAGGAAGGCATTTGATGCTGTTTGTAGGGAACTGAAATCTTTTTGTATAAGCCATTCTGTACTACTCCCTGCAAAGCTACTGATCTCCTATGCAGGTAAAACTTTCATTTTCACCGACTCAACTGAAGCGGGCAAAGGCCTCCTTAAAATAAAGGATGATTTCACCCAGCAGGGGTTGCACCCTGAGGAACTTAATGACACTTGAAAAAAAGATGACTCTGTCTGGTTCTTAATTATTACTGGGGTTTCATTCCCCTGGTCCAATTCTACCACATCTACACAGTTTAGTTCTGAGCAGTGCTGTACTGTCTGAGTTTGTAAAGCCTGTGCCACCTTATTATGTTATTGTTTATCTGTAATGCCTTTCTTTAAGTTGGAGTGTTTGCTTAAGGGTAGCAACCCTTATTGTGGTAATTATCGCATTACCAATGTTTACATGGACTTTATAAGAGTCTTATTGACTTAGTGGGTCTGACACCCCTGGACTTATCGTTTAAATTTAGGGTGTATAGTACATGGTCATGACTGAGAAAGCAATTGATACATATGTTGTATAAAAGTTATAGAAACTGAACTTCCCCTCCCATGATGTAACAAAGGGAGATAAGAAACCTATTTCTGTATACCCACTATGCCTATACCTATTACTATGCCTTGGAACCAAGAAATATCATTTGTCAGAGTATAATAAACCGAATAAAAATAAAGTATAAAAAAAAATAAACATAGAATTTGACGGCAGATAACGACTGCTTGGCCTACCTAGTCTGCCCATTTCCTTATCTAATGGATAAGCTGCAGGTCCTAGTTAACCAACAGCCTACCTCCTACTACCCCCAAAACAATTGCCTTATGTCTGTCCCATTCATTCTTGAATTCCCCCACTGTTTTTGACTCCATGACCTCCTCAGAAAGGCTGTTCCATGCATCCACAACCCTCTCCATGAATAAATACTTCCTCCCATTATCTCTGAGCCATCCCCCCTCTATTTAAATTGTTCTTGCACATCTCTTTTTCTGAAAGATGCTACCCTCTTATACTTTGTTGATTCCCTTCAGGTACTTGAAAGTTTCTATCATGTTCTGCCCCTCTCCCTCCTTTCCTCGAGGGTATACACGTTAAGCTCCTTTAGTCTGTCTTTGTATGTCTTCTGGTGCAGACCCTGCACCATTTTAGTTGCCCTCCTCTGGACAGCCTCCATCCTGTCTATGTCTTTGCAGAGATGTGGTCTCCAGAACTGTACACAGTACTCCAGATGGGATCTCACCAACTGTCTGTACAGAGGGGTAACAACTTCCTGTTTTCTACTGGTGATGCCTCTCCCTATGTATCCCAGGATCCTCCCAGCTCTCCTTACTGCCTTCTCACATTGCTTGCCCACCTTTAGGTAATCTGACATGACTACCCCCAAGTCTCTTTCCATTTTTGTTATTGTTAGTATCTCACCCCCCATTGTGTACTTTTCCCATGGGTTTTTGTTTCCCAGGTGCATTACTCTGCACTTCTTTGCACTGAATCTAAGCTGCCATATATTTGACCATTCCTCCAACCTTGCCAAGTCCCTTCTCATCATTTCCACCCCACCCTGTGTATCAACCCTGTTGCAGATCTTTGTGTCGTCTCCAAAGAGACATAATTTTCCTTCTAGTCCCTCTGCAATGTCATTTATAAAGACATTAAAGAGGACCAGTCTCAGTACTGAACCCTGCAGTACCCAGCTAGTAACCCACCTTTCTTCAGAGTGGACTCTGTTTACTATTACCCTCTGCGTCCTGTTGTCCAGCCAATGTTTTACCCAGGCTACCACCTTGGGACCCACTCCTAGGCAGGCTAACTTACATAGTAATCTTTTGTGTGGGACTGTGTCAAATGCCTTGCTAAAGTCTAGGATATTCCATGTCTGCAGCCCCTCCTCCCTGGTCTACTACTTTGGTCACTCAGTCAAATAAATCTATTAGATTCATCTGACATAATCTTCCCGCTGTGAATCCATGCTGCCTTGGGTCCTGTGCCCCGCTGGCCTCTAGGTACTCAACAGTTCTTTCCTTCAGAAGTGATTCCATCATTTTCCCTACCACTGAGGTCAAACTAACAAGTCTGTAGTTTTCTGCCTCTGCTCTGCTCTGCTCCAACTTTTGTGAAGTGAAATCACATCCACCCTTCTCCAGTCCTCAGGTACCACCCCATCCTCCCATGATTTGTTAAAGAGGGTAGTCAGTGGTGTCATTAGTTCTACCCTTTGTTCTTTTAGAATTCTGGGCTGAATCCCATCAGGCCCCATTGCTTTGTCCACCTTCAGTTTTAAGAGTTCTTTCAGAACCCTTTCTTCTGTGAATGGACTGGTATTGACCCTCCTATCCAGAGTGTTTCTATTGTTTGGTTTAGGTACCTCCCCCTCTTCTTCTTTTGTGAGATGGGTGCAGTATATAGGAGAATGGAGTGAACATTAGGGCTAAAGACCTCAAGGCACACCTCGATGCCTGTCAATGGCTGCAGGGTGAGGGTGGAATGCCGTGAGCATTACGGCCGATGAACCCAAGTCACACACCCCGACGTCTGCCAGTTTCTACAGGGTGGGGTATTACAGTTGGAAACTCTAATTCCTCTGGTGTTTGTTGATATTTTTCACTCCAAATTTTCAACATGGGCTTTTCAGGACCCCACCTCATGAACAGTGGCACTATCATTTTGTTACTCAATCCCAAAAGTTAATTTCCCACAGTGACTGTGCCATTCTTCACAACAGATGTGAGCACACATTTCAGGCAGAATGTGAACAATGACAACTGTACTGTTCATAAAGAGGAGAGAAAAAATGGCAATGTTGAACATCTGGAGTGAAAATATTAAAAATTGGCGAAATTACGAGAGTGCGTAGAAACTGAACAATGCACACTCATAACACAGTAATTTTTTAAAAATTTGTTCACCAGATTTGCAACATGGATTTTTTGGGACCCCACCTCATGAACAGTGGCACTGACATTTCATTAATCAGTCCCAAAATGTGATTCTGTGCAGTAACTGTGAAATCACCTTTTTCGGGACTGAGTAATGAAATGACAGTGACATGTTCATGAAGTGGGGTCCCAAGCATCCCATGTGGATATATTGGGGCCATAATTCCTAAAAATGGCTGAGATATCAACATAAGTTGAAACTCCCATTGACAGCCATTATACGCGCTTACCTTTGATTCTTCAGTTTGCCGGTCGGCTTTAAATGGCGCAGATGTGCTCCACTCCACAGAAGATTGTTGTTCTTGAGCTCTGGAGGTAAGTATAGGATAATGGGGATGCGGGGAGGTGGGTGCTCAGTGGAGGGTGGGAATGGGGAGGGACAGTGGGGAGACTATGAGGGATCGTTTAAAAAAAAAATGCCGGGGGACAGTTTTCTTAATTTACAGGTTCAAAAAAAACAGACAAAAAAAATGTGGGCACACTGGGGTGGTCTCACAGTGTTTCATAGGTTTCATAGGTTTTTACAGAGCTTTTAAAGACCATAGTCCATATGCTTGCTTGACTTTTATGTGTATCCAGATATGTTCTTGCTGATCAAAAATTTGTCAATCTGCATCTTGAATAATTCCATTGTTTTACTAGATATTATCTCAATTGGAAGCATATTCCAAATATTTGCCACTCTCACCATTAACCAATATTTCCTCCTTAATGTATTATATCTATCTGGCTTAATCTGTAAGGAGTGGGCTCTGGTATTATAAGGTTGATCCCTCAATACCAGATTGAGCTGTTCCCAGAATGTGATATCATTCAATGCCCTATATATCAAACACAAGTCCCCCCATAATCTATGATATTCCAAAGATTTATCATACGAGAGGAGGCTGAGGGAGTTGAACATGTACTCACTGGAGGAGAGGAGGGACAGGGGGGACATGATTGAAACCTTTAAGTACATGAAAGGAATAAACAAGACAGGTACAGAGGGGCTATTCAAAGTAAGGAAGGGGAAGGGACACCAGGGGCCATGATATGAGACTGGAGGGAGGACTGTTCAGGAGGGAGATGAGGAGACACTTTTTTACAAAGAGGGTGGTGGCTGGGTGGAATGCGTTACCTGCAGAAGTGGTATCCAGTAGAACAGTGGACTGCTTCAAAAGGGGATGGGACAGGACAAGGGGGAGAGTCAATGAAGGGGAAGGTTGGAAGGGAGGGGCAGCTGCAGAATAAGGGGTGCTAGCTGCACATTCGAGCAGACTTGATAGACCTCTAGGCCTTTATCTGCTGGCAAATTTCATATGTTCATAAAGTATAGAGGCCTAAGGATAACAACCTCTGCTTGTACTCTAGGCCCTGGACCCCAGCTGTCCTCCATGTTGCTCTTCTTTGCACCCTATCCAGAGATCTTAACCCTCAGGGGCCCACAACTGGGCATAAACTTCCATGGGGGGGGTCACACCAGAGATGTGTACAGCAGTAGAAGAACTTCCTTCTTATTGTATTTAATATGTTTATTTATGCAGTATTGTATACTACTAGCTTTTTTTATTATCTGATTATAATGTGGTCTAAAGCTAAGCTTATTACATACCTTAACCCCCAGGTCTCTTTCTTTGGTAACAATCTTTAATGGAACATTACCCAATGTATATTGATACAATTTATTTTTCCTACCCATATGCATCACAGTGCATTTTGCCATATTAAATGTTGACTCTTGTCTCTGTGCCCAGTCTTCCAAGTTATTTAAGGTGGCCTGCAAAACACTTGCATCCTCTATATCTTTTATTACCTTGCCTAATCTAGTGTTGTCAGCAGTGTGCCATATGAGTTTGTGGGGGACATGATTCTGATGGGGATTGGGCACCCCCATTGGCAAAGACAGTGAGTTTGTGGGGGGTATCCGACACTGGGTGTGGGCATCCCAATGTTAGAACAATAAATATATAAAAAAAATATCTGGGCACACTAGGATGGGCTTCCAGTGTGCCACAATGTGGGGGGGGATACATGCCAACTGGAGGATTGAGCACCCTGATGTTGGCTTTCTGGGGAGTGTGTGGCAGGTGGCAGGAGCCGCCAATGTGGAAAGGAGCACAGGGGCTGATTTATTTATTGAAACATTTCACCGGGAAAGGCACAGTGAATGAACAAGTTGCTGTCATAGAGCAATGCCCAGGGACAGAGTGCTCAGCATGCAGCAGGCACCGATGACGTTGCGAGGGAGGGGGGAAGGTGAAGCTGCAATTACAAAACTGGCCATGATTGCAGCAGCAGATTTGTTTCAACTCCTTGGCTCTCTTTGAAACTGCTGTCATCACCAGCATGCTCACTGATTGGCAGCTGGAGGACGCACCCACTAAAGCATCCCCGGCATGTGCCACAACACCGACACACCTCTGAAATGTGCTTCTACCACAAGATGTTGCTTGCAAGTGTGCACAATCCAACATAAAAATGACATTAGAAACTCTTAAAATGATAATTCTAAATGGTAGGAATCCTTTGGACGAATAAGGTAAAATCAGTTATGTAAATTACAAAGGTTCAACACTGATTATATTATTGCTTCACCTTTTGACTTCCAAAAATTGATAGATTTAAAAGTAATAACCAGGAGCGAAAGCAATCACATGCCAATTGTAGCATGCAGGAAATCCAAAAGGAAAAATAACAAGAAGATCAAAAGAATATCTTGAAATAATAAATAATAAAATTAGATGGGATAAACTACCAAAAAAATACAACAACTTATGAATATATATAAGCAAGAAATAACATGGGGAATAGGAAATCAGCTAGAACCTGGAAACATTTATACTCAGATAATAAAATCCTATCAAAACATTAAACATCTACTAGAAAAAATAATAGTAATAAAGCTGACGTACATAAATATGAGAATTGGTTTTACAAAACCTATAGTGAGGAGAAGAAGAAACTAAATGCTGTAATTAAAATGACAAAGAAATACCCCACAAGAACAAATTTAATAGAGTTTAATAGAGCCAGAAGACAATATAAGAATCATGTAGCAACACAAAAGTTAAAACAGCAAACAGAATTATGGGAACAAATGTTATCAGCAATAACCAATAGAGATAAAAAAATCTTCTGGCGATTTGTCTTTATTGTGACAAATCAGTACAAAAACCAACAAGACACTTATATTCCTCCTTCAAAATAGATCCAACATTTGAAATTTATGTTTACAGAGATCAATATCAAGAAGAAACTGGCTCAGCTGAGATGATAAATTTGAATGGATTACCCTCCTTGAGATTGAGAACGCTGTTGCAAGCTTTAAAAGAAATAAGTCTCCAGGACCAGATCAAATCCCAATAGATTTCTATTTCCAAGACATAGAATGGTGGTCAATAATACTGTCAGACTTTTTTAATAAAAGTATAATGTATGATTATACCCCGTCATCCTGGAAGGGCATTCATATTGTCCCCTTTACAAAAAAGGAAATAGGGGAGACCCTGCAAACTATCGACCAATTAGCTTAACTGACAATATGTCAAAGATATATACTCCTACTAAATAGACTACAAAATTGGCTGGATCAAAATAATATACTTTTGCCTCTCCAGGCTGGTTTTAGAAAGGAAAGAGGGACTGTAACTCAGATATTCATAATATCCCACCTCATAGAAAAATATTGTAAAATCAAAAAAACAGAAATTATTTTTTGCTTTTGTTGATTTCACGGCAGCATTTGGATTCTATCATTAGAACACATTTATGGGATAAAGTGGAAGAATTAGGAGCTGACCATAATATCATAACCTTAATAAAAAAACTCTACACTGATACTTGGATAAGGATCAAATATAGCAAAAGAGGTGAATTAACTGATAAGGTTGAAACAAATATTGGAGTTAGACAAGGTTCTGTACTTGCCCCTACTTTCTTTAATGAATATATATATATAGTACCTGCCTAGTAGGGCAGGTTTAGTTAAGAGTTGGAGGGCCACTTTAATGTTAAACCCCAAAGTTTGCACTTTAATAACTTTGCAACTGTTTGTCCGAGTTGCTTGAAATTTTGCGTGTGCAGCTTCCGTCCATAGTTCTCTGGATGTGAAAAGTTGCATTCTGATCAGATGTATGGTTGTGGAACCACAGAGCATCAAAAACATGAAAATTGGAAAACCTTTGAGCATTTTTCAGTCGGGCATAATGGACTTAAGAATGCATCTGAGTGGATTCAAATTTGCTTGTCTATGTGTGGCCTGGGTTGAACTGGTGCATTTTGAATATTTGGTGAAAAAATATTAATCCCTTCAAAAATTATTCAAGTTTTTCATGTCCCATTATAATCTATGGGAACATTTATATGTGCATTGTGAAAACTGTCACAATCACATTTTTGTTGTTGTGCTGCCTGACTTGTTTCCATGCTGCTGCCATCTTGTTTTCAGTTAGTGAGAGACAAAATAATTGTAACTCAAAAAATAATGCCCATTGGTAAACACCAACAGTTGTGTTTACCTAATCAAGCCCTGAGGAACATGACCCTGGCATTAGTTTTTCACCAGGTGATCTGGAAATATGTTTTTCAAACTTTTTCCACCATTCTGCCATTTTGTGGTCACGGCAAAATTTTTTGTTGCTGCGACAATAATTGCAATAAAAAAAGGAACCTCAACAACATTTTTCTGTGCGCGACACCATTCCCATTATAGAGATAAGAGTGCTGCGAACACATTAAAGTAATCACGATAACACTGCATGAACATATTTTCCAATGTGTTGTTCTCTTTGTCGCTTCATTGTGCCAAGGTGGATTGTGCTTTTGGCTTGAAATTTGCAGAGTGGCAAGCCCTGATCCCACAGATGTGCCTTTTGGTAGTTTGGTCCCAAAACATTCAATGGGCCCATAGTTACAATGTTCCAAAGTTGAGACATTTCCCATAAGATAACATTGCGGTGCCCGTGGCACCTTTCAGTGCCCGTATCTTGAAATCAAAGTGAGATACGTATTTTTTGCTACCCACAGCTTAAGTAACCTAAGCCTGTGAGGATGTTTCAAAGTCATAGATTACACCTGCGGTGGAATTTTTTTCCTAGTTTGTATGATTACTGAGATACTGGCAAATAACTGTTACAAGGGTTCCTTTTCAGTACTATGGGGCTGCTGTAAGGCTCCGTTTTTATGTGTAAGTGGGAACACAAGGCCTGGAGGGCCCATGCTCCCACAGACACATATCATTATGCACAAATGGGCAGTTTGGTGGGAAAGTGGGGCCCGAAAGGCCCACATTCCCACCAAGACATACCAGTTACCAGGTACATTACACTGTGAATAAACGGTTTGGTCTTTTGGCTTGAAATTTGCAGGGTATAAAGGGGGGTCCCAGAGATGTGATTTAGGCTGTTTAGGTATAAAAAGTTTCATTGGTTCCATAGATATGCTATAACAAAGTAGACATTTTTCCCATAGGATAACAGTGCAGCACCCACAGCGCTTTTTAGTGCCTGTATCTTGGAAATGATGTAAGATATGGATTTAGTCAATTTATCTGACGTGAAGGACTCACTGTCATGATTACAGTGGCGCTGGTATTTTTTCATAGCTGCTACGGTTGCTGAGATATTGGCAAATTAGTGTTACAAGTGTTCCTTGTCCAGTAGGGCTGCTGTATTTATTTATTTTTTATTTAATTTTATAGAATCAGAATTACAACCCTTTGAGTCAGGGACTCATTTACAAAGGCTCTTTGTCAAAAAACAGAGAGTACAAAACACATACAAACACAGTAAACATATTATACAGAGAATTATAAGGGAATAATTTACATATATGTACATTGTTACAATGAATGTACATAGTTACAGTGAGTAAAGTCCAACATGGGAGAGACCCTCTATGTAGGTCCTATACAAAGTGGTAGCTAAATTACATATATGTACATAGATGCAGTGAAAAGAGTCCAACATGGGAGATACATTCTATGTAGTTCCTAAACAATGTGGTAGCTAGAATATCATAGAGTAAGCAAGAGGCTACAGTATCAATGCTGTACTACAACTAGCAGATAGCAGGTAGATGCTAAGGACAGATGAGCTGAAACACTTGGGCAGCGGCTATGTGCAGTTACAGCTCTGAGTGGAGATGAGGTGTTGTCTGATGGCAGATTTGAGAGGCCCTAGTCTTGGTTGAGAGGTGATAATGGGGGGGATGGCATTGCTCCAGGAAGGTGCCCAATAACGGAAGGATCTTTGCACCAGGGATGTCCTGACCCTGGGTACTTGAAATGTGCATTTGCTAGAGTTCTCAGTGGAGATAGCCAGGATGAAGGGGGGTGAGAATGGTACTTAGGCCTGGAGGAGCAAGGTCTGCAACAATTTTCTTGGTTAGGAGCCAAATATGGTAGCACAACCTCTCCTCAAGGTTGAGAAAGTCAGCAAGGTCATGTAAGGTGCATGTGTGGGTGAGTCTACAGGAGTCCTGTAAGCAAATGGTAGGCTTTGTTCAGGGACAGTTTGATTTTATTGAGTGTGGTATTATCAACTGCACCATACACCAGTATACCGTAGTTATCTAGGGACAGTACAGATGAGGTGATGGCCAGTCTAAGGGCTGGAGGTGGAAGGCAGTTCTTGTGGCAGTACAGTAAGCCAACATGAGTGTATATGGCTGTGGTGAGGTTGTTATCATGGTCATGAAAGGAGAGGGAAGAGTTGAAAGTGACACCCAGGTATTTGTATGTTTTTACCTTCTCTAAGGGGAGGAAGGAGCCAGACAGGATGGTGAGTGTGGCATCCTTAGATTTGTTTTGGGAGTGTGAGAATAGCATGTGTGTCATCTTTCTTATGTTAATTACTAGACATCGGTTCAGAAACCAGGATTCTGCCTGATTGAAAGAGTGTTGAAGGGCACTTTGAAGGAGGGGGGGGTCTGGTGGGATGTGCAAAGAAAGGCATCTTCCGCATAGAGGAGCATTTCTTCATCACAGGAGCTGGGGAGTGAATTGAGATACAGACTGAAGAGCAGTGGTCCAAGAATCAAGCCTTGCGGGACACCCGAGTGAACCTCTCACATGCTGGAGAGGCTATTGTTGATTTTTACACACTGTGACTGGGCAGTGAGGTAGTTGGAGAACCAGGACAAAGGGCAATGTGCAAATGTGCAAAACCTAGCTAGGAGAGTGTGGATATGAGGAGTGGGTGGCAGACAGTATTGAAGGCTTTCGATAAATCAATGTAGACTGCCCCCACGAGGTGACCTTTATCCAGGGCAGTATGTAAGAAGTTGGAGAACTTGATAAGAGCAGTGGTGGTGCTATGTCCCCTGCAGAACCCATGTGGGTGGGGCAGTTGATGCGTAGCATTGACAGGTTAACACCCCTCACAGAGTTCAGCTACAGGAGGAGAGTAGTTACCTTAAGGTCTTTAGTGGACCTCACTACCCCTGTTGTGTGCAGGCTCTGTAGTTATGTATATATATAGACCTGTCCAAGGCCTTCGACACGGTGTGCCACCCCCTGCTACTAAACTCCCTTAGCGTACTGGGTCTCTCAGCCGGCCCCCTGAAGTGGTTCGCAAGCTACCTACACAACAGGTCCCAAAGAGTCAAGCTAAATGGGACCCTCTCCCCCTACCTTCCTGTACACTCGGGGGTCCCCCAAGGCTCCATCCTTGGCCCGACCCTTTTCAGCCTATTCCTGAACACCCTCCCCAGCTCCTGTTCCAGTAAAATATTACTCTATGCTGATGACGCTGTTATCCTTGCATCACACCCTGACCCACTCCCACTCCAAGCCATGCTGCAAAGTGCCTTCCTCCAAACCGAAAAGTGGTTCAATAATCACCGCTTAGTCCTGAACCTAAAGAAAACTAAGTCCATGCTATTCTCTCATCAGCAAAACAATGCCAGGGACTTTCCCCTCCACATCATCACCACCAGCATGCCCCTCCCTCTGGAGCAGGTCTCATCCTACAAGTACCTGGGCATCACCTTTGACTCCGGCCTTACTTTCCACGCCCACCTTAAAGCTTTGGCATCTGCAATGAACTCCAGGATCGGTCTTCTCTACCGCCACAAAGACTGTCTCCCCGAACCCGCTAAAACTTGCCATCACCTCATCAGTATTATCTCTGGCTGACTACAGACTCCCGGTTTACGCAGCTGCTGATGCCTCTGCCTTATCCAAAGTCCAGACCTCCATCAACAAAGCCTGTAGGCTCCTTACCGGTGCCCACAGCAGAACCCACACCTGTCTGCTATACTCCGCCACAAAAATACTCACTCTTGAGGAAAGACTGAAATATCAAACCTGCCTACTGGCCAAAAAATCCATGTCAGGTCTCTGCCCTCCTGGGGTCTCTGGACCTTTGCAGCGGGCTGCTAGATCCCTGCCAACCTGGTACACCACCGCAGCCACCTTCAATGTTCCCAGAGCAAGGACCTCCCGTTGCCAAAGATCTTTCCATCACCTAGCCCTGTCCTGGTTTAACTCCCTTCCTGAAACCATCTCCAAGATCCCAGGCATTGGCCGCTTCAAAATTGCCCTCCGCCAGCATATTATTGACAACCGATGCTGTAAATGTTTGTAGCTGCCCTGTGCCGGTCCTTTCTAACCTTTTCAAGCCCCTCGCTGTCCGGTCCTTTTAACTCTACATATTAGTTGTGACATGTTGTTAACTGAATAACGTATCTCCTGTTGTTTTACCAATGTTAGCACCTTACACGAGTTTGCTCCAGTACAGCTTCGCTGTCTGCACTCTCCAAATGTATATTTTATGTATCTAACCTGTCTGTCATCCCTGTCCTAACCCCACTCTATTTGTCGTCTCCCCCACCTTTCTTGACGAGGTACCTTTGTAAACGAGTCTTTGACTCAAAGGTTATAAAACTGATCTTTACAATAAATAAAAAATAAAATAAATATGTGGGAGTGCAGGGTCCAGAGGGCCCGCACTCCCACAGATGCATATTGTTTGTACAAATGGTAATTTACTGGTTACATTACACTTTCTCAAAAAGAAGGGAAATTCATTACAAAAAACTTCATTAATGCATCAAGTAGGGTTGATGTCACAGTGACAAAAGTTTGGAAATTTGATGTTAGGGTTAACCCCCCTACCACCCCACTTCCACCCCCATCCTCCATACACCAACAGATGTTGGGGTGTGCCATGGGGTTGTCAGTCCTAACTCTCACCTCATTCTCCTATACTGTAGCATGTCAGCTTGCTTACACATGGAATGGGGTGAGAGTTGGGCCTGACAACTCCATGGCAAATCCTGACATCTGTTGGTGTGTAGAGGTGGGGTGGTAGGGGGGTTAACCCTAACATTGAATTGCCAAACTTTTGTCACAGTGACATCAACCAGCTAATGCATTAAAGAAGCTTTTTTGCAATTAATATATATATATATATATATATATACACACACACACACACACATATATATATATATATATATATTTGAAATATTAATTGAATTGGATTACCCCTCATTTCATTCACTGAAAATACAAAAACACACAATCCCTTTACTTGCCTATGTAGATGACCTTGCTATAATATCAACCAGTAGACTTAGGCTGCAGAGAAACTTACAGAAGCTTGAAAAAAAGAAGTCAAAAATGTGAATATTATTCATAATACCAAAAAATCAAAAATCATAGTCTGAGAAGTAACAGAAGATATAAAACTCTAAAGTTGGCAGGCAAACCACTAGAATTTGTAAAATAATTTATGTATCAGGGTGTTTTTTTTTTCTAGCAATACCCTTTGGAATAAGCATATGAATTTACAGTAGCTATTTATAAAATGAAAATAACTGCAGGTGCCTTAAAAAGATTCAACTATGTGTTTGGAGGTATGACAATTATGCATAAGCTTAAGGTTATAAATACAAAATTAATAAATCAGGCCCTATATGCTGTAGAAATATGGGGAGACTTAACGCTTGACAAATTGGACACAACAGTAAATACTGTAAATTATACAAACATATGCTAAAACTTCCATTTACTACACCAAACACTGCAAGAACCAAAACTGGACAAATCAGAATTGAATATTTATCACAAATCTGGATTATAAATTTCTGGATAGAAATTTCAGTACAGAAACAGGGACATTTATTTACATGACTGCCTACAGGAGAAAAGAAAACTCCAGACTTTGTATAACAATTTCTGGTTAGGCAGGCTGAATATTTTACCGAAAAACTATAACTGTATATACCTAAACAAAATGGAAGAAACAGGGAATAACAATTAATCTTAAATATACAAAATGCATTACTAATCTAATATTGGAAAGGCTAAATGAAACAATCTGCAAGCAATTACAGGTGTTAAAATGGTTAACTCACAATACCAAAGAATATTCTTTAAAATTTTACTTACAAGCCATACATGTTCCAGAATACAGAGAAAGAAAGTACTCAATACAGATTTGAGGTATTCCAAAGCAATTTTATAGAGGTTAGATATGGCAGAGGAATGGTTACAACAACAAATTGTTATTGCTACTTGCAAGAAACTGAGGATCTACTTCATATAATTTTAAGATGTCCTTGGTATAGTAAAATTAGAGAGACATTGTTGGGTCCAATTATGGGCTCACTGTTTATGCCAGTCAGATATATCCTGGATTTGTTATTCAATTCAGAGAATGAAAACTATCTAAATGCTCTGGCAATTTACTTTAAAAATATGATAAAAATAAGAAAAATTATTATTCAAAACAGAGGGAATCGGACTGATATAGGTAGAGAATCTCTATACAATTAACAAAAAATGAATTTCCATAATGGAATGGGAGAATTATGTAGTTACTCCCCTACACTCCCAAAATTGTGTTTACAATGAAGACCCACTCTTGCATGTTCTTTTTAACTGTAAATTATTTGAACAGTATACACATGTTTATTTAATGCAGAATAAATATAAATGGAAAACTGTATGGAATTGTCTTACAACTTTTATAGAACGTTATGATAATTTGTTCTTTGTAAAATTGTCTTTTAACTAATTTGAATGTAATGACATATGTCGAACAATAAATCATTACTTATGTGGCCTATCTGGACTTCAGCAAGGCCTTTGACACTGTGCTACACATAAGAGTTGATAAAGAAACTGAGTAGACTGGGGTGGTATCCAAAGTGGTGAACTGGGTTAGAAACTGGTAAATAGGTAGGAGACAGAGGATGGTGGTAAATGGCACTGACTCAAATGCTGGAAGAGTGACCAGCGGAATGCCAGAGCACTCAGTACTGGGACTGGCCCTCTTCAGTGTCTTCATAAGTGCACTGCTAAGAAACTGGAAGGAAAGGTACTCCTTTTTACAGATGATATCAAAGTCTACTATAGGGTGGAAACTCAGGATGGGATTTAGAGAATGAGCAGGGATTTGGTGAAACTCGGGGAGTGGTCTAAAGCATGGCAGTTGAGGTTTAATGCCAAAAAGTGCAAGATCATGCACCTAGGGCATAGGAACTCAGCTGCTGAGTATAGGATGGGGAGATACTGACAGTCACTAAACAGGAAAGGGACCTTGGTATTACCATACCTTGAGGTGTACCTCATGGTGGCAGGGCAGTGTGACAAAGCAGTGGGTAGGGTTTCTGGGATGCTTGGGTGCATATGGAGGAGCAAGTCCAGCAGGAGGAGGGACGTGGTGTTGCCACTGTATTGCTGACTGGTGAGACCACACCTGGAGTACTGTGTCCAGTTTTGGAGTCTGCACCTCAGAAAGGACATTGACCAGGATGGAGACAGTCCAGAGAAGGGCAACTAACTTGGTACTGGGGTTGCACAAACAGCCCCTCGAGGAGACACTTAATGATTTCAACATGTACTTCCTGGAAGAAAAAAGAGCAAGAGGTGATATAATAGAGACCTACAAGTACCTCACAGTGATGAACAGGGTGCAGGAAGAAGTCTCTTTCAAATGAGAAGAAACCTCCTTATGGTAGTGGGATCTGACTGGTAGCATGAGTTGGATCAATTTTACTCTGTTGGCAGTTGCCTGTCTAATCTGACTGGGAGACAGTAGTGGATGTAGTAACCCTGTCTATTGGTTTGAGGTCTGTTATCCTGGCCTTGGTCCTGCCTTTATGTGGGGCATGATGTTGTTCAACTGAGTGACATGTCTAGTGGCTGTTTTAGCAGTTTGCACCTTGGGGTGCTAACTTCAGTTGATCTCTGTATGATCGGTAGCATAGGTCAGCTCATTTTGGGCTATGAACTGAATATTTCAGTATGATTTGGGAGAATGATGGCGTCATTGCTGCTATAAGGTTTAAGGGTGCTAGTACGCAGCTATAAATATTGTAGACTAACCAGAGTACCTTAAAAGGTTAAATTAGAGTACCTTTAAAGTGTAATAATTAAACTGAAGATTAACATTACAGGCTCTTTCAGCTTTGTTTTGAGAGTATTCATTTATCAACAGCAGAAATGAGATTTAAAATTTTACCCATGGATTTATTAATTTTAGACTGTTTATGACTGTGTGCTATGTATTTGTGGTCAATCTTGGGCCTAATAGGACTGAATAAGTAAACCTGGTTAATAGCTGGTTTGTGCTAGTTGGATAACAAATTCATGGTATGCTCAACTGTACTATTTTATTCTCTTGTACTGTGCATATGCATGAAATGTTTGCATTTGTTTTTAGTATATTGTAATGGCTTGTCAGCCGAACTCTAAAACCAAATAAATTGAAACTGAAATGAGAAGAAGCACCAGGACAAGGTTCATGAGATAAAACTGAGGGGAGTTTAAAAGAGATGTGAGGAAATATTTCTCTACTGAAAGGGTGGTAGTAGATGTCGGGAATAGACAGTTAGCAGAAGTGGTGCAGGCAAAAACAGTGGGGGATTCATGCTTGTGTGGGATAGACATGGGGTGTACTAGAAAATAGGCAGGGAGGAGGGAGGGTCACCAGAGACCAATTAGGGTCTGCTGAGATGATTAGGCAGGGAACATCTGGGCACACTTGATGGGCCAAACATTCCTTTTCTGCTGACAAAACCTATGTTTCTACTTTACACTCACAAGTATAAAATACTGTTGATCTACAAACCACTCCCACTGTTGTAGAAAGCTGAGTGTACATCGGCCTTTTTTTCATGTAAAGGGTGGTGCATAAGTGGGATAGCTGGCCCAGCAGTATGGTTAAGACTGAGACCGTTAATGGTTTCAAAACGGTTTGGGACAATTTCAAGGGTATCATTATTAAGGGAGGCACGCATTGCAGGGGAGCCATCTGGGAAGGAGATGGATGATGTTAAAGAGCTAATCGATCCAAAAATAGCAGAAGAAATTGTTATACAGTTATTTCAGATCAAGGTAGGGTTGTGCTACATTAGCCCACAGAAATGCAGGACAGAAACAAAAAGAGAAACATTTTGCTGTGTAAAGATAGGACCTGTAGTAAGCTAACAGAAAGTTAAAGATACAAACTTTCAAGGCCTTAATGCCTCTTTGTCAGGTATATCGAAATGTAGGCTGAAGTTGCCTGCCCTTTGTAGAAGACGTTCAACCTTATCAATCGTGCACTGCTCTGCCACAAAATAACTAATCTAGACCTCTCAGAGAAAGCCAACTGTCTAAAAAACTATCTTATGGATAGAACCCAAGCAGTAAAATGCCATACCTCCCTCTCAGACTACAGACCTGTGACTGTAGGGGTCCCCCAAGGATCAATTCTTGGTCCCCTGCTGTTCAGTCTCTTTGTCAATGAACTTCCGAAAGCTTGCAACTCCACAAAACTCCTCCTATACACTGAAGTCATCACCGCAACACATAGCAACTTTGATTATATCCAGCACAGCCTCCAAACCTACTTCTCTGCAGTCTGTGACTGGTTCTCAAACAACCTCCTTGTTCTAAATACAAAGAATACCAAATCCATGATTTTCTACACCACTTCCTCCCCTGCCCTAGTCATTACCTCTGCCTCAGGTGCACCAATTAAACAAGCTGCTGCTTTCAAGTACCTGGGGGTAGTCCTTGACTCAGGCTTTTCCTACTCGACTCACATTGACGCTCTAAATAAAACAGCCAGCTCCAGACTCGGCCTGCTTTATAGGCACAGAAATGCCTTCCACCCTGAAATTAAGCAACATCTTGTCAGATGTCACATCCTTAGTCTCATAGGCTCTGGCCTTGTGATCTATGGTGCTGCATGTGACAAAGTGGTTGACAGGGTCAGAGGCCTTTTGAATAGGGCTTGCCACTATGCACTCAACCTAAAATGGGACGCCAATAAGTGCAACCCTGTATAACATCTTAGGTTGGCTTAACCTTGATTCCCAGCTGCACTATATTACCCTCGACAATGGTAAAAAAACCTTGCTTGGATTAATGTCCCAAGGGGTCCTGTCCCTTCTGAATCTGGTGACCTCCAGGTACCAAACTGGAGGTGTAATTCATAACTCCATAATGCTTCCATGTAGAAAAACCTCCCTGGGTCAGGCCTGCTTCTCTTTCGGTTTCCCAAAGCTATGGAACTCCCTTACCCCTTCATTCAAATCACTGGCTCTCTAACTAACTTTATGTACCAGCTCCTATCCTCTCTTGCCCCTCCAAACCCATGTGGTTGGTATCACTGAACAGTCTACTTCACCCCTGAACCTCTCCTGACCCCTATGCTTTCTGCTTCCTCTACTTGTGTTCTGTTGCTACCCACTTGTATCATGTTATACTGTTCTTAAGCACAATTCATTATAGTAGTTCTCGTATCTGAAATAGTTACTATTGTGTTATGTATGCTGTACCTCTATAAATCTCAATCTATGAATATGTAATATACTTTATTGATGCTAACCTGTTGTATATGACCCTAGACCCTTTGAAAATAGACCCCACTTAAAGGATCTTGTATGTAATAAAATAAATAAATAAATAAATGTCAGCAATGCAAGAAAAAAAGTCAAAAAACTGCAAGGGTTAGTGTAAACTTTGAAGTGCTAGTTAACATCATGCACACAAAAAGCCACAGTGATTTTAAAACATGAGAACAGAAACAAGTTTAGTAATGTTTAAGCAATAATGCATGACAGGCTGTGTGTCGTGCTGGGATAACGTCATGCCTCAGGTGGTTGGGGACAAGGTCGCAGGCCGAGTGCGTCCAACACCTGAGAAATGACATTATCCCTGCACGATACACACTCTGGAGAGCATTATTGCTGTTATACAATGGCTTCTTGTTATATACAGACTGAAAAAAAATAATTTTAAAGAATCTTTTTGTTAGTGTGGAAAAATATAGTTTCTTAACAAAAGATGCAAGCAATGCAAATGCTAATGCAAATACAAATACAAATACAAACAATCAGTCAAGAGGTTCACAGTGCTGAGACTATGTGATGTTATACTGGGATAACATCACTATTCCAGGCACACACTGACCAATCAGAGCCCAGGATTCTTTCTTTGCCACTATATAATTATGTATATCAAATATTGTCTGAACAGAATATGATAAGAAACTCTAAATATGGCCTTTTGTCATGTAGCAGTTCAGTTGCTGTTTGTTTAATAGTAAGGGAAATGCAAGTTCAAAGACCATTTTAAGTTGTGAGACAGGAAACTTCTGTCTTTATTCAGCCACTTTCCAGGGTGTTAAAAGTCTGCATATATGTGAACTCTGATGCCCTTCTCTCCCTCTATGTTATGAAGATGCCCTTCAGGATTACCAATTTCTTGCCATTAAAACAAAGCCCTAAGCTGGAGAAATGCTTACCCACTGATGTGCCCAAGATCTGGTGTTTGATATTGTAGCGTGCAGGTTCATTCGCTTCCTAAGAGTCTGTCCTGTTCCCATCAAATAAAGATTTGTGTTGGGGCATTTTGAGCACAAGCTCAGATACACAGCATTAGTGGAGCAGCAGCTAAAAATGATCACTGTATTTTGTAGTCTTGTTTGACGTAAATCAACATTACTAAGCTTGTTTTAGCCATCATGTTTCATAATCACTGTAGCATTTTGTGTGCATGTCTATTTTAAAAACAACTTCCTGTACTGTGTCAACAGCTAGAATGTAAATAGTGGCATTATTGCTTCTGCTTTGGTGTTAATTAGCACTTTAATGTTTATTCAGACATTTGCAGTTTTTTTTTCTTTTTTTGTTTTGCATTGCTAATCAAAACCCAACTTCTACAAAGGGCAGACAACTTCAGCCTATATTTTGTTATACCAGATAAAGAGCCATTAAGGCCTCAAATTCTTGTGGGCCGGATTCTGGAAGGGGTTGTGATCGCCATAGGGGACTTGTGGTAGGGTGCTTGACATAAGTGGCGACTTGTGCCAACAAGGGGGAATTTGTGATTCTGGAAATCTGACTGACACAAGTCCCAGACTCAACAAAGTTAGACCAGCTCCCCCCTGGTCTAACTTTGCATCCATGTGGGTACCCTTTTTACATGGCTTGCGCCAACCCTTTGGCACAAGCTGCCATAAGGTGGGAAAAATGTTGCAGCTATGCCAGCCCTTCTAGAACTGGACTCCGTTGCATCCGAGGGCTTTTAGGCAGCTGTGTCAAACTTTGCGGTAGACGCAGTGCTTGGCGCAAACCCTGCGTCCACCTTCCAGAATCCAGCCCTGTATTTTTAACTTTCTTTTCTGAAGTATGTTCCTTTTTCCTCATTAAAAAGTTTTCAGTTTGATACAGTAATATTTGGTCTGATGTAAAGAGAAATGTTTAAACAATGTTTCTAGTTCTAGTCCTCTTCATATGTCATCTGCAATGTAACTACTCTTACAGTAACATCACAAGTGATTAATCACCTGAGGTAGCAGGTTATTGGCTTTTCCTGGGTAGTTGGGATGACACAGCCAGAGAGGTCACAGTGCTGATGTGGTGTGAAGGGGAATATAAATAGACATGCCACTCTCCAAGCCAAGTGTTGTTCCACATGGCACCCCAGGCAATGCCAGATAGAAAATCTTCTAATTAGCAAATAGGAAAAGAAAAAGGGTATACCATTAGTGTTGCATCTGAATTTTGGCACCTCAATTAGGTCGCTGCGACAAGGGCGACAGTGACAGGGGCAATCTTGATTTTAGATCGCCCCCTCACTGATGCCATCCATTGTGCCCACACAATTTCCTCCCCTTCCAGGGCATGCCTGCCCCAGAGGAAGTTATATTTAATTTTGTGGTGTGGGGGGCAAAGCCCCCCACATTGGGTGGTGTTTCCTTGGAGCACACTTTAGCGCTGTAACTCCCAGGAGATTTAATGCATGGTGCTGTAATGCCAGGCAGCATGTTGCCTGCACCGTAACTGGCATCAGAAACATGACTGTCACACCCGCATGGATGAACCAAGAAAAAGTACATTAGATGTAAAAAGTAATGACTGACTGCATTTGAACTTTAACATTTATTTCAAGCACTACACTAGCTCTTTAAGGATGAAAACTTATCACTTATTTCAAGCAGTAATGGACAACTAGGTGGGGATTTTCAAAAAGGTTGCACACTGATGCAAATGCATGCTGTGCTGGTGTCTGCATCCTCCCACTTGCACCCAGGAAGCCCTGCCCCTATTTTCAGAAGTTACATCCATTAATGACAAATAGTTACAATTTGCATCAGAAAGCAGAACTTGTGTCAGTTTTTGTATGCAACCTTTGGAAGCTATTAGCCATCTTTGGATGCATTTCTCATCTGAAAATAGGGGCAAACACATCTTGGTGTATCCTTTTGAAAATGCTGCCCTCATTCTGTTCCTGTTTTTACTCACTGTGTTCCTATGTTGTCCAGTGCCAAAAACTTGCCATCCCCTAGATCATATGCTTGCCCTTCACTATGGTGCTTTGGGCCAACATGTAGAATAAAGTCCACTAAAATAGATTTCAATCCGTAAAGACAATTTACTAACCCTGACTGTAAGTAAATCTCCATATTTACGTTTGTAGAGACCAAAAAAATTATTTTTCCATGACCAGAAGAAAAAACATGGTTTAATCTTATTATATTATTACTACATGATATTGTAGTTTGTTAAATGTTAGCACATAAGGAAAGAATACTACTATATGAAAGAGCTTCCATATGTGTGTTTTCCCTCACTATGGGCCCTATGCACAAATAAATGTTGCCTACATGCAACATATCTGAGGTGTGTAGGCAACCCTAAAATAGAATGCTGCACTGCAGTGGTCCCACAGACCCCCAGCGGCATTCACAAATGGTACGCAAGGCAGATACACACCAGATCACTGAGTCCATCCTTCTTGGGGACTTTAATATAAATTGGCCTGCTGCAGAGGCAGCGGCTCATAGGGATTCTATAGCAGTGGCAAATCTCACCCAGATGGTTGATTCCCCTACCAGGAAAAACTATAAAATGGGCACCAGCACCCTTCTGGACTGGATCCTTAGAAGCCACCCTATCCGAATCTCCAACACCACTGTCCTTCCTGACATAGTCAGTGACCACTCCCCTGTCAGCTGCACCTGGTCCAATAAATTCAGCAAACCACCCCAAAAAACCATAACCAGCAGAGTCTTGCACCGTAGCCATCTAACTCATCTCAAATCCCACCTCCTTCAACTGGCCTGGTCACCAATCTTCACTGCAACTGATGTAAACACAGCCCGGGACCACTTTATCAAAAACTTTAATGGAGTCTGCAACAAATTCGCACCTCTTAAAAAGTGTAAAATAAAAGCCCTCTGTAACCCCTGGCTCTCAGGAGACCTTCTACGGTATCTAAAAGCAAGGGATCATCTTTGGGAACTAGCTAGAAACTCTGGGAGTCAAATAGACATCTGTAACTATAAACTTGCTCGAAATGACTTCACCAAAGCCATCCGGCAAACAAAATCTGCCTATTTCAAGAGCACTCTCACAGATTCCTGGGGAAACGGAAGAGACTTCTGGAACAACATTAAAGAAGTCACCCGGAAGCAGTCTAAATCCCCTCCATCCATGCTCTGCATGGATGATGTTACCACACTTGACCCAGAAATCATTGCTGACAGGTTCAATGTTGCTTTCACTGACCTTAGTTCTGTACTTCCCCCCGATATTTTCAGAGAGGATGACACCTCAATGCCCCCAATTTCCTCTGCCCCCACTGACCACCCTCCCTTTTGCTTTAAATCAGTCAAGATGTACCAGGTCTGCAGCTATGTTACTAAAGCTATTACCAAGTCCAGATCCAGCAGTGACTCACTCGACCTCAAACTTTTATCCCTCACCCTGGAAGAAGTCCTCAGGCCTCTGACTAAAATTTTTAACCTCTCCCTCAGCTTCAACCAGTTCCCGGACAAATGGAAATCAGCCACTGTGACCCCTATACACAAAAGTGGTGTCAAAACTGCCCATGAAAATTTCCGTCCAATCTCCATCCTACCACCACTCTCCAAGTCCGTGGAACGTATTGTGGCTGACCAGCTTACCGAAATTCCTAGACATACAAAACATCCTGTGCAAGCAGCACTACGGTTTTAGAAAGGGTCACAGTACTTCCACAGCACTACTCAGATTCACCGGAGTCATTCACCACTTATTGCGCAACAGTAAAATAACAGGGGCTGCTTTCATTGATCTAACTAAGGCCTTTGATACCATCATCCACTGTCTCCTGCTTGTCCAACTAAGGAAGGCTGGGCTCTCACCCAATTCAGTTGACTGGTTCAATAGCTACCTAGACAACCGGTCCCAAAGAGTAAAACTAGCTGAAATACTCTCTGATGCCAGACTGGTCTTCTCTGGTGTTCCACAAGGGTCAATTCTGGGCCCCTTCCCCTTTAGCCTATTCCTGAACACACTGCTGGACTCCTGTCTGAAACAAATTATACTCTACGCAGACGATGCAGTTATCCTTGCCTCCCACCATGATCTAGAAAAACTGCAAGGAAATCTCCAACGGGCTTTTACATCAGTAGAAAACTGGTTCTTGCAGCACAAACTGATACTAAACCAGAAAAAAACTAAGGCCATTCTTTTCAGTAGCTCACAAAACAAAAATAAACAGTATTGTCTCATCGTGAATACCAAACAAGGAGTCACCCTTGATCAAGTCGATACCTTCACATATCTTGGCATCACCCTTGACTCCAAACTCTCCTATGTTGCCCATATCAATAATGTTGCTAAGACGGCAAATACCAGGCTGGGCCTACTGTTCCGTCACCAAATACATCTAACCTCTAAAGCATTGTCTGTTGCCATTCAAAGCTCCATTGTGAGTGTTATTGACTATGGACTCATTGTTTATGGCTCTGCCACTGCCTCCACACTCAAAAGAGTTGCTACCTCCCTAAATAAAGCATGTTGTCTCATCACCGGAGTCCATCATCTCACCCATACCTGTGACTTCTACTCTCAAACTGAATGGCTGCAACTCAACAACCAACTAAAGTATCAAACCTGCATCATAGCCAAGAAAATAATGATGGGAAATGCCCCCCACCAGGGGTCTGCTCCCTTCTCAAGACCAGAGTCAACAACTGCAACACCAGAAGCTCAAAACCACAATTACTGCAAATCCCTCATTGTTGTACAACCCAAGGTCAAAGGTCATTCACATACAGGGCCCCCAGCTGGTTCAATAATCTTACCAGTGACATCTCTGCTTCACCAACTCTGGGTGCCTACAAGAAGAAGCTCCGTCACTCCCTTGCTGCATCAAGCACCTGTGATTGCCCTAGCTGAGCAATTCTCTCTTTTGCTGCTGCCCTTAACCTCTGCTACCCATGTTTACCCCACTCCTAGCACTTCTTTACTTTTTTTCCCATGCCCAACTTATGCACTCACCACTGCTCTGTCTTGACAAGGCCATCTAGGCAACTATACTCTGTTCCATCCCCATCCTCTCTTCTCCCATCTCCTATGTTTTAATACACCTCCTAGTGTATCATGTACTTGTACCCGTAACCAATTTGTTGTAAAGCCGGCCCGTTGGCGCAGCGGTTGGATTTCCGCTTGCGACGCCGGTGACCCGGGGTCGGGAACGGACTCGGGTCACTGGAAGAACGGCCGAGGAAGAAGGATAGAGCATCCTATGGACTGCTCTCCTTCTCCAGGGGGGAGGGTGGGATAGTGCTCGGAGCACTAGTGACCCCTGGCGGAGGCCGGGGTGTCACACAGCTACCGGCACACACACACTCTGGAGGCGGGGCAGATGTCTGACGTCATTGCACGACCCCGCCTCCCCAAAAACCGGAAAATGGATGGCTGCTGGCTGCCCTCCATGAAGCCCACCATGGCTTTAATTAGCCCCCCAGGCCAGCCCTCCGACCTATCCCGGTCTCTGTGGGATGTCTCCTCCTCCTCCTCCGCATCCCGCAGCCCCGCCGTGGGGGGTAAGCCACGGGGTATCGGAGGGCCCGAGGCCGATCTGGGGGGTGGAAGCCGTCGGCCCGTGACCGGGCTGAAAGTACCGGGCGGCCGGCAGCTAGGTGGCGGAGAAAAATGAAAAAAAAAAAAAACTATTTGTTGTAACCATCAGTGTCATGATTGTTTTGTTTTGTAATTTCATATCCTGTATTGTCTGTTCTTACTGATGTGGAACCTTTGTAAAAGAGCCTCGGCTCAAAGGTACTTTGTAATCCTAGACTTAAATAAATAAAAATAAATAAGATCCCCTGGCCACATGGTCAGCAATGCACCAGGGGAAGTCGGGGGGACATGACAGGGTCATGCCTACACTAAGCACCATTCACTAAGGTGCATAGTGCCATGCACGGGGGGGGTGCAGTTTATAGCAGCTGAGACCCTGCTGCAACCCAGTGTGTGCCCCCATGTACATTGCCCGCTGGTCATGGCAGGATCGGAAAATGACCCTCCGTACTGCCCCAGATCACTAGGCTAATGAGGAGGGCTAGAGCAGCTGATTAGGTGAGTGACCATACATTTTATACAGTGTTCCTATTTACGCATATCCACTCCTTTGATATGGACCCACGCTATGGGTGCAAGGGATCTATTATGGGACCCAGGTCAGGCATTCAATTGGATGCTTGCCCAGGTCCACACCTCCATACCAGGCCCTCCCATGATCCTGCACACTGTGGGGGGCAGGTGCCCCTCAGGTGCATGCGGTCATGAATACTGTGCACCCGGCACCTGTCTGGGGCCACGGAGCTATGCGGGTGGGGTATGCACCTTTGGTGCATATCTTCCACCCCATTAGTGAACAGTGCCCATAATGATTATGTTTGACTTTGGCCATTCTTGGCTTCACAGACCCATGAATTGCATTACACAGATTGTAGTTTGCGCGTGATACAGTGAGAACTGTATGCATGGTTTATTTGTGTTACTGTAATTACACTTGAGTGTCAATGGGATTTTTCTGGTAAAATAAAGTACTGTATAAATAAATGTATTATTTGATTAAAATAGGTATAGTATGACAACAGAACAAAGACTCTGAACATGACATACCTTACTTGTTTATTTGTTTTATTTATTTCAAAAGTTTTACCAATTAAAGCTATACTGAGCTGATAACACCTCATTTCTAGATGCATCGGGGAGGGGTATGCAAAACAGTACAAAAGGAGAAAAAATAAATATTACATTAAAAGATGTACAAAAGTAAGAGTCTGTACAAGCAATACAGTAATCAAAATGAGCATTATCTTAAACTGTGCGGGGCCAAACAGTAAAAGTTGTATGCCACATATACAAACTGAGCTTGGCTGGGCAATGAGAAAATACCTCTTTGTATTTGCACACTGTTTTGTTTTATAGGAACACTGAAGCTGTGAGACAAAATCAGAGCCATGGTCCATTCAGTTCATTCCCTGCACTCATGGCTGCTACAAATGTGCTATTTCAAATTTTGAATGAAAATCATGCTCTCCCATTCAGTGTTCACATATTTTATCTAGCGATGTTCTACTCTAGTAGAACAATATCTAGCCATATTTTAAAATTTCCCTGTGCTTCCTTCTTTTATAGCATCATTTGATAGTTTGTTTCAGAGGTGTATCACCCTTTGGTTCAAAAAAATAATTCTTTGTTTCTTCACAGTCGTAGTTTGTGCCCCCTTGTTCTACTGTCCCATATTAACTGAAAAATAATTATCTGGTCCACTTTGTAAATAGCTTTAAACAGTCTTCAGAATCACAAGTACCACTATAATATCCCTGTTTACCCTTCTCTTCTCCAGCATGAATGTACCTAACTGCTCCAATCTCTCCTTGTAATTCAGCCCTCAAAACTGCTTATCATTTATGTTCCCTATATTGAACCCTCGCTACCTGTGGTACTGAACTGCGTACATGTTTTTTGTGCTGTGGTGCAAAAAAAACTAACCAATCAATGCAGCCTCGTTTTATTTACAAGGGCGTGATACTCATATAGCTGAAATCCAATTTAGAAGTAAGACAGAAATTAAATACTCTAGATTGGCTTTGAACCCAGGCCTGCTCAGAATACTGTTCCTCTGCTTTAGCAATTAAGCTACAGTACCAGAACAGCTGGAAAGCAAGGATTCTCACAAACTGTTGCAGGACATCTTTAATTCAGTCATGAAATTTTTTAAGCAAATTGGTCATTAATGTAACTAAAACCGATACTATCCTCTTCAGAACATAATTTAAGCTTAGCCATAGTAACGGTGGACTCTCCATTTTGACCCTTAATAAAATATCTCTTCAATCTGTCACCTCTTATAAATAACTTAACCTGTTGTTTGATGTAAACTTAAAATGGGATGTCTTTATTATGTATTTGGTTAACTCTTTGGGATGTAAGGTTGGTGCCCTTTATTGCTTCCAAGATTGCTTTCCCAGTGATGCCCGATTATACAGTAAACACTGTGGTCATCCCTTTATACAATTATGGTGATTTTATATACGCTGGGGCAGCCAGGGTGCAGCTTACAAATACTGCTGTTACAATTAGGCACTTTACTTGTTTCATCCTGCATGCCTCCTGCCGTGAATACCACTGCACATTTTATTATAGTCTATATTGGATGAACTTGACTGAACATCGGCAGTTGCATTAAGACTAAACATGGTATTTCTAATTTTGTTTACGTAGGTCCATTGATCTGGAAGGGTTTACCTCTTGCACGTAGACTATTAAAGGGGCCTTTTACATCACTCAGGTTTATACAATGCTGGCTCCTTAAAAATGCAAGGTTACCAAAACTCCTATGAGAATATTGGTGTTGGGTGATGTGTAGGATAGCTATATGAATTTCATCTTAATAACCAATTTTATTGTACAACTTTGTTGTCTATTATTGTATGTATTTTATAGAACACCTTTGTTAGATTTTTGTATTGTAACTTAAAATGTGCTATTTGCATATGTCTCAAAGCCCTCTAAAATTAGCTTTGTTGCTCATTGGGTGTTATCCTTTTTTACACAAGAATAAAATGATTTACTACTACCCACAGACAATTATTTTTTTTCAACACGTAACCTGGAGCCTCACAAATTAGAATTATATTTTATTTGCAACAGTGCAATGTGCATATATTTAAAATATAACATTGGAATGAGAATTAAATACATGCTCTAGCTGGGATTTGAATTCATGCCAGCTTGCAATATTGTTCCACTACTCTATCAGCTGAGCTACTGTGACAATGGGAGACTTAGAACTTTCCTAGACAATTAACATTCTCAATGTACAACACACAGTCACACAAATTAGAATTTAATTTGAAAAAACACCCCTTTACTTGCCATTAAGGTTCCCTTATGCCTATCCCACTCCTTCTTGAATCTTGTTAGTTTATGCACCCACCAACTCCCCAGGGAGGTGGTTCCGGGCATCCACCACTCTTTCTGTGAAGAAGTGCTTTCTTATATCTAGGGATGGGCTACCCATCAGGTAGCTGGAACAATTAGGTTGGGTATCAGTGTTATTTGGTTGAGTATGGTAGTTCGGGTAATTTACTACCCATCCTAACAATATACTTCATGGGTCGGGTAATGGGTAATTGCAATTTAAACCGGCACTTATAGGCAGCCTGTGGGGTCCTGGGACTCCTCCGATCTCTAATCGGGCATTATAGGCAGCCTGTAGGGTCCTCACAGCAGAAATTAGCACCTGACACCAGCCTGACAAATCCAATCTGATTGGTCAGTGCTGGTGTCTGAGCTCCCTGTCTGCTGTGTGAGCATGCAGACTAGCTCTGGAGCTTGGAGGGAGAGGGAGCAAGATTCAGTATGCACTGCAACTGTGGCGAAAAGTTTCAAAAACTAAAAAAAAAAGTTAAAGCACAACTTCGATCCAGGAAGGAAGGGGAAGCAAGGGTTGTGGACTGAAGAAAGGGGGAATAATTGGGAGTCATCAAGTGTGGCAGTGCTTGGGAGAGAAGGAGAAAGGGGGGAAGGCATTCATTGCTGCTGGCAGCAGCAGTGAAACCCATTTAGGTTGTATAAATGCTGTCTGTTGTTAGATGCCCTAAGCCTAGTCTGTGACATATATTCTGTGTCTCTCTGCAGTATAGTGAAGCCATTTAGGCTGTAATTATACACTGTCTGTTGTTGGTGTCTTAAGCCCTGATTGTGACACAGGCTACTCTCTGTGTGTCTCTGCAGTATAATGAAAGCCATTTAGGCTGTATATACACAAACACACACACACACACTGTTAGGTGCCCTGAGCCCTGTCTGTGACACATATTCTGTGTCTCTTTGCCATATAGTGAAGCCATTTAGGCTATATACACACACACTGTCTGTTAGGTGCCCTGAGCCCTGTCTGCAACATATACTCTTGGCCTAATTCTCAAAATGTGTAGACTGACGCAAGGGACTTGATTCAAAAGAGTTTGACGCAAGAGGTGGCATGCTTCACAACTTGCATCAAACACAATTCTGTAAAGCAGCCTGCATCAAATCTAATGCAGCTGCACCAAAGCCCCCCTGGCACCAAGGTTGCTTCAAACAACCAGATGTGCCAGGTCACAAGGGAGCTTGTGCCATGGTGGGGCTGCAATATCCCCTTTTTTGGGATTCAACAAGCCCCACCATGGATGCAGCAAAGGACACCACTTAGACCAGCCAGGAGGTGGTCTTGGCTTGTGCCAGTGAGAGGGGGTGTAACAGTTGGCTGCAAGGTGAAGAAAGGGCATGGGAAGTGTCATGAGGGGAGTTGGGGGACAGTTGGGCACTGCTGGGACTGATGTTGGCACCAGGCGGGGAGCATTAGCATATCATTGTATCTTAGTACAGTACACCTTGCATCCCTGGTGGCCTAGCGGCCCCCCATCCCCGATGTTCCCCTGAAATAATAAAAGAACCACCCTGTTAGTGTAGGGCCCCCCAATCCTCAATGTCCACAAGAAATTGGATAATATATCCCCTGTTAGTCTAGTTGACCCCTCCCCGGATCCCCGATGTTCCTGAGCACTAGTTCAATATTTTCTCTGGTAGTCTAGTGGACCTTCCTCTCCTGATCCCCAATGTCCCTCCAAGTCATCTTTGTAACACTCCCTGGTGGTGTAGTGGACCCTCCCCACACCTGCAGACAGTCCATCTCTTGTACCTACCTCAGCAATGCCTGCCATGGGTATAATGTTTTAAAACAGCAGCAGGGTCACTCACAGCAGCTGTGCCTCTTGTACCTACCTCCTCAATGCCTGCCATGTATATTATTTTTGGAAACAGCAGCAGGCTCGCTAAGACAGCCTGTGTCTGTTGTACCTGCCTCAGCAATGCCCCCATGGCTATAATGGCTTGGGACACCTAACAGACAACGTAATAGTCCCCCAAAACAGTCTTTACATGATTTTTGTTATAGTCAGGGTCAGGTAATCGGGTAGTAGAATGGGTCAGATAGTGACTACCTGACCCCACCCAACTAATCTTTTTTCCTCAGGAGGGTTTTTGGGTACTTTTGGGGTACCTGTGGGTAGTCTTGGTAGTCAGATATTTTGGTACCCACCCATCCTTTCTTACATCTCCCCTGAGTCTACCCCCCAACTACCTGAAAGATCTCCTGACTCCCTACTCCCCCAATTGCCTTCTCTGATTCACCGATGAGGGATTGCTAGAGATTCCCAGGATTCATCTTAAAACATCTGGAGCTCATGTTTTTTCATTTGCAGCACCGACCCTGTGGAATTCTCTACCTTGTCGGTTAAGAGAATGCCTGACCGTCAGTAGTTTTAAATCTATGCTGAAAACATATTTATTCTCTGTGGCCTTCCCTGATTGATTGATTTTAAGTAATTTATTATGTCAGTTGTTTTAATATTGTAATTTGTATCATGTACAGTGCCTTGATTTTGAAAGGCGTTATATAAATAAAGTTTGCTTTCTTGCTTGCTTCATAGCATGACCCCTTGTTCTTGAGCATTTTTTCCTCTGAAAAAGGTTTCCTTCTTGAACCTTATTTGAAAGCTTGTGTCTTATCCACCTCTCCTTTCTTTCCTCCAGAGTGTACTTATTGAGGTCCTTAAGTCTCTCCTCATAGGGCTTTTGATGCAGATCCTGCACCATTTTGGTTGCCCTCCTCTGGACCGATTCTACTGTGTCTATGTACTTCCAGAGATGAGGTCTCCAGAACTGAACACAGTATTCTAGGTGAGGTCTCACCAGTGATTTATACTGAGGTATCACCACCTCCTCCTCCCTCTTTCTGCTAGTGATACCCCTCCCTATACAACCTAGCATCACACTGGCTTTTCCCACTGCTTTGTCACACTGTTTGGCCATCTTCAGGTCATCTAATATGATTACCCCCAGGTCTCTTTCCTGTTTGGTGTTCACCCGTACTACTCCCCCCATTTTGTACTCTGCCCATTTGACATGAGCTCCCCTAGTGAATCCATGCTGCCTCAGATCTTGTAAGCCACTGGATTCAAGATATTCCACAAACTTTTGTTTCAGTAGCGATTCCATTAGTTTCCCCACTACTGAAGTCAGGCTGACTGGCCTGAAATTGCCATCCTCCTCCCTGCTACCACTTTTGTGAAGTGGGACTGCAGTACATCTGCCCTCCTCTAGTCCTCTGGGACTGCTCCTGTCTCCAGTAAGAGGTTGAATAGGACTATTTAAGGGTAGTAATTTAGAACATCGGTAACCTTGACAAAGCCCAAAAGCTGGGCGAAAAAGTTTGTCCACACTAGGAAGGTTTGCTTGGTAACTGACCTGCTGCTTTTATTATTTCTTGAATAAAATAATGTTTTAGTCTTCATTACAACATGTGGCTTGAGCATCTGGAGACTGAGTAGCCAAGCTATTTGTGAAAATTGGACTTTGCTTAGGACACCAGTCCATGTTGCCTGTTAGCTACCTTGAAGCTTTCTCTCCTGACACAGAGGTTTGTTGCTTTCACTGTTCCCGCTTTAAATTTTTCCCACTGTTCCTCCACTCCACTCAAGTCTTCTCCATCTGCCAGGGCATCCTTGAGGCAATGCCCCATCATTGTAAAAGCAGCCCTCCTGAAGTCCAGGACCCTCATCTGTGTGGGGTTCTCTTCTGCCACAGTTCTTACATCGAACCACACCATATGGTGATCACTGTTTTGCAGGTGGCCGCCCACTGTGGCATCTGCAGCACTTTCCCTATTGGTGAGTTCAATGTCCAATATTGCGCCCTCATGAGTGGACCCCTCTACCAGTTGTCTGAGGAATGCCCCTTGCAAGGAGTCCAAGATGCCCCTATTCCTAGCTGAAGATGCAGCTAGGGTGCTCCAATTTATATATGGCTGATTGCAGTCCCCCACCAGCAGTACCTCCCCCATATATGCCATCTTATGGATGGCTTCCACCAAAACCTTATTCATTTTCTCACCCTGTGCTGGAGGTCTGTAGATCACGGCAGTGCAAATAGCGGCTCCATCCCCATCTCTAGGGTGACCCACAATGCCTCCACCACCCCCATAATCCTTGAATCTCTGTTGCTTTTATGCTATCCTTCACACAAAAAGCCACTCATCTCCCTATTTTATGCATCCCCTGTCCTTCCTGAGCAGATTATAGCCTGGTATGGCTAACTCCCAGTCATTGTTTACATTGCATTTTGACTTATTAATGGGAACAATGTCCAGGTCAGCCTCTGCCATAATGACCCCCAAATCTGGAATTTTATTTCCCAGACTTTGAGCATTTGCACACATGGCCTTCCAAATTCTGCTACCACCATACTCGCCAACCCCCCTTTTCTCTTTTGCTTTCTTTCCTTAACTCTGCTGCCTTCATTCCCAACCCTCTTCATGTCTACCATTTTGTTTTTCCTGTTGACAGGTACCATTGGGGAATTCCCTTATTTAGGATTCTCCCTAATGACTACTTCAGCTAAAGGGGGGACAGTATGTCTCCCTGCTTCCTTCTGCCATCCCCATGGCTAGGTTAAATGCTCTCTAATGTAATATTTAAACCACTCACTGAGGACTGTGGGCCCCCTCCCAGATGGATGCAGGCCATCTCCTTTGTATAGGCCTATATCCTTCCAGGTGGGACCCCAGTCCCCAATGTAACTGAATCCCTCCTCCCTGCACCATATCGTCAACCACTGGTTGAAGCTCTTGGAATGGAGTACCCTATCCTCCCCTCTATCGTAGACAGGTAATACCTCAGAAAAGGTCACTGAGCATGCTACCTGCCTAAGATTCCTTCCCAATTCCCTGAACGTCTCCTGCACTATCCTAACTTTGTCCTCAACCAGGTCATTAGTCCCTAGGTGGACAATGACATCCAGCTCTCCCTCCCATTCTGCTGCTATAGCAATGCTCAGGATCTTCTACCCATCCCTCTGAGCAGTGGTGCCAGGTAGGCACGTAACCTTCCTCTCTAGATGGAGGATGGCTGGAGATAGAGGCTGCCCAAAATCTCCCTACTTCACTGTCTTCCCTCTCACATGCCCCTCTCATGCCTAGAATGCTGTCTGGTATCTCCAATCTGTGGACCAAAAATATTTCCATATGTCACTGAAAGCTAAGCAGCTCACAGGCTCACCCAAGTCCATTGACCTTTTATCCAGTATAATAAGGGACCATGACTTCCACTGCCCCATATGGGCCTAGCTTTCTGCCTGTGGAATACATTGACTCTAGCATGGTACAAACACTTTGTGAGGGGAGCTCTTACATACCATTTCAAGAACTACTACAGTGGTATGGGCTTTTGAAGCACAATTTCTTTTGGTACCTCCAAATCAGACATTGCTTAACTGCCAACAATCTGGTAGCTCAAATGGACAGGGACCAATCCCCTTTGAGGACTTTTAATACTGGGCTGCCAAGTTCATAGGGCAAAGAGGCATGGTACCCAGGCCTTACATGATCCTCATGGGGCAGGAGCATCCAGAATTAATGAGGCTTAGATCCCAATGAGAGACAGAATCTCAAATTACCATATCAAATGAAGACTTTAAGCGTACCTTGGGTATGGGCTGGAAAATCACAACATGCCCTGGATGGTGTGAGTTTCAATGTAAATGCTTGGTTCACTTCCTCCATGCCCTAAAACTCACGCAACACGCTGGGGCAAGATTCTCCAGTTTGTGTTGGAGAGGATGCAGGTGTGTGCGATCCCACTTTTGCATATTCTGGGAGTACCTCACAATTCACTCATTCTTGATCCAATCCATGGTGTGCTTCAGCAACTATGGACGGTACCAATTCTGTTGATGTTCCAACACTTGGCCCTGGTAGTACCAATACTGAAGGTAGGCAACAGAGCCCACCAGGGAGTTTTCAGAGCCTTTTGCATGGTGGCCATGAAGGTCATCACAGCCCTGTAGTTGCAGAATACCTCACATACTCTGGAAGCATGGGAGGCCAGGATCAGTGAGATGTGTAGAATGGAATGGATTATATCCATCTTAGGGCTGACTCTTGAAAAACACACTGACCTTTGGTACAGATGGAACTTGAATTGGGTGGGACCTCTAGAGGAGGAGTAGCCTGTTAGGTGATATGTAATGGTCTGATTCTCCCCAGCTCCCTGTCTCTCCTTGGGAATAAACAGAAAGAAAATTATATATTGCTCCTAATGCAAGTCTTCAAGTTAAAGGAACCCAGTACATTGTTAGAGGAATTATCTATCCCCCAGCTTTTTGTACTTGTTTAATTTAGGTTACTGCAAGCTTTATTCATTGGTTGTGGCTCAACAACTGATGTGCACATTTTGGAAGTTAATCAGCACAGAAGTCATAAATTGTCATTAAAATCAATTGATGCAGCAAGGTAAAGTGAAAAGCATCCATAGTCATAAAGGCACACTGAAACAGTCTTCAATGGTACAAAAGCTCACTGTTTATTGTATGAAAAAGTGCAGGAATCAAATCAACTCCCACTTCAGACATGGTACTATGCCGAGATGCAGAAAGATGACATCACTACCACAGCTAATAACATCTGATATTTCACTTAGTCACCACTAAGCTTTCTCAGAGAGGTCTCTCTGAGGAAGCTTAGTGGTGACTAAACAAAACGTTAGATGTTAGCTGTGGTGGCCGTGACGTCATCTCTCTGGATCTCGATATAGTACCGTGTCTGAAGTGGGAGATGGAGTGTTTGCTGCACTTTTTCATACAATAAACAGTGAGCATATGTACCATTGAAGACTGTTTCAGTGTGCCTTTATGGCTATGGGTGCTTTCCACTTTACCTTGCTTGACTTGCCTTATTTTAGCACCATAGTAACTGTCCTGGTGCTCTTTCTTTGACTTTATGCAAAATCAGTTGGTAAATATATGCTTAGGTATTGCACAGCTTGAATATCTGTACTGTGTCTCTGCTTTGTACACTTTGCCATTTATAATTATACCCTAATTTAAAAAAAAACAGAAGAATAATCACTTTGAACTAGAGCAGCCCATAACAATTCCAAAACTGTAATACCTGTAAAAGGAAAATCACAACAACAATTAAATTTAATAGTTTATAACTATGGCAATCAAAGCCTGTATGTGAGCAGTTCTATATACTACATTATTAAACTGATTTGCATAACAGAGTTACCAACATAACATTTTAATGCTGATCATTCAAGCGAACTAAGTGCCAAACACCATATTTGGGCATGGCCACCATGGAGCAAGTCAGTGGTGGGAAAATATTTATCATATATAGATGTTACCAAAGAAAAAGGGCTCTTCCAGAGGGTCTCAGCAGGAAGAGAAAGGTGGAAAAATGGAGAGAAAAAGAGGAAGTAGTGTAAGCAAAGACCTCACACAGAGAATAGGTCCCAAGGGTGTGTCACTCAAATTTACCATCCATGGATCTAATCGTTTGCAGAAGAGCCATGTTAGATGGTTGAGCACCTTCAGAAGTCAGTGTAGAGGTCAATGGGTCACCTCTACCCTGGGCTTCTCTATTTTCAGACAAGTTCCTTCAGTTGTATTTCTCCACAAGTATTTCACCTCACAGTGGAAATTCTGATATCAAAATTCTGCAGATGATGTAAAGTATTATAATGTGCTATTTTCAGTTCAAAGTTTAAAATATAAAGTTCATATTTTCTTCAAAATAGGCTGTTTAGGCACAGAGCAACTAGCTCCTGCACATGGTCAGTTCTGCAGCTAGTTCTGCCCCCGACACTCATCTTTTTCAATGTACAACCTGGAAACACTTAAATTAGAATTACATTTTATTTGCATGGGCGTGCTGTGCATATATTTGAAAATACAGTTCAGAAACAAGAAAGAAATGAAATGCCCTGGCTGGTATTACATACACACTTCTAAATAAAATGTAATTCTAATTCATGTACTGGAACTCCAGGTTTTGCACTGAGAAAGGTATGTATCAAATGGGGTCCCCAGTTTCTGGCTGGCCTGGTAACTCAAATGGCAGAGTACTGGAACATAAAAACAAACAGACACGAGTTCAAATACTAGTGAGGGCACTTAATTTGTTCTCATTTCTAAACTGCATTTCCAATATAGGCACACAACACCCTTGTAAATAAAATGTAATCCCAATTGTGCATAGAGAAAGATGAGCGTCTATGGAAGTCTCAGGTTTCCAGTTGTCCTAATATCGTAACTGGTAGAGCAGCATAATGACATTCAGAGTTGGCTTGGGTTCAGATCATAGCAAATAAGTAAGTAACATTTTGTTTATGAATCACCCTATCCCTGGGGTTCAGGGCATTGTACAGTATATAGACAGTGATAGTAACATACAGTATAATAAATACAAATTCAATAAAACATAAATAACAATTGAAACAGCAAAGACAGAAATTGGGGGAACCAGAACTAAGGCAAATGGTAAATCTTGTAGGCCTCCCTAAAAAGATATGCCTTCAGGCCCAGCTTAAAGACCTTCAGCATCATAGATAGGGCACATCATTTCTTCTAATTTCTAATCAAGCCCAGCCTTACAAATGCCCTGTACAGTGGTTATATTACTTTCCTTGCCCTACTTAATACTTCTTTTTTATGAAACAGTATGTGGTTGTTCTTGCTTATGAAAACAACACATGACTGGAAATGCCTTGGCTTCCCACCTGTTATTCCTCCAAGTTTTTTTTCCTGATCTTTTACTGCTTACTACTTACCCTTAAATTTAGACTTTCAACCTCTGTATTTTGCACCTAGTTACAGAACTTCACACTTTGTCATATGTATTTTAATCTGCTATCTGTCTGTCCAGTCTCTCAGTGTGTTAAGGGCCAGGGTTAAGGGTCTTTTTTCAGCACTACCCCTCCTCTTCTGAGACACACGCACACACTTGTAAGTCACCATTGTGTTATTGTTCTGTTCTTTTTTGCAATTATTCTTAAAATAGGCATATTGTAAACTTGTTCTGACTCATGCTTGATTCTTTACAGTATACTGTATGTGACCAGCAAGGGAGCCCTTGTTGCAGTGCACATCTAGGGATGTATATGTGTGTGTGCAGCTCTGCCTGTTTCTGTCACTGGCATAGCTGAGAAGGCCGAAGACTGGGAAGCATGCATTTTACATTTAAGTGAATTCTTGTCCCTTTGAAGGTCAGTTTGAAAATCGTCCTTTCTGGGTGCTAAAGATAGAGAATACATGTGCCAGATGATGGTATGCTGGAAAAAATATTATTTTAGCTACAGGCTAAAAATCTGATAGATGGATACATCTTTTCCCTCCAGATATCAGGACAGACTTTAGATATTTAAGATCTAAAGTCAAGGTAATTGAAAGGTCAACTGTTTTGCCTGTCTCAGTACCTAACTTTGCTTCTGGCTGCTGGGTGACTCAGTGGATAATACACTGGTATGCTACCTCTGGAGGCATGGCCTTTTATCCCAGCTCAGGCTGGAAATAAAATGAGGTTGGCAGTCTTGAATCAGGTTCTAGTGAGTAGAAGAAAGCATCATAAATCAACATACCTGGCTTGGCAACATCTGCCATAATTGTTTTATTTATTTGAAATGTTTATCCAAAGACAGCATACTGAGACAAACATAAGCTTGTTGTGCAGATGCATCCTGGGTAAGGGGTACCATGATGGTACAGCAAATACAGATGTATAATGGACTTCAGAACAAGTCAACCAGTAGAAACATCTAGAGTACTGAGCCCAGTTCTGGAGGCCACAGCTCTACAAGGATACTGATAGGGTGGAAGTGGTCCAGAGGAGGGCTACCAAAATGGTGCAGGGGTTGCACAAAAAGCCATACAAGAAGCTATGAGATCTCAACATATACTCCCTGGAGGAGAGGAGAGTGAGGGGAGACATGACTGAGACCTATAAGTACCTCACAATGGTGAACAAGATGCAGGTGGGGAGTCTCATTACAGAGGAAGAAAACTTGTCCACTTCAAGTCATGCAGAAGGAATGGAGCTAGTGAAAGAGGTTACATTGGAAGTCAATGATGAATCTTGGACATTGGTATACTTAAGAGGAATGCAGGGAAATACTACTTCACTGAAAGAGTGGTGGACACCTGGAACAGCCTGCAACAAGAGGCAGTAGGAGCAAAAACTGTGGGGGTTTTAAACATGTATGGGCAGATATAAGGGAATACTAGTGAATAAAAAGGATGGGGGAGAGTCGCCAAACACCAATTATTGTCTTCTGGGACAGAATAGGCAGGGGAAAAAATGAGCAGAGTGGGTGGGAAAAGCGGTCCTTTTCTGTTGACAAATTCTATGTTTCAGTGAGGAAAACCACGCAAACACAGGGGCATGCAATGAAGTCATGAGGGGAAGTTTAAAATGAATCTGAGGATATACTTCTTCAAAGAAAAGGCAGAGTATGCCTGGAATAGTCTTCTAGAAGAGATGGTGCGAGTGAAAACAGTGGGGAGCATCAAACATACATGGGACAGGCACTCAGGCACAATAAGTAGAGTAAAGGGAGGCAGGAGGGATGCTGGTGACCAAACAGGGTCTGAGAGGTTGGAATAGGCAGGAGGAAAATAGGGAAAACTGGATGGACTTACTGGTGCTTTTCTGTCAAAAGGTTCTATGTTTCTATGTTTCTAACAGGCAAGGATAATTTTGAGCAAATAACATTACAATGAGTATGAATTTGTTTGTTTACAGTGCTCGATCTTCCCCATTTCATCTTTCCTTGACACTGAGAATGCCCCACCAGGTCTAGCCACTCATGGGGCAGTGGGATGAGTCTAATGCATTACAAGTGATAGCTTCTTGCGGGCATTACCTAAGTTCAAGACATTTGCTGTGAAAGGAGAAAAAGAGCTAGCAAAACAAGTTTTAAATTAATCTACTTATAGCCAGTTTTACAGTTTTTCTCTGTAAGAAAAAGGAAGCAGGAAAATTAACAGCTACATAAACACCCAGAAGTGTTTGTAGCCATTTAGGTCCATGCACAAACACATAGACAGCAGCTGATTTATTTATTCATAAATTATGTATTAATTAATTCACTCATTAATTTTTTTTTTGTCACTGGGTAGTTCCACTCACACAAAACTCCCTTTTTTGGGGGACCTGAAATTAGTTACATACAGGAACATACAGGATGGTTGAGGAGCATACAAGGATAATGCATCAGTAGGAGGAAGAAGAAGAAGAAGGCAAAAAATGAGCAAGTTAGACAAATCAGTTTTACATAAGTAATACAGGAGGACAAACCTTGCTTATAACTCAAACATTCCACAGCCAGAGAAAACAATAATATAGAGCCCAGAGGTAAACTGGTTATGCTCTAAATATACAACTCAAGGGAACAACCCCACATAACATTTGGCAGGGAAAAACATAAAACACTTTTATATTGAACAGTGTGGATTACAAGCCATGAGAAACATTTGATCAACAGCCGTTCTGAAGTAACAGAAGCTATAGGTCAGCAATTACATCTAGTTAATTCAAGGAGGTGCAAATTAAAGGAGCACAAAGTTTGACATGCTTTGGGGGATTCCATACTGATTTAATACCTTTTATTGAGGCAACACGCATTTTCAGTGTACAAGCTTTCAGGCCTACACAAGGCCCTTTACCAAATGGAAGGCTCTGTGTAGACCAGAAAGCTCATTTTTAACAAGCATTTGTCAATGCCGAATGTTTGCTTGCTGGCATTGGCATTGCTAGTACAGGAGTTAGAGAGATGTATAATAGGAATGGCAGTATTGAACTAACACCAACCCCCACCATGCAAAGACTGAAAGGTGTTGGGGGTGTGCCTTTGGGACATCAACCATGATGCTTATGCCATTCCACCTCACCCCACCCTGCAGGCACCGACAGGTGTCACAGTTTGCTTTGGAGTCTTCAGCCCTTATGCTCAACCCATTTCATAAGGAAATAAGCTGAGATGGATGCAGTATAAGAGAGTGGGGTGAACTTTAGGGCTAAAGACCCCAAGGCATACCTTGATGCCTGTCAGTGGCTGTAGGGCGAGGGTAGAATGCCATGAGCATTATAGCTGACGAACCCAAGTCACAGCCCTGACGCCAGTCAGTCTCCACATGGTAGGCTTTACAGTTGAAAACCTTAATGTGCCAGGTGTTTGTTGGTATTTTCACTCCAAATTTTCAAAATGGGCTTTTTGGGATCCCACCTCATGAACAGTGGCATTATCATTTCATTATTCAATCCTGAAAGATGATTTCACACAGCAACTATGCCATTTGGTGCCACAGGTGTGGAAACACATTTTGGGTAGGATGCGAAAAATGACACTTGTACTGTTCATGAGGAGGTGTAGAAAATGGAAATGTTGAAAATGTGGAGGAAATATGAAAATTCATGAGTTACGAAGCATAGAAAATGTGCAACGACGCTGTCAATATGGTCATTTTTGAATTTTGTCACCAAATTTTCAACATAGGCAATTTAAGACCCCTGCTCATGAACATTGTCACAGGATGTGAAAAATGACAGCTATGCTGTTCATAAGGAGGTGTGAAAAAATGCCAATGTTGAAAATCTGGAGTGAAAATATTACAAATTCTCGAAGTTACAAGTGTGCGTGTAAACTGTACAACGCACACTTATAACACAGTCATTTTTGGAATTATTTCACCAAATTTACAACATAGGCTTTTTGAGAGCCCACCTCATGAACAGTGACACTGTCATTTTGTTAATCTCTCCCGAAAGGTGATTCCATGCAGTGACTGCAAAATCACCTTTCAGGACCGAATAATGCCGTGACAGTGACTGAATTTGTGAGGAGGGGTCCCAAGAACCTCATGTTGAAAATTTGGTGCCAAAATTCAAAATAATGGCTGAGATATCCACATAAGTTGGAAAAAAAAAAACATTTATGCCATTATACAGCTTACTGGCATTTCTTCAGTTCGCAGTCAGATTTGAAGAGTGCAGATGTGTTCCTGGTCCACCAAAGATCATAACGCCAGGCTCCGGAGGTAAGTATGAGGTGAGGGAGGTGTGGGGAGGTGCAATGCACAGAGGGTAGCTGCAGGTTGGGGAGGGGCCACTGGACTCAACGAGGAACTGTTTCCTTTTCTTACAGTTTTTTTTTTAAGATGACTCAGGACTTTTGGCATGCTGGGGTGGGCTCCCAGCATGCCACCTGAAAATTTGTTTGTTTGGAGGGGAGTGGCACCGATGGGTATTGGGTACCCTGTCAGCCATACAGTGTGCTTGGATGGGGGAGACTCGGGACTTTTGGCACACTGGGGTGGGCTCCCAGCATGCCGCCTGGAAGTTTGTGTCTTTGGGGGGGTAGTGGAGCCCATGGGGATTGGGCACCCCGTCGACCATAAAGTGGCAGGGGAGAAGTGCATCAGCCAGGGGTGGGCACCTTGGCACAAGAAATGGGGGAAGGGGTGCATCATGCCGACGTGGATTGGGCTACCCCGTCGGCAAAAGAACTGGAGAAGGGAGCATGCCGACAGGGGGATTGGGCACCCCCATCAGTTTTCCCAAGGACTGTGAAAGGCAGCTGCTGTCCGTTGGCTTCCTGGAGACTGTGAGAAGCCGATGGAGAAGCCGTCGCCATGTTAACTGAAACGAGACACTACCGAGCGAGGTGTTTTCTGCGCATGCGCGCGCAAGCAAAAACAAAAAGTGCACTAAAGTCAAAACAGCCAGATACAGATACTAATACCCAGTTTTCTACTTCAGCCATGCTGTGCATAGTAACTCACAGTGAGGACAATAGGCACTGAATCAGAGAGTACCTATAAAACTAATAATACTGAGAAATGTTATGTGTCATTTTTTTTCTACTGGCGGTTAAATGGCTATACATTGATACATAGAAATTGTTGGCAGACAAGAACCACTACATGTAGGCCCATCTAGTCTGCCCATAAGCCCTAAACTTGTATGCAGTCACCAGATCTGGCACTGAGGGCCATAAAATGAGGATTGTTAAATGATTTTATTGTTAAATGATTTTATTAAAATATTTTGATGACTGCCTTACACAGCAGCAATACTATAAGGTAGGGAAGTCAAATTACTACATATACAGGATCACCGTACACTCGTAATATAAGTTTCAAGTTCAATTTTCAAGCTTATTTGCAGGAAAACACCATTGAACACACTCATTTACAAGGAGATCCCTCCTAATATAATAATAATAAGGTGGTATAAGCCCTTATGTGATTTATTTTGACATCTGAAATCTCAAGATGTAGCCAATATGTGATTGTGTCAGATGTAGTATTTCCAGGGGTTAACTCTTCTGCCTGTATTTCTAAGAAACAATTACTTAAAAGCATTGTATACTACAACAAATTTACATTTTTCACTGTAACCCCTAGATGGCGCTATCCCAGGGGCTACTACCCCTGCCTGATTTGCCACTAACAGGTTGAGGGGCCTGGATCCAATGGCGGGTGCCTCCACCCAGAGGTCAGGGTTTGCAATAGTTAAACTAACTTGGTCACAGCCCTCTGGGACACTGCAACCCCCCTTTCTTCCCACTAGTGGCCCACACAATATATCAGAATTACCTTCACAGTATACACTTACCCCCAGGTCTGGTTCCGCACTGGGACCTCCTGTGAAATGAGATACAGTGCAACAATCACAGTACAGTACTTTAACATAGACAAATACCTCAGGCAGTATAACTTTGCTGAAACAAGCAGCTCTGATTTATTTAGGGGATATAACAAGGACAGGGGAAATCAGGTTAATTAGCTTATCACTCTAATAATCTATTCTATGGCTCTGTGCACAGGCTCATCCCTATCAGTTACTGTCCCTGGGTACCCAAGCCCTAGTGGCTAGTCCAAACCGTGGCAGCTGGTAGGGGCCTTTCACACAGAGAAAAGGAGAATTAAACAGTCAGCAGTACAGTAATTCCATTTGGATTTAATGTGGCAATTCAACAGGAGCAACCCTGAATTAGTACTCACGACTCCAAATAAGATAGGGTCCTTCAATGTCAGCAGGGCTCACTTGAGGTACACAAACCTCTTCACACATCCATATAAAAGAAAGTACTATACCAGGCAGGCTGCATCTGTATCCGATCGCAATTACTGCACAATACCCGGGAGAACACACAGCAGATTCAGTTCCTGACAGACCGAGTGCAATTTTCAGCAATTCTTCCAGTCTTCTACAGGGTGAGCCTGGTTTTACTCTTCAGAGATCCTTTGATTCTTTTCACAGGACGGATTCAGTCCTAACAAGCTGTTACACAAGCTGCAGACCGAACTCTGGGCCTTACACACGTTTTTGACTAAAACTGCACACTGAAAAGCACAGGGCCCTTCTTCTTCACTGCCAAAGCTCAACTGAAACTCCAAACTGACAAAACCGGCACTTCCTTTGAGTTCCTCCCAGTTCTTGACTGGATTGGCTGTCACTCACAATAGACTGCTGCTGTTGGTCCAAAAGGCACTGAAGTCTAAACTACATCTCCCAGAGTCACTGCCCATACAATCCTCTTGTGGCTGGCTCAGATTATGAGTCCAAGTTCTGATTCGTCCAAGGCACCATTTTAGAGCTAGCTTACCCCACACTGATTGGTCCAGTTCAGCAGTTCAAAACTAGAATGGGAACTAGCAGACACAGTTCTGACTGCAAAGAAAGCAGGTTAGACAAACTGTAATTTCATTATTACTCTAAATAATTTCTGGTAAACAGTTACATCTTTCAGATAGGTTCCCTTTGCACTCCTAGTGACTGCAAAAATTAAGTGAATTGGCAGCAGCTCGAGTGGTACTCAGAGAAGCACACAGTCCCCCCATACAAACTAATTATGTCTGCAAGCAGACAGCTCTTAAAGAGACAGTACCAGAGGCTCTAAAAACACTCACTGATAAATGGCTTAAATGCCAAACACCATTCAGGCTTGGAGCATTCAAGCAAGCTCCTGGAAGTCTTTTGGGAACCCCCATTTGCAGGGGGGTTACATCACAATTCCAGTAAGACAGTACCTGTACTGATCAATGCCTCGTAGGACGTTTCCCAGTTTGTAGAGGATAATTTTCAGTTTCCCACTGCAGAGGTATAGTAAAAGAAATCTAGACTCCTCTTAACTTTCCCACCAGTTGACTGCATATAGAACTATCTTTTTGAGTGTAACTTCTCTGTCAAGTCACTGGATGGGAATTAAAAAAAAAATAAATCCCTGAAGCCATAATGGGATTTACTCACCTGTTAAATGTGATTATCTGAGTACCCTTTATAGTACTCCGCAGTCAACACCAGTGGGTATTCCTCATCCATCCTATAGGTTGATACACGATCCAATCAAATCAAAGGTGGACGAGGACATCCCTCTGCCCTCATCAGAATATCTCCAGTGTGATTCTTCCATAGCTATAAAATGAGAGAGAGAACAAAAGAACATACAAGCCACAAATACATCCAGCTAAGGGCAGAGTCATCAACTGATGCTCTTCTATTGTGCTGGACCCTGTGACTATTGCCTGGGAACTGTTACTTATATTGTGTGATGTGATAGAATACTTAGCCAGGTGTAGATTTTTACCCGTCACCTTTATTATAGTAATGTACATTATTCACTGAAAATAGACATAAATTTCAACTTAGAAATGGCATATTTTGTTTCATCATATCTGCCTGTAAACAACATTCAACACCCTTGGTAGTACTTTCACCTTGTCCAGCATGCCATGAGGTGCCATGAGGTGTTAGCTCCTAATGCTAACCTGACCTGATGGGTAATCTGCCATCCTGGGTGGACCTGTGAAGTACTATAAAGGGTACTCAGATAATCACCTTTACCAGGTGAGTAAATCCCATTATATATCGTACTCTTTATAGTACTCCACAGTCAACACCAGTGGGACCTTAGTAGCAGTGTACCATTAGAGTGAATACTCTCGGTTGGGTAAGGAGAAGGCAGATTAGTCCCAATCTAACCCAGGCTGTCCCCTGCTCCCAGTAGCATCTTGGAAAATGCGGTCCTTTTGGCAGATGCTATGTCTATTCGATAATGCCTGGTGAAGGTATGTATTGACGACCAGGTGGCCGCTGAACAAATGCCTTGAGTAGACACGTTTCCCCTTTCTGCTCAGGATGTTGCTACTGCCCTGGTAGAATGTGCTTTGAGGCCTTCTGGTGGTATCTGCCCTATTGCCCTATAGGCCTCATTAATGGTTTGCTTGATCCATCTGGCTATGGTGTCTTTGGAGGCTGCCTGTCCTACTCTGTGCCCCCTTATTCAGATGAATAACCTGTCTGACTTCCGCATGTCCCTGGTAAAGCTGAGATATTTTTCCAGTTGACGGCCCACATCTAGATGGTGGTGGGTCATCATGTCTGGGTGGTTAGATGGAGGAAAGTAGGGCAACAGTACAACTCGATCATTGTGGTACGGGGATGCCACCTTGGGAAGGGAAGATGGCACTATTCGCAAAATGACCCTATCTCTATGAAAGGTGATAAAGGGCTCCTTGCAGGAGAGGGCCTGAATCTCTCCTATTCTCCTAGCTGAACAAATTGCTACAAGGAATGCTGTCTTAATAGTGCACCAGTGTAATGAATCTTGTTGCAGAGTGGGTAATTGAAGGGCATCTAATACTAAGTTAAGTTGCCATGGTGGGCATCTCTGCCTCACCCTTGGTTCTGTTAATGTAACTGCCTTAAGCAGTCGGATGGTGTTGGGGTGTGAGCCGAGGGAGGCTGGACTTAGACCCTTGTTTGCCCCTTCATTCAAGAAGTCTACAATTTGTGGTAACCCCACCATTGAAGGTGAGGTACCCATTTCCCTGCACCATCTGTGAAAGATTTGCCATTGTCTGAGGTAAGTCTTATTTGTACACTGTTTCCTGGATTTTAGCAGTCGGTTCACGACCTTGGTATGGTCTCCCTGGTTCAACAGTCTGTTCCTTTCAATAGCCATGCCGTCAGAATCAGGTTGGCTGGGTTCGGGTGTAGGACTGGTCCCTGAGACAGAAGGTTTGGTCAAGGTGGTAAAGTCATCGATGGGCTCACTGACATGGCTTGAATGAGTGAGTACCATGGCGCCTCGACCAACTGGGATCCACGAGCACCACTGATGCTCCTGTGTGTTGAATCTTGTGCAGCACTTTGGGTATCATTGGGACTGGTGGAAATAGATAGGCTCGTGTGAAGTTCCATGGTGCTGAGAGCATATTGATCTCCTGGGCTTTGGGATCCAAGAACCTGGAGTGATAGTTGGGTAGTTGCGTGTTTGTCCATGATGCCATTAAATCGACTTGGAGAGACCTCCATCTGGGTTGTAGGCTCTTGAAAATGGATTTGTGGAGCCTCCACTCTGATTGGCTGATGGTGATTCTGCTTAGCCAGTCTGCCTCTGTGTTGGACTCTCCTGCTAGGTATATTGCAGTTAGGGACAGCAGATTCTGTTCTGCCCAGTGGAGTAGTTGTAAGGACTCCTTTATCATTGCCTTGTTCCTTGCACCCCCTTGTTTGTTTATGTATGCTACTGTGACTTGGTTGTCGCAGCGGACTAGAACTGGTTTGTTGGTGAGGAGGGGTGTGAAGAAGAGCAGTGTCAGGTGAACAGCTCTCATTTCTAGTACATTGATGGGTAGTTTTGGACTCTTTCTGAGTCCATAGGCCCTGTGTCACATGATTGTTGTATGTTGCCCCCCAGCCAGATAGACTTGGATCTGTGGTGATTATTTCTGCTGTTGCCTGTGTTAGTGTTCTGCCTCTCAGTAATTGGGTTGTCAGAGTCCACCATCGTAGCCCGGCTAGTACTGGAGGGGGTGGTGTTTCTCAGAATTTGAAGTTTTGGGTCATCTGGTCCCATGAGTCTATTAGATATCTCTGGAGTGTTCGCATGTGTACTCTGGACCATGGAATGAGGTCTATTAGTGCTGCCATGACTCTCAGTAGCTGCAGGTAATCCCATACTGCCCTGTTTGGTCTGCTGATTAAGCTGGAAACCAGTGTCCAGATGTTCTGGACTTTTTCGGGTGTGGGGGTTACTCTGTGTTGACTCTTGGTATTGTTGATTATCCATCCGTGTTGCTGTAAACAGCTGACTGCTAGTTGTGTGCTTCGCTGGGCCTGTTCCACTGTTCTTGTCCCTGTTAGCCAGTCATTCAAGTAGGGGATGACATACACCCCTTGTTTCCTGAGATGTGCTGCAAGAACCACCAGTGTTTTGGTGAACACCCTGGGGTCAGATGTCAGTCTGAATGGTAGGCAGGTGTATTGGAAATGTCCTTGGATATTGAATCTGAGGTAATGGTGGTGCGAGACACGGATGGAAATGTGAAGACAGGCATCCTTGAGGTCTATTGAGGTCAGGTAGTCCCCCGGTTGAATGGATGCCAGTGTTGACCTGAGGGTCTCCATTTTGAAATTTTTTTGTTGTTGTTGTTGTTTTTTTGTAAGCCATTGTCCAGTTGAGAAACTTGAGGTCTAGTACGGGGCGCATCCCCCCCATTTTCTTCGGGACAACAAAGAACAAGGAGTAGACCCCTGTGTCTTGTTACCCTGTGGGAACTTGCGTGATAGCCCCATTGTTCAGCAAGTCCTGTATTGCCTCCTTTATCACTCGAACGTTGATATGATCCCTTGGTATAGGTGATATGAATGGTCTGTGTCATATTGGCTTGCTGGTGAATTTGATTGCATAACTCTTGGTGATCATGTCCGGCACCCATTTGTCTGATGTTGTCTGGACCCACAGTTGTGCAGACCACTGCAACCTCCCTGCCAGTGGTAGGTTTGTCTGGGCCCACGTGTATTCATTTCTTGTTACCCTGGGGTTTGAAATTTGGCTTTTGACTTCCATTGGAGTACTGGGCCCCTGTATTGCCTTTTGCTCTGTTATTATATGCCTTGTGTTGGAAACAGGGTCTTTGGTGCTACTGCTTTGTGTGCTGTGGATTGTAAGACTGAGTTTTGGGCTTAAAAAACTTGCTTTTGGTATGAAAAGGTCTGTCTGTGGGAAGGTAGATGTCTTTGTCTCACTGCACCTGCTTCCCTCCCCTTTGTTTGAGGTATGGGGTTAGACCTTCCTCGAAAAGTGTACCCTCTTTGAAGGGTAGTTTCAGCAGGGTGGTCTTGGACTCGTTGTCCACCTGTCAGAGTTTTAGCCATAATGCTCTTCTGGCTCTATTGACCAGTACTGCTATTTGAGATCCGAATTTAAAGATGTCAGATGATGCATCCATGATATATTTCATGGCTTGGATGGCACACTCCACTGCATCTGCTTGGGGGAGTCCTCGGAAATGTCCTCTGTAAGTATGTCCAGTCATCTGTGGAGTGCCCTGCATGTGAACCACACAGCAGTGTCTGCCGAGCGTGCCATGCCCGCCACCTCATGAATTTTCCATAGGTGTTCTTCCACCTTCTTATCCATCGGGTCCTTTAGTGCTGCTGTACTTTCAATTGGAATGGTTGTGCACTTGGACAGCTCCAAGACGGGTTGGTCCACCTTGGGAACCTTTCCCCATTGGTCGCTTCTGTCATGGCTGATGGGGTACCACCTGTTTACCATGCTCTTATCCAGCATTCTGGTCGGGTCTGGTGACTCGTATTCTCAAGTCAGAAGTGTGTTGAGGCTCTTACAGGAGGGAAAATGAACTTTCTCCTCTGGTTCTCCCCTGGAGAGAAGGGAGCCCTCAGAAGTGGAAGGATGGGCAGGCTGATGCGATATTTTGAGTGCTGCCCATACCATAATCAGGTCATCGATGTTTTCCCCATAGCACATTCAGTTCGACCTATCCGAAGTGCCCTCCTGTGGCTCAGCGGTAGAGTCGGACACAGTGCTGTCTGTATCCAGTCTTGGGCATTTTCTCATGGGCTCCTGATCTGTGGCCCTCCGTGAAGATGTAATGATGTTGTCACCTGATTTCATGCATACGAGAAGTTTGAACAGCAATTGAGCCTGGTTGGCATCCAATGCGATTGGGGCAGTTGGAGGGGGCTGTGTTTCCAAGATGGAGTCCTTCTGTTCCATCTCTGCTATCCCCCTGTGCGGGCCGAGGATACACACTGCTCATGTTTGCTTGTTCTCTTGCATGGCAGTGAATGATACTCCTTGCATGTTGTCAAGATGTGTAAAAATGTGGAGGAATCAGGAGAAAATTGTATAAGGTATGGTCCCCTTAAGTCAGCAGGCCACATAATTATTTATCAGATTTTTGGAAAAACAGTGTTACTGCAGTCCTGAATAGAGAACTGTATCAAATGGACTGAATGGGAGACCCAGGTAAGATGGCGGCAGTGAGATCTCGCGATAATGCACGTGATTTGGGACTGCTGTATAGGTCCCTAAGATGGCCACCAAAATCTCATGGGATTTCGAGCGAGAGCTGCCCTGGGAACTGCATTGCCTGAGAGAGATTTGTGAGCTCTCGCTGGGGCCGCCGTGCATCATGGGGCTTGTCTGTTCTAGCAGACAAGAGGGCAGCATGTGGCTAAATAGTGTCTCAGGGGATGGGGGAGATGATTTTCCAACCCTCCAGACAAAGAAGCGCAGGAGCAGTGAGGCGTGAACTGGCTCATGCTGAAGAAAGGAGGATCTAAGGAAAACACCCAGGCTGAGCAGGAGGGGGAGATCCATGTTACTGCTGAACTGCAGGTATGTGAAAAAAGGCTGGCTTTTGTTCTGAATGCTACTTCTCTGTGCTGATCAGTGAGAGCCCTGCGTTTGTGGGCTAGTTGTTTCTCTGGAGGCTGCTGCTGGAGGAGTCTCCTGTGAGTTGTAAGCCAGGTGTGGTCCTGGATTTTGTCATATTAGCCCTTGAGTTTGTGGGCTTGTGTACTGTGCAGGGATCGCTACTGCAGATGATCCCTGACAGAGTTATATCGTTGGGTTGGAGCCAGATTGAGGTTGTGGACTTCTGTTCTGTACAGGGATCACTACTGGAGGGAATCCCTGCCAGAGTTGAGATGTTAGGTTGGGATCAGCTACTGTGTAAGGGTTGCTGTTCCACACTTGGGTGGGGTGTTGTCCCATATGGGAAGAGGTCGCTACAGGAGGGACCCCAGTCTTGCGTGGCGTGGCAGCATTGAGCAGCATTTGTGTGTTCTGGACCTGCTACAGGAGGGGGTCCTGATTCACATACAACATTTGTTTGATGCCTGGTTCCTGTCTGTCTATTTGAGTCCTTAAAGCTACAGATAACCGGCGTTAGCATAGACACTTCAAACTAACATAATAGTACTGCGTGCAGTTAGTAATATGCTGTCTAGCTATCTCCCAGGCTACTTGTGTTAATGTAGTAGAATTAAATAATTTTGTTTTACAGTACCTGTTCAGAAGTTTGAGTTGAGTGAGACTGTTGGGAACAGTGAGAACGTGACCAACCTATCTTGATGCACAAAGTGAACTGGAGATATTCTGATGAGGGCAGAGGGATGTCCTCGCAACCTTTGATTTGATTGCATCGTGCATCAACCTATAGGATGGACGAGGAATACCCACTGGTGTTGACTGCAGAGTACTTTAAAGGGTAGGATATATAATGATCTGTACTGATTGGTCCAGCTGATCAACTGTCCACACTTTGTGCATGTGAGACACATGTGAGTGGAGTGCTGGACCACTTAGTAATTAAATGAGAATTCTAAATCTCTAGCTCTGTCAGTTCAGAGCTGAGACCCACTGCCACAATCCTGACCCCCCTGCTATCTTTACAACATACAGCTGGTATACATCTCATCTCCCCTGCTCCTCTTTGAATCAGCATGGGAAGATTAACCCTTCACACCTGAATTCTTTCAGCCTGAAAGACACATACATGGCTCTTTTTCAAATTACTTCTATATAATTCTGGTGACAAGGAGTTAAAAAGGGCAATCTACTTTGGCCAAACAAAAACTGGCTTGGCAGCAGCCCCCCCTCACTTCCCCGGTTCTTGTCACGTGTGGGCTGCCTGTTACATAGCCAGATGCTGTTGGTGTGGTGTCCATTCTTACTTTAAGTATTGTATAGAGATTTGGGAGCTGCTGCTTCTGTATTGTACCTCCTGTAAAGAATGCAGCTGTAACTGGCTGCTGCAGACAGGGACCGCCCTGCAAACACAGCTGATTGTGATGTCAAGTTTCTTTGAGCATAGTGGCATGCTCATTAACTGCCTCCTACTGAAGCACGGTGTTTCTTGCACATGAACAAGCAAACACAAAAAGGTAAGCAATCATTAAATATGTGTTTAGCTAGAATCCATTTGAAGCCTGTGGAGCTGACACCATGCCATTAAAGCTGTTACTTCAAAAGGCATAGTGTGAATGTGTGGCCGTGCATGAGGGTTCAGGTGCAGGTTGCTGGATCCTTCTTGTGTACCAGCCTCTGGTGAATACTGCAGAAAATCACAGACTTCATTGTCGAGAGGATATTGGAGTCACCCAGATTGTTGGTTCTGGGCAACTTCAGTTCCTGGGTTGATGACGAACTCTCACAATTTGGACAAGATTTCCTCCAGTTGATGGTATCACTGGGCCTTGCACAAGTGGTTACTACTGCAACCCAGCAACACAGTCAACACAGTTTGAAGATAGAGGGGGTAGACAGCTCAGAGGTAATGTGAGGTAATATTTTTTCACGAAGAGGGTTGTGGATACATGGAATGGCATTCCTGAGGAGGTCGTGGAGTCAAAAACAGTGGGGGAATTCAAGAATGCATGAGACAGACATAAGGCAATTCTAATGGGGGTAGGAGGAATTAGGCTGTTGGTTAACCAGGATCTGCAGCTTATCCATTAGGTAGGAAAATGTGAAGACTAGGTGAGCCAAGCGGTCCTTATCTGCCATCAAATTCTATGTTTCTACGTTGGACCTAGTGTTCTCACTGGGGCTCTAGATTGATACAGTCAGTTAGTTTAATCCCTGCTCAGAGAAGTTCTCGTTCTGGGGCCCCCTGCTGTCCTCCTCTGTGGAGATGGTTTGCTGCCACCATTTGAAAGGGTTGTCCCCAGCAGGACTCCAAGCAGCATTGGACCTCTCAAATGTGATGACTGCATGTGCAACAGGATCAGAGGAGACAGTGGTAACCTATAACAGGGCTGCTGCCTTGGTCCTTGATAATGCCACACCAGTTTGTATATGACCCAGGTCTTCTCATTTAGGATCCCCTGGTTTGATGGGGAACTTAGGGAGATGAAGGCTATGGTCATAGATTGAAGCATTGTTGGCAGACATCCAGGACAGAAAGGAACAGACTGGCTCTGAGAACTCACCACTCTTGTAAGAAGGCAGCCTTTCTGTCCAGAGAGATTGAGACGGTGAGGAACAGACCAGTTCAACTTTTCTGAACTGTGGCTAGGCTGCTATTTCCTGCCTGTCTTCAGCTAGTAAAGACCTTTTCACCTTTTGGTGTGAAGAGTTCACTCTGTTCTTCTCCAATAAGGGTCCTCGATCAGGTCCAGGATAACCCCATCTGGGCTGTTGTGGCCCAGCAGTGGCGGGAAGGATTTCATAAGTAGCACTCCTCCTGCCTGGGCCAAGTTCCGGCCAGTAACGGTGGAGGAGGTATGTGAGGTGATTTCTGAGCTACAGCCCACTTATTGTGAACTAGACCTGGGTTCAACACACCTCCTAATGAGTTGGGTGGGATTACAGGGCCCAGTGTTTGCCAAAATAGCCCAGTATTCCCTTTCAGAGGGGTCCTTCCTAAGTACATTAAGGCCCCTTTTGAAAAAACATCATTGTACCTGGACTGCTTGGCAAATTATAGATTTGTCTCTTACCTTCACATTTTAGGAAAGGTTATTGAGAAGATAGTGGCTCTGTACCTTGAGTCCCACCTCATGGCCCTTAAATTCTATGACGTGCTCCAGTTCAGATTTAGATCCAGGCATAGTATGGAGACTATATTGGTCAGGGTGCGTAATAACCTCCTCAGCGTCAGAGATGGGAGGAATGGTCAGTTCCCATCCTACTCAAGTTCTCATCAGCATTTGACACTGTGGACAATAGGTTGTTGTCAGATAGGCTTAGGGAGTGTTGTGGACTCACTGATAGAGTCATCAGTTGGTCTGAGTAATGTCCTCAGTGGAAGGATGCAGAGGGTGGTGATGGTGAATTTTTCCTCACTCCCAAAGCATCTGCTCTATGGCATATCCCAGGGCTCTATCCTCTCACCTATGTTGTTGACTGTGTATATGCTGCCCCTAGGCAATATCATCAGATCTTATGGTTTGGGTTTTCACTGTTATTCAGATCACACCCAGCTGTATCTGTCATTTGCACTTGGGACACCTGGCACTGTTACCATATTGAATTTATGCCTCTTCAAGATCTAGGACTGCATGTTCTCTAGCTGACTGCAGCTCAAACTAGACAAGATGGAGGTATTGGTGATTGAGCCTGGGCAATGGCATAGTGTGGGGGCCACAATGTAGATTTCAAGTCTGATGCTTGGTTCCTCTTGTCTGGTGGGCTCTGCTAAGCTAAAGAATCTGGACATCATTCAGGATGAAAGACTGGCAGCTGAGGCTCAGGTATCATCTGTAGACTGGAATAGCTTTTACCATCTTCAAAACATCTCCCAGATCCTACCCGGTTGGAAGAGCATTGCCTGAAGAGGGCCGTCTAAACAGTGCTGTGAGGACTGCATAATGCCTGAACAGTGACGGGGGTAGAATAGCGTATGTCAACTACTGCTACCCCTGTAGCTATTCAGGCAATGGTGAGAATGCACAAGTAAAAGAAAAGTGCAGTAGCTGGCCAAGCTGCTCCCATGGCATAGAGGGTTAAGGCAGCTGCAGCTTGGGCAGCACAGAGTTCTGGATTCCAGGGTTCTGTTCCTGGTCTCCTGACATATGTTTTTCACTTTTCCCCCACCTGAAATGTACAGTTTTTTTTTCTATCAGCCCAACAAAAATCCCCCAAGTTTCTCCTTTTCCATGAGATCCCCCGGAGTTGGTTATTGAAATTATAGGGGTGTGGGGCAGATCCCCAAAACGAAAGGGTACAGTCTGCATTTTAGCAATGGTAGCGGTTGTTGGTGTGGTTTATGACCGCTACAATTGGCGCTTGTTTTGATTCATGTTTTTTCTGATGCTGTCGTTGACAGCACTGTTTGTACTGCACTGTTCTTGATGACGCTTTTCTTACATTCGCTATTATGACCTAGTGCCCTCCTGGATTAAAGCCTTGATCCCTCTAGAAGAACTGCCCTCACTGATACGTGCCTTTGTGACTTCCAGACACAACTACTGCAACACTTTGTATCTGGGGGTTACTGGAGGGTTCCTATGATGCCTGCAGCTGGTGAAGAACACAGCAGCCAGTTTACTGACGGGACTTCTGAGGTCATGCCATGTGTCCTCGGTCCTGCGTGATCAGCACTGGCTGCTGGTGAAGTGGCGAATTTCCTTCAAGGTCAACTTGCTGACCTACAAAGGCCTATATGGACTGGGCCCAGGTTACCTGCATGAGCTCCTGTCCCCTTACTGCCCATCTCACCCTCCCCGCTCTGCTGAGGTGAGCTTCCAAGCAATTCCAAGTGCCAGGCTCAAGACATCAGGAAATTGCACTTTTGAGGTTGCTGGTTAGTCCCTGTGGAACTTACTCCCCAGGTCTTGGAGGAGGCTCTCTTGGTAAAGGCCTTTAAGAGGAGCCTAAATACCTACCTGATCAGGTAAGCTGGAATTAACCCCACTGATTTAGTTTTAGCTGTTTGCTGACTGATCAGCACATTTTTATGTTTCATGTATTTACTGACTGTGTTTGAATTTTATGTTTTATGATGTACGGTGCTCAGAGCACTACTACTAGTATTAGGTATTGAACTATATTTCATCTGTGGAGAACATGTTCAGAATCTCTCAGTAATCAAGCAAATCAATTTGCTTGAGACTTACATTAATGTTAGTTTAGCTTTCAATTTCTTCCTAGTTCAATTCCTATTAATGTTCTAAGAGCCTCTAAACACAGGTTCCACCAAGTCACTTTGACAAGAAATTTGTCAAACGACTTTACAGTGACAGCACTTTGCCGATGGCAATCACATCACTGCGGCAAAGTGGTGATGAACCCAACAGCGGACCTAGTCATGTACTGCTTGTGGGGGGCTGCCCCCCCACACACCCCATGCAGGGGGCTCTGCCCTCCGCACCCCCTGGACTTCTAGATACCTAGCTCCGGGGGGAGAAGGATGTCAGGGGACAGTGACTAGACCCAGGAGTTGATTAATCCATTCATCACTCCAACAACTCGTTCAATACTGCAGGTGTCAAGCAGGTTGAGTCACTGTGGGGAATTCGCTGTAACAGCGTCACTGTCACAACGGTATATGCTAAACACATAGGGCTCAATTCACAAAGCCCCTTGTGTCAAACACATTGTCGAAACTTGCACCTGCTTCAAGAAAATCAGGGGCATTTATGACACTTTTCCTACTTTATGGCAGCTTGCACCAAAGCCCTGAAATAAGGGTCCCAAGACTGTCACAAGTTAGACCAGCAAAAAGCTGGTCTAACCTGTGGCAATTGATGCATGAGATCAAGAATCCCAATTGCCAGACAGGGAATGCTGCAAGCCCTGTGTAACATATGTTTGGCATACCCGGGTCTTGTGGCATTCCCGACACATTTGTGAATTGAGCCCATATACTCTCTATAAAATTCAGAAACCTGATCTACATAGTAAACACACTTTTTAATTGCCAAAGGTTTCACAGTTAGATCCTATTATATCTGTATGAAAATAGGTGCCTTATTTTAACAGTTTCGGTATTTCAGTGCCAAAGGCCGCCTTCTTCTTCTTCTTCTTCTTTAGCTACTGTATGGCTTGATTGCATTTATACTTTGTATGCAATCCAGAACTAAAGATAAGCGCAGAGCAGTTTTATTTGTATCCCATATGCATGGTCCAAACCATCACAACTGATGCAATTATATAAACAGAAGTAAAAGTTAAATTAGAAACAAAAAACTTTTACAACAACAGTCTGGCTAGTCAAAAGAATATTGAGCAGAATCTGAGTCCAGGGGTTTCTGAAGTCTTGATGAGCAATTTATTTGTTTATTTCAAAAGTATTACCAAGAAAGTCATGCTGAGCTGGTATTAATTCATTTCCAGGTGAGTCTTGGGGAAGGGGGAAGAGCACAGAACAGAACAGATACAGAGTACAGTGTGCATAAACAATACAATATTATGGAAATAAGTACAACAAAATATATAATTACAAGAATGCATAAAGACTAAAATTGCCATATAGTAAATTAGCATACAGTGAATTACAGAACAGGCAAAAAATTAAAGGAGCACTATATGCAACAATTATAAAAACACATGTTGTGCATTGTGTTTTTGGTCCCTGGTGTTCTGTTCCATGACAAGTTTTTTTGTTTTGTTTTTTTTTTACTTTTCCCTGACAGTTTTATGGCTCCATGGGGTAGCCATTGAGGCTATTTTATTGCCTTGTATCTGTTGACATTCTCCCAGAATACATCTGGAAATGATGTGAATTAGACCCAAGTCCTTCAAAGGTATATTGGCTTTATCATCATCCAGAGACAGCACTTTACAAAGAAGACTGCCACGCATCAGAATAACAACAGCTGGCACTTAGAAAAATCTGACTTCAGCTGGGAAGGAAGGCAAACACTTTTTCAAAACAATTAACATTCACAAGCAGTTGCAGTTAGGTGGTGTGACTAGATAATAACTAGGATCCTGGGATCTTATTTCTAATGCAAGATTAATTCACATAATTCTCAGAGGCATTCTGGGAAAATTCCAATAGATCAAAAGATACAAAAAAAAGCCTGAATTTTTACCCCCAGGGGCCATAAAACGTACAGATAAAAAAGTAAACCAAAAAAAAAAAAACCTTGCTATGGACACAAGTAACAGAATGCTAGGGATCATCAGAGGAACAAAAACTAATGCACAACGTGTGTTTTTATAATGTTTGCATGTAGTTTTCCTTTAAACAGTGAGCAACAAAACAATAAAATGATGAGATGGGAGTAGTTACTGATGAACTAGGGGAGAGGGACAGTTCTGGTATCAGTGTCATAGAAGGCAGGTGGCAAACAATGAAACAATGAACAGTCCACAAGTACAATGGTAATGGGCTGTATTTACAATGCAGGTGGCTGGTGTCTACATGATTCAAACACTGCTAGCCTGTGCTGTTCCACACCACTCCATGCTCTGATCCAGCTCTATAAACAAGGTTCTCAGGTGGCCATCCCTAACCTTAGTTAACCCATTATGGAATCTCAGGTCCGTCCTAGACTAGATCTCCTATTCCAGGTGAGCAGGGAGTTATGTGGCACAGTGGTGGATGGCTATTACTTCCAATATTCTGGTGCAATTCTCAGGGTTTTAGAACTAAAATGAACTACTTTCTATATATTCTTGAAAGATAAAGATATCCTTAATGGTTATCAATTAGGTTTTAGACCAGAGCATGGAACTAATACGGCTTTAATAATGGTCACAGGAGATATTGTGGAAGGGCTGGACAGGGGGATGCCAGTGGGAGCAATTTTTGTTGATCTTTCAAAAGCGTTTGATACTTTGGATCACGGCATCCTCCTGTCCAGACTAGAAACCTGTGTTATGTCTGAATTGGTGGTAAACTGGTTTCGAAATTATCTTGATTCAAAACAACAGCAGGTAACCATTAGGGAGTGGTCATCTGACTTGAAATTGATTGTTTCAGGAGTTCCACAAGGATCCATTTTGGGTACTATATTATATAATTTATATATGAATGATTTGAGGTTTAAACAACAAGGGATACAATATCATCTATATGCTGATGACACAATTGTATATTTTGCTGACCATTCAGTGAAACTTATTCAACCAGTATTGCAACAGGCATTTGATTATCTGCAGGATTTTCTACTTAGATCCAAATTAGTTTTAAATGAAAAAAAATCGCAGGTAATGGTATTTCATAGGGGAAATGGGTCTAAATTAGAACAAGATGGATTACAAATTAAAACCTATTCAGGGGGTATTTTGCAACAAGTTGATAAATATAGATATTTGGGGGTATATTTAGACGTAAAACTTAAATGGGATAGCCATATAGAAAGTACTTTGACAAAAGTTGGAAAATGTTTGGGTTCATTATATAGAGTAAGAAATAGTATGTCTCTGGAAATTAGAAAATTAGTAGTTACAGCTGAGGTATTACCCATATTGGACTATGGAAACTTGATTTATATGGGTGCTTCAAAAGAGCAGTTATATAAGCTTGATGTTATGTATAATAAATTAGCTAGATTTGTATTGGGTGCCTCAAGAATGACACATAGAGTGGATATGTATAAAGAATTGGATTGGCATACTTTACCCCAAAGGCGAGATTTTAGTGTAATTACACTTATGTTAAAATGTATTTCAGGGAAAGTTCCTAAATACCTGGTTGAGAGTATTGATATAAAAAACACAGTTGAGGGTTTGCGTTCTGCAAATAGTTTAGTATGTCATGTTCCAAAACAAAGAACTGTGTGGGGGAATAACCATTTTTTAAGTATGGGACCCTCCCTATGGAATAACCTGCCTGGGAAGCTTAGACCCCTTGACAGGGATTTTCAGTTGTATCTAATAAAATAATTGCTTATTGATAATATTAACTATTAAGGGGAGTCTAGCTCTGATAAAAAATGGACAACTGGAATGGTAGCTTTTGGGATTAGTATTTATTGCTTAAGCACTGCCTATCTTGTTAGTTGAGTATGGTCTTTTAGACATATGTATATGTGGATATTTTAGATATGTGTTATATTTATTGATGTAAACATGTGTTGTGGTTATTGTTCTTTTATGTACATTGTAATATGCTGTAAGAGTAACTGGAATTGGTACCTTGGACCTCTCTGTAAAGGAACTTTGGCTCAGTAGAGTTATCCATATTCATTATTTTATGAATAAAACTTTTACTACTACTACTACTACTTTACTACTACATATATGGCACCCTCTGCTAACATCTAACATCCAGGCTCTCTGAGGTTTGTAGGAGGGCTTGGCAATGTCAACAGCAACCCCCATAATGGTGGGAGAGAGCAACACCAGGGGACTGTGCAAGAGTAATGGTAGTCCTCCCAGAGTGTAAAATGCTGATCCTCCCAGCAGCAGGAAACTACATACAGATGACTTCCTACATATCACATATTGCCAGCCCCACTCTGGCATGCCCCTACCCTCACCCAACTGCACAGCAGCACAGGAGTAGCACCGTTTTACTGGAATGGCCACGTATACTCAGCTAGGGTGACAATGAATGCTGAATGGGTCTCCCTCTTTGTAAAGCTACAGTATGGTTATACATAAATATGGTACACAGGTTTTTTGAATAGAGTCTAATATGTTTAAGGCAAGTTATACAATAAAAATAGAGAGCATACAAAGAACTGAGAGTTTGTGAAATTTCATAGTAGCACTTTCATTTTGTGCTCAAAAAGTTCTACTGTTAGCAAGGTATATCTTTTTGGATGCTTGCTGACTTGCACAAATTGTCTACACCAAATATTACCAATTAAGACTAGGAGCTGTTTCTGCTACATTAAGTGTGGCATTTTATATTATTCCCAGCTAGTATTGTGACTGTTTAAAGTCTATTCCACTACCTGCTTGTTTCTGAAGGTTTATGATAAACAAGAAGCACAAACACACCCTTTTAGATCATTGCTTGCATTGACAATAGCCATGTTTAATTGTCCATTTCAGATCCTTGCTCAGGCAGTGTTATTTATGTGTATGAACACAGCAGGAATCTTCATCAGCTATCTGTCAGATAGAGCTCAGCGCCAGGCCTTTCTTGAGACCAGGAGGTGCATAGAGGCAAGACTGAGACTTGAAACTGAAAACCAGAGACAGGTATGTAAAGAAATATAATCATTTATTTGCTTAAGGTATATTTTACTACTGTACTTTTGCTACTAGCATAAAAAGAATGATCCATTTTATCTGTCTTGTTAATCTATAATACACAAATATAAAAGTGTTTTCCAATGTTCAGAAAAAAACTTAGCTGGCACCATCAAAACTCAATTACATAAAATTCCCCAAATATATGAATTTCAGTACTTTGCATTTTTTATTACAGAAGAAATGTAGGTTAAAACATGGTATTTTTTAGAAAATGAAATGGTCACTTTAAAGATACTGTGCAAGCTATACCCCAATTATAACATGTAGGATAGTGTATGGGTAAACAAACACTACAAGGCTATTCTTCCAGTGAGTGGATACAATGCCGACTTCTGACCTCGAGAACGAAGCTCAAGAGGTCCCTAAGTTAGCATTGTATCCATGAGGAGGAAGAATAGTCAAGTAGTTTAGGATCACCCATACACTGTTCTATATAGTGTATGGTCAGTTCCGAATTCGATGTCCTCAGATGACATGTGAAATAAAACAATAATCACTCACTTTTCACATTTTTGGTCCGCCCTACCAACTGTGCTGGATCGACAACTGCTGCAGGCCAGCACATGTGCCATAACTCTCACACAGCAACAGATAAATTGCAGCTGTTGACAGAGTCCATTATATTATAATGTTCTCACTAATGCAGAACAAAAAGTTGTTCTGCATTAGTGAGGATGTCACTACAGCAGCAGAATGACTTTATGTGGTGAATGGATTTCCATACACAACCGCATTCCACCACACACTATATGTTTATTATGTCACTTTGGATTCTAATCCAATAGATCAGGGGTTCTCAAATGGTGAGGCCAGCCTCCCTGGGGAGGCCCCAACCTGTTCCAGGGGAGGCTCAAGCAAGTCTTGAAAAAGTTTTATATTTCAGTTTTGAACTTTATAGATTTTATGTGAAGGGATAAGGCAAACTGAAAGAGGATAACAGGTGAATTTATGTATTTATTCACAAGTCTGTGACCAGGGAAGGTACTGTACACTGAGCCATGGCTTATTTCAGGTGTACCCAGGGAAGGGTAGTGAGAGAATACAATTCAAAATGTAACTACAGAACACTCAATCAATACAAAATGAATAAAAGTGCAAACAAATTAAGAACAATAAACCAACAATGCGAGGAACAATTAATCAATTAGACTGGCAGCAGAACTGTCCAAATACAAGAGTCAACCATACAGGCACTAGGAATAAGAGCAGGAGGGAGCAAAATGATCCCTGAGAAGTTGCTTAAGAGCAAGGGGAGAGGGAGAGAGGCAGAGGTTGGCAGGATTGTTATTCCAGTTAGAGGTGGAAACAGAAAATGCAGTCTAACCCATGAAGGTATGGCAGTAAGAGGTGACAATGGTTTCAGAGTCAAAAATATTGGAGCAAGTAGGTTGTCCTGTTTTGGTGGGGGGGTTACAATAAGCTTAATAACATGAGAGCCAGCTATGCAAAGAGGTTTCAGTTTATTCCTGAGGTACTGTGAAAAGTAGGCTATTTTTCTGTGGGGAGGCCTAAAAAATATTTCAGTATTTTGGGGGAGGCTCAAGATCTTTTCCATGGCTTAGGGGAGGCTCACTATGACAAAGTTTGAGAACTGTTGCAATAGATCATGGTGTCAGCCTGCTTTGTCTCATGACTGGGGTTGGGGGGATACTGGGATGCATAGGGAGAAGCATCACCAGTAGAAAACAAAAAGTTGTTGGCCCTCTGTACAGACAGTTGGTAAGACCACATCTGGAGTACTGTGTACAGTTCTGGAGACTCCATCTACGCAAAGACATAGACAAGGTGGAGGCTGTCCAGAGGAGGGCAACCAAAATGGTGCAGGGTCTGCACCAGAAGACATATGAAAAAAGACTAAAGGAGCTTAAGATGTATAGCCTCGAGGAAAGGAGGGAGAGGGGGGACATGATAGAAACTTTCAAATACCTCAAGGAAATCAACAAAGTCCAAGACGGTAGCATCTTTCAAAAAAGTGATGTGCAAGAACAAGGGGGCACAATTTGAAGATAGAAGGGGGACAGCTCAGAGGTAATGTGAGGAAGTATTTCTTCACAGAGAGGGTTGTAGATGCATGGAACAGCCTTCCTGAGGAGGTCATAGAGTCAAAAACAGTGGGGGAATTCAAGAATGCATGGGACAGACATAAGACAATTCTAGTGGGAGGTAGGAGGAAGTAAGCGGTTGGTTAACTAGCATCTGCAGCTTATCCTTTAGGTAGGGAAATGGGCAGACAAGGTGGGCCAAGCGGTCCTTATCTGCCATCAAATTCTATGTTTCTATGACACAAAACTGCAAGTTTTAGAATTTAATCACAGTCATTTTCATACTTGTCTATCTTCTCACCTAAATACATTAGTAATCATACTGAGTTTTGTTTCTCTAGGGATAATAACAATGTTAGTTTTTTCTAAACTTTCTTTTTCTGATTGAAACATTGAACTGTGACCCACACCACACACACACATATTTATCCTTCATCGAGTCTGTGTGGACCTATTTTTCATAGCAACAGTACTGGGAAATGACTCACATATAAAACACCAGAAAAATACGTTAAAAATTATTTTTAAGCAAATAACTGAAAATGTCCCTGTTATTACTACCTTGAGTTTCTCCTTGTCTGGGCTGTTATATGCTAGGAACTGACAGTTGTTCTTTATTCACCATTGCTATGCTCTAGGGCCCAGATATTCAAAAGGGTTGCGCCATGCGCAACAGGGTTGCGCATGCGCAAGTCCTACATTGCGCCATTCTGCGATATTCAGCAGGAGGCAGTTGCGCCACTGAAAACAGGTTGAGCAACAGCGCAATGCAAATGAATGCATGCTCAACAGGAGGGGGAGGAACCATGCATAAACTGCACAACCCGATATTCAGTCAGGTTGTGCAGAGTTGTGCAGGCGCAACCCCCAACCTGCGCCTGCACAACTTTGAGCCAAAAAAAAAAGGATCAAGTTGAGGGCCACCACAGGTGAGCTGCTGTACGCAGGGCGCAACAGCAGCAGTTGCCACCCGTGGCTGGCCCCCAACCCAGTCCCTGTGCCCCCACCAGTTCTATCGGCGGCAGAACGGAAAGAACCAAATATCTCTTAATGCCCGATCGAGGCAGAATGTATATCTATGTTCGTCTCGGCGGTGTGAGTATCGATACTTTCAAACATTCTCAATGCCCCATCGCTGGCAGAACGAAACAACCCTCACGGGCGGGATCGCTGGCAGAATAAGACCTCACCGAATATTTCTGCGGTCCAGTGACTGTACCGACCGGCATGTCCAGTGAGTGTTCTGAGCCTTTCTGGTGTCTTCATCACCACCACGGCGTCCTCATCACTCCTTCCGGCCGGGCGGGCGGCAGCACCATTGCCCGTTACCTCGCCGCCGCCGACAGCCCGGTTGCGCACGTCATTGCGCAGCCAGAGCCACGGGCGCAGCTCATACCATACATGACAGTCCAGATTTGTGAACGATGTTCATTCACAAATCTGGACTGTCATGTACGGTATGGGCTGCATGCCTCATTGGCTCTAGCTCTGCACCAATGGGCGCAGCCCTACCGACAGTCAGTCGGCGGGCGGCGGGTGGCAGGCGGGTGGATGCTGCCGCCCGCCGCTGCCGGGGAAGCGGGTGGTGGAGCTTCGTGGTGGGTGGGTGGGGACACTAGACACATGGGAGATGTCTGGGGTTGTTACTGGACATTCTGCCCGCGATCGGGCATTATGGTCCACTGACCACCAGGGAGATATTCGGATTGGGGGTCTTTTACATTCTGCCCGCGATCGGCATTGGGAGATGTTTGGGGGTTGTCAGTATACATACTGCCCGCGATCAGGCATTAGGAGATGTTTGGGGGTTGTCAGTATATCGCTCTGCCCTCGATCGGGCATTGGGAGATGTTTGGGGGTTGTTTTCATGTTCTGCCCGCGATCGGTTGCAGGTAGGCTCGGTCCTCGGGGCTGCTGCCTGGCAGGGCGCCAGGCGCAAGTCCTCGGGATCGGCGCACCTGGTTATGCTAATGGCATGCAAATGGGGCCACACCAGATGCAAATGGCCCCCGTGCCTTGCATGAATTATGACCCCATTTGCATGTCACCTTTGAATATCGGAAATTTGTGCATGGCGCAATGGTACTTGCGCCACCGCATAGTTTAATGCTCAACTCTGACAACTTGCGGAGCGCAAGTTCCACTGCGCCATGCACAGTGACTGTGGATGGGGTGATATTCAAAGGAGTTGCCCACGCTTAACCCTTGAATACCGCCCCGCCACCCCCTGCGCAACTATTTTGAGCAGGGCAAGGGCTTGCGCCTCAGAATGGCGCAGTTTGAATATCTGGGCCAAGATGTATAAATTGAGAATCAGTTACTGTGCCATCAGAAACCACTTGGGAATCATTTGGGACAGTATCACCTAAAAGTATTAAGGTAATAACTTCAGACACATCACGATCTCACAGATTTCAAATCTGGATTTTTAATTTCACTAATTAAAATACTAAAATGAGAGTAAACCTTCATTTGCAAATGGGTCATGAATAAGAAGCAGGCAGCACGGCACATTATGAAAAGGGTAATAAGAATGTTGAATCATGAATGACTGAGACATACTTTCAGTCAGGCTATTATCCCAGCATAATAGCCTGGCTGAAAGTAGCTCCCACACAGTCTGGACTCAGCACCCTCAACATGCAAATCCACAAAGAAATGCCTACAGATAACACTACGGTACCCAAAGCATCCCCGGTTAGCCTCTGATTACATAGGGGCACATCTTGTGGGCTCCGAAAATGACAGATGTAAAACAAAAAACATTTTACTTTACCTTATATACAATGCATCTAAAATTCAGTTCTCCAGCTCACACTCAGCTCCTGATGCTGTTCGTCATCAGCTGCTCACTCGCAGAGTTGATATTAAAAAAAAAAAAGTGGACAGGCTGACAGTATAAATTAGATCTTAGTTACCCCCCTCCCCCCACCAATCCAACTGCAGCCTCATGAGCTTTCCTTTCAGTGGTCTGCTCTTCCCACAGCGCCTGACGGTATCGTAGTACCACAATCCAACTGACAGCCGACGAATGCAGCCTCCTCAGCCAGCCCATTTCCCTACCTATTGGATAATCTGCAAATCCTAATTAACCAAAAGCCTACTTCCTCCTGCCCCTCTCTAGAATCTCCTTATGTCTGTCCCATGCATTCTTGAATTCCCCCACTGTTTTTGATCAAAGCAAGGTTGAAGTGGTGTAGCTACAGGATCAACCTAATAAGGATAAGCCCAATTGATACCACTCGCATACACCAATATAGGTCAAAATATTGCATATTACTATACTTGCAACTATAGTAATGCAGTTGAAGGTGTACTGATGTACTATAACATGTATAAAAGTTTACTGACACATGGAAACTGTCAAATAAATTAGCCTTAGAAATGGTTCACTTTTGAAAGTGTTGTAGCTAAAAACATGCTGATTTCTTAAATGAAAACTTGGAGTCAGGGTGATATAGATAAGTTATATTTTTATTTTTATTTTTTTAATGATATCTTGGAGAACACCTGTGAGTGGATGCTCATTTGTAGGTTCCACTTCAGTTACAAGAAAAAATTGAACAAGTACATAGCATTATATTACAAGGCATTATTACAAACAAGTACAAAACTGCACTGGTACAAAACAATACATTACAAGCTAGGAAGAAAATAAATTGGTGTGAATTACAAGATTGGGATAGCATTTAGCTTAAGGTATAACATTTAAACACTGCTACAACATTGGTGAGAAGATGCCTGCATCGGAGAGTTAAGCATACTTGTGGGGGGAGAAACAAAGTGGAGAACAGGCACAGCTGCAGCACCGTGAAGTGTATGCCTGCGTCAGGGGTTAAGAACAGATTTAAGGAAGGCTACAGACAATGGGGCTAGGAAAGCAGATGATGAGGGGGCATGAGGGCTGGGACAGAGAGGGGAATGGGTGCCCAGTGGGGAGGGGAGGGGAGGGGGTAGACGGGGGGGTTGGGACAATGAAGTGCTGTGAAGGTAGATGCCCTTAGGATTAGGTGGAACACTAAGTGCTGCTGCTTTACGGTGGTCCAAATGTAGGAAAGTTGTTTTGATCATCATGAATGGCCAACACAGTCACAGTTGTCACCTGTGGCAAGGTGCCGCCTGAGCAGACGCTTGAAAGTGCCAATGGTTTCGGTATCGGAGATGGCTGAAGGAAGGGCATTGGTCCAGTGTGGTGCATGGTAGTAGAATGCACTTTGAACCTGTGCAGTGTGGCATCTAGGTTCACTGAAAATTTGACTGTGGGTGCTTCTGGTCAGCCTAGCACTTACATGGCGTGTGAGCAGATTCTGGACTCCTGGTGGCATCAAATTTAGTGTGATTTTTTTTTTTCGCGAGTAGACAGGTATGGTACTTAATGTTGCTCTTCAGCTGGAGCCATCCTGCCCATGAATAGAGCTCACAGGTGTGTGTAAGTCTTGCAGCACCTGTGAGGCATCAGCAGGCCTTATTAAGGACCAGGGAGATGCGATGGAGCACTGAGTCCAGTGCAAAACCATAAACCTCCAGGCCATAGCCAATGAGGGTAACAACTGAGCTGGTGATGGCCATGTTAAGTGCTTCATATGTAAGGCTGTGCTTGTGGTGGTAGAGTATCCTGATTCTAGAACTGATGGCCTTGGCTGTGTTGTCTATATGCTGTACATAGGACAGGGTAGAGTCAAGGGTGATACCCAGGTACTTAAAGTGCTGCACGAGGTCCAGCACGACACCACTGTTGCTCAGGATGTATAGTGGGAAGGTCTTGTGTTTGCTGTGGTTGCTGAAGTACATCATAGTCTTAGTTTTCTTGTAGTTAAGGATTAGTCTATGTTCCTTAAACCATGTTTCGTCAGCAGTAAATCCTAGTTGGAGGTCGTTTTGAAGTAGTTCAGGGTTGGGGTTGCAGGTGAAAATGATGGCTTCATAAGCATACAATAGCATGTGACTGGTGCAAGAGCCTGGAAGTTTATTTAAGAAGATACTGAAGAGGAGGGGCCCCAGCATTGATCCCTGGGGAACCCCTGAGCAGACAGGTTTGCTATCTGAGACAATCTCCCCAATCTTGACCCACTGTGAGTGATTGCTGAGTTAGCTGTTAAACCATAGAACTGTATCAGAAAAGAGACTGGTGTCGGCTAGCTGTTCAAAGAGGAGTGGGTGGTGAACCATATCAAAAGCTTTTGATAGGTCAATGACGGTAGCCCCACTAGCTGCCCTTGATCAGGGCTTGGTGGACATAACCAGTGAACTCCAACAAGGCCGTGACAGTGCTGTGTCCCACTCGGAACCCATGTTGTCCTGGGCATAGGAGTTGGTGCATGTTCAGACATTCCACAAGCTGATCCTCCACTATCCATTCAAGTGCTTTGGAGAGTGGTGGGAGTATAGAGATCATCTGTAGTTGTTCTGTAGAGCCCAGTCTCCATTTTTGTGAACTGGTGTTACAGAAGCCAACTTTCAGAGCTGTGGGAACTGAGAGTGGTAGAGGGATAGGTTGATGATGGTGGTCAGGGGGCTTAGTACTTCCACAAGTGCCATAACAATGAACTTAAGGCCCAGGGTGTCTCCACTGTGCCTCAATTTGCCCAGCACCTTCTCAAGGTACTTTCTAGCCTCAGTAAGGCTGACTTCTTTAAAGTGAAAAAGCGGATGGTTCCCCATAGGGGACTGATCACCTACTGGGCGCTTCTGGACTGGAGGGTTGAAGTAGTCTGCTGCAAGCACTTCACTTAAGTCCATGAAGGCAGTATTTAGGGCATGTGCTATTTGGAGTGGATCCACTGTGGGTACATCATTGACCAGGAGCATGGAGGGGGGGGCTGTTTTGGGATCCTTGCCAGTAATATAACTGAGGTTGGCCCAGAAGGATTTGCTGCAGTTCCAGGTGTTGGAGAGAGCGTCCTTATAGTAGGAGCATTTTGCTTGGTAGATAGCCTTTGTGCACTCTTTTCTAGCTTTTTCATATAGTTCTATATTAGCAGCTGTACCATGTGCGCATGCCTTTATCCAGAGTTGGTCCTGAGCACTGAGTTGTAGCAGGAGTTGTGGCATTATGCAGGAGTTTCAGGGAGCTTTAGATTTTCTTGTTTTATTGGGGGGGGGGCATGTTTATCACAAGTGGCATTAAATTTTGTGATGAAGCATCCCAGTGCAATGTCTGTGTCATTTGTTTCACGTAGGCCAGATCAGTATAGTCCTTGAAGGTCTATTTTGAGTTGTGGTAGGTGCCTTTTGAGGAGTACACGGCTGGTTATGGTTCTGGGCAGGGCTTTCTGAAGTTGTTTTGCCAGGTGCAGGTAACGAGTGAATGATCATTCAGTGAGTCAGGGAGGACAGTGGTGTTAGTGATGTGGGCTGGTCAGTTTGAAAGGATCCTCTTTATTGATATTCTGAAATACCAGTGATTTTAAATATACAATAAAAGTTTTGATAACATTTTAAGATATTGATCATTGTAAACTGCATTGAATAGAATTGTTTATGCTGACAGAAGTCAAACATTTTATTTTTTTGATTGAAGTATCGTGTTCTACTGGTTTCAAAGTTAGCAAGTTTCAAATAAATTTGCTTAGCAGCTTTCTAACATTTGAATCTTTAGTATTAGACATTTATTTTTTTAATGGAAACTTGGAGTCAGGGAAACATCATAAAATACTTATATTACTATAGTTTGAACTATCAGTAATCTAGATTATATAAGCAATAATCCATAACAGGGCATGACATTTTAGAGAATGAATTCATGCCCAGGGTGAATTACAAGGTAAAAGGCCATTAGCTAAGTGACATTCAGCACACCTGTGAAGTGCATTAATTGTCAAGAAATCCATGCCCTGGAGTGAGTTATTGTGTTTATAAACTGGAGAAAAAATTATTGGAAAAAGGTTTAATGTTCTTTTAGTCAGGTTGTTACTAGGCAGAATATGTGAGTTTGCTACCAAAGGCAGAGTGCCTTTGAATGCACCCTGAAAGTGAATTTATTTTAAAGAAACTTATGCCCTTTTGTGTGTTTTAGTGTTAAAAGTGGAAAGTTTGTTTATGTTAATGGGAAATTGTTTTATTTTCATGTAGTTAGTTTGCTGCTTGGTAGATTAGGGTAGGTTAGTTATCAACTGTTTATATACCAAAGATATGGATACTCAAAATGATAGTATCCAAAAGCATACAAAAACTCACTAGTAATACTATTGTTGTATCAAAATGATAGTATTACAAGATGGAATAGCCAGCATGTGTGCCACAGCAAGTGCACACAGCTGAATATGATGTGGCTTTTACTGTAACCATCACCAAGTAAAGTAAAAACCTCAGTTCTTCAGGAACCAGAAGTCAGCAGAGCCACACTGCTATTGCTAAAAAGCTTCAAGGGCCTTTCTAAGTAAAAATGGGGGAAGGGGGGAGGTCAGCAGTAGCCAAGGCTAGCCACTCACTCCTATGGCTGTTTGCTTAAATGCCCCTCTGGGCTTTATATGCAGATCTGGGAGCAGTCAGCAGTGGGACACAGTTGGAGCCACCAGCTGAAAGTTGCAGCTCAGTTCCATATATTACAGAAAAACAATGGACAGGGGAGTGTGTAGTTCTCTGCTATAATACCATCTCGAGGTTCTGGGAACATGTTGGAACCTCTCAAGCTTCACTCTTTAGGTTCACCTGTCCCCAGACCATCTTGATAGTATTATAGCCTTGAAATATACACTCCCCTATCTATTATTCTATTTACTGTATTATATATATATACACACACACACATATATATATCTTTGCAAACAATGGTATTAATGCACCAGTTAGGGTTCAATTTAACATCAAAAAAGTAAGGAAATGTAGCGTTAGGGTTACCAATTGTAATTCCCCACCCCCTAAGCAGCCAAAGAAAAAAATATTAGGGTTTTGGGTCTCCAGAGTCTTGGCGAATCAGTGGTGGGGGGGCTTCGTTGGGGTTGTTAACCCTAATGCCCACTGCCTTCCTTGAGCAAACATGGCCAGATGTGACCTCTTTTCATCATGTAGGGCCCACACAGGGCCATGCATGAAGAAAACTGCAACAGTTTCTGTTGGCATCATGTGGCGAGACATACTTTCTACCTTTGAGGAGTGTAATACTATGTGGCACTGGCTTGGAGATGTATCTTGTGCTTTGAACTGGAGGCTATGGGCTAGGGAAGGGGTATGCATTAGGGTTGACAACCTCAGGAAGTGGTAGTAAAATGTTTATTGTTCGGTCATAGGCCTTTAACATACATTAAATACAAAATTCAAAGAGATATTACGAAAGATAAAAATTATAAGAGACAACAAATATAGTTGTTCCAGAATCAATTTGCCACACATACCTTTTATGGAATAAATAAATAAATACCTAAATCCTAACAAATCTAAAGATATAGAATAAGAAAATATCTTACAAAAGGATAGAATGTCCCTAGAGGGTTATAAAACCTTTTCTTAGGTGAACCTTGTATATCGAAGCCAAATAAAGGGCTGTTGTTTTGATGACTAATTCATCGTTAGTAATAAATAAAATCTGAAGCATCAATTACACATCATTGGTCTGGATAATATTCAGAAGTGGGGTAAGCCACTTAGATATAGCTCTATCATACCATCTACATGCTTCAGATCTTCTATATCCTGGGTATTACAACCACAAAACCTCACAGAAATTTCAGTAGCATTAATATATCTGGCTTTAATGACATTACTCGGAAACAGCTCCATACAATGGACAGTGTAGAGTCTTCTTTGCTCAGGATCAATTAGAACATCTAAATAGAATCTAAAATAATGAGTTGCATCATATTTGATCAACCAGTTGGATATATGAAGTTTTTGATTTTTACCATGATCTTTAAGTTTATGATTGTCTGATGTTTTCTCCATAACAAACTTTTGATATTTAAAGCTGATGAAAATTCCTTTTGATACATACTTCTCAAAAAATAGCGATTTATTTTCCCTTAGAATGGTTAATATATTTTTCAACCACCCTATATGCTGTACGTTTTGATTAATCCAAGAATATTTCTCCCTATGGCACCTATATGGTAATCTATTATGATTCATGTGTGTTACTTTTATCCAATAATTAACCTTCCTAACCTGTATAAGAGCCAGTAGAGGTGCAAGACCCAATTCAGCTACGATTAGAGAAGCTGGAACAGTGGAGCTTAACCCAAGATTTGTTCTAAGCAGTTTCATGAGAGGGACCTCCAATAGATTTATTCTGTTAGTATCCCACACATCTGAATTGTATAACAGTTGTGAGTTATATTTTGATTTAGCTGCTTGTAATAGAGGTCTGAGTCAGTTGCCACCATATTTCTTATTGAACAGATTTAGGGAACTAGCTCTTTGTTTCAGTTTAGTCAATAATTGACTAACATATTTGATCCAGAACCCATTAGAAGCAAACTTCAGACCAGGGTAATTTTAATTTTTAACAGTGATAAGTTTTTTATCACCTATTGGCCAGTTTCTTAGAGAGGATTTAGACCTGAAAATCATAACTTGACTCTTGGATTCATTGATCCTTAGTTTTCTTTCGATGGCAAAATAATTTAATATTTTCAACTTTTTAGATAGGCCTAATTAAGATAAGGAAATCAAAATTAGATTGTCTGCAGAAGCCAAGATAGGGCATTCTCTTGATAACATTTTTGGGGAGTCGGAAGAAGAATTCACTATAAATGCCAATAACTTGACTATATAAAGACAAAACAGAAGAGGTGCTACAACGCACCCCTGTCTGACTCCACAGTTCGTAGGAAATCAAGGCGATAACTGTTTAGCCGATCCTGCCCTAACTTGGGCCCATGTACCTGTATAAAGTTCCCTAATTATACAAACTAAGTAAGGAGAAAAACCCTTGTCTATCATTCCATTCCATAAAATTTGACATGAAATAGAATCAAATGCAGAACTAAAGTCAATGTAGGCTACATAGACTTTTTGCTTTCTTAACTTAACATATTTTTCAAACAAATGGTTTAATATAAAACAGTTGTCAACTGTAGAGTACCCTTGAATCCTGCTTGGAAATCTGATAGACCCCCAGGTTGGGCAAGATCTGTATTTAACCTTTCTAAAATGATTTTGGAAACTATCTTCCCCATGACATCAAGTAGAGATATCAGCCTATACATCTGAGGATTTGTTTTATTTCCCTTTTTATTATAAATTGAAATAATAGTTGCACCCTTCCAAGTTAGGAGAAATTACAGTTTCTTACAACAATAGTTAAAATAGGTAGTTAGAATTCTGGTCCAGAGTATTGGAGCAATTACATAAACTTCTGGTGGGATCAAGTCAGGACCTGGTGCCTTATTTATTTTTAACTGTAAAATGGATGAGTATGTTTCATTGGATGAGATTGTCTTAAATAAAGACATATCTGGTTTGTTAAAGCATTTGGGATTTTCCAATACTGGATCAAAAAAAGACCGCTGAAAAATAATCAAACCAGGTTGACATAGATATATAAGAGTCTATCTGGAATTTTTATTTGTTTGTTCCATTAGCAGCCAACAATCAATAAGACTGTTGGTCGCGCTTATGAATAATTGAGAGCATTTTATCCCATTGCTTAATCTGAAAATCTTTCTGTTTACCAGACAGTAATAACTTATAATTTTCCCTTTCTGCATTTAAATATTTATTTCTATTGTTTAGATCAGTTCTTTTTGTGTGTTTTTAACAATTTGGTTCAGTCTCCTTTTGGCAATGCAACATTCTTCATCAAACCAGGAGATAATGTGTCTCTTGGATGTTTGGGGGGTAGCTGCCATCAAATGTTCCCTAATATTATTAAGATGATTTTTTATTAATTCATGTTTGCCACAGGAAAACCTATTAGAAAAATCTACAAACAGACAATGTACTTTATCTAAAATTTCTTTTTCACAGTACATTTGCCATCTAACTTTGTTATTTCTTATTTCAGTTGGTATTGTTTCATCTTTTATATCTGCATAGTCCCAAATATATTATTATAATCTAGGATAATGGGAAAATGATCACTATCTAGTAATCTATCAATGTAACAATATATCCAGCAGTTAATTTCTCCATTCCAGAAAATAAAGTCAATTACAGTTGGACCATGAGGGCTAATGTGCATGAAAGACCCTCTTTTATTGCCAGTTATTCTACCATTTAATGGGGCTAAGAAATGAGTATCCAGAATATTAGTCATTTTGTTACCAGCCATATTCATTTTTATATCCATTGTAGCCCTATGATATTTATTAACATTGAAATGTCACCAGTTATGGTAATTATTGTTTGACTAGCCATCAAAATCACCAATCCTGGTGTTAAAATCGCCCCACATGAGCACATGCTCACAGCCAATTATTGTCCAAATAAAATGCACTGTTTCTTCTAAAGTATCCCAAAGGGCTTCAGTGTAGTATTTAGTACCCCGTGGGGGTATATAGGTATTAACAGTACTAAACTACCTGTAATTCTCTACAATTATAATAAAAAGGCTTGAATGTTGGTATTTGATAATAAATCAGATTTAAAGCAGGCATCAGTCCTAAACCAGGTGGCTAACCCACCCACATGCCTATCAACTTTTGCCAACCTTGTCCCTGAAGCCTCATACAGTTGGTAGCCATTTAGAAAAACATTAGTATTAAATGAGTGCCAGGTTTCTTGTAGGCATATTACCTGCAAAGTTTTTATATAGCTTAGCCATTCTTCATCAATTATCTTAGAAGCAAGTCCAGAAATATTGCAGCTTGCCATAAAATGTTGACCTATTGTAGAATCAACACACTCATTGGATTCAGTATTTGTCAGTTGTTGGAGTTTAAGACTTTGAATCTATTGCTAACTGGTATATTAGGTATACATTTGAGCTGATTAGTAGACATATTTGTTTCTTCCAGTTGATCCTTTTTTAAAACTGCCATTTTGTCATCAGTTCCTGCAAGCACTTCAGTGGGCATCAGGTAGAGGCCCATTGAATCGAGCAAAGCAAAGTTGTCCCATATTTTATTATATAAGCTTGATATTTTATGGTTAGTAAGGCTTGATCAGATTGCGGGCAAGAAGATACCCTAGTGGCCACAATGGCCCCATTATCCAAGTTAGAATCATTTAGGAGCTGTTCTAACAGATCAATAACATTTTTAGTTTAGTGTTTGTTTCGTTTTTAACTTTGGAAAGACCACACAGAGGCAGAAAGATTTAGGCTTTCCCTTTTCACTCAAACTTGCATCCCTAGGCTTAAATACAGAGGAGCATTCAACAATATAAATTCCCACTTTATCCAATAAAGGGGCTTTTTGCAGAATAGAATCAGATGATTCTCCCTGTAGTATTACATCTACCTGACCATTTTTGTGTTCATTCATCCATCTATGAGCACTGTTAATTTTAAGATTAGTGATGTCTACCTTTAGAATCGTTGCAAACAAATTTAATAAGACATTTATTATTTTTCCTGTTGTTTTATTTGGTATAGGGTTTAACCCCAAAATACTAATCTGTTTTGACTTTGAAAGATCAGTATGAAGTAGCCTGTTTAATTTTTCCCTATTTACAAACTCCATGTCGTAGCCCTGTCATTTTAAAAGATTGTTATTGAGCCATATATAGTTCATTATTCTTGGGGCAGAGCTAAAAATGAAAATGCAATCTCTAGACCACTCATCCTTGTCCTTCCACATCTGTATAATATCCAGAGGCTTCATGTCCACACCAGTTACTGCCCTAAGAAGGTTCACAATGTTGTTCTTATCGTCAGTCCCTAGGTTCCCCTTTACCTTATAACCATAGAAAGTCATTATTGCATACTCATCAAGATTAACCAGATTCCTTGTTTCAGTCATTTCATTTTCCAGGATCCTCAAGCTGTCCTTGAGTCCCAAATTATCCCTTGTCCCTTCAGGGTAAGCTTAGAGTTAATTTCAGTTCTAAAGTTTTGCATGTCAGCATCAACTTTTTACAATTTTGCATTTGTGGATGCAAGCATATCTTTTTGTTCCAACCCATATTAGATTCTTGGGGGATTATTAAGATTGGCAGGTAAATAAGAGGAAAAGCTATCCTTGTTTTCAGCCACCATGTTTTGTGCAGTGCTAAGGTGACTTTTGGGAGCAGATTCTTTAGATTGTACAGCAGCCTTTACAATCCTTTTGGAAATAGCTGCAGATTCCACACAGTGGGGACAATTGCTCCTTGGATTAGCAGCCTTGACAGGTTCTTCTCTGACTGCTTTAGATACACCTTTCCCCCTATTTTTTTTTTTTTTTTTTTTTGTTGCATGTTTTCCCTTTTTACCTTTGTTTGTAATAATACATCAATTGTCAGATTCTTTGGGAGGAGTGCAGATGGGGGAAGGGTTAGAAGTAAGATGTTCTTGGTTTTCAAAAATATAAGAGGGGGATCTAACCTTTGGTGCAAGCAGCTCCAATTTTCCAAGTATGGAGTCTAATTTTTCACTATTAGTGGCAATGTTGAATTTAAGTGCATCAAATTCTTGCCTAAAATTGATGAGTTGCTCGAGAATCACCAAATGGGCAAAATGGGGATTTCTCACAACATTTTTTAAATCTTCGCTAACACCAAATGGGTACCCCTCTGATGGATTTTTAGTTTGTTGATTAAATATAAGGCCTGCAGGTTGACCTTCCTCTGAGTTTTTCAAATTACCCAAAGAATATATCTGTTTTAGACCAATTATAGTATCTTGTAAATCTGTAGCAATCTCCCTCAGATTAGATTGCCAATTGGGTAGAGAGTTGGATTCTTTAAAATAACCAGGTGAGAAGACAAGAGACTGTGATGCTGAATAGCTAATAGACCCACAGAGGTGACAACTGTTTTCCTTGGGTGTCATCTCTAATATGCTAGCACCCTCTTTACAATTAATTCCAGGAGGAGGATTTAATTCTAGAGTAACTGAAAGTCTTGACTGATCCCCTCATCATCAGTACAAATAGAATAAACTGTACTTTCAGGTCTTAAATGAACCTTATTTACTTCTATAGCCTCATTAGTTAAGGTATCAGGTATTGTAAATACCATTACTTCTTCTTCTTCTTCATTAAGTTCTCCCTCTCTTTCTACCCTATTAGTGTCAGAGCTGTTTACAAATGGTCTAGGCATAAATTGGTCAATTTTTGTTTGGACACATTGCTTATCATTTGAATTATGTTTTTTAATTTTTAGATTTTTTTGGTTTATTCCATTTTGTACAATTTTTCAGGGGTTTGGCTGGCTTTGCCTTAGGCATCAGCACCTGAGCGGTGCTCTTAGAAATGGGTGGACCCTTTGAACTGCCTTCTCAACCGCCAACTGACCCATTGTGCCTCCTGTGGCTGACCACCAGCTCCAGGAAGACAGATTCCACAATAAGACATCAGCACCTGAGCGGCGCTCATGGAAATGGGCAGACGCTTTGAACCACCTCCTCGACCACTGACCAACCCACTGTACCTCCTGTGGCTGACCACCAGCTCCAGGAAGACGGACTCCACAATAAGGCATCAGCACCTGAGCAGCGCTCCTGGAAACGGGTGGACGCTTTGAACTGCCTCCTCGACCGCCGACCAACCCACTGTGCCTCCTGTGGCCGACCACCACCTCCAAGAAGATGGATTCCACAATAAGGTATGCCTGCTGATCTGCACTACGGCCGCCTTGACTGCTTATCCCCAATTGGTGCAGTGCACTTGCAGGCGGATTCTGATTGGACCGCCTGCTATGCCACTGCATTCCGATTGAAGCGCCTTTCCAATAGACTTAAACAGGGACTTCTAGCTTGAACTACGGTCACTCTCCTCTTGGAGGACTGTTCAGTACTGACTGAATTTTTTGTTAAACTTAACTGCATCCGATTATCTATAGTTTGCTTTGTAAATTGTTAGGAAAGCTACGAGTTGCCTTGTCCTGCACTGGTAAGGGAAATGACTAAGTGTCTCCATATATAGAGTGTAAAATTTGTACTACCTTACTACTGCTTAAATTAGTTTTATTGAATAGGAATGGGCTTCTTACAGATTTCATCTTATTTTATACCAACTATCTCCTCATCCCTAGTTGACTTTCTCTTGCTCTCTACTATTATTGAAGACATTACCTCTGCTGCCTGGTGCATTCCTCCTTCCCCCCTCCCTCTCCAGTTAACTTGATGCTGTCTCTGCTACTAATTCACCCATCTCTTATGTCTGGCCCTTCTCTGTGCTTTGACCTCTTCCTTTGTTCAACTTAACGACCCCATCCACTAGTAGCCTGCCGCCAGCTTCCTGCCCCTGACCCACCAGTTGCCAGTAAGGGTATTTATACAGTGTGTGTCTCTCTCTTTACCTCATTAGGCATCAGCGCCTGAGTGGTGCTCCTGAAAATAGGCGGATGCTTTGAACCGCCTCCTCAACCACCAACCGACCCACTGTGCCTCCTGTGGCCGACTGCCAGCTCCAGGAAGACGGACTCCCCAATAAGGTACACCCGCTGATCTGCGCTATGGCTGCCTTGACTGCTAATCCCCGATTGGTGCAGTGCACTCACAAGCGGATTCTGATTGTACCACCTGCTATACCACTGCATTCCAATTGGAGCGCCTTTCCCTTAGACTTAAACAGGGACTTCTGGCATGAACTACGGCCGCTCTCCTCTCAGAGGACTGTTAAGAACTGACTGAATTTTCTCTTGCCCCCACCACCCCCTCCCAGGCCTCCTTTAAATACAGTGTTACTCCACCCCTTCATATTATATACCTCTTGATTGGATCTCTTTACAAAGAGGGCGCTACACTGTGTATGGACATTCACTGACACTTCATACTAATTCCAAGCACAATTTCCCCCTTTGGCTATCCCCAATTCTCTTAAACGAACAGGGTATCAGTCTGATTGACACCTGCTCAGTTGTGCTACACAATCTTCATTTACCTCAGTACCCATTCTTGCTCAATATGGCTTGCTTTATCAGCTTGCTACTAATTCTGGCAAAATGTGTAACGCTTACTACACTGCTCTATGAAGAGTCGGGAGCCTACCCAATCATGCAGCCCATTATTGTAACCTCGACTGTCTCCTCATACTGCACCTTCGCTGCTCACCTGTCGGATATACAAATTATTTTTCACACCTCCCCAACCCTTCTTCCATCCCCAATGTCTATCTGAGCACTCTCCATGTTAGCCTTTAATGGTCAAGTCAGCATTGCCTATGCCTTGTCCAGATGTACATCCCTGACAACATACCAAAGAAGGACCCAAAGTAAAAAGCCATTTCCTACTTGATAACTTCCCTTAAGAAAATTATTCTAATCCTCCTACTCTGTTCTGGCAATGTAGAACTAAACCCAGGACCTCCAACACAAATCACCTCCCCATCAGATTTTGCAGCTGCTCCTAGACTGAAAATAATGCTGATTAACATCCTAAGCCTGATCAAAAAACTTGATCAACTTCAAGTTTGGGCGGCGCATACCAACCCAGATATGATCATCATTACCAAATCATGGCTGAAAAAGTCTACTACTGACCCTCAAATTTCTCTTCCTGGTTTTAAACTTTTTAGAGCTGACAGGGAATCTGGGGTGGGGGGGTCGTCGTCTTCACCAAAACCAAATTTGATGTTAGTGACATTTTTTGTAAATCTAAGCCAAAAGAATATGAGATTGTTTCACTGAAGCTTCACCTTCCTTCTACCAAGTGCATCACTATTATAGGTGGCTATAGACCGCCGTCCGGAGGCACAGAAATCCTCAACATACTGAAATCACTAACCTTGGCTGCCAACATGGAAACAATAATCCTAAGGGACCTCAACATGGATTAGCTCACTGCAAAATCTTATGGCCTAAAATTGACCTGTGATGAGTTAGGCCTTACACAGATAGTCACTGAGCCCACAAGGAATAACAATTGTCACACTGCCAACAGCTCACTCCTAGATGTCATTTTAACTATGCATCCCTATAAAATCTCTCACTCTGCAGCTTTCCATAATGACATGAGCAACCATATTGTCAGTGTATGTATAAGATCACAAACCAAAACACACCAGCCACCTAAACTCAGAACTAAACGATCCTTTTATAAATTCAGTACAGCAAACTTCCTAGCTGATCAGGGTAAGATCAAATGGCAAGATCTATATCTTGCCAGATCTACTGACGAAGCTGTCACAGTCCTTAATGACAACCTTACCATCCTGATAAACAAGCACGCCCCCTCCCTTATTAAAGTGAGGGCACGTAAATCCTCACATCCCTGGTTTACCACAGAGCTGAAGGCAGCACTTACCAATAGAGACCAGCTTTGGGCCCAAGCCAGGCATACCAAGAACCCAGCAGACTGGCAGGCCTTTAGAACTGCCAGGAATGCCTGTGTTAAAAATATACCTGCCACTAAAGCAAACTATTACATCTCCATCCTGGAACAGGCCAAAGGGAACCCCCAAAAAATTTGGAGAACACTGAGATCCATTGAAGGCCGTCCTGCAGCTCCCTCAATACCAACCAAGATCCTTATCAAGGACAGGGTGGTAGAAAACCAACCACAAATCCTTGAAGAACTTAACCAACACTTTGCCACAGCCAGATTAGCATTTGACTCCTCTCCGTATGCTAGCCGTGCGAACAGCAATTTTAGCTCAGCCTCTGTATCCACCTCCCCCCCAGCCCTTTCAGCTGCACTTGTTTAGTTATAAAGAAGTTGAAGACTTGCTTCTCAGCCTCGATGTCAGGAAAAGTGCAGGGGGAAGATATCCTCGAACCATTCTTCTTGCGATTAGGCTTTGCCCAGCTCACAGCTCCCATCCTCCATATTTTCAACCTCTCCATTACCTCTGCCACAGTTTCATCCTGCTGTAAATCTGCCCATATTCTTCTTCTCTTCAGATCAGGAGACCCTTGTGATTTAAACAATTATAGGCCTATATCCATTCTGCCTGTTCTCTCAAAAACCCTGTAAAAGCTGGTTTACAACCAACTAAAAAATCACCTTGAAGTGCACTCACTCTTAAACCCCCGCACAATCTGGCTTCAGATCTAAACATAGTACCATCTCAGCTTTGGCTAAAGTCTCTAATGACTGGATCACTGCTATGGATTCCAAGAAGGTTACTGGTGCAGTCTTTCTAGACCTCAGTAAAGCTTTTGATACTGTCGACCATCACTTCCTAATTACCTGCCTTACCAAAATAGGTGCCAGTCCACCTACCGTTCAGTGGTTCAACAGTTATCTCTCTGGGAGGATACAAAAAGTCAAAGTCGATGGCCTACTATCAGCCCCCCTCTCGATTGCCAGGGGAGTCCCCCAAGGCTCCATCCTAGGCCCGATCCTTTTCTCCCTATATATCAATGATCTTAATTCCTACATAAAAATTCCAACATACATTTCTTTGCAGATGACACAGTATTATACACCTCAGGCACAACCTTATCTGAAGTCAGGGATGTGTTGCAAGCTGACTTTAATCAGTTAGAAAACAATCTCATCAAAGCCAAACTTCTCCTAAATGCCAAAAAAACCAAGGCAATGATTTTTACATGGTATCCCTCACCTGGTGCCTTACCTGTCCTACCACAGGACTTTATAGTAACCTCGCTGAGTGAACCCTTGGAAATCGTGCCTAAATTCAAATACCTAGGCATGTGGATAGACAAGTTATCTTTCAACAACCACATTGAGGACCTATCCAAGAGGCTCAAAGCACAACTGGGATTCTTTTTATAAGAAATAGGTCCCTCTTCTGTCTCACAACCCGTATACGGCTTGTCCAAACAACCTTCCTTCCCCTACCTGATTATGGGGATTTATATACATCTCCTCCCCAGCCTCTAGCCTTACCAAGCTGGATGCTCTCTTCCACTGTGCTCTACAATTCATTACTAGCTTCACTTTCAGGACCCACCACTGTGATCTATATGCAGCGGTTGGCTGGACCTCACTTGCCACCAGACACATGCTCCATGCTGGTATCTGGACCCTCAAGATACTTCTGCACAAAGTGCCGAACTATTTAACATCTCTACTACGCATCTCCCATAGTGCTTACTCCCTAAGGAAATCTGACTACATCCTATTAGATGTTCCTAGGACTCGCACTACATTTGGCCGATGGCCTGTCTCTCACATGCCCTCCCCAACATTTGGAATCAACTACAATCATGCTGAAGCTAACGAGCATTGTCTCAATCAATTCCTACAAAACACTAGCAGTCTCTAAAATAAAGACATCTGCAGCTGCTATTAGCCCTCTCTTTAACTCCAAGCCAAGCTCTTGTGTGCTAACCCCCCCTTCTACTCCGTTAGCGGGAATGTAATTGCCTACCTGGTATAAGCTTTTCTTTCTATTTTTCTCTCTACTTGACATATTATATGACTCAACTGGACCATGTGCTGCTATGTTGTAGCTACTAGTTAGCTTACCATGTTGTATATCTCTTGCACTGTATGTACACACTGTGTTTACCTATATACAATTGTTCCTATTTATGCAATAATGATATGTATGTGTAAATGTCTCAGGACCTCCTTGTGAATGAGTAATAATGATATGTATGCGTAAATGTCTCAGGACCTCCTTGTGAATTAGTAATAATGATATGTATGTGTAAATGTCTCAGGACCTACTTGTGAATGTGCTTGCTCAACAGAGTTTTCCTGCAATAAACTTGAACTTGAACTTGAACTTTTACCTCAATGTTACTACTGTAGTCTTTTCTAACCTTGGTACTGGCCCTAGATTTCACCCTGAGAGTGGAATACAGCTCAATTAACTCATTAGGTACATCAGTAGATCCCCCTTCCCATCTTATGATTAGTATAAGGGCAATTGGTATTAATTATAGGGGTTAATTGGTTGATACTCAGATTCATGGTTTCCAATGCCCATTTCCTTGTTACCACCATTTCTAGGGATTAGCAGCAAATGGTTGCCAAGAATGAATACCAAATTACCTTGTGAACAACTATGATAAAAGTTGCCCTTGGCAATAACACCAGATAAAAGAAGGAGCTAGCTACAAAAACATGGTTTACCAAAATTTACAAAAGCAATATCAAGCAGAATTCATTAAAAAGTAATTCAGGCAAAGCAGGTTGGAAACAAAACAAGGTTTACTAGATTTATTTGCAGTCTATCCCAGATGACTGGCTTCTCTTCATGGGCGCTATCTCAGATTCTTGTTCAGTTTTCAGAGTTCCAGGATAATGTCTAAAAAGTCTCAGACCCCAGTGAAGATATTCCAATTTGAGAAAACAGTACCTTAAAATGACATGCAATAACCTCCAGAAAGGTAGCAAGGTCCTCGTTCCAATATCTATTCTCACTGTCCACTCACTGTCCGCTAACTGGTCGGGGGGGGACAGGGCAATTCACAGTTCACGGCTTTTCTCCCAGATTTTGTAGTACGTGGACCCACACTCTGCAAATCACTAGGAAAGAACAAAAAAACACACTTATGCCACAATCAAGGAACAACAGAGAACAATAGGCAACTAGACGGATTTGTGCAGCAAATGAATTTAGTTAGCTTAGTTTTTAGAAACACAAAGAAAAAATATATTAAAGGCTTCAAATTCTAAATGCTTTTTAAAATCAATAGACTTCTATTCTATTCTATACTATTAAGTAATTTTGGTTTTACAAATCTTTAAGAAGTCTTAAAAAATAAAACTTACTGGTAACTTGCAGTGTATACTCCGCTATACTAAAAACAGCTCCTGGAAGATACAGTTGACTTTTCTACGGGGAGACTAAAAGTTTGCAGCTGCAACAAGTGAGGTTCAGCAAGGTAGGCTTATTATAGACACTATGCGGGAACTCAAAAAAACTAGCACCCCGTGGACCAATCGGCCATGCACTTCAGCTAAAATGCTTTTTTGATCCAGGCTCCAAACCCAAATTGCTGTGTTTTAACTTTTTCTCCCGAAGTGCATAGCAAGTTCACAGATGGCATCTCAAGTAAATCAGAGCACCGGCTGGAGTCTGCGCACTAAATACACACTGCCCACGTGGTTTAGATAGCTAAATGGCACAAGACTATAAATTCTCTAGAAGCTCATTTTTAAAAATACAAAACCAAGAAAAATATGTTTTTTAAAATCTGCATAGAACCAGAGCTTGGAACATTTATATTGCATCCAAATGTCTATAAAACAAACAATGTAAAAAAGTTTGTGGGATACATAAAATTCAAAATGCTCAAAAGAAAAAGCTTCTCAACGTGTGTGTGTGGTGCTTCTTATAAGTTGGTCAGTCGAGTGAGCAAACCAGCAATCAAACATCCACCATAATGCTGGCTGCACTCCAACTTCTAGTCACAGCCATCCAACCAGCCTCTCTTCCCCTCTATGCCGCTCTAGCCTGATTTTGCGGCGTTCACTCCTGCATTGGAAAGGAAAAGGGACAAGGAAAAGACAACTAAACCAAGAGGTGGAACAGACACAAGGTTGAACTGGTAAGGCCGTACTTCTCAGGCAACAGATGGCATACCGCTTCAAAAAATAAAACAAGCTGTGCAGCCATGCTACCTGCGTTTACGCCACAAACACAAGCGTGCATAGTCGACTCCCATTAGCACCACCAACCTCTATTCTCCAAGTGAAAGTATTCAACCTCAAAGAAGACCCCACCACTAATTTACCAAGACTTCAGAGACCCCAAATCCTATCTTTTTCCATCTGCTGCTTGGGGGATGGGATGGGGGTGGAGTTAGGGATGGAAACCCTAATGCCATATTTCAATACTTTTGTCACACTAAGTTGAACCCTATCTGGTATATTCACACAGTTTTACGCAAATAATTTCCTTTTTTCTTAAGACAGTGGAATGGTATAGATGCAAATGCATAGGGCCTTCTGGGCTCTGTGCCAACGACATACTCCATCCACCTATAGAACTGCAGTGACAGATGTCAGGAATTCATGGGGCTGTCTGGTGCACTGTGGAAGTACAGAGCCTCTGTGCCCTACACTTCCATGTGGCCAAAGAATCAGATGCACAGGGCAATGAGCTCATCTGTCAAACAATTCACAAGGCCCTCTGCCATCCACAGGTGCAGAAGTACACAGCCATATGGCAACAGAAGTGTTCTCTTCACTATGTGGTACCTGGGCTTGTATAGGAAACCCTGTACCTTTCCTTCCCTGGCTGGGGGATGTCCCATGACAGCACAATTCCTTCCAGCCTCACCCCATCCAGCTGGCTCACAGAGCTTCCCCAAACTCAGGCATGGGGTCACAAAATACTACTCACTAAGATAAAGGCTGGCTGCACACGCAACATTTTTATATATATATATATATTTTTTTTTATTTTTAAACCCAAATTTTCGAGATTGGCATTTTGTGACACCCCTTTAAAAATGTGACATTTGCCAGTTCTAGTATATTAAAATGTTATTTTGTACCACAAGTGTGAGAATACATCTTGTCCAGGATTTTAAAAAATGACACCAGTCACGTTTATCAGGTGGTGTGAAAAATGGCTATGCTGAAAGTATGGAGTCAAAATATTGAAAATTAGCAAAGTTATGAGTGAACTTTGAAACATTTCAGTGTTCACACATAATTTGGTCTTTCTGCTATATTTTTACACCAAATTTTCAACATAGCCTTCATATGACACCACCTCATGAGCCCAGTAGCTGAAAATTTTCAAATCCTGCTCAAAACAGGATTTCATGCAGTGACTGTGAAATCACCTTTCAGCATGTATTTGAAACATTTCAACTGCCTTGTTCAGGAGGTGGGGTCACAAAAAGGCCATGCTGAAAGTTTGGTTGAATAATATTGAAAATTAGTGAAGTTGTGTGTGAGCACTGAAATATTTCAACGTTCAGTAATACGTGATCATTTTACCATATTTTCACACCAAATTTTCAGAATAGCCTTCTTATGATCTCACCTCATGAACCCGGTAGGTGAAAATTTTCAAATCCTGCCAGAAAGGTGATTTCATACAGTGACTGCAAAATCACCTTTGGGGCTGGATTTGAAAAAGTTCACCACCCTTATTCATGAGGTGGGGTCTCAAAAAGGCCATGTTGAAAATGTGGTGTAAAAATATTTAAAAAATGACAAAGTTATGAGCAAAGGTTCAAATCCCATTAAAATACATTAAACTGGACTTAACTTATTTTGTCATATTGCAGTCACTGGTTCCAGCAGCAAGACATCTTTTTGATCAGAGAGAGATTCTAAGATGTGGGAAAGTTTTCGTTGAGTTAGGGTGTGTGCGGGGGGGTTTGGTGGGTGCAAGTGGGGGGTTGAGGTGGGCTGGGCAGGGGTTTGGGGGATCAGATCAGTGATGGACCATTTTCTTCTTTTCAGGTTTAACTTAAAAAAGATCAGTGAGGGATGGTTTCCTTATTTAGCAGGAGGACATTGCCAACACTGGTGACTGAGCACCCCAGCATCGATATTCTGTTCAACGGCCCCAGGGCCACTTATATTTTTGGGAGGACAGCAAACTTGACATTAGGAAGTGGTCAGGCAAGGTGGAGAGAAGGGGGCTGAGCAAAAGGTACCAGTGGTGGCTTTCCCAGTATACTTGGAAGACACAGGTTATCAAAGGAAAGAATGAGAGAGGACTGGCTGAGCTGGGGAGATAAAAATAATAGAAAGAAAGATGGAGATAGATAGCTAGATAGAGAGAGAGAGATAGAGAAAGAGAGATAGATAGACAGATAGATAGATAGATAGATAGATGGATGGATGGATGGATGGATGGATGGATGGATGGATGGACGGACGGACAGACAGACAGATATGACAGAGAGAGATAAAGAGAAAAAATGGAGAGAAACAGAGAGATATTACCATCTCACTGCTAGCACACATGCCAGCAGCACACATCCATCTGTGGCTGCAGATGTCAAAAAAGTCCTGCTGTTCTCATACTGAGAAGGATACTGAGAAGGGAGGAGAATGGTTCCTCTCGCTAAGCTGACACCCAGGATTTTCAGGTGCCCAGAAACAATATTTCCAGGCATATTTTAGAAAAACCTAGCACCAGAATCTAGCTAAACGGATCCTATTTACCTAGGTTCAGGTCTTTGTTTTTTGAAAACACAAAGTTTTTATGCATTTTCAATATTCTTTAGTTGTTTTTTTTTAGTTAAAAAAACAAGATGGGGGCTGTCAGGATGAGTAAGTTTTCCTTACAAAAAGTAAATCATAAAAAAATATGCCACACAATCAATTTTTTTTAGTGTTCTTATCAAAGGATTATCCAAATCCCCTACTGAGCATGCCCAGAAAAATTTTAAATCCTTATAATTCTGGAACTCTTTAATTTTTTTTTTCATAAAACCTAAGAAAGGCACTACCTTGACACAGGCTGCTTCTTCCCTAAAAGTTTCATGAAAACATTCCATACCAATAGGAGGCAGTATGACGCAGTGGTTTAAGGCTCTGAGCTGCAAACCTGGAGACCTGGGTTTGAATCCCACAGCCCCCACTTGCATACTGTGTGACCCTGAACAAGTTACTTAATTTCCTTGTGCTCTCAGGTTGCACCTGGAATCAAGCTTAAGCTTAGTGTGCTTCTCCTGGTTAAAGAATCCCCCCCCCCATCTAGGTTGTAAGTGAGAGCAAACAAAACTATGTTAAGTATTGGGGAAAAAATGGAATGTAATTAAAAATTGATGTTCCATATGTCGAAAACCACGCAAGTTGCTGTCACAAAAATGTTCACATCTTGACACCCTGCCAGTCGGACTGCGCATGCAAACTTTTGGATTATTTCATGGAATGCTGCCACACTTATAACATTAACATTGAACACCTTATTCAACATCAGCTATACTGGCATGATAATATATGTTACTTGCAAAAAACTGCATTAATGCACCAGTTAGGGTTACACTTAATGCCACAGAAGTAGGGAAATGTGGCATTGGGGTTTTCAACCCTAACACCCCCCACCCCCAAGCAGTAAAAGGACAAGACCACACATAAGCAACCACTAACTGCCATCATCTGGTAAGACAAACAGCATGTAGCTTTTTCCAAATGAAAGCAAAAGACATCCATCATCATGGTCCAGAACTTCTGCAGCCATGGAAACACATATACACTTCAAAACATGCACATCCACTTCTGGCTGCAGATAAAAATGCACAATACCCAACAGAGATGACAGAAGTGTAAGCACATGCATAGTAAGCAAATTTATGAATCTGTATCAAGGACAAATATGAGAAATACTGCCTTCCTGTCTAGAACAATCAGGCTATGAAACCAACTACTCGATGCTATAGTTACACAAAAAACATTTGGTACTTTTAAATCCAAATTAGACTCTTACTTAAATGAGAGCAACTTATATAGTTGCATCCACTAAGTAGTGGGGATAGCAAAAGTGGGCACTCCAGCCTTCAGCTATCCTAAGTCCACAGTATAAACCATAGTAAGTGGGTGTGTATGTTTTACAGTAAGCAGCACTGTATGTGGCTGCAGAAGCAAAAGCCCCATAGGTGCGTACGTTTCTGCAGACAGGATCAATTTTAATTTGGGTACAGTATATGTGAATGCAGAAACACAGGCTCTGCAGCTCTCTGAATTTTTGTAGAGTTGAGTGTGCATGTTTTACAGTGTGCATTTAAATTTGTGTCTACAGAACTGTATTCTCCACAGGGCCTGCACTTCAATAAACAGAAGTACATCTTTAATATGGTCATCCTGGATTTGTATATGTGGCTGCAGATATGCAGGCCCCATGGTGACTTGCACTTCTGCAGCCAGACACTGGTGTGCATGCCTTACAGTATAGACGTGTTTCTGTGTCTACAGAATTGCAAGATACACAGGGGCCTGTGTGTCTGCCCACATAAGTACTGTGTATGTCTTACACTCTGCAAATGTAGCTGTGGCTACAGAAGCACTTCTGCAGGCACAAGTAGTGTACTGTTTTGATCTGGGTATTCTGGATTTATGTATATGTGACTGCAAAGCAGAGGACCTACACAGGCCTGTGCTTCTGCAGTCACTAGTGGCTGTGTATGTGTTACATGATGTAGTTGTATCTATGTCTACAGAACTACAGCCTACACAGGAACCTGTGCTTCTGCAGGCAGAAGTGCTCTGCTAATCAGGGTGTCCTAGATTTCTATACTTGGCTACAAAAGTGCAGGCCACAGAGGGGCCTGGACTTCTACAGATGAAAATACTCATGTGGTTTGGGAACCAAGGATTTCTATCTCTTAGTGCAGTGGCACTGGTCCTACCTGCAGAAATAGTGTGATATGAGTACCATGGGTTTGTATCTGCAGTTACAAGTGGATATGTGTGTATTGAACTGTGCATGTGCATTGATTGCCGCAGAAGCTAAATGCTGTGATATCAGTATTGTGTATTTCTATCTGTAGCCAGAAGTGGGTGTGTATGTGTTGAAGTATGCATGTATATCCATGGCTGCAGAAGTGCTGGATCATGATGATGGATGTCTTTTGTGTAATCTGAAAACAGTTGCATGCTGTTTGTCTTGCCAGATGATGGCCGTCTGTGGTTGCTTGTGTGGTCTTGTCCTTCTGCCACTTGGAGGGAGTTAGGGTTGGAAACCCTAATGCCACATTTCTCTACTTTTTGTGGCATTAGTTGTAGCTCTAATTTGTGCAGTAGTACAGTTTTGTAATAAACATCCTTTCTTTTTGAGAAATAAACTACAGTACAATAATAATTCTGGCTACAACAGCACTGGCCTCTGTGGGACCAGTGCTTCTGCAGGCACAGAGAGACAGAGAGAGTAGTATCGTAGAATGGACACTCATCTACTTCTGTACAAGCATATGTAATTGGAAAAGGCATACACATCAAGTTGTAGTATCAGAAGCACTGGATCCTGTGAGGCCAGTGTTTCTTCAATCACAGCTACAGTAGCACAGTGAAATGCATTCAGATGCACTTCTACAGATGGAGATGTAATTCAACAAGACATACACAACAACTTGTGGCTGCAGATACAGTACTACAGTGCAATGTGCAGCATGCACAGATCCGTTGGTACATTACATGCATAGCAGAAGAATCATACAGCAGTGCTTGTGCTGTTTTTCAATACTTATTTATTAAGTTTTTGTTGACTGGGAAAGGAGGACTAGACAATTCTGTCTATGTTCAGCCTTGTCCCGGGGGAGAGGGATACAGATGGATGCCAACTGACACTGAACTAGATTAAGCTGTTGGTGGTATTTTTAGTGAATGGGGGAATTTAGCCAGGACACCAGGGAAATTCCCCTACTCTGCTAGCACGGGGCTTGACTTCCTGCATAGTGGAGGAGCTCAGTTTGGAGCCAAACAGCAGAAGATGGCTGACGTCCAAGATGGTGAATGTGAGGGCAAACTCAGCAAGACCTAATGGAATGGAATCTGAAGCTGGAAATGCTACTTTTAATGCAGAAGACAACTCTACCCCCCCAACCCATGGCTCTTCTCATTCAGAACAGAAGAGATGTACAAGGTACTGACTTTAATTCAATTCCTGTATCTTCACCTGATCTTTCTCAAGAGAGCTTAAGACAAGTCTTCAATATGCATAAGGAGTTTATGAAGCAACTGGTACAAGAGGGAAATGCCTCATGTTGATATACCAGAATCAACTTATCCTGCTGCTGTAGGACGCTCTGCTGAAACTATCCTCTCACCCTGTAATGCTGAGACAAACTTTTCTGATTAGACTTTTAATCGACCTGCCTCTTTAAAGCTTAGGCAGACAAGCAGGAATCAGCATGACTTCTCTACCGCTTGGTCCTCTGCAGCTGTATTAAAAGCAGCCAGATGGCAGAGACCTAGCAAAACAGATCCCTGGTCCTCACCGGGACCTGTCAGCATCACAGAGATAATCTCTGCAGCTCAACCAGCCAGCCAAACTTCTTGCTGGACAGCAGCCTCCTCACAACAACCCTCTAAGGCTCCCGGGAGCACTCAGGTCTATTCTAAAACAGCAGAAGGATATTTACAGCCTCAGAACTTACCTTCCATGGGCCCCAACAGTGCACAACTGGAATCTTCTTCTTCTGAAGACAAACTGCCTCCTGAACTTACACAGAGAGACTCTTTCCCTTAAGCAGGTACCAGGAACACAGACAAACCATTCAAATTAAGTGACTTGTTTACAGCTGTAGGACAGCCTGCTCAGCGGCATAACGCTGTAAGGCTGAAGTATTTAGGAGATGTGTCCACTGCTCCAACCAGAAAAACAGTTCCCCACAATATGCTGAAGGACATGTTAGGTGTTAGCCCATCTGAACTGTTCACTTTTATTCATGTACATGGGGAACTAACTTATGATATTAGTTTCAAAACCGTGACAACTTTGGAATCATTTTGGGCAAGGTATGACCTAGTGAAAACCTTTCCTTTATGGGCTGCTTTTCTCCTTATTCCCCTTACAAAGCCTGCTGTGAAATTTATCACACTGTTGTTTAGGAGAGAGGGGGTCAGCATTGCTGATGTGCAGTACTGGCTGCACCAGAGGTGTGAGATTCTAGATACCCCCGACCTATTTTGGATGATGATTTTGTGTGGACCGGGGGGTGGAAAATTAAAGTCCAACTGCATCAGAATGAGAGAGGCATTGTACATCTCCCCAGTAGTTTTTACATCGGGAAGGATAAGGGCATTTGTTTCTACCCAGGGCAGCCCCAAACTTGCCATAAGTGTGGGTTTAGGACTCACCTTAGTTACTCCTGCAACAAACCTCATTGCACTTTATGCTTTGCCTATGGACATGTTAGTTTAGGCTGCCCTAACCCCCTACTCTGCAATCTGTGCAATGAGCTGTGGATATGGCCTACCTAGACTTTAGCAAGGCATTTGACACAGTCCCACACAAAAGATTAATAATCAAGTTAACCAGCCTGGGAGTGGGTCCTAGGGTGGTAGCCTGGGTAGCAAACAGGCTGCACAACAGGACACAGAAAGTAATAATGAATGGAACTCATTCCGAAGAAAGGGGGGTTACTAATTGGGTACCTCAGGGCTCAGTACTGGGTCCAGTCCTCTTTAACGTCTTTATAGGTGACATTGCAAAGGGTCTGGAAGGAAAGGTATGCCTCTTTGCAGATGACACAAAGATCTGTAACAGAGTTGATACACAGGGGGGTAGAAAGGATGAGAGGGACTTGGCAAAGTTGGAGGAATGGTCAGACATATGGCAACTTAGATTCAATGCAAAAAAGTGCAAAGTAATGCACCTGGGAAATAAAAACCCAGGAGAAGAGTACACAATGGCAGGGAAGGTACTAAGAACAACAAAAATGGAACGGGACCTGGGGTAGTCATATCAGATGACCTAAAGGTGGGTAAGCAATGTGAAAAGTCAGTAAGGAGAGCTGGGGGGATACTGGGATGCATAGGGAGGTATCACAAGTAGAAAAAGGGAAGTGGTTATTCCTCTGTACAGACAGTTGGTGAGACCCCATCTGGAGTACTGCATGCAGTTTGGAGACCCCATCTATGCAAGGACATAGACAGAATGGAAGCAGTCCAGAGGAGGGCAACTAAAATGGTGCAGGGTCTGCATCAGAAACCATATGAAGAGAGAGTGAGAGAGCTTAATATGTATACCATTGATGAAAGGAGGGATGGGGGAACATGATAGAAACTTTCAAGTACCTCAAGGGAATCAACAAAGTCCAGGAGGGTAGCATCTTTCAGAAAAAGAGATGTGCAAGAACAAGGGGGCACAATTTAAAGATAGAGGGGGGACGACTCAGGGGTAATGTGAGGAAATTCTTTTTCACGGAGAAAGTGGTGGACGCATGGAACTGCCCTCCTGGGGAGGTTGTGGGGTCTAAAACAGTGGGGGGAATTCAAACATGCATAGGACAGACATAAGGCAAGTATAGTGGGGGGTTGCAGGAAGTAGGCTGTTGGTTAACTAGAATCTGCAGCTTATCCAATAGGTAGGGAAATGGGCAGACTGGGTGGGCCAAGTGGTCCTTGTCTGCTGTCAAAGTCTATGTTTCTATGTTTCTATGAGCAAGGCCCAACATATCAGCAATGCCCATGGGCTGACCATAACAGGTTAGACAGGGCCCCACAGGACCAAGTGGCTCTCATCTTGGATTCTCAAACACAGGCCCTCAAATGAAGAGAAAAGATAGCATCTCTAACTGTAGCCCTTCCAGCCCAGCAAGACACAGAGACACCTGGCACCTCAGCTTCTGAACCTGTAGCTCTATCCCCCCATCTCCCCTGTAGCAGTCATGGAAACAGAACAAGATGACCCCTCCACTACTGGCAATGAATCAACCCACATAATAGAAGATGCTGTTTCAGATCAGGGCCATATGCAACCCCTCCCCCAGCCCAGGGATTTACTTTGGTGAAAAGCTCTAGGAGAGGAAAGGGGAAAAGGAAATCTGATGCCTGCACCCCTAGGAAGATGATCCTAACCAGAAACAAATTCCAGGCTCTAGGAAAAAAACAAAAACAATGAGGGGATACTGAAGAGGAAGAGGACTCTGACTCCTCCAGGGCATCCTGCTCCAAAATGGAGGTCCCCCTGGAGGAACAGGATAAAACTTCCAGTGCTGAGAAAAGACTCCCTCCCAAAAGGTGAATTTTCCTTTTATTTTTTCCTCTCTGCCTAACCCCTGTGCATACTGCCAATAAAATAAGGTGTCTCATTTTAAATTTATGCGCTATGAGGCCCTTCCGCAAACAACTTACCACCATACAATTTTTAGCAGACTTGCCTCATGACAGCTACCTGCTACGGGATACCAGAATGAAAACAAGCCATAAAATCACACAAGCTAAATTGAAATGGTCAAGGGGTCCCTCATTTTGGGCTCATGGGGAGGATTTATGTGATGGGTTAGGGATTATTTTTTCTGGATATCACTTTCACATAACTAAAGTGCTGGATATTCTGCCCGGGCAGGCTATGCTTCTTGATTGCCTCTTTAGAAAACTAAAATTAAGAATCATTAATGTATATGCCCTCCACAGTACTGCTGTCAGGTCAGAGCTTTTTCACCCAATCCAACCATACCGGCACACCTCCAGGCAAGTAATCTTGGGAGGAGACTTTAACTATGGATTATCCCTTAGTGATAGAGGGGGTACTACAAAAAATGTTTGGAGACTCTGCTGCCCTGAATAACATTTTAGTACTGCTAAACTGAATGATGGAATGAGTGCAATACATCCAAAGGGAAAAAAAAAACAACATATTATAGGGGCACACATGCCATGAGAATTGACTTTCTTTTTTTATCTAATAGCATTACTGTATCTTATGGGGCAGTTATCCCTTGTGAGACCTCAGACCATATGGCAGTCTCCTTAACCTGCTCTCCTGTAGGGGAACCTCTGCCTTATATCCCTGTCTTCAGGTGGAAATTAAATAATACCCTATTTGCAGACCCTGGTAAAGATGCAGCATGTTTAGAACTTTTAAGGGCCCGGTGCACTGTTCTGGATGCCTATCCCTCTCCCTTAAGTTGGTGGGAGGACACAAAATTGTACTTAAAGAAATTCTATCAGAGTAAGGCTAGGTCCAAAACTCTATCTGCATACCTTACTTACTCAAAACTAAGACAAAAGTTACAAGATCTTATTCCCTATGCATATGGAAATCAAGTTAAAATTGCTCAGGCCATTAAAGAGGTCAAAACTCAAATGGAGTCCCACCAATATAATAGAGCTGTGTCTTTAAAAATGGAGGCACAGTGTAGCACTCTTAGAACTCTAAACCCTCCTTGGATTTATTCAAGGGATGCTCAGACAGAGTGGCAGCCACCCACATAGAGAGTTTAGTGGATCCAGACATGAATACTCGGTATACTACACTACCGTATATAAAAAAAGTAGCACAGAAATACTTGGAGCACATGTTTGGAGAAGTGTCACCCACTAAGGGACCTTTTGACCTTCTTACAAACATCACCATACCAAATATCTCTCAGAAACAAGTATCTTCCCTTATTGCTTCTATTTCAGTGTTAGAAACTAAACAGGCCATTTCTCATCTGAAGAAACTTACCTCCCCAGGACAAGAAGGCATCACAACTGACTTCTACCAGCATTACATAGAGACAGTTGCTCCTATTCTGACGATAGTGTTCAATAATTTATTGCTATCACACTCACTTCCCAAGCATTTTTCTGATGCTATTATGATTTTATTATTTAAAAAAGGAGATAGGGCAGACATAAAAAACTGGAGACCACTTAATTTACTCAATGTTGACTATAAAATCCTAGTTTCCATTTTACTGAATAGAATATTGGCAGTGGCTCCTCTCCTTCTGGCTGAGTCCCACACATGTGCAGTCCCACTAAGATCTATTAAACAAAACCTTTCCTTATTAAGAGACATTGTATATTCTTCCTCTACAGCTAATCCTGCAGTGCTAATCTCCCTAGATCAAGAGAAAGCATTTGACCGTGTCAATCATAACTACTTATTTTGGGTTTTGCAATGTTACCATATTCCACAAACATTTATTCAGTGGATTAAACTAATATACCACACTGCCTGGATCACCACTCTTATAGATAACTCCCCTGGGTCACCATTTTTAGAGCAAAGAGGGGTATGCCAAGGCTGTTCTTTAAGCCCTGTACTATATGCATTTCAAATAGATCCCCTACTGTGAAAGATTGTACAGCACCCCAGAATCCCACGCATACCCTTACCAACAGGGGCACCACTGCCGGCCATTATAGCCTATTCAGATGATCTCTACATTTGTACCACTCCCTCTCTCAGATATTCTGATCTGACAGCAATCATCACTACTTTTGAAAATCAATCTGGGTCGAAGCTAAATTATAACAAAAGTTTTGTGTTATACATGCCATCAGAGTCAGCACCTGCACAAGCCACTCTGTTCTCCAGGATACCTATGGCTACTGGCCCTACTAAAATATTGGGTTCTTTTTTGGTAGTAATGATGACTCTTCCCATAATTGGATGCTGGCCATTGAAAGAACAAATAGGACAATAATGTCCTGGAAAGGTAGATCCAGATCCAAAAGGAAAAGAGTATTTCTAAGAAAAACCCTCATTCTGCCTCAATTCTTATATGTGGCCTCAATATACCCATTGCCATTGGCACTAGAGGCCAACGTCTACAATGTGTTTTTTCATGGATTTTGGGGCAGCAGGTTAAACCCTGTCAAAAGGCAGTATACCTACCCTGACTATTGTTTTGGGGGAGTGAGGATGATAAATCCCATATTTTTTTTTCATACCTTATTTTTTTCACATGGCATATTGCATATTTTAAAGGCCTCCTCACCATTCTGGTATTCCATAGTTAAACATCTAACTGCCCCTTTACTTTTTGTATGGAATCAAGAGCCTTTTGAGCTCCCTAGAAACTTCAGGAATATGTCCCTTTACTGTATATGATCCCAGCATTTTTCAAAATTTGCCAGTGGCATATTTCCCCAGAAAAGTTCCTCAAATCAGCAAGAAAACAGATGTATCATTATATATTAGATAACAACATTTCTGTGACCCCCTGATTAAAGACCCTCAAGGAAATAATATAGACCCTAACTTAGTGTTTCAGCAGCTCACTGACCATAGAGTTCCCTTGAAACCTATGGGATGTCACATAGCTATAATGCCATGGGCTCCTTGGTGTTTGGGGCAACCATAAACACAAATCCATGGAGGAGAGAATGTGTCCCTGAAATACCTGCTCTGAAACTCTGGAGACAATGTATCATTTTTTTCATAGAATGCCCATTCAGTGCATCTGTATGGACCCTATTACTGCACAAATGGAAAGACAAGCATCTGATCCCCATAGCCTATGAAACGTTAGTGTATGGTGTCTTTAATTATAACCTATCATCATATCATCCTAGCACATTATGACTCATATTTGCCTTCTGTAGGTTTTACTTATGGCAAGCATGATGTGCATTTTTGCTGCAGCAGAAATCTTATACTGCATAGCAAGTTTTGGGTCAAATTCAAACACAATTGCAAGCTATTTATCAAGCTAAAGAATCCAAGCTCCAAAGGGTTATACACAAAAAATAATGGAAAAACTGTGGGTGGATTTTGGATTAATAGACTATTAATTCAAGGATTGAAGGGATAAAAGGTTTGGTTCAGGGTGAAAGTGATGAATTTATGCACACATTTTATGTTTGTTTGGCTCGATGACAGAGAATGGAGGTGTCAGTCGAGTTGGAGGAGAGCATGGGGCAGGCTGGTGAACTGAGTGTGGTTGCAGCTGAAGCCCTGACAGAGGATGAAGAACAATTTTGTGTGGTAATTTCAGATGAATCACAGGATGCCTCAGATGCAGATAGTCTTATGGGCTCTGAAATGGAAGCAGAGGAAGGAATTCTCTGTACAGAAGAGTAGGACATCGGAGAGGCGGCAGAATGTGTGGAACAGGAACTAGAAGTAAAGAGGCGTTTGGTGCACCAGATCCTGGAGGAGGATGAATGGAGATATGAAAAAAGGAAGGAAGAACCAAGGCAAGGAGTAAGGAACATGGAACAACAGTTGGAGGTTTTGAGCGGTGAAGATAGCTGCAGGGCGAAAGCTGGTGCCAACGGCTCAGAAGACAGCACTAGAGTCAATAGAGAAGGGGAACAGATGAAAGCAGGAAAGTCTGTTCAAGAGGAGATAGCGGCTGTATTTGGCATCCAAGATGGCACAGACAAAGAAGAGAATATGTGGTCACCAGAAACAGTTCTGGGAGGAATAGTAGACAAAAAAGTTTGGCTTCCCAGTAAATCGACAAAAAGACCTGTAAACTAGGTCACGTTAAAAAGCTTTAATGATATCAACAGTTCTGGGAGGAGCAGGCTGGAAAGGTATAGAATCTGGGTCTTGAATTCCAGATTCAGAATGGATATCTTTTGAGTCTCAAACCAAAGGGAATGCGGTCTTGCTGGATGGAAGCCAGGTAACGAAAGGGCTAAATCAAAAGGGGGAAAGTGGCAAGGCCAATTCTGATCAGACTTCCCAAAAAATAAATCAGGGTGTCAGTGCAACAGAAGGGCCTGAAATACATAGATACATAGATACATAGACAGTGTCGGCAGATAAGGGCCTATGTCCCACCCAGTCTGCCCATTTAAGTTTGTAAGTTCAGTTTATGTTTTCCAGGAAGTCTGTTGCCCCTTACCCCTGACCTCCAGAATTCCTTTATGTCTATCCCATGCATTCTTAAATCCCGTGATTGTTTCAGCCCCCACCACTTCCTCTGGCAGGGTGTTCCACTTGTCCACCACCCGTTCTGTGAAGAAATTCTTCCTCACGTTTCCTCTGAATCATCCTCCCTCCAACTTCATCCCATGCCCTCTAGTCCTAGAACATCTTTTTCACTTAAAAATAGTGCATTCCTGCACCCTGTTCCTCCCTGTAAGATACTTGTATGTCTCTATCATATCCCCTCTCTCCCTCCTCTCCTCCAGGGAGTACATGTTCAGTGCCTTCAACCTGTCCTCATAGGACTTGTGATGTAATCCATGCACCATCTTTGTTGCCCTCCTCTGAACCTTCTCTACCCTGTCTATGTCCTTACGTAGGTAAGGTCTCCAGAACTGCACAGTGTACTCCAGGTGCGGCCTCACTAGTGTCTTGTATAGTGGAATTATGACCTCCTTTTCCTGCTGGTGATGCCTCTGCCTATGCATCCCAGCATCCTATTTGCTTTACCTGCTGCCTTGTCACACTGTTTCCCTGCCTTGAGGTCATCAGAGATGATAACTCCAAGATCCCTTTCCTGCTTGGTGCATGCTATTCCTCACCCCCAACTGATATATTGTGCCAGGGTTTTTGTGCCCCATATGCATTATCTTGCACTTCCTTGCATTGAATTTCAACTGCCAAACCCCTGACCATTCTTCAAGTTTCTGCAGGTCCCTTCTCATTCTGTCTACACCCTCTGGTGTGTCTACTCTGTTACAGAGCTTTGTGTCATCAGCGAACAGTGAAATTCTGCCTTCTAGGTCCTGTGCAATGTCACTGATGAAGATATTGAATAGTACCGGTCCCAGCACTGATCCCTGTGGTACCCCACTGGTCACTCTTCCCTCTGTGGAGTGACAGCCATTTACCACCACCCTCTGTGTCCTGCTGCCCAGCCAGTTACCTACCCACCGCACTACTGTCCTGCCCACACCATATTCCCCAGTTTGTGCAATAGTCTTCTATGTGGCACAGTGTCAAAGGCCTGCTGAAGTCCAGATAGGCCATGTCCACTGCCTCCCCTGATCCACCTCCTTAGTCACCCAGTCAAAAATTCAATAAGGTTGGTCTGACATGACCTTCGCTGGTGAAACCATGCTGCCTTGGGTCTTGTGGTCCATTGACAACCAGATGTTCCACAATCTCTCCTTCAGTAGTGCTTCCATGATCTTCCCACTACTGAGGTGAGGCTGACTAGTCTGTAGTTCCCTTCCTCTTTGTTCCCACTTTTGTATAAGGGGACTACATCTGCTATCCTCCAGTCTTTGGGTACCTCCCTGTTTCTAGTGATCGGCTAAACAGGATAGCAAGAGGTTCAGCCACCACCTCTCTTAGTTCTTTAAGGACCCTGGGTGCACCCCATCTGGCCTCATTGCTTTATCAACTCTTATTACTTCCAGTTCCTTCAGGACCCTTTCTAGTGTAAAGGGACTTGTGTCCATTTCTGCACCATTCTCACCTTGTACTCCATTCAGACCCATTACCCTCCTCTTCCTTAGTAAAGACTGAGCAGAAATACCTGTTCAATATGTCAGCTTTACTGTTGTCATCCTCCACACAGCCCCCATCCTCCCCCTTCAGTCTCACTATCCCTCCCTTTGCCTTTCTTTTCTCACTTATGTACCTGTAAAAGGTTTTGTCCCCTCTACCCACTGATTTTGCAATGTGTTCTTCTGTCTGAGCTTTGGCTTCCCTTACAGACCTCCCTGCCTCCCTTTGCTTCTCCTGGTACTTCTCCCTATCCCCTTCTGCCTGTGTCTTTTTGTATTGCATGAATGCAATCTATTTGGCGTTCACTTTCTTTGCTACCTCTTTGGAAAACCATAATGGTCTCCTCTTCCTTTTCCTCTTGCTAACCTGCTTAATACATAATTCTGTTGCTCTTGTAATCCCCATTTAAATACTTCCCTGTTCCTCAACCCCTAGATTCCTGCCCCATTCCCTTAATGCCTCTTTCAAGTATCTCCCCATTTTCCCAAAGTTTGCCCCCCTAAAATCCAGGATACGTGTTTTTGTGTAGTTAGGTTCTGCTCTTTCTGTGATTTCAAACCACAGTGACTGGTGGTCACTGTTCCCCAGGTGCTCCCCCACTCTTACCCCCATCACACTGTCCCTGTTTGTGAGCACAAGGTCCAGTATTGCCTTCTGCCGAGTTGATTCCATGGCCAGTTGCTTGAGGAAGGCACCCTGAAAGGAGGCCAGGATAAATCTGCTCCTAGTTGATGCTGCTGCTGGGATGCTCCAGTCCACGTCTGGAATATTGAAGTCTCCAACCAGTACTACCTCACCTTGTCTGCCATCCTCTGGATGGCTAGCATCAACTCCTATCTGTTTCTTCCTCCTGGGCTGGTGGTCTATAGACCACACCTGTGCGGATAGCTGGCCCCATTTTCCTTTCAGCTTAACCCACAGTATCTCTCCCCATTTTGTTCCTCCTGGATCTCTGTGGCCCTTATGTCATTTTTCACATACAGTGCCACTCCTCCTCCCTCTGCCTGCCCTGTCTCTTCTGAATATGTTGTAGCCAGGTATGGCCAACTCCCAGTCATGGTTATCATTACACCAGGTTTCAGTGATGGCCACAATGTCAGTCTGACTGCACCATGACAGCCTCAGATCTCCCATCTTGTTGCTAAGGCTCCTGGCATTTGCACACATGACTTTCCATGATTTGACCTCCCTAGACTGTTTCGCTGTTCTACTCCAGCCCCTTCCTTGGTTGTCCTTTTTCCCTGGTTCACCTTGCTGTCTGCCTTTCTGCTGAATTTTGCCCCTGTTCTGCCTATCCACCTCCTGGGCGCTAATCTCCATGTTTTGCACTTGGCTAACCTCCACATCCTTTCCTTCCATTTCTCTGGGTACCTCTATGTGGTTGTCCCTGTTTGGCAGTGTGGCATATGAGTTCTTGAGTGGAATAGGATCTGGGATGTGCCTCTGCCTGACTGGTCTAACCCTCCCTGAGCCCACTGTCATCCAAGTACTCCTCGTTCTCTGCATCCTCTGAAGTAAATTTAAAACAGGTGAACTTAGTGTGTTTCTTCTGTTAAAAATAAAATAAAAAATATTGGGAATTGGAGGCCAATTAGCCTTATGAATTCAGATTTTAAGATTTTGGCACATGTTCTACAAAAAAGACTACAAGCATTTGCATCTGATCTAATACATCCAGTACAGATCGGTTCTGTTCCTGGGTTGAACATTCAGAAGAATGTGTCAATACTAAGGGAGGTGTCTGAATTTTGCAAAGCAACACAAGATGCTGGATGCCTATTATCATTATATAAAGTTAACCATGCCTTTCTGTTTCATACTTTGAGTCATTATGGGATACAAAAAATTTTTATTCAATGGATTAAACTCATCTATGAAAATGCAGTAATCACTCCAGAAATAGCAGGGAGGGAAGGGGAGGGAACTATATTTCCATTGATAAAGGGGTATGGCAAGGGTGCCCTTTAAGCCCCTTGCTTTATATCTTTCACATAGACCCTTTCATCAGGAAAATAACAATGAATGAATGGACTCAAGGAATAACTGGAGTAAGTCAAGGAGTTATGGTTAAAATGTTGGCATATGCAGATGGTTTGTGTTGTTTTCTTAAAAATAAAGATAGTCTGGACCACTTTATGGCTGAAACTATAGCCTTTTCTAGAGTATCTGGGTCTCGCCTTAATCTTGACAAAAGCAGGGGTTTGTTGTTAGGTCCATCAACAATGGCCTGGTCAAATGTATACAATATCCAAATTACTATGGATCCTCTTAAAATTCCAGGAGTTTATTTTGGTCCAGGGGAAATGGATAAACTAAACTGGCAAAAAAACTTACAGATAGATGAGGCCAAAGTAATGAAAAGAAAAGGTTGGAAAATGTCTAAACTATTGTCAGTTTTTCTATATATCGCGGCTGTTTTTCCATTGCCAATAAGTCTTGAAAAAAATTATTTTTCCTTTTTTCTCAACTTTTTGGGGGCAGCAGGTTGAACCCTATTAAACGGGATATCACCTATCTACCCATAAATAAAGGTGGGGTTAACATGATTAATCCAATGGTTTTTCCATACCTTCCTTTGGATGAAGAATTTGACTAGACTCTCCCACCCACAGCAATCAATGGCTTCTATATGGAGCTGGAATTTGTTACAGGTAATCTTTGATCAATGTGTAGATGTAATACCTAAGGTAAATAGGAGGCAATATGGCGCAGTGGTTTAAGGCTCTGAGCTGCAAATCTGGAGACCTGGGTTTGAATCCCACAACCCCCACATGCGTACCGTGTGACCCTGAGCAACTCGCTTAACTTCCTTGTGCTCCCAGGTTGCACCTGTAAACAAGCTTTCAGCTTAGTGTGTCTTACCTGGTTAAATAATTGGAATAAAAAAAAAATAGGGCTTCTAGAATACCAATGTATTACATTAGTACACTTCAAAAACTGCATAAATGGAAGGTTACAAAATAAATGATTTTTCAAGGTAATGGAAAGAAGGTATACACATGGATTTTGAATCATTTAGACCCTTAAGAACCAGAATTTAAGAATTGTACCCCTTCAAACAACAAGTTTGTTTGAAAGGTCTTAACTAATAAAAGGGTTCCTAAAAATGTGGGATGTACAATGGCTGTGTGTGCATGGGATATTAGGGGTCAAAGGTAATAATAACCATACGGCTGTGGAGGAAAGGAATTGTTCATATCCAGGATGTAACCTATTATTAGAAACTCAGGATAATTTTTTTTTATTTCAGTGTTCACATGCTTCAGGGTTATGGCCTTTTTGGCAACTAAATGGCAATTACCATGGCTTACTCAGCTGACATATGATGCTCTGGTTTTGGGGAATTTTCCCTCTTTGCTTTCTAGATTTCATAGTGGAACATTGATAGTATTTTTTGCATGCTTGAAATATTACCTTTCATAGAGCAGATGTCAATTTTTGACTCAATACAAACAGATGTTGTAAGCTACATTTAGTAATATTTGTGAAACTGCATTATTGGATATATATTCAAAGGGGAAAAATGCACACTAGAGCTAAAATAATGATTTGGTGGAGTGGTCTAACTTTTTTCCAAACATATGCATAGCTAATATGATAAGTAAAGGTAAGGGAGAAGTCTAAGTGTACTTGATCATGTTAATAAATGTTAGTTTTTTTTACTAAGATTTCGTGGAATATGATTTGTGTAAATATTCCTCAGGATTATTATTGATGTAATATTATCTTTCTTGAATATATTACTTTATCTGTTTTTTATTTCTGTACATTTGGTTTCTGTTTTCCTGAATAAAACTCCCCTACTCTTTTCAAGAAGTGCCATGGGATATTTAACATCTACCTGAACTACCACCAGAACAGGCAGGTGGGACCTCAGTTTAACATCTCATCTGAAAGATGACATCTGAGAAGTGCAGCACCCCCCTCATGCTGCACTATAGTGTCAGTGTTGGGATTTAACCCAAGTGCCTGGTGTGGGAATAGGACCCACAGCCTTCTGATCTTCTGGCCTCAGAGGTGAGTGTGCAACCTGCTGAGCCACTGACACTGCATTTATCTTCCACATTATCCAAAATTTTATATAAAGGCAAAGCAACCATAATAGAAGTGATATATTTGAAATCTGATGATTAAAATACTTTTTTATGGCTTCACACCATAAAACCCCATTTTTATTTGGAAATGACAGTATTTACCCACTGTGTTAGTGAAAAGGGTTTAAAAAAAGAAGACTGCTGAATCATATTTTTTGGGGGTGTAAAAAATTGGCTCACAGTTATAAGTAAAAGTTCATTGGTAAACTGAAAACAACTGAGTTCAAAATCTTAGTTCATGAGAAAAAGATAAAGTCAAAATTCTTCTTTCATGACAAAAAAAACTAAGCCCAAAATCTTCTTTTGTGAGCTTATTTTGATACAATTCACCCACTGTGTTAACAAATGGGGCTTAAAAAAGGGGAGTGTTTAAAATTTGGGGGAAATGTTACAAAATGGCTGATTTATATGTAAACATTCATCGTTTATTTGAAACAAGTCCAAATTTTTCTTTCATGAGAAAAATATTGAGCCCAAAATCTTCTTTTGTGGGCATATTGTGATGCAATTCACCCACTGTTTTAGAGGAAGTGGCTTAAAAAGAAGAGTATTGAAAATTGGGTGGAGGGATGTTAATAAAATGGCTGAGTTATGAGTAACAGTCCTTTGGTAATCTGAAAAAAAGTAAAATTTTTATTTCATGAGAAAAAAAATAAGTCCAAATTCTTCTTCTGTGAGCTGAGATTCTTCTTTTATGAGTCTCACTAAAGAAGAATTTCATCTCACGAAAGAAGAATCCAAAGCCCTTACCAAGACTTCCACTTAGGATTTTAGGGATGTCCCAAAACCATATTTTGGAGTCATATTTCATGAAGTAAACTCCAGAATCAAGCTAAACAAATCCCATTTAGCTAGATTCATGTGTTTGCTTTTCTCCAGGGCATCATTTTTATGGGTTCCCAACTGTTTTTAAATAAAAACAAGATGGCTGCCACATGAAAGAAAATTTGTCATGAAAGAAGAATGTCAGCTCATGAAAGAGGAATCTTCTTTCATAAGCCAGGAATTCTTCTTTTGTATCAGACATACAAATGAAAGAAGAAAGGACCAAGAACAAACAATATCCTCACTACTTAGGCTGCAGTATAGAAAAGCTTTTATTAAAACATACCACCATATAGCATTCACAAACAGGCTGTCACTGAACAGAGACCCTGACCGGTTATGCACCTAGTGCATCATCAAAGGATGATCATCCCCCTGATGATGCACTAGGTGTGAAACCAGTTGGGGTCTCTGTTCGGTGACAGCCTGTTTGTGGACTCTATGTGGCAGTATATTTTAAATGTTATTTAATGAACGCTTTTTATACTGCAGGCCGAGTAATGCAGATATTGTTTGTTCTTGGTTGATGCTGTCTATCCTGCACACTTTGAGCAGTACAGCTATATTGCCCCAGGACTGTATATAAATGAAAGACCCTATTGAGCATGCTTAGAACTGAAATTTTAAATCCTGATAATTTGGGAATGGATTAAATATGTTTTCACCAAACCTAAAAATTGCATCTTTTTATGGCAAGCCCCTTCTATCCTGAACATTTTAGAACATAATTCCAAACCATCTGGGGTACAGATGACAGCAAGAAAATGCCAAAACCCCTGATTTTTCCACTTTTTGCACTGCCAGGATCTGGAATAAAGCAAGAAAAACAAACCCAAGCTCGAATCTGCCTCATATGCTAAGGTAAACATCCATTAAGACCATAACTAACAAATACCAGCACCATGAGTCAAAGTGCGAAAGTCTTTATTCATGCAATTCATGCAAAATAACTGCCACAGCATGGGTTAGCAGACCTCTACAGGTTTCACAATTACTACTATGTCATCAGGAGATACTTCACATATGCTTGGCTACCATTTGACCATCACAAAACTTGCCAAATCAAGAGACCTTGTCCACCAGACCTTATACATGCAAAATGTCATGCAATTCTGTTGAACAGGGCAAGGTTATTAAGGTGAAAATTAAGGGTTTAACATTCAACACCCAACTCAACGCTAAGTATAGGGGACTACCAGGCCCCTATTATACACATCTATCTATCTGTCTGTCTGTCTGTCTGTCTGTCTATCTATCTAGCCATAGCTATATTATAGGGGTGCAGTCGTGTCCCTAAAGTTAGGGTTGAGTAGTCTGTTTAATGTTAAGCCTCAAAGTTTGCACTTTAATAACTTTGCAACTGATTAATAGATTTGCATAAAATTTGGCATGCACTGTCCTGTGGGGTAGGTCTCTTGAGGTGGCAAGTTTTGTTGCAGTTGGATGTACAGGTTTTGAGATCTGTGATCCTGAGATATGGATAGTGCAAAAACCTTAAAATTCACCCTTTTTTGCAGTTTTTTCCTCATCATCTTACACCCAGATGGTGAAGAATTTTGTTGGGAATTTTTTATAATAGAAACAGCTTGGGTCACAGAACTGACTTGCATTTGTTTGGTGAAAAAATATTGATCCATTGCAAGGTTATTCAATTTTTAATTTCCCATTATTTTCAAAGTGAATTTCACGTTCCGGGATAGAGGAATGGAACAAATAAGGATTTTGGTCTCATGAAAAAGGATTCTTTTTCTTGAGGTGCAATCCTTTTTTTGTGAGAAAAAAATCATTTTTCATGAGCCACCATCTTGTTTTGTATTTTTCCACACAACAAATTGTCATACCTCTCAACAGGGATGTCTTTTACAGGCATCCAAACATGTATCATGCTCATTGGGAGCTGATTAGCTCCCATGGCCTGTGAACTGTTTATATCCTTTAGAAACATAGAAACATAGACTTTGATGGCAGATAAGGACCGCTTGGCCCACCTAGTCTGCCCATTTCCCTACCTACAGGATAAGCTGCAGATCCTAGTTAACCAACAGCCTATTTCTTCCTACCCTCCACAAGAATTGCCTTGTGTCTGTCCCAAGCATTCTTGAATTCTCCCACAGTTTAGACTCCACAGCCTCCTCAGAAAGGCTGTTCCATGCATCCACCACCCTCTCTGTGAAAAAATACTTCCTCACATTGCCCCTGAGCCGACCTCCCTCTATCTTCTACCTCTATCTTTTTTGTGACTTGCTAAGTTCCTTTTTTGTGAACCTTTTTCACATCGTGAAAAAAGAAATTGGCTTGCAAACAAGGATTTGTTTAGTTAAAGAGCTAGTGTACACAGTTAAACTAGCCCCATTATGTTGACTGGAGTGCTTAAATTAGCTTAATTTAAGTGTTATTGTGAGTATTCAGGTAGACCTGCCAGATTTTATATATGTAATCAGAATTCCATTTCAACAGTGCTTTCCGTTCATCTCGATGAATGTCTGTGTGTTGCAACTGTCCTTTATCAATGTGTGACCCTTGCTTGGGAGTATATACAGTATGTACCATATTCCTTATTTTGTAGCTGCCCTCAGTTAGTAGATACCCTTAAATACAAGCTGCATGCCCAAATTTATGTTTAGATAAAAGCTGCCATTGTATTAAAGCTGTGGCTATTAATCATAGCTACAAAATGGGTTCTGATCAAAAGTACTGAAGCTCACAGGAAACAACAGATGGAGAAGCTCTCAATGGGCCATTACTGGCTGCCCCTGCCCCTACACCACATCACAGCTGAGACTACAAGAAACAGGGAATGCTATAATCTGCTACACTAGTTATGCCACAATGGTCGGAACAAACGACAAGCCACATAGTCACGATCATCCAAGTAGGACTATTTTCTCACATACTTAGGGTACTATGGAACCCATAGTAAATTCTATATTTAGCTTTACTCTGTGTTCTCTCTATTTTCTACATGCTAATCAGGTTACATGCTACAGGCACAGCAGTATCTCTCTCTCTCTCTCTCACGCACACACACACACACACACACACACACACACACACACACACCCGTTACACACGGTTACTCTTTCAGCATACCATATACTCTCTAAGGCTTCTAAAAAAGCTCTGAAAGTATTAGATTGGACAGCAATACAGGTGTAGCATGTGCAGATCCACACAGACATCTGTTTGAGGGGGAGATATTTGGGGGCCTTTTTAAATAAAAGCAACCCTCTAATACTAGATGCCTTTGATTAGAAGCTGTGGCAAAAAACAAGAAAATGCATTTGAAGCCGCGGCTTCTAAATTAGGAAATATGCTATATCAACCAGAGCTCTTTGCAAACAGTTGCACATCACATATACTTATGACAATTCGTAAGTCATTGTATTGCAAGAAAATCTTTATGAAATCTGCAGACTCATTGGCACTTGTACACATAATTCACATGCAGTGCAATGGTTAATGTCAAAAAATTTCTCACTCAGTTCTATTCAGTGTTTTATAAATCAGAATAGGCCAGCTTGTGCAATGCACTTTAAATGTAATAACATAGTTTGACAATACACAATAAACTTTAAAATACATCACAAAATGCAAGGGTCAGACTGCTCCACAGAGGGGAGAATCTTTAAGATAATATTTACTGCTGCATCACAATACATAGTACTAATGAAATTCTGTAAAGAAGGACCACAACTTTTTATAGTGGATTTGGTTTTAAAATATAGTCAGTAGAAAAGCTATTTTTTTTTTTATTTCTATCTAACTTTTGAATATGCTCCACTGTGCTCAGGTTACTGTTAAATTGCAATGCATTAAAATGCCTTGGCGTGTTCAGAAACACTCAGTGAAAGCAGCTGGGAAGGAAAGGAGTAGGGAAAGGTTTTAAAACCCACAAACCTTACACCCTGAGAGTGGGATTCCCTAGTTTCTAGTGGCAGCCCCACCCACTGATCGCTGTTTCCAATTTTCCTGGTCTAGTGGCACCCCAACCCACCAGTCACCATCCCCATTGTAAAATGTTATATTCCCAGGTGTCTCATGGCCCCTGACCTGCCAATTGCTGTTTCCCATTTCCCTGGTGTCTAGTGACACCCCCACCCACTGATCACCATCCCCATTGTAAAATTTTATATCTCTGGTGTCTAGTAGCACCCACCACCCTCCCATCTCAATCTGAACCTGAAATTAAGAAAATGGCCCCTCGATGTTTTTTTCAAAACCTGTAGAAAAAGGTCCCCTTGCTGATCAGCCCCCCACCCCACCTCCCACTCAGCATTCACCACCCCACACCCCCAGTACACCCCCACATACCCTCACTCACCTAAACAGAACCCAGGTTCAAGACCCACTCTCTGATTGAAGACACGTTTTGCTGCTGGAACCAATGACTGCATTATGAGAAACTAAGGTGAACGTGGTTCAGTGTATTTCAATGGGGGGGGGTTCAACTTGTATGCATAACTTTGCCACTTTTTGAGATTTTTATCCCAAATTTTCAACATGGCCTTTTGGGAACCCCACCTCATGAACAAAGTGACTGTCATTAAGCAACTGCTGCCTGAAAGGTGATTTCATGGTCAGTGGGTGAAATCACCTTGTCGGCAGGATTTGACAATTTTTCCAGAAAATGTTCATGAGGTAGGGTCATAAGAAGGCTATGTTGATAAATTGGGATCAAAATATGTAAAAATGGCCAAGTTATGACCATTTGTTACAATTTGGCTATGCGTGCTCGTAACTTTGGAAATGTTAAATATTTTGACCTCAGATTTTCAAAATAGGCTCCTTACTACTCCACATCATGTACGTCACATCTGTCATTTTTTCAAATCATGGCCAAAATGTGTTTTTACACCTGTGGTGCAGAATGTCATTGCAGTTACACAGAATTACATTTTGGCAGGGATTTGAACATTTTCTGTACTGGGTACATGAGGTGGCATAATAAGATGGCTATGCTGACAATTTGGTCACTGTTGTCCTATACATGGAAGTGCAGGGCACTTCCACAGCTGCATACAGTGAAGCTCGCCAGGATGAAACCCAATTCTGCAGCATTCTGCAGCATGCTGCAGCAGAGCTACTGCAATAAACAATGTAATTTCAATGGGAATTAGTCCCTTTTGTCATGCAAGAAACTGTGACACTGCCAGAATGAAGTCTAGTGTCACATTTTTGAGAATTAACCTCTTAAGAGCCCATTGTTTCTATCAGGGGGATATGATACATGATAGAAACATTCAAATGCATCAACAGTATTAATAAGATGCAGGAGGGAAGCATTACACAAAGAAAAAGATGGTCAAGGGCAAGGGGTCATGACATGAAGCTGGAAGGGGGACAACTCAGAGGGGATGTGTCGAAATACTTCCTCATCAAAAGGGTGGTGGGCAACTGTAAGAGCCTTCCAGCAGAGGTGGTGGGTACTAAAATGGTAACAGGATTCAAACATGCATGGGATAGACACATATTTCATTAAAATCCCTGCATAGCATTACCTCAAATTATTTTAGGTTTCCCAATTCAAAAAGGAGTTTGATAAAGAAATCAGATTGTGAAAATGTAGAAGCATAAATATTACAGAAAGCCACCCTTCTCCCAAACAGTGTTCCAGATAGAACTTGACAGTAATCTTCAGAGACAGATATCTGGTTAAGTTTAATACAATTTACACCTTTTCTAATCCAAATTGCTACTCCTCTTTTTTGCTAGAAAAGCAGCTATGTTCCACTTGAGAGACCCAATTTCTTAACAGTGTGTCTGCTTCTGATAACATGAAATGGGTCTCCTGTAGAAAGTAGATCTAGGCCCTATTATTGGGTTCCTTTTCATTAATTTGATTATAGCAGTTACTGGGGAGAGCTTGCCAAGGTCAGTAGTTAGACAGGCAAATTGGATAGGCATGCCATTCAACCCAAAATAATCTTGGAAGAGCATTAGTTTGGATTTATAGGCCTGCCTATCCAATGTACCTCTCCTGTAGAAAGGCACCAACTGTTTTATGTTTCTGAAGGTGGTTAAGAACTTTTTTCCGTTTGATTGGGGAATGTAGTCCCTGCACAATACAGGATGTAATTATATTACACACTTTAAAGTAGACTGAACTAAGTTATGATTCCCGTGAAACTATCCATAGTTCTAGTACACTGGAGTATAATATTCTAAGCAATAAGTGTTCTGATTAGGAAAATGTTATGTAGCAACTAATATACTGAAACGAGAAACAAATAAACTTGATACAAGAATTTATAACAGTTTGTTGAGTCTAAACAATACTGTCCTGTCCTAAAACTAAGGAGTATGAAGCAATTTGTAGCAGTAATACAATTTACAACAGTGAGAAATGAGGAGATGTGTGGGGAAGACCACTTAAATCATTTCCCAACGTGGAACCACACAGCTCAATGGCACTTAAGTGACTTTAGTTCTCACACAATAAATTTGAATAGCTTTAAATTAACTGCATTAGACATCAAAGGTTAAACTATATAGAAGCAGGCACAATTTTTCCTCAAGAGTCTGGCTTAACATATACGCTGAAGAGGAATATGGAAAACAAAATTTGTTGGCATAAAAGGACAGCTTGAGCCATCTAATCAATTAGCCATTGCTAGATACAGTACTCCCAAGGATGTATATACTGTATTTTCTACCAGTTGAGTATTTAGCTGCAACATTTAAATTGTCAGAGGGTGTATAAGTTTTGCAGCAGAAAGACTGAAGGAAGAGAACAGCACAGAAAAATACTGTACATTAATAGGCAAGCACATTTTTGTTAGAAAAGTAAAGTTATGTATTGTAACCAGGTGCATCTAGCTGTTAAATTGTAAAAATGGTCTAGACTAGGCTTGCTAAACCATCATCTGCTTGCTCACTCCATATGTCAAGAAAAAATAGGAACAAGGTCTTGACATACATTAACAGGCATGGGGGGTGGACACAAATTTATTTACAGAATAGAGAGTTTGTCATAGGTTGGAAGCCATTAAGGAAAATAAGGCAACTGGGCCAGACAGAATCCACCCAAGGGTACTTAGCCAACTGAGCATGGTGCTATCTGCTCCTCTGACAACACTGTTCAGCACTTCACTGGAGATAGGAGTAGTTCTGGAGGAATGGAGAAGGACCAATATGGTCCCTCTGCACAAGAGTAGCAGTGGGGAGAAGGCAAGCAATTACAGACCAATCAGTCTTACATTAGTAGTGGAGAAGTTAATGGAGTCCCTGCTGATACAGAGACTGATGGAGTACCTGGAGACATATGGGCTGCAGGACCACTGGCAGCATGGCTTTACAGGAGGACATCATGCCAAACAAATCTCATAGATTTCTTTGACTGGGTAGCTAGAGAGATGTATCAGGGGAAGGTAGTGGATGTGACCTATCTGGACTTCAATAAGGCCTTTGACACTATAGCACAAATGAGGCTGATCAATAAACTTAGCCTGGCAGTGGGGAAGATGGTGGTCTGCTGGGAACCAAACTGGTTGAAAGATAGGAGGTAGACAGCGGTGGTAAATGGCAGTCACTTGGAGGATGAGAGAGTGACCAGTGGAGTACCACAGGGTTTGGTTCTGGGCCCTCTCCTCGTCAATGTCTTCACAAGTGACATTGCTGAGAAACTGGAGGGGAAGGTGTGTCTCTATAGATGACACAAAAATATGCAACAGGGAGAATAACCAGGAGGTTCAGGAGATAATGCAAAGGGATCTGGGCAAACTAGAGGAGTGGTGTATGGTGTGGCAGCTGGGTTTCAGTGCCAAAAAATTAAATGTCATACACTTGTGGTAAGGTAGCCAAGTGACTGTGCATAAGATGGGGGTGAGGTACACAGAGTTATCAAGCAATAGAGGGACCTTGGGTGATCATATCTGATGATCTCAATATGGCAGTGCAGTCCAACAGGGAAGGAGGCAAGGTGAGCTGAATGCTGGTGTGCATAAAGAGGGGAATCTGTAGTAGGACAAGGGAGATGAGCTGTCTCTGTATCGCTCACTGATGAGACCCCACCTGTAGTACTGCATCCAGTTCTAAAGGCTGCATCTCAACAAGGACATCAACAGGATGTAGGCAGTCCAGAGGAGGGCTACAAAAATGGTGCAGGGTTAGCACAAGAAGCTACACAAGGAGAGACTGTGGGAGCTCAATATCTACCCCCTGGACAAAAGCAGAGTGAAAGGAGATATGATTAAGACCTATAAGTACTTCTTTGGAGTGAACAAAGTACAGGAGGGGAGATTCCTTCAATGGATGGGGAGCACCAGAACATTGAGGCATGCAATGAAGCTTGAGGGGGGGGGGGATATTTAAGAGGGATGTTAGGAAATCCTTCTGCACAAAAAGGGTAGTAGACACCTGGAACAGCCTGTCAGAAGAGGTGGTAGGGGTGAAGACAGTGGGGAGCTTCAAACATACGTGGGATAGACACATGGGTATAAAAAGTAGAGGTAATAGAAAAGGGAGGGACACCTGTGACCAAGTAGGGTCCAGGGTGTAGTGTTAGGGAGGGGAAATAGGGCAGACCAGATGGGCCTACAGGCCCTTGTCTGCCAACACTTCTATGTTTCTCTGTCTCCTTTTGTATGCTCAGCATTGTAATCCTAACCAAGTGGCATTCAGAGCTTTCCCAGCTTCCTGAGAATCCTTGACTAAACACTCCAGCAAGGACTATTTATTGGCATACAAAGCTTTTTCTAAGTAGAGATATACACTATTATGTTGCAAGCACACAGGAAACATTTTTTGTCACAGTCCCCGCTAATTAGTTATCAATTCCTATGAAATCCATTTGGCTGTGCACCACATTATAGTGGAATCAACTAATTCCTGCATTTGCTGTTTGTCCAGCCCCCAAACACAAAATCTAGCTTGCACCCTGTGGCTTTGAAATAAGACAACAGTCAAACAACTTGTTATCTATATTGACATTCATCTGAAGCAGCTAGATCAAATGTGTCCAGGGTTTCAACAGCAGGCATGGTTCAAAGAGAGGAGAAGGAGCACAAGTTGCATTATCAGAGTTACTGCTTCCTCTACTAGGTCAAGTTGAAGTTTAGATGACGAGTGAAGGAGGGGAAGAAATTTAGAATAAACAGATTTTCAAATGTTAGCACCGGCACTGACATGATTTGTGCCAGTGCTATCAGGATTTGCTGCCTGCAGTGAGGGGGCATATTCAGAGTCCCATGTAGCATACTCAAAACCTGTTAGCACACAGGCACTAACATAAAGCTATGCCCATGCAAATGAGTGGACCCCCTCCTGCATATGAGTGCAGCGGCATGTTCAAAGGTTTGCAATGGTGGTAAATGTCCCCCAAAGCAGTGCCATTTACCAAAGTCAAAAAACATCTTTACTGAGTGCTAAGCCCATGCCCCAACCTCACCAATGTCAGGGCAGCTGTACTGCAGCTGCCTACCCCTGATCACCTGTCACACCAGTGAGGTTGCCATCCTTGGTGTCTAATCGCACCCCCTACCCCAAACGCCCATCCCATGTACAGTAAATATCTTCGGTGTCTAGTTGCACCTCTTACTCCTGATCACCTATCCTGTGTTCTTTAGACATAGCCCTGTTGTCTAGTGACACCCCTCAGGCACCCATCCCACATCAGTGATGCAGCTCCCTGGTGCCTACTGACACTCCCCACCCCTGGGTGCCCATTTCATGTCAGTGATACAGCTGCCTGGTGTCTGGTGGCACCCTCCACCCCCAATCATCTGTCCCATCCCATGTACATTAACTATCCCTAGTGTCTAGTGGCACACCCCTCCCCAGAACACCCGCCCCATGTGTGTCTGACACATCCCTGATGTCTAGTAGCACCCCTTTACCCTGAACACCTGGCCCATGTACAGTATAATATCCCTGGAATCAGTGGTAACCTCACCCCCACCCTCTGAATGTTGGTTGATTTACAGACCAGTAAGCACTGGCAGTCCAGCATCCCTCCCTACCTGCCCTGCCTACACCCAGAATACCACCCATCCAACCACCCTTTACCAGGGTGTCCAGGGATGTACCTGGGATCCCAGTAAAGTGACTGGTACAGACCTCCTCTCACCCCTTTGGCTGGCCACCATATAAGCTAACAGTGAACGTGTGAACAGTATACTGTACAAGAGCTCAGTGTCAGCTCATAAGGTGGCTGGCCGAGGAGGTGAGAGGAGGACTGTGCTAATCACTGTACTGGGATTCCCGACATGTCCCGGACACCCTAGTAATAGGGGGGTTGGAGGGATGGTGTTCAGGGTGTGGGTGGGATCAGTGGGGAATGCTGGACCATGAGTATTTACTGGCCCATACGTTGATGGCATTCAGGGGGTGGAGGGGTACTACTGGACACCAGGGATATTATACGGTACATGGGCCAGGTGTTTGGGGGTAAGGAATGCCACTAGACATGAGGGATGTGCTGGACATACACTGAATGGGTGTTTGGGGGGGTGGGAGTGCTGCTAGATACCAGGGATATTTACTGTACATGGGATGGGTGATTGGGGTGGGGCCCCACTAGACACCAGGGAGCTGTATCACTGAAATTGTGTGGGCACCCAGAGGTGAGGGTACCACTAGACACCAGAGAGCTGTATCACTGTCATGGGATGGGCACTAAAGGGGTTATTACTAGACACCATGGCTATGTCTAATGAGCATGTGACAGGGTGATCATGGGGTGGGATGCCACTATGCACCAGGGCTATGTGTAACGAACAGTGGACAGGTGATTGGGGGTGCCACTAAACAACAGAGCTATGTCTAACACCTAATGGACAGGTGACCAGGGGTGCCACTAGACTCGAAGGAGCTGTATCATTAACATAAGATGGGTGTTCAGGGGGTGAGGTGTGCCACTAGTCTCCAGGGATGACATCAGGTGCACACAAGATGGGCACTAAGGGCCAACTACTCACCATGCAAATGAGCCTTTAATGGGTATGCAAATGGAACCTTAGTATCTTGCATTACCAGTGGGCTCATTTGCATGTTGTGGCTGAATATAACCCACAGGGGGTCCCAGTGTTATCTATCCTGGAAGCGCTGTTCCCTGTGGGCTGGATACAGCCCAGGTCCATGTCAGGGCATTGTAGTTTTACTTGGCACTATGTTGACATGGGCTGATATTCATTCAGATAGTATCAATCCACTATGTGACTGAGGATAGCAGTGCCTAATTTGGGCGCAGGTGCAAGTACAGTGCTAGCCTTTGTGCCATGCTTGTGCCACCGCTTGAACATCTGCCCTATGTCTTTATTAGGGGTGGAGGCAACAGTATTTCTTTTGCCAGTACACCCATGTGTACTTCCGAAGCATATGTAAGAAATATCACTCCTTTCTTGCTTATCAGTATGTCAAACTCTCTGCAACTTGAGAGACAGTCAGTATCAATGGGAAACCAAGCAGAAGGAGTAATAACCTCCAGTTGTTGGTAGCTTTCCTATTCAACTAATGGGGGAGGGTGTCTAATTGAATGTTCATTACAGAAGGTGTGGCAGTGCTGGATGTATCGTTTTCAATATAACTTGGATGGAGTAGCATACCAGATACTATGTTATCGTAGCACTTGGTTCTGCCTCTTTCCCATAAGAATAATTTGTTGAAGCCATCAATCAATTGTCCTCTGTCTTTATAAAAGGTTGTATCAGTTTGGGGGACCAGGAAAGAGATTTAGGAATAGATTTAGTTTTTTTTTACTAAATATGAAGGTGGTAGTTGGGTCGGAATGTATTAAGACTGCCCACAGGTACAGAGATGCTGAATGCAGAGTCAGTGCTTCAGCTAAAAGAGGAGACAGTTGCCATGGTGATGAGGGATGGCTCATGCTAGCACACGAGAGCAACAGTTATTTATTTTTAAAATCATGTCTCTGAAGAAACTCCTCAACAGCAGCCAGCCAAAGCCAGCCAAAACTTAGACATAAACTCCTAGGTTTCTTTAACAGAGTGCAAATCATGGAAACCTCCTCCTCTACTAACAACCAAAATAGCAGGGCACTTGATAAAATATAACACATTCTGTGACTGATGCACAGCATGAAGTTCAGTAAACTCTTTTCTTCTTTCCACAATTTCTGATGGAAAATCCTGGCATTTGTGGATCCAATCTTGCCCACACATTAAAACTTTTCTTTGTCTGTCTACATTAAGAATTTCTTGTTTCACATTAAATCTGAGAAAACATGTAATTACAGGTCTAGTGTTTTGTTTTGACCATTTCTGAGCTTTGCTTTCAATGCCCTACATGCTCTTTCAAGCTCAAGTGACCATTGCCTCTGAAAGTTAAGGGAAAACTACACCCTAATATCTTGTGAATGTTATATGTTTCCATGTCAATGGACAACTCTTTCCCTGTAGCTGTTAGGGATATATGTGATTTCTTTAGTTTTTTTTAATGTTCATGCTAATCCTTGTAACTATCTTGGGGGTCTCCATTTTCTGGTTGTTGAAATCTCATTGTCCCTGAGAGCTGCATTAGCATATTAGAATATGATGTGGTGGTGCCCTTTACACTCCACAGTATGCCTGTCTGCTTAATTAGATTTCAACAAAATAAGTTGCAGGAAAGTGTGAAATACCGCATTTACCTTCAGTTAGCTTTGCAAATGGTAGGGTTTTGTCCATTAAATTGCTTTCAATTTGTGTGTTTCCAGAGGGTTTTTTTCAGTATACTTGTACTTTTAGCATAGAGATACATGGTATAAATGGGTGATGTGACATCACGTTCTCATATGTTAATGCAGCTCACATGGTCAATGAGATTTCAACAACCACAAAACGGAAACACCCAGATTAGTCACAGGGAACTAGCATGAGCAGTGAAAAGAAACTAAAGCAAACACTATATCCCCATCAGCTACTGGAAAAGAGTTGTCAGTTGACAAGGAAACAAATAAAATTTGCAAGATATGAGGGTATGGTTTTCCATTAAGTAGGCTTAGAATAAGTCCCTGAAGAAAACATATCGCATATTTCTCCTCAATACCCTCAGGTACCAAACAAATCACAAATTGTTCCACCTACTCCTATTTTTCCAGACAGCACAACAATTTGCCTATGTAATTTGTGTGGGGTTCTGTAGTGTCAACATTTTTAATGAATGATTCCTCATTAAATGCTGGTCTGTCTTCAAAAGTCTCCATCCTTTCAGAGTTCAATTGCTTTTTTTTCTATTGTTATCTGTTTCTCTTAAGTTCAGAAATGTTCAAGAATGTTCAATTTTATAGATGTTAACATTTCCTTTATAAATGACATGTCTTGTTAACATATTGCATTAGATGGTTGTGGTGGAGAGGCCCTGGTCTGGCTGCCAGAGTTCCGCAGTCCATTTTTAGTCATGATTTTTTTGATTAGATGTTTCTGCCCCTTTTGCATGTTCTGTACAAATGAAGAACACAGTCCACAAGTTTCTGTGTTTCATCTAAGGGGTTTTGCTTCAGATAGTAGGTTATTTCATTTAGACTTTTAATGGCCTCAATCGATGTGATCAGGCAGGTACATTTACTTCTGACCTATAAGCTTATGCAGAATCCTATTTCGATGGGGTTATGTTGGTTAAAAAGCAAAAACATATTAACAAAGGAATTGAGATCCCATATGAGACAGTTATATGTTCCTAAGGTCAAAATAGTTAAAGGATCTAACATTTTACTATTAGAGCTGCAAAATTATGGAATTCCCTACCAAGTGATATAGTACTGGCAGCCTGCTTTAAGCAATTTAAGCATAGATGAGATGATTTTCTTGTCCAAAACCAGATGGGCTATTAACCCCATTAGGAGTGGGAGACAATTAAATGGGCTCTCAGCCTACTTTGTCTTAACTTATCAAGTATTACCAAGTATTACAGCATTTTCAGCAGGCAGCATTGTTTAACTTGCCAGAGGGGGATTAAGAGGGAATTACAAAGATTGTCATTAATGCATTTATTAACACCTATACCAAATATCCAGGTTGAAATGAATGGTTAAATGGTATCAGTACTATGAACACAGAATTTGGATTAAGAAACAGAGGTGTCCATATTAAAGAAGCAATTAACACGGCAAGAATATTTTCCAGAGGGTCCCTGGTCAGATAATCAGATATCCACAATAAGGCAAAAGATAGCTAACTAGCTAGATAGATAGATACATAGACAGACAGACAGACAGATAGATAGATATAGCTTGTTTGTGAGGCTACTGGTGGCTGGAATCGTACCATTTGGTAAACCAAGAGTGGGATTACGGGAGGAAGGGGGCAGAACATTCCAGTCTCTGTCTCAGTACTAAATAATGAAAAGCCAGTACACTCAAGTCCACCACTGCCTGCCATGAAATACTGACTGTTAGCAGAAACGACAGCCCCTCTGCCTCTCCTGAAAACTCCTGCCATGAAGGGAAGTGCCATGGGGGTTAAGGTAACAGTAAATAGGTCAGTGGAAGTTGAAGCAGAGTAGTTGCCAGAGGCTCCAAAAGAGGGTGGGGATTTGAAACTGGCTGGGGAGAAAACCTTCAAAAGAAAAGGATAACTTGGAAATGGTTTGGACTAGAATAGAGACTTATTTTTTATGAATCTTGGAGTCAGGACAACATCTTAAAAGAATAATATTGATATTCTTAATTATAAATTATTTAAATTATTGATTCTTATATTATGGATTAATAACTTGCATAATGTTTAAAAAATATATTTTTATTAAGCTTTTTCTCCACAGCTATGTTCATCTATATGCCCTGTTCACAGATATATACAAGCTTAGGCCCATCAACCCCTATCCTCCCCAGAACCCTGTTTACCCCAACATTCCCCACCATTTTCCCCCATGGCTAGGCTCAAGGGAGAAGGCCATCCTCTTCCCCTGAGGTAGTATACTATGTGGATTAGGATCCAGTGTAGGCTAGCCTTGGACAAGGGGTCACACTATGAAATTGGGGGGGAGGCAGAGAGGAAATATGAGAAAGTACTGCTTCACGGAAAGGGTGGTGGATGCTTGGAACAGCCTTCCAGCAGAGGTGGTGGGGGCTAAAACAGTAACAGGATTCAAGAACACATGGGATAGACATAAGGCAATCTTAGAGATAAGGTGAGGGGGGGTGGAAACCAGAGACTTTGCAGGATCTGCGGTGGCATTGTAGGAAGGGAAAATAGGGCAGATTGTTTGGGCCAGGAGATTCTTATCTGCCGGCTACGTCTATGTTTCTAGCACTAGGAACTAGGATTTTTTTTAAGTCCAGGCCATCATATAAACAGTCATGGGTGTTTCCTCCCCAGTTGTCTCCCTGGTTACTCCCTCCTCCTCTGGCAGGGGTGTAGTCTATCAGGTGGCCCTGGCTGCATGCTATGTGGTCCTGTGGAGGAAGCACTCCCTTGGCCCACTCCACACAGATTGCTGCAGTACCATAGCTTAACACTGTCTGTCCCCAACCACTGAACACTGCCAAGCATCAGCTACTGTAATCTGGCTTAGCTCCCAATGTGGCACCCCGAGCTCCCATGTGAACATAGGTCACCTTCACAGCAGCACAGCGTATTGCCGCTGTGCCATCTGGCCAGCCTGTTTTTCTTAACTTTTAACAATTTTTGGTTGACATTCAGAGCAAACAAATAAGTTTACACTGTATTTATAACCATAGCCTATTTGCAAAGTACTACAATAATGTCACAAAAATGGAAGCATCTTCACATGGGCCTCTATGCACTAATGGGCAGGAAGGCTGAGACAGAGAGACAGAGAGAGAGAGAGAGACAGAGAGAAAGCAGCCAAAGCTTCCTTAAATCAAGGAGGTTATTTTTTAGACTACACTGAACTGAATTATTACTTTTTGTACCTGTGTAAATAACTAGTATTGATTCTGTTTTTGGGGCTGACTTTTCTTAGTTTAACTTTAATTTGTCAGGGAGTAACTGTAGCTGGGAGATAATTGCAGTCATCTGTGACTAGACCTGTTACTTAACCTCTGTGGAGTAGGTGTCTGAAAGGAAGGAAGGCACTCCCTGGGGTTGAGGGTCAGAGTTGTAGTTGATTGTTTCTGGATGGCATAGATTTACTCCCACCCACCCTGCCTCGCACCCCACCTGCCCCAAGTGGATAACTTCCTTTATAGCAGGGGATCTGACATCACTTCCCACAAAACTGCTAACAGCATACACCTGTTCATATCCTTCAAGGCACAGCACACTGAATAGGGGTTAGAGACGCTCACAAGCTTGCACACACTAAAACAAGAACAAAGGAAAAAAAAAGAAAAGCATCTGTAACAGAAAGGGACACAGACACATGAGGAGTGGTGCAATGCACTGGCTATGGAGCAGCAGTCTTCCAGGAGACGTTCTGGAGACTGTGTTGCTGCTCTATTTGCAGGCACCTCTCTGGTCTGAGGGAGGAGGTTGTTCATCTCCATGCTGACCTGGCAAGGATTCAGGAAACCTGCTCCCCCATCCAGGGACCACCCAGGCCACTGCCACTACCATAGAGGTTGCCAAGAAAGAGGAGTGGTTGGACTACGGTGGGCTCAGGGAGGGTGAGGATGGTGAAATAGAGGTGCATCCCTCCAGTTGTGCCTCTCCACAATTCATTCACCACTCTGGCGGAGCATGGTTCCTCTATGGAGGCACCCACAGTGGAGGCCAAGGAGGATGCTGGGAACCTTTACAGTGGAGACCCACAGGAGGTGGCACAGGACCCCACAGGGGAAGGAAACAACTCCTGGTTGGGGACTCAATTTTAGGGGTGTAGAACTGGGGGAGGGAGGGGAAAGGGAGGTAAGGTACCTTCCCGATGCCATGGCTTGGAGGTACAGGAAATGAATACTCAGGATTGTGGGAGCAGCTGCAAGGGGATGTGAACTGGATGTCATTATCCACCTAGGGACAAATGATCTGGCTGAGAATGAGATCAGAGCAGTGCAACAGGAGTTTGTGGAGTTGGGGAAGGGCCTTAGACAAGTAGCACACACGGTAACTTTTTTGGAAGTGCTACCTGTCTATGGCATGGATGAGGCTAGGGCAATCCGCACCATGGGATTCAATGACTGGTTGAAAAACTGGTGCAGAGCTCATGGATTTGGCTTCATTGGGTACTGGGGCTCCACCTGGAGGGACGCAGGCCTATACAGGTGCAATGGTCTGCATCTATCAAGGAGGGGAACCAGGATCCTAGGTGATAGGTTTAAATTCTTCATTGGCAAGCATTTAAATTAGCCAAGGGGGAGGCACTGAAAAGTAGAAGGGAAATTCTAGCCCCCCCCAAAAAAATCAGGGTAGTTAGTGAGGTAAACACCAAGATAGAACAGTCGATAGGGAGAAGGGCAGGGGTAAATGAATAAAAAGACAAAGGCAGTAAGGACAGAGATGGGGCAAAAAGAAATAAAGCCATAAAAAAATGGAGGGTAATAAGTACCAATGCCCATAGTCTAGGTAAAAAGCTCCCTGAAATGGTGGCCTTGATGAAAGAGGGATGCCTGGATATCGTGGCAGTCATAGAAACATGGTACACAGAAAACCATGACTGGGATGTCAACATACCAGGGTACACAATCTACAGTAGGGACAGGCAGGGAAGAAGAGGAAGAGGAAGGAGTAGCTCTCTATGTAAGGGAAGGGATCCAAGTAACATAACTAAAGGGTAAACAGGGAGGAGAGAATGCACTGTGGATCACCCTGGAGACTGGAAATGGCACCACAATCAGTACAGGGGTTGTATACAGACCCCCGTCTCAGGGGGAGGAAATGGACAAGGAAATGATCGAAGGCATCGTTGGGATGGCAGAGAAAGAGGAGATATTGCTGATGGGGGACCTGAATATGCCAGATGTTAACTGGAGCACCTTTGCTGCAGCCACACCCAAGAGCAGGGCCATTCTCAATGCCCTACAGGGGGGGCATGCCTCAGACAGCTAGTTTTGTAACCCATTTGAGAGGGAGCAATCTTAGACCTGGTACTCTCAAATGGGGATGGAGAGAGGATCTCCGATCTTGAAGTGGGTAGCCATCTGGGAATAAGCAACCGCCAAGTAGTGTGGTTCATGATAAACTTATCTGTAGAGTCAAGCCATACAAAAGTGAAAGTACTGGACTTCAGGAGGGCTGATTTTGTCAAAATGGGAGTGCCTCAGAAAAGCACTAGCAAACAGGCAAGAAGGTGGGGTGGAGCAACAATGGGGAAACATCAAAACCGCCATCACAGAGGCGACAAACCTTTGTGCGAAGCAAATAAACAAAAAAAAACACTATGGTTCTCAAAAGAAGTGGCGGGGAAGGTAAGAGAGAAAAAGATAGCATTCAGGAAGTATAAGGAAACACAGAAGGAGCAGGACAGAAAACTATACCAGTTAAAGCAGAAGGAAGCTGGGCAGGCAGTCAGAATAGCAAAGGCCCAAACCGAGGAAAAAATAGCCAACTTGGTTAAGAAGGGGGATAAAATCTTTTATAGGTACATTAGGGAGCAAAGAAAGACTAAGGCAGGGATACTGAGGCTGAATAAAGAGGAAGGTGGTTGGGCAGAGAGCGACAGTGAAAAAGCAGGGAAACTGAATGAATACTTCTGCTCAGTATTCACAATGGAAAAGCAGGGGGAGATACCTAATCCAGTCAATAGAAGCACTCTGGATAGGGGGGTTGATATTAGTCCTTTCACTGAAGAAAGGGTTATGAAAGAACTCGTAAAACTGAAGGTGGATAAAGCAATGGGGCTTGGTGGGATTCACCTCAGAATTCTAAAAGAACTAAGGGAAGAACTAGTAACACCACTGACTACCCTTTTTCATAAAGCATGGGAGGATGGTGTGGTACCTGAGGACTGGAGGAGGGTGGATTCCCCTTCTCAAAAGTGGGAACAAGACAAAGGCAGGAAACTACAGACCTGTCAATTTGACCTCAGTTGTAGGGAAAATGATGGAATCACTTCTGAAGGAAAAAATTGTTGAGTACCTAGAGGCCAGTGGGGCACAGGACCCAAGGCAGCATGGATTCACAGGAGGAATGTCATGTCAGACAAATCTAATTGATTTCTTTGACTGGGTGACCAAAGTAGTAGACCAGGGAGGGGCTGTGGACATGGCCTACCTAGACTTTAGCAAGGCATTTGACATAGTCACACACAAAAGATTAATAAACCAATTAGCCAGCCTGGGAGTGGGTCCCAGGGTGGTAGCCTGGGTAAAACACTGGCTGTACAACAGGACACAGTAATAGTAACTGGAGTCCACAGTGAAGAAAGGGGGATTACTAGTGGGGTACTGAAGGGTTCAGTACTGGGGCCGGTCCTTTTTCATGTGTTTATAAGTGACATTGCAGAGGGACTGGAAGGGAAAGTATGTCTCTTTGCAGATGACGCACAGATCTGCAACAGGGTTGATATGCAAGGTGGGGTGGAAAGGATGAAAAGGGACTTGGCAAAGTTGGAGGATTGATCAAATGTATGGCAACTTAGATTCAATGCAAAGAAGTGCAAAGTAGTGCACCTGGAAAACAAAAACCAAGGGGAAGAGTACACAATGGGAGGGGTGAGATACTGACAACAACAAAAATGGAAAGGGACCTGGGGTAGTCATATCAGATGACCTAAAGGTGGGCCAGCAAAGTGAGAAGGCAGTAAGGAGGGCTGGGGGGATACTGGGATACATAGTGAGAGGCATCACCAGTAGAAAACAGGAAGTTATTGGCCCTCTGTACAGAAAGTTGGTAAGACCACACCTGGAGTACTGTGTACAGTTCTGGAGACCCCATCTCCGCAAAGACATAGACAGGGTGGAGGTTGTCCAGAGGAGGGCAACCAAAATGGTGCAGGATCTGCACTAGAAGACATACTGTATGAAGAAAGACTAAAGCAGCTTAAGATGAATAGCCTTGAGGAAAGGAGGGAGAGGGGGGACATGATAGACACTTTCAAATACCTCAAGGGAATCAACAAAGCCCAAGAGGGTAGCATCTTTCAGAAAAAGAGATGTGCAAGAACAAGGGGGCACAATTTGAAGATAGAGGGAGACAGTTCGGAGGTAATGTGAGGAAGTATTTCTTCACAGAGAGGGTTGTAGATCCATGGAACAGCCTTCCTGAGGAGGTCGTAGAGTCAAAAACAGTGGAGGAATTCAAGAATGCATGGGACAGACATAAGGCAATTCTAGTGGTGGGTAGGAGGAAGTAGGCTATTGGTTAACTAGGATCTTCAGCTTATCCGTTAGGTAGAGAAATGGGCAGACTAGGTGGGCCAAACGGTCCTTATCTGCCATCAGATTCTATGTTTCTATATTTAAGTATGCACCGAAGGTGAGAATCCCACCCATGTAGGTCCACATGCATAGACAGGCGCACACATGCACAACCGTCAGACACCTCTCCGCGGATCCACCTTCACAGCACGCAGGACCTTGCAGGGAGGCTGTGGCCAGAGTAGCGAACACATGTGGGCATCCAATAAGATGCCTGTAGCCGGCAAGGAGTGGATCCCATAAGCGGAAAGGCACGGGTCTGGGTGTGTGAATGGCACATGTGTGCACCCGGACCCACACGTTCATGCCCCTGGGCCGTAGTCTTGTATAATGACACCCTTCTCACCACCCACAGTGACTCCCTATCCCGTCAGGCTGCAGTAACCCCCACACACACACCCGTGCCTGACCCAGTCAGTGCAGCCCCCAACCTGTCTGTCCACTACCCCGGTACCGCTGGCACCCACACCCTGAACACAGGCATCCCCCAAACTGTGCTCCCCACCCAGCATTACATAACAGGACAACCCCGGCCTCTGCTCCATGTGCCCCAGACCCCAATGTGGTGGTCGATATCACCCCCCCTCGGCACTGAATCTCCCAATACCCATTCCTTTGGTTGGTGCAACTCAGATGGCCAGCAGCACAGCCCTCCACACACCTCCTTGGCCGCCAGCCGTCCAAGTGATGCTGGGAGCATGCTGCCTATATATAGGCAGTGCTCCCAGTATCACTTGGATGGTCGGCGGCCAAGGAGGTATGTGGAGGGCTGTGCTGCTGGTTGTCCGAGCAGCAGCACCATCATTCCAGGTACGGGGGTAGAGGGGTGTCCACAACCAGGGGCCTGTGCCACATTTGTGGTGTGTGTTTTGAGGGGGCAGCCTTGCAGGGGCCAGGGCACACCTCTGTGCTGGGGCGGGTGGTGCTGGATGGCCATCGAGGATGGCCGCAGTGGTCTTGTTGGTGGGGGAGTAGGCAATCCACCTGGTCCAGGTGACAACCGGTAGTGTGCATGGGATACATTGGGGTGGTATGGCAGGGTTCTCCCTGGCATACCCTGCGCCCTCCTCCACACCCCCGTAGCCAGCACTATGTGCCATAGTGCATGGTGCATAGTGCTGTCAAGTCCCCAGCCCACCACCGGTGTGTTGCAGTCTGCGGGACCTAGGGATCGGGTGTGTTGGGGCTGTGCACCCCCCATTAATGCATCCTGTGTCGGGGGCGCAACGGGTACAAAATGGCTACGTGCTGCAGATACATGGTGCATAGCCACTCCACCGGTTAGTTCATAGGGCCCTTTATCTTTAGTAGCCCCAGTATCTTTCTTGCTTTTGCAGGCTTTAGCTGTCAAAGCTGACTTCTCCTGTGAAAGCTAAAATAACGTACAAATGTGCAAATACAATAGGGCATGAACCATGCTTTCATACAAGTTACTTGTACCTCACTTGGTGGGTATGGTTCCTTAGCCCCTGAAAAGAGCTGTGATATACTCCTTGCTCTATGAGATATCGCTTGACACCAGCTATTTAGGGAATTGTCTTTTTTTTTGGCAAATGATCACAAAAATTTGAGGTGGTTTAGTTACAGGGTTGTCTTCATAAGGATAAGTCCTATAGATACAGTTTTCACACAAAGTAATATACTGTACCTTGATATACATAACATTATGGTTGAATGTATATCAAAGTGTATCGACACATGAAAATGTTATCAACAGAGCAAAACCATGGGGAAATGTGAGGAAGTCTTTCTTCACGGAAAGGGTGGTGGATACATGGACTAGTCTGCCACAGAAGGTGGGGGGAGCAAGCACAGTGGGGGGGGGATTTAAACATGCATGGGACATGCATAAAGTAACCCTAGAGAGGGGACAGAGAGGCTAAAGCTGATGACCAAATAGGGTCAGAGGCCGTATATATATTTAGGGTCTACAGTCAGACTAGATGGGCCTGGTGGTCCTTATCTGCCTTCATTTTCTATGTTTCATGTTGACCTAACTCCAATATTGCATTTGAAAGAACAAAAAAATAATAACTTCCTAATTCTAGTAGCTCAAAGTTTGCACATTTCAAGCAAACTACATTTACAAAGGGCTAGCTTGTGAATCATTAGGAAATTATTTTTTTTTTTTTTTAATGAAAGACTGGAGATAGTTTGACACAGATGTATTCTGCCTACACAGCTGTATATCAACACACTTTGTTTCCATTAACATAATCTCACTATTATGAATTAAGGGCCCAATATTCAAATTGCATGCAAAGTGACACACAAAGGGATGTTTGCTCATGCCACTTGTATGTGAGTCATAGGTATAGTGGAAATTGAGTGCTAAAATTCTTTGCAGTGCACAAACTGGCTCACCAACACTGCTGCCCTGGCCAAATATGCACTCACAGCCCTGGACCTTCATCAGGTTGTAACCCTACCAACTAGATGCAACCCAGCTTCAGGCACAAGTGCCCTGCTGGATATTGTACTCTCCAACCAACCCCATAAAATTGTGGATGTCCCTGTCCTACCAAACTCCCCTAAGCGACCACTACCCAGTAATATTCACATGGTCTGGCAGACTACCGGCACAAACACCCAAGGTCACTGGCTGACGACGTCTCCACCCAGGTAGCCTCCCAAAATTCAAGCAGCATCTTGCACACTGGGACTGGTCCCCAATATACAAGGCCACCAGTACTGATGTGGTGCTAAACTATTTTGCCAACTCCTTCACTCTAGCATGTGATACCTTTGTTCCCCTAAGAAAAACACACACTAAACAACATAATGCGCCCTGGATTACACCACCCCTTATCCAGCAGCTCAAAGATAGAGATAACCTGTGGCACACAGCCTCTGACTCAGGCAAGCCAGAAGACATGCAGACCTACTGAGCCAAAAGAAATAAATGCACTTGGGCAATTCGCAAAGTGAAAGCTGAATACTACAGGTCCACCCTAACTGCCTCCTGGGGGTCATCTCATAAATTCTGGAATAACATAAAAACCCTGAATGGCAAATTACGGGACTCACCCCCCCCTCCCAGATCACATCAAATGCCAATGTCATGACCGACCCAAAGGAAATAGCAGACAGTCTCAACACTAACTTTATAGACCTAAGCTCAGTGCTCCCCAACAATTTCTTCAACCCGATAACCATCTCAGAACCACCCACCCTGTCAAGCCAACCTTTCTACCTCTGGACTATCACTCCCTGGAATGTGAGCCTTACATTTCCAAAGCCCTAAATGGGTCCAGCCCCCAAACCATCCCCTTGATATAAGGCTTCTCCACCCGGCCCTAGACGTACTGCTCCTTCCACTCACTGGCCTGCTAAACTGCTCCCTCTGCCTTGGACAGTTCCCTAGTGACTGTAAAAATGCAGTAATAGCACCCATCCACAAAGGAGGAGACAGTCTATCCCCTGGGAACTACCTGCCAATTTCCATTCTCCCCCCCCCACACAAGCTCCAGAAAAGGTAGTGGCAGACCAGCTGACAAACTACCTAGAAACCCACGACCTACTCTGCAAAGAGCAGCATGGTTTCCGCTTGGGCCATAGCACCACCACAGCCCTCATTGAATTCTCCAGTTTCATCCACTCTGCACTGGACAAGGGACAGCTGGCAGGAGCCATGTTTACTGACCTCTCCAAGGTCTTTGACATGGTCAGTCACCCCCTCATGGTTGACTCCGTCCTACAAGTGGGTTTCTCCCAAGGACCCCATGGCTGGTTCACAAGCTATCTGTCCTTCTCGACACAATGTGTGAAAATAAATATGACACTCTCCAGCACCCACCCCATCCGTTCTGGAGTACCACAGGGCTCCATACTGGGGCCACTACCTTTCAGTCTGTTCTTCAATGTGCTACCCACCCCATGCTCAGGAAAGGTCCTACTGTATGCAGACAACGCCGTACTTTGTGCCTCCCACATCAGCCCAACCAGTCTTCAGATCTCACTTCAACACTCTTTCAGTCAGACTGAGCACTGGTTCACAGAACATAGACTGGTCCTGAACCTAAAAAACCTAAGCCCCTGATATTTTTGCACCACCAAAACAAATTCAGAAACAACCACTTGCAGATCCACTCCAGTTCTCTTTACCCCCTTGAACAGGTCTCATCATAGAAGTACTTAGGTATATCCTTTGATCCAGTTCTCACCTTCCACTCACACATCAACACACTCACATCCACAACTAATGCACGTATTGGCCTCCTATACCACCACAGAGACTGCCTACCACCTGAAGCACTACGGCTAGCCATCACCTCATCAGTCATGTCCTTAATAGACTATGGTCTGTTGGTTTACACTGCTGCAGATGCACAGCCATCAGCAAAATAAAAGTGGTTATCAACAAAGCATGCAGACTCCTGTCTGGAGCCAGCAGATCAATGCACACCTGCACCCTCTACTCCCTCACACAAATTCTCAACTTCAAGGAAAGGCTACTGTACCAGTCCTGCCTCATGGCCAAAGAGACCCTTTTTGAGCAAACACCACCTGGAGTCACGTCCTCTCTCCACTCTGCCATCCCCACTGTCTCCACGCGCAGTGCGGATAGATCCGCCCTAACCATCCCAAGGGTAAGGACATCTCTAGCCCAGAGATCCTTCCCCATCAGGGCCCCAGCCTGGTTCAACTCCCTACTTGTGGCTGTTACCAGTCTGCAAAAACTTGGTGCATTCAAAGCTGCCCTTAGAAACCAACTACTCACTACCCACACCTGTATGTGCCCACAGCAATGAAACGGCTCCCGGGGGCCCAGGCCAATGCCCATAAAGACTGCCTCGCCAGTAATACATCTGCTATAATGCATAAACTGGCAGACTTGGTGACAAACTTTAAACTGCTAGACTGCTAAGATACCATGGTGCCTAGTAACATGCCTTTGCAACTGACTACCTGCTTATCGAAGATCATATAGTGCCTAGTAACATGTCTTTGCAATGATGTACCTGCTTAGCTAACATCTTGTATTGGCCCTACACAGCCACACCGCCTCCTCTGTACTTATTATATGATCTGCAATCAATGGTAGTGAATGTATCTCACCACTGAAACTGTGGTATCATAATGTAACCTTTCTGTTAACTGCATATCCTATTGCGGTATATGTTATGTATTAATGTGCTATGTGTTATGTATTGTGTTATATGACGTGGAGCCTTTGGAAATGAGTCTACAACTCAAAGGATTGTAATTCCAATATCTTCAAATAAAATAAAAATAAATAAATATCATTAGCTGACATTCACAGTACATGTCATTTGCAAGGTACATTTCTCCTCACAGTGGACGGGATTTGTGTGTTGCATCTACAACAGAACACTCCAGACATGTGAAGCATGAGTTGTGAGGAGTGAATACACCTTTAACCATAGTGAAACAATTTTAATGCTGTGTTCCGTGAGTCCAGCATAATTTATTTATTGATTTTGCTTTTGTTTACGGGGTAAAAGCAATAGATAGGAATTGCCTGTTTTAAGGCACAACCCGGGAGGTTACAGTAGGAATTATACAAAAGTCAGGCACAGTACAAAGAAGGCATGTATAAAACAACTTAAAAGTGGTACAACAAAATAAATAATGTACAAGAGTAAACTAAATCAATAGTGTTAATGTGGTCATTCATGGGCCAGGGTTTTTAATGGTCTCCACCATTTAAGCATTGTTAAAATGTGCTTTGTGAAATTGCCAACTAACTGAAGAGACAGAGAGGAAAGAAAGGAAGAACAGCAAGGGAGGGTACAGCATTTCCAGCTGTGACTGAGCCAAGGGGGGATTGTGGCCTCAGGAATGGTGGCAGAATTCCTGAGTCTAGGTGGCACTGATTCCCTCTGGCAAGGTCTCCATAAGCTCAGGACCCAGCTGAGGGTCATAGAGGAGAAGAACACCCCAGAAAACCAGCTAAGAGGAGCTGACCCCTTTCAACTGTCCAACCTTTGGAAAAGGAAAGATTGAGACCTGATGGGCACCTAGGAGTTGTAGTGGCCACCACTCTATGGAGGTCACGGGGATCCTTGTGGATCCACCCTCATGCACAGAACGCAAGGGAGAGAGCAAACATGTGAGAAACCCTCCATTAAGATGCTCTGCGGCTCACTGGCCCATTGGTGCAGTGGTAGGATTTATGTCCACGACGCCAACAACCCAGGTTCAGATGCGAGCCCAGGAGTCAGAGGGCTGGCCAGGGAGGGAGGATCAAGCATCCAACAGACTGCTCTCCTCCTCCGGGGGAGGGTGGGGAAGAATTCAGTGCTTCACTAACTCCTGGCGGAGGCTAGGGGCATTGCAACAGAAGCTCACAGGTTTCAGGGAGGTGTGCCGGACATTGATGCATACCCACCCTTACATCATTGAGCAGCACACCTCCCAACAAAAAACAAGGGGGGAAAAATTAGCCAAGCAGAAGCGGGAGGACATCTGCTCTCCCCACCATCGAGTCCCACGTAGTAAGGCCAAGGCACTCTGTTCTCAGATCATCACGAGGCACCGTTAGGGGGTTCTCTTCTATGTCCCCACCCGGGGGGGGGGTAATCCACGGTGCACTTTGGGAGGCAGAAGGTAAGTCTCAGGGGATGGGCTGAGGTGGTGGGAGAGAGAGGTGGACTGATAGAAGCCAGCTGGCAAGAAAAAAGAAAAGCTGCTCTGTAGGTGAAAAAGGGAATAGGTACCTAATGTAGTATGTAATCCCTGGTTAGCAATCCTAAATGAATGATCATCAGGAGGAGGAGGTGACCAGATAAGAGATAGGGTCAGTAAATCCCCAGAATGGGGCCAAGCATGAGAGTTCATTCTTTGCACCACTAGGGCTATCAGTGTGGAGCCAGAGGAAGGCACACATGGCCAGATCAACTATAATATATTTCGAAGTCAATCATAATACTGGTGTACTAAATAACTGCACCATGATGTCACTTACTGACACAGGTAGACACATGCAGGCACAGTTTGACCCCAGGGTAGTACTTGCCCAGCCTGGGAAAGTGCCTGATCATAAAATGTCTTTGGATTGCTAGAGCTTTAAGAACCATGAAAAATAGGAGACTGGGGTCTTGGAAATTGATGTAACAGCAGCAACAGAGCACCTTTAACATAAAGGTAGAGAACCCTAAAACTGAAGTGTACCATGTAATACAGTGCATATAGGATATGCCTGGATTGTCTGAACATGATTAATGGTGACAACGGAAAAGAGATAACTGAGGAAGGCACGAGTAATGCCCTTCTAAGCTGTGTGACATCAGCTAAATAAATAAACATCCTGCTTGATGCCAGCTCTCAGTGTAGCCATTCCTTTGTGAATGGTCTTCTGTTTGCGGTACACCAAAAGTGTGCATTGACTGCCCCATAACCCCTGGTGGCATGTCAAAGGTAAAGAGAAACAGTGTTTCTTGGTATCAAGTGAGTGATCGTCTGGATGAGAGATGCCACCATATACCCCTAGATGCAAGGGAGTGCCTGGCTCTTACACTTGAATGCTAGTTGTCTGGGATTTGGGAATGATGTAACTGGGAGCATCATGCACTAGATACCCCAAGACTGCAGGCACTGTTTAAAGGTGGAGGGAGAGGCTTCAATCGCCGTAACTGAACTGGCTCCTGGGGACTGTGGCTGCTTCCCGATTGGATGCTGCAGATCCCCATTGAGAAAGAAAGCATACAAGACACCTTTTTCAAAACAGCTCAGCCACTGCCTTGCTGTACTGCTCTCTGGACAATTTTTTTTGCCCACCCCTGCTCCCCTTCCTCCCTCTCTCCTTTATTAAGTGCACTTCCCCAGTGATCCCTGCCCCCTGAGGCCTCATACTAGTCAATTACAGCAACTCCTTAAAGGAGCTCGCCTTTCTGTAACTTCTTAAAGAGGTGATCCTCTCTCGTGCTCAGATAACTTATTGTCCTCAATGGATCTGGGATCAAGTGCATTGACACTGACTATGGTCCTCCTCCTACTTTCTACACCAGCCCCACCTTATTTAGGACCATCACCCTCTACATATAGTACCCCCCCTCTTATCTGCAACACCTCTACCAGATCCCCCGACACTCAATCACCTCCCCCCTTGGTACCCCCACACTTCCACCCTGCTACCTCTTGCTTCCCTCCTTATACCTGTCCCTTCTCCTCAATGTCTTTCCCACCCTTCGTACTCTATCCATCCCTTGCACCCCAGCACCCGGCCCCATGTCCAGTCGCAAGGGGAGATGCCACAATCACTACCACACTTTGGTGCGCCTAATCACCCTCCTCTTGCTTCTATCAGGTAACATTCATCCAAACCCTGGCCCCATGCCCAACCTTATGAACAAGCCTGCCCAGGCTCAAGAGCTCCGCATAGCTTCTTTGAATATTTGCAGCCTCCTTAAGAAGGCTGCTGCATTCCAGTGCTGGGTTACTCAGCACCAACCGGACATTGTTGAACTCGTTGAAACCTGGTTATCCAAATCCACCCGTGACTCTTTCGTCTCCCTCCCTGGCTACACCCTTTTCAGGGAAGATCGGGTGGGTAAGCGTGGAGGTGGTTGTGCTGTCTATATGCATGACTCCCTCCTTGGGCATGCACTTCCACCACCCAAGCTTGATAACGGGGCGCAAGCCCTCACACTAAAAATCTCCCTCAAACTTGGTAAGGGCCCACTCTTTCTCACTGTTGCGTATATTCCCCCCAGAAATTAAGACCTCGCCATTCAGGCACTTGCTGACTACCTCTCTGGCCTACTGCCAAAAATGGCCCAGATAATTGTTGGTGACCTGAATATCAACTGGCTCTCGGCTACGGCCTCCCAAACCAGAGATATCTTTTCCACCCTTGACATGTCCCAGCTTGTCACCACCCCAACTAGATTCAACCCCTCTACTGGCTCCAGCACCCTCCTGGATATCACCATTACCAACTGCCCCCAGAGGGTGCTCGATATCTGTGTACTTCCCAACTCACTTAGTGACCGCTCCCCAGCCATATTCTTGTGATTCGCTGCCAACAGCAAACCTGCGCCACAAACCACCCAGCAACGTCACCTATTCCCAGGTGACCTGCATCACCTTAAACTGTACCTCTCACAACTGGATTGGTCCCCAATCAGGCTTGCACCGTCCATAGATGAGGCATTGGATTTTTTCACTCGCGCTTTTAACACTGCCTGCGACCTCTATGCCACCTTCACTAGAAATCGCACCAAAAACCAAAACATGCCCTGGGTTACCCCCTCCCTTCTTCACAAATTTAAACTGAGAGACAACCTATGGCACATTGCCAAGGAATCTGGCAAGCCAGCTGATAAGCAAGCATACAACGCTGAGTGCAATAAGTGTACTTGTGCCATTTGACAGGCCAAAGCCCAGTACTACCAATCCGCTCTCGTCTCCTCCTGGGGGTCAGCTAGAAACTTTTGGGATAATGTAAAGGAGCTGGATGGGAAATCCCACTCCCCACCCCCCTCTCAACTCTCCTTTAATGGAACTGTCTGATCTGACCCCCTTGGCATTGCAGACTGCCTAAACCACGCTTTCTCAGACCTGAGTTCAGTCCTGCCCAGTAACGTCTTTGACCCCATCCCAGTAGCACCCCTGCCCACTCTTCAGAGACCTCCTTTCTACCTATGTACCATCTCCCCGTTGGAGGCTAGACACCTTCTGCAAAAAGCCGTTAGTAGTAACAACCCTGGCACTGACCTACTGGACACTAGGCTACTTCGTCTGACATTAGATGTTCTCCTGGTCCCACTTACTGAGCTGCTCAACCACTCTCTGTGCCTGGGGCAGTTCCGCAGCACAAGGAAAACTGCCATCATCACTCCTATCCTAAAGAGCGGTGATCGAGCGACCCCAGGTAACTATCGACCTATCTCTATCCTCCCCCCACTCTCTAAGGCCCTTGAAAAAGCAGTTGCCAAACAGCTTGCCGAATACCTGGCCAAGCACAATATCCTGTGCCCTGAACAGCATGGCTTTCATGCTGGCCACAGCACCACAACCACTCTACTTGAATTCTCCAACTTCCTGCACTCTGCTGTTGATGCCGGAAGTCCTGCCGGTCTGGTGCCGTGTTCATTGATCTCTCCAAGGCCTTTGACACAGTTTGCCATCCTCTCCTGCTTGACTCCCTCAGATGCCTTGGTTTCTCCCCTGGCCTCATTGCATGGTTCACCAGCTACCTCCCTGCCAGAACTCAGTGTGTTAAAATCAATAGCACCCTATCTGATACATGACCTGTCTGCTCTGGGGATCCCCAGGGCTCCATTTTAGGCCCTCTCCTCTTCAGTCTCTACCTTAGCTCCCTCCCCTTGGCCTGCCCAAGTAAGATCCTCTTCTACGCGGATGACATTGTGCTCTTCGCGGCTGACCCCAACCCCAACACACTCCAGGCCACCCTTCAATAAGCTTTTGATAGAGCTGAGCATTGCTTCACATCACGAAGGCTAGTTCTGAACCTAAAAAGACCAAAGCTATGCTCTTCTCACATCGCCAAAGCAAAGCCAGTGGTGCCCTTCTCATGATACTGCCTAGCACACTAAACTCCATTGAGCAGGTTTCCTCCTACAAGTATCTGGGCAATACCTTTGATTCGGCACTCTCCTTCTATTCCCATATCAATGCCCTTTCTGCTGCCATCAATGTCAGGATTGAACTGTTATACCACCATAGGGACTGCCTACTACAAGAGGCCCTTAGATTGGCAATCACCTCCTCTGTTCTGTCACTAATCGACTATGGGCTGCCCATCTATGCTGCAGCTGACAACACTGCGCTTGCAAGAATCCAGCTTTCTATAAACAAGGCCTGCAGGCTAATGCTGGGAGCCCCTAGGCACACCCACATGTGCCTGCTGTACTCCACCACCAACTTGCTCAACCTTGAAGAAAGTCTCCACTTCCAAACCTGCCTTCTTGTAAAAAAGACCCTGCTAGGGATCTCTCCCCCTGGGGTCGCCTCCTCCCTGCAGCATGCCTCCCCCTCAGTCTCCACCTGCAGCACTGTCAGAACCTCCCTTATTGTCCTCAGGGTAAGGACCTCTATGGCCCTGAGATCCTTTTGCTATCGGGCGCCCTCTTAGTTCAGTTCCCTCCCAGCCAATATAGCTGACTCCACTAAGCTTGGTCCTTTCAAGGTCTCCCTCAGAAGCCATCTGACAAGCACTCGCTGCTGCAACTGCAGATAATCCCCCATCTGCCCCTTACCTTCACCCCTAGGCTGGGTCTACCCTGTCTACTTTTGCTGTATATACCTGGGGTCTCATGCAACATCTGCTGACTAATGTAATAAAATATCTCTGGTTGCTACCTGACGTGGTACTCATGTACCTATATTATGACTACTGTGATCTACCTATTACCAAGCGTGTACCACCAGTGAATGCCTATAACACTGGTTGCTTTTTTAATCTAAGCATTATGTACTGTACTGTTTTGTTTGCTGTGATGTATTGCTCTCTTGAGGAGGTGCCTTTGTAAATGAGTCTATGATTCAAAGGTCTGTAAACTGATGATCTAATAAATAAATAAAAGGTTTTCTGTGTGCAAGTCAGTTCAGAAACCACTAAGATATGGGCCTGGAATGTTCTGGCATTTAGAGAATAAAAAAATTTACTTTTTTCTGTAGGTTTTTTTCACAGCTGATGAAACTACTTGAATCATCTGGAAGAGGAGCTGCTGGCACCTACATGGTATTTGCATGGTGCCAAGTGATTGGAACTCGTGTCTTGAAGGCCCACCCCTGTATGCAAATAGGCACTGGTAGAAGAAGACCTGCATGCTTGTCATGTGCTTGAGAGAGTCCTGCATGGAGGTGAGAGGGGATGACGGTTGAGTAGCAGCGACAAGATTTGCCAGCAAAGACCTCAGCAGAACAAGCACAGAAACTGGACTGACCAACAGTCTCACAGAACCACAGTTCACCCTCCGACTCTTCTGACTGACCACGAAGGATCCAAGAGAATTGTCATTATCTGCCAGTGCTGCACCACAGCCCAAGAAGGCAATGTACAACCAGATCATTCAACACTGTTACTGCTTGCTCAGAAGAGGGAGGTGTGCCTGAGGACCTCTGCTAACGTTTGCAGTAAGACCTTATTTAAGGACTCCACTGACAAATCCACCATCTGTGGATTCATCTCAGGTACTGCAAAAGAGAAACAAAAGGGAGCCAGCACAGGGAACAGATCACTGAAATAAATGTAATTTTCAAGTAATTGCATTGAGTTTCTGGTGTGCGCATTTGTACAGATTGCTGAAAAACTGAACTTTTTTGAACTTTTAAGAAAGGATGAGGAAATGTCAGGGAGTGGGACCCACCAAAACATCATGCAGTCCGGACTCAGTCTGCGACTCAAAGAATAGTTGCAGCATCAGCAAATGAGGGCTCTAAGACTCAAAAGAGAGAGCCAATCACTGGAGAAGTTGCTGGAATGCCCAGGGGCAGGCCTTGGGGGCAATCACTGCCAACCACATAGCTTCCACGGTACTGTGGCCACTGTTTTAATTATGTTGGAAAAGTATGGACAGTAAAAATGTGTGAGCCATGCTTTGGTCACACATTCTGGGTTCTGGTATTGCAACCATCCCAGACCCCCATCAATGATCCCTTAGATTATAGCCCACCAAAGAAGGTGAGAAGACACAATCTGCTGTGCCTGCCCCTCCCATCACCACCATCTTGTCTCAGCTGGGAGCAGAAACCCTTGCCCAGGACTTAAAGGAGGTGAAGCAGGTCTTAGTTAAAATTATACATCAAGGGAGAGGTGCCCACCTGGTGGAGATGCCCTGGGCCATGGAGCTGACTGCTGGAATGCTGGGGGGTGAGGCTGGAACATTCAGACAGCGATCTGATGGGATCCTGCATGTGGTTGCAGGCCTTCTCCCTGGATGACTCTGCACTGAGTTTGGGATCTGGTTTTCTTGCCAGTGGGAGTGGATCATGCTTGGAGGTGATTCTGACCAGCATTTTGGAGTGGTTAGGCCACTTACCGGGCATGAAGATACCTGCTGATGTCATGTCCTCATCTCCTACTATGGCTACTGACTCTGTGGCCTCTCTAGAGGTCAGTCCACAGTCAGCCCTGTCTGACTCCCCCACCAGAAAAAAAAAGAAGTAGGACAGTAGCCAAACTGTCACACCCACAAAACTATAAAAGCAGCAAGAATCCACTGATGCAATAGTGGAGAAGGTAATGGGTGAAGAGACAGCAGAATTAGTATTACCAGAGTCTTCCATGAAAGTCTCCAAGTCCCTTCCCATGTCAATTGCCACTGCACCAGAGGAATCAGAGCAGTAGAGGCCTGAACTCAGGAACCAAAAATAAGTCAGCAGCAGGAAATAGATGAAACCATGAAAAGATGGTGTTGTGTACCAATGTTACCCTCAGGAAAAGGCGAAGTAAAGCATCTTGGAAAAATCAATCAGGCTAATCTTGTAATCAAGAAATGGTTACAACCTGCTATGGATACTGATTTCCATTCATGTCGGGATGGCTCTGGGAAATTGTGGAGGCTTACTATGACTTAATAATGCTACTAGAGGCTACAAAAGCCAGAGCAAAGGGGGGCCACACCATCTATCTGCACAAAAAAAGAACAACTAGACCGCATTAAAAAGCACAGGAAAGTGGGGTCACCTATCAAGAGTGCTCATACCTGGGAGTGTAAATATACCAAAGGCACAGATTCCCAAAAGATATGGGTAGGATGGTACACCTATGAACAGAACGTACTGGGACCAATTTTGTTGTAAAAATGCACTAAATTTATTGTAAAACCATAGTGTAGAAAAGCGTCTAAACCACAACAGTAAATCAGTTGTAAGGAATGCACAAGTAACACAGAGCTTACGGCTCACCTCAGTCAACATAGAAAAGTGCAAAATGCACTTACACCTGAAGAGTCCTTAGAAAGGATTTCATTAAGTCCTGTTCCTCACTCAACCAACCCAAACAGGTAAACTTCCTCAGAGCAGTGAGAAGGGGAGCAAAATGAGAACTTGGACAGATGGAACAAACAGTCATGGTACAGTACAATTCAAGTGTATTACCAGGTGGCTGGCAGCAGCACGTTTATGTTTCGATTACATCATCATCATCAGAGCATGCTGTGCGGTTCTCTCAGTGGGCTTAAAATGGAGAAATTTAAAGTGATACACCCATAAGAATACACTTAGTGCTTAAAAAAACTTTAAGTGTGTGACGCTAAACAAATACACAATTTATAATAAACACAAAAGACAAGACAAAACTTTCAATTCGCACACCACTGTGCTTCTTTTCCTAGAGTCTATAGCACAACTTGACTGCTCTGCTACTAGCCTCCAATGATGCAAAGAGCGGTAATGAAATAGAATGCACTACCATCTGAGGTAGTGTCTAGTGACACTATGAGAGGATTTAAAAATGTATTGGATAAATATCATGGAAACATTTGTTTCCAATTTAGAGCATAAATAGGAATAGGTCTCATATGGCTAACTCTAACTGACCAAGTTATCCATCCTATTAATCTTATGGTTAGACTTGACTGCTCTGCCATTACTCACCTTTGTTCTGGCATGACTTTCTGTCTCTGCCTGAAAAAGGTGAGATTGTTGGTGTGTATCTATAGTCTTTGGCATGACTTGCTGACTCTGCTTTAGATTTCCTTACTCTGGTATGACTTATTGGCTCCGCCAGTTCAAGATGAGACTGTTTGTGTTTGTTTTTTCCAGTCTATGAGATGACTTGCCGGCTCTGCTATAGACTGTGCTCTGATAAGTTGCTTTAGTTTTCACAATTTGACTTGCTGGAAATAGACAATTCAATTGAAAGGCTTGCCTGTAGTTCGGTGGCCAAGCAGCCAGCCATTCCCACTTCCTGAGCTATATAAGCAGTTCCTCTAAGCCTCACTGTGAAGCATTTTTTCTTTGCAGCCGAAGGCTCTGTCGGTTTGTCCTCTGAGCTGGTTGGGCCTCCCTGGCTGGCTGGGGCCTGCCCCCCCCTTGCTGCCCCTGCTTGTCTCTGCTGGGCTTCTGTGTTTATTTTACTGCTTTACTGGTTTGTATTTTGCCTTCAGCTGTGTGTGCTTCCTTTCTTTTTTTGGGGGAGGGGGCTTTTCTAAGGTCCTAGCAAACTGCTACTTCAGGGTTCATACTGCTTGCTTTCAGTTACTCACAACTCTCAAATTACTTGCACTGCAACTGCAAACCTGATCTGTGTGTTTCAGCTCAACTATAGCTGGTCCATGTATCATATTCTATTACTTTCACCTGACTCAGATTTACTTGAACTTAGCTATACAGCTTACTCATGCTTGTTCTAATTACCTCATTGCTGCAGTCTCATCGCACTGCCTGTTGACAGTGCTTAAGAGCATTATGCCTCCTTTTATTTTGCAGTTACAACTCAGTGTACTCATTTGTTTTTACTACTGCTGTACAGGCCTACTTGCTTCCTGCTGCTGCTTTGTTTACTCCCATTGCTATTGTACCTTGTTTTACTCTGAGGTTAGCTGAAGTTCCTGCTGAGGCTATTAAATTAGCTTTTATATCTGCATGTGGTTCTCGGCCTTTCCATCACTTTCTTGTTTGTCCTACGGTGGGGACTGGGAGGTGTTTGGGGGGTCAAGGCCTATGTGGCTAATTAATTCTGTTTTAAATCCTGTCTTTGTCGCCGAAAATCCTCAGAGTTTGTCACCTTGATTTGGCTATTCATGTCTGACTGGCTTACCCCCAATTCAGTGCTGTTTAATTGCTACACAGTATTTATGCAGGTCCACCTATCAGTACTACTGCTTACTGACCTCTGCGCAGGTCCACACTTGCTTATGCAATCATTGCTTTTTGCTTATGCATCCCACTGCTTCATGCCTACTGCCATCTCCTCGGCTTCATCCTCTGGGATTCTGCTGCACTCAATCTGCATTCGACCTTGCAGGTCTCAGCACTCAATGCTTATTACGATCTCAACACACTGTGCTCATTCAGTTCACCAGCTTTCAGCTCTCAATCAATTTCTGGGGCATGCCAGCCATTCTAATCTGACACAGGGTTCCTGCAGCCGACAGTCTTCCTCTGCATTTAGTCTGCATCTCAAGCATGTCCAACTTGGGGCGGGATCCTTATCACCTGGCCCATAGCTGGGAATGTTCTCACCCCGGGCTTGGCTTTAGCTGCCTGCTATGCGACAGCAGTTCCTGGTGTAGAAATTAAGACTAGCAGTGAAGAGTGGTTACGACGATCTCCTTTGGCTCTAGTGTTCTACTATAATGGTTAGCCATTGACTTTAGTGGTTGCCCTAGCAAGGCACCTTCACCGCATTCTCCCTATCACTGCCTCTGGTTCACCTGGTTTGATTTAGGGTGGGTAGGCCAGGTGAGTGCCTCAGCAGTTGTTGCTCTCCTCCTGTGCCTTGGATGCACGTATTGTTGCATAGTTTTCTCACAACCTTCCATGGCATTCCCGCTAGAGGGTTTGAGTGAGAGCCTTCCTCCAAATTGGAATATTGTCCACCTCCCTTTAATTGGGTTTTCCAAATTGCAGCTGCAGTGTCGTCACTAACTAAACTATCCCAAGCCTGGAGGGAAGGCGACCTAGGCCTTGGATCCCCAGAGATTTCCTCCTCATAGGGTTTTTTTTCTCTCCTCCATTGCCTCAGGTCATAACACTTAGTTAGCATAGTTGTTTCCCCTAGTTTCTTAGGTAGGTTCTGCTGTTGGATGGAGGTGCAGGATGTCCTGCCATTCCCTCTCTCCTTAGGGGCTCCCCTAATCTCAAAGCAAAACATCGGTATCATGCTACGCAAACCTGGGCAGTCCTTACATTATCCAACTGAACATCTCATTACATTATCAAACTGCCTATGCTTCTCTACTACTACGTTACAGTTGCTGCTCCTATGTCACAGTTACTGCTTGCTCATTTGCTTCATGTTGCCTCCTTTTTGGGGATGATACTACATTTTTGGGGGGGATTCCTAAGGTACCTTTAGCCATGGGAACCATCCCGTTGCACATCTAGGGGTGGAACCCTCTCCGAGGGTTCCTTGCCTTCGTACCCCTACAGGTTGGTAATTCCTCTGGAATAGAGAGTGCAAATGGCCCAAACCAAACTAACACAGTTGCACAAGCATAACACTATACTGGCTGCATAGGTCAGTGAATTTATTTTTGATCTGCCATCATTTGCTGAGACATGTGGACATGTGAGTATCTTTAGCTTTTTCATCTGTTCTTAGCATGACATGCCTGCTCTGCTTTAGATGACAGACAGTCCTGTAGCACGACTTGCTGGCTGTGCTGGAAACACTCAAATAGTACTTTTGACCACTCAGTTTTATGACTTTTTGTTAGTATACTCAGTGATGTGCGATTCGAAAATGTTGTTTCATCTTTTGCGTTTATTACAAATTTTATACTTGTTTAGCGTCACACACTTAAAGTTTTTTTGAGCACTGAGTGTATTCTTATGGGTGTATCACTTTAAATTTCTCCAGCACACTCTGATGATGATGTGTTGCTGCTAGCCACCTCTTACTACACTTGAATTGTACTGCGCCATGACTGTTTGTTCCGTCTGTCTGGGTTCTTATTCCATGCCCCTTCTCGCTGCTCCAAGAAAGTTTACCCATTTGGGTTGGTCGAGTGAGGAACAGGACTTTGTGAAATCCTTTCTAAGGACTCTTCAAGTGTAAGTGCATTTTGTACTTTTCTATGTTGACTGAGGTGATCTGTGAGCTCTGTGTTACTTGTGCATTCCTTACAACTGGTTTACTATTGTGGTTTAGATACTTTTCTACACTGTGGTTTTACAATAAATTGAGTGCATTTTTGCAATGAATTTGGTCCCAGTACCTTCTGCTCATAGGTATGCCATCCTACCCATAACTTTCGGGAATCTGTGCCTTTAGTAACGCATTCTTAGATCCAAAGTTTCCACTTGGGACATGGGCAGGAGCATCCGGATGCATGAAGTTCTCCACACCAATCTGGGTGGAATGCAGACTGGTTACATTAGTACATAATGACTATCAGACCAGTGAACAAGTGAAGAAACCCCAACCCTTGCATTATGTATGAGGCAGTCCTCTGTACTTTGAAGGAAAGTCAAGAAAAGAGTTGAAATGGTCCCAGTCTTTGCCACGAGGAGCACCACTGTTAACAGCAACTGTTTCAAAGGAACATAAGTGTATGAGCCTTCTTTTTCACCAACTACAGGGAAGAATAACTTTGCTACTCCATAATCGGAGTAGCCTGTGACCACATTTCCAGGAGGCTACAGCTTGCCTGCTGCATGAACAATGCAACAGATGTCACCTTTGAACAACCACAGAAACTGCAATTACGTTCTTCTCAGGGAGACCCACCTCTTAAGGATGCAGGTGTTACTACCCTCACAGATTGTAAAATGTAATTAACTTGTTTGCACTTTTTGTTAAACAAGTTTGCATTTTTGGAAAAAAAAAAAAGTATATTGTTTTTAATCTTGCATGTGGTGGGTTTTCTTTTTCTTCTGCTTTCTTCCAGGTGGACTTGGGCCTCACCATCATGCCTCTGCAGGAACCAGAATAATAAACAGCAATGAAAGAGGCTGAAGATGTTGAGAACGTGAAGACTGCTGCAGAGTGTCTGGGCATTATCCTGGCCTTAGGGACTTTGTGCTAGTTTAAATATGCTAAAGTGTAATTAGGAATATGGTATAGAAGATATATATTAGCATAGCATAGTATTAGTAGTATACAGTATGTGCCCTGCTACTCCTCTAGTTAGCAGTCACTGTGCATAGGCCCACTAAGCTACAAGTAAGGCCTTCTGTGTGCTACAGCCTGTACTGGCTGCAGGTAGAGGGAGATATTTTGAGAGATATCCCTCATCAGGTCACAAGGCGGGAAGTACCTCCCAGTAAAGGCATTGGTACCAGCATCAGGTTACTCTAGTGAAGGACCACAATAATTTTGGAAGAGAAGAAGTTTAACAAGCTTCTCTGTTCATCCAGCGTGAGGTCAGTTACTAGAGTGCACTCAAGAAGTTAAGCCTGACCTAAGAGATGCTCTCTAGTGGTCCCAGTTTGGAGACAGGGTGTCTGGAGTTTGTGCCTGGAGCTTCATGACTCAGCCAAAAGCAGGAAGCTTAGGCATGAGTATTCATGGACCTGTGTTCTTCCCCCTTTACACTATAGGACAGGAAGGCAAGCTGAGGTTTTGGGAAGAGTTAAGCAGGGCAGAAGGAAGAACAGCAAGGGAGCATTCAGCCTGTCTAGCTGTGACTGAGCTGAGGTGGCTTACGGTTTTAGAAATTGTGGCAGGTACCCTTGGCCTGGGTGGCACTGGTCCCCTCTGAAGATGTCTCCAGAGGTTCAGGACCCAGTCAGGGTCCTAGATGAGAGGAACACCCTAAAACATCAACTAGGAGGAGGCGGACCACATCTGACTGTCCAACCTTGAGAAAAGGGAAGATCAAAGATCTGACAGAAAACCAGGAGTTTTGGTGGGCCATGCTTCAAGGGAGGACCCCAGGAGTCTGGCAGACCCACTACCATCCAAGAACACAAGGGAAAGAGCAAACACATGAGTAACCCTCCATTCAGATGCTCTGCAGGACAAAAAAAGACATGGGTACCTAATGAAGCATGTAACCCCCTGGGTAAGAAACCCAAATGAACTGTCATCAAGAAGAAGGTGCCTGATAAGAGTTGGGGTCAGTAAGTTACTGGGATGGGACCAGGCATGGGAGTCCATTCTTTGGGCCACTGGGGCTGTCAGTGTGGATCTAGGGGGAGGAACATATGGTCCAACCAACTACACTATATTTAGGAGTAGATCATAATATTGATGCACTGAATGATTTCACTGTGATGTCATTTGCTGACACAGGAAAACATAGGTGGGAACAGTTCGCCTCCAAGGTTGTGCTTGCCCTGCCTTGGGGGTGCCAGGGCACAAATGGTCTTGAGAATGTGAGGGATCCAGGACCCCAAATGTGGGAGATAGTGTTTACAGTAATTGATGTAATAGCAGCAGAGACCGTTTAACCAGAAGGCAAGGAGTCCTGGAAAGGAAGTGCAACGTGTAATATAGTGGGTGTAGGATATGCACTGAGTGTCTGAACATGATTAATGGTGACAACAGAAAATACATAATTGATGAAGGTGAGGGTAATGCCCTTCTAAGCTGTGTGACATCAGTCATCTAAATAAATATGTCTCCTGCTTGATCCCAGCTGTCAGTGTGTACATTCATTTTTGAGTGGCCTCCCATTTGTGGTGCCCCAAAATTGTACTTTGGTTATCCCTGGTCTTCATTCACCCTGACCTATGGTGGAATGGTAAAGGAAATGAGATACCATGTTTACGGCATAAGGTGGGGACTTCTCTGGATGAGAGATGCCATGATATACCCCTAGATGCAGAAATGTTGCTCAGCCCTTGTTCAAGTTTGGCTGGTTCTGCTCTTTCCTTAGCCACCAGCAGCAGTCGGTAGATTTAGGGAATGTTTGATCATCCCTGTTTAGCACTGACTGCAGCATCCTGCAAGGTTTCAGTTTGTCTTGGTTATTGTTTGTGGTGTTTTTGCTTCTGCTAGGAGATGTGATCTGGAAATATGACTTGGGTTTTCATTGCTATGCTGATGTTTCCCAGTTGCGTCTTTCATAGAAACCTGTACAGGGCTCCCCAATAGCTATGCTTAATAGTGTTCTATCTCAGATCAATTTATGAATGGCTCAGAGTGCATTGAAGCTAAATCTCAGCAAGACTGAATTGCTACTGGTGGGGCCTGATCATCTGAAATCATCCACTGTGGAAGGTCTAGAACTCCGCATTTCTAGGGGAGATAGGCTCAAGACTAGGCAGGTTGTTTGCAACCTAGGGGTCACCCTTGATCCAGAGTTGTCACTTGTTCTGCAGGCCTTGAATGTGGTCAAGAGGGTCTTTTACCACCTTACACATATTCAATCAATCAATCAATCAAACTTTATTTAACCAGGCAAAATCATCCTTGAGCAAGCTCATTTGCAAGATGGTCCTGGACAAGTAGGACATATACAACTACAGCAAAATTACCAGATAAGCAGTGTACACACAATGAGCAAATAAAAGACAGTTACAGAGAAACAGATACGATCATGCTGGGGAGTACATATGGTGAACACTATCTGGGTTGATAATTGACTCTATATATAAAGGATTCCCTCAAGAGGTGGGATTATTCAGACAAAGGTCACAACGTTACAACAAGACAAGGGATACCAGGTAGGGTAAGTAAGGAAACAACAACTGAAGGTTTATGGGTGGGGGAAAACCAAAGGAAAGGGTCTGTGAGGGGTGGAAATAGATGTAGTTAAACCAACAGGTGGGAGCTGGCAGAATAATCCCAAGGTGGAAAAAAGAAGAGAAATGCTAAGGGAATACTTGTAGATGCCAAGAGTTTTGAGAGCCACAGGAGATGGATGAGGTGGTTATTTGTGGCATACACACAGGGTTCTCAGTTTGAAAGCGAGCAGCCTCCTGAAAGAGTGAGGCCCCAGGAGGGAGGACAGCCTAAGAGTTTTTTGCATGACATTCCAAAGGGTGGACAGAGAAAAAATGATAGCTGATGAGCCATGTCGTGTCCTTATTTTGGGTACTTTAAGAGAGACAAGAGACAAACTCCTTAGACCATACGTTTCCTCAGTACGCTGAAACAGCACAGAAATATAGGTCAGTAGTTTATCGGTTAGGCCCCAGTATGTCCACATGAGGGCATTTTTTTGCCTCCTCAGAGTGGGGTTGTGGCCCTACATTGACTTGGATTACCTTATTACACTACTGCATGCTTTTGTCATCTCTCACTTTGACTATTACAGTGCATTATATCAGGACCTCCCTGCTGCCCGGAGCTGTTATCTACAACTAGTGCAGAATGCAGTTGCTAGGCTCACTACCGCCACAAGGATATCACCCCTGCACTGAATTTATTGCATAGAAACATAGATGATGACAGCAGAAAATGACAGTGGTCCATCCAGTCTCCCGAGTTCCCTGTTTCTTTGCAACCTATGGGTTGCACTGGCTGCCTGTTAACTGTTGACCTACAGGAGCTTCTTGTAACCTGCACTGATACCCCTGATCTACGATCTATAGGTATGGGGTCATTAGCTGTTCCAAAATCAAGGTTAAAATCTTCTGAGGACAGAGCTTTTTATGTCTCTGCCTCTCATTTATAGAACAGTTTTCCTATAAATATTTGATCGGCCACGTTGGTCCTTTTATCAAAAATAAATGGATAACCTGTTTTTTAATCAATTTTTTCCAGGTTCCTGAGTTCAGTTTTTATTTTGCTGGACTGTCCATTTCCTATCTGATGTTTTTATCTCAATATTTATACTGTAGATTGATTTATTTTTACATTGCCTGTTTGCAAATAACATAATCACTCCAAGGAAGGAGGGTAACCAATGGGATGCTCTATGGGGTCAGTGCCAGGACTGGTCATCTTTAATGAGTTTATTAGTGACATTGCAGAACAGCTGGAAGGGCAGATCTGTCTCTTTGCAGATGACACCAACATCTGCAATAGGGTGGACACTCCAGTTGGAATGGAAAGGATTAGCAGGCACCTGAGAAAACTAGAGGAATGGTCAAGGGTATGGCAGCTGGGTTTCAATGTGAAACGTGCAAAATAATTCACTTAGGGCACAGAAACCCTGAGGCAGAGCACAGAATGAGTGGAGTGGTATTGATGACCACCAAACAGGAAAGAGACTTTAAGGAAATCATATCAGATGATCACAAAGTGGCCAGACAGTGCAGCAAGGCAGTAGGGAGGGCTAGTGGGATCTGGGGTGTATAGAGAAGAGTATCACCAGCAGAAAGAAGGAGGTGGTGTTGCCTCTTTATATATCACTGGTAAGATCCCACCTAGAGTACTGTGGCCATTTCTGGAGACCACATCTCCAGAAGGAAATAGACAGAGTGGAGGCAGTCAAGAGGAGGGCAAATGAAATTGTGCAGTGTCTTCATCAAAAGCCCAAACAAGGAGAGTCTATAGTACCTCAATATGTACACCCTGAAAAAGGGGGGGACAGATCTGATGGAGACCTTGAAGTACCTCACAGAGTAAATAAGGTACAGGAATAAAGTATTTTTTGGAATTAAAGGTGCTCAAAAACAAGAGGATATGCTGTGAAGCTGGAGGGGGTAGATTCAGGAGAGATATGAGGAAGTAGTGGAAAGGAATGGGGAGGAAGAAAGAGCTGTAGAGTCGGCATGGTCTACTGTAATAGTGTAGGTAGGGAGAACTGGGCAGAGTGGATGGGCCAAGCAGTTATTATCTGCCATCAGATTCTATGTTTCTATGCTTTTATAATGTATTTTTGAATATTATTGTTTTTGTTACTGTGCTGTGGTTTTTAGAAAGACATATTTAAATATCTATCTATCTATCTATCTATCTATCTGTCTGTCTGTCTGTCTATCTATCTACAATTGCATCACAAAATGTTAAAATTCTGTATTTCATGTTTAGTAATCCTAGTTCTGCTTTGCTTTCAAAAGTGCTGGAAGGTAATAATATAAAGGATCACTTCAAGGGGATTACATTAATGACAAGTGTGGAAAGGAGAAGGGAGGTCATAAAACGGGGACTTCATGAGGCAGTCAGGATCTGCGCTAAGTTGAAACGTAAGGGAGCAAGGTCACATAGACCATGCTGGTGGTCCAGTGAGGTACAGGTAGCAGTCAGAGAAAAGAAGGCGGCCTACAAAAAATATAAAACAACAAGAGGGGATAGGGATAAGGAAATGTACCATCTTGCATCTAGAAAAGTCACCCGTATGGTAAGGGGAGCAAAGTCCAGTAAAGAGCAGCGGCTGGCACAGGGGATACATGGAGGGAAAAGGGTTCTGGTACATTGGGGAGCGGAGAAAACTAAGGCCATCTCAGCAGATTGAGATCAGAAGGAGGGTGGGTGGAAGAGGCGAGGGACCAGGCAGAGGTATTTAACGCAGTACTTTGCCTCTGTGTCTACTAGGGAGGGGGATGGATATCTACAAAGCAAGGCAAGGAAGGATAGAAGCGGCAGTAAGTGGGATCAGGGGAGCAACAGAAATGGAGCAAGAGGGAAGGAGAGGTACCCAAGGGGTGTCACATCTGGATAAGGATAAAAAGGCCAGTAAGGTAGAGGGGACGGATGATGCTATCTCCACCAAAAGGGTGTGGTTGGCCCTCAAGGCCCTAAAGAAAGACAAATCTCCTGGGCCGGATGGCATTCATCTGAGAGTACTATGGCAATTGGCGGACATACTGGCTGCACCCCTGGCGGAGCTCTTCAACAGGTCACTTGAGACAGGGCGGGTACCTAGGGATTGGCGAGAGGCACATGTGGTGCCAATCCATAAAGGGGGGTCGAGGGAAGTACCAGGTAACTATAGACCTATCAGTTTGACCTCGGTGGTGGGAAAATTAATGGAGAGTATACTAAAGGAACGATTTGGGGTGTACTTGGAGGAGGTGGGAGGTCTGGATAGTCGGCAACATGGGTTTGTGCCAGGTAGATCATGTCAAACCAACCTTGTGGAGTTCTATGAATGGGTAACATCAGAACTGGACAGGGAAAGCCTGTGGATGTATTATTCTTGGATTCAGCAAGGGTTGACTCTGTCCCCACAATGGTCTGGTGGAGAAACTGATGGGGTTAGGAGTAGGCCCTTTGATGGTCAGATGGATTGAAAACTGGCTAGCTGGATGCACCCAGAGAGTAGTGGTCTGTGGGGAGCTCGAACCCTAGAGAGGTTGGTAGTGGGTACCGTAGGGTTGGTCCTGGGTCCGATCCTGTTTCATGCATACATATCGGACATCAGGGAGGGTATAGGGTGTGAAATAAGTCTCTTTGTGGATGACTCCAAGATGGGAGCAGTAGTTGAGGGAGAAGAGGGGAGGATGGCCCTGCAAGGGACCTGGACACCCTGGAAGCTGGGCTCACACATGGAATTAAATTTCAATATCACCAAGTGCAAGGTGTTGCATCTTGGTTGAGAAACTCTAAACACAGGTACACCCTGGGAGGAGGCTGAAGGCCTCAATAGGGGAAAAGACCTAGGGGTCATGGTGGATGCATGTATGAATAGCTCTGAGCAGTGCAGGAGGCGGCTAGCAAAGCAAACAGGATGTTGGGATGTATTGTAAGGGGATCACCTCTAGGAGCAGGGAAGTGATTTTGCCGCTGTACAATGGACTGGTTAGACCACACCTTGAGTACTGTGTACAGTACTGGAGACCACACTTGAAGAGGGACATACAGCTCCTGGAGAGGGTAGCGAGGAGGCAACTAAGATGATATGAGGGCTAGGGGTTTGACGATGAGGACAGACTTGAGGAGCTCTGCCTGTTTACATTGGAGAGAGAGGAGACAGGGGACATGATTGAGGTCTTCAAGTACCTCAAGGGAATAAATAGGGTAAACATGGAGGGATCTTTAGACTAAAGCAGGGAGGTATCACCAGAGGGCATGGTTTGAAGCTGGAAGGTGGAAGGGTGAGGGGAAAAGAGGAGGAGGTTTTCACTGAGAGGGTGGTGGACCCTTGGAATGCACTTCCTGTGAGCTGGTTCAGAGATCCACAGTGGAGGGCTTCAAGAGGTGGGACAGACACAGAAAGTGGATGTATCAGATGATGGCCTGTCCCGGGGGGGTGGGGATGGATGATAGGGGTTTCTGGAGCACAAGGGATGGGAGGGCCTCGGCACCCAACTAAGGATCTATGGTTTGAGTAGACTCGATAGACTGTAAGGCCTAATCTGCTGGCAAATAGTATGTTAGTATGTTAGTAAGCAAGAATATGAGGAGTTGCCTTCTTAAAAGCAATAAATCAGTCTAAGATGAAGAAAAGCAGCACACTTCCCTTATTTGTAATATGTATTTACTATATTTATTTTAAATGTTTACCAGGTAAGCCATACAGAGAACAGTGGTCTCTTTTACAAACGTGACCTGGAAAGAGAGGAAAGGAGGATTAGGAGAGAGAGAGGGAGAAGTACAAGACTAATAATAAGATAAATAAGATATCTGGTAACACAATGTACAGTGTATGCATACATTTAGCAGTGGTTGGTACACTGTACCTGAATACAGGGCAGACTACAAAATCAAATTAGTGACACCATGGCTGTTAGGTAGGGCACTCATAAATGGACATAACGTGATGATTTAATTTTTATTTGGTAATGAAAACTGAGGGGAGCAAGTCATGCCTAAGAGTAGGATATCCCGTAAAGTGGGCAAATGGAAGCGTTTTGCTGCTTGGCTATATTTCTATTTTATTGAAAGAATGTACAGCCTTTTATCAATCTCTGAATGCAACTGGTAAACAGGGTTCATGGCTGGAGAAAAAAGGGTACCAAGTTGTGGTGGGAGTTGTCACCCAAGAATGTGGTACCAGTAAAGGTAGTGTGGCATGTTCCCTGGTAGTCCAGATTTAATCAACCCACAGTAACATACATTTGGTAGTGATACATACAAGGGGCATCATTAAAGAGCTAGTGTACTGCTTGGAATTAAGTGTAATTTTTAGAAGTAATCAGCTGTCACTTATATCTCAAGTATCTTTTTTTCTTTTCTGTTTTGCTAATTAGAAGATTTTCTACCTGACAGAATTAGGAGTGATGTATGGAACAGCACTCTACTTAGGAAGCTGACAGAGTCACTTCTGTCCCTCCCTATACATCATCAACACTGTGACCTCACTAACTGTGATATCACTAGTAACCAAGAAGAGCCAATCTCTTGCTGCTTGATTGGTAACTTGTGACACATGTTACCAATCAGGTAACAAGGCTAGTGATGTAACAATGAGTTGGGTCCCATGCTGATGCTGTAGAGGCTTCCAGATAAAGCACATCTTTTCACATCATACAAAATACCATTAGGTAGAAAACTATCTAATTAGGACATGAAAAAAGACAAACACTGTCAAAATAAAAAGTAATAATGGACCCATTTTAAAAATTACTAAAATGTTCCACCTGCTATTTTTTTTGTGTGTGTGTGCAAGTAGATCTTTAAGGGCAAACCTACTGTACATGGAGCATTGCATGGGTTATTCCATTCAAAAAGAGGCTGATTCAGGCAGTGCATACACCACATCTCCATAATTAAGGGAAGGTAATATCATATGCCTAACTATGCATTTACAGATGCACAGTAAAAGAGTACTCTGCCTCCTATAAAGTGCACTTAGCTTTGCAAGACACTTGGACAAGTTGTTTTTTATATGAGAAGAGAAGAACAATTCTTGATCAAGAATCCCACCAATGTATTTGAACTTAGTGACATTCAGACACACCTTAACCAGTGAAAGGTTATGCAGTGGATCAGACCTGTTTAGCCAATGCTTGGTTACAAAGGACACATATAGTTTTCCTTTTGTTTGTGATAAGCTGATTCTCCAAAAACCAGTTTTTCAAGTTCATGAACTCTAATTGGGTATTATGATTATGGTTGAGGCAAGTCAATTAGATACAAAACAGTGTCATCCACATATACACGAAGGTTGCAGGCTAAGCTACAGAAAGGGAGGTCATTAATGAAAATAGAGAAGAGGTCCCAGTGCTGAGCTCTGTGGGACTCCCAGGCCAATAAGGAGAGGGGAAGATAACACTTGGTCCATTTTTACAGCTTACTGGTGATTATAAATATAGGACCTAAAACAGAGAAGTGGTGTTCTGAGAATACCAGAGGCTTCTATCTTCTTAAATAGAAGGGATGGGTTTACAGTGTCAAAGGCTTTGGCAAGACCTAAAAAGTTGTCACCAGAGCCCTTACTGGAGTCTATTTTACTAGTAATATAGTCGGTGATTCTAAGGAGAGAATTTTTGGAGGAGTGGTTACTGTTGAACCCAGATTGAACAGGAATGAAACAGTCCAAAGCATTTAAAAAATTCAGTGAATTGTACACTAGTAAATCTCTGTAAGATTTTAGAAAGTACAGGAAGCAAGCATATTGAGTGGTAGTTGTTTAACTTATCTGCTGCACCAGCTTTAAGGAGCAGGATTACAACTGCACTCTTCCAAACAGTGGAGAATTTACCTGCAACCAAGGAGCAGTTTGTAATAAATGTTATCTGCTCAGCAATGGCTGAAGCACCAGGGGACACAAATTCAGGGGACAATGAATCACAGCCAGTACAATAGCAGACAGCTCCCAGAGGACAGTGTGTGATTCAAAAGAATAGAAGGAGAAGCTCCTGTTTAATTGAGATGGCCAGCGGGGGGGGAGAGAAGGCCCTAGGTGAAAAAACGTGTAGCCGACTGAAGAGAGTTGGGACCATGGATAAAATTAGTGTTTAAAGACAATGTCAGCTTTTATTGAAGTTTTTGGTCATGTGTGACCAGTTTGCCTATAGCAACAAAATTGGAAAACTAACAGTTCTAAATGCTTGATATGTATAATGATTTGTAATGCCTTTTAATCAATTTTTAGTATTCAACTTAGATGAGTACAGCCTTTCAAACTTCAGGCACTGGAAGCACCTGAACTTCAGGGATTCACACCTGTAATAGCCCAATCCTGAATCCTAAACTTGTGCATGGCCATTTTTACTTTTCTCTGGGCAATATAAAATAAGGCTACAGGCCAAAAGAGTGTTACATTCTGAACATGTACAGTAGATGTAGCTCTTAAGTGAAAGCAAGCACTGGAAAGGCATAAAAAGCATGCTTGAAAAATTCAGCCAAGATCTCAAGCAGGTGTAAGGGGTCCTCTGACTCTAAAATGTCAACACATTTTCTGATGCCAGTGGGCATTGTACCTGCTCCTAGAAGTTGCCCCTAGCCTGGAGAGTTTGTGGAAGCCTGGCAATTAAAAATGATCTGAAGTTAAATTTTGCAATACAGTAAGGTGTTAGTAGCTGGTAGCATTATGGAAATGCACTGGTAACATAGATTAGGCACTTGAGCTGCAAAGAACATTTTACTATCTGCAGACTGCTTGTGGATGTTGCTGCAAGAAGCCACTTGTGACACTTGGTGGTTTCAAATTAAAAGATACACTGGGTAAGCTAACTGTGTCCCGTAATATTGTTCTGATGTACTGATAGGCTTGGTTCATGGGTGACTGTGACAGTATTTGATATATATGACTTGTGCAAAGATTATGAAGTTCAATAAATTGTAGTCTATCATCAGGTGCAAGAGACAGCTTACACTTAAGACATGCTGTATCCTGTAATCTAAACAAAAGCAATCAAACCAGAGGAAATCCAGGAGGGATGCATCCCTTGTACTCTGGTCTTAGAGGGGCATGTGAATTAGTGAGAGCATTAAAGATATTGTGGAAGCTGAATAGTGATTGTTCAGGGTCTGTGGCACCAAATAATGGGCTCCAATTAGAAAATTCCAGCTCATATATAGTGACCGAAATAAGGGGGTGCTGGGCATCAAGTCTCATCTTCATTAACTCAATTTGGCACCTGTTGCTTTAAAAAGCTGGCACTTACACTTAGAGCTGCGGGAAGTACTTCTATCAGCCTCAGTGGTGGGGAAGGGGAGGAGAGGAGAAGAAATGTAGTTCTGGAATGCTGTCTGAGCATCCTAGCATGCGCATCATAAGGAGGGAGGGAACAAACAGAAGTACTGTGAGAAGTAGAGCCAGCATGCAAGTTGAATAAGTGCTTTGAAGTACCGTCTGAGCCATGTCCATGTATGCATAATGAAATTGCATTAGAGTGAGGTCTTATATGCCCTCTAAGTAGCTGAGCCAGTTGCATGATTAAAGGCGGGGGGCCATGTTTGAACATGTTCTCCCACCGGTAGTCACAATCACAGCATGCAAAAGAAATGTGAATCAGGTGTACTCACTCCATAGAGGTATGTTACTTTTCTTTCCAGTGCTGGGCTGTTTATCTTATCTTTGTGAACACTAACTCCACTTTTAAATTTAAAACAAATAAATCAGTTACTGGCCCTCAAAATGTGAGGTACACCAAACAGGGATATAGGAAACTAGTGCCTTTTTTGTTTGTACAAAGTTTAATATTGTTTCAGCATTTCTACTTCAAAGTCTATATTTACAGTAGCTTCTCTGTGTGGGTATCACCTTTTTATATGTTACAGAGGTAGAATGAATTCTTAGGGATAAAATGTGTCATGTGCCTATGAACATGGGACAGTTCAGGGGACAGTGTGTGTGTGTGTAGCTTTTCAGAAAAAAATATCGTATTAATGTCTGCTCCTAGGTTGGCTTAAGTAGCTCCTGGTTGTCTATAAAATGGTGATACCCAAGAGGGCTGGTAGTATAGCCTAGAGCTTAGAGTAATGAGCTGTGAACAAGCTTGATACATCCAGCAGACCAGATCTTGGTTTGATTCTCACAACCTCCACTTGTATACTGTGTGACCCTGAGCAAGTCACTTAACCGCCCAGTGCTCCCAGGTCACCCCTGAAAACAGGCACTTATGCCTAGTGGGCCTTACCCAGTTACCAAAGACTGAAATAAAAAATAAATAAATAAAAGAAAAAAAAATAAAGTTATTCATCACTTTTGACTGCCAAAATCATTATTTTTGCCCCTGACGTATGAAATCAGTCATGTGAAAAATGTTTAAAGCTGTAATATAAAGAATTCTAGGTAACACCTTGGGGACCTTAATTTTACAAACACAGTAGGATGTGCAGTAGTCATTGAAGCTATTGGGAAAAGCTCCAGAGGCTACTATTCAATGGGAATGGGAGGCAGAAGTTAAACTGGGCAAGAGCTAACAGGAACTCCATTCCAACACCTCTTAGTTGCATGACAGTTCCACCACCTCCGTCATCTTTCTCCATTGACTCCAGTTGGAAAGTTCCACCACCCACAAATCTAGATGTGAGAGTTCCCCCACCTAAATATTTCCAATTTAACCACTGAGAGAGGTAAACACACAGTAATGAGTGACTGTTGGAGTTAGGCTTATGACTTGTAAAAGTCGTAATGAGTTGTGAAAGGTTTGGAGAAAATACAGATATTTATATATGATATGTATTCTATTTTTACTGTCTCTGTTGGACACCAAGTCATAGATTTTTGTTGTGTAGTACAACATCTTCAAGAGGCAGTATTCCTGTCAAATATAAGATTAGAAATAAACTAAATTCAGGCAGTTGTAAAACCCAAATAGTTGGGTAAAGTAAATTTGTGTATCAACACCATACCAATCACCCTTTGACACCATCTTAAGTTTAACACATCAAGTTTTGATTAATAACCTGCAATAACAAAGCTGTAAGTTGAGACATAGCCATCATTCATGCAAACAACATAAATCATCAACTATCATTACATTAATGTATTTACTCTCTAATTATTTTATTTATTTATTAAAAGGTTTAACCAGGAAGGCATGCTGAACAGACTACTGCTCGATTCCAGATGCGCCCTGGGGAAAGGGGGAGAGGGAATACTGACATTTTTTACATGTTCAAACACTTACAAGATAATCATACAGATTTAAAATACAGGAAAAAGCATACAAGGTAAAGTGCATTTCTACAGGCAGTAGTACATGTCAAAAAATGAGATGCAGGAAACAGTACACAGTAAGGGTCACCCCTATTACAGGTGGTCCTGAAAGCCAAGTCATGAGCTTGAGTGGGCATGTGAGCAAATGGGGTAGAAGTGTTTTTTGAGAAGGGAGTTGAGGAGCTGACTGGTAGAGGCATGCTGGATAACTGAGGGAAGTGAATTCCAGAGTTTAGGCATGTGATAAGAGAGTGCTGCCTGGCCAGTTGAGGTTAATATGTATGGTATGGACAGCTGATGTGAGTCAGTTTTTCTTAGTGTGTAGCCCTGGGAGGCAGGGGCTAAGAGGACAGAGGTGAGATATGGAGGGAGGGACTGCATCCAGTATTTGTCTGTGAGACTGGTATTGTGGGAGTGATGCTGGTTCTGCAACGAGGGGAGGTGTAGGTTGTGGTAAAGGACACAGTGATGTGTGTTAGGAGGGCAGTCAAGGGCAAAGCAACAGAAAGAATGGAAGAGGGGGTCCAGTCTGGCTAGAGTGAACTTAGGGGAGGCACTGTGGACTATGTTCCCATAGTCAAAGATGGGGAGAATCATCCTCTGCACAATTGCACGGTGAGCCGGCAGAGGGATGCATCCATGATTACAGTACAATGCGCCTACCTTGGGGTGGAGCTTTTTGTGAATGGCATCAATATGTGCCAAGAAGTTAAAGTGTTGGTCAACCCAGACCCCAAGATATCTGCAGGAGGCACAAGTCTGAACAGTAGCCTCATCCAGGGTGGGGAAGGAGGGGGTGGAGGGAAGCCTTGAAAGTCTCTGCCTTGTGCCAAAAATCATAGAGATCATTTTCTTGGTGTTGAGAAACATCTGATTTGAGCAAAACCAATGCTGAACAGAATCAAAGTCCTGCTGAAGTCTGGTCGCTACATCAGAGGTGGTGGTGCTGGATGTGTACAGCACTGTATCATCTGCATACATGTGAATGGAAGTGTGAGGGCAGACTGAGTGCAGATCATTAAGGAAGATGGAGAACAGAAGCAGACCAAGAACAGAGCCTGGCGGCACACCAGAGGTAACATGGAGGAAAGCAGAGGTGGCATTGCCAATTCTGGTGAATTGGGATCTTCCAAGCAGGTAGGAATAAAACCAGTTGGTGGCCATGCTTGAGAACCCTGCGGGAGAGAGCTTGGATAGAAGAAATGAGTGGGAGACAGTGTCAAAGGCTTTGGCCAGGCCAACAAAAATAGCTGAGGTAATATGGCTTCTATCCATAGCAGTAAGGATGTAATCAGTGAGTCTTATGACCATAATCAGATCTTCTTTTTAACAAAAAAGAACCTGCACAAAGAAAAATTCTTGCCCCAGACTTCCTGATTGGAGTCTGAGTCCACCTATCCTAGTATTGCTTTTGTTTCTTGAGGAGACATAATGTACCAGAAATAAAATGTTTCCCCTTGAACCTTTTGAAGACACATTTCTGAGATAGGGGCCTCCCCAGGCATGTGATATCCCAACTCAATGGTGCCACATGAGTGCTTCTTCAGTTGTACTTCTGGATGTACTATACACCCAATGGAAATGCAGAAATCTGAATTTTCTTTATGCAATTGTTCTTGTTTTACAACTTCCTGAATGTATCTGTAATGTTATAACTGATAGGAAAACTGTCTCTAGAAGTAGTGTTGTGCTATACCACAACATGTTAGGACTTATATTTGGTGTTTAGCAGAGATATTAAAAGTAAACTTTATATTGTATATTACAAATAAGGGTGAGTATGCTGCTATCTTTGTATTGATTGATTGATTGATTTTATGTGGATTACTGTGTTTGCCATAATTGTATAATCAGATTTATTTTCATGGGTACCTCCAAATTATAACCTCAGCAGCTACAGTTTATTATTTCACTTGCACAACTTGTACTGTTTGCTCCCCTACCCCTTTACCCCTTCCCACCAGGAGGCATCTGGAAACAAACTGTTATCAGCTTAGTATGTCCCTCCTGGAAAAACTCTTGAAATACTATAAATAAATCTCTTTACTCATGACTAGCATAACCATGAGTGTGTAGTTAGGCTTGGATGTGTGAGTGAAAATTATCTGATTATACAATTAAAACAAATGAAATAACTGATTTATGCAACACAGACAGGTTGTCAGTATAAATAAAGTTGCTCTTCATTAGCCCAGTGGTTAATGACATCCTTTTGTGGAAATAAACCTTTATTTTTTTATGGCCACATATGACACTAAATGTTTATTTTCATGTATGTCTACCTGCAGATCTAAGTAATAGGATATTTTTGCCATTGCTTATATCCACCCAGTTGTATAAATAGGGGATTATCCATAGGGCATCAAGAAATAAGCTTTTTAGTCACTCTGGAATGTTAACAACAATGCTGCCTAGCAAAACGTAGTAGAGCAAAAGGAAGCCTGACATAAACAGCACAGTTATAAAGGGCAGAAAGAAATAACAGGCATAATGAATCAAAAGCAGGCAATAAATGTCCATTAAAAAGAAGCAAGTTATGTATGTCGAGAATGTGAAGGAGGAAAATATATACGATGGAGGGAAAGCTGCAGGAACATATATGAAAGCAAAATGAGGTAGCAACCATCATCATCATCCAGCTTTATCCCAAGATCCATTGCTAAACCAATCACATAACAACATTGGCATTAACAGTGAAGCCACTTCACCCTTTGAAATGAAAGTAAATGGTGGATTTGGGGGTAGGCACAGGAGCTCAGTTTTGGTAGCAAAATCAGAAATGTAACTCAGTTCCAGGAAAACGTGGGGGAAAGGTTACTGCTATGTTAAGCACACAAATACATTATAACAATGGAAGATATGATGGAACTTTTCCCTATATCACTACAATGAATTTTCCTTCCTACACTGGAGGCAATATGTTCCTGCTGTGGCTAGGTTAGTATTTCTATCAATGGGCAATCCCAACATCTGTGGTAGTGGAAAGGGCATGGAAACTGATAAATGTATTTTCTATATTTATTTAAAATCTTCAACCAGGAATGGCACGCTAAGCTGTGTGTCCTGAGAGGTGAGTAACATGAGCTTGTTTGTTGATATGGGGAATCTTGGCCAGAATATCAGGGGAAATCCTTTATTTTACTGTACAATAAGTATTGTGGGATCTTTAACACTGAAAATAGGCAGACTGGACCTCATTTTAACTTATCTGAAGGATGGAACAATAACAGTGCAGCACAGCACCCCTCTAGTGTCTCAGTACAGTGTCAGTATTGGGTATGCCCAAGTTCCCAGTGCAGGACTCAAAGCCACAACCTTCTGGTCTTCAGGTCCCAGAGGCAGGCATGCAGCCTACAAAGCCTGCATGCTGCTTATAAAACCAAGAGGACTCAAAATCTGATAATGTTCCAAAAAGTTAAGTTTCTGACAAAAGCAGACAAAAACTATATTCTAAACTAACAGTAGATTTTTCTCAAAGGTTTATCGGTGGTTTAACACTAGGTGCTGGATTTTCAAAACAAATGCTGCAGGCACAATGCCTACTTTGGGGCAGAAGCTAAGGCATCCCTACAAAAATAGGAGAACCCAACATTTGATAATGCTGCAAAAGCAGGGGTTAAATTGGGCAGGAACTCAGTTTCACTTCCTCTGACGTCTTTCTCCATTGAATGCTATCAGAGAGTTCCGCATCTTAGGGATGATGGTTTCACCTACAAATGTAGAGATTACAGTTCTACCTCCTAAACATTTCCAATTTAACCACTCTCCAGAAGGTGCAGTTTCTAACAAAAGCAGAAAGTAAACTATATTTTAAACTAACAGTAGAATGTTCTCTTTCTAGCTGCCTTAGTCAGCTGCCTCCTTGCTATCAGAGCAAGGAGACAGCTGACTATGGCAGCTAGAACTTTTCTGCTAGAACATTTCTGACTGGGGGGTAAGTAGACATATACTTTATTAGAAGTGATGGGTCTGCAGGGTAAATTGGGACATTCAGTTAGGGTAAAAATGAAAACACAAGAGTTAGTGTGCTAGTCTGAGTTGGGGAAGGGAACAGATAATCATCTTTGCAGTTAGCTAAGTCAGGAGGAGAGCTGTAAATTGGGGTGTGTGACCTAGGCAGAAGTGAAGCAGGTGTCTGCATTTAGATTTCCCTATAGTTATCTTTTGGTTAGAGAGACATCTTGTTATCCCCATTCAGCAGCCAATCCCAGGCACTGCCTGAGAAACAGGAAGTGGACAGGGACTTTCTTAAGGACTAGGCCATCAAGTGGCCTCCCCATGCTGTGACCCCTTGTACAAAGAACCAACATGCAAAGGATGTCAGAGTCTACCCACCAGAGTCAGTCCAACAAGGCAGCCAGCAGCCAGCCACTTTGCTCCCCTGCTGACCCAAGGGGATCCCTACCCAGGTAAGCCTGTTGGGGGCTGCATTATAGGGTGGCTGTACTTGGGAGGCCAGCAAAGCATGTCAGTGGGCTTAGAGGCTTGCTGTTGTTTTTCCTTGTCTTTAGTATTGTGTTGTTTATTCTTAACTGATATAAGGTTTTACTGGATTTACTGGATTAATATGGGACAAAGGAAGGTCAAGGCCCATTGAGATTGCCCCCCTCAATAGTGGATCATTAGTTATTTTTGTTGGTTTAACCAAATATCCAACCTTGATTTAAACATATCAAAGTTATTCAAATTAATTAGGTCCTGTGGCAATAAATTCCATTGCTTGGATGCCCTTATACTGAAAAATGTATCTCTCTTATTGGTGTTTGCCCATTCAACTGTTAATTGCTTATTATGGAGTCTGCCTGCTGTACATTTATTAGAAAGAACCAATCCACATTGCTTCATTTGTGTAGGGGATTTTAATATTTTAAACAAAAATAGGATATCCCCCCTAAGTCTTCTTAAGTGTAAAGGGTAGAGTCCAGTTTTTTTAAGATGGGTATCATAAGGTTTATTTTTTAATCTATGTATCTTTTTAGTCAATCATCTCTGAACTTGTTCCAGTCGATTTATGTCCCCTCTAAGGTATGGGCTCCAAAAAGGAGATCCATAATCCAAGTATGGTCTTACATATGCCTTGAATAGCGGAACTAAACACTGTTCATATTTATTAATAAAAGTTTTGTTGATTTGTTTTAATATAATATTAGCTGTTCTGGCCACTTTATTACAGTGTGAAAATGATGATAACTTGTTATTGACTAGTATACCCAAGTCCCTTTCACAATTAGATTGTTTAAGTTAGATATTATTTAAAAAATAACTAGTTTGCGAATTTTTTGTTCCAAAATGGAAACCTAAACATTTTTCAGTATTAAAGGACATAAGGTTAGTTTTGGCCCATATTTCAATATTTGTAAGATCCTGTTTAAATATAGTGATGTCAGAATTTGTATCAACTCTACCACAAAGTTTGGTGTTATCAGCAAATTTAGAAATATGATTACTAGAAGATATAGTCAAGTCGCTTATAAAGATATTAAATAGAGTGGGTCCCAATACCGAGCATTGGGGAATGCCACTTGTAACCATGCCTAAGTCGGAGAGTGACCCGTTTACTCTCACCACCTGTGTTCTGTGGTGTAACCATTGTGAAACCCAATTTGTTAAATATTGGGAAAAACCAAGCTTATGCATTTTAATTAAAAGTATTGAATGAGACACTTTATCAAATGCCTTGCTATAATCTTAAGGTATAACATCTGAAGAAATGTGATTATCCAAATATCTGCTTATGATATTGTAAAAAGAAACCACGTTAGTTGTACAGGATGATCCAGGTTTAAAATCCATGTTGAGTTATGTCTTGAATACCTAGCTGTTCAATTTCATTCTCAATTTGTGACTTTACTAGTCGCTCCATAACCTTACCTATAATGTATGTAAGATTTATCGGCCTATAATTTTGAATATTAAGATTTATTTCCTTTTTTATAAATTGGAATGACTATGGCTTAGCGCCAGTTGTCAGGAATGTTATTTTCAGATAATGATTTGTTAAATAGCACTGTAAGAGGTAAAACCAAATAATCAGATGTTTCTATCAAAAACCTTGATTGCATATTATCTGGTCCTGAACTAGTGGATTTTTTAAGAGATGATTGGGCCTTTCTGACCTCTAAACATTCAATTTTAGGTGGGATAGAATTGTTATTATACATTTGGGGGAAATGAACTGGTTTATTTAAATCAGAACAACAATATTTATTGAAAAGGTTAGCTGAGTTTTGATCATTTTCTGTAATAGTCCCATCCTCTATTAGGGGGTGAATTATCCTAGTGTTACTCTCTTTTTTTTTCAGTTGTTTATCCAGGAGTAGCACACTAAGCTGACAGCTTTTTTACAGTAGTGACCTGGGAGCACAGAGAAGTTAAGTGACTTGCTCAGGGTCACACAGTATGCAAGTGGAAGCTGTGAGATTCAAACCCAGGTCTGGTCTGTTGGATGTCACCAGATTTGCAGCTCAGAGCCTTACACCACTGCACTATACTGCCTCCCTTTTTACTATTTATATAAGGAAAAAGTGATATATTATTAGATTTAGTATGGGCCAAAGTAAATTCCAATTTAAGTTTTGCTTATTTGATCAGTTTTTTTTAATAAAGAAACTACTGATTTATATTTATAGTAATACAAATACTTTGGTTTGTTTTTAGTATTTTAAATAAATGTTCTTTTATGTTAATTAGTTTATGAATAGACTTTGTAAACCATATGGGGATTTTACCTTTTTTATTATATTTAACTTTAGTAGGCACATGTTTATGTTCCAGATCAAAAATACTTTGTTTAAATTATTTCCATGCACAGTTAATTGATTTATCCTTAAATTTGTTATCCCAATTTATTTGATTAAGTTTGAGGTTTAAAAATCTCCCAGGATAAGAGTATCATCTTTATTAGCCATATGGGCAATAATGTTAATTAAATCAATTGTGTAAGAAACATCTGATGAAGGAGGTCTGTAACAAACACCTACTGTAAGTTTAGGTTGACCCTTAAACTGAACTGTAACCCATAAAGATTCAGAATTTGTTTTTTCTGTTATGGCAATGATTCCTAAATCTAACAATCTACATTTAACTTGTAAATCTGACAAACGTAGGTTATTTAATGATCTTGCACTAAAGGATAATATGTTACAAGATTTACTAAGTTGTTGTTTGTTGCTTTTATTTAGAGATTTGGGGCCCTGCCCATTCTCCCCCCCATGCACTAGTTTAAATGTGTATCGATAACTACAGCCACTATTTTTCCCTGCATGGTACTCCCCCTTCTGCTGAAGTGGAGACCATCCCTGCAGAAGAGCGAGTCCCTGCCGTAGAATTTCTCCCAATGAGGTATGCAAACAATATCTTGAGCACCACATCCTTAGCCAGTTGTTTATTTGTTTAATTTTGTCCGAGATGGCTAATGTGGCTCTCAGTACAGGAAGAATCTCAGAGAAACATACGGTACAGCCTTTTTCTACTAATAAATTGTTTAATGCTGCATAATCTTCCATTAGTTGTTTGGTATCAGTACAATTGATGTCATTTGTCCCGGCATGAATTATAACTAGCGGATTATGCCCTGCATCAGAAAGCATGGTATTTACCATATTTGTTATGTTTGATACTTTGGCACCCCTAAAACTTGAGCATGTTCAATTAGCTTTGTCAGGGTTGCAAATCACCCTATCGATATGTTTAATCATTGAGACTCCCAGTACATAAACTTGTCTTGGTGGGCCCTTGGGAGTAGTGGCATCTGTTGTGTCCATTATGCCAGTATTGCGAATGGAGGAGGTCTGAGGTATTGGTTGATTGATGGGCAAGTTTTGTTTTGTTTTGAGGTGTTTTTTTTTCTTTTTTTCTTCTTTATTTTTATGAAATACAGCTTTTGTGGTATTTAAGCAAGATGGTGGTTCAAGATCTATAAGTAATGTAGATGTGGTTATAGCTTTATTAACATCATTAATTGAGGAATGTAGCCTGTTTTCCTCTATAATTTCTACCTCTGAATTGGTATTTTTATCAGACTCCATTGAAAGTGCCTGGAAGGGATTATACATGGGAATAAGGAACTGATCTGCTTTCCGTCCCTTTTTAGGTGCTCTAGAAGTAGACACTAGGACCCAATCCGAATTATGTTTTAGTTCTTCGAAATCATCCTCTCTAACCCATTTCCTTGGAATATCTAAACTATTGTTTCTGTTGTTAGATACCCCCATGTTCAATATTTGTTCAGTTATAGGGGTTTCAGTTTGGGTAGAGATGTGACTGGTAGTGGTTGTTAGCATCCCTTGATTACTTATCTCATTATGACGTCTAATCGTGGCTGCCTGACTGATTTCTAAATATAGTAGTCTTTCCCCAAAGGTGACTATTTCCTGTTCCATGTGTTTATTAGATATACACTTTTCACAGGTAAAAATGTAAGAAGGGCTGACTAAAGTTAGCTCTAATTTGTACATATGGCAGGCTATATTTAACACCTATTTCACCTTCCAAAGTCATGATGGTAAGGTTACTAGCTTCACTCGAGTATATACCACTTCCAGCAACATTTGCTTGTTTAGTATCCATGGCTCAGTACTTGTAACAACTCATTTTCAGTACAACAATGTTTATATAAGTGCACCAGTTATCTGTCCCTTCTTAAATTATAGTATAATAGCCTTACCCTTCCTAAACTACAAACCGCGCGCAAACTTGGGTACGTGGTCTGCTAGACTCCTGAAATGCTAAACACGCGCTGGATGCGCGTGTCTTTGTGCACGCAAGCATGCTCGCCTCCAGGCTATGCTAAATAGCTGTAGGTGACCCAGAAGTGCTATCTGAGGTCACACCAAGCACAGAACTCAGAATTTAGTTTAAAACACAGTACAAATTCACTACTGTTACAGTTACAAGGTCACTATCACCTTTTAGTATCAGGCAAAGAGTCCCAGAAGAGTTTTGTAGTTTCATAGGTAACCCCAGAAAACTACAACTCCTCTTCCTGCTTCCTGGAGGGATACAGGGCTCCAATGTAGCTAGTGACCTAGCGATGTACAGACAGTAAATGGTATATTTAAAAATATCAGCTTGATTAGGCACTAGAGCACGCTACTACCATCAGCAACACTGCTGCTACAGTGAAATATGCAGTTACTACTAGTGCTCATCACAGGGCTATGCTAAATAGCTGTAGGTGACCTGGAAGTGCTATCTTAGGTCACACTAAGCACAGAACTCAGAATTTAGTTTAAAACACAGTAAAAATACACTACTGTCACAGTTACAAGGTCACTATCACCTTTTAGTATCAGGCAAAGAGTCCCAGAAGAGTTTATTACTGCTTGTATGAGTTTGTAGTTTCATAGGTAACAGCAGAAAACTACAACTCCTCTTCCTGCTTCCTGGAGGGATACAGGGCTCCAATGTAGCTAGCAAGCTAGCGATGTACAGACAGTAAATGGTATGTTTAAAAATATCAGCTTGATTAGGCACTAGAGCACGCTCTTGCCAGCAGCAACACCGTGTGTTTCTGAGCAGTAAGGATTGTAAGTAAACTGTTGCTGTGTGCTAGAGTGATTCAGGGATCAGAGGCCTGCTGTTATATTGTTGCTAGATATAATAGGGTGTAGGAACTTGCCATAAAAAGCCTGCTAGGTATTAATGAGCTTCAGGGTTTAAGGGCATATGGTTACTGGGTGGATGTAGGATAGCACAATTGGGACAAAAAAAAAAAAGGGAAGAACAGGGAAAAGGAAATGTGAGGAGTTGTGCAATGCAGTGGTTGTGGGGCAGCAGTCTATAGGTAGGCCTGAAGGCTGTGGTGCTATCAAATCTGAGTGCACCTCTCTGTGTGCACCTCTCTGAGTACAGGGAACAAGTCCAAGACTTCAAGCAGCACTGAAAGAGAGTAAGTAGAATGTCGTGAGACCCAAAATCGCATTGACAAGGAATCGGGGAATCATATCTTCCACCCAGGGACCACGTAGCCTGAACACCACTATCTTAAAGGTTGCCAGAAGAAAGGAGCAGTTGGACTAAGGTGGACTCAAGGACAGCAAGGGTGGTATGATTGGGAAGGCTGGGGGATAACAGGCAGACTCCTCAATCAGTGCCACTAAGAAACTTCTATAACATTCTAGAGCATGACTGCCATGAAGGAGCACCTAACATGGTGGATGGAGAGGATGTGAGGGTACACCCAAAGGAGTCCCCATGAGGGGAGAAGGATACCCCCAGAGAAGGAGGAAGCAATTCTAGTGGGAGACTCTATAGTCAGGAGGATACAGTAGGAAGAAGGAAAGAGGGTAGAGAGGAAGGTTAAGTGCCTACCTGGCGCATTTGCTCAGAGGAATGGAATGCATATACAGCGGATCGCGAGGGCTATAGGAAGGAATGGGGAGCTGGACATCACTGTCCACCTGGGTACAAGTGACCTAGCTCTAAAAGGATTAGGGACAGTTCAGGAGCAGGTTAGGGAGCTGGGGAAGGGTCTTAGGCTGGTTGTATACATTGTAGCCTATACTGAAGTGCTGCCTGTCTACAGCAGGGGGAAGGAGAGGGAGCTCTGCACTAAGGCCTTCAAGTTATGGTTAAAGGAATTGTGCAGAGAGGAAGGGGTATGGCTATATTGGGGACGGGGCTCCACCTGGAGGGATCACAGCTTGTACCAAGGGGACAGCCTGCATCCATCCAGGAAGGGAGTGGCAATCCTCAGTAGACAGTTTAAGTGTTACTTCGATGGGCATTTAAATTAGCCAAGGTGGATAACAGAAGGCAAAGGGGTGGCAGAAACTGCTCCCCCATAGGCTGTAATGGAGGGTAGAGAATTTCTGGGGGGAAGGATTCCCACCAAAATGAAGGACAACCAAGTGTACAATGGATCAGCATGAGAGAAATGGGGAAAAAGAAGCAGGCAGTATGCAAAGGAGAAGAAAGGGGAACAACTGGACAATGTGAGAAGGGACAAGTGCAGAACTAACAAAATCTGGACAGCCATGTGTGCCAGTGCTAGAAGTCTGGGAAATAAGATACCAGACTTGGAGGCCACCATGTCTGAGGTGGACTTGGATATTGTGGCCATCACTGAGACATGGTACACAAACAACCATGACTGGGAAATGGTCATACCTGGCTACACAATGTTTTGAAGGGACAGGGTAGAAAGGAAAAGTGGGTGAGTGGTGCTTTGTGTTCAGGAAAACATCAAAGTGACGGAGGTGCAGAGAGGATGGGGAGGTGTTGAGGTAATGGGGATTAAACCTGACTCTGGAAACAGAGCCAATATTCACATGAGAGTGGTATACAGGCCTCCAACACAGGAAAAGAACATAGACAAAGAGATGTTGGAAGACATAGGCAAAATTGCTAAGAATGAGGAGGTGGTGCTGTTGAGGGACTTTAATCTGCCAGATGTAGAGTGGAGCCTACCTGCTACAGCATCAGCTAGGTGCAGATACATCTTGGACTCCATGCAGGAGGCATTCCTCAGGTAACTGGTAAGCAAACCCACTCACAGTGGGGCAATAATGGACCTGGTACTTACGAATGGGGACACTGAGGTGGATGTCAGAGTGGGGAGTCATCTGTGGACCACTGACCATCACACGGTATGAATTAATATGAGAACAACAGCAGAATCCAGCCGCAGAAGGGCAAGAGTCCTGGATTTCAGAAGGGCTGACTTTACAAAGGTGGGGGCATGCTGCCAAGAAGACCTGGCAGGGGGAGATGGGCGCATGTGTGGAGAAAAAATGGGCCAGAATAAAAGAGAGCATAGTAAAGGCTACAGACTTGTATGTCAGGCAAATAAGCAAAAACAGAAGGAGGAGGCAACCATTGTGGTTCTCAAGGGAAGTGCCAGAAAAGGTAAGTGCAAAAACAGTGGCATTCATAGATACATAGTTACTGTCGGCAGATAAGGGCCTATGGCCCACCCAGTCTGCCCATTTGAGCTTGTAAGTTCTATTTTTCTAGAAGTCTGCTGTCCCTTAACCCTTACCTCCAGGATTCCCTTATGTCTATCCCATGCATTCTTAAATCTCGTGATTGTTTCAGCCCCCACCACATCCTCTAGCAGGGTGTGCCATTTGTCCACCACCCTTTCTGTGAAGAAATTCTTCCTCATGTTCCTTTTGAATCACCCTCCCTCCAATTTCATCCCATGCCTTCTACTCCTGGAACATCATTTTTGCTGGAAAATAGAGTATTCCTGCACACTGTTCCTCCCTGTCTCTGTACTTGTATGTCTCTATCATATCCCCTCTCTCCCTCCTCTCCTCAAGGGAGTATATATTCAAGTCCTTCAGCCTGTCCTCATAAGACTTGTGATGCAATCCCCGTGCCATCTTTGTTGCCCTCCTCTGAACCTTCTCCACCCTGTCTATGTCCTTATGTAGGTAAGGTCTCCAGAACTGTGTACTGTACTCCAGATGGAGCCTCACTAGTGTCTTGTATAGTGGAATTATGATCCCCCTTTTCCTGCTGGTGATGCCCCTGCCTATGCATCCCAGCATCCTATTCACTTTATCTGCTGCCTTGTCGCACTGTTTTCCTACATTGCGATCATCAGAGATGATAACCCCAAGGTCGCTTTCCTGCTTGGTGCATGCTATATCCTCACCCCCCAACTGATATGAGGGTAGCATCTTTCAGAAAAAGAGATGTGCAAGAACGGGGGACACAATTTGAAGATAGAGGGGGGATGGCTCAGGAGCAATGTGAGGAAGTATTTTTTCACAGAGAGGGTGGTGGACACATGGAACAGCCTTCTGAGGAGGTTGTGGGGTCTAAAACTGTGGGAGAATTCAAGAACGCATGGGGCAGACAAAAGGCAATTTTTGTGGGGGTAGGAAGAAATAGGCTGTTTGGTCAAATAGGATCTGCAGCCTATCCTCTAGGTACAGAAATGGGCAGGCTAGGTGGGCCAAGTGGTCCTTATCTGCTGTCAAAGTCTGTGTTTCTATGTTTCTATGTTCCAGGATTTTTGTGCCCATATGCATTATTTTGTACTTCTTTGTGTTGAATTTCAACTGCCAAACCCTTTACCATTCTTCAAGCTTCTGCAGGTCCCTCCTCATTCTGTCCACACCCTCTGGCATGTCCACTCTGTTACAGAGCTTCATGTCATCAGCAAACAGGGAAATTCTGCCTTCTAGGTCCTGTGCAATGTCACCGATGAAGACGTTGAATAAGACCAGTCCCAGCACTGATCCCTGTGGTACTCCACTGGTGACTCTTCCCTCTGTGAAGTGACAGCCATTTACTACCACCCTCTGTGTTCTGCAGCCCTGCCAATTACCCACTCACTGCACTACTGTCCTGCCCACTCCCATATTTCCCAGTTTGTTTAATAGCCTTCTATGTGGCATACTATCAAAGGCCTTGCTGAAGTCCAGATAGGACACATCCTTTGCCCTCCCCTGATCCACCTCCCTTGTCACCCAGTCGAAAAATTAAATGAGGTTGGTCTGGCATGACCTCCCCTCAATGAATCCATGCTGCCTTGGGTCCTGTAGTTCATTGGCAACCAGATGTTCTACCAATCTCTCCTTCAGTACTGCTTCCATAATCTTCCCCACTACCGAGGTCAGGCTCACTGATCTATAGTTTCCCGCTTCCTCTTTTTTCCCACTTTTGTATAAGGGGACTACGTCTGCTGTCCTCTAGTCTTTGGGTACCGCCCCTGTTTCCTGTGATCAGCTAAACAGGATTGCTAGAGTTTCAGCCACCACCTCTCTTAGTTCCTTTTGGACCCTGGGGTGACCCCATCTGGTCCCATTGCTTTATCGACTCTTATTCCTTCCCGTTCCTTCAGGACCCTTTCCCATGTAAAGGGACTTGTGTCCATTTATGCACCCTTCCCACCACTTGTACTCCCTTCAGGGCCTTTACCTTTCCCTTCCTCAGTAAAGACTGAGCAGAAACATCTGTTCAGTATGTCAACTTTACTGCTGTTATCCTCCATGCTGCTCCCGTCCTCCTCTTCAGTCTCACTATACCTCCCTTTGCCCTTCTTTTTTCACTTATATACTAGTAAAAGGTTTTGTCCCCTCTACCCACTGATTCAGAAGGTATAAGGAGACCCAGACAGAGGAGGACAGAGAGGTGTATCTGGGAAAACTGAGGGAGCCAGGCAAGGCAGTAAGGAGCACAAAAGCACAAGCTGAGAAAAGAATAGCCCAGACAGTATCAAAGGGGGACAAGACATTTTTCAGGTATATCAGTGAGAAAAGGAAGACCAAGGGAAGGATTGCACGGTTAGTAAAGGAGGCAGGGGGCTATGCTGAGGAGGATCAAGAAAAGGCAAATATCTTAAATAAATATTTCTGCTCAGTATTCACAGTTGATGGGGAAGGGGCGAGACCACAAATAAGCACCAAGAGATTGTGGGGGGGGGAAATGGACACCAGTCTCTTTTCTGAGGAGAGTGTCAGGAAAGCACTCGCTAATCTGGGGGTGGACAAAGCCATGGGGCCAGATGGGGTGCATCAAAGAGTGTTAAAGGAACTCAGGGAGGTGCTAGCTGCACCACTGACAGACTTGTTTAACAGTTCACTGGAGACTGGCATGGTCCTGGAGGACTGGAGAAGGGCGGACATAGTACCATTTCACAAAAGTGGTAGCAAGGACAAGACAGAAAATTACAGGCCTGTCTGCCTAACATCTGTAGTAGGGAAACTGATGGAAACACTATTAAAGTAAAGAATCATGGAACACCTGGAATCTAATGGACTTCAGGACTCAAAGCAGCATGGCTTTACAAAAGGGAGGTCATGCCAAACAAATCTGATAGATTTTTTTTGACTGGGTAATCAGAGTGTTGAATTAGTGGGTGGTAGTCATGGCCTACTTGGACTTCAGCAAGGCCTTTGAGACCATTCCACATAGGAGGCTGGTAAACAAGTTGGGTAGCATGGGGGTGGGCAGTAACATGGTACCCTGGGTAAGAAACTGGTTAGGGGAAAGGAGGCAGAAGGTGGTGGTAAATGGAGTTCGCTCTAAGAAGGGGAGAGTGACTGGTGGGGTATCACAGGGGTCAGTACTGGGGCCAGTTCTCTTTAATGTCTTCATTAGTGATACAGCAGAAGAACTGAAAGGCAAGCTCTGCCTCTTTGCAGATGACACCAAGATGTGCAACACAGTGCGCACTCCGGAGGGAGTGCAATGGATGGAAAGAGACTTGAAATGACTGGAGGAGTGGTCAGGAGTTTGGCACCTAAGGTTTAATGCAAAAAAGTGCAAAGTAATGCACATGGGTCACAGAAACCCGAGGTGCAGTACAAAATGGGGAGGAGATACTAGCTGTGACCAAGCAGGAAAAACACCTGGGGGTAATCATATTGGATGACCTGAAGGTTGTCAGATAATGCGACAAAGTGATTGGGACAGCTAGTGGGATGCTGGGACGTATAGGTAGGAGTATTACTAGCAGGAAGTGGGAAGTGGTGTTGCCACTATATAGGTCTTTAGTAAGACCCCCCCCCCAGAGTACTGTGTCCAGTTTTAGAGGCCACATCTCAGGAAGGACATAGACAGGATGGAGGATGTCCAAAGTAGGGTCACCAAGATGGTACCGGGTCTACATCAAATGTTCTATGAGGTGACGATAAAGAAATTAAACATGTACACCCTGGAGGAGAGGAGGGAGAGGGGGGATATGATTGAGACCTTTAAATACCTCACAGAGGTGAATAAGGTACAAGTGGGAGGTATTTTTCAGAGGAAAGGGTGCTCCAGAACAAGGGGCCATGATATGAAGCTGGAGGGGGGTAGGTAAAAGAGAGATGTGAGGAAATACTTCTTCACAGAAAGGGTGGTGGATGCCTGCAATGGTCTTCCAGCAAAGGTTGTGGGGGCAAAAACCGTGGTGGGATTCAAAAAAGCCTGGGATAAGCATAAGAGAGTCATAAGGGATGGGTAAGGGGTGGCAGAGAAAGTGCCATAGACCTGAAAGGGTCTACAATGTAAGCAATGCAACAAAAAGGGCAGACAGGATGAGCCATATGGCTGTTATCTGACATCAGCTTCTGTGTTTCTATTTGCCAGTGGTTTAGTAGTGGATTTTTTCAAAACACTTGCCACAAGAACAATTCCTGATTCTAGGCTGCACCCCAGGCATCCTAAATGTTGCAAAACATTTTCATGGCATTTTCAAATGTTTTGCTGCATTTACAAGTGTGCCTGCTTTTTGGTAAAACAGTACCACATGTGGCATATATTGGCACATGCGTCAATATAAGGCATCCAAATGTGGGAAGTCACAGCATTTGCACACATACTATAATTTAGACCACCTTTTAGTTGGTCCAACTTATGGCCACAAGTGTTAGGAATACATGAATATCATGCCTCAAGTTCCAACGCACCCTTGAAAATTCAGGCTTACGTCTTTAATCAAACACTGAGCAAAATGTTATTTTCTCTCTAATTAAATGGGCCATTAGATACGTTAATTCTATCTAAGTGTCTCAGTCTGGAAGGTACTTTAGTCTAGTGGTTAGGGAACAATTATCTTCGTCTAGCAATACACAAATTCATTATGATTTGATTCTCCCAGCTGTAAAGATATAAAATTGGTTAGAAGCAGAACCCTGCTATAAATTAGTGCATGCTAGAAGTAAGACTATCTTAAGAAAATACAGGTAATTGCTAAATAAAATCACCTGGGCCCACCCCAAGCTTCTGAGCAGTACAGGACCTCTCGGCACTCTGGAAACCCTGACTGAGGACAGCAGGAGCAGGGTCCATCAGCTAAGAATCAAGCATCTGCTCAGATCCTCTCCTGTTCAGGGAAGAATGAATTTCTGAAGTTGCTATGTGGCTACTTTCTAGCACTAGGCAGGAGCCAGTAAGCAAGACACAGCAAGCTGTAGAGGGAAGGGTGTGATATGCAGCAATGTCTGGCACTTGGAGGAGTGGTTGACATTATAATGCTTCCAGATCTGTAAGGAGCGGGACAAAAAAAGTCAAAAAATGTAAGGCCCCTCCACTGGATGATGGCCACCATGCCCCACCCCTACCACTGGGTCTGGGTCCAACATGACCACCCTCCCAGTGTCCAAGTTAACCCCCTGGCCATATGGTTTTCTCTTCCCCTGTTACTACCCAGGAAAACCTTGTTGCCTTTCACTCCATCAACCTGCACAAATCCAGTCCTAACAGACTAGATCATAGGCTACTCCAAATCTCTGCACCTGCCATAACACATCCACTGACTTATCTACTCAAACTCCCCTTCTCCCTCAGTACTGTCCCACATCCTGGAAACTGTCCAAACTTCTTTCACTCCACAAAGTGGGGACCTTCCCCCAGGTAACCTCCAGCCAATCTTCCTTCTCTCTTCCCTTGATAAACAGCAAGAAAAGCTTTTCTACACTAGAATCTCAAATTTTCTATCCTACACCAATTTCCTTTCTCTCTTCTAATCTGGCTTCCAGAAGCTTCACTCCAATGTCTCCTCCCTGCTGTGTGTAACTGATTCTACCTTCTCAGGGATGGATCAAGGGCACATCATAGCTGCCATTTTCACTGATCTGGCCAAGGCCTTTGATTCCATGTTCTACCCTTTCCTCCTGAATCAGCTGAGTGCTCCTAGCCTCTCAGTCCCTGCTATAGACTGGGTCCATTATTTCCTCTCTGGCCACCTGCAGTCAGTACAGGTTGGTAGTGCCCTGTCACCTCCACTTCTTATCCTGGCCAGGGTCTCAGAGGGCTCCATCTTGGGGGCTATCCTGTTATTTATCTTCCTTAGCAACCTCCCCACAGCTTGTGCCAACTCACATGTCCACATGTATGCAGATGACACAGTCTGGTCCCTCCACTAAAGCCTTGGAAGGTCTGTTCCAGCAAAACTGTCACAATGTCCTGCATTGGTTTCAATCTAACCAACTTCAGAGCAACACAAAAGAAAAACTGCATCCATGACCTTTGAAAAGAGCCAGAAATTGGACAGACTCCCAACTCTGTCTATCTTCTCCACCTTGGATGGTGCCCCACTTGAATTGGTTCATTCATTGAAATAAATCGGTGTGTGGCTACACAGCATACTTGACTTCTCTGCCTATATTGACATGACCCATGTCAACTCCACCCTAAACTTCGTAACTTTTACTGCAGTAAAGACTGTCTGTCTCTACAGGCGCACCATGAGCTTGTCACCAAAAATGGTGCTCCCAATATTTGACTATGTAGATGTGGTTTATGGCACTTGCCCCCTCCACCTTCCTGGCCGGACTGGACACCCTCTGCAACACCTTCTTTCATTTTGCTACCAACTCCCCCTCTCATACCTACTATTGCTCACTCTAATCTGCCTTACCCATTCTTCCTCTACCATCACATCGCCAGAACCACTGTGCCTCATTTATATCTGAATATTGGTTTGGATACCTTCTCTCTTACCTCTCCTCAGTCCTCTCCTCCATTCTCTTTGCCTCCTACTCCCTGCACTCCAGGTATCCTCACACTTTTGCCATTCCTCATCGCTGCTCCTCTGCTGGGCAATCAGCCTTTTCCTATCATCTCCTTCACTCTAGAACCTACTCCCAGCCTCCCTCCATTTCACTACTTCCCCTGTTTCCCTCAGATACCCACTGAAACTCATTCCCTCCGCTTTGCTCCTGTTTTATTTCCCTACCTGATTGCCCCCTTATATTTGCCTCCTACCCCGGTGTAGGTGTGGCTGAATTGCCTGCTTTGTGCTGCTTGCTTTTATTGTACTTATTCCTGTTTTAATCATGTACTCTATTCCACTTTACTGTAACTGTGAACTATTTCAGTGCTATGTAATTGCATTTTACTGTGTACTGTATCTGTGCTATGTTTTCACCTTCCCTGTTCTCTACCTCCAGGTCACACCTGGAACTGAGCCTTGGCCCAGTGTGCCATTCTTGGTCACCAATTTTTAAATAATAACAATCATGTGGTTCACTACTCTACTCCCCGTTTGCCTTTGTTGTAGGGGGCGGTCAACCCCCCTGAGAGGGATAGAAGTGGAGCCAACATGCTAGACTGGACCTCTCAGGGCCCAAGGGTGACCAGACCTCTCAGGACACAGTGGTTTCTAGTCTGAGACACAGGTGCCCCACTTGGAGCTGAGGACTTGGTAAAGTAGGTTTGAAGGAGTAATGTTGGGGAAGCCAGGTGCAAGCATAATATATGAATCTACTGATAGTCTGCCAAAGTTATCCAAGATCAGTTCCAGGTATAATGTATGTGAGGGCCCTAGGATCCTGCAGATTTCTGTAGATAGTCTGGAGGTCTGAACAACCCCATGACATTTATTTTGGGACTGTGAACTTGCTGGAGCTGCACGTGCATTTTGAATTATGTTTATTAATTTAATAGTAAATAGTTTGAGTTACATATATTTTTTTGTTAGTTTCAAAGTATAAATCTGGAAAGGAAGAGCTGTAGTGCCTGTGAGGCCACTAGGATGCTGGAGACCTCAGTAGATAAGCTGGAAGTCTGTATCCTTAGCTGCAGAGTATTGTGGATTATTCAGACATGTTGACAACCAAAGAAACACGCATGGAGCAAAACACTGTCTGCAGAATCTTATAAAGTAATACATTGCACCAGTCAAGCAGCTGCCTGCACCTCCATATTTAGTGATTCGAACAACAATTTCAGATGCATGCATTCATTCATGAAATCAGGTTGAGAAGCAAGGGTTATAGAATACTGCATATTTAGCAATTTGTTCCCAGACCAGCACCAAGAATAAAGCAAGGCACCATAACAAAATTCCAGATTAGTCTACTGTTATGCCCGCATGTCTCAGCCAAAAGTCATTGCCAGCCTGACAAGCTGCAAAGAAATACTCCTGCTTGAGTTAATTTGTTTTGCATGAAACCAATTTATCAATATTTTATATCATTTTTTATTGAGCACCTGCTAGAGGGCCATTTGCTGCATTTCACATCTCATGTTGCTTTTCAGTTATCACTAATAGCCTTCAGGGTAAACTGCAATTATGTTGCAGTGTGGGATTCTATGAAAGTGGGTCAGTAAAGGGATTCTGGAGTTGGCATCTCTGAACCCACCTGGTTTACAAACTTAATTTCAGCTAATGAATTCACCTGAAGGCCATTGCTGCCAGTTGAGTGCAATGTACTGGAATATTGCTTTTTGGTTTTTTAACTTGACTTTTATTGACTATATTAGGAGATTTTTGTTATATGCGTTTGGATTTGGGACATTTTTATTGATTTGTTTGGTACTGTACTCAGTCCATAATTTATTGCTGCCTTCCGTCTTGTTCCAGGTCGGGTCAGAAAATGAAACAGTCATCCCTGTACTGTCTTACCTGATTAAAAATAAATGAATGAAGTAATATACTGAAACAGAAAGCCACCTTCAATAAACCTTAGTACTGCTTAGTAAAACAAACAGTGAATTGTTGTCTTCTTCTTTATAATGTATATCTTTGGGTGACACTACAGGCAACAGATTTGGAGAGGAACCATAGAAAAACACCTAGTGTTCAAAGGGGATTCAGGAGAGCCGAGCACTTTAAAAAATAAACTTTTTGACCTCAGTTGTGTCCCATCTTTTTTCTTTACTGAAGCACATGAAAATGAGATGCTCATTTGCCTTGCATGACAAATAGGTAATCTAAATCTCAAGGAAAAATCATTGATCTTGTCCTCCTCCAGGTTCCTGAAACACTGAGGCACAGCAAACTTAGTGCTGTTACCTGATAGCAGAGCTATTATTATTGTTTTTGTTTGCAGTTCATTGTTTTTGTGCACTCTTGCTTGTAGTCTACTATAAGAGGGCTTTGCTGACCTGGTCATGTTACAGTAATAATGTTGACATGGGGACAAGCTGCAGCCAAGCAACTGGTCTCCTATTGTTAAAATGCACACTTCACTTCGTGAGTCATTGAAGCAAAAGTTAAGTCTATGCAAGAAAAAAAAGATTCCAGCCAAGTACATTTCATCAAGCATCCACCAGCTACTAAATGTCAGTCACAGAGTTAGAACAGATGTCTATGTTTTAAGTGACACATGAGGTAACACACTTGGGATAAGTGCCCCTGTTCTTCAACAGGCCTGAACTCCCATTGCAGACAGTGCTCACCACCTTTACATCCATATCAATTATTTTTCTTCAAGTAAGGTGCTGTACTCCTTATTTCGTTACCTTCTCGGTTTCCACCCTAGCACTTGTTTGCTCATCTATGTGAAAAGTTGCCTCACTGCCTGAGATGGTCAATGCTTGACACAACACTGCTATGTTTCTCATTTGACCTTGCCATCTTCCAAACAGATTTACCATCATGGGCTCCATTCTCAAGTGAGTTAGAAATGCTACAAGCGCTGAGTGCGCTGAACACATGGATCATGGGGTTAGTGGCATTCCCTTGCCAACAATCAGGATTCTTGATCCTATATGCCACATGCCGTGAGTTAGAACAGCTTTTGCTGGTCTAACTTTGTTGGTTTGGTGGTGCAAGCCACTGTAAATGGGGTAAAGTGTTGAAAATGCATGCAACTTTTGTGAATCAGGTGCACAGTATGGCAATGTGTTTGGGGCAGCACAGAGTTTGATGCAGGTCTTGTGAAAGTCCTGCATCAACCTTTGAGATTCGAGCCCCATATGTTTGATTCGTGCAGATGTTGGGTACTTTTAGGCAAAATTGGGAACTTATAGTTTCACTGGTTCCAGTGGTGCTGAGCAGTTGAATAAGCTGACTGGTAAACAACACTCCTATGTGGGAATGTGCTGAGAGCATACACAGAAGATGTAACACTGCCACAGCCCAGCAGCAGTAAGTGTGATTACACATTTGGTGCTGGATTTTCAAAGACATGCAGCATGATTTTGCCACAGTTACACTATGTGCCGCCTGACTGTTAATCCACATAAAACATGGCCTAACGTCATGTCGTAAGTGCTGCATGTTGCACATCAAAAATGTCACATGCATCCAAAACAATAACACACATGTCATTTTGTTGTCATAAAGTGAGCAAAGTGTTGCAAATGCATCTACATGTTTGAAAATCACACACAAACATCTTCGTGCGTTTAGAGAGCCATAGCGGTGCAGAACAACAGCTGCGTGCCCTGCATCCAGAGCTTTAAAAATTCAGGTCTTCATGTTCAGGCTGATTTGTCACACATTCTAGAGGTTAGTCGGATAACACCAGTTAAACATCAGTTTTGCCATATAAATGTCAATGGCTGGGAAGTAATCTGTTCATTGTGTTTATATCCACTACATCTTGTTTTTCAAGTGCAAAAAATAAACAACATGGATTTTTTTAAACAGTAATTCTCAACGTAGATGTATCTGTGGAGTTTATTTAACTCCTCCCATACAGCCATTTCACCTTTTTCACAATTTCCAGTTTTGCAAACATGGTTGATAAATGAGTTCAGTGTCATGTGCTTCTGTATGTCACTGTTTATGCTTTGGTAAGGCAGTTGTGCAGCAAAAAAAAAAAAAATGGTTTAAATTACTGTACTGCTTATCCCTGTAATGTATAACTCCTGTTGTTTATTAGTTTGTGTGATCCATGTTGCATCATTCCAGGGCCACCTTGCAAATGAGTTTTCTCAACGCTGTCTTTCCTGGTAAAAAAATAATTGAATTGAATAGAAATTTCCTTGGTTTAGACAACTCTATTTAAATCACAAACATGCACAATCTCACACAGACACACACACACACACACACACAAATATTTACAGGTAATAAATGTAAACAATTCTTTCAGCCTTCTCTCTATGGTTAGCAGGATACTGGCAGCTGTCTGAAACTCAAGACCCAGTTATTTCTGCCTTTTAGCTAATAATTATGCCATTTATATTTTCGAGAAAGAAATGAGGACATGTCCTTGCCCTTTTATTGCTTGTAATAATTAGTATGCTAAATTCAGTATGTTAACAGTTTGCTCATATGTACATATTTGCATATTACTACCATGTTATGCAAATTACTGCACAGATACCATTGACATTTCAATTAGTTAACACCTACACCTGTTTTACCATGCCACACTGGAGAAATGTAGTGGAAGCAAGATAATTAAGCACATTTTATGGGTTCACAGCAGATTTCAAAGTTCACCTATGAAGGTTTTCACAGTTATTATCACTGCTAGCGTGAAGGTCAGGACGTAAAGTATGATGAACATATTTTCTTGATTTCAAGAAACTGTGCCCTCGAAGCTCTGTTGTGTTGTTGAGAATGAGTTTGCTGATGCTATTAGCTATTCAATTGCATCATTTACTAAGTACTTATGCATGTGAATACTAATTATCCCTTTTCCAGGTTTTTCAATGTCATAGCTGTATTTGCCCTTCTGTTGAGACACAGTAAATAGATCGGGGAAAGGCAGTGTGCATGGCCTATTTGGACTTCAGCAAGGCCTTTGACACTGTGCTGTATAGGGGGCTGATGAAGAAGTTGAAAAATGGAGAGGGGGGAGTAACGCTACTGCTCAGTACTACAAGTGTTGCTGCTGCCTAGTCATGAGGTGACCTGCACATCAAAGAAAAAAAGGCAGTGCACAAAAGCCATACTGCAAGAAATCTATAAGTCAGAGTCCTAGGTACAAAAAATATACTTGCAAAGTTAAAGAACCAAACTGGTAGCACAAGCTCTGGAAGGCACCTGAACTGACTCCTCTACATTTTATGTTGCTCTGACGCATCTACTAGGGGTGGAGTCCCTGTACTGGTGTGTCTCCTTTTAATGGTTCAGGGCTTGATTTTCAAAGGCTGGCGTCAAGCCTGGCATCAACCTCATTCTTTGGCACAGCTCTGCCAAACTGCACCTGATTTTAGTACATTGGGCAGAGCTGTGACACTTTTCACACTTTACAGCAGCTTGCGTCAAATATTTGGCACAGTCCACGTAAAAAGGGTCCTCCAAATGGTGCAAGTTAGACCAGGGAAAACCTGGTCTGACTTGCAGCATTTGACCCTCAGGATTGAAACTCCTAATGGTCGTCCTGTTAAATACTGCCAGCCCCATGCGCAGAACAATTGGTGCACCAGGGGCTTGCAGCATTCTCTGGACTCTGAAAATCGAGCTCCCAGTCTTAAAGATATACGTACCACAAAGATAGTAATTGCAGCAGTTGGGGACAACACCAGGGGTCATCCTATAGTGCAGTTGTTTTACAATGCAATTAACAATATGTGTAAAACTGTGTCCTAACAAATAAATTACTATAGTATAGATAAGAATGAGAAAAAAGGTTAAAAAACAATGTTCTTTGCAACAGATCTTAGAATAACACTTATTGAAATAGCAGGCTATATATCAAGCTAAGTATTATGTTCATGCATCTGAAGAGCAATAACCTCACAGAAAAGAGGGAAAGGTGACTAACATGTACACAGATATATATATATATATATATACACATATTAGATAGATAGATATAAGAAACAAGGAAACAGGAGTGTAAGAGAAAATTGAAGGGGAAATTTTAAATCAAAATAATAATGTATAGACATTGAGTAGTTAAAGAAAAGAATAAAGCATCAATAGGTAAAAGAGAACAGTACAACCGAAGTTACGAGGAAATTGAGTGTGGGGTCACTAAGAATAATAATAATGTTGAAAAAGTAGCATTTAAGATAAGAGAGTAAAAGGAACAATAACATGAACATATGGTTATTCAATAAAACCCCCTTAAAGTCAAGTAACACAGGTCTTGTTTGTCTTAGGCTCAGTAGTCCCCACACTAACACCCTGCTCCAGACATAGATACCCCCCTCACCACCTTAACAAATGTATCATTCTGTTGAATACACTCTAATGTAGTCCTCTGCTCAAGCTCAGAAGTAAAACATACCTACTGTTTGAATTGAACATTGCTTTGTATGTATGTCGCATAATGTTAGAAATGCAACATCCTTCTTGAATTGTTTAATGTAAGTTCATCTGAAGAATGCTCTAATTGTTATTACTGTTGCTGTGTATGTTGTAAACCTGAAAAAAATGTTAAAAGATTAACTGCAACAAAATGTATTTTCTTTCCAAATGCATTATGAAAGCAAATCAAATCAGTTTCTGGAGTCCAAGGTAGAGGTGTGAAGAAAAAAATCCCATACAGTCAAAACAACAACGGAAAGGGCGACAGAAGAAAAACATTAATCAAATTAATATGAGTACACTACAAAGCACTTATACCATTTAGAGAAATGGTGTAAAATCAGTTTCATTAAGTCTATTAGGTTAGGGCCTTCAACCTGTGCCTCCATCTAGATTCCTTCCCTAATAATGGCTGCAGACTATCACCACCTCTCTGGTTGACAGGAACATGTTCTGACACAGTGAATCTAAGATGTTGTGGATCACAGTCATGTGGCAGTGAAAAGTGATGACCAAGGGCATTCTTCTGTTTGCCACTTCTGATAACCTTAACATTTTCTTGCACCCTTTCCTTAATTCTCCCAATAGTCCTCCCCACATAAACATTGTGACAAGGGCACCACGCTGTGTATATTACATGTTTTGTGTTACATTTAACATGTTGGTACCAATAACTGCTTGGTTGTTGCCTGGTATATCATGTCTTTTGCCTCTAACTGCATATTAGCAGATATTGCAATTATGGCACTTGCAAGGAACTTGTGCATACTAACTGGTGTTTTCCCCAGTCAAGTACCTTGATGTGGTTCCAGTAGGAGGTAGGGATGGACTAAAAGGTCTCACATGTTTATTTTACTAGAAAAAGTAACATGGGGGCTCGGACCTAAAGCTTTTGTCGAGTCTGTCTTAATTCTAGTGAGTTGCCAGTTTTTTAAACAATTTTACATTCAGGGGAAGCCAATTCATTGTTCTTATTCACTAGTGAAACAGGATTCATATTGAGGGTCACCCTGGTTTTGGAGAGCAGTACAGTTTCTCTTTCAGTATCTCTGGCATGTTTGTACATCCTGTTAATCATTTGTGCTGAGTACCCCCTTTTCTTGAAATCTTAGTTTGCAATCTTGAGCTTTTCTCTAAAACAACATCAGGTCAGAACAATTTCTGCAAATCTGCAGAAATTGTCTAATGCGTATTCCTTGTCTGAGAGCATGAGGATGTAAACTGCTTTCATAATGAAATGACTTACCTGGTGTAGGCTTTTCAAAACTGCAACTCTTCAATGGTTCACCTACTGCAGTCTTAAGGCTAACATCTAGAATCTCCTTTTCATTTGGTGGGTCTGGTGGGTGAAAAACAAGTTCAAATTGTTATTAATAATCCATTTAACAAATTCATCCATGCTTTTACTAGTACTCTGTCAGACAACTACAATGTCATCTATAAAGCAATACTGCTGCATCTGACTGTCCTCTTGAGAAATGGATTCCGGTCTGGAGCAAAAATAAGTTTATTTTCCCACCAGCCCAGGGAAATGTTAGCATATGAGGGGCAACAGTGGTCCCCATTGCAGTTCCCTGGAGCTGGAAGAAAAAGGAACCATCAAATGTGAAATAATTGTGAATGAGCAAATACAATCTCTCGGGAGGAAGTCAGATGGCATCATTGAACCCAGAGTGATGAGGCATTGGTGTTTTGTCCTGCCAAAAGCCCCAGATCATGCAGTATGCATGTAGAGAGCAAGGCAACATCAATGGTAATCCATGTGTATGTGCTTTTCCATTCCAGGCACCTGATATTGAAATATGGGCAAATGTGGAGCACAAACGTTTCCACTATGCTTGCCCTTGTGCCCAACACTGAGAATGCTATATTCAGTTGGATAGCACACCAGCACTTTCCAGCTGAATACAGGGCCATGTTGGCATGGTGCTAAGCCTAGTAGTGCTGCTCCAATAAGGATCTGGGCTATATGCAGCCCATAGGGAAGTGCAGGGGATTGCGCCCCTAGACCTGATAGCGCCAGGAGCCACAGTGCGATATTCAGTCCACAGCATGCCAGTGAGCCCATTGGCCATGCAAGGTGCTAATGCCCATTATGGACTCATTTCCATGGGAAGCAGGGGCAGGTTTGCACCACTCCTGTGGCTGGCTACCACATCAAGCATGGTGGTGACTGGCCCCCCCACCCTGATTACCCATCCCTCTATATGGCTTAATGTTCCTTGGTGTCTAGTGGTACCCCCACCCTCTTATCTCCCACTGCCACATCAAGAAGGATGTCCCTCATGATCAGTGGCACCCTCTGCCTCAAGCACCCATCATAGCTACCCCCACACCAGCTGCGGCGAGCACACCACCCTGCTACCCCCACGTACCTTAGCCACTGGTGCCACGTGGAGGAATCTGATACAGCAACCAGAATAGCCCTCTTCTCATGACCTAGGCCAACAGCCATATGGAATGACAGGGAGCGCATGTACAGTTGATCGTGTATGTCATACACTATGTACACTCTCCCTGTCATTCTATACAGTGGCTGGCAGACGTGGCAGGAAGAGGGCTGTGTGGTCACTGTATCGGATCCCCCACATGGCACCAGCAACAGATGTATGGGGGGTGGCAGGGTGGTGTGCTTAGTGCAGGTGGTGTAAGGGGGGCTGCTAGACACCAGGGTCTATGGGATTTCTACAGGGATGGGTGCTCGGGTGCGAGACTGCCACTGGACACAAGGGACATTCTTTGTGCTGCAGTGGTGGACAATCAGAAGGTGGGGAGGTTCCACTGAACACCAAGTACATTCTTCTTAATGTGGCAGTGGGTGCTCGGAGGATCAGAGGTACCACTAGCCACTATGAATGAATGAGTAGAAGTTTATTTTTATACAGGTAGTAAATTGTTTACTAGGGACTATCTTACCACTGACAGGGATGGGTGATCAGAGGGCAGAGTGTGCCATTATAAAACAGAGTAAATTAATCATTTACCACGACTGGTGATCACAGAGTAAGGGGTTCCACTGGACACCAGGGAAATTTGAACCACTTATGGAGATGGATAATTGCAGGGTGGGGGGGTGCCACTAGATACCAGAGACAACAGAGTTACTTAAAGGGACAGGTGATCACAGGGTGGGTGATGCCACTAGACACCAGGGCAGTCAATGTTTACATGGGCTGGGGTACGGGGGTGAGTGGGCAGTTGGCAGGTGGCTGTAGTATTGCTGCCCGCCACCAGGGCCTTGTGTCCCATTATGTCAGGGTTTGCAAAGTTGGCAACATGTGCCTGTTTGGGTGACATTGCCACCTGTGCAAACCTCTCGATTTCCTGTTGCACCTGCATGCAGGGGAGTCCTCTCTCATTTGCACATGTGCAGTAGTAACTTAGTGCTTGGGCACTAATGGGTTTTGCCTGTGCTGTGGAGGGTCTGAATATAGACTCTACCCACAAATTGGGTGCAAAACCCACTTAGTGTGGGCAAATACCCCTTAGAACTCAGGCTAAGTTCAGACTGTCTGGCCCCAGATTTTGTCATTTGTCCAGGAGAGCCATTGTATCACAGAGATAGGAAACAATATTCGGTACGCTTTCCTTTAAAAAAATAATCTATGTACCATGATAGTTTCTTAGTAACCGATCCTATCTCAGACATGATGGGTTTCCTAGATGAGTCAACAAAACTTTTGTGCATTTTTGGCATCACTTAAAATGTTGGAACAATTAGATATTCTGTTAGCCTCCTGGAACGAAAGCTCTCCAGACCATTGTCTCACTCACTAAGGTGTCAACCTCTGTTTTAAACTGAATAGTGGATTATTTAGTTTTAGATAGCAAGTGCTGTCTGGCAACTGTTTCACCACTTCTCTCACATACATGTCTGTAAGTATTAGCACAGCATTCCCGCCCTTGTCAGTTTCATTACAATGTCTGATCTCTGACTTAAATCTTTTAATGCCTTTTGTTTAATGGTAGAAATGTTGCAAAACCATGGAGTACCTGTACCTCTGTTAATGAGTTCCTCTGTTTCTTGTTAAACCAGATTTTTGAAGGCCATTACATTTGGATCTGGATCAGTATTACTGGAGGGACAAAATTTAGACTTAGCCTTAAAAGGAAGTATTTCATGATTTATAGTTCCATTATTGCCTTCTTCTGGTGTTGTAGCGATCTCAGCGTCATCACATTCATGTGTTGCAGCTTCAATTAACTGTAATGCATTGTCCATAAAATTATCAGGTGTCCAATTCTCCTTGGTCATAAACATCTGTCATTTCTCCCACACTCCCAGTTTTGTTATCTGACACACTTCTGAAGTCTGGATCAGTTCGGAGGTCATGCCCATTTTCTCTGATGTCCCCCTTGCAATGTTGCCTTTTTCTTGATTATAAAACATGTGAACAGACTAGTCTGTATTTTAAAATGATTAGGTTTGCATTGTGGGATAAAATTAAGTCATTTTTCCAGGTTTGTCTCTCCTGGAGTGAGAGCTGTGTTAGTTAAATTCAATATTTGTAATTTCTTCGGGCATTGTTCTGATTGCTGACTGATTTCCTTGGCTGCCCAGTCCTCCACCTTGATTTCTTACCCTTCCTTATTTTCCTTCTCCTCTTTTTTGTCCCCCTTGTATCTTTATTGATTCGGTACTGGGGGGGTGGCCTGCCTTGTACTAAAAACAATGGCTCCTCTTTACATTAAATTACTGCCCTCTGTTGATGTGGAAGCCATATTAGATTTGCTCTCCACAGATTCACTGTCTCAACTATTGGTATCAATGGGCTCTGTTCACTATGCCTATGTACCATGGATGTGCAGTGCAAAGGCATACCTACAACTGAATGTTGCACAGCGGGAGTCCAGCGGACCCTTGGCAGCATTCACTACAGGTGCAAAAGCCCCTTGCACACATGATCTCCCAGCCAGTCCTGCAGCTATGAGCCACAGGCAGCCTGGAGGCATGTCAGGGGTGCATGTGTTGGCACTCCATGCCATTCACTGTGGCATGGAGTGCTGGGCGAGAGAAGCACAAGTTATGCAATGGGAGACCCCACTATAACTGACATGCATCCTCACCGATGACACCTACTGGGACTGCCTGGACATGGATGCCCCCCACCATGCTGCCCATGCCCACCTAGCTGCATGGTAGGGCTGGGGGTAACCATTCAGGCACTTACCCATCAGTGAAAATGTCCCAGGACTCACTCCTTCCCAGAATCCCCTGCTTGGGTGAAGCAAGGCATCCACTATTGAACCCAGGACAAACATCCCATTGAATGCCCACCCAAGTCCTGCAATCTGCCTCCATGAAGCTGTGTGCTGGGGGGTGAGGGCTGTGGACAGGTGCCCTGTGGGTGTTCACAGTAATGAATACCAAGCATGCTGTGCCTGTCTGGGGCCATGTAGCTCTGTGGGTGTTATACCTGCATTGTGTGCTTATAACCCACACCATAGTGCATAACATCCAATGTTAGTACTGTTACTCCTGTTGGACTTGCTTTAATGACATACCCTCTTGTTAGAAAGGGAGTGTGTGCATGGATGACCTCTGCTGTTACATCTTGGTCTCTTTTCCCACTTGTAAATCAGTCCCTGTTTATAATCCTTTTTTTCCCCTCTGATACTTATTTTTCATTGTCTGAATTATATCTTTTTTATGTATTGATACAACCTACAGCTCATTGTTGAAATGGTCCAAATATTTAAGGTGACTCTGAAATCTAATTCATTCCTTAGCTCTTCAGTCTGTTGTGTTACCTCTTCCTTTGTTTCTAAATCTTTGTCAATCAAGATTTCTATCAGCATTAGTAAGCACTTATCCAAGGCTTTCTCCCACTGCTGTTTGTTTTAAAATAATGTCCAGGGCCACCAAGGGAAGCTTGCCCAGCCACAGACCATGTGGAGTTCACTCTTGCTCATGACAGTAGTGTCAGTGGTTCAGTAGGTTGCACACTTGCTTCTGAGGCCAGAAGATTATAAAGCTGTGGGTTCTATCCCCACACCAGACACTTCTGTTAAATCCCAGTACTGACACTGAAGTGCAGCAGGAGGGGGCTACTGCACTCCTGAGGTGCTGTATTTCAGATGAAATGTTAAACTGAGGTCCCATCTGCCTTTTCAGGTGGATGTTAAAGATCCCATAGCACTTCTCGAAAAGAGTAGGGGAACTGTTTATTTTACAAGAATCAAGTAAAATAGTACAAATACAGCAACATCATAATGAAAACAGGAAAGCCAAAAGGAAAAAAAAACTTAATGCATTACCTCATGCAGAGTTTTAAACCAATGGTAGGGGAATCAAGTATGAAAGAAATAGAAAAAGAATTGTCCAAAACTGAAAAATAGAGAAATGTGAAAATGAAATGAAAGACAAATAAGTGCTCAAAAAACAACTGAGGAAATGGGCAGGGAAAACTAATGAAGCATCAACAGAGGGAGAAAAAAAAAGAAAAAAAAGGAATAATCAACAGGTAGAAGGAAAGAAAACTAAAGCTGTAACCTACAGTCATGAGAAGAAAAAAAAACAACCGTACCAAAATCCGAAAATTGCCTATGGGCAGTTTTTCCAGAGCATATCCAGGCCGACTGGAGGAGCCTGGTTCATTCTACTGCACACTGTCTTCATAGGTCTGATCCCACCATCCACAACATGGTGGCATGATCCAAGAGCTGCTGTTGCAAAATAAATTTACAGTGAACTCTCCATGTTGCCACTTTGAGACAGGAAAAAATTGTGAGCAATACGGAAGGATCATGCTCTGAGGGCCTGCCTTTCATGAAACCATAAATAAGGGCATCATAATTAAGGGAATGCCAAAACAGGTCATCCCATGAAATTCCCAGGAAGGACCAAAAATAGAGAATGAACAGACAATCAAAAAATAAATGCTGAATCAATTCAATCATGTCTTGGCAATAGTCCCTGTGGCAAAATCATTCCAAGATGCTTTTATGTTTATTATTGCCCTTGACATTAAGCTTGCTATGGCAACATAGCCATATTACATCCCAATATTGAGGGAGAAAAAGAGTGTTAAATGAAGCAAAGCCTGTCATCTAATGACAGGTGGAACCCCTGGCATGATCTCTACATTTGTGGGGAGCAGTGCTTTATAAAAGGCTTTCCTGTGTTGGGTATGGATTATATACCAGGACAAACAGCGTCATTTTATAAATGTCAAAAAGGACACCAGAAACCCAGGAAAATGGCTCAACGGCAAGAAAAGGGGGTTTGGTTTATTCCATTCCACTTGAAGGGGTGTCATCTAGACTAACACTCATTCCTTCCATTGGGAAGAAGGCCCTAAAATCCAGGGGATTATATTATATTGAAAAAACACACTATAAAAAAACACCACAGGGTGCCCCATGTGCAAACTGCCCTTATCATAAGGGAGATAAAGAATGTCCCACTTTATTGGGTTAAGCCTACTCCCCCAAACTCCCCCAAACCATAGTTAAAAATATACTATATAATCTAGTCTCCAAATTTAGAGGAAGGGGAAAAATCACACTGACATAAAGGAAAATTGTGAGCAGAAAAATTTTAACCACTGCCACCCTTTTCTTCTTGGACAGTTGCCAAGATTTCCAAAGGGCCACATGGGCTACCCCAGTATCAGCGGCTTTAGTCCAATTTAATGCTGACAAATTGGAGCTCCCAAAATAAATTCCTAGAATCTTGACCGGCTCTGGGGACACAGCAACTTCACCGATAGCTGAGGGAAATGATACTTGCATTCCAACATGAAGAACCCAGCATTTAGCATAGTTAAAACTGAAACCAGTAATTGTGGCAATGGAAGTGAGCAGCTGTATTGCATGCTCACCTGAGGGGACATCCTTGATGAATAACCAAACATCAGTAGCATAGGCTGATAGCTTAACAGGTGTGGAAGTGATAGAATGGGGGATACCCAAAATATGGGGTGCCTCTGTCACTGCTCACAACAGTTGATCCAAGGTAAGAATCTAAAGGAGAGGACTTAATGGGCATCCTTAGCGGACCCCCCCCCCCAGTTCGCGTAAACACAAGGGTCCCCACCAACCATTTATGGTGGGAATAATTGAGAAACAGGAATACAGCAAATGCATCCAAGTAATAAAAGTTCGGGAGAAATTATACTTCTGGAATACCAGAAAAAGATAATCATAGAACACCATGTCAAAAGGAAGTGGCCATTCTGGTGGGAATTACAAGAAGCAATCAAATCTCTATTAAGCAGTAAATTATCCTGAAGTTTGCGGCCAGGAATGGAGCAGGATTGGAGGGGATGAATAATCGAGGCAAAAATATACTCTAGACATGTACAAAAGATCTTCACAAGAAGTTTTGTGTCCATATTAAGGAGGCAAATAGGTCTCCAGTTAGTAAGAAGCTGTTTATCACCAGACTTAATTAAAAAAAAAATTTGAATGGCTTTGGTAATGGATCCTAAGAGGGTCATATGACCCAGAATGGTATTAAACACAAAAGTGAGTATCAGAGCCAAAAGTGGCAGTACTAATTGGTAAAATTCAGATGTCAGGCCATCGGTCCCAGGTGAAATTCATTTGCATAATGACTGGATCACAGAAAGAACTTCCTCTTCAGCAATCGACTGAGTAAGGAAATCATTATCCATGGGGGTCATCTGCGGTAAGTGTAGGGAGTCTAAAAAAGCAGCTGCTGGACCCCTGAGGGAAAACCGGGTACTCACCATATGTTTTAGGAAGTCGTGGACTACCTTTAGCATCCCAGGACAGGAAAAATGTTCCAATTCTGCTGCATCCCTTAAGGAATCAATGTGACATATCTTAATTCTATGAAAACAGTTCTGGAAGACATCCCCAGTTAAATGCTTACTTTGGAACCCGTAAGACTGTTCAAAAGCCAGTGACCTAACCCTGTCAAGCTGAAGGGCCTTCATACGAGCAGTTACAGATTGAATCTGGGCCTGCAAGGATAAAACCCTTTCAGTCTGTAGGGAAAGCAATTTAAAGAGGGTATGGCAGTTTTAAAGAGAGTCTGGCAGTTTTCAAGGTAGGCATGGTAAGCAGACCTGCCTACCGATCAAGAAACTCATTTAGCCAAGTCACCCATGGCGGATTTAGTATGGTCCCACCATTGCAACACATCAGAGTAAAGATCTAGAACCAATGTGCAGGCCCATAAAAGGTGATCTCAGGGAGTCGAGAAAGGAAGGGTCCTGCAGGATGGTATTGTTTGACCTCCAGCAGGGCTTCCCAGGTAAAACAGAAGGGTCAATCGATAGAGAAACATTTAGAAGTAAATGATCAGAAAGTGCAATGGAGACCGTCACAGCTGAAAAAATGGAACATCTGCTGGAAACAAACACATAATCAATTCAGGTCACATACTGGGCCCAATGGTAAGTAAAACCTCCAATGGGATGAAGAGCACAAAAAGTGTCAATCAGGTGAGACTCTCTGCAAATAACCTGTAAACACAAGGAATCACAAAACAACTTGGTCATTCAGGCTCCTCTATCCCACAGATGTAAAGGGCAATTGAAATCCCCCCCAAAAAATAATCATCCTAGAAGTACAGAGATAAGGTTGGAGTAATTTAAACAACGCAACCCTGTCAAATTTGGATTGTGGGGCATGACGAACTATCAGATGAAAAGCAGAATTTTCTATCAGATAGTCAAACAGGAAAGTCTGACTTGGTTACACTTCCAGTACCCTCGTAACTGTAGAAGAAAGATTATTAAACATTATTGCAATGCCGGAGCATTTCTCAGTGTCCAGGGAAAATGGGAAGTACCAGATGTCCAGAGTCTTTGAGTAGCGGCAATATAAGCTAAGTAACGCAACCTACTGTAGTAGCTTGAAAAAAGATGAGGTCAGCATGGGTGTCTCACAAAACGTACAAGCATTCCAATGAAAAAGGTTGAGAATGCTGTTAACATTATGGGTCGCAACCCTCATTTAAGAAGGAAAAAAAGAAAATTCTAACATCAAGGAAACAGAAATATCACCATTAAGTAGATTGTGTATGTTTCTTTTAAATTTAACTTTCAAACCCAGAAAGGGCCCACCCTTCCTTTTACAAGGAGGAACCCAGGTCTGGATGTCATCATCAGTATCAGGTGAGCCTGTCAGTCCCACTGACATTGAAGAGGAATCATCAGAGTCTACATCTGCATCAGTATCACCCCAATTCTTTGGGGATGAGCAAGCAGGTGAAATCTATTCTGGAGAGATTGAGTTTTGGGAATCCCTGGCAGCAGACCTCCATGAGGTGTCCAGTTTCAAAGAGATCGTCTAAGAGGAACTTCAGTGAAGGAGGGTGGAGGAGGCATAGAAGCTGTATCCAGGACTTCTGAATGAACCAAAGAGTCAAGCACCACTGACAAGGAAGTTGTAAGGGTGCTTGGCACCACTGGAGCCGTTGACACCGGGTCCAGAGATGGATGAGGAGGCAGTAATGCTGGCTCAGATGAGGAAGACAAGTCCAAAGGAGTCGGTGGGATAGCTGCTACCATGAGGGATGGTACAGCAGAGGAGTCCAAAGGTGTGGCATTTCCGGGCTGCTGTGGCGGAACTAGCTAGCTATCGAATTGGGAACCTTTGGACTTTTTCTGAGCAGCCCAGGGGCAATCATAAAAGGAATGTCCATCCATCTGATATAGGTTGCATTTCATGCGATTGTACATTGGGTGGCAATGTGTCTGTGTTCCATATAGAGACTACATAGCTGTTGGTCGCAGACACTGCTCAGATGGTTCAAGGATCCACATTTAAAACATGCCTTTGGTTATCCCCAACAGAAACATACCCCACGATCATGGCCCAGAAAAAAACTATTGGGGAGATAAGAAAGACCCGAGTCAGATGCACAGAGCTGCACTTTGTATTTCCAGCCCCCAGTCCAAATTCTGCATTTGTCTAAAATGGAGTCCGGGTTGTCAAGCATGTCACAGCATTGCTGTAACTAGTAGGTCACATTATGGACAACCACCACTTCATTACTGAACATCACTGTTGTAGAATGAGTGGTAGGTCTTGTGAGGGGGATGACGTGAAATGAGAGCCAGAGCGCTGTGTACCATAAAGGATTATATGTCATCCAAAATCTGACAAGCGAGGAATGAAGCTGAAAGCTAATATCATAGCAGAAAGAGCCAGAGACATATATGATGGGAAAGATGTATGTGGGTACAAATCTCAAGGAGTCCATCAAGAGTTTCTCAACCAAGAAAGAGCAGTCTTGGGTGAGACCTTTAGTACCAGCGTACTTAAGTCGGACCACATTTCACCGAGGTACAGGAGCTGGCTGCACCCAAAAGAGGTCAGACAGTTTAAACAGGGTGCCCTATAGAGCCCCCAAGAGGCCCTGAGGCACCTGTGTGGTGGTCATGGATGCTAAACCTGGGACCTCCAGGTGTAGGGTTGCTACCTGGGAGGTAGGACAAAGCAGTTGTAATGGGGGAGTCACAGTCTCACGCTCCAGACTCCAGATGTAAGGGTGATTGAGTTAAGAGGAGAGGAGGTGCCCCAGTCCCCAGGGGGTTCCCAGAGTGAGAACCATCACGAGTATCAATCTGAAAAGTAGGAAGGTAAGCCAGATCCAGAATCCAAGACTTGCCATCCAGCTCAATTGTCCATCCTGCCCTCTGGAGGGCCTTGCCAGGGCTCCAACCAGCCTCAGAAATCACAGGAACAGCATCTAGCTGGATCGGTGAAGTAGCGTGGCAGTCTCCTGCCACAGTGTCTGTGGGCACCAAACTCACAGTTGCAACAAGTTCAGAGAGGGGCAGCACAGGGAGCAACACTAGAGAAGCCCAAGCTGTATTCAAGATGTCACCCTGCAAGGGTGGGTGAAGCGATGTCTCCAAACAGAGAGGTGGTACTAAGATGTCTGGTTGTGAAAAAGAGCCATCTGTTCAGTAACAGAGGCCTCTGGCTCAACAGCAAACAATGAATGAGCCTTGCAAGAACAAACAGCTTGGCGGCCACACAAGAAAGAGAATCTGGCAAAACAGGCAGCAATTTTGAGTAAGAAGTAGGCATATCACCAGCAAAAGGCAGATTCAATGAAAGTGCTGCAGGCTCTACTAAATCCAGGTGTGAACCTGTCCCAGGATGTACTGTGAGCTGCTGCAACCTAGTAAACAGATATTCCAATGCAGGCTGAAGAGCATTAAGCACCTCTGGCACTGGTCTGACAGAAGTAGCTGAAATGGTTGGAAGAGCAACCCACCCAGCAGCTGGAACAAGTGGTGGTGCAGAGAAAATAGTCTCAGGGGTCGGGAGTAAAGACAGAGATAGGGCCCCATCTGATGTAAACAAAGTAGTCATTTGGAGCAGACAGCAGAGAGGGTATGTAGATGACTGAATACTGGAAGAAGCAGTGACCAACTCCTGAGAGATAAGGAGATCTTGGTGGCCCAGACTGAGTGATGCGGACAAAGAAAAAGTTTTATCAGGTGGTGTAGTCTGTACTGGCAGATCGTCGGCAGGTAACCCCAGAATAGTACCATCCAATGAAAGAATGGAAGTATCCAGCAAAAGGCCTGCATTCCCAAAAGAGCAGGGAGTCCTCGGAGTCGCAGTCAGTAGTTTCGGTAGATCCAGTCAAAACAGGCATTCCGGTCATTGTCGGTATCACAGAGTGAAGCAACTGATTCAAAGGAGTGGAATCCAGCATCATAGAGTGTTGCATATTCATGAAAATGGAGGCATTTGTCTGTACGTGCAAGGTGATGTCCATGGGGGAGTCAGCAGCTTGCTGAGCATCCCCTGTGTATCCAAACAACAGGTCAGCCATCTTTGCTAATGGCCAGCAGTTCTCCCTACTGACAGAGTAGGGGAATTTTATTGGAGGAAAGGGAAGTAAAATACAAAACAAAATCAGAAACAGACAGATATACACAAAGCAATACATTCATATAAGAGACTGAAAATACAAAATAACCTGCAAAACAGTAAACAAAGAAAAATGAGGAATAATTTCAGTGTCTAATCAACATTCCAAAAAAAATGGCAGGAATGCCAAAGAAATGCCAGTCTGGAACCAGTACGGGACTTGCTGTCAATTTCATAAACAGTTCGTAATGTGAGGCTGACATTTCTAATCATTTCAATAGGAGTAACAAGTTTTTGTTGTAACACCCATTAACAATGGGCCTGCCATACGTAATACTTCAGTACAGCCAAAATGACCTGTAATGTATTAACATGAAAGATACCCCACTGAGGAGGATAAATCACCAGGATCAAAATATCATATGTGAGTAGTGTGAATAGCTTGGTTCATATTCAGCATCAAGGGAGGCCCCAAATCAGGCAATGAAAGGGTAGTCCAAGAAGAGATACTCCTGTGACTCCAATACATTTTGGCATTCAGGGTGTAAACAATATCTCTCAGTCACCTGCTTATGTTTATGATTATTCCATGCTCCTAACTTGCCATGCAAGCTCAACCACAACACAGCCCATGTACATTTAGGGATGTGATCATTGATCAATTGAGAGAGTGCCATCGTAAATTTTGAGGTGAACAAAAAGGAAATTCTAACACTGTTGTGCATGTAACTGCCATCATATTATTGTATACATTCATTCTAGAAATTGATTGGCAGATAGTATAGGGAACTCTCAATCTGATAAGTTTTTGAAACATGGGCTTTACATAGTGTGGTACAACCTGTGAGGCAGAAATTGTTCTATAGTGATAGTGAGACCAGGAATATTTGTACACTTCCACCCAGTCTGATACCACAGATTTCTACTATTTTACTCCTGACTCTGCTGTTATACCAGAGGAAAATGCTATAATAAAAACAGATGGGATTAATTTAGGACAGTGTCAGTGGCTCAGCAGGTAGCACACTTGCCTCTGAGGCCGGGAGATCAGAAAATTGTGGGTTCTAATCCCAAACCAGGCACGTGGGCTAAATCCCAGTACTGGTGCTGTGGTGCAGCATGAGGGGGTACTGCACTCCTAATGTGCCATCTTTTGGATGAGACATTAAACCGAGGTCCCATCTACCTGTTCAGGTGGATGTTAAATATATCCTGGCACTTCTTGAAAAGAGTAGGGGAATTTTGATGGGAAAATGGGATGTAAAATCCAAGTCATTCAAATGTCTGTTCCAAAACTATCCAGGTAGTCCCTATAGGATTACCGTCCATCTTCTGGCCAGCTCCATTCTGTCCAGTGTTCCTATGCTTCCTTAGTTCTATCTGTATATCTTTGTGCCTTTTCACATGTCCAGTTCTTACCGTCCTAATCCACTCATATGAAAACAAAGGGTATCTATGTGTACATTTCTATATAAATATATATATATATATATATATATATATATATATACACTTTTCCTGTTTTATAACATTTTGCTTTTATATTTTTCTCTTCTTTTTTTCCACCAGTGCTCCCTTCCCTATATCATACGTGTACCCAAACAAAACTTCCTCTCCCCAAAAACACCTCTTTTGTTATGTTGATATTATAAATGGAATACAGTTTCTCTATAATCCATGTAGTGTCCCCCTTGCCCTCTTCTTTGTGTCCTTCTCGTAGACTTGTTGAAGGGAAATAATCACATTCTTTATCATAGTCTCAAGTAAAATCTCTTGCTGCTGAATAACCCATTTGCACCTTGCTTGCCATATAAAATAAGTAGTGCAAATATAATCTGTAATGTTTCTTTATGGAATGCATTCCATTTGCCTTCATATACTGCATGAATTTTTTCTGTGTAGGATAATTTATGAAACAAGGTGGTCTTCCATGTCCTATTTACAGTGTCCCAAAAATTTTTCACAAATACTCCAAGGACAGATGTTCCTGTGTTTCCAGAATTTGTGTGCATGAGCTCCTTGGGCAGTATTGTTCCACCAGCTGTTTATGTTTGAGATTGTTCTTTACCTTTAATCTCATATGAATACTCAACCACAACATGCCCCATGTGAAAGTTGGTATCCTTGCATTAGTTAGCTGGGATAATGTAGTCTGTATCTGAGCTGTTGGACAATTTGGTGTTTCCAACTCCTGTTTCGTTTTTCACATCATTGCACCATACAGCTCTTGTCTCATCTTAGGTCATATATTTTGTCCAGGAATTTTCAGCTTGATTAGCTCCTGAATCATAGGTTTCACATAACCCGGGACTACTGTAGTTCTGTATAGTAATCTGCAGTTCCCATGTTCCCATGCCATTTTACAAATCTCCACCCATTCAAAAACTGCCTCTTCCCATGGTTTCCTCTCTACAGCTAGTGTGGGAAACGTATTATAGTATACAAAAATACTATAGTAAAACATTTCTGGATCTATCATGTCCAGCCCCCCTCTTTTACCATTCTATATGTAGTCCCTCTCTTTATCAGTTTCAAATGACTCCCCCAAGGGGCCTGAAAAATAAAACCACTATAAAACATATTTTTTAATTGGGGGGGAGGGGGAATATATAACTAATGTGAAGAAATATTGGTACCTGAATGTTTTTTATTAACAACACCCATTTCTGTTTTGAAATCTGTACGCCCTTCAAGCTCAGGGAAATCTCTTCTGCTTTCCTTAACTTACTTTCCCAATTTAGTAGGGCCAAATCTCCATTCCCAAATATAATCCCGAGAATCATGATGGGGTCCTGTGTGAGTCTAATATCTGCATAGTTGGTTTTGGTGGCATCCAAAGTGCCTCCAGTCCATGTCCTTTCACTCTTCTCAAAGTTAATGTAAGATGCAGAGTTTCTAGAAAAGTCCAAAATAATGTTTTTAATCTCCCCCTCATCTGTTCCTTTATCTACTACAATTATACAATTATTGGCATAAGCTAAACACTTTATAGGGGCCCCATTTCTGTCAAAGATGTTCCTGTAATCAAAGCAGATGTCTGGATAGATATTAAAAAGGGGTCGATGCAGAAAACGTATAATAAGGGGCTAAAGGGGAAGCCCTGGCTAACCCCTCTCTTAGTCTTATAGTGCTACCAGTGCATCCATTTATTCTAGGAGTAAGGGTAGCCTCATGGTACAAGCAAGATATCCACTGTATGAATTTGCCCAGTATTCCATAATGTCTCAGAACTGAGAATAAGAAGGAATGTAATAAAGAGTCGAACGCCTTGTGTTGATCCAGGCTAAGGACATACCCTTCCTCAGTCCCCATCCTGCCTCTTTGAAATAGTTCCCATAAAATTATTAGATTGTCCTGAATACCCCTCTTCAGGATTGCACAAGTTTGTGCTTTGCAAATTACACTATTTGAAATCTGGGCCAACCTTTTCAATAACACTTTAGCCAGAATTGTAAAATTTCTTGTTTGGTAGAAACATACTGCCCCCTATCATTTGCATAGCGCAGTTAAAGTTTCCCCCGCATATCACCAGCCTAAATGTGTGCAAGTAAGACTGGATTGCCCTACACAGTGCAATCTGGTTAGTTTTTACTTGCGGGGCATAACTATTCACTAATCAAAGTCTTATATCACCAAACTGTATGTCTAAAATCAGCACTCTCCCGGGTTATAAATCTAAAAACCTGGTGACTCTCAGTTGGGGATTGCTGAAAAGAATGCCCACCCCATCACAAGTTTTGGTGCCCTGGGACCAAATGGTTGCCCCTTTACCCCAAAGCCTTGAGGCTTGAGCTATTTCAAAAAAGGTTTTAATCCTTGTGTCCTGGACAGATATCATGTCTGCTTTTGAAGAATGTAGTTCTGAAAGGATGGTCAGTCACCTCTTCTCATTCTTGATGCTGTTAACATTAATAGACAGCAGCTGTAATGATGTCATGTCATATTAAGGGAATAAAAAATGTGTTACATCTCCATCACTACGGCCTGATATTCTGCTTTTTTTTTCTCTTTCACTTTCATACCACCATCTTCTTTCTCCAAGGAGTGATCTATTGTGGAAGATAATATACGTAGATACATAGACAGTGTCGGCATATAAGGGCCTATGACCCACCCAGTCTGCCCATTTGAGCTTGTAAGTTCAGTTTATGTTTTCCTAGAAGTCTGTTGCCCCTTACCCCTGACTTCCAGAATTCCTTTATGTCTATCCCATGCATTCTTAAATCCCGTGATTGTTTCAGCCCCCACCACTTCCTCTGGCAGGGTGTTCCACTTGTCCACCACCCGTTCTGTGAAGAAATTCTTCCTCATGTTTCCTCTGAAACATCCTCCCTCCAACTCAATATGGTCAAGGAATCAAACTCATCCTCCTCATCTGTGTCACCCCAATCTTTTACTTTTTAAAGTATTTTGTATGGATTAGTTGGTGTTGCTTTCCCTTTCAAAACCTTCTGTTCTGTCCCTTTTGGCTCTATCTTGGCACTAAGCCTGGTCCAAGGTAATCTTTTATACTCCACAGTTTTAAAAGGTAACTCCTCTGCTTTAGGAGGGGCATCATAGACAGATCCATATCTTGTGTCTTCATTTCTTCATCCCTTGTATCATTTTGGGAGTTTGCCTCATCCTGGTTCTGAAAAAACGTTCTATTTGTCTCCTTCCCTGGTGGGGTTTGTAGCTGAGTGTGGTGGGGGGGTATTTTTGGTGGATGGGAGGTACGAACTTGTAAGGCATCTTGCTGCAAGTCTACAGGCTGTGCATCACTTCTCATATTTTACTGACTCACTGTGTTCTCTGATTTTAGCCCCGTGGCAGTTCCTCCATTACTATGGCCTACTATGGCTTCTTCTTGTGGTGCAGTACCCTTTTCCATCTCATTTCCTTTCCCATTTCTTTTTGTTTAGCCAATTCGTGTTCTTGCCAGATAGCTTGCATTCTCTTCTCAGAGGCTTGTGCGCACCCTTTTTCTGTGCCTGTGTGATTAAGGCCTCGTGGGAGACTCCTTCTTCGGAGGCCTACAGACATTTCATGTAGGAATGGCCCTTCTCTTTATACAGGTTGCATATAAATGTATTGATACATGCTGAAGCCATATGTCCAATTTCCAAGCAATGAGTGCATCTAGGTGTATCGCATGCATTATTCAAGTGCAGCTATGATCCACATTTGTGTCAAGACTTGGGCTGGCCGGGGTAAAACAGTGATCCCTTGTCTCTTCCTAAATAAAAGCAGCTAGGCAGATGTACAATCCCATTGTTATGCAAAATCAATTTGCATTTCATCCCCCATCCTCCAGTCCAAATTTGCTCTGAGTCAATTATAGGGGTTGGATGTTCCAAAACCTCACAGTGCTTTTTAAGCCAGAACCATATATCCGTGATGTTTACACCCTCATTTTTAAAGAGCATGGTAATTGTTCTGACAGCCGGTTTAGTGATAGGAATTGCACAAAATGGTGACCACAATGGGATGTTTTTGACAGTGTTATACTTTGCCTAAAACCAATCCAAACATTCCACAGTTTTAAAACTGATGTCGCAGTTGTATTCATCCATGTGGATGAGTGCAAAAACCTCAGAAGCATAGAACTTCGAGGAATTTTTTAATAAGGTTCTTTCTACATATACTGTTGGGTTGGTCAGCTAAGCCTCCTTTGTAGATTAATCTGATGGCATTGCAGTGTGGAGCAGGCTCACCCTTGTTTTTAAACAAATCTGCCATCCGTAACATAGGTTTGAACAGTTGTTTCTGTGCTGCATCTTGCACTCTATGAACCCCCAGGCCTACCGGTAACATCTCATCTGTTGTCTGGGATTTATTGTGATTATTCTGTGAAATACTCAGTTTTCTCAGTGTTCTGTATTGGCTTATCAGGCCCTTTAGATAAGGGTGCAGTTGATGTAGATGCTACTGCCATTGGTATCTTAATATGAGGTCTAATCTCCGAGTACTGTCCCTTGTCAATACCTCCCCCACACACATTTGTCATTGAATTTACAGTATTCCCCCCTTCAAGTATTTCTTTGTTTGTAATCTCAATAGCTAAGGCACCATCCACAGGAGTTTGTGTCCCCCCAGTTTGGTCTCCAATCCCACTGCCTTGTATATTAATATCCCCAGTATTGCCTGTTGCAGTATTCTGTACACACTCTTCCTTATGTTTAGGAAAAGAGTAGGGGAATTTTTATTATCATAACAACATCAGAAACAAAATAGTACAAACAATATTAAGTCACATGAAATAATAGACAAATCGTATGGTAAACAAAAATCAAATAAGTATTGCAATCATACATTATCAGAGTAGTGTGGAAAGAACTATGTGTAAACGCTACCCCCCCCACACACACTGGGGAATTTTTATTATCATCGCTGCAAAACAAAAAATGAATACAGTGTTAATTCACACAAAATAATAAACAAATCATATAGTAAACAAAATCAAATAAGTATTACAATCATACATTATTTAAACTGTGTAAAAAGAACTATGTATAAAATACCCCCTCCACTCCCACTAAAAGAGCAGGGGAATTTAAATTTATGTTATCCAAATCATAATCATACCAAAAGACATCAAAACCGGAAAGAAGTATTATGTCATACATAAACTTTAAACATAAGTAATCCATATTTATACTAGGGCCCGGATATTCAGAAGGGTTGTGCATGGCTCAACAGTGTTGCACCATGCGCAACCCACTGATGCACCCCGGCATGATATTCAAATGGGGATTGTGCCTGGCACAAATCCTGATGCACCGGAGCTCATCAGTAATGGATGCGACGCAGGTGGGGGGGGTGTGCCCATGCATACTCCGCACATCTTTTTATTCAGCCCGGGATGTGCTGAGTCCATGCATGCACAACCCCTACTTGCGCTGCACACAGGTGAACCAAAAAAAAAGCAACAACAGCTGGCCACCCACAGGTGAGCTGCCGTATTGCAAGGTGCAACAGTGCGCCACCCAAGCTCCGGCAGCACCTTCGTGGCGGCGCCCCACCACCATGCTCGATCACGGGCATCTGTTTAAACAAAAGCAGTCCTATATCCTTGGTGGTCCAGTGGACCGCTCACAGCCCGATCGCAGGCACATGTATTATGTAAAAGTCCAATATCCCTGGTGGTCCAGTGGACTGCTCGCAGCCTGATCGCGGGCTTCAGTATGCAAATAATACATCCAATATCCCTGGTGGTCCAGCGGTACCCTCCCACCCACCCACTGAGCCCCACCACCCGCCTCCCCAGGTCAGCGGTGGGCAGCAGCACCACCCGCCTGCTGCCCGCCACCCGCCGACTGACACCATATGGTAGGGCTGTATGCCCATTAGTCCACAGCGTGAGCCAATGGGCATGCAGCCTGTACTGTACTACACAGTCCAGATCTGTGAATAGATCCATTCACAGATCTGGACTGTGTAGTATGGTACAGGCTCTGCACTGCAGGTGGCCAGGTGCGATATTCAATGAAGCTGTGCCATGGCACAGCTCCATTGACTATCACCCTGTAAACGCCCCTGCGCAGCCGAGTTGTGCTGTGCCCAGGCTTGCGCCACAGCCTGGTGCAGTCTGAATATTTGGGCCTAGGATCCTTTTCCCATCTCTACTGAGAGAGTAGGGGAATATTTAGTTATCAACAAAGGAACATTGCAATAGAGCAGTATTACATCACACAGAGTCATAAAACAAAAACAAAAAAAGCAGTATAAAATATAAAAGGGTATGATAACATAACATAAAATAAAACATGAATAGGCAAACATACAGAAGAAAGAAAAAAAATAGAATTACAAGAAATAGTTTTGGCAGTCAGAAACACTCTAGGCAAAATACAGCACCAAATGAGAAACCCCTGCCCTTCCCAACTAAAGAGTAGGGGAATTTGAGACATAGCATATCCAGAGCCAATCAATCGACTGCCATCTAGATTCCACATCCTTCTAACCATTTCAATCTCCTAATTGAAACATCAACTAGAAAAAACAATTCATCTGGCGTATAATGGATCTGTTGAATAGTCAACTGACAACGGATAAACCAGATGTGAAATTTAAAACAGACCAGAAACAACCACATTGTAGCCTTATCATGTTTAGTCCACAGAAAGGGTAGAATACCTAAACACAGAATCTCTAGAGTCATCGGGTAAAAGGGTGAAGAAGACCATCTACGTTTTAACGTCTGCCAAAAACTATGTATAAATGAACAATCTAAAAATAGGTGTTCAATAGTCTTGAGGACAATACCTATCTGTCAATTGCCTATGCTTCAAATTCCCCTTAATGTTAAGTTTACCATGAAGGGAAAGCCATAGGACATCCCACATAAAGGGTGGAATACGGGGGGGGGGGGACAATAACATATTTCCACGAGCTACCCTATTCTGTAAGGGCAAGGTGTCAAAAGAAGCTTCAGCATGAAAAAATTTATCCAGAATGTAACTATATAAAACCTTCCTAGCATAAGACATAACATGCTCTTTAGCTAAATTCCAAAGCTTAACCTTTGCAAAACAAACCCTAAAGGAGGCAGAAAGGTGTTGTAGATATATCTGTCTAGACATACCAACATGAACAGGCCAAAAATCTAAAGTCCGGCCTAAGGAATTAAGCACCCAAGGCGTCCATCTCCGAATTTTCATATCTAAAACAGGACGCACATTAGCATAAAGAAACATAGTGAAAAAAAAAATCTGGTGCAGCATTTTTAAACCCCCAAGCTTTTTCTCTCTAAATAAGAAACAGCGCTTAACAGGATTAAGCCTGCTATCCCAAATGCAGGAAAAAAAACAGCCATTCATCTTGGTCTCAAGCTGGGCAGGAGTCAAAAAACCATACTTAAATATAAAAAAATTGGTAACAGAAAAGTTTTAATCATAAATACTCTTTTTACTTTGGATAAACGTAAGTTGTTCCATATTGAAACATTATTCTGTGCTAATTGTAATTTGATTGACCAGTTTTGTAAAGCTAAATCACCAGTGCCAAACTGTAAACCTAAAATAGTGCAAGTAGAGACTACATTAATCTCAATTACCTGTGCATCAGTGACTACAGCATGTCCTAGAGGCACACAATTACACTTTGAATAATTCAACATGGCCCCAGTATGTCTAAGAAAACTATCCAAAACCTTTTCTAAGACAAGCGCTGAAGCTTTATCGCCAGCAATAAAACATAAGTCATCTGCATAAGCAATTCAGCATCCAGACAAGAAAAGGAGACCCCCTGAATAGATACAGTATCATACACTTTTTGTAATAATGGATCTAAAGTAAATATATATAAAAGAGGGCTCAAGGGACACCCCTGACGAACTCCTCGAGTAACATGACAAGTTCATCCTAACCATCCATTGCAATAAGATTGTGCTATAGCCATACCATAACAAATCCACACCCAGCCAACAAAGGTTTTATCTATGCTGTTACTGCTTAAACAATCCCAAAGGTATTGGTGATGTACTGAGTCAAAGGCTTTTGCCTGATCCATACTAAAAATCAAGCCTAGAAGTTCTCCAGATGTCCCCCATTGGAAAATGTCCCATAATAAAATGAGACTATCTATTATCCGTCTCTCAGGAATAGAACAGGACTGAGCAGGATGGATAAGAGAGTCAGAATAAATCACTAATCGATTGTGCAATATTTTTGTCAATAATTTAAAGTCTGAATTTAGTAGAGTTATGGGGCACCAATTTGTCAAGAGCTCCCTATCCCCTTTCTTATACATAAGGAGAACTAGGCCTTCTGTCATACTATAAGGTAAAGTTCCAGAATCCAATATTTCTTGTAAAACTGATGTAAATTCAGATAACAATATTCTGAAAATTAGTTTATATACATCGTAAGGAAGACCATCCTTCCCAGGAGCATTACCATCAGTAGTCTGAGACAAAGCAGCAGAGACCTCCTGGGAAGTAAGTGGGCTTATTAAGAGGGTGTTTTGATTCTCAGAAAGTTGTGGTAATGAAATCTCAGATAACCAAGACATATGCATAGCTGATGGAACAACTGATGGATTAAATAAGGATGAAATATGTCTATCAATTTCTTGAAAAATATCAGACTGAGATGTGCAAAAATTACCTAAAGGGTCTCTGAGACAGTCTATATATTTCTGCTGATGTTGTTGCACACAAAAATGAGTAGAATTCATAAATGCTTTGGTCCCTTGGGTCCCAAATCTCTGCTCCTGATCTAAGGACTTCAGTCTATCATATTGTACAGTATTAAGAAGATGTCTCACAGAATCTAATTCAGGAAGAACAGATTTATCCCCTTGGGCAGCTAGGGACAGAAGATCTTGAAATTTAGTTCTATAAACTTGATACAGAGTCTTTTTATGTAACCCATTTAGCAGACCAATGGTTTGAAATATATTTTATATCTTTTTTAGTATCTTCCCACCAAACACCATGGGAATCATAAAGCCAAAAAACAGATTTCCTTGCTTCCAAAAGGGAGAACAAGCTGGTTTCCACAGTAGGAAGAGCAAGGAGGGCCATATTTAGTCTCCAATAAACAGGACCATGATGCAGAATTTCATGACTAGACACTGTCACTTGAATGATGGCATGGTCAGAGGGAGCAAGAGGTACTGTTAATGTTCTAACTACTCCTAAGGAGTCTTATAAAAACCTGAAATCAATCCTCGTAGCTAAAGTACCACGGAAATAAGTTTTCTGAGGAGCCCCTGACAACGCCATAACATCTATTAGGCTTGTTTGTACTTACAGATCACTTAAGCAGTGTGCATCACAAAAAAACTTCCTTGTTTTACCCCCTTTATCCGTTAAATACCTACTACAATTAAAATCTCCACCAAGGAACACATGCTTTGCTGTGAATAAATACGGCTGAATCACTTTAAACATGTCTATCCTGGCTGACTTCAATTGAAGGGCATATACATTAATAAAGCAACACTGAAGGCCATATAAAATCAGATCTAATAGCAAAACCCTCCCTGGAATCAATTCAAGTAATTGAAGCAGCCTAGCAGAAGGGTTATTTATTCCAATACCCATACCACTACAGGCATCCTCATCAAAAGACCCATACATAACACCCCATTTCCAGTCACCTGCTGCTACATCCAACTTAGCTTTAGTGTGAAGACGAGTATACTGTAAGAAGACCACATCTTGATCCCCTTTGTCAAACAAAGAATAAATCAAGGCTCTTTTCCTAGCAGAAGGAATACTATTAACATTGAGGGAAGCAACAGTAATGGTATAAATCCTGGTCATAAGGAAAAAAGGGGAAGGATGACCTAAATGGGGGAAAGTAAATAAGCCCGTAACACAAAGAAGATGTACAGTAAAGCTTATTTCTTTTTAGTCCATTTTTGTGAGCCTAAACGGGATTTCTTCTTCTTCCCAGTACCAGGTTGCTCTAGCAAATCCACATCAGAGGGGCCTTCAGGTTTGGAAGACTGTACAGAGGTAGAATCAGATTCAGTGCCCTCATCATCCTGCAGTACTGTATAGGAATTTCATAGGGGAAGCTCCGACTCCGGTTCTGTTACTGCTACCATCACAGACCTAGATCACAGGCTGTGGTGTCTGTGGGAGACCACTTGAAACACATCATCTGGAGGTCGAGGGGAAGGGGGCATACAGACAGAAGAGGGGGATACTGCCAATTAGAGAATCATTTGAATTGACACAGAACCATCTTGAGGGGAACCATCTACATGTTCAAGAACAGGGTTATTAGGCTCAGGGGGGGGCTTCCTGTGGTAGGGAAGTTGGGGCCAGATCTCTTCGGGGGAGTGCTGGTTTCTTTTTTTGCAGTTAATCTTTTTATTGAAGTATTTAAAAGATAAACAAACAACAAGTATACCCTATAACAATTCTATATAAGGTTATATAAATAATAAACTAAGTAGCATAACATCTAACAAAGGAGGAAAAAAAGACTATTCAATGGTAGTATAATAATTTTGGATTAACGACCTAAACTAGACAGTTACAATATTATAATGAAAAAAAAGGCTTAGCACTACATATTACAGAGTGAAAATAGAAGAAGTAGAAGGTGAGAGAGGAGACATGAATAGTCATAGTTGTACATTACTATAATATATATACCGTTAGAGTGCTACTAAAACTTATATAGAAAGGATTAAGAATAACAAGAGAAGAGGAACAAATAGCGAAGAGAAAGAGATTATAAAGTAAGTAGAAAAAAAGCGAGACCACAACCTGAGGCAATGGAGGATATCAATAGGAGGAGTGAGAGAGATATTATATAAAGTGTTTCAATCCATACTTTAAGTGCCAGAATGGCTAGATGAATCCAAATATTTAAAATATTCCTGCCAACATTTATTATACATATTGAGTCAGTCGAAAGAAATATGTGTAATACGATCCAGGAGGCATATTGAGATAAATGATTAAGAATATCAGGAGAGTGGGATTATATTAGATCTCCAATACATAAGTATACTATGTTTAGCTAGAAGAAAAGTATGGTTAACCATCTGTTCAGGGATTGGGGAATATTATGGGATGAGGGTCAAAAATACCAAGTATACAGTGTTTGGGATCTAATTCAAAGGGTTGACCAGTCACTTTCATTGCAAGTATATGAATACGATGCCAAAATTTTTGTATGGGGGGACAACCCCATAAAATATGAAGTAAATCGCCATTGGGCGAGTTACATCATCAGCAGTTGTGATTATCCGTTAATCCCATTTTATGCAATACAGTTGGGGTCCTATACCATAAATGAAGAATTTTAGTCTGAATGAGCGAGCTACGTTTATCCTTAAAAGATCTGTGGCAAGAAAGCCAACACCTATGCCATTGCTCATTTGTAATGTTATAGTGTAACAAGTTGCTCCATTTATTTTTTGCACTAATGGACTGGTCCGGTAGTGATTCTCTAATATCTTTCTAGATGACACTATTCAATTTACATGTTGTTTTATCCATTTGGAGATGTGCTGATCATATAAGGATTGATTCAGCATAAGTGAGAAATAATAAGTGCATGCGGTGCGAAGCTGTAGATATTTCCAAAAATCCTGGCGGGGAAGATTCCATTGAGTACATAGATCAGAATAAGATTTTATTCTTAACGTATGGGGTTCAAGTATGTCTCTTAAAAAAAGTATGCCTCTATTTTTCCAGGATCGACAGTAGATTGGATGGTTTTCGAGACATATTTGGCTATTTCCCCAGATAGGAGCATAAGCAAGAGGGGTAGGGTTTGATTTGAGATGTTTATGAATTATTTTCCAGTAAAACATGGATGGTACTATAGTGGGGTGAGATTTTAATTTAGAGGGGGATGGGATTATAAATAAAAGAGGTAGCAATGTTGTTAGCACAAAGGGAGGCTTTCATATTAACCCATAAAGCTGAATTGGCGTCAGGTTGAATAAACCATTTGATAGTCTGGGCTGCACGAAAAGCCCAAAAGTAGGCCTGAAACCAAGGGAGGTCAAATCCACCTCTTGACCAATGTGATCTAAGTTTGTTATGACTAAATCGAGGGATTTTGCCATCCCAAATAAAATTACCTATTAATTTGTCAATTTTGATGAGGAAACAAGAGGGAAGTTTTAGAGGGATATTAGAAAAAAATATACAATATTTTAGGAGTTATTGTCATTTTAATAGCAGAAATGTTCCCATTAAAGGTAAGATTAAGCAATTTCTATCTGTCAAATATATTTTTAATGTTAGTTAGTAGAGGAGAGAAATTAGCATCCCATATTTTATCCAATGATGGGATGATCTGGATACCTAAATATGAGATACCTTGGGGAGCCCAGCGGAAGCCCAAAGGATCATTCATATAAGATTTACAGAGGTTGTTTAATGGTAGCGTTTCAGATTTATTAAGATTTAGAGCAAGTCCTGAGATAAAGATGAATTCGTTAAGAAGTTTAACTAAAGGTTGCCTTGAAGATTGGAGATTTTCTAGGAGAATAAGAAGATCATCTGCAAAAGAGAGTGAAGTATAGCGAGAGTTACCGATAGGGATGCCTTTAATTATGCAGGATTGATGAAGAGCTGCAGAGAGAGGCTCCATGGCAAGTATAAACAAATATGGTGATAAGGGGCATCCCTGTCTAGTGCCTCTTGCAAGATGAAAGGAGGGGGATAGAGTTGAGTTAGTAAGAATTCGAGCAGAAGGGAGAGTGTACAATAATTTGATACAGGTGCAGAAATTGTTAGTGAAACCAAAATGTGATAAAACTTGGTATAAATAGTTCCAATTAAGGGAATCAAATGCTTTCTCAAAATCAATGGCTATGGCAGCGGCTGGTGATTTAAGAGTTTTTGCTTTGTAAATTAAGTTAAACAAGGAACGAAGATGATCAGAACTGGTTCTATGTTTAATAAATCCGGCTTGAGAAGGATGGATGAGTTTTGAAATTAATGAATCTGAGCGAAGGGTTAATAATTTAGCAAAGATTTTTCCGTCTGTATTGAGCAGTGATATCGGTCTGTAACTTGAGGGGAGAGAGGGATCTTTATCTTTCTTTGGTAAAACAGTAATAATAGCCCCGGTCATAGTGTGGGGTAGTTTACCATTAGAAAATGCTTCCAGATAGACCCCAAGAAGTAAAGGGCAAAGAGTACCAGATAGGGATTTATAGAAATCAACAGGGAAACCATCACTTCCAGGGGATTTACCATTTTTTAAAGATGATAGTGCTGTTTGGATCTCTTGTAGGGTAAATGGTTCATCCAGTATGACCATATCTTGATGAGAGAGGTGAGGAAGCTGCAGTTTATCGAGAAATTCATGTATTTGATTGGAAGAACTGGAGTTTGGATGAGAATGTAGTTGCTGGTAGAAAGAACGCATAATATGGTTTATTGTAAGGTTGTCTGTATACATTTGGCCTGATGGGTCTTTCAAACCAGCAATATATCTCTCCATCTGTTGAGTTTTAAGCTGATAAGAAAGCAACTTCCCACATCTATCTCCTTGTTCCCAATAGCGGTGTTTAAGCCTTAAAAGAGCAAGTTCAGCTTTCCTGGTTATTAATTCATTTATTTTAATTCTTAATTGAAGAATTTCAATATGTAGTGGTGAGTCATGATTAGGTTTTTTTTGTTTTATAGTACTGAGTTTCTTTCTCTTTAAGGAAATTCTCTAAATTTGCTAGTTGTTGCTCTCTTAGCTTTTTTCTGTGAGCTGCGAAACTAATAATTTTGCCTCTAATTGTTGCTTTTAATGCTTCCCAAACTGTGCCTTGAGATACCTCAGAGGTATCATTAAATGAGAGAAAGTCTTGAATCTGGGCTATAATCCAAGGAATAAATTCTGGTCCCTCAGTAAAAGTGGATCTAAACGCCAAGAAGGAGATTTAGAAGGGGATGGACCCCAAAGTAGATGTAAACTTATAGGAGAGTGGTCTGATAAGGTAATTGGGAGGATGTCTTTATTAATAGTTTTTTCTGTAATAAAAGGGGATGAAAGCCAATAATCAATACGGCTGTAAGATTTGTGTAATGGGGAGTAAAATGTATAGTCATGCTGTCTAGGGTGGGAAAGTCTCCAAATGTCAGAAAGGCCCAGATCTTTCATTAGCAATGTCAAGGCATTAATGCTTCGTGGATGGGCATCGTATGACTTATTACTTCTATCTAGGTGTGCTTCTAAGGTTAAATTAAAATCCCCACCCATAAGAACGGGTGAGTTATTGTTGTTATTAATCATAATTTGTTGAGCCAAGTTATGAAAAAATTCAGGGGAGTCAGAGTTAGGGGCATAAACATTAACTAACATAAAAGTACCTACAGTGGAAGATAATTGAATTATAATCCATCTACCATCCAAATCCATGATAGTTTTCTTTGGGGTCTAATTAAGGGACTTATGTAATAGAACAGCGACACCTCATGTTTTAGAGGAGGCAGAGGATGCAAATACTTGACCGACCCAATCCTTTTTTAACCTGTCAACATCCTCTGACATAAGTTTAGTTTCTTGTAAGAAAGCAATATGTGTTTTTATGCTTCTTAAGGTAGGTAAGTATGTGCGCTTACAAGGTGAATTGAGTCCCTTAACATTCCATGAATGTAATATCAAATCACTCATAATGGTAAACGGTAAAATAGGAAGTTACAAATCGGAATGAGGGACTCATAAAAAACTAAGTCAGAGAATGTCAAAGGTTCTAAAGGCAGGTGAATAGGTTGTACAAATGTGAGCAGGATCCTTAGAATATATGGATTCAAAATAATATGATAAATATATCTATTGAATCTCACTAAAGAGAAATACAGGGATAAAATCATAGAGAGAATATTCATAGAAACAACGAAAACTTGTATATTACAGTAAGAACATTTGTGAAGTGTAGAGAGATAGGAGTTGGTACACATACCAGAGACTCTCTCGCCACACTACTAGGCGTGTAAAAACGTAGATAACACTTAAGAAAAAGCAACACGCTATATTCCTAAGGTATTAACTATGTGTAACAATATCTTATAAGTAATTATTATAACTAGAACTCAGGTAGTTAAGCTAGAATCCTGGAAAAGACCAATAAACATCATACCAAACAATGTAAAAAACATTTTTAAGTGGTAATAAAACCAGACATGGTAATCATGTTGAACTATATCATATTAGGCTTATAAGATATGTAGACATCCACATAACCTTATTAAAGAATGGATATGTGATATACTGTATGTGTGCTATTAACTTAAAGTAGTAGGTACACTAAAAAAGATATATAGATAACCACTATGTAAATATATGTATATAGCACTTGCCATAAAGTGAAAGTGAATCTTTAAATGTACTAAACATACATGGCGTTATGCTATGTTTTATGTTTCACTTTTTTATTTTATTGATAAGCTGATAGCTAGTAGAACACCTATGGGCCTGGGAAAGACCTAAAAAAAATGTATATATCCGTGTAAATAGGTTTACACATTTACATAAGTTCAGCAAGAATATACTTGTAAATTCGATTCATTGAAAAAATACAGCCCCTGAGATTCAAACGCGATTTATAGCCTTGATACGACCAAACTGGCTGAATGTGATAGCGCTAACAAGTTAAGATAGGCATCGCATTTGAACAAAAGAAAAAGAGAAAAAAGGAGTAACCAAATGTGATACTGAAGTAAAGAGCTCCACATAAATGTTCACACACAAAGTCAGAAACACATGGCAATTAATGCACCTTACAGTTCTGCACCCAGTAAACAGTGTTAATTACGTTGTTCTTCAGCCTCCCCTTAGTTTCCTTTTTCAGGGGGTATGGGGAATCAGCCACCAGTTCTGCCCAGGAGGAGACGGGAATTAAATGTAGGCAGCAGATTTATGAGGGCATCAGCAAGTGGCTCCTAGTCATCCTCACGAAGCACTTCACGAAGGTGGTAATGAAACATTATGAAGTGGAGCACACCTGTTAGACAGCGCAAGAAGAGTGGAAAAGCCGACATGTTTATAGACTCCGAGTAGAACAATGAGGGGATGTTATTCCAGCATCGCAAGTGTCTGGTATGTAGAAAGCCAGTAAATTTCATCATACTCATATACGCAGAGGCTTGGGCAGGAGCAGATGGTTTAGTTGTAAACTGTTCAGGTTTCTCTGAGTTCCTGTCCATTTTCATAGACGATAGCTGGGAAACGCCGGTCATCCTAAGAGGGATTCGGGGCAATAACTAAATCTAATGCAGCACAGTTAACAGATGTGACGGTTGCAGTTCAAGGTGTGTTAAGAGATGCAGATGCGCTTCAAGTAAGCAAAAAAAAAAGAGAAACTTTGAATACAGCCCCTAAAATTCCGGAGCGGTTTACAGCCTTACTCAGTCCAAACCGGCTGGGTGTAATAGTATTACATATTTTAGTATGAGATTTCGGGGGCTTAATATAGATATTCACAAATAATATCAAAACATCATATCAGTCAATGCTTGTAATGATTATTCATTTGGGAAGCAGTATTATGGATTCTGTTCTTTAGTTTCCCCTTTCTTTTCTTTTTGGGAGGTTCTGCTGATTTAGATGGGGAGCTAGATACCAGCTCTGCCCAAGAGGAGTCAGGTGAATTGGTATTAGGCAAGGCATTCGCATGGGTATCAGCAGGTGGATCTAAGTCATCTTCTCGAAGTTCTTCATGAGGTGAGAGTGAATCTTCACAGAGTGGCGTGTATTTATTAGACAACGCAAGAGGGGTAGAGAAGTCAACATGCTTTTCGGTTTGCAAGTCCGACGTTGAAGGAGTATCGTTCGAGCAGCACAAGTGTTTAGAATGCAGAGATTGAACAGACTTTTTTTCTTGTATGCGTGTTGAAACTCAGGCAGGAGCTGAAGTTTTAGTTGCGGTTTGTGTAGGCCTCTCTATAGTTTTTTGATTAGTTTCAAAGACGTTCTCTGGAGACTGTCGGACCTCTTGAGAGGAATTCAGGTCAATATTTAGATCGACTGCAGCACAATCAATGGCTATGGTATGTGTAGTTTGAGGTATATTGAGAAACGCTGATAAAGCTTCAGGTGTGTGAAAGTCTTTAAATGAATCGTTCAGAAATAGACGCATTGTGGCTGGGTAGCGTAGAGCAAACTTAATACCCCGTTGATGCAAAACAGTTTTGATAGGATTGTAAAGTCTGTGCTTATTAGATAGTTCTCTTGAGAAATCTCTAAAAATTGTTATTTTATGATCCTGCCAAGTAAGCGTACCCACTTGCCTTGCTTTTTGAATAATTAATTCTGTTTGTGCATAGTTCAGAAATCTGGCGATGATGGGCCTTGGTTTTTGAGTAGGACCAGGCCTTGGGCTTAGAGTATGATGAGATCTCTCAATAGTGAGGTCTTGGTCAGGTGGAAGTTTAAGCAACATTGGAAGTGCATGTTTCAGAAGTGCGCTGGTATCTCCGAGCTCTGCACCTTCAGGAAATCCCAGAAATCTACGGTTGTTATGTCTGTTTCTGTTTTCGATGTCATCAATTTTATCCTGAAGATTTTTAATAATTCTATCCTGCTCCCTGATTGTAGCTTTCAGATCCATAATAGAGCCTTCATTTTGAATTGTTTTAGTTTCTGTAGCAGAGATTTTTTGGTCAAGCAATTGTACATTAGTAACATTTTGTTGTGAGGTTATTTTTAAGTCATTTAACTCATTGATTAGTTGCTGAAACATTGATTCAATTCTGTTGAGAGAGCTGCTATGCAAAGGTTGGTCAGCCATTGTTGCAGGCCGAAAGTAGAGCAGCTGTCTGATTGCAGATATAAAATTCTATAACTGCGAGATAGCAAAAATACTATACCAGAGCTGAACTTTGATGCAGGTAGAGTAAAGACCCAGTATTTGGCACAGAATGAATGTCTGGGTAGAGATGGATGAATGATGATAGTTGGTGAACCCAGGAGCAACCGAATTAAGCAGCCATCTTCAGCTCAGCCAAGCCACGCCCCCCCCGGAGTGCTGGTTTCTGACATTGGGCAGCATGTACAGCAGTATTCAGGAAAAAATCTTGAATACAGAAATCCCCATTGGTTTTGTTTTGAGTAGCCCAAGGACTGTCTGTATAGGCATGTAATTCTTCACAAAGGGAACATTTGGCAGGATGATGGCAGTCCGACATCAAATGTCCCAACTCCCCACATTGGACACATTTCACCGTATCACAGGTGTGACTTAAGTGGCATCCTGAGCCACACTTATAGCAGTGATGAGGCTGGCCCCGGTAAAAGATAAATCTCTTATTCCGGCCCAGATAAAAGCAACTAGGCAGATGCTGTAAACCTTCGTCAGTCTGAGGCAGATTAACTTTATACTGCCAGCCCCCATTCCAGAAACCTTCCATGTCAAGGATAGGTTCAGGATTACCCTGCAGTTTGCATCTGCATTCTAACCAGTAGGAAATGTCCTCAACATTCACTCCTTCATTGCGAAAGAGAACTGTAATAACTTTAAAAGACTGTTTGGTCAGGGGTATAGCCTGAAAATGAGCCCAGGGTGGGTTAGTTTTTAAGATAGCAAACTTCATCCAGAATTTGTTAAGTAAATCAGGGGACCAGAAACTAATATTAAATGTGTTATCCCCGGGGAGTGAATTAAGGCATAAACCTCACTAGGTAAAAATCCCAACATTTGTTTGATCAAAACCCAACTAACATAAAACCTATCAGGCATGTTATCAATAGGGCACAAAAAACTCAGCCTTACAGCATTTACTGCGTTTAGCAAGAGATACTGTTTTTTTTAAAAGACTAGCATAGGTAGGTGCTGGTTCCTGTAAACTTGGAATGTCCTGTACAGTATTAGGGTCAATATTTAAGGCAGGTGAAAAACCTGGGGCCTGGGAGGCAGTTTCCAAAGATATACAAAAAGCTTCCTCCTGATGCCCAACAACACGAGGGGAATAGGAAATGTCAGCATCTTGTAATAAAGAAGCATCAGAACTATGTCACCATTTTGCTGCTCTGTAATCTTATGGCCTATGGTAGTCTGTAAAGTTTCAGAAGGGGGAAGGCCCAGATCTGAATGCAAAGAACCTTCTCCCACTTCAAGTCCACCCTCCCCAAATACCCCAGGAATAGAAATATTAGGATCAGCAATCCACTGACCCGATTCAATTTGTAGCCAGCCTGCCCATTCCAGGGTCAATTTCGGGGACCATTGTGCTTCTACATCATCTTCTTGCAAAGGGAGAGGCGTCTGGGGTGGGGAAGCACCCGACTGTGGTGCTGGCAAAGTAGAAGAAAGAAAAACCTTGACATTACTACCTGAAATTGCAGTGGGGGAATCCGTAACGGGATGCTTACGTTTGGGAAGCTCCTCTTCAGCCATACGTTGAGCTATTTGAAAATCCACCACTGCAGCTTCTAAAATGCGGTGCTTTTCACTCAGAAGAGCAGAAATATTGTTCACATCCTGTGGAGAAGTATATAAAACAGTGACAGCAGAAAGACCCGTTGTCAGATCATTACCATCCAGAACTTCTTGCAAGAGGCACAGAAGGCCTACTGTTGGCAAACAGCTATCGGTGTATGCAACACCATCAAGTGCTGAAGTGCGTAGCGAAGGTATAGGCGTGATATGCTGGCCACCAGGCAGGTGCATCCCAGCCACGCCTCCCCCATCGCTAATGCAGCTTTGCAGTGGGCATTCATCCATCCGACCTCCTCCACTATCCTCCTCCATCTGGGATTCCCACTTGTCGACTCACAATGCCCTCTGCTGATAAGAGTAGGGGAATTTCTCTGGTGCCCTGGCCAAATTTCCCCCATTCACTAAAAATATCACCAACAGCTTAATCTGGTTCAAGGTCAGTTGGCATTCATCTGTATCTCCTTCCCCCATGTCATGCCTGAAAATAGGCAGAATGTGTCTAGTGCACTTACCCGGTCAACATAAACTAACTAAAAAAATAAATAATCACACTCAAACCTCCTTCAAGAAGTGATTTGTATGTCTACATAGAAACACAGACACTGATAGTAGATAAGGACCACAATGCCCATCCAGTCTGCTCATGGAATCCTGTTTTACAGGTTTAAGGCAACTGCCCCCAAAGTGCTTGAAAGATTAAGCTGTAAATGTGAGTGTCCAACTGTGCAAGAGGTGGAAAAACATAACCAATATACAAAAATACAGAAATCAAAAGTGTCTTATTAGCAAAAAGGAAAATGTGTGCCCTCCACTGGGATTTGAACCCAGGCCCCCAGCATTTCATGCTGTGCTCTAACCTCTGAGCTATGGACGAACTAAGAAATTAGCAGTCCCAGTCATCTCTTTTCAGGCCACACATTCCTTTCTAAGTATTGTGTAAGCCAGCAACTAGGCATCTCAGAGACACAAATCAACTTTCTCAGTGCTGTAAGCCACTGCGAGGCAAATCATGAAGGAAATGTGAAAGGAAAATGTGTGCCTCCACTGGGATTTGAACCCAGGCCCCCAGCACTCTATGCTGTGCTCTAACCTCTGTACTATGGAGAAACTCAGAAATTAGCACAGCGCAGAATGCTGGTGGCCTGGGTTCAAATCCCAGTGGAGATGATTTGTGTCTTATTAGCAAAACACATTTTTCCTTGGAAATTTATTTATATTTCCACCATCCAAGGATACGGTCTGGCATTCGACCCCCATTTTCCCTGTTAAGTTGGGTCAAATCCCTTGGGCCAAACACAATTCCCAGTATTTTAACTGTCTCAGTCATAAGCTTTATATTGGCAAAGGAGCTCTTTGCACAGTGGTAAGGTCCTATAGGTAGACCAATTCTTTTGTCAAAATTTATTTTAGAACCAGACACCTCAGTATAGGCCTGTAGATGGTCCAAAATTGTGGATTCAGTAGTTCTGTTATGTAAAATTAATGCAAAATCATCTGCATACGCTAACACCTTTAAAGATGGAGCCAGAGGCGACATTTGGATGCCATAAACATCAGAGATGACCAGGAATCTGTGGATGAAAGGGTAAGTGTTGAATACATAAAGGAGTGGAATCACTAGACAACTATGCCGAACTCCCCTGTGCACCCGAATAGTGTTTCCCAACCATCCATTCAGTACCAGTTGTATCAGGGTTGACTTATAAAAGGATTTAGTCCAGTGAATGAATTTGTCCAGAATGCCATTATATTGTAATACAAGAAAAAGATAATCATGAGAAAGGGAGTCAAAAGCTTGTTCCTGATCTAAAAATAAAATAATGCCATCCTCAGTTTTCTGGTGGGTACTGGAAAAAAGTTCCCTCAACAGAAGAAGATTATCTTGAATATGTTGGGATGGGATCAAACAGCGCTGAGCAGTGTTTATTTATCAGAAACCTATGCCAATCATTTTGCCAAAATCTTTCCTAATATTTTAAAATCCATATTTAAGGGACTGATGGGTCTCCAATATTTCAAATCATCTCTATTTCCTTTTTTATACAAAAAAATTAGTCTTGCCAAAGACATTGTTCCAGGCAGTACATGATGTTCAAGGAAAAAATTATAAAGGGATACCAAAACTGGGCCCAATTCCATAATGAATGACCCCACGGCCCTAAAACGAATCAATCTTGCCCTCAACAAAGTCAGCCATCTGGTCACAGAAAGTGACAGACTTACACACACCTGCGACCTCTACAAAAAAGCTGACTGGCTGACTTTCATAGGTAGGCTAAAATACCATACCTGCCTCCAGGCCAAGAAAATTCTACTGAGGATGGCACCCACTGGCCTGCACTCCCTAATAAAACCTAACACCCTCAGGAGCACCCCAAGGCACCTAGCAAAAATGCCCATCCATGTCCCCCTCCGAAGGACCGCGCTAGGCCAAAGGTCCTTTGGTTACCGGGCACCTACCTGGCTCAATGAACTCCCCCCCCTCCCATCTCACAGGCCCCATGACTAAGCCTGTTCAAAGCCAGCAGCAAGAGGCACCTCATAGACTCAGAGACATGTAGCTGCGCCTAAGCACACTACACCACCTAGATGAAGGGTTAACAACCAACCCTGAGACAATACCCAATTTCTGCAAATGTTGTTACAAATTATAGAAAGTACTCATGTATCTCCTTTATGTTGCATGTGCTATTGACCCAGGGCTGCTAAGCAACCCTAAAGAAACTATTCAATATCTGTATTTGTATTATGTCACTTTGTAAACACCTCTGTATAACACTATGTAATGATACATGTTGTTTTCTTGCATAACCTGTTTGTCTGCCCAGACGTGGAGCCTTTGTAAAGGAGTCTCTGACTCAAAGGTTGTAATTCCGAAACTTTAAATAAATAAATAAAACTCAGTGGTCAAGCCATCAGATCCTGGGGAAGTATTAGATTTTAAAGATTTTATAGCTGCCACAACTTCAGTTTCAGTAGTCGCAATAGTCAAGAGTGAGCCATCCTGGTCACTCAGGTCAGGGAATATAAGTTGCGATAAATAAGGTGACGCAAGAGTATTGAGCACAGGTGTTCCAAAGGGCTAATGCACAAAATCATTAACTACTAAGAGCATACCATCAGTAGAATGTTCAATCATTCCTGACAGACTCCCTAAGGAAGTGAATTCTGTCAGTTCAATTTGTCTTTTACAATCCTTAAAAGGATCAAAAGTGTGTTTCTTGCACTGCATGCCAAATTTAGTTTCCAGCTGCAGGGACTGAGCCCTAACATACTGGATTTTGAACATTTCTTTCTTAACATTTGAGATTTGTTTACTATAATCAATTTTGAAAGTTTCCACTTTAGAGATTAAGCAATAAGATGTTTACACAATTGCAGATAATGCAAATAAGCATCAGTTGCATGTTTCCCTGCTGACATTTGGAAAAAATGTTTAAAGTCTTTTTTTGAATCTTCCCACCAAACAGTGATATCATACGTACATAAAACAGACTTGCTAGCCTCCTATAAAGTAAGTCAATGATGTTTTAGAGTATCAATTTCAAATAAGTCTTGAGTTTAGTCTCCAGGAACTTTTTGTACACCGTGGGGTAGCATCCCATTCAATGTCAATTAGCACAGCATGATGGTCAGAAAAAGAAACTGGTGGTGTTTTTCGGCCACTACTGTAATGGACTGTGTTAAAAACAAAAAGTCAATCCTGGTTGCATACATACCCTGAAAGTATATATTGCCTCCTGTCAAATAACAGTTCCTATAGGCATCTTTCAAACTTGCAGTCAATAAGATGTCTTTAAGGCAGTTGGTGTCACAGTATAGTTTCTGTGATTTCATTCCTCTAGCAGTCTGGTGCAGTCCACAATTGAAATCACCACCCCCCATGACCATCCTGGAAGTATGTAAGAATGGCTGAACTGCTTTAAACAATACTATTCTCTGAGTTTTTATTTGTGGAGCATAAACTGATATGAGTTGCAGTCTAGCAGCCTTAAACTGGATAGCCAAAAGAAGAGCTCTACCAGGATCAATTTCAAAAAGTCTAGTAACCTTTCTGTCCATACAGTATTCATTAACAGAATTCCTATCCCATCACACACATTCATCCCAACAGACTAATACATGGCCCAGTGGTGCCACAGTTTAGAGGCTTGTGAGATGTCATATTGGGTTTTAAGTCTAGTGTCTTGAAAACAGATGATATCTTCCTTGAATTGTTGAAGTTCCATAAAAGAAGTTACCTTCTTTGCTCTGCTTTTAATACTGTTTACACTTAGTGTAAGCACTTCAGAGATGACATCTATGTAAAAAAGGTAGTTTAGACTGACATCCTACATAATACATGATCTAAGTCTTCTGTGTTTATGCAGTGATTCCCCACTTTCCATATCCTCAGCCCCGGAGGAAACATCCTTCTGATAGGATGTAATAGAGGAAGTGTTAGAGTCATCATCCTCTCCTTCTGAGTCATCCCATTGTTTTTCGTGGATAACATCTCAAATTTATTGTCAATAAGAGGGGATTTGTGCTTCTAGTCCTCTTCCTGATTGTCTTCTTAGGTGCCTTCCCTTTTCCTTTAGTATTCCTAGGGTGCTTCTTTTTTTCTACAATTTGAAAGGGAGCCTCCACTGAGGGGGGAGAGGGCATCTTATCTTGTTCAGAGACAGATGACAGGGTCACCTCAGGGATAGGGGCACTACTACTTTCACCCTTAATATCTGAGAGATATATGGGAGCAACAGAACTGTCAGAAGGAATAGCAATAGTTTTTGAACTCTGCTCCGATGCCTGCAATTGGCCCTTACAGAGAGAGAGGCAAGACACACCCTCTGAAGCATGAGCAGCTCCCTTCTTCTGGGCCTGTGTCATTAAGGATTTATGTGGAGAGTTATCCTCAATATTGTGAGATGCCCAGGGGCATCTAACATAGGAGTGCCCTTTCTCATCTCACAAGTTACACCTGAAACGGTTTATACGGGAGGCAGCTTGGTGTCCAAAATCAAGATAATGGGTACAACAGGGAGTGTCACAAGCATTACTTAAATGGAGATGGGAGACACACTTATGACAGGACTTAGGTTGCCTAGGATAGAATAAGCAACCTCTGTCATGGCCCACATAAAAGCAACTAGGTAGGTATACAATACCTTGATTAGACATAATAAGTTTTACTTTCACCCTCCATCCCCCCCATCCATATCTGTTCAGAATCAATGATGGGTGCTGGATTATCCAGTACTTCACAATGCTTCTTTAAGCAAAAGACAATATCCAAGACATTGACCCCATCATTTTTAAAAAGCACAGTAGTTGTCCTTACAGCTGGTTTTGTGATAGGAATGGCAGTGATAGGAATGGCAAAAAAAGGTGTCTATGAAGGAGTATCCTTCACCTTATTATATGTAACCCAAAATCTGTCAAGCTCTTCTACAGTTTTGAAACTAATGTCATAGTTATGCTTGTCTATATGAATAAGTGCAAAAACCTCTGAAGTATAAAACTTCAAGAAGTCTTTCAAAAGAGTCTGTTCTATATAAACACAATTGGGGGAGGGTCCAAGCCTACCTTATACAGAAATCTGAAGGTGTTTCTTCCGGGAGCTGGCTCGCCCTTATTCTTAAATAAATCAGACATGTGAAATAAGGGCTTAAAGAAAGGTGGGTCTGCAATTGCCATTGCACTGAGACCCACAGTCATTCTGCCATCCTCAGTATTCACAAGTCGCTGGTCAGAAGAGGTAGAAGCCACAACAGGTTCTTCTGAGTGGGGCTCATCTACTCCAGGATCAGTGGCATCAGAGGAAAGCACAGTGTCAACAGCCTGGAGGTAGTAGGAGTCATTATCAGTATGAACAGAGGCACTGTCAGTATTTGGCAGTTAAAGCAATGGTGCCAGTTCAGCAGATGATGCAGGTGGCAGAAAATTTCCCTCAGTCGGCAACCCCAGCTGTGGAAGCACAAGAAGGGGAGAACATTCACTGTCCTGGTAAGCGTGCACAATTCGATCCATCGGGTAGGGTGACCAGGATCCATTTTTTCCTTGAATCCATCCAGCTCCTTCCAGTGCAGTCTAAAGGGACCATGGAGCAGAATCATCAGGAGCAGAGTTGGCCATGGAAGTTGAAGCATGCAGCTGAGGTCAAGTCTGAAGAACAGTACCACCAAGTTTCGGCAGTCCCAAGGAACGACATCTCTGCAGGTTTGTCTTTTCCGTTAAGGAACGTGGTGAAGCAGGTGTGGGATTACTCAAAGCTGTGAGGGGCGGCTGCAAAGATCCATTTCAAGTGCTGCATAGCCAGTATGAATTTTTCCTCCTCTTTGGCAATTTGAAGCAAAAGCTTCTGTTTCTTTTCCTCGAGAGCCTGTTTCAAGGCTAACTCCAATCAGCAGGATTCCTCCGTAGTAAGATTCAAATCAATAGCCATATCATAAGTAGCTATAGTACATCATTGTCAGGAGGAAATACCTCCAAATTCAAATCTTGAGCAGCATCATAGAAGTCTACATCCGTAGATTGCCCCAACACACAGGTCTTGTCAACAAGTGCATCAGCAGGAACAGTGTCAGTAATCATAGATATAAACATAGAAACATAGAATCTGATGGCAGATAAGGACCACTTGGCCCACCCAGTCTGCCCATTTCCCTACCTAATGGATAAGCTGCAGATCCTAGTTAACCAGCAGCCTACTTCTTTCTACCCCCACCCCCTAGGATTGCCTTATGGCTGTCCCATGCATGCTTGAATTCAACCACTGTTTTTGACTCCACAACCTCCTCCGGAAGGCCGTTCCATGCATCCACAACCCTCTCTGTGAAAAAATACTTCCTTACATTACCTCTGAGCCACCCCCCTCTATCTTCAAATTGTGCCAATGAATCAAGCATCTCAGCATTGAACCTTCAGTTGGGGAGAGCACCAGAGCACCCCCATTGTCCTCCAACTCAGAGTCGGCCATCTTGCCAGATGACCTGGGAAATAGCTACAGCACCCTCTACCACAAGAGTAGGGGAGTTTATTAAGGAAAGAAATCATACAAAATAAAAGCTTCATAATGAAATTACAGTAAAAAAAAACAAAAAGAAATATACAACACCCAATTTAGTCTTGGGAAAGTAAACCAGTAAACATGACAAAGAAATCAGAAAAGGAAAAACAAAGCAGAAACAGATACTACATGTTATCCATTCTTATTAGAGACAATTGTTCCATACAAAAAGTAAAGCAAAAGAAAAAGGGGGGGGGAGATTAAGACTAAAAAGGAAAAAAACAAATAAACAGGCAATATATTTAAGTAATTGGTACATCAGTATTAGTAATCTATGGGAAATTCTTACGTGCAGCATTAAAAAAAACAGTGCTGACCTGCTTAGCTTCTGCAAAATAAATCTTCTGTAAATCAAATATAATTTTAGAAACTAGCTCGAGATGGGGGATATATTTTTGCTGGAGCATGAACAAATATCTGGAATTCCATAAGTACCATTTAGGGGAGTCATGTGATGCAAGCTGCCTGAAAGCTGTGCCTACCCTGGGCTCGTACCAACCATCCGACATAATCTGACCTTAAACTAAATTCAGAGCTCTAATTTACACAACTGAAGTGGCTGGAGATTCCTCAACCTCTGCCTATCATTCAGATTCGTTTCTCGTGTCATATAAGCTCTACCGCGGCGATGGAGGCAGAGATGAAACAGGCCGCGATGCGGCACACTCCGCCTAACACGCCTGAGAAGCTCTCCAAGAAAGCAAGGAGCCAGGCCTCCAGGAATCCAAATAAGGCGGGTAACTCTACTTCCCGATGGTGCCCTTATCTGAGGAAAGCTTCCTTCAGGAATTCTCACCCTTCTGAGAGGCGCTGGATAATATTACTTCTGATCTCAAGTCTATTAAGGGGGATCTCGCTACATTAAGCACCAGAATGAGCGACTTGGAGGCCAGAATCACCTCCCTAGAAAGATGGCGTGACAAAATTGACCCAGAAATTATCTTGTTGAAACAGCAAGTTCGGAAGCTCCAACTCAAAACAGAGGACTTGGAAGGGCGTAGTAGGAGGAATAATCTCCTGATTATTGGGCTACCCGAAATGGAAGAGGGTTCAGATGCCATTCTATTCCTCCAGAAATTCCTCCTCAAAGTCATGGGGCCCTCACCACTGAATCCCCAGTATCACATAGAGAGAGCACACAGATCTCTGAGGCTGTGGCCTCCACCAGATTCCCCTCCTCGCCCGATCATTATCAAGTTTCTAAGCTATATAGAAAAACAACATGTCCTCAACAAAGCTAGAGATCTGCAGGCCATTACCTGGGGCTTCTCCAAAATACGAATCACTCAGGATCTCCCGCTTGAAACCAGGCAGAAAAGAACTGCTTTTCATCCAATCATGCACAAATTAATCGCGGCGGGTATCCGATTCAGGATGTTATACCCAGCCAATCTTAAGATCACAATCGGCTGCTCATCAACCACCTATGAGACACCTGAGCAAGCCATCAAGGATTTATCCTCTAAGCTCCCCAACCTCTTCAAAGAGGGATGAACTCTGTACAACTTCAACAAAAGGCTATACTGGCTTTGTCTCCTTTACATTAGTGTATTGTTATTTCTGCTAATTACCTGCATGTTTCTGTTGAGAAAGGTCGGTCTAAGTTCTTTAGGGGGGTGGGTGTCCTGTCGATCCTGATTTTGAGGGACCGTTGATGCCCTGAATTCCCAGGGCCGTTATCAGAACCTTTGTGTTGAGTTATGCTCCAGAGGGCTGTTTTTGGCTATGGACCGCACTAGGTCCCACAAGGAAATATGCCCCCCTGGGCGTCCCGGTAGTGGCGAGATGCTTTACTACCTGTCACCTGATCTAACACTCCTTGCGTTCTAGCCATAACAGTAAAGGGCTCGCAACTCGGACCTGAGTTTACATATGATGGTAAGCACCCACTTTTCACTATTATGATGCAAGTGACAGAATTCCCATGATTAGGTTGTTTTCTAGCCGCCGGTTTTGCTACTTTACTAAAGTTTTCCTCTCGATCGCATCAAGACGTAGTCCCCAATTATTATGCTAAAAGAGGATGGTGGGGAATGGCCCAGGGATGGGAGAAGCTTATAGGAAGCTGCCTCATGAGCTGAGAAAGGGGGAGTATGGTGATCCGCAGGAGACTTCTATGAGGATTTGCCATATAGTCTACTGGGTGACACAGTCAATCAGTTTACTTCCCCATTCTTATTGCACTAGCATATCAGGAAGGTATTGGTGCATTGTGCTCCTGGGATCTGCCATTGGGGTGTTAGTTCCAGGTACTTACTACTGGGTTCCTCGTGTCCCATTTGCCCAAACCTGGAGCTATTTTGTACATAGTTTATGGGGTTATTTTTCTCACTGGTGGGGGGGGGAGGGTTCAACTTTGGCCTCAGGTCACGACTCCTTGATTACAGTCCAAGGGTACTAGCTTTTCTCTGATAGTTTTTACATGTCAGGGGTCTGGCTGCTGTTTTCTATATGAAGTGTGCGGGCTTATTTTGGGCTCCAGAGTGTGCTATAGCTCTTTTTCAGTTTGGTGGTTCACAACTTCCCATCTAACCAATTTAAATGCTTGTAACTGGTTAAGATGGCGATTAAAGTAGCTTCCTGGACTGTGCATGGGCTCAGAGATAAAACCAAAAGGCACCAAGTTTTTAAACATTGTGATCTACTCGGGATTGAGGTCCTCATGTTTCAGGAAACCCATTTGACTAACAAAGAAACAACCTGGCTACTCAGATCTGGCTTCTCCCAAGTTTTCTTGGCATGTGGATCTGAAGCTAGCAAGGGAGTGGCTATCCTAATTAAGAATCATGTCTCTTTTCTGGCTGAAGAGAAACTAGTCGACCCAGAGGGCAGATTCATTCTGGTCAAGGGCTGTCTCAACAACTGTAGTATCGTGCTGGGATCTATCTATGGTCCAGTCAGAGGGAGTCCGGGTTTTTTTATGACTCTGGCAGATAAGATCGGGAACTTTTTACCCTCACAGTTAATATTGGTGGGGGGACTGGAACATCCCACCATGCCAAACTCTCGATAGAACTCATACGTCAACAAGGTCAGTATCCCCAGCTCAAAAAGCTCTAGTGGACCTCATGCAACTTCTGGGGCTATGCGACCCCTGGCGGCTTGCCAACCCTTCACTCCGATCTTTCTCTTTCTTTTCTCAGGTACATAACTCATGGTCCAGACTAGACTATATTCTGATCAGTAAGTCACTTCTCCCTGGTCTCTCCCAATCAGGTATTGAACCGATAGTGCTGTCAGACCATTCAACAGTCTGGGTTAGGATCTCACCAGACCCTAACTTCCAGTGAGACACCATTTGGAAGCTAAACACTCAACTCCTTAAAGATAATCAGATCGTCTCTCACATTAAAGACCTGATTTCTAACTTTATGGTCCTTAATAAAAACTCAACCCTGAGGATAGACTCGATATGGTGTGCTTTGAAGTGCTACCTTAGAGGGCAATTAATCAAAATTGCCTCAGCAAGGAAAAAACGCAGGCTGGATCAGGCTGCTTCGCTGCTAATCAAAATCAAGGAATTAGAGCACTTCCTTTCCCCTTCCACCCACTCAGGCCCATTAGAACCCCTACTAAAGCTAAAGAATGAATACACAGACTTACTAAAAGAAAAAGATGAATACGCCATCTTAAAAACCCAATCCAAATACATTGACCAAGGCGAAAAGGACGGCAGATTATTAGCTCTCAGATTGCGTAAGACAGAGAGCTCAAGATTGATCCCGATGTTTCAAACCCAGGAGGATGTAGTCAAGACAACTCCCAGAGAGATTGCCCAGATCTTTGAGGGATTCTACAGTAAGCTTTATAGCAGACATACACCCCCAGCATCTCCGTTGGGAATTTCTACTTACTTAGACGATCTCGACCTCCCTCGCCTCCTCCTCCCACGTCACAAAAGGTCTCTCACCTCCCCCATCACTTTATTCGAAGTAGAAGAGGCAATTGCCTCTTTAGCTCCTGATAAGGCACCGGGTCCCGATGGTTAGCCATCTAATTTTTACAAGACCTTTAACAGGGAATTCGCCCTTCTCCTCCTCCAGCTTTATGAATACATGTTTGAGGATGAGGTTGTGGACTCTACATTATTAGAAGCCACAATTGCCCTGATCCTTAAATCAGATAAACCACCAATGGATCCCGTGAGTTACCGCCCTATTTCTCTCTTAAATTGTGACATTAAGATCCTGTCCAAGATCTTAGCTGAGAGGATTAAAAAGATCTGGATCCATCTTCTTAGCCTGGAGCAAGTTGGGTTTGTGCAAGGCCATTCCCCAGCTGATCACCTAAGGACCCTCTCCCATATCTCACATACAGCCCAATCATCTCATATTCTGATGGCCTTAATCTTCCTAGACGCTGAAAAAGCATTTGACAGAGTTAATTGGGATTTTTTATGGGCAACACTAGCAAAGATGGAATTCCCAACTTCCTTTATACGGTGGATTCAGGTTATATACAAATCTCCCTCGGCTAAGATCTATTGTAATGGCGTATTTTCTTCACTTTTCTATCTCTTTACAGGCACTAGACAAGGCTGCCCCTTTCCCCTTTCTGTTCAATCTATACTTAGAACCTCTCCTTCATAATATTAAAAGATCTCCTCATATTCAGGGTTGTCCGGTATCACAGCAAGAGCTGGTCCTCTCTGTCTACGCGGACGACATCCTCCTTCACGTCACTCACCCCGAAAAGTCACTAGCACATGCCCTCCAAGTTATTATGCAATACGGCCGCCTCTCCTATTATAAACTGAATCTAGCAAAATCAGAAGTGTTCCCATTAAATCCCTTCACTTACAAAGATAATCTTGCTAGATTTGTTATGAGGTGGTCCCCTAAATTGATCAAATACCTGGGCATCCACCTTACTAATGACCCACTACTACTCAGAAAACTTAATTTAGATGACCTTATGACCAACATTCAACTAGACCTCCAAAGATGGTCCAAACTCCCTATCTCTCTCTCTCTCTCTCTGGGGTAGAATTAACATCATTAAGATGAACGTCCTGCCCCAGATTTTCTACCCTCTTAACTTATTGAGTCCCTGGCTACCCCTTTCATACTTGCAGCACTTACATTCTACCCTCTCTCAATTCATCTGGCAAAATAAGTCTCCCAGATGTGCTTTCTCCAAGCTCTGTCTCCCTAAAGACAAGGGGGGACTTCGTCTCCCTAACCTACTTTTTTACCACTGGGCAGCTCACCTCTCCAAGCTGGGCAGATGGCTTCCAAATAGGGCAGAAGGACCTTCCCCGATTTGGCTCCAAATTGAAAGACAAATACTGGTAGAAGCTAATCTCTGCTCTCCGACCATATTTTTTCTCCCCATTTCAGCACTTCTGCCCTCATTATCAAATCCGACCATCCTCACTTCCCTTAAAACCCTCTCTCAGTGCCTGCAATACCTCAAAATCTCCCCAAAAAGAGACCTGGCACAGCCCCTCATTCTCAACCCCAACATTTGGTTAGGAGGCTCAATGATTACCTTAGATTGGCTTCCTCAAATCCGAGAAGCCATGGTCGAGGACCTATACTCTCGGGACTCCCTCGTATCTTCTCTGGATATTATGGCCAAGTTTAATCTCCCCTCAAGGTATATCTTCAAGATATATCAGCTGAGGCACCTCATCAGTGCCAATTTTGGGACAAAATCCCGCCAATCACAAGTGGGCCCTTTTCTCTCCCAGGTTCAGGATTTAGTTTCTAAATCCCATGGAATCTCCACTATATACTACTACCTGATGGGTCTTAAATTTCCGGACTGCCTCCCAGGCTCTAGTGTCTGGACTTCTCTTCTGCCTGATCTCGTTCCCAACTGGTCACGAATCTGGAATGATCTACACAGATATCACACTCAAGATAGGTTTAAACTTATCCAATTTCATATTTTAAATAACATGTATTATACACCGGTCAAATTAGCTCATCTAGGGCAATTCTCTCTCCCTCTCTGTACCAGATGCTCGCAATCAGAAGGAAACCTTCTTCACATCTTTTGGCAATGTGAGAAGGTGACCCCCGCACTCCATCCAGTCCAACTTGGACCCTCTTTTGGGTCTTGATAGTCTTTTTACCACAGAAATTTGCATCCTGGGTATCTACTCCAAAGTTGAGAACCAGGAGTGCAGATTTCACATGGCACTTATCTCTATGGTGGTCAAAAGACTGGTTCTCAAACACTGGTTGGACCAGCTAACCTTAACATACGCAGAATGGCTGAAAGACCAATAAAACTGCTTTAATATGGAGAGACTCATGGCCAGTTCTTGTAACCGTATGGACTTGTTTCATAAAAAATGGGATAAGCTATACATGTTGTATTTACATTAGAGCCTATTTGGTTCTGTCTCTGATGCTCTCTTCCCTTATATATCTCATCACCAACCCTATGTGCCCATGATATTATGTTAATAGCACATGACTTGCCAAATATGCACACTCTGGGTGGGTTGGGGCGGGAGGGGTTAGGGCAATAGGGTTTTTCCTTTTTCTGACTTTATTTTTCATTTCATATTTTGGTCAAAAGTGAAGTGTTACCTAGTCCTATGACAGACTCGATGTTAACCAGTGTGTTGGTGTAATTCTGTTAAACTAATAAAGTTAAATTTCAAAAAATAAGTACCATTTAATCACTGCAAAAATAATGTGCTGTGTACTAGAATGCCATTTTTCCATCTACCTGAAAAAGATCCACACTGTATATCAGAATTTCATAAGTTACCAGGGCAAAACAGGGTTCCTTCCATTGGGTTGCCAAAAACTGCTTAAACTAGGAAATATACTGTAGGTGCAAGAGAAAAAAGTACTCAATGGTCTCAAGCTGTTTGACATAGGATTCCCTAATATACATTCTGTCTGCTCCCTGCTTATGTTTTTGGTTAGCTTTAATATTTAATCTTTTGTGGCAACAAAGCCAGTGCATGTCCCACACATGTGGCACTTGAGTTAATATCCCAGTACTGACACTGTAGTGCAGCATGAGAGGGGTGCTGCACTTCGGAGGTGCCGTCTTCCGGATGAGACGTTAAACCGAGGTCCCATCTACCTGGATTGGTGGTAGTTCAGGTGGATGTTAAAGATCCCATGGCACTTATCGAAAAGAGTAGGGGAATTTTTTATTAAAGTTGGAAAGTAAAATACAGTCAAATAATACACAAAAGCAAAAGCAAATTACTTGAAACAAAATACATATGCCATCATACATAAAATACAAAACTAACATTGCAATAGACTCAAAACTTACTAGACATACTGAAAAAATAACCCCCCCCACCCTAATAAAAGAGTAGGGAATTTCCCGTGTCCAAACAAATTTCCTCATTCACAAAAATACCACCAACAGCTTAATCTGGTTCAAGGTCAGTTGGCATTCATCTGTATCCCCCCCACCCCGGTCGTGCTGAAAATAGGCAGAATTTGTCTAGTGCAACAGTTCTTAGACTTTGTCACAGTGAGCCTCCCCAAATCCATGGAAAAGATTTTGAGCCTCCCCAAAAACTGAAATAATCTTGGGCCTCCTCAAAGAAAATTAACATACTGTACTTTGCACAGTACACCATGAATAAATTGAAACCCCTTCGAGTACTTGGCTGTCATTCAGTTCTTTGTCTTTCACTGATGTGGAACCTTTGAAAAAGAGCACCTGTGCTCAAAGGTGTTATCTGACTAACAAATAAAACAAAATAAAAGTTATTCAGCTTACTGTAACCCCCCACACACACACACACACAGGCCAGCCTACTTGCTCCACTATTTTGATTCTTGAACCATTGTTACCCCTTGTTGCAGTACCTTCATGGGGTAAGACTACTTTCTCTGTTACCTCTCTATCTGGAATAACCTTCCTACATACCTCGCCCCCCCTTCCCTGCTCTTATACAACTTCTTAGGGATTACTTTGCTCCTTCCTACTATTGCTCTTAGCACTTCTATTCTCAACCCTTGTATTTGGGCTGTTCTGCCAACACTCTACAAATTGATCAATTACCACCACTCATTATTAATTTATTCTTCATATTTGTTTGCACTATTGTTCATTTTGTATTGCTTGACTGCTTTGCAGTTACCTTTTGAATTGTATTCTCTCCCTACCCTTCTCCGGGTACACCTGAAATAAGCCTCGACTCCTTCACCTTCTCTTGTCAATGATTTGTAAATAAATGCATAAATTTCACCTACTATTATTCTCTTTCAGTTTGCTTCATCCTTTCAAACAAAATATATAAAACTCAAAATTTAAATACAGTACTTTTTCAGACTTGCTTGAGCCTCCCCTGGAACAGGTTGGGGCCTCCCCAGGGAGGCTGGCCTCACCATTTGAGAACCCCTGGTCTAGTGCACTTACCCGGTCAACAAAAACTAAATAAATAAATTAAAATAAATAAATAAATGTGGTGGGATTCTAGTATCCATTAAAAACTCTTGCAAAGAAGGTATGAGGAGGGGGGACAAGAAAAGAATGTGATGGGTTTGGTGTAATAAGAATCAATAATGTGAGCATAAAAGGTCTTTCTATGCTAGGTTAAAACCATAGTTTGTTTGTTTGTTTTATTTATTTATACTGATAAGACCATGGGCCAAATGACCCTTTTTCATGGGCAACTAGTAAAATCATATGTGCCATGATCTGAGTTTCAGAAAGATGCTTCTGATATAAGGTGTCTGTGATGCAGCCCCAAAACTTGTAAAGTTCCAGTATCCCATTTTTTAAACCAGGGTTGACATGTCAGAAAGAACAATGGGCTCAAACATTTCCCTGTATGAAACAGTAGAGGTTTCAAGTTTGTAATAAGAAAAACAGTAGAAAAAAAAAAGAAGGGGTTTACCACATTTAGGCCCCCTTTTTGTATAGGGAGGTAAAGAATACTTTGTTTTACAGGATTCAAATGACTGCCCATATTGATTGAAAAAAATACTAAACAGGCAGTTTTCAGCTGTTTAGGTGGGGGAAAATATGACTAAGGTAAAGAAATAAAGGTATGAGATAAGTTTTAACAAGAACAATTCTTTTCTTTTTTTTTGCTCATCTGGCTCTGGTTCCATTTGGCTACCAGAGCTTTCCCCCAGCCCAACTTTGGCCCCCAGTTTAACATATCCATGGTCCCATTGTCATACATTATACCTAGCATGTTTATGGGACAATCCATAATATTAATACCTGCTATCAATGAAAACATAGGACCAGTATGGCCTAGTTGCTTGCCAACACATTTAGTAACATTTAAAGATGCTCCTGAAAAGCTGTCATAGTCTGTATAAATTTTAAATGCCTGATCAACAGAGGATATCTCTGAGACCAAGACACAAAGGTCGTCTACATATGCAATAGTTTTGTTGTCCAAGAGGGTATCATCTTTCAGAAAAAGAGATGTGCAAGAACAAGGGGACACAATTTGAAGATGGGGGGGTGCGGCTCATGGGCAATGTGAGGAAGTATCTTTTCACAGAGAGGGTGGTGGACACATGGAACAGCCTTTCTGAGGAGATTGTGGGGTCTAAAACTGTGGGAGAATTCAAGAATGCATGAGACAGACATAAGGCAGTTCTTGTGGGGGTAGGAAGAAATAGGCTGTTGGTTAACTAGGATCTGCAGTTTATCCTGTAGGTAGGGAAATGGGCAGACTAGGTGGGCCAAGTGGTCCTTATCTGCCATCAAAGTCTATGTTTCTTTGTTATGTAATATTCCTCTGTGACCTTGCAGGGAGTGCATAAGAGGTGAGGACTTGAGGGCTCACAGCAAAGGGTCGATGCTAAAAACATATAATAATGGATTGAGTGGGCAGCCTTGATGTACCCCACTTTTAATAGGGATCATGGGTCATTTCCAGCCATTGACAATGAGCACGACTGTCGCTGTGTGGTATAAACTTTTTATCCAGTGTATAAAAGGAAGTGGAATTCCATAGGATTCCAGAACAAGCCATAAGTAATCATGGTTACCTGAATCAAAGGCCTGGCACTGGTCCAATGCAAAGGCAAACCCTTACAGCTTGTCTGTTTTGGCCATTTCAAAAACCTCTCTCAGCAAAATTAAATTATCAGTGACGGTATGTTCTGGTATAGAACAGGACTGAGCTGAGGCAATAAGAGATTGAGCTGCCAAGGACAGACGAGAGTGTATGATTTTGTTTAAAAGTTTAAAATCGGTATTTAATAAGCTAATGGGCCTCCAATTGTGTAGATCCCACTTATCACCCTTTTTAAACAAATAAATTAAAATTCCAGCTGACATGGAAAAGGGAATATTTTGAGTGTTCAAGAGGGCAGCAAAGACTTGTACCAATTCTTCTGCTAATTCTGTGCAAAACAGTTTGTATAGTTCACCAGTCAGGCCATCTGGTCCTGTCACTTTATCATTTTTCAGAGCTGAAATAGCGGTTTCAACTTCAGTAGACGATATATCTTGGGTTAATGTTTGTGCTATTGTATCTGGACAATGTGGCAGGAAAAATCTAATAAAGAAACTGTGCCCTTTGGGTAGTATCAGTAGGTTTTCTTTGAAATAAAGCAGTAGTGTGTACAACTACCTACATAATATCCTGGGCTGTGTTATTTATTTATTTAGTTTTTGTTTACCGGGTAAGTGCACTAGCCAACATGATCACTATTTTCAGGCACAACCCAGGAGAGTACAGAACAAATTCAGCAAGCACAAGAACATTTCAACAAGGTAAGGAGCAAACAATACATTTTTCAAGGTGGAGAGCAAGGTACATAGATGCAAGACAGTGAGGGAGTAAAAACATAACAAAAAGAGAGGGCAGCAATAACAATTCCCTAGCAGAGAAATAATTTTACAGATAGGAACAGTATAAGGAACTGAAGCATAACAGCAGACAACAGTGAACAAGCAAGCAAAACAGGTAGCATATGTTGAAGGGATATAACATAAGATAATACAAGTAAAATACAGTATTGGGAGAAACACAGCTATCATAACTAACTCTGCAAAAAAATTGAAAGATAAAGAAAGAAAAGGAGGTGGGCAGGTGGGAGAACAGTAAGGTTTCATAGTGAGAAGAAGGTAAGAAAGGTGGAGTAGCAATATAGTGAAAAGGAGTAGGGGAGGATATATACAGGAGGAAAGGTGAAAAAGATAGGAGGCCAGCCACGAGAAAGCTGGACAGAGGGAGAGTGGCTGAGGGGAGCTAGAGTGGAGATACAGGGGGAGAAGGGATAGGGGGAGAAGGATGCCTGCAAGACCAGAGAAAAGAGGCTAGGACACGTGCAGAGATAGGAAAAGGATAAGAGGGCATTAACATACCTCTCAACCTCTTACCTCATAAATCAGGGATAAAGCTTAAAAAAATCAGGGACAGAGACCCAAAATCAGGGACACATCTTAAAAATTGGTAATACTCACTCAGAAAGCTGTTAGTAATAAGGGAATTAGTATAAGAAGCATTTTCTGATGAAGAACTAGTCTGCAACTTTAATGTTTAACATACTTTATGCTTACAATCCCCACTGTTCAGTCACAAAAACAGAAATTTTATGAGGGACAGAGGAAAATTTTGAGGCAAAATCAGGGACGTCCCTGAAAATCAGGGACAGTTGAGACGTAGGGGCAGACAAGTATACCAAACTGTCAGGTAGGGTCAAAACAAGTGCAGGAGTCAGCACGTGATAGATAACAACAAAATTAATTTTTGAAGCGCTGATGAGAGCCAGTCAATCTGAGTTCAAGGGGAAGTGTATTCCAAAACTGAGGAGCCACATACTTGAAAGCTCCAGTGCCTTTTGTGGAGAAGCTTCTGGGAACATTTAATAGAGATTTGTCAGCAGACCTCAGACCGAGAGGGGCTGTATGAGGAGTTAGCAGCTCTGCTAGAGATTTTGAGGTTTTGAGCATAACAATAGAGTCAGTAAGGGAGCCAAGATAATATTGCCTTGATGCGGTGGGGGGAACCATCCTGGGTCGTCATAAAGCTGACAGCGGTGTTTTAGTCGAGAGGAGCAGGATGCATATCAACGTATGTTATTGTATGCAACATCCCATTTCTGGAGGTTGGTTTTCTGAACACCGGCAAGGATGGGGGCACAATAGATTAGGGAAGGTAGCAGTATTCTTCTGGCAATGGCCTGTTTAGCAGATGGCAGTAGCATGTAACCAGACTTGTACGCAGCACCCAGTTTGCAGTTTGCTGTCTTGCAGGTGGATTGAACATGAAGGTTAAGATCCAGGGATTGGTCGAGCAAGACCCCAAGATAATTAAAAGACGTGACTGTTTTGAGTTTAGTACCATCAAGGTCATGTATCGCAAGGGAGGAAGGACAGTTTCGAAGTTTAGGGGCCGAGCCAAGGAGCATGACCTTCGTTTTCTTCGCATTGAGCACAGGTTTATGTTCAAAGAGCCAGTTCTGGACATTTTTGAAATCAGTTAAGAGGGCAGAGTTTAAGTTCTCCACTTTGTATCACTGGTATAAATAACAAGATCATCCACATACAGGAGAGATGAGCAGCTTTGCAGTGTACTAGGGACATTATTTACAAAGAGTGAGAAGAGGAGTGGCCCCAGGATGGAGCCCTGAGGCACACCTACACTTATTGAGTCAACCTCAGATATAGCTGTGTTAAATTTCACCGCTTGTGACCTGCTGGATAGATAGCTGCTAAACCAGTGTGCAACCATGGTAGAGAAACCCAATCTGTGAAGGCAAGATAGAAGCAGGGGTGGTCCACTAGGTCAAAGACATTTGTAAGGTAGACGAAAACAGCCCCAGTAAGTCTACCTAAATCCATGTTAGAGAGAATATCAAAGGTAAGTTTTAGCAGAGCAGTAGATGTGCTGTGATTTTTCCTGAAACCATGCTGAGCATGGGAGAGAATACCATATTTTGAAAGGAAGTCCAGTGTTTTGGTGGCAACAGCCTTCTCAAGTAATTTGGACAAGACCGAGAGAATAGCAATGGGATGGTAATTATTGTTATCTTTTTTGTCCCTTTTTTTGAAGACTGGAGTTATTTGAGTCACTTTCCACAGGGCCAGAACTGTGCCACAAGACATTTATATATGGTGTTATTTTTGATCTAGCAAGCAGTACATAATTTTTTGGGAAAACCTGTCCCTGCAGCTATCATAAGATCAGATTATTACAGACTTTTTCCTGTGTACCAAACTGCTGCTGTTTCTTGAAGCTATTAGCCTGTAGTGCAAGAAACTGTAGCATGGAACCCTGTACCTGTTTAATTTGGTTAGTATATGTTGATCCTGTCAGCAAACTTAAAGAGATCAATTTCTGAAGTTGCTTTCTATTGAGTTGGTACTGGAAATTTTCTATATTCTGCCTCATCCTGCTCAGGGTTTGTAATAACAAACGTAGGTCGTGCTTCATATTCTACTACCAGCTGATGGGGTCCTCATAAAAGGTAAGGCTAGAATTTCTAAACACTAGGTCCATGTACCAGAGAACTATTTTTCCCAATTTGTAAAGAGAGGATATTGTGGTCTGAAAACTCTACTGGTGCCGAGGTGTCAGAATGAAGATGTAATGACTTAGTGATGAAAAAAAAAACAATTCTTATGGCAAGTGGGCCTTTCTGAAAGGTGGGGTCAGATTTATGTTGGAAAGAATGGAATGTGTCTTTTAAAGTAGATGTTTTTATAATGTTTGAGAAACAAGACATTTCACAATAAACCTTTTGTTGTTTTTGCCTGCTTACCTCTATCAGACAAGGTTAACCCACAATTAAAATTGCCACCAAAAACAAGATTGTGAGCTGAAAAAAGATTGAGTTGTATTAAATGAAACAATTCAGTCTGTTTGGCTTTAGTTTGAGGTGCACATATATATTAAGAATTTTTTTAACCAGGAGAGACACACTTAGCTGAAAGCTTGTTTAGAGGTACAACCTGGGAACACAAGGATGTTAAGTGACTTGCTTAGGGTCACACAGTATGCAAGTGGGGCTGTGGGATTCAAACCCAGGTCTCCAGCTCAGAGCCTTAAATCATTACGCTATACTGCCTCTCAAAAATAGAAAAGTTGGTTGTCAATCTTAGTGTCCAAAATTAAAGCTATATCCGATGATAGAGCAATAAGTTTGATGAGGTGTAAATTTACATTATGGAATAAGATACCTGCTCCTGAACAAGTATCTTGGCCTAAGCACCAATAAGAAGGCCCAACATACCATTCCTTTGCAGCTTTAGAAATTTCAGAAACAGAATGCAATCGAGTATCCTGCAAAAAGGAAGTAGTTACACCATTTGAAATTAGATGAGAAAAAGCTGCACTTCTCTTCCTGCTACCTTTAATACTGTTGGTGTCATAGAAATTGCAAAAAGAGGGGGGAAATTAACTACACAAGAAAGTGTCATGGTGTTTTTTTCTTTTTCCCTTTAGTGGAGCCAGATTTTTTTGTTTAGCCGATGGAGTAATATCCGGTTGGGCAGGGAGTTTGTCAGTGTCCTCTACAAGCAAGTCTTCTATATCAGTAGCTAAATCAGGTTGTGAGGAACTGAGTAGAGACTCATCAGATTCATTCCCGGAAACATCAGAATGGGAATTCAGAATGTCGAATCTGTTTGAAAGTGGATCAGAAACTGTTTTGGGGACTTTGGGAGGTGGGGGGTTTCTATCCTGACGATGTCTCATGTCATTCTATCCCCTTCCCAACTAGGAAGGGGTTGGAGAGCATGCCTACAGAATCTGTAGAGGTAGTTGTCTGTCCTTGGATAGATATGGTTGTATCCATGTCTTAGGCAGCAGGGAGGGGTGAGCCCTGAGAAGCTAGCTAGGGATCTGTCATTTCTGGAATTATCAGTTCCATCTGGTCTTGTTCTATTGGTTGCTGAGGGGGAGAGGTTGGGGTGGAACAAGTTCAGTAGGAGTCTAGTCCAAAGGAGGACTGGTTGTTGTAGTAGGCACAACCTTAGATTTCTGGGGAACTCTATTCACAGTCACACATTGCACTAAGGTGACCAAAAGCCTCTGCTCAGAACTGTCTGTCTGGTTAGCCTGATTATGGGCTGCCCAGGGACAGGTAGTATATGTGTGTCCTGTAGCATTGCAGAGGTTACACAACTGAGGATTTCTGCAATGGCCACTAGTTTGACCCAACTCATTACATAAATGGCAGTTAAGTTTGTCACAGAGATTGCTGAAGTAGATCCACATCAGTAACAGGCATTGGGTTGTTCTGCATGGAAAAGAACCCCTTGATCTCAACTGAGAAAAAAGCAGTTAGGCAGGTGTTGCAGGCCTGAATCAGAGGAATTTAAAACCACATGGATCCTCCAACCACCTGTCCAGACTTGTTCTGAGTCAAAAATAGACTCCAGGTTTCCCAAAACTGTGCAGCATTGTTTCAACCAATACAGAAGGTCAGTCACACTGATGCTTTCATTACGAAAAAGTACAGTAACTGTTTTGAAGGCAGACTTTGTCAAGAGGACCACTTCAAAAGGTACCCATAAGGAGGTGAGCTTCAGAACATGAAATGTTTGCCAAAATCTATCCAGGCCACAGCATAGCTTAACGCTATTGTCGAAGGTTGTTTCCCCAGAGAGGTGTATGAGAGTGTAGACTTCAGTGGCAGAAAACCCCATTGATTCTTTCAGTAGGGTTTTAGGAACAAAAGCTCTATCTGGCAGAGAGTCCCAGCCTCCTTTATAGTGGAGGCAGACAGCATTTTATCTCTTGGCTGGATAAATTGGCATGCCAACTGGAAAGCATAACCCCGATGGTGAAATCCCCCACAGTGACAATTTCAGCTAGATTCGAAATTGTCACTGTGGGGGGGACCAGCAGGCAAATTTTGCCCTTTCACCAACTTTGGCCTGCCTTTGAGTTAACTCCGACTTGGAGTTAACAATCCTTTGAATGTGGGAATGCAGGGGCATAGCCCCCTGCATGGAGGATTTGGGGGCGCAGCCCCCTGATAGAGAAACTCCCGATGTCCGACAGGCAAAATTTTCCTGTCGGACATCGGGGATCACACTATGCCGAACCTTGACAACACTGTTAGCAAGTCAGCATAGGTAAACCTTATAATTTTGGGTATGAAATAAAGAGGCATAGGGTCTAGCAGTGGATTGCTGTGTTAGTAAGTTGGTTATGTCTAAACTGCCAAGGGTAGTACCAAAGGTGGATGCTTGCAAAGCAGGCTGATGCAAAATATTTTGCTGAGGCATTCTTCCCTGCACACTGGGAAACAGGGCAGAAACTGATGGTTGTTCCCCCTGATTTCTATGTAAATGCAGTACAGTACCGGATTCTGAGTGAGCTGCAGACTAGATGGAAGTTCAAGTGGGGACCTTGCATCTGTGCAGACAGCTTCTATTTCTGTGTTAGACAATTTTCTCATTCATTATAGTAGCAGTATGAACATTAGCTGAATTTGTCATACCTGTACTGTATGTGCAGACATGGGTCTGTTCAGCATCCATACAGGAAAGGACCCAGATATCCACTGTCCAGTCTTCCCAAGTTCTCCCATCCAGCTGCCCACAATACTGAATCCACAGACCAGTTTGAAGTGGGGGGGGGTGCATTCAGACAAGTAGGAATCCGACTTTGGCAAGCAAGTTATCTGGCTGTATAAGCCATTCCAGATGGAATCCCTTGCACCTTCTTTTTAGACCCACATACAAATAAAGTCCAGGTCCCATTGTTCTGCAGAAAATGAAAATTGCTTTTCAGAGTTTGCGGATACCTGAAGCAGCTTCTTACGATGTTTCTGCACCACAGGCTGTTATTTGGGCCTGTATAGTAGCAGGCAGTATTTAGGGAATGACAGTGGGAGGTTTCCAAAGTCCTGACATCGCTTCTGTGAGTTCTTTTTTCCATTTTTGAAAACAAGCTTCTTCCTCCAGTAAAAGCGCCCATAACTGATCAGTAGTAGGGGTGTCTCTGTTGATAACATTTGTAGTGTTTTGTGCTGCAGTCAAAGTAGGAGATGCAGTGTCTTCCATTTGTTCTGATACTGGTACTTTTCTTTTTGTTGCCATTGCCCCAAGCTCCCATATAAGCTCTGCTGGCTTCACCATCTGCCCCCCCCCACTCAGTCTTACACCCCTGAGTGGGTCCACCGAAGTGATCACTGGTGAACTAGAGGGAATGGCAGCAGAGCTGGCGTCATTGATGGGGCTGGCATTTTTCTTGTTGCTGTAACCCCGTGGGGGGATGTGCAATGATTACCAGCATCCATCCTGCCCCTATATGTTATGGTGCTGGCTGCAGCACATCCCCCGGCCTCTGCCAGGGGTCCATAATGCACTGGACACTCCACCCCCCAGAGAATGAGAACAGTCCACTGGATGCTCAATCCTTATTCCTCCCGGCTGGCTCTCCAACTTCTTGGGTCCGTTCCTGAGCTCAGGTCATCGGCGTCTCAGACGAACGCAATGCCACTGTGCCAGCAGGCCAGCTCCAATACTGATACTTTATGCAAGACAGTATCTTCAAAACTTGTTGCTGTTTCTACTAAGTTTCCTGATGTGTCAAAAAAATGTTCAGTCTCTGTAGGCCCCAAGGAAGGGGAAGAGACCCGCTCACCAGCTTCCCGCACATCCATCTGCTCTGGAGCCTCACCAGGACTGGCCATCATTACCAATGACCAGCATTTCTCCCCTGCAGGACAGTAGGGGAATTTCCCTGGTGTTCTGCCCAAATTTCCCCCATTCACTAAAAATACCACCAACAGCTTAATCTGGTTCAATGTCATTTGGCATCCATCCATATCCCCCCTCCCTAGAACGAAGCTGAAAAATTCACAGAATTGTGTAGTCCTCCTTTACCGGTCAGCAAAAACAAAATAAATAGAATAAGTAAATATTTGCTCAGTGTTGTTCTGTTGTACCATACTCTGGTCTCTTGGCAGAGAAGTCTCTCCAGTGTAATGAAAAAGGCTTTGGGATAGTCCTTGAAAGTGACTGCTGAGCTGCTGAAACTAGTGCTGAAACTTTACTCAGTTCAACACAATCACTGCTCTTAAACTTCTGCATTCCAAGAGCACAGGCAAGGTTGCATTGGAGGAATTCTAAGGGTTTTGCTTAACCATATACTACAGTTTCTTTTTCAACAATGTTCAGTGCCAAAACCTACTATACATTAGAGCTAGAGTGTGTGTTGGACATCTGCAGACAAAAAAAGGGCTTCCAAGCTGAGACGGTAATTGAAGGTCCTCCTTCAATACGTGATGCGCAATATAATAGTGAATGTGGGTTCAGATGGAAAGTCATAATGATTTGACTGAACCTAAGACTGGAAGACACCTATCAGAGGTTTATGTTGTTTCACAGGAAAAAACAGTTACCATAAATACAAAAAAAATGGAGAGAAGGGAAACAACACTACTGCTTGATACTATAAGTGGTGCTGCTACCTAGTCATGAGGTAACTTGCACAGGAAAGGAAAAAAAGCAGTGCACACAAGCTGTACTGCAAGGAATCCATGTTATTAATAAAGTCAAAGTGCTAGGTGTGAAAAACATACTTACAAAGTTAATGAACTCAATCAGTAGCAGAGCCCCTGGAATGCGTCTGACCCAACTTCTTTATGTTTCATGTCACTCTGATACTTCAGCTGGGGGTAGAATCTCTGTACTGGTGTGTCTCTTTGTAAAGGGCCACTCTCAAAGATACAAGAACCACAAAGCTGGTAACTGTAGTAGTTGACAACACTTGCGGTCTTTCTGCAATGCAGTTATTTACAGTGAAATTAGCAATATGTGCAAAATTGTGTCAACAAATAAATTACTATATTTTACATATGAATAATAGAAAAAGGTTAAAAACAATCAATGTTCCTTGCAACAGATCTTACAATAACACTAAATGAAACAACAGAATATCTATCAAGCCAAGTGTTATGTTCATGCATCTGAGGCACAATAAATAACTTTACAGAGAAGAAGAAGAAGTGACTAAAATGTTCATAGAGATATAGTACATGAGTATCAAGGAATGAGGAATGAAAAAGAAAATAGGATGAGAAAAATTTAAATCAAAATAGCAATATATAGAAATAATGCAGTCAAAGAGAAGAACAAAGCATGAAGAGGTAAGAGGATGAGAACTCAGAAACTGAAGTTGCAAGGGAATTGAGCCAAGGGGGAGGCTTCACTAAGAATAAGTTTACTGTAAACAGTTGCACTATAGGATTCACATACATTTAAGTCTGGACTTTTAATAGGAGACACACCAGTACAGAGACTACGCCCTCAGTAGAAGGATCAGAGCAACATGAAACATAAGGGAGCCAGGTCAGATGCCTGCCAGGGGCTCTATTACCAGCTGGATTCTTTAACTTTACAAGTATGTTTTTGCACCTAGCACTTTGACTTATTAATAAAGTAGGTTTCTTGCAGTGTGGCTTGTGTGTGCTACCTTTTGTTCTTTCCTGATGAAAGCCTGGGGCTGGGATACAAAGTGGTGAATTGCATTAGAAATGGGTTAACAGATAGGAGACCAAGGTGGTGGTAAATGGCATTCACTTGAATAATGGAGGAGTGACCAACAGGGTGACACAGAGTTCAGTACTGGGATCAGTCCTCTTCAATGTCTTCATAAGTGATATTGCTGAGAAACTGGAAGGAAATATATAATTTTTGAAGATAATACCAAAATCTGCAACCAGGTTGACACTCAAGATAGGGTGAAAAGTATGAGCAGGGGTCTAGGGAGACTCAAGGTGGGATCTAAAGCATGGCAGATGGGGTTCAATGCCAAAATGTGCAAAAATTATGCACCTTGAGAATACTGTAGGAACCCAGGTGCTGAGTATAAGATAGTGGGGAGGTACTGACAATCATTAAATAGGACAGGGACTTTGGGGTTGTCATATATGATAACCTCAAGGTGGCAGGGCAGTATGACTGCAGTGGGTAGGGCTACTCAGATGTTGGGGTGGTTGGGGGATATATCCAGCAAGAGAAGGAAGGTGGTGTTGCCACTGTATTGCTTGCTGGAGAGACCCCACATGGAGTATTGTATCCAGTTCTGGAGGGTGCACCTCAAAAAAGACATAGCTGGGGTAGAAGCAGTCCAGAGAAGGGTAGGTAAAATGGTGCTGGGGTTACATGAGAAGCCATGTAACAAGAGACTGAAGGATCTCAACATGTACACCTGTGAAGAGAGGAAAGCAAGAGGTGACATGATAGAGACCTACAAGTACCTAATGTGCAGGAGTGAAATTTCTTTCAAATAAGAAGGAGCACTAGGGCTAGTAGGCATGTGATGATGCTGGGGAAGGGGAGTTTAACAGAGATGTGAGTAAATATTTCTTCACTGAAAGGGTGGTAGAGGCCTGGGATACCCTTACAGGTTCCTGTGGCTCACTATCTTGACACTCACCCAACAGGTGCAGTGTCCCAACAGTGATCATCCCAATGCTGCAATACCTGAAGGGGTAAGGTAGCAGATGTGACAGAATGCTACCTTACCCTTTCTGCAGTACAGGAAAGGATGACTGGATGGGGCTGCTGGCTGAGCTGCTCCAGTGGCGTTGAAGGGTAAACCACTGGTAGCTCAGCCAGCATGCTCTGTGTGACCTGGGTTCTGGTCTGAGTCATGTCATTTTATACACTGCACCCCTGTAACTACTTAATATTTTATTCTGGGGTCCACTCCCCCTCAGAGTTAGATATTTAAGTTACGGGGGGTGTGAGGTGAAGTCGCTTATATTGTACACTTGGTTCATTGCAGGATGCCTGACATTGTAGTGTTGGGCATCCGATCTGTTCGGGGCTATGGGGATTTGTGGCCCATAAACTCAGTATCCTGAGCATCAGGATACCGAGTTTAGGGCTAACATAATATATCCGATGCCTGGAACAGACTGCCAGCTGAATTGGTGGAGGCAAACAGTAGGTTGCTTCAATCATGTGTGGGATAGGCATAGGGATGTATTAGAATACAAACTGGGAAGAGGAAGTATTGCCAGAGACCATTTAAGGTCTGTAGAGACCAACTAGGCAGGGAACATCTGGGCAGATTGGGTGGACCAAGTGGTCCTTTTCTGACGACAGATGCTGTGTTTCTATATTGTTAATTTGGGTCTTATGTCTTATTTCCCATCTTGCTCAGAGAGAGTTAATTATTTTACCCTATTATGCAACATTTTCTCTGCGCACATTGTATAATTTTCTGCCCAGATTCATCCAAACATTATTTCATCTTGTAAGTGATCAACCTTATTTTCTAATGAAAAGACATTCCAGCTATACTGTATTTTAGGGAATAATGCTGCTTACTTAAACCATCTCAAAAGTAAAATTGTATTTCATTTGCCGATGCTAAAGTATACATTTGCCTGGTAAGCAGAAACTCCTAATGAATGTGCAGTATGCAGATAGTTATATTAGTGTGCTTCCATATTTATATGTTATTCAGAAATATGATTAATAATGACAGTAAGGCTTAGGAGTGTCTGTAGTCTTCTGCTTTGATATGATAGCATTTGAATCCTTTGAAGCAACACATTCATTACTGCACACACTCCCTACCATACAGTAAAAATATCTCTGACTTGCTGGTCAAAAATAAGGATTTTATCTGGTTTTATTTTTGAAAGGTGCATGTTCTAACATTTCTGACTCAAATTTAAAGGTGGTGCCAGTGAGACAGATCAATAAACTAGTTTCCAAATAAGTTGAGTCTGGCCCCTCTGTGACTTTAAATTTACATCCTGAGTTGGCACTAGCATTTTGAAAATGAAACACCAGGCCAATTTACAGTATGTCACATTTCCTAGTGGTCTCATTACAAGGGAAAAGCTGGGTTTATAAGCTAAACTGGATCATATAAAACAGCAGTCCTGACATTAGCCAATTATCCACGTGGCAGTGTGGCACAATAGTTAGACTGCAAAACTGTGAAGTAGGAAAACCCAGGTTCAAACCCAACCCCTAACTTTCTACAGTATGTATAATCTTTTTATTCATGTAATATGTCTATTATGAAAACAATGGAAAGACATTGAGCAATGCTAATTTACAATGGCATCCAGACATGTGTAAAGTACAAATATTGCAATTATAATAACAAAGATGTTTTTTTTTTTCCCATGTACTTTTTCTTGCCTTAGGTATGACAGTTGGTTCTTCAGCCCAGTCTCCATTCCCCATGACCAGCTGTTGCCTCTCTTGGATCATATATACTTATCCCCTGCAGATTTCGCCAATGGCAGGGCCGGGGGGGCATCCCCCCCCAAATCTGAGTGGCTGAGTGAGCCATAGGAGATAGGCAGGGCTTCACATAGCCATCCTCACCATTTTCCATTTTCTGTCCCAGTCCCCTGCCATGGCCCAATATGTGTGCTTGGAGGTGCATACGTCCTACATAGCTGTAGTCCCACCCTTCAAGTCTTTTGAGCCTGCCCTGCCATTAGCCTCCACTCAGTCACAGACATGGGCTGAGATGGCTAGCCACCCCTCCTTAGGACAGGAGAGCAGTCCATGGGATGCTTGAGCCTCTCCCATACTGTCTTGTCCCTGGCAACCTGTGCTTGCTCCAGAACACAAGTTGCCAGTGTGGCAGGAGGCTAGTTATTCAACGCCTTAGCACTCCACACCACCAGGTTGGCTACCAAATAATTACATAGATTTATATACAGTGTAATTATAATAAAGATTTATAAACAGTGGCTTTAAATATATGATGCATAACATTATTAAAATAGCATCTTAGCATAAAAGTGACTTCAAGCATCAGTTTCAATGTTATGTCACATGCCACTGCTGCAGTCCTTCCAGCTGTACAACTGGAAGAAGCAAAAGACCACTAAAAAACTGAAGATACTACATCTCTCTCCTGGGCTGTCCTGAGTCAACACATGTTGAAATAAAACTGCTGAATCAATCAGAATTTTATAAGATGAACATGCCCATTGTTATGGTTAACTCTTTGAAGGTTAAGTACTGAATGCACTCCTTTTTGTAATTTTAGGAGAGGCTTGTACTTTCAGTGTTACCTCGATTTGTGGTACTAGAAATGATCAATGACATGACCAATGTTGAGGACGAACATTTACAGCATCAGTTTCACAAAATTTACATCCATCGCTATGAGAATGTCAGGTAAGAGTTTGATGACAATTTTAACATTCTAATTAGTATCTAAAGCAATATTCTAAAAACATTTTAAGAAAAGCTTTAAAAACAAACTTACTCAGTTTTGTTTGTTTGCATTGATATGGGTTTACAAGCAGAATCACATTAAAGAGATTTTTAAAGTACTGTATACTTTATTTTTCTTTTCAAATATTAGCTGCATTTTTCCCTGACTGTCAATAACAGGTACATTTCTGACATTCCTGACAATTATTGCATTCTAGCATGTTTATTCACATATTTAATTCATGCTGTTTGCAATTTTTACTTGACTCTCCTCACTTACTCCTATACCTGTGATGTTTGTCACTATATAAGCAATCTGATGCTTTGCAATTCTTATTTTGTTTGTAATCTATGCCTCCCTCCCCTCTGGTCACACCTGGAAATGAGCCTTGACTCAGTGTGCCTTTCCCAGTTACCAATTTTTTACATAAATAAATAAACTGTGTTCATATTTTGTTCTAAATTTAAAAAATGTTAAAAATAATTCAACATGATTTCACGTGAAAATTCATATCAATATAAACAATATGAACATAAAAAGTTTGACACAATACTAGTTTTTAAAGCCTGGTATGTGCTTTTTATGATAGCCTACCAGCTACTGTGCATGTAAACTTTGTAGTGCTGAATGGTATAGCATAGCGTAATGTCAGCTACATGTAATCACCCTCAATGATGACTGGGACAGGATGTGAAAATTGTGACATCACAGTGAGTTTTTGGCTCATTTATTAAAATGTTTACTATCAATAATGATATACTCCCAAGATGGCAAATCTTGATTTTATGAGGGTGCAGAGGATAGCAGCCATGAAATCTTGCTCTTACAGGAAGCAAAGCACAGACAAATGATTCAAAGCCACTAACATAATATGGAGTAATATGAGTGCTGAATTATGCAATATATATAGGTATTAGATCATGATGAATCAGTAACAGAGTTTACTAAGGTGAGGGACTAGCAGTAATTTTACTCTGTCCATAGTGGGGGCATACATATTCATCCAACAGCTTATTCCAAACACCAAGAGCCAGCTATGTGAATGCCCCAGCCTCCCCATGTCTTCTCTTACCTTTGCTATTTTACCTTGGTATGTTAAGCAGAAGGGTCACTTCTTGCAGAGCAGCTACACTCGAGGGGCTTAAGTGTTTAAGTAAATGTTTATTGATCAGCACACAGTGTCATTACAATACATAAAATTTGACAGAACATAACTGAAAAGAAAATACATACTATTGCACAGATTTTTCCTTATAGGAGAATGCAGCATATCATATACCAATATTATTGCACAGCTTCCCTTTATTCTATAATACATTTGACAATACAAATTAGCTTGGACCAAACCATTCATAAAGTGCAATACAGGATTCTTTTAGTACAATTGGTGTGCTAGTTGTCTAAAAAGTTCTTTTTTCCTCTATCTGATACCCCTTTTATTAGTTGCTGTTCTTTTTGCCTTTAGCTATGCTCATTAGAAAGTTTCCAAGGCATCTAACAGTAAATTCATCTTTTGTAGAAAAGAGAATTTGTGTTAACATTTTCTTCCACATTCCAGTGTCCTCCTGTCTAGAACATTTAAAAGTTTTACTCAAAAATTTTATATGATTAGAATCATAGTGGTTGCAGGACCATAAGACATGTAATAAGTCCTCGCACTCATCACTGCCACAACCACATTTGGGAGATGTTTGTTTTGTTGCATCATATCTTGCTTGTATCAAGTTACGTTCTTGCATCTCAAACTTATATCTTGTTAATATTGCCCTAATCTTTGGATCTGTTAGTACATCTAAATAATACTGAAATTCATAGCCTTCCATGTTGTTGGCATACCATTTCGAATATCTGGTGACTTTAATATTTTTTTTTCCAAGTCTATCCAATATTCTTTTACCCTTTTTGTAATATAAGGTACATACTGATTACTCAGTAGTATGTTTTGTTTATGGCATATTTCCCCAAAGCCCCTCTAACACTCTTGTACCACTTTGAATTAATACACTTTCTGTCTACCCATTGTTCTTCCTCTTGTAAACATTTCTTTGCCATTCTATCTTGGGGAGGTATAGTTAGTCTCAATCAAAAACGCAGTTTTCTAATATCAAACAAGGCATTTACATTCTCTAAACCCAGCTCCACTCTTATATATATGGCTGGGAAAGATGCCCAACTGCATGAAATTTCCTCAGCATCTTACAGACAGAAATTGGTACTGTCCCATATCTCTGTCCCGTAAGATAATTGTGCATGATACTTCATTTTTATTACTTCAATCAATGGTCTCAGTATTGACCCTCCATATGCATAATTAAATCTAGATAATGTATTAGCTGTCTTTTTAATTTATCTAATGTTTTTTTTCAATATGCTCTATTTACTTTCCATTAGTTGTAAACATTATATCTAAGTATTGATAAGTTTTTACCATAAGCAATTTTTCTCCATTGTAGGTGAAAAAACCCTTGTTTTTACCATTTCCAAAGATTGTAGTTTGTGTCTTCATGAGATTAATTTCTAGCTGCAAATAGCCAAAAATTTCTTGCAGAATGTCTGTCTTTTTCTGAAGTCCTGATTTAGTTAAGGCTAATAAAATAATATTGGCTGCGAACGCTAATATATCACACTTTTCATCCAGTATTTTAGGAGAGCCTGTACATGACTCACCTATTTTCTCTAACAGTCCATTAATATGTATTGAAAAAAGTATCGGGGCCATCACACACCCCTGCTGAACCCCTTTTGTAGTCGATATTGCTCTTGATAACCTACCCTGCTTTCCCACTCATATTTTTGCCCATGTGTCTATGTATAATGCTGTTATTATAGAGATCAGCTCACTAGTTATGCCTCATTATTTCATGATATCCCAGAGTATGGCCCTAGTAACTGTATCAAATGCAGCTCTAAAGTCCACATAGAGTGCATATATTTTCTGCTTTCTTAGTACTGTATACTTTTCTATCAAATGATTTAAAATAAAGCAGTTATCTAAAGCACTAAAATGGTGCCTAAAGCCAGCTTGGGCCTTATTGATGCCTCCTGTTCTTTCAGTTTCTATTTTCTATCTTCCCAGTATGATTTTTGAAATGATTTTTAAGCTTACATCCAATAGACTGATGGGCTTATACATTGCTGGGCTCATGACATTCCCTTTTTTATGTACTGGCACTATTATAGAGCCTTTCCAGGTTTCTGGAAAAGTGAGATCTCTTATACACTTATTAAATAAATCAAAGAAGAGATCAGACCAAATTGCTACATTTGATAACAATACTTCTGCAGTAATTTGGTCCAGTCCCGGTGCTTTATTTAATTTTTGTTCTTGAATAGCGAAATAAATCTCTGATCTCACAATATTACTCATTCTACCCATATCGGGTCTCTCAAGGTCTACACATAAATTATTATTTCCAGTATATAAAGTTATAAAATGTACTACCCAATTACTTTCTTGGATGTAAGTGTCTAGGTAATTTTTATGATTATTAGTGCCTTTTGCCACTAAAGTCCCAAACTCCTTAGGGTCACCTTTCTCAATAGTCTTTATCATCATTTCCCAATTATTCTTAGTATACTGTAGTTTTTTAGCTCTTAGCAAGGTTTTGTATTTATTCCTTTTTTGTTTTACTATTACATGCTGTTCTCTTTCTCTAGATCTGTGTGCTTCTCTAATCCTTCTGGTTAACTTATTTTTCTGGTGTTGGCATTCTTTATCATACCACCCACATATTCTCCTACTTTTAGGCTTGTTTATAACTTCCTCATAAATTCTCAATCGTATATCCTCAAAAAGATTCTCTAGTTGGTTCAATAACTGGATAGTAGACAAACTATCCAGATAATTAATAAATTCTAGTGTTGGTTCTGATAGCAATAATTGTCTGACTCCATCTTCGATTCAGCCTTCCCATTTTAATCTCTTTTTATTTCTAATTTCCAATATACAGTCTTCAGGTAATCTTGATTGTTCTATGCCCTGTGGCCCAGAGAGAGAGAGCCTATTACTATTAGTTGTAGATGATCACTTTCCTACCTGGAGGGAATAAATATAGCTTCCCACCAGGAAGGATCCCCATTCCAAAGGGCTAAATCTAAAAGAGATGCACCACAAGATTTTATATATGTGCATCTCCCTGGTAAATCCCCATTCAGCCTTCCATTAAGGGGATATAACTTGGCTAAGGACGTTATTTTAAGAAGTCTCATTCTGGCACCATTCTATTTGGTATCCTGAGTGTTTCTAACATATTCCTGTTCAAGGTTCAAATAACCAAAAAAGGTGTTGTCCATCAGCCCATCACAATTGCCAATTCTGGCATTGCGATCACCCAGGAGTAATATATTTAAGTTAGAAAATCTTGTGAGTACATCTGTGAATATCTTTTCAAGTCTATCCTATACATCCTCTTGATAATATTTAGATCCCTGCGGAGGGATGTAAACATTCATGAGAATGAGCATTCTATCATATATTTTTATCAAGAATACAATACAGTTTCTATCCAGGTACAAATTTTTAAGAACCTCGTATATTCTCATTTTAACATATGTTATCAGACCACCTGATGGCCTTCAAAGCTTACTTTCTCTAGTTGCAGTAATATGAAGTACCTCACATCTATTCCACATAATTTTTTCCTCATTTTCATGCCAGGTTTCCTGGCAGCAGACTATATCCCCCCCTTGTTAATAAATTCCTTGAAGTCTTTATCCACAAACTTATTGCCAATCCCTGCCAAATTCCAGGATATTATTTTACTTGTTCCCCTTTTATCCTGTTGTTACTTAATTCAGTAGAATGTAGAGAGTCTACTTCTTCTGTACTAGTATGCAATCATTCATATAATTGTTCTAGCCTCTTTTCTTTTTTTAATTTGTCTCCCAGATCAAGACTATGAATCTCAACCTGGTAACTGTTCTTAGCCTCTTTTTCAGGCTCTGTACATCCAATGGATCCACCTAGATTTGCTAGAAGTAAGCCTAGGACCTCACTTTTCAGCAAACGTTGCTGAGCAATCTCTTCATTTTTCATAACTATATCGATCTGAGAGGAATCCTGCCTTCAAAATTCACCTTGCACTCCATGTTGCCCCAAGGATATATTCAAATAATTTGCAAACAAGTTACAAATAGAACCTTTAAGTCTGTAGTTATTTTCCTTATTCATCCTTGTCATTCCAAATAATGATAGTACAACTGGAGCATTGGTAGTCCCTTGGTTTCCTTGGGTAGGCATTAAATTTCTCTCTATTTGAGAAAGATACTTAAAAGCCTTTAAAGTTTATCAGATATTAATTTCTCCAAATATAGTTGGCTATCTTAGCAGATGCAAAATAAACTTCAGTGGTATTAATACAACCATCTTGACTTTTCTTAATTTGTAAAATATCCTTCTTGGATATATCAAGTTCAGCTGGTAAAAAAAATCTCCTGAATTATGCAGTATATTGCTTAACTCATTGCCTCCACAGGCTCACTCTGAGATTACACCACTTGTCTCCTGAATCTCCTGTATACTTTTAACAGTGAATCCTGGGCCTTTCTAAGCAAAATCAAGCCATAGTCAGCATGTCGCAAACAAAAGCTAATAGCTTAATAACTGTACATGCTAGACACAAAGTATGAGTGGCAGAGTTATTCAGCACAAATTGCCTTTCCAATGGTGGCATGCATGTAATAATAAGTATTTTTTTCTATGCTGGTCGAAAGAGCAAACTAAATATTTTTTTCACTAAAAAAGGGCAACATAAGCCATTTTTTGTTGGAAAATATGTAAAATATCAACACCAAATTAAGCATACAGACATTAGATGGTGTTTTAATATTATGTTTGTTAAAAAAAAGATATCTTTTTACTATAAAACGTAATTTTACCTCCATTTTAGTCAAGGTGCTTTGGTGAGATTTGAGGGATGAATCTCAACCACACATACCATATCATAAACAAATGCGTATAACTCCAAAAGTATACATGATACACACAAAGTATCAGCATGAAAGTTGATGAGCACAAAAATGCCTTTCCAATGGTGGTATGCAAATAATAATATGTAATTTTTTTTTCTATGCTGGTTGAAATAGCAAAAAAAAATATTTTTTTCACTAAAACAGGCAACATAAGCCATACACATCATACCATAAACAAACGCAAATAACTCCTAAAGTATACATGATATACACAAAATATCAGTGGCAAAGTTGTTCAGCACAAAATTACCTTTCCAATGGTGGTATGCAAATAATAATATGTAATTTTTTTTTTCTATTCTGGTTGAAACAGCAAAAAAAATATTTTTTTCACTAAAACAGGCAACATAAGCCATACACATCATACCATAAACAAATGCAAATAACTCCTAAATTATACATGATATACACAAAATATCAGTGGCAAAGTTGTTCAGCATAAAATTACCTTTCCAACGGTGCTATGCAGTCAAATATATATTATATTCTGTCACACTACATATTAAAATATATAAGTGACTTCTCCAGATGTTGCAAGGGCACACTGGGAGTCAGTAGCCGACATCTGCAGGCATCCTCAGGACACACCAGTGTATTTTACTGATGACTACAAGCGTCTGCTAGGAGACAATGAGTTAAATGTTTCATCTGAGAAGGAAGACCAATCTACTTTGGTAGTCAAATGTAAATAAGGTGTATATGTTTCTTGCTCATTTGATCCATTACCCTGCCGAGTGTTACCATCAGCTCCAGTGTTTACAATAATTATCCTTCCAGTCATCTTTTCATACTTTGTTTCTCCTTCTAGGCCAAACACATCAAGTTTTGACCAAGGGAAAAGGGTTTTGCTCTTACTATTAACTTCCCCTTTGCTACAACAGTCATTGAACAACAATAGTTCCTGCTCCAAGGTAGTTTTTCCCTAGTTCACTATTACAGAATAATTCCTCCAACTCTCTTTCCCCTTTCACTTCCTGGTTAGATTTTTCCTTTCCATATTCCATACATAGTTTACTAGTGTTGCTATTGTTTGTATCATCCTTTTCTTTGCAGACATTATCTAACTTTTTTATTTGATTTTTAGTTCTTCCCTTCTTTCTATTTGGATTTTTCCCTACTTTCCTTTGCTCTATAGTCTTGTGTGGTTTTTCTATCTTTGCCTTGTTTCTCTTTTTTTTCCTACTCTTTCTACGTTTCCCTTTTTTCTTGTTTTTAAATTTCTGGACTTCAGGTGTAGATGGAATAATTAATACAGAGAAATCTGGTCTCAGACCATTTACCATGTGCTGGGTCCCTGCCACTTCAATTGAATCGGATGCACTAGGTGGGTATTTTCATCTAGTTTGCACATCACAGTGACAAGCTTAGCATCAACCACAGCTACATCATATCTAGTATTCTCAATTTCATTTCTTAGGGCAACTATCTGTTCCATGAGCAGCAAATTTGCTCTATGTGGATGGCCCAGCAGTGAGACCATTTCATCACTTAGGCAGTCTGGCACATATTTGGGTTTTACAGACCCTGGATCTAAAGTTGCATTCTTAGATTTTACTCTTTCCCTCCATGTGTCCTCACTATTAGTTTAATTCAACTTAAATACTTTCTTAATGCCTGTAATAGTCCTCTGCAATTCTTGTGTGACTTCTCTTAATTCTGCCTTAGGAACCATCAATTTGTTTTTCACCATTTTATCCTCCATATGCATATTTAGACTCTTAATACTATCAGAGGATATATCAGCTTTATAATGCTCCTCCAATCTCTCTGCAAATGATGCTGAGGGGCTACTAAGACTTATAATGCTTAGATTAGTTTCATCAGAACTAAAGTCTAGCCTTGGTGATTTTTCCAGGCTATTTTATGTAAAATTCTGGAAGGCATACATATCCTGGGTAGCACTTTCAATAATAATTGGCTGTTTAGGGGTGGAGGTAGAGGTCTTCTCATAATCTATCTGATTCCACTTTATTAGGTGGTCTGTTATCATTGTTTGTTTTGTGAATTTTATTGTCTTTTTTTTCCCACCATTAATAACGGACTGTCCTAACAACGGTGAGCAGTTAATTTGATTTTGACATTGTAGTCTTGTGTTTACCATTATGAAATACTAAAAAGTGCTATTGTGCTATAGTTGTTATTAAAGGCTTGATTGGAATATCTAATTTCAGTAAGCTCAATTACATAAAACACAGCTGTTCCAAATAAGCCTATGTAAGTTTAGTTTAATAAATTTTAGGCAAGCTCCATAAGACACTGCTCAAGATCACTACTAAGTGAAATAAAATTAAAGGGATAATTTAGTGCAAGCTATAAGTGGAAGTTGAATGTATTCAAATAAAAATTAAAAACAATTATAATATAAAATACAAGCTAAAAGTAGAAGTTTACAGATTTTCAAAGCTCTAAAACCTATAATGAAGTATATTGAGAAAGTGTAAGCAGAGTAAAGTCCCACTCTTTTTGGTGTTGAAATTTTCTTTGGCACTTCCCAGATTTTGAGTTGAACTTAGATCAGTTTTCAAGTAGCACCACTCAACAATCTAGTCCACCTGTACTTGTTTTGCCTCAAGGCTACCCAAGTGCTGCTAGTATCATCAGACCAGTCCTGGGGATACCTGGGTGTATAGGGACTTCTTAAAACTTCTTGGCATGACTCTCTTGCCATTTAACAGCTCACCAATTCAGACAGCAAAATCTTTTCCTCGACTACTGCCCTTAAGGTCACGCTATGCTCCAAACCAGCAGCCCTGCTAGCTAGAGAACCATCAGTCCCCACCAGGCTAGTACAATTGGAAAAAGTAACCCCAGACACTAGTGAGAAAATTAAAAGGCATAGATCAATACTAATTACTGGTTATTTAGTATAAAATTAGAATTAACTATATAATAGCTACATAATAGGCTATATAAAAAATGGCTTTTTAATCCATATACTGTATTCCTAAAACACCAGATATCTAATATTATCACTTACTTGTGCAGTCATTTCTAAAAAAATTTCATGACTGAGTACTACTCGCAAGTGCATGTATCAGCTTGTCAGGTTGTTAGCTTGACTAACAGCCACAGTTAGTGTAGGAGAAAAGACTTCACACTACACAATCAAGTGAATAAATAATAAATTAGTAAAATACTCGATCAGCCAGCAACACAGACATACAGGATGTTGTCTTTCCACTTCTTGCAGTTATGTGTGGAGATGCCACGCATGCGCTTAAGTACCCTTGAGATGAGTGGAACTTCTCTAGCTCTCTCCTATTGGCCCCAAGAAGCATGTGACCCCTCTGTTTCCCAGGAATTTTAAAAGTATTTTTCCAAAGAAAAATAGTGTTTAAACTTTTTTAACATTTTATGACCTATAGTAAAATACAACTCAGAGAAGCCCTTAAACCAAAAAAAATGAAAGACATTTGCAGATAAAACTAATCGCACAGTCACTAAAATGAACAATTAAAAAAAAACTTTTGAGTATAGTCAATATGCAATATGCCTAATTCAACTCTTATACATTCCTTGAATATTCCTTGTCTAGTAGCTTCCCACACTCTGGGCTCTCAGGTGGTCAGCATCTTGTCCCAGAATTAGTCCAGTAACTGGCTAGGTTCATTTGTCTTAGGAATGCCATTACTCGTTTCCTCCAACCGGCCCAAATAGCATCTCATCGGCTGTTACTTCACTCTGCCTACCATTAACAGAGAGGACCAGGAACTGTCTTCCCTTCTCCTGGAACAAACAACCAGCAAGAAACAAGAAGGAGCAATGCACCCAAGGTCGAGTTCACAATAAGCTGTACTGGTAAGATTGCAAACTTAGTAGCATAGATGGCATACCTGTTGTAGCGATAAAACTAGCAATGCAATCCTGCTAGCCATGTCTACTCCTCAGGCACAGATGCACATAGCAAACCCGAGTTTGCAAACCTTCGTATCACAGTCACATCCACCATGCATCCAGTGATGTACAGTATGTAACAATTTAAAAATTAAAAAAAAAATTCAACATGATTCCACGTGAAAATTTGTATCAATATAAACAATATGAACTTAATAAGTTAGACACAATACTAGTTTTTAAAGCTTGGTAAGTACATTTTATGATAGCCTACCAGTTACTGTGCATGTAAACTTTGTAGTGCTGAATGGTATGGCATAGTGTAATGCCACCTACATGTAATCACCCTCAATGATGACTGGGATAGGATGTGAAAATTGTGACATCACAGTGAGTTTTTGGCTCATTTCTTAAAATGTTTGCTATCAATAATTATATACTCCCAAGATGGCAAATCTTGATTTTATGAGGGTCGCAGAGGACAGCAGCCATGACATTTTGCACTTACAGGAAGCAAGCACAGACAATTGATTCAAAGCCACTAACATAATATGGAGTGATGTAAGTGCTGGATTATGTACAATATTTATAGGTATTAGATCATGATGAATCAGTAACAGAGTTTACTAAGGTATGGAGCTAGCAGTAGTTTGACTCTGTCCATAGTGTGGGCATACTTTATTCATCCAACAGCTTATTCCAAATGCCAAGAGCCAGCTATGTGAATGCCAGCCTCCCGATGTCTTCTCTCACCTTTGTTATTTTACCTTGGTATGTTAGGCAGAAGGGTCACTTCTTGCAGAGCAGTTGCACTTGAGGGACATGAAAACAGACTGGAAAGAAGGAAAGAGCATTGGGGCATTATTGAACTGGAACAGGCAGCTGTGGCTACAGTTGGCAAAGGCTGGGAGTACTGCAATTAGAGGGTAACTCAAAGTAGAGCTATAGCCAAGCTTGTATTGGTGGGTACTCTTCTGAGTTTCAGTAGTGGGACAGGTAATTGTGGTAGGGATATAACTTTACTTCAAGAAAACAATTAAAGAGGGGGAGCTGTTAGTGAAGAAGTGAAGCCACCCCAGCAAGGCTCCACCTCCTCTCGGCACCAAAAAAAAGTCTACTTAAAGTGAATTGGGATACCTGATAATATAATTGAACTTAAATTCTTACATACTTTTCCTTACTGTCTTCTGTACCTCTGTTCTGTCCTTCTGCCTTGTTCCTGGGATGCTGCTCTGGAAACCTTTCCTTCTTCTGTGCTTTTTTCCTGGACTAGTCTTATTCCCATCCGTTTTGGCCTCCTTGGACTTTTGTTTTGTTTCCTTCTGTTTTGTTTGGGTCTAATAGCCCTGAGCTGGTTGTACCCACGTGGCCACTAGGCATTTGTAGTTCAAATTATGTGCCCCCTTGGATAGTGACCTGGTCTATCCTTTTAAATAAAAGAACTCTACAATTGAAGTGCACATGTTTCTTAGGAGGCGCTACAATACTGACAATTAAACAGCACATTTTTGGGGGGAGATGTCTAATCATTAGTACATGTTTCTTACAGTGGATCTATAATAAGTAATAACAATTAAGATTCATGTGTTTGCTGGGAGAGTTATAATAATGTTAAGCAGCCGCACATGGATTTAAAGGAGGAACTATGCAAACATATGGGAGGAGTCCCCACCCAATTAATATTAATAATGTAGTTTTGGTTATTTTTTTATTAAAGAAATGCATAGACATAGACATTCATAGATTTTTAAGGCACGTTATTATAACCAGGGCTGCACACTAATTAAAGAAACCTATTGCTTGATATGCTGCTTAACAGTGCAATGGGTGGATCACATGGACTTCAAAAATCTTTATAAAAGAGGTCCTTTAAAATCAGGTTAGTGTGTCCATTTCTAATTTCTTGAAGAAAACAGATGTGTACTCTAAGTTGGACTCTGACGGGAAGCTTTCTGTTGATGTGGACATATCCTGTTGGTTTGTAAGTAGCAACTTTTGCTGCTTACACCCGAGAGCCAGGGAAACTGTTGAGGAGTTAAAGATTGCCTCAGCATTTAGGACTTGGATGTTGTATGATCTCTACAGACCTTGTAATCCAGCCAATGGAATTTTTATGTATGCACCTCAGAAACTGCCTCACATTCATCCAGTATTAATTTTAATTTTGCTTCAATAAAACAATGCACACCTAGGCCCAGATATTCAAACTGCGCCAGTCTGAGGCGCAAGCCCTTGCGCTGCTCAAAATAGTTGCGCAGGGGTGTGGCCGGGGTGATATTCAAAGGAGTTGCGCTGTTGAGCAACTCCTTTGAATATCACCCCGAGCCACAGCACTTGCACATGGCGCAGTGGAACTTGCACTACCACAAGTTGCCAGAGTTGAGCATTAAACTTGCGGTGGCGCAAGTACCATTGCGCCATGCGCAAATTTCCGATATTCAAAAGGTGACATGCAAATGGGGCCATAATTTATGCAAGGCGCAGGGGGGGCCATTTGCATCTATTTATTGCCCCATTGCATGCCATTTGCATGTAGGTCGCTGATCCCGAGGACTTACTCCTGGCCACCCTACCAGGCAGCAGCCATCGGGGACCGACGCACAATGCAGTGCTCGATCAAGGGGCATCACAGTTACATGACACCCCCACACATCTCTCCAACAGCTCGATCAAGGGCAGAACACGATATGTCCCCCCACACACATCTCCCACAGCCCGATCAAGGGCAGAACACGTACATGTCCCCCCCACACACATCTCCCACAGCCCAATCCCGGGCAGAACATGTACATGTCCCCCCACACACAACACATCTCCCACAGCCCGATCTGGGCAGAACACGTACATGTCCCCCACACACATCTCCCACAGCCCGATCCGGGCAGAACACGTACATGTCCCCCCACACACATCTCCCACAGCCCGATCGTGGGCAGAACACGTACATGTCCCCCACACACATCTCCCACAGTCCCGATCGCTGGCAGAACACGAGCATGTCCCCCCACACATCTCCCCACAGCCCGATCGCTGGGCAGAACACGACATGTCCCCCCACACACATCTCCCACAGCCCGATCACGGGCAGAACACGACATGTCCCCCCACACATCTCCCACAGCCCGATCGCTGGCAGAACCTGTATGAACCCCCTAGTGCCCGATCGCGGGCAGAACCTGTATGAACCCCCAGTGCCCGATTGCGGGCAGAACCTGTGAACCCCCAGTGCCCGATCGCGGGCAGAATGTAACCCTCCCCCAACCCGAATAACTCCCTGGTGGTCCAGTGGACCGTAAAGCCCGATCGCGGGCAGAATGTCACATCACAACCCCCCACACATCTCCCTGGTGTCTAGTGTCCCCCACCCACCCACGAAGCCCCTCCACCCCGCTCCCCCCCGCAGCCGGCGGGCGACAGCATCCCACCCGCCTGCCGCCCTGCAGCCCGCTGACTGACTGTCCGGTAGGGCTGCACGCCCATTGGTGCAGAGCTACAGCCAATGGGCATGCAGCCCATACCGTACATGACAGTCCAGATTTGTGAATGATCAGCGATCGGGCTTACGGTACACTGGACCACCAGGGAGTTATTCGGGTTGGGGAGGAGGGTTAAATTCTGCCCGCGATCGGGCACTGGGGTTCTACAGGTTCTGCCCACGATCGGGCACTGGGGTTCATAGGTTCTGCCACGATCGGGCTGTGGGAGATGTGGGGGGTTCATGTACCTGTACTCGCCCGCGATCGGGCTGGTGGGGGGCACAGGGACCGAGTTGGGGCCAGCCAGGGATGGCAGTGCTGTGTTGTGCCCTGCAATGCAGCAGCCACCTGTGGGTGTCCTCAACTTAAGCCTTTTTTTGGCTCAAGCTGCAGCGGGCGAGAGGTTGGGGTTGCGATGCACAACTCTGCTAACCCGGCTGAATATCGGGTTGCGAGGTTATGCATGGATCCTCCCCCTCCTGTTGAGCATGCATTCATTTGCATTGCTCTCTTGCGCAACCTGTTGCCAGTGGCGTAACTGCCTCCTGCTGAATATCGCAGAATGGCGCATTTTGGACTTGCGCATGTACAACCCTGCTGCGCATGGCGCAACCCTTTTGAATATCTGGGCCCTAGTGTCTTGTACCTTACTATGTCTGTGTCCTGCCTTATCCTTTGGTTGACCCAACCAGTCTCCCACAGTAATGTGTACATGAGTAGCACTGAGGAAGGGTCAGAGGATAGAAAGGAATTTCTATGAGCCAGCAGACTAAAGCAACTATAATTGTCTTAAAAATTAATACTTCATCAGTAGAGACACATCTTTACACACTCCATCACAAATCGTGGAACATATTGCATTAGCATGGCTAATTTACAATGCTTTACCTTGGAAAAGGCATACTATAATTCAATTAAAAAAATCCCATCAGCTGACCAAATATGCAGTGATAAAATTTAAACATGTTGGGCCCAATTCACAAAGTCCTGGATTGATGCAAGGTGCCTGCGACAAACATAAATGGCGCAAGTGGCACCTTGCATCAACTACTGACCCCTTAGCTATTCACAAAGGCAGCCTGCATCAACCACAGGCTGCCTGCCCCAAACAGGGCTTGCACCACCTGTGTGCCCAGAAATGGGCTGCGATATGGGGCTAGGGGCTAGTGGAAGATTGAAGGCTACCATAGCTCCACAATCAGGATTCACAAATGTCACCCAGAGGGCAATTTCTAAGCACCCCTAGACCAGCCAGGGCTGGTCTATGGGTACTTAGAAATTCACCCTCTGGATGAGCAGAGCACTGTGCAGCAGTGTGCCACCATCCCCCACCCCAGTCCTGATCCCCTAATCTATCTATATATATATATATATATATATATATATATATATATATACACACATATAATATATCTGTGGTGGTCTAGTGGTCTCCCCTTCCCCACTCCCTGATAGCACCCATTGTTGAATTAATAAATATTGTCACCCCATCCTGGTAGTCTAGTGGTCCCCCTTCCCTGAACCCCAATAGCACCCAGTGATAAATTAATAAAGAAGTTACCCCATCCTGGTGGTCTACTGGCCCTCCACCCCAGCTGGTATTGCCCACCACCTGCTCCCCCCAATCTCAGAATGCAGCCAGTTCTCACCTCCATGGCTGGTCGCCAGACTGAAATGTCAGTGAGCACCTCTACTGTATAGTTTACACACTCATGATTATTCACAGATATGTATACTATACAGTAGAGATGCTCACTGACAGTTCAGTCTGGCAACCAGCCACAGAGGTGAGAGTTGGGCTGTGCCAGTCACTGGCTGCGTTCCGGGATTGGGGGAGGGAGCGTGTGATGGGTACTACCAGCTAGGGTGGGGAGCCATTATACCACCAGGATGGGGTAACTTCTTTATTAATTTATCACTGGGCACTATCGGGGTTCAGGGAGGGGGGACCACTGATCCACCAGGACAGGTACTATTTCTATTAACGGGAATGGGGGGACAACCTGTGTTTACTGCATGGAGCCTGTGGCAGACTCATCCCATGCGCCATGTATTTGCCACATAGGAGAGGGTGCCACGAGTGTGTGGACTTAGACACAAGGACTCCTCCTGACCCTGAATCTGGTGCAGGGTTCCTGGCACACTGGGCTTTGGTGCAAGCAGCTGTTTGCCAAAGCTTGCATCAGTCTAAGCCTGCTTTGTGAGTCAGGCCTGTTTTGTTAGAGAAATGCAGTATTACTTGTTGGAAACCCCACCCCCCAGTATATCAGTCTTCTCAATTTGACATTTCATAAAAGTTAATTATGTTTATTGAGAAATCAGTTTAGTAGTTCTGAACCTAGTAATAACTGACTGCATTCTCCAACTTTACAGCATGCCCTGTTTTTTTTTTTTATTGAAAATCATCCATGCTTTCAAAAGGGAATATTTGATCCAAAACATCTTATATTCGTACAACACACTCAAGAGTTCATTAGCAATTTTTTTAATGGATGGAATATATTTTATGTAAATTAGGGAATATATCATTAAGACTTGATTTTGAAAAGCATAACAAGCAGATAAAAGTCTTAATTACAGTATTCCTACAAAACAGTGCTAAGTAAAAGCTAAAAGAAATCTTCACTGAGATAATGTTTCTGAGTTTCTCACAGACTTCAGAATCTTATTGTTAATATGATCAATTCTGCAGGTCTGTGGTAGCATGATATGTTCTGTGAGAAACAATAGAATATTATTCTGTTTTGCGACCTGATGCCATCTTAAAACAGTCAGACTGAGTCTATCATTAAATGATTAATGCCTTTAAAATTCCTTAAGTCTCTGGAAAGACATTGTAAAATACATATTCAGAAGTTGAACTTTTCATTATCTTAATTAAATATACATGCTGGATGTTTTCTTATTTATTGGCCTAACTTTTGGATACTGAAGTGGAATTAAATATTAATGTATTATTTCCATATTTTATTCAGCATTCTTTTTGCAGACGTTAAAGGGTTCACCAACCTCTCTACCACCCTGTCAGCACAAGAGCTTGTCAGAATGCTAAATGAGCTCTTTGCCAGATTTGATCGACTAGCACATGTAAGTTGTTTTTAAGTTTTAACAAACAAGAAAAATGGCTATAGAATCTAATGTATTTTAACCCTGGGGAGTGATAATAATTTCATCAAATGTACTCTGAAAATAATGAAAATCGTGATATCCACCAGATAGCAGTGTCAGCAACAGGTATCAGATGTGGAACTAGGAATCCCAGGTGTGTTACCAGATTAAATTCTGATAGGGGATAGAAAGTATTATTTGAAGGTCAAAGCACAAGATCAGGGTTCCTTCTTTTTCTCATCTGAGACCCTAACATCTGAGACTAATTTATTTAAATTGACTAAGTCTGGGTAAAGCAAGAAAGAGACAGCATGCAGAAAATTAGAGATGGCCAAATCAGCAAACTTTGCTGTGCAAATTAAGTCACAAATTTCATGCAATTCGTGACATACAATTTGTGAAATTCACAAACCATGGATCAACCACAAAGTGCAAGGTTTTCGCCAGAAAGTGCTGAATTTCACAGGCAAAATTCCACACTTTGTGACAAAATTCCACATTTTGTGTTAAAAACTTTGCCATTCGGGTGAAGTCGAAGTTTCTCACATCAAGGGAAGCTTTGCAAATCTCTGTGAAGTGTGAATTGTTGCCATTTCATGCAAACTTCGCTGGCAAAGTTTTACTTCGCCATATCTCTACAGAAAATTATTTTCTGTTATAACCGTGGAAAGGGGAGTACTGGGAGAAATATTAAAGATATTCTTTGCTGCTGGCAATCCCAAAATATACCTACACTAGCAGAATGTCTGACTTCCCTAGAGACCATTGCCACCTACTCCAGAATGTCCCACTACTCGCAGAACATTTTAGGGTGATATAACATGATTTGTGACCATATCTGCACTATATTGGATCCCAAGCTTCTGGTTAAAAGACTATCCACAGTAAAGATTTATTACACCCACCCTAAGCACCCAACTAAAAGACCATTCTTTTTGTTGGTACCCCCAGTGCAGTTATGTAGAGGTGTTAGTAATCTTTTACCAAACTCCTCATATCCCTCTATGGATGTCTCTTTACTGTTTATTCCTTTTTAACAAGACTCAGTATTATATTGAAGGGTTTCACCTTGAATGACGAAACAGCATGACCTACATGTACTGTTAAATGATGTTTTACATATATATGATCTGATATGCTGTCTGTTACAATCTGCATAATTCTGTAACTCCATCTATGCCTTAACATCTTTGACATCCATGTCTGTACTCATAAAAAGTTGGAAAGGCAATGAAAACAATTAACTGAAAAAATAATAAGATATGTTTACAAGTCAGTAGAATAGCTGCACAGTCCAGGCAGGTAAATTAAGGTAAATTAGAAAAATAATTAATAAGTCAATATAGTAACTTTACCACTACTATTGGAACAAGAAAGGGCACATTATGTCAGCATACTGTATGGGCTATGAACAGAACCAAAAGCTGATCATGAAAGCAGACAGAAAATAGAAAATAAAGTTAGACATCACATGGTTTTTGATTGCTAAACACAGAAAATAAAGTTAGTGCTGACCCTTCAATACTGACCTGTTTGACCAGTGGCAGCATTGCCTCTTGCGGTATGTGTGACCCGGGATTGTACCCTGTCTCAGGGTATCTAAAGATGGATGGGAGGGGGTGGTTTAAGCATCCCAGAAGAGGATCACCTGATTCAGGGAGGGAAGCTAAGTGGTGCCACTACTCTACTACCACTTGGATGACATACTGATGACTTACTGTAGATGGCAGTGCGGGGGCACTGAGTCTAGTCAGGGGGGAGAGATACAGATGTGCTTCACACATCTATCCTATTAAAGGTCTCATGGCTGAAATGTTTTTTCTAATATAGTGTATGGTGGAATGCGGTTGTGTATGGAAATCCATACACCGCAAAAAGTTGTTCTGCAGCAGTAGTGACGTCTTCACTAACGCAGAACAACTTTTCATTCTGCGTTAGTGAGGACATCATAATACAAGGGACTACAGCAGATGTCGTAATTCATCCCTTGCTGTGTGAGAGGGGCGCGTGAGTGTGCTGGGCAGTGTCAGTTGTGAACCGAGGGCATCGGCAGAACTGAGTGAAAATATAGAAAAGTGAGTGTCTTTTTGTCTTTTTTTCGGGCACCATACACTATATAGAACAGTGTATGGTTACCCATACACTACTCAGCTATTCTTTCACCTCATAGATACAATGCTGACTTGGAGACCTCTTGAGCTTCGCTCTCGAGGTCATCAGTCAGCATTGTAGCCACTCAGTGGAAGAATAGGCTTGTAGTGTACGGTTACCCATACACTATCCTATGTGTTATGATCATCTGATGCTTTCACAGGCAAAGTCTGTAAAAGCACCTGATCAAGGCCACTGTTTTTTAGTTTTTAACAGAAAACTCAGTAAAATTCTAGAATTTGGAATGCCTGCATACCAGTAAAAGACAAAGAATTTCACAGAATTTGTCACTTTATATCGGATCAGTACATCTAAAGAACTGGTATTTCTCTTATAATTGCTTCCTGTACTATTTTCAATTTGCTTCATTTAATGCTATGTACAGTATACTAAGCCTCCTTTTATATTGATTAGTTATACACATATTAAAAGAATGACTGTATAATCTTGGTAAAATCCCCAAATTAGACTAACAATCATGGGTGCACTTCCCAGAATTTCAAGTCTTGAAAACAGAATGTCATTATTTTAATTACTGTAAATCAGTGGCCTTGCACAAGATGATTAGGGTAGTTAGGATAATTAGTGAGATGTGTGTTATACTCTTTTTCCCAGATATTCAGAAATGCACCAAAGGCTGGCGCAAGTCTGGCACAGAACAAATCTGATGCACCATGGCAAAAGAGGAGCCATATTCAGAGGTTGCACTGGCTATACTGCACCAGCGCAACCTGGCTGAATATGGCACAGTTGCACCATGGCACAGAAAGAGATGCCCCAGCACAACCATGGGAGCAGAGCAGTGAAGCAACAGAGGAAGGCATGACACAGAGAAGTGACCCAGGGACAGTGCCAGGGAAGCACAGAGACAGGCCACAGGAGGCCACCGCCAGCTGGGCACAGCAGGGCACACACAGACAACCAGACCCCCACCCCAGAACATAACAGTGGCACAGATAGTTGGGAACAGGAAGTGCCAATGGAGGGCCACCAAGGGCCCCCCCCAGGCTGTAGGCCATGCCCCCCCTACACACCCAGACCAGAGCAGGCCACACTCCGGACGACACAGCCAAGCACACCCACCCACCACACACCCCTGACAGCCACCCCATGGGCACCCCAAGACACAGCCACCTACCAAGGGAAGGGGCACCACCACAGTGGGCACACCACATCAAACAGCAGTGAGCCACAGAAGCACAACACATGCCCCAACATATGCACACCACATGGACAGGCACTGGGCCACTTTAGCATGGCTCCTCACGCCACCTGCAAAGCAGACACAGACACTGGCAGGTATGTCAAAAGATAGATATATTAAAGAACTGAACTATGTACAAAACAAGTTTTAGGAAAGGGTAGGAAAGTGAGGGAATGGGACAGGGACTGTACAGTGGGAAGGGGGACTGTAGAGGGAGGTACATCTGGGGAAACAGGGGAATGCAGCGTCCCAACTACTGGCAGCCACGTCCTGCCACCTCTTGCCATCTTCGCTGCCTTCGGTCAGCAAGCAACATCCTTCACACCTGCAGCACTGCCTCCTTGGTGGCCGAGGTGACTAAGATTAGCTGCCAGAGCAGCTGGCAGTAAAGGGGCATCCTACGCCTCTGCCAGACTCCTATGACAAGGGACAGGAGAGGTGATGAGTGCAGTGTCCCAAGGAACCATGCCCACCCACAGCGCTCAATGGGCAATGGGATCACACCCCCCTGGAGTGCCTGTACCAGCCACCTGCAGGGGGGTGGGTCAACAGCTGCCAGCAACGTGGCACACCACAATAGTGCACAGTGGTGGTCCCCACTGCACAGTGGCCACCCAACTGTGCAATGTCAGTCACATGGCACAGTGCACTGGCAGCACCACAGCAATGTCAGTGGTAGCCAGGCACACACCCACCCCAACAACAGCTGGCACGTGTGTCCAATGGATGCTCCACAGTGGCAGACATCATGCACAGTGTGAAACATACAGCTGCTATGGTACATGGCACAGGTGGCCATGCCCACACCCACACCCCCGCCACCCCCCATGTACAGTGCGAAGGACCATGGCAGTGTCTACCTGCCCTCTGTGGCCATACTGGTGCTGGAGATTCTCCTGCACGACCACCCTGACCCACTGCGGCCTGCCACTGCCACTGCCGCTGCTGCCACTCTCCTTCAATTTTCAGGCCCTGGGAATGGAACATAGACAGGTAAACATCAGTAAACATCCACAGTAGCTGCCCACCACGCCCACCCCTGTGCACAGGGTGAACCCATGCCTGACATGTCCCACAGAGCTGCATCACAATGAAAGCGGCAGCTGGTGATGCCACCCCATGATGCGCATGATGGCAGTGCACTACTCTGCAGGGCATGCCAGACAGCCTAGCCAACACCACAGTACAGCACCAGGGCACACAAGCAATATGGGCCTACTCACCTGGTTGTGGCACAGCCCCACTCCTGACTCCCACCTCCAGCCTCCTCAGGCACTCAGAGTCCTTCCTCGCCAGGTCTCTGTAGCAGTGGTGGCACTGCTCCCCCATCATAGCCACCTCGGTCTGCTGCTGCAGTGTGGCAACAATTCCCTGCCACACTGCAACCCGGGACTGCTGCAGGGGCACCTGGCCAAAGAGTTGGGGTGTGTGGGGCTGGACGCAGGTGACCAGGTTCACTAGTTCCACCTGCATCCAATTAGCTGCCATTGGTGCTCTTTGCTGTGCCATGCTGCGAGTACTAGCTAGTGAGCAAAATGGTGGCCATAAGCGCACGTGGCCACAGTATGCACCAGATGTGTGATCCAAGGGAATATGCTCTGTGTCTGGCCATTGCACAGTCTCAGAGATGCATGGCATGGGCGTGGCTAGGTGGGGTCACAGGTGCGGGAGTCACCCAGCGCCAGAGGTCACAGCAAGGGCCGGGGTCGGCCACCTCTGCACAGTGTGCACGTGCGCGATAGCAGGCCTGGCACACCATGAGCCAAGGCCCCCATTGCACAGTCAGTGCACAGTGTGTGACTGATGATATTATACCATTCAGCGCATGTGCACTGTGGTCCTGCATACCACACATGCATGCGCATTGCACCGCAACTTGCTCCCAAGCAATCTCATTGTGCACAAATCAAAGTCACAATATTCAGATGCCACATGCAAATGAGCTCCTCAGCCAATGCATGGTGCACCAGGGGAATTAACATGTCATTACTATTGCGTCAAAGCTCACTTGCATGCGATGGACCATATAAGCGCCATGGAACAGCACAGGCCATGGACCAGTATTGAATCCTTTGAAATGGGTTACGCATGCTGCTGCAGCTCCCTGGGAGCAGACAGCACAGCAGGGTAGAATGCTACAAGGGGATGCTGCCACTAACATACTGTGCTGTTTATGTCCATAGGAGGTGACATACCCAGACATGAGGAGGGTGAGGAGCATGAGGAGCATGGGCCTGCTCACAAGTGCAGGCCCAATTTCACTAAGGATGAAAGAGAGGCCCTATTTATGTCTACCTGGACAGGGAGCCACTGTTGAGTGGTGCCATGGGAACACCACAGGCCAGGACTTGGGCCTGGGAGGAGGTGGCAGGCTATGTTAACCAGCATGGCATCCACCAGCAGTCAGTGCAGGAGTGCCATAAAAAGGTGGGCACAGACAGGAGGTGCATAAAGGAGAAGGTGGCAACCATCTGTGCCTCCTGGAGGGCCACCAGAGGGGGGCCTCCTGATGCGCCACCACTCATGGAGCAGGAGCAGATGGTAGCAGCCACCATGCACTGTAGCACAGTGGAGGATGTGACTGGAGGAGGATTCCAGATGGGTGGCAGCCCATTACTGCATGGTAAGTATGTCAGCCACGCACACAGCTGGTGGCACGGAGAGTGTGCGTACACAGGCATGCTGCCGTGTATGCTACCAGCATGCTTGTCCTGGGCATGTGTGCACAACAGCATGCATGCTATGCTGTCAGACACATGCAGTGGCACTTTGGGGGGCACATGTGGGCATTGCATCACTGACGCACCTTTCTTCTCTTTCAGCACCAACACACCTGCGTGCGGAGGATGAGGCACTGGCAGTGGCCGTGGATGCAGGACCAACCCCGGAGGACCAGCCTTCCACCTCCACAGGCATCTGGGGGGCCTGATAGGCTGCAGCACACCACCACAGTCCAGGCAGATGTCCTGGGCATGGGGTCGGACGAGGCCCTAGATGTGTTCCTATGGGATGCCAGTCTTGGTGTCCTCTGCGTGGAGACACAGATCAGGGTGGAGTCTGATGATGATGACGACATCACCATCATCCTTGACAGCATGGGCGATGTTGTGGGGGAGATGCCCATGCCAGCCACCAACACAGGCAGCATGTCAAGCACCCTGCCGGAGGGGGAACAGGTGCCTGCCACCACTGTGGGTGCAGCTGTGTGCACTGCCATGGCTGTGCCCTGTGGTGGTGGTGATGCAGCCGCACAGGTGCTAGGCAGCATTCAGCAGCCGGACAGGCAATGGCAGCAGGCTGCGAGTGCCACAGGGCAGCCGAACGCTAGGTCCACCACCAGGGCACCAGCTATGGACATTTCCCATAAGGACCCCACTGTGCAGTGTCCACCAGAGAGGGGGGGCTGTGCAGCATGGCCGGTCACCACAGGAGGATCAGCATCCCACCCGGGTTCCCCAGTATGCCAATCCACTGGCTGAGCTCACCCATTTGCTGCAGGCCTCTGTAGAGCAACAAGTGCTGCTTTCTGCTGGGGTGCATGTACTGCGAACTGAGGTGTGCCAGTCAGCTGAGCAGCATGAGAGGGGCACTGCGCAGCTTCTGGCAGGGATGCAGCACATGCAGGAGGCCATGACTACATCCCTGGATCGCATTGCCAATGCAATCATGGATGGCTTTGCGATGCTGGCTGCCACAGGGTGTGGCCAGGCACCACTGACCCCACCCAATGCAATGTCCACCCCATGATCCCAGCATCAGGTGACACCCACACTTTCGACACTGAGCTCTGATTTTGGCATCCCAGGCATGCCTGGGGCTGGCCTGTTTGGGCACCTACGCACCCCCACGCAGACTCAGTTGCGGTCCTACAGTTCAACCCCTGGGGAGCTGTTGCAAACACCCCCTGTGGCTGATGTACAGCCTGTGGCTGCCAATCAACCCTGGCACAGCTACCCCCATGGCCATGGAGGCCATGGTTCCATGCAGAAGCCCTGACGTGCATGCCACCCTGACTGCAGTCCACAGTTGCTGCCCTGTGCTGACATGGGCAGCATGTGTGTGTGTGCATACCACTGGTGTGGTGCCTGTGTGTCATGCCACACGCTGCCTGTGTGCATGCTTGCCCGGCCACTGGACCATATGGCATGGGTGTGATGAGGGCAGTTCACCACCGGTTGCACCTGTGCACCAGTGCAATGCATCTGATCTGTGCCACATGCCAACACCTAGTTGTGTGGGTGCATGTGTGTGTTGCTGTGTGTTGATGTCTGTGGATGTGTGTGGTTGTGTGCCACTGACTCCCCTACCCCTGCACCACACCTTTGTGTGTGCATGCCCATTGCCATGCTTGCCCCTGCATGTGTGCTGTAACTGAATGTGTGGCCCATACATGAGTATCACGCCACCTACCTGTGAGAACCATAGTGCTCCTGTGCGATGGTGTCCTGGTGTTGGAGCAACTGCCATTGCAGCCAGGGATCCCTCTGCCCGGGGGGGGACTGTCCACTACCCTCCAGCCCATTGCCACCATTATCCCCACTACTGTCACCCCCATCAGCCTCAACAGCTATCCCATGGTCAATGGCCATGTTGTGCAGTATGCAGCAGGCCAGGAAAAGGCCACAGGCTTTCGAGGGGCTGTACTGTAGGGCACCACCAGACCTGTCTAGGAAATTAAACCATGCCTTCAGCATGCCAGATATGTGCTCAATGATGTTACACATGCTGGTGTTTGCCTCATCGTAGCGTTCCTCTGCTGGGGACGACAGGCGCCAGTAGGGGGTGAGTAGCCAGGGCCTCAGTGGATAGGCACTGTCTCCTGTGTGGATGATGACATGGTTAGCCCTCTGCTTTCCTATGCTGTGCCTCTTGCCTGTCCCTGGCACCCATACCAGCATGCCCAACCTGCCCTCCCCATCCCCTGGCCTGCTGTGCCCATTGCCCCTTGCCCGTGCCATACTCACCCACTAGGTGGCCCATGGGGAGGTCCCCATGTTTGAATCTGTGGCACAGCAAAGAGCTGTGCCAGATGAACACATCATGTGCACTCCCAGGGTGTGTGGCACAGACATTGGTGATGTGCCCCATGGCATCGCACACCACCTGGCAGTTGATGCTCCGGCTCCCCTTCCTGTTAATGTACTCCACACCCTCAGGGCCAGGTGGCATATGGATGGGCATGTGGGTGCTGTCAATGGCCCCAATCATGCCAGACATGCATGATACTGTACCCTGTGCTACCCTGTGGAAGTCCTGCATGATGTATTTCGAAGCATGTGGAAGCAGAGCGTTAAGGAACTGTGTGAGAAGGTGGGACGTGGCTGACTGGGTTATGGCTGTGGTGTCCCTTGTTGGTCTCTGGAAGGTGCCCATGGCAATCAGACACATAATGGCTGTCACCTTCATCTCCACAGACATGGTGTGGCTCTGTCTGGTGGGTGACTGCATCTCCTCACTGCACAGCTCACAGAGCTGCCTCAGAATGGCCCTGTTCAGGTGGTACTGGCTCACTATCTCTGTGTCACTGTAGTTCTCAAAGATGATCTGGGCATGGTACCACCTGTGTTAGGCATACCACTGATGGGCCCTTCCTCAGCCACGTCGCTGTTCCTCCTGCTCCCTCACACCCCTCATTATGGCCACCATCATGAAGAGCACACTATCCATAGCCCTTGATGTCCAGTATCCCCGGGCAGTTGGCTGCTGTGGGCTGTGTGCCACCCTGATGCACTGCCTGGCAGTGTGTCTGCCTGTCTGTCACACTCTCTTTGCCCCTGTCTCCCTCTCCACTGCCACCTCTGTCCCTGTCCCTCTGTGTCTTACTTGGTCTGTCTGTCTGTTTGTCTATCTCTCACTCTGTCTCTCTCTGTCTATCTTTCTGTCTGTCTTTCTTTCTTTTTCTCTCTCTCTGTCTCTCTCTCTCACTCCCTCTCGCCTGGCACAAGTGCTTTCTATGTGCTTGCACCCTGTATTTATAGGAACAAGTCTGCTCGGCGCATCTCTGATTTGCTCTGCACTTGCGCCATGGTTTCACAGTTGAATATCACACTGCACTGGATATTCATGGATACACCCCATGCACTTGTGCTTGCATTCATTATAGTTGTGCATTGGCACAATGGGATTTGCGGTGCACACTGACTCCCGCTGAATATCGCTTCTTGGTGCAAGTCTGCACTTACACTGGTGTAACTCAGTTGCGCCATACGCAACTGCTTTGAATATCTTGGCGTTAGAGTCATTATATGTGAACTGTGGGGGAATTCAAGAATACATGGGGCAGACATAAGGCAGTCCTAGTGGGGGGTAGGAGGAAGTAAGCTGTTGGTTAACTAGGATCTGCAGCTTATCTGTTAGGTAGGAAAATGGGCAAACTAGGTGGGCCAAGCAGTCCTTATCTGCCATCAAATTCTATGTTTCTATGTATACACCTGAAAATGTTATAGATTATCAATAAAAAGCCTGTAGTATAACAAGAAATCAAAAAGGTTGAGTTTTGAAAATAATTTTTAAAAGGTCAGTAATTCCTCAATGTATTTTGCAATTGCAAGATAGATATAACTTTAACCCTTGCGGTGCCGTGGACTGCTATATCAGTCCAGAAGTCCTATAAGTTCTAATTCTGTTGGCAGCCTAAAGGTTAATATATGGATATGAGAACACTCTATATGCAGTGTATTGTATCATTATTGCTTGAAATACAAGCTTTCCTTGAAAATAATAAGTTTTTAGCCCTTCCAGTTCTAGAGTTAGCTTTCAAAGAATTATCTTTAGACCTTGGAACTGTTAAGGATAGGATTTTTTTTAGACACAGAAAATCATAGAATGTGGTGGCAGAAGGAGACCTGCTGGCCCTTTCAATTTGCCCAACTCTACCTATTACTAGTGTGATAGTCCTATATAGAAACAGAGAGCATGATGAGAGAAAAAGACCCACCTCATTCTGCCCAACCCTTTGATTACATGTGGCCCATCCAGTCTGCATAACCCTTAAATTAAAGCTTGGAGTCAGAGCAGCATTGATATTTGATAGTAGTACAGCATTCATGTATTGATACATAGTTTTGATAACTGTAAACTAAAATATATCAATACATGTTAATAGGAAAACTTAAATATATAATTAGATGAATGCTATACCTACTGTACAAGATACAATATAGCAATACTATTCTAATCACAAGCTTTCATACAAAAAACAAGTAAAGTTCATAGTCCCTCAAATTCCAGAGATATTTCTATTCAAATACATTATCTTTCAAGGACTAACTTTGGAACCATTAGAGAAAGAAGCTTATTTTTTTTAATGAAAGGTTGTAGTAAGGGCAATGTCAATATGTAATAGTAATACAGTACCCATGTATTGATGTGATGTTTTACTGAGAATTGTAAATGGTATTATAAAAATGTAGCAATAAATGTTAATCATGAAACTAGATGACATTGCTACATAAACAATGTACCTATACATCAGCATTTCTGTACTACAAGCTTTCACTTAAAAAAAAATAGGTCCTTAGCCCCTCCAGCTCCAGATTTAGCTTTGAAGAAGTTATCTTCAGAAAGGGTTAACTTTGGAACCATTAGGGATAGACACTTAATTTCTGTATTGAAAACTTTGCGCCAGGGGGCTGTCGGCAGGTACTGGTGGCATCTCATAATTTTTTGTGTTTGTTTTAATGATGTATGCAAGATGGTATGGGGTCAAGATCTCACTGACAAACACATCACAGCCAAAACCAAAAATTGTGCTCAGCAAAACAGCTAGCACTATCTTCATTGAACTCAGCTAAAAACACACAATGTACATTTGTGCTGCACCCCCCCAAACCCCCACATTTAAAAATAACTAGCTCTAGGGGGTGATGAAACTCAGGGACAGGGAGAAACCTCTGGTGGAGACAACACCAACAAAAAAATAATAATTGTCCTGGGACCAGGAATTGAGCCCAGGTCCATCACTGCTGCACCACCCTCCACTGCCCATGACTCTATCCACTGAGCCATGGCAGCTGCTTGGCCAGCATACTGCCAACCAGATGCGTTCACCTCTTTCCCTAAAAGCAATATAGCTACAGGGATAGCAGTAATTTGCCTTCACTATATTGTCCTGTAGCTATTTTGCTTGTAGCTGTTTTGACTGCACTGTTTCCCCAAGCAGTTCTTCCTTTAACATATTGACCTGGTACCATTCAAGAAAACCCTATTATTCTATTACACACCAGAATGGTAATTTATATGACAGTCACACTTCATAATAAAAATGTATTTCTTTATATGAAGTGAATACAAACATAATACAGGATAAAAGTTATTATCTCATACACAGTTCCTAAAGAAGATGCATTTGCATTGAAACTGGAAAACGTCTAGTCAGGTAGACTCTGTGTGGCAAACAGAGCATCCAGCTACCAGGTTATATGCTTTGTATTGCATCTTCTCAATGTATGTTGCTACCAATACGGTAACTTAAACAAAGTTTTGGTTCTTCTAATGTAACACAGGAATGTATAAACTGACTAAAAGATAGGGAACCATGTAGTATGAGGCTAAAATTCCATTGAGAGGCTCAGATGATATGATAAGCACAAAAGTGAATCTTGATTGGTTCTATTAGGTCACCAGGAACTCAAGACTGAATTATAGTCCAGTACAACATTGTTCCCTTCTTGTTTTGTTTTGGTAATTAATGGATCAATGTGTGTTTAAAAAAAAAATGTGTACTTACATTTTCGCACATGTTGAGTAAAAGACAGTTACAGAACAAGCTGACAGGTTATACATGAGGAAGTTCACCAATGTTTGTTCTCATCATACCATCAAAGTGACCTCAGATTAATAATATTATCAGGTTGTGATGTCACATACTGTAGGTGGTATTATGGGGTTTTTGAGTATCACTGTTTCTTGATAGTAAAAAGTGACCATCCATATATTTTGTATTCTTTATTATGGTAGCTGTCTTTTTTTGTAAATGTACTCTTATCACCATTATCAGTATATCCCTGCAAACAAGATGTTTTATCTCAGCAGGCCTGTCCTATAAAAATCATTTTAATAAACTAGAAAAGAGGACTGTGGTTCTCCTAAGCAGAAACCCACCTGGATCTTCTGAAGAACCACAGTCCCACAGTCTGTCCTTAAATTATAGCAAAGTACAGTTATTATACAATTTTCTACATAAAGGTTCAGAAATATGTATGTTTTTAATTTCCTGTTGTTATAGTGGTATACATTTAATAAAAGTATCAGAAAAGGGATATGTTTTTCCTTGACAAAATGCCACTAGTATCATCTACATATCTGACACCAGATATTTAGAAAAATGTCACTTTTCCACTATATTAACATAATTTTAATACACATATGCATTAAACTATTTTGATAGAATATATCTATTATAGCTTAACTCCAAGGTTTTGTTAAAAAATTAGCTTATATCCATAATGGTTCCAAAGTTACCAAAGAAAAAGGCTAATGTTGGAACTTCTAGGGCTAGAAATGTATTTTTCAAATAAAATCTTGGAGCCAGGATAACATAGAGAAGTGCTATTGATGCAGTTTTCATTCATCAATGTATCAAAATAACATCAATACAGATTTAAAGTATAGTGATACAGCTTGAGTATATTAATACAGTTTGAAGGTGTATTGAAACAGTATACAGATTCCATACATGTTTTCCCTAATGTTTTTTTTTAAGTAAACTTGTCTAGCTTTTTTTATTTACATTCAGAATCAAAAATAACATTCAGTCACGTTTTATAACTCTGACCCATTGACAAAGTACTACACTGCATCACAAAAAAATGAAAACTTCTTCATTTAATGTTCAGTAACCCTATAGTATGTCTTCCTTAGTTTGCCTACAAAAGGTTTGGAAGATAATAAATAACAATGAGTTTGATTGTGCTGTTAAAATAGAATGGATTAGTAAATCATACATAGAAACATAGACTTTGACTGCAGATAAGGACTGCTTGGCCCATCTAGTCTGCCCATTTCCCTACCTACAAGATAGGCCGCAGATCCTAGTTAACCAACAGCCTATTTCTTCCTACCCCCCACAAGAATTGCCTTATGTCTGTCCCATGCATTCTTGAATTCTCCCACAGTTTTAGACCCCACAACCTCCTCAGGAAGGCTGTTCCATGCATCCACTACCCTCTCTGTGAAATAATACTTCCTCACATTGCCCCTGAACCGCCCTCCTTCTATCTTTAAATTGTGTCCCTTGTTCTTGCAAGTCTCTTTTCTGAAAGATGCTACCCTCTTGGACTTTGTTGATTCCACTGAGGTACTTAAAGTTTCTATCATGTCCCCCTCTCCTTCTTTCCTCAAGGGTATACATATTAAGCTCCTTTAGTCTCTCCTCATACGGCTTCTCTTGCAGACCCTGCACCATTTTAGTTGCCCTTTCTGGACTACCTCAATCCTGTCTATGTCCCTTGCGAGATGGGGTCTCCAGAACTGGACACAGTACTCCAGATGGGGTCTCACCAACTGTCTGTACAGAGGGATAACAACTTCCTGTTTTCTGCTGCTGATGCCTCTCCCTATACATCCCAGTATACCCCCAGCCCTCCCTACTGCCTTCTCACATTGCTTGCTAAACTTAAGGTCATCTGATATGATTACCCCCAGGTCCCTTTCCTTTTTTGTTGTTGTTACTACCTCCCCACCCATTGTGTATTCTTCCCCTGGGTTCTTGTTTCCCAGGTGCATTATTTTGCACTTCTTTGCATTGAATCCTAGCTGCCATACTTCTGACCATTCCTCCAACCTTGCCAAGTCCCTTTTCATCCTTTCCACACCTCCTTGTGTATCAACCCTGTTGCAGATCTTTGTATCATCTGCAAAAGGCATACTTTTCCTTCCAGTCCTTCTGCAATGTCACTGATGAAGACATTAAAAGGACTGTACTAATACTGAACCTGCGGTACCCACTAGTAACCCTCTTTCTTCAGAGTGGACTCCATTTACAATTACCTTCTGTGTCCTGTTGTGCAGCCAATGTTTTACCCAGGCTACCACCTGAGACCCACTCCCAGGCTGGTTAATTTGACTATTAATCTTTTGTGTGGGACTGTGTCAAATGCCTTGCTAAAAGTCTAGGTAGGCCATGTCCACAGCCCCTCCTGGTCTACTACTTTGGTCACCCAGTCAAAGAAATCTATTAGATTAGGTCTGACATGACCTTCCGCTGTGAACCCATGCTGCCTTGGGTCCTGTGCTCCACTGGCCTCTATGTACTCAACTATTCTTTCCTTCAGAAGTGACTCCATCACTTTCCCTACCACAGAGGTCAGACTGACAGGTCTGTAGTTTCCTGCCTCTGTCTTGGTCCCACTTTGTGAAGGGAATCACATCTGCCTTCCTCCAGTCCTCAGGTACCACACCATCCTCCCATGATTTATTAAAAGAGTAGCCAGTGGTTTCACTAGTTCCTCCCTTAATTCTTTTAGAATTCTGGGGTGAATTCCATCAGGACCCATTGCTTTGTCCACCTTCAGTTTTAGGAGTTCTTGCAGAACCCTTTCTTCTGTGAAAGGACTGGGATTGACCCCCTATCAAGAGTGCTTCTGTTAATTGGATTAGGCACTTCCCCCTCCTCTTTTGTGAATACTGAGCAGAAATATTCATTCAGTATCCCTGCTTTCACTGTCCCCTCTGCCACCCACCGTTCATTCTGTTTCAGCCTCCATATCCCTCCTTTGTCTTTCTACGCTCGCTGATGTACCTATAAAAGGTTTTATCCCCCTTCTTAACTGAGTTGGCTATCTTTTCCTCAATTTGGGTCTTTGCTATTCTGACTTCCTTCCCTGCTTCCTTCTGCCTTAACTGGTACAGCTCTCTGTCCTGCTCCTTCTGTGTTTCCTTATACTTCCGGAATGGACTAAGAAAATTGTATCCTGCTGTCACAAAAGGTGCTTTTACACAAAGGTTTGTAAAACGAAATAAACGTTACCTGTGTGGCGCCGATGTACTCTGTTGCATTCGGGTTTCCTTTTACACCCCTGTGAGTATTCCGGCTAATCCCGCCTCCATTTGTTTTGGCTCCCCCAGAGTTTGCTGCTCTAATGACAGTTTCTGCAGTGGTACTGGAATGGCTGTTTTACACAGCCAGATCAAACTAAACACGTTCGTGCAAACCGCAAGAAGCAGAGATTGCGGTTTGGACGAACATTCACCAAGGGAACGAAACAAATGCTTTTCACACACAAGGGATGTAACGGAATATTGTTTCTGTGACAGTTATTCCATTACATAGACCTGTGTGTAAAAGCACCTAAAGTGTCTGTGAGTAAATATGAAAGCTTACATTGAGTATGCAGATTTACTGATTTTGAAGTGTTGCAGACATTTGTAGTGATGGAATACCTGTACATTTGATAAATATTTGAACTATTTGCTGTATCTATACCCTTGTTTTTGCTTTAGACCTGTATTTCATACTGCAAGTGATAACTGTTTCGTCTAATTTGCTTTATTATTCATATTTTATCATAGGTATGCATCCAGCACAGGGAGGGTGATGTTGCTGGACAAGCTGAAAACATTTGATAATTCACATTTACTTCCATAATTTGAAATGTGTAATAAGCAGTTAACGTGATTTTTGGCAGCAGGGTATCTCATTGGCTACCCCCTGTCCAGCATGGCTCTTCCCCCAGTACCACTTCTTTCAGTTCTTGAAATTCCCACAGGGACACAGGAGGCAGAACATTTTTTGAGAATGCTGGGTACATTTGATCTGAGAAGGGCATCTTTGTGGCATTCTACATCTATGTGGTAAAGACCCACTTTTGAGCATTTAGTCATTGTTGAGAACCGGGTATCTGGTATTATAATCGGTGCTTTAGGTATCCAGTGATCACATTGTAACATATTCATTTGAGGTTCATGATATCCACCTCCTGAGTCATTCCTCACTCCCACTGCAGGAGCAGGGATGAAATAAGTATGATGCATACAGTTGTACAGAATTTGCAGATTCTACTTCAGACAGAATTCTACAGAATTCCAAAATTCTGGAAGTGGTTTGCAGGCTTTTATTTACTTTGTGGATTACATACATTGTGGATTAGTAGACCTCTGATTATCTAAACTATAGAAAACTAATCCACAGTTTAAATTTGAACATTTTTAGCAATGTATTAAAACAAATTCCAAAATGCATTTCAAAAACGAAATTGCCATTCCTCCTGAATTCTGCCAGTGGAATCCAACCAGTACAATATGTGCTAGTTCACAGGGATTCCATACCCATTCTACTATACTGTGATTTCCTTGGTAAGCAGAACATTGTCTAGACTTACCTTGAAGGCCTCTACTGTATTGTACTGATTATAGGCAAAGGTATTTATCATGGCACTGCAGTGCCAATTTAAAACAAAACAAAAAAAACATTTTGAGTTATTAGAATGTCAATAACATGATGCAGTTAGGTTCTCTGTTCCATAGTTAAAAAAAATGAGATAGAAAATTTTAATAACTGAAATAGGGCATTCCTGCCTCTTAAAAGATGAATGTAGAGAAGACAACCTCCTGAGAGCTGGAACACTTGTGATTACCACCAGTATTTCCACAGGTTGTGTGTGTGCCCTGCCATAGTTTGAAGTATGGAATGCATACAGGGATGCTTCATGCCATTTATGTTTGTCTTTAAAAATAAAATCTCAACAATTAGTGCATTCCACCATAGCGTAAGGCAACCCCAAGGGTTGGGTGGGGGGTTACTGATGGGTAATTTCACCCTCACAGGAAAGGTTTGTAAACCACCAACCAATCCCACACCTCCACTGCCTAAATAATAACAGGCTTTCCCCAGTGGTCAGTCTTCACCTTCATTTGTGGAATCATTGGACAAGACTGACTGTGTTAAGGCAGAAACAGTATGCCCCATTATATTAAGAAAACCTGTGCCTTCTGAATACTGAGCTTTCTTTTGCCATAAAAGTTCTGTAATAACCATATCATACTTTAGGATGTATGAGAAAGGCAGTATGTTTTTTTTTTTATAGCCACACATTATTTCAGCCTACATGTCAGTGTGACTCACTTGGTACAGTATCACATCTACCTCAGGGCCGCAGGGTTGTGGGTTCTAGTCCCAGTCCAGGACTTGGGTCATATCACCAAATACTATTACTATAGAGCAGTACTAGAGTGTGCTGTACTGCTGGGGCATGCTATCCTTTAGATATGACATTAAACCAGATTTCCTTCTGCCTATCTCTAGTCCTGTACTGGTGGGTGTCCAGGTGGATTTAAAAGAAACCATGGCAGTTTTCATAAAAGTAAGGGATTTTCACCTGGAATTTCCTTCTCATAAAATCAGTTCAGGCAATTGTCAGTGTTGATAAGCAGAATAACTGACACTATATACTTACAGTACTTCACTATCAGTCTCTCTCATTGCTTGTAAAGTACTTTGAGAGATATGAAACACTATGTATAAATGTACTTTATTTTCTGCCTCTAGTTTGTAGAGTTGTATATTATGTTGCTGATATTTGTGAAGTGCTTACTAAAAACCTCTTATAAAAATAAACTACTAAGACTACTACTATTAGCATCAGGTATCAAAATCCATGCTCTGGTGTTTAATACCTTCTTACAAAAATCCTCACAATATCCCAAATGATTCCTTTTTCTGGGTAGTTACACTTTAAGATGTGATTTTGCCAGTACTGTTTACTGGTAGCTAGTGAGATAGATTTCCTTGCTAGCTATTCCCCAAGTGAAATCTCCTAATTATCCAATTTTATTGTTTTAACAATTTTAATTGCTTGGTGTAAATGCTCCCATGCACATGATAGTCTGTGAAACAGCTTATCGCCTGTGCTAATTATAGAAGATAAGAACGTCTGAGCACAAGATGTTGCAATGAAGAGAAGTTACAGTTATTGATTTAAGGGCAGGAAAACACTGGGATCGGTCCATTTAAAGAAGATAAATTCCACCTACAGTCACGCTCACTCACGTTTGATTCCTGCTTAGTTGATACTTTAAACCAAACCATCAGAAAGTTAATTTGAATCCCACTGCTTACACGCATGACATTTAGATAAGATTGTCATTTACCTCTGTGCAAATTTACAGGATTAGACACATGGAAGTGTTCTGTTTTTCTTGACTCTCACCAAAAAGCAGAGTAGATGCTCCTCATTCTTTGAAATAGATGCATGTTTCCCTTTCAACAGTGATGTGGTATTGCTGGTTACAATTGTAGTTATTATGAATTTAGGTTTTGCTGAGACTTACAATGTGACAATTTATAGGAACACACAAAAGGCATGCATTGAAGCTAAATGTGTTCTGTAGTAATGGCATGGATATTGTTGCTAGGTCTACTGAAATAAAATCCAGATGCCCTTTAACCACTATTGTAAAATGGTTCAGACAGCACTGCAGAAATCCAGCCACCTCGCTGGCCCATTTGGATCAAATGGCAATTATTGTGCCCCCAATACCTGACCAGTGGCTATGCTATAGAACATTTAATGCACACTCGTGCTTTACAGCAAAGAGTGAAACTGTGCACTGTGCTTTAAAACATTTAATGTATAATTATGCACTAAACTGCTGTATTTAAACCCCAGTCAAACCCATACTTCAACCCCAGCTGCAAGTTCAGACCTGCAGGCAACAGAAAAAATCCTTGAAACAGCTGCTGCAACAAACACAGAAACCACTGCTACAATGAAAAACAAAAATGCAGCTATGACAGAACTGAAAACTGACAAAACTGCTACAACAGAGCAGTACAATACTATTCATCCCAGCTCAACCAAGAATATATCCAGAACAGGAAAACTCAGAGCTGGAAAATGCAGCTCAAACCCCAAACTGTAAAACCAAGCAAACACTGCAACTAGTGGTGGGCGAAGTGGGCTCAATCCGCTCTGCAAAGTGATTCGTGGAGCAAATGCGGATTCACGGAGTGCTCCGCAATGCGAATCAGAGTACTTTGCGTTATAATGAAGAATGTGAAGTGCATTGAAAACAGCTACTTTGCATTACTCCGCCTCCATTGGTCACTTCTCTTTCAATTTTTAAGGCGAAGTACATTGGTGGCAGTTCACTTCTCCTCACTTTGCCTTATTTTTGAGCTCGGAAAGAGGATTTTGCAGTGATTCATGGGAGTTGAGATCACATAGGCTCTATATTGATCTACACAGCCTCAGTTTGAGGTAGTATGAGTAGGAAGGAGTAGCTAGTAGCGTGCTCTGATAGCTGTCTGTAGGAATCTTTTAAAAGCTGTTCAAAAAGCATTTTTGCTTTTTTGGGGGGATCCAACTGTAGTTCATCGATTGTAGGAAACCCTCCTGTGCTCACATCATCGAGCGTTTTTGTTTGTGTGTGGATTTTGAATGTAAATTTACAACATTGAGTGTGTGCGGTGAAAGACAATGAAGTGTGCTCTGTGGGGAAGGGGCCTATCTGTGTGTAGGTGGATTTAAGTTGGAGAACTAGTGATTTCTTTGAGTTTTGGTAATATTTTTGTTATATAACTGACTGTGTTACTGTACACATAGTAAAATTGTCAGTGATAGTACAAATTTTCTTGCTGCTTGTTGTGTGAATGTGGTGCAGCATTTCATAAGGTCAGGTTGTTTAAATTACAAATTTATATTACGTGGCACTGAGTACACTGAACATCTGCATTTGCATTTGCATTGCATTCCTCATTCAGCATTGTACACAAAGTGTTCTTCTGTGTTGTGTGTAGTGTTGCGTGCATCAAATATAATACACCTTTTAAAATTTGTGACACAGATCAGTGTAAGTGCAACTAAGCGCAGCAGTGTGAACCTGCTATCCACTGCAGCTGCCTGATTTGTACTGCGATCATGTTCTCTGTTCTTAGTGTCGCTGCTTGTAGTGCCATAAAAATCAGCATGTTGTGTATTCAGTGCCCCCCCCCCATGCTGAAAAGGTATTTTTTACCAGACTGGATTGTTTTTGTGACCCTATGAGCACCACCGGTTACTGAAGTTGTTTTAATTCCGTGACAGTGTCACAACACAGTAGTCCCTTATCTGTTGCTGAAGCCACAGTTGTTTATTTTGCTTCACATCCAGCTAGCGAGTAGTGACCCTCCAGTCAGAAAGTGAATGTATCAAAATCTGAATTTGGTAAAAATATTTGTGGTTGATCCCCCAAAATTCCTGCAAAGAGACGTGCAAGTAAAGCTGTTTCTGGCCATGGCAACGTTGGCAGTAAGAGGGTCTATGGGCGTGGTAGTAGTACGCGGATGGAGAAGTGCATTGCTGATGTGAGGAAAGGTATTTCTCCTGCAGTGTTTTTTACAGCCCAATCAGTAGCTTCACTGATAGTTGGAGGAGATTATGCTTTCCCAGCCGGTGGTGTTAGTGTTACTGGAGTTAGTGGTGGTGGAGGTAGTATTAACATTGTTGCGTCAAGTTCTAATTCTGACCAGTGTACCGTATACAAACATATTAAGTGTGAAGCAGTGCAAATGAGTGACAGCACAGATGATGTCATACTTCCCAGTAACATCCCATTAACTGAACCTGATTCTGATGATCATGTCAACGATAGCATACAATGTGATATTCCATCCACCATGGCACTTAACGTCACTCATTTTCCATGCAACAATGATTCACAGTGTGGTGAAAAAATATCAGGTGATGGTGGTGTAGATGCTGATGATGAATGTGATGATGATGATGATGATGATGATGATGTTGCTGTTGTTGCAACATGCAGTCCACATGTTAGCATCCAAGCAGAAGATGTGGATGTGTGTGACAGTGACGTTGATGAATATGATGATGATTTAATTGACCCCAATTGGGAACCGGAGAAAAATAAATTAAAAGTGGCTATGTCTGAATCTGTTTGCAGAAATCGCCCCCCCCCAAAAAAAAACTTGTGATTTACTGTTACCGGTTTTAGTGGATGATGATGATGATGACGACCCAGTTCTCAATATGGTAGGTAGTCCTGGTGGTCAGTTGCAGTCCAGGTGTGCAGTGCCAGAAACATCACATGCCCCCACTTCAGTGTTTAAAATAACAGACTTAAATAAGCCACATCATCATGGACATGTTAAAAGCAGAGCATCACAATCCCTTGTTTGGGATTTTTTTGTTCAAGATGCAAATGATGATTCAGTTGTAATCTGACAGATTTGCCATGTGCGTGTGAGTCGAGGTAAAAAGGGGAGCCATCTTGGGACAGGAGGACAGAATATGCATCTTAAGAACAGACACTTGGCTCTGTGGACCCAGCACAAGCTGGCAGCTAATACCAGACTTGGGTGCTCACCCGTATCACCGGTGTCAACCATAGCCAACATGTTATCCCCTTCCATGACTGTTAAGCCCAGTAGGAAATGAAACGTGTGCAGTAGTGCGGTAATAAGAGCAGAGGATTACTACAGGCATGATGAGGTGGAGGACCATAATGACTTTGCAATGTTGTCCAGTGCTGGTGAGAGTAGCAGTTTTTGTGGTGGTGATGGTGGTGAATGCAGTATGTCTAGTGCAAGTGGTACATCAACCCAGAAAAATAACATCATTTCTGGGTTTGTCATCATCACCTGTGCAACCGTCTTCATCAAATGTCCACACTCCACCCCCTGCCAATGCCATTCATCACAGAGCACAACCATTTGTGACCAACAACACACACCATGTAAAACGTTTAAGTAAGCATATGTTACAGAGTGTTTTTGCGCATAAGCTGAAGTACCCCCCCAATCATACAGTGTCACGTGAACTTAATGCTGCTGTAGCAGAAATGCTGGCAATCGATCTTTTGCCCTTCTCCTTTGTGGAGAATTCTGGGTTCTGGCGGTTTGCTGCCCATGTCTGTCCAAAATGGAAAGTCCCATCCAGGACATACTTTTCTACCCATGCTGTTCCCGAGTTGTTCCGCACTGTCTCAGACTCAGTAAGACATGCCCTTCAACATTCCTCTTCTCCATTCATCCATTTAAGTATAGATATGTGAACAAGTGGCAAAACAGTGGGGAGTTTATATCTGTGTATAACTGCACACTGGGCGCAGGTGCGGGGGTTGTTTGTGATGCTGCTAGTGTGAATAATCAGTGCAGGAAGGTGGATTGTCGTGGTAGCAATCTTCCTGGAATTCGCCAGCATGCAACAATTGCTATGCGCAGTGTGACCTGTTCACACACTGGCGAGAACATGTTGGACATGGTACTGACTGAAAGTGACAGATGGCTAAACCCTCTGTCCCTGAGAGCTGGGTTCATAACAAGTGACAATGGGTCAAATGTAGTGAAATGCATCACGAATGGTGTTTTTTTTTTCATGTTCCATGCATGGCCCACTGTTTAAATCTTGTGGTTCAGGAGTTTCTGCAGCACTCTGACATAAAGGAAATGCTGACCATTGCACGACGTATCTGCTCTCACGTTTCAAGATCTGGAAAGGCCCGTGACCAACTGCGGCAGTTGCAGATACAAAACAGCCTGCCTCGACACCGCTTGAAGCTGGAAGTTGTCACCCGATGGAACTCAATGTTATACATGGCAGAGAGGTTGTATGAACAATACAAAGCCATCATAAAATATCTTGTTATGCACACTTGCCGTGACAGTTCTGGGGCCTCCATGTCTATGATGACTGAACAGTGGTGCCTCATGGACTCTGTAATAACAATTTTGCGGCCTTTTGAACATGCCACACAGACAGTGAGTGGCGAGTCTGCCTCCATTAGCCAATCAATTCCACTGCTGTGAGTGCTGAGGCAGACACTGGTGAATGTACAGCATAGCCTTGATGTTGCTGGAGATGGTGGTAGCAGTATGTTGCTGCAACACATGCTGACAGTATTCGACCAGAATTGTCACATTGTGAGCATTCAGCGTAGTGACAACTTTACCATGGCAACAATGCTGGACCCACGATACAAATGTGGAATTGCATCAGTACTGGAGGGAGGGCCTGAACAGGTAAAAAATATCAGTGGTCAACTGGTTCGCTTGGTTCATGGGGCACAGAAGTCACGTGCCAAGGTTTGCAAACCTCAGCAGCATAATCCAGCTGAAGGTGTAGCTGGAGGACCAGCAAGTATATCATGCAAGGGTAAGGGGACTGTAGTTCCTGGTGGTCTGTCATTCAAAGTGGTTGGCGTCAACCCGCTTTGGGAGGCTTTGTCCCAAGTGGGTATTTGTGACATCAATGATTCCAGGGAACAGGCTGATGCATCAACAATCGGACTTAGTGCGGCACAGAGAATGGTTGAGTCATATTTGTCTGAAAACAGGCATCTGACAATAAGTGAAGATCCTCTTTTGTACTGGAGTGGAAAGGTCAGTGAATGGCTGGAGCTGACTGTAATAGTACTGAAGTACCTCACATGCCCACCCTCCAGTGTAAGTGTTGAGAGGGTATTCAGCTCAGCAGGTGTAATAGTCAGGGATCATCGGACAAACCTGTCTCCTGCAAATGTTAGTTTGCTAACATACATTAAAATGAATGAGAGGCACATACTAGCACAGACTGCAACCTCGGTATTGGTACCCCGGCCTGGTCATGATGGTCTCACTGATGTGGAAATGGAGCATCCTGGTGGCACTGGCAGTGGCTGCCTGAAACGGCCCACCATTGAGGTAGATGATGACACAATGGAGAAAAAATTTCCCAGTGGTCAGACTTCAGACATCGTTGACTGTGAGGGCAGTTTTCTTTATGAGGATGATGATGTGCTTAATGTTGGCAGGTTTTAACTGCAGTATTTAAAAGGTGGTGTGCCCCCCCACCCCAGACCACCACCACCGGACTGATGTTATCCAAGTCTGCTGCCACCATGAGTCTGTCTGCTCACCCCAGACCACCACCACTGGGACTGATGTTATCCAAGTCTGCTGCCACCATGAGTCTGTCTGCCCCCCATGGACCACCACCACCACAAGGACTGATGTTATCCAAGTCTGCTGCTACCATGAGTCTGTCTACCCACCCTGGACCACCACCACCACCGGGACTGATGTTATCCAAGTCTGCTGTCACCATGAGGCTGTCTCCCAACCCCGGACCACCACCACCGGGACTGATGTTATCCAAGTCTCCTGCCACCATGAGTGTGTCTGCCCCCCATGGACTACCACCACCACCGGGACTGATGTTATCCAAGTCTCCTGCCACCATGAGTCTGTCTGCCTACCCCGGACCACCACCACCGGGACTGATGTTATCCAAGTCTGCTGCCACCATGAGTCTGTCTGCTCACCATGGACCACCAGTCTACCAGTGCACCACCACCACCAGCTTCTTAATATTTAAACCATAAAGTGAGTATGTGCACTCATGTTTGTTATGCTGCCTTACTTCCTTAAGTTGTCTGTTTTGTTTTCTGTAGCTTTTCAGAGCCGCAGTGGCAAAACACATACAGTACACTTATTTTGTTTCTTTTACAGGAGAACAAAAACAGGCTCCATCGCTAATATTACTTGTTGGGAAAGATGCTGCAGCTATACTGTACAGAGAGGAAGCAATGTAATGTTCATGTGAAATCCATTCTGGTAAGTATGAAGATTTTATTTCATCCATTTCATTGCTTTGTAGAGACTGCTGCAAATATTGCAAACAACAGGTTTTCTTAGTAGTTGACAAGATGTGTCTCTGAAATGTAACTTAGTTGACAATAGGGATTGAGATTTGAGAACCAGGGAGGGACACATAACAATGAATTTGTAACTTTTAAGAAGTCATTCATTTCTTTTTTTAGGAAAATTTGCGATACTTTGTTGTTCTGTCAAAGTGGCCTTATCCAAAAAAGTTCATCAACATGATCAGGCACACCCCTCCCCGACCCGAGCCTGGGCACACATGCAACATGCAGAAGTCATTTCATTCAATGACCATGACCATCATTAAGAACCAGACTCCAGAAGGATGCTGATGGAATCTGTGAAGAGATAAAAAATAAGAAACCATTACAGACAAAACTGAAAATATGATCCCCCCCTCCAAAAAAAGAAATACTTACCTTCATGTGCTTGAGAGTTATCCATTTCCATTTAAGTGCAAAAAATTCTCATTGAGCACTGGACGGTGCACAGCAACAGTTCGGAGATGGAGTCACCTGTATGTAATGCAGAACAATAGCGTGAGTACATGTCCATGTCAAGTTCAACCCCCCTCATCATCACCTACAAAATACACAACTATATATATATATATATATATATATATATATATATACACTCACCAAGGCTACTATTACTGTACATCCAAAGGGCACCTTTCAATCCAGTTGAGATGATCACTTTTCACTTTTCTGCACACAAGGAGGATGCATTGTGGGCCTGCAGAAAAAATCTGGGGACTCTGTGCCACCAGTGCGCACATGACTGAGTGCGCCATAAATTCTGGGGGCCTTTGTAAGTGCTGAAACACTCTCATTTCACTGTGTTACCACTTGTCAATTTTCTGGACACATGGAGGATGCATTGTGGGCCTGCAGGAAAAATCTGGGGACTCTGTGCCACTTTTGTGCGTATGACTGAGTGCGCCATTAATTCTGGGGAACTTTGTATGTGCTGAAACAGTCTCATTTCACTGTGTTACCACTTGTCAATTTTCTGGACACATGGAGGATGCATTGTGGACCTGCAGAAAAAATCTGGGGACTCTGTGCCACTTTTGTGCGTATGACTGAGTGCGCCATTAATTCTGGGGGACTTTGTATGTGCTGAAACACTCTCATTTCACTGTGTTAGCACTTGTCAATTTTTCTGGACACATGGAGGATGCATTTCTGGGGCTGCAGAAAAATCTGGGGACTCTGTGCCACTTTTGTGCGCATGACTGAGTGCACCATTAATTCTGGGGGACTTTGTATGTGCTGAAACACTCTCATTTCACTGTGTTACTACTTGTCAATTTTCTGGACACAAGATAGATGCCTTTTGCGGATGCAGAAAAATGAGGCACCAAAACAGCACATGCACACAAAACACATAGACACTTAACAGAAGGAAGGGGCCCCAGAATACAAAGTGTAACGCATACTGAAGACAACAAAAAAAGGGCATAATTACATACAAGGGTCAGGGATGGTGGAGGAATACATTTTATGACACAGCAAAGAAGGTGGGGGGGGGGACATGATGTGAGGAAACAAAATTAATGTGGGATCCTATGGTGATCCAGCAGCAGTTCCAGCATGGACATAATTTGAAGCTGATGTCCCTCTATGAAATCCAGCTGCTGCTCCACAGCACTCATCCTCTCACTGTTCTCCTCAACAGCACTCCAGAGAACTGTCAAGTCAGACAGCATTACACGCACTTCTCTGGTGTCCACTCCTTTGACAGGCTGATCTGCTGGTGGTGGTGGGGGTGCTGGGGGAGCAACAGGTGCTGCTGTAGCCCTCCTATTCTAGGGATGCTGCTATGCACAGTGGCACCCTCTGCCATGGAATGGCCAGAAGGTGCAGACATGGTCAGGAGGTGGTGCTGGTCCTGCTTCCAGGGGTTGGACGCTCACAAGTTTAGAGTGGTCCAAGACAAATGGGCGCCCATGCCCGCCACGCATGCACACGGTAAGATGACGCATACTACCACGCTCTCCCAGAGCTGCCCCCACCCCAGACATTCCCTTACCCTGCTCCATCTCACAACACAAGCACAACACACACACAGTCACACACACACAGACAAACAACTAAGTAGGTAAGAAAAATAAAATTTACAGAAAGAACAAATTAAGTAAAAAACAGTACAGAAAAGACAAAAAAAATGTAGCTTTTAAAAAAGCTGTTGAGTTAACTATCAAATTTTAACTCTTCTCCTCTGCAATCAAAACACTCCTCTCTCTAGTACTCACTCCTCTCTCTCAGTCTGCACAGGAGAAAGTGAAACTGTCTGTGTGACTCACTTCCTTCCTGCCTGGCAAGAGAGCATGTGACTTACATTACTGTAAGCCATGTGATGTGTGGGGGGCTGCCAAGTCTGAAACTCCAAGTGGATCACTTAGAATCATAATGAGGAATGCAAAGTCCATTGAAATCAATGACTTTGCCTTACTTAGCATTGTCATGCAGCCCAACGTGAAGTGGTAATGACAAATGAAGAGCACTGCATTGCCTACTCCTGTAGCGGAGTGCACGAAGTGCCCATTTCACAAGCACTTCGCCACCGGATTTTAAATTCGCTGCATCTCTAACTGCAACTCCTGTCTTGAAAGACATAGCTGGAAAATATTACAAATTCTATAACTCCTTCCTGGAAAAGAGTGCTGGAAAAGCTGATGTTCCTTACTCCAAGCTAGAGTCTTCCCCTAAAATATCACCTTCCAGCAACTCTAACCCTGAACAAATGTTCTTATATACTGCTCTGCCATTTAGCAAGAAACATCTTCAAATTTTATTACAACAAACATTTTGTAGTAGGGTTAACATGCTTACAGGTCATGCATAGCAGGGGATAATGCCCAGGTCAGGGACTGAATGCACACTCCAGAGTGCAAAGACACTTGGCTAATGCTTCATGCCATCTTTTCTGTAACTGTGGAGAATTAGTCCTCTTTCATGAAATACAGTACCTACATCAGAAGTCTCACAAATCATGGGATTAAACAGTTTCCCAGGTAGTGAAATCAAATTGTCAGTGCACTGGCCTTGCCTTCAAACTGTATGGTAGTTAGTGCTGCTCAAGGAATTTTCACATATCAAAAGAACGCTACTGTACATAGAATGAAAGTCAACTTAAAATGGCCTTCATCATCAATTAAAACCTACACTAGTAACTGAGCTAAATGAGAATTACCTTATGACAATGGACTAAAGAAACTCAATCTTATGTCACCAGAAATAAGATATGTAAGAAGAGATATGCTGATGCATGATATCATTCAAGACCCGTATCTTTTGAACAAATTAAACATTGAGTTTAGAAACTGTTCTACATGTACCCATGGTCACCCATTACAAATCAATCCCCCAAAATTTAACACCAATACTAGGAAAAACTAGTACACACAGTGTATTGTTAAGCCCTGAAGTAAAGTCTCATGTGAAATCAAAATCAGTATAACTAAGGTGGAATTCAAATCCAAACTGGGAAAATACTTATTGGGTGAAATTATGCATTATTACTCATAAAATACAGGGGCTAATTATGGGCTAATGCATTCTCTGCCCCTTCAACCTTTAGTATGAAATAAATGTTGAATGTATTTGCTGAAATGTAAACCAACAAATTAACTGAATGGAAGGCTTCAGGTAACTCTTGTCATCTGTAGGAGAATACACGCAAAGGTGGTGTAAGGAGTCAGCTCTTGTGAAGCCAACACAAGAGTGAGAAAAAAAATGAAGTAGCTCCTGCACCCCAAAACTCTAAACTTTTATTTTAATTATATTGTATATATATCACAGCCACTTAGTTGTAAACCCCAACATTTCACAGTTCATCCACTACTTCATGAGTGGAAGAGCTGGAGCTAAAAGTAGAATTTTCATGCTGCTGTAACCCAATAAGATGAAATGATGCACTCATTTTGGATGCAGGATCAGAGTTAGATATGAGGAGTGCATGGGTCAACATCTACAGAATGGTATAATAATATGCAGTTTGTTTGCATGAACTAATTATTAACCACTTTCCATGACGCAGTGAATATGTAACTGCATATAGGTGGCCATGATACTGTAGAATTCATTATTTTAGCTGTAAATTAAATCAGCCAAGAGCCATGATAAATTAAACAGACAGCATAAATTTCCAAAGCATGTTACTTTATTGAAAGCAATAATAAAATCATGTAACATATGGTTATACAAATCAAAACCCATTATTAAGCACTACATAGTTTCTCGTTAACCACATTCATCAGCTTTCATTGGCTCCTTCATTCAGTTCTGGGTCCTATAAAATAAGACAGGTTTTAGTAAAATGTGTCAGTGCTTTGGTTTATATTATGATTCTGTTTATTATTTAGCTCAGGTTTGTATACCACACTTTGGCACTGGATGTGTGCCTCACTGACCCTGGCTTGCTCGAACCCATGCAAGCACTCCTTCCTCCATTTACTCAGTTTGCCAGATGCAGTGACCAGCCTCTTGGAGTGTTTAGCTATAATCAAAGCCATATACAGGTCCTCCCTTATGTCGGCAGACTGTGAGCCAGCATTAATGTGCTCCATGATCGTCCCTACATATCGCTCTGTAAAAGATGTCTTCCAGTCCTTGATCTTGCAAATCTGAAAGTGGACGAGGCAATGGGGCCAGATGGGGTGCATTCTAGGATATTGAGGGAGCTCAGGAAGGTGTTGGATGCACCTCTGATAGCCCTGTTCAACCACTAACTGGAGAAGGGAGTGGTTTCGGAAGACTGGAAGAGGGCAGATGTAGTCCCATTTCACAAAAGTGGAAGCAAAGAAGAAGTTGGAAATTACAGGCCAGTCAAGCCTGACTTTGGAGGTGGAGAAACATAGAAACATAGAATATGATGGCAGATAAGGACCACTTGGCCTACCTAGGCTGCCCATTTTCCTACCTAACAGATAAGCTGCAGATCCTAGTTAACCAACAGCCTACTTCCTCCTACCCCCGCTAGGACTGCCTTATGTCTGTCCCATGCATTCTTGAATTCCCCCACTGTTCTTGACTCGACTACCTCCTCAGGAAGGCTGTTCCATGCATCCACAACCCTCTCTGTGAAAAAAATACTTCCTCACATTACCTCTGAACCATCCCCCCCTCTATCTTCAAATTGTGTCCCCTTGTTTTGTACATCTCTTTTTCTGAAAGATACTACCCTCTTAATTAATAGAATCATTACTAGAGGAGAGGATTGTGGACTTTCTTGAATCCAGTGACCTACAAGATCTGAGGCAGCATGGATTTACTGGAGGGAGAGCATGTTAAATAAATCTTATAGATTTCTTTGACTCAGTGACCTGGGAATTAGATCAGGGTCAAAAAATCGAGGTATGCTCTCAAAGGAAAACAAGGAGACAAATATTTGCATCCAAACCAAATGGTTTAATGTTGCTCCTTAAAAGAAACAGCAGGTAACAGTGGTGCAATGTTTGCCCCTAGTGCCTTGACTCACAATGAGTATTCAAGGGGGTAACATGATTGGACAGAGCAGATCATTTTAAGCAATTAATTACATATTCATGAGCAGTCCACTTGGAATTTAAAGGAACAGCTTGCAGCCTACAATAAAGTGCCCTATTTAAGGTATATATTTTTTCTCTTTTTTATATTTTAAACATTTTTATATCTATTTCTTATTTCTGTATTTTATATTTTTGTAATTGGTTATATATAACAAAATTCATTGTTATTTTGTCAATGTCAAAATTAAAAAATAATATTAAAACTCACAAATCCCTATAATAACAAAAAATTCTAAGATATACATACAATGTTATAATAAAATGTAGCGCAAGAACATAATATCTAAGAAAACACCCTCTAGATTGCACAATTAAATTCATAAGCGAGTCCCTTAATGAGCACTTTCCAAATAGAAAACTATTAAACTTTTACATTTTTTATGCAAATACCATAATTAATATATGGAGTACTCTAGTTTGAGGACTATGCAAGAAAGGTGGGATGAAATAAGCAATAAAAAAATACAAAAAAGATGGATAGATTCTTTTCAAGCTTCTGGAATGTAGACGGATCCAAACATCAAGGCTTCATTGATCTTAACTTGCCATAATTTAGTACTAGGTAGGTGGGAGGTGTCAGTCAGTCCAGAGAGATCCTTTAAACCAAGTTGATACCTAAAAAGAAAGAGAAAACCATTGTAAAACTATTGTAATTATGTATACTTTACATTCAGTGCTTATAAGACTTAACAGTAAACAAAGCTAGGTCCTAGCAGTTTAAGTGCATACTTTATTTTTTAGTTTTTAAGAAAGGTTTTGAGTCCCATTGATTATTCAGTCCCTTTGGCTTAACACTATTTAATGTGAAAATCCACTTGCTCTTTTTCTGGAGCAAAGTGTTGGGGTGATCTCCACCTGATTTTAGTAATGGAATCCACTCAAAACCCATGAACTGTAGACATTCAGGTGAGGAGTTATGGTATTGTGAAAAATGTACTCCAACTGGGGTGTCAGATCTATTAATAATAATAATATATCTAATGTTCTCTTGAATTCTTTGTTTTAATGATCAAACCATTTTACCCACACAAATTAATCCACAGTTACACCACAGTACATATACAACCCATTCAGTGTCACAGGTAATAAATTTTCTTATAGTCATATTTTTTTCAGGTGATAATGGGTGCTCAAATTTTTTTACCTAATTTTGCAAACTTGCAAATATTGCACCAATGGCATTTGAAAAAAACTTTCAGTCTAGAGGGCGTCCAGTTGGAAGTAGCCATAGTCTTCTGCATTCTGCTGTAGACTAATTTATCTTTCATGTTGCAAGCCCTGCTAAATGTTACTCTAGGTTTGGATCCCACTGCACACTTTACTTCTTCATCTGCTAGCAAGATTAGCCAGTTCTTATGCATTACATTACCAATCTGCCCAGCTATATGGTTATATTCTGGTATAAAGATGCATGGGATATTTTCTATTATCTCTGGTTTCTGATGGTGTAGCAGTGACTCCCTTGAAATTAAGTCCACTTTCTATTTTGATTTCATCAATAGATTTTTATTATAGCCTCTAGCTAAATATCTGTTAATAAGTTTAAATACTCATGTGTTGTATGTAACATAGTTAGTACAATTCATTTTAAGTCTCAATAACAGGCTAAAGGGAATTGATTGCATGAGACTAGATCAGGATGGAGTGGTGGATTTGGCCTATCTAGATTTCAGTAATGCCTTAAACATCGTTCCACGTAGGAGACTCATAAACAAGCTGGGAAGCCTGGGAGAGGGTCCAAAGGTGGTAAACTGGGTGAGAAATTGGTTGGGGGACAGGAGACAGAGGGTGGTGGTAAATTGAGTTCACTCCAAGGAAGGGAGGGTAACCAGCAGGGTGCCACAGGGATCGGTACTGGGACTGGTCCTCTTTAATGTCTTTATTAGCGACATTGCAGAGGAACTAATAGGGAAGGTATGTCTTTTTGCAGATTACACTAAAATCTGCAACAGGGCAGACACTCCAGGGTATGTAGAACAAGTGAATAGATAGCTAAGAAAGTTAGATGAGTGGTAAAGGGTGTGGCAGCCAAGTTTCAGTGCAAAGAAGTGCAGAATAATGTACGTGGGGCACAGAAACCCAGTGGTGGAGTACAAAATAGGAGGAGTGATATTAGCCATCACCAAACAGGAAAGGGGCCTGGGGAAATTATATCTGATGACCTAAAGGTGGCCAGACAGTGTGACAAGGCAGTGGGGAGAGTTAGAGGTATGCTAGGCATCATAGGGAGAGGTAACACCAGCAGAAAGTGAGAGGTGGTGTTACCACTTTATAGATCACTGGGGAGACCTCACCTAAAGTACTGCATCCAGTTCTGCAGACCACATCTCTGGAAGAACATAGACAGGGTAGAGGCGGTCCAGAGGAGGGCAACCAAAATGATGCAGGGTCTGCATCACAAGCCTTTGTGGAGAGATTTAAGGACCTCAATATGTGCACCCCTGGAGGAAAGGGAGGATAAGATAGAAACTTTCAAATACTGTACCTCATGGGTTTAAATAAGGTTCAAGAGGGAAGCATTTTTCAGAGGAAAAGATGCTCAAGAACAAGGAGACATGCTATGAAGCTGGGGGGATGGTTCAGGACAGTTGTGAGGAAGCACTTCTTCACAGAAAGAGTTGTGGATGTCTGGAACAGCCTCCCAGCAGAGATGGTGGGGGAAAATTGTAATGGGTTTTAAGAATGCATGGGATAGGCATAAGAGAACCTTAGAGGTAGCGAAAGGGGGGGATAAAGTCGGAGATCAAATAGGGTCTGTGGTGTTAAAGTTCAGAATCCCATGGTGCAGCACCACCTTTGGACAATGTGCATTCACATACAGAGCTCCGCAGTGGTACAACTCCCTGCCTCCTGACAAAACCAATGCTACTGTACTTTGCTGGGCTCCTTTAAGAAAAACTCCGGCAGCATCTAATCTCATTGGCAACCTGTGACTGCTACCACTAGTTTGCCTTTACCTTGCTCCTACCATTTGCAATCTCTGTGATCCCTATTGATTAGTAAAATGTTACTCTTCATGTCCATTTCTTGGGCCCCTGGTCAAGTTAACACTTTCATGGGCTTTCTACCCCTGCCTAAATTATTTATTTCCCTCCTACCTTCCTCCTCTTCCTCTTCCTCTTCCATTTTTGGCCCCTCCGTCATTCCATACCTCTTTCCTCCCTACCACCTTAATACATCTTTATCATCACCCTACTACTCACACCACCTTGTCCTCCCTACTCTCCTCCACACTCCTCCTTCCCCCACCCTGCTCCCCCTTTATTCCACTTTGACTACACAGCTATTCTTCCCTTTACCTCCTATCTATCCCCATCCTACTCCCCACCCCTGCTTGCCTTCTCCATCCCCGCACTTTCCTCCTCCCTCCCCTGTCCCCCTCTACTGGTAGGAGACCTTACTTCTTTCTTTGATTCAGGCACAATCCAATTATCTGCCTATGTTGTTAGTTGTACAATTCTCCTTTTAAACAAGCGTCCTCATGTTATGTTACCATTAACCAGTGAAACGTTAGCCTTTGTTTTGACCCTGCACCCTGTACGTGCTTAGATTGTGTAACTATTGTTAGAATTTATGCCTGGAGACAGTTTTCAATTGTTTCATGCTGTATCTGTATCTGTGGGACATATCTGTATTCTTGTTTGTGTCATACCTGACGTAAAACTTATGAAAGAGTTTTCTGCTCAAAGGTGTTAATCCAAGATCTCGATAAATAAATAAATAAAAGGTAGGGAAAATGGGCATACTAGGTGGACCAAGTGGTCCTTATCTGCCATCAGTATCTATGATTCTATGTAACAACTTGTCTGCAGTCACATAGAGTGGCTGTAGAAGGCCTGTGAAGGAAGCCAGGACAAACACTGGAACTATAGTAGCATTTTCCAGCTTTTCCAGGATGGCAGGTGTTGTATGTGCACAGTAAAGGTTCATTATCACAATTGTATGCTGTTCTGACAGGAGATCTTTTTTGGCAGATGAACTGTTTGTATGGCTGCATTGCAGTCTCAATAAGTAACAGCATGGTTTCCTGAGTAGCCCAGTGGTTTTCTATCTAGGTAATGCTCCAGTTTGGTAGGAAATAGACATTAGGCAGGCTGGCAGCTCTCTTGCCCTGGCAAATTACCTATGGGGCAGGTAATTACCAGCAAGTGTACACCCTATGACCTATGATACCTGCGGTTTATCACCAAGACTGGTGACCTCAAGCTGCTTTGCTCCCACCTCTTCCATTGCCCACTGGGAGCAAGGTACAAGATTTACCCAGGTCTCATCAATATTTATAACCAGCTCTAGCAGTACAAGCTCCTGCCTAGCCACATGGCTGATGCATTCAAGGAAGTTTGTTTTTAGTATCTCAGAGTCATAGAGAGGGGTCTTTTACCCTGTCGTAGTGCCTTTTCCTTTAACAAACCCCAGCCTGATTAGGAACTGCCATGCCCCATGATGTGTGAATGTTAAAGGAGAACTAAAGTCAAAATTTACAATCAAATATGTTGTGCAGAGTGTTTCAATTTGTGGGTGTACTCCTATTAAAGCCTTCTCTTTGTTTGCTGAAAGAGTTTTTTCTAAGTTTGCTTGCTGGTTTCATGGCCCCCGGGGATCTCCATATTAGCATTTCTAATGTCCTTTCTTATTCCTATAATGTCTCATGTCCATGTGACTGTGATGTGTCCAGAACCATTGATTGAGAGTGTAATAACTGCTGCAGCAGCAATCTACTGTTAGAGGCCTGACATTCTGGCTTCAACTAAATAACTTTGTCTAATCCAAATTTTCTGTTTTCTAGGTATGTAACTAGGCCTAGCATCAGAAGTGAATGCTTTGTTTTTAAAGCTTTCCATTATATCAAATTACACACAACCATTAAGAAAGCACACAAATCACCCAAGGTCACAAAAGCCAAAATTAATGAAGACTCTAGCTGTTTCCTTACATAATAACCCACTCAGTTATCCCTCAGGCATTTGCCATGTGTAAATGTAACCTTCATTGGAGCTCCCTGGACAAGGAGAGTTCATTAACATAACTGCTATCCCACTGTAAACCTCAGAAAACAAGGTCTGGCAGAGCCACTACGACTGTAAATGCATTAACTAGATAAGGGTGTTTCATGGGCTTAAACATAAACATGAATTGCTGTTGCATACACCAACAGAATCAAAGTACAGTACATTGAGAAAGGGCAGATATATAAATAATGCACCGTCTGTATTACAGTTACCTATATGTTTCACATTTTATTCTGTGCGCTGTTATAGCAATCAACTCAACAGAACCGGGCCATCATATACATGAAGGTACTGTACCTTAATTGCAAACACTGCTGAGACAACTATATATTGTGGCAAAGTGGAAGATAAACACAATGTTGAGACACATTTTTGAAGACATTTTCTTAATTGATATTTTTTTAGAGATTGCTCTACAGTTCACACACATAATTAGTATAATATAAAAGTGCATATACCCAAATGTCAATGTAAATTGTATACATTTTATTACAAGTTATTCCCTAGAAGGAAGATCTTACTGTACAAAGCCTAAAAATGGGCGTAAGGTAAAAGTAAACTGAGGTAGGTGTGTTATTGAGGGTATTGCATAGATTATCTTTTATTGCCGCTCCACCCCAGGTACACACAATATGAAAACAAACAACCCCTTGATATGAAGCAACAGGAATTAGTTAGTACAAGGACAGAAACAAGTAGGAGGCTGAGTAAGTGGGTAGACAAGCCTGAGTATGGTAAGTCAAAAAACATTTCAAAAAGTCTCACTATTATAATTCATGTTTTACAAATGAGTCTGCATAGTTGAACATTTTTGTAAAAAAATAACAATGGGAGTTATTCCACATATGTTCACAGGTGCCACTTATGCAGGTGGAGGAATTTGAGGCCTGGATGCACCAGTCTGCCCTGCTCCTGAGTCAGAAGATCATGGCAGAGAGGCAGAGATGCTGGGGGTTCCATTGATAGCTTTTAAAGCAGAGGGAACCAAATCTGATGAGGCCAAAGAGGGGCTATTAGAATCATGTGAGCCCCTTCCACCTGTAGCTTCAGGAGGAACCTCTGAAGCATTGGGAAGGAAGGAAAGGCATTCAAGAACCTCCCTGTCCAGCAAAGAGACAATGCATCTCACCAGAAAACACCATGCCTGAGAACAAGCGAGCAAAAGTTGGATAGTTTTGCATTGGATGGGGAGACAAAGAGGTCTGTCTACGGCTGACCCCACAGGTCGAATAAACTTTTAACCACCTCTTGATTTAGCTCCCACTCATGAGCCCTGACAGTGGTGTGGCTGAGACTATCTACCTGGATGTTGCTGATGCATGGCACATGGACAGCAGTCAGGCAGAGGTCATGCTGGACTGCCCAGTACAACACTCACATCATCTCCTGGCATAGAGGGTATGAGTGAGTGCCTCTCTGTTTGTTCAGGTACCAGACCACAGACATATTATCAGTCTGAATCAGGAGTGTCCCTGGACATAGAAGAGGCTGGAAGGCCTGGAGGGCATATAGTACTTCCCTCATTTCTAACACATTGATGTGTAGAGACACTTCCAGCTGAGACCATGTTCCCTGGGTCTGATGGTCTCCTCCTAGGTGGGCTCCCCAGTCTTGACATGAAACATCCATTGTAAGGGTCATGGTAAGAGCATGGGGTTGAAAGAGGAACCCCCATGGAGAGATTGGCCAACTCCTGCCACCAAAGAAGATCCTTCTTCATGTACCTGGACACTAGGACCCTGTGGTCCAGGTTGTTCAGCCACTAATCCCATTGGACACGAAGAGTCCACTGGGTCACCCTTATATGCAGTCTGGCTAGAGGAACTGTAGGGATCACAGCTGCCATCAGCCTGAGAAGATGGAGGATCGACCGGGCTGTGGTCCAATGTGAGTCGGCCACTAATCTGGCCTGCTCCTGCAGGGTCTCTGCTCTGTCTGATGGGAGAAAGGCCCTGCCCTGGACCATATCCAGCACCACCCCAAATGAATTGTAAGTGCTAGAAGGGGAGAGGTGGGACTTGGGATAGTTGACTGTTATTCCAAGTCTGGAAGAGAAGCCCAGCATGAAGGAGAGTGACTCCCTCAGACTGCTCTGTGATGGGGCTGGTTGAAGCCAATCATCCAGATACAGGCACAATTAGATCCCTCTGTGGCATAGGGCCATAGCCACCACTGCTAGACACTTGGTAAAAACCCGAGGTGCTGAGGATAGGCCAAAAGGGAGGGCCTTGAACTGGTAGTGTTCCCCCTAGAAGGCAAACTGAAGAAAGTGGCAGTGGGCCTGGAAGACAGGGATATGCAGGTAACCATCCTGCATGTTCAGTGCACAAAGCCAATAGCTCTTGTGGAGCAGGAGTAGAAGTCCCTGGATGGTGAGCATGCAGAACCTCTTGTACTCAATGTACAGGTTGAGCATGCTGAGGTCCAAGATGAGTCTTAGGTTGTCCATCTTTTTGAGGCACTAGGAAGAAATGGAAGTAGTATCCTCTTCCTATCTAGGCCAGAGCCATGGGCTCTATGGCTGACTTTTGCAGAAGAGCCTGGATCTCATCCCCCTATCAGAGACAGGTGCCTTGGAGGATAACGGGAGAGGCCTGGGTGGTTGTCCAGAGACCCATCTAGGAACTCTATGGTGTGACCTCTTGCTATTAACTGAAGGACCCAAGAGTCCGTGGTTATGTCCTTCAACCCTGGAAGGTGGAGGGCAAATCTCCCCTTCCCCCCACTGGTTCCCCTAGAGGATCTGGAGAAGGCAGGGAGAGTCCCCCACAAGTCAGGAGGCTGACAGGAGGGAGTCAGCAGCTACTCTGTGGAGCTTCTGGGACTTGGCAGGGGGAGTAGGGGTTCCTTATGCTGGATAACAGCATTTGGCCTGGAGTTTGGCAGGGGTCTCTTTGATCTGGTGTCTCTTTTGCTGAAGAAAAGGCTGTTTGCCTTTGTAACCCCCTCGGTACATGGAGCGGATGTCGTGGATGGATTTACCTCGATCCTGCAATTCAGTGATAATATCCTTCCTTAGCGTCACCTCCGAATAACACAGATCCCCTGAAAGGTGCATCCAGGATGGAGGTCTGGACATCTTGTGCCAGGCCAGCAATCCTGAGGCATGAATATCGCCTAATGCAGACAGCAGTGGCTGTGGTGTGAGCAACTGAGTCTACTGTGTCATAAGTTACCGGAGGGCATGACAACAAAAGATTTTAGCCATTCTTACTGTCTTCTCAATCTCAGCATTAAGCTCCTGGTCCTGGATAGCTTCCATCTTTGACTCAAGTGAGGCCAGGGAAGATTTCTGATAGGAAACCATATGAGCCACATAATTAAGGGACCTGAGAGTGCAAGTGGAGGAGGAATGGATCTTGAGACTGAAATTGTTCTGCTGCTTAGACTCCTTATCAGGAGGAGACATGCTCAAATGTTAGGTTTAGAGGACCCATCGTGGGCAGCCATGACAACAACTGAGTCTGCATTAGGATGGCCAGTAAGGTGTGTGACCCCATCTGGGGGGTGGTACACCCTGTCTACCTTTTTGAAACAGCTAGAATGGAGGAAGGCTATTGCCAGATAGTGGATCTCAGATCTTTATGGGGCCTAGTCCAAGGCAGTATGGGCATAGGAGCTGTGTCAGTCGTGTCTAGATGCTCTGCAAGCCTTTTCCACTTTGGTTGCTGTTCCTAGATAGCCCAGCCACAGGCATTTTGTATAGTTATGAGGAGTTCTGCAAAGGAAGGGTCCTCTGGAGGGGACTTCAGGGACTCCTTAGTCTGAGGCTCTATAGGTGTATGTGTACCAGAGCTAGAGGACAAGTCAGAGTCTGAGTCTGAAGAGTTCCTGCTGGGGGACTGAACCCTTTTTAGAGAAGTGTCCTGGGTTTTGTCCCTGACCTGGTGTCTAGAGGAGCCTTCTCCACAAAGGTGGAAATCCACAGGAGAGGCTTATCTAGAGGTCAGAAAGGAGGCAGGAGTAGAGGCTACCACTGGTTTCTGACGGTCAAGCTCGGAGGCTAGTTGAGTTCTGTCCTCCTGAATCAGAGTCTGAAACATTGCCTGGATATCAACCTGAGGCTGCTGTGGAGGTAGAGGCTGAGGCTGAGGCTGAGGAGGAGGAGGTGGTGGAGGAGGAGGCTGGTATAATGCATAGCCCAGCATCTGATATTGAGGGTATCCATGAGCCTGATAGGAGTAGGGAAAGCCAGAAGGAGCATACCCTTGATTATCCGGTGATATTAGCAGGACCAAAATAGCGTAAACGAAAAGAGCACTACCGTAATAGCGCATTACATTATAGCGTGCATCAGAAATGGGCGCAATGCACAATGACAGTGCAGAACAGAATAGTTAATAATAGACAGCATGATGTTTTTGTACTCTGAACTGTGATTGATTGATGAATGTGATTCAGGTGTGATATGACGTATGCTGATTACCTGACTTCATTACCTGTCGTGTTAGTGTCACAGCAGTAGTAGTAGTGTTTGGAAGCATGGAAGCCCACTACGTTAAGTCAGAAAGGAGGCAATCTTGCACTGTAACAGGGTTTTCTATACCGCAGAGAGTGAATTTGTGGGGAGAAATCCTACTGGAAATGCTTGCAATATGCAAATGAACACTGTTTTGCTAGGGTACATATAATTGGAGATCTTGTTGTGAAAAGTATGGGTAAACACAACCATGTCCCTGACCCTGTAACTGTCATGCAGAAAGAAGCTGTTGCAGAGATTAAATCAAAAGCAGCTTCTACCACAGAAACCACCCTCCAGATCGTTGTTGCTGGCCGTACTCAACTACCTCCAGAAGTTGCACCACAGCTTCCAGCTGTGCCATTGTTCAAAAGAACTGTCCATAGGACACAACGAGTGATGACTAGTCCTCCACCTGAACCATTAGATGCTATTTCACTTGTACTGCCCCCTGAGTACTGTGTTACCGATACTGGGGAAAAGTTCTTGCTTTTTGATTCTGGACCTGTCAGCAATCGATTTGTCATATTCTCCACTGCGCGAGATCTGGAAATGCTGAAGACATGTAAGCATATGTTTGCTGATGGCACATTTAAAAGCTGCCCATCAATTTTTGGGCAATTGTATACTATACATTCTATCAAACTATGTAATGTTATCCCACTTGTGTATGTGCTCATGACAAGCCGCAGTGCAGCTACTTACCATAAGGTACAGTCAGAGATAAATACAATGTGTTCTACACTCAATCCTGAAAGTGTGCTGATTGACTTTGAGCAGGAGGCCATTAAATCTCTTAGGCAATGTTTCCCTCAAGCACAATTGCGTGGCTGTTTTTTTCATCTGTGCCAATCCGTATGGCGCAAAGTGGAGGAGCATCATGAAATATGTAGCAATGATATACCACTATATGTCCGACCCTGTATTTGCCCTCCACATCAGATGTTTGCCGGCATTGGCTCATGTGCCCAAAGCTGATATTGTTTCAGCTTTTGAAGACTTGATGTCCCAAAGGTTTTTTACCAGCAACTCAGACATACTGGACCCTGTATTGGACTACTATGAGGATATGTGGCTGGGTAGACCACTTGGCAGAGGAGGGCAGCTGAGACCAATGTTTGCTATTGATTTGTGAAACTGCTACAATTCTGTATAGTTGGAATTGCCGAGAACTATCAATGGAGTGGAAGCATGGCACTGCAAATTCAACCACTTTGTGGGTGTTCACCACCCATCAATCTGGCACTTCCTAGATTTTGTGAAATGTGAACAAAAGTACAATACCGCAAGGGTGGAACAACTAGTAGCAGGTACAAAGAAAAAATACAAAGACACTGCCAAGCGTATTCAGGGGATAGTGTCACAGTATGGTGCAAGGTCAATGTATGAATACATTAAGGGAATAGCATTCAACTTTCAGTTGCAAGCATAGAGTATCCTTGCTTAGATCAGCTTACTAATTGTTTCTGTGATGGTGTGAAGGTGTTTTTTAAAAGTGTGGTCCTTTAGTCCAGCAGAGGGTGCTTATGCAAAATAATTAACTTGAAACTTGAAAGTCACTTAACTTTCACAAACAAAATGTTGTGATGGTGCATTAATTCATAAAATAAAGTATGTTTTTTAAGTGTGGTGGTCATTCAGAGAGCACTTATATCACCAAATGTTGTGATGGTATTTTTTTTTCTATAACAAAGTATGGATTTCTCAAAATGTATCTTACTTAAAGGTGAAGTGCTGATGTGTTGTTAATCATTGCCTTTATTTGGTATTCAATAAATTCTAGATCTCGTATATACTGATGTTGTCCGTGTTTCTGTTGAACGATATTTTATCTTCGTGCTTAATTGTAAATGCACTCTGAAACAGCTGCAGCATTTTTTATGCACCCATATTGTATGCACTTATCGTGCCACACTTTTTTCACACTATTCCATACCCCAACACATAATGGGTTGATGACCAGGCTTTGGATACCCCAACGAAGGGTACATTTGGTATTATGGGGGTGGATAGCCTGGAACATTGCCGATTGATCCAGCTAGAGGTGGAGCTGGAGGCCCAGCAGGAAGTGGGGCCAAAGGCCCAGCAGGATGTGCAGAAAGACCAGGCATTGGTCCCATAGGGACATTCCAAGGGGCTGGCACTGGATCAGGAACAGGAATGTCCAGCACCAGATGATTCTGTGCCTGGGGGACTGATGGAAGGCTGTCCAGCATTTGAGGAATGGCTGGAGTGCCAGATATACCCTGACCTAGTGAAGGGTCACATGGTGAAGGATCACTTGGCATCTAAGTGGGAGTAGAACCCGATGGATGACCCACTGTCAACTGGGGAGCTGGAGTCCTAGATGCTGGAACCTGGTGGTCCAACAGGGCTTGGATGGAGGATGCTCTGACAGAAGGTCTCCAGAGGGATTAACAATAGACCCAGTGGGCGAATCAAGAAGAGACTGCCCCAGCCAAGGAGGGTGAACCTCCAGATTAGTGCCTACCTCCATCTCTTGATCTTCAGGCAAGTCCGGAGGGTCTGGTTGTGACAGTGGGAGTGAGGAACCCTCAAAAAACTGTTGCATGTCCAGCAGCTGGCTCAACTCAACATTGGGAGTATACTGCAACCCCAACAGGAGAGCCCCAGCTATGCAGTCACCAGAGGAACTGGGGAGTAACTCATCAGCCACGGCAGTTCAGATATCAGAAGAGCTAACATCTGACATATCATCCTGGGCCATGCAGACAGCAGCGGAGCTGGAGTCCAGTTTACCAGCTGTGACCGTGTGCTCCTTGGTGGGGCGTAGGAGCAACTTAGTGACCTGGCTGCTGGCGATAGACCCTGAAGAAGATATGGACCTAAAGAGCACAATTGGGGATTCTGTCATCCAAGAAGAGCCCTGACTGCACCTTGAGTAAAGCAGGCAGGGAGACCGTGGTCTGATCCACCAGAGTGGTAGGAGACCTGGCAGTAGGGGTACTTACCAAAGTGGAGGCTGCTGCAGTGTCAGTGATGCCTGATGGTCGCCACCAAGTGGATGGAGGCCTATCCCAATCTTGATGCCTCTCTTTGTCCTTTTTCTTGTTTTTGGGTTCTGGCATTGGAGAAGAAGATCTTTCCCATGGATTCTGCAGCCTTTTTTCCATCAAAGCTAGGCACTTCTCCAACAAGTGGGCATTAAGCTTTTTCTGGTACCTAATCTATGTGGCCTGGTTGAAGGATTGGCAGGGTGCACGATCCTTGACCCAGTGTTTGGGGCCTAGGCAGATAATGCAGTGTGAATGCTTGTCAGCATGCAGGATTTGGGTGCCTCAGGACTTGCACCACTTCTTTTTGACGCATAACCCAACTGTTCATGTTCCTGAATTGTACCTCCAACTATATACCATACTGTAAATTTGTCACTGTTATTTATTTGCTTCCCCTTTCTTCTGTATATTCCTCAATATCTCTGTATTAGACCTGTTTATGTTAGACCTATTTATACTGTGTTTTACTATGTAATTGTTTAACCTGATGTTCTAATCTCTTTTTATCCTAAACTGGACATTTGTGTAAATGAGCATTTTTGCTCACATAGCTTTCAGTATAAAATAAAGATAAATTGATTAAAAACTGGACTGACAGACCTGAATCACAGTAGTTCTGTAAAAATTCAAACTGGCCATACTGGGTGCAACTTGCACAAATACTGCTGGTCCAGTCACTCTGGTTGCACTGTTCAGTATGACTTTTACTTATCTGGTGCGCTCCTAGAAGTCTTTTTTTCAACCCTTCCTTGACATGATTGAAAACGGAACCATCAGGACCAGACCAGATAGGTAAAAGCCAGACCAGATCATCTGGAGTGAGTGGATCAGCAATATTTTCACAAGCTGTAACCCGTCCAGATTTTACAGCTCTGGTCCAGGTCTGGTGATCTGGTATTTACCCATACCCCACTGCATGTGGCTTAGTGATATACTGTACCGATGAATGCAGAGTCTAACCCATTGAAAGTTGAAGTTTCAGAAAACCATTATGCTAAAAAATACCAGGACTCACTCCCCAACCCCCAAGTCACACTTAGTCCTCTACCAAAGTCATGCTTAAATATTGGTGCCTCTACATCCACACCATTAAGCTTTTAATGCCATCATGCCTCTTCTGCTGCCATGAGCTCTTCCATCCTTGAAGTCCCATTCTGCTTGTGGCAGCCCCCTCCCCACCAAAACCAGGTAATTTTCCAGAAAGCAGCTCTTTACACCACATTAACTAAATTACTGCTAAACTCCTTATTTTTAAACATTTTATTGAGAAATGTTTGTTTTAGTATATCTATGGTCAGGAAAAAATAATTTGTAAAAGAAACCAAAGCCCCCATTTATCAGTTCATTTAATCACAGTGCAGCATGTTATGAACTGGTCAGATTCTATGTTTAACCTAAGTCAAACAAAAATTAGACACACATATGCCTACTATTTGCAAGTGAAGCAAATGTGGTTACTATCATTCAGTTGTAAACACCTACAGTCACTAATTTCAGGTTAAGAACATTCAGTAGAATATAAACAGTAGCCCAGAACTGCCTGCCTGAGAAAATGAAGTTGGTGTAGTATTTGGAAACAGACAACACTGGGACTCTTGCTATGGAATGTCCTGCAAAGTAGCACAATGACTGCTCTTAGGATGGTGGTGTCAAATGGTTTAATGAGGTGTTCATAGGGCCTTAGGGTAATTTCAGAGCTAATTTGTTGTACAGAAAGCTCCAGGAAGTGTTTAACCCATTCTACTTCCAATAGCTTTCTATGATGTCTGTACTATCCATTGGTAATCTGACATAGAATGACTGCCTGTAGATAATGAGTTAACTTTCTGTGGGCTCAATTAACTCCTCAAGCCAGAGGAAAAATAGTGCTCTACAACTTCCTATACACACACAAGCAGCATAGCAATGAGGTTTCAGCAGAGGAATCTATTTTTAACACTCTATCATGTTGTTTGGTAGCAAATATGACATAAGCCCTTTTCTGAATGCAAAACGCCTGCTGGGCTTTGCCCACAGTCGTAAAGAGAGCTCTTGTTGAATTAATGGTCTTGGACACATCACTGTTACATGGGACAGAAGGCATGGCAGGAACAAGAAGAGACATTAGAAATGTTAATATGGAGAGCCCCAGAGGCCATAAAACTGGCAAGCAAATTTAGAAAAAAATCCTTTCAGCAAATAAAGGGAATGACTTACTAGGTGTACACCTACAAAACAAAACACTCTGCACAACATATTTTTGTAAATTTTGACTTTAGCTTTCCTTTAAATGTCCCCCAGATTTGGCTAACAGTTTGTGGTTGCTCACTTTAGAAACCCCTATGGCAACTGCATCAACCACCCAGGCATTTACGACTGCACTTTCTGTATGGAAAATTGTTGTTATTTGTTTGGGCTCCAACTCTATTTCATCAATTAACAACGTTGGCCGACCACGAGGCCTGGTAGGGAGATGCGGAATATGTAATGCAGAATAGGTAACTGTCTTTATTTTGTCATGGTAGTCTGATTTAAACTTCCTGATGGTAATTTCATATATGGGTTTACCATACTTACCATGGTAGTAGGAGACCGCATTCATGAGACCATTCATATCTGCATACTTTCCCAATTCTAAATGAATTTCTAGTGTATAATGTGCATAGCCAGTTCATCTTCATGGGGGGATGCTGTATGCAGTTCCTTTATTATGCTATCGGGAGGTTTCAGGGAAAGTACAGTGCTGTCACCAAGTGCAGTAGCAGTAATACTCCAGCGCTGTCACTGAGTATAGTAGCAGTAATTTCTTCTACAACAAAAAGCTCCCTTTTTACACCCTTGTTTCGCTGTAACCACTGCACCAGTGACATTTTAATTCAACCAGACAACAGTCAGCAGCAGAACATGAGTGAACATTAATGAGATACTGCTACCTAAATAGAGTTCAGCAGAATCTTTAGCAGCTGGTTACAATCTGTCAGTCAAGTTTAGAAGAGACAGCTACTGGTGGAACAGCTGATTGCTGATTACTGTCAGAATGTCTGTGCCTATAAAGGGATTGACTAGCAATGTAGCAATGTAAGGTGGTTAACTTTACTGCAATGGTTGTCTATGGCTGTATAGTTACAAAGTTGGGGTGCAAATATAAAAGAGCCACTAAAAAGTCAGTAGCATTGAATCCACAAAGTTAAGTTGCATGTCACTTAGTAGTTTTACAGTATATGCAAAATAATTAAAATGTTATATTATTGAAGAGCTTTTGGGTGAATGAGCCTTCTCAATTGTTTTCACTCTAAAAAGAAAACTGCACCAGATCAAATGATTGGGATTATGAAGTCTATATACATTTATTTATTAACTTAGTAACATACTGTAGTGACATAGTAATTTAAGATCAGAAGAAACTCTAGATCCATTGTAATGGCTCCCTGCATCACAAGCAAAGATAAAATAAGTTTGATGTGAAACACATACCAGTTTATAGGGATTCCCTGCCTACTCTACCACCAATTATTAACTGATTGATTGATTGACTGATTGGTTGATCGATTGATTTGTTTGTTTATGTACTGTACACGTTTTGCACAGAAAGGCACATTTTGCATGTGCTCATTTCCAGGTATATCCTGTGTGTAAGGGGGGGCTACAAAAAAGGGACATACAGTATGTGTATAAGCAGAACTAATGCAACATAACTTACAGAATGATAAGCGCTGCAATTGCAAGTCAGTGATTACAATTCTAAAATTAGCAAGTACCAGGGCATAATTGAGGGCTTAGAGATGGTGGGGGGGTGCTAGCTGCAGGACCAACAGTGAAAGGAGAACTGACAGAGTAGTTACTTGAAGGAAAAGAAGGAGGGAGATAAACTACAGTATGTGTGGGTGAGAGATTGTCCGGGGGGGTGGATACATAACAACAGACACAACAAAATGTGCTCCAACCACTGATCATGCACATCACTTGGAATTAGATTTTGGGTTTTTTTGTGGTTTTTGGGTGGGATAATGCCCCCATATTTGTCTATTTTGCCCTCTGAATCTTCCCTATATTGGAGATCATCAAGACTGCACATTATCTTCAAGCAGAGCAAGACAGAGGGAGAGAGAGAGAGAGAGAGAGAGAGAGAGAGAGAGAGAACTGCTTTCATCATGACAAACACTGAGCCACAAATGCCAGACAATCTGGAACCAAAGACCACCCCCTCCATGGATGTAAGCACCTCACACTCACTACTGACATACCTCCAACCCATCATACAGTAGTAAACCTGTGTCCTGATGCAAACCTAGCACTTACAGGTGGCAGTGGGAGACATTGCTATTTTGTTATTGTGCCAGTCTGGAATGAGAATTTGCTAGTCTAAGCGTACTTTCACAAAACCAAATATAAAGCAACAGCGTCTGCATGCTAAACTATAGATTGCCTATCTCAGTTGTCTAGTTCATCTGAACTTGTGTGAGAGCAAACATATTGAAAAATGACATTCAACTATTACAAGGCAGATGTTGCTGAAATATAGGTTTACAGACAGTTATGAAGTGTCCAGAACCAGGGTGGCTGTAAGTCAGGGGTGCCTGAGTGAAAGTCCCTACAGTGGTGCTACTTCCTGCACACCAGCTGAACTGGCACTACAGTGTCATGGGTATATGTAAGACATGCATGAACCTAAAGCATATAACAAGGTGGGAGATCTGGTAAATTCAGATGGCAAAGTAAGAAAGGCTCTGTCCCAAGGAAAAACCTCACTCACTGGTGAGTTGCAAAAAATAAGAGGAGTCATGGGACTGCTGTAATAGACATGTAAATGGTTAACCTTTTTTATGGACCCTAAGGTTTTGACTTGTGTTGGGAGCCAGAATAGAGCTTGTCTTGCATTGCTAGCAAGGAGAGTGATTTGAGGACCATGTTCCAATGTGTGTAACTTTAAATTGTTTAGTAAACATGAGAACTGACAATGTAGCAGACTGATTTGTTTTATTAATTTTTTTATACCAGGTAAGTTACACAAGGTATGCATATACCTACTATTTTTAGGCATGACCTGGGAGATTTACAGTAGCAGTCAAGGACAAAGTTTCAACATTACACTTTATTTCTGACATGACAGAAGGGGCACAGAGCAAAGCTCACCAAGGAGTGAATTGAAAGGAAAGAAACTGTATATAGCTAGAGACTGAGTGTATTTGATGGAAACAGGGGATGCATCTGGTGAACAGTTACCACCTAATCCTAGACATGCCTACCCCATATCTCTGCCTGATGCCAAGATGGTGACTAAGATAAAAGCTGTCTGAAGCAGTGAGCAGAGAGTCTCTACCAGTCCCTATCTGAGGACTTGATGGTGACTCACCCTTGGGTCGATGGGTGAGTCAGGGGCTGACAGGGATGATGGTTTTTCAGTAGATGGGCCAGGGAGGGGAACTTTGACAGTGATCCATCAGGGGGTAGCACTAGACTGTCACAGATGGGCTGTGGTACATTTCCACAAAATCAGATTGGGTGGGGAGAGATATCCACTAGACTGCCAGTAAAGGGCTTTAGCATAGTTCCACAATACCAACGAGGATTGGGTGAGATAGAAGGGGTTCACTAGGTTACCAGAGAAGGTCTTTAGTACAGTTCCACAATACTGACAGGGTTCAGTTAAGGGAATGGGGCACTAGACTGCCAAGTAAGGGCTTTAGTACAGTTCTACAATACTGGTAGGTAGCAGGTGAGAGAGGTGTAAGAAACATAGAAACATACACATTGGATGGCAGATAAGGACTGCTTCATCCATCCAGTCTGCCCATTCCTCCCTATCTACACTATTACTGCAGTCTGTGCCCCTCTAAGCTCTTTCTCCCTCCCCCTTTCCTTTTCACTATGATTCCCTTGTGCTTATCCCCTGCATTCTTGAACCCAACCACTGTTTTCACCTCCACCACCTCTTCTGAAAAACTGTTCCAGGAATCCACCACCTTTCTGTGAAGAGATACTTCCTCATATCTCTCCTGAATCTACCCCTCTCCAGCTTCTTAGCATTTCCTCTTGGTCTTGAGCACCTTTTCTTCTGAAAAATACTTCCCTCTTGTTTATTTACCCCCATTATGTATTTAAAGGTTTCTATTACATTCCCCCTTGTCTGTTCCATGGTGTACATATTGAGGTCCTTTAGTCTCTCATAGGGCTTCTGATGCAGATCCTGCAACATTTTAGGGTGGGTGTCCATTAGACTGCCATTGTAGGACTCTTCAATATTGCACAGTATTATTATTGAGCAGTACTGACAGCAATCAGGGGTGGAGGGACCACTGGACTGCCATGGCAGAGAACTGCAATATGGCTCTGTACTGACTGTGATGTGGCAAGTGGAAGCTGGTGTCACTGGCAGCAGTGGTGCCAGGGGTCATGGGTCACCCACTACTATGCATGTTGATAAAAGCAAGATTTTTAAAGTATTAATTAATGCTGCCTCGGCAGTCTGTTAGTGCTTACAAAACACTTAAAATATATCACTACACCCTGTATGCAAAAGGAGTCCTCATTAACATGAACACAGTGATGTATTCTGCATGTTAACACTATCCTCTGTGCATGGTGCCAGGTGACCCTTTAGATATTGCTTCCACTTCATCCAAATATAGTAAGTCCAGTTAGTGCAGTGCTATGCCTGTTAGTGCTACAGCAACCTTTATAAATTGGGGGGCAGTATAGCATAGTAGTTAAGAGCACTAAGCTGGAGAACTAGATTTGAAGCCTGCAGTCACCACTTGTTCCACCCAAATCGAGCAGAGAAAGTTTACAGGAGTTTACTGATAAATCTGATATTAAGGCAAGAGGTGAACTTTTGGTCTTGGAAGACTTTAATTCTAACTGGTCTGATTCTGTGATTACCAAATTAAGTGGAGTCTTGCTCCAGACAAATCTACAACAGATGATTACACTCACTAGATGAATGAATAAAAGGTCAAATAGGCATACTGTGCTGGACTGGCTTCTGTCAAACAGGCCAAATCATATTCAAAAATGTAGTATTATTTCGGATTCTTTAAGTGATCATTATCCCATTTTTTGTCTATGGAAACATTCTAGTACCCCGAAATCTAAACCAGTAATGAGTATATTCAGGAATGTTTTTGACTTTGAATTATTTGGATTTCACGCACAGTTAAGGAACATTGATTGGTCCTATTTTCATCTCATTCTGGACATTAATTGTGCATTGGATTTTTTTATTTATGAACTTATTTCAGTTCTGGATCAGTTTGCCCCTTTACTTAAGAGACACCTAAGTGGAAAACAATCTAAATGACTTACTCCCCCTTTGCTGAAATTAATGAGGAGTTGTAACAGTGCATGGAAAAAATACAAATTCAACAGTTCAGAGTCTAACTTTTAAATTTACTGATGTTTAAGGAACCAGTGTAAATCTCAGATTAAATTAGCAAAAATGCAATATTTAAAACAAAAACAAGCTGACAGTCTTACTGGTAATAGAAAATGTTGGAACACAATTAATAGTTTAATAAAACCCACCGATGACACAGAGTTATCCAAGGAAATTGGTAATGATTTTATTTCCTGCCCTCAGAAAATAGCTAATGAATTTAAGAGAAGGTTCACACATTTGGAAAAGTACTGAACTGAGCTCGCTTGTTCAATGAACACCCCCATTAATGGATTTACAAACAGACCTAAATTCTACTTTAAAGTCAATATTCCTAGCACAGTTAGAAAGCTATTATAGCAAATAAAGCCAGACAGCTCGGGAGGGTGTGATGGACTTATTCCTAACCTAATGAGAGTAGCTGCTGCTGAACTATGTTTTCCAATCTGTCTCTTATTTTATTTATCATTTTCTTTGGGCCATGTTCCGGATCTATGGAAACATTCCCAGGTTACTTCTTTTTATAAATCTGATTCTGTTCAGGAATTTGACCTATATCTGTCTTGTCTGTCTTAGCAAAAGTTCAAGAGAAAATTGTCTACAAAAAGTTTGTCGAATATATAGAAATGTTTGGGTTGTTCTCTTAAAGCCAACATAGGTTTAGGAAGGGCTGAGGGACAGAGTCTGCCTTGGTCGAGTTCACAGGCATGGTCCTGGAGGGCATGGAGAAGGGGTGTCTTACTGAGGCCGCATTTGTGGACTTGATGAAAACATTTGATCTGGTTGATCATGAGCTCCTAATACAAAGGCTGGAATCTCTGAGGATGGGTCTCTCTTCCCCGGGGTGGTTTGAGGATTACCTCAATGGCAGATATCAGATAAATACAGTGGTGCTATCCCTGATATAGAGCCTGTAAAATATGGGGTCCCTCAGGGCTCCATTCTGGGCCCAGTTTTGTTTTCTTTGTTTTTTGATGGTATCTGTTCTGCACTTGATGATGTTCAACTTACTTTATATGTTGATGATGCTGTAATCAACACATATGGAACTACTTTTCCTGACTTAAATGAGATTTTGACAAGTGAAGTGTGCAAGCTTTAGCTATGGTCTTAAACAAATCTAAAACAAAAACAATGGTGTTTGGAACAACAGCTAGACTTAGATTGACAGGGTCTAGCTTATAGGTGTTGACCCTTGATGGTACACCCTATGAGAACATTGATACATTTCAAAATTTAGGTGTCACCTTTGACCCGGTCCTGAGCTTCGAACCCCATACTGTTAAAGTAACTTCCAAGGTTCATTCCAAGCTGGCTTTACTGTATAGGTTACATTTGTTTCTTACTTCTGATTGAAGAATAGCTATAGCCAAAGCCCCAATAATTAACTATGCTGCCTTAATTACCGACAATACTTCCTCTGTTTTAATTTAAAAAAAAATCTATATTTTTACAGCAGATTGGCAAGTTTGCATTGCAGATGCCCCAGAACCACTCACCATTGTGAGATCCTGAATCAGATGGGGTGGCTGCTGGTACACTTGAATTTTAAATATTTAATGGCCAGATTTACTTATAAAGTTTTAAGCTTGGGTGCTCCTTTGTGTTTATTTAGACATTTACAGAAGTATGATTCAGGTTTTTACTCTAGTAGTAGGGTGGATAATTTAACTTTGAAGCTGCCTTTTATGAGGACCTTTAGTGGGCAACGTGCTTTCACTTTTACTACTCCAAGTAATTGGAACACTATTCCTTTTAGGATTAGAAATGAATTAACTTATAATTCTTTCTCTATGATTTTATGTCAGCACTTTAACATGTTGCCTGACTGTGTATGTTTTAATTCAATTTTCTATTTTCATGTGACATGGAATATTTGTTTCTAATTTTGCTGGAGTGTATAATGTAGTGTAAATGTCTTTGTTTGTGGGTCGTACTTGTAAATGGAATCATTGTTCCAGTGTACCTACCCATTAAGCAAATAACCAAACAAACTTGCATACTGTGTGACCATGTGAAAGTCATTTAACTTCTCTGTGCCTCAGGAAACACTTGGAAAAAAGCGTTGGCTTAGTGTGTCCTTCCTAGCCAACAATTGTAAAATAAAATAAAAAGCAAGTAAAATAATATGGAGGTCATTATGTCTCACCTTCTACCCCTTCATCACAAACACTGAAGTATCACTCTTAATATTTAAATATTTAATAAGTTATCTTACCTTAAAGTTTTTCTTCATGTGGTACTTAAACACCAACAAGAAACCTTTGCACAGCATGCAGAGTTTAAATAACCATTGTGCAGTGTGCAAATTTTGAAAACTGTAATACAGCAGTTACTGTAGGTCTTCATAACCTTTGCAAGTGATTTCTGTGTGAATGTGTTGTGAGAACCATTGCGCAGCACACAGATTTTGGAAACCATCATGCAGCATGCAGAGTCTGAAAAATGTAGTGCAGTCCGAATATCTTAAAAAAACCTTTGTGTAGATGTTCAAAACATATGTGCTGTAAGTAGATTTAAAAAAAATTGTGTTGGATTCCTATGTGAAGATTTTAGTTTTTAATTAAATATATCTAAATTACTACTTCATGCAGATTCTCTTAAAATGGTGTATTTTTACATGTGGCTTGTATTCAAGGGCAGATTGTAATCAGAATTTTAAGTGCTAACAATAAAATAGTACACATCCTGGATTTGATCAAGTTTGCTGTTATTGGTCTACTTCATTTTAAAATAAGTATAACAAACATCAACTAAGGTAATATGTTTAAAAAAAATACAATATTGATCATATTTACAGAGATAAAAACTGGAGTCCAACATACAGTACAGTGCTGCATCTGACATGACTTCAAACCTAACTAGAAGCTGTGGTTTGTATTTGCTGGTGGCTTTTATTAAAAGTATCTATTGTGACCAATGGCTTGTGTTTGAGGGTGGCTTCCATTCCATGAAATACTGTATTTAGCATCTCTTTTTTTTGGTGACCTGAGCATATGCAATAATAAATCATTAAATAACTTTTAAATGAATGAATTTATTTTTTTTATCAAACTGCCCAAAGGGCCCATTACTACATAAAATATAACACACCCACCAGCCCAGTAGCATGGAGGGTTGAGGCATTGGTGCCATACCTCCTCCCACACCAGCAACCTGTGTTCAGTGGTGAGCAAGGGCTGCTGGGGCTCAGCCGGGAAGGGAGAGAATCAAGCATCCACAGGACTGCTCTCTTCTCCTGCAGAGAGTGGAATGGTGTTCCTGCTGAATGACTGCCACCGGGTGGAGGCCTGAGGACAGTACAAGTCTGAGGGTGCCATAGATGGGATAGTGCTGCAGGACTGCACAGAGTATGCATGCCTCCATGTGTACACATTGATGTGTTTGTCCCAGCAACAGGGTAGGGAGAAAATGGAAAAGGGGTCACTAGCAGACTCCATGATGCACTGGCCATGCTCACAACTTACAGTTCTGCTCGGCAATCTGGATTATTCATGAGGGCGGAGGAAGCCTCCCCCCCCCCAAGACTTGTCTGGACTGAAGCTGGAGTCAAGGGAGTCATGCTCATGGGTTGAAATTAGCCTTTCATAGAGAGAGCTGTGGCTCTGCCTGCCAGCTGCCCATGGGAGAAAAAGGAATACAGAAAGAAAAAGAAAACAAATTGAATAAACTCATAGAAGCATAGAAACATAGAAGCTGTCAGCAGATAAGGGCCGTCAGCCCACTGAGTCTGCCCTATCATCCTTAAGAAATGTGCTTTTTTCAAATTCTGCTGGTAATAGGTTGTCCCCATCCCTCACCTACCAGCAGCCCGCTATGCCTATCCCAATCCTTTTTAAAACCTGTAATCATTTCTGCCTCCATGACCTCTGCTGGCAAGCTGTTCCATCTGTCCACTACCCTCTCTTTGAAGAAGTACTTCCTCACATTCCCCCTGAACCTCCCTCCTTTCAGTTTCATCTTGGGCCCCCTTGTCCTTGAGCATCATTTTCTTTGAAAAATTGTAATCTCCTGCACTTTATTTATCCCTTTGAGGTATTTAAATGTCTCAACCATATCCCTCTCTCCCTTCTCTCCTCCAGAGAATACTTATATACCAATACACATACCATAAGTTTCATAACGTAACCCTTTGTAGGTTTTTTAGCTATTTGTTTGACGAATGAAGCATGTGCAAACAATAAATCATTAATAACTTCAAAATGATGTGGCTTTTTTCACCAAATCACCAAAAGTACCTATTCCTCTATAACTTCTAACAGACCTTTAACTTTATAACATAACTCTTTGTAGTTTTTTCTCTACCCTTTGACAAGGATTTTGGTTAAAAAAGGAGCAAATATACATAAATCCAACACTCTGTAACGCAAACCTCATAAGGATGGCAAGTAAGTGGGAGGTGCTGCTTGTTGGTGATTTCAGTCTGCCAGATGTGGATTAGAGCCATCAAACTGCAGCTTCAGCAAGGAACAGGGCCATCTTGAACTCCATACATGGGGTTTTCTCAGGCAGCTAGTCAATGAACTTACTAGGGATAGGGCAGTGTTGGACTTGGTGCTTACAAATGGTATTGCAGATGTCACAGTGAGCAGTCCCCTAGGCACCAGTGCTCACCATATAGTGTGGTTTAATATTAAGATGGGAAAAGAGGCAAACCCCATGAGGACAAGGGTTCTGAACCTTAGAGAGGGCAGATTTTAAAGAAATGAGAGATGGCCTCAGAAACTGCTTTGTGAGGAGAGGGGGGATTGTCAGGGAGAAGTAGAAGTACTGTGGGAAAAAATAAGGAGACAAAGAGAAAAAACATGCTCCAAAAGCAAAAAGCTGTGGCAATCTATCCTCTACAGAGGAACCGTTGGGTCTAAAGCACCACAGTGTTTTAGTACCATACTTTTCTTTGTTAGACTCCTGAATAAATCACCTATTTGCTGCACCACTCTGGCCAGAGCTTTTTTTCTTTTGGAGAGCAGTGTTTCCTTTGCCTCTGTACTGAGTTTGTTACTGTGGCTCCTTTTCAGTGGGTCAATGCCATGACTGTATTTTTCTAACAGGAAAAAGTAAGGGGGGGCATAATTAAGGCAACCAACCTCTGCATGAAGGATGTGGGTAAAAGCAGAAGGAAAAAGTGACCATTATGGTAATCTAGGGAAGTAGCCAAGATAGTGAAGGAAGAAAAGGATGGCATTCAGGAGGTTTAAGGAAATGTAGAGGGAGGAGAATAGGGAGGTATACTAACTGAAACAGAGGAAAACAGGAAAGGCAGTGAAGAGAGCAAAGGTGCAGAGAGAGGAAAAGATAGCCATGGGGTAGCTAAAGGAGATGAGACTTTCTTCAGGTACATAAGTGAGAAGAGAAAAGCAAGAAGAAGGATAGTGAGGATAAGGAGGGTGGTAGGGGTGGACTGCTCAGAAGAGGACCAAAAAAAGCAGAATACTTGAGCAAGTACTTTTGCTCAGTCTTCACAGTGGCGGGAAGGGGGGGAGAAAACACCAGGGAGCAGCAGGATGAAAGGGGGAGGTAGACACAATTCAATTTTCAGAGGAAAGAGTCCAAAAGGGACTTGCACCTCTGAAAGTGGACAAAGCTATGGGACCAGATGGGATGCACCCAAGGGCAGTAAAAGAAATTCATAGAGGTGCTAGCTGCCCTACTGATGGCCTTATTCAACAGTTCTCTGGAAACAGGCATGGTTCTGGAGAACTGGAGGAGAACAAATGTGGTTCCTCTACATAAAAGTGGCAGCAGAAAAGAGGCATGCAACTACTGTATAGGCCAGTCAGTTTCACACCAGTGGTGGGGAAATTATTAGAAACCCTGTTTAAGGAAAGTTTAGTAAAGAATCATGAATCCAGTGGGCTACAGGACTACAGACAGCATGGATGCATGGGAGGGGAGGTCATACCAGTATAATCTGATTCATTTCATTGACTGGGTGGCCACAAGAATAGATCAGAGGAGGGCAGTGGATGTGACCTATCTGGACCTTAGCACAGCCTTTGACACTGTGCCACACAGGAGACTGATGAAAAAAATTGAGCAGCCTAGGGGAGGGATCCAAAATAAAGGACTGGATTAGAAACTGGTTAACAGACAGGAGACTGGGTGTAGTGGTTAATGGCATTAACTTAAATGATGGGAGAGTGACCAGTGTGGTGCCACAGGGCTCACTATTGGAACTGATCCTTTTCAATGTCATCGTAAGTGATATTGCAGAAGAACTGGAAGAGAAGGGAAGATGACACCAAAATCTGTAACAGGATGGACACTCAGGAGGGGGTGAAGAGAATTTGTAGGGATCTTGGGAAACTCAAGGAATGGTCAAGAACAGGGCAGTTAGGGTTTAATACCAAAAAGTGCAAAATCATGCACCTAGGGTATAGAAACCAAGAATCTGAGTATAGGATGCAGAGAGGAGGTACTTACAGTCAGTAAACAGGAAAGGAACCTCAAGGTTATCATATCTGATGACCTCAAAGTGGCAGGGTGGTGTGACAAAGCTGTGGGTAGGGCCAGCGCGATGCTGGGATGCATAGAGAGAGGTGTCTCTGGCAAGAGGAGGGAGGTGGTGTTGGAATTACATTGCTCAGTAGTGAGACCCAACTGGAGCATTGTGTACCGTTCTGGAGGCCACACATCAGAAAGCACATAGACAAGGTGGAAGCAATCTACAGGATGGTGCCTAAAATGCTGCAGGGGTTGCACCAACAGCCCTATGAGGAGAGACATAGGGATCTCAGCATGTACATTCTGGAAGAGAGGAGAGTAAGAGGGGGACATGATAGAAATCTGCAAGTACCTCACAGGGTACACAGGGTGCAGGAGTGGAGTCTTTTTCAAATGAGAGGGAGCACAAGGAGCAGAGTGCACATGAAGCTGTGGGGGGATTTTAAGAGGGAAGTGAGGAAGAAATACTATAGTGAAAGAATGGTAGATGTCTGGAACACACTGTCAGCAGAAGTAGTGGAGGCAAAAACAGTAGGGGGCTTCAAGCTGTGTGGGATAGACACAGGGGAGTACTAGTAAATAGGTAGGAAGGAGGGGATGGTTGCCAGAGATCAGTTCGGATCTGTGGAGACAGACTAGGCAGAGACCATCTAGGCAGGTTGATTGAGTCAAGCACTCCTTTTCTGCCAACAAATTAAATGTTTCTGTGTTTCTGAAAATGAACAGTTTTCTCAAAAATGTTCTGAATTAGTAGACCCTAGGACTAAAATGATGCATATCATATTCATAGTCCTATGGTCTACAATGTCCTTCCTACCATGATACACAAATAAACATATATCCAGTATGTGTAGTTATGCATATATATATATATATATATATATATATATATATATATATATATATATATATATAATTAAAAATGGATAAAAAGGAGGGTCCAAATCCCAACTTCTGATTGTGTAAACACATAACATGACCGTGCGATTATATCAGAGCGCGACCGCTACACCTGCACTTTTACCCCCAAAACAATTTTGACATTTTATAAGATAGATAAACCACTCTGATGGGGAGTCACGCTTCCGATATACGCACACCTTGGGTGGTTGATGCATACCAAGGCGCATATATCAGAGCGTGACTGTACACCTCAGAGTGGTTTATATATTACATATATATAATATACTGTATATATATATATATATATATATATATATATGTATATATATATATATATATGTATATATATATATATATATATGGGATATGCAATAGGCTGGCTCAAAATTTGCAGTGTATCTTACCCATGTGTGTTGGCAGGACCATACTCAAGAGTTATAAAAGTCCTACCTCACACAAGTAATGATATATTCTGTATTTTGAGTCTTACCACTATGTATTTCATTTATACATCATCATTTTACTAGCTATACTTGTTAAATGAAGATATATTGTACCTGTTTCTGTTTGTTTCTAACTGCTGACTTCAGTGATAAACTTGGCTATTATGATGTCATCAGCATTGTTAAAGCTGCACTCTGATTTGTTCAATATACATTATGATGTACTCTTCTTCAATCAATCAATCAATCAATCTTTGTATTTATAAAATGGATAAAAGGAGTGGTCCAAATCCAAACTTTTGATTGTGTAAAACACATGACATGACCATGCATATATCAGAGTGCGACCCCACACCTGCACTTTTACCCCCCTCCAAAACAATTTTGACATTTTATAAGATAGATAAACCACTCTGAGGTGTGTGGTATGAAACTGATATATGCACGCCTTGGTCGTTGATTTGTACACCAAGTCATGATATCAGAGCATGACCACACACCTCAGAGTGGTTTATCTATTATATAGATATATATATATATATATATATATAGGATATGCAATAGGCTGACTCAAAATTTGCAGTGTATCTTACCCGCGTTTGGGGGCAGGACCATACTCAAGAGTTATAAAAGTCCTACCTCACACAAGCAATGATATATTCTGTATTTTGAGTCTTACCACTGTATATTCCATTTATACGTCATCACTTTACTAGTTATACTTGTTAAATGAAGATATATTGTACCTGTTTCTGTTTGTTTCTAACTGCTGACTTCAGTGATAAACTTGGCTATTATGATGTCAACAGCATTGTTAAAGCTGCACTCTGATTTGTTTAATATACATTGTGATATACCCTTCTTCAATCAATCAATCAATCAATCATTCAAAATCTTTATTTAACCAGGCAGGCACTGTTGAGCAAAGCTCATTTTCAAGGTGGACCTGGGGTGTACAAGTACAAGAAGACAAATTTTAAAAACAACAGTTACAATACACTGGCATGAGCAGCAAAAGGCATAGTCAATACAGATGCAAATATTTGCAGGTTAAAATACAACAATATTTACAATCCAGCAATGTGTACAATACAAACAGTGTTCAGACATGTACAAAACAACTGTATTGCAAATAAGGGACAATAACACGGGGTGTTCCACCCGAGGCCCCCAGAGGAACAAGGTACGAAGATGAACTAAGTGCAGGAGGAGGAATAGGAAGGGGGAGGAGGATGGATGTGGAAGGGATAGCGGATGGTGATTGAGGGGCCACAAATACAGGGTAGTGTGATATAATCTATTAAGAAGAACAGTACAGTGGGAGCAGGAATTAGGAGATGCCAGATACAGTATCAGGTCCAGATTTCAGGGGTCGGGGTAGTGAGGAGGATACAATGTTAGTTTTTAAGGGGGGAGGGGAGGAGGGGGCCAGGCAGTAGGTGACAACTAAGACCATGAGGAGGCAGAAGCAAGAGATACTTAGGGTTCTTTGTATGATAATTTTATCTTGCTTTGTTGGGTCACTGTGACATACCCTACTTTGCAAGGTAACATTATCTGGTTATGTTGGATAAAAATAATACTTTTTATTTATTTATTTATTTAATGAAATGTTTCACCAGGAAGGCACACTGAGCGACAAGTCACTCATCTCCCAGTGCAACCTGGGGGGAAGGGGTACAATAGGAATGAGACATTAAACATTCAAGTTACAAGATCAACATTAACATACAGTTGAAAGAACAGTGTTGCGCATAATAGGTAGAAAGATTGGACAATAATAAGTGTTGGGTTAATAAGTAAACAAGTGCTTACATAAAAGAAAAGGAGGAAAGGAGAAAGAGGGGTGAGATGGGGTGAGGGGGAAGAGTCGTCTCCCTGGATACCCCTTCAGGATGTGAGGAACCCTGCAAGGGGACTGGGGGGATCAGAGAGAAGGGGATAAGGCAGTGTCCCAGAGAGACACCTTCAGGATGTGGGAAACCCTGCAAGGGGACTGTGGGGCTAGATAAAAAGGGGAATTAGACTGCAGGGATCTAAAGAGGGAGGAGAGAGAAGGAGGAGATGTGACTTAATGCTAGGAGGGGGAATAGGACCTAACCCAAGAGAGGACCCTTCAGGATGCAGGATACCCTGCAAGGAGGTTGGGGAAGGTCAGTAGATAGGGATTAAGAGTGATAGGAGAGGGAGGGAGTGAGAATTGAACCCTTGAGGGGAAGGGAATTTGCACCTTTGGAGGGGATGGGGACTAATCAATAGTCCATCAGGATATATTGGATCCTGCTAGTAGTCATGGAAAGCTAAAACAGTGGCTAGATAGAATAGGGGAGATATGCTTAGGCTCAGTTGGACCCCTTCAGGATGCTGAAAACCCTGCAATGGGACTGCAATGACCAGGGAGAAAGGTAGATGGGGATGAGGAAGGAGAGGAGACAGGACTAGGTGCAATAAGGCCCCCACAGGATGCTGGGAACCCAGCAAGGGGGACTACGAATACTAGGGAGAAAGGTAGATGGGGAGGATAAGGAGAGGAGACAAACCTGGGCCCAGTATGACTCCTTCAGGATGGTAAGAACCCTGCAAGGAGACTGTGAAGGCTAAGGAAAAAAGGTAGAATTGGGGAGTGGAAGGAGAGGAGACATTCTTAGGCGCAGTAGGGGCCCCTTCAGGATGCTGAGAACCCTGCAAGGGGACTGCAAAGGCTAGGATGACAGGTAAATGGGGAAGGGGAAGGATAGGAGACAAGCCTAGATGCAGTAGGACCCCTTTAGGATGCAAAGAACCCTGCAAGAGGACTGCAAGTCTAGGAAGATAGGAAGAATGGTGGGGGAAGGGAGTAGATGAGAGATACAAGTCCCATAGAGAGTAGGAGAGGGACCCATGGAGAGCATTTGGGGTTCCTTACATTATGTTAGAGATCAAGGGAGGCCAGTAAGGGGGAGCAATTTGGGGAAGGAGGAGAGCTAGCAATTTGAGGGATGGGGGTGCACAGGATAAAATGAAGGTGATGGTAGATGGGTAGGGTTTGTCCAGGGCTTAGAGGAGGGATTTAGAGAGGGACATGGCAGGAGCAGGTAGGTGCAAGGAAATTATTGAGGGCAGAGCTGATGGAGTAGGCAGAGGATGAGTGCTGGATTTGAGGGGGGAGGGCATTCCAAATTTTTAGGAGGCAGTGAGAGTAATTGGATTGACTGATTTGGGTGGATCTGTGGGGGACTACTAAGGTGCGGGAGTCAGTTGATCTAAGGGAATGGGATGATGGCGGGGGGTGTTATAAAGGAGGAGGAGGAGGTGAGGTAGGAAGGGAGCTCACCCAACCAGTGCTTAGAGGTGAATTTAGCACAGTGGGAGAGTCGCCTATTTGTAAGAGAGGGGAAGGATAGGGTACGATAAAGATCACAGTGGTGAGTGTGAGGGCAGGCATCCAGGGCAAAGTGGCAGAAGGAATTGAAAAGGGTGTCCAGTCTGGCCAGGAAGGACTTAGGGGCAGCACCATAGACTATGTCACAGTAGTCAAAAATGGGCAGTATCATCTTCTGAACAAGTTCACACCTAGCCATAGGAGGGATGTAGCTACAGTTCCTGAACAGGGCACCAAGCTTGGGGTGCAGTTTTTTCTGGATGGTGTCAATATGTCCACAGAAGATTAGCTGTTGGTCCAACCAAACACCTAAGTACCTGAAGGAGGATGTGTCCTCAAGTAAAGTTCCATCAAGGGTGTGGAAAATGGGTAGGGAGGGAAGCCTAGAGAGTCTCTGTCTTGTGCAAAAGGTCATGGAGACAGTCTTCTTAGTGTTGAGGAAAAGTTGATGGTTAGCAAACCAGAACTGAACCTTGTTGAAGTCTTACTGTAAGCTGGTTGTAACGTCAGCAGGACAGGAGCCAGATGCATATAGGACAGTATCATCAGCATACATATGTACAGAAGAGGAGGGGGAGCAAACAGAGGGAAGGTCATTTAAGAAGATGGCGAATAAGAGGGGCCCTAATACAGAGCCCTGGGGGATGCCAGTGCTGATCGGGAGGGGAGGGGAAGTAGCATTCAAGATCTTAACTGTTTGGGTTCTGCCAATAAGGTAGGCCTTTAACCAGTTTGTGGCAGAGGGAGATAGGCCAGCTGCCAGGATTGTCGAGGAGAAGGGAGTGAGAGACGGTGTCAAAGGCCTTGGCCAGGTCGACAAAAATGGCAGAGGTAATTTGGTCATTGTCCAACCCAGTTAGGATGGAGTCTGTCAACTGTAGGAGAGAGGTGGTGATTGAGTGTTTTTTCCTGAATCCAGACTGGAAAGGGGTGAAAAAGGAGGTATCAGATAGAAAAGAGTTGAATTGGGAGAGGACAATATGTTTTAAAGTTTGGCAAGGGTAGGGAGGAGAGAAATGGGGCGATAGTTGGCAGGGGATCAGGGGTCACCGCTTTGGGTAGAGGGGGGACCACTGCATGTTTCCATGAAGAGGGGACAGAGGCAATAGAGAATGAGAGATTTAGGATTACTGAGTGGGAGTAGGCAATGGCTGAAGTGGAGAGGGAGAGGAGTTTTGGGTCAAAGCCATCAGGGGAGGCAGCTTTAGAGGGGTTGATGGTGAGGAGGGCACTTAGGGCATCATTTGGGGTTACAGTAGTGAAAGAGAAGGGGAAGTGGGAGGGTGGTGGAGGGGCACACCGGTAGAGGGTGGGGAGGGGGATGGGTAGGAGGGGAGGGATTTCAGTAGCTCAGTGGTGCAGGAGGTATAGTAGGAGTTAAATTCTGCAGCTATGGCTGGTGGGTCATACAGCTATTTACTTTAAGTACTGAGAGGGCAGGATGAGGGGGTACACAGGGTGTGGACCACCTTCCAGAACTTTGATGGGGAATTTATGTTGGTGATGAAGGCAGATTTGAAATATTTGGACTTGGCTAACCTTGTAGCCCTGGTGCAAGCATTATGGAGCATGCGGTAGTTCACAAGGTCACTAGGATGCTGGGTAGCTTTATGATGCTTCCAGGCTCGATCTCTAGCCCTGAGGCAGACCAGAAGTCCAGGGGGTTATCCAGGGTAAGTGGTTACTTCTGACTCTGGTTTGTTTGAGTTGGGCAAAGGAATTTCAGTTTAAAAGAAAGATTTCTTTGAAGTAGGCAAGGGCCTTATCAACTGAGGGGTGGGAGGTTAGGGGGGACCAGTCAGAAGTGGCAAGGTTACTCAGGAGATTTTCAAAGTCAAGAGACTTGAAATAGCATCGTTGTATGATTTTGTGTGGTGATTTAGTTCTGTGGACTTTCCTAACTATGAATATTGGGTTATGGTCACTGAGAGCATCGGGGAGGATACCAGAGGTGATGACGCAGTGGGGGGTTGGAGATAAGGGCCTAGCTGAGTAGGGAGTGTTGTTGTGTCTTGTCGTTTGGGTGGGTGGGTTTGGAGATCAGTTGGGAGAGGTTTAGGGCCCCAATTTGAAGATTTTTGTATCTTGCTATTTACCAGTACACACGTTATATATATCTATACAGTATCTATACAGTATCTATCTATCTATCTATCCAGACTGGAAAGGGGTGAAAAAGTAAAGGTGATCGATCGATAGATAGATAGATAGATAGATAGTAAATGGTGGCAAACTATGGTATACAAAGAAATAATATCATTAAGGGGGCCAACAAGCCACCAAGCAATGAGTCCAATGGGCAAGTGGCCTTTATGAGCTTTGTTTGACCCTGAGATGGCATTATTTCACAAGGAAAGCCTACCTTGTCATCATTTATTCTATAATAATTACTGGTGACCATAAATATCAACCAGATTACTGTTTTGTTAAAAATGCATATCAACCAGATTTGGGGGTATTATGTTCCAAAGGCAATAATAACCCAAAATCAGGTTGATATAACATTCCCCAAAGAAGCCGATGCATTCCATTGTTTCACAAAAAGTATTTTAACTGCAGTATTTTCAACACTGTTTTATTCATGTACGGTTCAATTTCTTCAAAAATAAAACTGCACTCTAGCTAAAAAAATGTATTTTTCTTTCAAGCTGCTAGAATTACAGTCTAAACCTCCACACCAACAATTATGAAAAATAAAGGATAGGTGAGTTTGATGTTATGGAGTTTTTCACACACCCTTGGTGTGTGATGACCATATAAACTTCTCGATTTTCACTCTCGAGGTTTATGGGTCATCACACATCTCTGGTGTGTGAAAAAAATCCATAACATACACTTACCTATCCATTATTCTCTATTAAATACATATGTTTGGTCATCTATGTGGCTGTGTGTTTCTGATACTGGTGCTGTTTTTTTCTGTTGGTCTTTAGTGTTCTTCCATAGTGTGTGTTTCCATAGTGTAGTGGTGGTGTTGTGTGGTAGTGTAGTTGCTTAGTTTATTTCCATAGTGTAGGGTGTGCACGTGCATTTTTGCATGCTTGTGACAATTTCAGAATGCCCTTATAAAATTGGGAGTCGATTAGGATTTCTGCTTCAGGATGGCATGTCTGTAGCTTTGAGTGTGCAGTCGGGAGTAGTGACTGGCTTTTCTGTGAAATCGGGAGCAGCAATTTAATGCATCTGTGTGAGAAATGCTGGAATGTAGAGTGGAGTTGAGTGGACAGAATTAGCAGTTTGAGATGAGCAGTGTCATCCAAGAAATAGATGCAGTTGGCCTGGAGAAGGTTGAAGGAGGCCGCAGTATTCTGGGCTTGGATTCAGCCTGGAGTGCACTTGACCTGGAGGAGCATGAAGGAGGCAGCAATATAGAGGGTTTAGCAGGTACAATAGGTTCTGGCTGATGGTATATGCTGTGTGTGGAATAATGTGGGAGGGAGCTGATGTAGAGTGAAGAAGGCCCTTCTGGTTTCCCGGGTTGTGAGCAGCATTTTAGGGGCTGACTCTTACTTCTGTGACATGCTTTGTCTGAAGGCTTCCTAAAAAGGCTGTTATATGTGTTATTAAGGTGCATGCTACATGTGTTATTAAAGTGCTTGTTACATATATTAGGGTGTTTGTTACATGTGCAATTACGGGGCTTGTTACGTGTACTACTGTGTGTGTAACAGGGTGGTTTGCAGTACATTATGTATTAGATGTATTAGTGAGGTGTTAATAACACATTAATACAGTGTAACTAGCTGGTTGGCTTCATATATGCTAATTGTCTTTTTGTATACATTAATTTTCTCATATATGCTAAATGGGTACTGTGGTATAAAGGGAACTATATGATGGCATTTTCAATGGGGATGAGGGCCCAAACATGTATTTAATATCTATCTATCTGTCTGTCTATCTGTCCGTCTCTCTGTATATATGTAGTGTGTGTGTGTGTGTGTGTGTGTGTATATATCTGCAGATAGATAGATAGATAGATAGATAGATAGATAGACAGATATTAGTATGTATAAAAAAATACATGGATGGCATTTTCAAACATACATCTTATATCCATATCTGTCTACATCCATCTAGCTAACTAGCTGTATAAAATACATGGATGCGATTTGTTTCCCATTGAAAATCTTATCATGAATTTCCCTGTATAGCACACCAATCAAAGTCATGTATCATGGCAGTTAAAGTCCTATAGCATGGTCATTAAAGTCATATATCACAGCTGTGGCATATGATTTTAATTGCCATGATATATGGTTTTGGCCCTGCAGCTCCAGTTTTACTCCTCCTGAAGTCCCCAAACAACAATGGCCCTTACCACAGCCCCAGTCCTCTCTCCAAAAATCACCCCTTTTACCCAGACACCCTTGTTTTTTGACAGTGGCTCTTGTTACTTACCTGCAGCTTCCATGCTGTGAGTGCTGCTGCCTCTATGTTTCTCAGGACTGCCACACCATGTTACTGATGCTGCTGCTGCCACCTCCAAGCTTCTCAAGACCACTGTACCAGACTGCCAAACTGCCACTCCGGGCTAACGAACCACCACTCCACACTGCTATGCACCACCACACTGACCCCAGCCACATGCCATTCCCACTCTTTGCAGATACTAAGGGACCAGCCAGCCTAGCCTCACCTCCTAAGATAGGAGGACCCTGCACTATGGAAAACAAATGGGGCCAAAACAGTGCCTAGAACAAAAACGTCACTACACTATGAAAAACTGGGAGGGACAAAACAAAGCAGAGGAAAACCTGAAAATGTTTGCAAATATGATCTAAATAGTAAAAACAACCATCCCAATGTATTATTATAGTGGTGTGGTAGTGCCACTAGTTAGGGCAGCAGGGATTTCTATGTTATACCTCAAACTTTGTACTTTAATATCTTTGCAACTGTTCAACAAATTTGCATGAAATTTAGTATACGTAGCCTCAAGAAGTAGAGTTCTTGATGAGCCAAGTTTTATTCCAGTCAGATGTGTGGATTCCAAGATGCAGATACCAAAATGTTTTAAAAAATTGGTGTTTTTTGCTGTTTCCTTTTTTTTTCATCGCCTAGTGCCCAGACACTTTGGAATTCTGGTCTGAAATTTTAAAGATATAAAGGGCTTGGCCCACAGATGTGCCTTTTGCTGGTTAGGTGAAAAAATATTAATCTGTTCCAAAGTTATTAAATTTTAAAATTTCAGTTCTGAGCAGTCTCAGTACAGTCTTTTGGATAGCTGCTTGGAACGGAAAAAGGATTTGGTCCATATGAAAATGTATCCTTTTTCATATGGTGGTCATTCTTTTTCATGAGGAAAAAATTCTTCTTCATATGGCTGCCATCTAGTTTCTGTTTTTTTTTTTTTTCAAAAAAAATAAATTTTCAAAACCCACAAAAATGATATCCTGAATAAGCACCAACACATGTATCTTGGTCATCGGGACCCCATTAGGTGGATTCTGCACTGAACTGTTGAAAAAATGTCCCCAAATTTATTCTTCTTAAATTTTAAAACCCTTTTTCTGACTCACTTCTGTTTTTTCATATTCTATGTTTCTATGTTTTCATATGGCCATATGAAAAAAGAATTTGGCCGGGTGAAAAAGGATCCCTTCATACGAAAACAGAATCTGGAAAAAAAATAAGTCCAAATTAATTTTTAGATGAGGGCATTCTTTTGTATATGAATGAAACAAGCATATGAAAAAGGATCACTTCATATGAAAAAATAATTGGAAAAACCTAAGCTTTTTTCATTCATACTGCTGTTTACTTACTTTCTATGCTACTAATATACCCTGGGGTATCTGAAAGTAGTTCACAATATACAACATTACTGTAACACATAAGCAATATCACTCATATCATACATTTCACATTTCCTGAGCAGCATCATGTCTTGACAAGAAATCTGCATTCACATGGGTGGTACTATGCTGTACAGAGAATTTGTATGGCTGTAGAGCTAGATACCACCTCATGATGTGAATATTTTTATCCTTCATTTGGGAGATGAAACATAATGGATTATGATCCATAATCAGGGTAAAGGGGGTATCCCATAGATAGAATCGTAAGGCCTCTATGACCCATTTGTCTGCCAAACACTCCTGCTCCACAGTAGAGTATTTCTGCTCTCTGTCATTCAGTTTCTGTGAGATGTATACCACTGAGTGCTCTTCTCCTACGATGGTTTGACTTAAGACAGCCCCGATCCCAGTCCCAGAGACATCGGTATGACCCTCAAAGGGATGATTGAAATTTGGGGGTTTTAACACGGGGGATAAACACAGGGCAGCTTTAATCTGCTGGAAGGCATTCTCACAGGCTGGGGAATAGATCACTTTGTTACCGTATTTTTTCTTTGTTAAGTCTGTTAATGGAGCTGCCGGTGCAGCAAAGCTGGGTATAAACTGCCTGTAATACCTGGCTAAACCTAAGAACGATCTGACATGTTTTTTAATGACGGGGACAGGACACTTGTCTACTGCCTTTACTTTATTAATCTCTGGTTTGATTAGGCCATTCCCCAGGATGAATCCCAAATATCGTGTGTCTCGTTTTGCCAGAGCATATTTTATTGGATTTATCGTTAGGCCCACTTGTTTAATGGAAGAAAGTACAGCTTTCAGTTGTGCCAAGTGGGTACTTCAAGATGAGCAAAAAACAACCACGTCATCAAGGTATGCTGCACAAAAATTACTGTGAGGTGCCAGCACCCTATCCATGAACTGTTGAAACATTGCTGGTGCTCCATGGAGTCCGAACAGCATTGTCCAAAACATAAACAAACCCATTGGCGTACAGAAAGCTGTTTTTTCTTTGGCTGATGTTTCTAATGGGATTTGCCAATAGCCTTTGGTAAGGTCTAAAGTGGAGATATACCTGGCGTTCCCAATCTTGTCCAGTGTATCATCCACTTTAGGCATTGGGTAAGCATCAAATTTTGCTACCTGGTTTAGACCTCTGAAATCTAGGCATAACCTAATTCCTCCCTCTTTCTTGGGTACTACCACAATGGGTGAGCCCCAGGCACTTTTCGAGGGTTCAATAATGTCTAATGCCTGTAATTTCTCAATCTCCTCTTGTACTTCCTTTCTCACCCTCTAAGGGAGTCTATATGTTTTCTTTCTAATTGGGGCTGTTTCTGTATTGATTTGGTGTTCCACCCCCTTGGCTTGCCCTGGGATACTAGTGAAGGTAGTGCCAAGCTCATTAACCAGGTTGTGGAGTTCTTCCTGTTGGGTTTTGGTTAAGTCAGTACTTATGCCCACCTTTTCAGGTCCTTGTTCCAATTCTAGTCTTCAGTAGGCTAGCTCTAAATCATTTTCCTTCATCTCAGGGATAACTAGTAACCCAAGGTGTGATGTAGCTTTATCATGCCATCTTTTTAAAAGGCTCACATGATACACCTTTTTCTTCATCTTCCTATCAGGACAGGCATCTGTATCTCATAAGTAACAGGTCTTGTTTGTTTTAAAACCTTGTAGGGTCCCTGCAACTTCATGAGCAATTTGTTGGTGGAGGTAGGTAATAACAACAAGACCTGGTCTCCCTCTTCAAATGTCTTGGTCTTGGAGGTTGTCTGGTCATATCCCTCTTTCTGTACCACTTGGGTCTTAACCCCTGCCTCATGTACTTTCTGTGTGTACATCACCAGTCTCTTTCTCAGTTCCCTCATGTAACAGGCTATCCCCAGGGTGTCTCATCTATTTCCCTTCCTCCCAGCATTCCTTCACCATGTCCAGTGGTCCTCGGGGGTTTCTACCAAAGAGTAAAAAGAAGGTACCCCTCTATAGCAGAATGGCAAGTACTTATCCCAGTCTCTACCCTCCTCCTGTACAAATTTCTTTATTATTCTTCTGAGCATCTGATTAAATTGCTCAACGAGCCCATCTGTTTGAGGGTGATATGGTGCTGTTCAGACTGCCACTACCCCTAAGAGACAATGCAGTTCCTTTAATAGTGCAGCATTAAAGTTGTTTCCCCGGTCTGTTAATAGTTCTTTAAGGATTCCAACTCGACTAAATAGTTTTACCAATTCCTCCGCTATTTTTGGAGTGGTGACTGTTCACATAGGGATGGCCTCAGGGTATTTAGTGGCATAATCACACACCACTAAAATAAATCTATTTCCCTTAGAGCTTTTGTTTAGGGGCCCCACAATGTCCATCCCTATTCTCTCAAATGGGGTCGTAACAAGTGGTAGTGGGACAAGGGGCACCACTTCTCTTCTTTCTGTTTGTGCAGTCAGCTGGCATTCTTGGCATTCCTGGCAATAGTGTGCTATATCCTCATGGATACCAGGCCAAAAAAAACTCTGTAATACTCTACTAAGGGTCTTGTCCCTCCCAGCATGTCCTGCCCAGGGTAAGTCATGTCTCAGGAACATCAAATCTTTCCTTAAACATTTGGGTACCACTAACTGTTACACCACTTCCTCAGTCCCTGGTTTTATGCACACTCTATGCAGTACATCATTTATGATTTTCATCTCTGGGGCAGCAGGTAGGCATTTCTGCACCACCTGCTGAAACAAAGAATTTAAGGTTGCATCATCCTTCTGTTTAACCCCAACATTTTCCTTAATAAAAACAGTTTTAATGTCCTCTGGTAACTCTTTTTGGTCTTTATGCCATTTTTGTTGCAATCTCTTTTTGGCATTCAGGGTTCATTTGGTTTTGTCCAGAGGATCCGCCACCTCTGCCTCAAAGGGAAACAGTTCTCCTAGCAGCAATTCCTTTTTCGTCTGGGCCCAGGTAGTTATAGCAGTAAGGGTGCCTTTTTCCGTTATCAGAGCTGGAAAATCAGGAAAATCATGGCCTAATATGATGGGAACAGGTAGTCTTAGCACCACCCCTGCTGTAATCTTAGTGGCCTTCCCTTCAACTGTTACCTCTATAGTTGTTGTAGGGTATTGATGCATATCCCCATGTACACACACAACAATCATAGGCGGTCTTTTCTTTAGGGGTCCCACTAAATCAGGTCTCACCAATGTATTTTTACTTCCTGAGTCTATTAGGTCAAGTACAGTCTGGTCAGAAATGTTCACATTGGTTAGAAAATATCCATCATTCAATAGGGCCAGATGGGTAGTATCATTTTTTTTTGTGGGACAGAAATGAGCTACTATATATGCACTAGTCTTTGACAGTTATGGCATACTATATCATGTGGGAATGTTCTGCCACTTGGCCCACTTTGGTTGTCATACTTTTTATTTTGAAAGGTAAAGTTGGTTCTTACCAGTGGTTGGGGGGGTCTTATGGACAGGAGGATCAGGCATCCATTGTCCTCCCTTCTTATAAGGCTGGTGGGCTGCAAGAAAATCTTCTGCTAGTGTGATGGCCACCTCGGCTGATTCAGGATTATGTTCTTTATTCCAAATTTGTACTTCCACAGGCATAATTTGTAAAAACTGCTCAACTATGAATGTCTCCATAATGTCATTATGTGATTTCCCTTCTGGCTGGACCCATTTACCACATAGTTCCTTTAATCTCATGTATGTCTCTCTAGGGGGATCAGAGGCGTTATGTTTGAGGGCACAGAATCTCTGTCTATATGTTTCAACAGTGATATTATAGCATCTAAGAATTTCTTGTTTCACTAGGTCATAGTCGTCACTTAACCTTGAGTCCATGTTTCCATAGGCCAGTTATGCTTTGCCTGTTAAGTATGGTGCTAGGCATACCATCCATTCATTGGCTAGCCACCCTCAAGCTTTTGCCACCCTTTCAAATGTGGTCAGATATGCCTCTATGTCATCTGACCCTGTCATTTTTGTTATTTTAATGTCTTTTGGATTGGGGGTTACCGCATCTCTACTAGTTCCGTGCCCTGCCCCCATCTGTTTAAACAATTATATTGTATCTGCCTTCCTGAGGTCTTGCCTTCGCTGCTCTCTTTCCCGTTCTTGCAGGTCCAAATCCCTCTGTCTTTCCATCTCCAGTTAGCAAACTGTCAACCGTCATAGTAAGTCAGCCATACTTTCTGGAGGTTCCTCCCGTGGTTCCTGATATCTCTCCCTGGTCTCCTGGTCTTCATTTTCCTCGAAGCTTTCATCCCGCTTGGTCTTCCTCCATGTGTCATAGGTCAGTCCTGGGTTCAGTGGTTCTCCCTTCTTCACTGTCTGGATACGGGTTACTGCTCCCAGCTTCTTCTCCTCTCCACCTTCTGCCATATCTGATTTTGTTATGGAACGAGGTCTGGTACCTTTACTGGTCTCCCCCTGCTACCACAGATGACCAGCAATCCCACGTCTGACACCAAATGTTGAAGGGTGTGGGAATACAACAACACAGACACAGATGGTTTGGCTTTAAAACACACTTTGACTTCAGTGTGAATTTTATTTAAATAGGAAAAAGCCAATTACTCAAATAAAAAAACAAATAAACAAAATAACAAAAGGAATCCAATTAAAGCTTTCCAGCTTTAGCACTGCTCTTTCCTTAGCAGTGCTGCCACAGGGTGGAATAATACACCTTTTCCACAGTGTTTCCACTATCCTCTGTGCTCTCTTTCTCTGCAGTACTTGTTACTCTACTGCTATCTGAGACTCATCTGCTGTATGATTCTACAGAGGTGCTTATATACCAGCACCCTCCGATGTCACTTGGTCAACTGATCCACCCCTATAATAATTAACAACAATAACTCTAAACTAATACATAAAATCAGGGGATCAGCTAGACCAAATATGTAAACATTGCCATAGAAACATACATCTCCTTCTCAGTAGTTATATATCATCAGTTTCTTCTGGAAAGCAAGATAATTGCTTAAGGGGCATCTGAGTGTCATGACTACACCCGCAGGACAGTATTATGAACTGTCCATGACCTTGCATATCCGTAGAAATAAGTCTCTTTCTGGCCCCACTGCTCCCTAAGGTACAGTCTAATAGCAGGCAATATAAGTAAGGAACAAACCCTTTTTCATTATTTAAATGCTGTCTAGGGCATAATAGAAATATGAAGGTTTTCTTTGGTAATGCTCTTATTTTATTGCTCAAGCAGGACATAGTCGTGATACTGAATGTAGGATTCCCAACAGCCGATGACTGCTTTTTCATTTGGGCCTACATTGGCATCAGCTAGTGCACCCAGCAACTATATAGGGATCCCTTTAGCAAGAGGCAACACTTGCATTAAACATTGAGAATGCCCTAAATTGCATCTCTACAGTATATATGCATCTTATGCAAAAGGGAGCCCGTGTTTCAAGTCGAAAGCCTCTGTCCCGCTCCTCACGCACTAGCGCCACCATCAGAGCCTTTTTCTTACTATTTACAGATGGAAATAAGCACTTGTTGACTGTGTTTTCACTCACTCGCTGATACTGCAGCATTTCCACAGCCGCTTGGTACAGTGAGCGGAGGGCATGGATTCCTAGGCGATTCTAATATAACTGCACTACCCTATCCAAGATTTGCTCCTGGTAAATGACTAACTGAAATTAATATCAAGCTCCCTTGCAAGGCATCATAAAAATCATGAGAGTACAAGCGTTTCTGTATACCATTCAGTTAATTCTTATTTTGTCCGGCCAGGTTCTGTTTCTGAGTACATTTCTCACCTGTTCTAAATCCTTTTAACAGGGTTATGGTCCACGTCTTTAGTTATTACTAACCAGTACCTATTAACTTAATTAACTATCACCGGACTGTCTTTACCTTCAGAAGGCAGCTTCAAGTCACCTACATGCCAGCACTACCAAGAACATGGAAAAGAAAATAAGTAGAGTGGTCAGTTGGTTTTAAGAAATTACAGTGAGAGGCCACACTACTGTAATGCGAAAACAAGAAATAGTCAAGAGAGACCCAAAGTAAAGTAAGATGCTACTGCAGTAGACTCAAAAGCAGGGAAAAGATAAGAGGAGTTGTCCTGGAGTGCACATAAAATTGGGGGGGGGCCCTCTGCCACACTGCCAACAGAATTAGAACGTGTAAGAAATCTGGACAGATATATCAGTCTGTGGCACAGTAAGGGTTAAGGAATAATCTATGTATAAAACAAAGGTCTTAATGAGTACTACAAGAATAACACATATCTCCCCTCCCTAAAAAAAGAACATTTAGGGGCAATATAAAAAAATAAGCATTGGAACTTAAACAACCCATAACTAAAGATGCAGCGAAGTGTTACTACGCAGGAAAAATTGCCGCAAAGTCAGCAATTTCACCCTGCATAGCACTTTGCATAATTTATTTAAATTACCTGGAATTCGCCATTTGTGACTTCACCTTGCTTTGGTGGTTTTTAAGTGCAAATTGCACTTAAAACCCCCAAAGCAAGTTAAAGTTACAAATGATGAATTCCCCCTCAACACCCCTGATCTATCCCTAGTGTCTAGTGGTGCCCCCCATCCCCACCTATCGCATACCCAATGCCCATTTGTAAAACAAAAAAAATTAATCCCTTCCCTAGTGTCTACTTCACCCCTCACCCCACCACCCTGTCAGGTAGTTCCCACACTCCACTCCCCCCAACCCCGAGTCCATCCATGTATGTACAAAAAATATATATTTGTTTTATCCCTTCCCTAGTGTCAAGTGGACCCCCCATCCCACCACCCTGTTAGGTAATTCCCCAACCCCGCTCCCCCAATACCCCGAGTCCATCCATGTATGTAAAAAAATGCATCTTATCTCTTCCCTGTGTCTAGTGGACTCACTGTCGCACCACCATGTCTGGTAGTGCCCACCTACTCCCCCAACCCCCAATCCCCCACTGGAACAGGCCACCGGCAAGGCCTCCACTCACCTCCATGGGCCACAGCCCACCTGACTGAGCTCAATGAATGAACATATACTTGTACAAGCACATGTTCATTCACTGACAACTCGCAGTGATTTACACTGCAGATTAGGGTTGTAGAGGAGGGTAGAAGGCTGCTCTGATGTCTTGTGAGGATGTTGGAATGGAGGAATGGTGTTGTGGACCCCTCCAGGGTCCATAATGCTGTTCTCCCATCCCACCCCCGTGAGGCACTGGAGCAGCCCCCACCCTTCTCTACAGCCCTAATCTGCAGTGTAAATGATTGTGAGTTGTCAATAATTAACTTGTGCTTGTACAAGCACGCGATCATTCATTGAGCTCAGTCGGGCTGGCTGCCAGCCATAGAGGTGAGTTTAGGGCCATGCCGGTGGCCTGCCTGTAGGGGACTGGGGTTGGGGAAGTGGGGGTACTACTGGACAGGGTAGTGGCAGGCGGGGGCCACTAGACACCAGGGAAGGATAACATCTTTTTTTTTTTACATACATGGATGGATCCAGGGTTGGGGAGCAGGGGCACTACTGGACAGGGTGGTGGTTGTGGGGTCCACTAGACACCAGGAAAGGATGACATAAATAGCTATATCTATCTATCTATCTATCTATCTATCTATATCTTTTTTTTTTACATACATGGATGGACCGGGTTGGGGAGGGAATTACCTGACAGGGTGGTAGAGTGGGGTCCACTAGGTACCAAGGAAGGATTAAATATTTTTAACATGGATTGATGGGACTCAGGTTGTGGGAGCAGGGTGGGGGCTTGGGGCACTACCTGATATGGGTGTGATGACTGTCAGACTCCTGTAAATTGTGCTCCACTTAATTGAGCACAATTAATGAATTTTGGCATGTAGCAATTGTCAGGACTTTGCCAACCACTACCCATAACTCCCTCAATATTTAGACTTAAGGGACAATCTATATATGAAAAGAAAGTTCTTAATGAGCACCACAAGAATAGCACAAATTCACTCCAAAATATTTAGGGCCAATATAAATAAGCATAAACATTGGAACTTCAGCAAGCCATAACTCCCTCAATACTTTAACTTAAGGGACAATCAATATATAAAACAAATGAGTACTACATGAATAATATATTCCCACCTAAACATTTCTGGGCAATATAAAAAAAAAGTATATAAAATGCAAATTCCCATAGGATAACATTGGAACATCAACAAGCCATAACTCTTTCAATATTTGGACTTAAGGGACAATTTATATATCAAAACAAAGGTCTTAATGAGTACTGCAAGAATAATACATACCCCCCAAAAAAACAACATTTAGGGGCAATATAAGAAGGCATAAAAAAATAAAAAAATGCAAATTCCCAGAGAATAACACTGGAATTTTAACAAGCCATACAATGAAAGAAATAAACTGCTGTTTTAGCAGAAATGGAAGTGCAGGTCCAGGCCCTGCACTTCCACAGCAACATAGATGTATGCATCTATGAATGGATGGAAGTGCAGGGACCAGAGGCCCCTGCATTCCCTGTAGGCAAATGAGAATATGCTTACCTGTATACTATCTCAAAAAGTAAGGAAATTCATTGCAAAAAAATTTGTCAATGCACTAATTGGGGTTAAAGTGACAAAAGTTGGAAAATGTGGTGTTAGGGTTCCCAATCCTAACACCCCACCCCACCCTGGGTAGGCAGCAACAGGAAAATCCATTATAGGTTCACCTATCCTGCGTCTTCACAAATCAGGTGTGGAGTGTGCTTTGAGGTTGTCAGATCTAACGTTCACCCCATTCCATCAGTAAATAAGCTGAGATATGTACAGTATATAAGAATATGAGAATGGGGTGAGCATTAAGGTTGACAATCCCAAGGCACACCCCACACCTGATTTTTGAAAATGCAGGAGAGATGAATCTGTAATGGCTTTTCCTGTTACTACATGCAGGGTGGGGGAGGGGTGTTAGAGTTGGAAACCCTAACACCACATTAAATAGTACATTAATGAAGTTTTTTTGCAATGAATCTAAAATTAATAAATACTAGGAAAATATGGTGTATGAGGAAATATACCAATTTGGGAGTCTAATTAGCTTATAATCCCACTCGCCCTTTGGGCTCAGAGGTTATTGTGCTAATTAGCCCCCCTTGATGGTATATTTCCACATGCACCTTACTTACGTAGCATTTATTTTCTCTGTCTCTTTATAGACATGTGCATATATTATGTATAAAATACATGGATGGGACTTACGTCCCACTGAAAATCCCATTTTGAATTTCCTTGTATCTCATACCAATCAAAGTCATACTGTATATTATGGCAATTAAAGTCATATACCGCAATCACTGAAGTCATACCACGGCCACGGTATATGACTTTAATTGCCATGATACTTGACTTTGGCCCTGCAGCTCCAGTCTTACTCCTCCCAAACTCCCCAAACAACAATGACCCTCACCACAGCCCCAGCCCTTGCTCAGAAAATTTCCCCTTTTACCCAAACACCCTTGTCACTCGACAGTAGCTCTATCTACTCACCCACACCCTCCATGCTATTAGTACTGCTGCTGCCTCTATGCTTCTGGGACCACCACAGCGTGTTACTAGTGTTGCCTCCATGTTTCTCTGAACTGTTGCACTGAAATGCCAAACCGCTGCTCCAGAATGTCGAAATGCTGCTGCAGACTGTGAAACCACTGCTCCAGACTACCAAGCCACCACTCTACACCACACCGGACTGCCACAGCAACCCCAGCCACACACCATTCCCAATCCTCGTAGACATTAAGGGACCAACAAGCCTAGCCACACCTCCTTATATAGGAGGACCCTGCACTATGAAAAGCAAACTGGGCCAAAACAGTGCCCAAAACAAAAATGCCACCACACTATGGAAAACAGGGAAGGGCAAAACAAAGCTGAGGCAAATGCAGAAATGATAGCAAATGCAATGTAAACAACAGAAACAACCATCATAATGTATTATATAAAATAAATGCTAGGTAAGTAGTAGTAGTAGTAGTAGTAGATTTTATTTATTTAAAGCACCCTTTCCAGAAGGCTCAGGGCACCTTACAGCAAAAGACATCATAAACATCGTAACAGATCAAATAATGCATCTAACATCACTACAATTTTAAATATAATAAATAATTGATCCAATCTGTAATTATATTCCCTATACTCTCAGCCAATAACAATAACTAGACTCTGTTTACTCTGTTAATCCCCTAAGGCCTGTTGAAATAAAAAAAGTTTTTAATCCTCTTTTAAATATCTCCACAGAAAGGGCCTCCCTCAGGTACCCAGGTAATGAGTTCCAGAGTATTGGCACCGTCACCTCAAAAGACCGATCCCCCGATGATTTCAATCTCACCCTGGGCACCTCCAGGAGGCCCTCCCCTGTTGACCAGAGAGAGACTGGGGCTGTAGGGATGTAGTAGCTCTACCAGATAACCCAGACCCAGCCCGTGTATGGCCTTGATAGGTCAGTAGACCTATTTTAAAGGAGATGCACCAGCACACTGGCAGCTAATGTAGTTCATGCAGCACCTGCGAAATATGACACAATCTTGGAAGACCCATCAGTAGCCGAGATACCGCATTCTGCAGGAGGTGCTGCAGCAGACCCCTCTTGACCCCAAGGTAGAGCATGTTACAGTAATCAAGCCTTTAGCTGACAAATGCGTGTATCAGTGTGGCCAAATTTTCAGGAGGGACAAGGAATTTTATCCGGGCAACATTCCAGAGATGATAAAATTCATTCTGGACAACTGCTGACATCTGGGCATCCAGTGTCAGCTCATAGTCCAGAATGATGCCCAGATTTTTCACCTTGGTGGAGGTCTCCAGTTTGGACATCCCAATATAGAGCCCCAACTCCTCCCCAGAGGCCTCCACTCCCCCCCCAACTCATCTCCACCACCAACACTTCAGTCTTACCAGGGTTAAGGCCCATCCAATTCAACAACATCCAAGACCAGATCTTGGCCAAGCACTTATTCAGCACATCTGTTCTTCCTGGTGCAAAAGATAAGTTGAGCTGGGTGTCATTAGCATAGCAATGAAACCTAAACTCATACTGCCTGATGACCTCTCCCAGGGGCAGTATATACACTGTGAATAACATGGGAAAGAGGACAGAACCTTAGGGTACTCCACAAGACAGGGCCACTGGGTCTGAGGAATGATTCCCCAACTCCATCTTCTGGGTCCTGCTCTGGAGAAAGGACTCAAACCAGCTGATGACCTTGCTGGTCAGTCCAACATACTCCCTCAGTCTGTCCAACAAAAAGCCATGATTCACAGTGTCGAACGCTGATGAGAGGTCAAGGAGAATGAGAATAGATCATTCTCCCCTATCCCTCGCCCTGAGCAAGTCATTCTTCACCCATACTAGTGCAGTCTCTGTGCTGTGCATAGCCCTAAATCTAGACTGGAGAGGCTCGTAAATCCGGAAGTCCATGAGTTGAATCTTAAGCTGCTCAGCAACTACCGTCTCGATAATCTTCCCTAAAAAGGAAAGTTTTGAAACAAATTGTTAATTTGCCAGGATGTCTGGGTCCAAAGATGTTTTTTTCAACATGGGCTTCACCAGAGCTATTTTAAGAGACTCCGGGAAAACCCCTGTTGTTAAGGAACACCTAACCATCTCAGCAAAAACTAGGCCCAGAGCCCTGATGCAATCAACAAGTAATCACATCGGACCCCGGTCCAGGCTGCAGCATGTTGATCTCAAGCCTGAGATCACCCCCACAGACCTCCTTTGTCACCAAGGGCCAGAACTCTCCCCCAGGAAGGCTGACTGCAGATGTAACCTCAAGGCCCAACCCTGCTGGGGTGTAACATTCTGCCTGGAGAAATCCCCACCATGATGGAGGGTACCCTGTCTAAGAAGAACTGAGCAAAACTCCACACACATTTGCTCTGAAAATGCTCTAACAGGCTCCAGACAGGATGGATGTAAAAGACTGACCATAACCAGAAAGATCTGAGCTGGTCACTTCTTCCCAGCTGCAATCAACCTGGACATAAAAGTTGCCTTTTTGTGGGCAATTGCATTCTGATACTTATCGCAATGAGCCATCAGAACCAGTTTGTCCTCTTGGGTCCTGGTCTTTCTCCAACACTGCTCCACCCTCTGCCCCTGGTCGTCAGCTCTCTCAGCTTATCGTCAAACCAAGGCAAGCCAAGATGTGACACCAGTGGGTCTACACGGACCAGCACCAGAAGGTCCAGGGCTGCCATAACAGCCCTCTTATAGGCCACCATGGCCTCCTCTGTACCCTCCATGCATGCCTCCCACACAGACAAAATGTTCAGCTCTGCCAACAATCCCTCTGGTCACAACCCTTTTAATGGGCAGAACTGTAGCATTTCCACAGGGGAAGGGGCATACGGGGGAGGGTTGTGAAACTGAACCTGATAGTACAATGATCCGACCAGATGACTAGATCAGTCTTAAGATTATTGATCTTGAGCCCCAGGGAGAACACCAGGTCAAACGCATGTCCTGAGAGATGGGTCCCATTCATGGCCTCGAGAGATAAGCCTAGGGCCTCTATGTTGGAAAGGAAGTCTCTGACATACAGCGAACCTCTGCAATCCACCCAGGTGTTGAATCCACCCAGAATAAGCCATCTCAGTGACTCCAACACCCTCTCGGTGACAAAAGTTGCAATCTATTGTAGGAAATCCCCTGTCTTGTTCAGGTGGGCAATAGACAAGGAGAACACTAATGCCAACCCGGGGACCCCCACGCATCGCCACACACTAAAAAGACCGCATGTCCCCCACTGGAAGCACTGCCAGACCCAGCTTCAACCTAAAACAAATAGACACCCCCCTTCAAGATCCTTCCTCAGGCAGTGTATCATGGAGAAACCCACAGGGACTGCCACCTCCAAAACTAGACTAGAGTCATCCCTCAGCCAGATCTCCGTAATGCACGCCAGGTCAACAGAAACCACAAGATCTACCATTATGGTGGTCTTATTTGCCATGGACCTGGCATTACATAACACTGCCAGAAGAGGACAAAAGGTGGAGGCTGATCCCTTGGCTTTCTGCTCCCTCAGTCCCATAGGTTCCCTGGGAAGAGAGATGAGACAGAGAGAGGACCCCACCCCATCTGTCTCCTAATCCAAGGGTGTCTCTTGGTCCCCACAACCCCAGTCAATCTCTCCATTATATCCCCCTTTAAACCATTTCCACCTTTCACCCTTCCTTCCAGTTCCCAGATCCCTACAATGCTGGTACACTGTGGCTGGCAGGGATGGGTCAAGGAAGGGATGCAAGGCTTTAAGAAGGGATGGGGAGGAACAAAGCCAAGGAGATTGCACCAAGAAACCCATCATATGAACAAAACTAAAATCCGATTACTAAACTACTTACATTATTACATACATTAAAATTCACTTAAAACCTAGGTAACCCACCCACCCAGCCCCAAGCCAACAACAATACACTTCACCCCAAATTAAAAAATTCTCCCCAGTATCCCAACTATACCAGTCACAACACCCAAAACTACCCACCCCTCCCTCACTCCCTCCAATTCCTCCCAGGCAAAAAAAAAACACAAGATAACAAGCCCCCTCTTCCCAAATCAACTCTTAAAATTCCAATACTAACATCCAGAACCTTTTACAATAAACAGCAAGGGAGTCCAGTGTCCAAGGAGCAATACCCAGAGTCCAAAAGCAGATATTGTGACAACTCATGATTTTCCCTTCAGTCCGGGTGACCACCTCTATTCTCACTTGAGGTGTCCTTACCTGGTTCCATAGTCCAGCCAGCAGGCAGTTAAGAGCCCAGACCTGACCCATAGATGGACACTCGCCCACAGAGAGCTGGCAAACCGCACTCAGCTTAAGCATTGTCAGCACAGGGGTCTCCCCCCCTAAACTGTGCTCATAGTAAGGCACAATCCTGAAACAGTTAACACTTTTGGCCCTCTCACGGCCTTGTGCTCTCCTCCAGATGTCAGTCCTCAGGGTTGCGAAAGAATGCTTTGGCCCGCACCTTTCAGGTGCTCTATTCTTCCCCTAGAGATAGTCTTTGCTCCGTCAAAACACTGTCACAGGCATTCCAGTTCCAGCTCATTACTCAGCAGTTCACATAGGGCACATTGAATACCTGTCCTCCGGAACCCTCTTCTCCTCCGGCTGCTCCTGGCTCCCAATGAACAACCTGGTTGTCCAGACACCTCTGCCATTCTCCTCCTCCTCTGACCTCTGACTTCTGGCTAGAACCTCTGCAGAGCCAGCACCACCACCATCTTGGGGATTCACTGTGGTTCATCACTACGGCTGGTCTATTGTGTGATACATTTTACTGTACTTCGAACACCATAAACCTTCACTGAAAATAACAAAGCTAACTCCTACTACAGCCTCATTAGTCACCCCTCACTAATGCGCCCCACCTAAACCTTGTCACTAGCTAAAACTTTGTTTAACAGTAACAGTTAAAAGCAGTGCAAAGAGTAGAAAACAATGCAAGCAATAAAAACAGTAAAAAAATGGCTAACAAAGCCACTAAAATGATTCCCTCCTTGTGCTCACGATGTGCAGCCCAGTGTGGCTGCCATCTTCCAATGTGGTAAGTGTGGTATATGGGGAAATATACATCTCAGGGGGTCTAATTAGCTCATAATCCCACTTGACATTTGGGCTTGTAGGTTATTGCACTAAGTGGCCCCTCTTTTTATGTTTGCTTGTACGCATGTGCAAGAAACATAGTGCCACCATAAGAGAATTCGTAGGTGTGCCTCCCTACTTCCAATGCCCTGCTGCCTTTTTCAGGCATGGCCCCAGTGTGTCAATGAATGTAAGAGCTGTCTATGACAGCTTTTGCAAATGCAGCGGCATACAGTTGAAAGGAAGAACTGCAGCGTGTAGGCAATTTGCATACTGCTGCCGTCAGCAGTATGCAAACTGCCTACACTTCGGCACTGCACTGCAAGAGCTGTCATAGACAGATCCCCCCCAACAGGTAGCACGCTGGGAGCCCACCCCAGCGTGCTCACGCACTCCCTCCCCACACACACACAGTATGGCTGACAGGGGTGCCCAATCCCCTGTCGGCTCCACTGCTCCCCCAAACAGGTTTTCTAGGTGCCACACTGGGGCCCCACCCCAAAGTGGCAACGCTCTGTCTGTGCCCCCCAACACAATTCCAGGTGCCACGCTGGGAGCCCACCCCAGCATGGCAAACCTCTCTATGGCCGACGGGGGTGCCCAATCCCCCATCAGCTCCTCTGGACCCCCCCAAAAAAAACTTCCAGCTGCCATACTGGGAGCCCAACCCAGCATGGCAAACATCCCGCGTCATCCTCCTGAAAGTAAAGTAAACCTAGAAAGAAAAAACTGTCCCTCGCTGACTGTCTTTACTTCCACCCCCCACCCGTGCCCACCAGCGCCCACTGCGCACCCTGCCTCCCCATCCCACCCTCACCCCATACTTACCTCCGGAGGCCAGCGCGATGATCTTCGTGACTGGTAACACATCTGCACTCTTCAAAGCTGACTGCGGACTGAGGAAATGCCGGTAAGCTGTATAATGGAATAAAGCCTGATAGGGAGCCCCAGAAGGTTCTCAATGGGATCTAACCCCCAGAGGATAACCCAACATTTGTGCTAAAAGAGCCAATATACCCATCCAAAACATCTGGATCCTCGAACAGTTCCAAATCATATGAAAAAAATGACCCAACATGGATCTCACACCTCGGACATAAATCTGAGGCATGTGGGTCTATTTTTTTTTTTTGCCAATTCTAGGGTGAAGTAGGCTCGAGTGAATATATTGTATTGGATGACCCGAAGTTTATTATTGACCGAACAGTTCAACAGGTTCTTAAAAATTTGTAGCCAATCCCCTCCTGTGAGCCCATCTGGTAGCATATCATGCTCCCATTTGGATATTAGATTCCCTAATGGATCTTGAATTGCCCCTGTTTTTTCCATCAACAGTCTGTAACAACTTCTCAAGGGTTTAAAAGATTTGTCGTCTTTTTGGCCTATGAATAATTCCTCTAACTGAGAATGGGAGAAAGTTTTTCCCTGCACCCATCTGGTCCTTACCTCACCCTGGATTCTAGCCCAGAGGAAGAAATGGGATGCCTTAAGGGTGAACCTTCTTGATAGTATCCTAAAAGGGACAGCTTCCCCATCTTCTCATATTTGACCCACAGTATGTAGCCCCTGTTTTTTCCATCTTTTAAGTATCTGATAATCCTGTACCGAAATACCAACCCCCCTCTCTCAACAGGGCTCTCAGTTCCATATCCGGGGAGAAAGTATACGGATGTTGGAGAATATGGTGTGCCTCTCTCCAGACCCCGACAGTAGTGTTCGAGCATGGATTGAAAAGCTCGTCAAATCTTCTATCATAAAGATACCTTACCATAGTACAGCAGTATAGTAAACCCGGCAACGAGTTCTCCATGTTTACCCATCCTGGATGTGATGACTCCTCCCTTACCAGATCCTGAACATGTGCCAGTTGTGTGGCAAGATAATAATGTTTGACACTTGGTAATCCTAAACCCCCCACCCCCACCCACTGGCAACCAGAGAATCTCCTTCTTTATTCTTGCTCATTTACCTTGCCATAACAACTGGGTTATGGCTCCCTCTAAGGCTTTAATATATTTGTTAGGTATATCTATTGGGAGAGTCTAGAAAATATACAAAAATTGCAGGAGTACACTAATTTTCACTAAATTGACCCGTCCAATTAATGTCAGAGGTAGAGCCCTCTAGTTAATGCATTGTTCTTTAATTTTTTGTATCACGGAAGGAGATTAGTTCTAGCCATAAGAGATAATTTGGCAGTTAGTATTACTCCTAGATATTTAATTGAAGTGGAGAGGGGTACCACTACCGAACCCAAGGTTATAGAGGTCTTAATCTTCCCCATGGGCATCCACTCACATTTTGACCAGTTTATCTGTTCTTTTATTTTTTGTGTCACAGAAGGAGATTAGTTCTAGCCATAAGAGATAATTTGGCAGTTAGTATTACTCCTAGATATTTAATTGAAGTGGAGGGGGGGTACCACTACCGAACCCAAGGTTATAGAGGTCTTAATCTTCCCCATGGGCATCCACTCACATTTTGACCAGTTTATCTTGTGGCTAGACATAGGTCCATATATTTAAAAAATATTAATTAATGCTGGCAGTGCCTTAACAGGATTTTTGAGAAAAAGGAGAATATCATCTGCGAAGAGAGATATCACATTGTTTTCCCCCCTCCATATCAAACCTTCAACCAGTCCCTCTTGTTGAATTGCTCCAGCTAACGCTTCAATCGTAAGGACATATAACAGGAGGAGAGGGGGCAACCCTGTCTTCTTCCTCGTGTAAGGACAAATGGGGACAATGCCACTTTATTTGTTAAAATTTGGGCCTTAGGGTTCTTATATAAAGCCTGAATCCACCCCATAATTCCCTCCCCAAACCCAAATTTATGCAAAACTGCCATCATAAATGGTCATTTGACCTGACTGAATGCTTTCTCTGCATCTAATGCTAATAAGCCCCCTTCTCCTTTCCCCCGCCACAAATGCATAATATTTATTGTTCTTCTCAGGTTATGCTTTGCCTGTCTGCCCTTCACAAAACCCCCCTGATCTGAATGTACTAACTTTGGAAGATATTGCTCCAATCTAGAGGCTAATATCTTAGTTATAACTTTGTAATCAGAATTGAGCAAGGAAATTGTTTGATAGGCTCCACACTTAGTGAGATCTTTCTCTGGTTTAGGCAGAACAGTAATTGTAGCCAAAAGAAGAGAAGGAGGAAGCATCCCCATCATTTCCAATGTTTCCTTGATCATCCGATACATAAGAGGGCCCAGAGAATCCTACATGAGCTTATAGAATTCTATTGGGATACCATCAGGGCAGGGTGCCTTGCCTCTGTTGGCTTTCCACACTGCCCTTCTAACCTCAGAAAGCAAAAGTGGTGAGTCTACCACTGCCATCTCATGTGGGGTAAGGGAAGGTAACTGGACTGTGTTCAAAAAAGGGTCTATACTGGCTCCTGCTGGAAATTCAGTAGTATATAAGGAGGAATAAAATACTTTAAAAGCATTATTTATTTCTTGTTGGTTATATGTAAGATTTCTAGGGGTATTGTCTATTGAAAGGATAAACCTTTCTGCCCTCATGCCCTTAATTAAACTCATTAACCACTTCCTCCCTCTATCACCATCAAAATAGCCACGAGATTAGGTGATTATTATATTACGCTCTGGTCTCCTAGAAAATAATTGGCAAAGCTGTCCTTTCAACATCTTAAATTTTTTTAGAAACTTGAGGTGAATGAGCTCTCATATTCCATCTTTCCAAGTCTGCTATGTTTTTTTCTAGATTTACCTCTTCATGATTCAAGGTCTTTTTTTTAAAAAGCGGCATATGAAATAGTTTCACCCCGGATAACAACCTTAAGACATTCCCATACATTACCTACACTAGTATCTTCTGGGGAGGGGGTTAGCCTTATGTATTCCTCTATTCTATCTTTAATCTGGGCTAGATATTGAGGATCTAGTAAAAGAGCTAAGTACATCCTCCACTGAACTTCCATGGGACGGCTCTCTGGCAAGCAAAGGGTCACTCTAAGAGGGGCATGGTCCGAAACAATCATCGGTCCATAGGAGGCCTCTATAACCTCCCCTAAAAGTTCAGAGGGAAGGAACATATAATCCAGTCTAGTGTATATCCCATGAGCATGTGAATAAAAAGAATATTCCCTATTCCCCGGGTGACAATGACACCAGGCCTCCCAAAGGGCCCTGCTCTGTACCAAAGCCTTAAGGGCCGCTGTACTTTGAGGGGGTGAGCCCATTTTTCTTCTTGAGTGGTCAAGATTTGTATCTAAATATGTATTAAATTCCCCCACCAAAATAAGATTCTCGGGATAGAGGCCCAATGTCACCCCTAAATGGGTAAAGAAGTCTGGGGAATCAAAATTAAGTCCATAAACTGATCCCACCATCAGCCTCCTAGACCCCACCTCCACTTCTGCTAGAATGTATCTATCCTGTGGGTCTGAAAGGATCGAATAAACCTTGTGAGGGAGGCCTGGATGAATCCAAATAGCCACCCCTCTTGCCTTAGATGTAAAGGGGGATACCAAAAATGAGCCACCCCATGACTCCGCCATTTGCAGAGCTTCCTGTTTATCCATATCAATTTCCTGCAGAAAAATGATGTCTCCCTTCAGTTTTTTGATTAATGATCAAACTTTTTTCCTGTTAACAACAGTTTTAAGTCCATTAACATTCCATGACAAGAAGTTTATCCAATCCATAAATCTTCTATGCTTACTATAAATCTGCCCTTCTGTTGAGTACCAAAAACATAATAATTAACTCTGTGTATTAGGAAAACTTTAAACAGAACATCCCCAAGTTTTCCCCCCAATTCAGCAAAACCCACTTTTCATAACTTCTGTAAGGCCCCTCAATGGAAGGGGTTGTACCCCCAACCAAACTTCCCTCCTTCCAACTTCTCCCCCTTCCTTCCCCTCCACACCCTCCATTTTGTACATTACACTACCTTTCATGGAGTGAGCTATTAATCCACCAATGACCTCCCTCCTTCTTTATAATTATAAGGGAGGGTAAAACCCTACCCCCCCCAATCCCCACTAGCAAAGAATAAATGCCAGGGAAAGGAAAATAAAAGAATATTCCACCCCCTGCCCCCGGAAATCTGGTTTTAATATGCTCCAGGAGGTCCATCCAAGAGGAGTCCTGTCCCCAACTGAGTTACAGGAGCGGGAAGTCACCCATCTAAAGGCTTAAAATAGATTGCAAAAATTACTCTGACATCCATGTTTAATGTGTGAGAAGGATCCTCCCAACCTTCGTACTCCCATAAACCCTCCTTCTATTTTGGGTTCTCCAGAGCGTAGGGGAGGAGAGCGGCCCAACCAAGGCCATAAATTTTGGGTACTCAGTTAAACCCTCCACCTGCATCAGTGACTAATCACATCACTGTATTTATTCCCTTTAATTGGTTTACTCAGAAACAAGTTATGTAAATCAATTCCCAAAGCATTAGGCCCAGAGAAAAATAGCCTGTACTTTACTGTATGCGATATGTCCAAATGGTATAAGGATCAGGGTTCCTATCAACAAAGATGCCCTTGGATTAAAAAGCCTCATGTAATCTTTTAAAGGGCAGGCTGGTAAATAAATCCCCATTAGCAACCATATTGAGAGACCCCAGATTTTGCCATTATAGGCCACCATCCGGTGTTACAAATCCCGGAGTCACTTTCTCTCTTGGCCTACCCTTTCCTTCTCAACCAAACATATCCCAGGCTGCCAGGTTGTAGGCCTATAAGCAGCACCTGAAATGGGCCTCCGTACATCTCTCCATCCACTGCACCCCGTTATTATCCTATCTGTATTAAATGAACCACCTGTATAAATTACAACCTAAAGCCAGTATTTTGCACTTTTATACTTTTATACCAAGAGAGTCTTGAAATCAGTGCCCCTGGGCAAAGCTCAAGTGTCCAAACTTCCATATACAAGGAGCAGCAAGTAAAGAGAAACTTAATAGGAGCTGGACTAGCAACCTCTGGATCCAGCCATAATAGGCCACCGCTCGCTGTCTCGGATCACAGAACTAAATACTGCCTTAGCCAGCCCCCGGGTCCCATATCTTAAAGCCCCAATTCTCGGGCCATCAACTCTGTACTCCATTGCTCCAAAAAGACCAATCAATTAATTACCCTGGCCATCCCACCACCTCTTCTCCTCTTCGAGCTCCACTGAAAATGCCAGGGCCACCTCTGGGGATGAAAACGAGTGCTGATTCGCACCTTGGGGTCACACGATCGGTCGGGCCAGGTAAACAAGGGAAAACTGGCCATTCAGGGCATGCAACTTTCCTTTAGCCTCTGCATATGCCTACCTCTGCTGTTGAAGTTGGTATGAATAGTCCAGAAAAATGCTCACCCGGGACTGCTGCGTCATCAAAGGACCTTGCTTCCTGGTGCTTTCTAGAACTTTTGGCCGGTCCTGGTAAAGAAGGAATTTTACTATTACACGGCGGGACCTCTGGTCAGGAGAAGGCTTGGCCCCTGGAGATCTATGTACCTGTTGAATCTCCAGCAATAGCGTTGGTGGAAGTTTTAATGCCTGCCTCAGCCATGACTGACACAGTCGCGCCCCTCCACAGACTCAGGTAGGCCTATGATCCGAACATTACAAAATCTTTTTCTATTTTCATGGTCGTCAATATTCTATTTCAGCCTGTTGATCTCTTTTAATGCATTTTGTAAGTCAATGTGCTTAATATTACTAGCATCCTGCTGAGAGCTCAAACGGGCCTCTAGCTCTCCTAGTCATGTTTCATGGGCATCTACTGTATCAGAGACCGTATTAACAGTCTGTTGAAGGTGTTGCAGCTGCGAAGTAACATTCTCAAAGCCCGTTTCCATGCGGGTCCCCAAGTCATGTTTAAGGTCTTGAATTAGTCGCTCAATTGCCTGATAGTTATCTGCCATCTCCATGCAGGGCTCCGCTCACCGCTGGAGGGCCGAGGTAGTTGGGGAATCCTCTGGCAAAACCCAGTGCTTCATTGGAGCAGGAAAAAATGGTAGGGCCCCTTCCAGACATCTGAGTTTTTGGCTTGTTAAAAGGTAGTTTCGCCTGTTTCTTTGCAGGTTTAGCAGTAGTAGGCATTTAGACTTCTCGAATCTTTAGTTTACTGATGAAAAAGTATAGGACTTAATGTGGGATGGAGGGGATATTCAGTGAATTAAACCAGAGCTCTAGGTTTAAGCATCCATATTGCTCTGTAGCTAGGCCATGCCCCCAGTAAGCCCCTCTTGATGGTATATTCCCCACACACCACACGTACCTAGCATTTATTCTGTAGGCATACAGTATATTTATATACAGGATATGACATTGCCTGACTTAAGATATAATTTTTCTTTTCATGAGAGGTTATTGGTCTGTTGCTATCTAATGAGGGCAAAGTGTTTGGCATCCCTCCTTGATACCCTCCCCTCATGGCTGCTGTAAGGCACATTTTTTCTGCACTGTTAGTGCACATTGTTTAAAAAATGTATTAGGGAGAGGGGTGAGGATTACCGAAGCAGAGGGAGTATGAGTCAGAGGGAATGCAAGAGATGAATGCAGCTATGTAAGAAGCTAGCAACTCAAACCTGTATTTGAAGATAAAGGATGCATAATGGGACTGGTGATGGGAGGGAAAGGGAGAAGTACAGTAGAGGGAGAAATGTCGAGTGCAAGGGGACAAGTTATTAGCAAAATGACAGAAGGCATTACAAAGTGTGTCCGGTCTGGCAAGGGAAGAGGAGTGGGTTGTACAGTAGACCACATCAGCATAGTCAAAGACAGGGAGCACTGTTTTTGTAACCAGTTCCTGTTAGACCTGCAGAGACAGGTAGTTTTTGTTACAGCACAAGGCACCAAGCTTGGGATGGAGCTGGGCATGGATGGCATGGATGTGGGCAGAGAAGTCAAACTGACTGTCAAGCAATACACCAAGATACTTGAAGGAGAGGACCACTTCAAGGGGGGGGGGACCATCCAGGCTGGAGAAGGTAGGAAATGGGGGTGAGCCTGGCCAGCTAGTGAAAGGTCATGAACACTGTTGTTTTAGTGTTGAACCAGAGTTGGTTGGACTGGAACCAGCACAGGACATCATGAAAGTCTTGCTATAGCGATGCTTCCACAGTGACAGTTGAGGGGCCTGACAAGTAGAGAACTGTGTCATCTGCATACATGTGAATATGCAAGCTGGGACAAGTAGAGGGGAGGTTACTGAGAAAAATGGAAAAGAGGATTGGACCAAGGATAGAGCCCTGTGGAACCTAAGCCTTGATAGTGAGTGGAGGGGACAGAACTCCATCTACCTGAACCAACTGTTGATGGCCCAAGAGGTAGGAACAGAACCAGTCAATGGTGGTGGGGGGGATGAGAGGTTGGCAGAACTCTGCTTGTCCAGGAGGAGTAGATAGGCCACTGAATCAAAGACTTTGGCCACCTTGATGAAAATGGCCACTGTGATGTGCCCCAGATCCTTCCCAGAGAGGATGGAGTCAGTGACCTGTAGCATTGTGGAGATAGTGAAGTGGTACTTCGGAAAACCACACTGGAAGGGGGAGAGGATGTTTGAAGAGTGAAGGAAGCCAGTAAGCCTGGAGAAGGCCAGTTTCTCTTGCAGCTTAGCAAAAAGATGGGAGGAGGGAGATAGAACAAAAATTTCCAGGAGTTGAGGGATTGCACCTTTGCGGAGGGGGAACATTATGGCAGTCTTCCAAGACTGAGGGGCAGTGAAGAGGGTGAAGAAGAGGCTGAGGAGGTGAGTGAAGAGGGAGGCAATGGCAGGGGATGAGAGATGGAGAAGTTTAGGGTCCAGGCCATCAGGGCTAGCTCTGGATAGGTTGAATGAGGAAAGGGCCAGAAGGGTTTTCTGGGTAGAGACAGATGGGAAATGAAATCCAGGGAGGAGTGTGGAGATGGAGGGAGAGGAGAGATGCCATGTAGTGAAACATTTACTGGAGCCAGCAGCAAAAGAAGCAGGGTCAGAGACTGGTGAACTATTTACCATTAGGACTGGAGAAGTGGACTGGGCTGGGAGATCAAAAAGGGCGTGAATCACCTTCCAGAATTTTGCTGGGGGGTTAAGATTGCTCTGGAGGTAGTCCTTGAAACAGAGAGATAAACAAATGAGAGTGCTCTGAAAAATATTATCTCAGCATGCCCTCTGATACATTCAGATGGCTGCTGCCCAATGCAGTTTGAGGAAGGTTTGAGCCACTTGACATCATCTAGAAATCCCCTCTGTACTAACCTTGTTTATGCCCCTCGTATATTTGAAGGTTTCGATCTTAACCTGTCTATCCCTCCTCTCTTCCAGGGAGTACATGTTGAGCTCCCACAGTCTGTCCTTGGAGGGTTTGTCCTCCATTCCCGTGATCATCCTGGTGGCTCTGTGCTGGACCCCCTCCAGTAACCTGACATCTTTCTTTAAGTAGGGCTGCCAGAACTGCACGTAGTACTCTAGGTTTGGTCTGACCAGTCACCTGTACAGTGGCAGGATGACCTCCCTTCTCCGTGATATGATGCCCCTGACAATATACTCCAGCATCCTGTTAGCCTTAGCTGCTGTCTTCCTGCACTGTGCTGAGTGGTTCATCTGCCCTGTGATTATCACCCCTAGATTTTTCTCCTCCTCCTCTGTATTGGATAACTGTCTGTAGCAGAACTTGCGGTTTCTGGCTCCCATGTGCAAAACCTTGCACTTCTTTGCATTGAAACCCAGCTGCCTTGTGTCCGACCAGCGTTCTAGTTTATCCAAGTCCTCCTGCAGTCCTAGCCATACCTCTGTGCTGTCCACCACTGCTCCAATCTTTTTGTCATCTGCAAACAGGCAAATCTTGTTACTAACTCCATCTGCAATGTCATCAATGAAGATGCCGAACAGCACTGGATCTAGCACTGATCCCTGTGAAACTCCACTTGTTACAGCCCTTGGGGATGAGAGTTCCCCCTTACAACAACCCTCTGCTGTCTATCCTGTGGTGCAGCCAGTTTTTGAGTCAGTCCACCATTCTCTCCCCTACCCCCAGATGACCCAATTTGCTAATCAGCCTCCCATGTGACACTGAATCAAAGACCTTGCTGAAGTCCAAGTAAATCCAATAATGCCAGTACAAGATTTGTATTATGAGGATTTTTCACACTCAATCCTCACTCTTGGGGCATATGGATTATCATACACCTCAGGTGTGTGAAAAATCCTCATAACACACACCTTCTCAGGCATTATGCCCTATGATTGTACCCCCTTTCTCTTTTCACCAGTCCCCTCTGGAAATGAGATTTGCTTCTCCCAGTTACCAATTTTTAAATAAATAAAGAGTAAGGGAGCTGTCAAAGGGGGTAGCAGAATGTTGGGGTGCATCAAAAGTGGGGTTACCAGCAGGGTAAGGAAAGTAATGCAGACACTTTGCAAGATCCTGGTTGATTCCCACCAGAGTACTACATGATGTTCTGGGCTCCTCCATATAAAAAGGATATTGAAGCCTCCTTTTCTCAAGAGAGAGACAGCAAGCTAAGGGCCCCTAGTCTCACCTCAGCTGTTGTCCCTCAAACCACTGACTATTTTGGCGGCCCTAGATTGCACTATCTTGACTGCTTCAATATCCTTTTTATATTGTGGAACAAGCTACCAGTGGAGACTGTGAGTATGAAATCTGTACAAGCTTTCCAGATAAGCCTGAAACAATTTCTGCTTACCAAGGGAATCACCTGATAGAGTGGGTAGGGAATCCCTTCATGTTAGTACAGTTGAGCCCACCAGGGTGCAACACAGAATAAGGCAGAATTATACTGAGTTACTGCAGGAAACAGTGCAATTTTAATGGCAGTTGATCTGTTTTTATTTGTTGAAATGTTTTACCAGGAAGGCACGCTGAGCGACAAGTCACTCATCTCCCGGTGCAACCTGGGGGGAAAGGGTACAATAGGCCTGAAACATTAAACATTCAAGTTACAAGATCAACATTAACATACAGTTCTAAGGCAGGTGTTACAAGCAGTGTTACAACAGTGTTGCGCACAATAGATGGAAAGAGTGGTCAATAATAAGTGTCGGGTTAATAGGTAAACAAGTGCTTATGTAAAAGTAAAGAAAAAGGGGGGCAGGAAGGCGGGGGAAGAGTCGTGTTCAAGTTACACTCAAGTTAAAAGATCAACATTAACATACAGTTGCAAGGCAGGTGTTACAAAAATGATCCTTGTTAGGTTCTATTGTATCTTTGTTCTTTATGTATGACGTGGAACCTTTGTAAATGAGTCTTTGACTCAAAGGTCTTTCTGATTATCTCAAATAAAAAAAATAAATAAAAAAACAGTATTAAAACAGAGTTGTGCATAATATGTAGAAAAAGTGAATCAATAATAAGAGCTGGGTTAGTAAGTAACAAGTGCTTACATGTAAGAAAAGGGCAAAAGGAGAGGGAGGGGTGAAGTGGAGGGATGCAGGAGGAGGGGAGTAGATGAGGAATACAAGCCCCTGGGAGAGGGGGTAGGAGAGGGACCCACAGAGAGCATTTGGCATCCCTTACATTCTGTTAGAGTTCAAGGGAGGCCAGTAAGGGGGAGCAGTTTGGAGGAAGGAGAGGAGAGCTAGAAATTAGTTAGGTGATGGTAAGGGGGGGTAGGGTTTATCCAGGACAGCTAGGTGCAAGGTCATTCTTGAGGGCAGAGCTGATGGAGTAGGCAGAGGATGAGTACTGGATTTGAGGGGAGATTGAATTCCAAATTTTTGGGAGGCAGTGAGAGTAAGCGGATTGGCAGTTTAGGGTGGATTTGCGGGGGACTACCAGGGTTCGGGAGTCAGTTGATCTAATAGAATGGGAGGATGTGGGGGTTGTTATAAAGGAAGAGGTTAGGTAGGAAGGGAGCTCACCTAACCAGTGCTTGGAGGTGAATTTAGTAATTCAGGAACCTGCGACACAGTCTTGCATCCTTATGGGCCCTACTGAACATGCTTGCACAGTACAGTTTTTTCACCACTGCTTATTTAACAGGGGGGACATGATGGACCTAGTGCCCCTTCCAACTCTAAATGACTGGTTATTACAGTATCTGTTGCAATGCTATATCTGAAAAACAAAACTTTAAAAAAACATAACATTTACACACTTTTCTGCTTATACTGTATTTAACATATTTCCTGGATTTATGTTCCTCTCTTTCTTTATTGGTGGGCACAGTTGCTTAAAAAGTGGATCCCTGAGCCAGCACATTGATGTGGAGGGCTGAGACACTGGAAACCTTTCCTCCTGCCATGCTATGCCAATGACACAGATTCAAGAACAGACCCAGGTTGCCAGGGGTCAGCTAGGGTGGAAGAGGAATGAACGTCAATTTACTGCTCACCTCTCCAGAGAGGGGGGAGGCATGTTGGCCCCATACCGGCTCATAATCTCTGACGCTTAATAGCGCATGGCATTATGCCAAAATCCAGACCTGTGTGCTTTCTGTGTTGGACCCCCCCACCGAAGTTAGAATCCTTAGTCGGGGGGGAGTCCGGGGGGTGCAAAAAAAGATTTCAATGAATCGCACAATGCGATTATTCCGCATGACATTCTGCTGTGCTCCATATTGACCCCATGCCTGTTGGCCCTGCCTTTGACTGCCACCAGGTGGAGTTCTGCTGGCAGTGCAGTTTTAGGTGGCACAAAGGGAGGGGCTGCAGTTACATAATGAGTTTGTGTCTCCACAAGCACACACTCATGTACTGCGACAATGGAAGGGAGAAGATGGAAAATGGTGGTGGGGGCTTAATGAAGCCCTGCTCATATGTCCCCAGATTCATGCTATTGCCTAGTCCACTCTTGATGATGTCTTTAGGGGGAGGTATACCTCTCAACTGCCCCTGACTTTCAGGGTTATCCCTGATTTTGCCTCAGAATTTTCCTCTGTTCCTTGTAAAATTTGTATTTTTGTGACAGAATAATGGGGAGTAAAATCACAAAATAATGTCAAACATTAAAGTTATAGACTTGTTCTTCTTCATAAAATGCATCTTAACACAAATTCCCTCATTCTACCAGCCTTCTGAGAGGATAGTACCAATTTTTAAGATGTGTCCCTGATTTTGGGTCTTTGTCCCTGATTTTTTTAAGCCTTGTCACTGATTCATGAGGCAAGAGGTATGGGGGGAGGACAGCCTTGCTTCTTTCCTCTGGCCCAACCATGGGGAGAATCTGTGGGGGAGCACACATGACCAGGTGAGTCCCGGTAGAGGTAGTCACCAGTAAGGGGGAGGCAGAACAGGGATGAGTAGTTGCTCTGAGTCACCACATGATAGAAAAATATATATTTTTTTAAATTGGATCTTTGTTTGTGTGACTTTATATGCTTCTTCTGCCTGCCTATAGTACATGTAGTATCATAATCCAATTAATAAATCACAATAAGTTGATTGCTGAGGAAATTATTATGTCACTATGATTATGACATCACAACTGGGAGATCATTACATCACTTTCATACAAGCTGCAGAAGCAGATGAAGTTCAATGGTCAAGGATCCTGTTGCCATGCAAATGTCTTTAGTAATAGAGAAAAAGAGGGATGATAAAAAGCAGGAAATATAGGAATTACAATAACTGCGTATAACATTTTCTCAGGGTGTCATAGGTTTTTTAACTCCTCTGGCTAGGATACTACCACCCAACACTTAAATTGTGGGATAGTTATTCCAGAAAGAGGGAAGAGGCCAAGGGGACTGGAAGTCTTTGCAATTCCATGTGGTGTGACAGACACAAGGCTGTCATCTACTGTAGAGTGAGTTTGTTAATTTTTCCTGGTCTTTTTACTGTACAGTAGAAGGGCCAGTATGGCCCAAGTAGCCAAAAAAATGATGAAATAAACCAGGAGGGATGTGATCTACAAACTCATTTGAAACACCACCTATATGGAGAAATTGACCCTTTCACCTGAATATAGTTTTAAGTTTCTTACTATCACAGATACAGGTAACAAGCACACTGTGTATGCTAGTGCCAACATTTTGCGATAACAACCTGTTATAAAAGTGTTCATGAAGTACTGAATCTGAAGGAGAAGAAAATGAAGTATTAAATCTGATATCTACCTTATTGATTAGTACACTTAGAGGCCTGGGGGTTTCTGGAGACATGTTTGTTGCACTGTTGCTTTAACAGTTTTATAAACAGATATAAATCATGACATTGTTGTTAGTTGATCAGGGTTGTTTATTTCTAAATATTACAGGTACTCTTATAACCTTAAGTGGGTGTCTCATTCAAACAGTCCTAGAATTCTAAGGTTCTAAATTCAGTTGGCATGGTATCCGGTAAACAAGGTGACCATGATTGAGCACTTTCAAAAACGGTGACTCCGTCATGACGCCTGTGTTCTGGGCTACCTGACAGGGTAGCAACCAGATACAGGGGTATGTGAGTACAGCGACAGGATGTCACTATATATACATATGCGCCCGGGGGGAGGGACCACACCGCACGACGGGCAGAAGGGAGGGAGGGGGTATGGGGTTGTAGTGTGGGTGTCAGCAGCTGAGCTGGCCATGTGGCATGGTGGACAGGTGGCAGACTGGGGTTGGGAGGGTGCTGGGTTCAGTTCTGGGCATGATTGTTTTTTGTGTTGGGTCGGGGTTTTAATTTTTTTTATGTTTTACACATATCCCTCTGACGTGCACCCCCCTGGAGTTGAGAATCCTTAAATAGGAGGGTGCAGGCGGCACAGCCCCCCACATAACATAGAAAACCAGTTGCTGGTTTTCTAGTCACTGTGAGTGTACATTGCTGTAATTCATTTTTGGCGATGTACACTCGCTCAAACGGCGATCACTATTCTGCGATTGCGTTATGACATAGAACCAGTTGGCATAGTACATTTCTTATACAGGGGGTTTGTCTAATCTTCTGCAAAGTAAATGTATTAGTTTAAATGTTAACTTTTTTCTATGCCTCTTATATGTTTATTCTCACATCCTTTGTGTACCAGAACTGATCAACTTCATGGTTCTTTTTCCCCAAAGAACTCAAGAATGCACTCTTTTAACCATAAAAGAAGAGACAGAGTAGCTGTACATATAAACATAGAACACAGATCTGTTAATAATACACTACACTAAAATGTACTATAGCACTGAACTTATGATATCTGCACCTAAATTTGAATTGATATTTGGGGTTGTGTTTTTTTACATTGTAAAAGAGCATAAAATATGATGAAGGGGAGCATGTTTGAAACTGTAGTTTCTAAATAGTGAAACTGTAGAGTTGTGTCTTTATTTATCTTTAAATATACACATAATGTATTTTCTGAATCTCTAGGAATATAATTGTAACTATGCAAATATGTTTTTTTTCCTGAAACTAGGACATACAGTGCAGCCCTGAAGAAGTGATCGGTTACTGTCATGAAATGTTGCTACTGGTTTATACACTGTGCTTGTTACCAGTATTTGTGTTAATTATTAATTACTCTTAATTAGTGATTTTCAAAGTGTTTCAGTGAATCATAAAATATGTGGTGATTCAGCGTACGGTAGACAATGGACTGTTTTCAAGCACACAACATGGTTTCACAAAGGGCTTGTTCCGTTTAAACCAACCTGACTGCCTTCTTTGAGAAGGTACCTAAACTGTGTTGGTATAGTCTATGTGGACTTCAGCAAGGCTTTTGACAGTGTACCACAAGGAAAAACCTCATAGCAAAATGAGTACAATATGGAGTCCATAAAGTGTATAGGAGGTAAATTGCAAACTTGTTGAAAGGTAGAAAGCAGAATGATTAAGAAATAATTCTGTCTATTGGGCCATAAGAAACATTGATGTAGTTAATTAAATTTCTTGTGAAGGAATCAGGTGGTTCTGAAGAAAATGTGTAATCCTGGCTACTGCCCTGGCTTCAGATTATGTGTATGTTTTCTTGATTTAAATATTTGGTATACATAATGTTATGTATTTATGTATGGCATACATGTAAAGGTGGGTCCCTTTTTAAATTTTTCTTATAATGTATTTTTAAACTATGTGCTGTGCAATAGTCTGACCTTTGGGCTGCCATGTACACCATTCCTTTTTAATAAAATTGAAATGGGGAAATGGCTCAGTGGATTGATAGTGGGTTCAAGAATCTTTCACCTCTAGGTCACTGGTTCAAATCCAGCTGATGACAGCAATGGCCAAAGGCCATTATCACTTGAGGGCTTTTCAGTGGCCTGTGTGAAATGAGTTGTGGTGGTCTGTGTCCAGCTCCCAGTGGGCAGGTGTCCACATCACAAAAAACACCAACACAATTGACATTAATTGGCACCCTAGTTGACAGTCTCATATGGGAAGCCAAGGATTGAATGGACATGGAGTCTGAACTACCATCACACTTACCTGGTAGTCCCTCCATAGGAGGGTTGAGGCACATTGGCAGGGTGTGGGGAAGCTTGCACTGTGATTGCCCATGCTGTACCAGCCATGTGGATAAGCAGGGGACTTAAGGTGCCACTTTTGTCAATCTACACCTACCAAAGCACTAACAATTCACACACAGAAAAAACATCTTAAACAAAATAAATAAATAAAAGTCAAGTAGAAAAAGAGAGCAATGTGGATGGTCACTATTTAGAGTTGAAGGATGCTTTGAATTGAGTAGCACAGTAATCAGTGTTGGGTCAATTGCTCTTTAACATATTTATTATGGCTTGGAGTAGTCACTAGCAGACTGCTAAAGTTTGCTGATAAAGCAAATGGTAAGAAGAGTTGACACAGCAGAGGGGGATGCATTCAGGGAGACCTAAACATATTAGGTGTGTGGACCAAGACACTGTGGGAAATCACAAAGAAAAAAACACTATGGTTCTCAAAAGAGGTGGCGGAGAAGGTTAGGGAGAAAAAGATAGCATTCAGGAAGTATAAGGAAACACAGAAGGAGCAGGACAGAGAACTGTACCAGTTAAAGCAGAAGGAAGTGAGAAAGGCAGTCAGAATAGCAAAGCCCAAAGCCAAGGAAAAGATAGCCAACTCAGTTAAGAAGGGGGATAAAGCCTTTTATAGGTACATTAGGGAGCAAAGAAAGACAAAGGGATGGACAGCAAGGTTCAATAAAGAGTAGGGAGAGAGGGCAGAGGGTGACAGTGAAAAAGCAGGGATACTGAATGAATACTTCTGCTCAGTATTCACAAAAGAAGAGAAGGGGAGGTACCAAAACCAAACAATAGAAGCACTGTGGATGGGGGGGGTCGATACCAGTCCATTCACAGAAGAAAGGGTCCTGAAAAAACTTTTAAAACTGAAGGTGGACAAAGCAATGGGGTCTGATGGGATTCACCCCAGAATTCTGAAAGAATTAAGGGGAGAACTAGTGACACCACTGACTAGCCTTTTTAACAAATTATGGGAGGATGATGTGGTACTTGAGGGCTGGAGGAGGGCAGGTGTGATTCCCCTTCACAAAAGTGGAAGCAAAGCAGAGGCAAGAAACTACAGACCTGTTAGTTTGACCTCAGTGGTAGGGAAAATGATGGAAGCACTTCAGAAAGAAGGAATTGTTCAGTACCTAGAGGCCAGCAGGACACAGGACCCAAGGCAACTTGTATTCACAGCAAGAAGGTCATGTCAGACGAATCTAATAGATTTATTTGACTGGTTGACCAAAGTAGTAGACCAGGGAGTAGTTGTGGATATGACCTACCTAGACTTTAGCAAGGCATTTGACACAGTTCCACACAAAAGATTAGTAAATAAGTTAGCCAGCTTGGGAGTGGGTCCCAGGGTGGTAGCCTGGGGAAAAAATTGGCTGGCAACAGGATGCAGAGGGTAATAATAAACAGAGCTCACTCCGAAGAGAGGAGGGTTACTAGCAGGGTACCACAGGGTTTAGTACTGAGGCCAGTCCTCTTTAATGTCTTTATAGGTGACATTGCAGAGGGACTGGAAGGAAAAGTATGCCTCTTTGCAGACGACACAAAGATATGCAACAGGGTCGATACGTGGGGGGGTGGAAAGGATGAGAAGGTACTTGACAAGGTTGGAGGAATGGTCAGATGTATGGCAGCTTAGATTCAATGCAAAGAAGTGAAAAGTAATGCACCTGGGAAACAAAAACCTAGGGAAAGAGTACGCAGTGGGGGGGCTGCTAACAACAACAAAAATAGAAAGGGGCCTGGGGGTAGTCATACCAGATGACCTAAAAGTAGGCAAGCAATGTGAAAAGGCAATAAGGAGTAAGGAGGGCTCAGGGGATACTGGGATGCATAGGGAGAGGCATCACCAGTAGAAAACAGGGAGTTGTTATCAATCTGTATAGACAGTTGGTGAGACCCCATCTGGAGTACTGCGTGCAGTTCTAGAGACCCCATCTCTGCAAGGACATAGACAGGATGGAGGCAGTCCAGAGGAGGGCAACTAAAATGGAGCAGAGCCTGTGCCAGAAGCCATACAAAGAGTGACTAAAGGAGCTTCACATGTATACCTTCCAGGAAAGGAGGGAGAGGGGGGGACATGATAGAAACTTTCAAGCACCTCAAGGGAATCAAGAAAGTCCAAGTCAGTAGCATCTTTCAGAAAAAGAAATGTGCAAGAACAAGGGGTCATAATTTGAAGATAGAGAGGGAACAGCTCAGGGGCAACATGAGGAAGTATTTTTTCACGGAGAGGGTCAAACGCAGTGGGGGAATTCAAGAATGCATGGGACAGATATAAGGTAATTCTAGTGGGGGGTAGGAGGAAGTAGGCCATTGGTTAATTAGGATCTGCAGCTTATCCAATAGGTAGGGAAATGGGCAGACTGGGTGGGCCAAGTGGTCCTTATCTGCCGGCAAAGTCCATGTTTCTATGTTTCACCTAGTGGTGCGGAATCCAGATCACACCTACACCCTTTGTTGCGCAATGGTGGATACTACAGCTGAGTAAATGATGTAGAGATATTTAGGGGTGATTGTGGACATTAAGTTGATGGCAGGCAGGCAATATAATGCTCTGTAAAAGATAGCTGCTGCCTGGTCACTGCTAATCTGGACCCAAAGAAATGAGCAGAACTCCAAACTAAACGTGTGCAGCTGACAGCTTGCAAAGAGTGTACTACAACTATTACAGAGCCAGTGGCTTTATGAAGCACCTTTATGATTATAATCAAACAAAGAGAATTTGATCAATCATATAACGAACCACCCTGATGACTAAGCCAATGACTTGGAATAGGGAATTCAACCCCTGCTCATTACTTGAGATCTAAGTTGGGCAGTATAAATCTAAATGCATTGGCTTCCATACGTAGAATTAATTATTGGTTAAGAATTACTAGAATGCTAAAAACCCGGGCTCTCTCATAAGTGTCTGAAAGAAAAGTAGAGCTGGGTTGCCATAGGGTGTAAGAAATCAGACTGGCTTATGGGAATTCTCAAAAACTTTAAGCTATATGACTTGGAATTTTTGGCAAAATATGTCAAGAAAGGTGTAACCCGAAATCAAAAATACAAGACTTATATTAAAAAGATAGCAAACTTTCACATCAATGAAGATCTAGAGGGAATCAGACATTCCAAATATTACCCATAGCTTGTACAGAGATCAGGCATTGTTTAAGATACTATCTGGACTTCTTGACTGAGCCACATATAAGAAGATTATTCACTCTCTGTAGATTTGAATTGTTTTACAGTAACGTATTAAAGGCCAGGTATAACAACACTGTAATTACTGGCTTCCTCTTTTTCCCATAAGGAAACTGTAGCGTTATTTGCCATAATAAAGTAATGTTTATTACGGCAAACACGCGCACGGTTTCTCTCACTCTGCGCATGTGCCTGCTCGAGGTCCTCGCTTCCCCACCGCTGTCCCCTTCCCTTTTTCCCGAACCAAATACCAATACAGAGACAAAACCACCACTGAGACTCAGTGGTAAGTACTTTTTAATAAAAGCAAATCAACCACAAGGCTTACCAGATCAACTAGCCACATAATAATAAAAAAAACTTTTAAACAAAAGTGAAAGGCAACCACAGATCACGCACTACAACATAATCAGACCGCGGCCACACAGCAACCTTTTTTATTTTATATAATTGCTGAGGCAAAAAAGAGAAACCCAGCAATTATATAAAATAAAATATGGGTCGGGTGTGTAAAACTGAAGTTTACACTCACCCTAGATGCTATGCGTAAACCTCTCAAGCTTCGCTCTAGCATCTAACCTCTCGGGTGTGTGTAAACCTCTTGCTACACACCCTGATCCATACTTTTCCTGTATGTTATTACTAGAGTAGCTGGGTATCTTTGTGCTGTATGCAAAATATGACTTAAACATTGTTAACCTGAGTTGTTTTAATGCTTTAATATTCTGATCTGGAGGATGTTATGATATGTGTGTATATATATATATATATATATATACACACACACACACTGTATATGGCAACCCTAAGCCAAAAATACAAGACTTCTATTACAACTAAAATAGCAAACTTTCATATCAATAGTTTGGAGTTCTGCTCATTTTTTTGGTCCAGATTCACAGTGACCAGAACTGGTGCACAAAATTAATCCATACAACCAAATCCATCTTTTATAAGACTCTTTTGAATAACAACAGACATAACCCCTCTAGTTTCTGGCAAGTCATCAAAAATCTTGAAGGCCCCCCCCAACCCTACCAAAACAACTTCAAAGAGGTAACCAGCTGATCACAGATAAGCAGTTGATTCTAGAAGTGATGAACCTACACTTTGCTCAGCAGGAAATGCACTTGACACCTCACCCTCCTCCAGCATACCTCTTCTGCCTCTCAGCTCATCAAATTGTTCCCCAAATGTCCCATATAGAAACATAGAAATATAGAAGTCGACGGCAGATAAGAACTGCAAGGCCCATCCAGTCTGTCCGTTTCTTTTTCTACTTTATGAATGTGCCATCGGCCTTTGCACAGTCAATGGCCTATCTATTCATATTCATCTGTATTGCTCCCTTATGCATGTCCCATGCCTGTTTGAAGCCATGCACTGTATTCATATCCACCACTTCCTGAGGTAGGCCATTCCATGCATCCACCACCCTTTATGTGAAAAAGAACTTCCTCACATTACCCCTTAATCAGCCTCCCTCTAATCTCATGCTGTGTCTTCTTGCCCTGCTATTTTTCTTATATTGAAGCACGTTAGACTCTTTCACCTTGTTAATGCTCTTAAGGTGTTTGAATGTTTCGATCATATCACCTCTCTCCCTGCTTTGCTCTAGGGTATACATATTGAGCTCCGTTAATCTGTCCTCACAAGTTTTATGATGCAGTCCCTGCACTATTTTGGTTGCCCTTCTCTGGACTGCCTCCATTTGGTTAATGTCCTTGTGAAGGTGTGGCCTCCAGTACTGCACACAGTACTCCAGATGGGGCCTAACCAGTGTCTTGTAAAGAGGAATTATTACCTTCCTCTTCCAACTTGTGATACCCCTACTAATACACCCCAACTTCCTCCTAGCCTTACCTACTGCTTTAGTGGTCTGCTTGGATTATTTCAGGTCATCAGTGATGATGATGCCCAAGTATCTTTCTTCCCTTGTGACTGCCAGCAGCTCCCCTCCCAGCCTATAGGTGGCTTCAGGGTTTCTCTTCCCTATGTGCATGATCTTGCACTTCTTTGCATTAAACCCCAGTTGCCACTCTTCTGACCATTTTGCTAGTTTATCCAGATCTCTTCTCATTCTGCCCACCCCATCGTGATCATCTATGCTGTTGCAGATCTTGGTGTCATCTGTAAACAGACAAACCTTACCCTCCAGTCCATCTGCAAAGTCACTGATGAAGATATTGAAGAGGACTGGCCCCAGGACTGATCCCTGAGGTACCCCACTTGTGACTTGCATCTCTTCTGACTGTATACCGTTTATCACCACTCTCTGTTTTCTGCCCATCAACCAGTTTCCCACCCAGTTGACCAACTTCTGACCCATCCTGAGCCTACCCAGCTTATTAATCAATCTTCTATGTGGAACAGTATCGAAAGCTTTGCTGAAGTCAAGGTAGGCGACATCAACTGCTCCCCCTTGGTCCACCACTCTGGTTACCCAGTCAAAGAAATCTATGAGATTAGTTTGACAGGAACTTCCTTTTGTAAACCCATGCTGTCATGGTTCCTAAGCTCCTATGGATTCCAGGTGTTGCACTATCCTTTCCTTAAGGAGTGCCTCCATAATCTTTCCCACTACTGAGGTAAGACTGACTGGTCTGTAGTTTCCTGCCTCCTCCCTGCTACCACTCTTGTGGAACGAGATGACATGAGCCCTTCTCCAGTGTTCTGGGACCTCTCCTGTGCTCAGAGGCTCACTAAACAGTTCTGATAATGGCTCTGCTAGTTCCACCCTTAGCTCCTTTAGTATCCTTGGATGTATGCCATCAGGTCCCATTGCCTTGTCCACCCTGAGCTTATCGAGCTCTTGTAGGACCCTTTCTCCTTAATGCTTGCCCACTTTGCCTGTACCCCCTCACCTGGTTTTCTTTTTGCCAGGGCTAGCTTAACTCTGTTGGCCATCTTATCAAAGTCAGCTCCTCTAAAGTCCCATATTTTTGCCTTGGAATGGGATGATTTAGTTCTAGTTGCCAAATTGAACCACACCATGTGATGGTCACTGGCCCCCAGGTGATCTTCTACCTGGAGATCTGTGATCCCTTCCCTATTAGTCAGTACTAGATCTAGGATAGCCCTGTCTCTTGTGGGCTGTTGTACCAGTTCTTTTCAATTTTTAGGAGATTACATATAAGGAGGTGGAGCACTAACTCCTAACCCTTGACCCTAAAAAGAGCCCAGGAGCAGACAATAATGAACCACTCTTCTTAAAAATAGGTTACCCAATAATCACTGCACCCATTATGCATCTTTTCATCCTCTCAGTATCAAACTGTGAGGTTCCATCACTATGCACATATCCCATTCTTCAAGTCAGATGATCAAACCTCATCGTACAGCTATCAACCTATTTCTGTCTTACCTGTGCTGGCTAAATGGTTCAAGAAACTGATTCATGACCAAATAAAAGACTACCATGAGGTGCACTCCCTCATTAACCACATGCTGTCTGGCTTCCAAGCTAAGGATAGCACAGCCTCCACCCTGGTAAAAGCTACTAATGACTGGTTTACAGTCCTTGACCATAAATGTACAACTGTAGCACTCTTTCTGGACTTAAGCAAAACTTTCGATACCATAGACCATAATATCCTTCTCAGTAAGCTCTCAAATGTTGGGCTAAGTCCAAATGTAGTAAAATGGTTCAGATGCTATGTCATGGACAGGTGTCAGCAGCTGAAGGTAGAAGGCCTAACCTCCACCTGTGTATGTATTAGCTAAGGTGTGCCTCAAGGCTCCATATTGGGTCCTTTGCTGTTCACAATTTATATTAATGACCTAAGCCAAAACATCACCAATGCCAAGCTCCATTTTTATGTGGACAACATGGTACTTTATACCACATTACAAGACCCAGATATAACATTGCAATCCCTAAAAGAAGAGTTTAATTTATTACAAGTCAATCTCCATGCATCTAAGCTCCTCTTAAATGCTGTTAGAACCAAATTCATAGTGTTTTCACATAAACCTACCCCCGTATCTGGCATAACACCCTCACTAATGAAACAATCGAACATGTAGGCAGCTTTAAATGTCAAGGTTTGTGTTTGGACAACAACTTTACAATTTAATGTACACATAAAAGCCCTCTGCAAGAAGATATGGCACAAAACTGTTTTTTTACGTTTATAGTAAGTCTTGTCTATACCGAGATGATAAGAAAGCACTGGTGCAGGCTACATTCCTTCCTTTGTTGGACTATGATGACATTATTTACAGAAGTGCCGAAGTCTTATACCGGGGTAGACTAGACGTTTTGTATCACAGAGCATGTTGCTTCATCAGTAAGCTCCTTTCCCTTACACCACTGTCTTCTTTATAAGGAAGTAGGCTGGCCATCGCTCGGTACCCGAAGACTAAGACACTTAAATCTTTGGACCCTTAAAGCCTTACATAACTCATTACCCATATATATTTCCTCGCTCCTCCGCAGGGCCCAGGACTCATATGTACTTACTGTAGGTTGCACAATGTCATCTTGCTTGATATCCCAAGGCACTGATCAAAATATGGGAAGATGGCCATCAGTTGGGCTGTCCCTACAGCATGGAATGCCATTCAGAAATTACTTAAGCTACCTACCCTGGTCTGTCCTTCATTCTTCCAAACCCTTTCTAACCAACACTGTAAATGCAAATGTGTCTGCCATTAACACTGCACTTGCCTACTGCATTATGATTAGTTTTCTCCATGGCAATCATTCTCCTCATGCATTAAGCTATATTATTATCTGTTAATCCTAGGCCTCTTTTCTTAAACATTCTGTACCGCACGACTTTAGTGTGACCAAAAAAAAAATTGTCTCATTCCCACTATTTATTTTTTATCTTCTACTTTTGTATACTGCCTTCTCTGTGTATTACGCACCACCAGTTGTTATTGTACCCCTAAATTGTAATGCCAGTCTGTATGTATTGATTTTACTGTCCTACCCAGGACCTCCTTGCAAATGAACTTTTGCTCAATGGAGCTTTTCCTGGTAAAACAAATAAAATAAATAAGTAAATAAATAAATATATACATATATATATACAGTGAAGCCCACCAGGATGAAGCGCAGCATTGCAGAATTCTGCAGTAGAGTTACTGCAGCAAACAATGCAGTTTTAATGGGAGTTAATCCCTTTTGTCATGCAGTAAACCTGTGACACTGCGCTTCATCCTGGCAGGCTTCACTGTATAGATATATATATATATATATATACTATATATATATATATATATATATATATATATATTTGCAAAAAACTTTGCTAATGCATCAGTTAGGGTTGTTACTACAGTGACAAAAGTAGGGAAATGTGATGTTAGGGTTTTCAACCCTAACATTCCACCTCCATCCTACAGACACAGACAGGCACTGGGGGTGTGCCTTGGGGTTGTAGGCCCTAACGCTCACCCCATTCCATAAGTAAATAAGCTCAGATGGGTACAGTGTATGAGAATGAGGTGAGCATTAGAGCCTCACGACCCAGCTGCTCTCTCCCGATGTCTGTCAGTGTTCAGGGGGCATTAGGCTGTAAACCCTAACGCCATATTTCTCTAGTTTTTTCGCTTTAGTAAGCACCCAAATTGATGCATTAACAAAGTTTTTTGCAATGAATTTCCTTACTTTTTCAGATAGTTTACTTGTATCCTTATTTCCTTGTGAGAGTGCAGAGCACAAAAGGCCTTGTGCTCCCATACTCCATAACTGTCCTTATGTCACAGTGGGAGCCTTATTTTACTGTGGGAATACAGTGTCCTTTGGATCCTGTGCACCCATCCCTCCATAGATGCATGATGAAATTATCAGCATAGCCATCTTTTTTTTTTTTTTTTGCAATTAACCTTTATTGAAAATTTTCAATACAGGAGTACATCCAGTAGGAACATAAATATTGATGAAAACACCAGACATGACATAAAGGACCTGCCGGATGCAATCCCCACCCCAGGCCCACCCCCACATTAGTAGCCATTTGCACAGCACGAATACCTAACCTTAAACATGCAGTTACGTAAATCCTTTCATTCTGATACAGAGTAACAGGAATATAATGGACCCCAAATTCGGTTAAACATAGACATGTTATTCTGAAGACTTGCAATAGTCCTTTCAGTTCTAAGATTAGCCAGGAGTTCCTGGAACCATTCGCCATAAGAAATCTCTACAGTGTCTTTCCAATGCTTCAGAACCACTTTTTTGACCAAGGTTGAAATCAAACTAATATGGTATTTCCTTATCCGAACATCAATGGTGGTCATATCCCCAAGAATACATATCTCCGGAGTAAATAACCTATCCAACCCCAAGCAAGGGTCCAGTTTCTCCTTAATATTGCCCCATAATGTGGCTATTTTAGGGCAATGCCAAAAAATATGAAGTAAATCCCCAGCCCCTCGTTGGCATCTGAAACAGCGGGAAGATGAGACCATACCGAGTCTAACTAACTTTAAAGGAGAGTAATAAATGTTGTGTAACAATTTGAATTGCATTATTCTAAGTCTGTCTTGTAAAAGAAATTTATGACACGATTTCCATATGCCTGCCCAATCAAAGTTATATTCTGGGAGAATCTGAGACCAGTATTGTCTTGGAGCAAGGATTAGGGGATGTGTCCAATTAAGTAATGTACTATAAATGGCAGATACTGCATGAGCTTTTCCCACCATTGGCTCAAGAGTATCACAAAAATCAGAAACTGCCCCATTAGGGGGAGGAATGCCCAATTTGCTAGCCACCAAATGCGGAAGTTGAAAAACCTTAAATATCATAACCTGAGGAATTTGAAATTTGTTCAATATCTCAACTGAGGTGAGTAATTTACCTCCTACCGTAAGCAAGTCTTTAATCAATACCTTCCCCAATAAAGATAACCAAGCCTCCTTAATAGGTTTCCCCTCTATTAAAAATTAGGATTACCCATTAGTGGTTGGGCAGGATCGTGTGAGATATTTTAAAAGGTGCATAATTGCATGAGCTTTGACCGATATCTCAATAGGAGAATTATGCAAAGAAATGGGAAGGGATTTATGCAAACAATATAACAAGGCCCTAGGCATAATTCCAGAATCAATTATCTGGGATATCTCTAATTTTAACCACAAAGGTGTATAGGTACTAGTTTGGGAACCATCTATTACAGCAAGCCACCGAAGGTACTTATTAGCATGACTAGCCCAGTAGTACAGACCAAAATGGGGAAGTCTCAGGCCACCGGTCAGTTTAGGGGCAATCAATTTGTGATAAGCCAATCTAGGTTTCTTATAATTCCAAATAAAGAGAAATTATACTATGAATTTTTTTTAAACCATTTTAATGGGAGCCAGATATTTAACATATTCACCGGATAAAACAAACGGGGAAAGACATTCATTTTTACTAAGTTAATTCTACCCCAGATAGACAAAGGAAGCATTGCCCATCTTTTAAGATCAACTTCGATACATTGCAATACTGAGTCAAGGTTAAACTGAACCAACCGAGAAGTAGATCTGGTTAAGGTAAGGCCCAAATATTTGATTACCTCAGCATTCCAAGCCAACCCAAAAGGGATAATATCCTGAGCGTATGTTTTAGAATTTAAGGGGAAAACCACAGACTTACCAGTATTAAGCCTATAATTAGCGATAGCACCAAAATTGTCAATGGTTTCAAGTAAAAACGGAATAGAGGCAGACGGATATGAGATTTGCAATAGCAAATCATCTGCATACTCAAGAACTTTCAGAGTGTGTCCCCAGGCCTGAATACCCTGGATCCGTTGTCCTGTTTGATCTGTCTAATAAGGGTTCAATATATAAATTAAAAGAAGCAGGAAAGTGGGCAGCCTTGCCTGGTACCAACAAAAAGTCTGAAAGGGGCTGAGGTTATCCCATTACAAAGAATTCTTGCTGTTGGGAACTTGTAAATTGCATTAACCCACGAACAAAACTGTTGGGGAAAACCGAAGGTATTCATAACCCTGACCAAGTATTTCCCATAGACCCTATCAAAGGCCTTCTCGGCATCCAGAGAAATCAATACCATCGGGTGATCTGAATCCCTGGAAGCCGAGAAGATGTGTGCCAATAACCTTAAATGATCAGTTGAGGACCTTCCTTTCATAAATCCAACCTGTTCAGGTCCTATTAAACCCGGAAGGATCCCACTGATCTGATCAGCCAATAATTTGGTAAGGATTTTAATATCCTGATTCAAAAGTGAAATGGGTCTATAGCTGGAGACCAAATCATGAGACTTACCCGGTTTAGGCAAAAGCACAATTAGGGCCTCAAAAAGAGAAACATCAGTAGCAGCCCCATCTAAAATACACTGAAACAATCTCAACAATGAAGGGATTAACTCCTTAGAAAAGGTTTTATAAAAATTGGCTGAAAAACCATCGGGGCCTGGTGTTTTATCGGAGGGAAGGGACTTGATAACCTGGTTAATTTCACTCTCCATGATAGGAGCCGTGAGTAGGGCTTGATGAAATTCACTCAAAGAGGGGAGATTTAAACCATTTAAAAAGGTGCCTATCCTCTCCTCTGATGGTGGATCCCTCATAGGAGCGTAAATCTCCTCAAAATATTTTTCAAATTCCCCCAAAATATCCTCAGGGGAAGTCTTAAACGAACCGTCATCCACTGAACGAATGACAGGCACCAACCTGGAAAACTCTAATAGCTTAACCCTCCTAGCTAATAGTCGGCCAGCTTTTTCTCCTTGATCCGTGTATATTGCCCCAGTTTTAATGATCGCCCATTCCACCTGTTCACTTAGAATCCGAAGGTACGAGTCCTTTAACCTAGTTAACTCCTGCCTATAATCATCTGAAGAAGAGGCCGACAGCCCAGATTCTTTTTCCCGAATCTGGTTAAGTAGCTCCGAAATACGCCTCTGCCTCTCCTTCTTTCTCCGGGAAGCGAGACCTATCAAAATGCCCCGTATAAAAGCTTTGAATGCCCCCCATTCCATATCCGGCCGCTTAGTCAAAGGAAATAAATTCTGTTATCTGAGAAGAGATATACTTAACCAGATTTGGATCCTTTAATAACTGATTGTTAATTTTCCATCTGTTCCCAGGTTTGGGTAAAGATGAAAATGCAGTAAGACACGTTACTATAGAGTGATCCGATGGCGGTCCAGGGAATATATCGGTATTTAAAACACCTGGTAAAAGAGTATTTGAAATTAACACGTAATCAATTCTAGAGGAGGTATTATGTACCTGAGAAATAAAGGTGTACTCCCGGACATTCGGAAGGAAAATCCTCCACACATCACATAAGCCCAATTGGTCTATCATTTCTCTTATTGCCCTTTGACCCGGAGATAAACCCTTCTTAACTGAACCAGATCTATCAATAAGAGGATCCATTACCAGATTTAGGTCTCCACCCATTACAATAGGGAGAGAGTAACTCCATAATCTGAACAAAAAATCCAGGGGTATCATTATTGGGACCATAAATCGAACCCAGGATAATCTCAAAAGTATGTAATGTACCCCTGACAAAAATGTACCTCCCTAAGCTATCCTGGAATGTTTGAATCAGATTGAAGGGAACAGATCTACGTAACATAACCATAACCCCTCTGCTTTGGGAACTGCCTTCAGAGGCAAAGACCTGACCTATTTGGAGCCTCCGCCGTTGGTGACAGTCAGTATTAAGTAAGTTGGTCTCCTGCAGAAACATAATATCTGCTTTCACATAGCCCAAATGTTTTAAAATCTTATATTGTTTCGATTTGGCGAAGCCCATGAACATTCCAGCTCACAATATTTAACTCCCTAGCCATTTGTAAGATTATTAATATATGCAAAATAACACAAGTCTATAAAACCAGTCCATTCATCTAAAGCTAAGATTAAGCATGCTGTGCAAACCCCCCCAGAGCCTCCCCCGTCTCATAACGTAAAACCCCCATAACAATAATAACTCCCCAACCCCAGTTCCCCTCCACCCACACCCCACCCGATCTACCAGTGAACATGGTTACAGCTCAATGAAACTCACTGCCTCCGTCCCTGGCCCACCCAGCCTCTCAAATCAATAATGACCAGTCCTAATCTTTCAGACCAAACAGGATATTACCTGTTGGACCCCATCCTTAAGGCATCAATTTAAAAAATAGTGATAAATGCTATTAAACACATTATTGATAATTAACATTAACCCCTATATCCCAGCTGATATCCAAAGTCAAATCAATGTTCATAAATCGAATAAGCCCCCAGAACAGTAATACAGAAAACACCCCACCACCCACTATCCCAAGTACAAGTTGTCTACTATATTGAAAAAAAACATTGCACCAACTATACATAATAAACCAGGTACTAAACATAACTTAAAAATAAGTTTGTAGTAGGGGTGCTCTACTTTGCAATACTGCCATATTCCCCAGAAGAACTAAGATTCAGTCTTATGTCTACCAAAGTGTCCCAAGCAGTCTGGCAGTCTCTGGTGCCATCTAACAAAAATAACAAAATGAGCTAAGCAGGCAACCGCCTGCATCATCTGAATACTCGAGCGACTTCACATTAATTAAAGGAGCACAGTCATAGGAACTGCAAAATTAAAATGGGCACTCACGGTCCCCTGGAAACTGTCCAGCAATAAAAGAGATGAGACAACCGGTCCAAATCCCCATCCACGACTCCAAAATGATACGGGCATTAGGGGAAATAAATAGATAAACAGGGCCCAAAAGGAAGTTGAATAATGGGAAAATTAAACTGGGATTCGATCCACTTCACAGCAAGAGCGAGGCATCCAAACTTCACTCACAGCCCACCAGCGCCAGGCAAAAAATGAGACCCAGAAACATTGCAGCAACCAAACTCAGGGCTCTCTAAATAAATCAGGAAGGCTTGCTTTAAAGCTGATAATGCAGACTCATAACCTCGAGCTACGCCAGGTCCCAGCCACCAGGACCTGAAATCGTGCAGGGTACCCATCCTAAACTTAATATTAGCTGCAATAAGCTTCGAATAATGGGGTGATAAGTCGCTTCTTCTGCCGGACCGAAGCGGCAAATCTTTGAACCACCTCAACGCGCCGCACCTTCCCAGGACAATTCTTGACTTCTTTAACCTTTAGAAGGAAATGTTGACGTTCCAAATAGTTGAGGAAGCCGAGGATGAAAGTACGTGGAGGTGCTCCAGCTGCAGGTATCGCTTTTAACGCTGATGGGCTCTTTCTAATAGTATAGGCATGCCCAAAGGGTGAAGGGCCAGCTATTTTCCCCACTAAGCGCTGAGCAAATTTAATAGGATCGGCTCCCTCTTCTTTCTCCGGGAGGCCGATAATTGCAACATTATTTCGGTGACTCCGACCTTCTAAATCCTCGACCTTGCCTTCCAGTTTAGATATCCTTTGCCTCATTGCTGCCAGATCGGGTGCCAGCTTTTCATTCTTACGTTCTACAGAGCATAGGCGGGCTTCATTATCCGCAGTCCGACGAGCTAAGTCTTCCAAAGCATGGGATATATTTTTAACTTCGCCCGCCAGCTCCTTCATCTCATCTTTGAAAGGCTGGAACTCTTTAAGGAAGCTGGTTAATGTAAGGGTTCGACATCATAATCACTAGAACCTCGCCAGGGTATGCTGTGTAATAGAGACCCTTGCTTTTTGAGGCCTTCTCCGGGGTAGTCGGTGGCGTGTGTCGAGGTAAAGCTTCCTTCAGTTCTGCATCCATCCTACGTTACCCGACAGAAAACGTTTTAATGTAGAACTCCAAAAGGTAACAGGAATACTGCCAGAAAACGATAGGGACCACTAAATGCTGAAATTTGAAGGCTGGGTAGACGGAGCTCCAAAAGGCAGCAGCTAGCTCATGCTCTGCACCACGTGATCCCCCAGCATAGCCATCTTTTTACCCCTGCACATGTACCCGGTAGAGAAAATTTTCAAATCACCGACAAAACATAATTCTGGCCAACTGCAATGCCATTCCATGCCACAGGTACAAAAACACATTTTGGACAGGATTTGGAAATTGACAGTTGTACTCTTCATGAGGTAGTGTGAAAAAATGGCTATGTTGAAAATTTTGAGTCAAAATATTGAAAATGACCAAAGTTAAGCGTGTGCGTAGAAAAATTTCAAAGAACTCATTTAAGTCAGCCATTTTGTGAAATGTTTTCACCAAATTTTTAACATGGGCTTTTTGGTACCCCACATCAAGAACACTGGCACTGTCATTTTGTTAATTAGTCCCAAAAGGTGATTTTGCACAATGACCATGCCACAGGTATGAAAACACATTTTGGGCAGGATGTGAGAAATGACAGCTGTACTGTTCATGAGGTGGTGCGAAAAAAATGACTATGTTGAAAAATCCGAGTGAAAATATTAAAAATAGGCAAAGTTACACATCTGTGTAAGAAAATTTCAATGACAGCACAAAACTCGGGTGTTTTTTGGTATTGTTGCACTAAATTTTCAACATGGGCCTTTTGGGACCTCACCTCATGAACACTGGCACTGTCATTTTGTTAATCAGTCTCAAAATGTGATTTTGCATACTGTCTGTTAAATCACTTTATAGGTCTGATTAATGAACCAACAGTGACAGTGTTCATGAGAAGGGATCCCAAAAACCCCATGTTGAAAATCTGATACAAAAATACCTTAAAATGGCCAAGATATCAACATAAGTTGAAAACACAATTGACAGCCATTATATGGCACTTACCTTGATTCCTCAGTTTGCAGTTCGGCTTTGAAGACTGCAGATGTGCCCCAGTCCACAGAAGATGACAGTGGATGACCCCCGGAGGTAAGTATAAGGTAAGGGGGGTGTGGGGTGGCAGATCTTGAATGGGAGGGTCAGGTTTGTGGGAGGGAGACAGCGGGTGATGACGAGGGACTGTTTCCTTTTTTTCAGGTGAAAAAATGAAAAAGTCATTGAGGGACAGTTGTCTAATTTACAGCTTTAAAAACAAACACATTTTGGGACACTGGGAGTGGGCTCTCCAGTGTCCCACACCGCTGGGGGAGGTGATTATGATGGGGGACTGGGAACACTAGGAGTGGGCTTTCCAGTGTTCCATGCTGCTCTTGGGAGAGGACATGACTGGGGACACTGGGAGTGGGCTCCCCAGTGTCTCACACTATTTTTGAGGGTAGGATTACATGCCCTGAGACAGTGAGAGTGGGCTCCCCAGTGTCCCACACTATAGAGGGGATGATATATGTTTGGGGACACTGGGAGTGGGCTCCCCAGTGTCCCACACTCTTGGGCAGGAGAGTAACATCCACTTGTGGCCCCTGGGGTTGTCAATGATGTCAATGTTTTGCCACAAGTGGATGGTAAATATTCAAAAGGGTGGTTGGTATTGTATGTGCAAAAAAAAAGCTTATGCCTATTTTTCACACGTACCATATTCTTGAACATTTCCCATCCACTTGCAGTCAAACATTTATATCATTGTTAAGTACAGAAGAAGCACACTTGAAATTGTGCTTCTCTGATGGGGTAGAGGAATGGGCACAAGAGTGTGGACCCGAGGGTCCTGGGTTCAAAACCAGTGTCTTCACATATTTTTTTTGCTTTCACTGTAGGTTTAAAAAAAAATATGGAAACACTAGTCTCAAACCCAGGACCCCCAGATCTATAGCTCCATGCCTCATCCTCTATGCCATCCGAGAAGCACAATAATATTAGTGCTTTTTCTTTACTTTACACACTGTGAATCTTGATATGTCGCTTTCCAAACTATAGAATGTGTGAAAATAAGATATACTGTAGCTATTCTTGCACATGCTACAATTACAAAAGTCACATATCCAGTTCAGTTAGAAGAGTGATCCAGTCCCAGTGCACAGAAGATGACAGCACATGACCTGCAGAGGTAAGTATATGGTAAGGGAGGGAGGGAGGGCGACTGCAGAGACAACGAGGAACTGTTTTCTTTTTTTCAGGTTTAAAACTTAGAAAGACATAGTGGGCTGTTTTCTTTATCTACAGGTTTATGGAGTAAAGCTTTTTTGAGACACTGGGAATGGGCTCCCCAGTGTCCCATACTGCAAGGGAGGGTGCTAATAGATATCCTGGGAGACTGGGAGTGGGCTCCCCAGTGTCCCACACTGCTGGGAGGGGGTGCTTAATGTCTCAGGACATTGGCAGTGGGCTCCCCAGTGTCCCACACTGTCGGGGGGAGGAACATGACCCAGGACACTGGGAGTGGGCTCCCCAGTGTCCCACACTGCTGGGGAGGTCCAGAAATTAAAAATGCCAATGGGAGGATGGTGGGTACCACTAGACACCAGGGCAACATAAATGGGGGTGCCACTAGACACAAGAGAATAGGAGCAGCTCAAGGCTGACTCTGTAGCCAGCAGCACAAGTTCCAGCTACGACTGCAGAAGTCATGAAAATACCACTGTTCTCATACAGTGAACGGAAGAGAAGTGGTCCTCTTGCTAAGCTGGCACCTGAAATTTCGAGTGCTCAGGAAATGTGTTTTGGGCCACTTAAAAAAAAATCAGAATGTAGCTAAACAGGTCCCCTTTACTGTAGCTAAGTTCTGATGGTTTTTTTTTATACATTCATTTTTCACATGTTTTCTTCACTTTCCCACCCTCGCTAATGGCAAAACAAGATGGCAGACACAACACAGCTCTGCCTTCCCAAAGCCATATTTTGTGCGAAAAGGCAGGCTGATTTTTTCACAAAGAACAGACTGATTTATGTGCAAAGACCTTATTATGCGAAAAATAGATCTTTCATGCCAGACATATAAATTTTCCCATAGGAAATAATGGGAACATTAGAAATGTAATAACTTTTGAACAGATTAATATTTTTTCACCACACCTTCAAAAGGCACATCTGTGAGGCAAAGGCTTTCTACCCAGACAATTTCAGACTACAACTTAAAGTCATTTCTGAGATTCAGGTGGACAAAAAAACACAGATTTTTTACTGTTTTTTCAACACTTTGTATCTCAGAAACCACACAATGGATTCACATGAAATTTGGCAAGTCAAAAGACCTACCCCTAGAAATTATGCCTGCCAAATTTCATGCAAACTGTCAAACGGTTCCAAAGTTATTAAGGTTCAAATATTTGGGTTTAACATAGAAGTTACCTTTCACTCTAACTATACTGGTGCTACCGCGCCAGTGTTATATATATATATATATATATATATATATATAATGGTAGTACAGTAGTGCTACTATAGTTAGGGTTGAGTAGCTCTTTAAGGTTAAATGGTGAAATTTGCACCTAATAACTTTGCCACCATGCAATGGATTTGCCTTAAATTTGGCAGACACAGGGCGTAACTATAGATCTTGGGATCTGCCAACTTTCTTTATAGTCGGATATACGGCTGTGGAGTTATTAAGCAACATTCATGCGCGCAATTATTGTTTTTTGCAAATTCTTTGCTCGTGCCTACAAGTCGCACGGTTTGCAAGACTAGTCCAAAAACTTCTGAGAACATACGGCCCAATGTGCCTTTTGAAGATTTCATGAAAAAATATTGAACGGTTCAAAAGTTATTCAAAAAACAATTTCCCATTATAAGTCAATGGGAAAAGTTAACAAAAAGTTCAAAACTTTCGCAAATGCACTTTTTAATGTCGCAAATGACTCTAGTAGTGTCGCAAATCCACAATTTTTTTTTCAGTTGGTGATCAGAAAAATGCGTGACATTTAAAATTGGAACCCTCTAGGAACACAATTATTTTTGTGTTCACCTAGTTGGACCCTCGGGATGTTAGCCATGTCTTTATTTTGGGGTTAAATACCCCAGAAATATGTTTTTCAAATTTTTGAGAAAAGTAGTGTTGCACTTGTGACACTTTCACAAATTTTTGTGAAAGCTTTCGCAAATCACGAAATTATTTTTCCAGACTATGGCCAAAATGACAGGAATTCTTTGCCACCCTGCTGCAAAAGAACAGTTTGGTCTTTCGGGCTGAAATTTGGAGGGAAGGCAGTCAACATCTCACAGATGTGCCTTTTGGTGGTTTGGTGACACAATATTGCAGGGTTGTCAAGTTATGGTACTCCAAAGTTGAAGTTTTTCCCCTTAGACTAACATGGTAGCATATGCCGCGCCTTTCAGGGCTCATATCTCAGAAATGGTGCGAGATATGGATTTTTCATTGTGACAATGTGTAGCCCTATGGGCTACTCATTCAACAAAAACCTAGCCAGGATACTCATGAATCATGCGAAATTAAAATTTTTTTTCAACGTCATATGGTTCCTGAGATATAAACAATTTAGTATTCCAACAGCTCATTTTCTGCTCCGAGGCCCATTATTATGCATACATTCTTTGTACACACTGTCTTTCTCTATGCAGCTGTTGGGCAAAACCAGGGTGTGCGCTTCCGTTACTGTTACAGTTAGCATTCCCACTTGTGTTTCTGTACCCGTTTGCATTACCGTTCCCGTGTACGCCACCGTGTGCGTTACCCTTTGCCTGCTTGTTTGCACACGCGCTTGCGTTCGCGTTTCCATTTCTGTTTCCTTTGGTGTTATTTCTGCTGTTAACATTAACATTTGCATTTCCAATTGCCATACCGTGACCGTGCATGTCACGGTTTGTGTTTCCTTATGCACTCGCATCTACTTTTGCATCACTGTTCGCTTTGGCGTCACTTTGTGCTTGCGTTTCTATTAACGTTTGCTTTACTATTTACGTTTCTGTCACCATGTGTACTACCATTAGCGGTTGTATTTCCCTTGCACTTATCGTTAGTATGTCACAAAACATCACGTGGTGGGAGCGCGGGGGCCGCCTCCCACCACCACATTCCATTCACTATTTCTACTGCACATTCTCAAAAAGAAGGGAAATTAGAGGCAAAAAAATCCATTTAATGCATCAGTTAGGGTTGTACCACAGTGACAAAAGTGAGGAAATTCAGTGTTAGGGTTGAAAGCCACCCTTGCACCCCCGCAGCCTGCCACCCCAGCACCAACGGGGGTGTGCATTGGGGTCATCATGCCTAACTCTCACCCCATTATGAGAGTTGAGCCAATGAAACCCAATGCACCCCATAGGCGATTGAGGTGAGGCAGAATGAGGATGCAAGGGGCTTTCAACTAACACTAATTTCCTCACTTTTGTCGCTAATGGTACAACTACTGTTCGATTAAATAGAGTTTTTGCCTCTAATTATATATATGTTATATATATATATATATTATGGTAACGCGTAGTGCTACCATAGTTAGGGGTTGAGGAGCCATTTCTATGTTAAACCCCAAATTTTGCACCTTAATAACTTTGCAACACGTTTGTGGATTTGGCTGAAATTTGGAATACATGATCAAGAATCATAGGCCTTGTGATCTGCCAAGTTTTGTAGTAGTCAGATGCACAGCTGTGGAGTTAATGCAAATTGTGATCTCTTGCCCTACGTTTACACCTTTTCTGGAATTCTATGGTCACGCGCTTACGAGGTCGTACAGTTTAATAACCAGCCCAAAATCTTCAGGGCAACGTGTGGCCAGGGTCCCTGATGTGCCTTCCAAGATTTGGTGAAAAATATTAAGCGGTTCAAAAGTTATTCAAAACCAATTTCCCATTATGAGTCAATGGGAAAAGTGAACTAAAAAGTTCGACAGTGTCGCAAATGCATTTACTTTCACAAATGGCCTATTGCTTCACCAAATCCACCATTTTGTTTTCAGTTGGTGATCAGAAAAATGGTTGGCATTTAAATTTAAGGACCCTCTAGCAACCTAATTCTTTTTGTATTCACCTAGTCGGACCCTGAGGGATGCTAGCCATGTCTTTATTTTGAGGGTAAAACACCCCAGAAATATGTTTTCAAATTTCTGGAAAAAGTACTTTCGCAAATTACTTTCATGCTCACGAAAGTGTCAAACTTTTTTGCTAAAGCATTAGCAAATTGTGACAGTAGTTTTCTAGTCTGTGGGAAAGTGACAGCAATTCTTTGGCACTGCGCTGCAAAAGAACGGTTGGGAGTTTTGGGCTGCAATTTGCAGAGAACAGCCGACATCTCACAGGTGTGCCTTTCAGTGTTTCACTGAAAAAAATATTACATGGCGGCAAAGTTACGGCACTCCAAATTTGACGTTTTTTCCCATAGGATAACATTACGGTGCCCCACGCATTACAGGAATCATTTGGCACCCTGCTGCAAAATAACGGTTTGGTCTTTTTTCCTGAAATTTGGAGGGAAGACAGCCAACAGCCCACAGATGTGCCTTTCAGTGGTTTGGTGAACAAATATTACAGGGAAGCAAAGTTATGGCACTCCAAACTTCTCTTTTTTTCCATGGGATAACATTACGGCTTTTAACGCACGCTTTTTCAGGGCCATTATCTAAAGGAAGCAGTGCAGAGATACGGTTTCGTCGAGGGAAGAATAGCGGCCCCTAGGGGACTAAGTAAAACTATCAGACAGTTGTAAATCATATGACTTTTAAATTTTTTCTCGATAAATACAGTTCCTGAGATATAACTCTATTAGTATTCCAAGTCCTCATTTTCTGCTCGATACCCATTATTCTGCATACATTCTTTGTACTCACTGTCTTTCTCTATGCAGATTTTGGGGAAAACCAGCCAGTGCGCTTACATTACTGTTACTGTTGCCCTTTCTGCTTGCGGTTCCGTACCGGTTTCACTTACCATTGACGTCTGCGCCACCATGTGCGTTATCCTTTGCGTTTTCATTTGTGCTTGCGTTTCTGTTATTTTTTGCCATTTGTGTCTACAGTACTGTTTCTCTTTCTGTTTTACTTTGCGTCACCATGCCCATTGAAGTTTCCATTTGCAGGCACCATGTTACTATGTGACAACACATCACGTGGCAGACCGTTCCTGTCTACGCCACCGTGTGCGTTACCCTTTCTGTTCTCATTCGCGTTTGCATTACCATGTGCACCACTGTTAGCACTTCTGTTTGCATTGCTGTTCCTGTTACTATGCCACAAGACATCATGTGGCAGGAGCGCGGGGCCCGCCGCCGCATTATGTGGCTGGGACGGGCCCTCACTCCCCGCCCGCTTGCATTACATTCACTATTTCTCATTATCATTCTCAAAAAAAGAAGGAAATTAGAGGCAAAAACTCTGTTTAATGCATTAGTTAGGGTTGTTCCACAGTGACAAAAGTGAGGAAATTCACTGTTAGGGTTGAAAACCTTAACTCTGAATACCCCCAGCACCATACATACACAGACACACACACATGCAGAGTATGGGGGAGGACCAAGTCAACACAACCAATGACAGACATCCAGCAGCAGGTGACGAAATAACAAACAATTGTCCAAATGTATACGAGACATCACCCACCATGACCAGGTACTGCATGCTCAGTGGAGATCAACAGCAAAACTGAGGCCATGTACACAGCGTACACATCCTGATTGCAGCTGCACACAACGTACCACATAGTAGTTGCATGGCACTACCGACTGATGCCCCACAGACCACACCACATGTGAATGGGCCCCTGAGCAATAGAGTTGAGCAAAACCAAGGAGTTGTACAGGTATAATATCTCTGATTATAACAAGGTTTGAGAAATGCAGCTTTCTAATGGACTGTAAACATTGTAACATATATGTTTAGTTTTTATTAACATACATGTAAAGACCTAACCATATGATGACATGGTTTAATAGTTGTTTAAAAAACAGATTTATTATGATAGCAATAAACCACTCCAGGTATTATGTTAATAGTCAGTTTATCACTGTCTAGCGACAGTAGCACTACGGCTATGCCTCATTCAACATTAAACCCTACAGAGTGATTAACAGACCATTTAACATAATGGTTGGTCATGCTATATTAGCAATTGTACTTATGAGTACAGATACTCTCCTCTGCTAGGCACCAGCAGCTTTGCAACACAGTGTCCCACCCAACACCATACACTGTAGTTACCGGAGAATGGCTGTGCATGAACTCATGAAGATGAACCAGTGTAACAGTCGACTACAGTCACCGAAACCTTAGTGATTATAACTGACAGAGTCAGTGATGAGAATAACCCCTGCTGTCCTAAATACACTTATCATTGTGAGTTAAATCAATGCTAAAGACATTCTGTTTATATCACACTATACTTAACCCGATTCCTGTTGTACCACAATTAACAGGTTATCACTTTGATAGCATCAGTGACAGAGTGTAGCCAAAACCAAACACTAGGCATGCAGCCTGGTAGCAAACAACTGTTAAAAAATACACTGTCCATAAGTGGCATAGATCCTCCATTGCAACAATAGTAAATGTATCACTATTTGGATAAGTTAGTCATCACAGATGCAATGAGATTGTCTTTCTCAGGTACAACATACTCAGTAAGTGCCTACAGGAAAATCTATCCTATGAACATCTACGATGCAGATGCGTCATTGTTGGCTCCATTGGTGCTATGATATTTAAAGTTGCTTGGCTGATCCATGCAATTACACTATTTCTTACAAAAGAATACTTAGTGCATCTTTGAGTATTGAAACACACGAAGGTCTATGTGTACATCAGCAGTACACCTTCATCAGTAAGAATGCATCTGATACTGGCAGTACAAATTTCACAGCATTGAACAGGCAATGCTTTTCCATACGTTTACATCAGCCTCTCTATCTTGAGTAAACAGTTACAGTAAATATGTACTACTATGTAAATCACATACTAAATATAACACTACTTTTATCTTGAGCATGCTAGTGTCTTGTAGTTAATTTATGTACTTCTCTTAATAATATATACTCACTAGTGTTAAAACCTTTCTACAACTGTCATCATGCACCTTCAGCATTTGTATGACTCTTGACACAGTACCAGTTGTGGTGTGGTGTGGGGGCATCGGTAGGTAAGGCCATGCAACTACTAAGTGTGGTACGTTGTATGCAGCTGCAATCAGGGATGTGTATGTTTGGTGTACATGGCCTCAGTTTGCTGTTGATCTCCACCAGAGCATGCAGTACCTGTGTCAGGTGGGTGGGGATGTCTCATAATGACATTTAGACAATTGTTTGTTATTTCTGTCCACCTGCTGCTGGATGTCTGTCATTGGTTGTGTTGACTTGGTGTTCCTCCCCCATGCTTGCATATTATTATTGTGTCTGTGTGTGTGTGGTGCTGGGGGTGGGTAGTTCGGAGTTAGGGTTTCAACCAAATAACAGCCAATTCCTCACTTTTGTCACTGTGGAACAACCTCTTCAATGCATTAAATAGTTTTTTGCCTCTCATATATATATATATATATATATATATATATATATATATATATATATATATGTATTATGGTAGCATGGTAGTGCTACCACAGTTAGGGTTGAGTACCCCTTTTAAAGTTAAATGATGAAGGTTTGCAACTTAATAACTTTGCCACCGTTCAATGGATTTGCCTGAAATTTGGCAGGCACAGGGCGTAACCATAGATCTTGGGATCTGGCAACTTTCATAAAGGTCAGATATACAGCTGTGGAGTTATTAAGTGACATTCATGCTTGCAATTACTGTTTTTTGCGCATTTTTTGCTCGCACTTACAGGTCGCATGGTTTACATAACTGGTCCAAAACTACATGGAACATGTGGCCAGGGTCCCCAATGTGTCTTTTGAAAGTTTGAAAAAATATTGAGCAGTTCAAAGTTATTCAAAAACAAGTTCCATTATGAGCCAATGGGAAAAGTTAACAAAACGTTTGAAAGTGTCACAAATGCACTTTTTAGTGTCAAAATGGCTCTAGTAATTGTACGCCAAATCCACCATTGTTTCAGTTACTGATCACAGAAATGCTTGGCATTTAAAATTGGGACCATCTGGGACATAATTCTTTTTGTGTTTACCTATTCAAGCCCTGGGATGCTAGCCATGTCATATTTTGGGGTTAAACACACCAGAAATGATTTTCAAATTTCTGGAAAAATGATGTGCATAGCGACACTTTCACAAATTACCGCGAAGGTGTCGCCAAATCAGCAGCTATACTACTTTTTCTAGACTATAATAAATTACAGGAATTCTTTGCCACCCTGCTGCAAAATAACGGTTTTGTCTTTTGGGCTGAAATTTGGAAGGAAGGCAGCCAACATCTCACAGATGTGCCTTTTGATGGTTTGGTGACACAATATTGCATGGATGCAGAGCTATGGTACTCCAAAGTTGACTTTTTTTCCCATAGACTAACATGGTGGCGTCCATTGTGCCTTTCGGGGCTCGTAGCTCGGAAACGGTGCGAGATCCGGAATTTTCCTCATGACAATGTGCAGCCCCATGGGCTATGCATTTAGTGAAAACCTAGCCAGGAAACTCATGAATCATGTGAAATTTAAACATTTTTTCGACGTTGTACGGTTACTGAGATATTACCATTTAATTACAACTGCTGCGTTTTTTTTTTTTCTGCTCCGAGGGCCGTTATTATGCATACATGCTTTATTTTCCTGTGTTTCTCAATGGAGCTCTTGGGAAAAATACGAGTGTGCGCTCAGTTACTGTTACGTAGGCTTTACACTTGTGTTTCCGTGCCCATTTGTGTTACCGTTCCCGTGTATGCCACTGTGTGCTTTACCCTTTACGTTTCCATTTCCGTTTGCATTACAGTTACCATTTGTGTCTCCACTACTGTTTGTGTTTATCTTTCACTTTGCATCACCATGCGCATTATCATTTCTGTTGGCGGCCGCCCTTCTGTTTTCATTTGCATTTGTCTTTCATTTTGCGTCATCGTTGTTCTTACCTTTACTATTTGCGTTTCCAATTGCGGTCCTGTGCCTGTGTGCATTACAGTTTGCATTTCCATACACGCTTACGTTTGCATTCCTGTTTTCTTTGGCGTTATTGTTGCTATTACCATTACCATTTGCATTTACAATTGCGGTACCCGTCACAGTCTGGCATTACCGGTTTGCATTTCTGTATGCACTTGTGTTTGTTCTGTTCCTTTCACACATTATTGTTACTGTTACAGTTATCATTGCATTATAACAAGCGGTACACCGTGACTGTGCGCATTATCAGTTACATTCCGTGTATTCTTGCGACTTCTGCGTCACTGTTCTCTTGGCGTCATTCTGCTCCTGCGTTTCTATTAATGCTTGCTTTACAATTTATGTTTGCGTCACCATGTGTATAACCATTACCTCTTGCATTTGCGTTGCTGTTGCCATTACTATGTCACAAAAAATCGTGTGGTGGGAGCATTCCATTCACTGTTATAGTCCTCATTCTCAAAAAAGGGAAATTAAAACAAGCAACTCCATTTTAATGCATCAATTCAAGGTTGTTCCACAGCAAAGTGAAATTTGGTGTTAGGTTGAAAACCCCTTGCACCTCAGTCTGCTTCTTCAGCATTGGGGTATGCATTGGTCAATTGGTCTGCTCTCACCCCATTCTCCTATGCCTCAACATTGTGCATGTGATGGGGTGAGGTTAGAATAATGACTAATCATCCGATACTGATTGAGAATAGTGAAGGGCAAAAAATCTAGCCAAATTTCCTGTTTTAACAGACTAACAATACGTAATAATTTTGCCTCAATATATATATATATATATATATATATATATATGGTAGCACAGAAGTGCTACCATGAATTAGGATTGAGGAGCCATTTACATGTTAAACCTAAAATTTTGCACCTTAATAACTTTGCAACCGTTCAACAGATTTGCCTGAAATTTGGAATACACGATCAAGAAGCATGCATCTTGGGAGCTGCCAACTTTAGTACTGTTCAGATATATGGCTGCAGAGTTATTAAGCATGATCTGCGTGCACATTTATGCTTTTTTTGCAATTTTTGGTCATCTCTACAGGTCGCACGGTTTGCGTGACTGGTACACAATCTTCAGGAAACATATGGCCAGGGTTCCTGATGTGCCTATTGAAGATTTCGTGAAACAATATTAAACGGTTCAAAAGTTATTCAAAAAACAATTTCCCATTATAAGTCAATGGGAAAAGTTAAAAAGTTCAACACTTTTGCAAATGCAGTTTTTACTTTCGCAAATGGCCCTTTTACTGTCACAAATCTACCATTTTATTTTCAGTTGGTGATCAGAAAAATGCTTGGCATTTAAATTTGGGACCCTCTAGCAACACAATTCTTTTTGTGTTTACCTAGTCGGACCCTGAGGATTCTAGGCATGTCTTTATTTTGAGGTTAAACACCCTAGAAATATGTTTTTCAAGTTTCTGGAAAAAGTACTTTCACAAAGTAGTGTTGCACTCATGAAAGTGTCACAGATTTTTGCAGAAGATTTGGCAAGTTGCGACACTACTTTTCCAGGGTATGGCAAAATGTCAGCAATTCTTTGCCACCCTGCTGCAAAAGAACGGTTTGGTCTTTTGGGCTGAAATTTAGAGGGAACGCAGCCAGCATCTCACAGATGTGCCTTTCAGTATTTTGGTGAGAAAATATTACAGGACTGCAAACTTATGGCACTCCAAAGTTGACGCTTTTTCCCATAGGTTAACATTACGACGTCTGCCGCATTACAGGAATCCTTTGCTGCCCTGCTGCAAAATAACGGTTTGGTCTTTTGGGCTGAAATTTGGAAGGAAGAACACCAACATCCCACAGATGTGCCTTTCAGTGGTATGGTGAAAAAATATTACAGGGAGCCAAAGTTATGGCATTCCTAACTTCTCCTTTTTTCCCATAGGATAACATTACGGCATTCGCCACGCCTTTCAGGGCCCGTATCTCGGAAACGGTGTGAGATACAGACTTTTCTTCAGACAAATAAGTACAAAACTAGCCAGGAAAGTCATAAATCATATGACTTTTACATTTTTTTTCTACGTCGTACGGTTCCTGAGATATAAGCAATTTAGTATTCCAACTCCTCATTTTCTGCTCCGAGACCCATTATTATGCATAAGTTCTTTGTTCTCACTGTCTTTCTCTGTGCAGTTTTTGGGGAAAACCAGCCTGTGAGCTTACATTACTGTTACTGTTACCGCTTCCACTTGCGGTTCCATACCCGTTTCACTTACCGTTCCCGTCTACGCCACCATGTGCGTTACCCTTTGCATTTTCATTTGCACTTACGTTTGCATTATTTTTACCATTTGTGTCTACAGTACTGTTTCTATTTATGTTTCCCTTTGCATCACCATACGCATTACCATTTGTGTTTGCGGGCACCATGTTACTAATGACAAGACATGCGTGGAGGAGCTCGATGCGCATTACATCACTATTTCTCGTTATCATTCTCAAAAGAAATTAGAGAAAAAACTCCATTTAATGCATCAGTTAGGGTTGTTCCACAGTGACAAAGCGAGGAAATTAGGTGTTAGAGTTGAAAGCCACTTGCACCCCCGCCCACCCCAACTGGCATCAGGGTGCACATTGGTATCATTGGTCCTAACTCTCACCCTATTCTCCTATACCTCTGCTTCTTTACACTTGTGATGGGTGAGAGTTAGGGCTGACGACCCCAATGCGCACTCGATGCTGGTTGGGGTGGGCTGGGGGGGTGTGAGGGGGGCTTTCAACCCTAACACTGAATTTCCTCACTTTTGTCACTGTGGAACAACCCTAACTGATGCATTAAATGGAGTTTTTGGCCTCTTATATATATATATTGGAAGGTTATGCCTGTAGTTCAATGGGGAAAGCAACCAGCCACACCGCCTTCCTGAGCTATGGAGGAAGTTCCTCACAGCCTCTCTCTGAAGCACTTTTCCTTTGCAGCCAGAGGCTCTGCCAGTCTGTCTTTTCCCCTGGAGTCTGTTGGGGCTTTGCCTCCCCCCACCCCATGTTGCCATGCTTGGATTTTGCTTGGTTCATGTTGGACTTCTCTTGTTTGAGTTCTCCTGCTTCTGGTTTATATTATTGTGCCTTCAGCTGTGCTGTGTGCTTCCTTGTGTGCCTGTTTTTCTGTTCTCCTGTGTCTGTGTTTTCTCTTGCAATTCTTTTGGGGTTTTTAGTTTTCCTAATATCTTGTTGTCCTTTGTTTGTGCTGTGTTCATCTGCCTGTGTTCCAGGCTCCTACCAAACCTCAGTTTTCCTGCACTTGTTTTTGCATGTTTCAGCTAACTCTGCAGTTTGCTGCCTCCTGCTCTACTTAATATTGATTACACCTGGCTCATGACCCTGCTTCCTAGCTAACAACTACTCCCTGTTGTATTACCTTGCAAAGCCCTAACTCTGCCTTAAAGGCATTTATGGTATCATGCCTCTCATACAATTCAGTATTCCTGCTGAAACCATAGCAATCATCTGCTAAACCTCATGAATTCAATCATGCTAAATTTCAGTCACTGGATTTCCAATCTCATTGCTTCAACCACTGGCATCACAGCCTCTCATGCCGACATACCTACCTTATATGTCATTGACTTGGTTGGAATCGAACCTGAGTCTCCTGCATCTTTACATACTTGTAATGGGATTCAGACCTGCTTATATGCAGTTATACCAAGCAATTGCTGTTGTTTTCAGAACACTGCCTTTCCTTACACTTCCTATACTCTGGAGGCCAGCTTAGCTACAGCTGTTGCTGTAAACTAGTTTTAAAATCTGCATGTGGGTCATGGTGCTTTTCTGTGGGTTCTTTGTTTTTCCTATGGCGGGGGACTGGGGGGTTGTGGTGGAGAGTTGTGGCCCCATGTAGTTCAAATACCTCATATTTGAATATTGTCTTTGTCACTAAAATCCTCAGAGTATTTATGTCCCCATTAATTTGGCTCTATAATGGATTTGGTTGGCTTGCTTTCACTGTCTTTGTTTATATCACTCAATCATTTTCAACCTTCCTTCCATCATGAACCTTCCCATCCATAAATTTTATCAGCCATTTGTATCAATCCATGGTATCAATCAAATCATCTCAGACAATTATACCATATACCAATACCTACCCGACAGTTGCTGGCTTCGCCCAGCCCCTCATATTAGCACTTCATAGTAATCCCTATTCTCTTCTGTATAAATCAGAAGCTTGTCAACCATGACCATTACCTTCTCTGAATCAGGCCCCCTGCAGCTGACTGTCTCACTCTGCACTGAAGTCTGCATCTTGAGCATGTGAAACCAGGGATGGGGTCCTTCTCATCTGGCCCATAGTGGGAATGTCCTCACTCCAGGCATAGCTTTAGCCATTCTGACAGTGGCTCCTGATGTAGTATTTATGACTAGCAGTGAAGGGTGGTTAAACACAATCTCCTTTGTCTGTAGTATTAATTTACTACCATCGGCACCTTCAATGCATTCTCCCTATGACTGCTTTTGGTTCACTTGATTTGGGATAGTTGGTAGGTCAAGCAGTGCCTCAGCAATCATCCTCTCCTCCTCCTGCCTTTGCTGAACTTGTCACAGAAACTTGCCTCACAACCTTCAAAGGCGTTCCCATTAGAGGGAATGAGTGAGAGCTTCCTCTAAATTGGAATATTTTTCACTTCCCTACCAATTCAATCTCTAAATTGCAGCCGCTGAGCCATCACTATATAAAATACCCCAAGCCTGGAGGGAAGGCGACCTAGGCCTTGGAGCTCCAGAGATTTCCTCCTCATAGGTTTGTTTTTCTCTCCTCCAAGCCAAAGATCATAAACTCAGTTCATTTTCTGTGGTATTCCCTAGTTCTCTTAGATAGGTTCTGCTGTTGGATGGAGGTGGATGGTGATCCTACTCACCATCCCCTCTCTCCCTAGGAAGCCCTCATGTCATCAGTGCAATCCTGACAACATGTGCATCTCATTTGTATTCTCAGTTTGTCTCATTGCTGACAATATGCTTTTCAGCTTTGTAGTCCATGTTTAACTGCTCAGTGCTCCTTTTTAGGGCTCCTTCCTAAGGTACCTTTAGCCAAAGGAATCTTCCTGTGGCACCTCTAGGAGTAGAACCCTCTTTGAGGGTTTCTTGCCTTTGGTACCCCTACAGGGTGGTAATTCTGCATGGAATAGAGAGTACGAATGGCCAAACAGTTTTTATTGTTGCACAAGCATAACACTACTCTGGTTTTGTAGGCTCATTGTTTTGGAAGGCTATGCCTGTAGTTCAATGGAACAAGCAACCAGCCTCACCCCTTTCATGAGCTATATAAGCAGTTCCTCCCAGCCTCTTTCTAAAACACTTTTTCTTTGCCCCACCATCCTCTCCTCTTCCTCTAGTGGCACACCTCTCTCCTCTTGGGGCTCCTTCCTATGGTATCTTTAGCCAAGGGAATCTTCCTGCAGCACCTCTAGGGGTGAAACCCTCTTCGAGGGCTCCTTGCCTTTGGTAACCCTACAGGGGAGTTACTCCCCATGGAATAGAGAGTGCAAACAGCCAAACAGTTATTACAGTTGCACAAGCATAACACTACTCCAGTTGTGCAGGCCCATTTGAAATATATATACATATATATATATATATATATATATATATACACACATCTATATATATATATATAAGGAATATACCATGGTGAGTTGTCAGATAAATGATTTATCTACACAAGTGCTGTTTGACCTCGGGTAACCTCACAAGTGGCATAAGCCATGAGTGAGATGTCCGAGATCAAACAGCACAACTGTAAATAAATCATTTATCTGACAGCTCACCATTGTATATTTCATTTATGCAATAGGGATGCTTTCTGACAGTGCATGGACATTTGCTTTTGACGGTATATCTTTTTTTTAAATGATCATTTCTGGGACTTTTTGTTAACTTTCCTAGTGTATGTCTGACTAGCATAGTGGTTGCTATTAAATGAAATACCACTCATTTTGTAGAAAACTTTGTGGTGAACAAATGGCATGCTCACAGTACCATGTTACTTTTTTCACATTTGTTTGTCGAAAAGGTGGATAAAAAATAGAATTTTCTGCAGTTTTTTGCTAATTATAAAAATACTGAAATGTATCTATAAATGAAACACCACTCATTTTGTAGGTACTTTTGTGCTGAATAATGTCTATTCTCACAGTAATATGCTATTGTTTTTCTTTTTAAAGTTATTTGCATTTGTTTATCAAAAAGCGAACAAAACAAATTTATTTTTCTGCTGATTTTTTTGCTAATTATAAATAAATCTATAAGGTATCTATAAATGAAACAGCACTCATTTTGTAGATAATTTTGTGCTGAAAAACTGTCATGCTCACAGTACCATGCTATCTTTTTTCATTTTAAAGTTATTTGCATTTGAATATGGTTAGTACAGGTACTGAGGCTGAACATTCTAAATGAGTTCTGGAGTGATTGTGACATAGCTACTATGTGTATAAATCTCTGATGATGTGTCTACTAGGTGTATAAATGTGAGATTTCACATTTATACACAAGGTGGCTCAGATACACATATTTATCACATAGGATTTATGTCCACACCTATTACATAAATATATATATGTAATAGATAAACCACTCTGAGGTGTGCGGTCATGCTCTGATATAAGCACACCTTGGTGTGCGTTGTTATACACGAGGCCGCAGGCTGTGTGCATCAACCACCCAAGGCATGTGTATATCACAGCACAACTGCACACCTCAGAGTGGTTTATCTATCTTATAAAATGTCAAAATTGTTTTGAAAGGGGATAAACATGCAGATGTGCGATCGCACTCTGATATACGCATGGTCACGTGATGTGTTTTATACAATCAGAACATTGGATTTGGAGCATTTACTTTTACCCATTTTATAAATATATATATATATATATATATATATATATATATATATATATATATATGACTGTTTATTGTTTCATTTTAAAGGTGGGACTTTGTATATTATTGTAGTATTATATGCTATAATGCTATGTGATGTCTTATCTGTACATGCTGAACAACATTTTAAATTGTAATGGTCTTTTTAATGATCAAACAATTAACAAACTAACAGATGATAACAGATGACTAAGCCAGTGGTGAAATGTTGAGGATAAGGTGGCTAGTTTAAAAATAAAAACAATACAAATAAGGCATTGGCAGTGACTGGATAGTGTCTATTTTCTATATAACTGGCACTAATATTTTTGGATAGCAGCTCTCCTGCTACTTCAACAGCATTTTTCCATGACTGGACAAAAGGCATCCTGATACTTACAATTGGATTTAGGCAATATACTGCCACAGTCAGGAGAGTTTTTTTTTTGTTTGTTTAGTAGAAATTGGAATTGCAAACCTTTGAGTCAGGGATTCATTTACAATGGCTCCTCATTGGGAAACAGACAGTATATACAAATACAGACATAGTTACATAGAGTACAGATCGACATAGGGAACACTATACATGTATGTACATAAATACAAGGGATAAAATTCATACAAGAACAAAAACTCTATACAGGAAAACACTATACATGTGTGTACATAAATACCAGGAATACAATTCATAAGACAGTGAAACTCTATACAGGTCCTGTACAGTGATGTAGCTAAACCATCTAGTACACCAGAGACAGCAATTTGGGTTGTGTTGTAAATAAAAATAGGTAGTAACTTAAAAACAAATGTGGTGATGCTTGGGAAGCTACATGTTCTGCCAGGGCATGAGACAGTGAGGGGGTGTCCCCAGTGAGGTGGAGAAGCAAACAGCTATGTGCAGTTACAGCTGTGGATGGTAATTAGGTGTTGCCTAAGGGCAGATGTGAAGGACCCTATTCTTAGTTGAGATGCAATATCAGAGGGGAGGGCATTGCTCCAGGTCGGGGCCCAGTATCGGAAGGACCTTTGGGCCAGGGATGTCTTGACCCTGGGCACTTGAAGTGTACATTTGAGTGCACTCTGGGTGGAGATGGCAGGGATGGAGCAGGTGAGGATGGAAATTAGGCCTGGAGGTGCAAGGCCTGCAACAATTTTATGAGTTAACTTATTGTTAGGCTTTATTAGCAATGGGAAAATGAGCAGATCAAGAAAGGTGACCTTCCCCCTGTACAAGGCCTTGACTGTGCCATACTGTGTCTAGTTCTGGTCCATAGTACAGAAAGGACATTGATGAGATTAAGAGAGTTTAGCATAGGGCCACCATGTTGATTAGTGGCTTAGAAGGCAAGAGCTGTGAGGAGAGACTGGACATACTCAAATTGTTTAGTTTAGAGAAGAGAAGGCTGAGAGAGAATATGATCACAGTTTTCCAAAGACTAAAGTGGATAGATGAGGTGGTGTATACTTAGATGCTCAAGCTGTTGAGGGCAGGCAGAAGTAGAGGGCATGCACTTAACCTGGGGGCAGGATAAGAGGATGTACATGTTAGAAAGCATTATTTCACATAAAGCATGGTTATCATGTGGAATAGTCTAACCAATGATGTTGTAGAGTTTAGCCCTCTTCAGGTTTTCAAAACAGGACTAGAAAGACTCCTGAGGAAGAATGGCTTTGAGTATTATGCAGCATATGAATTGTAACATTCCAGCTAATAAGCTTGCATGTGTGTCCATACTCAGATTGGATACAGTGACTGCCATGCAGCAGGAAGGGCAAACACACTGGCCTGCCAGTGCAGCTAAAGGGTTTCTGCATGCGACGTCAATGTCCCAGGTTTGGGAATGGAATCGGGAGTCAGAGGGCCAGCCGGAAGGAGACAGATCGAGCATCCCGGGGACTGCTCTCCTTCTCCAGAGGGAGGGGGTTGTGTGTCTGGTGCATGAGTGACCTCTGGTGGAGGATGGGGTGTCCACAGCGACTCTTGCCTTTGCTGTAGCGGAGGTGAATGGACATCAATGTTTCATGTGCCACTGATGTCATTATCCATTCTGTTTCCTGGAAAAAGAACACCACAAAAACCTGTCCACCGACAGAATGATATCTGCCCTCCATGGCCCATCCCCCATGCCATTAACCTTGATCCTCACTCCCATCAGTGCCATTTCCCAGCCTTTGGGGAACTGGCAGCCCCACACTGGGGAGTAAGCCAGAGTGCTGGGGATCCCTCATTTCCCTCCAGTGCCTCTTCTCATCTGCTGGGAAGCCATTGGCCCCACCCTAGGTGGTACATCAGGGTGCTTGAGTGGGTGAGGCAGAGTGTGGAGGTGTGTCCCAGAAAGTGGTAGTTGGGGCAGAGCCTGGAGTTGGTTGGCTGATGGGGGTCGGTCAGATGCCAAAAAAAAAAAAAGGAAGGGCAGACACAAAGGACACAAAGTCCCTTTTGTCATCACAATACTATGTTACTCTTCTTCTAAAGGAAATATCATTTTCATCTTATTTCCCACCTGCCCATCACCCTGCCTATCTATCCCTAGAATGGAACTGCACTGCAATAACACTCATTTGTCTTGTTAATTCCAATTTAGGAACATCACTGCCTTAGAATTAAGATCCTAGGAGACTGCTATTACTGCGTATCAGGACTCCCTGAACCCCGACAGGACCATGCGCACTGCTCTGTTGAAATGGGACTCGGCATGATCCAAACCATAAGGTGCTCCTTTTTTCTTCTCTGTTGTTGTTTTTAAATCTCATCCATCATTGGTCTCTCTGTAAAAGCTTAAATGAGATACTATACATTGCACATATTACAGTACATGTTGTTACATGCTTCTTTATGGTGCTCATCATCAAATTCTTTAAAATGATGAGCCAGTTTCCTGCAAAAAATAATTAGAGTTAGCATCAGCAGGACTTAAATCTCAAAATGTTTTCCCCAAATGAATGAATTTTAGAACATTTCATTCTTTATTGCTAAAGAAATGTGTACATAACCAAACTCTTGGCCCCTTATATTTCATCTCTTCTTGCTGATTTTCCTGCTCTTATGTCATAATCCTCCATTGGTAACATGAGTCATTTCCATGGCAACAGATTGTGATGTCATAAGCAGAGGATTATGATTTCATGGCAGAAATAGGCAACACGAACAGATGCAGTGTAAAGTGAAAAGATTATGTCGCAATAGAAATATCTTCAACAATAAAAAAACTGAAGGTCCTAGTATTCATTTTTTGGAGAATCATGTGTGCTGTTGCCAGTTGTACTGTAAATGTTTTACCAAGAGACTGGATAAATATCTTCAGTAGCCATCCCCTGCACACTGTTCCACTATTTAGAAGTTCCTCCATACTCTCCGCTCAAGGTTTTGTGAAACTGATAGGTGTAATATGAGTTTGTTAAAATAAATCAAAGCTAGAGTAACACCAAAGTGCATGCTTTAGACTACTGTATGTAATCATAGAGACCTCTTACTAACATCAACAGAGAAGCCCAGTTACAGTTTGCATATCACAGCTATGAAGTAGATAACCAGTTACACAGCACACACTATCAGCTGAAGTAAAAGATTTTTCACAGTTTGCCTCTTTTCCCTGATACTTATAGTTTACATTGACAGGACAGAGGTATAGTCTATTCTTTCACCTCCTCAGCTTTGCAATATGTATCCGCTAGAGAATCACCCACATTTTTCTTATAATCTGAGATAAACCAGACATCAGGGACCCTATCGTCTTTGCTCTAGGCATAGAACAAGAGAAACTGCTTCCAGTTCTCCAACTGTTGAGTTTCTGAGATTTGAAATTATGCTGGTTTGGTTTCAGGACTTACCTCTAGAGAGGCCTTCAACCAAGCACAAGCCTTGCTTTCCATGTCTGAGGACTCACAACTTGATCTTAGGAGCTGCCACCAGCCCCATTTAGTCCCCTGAGGACTTACATATCCCTAACAGGGCATACATAAATCCCCAAACTGCCTTAGAATGGATCCATTGGCACAAAAGACAATGTCCCAGATGTCACTGCAGCCAAACCGGGTGGGAGAGGTGTGGCAGTATCATCTAACTGGTCACTCCCTATTGTCATTCTTGTGATACCGGTCACCAGTCTCCTGAGTACTGTACTGTACTGTACAGTACAGTGACACGTTTATGTAATCCCTTTAATCTCCTGGTTGCATCAGGCACACACCAGGACCATGTGTAACACTAGGGAGCAGTGTTGTGGCACTGGTTCACACCCACTCTACACTGGACAAGAAGAACACACTCCAGGATACACAGTTCTCCTCCTCCTCCTCCTCCTCTTCTTCCACCTTCTGGTATTCAAGGATTCAGATACTAACCCAGCTTCCCATCAAATCAAGTACTGCAGCTCCTAACTTTTTCTTTTTAAAATTACAGTCAGCTGATTCAGTTAGGAACTAGGATTTTAAGGATATATCCAGACTTTTCAAAGTGGTTTCCTTAGAACAGTCTTTGCTAGGATTTTGTTTTCATTTTTTGTATGACTGGTATTTGTTTTAAGTTTTTTCACTTCACTTCACACTTATCTCTGTACTGATGTGTTCATGTAAATCAAACTCAGGATTGCTGAGTTTGTGATTTTGTCTGTCATGCCACAAAAACATTCTGAAGTTGCACAGCCATTATTTAAATCTCTTACAAAGATCTCATGGATATGTTGTCAAAATAAAATGAAAACCCTAGTAATAACATTTGACAATTGATATATGGCTAAATATATTCATAAATATGGACCATGTACCAAGTATCAGCTAACGCTCTTCATAAGACTAATACCTTCTAAATGTACCATTTGTACATATTCTAAGTGGCCAATGTACTTTTGCTCATTCTGTGGCATCCACCTGGAATGAAATACCCCTGCACGTTAAGTGTCTGCCTACTTATAACGCTTTTTCTACAGCATGGTCAACCCACCTGACTGAACTATCTAAATGTGATTATTATTAATACTTTGTACCAAATTGTTGTATTGTGTAACTGACGTGGAACTTATAGTCCTTATTTATTACCATTGGTTGTAGAATACTTCGAATCTGACCTCAGGTTGTACCTGTAAATGGAATTGTATTCCAACGTACTTGCCCTAACAACAAAATATTAATAATAATAATAAAATAATAAATAATAAAACAAATAGCAATACATTCATATATTTTCTTAGCAAAAGCACATGCTAAAGTAAAAACCTAGAAATTTTTTTTCATTCCCTGAAAATGTCCCTGAGACTCCATCTTTTGAGCAATAATTTGCATGCATATTATGCACAATCATTTCCATTACTGCACGCAGATATTTTGTATAGAATCATATAAATGACTACCTTTCATGCCACTTTATGGCTTTCATGTAAACTGACATAGATGACAGATGACAATGAAAATAATCTACCATCACAAAATACAGAGCATTGTAAAAATCAACTATTTTGCATAATGTGCAAGTGTGATATTAGGGTCTTTCAGAATATGGCCCCTGGCCTCTATAGGTTACTTTTGTAAGCACCAAGAGGGAAAAAACCTTGTGCTGCTGACAAGATGAAAGCACAGGCATTTTCAGAGGCAACACATAGACTGCGTTTTAAATATATATGGAATAAATGCAAACGCAAGCTCAGCATGGCCAAAAGTGCATATCTCAAAGTGCAGCAGACCGGCAATTTTAATGACCCCCAAAAATTCTGGAACTGCATAAACTCCTTGCTCAACTCCAAAACTGCCACCTCCTCTCCCTCCCTTGGAGGAATGGCCTCAAGCACAATGATCCCAAAGCTGTTGATGATTTGTTCAATTACCTATTTTGCAGTCTTGAGAAATATAGACTCCCTTCATGTGGCACAGTATGTCCTCCGGATTCCAGCCTGAATAACTCATGGCCATGCTATCTTCTTTTTTAGTTTAAGAAAGCCAGTGTCAAGGAAATGTGCAAACTGCTGCTTCATCTAAAAGCTGACAAATTGGCTGGCTATGATGGCCTAATTTCCAAATTCCTTAAAACTGCAGCCACATGAATTGCTCTTCCATTTCCAAAATTTGTATTTTTTCATTTGAGTCCCAAAAATTCCCTAACATCAGGAAACTGGCATCTGTAGTACTTTTGCACAAAATGGGCAAGCAAGCTGTCCTGAACTGTATCCCATTAAAATAGCATGGTGAAAAATGGCACATTCCAAAATGCGTGGGCATAAATGTGTGCACAGTTTCGAAGCTGGTTTATTTATATTAGTGCATCTTTTGACCTCATGCTTTTGTGCTGTCTGTGCAACATGTTTTTTGACCACTTCATTTTTGACCTGGATCCGTCCTGAACAACTACAGACCTATTTCTATACTATTGGCCTTATTTATTTAATTATTTATTTATGTATGTATGTCTTTAATTTTTTTTAATTGGAGATCAAGAAAGACACACTGAGCTGGGGCACATTTCCAGGTGTGACCCAGAGAAGGGGAGCAAAGAATGAAAACAGTACATAGTTTAGACAAGCACAGTATTACAGAAGAGTGCAACATCATAGCACACAAAAACCATTAAAGTGCAAAATAATCAAACAAATTAAAAACTAGCAGTTAAGCATTGCACCACACATAAGGGGGACTGTTATGGGGAAGGGAAATAGGAGCAAAGGGGGAAAGGGAGAAGTCTCAGCTGAGATCTGAGTGAAGAAGGGGAGGCAGTGAGATGGAGGGAAGAGGGAAGTTGGTTCCATAATGAGGGGTGATGACAGGCAAAGGCAGATTGGCCAACTGAGACAAGGGGATGCGGCAAAGCAAAAATGCAATGGTCTCTGGAGTGGAGGAAGCATGAGACAGAGGGAACAATGAAGAGTAGAAATGAGAGGCAGTAGGGAAGAGACTCAAACCTGTATTTAGAAATAAATGAGGCACAGTGCATCTGGCAGTGGGATGGAAGGGGAAGAATGGATAGTGATGACAAAAGTGAGCAGTGATGAGTTCAAGAGGGTGAGGTAATTGCAAAGTGACAGAAGAAGTTACAGAGGGTATACAGTCTGGCCGGGGAGGTGCAGGGTCAGATCCATAAACCACATCTGCATAGCCAAAGACAAGGAGCACCATTTTAGTGACAAGCTCTTTATGAAGCTTTAGGGAAAGACAATCTTTATTTCAGTACAGGGCAACAGGTTTAGGACAGAACTTGGCATGGATGGCATCTATGTGGACAGAGAAGTAAAGCTTACTGTCAAACCCCCCTACCAAGGTACTTGAAGAAAGGACCACTTCAAGTGGGGAGCCATCCAGTGTGGAGAAAGTGGGCACTGAAGTGAGACTGGCCAATTTTTGGCTGATACCAAAGGTCATGGATATCATTTTTTTAGTGTTGACCCAAAGCTAGTTAGACTGGAACCATCATAAGACATTGTGGAAGTCTTGCTGTAGCAGACCTTCCACGTTAGTAGTGGAGGGACCAGAAGTGTAGATAACTGTGTCACCTACATACATGTGAATGTGTGAGTTGACACAGGCTGAAGGGAGGTCATTGAGGAAGATGGAGAAGAATATGTGGCCCAGGATAGAGCCATGTGGGACTCCTGCCTGGATGGGAAGAGAAGGTGACCAGTTACTACCTACCTGTACTGACAATAGATAGCCCAAGAGATAAGAATGGAACCAATTGACAGCTGGAGGTACGAGACCAGCCAGACACAGGTTTTGTTCAGAAGGAGAGGGTGAGACACTGAGTCAAAGGCTTTAGCTATATCTATAAAGATGGCTGATGTGATTTGAACCTGATCCATACCTGAAAAGATATAATCAGTTACACACAGCAGAGAGGAGATGGTGGAGTGATTTTTTCTGAAACCAGGCTGGTATGGGGAAAGAAAATAGAGAAGGAGAGGAAATCATATAGTTAATGGTAGACAAGCTTCTCTTGCAACCTGACAAGATGGGGAGGAGGGAAATAGGCCAGCAATTACCAGACAAGGAAGCTCCCCCCCCATGTAGTGGTATGGCCTGGCCAACTTCCAGGACTGTGGGACCACACAAGAGAGAATGAGATGTTGAAAAGGTGAGTCAAGGGAGATGTAATGGCAGGGGCAGAGGTTTGAAGAAGTTTAGGATCAAGTCTGTCTGCGCTACACTTATTAAAATTCAGAAAGTAAAGGGCATTCAGGGTCTCCTGGGTGGTAATGCAGAGAAATGAAAGCCCTGGGAGTGGAGGGAATAAGAAGCATGGTATGAAGGAGTAGCAGGAGGTAGGGGAGAGGAAGAAAGAACACAAGTGGTGAAGAACTCATTAATGTATGAAGCAACGGAGGGGGGCAGATACTTTTGAACCATTAATCAGAAGGTGTCAGATTGGGTGGGGGAGGGGCAAAAAGGGAATGAATTCCTTCCAGAAATTCAAACGGTTGTTAAGGTTATTCTGAAGGTTGGTCTTGAAATATTGCAATTTTGAAGCCCTGATAGCCTTTGTACAGGAATGTCTACTAGATCTATACCTGAGGAGGTCAGTAAGGGTACAAGAAGATGTATAGCATGGTCAAGCAAGGTCACAGGACTTGCACTGCTCGATAATTTCAGGGGTAATCCAAGGGTGATGATACAACTTTACCCTGGATTTTTTGAGCGGGTTGTGCTTTTCCAAAACTGAATAGAATTTAGAGTGAAACAAGGAGAGGGCAATATCAGTGTAAGGTGCAGTGTAGAAGGCAGTCCAATCTGATGTAGCAAAGTCACACAAGAAGGCTTGAGTGTTGAGTGATCTGAAGGATCTGCACCAGATGTATATTGGAGAGGAGGGAGGGCGTCTGATCTTTCTGACACAGAACATCATGCAGTGGTCACTGAAGACAACAGTTGATATACCAGCTATGACAATACGATGGGAATGGGAGCAGAAAATCCAGTCCCAAAAGGGTGTGGTTTTGTGATTGTGAGTTGAGCTGAGTAGGAACAGAGATAAGCTTAGTTTTGCTAAGGTGCAGGAAAAGATAGTACATGATCAGTTCACTTCCTACTTAAACCAACACAGGCTACCCTGTGTGGAGCAACACAGCTTCAGGAAGGGTCACAGATCATGCACAGCATTGGTTAGCATCATGAATGCAGTACACGATGCTATGGACAATGGCAACAAGTACACAGAAACTCACACTCCTGTCCATATACGACCAAAAAATATTTTTAAGTATATAAATACAACTTAATTGCCTCCAATCCACAATTTGAAACAACCCACTCCGAGATATTCAGCAATACAAAAAATCATGCAAAATCCACAGTAAAAAGTATAAATTGAACAAGCATGGAGCAAATATACCTGGGACAAGCTGGCTACTCAAACCCCAGCACATCAAGGGTGTACCCTCTTCTTCAGGGGACTTGGCTGCAGCAGAGTGGTGTCTGTTTTAAATAGCCACTCCAAAGTGCTGATAATGACTGAACACTAAGGACTCTGGGATGTCATCAAAAATAGACCCTGTGGGGTCTTAACTCTCCACTCTCAACTCACGTCCTGATTTTGGAGAGCGCTATTTCCATTTAAGTCAAACTACATCTAATAAATAGCTGCATAGCCATCTCTTCATTCATATACAGTATCCGGAACAGTAATATCCCTAGCAGCAATCATGCAAAACAAAATAATATGTGGTTTGTAAAACAAAGTAGAAAAAAACTAAATATAGAATTGTAGAAATTGTCAGCAGATAAGGACTGCTAGGCCCATCCAGTCTGCCCGTAAGCACTCTACATGATTACAGCTTCTGATCCTCCCACTGCTTTTCCTCTATTGTTCCCCTGCAAATCCCCTGTAAATAAAATTTACGTTATATACAGGACCATGAATGCAAAAAAAATACATCAGTCATACAAAATAGCTGTCATATCACATAAAATGGACATAAATCCAATGTTGACAGCATGAACAGAAAGATGAATATAATGTAACATTATACACCAATTCAATACATTTTTTTTGTTCGCCTTATTATTTATTTATTTTATTTTTTGAAATGTTTCACCAGGAAGGCACGCTGAACAACAAGTTGCTCATCTCCCGGTACAACGTGGTGGGGGGATACAATTGGATGAAGAATTAGACATACAGTTTGCCATTTAACATATCCAAGAAATTAAACATTCAATTACATTTGTAACAAGACATACAGTTAAAAAATATCATAAATAATCATTCAATTGCATTTGTGACATAACATACAGTTAAATATATCATACCTATGGAATATGCATTTAAATATAAGTGGCATATCAGAGGAACATAGTAAAGAAATTTAATGCAACCTTGGAGCCAAATTCTTACAGAAATGGATCACAGTTAAGAGGCAGATAATTTAGCAATTATGAAATGAATAAATGAAGTGCAGTGAGGGGCATCAAGGAGGGTAGGGGGTAGACACAGGAAACTAGCTGGGGAAAGGAGAGGATAACAATGGGGGGGACATTACCAGAGCAAAGTAAGCAAAAAATCAGTTATGGGGGGCAAGTTAACACAGGGCTAGTGCAATCTGGGAGCACCTTAGATGGAACAAAAAGTGCACGTTATTAGCTCAAATAAACTAACTCCTTTGTTTAAGTGCACGGGGTGTAGAGAAGGGGGCAGGAGGGAGGTGGGGGTAAGTGATAGGGTAGGGAAGGATGAGTCATGCCTGTAACTGGCTCCTTCAGAGTGTGGAGATCACTGCCAGTGATAGAACGAGGTGAGGATTTAGAATAAGGGGCAGGAGTAGGCAAGGACAAGTTGGGTAGAGAGGATTGTAAAGGGAAGGAGGAGGAGGGTGGGAGAAACTTGCCTAAGACTAGACCTCTTCAGGATGCTGAGAACCCTGCCAGACAGCAGAGACAGGCAAGGATGAGTTAGGTAGAAAGGATGGAGGGGAAAGGGGAGGGAAGGAAGAGTCATTTCCCAGTGCTGGAACCCCTCCAGGATGCTGAGAACCCTGCCAGGGGGTCAAACTAGGTGAGGATACATTGGGAAGAGAGAGAAAAAAAGGATGAAGGGAAAGGAGGGAAGAGGAGGGAAAGAAGAAGCTTGCCTTTGACTAGGCCACTCCAGGATGCTGAGAACCCTGCCAGAGTGCAGAATAGGCAAGGACTAGTTGGGTAGAAAGGATAGAGGCAGGGGAGTGAAGGAAGAGCTATTGCCGAGTGCTGGGCCCCTCCAGGATGCAGAGAACCATGCCAGGGGATAGAATTAGGAGGACAAGTTGGGCAGAGGGGAATATGGTGGATAGAAGAGGAAAGGAAAAAAAAAGGAGGGGGGATGAAACTTACCTGAGGGTAGACATCGCCAGGGTGCTAAGAATCCTGACAGAGGGCAGATTTAGATGAGGCAAGTTGGGTAGAAAGGAGAGAGAGGGCAAGGGGAAGGAGGAGGCCTGCCCAGTACTAGACCCCTTCAGGATGCTGAGAACCCTGCTACAGGTCAAAACTAAGCAGGGGCAAGTTGGTAATGGAAGAAGGTTAGGGGTAGGGGTAGAAATGAGGGGTAAACAGTGATGGAAGAGGAGAGCGTGCCGAGAAGCAGGCTCAGGGGGGAGGAAGGTTTAATGGGGGATTATTAGGCCATTACAAAATATAAAAACATATCTAAAATAATTGACAAAAAGGAAAAACAAGTACACATTAAAGGTGTCAAGGGAATATACATTAAAGGTGTCAAGTGCAAAAGGTCACATAGCATATATTATTTCTTTGGATATTTCAAAGTTAGAACAATATTGCACAATTCATGTTATCCCAAATCACTCTAATAAATAAGGATAACGATGTCCTACATCAATACGACCTATTAAACTCAACAGAAGAATGAGATTGAATCAATTGCTTAACCATAGTATTCTGTTTAAGAAGTATATTAAATATCCTTTTTAATTGCACCATCATTCCCCTAACCATGTTTTGACTTTGAGGATGCATTAGAAGTCTCAAAAGTTCTTCTCTCATAAAATCTTCTGGTATTGTAAATTAGGACATTATCCGGTTCAAGAAGTCCCTAAACTTAGGGCAATATAACATAATATGCACTAATGTCTCGTAATCTTCTTTACCACAATCACAGCAGAAATCAGTCATTCGGTGTTTATCCTTTGCAAAAATAAAATTCAAGTATTTAGAAGCATATAACTCTAGCCACAATTTCATAAAGATTTGTCTTTCATTATTATCATTAATAAGTGTTAAATAGGGTTCTGATACATGATTTATTTTTTTTATTGAGAATCATTTATACAGTTTTTATTTTTTGTTGCAGCCAAATCATCTGAAATTCATAGAAGTTTAATTTTATTTTTCACTACTTTTGCATTGTCTTGTGAGATTTTAATACCTCTTAATGAGTCAGTCCAAAGGTGCATATTATTAGTTTTATTCAAAACATCTAGAAGATCAACAAGTCAATATGAAACGTATCCCTTATTATACAACTCAATTTTTTCTTTTAAGATCATTATTGTCAGTTTTAAATCAGTTTGCTCTAATAATTTAATCCAATACGTGACTTCATTATACACCATTCATGTCAATAAATATGTGATTCTACAATAGCAATACCTTAATTATTATTTTTAAATAAAGGTTTGCAATCCATATGGTCACTGAAGTTTTTAATTTAAAATTCCACTGTGATTCTTTCTGTAATAAAATATTAACTTTATCACCCCCTCCATTTTTCCAATAAACTGTTTCAATGCCCATATACTGTATGCAATTTTATGACATTACATCTCATTGTTCTAATAAATTAACTGAAATTGAGTTACCCAATCTTTTGTTAATAGCCCAGTAGTACTCATGTATTCTTTCTTTCAGAGTCCTTGCAGTATTACCTATGTAGGCTTTAACACAGGAGCACCACAGGGCATAAACAACAAAAGAGGTGTTACAAGTAAAAAAACTGTCTAATCTGCACCTCCTTTAAACCCTGTGCTGATGGATTCAAACATGTATTTCCCTGAACTGTATGTTTACAAGGGATGCAGTTTTTACAGGGAATATATCCATGGGGTTTGGGAGGCAGCCAAGTCCTAGCCTGTAAAGTAGAGTTAAAACTATTATGAACAACACTATCTCCTAAGCTTTCTACTCAATGGAATATGACCAAAGGACTTTCCTCAGCTATTTCTTTCAAATAAGGTTCCAGTCCCCATAAATGCCATTTTTTTTTGACAAAACATAGCAAATAGTGTAGTTACATCAGAAGTTACCATAACAGTAGATCTTTGAGAGGAGCTCTTGCAGCCAGCCAGCATCAGTAGGACTAAGCATCCAGGCACCAGGACCACACGGAAAACTTTCTAGCTAGTAGTCTACCACAGGGGACCACCCACTGCCGACGTCACCCTCTGACATCGGCCCATACCTCTCAACTTCTCAGCATTAAAAATCATAGCACTGGCCTACAAAAATCATAGCAAATAGTCAGAATGTGGAGCACTTTCTTATTTTAAGGAATAAAATATATACAAATAGTGGGTCTCGTACAGCCAGAGATAAAGAATGTTTCTATCTTAATTCAATGATTTAATAGTTTGTGTGTCCAGAAATAGCTCTAGCATTATTAAGAACATCAGTAAACCTATGAGGAGCAAGGGTAAATTTAAGTGTGAAAACCATAGTGCTATGTAAAATTCATAACAGTTGAGAGGTATGCGTCGGCCTATCCTATAAAGGCAGGTGGCCCCCCACACCCTCCTCAGTTCCATCGCCGGTGACCCAGAGCAGGCAGTGAAAGAAGACCCAAGGAGGCTGCTGAGAGCCAAGAAGGAAAAGGGAAGCAGAAAACCCCTGTGAATGGAAGAGGAATACAGCAGATAAAAAGGGGGAAGGAGGGAGGGAAAATTAGGGCCTGCTGCAAGAGCTCCTCTCGAAGATCTACCGTTACAGTAAGTTTTTACTTAACTGTACTATCTTACTTAGAGGAAGGGTCTTGCAGCAGGCCAGCACTGGTAGGACTGAGTCTCAAGCAGTTCTGGTAGTGTAAAGGAAGCAGCACCTGGAGAAGGAAAAACAGCAGCCAATGGCTTAAGAAAGAAGACCTTGCAGAACAGCAAGGCCGAAGCTGGCCCTCCGCCTAGAACTGGTGTCCAGACTGTAAATGTTTGGTGAAGGTGTGGACAGAACTCCAAGTGGATGCTGCACAAATGTCCACAGCAGATACATTTCTGAAACAAGCTGTGGAGGTGGCCATACCCCTGTTGGAATAGCCTTTAACCACTCCGGGAAAGATCCTTTTGTACTTATGGTAGCAATAAACAAAGCAATAGGCTAACCACTTAGACAAATACTGTTTGGAAACCGGAGCACCCTCTCTCTTGGGGCAAATGAAAAAAACAGCTGATCAGACTTCCTAGAAGTCTTGGTCAGGTGCATATAGTACCACAAGATTCTATGTACATCTAAAGTATGGAGCAAAACCTTCCCCTGATTAGAGTCTTCAGGATAATAAGCCAGAAGGTGGCTGGATTGGTTCAAAGTAAACTATGACACCACCTTGGGGAGAAACTTAGGATTAGTATGCAAAGGCACCCTGTCTTTGTGAAAAAATAAATAAGACTCCTTATGAGAGCCTGAAGCTTAAAAATCCCTAGAGCAGAAGTAACAGCAACTAAAAAGAGCACTTTCCATGACAGAAAGTGCAGCTTGCAACTCTTGGCCAGTTCAAAGGGAGATAGCGTGAGTTTCTCCAAGATAAAATTGAGGTGCCACAGAGGGACCAGGTCCCAAATGGGAGGTTTTAGATGCAAGATGCCCTGCAGAAAGGTGTGAGACACCTCAAGTTGGGCCACAGCCTTGCCCTCGATAGGCGCAAGGTACGCTGAGATGGAAGAAAGATGCACCTTGAGGGAGGAGTACCCCAAGCCTGAGTCTGAGAGGGACAGAAGGTATTCCAGCACCTGATTCACCAGACAGGTGAAGGGGTCCAGCTGGCATGAAGTAGTCCAAAGGGTGAAGCACTTCTATTTCATGGCATAAGTGGTCCTGATGGAGGGCTTCCTAACAGCCAACAGGACATCTGTGACCTTAGAGGAAACTTTAAAGCAGGCAATGGCAGAGTCCACAGGAGCCACACATGGAGATGCAGAGAGTTTTGGTTTGGATGGACCAGAGTGCTCTGATCCTAAGAGAACAAGCTGGTGCACAGAGAATGGGCACTGGAGGTTCCTCCACCAGCTGCTGCAGCAAGGGGAACCAAATATGACATGGTCAGAAGGGGACTATGAGTATCCTTTCTGCCCTTTCCAATTTGAGTTTGAACAGCACCCTCTGGAGGAGTGGGAAGGGAGGGAAGGTGTACAGAAACCTCCTCTTCCAGGAGAGGGACAATGCATCTCACACAAAAACTCCAGCCCTGGGATCGAGCAAGCAAAGAAGTGGCAGTTTTGCATTGGGTGGGGATGCAAAAAGGACCAACTCTGGGCGACACCATCTGTCAGAGAGATCTTCGACCACCAGGGTCAGAAACTCCCCCTTGTGAGCCCTAAACAGGGAATGGCTGAGACAGTCTGCCCAGATGTTTGGGATGCCTGGAACATGGACAGCTGAGCATTCCAGACCATGCATGATGGCCCAATACCAGATCCTCATTGCCTCCCAACAGAGGGGGTAAGAGTGAGTACCCCCTGTTTGTTTATGTGATACACCATGCACATGTTGTCCATCTGCACCAACAGTGGACCGGGGAGAAAATTAGTCTGGAAGGCTTGCAGAGTGTACAGAACCACTCGCATCTCCAGAACATTGATGCGGAGACTCTGTTCCACATCTGTCCAAGTGCCCCGAGTCTGGTGAGTGCCCAAATGAGCTCACCAGCCTAGACCTGAGGCTTCCATCATGAAACTCTGAAGAGGAGCTGGGGCTTGAAAGGAAACCCCAGGAATTAGGTTGACAGAACTCTTTTGACTGGGTCAGAGGCCATGACCATCTGCTCCAGGTCAAACCGTGCATTGATCCCACTGAACCCTCAGTGTCCATTGAAGAACCTGCATGTGAAGTGGGGTGATGTGAACTGTGGCAATGTCTGCTGTCATGTGACCCAGCAGTTGTAGCAAGTCCCTGGTTGGGACCTGAGATTTGGTGGAGACCAGGTGAGCCTGGGCCATCAGGCATTCTACCCTGTCCATGGGCAAGAAGGCCATGCCCTGGGTGGTATCAACAACCGCTCCTATATATTGGCACTGACAAGGAGACATTAGCTGATTGATAATGATACCCAAGGTCTGGAAGAGGCAAATGGTATATTCCAGTGTATGGACCAGATGGTCCCTGGAGGGGGCTGCTAAAAGCCAATTGTCCAGTTAGGGGAATTTGTAGAAACTCTGTCTCCACAATGCAACCGCTACCACTGCCAGGCACTTGGCAAAGACCCTGGGGGCTGAAGAAAGGCCAAAACTGAGAGCCCTAAATTGGAAATGGGCTCCCTGGAAATTGAAGAGGAGGAAGCGCTGACGGGAAGAAAAAGTTTTGATATGCAGATATGCATCCTGCATGCCCAGAGAACAGAGCCAATCTCCCTGGTGTAATAGGGGCAACAACCCTTAAAGGGTGACCATCCTGAAGCATTTGTACCTCTATGTACATGTTCAGATGACTCAGATCCAGGATGAGTCGGAGGACCCTGGTATTTCTGGGGATCAGGAAGAAGTGGGAGTAGAATCCCCTACACCAATGGGCCAGAGGGCTGGGCTTTATAGTTCTTTTTTGCAGAAGTGCCTGAACTTCCTCCCAGATGAAAGACACATAAGCTGGGAGGGGGGTAAGATGAGTTTCCTGGAGGATATTCTGGGGGCCACTCGAGCAGCTCAAGTGAAAGCACCTTGAAAGAGGCTGTCCAAAATGCTGGACTGCACATCTGAGGCAAAGCCAGACACCAGGAGCCAGGAATGGTGTCAGAGGCATACACCTGTCTCCGCTCCCCTGCCCGAGGTGTTGACAGCATCATAGGTGACCTGAAGGATGTTACATGCTCACATCGGAGCCTGTCTTAAGAAGCTGAGCGAGCTATGTTTTGGAGGGCATTCTGATATTGGTCCATGTGGGTCAAGTAGTTAAGGCCCAGATGGTTAGGGTGGAGGCTACAAAGACTAATTTGCCCAGGTGGTCCAGCTGCCTGAATTCCCTGTCAGGGGGAAAGGCACTGAGGTGCTTGGGCTTCTTGGTGTGGTCATGTGCCGTGTTGATGACCACAGAATCAGCCTTGGGTTGACCCCCCAAAAAGGGATTACCAGCTAGAACATGGTAGAGCCTGTCTGCTTTCTTGCACTCCACTTTAGTGGTAGAGAGGTGACTCCAAGCCACCCTTGTAACATCATCATTACAGTCAATAGAGGGGGCAGAACCATAGAGAGGGCTTCCGGCTTCCACAAGTAAATGGTCAGGTGATGCCGCTCCAGGTCTTTTTCCTCCATTTCCCAGTCCATGGTGGTCTGGATGTGCCTCATGACATCCATGAAAGATGGATCATCAGGAGGGGACCTAGAAACTGCCTTAGCAGGCTCTTCTCCTTCAGAAGAATCCTTCAGGGTGGAGTAAGACACCAAATAATCGGAGTCCTCCCATTCAGCTCCTCTAGCACACTTTCAGCCAGCAGACGCTCATACTGGTGAGTGCCAGAGCCAATGTCAGGTCCAGATCCAGTGGACCCTGACATATGGGGGGGCACTGGTACCTGACTGCCCCTAGTCTGGGGGCAGAAGGTCCCCAGAGGGCCACCTAGGGGATGCTAGAGGAGAGCACTGAGGAGTGGGGATCTGCCTCTGCATGAATGACCACCACACAAAAAATAGGGCATTGTAGTCCATAGGGGAAGGATAGTTGTATATTGATGGATAAGGGTTGGGTGGTGCTGGATAAGGGAAAGGTGGGACTGGGGCAAGTGGGGCTAGGATAAGGTATGCCAGTGGAGGGCCAGCAGGTGCTGGCTGTGGAGCCAGCGTTGGACCCACAGGCTATGTTAAAGGCAGCACAGATGTCAGGCCCATAGACAGCAGAAGAAGAAGGAATATTAGTCCCAGGCCCACAGGCTTGGCACTGGCAGTACAGACAGTGTCCCAACAGGCACTGGGTGAGGAAGCCTTGGAGGAGAATCCACTGGTGCCAGTACTGGTGAAGGCAGCAGCAATACCAGACTGGATGAGATGCTTGTAGCCTGCTATGTGCACTGCCAAGAAGGACTGGCATTGGACCCTATAGAGGGAACCAACGTAGGCAGTGTCTTGGCCAGGGGGCGACAGCAGAGAAGCCAATGCCAATCAAAACCATGCCAGCTGAGCCTCCTGGCTTAGAACCCATGGAAGAAATAGGCCTGAGTGACAGGGGCTGTGGAGTAGGAAACAAAGTCCCCTGCCCCAAGGAGCTGCCGCCTGTGACAGAGATGAGGGTGGGCAGTGGGGTGGCTGGCAGCCCTGTGGAGTAAGGGCAGGTGGAACTGTAGGGGCTGACTCCCCCATGGAAGGCCAACACTGACCTGGTCAAAGGTTTAAATGGAGACCATAAGCGAGAAGTAGACCAGTCCCAGTCCTGGTGTTTGTGCTTCCTGCCAGATTTTTCCCAGGATTGAGAAGAGGAGGAAGCCCCAGAAGACTGGGCTGCAGAAGCTAAATAGCTCCTGGCCTTCAGCTTGTTTTCTATCATGATGAGCTTCTGCTTGAGAAGTTGGCGCTCCAGGATTTTTAGACAATGTCTCCGATTGCCCTGGTTAAATTTCTGGCAGATCTGGCAGGCTTTGGTGTAATGGCTGGGGCCTAGGCACAAGATGCATGCAGAGTGATCATCTTTTTCAGGAATTTGTTTGCTGCAGACACACTTTGTGAAGTGATTGGATGATGAGGCAGGCTGAGAAGACATAAACTAGATGACTGTAACACCAAAAAATCTGTTAATACTGAATAAAAGTAAAGAAAATAAAAAAGCATAGCAAGGCAGGTAATGGCAGTCAATTGTAGCTATGGCATCCGCTAAGGTCCAAAGTGCATGGGTCAGTGGTGGGAAAAGAACTGGAGAGGGTGTGGGGGACTGCCCGCCTTTATAGGATAGGCTGACATCAGATGGTGATGTCGACAGTGGTGGTCCCCCTTGATAGACTGCTAGCTACAAAGTTTTCCGTGTGGTCCTGTCATCTGGCAGCTTAGTCCTACCAGTGTTGGCCTGCTGCAAGAGTCTCCCTCGAAGTAAGAGCCATTGCTATGGGACCATATGTAGTTACAAAGGATATTTTCCCACCAACATCATTAAATGTATTTCATCCCAGGGGAAAAAGAACCAGCCCTAATGTGGTCTTCCAGGTTTGGGTTATGGTGGGCCCAAAATAAACAAACTCTGGCCAGGGCTGATTGGGCTGTGGCTAGGGAATTTGGGGTAAAAATATTGAAAATTGCCAGTTATGAGCCTGTGTTTGCAAAATGTAACGTAGGCTCATAAATTTGTTGTTTTGTAATATTTTTAGACCAAATTTTCAACATAGCCTTGCTATAACCCTATCTCATGAAGAATGGAAGAGAAAATGTTCAACCTCCGGCCTAAAGGTGATGTCATGCAGGGACTGTAAAAGCAACTTTCGTAATGCAAAAACACATTTTGAGCAGGAGTATAAAAATTACAGCTGTCACATTCATGATGTGCTGTTAAGAAATGGCTATGTTGAAAATTTAGGGTAAAAATATTGAATATTACCAAACTTATGAGTCTGTGTTTGTAAAAGTCAACAAGCCTCATAATTTTTTTTTTTAAATGTTTTTGCACCAAATTTAGAACATAGCCCTCTTATGACCCCACCTCAAGAATAAGGGCAGAGAAAATGTTCCGCTCCTGTCAGAAAGGTGACTTTGTGCAGGGACTGCAAAATCACCTTTTGGGATATAGTCCCAGCATGTAAAAAAACATTTTGGCCAGGATTTGAAAAATGACAGCTGTCACATTCATGAGGTGCTGTAAAGATATAGCTATGTTGTAAATGTGGGTTAAAAATATTGAAAAGTTTGAAAGTTATGAGCCTGCATTCACAAAATGCAAAGTAGTCTCATAACTTTATTGTTTTTGAGTATGTTTATAGCAAATTTTCAGTCTAGCCTTCTTATGACCCTGCCTCATGAACAAGGTCAGAGAAAATTTTCAATTCCTGTCCGAAAGGTGATTTCGTGCAGGGACTACAAAATCACCTTTTAGGATGTAAAAAAAAAAAACCATTTTGGCCAGGATCTGAAAAATGACAGCCATCACATTCATGAGGTGCTGTAAAGATATGGCTATGTTGTAATTTGGGGTAAAAATATTGAAAATTACCAAAGTTATGAGCCTGCATTCACAAAATTCAACATAGGCTCATAACTTTGTTGTTTAATATTTTTACACCAAATTTTCAGCATAGCCTTCTTATGCCTCCACTTTGTGAACAAGGGCAGAGAAAAACTTCAGCTCCTGCTCAAAAAGGTGATTTTGTGTGGGGACCATGAAATCGCCTTCCGGGGCAGATTTGCCTAATGTCATTGCAATTGTTCATGAGATGGGGTCCCAAAAAAGGCATGTTGAAAATTTTGGCCCAAAATATGCAGACATGGCCAAGTTATGCCACTAAGTTCAAAACACCATTGAAATACATTGAACAGCATACCTGTTTCTTCAGTTCACAGTCTGTCATTGAAGAGTGAAGACGTGTTTGTGGTCCAGAGAGGATTACAGTATTGGCAAGGCAAGGCAAAGTTTATTTAAAAGACGCCTAATCCCGGAGGCTTTGGGCGCCGTACAAAATTTTTTAAAACAGCCACATATAAATAACAGATATACAATTAATACATAATAAAACACAAAATCAGAACCAGAAACATTTCCGTAAATGTCAATTCAAACCTCAAATGCTTTAAAAAAAGGAAAAGTCTTCAACTGGGCCTTAAAAGTATCTACTGTGGGGGCTTCCCTGACCATAATTGGCAGAGAGTTCCACAGAACAGGAGCCGCAGCACTAAATGCTCTATCACCAGCGGATATCAACTGAGTTCTGGGAATGGCCAGGAAGCCCCCACTAGAGGAACGAAGAGGGCGTGGGGAGGGGGCAGGTAACAGAAGGTCCGACAGGTAACCAGGGCCCCGTCCATGCAGGGCCTTATAGGTGAGAAGACCCACCTTAAAGAGGACTCTCCACCTGACCGGCAGCCAGTGCAGTTCGCGCAAAACTGGTGTAATATGACAGGACTTCTGCTGTCCAGTCAACAACCAGGCAGCCACATTCTGCACCAGCTGCAGTCTGCGGACAGATCCTCCCATGACCCCGAGATAGAGCGCATTGCAGTAATCAAGCCTTGATGTGACTAAGGCATGTATCAAGGTAGGGAGGTCCAGAGGCGGAACAAGGGGCTTAATCCTGGCAATGTTTCTGAGATGGTAAAAACAGGTATGAACCGTGGAGGATATTTGAGCCTCCATGGTTAGATCCCTGTCCAGAATCAATCCCAGATTTCGCACCCAAGAGGAGGCCTTCAATGACACAGTTCCAAGAACAAGCCCGGTTCCTGTGTCAGAGGCCATCCTATCACGAACTCTGTTCGACTCCACTACCAATACCTCCATCTTATCAGGGTTTAGTCACAGCCAGCTGGAAGCCATCCAGTCATTAATCTCGGCCAGACAGATATTAAGCACCTCCACAGCATTTGATGTTCCTGGGGCAAAGGAAAAGTACAGCTGAGTATCATCAGCATAGCAATGAAAACTCAGACCATACTTCCTAATAATCTTACCCAGAGGCAGCATGTACACTGCGAACAACATTGGGGCCAGTACCGATCCTTGAGGAACTCCACAAAAAAGGAGACTAGGTGTAGATGAGGAATTCCCCATCATAACCCGTTGCCTCCTGTTGGTAAGAAAGGACTCAAACCATTTGATGACAGTTCCGGTGAGTCCACATAAGTCCCTAAGGTGGACAAGCAACACACAATGGTCCACAGTGTCAAATGCTGAAGAGAGATCAAGGAGAACAAGAATTGTCTTGTCTCCCCGATCTCTAGCCCTGAGGAGATCATTTTGCACCCGAACAAGTGCTGTTTCAGTGCTGTGTCTGGCACAAAAAGCCAACTGGAAGGGTTCATATAACTTGTGAGATACGAGGTGCTCTTCCAACTGAAGCGCTGCTACCACCTTCTCAACAATCTTTCCCAAAAATGGAAGATTGGAAATAGGACGGTAATTTGCCTTGATTTCTGGGTCCAAAGATGGCTTCTTTAGGAGGGGTCTCACCAGAGCCTCCTTCAAGGCATCTGGGAAGACACCCTCAGAGAGGGAACACCGTACAATTGAGGCAAACACCGGGCCGACTGAGTCAACACATCTCATTATGAAACGCGTTGACACCCGGGTCCAGTTCACAGAAGGTATGCTTCATATTGGTTGCTACCTCGATAACCTCACTAACCTCCACTGGCCTAAACTCACCCCAACCAGATGGAGTGCACTCAGAACAGATCAAGCGATCACTGCCAGATATAACATTTCTGGCTGAAGAAGCCACCCGCTGGATCGAAGATACCCTGTCCGAGAAGAACCGAGCGAATTCCTCACAATCTATGTTGGAAAAAGCCCTCCTGGGCCATAGACAGGCAGGATGTAAAAGCCTATCCACAGTCTGGAAGAGTGAGGTCGGCCGACTCTTCCCCGGCGGCAATCTCCCTAGACTATTGGACCCCGATGGGTAAGTAAGGGCTTGGAGGGGTGGATGCTGAGTGGAAGGGTTGGGTGTGGGGAGAGGAATGGCCACAAAAAACATTGATGGACCATTTTCTTTCTACAGGGTAAAAAAAAACAAGGATTCCGGATCATGACACTGGGCGATTGGGCACCCCCAGTGTGACTCTTATGTTTCTTGGGATGGGTGCTAAGAGGGAGGGTCAGGTGGGGTTTCCAAAGAGTTCTGATTGTGACACTGGGGGACTTGGCACCCCCAGTGACTCTTATGTTTTCTGGGGAGTGGTGGTGCATGCAGAGAGGGAGGGTCAGGTTGGGGGAATATGTATAATTTAAAAAAAATGAAATCGGTGGTCACAGCAGAACACAGCACAGTTTGCCATGTCCAAGATGGCCACCACATGTACTGCACATGCTCTAGTAGTCGCTCTTGCACAATACAGTTTGGCAGCCATCTCAGACACAGTGGAGTATGCCGTGTTCCTGACCGCCAAAAAATAGTGCAGAACAACTGCTAATGGACAAAGTGGAGTGCTTCACAGATGCGGAGGTGACTGTGAGGCAACTCCACACTGTTGTTCAGTCAGCAAAGTCTCCCTTTTCCAATAGCAGGAGGTCTGTAGGGCTCTGCCCACTGCAGCCCTAAAAAACAAGTTAAAAAGATGAAGAACCTCAGCACAAAAGCATCCAAGCAGTGGTTATCTAAAATGGCATTGACGACAAAGCCAGGTTTCCAAGAAATACAAAACCACATATACCCCCATAATGCAAAACATCAATGGATATATATATATATATATATATATATATATATATATATATACACCAGGTGCTGAGATTCTTTGTCTTTTTAACTTACTTTCTTACTTTGGGCCCATCTTGACCCAAACCCATAAGACCACATTAGGGCTGGCTCGTTTTTCCCTGGGGTGAGATACAGACAAGGCGCACAGATGAGTCCTGTGTAGGATGAAGCACATCTCCGTGTCTTCTGTTCTCACCATTTGCAGATTGTATGAGAAGACCTTTGGTAACATGCATGTCTGCTTAAAGCAGAGCCAGCCAAAATGTTCATGGTGATTTGCATGTATATCCCATGATGCTTTGCATTATGGGGGTATGTGTGATTTTGTATTTCTGGAAAACCTGACTTTGTTGCCATTGCCCATTTTAGGTAACCCTTGCCTCAGTGCTTTTATGCTGAGGTTCTTTGTCTTTTTAGTTTGCTCTCTTACTTTGGGCCTACGATGACACAAACTCCTAAGACCAGGGCTGGCTTGTTTTCCCATGTGGTAAGATACAGATGAGGCACACTGATAATTTCTTTGTAGGATGAACCACATCTGTGTTTTCTGTTCTCACTGTTTGCAGATTGTATGAGAAACCCTTTGGTACCTTGCATTCCTGCTTAAAGCAGGAATGGCCTAAATTTGCATGGTGATTTGCATTTCTTGGAAACCTGGCTTTGTTGCCATCGCCTTTTTTTGGGTAATCCTGTCTTAGTGCTTTTGTGCTTAGGTTTTTTGTCTTTTTAGCTATGATATCAAATAGTACACTCACAGAATCTCTTGATCTAAGTATTACATTTGAGGGTTGTTTTGGAATGTAGACTGCTATCGCTTGTGGAGTGGTATCTACAGCCTCATTCATAGTCAGATATTCATTTCACATATGCACAACTAATTACTTGCCCAGTAGGGAACTTTGGTAAAAGCTAGATGTATACAGAATAAAACTCAAGCTAAAAAATTATGAATGTGGTGCAGTGTGCCATTGAGAACACATGGCAGTTTAATGCACTGCAAATATCTTTAGCTCAGTAGTAGCACTGCTACAATAGGGTGCCATTCAGATTTAAAAGAAATGCACCTTACAGACATGGGAAGATATTTTCCAGATATTCTGTGATATTTCTAAAGAGATTCTTTCTTGTGGCTCTACTGTGGTACTGCAGGCTGGCAGGCAGGGAATTTCTCAAGAGATATCACAGACATTTCAGGAAATATCTAACCATGGTACAGTAATTTTTGAAAATGTAGTGATTTGCAGCTAAGATGGCAGGTTTTACAAAAGTCCAATATAGACATACATGAAGGGTAGATGCATAGTAAAGGTTATTCAGTCACTCTCCAGTGACTAGCCAAAGCTGTCTTGACCATTGATCTTATTCTGTTCCATTATACCTATGTAGTTCACTCTGCAGTTCACTCTGTTGCTGAGCCATGAGAAAACATGGCTGGAGTTTCAGGGGGGAGATCACCACCAATGCCTCTTGCTGCCAGGATGCAATGTGATGTGTGGTGTAAGTGAGATTCATGACAGGGGATTCAGCCTTAGATTCCCATACATATTTTACTCTAATGCACCTCCTCTTTTACACTTTTGTTTTGACCTTTTCTCTCCATGGTTATTCTCTAAGTCCCTATATATAATGGAAATCACAAATGAACACTTCTTTATGCTTTTTTAAAGGTATGTGAGGTCTCGAACTAAGCATGACATTGATATGCGTATAGGAATCCACTCAGGATCTGTGCTGTGTGGTGTACTGGGTCTACGGAAGTGGCAGTTTGACGTCTGGTCATGGGATGTGGATATTGCAAATAAACTGGAATCTGGTGGAATCCCAGGGTAAGACATTTCATGATTTATTTTACTACAGATATATGTATATTGTGATCTTAAATAAGGAAAGCTCATGCACTCCTTCTGTCTTATTTTCCCTCTAAGTAAATCAACCTAGTCTTCTCGGGCCTCAGTTAATAGTAACTCTGTTTGGAATGGTAACTCTGATAAGCTTCTACCCTTTGCAATAATTGGTTAATATATTTCTGTCATCAAATAGAGTTTATAAATCTCTGCTTTCTAGTTTGGCAGCCAGACAACAGAGGAGGAGGTGGAGACAATATTGTGCCAGGTTGACATTTGCCACTACAAAGGCTATTTGCTTTGTGTTTACAAGAATCAAGCTGTCTTTTGTGCTACATACTTTCACCTGTTTTGCATTGTTGGTAATCCTTTTATGTTCTGCACATGTATACCATTCAGAAGCCAGTTTGTGCATGATCTGGCAGTGAAGGAAACCTGAGGATTCCATTCCGTGGTCAGAATCAAGAGACAGAGCCTGCCATAGACTTCATGTTGGATGCCATTTAAGGATGGCTCTCTTGGACTCTTTAAGGTTTTGGATAAACTCATCTCACTCAGAAAGGAATATAAGAATGGTTATTGGCTTTTGAGAGCAATTAAACATAGGTTATCTTACTAAGTATGAAGTTATAACTCCTGCCCAGCATGGTTTCCACCCAGGTCACAGTACAGTGATGGCCTTGGTGGGTTTCAAACAGACTGTCCATGAAGCCCTTGATAAGGGACATTTGTCCATGGCTGTCTTCATGGATCTCACCAAGGCCTTTGATCTAGTTAATCATCAACTTCTTCTTAGTGTACTTAGTGGCTTTGTATTTTCTGGAGATGTGCCTAGATGGTGTCAGAATTATCTGCAGGATCAGACACAGAAAATTAAAACTTCCAATGTCCTTTCTTCCCCAGCCCCAGTAACAATTGGAGTCCCCCAGGGATCCATCCTGGGACTTACTTTTTTAGTTTATTTGTTAATTCCCTTCCTGCAGTATGTAAGAAAACCAATATTTTGCTATCTGCAAATGATGTGGTGCTCTTCATGAGTGGGCCCAGTCTTCTTGATTTGAAGGAAATAATATAAAATGATTTTAATCTTGTTCAAGAATGTTACTTGTCTTGGAAATTGGTGTTAAATGCTACTAAAATCAAATCCATTGTTTTTAATAATGCTAGAAGAAAGCTGCCTCCAGTTTACATCACAGAACTAAAAACCATTTAGGGTACTGTTATAGAACAAGTCTGTGATTTTAAATACTTTGGCCTTACCCTGAACAGTACACTCTCCTGCAATTGTCATATTTTGATTTTGGTAAGAACTGTACATCGGAAAGTGCGCACGCCTTACAGGATGAACTCAATTTTTCTTCTGTCTGTTAGGTTACAGCTTTCACAAAGATTCTTGCTTCCCATCACTGACTAGGGTATATTGTTTTATATTTTTGCTGGTGATAGTGTGCTGTACAAGGTCAGGGTTTTGTATAATCAAATTGCTAGATTTGCAGCTCAGCATCCCTCTCAAACACATCACTGTGTCTTTTCAGTACACTGCAATGACCTCCTCTGGACCAGAGGTTTAAGTTACATGTTGGATAACTGGCCAGAACAATTGTTTTAAAAAAGTGCCTGAATTTCTTCATTGTTTTTTTTTCAATGATGGCTCACCTCATCCTGTAACCCATGCATCTTCAAATAATAATTATTTCCACATTCCCACTATGAATACTAGCATAAGTCAAATATCATTGTTATACCAGTTGCCACATTTTATAATTCATTACCTCAAAAATTAACTGATGGTATTCTGAGTCTTTCAAATTTCAAGGCTGCACTTAAAAAGTACCTGTTAGATACAGAGATTTGTTTGTGTAACTAATATTTTGCATTATGCGCTTGGAACAGGTTTATTTATTTTTTTTATAATTTAAAGTTTTATTGAAAGTTTCACTATACAGAAATGACAGGGTCCGTACATCCATAGAGTATTCTTTGAAACAAAACAGCTTAATTGACCCTGCCTCCTCCCCCGATCACCCCACCAAAACCACCCCCTGACACAGTTCCTGAGGATTAAGAGCCCATGACATCCATCAATTTAGAGAAAAGATATTTAAAAAAAAAAGTAATTAGATAGTATACAATGTATGAAGCGAGGCCCAGATCCAATCATATCTGGAATTGTTATTACTAATACTCAAGATAGTCTTTTCCACTCAGAGATTAAATAGTAACTCGTTTAGCCATTCAGAATAAGAGATAACCTCAGAACTTCTCTAATACTTAAGTACTAATTTTTTAACAGACATAGAAATCAAAGCAATATGGAACTTATGCTTATTAACTGAAATCTGTGAGTAATCCCTGAAAATAAAGTCCTCTGGAGTGAACAGGTCTCTCAGCCCAAGGAGTGGATCAGCCTTGTCCCTTATAGCCTCCCAAAGGGGTAGTATCTTAGGGCATTCCCAGAAAATGTGAAGCAGGGAGCCCTCTGCCTGAGCACACCTAGTACATAGACTAGAGAAGATTAAACCCCATTTAGCCAGCTTTTGGGGATAGTGGTAGAGATTATGGAGAATACAAAATTGCATCAGTCGTAGCCTATCTTGTGTTACAAAACAATGGCAATTATTCCATATAGTTGTCCAGTCTTTATCCCAGTTTGGGAAAGAGGTCGACCAGAACTCTGTAGGGCCAAATGGTGTAGGGAAACGCCAGCCATACAAAATATTGTATAATTTAGAAATACTTCTGGGAGAATTAACAAAAGGGGCTAATTCTGTAAGAAAGGAAAAATCATAAGATATAGGGAAGCCCTCTCCAAATTTTTTGGTAAGAAGGTGTCTAAGTTGATGTACCTTGAAATAATCACTTTCCTTGAGCCTAAATTTCACCACAATATCCTCAGCTGATAACCAAGTGCCATCCTCCTTAAGAAATGAGTGAACCTTCCCCTCATCTAAACTAGGTAACCATCTGGGGGATAACATTTTGTTATCTAGTTTGAAAGCAGAAGAGTTCCAAATTGATTGCTCCACATCCAACCAATTTTTATATTTTAGGAATCTATACAACTGTAAATGAATCCTCAAGGAAATTCCGATTGTAGTACCTTTTAGCTCCTTAGGTATCGAGACTGCATTGAGAAAAAATAAGGTGGAAGGGGTAATATTACTCAACCGGATCTTTTCCCTCTCTATTTTAAGCCAGGCAGACAAATAACCCAGGGGATAGGAGACCATCCACTTTAAGTATTTGGCCACACAACAGGCCCAGAAGTACAACCATATGTATGGGAGACGTAGGCCTTCCTTGGACTTAGGTGCCACAAGATTATAAAAAGCTAGCCTAGGCTTCTTTTTGGACCAGATAAAATCTCCAATCACGCTTTGAGCCTTTTTGAACCAGCTGCTTGGCACACAAATGTCCAGCAGTTGGAGAGGGTATAAAATACATGGGAGAATATTCATCTTAACCAGACTGACTCTCCCCCAAAAAGAGATAGGTAGAGCCGACCATCTAACCAAATCCAAAGCCACCATGGACAATATGGCCTCCAAGTTATATTTAAAGGAACTCTGCATATCCCTAGTTAACACAATACCCAAATACCTCAATGAGTCCTTGGACCAGGCCAAACCCAGGGAAGTAATATCATTCTTAAAAACTTTGTGATTTAGGGGGAACACAATCGACTTCCCTACATTTAGTTTGTAATTAAATAATTTACTATAATGTTCAATTATATCCTACATGGTGGGAATAGAGGTCTCTGGGTGGGAAAGGTACAAAAGCAGGTCATCCGCGTAAGCAGCAACTTTCAGCTCAGTATCGAGAATGGTGACCCCCTGGACCTTAGGACAAGAGATTAATCTACGGATTAAGGGCTCTAAGTAGAGATTAAAAAGCAAGGGAGAAAGGGGACATCCCTGCCTAGTTCCAGAATGCAAAATGAAGGTCCTAGAGAACACTCAATTCCCTGATATCTTAGCAGTCAGTTGCTGATATAGAACCCTTATCCAGAATTGAAATTGTTGAGGAAATCCAAAGGAGTTTAATGTTTGAAGTAAAAAACTCCAATTAACTCTATCAAAAGCCTTCTCGGCATCCAGAGAGACCAATGCCATTGGTAAAGAAGCATCTCTGGACTCCGAGAACACATGTGAAAGAACGCGGAGGTGGTCTGTGGAGACTCTGCCTTTCATAAATCCTACTTGATGCAAGCCAATTAAATCGGGAAGAACCAGGCTAAGTCTGTCAGCCAAGATCTTTGTTAGAATTTTAATGTCTTGGTTCAACAAAGATATGGGTCTATAACTCTCAACATACCCTAAATCTTTCCCTGGTTTTGGAAGGAGCACGATGAGGGCTTCAAATAAAGAGGAGTCGACCTGAATCCCTGACAATATATAATGGAAAAGAGACAAGAGATTCGGAGTAATTTGTTCCTTAAAACACTTACAGAAATTTGCTGAAAAACCATCTAATCCAGGTGATTTATCTGAAGGTAGGCCCTTTATCGCCTCCAGTATCTCAGACTCTGTAATAGGGATTATCAGCCTCCTACCCTGAGATTCCGAGAGTCGAGGCAGATGGGTCTCCTCCAGATAGGAGGAGAGAGTGAAGGCAGAGGGGGGATCAGGCATTTTGCCGTATAAATATTCATAATAAGTTACGAACTCCGAGACAATTTCCTGAGGATTAGATTTGAGAGTTCCATCAGATTTGGAGTGAATCGGGGGGATAAACCGATTGGACTACAGCTGTTTAATTCTCTGGGCCAGTAGCTTGCCTGCTTTTTTCCCCGTGTTCTATATAAGAGGCTTTGGTACATAAAATAGCAAACTCTGCTTTCTCATTAAGCATAGCTACATAGCAGTCCCTCAATTTCACCAACTCTTGACCCAACTCATCCAATGGAGTTGAGTGTAGGCTAATCTCTAATGTTCTTATCCGGGCCAGTACCTCCCTCAGCCTGTTCTCCTGCCTCCTTTTCCTCATCGCAGCCATCCCAATTAAAATGCCTCGGAGGTATGCCTTAAAGGCACACCAGAGCATGTCTGGCCTAGTATCTTGAGTAGCATCCAAATTGAAAAATTGTGTGATATGTTTTTTGATTTTGTCTCTGCATCTAGAATCCTTAAGCAGTTGGGCATTCAATTTCCACCTGGTTTGCCGTTTAGGCAGAAAATTGAGGGTCAGCTTCCAAAGCACTAACGAGTGATCGGAGGGTGGACCTGATAGGATATGAGAGCCTGTCACCCCCGGTAACAAAACCTAAGACACTAGTAAATAATCAATGTGAGAAAAAGACCTGTGAACAGGGGACACAAAAGTGTATTCCCTGCCCGCAGGGTGCAGGACCCTCCAAATATCACACAGGCCCAATTTATCTATTAGTTCCTGCAGTGCGCATTGTGCAGGGGAGGAAGAAGTCATTTGAGAACCAGTACGGTCCTTACCTGAGTCTACCACTAAGTTCCAGTCCCCCCCCCAGAATAATGGTAGAGGGCAACAGTGGAAGAATATTATTAAATAATCTCATGAAAAACAAAGGGTCATCTTTGTTAGGGCCATAAATACTGCCTATCACAAAATCTAGAGAATACAAAGTGCCCTTAACCAGAACAAATCTGCCCTGGGTGTCTTTAATTTCCTGGGTGACCTGAAAAGGAATGCCTTTATTAATAAGAATTAGGACCCCACAACTGTTTGAAGTTCCTTGAGCTGAGAAGACCTGTCCAAACTGCATCCGTCTCATCTGAATGGCTTCCAAATCGAGTAAATGAGATTCCTGGATAAAAGCACATTTACACTTAAAATATCTAAGTGCTTCAATATCATATTGCTTAGTTTTTTTCCGGGCCCCATAAACGTTCCAAGTTGAGAAACAAAGCTCTCTAGCCATTGTACCAGTATAATATGACACTGCCGTAAATAATGCCACAGACTCCATTGAGCAGAACCCTGGAACAGGTTTATTTAATGTATTATATGCTAATTTGTGGGGAGGGATTGTATTGTAATTGTATTCTGTATTCTGTTGGTTGATTTCTGTTTTGCAAACTACTTTTGTCTATTATGTCATATCTGGTCACCCATGAAGATGGGATTTATGCTAATTGTTTTACCAGATTTTAAATAAACCAACCAAACCAAAACATATCAAACATTAGAAGTGCCTATGACAAACCCTATGGTATGTTGATAGGAAAGTCTGTCTTGTGTTCTGAGTCTGCACCATTTTATGAGAAGGACATCTGAGAGGATGGCTGTCTGAGACCTATGGGATATCTGTCTCACTTTACTGAGATCGGGGATTATAGGCTGCAATATAGCCATAAAGATGTAGGTAGCCAGGCTACATCCTATGACATCCTGTTTACATTTTGGTAAATAGGCTAAAGTTAGCTAGACCCATCTTTCACTTGCCCTCCTTCCTTTTACAGTTTTGTACAATATATGAATTAAATAATGTTAATATCCAGTACTGGCAACTGTATTTCCTGTATTCATGTTTTTTATAATGTGTCAACATTTTAAATTTTGTAATACTTGTTATATGCTATTTGTAAAAACTACAAAGGGAGTCTGTCAGGGAAAACAAATCTAGTTTGGAATGCAGCCCATTTAGTGGTCCAGGCAAAGATGATGACATTTGCAGTCAGTCCCTAAGTTTGCCATGTCTGTATATAGAAATAAGCCTTTGTACCAAGTGTTTGTTAAGTCGAAACAGTAGGGTGGCAGTGAAAGTGTTTGGCAGAGATTTGAACATGTGTTTAATAATTACTCTTTCTGCTCAAGGGGGACTGTTCTGTCACTATTTGATAGGGCTTACACTGGTATCATGGCATTGATTTGAGCCAGAACACATCATTTATGATGTACAAAGGACATTTGTTCCAATTAAAAATAAATATAATCATAAAGGGAAACTTCCAACTTGGTTTAACAATGTAATAAAAAAACAGATCAAAACAAAGGAAAGTAGCCGGCCTGGTGGTGCTGAGGGCTAAGGCACTGGATGCCTTACCTCACACCATGTCAGCGACCCATGTTCAGGAACAAGCACAGGCCACCGGGGGTTAGCAAGGGAGGAGAAGGATTGAGCATCCAGCGGCTGATCTCCTTCTCCAGGAGGGGTGATCTGCACGCTCCCGCCACAATACCGCCACCTAGGGGAGCCTGGGTGGAAGGTGCGGTAGAAGGGAGAAGCAACATAAGGATAGGGCAGACGTCAGCAGAGGGGCAGAGCAGGAGGCATGTCTCAGCATGCCTCCTTGCTCATTGGCCCTCATTGAACACCGGCATCAGGGGTGAACAAGGGAAAATCACCCCCATCTCTCCTAGGTGATGACTCCTCTCTCTCTCTCTCTCTGCATCCTCAGGCTCATCAGGGCAGCCTCCACTGTAGCAGTCCACATTGCAGCAAGTAAGGTTCAGAGGAGGTAAAAATCAGGGTGTGCCTCCTCACCCTACCCGGGGGGTTATCCAGACACCTAGGTTAGTGGTACTGTGTATTCTAGAGGCAGATCCCAAGGAGATAGGATCATGCAGAATGAGGTAGTCTGAGAGACTGGAGAGAGGGGGCACTCAGGAGCATAAACATAAGGTTAAAAAAAAGAAAAGAAAGGGCATTCTATAAATTAAAAAAAAAAACAGAACTGCCAATAATATCCATAATTACAAGGTTCAACAAAGACTTCTTAAACATATGATCAAAAGGGCAAAAAGTCAGGTTAAATTCAAAATTGCACACACTAAAGATAATTACAAGTTACTCTATTCATATGTAAATTCAATCTCAAAAACTAAATGTAATTTAGGACCAATGCTTATTAATGGCAGTTCTATTAATGACAACAAGCTAATAGCTGATCACTTTAATGAGTATTTTGAATTGGTGTTTAACATTAAGGATCACAGACTAACTTTACAAATCCTGCCTGACTTTAGCACTGTAGAATTTAACAGGAATGAAATCAGATTGGCCATTAGTAAATTAAAGCCAAATTCCTCTCCTGGGGGCGACAATATTTCTACCACATTTCTACAACAGCTGGCTACCTGCCTATCCCTCCCACTATCCCTACTTTACAATATGTCCATACATACTGGCTTGGTTACTTGCAATTGGAGAGAAGCAGTTGTTATCCCTATCTACAAAAAGAGTAACAGGGAGATAATTGATAATTACAGACCTGTCAGCATCACCCCTATCTGTTGTAAGATCATGGAGAGGTTAATCAAGGACAGAATCGAAGCTGAAATACAACAAAAGAACTTAGTAGACAAAACCCAGCATGGATTCACCAGTGGTTACTCATGTACTACTAATTTGATTTATTTTTATAGCAAGATAAGTGCCAATCTAGATAATAACGTTCCTACTGACATAGTTATGCTCGATTTTGCTAAAGCATTTGATAAAGTGCCACATACTGAATTAGTATTTAAGTTAACTGCAATGGGTATATGCTCTCAAATTGTTAATTGGATCCATAACTGGTTTTCCAATAGGATCCAGTATGTGCGTGTAAATGGTACCTTATCAGATCCTGTTCATGTAACCAGTGGAGTACCCCAAAGGTCTGTCTTAGGGTGGCCATTCCACCCTGTTTAATCTTTTCATTGCTGATTTGAGTTCCAAGTTAGGTAACAACATCATTAAATTTGTAGACGACACCAAAATTGGTGGACCAGTTAGTACTCTGAATAAATATACTTCTTTGGCCAACGATTTAAACACAATTGAACTGTGGACTACTACCAATAAAATGGAGTTTAATGTGGATAAATGCGTAGCTCTACACTTTGGAAGGAACGATCCTATGTATAACTATTCCTTATACAACACAGAGTTAAAGTGTGTAGCTCTGGAAAGAGATCTCGGAATACTTATCAACAATAAGTTGACCTCTAGTGACCAGTGTAAGAAAATAGCCTTAACAACAAATAGGATCATAAACTCTGTAAAATGGACCTTCACTAATAAGAGTGAACAAGTTTTGCCTATTTACAGATCCTACATTCGACCTCATCTGGATTACTGTTCCCCTTTTTGGGATCCATATTTAAAACAGGATACTGAACTACTTGAAAGGGTACAGTGTAGAGTCACTAAACTTGTCCCTCATTTAAGAACTTTATCGTACAGTGCCAGACTCCAGGCTAGAGGTTTAGTAAGCCTGGAAGAGTGAAGGAGAAGAGGAAGCCTCCTACAGCTCTATAAAATCTTACATAATCCTATCCTAAAGGACACTTGTGGGTTCCTGTTTCATGATCGCTTGAAAAAACTTTGTAGCAATAATCATCAATTAGTAATACGGAAAGTTAGGACCACTAAAAGAGATAACTTCTCTACTATAAGGAGTGCTAAGGATTGGACTATGTTACCTAATTAAGTGGTGGAAGCACCAACATTTACTTCCTTCAGAAATACACTGGATAATTTCCTTAGATGGAAATAGAGTCACAATCCACCCACAAAGTCTTGGGAGATATTCTAGATGGGCGTAAGCCTTCTTATGTCTTACAAAACTGAGTAAACTGAGTAAGTGCAAAAGGATTAAGGCATTTTAACAGATTTTTTTAGATTTACTCTTATTGCTGAAGAAGTTGCTTCCGTGAATATGATTGTTATGTGTGTGGCTATGATTGTATCAGTTGTGTCTTAGGGTAGTAAAAATATTACTTTGTTGCTGTTCACAAAATGAAGCGCTTTTAAGTGCTGGACTAAGATGCGGTACACTGGAGGGCAAGAAAAAAGAGAGATTAACTATCTGTAATATAATCCTTTGCATGGTCTATTTAAGCAATAAATCACTATAGGGTGTGGGTTATGCTGGGATTTACCCACTTCTTGTGTGGTATGGTCATGAGGCTGCAGGCTGAGTGACCAAATCCACATCAGAAGTGGGTAAATCCCAACATAACCCACACCTTGGAGTGATTTTTTGTGATTATGCAATGTTCTCCTTCACTTTTTGTAACAAAACATTATAGAAAAATATATTTTGTTGCCACTTTAAATAATTTTTATAGAATTTATTGTTGCACCCAAAAAACAGTGCTCTGTATGTAGGCAGAATTATGCCTCCACATAACATTTCAGACTTGTATTTATAGCTGTTTAGCACCACAAATAAATAAATGACACATTAAACAGCAGACACTATCCAGTAAAGCAGCACTGCAATACCAAAAAGCATCCATAGTCCTCAAGGAGCTGGTGGACCAGGATCTCAACTTCCCAACAATGGTCATATTGGCAGCCTAGTTTACGTCCCCAGCTGCACTACTGTGCAAGGTTTGTATATTAATTCTTCTCCTAGGGACCACATGGGATTTCCTGTCCATATTTCCAACATAGGAGGAGGCAGATGTGAGCAGCAGTTTCCCTCCCACCCTCCAGCAATGCTCCATCTTGGCAGACCTGTTCCTTGTTTTCCACCTCATTTATCCTGACTGCAGCAGCACAGGGAGTGCACCTATTTCTGCCTTTCTCTCTAAAATGCCTGTGCTCTGGCTCCATCCTGGGATTGGGAAGTGTTAACAAAATGAAAAGGTTGCACCAAATCAAAATTATGAATCTATACGTAATGATAATTGTCCATATTAAAATAAATCTTTTAAGTTCACATTCTATAACAGTAGGTATTCTCCAAACCAGGTGGAATTTAATATGGTACACCATGGCTCCTGAATAAGGCAAGCGGGCAAACTGTTGCCAACAATCAGAGAGAGAGACATTTTTAGCAGTGCATGATAGGCTGAGGAGCAGTATCATCAGCACTTTTGGTTGGAGCTGAATAATATCAATAAACTTTATTTAAACTTTAAAAAAATTACGGCAGTTAGTTTGAGGCATGGCAGTGTCAGGGCTCAGTCAGAATGCATGTGGTGGACAATGGAAAACGGAGCTGTCAGTAAGGATAGTATAGAGAGAGGTGAACTGGATGCTCCTTAGGAGTTCTCATCAGGGATAATAGATTAGAAAAAAAAATGTTTTTTTGATTTGTTTAGTGTGTTTGTGGACTGCTGGGGTCTATTACTTAAAAAGTAAAGTCCTGCAGTTTGAAACTTGCTTTTGCCATTGTTGTGGAGAATTCTACATGGTGTTTGTCACATTTACTGTATGTTTTTGGGGAAGGGGCAGAATTATTTCTTTGTTTGGGTGATTGCTGATGTGGCTGACTGGGACTTTATCTGTGAGTTATGCTGGGATTTACTCACGGATAAGAGACCCAGTCAGCCAATCAGGTTTGCAGATTTAAAAGTGCCATTATATAATCACGTATAACTTATGTATGTAAGGATTGAATGTTTGTAGACATAACTCTAGAGATCCTTTTTTCCATATAGGTTTTTCTCCTCAGTGGAATACCTGGGGTGGCTTATCAGCCTTGTCTCCATCTCACAGACTCGGGCCTGCTTCCTGCAGGACCCTCCTTCTGGTCGAGCACCCTTATGGATTCCCCTTTCATGGGGGGGTCAGGGAGGAAGGGATATCCTCCCCCCTGAGACAAACTTCAGCTCAGACTGTGGTGTTCTGGGTGGCAGTGTGAGTCTATGGACAGACATGCAGGGCTTTAATAAGCCCCACATCCCATTTTCCGCATTTCTCTTGTTCCTACTACAATGATGTGAAGCATGCATGTGGAGGCACACATGTATCACCAGACCACAGCCCCTCCCTTCTGTGCTGCTGTAGCTGGCAGTACCATCCAGGCCTTCACCTGGTGGTAGTCAGAGGCTGGGCAAGCAAGCCCTCCCAGGGAGAGAATAGCAGTCCCTCAGACACTTGATCTTCTTCCCTCCAGCTGACCACTGGGAACCCAAGTCTGCTTTTGAACTTGGGTCACCAGCATGGAGTGAGGAATGGTATCTACAGTAGCACCTCAACCTCAGTGTCACCGGGTCAGCTGACTCTACAAAATGGCCCTGCCTAAAGGGGTTTTTTTTGTGCAAAAACAGCTAAAAATTAAACTAAGACTCAAAAGTCCTTTCTAATGGAAGGAGTCCTGAGCTTGCTGATGCTGAACCTATATGTATTCATTCTTGGGGGTGGGTCTGGAGCTTTTCAAGGGAAGTAAAGATGATGGTAAACCACTCAGAGACAATCTAAGGCTAAAGACTGCAGGAGAAGGTAGAAAACCAAAAGAGTTCCCCAAACCTAGCATCAGCCAGTAAATGTCAAAAAGAAAAGAAAAGGAAGGAAGGAAGGAAGGAAGGAAGGAAGGAAGGAAGGAAGGAAGGAAGGAAGGAAGGAATTTAATTTAGACTTTTTGGCTATGCAGAGATGGTTCACCAAGTCAAAACCGTTGATCGACCTAAAGAAACTACAGTGTATGCAATTTCAACAACAGCATAACAAACTAAAAACAAGCATTTGTCAATGCTGAATGTTGACTTGCTGGCATTGGTAGTGCAGGAGTTAGAGAGATGCATAATAGGAATGACAGTGAAGTATTGCACTAATGCCAACACCCCTCCCCTGCAGAGATTGAAATGTGTTGGGAGTGTTGCTTTGGGTCATCGGCCAGAACACTTAAACCATTCAACCTCACCCCACCCTAAAGACACTGACCGGTGTCGTGGTGTACATTGGGGTCTTCGGCCCTTATGCTCACCCCATTCCATAAGGAAATAAGCTAAGATGGGTGCAGTATAGGAGAATATGGTGACTGTTAGGGTGACAGACCCCAAGGCACACCTTGATGCCCTTCAGTGGCTGTAGGGTATGGGGTGGGGATAGAATGCTGCAAACATTACAGCTGACAAACCCAAGTTATGGCCCCGATGCCTGTCTGTCTCTACCGGGTGGGTGTATGGCTGGAAACCTTAATGCCCTGGGCATTTGTTGGTATTTTCACTACAAAGTTTCAACATGGGCTTTGTGGTACCCCACCTCATGAATAGTGGCACTATTATTTTGTTACTCAATCCTGAAAGGTGATTTCACAAAGCAACTGCGCTATTCAAAGTCACAGGTGTGGAAACACATTTGGGCATGATGCAAAAAATGACAGCTGTACTGTTCATGATGAGGTGTGAAAAAATGGCAATGTTGAAAATCTGGAGAGAAAATATGAAAAATGCGTGAACTTAAAAGTGTGCATAGAAACTGCACAATGCACACCCATAATGCTGTCATTTTGTGGAATTTGTTCACCAGATTTTCAGCATGGGCATTTTGAGACCTCTCCTCATGAACAATGACGCTGTGATTTTGTTAATCTTTCCCAAAAGTTGATTTCGCACAGTGACCGTGCCCATTGTGCTCCACAGGTCAAAACACATCTTGGGCAGTATGTGAAAAATGACAGCTGTACTGTTCATAAGGAAGTGTGAAAAAATGGCAATGTTTAAAATCTGGAGTGAAAATATTAAAAATTGGAGAAGTTACAAGCGTGTGTAAAAGTTGCACAATGCATGCTCATAACACAGTCATTTTGGGGAATTTTTTTCACCAGATTTGCAACATGGGCTTTTTGGGACCCCACCTCATGATCAGTGGCAGTGGCGTTTCATTACTCAGTCCTGAAAGGTGATTCCATGCAGTGACCGCAAAATCATCTTTCGGGACCAAGAAACGAAATGACAGTGACATGTTCATGAGGTGGGGTCCCAAGAACCCCATGCAGAAATTTGGAGCCAAAATTCAAAAAAATGGCTGAGATATCAACCTAAGTTGAAATCCCACATTGCTTCCCATTATAAAGTTTGTAGTCATTTCTTCACATCGCAGTTCGGCTTTGAAGAGTGCAGACGCATCCCAGTTCAGAGAAGATCATGGCTCCCAACCATCAGAGGGTAAGTATAGGTGAGGGGTGTGCAGAGAGGTGGGTGTGCAAAGAGAGGATGAGGATGGGGGGAGGAGGACGGGGGAGACATTGGTGGACCGTGTTCTTGTTTGCAGGGAAAAAATTAAAAAACAAAAACGCAAGGGAAGGTTTTCTTCATTTACAAGTTAAGAAACAAAAAAATAGGAACACTGGGGTGGGGTCCTAGTGTGCTACAATTGTGGCGGGGGGAATGGAAGGAGCGGGGAGAGCAGCAGCAGTAGGAGGTTGCGGTAGGGTTTTATTGTCTGTCGGGGATGGGGAATGGAGGGAGGGAGGAGGGCAGCAGCAGTAGAAGGTTGCGAGAGGGTTTTATTGTCTGTCAGGGGTGGGGAACGGAGAGCGTGGGAAGGGCAGCAGCAGTGGGAGGTTGTGGAAGGGTTTTTTTCTGTCAGGGGATGGGGAATTGAGGGAGCGGGTAGGGCAGCAGCAGTAGGAGGTTGCGGTGTGGTGGGTGAAAAGAGCTGTGAACATGCTGCCACAGGGATTGGGCACCACGATGTTAACTGTCTGTGGATTGTGTGGTGGATGGCAGGAGCCACCATTTTTACTGAAATGTTTCACCAGGAAAGGCACGCAACAGTGGCGTGCCATCTGCCACTGCAATGATAAACTTGTCTCTGATTGCAGCAGCACATTTGTTTCATTTCCATGGCTCTCTTTGAAACTTCTGTTATTGGCAGCATGCTCCCTGACTGGGGGCTGAGAGACTCACCCACTAAAGCATCCCTTGCATTGGCCAACACGGACACACCTCTGCATTTGTGCTACCACCACAAGATGTTGCTTGTGTGTGCGCGCAAGTCAACATAATGAGCAACTAGATTTTAAAATAAAATCACTGGAAGATATTTAAATTCCAAATACAGTAGAATATAAATACTTAGGTGTGACCTTTAAACACAGACTAAAGTACAGTATTTTTATGCATTAATTTGGTGATTACAAAAACTAACAAAAATCAGAGCCATGAGAAGGCTTGCTTTCTGACTGTTGTAAGAAACAAAGAAAAAGAGCTCAGCAATTTCTGATTCCTGTTCTTGACTATAGGAATATTTGTATTATGTCATGCAAATGATACCAGTTTGGCCAAAATCAATAAAATATACAGTTACATAGCCAGATTTGTCTTCCTGTGCAAGCCAAATACTTACTATTGCCAATTTTATGAGAACCTGAATTAGCAATCTCTAGGTGGCAGAAGAGAAAAAATCTGGATATTAATGATATTTAAAATTTTGAGAATGGAATATGAACACTCATTAAGAAATCTTATTAATTTATTTTAACCAGGAGAGAGAGACTATAAGCTGAAATCTTGTTTACAAGTGAGACCTGGGAGCACAAGGAAGTTAAGTGGCTTGCTTAGGGTCACACAGTATGCAAGTGGGGGCTGTGGGATTCAAACCCAGGTTTGCAGCTCAGAGCCTTAAACCACTGTGCTATATTGCCTCCTTGAATCTATTTGTTTCAAGTATAAAACTAGTTGCCTGGTTCCCACTAAGAGAAACAAAGTGCAGAGGCCTGGAGTAGCCTATATCTCAAACCAAATTTGGTTCCATGACCGCAAAAAGCAAGTGCAGCTATGTATTGGAACCAAATCTCGACAAAAATAAGAATTTCCTTACAGAAATTCTAAAATGAAATTTAGAAATAAGTAGCTCATGTCTGAAATTGGTATTAACTTTTGACTGATTTTACAGGTCTTCAATGTTCATATGATAGTGAATTTGTATGTAAATCATGTATTTATGTTTTTAAGTAGACTGTATCAATGTTATCATTAAGTTTTTAGAATTTGTACATATTGTAGGAAAACTCTTATAAATAGACCCTTGTGTTCTAAATGTATAAACCTGTATAATAACAAAATTTGTATTGTGATAGCATTTTTAGATACACTATTCCAAAGCATTTTACAACCCATAGGAGAGGCAATAACTATTTGGCATGCCGTAGGATGAAGTCAGTTTAAGATGGGTTAAGGAAAAATCATGTAGGCAAAGCACAGATATATGCTAGGAAAAACAAAATTAAAACTAAAACAAAACGAGAGTGCTACAGATCTCTATAGAGAAACTTCACCCCAGCAGGTTATCTTCAGACAGTTAAAAATGATAAACACAGACAAATTCTAAGCAAATTAATAATCAATGAATACAACTTAAAAATAGAAACTGGCAGGCATACATTAATCTTGAAACCTAAAGAAGCCCAACTCTGTAGTTAGTGCTAAAGCAATGAAGGTGAATCAGAAATGCAACACTGTTCAAAATACAACTGTGTATGAGAACAATGATTCATAGAGCAATCAAAACAAGTAGCACATCTCCAGATGATGAATGATGAAGTTATACTTTTTATACTGCTGGGAAAAAGAAATGTAGCAGAAAGTGCTGCAAACTACGTATAATCCTGACACATATAAACAGAATTTGATGACAGATAACAACCACTTTGGCCCATCCAGTCTGCCCATTTTTCCCTACGTACAGTGTCACCGCAGACCCTACTTGATCTCTGACTCTTTCTTCCTCCCCGTTCCTTTCCACTAAGATTCCCTTATGCCTGTCCCATGCATTTTTGAACCCAGCACTCTTTCAACCCCACCATCTCCACTTGAAGACTGTTCCAGACACCCACCACTCTTTCTGTGAAGAAGCACTTTCTCACATCTCTTCTGAATCTGTCTTCCTCCAGCTTCATTGCATGTCCCCTTGTTCTTGAGCACCTTTTTTCTGAAACATATTTTCCTTCCTTTACCCTGTTTACTCCCATGAGGTATTTAAAGGTCTCTGTCATATCCCCCTCTCCTTCCTCTCATCCAGGGTGTACATATTGAGGTCCATCAGTCTCTCCTCATACTGCTTCTGATGCAGATCCTGCACCACTTTAGTTGCCCTCCTCCGGACAGCCTTTACACTGTCTATGTCCTTTCAGAGATGTGGCTGAGACAGAAAGAGAGAGAAAGCAGCCAAAGCCTCATTAAATCAAGGAGGTTATTTTCTAGACTACACTTAATTGAATTATTACTTTTTGGACCTGTGTAAGTAACTAGTATTGATTCTGTTTTGGGGGTTGACATTTCATAGTTTAACTTTAATTTGTCAGGGAGGAACTGTAGCTGGGAGAAATTTGCAGTCAATTGTGACTAGACCTGTTACTTAACCTCTGTGATACATGTGTCTGAAAGGAAGGAAAGCACTCCCTGGGGTGGAGGGTCAGAGTTGCAGTTGATTGTTTCTGGAGTGCATAGGTTTACTCCCACCAACCCTGCCCCTCACCCCACCTGTCTCAAGTGCATAACTTCCTTTATAGCAGGGGTTCTGACATCACTTCCACAGAATGTCTACCAACATACACCTGTTCATATCCTTAAAGGCACAGCTCACTGAATAGGGGGTAGAGACACTCACAAGCTGGCACACACTAAAACAAGAACAACAAAAAAAGAAAAGCATCTGTAACAGGAAGGGACACAGACATGGTGGGGAGTGATGCAATGCACTGACTGTGGAGCAGCAGTCTTCCAGGAGACATTCTGGAGACTGCGTTGCTGCCCTCTTTGCAGGCACCTCTCTGGTGTGAGGAAGGAAGTTGTTTGTCTCCATGCTGACCTGGAAAGGATTCAGGAAACCTGCTCCCCCACCCAGGGACCACCCAGGCCACTGCCACTACCTCAGAGGTTGCCAAGAAAGAGGAGTGGTTGGACCATGGTGGGCTCAGGGAGGGTGAGGGTGGTGGAGCAGAGGTGCATCCCTCCAGTTGTGCCTCTCCACAATTCATTTGCCACTCTGGCTGAGCATGGTTTCTCTATGGAGGCACCCACAGTGGAGGCCAAGGAGGATACTGGAAACCTCCACAATGGAGACCCACAGGAGGGTGGCACAGGAACCCACAGGGGAAGGAAACAGCTCCTGGTAGGGGACTCAATTGTTAGGGGTAGAACTAGGGGAGGAAGAGGAAAGGGAGGTAAGGTGTCTGCCTGGCACCATGGCTTGGAGGGACAGGAAACAAATCCTCAGAATTGTGGGAGCAGCTGCAAAGGGGAGTGAGCTGGATGTCATTATCCACCTAGGGACAAATGGCCTAGCTGAGAATGGGATCAGAGCATGCAGCAGGAGTCTGTGGATATGGGAAGGGGCCTTAGACAAGTAGCACACATGGTAACTTTCTCAGAAGTGCTACCTGTCTATGGCATGGATGAGGCTAGGGTACTCCACACCATGGGATTCAATGACTGGTTGAAAAACTGGTGCAGAGCTCAGGGATTTGGCTTCATTGGGGACTGTGGCTCCACCTGGAGAGATGCAGGCCTATACAGGCGTGATGGTCTGCATCTATCCAGGAGGGGAACCAGGATTCTAGGTGATAGGTTTAAATGCTTCATTGGCAAGTATTTAAACTAGCCAAGGGGGGAGACACTGAAAAGGAGAAGGGAAATCCTAGCCCACCCAAAAATCAGGGTAGTTAGTGAAGTAAACACCAAGCTAGAGCAGTTGATAGGGAGAAGGCAAGGGTAAATGGACAAAAAGACAAAGGCAGTAAGGACAGGGATGGGGCAAAAAGAAATAAAGCCATACAAAATGGAGGGTAATGAGTACCAATGCCCATAGTCTAGGTAAAAAGCTCCCCAAAAATGGTGGCCTTGATGGAAGAGGGATGCCTGGATATTGTGGCAGTCACAGAAACATGGTACACAGAGAACCATGACTGGGATGTCAACATACCAGGGTACACAATCTACAGGAGGGACAGAGAGGGAAGAAGAGGAGGAGGAGGAGCTCTCTATGTAAGGGAAGGGATCAAAGCAACAGAACTAAAGGGTAAACAGGGAGGAGATAAGGCACTGTGGGTCACCCTGGAGACTGGAAATGGCACCACAATCCACACAGGGATTGTAGAGTGCCTCAGAAAAGCTCTAGCAAACAGGAAAGAAGGTGGGGTGGAGCAACAATGGGGAAACATCAAAACCGCCATCACAGAGGCAACACACCCTTGTGAGAAGCAAATAAACAAATCAAAACAAAAGAAAAAAACACTATGGTTCTCAAAAGAAGTGGCAGGGAAGGTAAGGGATAAAAAGATAGCATTCAGGAAGTATAAGGAAACATAGAAGGAGCAGGACAGAGGACTGTACCAGTTAAAGCAGAAGGAAGTGAGGAAGGCAGTCAGAATAGCAAAGGCCCAAACCGAGGAAAAGATAGCCAACTCAGTTAAGAAGGGGGGTAAAACCTTTTATAGGTACATTAGGAAGCAAAGAAAGATGAAGGCAGGGATACTGAGGCTGAATAAAGAGGACGGTCGTTGGGCAGGGAGCAACAGTAAAAAAGCAGGGATACTGAACGAATACTTCTGCTCAGTATTCACAGTGGAAAAGCAGGGGGAGATACCTAATCCAGTCAATAGAAGCACTCTGGATAGGGGGGTTGATATTAGTCCTTTCATAGAAGAAAAGGTTCTGAAAGAACTCTTACAACTGAAGGTGAATAAAGCAATGGAGCCTGATGGAATTTGCCCCAGAATTCTAAAAGAACTAAGGGAAGAACTGGTAACACCACTGACTACCCTTTTTAATAAATCATGGAAGGATGGTGTGGTACCTGAGGACTGGAGGAGGGTGGATGTGATTCCCCTTCACAAAAGTGGGAGCAAGACAGAGGCAGGAAACTATAGACCTGTCAATTTGACCTCAGTGGTAGGGAAAATGATGGAATCACTTCTGAAGGAAATAATTGTTGAGTACCTAGAGGCCAGTGGGGCACAGGACCCAAGGCAGCATGGATTCACAGCAGGATGGTCATGTCAGACAAATCTAATTGATTTCTTTGACTGGGTGACCAAAGTAGTAGATCAGGGAGGGGCTGTGGACATGGCCTACCTAGACATTAGCACGGCATTTGACACAGTCCCGCACAAAAGATTAATAAACAAATTAGCCAGCTTGGGAGTGGGTCCCAGGGTGGTAGGCTGGGTAAAACACTGTCTGGACAACAGGACACAGAGGGTAACAATAAATGGAGTCCACAGTGAAGAAAGTGGGGTTACTAGTAGGGTACCACAGGGTTCAGTACTGGGGCCGGTCCTTTTTAATGTCTTTATAAGTGACATGGCAGAGGGACTGGAAGGGAAAGTATGTCTCTTTGCAGATGACACAAAGATCTGCAACAGGGTTGATATGCAAGGTGGAGTGGAAAAGATGAAAAGGGACTTGGCAAGGTTGGAGGAATGGTGAAATGTATGGCGGCTTAGATTCAATGCAAAGAAGTGCAAACTAATGCACCTGGGAAATAAAAACCCAGGGGAAGATTACACAATGGGGGGTGAGATACTGACAACAACAAAAATGGAAAGGGACCTGGGGGTAGTCGTATCAGATGACCTAAAGGTGGGCCAGCAATGAGAAGGCAGTAAAAGAGGCTGGGGGATACTGGGATGCATAGGGAGAGGCATCACCAATAGAAAACAGGAAGTTGTTGGCCCTCTGTACAGACAGTTGGTAAGACCACATCTGGAGTACTGTGTACAGTTCTGGAGACCCCATCTCCGTAAAGATATAGTCAGGGTGGAGGCTGTCCAGAGATGTGCAACCAAAATGGTGCAGGGTTTGCACCAGCAGACACATGAACTAAAGACTAAAGGAGCTTAAGATGTATAGCTTTGAGGAAAGGAGGGAGAGGGGGACTTGATAGAAACTTTCAAATACCTCAAGGGAATCAACAAAGTCCAAGAGGGTAGCATCTTTCAGAAAAGGAGATGTGCAAGAACAAGGGGGCACAATTTGAAGATGGCGGGGGTACAGCTCAGAAGTAACGTGAGGAAATATTTCTTCACAGAGAGGGTTGTAGATGCATGGAATGGCCTTTCTGAGGAGGTCGTAGAGTCAAAAACAGTGGGGGAATTCAAGAATGCATGGGACAGACATAAGGCAATTCTAGTGGGGGGGTAGGAGGAAGTAGGCTGTTGGTTAACTAGAATCTGCAGCTTATCCATTAGGTAGGGAAATGGGCAAACTAGGTGGGCCAAGCAGTCCTTATCTGCCATCAAATTCTATGTTTCTATGTCTCTAGAGCTGCACAGAATACTCTAGGTAGGCTCTCACAAGCAATTTATACAGCGACAACACCACCTCCCTCTTTCTGCTGGTGATTCCCTTCTCTATATACACTAGTATCCCGCTAGCCCTCCAAACTGCCTTGTTGCACTGCCGAGCCACTTTTAGGTCATCAGATATGATTACCATCAGGTATCTTTCCTGTTTGGTGGTCATCAACCATTTTGTGCCCTGCCTTGGTTACTGTGCCCAAAGTGCATGATTTTGCACTTTTCTCATTGAAACCCAATTGCCATACCCTTGACCACTCCTCAAGTTTTCTCAGTCTTTGCTCATCCTTTCTACCACCACCACAACCACCCAGAGTGTCTACTGTATTTCAGATGTTGGTATCATCTGCAAAGAAGCAGACCTTCCCTTCCAACTCCTCTGCAATATCACTTATAAAGACATTAAAAGGGACCAGTCCCAGTACTGAACCCTGAACCACCTTGTTTGTCACCCTCGCTTCTCTGGAATGAACTCCATTTACTGCCATTTTCTGTTGTCCATCCCTGATTTATGTATTTATTTATTTAAATGTTTCACCAGGAGATATTACTGAGCAAAAATTGCTCGTTTTCAGATGTGTCCTGGGGGAGGGGAAATGGGATGATACAGCAGATAGTACAAGATTACACAAATAGGAAAAACAATGCAAGTGATACAATACAGTTGAGGAATTACTCAACAACACTAAATGCTACAATATAGGAATTATATACAGTTTTAAATACTGTTAGCTGTTAACATACAGCAGCATAATACAATAACAAATGGTACTAGGGAGATGCGTGTGAGAGGGAGGCAGAGGGCATGACCAGTCATACCTAACCAATTTCTTACCCAGATTACCACTTTTGGAGCCACTCCAAAGCTGCCCAGTTTCTCTATGAGTCTCCCATGTGGAACAGTGCCAAAAGCCTTACTAAAATCTAGGTGGGCCACATTCATTGCTCCACCCAGATCTAATTCCATGGTCACCCAGTCAAAGAAATCTATCAGATTCATTTGACATGACCTCCTCCATGTGAATCCATGCTGCCTCAGGTCTTGTTGCCCATTGGATTCAAGATACTCCACAATCCTTCCCTTCAGCAGTGATTCCATTAACTTTCCCACCACCAAGGTCAGGCTGACTGGCCTATGATTGAGAGCCTCTTCCCTGCTACCACTTTTGTGAAGTGGCACTACATCTGCCCTCCTCCAATTCTCTAGAACCAGTTCTGTTTCCAGTGAGTTGCTAAATAGGATTGCCAGAGGCGCAGCCAGTACTGTACGTTCCTGAGCTTCCTCAATACCCTTGGATTCACCCACTCTGGCCCCATTGCTTTGTCCACTTTCAGATTTGCGAGTCCCTTCAGGACTCTCTCTCTCTCTCTCCTCCAAAAAAAAGGACTAGTGTCCACCTCCCGGCAAAGCTCCAGTTACTTTATTGTGGCCCCTCCCCTTCTCCTTCCCCTGTAAACATTGAACAAAAGTATTTGTTCAGGATAGCCACCTTTTTCTGGTCCTCCTCTGCACAGCCTCCTCTTTTTGATCTTACAATCCCTCCCGTGGCCTTCCTCTTTTCACTTACTTACCTAAAAAATGTTTTGTCACCTTTTGTTACTGCCTGAGCTGTTCTCTCCTCAGTTTGCACGTTCACACTCCTTTCTGCTTTCCCTGCTTCCCTCTGTTTCCCCTGATACACCTCCCTATCATCCTTCCTCTGTGTCTCCTTATACCTTTCGAATGTTACCCTTTAAGCCTTTGGGCTAGATTCACAGAACACTGGAAATTGTCACAGCTGCAAGAAAAACTTAGCGCAAGTGGGTTGCCACTTGTGGATCTGTAGGTTGCCGCAGTTTTCCTACAGCTGCAGGTATTCACAAAGGTGGAGCTGGATTATGACTGGCACCATGATTTATAGTGGCTTGTTGGTGGTGTTGCCAGGGAAATCTCTGCAGCTGTGGAGAACTGTTATGGCCGGTGGGACCAGCCATAACATTGTCTGCAACTGCTGCGCTGTCTATAGCAATCTCCGCAGCTGCAGAGATTTCAGTCCACAAATAGAGTTGTGATGTGGGACTTAGTCCCAAATTGGTTTATGAATCTAGCACTTTATCTTTTCAGCCACTTCTTTCGAGATCCATAGTGGTCATTTTAATCTCTTGCTTTTGGTCACTTGCTTGGTGCAGAGGTTTGTTGCCTTCACGATGCCCTCCTTTAGCTTTTTCCTCTGTTCCTCTACCCCACCCAGGCCATCCCCCCCTGCCAGGTCATCTCTGAGGCATCCACCCATCTTTTTAATATCAGGTATCCTGAAGTCCAGGACCCTCGCCCTTGTATGGTTCAGTTCTGCAGCCGTCCTTATGTTGAACCTCAGTGTAGGGTGATCACTGGTCCCCAGGTAACCTCCCACCTTGATGTATGCAACACTGTCCTTGTTAGTGAGTACCAAGTCCAGCAACTGCTCCATCATGACTGGCTTTCATGACTAGTTGCCTGAGGAATCTGCAGGGAGACCAGGATGTTCCTGCTTCCTAGCTGAATCTGCAGCTAGAAGGCTCCAATCTACATTTGGCAGATTGAAGTCCCCCACCAGCAGCACCTCCCACTTTTCTGACATCTTGTCAGTGGCTTTCACCAGTACATTATCTAAATACTCCCTCTATGCTGGAGGTCTGTAGATCACAACAGTACAAACAGTTGCTATTTCCTCATCTCCAAGGTGACCCACAGTACCAACACCCCCCCTTCCCTGTATCTCCTTCTCTGTCATGCCTTCCCTCATATAAAGCACCACACCCCCCACCCTTTTCTTCCCACTGTGTCCTTCCTGAACTGAGTATAGCCTGTTATGACCATATGCCAGTTATGGTTTTCAGAGCACCATGGCCACAATATCCAGCTCAGCCTTTGTCTTGATGGCCTCTAGGTCCATCATTTTATTTCCTAAACTTCTAGCATTAGCACACATGGCCTTCCAGGTTTTGTTACCACTCTGCTTGCTATCCTCCTTTTTTCCTTTTTGCACTCCCTCCTTCCCGCCTCTCTTTTTAATGATATAATTCCCATGCCTCCTTCATTTCTACCACTCTGGTTCTTTTATTAATTTGCACCCTGGGGGATTCATCTCCCCTCAGGTCCTCCCTATGCTCTATTTCAGTCTGTGGGTCAGGGGGACTGTTTATGCCTCCCTGATGCCCTCTGCCGCCCACTCAGCTAGTTTAAATGTTCATCAAAGTAACATTTAAACCATCCACTCTGGACTGTGGTTCCCCTCCTAGATGGATGCAGGCTGTCACCTCTGTATATGCCCTTATCCCTCCAAGTAGGTCCCCAGTCCCCAGTGGTGTGAACCCTTCCTTTCTGCACCATTCCTTTAAACATGAGTTGAAGCTTATGCTGCGGAGAACCCTTCCCTCTCCCCTGTCATAGACAGGTAGCACTAGCACCTCAGCGAAAGCCACTGAGCATGCTACCTAAGTAGGCCACCACCTTTGAAATAGAACATAGATGTATTAATCTAAGTGCATTGGAGTATGTTTGTGACTTGTGAATAGGATTTATTTTTTCCAAGGTCTAATGTCGCACAGTTATCAGTCTTGGATTTTACTTGATCTAAATCTGATTGTAGAGCTAGTCAATCCACTAAAGAATCTACCACACCGAAAGCTTGGTGTCTTCTGGCAATTTTGAAGTCCACTCGGCGATTCCATGGTGCATATCTGCTACAAATGTATTAAATAACAGGGAGCCCAATACTGATCTCTGGGGCACTCCACAGGTCATGTTTCCTCAAAAGGATTCATGTTAATTAATCTGCACTACCTGTATCCTGTCAGCGAACTGATAATCCATTACAGCAGATTCTTTGTGAGTCCTATAGATTTTAATTTGGTAATAAGCCCATTATGTGGCACAACATGAAATGGACTTGAAAAGTTCAGATATACAGTATCATATCTACAAATATATTCTGATCCAGAACATTACTAATTGGTTAACAAGAATGTATTAATTGGATTGGCATTACCTTAACCTAGTAAACATCTAGTACTACCTGGAGGAAAGGCGAGTGAGACAGGACATAACTGAGACCTACAAGTACCTCACGGGGTGAAGAAGGTGCAGGAGAGGAGTATCTTTCACTGGAGGAAGAGCACTCAAACACTGGGGCATGTTATAAATCTTGAGGGAGGGGAATTTAAGAGGGATGTGAGGAAATTCTTCTTCACATGAAGGGCGGTGGACACCTAGAATAGCTTGCCAGAAGAGGTGGTGCGGTGAAGACAGTGGGGAACTTCAAACATGAGTATAGTAAATAAATAGAGGTAAGACAGGAGGGAGGGACAACTGTGACCAAATGGAGTCCAGGGTGTAGTGTTTGGCAGGGAAAATAGGGCAGACTAGATGGGCCTACCTGTCCTTTTCTGCCAGCACATTCTATGTTTTTATGTAACCCATGCTGTGTAGTATCATTAATATTGTTTTTCATAACTGTTAGTACAAACAGGGCTTCAGTTAACTCCATTTTGGGAGTATTTGACTTCCAAAAATAAGACAAAAACTTTCAAAATAAAGAAGGAGGAAGCCATTGACTTCCAGATGTAAAATCAAGAATTAGAGGGCTTCCAAAACTGCAGACATGGAAGTCAGAAATGATAGATTTTCTGAAAGAAATTGTATTTTACCACTAATTTATTATGTTAACATCCATAAACCTGTTCACCCTAGAATACTGACTCCCAAAATTGGGATCCTTGAAGTATTTTGACTTCCGAAAAATTGGAATGACTTCCAGATTTTGACTCCTGGAAGTTTTAGACTTCCATGAAAAATAAATTAACTGAACCCCTAAGTAGAAACATAGAAACATAGATTTTGACAGCAGATATGGAACGCTTGGCCCACCCAGTCTGCCCATTTCCCTACCTATTGGATAAGCTGCAGATCCTAGTTTTACCAACAGCCTACTTCCTCCTACCTTCCACTAGAATTACCTTATGTCTGTCTCATGAATTCTTAGTTCCGCTTTAATAATTGACTTCATGGTTTTACAAATTATGACGGTGAAGGTCATAGGTCTGTAATTTTCCACTTCTCTACCACTTCCTTGTTTATGAATGGGGACCACTGTCATCTTCCTCTTGTCACTGGGGACTACTCCTTCCCTTATGGAATGTATTATTATGTCAACAATTGGGTCTATAAATTCATTTAGACATTCTGTAATTATTATAGAATGTATGTTATCAGACCCTGATGCATTATTTTGATTTATATTTTTTTTTCTGGAATTATCTCTGTACTCAAGTAGTCTGGTATACCACCTGTGTATGACTTTTTATCTTATTGTAAGCACTGCTGGAATTCAAGAGTAAGCAAAAAATATGTTTACTATCTTAGCCATTTATCATTTTCAATTATGTTGTTATTTATTTTAAGCACACAAATTGTTTAATAAGGCTTTCTAAGTCCATTAATGTATTTATACAAGTCCTTAGGATTATGTTTTCCAGACAGAGCCACATTATTTTCTAGCTTTTTGAGGGGAGGTGGGGGGGGGTTGGGCTGTCCATTTTGGCTTTCCTGATATCATTATTACAGTACTTTAATAGATCACAATACTGTTCTCTAATTAGATCTGAGTTATCTAATTTAACCTATCTATGTAATCTGTTTCCTGTTTAACATCTTTATAATTTTGTTTGTAAGCTAATGTGGCCTTTTACCTCTTTTGTTATAGTTTTTTTACTCCAAAATTAGAATGTTATATATAAGTTAATACGTTCTTAAACTTGTCCCATTTATTATCAAGATTTTGCATTCTGAACCTTCTTCTCATGGCAATGCAGCAAGATGTCTCCTTAGAGTGTCAACATTAACACTTTTTACCATCTCTGCTTGCAGTAATTCTATATTTGTTGACTAGTACTCTATTTAACATAAAGGGCCCGATTTTTAAAGACTCCTTAGAGCGATGCAACTTGTGTCACCCTAAGGGTTGTGGCAAACCCCAGATGCGGCAGGCACCTTGTGCCAGATTTTATATCAGCAGGGTGCCTGCACCAAACTGCCCAGGATTACTGCAGGACACAAGACGCACCAAAAAGCTATCCGCAATTGTGCGATGTGGCATAGGTATCGGCAACCCCCACCCAGCGCAACACTAGAGGAGCCAGGATGGTGGGAGGGGGTGTAACAGTAGGGTTCCAGGTGTGTACCCAGAGCCAAGGAGATGGCAGTGTATGAATCAGGGAGAACTATATTATATCCATGAGCATCCGTCAGGTTGCTGGTGAGTGTTGTATACCACAAAACAGTAACAAAGCACCACATATGTAATAACCCCCCCATCTGATGTCAACTAAGAGAGCTGTTTATGCAGACCCCCATGGTGGACCCTGATCCTTGCCAAGCTTATGCATAACCCCCCCCCCAGGTGGTTCGGATAATTGCCCTCCCCCACCTCAGCCCCCGCAATCACCCCTATAACAGTCCAAAAGTATACCTGTTGGTCCAGTGGACCCCCTTCCCCCCCTCAAACCCTGTCTGGTTTTGTCCCACCACCCTGCACCCCTTCAGTCCCAAATGGCAACCAGCAGCCAGCACAACCCTCTTCACACCACCATGGATGTCTGCCAACTGTGATGGCACGGACAACATTCTGTCAGTGAATGACAGTTCTGAGCTACAGTGACTGAGCTGTCATTCACTGTCAGTACAGCATTCATGCCAGCACAGTTGGAAGCCAGCTGAGGATTGTGCTGGCTGCCAGCTGCCATTTGGGATTGGGGGGCGGGGTTCACTGGACCACCAGGTATACTTTTGGACTGTTGTACAGGGGTGATCACAGGGACCAGAGTGAGGGAGGGCAGTCATCTGAACCACCTGGGGGGTTTATGCAATGGATTGGTGGGGATTGAGGTCCACTATGGGGGTCTGCATAAGCAGCTGTCTTAGCTGATATCGGATGGGGAGGTTATTACACATGTGGTGCTTTGTTACTGTTTTGTGGTACCCGACGAGTGCTCACAAATATAATTCAGGCCTCCCCAACACACACACTGCCATCTCCTTGGCCCCAGGTTCACCACTCTGACCCATTCCATCGATACAAACCACTTAGACCAGCACCCTTGCTGCATCCATGGTGGGGCATTGAAATTCCCAATAAAGGGGATGTGGTAGCCCCGCCATGGCGCAAACCCCTTTGTGCCTTGCTGCACTGGGTTGTTGGATGCAACCCTAGTGCAAGGGGGCTTTGGCGCAGCTGTGTCTGGCACAGATGCAGGCCGCATAGTAAAATCACATTTGACACAAGTCTGTGTCACAAATCACAACTTGCGTCAAACACCTTTGACACAACTCCTTTGCGTCCATCACAACCCTTTGAAAATCAGGCCTAAAGTTACCACATTAGCGTCACTGATCATAAATGGTTCTTTGAAAGCACTCTTCTGTACAAATGCAAGGTCATGCACCTACCCATTATGAACCAACCCACAATGTGAGTATAGCATTAATGTGGTAAAAGCTGAACATACTAGGAAGAAAGGGATATATTAACATGATGTCCACATGCCAATGAAGAAAGCCATGTGGGAAGGCAAAAATAATATAGGGATGTATTAAGTGTGAATTTACCAGTTGTAGAAAGGAGTTGATTCATTATATAGGTCACTGGTGAGTCCACACCTCCAGTACTGTGTATGGATCTGGAGTCCACACCTTACAAAAAGAGTGGCAGGCTGGTGATAATATAGTAGAGGACAACCAAGATGATAGGGTGCAGCAGGGCAAGGCTTATGAGGACTGGTTAGGGAGTCTCAATATGTACTCCCTGGAGGCTAGATGGAAAGGGGGGACATGACAGAGATGTACAAAAACCTGCAGGGGAAAAACAGAGTAGTTCATGCAGAACTGTTCTAATTGAATGAAATTTCTTCTACCAGGTGGCACAATTTAAAACTTGTGTGTGTGTGTGTGTGTGTGTGTGTGTGTGTGTGTGTGTGTGTGTGTGTACGTGCATGTTTGGTGGTGATGGTGGGGGGCCGGGGATGTTAGTACTTTTTTTTACAGAGACAGTAGTGGATAAGTGGAATAGCCTACCCAGCACAGCAGCAAATGCAAACACAGTCAATGGGTTTAAAAATGACAGAGATTATGAGCCTGGGGAAGGTGAGAAGGACAAGGGGAAGTAAGGGAGGGGTAGAGGGAGATGTCATCTCAGAGAAACTCCATATAAGGTTACAGTGCAGACTGGAAGGACTCCAAATATTTTATGCCCTTACTTTTCTTTGTTTCTACTTTTCTAAGAAAAATTAAGACAGGCAATGCAACGTAGCATAAATATGTTAGCACTGAAAGCAAAGGGGGGATGTGAAAAGCAGTAAGAAAGCTTTATTATCATGAGACACAGTAGGAAGGAATGTTTTATTTTATTTTATTTATTTTATTTTTATTTTATTCTTTGTTAATTGGGTAAGGCCCACTAGGCACAGGTGCCTATTTTTAGGGGTGACCCGAGAGCACTAGGGAGGCTAAGTGACTTGCTCAGAGTCATACAGTATGCAAGTGGAAGTTGTGGGAATCAATCCCAAGTCTGTTTACTGGATGTACCAAGATGTTGACTTATTGATGGGAAAGTCAATGAGCAAAGCTGCTTGCCAATCTGTAGACTTTGAAGTAGGGCTTTATCAACACGACCTCGAGCCATAGCACACACCAGAGGGGTACTTATGTCTCAGTATACATACACCTTGTTGTATTTTATTCCCACATCAAATAAGATAATATTGTATTTCATAGCTCATTGACATTCTTAGAAATTTCCTAGCTTGGTACTTTGTACACCTATTCTAATTTTTTTAAGTATTTATGCTGTTTTTCTTGCCTGTTCCCTTCAAGCTTGGGCCTTTCATCCCCAACAGTTGCCTCCTCTGGGACTTACTTCATACTCCTAATGGCAATGTGCCACCCACCCCCCCACACACACACACAAACACACACATACACACACACAGTTAAAGAGACTCTTGTCCCCCTACTTCTTTAGTGTCCACATCCTCAAGCAAGATAGGAGATATCAGTGAGGGTGCAGGGTCTGTGGAGGGCTGGACAATCATCCCACTATGGTCTTCATTTTCCTCCTACTGTTTCTTCTCTCACTCTCTTCTGATGGCTAACACAGTAAGGGAAGACATCTTGAGATGCACGTAGTACAATCCTGGTGAGAGAGCAAGCTCCCCAGCCCACCCCACTATGGCACTGGAACATGCTGCCTCCCTTCCCCAGGCTAGGACAGACTATCACTGGTAGCATTCTTCCCTAGCCTGACCACCCGAGTGCTGACTTCCTGAACTTACTCCCACACCCGGGTTGCCAGCATGAAAGTGCAATGTGTTTCTGCTGGGCCACTGAACAGTCCTACAACTAGCTTCCTTTAATTTCTTCAACACATATATATGCACCTCTTTCCCAGCAGATCCCTCTCTGTTCCTTACTGCACCACCCTTTGACATAAATCAGGAAAATTACTCTAGGAGTGGTTCAGTTTGTCAGGTTCTGACCATCCCCTAAGTAATCCTCCACTGTAACCCCATTAGTACCCCTACTGAATGCCTTGCCTGGGATTTGAGAGAAAGTATGTCCCTGGCCTGCCTAATTCCCCTTACAGTAATTGTTAAAATCTATCCCTGAACATTGTTTGGGAAGGGTTTCAACTTGCAACTGACTTCTTCACCTATTTTTCATTATCAGAAGCTAAAACCGGTCATGGCCTTCTGAGCAATTATAAACCACTAATGTGATTTCAGCAGTCCTTGCTCAGAAGCACAGGATCTCTCATCCTATGTATAGTTGGTGCCTCCTGTAGCAATATTAAAGTGGAATTTTACACTTCTGAGGTGGGGGAGGAGAGTTACAGTGCATTTTTTAAATGAAAAGCATGCAACATAAAACTTGCTATAAATCACTCTAGCTAACACAAGTGATTTATAAGTTTATATGTTCTGTGAGATGTGTCTCATATTGTACACTATGAAATGGATATAAAAATCCAGAAACTTGTCTAGCTGAGGAGCTCGGAATCCAGTGCTTAAATTCCAGCACAACAGGAATGGGGAAAGATCCATGACCTCACTGACCTGTTAAAATTAATCAGGCAAAGTTGTATCAGTACAACTCAATTCATTTACTTTATTAAAATAAATATAGCATCTGCCGTATACTGGCCAAACAGCAAAATAACTATAATACTGGCAAAATTTGATGTAGTCCATTAAACAATAGTAGCCCCATGGTGTGGCCTGACCCTGTTCTAGCACATTAATCAAAGGGTGTTGCAGGACATGTGGGCTCTGTTTGATTACTTATGGCTACAGTGAGGCTGGCAGGCATCCATCTCCAGCAGCAGTCCAGATTGGATGTACCTACTCCATTCTGCAGTACAATGTCACGCTTCTAATGACTCCCTTACAGCTCTCCTCTACTGGTTGTTTCCTCTGGTACCTCAGCTTAGATCTCGCTACATCGGTCTCTTGTGGTGTCTTGGCCTCTGCAGTTTACTGGGCTGGGGCAACCAATATGATTTTCTTGGGACCTGCTGGTTCCCTCTCCATTCACACCCCACTGGTATGAAGAAAGGAAAGTCTCTAGAACTGTACACTGAAGCTCAGTTGCAGGGTAGCTTATCCTTGCAGGCTAAAGCTTTCTGTTGCAGCTTCAGTCTTTCTCTGTGCTGTCAGCAGCAGGTTCCTCCTTGTTGGCTGTATACACACACACCACTCTCCAAACAGGGCAGACTGAATAGACCAATGGCCTTTTTCTGCCAACATTGTCTATGCTTCTATTATAATTGCAGAATGGGGCTACTTTTTTCAATTTCTCCTTTTACCTTTTTTCTAGTTTTTACTTATTTCAATTAAAAGCTTTTTATTTTAATTATTTCTCCACTTACTTCACTTATCCTAATGGACCCATTTCATACTCACAATAAGGAACTCCAGGGTGTGATTTGTGCTGGGATAATGGCACTTCCTGGGCCATGGAAGCATTCCACCTTTGGCCTTTTGCTTCGTCCCACTCATTGCATGCCATTACCCCTGAATAAAGCACACCCTGTCATGCCCTATTGCTTAAATATTATCATCTTACACACTTTGGGTGGACAGAACCGTTCAGCTTCACTCATCCAAACTGCACCAGTTGAGATTCATACACAGTGAGATGCATCTTCCAGAATTTAGGGTCAGCACAACACTGATGTGAACAGATAAAGGTCTCTTAGTAGATGAGCACATCGCCTTTGTGATGCACCTGACCATCTGGCTCAAGGGGAAGTTCTGTATTTACATCCAAACCCACATCCTCTTTTTTCCATATAGCTTTGTCTTCGACTTGGGGCAGGCAGGCAGGCTTTTAGCCCTGTCCCCTCTCCCCACGACTGACTCCTACTTTCCCCGACTCACTGGGGTTGAGTTCTCCACAGATTTCCCACATGGTGGGGCCTGGAGGGGGAGGGCTATCCTTCCCCTAGTGCATAAATCCAGATTGCCCCAACAGTCAGATGGTGGTGCAGGCCACAGGGGAGTGGGCAAGGGTTCATGAAGCCTGTCTGTCCCCAATTTCCATTTTCTCTCTGTCCTCTGTACCCTGCTGCAATAACACATCAGGATGTGTGTGGTGGGGGAGAGGGCACATGCGCTGCAGAGCTGCAGCCCCACCCCTTCAAACTACTTTCTGACCTGCCCTATCACTTTGCGTCCACCTAGTGGAAGAGGTTAAGGTAACTAACCATCCCTCCTTGGGATGCTGAACCCTCTCCCACCCTGGCCAACCCCTGGCAGCCCATGTTTATTCCTGAACATGGGGCATTGGCATGCCAGGAGATAAAGATTTCAATGCCTCAGCCTCCACACAACTGGACGGGCCTAAACCCACATCCTCTGAAGAACAAAGCTTTGTGCTGTCACCACACCTTTAGGCTGGTCAGGTATTTTGATTTCATAAGGCCTCTGTCATTCTCAGAGATACTAATTAACCAATTTCCCTTTATTCAGATGCACTCTATCAATATCTATTGTATTGTGCACAAATAGTTAGCTGGTATATCTACTGTTATAAATATTTTATTTGATAATGCAGTATACTGCGGTCATTTATGGTACTCAGAGCCTGCTCAGTTTTTTGTAACTGTACTATCCACATACAGTGTGAGGGGACAATCATTATCCTAATAATAAAATGGATTGTTGGGGAAAAATAAACTTTGTTTTTTTCATGTAGTTTTACTAATTTATAGTGGTTGCTATTTTTAGTAGATTATATGCAGCACATTTGTGAATTGTCACATGCTTTGTTTCATGCCTACAGGATGATCCACATCTCTAAAGCTACCCTAGACTGCCTAAATGGGGATTATGAAGTTGAGGAGGGACATGGCAAAGAGAGAAATGAATTCTTAAGAAAACATAACATTGAGACCTATTTAATAAAGCAGCCAGAAGAAAGTCTGTTGACTTTACCTGAAGATATTGTGAAGGAGTCTACTAGTTCCACAGATAGGAGAAACAGTGGACCAACATTTACTGAAGGATCATGGAGTCCTGAACTTCCATTTGATAATATTGTGGGAAAACAGAATGTAAGTCAACTTTCTGCTAATGTAATCAGTCATAATGCATGCCTGAATGCACGTTAGCAATGGAAGTCAAGGCAGAAACAAATTTCTTCTTTTAAACATTTCCTCTAACATTTAAGTGCAAATGATTAAACACACTCCCTTGAGATTATGGTACCGTCCCTCCTCAAGCCTGTTCTGGTAAACGCCAGTTTAGCTTTGAAGCTAATCATATGCAAGGTCAAGTAAATATATCAGTGCAGCACAATAAATATATTAATGGAATTAAATTTACCCCAAATGTCTTGTAGTACTAGTAGAACTACACCAGGAGTCCAGAAATACACATTAAAGTCTTTAAGATGTTCACATTAATGCAGCATGCATGTGACATTGAACTTTAACATGAACAGTAAAATACATGAGAGTCCAGAGGTTAAAAAGAGCCTTTTAAGGACTGCTCAAAATAGACTTCATTTATAGCTTTTCTGAAGGGTCTAGAATCTTTGATGAACAAGCTTAATCTGAAGGAATGACAGTTTTGAATTAGAATAGGAAATATATCAAATGTTTTAACTTCCTTGTAATCTGTGTACTTCTCTGGGTACTGATGGCTAAATGTTGGTTGTCATCACTTAAAATACTGTTGATAGCTAGATAGTTCAGTATATATGGTAGATAGACAGGCAAAGATTTTTACATAAAAGTGAAATAATAACATGACAGGCATGTGTTATGATTCATGACATAACTGTATAATAACTCATGGTAAAATCTTCCCCTGTTAAAAGTGAAGTTCACATTCTAAGGGATGTCAGGGGCATATTGTTCTTTAGCAAATCAAAAAAAAGTGTATGGTTCTCTGTGATGAAATACCACCAGTATCTTCTGCATTCTTGTCCCCAGCTATTTAGGGAATTGTCACTTTTTCTGTTTCTGGCAAAGGGTCATGAAATGTTTAAGGGATATAGCTGTAGGATCAACTTCACAAGGATACATGCATTAATATACAGTAATATATCAATATATAGCAGCACACTTGCAATCATATTGTTGGTTAAAAGTTTGCTATATTTTCTGTCTGTAAATTAACATGTACAAAACTGTATTAATGAGGGAAAACATGTTGATATGGCCCCAAATATTTATTTAAAAAGTTAATCCTCTAGCCCTTATGGTTTAAAAGTTAGCCCTCATCAAAGAAAGCTTCCATAGAATGGGTTAACTTTGGAAGTTCTAGTGCTAGATACTGTTTTAAATGACAATTTTTAATGTGGGCTGTATAGATAACATATTATAAAATATTAACAATAATTATACATATGTTAAAAAATGTAATGATAATATTTTAAATCATCAATAGTTCACAAGCCTGGTGGTGAATGTTGTGATGTACAGCACTTCACCACAAGAGATTGGAAAGTGAGTCCTAATCCTTATTGCCCAGAGCTGGAGGTGTCCAGGATGAGATTCGAAGACACTGTGCACTGATGTCAGGGGGAGGTAGCTGGGCACCCTACTACACAAGCACCTATGTCAGCAGGAGCAATGGTGGTACTGACACTGTAGGTGATCACATGTCACCAGCCACCCCTCACCCATAGAATGGTGCCATCTCACCCACATCAGTGCAGCTGAATACCAGCATCCTCCACTCAGCCTCCACTGAATAAAGTTGCTCCTCAGCAGTTGGCTGCATTCTGGCTGGTCTTTGGGACCATATCAAGAAGGGCACGTCAGTGAGGAACTGGAAGGCTGAGATAGGACTGACTTGGGGGGCAGTAAATAAGCATGCACAAGGGGTAGCTGAAGCAGCAAATCAGCAGAGGTAAGCAAGGGAAGGATGGGATAAAGAATAAATGATAAAAAAATCAGTAATTGTAAATTGATGACATAGCTACAGTGGAGTGAGCCAAAATGTAATGTTCTGTGATAAGCATGCCACACTGTCCTGTCTCTCAAACTGGAGTGATTGCCTTTGGATTATGTTGTGTTCCTGCAGTATTCTGCAGCATGTCACTGGCAGAAACTGTGAAGTGGGCATTGCATCCAAGCTCATTCCATTGTAATTCATGTCAACAAGACTTCAAGCCTTTATTTTAGAAAAATAAAGTTTCTAAAACTTTCGGTTTAAAGTTAGCCTTTTTTAAAACAAAATTATCTTTAGAAGTTTCATTTTGAAAAAAGGTAGAATTTTTTTTTTTTTATTGAAAGCTTGGATTAAGGGAAACATTCTAAGAACTGCGGCTCCTCCGTCCCCTTTGAAGAGTCTTATTATTATCTGTAGAAGAGAGTCCCTCTGGAACTATTTGGGCTAGAAACCTAATTTCTCAATGAAAGTTTTGAGGCTGTATAGCATTATACCCAACTTTTCTAAAGTGAGCCTTTTTCAAATGTCTAACTTTAGAACCACTAGGGCCAGAAACAAAAATATTTTCTAATGAATGCTTGATGTCAGGCAACACCACAAAAAAGTAATATTGATACAGGTCTGATACTTACATTATCAATACTTACATATGAGTTAAAATATATAGAAACAGTATTTGCAGATTTTCAGATCTTCAATTCATATTCATAAAAAAGTATGTTCCCATTTATTTTTATAATGGCAGTCCATTAGGAAAGAACTACAGTTGTGTCATACAATTTGCACAATTCATTAATTCAGGGTTGCTGATATCTGCAGAATCTGTGGACAATAATAATTTTTAGTAGCAAAAGAACATAGCAGAGTCTGGGAAGACAATGCAATATCAGATGTATTTAGAAAGCACCTGAAAGCAAAATAGAGAAGCAAAGCCATTTATACAAAAAAAAAGCTGAAACATTAAAAGGAACTATCTTCATAACAAATCGTGAAAACCAAGTGAATAAGACCGTTAAATTTCTGCATCCATTCAGATTAGCAAAATATGTCTATACTTGCTACAATAGGACACCCCTGCTACTATTGGCATTTTGGTTTATAAAATGTAAGTCAGCTGTAATGAAGTCCTTAACCCTCATACGCAGAGCCTTTGTATGTTTGTTATGCTTCTTGCTTCCAAAGTGATTGTATGTTCTTGGTGTTTACCCTTTGGTAAAATAAAAATTAATGATGCTTGTTCACTAATGATTAATCTGCATGCCATAACTTGCTGTTCATAAATGGATTATTCTGTATCTGTATATGCTAGTTTAATTGGAGCTGCACAGCATGCAAGCTACTGCTTTCCTTTCCTTTTTCTCATATACCCTGCATTTTTCATCTGCTTGTGTCAGTATGTTTTCCTTTTTCTGCTGATCTGTTTACCCAGGTTTAAAAGTCTAAAAGATTGCTTCATTTACCCAGGATAGTCCCATTGAGATGCAGCATCTCATTATTTTAAATGGCATCTGGCTCTACCCGCTTTTATATCTTATGAGACTAAAGCACTGGGAGGTCAAGTAATGTGCTCAGGGTCATGCAGTAAGCCACTGGTTATGGTGGGGTTTATTCAGGCCTGGGATCTGGACTCTAACCACTAGAACCATGCTGCATTCTTCAAGTTTGGGACTAGATTTGCTTTCTTTTTCTTCTTTACCTTTGGGACCCAGTTACATACCATATCCAAATGACTGATAAAAACTGAAATTATTTCCGAATGCTCAGCCTAGGTCTTAAGGCACAGAGCCCTGCAATTGAAACACTGATCAATAACTTACCACTTACATACAGGCCATATTAATCTCAGAGGCCCCAGGATGAAGAATGTAGATAAGGTAATTTTTCACTGGTGTCAGCAGGTGAACTTTTAAGGTGCAGGTGCAGTAAGGATGAAAATTGAAGCATTATTTCACTGTCATGTTCTCAGCTATGAGTGACCTTGGTAGCTTGAGTGAGAACAGAAATAGTATCTTTTTTTCAGAGCTGTCAGCCTTCTGTCCAAAGGGCAAGTAACATACTTTATGGATTTTTAGGAAGGGGACAGAACAAGTGAGCAACTTGTTGGTAGAGTACATTATAATAACATGTGTTCAGTGCAATACAAACAAGATAATTTCTAGTGTTTAGGGTTTATCTTGACCTCCCCCACCACCACTACCACACACACACACCTAGATACACATCTTTACCAATCAATTTATATTTTAAGGTAAATGTTAGTTATTTTTGTGTTTGAAGTTTAATTCTTGAAATAGGAATGCTACCTATGCAAAACATTTTCTTTATCTCTGTATAGTGGGGATTCCCCTCTTGTCTGAAAGGTTTTTGGGGACATGCCCCCCCCCCCTTTGAAGGAAGCACATCTATAGCATTGAAGCCTTTTCATAGTGGCTAAACTCTGTATTTCTGAGGACTATGTTTCATTTTAATAAGAATCCCCACATGCATGTGACCACTAATGAGGACTACAGGCTCCCAAATAAAGCAAAATGAATCTCAAAGATATTTCAAAGAACTCTAGCAAAATCTATGGCTTGACTCTCAGTATGACATTTTACATTAGACTGGCAAAAAATCAGCAAAAATGGATCATGGCAGTGTTTTATACAAATGAGTGGGTACTAGAATTGTAGCCGAATTTTGCTATGTAACACTTGTTTTCTGAGCCTAAAACAATGTTCTGCTAGTCTTGACAATCACAACCAAATACATCTGTGCTAAATTTAGGTTCACTCAAAACAAACTTCAAAGCAATCAAGTACTAGAGGAAAAGATTCTGAACTGACTGTATTTTGGAATTACAGGACATCAAATAAATTGTTTAATGTCGAAAGAGAACTGCCCAGTAAGAATGCGGCCCAAAGGGCCTCACTCATGTTGGGCAGAATGCAGAATTAAAGTTACAGTGTGTCAGCAGATTGGGGGCCCATGGGAGATAAAGAAAAAATCCTTATGATAGAAAAACTGAAATGCTGCAATTGGACAGTTGCCGTACTAAGTGAAATGGCAGGCCCAATCTGTTTGTGGTATATGGAGAAAACTCTATGACTTAACTTGCTAACAGATAGTATTCTATGGAACGTTTGTAGGTTACACTGAATGAATGAAATGCATGTAATGCTGTTAGGATTCACAATGCAACATGACCAAGAACACTGCATTTTAACCCAAGGGGACTAGCAGGCTTATACTATTTGCATGTGCTTTCCCCTAGACTCTGGCTGCCCTAACAAGAAATTCAATAAATCTGCTTCCAAACCATCTTGCACAAGCTTTGCATGTCCAGTCTGGGCCTGAGGAAATTAACAAGTGAATAGAGCATGCCATCGACTTACGGAGTGGCGATAAGTTGAGAAGAGAGCATATCAAGCCTTTCTCACTGATGTTTAAAGACTCCAGCCTGGAAGAGAAGGTAGCTGGGTCTTAGATAGCTACATATTTCAAATAGTTGTCTGAGTAGACGCAAGAAGTTCAAAAAAAGACAGGTCAATCAATTATAATTATGAGTAAGCTAAAGACCATTTGTGTGCATGTTCTGCTACTGTATGTTGTCATGATACCTGTTAAAACAAAATTCAAAAGATGAAAATAGCAACTGATAGAGTATGTCATCATGATACCTGTACAAAACAAAATTAAAAGCAGCTGCTGCAGTCCTTTGAAGTGTTACATCATATTTCCTTTCCTTTGGTAGTAACATATAATAGTCATGATAATTAAAGTTAGTCATTATATGACCCCCTTTGTTTTAGCTAGTAATCTGGACACCCATTGCATTTTAGTTGAAGATAATAGCATAGCATTCACTAAATTAATGCAACATATCCATGCATTGTGGGAAGCTAGTAGTATCATTAACTAATTCAATATTGAATTAAAGAAGCAAATTTCCTGTTTCATAAGACTGGATCATTAATTAAGCTGCTGGATCCCTTTAAAAGATAAATTACCCATTTATGGAAAAAATGACATTTCTACAATGGCTACCTTAAAGTAACAGTCCATGTTTGAAACAGCAATGCTGTCTTGACAGCTTACTTCTTCATGGAGGTTAATAACACAATTCAACCACCAGTTGTTTTTTTGTATTTTTTTAATGAGAACATACTTACTGGAAATCACTACGACATTTTGAAAAAGCACACTGGGATTCACTGATTTGAATAAATGCACATCATATGGTAAATTCCACCCAACTCAATGCACAATTGTCTTGTAGGTAGCAAAATGTTCCCACACAATCAAGCGTGCTTGTATGGTGGGACACCTTTTTAATAGCACTCCCTTTTCCTCTTCCTCATCCCCACTATTCTCTGAAATGCTGTCCTTCTGAGTGCCTAATCAGAGGCCATTCCATTATCCATAAGAGGTTACAATGATCAGCTAAGTGAAAGGTTGGGTAGGGCTGCTACAGAAAAGTAAGGATCCCCAAAAATACAATTAAATATAAGGTATACTGCTATTCATTATAGCATGTACATGTATTTGATTATCTTAATTTAATAGATGCCATTTTGGAAATCCTAGTCTGGATTTAAAATTGTATTAAAAAAGCAAACCATAATAACTACACAAATACAAAGGAAAATATGAAAGTGATATAATTAATTAAAAGTATGCCTAAACAAAAAAACATCAATATTTTTATTAAAACATTTGCAGTTGATCTATACAAAATGAGTGCCATTGCAAACCGTAAATAAGGAATATGCAATGGTCTGACTCAGAATATTACATTTATCTTCATGGGTGAGGGGGACGGGATCATAACATGAGTGGTGAAGCCACAAGTGAGTTATCAAATTTCTGTCCCTTCGCAAGTAATTAAATATAACATATTGTAAGTCATATCACTGTTTATCTAATTTATTTCTTTAAAATTAGTTTTTAAGAAGATTTAACATTTCCCATTTGATTTTACTGCTCCGTTTGAGTGTAACAGAGACCATTATAATATCATCAGGCCTTGAGCTAGCTGCACTTCAATTGGTTGAGTGTTTCTTTGTAACCTAAAAATGCTGAGTACCTATAAGAAATGGAGATAAACATGTTAGCTTCATTTTGATGTCACATGCAAAAGCAACATGTTTCTGTTTCTGTTTTTAACTTACACTCACATTGTATAAAAATATACTGCTGCTTTAAACAGGAAATTAAAAATAAATTACTTCAACTCTAAAAAGTGAAAACATACACTTTAGCTGCTATACATAATGATTTACACATGAACCCCATAATCATTTAAAATTTAGTATATTTCATGTCAACAATGACATCATGCTGTAAATGTTATTCAGTGATGCAATAGTTCCAGTGAACATTCATCCCATGATCTTACAAACAATGCAAGTCATAAAGTCAACAGATTCAAAGGAGTGTTGTGGTTAGCATGATTTATTCAACTGAAAGCTATTTTAATGTGCTTTGGAGATTTGAATTATTATGGTACTTTACTCACCTGATAAAGGTGGTTATAGAATTATTCTTTACTGCTCTCTGGATCTGCTGACAGTGGCTGCAGATTTTTCTCCACCTTGTCCAGGACTCATAACACTACTGAAATCATATGCCTGCTCCTGGTTCCCAGCTTTTTCTTTCTTATATGTAGTTGACACTTGATTTTTGAATTGTATCCATACAACAGCAGCATAAAATTTGTTCCAAAAAGGGGTTCAATGCCTTATATGCTGCCCTCATCACTATGACATTTATTGGGAATTTGGCTACCAAGTCAGACCATCTCCCTTGAGCAAACTCCTCCTTAGGAGTAGCTATTCATCTCTGAAGGCTCACATCTGATGATTACATGGTCCTCGAGGGCCAGTGGATTTCCCCTTAACAAGTTTCTACTGGTCATCAACCACTGTAAACTCCTTCTGGAGGTTGGCAACAGCACCACTGGTCAAAAATAATCCTATAATTCTGGGCTCCAACTTTCAAGAACTTGAAATTGGAGTGTACACCTATGAAACCTTGCCCAAGCAACAAGGTCAGTGAACTCCACTATGGATCCCAGAAGTTGAAGGCAATGCCATACCTAATACTGAGAGGAAGAACTGCCAATGACATTAGCCCTACATTTTTTTTCTTCTGTGGATGGCCAGTGCCACCATATCTGCCCAGGCATTGAAATGGTCTCCAAATGCCCTATGCTTGTGGGAGCAGTCTAGCTTTTGGGGCTGTTTATTAGCCATCCATGCTGCTGTAGAAATGTCGTAATCACAGGGGTAACTTTTCTAACTTGCTTGACAATGATATGCCAGTCATCCAAATACAAAACAACACAAATCCTCTCCTGATGCAGATTGGCTATCAGCGCTAGCATTACTTGGGGTGCAGAAGCTAGCAAGAAGAGGGAGGTATAGTACTGGAAGTGATACCTTAGAATGCAGAAGTGAAGATTCTCTGACAATTGACTGAGATTGAATATGCAGCTACATGTCTGTTAGATCAATAGACTTCAGAAAGTTATCTCATCTGATTGCCTGGATTGTAGAATGGAGCATCTCCACCTTGAACCTAATTGGTTATACAGATTGATTTAGATACGTCATGTTCAGGACTGGGCAGAGGCCACCAACTTATCTGGAGCAGAATAATATGTACTTTAAAATAGACACAATTGCCTCTCTGCTCTGGGCATGCTTATGTGACTGCCCTGGTTCAGACAAGATGCATCACTATTTCCTGCACTTTTGAATGAATCTGTCTTCTTTGGGAACAGAAAAAAATGATATTTTATAGCCTCTGGAAACAATTCTGAGCACCCACTTGCTTGTAGTTATTTGGGCCCAGTGATTCTGAAACTGTGAAATGTGCCTCCAGCAGAAGGTCTAGGGATTGGGCCCTTTCATCTTCATCCTGATAACCCTTGTGCTGAAAATTCCAAAACAATATGCAGCCTCTTCCTCTAGTCCACCTTAAGGAACCTTGGTTGGAACAAAATGAGGATTGGGTTGAACCTCAAAACTGGTTACTTTTAAATTGCTGAAATGGGACCGTCTTTCCTCAGAAGGACCTGCTTTGGCCAAAGTCTAGGCTTAAATGGAGGTAATGAGGGAACTCAGCCTGTGCCTCCTCTTTTATCTCCATGACGGTCTGTATGCCCTCTCCAAAGGGAAACTTCTCTCTAATGGGAGTGTCAACAGGAGCTGCTTGTATTATCCATCTGCCTGCCAACATTTTAACCAGACCCTGTTAATCATTACCACAGATCTGGTGGCAAGTTTTAGGCTGTTCCAGGATGTATTGGGGTGGTGGGTTGCAGTTTGAATAGCAGAATGTGGCATCTCCCCCAGTGACAATTGTGCCAGTAGAGAAGCTTATCCCTTACCAATTTCACCTAGTGGAGGTAAGCTCAGGTGACAATAGTCATGCCAAATGCTGCTTTTGAAATGGCTCCCATGAACTTATGTAACCTCTTAAAGTGCTAATCTACCCACTTGCCCATGAAACATTTGATCAAGATGGAAGCCTTTAATGGGATGGCAATACATTTACTGAGCACTGAAATGGGAGCATCCACACCTATGAGTTTACCCACACTAGTTTTCTGTTCTCATGGACCAGTTAACAGAAATCCATCCATCTCTTCTCCAGAAAACATGCTGGCTCTGAGAAGTGCCATTCCTTATCTTATCATTTCATCCAAGAATGGGCAAATTAGAAAGAAAACATTGGACATGTTATGAGCCTGCAATGCAGGATACAATGTAATGTTCTTTGCATGAGGCTGAGGTAGTTCTTCAAGACCGATTTTATTCCTTGTTCCTTGTGACCCTGGTCAACTCTGGAACTAAATCCAGTGGGCAAAGTCTGTAATAAGCATGACTCACCTCTTCTTGGCTTCTTAGTTGTGCCCTCTTCCAGATTCACAGCTGAGATCAGTGGTTCTGTTGGTGGTAGTGGGGGGGGGGGGTCGGTTGAGTTGTGGGTGCAGGGTTCCAAACTGCCAGTGGTAGATTAAGCTGACTAGGCAGTCTTTGTGGGAGCACTGCTGAGATGTCCTGTAGTATTTTAAGAGACACTAATGTTTGAACATGAGAAAGGGCTATGACCATAGAAAACACTATTCAGATGGAGGGCTCCTGGATCCAGATGCACAATGTTTTCTGGTTCCATAAGTATCAACATTTAGTGTACACCATCCTCTCATGCAGTAGTACCAGTATCCATATTTATTTGTTACACTCTCTTTGTTTCACCATTGTGAATACAGGGTCTACAGGCAATAAGCCAGGAGGTCATACTTAGCATCTGTTCTACTGCTAGCACCCCTCGCCCCCATTCTTTTGGCACAGTGCTCAGATGGCTGAATCTGATGGAGAGGCCCAGATGATGTGCCAATTGGGGCAAAATCTTCACTAGAAAACTTCATAATTGCCGAGCCTGACTACAAAAAAGAAGGGGAGGACTGCCGCTATAGACCAAACTGTAGTATCTCCTATATTGTTCAATATAGCAAAGTGTCAAGCAAAATCAACTAATTACATAGATAAATAGACAATGCTAGCAGAAAAAGGCCCATAGACCCATACAGTCTGCCCACCCTTCCTAACTACTCTGCATTTGCCTTAGTGGTCTTACCCTTGTTTCTGCCACCCCTTTTCTAACTAATCCCATATGCCTGTGACCCTGTCCCATCCTTGTTTGAAGGTGGTGACTCCCAAGAATTGGCAATCTTAAGACTGCCATATACCAAGGGCCCTACTGGTAACTACTGGTAATGTGAACTTAAGTTTGCTCTAAACAAAGGTGTCTAACCAGGTGACTGTCTTTACCAACTTGGCCGTCACTATTAGTAGGGACATTCGTATAGCATTGCTCCAGACAAAGAGGGGATGACTGGGTGATTGTCCTTAGCAAGATTGCCATTTTAGATGGGTTGCCATTAATATAATGACTCCTGAATAGCCACGCTGTTAGACCACAGTTCCCTTAAACAGCATGGCTGCCAAGCTGGCATTACCATTTAAAACTGCTACACAAATGACTGCACCACAATATGAAATATGGGAAAACTGAGGTCCAGGTCCTACCAATCAGTACTACTTAGGGGTGATCGGTGGTTGGGACCCAACAATAATGGGGAAACCTATGGCAGTGACCTTCCCTCCTCATTAAATATGCTGTGATGTAATGGATCCAGAGTGCCATAAAGGCTGCATTGTTTAGCTGCTGAGAACCCTGAGAAATCCATCCAAACATATCACAATTAAATTATGCCATCTATACAGCCTTAGTAGGAAAGTTACATGCGATCCTTTTCTTTTTTTAATTAAACATATTTAAATCCTCTTTAGAGAATAACATAACTACAAATAATCTTTAAACAAAAGACACAATACTCTTCAAAATTCAAATATGTTATGAATTACACCTAATATGGGACACATGATGGCTTTCAAAGTAGCAAATGATAAGATATATTGCTAAGCTTTTATATTATTTTTTATTTTCCATATTGTCAAGTACAGTATCCCTCTTTTGTATGTGAGCATTTAGCTCATATTAAAAACCTAAGAATTTCGAATAATATCATTATTGTGACAAACAGTTGCTATTTTCTTTACCTGGAAATTATTTTCATTGTCAATTTAATTGAACTTGTCTTTCAGTGAATGCTTTTATTTGCTCAACACATGCACATTTTTTACAATTAGGACAGTCTTTTTTTAATCGAAGGATTCTTTTAGTACAGTAAACCCTCCTTGATAATTTCCCAGCACTCCTTTAGGGGAAGCTTAGCGTCAGCATTGCACTATGGGTTGTGGATAATCAATTGCCATCCTCTTGGTTTCTTGCAGTATTCACAGATGAGGGATGAAGTTTTCAAGTCAAACCTGGTCTGTGCTTTCATTGTTCTTGTATTTATCACAGCAATCCAGAGTTTACTTCCTTCATCAAGGTAACTACAAAAATAATTATTTTCATCAAAATTCTATTCATATCTGGGTAGACATTACAAAGTGTATGTGACCTGCATAAAACTATTTCAACTTTGAAATAAATATATTATATTTCTGAAAGGAGTGAGATGTGAGGGTTGTGCCACTGATGAGCATTAAGTGCAATAATTTCAGTTGCTTTTGTACCATGAAATTGCCATACAGCTCTAATCAAATGTCACTTTTAAAGTAATGTAGCTGAAGATATGTCCATGGCATAACTGTATCTCATGTTTTGAGGATTCAAACATTTATCTAGTTAGTTATTCAGAAATCACCCTTTAGCGCACATGCTCACTTACAAAAGTTCCACATTAAGGATAATAAAAAGCATTAATCCAGATTTAAACTATAAACAAAACAAAACCAACAGTTCCAGTCGAGAATAGTCAGTGTAGACAATCTGAACATATAGGTACAATCATAAACAAGCAACTGTGGCTCCAAGGAGCCTAGTCAACAATAAGGAATGAAAGCCCTCGGTACTGGCATGGTACAGTGTGAGTTGCATAACAATTAATGAGAATGGTATATTAGGTGACTGAATTGTAACAGGAGCATTTGGAACTAGCAATGAGTTTTCTCTCAGTGTCTTCATGAAATTGACAATTTTTGGGAGTCCTACCAGGACCACATCCATTTCAAAGATAACGCTCAATGTTTGGACTACTGGCACAATGGCAACATTGCAAATTGTGATGCGAACAACCAGGGTTCAGAGTTGGGCTTTGAGCATAGAGGTACCAGTGGGGGGAGGAGGAATGACCATCACAGGTTCTTGCCTTCTCTGGGAAGAGAGGATTGCCAACACTGTTATGATTATGTCACCTGGCAGACCACATTTGGCAGTGCAGCAGTTGATGCTGGTAGGGAGTGGGGATGCCAATGGTCCCACAGAAGTGTGCCTTGCATGCTTGCACCTATTCCCCAGAAGTTTGCATCACAGTGGGAAACAATCAAGAGGATAAACTCCAGAGCTGCAGGATGATGTCTAGGAACTACTAGGTCCCACACCATCAACTGTATACCCCCATCAGTGGGCCTCTAAGGGGTGCTAATCAGAGGGCCCTATAAAGGGCCAGGCCATGGGGTAAATGGAGAACAGGACAGAGATGGTAGTATTGGTGCTGGGAGGATGTCCAGAGGTCATAAGGGAAGAAAAGGGAGGAAATCATCTAAAAACAAACAGGGTAATTCGTATTTTACCTCCAGGTTCTCTCTACTGTGCCAGCCATTTTGAATATTTTTAGGGCTAGCCAGTTTTTATTTGTATACTGCCCAGACACTGTTTTCAGTTGTTGTTGTCTATTACCAAGAAGCATTGACCAGCCAATTTAGTATCTGATTGTTCTAAGCCAGTCATTAGTTTTATTTGTTTTTTTTATCATTTAACATTTTCTCCTCTGCAGCCACAGTCCTGCTTTACATCCAACCACCGCTCCACTCAGCCGCTGACCCCAAAGCTCACATGCCCAGCTGGCAGAGGCAACTACAACTGTGAAAGGGGCCCCCCATAGCTCCCTACACCCGGCAAGGAACCAGTACTGGCACATGCCTCCAGGCATTGTCAGCCGGCGGAGCTGCGGCTATCAAACTGCCTCAGACCCGTGCTGCTATTTACCCCTGTTGTTTTTCCCCATTGGGACCATGGACATGCAATGACATCCACCCACATATGTGCAGACGTCTGCCATGGTCCCCCCTCCGCTACACCGCTGCATGCGGTACCTCTGGGCATCCCAAGGGGTCACCGCAGCATGGTGTAGAGTCCCCATCCCACCCCCAGGACTAGGAGAGCTGTCTCCCAAAGCTCAATCCCAGTCCTCCCCTGCTGACCCCTGATGACCCAAGCTCATTCCCAAACCCGGGTCACCGGTGTAGCGCGAGGTGTGGCGTCCAGCACCTCAACCCTCAGTGCCACTGGGCCGGCCAATCATTAGTTTTATAATGTGCAAGCACTAAAAAGCATGTAATATAGGAAGCATGCTTGAAAAATATTTGACTCACTATGGGTTTTATCAAAGTGCATATAGTAAAACATGTCACACTGTTTAGGAAACATGGCATCAATAGCATCAGAAGCTGGCCCACAGAGAACACCCTGATTCTTTGTGTAAAATCCTACTGTTTGATGTTATTGAAATGGAAAAGATCTCTATAGTTCTCTACTGAAAAGCACTAGGAGTGCTACTTATCCAGACTACTGTCCTCATATTGCAATAAAAAGGGAAGTTTTGAGAACCAGGAAAGTAACTGCTTCACTGCAATAATACCAATGCGTATAGCTTTAAGTACTGACTTCAGATTGTGTTTCCATTGCAGGATGATGCCAATGGTGATTCAGTTTTCCATTCTTATCATGCGCTGCACGCTGCTCTTGTGCTAATAACCACTGCTGAGGATTACAAATGTTTACCACTAGTGCTGCGCAAAACCTGCTGTTGGATTAACGAGACCTACTTAGCCAGGAATGTCATCATCTTCGCATCCATTATGATAAATTTCCTTGGAGCTATGATGAATATTGTAAGCATTAGTGTGAAGAATATTGATTCTGCTACAGCAACTGGAAAAACTGCATTCAATGAAGCCTGCTAATCATTATACTATACAGCTATAGCCTTGCATTTCTTTATCTGCCACCCACCCCAAAATGGTTTGCTTCTACACAACCAGTAATTTCAAATTAGCACTTATTTGATGTTGTTTGAAATACTATTCTGAAACCATCATTGCAAGAGTTTTGTAAATTAGCCTTTGTTAGAGTGAAAATTAGTTAGTCATTGCCTCATGAGAATGAAACTCTTGAAAGCAACTGACACTTGTAGGTTGCAATCATGTGTAAACCCTAGGCTACTGCAAGGGCACAGAGTCTAAGTACCAGAAGTGATAGGCAAGCAAGAATCAGTGAACTGGTCAGTGCCTCAAATGTGGTTGCTTTTGATAATTCATGACAATTTCCAAACCGTGACACACAAGGCAGCAGGAATGCAATCATGGTCCTTCCAGAGTTGTTTTATTTAGTCAAAACAATCTTAAGCTAATGCAGTCTCCCTCTATAGTAATCTGACTTCTAGTAACTAAGTGGCAACACATACCACTGCTATGAAAATATATAATTTTGTACCAATGTTTGGAGCTGCTATCAGTGAATGGGAAAATATGAGAAAAGGGAGTTATGAAATGGGACACGTTTGTAAAACATTATATTGAGTCCAGAAAATGTGTCCTTCTTGCTAAAACTCCAGTAATAGGAGTGATATTAGAGGTCAAGAGGTATTAAACAACATACTTGTCTTGCTCACTGGTGAAATGCTCAACCATTACAATGCACTTCAGCTTCTTTGTTATAAGTGATAATTATATTTTCACAGGAATGAAGAAGCAGTCTGCCATGCACTCAAATGTTGATCACACCTTTAAAATAAGTGTGTTTTTTGTTGGTAAGAAGCCACCTACATATCAAGCCTACTGAACTGGCTCTTCTCTCTGTTCCAAAAATTCGAACAATTGCTGGGAGAACTTCTTTTTCTAGCTCCTAGGCTTTGGAACTCTATTTCTCCATATACATCACTGTCAGTCTGTTCAGATTTTCCATACTTCCTACTGTAGACACTTACGTAATGAATTCGCTTGTTCCTGCTTATAGCTGAGGCTGCCTCGCCAGTGCTGATACTTGTCTCTTTTTTACTATAACCTCATCTTTAAGGCATATGTTACCTTCAGTTGTTTAATCCTTGCACTTTTGTATTATTTATATCTTATACATTATATAATTTGCATATATATCTTTCTTTCTCAGTAATATACATATATATATATATATATATATATATATATATATATGAGCAAAAAACTCCATTTAATGCATCAGTTAGGGTTGCTCACAGTGACAAAAGTGAGAAATTAGATGTTGGGTTCTACCCTTGCACCCCACCCACCTCCTTCCCCACCAACAGGCATTGGGGGTGTGTTGAGATCATCAGTCTAACTCTCACCCCATCCCATGTGTAAACAAGCTGAGGTTGTGCAGTATAGGAGAATGGAGCAAGAGTTGGGACCGATGACTTCGCACGCGATGCCTGTTGATGAGAAATGGTAATGGTGGTGGTGGTGGAGAGGTGGGAACTAACATTGAATTTCCTCACATTTGTCACTGTGGAACAACTTTAACTGATGCGTTAATGGAGTTTTTTGGCATGAATTTCCAGACTTTTTGAGAATGTGCGCTATAAATAGTGAAGTAATGGTAACGCAAATCCAAGCGCAAACGGTAACTCACATGGTGACACAAACATTAATGGTAATGCAAATGGTAATAGAAATACAAGCACAAATGTTACTGCAAACAGAAATGCAAATGCAAGCACGTACGCAAACACAAATTGTAACGCACACGGTCACGGTAATGCAATTGGAAATGCAAATGCTGACGGTAACACCACGTTGAAGCCAAAGGAAACACAAATGCAAATGGAAATGCAAACAGAAGCATGTATGCAAATGCAAATGGTAATGCACACAGTGATGCAAAGGTAAATGATACCGCCAAATGGTAATAGAAAAGCAAGCGCAAAGAGTAATGGAAACAGAAACGCAAACACAAGCAGGTATGGGATCACAAACCATAACATACACGGTCACGGTAACACAATTGGAGATGCAAATGGTAAAGGTAACAGCAATGATGATGCCAAAGGAAAAAGAAAAGCAAATGCAAATGGAAGCACGTACACAAACACAAATGGTAATGCACACAGTGATGTAAAATTAAATGCAAACAGAAACAGTAGTGGAAACACAAATGGTAACAGTAACGCAAACGCAAATGAAAATACAAAGCGAAACGTACACGGTGGCGTACACGGGAACACTAATGCAAACAGGTACGGAAACGCAAGTGGGAACGCTAACTGTAACAGTAACAGTAACGGAAGCACACACCGTGTTTTTGCCCAAGAGCTGCATAGATGCACTTTTACATGTTGTGGACAGTGTTTTGCTTGTGGTGGTGGCTTGAAATTGGTAGGATACCTAGCCTTAGTGTCATGGATATAGTTTTCAGTCATTGTGTGTGTTAAAAGTTAGCAGGTGCAGAACTGTGCAAGTCTGACGAATGAAAATCTCATAGGTTAAAATGTTATATGTCGGACACGGTTTGGTCTTTTCACTTGAAATTTGGAGGGTGTTGATTGCATGTCCTGTGAATGTAAATTACAGTATTTCCATGTCAGAAAATATTTTTGGGGCAGAGATATGGCGTGGTGCAGTTTACGTTCTGCGGACAGGGTTTTGCTTGTGGTGGTGGCTTGAAATTGATATGCTGCCTTGCCTTAGTGTCATGGATGTAGTTTTCAGTTGTTGTGTGTGCTAAATGTCAACAGGTGTGGAACTGTGCCACTTTACGAATGAAAATTTCAAATTTTGACATGTCATATCTTGGACACGGTTTGGTCTTTTTACTTGAAATTTGGATGGTGTTGACGGCATGTCCTGTAGATACTAATAGAGTTGTTAACATGTCAGACAATATATTTTTTGTGGACATATTGTGCGGCACAATTTACATTTTGTGGACAGTGTTTTCTATTGTTCTACTAGATTAACATTTGTTTGGTGGCTGGCCTTGCTATTGTGAATGCACTTTTTAGTCATTGGGTGTGTAATATGACCTGACACTCACAAGTTGGTGGGCCCCACGCTCCCACCAACTTACGCAACTTTCTACTTTTCTATTCTTTATTAAAAAGTAAGGAAATTCTTCACCAAAAACTTCATTAATGAATCAGTTAGGGTTCTTCTACAGCAAAAAAGCAAGGAAATTCATTTAAGGGTTCCCACCGTTGCAACCTCACCCCAACAACAATATCGCGTGCATTGGGTCTATGGCCTAACTCTCACCCCATCCTATGTAAACAAGCTGAGGTGGTGCGTATAGGAGAATGGGTGAGAGTTAGGCCCTATGACCCCAATGCACACCCGATGCCTGTTGGTGGGGGGGTGAGGTGGGGGTGGGGTGCAAGGGGTGGGAACCCTTAAATCGAATTTCCTCACTTTTTTCACTGTAGAAGAACCCTAACTGATGCATTAATGAAGTTTTTTGCATAGCATATATATAGCTAGATAGATATATCCTGCACAATGATGCAATCCTGATTTATTTTTCTCCACTGTTCAAATGATTATGTCATTGTATTGTACTACTAGTCTGACTGTAACTTCCTGGGTTGTGTCTGAAAATAGGCAAATCTTTGACTAGTGCACTTACGTGATAACCAAAAACTAAATTAAAAAAATATATTATGAGCAGAGCTGTGCAAACCACTAAATAGTCAAACTTGCAAATACTGCACCCTAAGCCAGGAAACAGTTTAAATGTTGATCAACAGCTTAATCTTGAGCATCACTTCATTTTAAGTTATTTAGGTTGTTAGGGTAATTTAGTGACCTTTTTTGCATTTGCTTTTTCAAACATCCTATTCCTGGTTCAGCAGCTATCTGGCCATAAGCAACTGATTCAATCAGGAGTTAGCCAGTCTACTTTGAAGGAGATCACAAATGGAGTTTCCTAGGATTCTGTCATTGGCCTTCTGTTGTTCTCACTGTTTATTAATGATCTACCCAAACACTGTGGTTGCGCCAAGGCCCTGCTTTATGCAGATTATGCAGTGCAATATAGGTGCCACTCAGACCTTGAGTTGATTGAGTCAGGTCTCAGTGCTGACTTCTAATTCTTGGAATCCTGGTTCAAGGCCAATAAGCTCCTATTAAATGCCAAGAAAATGAAGTCCATCTTCTGTGGCCCTCGCTGTCTTGATCTAGACAGGAGTAAACTATTAAAAATGTGTTCACTTAAGGATGATCCCATTGAGACTGCTGATTCTATTAAGTACTTGGGTATTTTCATGGATAAGGTACTCTCATTTAAGCCTTATATTGACTGGATGACCAAGCTGCTAAACCAAAAATTAGGGCTACTTTATTGGCTCAACCCATACCTCACTTCAGAAGCTAGGCTATCCATAGCCAACAGCATTTTGCTCCCTGTCATTCAGTATGGTGCTCTGGTCCTATTACCACTTAAAGATACTGAGATCTCTAAACTCAAAGTCCTGTATCACTGTGTGTCTTGGTTTGCTGTTAGTACTGGCAGGAGGGAGCACCATTGCAATGTACTGTCCATGTTAAACTGGCCCACCTTGGAAGAAAGACTCCACTACCCTGTGCTGTGCCTGGTGCATAAAATATTACACCCCCCCTCCCTGAACCTTACTTCCATCCTCTAGTTTATACCTAACAGGAGGCATCTCTGGTCTTTCTCCCAGTTCCTCCTAACAGTCCCTAGAACTTTAATAACTGCTGGCAGTAGCTGTTTGTTTCCATGGCTCCTAGGCTATGGAATAACCTCCCACCTGATATCCTTGCATGCACTGATTTTGAGGCCTTTAAAACCTTCTTCAGAGAGCCGGCCCACTGGTGCAGCAGCAAAGTGTCTGCTTGCAGCATCTATATCCCGAGTTCGGAGATGGACTCTGGAGTGGGAGGGCCAGCCAGGAGCAGAAGAATTGAGCATCCCAGGGACTGCTCTCCTTCTCCAGGAGGAGGGGGGAAGAGTGTCCGGTGCTCTGTGGACCTCTGGCAGAGGCTGGGGGCACTGCCGCTGCTGGCACCATCATTTCAGGGGGGGTGGATGCTAGCCATCATTGCACATCCCCACCCCAGGGACCAAGCAGCCACAAAAATGCTGCCTAACTTGAGGATGATGCCACCTCCTGGTACCCAGGTACCTGACCCCAACTGATACCTTGTTCCACTGGATGGCAGCCCCTGCAGCCCCACTCAGTGGGGTAAGCATGGGAAGCACTGCCGGTCATGGTGATGTGACCAGTAATCTGGACATGTCTCTGTAGGGGGGATTGTCTCAGTGGTCTTGCGTTGGGGGTTAAGCCAGGGCAAATTGGGGTCCAGTTGCCAGGGGGATGGCAGGTCCCGAGGTAGGGCTGAGAATAAGGGGTCTGGTGGCACCAAAAAAAAAAACCTTCTTCAGAGGTCTACTTTTTGTAAGTAGCCATTGCAGATGTTTCCCCTGAGGCACCTCTCTTTAGTTATTGGTCTAACCTTTGTCCTGCCTAAATTTCTTGTTCACTGCTGAAACCCTGTAGTACCTGTAGTACTCTCTTAACATTGCATTGCTAAAATAAGTGCAGTGTACAAACCTGTGAATTTGCCACGACTTTGCAAAAATTCTTAAATTACTTACCAATATTTAAATTAAAAAAAAAAAAGACTATTTCGTAAACTTAAAAAGAAGGAATCCCCAAACAGGGAAACAATCTATTTAAAATACAAATCCACATTACATTTACTTAAACATACCATAAAAAAAGCTAAAAATACATTAGAATTTAAAATAGCACATACTAAAGACTCTTACAAAACTTTATATTACTATTTAAACAGTAAGAAGAATACCACTAGGAAGATTGGACCTATTGTCCATAATAATAACATCATTAGCTCAGACTTAGAAACAGCGAACATATTTAATTCATATTTTGCTTCTGTGTTTTCTTCTAAAGATAATGTATTCTCTAGTTCTCAGGAGCAGCCAAATAAATCCACGCACTATATTATTTCTGAGCAAATGATCTTGACTGCTTTACATACTATAAAAAAAAATCATCAAGTCCAGGGTCCGATAATATTACACCAAGATTTTTACTTGAAACAGCTGAGGCAATTGTAGTCCCTCTCAAAATAATGTTCAATAAATCCCTTACAACTGGTCAGATCCCCCTTGACTGGTTAACAGCATTAGTTACACCTATTTATAAAAAAGTTAATAAAGCAAATGTTAAAAATTATCGCCCAATAAGCCTGACATCTGTTATTTGCAAGATTATGGAGAAGATTATTAAACTGTTAATTGAGAGAGAAATGGTAAAACTTAATTTGACTGACAATTCCCAACATGGGTTTAAAACTGGGTATTTATGCACCACTAATTTGGTGGCCTTTTATAATAACATTAATACTGGTCTAGATAATATTCCATCAGATGTCATACTTTTGGATTTCAGTAAGGCATTCAATAAAGTACCACATAATAGGTTGGTTCATAAACTGGAATTATGTGGGTTGTCATTTTGTCTTACAAAGTGGATAAGAAATTGGCTGTCAAATAGAACGCAAAGGGTAAATTGTAATAACTCTATTTCTAATCAATGCTTCGTCACTAGTGGAGTACTCCAGGGCTCAGTTCTGGGACCTACACTGTTTAATCTATATATTAGTGATATGTTTATTTCATCTTGAAATTGGCTCTCTAAATTTGTGGATGATTCAAAACTCGGTGGTTATGTGGACTCAGAGACTAATTTAGAATGTTTAACTTCTGATCTATTCTGTATTGAACAATGGGCTAAATTGAATTCCATGGAATTTAATATTGATAAATGTGTTGTTCTCCACTTTGGCAGAACAAACAAAAAGAATATATATCAGATAAATAATCTCCCGCTGAAATCATCTACAGCAGAAAGAGACTTGGGATTTTGTGTTAATAACAAATTAACTCCACATGATCACTGCCTGAAAGTTAGTAATCTGGCACATTCATTACTAAGCCAAATCAAGCGCTCATTTGTTGCAAAAACTAAGGAGTGCTTGATTCCATTGTATAGATCTCATATTAGGCCCCATTTGGACTATGGATCTCCTTTTTGGAATCCCTATCTTGTTGGTGATATAATTTTATTGAAGCGAGTTCAGCGCAGGGCTACAAAAATGGTCTCTGGGTTAACAAATAAATCAGACTCTGAGAGGTTGGATGCGACTGGCCTTCAGACTGTCCAAGCTAGATGTTGTAGGGGTGATATTTTGCTTATTCATAAAGTGCTACAATCTCCATCTTTGTTAGCTCATTGCAATCTTTCTATTTGTTCAAATAAAAAAACACTTAGGTCTCATAACAAACAGATTACTATTAAGAAAGCAAATTTAAACAAAAGAAATAATTATAGAACATATACATGCATCTAGACTCTGGAATTTATTACCTCAAGAAATGGTGAATATTCTAAATGTTAATACCTTTAAAAAACACTTTGACAATTGGTGTAAACGAAATCAGTCTTATTTATACTGACCCACGTGTGGGGGAAAGAATCAAGGTGGGCCTCGGCCTCCTTTATTTTCCATACATAAACCTAGTAAACGCTATTTGTAGTTCATTGTTTACAGTTGCTGTCTGTATCATAGAAACATAGACAATGAAGGCAGAAAAAGACCAGCGGTCCATGCAGTCTGCCCAAGTTCCCTATAACCCCTGGAACCTACTGTTCCTCCGGTGTACTAACCCTCCCGTCCTCTCTCTATTCTCCTCCTTGGTCCTGTCACCCCCCCAGTAACCACTGTTCCCATCCCCTGACTGTTTTTGCATCCACCACTTCAGCCGACAGACTGTTCCAAGGTTCCACCACCCTTTCCATAAAGTAGTACTTCCTCACATCTTTCCTGAACCTACCTCCTGTTAATTTCCATTCATGTCCATGTGACCAAAATTGATATTCAGGTTAAATAGTTCCTCACAGTTCACTTTGTTAATTCCTATATGGAATCTGAAGGTCTCTATCACATCTTATGTCTCCCCTTCTGTCTCCAGGGAGTACATATTTAGTGCCTTGAGTCATGATAACTATGAAGTTATATGTATTTAATGATCATGGTTGTATGTAATTAATTCCCAGTCACTCCTGAAGAAGGGCCTTTTAGTCTCAGTAGCCCTACCTGGTTAACAAAATCCAAATAAATAAATTTGGCCACAAGGAAAATACCTATAATTTTCATCCATGATGCAGTGCTGCAGTTGACACACAGCAAGCTTCCAGCCTTCCCAAAAAATTACTGTGTCTATATGACACATACAGTAGCTGCCTAACCACCATCAGACTGACTCACTAACCAAACTGGAATTCCAGGTATTAGGTTTGCTGCTCTGCATTCTTACTGTCAAATCTAAACTATGCAGCAGGCCATGGTGGAGGCGTGGAACAAGTAAGAATATGAGCACTTAGAACACAGTTAGCTGTGCACTGTGTACATTTTCACTGCTACTGCTCAGCCAGTGCTGGGGCATTTCTGGCTCAAAACTGATCTACATTCCAACTACAGCATGAATCATATTGCAATGTTTGGCGCATAGTGTAGTGCTTGTGTATACTTATGGATTTGAACTTTGGCCTTTCTCTATTCACACCCTTGGTAGGTAAGCCGAGTAGCGAGTAGGGAATAGAAGGCCCAGCACCAAGGGTGAGCAGAGTGCCAGAGGAGGAGGAGGTGGGGAGGATGGTGGGTGTTTCACAATGCTCTGAACAGAAGCTGCTGGGAGAGGCTGACCTTCATTTGGAATGTAGGAGGAGCTATTCCCCCACACTGAACCTCGGGCTTCAGCTCTCCCAATATTGATAATCTTTTATATTTTCAGTATATCATTTTTAATATTTGTAAAGTAATATCAATATTTTTGTTATCGATATATATAAAAAATACTCCAGTACCTGTATATTGATATATATTTTAACTAGTAATATATTTTGTTATTAGCTCTTTCATATATATTCATTAAAAAAATCTTAAAAACATCTTTTAAATAGTGTTCATTATTTACACTTCAGCCTAGAGTATTTCATGATGAGCAGTGCCACTGTTAATATTCTATACCTTCATCTTATACCTTTAATTGTGTCACAAACATTTAGTGTTCCCTTCAAGTAACCCCGGATCTTCTCTGCATCAGCATGCAATGCCTGCAAAACCATGTAAAGATAATTAATATATTTTGGAACAAATGATTCAATAGACAGAAAAACCCAATTGGTCATGTAGTCCATCCCTTTGCCACCTCTGCAGATTTACTTATAGTATTTGATTTGCTTTAGCTGTGATATGATTGAGTACACTAGAGGGGTACTGTATGTTAATACTGCCATGCAAGCCACTCTTAAGGTTGTAAGAGTGGTCTCATGTGCATTCTTAGGGTAACAGAGCTGCAAACTGAAGGTAACACCCCTAAGAATGCTCAGTTAGTTTTTCTGACCATAATAATATATAGTATTATAGTATATGGTTACCCCTTGTGCATGAATTCCATCTTAAGTAAAAGGCTGTTGTACCACAGTTCAAATGTCATAGAATGCTGTTGTACCCTTCTGTGATATAACAGCTTTTCTAATTAGAATAGAAACGTGTGCTACTTACTGTTTTGCTTTCATCCCCCCCATTCACAGAACTTATGCCTTCCCATAAAGCAACATTTTCTGTTTTTTCAACATTTTAAAAAAGCAGAAACCCACCCCTTACCCATGTGTGTTTTCAACAAATGGGTGAGTGTTTTCTTGTTTGTTTGTTTTTTAAATAACAAAATATTCAACTAAAGATTTTTGGGGAAGAACAAATAAAGCAGCATTTTTATTTGTTTGTTTGTTTGTTTGTTTCAAACCATATACTATGCAAAATAGCACATGGGCAACCATGCTCAGCTCCACAGAGTTTACATCTTAGAGTTCTGATGACATGAGGCACCTCTCAGGTTTTGCTCTTCTGGTCCCTATGATGTCATTAGAACCATGCAGTGGAAAGATACCCTTCTTGAGCATGGTTGTCCATGCATTATTCTCTGTATTGATCATGGTTGATTAATAATATATTAAAAATCCCTCCCTCTCAAATGTGTCCATTTCCAGGGTGCCTGCACATGAGAAACTCTTAATAGACTAAAAGTCTCTCCCTTGATCTATAATATATTTTTAATTTCCACTTCTGTGAAATTCCCCAGAGCATGCAGAACTCCACAGAATGCAACATTCCATGAAATTCAAATTACACTATGAGACATTTAGTATTAAATTAAATGGCACTCTGTCTTCAGTGTCTCCCCCTACCCAATCTACCATAAGAACAGGTCTCAAGTCTAGGCAGCTATGATGCTGAACCCAGGAGTAATCATTCTTTCAAGGAGCCTTTATATTGTTCCAGCTTTGACTAATAGTATTAGTTCAGTAGTCCTTCTGCAATATACATAGGAATGCTTAGGCATAGTGCAGTAGGTGGAATGATAGGTAGAATGAATGGTTAGTATGTGAGGTACTGAATAGGATTGCACTGAATACTTTGAGAGAGTATGTACAGTTGTACAGTAGTGATGTTTAAATGCTTATGCAATGTAGTTTTGGTGTATGCTCTCTTTGTCCCTTCTACAGGGACTTCCACCCTTTTGAGATGTGCAAAGACACAGGGACCCTCTTGAGAGAGCTTCTGCCTCTAGAGGAACTACAGAGCAGAGGACCCTTAGACTAAAGGTATCTTTGAGTAGAAGAAGACCTAAAAGGAAAACCTAAGTAGAATGTACAAACATTTCTCAGAGGAAGAAATGTGAAGCAGCTATGAAGTATGACATTACTGATGAGAGTGTTACCACTATCAAGACCCAACTCATAGCATAATTATTAACATAGAGGATAACGGATGGGGGATGGACAATAACTGCGCTATAATTGCATCGAGCAGTTTCCTTGACAACAATGTAAACCTCAAGAGCACAGCTCAAGAGGTTTACTGTTGTCAAGGAAACCACAAAATGCAATTTTAGCATGGTTGTTGTCCGTCCCCCATCCATTATTCTTTATAGTGTATGGGGAAATCCTTGGTAAAATTAATTACAGTGATGGAATCCTTCTGTTACATATTGTAACACAGTTTGGCTGAATAAATCCGGTTTGCTGTTTTGAAATGTGTCATCATGCCATCGTGACCTAACAGCTACAGCTTCACGGTTGTTTGGACATTCATTGAGGAGATGCAGATGGGAACAAAGGTAATCAGGCACTATCAAAAGAAAAAAACACATTTTGGGGATCCATCGCTGCTGTCTGCTTATGCCAACTTACAGGTTTTAACTGAACCGTTTTGAAAATGCATGCAGACGGTAGCAGCGATCACTGTTCCAAACACAGAAATGTGCTGGAGATAGCGTTCTAAGTTGTTATGGTATTGATGTGACATACTGAGGCACGGTTAACAAGCTGCTGATGTCACAACAATACCATAACAACAGGATAAACATGGCGATTTATATCCATAATAAGGGCTCCCCATACATTATTGTTTAGTTATTTAATATATTATGACCTCTGTCTCAGTGGAGAGGAATGCTCACTTTGCGGAGGAAACCTCTTAGGACCCGAGGACTATGTTGCCATCTCTCCAGGCTTAGGAATATTTTTACTATACTGAATAAAGGAAAGGACCTCAGATATGCTGCTTCAATTAAAGGATGCTATTTTCTGCTACCTTTGACTCCAGCAAGATTTCCATATCATGAAAGTGTCAGGGCAAAGCCCTATGAGATACCCATATGAGAACTGAGCCTCAGTGAGAGGAGCCAGTCAAATGCCTGGACAGTCTGGTGGACATTAGAAAGGGAGAAGCAGTGGAATGAGGACACATCCAGAATGCAAGACCCATGTCCAGAATATCCAAGCAGGAACAATGCACAAAAGGATGAAGGTGATGGAGGCCAGTCATAGCCAATAAGTACAAGGCAGTGGCAGGGAGGCAGAAGAAAAACTGCCCCGTGGCATACACCAAAGAAGACAGCAAGAGTGGATAGAGGCTGCTGAGGCACAGGGGTGCTAGGTGAGGAAGATCCAGTGCATCAAAGAAGCAAAGAGGAGAGCTAGGAAGGCAGCAGAAGCACCAGCATCCAGCAGGGGCAGCACAAGATGAAGACAAGAGGTCCCAGCACAGGGTGGCTACCAGTAATAAGAGCAGCTGAGAGCCAGGAGCAAACCCAGAAGAAAGCCTAGCACAGAACAGGAGGTAGGAGGACATGGAGGAGTTGTGCTGAAGCAGGAGACTGATGACAAGACAGCAAGACAGAGGAGCAGCCAACCAAGCCAGAGGGAGCAGGACCAAAGGAGCTGGTGGGTGAATCAGATAGGAGGAAGTGCCACAGGGACTACTGTAGCACAGCAGCGACAACACAAGCTGGAAGCAAATGAGTCTAGGAAGGAGCCAGGAGGAGAATCAGGTGGGATGCCTGAAGCAGTAGCTGCTAGGAAAGCAGCTGCAATGTACCCTGGAATTTGTGATTTGCATTGCTTTTGAAAACTGGCAACGCACTGGCAGCTCACATTGTGTTGTTTTACAACCAGCTCATGAGCAACTTTTATAAAATGTTATTGCAACTCATCTGTAATGCATCTGCAGTTCCATCACAATGAAATGAAAAACTAAGCTACAACTCTTAGGCAACAGTTTTGTATGAATTTGTGATGGTTCTAGAAACACTTATGCAACACATTGAGAAGTGCTAAAGCATCTCATTGGTGACAGTTTAAGGCAAAGTGTACAGTAGTAGAAGGAGGACTGGCAGAGTGGGTAGGATAACCAGCAACTACCTGGCAGCTGCAATGAAATGAGTATCCAATGAACTCTTGAGCATTCACAGTTTAAGTGCCACTTATGGCGTGTATCATGTGCTGCTCCACGAAACTATAGACTTCACCTACAGTTTCAGTAGCCTGAACAGAATAGTCTGCCACATGTTCAAAATGCAGTTCATACTGAACTTTATGAAGGTACAACCATTTAGTGAAAGCAAATTGCTATTTTTCTAGTAGCAGCCAGCACAATTCAGGCTTTACTGTAGCAACTGGCTCATGTTGCACCTGGGAATAGTGTTACAGTATGAACAGGAAAAGCTGTACTAAAACACTATGTACAAATTGACTTGCTAGACAAAAGGATAACCAGACCAGGGCAAGTATTTGTGCAGGCATTGTTCTTTTCCTGTGTGAAAGGGTTTAGGAAACAATGGCAGGGAACTACACAGTTATCCACCCTGGCTGGCAGGGTAGTTATAATACATTGGCAGGAACTGTGATATAATACTTAGACTACTAGCACTCTACTCCCCCCCGCCACACACACACACATTGAGCTTGTCTGAAGCACAACCTGACATTGACGTATGACACCATCACAATTCCATCAAACTAATGCTGGCCCAGTGGTGTGGCAGGGCTAAGGTGATGGACACCTTGCCAGCTGCCACACCAGTGACCCCAGTTTGGGAGTGGACTTAGACTGAGCATCCAGAGGAAAGCTCTCCTCTCCAAGGAAGGGGTGGCATGCTGTCCTGCTGCCAACTGCCACCAAGTGGAGGTTCAGTGGCAGTGCAAGTGTGGACAAAATAGTAGGGAGGTGCCACAGGGCAAAGCAGGATGGGACTTGGGAGAAAATGAAAAATGTGGTGCTGGCTTTGTCAAGCCCTGCCTGCCTGCTTCTGAACCACTACACCACTGGGATAAACTTCCCCCCTCTTTCTGAATATGTTCTTCAAGGGGGCCCCTCCTTTCTCCTGGCCCTGTCACGGAAGGGGGGTAATCCTTGGGGGAACTTAGGGGGTCAGATAAGTTCCGGGGAGGCGGTTACCAGTTGTCGGAAGCAGCAATGATTCTGTTGGCTGCCTCTGCTGCACCAGGAGAAAAAGCTTTATATAAAACAAACAAAAAAAAGAAACAAGTCTATCCAACTATTGTTGTGGTATGGGTGGCAGCAAAAGAAATGATTGGTGGTTCCACCATAATTTCATTTTCATTGTGCTTTCTTGCTCAAGGTGGCCAGTGTAGTATAGATTGGCAAAGATGCTGATCAGAGATTTTGTTGATGAACAGTTATTCTGTTAAAGCATAGAATAGTTCCTAGACAATTGTGCCATGTCCTTCTGGATCATTAGTTGGCTTCATTCTACTTCCTGAGCTCCCACTCTCTCCTGCCTATCTCCAACAACCTGGGCTTGAACAAGGGGCTTTCTCATTAGTAGTCCACAACAAATAAAGAAAGGGAGGCATCAGATTCTTCTCTGTCCCATTCCACACCTGAGCTTAGTGACAATTCTAATTCTTACATTTTTGTATTTTTAAGTACAGCAAAATTGGATGCAGTCACCTATGAGGCTGGCATTACCAAAATTAAAGCCTAAATGGCTCATACTTTATGACTGGGTTTGGCTTAAAAAACTTATGCCTAACTCTCACAGCCCATCAGTACAGTGATAGTGTTGCCACTTGCAACGCATCTTCAGGGGAGGCTTTCATGAGCTGCCATTTGACTGTTACCTAGCAAAGGGTAGGTTGTAGCATTGCTGGCATGACAGATTAAGAGAAGATTGGGCATTGCTTGATGGAGTCATGGACAATACATGCATGGGAGTGTGCCCTGTGCATCATTCCTTGGCTGTGACACAGGCAGAAAACAGTGGGGGAAAAATGGCCACTGGCTAGGCAGAAGATACCCTGCCTGCCCCCACATCCATCACTGTGCATCCTCACCAGGCTCCTGGTCCACTCCCAGGTTTGCCTCCATCATGGGTGGCTGGATATTGGGGGAGGAGCTCTTTTGGAGCTGAAAATGCAGAACCCACCTAAGTGGGAGGGCTCAGTCCAAGCTGCAAACTAGCAATGTATTTTGTGTGGCCCAAGAAGTCACACAATGTCTAGGAGAAGGGCCACAACAGATTGGAGGTGACACTGGCAGCAGCAGAAGGCAATCCTGGTCAGATGGGCTGGGGGGCACAATTAGAACTGAAAAAAATATATATAAGCAAAACCAACTGCTCTACTATAATCTTTAGTAGCTCCCCTTAATCCATGAGAACAGAAAAATAGCAGCCATTCACTCACCACATGTTAAAAAGTTGTATTTATTGACAGTAGTTTACTAGTCTTGATATACTATATGTCAACATCCAGTTGTTTCCATGGCCCATACTATATCTTCTGGGTGAGTGATTCCCTACCTGTTTTTATTTAAAAAACAAAACCCTCTGCTAGGCAGTTCAAATATCATATCCTCTATGGAGAAGATTTTCAGACATTATAGACTGTTTCAGTTTCTTCTGGTCCCCATGCAAATCACCCTAGTCTGGTAGATGTCGTGAAGTTACAGGTGGCATGGCTGCTTGCTGTTAGCCCATAGGTTATTTTTAGGTTTTTTAATCAGACAAAAATGTAATAGTATACCCTAAAGGGAGGGCAATCCATCAGCAAAAGCATACCAGTGAATGGCCCAAGAGGAAAAGGTTTAATAATGATTTCATATTTCAAAGTAAAAGAAGAAGTCTGCATCTGTTTCTTAGGGTCTGCACACCAGTCACTCAAACATCATTACAGATTCCACTGAGCCAGAAGCAAACAAGGCAAGCAGCATTAAAAATGTTCACCCGGGGGTTGGTCCAGGGCATTTGCTTGGTATGCTGGTGATGCAGGATCAGGCCATAAACCCTGGAAGACAGGGGAATATGCAGGCTGGGAGGGCAAATGCACATCCATGAGGAGGTTGTCCTCCTTGGGGAAGTTTGAGCACCGTGTCACTACAAAGGGTTGCCATTGTCAATGGGGAGGTGGAGGTGCCTGTGGCAGCATGGGTGATATCTGGTATCAGGTACCCTGCCCCATAGGACACAGGATGCATACATGATGAGTACGAGGTAATAAGAATGAGGAAATAAAAAGGAAAAAATGCCAGCATTGAACAACAGATGACAGTCACATAGAAACATAGAAACATAGAATTTGACGGCAGATAAGGACCTCAAGGCCCATCCAGTCTGCCCATTTCTTTTTCTACCTTATAAATGTGCCATCGGCCTTTGCTCTGTCAGTGACCTATCTATTCATAGTCATTTGTATTGCTCCCTTATGCCTATCCCATGCCTGTTTGAAGCCCTGCACTGTATTCATAGCCACCACTTCTTGTGGTAAGCTATTCCATGCATCTACCACTCTTTCTGTGAAAAAGAATTCTCATATTCCCCTTAATCGGCCTCCTCTAATCTCATGCTGTGTCCTCTTGTCCTGCTATTTTCTTATATTTAAACATGTTAGACTCTTTCACCTTGTTTATGCCCCTAAGGTGTTTAAATGTCTCGATCATATCACCTCTCTCCCTCCTTTGCTCAAGGGTATACATATTGAGCTCCGTTAATCTGTCCTCATATGTCTTCTGATGCAGTCCCTGCACCATTTTGGTTGCCCTTCTCTGGACTGCCTCAATTTGGTTAATGTCCTTGTGAAGGTGTGTGGCTCCAATACTGCACGCAGTACCCAGATGGGGCCTAACCAATGTCTTGTACAGAGGATTATTACTCCCTCTTACGACTTGTGATACCCCTACTAATACACCCTAACACCCCTAGCCTTACCTACTGCTTTAGAGGACTGCTTGGATGATTTAGGTCATCAGTGATGATGATGCCCAAGTCTCTTTCTTCCTTTGTGACTGCTAGCAACTCCTCCCAGCCTATAAGTGGCTTCAGGGTTTCTCTTCCCTATGTGCATGATTTGCACTTCTTTGCATTAAATCCCAGTTGCCACTCTTCTGACCATTTTGCTAGTTTATCCAGATCTCTTCTCATTCTGCCCACCCCATCTGGATCATCTACTCTGTTGCAGATCTTGGTGTCATCTGCAAACAGACAAGCCTTACCCTCTAGTCCATCTGCGGGTCACTAATGAAGATGTTGAATAGGACTGGCCCCAGGACTGATCCCTGAGGTACCCCACTTGTGACTTGCATCTCTTCTGACTGTATACCATTTACCACCACTCTCTGTTTTCTGCCAGTCAACCAGTTTGCCACCCAGTTGACCAACTTCTGACCCACCCGAGCCTACCTAGCTTATTTATCAATCTTCTATGTGGAACAGTGTCAAAAGCTTTGCTGAAGTCAAGGTAGGCGACATCAACTGCTCCCCTTGGTCCACCACTCTGGTTACCCAGTCAAAGAAATCTATGAGATTAGTTTGACAGGACCTTCCTTTGTAAACCCATGCTGTCTTGGATCCTGTGCCCCTATGGATTCCAGGTGTTGCACTATCCTTTCCTTAAGGAGTGCCTCCATAATCTTGCCCACTACTGAGGTAAGACTGACTGGTCTGTAGTTCCCCGCCTCCTCCCTGCTACCACTCTTGTGGAGCGGGATCACATGAGCCCTTCTCCAGTCTTCTGGGACCTCTCCTGTGCTCAGAGACTCACTAAACAATTCTGCTAATGGCTCTGCTAGTTCCTCCTTTAGCTCCTTAAGTACCCTGGGATGTATGCCATCAGGTCCCATTGCCTTATCCACCCTGAGCTTAGCAAGCTCTTGTAGGACCCTTTCTTTTGTAAGGGTAGTGCTCCTCCCTCCCCCTGTGTCCATGATGCTGAGCTGTGGGCCTGCCTACCTTCTCTTCAGTAAATACTGAGCAAAAGTATCTATTTAGGATAGATGCCTTTACAGGGTCCTCCTCCTCACATGCTCCCTTTTCTCCATTAAGCTTAGCAATACCCCCTCTGGACTTTCTCCTTTCACTAATGTATCTATAGAAAGTCTTGTCACCTTCTTTACTGTTCGTACTAGTGTTTCCTCAGTTTGGGACTTTGCCTGCCTTACTGCCTTACCTGCTTCCCTTAGGGCAGTTTGGTATGCCTCCTATCTTCATCCCGCTGTGTTCCCTTATATTTCCTGAAGGCCAGCCTTTGGCTCTGACCTTTCTGCTACTGTATTTGAGAACCAAAGTGGTTTCCTTCTTCTTTGCACTTCCTTTTCTGTCTAACACAATGGGATGTTGCTTCAAGTATTGTATCCTTAATGCTTGCCCACTTTGCCTGTACCTCCCCACCTGTGTTTCTTTTTGCCAGGGCTAGCTTAACTCTGTTGGCCATCTTATCAAAGTCAGCTCCTCTGAAGTCCCATATATTTTGCCTTGGAATGGGATGATTTAGATGTAGTAGCCAAATTGAACCATACCATGTGATGGTCACTGGCCCCCAGGTGACCTTCTACCTGGAGATCTGTGATCCCTTCTTTGTTAGTCAGTACTAGATCTAGGATAGCCCTGTCTCTTGTGGGTTGCTGTACCAGTTGTTTGAGGCCCTCCCCCTGCAGGGAATCCACTATGAGTCTAGTTCTGGCAGATGTTCCTGCTGGTATTGACCAATCTATATCTGGCATGTTGAAGTCTCCCATTATCAGAACCTCCCCTTTAGCTGTCATGTTTTGTATATCTTCTAACAGTAATGTGTCTATGTCCTCCCTCTGGTCTGGGGGCCTGTAGACAACCCCAGTTCTTATGGCTGTCCCATTTCCTGTTTCCAGGGTGACCCACAGTTCTTCTGGCTCCTTATGTGTATTCTGAATTTCTGTAGCTTTGATATTTTCATTGACATACAGGCCACTCCTCCCCTTTTGCACCTCGGTCTCTTCTGAACAATACATAGCCAGGTACTGAAGTCTCCCAAGTGTGGTTACTGGTAAACCACGTCTCACTAATTGCTACTATGTCCAGTTTAGCCTCTGACATTATTGCCTGCAGGTCTGGGATCTTATTTCCCAGGCTGTGAGCATTTGTGTACATGATTTTCCATTGGCCAGATTTTGGTGTGTTAGTTGTTGGGTGAAGTTTGGCATTACCCTGTGCATCGTATGGGGAGACAAACCTTTTTTCTTACCTGGTGATGCAATTGAATGGCAAACACGCTGAATTCCTGTTTGACCACTAGCTGAGGGGAGGGTGTTCTTCCATTCGACGAAGGGTGCTGCACCCTCTCCCCATTTGCTAGTTTAAATATTCTGCAAAGACGTCAAACTTCTGCCCCAATGCACTGACTCCTCTTTAGTCAGATGCAGTCCATCAAATTTAAAGAACTTTCGCTCCCAGAACTGTTGCCAGTTCCCTACAAATCTGTGTCCTTTTTCCTGGCACCAGTCCTTGAGCCACGTGTTTAGCTCCCCTATCTCCCCTTCTCTGACCTTCCGTCCATCTGCTCCCTTCTCCCAGACTGGCAGGATCTCAGAGAAGGAGATGCTGGACGAAATAGATGATAGTTTGTCACCCAGCTTAGTCAGGTGTTCCTTGGTCTCCACAACTGACCGGCTGGTGAGATCATTAGTCCCTATGTGTACTAGGACATCAATGTTTTCTCCTGCTTTGTGAACAATTTTAGCAATGCGATCAGTGTCTCTCCATGCTGATGTACCTGGGAGACATCTGACCATCACCCCTGGCTGGAGATGGGTATCAACTCCCGAATCATGGAGTCTCCTATGATCAGAAGTTTTTGGATTTCCTTTGTGCTTGTTTAGTTTTGGTTCCTGATTTGGGTGAGTATTGTTGTGCTAGCTCCTGTGCCGCAGTGTCCTGCTCTGCAGTGTCTTCTGCCTCTTTATTTGATTTCAGAGATAGAGGCAGATACCTGTTTGTAGCGTTTATATGGTTTTTGGAGGTAATGTGTTGGAGAGCAGAGAGTGATGGGGCACCTGATTTGCTCCTCCTAACCACCTGCCAACCTCCTGGACCAACTACCCTCTGCGGTCGAGGTTTTTCTGTTGGATGCTGGGGAAATGGCGGTGGTTCTTATAATGTATTTCCTCTTCAATATGAAATTTGAGGCGTGCAATCTCTGCCCATGCTGCCCAGAGCTGAGACCAAGATCTCCAAAGGCCCAGCATGTAGGACAGTGTCCTAAATCCTGTAAGACTGTCCTTCTGAAAATTGTTCCACAGTACCTGCAGTTAATGAAATCCATTCCAAATAAGTTGCTGGGTTTGTAACCTAGTCAGAGTAATTAGAAGGAAAAAAAAAAAAAAATGCAAGTAATGGTTTAATTGTGCTTTGTTTAACTTGTTATAACAAGTTAAATTACTAGTGCCCCTGTAAATGAGATCACCTTGTGGAGGCCCCACTGATCCGCCCCTTCCTGCTCTGCCACAGGAAATGTCACAACTGTGGTACCCTATAAAAGGAGTGTAGCGTGGGTGGTTGGGGATGGGGGGGTGGCTGGGCCCTTCCCCTGCCTAAAAAGAAGAACCACGGACGAAAGAACAAGGAGGTAAGAGCAGAAACAATCAGTCAACAACAAATGCAGTAACCCTGAAAGCTTATCCTAATGTTAGATAAAACTGTAAAACCTGTAAAGCACCACCTGTAATAATTTCAGAGAAGATATACCCTGTAAGAAACACTTTGCTCCAGAGAAAAATAAAGCAGTAACAGAAGATATACCTTGCAAAAGACAATTTGTATCAGAAGATTACAGCAGTAATCTGTTAGCACACACCTGTAGGCACACCTTGTAATAATGCAGAAGAAGGTATACCAGCAACAACAATTTGAATCAGAGAAAAAATAAAGCAATGAAATGTTAGCCACAAACAGTAGCAATCCCTGTGAGTAGAAAATAAAAACACCACCACACAGTAAATCTGCTTAGCCAAACTAAGTCTTAATCCTTCTCCCTTGCTCTGGTAAGTTTCTCTACTCTGCCTTTCAAGCAGTCTTAGAAGGAAAGAGCTCAGGTGAAGCTAGGTGCCTTGGCCAGCAAACCAAGTCTTCTACCTACAAGATATCAACTAACCTGACTTTTTAACCCTTCTTTCTTTTGGAAATTACTGACAGTTTGCCAGCTCCACCCCCACATACACACCTAATCCTTTGGAAGAGCTGTGGGAGGAAAAGCAATTAGCTCCTTCAATGTGAGAAGGAGACTGAAACACCTCTGAGACAACAAACCTTTTCAACAAACAAGAATAAAATAAAACACAGTGTCAAACAGTAATTTTGCTTAGCCCAATGATAAAAAGTCACAAAAATGTAAGCTCCACCTGTAATACAGTAATTTCAGAGAAGATATACCCTGTAAGAAACACTTTGCTCCAGAGAAAAATAAAGCAGTAACAGAAGATATACCTTGCAAAAGACAATTTGAATCAGAAGATTACAGCAGTAATCTGTTAGCACACACCTGTAGGCACACCTTGTAATAATGCAGAAGAAGGTATACCAGCAACAACAATTTGAATCAGAGAAAAAATAAAGCAATGAAATGTTAGCCACAAACAGTAGCAATCCCTGTGAGTAAAAAATCAAAACACCACCACACAGTAAATCTGCTTAGCCAAACTAAGTCTTAATCCTTCTCCCTTGCTCTGGTAAGTTTCTCTACTCTGCCTTTCAAGCAGTCTTAGAAGGAAAGAGCTCAGGTGAAGCTAGGTGCCTTGGCCAGCAAACCAAGTCTTCTACCAGTCCTCATATCCTGCCATGCCAACCAGCCCCCAATGCACTATGCCAGTCCTCCCAGCCACTAATGCAGCAATGACTCCTTCCCTCTGTAATCAGCATGGGGGGGCAGGATCTAATTGATGGAACACATTGGGAGCCCAGAGATAGTTGTCAGCAATGGAAATGTGTTTAGCAGCTGGAGATGGTAAGACTACACCAAAGTTACCTCGGAGGAAACTCTGCCTCTAGAACAGACCTGCCTCTGAAGCAGCACTTTGCTGTTGCACCTATTTTGTCTCATAACTCAATCCCTTTTCCTATATATTTACCATCCTAACATCACAATGCCATGGATAACCACTTTAGTGACCATCACCTTGCTGAAAATACACAAATATGCAAATCTGGCCTGGTGTCTTGTTTATCAGACTGTACACCTTTCCTATGCACCACCAAGCTGGCACAGCAGTGAAGCCCAGCTCTTTCATTGCAAAGGTTAAAGTCCTGCCGAGGAGGCAGCCACTAATTGTAATGTCTACCTCGGAGGAAGAACCACCTCGGAGGAAGAACCACCTCCAATGCAACTTTAGTTTATTCTACTGCTTGTAGTTCAGTGGGTAGCAAGTGTACTTGGGATGTCTAAAGAAGAAGGGTGCCAGGAGGCAAGTAGAGTGCAATCAAAGTTGTTTAAACCCAAAAGAAAAGAAAATGGTAAGAAAGTTATTGTCCAATTGGTTTTTATGTCTAACTAGCTGTTTTACGTTTCAATGCCTGAGTCCACAGCCACCTAATTTTCTCCAAGTATAAACTTTCTTCTCTGGTGTCATCATAGCAGGGATGAACAAGCCGGCTTTCCTGTGTTAGTTGGTCAATAATATCCTCTATCTTTAATGCATCAGCAGGAGAGATAGATCCAAGTTCTTTGAACAGTTGTGAGTATTCCAAGCTGTTTTTCACAGCCAGGATCTCAGACATTAGGACCGGAATTGACCACTAATGTGTCACATAACTGTCTATTTTATGAGATCAATGAGTCTTCTATTGTCTGGGAGGAATTTTATCTGACCGATTGCATAGGAATCCTGCAGGTGTTATCCAGACTGCAACTTTCTAACTGTGTACAGGACCCTGTTCCATCGCATCTTGTAAAGGCCAGATATGGGGTAGTGGCTTCCTTGTTTTGTGAGATTTTCAATACTTCTTTTAAGGAAGATTTCTTTCCTGTCTTCTTGAAATGGTGGTGATGTGAGTCTTTGCTGAAGAAGATGTCTCTAGATCCTGGCATTCTCACAGACTATAAACTTATCTCTATGTTGCTAATACTGGGCAAGGTTATTTGAGAAAGTAGTGAATGTGTGCCTGGTGAGTTATCAGGAGGAGTGCAATCTCTATGAATCATTCCATTCTGGACTTCCACCTTGGGACAGTACAAAGATGGCTCAAGTCTGGTAATGAATAATCTCCTCTTAGGAAAACAACTATCATTGGTAGTTGTCCTTAACCTGTTGGTGTCATTTGACACTGTCAATCACTTGGAGCGGATCAATCATCTATGGCTGTATTGTGGGCTCACTGGAGTTGTCTTGGACTGGTTCAGACCATTCCTTACTGGCAACTAACATGCTGGTATCACATTTCTAGAGCTTACCTGGCCACTGTCACATTTGGAGTGCCATGGGGATTGATTTTGTCTTCATTCTTCATCGCAGTCTATATGCTGCCACTAGGCTGAGTGATCCAAAGGTATAGCTTGGGTTTTCATTGCTGTACAGATGGCACTCATCTATACCTTTCATTTACACCCAGCCAGGGTGACCCAGCATCTGTGCTGGGAAATGACCTCACCAATATCAGAAAATGGATGGTCATAAACAGGTTGAGACTAAATCCAGACAAGACTAAATTGTTGCTAGTGTGCCTGAGTGGTCTTGTGCCATCTGGAATGGACTGCCACAGGCTCCCACATTTGATGGAGCACAACTTGAGACAAGATGGTTTACAACCTGGGTGTTGGTCTTGATGTTTCCACAGGTGTTAACTGCAGTCCAGAGCAGTTTCTATCATCTAAAGAACATTGCCAAATTATGCCCCTACCTTGATCTGGATGACTTTAGGCCTTTGGTACAAACCTTCATCATCCACATCTAAGACCACTGCAATGCATTCTTCCAGAGTCTGCATTTAAACAAGCTTCTTTATCTACGGCTATTACAGAATGCAGCTATTCAGCTTCAAACTTCCACTCAGAGATCAGATCATACAGTATATTTATGATGTTGCATGAACTGCATTGTCTACCATAAAGATTGCATTGTAAGTATAAGATTCCATTGCTGGACTTTAATACCCTGAATGGACTGGGTCCCCGTTGTATTTAAGAGTTGTTATTCACATTTGACAAGGGTCTAAATACTGGAAAGTCATTGAGGTCCTATGACCAGGGACTTTTCTAAGTCCCTTTCATTACAATAGATTTAGGTCAACAGAGGACTAGGTATTCATTGTGGCTGTCCCTAGGCTTTGAGACACCCATGCTAGATCCCTCAGGAAAGCTTCTTTAGTGGAAGTGTTTAAATTTTGGCTGAAGACCATAGAATTATAGGATCATAGATGAAAACAAGTCAGTCAGCTTGTGCCATTATGACTTGATGTTTTTAACATATCGAAACACACCTTGACTTATTAAGAACTTATCCACTGAAGTCTTAAAAGGACATATACTTTGGCTTGTAACAACTTCCTTGGGTAACCTATTAATTGCTGTTTAGACAGGCTTTAGATGATTAACAGTTAATTGGTAAACTGAAATGTGAGGTTTTGTTCTGCTGTATTTCTCAGACCTTTAAGTAATTTATTGGAATGCTGTACTTTCGGATATTGTATGTTTATTTTATTTTGTCTTGTCTTGGTTTTTGATCAAATACAGTACCTTAAGTCTTTGAAAGGCATTAAAAAATAAAGCTAGCTGGCTGGCTGACTGACTGGCTATCTTTAGCTCCTTGCACGAGAGAGAGAGAGCTTTGAAAATAAAGCAATTGAAATTGTTCAGTGCAGGAGGAGCTCATGAATATGTTATAAAGATTTACAGTGAGAACTGGTTACATGTTGAAACTGAAAGAGTTTATTTCTTTGTGAGCTGTTGATTTCCATTCTAAATATAAATTGAACAATGTTGCTTATTTGTATTTCAACAGAGGACATTGGTTGTTCACCAGAAATGTCCAAGAATAATATTAGAGAGTTGTATTTGGATTATATATCTTCATAAAATCAGCAATAGTGAAATTGCTCTGACAAATAATAGCACTCTATCACCCATTTTTCTATACTGATCCAATACAGCCTTGTATCCACAGTTTGAAAAGGGGTGAAATAACATCTAATTAACCTCAGACTAATTGTACAGTTTCAGTCGTAAACTTAGTGTTCAAAGTAAAGAATATGTTTAAAGTACCTCTTTTTAAAATCCTTCCTTAGATGTGCATGACAACCCCTTGCAAGAACATTCTCCACTGCAATCAAGAGTTGGACAGGTTTCCCAGCATGTATAGCTTTTGGCCCTGCTGTTGCTACAGTACTCAGAGCAGGGATAATGTATAGTATAATAGCACAGAAGCATAGACATTAAAACTGTAATTTCACCAGAGTGGTACACTTATGTCTCTATTATTTCTGGCAGAGGGCACATTAATTTAAATTGATAAGGATTTACAGCTTGTAGTGATCCAGTTCTGTCAGATTTATTATGCTAGCCTCTTTCAGATATAATTTACAGTGTGCTTTCTGTATCTCTCTATATGGTTTTCTTCTTCCGTCTGCTTCTCGTTGACTATCATTTCAGGATTTAAATCCAAACTCAAAAACTTATCAATTTGTAATAGATTTACAGTTTACATTTATCACATAACCATGCACTGTTTTTGTACAATAACATCAATAAACAATCAACCTGAATAGAATAGAATAAAATGGGGAAACAATTTATTTACAAAGATACAGTATCTATGAATTATCAACACACTGTTAAAAATCATGTTTTGTTTTTGTTTTTTTTTCACTTTTTTGTTGTAATTATCTATGCCTAGTAAGACTAAAGGTCTGTAACCATTATCCTTTTATGTTCTATTTTTAAAAATAAACTAATCAACAGTATAGTCTTAGTAATAAAGCAATGGCTCAACTGAGGTTGTTTAAAGTGATGTAATAGAGCAATATCATTGACAGCAGATGTTTATTTTATCACTGTCACATTTGTGTTACCTTTTTTCCTCATTCTTCATAGAATGCAAAGACAACATATCATCTTCCAGTGGCATTCTACTTTGTCATGAGCTGCACTGTTGTCAAGTCACATTCAAAATGCAATGTTTAATGTGCACACTGAAATGTTCACAAAATAGAAATGTCTAAAATTAAACTCAAGATAGCTGTTGAGATTTCTTGGAATTCATATTCTGTGAACAAAACCTAGCTACAGTATGTACTCTTCAGTTGTATCAATTATTACTGTCTATAATTAGAATATTGCACCTGCCCAACTGGATATAGAAAATTAGATTGTATTCTTCTCTCCCACACCTCTAGACTGCTTAAAGTACTAGCATTACATTAAACAGTATAGCATTTTCTATTATTGTTTGAAAGTATTTTTTTTATTTCTAATTTAGTAATTTCCAAGATATATCACTAACTAAATATATTTCTTCTCTATAGTTTTGGTGTGACTTTGGCAAATCAGTAGCCTTAATGAACCAGACCTTCAATTCTTCTGCATCATATACAGATATTTGCTTCTATCCTGAGGTACTTACAAACTTTGTATTTCTGGACACGTATTTCTCAAAACCAGCAGCAGCTAAATGTATTATCTATAAGTACAGAATAATAACATTGAGGTTGTTCTCAGGGCTTTATAGGACATACAGTATCTCTCAACACTCTGGCCCAAAATTCAGGAACAGATCAAAAAAGTAATCTTAAACATGGCAACAAAAATGGCAATAGCAATTCAGCACACTGAAACTGTAACTAATGCAGAATAAAAAAAAAATTGTTGAAGAAGAACTACATTGTAGCTGTAAATGCTTGATATTATTTCACATTTCCAGATACATGCTCGTCAGCAACAGAAACATCAATTTTAGGAGAAAATGTTTGATGTAAACCCACAGTTTGATGCATGGCTGGGGTGTTGATTGGTTAGATAAAACAGTACTGTACTTCTTGAAATGGAAGTGTACTTGGAAGCACTCCAGCAACCAATAAGATTGTCCACTACCATAGAATAAGCTAAAGTAACAGTGTGTAATGAGGTGATTTTCAAAATGTATTGCCTTCTTCAGTAAAACCACAGGGTACAGCATGATGTTGCTGAGGGGAAACAGGACTGTTGGAACAAATGCAAGGGTGCTAAAGAGAAAGCTGCCACTAAATTAAAAGGCTACAATCATGCTATTTACACTACAGTACAAGCCTTCAGGGTAAACACAGACACATGTGTGTTCATCAAGAGATTTACTGGCTACCCTAGGGAGTATGGTGGGTTGGGAATCCTTATACATTAGTATGTTTGCACTGCACTACATACAGTACTTGTTCATCCTTGCTTATGAAGCAGAAGTGGGACAGACTTGATGGAGAAAATGGGGTGCAATATCTGAGGGATATTATGTGTCAAGATATTTTATAAACAGGTATTGTTTAAGCTTTACCATAGCAGGACGAATACTGTAAAGAAATTGCACTTAAGTAAAATGGGAGGCAGTATAACACAGTGGTTTAAGGCTCTGAGCTGCAAATCTGGAGACCTGGGTTTGAATCCCACAGCCACCACTTGTATACTGTGTGACCCTGAGCAAGTCACTTAACTTCCCTGTGCTCCCAGGTCACACCTGTAAACAAGATTTCAGCTTAGTGTGCCACTCCTGGTTAAACAACTGGAAAAAAAATCATTCCACACTGATTGCAACTATTGTAAGTAAATAACTTGAAGGGCACACTTGCAGGTAAGGCAGTGCAGGAGGTGGACAAGGCATGGTGCAGTATGTTGAGGAGCTGTACTGTTGCAGGCAGTGAAATGTGTTACATGCCAGTGAAAAATGCCTGCAATGGTACACAATCCCCCCAAAAATAGGAACTGTCTAGCCCCACACTGGAGCCTTCTGCAACTTTTACCTTACTTATTTACACTGCCTGACCTATACCAACGCAGCTTGTCTAGACCTGTCACAATGGCGCAGATCAGGTAATGTACACAGGCCAGTGAAATTGATTATATGACATTAGCCATCACTAGGCACCTGCAACAAAAATTAATGTATAGAGTTAAAGAAACAGTGTGACCTAACTAGGAATGTAATGCAGTCCTAGTGCTTTGCTATCTAAGCCATAAGTCCAGTTGGATACCCTGAGTTTCCCATGGCCATTTTCCACTTCTAACTGCAGGAATATAATTTTTTAAGGATGGAAGAAGCTGGGTAGCAACCACCACTAGGCATTTGAAACACAACTTTTAGTGAGAAAGAAATAACGTGACCTTAACAGGAATTAGAACTCGGACTCCCAGAACAAAATCCTATGCTCGATCTACTTTGTGTATTAGTTCCATGTTTTTGCCATCTTGGTACACTAATTCAGTGCTAGAAGTATTAATGGATTATCAGTAAAAGGTTAAATACACCACTGCATTTGATAGCTTGATCCCTGCATGTCCACTCAGAGTCTAGTGTTCTACATAAGAGGTCATCAGTGGTAGCCATCATTTGTTAACCACATACAGTATCAACTTGTGCAAATGCCTTAGGAATTTTCATCATCCATTATCTTAAATATGTTCCAATCCAAAACACTATTTTGATAATAAAGCAGCTTTTGGCCCTAGTCACTACTAATAGACTGCATCTACTGGCCATCCTCAGCAAAGTCCTTTCTCAAGGACTTTGCTCTATCCATAAAGGACATATTTGGTGGATTTAGACTTGCAACGGTCTTACCTGGGAGATACAAACTTTGACTGGATGAAGAATGGTAATTCTGTCAGGCACAATTTTCTCTCAAACCATTACAGGGCCCACCCACCAGAATGACACAATAGACATGCAATCCAGCTTTGGCTGGACCTTGCTAAGTCAACCAGACTGGTTACAACAGGTTTTCTGTCTGACTTCTGTAGTTATACCTTTATTTAAGTTGAACAGACTACACAGAAGTAAACTGGGAGTAGCACCCTCTCTAGAAAGTCATGTGGTCAGAACACATGACTTTCTAGAGGGGGTGCTGCTCCCAGTTTAATTCTGTGTGGTCTGTTCAACTTAAATAAATGTATAATTGTGTCCAAACAAGTGCACTTTGTGTTCTTAAGTTAGCCAAGTCACTCCATTTGTACTTGCATTCCTGCTCCACTCAGCTTTGGCTCCTGCAGAGTGTTTTTGAGCAACCACCTTTTCCTGCATTCTGACTTCTGCAGTGACCACTCCCCCACCTACTGTTTTTGTAAAATCCTGCGTAAGATCCCCGCTAAAAAAACACCTCTGCTAAGCCCTACAGGCACATCAGTCCTGAGGCTTCATGTATGAATTTAGCTGTTTTGCCTGGGAGCACATTGATCTTAAGTGGAGGAGGCAGTATAGTGCACTATAGTGGAGGAGGCAGTATAGCACTGTGGCTTAGGGGGCTGAGCTGCAAACCTGGAGACCTGAGTTGAAATCCCTTAGCCCCCACTTGCATACTGTGTGAACCTGAGTAAGTCACTTAACTTCCTTGTGTTCCCAGGTTGCACCTGGAAACAGGCTTCAGCTTAGTGTGCCTTTCCTGGTTAAACAATTTCCCCTTCTCCTTTCTACCCTTATCCCACATGAAGGTTCTGCCTGCTGCCTATTCTGAGATAAGTTCTCCAGTTTGCAACATTTATATGCCTTCTTCATAACTACAGGGGTGAAGGACTAGCATCGTCCCTGGAGTGCCAAGGAACTCCTTAACATCTGTGACTGAAGGGCCACAGCCTTCACCAAGTTCAGGAGATCTAAGGATACCCCTGCGATAACACTCTGTGTGTCCTTAACTACACCATAACTAACATATAACTACACTGTAACTACTGTGCTATTGCATGTAATTACAATGTAGCTGTTAACTAGTTTCACAATTGTATGTTGTGTAGTTACACAGTTTGTATGAAGAAATAGTTACACATGCAACTACTACTGTCTCCCTTTTGGCACAAATCAATTAATTCTGACAAGTGTAACTACACATTTAATAGCTACTGCAAAGTGTAAGAGAAAATCTATTGTGCAACTACCGCGGTATCTCTTCTGGCATTATGTAATTTGTTCTGACAAGGGTGACTATACATGAAATAGCTATTGAAAACTGTAACAGAAAATCTATTGTGTAACTACTATGTTACTAATTTTGTCAATATTAAATTTGTTCTTACATGTGTAACCACATATGAATGCTTGCAGGTCTTGTGCACTGTTACAACAATATATGTCTATCTGACATTTATTTAAAAGGTAATCACACATAAAAACGTAATAGTGTAATCAGAATGGTAACCAAAATATGATTATAATGTAACGTGAGCCTGCTACACTTAAATGCACTGACTGGCAACCCTTTAGCTGATGTTCCATGTCTGTATTCCAGTTTTTCATGAACTTACAGGTTAATAAACATGCAGTCTAATACTGTGAACTGATATATAGCTGTACACAAAAATATTTCATTTACATAATTACTAACTGGCATTGTAACAATAATGAGGCTAAGAAATAATGGTATTGTTTTCACAGTTCATGCCTAGGTAACATGTATTTGCAAGTGCTCACACTTATATTTACCAAATGTCAGTACTGTAGCTGTGATGTAAGTTCTCATTCAGAAATCAGTCCCTCATGAACTTACTGTTTACTAGATATGCAATCCAATATTGAACTGTAGTCACATAGGTGGCAGGGAATGTCTCAAATGTGCATACCCAGACCAGGTGATCAACAGCAGCCATCCAATCAGTTGGACTGCCCACCAGCAGACTGGATCCTACACTCTGTGTGGAGCAGGGAATTGTGGAATATGGCTGGTCCTCCCAGTACTGCTCTTTTCCAGTAAAGGGACCTACTGGTTTGCACATGTTCACCACTGTGCTCCCAATCTTCATGGTATAGCCAGAGGGCCAGGGTAGCTTGTTGTGAAGGATGATGTCATGGCCGCCATCCCATTTAGCTGGTGGGAAGGGCATGTAAAGGCTTAAGAAATGGACCCTGCCTCTGCATCTGTCACCACCCACCATCTCCCAACATAGCAGATTGGGGATAAATCATGGCATGTAGTCATTCCCCAACCCCAGCCATCCACCTGGGCAGCTGCAGGGCAGGATGTGTGCACAGAAGAGGTGTGGGTCAGCACCACAGAAGCAGCACATTCCTTAGTAGCTACAGTGCTGTTACAAGCCAATAAGTATTTATGTAAATTAATGATTTTTATTGAATACCAATTAACAATATTAGATTACATGTTTATTTTTACTTTTATTTTTTTTGGTGGGGGGGTCACATAGTATACAAGAGGTGGCCCTGTGATTCCAACCCAGGTCTCCAGGTTTGCAGATCAGTGCTCTTAACCACTATACTATACTGCAGTAAATTCATGAGGGAATGATTTCTGAAGGATAACATACATTGGTAACAAGTGTCACTAGCTACACTGTAACTACTATATAACTACACTGTAACTGCACTACTATGTAGTTGTTAACTGGTTTCACAATGCGTGTTGTGTACTTACATAATTTTAACTGTGCTGCTTCTGTAGCATTGACCTGCACCTCTTCTGCACACACACACACACACACACACACCTGTCCTACTGCTGCCCAAGTGGGTGACTGGGAGTGGAGCATGGTTACATGCCATGCTTTATACCTGATTTGCTGTGTGGAGTGGTGGTGGGTGGTGCCAGATACACAGGCAGGGAACCTTCCTTAGCCATTACATGCTCTTCCCACTGGCTTAATGGAGTGGTGGCCATGGCACCATTCTTCACATCAAGTTATCCCAGCCCTCTGACTATATCATGGGGATTGGGGGCACAGAGGTAAACATGGGCAAACCAGTGGGTCCCTCAACTGGAAAAGAGCAGTACTGGGAGAATCAGCCATATTCCACAATTCCCCGCTCCACACAGAGTGTAGGATCCAGTCTGCTGGTGGGCAGTCCATCTGATTGGATGGCTGCTGTTGATCACCAGGTCTGGATATGCACATTTGAGACATTCCCTGCACCTATGTGAATAGGGTCCGACATTAGATTGCATATTTAGTAAGTAGTAAGTTCATGAGGGACTGATTTCTGAATGAGAGCTTACATCACAGCTACAGTACTGACATTTGGTAAATGTAAGTGTGCACACTTGCAAATACATGTTACCTAGGCATGAACTGTGAAAACAATACCATTATTTCTTAGCCACAATATTGTTACAATGCTGGTTAGTAATTATGCAAATGAAATATTTTTGTGTACAATCATATATCAATTCACAGTATTAGACTGCATGTTTATTAACCTGTAAATTCATGAAAAACTGGAATACAGGCATAGAGCATCATCTAAAGAATTGCCAGTCAATGCATTTAAGTGTAGCAGATTGAAGTTACATTGTAGTCATATTTTAGTTACCATTCTGATTACACTTTTTTAAGTTTCTCTGTGTGATTACCTCTTAATTAAATGTCAGATAGACATAGACTGTTGAAATAGTGCACAAGACCTGCATTCATATGTAATTACACTTGTAAGAAAAAAAATTACATTGCCAAAATCAGTAACATAGTAGTTACACAATAGAGTTACTGTTACAATTTGCAAGAACTATTACATGTGTAGTTGCCCTTGTAAGAACAAACAACATAATGCCAGAAGAGATGCAGTGATAGTTGCACAACAGATTTTCTGTTACACTTTGCAACAGCTATTAAATGTGTAGTTACATTTGTCAGAATGAATTGATTTGTGTCTACAGGGAGACAGTAGTAGTTGGGTGTGTAACTATTTTTCGTGCAAATTGTGTAACTACACAACACACAATTGTGAAACTAGTTAACAAGTACATAGTAGTTACAGTACAGTTACAGTGTAGTTACTTCATGCAAATTGTGCATAACTACACAACACGCTAATGTGAAACTAGTTAACAACTACATAGTAGTTACATGTAACTACGTTGTAGTTACAGTTTAGATATAAAGTAGTTACAGTGTAGTTAAGGACATTTAAAATAAAGTGTTACCACCCCTGCTAGCAATTAGTAGGATGGTTATGTAATCACTGCAAGACTTCCACTAAGTCTGCCAAGGCCCAATACATTTGGACTTGTAGAACCACTGTGCCTTCAACATCAGGCACTTCTGAGAGCATTGTGCCTAAGCCATACTTGGTTACCAAGGCATAAAATACATACATACATACATATATATATATATATATATATATATATATATATATATACACACACATATATATATATATATATATATATATATATACACACACACATACATATACATATACATATACATATACATATACATATACATATACATACACAACATATGTTTTGGGATATCAACAGAGATAAAAAGTACTATCTGGGGGCAGGCAGAAAAGATATCAAATATATCTCCATGTTTCTATACATCATAGTGATATATTTCATATTCCTGTATGTCATACTGATATTTTGTATGTTCCAGTATGTCATCGTACTTCACAACAAATTGTAGCTGTCATGTTGCCTACTTTAAACTGCCATAATTGTGATATGTTTAAGTTATAGACAATAGTTATCTGGTTGATCCTGCCATAACTTGTAAACAAATTTTCATTTTAAAAACGTATCTCGTTGATCCTGCCATTTTCATTCTGTCTTACCATACAAGCACTTTCACTTTTCTTGTGCCAATGTAGAATGATTAAGCACTGTCAATAGCTGTAAACTACATGCTGGCAGAGTTTTTAAAAAAAGGCACCCTCTGTTCAAAAAGTAAGAAAACTGTGTTTTTTATCTGTTTACTTATCTTTGTATAAAAGAAGCCACCAATGGTAGAGAGAGGAGAGTGAGTGAGTCACAGCTTCAGAAAAGTAGACACAAGCCCAGGCGACCATTGCTATAACAACACATGCTCATGCTTACATCTACTTTTCTGAAGCTGCCAACTCACTCCATCTGCACCCCCTCTCCTCTTGCTACAGTCAGCAGCTTCTTTTGCACAAAATTAAGTAAACTCAATATAAAGAAAAACATAGTGTTCTTACTTTTTGAACGGAAAGTGCAGAAAATGGCAGGATCAACCAGATAATTTTTTTTTTTAAATGACATATGTTGTATAAACAGCACATGAAATGGTCTGACTGAAGATATCATATTTATCTTCACTCAAGGCCAATGACATCAAGATATCTCACTTGTGGCTTCATCACTCATGAGATATCATAATATCATTGGCCTCTTGTGAAGATAAATATGGTATCTTCAGCCAGGACATGTCATATTTCCCATAGATAGATAGATAGATAGATAGATAGATAGATAGATAGATAGATAGATACTGTGTATGTATATATATATATATATATATATATAACATATATCCATAAAGAAGCTCCTAAGGACTCCCACACTGACTCCATCACCTGCATCCTGTACCCTCCATAGCCATCTCTGGGATGGTCTACTGGATATAGCTAATACCCTAAAATGCCACTTAACTAATTTCTACAAACTACAGTATGTACTTTCTGTACCATACTGCAGCTAGGGAGTGGGACCTCACAGAAAGAAGATTTTGTATCTCATGGAGCCATCCCACAATCTCTTTAATGCAAATTTCAAATATAATAAATGTTCCACTCATCAGAAAACCTGGGGTAGAACAACACTGACTCACAATATAGATATTGTGTAGTACAGTATCTACCACATGGGCCAGTGTTGCTATCTCTTAGATTTGGACACATCATCCTCTAAGTGGAACATTATAAGGCAAACATCAAGTATTGTGGTAGTGGAAAGGAGTTAGAGTCCATCTTATTCACTGTATTAAAAACAGCCGAGCACTCACCACCTCTATAAACACCTCTATAAAGGCCTTTAATAAAGGATCAAAAGATCTGAAACACATCAGGCAGGTACTTTCTGATTGTCCTTTTTAACAATAAAAATTATGTTTTAAGTGACCAGGGTGTCTGTGTTTATAGAGGTGATGAGTGCTCGGCTGTTTTTAATACTGTATTACGTTATTTACCTGGAGCACAACTGTCCCAGTGTGGGATACCATTGTGCTATTAATCCATCTTATTCACCTCTGCACCTCCCATCATTGACTATACCCCAGTTTGAATACTGATGCCCACACCCATGCTTAACTACAGGAATGATTTTGTTTATGAAAGATTACAATTTCGGGGGTAAAACATCCCAGTGCAATTATTGTTTTTTGTGTGTGTGTGTGTGTCTGCATTTCCTGGTGACAAGTCTATGTATTTATTAAGTGGTATGGCAAGACAGTGGCTGGGTTACTGTGAGGTTATCACACCCTCCTGCACACCTAACCACACAAGCCAAAGGAGAGTGGAGTTCTTTATGAGAAAGGGATTACTATTCTGTAACCCATGCCCCCTGAGTTGCAATTGTGCTGTTATGAAATATAATAAGATAACATCTGGCTTTTTTGTTTTTAACTAAAAAAGTACTTTTACTACAGTATGTGCACCTTTGCATCTAGCAAAAGCAGGCATGTGTAACCCATGTTAATATTGTGTGGTATTTACATTGGTTCCTGCTAGTCAATAGGGTAGATTCCCCAGTTCAGTTTAATAATTGCCCTTACAGTATATAAAGGAAAACATCTCAGTGAATAGACAGTATATTCTTCCATAAGGAAAATTGGCACCTCATTTAAATGTGCAATGGGGCAATGAGCTGTACTCTAATACTTTTTCTGTGGTAAACTAATGATGCTAAACTTTATAAGCAATGGGTGATGTTTGTGGGAATATAGCACTTTCAGACATAACATTTATGGACAAGTACAACAGAGTGAGGAGGTGAAAGTGGACATGTTTGATAGGCTCCCTACTGGTAAATTTTGTGCTACCACCAGTGACAGGGATTTAACTAGAAGATCACAGAATGGCAATGCCTGGTATACTACAGCATGTTTCATGCTGATTTCAAATGGCACTGTATATCATATACTTTTAAAAGTACTTATAAAATGTGTATCCTCCAAATGGATACTCAATAAAGTTGCGCAAAATCTAAACATTACACTTCTACAAAATTCCACAGAGTAGACAAAAATCTGCAGACTGTGGAAATCCATGAAATCCTGTCAAATGTACCCAAACTAGGAATTCTGCAGAGTGGAATTATGCAACCCTACTGTGGAACATTCTGCAACTCAGAATGATGATTCTGCCCACATTCCACAGGTGGAATCTTTCAGTCTTTTATTTCACTTACCTCTAATACCTACAGTATTAATCTGCAAACAGATAGTCTACAGGTAGAGGCATGCTAGGAGTTACAAACAGGTCTAATATTGTGGGAGAAGACCTTCTATTGCACATAGACACAGGAGAAGAATCATACATGCCTTAGTATATGACACATGGCAAATCATGAGTCAGCTCTAAGAAAACATAATGACTGAGCTTCACTCAGTACGTAAATTGTTATGTTTCCCGACTGCTCTTGTTTGCTATGTATTGTTATTGCCTACAGTAGTAGCGCCAAATTTGTCAAGCAATTTTGTGAGATTCCCTATTTATCCTTCAAAAAATGTAGGGAAAAAAATCCTCTAAAATTCTTTTTGTTATACTGCAGAAAGAGGCCAGTTCCTATTACAGTACTCAAATGTCACCTGGTAGATTTTCAGCTAGACTATCAGATGGAAGCACCCTCTCTGAGTAGCAGTGAACACACTAACAAACAAAACAAAATCCCTAACAAAAGGTTTCACAATTCTTAATAGGGATTTTTAAAAATCCTTAAAAATCCCTTGACTAATTCGGTGCTCACGCTACTACTGTATGAATGCTCTTCATGTTTTTCCTCTTTTTGTTCAAGTTTACATCCAGATTGTTGCTCGGTATCCAATTGCACCTTTCTTGATTGCACTGTACCTTGTATTATGAATGTATCAGTTGCTGTATAAAACATTGCACTGCTATGTATGTATTGCTTGTGTTGTCACTGTCATCAGGACCTCCTTGGGAATGTGCTTGCTCAATGGAGTATTTCCTGTAAAAAACTTCAAACTTGAAATGTTTAAGACTTCCCCTTCTATAGGCAGTGTAATGGACATCATGTTCTCTGACATTCATTAACTAGTTCTGAGTCACCCTGCACTAGAAGCAACTACATTTCTCCAAGGTTCTCATGACATGATATTGAAAGATAATCATTATTTATCTGTCAAAGAGAACAATGGTTTGACAAGGCCATTTCCTAGCTACAGCACTGTACAATGTATGTGCTAAAAATAGAGTATCCCTACACCAACACATACACATACCATACACCATATATCTGGGCCCTTCTACCTTATTTAAACAGTTTTGTTTGAGGCAGGGCTTTTGATAAAAGAAGAAATATTTAATCTAAAGGAATGCATCTTACAATAGACCAAAGATGGAAAAGTGACTGAACTGTGGGGTTCGGTCCAAGGATAGTGTTTAGTCATCATTTTTAACTGGGAAAGGCACACTGAACTGTTACAGCTCATTTCCAGATGTGTATTTGGGGTGGGGGTAGAGGGTTAGGTTACTGGGACTTGTATAACTGACAGGGAGAACAGTGGCCAGGACACTGGGGAAACTCCTCTACTCTTATGATAAGTGTCATGGGATCTTTAACTTCCACCTGAACTGTCGCCAGAGATGGACAGATGAGACCTTGGTTTAACATTTTATCTGAAGGCTAGCACCTCAGTTGTTCAACACCCCTCTTGTGCTGCACTTCTGTATGAGTATTGGGTATTAACCCACATTCTTGGTGTGGAACTAGAACCTATGACCTTCTGACTTTCTGACCCCAGTGGGGAGCATACAACCCACTGAGTGACTTACATTGCTAACTAACTTCAATAATAACATTAAGTTATTTTTCCTAGTATAGATTCAGACAGAGGAATCTTTTCTACCATTTCTGATCTAATAGATGATAAATTAGGCATTACAATGTACGTCTATAGTGACTGCACTAACCATCCATGCTTTGTGCCTTTGTTTAGTACTTTGTATTTACCGGAGTGCTGGCCATGGTCACCTGTGCCGTATTCCTTCGCTTGAACTCTGTGCTGAAGTTGGCCATCCTGCTCATTATGATCGCCATCTACTCACTGCTGACGGAAACTATTTACACATCACTCTTCCTGCGATATGATAACTTTCATCAGAATGAAGAGTAAGTGCTTCCAGTTTGTGCATCTCATTATTTGGATTAGATATTGATCTTATTCCTTAGGATGTCTTTAGTGGTATGGATAACTATAGAGCAGGGAACAGAGCCAGTCATCAAATAGTAAATTGGAAATCAAAGGCTGTGAAATATTCTTGTTTTGTGCAATCCTTAAAGTGATTTTATCACTTTTAGGAAAGCATTAAAAATATATATAAAGACACAATTTAGATTACAATGTATAGATTTGCTGCATTTTTCTTTCATTCTCTGTGACTACATCCTTTTATATGGTAACACGATCCAGTTTCCTAAAATTGATCTAGTCCTGCTGTATAATCTTTTCTGAAATTCACTTATTTATTTAAAATGTTGTGAATGGGAAAGGCACACTGAGATGAAGTTCATTTCCAGGTGTGCCCTGGGGGAGACGGAGCAGGGAAATTTACAAAAGAATCATAATCATCAATAAAATGGCAAATATAATGCAAAGTGCAGTTGTGCATACATTGACACACTACTAATATGTTACATATGTACATAAGGTACAAAGATAAAGACAGCAGTAATATCAGCTACTAAAAATGAGGTGCAGTCAGTGTTGGAATTATGGAGGGGGGGTGCCAGGACTTGGCTTCCCTAGCTTGGAAGTGAGCCCCAGTAGCTCCTGCATCACTGCCATTGACTTACAATGGAAGGGGGGCTAAATTTAAAGATATGACCCTTATGGGGTCCCCTAGCTCCCAAAGCTCAGAAAGTTTAATTCCAGCACTGGGTGCAGTGTACATAGTGGCAGACTGAAACTGTGCAACATAATGTGCATGAGGGCACTGCAAACAGTGCAACAGTTCAACTGGATTCCTACGCAGCACTGACCTTAAGTCAAATGCATGGGGAGAGGCTAAGGGCAGAAAATGGAATGGGCTGTGTGAGCTTGGAGCAGGTGTTTTAGAAAGAACAGAAAAAAGGTTGAAGAAAATGTGATGGGGAGATTTTTGCAGAGAGCAGCAAATCTGAAAGAGATCTGCCCAGAAGAAGTATAAATAAAAAAGAAGGAAGTAGCTAGAGTCAGAGTTTCTGATGGGGTCAGTTGTTGGGGGGGTGAGGTAGCATGGGAGTGAGGAGAACCAGAGCTTGGCTATAAGGGCTGCAGAGTCATGGAAAGGAGAAGAAAATATATTGATCAGTGGTGGGTAAGGAAGGGGCAGCCAAAGGCATACTGGCAGGGGGTCCAGGAGGGCCAGGGTGATTCCATATTCAAAAGTTGGAAGGATCATTTTAAGAATAATTTCATGATGGGCTAGGAATGGAGTACAAGATTTATAGAGTGCCTAGTTTTGCAAGAAGTTTAGCGTAGATAGCGTAAATGTGTCCAGTGAAGTTTAGGTGGGTAACTCACCAACCTCATAAGTATTGTGCTTAAAGGTGAAGACTGCTTCCAGTGTAGAGCTATCTATTATTGTTAAAACCAGGGTGGTTGGGACCCTCATAAGCCTCTGTGTGGATCCAAAGGTCATTGAGACCATTTTCTGTCACATTCAGGGAGAGTTGGTTAACACAGAAACATAGATGTTGGCAGCAGAAAAGGACTGCATGGCCCCTCTAGTCTGCCCAGTCTGCCCTAACCCTACCTACCCTATGTAGTGGAAAGGGTCCCTATGTGGCCCCCAGCTTCCTCCAACTTCTCTGGGTGACTCTTTCTTTTAATAATAACCATCTGCCTGTCCCAGGCATGCTTGAATCCCATTGCAGTCTTTGCCTCCACCACCTCTCCAAGCAATCTGTTCCTTCTAGCCACAACTCTTTCCATGAAGAAATGCTTCCTCATCTCCCTCTTGAATCTTCTCCCTGCTAACTTCATTGTATTCCTTCTTTTAACCATGTGTGCTCAACCTTAACAGCTCCCCACACTCCACCCTATATGTCTCATGGTGGTATTTAAAGGTCTCAATCATGTACCCTTGGTTCTTCTGTTCTCTAATCAGTACATGTTGAGGCCTTTCAGCCTTTTCGCACAGGGATTCCCCTGCTGCCCCTGTGTCATTTTGGTTGCCTACCTCTGCACAGCTTCAACCTTGTCAATGTCCTTTCCAAGCTGAGGATCCAGAACTGCACTCAGCACTCATGTTGGGGGCAAGCAATTACTTGTAGAGTGGTAGTATAACTTTCCTCCTGCTTGCTATACCACTCACTATGCAGCCCATCATCCTATTTGCTCTCCCCACTGCTCTTGAACACTAAGCTGCTAATTTCAGGTAATCTATAGTGATAGCCCTAAAGTCCCTTTCCTCCAAGGTATATGCCATGACCTCTCCGTCCCCTCCCATCCTACATCTGGTGCTGGGGTTTTTATGTCTGATGTGAATGCATGACTTTGCAGCTGCTGGTATTGAGTCCCAACTGTCAATTCTGGGCCACTCTTCTAGCCTTTCTAGGTCCCTCTTCATGGACTTTCCTCTATTTTGACCATTCTATTGGAGATATTGCTGTCATCTGCAAATAGACATAGGAACCCACCCAGATTTTATTTCAGAAACACAGCCTAGTGCCAAAGAGCACAGGCAGCAGTAACTGTGTTTGTTTTGTTTTGTGGGTTAGGGTTCATGTAAAACTCTGACAACCTACATATAGTGACATGTAAGCAATATTATAAACCTCATGGAAGTGTTGAGTGCAGAATCCTGTTTTCTTTTTCTCCACTACCATTCCACTTTGCATGCATACAACTACAGTTATGCTACAGGAGCAGTTACTGGTGGCACCAGCCAACTCCAGTTCTATACATATCCTCACTTTTAAAACATCTATCCTTAGTACAACAAGCACAAGTGAATTGCATGGAAGGGGATTAAACTTATACATTATTGTAGCTTTTCTGTTTTGTGAACATAACATTACTTACTCAGGATCACTTCAATAAAGTTGGCCCACCAGTGCAGTATTAGTACTACCGCTCTTGACACTGACAACCCAGCATCGGGAATGAGCCTGACTTGTCGGAGGGCCAGCTGGGGAGGTTTGATGAGCATCCCACTGGATGCTCTCCACCTCAGAGGAGGGTGGGTGTTTGAGCTGCACTGCTCTACCACCAGTGGGTGACCACAGGGGGTGGTGCACAGGAGTTGACGAGACAGGGAGGGGGGGATGCTACCATGCTCCAATACGACTGAATGCCGCCACATTCACGTGCATTGCTAGGCTTCCTTTGCATCTCAAGGAACTGGAAAGAAAACAGAAAAAACACCAGGCCATGCAAGATTACATCCGCCCCCACATCGCAGGCCCCACACCGCTGACCAGGGCTGTCCACCTCCAGATCAGTGACTGAGTCTCCATTCAGGGAGTAGAGCACCTCCAATGGTCTCACCCTGGGGGATAAGCCAGAGTGCACTCCAGAAAATAAGGTAAGTCCTGGAGAAGGTGAGTGATGGGGCTGGGTGGATGGCGCGGACTGATGGGGGCCAGCTGGTAGCTGGGAGAATGAAATATACTAAATAAAAAAAAGAAAGATCACTTCACTACTACAGTGAAGCATGTTAAACAATATCCAAATTTCACAAAACAGATAACAGGTTATTATGAGAATTATCTAAAAAAAAAAGATCTACAGAACACAAGGGCAATGCTCGTGGTTTAGTGGGGCAGCAGGCGATGTACACCATGCTTCTCCCACTGAGCAGCACTTCAACCATGCATGCCCAAGTGCCCTTCAGTGCATCTGCTTGTCTGCTGTGTTTGTTTCTGCTTCTTTCCTTACCTGTTATAACCCGACTGGTTCCATCCTAAAATCAGTAATGATGCAATTGCTCCCCTTCCTTCCTTCCCTCCCTCCCAACTGCACATCTTCTGACTCCATTCATATTATAGAATTTTTACAGAGTGAATGCACTGTGGAAGGGCCCCTCCCTTCCACAGTGCACTCACTCTGTAAAAATTCTACAGTTAGCTCAGATTTATTTAAAAGTGCCCCACCTCCTGAAATCAATGATCCAAGATTCAGGAGGGAAGTTACCTCTTTAACATGATTGTTCTGTGGACTGGGGGGTCAGGTTAGGGGTTTCGTCAAAAAGAGTGACAAAAGCCAGTGTTTTCCTAATGACAAACAAATGTCTGCAGGAACAGGGGCTGGAGGGTGGAAAGTGGCAGGAATTGGGGGGCAGTGGTTGTATACCCCTGTTGGGCCACCATTTCTTTGGATGAAGAATCAAAGCTAAACCAAAGATTAAGGCCCCAATCAAAGCCAAACTGAATTTGCTAATGGCAGCTTCCCTCAGCTTAGTCCTGCCTTTAGAGATCGCTATGGTCCTGCCCCCCCCCCCCGAGCTGCATGGCTCCTTCCTGTTCTGCATTGCCCTCTGGTAGTCACTGTACCTTCTGCTGCCTGTCTCTGCTGGGGGAAGGGGGTGCCTACTTTCACTGTATTCCTCCCACTCCTGTTCCTAGTGCAGGGGGACATTTGTTTGCCCTATTCACTGCCTCTTGTCTGCCTTTCCCAGTTTATGTAGCATCTATCTGCTGTTCTCTCCCTCAGCATCCTTTCTCAGCATTCCCTGCCTCTTAGTATCCTTCTGCCTCTGTCTGGAGTTGTCCTTCCTGCATTCCCTTGAGCCTTCATATTGCATTGGCTGTCCCATGCCTTGGCTATGGTTTACCCTCCTGGAATATTTGGGCCTTCAATATGCTGCTTCTTTCCATTAAGCACTGCTCACCAGTCTACACAGATGGTCATCCAGATTTTCTCCTGAGGGTTCAACTGTCATAACATCCTATTCATACCAGGCTATGCCTTCCACTTTCATGCGCTCATAGTACTTTCATACTGTCGGGCACTCACCCCAATGACTACCAGGCACTCACTCCAATGATTTCTGGGCACTCAACCCAATGACTATCAGGTTCTCACCCCAGCATTTGTCTACCCCTCAAGGGCTTCATGCTACTTCTGAGCTTCACCCCAAAATGATTTGGCTAAAATGATTCCACTTATGGGCACTGTACTTCAAAGGAAAGTAACTGGGCAGCCAGGCCTAAAGCGACTGTAAAATAAGTACCCTCCTTCTCCTCAGGGTCCATTCTGCATCTGCATTGTTCTTATGCCATCTGGGCATAGCATTTTGAGCATCTCTGGGAGGGTGGAATCCTCACATGTAGGTACTCCTCTGGTTTCAACGCCTAAACCTCATCTAGGCAATAGGTCCCAGGGTAGCATAGGGTATAACAGGGCAGACAGGATGGACCAATGTTTTTTTTTTTTTCTGCTGGCACTGTCTATGTTTGTATATCAGTTTCCAAGGCTGAACCTTGTAGCACCTTCATGGTGGTAGAAGTCTTCTCATTCATGACAGAATGAGAAGACAACTCAATCACTTCTAACTGAAGCAATATGGGTTTATGAGTCCTTGGGAGGCTATTTTGCATGTTGGGGTTTTCAAGATCCTCTTTTAAACTTACTATTAAATAAATAAAATGTTAAGCCCAGAGGGGTGGTGACCCAAGGCCTTGGATTACCAGAGGTTTACTCCAGGGGGTGTCCTCTTCTCCATGCAAAAGGTAATAGTATAATGTAATGTAATGTAATGCAATGCAATGCAAGGCAAGGCAAATTTTATTTTTATGGCTCCCAATCCCAGGGGCTTTGGGTGCCTAACAATAAAAACAGTACAGGTAGTATAAAACAAAGAACATTAATAAATAAACACAGCATTCTAAAATTCAGAATCACAGTCAATCATAGGTCACATATTTAATCAAGCAGTCGGTCAGAAAAGGTTTACTCCAGATAGGCCAGGTGGAAGAGGTGAGCTTTAAGCCTCTGCTTGAACACCCCAATAGAAGAGGCCTCCCGGACTGCAAGTGGTAGCAAGTTCCACAGAGTCGGCCCGGCAACACTGAAGGCATGATCGCCTGATGTCTTGAGCCAAACCCTCAGAACATCCAGAAGGCCCCTAGATGAGAAGCAGAGGAAGTAGACAGAGGTTGCAGGAGTCAGGAGCTCAGTCAGGTGGTCCGGACCCAGTCTGTATAGGGCCTTAAAGGTGAGCAAGCCCACCTTGAAAAGGACCCTCCACCTGAAAGGCAGCCAGTGCAAGGCACACAGGACTGGGGTCACATGACTGGACCTAAACAAGCCTATCAGTAACCGAGCCGCTGCATTCTGCATCAGCTGCAACCTGTTGAGGGTCCCTCCCTAGACTCCAAAGCACAGAGAGTTACAGTAGTCTAGCCTAGATGTAACAAAGGCATGCACTAGTGTAGGCAGGTCTTCAGGTGTAATAAGGGGCTTGATCCTGGCAATGTTCCTCAAGTGGTAAAAAACACTTTAGACAACAGAAGACACCTGATCCTCAAGTGTCAATCTGCTGTCCAGGATCACACCACGATCATGCACCCTCAGGGAGGCCACCAACGGAAGAGACCCCAGAAACAGTCCTGTGTCAACTTCAGGTGCCCTCCATCATGCCCATACCCATGACCCAGCTCGATCACCAGCACCTCTGTCTTGTCTGGGTTCAGTCACAACAAGCTGGAGGAAATCCAGTCATTTATTTTTGCCAGACAGGTGTTAAACACATCTACAGCATCGGATATTCCTGGAGCAAATGACAAATACAGCTGGGTATCATCTGCATAGCAGTGAAACTCCACACTGAACTGCCAAATGATCTTGTCCAGGGGCAGCATAAACAATGTGAATAACATTGGCAACAAGATTGAGCCCTGTGGTACTTCAAGACAGGGGTACTGGGGAGGAGGAGGAGAAATTCCTCATCACTACCCATTGCACCCTGTCAAAAAGACAGGACTTAAACCATTTGATGACAACATCGGCGAGTCCACAGTGCTTACAGAGTCAATCGAGAAACACAAAGTGATTCAGTGTCAAAAGCTGATGAGAGTTGAGGAAAACCAGAACTGACTTGTCTCTTCTATCTCTAGCCCAGAGCAAATCATTATGCACCCTAACTAATGCTGTTTCAGTGCTGTGTCTGCCCTAAAACCTAACTGAAAAGACTCATTGATGTCAAAGGACACAAGGTGATCCTCGAGTTGTTGTGCCATAAGTTTCTCAACAACCTTGCTCAAAAATGGCAGGTTGGAGATAAGATGGTAATTCACCAGGATGTCTGGGTCAAGAGATTGTTTCTTCAGAAGGGGTCTCACTAGGGCCTCTTTCAAGACTGCTGGGAAGACACCCCCCAACATTGAACACCAGGTGATCCTGGTGAACACGGAGCCAACAGTCCTGGCACATCTCATAAGAAAAGTGTCAGGGCTGGATCCAGCTCACAGTATGTGTGCTTCAGCTCCAAGATCACCTCTATGACTTCAGCCACCTCCACTGGCTTAAACTCCTCCCAGATTGATGGAGTCACTCTGTTCCTCCCAATCTGACCACTGTGAGGCAACGATTGCCTCACTGATGGAATCCCCAACCAAATAGAAGACAATCTGTCAGAGAAAATCAGCAAACTCTTCACGTAAAGTGGTTGAAAAAGTATTTCTCGGCTGTGGACAGGCAGGATGAAGTAGCCTATCCACAGTCCGAAAAAGCTGAGAAGGTCTGTTTTTCCTTGCAGCAATTTCACTGGACAGGAATTCTACTTTCTTACAGGAAATTGTCTCCTGGTACTCACTGTAGTGAGCACGCAGAGTCTGTTGTCATCCTTCAACTGGGTCTTCCACCAGCAAAGCTCCAACTTCTGACCCCTGATCTTCATCACCTTGAGATCCCCATCACACCAGGGGGATCTCAAGTGAGAGGATCTGGGTCATATACATACTGGAGCAACAACATCCAGCGCTTCAGATACCACCCTATTATAGGTGACCACCACCTTGCTGGCACAAATTGCACATGCAGCGTCCACCCTAGATAGGTCAGCTAATGCCAGCAGTCCCTCTGGGGACAGACCCCTTAAAGGGTGGTAGCTGACTATCTTGTCAGGGGATGGACTTTCAGGGGGGGCCAAGCATGATCTGCACTGTGCAGTGATCAGACCAAGTGACCTGATGATTCTTGAGGCTTCCCACCTCAAGACCCAGCTGAAACACCAGGTTGACCATGTGACCATGTTGGTGGGTCGCAGAAGTAATTACTTGTGCTAGGCCCAGTGATGACATCAACTGGAGGAGTTTGTAACTGAATTACATGATGTAATAATAATTCTGCATGAGTTAGGGCTGGATGAGGGTCCCTTAGATTCCTGGTCAGTAGCTTCTCTATGAAGTACCTTGTTCGTCATTGTCCACATTTCCTCTCTCCTTTGAGGAGATAACTTGTTTCAAATATTTGATTCATTACTTTCAGCTCTGCATTTTGGGGCTTCTTCTTAAAGTACCTTTGATCTAAGCAGACCTCATCCTATGGCATCTCTAGGAATGGACCCCTTCTCAAAAGGGTTCCTGTGCTTTTATGGTACCTTGAAAGGCTGGCAGTCCTGGTAGCAGGTGTAGAGAGAGAGAGAGAGAGAGAGATCAAACAGTCAAACCACTGTTGCACAAGCATTTCAACTATCTCTCGTCCATCGAGTGTAATCATATCCTTACCTATTTCAGTGCAAAGATTCTTAGTACCTAGTATCCTACTAATTATTCCAAGCATGATACCAGTCATTCAATTACATTTCCTGACTATTCCTACATAAGGCTCTCCCACTGAATCAGTGAACTTTCAAAGAAAATTGAAACTTTTATGAAACACTAGCAAAGTCAAATGTGATGTTAACACATTAATCCATGGCGCCAACAAATACACTACTATTGATTCTCCATATGTGAGCCCACAGCAGGTGAAACTGGTCTACTTTTAGAGTCAGGGTGGCCATGTTGTACTCCATAACTAAGATCACTTTGATTTTCTGCAGCAGACTTTTTTTAGCAAGAATGGCCTTTTTTGCAGTCATTTAACTGAGATTAATTTGAGAGCAGCCACAGTGATCAAGGTATTAATGTATCTATCCTGTTTCTCTAGTCTGGGGTCAGATAATTATATCAGAAGTCCTGCCTAAAATGTAAAGGGGACCCTTACCACCAGAACTTTCATCAGTAACTGGTGGACCCCTTGTGGCTTGACCAAAAACTATGAAAACGGTTGCCATGCTCTCTGCATCTAATTTGAAACTAATATCGAGAAATGGTTGGGGAAAGGATACTGCAGAAATTATTGTTTCATGATGTGTCTAGAAGGTGTCCCCTCAGACCCATTTCTGTAGGACAGAACCTGTACACTTGTCTCATGCTAGATCAAACCCTGTTATATGGGTCAGTAAGATGCTATCTGTTCCCTAACACAATCTCAGCCACTGACAGATTTTTAAATGTTTAATTCTATATTACAAAAACATAAAAGCATAATTATAGAACACCAACAATGCTTGTAACATGGCAAAAAAAAAACGAATGGTGAAATCGGGAGCCTCGATTGGCTGAACCGCATCACGAGGGCACAGTCGGAGCGGGGATTAATCCAGCATACCCACCGTGTTCAAAAGTGAACTACCAGCAGCAGCCAGACAGGTAGGTTAGCAGCACCAGGCAGAGGTGAGGAACGAGTGTGAGAGAGGCCAGTCTGGGGCAAGGACAGGGAGACAAGCTAGACAGAGTCGGAAACGGCAGGGGGAGAAGAAGCAGCCATGCACCGTAGAGGCAGTAGCACAAGATGCACCAGCACACGTAGTGGGCGACATCGGAGGAGTCTCACGGCAGCAAGGAGAAGTGATCAAGGCAAGATGCTAATTTTTCAGCGAGCTGCACACCGTGCTGAGACAGCAGTCCACTGCAGACCTCCAACGACTGGTATGACACTAATACCCGCGTAGACGGCTAAATAATTGGGACTACCATGTGAGGCGCAGTGTTTTGTTCAAGTAGAAGTAGTCAATGTTTTCACCGCATCAGCATATTAATGCTGTTCTGTAACACGTTCTGGAAGTGCAGTGAAAACCTTTTCGAAACACACTGACTCCCTGTCTAATGTTGTTGTTCCGATACCAAATACTGTCCTCGCGACTCTGTACTTGGGCAGCCCATGTTACAGGCGCATTAAGCCACTCCGACAGTGGCATCTAATGTGATTCATGCATGGTTGGGCTGTTGTTCGCCCTCAGCCTCTGGCCTTGGGCCACAACCCTCCCAACCATGCATTAATCCAGCATTAGATGCCACCTTTGTCGTGGCTTAATGCTTACATGTAATATATAGATAAAAAAATACTGGAACAAGAAGCGGTGTACCACAATTCGAGGAACTGTGTTCTTCAGTATATCTTTTTTCTTGCCATTTTGTAATTTCATAACACTGTACTCCCATTTCCCTCTCCCCTGGGTTGCACCTGGAAATGAGACTAGGCTCAACCTTTCCTGGTTACCAGTTTTCAAATAAATGAATGAAATAAATATATTTATTTGCGATACAGGAGAAAGCATATGAAATAAGGTGTGGCTCTTTGCAGATGACAATAATATCTGTGGTAGATTGGACACCAAGGCATACCTCTCAAATGTCCCTGATTTTGCCCCAAAATTGTCCACTGTCCCTCCTAAATTTTCAGTTTCTGTCACAGATGAATAATGAATAGGAATTCAAAACATAAAATAATGCCAGACTTCAGTGTTACAGTCTAATTCTCCTTAACAAAATGCCTTTTACATTAAGCCAAACATTATGGCAGAACAGTTAAGCTAATATTACCATTTGTTAAGATGCATAGACACCGGGTTATATGGGCCCGTGGGACATAGGCTCAAGCAATAATCTGAAAAGTGAGCCCAGGCCCAGCAATAATTTGCCCCCGGGTCAGTTTTGATTTTTTTCCCCTCTGACCTGCTGGGCACGCACCACCCCCTCTGTGTGACCTTTTGCAATGCCCCCCACGTGAATGGAATGTCCCCCCCATTGGCGGTGTGTTTTTTTTGTTTTTGTAAACTGGCGCCCGTAGAAAATTCAATGCGCTTGCGTGCAAAGAAAGCGGGCACTCTTATTGAGCGGCAGTGAGATTTCAGCCATGACGAGTCAATGGCAAGAGTCCCGAGACAGTGCGAGTGGTTGAGCCAGTTTAGGTAGTACAGAGACAAATTGGCCCAGGAGGAGACCTGCAGCAGACTAGGCGGTGGCCTAGCCAGAAGAAGCTGAGTGACGACCAGAGAGTGAGTGAACCAGGGGCCAGAAGAGTGGCAGATGTGGCAGGGGACTGGCTCTGGAGTCGGTAAGCCATGGGCTGCCGGGAGAGGGAGGGAGTTGTCCTCCTTGTTCTCATGGTGGTGTTGCAGCAGTTGCAGTCATCATCATCTGGACAGAACACATGCTGAGGAGGAGGACCATTGTGGATAACCGCCACACTATGTGACAGTGCAGGTAGATCCTGGCTGGACTTGGTATTAGGCCATGAGTGGCCCGGCAGGTCATCGGAGGGTTGTTGCACTGATGAGTCAGACAGGTGAGACAGGGCAGCTGCAGCTTGCTAAGAGGGCAGAGTCTAGTCTTGGAGACCCACCAGATGCAACAAAGGAGGACTGAGAGCCAGCAGCAGGTAAATAAAGTTGGGGAGACAGATGGGAAACCAGATCCTCAGGGCAAATTTGTGACAGTTTACTGACGGTCTTATTCTGAAAAGCAGAAAAAGGTGGACTATCCCAATCCTTTAGGCATTAAGGGTGATCTGTACTTTTATTTCTAACTAAGCACCTTAGCACACATCTAGCTTCAACTGCAGTTTACACAATGTCATATTCCAGAGCATGTAGAACAGACGTTTATTTCTTTTTCTGTGTAATGTCTGCAAAGCAGTGGCACAAACCCTATTTCCAGTCTGACAATAGATACAGATCCCAACAGTGGATGGATGGGGAGCACTTTACAGTAGTACTCTTAACCAGAAATTTCCAGCTACATGGAACAGTCAGACTTACTGAGGGCAGGGGAAGCATTTGTACTTAAATTGCTACATGTTGATCTTGCATAATAGCATGCTATATAGAACATAGCCTGGCTAGAATCAACCAGCCTACATAGACTTGTTTGGTAGCAGTTTTGGCATTGTTCACTGAGAAAGACACACTGAGCAGAGCTCATTTTCCAGTACTGGGGGAGAGGCTGATAAAGTGAGGACGAGGAATGCAATGTACAGTGCAAAAATCATATGGCACTAGATACTGTACATATTTTTACAAAGATGCATGGTGATAACAGGTAATAAATCATGAAAACTGTACAACAGTTTGTGATCATGTGCCAAGGTAAATTACCAGCCACCCAAGCCTGTGTGTGGCTAGCTGCAGAAGCAGAGCAGGCAGAGCTGTGCCAGCACGAGAATTTTAAAAGAATAGTGCGAAAACAAGAGATGTATAGGAAGAAGAAAATTATTCCAGAAAGTTAGAAGGCAGACAGAGAAGGTGGTCTGACCAGTGGAGGTTTTACAGTGAGGGACGTGGAAAGGTCTAGTGTTAGCTAAGCGAAGGAAGTACAGAAATATAGACAGTGCTGACAGGTAAAGGCCTCATTGCTCATCCAGCCTGTCCAATCTTCCCAATTGTACAGGATGTTACAGGTACCCTAGTGGTCATTCATACTGCCATCAATCATCCCATCATCCCACCTACTTTTATTATTACCATATGCCACCTATACATAAACTCTACTACAATTTTGGTGCAGACCACTTCTCTTGGCAACTTTGTCCACTTCACGCTGCTGCCTCTCTTTAAAGAAATACTTCCAGATACACTTTCTGAACCTCCTTCCTGCCAATTATTTTAGAGTCCCCCCCTTGTGCCCATGTCTGTAATCACTGTGAACAGATAGCAGATTACTGCTTGCCACCCTGCTGGTTCCATGTAGAAATGTATAGGTTTTTGTCATGTGACCCCCTCTTCTTCCTGTCCTCTAGCATGTACTCGTACAGGTCCTTCAGCCTTTTTCCCATGCTGACCTTGAATCATCTTGGCAGTACTCTGTACTTGTTTCACCCTGTTGCTTTCCTTCTTCAGGTGTGGACTCCAGAATGATGTACAGTACTCTAGATGTGGCTGCACCTGGGATCTGTACAGGGGTAAAGTCCCTCTCGTCTACTGCTGCTGATATCTCTGTACCTTAACATTATGTTTTCCCCTCCCTCTACTTTAGCAGACTGCACTTATTGTTTCAGGTTGTCTGTAATTACCTCTCCATGGTCTCTCTCCTCACCCGGTTGCCTATTCTAAGTTTACTACCGTTCCCCCACCCCGTTCAGTACTCTTTTCTCCGATTCCTGGTCCCTGAACGCATAATCTTGCAAGTTACTGCATTCATTTTCAGCAGCCAGAGCCTGGACCCAGATCCCCCCTCACTGTGATTACACCCTTCCCATTGTCCACTCTGTTGCAGATTTTGATATCTTCTGCAAAGAGGCAGATCTTTTCATGAATATCCTCCCCAGTGTTGCATATAAAGGCATTACAAAGGACTGGGCCAAAGTATAGCTTCTTGGGGAGCCCCACTTGTGACATCGCTGACCTCAGAGAATTCACCATCTAAACAACCCTCTACATTCTTCTACTCAGCCAGTTACTGATCACCCCTGTGAGTCCTTCTCCCATGCCCAGGTCACTCATTTATTTTTTTTTTTTTTTTTAGCAATCATTCATGTGGGACTGAGTCAAACGCTGTGCTAAAGTTCTAGAATAGAGCATCCATTACCTGACCTTTATCAGCTGCTTTTGTGGTATGTGTGATTTTGTATTTCTTTGAAACTTGGCTTCTTGGCCAATGCCCTTTGAGATAACCATTGCTTCCGTGCTTGTGTACTGAGGTTCTTTGTTTTTTAGTTTGCTTTTGTGACCCAGTTCAGTAAGTCTATCAGATTCGTCTGATAGGACCTCCCTTGATGAAACTTGCTGCTTTTGTTCCTGTAGTCCATTTGCCTCCAGAAAATCCATCAGTCTTTCATTTATAATGGTCTTCAGCATCTTACATATAATGGACATCAGGCTTACTGGCCTGTACAGAGGTTCCCTGTCTCGGGCTGGCCCTTTTCTCACTATTATGCCGGGGTATATTTGCTGTCTTCCAGTACACTAATGCAATTGTGGCATTATTCAGAGAGCCTGAGTAAGATAGTGCGAGTTGTTTGTTTGTACAATCAAGGCAGCGCTATGGAGACTTCACAGAATCACAGTCTTGCAAGTAATCATAAAGTTAGTTCAGTGCTATGCAGTCATGAGGGCTCTGGTTCTATAGTCTGGGTGTATTTCCAGTGGTCATTCAGGTGAGCAAGGTAAGTCTGTTCGGAGCAGTGGTGGATGGATGGGAGGGATGGAAGCAGCTGCACTGGGACATAAGCAAGCTAGAGGAGTGATCAGAGAGGCGGCAGCTGGGGTTCAGTGCAAAGAAGTGTAAGGTTATGCACTTCAGGGTGAAGAACCCAAGGAGAGAATACTGGCTGGGGGGTTAAGCTGGGGATCACTGAGGAGGAGGAGGAGAAGGACCTAGGGGTAATGATAACAGGGACCGTGAACAACACTGCCCAGTGCAGGAGAGTGACTGCAAAGTGAACAAAATGCCGGGGTGCATAGCGAGAGGGTTTTTGTCCAGGTGAAGAGAGGTGATCTTGCCCCTCTACAGGTCGCTGGTAAGGCCACACTTAGAGTATTGTGTGCCGGTTTGGAGGCCATACCTAAAGCATATCAGGCTACTGGAGAGGGTGCAGAGGAGGGCAACAAAGATGATATGTCTAATAGATGGGAGAGACTATGACAGCAGGCTGGGAGACCTGAATATGTACACCCTGGGGGACAGAAGGGACAGAGGGACATGATAGAGACATTCAAGTATCTGAGGAGAATCAATAAGGATGGGGCAGATGGGGTCTTTAAGCTAAGGAGGGGGAGGGACACCAGGGCACACAGGTTAAGAATAGAGGGGGGGAAAATTTAGGAGGGAAATGAGGAGACACTATTTCACAGAGAGGGTGGTAGCAAAATGTAATGCACTACCAGAATGGGTGGTATCATGTAAATCTGTGAACAGCTTTAAAAGGGCATGGGACAGGGAACAAAGGAGAGTGAGGGTGGGGGTGGTAATGGGATGACAAAGGGAAGGGGGGTGGGGCAGCTGCAAACTAGGGGTGTTAGCTGCACACTTGAGCAGACTTGGATAGACCAGGTGGTCTGTTTCTGCTGGCACATTCGTATGTTCATAGGTGATCATGTTTGTGTTCTGAGGGATCCCAGATCCGGTTCCTTCCTGGCGATTGTTGTTGTGTTCAGATGACTTTTGCATTTGGATGGGATTTGTTTGCTGGCTGTATTCGGGCTGGTTTCTTCCAAACTTGCACATAGTTTTTCAGATCCTGTTCGTGGTAGGTACAGGTTGCATTCTAGTTCAAGGATCATTCTCCCTTCTTGATCCTTGGCAAAATCCCACCACCAGAATGCCAGAACAGCACAGAGATTCTGGAACCCAACTCAAAACAAAGTGGAATGCTGCAGGGAACCACAGCTGAGCAATGCAGCCATAAGTTCCTCCCACCAAGTTTTGCAATTTATCTTGTGGTAATCTGTGGATACAACTGTCATATACACTTCTGGGCACTTATTATTTTTAAAATGTACTGTGCAGCAAAGATCTCCTGGCTTAGGATCCCAGCACTCTGTGGCAGGGAGGGAGTTGGGCACATGCCAGCAGCAGGAGTCAAGGGTTGCAAGACTGGAGAGTAAGCAGCAGTTATAGCGCTTACTCGGGATATAAAACCAGACTCTAAAGCTATTTTAAAACAGTTCATTCCATAACAGCCTACCAGCCATTTGTTGTTTTCATTGTTTATATGATGTTTGGATAGACAAATCACAAAAAGAGAACATTTGCAGTTAGTGTATTGCTTTGCTGTACTGTGCTTTGTATTATATCATGAGTGCTGGTTCAAGTGGAATTATAAGTCAAGTTTCAGCTGGAAAGAAGTTTGAAAAATTGAGTTTTGAATACTGTTGAAACTGTTGTTATTGATACTGCTCCTCTTGCCATTTTTTTCAGTCTGGGTTTAGTCTCATGCACGTTTTGCTCTATACAACCTATTAAAATGGTTTGGTGCTAGCCTTGCCTAGGAGTTCTACCAGTAGTTCTGTTTTGTCTCTGTACTTTTTGCAGGTAAAAATGTGTAAATTGAACAAATATCCCTAAACTGGTCCAAAATGGCAAGATCAAGAGATCCTTTTTTTTTTTCCCTGTCAGTCTTTTGCTGAGTGACTTTCTGCTGTGTAGAATGTCAGGCCACTGCTATTAGTGGGATCCATGGCAGTCAGTCGACAAATTTTTTGTCAACCGACATTACAGCAACACCCTTATGTCAACAGCATTTGCAGTTTGCATGACAGAGTCACAGGATAGGCTTTTCTTCAGGGGGATTTTCCCCCAACCCCCCATGAGGGGGGCTCTTCCCCCCCATCCCCCACTACTATACTAATCAACTCTGAGTCAGAGTTGTTTCGGGGAGGGCTTGCAATACCCCTGAAAGCAGTGCTGGGATCCCACGCTGACACTACAGTGACCTGTCACTGTTGTCACAGTAGTGTTGGTCACTCTCGAAATGTCGCAGTAGTGTGTGCATACCCTATTAGTGTAGTGCAGAGCTACAGAGAATACAGTGTAATTATGTCATGTGCTTGCTACACTACTGTGGCTGCACAAGGCCACTTTTGACATGTGCTTGTTGTTATTTTAGGTTTTGTCCGTTTATTTCAGTTGGGGCTCTGCCTTCCACAACACCCCTTGTTTTTTTAACACGGGGTGAGGGGAGCAAAGCCCCCAAACTCAAGTAAATTAATTTAAAAAATAACCATCAAGCTGACAGGGTGCAGAGTGTGCCGGAAGTGGGCAAGTAGCGCAACTTAAGTGCCGCACTAACAGCAGAGGTCATGTGGTATTCTGGCTTAACACCCTAACCACCGCTTATAGAGTGCACTTCTCCCATAAAGGCCACCAGGGGGTTGACCCCTGACCTCTAGGTCAGAGGCGGTGCTTTGACTCCTGACCCCACCAAATATTTTAGAAACCCAGCTCCTATGTTAAGATGTGTCCCTGAGTATAGCCTCTTATCCCTGATCCTTTTAAGCCTTGTCCCTGACATGTAATGCAAGAAGTTGAGATGTATGCATTGAGGAGGGAGTTGGAGAAATGAAAAAGAGACCTGGAAAATTGAAAAAATAGTCTAAAATATGGCAACTGAAGTTGACCTCATAGAAATGTACTGTATATCACAGAAAGAACCCCCAAAACTGACTACTGGATGGGGGAGTAAGGATGGTGCAGACAGCTAAGGAGAGAGACATAGGGATCATCATTAGGGTCAGACTCAAGTCTACTGCTCAGTTCAACAAAGCACACAGGAAGGCAGTTGAGATGCTGGGGTATACTGAAAGAGGATTTGATAGCCAAAAGCATGCAGTGATACTGCCACTGCACAGTTCCCTGGTAAGGTCACATCTGGAGTACTGTGTACAGTACTGTCCACTGTACCACATGGAAACCATATGAAGGAGGGGCACTAGAGTGATCCAAGGGCAGCAGGGAAGACTGTATAAGGAAAGGTTGGCAGATTTTAACATGTATACCAGGAGAAGGTATTAACCATCAGCAACTACTTCTACTGGATCTTTAAATCCAGCCTGGTGTTAGGACAAACACAGAGCTAGGCAGGGAAATTGGCTGACTGGATGGACCCCAGGGTCTTTTTCTGCTGACACATTCTATGTACCAGTATGCCTATGTACATATTTGCAAATGTTTATAGACCTTTCATGTGGCAAAACAAAAGGCTGATGTACTTTTGCTATATTAAAGGTGTTCTATCTGCATGGTATCAGCAGTCCCACCTGTATGTTGCTGGTCATGATGGACCATTTGAGGGAGGTGTACACCTATAGTTTAGAAAATGGGCTTCTTATTTCCTGGTCACTGATTGGGCTGGTACCCCTGCCAGGGAGGTACATTAACTTATGATAGACAACCAGGAAATAAAAAGTAACAGCCTGCCATGCCAGAAAGTCAAACTGGTACCCTTGTGCCAGTCTAAAATTCAGACTTCATTAGCTGCCATTTTTTTCTTTTCGAGAAGCGAGAGAGCGAGTCGACCCACCCACGCGACTGACGTGTAGTGAAAAGAATGTAACCCTTTCAAAACAAAACACATTTTTGTTCACAGCCATTTATTTCTTCATAAAATCTTTCAAAATCACACTGCACAGCCACCCTCACTCAAACATTCGAACTGCACTGCTCCATCCACCCCTGCTGGTCATGCATAAGTAAACCGTAATAAAATTCAGCTGCACTTCCAACAGTTCTTTGCATTATTTTAACACTTAGAGAATCATTGATACCATTTATTTTTGCAGGCTACAACACTATGTCTCTGCTAAGTTTGGACCAGCGTGGCACCTCTTTTCACCATGTTTGTTCCATAGGTCCCACTTCCTGGTTTTCTGAAGCAGGGTAATGCAAGATCATGTGCCAAACAGCTGCATCCTCCCAACGAGAAAAACAAAAAAAAGTCTTGCAGGAAGGGAAGAGTACTGTATTTGTAAGCAAAAAAATAACCATGCCAACAGACTGCTGGGGAAACTTTACTAGAAACTTCATCTCTCAAAATGGTTTTGCGAGGGAGGGAATGTAGAAGAGAATGACTCGGGGGGGGGGCAACAGGAGACAGAACACCACAGAAATGGAGGGACTACTTTAGCAGAAAAACTTTTTTTCTACTGTTTGTATTTGTTTTGAAACATATTCCCTCTCTTATTTTATTACTGAATTATAATGTACGCAGATGTCCATTTTCTTTTTTTTTTTTTCCATCTTATTTTTATCCTCCTCCTCAGCCTGCAGAAAAGGATCTGTCCTCCTCCAGTCCCCTGGTCACTGCTCCCCTGTTACCCCCGAGCCCTAGTAGTTCCCCTGTGGATTACTCCCCATGCTGGGGTGGAAGGGGAGGGGACCGTCCCCCCCCTCCCGTGAACCTATCCAGAGTGGGCAATTACCGGCGGTCCTGAGGTAGTGGCACTGGCATGCTGGAGGGGACATCATGGAGCCTGCAGCCATACTTTTCCACTCTTTTTCTGGTCCTTTCCCCTCACAGCCATGATCACACACACTTGAAGGTGTGCATGTGTCAAGGAGCCACACTTCAGGTCTCCCTGACCCCGGCACTGCCCCCCATCCTCCATCAGGAGGCAGCCAAGGAGCAAGATGATGTGCCCACCCATCCCCAGGAGAGGAGAGCTGTCACTGGACATTCAATCTTCTCCCTCCCCTGCTGATCCCTGGTGGCCCGAGCTCACTCCTGAACCCGGGCCACTGGCTTGGTGCATGGCGTGGTGTCCAGCGCCTCAAGCTTCAGCACCAGTGGGCTGCTCAAGATGTCCATTTTCTCAGTGTAATAATACCCTCCAGGGTGGGTGGTATGGACAATACCAGACCTCCCAGGGGCTATAAGACCCTCTGCCTGCAGCATTGGGCCTCATTACACCACTGGGTGGTCTGGTATTGCCCAGTACTGCCCACCATGTCGAGTTTTATTGCTTGCATATGATATAAAGCCAAAAGGGCTACAAAGGCTGTAACAGATGACATATAGTGTAATAACTGTACTTCCACATTGGAAAATGTGGAATATTGTTCACCCACTGTCTAACACATGGAACACAACAGATCTTAATTTTCCAGCGATTACCCACTGCACCATTAGTGCTCTCTGGTCATTACTGATAATGCTTCTTGTTGTAAAAGTAGAAGCAGTTTGGCCCAGTAGTTTGATCATAGAGCTATGTATCCTAGAAATCAAGGTCTGAATCCCACAATTACTACTTACTTTAAGCATGACCCTGAGCAAGTCATTTAACCTCCCTGTGTGTAACCTCTCTGTAATTTCTCTCTCTCTCCCTTGTCAGTCTATTTCACTCAAAGATGTCTTACCCATGATGCTTTGCACTGGGTTTTGGGATGTGGTACCACAGCACAAGGAGGGGGAGAGAGAGGGGAAACCCATGTAACTATAGTCCAGTAAGTTGTACCGCCATTGTTGGTAAGCTCCTGAAAACAATGGTCAAAGAAAAGGTTGTGGAATACCTTGAACCCCATGGGCTACAGGACACCAAGCAACATGGGTTCATGTTAGGCAAACCGTGACAGACAAACCTGTTAGTAAGTTTTGATTGGGTGATGACAGCAGTGAATAAGGAACAGACAGTAGAAAACTATATCTAGACTTCAGCAACACCTTTGATTTGGTGCCTCACAGGAGGCTACTAGAAAATCTGGAGGACCATAAGGTAGTGGAAGGGGTCATGAGGTAGATCAGGAGCTGGCTAAGGGAAGAAAGCAGAGGGTAGTGGTTAACAGGAACAAATCAGAAGATAATAAAGTTACAAGAGGCATGCCACAGGGATCAGTTCTGGGTCCCATCCTATTCAATATGTTCATTAGTGACATTGGGGAAAGAGTCAGATGCAAAATGCAGCTCTTTGTAGACAACAGGAAGCTCTGTGATATGGTGGACAGCATGGATGGGTCAGGGAAATGAGGAAGGACTTGTACAGTAGATGCTGAAAAGTCTAAACTCTGGCAGTTGCAGTTCAATGCCAAGAAGTGCAAGGTGACACTCTTGCAATAAAAAAACAGCCGAAACTACTACATGGGGGCCTCCAGATTGCCCAGACGGTGGAGGAAAGGGACAAAGTGGTAATCATAAATAATAATTTCAAAACCTCCAGTCAGTGCAACAAGGTATACAGAAATGCATCAAGGATGTTGAGCTGTATATAGAGGGTGTTACTAGCCTGAGGGCGGAGGTGATGTGGCCCCATATACAGGTATCTGGTTAGGAAACACCTGAAGCATTGTGCGCCCTTCTGGAGTCTGCATCTGGAGAGGGATAGTAACAGACTAGAGGTAGTGCAATGCACAGTCATCAAAATGATCCATATTAGTTCCTTAAAAAGTGTCAAAGTGATTTTTTTTTTTTTTACAAAGTGACATTTAATAAGGTAGTTAACAAACCATTTCATGGGTTGTGGACATTATTTATTTTTTTGGGGGGGCAGGTTAAACTGCATGCCTCATGAACCTGTGACAAGATGAAAGACTGATACTGCATGATGGAGTTTTCTGTTGACAACAGGGTCTGGAGTTTCAAAATCCAATGCAAGGCCTGGGGTCTAGGTTGCTCCTGTGGAGATTATTGCACCAAGTATGATGATCCCCATGGACCAACCTGCACTGTATTTTCCAGTGTCAGATGCATTTATGACATTTTTACCTGCTTGCCAGACACTTGCATGTAGATTTAGATACAAGTGGTGGAAAGCTGGATGGAAGTGGTCCTGAATTCAGCACATGCTAGACCATGGAAATGTGGTCTAGTAGGCAAGCTTTAGTTGCAAGGATTGAAAATTACGATTATCTTCCACAAATCAAATGCCTGATGCTTTGGGAACTTTGGGAATTTATGGCAAATAGCTGGCTTTAAAAATCCAGCACCAGATTTACATGCCACAGCTACAGTGGTGGACAGTGGTAAGACCTACATTGACATGCAAAAGGTTGCAACACACAATACCAAGTAGCAAACAACATTACAGGGATGTTGTGATCAGTTATAAACACATTCCAAGGCAAGCATGCTCTAACCTTTCAATCATTCACAAAATTATAATCACATTTCTGTTGAGGGTTGCTGCTGGTTTTGTAGCATGTAACAAACAAATAAACAGAGCGAAGTGCATCCCCCATGGCAAATCTGAAAACTAAAACATTTTTACTGCCTAAATTGGCTATTTTCTTACTTTTATCTCCATGTAAACTGCGTTCTCTTAGTTTTCAGATTGGAATTCTATTGTGGATAAGCCAAACCACCAAGACGCCAAGGTGGAACTCCACAGTTTGGTCCTAACTATGAACTGCCTACAGTGGCTAATCTTAAATAGAGTGCATTGTCTAAAATAGTTCCATTAAAGTAAAGTGCTTTCCACCTAGGTAATTCTAAGGTGATCAAAGGGGGCATGCTAACAGGAGTACCACAAGCTTCCAAACTCTAAACACATTCAAAGATTAGCATGTTCTAACATTTGCATTATTCATAAAGTTAAAATCACTTTTCTGCTGAGCGGTGCTATGGTTTTGTGGCATGGAATGAACAGAGCCCAGTGCACACACACCAGCCCCCATGGTAAATCTGAAAAGTAAAAAAAAAGTTACTGCCTAAATTGCCATTTTATTGCTGTATCTCCAAATAAAAGAGGTTCTCTTAGTTTTCAGATTGGAATTCCAATACAAATAAGCCAAACCACCAGACACCAAGGTGGAACTCCATGGTTTGGTTATAACTATTAACTGCCTGCAGTGGCTAGTCTTAGAGTGCATTGCCTAAATTGGTTCCTTTAAAGAGCACCTTTTTCAATAAAATAAAGATTAAACAGGAGCTCCCTTACCTCATGGGATGCTCATCCAGGCTATTTGTGCTTTTTTAAATTCAGTCTTGAAAGGAAGGGAAGGGATTATATAATTTGCCCCTGAGGGGCTGGTCGCATGATCCCTCTCCACTTCCTGACTCGCCGATCCACCCCCACACTCTGACATTTTGTGATGTCATTATAGATCGAGCATTGGTGACGAGCTCCATTCACATGAATGGAGCATCTTTTTAAAATTGTAATTTCTTGATTGTAAATCAGGTTTTGGTATCTACTGATGCCAGGGTTCAACTAACTTGTTAGTTGAACACTGTTAGTTAGCCTTGTTAGTTGAACCCTGGCATCAATAGCTGCCAAAACCTGAATTACAATTGAGAAATTACATTTGAAAAACATGTTCCATTCAAGTGATAGGAGCACACTCCCGTGCTTGACCTATAATGATATCAAAAAACGTCAGAGAGTGAGGGCGGATCGTGGAGTCAGGAAATGGAGAGGGTCAGGCAGCCAGCCCACTAGGAAGGAATTATGATCCCTTTCCCCAAATTGGCTAAAGTACAAAAGCACATATAGCCTGAACTGTCCCATGAGGAAGAGAGCTCCCTCTTAAACTTTGCAGTTGAAAAAATATGGGAAAGGTGCTTTTTAAAGTATAGTGCTTTCCACCTTGGTAATTCCCAGGTGATCAAAAGGAGCATGCTAAAAGGAGTGCCACAAGCTCCCAAACTCTTGTGCTCAGTTAACTGCAGCATGAAGCTAAACCCTAATGTAAATATTTGTGGTTGACAGACTAGCTCTTTTCAAAGGGGAAAAATATATTAAGATTGTCTCACTCACCTAATACTATTTATTATTTTTTATAATTTTCCATTGCCATAAAATTAAAAGTCAACATTTACTGACTAATTGTCACTTCCTCAGAGGGAAAAAAGCTTATGTATCTGAAATAATTCTTAGAGTACTATATACAGTTTGTAGCTTTACATAAATTAAATACATATGACTATATTTGTCTATTAAGTTGAAAACCTACACTTAGATCAAGCTTGGATTCTGCTTATTCAGACAAGTGAACTTCAAAATATATCCTCATTAATTATTCTGAAGAAATTTAAAACAATTTTTATAGATCATCCATTTCGTAAGTGCATATTTATCATACTCATTACATTCACATATCTGGAGTTAAGCCAATGTATTACTCTTAAAAGGAAATCATTTAAATCTGTTCCATAACATGTAACAGTATCACTTGATTAAACATTCCCGCTGCCTTCCCTTAAATTGTTTATGTAGAACTTGTAATCATGTTTTATCTTAATACATTTTAAGAGATATTTACAGTATTTTCAAAAAATGTACATAATATTCCCCCATACTTTTTCAAATGCTTGCACATGTATTAAAATGTATTTATCTTCTATGCATTGTTAATCCCTTCTGTTCATTCTGCTATCCTCTTTCTCTAAACCCACCAGTGAGTCTCTATGTTTATGTTCCTTCTGTTCAAAAAATGGCAAAACCTGTGATAGCATTCTTTCTAGAAAACATTCCAAAATAATTTATATTTAGTTTGCATGTCTCTATATTCCTTCATTCCTCTAATATATTTTGTTAGAAAGTGTTACAAAACTGTTTCCTATTGATAAGACTTCTGGGGCCAGATAAAACTGTGAATTTACTGTATGTGATACTGTTTCCAGTGTCTTTTCACTAGAGTCACCAATAGCATGAGGTGCTTACCAGGCTAACACAGCTACTGTCATTTATAAACTAGGCATTTTGTCCCTCTGGCCAGGTAGCCACATAAATCATAGACTGTCACCACTTCAGATGTCTGCTGTACCCTAGCCTAATGACGCAGCAGGTGGATGTGTTGACACACTATGCTGCCTGGCTGTCTTGGAAACATTAACTATAGAAATGTGAATGCAATGAGTATGATAAATATGGGCATATGACATGGATGGTATATAAAAGCTGTTTTAAATTCTTTCAGAATAATTAAATGAGGATATATTTCGAAGGACACTAACCTGAATAAATAAATTCCAAGCCTGATCCACTTGTAAGTTTTCAACTTGATAGATAATTAAAAACATATGTATTTAATTTATATGACTTTATAAATATAACTTTACAAATTGTACATAGTATTGTAAGAAACTGATTTGTATTTATTACAGATACATATGCCTATTTCCTGTGGAAATGACAATTAGTCACAAAACATTTTACTGTTCTGACAATAGAAGATTATAAAAAGAATAATGAACTGTATTTGGTGAGTGAGACAGTCTTGATATATGTCTGCCTTTGTTTTGATTTTTGGATAAGAGACTGTCTGCTCCTTTATGAAAGAACGCTGTTACTATTACAGGATCCAGGTTCTACAAGAATTTGTAGGGCACATCTACAGTATTCAGAGGGGGTCACGCTAAGGTTATAAACGTGACAAAATCACTGGGCACTTGTGTCTTTTTTTTCTAATTTATGGGTGGAAGAGCATTGCACCTACAGCAGTATACAGAATTAATTCTGCAGTATATGCAGCAGAGATCCCACATCAGAGTAGTTATATAGTACTAAACAGTTCAGAACAAAAATTCAAATAATAACCAGAGTCATAGTCTGAGGGTAGGGAGTTTCAAGTCAGAGCATCATGTTGTAAAATACTTTTACTCCAACAATTATTTTGCACATGGAAATGTCAAATTCCTTTCACAGTCACTAAGAAGATAACTTCTATGAAATTTCATCTCCACTGGATAATATTTTAAGTAGAGAGGTAGGAAAATCTTTTCAATTAGGATAACAAATGTCCTAGTCAAAGTAATCTCAAATGTGAAATTGCTCAGGTGGATCAGTATTAAATTGCAGTGTGGCATTTTTATATGACAAAAATTTAAATATTTAACAAAATACGATGACTGTATTATACACATGCACATGGAGCAATTGCAGTATTCCACTTTGATGCAATGGATGTGAAACTGTCACTTTTAAACATTTCAAAATGCTGTCAGTCCTCATCATGAAGGAATATTATCAGTACAGAGTGATGTATTAGATAAAGTACAGCACTGACATTTTGATGCAAACCACACCTGCATGAGGCTCAATTACCCTTGCTGTTCCTAAAATTTCTTAGGTGGAAAGGTAGAGGCAGATGGAAAGATAAATGTGAGGGGGAGGAGTTAGAAAGGTTGACACTGGGAGAGGGAGGATGATCTAGAACCTTGGGATGACCACCTATAAAGACTGATGTGGGGACTGAGATTACAGCCTTGAAAATCTGATACATGGAGGTGGCAAGGAAAGACAGATGTGGTGGGGGTGGGGGTGGAGGGGATTGTGGCACAAAAACATAAATGCAGAGGGAGAGTTGTCTTGGAAGAAGGAAAAAATGCAAACATGGGTTACATCATTATTTTTGGAGTGGCTAAAATATCAAACAAGAGCCTGTGAAAAATATTGCAGTTCCTGTTAATGCAATTAATATAATGACAAAATATAGCCTGTTAGAATTTCTATAGTCTAGTAACTGTATGTGTTTCACTTATTTAAAAGGCACAGGGTCATAATGTTGCAGGACATTATGCCACATGGCAAAATCACACTGCCAATACAGCACTCATACAGAGCAGGGTGGGTATGGGACCATGTCCTGGTGTATTTTCTCATTGTCCTAGCGGTGCCCTATATTGGCAGTTTAGGGTGCCAAATAGCAACCTGTAATGACAGCTGATGCTGTCCTAGTGACTTCCTTACTTTTTAGTGTGTGATTGCCACCCCACACCCACACGTTTTCTATTGCTTTTAATGTGAGCTTTTTGACTGAGTATGGATTCAGCAGGTATTATGATGGGATTTGTAACATAAAGCCTTTAAGCAAGACAGGGTTTAGTGAGCAAAAATGAGTTTGCTCTGCAGGGAGATGAAGCTGAAGCAAAGGCCTATGTGTGACTGACTGCACATTGGTTCCAGCTGGCAGATCTACAGGGCTTATATTTTCTGATCTGTCAACACAAATCACTCTCCCCCCACCCAAAAAAAAAGAAAGGAACATATTGCCACAATGCTCTCAAACAGTTATATGCACTGTTCCAAAAAATAAACCAAGTATCAAGAACGGAACCCCTGGTATCTCACTGATAGGGGAGGGTTACCTACGGTACCCCAACCAAAAGGGTCAGCTGGACATTTGGATAGATGCATTATTGGAATGACCCAATCAAGCATGGAGGTGGCTGATGTGGGGGGGAGGCAGCCTGGGGACATGCCCAGAAGGAGTGTCTTGCCCTCATTACAAAAGTAGCTGGCTCTCAGAAAATCATTCTCTTTGAATCAGCCCAGCAGAGGAGTCACATGGTCTTGGGTGTGCACTGGAATACGAGGTAGCCATGAGTGGTAGTTAAGCAGTGCAGCCCTGGATGGGCACACTTCCTAATGAAGGTGGTGAAAGTAACCAAACCCAGAAGGGAAGGGACTGCCCAGGGGAAAGACATAGCCCTGGCAGACTTTATAGGCCAGGATTCCTTTTTATGCATGGCGCAGGGTCAAAACAGTTGTGCCATACATGAATTTGCTGCCCCAGGGGCTCTGGTTATATATATTGTGTGTACATAATAAGATGCATATTGCAGTGATTTTAATATCTACTGTATCTGTATCTGATTGCTGAACACATCTTGCTAACCCCTATCTCTGAAGCTCAATCCCATCTGTACCCTGTTCACTCTACATCAGTCATCTCCCGACTCCATCCCCCTGTCTGTTAATCAGAGATGCCATCACCCATGGCTATATTTCTTTCACTCCTTCTGCTTCTGCAGTGCCCCCACCTGCCCTCTCCCCCCATTCTGAGCCACAATGTACCCTAGGAGCTGCCACCACTCTTATTAGTTCTCCCCTCCCAGGCCATCATACCCTCACACCCCAGCCTAAACCTTTCAACCTCCCACCACCCTCAGCCCAATCCCCCTCCCAATCAACCCCTTGTCCCTCCTCTCCCTCTCCCTGCCTTTCCACTGCCCTTTTGCCTCACATTTTGTGCACCAGTCACCACCACTAAACACTCCAGACCGAGAAAACATAAGTCACTTACTCTCAACTCGTTTTTTTCCAGGACCCTCCTACTCCTCCTGTCCGGTACCATCCACCCAAACCCCAGCCTTGAATACCCCAGCACTCCCATCCATCTAAACCCTGGCCTCAGAAACACCTGCTCCCCCACTGCCATTTCTCAATAAGGAGAGGAACATCAACATAGTCGACCTATACATCAGAGTCTCCTTGCAAAACGTGACATATTTCAAGCCTGGGTCGCCTCTTCTGACTTTAATGCCATTGCCCTTTCAGAAACCTGGCTCTCCCACAACATCTCTGATGGCAAAATCAAGTTCAGCAGCTACACTGCTGTCAGAAGACACAGCCTGGATAAAAGGGGGGTGCATGTTCTACATCTCTAACAGGTTCTCCTTCTCCAAGCACATCCAAAACACCAAATGTGCCCTACGTGAAGCCCTCTCAATCAACCTCCTTGTGGGGCACAACAAAACCTTCACTCTCACCGCTACATATCTTTCCCCAGGCACCTTGCATATGGACCTGGCATCCCTGATTGCCCTCAAACACCCCCTTCCTCTTAATAGAGAGTAGATACTTCTTGGAGATTTTAACATTAACTGGGCCTCCAGCTCTGCTGACACCACCAAAGCCTGTATTGCAAACCTAGGTCTCCACCAGCTTATATCCATTCCAACTAGATCCAATTATAAAATCAGCATGCATAATCTTATCAACTGGGTCATCACCACTCACCCCTTCCCCATCACTAACTCGGGTGTCCTTCCTAAATGTATCAGTGACCATTGTGCCATAGTCTGTCTGTGGTCAGTCAGGCTCCCCAAACTCCCCCCCAAATTCATCTACACCAGGAGACTGTCCACCCTTAACACCGAGCTAATTACCCTTGATCTTGATCTAGTTGATTGGTCTTTCACCAAGGGGTCAGGTGACTTCAACTCCATAATTGAAAAATTCTCCAGTATCCTTGTCAGTGTCATCGACAAGCGCCCCCCACCCCCAAAGAGAATTAGAACCAGGGGCCAAATTAATAATTGAATCACCTAAAATATCATCAGACTTATGAGAACCAGAGACAAAACCTGAACCCATTACCAAAAGCGTAGAGACCCTTCCCAGCTCACCCTCTACAGGTTGCTACAAAACAAATGTAACTTGGCTATTAGAAAAACGAAAATAGACTTCTTACATGATAAACAACTCAGTGAATCTGAAATGCCAAGCATCTGTTGGGAACACTGAACTCACTACTTGGCAATAACAATAATTCTGACCCCATTACTTTGAACCATGGTGACAGACAGACCAATGACCCAATTGAAGTAGCTAACATCTTCAGCACTTTTTTCAGCGACCTTGAAAGATACAAACCATCTCACTCTTCTCACCCGCCCACCTCCCCACCCCTACAACACCTCTGCCCAAACTCTACCAGTAGGACCATCCCCAATTTCTACTTTAAGGCACTAAAACCCTCAGATACCATCAAGCTCATCCGTGCGAACAACCCCAAACCCATTAAAGGCGCCGACGGTACTGACTTCAAAATTCTGAAACTTGCCATCAATACCCTGGCTGTCCTGCTCACTAACCTGCTAAATTGCTCCCTATGCTCTGGCTACTTCTCCAACATCTAGAAAACTGCAATCATCAGGCCTTTATTCAAGTCCGGATCCAGAAATGAAGTAGGTAATTACCGCTCCATCTCCCTCCTCACCCCCTCTCAACAATTATTGAAAAAGAGGTGCATACCCGACTCACTACCTAGAATCTAACAACCTCCTCTCGAGCGCCCAACATGGGTTTAGACCCGGGCATAGCACCGAAACATCCCTGGTCAGGTTCACCAGCAACATCATCAAAGCTAACGACAAAGGCCAGTATACAAGCTCTGTCTTCGTCAACCTGACTAAGCCATTTGGCCTTGCAGATCACACCCTTCTCCTAAACACCCTCAAAGACCTACATCTATTGGACATCCCCATCAAATAGGTCAGTAGCTACCTCTCCGGGAGATCCCACAAGACTATTATTGATGGCTACCTCTCCTCCGAATGCCCTATTCAGTATGGTGTCCCCAAGGGGTCAATCCTAGGCCCCCTGCTTTTTCACTCTTTATTAACAACCTCCCCTCTATCGGCCACTCTACCCAACTTGTCCTCTGTGCTGACAATGCAGCTCTTTACTGCAGTGACATCAACCCCACTACCATGTTCCAGAATCTGCAATCCGACTTTAGGAAGCTGCATTACTGGTTCTCCGGGAATGGCCTGGTCCTCGGTGCCAAAGTTCATGACCTTCTTGGGCCCAAGGAAAGCCCCTGTCACTGGCCTTAGACTTTATGACAACTCTAGCACCCCTATTGAACAAGTTCCTGAGTTCAAATACCTGGAGATTCACCTTGACCCACACCTCTCCTTCAACATCCACATTAGTAATCTCATTAAAAAAGTGCATGTCAGGCTCGGTTTTCTTTATAGGGTTAGAAAGTACCTAATCCCCACTTCCAGACTACACTTGGCTAGCTCTCTAGTCCTGCCTCTATTAGACTATGGCTCTGTTGTCTTCTCCCCTCCTACAGCAGCCCTCCTCTACACCAAACTCAGGGTAGCCTACAACAGCATAGCCCGTTTCATTACTGGCCTCCCCTGGAGAACTCATCACTGCACCCTTTACTCCTCCCTCAGATGGCTCACACTTGAAGTGAGGTTTCATCACAAAATGCTCTCTTTCTCAATATTCTCCCACCTAATCTTAACTCACTCTTCCCTCTCACAGCCCCCCGGGCGATCGACCAGAGGGACCACCAGTCTGGTCTTTGATACCCCTTTCTACAGGACTGACTTTGCCCAGAACTCAATCACCTACAGGGGCACGAAGTTTTACAGCAAACTGCCCCCAAAATCCAGGCCTGTGGATCCCAAAACTCTTTTAACTCCTCCCTCAAAGAACTCCTCCACACATTTTCCACCTGTCGCTGCCCCGACAGGCCTGCTCCCCTGCCCACCCACATAATCTGATAACACTGCTTTTCTCCTACTGCCTTTTGCTTTCCTCCCGCATGCAACTAACGCTGTTAATTATATGTTTACATAATGTACCTTTTGGTTCCTCTGCCTCTACACTGTAAATACAATGCATATATTATGTATTGTTATATTTGTATATATTATGTATTCCTTTGACCTGTTCGTGTGCTTCTACCACTGTAAATACAAGGTATATATTATGTATTCCCCTCACCTGTAACCCTCTACCTGCTATTTCCAACACTGGACATTGTGAAAGCAGCCATTTTTGCTCACATACCTTCTAGTCTACAAATACATTTTTTGATTGATTGACTGATTGATCTGCTGTATACAGTGTATATATATATATATATATATGTATATGTGTGTGTGTGTGTGTGTGTGTGTACATATAAATATATGTACATATATATCTTCTTTGCAAAAAACTTCATTGATGCACCAGTTAGGGTTCAACTCAATACCACAAAAGTAGGGAAATGTGGCGTTAGGGTTTCCAACCCTAACTCCCACCCCTCAAGCAACAAAAGAAAAAAAAATAGTGTTTTGGGTCTCAAAAGTCTTGCCAAATCAGTGGTGGTATCTTTCTTGGATATGCCAACCCAATGCCCACTCCCTCCCCTCAGCAGCACATAGCCTCCTGTACAAAGCACAAGGTGCAGGTGCAAGCCAGTGAGAAGTATGTCTCACCATACATTGCCAACACAATCTGTTGTAACTTTCTTCATGCAGGACCCTGTGTGAAGAAATATTTCTAACACTGTTTACACAGGGAACAGGGTGGGCATTAGGGTTGACAACCCCAAGGAAGACCCCACCATTGACTTGCCAAGATGCTGGAGACCCAAAACCCTAATGTTTTTTCTTTTACTGCTGGGGGGATGGGGTTGGGAGTTAGGGTTGGAAAACCTAACCCCACATTTCCCTACTTTTGTGGCATTAACTTGAACCCTAACTGGTAAGGATTTTTTTTTTTGAGATAGTGGAATTGTGTTGTATTGTATCGCATCTTCGGTACCTGCATTAACAGATGAAGATGCACAGGGCTGTTTGGGCCCTGTACCAAGGCAAGACTGTCCACATACAAAAGTGCAGTGACAGATGTCAAGAATTCATAGAATGGTCAGGTGTGCTGTAGAAGCACAGAGTCCTCTGATCCCTGTGCTTCCATGTGGTCCAGATACAGATGCACAAGGCAAAGAGTCCATCTGTCAGCCAATGTACAGGGTCCTCTGCCACTCACTGATATAGAGGTGCAGGGGCCTATGCCAAGAGGGCAGTTGTCTTCACTATAAGGTACCCGGGCCTGTGTGTACAAGCCTGCAGCTTTCATTCCCTGGCTGGGGAGTGTTGCATAACAGTGCCATCCCCTATCCTCAGCCCATCCAGCTGGGTCACTGAGCTCACCTCCGAACTCAGCTCACTGGCACAGGATCACAAAGCATACCCACTGGGTCAACACTGGTACTACACACAAAGTTTCTTAACAATTATTGATACACATATATCTATATCTACAGTGAAGCCTGCCAGGATGAAGTGCAGTGTCACAGTTTCCTGCATGACAAAAGGGACTAATTCCCATTGAAATTACATTGTTTACTGCAGTAACTCTACTGCATCATGCTGCAGAATTGAGTTTAATCCTAGTGAACTTCACAGTGTATCTATGTTGCAAAAACCTCCATTAATGCATCGGTTAGGGTGAAAGTAACAAAAGTAGAAAATGTGGCATTAGGGTTTCCAACTGTAGCACCCCACCCCCACCCTGCACACACCAACAGGCATCAGGGGTGTGCCTTGGGGTTGTCAACCCTAATGCTTACTCCATTCCATAAGTGAATAACCTCAGATGGGTACAGTTTAGGAGAATGGGGTGAGCATTAGAGCTGATGACCAAAAGACACACCTTGGATACCTGTTGGTGTGTGCAGGGTTGGGGTGGGGTGTTAGGGTTGGAAACACTAATGCCACATTTCCCTACTTGTGTCACTTTAACCCTAACTGATGCATTAATGGAGTTTCTTTGCAACAAATTTCTTACTTTTTGAGATAGTATAATGGTCGCCTTACTGGCTTGTCAGAGCACAGAGCCCTCTGGGCCCTGCATTCCCATACGTCCATACTTTTTGACAGATTGTAATAGTATCTTTATTTCTCTATGGGTCTGCAGGGCCCTCCAGGCCCTGCAGTCCCCAGAACTCCAGAGGAAAGTAATATTTTCTCATGAAAGCAGCCAAAGGCACATGGGGAGCAAGCTCTTTTTACCCTGAAAGTGTCAGAGCAAAATTGGAAACCGTTTCTTCACAGCGGAGTGATGAAGAAACGATTGTGTACACCTCACATTACAATACTATCCTATGAGAAAAGCACCAAAATGTGACCCCCCCAACTCCAGAGCAATGTAATATTTTTTCACTAAAAGACCAAAAGACACATCTGTGGAGTTTGAACTTACTACCATGAAAATTCAGAAACCCTTTATAAACTGTGGAGTGACAAAGAAACAGGTAGTACCATTAAAGCCAATGGTACCGCATGATAAAGGATCCTTTTTCGTGAAACAACTTTTTAAATCATGCTAATCCCATTGTAGCCAATGGGAAAGCATGATAAAAAATCTTTTTTCATGAAACAGAATTCTGGATCAAGCTAATCCCATTGTATTCAATGGGAAAGCATGATAAAGGATCGTTTTTCGCAAAACAGTATCCTATTTCATGCAAATTCCATTGCAATCAATGGTAAAATATATTCCCTGGCAGTCTTGTGGTCTCCCCCCTTGATGTCCAATCACCATCCCACTACAACACAAAATATTTCCCTGGTATTTTAGTTATCCCTCGCCCCTTTCCTGGTGTACAATGCCATTGCAGTATTGAATATTAAATTTCCCTGGTAGTCTAGTGGTCCCTCCCCCCTCCCCTGATATCCGATCACTCTTCCCCTGAAATTAAATACATTTGTCATTACTGTAGTACTCCTTCCCCTTCCCCCAGTGTGCAATTGACCTCCTGGTATAATGAAAAAGTTCCCTTGCAGTCTAGCCTAGTAGTCCCTCCCCACTTCCCTGATCTCTGATGGCCATCCTTGTAAAAAAGTTACACTAGTTGCACTACTGTACTGCTCCATCTCACCTCCCCCAGTGTGTGCTTGCCATCTTCATATAATGAGAATTTTCCCTGGTAGTCTAGTGGTCCATCCCCCTACCCTCGATGTTTGATTGCCATCCCCATAGAAAAAAATTCCATGGTGGTCTAGTGGTCCTTCCCCATTCCCGATCCCCATCTTGTTAAACCCACCCCTATCTGTGGTGGTATAGTGGACCCCCACCCTATCATGTCACCACCAACCACCCTGCTCCCCCCGTTCTGACTCATGGTCGACTGGCAGCACAGTCCTCCTTTCACCTCTACGGCTGCCTACCAACTGAGCTATGAATGAGCGTGTACTGTATAGCATGTGCTCATTCATAGCTCAGTCAGCAGGCAGCCATGAATGTGAGAGGAGGGCTGTTCTGTTCACCAACCGGGAGTCAGTATGGGGGGGAGTGGCATGGTGGGTGATGACCTGATAGGTTTGGGTCTGGGGGGTCCACTGAGACCACCACATATGTGGTTGGGTTTTAACAGGATGGGGATCAGGAATGGGGAAGGACCACTAGACTACCATGGAATTTTTTTTTTCCATGGGGACAGTGATAGACATCAGGGGTGGGGGGAAGGACCACTAGACTGCCATGGAAAATTTTAATTGTATGAGAAAGTCAATTGGACACCAGGAGAGGAGGGAGGAAGGGAGTACTACAATAACAACAAATGTATTTATTTTTATAGGGAGGGCGATTGGACATCTGGGGAGAACCACTAGACTACCAGGTAAATATAATATTTAATACAGAGATGGGCATTGGATACCAGGGGAGGGGGGGAGAGACCACTCGACTACCAAGGAAATCCTTTCCCACAAATTGTGACAAAGGAACCTTTTTTTAGATTCCTTTGCTGCAATCTGTGGTAAAAGGAGATCCTTTTATGCAAATTGTCAATGATCTTCTTTTGTGGCATAGCTTTCCCACAATTTGTGTAAAAGGATTAACAAAAGTAAAAAAAAACACATTTGTAAACAAAATACTGCAAAACTGACTACAGAATCAGATTCCAGGGCTCCCAATTAATTAAACACAACTATTGTTCTACCAGTAACCCCTGTATTTTTCAACTAATTTAACTTTGTTGCCACCGTTAACTGAAAACAAGATGGTGGCAGCATGAAAGAGGATTTCCCATTTGTGGGTCGGGATTACCCATTTGCAGCTCAGGATTACCCATTTGCAATCAATAATTCTGTTTCAAGCCTGATATCTAACTTTCCCATAGGAAATAATGGAAACCATAAAAATGTTATAACTTTGGAATGGATTAATATTTTTTCACCAAACATTCAAAAGGCACCACTGTGACCTATATACCTCAGACCAAAATTCCACGAAGTTTTTGCGCAACACAGTAACAAAGAATTTGACAAAAAAATTATAATTTCCAAGTTTTTTTGACAGACTGTATCTCTGCACCTGCACATCCGACCAGATTAAAACTTGCTACTCCAAGAGATCTTTGATCCCTGAGGGAGCATGCCAAAGTTCATGTTAATTGCTCTAATGGTTGTGAAGTCATTAAAGTAGAAAATGTTCTGTTTTAACATAGAAGTGAAGATTTAACCATAGCTATTGGGGTGCGCTTGCACCCCTATATATACATGTCTCTCCTGCTAATTTGTGTCTATTGAAACTATATTTGGGAATTGTAACCTGGGGGATCTTCATGAAATATAGGCAAAGTGCTTAAACTGTGGGATCACTTAGCAAATGCACCTCTAAGCCTGTTTCAAAAGATTTACTGTTGGGAAGTGATTAATGAACCCTATGCTCCCTCACTAGCCTGAGGTATTGCTTACAGTATATCAAAATGTTTTAAACAGTGGGGATTTAACCTGCAGTCTGCACTGCTAGAACTGATTCTATAATTTTACTGTGGGAAAGTGGCTGGTGATAGCCCTATGCTCCCTCACTAACCTGTGACACTGCTTACAGTATAGTCAGTGATTTAAACTGTGTGGTTAATTTGCAATCTGCACTGCTTAGCCTGATTCTAAAGCTTTTTTCTGTAGGAAACTGGTTAGTGAGAACCCCACGCTCCCTCGCTATTTGTATTTTTTTGCCTAAAGTAATTTCCTCTTCATACACAACCTCATGCTTTCTCTCCCTTTCACCCCATCCATATGTCCTTCTTTGTGCTAATTCTTACAACCTTCCACTCACTGCTCTTCTCCCCCTCCGCTTCTTCTCTTTATGACCTCAATCATCTGCTCTGACTAATCTGCATTTTTAATTTTCACTACCACCTACCCTGGTGCCATCCCCTTCCCTAGCTACTGAAACACCTCTGTTTCACCTGCCCCAACCCCCCCCTTCTTTACACCTACTCTCCTTTTCTTTGTCCTCACACACTGAAACCACCTCCTGATTCTAGGTGGGCATCTCAACCTGCAGTAAAAAACCCACTCCTAAACTATTTCTCTCCCTTTTCTTTCTGCAGCCAGAGGACACCTCTCGAGCCCCTACTCAGGCCTGCAGCACTGGCCAAGAACCATGGCCAGCCATCTGCACCTCTCGGACCACCTGGCCCCAGACCAAGGTATGTTCAAAAGCTGTGGCTGAGGGCCACCCACAGATTGGCTCCTTCCGTGGCATCCACTCCCACGATTGGCTCAAACAACACGCTGGGAACATGCCATTGGTCAGCACACTCAGCCAGGCTCCATCCTCTCTGTGCCTGGAGCTGGCTGTCCCTCCTGCTAATCTGCGTCTATTGTATTTTCTCCCATCCACCCACCCCAACTCGACCACTATTAAATAAGCATCCTCCCCACCTCTCTACAGACCATGTCCCCTTCCCTTACAAGATTCGTCCTTTGCATTGCCTATAACTCGCAATTGTTGCATTCCTCTGGCACTCCCCCTGCTTCCATTTGCAGGGCTCCCAACCTTAATTCAACTCACTCTAGCCTTGCTTGTCACCTATAGGGCTCATAATCATTAACGCTTCACAGCTATTTGACTGTCTCTCCCTGCATTTTTCTAAACAAACACAATACTCCTTGACACCTACCTTCCAGGCCATGTCCCATATGCCCCCCCCCCCCCCTTACAATGCCTTCATTGCTAGATTTTCTACCTCGCTGTATTTTTTTTTGCTAGCACTCACTATGCCTACTGGGCTGCCCCAAAAGAACCATCTCCTGCATGCCCTTCATATCTTAGACACCACCCACCTCAATCCTTATTGTATGTGCACCTCGATGGCTGACTACAATCGACCTGGCTCTCACACGCATGATGGCACACCTAGACACATCTGGCCCTTGCCACAGAGCCCCAAGCAGTGGTTTACACCACTAATGCTTACTCTCACATCTGTGACCTGCTCAGACAGGATCTCAGCTAGGAACAACCTAAAAAGACAGCTTAAAATCAGCTGCAAATTTTTTAGGAGCTACGTGGTTCAGCTAGCCCTGCTCCTGCTCATCCTTTCTGGTAACATTCATCCCATCCCAGGCCCATCCCTCTTGTTTCAGGTGCTGGCATACTAAAATCAGGTACATTAACTTTTGCATCCCTCAATATCTGAAGTTTAAAAGCTAAGTTTAATAATCTTCAGGCTTGGGTAGCTCTCCATAACCCTGATAAGTTGTCCATAGTTGAAACTTGCCACTCCCCTAAAATTCCTGATGCTGCCATCACTCTTCCAGGCTACAAGATTTTTAGGCAAGATCAGTTATCTAAACAGGGGGGTGGCTGTGTCATCTACCTTAGGGATAACTTACACGGATTCACACTGCAGCTACCCAGCATAGGACAGCACACCCAGACCCTAGCCATAAAAATCCTCCTGGGTGCTCACAACAAATCTATCACCCTACTATCCATATACATCCCTCCCAAGCACTCTGACAGTGGCCTCCAAGCAGTCATCAACTGCCTTGGTAACCTAAGTCTCACCACTGAAGTCATACTCCTAGGTGATTTTAATATCAACTGGCTTGCACCTGAAGCCAACCGCTTCAAAGATGCACTCCTTGCCGCCCACTTAACTCAATTTGTTGATGCCCCCACAAGGACCAACTACAGGACAGGTACTAGCACTCTTCTTGACTGGGTACTCACAAACCGCCCTAAGCATACATCCAATGCCACGGTTCTCCCAGATGATATCAGCTACCACTCCCCGTCTGGTTTTGCTGGTCTAACAAGTACTCCAAACCTCTACCAAAAACCATTACAAACAGGGTCCTAAAGCAGGGCCACTCTGGCCAGTTGAAAGCATAACTCTGTAGCATGGACTGGTCTTCTGTTTATGGGGCCAATGATGTTGACTCTGCACTTGACCACTTCATCCTCCTTTTTAACCTGGTCTGCGACAAACATGCCCCAATCAAGAAGCGTAAAATCAAAGGCTATTGCAACCCCTGGTTGAGCCATAACATAATTGAGCTCATGCATAACAGGAACCATCTCTGACATTTAGCCAGGGCCACAGGGAAACCGTCTGATGTTCTCAACTACAAAAGGGCAAGGAACAACTGCACTAGGGTGATCCGATTAGCAAAAAACAACTACTTTAAAGAAGCCCTAGCATCAAACTGGAACGATGGCAAAAAATTCTGGGCAAACCTAAAAGAGGTCGCTGGTCAGGAGCTCAAATCCACCCCCACCATGCTCAGCATTGACAAGAACCCTATCCTTGATCCTTTGTTCATAGCCAACACACTCGACCACACTTTTACAGGTCCCAGAGGTGTACTCCCTGATGGCTTCTTCACCCATACCAGCTCTAATGAGCCTATATAGCATTTCAAGCATTCCCCTCTTTATTTCAAGGCTATCTCCTTGGGGGAAGCCAGAAAATATCTTTGCAAAGTGCTTGGTAAAGGACGATATAGCAGGGACACCTTTGGCCTTAAACTAGTCTCCCTCACGTTGGAAGAAATCCTAACTCCTCTCACACATATCCTCAACCTTTCACTCCGGCTTGCAATATTCCCGCAAAGATGGAAAGCAACGGTAGTTACTCCAGTGTTCAAGAATGGTGATCCGGCCCTGCCTGGGAATTATAGACCTATTCCCATTGTATCGTGGCTGACCAGCTTGTAGAATATTAAGAAAAATACCAACTGCTTTGCAAGGAGCAACATGGCTTTAGATCTGGGCACAGCACTACTACAGCACTTCTGGAGTTCACTGGCTCCATCCACAAGTATCTTGACCTTGGATAATTGGTGGGAGCTATTTATATTGCTTTGATGAAAGCCTTCTATATGGTAAACCATGCTCTTCTTTCCAACCAACTAACTGCCCTTGGACTCTCCCAGGATACCACCACATGGTTCCACAGTTACCTAGAATGCTGCTCTCAACAACTAAGGATAAACACTGTCCTCTCAGACAGCAAACCTATCTGCTCAGGCGTCCCTCAAGGGTCAATTCTGGGCCCACTACTATTCAGTTTGTTTCTGAATAGCCTCCCCCAAGCCTGTCAGAACTACATCCTCCTCTATGCAGACGATGCTGTAATCTTCCACAATGGCCCAGATCCACGCATCCTAGAACGGCAACTGCAAGATGATTTCTCCAATGCCGAAAAATGGTTCGATGACCACAAACTAGTCATGAACTACAAAAAAGACTAAAACCATGCTGTTTTCCAGCCCTCACAACAAACACCAAAAGTACACCCTCTCCATAACCAATAGCTCTGAGTCCTCCCTGGAACTAGTCCAACACTTTAAATATCATGGTATTACAATAGACAACATGCTCACCTATGCCCTCCACATTGATAATACCGTCAAAGCTATTAATTCACACATTGGGCAACTGTATAGACATAAAATCAGTTTGACACCTGAAGCCCTAAGCATAGCTGTCAACAGCTCTGTCATCTCTCTAGTGGACTACGGTCTGGCCATATATGGATCCTCCACAGACACTACTCTCTGGTGCCTAAAAACTGCATAGCCGAGCCTGCCATTTCGCCACAGGTGTGCCCCAGCTGACACATACCTGTGATCTCTACACCAGTGCAAACTGGTTACCATTTAGCAGCCATTTAAAATGCAAAACCTGCCTCCTAGCCAAAAAAATCTGCCTTGGCCACAGGCATCCTGGGGTCACACAACTCCTTGTCCCATGCATTAACCCATGTTCTACTCATAACTCTGAACACCAGTTCCTCCTAACCCGCAAATGCAGAATATCCCAAGGACAAAGGTCCTTTGCTTACCAAGCACCACTCTGGTTTAACTCCCCTACGTGATAACATTGCTAGCCTGCCCACACTTAGTGCCTTTAAATTGAGCCTCAAGCAACAGATGGTACTGAACTCTCGATGTGATTGCCTTCATTTGTCCTACGTCCTGATCTGCATCATCTACCACCACTCAGCCCACTCCATCTCTCTCTCTCTCTCTTTCTCTCATTCCCTCCCTATCTCTATGTATCTTGCCATCTTGGCCCTCTGGTACACTTTCCTCCTATAAGACAATCGGGGCCCTGTTCCCCTAAGCACCCAACTTTCAAGTGTTTTTTCTTATTATTACTCTCCTTGCACTGGATTGACATGTACATAGTAACCCTCATAATCTTGTTGATATTTTGTTTGATGTGCTATTATGCTCCCTTATCTGGTTATTTTAGCCTGTATTAACTTTATCTCACTGTGTAACTGTTCACATTACTCAAATTGTTTTCTGTTTTTTGTTCTTTATTGTACCTGACATAGAACCTATGTAAAGAGCTTCCAGCTCAAATGGTATTCAGAGACTGTAATAAATAAAATAAAATAAAACATTTTTGCAGGGTTTTCTTTCATCACCATGTGCCCAGATGGTGTGGAATTTAGGCGTGAATTTTTTATAGCAGAAACAACTTGGGTCATAGAACTACCTTGCATTTGTTCAGTGAAAAAATATTAATCTGTTGCAAAGTTATTAAATTTTTAAGTTCTCATTATTTTCAATGGGAATATCACTCTCCAGGATGGAGAAATGGAATAAAAAAGGAATTTGGTCTCACGAAAAAGGATTCGTTTTTGCTAGGGGCCAATCCTTTTTCATGAGAAAAAAATTTATTTTTCATGAGCTGCCATCTTGTTTTCAGGTTTCTCTGAAATGTAATTATTCAAAACATACAAACTGATGTGCTCTAGACACACACACACATATATATATATATATATATATATATATATATATATATATATATATATATATATATATATATATATATATATATATCTTGTTGATCTAACTCCCTTTGGTGGATTCTGTAGTTGTCTGGTGGCAAAAGTGGCCCTGAATGTTGTTTTTTTTTTTATTTAAATTCCTTTTTTTGTCACTCACTAGGATCCTTTTCAAATGAAAAAGGATCACGAGTCACGAAAAATAATTTTGGACTTAAAGATCAGTGGCAAAGCTGTATCTTTTTTTGTTGCTTTTACTAATGGTATAGTACTGTTTGTAATAAAGTATGGTCATTAAAAAGAATCCATTTCAGCGTTATTATTATCTAGACTATTAGGTCCATACTAATGCATGTAATACTGCTCGGTAACTCAGAGAAGCCAGTTTGCTTTTTCTCTGATCTTGGACAAGCAGTGAAAACAATGAGTCATTCCTGGAGTGACGTGAATAACTGCAGCACGAGGATTACAAACTCAGCTGATCTGTACAGCTGTCTTGAGAGAGCATCTTTTTTCCTGGCAGATTCTGAGTGGCACATTCATTAGGCATTACTGTGCCACCCAGGGCTATATTGAAACAGTTGTCAGTTTTCAATTCCTAAGTTTAAAAAATACATCATGTAGCCTACTCTGTACGAGATGTGCAGAAGCCTAGTACTGGAGCATGACACGTATTTTGTCTGATGTGCTGCTCAGTGTTAGTGATACATTATCTTTTTTTAGTACAGCTTACATGCAAATACAGTACATATCTAAATAATATTACTGAGCAACACTTTTGAATCCAGCGCAGTGGTGGCGTGTCATATCTCCAATATGAAAGTTCTCACGCTGGGCAATAGATATCATGTAGTAAAATCGAAGAAGCGTGAAAGTAGTTATAATTATCATGGAAACCAGAGCATACAGTACTTTCAGTGGTTTAAATGAAGTAATGTTACAGTCATTCCTGTCCATTTTACTGTTTGATTTCTTGACCCGAAGTGTGCAGTCTCACTTTGCTTTAATGGAGTTTCCTTGTATGACAGTGGCAAGCTCACTGTCAAAGTGAGGTCCGTTTCATAAAACAATTGTTCACTAGCAGACTTAGCCCCTGATACATCCAGAAAGTAATATTTTTTTCAGGATCAATTCAGCTCAAGAAGTCTTCTCAGATAACCCTCATATTAGCCACTATCTTAGTTTTATTTTTCTTGTGTGCAGTCATGTAATTGGTAATGAGATTAGATGGGACAAGTACTGAATGCTCTGGTTTTCATGATAACAGTGTCTAGTGGCACCCCAAACCTTCCAATCACTATCCCTGTAATCATTTCTTGCCCTGGTGTCTGCTGGTACCCCGATCCGCTGATCACTAGTCCCAATTTCCCCGGTGTCTAGTGGCACCCCCCACCCCACCAATCACCATTCCCCATTTCCCTGGTGTCTAGTGGCACCACCCACCCTCCAATTGCCATCCCATTGGCCATTTTGATTTTCCCTGGTGTCTAGAGGCACCCCCTACCCTCCCATTGAAGCACAAACCTGAAATAAAAAAAGGTCTCTCAATGCTTTTTTTAAATCTGTAAAAAAAAGGTCCCTCCCAGTTCAGTCCACCCCCACCTCCCACTCAGCATCCACCACTCCACACACCCCCAGTACACCCCCATACACCCTCTCTTACCTGAGCAGGTCTCATGTTAGACCCACTCTCCAATGTATTTCAATGGGGAGTTTCAACCTTTATGCATAACTTAGACATTTTTTGAGATTTTGACCCCAAATTTTCAACATGGCCTTTTGGGGACCCCACCGCATGAACAATATGACTGTCATTACTCAACTCCTGACCAAAAGGTGATTTTGCAGTTGGTTGGTTGGTGAATTTACCTTTCAGGTGAGATTTGACAATTTCTCCTGACCTTGTTCATGAAGTAGGGTCATTAGAAGGCTATGTTGAAAATATGGGGTCAAAATTATTAAAAATGGCAAAGTTATGATCATTTGTTGCAATTTTGCTATGCATGCTCGTAACTTTGGAAATGTTAAATATTTTGACCCCAGATTTTCAACATAGTCTTCTTATTACACCACCTCATGTATTTCACAGCTGTCATTTTTTTCAAATCCTGGCTAGAATGTGTTTTCCCACCTGTAGCGTGGAATAACGTTGCAGTTGCGCAGAATTACATTTTGGCAGGGATTCAAAAATTTTCTGTACCGAGTACATGAGGTAGGATAATAAGATGGCTATGCTGACAATTTGGTCACTGTTGTCCGGGCTCTGCACTTCCACAGCTACACACATATAGGCATCTATGGAGGGATGGGAGCCCAGGGCCTGGAGGACCGTGAGCTCCCACAGGCAAATAATGATACAATTATACTATCTCAAAAAGTAAGGAAATAATTGTAAAAAAACTTTGTTAATGCTCTAGTTAGAGTTAAAGCCACAAAAGTAGGGAAATGTGGTATTAGGGTTTCCAACTGTAACATCCCACCCTGCACACCAACAGGTGTCGGGGGTGTGCCTTGGGATCATTAGCCCTAACACTCACACCATTCCCCTATACTGTACACATCTCAGCTTATTTACTTATGGAATGGGGTAAATGCTAGGGTTGATGACCCCAAGACACACCCCCGATGCCTGTTGGCATGTGCAGAGTGGTGGTGGGGTGTTAGGGTTGGAAACCCTAATGTCACATTTCCCTACTTTTGTGGCTTTAGCCCAGATTTTCAAGACAGTCATTTTATGACTCTCCTTGTAAACATGGCATGTTGCATTTATAGTATATTAGGTAAATGTCATTTCACACCAGAAGTGCAAAAACTTGTCTCATCCAAGAGTTAAAAAAATGACACGTCACATTTCTGAAGTGGTGTGTAAAAATGTCTGTGTTTGAAAGTTTGGAGTCAAAATGTTAACAACTAGCAAAGTTATGAGTGAACGTTGAAATACTTCAATGTTCACTCATAACCTGGGCATTTAACTGTATCTTATTACCCCAGCTAATAAACCTGGTAAATGAAAACTTTCAAATCTCAGCTGAAACATCATTCAGCACCACAGTAACATTCTTCCATGCCACAGGGGTGAAAATACATTTTGACCAGGATCTGAAGAAAGACAGCTGTCACATTCATGAAGTGGTGTGAAAAAATGTCTATGCTGAAAATTTGGTGTCAGAATATTTTCAATTACCAGAGTTATGAGCGAGCATAGAAAACGTTCAACGTACACTCATAATGTTGTCATTTTTACATATTTTGACCTCAAATTCTTAACATAGCATTTTTATGACCCCACCTTATGAACAAGGGTAGAGAAAATTCTCAGATCTCACCCGAAAGGTGATTTCACAAAGTGACCACAAAATTGCATTTCCATCAGATTTTCAGAATTCCACTACCATTGGTCATGAGGTGGGGTCCCAAAAAAGCCAAGTTGAAAATCTGGGGTGAAAATATGTGAAAATGACAAAGTTTGGCATAACAGTTAAAACCCCCAATTGAAATACATTTAACTGCACTTACTGTACCTGGTTTTCTCATATCGCTGCTACCGTGTCTTTGATCAGAGCATGGAACTATGCTATGGGGCATGCTCAAGACAGTAAGGGTGTGTGGGTGTGTGAGGTGGTGGATGCTGAGTGGAAGGTCGGGTGGGGTGGGTGGGAGTGCATGTGTGTGTGGGGGAGGTCAGATCAGCAAGGGATCATTTTCTTTTTTATAGGTTTAAACATCATCGAGGGATGGTTTTCTCTTTAACTCAGCTTCATTGTATGTCATGAGACAGCAGCATAATTCATATGTTCCAGAAGAAAAAGAGAACAAGTAATCACTCACAGTATGGCTTCTTACAATACATGATGAGTAAGGCAATCAAAATTAACATCTATAAATCAATCTAGTGAGGAACCCAGTTCCGGTTCCATTACTAAAAGTTTCTCAAGTAATAATGCTGCTGAAAGGTAAGGTTAACAAGCTATGCAAATCATAGTTCTGTAAAAATTTGGATTCCTATAAACAAACTCCCTCACATAAATGATCCAGATAATACATTATGTAACCAAAATATTTGCATTCAATCTGGGAGAGAAAAACTAAAGGCCAAAACCAGAGGGCCCAACAGTTAGTCGCAAGTCAACCACTTAACCCCCCCCCCCCATCTCACTCGTCTTCCACTAGTAGATGGAGATAGCAAAGTATGTGTGATTATTCCACACAGCCTAAAAGTTGACCTGGGTTCTCTCAGATGGCTCAAAAGGGACCACATTTTCCACTTCCACCAGACAGGCTCCCCTATAATGGTACAGATTATTTTCCATCCCCTCCCCAATAGTCACTCTGAAGCCTGTGAGGGAGTTTCTTGCCTCCCCACCCCTATTAACTATGCCTCCCAACCCCTCCATCGTACTTTATGTTTTTTGAACTGGAGGCAAAGCCAGGCTGTCAGAGCCTCCATCGAGCATACATCTTTAACTCTCTGTACCCATTCCCCCAAAGTAGGGGGCTTCTGTTCGAGCCATCTTGCATTGATGCATTTTAAAGCTACCATGATTAGTATCAATAAAACCCTACAGTTGTCGCCTCTCATGGGATGCTGTGGGAATTCCCAAGACCCAGTCTTAAAAGGTCAGGGGGATTAGAATACCCCACTGCATCCTATAACATTCTCCAAAAGGTTACTAAAAGAGGACAGCCCCAGAAAATATGCCAATGACTCCCTATCTAGCCATATCCCCTTCAGCAGGCCACCGATTTTGTAGTGCTGCAATGTTGTGTGACGGTTGGGGTATGGAAATAGCAGATTAAAACTTTCCCAAAAAATTCTCTCCACACTGGAGCAGATGTAACTTTCTAGCCCCATTTCAACCTAAGCATCCAATCCAAGTCACTGATGAAGATGTTAGCCTCCATCTCCCATGTTCACTTATGGGCAAGCAGAGAGTTGCCTGCAGCCCCAAGCAGCAGCTGATATACCCCACAAATGTATTGCCTCAGGCCTGCTATTGTCACTATCCCATATATACATATTCCTCTCATGCTGTGTAGGGCTTGGTAAGATGTACCATGTGGTCAGCAGAGTTTATGAAGTGTCTTACCTGCATGTACCTTAGAAATTCTGCATTCAACCACCTGAATTTTTCTTTAGCTGTGTGAAAAGTTATACACTTATTATTCTCTATGAATTGTGTAAACGTAGTTATACCTTGCACTTCCCATCTGCATATCCCAAATCTGGATTGGGGGAAAGAAATCCAAGTCATGTCTTATCAAGGAAAGTGGGCCTACTCCCAGGGGGGTGGCTGTCAGCTTTCTAACCTTAATTAATATACACAAACCATGTTTGATCCATCTATTCTCAATAGATTGACTATATTCAGGGGTAACTGTGGTTAAGGCCAAAGTGAACAATGGTCTGCTCCCCATTGCATTATTCTCAGTGTGGTACCATTGGGAGGATTCTCACTGCTTGGCCCATGTAAAGAGTACTAACGTCTGTGCTGCCAGATAATACAAGCAAAGATTTGGGAGAGCAAAGTCTCCCTCTCCTTGGGGAGATGCAGCAATTGTCTAACAACTCAAGGTCACTTATGATTCCAGACAAATTGATGCACATGCTTGTTAAATCTGTTCCAATAAAAAAGCGGGATATGGATAGGCAGACATTGAAATAAGAAGAGGAGATGTGGCAAGATATTCATCATTACTACATCTACCCTCCCCACCAGTGCCAGAGGCAGCACACGCCACTAAGCCAGATCCTGCTTCACAGCTCCCACAGCTTCCCATAATTTAAAAGAAAACATTTCGAGAGGTCCACAGATATTTGAATGCCTAGGTACTGAATTTGATTTTTAGGAGCCCACTGGAAAGGGAAGGAGTCTTTAAACCGATGAGGGCATCTCCCAATGACCAGTATGGCCTCAGACTTCGCAAAATTAATTTTGTACCCTGAGATAGAACCAAAAGATTGCAACATCGTTATGAAAGGGGCCAAAAAAGTCTCTGGGGATGATAACAAAAAAAGAAGTCGTTGGCATACAATGACAGCTTTTGTTCCACTCCCCCAGCCATGATACCTGCTATTGCTAGATCTTGTCTGACCTTAGTTGCCAGATGTGCTAGACTCAGAGCAAACAGGATCAGAGACAAGGGGCGCCCCTGTTGGGTCACATGGGACGGGGACAATAATCAGAACTAATGCTGTTAACTCTAACCACTGCTCTGGGTTCATGATAAAGGTGAAAAATAACTTGCATGAATTTAGGGCAGAATTGTACCTTTTCCATGGATGATTTTAGAAATTGCCAATTAACCCTAGCAAATGATTTTCCGGCATCCATGGAACTAGCTATCCGAAATGTCTTCTGGGACTTCTGGGGCAAGATGATATTAAGAAGGTGCCTAATATTATCAGGGAGATAATCTAGGCAAGGCAAGGCAAAATTTATTTTAAAGAGGCCCAATCCCGGAGGCTCTGGGCGCCGTACAAATTTTTAAACAGAGTTTAGACATAATAAGCGTACAAATTTATACATAATAAAAATACAAAATCTGATAAAATCACAAACTTTGCCCTCAGTATTAGTCTAAATATCAAATGCTTTAGAAAAAAGAAAAGTCTTCAACTGGGCCTTAAAAATATCTACTGTGGGGGCTTCCCTGACCATAATTGGCAAAGAGTTCCACAGAACAGGAGCCACGGCGCTAAACGCTCTATCGCCAGGGATTTAAGCCTTGTTCTGGGAATGGCCAGGAAGCCACCACTAAAGGAATGAAGAGGGCGGGTGGAGAGGGCAGGTACCAGAAGGTCTAACAGGTAACCAGGGCCCAGCTCGTGTAGGGCCTTATAGGTGAGAAGACCCACCTTAAAGAGGACTCTCCACCTGACTGGCCGCCAATGCAACTCGCATAGAACTGGTGTAATATGACAAAACTTTTTCTGCCCAGTCAACAACTGGGCAGCTGCGTTTTGCACCAGCTGCAGTCTGCAGAGAGATCCTCCTGTGACCCCGAGATACAGCGCATTACAGTAATCAAGCCTTGATGTGACTAAGGCATGTATCAAGGTAGGGAGGTCCAGAGGCGGAACAAGGGGCTTAATCCTGGCAATGTTTCTGAGATGGAAAAAACAGGTACGAACCGTGGAGGATATTTGAGCCTCCATGGTTAAGTCCCTGTCCAGAATCACTCCCAGATTTTGCACCCAAGAGGAGGCCTTCAATGACACAGTTCCAAGAATGAGCCCAGTATCTGAGTCAGAGGCCTTCCTATCATGAACTCTGTTCGACTCCACTACCAATACCTCTGTCTTATCGGGGTTCAGTCGCAACCAGCTGGAGGTCATCCAGTGGTTAATCTCGGCCAGACAGATGTTAAGCACATCCACTGCATTTGGTGTTCCTGGGGAAAAGGAAAGATATAGCTGAGTATCATCAGCATAGCAATGAAAACTCAGACCATACTTCCTAATGATCCCTCCCAGAGGCAGCATATACACTGCAAACAGCATTGGGGCAAGTACCGATCCTTGAGGGACTCCGCAAAAAAGGAGACTTGGTATAGATGAAGAATTCCCCATCATAACCCGTTGCCTCCTATTGGTAAGAAAGGACTCAAATCAGTTGATGACAGTACCGGTGAGTCCGCATAGCTCCCTAAGGCGGACGAGTAACACACAATGGTCCACAGTGTCAAATGCTGAAGAGAGAGATCTAGGAGAACAAGAATTGTCTTGTCTCCCTGATCTCTAGCCCTGAGGAGATCATTCTGCACCCAAACAAGTGCAGTTTCAGTGCTATGTCTGGCTCAAAATGCCGACTGGAAGGGTTCGTACAACTCATGAGACACGAGATGCTCTTCCAACTGAAGTGCTACCACCTTCTCCACCACCTTCCCCAAAAATGGAAGGTTGGAGATAGGGCGGTAATTTGCCTTGATCTCTGGGTCCAAAGATGGCTTCTTTAAGAGGGGTCTCACCAGAGCCTCCTTCAAGGCATCCAGAAAGACACCCTCAGAAAGGGAACACCGTACAATCAAGGCAAACACCGGGCCAACAGAGTCAACACATCTCATTAAAAAATGCGTTGGCACCGGGTCCAGTTCACAAAAGGTATGCTTCATATTGGCTGCTACCTCGATAACCTCACTAACCTCCACTGGTCTAAACTCTCCCCAACCAGGCAGAGTGCACTCAGAGCACATCAGGCGATCACTGTCAGCAATAACATTGCTGGCTGAAGAAGCCACCCGCCGGATAGAGGACACTCTGTCCGAAAAGAACCGAGCAAATTCCTCACAATCTGTATTGGAAAAAACCCTCCCAGGCTGTAGACAGGCAGGATGGAGAAGCCTGTCCACAGTCCGGAAGAGTGAGGCCGGTCGGTTCTTCCCAGCAGCAATCTCCCTAGACAGAAACACTGTCTTCTTACGGTTGATTGCCTCCTGGTATGCACCATAGTGGGCACGCAGGACCAGTTTATCTGCTTCCAGACGGGATCTCCTCCAGCAGCGCTCCAATCTCTGACCCATCTTCTTCATCTCCCTAAGCTCACCGTCAAACCACGGTGACCTCAGGTATGAAGTTCTGGGTCATACACGGACAGGTGCGAGGGAGTTAATGGTGTCAGATAACACCCTATTATAGGTGTCAACCCCAACAACAACACCTCCAACGCATGCAGCACCCACACTAGACAATTTCGCTGCCGCCAAAAAACCCTCAGGGGTCAAACCCCGTAAAGGACGACAGCTAATCATCTCAACAGGGGAAGGGCTTATGGCAGGAACCTCAAGCGTGAACTGCACTGTGCAGTGATCAGACCAAAGGACCCGATCAATCCTGAGATCACTGATCTCAAGTCCCAGTGCGAACACCAGGTCCAACATGTGGCCATCCCGATGAGTCGATGCAGTAACAGCCTGCATCAATCCTAAGGAGGACATAATCTGAGAAAACTCATAGCTGTATCTATGATTCACAATCTATGATCTACCCTAGATAAATCCCGCCTGGTCCTCATGTACCAGTAGGGGCATTACGGTTTGGACTCAATGAGCCAAAAGGCCTGTGAAAAGTTTTAAATACACATTTAATAGTGAAATGGGTTGAAATGATCTGCATTCCAAAGGGTCTTTTTCCACCTTATGGAGCACTGTGATTTGAGCCAGTTGCCATGAGTCTGATGTCTCTCTCCCTTCCATAATCTCCTGGCAAACCGGCAACAAGACAGGGAGAAGGAGATCAGCAAAAGCTTTATAAAATTCTTCCAAAAAGCCATCTAGCCCTGGTGATTTCCCATTCTTTAAATGATTCAACTGACCCTTCAGTTCCTCTAGGGCCACCCCCGTATCTAGCTGCTCTGAGATTTGCTGAGAAAGGGATTTGAGTTCAAGGCCCTTGAAAAACTGTACAACTGTGTCTGTAAATTCCAGAATATCCTCCTGTGTGTACAACAATTGATAATACCTTGCAAAAATCCATGTTAACACCCCTAGGTGACTGACTTTGTCCCCTCCTTTTGTCGGATCTTTAAGTTGCAACACCAGTCTACTGGACTGCTGTGTACACAGTGTGGCCACCAGCAGCTTCCCTGCCCTATTTCCATTCTCAAAATAATTTTGGCAGACTTTCCTGTAGCAGCCCTCTAACTGAGTAGTCAGGAGGCCTTCAAGAGCTTCCTGTCTCTCCTCTAAGTCTTTCTTGACCATAGGGTTGAGGGTGATTTTGTGCTGAAATGCATGATCTTTTATAGCTAATTCTAAGTCCCTCCTCTTCTGTTCCCTCAGCCTTTTAAGGTTCAATGCAAATATGACAATGGTGCCACAAAGGACAGCCTTCAATGTGTCCCAACGGACAGCATGAAAAGTAGCACCTTCCAGGTTAACTGCCAAATAATCTTTAGTAGTAGACTCAATAAAGGCCTTAAAGTCCAGGTGGTTTAGGAGACCCACATTAAAGTGCCAATGGGAGTTCCACAGGGAGGGAGCCATCTCTAAGGATAGCTGCACTGGTGCATGGTCTGAAAGTGTATGTGGGAGTATCTGACATGAAGAGGCCATGTGGTTCCACTCCTCAGACACAAATGCATATCTAGCCTGGTGTAACAACTGTGCCTGTCAGAATAATGCAAATAATCCCTTTGTTGGCCATTTAGCCACCTACAAGCATCCAGCAATCTTAGAGTTTGGCTCAGTTTGTTCAGTGTGGAACCAGCTGCCCCAAGTTTAATTCAGGCAGCCCCTCCTCATATGTCCAGGTTGGGGGATAGGATGGTGATAAAGTCCCCTCCCAGTATACAGAGGCAGTCTGTAACAGAAATTACATCTAGAAATTATTTTTTGAAAAAGTGAGAGGCTTCTTTATCATTGTTGGGGGCACAAATACAAAGTATCGTGCAAGGTGTGTCTCTGTACAGTGCTGAGAGTTCCACATATCTGCCCTCAGGGTCTGATTCAACAGCCTCTGTCTGCAGGGGGCAAGCCTTGTGCACCAAAATAGCTGTCCCTCTCCTGTGAGGATATGCTTGGTAGGAGGAGGTGTACACCGAATCCACCCATCTTTGGCTTAGTTTTTTATGTTTGCTCTCTGTCCGGTGAGTTTCCTGCAGAAGGGCAATATGGGTATCCAAACCTGCCTAACTGTTTTTTTTTTTTTTTTTAGGGGACATTTCTCATTCCAACACTGGGGATTAAGCACCCCAGTGTTGGGCTACTGTTTCAATAGAAGTGGTACTGGGGTTGGGCACCCCAGTCTGCATACATTAAATATAAAATGTAATGTAAAATATAAAAAAAAAATGGGATGGTCAGGTGGGCAACCTGGAGGGGATAGGGGAGAAAGAAGCAGTACCAGGGGGTGGGCCCTCAGGTTCACTTAAATATTTAAGATAGACAGACAGACAGACAGATAAATAGTATTTTTTTTTCTTCTTCATTCTTTGTGGCACCATGTATTCAAAAACATATTTTTTGGAATATAAACCTGAATAAAACTTAATGTAAATTGTGTTTCTTTTTTTTGGAAAAAATTACAATAAGCAGCAGATAAAAATGGTTACATATTCCAAATGCTAAAAATTCAACTGAAAATTAGTAACATATTCCATATACTGGAAACAAAACCTTAAAGCAGAGCAAAATAAATATTTGGAAAGAAATATTCTAAGTAATTATTACATGATCTGGCCTTTGGTTGCTGCAAAATACAATATGCCTCAAAGCAGACATATACAGGCCTATACGCAGGGTTGAGCCTTTTCAATACTTCAAAAAAATTTGCTGTCCAGAGGTCATATGCAGCTATTTGTAATTCTAACACTTGTCTAGTATTCCAGCATCCCAGCTAGTCATTTAAAGGGGGAACATCAGAAATCCAGAAAAAGTGGAACATTTCCAGTTTCCCATCAAGTTTTCTTTTTTCAGTTTTAAGTAAGCTTGGTCTCCTTTCTCCATTTGAATAAGAACTCCATTGCTCACAGCCTCTCTTTTAACATCCTGATCCCTTGTAAAAGCTGAGATTACTGGCCATCCCTTCAACATCAGACTCACCTGCATTGTCTGCTGGTTGTGCACTTTGACCACTAGAAAATTCAAATTGTAAATCCCCTTTCTTTGTGCTATAAAGGTACTTCTTTCCAAGTTAAAGTTGTTTCCAACATTCACTAGTGTCTTGTCACAGTAGATGACTATGGTTCTGTTGCTCATCTCTGATAGCTCGTGGTTGCTGTTCCTGATGGCAGAGAATGCCATCTTAGTGCTGCCAGACTGAATGGAGATGCCCAGTGCCATGCTGGTCAGGTCAGATGCAGAGTTTGAGTCACAAACCACTAGGCACTTACCTTTGAGCACCATAGGCTCAGTTGCATTCTGCCCACACACCACTCCAACCAACCACACTGCACTCAGAACAATCTTTAACATGACAAGCTCCTGTTGCTAAACAGTTTCTTCTCAAGTCCTACTTCACTTTCCTTATCTGTCTTCATGGAGAAATCCAGCTTTATGTCTGTTAATGAAATTTCCATGGCAAATCTCACATATTGCAGTCAACTTCTTCTGTGCCCCGGTCTCCTCTTCTTCCCATTCTACTTTAAGGATGAGTAAAATGACCCCTGAAGCATATGATGTACCACCTGACAAGACTGAACAAAGTTGAATACCTAGTGCAGCATCTGTGTGGTGCTGCTCTGAATTATTGATATGTGTGATATTAGAGCTGAAGCACAAAGATATAGATGGCTAGATAGCTAGACAGGCAGACAGACAGAAATATAGACATACAGACAGACACACACACACAGACAAATAGAGAGATAGATAGATAGATAGATAGATAGATAGATAGATAGATAGATAGACAGACAGATAGATAGAGTAGGACAGGGGATCATAAGCTCACCGCTTCAGCTGAAACTGGTAGCACGACTTCCAGCTGTGGCTTCAGCATTCAAGAAAGTCCCATTGTTCTCATGCAGAGAATGTGGGTGAAGGGCTTCTTTCATTAAGCTGGGCTCCCTGGGTTTTGGGGTGCCCAGAAAAGGTATTTCTGGCCATTATTTTAAAAAAACAAACATCAGAATCTATCCATTTATCTAGGTTCAGCTGTTTGTTTTTTAAAATTACACCATTTTCTGTATTTTCCATGTTTTTCAGTTCAAGGAGAAAGAAAAACAAGATGGTGACTCTCACAGCACTAGAAAAAAGTTTGAGCTGTGAGAAGCAAGTAGTAAGAAACTAAGAACAGCCTTGTGACACAGAATAGTTGATGTTGTATGAGAATAATATCCCCAAAACCCTACTAAGCATGCTCAGAACAGTAAAAAAAATGTAAATCCTTATAACTCTGGAACTGTTTAATATTTTTCACAAAAACTTCCAAAGGTGCCATCTTGACACAGCATGCTTCTACCCTGAAAGTTTTTGGGGAAAAAATTTCATTCCATGTAGGCTGTACATACGAGCAAACCCAAATCCCATATTAAGTACAGGAAAAAAAAATAAAGTAGATGTCTTTAGGAAAATGACATTTATGGATCTTGGAAACCACACAAGCTGCATCATAAAACTTTCCTCAGATTTAGAGCTTGCCTCCAAGACAACACATGCAAAATTTCAACTAATTTCATCAAACACTGCCAAAGATAATAAGGTACAAAGTTAAGGGTTTAACATAGAACCTCTCATTCGTCCATAACTATAGGGGTGCTACTGCAAGTTTGAGTAAAGCTTCAGCCTTTATATGCCCCAAACATTTTTGATGTACTCTCTGTCATTTGGTGTTGGGGGGATCCAGTTGGGTAAATGCTGTAATTCTTCATGGAGTTCAGGTTTCACTGCTGTAACCATACAGTTATACATTCTAGAAGCATCCCCAGCTGTTTCTAACTTTCCCTGGCTGTTTAACAAAACCATCAAATAACTCTAGCTAGGTACAATATTCTATACACACACACACACACACACATATGTTTGAGGTGAGCATCATTAAATATGGCCATGGCAAGGATTTCTTCAATATTCACAGCCATATTTGAACACCCATTGCAGGATTTTCAGAAGGATTTTTCCAAACTTCTTCAACTATTGTTAACACAGAAATGCATCTGAACCTTTGGACCAGCTATTAGATGATCTAACAGCATTCGAATGTCACGTCCGATGACGTGCTCAAACTGAACACAACTCGCAGTTGTATCCATTATTTATGCACATCATAATGTTTTGTTGTAAACAGATGCAACATTTACAGATCATAACTTTTTGTAAAGCTGCCTGGACACAATTGGGCAGACGCATGCACAAGTGCAGTGTGCATTTCTGTCTGCATCCAGCCTTTTCAACGCACTTCCCCATAGTTTAACATCACTTGTTTTGTGCCTAGCATGGTATGTCAAGCAAGAGACAGTGTTTCTTGAGCTTAGTAGGATACCGGGGACAGTAGGACTAACTCTGGACCACAGAACTCAACTCTAAAAGGGTGAAAATAAAAAGAATGTGGCACCATATAAACAGATTTGGAAACAAAAATTAACTGCAGGGATCAACACTGAAGATTGCAATGGGGTGCATAAAGAAGCACATAAAATATTAGAATTACAGGAGTTTAGTTATTATATATCGATAACCATGGCATAATTTTCCATCACGCAATGTGTAATGGTGACCTGTCAAATAAACTTGAACTCATCTAAAACACCCAGTTTTTTGCTCACCCTTCCCAAAATCAACCTCCCTCCAACTATGCAAAACAAACAATGTTTCATTAACAAAATGCATCTGCTTGATCCTATCAAGTTTTCTTTCTTTATGAACTTAACCTATGAAGCAAGGCTGCACTGTGTCACTCCCCAGTTTCCCCCTTTGACCATAAAATCAGCACCTATGGGAAAAGCCCTGTGGTGTGGAGGGCTCAGGCACTAAGTGCCTTACCTCCTATCATGCTAGTAACCCATGTTCAGGAATGAGCAGGGGTTGCTGGGGGTCAATGGGGTGGGAGAGAATTGAGCATCCCAGGGGCAGCTGTCCTCTCCCAGGGAGGGGGTGGCCAGCCATTTTGGCCCATTACTGCCACTGAGTGGAGGCCTGGTGGCAGCGCAGGTCCCAAACTTGACTCAAAGGGAGGGGCTACAGCTGCTTGGGGTGGGTGCCCCTCCACACACATGCAATGCTGCTGTAGCAAGGGGGAAGGGATGTAGAAAAGTGGAAAAATGGGAGGATGGGTTACAAGAAGCCCTGCCGATTTCACTGGGGCCTGCTGTGCCAGGCAAACTGAGGGGACTCTGGATGTGTTACCCAGGAGGGAGGATGACCTTCCGCCTGGCCCAACCAAGTGGGTGATCCACAGGGGACATATAACACCAGTGTCAGAGGAGACAGAAGCCAGTCACAAGAGATGGGGACTGGGTTGAAGAGCTGCCCATAGCACCCATAAGAGAAACACCTTGATTACAAAAAAGGCAGCACATGCGACTCTGCAGTTTAATTTAAGCTAGTAAATGAATGCAACTTGACAAGATCAATAAGTTAATTTATTTAATGAAACAAAAAGTAGTTCAGGAGTCTTATATAACAGAATGGGTTTTAAAGTTGGGGAGGAAGTACAACAACATGATTTTTTTATTTTAATTGGGAAGGAAGCACTAATGGTTTTGATTACTGCCATGCACCAACAATAAGTAAGCAATAAGACATGAGGGGGTGTGCATTAGACGTTTCTAACGCATAGTCAGGGGCGTAATAAGGCACGAGGCCGCAGGCAGGCTGAAGTCAGAGCGAGCTAGTCAGACAACTATGTCCAGTAAGAATATGAACTGTGTCGTGGCTGGGTGTTTATCGACGCTTTCCTCTTGTTTAAATTCATTTTTTTTTTTTAACTCATGAGCGTTAGGCGAGTGCAGACTGCAGTACATACCGGTGAAAGTACGAGGAACTACTGACAGCTTCACATGACGACAGTCTACTGGCCACTCGAGCAGCACTGTTAAAATCAAACAAATTAAATTTGACCTGCTTTTTATTATTTTACATCTCTTCTCTGTTCTCTGCGAGCAGGTAGTGGAACGGGCATCTGAGAGAGAGAGTGTGCTAGTAAAAACATGAAGCGTGAGGTAAAGCAGCATGGGCAGCAGGAGGGGCTGAAGTCAAAGCGAGCTAGTGCGTGAATGCGAGGAAGTGGTCAGCTGAGCATGTGGACCAAGACCCAGAATGTAGTGCGAAAGCAAAGCTTAAAATCTCAACGTGTGGCACTGAATTCCTGTTTTTTTTTTTTGTTTACTAATTGCCAGCAAGGGATAGGAGCTGTGATGTGGTGTGGCTCAGGTTTTTATATGAAAATGTTCTCGTTAAGTTATGAGAAAAAATGGCAGCATTTTGAAAATCAACGTTCTAATGGCACGTTGATTTTTATGTACTGTCCAGTTCCAAAGCACTTGTTTTTACCTGTGCATTAGGCAGATCTAACGCACAGGTAACAACCAATCAGCTTGTGGGATTTTCCCCTTCCTATTTTATAATAAAAAATGAAACATGACGTTTGGCCTTTTTATACACCCTTGGTGTATGATGCTTTTTTGCTCTTAAGGGTTTATGCAACATCACACATCCTTGGTGTGTGAAGAAAATCTCATTCTGCACCACCTCTGATGTATTATTTTTCATTTTACCATGAGGTGCCTCTTAAAATATGGAGCACATGACAAGATTTAGCATGTTCACAATGTTAAGACTAACAAAATAATTTCTTGAAATGTACAGTATTTAACCAGATTAGCCCTGCAGGGATATGACATCTTGTCAGCTTCTACCCATTTTACAGATGAGTGGAGTGAAGCAGAGGAATGTTAAATGGCTTGCTCAAAGTCACACAAAGAGTGAATAGTTGTGGTCCAATTTGAGCCTCAGTGTCTCTCGGTTCCCAGGCCTGTGCTGTAATCACTAGGCCATATGCCTCCTAATAAACTTAGTGGATACCAGTTGTTTTAGTGATAAGGAATGTTTCCATCAAATCTCTTTCATCTTTTAATAGTTTATATGTTTAGAAATAACTGCAAAACAATGGAAAATACAAGTATGCCAATATGGAACAAAATTAAATTCAGATATTAAAATCTGCAGCGCTGTACCTAATGCATAGCGTTTTGGAGGTATAGCAATAATCAGCTGCACTCTTAACACAATTATGTCAGTCAAAGCACAGCAGAAATCAATGCTGGGGTAATCCCATGAAACAGTAACTCAATCTGGACCCAAACAAATTGGTTACCTCACCCAGTGACGAAAATAAACTATTGTATGAAAGCAACACAAAAGCTATTGCATGTCTTCCCGTATTCTGCTGTCTGTAGGAGCTCATGTTACATAGCTTGATGCATTACACTGCAGTAGCTATGTTGCAAAAATTTTTCTAATGGACAGACATCATCTGGGAAAGAAAATATTTCCATCAGTTTGGTTTGCTTAGGGAATTTTTTCTCAGCATTTAAGTAATTATATTCTAATAACGTGCCTGATACCATTTCAAAATTGCATTAAAAAAATTATGGAATTTTTTTGAAAAAATTCTATTTGTACTGTATGGTATTGATTTAGCTTGTGCTTCAACTCATTGATTCAAAACAGATCACATAACTCAGCTCTGGCCATGCTTAACCTTCAGAAGGGCATTTTCTAGCTGTCCAATGTAAATATCTACATACCACAGTATTTGTCAAAGTAACAAGGGGTGCTTGGCTAGGTAGAGGTTGCACATGGTGTTATCATATGGGAGACACAGGTTCATGCCACAAATCTGACCCCCTGCCCTGAGCCAGAGATGTCTCAGGAATTCTATGGAGGCAACACTCCCAGACCTCTGGGGGAAGAGTTACATAGAAACATAGAAGTTGATGGCAGATAAGGACCACAAGGCCCATCCAGTCTGCCCATTTCTTTTTCTGACTTATGAATGTGCCATCGATCTTTGCTCTGTCAATGGCCTATCTATTCATACTCATTTGTATTGCTCCCTTATGCCTATCCCATGCCTGTTTGAAGCCCTGCACTGTGTTCATATCCACCACTTCCAGGGGTAGGCCATTCCATGCATCCACCACCCTTTCTGTGAAAAAGAACTTCCTCATATTACCCCTTAATCAACCTCCCTCTAATCTCATGCTGTGTCCTCTTGTCCTGCTATTTTTCTTATATTGAAACATGTTAGACTCTTTCACCTTGTTAATGCCCTAAAGGTGTTTGAATGTTTCAAGCATATCACCTCTCTCCCTTCTTTGCTCTAGGGTATACATATTGAGCTCCGTTAATCAGTTCTCATATGTTTTCTGATGCAGTCCCTGCACCATTTTGGTTGCCCTTTTCTGGACTGCTTTAGTTTGGTTAATGTTCTTGTGATGGTGTGGCCTCCAACACTGCATGCAGTACTCCAGATGGGGCCTAACCAGTGTCTTGTAAAGAGAGATTATTACCTCCTTCTTCTGACTTGTGATACCCCTCCTAATACACCTCAACATCCCTCTAGCCTTACCTACTGCTTTAGTGGTCTGCTTGGATGATATCAGGTCATCGGTGATGATGACGCCCAATTCTCTTTCTTCCCTTGTGACTGCCAGCAACTCCCCAGCGTATAGGTGGCTTCAGGGTTTCTCTCTCTACGTGCATGATCTTGCACATCTTGCATCAAACCCCAGTTGCCACTCTTCCAACCATTTTGATAGTTTATCCAGATCTCTTCTCATTCTGCCCACACCATCTGGATCATCTACTCTGTTGCAGATCTTGGTGTCATCTGCAAACAGACAAACCTCACCCTCTAGTCCATCTGCAATGTCACTGATGAAGATATTGAAGAAGACTGGCCCCAGGACTGATCCCTGAGGTACCCCACTTGTGACTTGCATCTCTTCTGACTGTATACTGTTTACCACCACTCTCTGTTTTCTGCCCGTCAACCAGTTTGTCACCCAGTTGACCAACTTCTGACCCACCCTGAGCCTACCCAGCTTATTAATCAATCTTCTATGTGGAACAGTATTGAAAGCTTTGCTGAAGTCAAGGTAGGCGACATCAACTGCTCCCCCTTTGTGGTCCACCACTCTGGTTACCCAGTCAAAGAAATCTATGAGATTAGTTTGACAGGACCTTCCTTTTGTAAACCCATGCTGTCTCGGGTCCTGTGCTCCTATGGATTCCAGGTGTTGCACTATCCTTTCCTTAAGGAATGCCTCCATAATCTTGCCCACTATTGAGGTAAGACTGACTGGTCAGTAGTTCCCTGCCTCCTCCCTGCTACCACTCTTGTGGAGTGGGATCACATGAGCCCTTCTCCAGTCTTCTGGGACCTCTCCTGTGCTCAGAGACTCACTAAACAGCTCTGATAATGGCTCTACTAGTTCCACCCTTAGCTCCTTTAGTACCCTGGGATGTATGCCATCAGGTCCCATTGCCTTGTCCACCCTGAGCTTATCGAGCTCTTGTAGAACCCTTTCTTTTGTGAAGGGACTAGTGCACACTCCTCCCCTGTGTCCATGGTGCTGAGCTGTGGGTCCTGCCCTACCTTCTCTTCAGTAAATACTGAGCAGAAGTATCTATTTAGGATAGATGCTTTTACGTGGTCCTCCTCCTCACACACACCCTTATCCCTTTGATCTTAGCAATACCCCCTCTGGACTTTCTTCTTTCACTAATGTAGCTATAGAAAGTCTTGTCACCTTCTTTTACTATTTGTGCTAGTGTTTCCTCAGTTTGGGCCTTTGTCTGCCTTACTGCCTTCCCTGCTTCCCTTAGGGAAGTTTGGTATGCCTCCCTATCTTCATCCTGCCGTTCCCTTATATTTCCTTAAGGCCAGCCTTTTTGGCTCTGACCTTTTCTGCTACTGTTTTTGAGAACCAAAGTGGTTTTCTTCTTCTTTTGCACTTCCTTTTCTCTCTAACACAATAGGATGTTGCTTCAAGTATTGCATCTTTAATGCTTGCCCATTTTGCCTGTACCCCCTCACCTGTATTTCTTTTTTGCCAGGGCCAGCTTAACTCTGTTGGCCATCTTATCAAAGTCAGCTCCTCTGAAGTCCCATATTTTTGCCTTAGAATGGGATGATTTAGTTCTAGTGGCCAAATTGAACCATACCACATGATGGTCACTGGCCCCTAGGTGATCTTCTACTTGGAGATCTGTGATCCTTTCCCTGTTAGTCAGTACTAGATCTAGGATAGCCCTGTCTCTTGTGGGTTGATGTACCAGTTCTTCCTTAGCTTGTCACAACAACCCCTCCATGGGCAGGCAATGGTAGGATATTTTGGGCACCCCTAAAACATTAGCAATCAGTAAGGATGGCACAGCATGGACAAGCTCACTGAGGGGATGAGCCAGGAGAAACACACTGACCAGCTGTAGAATGAGGACACCGCAGTATTTTGGGCCACACGAGCTTCTAAGCAGGAATAGAAGAAGGTGCTGCTACATGCTCTGCATATTAAGCAAGATAATGTTTAGTTTGGACTTCATTGATTGGGGGTTAAACCCCAGTAAGAGCAGATCAAAAGGGGATGATCCCATCAATACAGTAATATTGTACTTTTATGGTTAAACTTTAAGAAAACCAGATCTAGAAAGAATAGTCCTTACAGAGTTAAATTGAGAGAGAGAGAGAGAGAGAGAGAGAGAGAGAAAGAGAGGTAGAGAGAGAGAGAGAGAGAGAGGAGCAGATTGAATAAAAGCACTTGAGGCTATTTTTTTGGTGGGGGGAACAGATTCAAAACAAAACAAGTCATTTTAAGGGCTAATTTCCTGGGTAAACAGATACAATATTAAACAGCCCTTCCAGTGCCAATTTTTTTAAGACCCAGATCAAAATTAAGAAGTTCACAGGATTAATTTTATTTGATTTGATTCATTTGGTAATCAGGTTGCCCCTTGAACATACTGTGGATTGAACCAGACTGAACATGAGCTCATTAGAAATTATTTGGGGGAAACCAGTTACAAAAGAAAAGTTTACACTGCCACAGTTGCACCACAGCAGCTCGAGCACTCAGGTTGCTGGGTGCAAGTATGGCAGTGTGGACACTAACCCGATCACAGTGTTGTTCACTTCACCTTTCCCTGAACTGCAGAAGAGTAGAGAATGCATTCTGGAGTAAGTGGTGTAAGTGGCCATGTAGACAGGCTGCTCCATGCACTCTGACTCATGGGAAGTTGTTGATATTCACCTGCAGATAAAAAAAAAAATCAGCTGCTTACACACTACACTGTAACTTGCTCCCTCTGCTTTCAGGAGGCCAGCTACATTTCTTGTTTGTGAGGACTTCTGTGTCTCTTTCATTTAGGCAGATTGCATATTCAAACACAGACTACCAGTTTTGGCAGTTCCCACACAACCATCTCAGCTTAGTACTCAATGTGACTCACAGGCCAGCAACCTCTCTTTGAACATCTTCCTTCCCCTTACTAAGTCAGTAATTAAGGAGCACAACTTCCCATGGATAACCCCTTCTCTAATCAGTCAACTGCAGAGTGAGAAAACCTCTGACACAGAGCAATCGAATCTGGCAAGCCTGCGGATAGGAAAAACCTATAATGCGGCTCGCAATAAATGCACCTGGACTATCCACAAGGCTAAATTGGATCACTACAGATCCACCCTTGCCTCCTCTTGGGGGTCTGCCCAGAAGTTCTGGGACAATACTAAAGAGCTTAACATAAAATCTACAACACCCCCTCCTGCCCAACTCAACATAAATGGCTTACTCACCACAGACCCACAGACTATAGCCGATAGGGTCAATGATGTCTTCTCAGACCTCAGAGCAGTTCTCCCCACCAATTTCTTTGACCCTGCCCCTACTCCCCCCCCCCATCTTCACTACTCCCACTTCCATTTCAGGGCCCTCACACCGTCTGAGGCCAAACCCTACCTACTTAAAACCCTCAATGGCACCTGCCATAATAATGACTCACTGGACCCCAAACTTCTACAACTAGTTCTGGATGCAGTTCTTGCGCCCCTTACCAACCTTCTCAATTGCTTCCTCTGCCATGGCCAATTCCCCCATGCCTGAAAAACCGCCATGGTCACCCCAATACACAAAAGTTAGGGATAACACTGAGGAGGTGATGGCCATCCTCAGGGCTGCAGGTGGTAGGCTGTACTTGTGGCGGTATAGTAGGCCAACATGTGTGTTTATGGCTGCTGCAGGAATTACAGACTGATATCAATCCTGCCCCCCACCGAAAGCCTTAGAAAAAAGTTGTAGTGGACCAAATGACCGAATGCCTTGATAAACACAAATTTCCTCTGTGGAGAACAGCATGGTTTCCACTGGAGCCATAGTACCACTACTGCCCTCATTTAATCTTTTAACTACTTACACACAGCCCTGGATAAAGGGCTCTTCATGTCCGCGGTCTACTTTGACCTATCAAAAGCTTTTGATATCATCTGCCACCCATTCCTCATATCCACCCTCTCGCAACTTGGTTTCTTGCAAGGCCCCTTGTTCTGGTTCTCCAACTACCTCACGTCCTGCTCCTGTGTGAAAATCAACAGTACCCTCTTCAGCACCCAGCAGTTCTGCTCAGGTGTCCCACAAGGTTCGATCCTTGGACTTATGCTATTCAGTCTGTACATAAACAAGCTCCCCAGCTCCTGCTCAGAAAAAATGCTCCTCTATGCAGACGATGTAGTCCTTTTCACATCCCACCAGGTCCCCACCCATCTCCTAAGTGCCCGACAAAGTTCCTATAAGCAGGGGGAATCCTGGTTCCTGGACCGACAACTGGTAATTAACCTAAAAAAGATGAAGCACATGCTATTCTTTCACACACAAAGCAAATTCAAGGATGCCCTTGTCAACATCCTGTCCATTACTCTCCTTCCTCCTGAGCAGGTAAAAACCTACAAGTACCTGGGCATTACCTTTAACTCTGCTCTCTCTTTTCATGACCAAACACACATCCTTGCAGCAGCCATAAACACACGTGTTGGCCTACTATACCGCCACAAGTGCAGCCTACCACCTGCAGCCCTGAGGATGGCCATCACCTCCTCAGTGTTATCCCTAGTGAACTACAGCATTCTAATGTACGGTGCAGCAGACAAAACTGCACTCAATAAAATCAAAATGTTGCTAAACAAGGCCTGCCACCTACTTACTGGCTCTAGTAGACTCACCCACACTTGTACTTTATATGACTTTGCTGATATTCTCAGCCTTGAGGAGAGGTTGCGCTACCAAACCTGCCTCCTCACCAAGAAAATAGTTGCTGGCATAGCACCTCCAGGCCTAACTACTATCATCACCCCCTCTGTCCCTACTATCTCCACCCAGAGCGCACACAAATGGGCACTTCAAGTGCCCAGAGTCAAGACATCCCTGGCCCAGAGGTCCTTCCGATACCGGGCCTCAACCTGGAGTAACGCCCTCCCCCCTGATATCTCCTCTCAACAAAGAATAGGGCCTTTCAAAACAGCCCTTAGGCAGCACCTAATCGCTGCCCGCAGCTGTAACTGCACTTAGCTAAATCATATAGCTGTCTAGGTATCTCCACTTGAGCCTTAAGGTACACCTAAATAATATTGACTGAGGCTAAGCTTCTAGTCTTATACACCAGGTGTTTAGCTACCCCACTGTATAGGACCTGTATAAAGTTTTCACCTTCCAATGATTAGCTACTTCACTGTATAGAACTTGTATACAGTTGCACTCTTAATGACTTAATCGTTGTATACATTTATACAAACATGTATAATGAATCTCTGTGTTGATCTTTAACTATGTAACTATACTGTATATGTACAAACTGTCTTTGTTTTTCCTGACAAGGAGCCTTTATAAATGAGTCCATGACTCAAAGGTTTGCAAAATTACGATTCTATTAAATAAAAATAAAAAATTAAAAAATAAAAAAGTGGAACTCACAGCCCCTCTCATCAGGACTTGCATCAACGCTAAGAGGGGTCATGTGCTGGTGATGAGAAGCAAATGAGCAAAGCAGGACTGGAGTGGACTGCAAGTAAGAATGCAGCAGCCATGTAAATAGGGCTAAATTTCAACAGACATTTTAGGGAGCAACTTTGGGAGGGGGCAACCAGTTAAAAATGTCCTAAGGGCTAATTTTTGAGAGGGTCCTGTTCAAAAATAGGCTCTTGTTAGCGCTTCATAGCTCTTTAAAGTAAACGCTGTCATTCACATTAATGTTCTATTTGCCTTTATTACATGAAAATGAATTCAGCTTTGTAGCATTTAAAAATGTAAAAAAAAATATCTCCTGTTCTGAATGCTTACTCTTAGAAGCCTAAAGTGACTGCTTATAGTAAGTAATGTACCTTGAGTGAGAAAGCTCGAGCAGCCCTTAGGTAAACAGTATTTGCTGAAGTGCTGCTTGACAAAGAAATGTGGTAGTCCTGTTGATAATGTAGAAGGAAAAAAAAGCGACAAATATGATGCAGGTGATACCTTTTATTGTACTAACATTAACAAAGTTGTTTTTGAGACTAGCTTTCGAGAGTTATACTCTCTTCCTCAGGTCAAAGTAGAGAAGAATTACAGCTTAGATATAGAGGATGGGATGCCGACCTCTATACTGGATATGTACTGTAACACATCTATGCTTCCGCTGACCTGTGGAAGAGAGTATATCTCTTGAAAGCTACTCTTAAAAGCAAGTTTTAGTCCAACAAAAGGTATAACCTGCAACATATTCATTGTTTATTTTATTTTACTGCACTACTGTTATTGTTGGATTAGGAGAGGGCAGAGGGGCCCATGTCCAGCAGCCCAGGTCTCCAAGGGAGGCCCATAACACAAGCTTTTGGTTAAAAGTAGGTTCTTAGCCTTTTGCATTATGAAGACATGCTGCACTATAAAGTCGATACATGTTACTGCTCTAGACATTGAGCCAGACAACTGCCTTTGCTTAAACTGTGTGGACTAAGGTGTGAACTGCTTCACAATCACTTTATTTGGAACAGGGGATGTAAAGGTGTTGAGCCATAAAATTACTAATTGTGGCATGACAAGGCATGACAATTGTATTTATATGGCACCTATCCCAAGAGGCTCTGGGTGCCTCACAGTAAAGATAAAAAAACTCAGCTATACCTTTCGCTTAGACCCAGCCAGGGAGATCCGTTGCAGATGATTTTATTTATTTATTTATTTACTTAAAATTTTGGTAACTGGAAGGCACAGTGAGCCAGAGCTCATTTCCAGGTGTACCTGGGCAGTAGGGTGAAGAAGATACATAGATAGGCATAAGATTGTACAGCACAGATACAATAAATACATGGGGATTACACAAACTATATACATTAAAGTACAGAAATAGTGCAGGTATATACTATATAATCAAGAAATACAAGTGCGTTTGTACATAGGTAAATACCTAGCACTAGTACATAGGTGATTGCCTAGCACTAGTGACAATAAAATAAATAGATTTACAACTATATACAATAGGGTGCCAGAATACAGCTGATGTAAACCATGTATGCAATATAGTAGTTGCGATGAAAGTACAGTGTATACACTCTGGCAAAAGTAACTGGAGCCAAAGCAGAGAATGACATTTGAGTAGTCAAAAGGTAGACGGAGGGGTGATTGAGAAGGCCTTCAAGGCAATCAAGTTTTGGATGAGTGCAAACTGGTTGAAACTTAATCCCAGCAAAACTGTGTTTTTTCTGGTTGGCTCAAATTGGCTTGTTTCTGCAGCAAAGGAAAATCTTGTTCCCCCAACTGTGATGATGAATTGTTACCATTCAGGGAGGAAGTTTGCAGCCTGGGAGATATATTTGACAGTAATTTGAACTTTTCATCTCATGTTACTGTTACAATCAAAAGTGTTTTTTACCACCTAAAGACGTAATCAGGTTGCGTTGCTTCCTTGATCTGGCTGTTGGGCCCGCTAGTTCAAGCTTTCATTACCTCGTAAACTTGACAACTGCGGTACACTTTATTACAGCCTTCCAGCTCTTCAGTTACATAGAAACATAGAATTTGATGGCAGATAAGGACCTCTTGGCCCACCCAGTCTGCCCATTTCCCTACCTAATGGATAAGCTGCAGATCCTAGTTAACCAACAGCCTACTTCTTCCTACCCCAACCCCCACCCCCTAGAATTGCCTTATGACTGTCCCATGCATGCTTGAATTCCACCACTGTTTTTGACTCCATAACCTCCTCTGGAAGGCCGCTCCATGCATCCACAACCCTCTGTATGAAAAATACTTCCTTACATTACCTCTGAGCGCACTCCCATCTTCAAATTGTGCCCCTTGTTCTTGCACACTTCTTTTATCTGAAAGATGCTACCCTCTTGGACTTTGTTGATTCCCTTGAAGTACTTGAAAGCTTCTATCATGCCCCCCCTTCCTTTCCTCGAGGCTATACATATTAAGTTCCTTAAGTTTCTCTTCATATGTCTTCCAGTGCAGACTCTGCACCATTTTAGTTGCCCTCTTCTGGACAGTCTCCATCCTGTTTATGTCTTTGTGGAGATTTGGTCTCCAGAACTGCATGCATACTCCAGATGGGGTCTCACCAGCTGTCTGTACAGAGGGATAACGACTTCCTGTTTTCTACTCGTGATGCCTCTCCCTATGCAGCCCAGTATCCTCCCAGCCCTCCTTACTGCCCTCTCACATTGCTTGCCCACCTTTAGGTCATCTGATATGACTACCCCCCCGGGTCCCTTTCCATTTTTTATTGTTATTAGTATCTCACCCCCCATTGTGTACTCTTCCCCTGGGTTTTTGTTTCCCAGGTGCATTACCTTGCACTTCTTAGCATTAAATCTAAGCTTCCATACATTTGACCATTCCTCCAACCTTGCCAAGTCCCTTCTCATGCTTTCCACCCCACCTTATGTATCAACTCTGTTGCAGATCTTTGTGTCATCTGCAAAGAGACATACTTTTCCTTCCAGTCTCTCTGCAATGTTGCTTATAAAGACATTGAAGAGGACTGGTCCTAGTACTGAACCCTGCGGTACCCCACTAGTAACCCACCTTTCTTCAGAGTGCACTCTATTTACTATTACCCTCTGTGTCCTGCTCTCCAGCCAATTCTTTACCCAGGCTACCAACTTGGGACCCACTCCCAGGCTGGCTAACTCGTATATTAATCTTTTGTGTGGGACTGTGTCAAACACCTTTGCTAAAGTCCAGTTACACCATCTACAGCTGTTACAAAATTTAGCAGCCAGATTACTGACCAGAAATTACAAATTTAGCAAAAATTTACTCCTGCCTTGAAGGAGCTGCACTGGCTTTTGATTAGATGGTGCATTGGGTTTAAAGTTCTTTTGTTGGTTTATAAGGTCTTAAATGCACTGAGCCCTCTCTACATCTGTGAATTGTTGACAACCGGCCCGGAGGCTCGTTGGGATTCCAGAGCTCTTCATTCAGATACCCAGGGACTTTTACAAGTCCCAGTATCAAGATTAAAATCTGCTGGGGGACAAGCTTTTTCTGTGGCCACACCTAGACTCTGAAATAATATTTCATGCATTATCCATACTGCCCCCTCTGTGGGAAGTTTTAAATCTCAGTTAAAGACCTGGCTGTTTAGACAGACATTTTCAGGAGACTATTAGGTTTAAACTTTGTGAATTTTTTATAATTTATTTATTAGATTAGACTTGTTGCTGTGGTGATTTATTTGTATTATATCTATTTAATTGTAAAGCGTGTTGAGCTTTGGAAAAGCACCATATAAATATAGTTCCTATCCTATAAAAAAACAATTAAATAGAAATATTAAAGACTTATATCCAGGCCAAAACTTAAATGACAGAAATATGTTTTTAGAGAACATTTAAAAGCAGTCAGCGAAGGAGCACCTCTCACTTCTCGGGGAAGGGCATTCCAGAGAATAGGGGCACCACACTGAATACCCTATCACCCAAGGATTTCAGCCATGATCAAGGAACTGAGATGAGACCTGCTTCCACTGAGCAGAGGGCACATGCAGGAATGTATGGAACCAGGAGGCTTTTCAGGTAGCCTGGACCCATACCATGTAGGACCTTGAAAGTCATCACACAAACCTTGAAGCAGATACACCATTTAACTGGCAGCATGTGGAGATCACAGAGAATGGATGTGATATGCTTGAACTGAGAGTTCCCAGCTACCAGTCTAATTGCCAGATTTTGCACTAGTGGCAGATGGTGTACCAGCCTCGCAGAGCCTCACAATGTAATGAGCATTACTGTAATCCAGCCTAGGCATGACCAAGGCATTTGCCAGATTTTCCAGATGGTCTGGGTCAAGATAGGGCTTGATCCAGGTGATATTACAAAGATGGTAAAAATCACTGCAGACAACAGCCAACACCTGATGCTACAGGGTCAACCTAGAGTCCACAATGACACTCAGATTCTTCACCCTATCAGCCAAATGAAGAGCAACACCGTCCAGCAAGGAAAAGGTGGTGCTATTTCTAGGCATGGAGGAACCAGACTGACCTGGCTCCACCAGTATCACCTCCGTCTTTGGTGGATTCAGCCTAAGCCAGCTAGCCACCATCCAATCTTGGATCTCCCCAAGGCACTTGTTCAGATGGGAAACAGCTGCTCTATTGTCAGAGGCACAAGAAACATACAGCTTGGTGTCATTGGCATAGCAATGAAACATCAGGCTATAGCACCTAATGATTTCATCTTTCGGCAACATGTATATGGTGAATAACATGGGGGCCAAGATCACTCCCTGAGGCACTGTACAGCCAAGTGCAACACTGCTCAATGTAAAAATGTGAAAGGTAACCTGCTGCATTCTGCCAGATATGTATAGTGAAGCCTGTTAGGATCAAGCACAGTGTCACAGTTTCCCTGCATGACAAAAGGGATTAACTCCCATTGAAACTGCATTGTTCTCTGAAGTAACTCTACTGCAGAATTCTGCAGAGTTGGGCTTGATTCTGGCAAGCTTCACTATAGGACTTGAACCACCAGTGCACCATACCCGAGAGTCCCACATAGTGCTTCAGGTGATCCAACAGCACCCCATGATCCACCGTATCAAATGCCAAGGAAAGGTCTAGCAGTACTAGAATGAAACGATAACTGCTATACGTTGCTAAGAGAAGATCATGGTGCACCCTGACTAAGGTGGTTTCCATGCTACAATGAGGCTGGAAACCTGATTGAAAAGGCTCATAGATGTTGTGGTTCTCCAGGTGTGGTTCCAGCTGCAGCGCCACCATCTTTTTGATCAACTTCCCGAGAAAAGGAAGGTTCAAGATATGTCTATACTTACAAAGATCACCAGGGTCAAGAGAAGCTTTCTTAAGGAGTGATTTCACCATGGCTTTTTTAAGAGCTGATGGAAAGACACCCTCCTGAAGGGAACACCAGATGATCTGTACCACAATTAAACTGAGCGAATCGCAGCATTCTGAAAGAAGTCTGGTCAGCCCAGAGTCCAATGTGCAGAAAGTGGGGTGTAGACTGGAAAGCACTCTGGAAACAGCATCCACTGAAACTGTCTTGAACTCAGTCCACAGGAATGGAGTGCCTACAGTCCAAATAGGTTGGGTACTGTCATCTGATGAGGGGCTGCTCAGGGATATCCCAGCCCAGATGGTGGACACCTTGTCCAGGAAGAATTAGTTGAACTTCTTGCACTTCTTGAGAGGAGAGACTCAACAAGACTGTAGACAGACCAGATGTAACAGTCTATCCACAGTGTTGAAGAGCTGAGCCAGCCAGTTCTTCACAGCAGCAATCACCTGTGACAGGAATGCTGCCTTTTCAGCGTGATTGCTCGCTGATACTCACCATAGTGAGTTTTCAGTGCCAATTTGTCTGCCTTCAAATGGGACCTCCACCAAAATTTGCTCCAACCTGCCCCCCTTAGTCTTCAGCCTCCTCAGGTCTGCATCATACCAGAGTGACCTGAGGGGTGAGGTCAAGGGGAGTACAGAATACAGTGCTATAGAATCAAAGGCAGTCAAAAGGGCTAAGTTATAACCCTCCACAGCTGCATTGACCCTCACTGCACAAGCTGTCTTCAGACTTGAGATGTCCAGTACTGCCTGGATGCTCTGAGGCTCCAAATTTTTCAAAGAGTGATATCTGACCATCTCCACAGGAGAGATTAGGCAGAGAGCCCCGCATAGGAACTGAACAACATGATGATCTGACCAAGCAACTGGATCAACCCTGACATCACCAATGTCAAGATCTATTGAGAAGATCAAATCCAAGACATGGCTGTGTAGGTGGGTACTGGAGGCAGCCGCCTGTACAAAGCACAGGGATGACATCATCTGGAGGAACTGTAATGCAAAAGGAGAAGCTTCATCATCAACCCAAACACTGAAATTGCCCAAAACCAAAGATTTAGGTGACCCCAACACCAGATTAGTCATGAAAGTCTCTAGTTCCTGCAGGAATTCATGTCTACAACCTAGACCTTTATTACTTTCCAAATATAGGAAAACTCTAAAACTTCTAAAAAAACTATTATACAATCTAAAAAGAAACTGGAGTTTTATCTAGTGCACTCTAAAGATAGTTATAAATCATTATTATAGCAGTGTCAGTGGCTCAGTAGGTAGCACACTCGCCTCTGAGGCCGGGAGATCAGAGGGCTGTGGGTTCAGTTCCCACATCTGGCACTTGGGTTAATATCCCAGTACTGACACTGTAGTGCAGCATGAGAGGGGTGCTGCACTTCTGAGGTGCCGTCTTTCGGATGAGACATTAAACCGAGGTCCCATCTGCCTGGATTGGTGGTAGTTCAGGTGGATGTTAAAGATCCCATGGCACTTATCGAAAAGAGTAGGGGAATTTCCCCGGTGTCCTGGCCAAATTTCCCTCATTCACTAAAAATACCACCAACAGCTTAATCTGGTTCAAGGTCAGTTGGCAGTCATCTGTATCCCCCTCCCCCGGGTCGTGCCTGAAAATAGGCAGGATTTGTCTAGTGCACTTACCCGGTCAACAAAAACTAAATAAAATAAAATAAAATAAAATTATTTTCATATCTTAATAATAAGAAATTGATTAATAGATATATGGGTCCTTTAATCGTCAATAATTCCATTATATCAGTTGATAGTGATATTGCAGACACTTTTAAAAATCAGTTTTGTTCAGTCTTTACAAATAAAAATTCCCTAAATTATTTAAATATGTAGATAATTGTAAATTAAACTATACTATTACAGAAGATGATACCTTGGAGGCTATTTACTCTTTAAAACAGACTTCTAGTCCAGGACCAGACAACATTACTCCCAGATTTTTATTAGAAACTGCTAAAGCTATTTCTAAACCACTAACTCTAATCTTTAATAAATCTCTATTGGATGGTGTCATTCCCCATGACTGGGCACTTGCCACAGTCATACCAATCTTTAAGAAAGGCAATCATTCTAATCCTGAAAATTACCTACCAATAAGTTTAACATCTATAATAAGTAAACTAATGGAGAAAAATATTTAAAAATTATTGGAACAGAAATCTATTATTAATAATGTAACTGACATTACTCAACATGGATTTAGGTAGGGGTACTCTTGCACTACCAATCTTGTAGCTTTTTATAACTATATTAGTTTAGGACTTGACAGAGGTATCCCCATGGATGTTATTCTCCTTGATTATAGTAGAACTTTTGATAAAGTTCCCCATGATGTATTGTTGGATAAAATGTTGAACATGGGATTTTCACAGCTTCTAACTAATTGGGTATCAGGCTGGTTAAATAATAGACTTCAACAGGTTAGAATAAATGGTTCTGTCTCTCCCAAATTCAGAAAGTGACCAGTGGAGTTCCGCAGGGATCGGTTCTTGGACCAACACTGTTTAATATTTTTATTAGTGATCTACAGGTTAGTTCTGATAATCTTCTTTCAAAATTTTCTGATGATACTAAGTTGGGAGGGTCTGTTAATTCACCACTAAACAGGGTCTCTATTATTAATAATTTAAAAATTATTGAGGACTGGGCAGATACCAATAGGATGATACTTAATTCTGATAAGTGTCATGTCCTACATTTTGGAAAGAATAATCACAAACAAACCTATTATTTAAATAATATTCCCCTTCAGGTGTCATTAGTAGAGCGCAATCTTGGAATTCTTGTAAATGACAAATTGTCCTCAATGGATCACTGTATAGGATAGCCAATATATCCAATGCCATGCTTACCTATGTTCAACAATCTTTTGTGTCAAGGACTCAGGAATGTATTATCCCCTTGTTTAGAGCTTATGTGAGGCCTCACTCTGATTATGGGTCTCCTTTCTGGAGTCCTTATTTAAGACAAGATAGGGATAGAATAGAAAAAATCCAGAGAAGAGCCACCAGAATGGTTCCTTATTTGGCAAAATTGGACTATTGTGATAGACTTCAGAAAATTGGGTTACAGTCACTTCAATTAAGACGTATTAGAGGTGATTTGCTACTTTTATACAAAATCCTTAATTCTCAGGACTTAATGAACCTATGTGGTTTAAATTTGTCAAGTAGAAGAATTATCCCTCGGTTTCATAACAAACAAATTGATATTGCAAGTTCTAAAACTAATAAAAGGTTAAATTATTTTACAGTTAGAATGCCTAGGGTTTGGAATTTATTACCACAAGACCTGGTGGAATGTGATTCAATTTCATCTTTTAAAAGGGGATTGGATCTTTGGTTGGAGTCTAACTACTTTAGGGTTTAATTTTCCCACCATGATGGTGGAGGATAATCTCGATGGGCAATAGCCTTCTTTTGTCCTTGCGAACCAAGTAAACCAAGCAAGAACCAAGTAGAGGACAGTATATGAGCATGATCCTGCAACTCAAACCTGGCCCACCTTTTACAGCCACATATTCAAATGATCTGGTTGAACCCAAGGAGTATTCCATCAGCCCCAGAGTGGATCTAAAACAGATGGCTACCCCACCCCCCTTCTCTCCCGCCTAGGGCAATGCACCATGGAGAAACCCAGGGGGATGGACAACTCAAGCACAGGTCCTGAGCTGTGCCCCAGCCAGGTATCTGTAATGCATACCAGATCTGCAGAAGAATCTGCAGTGAAAGCTTCCATCATGGTTGTCATTAAACAAGGCAATAAAAGCCAACTTTACCCAGCATCTGAGAAGTTACTTGAAGTCAGAAAATGTTCTCAATTTTTTGCTTGTTGATTATCTTAAGCTGCCACTGTATATTTTTGATAAGATTGAATTCTTCTGTTCTAGCTAGACTTCTGGATTTGTATTTGTGGTATAATCTCCTAGGTCATGCTTGAAAATAAGCATGAAGGTGTGTAGTATACTTACCTGGTCAATAAAAACTAATTCATACATACTGTATATACATACATAGATACATAAAAGTGTTTTTTTTCCTTTTTTTTTTTGCTTTATTTCTTTTATTCTCCTTCCTGTCCACGGTGTCCCCCTCCTTCCGACTGCACATATCCCCATAGCCCCCCTTTCAGGATCTGCCCCTAGAGTGCCATTACCTCTCCTTCTCCTGCACAGCAGGGTCTGTCCCTGGGTGGACTCTCTGGATGGGGCAGTCTTCATCTAGGGACACCGAGGACTACCATTTTCCACTTTTCTCCCCACTCCCCCCGCCCCTGGGGCCTTGGGCACTGGGGCTGGTACATCCTGGAGAGGCGACATGCTGTGTAGCCTTCCTCAAGTGCCTAACAACGTCCCCTCCCGGACTCCAGTAACGGAGCCTCAACCACCCTGAGTGCCGGTGCTCCCACCGGCATTCTCAGGGTTGAGAATCCCCCCCCCTGAAGGAGGAGAGCATCCATTGGGACGCTCAATCCTCCCTCCCCTCGGCCGACCCCCGATGACCTGAGTCCATTCCCGAACCCGGGTCGCCGGCGTGGTACGAGGTGTGGCGTCTAGCGCCTCAACCCTCAGCGCCACCGGGCTGGCCCTTTTTTTTATTTTAAAATACCTACTGTATGAAATGTCACCATTTTGCTTCCTGACATACTTGTACAGATTGAAAAACCTTTCATTTTTGTTTCATTTTATTTTTGCTAACCGGGTAAAAAAGTACTGAGCCAAAGACACTCACAAACATATAACAATGAGAGTACCATAAATACATCCACACGTACAAAAGTTGCATAAAAAAATATAGCAGGGCAATGATAAATCACAATTATAACATACAAAACAATACAATATGTAAGTTATGTGCAAAAACATCCTGAGCTTAAAAATAAGTATTTCTTTATAGTATTTCTAAACTGGTAAAACATTGGAATATTTTGTATTTCAACTGAAAGTTTATTCTAAATGTGTATGGCACATTGTTTAAATGATTTTTGATGTTTAACAGTTTTGCAGGTCAGGGCCAAAAGCTGGATTGCATTTTCAGATCGCAACCTCCTTAGGATAACTCTGTTGATAAAAATTAAACATGGGATTTGACCCACTACAGTGGATTATTTTATACACAAAGCACAATTTCTGAAGTGTATCTTTATGATCTAGGGACAACCACCCCATTCTATTATATAAGCTGCAATGATGTTCCCTAAATTTTGCCCTTAAGCCAAATCTACAAATGGCATTATGTAAGGTTATTCTAAGATTCCTAATCTTCTCAGATGCACCTCCCCAGACTATACCTCCATAATGTAACACTGGCAATAAGCAAGTAGTAGTAATTGCTTTCCTGGTATCATCAGCCAAATAATAATCCCTTATGGCATAGAGTGCCCCCAATTTACTATGTAACTGCTTAGTTATATTATCAACATGTAATTGAAAACTCAATGCACTATCTAAAGTCACCCCTAAATATGTAAAGTTTGAAACAATTTCAACAGTGGAGCCATCCTTAGTAGAAACAGTAAAATAATTTTGTAATTTTTTCTGGTTTAGGACGAGACAATTGTCCCTTAACCAGCTAGTCAAATTATTATAATTTTTACTCAGATTCTCCTGAAGTCTATCAACAATTTTATCTGCTGCATAAAGCATAGCATCATCCGCGTATAATACCATGGATGTATCAGTGCAAATAGTTGGTAATCCATTAAGAAAAATGGAAAACAATAATGGACCCAGAATTGAGCTTTGGGGAACCCCATGTTGAACTTCCCTCAAATTAGATAATATTCCATTTACATGGACCTGTTGTACCTTTTTTGTTAGACAACTATTAAACCAGTTCACCACAGGGTCCCCAAAGCCCAACTCCCTAATTCTAAGTCCCATTAGTGTATGGTTTACAAGATCGAAGGCCTTAATCAGGTTCATGAACTCCGCACCAACATAATAAAAACAAGGGCGTTAATGCCACAACCCAAGGGACTGTGCTAGTCACTTCCCCTACTCTTACACAAACCAGTTTATTGTGACTCTCTGCCTTCTATCAGATAACCACCTTCTTAGCCATCCTCAAACTCTATAATCAGTACTAAGTACAGCAAGTTTGGCTAACAGTTTCAGGCTAACATGTACACCCTAGAAGAGAAGCGAGCGAGAGGGGACATGATAGAGACCTACAAGTACCTCATGGGGGTGAACAGCGATTTAGCATGATTGATTAGCTGACTAAACTGAACCAGCTGCTTGCACCCTCCTGGTGGTCGCGAGGGCTCCAGTCATATGTGCCCTCCCCCAAACTCAAAAGACACAAGCAAGCTATCTGCACCCTCCTGGTGGTCATGAGGGCTCCAGTCACAAGTGCCCTCCCCCGAACCCAAAAGACACAAGCAAGCTGCCTGCACCCTCCTGGTGGTCATGAGGGCTCCAGTTGCAAGTGCCCTCCCCCAAACCGAAAAGACACAAGCAAGGTATGGTGATCCTGTATGCTTGGACTGATGCCACCGTCTACAAGTCGGCGTAGAAACACAGATAGTTTTTCTCTGCTCATGTTCTGAAATAACCTTGCTCAGTATAATATCCACTGTGACTTTAAGTGACTTTAAGTGATTTAGCATGATTGATTAGTTGACTAAACTGAACCAGGTTAACAAAAAAAAAATGTTTGAACCAGATATTGCATAGCAGCTGCTGAAATACTCAAATGCCATCCAGTTTAATTTTATAGCTGCAAATCACTGTTATTTTTAGTCCTGAGTCAATACGTAGAATTTAATTCCTTAGATACGTCCTTAGCTGCAAAAGTAAACATCTAATTTTGGTCTGTAAAAAATGCTTTTAAATGAATTTACATTCTGTCACTGAAAGGCTAATTTCTACAAATAAGCAGCGCTGGTTAAGGGAGTTAATTCATATATTTGAGGAAGCTGAGCCACAGAAAAAGGAAGCCATTTCATTTATTGAGGGAGCTAAAGGGTTTAGTTACTAGACTCCTCCTGTTAGCTGGGACTAGGCCATTCCAGAGTTGTGCACAGTCCCTTCCCCTGTTGTAGCCAGCCTCCTTTTTTTGGTGCTTAAGTACTCACCCCCATTTCTTCTTCTCCCTCTTTCCACAGCTGCCTGCACCCTCCTGGTGGTCGCGAGAGCTCCAGTCACAAGTGCCCTCCCCTGAACCCAAAAGACACAAGCAAGGTATGGCGATCCTGTAAGCAGACTTTTTGTTTCGGCCCCGCCACCCCCATCACCACCCTTGGTGATCCATCTATTTTATATGGTGGGTCACGCATGCCGAAATATCCTATCAGCCAATTTTTCCATTTGCAGCCGACCTTATCCCACTACTAGTGGCCACTATAATGAATATTGAACTAGCACCCTATCACAATGCAACCTAAACATGCTTCCTCTCTGCCTTTCTCTATCCACTGCACTATTGCCCTTAGTGTCACTCCCTACCTCCATCAACCCCAAGGAGCAAGGGGGAAATTTGTCAATATGCAACCAACCAGCACTCCCTCCATCTTTTGCTACCTCTTCCACTGGGTTGCCCACTGAATCACAACTGCTCATATGGATGGTTGGCCCCTCAATCCTTCCTCCCAATTTCTACGTGGGTCTCATAGCTCTAAACTCCACCACTCAGCATGCCCCCCAGGTAGTTGTAAAACCTCTGATCTCTACCCACAAGCTGCAGTGCTCCAAGGCTGTCACTAAACTCTTGGTTATGCTACTACTCCTACTTTCAGGTGACATTGAACCAAATCCTGGGCCAAACACCCACTACAATTGCCACCTAAGGGCCTAAAATTAATGCACCTTAATATCTGCAGCCTACTGCATAAACTTGCCATTCTGCAGACAACTGTATTATCCTTATGGCCTGACATCTTAATTATGTTGGAAACCTGGCAGAAGCCCCACAACAATGATGCAGATTTTGCCCTGGCTACACTGCTATCCGCCATGACCACCCAGGTAACAAAAGAGGCAGCAGCATAGCCATGTTTATCTCTGCCACTCGCTCTCCAGTTTACTCCTGTCATTCTACCCTTGCCCATGCAGTCCATCAATGCCTTGTTGATTAAGCTGTCCTTACTCCACACTATCCCCTTATTTATAGCTGGCTCCTACTGCTCCACTGACACCCCTATGCCTGCCATACTGGACCCCCTGAGCACCCTGAAAACTAGAGCCACGTGGCGAATTCTGGAGAATTTCAACTGGTTCTCCAGTGCCACATCCAAGTTTTGCAACCAGATGGCCACTCTAAATCTGACACAACTCATCACAGATCCTATACGCCTAACCCAAAAATCACAGAACCACTCCCTTCTGGACTGGTCCCTCACCTCGCACCAGCACAGAATAATTGCCACGGGTCTCTTACCCAATCCCCTAAGCCATCACCACATGATTTACTCAGTTCAGAAAATATTCAGGCCTAAGGCCCCCCCCCTCCCAGAACAATACTTACTAGTCATACAACTCCCTGGACCTTGGCTCACTCTTAGGTCTGGTAGCCACAGACTGATCATTCATCCCCAGGTCAACCTCTGTTGACTCCACTCTGGAGTATTTCAAGACTAAGTTACTTGCTGTATGGGACCATTATGCTCCACTTAGATGGTTCCAAGTGAGGGGTGCTCACCTGCCTTGGATCACAGTCGTCATTATGTCCCACACCAGAACCAGAGAAAGACCAGGCATGGAAGCTACACAAAGTATCCGACTCCCACGCTGACCACTCAAAATATCGCTTTTTGCGCATTGCCTGTATTAAACTCATCCATCAGGCTAAAGCTAACTATTTCAAAGCCTCCTTTCAAGCCAACTTTAACCACCCTGCTAAATTCTGGAAGGTGGTCAAATCTCTTTTCTCTCCTCCCTCCCAACCTCCCACCCCTGTGCTAAACGTGTGTAAAACTGTAACAGACCATCTCGCCATAGCCTCAGACTTTAACTCCTATTTTATAAGCTGCACCTCGGCTCTGCTAGCTACTCTCCCCACACCAGCAAAGTAACAACCTCCCGCCCCCACTCAGACCCTTTCTACTGCCCTGCCCTCCTCCTTCCATCTGGTCACACCTCAGAACTCTATAAAGCCTTGGCTTCCCTAAACCCAACTAGAAGCAAACACCCCTCTGGGCTGGACTCCAAGATGCTCTATGGCTGCTCTTGCCACTGCTACCACCCGGCTGTCCTTTTCAACCTCTCTTTCTCCCTAGGTTCAATCCCTTCAGAATGGAAGCATGCAACTGTTATCCTGCTCCCAAAAGGTGGCTACCCCTCTAGCCCCTGTAACTACCGACCAGTTTCCCTACTCCCAATACTGGCTAAACTCCAGGAGCACCTTGTCCTCTCCCAACACTCTCCCTTTCTCAACTCCTCCTCTTTCTTCTCACCCTACCAGTCTGGCTTTAGGAAGTCCCACTCCACCGCCACTTCTCTTCTAAGGTTCACTGATTCTGTCCTTGATGGTATGGACAAAGGTCACATCACCTCAGCAATTTTTGTCGATCTGGCTAAGGCATTCAATACTGTCTCCCATGCTCTCCTCCTGGACAAGTTGTCCCTTGCAGGGCTCTCTACTGTGGCCACCAACTGGTTCCACTCCAACCTGATAGGCAGGGTGCAATCTGTTAGAATCAGACTCGCCACCTGCCCCGCCCTTCCAGTCACCACAGGAGTCCCCCAAGGATCAGTCCTTGGACCAATCCTCTTTTCCATCTTCCTTAATGACCTGCCAACCACTTGTCCACACACATCCATATACATGTATGTGGACAACACAGTACTGTATACATCAGGCCCCTCAACGCTGACGTGGCAACCAGGTTACAGCAGGACTTCAGTGATGCTCAGCTCTGGTTTTGCACAAACCAGCTTTTTCTCAATGCCAAGAAGACAGTCTCTATGACCTTTGGCATGTGGTAGAGACTCTCTCAGCTCCCTTCCACCCCCTTCTTTCACACTCTGGGTGGGACCACTCCAGAGGCTTGCACCTCCTTTAGATACCTCGGGGTCTGGCTCAACCAGCACCTCGACTTTTCTGTACATGTTGATGCCATCCACAGAAAGCTCCACCCCAAGTTGGGTGCCCTATATCACAACCGTGGTTGCATTCTGCTGCCAGCCCGCCATATAATTGTACAGAAAATGATTCTTCCTATCTTTGACTATGGGGATGTAGTCTACAGTGCCGCTCCCAAGTCCACCCTAGCTAGATTAGACCCCCTTTTCCATTCATTCTGTCACTTAGCCCTCGATTGCCTACCCTCCACTCATCACTGCATTCTCTACCATTTTCTAAACCTCCCCTCGCTCAAGGACCGTAGGCAGTCCCATTGCACCAAGCTTACGGCAGAGTTCTGGTCCCAGTCCGTGCCAGCTTATCTCACTGTCATCCTAACATCGCATGCCGCTCCTGCGTACTCACTCAGGAATTTCAACACCTGTCTCCTGGAAGTCCCGCATATGTCCTCCTCAGCTGGCCAGTCAGCATTCAGACATCGCTTGCCCAAATTGTGGAACTCCATCTCCCAGGACATCTGGCACATGCCTTCTACTCAGCTTCTCAACTCAACTCATCAATGTGCATTTCTCCTCCTCCTCCTGTGCTTGTGGCTAAGTGAGCCTCTCCAAGCACTTTGGCGTATGCACTTTGACATAGAGTCCTTAGCAGACCTTTGCTTCACTACCCATGCTTACCTTGCTATTATACTACCATACTAGATGTGTTGTTATGAACTTCTCATTTGTACCTACCATTTGCAATTGCCAACTGCTGTTTACACATTGTTAGGTCTATTGTACTCTGCTTAAATGACTCGTCCTACGCTGCTCTAATTGTATCCTGTGTATATTCCATGTCTATTCTCCACAGTCCCCCTCCCCCAGGACACAACTGGAATCGAGCAGTACTCTGCTCAGCATGCCCTCCTGGTAAAACATTTAAATAAATAAACAAGGTAGAGGAGAGGAGTCTCTTTCAAATGAGGAAGAACACCAGGACCAGAAGATATGCAATGAAGATGGAGGGAGGAAGTTTAAGAGGGATCAGAGCAAGTACTAATTCACTGAAAGAGCTGTGAAATGTTTGGAACAGACTGTCAGAGTAAGTGGTGGAGGCAAAAAACAGTATGGGACTTTAAGCGTGCAGGGGTTAGACACAGGGGAAAATTATTAAATAGGCAGGGAGAAAGGAAGGTTCCAGAGACCAGTTAGGGTCTGTGGAGACAGCCTAGGCGGGAACCATTTGGGCAGACTGGGTGGACCAAGCCATCAGTTTCCTTTCAGTGCTATGTTTGTATTGTATGGTCCGATATCAAAAGCCCTAATGAAGCTTATATACACCAGATCCACAAATTTCCCAGGATCCTGGTAAGCAGTTGAAAAAAGCTGAGTACTGCAAGTTGGTTAAACATAACCTCCCCACTTTTGCATCTGGTCTGTCTACAGCCAAAAAAAGCCTTTTCAATCACATTGTGTGATGAGTTTGCTTAGTTCTTCTCTGACAGGGTGTCCTCTTTCTGGTTGGGGTTCCTGTCAGTGAGGCAAGTTTTGCCTCGCAGTGATCGACTTGGGGGAGCAGAGGCACTCCATTTGCCTGGGGTGAGTTTAAATCAGTGGAGGTGGTTGAGGTCATTGAGGTGATCTTGAAGCTGAAGCACATTTATTGTGAACTGGACCCAGCCCAGACTTGTTTCCGGATGAGATGCGTCAGTTCTATTGGCCGGTGTTCACTGGGATTATCCGGTGCTCATTGTTGGAAGAAGGTTGTTGAGAAAATAGTGGCGCTGCAGCTTGAGGACCATCTCAAGACCTTTGACATCTATGAGCCATTCATGCAGGTTTTAGGGCTAGGAACAGCACCAAAATAGCATTAGTTTGGGTGCAAAATTACCTCTTCAGAGCTAGAGATAGAGGAGACAGGTCAATTCTTGAGCTCCCTTTTTAGCTTTTGTGCTTCTCGATCACCTTAGAGAGTATTGTGGACTCACCGGTACTGTCATCCACTGGTTTGAGTCCAATCTCTCTGGCAGGAAACAGCGGGTGGTGATGGGGAATTTCTCCTCCTCCCCCCCAAAGCTCCTGCCATGTGGAGTGCCTCAGGGCTCAATCTTTTTCACCGATGTTATTTGCGGTATACATGATGCCCCTGGAAGAGCTCATTAGGTGTTACATTATGGGTTTTCACTGCTATGCAGATGATACCAAACTGTAAATGTCCTTTGCCCCTGGAACATAAAACACCATGGAAGTGCTTAACAACTGCCTGACTGAGATCAATGACTGGATGTCCGCCAGCTGGTTGTGACTAAACCCTGAAAAAACGGAGGTCCTGGCGATTGAGTCAGGTCACGGGCATGATGGGAGTACCTCTGGAGCAGTTACAGGATTGTTCCTGGGATCTACGCCATTGATGGCATCTCCTAGAGTGTGGAATCTTGCTGTTATCCTGGATGACAGACTGACACTTGAAGCTCAGGTGTCATCTGTTGTCCAAAGTGTTTTTTACCACTTGAGGAATATCACCAGGATTAAACCTCTAGTTCCACCGAAGACCTGCCATCACTGGTACATGCCTTTGTAACATCCAGGCTTGACTTCTGTAATGCTCTATACTTTGGGATCACTGGAGGGACCCTCCATAGACTGCAGCTGGTGCAAAACGCAATGGGCAGGTTGCTGACTGGCCTGTCTAGGTCTAATTATGTGACTCCGGTCCTGCAAGCTCTGCACTGGTTGCCTGTCAGGTGAAGGATCATCTTCAAGTAGGGCTTGCTCACCTACAAGGCCCTATACGGAATGGGCCCTGGCTACCTGGCTGATCTCCTGACACCTGACACCTCATCTTATTCCCTCGGCTCCTCAACCAGGGGCTTCCTTGCTGTTCCCAAGGCCAGGTTAAAAACCTTTAGTGGCCGTGCCTTCATTGTCGCCGGTCTGGCCCTGTGGAACTCCTTCCAGCTTGTGTCAGGGAGGTCCCGACAGTCGAAATGTTTAAAAAGGGACTTAAGGCTCACTTATTTTGCTTGGCCTTCCCTGACGAAGGTGATTGACCAGTGCTAGTTTAATTTAGAGTACTAGTTAATTTTAGATACTTTAGTATGTTATTTATTGTTTTTAAAATGTGTATGTTGTATGTGTTATGTATATATTTGTATTACCCCACCTATTTTATGTAAGGTGCCCAGAGCCTCAGGGATTGGGTGCTGTATAAATAAACTTGACTTGCCTTGCCACTGTGAATCCATGATGTGGATGATTGTCTCCCAGTCCCCTTTCCTTCAGATATCTTTCTATCTCTTTTCTGATCTCCATCTTTGTACATATGGTACTTGAGTGGCTGACTGGTTTGCAATTAATCATTTTTCCCTGGAACACTCCTTGCATACTGGTACAATTGTTGCATTCCTATCACTTGATTGATTGGATTGATTGATTGATTGATTGATTGATTGATTGATTAAAAACTTCAGCAATTATTGTTGAGCACAAGTTCTTATTTACAAAGATTCCACATCAAATTCATAGTCACAAAAAAACATTACAAGTACAGTAAGCAGTTCCAGAGGAAATGCAGTCGAGGCAGGCTCAAAGCACTTAGAACAATTACATACAATTATTAAAACATCCATACAGATCCTTGTGTAAAAAGTCACAATACAAGTACAGAGAGAACCAAAGAAACTGTTTAATGGTCACAATTGCATTGGACTGCAAGGGCAGACCACAGATGTCTCTTAAACTGATTAATCTTGAGAACGTAGGCTTAAGGGCATTCCTGGTCATATTCCTGGAGTTGTATTGGTTGAAGACAGTTGGGATGCAGTTTGCTAAGGAAGTGGGTGATAGGCCCAGGAGTGTCTTTTTGGCTTGCAAACAGGTCTGGAGCATTATTCTACAGGATAAAGGTAGCCAGTAAGTGAATGCGTAAATGCTACAACTGTGAGTAGGAGTTATCTGCACCAAGTACAAAGTGGCATGCATTATTACAGATAATGTCTGCTTAGCACTGTTTAACCACTCTGCTGGTACAGTGGTAGTCAGAGATCCAGTATGTCCCAGTATACAATAACTTGCTATATTAAAGGCAATGCAGTTAAATGGAACTTCCTGCAATACATCTGGATATATCTGAAACTGTTGTTTTTGTGCATCTATACAAACTGCACACACTCTCTAAAGCCTCAGTTCCACTGCAAGGAACTTCTAAATTATGGAAAGCATCTTTGGTAAGTGTCCATAACTGGTCAACTGTCTAAAGTGGGAAAATGTATTGATTTTCCAGGCAACATAACTTCACACTGAAAGGACTCAGAACATATTTTTTTTAAGTGTATTCTTGGCCCCCTAGGTGACCTTAACCCAGCATTAAATTCCATCTTTTTATTTATTTTATTTTAAATCAGTTATCTTAGTTTGCCTGGCTTCATTAATTACGGGGTTTCTTAGGACTCCTTCAACCTCATATAGCCGATCCCATCCTGCTACAAAGCCTCTGGCCTCTGGCTTTGGGTCAGGGAAAGCTAATGCCAGCACAGAAGCAAAGCAAATGAGGTGAGTTGTTAACTACCCTTAAATAACCCAGTAATCAGCCATTAAGCATCCTTATTAAATGGCTCAATAGTCCCCAGTAAAAGGTGCAAATTGTATTATGAAAATAGAGAATGAAAGACAACCAGGTTCTCCTACCATTAAAGACTGAGTTTATTGTGAAGATTCATGTACATCATCTCCTCACTCTTGTCTCAGTCCAAATGCAGTTTTACAGTTCAAGAGGAATACTTATTCAAAAACTGTATTGCCACTGTAGTTTCAGTCTCACAGGCCCTCATTCTCCTGGGTGCTCAACTGCACTGCAGAAATCACTCATACACTTTAGAATACATGCATATGCATTGGCGTTACAAAAACCTGCATTTGTAAAATACTATTTTAGTTCTCTCTGGCTGGCAATAATTATGCAAGCTTCTGGTTGGGACAGTGGACTTGCATTTATATATTGGTGCCAGAGTGCCTGAGTGCATGCTAAATATGCTGCCAACAACCAGTGGGCTACCACTGTGCAGTGTTTGTCTGGTATGTATTTGGGGTTAAAAAAATAAAGACACAATGTGTCTTAACATCTTGACAGTCATATATAATAGAAACATAGAAGTTGACGGCAGATAAGGACCACATGATCCATCCAGTCTGCCCACTTTTTCTACCTTATGAATGTGCTATAGGACTTTACTCTGTTAATGGCCTATCTATTCATACTCATCTGTATTGCTCCCTTATGCCTATCCCATGCATGTTTGAAGTTCTGTACTGTATTCATATCCACCACTTCCTGAGGCAGACCATTCCATGCATCCACCGCCTTTTCTGTGAAAAAGAACTTCCTCACATTACCCCTTAATTGGCCTCCCTCTAATATCATGCTGTGTTCTCTTGTCCTGCTATTTTTCTTATATTGAAACATGTTAGACTCTTCAACCTTCTTGATGCCCTTAAGATGTTTAAATGTTTTGATCATATCACCTCTCTCCCTTCTTTGCTCTAGGGTACACATATTAAGCTCTGTTAATCTGTCCTCATATGTTTTCTGATGCAGTTCCTGCACCATTTTGGCTGCCCTTCTCTGGACTACCTCCATTTTGTTAATGTCCTTGTGCAGGTGTAGCCCCCAGTGCTGTATGTAGTTCTCCAGATGGGGCCTAACCAGTGTCTTGTAAAGAGAGATTATTACCTCCCTCTTATGACTTATGATACCCCTACTAATACGCCCCAACACCTCTCTAGCTTTACTTACTGCTTTAGTGGTCTGCTTGGATGATTTCAGGTCATCTGTGATGATGATACCCAAGCCTCTTTCTTCCCTTGTGATTGCCAGCAACTCCCCTCCCAACCTATAGGTAGCTTCAGGATTTCTCTTCCCTATGTGCATGATCTTGCACTTCTTTGTGTTAAACCCCAGTTGCCACTCTTCCGACCATTTTGTCAGTTTTTCAAGATCTCTTCTCATTCTGCCCACCCCAAATGAATCATCTACTCCATTGCAGATCTTGGTGTCATCTGCAAACAGACAAACCTTACCCTCCAGTCCATCTGCAATATCACTGATAAAGATATTGAAGAGGACTGGCCTCAGGACTGATCCCTGAGGTACCCCACTTGTGACTTGCATCTCTTCTGACTGTATACCGTTTACTACCACTCTCTGTTTTCTGTCCATCAACAAGTTTGCCACCCAGTTGACCAACCACTGACCCACCCCGAGCCTACCCAGCTTATTAATCAATCTTCTATGTGGAACAGTATGGAAAGCTTTGCTGACGTCAACATAGGCGACATCAACTGCACCCCCTTGGTCCACCACTCTGGTTACCCAGTCAAAGAAATCTATGAGATTAGTTTGACAGGACCTTCCTATTGTAAACCCATGCTGTCTTGGATCCTGTGCTTCTATGGATTCCAGGTGTTGCACTATCCTTTCCTTAAGGAGTGCCTCCATAATCTTGCCCACTACTGAGGTAAGACTGACTGGTCTGTAGTTCCCTGCCTTCTTTCTGCTGCCACTCTTGTGGAGTGGGATCACATGAGCCCTTCTCCAGTCTTCTGGGACCTCTCAGAGACTCACTAAACAGTTCTGCTAATGGCTCTGCTAGTTCCACCCTTAGCTCCTTTAGTACCCTGGGATGTATGCCATCAGGTCTCATTGCCTTGTCCACCCTGAGCTTAGTGAGCTCTTGTAGGACTCTTCCTTTTGTGAAGGGACTTGTGCACACCTTCCATCCCTGAGTCCATGGTGCTGAGCTGTGGGCCCTGCCCTACCTTCTCCTCAGTAAATACTGAGCAGAAGTATCTATTTAGGATAGATGCTTTTCCTTCGTCCTCCTCCACACATTCCCCTTTATCCCCTTTGATCTTAGCAATACCCCCTCTGGACTTTCTCCTTTCACTAATGTAGCTATTGAAAGTCTTGTCCCCTTCTTTTACTGTTTGTGCTAGTGTTTCCTCGGTTTGGGCCTTTGCCTGCCTTACTGCCTTCCCTGCTTCCCTTAGGGAAGTTTGGTATGCTTCCCTATCTTCATCCTACTGCATTCCCTTATATTTCCTAAAGGCCAACCTTTTGACTCTAATCTTTTCTGCTACTGTTTTTGAGAACCAAAGTGGTTTCCTCCTTTGTTTGCCCTTGCTTTTCTCCCTAAAACAATGGGATGTTGCTTCAAGTATTGCATCCTTACTGTTTGCACACTGTGCCTATACCCCCTCATCTGTATTTCATCTTGCCAGGGCTAGCTTAACTCTGTTGGCTATCTTATCAAAGGCAGCTCCTCTGAAGTCCCATATGTTTGCCTTGGAATGGATGATTTAGTTCTAGTGGCCAAATGGAACCATACCATGTGGTGGTCACTGGCCCCCAGGTGACCTTCTACCTGGAGATCTGTGATCCTTTCCCCATTAGTCAGTACTTGATCCAGGCTAGCCCTGTCTCTTGTGGGTTGTTGTACCAATTGTTTGAGGCCCTCCCCTTGCAGGGAATCCACTATGTGTCTAGTTCTGGCGGATGTTCCTGTTGGTATTGATCAATCTGTATCTGGCATGTTGAAGTCTCCCATTAGCAGAACCTCCTCTTTAGCTGTCATGTTTTGTATATCTTCTAACAGTAATGTGTCTATGTCCTCTCACTGGTCTGGAGGCCTGTTGACAACCCCAGTTCGTATGGTTGTCCCATTTCCTGTTTCCAGAGTGACCCACAGTTCTTCTGGCTCCTTATGTGTATTCTGAATTTCTGTAGCTTTGATATTTTCATTGACATAAAGGGTCACTCCCCCCATTTACACCTCGTTCTCGTCTGAACAGTAAATAGCCAGGTACTGAAGTCTTCCAATTGTGGTTACTGGTGAACCATGCCTCACTAATGGCTACTATGTCCAGTTTAGCCTCTGTCACGGTTGCCTCCAGGTCTGGAATCTTGTTTCCCAGACTGCGAGCATTTGTGTACGTGATTTTCCATTGGCCAGATTTTGGTGCGTTAGTTGTTGGGCGAGGTCCGGTGTTTCCCTTGTGCATTGTATGAGGAGCCGGACCTTTTTCATTACCTGGTGATGAAAAGGAACTACAAACATGCTGAACTCCTGCTTGATCACTAGCTGGGGGGGGGAGGGGTGTTCTTCCCATTCAATGTATCGGGTGCTGCAACCCTCTCCCCATTTGCTAGTTTAAATATTCTGCAAAGACATCAAACTTCTGCCCCAATGCACTGACTCCCTCCTTAGTCAAATGTAGTCCATCAAATTTAAAGAACTTTCACTCCCAAAACTGTTGTCAGTTACCTACAAATCTGTGTCCTTTTTCCTGGCACCAGCCCTTGAGCCACATGTTTAGCTCCTCTATCTCCCTTTCTGTGATCTTCCATCTGTCTTCCCCCCTCTCCCAGACTGGTAGGATCTCAGAGAAGGAGATGACAGATGAAATAGATGACAGTTTGTCTCCCAGCCTGGTCAGGTGTGCCTTGGTCTCCTCAACTGACCAGCTGGTGAGATCATTAGTCCCTATGTGTACCAGGATGTTGATGTTTTCTACTGTTTCCTGCATGATTTTAGCAATGTAGTCAGTGTCTCTCCACACTGATGTGTCTGGGAGACATCTGACCATTACCCCTGGCCAGAGGTAGGTATCAACTCCCCGAATCATGGAGTCTCCTATGATCAGAAGTGTTCTGGATTTCCTTTTTGCTTTTTTTGTTTTGGTCCCTGTTTGGGGAGAGTTTTGTAGCACTAGCTCCTGTGTCTTGTTCCCTGTTTTGGATGAATTTTGTAGCGCTAGCTCCTGTGCTTCAGTGTACTGCTCTGCAGTGTCCTCTGCCCCTTTGTTTGATTTCAGAGACAGAGGCAGATACAGTACCTGTTTGTAGTTTTTATATGGTTTGTGAAGGTGATACGTTAGTGAGCATTGAGTGATGGGGCTCCCGATTTGCCCCTCCTAATCACCTGCCAACCTCCCAGACCAACTACCCTCTGCAGTTGAGGTGCTTCAGTTGGATGCTGGAGAAATGACGAGCAGTTCTTGTAATATATTTCCTCCTGAATATGCAATTTGAAGTGCGCAATCTCTGCCCATGTTGCCTGGAGCTGAGCCCTCAGATTTCCGATGGTCCAGCATGTAGGACAGCATCCTAAATCCTGTATAACTGCCCTTTTGGAAAGTGTCCTGCACTACCCTGGGAGGGGTATACCCTCCCAGAGTAAACACAGCATCTAGCCTGGATGTCAGCTAATAGTATAATGTACAGTACACATGTAAGACAACCCTCTGTGCCATCTCTACCTCCATACTCAGTGTGTGTGGGGGGAGAGCTATAACCACAGGGGGCAACTCCTGTGTTTGGGGGCATGTTGGATGATACTTCTCACCTGGAGCCACCCCCTGTCTTTTGTTTCCCAGTCTCACATTTCTCATACCCCTGGAGGTGTGGCCCACTGAGGTGCAGGCTATAAAGTCTCTGTTCACCATGGTCAGTGGGAGCTGCTCTTCCCACACTACATGTGCCCTTTCAGGGGACATTATTACTGTCCTTGTCCTCTTTATGGTTTCCCCTGCACATGCTATATCTCCATAAGGCAACTTGAGAATAACTTAATTAATTTAATTTTAACCACAGCTTATTTTCAGGTTGTATCTACTGTTCCGATTGCATTTAATGCTGTACCCTATAGAAAAGTCATAGGACATAGGGCATGACACTTGGACATGAGTTTGCTTGCAAACTCTTCAAACATTTATTTACAGGCCACAGAACACAGCTAGTTTGTGATAGAGAGCATGCAGCCAGAGTCCCAAACACATCTCCCATCTCGGGCCTAGAAATCAGATATCATTTAACAGTTATACAATATGTTCAGCAAAAATCACAGTTACAACAGTATACACAGTCCCTGACAACCAGGTCACAGATTCAAATCTTAGCAGAATCAACATATTTACAGTTGTTTTTTTTTTCATAAATGACAATTTTTGCCCACATGCAGAGGTGACATATTTTGAGACTCCAGTTATGTTCTCCTTGTAGACAACAGGGAGACAGTGACCAGTGATGTACCTGGCCCTGTTGGGCACAGCAAAGATCAGTGTCCCTGGCAGAAGTCAAGTAAAGTAAATAGAGGGGTATACTCTCCTAGGGTAAACACAGCATCTAGCCTGGATGTCAGCCAATAGTAGATAGAAACATAGAAACATAGATTTTGATGGCAGATAAAGACCGCTTGGCCCACCCAGTCTGCCCATTTCCCTACCTAATGGATAAGCTGCAGATCCTAGTTAACCAGCAGCCTACTTCTTCCTACCCCAACCCCCTAGAATTGCCTTATGACTGTCCCATGCATGCTTGAATTCCACCACTATTTTTGACTCCACAACCTCCTCCAGAAGGCCGCTCCATGCATCCACAAACCCTCTCTGTGAAAAAATACTTCCTTGTTACCTCTGAGCAGCCCCTTTCTATCTTCAAATTGGGCCCCTTGTTCTTGCACACCTCTTTTTGAAAGATGCTACCCTCTTGGACTTTGTTGATTCCTTGAGGTACTTGAAAGTTTCTATCATGTCCCCCTCCTCCTCCTCTTCCCGATGCTATACATATTTAGCTCCTTAAGTCTCTTCATATGTCTTCCAGTGCAGACCCTGCACCATTTTAGTTGCCCTCCCTCTGGACAGCTTCCATCCTGTCTATGTCTTTGCGGAGATTGGTCTCCAGAACTGCACGCAGTACTCCAGATGGGGTCTCACCAACTGTCTGTACAGAGGGATAATAACTTGTTTTCTACTGGTGATGCCTCCTATGCATCCCAGTATCCCCAGCCCTCCTTGCTGCCCTCTCACATTGCTTGCCCACCTTTAGATCATCTGATATGACTACCCCAGGTCCCTTTCCATTTTTGTTGTTGTTAGTATCTCACCCCGCATTGTGTACTCTTCCCCTGGGTTTTTGTTTCCCAGGTGCATTACCTTGCGCTTCTTAGATCCAGAAGCAAATGATTTGATACCTTTTAATGGACCAACATAGATGTAACAACAAGAACAAAGTGCTCTAGCTTTCGGACCAACCAGTCCTTCTTCAGAAGCTCATGGCAGTTGTTTAGAAAATACAATACTTATAACAGCAGAGTGACCCCACTACAAGATATAAAGATGAACTATGTGACTTAACTAAAACTTTTCCTGACCATGTCCGAAAGAAACTAGCTCACCTCATTCCTGCTGAACCAAAGCCAGGGACATTCTACATGCTGCCTAAAATACATAAACCTGGCAATCCAGGGAGACCCATAGTCTCTGGTAATGGTACCTTGACTGAGGGGATCTCAGGGTTTGTAGAGACCATTTTGAAACCGCTGGTTATGGAAGAGGCAGTTATATCCGGGACACCTACGCACTTGTTGCGTGTACTTTCTGGTTATAAGGATTTACCACCTGATACCATTTTAGTGACAATGGATGTAACATCCCTCTACACTAATATTCCACACACAGATGGCATTGCAGCATGCCTTAAATACATACGTGAGAAAGGACCTGACCAAAACATCAACCCTGGAGTGGTGGGGGAACTTATGGAATTCATTTTGACACATAACAACTTCAACTTCAATGGTAAACATTATGTTCAAACTATGGGAACAGCAATGGGCACCAAAATGGCTCCACAGTATGCTAACCTCTTTATGGCTGACTTGGAGGAGGATTTTAAGGCAGTATCCCCACAAACCACTGGCTTATTTCCGTTACATTGATGATTTGTTTATCATCTGGGCGGAAGGCACAGATGCACTCAAAGATTTTCATCACAAACTTAACAATCTCCACCCTACTATAAAGCTTACCTTGGAGTACTCTACCACCAAGGTTAACTTTCTGGACACCACAGTCATCATTAAGGATGGAACCTTACATACATGTATTTACAGGAAGCCAACAGACAGACAGAGATACCTGCACAGGAAAAGTAACCACCCTAATCATACAAAAAAATCTGTCATATACAGTCAAGCACTTCGTTGTCAACGTATTTGTTCAAATGAGGATGACAGAGATACACATTTGGCTATGTTGAAAAACACCTTTATGGAGCAGGGACACTCTTCCAGGGAAATTGACAGGATAACAGAACGGGCAACGAGGTACCAAGACAACAACTACTTCAATATAGAAAAGACAGCTACAGAAAGAATACCCTTGGTAGTCACATATCATCCAGACCTTGAACGCTCATGTAAGATTATTAAAGATCTCCACCCAATATTTAGTGAGGATGACACCCTTAATTGTATTTTTAAGAACTCCACTACTATCTTTAAACAATCCCAAATTTATCCAGCCTAATTATTAGGAGCAAATCTTTCACTGAACAGAATACCATGTCACACAATGGCACACGACTCCTGCAATCAACGCCCTGCAAAAGACTTGTGGGCTAATTTCTACCTCAGACTGTGTGGTTACATCACAAAACAGACAATTCCAGGTGCATGGGAGTTATACATGCATGTCACTTATATGTTGTTTATTTCATTCAGTGCAAGAGATGTCCACAAACAGGTTATGTAGGAGAGACACGCCAACAGCTCCGCACTAGGATGAACTCACACAGGCATACTATTACAGCAAGGAAGACTGAAAACCAGTGGGCATCACTTCTCCCAGCCTGACCACTCAGTCTCAGATATGTCAGTAATGGTCTTAAAAGGAAATCTCAAAAACACACAACAGAGACGAGCTTTGAGATTAAACTTATTTTACATCTCAATATGGTAGCAGATGGATGAACTTGGATATTGGCTTTATGGGACACTACAGAAATTAACATCCACAGACCTTTTCTTCTTCAAGCTGACATATTATAGGACTTCAGCATGTGAGATGTGGATGCGTGTGTGTATGTATGTGTGGGTATGTGCTGTGAGGTATGTGATATAATAGATGTGGGCTTGCTGTCACATTGAGGTAAGTCTCTATTTAGCTATATGGAGGTATAATGTGTTACTATTTTCATTTCACACACAACAAATTTCTCCTTACTTTTATCTTTGCCTGTGTGGGGGTTGATTCCATTGCACCATATTCAGTTTACCCAGCCTGCTAGTGTACATACAGGAGTGTTATCTTATACTGTTATATATAATTTTGTAACTCTGTACATATTGGGATGTGTGATCTCATTTGCTTGGGGTCCTGCACATATCTTTTTACATTAGGCTAATATTGTAGTAATTTACTCAGAATTTCATTCAAGTTGTTTTCCTTGGGGAACAATTACAGTGACTGAAGTTAATATAGGTTCACTAGGAGAGAGATTGAGAGTGTGTGTGTGTGTGTGTGTGTGTGTGTGTGTGTGTGGACAGAGAGAGAGAAAGGAGGGGGAGAGAGAAAGACAACATCTCGTTTGTTTATGTATCTCCCCACCCACATTATTGTGATGTGGGGTGGGTTAGGATTGTACTGTTTGTATGAGCAGGAGAGATAAATTACTTTTTATCTCTTTTCAGATTCCCTAGACACTTGTGGTACATGTAGTTGCTACATTCTCAGTATATATTGACATCAGTACATATCAGGATGCATGGTCTGAATTCTTTGAGGTTCCTCTACTAGAGTTTTTGTTTAACACTAATATTATCAATTTATATTTATATTATCATTTATATAGTCCTGAGGTTTTTGTAATTTCTTGGGCCTTTTATTTAGCTTGAAAATACAGCTGGGTGACATGTCTAGCTAGGTTTTACACATCACACAGTGTGCACTGATGTTTTTTAGACAACTTTACTGGTATTCTTGTCTTTAATGCATACATTGTAATTTCATGAGCCCTATAACTATCTTAGTGTGTCTTTACTGAAAGGCAACCCCCACCCAGCTTAATCACATCCTTATACTGACTGTGACACTCATGGCTTGATTTGGGAGTTATCTGCTTCTTATGTCAATTAAATTTATGTGTAGTAGGATTCTTTATGTTTGTTGCACCAAGCACATCTTAACCCAAGGTTCATTCGACTGAGGCAGTATTGTACTGTTTAACTTCTCTGACATCATCTTCTGTTTTTTTTTTTTTTTTTTTAATGAGTATTTTAAACCAATGGGGATTTTTTTCTGTTTTTCTCTGCATTATCTAGCTGTTATAAGTATTGTATTTTCTAAACAACTGCCATGAGCTTCTGAAGAAGGACTGGTTGGTCCAAAAGCTAGAGCACTTTGTTCTTGTTGTTACATCTATGTTGGTCCATTAAAAGGTATCAAATCATTTGCTTCTGGATCTATTCTTGCAAGGACCAATACGGCAACTACTAAATCAAGATTTCTTGCACTTCTTAGCATTGAATCTAAGCTGCCATACATTTGACCATTCCTCTAACCTTGCCAAGTCCCTTCTCATCCTTTCCACCCTACCTTGTGCATCAACTCTGTTGCAGATCTTTGTGTCATCTGCAAAGAGACATACTTTTCCTTCCAGTCCCTCTGCAATGTCGCTTATAAAGACATTGAAGAGGACCGGTCCTAATACTGAACCCTGCTGCACCACTAGTAACCCCATTTCTTCAGAGTGGACTCCATTTACTATTACTCTCTGTGTCCTATTCTCCAACCAATTCTTCTTACCCAGGCTGTCATCTTGGGACCCACCCCAGGCTGGCTAACTTGTATATTAATCTTTTGTGGGACTGTGTCAAATGCCTTGTTAAAGTCTAGGCAGGCCATGTCCACAGCCCCTCCCTGATCTACTACTTTGGTCACCCAGTCAAAGAAATCTATCAGATTTGTCTGGCATGACCTTCCCACTGTGAATCCATGCTGCCTTGGGTCCTGCAGCCCTCTGGCCTCTAGATACTCAACAATTCTTTCCTTCAGAAGTAATTCCATCATTTTCCCTACCACTGAGGTTAAACTAACAGGTCTGTAGTTTCCTGCTTCTGCCTTGTTCCCACTTTTGTGAAGGGAATCACATCTGCCCTCCTCCAGTCCTCGGGTACCACCCCATCCTCCGTGATTTGTTAAAGAGGGTAGTTAGTGGTGTCACTAGTTCTACCCTTAGTTCTTTTAGAATTCTGGGATGAATCCCATCAGGCCCTTGCTTTGTCCACCTTCAGTTTTAAGAGTTCTTTCAGAACCCTTTCTTCTGTAAATGGGCTGGTATCAACTTCTGCATCCAGAGTGTTTCTGCTGTTTGTTTTAGGTACCTCCCCTCTTCCTTTGTAAATACTGAGCAAAAATATTTGTTTAGTATCTCTGCCTTTCACAGTCACCCTCTGCCCACCCTCCTCCCTTTATTAAGCCTCACTAACCCTCCTTGGTCTTCCTTCACTCCCTGATGTACCTATAAAGGTTTTATCCCCTTCTTTACTGAGTTGGCTATCTTTCCTTGGTTTGGGCCTTTGCTGTTCTGACTGCCTTCCCAGCATCCTTTTGCTTTAATTGATACAGTTCTCTGTCCTGCCCTTCTGTGATTCCTTGTACTTCCTGAATGCTTTCTTTTCTCTTGAACCTTCACTGCCACTTCCTTTGAGAACCACAGTGGTTTCTTACATCGTTTTGTTTTGTTTATTTGCTTCACACAAAGGCTTGTTACCTCTGTGATGGCAGTTTTTATTATTCCCCATTGTTCTTCCAACCCTCCTTCCTGCCCATTTGCTAGTGCATTCCTTAGGCACTCACCCATTTTGGAAAAGTCTGCCCTCCTAAAGTCCAGTACTTTTGCCTTTGTATGGCTTGACTCTATTGCTGTGTTTATTGTGAACCATACTGTTCGATGGTCGCTAGTTCCCAGATGGCTACCCACTTCTACATCTGTGATCCTCTCTTCATCTCCATTTGAGAGAACCAGGTCTAAGATTGCTCCTCTCGAGTGGGCTCCAATACTAGTTGTCTAAGGCATGCCCTGTAGGGCATCTAGAATAACCCACTCTTCAAGTGGCTGCTGCAACCGACTCAGTTAACATCTGGCATATTCAGATCACCCATCAGCAATATCTCCTTTTTCTACCATTTTAAGTATTCTTTCTATCATTTCCTTGTCCATTTCTCCCCTGAGAAGGGGTCTGTATACAACCCTGTGCGGATTGTCGTGCTATTGCCGGTCTCCCAACTTACCCACAGTATTTCTTCTCCTCCCTGTTTTCCCTTTTGTTCTGTTGCTTTGATTCCTTCCCTTATGTAAAGAGCAACTCCTCCTCCTCTTTTACCCTCCCTGTCCCTCCTGCAGATAGTGTATCCTGGTATGTTTACATCCCAGTCAAGGTTTTGTGTGTACCATGTTTCTGTGACTGCCACGATATCCAGATGTTCCTCCTCCATCAAGGCCACTAATTCAAGAAGCTTGTTACTCAGACTATGAGCATTGGTACTCATTGCTCTCAATTTTTTGATGGCTTTACCTTCTTTTGTAGCATCCCCCACTGACCTTTCTACCTCAGTCTTTTTCTCATTTAGTACCCTGTTTTGTAGGGAGAGGCTGGGATTTTCCTGCTGCTTATCAGTGCCTCCTTTGACTAGTTTAAAAGCTTGCCAATGAAGCATTTAAACTGATTGCTCAAAAGACTTGTTCCTTCCTGGACAGTTGCAGACCATCCTGCCAGTATATGCTGGTGTCCCTCAGGTGGAACCCCAGTCCCCAATGAAGCCAAACCCCTGTGCTCCACACCATTTTCCAACCATTCATTAAACTGCATGGTGCAAAGTACCTCGCCTCACTCATGCCATTGACAGGCAGCACCTCAGAGAAGGATATTGTGTGTTATTTGTTGTAAGCCCTCCCCAATTCCACAAAGTCCTTCTGCACTGCTCTAGTCTCATGATGAGCCAAGTCATTTGTCCCTAGGTGGACAATGACGTCCAGCTCAGACTCCCGTGCAGCTGTTCTTGTGATCCCGAGGATGCGCTTCCTGTCTCTCCAAGCCATGGCACCAGGCAGGTACCTTACTTCAGTTTTCCCTGCACCCCCCAGTTCTAGCCCCCTAATAATTGAGTCCCCCACCAGGAGCTGCTTCTTTTCCTTGTGGTGTCCTCTGCCTCCTTCCTGTGGGCCTCCCTTGTGACAGTTGTTCTCAGCCTCCTTAGTCTCCTCTGCGTGTGCATCCATAGGGGAGCTATGCTCCCCCAGAATGGTGTATGGATTGTGGTGTGGAACAACTGACTGTGTGTGTGCCTCTGTTCCACCATCCTCACCCTCCCTGAGCCCACTGTGGTCCAACTGCTGTGCTTTCTTCACAACCTCTGAGGTAGTGGTGGTGGCTCTGGTGCTCCCTGGATGGGGGAGGTTCCCTTCCTACCATCCATTGTGGCCTGGGAGAAGGTTCCCTTACTACTGTCCAGAGTGGCCTGAAGACGGGCAACTTCTTCCCTCAGGGCAGAGAGTTGTCTGCAAATAGGGCAGCATCTCAGCCTCCAGAAAGACTCCTGGAAGACTGCTGCCCCACAGTCATTACATTGCACTACTCCCCACATTTTTTTTTGTTTTTTTGTTTTTTGTTTTTTTGTGTGTGTGCGTGTGTGTGTGTGTGTGTGATTGGTTTGTTATATAGAATTATATATATATTATACAATGTGTATGCTTATATTGTCAGTGCAGTGTGCTAGAGAGGATATGACAGTGATATGCACCATGCACTCTTGACACTCTTGAGGAAATGATGTCAGAACCCCAGGTATAAAGGAACTATTTCCAGGGGTGGGTCGGGTGAGGGGTGGGAAGGGGTTGGACCTAAACTGTGCCCTCACAAAACAATCAGCTAAAAGCTCTGACCCACCACTGTGATGAGTGCCTTCCTGTCAGCAAGATGCCCTACCCAACAATTTGACAGAGAAAATACCCTGCTAATCAAACAGAGAAAAATCCACACATCCAAGTCAGACACAGGTAAACCTCCCCAGCCCCAAAACAGACCTGGTGGTTTGTGCTCTGAAAGCTGTCAGCCCCAAAATAAGTCAGCTGTGCGTTAAACTCTTTCTGCACTGAAAATCTTAAAAATTGTAACAAACAAATGTAAACCTAGATCCACCTCCCTCTGTTGCTTGAAAGACTGTCTTTTCCTGTTTCACAATGCAGGTTTTGCTATGACAACTCCTTAACCACTGTAACTTATTTAAAAATAGTTTAACTATCACAAACTCCTACGCACCAGTAAATTATTTAAAAATAGTTTCTGTCCCAAAATCCTAATAGTCAGATAGATTACCTTTCACCAGTTGCTGCCCCAACCTGGTGTGGGGGTTTGAAGTCCAGTGCCAATGCAGTTGCAGCAACAGCAACTTACCATTTCACTGGTCCATCCCTTCCTCTGAGGTTCAGAACCTTGGCACCACCAACTGCATCCACTAACAGGCAGGAGAATATAATCAAAAAGCCTCCTAGCCAATAGGCAATTAGCTGTGCAGTGGCACTGAGAAATTTGCCACCAAGCAGAAAACACATGCAAACAACATGAAATACCTTGTTAACATTTCAAGGACATTTTGGAAAAACACTGGGCTAGCTTAACCCCTTAAGTGCAGTAATACTATAAAGTACAACTTGTAAATACTGGGCTGCTATTAACCCCAAAAGCATAGTACTTTTATCATATAGGGTCACACATAACCCACTATTAGAGGTAAGGTGGGTTACGACACACACACACACACACACACACACACACACACACTCTCTCACAAATATAAATTCATATTTGGGGGGGAATGTGATCATCAATCCATTTAATTTTTCCCTTCACTAGCTCAGTGAGAATACATCATCCCATTTTCATCAGAATACTTTTCAGTCACTTTTACCGGAAGAGTTTACTCTCAAAACATGGGATAAATTACAGTACATGTACTGCAACTCTGCTCTTTTACTTTAAAGTAGTACATGGCTGTCCGTCAGCTCTCATCCCACTGCTAGTGCAAGGTCCTGGTGTGCTGTAGGCTGCCATAAAAGCAGGACTAAGGATGGACAAATAGTTTAAGAAAAAGAACCCTCCCACACTATGGCATGTTTGCTTATTTTAGTAGTAGTAGAACATTGTATTTCTATACAGGTAAAAGTTGTTGCACAACACCATTAGGGCTACAACTGCCCTATTTACAAGGCGGTCCTGTTAAAACATAAATTTTCAAACACAAAATTATAATTGCAAACAATATGTTAATAGTATGTGCTGCTGAAGTTTTTTGAGCCAAATGGAATCCTGAGGCCAAATTGTGGCTCCAAGGTTTGATTTTGCTTGAATAAAAACATGAACAACAAAGCAAATGACTGGGAAATGAACTGCAGAAGTGTGCAACTAGGAAGGAAGCAACCCCTATCACTTTAAGACAGCATTTCAGTGCACACCATGGAGGCAGGTATTTCTTTTCAGCAGTGCTGGCTCACTAGAGTAGTAACTGTTGAAGGGAGTGAACAACTCAAGAGCATGAGAGCAGAAAGGAAAAATACTTTTGTAAAAAAGCTTTGAAAAATTAAAACAAACAAAAAGCTCTTTTAAGTACTACTAGAAGTATATACAGAACTGATAAAGGAATTATTTTCAAAATGTGTCAAACAGCTGTCCAGTGGTTTCTATTTGGCACAGATAAAGTTTGCACATGTTTTCTAACACTAACTTATAGAGTAGTGTATTTTTGAAGGAGGTGGTGAGTGCTCGATTTGTTGGTGTTTGTATATACAGAATTGCATGTATGTATTTATTTAAAAAAAAATATGGCCTAGAAAAGCATGTTGTCCTAAGACTCATTTCTGGGTGTGATGTGAGGGATAAATACTGCACACAATACAGTAAAATCATAATAGAGACTGTACAATCAATTAACAGAGTCAGAACAAGGTGCAGTGGTAGGATGTTTAGGAAACATATTATAGGGGTACAGTAGTGCCCTTATTATTAGAGTGAAAAAACTGGTCTATATTAAACCTCTATTTTTGTACATTAATTACATGGCTGTTTCTAGACAAAGTAGCCTGAAATTTGGCATGCACATTTTTGGGTCTAACATGTCTGAATACTGAAAATTCAGTAATGATCAAGACAGTATTTTAAAAGTTCTGAATGATTGAGAAATATCTCTTTAAGACTTTTTTGCTAACCTATAGATCAAAAACTACTTGATAATTGCTGTTACTGAAAAAGTTATAGATTTAACATATTAAGAAAATAAAATGCAATTTTTGTGCGCCTGCAGTTACTTTCTATACTGTTTTGGTCATAAGGTGTTTTTTGCAACAACAGCAAACTCCATTTTCATGACTTGTAATATGTTTTCGTGAGATAAGACTTCCATTTTCATCAGTCTTAGCGGCCATGAAAATGGGTTACAGAAGAGAGAACTTTCCTCACCAAAAACAAAACAAATGACTGGACCCATACTTTGAAACTTGATGGGTGGACTGAGTGGGGCATAAGGTTGGTTCTTCAACTTTTGTTTTTGTTAACAAACAAATACATTTAAAATTATTAATGAAATTAGGTGTTGGGAGTCACAAAAACAGGTCCTGTTTTCATCACTACAGAACCTGTTTCCATGATCTACAAACCCATTTAGTAGAACCCTCAAGAGTACTCATTTCCCCTCCTCGTCCATCCATAGTCAACTAAAGGATACCCCAATCCCCTCAGCTTACCTTGAACTCATATCCACCCTCCTTCCCCTGGCATCCATCTTTAATTATAAAATTTATAGTCTGATGACAAGCACAACTATCTCTCAACTGTGGCTGGCTGCTGTCTATGAAGGAAGAAAAAAAATCCCTTAGTCCATTAAGCACCCATACCCACCCTCCTCTATCCCTTCACACCCATATTTTAATTGTAAACTCCACCACTGGATGTCTAGAAGAACCTTCCCTCCATCTCAGCTTCTTGCCATCTATCAAAGAAAAATGCCTGCAGAAAAACCCAAGTCTCAAAATGCATAAATTACGCATTCATTTGGACTTTCTTTTGTTGATAATTTGGCAGTTTTGTGGCCATGTTTGCCCAAAGTTTCAGAATGATCAGGTCAACACACACCACCTCACAACCATCTATGTGACATCTTGTAAATCCGACCCAAAATGTGTTTTGGGGGTTGAACCTCAAAAACACATTTTGGGTTGAATTTACAAAGTGGCACGTGATTGTGTGATAGAATGGTGACTTGAGCACCCTGAAAATGTGGGCCAAATGTGGCCAAGACATTAGCAAAAACACTTAAAAAAAAAAAAGAAAAAAAAAAACTAACATCCACATGCATGTACAATTTGTGTATTTTAGGACATAGGCTGTTTTTCAGTTTTTTTTTATTTGCCCATAACTTGGTCATTTTTGTCCATTTTATAATATTTACTGTATTTATTTATTTGTAACCTGGCTAAATGCACTGAGCCAAGGGACCTTGTTAGGCATGACTGTTGACTGGGCCTTGATAGGCAAAACATAATAATGGCAACAGTAGTCATCAACACACAGTATCAGTGGCTCAGCAGGTTGCACACTCACCTCTGAGGCCAGATGATCAGAAGGCTATGGGTTCCATCTCCACACCAGACACTTGGCTTAAATCCCAATATGGACACTGCAGTGCAGCATGAGGGGGGTGCTGCACTCCTAAGGTGCTGTCTTTTGGGTGAGATGTTAAACTGAGGTCCAATCTGCCTGTTCTGGTGGTAGTTCAGGTGGATGTTAAAGATCCCATGGCACTCCTCGAAAAGAGTAGGGGAATTTGTTTTTATTGAAAATGTTATATAAGAAACATCTCAATAGATTTTGTCACAATAGTCATATCTTTGTGTAAACACTTAGAAATCATATAAGACATCCAAAAACAAGACAATTCAGTGATACGGTTTAACAGTATACTTACTAACCATATAAGGTTCCTGCTATTCATGTTACCGACACATCATTATCCATGATCCACGTTAAATTTTTCCATTTCTGTAATAACTCCCTGTTAGTAAAAAGGTTGGATTCATACTTCTAAATCCCCTTCAATTCATTAGTAACTTTTCTGACAAGTTCTATGTGAGAAATAAACTTTTGTTGTAATGTAAAAAGGCTTCTACTATTCCAGAGAAAACATTTAAAAACTGCAAATACAATATTCAAGGTACCCTTATCCCATTTTAACCAGGGTGCAAAATAAACTCCGTAAATAAAATTATCATAGGATACTGTAGTAAAAATCTGCTCCTTCCAAGTTTGTGGAACATATTCCCAGAATTTAACCATATAGGAATATGTAAAAAATAGGTACTGCAAAGTTTCAGGTTTCTGTATGCAACCAGGCCTTGAACAGATCAACTCTTTTACCTGCTTATGCCTCTCATTGTCTTTAACATTAAGCTTCTCATGGAAGCTCAGCCAGTGAATGTCTTATAATTTCGGAGGAATACGTTTCTCTGTGATTAACGTTTGTAATGTTGGTAAATAATTAGATGGGCACTTTGGAAATGTGACTGGTTCAGTAAAATGTGAAGTCATAACTCTGATAAATGTGTTTTTTAGTGTTCGTCCGAACTCATAAACCATTTATTTTCCATGTTTTCAGTTTTACAAACACCTCCCTTAAATAAGTGGCAGTGTTTGGATTTGTTTTTCTAATCTTTTGAGTCCCCTGTTCCCACGCTGGAAACCAAGGTGCTACTGATTGAAACAATAAGACTCTCCAGAATTTTCCAGTATTTTGTAGCAATGGCTTCAGATTTGCAAATATGAATTGACAGTACAAAAATAGTATCGGGTTTACCGTGTTGAGACCTCCCTTTTTTTATAGGTAAATATACAATATTCCATTTTATAGATTAAGGTGGCTGCCCCAAACTGCATGGAAAAATATGCTCAAGAGTGTAGTTTCTCTCTGCTTGGGCAGGGGAAATATATTACTAAGGAATATAGAAAGTGGTAGCAAATAAGTTTTTATTAAATAGATCCTTTTAGATTTACTCAAAGACCATCTATTCCATCTTTGAACCATCCCTTTCCCTTGTTCTAATGTTATATGCCTTTGGAAATGGCATGTGGAATCCTTATTTTTCTTTATAAAAAAGGGATAGGCAGCATTTAAATAACTGGAGGCCTATAAGCCTATAAGGTTCCCCCTCCCCTCCTCACTGGATTCTACCCTCACATCTTGGCATACCCAATGTTACACTTTTCACCCTCTCCCCACCCTTCCTACATTCCTTCTCCCCCCCCCCATGACTCTGGCACTTCTTATCTGTTGTCTATTTTCTCTGACAAACGCCGCTGGCTGCCTTGTTACAATGCTACCCTTGAATTGTATTAATCTGTACTCTGTTTGCAATGTCCACATTGTTGTAATGTCTGTCTTGATGTTCCCCATAATTTGTATTTCTCTGATGTGAAACCTTTGTAAAAGAGCCAAGGCTCAAAGGTATTTGTAATCCTAGACTTGATAAATAAATAAATAAAATAAAAATAAATATATCCCAATTATGTAAGTCTTGAGCATCCGCACCATAATCTATTCAAAAAATGTTGATGGGATCTTGAGATAGCTTGATATCTGCTATTGATGGGGCATGAGAGAGGTTAATTCCCTACCCACACATTTCTGTTTATTTAATGAAGCCCCTGACACTGCTCCATACTCTTCACAATACCAAATAGCCTGTTCTGCTGCCTCTGTGCCTGGTACCATAATGCAAAGATCATCTGCGTAGGCCATTGCTGAGAATGGAACCTGTGTTCCCTCTGAGAGAATAATAAGGATGTCCGTATTCAATTTACGCAGCAGAGGGTCTATACTAAAATATATAATAAGGGGCTGATTGGGCAGCCCTGTCTCACCCCTTCCTTTAAAGTTCCCATAGGTCCCATATAGCCATTTACTAGGGGAGATACCATTGCATTTTTATAACGAGTTTTAAGCCAATTAATAAAAGTACTCAGTATATCATAGTATGTTAGTGTGAGCCACAGTAAATTATGGCTCACTGAATCAAAGGTGCTCCTCTGATCCAGGGATAAAGTATAAAGTAGGCTGTTGGTTAACTAGGATCTGGAGCCTATGCATTAGGTAGGGAAATGGGCAGACTAGGTGGGCCAAGTAGTCCTTATCTGCCATCAAATTCTATGTTTCTATGTTTCTATGTAACCTTGTAGACCTGTCTTAGAGTCTTTCCCAAATATTTCTCTTAATAAAATCAGTTGGTCAGTGATAGACCACCCAGGCACAGCACAAGACTGTGCTAGTGTTATTAGGTATTGGGTAACTGTCAACAAATGTTTATTCGGAATTTTCCTAAGAATTTTAAAATCAATATTTAAAAGGCTTATAGGCATCCAGTTATTCAAAAGCTGCCTATCCCTTTTTTTATAAAGAAAAATAAGGATTCCACATGCCATTTCCAAAGGTAAATTGGAAGAATTAAGTATATGATTATAAACCTCTGCCAATTCGCTTCACATGTCTTTACCCAATATTTTATATATTTCTGAAGTTAACCCATCTTTGCCTGGTGCTTTGCCTGTTTCTAAGTCAGTAACTGCATTCTCGATTTCTAATGGGTGTATAAGCTTAATTAAATCCCGTAGAATAGATGGGGGACAGTCCAGAATAGGAACTTTCTGTAAATATGAATTTATTCCAACAGCGTCCACTTCCCCTTCTTGAAATAAAGTTATTGTGTACCACGTGACTTCTCTTATAATATCCCTAGCAGTGTTTTTTCAAATATTATCCCTACCCTTTACAGCATCAAATGTCTTTTTCTGGACTCTATCCCTACAGCTTAAAAAGGGGCAAACTGTTGTCAAAGTCCCTTGTGTTCCGTATTCTTGTTGCATTTTTAACACTTTAATGTGTTTGTCATGAAACTGTCTCATATTATTTTTCATAGCCTTCATTTGTTCTGTGAAGTTGTGTTTTGTTGTCTGAGCAAGAGACATAAGATGTTGTAGTTGTTTTCCATAGGTCAGATAATCAAAATAGTCTTTGTCTCCGAAGGCCTTACTTATTGTTTTTAAAAGTTGTATAAGATCATATTTCATATCGGTCCACCAAAGCTTGGGGTCTTCATACATCTCATATACTGATTTTCTAATGGATATGAAATACTGTAAGTGTTGCATAACTTCTTCCTTATATAATAAAGAGGGATTTAGTTTCCATAGACCTACCACTAGTGGTTGATCTCACTTTGTACCAATTGAAATATATAACTCACAATGATCAGAAAACTCCACTGGAACCACTCGAGTTGTGTGTAAGGGCAGATTTTTATTGGTAAACATAAAATCAATTCTAGTTGCCAGTACTCCTTTATGAAATGTTGGATCTATTTGAGAGGTAACCTGGAAATATGCATCACCTAGATTCACTGTTTGCAAGATGGATATTAAACAAATCATGTCACAATATAGTTTCTCTGTTGTTGTACTACAACCTCTGTCCTTTTTGGACAGCCCACAGTTAAATTCCCCCCCCCCCCCCCCCCCATAACATTTTTTGAAGTGTTCAGATAGGGCTATATTAATTTAAAGTGTTCCACCTGTTCTGCCTTTGTTTGTAGAGTGTAGGTGTTAATTAATCTATAACATACTTTGTTATGGACTATGTCAAGGACCATAGTTCGCCCTGTAACCAAGTCAATTAACTTTAATGGTTCTATGTGATAACGGCAACCGTCAAAGGGTGATCGCCATTACAGCGAACTCAGATGATCGAAAATCAAGGCGCTCTGACTCCCCGGAGCACAACAAAACGACGCCAGGGACTTATATTTTATAATGTTTATGCAGGGGGTCAGCCTTTGCACCCCTACTAAAAATTCTGAACTCCAGGGGGGTGCACATCGGGGCAAAACATAAAAAAATTAAATTTGGGCAGGGAAGCAAAAACAAACCTGCGCCCAGACCAGAATCTACCACCCTAACCACAGAAGCTGCGAGCTGACCCACTACACCATGGGCCAGCTCAGCAGCCTACTGCAGCACCACACCTTGCCATGCGTGCTTGCTCCCACACTCCCCATGTACATGTAGCGACTTTCTGTCGCTGCAGGTTACCCAACCCCCCATCCGTTCGCTCTCCCTCATCAGTTGCCCCTGTGATGGGCACCACAACTGAATCGCCATTTTGCGGGTCACCCACATCACAGGCTACCTCTTTAATAGTTTTATAGTAGTGTCATGAAAGAGAATAGCTATTCCTGAGCAGGCCTCCAACCCCAGAGATCAATATGATACCCCTGTATGCCACCATTTTGTAGCAGAAGATACTTCCACCACCGTATGGAGTCTGGTATCCCATACAAAAATTATGTTTATATTATTAGTCTTGAGATGTGCAAGACAGCAGCCTGCTTTGCCTTTGCATTTTCGAGGAATAGCCATTTAGTTCAGGTAAGGCAACACTTTATGGGGGGTTATGCTTATATTATCTCCCTTGTTTTTTCTTATTTCCCTGGTGTTTTTTTCTGCTTGGAATTTGAACCCTCCTCAGATTCGCTAACCTTTGCTTCTGAAGTGGCCTCTGGTGGCCCAGACCCTAGTTGTGAGTCCTCAGATTCATTATTTGAAGGGTCCGGGGTTTTCTGTATAACCTGGTATCAGTTAGAGGTTGATGTTGGGGAAATTTTGGGCACCTTTGATGCTGGCTGTTCCCATGTCTGTCTGCGTCTAGTGACCATTTGTTTTGCCTGTGCCTCTGTTGCTGGGGAGGTGGAGGTGAAGGAAGCATGACCTCTGCACCATTTGCCTGGATGCCATATCAGTCTTAGTGTTGTCAGATGCAATTTCCTTGTACATACTCCCATCACTATCTTCTGGATGAGATGATGGGTCCGCTATTTCTATAGTGTCTTCCTCCTGCCCCCTGCCCTGCTGTTCTGCCTGTTCCTGTTCTAGTACTGAGATAGTACTAAAAGGTCCTGTATGTGATGTATGTGACCTCTGTGTAATTGCAACCAGCAACGTTTGCCCTTCAGAATCTGCAGAGGCATTTTGCCTATGTGCTGCTTTTGGACAAGAAGAGTAGGCATGCCCCTCTATGCCACACAAATTACATTTGGCAGTGTTCCTACACTGCCCACTAGATTGACCAAAATTATTACATAGGGTACAGCATAAACAGTCACACACACTGCTTATATGACCCGGCATCCCACATTTATAGCATGTTTTTGGCTGTCATGCATAAAACAGGTTGCCTCTATCCCTCCCTAGAAAAAAACAATTGGGTAGGTGCTGTAGGCCCATGTCTGTTGATCTTAAAATAACCCTTATTTTCCATCCTCCCATCCAAATATCTTCAGTGTCAAAAATGGTTTCAGGGTGCCGCACTACTGTGCACCTCTGTTTTAGCCAGAAAATTGGGTCTGCCACACTGACCAACCTCATTTCTAAAAAAACACCATTGCCGTTTTATGTGCTGGCCTAGTAACAGGTATTACCTCAAAGGGGGACCAGAATGGTGTATTTTTAACCATTTTATATCATTCCCAGATTTTTCCAACCCACTATTGAGCTGAAAGCTCACATCAAAAGATGACTCTCCCAAGACATGAATGACAGCATATATCTCTGAGGAATAAAAATGTAAATTATCCTTTAACAAAGACCTTGCTATAAATTTCCTAGCTGGTATATTGTCCGGGATAGTCTGCACTTGTATTCAGTGGAGGGCCCTCTTGTTGCTCTGTGTTTTCAGCTGGGTGGTTCATAGATGAGGTTAAGTCACTCACAGAGTCACCAACACTGTCCTCCTGGGGTGTATGTGGGGAAGGGGTTCTTATTCAGAACAGGACTCCCAACATTTAAAACTGGATTCTGAGTTAGGTTGCATTCTGTAGGACTCTCAAGTGGTGAATTCAGTACAGAATCCGTATCTCTTGCAACTGTTCCAACATTATTTACTTCAGTTTGTCCAGAATTTACATGTTCCTCGTGAGTGACCATTAAGGCTGCATTACTTTGTCTGGCGATGTTTGTAGAGTCATTCTGCATTTGAACCCCAGGGATTTTTATTAAGGAAAGCCCTGAAATCCATTGTCCCTTATTGGACAGTTTTGTCCAGTCTGCAGCTCTTAAAGAATGCTCAACAGACCATGGGGTGTCAGCTATTTCTGAGCGCTCTGCCCATGAACTTTTTTGTTTGTCCGTTGGTTTAATCATTTTTTTAACAGGTCACTGCACAGAACAGGCAGCAAAATAATGGAGTGGCATTGCTTTAATTAGAGTTAGTTTGAAAAACAGTAGCTTTTTATGTTGGCTCGCATGTGCGCACCAGCCAACATATTGCATTAGTAGCAGATTTGGAGATGCGGTCACTCTGGGCGAATGCAGGGCATGCATCAGTAGGTGAGTCCCTCATTCCCCAGTAAGGCAGCTGCAGGCGCTGACACCAGGAACACCACAAGTGGTGACGAGATCTAAGAAAAGGTCTGCTGCAATCATGCAGCAGCTCAATAACACGCCCTCCCAACATGCCTGTCCTGGTGAAATGGTTTGATCGACCAGGCGGCACTGACTGCCGCTTTGCACATTGCCACAACCCACTTCATTTGCAGATGGGGGAGCCCACCCCCCCATTGGCATATGCCTTCCTCCTATTTAAATGTATGCCAAGGGGGTGCCCAATCCCCCTTGGCATCATGCACCCCCCCAACAGTCTTTCTTTGCTAACAGGGGCCCCAATCCCTGTCAGCTTCAGTCCCCCTTCCCCATTTATTTTGCCGATGGGGGATCCCAGTCCCCGTTGGCATAATGTCCCCCCCCCGCTTTTGTTGTGTGCCGAGGGGGGTGCCCAATCTCCCTCAGCTCGTCCTCCCCCTTTGGTATGTGCTGACAGGGGGTGCCCAATCCCCCGTGAGCTACAGTACCCCCCAAAACACTCAGGTGGCATGCTGGGAGCCCACCCCAGCATGCCAAATGCCCCTAAAAAACAAAAACTGTCCTGTGATTTTTTTTTTTTAACCTGTGAAAGAAGAAAATGGTCCCTCACAGTCTCCCTGTCCCAAACCTGCACCCAACCTTTGCGTGCTCTGCCTCCCCACACATACCCCTCACCCAATACTTACCTCTGGAGCCTCGCGTGACGATTTTTTGTGGATCGGGAACACGTCTGCACTCTTCAAAGCCGACTGTGAACCGAAGACATGTCAGTTAGCTGTATAATGGCATAAATAGGTTTTTTTCAACTTTGGTGCATATCTCGGCCATTTTTGGGAATTTTGGCACCAAATTTTCAACATGGGGTTATTGGGACCCCTCCTCGTGAATTTAGTCACTGTCTTGGTGTTATTCTGTCCCGAAAGGTGATTTTGTGGTCACTGCATGGAATCACCTTTCGAGACCGATTAACTAAAATGACAGTGCCACTGTTCATGGGGGGGGGGGCTCTCAAAAAGCCTATGTTGCAAATTTGGTGGAAAAAATCCAAAAAATGGCTGTTTTATGAGCATGTGTTGCGCAGTTTCCATGCACACTCGTAACTTCATGAATTTGTAATATTTTCACTCCAGATTTTCAAAATTTGCATTTTCCCACACCTCCTTATGAACAGTACAACTGTCATTTTACATATCCTGGCCAAATTGTGTTTTCACCGTTCGGCAGAATAGCACAGTCGCTGTGTGAAATCAGTTTTTGGGACAGTTTTCAGAAATGACAGTGACACTGTTCATAAGCAGAGGTCCTAAAATGCCTATGTTGAAAATTTGGAGACAAACGCCCATAAAATGACTGTGTTACAAGCGTGCATTGTGCAGTTTCTAAGCACCCTTGTAACTTCGCAAATTTGCAATATTTTCATGCCAGATTTTCAACACTGGCATTTTTTCACACCTCCTTATGAACAGTACAGCTGCCATTTTTCACATCTTGCCCAAAATGTATTTTCACACCTGTGGCGCACAATGACGTGGTCACTGTGGGAAATCAACTTTTGGGACAAATTAACAAACTCACAGTGCCACTGTTCATGAGGGAAGGTCCCAAAATGCATATGTTGAAAATGTGGTTAAAAAAATCCTGAAAATAATTGGGTTACGGATGTGTGTTGCGCAGTTTCTATGCATGCTTATGACTCCACCAATTTTTCATATTTTCACTCCACATTTTCAATGTTGCCATTTTTTTACACCTCCTCATGAACACAAGCATAAGCATTGCCTGACCCCTGAAGCCCTTGGGCTGGCTATCTATAGCTCTGTCACCTCCATCTTTGACTATGGTTTTGCCATCTATGGCTCTGCCTCTCCTACAGCTCTCCGGAAGATATCTGTGACTCTCAACAAAGCCTGTAGGCTCCTTACAGGTGCCCCCTGCCTAACTCACACCTGTGACCTATATGCCCAGACTTCATGACTACCTCTCCAGAGCAGAATACAGTACCAGACCTGTCTACTCACCAAAAAAATTCTCCTTGGGCACATGCTGCCTGGAGTTGCAAAACTCCTTACTGCCCACAGCAGCACCTAATCTACAAGGAGAGCTCTGCAACAGACGTTCCAGGTCCCCAGGTGCCGGACCACTATGGGGCAGAGATCATTCTCACACAGGGCACCTCAGTATTACAATATCCTTAACAAAGAAGCACTTACAGCTGCGACTCTTGGTCCCTTTAAAAGGGAACTTCAAATCAAATCAAATCATCTTTATTTATAAAGCGTCTTTCAAAACCAAGGCGCTGTACAATGATTCACATAAGTACATAAATTAGAATAATAAATTAAAAGCCATAACTAGGATAAGCTAAACCAAATAAATATGTTCTTTAACTCATTTTTAAATTTCTCGACGGTTGGACAATCTCTCAACCAACGAGGTAGAGAATTCCACAGGGTTGGTGCTGAAAAGGCAAAAGCACGAGATCCAGATGTTTTTAATCGAACCCTGGGAATCTCCAGCAATCCCTCGTTGGCGGAGCGGAGAGGACGGAGGGCACAAAAGGGTACCAGGAGATCTTTCAGGTAGCCGGGTCCCTGATCATGTAGGGCTTTAAAGGTTAGTAAACCAACCTTATAGGTAATCCGCCACCTAACAGGCAGCCAGTGCAGTTTGCGGAGCACAGGCGTAATATGACTGGATCGAGAGATCCCAGTCAAAAGCCTTGCCGCCGCGTTCTGCACCAACTGTAGGTGATGGATATCAGCCCCAGATAGCCCTAGGTACAGGGAATTACAGTAGTCAAGATGGATAGTGATAAAGGCATGGACCAACATTGGCAGATCACCCGGTGGGACCAGGTGTTTAATCCGGGCGATATTCCTCAGATGAAAAAAAGAGGATTTGACCACGGCTGACACCTGAGATTTTAAGGTCAAGCCGTCATCAAAAATAACACCCAGATTTCGTACCTGATCAGAGGTAGTGAGTGACATACCACCGAGCAATAAACCCGGTGGTTGGCCAGCCCCCAAACCCATCACCGGGTGACCTGGGTCCACTACCAACACCTCAGTCTTATCCGGATTCAATCTCAACCAGTTAGAACTCATCCATAATCTGATCTCAGTGAGGCAGTTGTCTAGCATGGAGAGAGCACCATCTTGCCCGGGCGGAAAGGACAGATACAGCTGAGTATCATCTGCATAACAGTGAAAACCCAAGCTGTATCGCCTGATGATATCTCCTAAAGGAAGCATATACACTGCAAACAACATGGGCACTAAAATGGAACACTGCGGTACCCCACAAGGCAGGGAGTGAGCACCAGAGGAATAAATTCCAGTGGTAACCCTCTGAAACCTGTCTGTGAGGTAATACTGAAACCATTTGAGGACTGTTCCAGACAGTCCACAATAAATCCGTAGGCGCTCCAACAGCACACCATGGTCTACAGTGTCAAATGCCACAGAGAGATCGAGAAGGACCAGAATGGTACATGCCTGTCGATCTCTAGCCATTAGGAGGTCATTTAACACCCGGACAAGGGCAGTCTCCGTGCTATGCTTCTTCCTGAAACCAGATTGGAGAGTATCATAGACATTGTGAGTTGTAAGATGATCATCCAGTTGTAACGCAACCACCTTCTCAATAATCTTCCCAACAAAAGGAAGGTTAGAGATAGGCCGGTAGTTAGCTAGACAGTCTGGATCCAAGGAGGGGTTTTTTAGGAGTGGTCGAACTACCGCCTCCTTAAGGGGATCAGGAAAGACCCCCCTCTCCAAGGATTTCCAGACAATGTCAGCAAGGATCGGGCAGATAACCTCTAAACATCCCACCAAAAGGGTTGTAGGACCCGGATCCAAACTACAACTGGTTGGCCGCAGTGCTTGGATGATCTTCACAATGTCAGTGAACTCCAGCCGGCGAAAATCTGACCAGATAGACCGGGTGGATAACACTTCCCGTCGACAACTGCAATCCTTAAATAGGAGTCGGACCGATACCGGACCTGATGCTAGCAACCTTATCTGCAAAGAACCGAGCAAACTCCTCGCATCTTAGCTGAGAAAAGGCTTCTCTGGGCTGGAGACAGATTGGATTGCACAATCTATCAACAGTCCGGAAAAGCTGAGCCAGTCAATTCTGTGCAGCTGAAGTCTCCCTGGACAGGAACTCTGCCTTCTTACGGTTGATTTCTGATTGATAGCCATCATAATATGCCATCAACCTAAGCCTGTCAGCATCATTTCCGGACTTCCGCCAGGCTCTCTCCAACCTTCGTCCTACTCTCCTTAACTCCTTCAAGGAGCCCTGAAACCAAGGACTGCTTGAACGGAGGGAGAGAGGCTGAACACAAACAGGAGCAATCTTGTCCAGAGCATCTCCCACAGTCTTATTATAGGCCAATACGAGATCATCTGAACTCATGCATTCACCAGACAAACCCGATAGGTCCAGTACCACCATCAGGTCGCTGGGACTAATATCCCTTAAAGGGCGGTACTGAACCATCTCCGTAGGGGCAGACCTATTAGGGGGAGCCCTGAAACCGAACCTTATGGTGTGATGGTCAGACCAACTGACTGGTTCCACCCCCGTCAGCAATCTCCATGTCCAAAAGGAAGACCAGATCCAATGAATGACCTTTTATATGGGTTGAGGAGGTAACAACCTGTGTTAGGCCCAGTGAAGCCATCAACTGGAGGAGATTTTGACCAAAACAAGAGAGTTCATCGTCGACCCAGGCATTGAAGTCCCCCAGAATTAACAGTCTGGGGGACCGCAATATCAGGTCGACGATGAAGTCTGCTATCTCCTGCAGGAATTCTCCACCATCTCCTGGTGGATGGTAGATGAGGAGAATTCTGCAACCTACACCCTCACCCAGGATATATTCAAAGGATCTGGTACTTCCCAAAGGCACATCTACAAGGTCCAGCTCAGTTTTAAACATAATGGCTACACCCCAACCCCTACGATCCAGCCTTGGATGGTGTATCACCGAGAACCCGGCTGGTGTTGCTGAGGCCAATATAGGGCTTGAATTTTCATCTAGCCAGGTCTCGGTGATGCATGCCAGATCAGTTGGTCCAACAAGATCAGCTATTATAGCTGTCTTGTTTTTAATAGATCTGGCATTGCATAACACTGCCAAGGCTGGATGAGCTGTCTGGGAAGACCTCGGCTCCTGCCTACTAAAGTCGGAACCCTTGAGTATGGGAACAAGACAAGAGTAACCTCTATCCTGACCCCATTTCACCCCAGGGTGTCTCCTGGATCCTACCACCCCAATCCACCATCCCCCTCCTGTCCCCCGCCAGACTCCGCTCTCCATCTTCTTCTATGCTTCCTCAAAATGCCCAAAGCACGACACCTAAAATAGGTGTCGGATGGTAATGGAGGACATTCAAAGGGACACAGTTCTCTGAGTCTGGTGGGGGAATAATGTCCAACCGTCGCCAAATCACCCCGACACATTACAAAAAGAAACAAAACAAATAAACAAAAAATATATAATCATCAGCTTATATAAAAATAAATCTCAATTGTTCAGCCTTCCTAGATATAGACACTTAAAAACTATTACCTTAAAATTATCAAATAAAACAATACAAATAAATTATAAATCAAACAACCCAAAAAGAAAACCACCCTTAAGAGTCCATTTCTAAAGAGAATTTAAATCCCAAAAATAAAATAATTAAATAATCTTACAAATAATAATAAATACAATGAATTCTGAAACCCTGGTACTCGACTTGGACGCTCCATTGCCTCAACCACGCAATGTGACTGCCTCTCCTAAAGAATGGTCTTCACCTTGTATCGGTGACAGTGGTGCTCTGGGTTCCTGCCTCCTGTCCCTCTTTTGTCACCCCCCCACACTCCTCCCTTTACCCACCCCTCCCCTCTCAGCAGACACTAGGCCTGAGCCACCATCACCGATCTCATGCCACCCACCCCTTCTATCTGACAATGGTGTTGCCTGCTCACTTCTCCCTACCTCTCTCCACTCCATAAGCAGTTCACCATCAAAACTTACTCATGCTGGCTATTGCTGTCTCTCTCTGCAAACCACTGTACATACCATGCTTAATTCAACCTTGAAATGTAATATATGTATCCACTGTTTCCTTTGTATTGTCATTCCCCGACATTCTTCTGATGTGGAATCTTTGTAAATGAGCAGTCCCTGCTCCAAGGTACTTGTAATCCTAGAGTTTACTAAATAAAAATTAAAAAATAAAATAAAAAATAAATACAGTTGTCATTTTTCACATCCTGCCCAAAATGTGTTTTCGTCCCTGTGTTACCAAATGGCATAGCCACTGTGCAAAACCACCTTTCAACTAACAAACTGATAGTGCCACTCTTCATGAGATGGGGTCACAAAAAGCCTGTTGAAAATTTGGAGTGAAAATACCAACAATTGCCTATGGTGTTAGGGTTTCCAACTGTAACACCCCACCCTGTAGAGACTGACAGGCGTCAGGGGTGTGACTTGGGATCATTGGCTGTAATGCTTACGCCATTCCACCTCCACCCCCACCCTGCAGCCAGTGACAGGCATTGAGGTCTGCCTTGGAGTGTTCTGCCCTAAAGTTCACCCCATTCTCCTATATTGCACCCACCTCAGTGTATTTCCTTATGGAATGGCGTAAGTATAAGGCCCAAAGACCCCAAAGCACATCACAACACTTGTCAGTGTGTACAGGGTAGGGTGAGGTAGAATGGCATGAGCGTTATAGCTGATGACCCAAAGGCACACCCCAACGCCTGTCAGTCTCTGCAGGGTGGAGGTGCAGTTGGCTTCGGTTCAATACTTCAGTGCCATTTCTATTATGCATCTCTAACTCCTGCACTACAAATGCCAATGCCAGCGAGACAACATTCAGCATTGACAAATACTTGTTTGTTTTGTGGAAGTCCTGTAACCTCTGAAGCTGCTTCCATGGAAAAACTAAACTGTGCGGTCTGGTTGCCGGGCAAGGCCTAAACTGCCTCTTTTTCAGCATCAGTAGTCGCAAGTGCTAGAGCAACTGAAAGCTCCTGTCTCCACTTTTGTACTCTTGTTTCCTCTTCAGCTAGTAAAGTCCGTAAGTGTTCAGCCTGTGTACCTTTGTTCTGTTCCAAATTAACAATAGTGACATCTCACATACTGCAGCAGTTTCCATAGTGTCGGCTTCTTGTGTGTCCAAAGCTCTGGACACCTCATAAAATTCTTCAGTCTGCTGGGAAGCCTCAGCTGGGGAGGAGACCAGCTCCCCAGCTGCCCACACGCCCTGCTCCATCTTAGGCTCCCTGGTGTCCTGGCCAAATTTCCCCCATTCACTAAAAATACCAACAACAGCTTAATCTGGTTCAATGTCAGTTGCCATCCATCTGTATCCCCCTCCCCTGGGACGAGGCTGAAAATAAATAGAATTGTCTAGTCCTCTTTCCCAGTCAACAAAAAAATGAAATAAATAAATAAAATAAATAAGCCCACTGATGTAACACACTTGTAAAATAAAAAGATGTACAGACAAAATAAATAGGATACATAGTCAATATAGTCCTTGTGGTTTGAACAATCATGCAGTGTAGTGATGACATTACCTTACTATCAGAACTGTCTTGTCACAGAAAGTAAATGACACAGCAATGCTTGCATAGAGGATGCTGATATTAGGATGATATCAACACTACATCCCATGATCATTCACACCCTGGGAAACACCATAATACAGATTCACAAAGGTTTCATGGAATGCTTACCCAGTTTTTTTATTTCCCAACTTTTTATGCTGTAACTCTAATAGATGCTTTAAAATAGTTTATATATATATATATATATATATATATATATGGCAAAAAACACCATTTAATGCATCAGTTAGGGTTATTCCACAGCAACAAAAGCAAGGAAATTTGATGTTAGGGTTCCCACCCCCTTGCACCCCACCACCACCCCGCTTCCACCAACAGGCATCAGGGTGTGCATTATAGTCATCGGTCCTAACATTCACCCCATCCCATGTGTAACCAAGCTGAGGTGGTGCAGTATAGGAGAATGTGGTGAGAGTTAGGACCAATGACCCCAACACACACCCCGATGTCTGTTGGTGGGGGCAGGTTGGGGGTGGGGTGCAAGGGGGGTGAGAACCCTAACATCGAATTTCCTCGCTTTTGTCGCTGTGGAACAACCCTAACTGATGCATTAAATGGAGTTTTTTGACATGAATTTCCCTTATTTTTGAGAAAGTGCACTATAAATAGTGAAGTAACGGCAGCTCAAGCACAAAAGGTAACGCACATGGTGACGCAAACATAAATGATAACACAAACGGTAATAGAAACAGAAGTGCAAACGTTAATGAAAACAGAAACATAAATGCAAGCACAGCTGGAAACACAAATCGTAGTGCGCATGGTCATGGTAATGCAATTGGAAATGCAGACACTTATGGTAACAGCAACGATGATGCCAAAGGAAACACAAACAGAAACAGAAACACAAACGGAAGCCCATGTGCGAACGCAAATGGAAATGCACACGGTGACGCAAAAGGAATCGCAAACAAAAAACAGTAATGGAAATGCAAATGTTAGTATCGCAAACACAAGTGCAAATGAAAACGCAAAGGGTAACGCACGCAGTGGCATAGACGGGAAGACTAACGCAAACGGTAATGGAAACGCAAGTGGAAACGTTAACTGTAACAGTAACGAAAATGCACAGCCTTTTTTTCCCCAAAAGCTGCAAAGAGAAACACAGTGAATACAAAGAATGTATGCATAATAATGGACCTCAGAGCAGAAAATAAACACTTGAAATACTAAATTGCTTTTATCTCAGGAACCGTACGACGTTGAAAAAAAATTAAAATTTCATATAATTTATGACTTTCCTGGCTAGTTTTGTACTTAGCCTGCTAGCGGGGGGCTAAGCATTTTTCCAACGAAAAGTCTGTATCTTGAAGCGTTTCCGAGATACAGGCCCCGAAAGGCACGGCGGATACGGTAATGTTATCCTATGGGAAAAATTTTCAACTTTGGAGTACTGTAACTTTGCAACCCTGTAATATTTTGTCACCAAACCACTGAAAGGCACCGCTGTGTGATCTTGGCTGTCTTCCCTCCAAATTTCAACCCAAAAGACCACACCGTTCTTTTGCAGCAGGGTGGCAAATATTTCCTATTCTTTTGGGAATAGTGTCACAAAGTAGTGTCACAAATCACAACACTTTCACAAAAAAAATCACAAAAGTGTCACAAGTGCAACACTACTTTGTGACACTACAGTTTACAAAAATTTCTAAAACATATTTCTGGGGTGTTTAACCCCCCCAAAAAAAGACATGGCTAGCATCCTCAGGGCTCAACTAGGTGAACACAAAAATAATTATGTCCCTAGAGGTTCCCAAATTTAAATGCCAAGCATTTCTGTGACCAGTAACTGAAAAAAAAATGGCTGACTCACAACACTACAGGGGTCATTTGTGACACTGTCGAATAGTTTGTTAACTTTTCCCATTGACTATAATAGGAAACTTGTTTTTTGAATAACTTTTGAACTGTTTAATATTTTTTCACTAAATCTTTGAAATCAGGGACCCTGGCTGCATGTTCACTGAAGGTTTTGGACCAGTCACGTAAACCGTGTGACCTGTAGGTGCGAGCAAAGAATGTGCAAAAAAAGCATAAATATGACTTTCTATTGTGCTTTATAGCTCTGCAACCGTATTACCGATCATTACAAAACTTGGCAGATCCAGAGACCTATGGTATTGCTCTGTGCCTGCCAGATTTCAGGAAAATCTGTCATACAATGGCAAAGTTATTAAGCTGCAGAATTTCACACTTTAACCTTAACTGGGGTACTCAACCCTAACTATAGTGGCACTACCGTGCAGCTATTTTATATATATATATATATATATATATATATATATATATATATATATTATATTAATACCATATGCGTATTTATCTTCAACAGCTAGTGGAAACAGTGCAAACAGTAGTAAAGCAATGCGTATATGACAATCAACAGTAGTTGCAAGATCTAGACAGGCCTAAGGGGGTATTGATGGGAGGTTGCTAAAAATCGAAACAGGAATGGGCCATGTGGTCACACAATAGGGTCTTTAGGGTGAAATGTGAGGATGAAGAATGAATAGATTGAGGGAGATTGTTCCTTAGAGAAGGCAGCCTATAGAAAAAGGATCCTTCCTTACATTAGATTCGAAAGAAATTAGGAATTAGTCGGTATCAAAGCTTTTGAAGGAGTAGGGCATGAAGGGGTTGGGAGAAATGGCAAGCAGTAGCAAAGCATGGCAGGGAAGCAGTATTTAGATATGATGGCAGCAGGGAGAAGGAGATATCTCCCATCAAGAGATGGGGACAGAGAGTTGAAAGTAGAGAGAGCAGTGGTGGGTGTGGGGAGGATAGTTAAGAACAACGCAACAGAAAGAGTGGCAGAATGGGTCCAGTGAGGAGAGGGTGGACCAGGTGGGGTCACTATAAACTACTGTACATCTGTTTAGCCAAATATCCTTAAAATCATATTCAGTACAATTTTACACATTGCTCCGGACCTGTAGCATGCTTCATGACTGGCTCTACTGGCCACTTGTGAAGTAGTTCTACTGTCACACACATTGCCCCAGGGACTGGTGGATGGGATTTAGTGGAGTTAGGGTTCACAAAATCCTAACATTGCATTTCCTAACTTTTTGTGCTTTAATGATGAACCCTGACTGGTTCATTAACATGGTTTTGGCAATAATTTTCTGTCTTTTGAGACAAGTAGTCATACTACCTTGTTTTGCACATGACCTGCAGTGTGTGCCCTGTTGGGTATGGCCCAGAAACTGTAGCTATCCAGCATAGTTCCAGGTCTGTAGCTGTCGGCCAGAAGCAAAGCAGATGCTCTGCTGGCCATTATCCCCTGGCCTGCGGCTTGCTTTGCACATGGCCCTGTTGACCATACATAAAGCAACTGACCCAGCCAGCACTTCCCTAAACCTGTAGCTTGCTTTTCTTATGGCCCTGCACAGCTGTCTGTATTCTTTCCACTTTTGTGAGTACAGTCTCACAAAACTGGAAGTTGAATCCCACAAAAATAGATTGCTAGTCTAAAAATTGCCTCATTTTCATGACATTCAAAAATATATATTCATTAATTTTAAAAACCTCATTAAAAAAAAGTGAAGAAACACTCTTATACCCTGTTGTGTCATCCACACAAGTTTTAGGCTTATGCTCTAAGCAAAAACATTTCCCTTCTTTTCCCCACTTTTATGACCACTAAGACCCACAAATGGAAGACTTATGTTAGGAAAGTGGCTGAGCCATAAAAATGGGCTAACTGCTTTCACAAAAAAAAATAACTTATAAAGAACTTATGAAAACTCCAACTGCAAATGCTTAAAATTGCAATCTCATTCTATTATTATTTTAAAATCTACACATTTTGTAGTCAAACAACAGAGTGAAAAACACTTGGGCCAAACTGTAACATAGAAACAGAACCTGACAGCAGATAAGGACCACTTGGCCCACCTAGTGTGCTCATTTTTCCCTATCTGTAGTGTCACCACAGATGCTACTGGATCTCTGGCTCTATCTCCCCCCACCCTTCCTTTCCGCCAAGATATTGGAAGCAATACAACGTAGTGGTTAAGGGCACTGAAATGCAAATGTGGAGACCTGGGTTTGAATCCCATCAGCCCCCACTTGCATGATGTGTGACCCTGAGCAAGTCACTTAATTTACTTGTGCTCCCAGTTCGCACCTGGAAACAAGTTCTGGCTTAGTGTGCCTTTCCTGGTTAAACAATTTCCCCCTTCCCCCCCCTACAATTCCCTTCTGCATATCCTATGCATTCTTGAACCCCACCACTGTTTTCACATTGTATCTGACTTCTTGCCCTCAGAGGTATATGCTTTTGTGACATCCAGACTTGATAACTGCAGTGCCGTATACCTTCGGTAGAATGGAGGGACCCTGCATCACTTGCAGTTAGTGCAGAATGCTGTAGCCAGTTTGCTAACTGGCCTTCCTGTGTCCTGTCATGTGACCCTAGTCCTGTGTGACCTGCACTGGCTGCCAGTGAGGTGGAAGATCTACAACCTTGGCTTACTGACCTACAAGACCGTGCACAGACTGGGCCCTAGCTACCTGTGTGACCTCCTGACTCCTCACCAGATGTCCCACCCTTCTCATTGTTCTGAGGTAGGCCTCCTAGTGGTTCCCAGGGCTTGGTTGAAGTCATCTAGTGACAGGGCCTTTGAGGTGGCTGGTCTGAAACTGTGGAACTTACTGTCAAGGTCCTTGAGGGAGGCCCCTCGTTGGAAGACTTTAAGAGGGGTATGAAATCCCATCTCTTTAAGGAGGCATCTGGTTTATTATGATGTGCTGGCTGTCCTCAGATAACAATTTTACTATATATGGATTTTATTATTTATCAATCTATTCATTCTCAGTTATTTAAATTTTGTTGGGTGATTTGGTTTTATACAAACATATGAATAAGCCAGCAGAAGAAGGCCATTTGGTTTATCAAGTCTGCTCTTACTGCAGACTCCAGAACCTGAGCTACTGATCTTGCCCCCCCTCCTCCCACCCTTCCATCCTCCCTACCCATGATCCTTACCTTCCCCTATGCCTGTCCAAGCCTCTCTTGAAGCTGTCCACTGTCTTCAACAAGACCACCTCTTCCAGCAGCACATTCCAAGTGTCTACCACCCTCTCCATGAATAAGTACTTCCTGATCTCCCTTCTAAACCTCCCCCCCCAGCTTAAGACTGTGCCCGCTCATGTTATGGTTGCCACTTAGCATAAAGACCTACTGGGTCCTTTTGTCATACGCTGTACTGTGCATGTTAAAACCATACAACAGGAACAGCGTGATAGGGTAATGAGAGGGTGCAAAACTGCAAAATTATGTATACGTGGTAGTGCACCCTATCATTCTTCCCAGGTAGGGGATGAGACCAGTGCTGGGAGGTGGTGCCAGTGAGCAGCTGCCATGGCTCGACAAAATGAGCCACAGGCAGCAAGGGAGGGAGGCGGTGTGTTTGGAACCGGGTTTCGATTCCCAGTCCCAGATGCAAGGAATTGTTTTATTTTTCACACTTTGTGCAATGTTAAGTGTAACCCACTGACCCCAGAGTTGGTTATTTTAGTTGGAGGGGGGGTTTGGGGGGCACAGCCCTCGATAACAGGGATGCGGGGGGCTCCAAGAAAGACATATGCTGCTTGCAATATATCGCACTGTATCAGCAGCACAGTATATTGCTGCGGCATATTGTCTTGTGACATTATGACCCTGTGCCGCTTAAAGAGACCCTCCTTATCCACCTTTATTTATCCTTTTCAAGTACTTGAAGGTCTCAATCATGTCCCGCTCTCTCTCCTGTCCTCCAGGGAGTAGATGTTCAATGCCCTCAACCTCTCCTCATATGCCTTACCCTGCTGACCAGCTATCATCTTTGTAGCCCTCCATTGGCCCTTCTCCAGCAGGTTAATGTATTTTCTGAGGTGTGGGCACCAGTACTGAACTCCATACTCTAGATGTGGCCTCAATAGTGACCTGTACAATGGCATTATAACCTCCTCTGTGCTACTACTGATACTCCTAGCTGTGCATCCCAGCATCTTGTTTGCCCTTGCTGCTGCTTTCTTGCACTGTGTGGAGTGCTTTAGGTCACTAGTGATCATTACTCCCAGGTCCTTCTTCTCCTCCTCTGATGCAGATACCTGGACTCCACCCAGGTAGTACTCCATCCTGGGATTCTTGGCTCTGATGTGCTTAACTTTGCATTTCTTGGCATTAAAGCCAAGCTGCCATGTTTATGTTACAATGTTTATGTCTGCTCTGTTTGAAGTTATGGTATATCTTCCATTGCACAGCACCCTGAGCCTCAGGGAATGGGCACTTTCTAAATAAAAGTTTACTTACTTACATACCTCCACTGGAAGACTGTTCCAGGCATCTACTTCTGCTTAACCCTCATCCTCTCAACTCGTCTCATGCACTAGAGATGTCTCTAGCATGCTATGCTGTTGTCAATGTTCAATTAATATCAATATGTAAATGTAAATGCTAAAATGTAAATACTGTAAGCATCTGTAAATAGTTATGTAAATATCCTGTCTTTGTTATTACTGTATGTACTCCTTTATCCCCTCCCCCGGTTCACACCTGGAAACGAGCCTCGGCTCAGTGTGCCTATCCTGGTCAACAAATGTTTAAATAAAAAATAAAAAACAAATCTACTACTATTTCTGTGAAGAAGTACTTCCTCGCATCTCCACTGAATCTACCCCCCCCCAGCTTTATTGCATATCCCCTTATTTTTGAGCATAATTTTTTCCTGAAAAATACTTCCCTCCTGTACCTTATTTACTCTTGTGAGGTATTTAAAGGTCGCTATTATATCCCCCCTCTTCCTACTCTCTTCCATGGTGTATGTGTTTAGGTCCTTTAGTCTCTCCCTGTAGGGCTTTTCATGCAGACCCTGCACCATTTTAGTTACCCTCCTCTGGACAGCCTCCATTCTGTCTATGTACTTCCAGCTATGTGGTCTCCAGAACTGGACACAGTACTCTAGGTGGGTTCTTACCAGCTATCTATACAAAGGCAACACCATCTCCCTCTTCCTGCTGGTGATACCCCCTCCCTATGCACCCCAGCATCCCACTAGCCCTCCCAACTGCCTTGTCATATTGCCTGATCACAATTAGGTAATCAGATGTGATTACACTAGATCTCTTTCCTGTTTGGTGGTCATCTCTACATCTCCACCCATTTTGTGCTACGCCCTTGGATTTCTGTGCCCTAAGTGAATGATTTTGCACTTTTTCACATTGAAGCCCAGCTGCTATACCCATGACCACTCTTTGATCTTTTTAATGTATCTGCTTGTTCTTTCCACCCCCTGAAATGTTCACCCTGTTGCAGATTTGGGTGTCATCCGCAAAGAGGCAGATCTTCATTTTCATCTGCTCTGCAATGTCTCATATAAAGACATTAAAGAGGACCAGCCCCAACAGTGATCCCTGAGGCATCCCGCTGGTCACCCTCCCTTCTCCAGCGTGAACTCCATTTACCACCACCCTCTGTTGCCTATCCCCTAACCAATTTCTCACACAGTTTACCACCTTTGGACCCATCCCTAAGCTGCCCAGCTTCCATATGAGTCTCTAATGTGGAATGATGTAAAAAACCTTACTGATATCTAGGTAGGCCAAGTCCACTGCTCCACCCTGATCTAATTCCCTGGTCACCCAGTCATAGAAGTCTATCATATTCATTTTTCATGACCCTTCCACCATGAATCCATGCTACTTTGGGTCTTTTGACCCTTTGGATTTAAAATATTCCACAATCTTTTCCTTCGACATTGATTCCATTAACTTTCTCACCATAGGTGTCAGGTTGACTTGCCTATACTTGCCAGCCTCCTCCCTGATACCGCTTTTGTGAAGTGGGACTACATCTGCCCTCCTCCAGTCCTTTGGAGCAACTCTTGCTTCCAGTGAGTTGTTAAAACGGACTGTCAGAGGTGCAGCCAGTACCTCCCCAAGCTCCTACAATATCTTTGTATGCACTCCATCTGGCTCTATCGCTTTGTGCACTTTCAGATTTGTGAATCTCTTTAGGACTCTCCTCTGAAAAAGGACCAGTGTCCACCTCCCTCCCCCAAAAGCTCCTGTTACTTTTTGTGGGCCCTCCCCATCTGCTTTCTTTGAGGACACTGAAAAAATTATTTGTTCAGGATGCCTGCCTTTTCCTGGTCCCCCTCTGCACAGCCTCCGACCCTTTCCCTTCTTAACCTTACAATCCCTCCCTTGGTCTTCCTCTTTTCACTTTACATACCTAAAAAAATGTGTTATCCCCTTTTGTGACCACCTGGGCTATTCTCTCCTCAGCTTGTGCTTTTACACTCCTTCTGCTTTCTCTGCTTCCCTCGGTTTCATCTGATACAACTACCTATCCTCCTCCCTATGTGTCTCCTTATAACTTCGGAACGCTTTTAGCCATTACCTTTTCAGTCACTTCTTTCGAGATTCATAGCAGTGTCTTTTTCTTTGCTGCCTTCACTATGCCCTCTTTTTGCTTCACCCACTGCTCTTTCACCCCACCCAGGTCATCCCCAACCCCCCACCAGGTCATCCCTCAAGCATTCATTTTATCTTTTTAAAATACGTCATTGATTGATTTTGATTGATTGAGTGATTAATTGATTTTTTTTGTTTTACAGTTTTTGGCCAGGAAAGACACACTAAGTTGAGACTTGTTTCCAGGTGCATCTTAGAGCACAGGGAAGTTAAGTGACTTTCCATGGTCACACAGTATGCAGTTGGTGGCTGCAGGATTCAAACCCAGTTCTCCAGGTTTGCAGCTTGGTGCTCTTACCTACTATGCTGTGCTGCCTCCCTGAAGTCCAGCACCCTCACCCTTGTGTGGTTTGATTCTGCAGCCATCCTTATGTTGAACCTCATTGTACAGTAATCACTGGTCACCAGGTGGCCTCCCACCTGTCAGTGAGTACCAGATCCAGTATTGCCTAATCATGAGTGGGCTCCCTGAGTTGTTGCCTGAGGAATACCCCCTGCAGGGAGTCCAGGATATCCCTGCTTCCAGCTGAAGCTGCAGCTGGGAGGCTCCAATCTACATCTGTCAGGTTGAAGCCCCCCCCCCGCCAGCAGCACCTCCCCCTTTTCTGCTATCTTGCCAATGGCTTCCACCAGTACGTTATCTAAATCCTCCCTGTGCTGGAGATCTGTAGATCGCATCAGTGTGAATAGTGGCTCCATTCCCCATCTCCATGGTGACCCACAGTAGCTTCCCTCACATAAAAAACCACAACCCCTCCCTTTCATCCCACCCTCTCCTTCCTGAACAGAGTATAGCCTGGTATATCCCAGTCATGGTTTTCAGTGCACCATGACTCGGTAATGGCCACACTATCAGGTCAGCCTCTGCCATGATGGCCTTTAGGTCCAGAATTTTATTTCCAAGACTTCTACCATTCACACACATGGCCTTCCAGATTTTGTTACTACTCTGCTTGCTAGCCCTCATTTTTCCTTTTTGCCCTCCTGCCGTCTCCCTCTCTTTCAAATGCTCTCATTCCCATCCCCCTTCATTTCTGCCACCCTGCTTCTTTTATTAATTTGCGCCCAGGGTGGGGTATTCATCTCCCTTCAGGTCCTGCTACCCTCCTACTTCAGTGTGTGGAGGGAGCAGTTTATGCCTATCTTAAATCCTTCTGCCACACCATCCTGGATAGTTTAAATGTTCATCAAAGTAACATTTAAACCATTCACTGAGGATTGCAGTCCTCCTCCTGGATGGATGCAGGCCATTACCCGTGTATAGGCCCTTATCCCTCCAGGTGGGGCCCTGCTTCCCAGTGTAGCCAAACCTCTCTTCTCTGCACAACTCTTTCAACCATGAGTTGATGTTCTTGGTGCAGAGAACCCCCCCCCCTCCCACTGTTGTAGACAGGTAGCACCCAGGGCCGGATTAAGGCATAGGCAACATAGGCACAGGCCTAGGGCCCCTGCCTGCCAGGGGGCCCACAGCAATCCCCAACATATATTTGCTATATATCCTTTTCTTTCTGCCTGAGCTGCATGTTTTTTGTAAAGGACTCAGCCACTGAGTAAGTCAAGGGCTGAACTGTGACATGACTCTCACCTCCCCGATTAGGTGTTAAGTGCAGCTGACAGCTTCAGGGGCCTCAGCCAGGATGACCTTTAGGTGTGAACAAGCCCATTCCCTTTGCTTTGTCTCCCACACCCATTTAGAATACCAGCTTAGAATCTTACTCTTAATTATAAAAGATTAACAGTGCAATTCAGTGTGTATGCTTTATATTGTATCTTAAGTATCTGTTTTATTGACTTAGGAAACCTTGTACCATCCTTGAAATTTGAATGTAAGCAATAGCTTAATTTGCTTGAAACCTTTGTACCATGTTTGACTCTGGGTTGTTTTACCCTCCACATTCAGATGAAATACCTTTCAATGTATTGGTCGTTACCTTTGTACCATACTTGACTCTGGACTGTTTTACCCTCTGCATTCATTTGTAATATCTTTCATTGTATTGTCAATTTCTCTTGTTTTGTACTTCATGATGTGGAACCATTGCAAAGGAGTCTCCGGCTCAAAAAGTTTGTAATTCCGATATCTCAATAAATAAAAAATAAATATTTAATTTCACTCCTAAAATTAAGAAATCTGCAATAAGTTTCAGTGGTACAATTAAAGATCATACTCTTATTTTTTTAATTCTCTCGTCTCACTCATACTGAAGTTCTGACCTTGATACAGCTCTGTTTTCAGGGTGAACAAATGAATGTATATTAAGATTCCCATCAGTAAATCTTGCTATTTATGGGTCCTGACTGGCTGGCTTACTTATCAATACAGAAATGTTTGATCCTGGAAATGATTTCAAATTCTTCCAATAATCACTCGCTTTGCAGTTAATCTCTAAAGTTCATAACCTCCCCCCCCCCACACAGTAAACCACAAACTTAACTCCTACACTACCCAGGACCTAGCCTCTTTTAGAGATTGGTTTCTACCCAACCCAAGAAACTCCCACATCCTGGTTCATGCTACCTGACAGGACAATATGATAACACCCAGACTGCGAGTGCACATATGTGTATTTGGGGGTGAGGGGCTTTGTCTTAACCTGGCCCTGGTAGCACCTCAGCAAAAGCTACTTAGCGTATGACCTGTCTAAAACCCATCCCCAGCTCCCTAAACTCCCTGTGCGATTTCCCAGCTCCATCCCAAGCCAGGTCATTAGTCTCCAGGTCCCCAGTCCCCAGGTGGACAATGACATGCAACTCTCCCACCCACCCTGCTGCTGTAACAATCCTCAGGATCTGCTTCCCATCCCTGTGACTACATATGCTCCTAACCTCCCTCTCCTCCTTCCTTCCTGTTCCCAACTCTATCCAACTCACAATCACATATCCCCACCAGAAGTTGCTTCTTACTCCTCTGGGGTCCTCTATCATCCTTCTTGGCATGTCCACTATGAAGGAACCCACATCCTGCAGTGCAAAAGTCCCAAGGCAGCATGAATTCACTGAGGGAAGGTCCTGTCAGACTAATCTTATTAATTTCTTTGACTGGGTGACCAGGGTGGTGGATCAGGGAGGGGTGGTGGATGTGGCCTACCTGGATTTCAGCAAGGCTTTCCACACCGTTCTGCATAGAAGGTTGCTTAATAAATTGGGGAATCTGGGTGTGGGCTCTAAAGTGGTAAAATGGGTTGGAAACTGGCTAAAAGGCAGGACCCAGAGGGTGGTAGTAAATGGCATAAAATCCGAAGAGGGAGGTGACCAGCAAGGTGCCACAGGGATCGGTGCTGGGTCCAGTCCTATTCAGTGTCTTCATAAGTGACATTGCAGAGGGACTGGAGGGGACAGTATGCCTGTTCACAGATGACACCAAGATCTGCAGTGGAGTTGACTCACAGGAGGGGCTAGGTAAAATGAGAAATTACCTAAGACTACTTGAGGAATAGTCAAGGGTTTGGCAGTTGGGATTCAATGCTAAAAAGTGCAAGATAATGCACCTGGGACACAGAAACCCAAGAGAGGAATACAGGATGGGGGGCAGGTTCTAGCCACCGCAGGTCAGGAGAGAGACTGGAGGGTTATAATATCAGATGAACTGAAGTAATCCAAACAATGCAAACAAGCAATGGGGACAGCAAACAGAATGCAGGGGTGCATATGAAGGGGCATAACCAGTAGGAGGAGCAAAGTGGTGATGTCACTGTATAGATAATTGGTGAGGCCTTATCTGGAATACTGTGTCCAATTCTGGAGACCACATCTCAGGAAGGACATAGACAGAATGGAACCAGTCCAGAGAAGAGCAACAAAAATTATACATGCACTGCACCACAAGCCTTATGAGGAAAGACTTAACATCTATTCACTGGAAGAGAGAAGGGAGAGAGGGGATATGACAGAGACTTTCAAATACCTTAGAGGAATGAACAGGGTCCAGGAGGGGAGTATATTCAGAGAAGAAAGTGCACAAGGACAAAGGGACATAACATGAGGCTGGAGGGAGGGAGGGAGGCTTAGGGGGAATGCTAGGAAGTATTTTTCCAAAGAGAGGGTGGTGGATCCATGGAACAGCCTACCAGTGGAGCTAGTGGAAGTGAAAATAGTGCGAGGATTCAAAAGTGCATGGGATAAGCATGAAGGCACCCTGCTGTACAGCAGAGAGGGGGAAAGACAGTCCAGATAAGAGCAGGGATTGCCAAACCAAGTAGGGAAATGGGCAGACTAGAGGGCTGTATAGTCCTTATCTGCTGACAGATTCTATGTTTCTATGTTTCTAGCCTCCCTGGTCACTACCATGGGTGCCTCTATCTGGCAGTCACACTCCGCCAGAGCAGCATAGGAATTACGTAGTAGTACCAGCTGAGAAATGTGCCTCTTATCCACCATCCCCCACCCTTCCAGAGCCTACCATAGTCCAGCCCTCCTGCCATCCTGCCTCCCTGGCATCCTCTGAGGGAATGGTGGCAGACTTGGTGGTCACTGGGTGGGGGAAGAGTTCCCCTGAATCCTAGCCAACTCAGCCTGGAGTCTAGAGACCTCCTCCCTCAATCCAGAGAGGTGTGTGCAGATGGGGCAGCACTGCAGTCTCCAGAAGGTCTCTCTGAAAACTGCCGCCCCGCAACTACTGCACTACACCATTTCCAGCATTCCCAATTCCTACTGTCCATGTGTCACTTGTAAATACTTTTGTACCCTTAACCCTGATAGAGTGTTTCTTGTTGTTCTCTTTTTTGCTTGCTTTGCTCCTTTGTACTCTTACTCTAGATGGAGTTACCCCTTCTATCACTCTCCACAAGTAGTTCCCTCTTGTATAAAGTGTTTTCTTTCTTCTTTTACCCCTTTACTTTTCTCTGCTTTTTCCTCCTGAGGTAGCAGCACCTTTACTTCCCCTAACCCTTTGCTACCTGACCCTAGATATGTTGCTATTTGTATTTCCCTATACTTTCTTTAAATATCTTTATACTCCTACCTTAGATAGGATGTTGCACCTATTCCCAGTTTTGGCCTTCTGTTGACCTTTCACCCCTCTTTACATGTGAGTGCTACAACAAGAGTGAACAGGTACCTTACCTTAGATGACCAGCAGAGCCTCCTGCTTCCTTGCTTCCTCCTGAGAAATCTGCTGATGCCTGAGATGCAGTCTTATACCTATTCCACTCCTGTGCTGTTCCACTCAAATGCTGGGAGACAAATACATGCGGGACATGTTAGGAGTGGTGCCTTACATATATTCTGTGCAACCCCTACTAGGCAGGACTTCCTACCAAGCTGCAGAGCCCCTGACTGGTCTCCTCCTGCCACGTGACCTCCTCTGTTTCTACTCTACCCTCACCTTCAAATCTGGGTGCTGTTGCTTGGGTATCTACAAGTTTCAACCTCACAAGTTCTTTTCTTATTGCCAAATTCTCAGCAGTAGCAAGACAAACCGACTGCTGTACCTCCTCATTTAGAGCAGTACCATCTTAGCCATTCATTCTCCACTGCTGATTGACTGAAGTGAGGTCTCAGTTTGTACGGTATCAGGTTTCTGACCTGAAATAATTAGACCTCTTGCCACAGCTCCCAAAACACCAGCCTCAGTCAGTGCCCACCATTGTATATCAAAACAGCTTAGTAAAGCAGAAAGCCAGGAAACAGCTCACACTCCAAGTGGTCCAGGACCCGAGGTGCTGCTGCTGGCAGGCAGAACCCAAAACAACAGTCAAGACAAGGAAGCCAGTGCACTCCTCAGCAAGGCTACAGACCACAGCCACAGTAGTAGCTGAATGCTTTATTTGTAGAAAAATCAGCAATGGCAAAAAAACTGCTGATACTGTACAAGTTACTTACCAGAGTTTTCTTTTCTGTAATGGTAGACCTCACCTGACTGGTCCAAACAAATGGTAAGTGGTATAAACTGGGTGTGTACAGTCCAGTAGCCCACCCACTGACAAAGCTCAAATTGAATGAAGCACCAGGGATCTGGCTATTAGCTTGTGGTATCACTTGTACAGGATCCTCAGTGTTTTACAATTTGTGATATTTCTACAAATAAAGTGTTCAACTACCACTGTGGCCGTGGTCTGTACCCTTGATAAGGAGTGCAGTGGCTTCCTTGTCTTGACAAACAAAGGAACAAACAGGACAAGATGGTGGCAGAGAGAGACCCCCCCCAAATACTGCTGTTTAAAGTTTCTAAATAACATTTAAGTTCAAAAGGTACAGTAAATGTCTTAAAACGTATCAACTTATGGTGTAGGTAATAGTCAAATGGGCAAGTCATAAGATGTTCCAGTTTTTCAATACAAAAAGATTCACATAAGCTGCAAAGGTTATAATTAAAATTGAATTCTTTCAAACAATGCATAGGGACTTTACTTCCTATCTAACACACTGTTTCATTTTGTGGGTAACTTGTTTATGTTACAAACTACTTTTTAAATAATTTTTAAAAGCACCTTTCTTAGTGCTAAAAAGTAGAAGAGTGGAGCTCCCTTACCTTAATAGGAGCTCCATCACAATGTCTAAAAAAGTTTCTTTTAGCCCCAAAGGAAGGGAAGGGAGGGGATCATAATTTTACCCCGAGGGGCTGGCAGCATGATCCCTTTCCAGTTTCTAACTCTGTGGCCCCCCTCCTCCCTCATCACTGTAATGTTTTGTGACATCTCCACAGGGAAAGTGTGGGAGCACACTCCAGTCACTTGAATGGAGCATCTTTTTCAAAGCTGGTTTCCTGACTTCAAATTGAGTTTCGGTACCGACTGATGTGGTTCAACTAACAAACTGGGTTTGGTTTCAAATTGAATTTTGGTACCATTTGATGCCAGGGATCAACCCTCTTCCTTTGGTGGCTAATAGAAACAAAAATTTAACATCATGGGGGAGCTCCCTTTGAGGGAAGGGAGCTCCATGTTTCTGCTTTTAGCAGAAAGAAACTGCAAGAAAGGTTCACTTTAAAGTATATCTAAACCACTGGAACCATCAGTATGCTGTTTCTGAAAGAAGTCTCAGGAGGTGGTAGATTAAATGCTGTCCTGTTGAATGATTTGAACCATTACCTTGGAAACAGCGTTTAATCCAGTTTTGTAGCTCTGGAAAATCGCATAGTTTTCCAAAGCTATGAAACTGCATTTAACGCTGTTTTGTAAGTTAATAGTTAAATTATGCAACAGTGCAGCATTTTGTCTACCACCTCCTGGGATTCATCTCAGAAACAGCACACTGATTTTTTTACTGAAACAGGCATTCTTAAAAGCAGAAGTGCATGTCACGGTAAAAAAAAAAATACTAAAACTGTACCTTTTTTATTCCATTTTAAACAACCCTTTATATCCTATCTTCTAAAATGCACTTTTTCCCATTTTGAGTCAACTTAAGCAATGTGTTTAAATTTAATATAATTGGAAGGCATGTTCCTTTTAAAGAATACCTAAACCATTAAATTTCACAGATCTGGATTTAAAAAAATTGTCCCATAGATCATTAAAGAGCAACTGACACCACTTCTGCTACATTTCAGAATTAGAATAATCATACCCCCAGTAAATCTCATACCAAAAACTAGATTTCTACGTTACTTCATTTTAAAGATATGAGCCATTTTGTAACCCTGATTTCACCACCTGTTCAAAAAGCCCGTGTCAGTGAAGAGCTACTGATGATGTCATATCAGGATCTCTCAGTCTAGTACCCCTTGGGTGGGATATTCAGAAGGGTTGCACATGGCACAACACATTTGCACCATGCGCAACCCACTGATGTGCCCCGGCATGATATTCAAAAGAGGAATGTGCCTGGCAAAAATCCTGATGTGCCAGAGCACATCAGTAATGTATGCGGCACAAGTAGGGGGGGGCGTGCCCATGTATGTTCCGCACATCCCGATATTCTGCCCGGGATGTGCTGAGCCCATGCAGGCACAACCCCTACTTGCACTGCACACAGTTGAGCCAAAAAAAAAGGAGCAACAGCTGGCCACCCACAGGTGAGCTGCCATATTGCAGGGCACAACATGGCAGCTGCCAGCTGTGGGTGGCCACCTGAGCTCTGGTGGCACCTTTGTGGTAGCAACCCCTCATGCCTGATCAAGGGCATATGTAATAAAATACAAAGTCCAATAACCCTGGTGGTCCAGTAGACAGCTCCCAGCCCAATCACGGGCATATGTAATAAAATACAAGGTTCAATAACCCTGGTGGTCCAGTGGACCGCTCCCAGCCCGATCGTGGGCATATGTAATAAAATACAAGGTCCAATAACCCTGGTGGTCTGGTGGACCGCTCCCAGCCTGATCATGGGCATATGTATTAAAATAATAAGTCCAATATCCCTGGTGGTCCAGTGGACCGCATCCAGCATGATAGCGGGCGTACTTTTAAAATAGCACACACCAATCCATCCCTGGTGGTCCAGCGAGTACCCTCCCACCCACCCACTAAGCCCCAGCACCCCGCTCCCCCCCGGTCAGCAGCGGGCAGCAGCTCCCCACCCTCCAGCCATGCCGCCGCCCTCCGACTGACTGCATATGGTAGGGCTGTACACCAGTTGTTCCACAGCATGGGCCAATGGGCATACAGACCATACCATACTACACAGTCCAGATATGTGAATGGATTATTCGCATATCTGGACTCTGTAGTACAGTACAGTCTGTGTGTTTCAGGTTTTGTAACAAAGCTGACAATTTTTCTGGGAGGTGACATTTTGTTGAGGTCCTTTTTTCCAGAGTTGCTGGATGCTGGGTCATAGCACACTGTTTTGAGGTTTGCAGACTTAATAAGTTTCTGATGTGGTGAGAGGCTGAGATCATTCACATCTATCATTCAATTAAGGTGATGTCTAAGGATGCCACTTTAAAACAATTTTTCCATCTCATTGTCAATGGGGGGTGGGAGAGGTAATGCTGTTTTGAAATCTTACTAGGAGTTTCTAATTTAGCCAGCCCCATATTTCTCCCTGTCAGGCTGGTTTGACCTACATTCAGGCTCATTTATGTTCTACTCTAAATTAAAATGATCATGGTACCAGAGCTAACAATTCCACCCCTAGTAGGAATTAACACATATAAGGTCCCTATTAAAATGTATTGTAAAGCAGACACTGATAAACAGCAGTGAAGTTACCAACATTACAATACTAGCAGCAATACAACTTCCTAACAGGCACAGTAGAGTAGCACTCCAAATGGTATCAGCAGCCTGGAGGCATGCTGACTCAGCATCCAGCAACCCTGGAGCCACTGAATGTAGATTAAAACAGCCTGACAGCATCCAGTAACCCTGGAAAAAAGGCCCTCAACAAAAAAGGCACCCCCCCAAAAAGAATTGTCAGCTTTGTTACAAACCTGAAACACATATAGTTTTTAAAGCAATGTTTATTGAATGATGCTGCCTGTTTTACTTGTGAAAACCATTACACATGACCTTTAGAACATTGGTGAAACATGTCATATAAGCTTGCTGACAGGGAGTACTAGACTGTGAGTTCCTGAGATGACATCAGCAGCAGCTCTACACTGAATCAGGCTTTTTTGAACAGGTAGTGAAATCAGGGTTACAAAATAGCAAATAACTTTAAAATGAAGTAACACAGAAATCTAGTTTTTGGTATGAGATTTACTGGGGGAATGCTTATTCTAGTTCTGCAATGTAACACTTTTGGCCAGAGTGGTATCAGTTGTTCTTTAAGGGAGAGGCTGAAATTTACATTAGTGATGAAATTGCATTTATTTAGGCAGGATAAATGCAGTTTCACAGGGTTTGAAAACTGTAAACACAGCCACTCTGCATTCAAAAATCCTGCTGTGTCCAAACCCTAAAGAGACTGGCAATGTGCAGCATGATGATGTCAATCAGGAGTGAGCTCACAACTCAGTAGCCCTATGGCAGTACAAATCTGCTGCACACTCATTTCATTTTTTCCCTTTGCTATAAAAAAACACAGAAATCATCACTCGACCTGTGTATTATTTACACACATACACAAGTTAAGTGATGATTTGGAACTTGTCAAAACTATCTTCACTAAAATCAAATGTGAGACAAGTCCCAACATGACATGTGCACCCTTGAGTGCATGCTGCACTTCATCGCCAACAGTTTGTTTAATCACTCTCTCAGAATTATTCAAATCCCCCCAAAAAGATTACTTAGTGGTCCAGTGGAGTTACTTTGGGTCCCTTAAAGTTCTGGTCCTGTATGCTGTAGTAGAGCAAGGTACCACCCTGTGACCACTGACTGCCATCTGCTTTAACTAGTAGCTACTGTCCTAAATGCTTCACTGAGTATGTCCCAATTCCCCCCTCAAAAATATACCAGGTGATCCAGTGGGTTAACTGTGGGTCCCTTTAAAGTCCCAATCCTACTAGATAATATGGGTACACCCCTCCATGTGACCACCAACTGACCCTTCCTTTTAACTAAAAGCACAGTTGCCCCACAGAGTATGTCCCAGTCCCCCCCCCACACTAATATACCTGCTGGTCCAGTTGGTGGAGCATGGGTCCATTGATGTGCTGGTCCTACATAGGTATAGGCACCCCACTACACAACTGCTGACTGCCCCTTTCTTTTGACTTAAAGAAAAATTGCCCCTGATGAATGCGAATCAAGTTGCGTTCTGCTCCCAAAAGAAAAGGACAGATGGCGGTTCTTGTGTTGGAGAAATGTGCTCTCAGAAGATCCTAGTCACACACTGATGCTATATTGAAGTTTATCAGCTACCGAGAAAACCTCCTCACTACCCAAAAAGGTAACTGCCATGCTGACTGACCCAAGTCATATGCAGATCACGTATTTTGTAGATCACCTTTTTTCATTAGCTGACACACTTCAGTATAGCATTAATGTGAGACCGGGATCTTCTAAGAACACACTTCTCCAACACCAGACCCACCATCTATCCTTTTCTTTTAATGGGATCAGATCCTGACTTGATTTGTACTCAACAGGGGCAATTGTGCTTTAAGTTAAAAGAAAGAGCAGTCAACAGCCACATGGGAGGGTGCCTATATTTATATAGGACTGGGAGTTCAAGGGACCCACACTTCACCCACTGGACCACCAGCTATATTTTTTCGGGGGGGGGGGTAAAATTGGAATATTCTCAGTAGGGCCAACTGTACTTTTAGTTAAAAGGAAATGTCACTCAGCGGTCGCAGGGTGTACCTATATTATCTGTGCAGGACCGGGTTTCCAAAGGGACCCACACTTAACCCACTTGGCCACCAGGCATATTTTTAATGGGGAAGAGATTGGGACATACTCAGTGAGGCATTTAGGACAGTAGTTAAAGTGAACTGTAGTTAGCGGTCATAGGTGGGGCACCTTGCTCTACTACAGTATGTAAGACCAGAACTTCGAGGGACCCAGACTTACCCCACTGGACCACTAGTTATTCTTTTTGGGGATATTTGGACAATTCAGGGAGAGTAATAGAACAACCTGTGAAGATGATGGGTGGCATTCACTCATGGTTGCAGATGTCTTGTCAGGAATCATATCACATTTTATTTTAGTGAAGATCATTTTGAGAAGTTCCAGAGCATCACTTAACTTGTGTACGTATGTAAATAATACACAGTTTTTTTTTGTGTTAGTTGTTTAACCAGGACTAGCACACTAAGCTGAAAGCTTTTTTACAGGTGTGACCTGGGAGCACAGAGAAGTTAAGTGACTTGCTCAGGGCAACACAGTCTGCAAGTGGAAGCTGTGGGATTCAAACCCAGGTCTGGTCTGCTGGATGTCACCAGATTTGCAGCTCAGAGCCTTAAACCACTGCACTATACTGCCTCATGTAATGATTTCTGTGTTTTTTTATAGCAAAGGGCAAAAAAATGAAATGATTGTGTAGCAGATTTGTACACTTAACAGCAACCATTTTAGTGTTTGGACACACAGGGATTTTTGAATGCAAAGAGGTTATGTTTAGATTTTTCGAACTCTATGAAACTGCATTTATGCTTAAATAAATGCAGTTTCATTAATGTAAACATCAGCCTCTCGCTTAAAGGTCTCTAGAGTCATTTTTTAACTGGTTTGTGAAATGTAAGGGTTTAGGCATCCTTTAATATGGCAATCCCCAGATTTCTGTTGGTATTTTCAGTTGTTTTTGAACACTCATTGTTAAACATCTCTTTTCTTGTGACAGTTCCACCAAGCCAGTACGACAGAAAACCTGCCAACTGACTTTACAGCAACAGCACAAATGTCTACTGCAATCGCAGTCCACATTGTGCCATCAGGAACACAAGTGTGTTTTCTGTGGTGGGCTGTTACAATTACCTCCATGGCGAAGGTGTTTCAGGAAGGAGGCACAAGACTTGGAGAAGCTGTGCCAGGGGTCCTGCTGCTGTAACACGACTATTACAGTGACCCACAGTGACCTGTCATTTTGTCACTGTAAATGACTGGTCACTGTAATATTTTTTTTGAAGCAACCTCTTGTGACTAGGATGAACTAGCATGCAACAGGTACTGCTCCCTAACCTTATGGGACAATAAGCATCTAAGAACTGTCTCAGTGTCATGTTTATTATTAACCAAATGTTTTTATTTATTTGGAGTTCAGAAAATACCTTTGAGCACAGGCTCTTTTACAAAGGTTCCACATCGGGTAGAAGACATAAGTCAGGATTGACATCATGAGGTCAAACGAAGTACAAGACTAGCAATAGGTTACAATGATACAGTTGCATAGCTTATAGGTTACAGCATTGCACATTCATTTCTAGTACCAGGCTTAGTACTGCATCAGGCTAGAGGGTGTTTAGAAGGTGTGGTAGCAATTCAGGGGGAGGAGGGAGAGGGATGGGGAGGGTAATCAAGGGGCTTGTACAGGAGAGGGCTGAGCAGATAAGGGGGTTGTGGTCAGGAGCAGTTACATTTTGAGCTTGAGCTAGGGTGTTGCCTCAGACCAGATTTGAAGTAAGAGAGACTTGTGGATGTACGTAGGGGCCCGAGGATTTCATTCAGCCATAGAGGGGGCCCTATAGGCAAAGGAACGTTGTCCAAGAGCAGTTCTGTGAAATAGTGTGGATAGAGTTCCTCATGTACAGCCTCAAGTACCATAAGTGAAGACAGCCGAGGATAAGATGCTTGAAACACTGGGAGATGTTTTCCACATAAGCATCTTCTTCCCGATGAAGGCAGGTTTGGAACTTGATTCTGCTCTTTAATGGCAACCATTCCATCATTTTGTAAAGGGAGCAGGTGTGTGCAAGCTGGTCAGCAGCCAAGGTGAGCCTGCAGGCTTTGCTGAGGGCTGTGTTTATCTTCTTGAGAGCCATGTCCACGGCCACACCATAGACAACCAGACCATAGTCAATGGTCAAAAGGATGGAGCTGGAGACTGAGAGGTGACTATGTAGGACCCTGGGAGTGTCAACTGAAGCTGCATCTATGCTAAGGTGAAATCAAGGATACGTCACTGTTTTAAAACAAGCAAGCAAGATTTAATGTAAGCAACAACTGTTTCCTTGTTAAAGTAGCGATTGCCATGAAATGTTGGTTTTATTTGGTGGATGGAATTAAAAAATGTCACTGAAATATCCAGGAATTTAGTTTTCCTTTCTTCTAACCTGGATCTTCATACAAGGTGGGAAGCAGTCTCCTCTGTGAAAATGAGGATTATTTACCCTGTTACAGCTGTGGGCATCCTGGAACTGCACCCAGTACCAGTGTCATGTTTTCACACAAAAAAAGGAGTGTGTTTATTCAGCTGTATTGAGCATGCTCATCCTACCAGCATTTAGCAAGTAAGCCTTTCATGGTTTTGTGTGTATGTGTGGGGGGACAGTGAAATTTAACACTTATTAAAGGTGCTACTTCAGAGATTGCTGAGGAGAGCTGGGATTCAGAAAACTGCTGCAGTTGGCATATCTCCACACTCACCAAAGCTGGGTTTCATAAGTATGAATTCCAAAATACAGCTTTGTGCACCCTCCACATCTACTACTACTACTGCTGCTCCACCAGTAGACATGCTAAACACTACCTGTCATGGACCTCCAATACTTGGAAGGGGGTCTATGTGATAATGGCGAACACCTAAAGGTGATCACCGTTATCGCTCAGTCAGAGTGCCGAACACATTTTCGGCACTCTGACAACCCCGCACCAGCATGATGGCGCCCCCACACCCCACTTCACGGGGCTTTTGCCCCCACCCCCTACTTAAGGATTCTCAACCCCAGGGGGTGCATGTGGGGGTGAAAGTAGTAAAAATAAAAAGGTTAGGGCTGGGCACAATAAAAATCACACCAGCGCCTGGACCCAAACCCAGTACCTCAGCCACCCCAGCCATTGCCCAATCCCTGTCGCCACGACACAGCTCAACCAACAACTGCAGTGCCACCCCCAACAGCCTCCCCACCCCCTCCCAGTCCATGCTCGTCATGCTCACTCCCACCCCCCCTGCATGCATTTGTATAGTGACATCCTGTCGCCTAGTTTGCCCACCCCTTCATCCAGTCGCCCTACCTGTTGGTCACCGTGAGTGGATTGCGTGAGGAAGGTGTCGGACGGTGCCCTTCCTCATGCGCCCACTTCACGGGTTACCCTTGGAAGGGGTGGTTCCAATAGAAGTAAACCACCAAAATGTCTCTCTCCATTTGTGATGTAGAGATACAATGGAAAACAACAAAAGTCACCCTGGAGAAATGAGTACTGATGGTAAAACCACACTACAAGACAACAAAAAACCTGCCACTCATCGAGACTTTAAAAAAACTTGCAGCACCACAGATACTGTGCAAAAGTTTGCAGATTTATTGACATGAGGATACACAAAACAACACTCAACATTTCACAATAAATGCTTTGTCAAGAGTGTAGTGTGCCACCTAGAGTGCACATTTATACTGTGTACTTCAAGGTGCAGCCCCATATAAAAATCAACGGTGCAGAAAGTGCAATAAGTGTAACAGTTCTGAACACACAATTCATATTAGAAACAAATCAGATAAAATGGCTAATGCATGAATAGCTAATACTTGGGGGGGTTTCAGTTTTTTTTATCATGGTATTTCTTCTGTGTCCTGCACAGCCCACCTACTACCTTCAGCTGTCATCCCCAGCACCGTCCACCAAGGATCAGACCCCTCCCTTGAGCTTCCATGACTTACCCTTTGTAGCAGGGTGGTGGTGAGCATCTCAACCCACCCAAAATGGATCCAGCCAGAGAGGTGCCTTATCATGGGCGGCACCACAGAGACAGCTTCATACCGCATGGTCAGAACTTTTTCTGGTTTTCTCCCTTGTGGAGGTGGGGCATGCAATGATGCCTGCAGCAAGAGTGCGCACACTTCTGTATGCGCTTCTCCAAGCATCTGCCCCATTTCCTCCCCTTTCTACAGCATCGGCACACTGCCCCCCAGCCACCACTATAGGCCAGTCAAATGCAGACTACTGGTGACCCCCCTCCCCAGAGAAGGAGAGCAGTCCATCAGATGCTCAATCCTTCTCCTCCCCTGCTGTCCCCCGGCAGCCCATGCTCATTCCCAAAAATGGGTCACCAACATAGTGTGAGGTAAGGTGTCCAGTGCCTCAGCCCTCAGCACCACCAGGCCAGCTGCTAATACTTGTTATTATCAAAAGGTATTGCAAAAAATTGTTAACAATAACACTGATAACTGAAGTTTTGTAATTCATGTGGTTAGGAAAAGATTTCCTTTGTATCTGCAAAAAATAAAGAGATATTTGGGTTACTCATATTATACAAACAACCTAACTATATAATTGAAAGAGGGAGAACTCCACGCGGTCATTACACCTGGGGAATATAGTAGCTATAATTTAAAATTCCAGAAGTTATCCTGGTGAGACAGCTGGAGTTTCAGCTCACCGCCCTTGGTCCTAGAAACACCTTCTCAATCCCATAAATTTAGCAGTATGGGCTTCTGTGTTGTTGGATCTCAGAATATGGTCAGCCAGCACATACTCTCTGGTACCATTGTTGATAGCCCTCATGTGGTCTCCTATATGTTCTTTAAGTCTGCGTTTGCTACACCCTACATAAAGCAGTGTCACTGGCTCAGCAGGTTGCACACTCACCTCTGAGACCGGAAGATCAGAAGGCTGTGGGTTCTAGCCCTGTACCGACACTTGGGTTAAATCCCAGTACTGACACTGTTGTGAAGCATGAGGGCGGTGCTGCATTCCTGAGGTGCCATCTTTCAGATAAGATGTTAAACTGAGGTCTCTGGTGGTTGTTCAGGTGGACGTTAAAGATCCCATGACACTTCTCAAAAAGAGTAGGGGAGGTTTTTATTGAAAGAAATCTTACATCACATAGGGACAAAATAAAAATCACAAATACCCTTCAAAACCCATAATCACCATCATGAAAGGAAAAACCAACATTACCCACAACCATTACCACCACCTGTGAAGAACCTACTTAATCCAACTCAGAGCATGTTTCCATAAATCTTTCAGGCAATGCCTAGGTAAACAACTTTTTACTTGTAAATAAACAGCTGTTACATGATTTTGAACAAAAATGAGCAGTTCCTGCTGCCCTAAATATTTCTATTGCAAAACCAATTGACACCAAACCTGCCAAATATAATATTTCAAAATCCCACACAGTACCCCCAAGGTATTGGGGTGGTTCTTGATCCAATGACAAGTGTACATACCAAGAATTAAAACTTCATAAGAAATTGACTGAATATCTATACAGTTCAAAGCTTGCACCAAAACCATCCAAAATGTAACTATAAAGTGGCAGGAAAAAAATAAATGTTCCCGAGTTTCCAGGACTAAATTTCAAATATATCTAGGGCAATATCGCTACATAAGTTGCTTGTGCTTATGATTATCCTGGACCTCTAAATGCCCATGACTAGTGAGCCAAACAACATCCCACTTTTGTTTGGGAATCCATGTCTCCTTCAATTGTTGTAGTGTATCCGGGGCAGAACCCACGGAACCTCCCAGAAACTGGACTGGAGATACAAACTGAGATTCCAGAATTGAGGCATACAAAGCCTTCCTAGATAATGCGTGACACTGATTGGCAGAAACTTTCCAAATAATAAACAAATTATCCTGCACGCAACATTTTTGTTTGCCAGTCCATTCTATGAGTCATGGTCTTGTGAGTATTGGACATTTTGTGTTTTTCTATCAGCACTAGTTTATAACCCTTAGCTGCCCCTTTAGAGTTTTCTCACAACTTTGTGCACCCTCCTCATCTACTGATGCTGCTTCACCAGTAGACACACTAAACACTGTCCCTCATGGATCTCCAATACTCAGGGGAGTTCTGATAGAAGTAAACTACCCAACTGTCCTTCTCCAAGTATGGCTTAGAGATACAATGGAAAACAACAAAGGTTATACTGGAGAAATGGGTGCCGACAGTAAAACCATTCTGCAAAAATGAAAAGCAAAAACACCTGGCACTCACTGAGATGTAAAAAGAAAATTGCAACACAACAGATACCATACAAAATGATGCAAGTTTATTGAAGTGAGCTGTGCACAAAACAACTTTCATCATTTTGCAATAAATACTTCATCAGGAGTGTAGGATGCCACCTAGAGTATACATTTATACTATCACATAAAGGCACAGCCTCATGTAAAAACCAGCAGCACAATAAAGTGCAATAAATGTAACACTTCTCAACACACAATTCAGATTGGGGGCTATACACTATAGTGGGCTGGATACATGTAATATGTCCATGTTGGCCCATGTAGCTATACACCTGGGGACAGGCTGAACAGCGCACCCCTCCTTCCAGGGCATTAGTCTGCAGACCCAGCCCCCAGCATGCAGCTGCATGGGGGTAGATTGAGGGATACAGGTGGGCATCCATTTGGATGCCCATCATGCATCTTAAAGTGGATCCCTTGATTTGCATGAGCAGGGGATTCTGGGAAGATGTGGGACTTGACAATTTTAAAAGTGCAGGTGTGTGTGTCCAAATGGATGCCTCCCACCCTCCCTGTCAGCATGGTGAGCTGAAGCAGCATGGTTGTGGGATTCACTGTCCACCACTAGCCAGCAGGTGTCATGGGTGCATGCAAAAGATATGGCAGGGTTCCTACTGCCATAACCAGCACCCCCCTCACTCAGCACTGCACACTTTAGTGCATGGTCTATACTGAGGCCATGCCTTCAGATACACCCCCGAACCACCTGCAGTGCATAACTGCGTGATTGGCTGGGGGATTTGGTGCACAAGGGGCATGCACCCCTTCTTTGAATACAGGTGGGTATCCGTTGAACCCCTGGTTTGCAACATTGCAACATAGAGTTGCCTGTGCACTGCAGATCTATGGCATGTAAGCAATCCACTCCTTAATGCATTGGGGCTATTAGAAACAATTTGGATAAATAGGCTATTGCATAAATAGCCAATACTTGTTATTATCTAAAGCTGATGCAAAAAATTATTAACAATAACACTGGTGACAGAAGTTTCGGAATTCATGTGGGCAGGAAAAGATTTCTTTTGTATCTGCAAAAGATAATGGGATATTTAGGTTACTCATATTACACAAACAACTTAACTATATCACAGAAATGGGGACAACTCCACATGGTTGTTAAGCCCTGGGGAAATGGGGTGACCTAACAAACAGACACAGGAGGAGAGGTGGCCCCGCCCACAGACTTGGTGATAGACCTTGCCAAGTTTGTATTGGAAAGCAATGTATCCACCTTTCTGGGCAACTACTGTATCCAAACCAGTGGCACAGTGATGGGCACAACTTTCACACCCAGTTATGCTAATCTGTACCTCAGCCACTGGGAAAAAGAGGTTGTCCACAATCCCCTTGTTAATGTGTTTCCATCCAAGGTGGTGTTATGGTGAAGGTATATTGATGATACCATCATGGTGTGGTGGGGGTCAACGAAGGAGTTCACATTTTTTTTCTCTCACTCCTTGAAGACAATAATAACAATCTGAAATTCTTGGTCAATTATAATTGGACTGTTATTCCACTTTTGGATATTACTATCAAGAAGAATCCAGAACACGCAGTATTCCATTTTTGGATGTTACTGTCAAGAAGAACCCAGAACACGGTATTAGTATCAATCTTTTGCAAAAGGAATACACTCCTGTTGGTATGTTCCTGCCATCCCCACCACACCATAAGCAATATAGCAACCATTTAATTCCTATGCATATGTAGGAACTGCAGTTCACAGGTTCTATGTACATTGATCATTTATCTAGGCACATACTGTCTGTTATTAGACTTGGCTCCCTTCCCTTCTTCCTTAACTGTGTACTGTCCATCTTGCTCATCTCGATAAGCCTCCTGGCAGTGTACTCGTACTTTCTGACCTACATCATGAGATTTATGGTTTCACCTGTACTGGCTGTATATTATATCCTAGATATCTACCAACTGAACATATGTATGTTATTTATGTCTAATGTGTTGTCCAATTCCGTTAATAAAAATACAGTTACCAATAAAATGGTGCTTCACTGACAGCAATTAAAAATTAAGTCCTCTTACTTATCCATATAACAGATACTGGCATCTTACACTACTATACCGATTCGTCAGAACCCTGTCATAGCAGCGGGTGCACCTCTAGTAGCTGAGATGGCTTTAAGATGCCTTGTCCATTTTAGCTTTGGACTCTATTTAAGACTGCCAACAAGGATGCTGATTAGTAACAACTGTATTGGTGGTTTTGCGATGTGAAGCCTTGTCCATTACTATATGTTACTACATGGTGTTACTGTGTGAAATAACCAGTCTTACATAGAAGCATAGAACATAGACAATGACAGCAGAAAAATACCAATAGTACATCCAGTCTGTGAGGAGTTCCCTATCAAACCCTGGGGCCTATTTCCATAAACAAGAAAAATTGACTAAAAACAATGTCATGATTTATAGAAACTGGACTGAGACCACCCACATTGTATTTCACTTCACATGTCTGGCTGAGACTGATCTGGATGAGAATCAGTCCAGGCCAAGACTAAGGTACTAGTGATCCATGGTATGTGCCCCTTAAGGTGACACCAACACAATGAACTCCAATCCTGTTGGCAAAATCAACACTTTGCCGACAGGTCGCTGTGTTGGTGTGCCCGAAACAGGGGCACACTGTCTCCCAGTCCTGTACCCCCACCTTGAAGTAACTCTGAGTTAAGAATCCTAAAATCAGAGGGAAGGGGGGCAGAGCCCCCCGATTTAAAAAAAAAAAAGGACCGGGAGACAAACAGGAATCATGACGACCGCAACTTGCAGTCGACATGATTCCTGTCGGTGAGATACCAGTCAACAAAAGGGTTGTCGAACTGGCATCATAGAGCCATGATCCACTCAAGCCAGATGAGAGGAGTGGTGGTGGTTAAAGAGGCAGTGGGGCTTTGGCTCAGATTCTCAATGCTGGGGGCTGCCACGAAGGTCAAAATCTGGGGGTCATTCTGGATGATAGGCTGATGTTTGAATTTGAATTTTGAATTTTATTAATAGGGAAAAACCTCTAGGCACAGTGTTTATTTTCAAGAGTGACCCCGTCAAATTACAATGCAACACATTACAAATAATCCAACTTTTAAAACAAAGTAAATCTCGCAACATGGGACCACGGTGCTACGGAAGCAAACCAGTCCTGCTATCATGTATTCTAGCACCCATGAATCAGAAAAACAACCAGGGAAAAGTAGCTAGAGCAATATCCTTTATTACAAAACATGTCTCAGATACAAAAAACAACAAAGCTCCAAAGGTTGTGAGCTACGTAATGCGTTTCACACTTTACTGTGCTTTATCAAAGGCTCGGCTCACATCCAATGATGTCATTATATAGTGAAGGCTTAGACACGCACACCAATTTAAAAAAAAAAATAGTACAAAAAGACATACAATTTAAAAACAGAGCATGAAAAAATAAAACATTACAATAAAAACTAAGTTACTAATTCATGACTTGCCAAAAAATGACTACTGACCTATGTGTACATATAATTAGAACTCAATTTCTCTAATGTCCTGAATGCATTTATTACAAAAAATTTGTGCTACCTCCAAATTAGCAATTTATAAAGAGGCTTTAGTAACATCCCAAACATGGCCCTCTTCACTGGGTAGTTAAAGACCTCCTCCCAAACTACATCTTGGATATTGCTGAAATGAAAGAAGAGAGATAGAAATTAATATACCAATAACTGAAACAGTATGACATTTTTAGTGTTTCAAAAAAGGCACTAGGTCAAACTCATAATTCAACCCCGGCCACTCATATGATCCTAGGGTGAAAATCCAGAAAGCCTTTCTTCGTAGGATTTTCAAATCAAAGTCCACCCCACCTCTAAGGTTGGGGTGAACTTTTTCAATCCCTATAAACTTAAATTGGTGATCTCCCACCATGCTCTGGGTATGATGTGCCGTTGCATGACTGAAATTTTTATTTTTAATTGCACGGCAATGTTTACCTACCCTAGTACTCAATTTCCTACTTATCTTACCCACATAGTAAGCACTGCAACTGTACATAGCAAGGTAAGGTAAATAGCCCCCATAGTGTCACATGTAATTTAGTCATATATGGTCATAATTTGTCCTGTTTCAGGGTTTGTAAACCCCTTGAGCTGAAATATTGCTTTACAGTAGGTGTGTCTTTTGCATGAAAAGCACCCTGTACTGCTCCTGGGTAATCACATATCAGGGGCTTGATCCCTCCCCCTCTCCCTCAACTGTGGGCTATGTACCAGATGGTCCCTCAGTGTAGCTGCCTTATGATAGGCCATCCTCAGGGGTTCATTGATATAGCATTCAAGTGCCTTGTCCCCCTACGAATAGGCCAATGCTTTCTGATAATATCTGCCACATATTTGGAGTGGACCAAATAGGTACTTACAAAATTAATCTTGTTAGTGTCCCTGGGTATATTACTACATCTGAAAAGGAGTTCCTCTATGTTCTGACTTCTAACATAAATCTCTGCCATGGCAGTATCTATTCTTGAATATCCCCTTTCTCAAGTCAACTACCTCTTCTTCAAAATTCATATAAGTATTGTAATTCCTCCTCACTCTGAGAAATTGTCCCTTTGGAATGTTAGATGCAGTGTGGTGTGGGTGACAACTAGACACTAAAAGCAATGTATTCCTGTCTGTAGGTTTTCTATAAATGTTGGTATTTACCTGACCTTTATCACCTCTAGATATCTCTCAGTCCAAAACATTAATCTTGTGTGAGTGGCAGGTGCAAACAAATTTCAAATGTGTATTAGTAGAATTTACATATGCAATGAATTCTGTCAGTTCTATTTCTGTAACCCACCACACTGTTATCACATCATCAATGTAATGTTTCCAAAGGGCCAATTTGTCATAGAAGGTTTTTTTCAGTATCATAAATTAACTCATTCTCCCATAAGCCAACATTCAAGTTCATCAAAATGGGGCCAAAAGTCGCCACCATTGCTGTTCCCTTAACCTGTATGTAATCAATGTTGAGAAGAGAGTACATATTAAATTTTAACACAAAGTCTGCAAGCTGTAAATGGAACTCCATGGGCGGGTGCTCGAGGGAGTCTCGATTGAGAAAATGGGCTATAGCATCAAGTGCTCCCTCATGGGGTATGTTAGTATATTGTGTGCTCTATATCCAGTTTCAATAAAAGAGTACACTACTTGAGAACCATGTCATCCAGAATCTGCATCATTGTTCTCTTAGGTGCAACTGTCTGTTGAAGCCCTGATAACGTGTCTTCCTCTCACTCCACCTGTAAACTGTGGGTGGAGGTCAAGATTCCCCCTCCCAAGGCTCCGACTGATCACAGCTCTCTGCATCTGTGTCACTCACCTCTGTTCCGAACCCAAAGGTGACACATGGGAGTTTTTTAGAATACCTTTAGGCTGTGCATTTGTACCGCTGTTTGTATCACCCGACTTCTAGTTATAAATTCTGTAGGTATCATAATCAATTTTGTCCCTTAATAATTTCTTTTGTTTTAAAGTTTCAGTTCCCAATCCACTTTAGCAATACTATCTTTTTTTGATTATAATAGTCAAAATCAGGATCCTGTAAAAAATTGTATTAATTTGGTTTCTTTCAATTTGATTTCCTCTTTTAGCTCCTCAGCTATCTTTTTGCTTTTTGCCAATATACAGTAGCAGCCATGATACAGTCAGATGTTTCCAGATATTTCGTGAAATATCTAAAGAGATTCTCTCTTTTGGCCCATAATAAGATTAATAAGCTTTGTGGATGCTCCATACAAAATTGCACTCCACTTTTCCAGAACATTTTCTCTCTCCACAAACTGTGCTGGCTCTTTAAGAATGTGCAGTCCCTGTGAGATCCACAATGTTTGTAAATAGGCTTCAAGACTTATCTAGTATAATTTTCTTGCTTTAATAGTTACTTTTTCCAGCTCCTTGAATGCTTGTGCTAATGTACTTGGTGAGTCAGTGCTGTCAGCATGAATATTCGCAATGTCCTGCAGCAACGGATTTGCAGCGTTGCTCAAAGCACACCAAGAGTGCATATAACCCAAAGGAGCTGCTGATGCTGATCCTGCTGTCGGACTCCAAGTCATGGAACTCATAGCAAACACATGCAAATCTGGTTTGGCTTCTAAAGACATGCTCTGCATGCAAAATTCCACACTTTGCCCCCTCACCCCCAGCCCTCCAAAAAACCACAATATTAAAAAAATTATGGAAATCCCTGGTTTCTAATGGACCCCCAACCCCAATGATCCCTGGCCCCAATAATAAAAGTCCCTAGTGTCTAGCGGACCCTCCTCCCTGCCAATCTCCAGACCCAGTAGCAAAAAAATCCCTGGTGTTTAGTGGAACCCCCCACCCCACAGGTCCCCAAGTCCAGACCCAGTAATAAAAAAATTCTGGTGTCTAGTGGAACCCCTCACCTTGCTGATCCCCACTAGTAGTGCCACTCCAGCTGAATAATAACAATCCCTAGTGTCTAGTGGAACTCCCCCACCTCCCACCCCATTAGATAGTGCCCCCCCAGTCACCACTCCACTGCCCCACCCCATCCTCAACCCTGAGTGGGCCACTGGCACAGCCCTCCATTTACCTCTGTGGCTTGCAGCCTGACTGACAAGCTATCTGATTCTGAATGAATGAAACACACACTCATTCGTTCACTCAGTCAGCTAGACAGCTCCTCTGTAGTGGACATGTTACCAGGTGCTAGAGAAGGGAGGGGGCTGCTCTGGGCATTGGTGAGGAGGGCAGGATGGAAGGGAATGGCATTGTGGATCCCAGAAAAATGTCCTTTACAGAGGAGCTGTCTGGCTGACTGAGTGAATGAATGAGCATGTGCTAGCACAAGCACAAGCTCATTCGTTCAATCAGAATCAGAGAGCACGTCAGTCGGGCTGCCGGCCACAGAGGTGAGTGGAGGGCTGTGCTGGTGGCCTGCTCAGGGTTAGTGACGTGGTGGGGGGAGCAGAGTGGTAGCTGGAGAGGCACTACCTGAAGGAGTGGGGGGGCAGGGGGGTTCCACTAGACATCAGGGATTGTTATTATTGGACTGGAGTGGCACTACTGACAGCGATCAACAGGATGGGTGGTTTCCCTAGACACCAGGGATTTTTTTATTACTGGGTCCAGAGATCAGCGGGGTGGTTGGTTCCACTAGACATCAGGGATCTTTTATTATTGGGACCAGCAATCGGTGGTGTGAGGGGCCCACTAGACACTTAGGATTTTTATTTTATATGTGTGTGTGTCTATATATATATATATATATATATATATTATTTTTTTAAACTGGGGCTGATGATCGCGGGGGGGACCACTAGACACCAGGGATAGATGGGGAGTAGTGTTAGGGGGATTCATCATTGTAACCTCTGCTTGCTTTGGGTTTTTTTTAAGTGCAATTTGCACTTAAAAACCCACAAAGCAAGGCGAAGTCTCAAATGGCAAATTTCGGCTAATTTTCAATCATTACGCAAAGTGCTCCGTGGGCCAAAATTTGCAACTTCATGGCATATTGAAGTAAATATATTGGAGTAAATCTTCTCTGCATCTCTACCTGATTGGCTGAGGATCTCAGAACCCAGTGCTGATATCCCATCACCACTACACTGGAGAAGATACAACAACCTCTTCATGATAAAATTAATACTACTGCACATCCCTAACTGCAATCACAAATGTGGCTTTCACCTTTACTCACTAAAAACCTTCAACTTGGTCCTAAAAATAAAACTGCCTTGAACTTAAAAACATAATAATTAAAAGTTATTTGACCTCATAATCCTCTTCTCACACACACACACACACGCAACGCACACACACACACACACACACACACACACACACACACACACACACAGACACACAGCTTAAAAATGAAGTACAACAGTACCTACAATTTTAATTTATGGTGTTTCTTTGCTCACCATGAAAAATCTCCCTCCTATCCCCACCTGCTTACTGGGGAACTCTGTACCTGCTACAGATAAAACAAAAGCCCTGGTTCCATCTGAGGCCTTCTGCTGTATGATAGTGGGGGTAAACATTCTGCCAGTAGAACCGAGCAGAGATTTGAATTCTGGTATTCCATACCTAGTAAACATTCCATCTCTTGAATTCAAACCTAAAACAAGTATCTTCAGATCACCTTCTTGGATACTTTGCACTTTAATATCTTTGTAACCATTCAACATATTTGCATGAAATACTGCATGCATAGTCTTGGTGGTAGATCTTTTCACGTGCCAAGTTTTGGTTCAGTCGGATGTGCAGCTTCTGAGATCCGGATAGTGAAAAAAGTTAAAAAATTGCTGTTTTTTTGTCATTGTCCAGCAACCATGCAGTTTGGAATTTTGGTCTGAAATTTTCAGGGTAGAAAGGGCTTGGACTACATATGTGCCTTTCGCTGGTTTGGTGAAAAAAATATTAATCTGTTCCAACATGGAACAGACAGTCAATCTGTTGAGCAAGGAGTGTAACTTCAGTCAAAGGTAAACGAACCACTCTATTAGAGCCACAGTTGTGCATCTATTATCTACTGCCAGACTGCAAGCACAGGAAATTATGACAGTCACAGGGCAAAGATCAAAAAGTAGCTTGAGAAGCTATTGGAGTGCCTCTGCTGAAGACTGGAAAAAGAGGAGCAGAATCCTGGCACACAGTATGAAAGAAAATCAGCAGATGGAATCTTTAAGCAAGTATTAAGAAATGAAACAGAAGCCAGTGCCTGAAAATGAGTTCACCGACAATGAAACACCATCAAGAGGAAATACAGTGCTGAAAAACATGCCTTCAAGCTCATAAACCCTGTATTCCATGGCAAGGTGCAATTCATCAATTTCAACAAGTAAACCTAAAATGTTCCACATTATGGGAAGGTATTTTTCTGTAGTTATTTTGACCACCCCTAAAAAAGGAGTGCATCATGCGGTTCTAAGCGATCTATTATTTTGAGCATCCCAAACAGTGTATTTAGGGACTATTTTCCCCCCTCTTTTAAGAAATTCTCTAGTCTTCATTTAAATAAATGCAAATGACTTGTCTGTGTCATTTTTTCCTAATCATAACCCATTTTATAAGCATAATAAGACACTCCAGGATGTGGGTTGTTCTGTGATAACCGCATGCCAAGGTACAGAAGGACACTCGGCCTTTGACCTTGTGCCTTACCATGCACCTAGGCATCCAGTTATAACAGAACAATCAACACCCTGTCGTGTCTTATTGCTTACTTATATACTGGGACCACAATTGGTTGTTTCCAAATCACTGGTACCGCCTGAGTACATAAAGATAGATTAAATATTTTCATAATTGGTACTGTCACTTCATCAATAGCAATTTTTAATAACTCAGTATCCAAACCATCACTTCCTACTCTTGTTTTTGTATTCAGTTTGTTTAGATATTTAATTACCTCCCTTTCAGAAACTTGCCTGAAATAAAATTCCCTAGCAATCATGGATTCCATCTTACTTTGTCATTTACATCACTTTACATAGTTACTGTAGATAGTAATGAACTAAAAACTATATTAAATTCATCAGCAATATGAAAAGTATTACCCAATTTACCACCTTCACTCTACACAATTTTGGTTATAAACTTTGTATTCCTCCCCAAAACTTCATTTATACTTTCTCAGCATTTTGGGGGGGTAATGAAAAACACAATTGCCCATACACCAATAATGTAAAGCATCGTGGGAAGCATATGCAAATCTCCTTGAAAGAATTTTGGATTGGCTCAACTTCAAGCAGAACTGCATGGTGCTGAACGGCCTCACAATGCAACCAGCAAAGGTGGAGAACAGCAGACTCAGACATGTGTTTCATCCTTGTTAGGGTTCACCAGTGTGCATTATCTCTATCTCAGCTGAGAGGGAGGGAGCCAGCCAGCCATAGAAGGGTCTTACTTGATTGGGTCATGGGAGTCCATAGAAGATAAGAATTACAAAAGACAAGAACCCCAGAGCATGTGCCCTGAGGTAAGGGTTACCATGGAAGGGTACTAGCCATACAGCCAAATTTCAAAGAAAATCATGATTGCACATACCCCAGTATTACAAAGCATCATGGGGAGCATATGCAAATCCCCATGAAGGAATTTGACTGGCTCAGCTTTAAGCAAAATTGCATGGTGCTGAAAGGCCTCACAATGCAACCAGCAAAGGCTAAGAACAGCAGACACAGACACATGTTTCATCCTTATTAGGACTCATCAGTGTGTATTATCTGTATCTCTGGCCAGAGGAAGGGAGCCAGCAAGCCTTAGAAAGCTCTTACTTGTTTGGATCATGTGGATTTCTTTTTGGGGGCCCGTGGCTTCCCCGTTTGGTATATACTGAAAATAATGAGCCTTGGCTTCCTAAACTATCAATTTACACTTATTACATAACTGTTTATATATTATTTTGTCCCTGTCTAGCCTACTACCTCTAAATCTCAGCCATGCTTTATCTCTTTCCCTCATCAACTGTTTAACTTACCTTGTTAACCAATTCAAAGACCTCCCTTTTTTCCTTTGAGTCCTTACTGATACAAATCCATTACATACTTGAGTAAGTTCGGTGGTAAAATAACCTAAGGCCAAATTCACTGAAGGAATATAGTCCATAAAGGACCAGTCAACATCACGTATTGTCTGTTTAAAAGCTAGTATTTTATTATTTGAATTTTTCCTATAGCTGATTCTGGTTTTGGCCTAGTCATCCTTATAGCCATTTTACATAAAATGGGAGAATGAGTACTAAGATCATCCAGAAGTATTATAATTTTTTTAAACATTTTTACAATTTAACACTAGGATGCAGTCCAATAAAGTACCCCTATTTGTTTTATAGTTCAGACTGCTGGTCTCCTTTATCACCTGCACCAAATTAAAAGCAGTTATTTTATCTCTGATTCCATTGTTACCTTCATTTGACCAATCATTATCAAAATCACCAAACAATAATTTTTCATGGTTCCCATTTAGTTATTTTACATATTCACTAAATGATTAATATCAATTTTATTAAACATCAGAGGAATATGTGTTGTCCCAACAACTCAGTTTTAGTCCCTCCCATGTCCAATGTAACTGCCAAAAAAGCACATTCTGGTTTGCTTTCATAGATAGTGACGATGACTATTATCAGGTGATCTTTTACATACATCATGCAACCCCCCACCCCTTCTTGCTTAGCCAGGTGAATTATTGAATAATGCTCTAGTGCCAACTCTGCATCAATTGTTTTAGAGGTTAGCCATGTTTCAATTATTAAAATAATATCTGGTCTGTGCACCTCAACCCAGACACAGAACTTGACAAAGTTTAAAGAATACTGTGCATATTTAGTGCTTCCTCTCTCTTGTAATTTCTGCTAAATGTTTTGGTCCCGGGTTGATGTGTATATTTCCAGACATTAATAATAATAGGCTAACCAGCAATCTTGATGGAAGAGGGATGCCTGGATATCATGGCAGTCACAGAAACATGGTGCACAGAGAACCATGACTGGGATGTCAACATACCAGGGTACACAATCTACAGGAGAGACAGGGAGGGTAGAAGAAGAGGAGGAGGAGTAGCTCTCTATGTAAGGGAGGAGATCAAAGCAACAAAACAAAAGGGTAAACAGGGAGGAGAGGAGGCACTGTGGGTCACCCTGGAGACTGGAAATGGCACCACAATCTGCACAGGGGTGGTATAGTGACTCACATCTCAGGGGGAGGAAATGGACAAGGAAATGATAGAAGGCATCCTTAGGATGGCAGAGAAATGTGAGATATTGTTGATAAGGGAAATGAATATGCCAGATGTTAACTGGAGCACCTTTGCTGCAGCCACATCCAAGAGCAGGACCATTCTCAATGCCCTATGCCTCAAACAGCTAGTGCTAGAACCCACTCAGAAGGGAGCAATCTTAGACCTGGTACTCTCAAATGGGGACAGAGAGAGGATCTCAGATCTAGAAGTGGGTAGCCATCTGGGAACAGGAGACCACCAAACAGTGTGGTTCACAATAAACTCAGCTGCAGAGTCAAGCCATACAAAAGTGAAGGTACTGGACTTCAGGAGGGCTGACTTTGTCAAAATGGGAGAGTGCCTCAGAAAAGCACTAGCAAACAGGCAAGAAGGAGGGTGGAGCAACAATGGGGAAACATCAAAATTGCCATCACAGAGACAACAAGCCTTTGTGTAAAGCAAATAAACAAATCAAAATGAAAGAAAAAAACACTATAGTTCTCAAAAGAGGTGGTGGGGAAGGTTAGGGAGAAAAAGATAGCATTTAAGAAGCGTAAGGAAACATAGAAGGAGCAGGACAGAAAACTGTACCTGTTAAAGCAGAAGGAAGTGGGGCAGGCAGTCAGAATAGCAAGGCCCAAACCAAGGAAAAGATAGCCAACTCAGTTAAGAAGGGGATAAAACCTTTTATAGGTACATTAGGGAGCGTAGAAAGACAACGAAAGGGATAGTGAGGCTGAATAAAGGGGACGGTGGGTGGGCAGAGAGGGACAGTGAAAAGCAGGGGAGGGGGGAGGTACCTAATCCAATCAATAGAAGCACTCTGGATGGGGGGGGGTCGATCCACTCCTTTCACAGAAGAAAGGGTTATGAAAGAACTCCTAAAACTGAAGGTGGACAAAGCAATGGGGCCTGATGTGATTCACCCCAGAATTCTAAAATAATTAAGGGGAGAACTAGTGACACCACTGACTAGCCTTTTTAACAAATCTTGGGAGGATGGTGTGGTACCTGAGGACTGGAGGAGGGTGGATGTGATTCCCCTTCACAAAAGTGGGAGCAAGACAGAGGCAGGAAACTACAGATCTGTCAGTTTGACTTCAGTGGTAGGGAAAATGATGGAATCATTTCTGAAGGAAAGAATTGTTGAGTACCTAGAGGCCAGTCGGGCACAGGACCCAAAGCCAGCATGGATTCACAGCAGAAAGGTCATGTCAGACAAATCTAATTGATTTCTTTGACTGGGTGACCAAAGCAGTAGACCAGGGAGGGGCTGTGGACATGGCCTACCTAGACCTTAGCAAGGCATTTGACACAGTCCCACACAAAAGATTAATAAACAAATTAGCTAGCCTGAGAGTGGGCCCCAGTATGGTAGCCTGGGTAAAACATTGACTGGACAACAGGACACAGAAGGTAATAGTAAACGGAGTCCACTCTGAAGAAAGGGTGGTTACTAGTTGGGTACTGCAGGGTTCAGTACTGGGTCTGGTCCTTCTTAATGTCTTTATAGGTGACATTGCAGAGGGACTGGAAGGAAAAGTATGCCTCTTTGCAGATGACACAAATATCTGCAACAGGGTTGATAAACAAAGAGGGGTGGATGGGATAAGAAGGGACTTGGCAAGGTTGGAGGAATGGTCAGAGGTATGGCAGCTTGGATTCAGTGCAAAGAACTGCAAAGTAATGCACCTGGAAAATAAAAACCCGGGGAAGAGTACACAATGGGGGGGGAGGTAGTAACAACAATAAAAATAGAAAGGGACCTGGGGGTAATTATATCAGATTACCTAAAGGTTAGCAAGCAATGTGAGAAGGCAGTAGGGATAGGTGAGGGGATACTAGGATGTATAGGGAGAGGCATCACCAGTAGAAAACAGGAAGTTGTTATCCCTCTGTACAGACAGTTGGTGAGACCCCATCTGGAGTACTGCGTCCAGATCTGGAGACCCCATCTCTGCAACGACATAGATAGGATGGAGGCAGTCCAGAGGAGGGCAACTAAAATGGTGCTGGGTCTGCAACAGAAGCCATACGAGGAGAGACTAAAGGAGCTTAATACATATACTCTTGAGGAAAGGAGGGAGAGAGGGGGGGACATGATAGAAACTTTTAAGTACCTCAAGGGACTCAACAAAGTCCAATAGGGTAGCATCTTTCAGAAAAAGAGATGTGTAAGAACAAGGGGACACAATTTGAAGATAGAGGGGGGACGGCTCAGGGATAATGTGAGGAAGTATTTTTTCACAGAGAGGGTGGTGAACGCATGGAATGGCCTTCCTGAGGAGGTTGTGGGGTCAAAAACATTGGGGGAATTCAAGAATGCATGGGACAGACATAAGGCAATTCTTGCGGGGGATAGGAAGAAATAGGCTGTTGGTTAACTAGGATCTGCAGCTTATCCAGTAGGTAGGGAAATGGCCAGACTAGGTGAGCCAAGAGGTCCTTATCTGCCGTCAAAGTCTATGTTTCTATGTTTCTGTAGCCTTAGTCTTTGTTCTTACTTTGGGACTCTCCTAGACCTTCTAATGTTATTTACATTCAACACCCATTAACATTAATTGTAACACTTTCACATCATACAAATTTAATATTAAAGTTTCAGTTTTAAAATAATATAAACAACCCATTTCCCTTTTAAAATTCAACCCTCTGTAGTATGCCCTCTCATTCAAACTTGTATCTGTTTCCACCTCTACATTATAACCTACATAAATATTTCTAGTAGAACATTCAGTTCTATTTAGTTTGGATCTATAATGCCGGTGCAATGACAAATACATTGATATCCTTGACCATGCCAGGAACCCGTCAACACCCCGACTCCAACACAAACCTGAACTGACCAGCAAAACCACGAAGCACATTGCGGGGGCACTGCACTCCCCAACCCCCCTACTATAGATGTATAACTCCACATTGCACAGACAGTGGAATTAGGTACTTACCCGTCACTTAAAGTTTCGATGCAAACCCTCATCAAGTGATATAGATGCGTGAGGATTTCGCTGTGGGGTTCAGTGTTCCAGTGTTGATGTAGCATCGGTATACCTTTAGTTTAACATCACCTATCCAACCATACCCTAAAATTGCCAGCATCACAGATATGTAGTAACACATGTTAACCTTGTTGCTGTAGCTTAGTATATAATAAAGATGTTACCACAACTCCACAAACATGCAAAGTTTTATGCCCCAGCCCCAGCTGATCCAGTTGACTGTGGCAGACTCTGTACCCTGCCATCATAATCAGCTGCTGAAATCAGCCTTTGCGACCTCAGAGAAAACCTCAAAGGCACCACCACATCTTACAACCCTGACTTACATAGCACCAGTACCCCACCCACAGTGGCCCTGCCACTTCAGCCAATTGGTGAGGCTTGGGCAGGTGGAAAAATCAAAGTCTGAGGGAGAAGGTGTGGGTCAGAATAGTTACAGGTAAGTGTAGGTGTAAAATAATAACAGGAAAATTAGCAGCAGAATGGATAGCAGCAGCAGCAGTCTTAATAGATCAAACACAGCAGAAGTTGCTTGTTTGGGGGAAGCACCAAACAGTTCAGTTCTCATAGACTTTGTGACTATAGGCAATCTTGGGTGCAACACAGTTCACAATCACAGTCCACTTAGGAGTCCACCAGAACTCTCACTTTTCTGTAGCAGTGGTTATGACACAGTGGACCCAGCCAGCAGATGTCTAAAACAGGTAGGACCTTATTTTACCCATAGGGTGGACAGGCTCGGAGGGGCTAACACTTACAATTGGGTGTCTCTATATTAAACTCACATCATGCACTTCAGAGCTATGAATGGAGAGATACACACAGGGACTGCCACTCACCTGTAGTACTCTGCCATCAAACTCAGCCACTGGAATCAGTCACTGCTGCCTCAAAGACACCACCACTTCTTCTGGGCTTGAGTTAAATAGCACCAATGCCCCACCTATTGCAGCCCTGCCGCTGCAGCTGATTGGTGGGGATTGGGCAGGCAGTAAATTCAAAGGCTGAGTGAGGCAGTGCGAGTGACAGCAGTTACAGGTAAGTGCAGGTGCAAAATAATAACAGGCAGATTAGCAGTAGTGCAGGTGCAAAATAATAACAAGCCAATTGGCAATAGAATGGATAGCAGCAGCAATCTTAATAGTGCAAACACAGCAGAAGTCACTTGTTTGAGAGAAGCAGCAAGCAATTCAGTTCTCACAGATCATGTGACCATAGGCGGTCTCAGGTGCAACACAGTTCACAATCGCAGTCCATTTAGGAGTCCACCACAACTCTTACATCTCTGAAGCAGCTGTTATAACACAGTGGACCTAGCCAGCAGATGTTAAGAACAGGCAGGAACTTCTTGTACCCCCAGTATGGAAAGACTCATAAGGGGGGCTAGCACTTACAATTGGGGGGCCCTATGTTAAACTCACTTTGTGCATTCAGAGCTACTAATGGAGAGATATGGACAGGGACTGCCACTCACTTGCCATACCCTGCTGTCATATTCGGCCACCAGAATCAGCTACCACTACCACAGAGAGGCTCTGGTATCAACCTTAGTCCAGATTGACTTTTACCATTTAAGGAACAACAGCCAGATTAAATCCCTTGTCCCCACTGAAGACTTGGTGATGCTAGTGCATGCCTTTGTGATGTTCAGACTCAATTACTGAAATGCTCTTTACCTCAGGGTAAGTGGAGGTGTCCTACAATGCTTGCAGCTGATGCAGAATGTAGTGGCTACTTAACTGACTGGCCTTCCTAGGTCATGTCATGTGACCCCAGACCTGCCTGAGCTGCACTGGCTGCCAGTGAAGTGGCATATCATTCTCAACGTTGAGCTGCTCACCTACAAAACAATACATGGGATGGGTCTGGGCTAACTGCTGGAGCTCCTGTCCTCTCACTTGTCCTCCCACACTCTCCAATCCACTGATGTTGGTGTCTTGACAATATCTATGGTGAGATTGAAATCCTCAGGGAATCAGGTGTTCAAGGTACCTGCTCCAGTGATGTGGATAACCCTTCTGAGAGCCCATGCAGAGGCCCCATTGGTGGAGGCCTTCAAGATGGGCCTGAAATTTTACCTCTTTAAGAAGGAATTTCCTTCATATGTAGGCATATACTGAAGTTGCTGTTTCTGCTCTTTTATGTACTGCTTTTATAATGTTGTAATTATTTTAAGGTGTTTACTTTGTTTGTAATGTTGATGCTTGTTGTATTCTTGTAAGGTGCCCTGAACCTCCAGAGAAGGGTTCCATACCAAATAATTTACTACTACTACTTCTGCATACTGTACCACCAAACTATAAAACAGCTTTCAGTCACTATCAACTGGATTTGAATGAGTGACCAAGAGGTGTAAGGTTTCATAACTTGCTACAGGTCTACTGAGCCAACCAATCCTACTGTTGGTTTCATGTTTTTCATACTAAGTATAATATAAGGAAAAGTGTATAGGCAGCCATACAAAATAAGGCTGTGTTGCCATCAAGGGGTTGAGATGACAACATAGGGACCTCAAGAGCAAAGCTTGAGAGATCCCGATGCCATCTCAACCCTGAGATGGCAACACAGCCTTGTCGGTGTATGGTTGCCCATATATTATTTTTTATAGTACAGTATATGGTTCCCAGAAATGGAGAAAAAGGGTAAATTTGTGAAGGTATAAACTTTGACAAGGTTTCATACCTTGTATTCATCCTCCTGATTGCTGTTGGCAGCTCAGTCTGCAGCAGAGTCTGTCAGTGTGGTCGCATTCCACCCCTGAACCTCCAAATATTAATGGCAGCAGTTTATTAACCCCCAAAAAACTGTCAAATTTGTATGGTTTGGAAACATGGAGCCAACTATGACAGTTCATGTCCAAACCACCTTGGTGAGCCACTCAGAAAGCGATGTCACCATGTTTGTTTTGATTTTTGTTTGAACAGCTTTGTGTGGACCATTCAGGTTGTGGATACTGCAGGGCTCATGAATATTAATTAGGGGCTGATGATTGTTAATTACAGAATGTGCACAACAACTTTTAGAACATGCACAATAACTTTTAAAATGTGCACAACAAGATTTCAGCAGCCAATGATTTTTTTTCTTTTTTACCAGGAGAGACAAATTAAGCTGAAAATGTGTTTACAGGTGAGACCTGGGAATACAAGGAAGTTAAGTGACATGCACAGGGTCACACAGTATGCAAGTGGGGGCTGTGGGATTCAAACCCATGTCTCCAGCTCAGAGCCTTAAACCACTGCGCTATACTGCCTCCCATTTTCATTCACAATAAGCCTTAGCCATATACTATAACCTGTTTCAAAAAATAAAACATGACACTAAAGTTTATATTATAAGGAAAGTTGATTTCCCGTGTTCCAGTTTTAATCAAGAAAAACTGTTCAAGTGAAGAACAAAAGTTTTATAATCACGTGCATTTACTGTCCATACAGTTGTGCAAGAAGATCAATGAATATGTCTTCTTTTTTCTTTCTTTTTTTTTTTTGTTTTGCTTTTTTTCTTTGCTTTCTTTCCAGCACAGACTTCCTAGGAACAAAGGAGACCTCCCTGCTACTGATGGCAATGTTTCTATTAGCTGTATTTTATCATGGGCAGCAGGTAATACACACATTTCCTTGATTGTTTATCATGAGGACTTTCAGCTTAGATATGGTAGAAATGTCACGTCAGCATAATTTCTTTGGCACCATCCAAAACACAGGCTTGGCAATGAATTATCCTCATCTACTTCAGATTTTATTTCTCAAAACATGGTACAGAATTATCCAAGATTTAATTGTAATGCAAATTGTTTTGCACAACCTAATTTATTAGTAATACAACTTTGCTAGTAATTATATGTCCAAAGGGGCATCTTTCTTCATTTTTGAACTGCATTAAATGCTATCTCAGTGTTTTGAAAGAGCAAAACAGCCTTTATGCTTTTTAACAAGATTTCAAGTTGTAAATTGAATTATTGTTTTGTTCATGTATTCAGCAAATTTAAAATGTAATTAAAATATGGTAAGTGACGTGCACACAGATTCAAGGCACAGAAAGAGAGAGAGAGAGCAAGAGAGAGAGAGGGGCACAGCTGCATTGAACAAACTGCACACTCTAAAATAATGTCTGTATTCACTGTTTTTTCAGTTACATTCTACTGAGCCTGTGAATCCGTCAAAATGATGTGTTAGTAGTTCAGATGTATAAAAACATTTTTCTCTGTGCCTTTGCATATGCTATATACATTATTTATATACTGTAGACTGCTGTTGTTATTGTATCCTGTTGCACTATTTTCTGTTTTTTAGCTTCTCCCTTTCCTTATCCCCAGGATATACCTGGAAAAGAATTGTAGATATACACTACATCAGTGGTTATAAATATGTGAATGTATATTGTGTTATCTTTGCTAAGAATGACATCCCCAACCTACAAGACAATGCTGGGCTGATCACAATCAATATCTTGAAATTGAGAACATCTCAATGAAATACCGAACAAATCAGAGATTGGCTTTCACAATGCTAATGACATCACAATAGCCCTGTGCAGCGCCGAAGTCACCAATTGAAATCAAAAACAAATAGTAACATCTTCATACAAACAGCAGGTTTCAAACCTACAGCTAAACTGATGTTATATAAATTGAATGCACAATGGCCTGACCCTAAATATTCAGTTTAGTATCATATGTAATGGAGCATGTCTTTACTAACTCATTTGTGGCCCCACCTTCTAAGTCATGGTGTTGCACCTTTAATTTTGAAGATGGATAGAGGGATAAAAGTGAATTTCATTATATGCATACAAAATGACTAGTGTCCAAGTGTAGGGTCACTTAAATCTTCAAATTCTTAAAAACATGTGATACCAATGTGACTGAAGCATACTTCGGATATTAAATGCCAATGTTAATCTACTTTGATTTCTAGGACTACACTGACAACATTCCCTTCATTTGGTAATGTGAATAAAAGAGTTGCATAATGCAGATACATGCTTGTCATCATTTAGACAGAGTATTGCTCCAGCAACACATTCACTGGTGCTGAGTCGAACATACCTGTGTTACACCACAAACTCACATTTGAATGCTTAGGCAGCCTCAGGCTTTTTCTTCACACAGAACAAGTTACTGAAATAGAGCAGGTTTTGTGGTTTCTTTCTAACATGGTCTGATGCTTGAAATAATTCATGTGTCTCAGAGCCACAGTTAGTAAATAAAGTAAAAACCTTTAATATATTTGCTTGCACACACCGCGCACAAGAAACATATTGAGTACAGCATTGCAGAGGTGTGGCAGTGTTGTGGCCAATGCAGCAGATGCTTTAATGGGTGCATCCCTCGGCCACCAATTAATGCTGAAGCTGCTCATGACAGCAGTTTCAGAGTGAGTGTCACACTTGAATGAAATCTGCCACTGCAATCAGGGGCAGTTTCGTCATTGCAGCAGCAGACCCCCCAACCAGGCACACAGTAGGACAACAAATTTAAATGTTAGCTCTCTCTCACTGTTGCTGCCCACCCCACACTCTCTGTTCTCTATCCCCTGCTGACATTGGGGTGCTCAATCCCCATGTCAGCATGTATCCCTCCTCCCCCCATTAATGTGGCACACTGGAAGCCCACCCCAGTGTGCCACAAATACTTCCTTGATGTTTCTGATACCGGGATGCTCACTCCTGGTGTTGAATGCACTGCCCCTCCACACCCCTATGTTCTCAGCCAACCTTGGGATGCCCAATCTCCAGGTCAGCACTGCCCCCCAGTACTCAGCACACTGGCAGCCCACCCCACTGTGCCAAAATCTGTTTTGCTAATATTTCATCTGTAAAAAAGAAAACAGTCCCATGACATATTTTTTTTTAAAACCTGAAGAAAAAAGAAAATGGTCCCTCATCGTTCCTGCCACCCCTTCCCTCTGTGCACCCCACCTCCCTGCACCCCCTCACCCATATTTACCTCCAGAGGTCAGGAGCAGTGATCTTCTGTGGATCGGGAACAAGTCTGCACTCTTCAAAGACCAACCAGGAACTGAAGAAATGATGGTAAGCCCTATAATGACATTCAGTGGGGGGGTTTCAACTTAGGTTGATATCTCATCCAATTTTTGGTGTTTTGGTCCCAAATTTTCAACATGGGGTTCTTGGGACCCTACCTTATGAACACTGATGCTGTCATATTTTTTTCAGTCCTGAAAGGTGATTTTGCAATTGCTGCATGGAATCACCTTTTGGGACCAATTAATGAAATGACAGTGCCACTGATCATGAGGTGGGGTCCCAAAAAGCCGGTGTTGCAAATTTGTTGAAAAAAATCCAAAAAATGACTGTGTTACAATCGTCCATTGCACAGTTTCTATGCACACTAATAACTTCATAAATTTTTAATATTTTCACTCCAGATTTCTAACATTGCCATTTTTTCACACCCCCTTATGAACAGTACAGCTGTCATTTTTTTGCATCCTTCCTGAAATGTGTTTTTGCAGCTGTGGTGAAGAATGGTGCGGTCGCTGTGTGAAATCAACTTTCAGGACAGATTAACAAAATCACAGTGCCACTGTTCATGAGGGGAGGTCCCAAAAGGCCATGTTGAAAATTTGGTGAAAACATTCCAAAAAATAAACTGCGTTACGAGTGTGCATTGCACAGTTTCTACGCGACACCATAATCTCGCCACTTTTTCATATTTTCACTCCAGATTTTCAACATTGCCATTTCTTCACACCTCCTCATGAACAGTATAGCTGTCATTTTTCACATCCTGCCCGAAAGGTGTTTATGCACGTGTGGCGCTGAATGGCACACTCACTGTATGAAATCACCTTTTGGGACTGAGTAATGAAATTATACTGCCACTGTTCATGAGGTGGGGTCCAAAAAGCCCATGTTGAAAATTTGGCGTAAAAATGCCAACAAATGCTCAGGGCGTTAGGGTTTACAACCATAATGCCCACCCTGTACAGACTGACAAGCATCAAGGGTGTGAGTTAGGGTCATCAGCAGTAATGCTCACCCCATTCCACCCCAACCCCACCCCACTCTGCCACCACTGACAGGCATCAAGGAGTGCCTTAGGGACTTCAGCCCTAACGTTCACCACATTCTCCTATAGTGCACCCATCTCAGCTTATTTCCTTATGGAATGGGGTGAGCATAAGAGCCGAAGACCTCAAGGCACACTGCAACACCTGTCGGTGTCTGCAGGGTGGGGTGAGGTGGAATGGCATGAGTGTTATGGCCGATGAACCAAAGGCACACCCCCAATGCCTGTCAGTCTCTGCAGGGTGGGGTTGGGGGTTGCCATTACTTCAATACTTCACTGCCATTCTTATTATGCATCTCTCTAACTCCTGTACTACCAATGCCAATACCATCAAGCAAACATTTGGCAATGACAAATGCTTGTTTTAGATAGGATATAACTATTAGGATCATTAAGGCCCTATTTACAAAGCTATCCTGTTTGTACAAATGTTGCGATTTGCATATAAACAAGCACAGAAACATTGACATTTACATAATTGCACGGCAATAAGATATTTATCAATTGTGAAAACACTCACATACTTGTATTAAGTCAGTACTTAATGCATTCCTGAAAACTACAAGAATGTGTCTTGACTGGGGGGGGGTCAGTATCACATTTTTTCTGTCGGGGATGGAATTGTAATGTCGGGGATGGAATTGTAATGAGTGAAAAGGATTGAACAGTAATTTCTTCAAACACAAGGAAAAGTCTTTATAATCCAGACATGGTGCTGCTAGAAAAACAGCCTCCACTGGGAATTCTAAACGAATGACTTTCTAAATACAGAGTGAAAGTGCAAACTGCCTAACCGTTGAATTACTTCTCTTCTGAATGAAAGTACCTGAGCCTCTCTTCCTTTTTTGCATTTGCAGTTAGAATACACAGCAAGACTGGACTTTCTTTGGCGTGTGCAGGCAAAAGAAGAAATCAATGAAATGAAGGAGCTGAGGGAACACAATGAAAACATGCTCCGAAATATTCTACCAAGCCATGTTGCCCGTCATTTCCTGGAGAAAGACCGGGACAATGATGTACGTGTAGCAAACTTGATTAAGAAAGATTTCATTATTCTTTTCACACATATTTCAATCTTTTAGCAACTATTTCCAAAGCAGGGATAGTTTTGCTGATGAGAAATGTATTTTGTTCCTAAATGAACAAAAACAGTTGATGGTATAATATAGGGTTGTGCACAAGGCTCACATTGGGTATGTGTGTTTGGGTCTTTGGCATTTGAGTAATACTTTTGTTTGTTTGCATGTTCATGTTTACTAAAAAATATATTTCTACATTTCAGACATTTTTCTGTAATTAATGATGCCACATGACCAAAAGGGTTGAGAATTAACAATAAAATGTAATCCTATGTGTATCACTGAGCTTCAGCTCTGGTCTAATGCTACTTTATGTGGTCAAACACAAATGCAAATACTTAAGAGTGATATCTGTAGAAAGTGCAGTATTTGTGTGTACAGTATTTGTCCCAATTAGTATTTGTATTGCATAGTCTGGAGAAATTGTATTTGAGAGAGGAGTCTGCTGCTGGAATTCTGAATGAGTAGCTGAGTTAGTGAAGGAGTTTCTTTATCCCTTATCACTGTGCAGACCTCCTCTGCAGTACTGGAAATGGGAAAAATCACTGGGAACCCGTCACCTTTGATGCAGTATCAAACGTACCTGGCAGGGGTCTGGGGACATGATCTCCCATTCTATTTTGCATTTTTACACTTTAGTCAGTTTAGGCCTTGGGGGATTCATTTGAAAGACAGTTTACATTTTCCAGATTTAGTCCTCGAACTGAGTCAGACCTTAAATTTCACTCATGGAAATGAGGTCCCCATTTCCTCTATTGCTCCTCTGCTATATCATCTGGCTTCTCTTGGGCCTATCATCATTTCATTTCCCACATGGCTTTCCCCCTCTGGTGGGTGGAGTGGGGATACCCAACTCTGCAAATAGAGCTGATCCAGACTGGAAGAAGGCCAAATCACCAGTGTGGGACCTGCAGGAGGCTGGAAATCATCTTGCTCTGGTCAGGGATCTCCTTCATTTTTATAGTCCCATGTCCTAGTGATGGTAGTAGCTAGGGTGCATATGCATGCAAGCATTCATAACGCAGTACCAGCTAGCAACCCCCATGCCAACTGCACTGCCACTTGTGGTCCCCCCAGGTAGCAGTATCATGAGGAAGGCAGCTGCCCTTCCTCATCAGAGAAGGAGACTGCCCTCTGGGATACTTGACCCTCCTCCCAGCAGGTCAGGCCCCCAGTGACCCAGGCTTGTTTCCAAACCAAGGTTACTGGCTTTGCAAGTGGTAGCCCTAACATTGTGCCTATGGGCTAGCATTTTTGTCCTTTTCTAATTGCATTCAGGGTGCCATCACCATTTAAATCTCAGCTTCAGATTATATCCTCGGCTTCCCTAAAATTGGTTGAAAGAGGTTATGTAAGGATAAAAAGCCTCCTACTGTAATCCAAAATAGAAGTCTGCAGGATATTTGTCAGCAGAGCAGACAGTACCACAACTAGTGAGCTACAACAGAGGAGGCTCCATCATACCCTGTTGACTTATGAGAGTTATATGGAACTCATACTGATCTTTTGTTAGCTGATCTGAGAGAGCAGGAGAGGGTACAGTGCACTATACCTGCAGGTTAGAAAGGCATGCTGGGCTCAGCTTGCTTTTGCTTAGTTAGGTTGATACCCATACCTGGAAATCAGTCTGTGACCTTATAATCAGCAGCTACACAGTAGACCCCTCAAAGCATATGTTATGTTTTAGGAATCAGTCTTCAATACCATTAATGACAACTCCATTGACAGTTCTAACTACAGTAAGAAAGAATAGTTTATTCTGAAACAGAACAACCACTAATATCCTCCAGCCTTTTCCAAATAAATGTTTTATATTTTATAGTTCTTGGAATTATATTTTGAAAATTGTAAATTTTGAACTGTTAAGCTTAGAAACGTAAGGTTTTTTTTTAAATGAAAGTTTGTAGTATGATTAACATGAACAGATCAAAACAATAGAGTTCTCATGTATTAATGCATCTCTATATGTCAATATACAGTATGTTGTTGTAATATATGGAGATAACCTAATAATACCATCGCATCCCATACAAAAATTTTCTTGTAATACCACAGTACTGAAAGCAATAATACCATCATTCCAAACTGATAATACTATTGTTCAGAAGTGATAATACCATCATTCCACTCCTGAACGATAGTATTATCACTACAATCATAGAGCGCATGTCCAGATCTTCCTGCCAACAAACCCAGTTGCCATGGTCACACGTCCCTTCCTGCACAACCGTACTGACGGCGTGCATCTCCATTGGCGGCTTTTCTTTAGTAGGCAGGCACAACAGCATGAAAAACATGGCGTCTTTTTCGTCTCGCTTAGCGAGAGGAATCTGTTCAGTTTGTAGTTTCATTTTCTTGAACAAATAATGTACTATGTCACTCATCCTACATTTCCCGAATGAAAAAAAAGTAGAAAGGGAGGACTGCCTACTAAATTAACAGAAAAAATTTTTTATTTGAAATGAGCGATGGGACACTCGTTACTGCTGTGGGCAGTTCAGAGACAGCACGTGCTGAGTGCGGTGGCCAGCCAGCCTGTTTGACAAAAAGCACATGAGAAAAATGAATGTTCACAATGGGGTCCATATATTACAAAAAATTACAAATAAAGGACTATGTATTATAAGGCAGTCAGACCATCTCGAGGTTTTGGGGACTTTAGGAACCTCTCGAGCTTGGTTCTCGAGGTTCCAAGTCCCCAAAACCTCTCGATGGTCTTACTGCCTTATAATACATAGTCCTCTATCTATTATTCTATTTATAAATAGCAAGAGTTTAAAATTCATGTTTTGTATACCAGTACATGTAAGATTTAGGAACATCATGTATCAATACATCAACATAGCACGTATTTTTAGCCCTAAAAGTTCCAGTTATTCCACTTTAAATAAATTATTTTCAGAAAGGTCTAACTCTTGAACAGTTGTAGCTAAGAACTTACTCTTTTAAATGAAATCTTGGAGTCAAAACATAAAGAATCAGTATGATAGATACAGTTTATATGTGTGTGTATGCATCAATAGTATTCTATATGTATCACCAACAGACTATATTGGTTCTGTTTCTGGTATCCACACATGAAATTGCATGATGGTTTAAAAAAAATAGATTTTCCTCATTTGCTGAATGTTGGTAACACTACACCTTATTTAATTATAAATTGTGCAGTTTGCAACTTAATTGTCATTCCTCTGATGCCCTTGTCGAGTTGCGAACATGTGACTCTCCCTGCTAGCAACTCTTAGCTTCCTTGTTTATGGAGGTTTCACCTACAAGGCATTAGGAGATAATTAGAAAAGAATGTGTTTATTCTTAGACAGAAAAATCAATAGTATCTGCCAACTGTTCCCAAAAGGAATCCCTTATGAAATTTTATAATAATTGAAAATATATTTTGAAAGCAGTAACATTTGCACTGTTAACCATAGAAACTTTTTTTTTTAAATGAAAGCTTGGAGTCCCGAACAACATGTGGACATCCTAACAATATAGTTCTACTGTGCTGCCACATACCTGTATATGTTGCGACAATATGTTGTTAAAAATAACAACACTTTAAATATTCGCTGAACAGTTTTCTGTTTTATTGATATGTGGTCACTGTAGCAACATCTTATCAACAAATCAGCTTTGTTGTCTCCAAACTTTCATTTAAAAAAATTAACTTTTCTAACTAACTCTAACAGTTCTAACAAGTTCTAGCCAGAGTCGATACTGCTATGATGAGCTGCCAAATGACCAAAGTTACACGTGTGTGTAGAAAAGTTTGAATGCCTGGGTGTAATTTGGCCATTTGTTGGAGGTGTTGCACCAAATTTTCAACATGGCCTTTTTTGGACCCCACCTCATGAAGAGTTCCAGTGTCATTTTGTTCACTTGTCCCAAATGGTGATCTCACACAGCAACTGCGTCATTCTGTGCCACAGGTGTGAAAGCACATTTCAGACAGGATGTGAAAAATGACAGCTGTACTGTTAATAAGGAGGTGTGCAAAAATGGCAATGTTAAAATCTGGAGTGAAAATATTAAAAACTGGCAAAGTTAGGAGCATACGTAGAAACTGTGCAATGCACGCTCATAACGTAGCCATTTATTGGAATTCTTTCACCAAATTTGCAACATGGGCTTTTTGGGACCCCATCTTATGAACAGTGGTACTGTCATTTTATTAATCGGCCCTGAAAGGTGATTCCATGCAGCGACCACAAAATCACCTTTCAGGACCAAGTTGACAGTGACAGTGTTCACGAGGTGGAGTCTCAAGAACCCCATGTTGAAAATTTGGGCCAAAATTCCAAAAATGGCTGATTTATCAACATAAGTTGAAAACCCCATTGACTGCCATTATAGCACACCTACCTTTGATTCTTCAGTTTGTGGTTTGGCTTTGAAGAGTGTATATGTGTCCTGGTCCAGAGAAGATGACAGCGTCAACCCCCAGTGGTAAGTATGGTATAAGGGGGGGGGTAAGGGGAATTGGGTGCTCAGTGGGAGGGTGGACTGGGGTGACGACAAGGGACGATTTTCTTTTTTTGCAAGTTAAAAAACACGTTAGGGGATGGTTTTCTTTATGAACAGGGGGAAAAAGTATACATTTGGGTCACTGGGGTGAGCTCCCAGTGTGCCACATGAGTTGGGGGGATACATAATGCCAACACGGGGATTGGGCACCCCAATGTTGGCATGGGGATGAGCAATGGAGGGAGTGGGGAGGACAGCAGAAGTGGAAGGATGCGGGAGGGTTTTCTTTACTGCCAGTGCTGGGAGGGAGCGAGGAGGACAGAAGCAGTGGGAGGATGCAGGAGGAGTGCCATCCGAAAGATGGCAGCAGTGATGCAACTGTGCATGCATGGCACTAATGCATATGTAGTTGCAGTGAATGGTATTTTGCTATTTACAACATGGCAGCACCAGCGGAACTGCATATGTGTGAGAATCGTGTATGTGCAGCTCTTGCCTTGGAATGCGGAAGTAACAGCCGAAATAGTGCAGCTGCTGTTCCATAGTGGCTGACCATGGCAGAGTGTTTCAAGCTCTGTTGGACTTGCTGAAGGATACTTCCAAAAGTCCAATAGAAGGTGTCACTATCAGTCATTTCTGTAAGCTACGATCAATCCCAAAATGGCTGTAGGCTCCACCCACAGTCGTAAACAGAGATAACTTTAAAACTGTTGATACTAGACACTTAATTTTTCCTTTTATTGTCATTTGCACACATATCCCAGATAAACAGTGATATAAAAATGCATATTTAAGTATGCATATGACCTAATCTGAGTGCCCAGTTGAAACAATCCAGGGCCATCATATCTAGAGTGACCTGGAAATTATATCAAAATGAGCCAGGGAGTAGGGGATACATTAATACATCCATAAGTGCCTATGATGTAATTATGTCAAAAAACAAAACATGAAAATAGTTATTAGCTTAATGATCAAAGTCTGAGGAAAGTTATAGAAGAAAGTGAGCCAAGAGGGCACAGAGAAGAGAATTAGAATGGTAAAAGGGTTTGAACAATTGACATACAAAGATCAGCTAGGCAGGCTAGGACTCTTCAGCCTAGCATGGAGTAGAATAAGAGGATACCTCCTATTATGTTATATTATTAAGGATGATGCACTTGGGCCACATCTTGACCTTGAATTCCAAGGAGAATGACACAGACCTAGGGGAAACCATCTCCAGCTACACTCAAAACTGTTTAGAAGTAAAAAAAGAAAATATTGCTGCACCCAGAGAGTGGTGGGCATTTGGAATGCATTTCCACCAAACATAGTAAAATGTGAGACAAATGAGATATTCAAAAAGGTTAGCTGAATATATAGTATGTCGGGAGTACCACAGTGGGTTATTTCCACTAAGAAGTGAGTGGACAGGCTCAAAGAGCACAATGGACTGCTTCTACCCCTACACCATTATCTTCAATGGTCCCCCTCCAGTAGCACATATAGAAGTCTGAAAATTCATTAAGCTTAATGCAAAATGGCCTCAGATTGGATGAGTTTGACTTCCATCCATTTACCCTGTTTCTTTGTTTAATTTTACTAGTTTTCTCCTCCACTGACAATCTGTAATCCTGCTTTCCCCTAACTACCCCTCTGTGTCAATTCCATTTGATCTTGAAGTTTAATATAGGGCCATCATTAATCACTTCAGGGAGTTACGTCTGTTCTATTGGTCCACCATTCTGTCAGTGAAGAGAAACTTTCTTACATTCTTTTTGAATTGTCCTCTTGTTAGTTTGAGGTTATGATGCCAGGAGTTTTTTGAACTTTTTTATCTTGAATTGCATGTTTACGTCCACCGTTATATCCCCTATGCACAGTATTTGTAGGTATCTTGTCATGTCCCTCTGTTCCTCCTGTACTCACAGAATATGTGTTTAAGGTATGTAACAGACACTGTAGTGCAGTATGAGGGGAGTGCTGCACTGGTAAGGTGCTGTCCTTCAGAAGAGACATTAAACCAAAGTCCCATCTGCCCATTGCTGGTCAATGTCTAGGTGGAAGTAAAAGATCATGGCACTTATCAAAGAAGAGTAGGGGAGTTTCCTCAGTTTTCAGTCAACATTCCCCTGTCAGTAAAACAGGTCCCTGTAACCCTCCACCAGGATGAACCTGGAAACAAGCTATCACAGTTTAGTGTGCCTTTTCTGGTCAAAATATACAAATAAATAAATGTCAGCCTTTCCAACTAGTTCCTGTTTTGCTGCCCCTGTACTATTTTTGCCATCCTTCCCTGTATTCTTTTTAGAGTATCCTTTTGGTTTTTTAGATGTGGGTTCCAAAATTGCATGCTCTACTCCAGATGCAGTCTGACCTGTGACCTGTACAGTGGTATAATTACTTATTCACTGCAGCTTGTGAATCCTCAACTGATACATCCATGTAGCCTTTCTGAATCTCCTATATATTTTTTTTCACACTGACTGCAACTTTTCAGGTAACTGTTTATCAGCACACCCAGGATTCTACCTCAGTTCCACCTGTGTTATATGTTACTTGTGGATTCCTTCTGCCAATATGCATCACTTTACAGTTTTTAGCATCACATGTTTGTTCCAGGTATCTAACTGCTGTCTGAGACTGTACACTATATATACTGTACTTCTGCATTCTTCTTATTCCTTCTTTGTCTACACTCCCAGAGAAGTTTGTGTAATCTGAAAACAGACACACCTTGCTGTTAAGTCCTTTCCCTACAACACCCCACCTTCACCTTTCTTACAGCTGAGAGTTTACTATTCAGTTTCACTCACAGCGTGCTGTCTGATATCCGGTTGCCTATAAATCTTGTTTTCCCCATGCCCCATTTGTCCTACTTTCTAAATAAGCCTACTGTACAACATTGATTCAAAGGCCTTACTTAAAGAACATGTGCAACAGTTTTTACATATTGTTAATTAAAGCTTGAAAAAGCTTCACTTCAAGTCTCTGTGTCATGATTACTATTTCCTGAAAAGTCCATGCTGTTTGGTTTTGTGGTTTTCTTTAAATCAGCATTTGTTAACTTGCTCTACAGTGGCTGAAAACTGTGGAGTTATTTCTGTCCCTCTCAGTCAGGTTTGGAGAGCGATGACATCATCTTGGAGTAGCTTGCTGCTTCAGATTCTGAATCAAAGCAGTCTGTACAGTTAATGGTTTGTTCTCCAGGTTTCTTACAAATGTAGTTTCTGGTTTGTGTTTAGATAGATTAGCTTAAAATCTATAATTCTCACTGGCCTAGTGGCGTGGAGGGCTGAGGCATCATGTCTTACCTCCTGCCACGCCGGTGACCCATGTTCGTGGTGTGAGCAGGCCGCCGGGGCTTGGCTGGGGAAGGAGAGGATCAAGCATCTGAAGGACAGCTTTCCTCTCCTGGGGAGAGGTGGGAATGGAGTCTGCTGCCAGGTCTGACCCATCGCGGTGGCTGGGGGCTGGCACAGCAGGCCCACACAGAGGGGTGGTTGCAGGGCAGACACCGGCATGCTGCATGTGGAAGCATGCATGGCTCTGCCATTGGCATCGTTGCACACCACCGCACTTGGGGGTTGGGTAAAAAAACAAAGGAGGAGAAAATAATGTTGGCTGGCAGGATGAAGCCAGCTCTTCACAGGCTCCACACCCAGCTAGCTGGCACCTCGCTAATGTAAGAGGTAAGTCCAGTGGACGCTGGGGTGAAGGGACTGGGGGGGGGCCAGATAGAAGGGAGCTGGGTACAGGAGTATAAAGAAAATAATAATAAGAAAATCTATCATTCTCTTCTTGCAAAAAGTTGATTATTTGAGTTTCAGTGCTGAATTGATATAGTGGAAATTTTACTCTGTATCACAGCTGCCATTCTTTCTCATCAAAACTCTGATTTTTTTCCTAACAATATAACACAGGATTGCTTAATGAATATAAAATAAATCAATTTTATTCATTCATAGAAATAGTTTGTCTTTGATGTAGCCTTCATAAATACATTCATGTAAGAACATTTTGTTCATGTCAGATTGGCAAACAGGTCACACTCTGCTATTTCAAGTACATTTACTGTCTGAACTCACAAATTTCAGTTCTTTGGTGATTTCTGTGTGAAAATACATCATGTATGTGTATAACTAGAAACACTATATGGCATCTGGATGCACCATGTATCTGCCCCACAGCTAGGGCAGCTGCACTCTGCTGCCACCTGTCCCCTGCCTTCTGCTCTACATTCGAGGCTGCTGCACTCTGTTGCCCACTGTTTTCTCCCACACAGTTGGGGATTGTGCATCCTGCTACCTCCATCCCCTGCTTAAAGAATCAGGACTGCTGCACCCTGCTGCACCCTGCCCTAACAGTCGGTGTTGCTGCACCCTGCTGCCCTCTCTCCCCCCCACTCCCACAGTAAGGGACACTGTACCTGTTGCCCCCTTTTCCTGTCTCCACAGTCAGGACTGCTGTGCTTTGCTAAGCTCCAGAGTCCCAGGTCCCCTGCTTCCACAGTTGGGGCTGCTGCACATGCTGCTCCAGCGCACTAGAGGTGGGGCTTTTGCTGCACCCTGCTACCTACTTTCATCACCCCAAATGGGCAGGGCTGCTACACAATGCACACCCCATCTCACAGTCAGGGCTGCTGTACCGTGATGCCGCCTCATCCTACCCCAGAGTCGAGGCTTCTGCACTACGCTCTCTTCTGTCCCTTGTCACCACATCCAGGGCTGCTTCTCCCTGCTCCTGTCTACACAGTTGGGGTTGCTGTGCCCTAGATCTCCATGCCTCCACAGTTAGGGCTGCTGCACCATGCTGCCACTTACCACAAGAGTCAGGGCATTTGCTGCACCTTGTTGCATTCCTCCACAGTTGAGGCAGTTGCACCCTGCTGCCCCCCCGCCACCAGTGTCAGATGCTTTGTTACACCCTGTTGCCCTTGTCCCTTGTTCCAAACAGGCATGGCTGCTGCACCCTGTCCCACAGTTTGGGCTGCTGTACCCTGATGCCACCCCTATCTCCTGCCCAAACAGTCAGGTCTGCTGCATCCTGCTGCCCTCTGTCTCCACACTCATAGTCAGGGCCACAGCACCCTGTTACTCCTTGTTCCTGTCTTCACAGTCAGGGCTGTTATGCTATGCTATAATCTAGAGTCCCATATCTCTTGCCTCCACAGTTGAGGCTGCTGAACCCTGCTATGCACTTCCATTGCCCCAAATGGGCTAGGCTGCTGCACCATGTGCACTCTGTGCCACAGTCAGGGCTGCTGTATCCTTATGGCCACCTCTGTCCTGCCCCACAGTCAAGGTTTCTGCACCATGCGGTCCTCTGTCCCCTTCCACCACTGTGCCCTGCTGCACCATAGAGCCCATTGCCTCCACAGTTAGGATTATTGCACTATGCTGCTCCTTCCTACCAGATTCAGATACTTTGCTACACTTCCTAAACTTCTCGAAATAAAAAATGGAAAAATACTTTCCTCTTGTGTTATAGGGTGGGGGACAGAGGGTGCAGGGTGCAGCAGCCCGACAGTTTGGGCAGGAGACATGGGAGGCATCAGTGTACAGTAGCCCAAACTGTGGGACAGAGTGCAGCAGCCATGCTTGTTTGGGACAAAGGACATGGGCAGCAGGGTGTAGCAAAGGATCTGACTGGTGGCAGGAGGCAGCAGGGTGCAACTGCATCAATTGCAGAGGCAAGGGACAGGGTGCAGCAAATGCCCTGACTCTTATGGCACATGGCAGCATGGTGCAGCAGCCCCAACTGTGGAGGCAGGGGACCTGGGACCATAGGGCTCAGCAGAGCACAGCAGCCCTGACTGTGGAGACAGAAACAGGGGGTAAAGGGGGCAGTATCCTTGACTGTGGGGTTGGGGGAAAGAGGGCAGCAGGGTGCAGCAACCCCAACTGTTCAGGCAGGGGGAAACAGCCCTAATTCTTTAGGCAGGGGATGGAGGCAGCAGGGTACACAATCCCAGACTGTGTGACAGAAAACAGTGTGCAGCAGGGTGCAGCAGCCTTGAATGTGGAGCAGAAGGCAAGGGGCTTGTGAGGAAGGGGACAGGTGGCAACAGAGTGCAACTGCCTTAGTTGTGGAGCAGATACGTGGTGCATTGGGATGCCATACAGTGTTTCTAATTATACACATACAGTACATGATGTATTTTCACACATCAAAGGCAAACTATTTCTATGAATGAATGCAATTTTGATTTATTTTATGTTCTTTAAACAAACCTGTGTTATATAGTTAGAAAAAAAAATAAGAGTTTTGATGAGAAAGAACTAACAGCTGTGATATACACAAGCTGATTTCTCACAAGGAAAGTTTTCCACTACTTCAGTTCAGCACTGAAACTCAGTTTATCAACTTTTTATAAGAGAATGATATATTTTAAGCTACTCTATCTAAAAACAAACCAGACACTGAGTTTGTAAGAAACCTGGAGAGCAAACTATTGGCACGGGGTCAATACTGCACACGGCAGAATGTTGTGCGGCATAAGTGCGTTGTGTGCTTCAATGGTAACTTTTCTTCTGTGGGGGGCCTGCCCCCACACCCCCCATTATGGAGGGCACCCCCCACTAAGGATTCTAACTCTGGGGGGGTCCAACACAGAGAGCACACAGGTCTGGGATTCGGCATAATGTTGTGCGCTATTACGCGTACAACATAATGACCCGGTACGCAAACTATTAACTGTACAGACTGCTCTGATTGGGAATCTGAAGCAGCAAGCTACTCCAAGATGATGTAATCACTCCCTAAGCCTTTCTGCAAGGAACAGAAATAACTCCATTGTTTTCAGCAACTGTAGAGCAAATTAACAAATGCTGATTTAAAGAAAAACCACAAAACAAAACAGCATGAAATTTTTAGGAAATACTAATCATGACACAGGGAGCTGAGACTAATTTGTGTCTACAATCTGTGTCACTGTATTGCAGAAGTATCTTGGATTAGTTTGATATTATATTTGTTCTGTTAATCCATGCTTGTTCTTCTCCATAAGTTTGTTCTCTTCCAACATATACTGTAGTACCAGTAACTTATGTCAGCTATCCACCCTCCACTTCACAAGCAGGGATGAAATAAGTATGCTGGGCAAACATATACCAATTTATTGTAATTTTCTATCCCGTCTACTACCCAGGGTACCCAGTTATTCCCCTATTATGAAGAAATATTTCTAAGTTTACCTTGTGGGCCTGCACTGTCTTCATGTTCACTGTCTGGGCTGGTAGTTTATTCCACTGGTTCCATAGCTTCACCACCCAATGGGAGAAAAGATACTCCTAATAGTAACCCTGAACTTACCAACCACAAGCTATTCCTTGCTGATGGTTTCCTTAAGTTTCCCTACAACTAGTGTTAGATGTACTAGCTGAAAATTGCCAGGGTTGTCCATGCCCCCACATAAAGTCCAGTGGCCTCTAGTACTGCTTTATATTCTTGTCAAGTTATTTTCTGCCATTTTCTCCCTGTGTAAGTCCACTAGCTGTGTACATATCATAGACCTACCATAGATTCGTTATAGTCAGCATTCCTAAAGTCTGGCATCATGGTACTGGTTTAGTTTTGGTCATTTACAAACACTATCCAAAAATAATGGAGCTGTGGTCACTTAGTCTTATAAGCACTTTATTGTTAATGTTCTTGATTATACAGTATGTTTAGTAAAATATGCTTATTTTGGAAAGCAAATTGCTCTAGGACTCATTTACAAGGGCAATATCCTTGTTAGTCAAAATTAAGTCATGTATTGCCTTCCCTATAGTTGTATGTATACACATTGTCTAAGAAAACCATCCTGTATCATTTAAATAGATCTCATTCTGGCCAAGCTGCTTTCCCCTACCACCTCCCTTCCCCTCCCTCTGGAATCTGCTTCCCTCCCCCTCCACCTCTCTCCCTCAGTCTCTACCTGCAGGCATCAATTTAGGCAATTCCTTGAACCCTGTTGTTCATGTAAATCCCCTTCCTAATCTCAGATCCTCTTCTTTGACTCTCTCCTAAACACCCCCTTCATTTGATGCTCATTAGCATAGTCCTTCTACAACATGCACTGTGCACTTTGCTTAGCTTATATCTACCTACTTTATCACTGCTGTATTCATGCTACTATTTTATGCTGCCACTCCATTTGCTGAAACCATTGTATTTTAATTTATATTTTCTTTTCTTTATTCCTTTATCTATATACGTAATTTGCATTCTTATTTTGCTATGTAAGTTGTTTCTCCTTATTTCGGTTCCCTCAAGTCACACCTGGAAACAAGCCTCGTCTCAGTGTGCCTTTCCTGGTTAGCAGCTTTTAAGTAAATAAATAAATAAAATGCTTTTTAGGCAGCTTGCTGCATTCTGTTGCCAGTTCATGTTTGGGAAATGGAAGTCTCCCATAACCACTGTTCTGGCCTGGCCTGCTGCCTTAGCTATCTTCCAGCACATTGTTTCATCCCTAGCCTCTTCATGGTTGGGTGGCTTGTATATCACTCTGATTGTGTGCGTGTTTTTTCCAGCATCTGTTAGTTCTAACCAGTGATTACACTGCTTTGCCTGGGTCTCATCTATTTTCCATTACTTTTAAACCCTCTTAAACATACATCGTCATCACTCCCCCTTGGCGGTCCATCTATCCCTTCTGACTAGTGTGTAGCCTGGGTTATTTAGGTCCAAGCTGAACTCCGGAGTGGCCCACACCTTGATGACCACAATGATGTCTTGTTCCCTGCTACTGCTGCTGTTATTACTACTTGGAGCTCATCTGTTTTGTTATAGACACTCTGCATGTTAGCATACAATATCTTTCAAGAAGGTTTTCCCCCCTTGTTTGATAGCTACCCTCATTTTGTGATACTACAGCATTATATGTACCACTAAGAATACTTGTTACTAACTCTGTACATCCTTCCCTACCATGTGCTGGGGAGGCCCTGCAACAGATCAAAACCTAATCTTTTTGCTATCAGTGTTCAAGAACTCTTAGGAGATATCAAAATATCAATAGCACTGAAGAATATAACATTCTAAACATTGCACATAGCATTTTATGAAACTGAGTTGCTGTATTTAAGGATGATGCCACTCTGGATCTCATAGTTCTCAACCTTTCATCACCCGAATGTGATAAACTGCTCAAAGAAATGTGGGGCTCTTTGTCACTTTATGGAAACAGATGCTCAGAGCACTGTAGAAACTAAAGTAACATCAATCACTGTTTTTAGTTCTCAGTGCACAATGTGGGATGGCCCAATATGGGGGAGAGGGCTTCTGAGCAGAAACGGTTGGAATTGGTTCTGTAACACAACCTCTCAGAACTTGTCCAGATCTAAAATTTAAAACCAAACAGAACTTCCCCTTAATAAAAGGGTTCTGCCTACTGGAAATGCAGATTGCAAGTCCCGTGCAGATAGCATATGGTTAATATCTGAACTTATGTAAATGACTGGGTTCAAAAGGAAAACCCTTTATGAAGAACATTTGTCAGTTCTAATTGGAACCAGGAAAGTTTTGACTCTCCCCTACTTGCGAATGTGACCTGATTTACTTACACTCAAGTGAGCAGCAAATTAATGTTAAGATGAACAACAGCCCTCCTAATGTGGAAGTCCTGAGAACTGCATTATGCAGCATCGTGTAGACATTATTTTTTTAATTAAGGGAAGCTGGTAAGCACAGGCTTAAAAGCAGATCTGGAAAAAGTGCTTGAAATACCAATATGAAATTGAGTTATGTGGGACTTGCTGTGCAAAAAGAAAATGCAAATTGTTATATGCTTTGAATGTCTTCAATAAACTGTTCACATGGTACAACTAAATGAGATCAACATATTAGCCGTGAAGCCTTTTCTTACCAGATAGCCATAAAATGCATGTGGTTAGTGTTAATTGTGCATTGTTCTTAATACCTGCCCAAACACAAATATACCATCACTATATACACATTAAATTAAAGGCCATTGGCCCATTGTGCCTATCTCTGCCATCCAGGCAGCTGCAACATTTAATATCATGTGAAATAAAGTACCTGTATTCACTGTTAAATGGGAAGTGCTACCGGTATATTTTATAGACATATGTAACATGGAAAGGAACGCTGCCAGTGACAGAAACCTACAGTATGGGAACCTGAGGCCAGGTGATCTGCCTTTCCATGTTAATTCTGCTATAAGGTATGTTTCACATTACTCTCCTCTCTGTAGAAAGGAAATTAAAAAGGAATTTGGTTCTATATATGGCCTTTTGCGTTCACTGTATCCTAAAATGCTTTGCAAGCCATGGACGTAGGTAACACAAACCTGGAAACGAGTTGTTTTCACTTCAGTCTACTCCCCAGTCTAATTATGTTAAGTAAATAAATACATCCTAAACACTACAAGCCAAAAAGCAGAAATGCATAATACTTATCTGCACACAACACTTCTGTAAAATTCTGCTTTCTAATTTGCATACACTATTATTTCAGAGATGCTGTTTTTGTGTTCTCCAATCCCTAGGGGTTATAGCAGCACATTATCTTAATTCTCCTACCAAAACCAAATTACAAAAAAACTAGATCAAAAGATGCTCTGAGCCTTAACGACATGCACTCTACTTCAGCTGTGTAGCACCCTCGTTACAAATGTTTGAATCCTTTTGGGCAGGATTAATATTATAAGTGTGCTTGGCTCACCTCTAAATTATGTTTCTCTGTTTTTTAGGAACTGTATTCACAGTCATATGATGCTGTTGGTGTAATGTTTGCCTCTATCCCTGGATTTGCTGATTTCTACTCCCAAACTGAAATGAATAATCAAGGAGTGGAATGCTTACGCTTGCTCAATGAAATTATTGCAGACTTTGATGAGGTAACTAGTGTTATAATTGTTTATACTCAGCAAAACCAATATGGTGCTAAGTCCCTTTCACCATTTTTTGTGTAACAAGCTCTTTGCATTTATACTGTGGATGAATGTTTGAAACAGAGCTGTGAAACAGAAGTGCACTTTAGTGCAGAAAACAAAAAAATATGACTTCTACTTTTTTATTTTTGCAAGATTTTAGATATACATAAATGAACACAGTACAGAGACAGTTGAGGACAAGGAAGGATTTCATCCATCTAGTTTATCCTGTACTAAGTGTTGACCTCATCTGACAAACTCTCTGATTGAATTTCAGCACACTGGGAATCACCTTTGTTCCTGACGACTCATCTGTATTTGTCCTGTTTGTTCTTGATACTTGAGATGAAATTCACATTCAGTATCTCCACTGGTAGTTTGTTCCACCTGTCCTCCACCCGCTCAGTAAAAAAAAACATCTTCACTTCTTTTTGAATCCTCCCAACCAATCTCAAGTTGTAATCTCTAGCGTCCGCCTGATCCCTTAGTTTGAATAACTTAATATTTGTGTGACTCAGTTATGTTTCACACTCTTTCCTGTCCTCAAGTGAGTACATATTGAGTTTCTGCAACTGTTTTCTGGCCGCTACTTCCGTGCTGCCCCTGTATCATTTTTATCATCCTGTGCTGTAGCCTCTGTAGTGTCTCCCTGGCCTTCTTATTATGGGGGTTCCAGAACTGCACAATACTCCAGGTGTGGCATGATCAGAAATAAGTATAGTGGCAAGATAACTATCTCACTACAGTTTGAGAACCCCCCCCCCCAGTCTGTTACATCTTATTATCTTTTTTGCCTTTCCACATGCTTTTTCACACTTGATAGTTGACTAGCTTCACAAACTCCCATGCACTCACTATTGTTCTTTGTACATTTCCCTCTCCCTCCCCTCTGCTGATGCCAGGTGTCTTGTCCACTGTGCCTCCTTTTTCTGCATATTTTGGCTTGACTCCCTCCCATCTTATCTTGCTTCTCTCCTTCCCCCCTTACTACCTTCGCAACTCTGACTCTCATTCTCTTGTTCTGCACCCAGTGAAATTTTCTGCTGATCAGTTTGCCTTCTGTTTCCAGTTCCCTAAACTTTGGGTCTCTCACCCCCTTTCCATTCACCGTGCTCCTTTCCTTCATCATCTGAAATCTCTCCTCTGTGATTTCATTACTCACTCCTGCACTTGCTCCTGGCACTGGGTACTGGAGTTGTCAGCTGTTTTCCACCCTGCTCTGTCACTAGTACAGCTTGCCTCCTCAGTTCTCAGCGACTACCCACTCCTTCTTATTGCATTGTTTGCATACTGTATATTCTATAGCTGCCTTTTGTTTGCATTGCATTATTCCTGCTCAGTAGCAGTACCTGTAACTTATTTATTTTGTTGTACTTATTTCCACAGTATTGAAATGTTTGAATATTGTGTTTTGTAATTACAATGTACTCTCCCCTTCCCTTTTCCCCTAGAACACATCTGGAAACAAGCTTATACCAGCTCAATATATCTTTCCTGGTAAAAATGTTTGAAATAAAAAATGAAATCACTCACTCAATCACTCAACCAATCAATAAATAGATAAATATATTTTTGATTGCTACTGTATGTATTATGCCCCTAAGTCTCTTTCCTCTTTAGTGGCTTTGACTGTTACCACCTCACTGGTGTAGTACACCTGGGGAGATTCCCTATATGCATTGCCTCACCTTTTTTAGCATTGAATTTTAGTTGGCAAATGCCTGACTATCACCATTCAAGCCTTAATGCATCCTTCATAGCTATACCATCTCAGCTTCCTTACACATGGAATGTGGCGAGTGTTAGGGCTGACAACCCCAAGGCACACCTCGATGGCTGTTGGTGTGTGGAGGGTGGGGGTGGAGTGGGGCGGTAGGTTTGGAAACCCTACCACCACATTTTCATATTTTTGTCACTTTAATATGAACCATAACTGATGCACTACTGAAGTTTTTTTGCCAAGAATATAGATATATATACAGTATATATATATATATATATATATATATATATATATATATATATAATACATCATGGTCAGGAGTGTGATATGGAAAATATCTTCACTCCTGCAGAGTGAGCTCTGGATACTCATGAGTGCTGAAGGCATGAATGAGAGTATCCAGAGCTTATGATGCAGGAATGAAGATATTTTCCATAGCACACGATCCGCACATCATGTGTTCGATTTATACAATAGGGGTACGAGTTTCAGAAGTATTGTTATGATTTTTTGTGTTCTGTTGCTGTTTCTGTGTTTGTTGTTTCTGTGTGTGAGATTTTCTGAATGGGCTGGCAGTGTTACAAACTCTGTGTGAAAAGCTGAGTGTGTTTTACAGTGATAAGTAAGTTAGTTTCAGGCAGCAGTGAGAAATAAACTGTTCTGTGAAGCTGTCTGTTTCAGAATTCTGGCTGCAGTCAAGCTGAGAGTATCACAGCAATGGGTTGGGAGCGAGTCAGAGTATAGAAAACACCTGAGAATGTTTTACCATGGTAACTGAGTTGGCTGCAGGCAGCAGTGAAATATCACTCAGAGTGGTGATGTCATAACATGATTTATCACTTGTGGTGATGTCACCACAGTGAAGATACATGTTTTTATCACTCTCATTTATCCTTTACCCCATTGTATAAATATGAGATACATGATGGGCAGGAGTGAGGTATGGGAAATATTCTCCCTCCTGCAGAGTGAGAATGCAAAGCTCACTCTGCAGGAGGGAGAATATTTCCTATATCTCACAATATGCACATCATGTATGCTATTTATACAAATGGGGAGAGAGCGTATGAAGTGTCATGTTTTGCTGTATCTTTTTTCCTGTATCTATGTGCTTTTTTTGTTTGAGTTTTAGTTTTGAGTAACTAATTTGTGGTAGGCAGGTGAGTTTTTTAGGAGTACTGGGCAGTTAAGTGATTTATTCAGATTTACACAGTATGCAAGTGGAGGATGTGAGAATCAAACCCAGGTCTGGTCTGCTGCCTGTACTATGCTTGTTCAGAGCTCATTTCTCCATGCTCTAGGGTGTACTGAAAGCTCTGTTTGTCTGTGGTCTGAGAGTGTGGGAGTGTTTCTGAATTGGCTGGGATTGTTAGAAGCACAGTGAAACACAGGTGATTGTGTTTGGCTGTGCTAATTGTGTTAGTTGCAGGTTGCAGTGAGAAAGAGAAACTGCTTTGTAAATGAGTTTCATTTGAATTCAGGTTGCTTTTATGCTGAGATTAGCACAGAAATGGGCTAGGAGTGTTGGAAACATTGGGACACAGGTAAGTGTTTCGCAGTGCTAACTGAGTGATTTGCAGGCTTCAGTGAGACAGAAACTGATTTTTGAAGCAATTTCATTTAGAATGCTAGCTTGAGTGAGTGAGTGAGTGAGTGAGTGAGTGAGTGAGTGAGTGACTGATGTAATCAGTATTTATCTCACCGCAGAGAGCATTTATCTCACCGCAGTGAGAATATTTATTATTTATTTATTGAATTTTGATGACCGGGTTGGCCCACTGGGTCCTGAAGGTCCGTTTTTCAGGGCCAACCCAGGGAACAGAAGCAATACAATACATACAATCAAGTGATCCAGAAGCAATACAATACATACAGTCTCAATTATAATATCATAATAATAATCATAATATCTCAATTTATTGCACTGGAATAGCTGTCACACCCATTGTACAACTATATATATATATATATATATATATATATATATATATACATATACACACACACACACACACACACACACACACACACACACACACACACACACAGATTCCCCTAGTCTCCCAGTGCCTTCTGGAAATTTCTTTTTCTCACATATAGACCTTAAAAAGGTTTTGTTATGGGATTTAACTCCCTCTGCTATCCTCTATTCCATGCCTGATTTTGCCCCTTGGATCACTTCTTTGCTGCCCACCTTCTTTTCCTTTTATATGGTTCAGTTAGCTTCTGACTATGCTCTCTCATACTTCCTAAAGACCCTCTACTTATCATAAACTGCCTTTTTCATTTGGCCTTTGAATCATAGAGGCATCCTGTGTGTTTTGACTTTCCAGATGTACTTCACACACAGGTGGGTGGCTTCATCTATCACATCCCTTATTTTCCCCATTTCTTTTCTATCCTCTTAACTCTCTGAAGTTCCCTGATATGCATATTTAGCATGGTTTTCACTTTATTGTAGCCCACCTTTCTGAGGTTGGGCACCATTTTACAGGACTTTATGAGCTCACGTTCTGGCACCACATCAAATTACATGGCACTGCAGTTACTTAGTCCTATTGGTATTTTAGTTCTAATGCCCCAAATAAATTCTTGATTGCTCAGGATTAGGTCAAGCATAGCCTCATTTCTAGTGGGTCATGCACTCACTGCCAGAGGAAGCCCTCCTGCACTATATCCAAGAATTTGTGGCTATTTGATTATTTGCCATGCCGACACCTACTGTACAAATTTTCCCCATCATCAGTAAGTTACAGCCAAAGTGACTCTACAACATCTTCTTTGAGTTTCAGTTACTGTAGTTATATTATCTTACAATCTCACCATCCACTGAATGTGTTTTAAATGTCTCAGATCTCTATATTCAAGAAAACATTTGGCTGCTCTATGCTTTATTTTTCTCTGTACTGATGCCCTCGGAGTTCCTTGACATTAGTTTCCACCTACTGTAGTTCATAGTGACCTCATCCATCAAGCCATTCCTATTCACACGTCCCAGAAGCTGTGTAGTGCCTCAGTGATCTTAGAAATATCATAATGGGTGCAGCAGGGCAGGTAACACTTATCAAAGCAAATTAACAAATATGCTAGCATCTTATTAACTTTAGCTGGCAACTAAACTTGTTTAGAAAACAAAAACAAGATTAAGCTGCACTTTTGCTTGGAAAACTACTATTCTGAGTTTGGTTCTTATAGGACAATGAGAACTGACATTATTTATGGACTTTGAGGGTTTTCATCATGTATTTTTCCCTTTCTTTCAGTAAAAAATGATGTATAAATACTACAATTATGCCTCCAAGACAACTTTAAATTTCTTTAGACACAGTTGTGGTTTTTCAAGTACTGTGTTTACTGTACTGATCTTACAACTGTTCTTCATAACTTAGGACATTTGTATCAAACCAAGAGCCCCATTTGTAGCCATAATAGGGGTTGGCACAAAAACAGGATACAAACAGGCTCCTAGTTGCACTGTCGGCAATTGTATACAATAACTTTGTAATGAGTCTCCCCTGAGACTATGTCCTAATGTAAATGGGGTCACCAGATGTTAGTGGGCACAAAAAAGGGGGGTTTATTCACAAACATCCTGAGTAGCAAGGCTTAAAGTTGCTGTGCATTGCATAGCATCAGCTGAATGGTGTTATGCTTTGCACAGTGCCCTTTGGGACTGGCGCTGCTGTCAAATGATTCCTTCACCTTTAGAACTGCTTCTGAGCTGTTGCCCCTTTTCTTTGCAAGAACAGTTTTTATTAAAGAATTGTCACTTTAACATACCCTACAATACATTGCACACCACAACAACAGTAGTTGGACAGCTCAATAAAATAATGTAATACAGTCAGATAAGAGTTTAAAAGTTGCCTTTTTGATTCAATCTGTACTTTTCCCTGCTGGTCCAGTGGCCCCCAAACCACTCCTACATTCTCTCTGATATGCCATGAAACACTGCTGCCTATCTCTGTTCCCTTGTGAACTGTTTCACCTGTACTGGTTCTAGGATAATCACCATACCACACTGACTCCTTGGTTCCAGTTGCAGCACAGCAAAAACAAAATACCAGCCTGTAACAGTTCTACAAGTAGGGATGGTCCCTAAAGTTTACAACTGAGATTATGAGAGCCATCATGCTTTGAGCATGGCTTTATTGCCCATTTTCATGGTGACCCCTGACCCCTTCCCTGCATGGTCACATTGTGTAAAGCAACTGTGCAGGGAGGGCTTGTGGCACCATTGTGCATAGCATGATGCAGTGTAAGACAAGGGAATGTTACTAATGGTTACTGTGGCTAGTTAGTGACATTCCCTTGCAACTCTGTGGAGACACAAGTTTTACAGTTGCAGCAAGTGATAAGTAGCACTACATATGTTGATATAACACAGGAAATCACATTGAAATGTATAATGGTTTCACAGAGCTTTATCTAGATGTATCATGATACACTGCAAATTTTCATTGGCTGCCACTGAATGTCCTTCGAAATTCAACTGTTTCTGCAGCACGTCTACATATACAGTAATGTTGGAATCTTCTGCCTGTGACATCACATTTTAATAATTTAGAAGTTATAAAGATGTTAAATGATGTCACAAACAGACAAGCAGTAGAAGTAGACTAAGAGTCTATTGTTAGTTACATATCCATGGTAATAGCAGAGGAAAAGAAGGCAATAAAAAATGTGCAGGATAGAAAGAATATACTGTCTTATGTGTAAACATAAAGATTTTCCCTGAACTGTCACTGGTTCTTTTATCTCAAGAAACTGCAGGAAGTAGCTTTGTTTTAATGATGTGCATGAGGTTGTCATTTTTTTTCTTGGAAGGCAACACCTTACATTGGTCTAAATTTGGAAATCATTCCTTCTGCAAGTCAAAATATGTCCAAGGCAAAGTCCAAAATAGTGGCAGTTAATAGTCTAGAAGAGACTACATTTTGGAAGTTAATATAAGATATTATTGATAAAACACCATTTCTTTCAGAAATATCAACATTTTACTTCAATGTCTACAAACTCAGATGTAACCTAATGTTTATATTTCCCTTTTCTGAGTTAAATACTTCCTCCCCTTTATTTTGGATGTTTTGATCTTATTTTTGAAAGTCATATATTTATTATTATCAAACTCAGATATGCATGCTCTAGTGGTTAATTATGAAATGGGACATGAAAATCCTGTAACCTCAATGGTCTAAACCTATCACATGATTAATCTCTGAAAACAGCACATCTAACCACAACTGCATTTTTTTTTTTCAACAAATAAAAGCCCATTTTATAAGTGGGATAACAGACTCCAAGGTGTGTGGTCATAAGGGAATAATGCACTGTTAAGGTGGTTGTGGCACTCAGCTATGCCTCTTGCCTAACAACCACCCAAGATGTGATGTATCCCCTTATAACATCATACCCTGTCATGTGGTATCCCTTTCATAGCTAAACAGTAAAACTAGACATCATCAGTTCAAATCCCACCACAGCCAATGGCTCAATGTGTGACCTGGAGCAAACTGGTTGACCTTCTTGTATTTCAGTCTTCCCAGCAGAAAATATAAGGAGAAGTATGATCCAACTGAAAATGAGATGAGACCTTGCCTTTCAGTTGGTAACTACTGTGTAAATAATACACTGTATATGCCTTACACTTGTTTTCCAAGAGCTCTGGAGCCCTAAGAAGCCATAGTGTACATTATAACTTTAAACTACACAACACAAATGAACCACATCATGCTGGTTGTCACAAAAATTACTTTAAAAGAATGGAAAAGAAATTGTGACTAAAAGATGTCATTCTCATAACTTTGTTGCAAGAAACAATAATCAACTAAAAAAAATCAGTGGATCAGCGCCAATGAGTAGAGTATCAGCAAAAAAAGGTGATCAGTTGATCAAAGAATAAATCAAACATATTGTAATAATATTTTAGTGGTGAGTTGAATGGCTTAATTTCCTTTCTTTTGCTGGCACTCCTGCTTTTTCAATCATCCTTGGATATGCTGAAGAGTTATGTTTGATATAATGTTGTTATCCCACTGAAGTATTTGAATACTGTGATTCTGTCTGCCCTGAGTTTTCTATTTTCCAATGAGAAGAGCCCTACTGCAGTTCTAATCATTCCTCAAACAGTCATTCATGTTCTGAAGTCTTCAACCACCTTTGTTGCTCTCATCTGGAGTTTTTACAATCATGTCAATATATTTTCTGTGATATGTGGATCAGAACTGAACACTGTACTTTTGATTGGGGCCTGACTGAGCAGCAGTAAAAGGGCAATATAATATCTCTTGACCTGCTTACAAAGTTCAACTTGATGCATGCCATAATTCTGTTTTGCTTGCTATAGCAGTTGTTACCCTACCTTTTGGTTGTATTTGAAAGTGCTCATGATTGTTACTACCTAGAGATGAGAGAGCTGAGTCCAATAAAGCATTACAGCACTCCCTTCAGCCAATTAACAAGTATCATAGATATATATCAACACAGAGGCTTATGCGTGTCAGCACTTATGGCTAGGGACATGGTGTACCATGGTAGCCTAATTCAGGTGAGAAGGACAGGGGTATTGTGGCTGAAAATAGTCCTATAATAAGGTAAGGAGAACTTCAATAATGTATGCTTCGATTGTACTTATGCAACTGGATGAGATGATGCTTATGTGACTTGACTTACTTTGTGAATATGATTTATGTTGTGGCTTTCCGCCTCTCTATCCATGGGACATACCACCCTATTAGGGTATGACACAAGGAACCCTAGAGGAGGGTCCCCCCCCATAGGTGCCGCAGTTATGATTCCGTCAGCTAAAGGTACAGTAGCTTAGGAAGAAGCTCACAGGTAAGAGAGATGTGCCGCTGGAGGAGGAGGGGTGAATGATGGGCAAAAGAAATGAATCTTGGGAAGGCCCTGGGTGAGCTACCTAATAAAGCCTGGTGGGGGAGTGACATAGTCGCTCCACCCAATCGAACCTCAGGCTTAAAGTCTTCCCATTCGATTATACTTACGCAACTGGATGAGATGATGCTTGTGTGACTTGACTTACTTTGTGAACATGATTTATGTTGTGACTTTCCACCTCTCTATCCATGGGATATACCACCCTATTACGGTATGACACGAGGAACCCTAGAGGAGGGTCCCCCCCATAGGTGCCGAGGTGATGATTCCATCAGTTAAAGGTACCTTAGGAAGAAGCCCAAAAAGAATACCCTATTGGGTGTCAAGCATTGAAGAGGCAAGAATGATGACTGAAAAAAATGACAAAAAGATTAAGGTGGACTTCCTAAGGAGAGAGGGGAAAGCCGGGGCCACCATCTGCCTCCATCCAACAGTGGAACCTAACTAAGTAACCTAAGACAGCACATTAAACTAAGGAAGTACTAACTAGCTAATATTATGACCATTGTCATGGAGGAGAGAAAAAAAAAACTTTTTAAGGCAGAAACCTCTGGGGATCCAAGGCCTAGGTCACCTTCCCTCCAGGCTGATGTTTGATTTAAGAAAGTACATTGTTAAAGAGAAGGATTCGTTAAAGAGAAGGATGAGTAGAGAGGATGATGATGGGATAGGGGAAACCCCAAAAGGAAAGCACAGATTGAAGAAGGAACATGACGCAGCAGGGACCCGAGAGGGGTATGCTTGAGTAGGCGATGGGAAGAAGTAGATCCATGTAGAAGTCAGAGGAGCAAGGGGTATTCCAGATTCGCTCACAAGAAGACTGAGGATGATGCAGACTGATGATGGTGATCGCGGCAGGAGTGCAGCAGGCTAACACGAGAAGACATAGGAAGAGGAGACAGGAAGGAACTTGAAGATGAACTTGAATGATGGTGGAGAGCAGCCAACTGGCCCTCAGTGAAGGGTGACAAACAGGAAGGCATGGCCTTGAGTGTGCTCGCATCGAGCGATCGATGGGAGCAAAATGGATGATGAACGATGATAGACGAAAGCCATGATTGGAGAGAATCCTTGATGGCTGGTATGAGATAAGGCAAGGTGAATGATGACTGGAGTCATGAACCTGATACATAGGCCAGGAGGGCTGCGGGGCAATGAGGTGGCATATGATTCATGATAGGTATGCCCAAAAGAAATATCCAGGGCAGGCCAGATGAAACCAGCTGAGGCAGACTGAGAGGCCTTGAAAGGAGTGACTCCTCGATGGCTGGGACAAGAACTGCAGGGGCCAGAGACAACCAAATGATGGGGATGGTAGTGCAAGAGAAGGCAGCTGGTAAGAAATGCAAGAGAGCAGTGGTTCAAGAAGAAAGCATATGGCCCAAAGGAGCATGGAAAGGTGAGGCCATGGCATGAAAGTGCCGAGAGGTATGACTGTGCCAGGATGGAGGTACAGAAGGCAAGAATACAGGAGGAGAAGGGTGGAGTTGTGAATCCATCAGGTCGATGAGGATCTGAAGCGGTGCAAAGGAGGAAATCCTGAGGTCAACGAGAGACATGTAGGGCAAACAAGAGCAACACAGAACAAGATAAAGTGTACAGGTAGAGGCTGCATACAGGTCAGATAGGGCAGTGAACTGATCCAGAGACGAGCAAGAAAAGACAAGTACAGCTCACATGAAGACCGAAGAAGGAGATTGGAGCAACAGAATTGCCCATTGGATCCTCAGAAAATGGCAGGGCAACAAAAGAAACCACAACAAAGGAGGAGGACAGCAGCATAGTGGCTAGATTCTCAGTGGGCAGGGAATTAACAAACTGGTTCTGCTGAGATACCAAAGTGTCTCCCTCCCATTTAGGACAGAGGGCAGTGTGCCGAACAACAGCCATCGCTGGACTGCCACTGTAGGTTCTAGTAAAGAAGGTCACAGATTTCATATGACCGTACAACCATTAAGGATTATTGATTGAGACAGTTATTGTTTGTGTACCGAAAAGAACAAGCAAGCAGAAGTGGAGGGGGAGCCGTAGGTGCTCCGAACGGATGGACATGATTGGCGACAGAGCAAATCGGCAGAGAGGATGAGCAGGAACTGCTATCGAACTGCTCGAAGCACCAGAGAAGAGGACTGGGTGATTCAGCAGACCTGGAAATGAAGGGTTGCAGAAGTGAGGCGCTGAAGGAGGAAGCCTGCACAGAAGGCGGTGGTGGAGCAAGGAATGGAGGAACGGAATGCAAAACAACAGGAAATGAACATGAACAGGGCAAAACAGGGCGCTGAAGCTGCTGAGAATGAGGTAAGGGAGGAAGGAGTGAGCAGGATATAGAATGAAAAAATGCAGCAAGCAGCGATATAGGCAGAGAAATCTGAGAGAGCAACAGGAAAGAAAAATGAGAAAGGGACACAGGGCAGGGTAAAAAGGTTGCGAGGGGGAGTGAGATGGAAGGTAGTGGGCTGAAAGAAATGATGCAAGGCAACCAGGCAAGTAGAGAACAAACAGCCGATGGAGCCTCCGGCTGAAAAAGAAATGAATCCTGGGAAGGCCCTGGGTGAGCTACCTAATAATGCCTGGTGGGGGAGTGACATAGTTGCTCCACCCAATCGAACCTCAGGCTTAAAGCCTTCCCATTAGAGCCCTTTGATCTGCATTCACTGCTTTGGTAGGTAACAAACCTAAGAATTATGACAGTTAGTGTTGCTTGGCCCAGAGGACACAGAGCATGCCCCAGATCATGGTTTCAACAAAAAAGAAAATATGAAATAAAATACAAATAAAATGTTTTTACATTGAAGGCAGCTATCTTATGTTGAGGGAGTATAATTTGCAGCTAAGGAGCATCCGTTTAAAATGTATGATCTCAGAACAACATTAGCCTTGCAAGAAGACTTCCCACAAAGGCTTTCTGATGGCTTGATCAGGCATATGGCATCAGAAGGTTACAGAATTTGGCTGAGCTCCTATGATGATATACAGTGTGAGAGGGCAAAATACAGTGAATTTCTTTATCAATAATACCAATTCAAGTGGTCAAAGTGGATCAAACTGATTTCAACCAGAGCTGTTTTTGAGACTGCAAAGTATGGCCCCTTTGCAGCATCACGTGGAGTGGCTATGTGCCATGTATCTTGGGCACATAACCACTCAACACCCAATATGCCCCCTCACCAGATGCACCAGTGCAGGGTGCACAGCCCCAACACATCTGATCCCCCAAGTCCGCAGACTGCACCATGTGGGGGCCAGGCTAGGGGCATGCCAGCACTACACACCATGCACAGCGGTGCATAGTGCTGGTCGCTGAGATGCGGAGGAGGGCACAGGGTACACCAGGGAGAACCTTGCCATAAGCCCCCTACACACCCTGTGCACACATCCTGTCTCCACCCAGATGGGATGGATAGCCCACACTACCATTAGGACCACTGCTGCCATATCTTCCTATGGCCGCCCAGTGCCACCTGCCCCAGCACACATCGATGTGTGGACCCTACCAGGTGCCCCCCCACCCAACAGACACATCACAGAGGTGCACTAGCCAAAGGATGCTGCCCCCCGAATGGCAGCGCCGGCCCACCTCTCCACCCCATCCCTGCATACCACTCCGGTGCAGCATTGCAGGGGGGTGGTGGCTTGGCCCTCATCTCACCCTCACAGCTACTGACCATCTGATTGGATGCCCGTCTGGGTCCATGACTCTGCCCCTGGCCACCCTGAAGAGTCTTGTGTGCCAGGGGGCAGGGTAGGGCCAGGGACAGGTGGTGGCCAGTAGTGAATACTGGCTGGTGCATACCTGTCCACAGGTGTGAAGCTCTGCAGGTGGGTTACGTGCCTCTGGTGCATATTACCTGCCCATTAGTGCATAGATCCCAATGTTTCTGTTTTTTCTTTTTTTTTTTTTTCCTCCATACCAAAACGCCCCCCCCCCCATCAACTGGTCTCCCCAGCCATATCACCCCAACCATGGGACTTATCTTGTCCTGCTCTTCCCCCAGGGCTTGCCCCCCCCCAATGAGGTTGGCAGGGCCCCCTTCAAGTCCCACTGGAAACAGGATCTGATTCACCTGGACATGCACAGATAGTCGGTCAGCAGTTTTTCCCAACATTTCTTCCTAGCATGGAGGAAGTGGCATGCAATGACACTAATGGCTATGCCATGCACACTCCTGTGCCCAGCACACCAGTTGTCTACCCCGCCTCTGCTCCTCATTGCACAGTGTCGGTGTGCCGGCCCCCCAACCACCACTTGGGGGCCAGGCTAATACCGACTACTGCTTCTGACCCTGCCCTGAGGGGAAGAGCAGTCCTTCGGATGATCAATCCTCCTCTCCCCAGCTCAGCCGCTGGCTCCTGAGGTCACTCCCAACCTCAGATCATTGGCACTGCAAGTGATAGTGCTTCTGCTGTGCAAGTGGGTTAGCAATGTTTCTGTTAAAACTGAATCAAGTCCCTGTAGTTTAAGGGTTTGGATTCTTTTGGAAACTGTTTATTTCAGCTTTCATTGAACTGTATGGATAATAACTGGTAACAAGGCAGAAACACTCAAATGCTTTTGCAAACTTCAACAGGAAGGTCACAAAACATTCTGCTCTACTGAACATGCCAGTTTCAGAAAGATATATAAGTGTTGGACTCAGAGAAGCTATTACTGCAGGTTTGTGAGCTCTCAATCCAGCATAAAATATGCACTTCAAAATATTCTTTTGTTCTTTATGTTTAGCTATTAGGTGAAGAAAGATTTCAAGATATTGAGAAAATTAAAACCATTGGAAGCACATACATGGCAGTGTCAGGACTGTCTCCTGAGAAACAGGTGAGGCATGTACCGCATAAATTCAGTCACACAAAATGTTATGTATGTGTGTATTTATTTATTTGAAACTACTCCAACTGGGAAAACCACATGAGATGCAGCATCCTGTTTGCATGGGGGTCTGAGGAAGCACAGTAGCAGTTAACTGGTTAACATTGTCCAGCAGGAATAGTTCCAAGCAAGTTAAAATTTAGAAGGTAAAAAAACTGAAAAGGAAAAGAAAGATCAGGCAAAATACTGTACAACAAGCATATATGCTTTTCTACAGTGCCACCCAGTGTTGGCCCTATGTATTAGCCACAAGCCATTTTTTTTAATCATTTTGATAAAACAATCAGTTTCATTTATTGTATTTATTTTTAATTTGCATTATTTCCATCCTGCACCACTGCTCCATCTTTGCACTTTTTCCACCCTGTACCACTGCCCCTCCTGTCTCTGTCAATCACCCAGCACAATCACATCAAATAAGGTCCTCACCATTCAACTTCCCAGCTTACCCTCTGAGATGAGCTGGTAGGTTGGCAGGTTCCCCCCCTCCACAGACCCTATGAGTGCTGAGGGGTATGGTAGGGTACACAGGGCCCGAATGCATAAAGTGTCATATTGTGGTGGCAGAAAAGATTACTACATTTAGCCAACCCCTTGGGACACTTACACACAAGGCTCCAACGTCCACAAGCACATGCACATAGGTGGCACCATGAGGAGCCATCAGTCATCCCAGGTCACCATTCCTGGCTGCACCTCCACCTGTGATTACCAAAGTGGCAGTGTGGGTGCAGAGCTCAGCATCCTTCTTCCCAGCAGAGGGAGAGCATCATCTGGGATGCTCCATCCCTAGCCTTTCACCCAGTCCTCCTGTAGCCTGACCTTGTTCCTGACCCTGGGACACCAGCATTGAAAGTGCCCCCTGAGGAAGGCCCTGTGTTAGGCTGAAGCACTGGGGATGTAGGGCGCTTTCCTGGGCTACTTTGCCACAATAAATATTGGATATTTTCATCCAGCCGAGTTTGTGCTTTTTGTGGAACGAGTGCTGAGTTTTCTTTCTTTGTTCATTGTTTGAGCTGACTGCCCTTACTCAAGCACCAGGAGTCTTGTTGAGCACACAGTTTTACACATTGGGATTGGGAGTGGCAGCCCTGCCGCAGCACTGATGGACCAGATACAAAACATCAGTTTTAATTACCTGCTGTTAACTAGTGTTTTTATGCCATGTTAGCAGCTGACCATTGGAATACAAAAATTAATAAAACAGGTAAAAGACTAAAACAGAAGGTGGGTGGCTAATAAAAAGGCAGTTTAGCCAAATAGCTAATTATTTTTGTCAATTAGAGCTAATATGGCTGCCACACCCAAATGTATCCTGGGTTCTTTTGTAATAAATGCACTTGTATTGCTCACGTGTGGGTGGAGCAGATACCAGGTTAGATGGAAAGATAAATTGGCCAGCAATAAGACATAATGACGGAAGAATCAATACATTAAATGTATTAAATAAAGAGATTAATCCAAGACAAGGTAAATATGACAGGCAGAATTGATGAAACAAAAGGACAAATTTATAGTTGCTGTGTTTTCATGTTTCCGATGGCACAATTTTGGATTAAGTGATATTCACAAAGCTGGAACAATTGGTTGAATGATACATTTTTTTCATCATTAGGGAAACTGCATTCATAGCTCAGTTACAGATCACCAGCTTAAAATGTATACTGGTGCTTTTCATCTGAATCTCAAGCCTCTACAGTTTTTGTTGACTGGGAAAGGAGGACTAGACAATTCTATTTTTAGCCTCATCCCAGGGGAGGAGGATACAGATGGATGCCCACTGGCATTGAACCAGATTAAGCTGTTGGTGGTATTTTTTTAGTGAATGAGAATTTAGTGAGTGAGTTCACACAGAATGCTGAAGAACTGCATGCTACGTCCTCAGTTTCTCCTGCTTTTATTGCAGTAACAACTTTTCAAAGCATTATGAAATCACATCAGTTGCTCACCAGATTGACAACAAGTCTCACTACACATTTCATGCTCTATCCTTCTAATTCCTCTGGCAGTGTTTCTGTCAGTTGTATTTCCATGGGCAGCAATGATGTGTAGAACGTAGAGGCATGGCCATGATTCTTTATATCATAATTACTGGTGTGCACATAAGCTTTTTCCTGAGTCTGATGGTTTGGGCAAATCAGAACCGGAACCAAAAATGTAATATGGGGGGAAATAAATGGTATATTTATTTAAAAAATACAATGAAGGGTGCAGATATAGGGCTATTGCTCAGGACACTGGTGACTCAGGTTTGTGAAGAGCCTGGGTTGTTGGACCAGCCATGGGGAGGAAGATTGAGTGACTCTGAGAACTCACTCCTTGAAGTGGAGAGGCAGCACACTCTGCAGTGCGATTGCTACCTGGGTGGTATCATAGCAGGAGCCATTCTTCAGGGTGTGGAGACATCACTTGGACTTGGTGTGGGAACACAGTTGTTCGTGTATGCTGGGAATGGAAGAAAATACAGAAGAAAAAAAACATTCTCAGTCAATGATGATGATGGCCTCCTCTGCAGGCCCTGCACCTTTGACCAAGACACCCTCAACCTTGACCCTTCTCCATTGGGGAATGTGGACCCCTTCAGCCTTGGCATGAGGGGTGACGCATGGGAAGAATGGAGATGTGAGACCTGGAGAAGACAGTGACAAGGCAGGGGGAGGCTAGTAAAAAGGAGTCAGGCTGGCAGAAAGAAGAGAAAAACTAAAAAATTGAAAAAAACAGAGTAAAAGTACACAGCACCTCTATGTACACTGCACTTAAAAGGCCAATGTTAACCAGTGGCTTCACTTTCTACTCCTGCTGTGCTATTTTGGTCCTACCTAGCCTATTTTGAACCACCTAGGAAGGGGCTGTATGTTTAAAATGATGCTACTTGGTCTATTGACTGCAACATTGGTTTTGGAACCAGAGAACTTAGTTTCAAATCTAACCAGAGTCATTTCATTCCCCTTTCATTCCCATGTGACCATCAGCAAGTCATTAAAACCCTCAGTACTTCAGTCCCCAACTCCGCACCCAGTTGTGAAAATGGGTAAATGCAACCCCCTGTCCGACTGAAGATTTGATATTGTTTCTTAGCTGTGCTGTCCTGGGTAAAAAATGTAAAACAAATCCTGTCTAATTTCCCTTTGTACACCAACCACCACTGATACCACTTATTTCACATTACCAAGGATGTTTCTCTTCTTATCCCTCAAATCTGTCCCCATACAAACTCCTCTTTTGCTCCTGCCTCCTTACCGTTTTGTGTCTTTGAAGCATACAGCAGTGTGTGTTCCATCCCTCATCCTCCACATCTCTCTTCACCTATGTGTCCGTAATGGGGGGGGAGAACCTGAGCTTCAGACTCCTGACAGTCGTTAGAGCTTTATGACAAAAAAAAGAATAACAGTCTTCAGAGGGCACAACTACACATGCCTCTATCCTCTGAAACACCCTGAGCCTAAACTGCTCCCGTTAATTCAAATAAGCACCATGCATATGGCCAGTCATGAGGAGGAAGGCAGTAGACGGGCATGCTATAGAAAGGCTGAGTCAGAGGGATGCAGTTTGGGAGCTGGAGTTGCATAAAAGCTTTCCTCACAACAGGATGCTCTTACATAAATCCCACCCCCAGACTGCATCAGTGGCTCAGCCTTCCTATCGTCTGCCCACCTACTCTTTTCCTCCTCACACCTGGCCAGCCACGTGGTGCTCATCCTGCTGCTTCCCCACATCGCAGGTCATCAGGGGAGTGGCTTAAAGATTCAGGGGTTGGGGGATGGTGCCCACACATTTGTGCCCCCCAAAGACTGGGATCCTGCCTTTATATTTTTAACTATGATGAGGGTAAGGAGGAAGGTGCATGATTTGCTGGAACATATTTTTAAAAATTGGCCTAATACAAGGCCAGGCCAGCTCCACCCAGTTCTCACCCAGTGGATTGGGCCAACTGGATTTTCTAATCCAGCTTGCTGCACACCCTTATTATAAGTTTAGCCACATGACACTCTTATGGTTGAACTGGACACTCAGGCCCAGATATTCAAACTGCGCCAGGCTGTGGCGCAAGCCTGGATGCAGCTCAACTTTGTTGCGCAGGGGTGTAGCCTGGGTGATATTCAATGGAGCTGCGCTATGGCGCAGCAGCTTTGAATATCGCACCCTGGCTACCCCCACTGTGCATGGCACAGTGGCACTGTGCCAGCGCAAGTCACCAGAGTGGAGCATGGAGATGCACTAGCACAAGTGCCATTGTGCCATGAAAAGCACCTGTGATATTCAAAAGGGGACATGCAAATGGGGCCATAATTTATGTGAGACACACATGGGGCCATTTGCATGTCATTATGGCCCCATTTGTATGTCATTAGCATGCAGGATAGCCGATCCCTGATGTCTTGCACCTGGCGCCCTGCCAGGCAGCAGCCGTCGAGGACTGAGGCCCCCTGCAGCCTGATCGTGGGCATTTGTGTATAAGAATAACCCCTTCCAACATCCCTGGTGGTCCAGTGGACCACTATGTGCCCGATCACGAGCATCGGTATTATAACCCCCCCATGTCCAATATCCCTAGTGGTCCAGTGGACCGATTGTTGCCGATCACGGGCATCTGTAAAGCATAAAGTATTCCTATTACCCTGGTGATCTAGTGTACCCCCTCCCCACCCGCCCACTGGGCCCCACCACCCCGTCCCCCGTCAGCAGGCGGGGCGGCAGCACCCCACCTGCCTGCCCCACCACCCGCTGACTGGCAGCTCAGTAGGGCTGCACGCCCATCGGTTCACAGCATGAGCCAATGGGCATGCAGCCCATTTCATATTACTTCAGTCCAGATATGTGAATGAATTCCATTTATATCTGGACTGAGTAGAATAGTATGTGGTTGCACGCCCATTGGCTCACTGATGAACTAATGAGCATGCAGCCCTACGGAGCTGTCAGTTGGCGGGCAGGTGGTGGCGTGGCTGCCACCCACCCACTGACCGGGGGGAGTGGGGTGGTGGGGCTCAGTGGGTGGGTGGAGAGAGGGGTACACTAGACCACCAGAGTAATAGGAATATTTTATATTTTACAGATGCCCACGATTGGGCAGTGATCAGTCCACTGGACCACCAGGGATATTGGACGTGGGGGATTCTTATACACAAATGCCTGTGATCGGGCACATAGTGGTCTACTGGACCACCAGGGATGTTGGGAGGGGTATTCTTATACTCAAATGCCCACGATCGGGCACATAGCGGTCCACTGGACCACCAGGGATGTTGGAGGGGGGTTATTCTTATACACAAATGCCCGCGATGGGGCATGGGGGGTGCTGCCAGGTGCAGCAGGAACTCGGGTGGCCACCCACATGTGGCAGCTGCCGTGTTGTGCCCTGCAATGTGGCAGCTCACCTGTGGGTGGCCATCACTTGTTCCTTTTTTTTTTAGCTTAACTTTGTGCAGGCGCAGGTAGGGGTTGCGCATGCATGACTCTGCACATCTCAGCCTGAATATCGGGCTGTGCAGGTTATGCATGGGCACGCTCCCCCACCTGTGCCAGCATACATTACTGATGCGCTCCGGTGCATCGGGATTTGTGCGGCGCACTTTTCCCTTTTGAATATCACGGCGGGGCGCATCAGTGGGTTGTGCATGGCGCAACACTGTTGTGCCCTCGGCAACCCTTTTGAATAGCTGGGCCTGAGAGTAAATTTTGTGCTTCAGTGTGCCTTTCCTGTTTGAGAACAGAAATCTACTGGAAGAATGCAAATGAAGTCTTGTGTGATGTACAGTAGCCCAGGTTAGAAGAGTAAGCATTTTCACAGCATGGGAAATAATTCCCACAATAAAGAAAAAATGAATGATGCTACCTCAATAGTGCAGTAGATGGGCAGATCCTTACCATGGTAGAGACCTAGGTTACTGCTTCAAGCCTGGGATATTCCTGTAGGCTGTCCAGGGTAGGATCCAGCATCCCACATTATCTTCTCTGAAGAAAGAGGACCACAGTGCCTTCTGCTTCACCATCATCAACCTTGTAACTACTGGTGATGATGCAGCTGGGAGCGCATTTAAGCAGGGTGGGCAGGACTGCAAGCAGTGTGTCACAACATCTTGTTCTAAGCCACAACTTAACTGTCAGGTCGTGTTACAGGGAAAACTGTGGAGGCTTAGAGGAGATAGGTAGCTGGTGATCTAGGAGGTGTGAGCAAGGGTTATCCTAGACAGGAAACAAGACCAGTGGTGAGGCTAAAGGATGACCTCAGGCTTCCCAAAAATTCTGAAGGGAAAATGTTTAAAAAATTAAAAAGAATGAAGTGCATGAATTAAGGACTCCTTTTCAATGTGTGTTCTTATATTTTGAGAGTAAAGCTGAAGGTTTTTGAGTGGCTTCTCAGTGCCCTCAGAGGATGTTGTCTTGAAGTACAGTGAATGATATACAACGAATAATGTATGGGCAACCTTGCACAACAAGGCTATGTTTTCATCGTGGGATTCTGAAGACACTATAGACCTCAAGATTAAAGCTTGAGAGATCGCAAGTGTCTTTAGAACCCCATGATGGAAACACAACGAAGTTGGGCATGGTTGCCCATATTTTATTTTTTTTATCATATACATTTTTTGGATTTCAAGAAACATACAGACACCAAAGAGATGTTTGGATAGACTTTCACCTAAATACAATTTTACAAATTCACAACTGAATTAGAGAAAGCAGCAATGACTAAAGACCTGGTTCTCTGTACATAGTTTTGTTGAAAGTACAATAACAGTTTTTGATATTTGAACTATACTGCAACAACTTTTTTGACCTTTGAGCTGTACTACAACATCTTTGGAACTGTAGTACAACAAGAAAACTGAGCCAACTGATTTCCACGTATAATAAAACCTAACCATGTACTGTAGCTGTGATATGAATAGGTGCACTAGTTTCTAACCACAGACATGCCAAAAGAAGGACTTTGGCAGATTGAGTCTAAAGGCCTGTTCAGGACAACGCTTCAATGACATTCCCCCTCTGCTTCATTTGGTTATAGCAAGTCTGAAGGACCACTCAGGACCATGATTCAATAGTTTATGCCCCCCGAGTGAATCTAAAGGATCTCTTGGGCAGTGTAAAAGCAACCACTGGCCAATGAGCATTTTGCTATGCATGTCTTTATTTAGCTATAATAACACTGTCCAAGTAGACAAATTGCTGCCGCAGATCAAAGTTCAATCCTGTTTTAAACATGTGGCTAAAAGTTTTCTCATCTGGCTATAAAGTTGGTGTTAGGCATCTAGTGAGGACACAGTTCATTGCCCCCCATTCTGCTCTAGCCCCGCTTGGACTCATGATTCAAATGATTTCCCTCTCTGCTTAGAGTGAGGATTTAAACATATACACAGGGGATTTTATATTTTAAAAACCAAAAGGTGGAAACTCCCATTGGGGATGTATTTTGTTACAATGGGTGGCATTAAACGAAAATGTGTAAACTGAGTATGAAGTGGCCTGACTCCAAGCACTGTATACAGATAATCTCCATTTGTGAGGGGACAGGATTTTCACAACTCTTGTGTAGCTACAGTCCTGCCTCCACACACAAAATGGTAAACTGCATCCTCTACGTCAGGCCATTCCATAATCTGTTCCATCTGGGATGTTCAAAGGTCCTGCTGCAGGATCATGACCTGATTTTGGTGAGGATTTATGGCATGATGTAACTGTGGCAAAACATTTGAATATAGTTTTTAAATGTTTTGCGACATTTACAGAAACTGACACTGCTTTACAGTAATATAACAACTGGTGACCCTCGTTAACAACTCATTTTCAATTCAAATGTCATAATAACCTGGTATGATGTCACACCCGGTTATTACAACATTTCAGTCTGGCAATTTTTCACTGCCCCGGAGGAAGCACAAATGTTCACACCAAACTTCTGTCACATTTGTTCCCGCAGGTACAGCAGTTTAACACTTAAAAAAGTTACCGCTCAAGAGAGCTTTTTGTAAATATTTGTTTTTTCCCTCTCTCTCTCCTCATAGTGATGACTTGGTTGCACTTTTGTTTGTGCTAGCTTTTCAGAAGGACAGTCTCTTTAAACAAATCCCTGCATCAGTTGCAGTTATAAATAAAATAAAACATACGCATGTATGTATCTATGAGGGTTTTTTTCACGGCACTGGTGTGTAAACAAAACCTCATAATACACTAATGTCTATGCATTATTGTATATATAACGATGCATGTGTTATCAGAAGACTTTTTTGTGCCACAATTCACAGTAAATGAGTACAATACATAAACCACCTTTTAGGTCTATTTTACTGTTGCAAGGATCAAGGATGCTGCATGATCATGCTGTCAGTCCCCCATGCACCTTTGAAATTCAGGTTGCAGTATCTATGGTATCTTTATGAATGAACAGTACACACATTTTTAGTGGGTGGCCTACTGTACTGAAGGAGAATTGCATAACTTACTAGTGACTGACCCACTTATGAGCTATTCAGCTTTCCTCACTTGAGAATAGATCACATATCACCAAGGAAACCATATGAGACAGATACACAGACAGACAGCTAGATACTGTATTAACAGATTATATTTGATGTAAAATAAGTATAGCTATATTTACTTAAGTGACAATTACACTAAAATAAAATTGCACTAATTGACCAAAACTGCATCTTTTCAACGGTCATAAATTAAGAGCTAATTGCAGATAGTGAAATCAAATTTGTGCAATTGTAGACAATTAGCACAATGCACTAAATATAACTTGTGCAAGAATAAACAGTTCTACAATGGAATAGATAGATACAGTAGATAGACAGACAGACAGATAAAAAGACAGACAGGCAGGCATTCTTAAATACTTAACTACAACAGACAGACATTCTTACAAATGAAAGTACCACACACAGACAGGTAAGAAGATAGACAGATAGACAGATAGACAGATAGATAGATAGATAGATAGATAGATAGATAGATAGATAGATAGATAGATATTGTTACATATTTAACTAGCACAATACCACTGGGGTTTCAAAAGGGTGCTACTGTATGTGAACTGCAGAAATGAATGCAAAAAACTGGTTAATGTTTTCTACAAAAATATCTGTTTGTGTTTTTATGCTGCCTATTCTTGGTGGAATGTATCAATATCCCTTCTAGTTTGTCGGTGTTATCAGTGTAGAGTGGGACATGGAGTGGACTGACTAGTGGTGCCACAACTTCATGCAGCTTTAACCAGGCAGAGACAACAAAGAGAATAATAATCATGTTTCACTAGCCAAACTGGGACCACACATCTTGAGGGTTATAAAAACACCAACAGACATGCCCTTTAATATGTCTTGTTTTTTTAATGTTCTAGCAATGTGAAGACAAATGGGGCCATTTGTGCGCTTTGGCAGACTTTACAATAGCTCTGAATGAAAGCATACAGGAGATAAATAGGCATTCCTTCAATAACTTTGAACTTCGAATCGGTAAGTAAACAAGAGCTGGCAGACATCTTCTGTTTTTTGTAAGCTGCCTTCTGACCACATTGATCTTTTTATATTAAAAAAGAACAGGCTAATAAAAGTCTGTCTTACTAACATATGTCAGGAGATCTGGCCTCAAGTAAGCTTAGAACTGTTAAGCACTAAACTATATAAAATTGGTATGTGAAAAGTAAAATTCCTATGTGTTAATTAATGAATGGTGATGCATGTCTCCATAACAACTAACTCTATTTATATATCTCTTAAAAACCTGCTTTTCATCGTATAACTAACACAAGAATACTCCACATGGGGCAAATGGAACTGCCCAGTGCTAAGTTCTCAGCCAAAGTTATCTTTTCAGAAAATTAGGCAATTTCTGTTCCTTATTATCATCCAGTTTACCTTGACATTCTTCGTTCTGACTGAAAAGCACATGACCAATCTATGAAGATGTTCATATTTCCCCTTTATGGGAAAATTATACAGTTCCATTCACTAGCCTTGTTCTGAAACCACCCAGGCAGAAAATCAAAATGTGCACTTAGACATCTGGAGCATCAAGTATAGGATCATTTGACCTTTCTCAAAGTTCCCACTGCAGATATCTGATTGCCTTTGCCCTCTCAGGTATCTTAACAGATAGCACAGGCCTGTTTTCAAAGTCTTCACTCGTCATAGTATTTAAGATCATAAAATGTGTTATTTTGAGAGACTTTCCACAAGCAATGAATTTTCTAGCTCAGAAAAAAAACTGGTTGGGTAAAAATGTCTGGAAATGTTGATTCAGTATTGCAGATGTTTTATTTTGTTACATTTTAAGATTAAACAATTACTGCAGTTCATTTTTTACATTAGAATGGACTCTGTCTACATCTTCCCCAATCTAAATATTACATTTATGTAATAAAATATACATGCAGTTATACTTAAGGGATATGTTTTGAGAATTGCAAGGTAACAGCACACTTTTAAATAGTCATGTTTCAAACTAAAAGATAAATGCAGTCAGTTCAGAGCAGATCCTGTATGAAATACCAGCAGCTTACATTTCTGTGCAGGAGAGATTTAGCAGAGCTGTATGAGCCCTGTTTGTTGTGGTGTGCTTTTGTACAATTTACAGTAGTTATACAGAATAGCACAAATATGAAGACTCATTATATTTTCATTGGATCCCTGCTTCCAGCCAGTTTTGCAGTTGAAAATATTAAAGCACAATGAGGGAAAATAGCTTGCTGCAGATTATGTTGTGAGCCACTAGCTGTGGTGGGATTTTAGTAAGGCATTTGATCAGGTAGCTCCTATAGAGCTAGTACAGTACTCAAAATCAGTAGACATGATATTGATAGCAAGTGATAAGATGGGTCAGGAATTGACAAGTGATGGGAGACAGAGGGTCTGTGTTAGGGTAATTCTGCTGCTGATCTGAGCAGTTGTTTAACACCCAAAATAAGGAACACCCAAACCACACGACACTATTATTAAGATTCTCTACACTTCTCTGTTTTCATGGCATTGTGCTACAATGCTAACTAATGCCTAAACATAGTTTTTTACAATTCATTTTTGTCTGTTTTGGAAAAGGACACTTAACAGAGGCTAGGTGGTCTCATGGTTAGTGAAGTGACTTGGGAAACAAGATGTCACAGGTTCAAACCCCACTAGAACCAAATATTTGTTGTGTGACCTTAAGCAAGTCACATGACTTCCCAGTGCTCTAGTCCACCCAATTGTGAAAATAGCAAAGGCAGGACCATACTAAAAGGAAGATGTTGCATTTCATCTGGGCTTTACTGGGTAAACAAGTTGTAAAACAAATAATAAAATGCATATTAATTTGTACTGACTATGCCGACTATCAACTGCCATTTTTAGTAGTGTTGGTGTCAAACAGTTCCTGGAGTCCAGAAGCACTCCTCTCCTTCACTCCATGTCATGCCAAGCAGTCCATGGCATCAAGCGGCATCTTCTCCCTCATCCCACTCCAATATTAAGTAGTTCTTGACATCCAGTGACACCCCCACCCTTACTCAGCCCTGTGCCAAGCAGCCACTAGTGTCCAGTGACACTCTCTGTCCTCACCCTGTTCTAAGATCTCCCTGGTGTCCAGTGTAACCACACTGCCTCACCCTACCCCATATCAAGTAGACCTTGGTGTCCTGTGACAGGCTCACTCGATGTGTTGAATCAAAAATTCATTTATTTAAGTATAATACTTATGTAAGGTGAACCTCAGCCAGATACCAAGTGAAATACAACCCCAGTGCTTCACCTTCAAACAAGGTTTCATTAGGGGGCGAGTACTAGGAGGCTAACAAAATATTTTATAGTCCCCACTGATGACGTCAGAACAGTAATAGTCGCAGTGTCCACATGAAAGATACTAGTATCTGACTTGTTTTTGCCTAGAAGTCTTCTATTGTAATGAGGTCTTAATTTTGCATAAATGTTTACCTTTACTGAATTTTCACATTTTGAAAACAGCTTAATCTGGTTCAAAGTCAGTTGACATTCATCTGTATCCCTTTCCCCCGGGTCGTGCAAGAAAATAGGCAGGAGCTTCCTGCCCTGGACAGCGGATAGCATAATGCCTCCACTCACCTCTGTGGCTGGCCATTGAGTCAGAAATGCAATTTACAAAATACATGAACACTGTATGTATTTCATAAATTGTAGTTAGCAAATCTGTAATTGCATGAATGTGATTATGAGATAGGACATGCAATTGGTACCCTGGTAAGATAACATTTATTTAGGCAAATCCACCCATAATAAAATACTTTTAATAACTCCTTTGCTACTGTCCTGGTTCTGACTGAATGTAAAGGAATACTGTAGCTTTGGAGACTCCAGTGGCATAATTCACAACTGTCATAATGTACTGATGACCCCAACACTTTTCACCAGAGGCCCTACCATGTCTATTCCAATTTTATGAAGGGAGTATTTATTAATTCCATGGGAATTAAAGGGACCTTCTTAGCTTTGAGGCAATTATCTGGCACTCAGCAACAGGCACAATCATTAAGCACTTCTTTATATATTTCTGGCCAGAAAAACAGAGTGAGGATTTGCTCCTGAGTTTTATACCTTCCTAAATCTCTATTGAGGGGGAGAGCATTCACTCACGCAATATCTCATTTCATGTGGACCTTGGTACAATTAACCAGTGCCTGAGGGTCCCCATCTGCCCTTTTTTATCAACTGTGTTTACTGTGGTATGTCACATTTGAACTCAAAATAAGGGAAACCCTTACCTTATGTTTACTGGTAACAATGGGATTTACCACCACCAGTTGCTGATATTTTAGTGATTCATCAGCTTTTTGTTCTGCGGTATTGTAATCAAAGCTGGGTTTTTAACACATCAGGACCTTAAAATACAGTTCTGTAGTTTCAGTGGAGGTGGAGGCTGCCTCCTTCTTTGGCGTTGCTGAAGCAACTCCCATAGAGGCGTCACTTGAGCCCGGGTCCTCTCACTACTTTGGAGAGTGGGACCCCATCCTTCTTCTGTCATTGTCTTTGTTCATAGGTATTTCTGGGATTATAAGTAAGTTAGCCCCTGGTTCCCAAAACAATCACCTCACTCCAGCTGCAAGAAGGCAAGAAAACTCAGGTAAAATTCAACCCAGATTTCTGTTTCAGACTCTTACTTGTAAGTAGTTTAAAATGAGCAAGCTCCTATCTTCAGCTGCAATGGGAACAAAAGTCAGTTAAAACCCTGCCCCAACTCCTGAGACAGACCCCCCTGTAACAAGCAATTCAAACTGAGCAAAAGGTATCAAAAGTAAGAAATATAAATGTTACTGAAGGGATTCCTGTTGCAATCACCAAAAAATCCTTTTCCTCTGAACTTAGGCTGAAAAGAAGCACGAGTTCTCACTGCCACTCCTCTCCCCATCTGTTTGGTCCTCTCCTACCTGCAGATCTTTTTGGCTATAGCTACCTGAATGCCCTGCTTCTAATTGAAGAAAACAGAAAGAAATAAGCAAACTCTACCCCAGACACCAATAATCTGTGTGGTTAGACATGTCCACCAACCCACTCCTCTTCCATTGCACCTGCAGAAAAAGATTTGTTACTCAGGTACAAGACCTGGCTATTTAAAGCCCCTTTAGCCCTTTGTTAAAAATGAGTGCCCTTTTTCCTGTTGTCTAATTGGTTCCAGTGTGTTAACCCCCCGGTTCCGAAACAATTATCTTATTCTAGCTGCAAGAAGGTAAGAAAAATCAGGTAAAATTCAGCCCTGACTCCTGTTTCAGACTCTTACTTGAAAGTAGTTTAAAATGAGCAAGCTCCTATCTTCAGCTGCATTGGGAACGAAACTCAGTTAAACCCCTTCCCCACTTCCTGCAACAGACCCCACTATAACAAGCAATTCAAACTGAGCAGAAGGTATCAAAGGTAAGAAATATAACCACCAGTGAACAGATTCCTGCTGCGATCACCAAGAACTCCTTTCCTTTGTGAACCTAGGCTAAAAATAAGCATGAGTTCTCACTGCCACTCTTCTCCCAATCTGTTCGGTCCACTCGTACCTGCAGATCTTTTCAGCTGCTGCTCCCCTGAATGCTCTGCTTCTAACAGAAGAAAACGGAAAGAAATAAGCAAACTCTACCCCAGGCACCAACAGTCTGTTTGCTCAGACATGTCCACCAACCTGTTCATCTTCCCCTGCACCTCCACAAGCTATGATTTCCTCCACAGCTGCCAAGTGGTCGAGAGGGCACCTGACCTCCATGCTGACTGCCCTCCCCCGAGTGGCTGCTGAATCCTGCTGCAGATACGATGACTGGGTTCCACTGCACACTTACAAACAGCCATCTGCCCTCCCCCAAATGGCTGCTGAATCCTGCTGCTGCTGCCAAGTAGTCAAGAGGGCACCCGACCTCCATGCTGACTGCCCTCCCCAAAGCGACTGCCAAATCCCACTGCAGATACAATGACTGGGCTCCACTGCACACTTACAAATGGCTGTCTACCCTCCCCCAAGTGGCTGCCAAATCCTGCTGCAGCTGCCAAGTGGTTGAGAGGGCACCCGACCGCCACGCTGACTGCTGTCCCCTGAGTGACTGCCAAATCCTGCTGCAGCTACAGTATAACGACTGGGCTCCGCTGCACACTTACAAATGACCATTATACTTTCCCCCTTGCAACTTATCACGGCTCACCACTAGATGCTGCTGGTGCTCCAAAAAGTGAAAAAATACATCTCCTGGCTGTAATTCTCACCTAAGCCTGACTACCTTCGGTGCCCCAGCCCATATTCTTGTTCCCTCATCACGATGCTCACCACACACGCTCTTCTCACCCTCCTTGTGCCCTTAGTGTACCTTCCACCCTCTTCCCATTCAGAGCCACTGGTCTGTCACTCACCCAGCTTCCCCGAGCTGCCCCCCACACACCCCTCTGCTACCTCCTCCCTCATCCCTCCCTCTGTTATCCTCATCCTCACTTGGCTACCGGGGGCTTCTATACTTCCCCCTAGCTTCCATGGTGGTCTGCTTGCCCTCAAGTTCCCCCTCTGGTAACTCTAGGACTGCCGCAATGGTCCCCCTCACCCTACAGAAAGGAAATGTTAGCCCTAGCCAGAAACTTGGCAACTTTACTGCTGGCTGGGGACATCAAGTCAAACCCTGGCCCAACCACCCACCCCCCACTCTGCAGCTCCCAAAAGGCCTAAAATGTGCCCACCTACACATTAGGAGCTTCCTTCCAAAAAATCGCTCTACTACAACCTATTGTCTTATCCCTTATGCCTGACATTCTAATTATCACTGAGACTTGGCTAAAACTACACACCCTGGATGCTTGCATCTCAATTCCAGGATATAACATAATCTGACAGGATCGACCCAAGGCCAGATGTGGTGGTGGCATCGCAATGTAGATTTCCTCCTCCCTAAATTTCTCCTCCATACCGCTGTCACCTATTGACACCTTAATGGTGAAAATCTCAGTCCCCAAATCCATCCCAATTTTTATCGCCGAAAACTACCACACCCCCAACACTCCTGTGTCCACTATCATGGACCACCTAACAACCTTAAAATCCCATACCTCGGGTGGGGAACTTCATGTTCTAGTTGACTTTAATGCAAATTGGCTCTCTGCATCTACCTCTAAAATTTGGAATGGTATAGCAGCCCTAAATCTGTCACAAATGATTACAGAACCCTCCAGACTAAACTTTAAAACTCAGAACCACACGCTACTGGATTGGTCACTCACCTCCCATCTGCATTGGATAATTGTGGCAAGTCTGTTACCCAACTCTCTCAGCGACCATCATCTAATCTATTCGGTAAGAAAAATTCATAGACCCAAGGCTCACCCCCAAAACAATTCTAGTACGGTCTTTCAAATCCCTGGACCTTTCCTCCCTTCTATCTGACCTGGCTAATTTTGACTGGTCATTCATCCCCTGTGCCCCCTCTATCAGCTCTCCCCTAGACTATTTTAAGTCCAAGCTCCTCTCAGTCTGGGACTCCTATCCCCACTCAGATGGACCAGGGTGCGGGGCTCCCACCTACCCTGAATCACCGCTGACATCATGGATAGCCTCAAAGCTAGGGACCAGGCTCGGAAGGCCCATAAAGTTACTGCCACCACCTCAGCTTCACTGAAGTACCTCTCTCTTCATAACGCATGCACAAGACAAATCCGCTGCGCAAAAGCAAACTACTTCCAATCCACCTTCCAAACAAATATTAATCACCCGTCTAAATTCTGGAAGGTGGTACAGTCCTTCTTCTCTCCCACACCCATCTCAACCACCCACCCCTGTCTTAAATCCCAGTGACTCCACAATATTGAACCCACTCGCAGTAGCCTCTGAGTTTAATTCTTACTTCATGAACTGTACCTCATCTCTCCTATACATTCTCCCTCCTACTCCTCCAGCCCCACCTGCCTCCAACTCTACTCATGCTTCCCCACCCGCTTTCTCCTTCTGACATGCTACCCCGTCCAATGTTTACAATGCCTTGATTGCATTAAACCCTACAAAGGGCAAATGTTCTACTGGTTTGGACTCCAAATTGCTCTTCCTGTCAGCCCTGCCATCTCCTTACCTCTGGCCTTCCTCTTCAACCTTTCCTTCTTGCTCTCTTCTATCCCAACTGAATGGAAGCATGTCACAGTCTTCCTCCTTCCGAAGAGTGGCAATCCCTCCACCCCTGGAAACTATCACCCTATCTCCCTCCTTCCCATCCTTGCAAAACCTCAAGAACACTTAGTCCTCTCCCAGCTCTACTCTTTCTTTGACTCCTCTGCCTTCTTCACTCTATACCAGTCTGGGTTTAGGAAGTCCCATTTCACCGCTGCCTCCCTCCTGAGGCTCACCAATTCCAGCCTTACCGACATGGACCAAGGCCTCATCACCTCTGCCATCTTTGTCAACCTCGCAAAGGCCTTCGACACCATATCCCACCCTCTCCTCCTTTCCAAACTCTCCCAAGCAGGGCTCTCTAGTGTTGCCAATAGCTGGTTCCATTTCTACCTCATTGGCAGGACACAGTCTGTCTGGACTGGCAACTCCACCTCCTCCTCCTCCTCCTCCCTCCCCATCTCAATGGGTGTTCCCCAAGGCTCGGTCCTTGGCCTACTACTGTTCTCCATTTTCCTAAATGATCTGCCCTCTGCCTGCCCACACACTTTCATTCACATACAGTATATGTGGATGATACTATCCTATATACATCAGGCCCTGCAACTTCTGATGTGGCAACCAGACTTCAGCATGATTTCAACAATGTTCAGCTCTGATTTCACTCAAATCAACACTTCCTGAGTGCTAAGAAAACAGTCTCCATGTCCTTTAGCACAAGGCAGAGTTTTTCTCGGCTCCCCTCCCTCCCCATCTTCCACACCCTGGATGGGACAAAACTGGAGGACTGCTCCTCCTTTAGATATCTTGGTGTTCGGCTTGACCAACACCTTGACTTTTCTGTACATACTGAGGCCATCCACAAGAAGCTGCACCCCAAACTGGGTGCCTTGTATCGTAACCGTGGATGTATCTCTTTGCTGGCTTATCATGCTATTGCACAGAAAATGATTCTCCCAATCTTTGACTATGGGGATGTAGTCTATAGTGCCTCTCCCAAAACTTCCCTTACCTGACTGGATACCCTCTTCCACTCATTCTATCATTTCACTCTTGACCGCCCCTCTCAGCACCCATCACTGCGTCCTCTACCAAACCCTTGGCCTCCCCTCTCTTCAGGATAGAAGTCGGTCCCATTGTGCTAGTTTCATGGCCAAGTACTGGTCATAGTCCCTGCCCCATTACCTCTCCGTAGCCCCATCCTCACCTACCCCTCACACACACTCTCTCAGATATCATGACACTCACTCCTTGGCTGTCCTGCACATGTCCACTGATGCAGGCCAGTTGGCCTTTTCTTATCGCATGTCTAGACTCTGGAATTCACTCCCTTCAGCCATTCGCCATGCCCCCCTGTGCTCACTGCCTCAACTCACTCCTTAAAGCACAGTTCTACCTCACCTGCACATGCACCTAACACCCTCCCATTCCCAGACTTAGTCCTGAGACCTTCAATCCTGACTGAGCATGGTAGCCCCTGATGCCTGCTTAATTTCCACTGAATCTTCTCTTGTCTCATGTCATCTTGTTGGTGGCACTGGAGTTATCATTATATTGTCCTTTATGTATATTTTATGGATATAAGTGTTCTGTATATCCGTATTTGGGTGTATTGGAAATTTTTGTATACATTTATATATAATGTGCTGTTCTTACATTGTTGTTGTTTATTGTTGAAATGTTCTCGCATGCCCCCATGCATCTGGAATCAAGCAGCTGCCTGCTCAGTATGCCTTCCTGGTAAAACTTTTAAATCAATAAATAAATAAATATTTCACAGTCTCCAGATTCATGACCCCCAGTTCTCAACCTTTAACCAAAATTGTGTTGTGAGGTTTTCCCAGGTATCTCCTGGAACACATTAGGTACAGTATGTACAGGATTACCCCAGTGACACAGTTCTGACACCACCAAAGACTCCTTAATTAATGTTTAACCACAATCTGAATCAACAAGGGCCAAAGCATTTTGATGTCCAACCTGTAACGGGAAATTATGCGGTTGTTTTGTATTGGGGTGAAATTATTAGTAGCAATATTACACTCCACATAGTCACATTCTGTGAAGGGACAAGGTCTCTCTATATGTGCTGGTTTGCCACAACACTAGAAAATAGTGTCCATGTTTGAGCTATTACCCCTATGCAATGTGGTTGTTTGAGGAACAGGGGCTAGCTGACTGTGTCCTTGTAAATCCTGCTGCAGAGATCTTCGCTGGTGAGGATGACCACTTTTGCTATACAGTTGTAGTATTTGAAATGTCAAATATTTGCAGATACAGGCCCAGATATTCAAAAGAGTTGAGCCATGCGCAATAGGGTTGCACCTGCGCAAGTCTGAAATGTGCCATTCTGCGATATTCAGCAGGAGGCAGTTGTGCCCCCCAAATCATGCTGAGCAACAGCGCAATGATAATGAAGGCATGTGAAACCCGGAGGGAGGAACCATGCATAAACTGCACAGCCAATATTCAGCCCGGGCGTGCAGAGTTATGCGAGCACAACCTATACGCCTGCACAAAGTTGAGCCGAAAAAAAATGGAACAAGTGAGACCCACAGGTGAGCTGCCGCATTGCAGGTGCAACACAGCAGCTGCCACCTGTGGGTGGCCTCGACCTGTTCCCGCCACTCATGTGCCCCCCATGCCCGATCGCGGGCAAGTGTCCCCCTACCCCGAGTAGCCAATCGTGGGCAGAAGTGTCCCCACCCCCGAGTAGCCCGATTGCGGGCAAACAGTATCCCCACTTGATCGATCACGGGCAAACAGTATCTCCCACCCCAAGTAGCCCGATCAAGGGCATAACTCCACCCATTAGCCCGATCACGGGCATCAGATTCCCCACAAAGCCCAATATCCCTGGTGGTCCAGTGGACTGAATAGAGCCCGATCATGGCGGTATTACTCACCTTCAAGTATGAAACTTGGTGATTTAGTGGCCTCACCTACTTCCGCTTGATGGAGTTTCACCACCTTACTTCTCTGCCAGCCGGCGGTGGCAGATTAGCCGCTTGCCGTCGCCACCAACTGATAGTGTTAGGGCTGCATGCCCATTGGTTCAGAGCATGAGCCACGGGCATGCAGCCCTACCGAGCTGTCAGTCGGTGGGCGGCGGCGGCAGGCGGGTGGGATGCTGCCGCCCGCTGGCTGATGGGGAGCAGGGTGGTGGGCCCGTGGGCAGGTGGGGAAACACTAGATCACCAGGGATTTCATACTTGGGGGTGAGGAATGCTGCCCACAATCAGGTTCGCTCGTCCACTGGATCACCAGGGATATTGGGCTTTGGGGGAATCTGATGTCCATGATAGGGCTAATGGGGGGGGTTAAGTTATGCCTATCATTGGGCTACTCGGGGTGGGGGATACTGTTTGCCCGCGATCGATACCGGGTGGGGGATACTGTTTGCCCACAATCGCTATTCGGGGTGGGGATACTGTTTTGCCCGTGGATCGGGCTACTCGGGGTGGGGGAATACTGTTTTGCCCATGATCAGGCTATTTGGAGGGTGGGGGGAATACTGTTTTGCCCATGATCGGGCTACTCGGGGTCCACTGGACCACCAGGGATTGGAGTTATGCATTGTCCCTTACAGGACGTAATGTGATCTGACTGCAGGGGGCATCGGTCCCGACGGCTGTTGCCTGGCAGGGCGCAAGTCATCAGGGATCAGCACACCTGCATGCTAATGGCATGCAAATGGGGCCGTAATCAGATGCAAATGGCCCCCCGTGCGCCTTGCATAGATTATGGCCCCATTTGCATGTCACCCTTTGAAAATCGCAGGTGCTGTGCATGGCGCAATGGAACTTGCGCCACCGCATCTCAGTGCTCCATTCTGACCACTTGCGCTGGCGCAGCTCCACTGCCATGCACAGTGGGTGTGGCCAGGGGGTGATATTCAAAGAAGTTGCACCATAGCGCAACTCCATTGAATATAGCCCTGGCCACACCCCTGCACAACTATTTTGAGTGGCGTAGGGGCTTTCGCCACAAAATGGCACAGTTTGAATATCTGGGCCACAGTATTTCAAGATATTTCCGAGTAGATTCTCTCTGGTTGTCCTACAACTATACTGCACGCAGGAAGGGAATTTCTGTAGAGATATCACAGAACATTCAGGAAATATCTGAACATGGCAACTGGTGCAACGGTACTGCTGTTGCTGTTGCTGTTGCTGTTTCATCATGTACCGAAACAAAAATACATCTGTGGCCATCTTCTTCTAAATGCTAAGAGCAGCTCTATCCCACTGCTACTTCCAAATGTTATTGGGTGGTGTACTGGCTATAAGCGGAAAAGGGAACACATAATGCAGAACATTTTAGAAAGTTCAAAAATTAATTCTTTTAATAGGTCATTGTTTTTTTTTTAAACCAAATACAGAAGGCCTTTTATTCAGTCAAAGTAAATCAATCAGTTCGGTTCAGTTCAAGTTTTATTGTTCAGTCATGAGACCATTACAATCATTGCAACCATAAACACAGAATATAAAAACAGATACACTATAAAACAAATTACTTTATACAAATATATAAACACAGTGGTGCAATACAGTTTATGAGCTGATTACAAAGTTCATGAATAGTATAAATATATTTCTTACAAAAACATATCAGAAAAGCACAATTACTGTTAAACTCATCAGTATTTTCAAGTACATAAAAAACATATGGATTATTTCCATATCCCTTTTAGACATTAACTGCAAGAGATCCCCCTAGCTATGCCCTAAGGCAGGTTATTTCTGAGGACATTGGCTAAGCTATTGCACATACACCATCATTACAAAGAATCACGACAAAGAATCATATGATGCATATGCAAAATTTCAATTGAAAGAAAAAATGATCCAGCAAGGTTTCAATGAAATATACCGTAATAAATAAATGATTCGCCCATTAATATTTGATCTGCCATAATCAAGGATTCAGATGGTATCCTCTTTGTTCAATTATCTTGAGAAGGGAGACCACAGGGACCAACACACTTGTATCCTGTGATTTTACCAAGTAGGCTAGTAAATGTAGAGGCTGATATTGCTGTTGTTCCAGAATATTTCCTAATTGTGAGTGCCTATATTTTTCATGTAACGGGCATAATAAAACCAAATGTAATAGGTTATCTTGCCCAAAGCTAGACCTACAAAGAAAATCATTACCCTCCTTTCTTTCAAATTGACCCCTCTTTTGATTGGTTAAAAAACAATCAAATCTGAATTTTGCCGTTATTGTCCTATATCTTGCAAGACAGACAAATATTTTTCAAATTTATGTGTTCTTTTGTTTTTGGTTAACCAGGGACATGCCTTAGAAAGCCTACAAGCCTCTAAGTCCCTTTGAATATGAATATCTCTAACTCTGTTGTTTACCATCTCCTTAATGTAGACAATGGGATACATCAGGCTATCTGGGATAATCTGTAAAAGACCATAGGGTTTAATCAAATCCTCCACCACCCTCATACAATGGAAGATTATATTGGAATGTTGATAAATGATAGCTTCATCCAGAGAGAGACGAGGAACTCTATCAGGGTGCATCCTGAAAGCCTTCATCCAATAATTTATTATCCTTTGGATCCTATGACATTCTACTGACAATTGACCAAGTTCAGCCCTCACTAAGGCAGAGGGGGCACTATTCTGGAGGCCTACGAGTTTCTTATACAATTTGTTTAAGCAAGAATCTAAGCTTGCTCTTGTATGTATTCCCCAGACTTCAGCTCCATACAGCAATTGACTTTTGATCTTTGCACATGCTACCAATAGATTCCCTTTTATGGATTTCCCACCATACTTATAGGACAAAGATGATAGTACTGGAAAAAGGTTTTTGGCCTTAATTTAGCAGCTGTTATATGGGAACCCCAAGATCCATTCTGGTTAACTGTTAGACCTAAATAACAAAACTCTTGTACAACCTCGAGAATATTTATATGCCTTCTTATTTACCTCAAAACAATAACTTTTGTTTTGCTATAATTAATCTCTAGAGCAGCACTATGACATGCAATATAGACTTTTTCCAGGCTCCTTCTCATACCCAAGTAACTAAGTGAAAACAGAGTCACATCATCTGCATATGCTAAGTATGATACAGGTTTTGAGCTTATTTTAGGTAAATAAAAATCAGTATTATACATTTTTTTGTAGCACCATGCTGAAATAAAGATTAAATAATAGCAGTGCCAGTGTATAGCCTTGCTTCATCCCTATGTTGGATATAAACCAACCACTTAACTCTCTGCTATCACTATATCGAATACTGGTATGATTATCCTGATATATCAATCTGATCATTTCCAATAATGAAGGCTTAATCTCCAAATCATGTAATCTTCCCAATAAAAGATTTCTTTTGACCTTATCAAAAGCTGATTTAAGATCTATGAACGTACAAAAAAGCTTTAGATTTTTAACCACTTTATATTAAAAATTATGTGTGCCAAGATGAAACATTGAGCGATCATTGAATGTTCACTTCTGAAACCAGTCTGAGCTTCAACTATTATATTGTTTGCCTCTGCCCATTGCATTAGTCTATTGTTTAATATTCTTGTGAATAATTTCCCAACAGTATCCAGAAGACTTATTTGCCTGTAACAACCTGGGTCCTCCTTCTCTCTTTTTTGAAAATTGGGACAATGATATTTAGTTTCCGGTTTTGGGTACATCACCTGTTGTTCATATATAATTGAACAACTTATGCAAGAAAGGGATTCAATATTGTTTAGTTCTTATTATAACATCAAGCGGAACACCATCTGGTCCCGGGGTTTTCCTTATTCTAAAGGAGTTAAGAGTAGTTTCTATTTCTGTTAATGTGACCTCACATTCTGGCATATGTACTCTTTCTCTGACTTGGGTTTCAGCCATTCTGAATAAATAATCCAAATCTTCCTGATAAAATAATTGTTTAAAATGCTTAATCCAATCAGCTGGTTCAATGTAAGTTCCTAACTGATTATTGTTTTTTATGCCATAGTTTACAATATGCCAAAATATTTTATTATCCTTTGTTAACACTGCCCTCTGTAAATCAATCCACAATTGCTTTATGTACTTCAGTTTATTACTTACTAAAACTTTCCTGTAGTCCTTCCTTGCCTTATTCATTAATTTCTTGTTATTCTTATCTGGGTTTCATTTCAGAATCCTAAATTGTTTGTTCAGTTGCTTTCTTGCATTTTTACACTCAACATTCTACCAATTATAGCCCTCATTATCCTTTATCTGAATTTCTTTGGATATTATGTAAGCTGTTGTGTTTATAACAGAGTTAAATTCAGGTACCATCATCACACCAAGATCCTATTCAGCCAGATCTAATAAATGGGCTAGTATTCCCTTGTTCTCCAAAAAATTCCTCGAATTTATGACCCTCAGTTACTTTCCATTCTATTCCCTTTCTTTTCAGCTGGATAAGAATTGCCTATCACTTTTTATAGTGTGACTCCTCACCTTAACCCTTAATTCTAATGCTGTGTGTTGGCTTTCAGGTCTAACTACCAACTGCAGTGAGAGACATTTGTCAATCAAATGCAGATTAACCCATATGTAATCAATTGTGGAGGATCCATTCCCTCCCAAAAAGGAGTATTCACCAGTTAAATCTGAGTTAATTCTACCATTCAAAAGAAGTAGATTCTTGTTACTCAGTGTTTGATGTAATTCTGTTCCTTTTTAACTGTTTTATCTCTAGCATTTCTTCTAAATCCCAGGTTTATTTGATCAAAAGAAGTAAGGGCTTCTGAGATGTCATTTGAGAACCCTATAGATTCGCCAGTCTGGCAGTAAAATCACCCATTATAAGAAAATACCCATCTGGGCTGTCATATTGAATTTTATCTATCAGATCCCCCAGTGAATTGAGGTAATTATCATCTCCATAATTACTCACAGAAAGATTTGAGTTAACATTAATAATAAATCAAGGCCTACTATTTTTCTCAATTATTTTAACTGCAAGTAAACTAATACTGTTAGTACTGAGTTCCTCAGTTCTAGTATCATTATTAAGCTTGATTAATATGACCAAGCCCCCTACCCCTCTCCCATACTTCTTTGGTTTCAATGCTTTCTTACAGTGTGTCTTGTAGCCCAATGCGTAGGTTTCTTGGATGCCTATAAAATTTAATTGTTTCATATAATTACTAATCTCAGGGGCCCAAGTTTTTTTCCAAGTCCAGAAGAATTCCATGATAGAATTTTCAATGACTCTTTATTGTTAGACAATTCTTCTTCCACATTCAATAATTGAGGACTAATTGGGGCCTAGAGTCTGATATTAGGTCCCTGTGACCTCCCTTCCAAAAGACTCGACTGTCATTAATCAAAAGTGGCAAGAATCTCATCCCTATTAGAAGTTTCAATCAGACTTTCCCATCCTACAGTCTTCATCTGGGTGCAAAAATAATTGCAGGCAGTATTCCCCTCATCATTTTCTATATAAAAGTGAATACCGAGTTCATCTAGAATACATTGTTTCTTCTTCAGCTCTCTTATAACATTATCCTGTTTGACACAAAACATTATCTGCCCATCTGGCTCTTGGCAAAGAGCTTTGCTTATATGAAGGCTGCTGACATGTGAGTCTAGACAAGCATTAAGAAAATCGATCAGTTTGCCCCTTAATGAAAATAAATCCAGTTTATGTAATTATTTCAACCCAAAGACAGAAACTATAGTTTCAGTCTGATTTAATCTAACTGTGCCCCTATTTATATAAAATTCTGGGAAGAGTTCCCTTAAGGAGGTCATTTCCCCAACCATGATACCCATGCTAACTAAATTGTTTCCCCTCTGGGTCACAGCATTCAAAAAGTAAATTTGATCTGATACCAACAGTACCAGTTCAGATCCAATTATAGACCTGATGATACTAATAGAGTCTTTCACTCATCGGCAGCCATGCATTAAAGCTGTTAATAAGGCAGTAATCAACTCTGTTAGTTTTTCTTGGGTTTCATTTGTGAGACGTTACCCTAAATAGAGGTAAAACAAAATCCGTGCAGAAAGCTTTTAGCAAGAATTGTTTAAACTGATCATAGAAACATAGAAACATAGAAGTTGATGGCAGATAAGGACCGCAAGGCCCATCCAGTCTGCCCATTTCTTTTTCTACCTTATAAATGTGCCATTGGTCTTTGCTCTGTCAGTGGCCTATCTATTTATACTCATCTGTATTGCTCCCTTATGCCTATCCCATGCCTGTTTGAAGCCCTGTACTGTATTCATAGCCACCACTTCCTGAGGTAAGCCATTCCATGCATCCACCACCCTTTCTGTGAAAAAGAACTTCCTCACATTACCTCTTAATTGTCCCCCTCTAATCTCATGCTGTGTCCTCTTGTCCTGCTATTTTTCTTATATTGAAACATGCTAGACTCTTTCACCTTGTTAATGCCCTTAAGGTGTTTGAACATTTCGATCATATCACCTCTCTCCCTCTTCTTTGCTCTAGGGTATACATATTGAGCTCCATTAATATGTCCTCATATGTCTTCTGATGCAGTCTCTGCACCATTTTGGTTGCCCTTCTCTGGACTGCCTCAATTTGGTTAATGTCCTTGTGAAGGTGTGGCCTCCAGTACTGCAAGCAGTACTCCAGATGGGGCCTAACCAGTGTCTTGTAAAGAGGGATTATTACCTCCCTCTTATGACTTGTGATGCCCCTACTAATACACCCTAACATCCCTCTAGCCTTACCTACTGCTTTAGAGGTCAGCTTGGATGATTTCAGGTCATCGGTGATGATGATGCTCAAGTCTCTTTCTTCCTTTGTGACTGCCAGCAACTCCCCTCCTAGCCTATAGGTGGCTTCAGGGTTTCTCTTCCCTATGTGCATGACCTTGCACCTCTTTGCATTAAATCCCAGTTGCCACTCTTCCGACCATTTTGCTAGTTTATCCAGATCTCTTCTCATTCTGCCCACCCCATCTGGATCATCTACTCTGTTGCAGATCTTGGTGTCATCTGCAAACAGACAAACCTTACCCTCTAGTCCATCTGCAATGTCACTGATGAAGATATTGAAGAGGACTGGCCCCAGGACTGATCCCTGAGGTACCCCACTTGTGACTTGCATCTCTTCTGACTGTACACCATTTACCACCACTCTCTGTTTTCTGCCAGTCAACCAGTTTGCCACCCAGTTGACCAACCTCTGACCCACCCTGATTCTACCCAGTTTATTTATCAATCTTCTATGTGGAGCAGTGTCACAAGCTTTGCTGAAGTCAAGGTAGGCGACATCAACTGCTCCCCCTTGGTCCACCACTCTGGTTACCCAGTCAAAGAAATCTATGAGATTAGTTTGACAGGACCTTCCTTTTGTAAACCCATGCTGTCTTGGATCCTGTGCCCCTATGGATTCCAGGTGTTGCACTATCCTTTCTTTAAGGAGTTCCTCCATAATCTTGCCCACTACTGAGGTAAGACTGACTGGTTGGTAGTTCCCTGCCTCCTCCCTGCTACCACTCTTGTGGAGTGGGATCACATGAGCCCTTCTCCAGTCTTCTGGGACCTCTCATGTGCTCAGAGACTCACTAAACAGTTCTGCTAATGGCTCTGCTAGTTCTACCCTTAGCTCCTTTAGTACCCTGGGATGTATGCCATCAGGTCCCATTGCCTTGTCCACCCTGAGCTTAGCGAGTTCTTGTAGGACCCTTTCTTTTGTGAAGGGAGTAGTGCTCACCTCTCTCCCCTCTGTGTCCATGGTGCTGAGCTGTGGGCCCTGGTCTGCCTTCTCTTCAGTAAATACTGAGCAAAAGTATCTATTTAGGATAGATGCTTTTACAGGGCCCTCCTCCTCACATGCCCCCTTTTCTCCTTTGAGCTTAGCAATACCCCCTCTGGACTTTCTTTTTTCACTAATGTATCTATAGAAAGTCTTGTCACCTTCTTTTACTGTTTGTGCTAGTGTTTCCTCAGTTTGGGACTTTGCCTGTCTTACTACCTTCCCTGCTTCCCTTAGGGCAGTTTGGTATGCCTCCCTATCTTCATCCCACTGTGTTCCCTTGTATTTCCTGAAGGCCAGCCTTTTGGCTCTGACCTTTTCTGCTACTGTGTTTGAGAACCAAAGTAGTTTCCTTCTTCTTTTGCACTTCCTTTTCTGTCTAACACAATGGGATGTTGCTTCAAGTATTGCATCCTTAATGCTTGCCCACTTTGCCTGTACCCCTTCACCTGTGTTTCTTTTTGCCAGGGCTAGCTTAACTCTGTTGGCCATCTTATCAAAGTCAGCTCCTCTGAAGTCCCATATTTTTGCCTTGGAATGGAATGATTTAGTTGTAGTGGCCAAATTGAACCATACCATGTGATGGTCACTGGCCCCCAGGTGACCTTCTACCTGGAGATCTGTGATCCCTTCCCTGTTAGTCAGTACTAGATCTAAGATAGCCCTGTCTCTTGTGGGTTGTTGTACCAGTTGTTTGAGGCCCTCCCCCTGCAGGGAATCCACCATGTGTCTAGATCTGGCAGATGTTACTGCTGGTATTGACCAATCTGTATCCGGCATGTTGAAGTCTCCCATTATCAGAACCTCCCCTTTAGCTGTCATGTTTTATATATCTTCTAACAGTAATCATCTTTAGAGATTACAATTTTATTTTAGTCTTTGGTAACTGGGTAAGGCCCACTAGGCACAAGTGCCTGCTTTCAGGGGTGACCTGGGAGCACTGGGTGGTTAAGTGACTTGCTCAGAGTCACACAGTATGTAAGTGGAGGTTGTAAGAATCAAACTCAGGTCTAGTCTGCTGGATGTACCAAGCTCATTTACACCTCGTTCCTCTAACCTCTAGGCTATACTGCCAGCCCAATATATAACAATATTATTCTCCAGTTTGTTCCCATTACAATTTAGATCCAGGGAACTCATCCCCTTCAATCTTTGTTATACTGGGAACTCCCCTAATATTCAGGTCTCCAGTCTCCATAGAATCTATAACTTTTAAATCCTGGGTGTTCAGTGCCAATGTTCCAGTGGCTTCTATTATTTGAAGATTCCTTCTATTAGATTTCCTTGAACTCTTTCTCAGTTTTATCCCATTCACCACCCCCTTTCTTTTTTTTTTTGTTTTTTTCTTTTTTGACCTTGACGATTTATCTCTGGTCCTGGTGGAGGAATTACTATTATCAATACTAGTTTTATTTTCTCCCACAAAAGCTTCATAAGTTGCCTTTTTTTGCATTTTAGGAGGTTCTGTAATCGAATCAGAAGTATCCTGTTTATCCAGTATTACCTTGGATTTATTACCTTTCTTATTACTTCTGATTCTATAATGGCCAGCATTCTCTACTTGGGTCTCAGTGGCTATTTCTTGTATTTCCTGTGTTTCTCCTTTCCGCCATAGGAGAGCGTGTTTTTCTACCAGTTCCTTACAAATACTATTTTCTCTTAAATTTTTGTCAGGGAGCATAATACACTCAGATAAATAACTGTGGGCACTCTGTTCTGCTGAATTAAGTTTAGCAGATGTGTCTGCTTCATACACTGAGGTCTCTAAAACCATAGTCCCTGTGTCCAGTGTAAAATCATCATTTCCATTTAATAAATCTGAGTATGTTGGCTCAAGGCACTAGATGACAACTTTATATTAGCCCCAACAAAATTCAAACTAAATTTGTTCGGAACCATAGTTTGTACCACTGTTTCCAATTTTATTCTGTTTTCCAAACAGACCCCTTTGATAAAGGTGAGGTCCTGTTTGATGTCTAATAGCTGTCTGAACAAGAACAAATTAGAATTAAGAGGGTCTCTAAGGACATTTATCATGTCCCTAGTTATGCCCTCTAAATCAGGTGTTTTCAGACTCTCAGGGCTCATTGTCCAGGAGATAGTGCTACTCGGCTCATATCTATGTTTCCTTGATTCTTCCTAAAATCTAACTTTGCTGATTTTTTCTGGGGAATTATTCCCCCCACAATCCCACCCATTATTTCTGTTTATAATTATATTTCCTGTGATCTCTCCAACATCAGTTGTCAAATTGGGATCAGTGTAATTATGTAATTTACCATCTCTTCCTTCTTTACTATCTGTCCTTAAAGATTCTCTCATACTTCTGACTCAGAATCCAACACAGAAAGATTATGGAAAATCTCTGAAAAATCTATTTTAGCATCACACAGCTACCCTCTATCAGGATCTGATCTGTTTGGGTCCATAGTATTCTGCATGGATTCATCCATTTCCTCTGTGGGAGTATTTTCAACAGGCCCAACAAGGCCAGATTTTATCCAGAAACCGGGAGTATTAAAAGACTTACAGATGTCCCCATATGGTGTCAATACATATTGAATCACAGAACCCTTTCCCAAAAATATGCTTATTTTTAGTAATATTTTTCCTGCTGTTTTTAGTTTTTGTTTTACCCTTATAGGAATGGGTTTTATTTTGCATTTTGCTTAGAGCTTTCATTGCAAGTGCTTTCAGTGAAAATGGACCCTTAACTTTACTGCCCCCTTCACTTTCCAATGGGATTACCAGGCAACCATTTACATCATTGCTAACATTCCCCATTTTCTTACCACGAGTAATAGCAGGCATTTATTATACTAACAATAGAGTTTGGTGATATGACAGCAAATTTCAACAGTAATCAGTCTACTTATTTAGGTCTTGCAGTGTTGCACTGTTGCAGTTTAAACTACTAGGGCTATTGTACTAATTCACAGTCCAAATACTACTAATAAAACAGTTACAATGCTCACAATGTCAATAATCAGATTGGATTTAACCAAATATTTCACAGTGTCCTTTCTGATAAAAACCTGGGCTTTGCATATAAGGTGCTGTAAGAATGTCCTCACAGAATCAGTCAACCTTTTTCTCTTTTCCCTTTTCCTTTTTCAGCTTCCCCTGAATTTTCCAAAGGAAAAAAATGTTTGAGCAAGTTTATCAGATATCCAAAAGTTTTAGAAAAGTGCTGGGTTCTGTTGTCATGCAGAACAAGAGATTTTCTAAGTAAAATTACAAACAGCAAAAGCTATATTTTTTTTTTTAGTTTGATCACTTTTGTATGTGTATTACAACCTGTTTGATTAAGAACCAACCTATACGCTCTGCACTCTAGTAAAATATTAACAAAGCCCAATAATAAACACCTCAAATACTAAGAAGCACAGAGTAAAGATAAGAATACCCCAGAATCTCTCCCACAACTCAAACAGTCAATGTGCACACTTCGCACAATTCACAGTTATAGTTACTTAACAAAGCACATCTAACATACCACAGCATCGATTTCATAATTAAAACTAGGATATATTCACAGTAGGTACTATTGGTTTCTGACTTCCAGCAGTGAAGCTTATGTGGTACCAAATAGAAAGTGGCAACCTCTAGATTATTGTTACCAGCTAGTATTCAACAATGTGACCAACGCCAACAGTGCAGTACGGTGCAGACAATGTGAGCGATGTAGACATTGTGAGCAAAGGAAATTAATTTGGTAAATTAAGATGAGAAAATCAGCAATACAAAAAATAGTCCTCTACCGTTTTTCTAAAGGCAAACTTCCTTAGCTAACGGTCAGCTCTAAACTTCCTCTTAACTAACGGTCAGCTCTAAACCACCTCCCTGAGGAGGTTGTGGGGTCTAAAACTGTGGGAGAGTTCAAGAATGCATGGGAGAGACATAAGGCAATTCTTGTGGGGGGTAGGAAGAAATAGGCTGTTGGTTAACTAGAATCTGCAGCTTATCCAGTAGATAGGGAAATGAGCAGACTAGGTGGGCCAAGCACTCCTTATCTGCTGTCAAAGTCTGTGTTTCTATGTTTCTATGTAAACTGCAGGTAAGATCTTGTGCGCTTCTCAATTGATAAGAAATGGCATATTTAACCTGAGAACGCCATGCATGCGCTTTTCAGAAAAAAGACCACGTGAGCTACTTGCCCAATAGCCTGCCAGAAATAATTCCTGAAGAAATAACAGTGCAAAATTTATAAAAATAAGTTAAAAATATAAAAATGCTAAAATTCCAGGAGAGGTTCTCATGCCACTATCTCTCTTCATACACACACAAACTAAATGAAAAACAACCTAAACCAAAAACAAGCAACACAGACATGAATCACAACAAACTGCTACAAACAGCTAATAATAATTATTAAACACACATTGAACACACATTGACCACATAAACAGAGAAACGGACTAAAAGAGATTGAAGGAGACTAAAAGCCCCTCGCTCAACCCCTTGGCAAAGCAGGGCTTAAGTTTGTTCTTTTATGCCTTTGTGATCCTTTCTTCAGGCTTCAGACTTCAGGATTCTGAAAGTTCAAACTCCAGACCTCCCGGCTCTCTCCTCCTGAAATCCACACACAGGTTCTCAACAATATTCGACCAGCAGTGCTCCACATTTAAAACAAGAAAAAATAGTCGGGGAGGTCTTCTGTAGATGGCTTTTTTCAGGAGGTTATTGCAGACTTCTCTGGATGGGCAATGCAGGTTAAGTCCTTTCTGAAGGGCCTCCTCACTTCTCCTTAATCCAGCCGCCACTGGGTGCTTTCCTCCTGGGGAGGAAGACAAAGGAACACCTGAAAACATCCACCAGTCTGGGGTGTAACACAAGATGGTCTGGTAAGAACTGTTAATCACACTAAAGGTAGCATACCTTTTCTAAAATAAAATAATGCAGTAACAGATCCTGCTCTCGGAGCTTCTCCGCAACTCTGCAGTGTGCAGCCACACCTCAAACATCCCTCCACCTATTATGTGAAAATCCGGTGGGCAAGCAGATCTGTAGAACCAAAAGCATGAGACAGGCTTTCAAGCAATCAGTTTAATTTAGCTGGACTGTAAACACGATAAATTAAAAAAAAGTATTTAAACTGGTAGTCTGTTTGTTACAATCTGTAAACAAGGGATACCTTCAGGTGTACTCAGTTATCCTAATTAGCGGTTGGCTCAGAAGCCAGTCCCAGTCACATTTAACCCTTGCAAAGCCTTTAAGTACTGTTTGCAAGGAGGGCATTTAAAATGTCCATTATGGGCAAAGTATTGTGGGGTTACCTGTTCAGCTCCCAGCAGGTTATGCAACCTACTTGTAAACTCAATTAACAAATGCCTGTGTAGAAAAGATGTTTGCTAAACTAATGGTAGGGTGTATGGCATGGGAAATGTACACCACACTGCAAATATTCAGTACTGTGAAGGGAGGTAAGGTTGGGAAAGGTTTTATTTTTAATAGAACCCATCTCTAAAACTCAGAATGCTTTACATAAAATGGATAAATAATATAAAGCACAATAAATAGCACAGTTTAGTAAATGCAGTAAAGCAGACATCAAAGGAAAGTCAAGATTCTGGTGACCCAAGCCTAGGAATGGGCTTGGGTTGTAGGGGGCAGGTTACAAGAAGGAGAGATGAGTGTCCCTTTGGACAGTTAGCTCTCTTCCTTTGGGGAGGAATCTTTGAATGCCAATCAGTGGAGGCTGGGCAGCAGTGGAAGTAGAGGAAGTCTAGGGGTCAGAGACTGCTGCGGATGTCAATTCATGCTTGCACACAACTGTGTATGTCATATCATTACATACTGGTGATCCCCATGGGAATAAAATGGCAGAAAAAATGCAGTGGTAGTAGAACAATAGGTCTCTTACAGGCCCTGGGCCATCAAACAGGCAACCACCGCCTAGACTGAATGCTGCTCCCACCAGGAAACACACACTCTCCAGACAGCACCACAGGGGGGTGCAAATGTGAAGGGAACTCGGAGGTAAGGGTAAGTACCTAGAGATGACATGTGATGGCACTGAGGGAGGGCAGTCGGATGGGGGCCTCCTGGCAGAGTCCAGAGGAGAAACTATAGATTAAAAGAAAAACAAAATCAAGCTGAAAGTCTGCTCTACACAAAAGATGCAGAGAAGGCCCATCCACTAACTGTAGATAGCTTAGAGAAAGAGGGACAGAGAGAAAGTCAGAGCTGAAGGAGTGCTGAGCATGGGATTGAAAGCAGTGACAACAATACCAGAGACATAAGCAGGAGCCTCTTGAAGAATCTTGCAGACCAGGAAACCAGTTTTTAACTATGTCTAGTAGGATATTCAGACCCAGTGTATGTGTCTTATAATGGGTAATGTGTTGGGTGGAGGTGGGTAAGCTAGGTATGGATTTGACCATAGAAAAGTGAATTACAATTGTCAAGGTGAGACAAAACAAAGTTATAAATGAAGATTTTAGCAAAAGAAGAGTTAAGAAAATGATGGAAACAAAAGATGCTATAGCATGTAGAAAAAGGAAGGACATATTTATAGCTATGAGAGATGCAAGGCTGAAAGAAAGTGTGAGAGCAAAGAAAACTCTGAGAGGGAGCAAAGGTGAGATCTGAGTTGAGAAAGGTGACAGAGGAGCAGAGAGATGTCTCTTGGAGAAAGTTTCTTAGCAATAAGCATCACATCTGTTTTAGAAACATTAAATTGAAGGAAATTAGAACACGGATAGTGGCTGACATATTCAGTATAGAAGGATAGAGTAGAGTAGAGAAAGGGATCACTGAAGGATATCAAGCTGAGATATAGAGCTGACTTGTCATCATAAAAGTGATAGTTAAGGTTTTAGATTGAGTTGAGGGTCTCCCAGGGAGATGAAAGATAGTGAAAAGAAGAGACAAGGACCCAGGATAGAACACAAACTGAAGAGGAACCAACAACAGTGGAGACATTGAAGAAGTGCTCAGAGAAATAGGAGTGGAATCATGAGTGAAAGGGATCAGTGACATGAGAATTGTACCGTAGGTGACCAAGGATGGTGAGATGATCAGCAGTGTCTAAGACAGAACTGAGATCTGGGAACAAGAATCATGGTTGTGGTGGGCAAGCAATGTGAGAAGGCAGTAAGGAAGGCTAGGGGGATACTGGGATGCATAGGGAGTGGCATCAATAGTAGAAAACAGGAAGTTGTTATCCCTCTGTGCAGACAGTTGGTGAGACCCCACCTGGAGTACTGTGTGCAGTTCTGGAGACCCCATCTCCGCAAAGACATAGACAGAGTGGAGGCTGCCCAGAAGAGGGCAACCAAAATGGTGCAGGGTCTGCACCAGAAGACATACAAAGAAAGACTAAAGGAGCTTAATATGTATACCCTTGAGGAAAGAAGGGAGAGAGGGGACATGATAGAAACTTTCAAGTACCTCAAGGGAATCAACAAAGTCCAAGAGGGTAGCATCTTTCAGAAAAAGAGATGTGCAAGAACAAGGGGCACAATTTGAAGATAGAGGGGATGGCTCAGAGGTAATGTGAGGAAGTATTTTTCATGGAGAGGGTGTGGATGCATGGAACAGCCTCCTGAGGAGGTCATGGAGTCAAGAACAGTGGGGGAATTCAAGAATGCATGGGACAGACATAAGGCAGTCCTAATGGGGGGTAGGAGGAAGTAAGCTATTGGTTAACTAGGATCTGCAGCTTATCTGTTAGGTAGGAAAATGGGCAGACTAGGTGGGCCAAGCGGTCCTTATCTGCTGTCAAATTCTATGTTTCTATGTTTCTATGGTCAACAGAGAAAAAAATGTCCTTGATCACTATAAGGTGTGCAGTTTTCATTCTGAGGCCAGTGTGGAAGCTGGATTGGAAGGGGGTCAAGAGGGTTATAAGAGGGAAGGTTGTAGCAAGGTGAATAAAATCCACTTCTTCAAGGATGTTACCAAGGAAAGGGAGGTTTGAAACTTGAGAAAAAATTAGACAGGGAGTTAAGTTCAATGGATGTTTTTTGAGGAGGGGCAAAATGGTAGCAGTTTTAAGGAACTCTAGGAAGAAGCCCTAGGAGAAACAGTGGTTAACAATTACTCTAATGCAGGCAGGCAAGAGGCAAAAGGTGAAAGAATAGGATTAAGAGTGAATGTGGTCTTTATCATGGATTGAAACGCTGTGAGTGAGATCCAGATGGGAAATGGACAGAGTTAAGATAAGAGGGAGGCCATATGAAACAAAGGATAAAGGAGAAGCATAGATGTAGATGAAGAGGAGGTAAGATAATTACAGATTTTATACATTTTGGAGTTGAAGAGGATGCAAATGTCTTGCATTTGGTGTTAGATGAGATAGGTGAGAAACTCTTAGAAGACAAAGAAAAGTGTTAAAAGTACAACAGTGGGAGCGGGGATTACTGGCACCCTTGTAAGTAAGGGATGCAAAGAAGCTGGAATTAGCACTACAAAATATACACTAGGATGTGGTCAGGTGGGTTTTTCAAGCTTCATGGTAACTATGGAGGCAGGATGCTTGCCAACACCTCTCAAGGCTGCAACCCAAGCACTTGAGGGCTTAGAGTTGGCATGTGTACCTGGATAAGCTTGTGATGTGCAAATAGGTTCACAACCTGATGGGTGCAAGCTGACTGAGGTGGGAGAGAGAGGACAGATTTCAATGTTTCAATAGAAGGGACAGATAATGAGCAGTCAGATGAGAAGCCAAATTTAGAACATGAGACAGGAACAAAGTGTTTATGACAGTAACGGGTCACAATACTAGATTTAGGGGCAAGTTTGATGAGGCTGAAGTCAAGAGAGATACGACAATGGTAACTAGGCATAAGGTTAAGGACTGAATGGGGAAGGAAACATTAGAGATGAACAGGTCTAAGGTTTGTCCATGGCCATGAACTATTGCTCTGAATGATTAATTGTGGTACTTATAAGACTCCAGAAATGAGAGGAGCTTTGCAGTAAGGGAGTCTGTCGAGAATGTACCATGAATGTTGAACTCACCAGTAAGGAGAATATCAAAAGAGGACAGGTCACGCAAGGACAAAAAAAATCAGAGAACTGTGACTGAAAGATAGAGTCAGACTTAGGGCAGTAGATGGTAGATAGCCTGAGATTGGAAAGATGAAAGATGTTAAGAATGAGGTGCTTGATGGAGAAGAAAGAAAGTAAGGAAAGTGAGAATGAACTGAGATTAGCCTTGGCAATAACCAAGACCCCCCTCCCATGACTCCTGGTGTGGGGCTATTCAAAAACTTTATTCAGGTTGGGTGGCCTCAGTGAGTGGGATGCTGTCATGGGAGGAGTACCATGAATCATTGAGGCAGGGAATATAGACTGTATGATGGAAAATGATGTTGTGGATATGGAGGGATTAACAATTGATGGAGAAAGTATTAAAGAGCCAATGTACTGCCAAAAATTAACACTAGTTTTTAAAAGCAATCAGCTATTACGTTTTATATCTGAGTTACATTTCTTTTCCTTTTGATTCATTAGATTATTTTTTATCAAATGTAGTAGGTATGAAGGAAGGAGCAGTACTCTGCCTGGCAGCTGACATAAGTTCTATTCATCCCATTACTGTGTTGTTATTGACTGTGACAGCACACCTGCTCAGGAAGAGCCACTCAGTAGATGCCATGTCAGTCATCTGTGATGTCACTTTCATTGAGGTCACAGTGCTGATAAGATGTAATGGAAGGAATAGAACTTGATATGTCAGGTGACAGGCAGAGTGCTTCTCCACACATCCAGTCTAATATTATCACATAGAAAACTTTCTAATGAGTAAAAAGAAAAATATTTCAGAAATAAAAAGCTACAACTGAATACTTCTTAACATTTGAAACATTTTCCTGTCTGCTATTTTTGATTATAGTAGTTCTTTAAAAGAGGCAGATTTATTAGGGAAGGGAAGATACTGTGGGTAGGGGTGGGTGTCTGAACAGCCTTGATCATGGTATGGTTGTCAGGCCTCTGAGGATAGAGGGAGTGAGGATTAAGTGCAGAAAGGGCAGGAGCTGCACAGTCAGATGAGTCCAACAGTGAAAATCAGTTGGTGGGTGACTTTATTATGTTGGGGACAAAAGAACTGGTAGGTAGTGAATAGAGGTGAAGAGAGGGGAGAGCTGGGAAAGGGAGAAAAGGTAATGGGGATGCTGAACTATGGCTGAAAGGTGTGATGGGGATGTGGAGGGTTGGTAGAGGAAGAGAGAAAAGGACAGCAATGGTGATTAAAAAGACACAGAAATTCCAGCCCGCCAGCACAGCGGTAGGGCTACTTCTCATGGCACCAGCAACCTGGGTTCGGGAACAGACTCGGGTAGTTGGAGGGCTGGCTGGGGGAAAGAGAATTGAGCGACCAAGGCTGCTCTCCTCCGGGGCGGGTTGCATGTCCCCGCTGCTCTACCGCCACCTGGGTGAACACAGGTGGAGGTGCAGCAGGACAGCAAGCAAAAGAGAGGGGGGACATCAGCTGGGAGCCAGAGCATTCGCATGTCCTGATGTACATTGCCCCATGGCTCCCCAAGTGTGCTGATGTCCTGTGGGAGGGTTCAGAGAAAGCAGGAAAAACCCTGCAGTGCTCCCTGTAGATGGAGCTTCAGGCCTCAATCCCATAGCCCCTACCAGTACCGGTGACAGATCCCAGACGAAACACAAATGCTCGGGGCGGAGGAAAGGGGACCCCACCTCGTACCTGCCTGGGGGTAAAACCAAGGCTTCATGGGGAGATAGACTGCATTGGCAACTGGACAGATGAGCAGGGATGTACAAGGCCATAGGAGTCTCCTGAAGGTAAGGCGACATCGCGGTGAGAAGGGGGCATAAATAGATAATAAAAAAAAAGACAGAAACAGTGGAGGAAGCTGTAGCTGTGGTGAAGGGGAGAGAGGAGGGGCATGACTGAGGCAATTGAAAATTATCCAGTTTCTTTGACAGTTGTTTATGAAATACTAAGGCTTTGCAGAGGAGATAGGCATCTGAACACATGAAAGACTTGGAATGGGCATCAGGATCAATGGGGCTGGCAGTATATAGCAGAGTTAGTATGGTGAAAGAGAGAAAAGAGGTAAAGTGCAAAATAACAGAGAAGGCTTGGAAACTGAAGAGCAGAAAAGGCAGATGAAAGGTCAAGGGGGGGAGAATAGACTGAGTCAAATGGGGACAGAAAGACACATATAGGAATAGCAGATAACTGAGCTACAGTACCTTATGGTATTAAGTGGTGAACATTTACTGTAGCAATGGAGACAAAAATGCACCAGGTAAGGAGTGAGACAATAGTTTGAGGCAAAATTGAGGGGTGTAGTTAATGTTGACCAATTACCAGTTAAAGATATCTTGACATTCCCAGGAAAACCTTGAAAAACTCCTTTTTAGCCACATTTCAGCTTATGTTTCATGTTTTCTTTATTTAGCTTTCCTTGTTTTTATAATAACTACGCACATTAACATGCAAGAGGTTCACTTTGTTCTAGCCTGCTTCTGATCTGGCCACATTTCTTCACCTCCTATCATAATCCTCTACTTGTGACATCACAATCTGTTACTGTGGTAATTATTGTATATCATTATAGACTGAAGGAGCACTCTTAATCAATTGGAGCACTCCTTTCCTCTGCATGTGATACACTCTTATTCTATGAAGAGGGTCTCTCACACGGATGCCCTGGAAATGGGCACTTTTGGGGATTTTGTTTTTTAAATGTTAAGGTATTATTGATCAGTCTAGATCAATAATATAGTAATACTGCCACCAAGACAAATTTATGGTTATGAGTGGTCTCACTTACATCCTTAAGATATCAGATCTGCTCAGCTTCTGTATGTGGTTCTTATGATACCCCAAGAATATGCATGAGACCACTCTTACAGTGGTAAAGGTGGTCTCAGTGGTGGCATTAACATGCATAAACAGGGGATTTTGTTGTCAGGTGCAGACTAGCAGTTTGAGCAGATGAAGTCTCATGAACAGTAATTCTGTTTTCAACTCACAATGAAAAAGGGAAAGTTGAATACAGAAACCATAGAAAATAGAAGCAGACTAAGTAAAAAAATTATGTTCTGTCAATTTTGCCCAGAGATGCCAGGGGCTCATTAAAGCTGGGGTGTGGCACCAGCTATAGGATCAACTTTAATGATGATGGACAAAATTAAAATATAATCAGCTGACTGCGCTAAGGGTACGACAGCTTAAAAAAGTATAACTAACAAACCCCCCAAATAGGCTAACAAATCTGAACATTAAAGGCAAATCCTGCAAAATAGACTAGTACACATAAATTATCAGATCTAATTAACTAAATTTGTATACGTATTTAAGATTTGATGACTGGGAATGGTACACTGAGCTGGAGCTCACTTCACAATTCAACCTGGGGTGGGGTGACAATATTGGGGAATTAACTTGGCATTGAATATTGTGGCTGCACAACTGTTAATAATTAACTTAGCACTGAATATTGTGGCCAAACAACTGTTAATCTATTTTTACTTTTGCATCTGTTGTATGGTCCACTTTTTTTTATTTAAAAATTGGTACCCAAGAAAGGCACACTGAGCTGAGAGGGGAAGGGGAATACAGAAAGATCAAAATTACGTTGAACATCAGAAAGCAGTTACAGCGACAACTTACAAGTTCAAGAGCAAAAGATGAATAAGCAGATAAACACCATGGATCATAGCAATGACTTGTAGACAAGTGTGCAAGTATTAAATAAAGTGCACAGTGCCTGCTGGAGAAGGGGACAGTGCTATAGGGGTGCAGAATAAGATCACTGGCACAGCCTAATTAGTAGGAGGGAGGACAGGAGGGAGGGCAGGGGGGTTGACAGGGACAGAAGGGAGCAGGGAGGTGCCTTATCTGGTATCTAACCATCTGGAGTGAGGAGGAAAGGTGGATGGAGGAAGGGGGCAGGTTCCAGGGGTAGGGGAGACAGTAGGAGAAGGCAGCTTGCCCAGCAGAGGAGTGAGAGTAGGGGGAAGGAGATGATATGGAGATCCCTGGAGCAGAGAGGGAAGGAGGAGTGGATTGGGGAGAGGAGTGAAGAGATATAGGAAGAAAGGGACCCAAACCAATGTTTGAAATGAAGGAGGCACAGGGGGACTGGCAACATGCAGGGAAAGGTGGGATGGAAAGAGAGGAGTAGAGGAAGCAGTGATGGGTATGAGGGGATGGGTTGGTAGCAAAGTGGCAGAAAGCACTGCAGAGGGTATCCAGTCTGGCAAGGGAAGAGAAATGGGAAGTACATCCTCATAGTTGAAGACCAAGAGAACCATTTTATTGACCAGCTCCCAGTGGACCTGGGGGAAAAGGCAGTCCTTGTTGCAGTACAGGGCACTGAGTTTGGGGTGGAGCTTGGCATGGATGGCATTAATGTGGGTAGAGATGTCAAGCTTACCGAGGGGGAAGGGGCGAAACCCTCACCAGTTTCTGGCTGGTGCTGAAAGTTATGGACACTGTTTTCTTTGTGTTGACCCAGAGTTGTCTGGCATGGAACCTGTGTAGTATATTATGGAATTCTTGCTGGAGCAGACCTTCTACCCCTTCAAGGTCAAGGGGACTGAGGTGAAAATTACCATGTTATCAGCATACATATGGATATGTGAGGAGACACAAGTGGAGGGCAAGTCGTTGAGGAAAACTGAAACAGGACAGGACCCAAAATGAACCCCTGTGGGAATCCAGCTAGAATGGGGAGAAGAGGGGACAGAATGCCTCCTACTTGTACCGACTGTTGATGGCCCATGTGGCAGGAATGAAGCCAGTCAACAGCAGGAGTTGAGAGGCCAGCAGAGCTCAGCTTGTTCTGGAGGAGTGAGTGGAACTCTAAGTCAAAAGCTTTGGCCAGATTAACGGATATGGCCACAGTGATGTGTCCCTGATCCATCCCAATGAGGATAGTGTCAGTTACACACAGCAAGGAGGAGACAGTGGAGTGGTGCTTCCTTAAACCAGACTGTAATTTACTTCATCCCCAGTACTTTACCTTGACCCCCTCCTGGATACATCTAGAAACAAGCTGTTAGCAGCTCAGTGTGGTCTTTCCTGGTAAAACTTTGGAATTAAATAAATACAGCAGCACAGCAATAAAAGTGACAAATGCAGTATGTAAATAACGAAAAAGTGAACTGTGCAATGCACAATACAGAATATTTGGTGGCACAACATGCAACACATGCAAAGATTTAAAAATGTGTACAATGGCAAAAATGCCAAGTGTGGAGAACAGCCAGTATCGAAATATGGCAACAACTTGTTGCAAATGGAACAAACATTTCCAGAAGCATCGAAGTTACAATGTAAATGCTAATAAAATGTTCTTAGGATTTTTATTAATTATTTAAAATTTGGTTACTGGGAAAGGCACACTTAGCCGAGGCTCGTTGCCAGCTGCGACCCGAGAAAGGGTGACAAGCAAGGGTAAGTTACAAACATAGTTAGGAACAATCATTTACACAGAGTAAATTCAGTGCTATTGCAACAGCAGTGCAAGTGAGCCACAAACTGGTTGCCAAATACAAATTAGATCATTAGTTTTCCATAATTTCAGGGGGTAGGTTGCAACTGCATTAAAGCTGAGTTGAGAGCCTTGGTAGGTGCTTTAGTGAAGGAAGGAAGGGGGAAAGACAGAGGGACGAGGGAAGCAGGTTCCAGAGAGTGGGGAACTGGTGTGAGAAAACCACTTGCCCAGTATGAGAAAGCGGGAGAGGGTGCATGAGTCTCTGAAACATAGATCAAAAGCAGACAGCTATTGGGGAGAAGAGGGAGGATAGTTAGGGGGGTAGTGAGCCAAACCAGTATTTGGCAGTGAAGATAGAGCAATGTGTCTGGTGGTGTAAGGGTAGGGGAAGTAAGGAAAGTATAGAGTACAGTGAAGAGTGATGGGTGTGGGGGGGGCCATGTTAATGGCAAAGTGACAGAAGGCATCACAATTTGGACTGTGACAGGGGAAAAACTAATGGGGTGAGAAATGTGAGAAAGATGCAGATGCAGGAGGAAGAATCTGAGTTAATGGGGGCACTTAAGGCAAATTAGTTGTTTAATGATATTGGGAGTTACAAAGAAAAAACTTATCACACAAGTGTATGCAGGGTGGCCCAGCTGAGGATGTAGCATGCCATTTACAGTGGGATCCTGCTTTAATTTATAGTTTGGAGAAGTGTAAAAACACAGAGAAGTCAGTGAGCCTGAGAGTTAAACCAGAATGTCATGGGTCACATTTTTGTGCTCTACCCAGTGTAGCACATTGCCTCCTCAGAGCCAAGTATTCTGTTCTTGTTTTATGTGTAGTAGTAAGTAGTAATAAAATATATTTATTTAGGATACAGGCAATTGAGCCAAGGCTCAGTTTCTACGATCTCCCATGCACAGTTACAAAAATGGCTGTCTGGGCTATACAATTACAGTTTAGATACAACTAACACTTTGAGAAAAATAAAACACATTATAAATGCAATTCCATTTTATTCAGGATAAAAACCACTGAGCAGAGCTCATTTACAGTGGTGTCCTGTTAATGCAAACTTTCTGATGACAAGTGAACATGTTACAGACATAAGTAGTGCTAGATACAGTGTACATATATACCCAGTAATGTTATTATTTTATTCAGGAAGTGCAGCCTAAATTAGAAACACAGAAGTGATGGACAGAAAAAGACCTGAACATCCCATCTAATCTGTCCCAAGATTCCCCACTTGGAGATGCTCTAGTCTCTGTCCTCCCTCCTAGTCACCCCTTCCTCTCCCTCCACTTCTAGGGGCCAGATATTCAAAACTTTGCGCCAGGCAAAAACCGTTTGTGTAGGTTTAGCTCGGGATTAGTGCGGGTCTGCTATATTCAAAAGGCCAAATAACACGGGCAAACCGCATTAGCTCCGGGCAAAATTATAATGTATGCAAGGGGCAAACTGACATGAATACAGGAGCAATGCTATATTCAGTGACTAGTGCCACGCTAAGTGGTTTTGCGTGACTTAGCGCAACACTTAGCCAGCAGTGCAGCTACCGCCCAGGAAAAGCTTGTCTTAACCCTGGGCAATCAGCTTTGCACAACACCATGGCTTTTGCTTGGTGTTTGCGCAGGTTTAGCGCGGGTTTTGCTCGACCCTAACAAATAAATATGACACATAGATAAAGCCAAACATAGAGGAAGCATGCTGCTAACTGATGACATCTCAATGATGCCATCATCTGCCACCAGTCCCAGCCATGCCCGGCAGTAAGTGGTGACCCTGCCACCAGTGGACAGCATGGCAGTGTGGCCATACAGCACACACCTGCGGACCCCACTTCTGTGGACACCAACAGATGCCAGCACACACATGCAGCACTGTGGGCATGGAGGATGTTGAGGGGAGCATGTATGGGTGACGAGGCTGTGCTACAAACCAGGTGTGGCCACAAGGCTGGGACACATCATGCGGTGCACATGGGCCAGTATTGGGAATACCCCGACACCAATGTGCCTTTCGGATAATATATGCCCCCCCGGCCACATACCGCACAGCTGAACAACTGCCATAGCACACAAAGCCAGAAATGTACATGTTACTGTGAGCATCCCATGCCACAGGTGCAGCATCTGTGGGTCACACAACAGCGTAACAGTAATGTCCACTGTCAGTAAACACCTGCAGGTTGGGCCTCTCACTGTGTATAGTGCAGTCATCATCACTGCCCTACACACCATAGGCATTGCTGTGTCCACACACTACTGGCCCCCTTGCTACTGTAGTTTCTGCTGTGCACTGTAGCATGACCTACAATGTGACAGTTGCATGCAGCACCACCACCATCTGTGCCTATGCTGTGTTGTCCCAGTACAGCTGCAGGCAGCAGCGCATGTGGAAGTAGTGTTCAGAACTGTATAATATTCCCCAAGCTGTTTGCGCAGCGCTGACACGTTTGCACGGGTTTAACGCAGAGCTAAACAGTTAGCCCGGTGCAAACTGCATGCAAATCAGGGCATAATGAGATGCTAATCTGGATGTTTGCCCACAGACTACCTAAGTAGGTTCATTTGCATGTCACTTTTGAAAATGGCAAAGTTTAGCTCCAGGCAAATGTGTTTGCACTGGGCTAGCAGTTTAACCCTGCGCTAAACCAGGCAAGGTGTTGGCTCTGCGCTAACAGTTGGAGAATATTTTATGTTTTGCACACTGTACTTTCACATATGCTGCCTGCAGCTGTACTGGGTCCACGCGATTTGCTGGCACACACATTGGCCACATAGTTCATCTCTACCTACCTTCACATCGCTGTGCACTGTGTTGCTGTTGTGGTTTGCACTTCCTGGTTGCCATATTCAGAGCTGTCTTATTCCAGGCTAAGTTTGCCCTGCACTCCCAGCCCAGTTTGCCTGGCCTCATTCCCATGCTATATTCAGAAGCTGTTTGCCCCGGGCTATTCTTTTTGAATATGGCTTGTTTTGTGTTCCGGGCTAAGTTTGCCTGCCGGGCAGTGCTAATTTAGCCCCGGGGCAAAGTTTTGAATATCTGGCCCCTAGTCTGATAATTCCTTCAGATGAGATGTTAAACAGATGTTCGCTGGTCACTGTCCAGGTGAAAGTAAAAGATCCCATGGCCCTTATCAATGTACAGTAGGGGAATTTTTATTTAAAAAGTTAAAAACATACAGTGTTAAACATATAACTCAATCATCAAAGTCAAACGTGAAGTCAGTACATATTAATGTGTGTGAAACTAAAGTGACACCACAATATGTATACCTAGGCCTGCTCACTAATCACACCCAGTGTATTCATTTCCATAAATGTTAGAAATACTGTCTAGACAAGTGCTCAGATTTATACTTGTATACCTGTTTTAGCTCATTATTTATGTGACATAATAAACCAGACAATTTACAGTCTTTCTGGTGTAGAACCAATTGACATCGGGTTTGCCAAATGACCCACTTTATACAGGCAAAAATCATTTGAATTGTTCCCATATGCCACAGACCCCCTCCCTGTCCTATAATTCTACACCTTAAATTATTGTCTGAGTTTTAAAGATTTTCTCATTCCATCTTCTTCTTGGAGTGTCCTTAAAGTCCTTAACAACATAGCATCTCTAAAAAAGATGTCTAGTTTCTGGCAGTTGCCCACAAGAGTGCCACGGGCATGTTCGTTCCTGGACACTTTTATGTTTGTGGTTGTCTCTGATTTTTAGCCATTCGTGGCAACAAGTCTGCAGGATATCCTACATTTTCACAGGACTGCTGGGTTCCATTAATAGTTCAGCTACAGTTTTCTCAGGTATTCAGGGACTACAGGGAAACACTGGAGATTCAAAAAAGGAATTGTGACATACAGTAATTACAGAATACAGTTGTCTCCTTGTCAGAGTCAACTTGCCTAACATTCAGTTTTGACTGTCTAATCTTTAAGTAGCATTCCCTAACATAAGATGGCCATGCTTCCTCTCCCTGCCTCTGTATAAACAGCACTCCTCAGGATCACCCAGGCAGTACTGGGTCATATCACTCTGTGAGCAACTTAAGCCCTATCAATGGGATCTTTTTCAGAACAGGACTGGTAGTGAACTTATTAAAAATGCTAAAAGAGAAAACTATGGGATTAACCATCCCCAAAGCCCCTTCTTTTAGAGGTCTATATGTGTGACATATTTTTTACTAGGTTCAATGTACTCCCCATAACAAGTAAAAAAAAATATCTCATAAAGATGAGCCGGTAGGGTACTAGGTGGTAGAAATACATATTCTATGTACAAGAAATGAGGGATGATGAATGTTTTGTTCAGATATATCCTTTTTTTACTTACCTCCTCTGCTCCATCTGATGCCCCCCTGGGGTTTCCTTACCTCCCAGTTAGTACCCAGGAAGTTCTGACTGCCCTTTCCTCCCTCAATCTGCCTAAAGCCTAGAACCGATTGGTTAATCCTAAACTCCTCCACATCTCTGCTCCTACTATAACATTTATTCTGACTCACCTGCTCAACCTCTACATCACCCTCAGTGCTATTCCTCAGTCTTAGAACTTGGCCAACATTCTTCCACTTCACAAAGTGGGAGACCTTTCATCCCCGGTAACTTGCAGTCAATCTTCCTCCTCCCCTTTCTTGCAAAGCTGCAAGAGAAACTTGTCTACACCAAACACTGCAATTTCCTCTCCTCCACCAATTTCTTCTCCCCATTCCAGTCTGGCTTTCAGAAGCATCACTCCACCATCTCCTCTTTGCTGTGTGAACTGTTTATATCATCTCAGGGATGGATCAGGGCACATCAGGGCTCCCATCTTCATTGATCTGTCCAAAGCCTTCAATTTGGTGTCCCACCCACTTCTCCTGGACTAGTTGAGTTCTGCTGGTCCTTCAGCTCCTGCTGTTGATTGGGTCCACTCGTACCTCATGGACCATCTACATTCAGTACAGTTTGGTTGTGCTTTGCCACACCCACTTCCCATCCAAGTTGGGCTCCCACAGGGCTCCATCCTGGGTCCCATACTCTTCTCCATTTCTCTTAATGACCTCCCCTCCACCTGTGTCAACATGAATATTCATATGTATGCAGATGACACTGTCATCTACACCTCCGGTCCTCACCTCACCCCGGGATATTATGGAAACCTTTAAAAATTTTTATCAACAACTATACGTTCTCCCTTATCCTCCCTTTTGTCCACTTCAATTTGAGTCCTTCCTTCAAGATGTCACTCTCCAGCAATTGACTGTCCCTCAAGTAACTATTTTAAAAGCCCCACTGACCCTCCTTGAAATTTCCCAAGCCATCAACTCTCTGTCTCTGGATAAATCTCCTGGTCCAGACGGGTACACCACCAACTTTTATAAAGCATTTAAGGATCAAGTTGCTCCCATTCTCCTGAATACTTACCACTACATCTTTAAGGAAGGCCTCTCTGATCCCTCTATGACTACAGCCACTGTTGTAGTGCTCCCTCAACTGAGTAGCAACCCCTTGATGGTTTCCAATTACAGGCCTATATCACTTATTAATGTGGATCTTAAAATCTTAGTCAAGGTACTGGCCTGTAGATTGGGCCTGATATGGGACTCGCTGATCAGCAGGGAACAGGTAGGTTTCGTAAGAGGCAGACTTTCCGCAAACCATCTCAGGAAATTGTCCTACCTTTTCTCGTGTCCAGGGATTCATCTACCCCAGCGGTGTTCGTATCTCTGGATGCTGAGAAGGCTTCTGATAGGGTCTCATGGGAATACTTGTTTTCCATTTTACCCAGATTTCGTACCCCCCCAGAATTTATACATTGGGTCAAGGTGCTCTATTCTCTCCCACCAGCACGTGTACTTTGCAATGGTATGTTATCCTTATCATTTTCCCTCCATCAGGGCACCAGGTAGGGATGTCCCATTCACTTTATTTGTTCAGTCTGTTTTTAGAGTCTTTAATCCACAAACTCAACTCCTCTTCTCACATTTCTGGTATCCCGATTGGTGACATGGACTATAAATTATCAGTATACACAGATGATATACTATTACATGTCTCCTTTCCAGCTACATCCCTGCCTGCTGCCCTTCAGATTATCTCCCAATTTGGAGTTATCGCCAACTACAAACTAAACCTTAATAAACTGAACTGATGCCCCTTAACAATACCACCCTTAAGGCTGATGTTGAACATCTCGGTTTAATATGGAAGAAGGATAAATTGAACTATTTTGGAATCTACCTCAGTACCTCTCCCCACAAGATGAAACAGTTTAATCTTGGCTCTATGGTATCCCATCTTAAAGTGGATCTAAACCACTGGTCCCTGCTACCCCTTTCCCCGTGGGTCCAATTGAGCATCATCAAAATGAATGTTCTACCCCAATTATTATACCCCCTTCAGATGCATAATTGGGCCCATCCCCAATCATGATTTGCTCAAATTCATAGGATCCTTACCTCTTTTCTGTGGCAAGGCAAGAAAGTCCAATGAGCCTTTTCCAAATGAATGCGTCATAAACAAATGGGGGGTTACAAGCTCCTAACTTTTTTCTGTACTATTTGGTGTTACATTTAATAAGGCTTTCCCACTGGTTGAAGCCGTCCAGAGACAATCCCTCTAGTCTATATACTCCCCTGTGGGTAGAAATTGAACATTATTTGTGCTCTATAAGTGGAATTGACAACAGGTCACTCCCTTATCTTTCTAAGAAGAAACTCCCTGACAATTGCGTGATACACCCTTGGGAGCATCCCTTCAGATTCACTCGCAACTCACTTCTTTCTTAATCGCTATTTGGAAACCCTAACCTCTTGATATCTGGACGGATGCTCTCTAAAAAAAAATTCTGGCCTGATATTTGAGTCGACATAGTTGGAGACCTTGTATCCCATCAGAAACTGATGTCCTTCCGGGAAGCGAATACTGTGTATGGTTGGCCCACTACCTCTGTCTTTCATTTTTTTCAAATTTCTCATATGCTGTTAAAATACTTTGGCAACAGACTATAGCATAGTTCTTTCAGTACTTCAGTCCTCCCCTTTTTCAGTTCTGCACCTGACACCCACTTAATTTCTTAATATTACCGACCCTACAATCTTACTTAGTTGCCAAAGAGGGTCCATGGTATTATTGGTGGGACCAGGCTCTACCAGCTTCTTCCCCTTCTAGAAACTGGTCAGCCATCTGGAAACACTTATATGTATAGATAAAATGGGACTGATACTGTTTTACTAAATTGCAAATCATTCATAACCTTTACTATACTCCATTCAAATTGCATAGAATGGGTCATTTACCCACAATATATATGTTCTAGATGAGGCAAAGATCCTGGGACCTTGTTGCATATCTTGTGGTCATGTGAGACAGTGACCCCTTTTTGGGCTTCAATTCAAACCCATCTTGATCCCCTGTTGGGTCTATCTGAGAAATTCACCCCTGACATATGTATCATGGGAGACTACACAGACAGCGTAATTGGTAACCAAAGGCTACATATAGCCTTGATTTCAGCTTGTCTAAAGAAGGTGATCCTTAGGCATTGGCTGGATCAGAGCACTCCAAGTTATTTAGAATGGTATAAAGAAATAATGTTTGTACTACAAGCTGAGCGTCTTATAGCAGGTATGTCCAATAGATTGTCTAAATATAACCGTATTTGGGAACCATTGTATACTCTATCAACAGTTAATTAGTTAATCAATACTTCCTGTAACCCTACTGGATCATTTAGTGTGAGCTATGTTCAGTAATCAGATGTATAATTTTTCTTTGGTTACCTCCGGTGACAGGGTTTGGGAGGGAGGGTGTGAGGGGGGAGGAGGGATTCTTTTTGAATTAACCTAAAATAATTGTCCTTTGCTTATACAATTTCTCTTTTTTGACCTCTGTATCACTGAATAATGTCAGCTTTGTATGTTGTATTGAGGTCTTTGGATTCAATAAAGTATATTCAATATGAAAAAAAGACTTCCACAACGTCTTGCGCTGGTTCCAATCCAATCAGTTTCGGGTCAATGCAAAGAACACTGTATCCATGACCATTGACACCAGCCAGAAACTGGCCAGACTCCCTAATCTGCCCATCTTCTCCACCTTAAATGGCCCACCTCTAGAAGTGGTTCAATCCTTCAGGTACCTCAGTGTGTGACTAGACAGCAAGCTTGACTTCTTTGCCCACATTGACATCATCCATGCCAAGTCCTCCCAAAACTTGTTACTTTGAACTGCAACAAAGACTGTTTGCCTCTGCAGGTCTGCCAACAGCTTGTAACCAAAATGATGCTCCCAGTCTTTGATTATATGGACTCGGTCTGTGGCACCACCCCCTCCACCTCCCTGGCCAGAATGGACACCCTCTGCAACTCCTTTTTCTGCGTAGCTACCAACTCTCCCCTTCATACTCATCATTGCTCACTTCACTCCTCCTTATCCATTCTCCACCTATCCATACATCGCCAGATCCAGTACACCTCCTTCATATCCATTTTCCCATCCAGGCTGGGGATGGACCTTTTCATAGGGAATGTAGTATTATTCAAGAGGTTCTGCAAAACTGAGAATGTCGTAAGTCTCCTTTTAGAATTCTTAATACTATTAACAATAACTTTATGACCCCTCCATCCCTAACATCTGAAAGATGGTGAACAACAATTGTATCTACATTATTTCTTCTTGCTGTTACCTCCTGCTTAATATCAGCTTTTCTGTTTTTTCATTGACCGAATGTCTGTGGAGGTTCCCTCAGTCTCTGAAGAAGAGTTTTCTTGTGATGAAACAATGGAGGACGCATTTGAGTCCTCCTCATTGTCTACCCAATCTTTGTGTTTTTGTAGAGCATCAAATCTGCTGGACACTGGGGATGGTGTCCTTCTTCTGAATTTTTCATTTAGGTTGTCCTCTGTCCCTCCCAGTCTGAGTGATCCTTTGGAATGTTTCCATAACAGGTATAGAGGAGGGTGGCATGTCTTCTCCTTGTCATTGGAGTGCCTGATGAGGTTCCTATACTTTCTTTTTTTTATTGAGCTTGAAACTCTAGTATCTTTCGTTCTCTCCTGCAATCTGTTTTCCGTTGTAGGAATCTGTACCCAATGTATTCCTGTTTTTGAGGAGCCCGTAGGACTACTAGATCCATCCTGTGGAGCTTCCCAGGGTGATCTTTCCATTTGCTGAGTTTGCTCTATGTCTTTTGTGTCTTTCTCTACCTCACAGAAAAATAGAAACATAGAAATTGCCAGCAGATAAGGACAGTTTGGCCCACCTACTCTGCCCATTTTTCCCTGCCCATTTTTCCCTGCCTATGGTATCACCACAGATCCTACTTGATCTCCAACCCATTCACCCACACCCCCTTCCCTTTCCCTAAGATTCCCTTATGATTATCCCATGCATTCTTGAATCCCACCACTGTTTTGGCCCCCACCACCACTACTGGAAAAATGTTACAGGAATCGCTCACTGTTTCTGTGAAGAAGTCATTCCTCACTTCCTCCTGAGTCTACCCCTTCCAACTTCTTATCATGCCTCCTTTTCCTTTAGCTACTTTGTTTTCTGAAAAATACTACCCTCCTGTACCTTATTTACTCCTGTGAGGTATTTACAGGTCTCTGTCATATCCCTCCTCTCCCTCATCTCTTCCACGGTTTACATATGTAGGCCCTTAAGGGCTTCTGATGCAGACCCTGCGCCATTCTAGTTGCCCTTTTCTGGACTACCTCCAGTCTGTCTATGTCTTTCCAGAGATGTGGTCTGTAGAACTGGACACAGTACTGTAAGCAGGGTCTTACTAGTGATCTGTACAGAGGTAATACCACCTCCCTCTTTCTGTTGGTGATACCCATCCCTATGCACCCAGTATCCCACTAGCCCTCCCAACTGTCTTGTTGCACTGCCTGGCCACCTTTAGGTCATCCAAGATGATTACGCCCAGGTCTCTTGATGCACTGGGTTTGTATTCCCTAGACATACTTACTCTGGGTGCTGATCTTAATAGTTCTTGCCTCCGATTAGATTTCTGTGCCACGTTCATGAAGAAATCATGATCCATTTGATCCATTGGGTCTGGGCTGTTTTGGGAGGCCCATGGGCAGGATTTATAGGAATGTCCAGTGTCTTCAAAAATATTACATTGTAGGGCATTCTTGTATTGTAGGTTTGTATGCCCCACTTCTGCACAGATACCGCATCTCAATTGGACACACACATTGCTCATAGGGCTCCAGGATCCACACTAACAGCAGGCTTAGAACATAGAAACATAGATAAGGACAACAGAAAAATATCCATGGTCCATCCGGTCTGCCCAGGTTCCCTAAATGGCTTTTGGCTGACCTAGTTAAGAACAGTTTGGCAAGAGCTGTAAGCCATCTGCTGTTTGCCTCTAAGTCACTTTTATGTGCCATCCCTCCATCCAAATGTTTTGCAGAATCCATTATAGGATCTGGGGTTCCCAGGACTGTGCATCGTTGTTTCAGCCAAGAAAGAATATCCACTATGTTTACTCCTTCATTTTTAAAGATGATTGTTACTTTGTTGAAGATAGGTTGAAGATGGGTTTCATCAGAGGTATGGGGTAAAAAGAGGCCCATAATGTGGTGTTTCTTAATTCTTGGTACTGTTTCCAAAATCTTTCCAGGCCGACTGGGGTCCTAAAGCTCACACCAAAGATGTTGTCTCTTGCTGTGTGAATCATGGCATAGATTTCTGAGGCGAAGAACTTCATGCTATTTTCTTTTTCTATAGATCTTTCTTTTGTGCTCTGGGTTGCTGACTGTGGCTCTTCATCCACTACTCCCATCCCCTTCAACTAGTCACCATCTTCCACCACATTTTACCTGCTTTGTTCCCCCATGGCTTGCCACCGTGGTCATGCCAGGGGAGGAAGGGCAATCTTCTACACCTCCAGAGACTGGATTTGGTTGGCAGAGCCTAGCACCAGTCAAGACAGGTGAGCAGGGCTTCCTTATTGCACAGTCCCTGCTTTTATAGATTTATGGTCCTCGCCTTAAGGTCAGGGCACATGCAGTGGCATGGTCATGAGACATGAAGATGCCACATGTACTTGAATGCCTGCTTTTAGCCCTTAGAGATGTGGCCACCTGCCATGCCATGCAGCCTGTACTGAGTGGCAGTCAAGCAGCAGCATGCCCTGTCCCACCTCCCTGAAGGAGAAGTGCCATCTATGAATGTCTGATCCTGCTTCCCCCAGCCATCCCCTGAATGACCCTGGTCTATCCTCAAACCAAGGTTGCTGGCATGGCAGGATATAAGGAGGCCAGTTCCTCAGCCCTCCACCCCAACTGGCCAGCTCTTCATACTATTTTTGTTAGACTGTGGGCCACAAAAACTCTATCTGGGTGTTCCAACATTGCACCTGTATATTCAAGGTGCACCACATTATGTCATCTCACTGGTTCTGCTGCCTGCTGAAAGCAATCAGGGAATAGTCCGGCACCCAGCTTCTGCTGCTATTGAGACCCGGTTCCTTCAGCTGACCCAGTCTGGTTCTGGGCCTGTATTTTGTTCTTCATTATTTTGTTCTTGTGGTCCTTGCTCCTGGTGGTTCTTCTGCCCTTCTGTCATAGTGGGCCCTTTATCTGATTCACCTTCCAGAGTTGTTTCTGACCCATTTTGTGAATGGAACTGTCCTGGGCCTAGTTGTGTAGTTATTTCTTCCTCCATCTGAATATCTGGGACCTCCTTTTGTACCTGTTCTGGTATCGGTGATGGCAGCCCTTCTTTTCTCATTATCTGGGCCTCACTGGAGTGTGGTTGCTCTATTCTGATGTTGGTATCACCTGTAATTTGTACAGTTTCCATTTGTTCAAAGGCAGACTGCTGCAACTTTCCAGGTGTAGGAAGACAGGGTTATTGCTCACCCTGGGGACATTAGGGCCTGTACCTGGTTCAGACTGTAAGTTAAATGTTAAAGTTAAATGTTTAGGAGGCAGTATAGTGCAGTGGTTTAAAGCTCTGAGCTGCAAACCTGGAGACCTGGGTTTGAATCCCACAGCCCCCCACTTGCATTCTGTGTGACCCTGAGCAAGTCACTTAACTTCCTTGTGCTCCCAGGTTGCACCTGTAAGCAAGCTTTCAGCTTAGTGTGTCTCTCATGGTTAAACAAAAATGTATATATATATTATCTGCAGAACAAAGTATTGTATGAAGGTAAAATATGTGGGCACTTCTAGATTAAAATCTTGCTGTGCATTTCTCACCTGTGTCCAATGTAAATTTGGGACAAACTTGTGGCTCCTCTACAAGCAATTCTACTCAAGTCCCAGCCTGATCCATCTTTTTTTGTTGTCTAGCCAGCCTTAATTACGGCCTCATCCACAGCTGGTGTGGTAATAGGAGGGTCTGGCTTTGCTCTCCGTGAATGCTGTTTATAGCATTGGAATATGCATTCTCTCTGCTGCCCTTCTTCCCTAAAATGGTTCTGGCAGTTCTCCCCACTCGGTTTGCCTGCATTTTAAAACTAATATTTTCTGGTGTGCCAAAGTTAAAAGGTCTATAGTCACTCATAGGCTTACCTTGATTTTCTTTCTCAGTCTGAAAGCTGCATATGCTACTGGCAGTATTCGCTTCCTCTCATTTCCCGATGTGGCCCTGACTTTAGTGTACTGATCAGCTGTTTGGCCTTACCACTGGTTGTCAGCTCTGTTCGCACCCTGTCAGGGCCTCTCACAGCACTCCTTTCAGTAGGCATCTTTATTGGGTGCATGATTCCGTCTGACAGGTCTTTATCAACTCAGACTTTAGCTTTCAACTGTGCATATCTGGCTTCTTCTTCCATGATCATGGCCAGGAGGAAAGCCTTTTTCTTATTTAATTTGGCTTCTAACTGTCTCTCTTCTACAGAAACAGGAGTCACCTCAGCAACAGCGTTCAGGTTGGTATCTATCCATAGTGGGACAATTATTTTGTCTTTTTCCTCCTCCTTCCCTTCCTTTGTTGGTTGATCAATTACAACAGTAGGGTGGGAAGGGAAATAGACTCCTCCAAATGGGTTGCCACCACACCCTACTCTCTAGACTCCATCTCCTCAACAGAAAGCTACCAGCACCCTCTGTTGAAAACTAAGGGAGTATCCCATCCCCCAGATGCACCTAGAAACATGCTGTCACAGCTTAGTGTGCCTTTCCTGATCAAAACTTACAAATAAAAATAAATAAATAAATATGTGTCACACTTACTTTGAATATCACTTTGTCTTTTCTTCTATAACCTTTTCAGGAACTTTGTTTCACCAATTGCCATCCTTTCCATGAAGTAATGCTTCCGAATGTCCTATTTTAACCTTCCCCCTTCTAGCTTAAGTACAGATAAGGCCAGCTTTGCATTGTTTTTTTCTGATGGTGCAGTTTTACAGACTGAATCATAGGAAATGCCCCAGGCAAATACCAGAATAAAAAGAAAACAAAAGTTCCTTTTGTTCCGTTATTTCTCTGTGATGATTTCTGCCCCAATCTGCTGCATCGCCCGATGCACCTGAAGTCAATGTGGTGCTGGCCTTAACTGTACATGCCCCCCTGGTGGACCTGCTGTTTCTTAGTTTGAATAGACTTGTTATGCCCACTTAGTTGAACCCTTTTATGAGCCTGAAAGTCTTTACCATGTCCCTCCTCTCCCTTCTGTCGTACAGTGAACATATTAAAACTTTTCAGCCTCTCCTCACATGCCATGCCCTGCTGGCCATGGATCATCTTCATGGTCCTTCATTGCACTATCTCTAATCTATCCCTCTCCATCGTTAGGTGTGGACCCCAGGCAATATCACCTAAATTAAACTAGAACTATACTTGCAGAGGCAGAGTTCTGCATTCTTTTCTTGAAAGGTGTGGTATGGATATGACCTTTTCTGCAGCTTGAACAGGCCATCGTAAATATCAGCCAGTACAGAATCCTCACTAAAGGAAAATTCTTCCTATATCAAAATGTCAGTATTTAGCATTTACAAGACTATTAATTAAAAAGTGATAACTGGACTTCTGCATATTGTAGCACTAATCTTAGTTTAAAACGACAGTACACAAAGAATAGCATTGAATCTGAAAAAGTTAAAATGCCAAAGTATACATAAAATTAATAGATCTGCCATTAACATTTTTATTTATTTATTTAGTTAGTTTTTGTTGACCGGGTAGGTATGCTAGCCAAAAACATTACTATTTTCAGGTACAACCCGGAAGGTTACAAAGTAGACAAAACAGAACAATGATAATAAGGTACAGGGAAACCACATGTAACATATACTAACATATACAACACAGGGAAAAAAGTATTATTTTCTTTTTTAAACTGGTTGTGTAGACTGAGAAAGAAAATATTTCACTTTTGATCCTCAAGCATATGTAAACCTGCCCTGCCCTGAGTTAGCATCCATAAGTAGGAGGGTGGTTTTGCAGCTATCCTAATGATTCTGGGGCCCTCAGGGTCCACCTCTAATCCTTTTGACTGTGAGGGGACCAGCATGGATTCTTTAGGATGCAGGACAAGCAGGGTATAGCAATAATGGTTTGATGCCTCCACCTGGTGGGAGTTGTGAAACAGGGTACTAACTTAAATCCACAAACCACCCCTAGAAAAATAATTAAAATCTCCTATACACTCTTAGATCTTCCCTAAATAATGACAGTCGACACAAAATCCATACCCAGCACACTATGTGTAAAATGCATACATGACCAAATTTATTTAAAAAGAAGAGGAAAGAAAAGAACAAGGGGATGTAAGGGAAAAGTTAAAGCAATGGGGCAATTGCTTATCCTGCACTATAGTGCTGTATCTTGCCGGCCCCCTCCCCCAATAAAACTGGGCCAGATGGCCATACAGGTTTTCTGTCTGGGCCTCTCCAGATGATGGCATAGTTGTGCCCAGGGTTTAAACCCCCTTTTCTAACTAACTAAACTATTTAAATGTCAGAGGACATCACCAGAGCTCAGCTCTGAGGTACACAGTTCTGAATACTCCACAGCTGGTTCTCCCTCTTTACAGTTTGGCTGTGTAGAACTGCAAATAGTGACACCTTAGCTCCCTGTGGGTAGCTGGCAGATGGATGTTCACTCCAGAAAGGGCCTTTCATTGGATGTTTCTGTCCATCCCCTTCCCTCCAGTAGAGGTCTGTCATCCTCAACTGTGAACACTGAGCAGAAGTAATCATTTAGGACATTAGCCTTCTGCTCGTCATCTTCCACCACCCTCCCCCTTCAGCTAGCTTGACAATCCCTTCCCAGCATTCCTTTTCTCATGAATGTATCTAAAACATTTATTCCCCCTTCCCTTCACACCTTCAGTAATTTGCAGCTCGTGGCTGTCTTTGTACTCTGTACCTAATGAAGGCTTCCTGTTTGCCTTCAAAGCCTCCCTTACCTCTAATGAGAACCAGATAAGTCTCTTAAGTTTGTTTCTTTTTTGCAGTTAATCTTTTTATTATCATGCAGAAACATTAACAACATTACAACAGTTATACATAGTGTTTTTTTTCTTTTGCAGTGGATCCAACACACAGTCATTACTACAGATGGAACTTTAATAATTCTGTACCTAGTGCTACATACCAGTTCTCATCCTGAGCTGTACTTCTCATCCTGCCCGACTCCCCACCTTATGCATCCTGCTGTGGGTTTTGTCCATAGGCTGAAGTCCTTTAAAACAAAGGATGGGGAGGGGATGTGGAGCTTTCGAGGGGGTGGGGTAGTGGTGCTTCCTTACCCAGAATGAAGGGAGGTGATAGGAGTGGCATAGTCTATTTTCTACCCCGTATGCCTCCCTGCTTTGGGATGGGGCTTCCCTGCCTACCTTATGGAGGCTTCAGGAGATCCTTCATCCAGTTCAGGGTGTTATCTGACTTCTGGTTCAGGATATACTGAAGATATTGGCCCCACATCAAGTGATATTTATGGGGTGTCTGTAAAGAGACGTACAGCAGCCTTGACTTACTGGCTAATCCTTTCATAGCTTTATACCATTCTCCAAAGGTGGGTGGAGTTACTGTTCTCCATTTTGTAAGGATTAACCTCTTTGCTTCAACTGTGGCCTGCAGTATCCATTGCAGCTGCACCCCTTTCAGCTGTCTTTCAGCTGGTGCTATACCTAGAAGTATCAAAGGAGGGAACTTGGCTATTTTCACCTTCAGGATGTCCAAGCATGCCTCCACTACCTGCAACCAAAAGGGTTGAATGGGTGGGCAGTCCCCATAGTATATGGAACAGATTTGCCCCCTGGGCCTCTGCATCCCCAACATTTGTCATCTGTCATTAACCCCATCTTACAAAGTACTGTGGGGGTGCGGTACCACAGGTGCACAATCTTGTTCTGTATCAGGAGGCTTTTCTGATCTCTGCATGCTTTTTTCTCCAGCCTCCAACATCCCCTCCACTCCTCATCACTGATCATGATGTTTAACATGGCTTGCCATCTATATTTTGCTGACAGGGATGGGTCCGAGTCCATTTGTCTACAACTAGCTAGTATCCTGCCTGTGAGACCTTTTGGTTTATTGACCCAGCTCTCTATGGGAAACTTTAGGTGATTCCTTTTGGGATCTTTCTTGCAAGTAGGACAGGCACACCTACTTTTTTTTGCCTTGAAAGGAGTAGGCTTCTCAGTTAGAGACATTTCCAGAATTCTGTTTTAGGGATACCATAGTCCTTTTGTAGATCCTGAAAGGAAGCCAGGGTATGACCATCTGAAGCTAGAATATCTTTAACAACCTGGATGACTCTTCCCCCCTTCCTCCCAATTAATTGTGCATCCCCCTATTAAGAGCTGCAGATTGTTCCACAGTGGAGTGTGTTCCCCTTTTGTCATGCTACGTGGGTCCCCTTCAGTGTTTGCCAAGCTTGTGCTCCCTTGGGTAGAGAGGAATCGACGTAGGCTGCGGGGTGGGTATTCCCAAGTACCATCTCCTTCATTCGCACCCATGCTGGAGTTGAAGTCTCAGGTTTTTTAAACACTTGGCATGACATGGCTGTTAGCAGCTTTGTTGGCTCCTGGAGCAGGCCTGGGCTCTCCTGGGTTGCGATTTTAGTGTCTCTGGCTGCTTTGGCATCAATGGATTTTTATTCCTCTTTCTCTGATGACCCCTCTGGACTTGTTGCCATGCTTCTTCCAGATCATGTCTCTCTGTTGGATTGTGTTTAAACTCTGTGTTTCCATTGGGACAGGGGTCAGGGCCTGTCATGTCACCCCACAAGGTACCATAGAATGAGGGAGAGACTTAGCCCTTCTTTGCTGGATATGCCCTAGAAACTGCTCCACTTTGGCAGGACTGTTGAATGTCAAGAACTTTCCTTGATACTGGACCCTCAATATTGCTGGGTATCTAAGGGAGGCAGGTAGGTTAAGTCTGTAAAGTTCTTGTTTGACCCCCCCATGTGCCCGGTGCCTCCAAGAGAGATTGTCGGAATAATCTTGAAAGAGCTGTATTTCATGCCCTTACCACTGCAGAACTCTCCTTTCTCTGGTTGTCCTGAGGTATAGGTCTTTAACCAGGTACTTCAAAAACCTACACAATATGGGATGTGGGCGCTCTCCCTCCCTAGGCTTAGGAATGATGGTTATGTGGGCCCTCTCCAGTTCAGGAGGGGGCATGTTATTTAACTTCAACACTGATGGCAAAAAAGCTTGTAAAAAAGCGATAGTGTCTCTCCCCTCGGTCCCCTCCAGTATGAAGATGATCCTCATGTTGTTATGTATTGACCTGTTTTCCAGATCATCCACTTTATGCAATAGATATTGTATTTTGTCATGATGATCATGGATGTGCCCCTGGTGAGTGTGGAGGATTTCCTCATGGGCATTCACTGTGCGTTGAGTTGCTGTGGCTTTGGTAAAGAGGGCTTATACTTCAAAAACTGTTTTAGAGGTAGTGTCCTTGACTTCTGCTCTGTCATTTAAAATACTATTTAGGAGGGCTGTGATTTTTGCCATGTCCATTGTGTTTGTATCTTCCCTCGCCTGTGCCATCCTCCATGCTGTTGTTACTTCCCGACTTGTGGGGTATGGTTGAAGCCACCTGCAGTGGCTGGCTGGTAACTCAGGGATCTTGGCCCTGCAGTTGTCTGATGCCACAAGGTGCTGCTCAAGATTGCCTCCATTAATAACTTCAGTTTGCCAGTGGCAAGAGGTCCCAGAGCAGGTTCACCTGAATGCTGCGACTTTGGGATTTCCCCAGATGTTCCACTCCTGTCCAAAATCTGCAGCAGGTCTACGGATGCTATTAAAAGGATTCCTCAGTGTTCCCTCCATTTAGATTATGCTACCACCAATTTGAATAGCTAGCTCCGCCCCCCCAAGTTTGTTTCTTTTAATGACCTTCTTGGCACAACAGTTGATCACCTCCAGAACTGCCCCCTTGAGCTTTCACTACTTTTCCTCTACCCCTTCAAGTCCAGAACCACTGCCCTGGAGGAGGGACTGGAGTGCCCCACAGCCAGTTCAAACCACATGGAGTTGTGGTCACTTGACCCCAATGGTTCCCTGACTGCCACCCCGCTCACCATCTCTATGTTGAGGATAGTGTCCTGTCATGTGGGTTCCCTAATCAGGTGCACCAGTAGACAGTCTTGTGTCATGTCCAGCAGTGCCTGACTTGGTGCTTCTGGCTGCCAGGTATCACACTCAATGTCGAGCAGGTTTGCATCCCCCACTATCACTAGGCACCCTTTTGCTGCCCCCTCCTAATTTCCTCATCCAATTCTTTATCTCCCTCTACCATTTGCCCTGGTGATCAATTGACTACTCCCATCCTCACCTTTTACCAGAAGCCATAGTTAGCTGTACACAGATTGATTCCACTCCTCTTCCTTCCTCCTTCATAGTCCCATCTCCTGTATCTTCAATACCTTCCCTGACTTAGAGGGTTACTCCATCCATTAACACTGCCCTGTTCCTCCTTTACAAGGTATGCCCAGGAACTATCAAATCCTATTCACTGTTCCCAGTGGTCAACAACTCTACGATGGTTACTAAATCTAACTTAGCCTCTGACACAATCACCTGTAAGTCACAGATCTTATTATTTAGGCTTCTGGCATCTAGGCAGATGCTCTTCCAATCTCACCTATTATTTCCCTTTTCCTTGCCTGTTCCCTAGTCCCTGCACACTACAACTTCTTATCCCTCCCTTTTCTCTTCCAGCTACCTGGATTAATGTGACCCCCAACCTTTCCCTGCTTCTCTGAACTTTTTTTGGTGTCTGCTTTCACCACCTCTGACACCCTCTATTTTCCTTTCCATGTCTGAGCGACTCCCACTAGGCACTTGCTGTCCTCTCTCACTTCTAGGAAATCCCCAGTCTGTCTTCCACCTCTTCAGTTTAAATGATGATCCATGAAGACATCAAACTTCTGCCCTCGTGAGCATTTTCTCTTCCTCATGAAGTGAAGGTCATCACCATTGAATAACCTTCTGTCCCAGAAGGAGCTCCAATCTCCCACATATCCATTCCCCTCCTCCTGACACCACCTCTTCATCAAGTCTTTGAATGCCTCATTTACCCCCAGCTCTCCATCTCATATGGAGTCAGGACCTCAGTTTATCTGTCACGGAGACAGAGTAAGCATTACAGAGTTTGCTGGTGAGTAAGAATAGAAGTGGGATTTTTATAGCAAGTAAATGAACACTAGAAATTAAAATTAGAAGTAGCATTTCAGTTTCTTTAAAGAGATTTAACAGCCTAGCCCTATGTACCACATATTCCGGTGCCTTACATCTGCAAAATGCTGCTCACTTTTGCTTCCTAGTCTGTAGATCCGCCCCATGCTCAGCCATATTATGACATGAACCCAGGGAGAGTGCAGGCCTTGTTAGTCACCCGGTGCCCTTGATTAATCACCAAATGATCACTGTGATATATATATATATATATATATATATATATATATATATATATATAAATGTTGTTAAAGTTGCCCACCATAGACTATAATGGAGCACGTCCCCGCACTTTCTCTGGGTTCACATCATAACGTGGCTGAGCGTGGGGCCAGTTTGAGGGCAGATGTATAGATCAAGAAGTAAAAGTGACCAGGTGAGGGAATATTTATGATCCCTCTCACATCTACACTAGTGGAAATTGTTTTGTCAAATATACATTGGCAGCATTTCGTGGAGGTAAGGCACTGAAATATGTGGTGCAAATCTCCATTCACTTAGCCTAGTGAGTATCTTTAAGATAAGAAGGTGTGTAAGGGGGGATGATGAAAGGAAGCTTTTTTTTCTTTAATGAAGTTTTATTTCTAAGGCCTAGTTGAAGGTTTCTAGTGACTAAAGGTTAGAAGCCTGTGTGTAATGGATTCGGTGTAGGAGGGTTGCTTTAATTTGAAGTGAATATTAACAAGTCCAAGTTCATGGTGTATGATTATGTACACCTCATACTAATTATGGGGAGATAATGACACATTATGGAGGGGCTGTTAATCAGTCAGGTGGCATTATTTTTCAAACCCATTTTCTGATTATAAAGGTTTAGGGGTTGCATTGGATCCCACTGGATCTTTTTCAGGTCATATCTTAAACACCATCAAAAAGGGAATTCTACAGTTCTAGGTCAGGGGTCTTATGTTGAACTCAGTCCTGTCTTACCTGTGTTTCCTGATTATCACATATAATACATCACACCCTGTTGCCACTCTTGGATTAATGCAACCCTATTTCAAAGAGAAGCAAAAAATGAGGGGGGGGGGTCACCATAAAATGAGAAAAATCAAAAATGACTTTATTTTGTAGAAGTTGTGCAAACACACCAGTGCATATATTCAAACCGAACAGGCATGGGACAGGTACTTCTGTTCAGCGCTTGTTAGGTTTTGTATTTGCACTATTGTGTTTCTACTGTAAAGTAACTATTGGTATTTCTCGATCCATGGTGTGCCCCCCCTTTCGCTTTTCTTCTTCCACATGTTTGTGCAAGAAGCAGCACCCTTTGTGATCATTATGCACATTTTTGCTTGTTTTCCAATCTTTAAAAGGCTTGCTTACTAAAGTCTCCAAAAGACGAAATTCTTAAACTAACATTTGTAGATTTGCCCTTGATATTCCTAAGCTTCATCACTATTGTATCTTGTATGATGCACTTGACAGAGTTTTTCTATCTCGCATAATTAAATTATATTTGGCATATGATTCTTTATAAGCTCTTGAAGAGGAAAGAACATGTAAAACTAAAATAAAGTAAAGGCTGTTATAACCTACCGATATCCTTAAGAGCCTCTAAAAAAGATCTGCTAATGGTTGCAAAGGTCAACTCAAAAACTGGACAATATTCCTCTAAGTATTTTGGTCCAACTTTTGGAACACCTTATAATTACCAATTATGAGTGAAACAAGCATCAACCAATATATTGTAAGGCTGGAAAGAAGGGCCAGCTGGCATCTGATTATCACTGTTCTTGTTTTAATTAATGTATAATTTGCTTCAATTTATTGTGTTGTATATCTGCAATTGTTTGGTATGCATTGAGTAAACTATTGTGACCTTATGCAATCCATTATTTGCTGTGCTTTCTATCTTGCCTTGCCATGGGTCAAGTCTGAAAACAGGATGGAGACCCAGTCTCCGCAAGGACATAGACATGATGGAAGCTGTCCAGAGGAGGGCAACTAAAATGGTGCAGGGTCTGCACCAGAAGACATATGAAGAGAGACTAAAGGAGCTTAATACGTATAGCCTCGAGGAAAGGAGGGAGAGGGGGGACATGATAGAAACTTTCAAGTACCTCAAGGGAATCAACAAAGTCCAAGAAGTTAGCATCTTTCAAAAAAAGAGGTGTGCAAGAACAAGGGGGCACAATTTGAAGATAGAGGGGCAGCTCAGAGGTAATATAAGGAAGTATTTTTTCACAGAGAGGGTTGTGGATGCATGGAACGGCCTTCCAGAGCAGGTTGTGGAGTCAAAAACAGTGGTTGAATTCAAGCATGCATGGGACAGTCATAAGGCAATTCTAGGGGGTGGGGGCAGAAAGAAGTAGGCTGCTGGTTAACTAGGATCTGCAGCTTGTCCATTAGGTAGGGAAATGGGCAGACTGGGTGGGCCAAGCGGCCCTTATCTGCCGTCAAATTCTATGTTTCTATTATGGTTGCCTCAGTACCTTCTCATTCAGTTACCAATAAACAAATAAATAAGTATTATTCTTTTCCAGGTACTCATCACATTTAAGCTTGAAGCTTTGTACTGTATGTATTAACTGCCTTCTGTGGAAATCTGCTCTGACATTTCTGTTACTCTCTGCATGAAGTAATTCTTCCATACTGTGCATCCAGTATTATCCTTGCCTCATTCAGTGTGAGACTGCCCTCTTGTTCTGTTTTCCTGAATCACCATGAATAATTTAGTATTGTCTATTGGACATATCTTAAACACTTCAGTCATGTTTTCTTCAGCATCCTTTTTGTCCCAACAGCCCCAGTCTCTGTTCATGCCTGCATCCCTCAAGTTCCTTGATCATCCTTTTAGCCTATACTATACTGTCTCTAGTTCTGATATGACCCTTTTATATTATGATTCCCAGAGCTGAACACAATATTTTAAAAGAGGTCTAACCAAAGCATTGTAAGGCAGAAATATCACCTATTTTGCCTTGTCCAGTATTCCCCATCTGATGCAACCTAACCTCCTGTTGTTAGACTTGTTAACTGCTGTTTTAGCTGCTTGGATTATTGGAGTGTCCTGTCAACAGCAACACCCAGATCTTTCCTCTCATCTGCATTTGATGTCTGTCCATTTTGCAAATCTGTCAAAGTCCTGTCAAAAACTACCATGTTTCTCCTCTTTACTGTATTGCTTGTACAGACTACCTTGGTGACATCTGCAAATTAAGTTATCTTCCTCCATGTCTTCCTCAAGATTGTTGACTATTATATTGAAATGCAGGTGATCTCAGTGGGAACCCTTCTTGCTCCCGATTGAAAATAAAGACAGAACAGGCAAGAGTCTGTTTCTATAATAGCCCTAAATTAAGTACAACCAAACTTGGAAGCATTGCCTCATGCAATACACAACAAATTGTAGTTCTTTTTGCAAAATTACTTTTTACGTTTTATTGTGTCTCTCTGTTGGTGCAGTGGCTGTGGGGGCGGCAGTTTTCTGAGTGACCTTCTGGAGACTGCAATGCTGCCCTATATGCACGCACCTCTCTGGATTGAGGGAGGAGGTCACTAGACTCCAGGCTGAGTTGTCTAAAATTCGGGAGTCCTTTCCCCACCCAAGAGCCACAAGATCTGACACCATTATCTCAGTGGAAGCCAGGGAGAAGGAGCAGCTGGACTATGGTGGGCTTGGGCAGGGTTGGAGTGGTGGACTCTGGAAGAGTGGGGGTGGATCAGAGGCATGGTCCTCAACCAGTACCACTGCAATATTGCTATGCCACTCTGGACTGTCATGAGGAGGCACCCATGGTAGTGGTCGGGGAGGATGTGTGGGTCCTCTGTAATGGGGACCCCAAGGAAGGTAAGAAAGAACCCCAGAGGAGAAGGAGGCAACTTCTGATGGGGGACTCGACTATCAGGGGAACAGATTTGGGGATAGGGAGGGGGGTGGAGAGAGAGGTCAGGTGCCTACATGGTACCACAGCCAGGAGGGATAGGAAATTAATCCTGGGGATTGCAGGAAGGAAGGGGAAGCTGGATGTCATTGTCCTCCTGGGGACCAGTGACCTGGCTAGGGACAGGGATGGGATACTGCAGGGGGAGTTTCGGTAGCTGATGAGTGGTCTTAGACAGGTAGCATGCTCAGTGGCTTTCTCTGGGGTGCTACCTATCTATGACTGGTGGGAGGAGAGGGACTGCTGCACCCTGAATGTCAACTCACATGTGAAGGAATGGTGCAAAGAGTAGGGGTTCAGCTACACTGAGGACTGGGGACCCACTTGGGAGGATAAGGGCCTAAATAAGGGCAATGTCCTGCATCTATCCGGGAGGGACATGGTGATCCGCAGTGGATGGTTTATATGTTACTTCAATGAACACTTAAACTATATGAGGGTGGTGGTGGAAGGAATCAGGGAGGCAGAAACTGTTCCCCCACAGGCTGAAAAAGACAGTAGGGAGAACCTGAGGGGAGAGGAACCCCCCAGTGTGCAAAGTAATAAAAGAAGCAAGGTGATAGAAAAGAAGGGAGAGAGGAACAGAGGCATTAAAAAGAGAGGGGGAAGGAGGGGGAAAAGGTGAAAAAGGAGGGGGTAGCCAGCAGAGCGCTAACAAAATCTGGAAGGCCATGTGTACAAATGCTAGATGTCCAGGAAATAAGATTCCAGACCTAGAAGCCATCATGTCAGAGGCTGACCTGGATATGATGGCCATTACCAAGTCACGGCGCACTGAAAACTATGACTGGGACAAGGCCAAACCAGGCTATACTCTGTTCAGGAAAGACAGTGTGGGAAGAAAAGGAGGGGGTGTGGTTCTTTATGTAAGGGAAAGCATAAAAGCAATGGAGATAAAGGGGATACGGGGGGCAGGGGAACTGTGTGTCACCTTGGAGATGAGAAACAGTGCCACTATTCATGCCAATGTGATCTACAGACCTCCAGCAAAAGGGGTGGAATTAGATAAGGTACTGGTGGAAGCCATTGTTAAAATGGCAGAAAAGAAGCTGCTAGTGGGGGACTTCAGTTTGGCAGATGTAGATTGGAGCCCCCCAACTGCAGCCTCAGCTGAAAGCAGGGACGTCTTGGACTCCCTGCTGGGAGTGTTGCTTAAGCAACTAGTCAGTAAACCCACTCACGATGGGGCAATATTGAGCCTGCTGCTCACTAACAGGAACAGTGTTGCAGACATCAAGGTGGGAGGCCTCCTGGGGACCAGTGATCACTGTGCAGTATGGTTCAATACAAGGGCAGGTGCAGAATCGAACTACAGACAGGTGAGGGTCCTGGACTTCAGGAGGGCAGATTTTATAAAGATGGATGAATGCCTCAGGAATGACCTGGCAGGGGGATGACTGGAGGGTGGAGCAACACTGGGAAAATCTAAAAGGGGGCACAGTGAAGGCAACAAACCTCTGCATCAAGCAAGTGAGCAAAAGCAAGTGGAAAAAGAGACTGCTGTGGTTCTTGAAAGAGGTGACAGAAAAGGTAAAGGCTAAAAGGGTTGCACTCAGAAGGTACAAGGAGTTGCCGAGGGAGGAAAATAGGGAGGTGTATCAGGGGAAATGGAGGGAAGCAGGGGAAAGCAGTAAGAATCACAAAGACACAAACTGAGGAGAGAAAAGCCCAGGTGGTAACAAAGGGGGACAAGACATTTTCTAGCTATGTAAGCAAAAAGAGGAAGATAAAGGGAGAGACTGTAAGGTTAAAAAGGGAAGGAGGTGAATGTGCAGAAGGGTACCAGTAAAAGGCATACATCTTGAACAAATACTTCTGCTCAATGTTCACAGAGGAAAGGGAAGGGTATGGACCACAAAAGAGTAACAGGAGCTTTGGGGGGGGGGGAGTGGACACTAGTCCTTTTTCAGAGGAGAGAGTCCTGAAGGGACTCATTAATTTGAAGGTGGACAAAGCACTGGGGCCAGACAGGGTGCATCTAAGGGTGTTGAGGAAGCTCAGGAGATACTGGTTGCACCTCTGATGCTCCTGTTTAATAGCTCACTGGAAAGATCAATGGTCCCAGAGGACTGGAGCAGGGCAGATGTAGTTCCTCTTCACAAAAGTGGTAGCAGGGAGAAGGCTGGCAATTAGAGGGCAGTCAGCTTGACACCAGTGGTTGGAAAGTTAATTCAAGTACTGCCGAAGGAAAATGTTGTGGAATATCTTGAAAACAGCATGTTACAAGACCCAAGGCAGCAAGGATTCACTGGGGGGGGGGGCGGTCATGTCAGACTAATCTAATACATTTCTTTGACTGGGTGACCAAGGGATTAGATCAGTGGTGGAGCAGTGGATGTGGTTTACATAGATTTTAGTAAGGCTTTTGACTCCATTCTACATAGGAGACTAGTGAGCAAGCTGGGTAGCTTAGGAGTGGGTCCAAAGGCGGTAAACTGGACAAGAAATCGGTTAGAGGATAGGTGACAGAGAGTGATGGTAGACAGAGTTCACTCTGAGGAATGGAGAATGACCAGTGGGGCACCTCATGGATCAGTGCTGGGACCGGTCATCTTTAATGTATATATAAGTGTCACTGCAGAGGAGCTGGAAGGGAAGATCTGCCTATTTGCAAATGACACCAAGATCTGCAACAGGGTGGACTCTCAAGGCTGTGCATGTGGAAAGGATGAACAGAGACCAAAGAAAACATGTAGAGTGGTCAAGAGTATGGTAGCTGGTTTTCAATACAAAAAAGGTGCAAAATAATGCATTTAGGGCACAGAAACCTGGAGGGTAATACAAAATGGATGGAGTGGTATTGATGACAGCCAAGCAAGAAAGAGACCTAGCGGTAATCATATTGAATTACCTAAAGGTCGTCAGGCAGTGTGACAAGGCAGTTGGGAGGGCTAGTTGGATGCTGGAGTGCATAGGGAGGGGTTATAACCAGCAGAAAGAGGGAGATAGCATTGCCCCTGTATACAGTAGATCACTGGCAGGACCCCACCATGAGTACTGTGTCTAGTTCTGGATACTGCATCTCTATAAGAATATGGACAGAGTGCAGGTGGTCCAGAGGAGGGCAACTAAAATGGTGCAGGGTCTGTATCAAAAGCCGTACAAGGAGAAACTAAAAGACCTCAATATGTACACCCTGGAAGAGAGAAGGGAGAGGGGGAATATGATAGTGATCTTTAAATACTACACAGGGTAAATAAGGTACAGGAGGGGGAATATTTTTAGAAAAAAAGGTGCTCAAGAGCAAAGGGATATGTTATGAAGCTGGGAGAGGTACATTCAGGAGAGATACGAGGAAACTCTTCACAGAAAGAGTGGTGGCATCCTGGAACAGCCTTCCTGTACAGGTAGTAGGGTGAAGATGGTGGGGGTGTCAAGTATGCATGGGATAAGCAGTAGAAACTGGGAAGGGGAGAAAGAGCTAGACATCAGTTAGGGTCTGCAGTATTGCTGTATGTAGAGAAAAATGGGTTGACTGGGTGGGTGAAGCAGTCCTTATCTGCCATCAAATTGTATTTCTGTGTTTCTATGTTTCTGTTGCACACCAGTGTTTCATGGTGGTATATCATGTTATCAGAGCTCACATAGACAGTAAATTAATACAAACAATTTTTCATTAACTTTATATTTCTATGGAGTAAGATGAATTATAAAATAGCTAGAAAAATCTAGTAATTTCATTAGCTGAGGGATGTCACCTGACCGTGCATTAAATCTCTATAAGTGCATGGTCACATGCCATATCTCATTTTCCTCCCCCCAAAAAAACCTACTTTAAGCCATTTTATCAGTGTAATAAGCCGCTCCAGGATATGCGTTATAGGCTTTTAATGCACTTCCCAGGGCCATAAGGACATTTGGTCTTCAGCCTCGTGCCTTACTACACCCCTGGTGTGTGCAATAAAATCCTATAATGCACACCCTGTCATGGTTTATTTCTTACATATTTAAGAGGAATATACATTTGTCCATTACTGAACCCACAAAGGTTCATTATTCAAGCCATTTCATGGACAATATGTGCATGCAATTACTGGGTACCCCTACTAGCACATGTAATACTATATACTGTAGGTATCAATGCTGGTCGGTTACGATTCCCTATAATCACAAGCTTTGAGTTCATTTTTTGCTAATAGAGTTTATATGCAGATTCTCTAACTTTACAGTCCTTTAGTGATTCCTACATACTGTTTTCCAAAGTTATTTTAATAATCCTTTAGGGAAAAGTCTGGTAGTTCTACTTTATTGTTATTGTACTTTTGAACTAAGGTCTCACTGTGCATGACATTTGTACTTATTAACAAAAGACAGTACAGTAGTTCTTAAAACTCAGTTACTTGTTTTTTCATTTTTTAATTGGGCATATACAACTGGAGTTAAAGAGACTATGCTTCAGCCTTACCATTGTACTGGTATCCCTACAGAGAATATAAAACTTGATTCTGCCTTCAACTACTGAGGAGGTTTTACTATAATCTCCATCAAGGGTAGTGCTTGGTCACTCGTGAGTTTCCTAAAAATGTTGTCTGCTCAGATGGTCTTGCTTGAATAAAAATTATTTTTTGGTGTTCTGCCACCAGTTCTGGCATAATTTCTATAACCCCACATTCTCATCTTTACTGCCCCTAAAAAATAGTTAATGCTACTGTATAACATTTCTGCAATTTCTTCATCATTAGTTAATACCAGTTATCATTATGGGCTTCATTCTCAAAAACTGGCACAAGCTGTACCAATGGCAGCTTGTGTAGATCCTCACTGTGCCTGGGACCCTGCACCTGATTCTCAAATGAGAGGGGTTCCGGCTCCAAAGTCCCACAGCTTCTGCCAAGCACACCCGTGTGACAGAGGGAAGGTGCATGAAAGAGGAATGCCACAAGCTGCAGGACAGTCATGTGGCACTGACAGCACCAGCAGAAGTGTTGTCCACAGGGTTGGCCCGATCTCTGCTGCAGTAGTCTGTCCCCACTGCTGGCACAAATGCAGACTATCAGTACTGGGACCCCTGGTTGGCATGCTAGGGTATGTTCCTGCCTTCTCCCACAGCAAGGCAGACAAAGCACTGCATATTCCCCACATGTGCCCCTGGCATGATGGGTGACACTCCCCCTGACAGTGTGCCATGCCACCAGTGGTGCAGCCAGCCCACAGTCCATGCCCAGTAGCAGTCCACCACCATCAGTGCTGGTGGACAGTACTGCAGGCTGTGGACCCTGGGTCCCAGTGAGCCTCCCAATGTTAACTGTGTGGCTATGGTGTAGTGCTCTACACACCATCACAGGGGTTCTCTTGCATTGTCAGACCACCTGGCTCACCACCGGCACAGCACTTAGTGCCCCTATATGGCTGTGGGGTAGTGCCACTGCCACCACCACACTCTAGAGGGTCTGCAGGTGTCACACAGGGTGTTAGAATAGCTAAGGGCTGGTCTAACTCTGGGCTGGTGCTGCCGATACTACTGCCCTTTCAGAATTACACCTTAGGGGATATGGCAGCCACCTACCGATGCAACACCCCTAAGCACCATGGCACTGCCTGCGGCATGCCACAAGCCGGCCGCAAGGGTGCCTGGAACGCCAGGTCCCCATGGTGCCGCAGTCTCCTTTCGACAGTTGGGAATGATGCAAGGTGCATTGCAGTGAGCCCCTTGTGTCATGTTTCTGTGACGCAAGCACCTTGCATCATTTCTGACCCTTTGAGAACCGAGCCCTGTATCTCCAGGCTGTTGTAAAGTGTGCTTGTCTCTACGGACCTGTACATAAATAATACACATTGTTTCTGTAACATAAAGTAAGTACAGTAGTTAAGCAACCTGAAGGTTACAGTTACAACAAACTAGAAGGTGGCTGGGGATCTAGCCATACATATACAATTAACTACACAAAATAACATTAACATATATACTACACATACTTTACATAAAACCTCCAACAGTCAGTAAACAAAACTTTAATAAATAAAAATGTCAAAATAAGTTAAAATAAACATTGGGAAAATGTTTTCCCAATGCTGTAAAAGTACTTTCAAAGGCATTCCTAAAGTACTCATCACCTTTAATCAAACTGCATTCTGGGAACTGTGCAGGCTCATCTACCCATAATTCCATGAAAGCAGCAATCCCAGTAAATGTCCTCATCCCTATCATAGCTCTCAGCGGTACAACAGGTAACTCAATAGCTCACTAAGTTCCCTTAATGTTGTTATGATTATCATCATGAAGATCTTTGGTCTCTATACCTTTTCAGATATAGTATCATCTCCACTCTGATTGCTGGATGTCTGAATGTACAGTAGATCTTTCTTTCCGGTGTTTATTTACTATGCATTTTCTTGCTTTACAGGTATTAGCCATGGCTCTGTTGTTGCTGGAGTAATCGGTGCTAAGAAACCCCAGTATGACATATGGGGTAAAACTGTTAACTTAGCAAGCAGAATGGACAGCACAGGTGTCAGTGGAAAAATACAAGTGCCTGAAGAGACTTACCTTATTCTGAAGGACCGAGGATTTGCCTTCGAATATCGGGGTGAGGTGTATGTCAAGGGAATAAGCGAGCAAGAAGGAAAGCTCAAGACACATTTTCTTCTAGGAAGAGTGCAGCCAAACCCTCTCATCTTACAACCAAGAAAGCTGACTGGACAATATTCCTTAGCAGCTGTTGTATTAGGACTTGTACAGTCTCTTAATAGGCAGAAACAGAAGCAGATTTTAAACGAAAATAACAACTCTGGAATCATGAAGGGACATTATAACAGACGGACACTATTAACTTCCAGTGGACCCGAGATGGTGACCCAAGTTGAGGCCACTGACAAAACTGAATTGCCATAGTAAAATAAATTAATTGTGTTGTTTTTTTGTATTTCTTTTATATATAATAATAAAAATGGTTTAATTTTTTTACAACAGTTTTGAATTTTTCTGTTTCCGCATTGATATGAGACAACCCCTTGTGATAGGGCAATAATGGACCTGGTTCTTTTTAACAGGAACAGTGTTGTAGACATCAAGCTAGGAAGCCACCTGGAGACCAGTGATCACTGTAGAGTGTGGCTCAACATCAGGATAGCTGTGGAGTCAAACCACACACAGGCAAGGGCCCTGGACTTCAAAAGGGCAGATTTATAAAGATGGGTGAATGCCTCAGGGAGGCCCCAGCAGGGGGATGAGCTGGAGGTGGTGGTGGAGGAACAGTGGGCAAAACTAAAGGGGAGCAACGTGAAGGCAACAGACCTCTGCATCAAGCAGGTGAGCAAAAGCAAAAGGATGAGGAGGCCACTAAGGGTCTCGAAAGAGGTGGCGGAAATGGTAATGGCCAAAAGAGTTGCATTCAGAAGGTACAAGGAGATGCAGAGGGAGAAGGATAGGGAGGTGTATCAGAGGATACAGAAGGAAGGAAACAGGGAAAGCATTAAGGAGCACAAATGCACAAACTGAAGAGAGAATAGCCCAGGCAGTATCAAAAGGGGACAAGGTATTTTTTAGGTATGTAAGTGAAAAAAGGAAGACAAAGGGCGAGATTGTAAGCTTAAAAAGGAAGGGGGTGGTGCTGCACAAAGGGAGACCAGGAAAAGGCAGACATCTTGAATAAATGCTTCTGCTCAGTGTTCACATTAGAAGGGGAAGGGGAGGGACTGCAAAAAAGCAACAGGAGCTTTGATGTTGAGGGAAGTGGACTCTAGTCCCTTTTCTGAGGAGAGAGTCCTGAAAGCACTTGCTAACCCAAAAGTGGACAAAATTATGGAGCCAGATGGGGTGCATCCAGGGTGTTGAGGGAGTTCAGGGAGATATTGCTTGTACCTCTGACAGTCCTCTATAACAGATCACTGGAGACTGGGGTGGTTCAGAGAACTGGAGGAGGGCAGATGTAGGCTCACTTCACAAAAGTGGTAGCAGGGAAGAGGCTGACAATTATAGGCCAGTCAGCCTGACATCAATGGTGGGAAAATTAATGGAAACACTATGAAAGGAAAGGATCATGGAATACCTTGAACCCAACAGGTTACAAGATCTGAGGTAGCACGGATTCATGGGGGGAGGTCATGCCAAACTAATGTGGTATATTTCTTTGACTGGGTGACTAAGGAGTTAGATTATGGAGGAGCAGTGGGCGTGGCCTACCTAGATTTCAGTAAGGCTTTCAACTCCATTCCACATAGGAGACCAGTAAGCAAGTTGGGTAGCTGAGGGGTGGGTAGCAAGTTGGTAAACTGGGTAAGGAATTGATTAGGAGATAGGTGACAGAGGGTAGTGTTAAACAGAGTTCACTCCGAGGAAGGGAGTGACCAGTGGGGTGCCTCAGGGATCAATACTGGGACCGGTCCTCTTTAATGTCTTTGTAAGTGACATTGCAGAGGGGCTGGAAGGGAAGGTCTGCCTCTTTGCGGATGATACCAAGATCTGCAACAAGGTAGACACTCCAGGTGGGGGGGGGATGGAGGATGAGTAGAGATCTGGGAAAACTTCTTGTCAAAGGCATGGCAGCTGGGTTTTAATATAAAAAGTGCACAATAATGCACTTGGGCCACAGAAACCCAGGGGTGGAGTACAAAATGGGTGAAGTGTTATTGACAATGACCAAGCAGGAGAGAGACCTGGGTGTAATTATATCGGGTGACCAAAAGGTGGCCAGGTAGTGCTACAAGGCAAATGGAAGAGCTAGTGGGATGCTGCAGTTGCATAGTAAGGGGTATCACCAGCAGAAAGAGGGATGTGATGTTGCTCCTGTAAACATCTCTGGTAAGACATTACCTTGAGTACTATGTCATGTTCTGCAGACCACATCTCTGGAAGGACATAGACAGAGTGGAGGCAGTCCAGAGAAGGACAACTAAAATAGTGCAGGGTCTGCATTAAATGCCTTATGAGGAGAGGCTAAAGGACCTCAATATGTACACCTTGGAAGAGAGGAGGCAGAGGGGAGATATGATAGAGACTTTAAAATACCTCATGGGGGTAAATAAGGTACAGAAGGAGGTATTTTTCAGAATAAAATGTGCTCTAGAACAAGGGGACATGCTATGAAGCTGGAAAGGGGGGTAGATTCAGGAGAGCGGTGAGGTAGTTTTTCTTCAAAGAAAGATGGTGGATTCCTGGAAATAACTTCCAGTGGTGGTGGTGGGGACGAAAACAGTAGTGGGGTTCAAAAATGCATGGGATAGACACAAGAGAATCACAGAGGTAAGGAAGGGGCATAGGAAAAAGTTGTAGATCAAGTAGGATATGCGGTAAGAATGAAGGTTGGAAAAAATGGGCAGACTGGGTGGGCCAAGTGGCCCTTATCTGTTAAATTTTGTTATGTTCCTAAGTAACCCTAAACAAGCTATTTGTCACAATTTCTACTTCTTAAACCCATGACTAGCGTTAGATTAAGGTGCCTTTAAGATTTAATTTCTTAACTCAATGCCAAAAATATTGATTCAACTAAAACCCTGTCAATTCTTCATCTGAGTATGGTTTGCAATGAAATTTATATCTTCTGGGAGAACGTAACAAGAAGATTTGAGGTTTATGCTTGTATAAACCTAGCCATTGCGCTAGATAAATCTTTTGTGGAAAGGGATTGTACAAAGTTGCATACTGTTAAACTCCACAGTCACTGTATACTATGGGTTTGTTTTTTCACCCAGTATAGCTGGTCTGAGATGAAGCATCTCATTTTCAGTGGGATGCTCCCTCAATCCATTTCACAACTGTGTAGATTTAAAGCAGCAGTATTTGTTAGTTTGCAGAAAAATTCAGCAAATAGTTTTTTTGGTGAAAATATATTTCTGACATCCATCAGTTCATCCTCAGTGTAGTTTTAATTTTCTTTGATATTTATAAAACAGTTTTATAGCTAATGTTGTAATTAATGGCTGACACCATTAAACATTGCTGTCTTTCACGATTTATAAAAATCTCTTCCACTGAGGTTACCAGTTGAATTTAAATACTGGATTCATACTGTGGATGTATTTGGACAGTACTACCATAAGTTTCTGTTTGTAAGCATCACAGCACTGTGCCAAGATATTTCTTTTTTTTTTTTATGGACGTCAAGGCACGGGGGTGGGAACTTAAATTTCAAAATCCCATAGCTTCCTTTAGGAATCAAAGAAAACAAAAAGAAAATGGGTATATTGATGTTTTTGCCAGGACACCATTATTGCTGAAAAAACTACATGGTGACTGACAAATAGTGCTGCTATACGCACAGGGAGGCTGTGACTTGATCATGTTCATACAGGGAGAATGTGGCTTTGGTGGGATTCGACTCTTATCTGTGCTCGAACCACTAAGCAGCACTGCTTCCATTTTTTTTTCTCCTGCCAAACTTCTGTCTAGATCAAAAGCTCTGTCCTAACAAAAAAGCTTGGTGCCTACTAGAGCTGCTCAGATACCCCATTAACCATTACACTGTGTTACCATGGATAAGCCTATTATTTGTATTCATTACAGATCTGTGGCAAATATAATTTCTTTGAAAGAATACCCAATATAATAAGAAAATTATACTATAGTACACTGTGGGATTAAGCTCTCCACAGTAAAACCAAACAGTAAGCATTCCCCCTCAACACAGGCACCGGCACTGAACCACCTAAATTCACCCTTCCCCTATCATGTATCTTAACTTGAGGCCTCTTGGACCCCTGAATCCTTATTTACTGTAGTTGTTCTCTTGTTACTGCCTGGCCTGACAAGTGGTCCTTGTTACACCCTAGTCCCACAGCTGTCCTTGGGTCAGGGTCAGTTAGGGAAAACCACTGGTGGGAGGCCAGTCACTGTGGCAGGTTCAAAGAGTGCCTTTATGTCATCCTGCTAATGCTAAGCCATTTCTGATTGTGTTACATTAGCATGTCAGCACACAAAGGTCTGCTTGCAAACGTTCATGTGAATGTGGTGATGCAGAACCCAACAAATGTTCTCCCACCCTGAGGTACCTCTGCTACACTGCCACGTGTGGTCACCCAGGTGGCAGTGTTACAATGGAGGCATTGACCCTCTCTCCCTGGATGAGGAGAATGTCTTCAGGGATAGTAATGTAGTAATATAGTAATTTAAAGTTGGAAGGAACACTAAGTTCATTTGTGTGCCCCTCATCCTGTTTTATAAGCAGTGGTGAAGAAAAATGTCATGCAAACATGTACTAATAGGAATTTCCCCTACCTGCTCTACTTGCCAGGGTACCCTGTGATTTCCTTGGTAATAAAAATGTGTCTAATCTTACCATGAAGGCCTGACTGCATTCCTGTCCACAGTCTCTATTGGTAGGCTGTTCCACAGGTTCACCATCCTCTGAGAGAAGAAATGTCTCCTATCACTACTCTGTAATTTACAGCGTCTGAGCCTCAGGGTGAGCCCCATCAACCTGCTGGAGAATACCGGGTCAGATATCTTCATCTGTTTAACCTTGTCGATGTCCTTGAATATACAGAAGACTGAGATCATGTCCTGTCTCACTCTTCTTTTCTCCAAGGTGAACATGTAATGGACCACCAGCCTCTTTTCATATGTTGCCCCCGCAAATTCCTGCTTGTTTGGTGATATCTTCTAAACCACCTCAACATCTTTTTAGGTTCAGGAGCTCACAATTGCATGCAATACTCTGGGCGGGGACTGACCAGGGCCCTGCAAAGTGTCAGTCCTGCAAGTCACCCACTGTAAATGCCCCCCTGCATTCTGCTGGCCTTCTGGACAGCAGCTGTGAACTGCTTCCAATTCTCATGCTTCAGATCTTTGTCTGTGATGACTCCCATGTCATTTTCCTTCTCTGCTGTAACAAGAGGAGCCCCACACCATGTGTAGTCCCTATCTCTGTTTTCCTCCTTAAGCGCAGAACTTTCCATCTGGCTGCACTGAATCTGAGACTCCAGAAGTCTGACCAATCACCCAGCTTATTAAAGTCCTCCTAACATTCGTTCCCATCCTCTAAGGACTTGACACCCTGGTCAGCTTAAGTTTGTTGGAGAATCCTATGTCCAGATAATTGATGGAAATGCTGAACAGCAATACACCCAGCACATACCCCTTAGAGATGCTACTTAGTACTCTTCTCCTCTCTGCATAGTGTTTAACCACATCCCTCTGCTTCCTGCCCCCAAACCAATTGGCAATCAATTTTTTGTATGCCTGCTGTATACAGCATTGATATACTTCACACAGCAGCTTGTCATGTACCACAGTGTCAAGAACCATGCTAATGTCTAGATAAACTATGTCTTCAGCCCCTGGCCCTGTTTCCCTCCTTGGTCACCTCCTCAAAGAAGGGAGATCGTTTTGGTTTGGCATGATCTGCCCCCATAAAGCCATGCTGAAAGGGGGCAAAAAACTTTACCTCAGTCAAGTTTTCCATTATTCTGACCCCGATAATAGTTTCTAGGAGCTTGTCCACAACTGATGTCAGGCTGACCACCCTTTAATTGCCCTAGTATGACCTGGCTACCTTCTTATAGATGGGGACTACATTTGCCACTTTCCAATCTTCTGGCACCATGCCTGGACAAACAAGACTCATGAAAGATTACTGCAAGCCACCCTGACAATTGTTTCCTTTAGCTCCACTATGACCCTGGGATGTATCCCATTTGCTTTTTGAGACATGCCTAGCTTGCTCTTTACCAAGTAGACTGCTACTAGTGTGCGTGTGATGTCAGCAGACTGCATCATGGTTACCCTGGGTGCCATAGGCCCTCCAAATGAGCCCACTCCCTCCCTAAGGGATCCTTTCCATGAACACCAAAGTATTCATTCAGCATCTCAGCCTCGTACCTGGTTCTATCACAGGTTCCTCCTCCTGCTCCCCTGTTTTCATAGGCCCAATCCTCTCCTTCCCATCCACTTTACATTTATGCATTGCAACAAGGTTTTGGTGTTGGCTGCAGCTTCTACTGCCATCCCAGATGCTAGCACAGCCTTGATTTTCCTACTTCCAGTCTTACAGTCATTCAGTGCTGCTCTGTACCTATCGCTGGCCTGGAGGATGCCACTCTCTTTCCAGTGGACAGAAATAGTTTATCTTCTTGTTCAGTGTTGCTTGCCTGAGGTCCCTGTTGAGCCTAGGGAGACACTTCATGGCCCTTTCACATTTATTGCTTACAGAGATGTAGACTTTTGCATCTGTCTGCTTCAAGAAGTTTCTTAAATGAATTCCACATGTTCTCTGCATTGGTAGCACCATGCAGCTGCTCAAGGTCCTTTGATACCAGGTTCATCATCTTGGCAAAGTCCATCTTTTCGAAGTCCCTGGTCCTGGTGACTGAGGTCCAGCTAGTCTTCATTGTCATTAATGAGAATGTTACCCTGTGATCACTGTCTACCACCAATTCTTTAAAATTCACACAGGAGATTATCTCATCCCCATTGCTGAGAACAAGGTCAAGGGTGGCCTCAAACCTAGCCAGCTGTTGGACATGCTGCTCTAGCAAGCAGTCTGTGAAGGTGGATAGGAATCTTTTCTCAGCCTGCCATTAACACTCCCAAGACACCTGTCTATACTTGGGAGATTGAAGTCCTCCAAGATCACAACTGCATCCAATTTGGCTAAGCTCATAATGTCCTTAACCAGCTAGGCATCATGCTCTTCTGAGGTTTTTGGTGTCCCATAGTCTACCTAAGATTGACACTTTTACCCCCTTTTCCCTTAGATTTACCTAGATAGACTCAGTGGCATTGTTTGCCCCTTGATGCCCTTCTTGTCTTCCATAGTGACTCCTTCCCTAACAAAGAGAGTCACCCTACTCCCTTTTCTGCCATGCCTGTCATTCAGAATAATCTGTATCCCTCTGTTCTGGTTATGTTCATCCTCCTATCAACTCTCTTTGAGTGCTACTAAGTTCTGGCCATGGAAGCATATTTGACCGTTGAGTTCACACATTTTGTAGGTGCACTCCTTGCATTAGAAATATAGAATTTGTCAGCAGAAAGGAACCACTTAGCCCACCCAGTCTGTGCAGATGGTCCCTGCCTAGTCTGTCTCCACAGACCCTAACTGGTCTCTGGTGACTCTGCTTCCTCAATGCCCATTTCCTATTATTTCCCTATGTATATCACACACATTCTTGAAGCCCCCTACTGTTTTCATCTCCACCACTTCAGCTGGTAGTCTGTTCCAGGCATCCACCACTCTTTCAGTGAAATAGTACTTCTTCCCATCCTTCCTTACCTACCCCCCCCCCCGGCTTAATCACATGCCCTCTGGTGCGTGTGCTCTTCCTCATTTGAAAGAAACTGCTTTTCTGCACCCTGTTCACCCCCATTAGGTACTTGCAGGGCTTCATCATGTCCCTCTTGCTCTCCTGTCTTCCAGGGTGTACAAGTTGAGATCCCTTAGTCTCTCCTCATATGGCTTTTAGTGCAATCCCTGCACCATTCAGTAGCCCACTCTGGACTGCCTCCATCCTGTCTATGTCTTTTCTGAGGTGCAGCCTCTAGAACTGGACACAATACTCCAGGTAGGGTCTCACCAGCGAGTGATATAGTGGCAACACCACCTCTCTTCTCCTGCTGGAGATACTGCCCCCTAGGCATCCCAGCATCCCACTCACCCTACCTACTGCTTTTCATACTGCCTTTCCACTTTCAGGCCATCGGATGTAATAACCCCAAGGTCCCTTTTTCTGCTTACTGCAAGCAACTGAGGACATCGAACCTGTATGCTCCCTTGTCACCCGCCGGTCTTCTCTCATGACATGCCCCTATTCTGGCCCAGACCATGTGGGTGGAACCTACTGGGGATTAAGGAAGAAAGGGGGAAAGAATAGGAAGAGAGTCTTAGTATTTAGGGTCTCAATAGTCAGAGGGATGGGGAAGCTGGTTGAGGGCCCAGAGTCACTAAGAATGAAGGGGGTGTGTGCCATCCAGGTACAAACATAGATAAGATCATACTCAGGCTCCAGTCCCTAACCAGAGGGGAGTAACGAAAAGACAGATATTGTGATCCATTTGGAAACTGATGATCTGGAAGAATAAAAAGTGTAAGTAGTCCACTAGAGATATAGGGTACTGGGGAGAAGCTCAGAGATAGGGCAGACTCAGTAGTCTTCTCAGAAGAGCTACCCCATGCCACGTGCTAGTCAGGCCAGAAAGGCAAGGACTGTAGACTTCCATGCATAACTAAAGGGGTGGTGTGATGAGAAAGGGTCCAGTGTATGTAGAAGACTGGAGAACCCTTTGGGAGAACAAGTCCTTGTATGCATCAGATCACCAGCAGCTCAATCAGGGTACTGGGACAGAAAATTGGAAGAGCACATCAGCAAGACTTTAAACTGGGCATGAGCGAGCGTTGCATCAGGGCATGTAACACAAAGCTTTCTCAAGGTGAGAGCCATAAAGCTCCCTCCAGGACAGTACTTTGTGGGTAGGGTAGTATAGAGGACACATTGAATAGTCATAGAGCAAGCAGGCATACCAAAATACACTGCAGTGGAACAAAGATACAGTGAGCAACAAAAACAGGAGAATAGGTGGAGCACAGAACTGAACAAAAGTAGAATGGGGCACCCAGCCTCCTGGAAAGTTAGATGCGTTGATACCAGGAGCCTGCACACCAAAGTGGGGGATCTTCTTACACTGGTTGTGGAAGCCCAACTGGACCAATAGCTTTGAAAGGAACCTTTGTGACATTGTAGCATGGCTGGGACCTCACAATACCAGGATGTTCAACCTTTAGAAATAATAGGGCTAAGGGCAAAAGGGAGGAGTGGGCCTGTACATGAAGGAGGGCATCAAGGCAACCAGAGAGAGATTATAGTGAATGAGAAGTGGGAGACAGGGTCATTGTGGATACAGACAGAATCAGGAGGAGGCAGTAAAATCAGACTGGTGGTGGTCTTTAGAGAAAACAGAGCACTGGAAGGGAAGCTCAAAAGGACAACAGCACAGAGGGACATGGTGATCCGAGGAGACTGTACTCTTCCTAATTGTAACTGGAGTATTCCTGGAGCAAGCAGCACAAGAAGGCAGGAACTGATAGATACAGTGCAGGATGGCTCCTTGGTCCAGGGTGCAAGACAGCAAATGAGGAAAGGGGAAATCCTGGACCTTGTGTCAACAAATAGCGGTAATGGCAGGGACATGAAAGTAGTGGAGTCACTGGATATTACTGATCATCTATCATTGCAATTGAGTCAGGTAAGGAGCACATGGTAGCACATAACTTTGTCAAAAATATTACAGTGACTGGTCGTAAATAGCGACAAAATGACAGTTACTGCCAGTCACTGTAATGAGTGCGCAGGACCCTGGCACAGCTTCTCTGGGACTTGCACCCCCTCTCTGAAACACCATTGCAGTGGAGATGATTATAATAAAATCCAGGGATCGTGGGGGGCACAGCCCCCCTCAGAAAACACACTTGTCTTCTCGGTGGCACAATACAGATAGTGATCGTGATCAACATTGTGTTGTCGCTGTAAAGCCGTTCGACAGGTTTTGTGTCGAACCAGCTTGGTGGAACCAGAGCACATCAACTCCAAAACTAGAGTCCTAGATTTCAGAAGGACACATTTTGGTGAAATGAGCAGGAAGATTAAAAACAAGTTGGAACATGTGGAGGGAGCATGTTCAGTAGAGGTGAAGTGGGACATCAAGAATAGCCTACAGGAGATCACCAGCTCCTGCTTGAGGCAGGTGGGGGAAAAGAAAGAAGCACAAGAAAATGTGGTTTACCAGGGAGGTGGAGAGTACAGAGAGAGAAAAAAGTGTGGCCTTCAGGAGATTCAGAGGGAGTCATGCAAAGGGACAGGGGTGCCTACCTAGAAAAACTGAGTGAGGCCAACAGGGTGGTGAGGAAGGCTAAACCAGAAATGGACCTTAGGACAGTAAAGGGAGTTAAGGAGGGTGATAAGGCCTTCTTCTGCTACATTAGGAAAAAAAGATGGATGAAAGAAGGCAATGTCAAGCTGAGAGGGTGAGGAAGGGGTAGAAGATGATAAAGGCAAGGAAGAAATACGGAATGATTAGTTCTGTTCAGTAGTTACAAAAGAGCAGGAGGGACCACTACTTCAGAGAAAAGTTTCACCAGGCCGGAATGGGGAACAAAACTATTTGGAACCGATAACCACTGAAAGGGTACTAGTGAACTTGTGACCCTGAAGGTAAACAAACCTCCAGGGCTGGATGGGCTGTACTTTAAGGTGCTAAGGGAGATTATGCAGGTGCTGGCAGTTCCCCTAGCAGATCTGTATAACTGCTCCCTAGAGTCTGGAGAGGTACCTGCAGGCTGGAAAACAGAAGATGTGATACCCCTGCACAAAAGCAAGAGGAAAGGATCTGCCAGGGAACTACAGGCTGATCAGTTTGATATCAATAGTTAGAAAACTGCTGAAAACTATAGTCAAGGAGAGGCTAGTGGAATTCCTTGAAGCAAATGGGCTGCAGGATGAAAGGCAAAATAGGTTTATGTCAGGCAGATCTTGTAAAAAAATCTAAATGATTTGTTTGACTGAGGAGTGCTGTTGATAAAGGACTGCTGACTGAGATACTTATCTGGACTTTAGGGAAGCATTCAACTCAGTTTTGCACAAGGAGCTGGTCAAGAAACTAGTGATCTTGGGGTGGGGGATGAATGGTCAGATGGGTGGGAAACTGGCTAATGGGAGGATGCAGATGGTGTGATAAATGGAATATTCTGCAGTGATGGTGGTAACTAGCAGGATCCCACAGAAGTCGGTACTTGGGCAGATACTCTTTAACATCTCAATAAATGACACAGGAGAAGGTATCCGAGGAAAAAACTACCTCTTTGCATATGACATCTAGCAATGTGGGCAGAGTTTACTGTGAGGAAGATGTCTGAAAATTTAGGGAAGACTTAGAGAGGCTTGAAAGATGGTCAAGGATCTGGCAGCCGAGTTGTCAAACAGTGCTAAGTTGTGCATGTAGGCAGCAGAAATTCTGGGGCTGAGCACAGACTTGGGGGGGGGGGGGTTACAGTTTCTATGACTAAGGAAACAAGCATTTGTCAATGCCAAATGTTGATTGCATTGGTCTGTTGAGCTCCTTCAGTGGCCCTCTGTCACTGGCTCAGTCTGTTTGTCCCAGTGCTGCAGGCTGCTCTTTTGTACTGGGCTGCTGCGTGCTTTGGCACCTTGTTCTGCTGAGGAAGAAATCCGCAGCTGTCCAGACAGAGTTCCATTGAGGTGGCTCACTCGCCCTCTCTCACTCGCTCATTCTGTTTCTCCTGGTGCTGCAGGCTGCCCTTTCGTACTGGGCTCCTGCCTGTGTTGGTGGCTTTTTCTACCCACAAATAAATCCACAGCTGTCCCGACAGAGCTCCGTTGAGGTTGCTCACTCCCCCTGTCTCACTCACTCACTCAGTCTGGTTCTTCTGGTGCTGCAGGCTGCCCTTTTGTAATGGGCTTCTGCCTCTGTTGGCGCCTTTTTCTGCCCACAAAGAAATCTGCATCAGTCCCGACAAAGCTGCGTTGAGCTCGCTCACTGCCCTTCTCTCACTCGCTCATTCTGTTCTGCCGGTGCTGCAGGCTGCCCTTTTCTACTGGGCTCCTGCCTGCGTTGCTGCCTTCTTATGCCCACAAAGAAATTTGCAGCAGTTACAATGCAGCTCTGTTGAGCTCACTCACTCACTCATTCTGGTTTTCCTGCCACTGCAGGCTGCCCTTTTGTACTGGGCCCCTGCATGCATTGCTGCCTTTTTCTGCCCACAAACAAATCTGCAGCAGTCCTAACAGAGCCCCATTGAGCTCACCGACTCCCCCCCCCACTCGCTCTTTCTGTGTCTCCTTGCGCTGCAGGCTGCCCTTTTGTACTGGGCTCCTGCCTGCGTTGCCGCATTTTCTGCCCACAAAGAAATCTGCAGCAGTCACACTAGAGCTCCGTTGAGGTCGCTCACTACCACTCTGTCACTCACTCATTCTGTTTCTCTTGGTGCCGCAGATTGCGCTTTTGTATGGGGCTCCTGGCTGCGCTGGCACCTTTGTCTGTCCACAAAGAAATCCGCAGCTGTCCCAACAGAGCTCCGTTGAGGTCGCTCAGTCTCCCTCTCTCATCGCTCGTTCTGTTTGTCCTGGTGCGGCAAGCTTCCCTTTTGTACGGGGCTCCTACCTGCATTGGCACCTTTTTTCTGCCCACAAAGAAATCCCAGCAATCCTGATAGAGCTCCGTTGAGCTCACTAAGTCCCTGTGTCTCACTCGCTCATACTGTTTCTCCCACTGCTGCAGGCTGGCCTTTTGCACTGGACCCCTGCCTGTATTGATGCCTTTTTCTGCCTACAAAGAAATCCGCAGCAGTCCTGACAGCACTTCGGTGAGTTCGCTCACTCCCCCTCCCTCACTCATTCTGTTTCTCCCAGTGCTGGAGGCTGCCCTTTTGTACTGGGCTCTTGTATTGGGGCCTTTGTCTGTCCACAAACAAATCTGCAACCGTCCCGACAGAGCTCAGTTGAGCTCAGTCACGCCCCCCGTCACTCGGTCGATCTTAATCTGTCCCAAACACTGATTTCCCAGAGTGACCATGCTATTGTCCAGCAGGAGTGCAAAAACATATTTTAGCCAGGATGTGAAAAATGACAGCTGTAGTATTCATAGGGAGTTGTGAAAAAATGCCACTGCTGAAAATGTGGCGTGGCAGTATTACAAATTTGCAAAGTTACAAGGGTGCGTGGAAACAGTTCAACACACGCTTGTAACACAGTCGTGTTATGGAGTTTCATCACCAAATTTTCAACATAGGGATTTTAGGACCTCTGCTCATGAACAGTGCCACTGTCATTTTCTTAATCTGTCCCAAACACTGACTTCCCACAGTGACCACATTATTCTGCACTGAAACTGCGAAAACACATTTCGGTCAGGATGTGAAAAATGACAGCTGTACTGCTTATAAAGAGTTGTGGAAAAATGGCACTGTTGAAAATCTGGTGTGACAGTATTACAAATCTGCAAAGTTACAAGGGTGCGTGGAAAGTGCGCAACACACACTTGTAACACAGTCAATTGATGGGCTATCATCACCAAATTTTCAGTATAGGCATTTTAGGACCTCTGCTCATGCACAGTATCATTGTCATTTTCTTAATCTGTCCCAAACAGTGATTTCCCACAGCGACCGCTCTATTCTGCGCCAGAAGTGCGAAAACACATTTCGGCTAGGACAGGAAAAATGACAGCTGCACTGTTCATAAGTAGGTCTGGGAAAATGGCAATGCTGAAAATCTGGAGTGAAAATATTATAAATTCGCGAAGTTACGAATGTGCGTGCCAATTGCGCAACGCAAGCTCATAACACAGTCGTTTTATGGAGTATTGTTACCAAATTTTCAAAATAGGCATTTTATAACCTCTACTCTTGAACAGTGTCACTGTCATTTTCTTAATCTGTCCTGAACACTGATTTCCCACAGCGACCGTGCTATTCTGCGCCAGAACTGCGAAAACTCATTTTGGCCAGGAAGTCAACAATGACAGCTATGCTGCTCACAAGGAGGTGTGACAAAATGCCAATGTTGAAAATCTGGTGTGAAAATATTGTACATTCGTGAAGTTACGAGCCTACACAGTAACTGCGCAATGCACACTCGTAATACAGTAATTTTTTGGATTTTTTTCACCAAATTTGCAACATAGGCTTTTTGAGAGCCCACCTCATGAACACTGGCACTGTCATTTTGTTAATCAGCCCCAAAGGGTGATTCCGCACAGTGACCGCGAAACCACCTTTTGGGGCCAATTAACACCACGACAGTTCAAGAATTCATGAGAAGGGGTCCCAAAAACCCCATGTTGAAAATTTGGTGAAAAAATTCCCAAAAATGCCCGAGATATGCACTAAAGTTGAAAAAACCCTATTCATTACATTATACAGCTTACCGGCATTTCCTCAGTCCGTTGTCGGCTTTGAAGAGTGCAGACGTGTTCCCGGTCCACAGAAGATTGTCGTGCCGAGCTCCGGAGGTAAGTATGGGGTGGGGGTGTAGGGGAGGCAGGGTGCGCAGTGGGTGGTTGTGGGAGGGGGACCCAGAACTCACAGGACCGTTCCTTTTTTGAGTTAAAAAAAGCGTTGTGGAACTGTTTCTAACTTTGCTGGGGCATGTCGGTGCCACGGAGTCTTGCTTGGGGAGGTGCAGCTGTAGCGGACGGGGGATTGGGCACCCCGTCGGCAAACAACAAGGGGATTCAGTTTCTGCTGACGGGGATTGGGCACCCTGTCAGCAAACAACAAAGGGGAGGAATTGCTTCGTCGACGGATTGGGCACCCGTCAGCAGACAATAAAAAGTAGTATGCCGACGGGAGTGGGCCCCTCACGGCAAATAAACATAGGGGGGTAGATATTGTTTGTTAATATGGCAGCAAGCCACCACCATGTTCACAAACAATATCAGACATCCTACATCCTGCCCTGCAATGATGGGTTGCTCCCTCATTGCAGCAGATGGCTGACGCTGCAATGACGAGGCAGCCCCTGATTGCAGTGGCTGAGGAGTTGAACAAGGAGCTTGCAAACTCTGCTTATCTTGGAAGTAACTTCACAAGTGTTTGAATACTGCATTTTGGTTGTCCCTTGGGGGTAGCTGGATTGACTACTAGGATTTTGGGACAGAAACTATTTTTAAATAATTTACTGGTGCGTAGGAGTTTGTGATAGTTAAACTATTTTTAAATAAGTTACTGTGGTTAAGGAGTTGTCATAGCAAAACCTGCAGTGTGAAGCAGGAAAGACAGTCTTTCAAGCAACAGAGGGAGGTGGATCTAGGTTTACGTTTGTTTGTTACAATTCTTAAGATTTTCAGTGCAGAAAGAGTTTAAAGCACAGCTGACTTATTTTGGGGCTGACAGCTTTCAGAGCACAAACGACCAGGCCTGTTTTGGGGCTGGGGAGGTGTACCTGTGTCTGACTTGGATGTGTGGATTTTTCTCTGTTTGATTAGCAGGGTATTTTCTCTGTCAAATTGTTGTGTAGGGCATCTTGCTGACAGGAAGGCACTCATCGCAGTGGTGGGTCAGAGCTTTTAGCTGATTGTTTTGTGAGGGCACAGTTTAGGCCCAACCCCTTCCCACCTCTCACCCCACCCACCCCTGGAAATAGTTCCTTTATACCTGGGGTTCTGACATCATTTCCTCAAGAGTGCAAGGTGCATATCACTGTCATATCCTCTCTAGCACACTGCACTGACAATATAAGCATACACATTGTATAATATATATATATTTCTATATAACAAACCAATCACACACACACACACACACACACACACACAAAAGAAGAAATGTGGGGAGTAGTGCAATGTAATGGCTGTGGGGCAGCAGTCTTCCAGGAGTCTTTCTGGAGGCTGAGATGCTGCCCTATTTGCAGATAACTCTCTACCCTGAGGGAGGAAATTGCCCATCTTCAGGTCACACTGGACAGTAGTAAGGGAGCTTTCCCCCAGGCCACACTGGATGGTAGGAAGGGAACCTCCCCCATCCAGGGAGCACCAGAGCCACCACCACTACCTCAGAGGTTGTGAAGAAAGCACAGCAGTTGGACCACAGTGGGCTCAGGGAGGGTGAGGATGGTGGAACAGAGGCACACCCAGTCAGTTGTTCCAGACCACAATCCATACACCATTCTGGGGGAGCATAGCTCCCCTATGGATGCACCCACAGAGGAGACTAAGGAGGCTGAGGACAACTGTCACAAGGGAGGCCCACAGGAAGGAGGCAGAGGACACCACAAGGAAAGGAAGCAGCTCCTGGTGGGGACTCCAATTATTGGGGATAGAACTGGGGGGAGCAGGGAAAACTGAAGTAAGGTGCCTGCCTGGTGCCATGGCTTGGAGAGACAGGAAGCGCATCCTCAGGATCACAAGAACAGCTGCACGGGAGTCTGAGCTGGATGTCATTGTCCACCTAGGGACAAATGACTTGGCTCATCATGAGATTAGAGCAGTGCAGAAGGACTTTGTAGAATTGGGGAGGGGCCTAAGACAAGTGGCACACACAATATCCTTCTCTGAGGTGCTGCCTGTCAATGGCATGAGTGAGGTGAGGGTACTTTGCACCATGCAGTTTAATGAATGGTTGAAAAAATGGTGTGGAGCACAGGGGTTTGGCTTCATTGAGGACTGGGGTTCCACCTGGAGGGACACCAGCCTATACTGGCAGGATGGTCTACATCTGTCCAGGAAGGGAACAAGTCTTTTGAGCAATCAGTTTAAATGCTTCATTGCAAGCTTTTAAACTAGTCAAGGGGGGAGGCACTGATAAGCAGCAGGAAAATCCCAGCCTCTCCCTACAAAACAGGGTACTAAATGAGAAAAAGACAGCGGTAGAAAGGTCAGTGGGGGATGCTGCAACAGAAGGTAAAGCCATCAAAAAATGGAGAGCAATGAGTACCAATGCCCGTAGTCTGAGTAACAAGCTTCCTGAATTAGTGGCCTTGATGGAGGAGGAACATCTGGATATTGTGGCAGTCACAGAAACATGGTACACACAAAACCATGACTGGGACGTAAACATACCAGGATACACTATCTACAGGAGGGACAGGGAGGGTAAAAGAGGAGGAGGAGTAGCTCTTTACATAAGGGAAGGAATCAAAGCAAATGAACAAAAGGGAAAACAGGGAGGAGAAGAAGCACTGTGGGTAAATTTGGAGACCAGCAATGGCACCACAATCCCACACAGGGGTTGTATACAGACCGCCTTCTCAGGGGGAGGAAATGGACAAGGAAATGATAGAAAGAATACTTAGAATGGCAGAAAAAGGGGAGATATTGCTGATGGGTGATCTGAATATGCCAGATGTTAACTGGAGTGCAGTTGCAGCATCCACTTTCGAAGAGTGGGGTTATTCTAGATGCCCCATAGGGGGCATGCCTTAGACAACTAGTATTGGAGCCCACTGGAGAGGGAGCAATCTTAGACCTGGTTCTCTCAAATGGAGATGAAGAGAGGATCACAGATGTAGAAGTGGGTAGCCATCTGGGAACTAGCGACCATCGAACAGTATGGTTCACAATAAACACAGCAATAGAGTCAAGCCATACAAAGGCAAAAGTACTGGACTTTAGGAGGGCAGACTTTGTCAAAATGGGTGAGTGCCTAAGGAATGCACTAGCAAATGGGCAGGAAGGAGGGGTGGAAGAACAATGGGGAATAATAAAAACTGCCATCACAGAGGTAACAAGCCTTTGTGTGAAGCAAATAAACAAAATGAAATGGTGTAAGAAACCACTATGGTTCTCAAAGGAAGTGGTAGTGAAGGTTCAAGAGAAAAAGAAAGCATTCAGGAAGTACAAGGAATCACAGAAGGAGCAGGACAGAGAACTGTATCAGTTAAAGCAAAAGGAAGCTGGGAAGACAGTCAGAACAGCAAAGTCCCAAACCGAGGAAAAGATAGCCAACTCAGTTAAGAAGGGGGATAAAACCTTTTATAGGTACATCAGGGAGCGAAGGAAGACCAAGGAGGGTTAGTGAGGCTTAATAAAGGGAGGGAGGGTGGGCAGAGGGTGACTGTGAAAAGGCAGAGATACTAAACAAATATTTTTGCTCAGTATTTACAAAGGAAGTGGGGAGGTAATGTAAACAAACAGTAGAAACACTGGATACAGAAGTTGATACCAGCCCATTTACAGAAGAAAGGGTTCTGAAAGAACTCTTAAAACTGAAGGTGGACAAAGCAATGGGGCCTGATGGGATTCATCCCAGAATTCTAAAAGAACTAAGGGTAGAACTAGTGACACCACTGACTACCCTCTTTAGCAAATCATGGGAGGATGGGGTGGTACCCGAGGACTGGAGGAGGGCAGATGTGATTCCCCTTCACAAAAGTGGGAGCAAGGCAGAAGCAGGAAACTACAGACCTGTAGTGCCCCCCCAGCCCTCCTTACTGCCTTCTCACATTGCTTGCTTACCTTTAGGCTATCAGATATGACTACCCCAGGTCCCTTTCCATTTTTGTTGTCGTTAGTACCTGCTCCCCCCCCCCATTGTGTACTCTTCCTCTGGGTTTTTGTTTCCCAGGTGCATTACTTTGCACTTCTTTGTATTGAATCTAAGCTGCCATACTTTTGACCATTCCTCCAACCTTGCCAAGACCCTTCTCATCCTTTCCACTCCCCTTATGTATCAACCCTGTTGCAGATCTTTGTGTCATCTGCAATGAGGCATACTTTTCCTTCCAGTCCCTCTGCAATGTCACTTATAAAGACATTAAAAAGGACTGATCCCAGTACTGAACCCTGTGGTACCCCACTAATAACCCCCCTTTCTTCAACATGGACTCTGTTTACTATTACCCTCTGTGTCCTGTTGTTCAGCCAATGTTTTGCCTAGGCTACCACCCTGGGACACATCCCATGCTGGCTAACTTGTTTATTAATCTTTTGTGTTGGACTGTGTCAAATGCATTGCTAATGTCTAGGTAGGCCATGTTCACAGCCCCTCCCTAGTCTACTACTTTGGTCACCCAGTCAAAGAAATCAAATAGATTTGTCTGACATGACCTTCCTACTGTGAATCCATGCTGCCTTGGGTCCTGTGCCCCACTGACCTCTAGGTACTCAACAGTTCTTTCTTTCAGAATTGATTCCATCATTTTCCCTACCACTGAGGTCAAACTGGCAGTATAGCCTAGAGGTTAGAAGAACGAGGTGTGAACGAGCTTGATACATCCAGCAGACCAGACCTGAGTTTGATTAGCACAACCTCCACTTGCATACTGTGTGACTCTGAACAAGTCACTTAACTGCCCAGTGCTCCCAGGTCGCCCCTGAAAACAGGCACTTGTGCGTAGTGGGCCTTACCCGGTTACCAAACACTAAAATAAAAATAAAAAAATAACAGGTCTATAGTTTCCTGCCTCTGCTTTGCTCCCACATTTGTGAAGGGGAATCACATCCACCCTCCTCCAGTCCTCAGGTACCTCACCATCCTCCCATGATTTGTTAAAAAGGGTAGTCAGTGGTGTCACTAGTTCTCCCCTTAGTTCTTTTAGAATTCTGGGGTGAATCCCATCAAGTCCCATTGCTTTGTCCACCTTCAGTTTTAGGAGTTCTCTCAGAACCCTTTCTTCTGTGAATGGATTGGTATCAACCCCCCCCCCATCCAGAGTGCTTCTATTGATTGGATTAGGTACCTCCCCCTCCTCTTGTTTTGTGAATACTGAGCAGAAGTATTCATTCAGTATCCCTGCTTTTTCACTTGTCGCCCTCTGCCCACCCACCCTCCCCCTTATTAAGCCTCACTATCCCTCCCTTGGTCTTTCTTCACTCACTAATGCACCAATAAAAGGTTTTATCCCCCTTCTTAACCGAAATGGCTATCTTTTCCTCGGTTTGTGCCTTTGCTATTCTGACTGCCTTCCCAGCTTCCTTCTGCTTTAAATGGTACAGTTCTCTGTCCTGCTTCTTCTGTGTTTCCTTGTACTTCCTGAATGCTATCTTTTTTTTCCCTAACCTTCCCCACCACCTCTTTTGAGAACCATAGTGTTTTTTCCTTCATTTTGATTTGTTTATTTGCTTCACACAAAGGCTTCTTTCCCTTTTAGTAATTAAAAGATTTTTCTGCCTGATGTCAGTAGGTGTGTTCTGTGGAACTGCACTCTTCCTGATAGCTGACATATCTAGTTCTACCCCCTCCCCACTACATCATCAGCACTGTGACCTCACTGACTGTGACATCACAGCTACTCAGTAGCTGCCAGGTCAGTCACCTGTGATAACACAGTTAGTGACGTCTTAGTGCAGATGACGTAGTGGGGGGGAGCAGAACTATATATGTCAATTGCAGGCAGAGTGCTGTTCCACACACCTACCATAGTACTGTTACATCATAAACATTCTAATAAGCAAATAGAAAAAGAAAAATACTTCAGAAATAAAAAGTTACATCTGGCTGCTTCTTAAAATTAGTAAAATTTTCCTGTCTGCTGTTTTTGGTTCTACTAGCTCTTTAAAGCCAAACTGAAGTTGACAAGGGCCCACTTATTGCACCCTTAGGCTGAAGGGAATAAAAGAGATGATGGGGGGGTGAAGAACAAGTGGGCAGGAATCAAAAAGGCAGTATTAGGAGCCACAAGGGAATGTGTCAAGTATATTACAAAGGGCAAGAGACAAATAAAGCCTATTTGGTTCAGTGACCAGGTGAGGGCAGAAATCAGAGAAAAAAAAAGGGCTTCGTGGAGATATAAGGGGGACCAGACTGAAGCCAATACAAGGGGAAACTCACAGTGGCAAAAAAACTATGAGGCAGACAAAGGCTGAAATGTAATCATGATTTGCAGAAGGGGTTAAGGAGAATGATAAAACATTCAGGAGAGAAGACAGATGAAAGAGGGCATTGAAAGGATGAGGAAGAACTGTGTGAGCATGGAAGATGATGTAGTTAAGATGGATATCCTTAAATTGTTCAGTTCTCTATTCATGGTAGAGGCCATGGGCCCAATACCTGAACACAGGGTAAAAGTTCAGGGGTCCCTCAGAACTAAGGTCAGAGATGTTTAGCAGTTTCTGTGGTAAGAGTAAACAAAAAGCAATGAAATCTAGAAATAAACAAATGTCTTAGATTAGATGGTGGCACCCAGGAGTGAAAGAGACTAGCCAGGCTTTGGCAGTACCCCCTGCAGAGTTGTCCCACAGTAAACGAGCTCTGGCAGAGCCACTACGACTGTGAATGCATTAACTAGATAAGGGTGTTTCATGGGCTTAAACATAAACATTTATTTATTTATTTATTAAAAAATATCAGATTTACAAACCTTTGAGTCAGAGACTCATTTACAAAGGCACCTCGTTGAAACTAATATAAAGACAGCACAGTTAACAAGTCCAAAAACAATGGCTTGGAGAGCAGACAGTTATAACAATCATTCACTGGAGATACATGGGTAGCAGTAGATAAACAGATTACATAGTTTAGGCACACAGGTACCACATCAAGAAGACCAAAGCAGTTCAAACAATATACAATAGCTAAAGCAAATAGACATCAGGAGTCAAAGAGAAGCCCAGAGTGTTCACATGAAGGCTGTTGCATACACTAACTGAATCAAAGTACAGTACATTGAGAAAGGACATATTTAAGCAATAAGGCATGACAGAGTGTGTGGTATCATGTAATAACATCACTCCTGGGGTGGGTTGAAGCACGAGGTGTAGCCGAGTATTTATTTTTAACGTATTTATTTGATCCATTGGATCAGCAATATTTGCACAAGCTGTGCCCAGTGCAGATTTTATAGCACTGGTTCTGGTCTGGTGATCTGGGTTTTACCCCTACCACACTGCATATGGCTTAGTGATATACTGTACAGATGGCTGCAGAGTCTAACCCATTGAATGTTGAAGTTTCAGAAAATCATTATGCTGCAAATATCAAGACTCACTCCCTCCCTCACCCCCAGTCACAATTAATCCTCTACCAAAGTCATGCTTAAATACTGGTGCCTCTACATCCATGCCACTAAGCTTTTAATGCCAACATGCTTCTTATGCTGCTGTGAGTAAAACTCTTTATTTAAAAACATTTTGTTGAGAAATTTTTGTTTTAGTATATCCATGGTCAGGAAAAATGAATTTGTAAAAGAAACCAAAATCCCCATTTATCAGTTCATTGAATCACAATACAGCATGTTATGAATTTTTCAGATTCTATGTTGAAATCTAGATTTAGTATTTGCCGTATTCGTCCTTGCAAGAACAGATCCAGAAGCAAATGATTTGATACCTTTTAATGGACCAACATAGATGTAACAACAAGAACAAAGTGCTCTAGCTTTCAGACCAACCAGTCCTTCTTCAGAAGCCTAATGGCCGTTGTTTAGAAAAAAACAATACTTTTAACAGCTAGATCATGCAGAAAAAACAGAAAAAATCCCCACTGGTTTAAAATACTCATTTAAAAAATACAGATGATGATGTCAGAGAAGTTTAACAGTACCATATTACCTTCAGCCAGGAGGTTTCCAGGGTCAAAGGTGCTTGGTGCAAAACACATACAAAGAATCCTACTGCATATAAATTTAATTGACATAAGATAACACTGCTGGAGCAGATGACTCTTAAATCAAGCTATGAGTGTCACGATGTGTATAAGGATGTGATTACTGAAAAGCATCCCCCACCCAGATTAAAGACATACTAAGAATGTCTTAGGACTCCAAGAAGTTTCAATGCATGCATTATAGACAAGAAATTACAGTAAAGTTGTCTTAAAAACATCAGTGCACACTGTATGATATGTAAAACTTAGCTGGACCTATCACCCAGCTGTACTCTCCAGCTAGATATCATGCCCCATAATTTCAAAAACCTCTAGCATAGTGACAAGACTTTATAAATGATAATTTAAATATAAATTGACAGTATTAGTGTCAAACAAAAACTCTAGTCGAGGACCACCAAGGAATTAAGACCATGTAGCCTGATATGTACTGATGTCAATATACACTGAGAATTTAACAACTTGGTGTACCAGAAGAGTCTAAGGAATCTGAAAAAGTGATAAAAATTTAATTTCTCTCCTCCTCTTCACACAAACAATACACCCTACCCTACCCCACTCCACATCCCCATAATGCTGGGGGGGGATAACTAGCTTTAAGGAGATACTCTCTCTCACACACGCACACACACACACACACACACACACACACACACACACACATGCACACTCCTAATGAACCTTTATTCACACCAATTACTGCAATTGTTCCCCAAAGGAATTCAAATTGTCATGAAATCCTAAGTAAAAGGGCTCATGTATCCTAATACCTACAGAGTAAAAATGTGACACTATTTAACTGTACTCCTATCTGCGTAGTATTATTAGGAGCAAGCTTTCACCTGAACAGAATACCATGTCACACAATGGCACACGACCCTGCAATCAATGCACCTGTAAGACTTGTGAACTCATTTCCACCTCGGACTGTGTGGTTACATCACAAAACAGACAATTCAAGGTGCATGGGAGTTATACATGCACATCACGACATGTTGTTTATTTCATTCAGTGCAAAAGATGTCCACAAACAGGTTATGTTGGAGAGACAAGCCAACAGCTCCGCACTGGGCGCAGTGTTTTTTTTTTCTCTGCTGTGGCTAAGCAAAACACTGTAACAAGACACTGGCCTGCCGTAGGGGCTGTTAGACATCAAACCAAAGGGTACACTGTGAAGAATAACTTGGAGAAGATGCAATAAAACAAACTTGAATGGCAGCCCCCAGACGTCATAAAACACCCAGGGAAAATTAGAAAAACTCCTCTAACAGCCTAGGCAGAAACAAAACACTGGATTGAAGTGAAAACTCAAAACTGGTAGTAATACATATATTCCTGATTTTAACATGCAGTTCTCCTTTAAGAAGATGCAGTAGAATATAAACAGTAGCCTAGAACTGCCTGCCTGAGAATAAAGTTGGTATATTATTTGGAAAAAGGGGGAGGCTATGTCTCTTGTTATGCAATGTCCTGTAAAGTATCACACTGACTGCTCTTAGGATGTTGATGTCAAATGCTGTGAGGTGCCATGGGGAACTTGTTAAGCAGAAAGTTCCAGGAAGTGTTTAACCCATTCTAATTTTAATAGCTTTCTCAGACTTAAAAAGAAAAATACACACGGACTATGTATACAAAGTACTGTGCCCATGATTAAAATAATTTGAACCACACCCCCCAAAAAAATCTGCCCTCACATGAACATGCTTGATTTATCTGTAAAGACAATTAAAAAAATGTATTTCTAAATGCATTAGTAACACCAATGCTTGCAAGGTTATCTGTAAAGACAATTAAAAAAATATATTTCTAAATGCATTAGTAACACCAATGCAAGGTTTTAAAACTACTAAAAAGACAAACTATATATATAGATAGATAGACTATGGTAAACAAATATTGTTAATCCCAAAAGCTGAACTTCATTTTAAGTATATAAATGTTTAAAAATACCGGAAAGCTGTCTATTATCCTTAATTTTTAGACACTTCTTAGTCTTTCCTTTTGACACACCAGGTGACTCTGATAATCATTTGTTCCAAGGGGTTTTAAGTCAGTTTGAAGGCATTTTAAGTATCTTCTGTTCTAGTCCTTAACAAAATGCAGGGAACTCCACAGAATTGTTCTGTTCCTTGGTCCACATCCCAAACACGTGAGTCTTCTTTCAGGATAATAGATTCACCTCATGCCCTTCCCACATGAATTAAAAAAAAAGGTGGGATGGACCTTTTGGAGCTTCTTGGATGGAGGTGGGGTGGACCTTACTTCCCCCAAAAAAACAATGCTGCCTCCCACTACTCAGGTTCCAGTTCTTGTACCACCCATTTAAGAAAGAAAATAGTACTCTGCAACCATTGACTAACATGAAAGCGTATTTATTTGAGAGCAGAAAACATTTCTTGGAGGAGGGTAAGGCAGAGGAGACTATTTACACCTTCAGTCAGTTCCACGGACAGAAAACATGACATCACTCCTTTTGTACATGCAATACTCCTGTAGGCTCCTCCCACAGTCGTAATGAGGATCCCATGTCAGTAAAAAAGGATGATAGAACTTGAAAGTGGATAAATCTATGGGCCCAAATGGGCTACATTCCTGTGTGCTTAAAGAGCAACACTCATGTACAAAGAAAGGTGACAATATTGTTGCCAAGGAAATTATATTCCGAGAAAGCTCTTAGCCAAACTTGCAACTCATTTAGGGCCGAAAACATAATGCATTTAGTTTCTCCACCCTTTACAGTTGCAGGCATCCATTTTCTATATCAGTAGCACAGGAAATGACATCAGAGGAGGGAATAAAGAGGTAAAATACAGTGCAGCAAGTAATAGTAACTATTTCATGATGATATATGATAGGATCCCCTGGCTGAAACATTTATAAGAATAATGTAAAATATATATTAACATGTATCACTTCATTTCTGTGAATAAGATGAACGGAGCTTGTAAGCACAGTTCCATTAAATAATGAGACATAGGAGATACGAGAGTTATATGAGAATTATTGTAGCGAAATGGACTGGGCTTCCAAGATGCATCTGGAAACAAGCTATTATGTCTTTCCTGGTAATTCTCCTGAAATAAATATATACATACATGCATACGTACGTACATACATATATACACTTCCAGGGGCAGTATTTTTCTCCATTTAGACCTCACTCTCTAAGTTCCAATTTTGCTCTCCCCCTTCATGGTTTTTATTTCATTCAGTCAGCTGAAGTTTTTCCCAACCACAAGCAACATCTTCTGTGTTATTAAATTCTAAAACTGTTTGGAAAAATGATACCAGGCACCCATATGAACACTGAAGGGCCCCAAGCCATACTCTGCTACGCCCAATGAGCCATTCACATCCCTCAGTGTGACATCAATGATGTCAGTCCTACAATCACACAATGCTAATTTGCATTTACTTTGACATATTGGAGCTACAAACTGCTTTCTCACTCAGCACATTAGCAAGCTGCCTCTTAAAGCAACCCCATCTACAAAAAAAAAAAAAAATTCTCACACAGACATTTATGTCCTATCTCAGGATTATACTGGAACTATTTTTTTCAAGATATAAATACAGAATAAAGTATGAAGGACAGAAAGAATAAAAACAAGACTATCTTTTACTTCCCAAATGGTCAGTTTCTTCATCAATAGACAAGAGCACTACTGCAGCAGATTTAATAGCAAATGGACAGATTCACAGGAAATGAAAATAGTCTAGCATAAAACTCTCCACTGTCATTAGGGTAGGGGACTCACCTAATCACAAGTATGCTCTTGCCCCATGTCTTTCAGGTGGTAGACGACCAAGGTGATGAGAGAAGGGTCTGTGCAGGTCACCATTTCCAGCACTGCTGGCAGGAATGAAATGCCCATAAATTGGTTATTTAGGGCAGATAGGGGTCAGGTGGGGATGGTGGGTGCAGAGATTGGAGTGGAAGGAGGTACCATTGTACTACCAGAAATTATCTTGATTCACTCAGGAATCAGTCAGGAGGTGGGCACCATTGGACCATCAGGATGATCTTTATTCACTCAGGGACTGAGCTGGAGGGGGTACAACTGGACTACCAGGGCTGTTTTTAACATTCCATGAATTGGGCAAGGATGGGGGCAGTGGCCGAGGCTCTGCACATTGCCTCCATGAATTTGTGCATGGAGGTAATGTGCAGAGCAGTTAATAGCCATGTAATGGCATGCAAATGGTCTTTTAGAACCTCATATGTGGTCATAAGCATGCCAGCCTCTGAATATGGCACTTAAGAGCAAAGGGTCTATTCTGTTTAGTCCATGCTATCCCCTTTGCTCCTGGGTGTCTGCTGCCAGCAGGGGGCTTTGGTAGTGCCACACATATAAACCTTGTGTGGCCCTACTACAGCCCAATATTCTTATAGGCAGCATGCCCTGGACTGTGCATGCTGCCTGTATAAATATTGATTCTCTGATGACTGTACACCATATTTTTTGTGGTGCTATTTTGTGTGGTGCAAATGGCCATGGCTGAATATGGGGCCCTGGGTACCCTGTTTAACTCCTTCTATAGATTTGTTCTGCAGTGTGAGTACAATCAGGCTGGTGTTCTCTTTGGGGCAGTCAGAGTTTCCATATTACCACTATCGTTTTCAGTACTACCAGAATAAATTGCCTCCATATCAAAGTTGTTTGTTGCCCTCACTACATAATAAAAATAACATCTTAAAATCTTCTGACAAGCATGATTTGCCTACAACTGATTTTAAAAGTTTCAAGTCATGCCTTGTTTTCATGTAAAGCTCCTGTACTGTGCAATAACCCCCCACCCATTAATTTACTAAAGCTGGTTCATTGTTTACTTTTACAAATTTGTTAAAAGTCCACTTGAAACATATGACTGTCTGTTGTAATAATTACATACGGTACTATATGACTGTCCATTGTAATGGTTCATATATTTTAGCATGACTTGATACTATATGTCTGTTTGCCTACCAGAACCTGCACTTCTATTCTATTCTGTTCTAGAAATTGTTTGAAAAGAGACCTTATTTTCTCAATGTACTATTTTGTAGAGAAACATTTTGATAAAACAAGATCGATATATAGACAATGCAACTTAGCTTTCTTTTTTCCTGCCCTAAACTCTTCATCTGTATATTTGGGATCTGTATGAAAACCTGATCTTTGTCCCATGTACGTCATCTTCTCCAGTTACTTTCCTACACGAAATTAATTGTTTAGGACATAATAACATGTTGCTGTCAAACTTAACATGGTTTCATATACAGGAGATCATTATTTCATGCATAGACATGACATTATGATCCTCTATTCTTGTCATGTCATGCGTAGACAGTCTGCAACAGTAGATGAAGTACAGGGCACTAAGGTCATATTTTCATTCAAATCCTCGAAGTACAAAAAAAAAGAATGAAAGGGAGATAATTAAGCAAAATATATGACAAATAAATCAAATTGTGTCAGATTCAAACAGTTTTATATGAGGCAGAGATGTTGGTGACTCTTTAAACAGATGGTGTACTGCCAAAAATTAATATTAGTTTTTAAAAGAAGTCAACTATTACCTTTTATATCTGAGGTCTTTTTTTCTTTTCTCTTTGTGTAATTGGAAGATTTTTTACCTGATGTTAATAGGTGTGGTCTGTGGAACAGCGCTCTGCCTGGCAGCTGACATATCTAGTTCTATTCCCCCCACTATATCATCAGCACTGTGACCTCACTGACTGTGACATCACAGCTACTCAGGAAGAACCACTCAGTAGCTGCCAAGTCATTCACCTCTGATGTCACAGAGAGTCAGTGAGGTCACAGTGCTGATGATGTAGTGAAGGGACTAGAACCAGACATGTCAGCTGCTAGGTAGAGTGCTATTCCACTCATCCAGCATAATATTCTCACAGAGGAACATTTCTAATGAGCTAATGGAAAAAGAAAAATACTTCAGAAATAAAAAGATGCAACTGACTACTTCTTAAAATTTGTAACATTTTCCTGACTGCTACTTTTTGACTTTACTAGCTCTTTAAAGCAGAGTTATCTGCAGCATACATAGAAGCATGTAATCCAAAAACAGCCACATTATGGTTTAGAACAATGGTTGGGTTAAATTAGCTTTCACATAATTTTCACAAAATTCAATGAATTTCAAAAAATATTTAGTGAGATTCATTATATGGTCATAACTTGGTCAATCTTGCAGCTAGAGACTTTGAAATTGTCATGATGACATTAGATAAGAATTACTAAAGGACTTCTGAATTTCATAACATATGTGCAAGTAGTATTGAACTTACAGGGGCTCAACTCTGGCAATTCATTTTTGTTGCATACCTCTGTGAAAGTATTTCTCTACTTCCAGCTCAGCTACCTTTGGAGCTAGATGCCTGCAAACCTGCATGTGTAACTTTCTTAGACAAGTTTTAGAATCCGCTAAATTAGGAGAGATTTGTAAATTTTAGTTTGCAGTGGTTCATAATTTGGCAGTATAATTTTTTGAGAAATGTTGTAAAAATGTTTCAACAATTTCAATGTTTGTAGCTCCACTACTATTACAGGTATACAACCAAAATTTGGCATGCATCGCCAAAGCCAAAAGGTCCTGGAATCTTACAGAGCTGGACAAATTTGGTTAGTATTTAAAAAAAAAATTACAGTGGAACAACTGCAAAGCTGAACTGCTATTCTATCTAACTACACAGCAAATATAAGCAAGCAATCATGACTGACGTTGGACAATGCTTGTTTGTGGATTGGGGTTAGACTATTACTTAAGGGTCTAACACATACAGTATATACAGTATGCAGAGCTAGTTACAACAGTGCCAACTTAAGTTGGAAAGACCTGCCCACAGAGATTGTGCGCACCCCCACAACAGGTGTCTCCCAGCTGAGGGTTGTAGGAGGGGAAATTGGTCAGGATGGCATGTTGACTCCAAGCTGAGAACATTATGCTTGGTACTACTTGAAGAAGAGAAGCTTATAAGGGGGCAGAAGTCCTTGCCTCCAGTAGCAGGTGGCTACTCTGACCGGGCCAGTCTTGGTCACATGACTCATGGGGGTTAGTGCACCACCCTATTCAAGCCCCAAGTTTCAGAACTCATGTACTGGGCAGCAGAGGCAGTGCTGACTGTTCATTCCAGATGCCTCCTGTTTCAGGGAGGGTGGACAGTTCTGGCTGTTACATGACTACCTCCTGGTGGCCTAAAGAAGGGAGTTGTGTGAGCAGGAATATATGGCTGCATGTATGAAGGGGAATCCAGCTAGCAACATCCTTTCCTGTGTCACTAATTGCCAGTCTGAGTGTGGTGACTGGGCTCGGTCCCAGGCCACTTCTGACTCATCTACAGGTCTCCCACGTTGGGAGTGCTTCACATTTGAGGGTGGGATATTGGCAAGAAAAAAACATGCCCCAGAGGGAAAAAATCATGCTACTCATGCACATTTTTATTTTACAGTTGAGTTAATCATACAGTTTAAATGAAATGCAATGTCTTGCTTTCATTGGGGTCCTGGTTCTACCCAATTATATATGAGGACTGAAACATAAACAACTTGTTAAGGACTCATAGGGAATGACTGAGGTTGGATTTGAACCTGGGAACTTTTGTTTTCCCATTAACTTTTCTAATCACTAGACCATGCACTCTTTCATAGGTAGAGCATGCAGATAATGAACTGCAATTTTTAGTCCATGATCATGTGGGGCAGCTTATTGAAGAAAACCAAATGAGAAAAAGAAGAATGCTACATTGTGGTAAATTACTGTACTTAAACAATAAGTAGTAGTAGCAGCTTTATTTCTTTCTGGCACCCTTCCCTGGAGGCCCAGGGTGCCATTACATAAAATAATATACATCAACATTTGCCTACTACATAAATAGAATAAACTCACACAAAAAATAGTCATCTAACCAGTATCAATTAAGATATACCATAAAATCAGATAAGAACAGCAAACAAAATTTCCAGGTGTTAGTAAGTTCAATAATAATTAACTAAAATCAAAAATCTATACTAGAACCAAAAGCCTGAGCAAAGAGATAGGTTTTAAGATTCTTTTTAAATATTTCAACTGATGGAGCCTCTCGCAGAGCTCATCTCAATAAAGAGTTCCAGAAAGTAGGGCTCGCCACCCGAAGGCTCTGTCCTCCAATGTTTTTAAAAGAGTTTTAGGGATTATCAGGAGGCCCTTATTGGTAGAACAGATTCAACATAAGGCTCAACAGTTTGTGCTGTATTGTGGGATAATGATTTACCTCAGGAAGTGTGGTATGAGGTGAAGCCAAGTCACTTCTGTCACCTGAAAAATGCTGTTATCCTACAATTATGTAAACCTTGGAGTGCATTATTGTGATTATAAAATGGGTTCCCAGATTTCTAATGTTACAAATGAGTTATGCAGTTTAGAATAAGCATTTCTGTCCTGTATTGTTGTGCTGAAAGAACACACATTCAGATGATCACATTTAACCAATGATGTTTCTTGAATTATCTTGATGTGGGTACAGCTGACTATGACTATTGGAAAAAATACAAGTACCGGGGGTGATCTAGAATTGCCAGGCCAAAAAGAAGATGGAGATAAGGAATTGGTGGAGTAAATTGGAGGGGAGGGTAACAAAAGGGGATTTTGTGGTAGTGGAGGACCTGAACCTGCCAAACATAGACTGGGATACCCCATGGCTAAGGGCACCAGGAGTAAGACACTGTTAGAAACAATACAGAACTGCTTACTGGTGCAGCTGGTCATGGATCCCACATGGTAGGACCCCATACTTGACCTGGTACTTACCAATTTAGAAGTAATGGGTGGTGTGGCAGTTAGGGGGCCATTGAGGTGGAAAGACCACAGTTCTGTATGGTTTGAACTGGCAATGGGGAATGCTGGTCTCCTATCAAGGACAGTGACTCTGGACCTCAAAAGGCACATTTTAGTCAGATATGGCAAAAGGTTAGGGAAAACTTGGTGTGTAAAGACCAGCTTGAAGGAGTAGAGGAAAAGTGGGGAAAGATCAAAGAGACAATTCTGGAGGCAACCAACTCTTCTGAAAGAAAGGTCACCAAAAGAAGTAAGCACAAAAGGCTGATATTGGGGGCTGACTGGTGGCCCATTGGGAAAGCATTGTGCTCCTGTGTGGTGACCCAAGCTCGGAAACAAACTTAGAAAGCTGGCTGGGCAGTCTGGGGCTAGGGATAACTCTACCCCAGGGCAGCACTCCCAGTCTGGGGGAGGATTGCATCATGTTTCGTTGCTCAGGTGGCCCCCCGTGGTGGGCCAAGGAACTTTTCCTCCACAGGTGACACCAAATGTGATGAGACTGGAATGGACTGCACATGGCAACAGGGGAATTGGGGGGCATAAAACAGAAGAAAAGGCAGCCAGCAGGATTATGCTCCACTTTCTGCAGGCCACATCACTGACAGGACACTGACCTCATCTGCATTGTGCTCTGGTGGGGGTTGGGGGGGATGGTCCTCCCACTCTTGGTCCCACCACAGGGGAAAGCAGTGGGGGATGGTCAGTTGGGTAAGTCTCTGAGATGTTGGTTATTGGGCTGGAAAACTGGGGGGCCAAACTGCAATGCAGTATAATACCTTTGTGGCAAAAAAAAAAAGCTGATCTGGTTCTCAAAGGAATTATGTGAGGCTGTGAGGGTGAAAAAATGGTCTTTGTAAGGTATGAGGGGCATGAGGGGGAGTACAAACGGGAGGAATACTTGACCAGGCTAATGTAAAACAGGTGAGGGTGGCAGTCAGGGGGAAAAGGCAGACATGGAACTGCAGATTGCAGAGGGTGAGAAGGGAGGGGAAAAATGTTTTAGATATATCAGGGGGAAAAATGAAATCTGGGGTGATTGTCAGACTAGCTGAGGGAAAGGGGTAGTAGAAGATGAGCAGAAGGCAAATGTCTTAAATAATTATTTCTCCTAGTATTCATGGTTGAGGATAATGGGTCTCTACCAAAACATGAGATCAAAACAACCACACAGGGGGTGCAGGAATTAAGGAGAGTAGTAATCATGGCTGAAGTGGTTAAAAAGGGCTGGATAAAGCACCAGGTCCGTATAGCCTGCACACAAGAGTACTCAGGGAGCTGGCTTCGGAAATAGCTGAACCCTTGATCCAGCTGTTTAATGACTCACTAGAGTCTGGGGTAGTGCCAAGGGTTGGATGTCTGTGAACGTGGTCCCACTTCACAAGGTATGGGACAGGGAGTGCCCTGGCAACTGCAGGACAGTCAGTCTTGCCTTCATTGTAGGTAAGCTAATGGAGACCATAGCTAAGGAAAGTCTGGTGATCTGCTTAGATGATGAACAGCAGGATGAGAAGCAGAATGGGCCTGTGTAAGGGAGGTTGTGGAAGGCCAACATGATACTCTTTTTTGACTGGGTCACTAGGGCAGTAAATAAAGGGCAGTTGATAGACTTGCTCTACTTTGACTTCAGGAAAGCCTCTGATTTGGTGCCTCACAGAAACTTGCTGAAACAGGTTTAGGATTTAGGAGTAGAAAAAGGTTTAATCAAGTGGGTGGGGATCTGGCTGAGAGGAGACAACAAAGGTTAGTAATGAATGGGGCCAAATCTGGAGACAGGGGAGTCATAAGGGGGGTGCTGCAAGGATCAGTCCTGGGACCTATCCTATTCAATATGTTCATACTGACAAAGAGTAGATAGGTTACCCAGGAAAAGATATGTCTCTATGCTGATGACACAAAACTACGCGGACGGAAGGGTAGACAGCGAGAAAGAGGTTAGGGAAATTCATAAGAACCTATAGAAGCTGGGAAGGTAGGAAAATATCTGGCAGTTGAGATTCAATGCTAAGAAGTGCAAGGTGATGCACTTAGGAAAAACAAACTCATGCACAGAGTAGTGGAATGGAAGGGTCAGGCTGGCCACTACAACAGAGAAGAAGGATCTGGATTTCATCATTAGTGATTCCCTCAAACAAACTAATTAGTGCAATAATGCATACAGTACAGTAAGCCATCAAGAATGCTGTGGAGTATCGAAGGGATTTGATAACGGGGCAAGCAAAGTGATACTGTCTGTATATAGATCTCTGGAAAGGCCTCACCTGAAATACTGTGTCACCTGGTAAAGGACATAGACAGGCTTGGGTCAGAATATAGGAGGGGCACCAAAATGATCTAGGGCCAACAAGGCAGATCCCATGAGGAACAATTGGTGGCCCTGAACGTGTACTCACTGGAGGCCAGATGCAAGAGGGAGGGAATGATAGACACATATAAGTTTCTGAGGAGTACAAACAGGGTGAACTGTGAAGACCTGTTAGAAACAGGTAATCAGTCACAAGAGGGCATGGTTAGTGGTTAGTTGGGGGGGGTAAATTCAGAAGGTATGCACTGAAGTTTTTCTCCACTGAAAGGGTGGTGGAGACATGGAACAGATTGCTGGTGGAAGTGGTGGGGGATGATTCTATAAATGGGTTCAAACATGGCTGTGACAGAGCAAGAGGACTCAGGGTTATTGGTGGAGGGGAAGTTGGTTATAACACCCTAGGACACTAGGACCAGGATGAGATAGTATAATATGGGCAGACTTGATGGATCATTGGTCTCTTTCTTTTTTTTTTGTACCAGCTGGTTGCCTCTCTGTGTGCCTTTGCTACCTCATCCCCCAGGACCTACCTTCTGCCCCAGAATGCACCCTGGCTTACTCCCCAGGGTGGGGCCATTGGGGAGGGGGGAACCTACTCCCCGACTGGAGACTAAATGATGATCCAGGGACAGAGTGCCTCAGTCCAGTTTGTGGGGCTCAGTGGCCGGATGTCCTCCTGCTCAGTCCAGCAATTTTCTGTGTTTATTGGGCAGGAGGCATGGTGTACAATGACATGGCACTCTTACACAGATGTCTGGAATGCCTCTCCACCTATGCAAGCTCCGGTTACTGCCCCTCAGCCTCCACTAAGGGGTAGTCAAGTAGCAGCTGTGTCCCCACCTTCCCCCCAGAAGAGGAGAGCAGTCCACTGGAAACTTAATCCTCCTCCCCATAGCTGTCCCTCCAACTCCCAGATTCACTTCCTTACCTGGATCATCAGCGTCACAAGCAGAAACACAACTGCTGTGCCAGTGGGCCAGTTCATTGGTCTCTGTTAACAGATACTACTGTATGTTTCTGTGTTTCCACCGTACCAATTTTATAATCTTTTTTTTAAATCAGAGTGGCATTCCATTTTCACCTTTTACAAAAAGTACAACTACCATATGGCAACATAGGATTGTCTAGGCATAAAAATGGTATATACGATGGCTACACTGGCAAAAACAGTCTACTGACTACATTTCAGATAAGTACTGTATGCATGATCCAAGTACACATTATCCATAAAAGAGTGCCCTGATCCACTCCAAATTATTGTACCCCCAGACATTCCACCCTTGGAACCTCTCCTCATCTCTAGTCTGAGACATTCCAAACTACCTTCATGGGTACAACATTGTGTTGTATATCAGAAACAAAGAATGGGAACAAACACAATGGATAAAAAGGAAAAAGAGAAACCAATGAATAGATTACTAAATAAAATAAATAAAAAGTAAGGAAGAAAGAAAAAAGAAACACACCTACTTCATGAGTTCATATAAACATATGGGTTGGAACACTCATCAGCCAATTGGAACATTAGATACAGTATAAGAAAGCCATTTTTCTTATTAGAAAATACCTTCTACTGTACTCATAAAAGAACTAGAAACTGTTGTGCCAGCCCTTAAATTTTACTTTATTCTTTTTGCAAAATGTTGAAGAAAATGTTCTCTAATAAGACAGAACATTTAGTGACTTCATGTTCTTCTGCATCTGAAAATCAACTTTGTATTCAGCTGGCCTGATGGTATGGGGTAGCTGTATTCTGCAATGCCAAGGGGTGAGATGGTTTTATAGCATACCTCAGGACTTTCAACTCAAGAATATCGAGTTCAAGTTGCTTAGTTGTGTCATGTAGGTAACACCCTTCGATTCCAGAGGTAGGGTGCTTGTGGTCATGTCCACCAACTGCTGGCTAATTAACATGGAAGCAGTGTTATTAGACAGACACACATCAGCCCTCCCAACTTTAGGTAACCATTAACTGCAGTAGACCATTGTATAAGGGAAGGGGGTGAAGGACTAAGGAAACGCAATGCACAAAGTGAAAGAATGTAAGAGGTTTAACAATCTTCTCCTTCTGAAGACCCGTTGGCCATCTCTACAGTGGCAACTTTACAGCGATGCCACCAACATCGACACATTGCTGTAAAGTCTGCTAGGGACCCCGGCACTGTTTCTCGAGGTCCTGCACCCCTTCCCTGAATCAGCTCTGACTTGGAGTTGATTATAGTAAGTTGGGGGGGTGCAGGGGGCACAGCCCTCCATGAAAAAAACAACTTTGTCCTCCAGTGCACAATGCTGACTGCAATTGTATATAGTGGTGTTGAGAACATGTTGCATCAACAAGGAATTGTTGATTCAGTGTTATGGATCCCTGAAGACCCCATGATTCTGGGTGACTGCTATTGAAGGCCAACATCCATCTGAAAGGAGGTAGGTGAGAGAAAGAAGAGCCTACCCCAGTTTTATGGTTACACCAAACATGGTAAATAAAATACAACAGAGTAGAAGGCCCTTAGGAGTCTCTTCCTATTTGATACATTGTCTCCCTTCTAGTTGCAGATACTGTATTCCTACACTCCAGCTTTGCCCTAAATAAGATTCTGAATTATCTGGGTTTCTCAGACCTTAAAAAAAATCAAATGGGTGGGGTCTGATTTTAAAATACAGTACTTTTTGCATGGTGACTAGAATGATTGTCACACTTGAGTGTGAACTACAATAAATGTCTACATAAGTTGCCAGTGTGGAAATAATTCACAGTGCATTCCTTTCATTATGGTAAACTGCTTGGCAGAGTAGTGTGCACATCAGCCAGCACAAAAGAATGAAGCAGACCTGGAACAGGAGCAGATCTGGAACTGAGAGACACACAAATGGAAGTGTGGATTATAACTGAGATTGCTAAGCATTTGTAGCAATTGCTTTTAGTTGCTGTGGACAGCTGACTCATAGCCAGCCTCTGCCCCTTCAGAGTACAGTACATGGGACACAGCACAGCTATTTTCTCCAGTCTAATTATTTTTTATAGATGATATGCCGTGTATGATCTCAGTGCCATTTATTCTAACATCCTAAATAAAGCAATTCAATCATTATTAATAATTAAGCCACATATGTATTTCTTGAAGAACAGGCCAACTGATTTAGTATAATTCTACTTATTTTCCTACTTGATAAACCTATCCCCTATAAAATGGGAGGTTATGTGTATTGTGAATGGCTTTCATAGAACATTTCTAAAAAACTGCCCAGCATTTCTTTATTGGAGCTTGTGAGACGTAATTAGTCCCTGGTCCTAAAGAAATGAATATCTGAATAATAACCAAACATTAAGCAAACTTTTGTCTACCTAGAATTTTATTTTAGCCAGTTAGATTTTGATTGGTGGTTAAATTGGTTACCTGAAAAACAAATTAATTAGAGCAGTATAAAAAAGTTTGTTTAAAGAAGACAGAAAATCATTTCTAACTGGTAGCAGTTCATAAAATGGTTATCAAAAATTATATTCATTCCCCTAAATTGTCCATATTCCGCTGTACTTGAATAAAAAGTGTCCTGAAAACTAATTTGTATTGTTTTGTTTTTATGGGCAACATTCTGTCACAGTTCTCTTCATGGAACCAGTGATCTGGAGTTTTAACTATGTCACGGTTTGTGCACAGAACTCTGAGCAAGGTTCTGATAGATCAACAGCTCATAATTAGCATTTTTTATACAAACCGTGACATGGTAAAAACTCCAAACTACCAGTCCATGAAAAGAACTGTGCAGCATGTTGTCCATAACCAACTGAACACAGTTTTCTATACCCATGTTTATTCAGCTACTGTTAAATATGGATCATTTGGAGGTATGAATTTCATTGCTGTAAATAGGAACATTATTAACGTATGCTAATTAGCACTAATTTCCAGTCCCTGACTCCCCTTTAACCCTGCTACAGGTTCCACAAGCCCATACTGGAGGAAATCCTTGACAAGCCTAACTCACTAAAAAAAGGGGATAAGAGACTTATAAACTCACACTGCAGGGACACCATGTGACACTCAGGCTGTCTTTGGGCTTTCCACAGAGTAATAATTTTTCTTTTTCATGAATGTGAATACGATACACTGTACCAGAAACATCCCAACAAGGAATATACTATATTTAACTACATTTCAGCTAGGAAAGGATACTGCCAATCATTTATGGAGCCACTGTACTCCAGAAAAAGTACATGACTAGGCTATTGTATTTTGCTAGCAGTCATACTAACTCTAATCCCACTTGTATAACAAGCCAGGGTAAACTGTAAAAAATGTAGAGTACTGTATACTATGTTGAGATGTTAAAAACAATTATAATAATTGTTATTTATATTGTCATATGGCTTTCTCCATGACCCAAGTAAATAAAATTCATAATACAATTCAAATTATTTGAAATTAACATACAAATATGTGTCATAAATAGGCACATTATGGAGTCCATAGAAAACATAGTATATTATTGGGCAGCTTTATATAAATAGAGCAGTAAAGGTACCCTGTTGTACATTATGCTTGTACCCTGCTGCAGAAATACAGTAAAATAGTTAAAGGGGAAAGCTCAGGTGCTCTCTATCACAGTCTGCCGCTGCTTATGTGTTCCCTAACCAAATTGCATCAAGATCACAAAAAAAAATGTTTTTAACGTAATATTTTTGATTTTTTTTTTCCGAATGCTGTTCATCCTTCATTTTGATTGCTGTGTAACCTTATCTGACCCCCGGAGTTCCAGAAGTGACACTGCATATGGGGAGCCAATTCATGCGGTTCTGTGGTTGTCAATTGATATTTACCTCATGGGTGCATTACAATTTCTTTTATCAAATACTAGTGAAGCTAAATGGGAGTTTCTCAAAAGTTTAACTAAGGTGGAGGACTCATTGTGTTACAGTGATGTGATTACAGATATTGGTTTTAAAAAATATTGCATTTATTGTTTTCTTGTGCCCTGTCAATCAGCAGCCTCTGGTTCTACCACAGTGATTGCTATCAAAACGCTGATGAGCTGCAAAAATATCGATGCTCCATGATAATAACCCTTATTTCATTCTAATCATTGTTAACAGATTCATTATAAACTTCATAAGGCTTATAGCATGCCATTCATAATGGTCCCTTATTGCTACTACTTGTGATATAGTCTGTGTAGTGCAGCATTTTTGTTATTGTGAGGTGTTATAGAGTAGCCATTCAGAAGTTTATAATGCAGTTTTTGGATTGCCTAAAATCACTTTTTTCAAGCACTGCCACATTGTGTTTGTCATAATTTCACCCTTCTCCTGTGAATGTCAGCCTAAGTGTCCCTGCTATAGCCTGTACCCCCACTCGCCCCCCCAAACAGGAGCAATAGGCAAGGGGGCAAGTATTGTCCAGTGATTTGTTTGTTATATGCTGTGCCATTCGATGTAGTATGCCATATTGTGGGGCCACACACCGGTAGTTAAACTGCTAATATGGCAATTAATGTTATATGCTGTTCATTTTTATCCTTCTCCTGTGATAGTCAACCTATCTTATTGCATATAAGCAAGAAGTCATCGATCAATACTTTCCCCATTGTCTATTGCTCCTGTGGGTGGGGGCAAGCAGAACAGGTTAGGAAACACCCAACACTTTCAGTTAGGTAAATCCATGATGAAAACAACACTAATAATTAGTAATATAGTCCATAAAGGCTCTATAGTGTAAAGACTGACTGTGCTGCTACTATGACATATCAGTATGGCTATACCTAACTGAAACTGTTACTGGTTGCATTTATTTGGCTTTCATGTTTCCTAACCTGTTCTGCCCCCCCCCCCACCACCACAAACAGTAGCAACTGGCAAGGGGACAAGTATTGTTTGCTGATGTTTTTTATATGCTGTGCAATTCCATGTAGTGTGCCATATTGCGGGGACACATACCAATAGGACTACTTCACATGTGCCAATGACTGTTTGATGCAGTACACTGACCTCATTTACTGAGAAACCCACACACTGCTCCTGTCACTTCTGTATTTTATACAATTGTAAAATCAGCATGGTACACCCTTAGCATGAGGCTGACCTGCAGGCCTGAAGGAGTCGTACCATCAACAAATGTCACATGCACACATATCGAATCATGGCTGTGGTGACCCCTGTTTGTGTGCAGCATTTATTAAGTGGTGCGTGCATACCACATGCGTCATCCACAATGCTTACATAACCTTTCCCACTAATGAGTTGAGGCTAAATGGTCTACAGTTTTTGGCCTCCTCCCTGCTACCATTTTTGAGAGAAGTGACTCTATGTGCCCTTCTCCTGTGAAAGTCAGCTTATCTCGCCCTGATATTTCCTCTGTCTCATTGTGTGTCTGCCAAGTACCCTTTCTGATATTTCACGGTACTAATGTACAGCATATAATAGTATTTGTCACATGATCAGTTGTTCAACTGGCATGGGCACCCACAGTAATGCAGACTACATGGAATTGTACTGCATATAAACAAGAAGTCAGCAACCAATACTTGCTCCCTTGCCTGTTGCTCCTGTTGAGGGTGGGGGGCAGAACAGGTTAGGAAACATGATGCCCTAATAAATGTGACCAGTGACAGCTTGAGTTATCTATATCCATGCTGAAAATTACACTAATAATTGATTGCAGCCCACACAGGCTTTACAGTGTAAAGATTGACTGAGCTGCTACTGTGAAGCAGCAATACTGATGTAGATTTGGGCACACAGAGATTGCAAAGGGAAGAAGAGAGGGGGTGTTGCCATCTATGTGAAGGAAGGAATCAATGCCACAGAGGTACAGATGGCACACTCTGAGTCTGAAGCCCTATGGGTCACCCTTGGAGCTGGGGAAAGTCCCCCATCTGAGTGGGGATGATCTGCAGACCCCCATCTCAGCAGATATATAAAGACAAGAAGATGCTGGAAACCATCCTAACGATGGCCAATAAAGACAACTTGTTGCTAGTCGAAGACTTCAGTCTGCCTGACATATATTGGTTCTCCTTCATGGCATTATCAGACAGAAGCAATGAATTCTTCATGGCTCTGAAACAGGCAGAACTAAAACAGCAGATGCAGTTACCCACCAGAGAAAATGCAATCCTGGACCTTGTACTCTCAAACACTACCAGGATCACGGACATCAAGGTAGGAATCAGTTTAGGGTCAAGTGACCATAGGTCAGTCTGGCTCACAGTCAAAAGATCTGAGGACACAAGTCACACAAAACTGAAGATCCTAGACTTCAGGAAGGCTGACTTTAACAAAATGAAAACATGCATTAGAAACAATCTCAAAGTTGTAGCTGGGGGAGACGTGAAGGAAACCTGGAAAGCCATTAAGACAGCAGTCAATCTGGCTACAGCAGAATGCACAAAACAGATAAGTAAATCTAAAAGGATGACAAATCCTCTTTGGTTTACTAAAGAAGTAGCTTCCAGTATAAGGGAAAAAAAGAGCTTTCAAGAAATACAAAGAAACTAAGAAAGAAAGCGACATGGAGGAATACAGAGCAAAACTCAAGGAAGCAGGGAAAGCAGTTAAGTTAGCCAAAGCTCGAGCAGAAGAAAGAACAGCAAAAGGGGTTAAAAGGTGGATAAGACCTTCTACAGATATAAAAGGGAGAAAAGAAAAAGATGGGGAGGTATCGTAAGGCTGAGAACTAGGGGTCAGAATGTTGAAACCAATGGACAGATGGCAGAGGTTTTAAATGAATACTTCTGCTCAGTTCTCACCAAGGAGGATCAGGGAGATGGACCAGTACTAAATAATGAAGAACACTGCACTAGTGAAGATGACACAAACACCTTCACAACTGAAAGGGTCCTAAAAGAACTAGCAAAATTAAAAACCGACAAAGCTATGGGACCTGACGGTATCCACCTGAGAATACTAAAGGAACTCAGAGAAGAACTTGCCACCCCATTAGCAGACCTCTTCAACAAGTCACTGGAGAGTGGCACAGTACTGGATGACTGGAAAAAAGCTATGGTGGTACCGCTGCACAAAAGCGGCAGCAAGGAAGACACTGGAAACTACCATTCAGTTAGCCTCACCTCAGTGGTGGGGAAAATCATGGAAACATTACTGAAGGCAAGAATTGTACAGCATCTAGAAGCAACTAGCCAAATAGACCTAAAGCAGCATGGCTTCACAGTGAGGCGGTCATGACAGACAAACATGATTGATTTCTTCGACTGGATGACCAGAATGGTGGAACAAGGAGGAGCAGCAGATGTAGTATATCTGGACTTCAGTAAGGTATTCAACTCTGTTCCACATAGGAGGCTGATAAATAAGTTGGAACACACAGGAGTGGGACATAAAATAGTAGGCTGGATTAGAAACTGGGTCCAGGGGAGAACCCAAAGAGTGTTAGTAAACAGCACTCTGTTGGAGGAAGGAGCGGTGACCAGTGGAGTCCCCCACAGATTGGTGCTGGGGCCAATTCTATTTAACATATTCATCAGTGACATTACAGAGGGTTTGCAAGGAAAGGTATGCCTGTTTGCAGATGACACCAAGCTCTGCAACAGAGTGGACACGCAAAAGTGGATCACAGAAATGATCGCTGATCTAAAAAAACTGAAGGAATGTTCAAAACAGTGGCAGTTGAAATTCAACATCAAGAAGTGCAAAGCTATGCACCTGGGGAGGAAGAACCTAGGCTGGAAATATATCCTAGGGGGGAACAGCTGACTGAAACTAAGGTAGAGAGGGATCTGGCGGTACTCGTATCTGATGATTTAAGGACAACAAGGCAGGGCGAAAAGGCTGCTCAAAAAGCTAGCTGCATTCTTGGATGCATAGGAAAGGGTATCACAAGTAGGAAAAATGAAGTGATAGTCTCACTGTACAGGTCCTTGGTGAGGCCTCACCTGGAGTAGTGGGTCCAGTTCTGGAGACTGCACCTCAAGAAGGACAAGGATCACCTGGAAACTGTGCAGAGGAGAGCTACAAAGATGATACACAGATTACACGAAGAACCGCATGAATGGAGATTAAACCATCTTAGGATGTACTCACTGGAGAGGAGAAGGGACAGGGGAGATATGATAGAGACATGTAAATACCTCAAAGGTATCAACTCAGTATAAACACAGGATCTCTTCAGGGAAAACATGAATGCATGAACAAGGGGGCACAACATGCGCCTGAAGGGAGTTAGTTTCAAAACAAACAGCAGGAAGTTTTTCTTCACAAAAAGGGTGGTGAAGCCCTGGAACAGTCTGCCCCCAGAGGTTGTGGCAGCAAAGACAGTGGGGGAGTTCAAGCTAGCATGGGATAGGCACTGTGGAAACCTAAGACAGTAAAGAAACTGGGAGGGGGTAGCTTTCATGGGCAGACCAAATGGATCTCAAGGTCCCTTTCTGCTGCCACTTTCTTATGTTCTTAACATAGAAACATAGAATTTGATGGCAGATAAGGACCTCTTGAACCACCTAGTCTGCCCATTTCCCTACCTAACGGATAAGCTGCAGATCCTAGTTAACCAACAGCCTACTTCCTCCTACCCCCCCCACTCGAATTGCCTTATGTCTGTCCCATGTATTCTTGAATTCCCCTACTGTTTTTGACTCTATGACCTCCTCAGAAAGGCTGTTCCATGCATCTAGAACTCTCTCTGTGAAGAAATACTTCCTCACATTACCTCTGAGCCATATCCCCTCTATCTTCAAATTGTGCCCCCTTGTTCTTGCACATCTTTTTTTCTGAAAGATGCTACCCTCTTGGACTTTGTTGATTCCCTTGAGGTATTTGAAAGTTTCTATCATGTCCACTCTCTCCCTCCTTTCCTCGAGGCTGTACATCTTAAGCTCCTTTCATCTTTCTTCATATGTCTTCTGGTGCAGACCCTGCACCATTTTGGGTTGCGTTGAATCTGAGCTGCCACGTATTTGACCATTCCTCCACCCATGCCAAGTCCCTTTTCATCCTTTCCGCCCCACCTTGCATATCAACCCTGTTGCAGTTCTTTGTGTCATCTGCAAAGAGACATACTTTCCTTCCAGTCCCTCTGCAATGTCACTTATGAATACATTAAAAAGGACCAACCCCAATACTGAACCCTGCGGTACCCCACTAGTAACCCTCCTTTCTTCACTGTGGACTCCATTACTACTACCCTCTGTGTCCTGTTGTGCAGCTAGTGTTTTACCCAGACTACCATCCTGGGACCCACTCCCAGGCTGGATAATTTGTTTATTAATCTTTTGTGCTGGACTGTATTGTTGATTGTTGTCTGTTATCTATTTATCATTATTTGTTTGACAATTCATACCACATAGATGTACCACATCAATACTGATACTTCATAGTAGCAGCAAAGTCAATGGTTAAACTGTACAGCCTGTCTAGGCTGTAATAATAATTATTAGTCTCATTTTCAGCATGGATATACCTAACTGAAAGTGTTAATGATCGCATTTATTTGGCTTTCTTGTTTCCTAACCTGACAATCCACAAGAAAGGTGCACTCAGTAAATGGCGGTGCTATGAGTGAGAGCTGCCAGCTTACAATTAAACACAAGGAAAAGCTCTCAAGACCATGAAGTACTGTAGTGCAGCATTAGCAAGATGCTCAGGCACCCTCCTATAGCCCAAAGGGCTATAGGGGCTATAAGGTGTTTACCAGGTGTCTTGCCGAATAAACTGCTGCACTGCATTAAGTTCTGATTCACAAGTGCTGAGCCTTCTTTCTTTGTTTCCTAACCTATTCTTCCCCCCCACCACCACCACCACCACCAACAGTAGCAACCGGCAAGGGAACAATTATTGTTTGCTGACGTTTTGTTATATGCTGTGCCATTCCATGTAGTGTGCCATATTGTGGGGACACATACCAATAGGACTACTTCACATGTGCCAATGACTGTTAGATGCTGAACACTGACTGACCTCATTTACTGAGAAACCCACACACTGCTCCTGTCACTTCTGTATTTTATAATAATCTGGGCAATGTGGCTAAGCTCCAGGTGGCTGCATAATACCCAAAACTGCTACTCTCTCTACCCACATAGAAACATAGGATTTGACAGCAGATAATGACTGCTTTGCCCATCCAGTTTTCCCTTTTCTCCCTACCTCCACTCTTACATCAGACTGTCCTCAATCGACAGTTCTCTCTCCCTACCCCATTCCATTCCACTATTATCCAATTGTACTTATCCATGCATTCTTGAATCATAACAATGTTTTTGTCCCCACCATTTCTGCTGGAAAGAAATTCCAAGAACCCACCACTCTTTCTGTTAGGTTGTACTTCTTCACATCTCTCCTGAATCCAAACCCCACACACATACAACTTCATAGCATGTTCCCTTGTTCTTGAGCACTTTTTTTTCTTCAGTACTCCACTCCTGTACTTTATTTACCACTGTGACAGGTGCTAGTAATCCTTCTCCCTATGCACCCTAGCATTCTACTCACCCTCCTTACTGCCTTGTCACAATACCTGGACATCTTTATGTCATCTGATATGATTACCCCCAGGTCTCTGTCCTGCTTGGTGGGCATGAATACCACTACACTCATTTTGTACTATGCCACTGGGTTTTTGTGCTTGTGTGTGACATCTAGGTAAGCCATGTACACTGCTCCACCCTGACCTAACTCTTTTCTCACCAAGTCAAAACAATCTATCAGATTTGTTTGCCATCACCTACAACCTGTGAAACCATGCTGCCTCAGGTCAGATTCCAGGGTGTACATATTGCGGTCCTTTAGTCTCTTCTCACAGGGTTTTTGATGCAGACCCTGCACCATTTTAGCTGTCCTCCTCTGTACCGCCTCTACCATGTCTATATCCTTCCAGAGATGTTGTCTCCAGAAGAGGGCACAATACTCTGGGTAAGGCCTGAACAGTGATGTAAACAGAGGCAACAGCACCACCGGCTTTCTGCTGGTGATACTTCTGGCTATGCTCCATAGCATAATACTTGCCTTTCCTACTGCCTTGTCAGCACACCTGGCCATCTTTATGTCATCCAGTATGATTTCACCCAGGTCTCTTTCCTGTTTGGTGGGTGTGAATACCACTACATCCATTTTGTACTCTAGCCCTGGGTTTCTATGCCATAAGTGCATTATTTTGAAATTTTGTGCATCAAAACACAGTAGCCATACCCTTGATCATTCCTCTAGTTTTCTCAGTTCTCTGCTCATCCTTTCCACCACCCCCCACAATACCTGGAGTGTCATCCCAAATGCACATTTTGGTGTCATCTGCAAAGAAGCATACTTTCTCTTCCAACTCCACTGGAATGTCACTTATAAAGACAATAAAGAAGAGGACTGGTGCCAGCACTGATCCCTGATGCACCCTTCAGTTCACCCTCCCTTCCTTGGACTGAACTCCATTTACCACCACCCACTGTCGGTAATCCCCTATGCAATTTCTTACCCAGTTTCCCACTGGTTTAGCCATTCTGAAGCTACCCAGGTTGCATACTACTATCATATGTTAAATGGTGTCAAACACTGTACTGAAATCTAGGTAAGCCATGTACACTGCTCCACCCTGATCTAACTCCTTTCTCACTAAGTCAGATCAATGTATCAGATTCATTTGACATCCCCTACACCCTGTTAAATCATGCTGCCTCAGGTCTTGTGACCCAACTGGATTCATGTTATTCCACCGCCGTGAAGTACTTAAAGGACCCTGTGCCATCTTAGTTGCTCTCCTCTGTGCCGCCTCCACTTTGTCTATGTCCTTCCGGAGATGTTATCTCCAGAAGAGGGCACAATACTCTAGGTAGGGTCTCACCAGTGATGTAAACAGAGGCAACAGCACCTCCATCTTTCTGCTGGTGATACTTTTTGCTAAGCACCATAGCATACTACTTGTCCTCCCTACTGCCTTGTCAGCAGGCCTAGCCATCATTATGTCTCTGCTATGATTTCACCCAGGTCTCTTTCCTGCTTGTGGGCATGAATACCATTACACCCATTTTGTACTCTGCCCTTGGGTTTCTGTGCCCTCATGCACCAAAATTGCATTACTCTTTTTCAACGATAACAAACACCCACAAGCCTGTGGTGTACCCCTCAGGTGACATCAGCCACCTGGTTTGGATTCCACACACATTGTTCCTTAGACATATCTGTATTCATAATCACATGTCTGGTTTTGCTTGTCAGATTTTTTTTTTATTTTGTACTTATTAAGATGCAGGTGCTGCAAGGGTACTGTTGCAGTGACCTACAGTTTTATGTCACATCTGTATTGTCGCATCCAATTTATAACAATTGCTATCTTTAATGTTAAGGATGTCATCGGAATCCAAGTTGGATGATAACTTTGATTATGTAGAGGCAGCGGGTTGACTAAGACCGTACATGTTTGAGCCTGAGAGACCAGTAACTCATTTTGATACAGTAGCATACCCGTCAAGCACATCGTCATCCAACAATGAAAATGAGGCAATGAACACTCGCTCTGGAAGAATGGACTGATGTTCCTGTGGGAAATGCGAAGCTATGCCATCTGAGAGAGAGAGCATCTGTTGCTTTGAGATGGAATTGGTACATGAGAAACACAGAGGTCAGTACCACATAATTCAGCTATGCTGTCCTGTTTGGTATATCAATGACTGTGAAATTGTAAACATCAATGTTTGTTATGTTCATATTCAGATATCCACTGTGTGACACAGATGGACACTTTTAAAAATGTTTGTCTTCTTCAAGACACCCTTTGGGTGACATGTTTGTGACTTCATGATGTACCCCACGATGTTTTCGAGGATCCAGTTGCGAACAGGTAAGTTGAAATTCTCTTCTCTATTCTTAAGATTTATATTTTGTGAATTTTGGGGCATGTAATATCTTGCTAAAGAATAACATAAGTTGATAACTTAGTTAAGGATGGGTGTGCAAAGCTACTGGGGTCATTTTAGGGTAAATAGTACAGTGCCACTTTCTCCCACAAAACACATGCTTCTGGTACTGCTAACAATGTTGTTATACATATACTGTGTGTGTATATATATATATATATATATATATATATATATATATATATATACACCACACTTGGTGTATATGTGTATGGTTTTGACCAATGCAGCAGAAGAATGCAATTTTACACTTATGACCCACTATCATATTTGTAGCACTCCTCTGAGCCTTCTTCAACAGGTTAATGTACTTTTAGAGATCTGGCCAACCAAACTGAAATTTAGACTCTAGCTTTTGCATCAACACTGACCTTTACAAAGGCAGTATAATCTTCTCTATGCTGCTACTCAACCCCATAGCTATGCATCACAGCACTTTCTTTGCCTATGCTGTTGTTTTTCAGCAGTGCGTGTACTGCTTCTGGTCACTAGTCATCATCCCTGTCCGGTACTTCTCCTCCTCTAATGCAGATACTTGGCCACTACACAGGTATTAGTCTGGTCTGTTACTTTTGGCTCCGATATGAATACATCACGACTAATTTGCATTGAATACCAGCTGCCAGATGTAGGATCACATCCACAATGGTTTCAGCTTGTAGTTTCTGTTCATTATGCCTTGAATAATGAATTTGTCTGTTGGTGAGTGTCTGATCCTCTACTGTGTACTGTCCTGATATTAGCCAAATGTGGTCTGCTCCCTTATGTACTGTATAAACAAAATGTTATTACTTTGTTTAACTAATTCTGGGTCGCCCCTGAAAAAAGGGACCTTTGGGGCTCAGTGGATCTATCAGGTTACCAAAATTGAATAAATAAATAAATAAATAAGTGTCCATCCTCGGCTACACTGCTGTTTGTAGCTCAGGATTACAACAGGCAGTGTGACAATTTAGGACTGCCACAGTAGTGCCAGGCCGATGGCAGACTACTACGTACTAGTATATGAAAAAATCAATATGAACTTAATGTCTGTCCTGTAACTGATTACACGTTTTTTCTTTACAGGTCATACAGATGGGCAGCATACACTCAATTCACTTATTTGAACCACCAAAAACTTGGCAAACGTGTGCGGTTAGTTATTACATCATGTGTTGTATGAGTCATAAGACACCAATTGAATATGTGGGATTCATGGTTATTGATCAGGACAGAATACATTTCTGATAATTTCGACTGTGGCTATCTAAATCTGCTTTAGTTTGAAAATTCCTAACCTTGGCTATGCTGTACTGTTACTGTGCCAGTGCTACAGTACATGTCTTGTAAAACAAAAACAAAGGTATTGATGACTAAGAAGTTGATATAAAACTAAGTTTCACAATTGAAAATTGTGTTCAGAGAGGTCACGTGATGCAGGTTCCATGGTAGCTGCCTGATTGAACTGCTCCAGCCTCCTGCTCCATTACAAGCCTTTTTTTAGTCTGTTACGAAGGAGCAACATCGAGTGCTGACTCGGATCTGTTCACCTGAAAGCTGTTAGAACACCCTGCATCAAAATCGGGGGCAGATGGAGGCAGAGATGAGAAAATCTCCACCAAAACACACCCCGCCGGTGTCCCGAGCTAAGGCCTTGCCAAAAAAAGCCAGGACCTCCTCATCCACAGGAGGCCTAGAAAGTGAAAGCTGCAACCCAGAGAGAAAGCCTCTGATGCTGGCACAATTTCTGGCAGAATTTAAGCCTTTTCATGCAGAATTATGTTCAGTAACAGAAGAGCTGAAGGCAGTGACACAGGCTCTAGAAGATTTATCTCACCGCACAGGAGATACGGAAGTCAAAGTAACCTCCCTGGAGAAATGAGTGGCAAAGCAAGAGCCGGAGTTAGTCCAATTGAAGCAAAAAATCAGCAAAATGGAACTGAAAATCAAGGATCTGGAGGGACAGAGTAGGCAGAACAATATGATTATAATCGGTCTCCCCGAGAAAGAAGAGGGAACCAATGCAATCGCATTCGTTCAAAAATTCCTCCGTCAGATTGCTGGCCCTACGCCCTTCAACGAGAACTATACAATTGAGCGGGCTCACCGGGTGCTACGGGCAATGCCTCCTACTGGTTCCCCACTTCGTACTCTGATATTTCACTTTTTGAACTTTCAAGAGAGGCAGTTTGTCTTAACGAAAATTAAAGAGCTCAAAGAGGTGAGATGGGAGGGTACCTTGCTGAGGATCACCCAGGATCTCCCGCTGTCGGTGCGCCAAAAAAGAGCGGATTATCACCACATCATAACCAAACTAATAGCCGCTGGCATTCATTTTAGAATGGGGTACCCTGCGAGGTTATAGGTGGCTTTATCCAGCCAGTGGTCCAGCTTTGAGGATGCCCAGTCGGCAGCTAAGGGGCTGCAGGAAGCCCTCCCGGATCTGTTCAAGAAGAAGTGAACACAAGCATGTATAGCCTACAAACAGTCTCGATCCAGAGAGTAATGAAGAATTAAACTTAAGCGGACAAATGGGAAGAATGAAACAATCCAGGATCTCCCCATGATACAAAGAGCCGGGGGAACACAGGGAACCACTGACCTGTCTTGTTAAACATCTGGTGACATATAGCTGTTATTGCTGGGAGATGCTGCTCTCTTGAATGAAGCCTAAGTTATAATTGCAGCACAGTTTTTATTTTATTATCCTGGAGAACTTGCAAGAAAGTGGGGTGTTGGACTCGATGAGACCCCAGAGAAAACAGGAAGGCAGAGGGCTGGTGGTGACCGTTAAGGTTTTAAAGAACTACACCTCGTTGCTCACTGGCCTCAACATTCAAAGCGCTCGCAGCAATTGGCATTTTTCACCACACATCAAGCTGCAATTTTGGCAAAGTGCTTCTCCTGCTCTCAATGGCCCCGGATCCCGTGTCAGACCTTGGCGCCTCTCTGCTGGTAGCTCGCTTCAGAACTCTGGCTCGGCTCCTATTTCCTTGGGAGTCTGTGGGGGCTGCTCTAATCACTGTTCGGGTGCCTTGGGGAAAGACTGAGGGGATGTTTCCTGTGTTTCCCAGTACCATCACTTGATTGCCTGGTGACAGGACGGAATGGGTACCACTGACAGAATTTTGCAACTTGTAGCATTTTGGACACTTTGCTAAGCAGACTGCCAGAGAGTTCTGTCCATCAACCACAAGAGGGAGCTCCCGTATTACTTTGTCCTCTCGGAGCCTCTGACAACGGGAACCGAAAGACTGGTTGATTCCGCTCCCTTTCTACCAAGCAACCCTTACTTTTGCTGTTCCCTTTTTCTGTTTTTCCTGTTCTTTCTTAACAATGAGTACCCCCAAATAGTGGCTTGGGGAACAGTTGTGTTTAGAGGGAACAGACTACTGAGAGATATACAAATAGACTGATGGTTATTTTCCCCTGACTGGTCTCATGCTTTTGGACTAGGGGGGCTCGACCTTCTGGATTGTTTCTATAAGACTTTCTCGTTTAAGGTGCGGGGGGACCGTGTAATAACCGGGGTGGCTTATATGTTTGAGAAATTTTGTTTAATGATTGGAGGTCTTGCTTCAGGGGTACTTGAAGTGCTAATACGGGGAGTTTTAGACAGTGGCTTCTCTCTCTGGGTTGTAGCGAAGAACCAATTTTTTTCAGTCCAGTGTTACCCGGGATGGTTATATAATTTAATAACTTGTTCTGACAGGTAGCAGAACTAAGCTCAGTTTTGCTGTGGGGGGAGTTATTTTGGGACGTTGGGGAGACTTGTTCCAGTTTCACACTATAGCGTTAGGTCCTTGGGAGGAGTCAGTCAAGGGTTTCGCAATATGACAGGCCTTCATCTGATATGAAGTCAGTCATATCGTCTCTGGGAGGGGGAGGCTGGAGGGAGATCGGGAGGATTGGAACTTGGGAATTCATGGGCCGAAAGGAGGTTTTGTTGGTGAGGAGGAGGGGGGGAATCTTTATTGGGTAATACCAAGGCTTAAGGTAACAGAAGCAGGGGGGTTAAGGGATTTATAAGGGGAATTTCTGGACTCAGAGAAGGGGATAGAGATGAGGAGGGGGGGCGAGTTAAAAGAGGGTTAAAGGGAAGCTGTAAGGATGGATCTGCTCATCAGGGAGTGCCAGGTGCGAAAGGGAGAACTATGGTGTGGTCTAGCATGCGAGGATTCTATATGGAACACATGGACAATGGGTAGTATACATGAATTTATCACATGGAATATCAAAGGGGCTAGGAAGAAATTGAAGCGATATAAGGCGCTGAGACATTTACAGTTGCAAAGGGGCCAGATAATATGTTTGCAAGAAACACATTTATTGGAGAGGGAATCTAATGTCCTGAGGCATCAGTCTGTGGGTCAGGTATACACCGCCGAGGATAGTACCACTAGTAGGGGAGTAGCTATTTTAATAACCAGGAATATTCCCTTTGTGTATGAGGAGAAACTGGCAGATACTGAGGGACGGTACATAATAGTAGTGGGTCGCATAAACCAAACAAGGATTGTGATGGGTAGTATATATGGCCCAAACGGGGACTCACCCAGTTTTTTACGGAGCTACTAAAGGTCCTGTCCCCCTTTCTTCACCTTCCTATAGTGCTGGGTGGAGATTGGAACTTAGCATTTAATCCAGAATTGGACAGAGAGGGTAAGTGTGGTAGGGGCCTCTCTCCGGCCCAGAGAGCCATCAGAGAACTATTGGATAATCTGGGCCTGTATGACCCGTGGAGGGTTTTATGCCCTTCCAAAAAGGAATACACATTCCTATCAGAGGTTCATAAAACCAGGTCTTGTATTGACTACTTTTTGATGAGCCAGTGCATGCTCACTGGCCTGATAGATAGTAAGATCACTCCAGGGGTCATCTCGGACCACTCCATGGTCAGCTGTACCCTTAACCTTGCCCCTAACACCCCCATGCAAACTATCTGGAAACTAAACAACTAACTTCTCCATACCGCTGAGATTAGAGATAGTATAAACCAGAGAATCGTACAATATGAAAATGAGAATCGCAACTCGACGGGTAGGGGTGATATAGAATGGAGTGCACTAAAATGTGTGTTAAGGGGGGAACTTATCAAGATTGCTGCAGCAAGAAAGAAAAAGAGAGAGTCGGGCCAGACAATTGCTGACCCAGATCAGAGAAATAGAGAGTAACCTTTCAAAGAGCACACCGGCGAAAATTAGGGAAAACTTAGTCAGACTCCAGCACCAATACAATGAGATTCTGAGAGAGAAAGCAGAATATGCCATTAATAAAATGAAAGCCTTATACTTAGATCAAGGTGAGGAAGCAGGTCACCTTCTCGTTATGCGACTCAAAGCAACAGAAACATCCAGAATTATTCAAAGTATATCCTCCCTCAAAGACGGGTCCATTAAAACCACCCCCCATGAGATTGTAAAAGAATTTGAGGAGTATTACAGGGACTTATATAGCCTTATGCCCAACAGGCCAAGTGGCGAGGAGGTAAGGGCTTATCTTTCCACTTGTAATTTGCCCCTGATACCCGAAGACCAGAAGAAGATGCTCTCCTCCCCCATATCAGAGTCTGAAATCCTAAATGCAATCCAGATGCTCCAGGCAGACAAAGCCCCGGGACCGGACGGTTTCTCTCCGAATTTTTACAAATGCTTTAGGAACCAGTTATGTCCAGGGTTAAAAAGACTATTCCATAGTATTCTCACTTCTGAAACTGTCGACAATCACCTTTTTGAGTCCCTGATAGTGCTCATCCCCAAAGAAGGGAAAGAGCAAGACAAGGTCCCAAACTATAGGTCCATAGCATTAGTTAATTATGATGTTAAAATCCTAGCAAAAATATTAGCAGCCCGATTAGCTAAGGTCCTTCCTAGGTTAATCCACCAGGACCAGGTGGGGTTCATGAATGGTCAGACCATTTCCGTAAATTAGCCCACATCTTCTCAACATCCAAGGACAGTAAAATCCCATGCAGGCTGATGTCTGTCGGTGCTGAGAAAGCATTCAACAGAGTGGACTGGAGATTTTTCTCTCTGACCATGGAGAAATTTGGCTTTCCACCCCTCTTCATTAATAGGGTGTTTGCTTTATATAGATCCCCGTCTGCAAAAATATACTGCAATGGGGTATTTTCGGCAAACTTCCCTTTGTTATCGGGTACCAAACAGGGATGCCCTTTATCCCCCCTTTTGTTTAACTTATACTTAGAGCCCCTTTTGTGTAAAATTAGGCAGGACCCTAGGATCATGGGGATAAAAATTGGATCGCGGGAGCTTAAGATCTCGGCATTCGCGGACGACATTTTACTGCACATTAGCCACCCCCGAACCTCAGTGCCGGCGGTACTCGAAGCCATTGTGAACTATGGTAAGTTATCCAACTACAAAATCAACGTAGGGAAAACTCAGATATTCCCCCTTAATATGAAAGTCTACAAGTTGGATATTTTGGAATTGGGTATACAGTGGACCCCACTCACCCTGAAGTATCTTGGTATTGTTTTGGCAAGATCAGAGGCCAAAATAGTGAGACTTAACTTGGACGCCCTTAAAGTAGCCATAAAACAAGACCTGGACAGATGGGGTAGACCTCCGCTTCTCTCTCTGGGGAAGGATTAATATAATTAAGATGAATGTTCTGCCCAGGATTTTTTATCCCTTAAATATGCGCAATGTATGGTTACCTCTAAAATGGCATAAAGCATTACATTCAACTATCACGGAATTTATTTGGAGAAGGAAATCTCCCCGTAGAGCCTATCACAAACTTGCTGCCCCCAGGGAGAAAGCTGGATTAAGGCTACCACATTTTGGGTTATATTACTGGGCAAGTAGTCTCTGTAAATATCTACGATGGTTCCAGCCCCCCAGGGACTTGGAACTATTGCCGTATGTACCTCCCTGGGTCAAATTGGAAACGGAGTTGATAAAGGGGGTGGGCATAGACCCAAAAGCTCTTCTCCACTCCCCGTTAAGAACTCTCCCCCCCTAGACTAGCAGCCACCCCAATAAAAGACTCCTTACGCACGCATATTCAGTTATGTGCTTCCCTTCATTATTCCCCAGGTGCAGATAGACACCAACCAATATGTCACAACCCCAACCTGAGGATTGGGGGGAGAATGATATTATGCATGGGGACAGGTGCCTCTCAGTTGCAGAAATACTAGCTAAGTATAACATAGGCCCTAACCAGACTTTCAAAGTATACCAACTCAAACACTTGTTGGAGAAGTTCAAGAATAAATTAAGTGAGAGGGAGATAAATGGGGAATGGTTCAAATCCCTGGCCCACAGGGCTTGGGAACCGCACGCGGTTTCCAAGGTCTATAAGGCACTGTTCGACCTAGTCTATGCAGGCACCGATAATAAGCCTAAATTCTGGTTAGGTCAATGTGGGGACCAAGAGCGGGACTGGGATGTTATATGGCGGCACATGTACCAGTATATCACCCAGGATAGATTACGCATCATGCAATACCATTTCTTAAACAATCTGTTTTGGACCCCTTCCAAAATGTATTAAATCGGACGTAGTCCAGATCAGTCATGCTACCGGTGTCTTCAGGCTGATGGAGACTTATTTCACATCTCCTGGGATTGCCCATTGATAAAAGGGCTGTGGGACCAAATTAAATACAAGGCAGATCCTCTATTGGGCATCGAACATTACTTTACCTCAGAAATCTGCCTGATAGGTGACTATACTGGTATCGCTGTAAAAGCCCGAAGATACTATATGGCCTTGATTTCATCATCCGTCAAGAAAATAGTGTTAAAACATTGGCTGGATAATACATCACCTAATTACGCGGAATGGTTACAAGAACTACTTTTCAATTTAAATATGGAAAAATTCGGAGCTATGAGACGGGGCACCCTCTCAAAGTTTGAGCGGGTATGGAGTCCCTTCCAAGCACTTTACTTGCTCCAGTCTTAGTCGTTCTCTGCAACTAAGTTGACACTGGCATGTATGCTGAGGAGGAACCTATCTTAACCCTTATAGTTTATGGGGGGGTGGGTGGGTATGAGAGGATAGGTAAGGTAACTAAATAGAGGGGGTAGGTATATTATTAAAAAAGATTTGCTTATTTTGTGGTCTTACATTGTAAGTGGCATTATTCTGTTACAGGTTATCAGTTGTAAGATACTGTTCTCATTAATGTGCCAACAGCATTTCAATAAAGTTGAATTTAAAAAAAAAAAAGAAAGAAAATTGTGTGTTCACTCCTGAAACAGTTTGTGATTATTGGCAATGATATTTTGACAACCTTTGTTTGTCTAATCGGGTATATTACAGTACTTACACATACTGTTGGTGCTTGTTATTGTTCTTACTGAATGCATCATTTTTAGGGCTGTGGGCGGAGCCTACACTCATTTTGGGATTGATCGTAGCTCTAAAAATGGCCAACTGTGAAACATTCTATTGGACTTTTGTAAGTATCTTTCCAAAAGTCCAACGGAGCTTGAAAAACTCCGCCATGATATGCCTCTACGGAATAACAGCCACACTATTTTAGCTGTTACTTCTGCATTCCAGGACAAGAACTACACATGTGCGAATCATGGGCATGTGTAGTTCTGCTGGTGCTGCCATGTTGTGAATGGCAAAATGCCATGCACCACAACTATGCATGTGTGAGTGCCGTACATGCGCAGTCACGTTGCCACCACCAGCACCGGCAGGAAAGAAAACCCTCCCACTGCTGCTGTCCTCCCTGCTTCCCATCCCCACACTGACATTGGGGTCCCCAGTCCCTGTGTTGGCATTATGTAGCCCAACCAACTCATGTGGCACACTGGAAGGCCACCCCAGTGTGCCCAACTGTATTTTGCATATTTGCCCCGCACCGACATTGGGGTGCCTAATCCCTGTGTCAGCATTATGTGCCCCAACAACTCATGTGGCACACTGAGAGCCCAACCCAGTGTGCCCAAATATTTGTTTTTCCTTTCCCCCCTTCCGACATTGGGGTGCCCAATCCCCATGTCAGCATCACGTACCCACCTCCCAACTCATGTGGTACACTGGGAGCTCACCTCAGTGTGCCCAAATGTATGTTTTGTTTTATTTTCCTATAAATAAAAAAAACTTTTCCTCAATGTGTTTTTTTATCTGTAAAAAAGAAAATGATCCCTTGTTGACGCCCCAGTCGCTCCTCCCCATTCCCCCTCCCACTGAGCACTCACCTCCCCGCACCCCCCCTTACACCATACCTACCTCTGGAGGTCAGCACTGTCATCTTCTTTGGACCAGGACACATCTGCACGCTTCAAAGCCAAACCACAAACTGAAGAATCAAAGGTGCTATAATGTCACTCAATGGGGTTTTCAACTTAAGTTGATAAATCAGCCATTTTTTGGAATTTGGGCCCCAAATTTTCAACATGGGGTTCTTGGGACCCCACCTCATGAACAGTGTCACTGTTATTTTGGTACTCAGTCTGGAAAGGTGATTTCGCGGTCACTGCACGGAATCACCTTTTGGGACCAATTAATGAAACAACAGTTCCACTGTTCATGAGGTAGGGTCCCAAAAAGCCCATGTTGCCAATTTGGAGAAAAAATTCCAAAAAATGACTGCATTATGAGCATGCATTGTGCAGTTTTTATGCACGCTCCAAGAGTCACCAATTTTTAATATTTTCACTCCAGATTTTCAGCATTGCCATTTTTGCACACATCTTTTTTAACAGTACAGCTGTCATTTATCACATCCTGCCTGAAATGTGTTTTCACACCTGTGGCACAGAATGGCATGGTTGCTCTGCAAAATCACCTTTTGGGACAAGTGAACAAAATGATACTAGCACTCTTCATGAGAAGGGTTCCAAAAAGGCCATGTTGAAAATTTGGTGCAACACCTCCAAAAAATGGCCAAGTTATACCTGGGCATTCATTTATTCTCTACACATATGTAACTTTGGTCACTTGGCAGCTTGTCACAGCTCTATCAGCTCTGGCCAGATCTTGTTTCTATGGTTATCGGTCACACCTGCAAAAAATGGTGTATTAGAAATGGTACAGTAAACACAAATGTATCCAGTGCCGAATTATTTTAAAAAGTACACAATAAAGTGTACTTAATGAAGGACATAGCACTGCTGGAGAGGGTCCAGAGAAGGGCAACCAGGATGATTCAGGGCATGAGAGAGAGGACCTATGAAGAAAGGCTGGAAGAACTCGGGCTGTACTCACTAGAGGAGGGGAGAGACAGGGGGGACATGAGAATGGTCTTCAAATATGTGAAAGGGAGAAACGAGGTGGAGCCAAATAAATGTTCAGGCTAAAGAAAGGGGGCACAACCAGGGGGCATGAGTGGAAGCAGGAGGGGAAAATTACTGGGGAGAACATAGAAAACATTACTTCACTGAGAGGGTGGTGGTGCCATGGAATGCACTGCCCAGGATTCTGGTGGAGGAGGGCACAGTGGAAGGCTTTAAGAGGGGGTGGGACAGGTGCATGGGTAAACTGAAGCCGTAGATGACCCTCTCTGGGGATGGGGGGATGGGAAAGCGAGCGCCCATTAGGAGCTGGCTACCAAGCAGACACGAAAGACCATCTGGCCTATTCTGCTGGCTTTTAGTATGTTAGTAAAGTAATTACATTCAAATGGTATTCTGATTTTAATAATTTTAATATTTTAAATCGTATACTATCAGGCTGTAAATGTCAGCACAAAACCTTATTTACAAAGTACAGTGGAATTAGTGTAAACATCTTACAAATCAGTGGAGTACAATACACATAAGTAGAAACCAACAGGTAAAGAAGGTAAATGTAGCCAGCAATGTTCGTTGATCACTTCATTCAATGACCATGTTATCTAAAATTTACACATAAAATTGAAACACAATGGGTTATTTACACGGGGTGGTTTGCATCCTTTATTTTATTTACACTATTTCTATAAAGGACTAATTTGTGACAGCTGTTCAGTAGATAAAAAAGGAGCTTAAATGTCACCAATGTTGTTTCACACCAAAAAATACAATCATTACATGTAAAAATGAACTTTGAAACATCTTTTTTTTTTTTTTATTTATCACTTTGTGTACTGGGTAAGCACACTGTCATGATTACATTATTTGAATCTCAACCTGTGAAGAGCAATCACATGACTTTATTCTGGGCGATCCTCGTTAGCAATGTTGCGCGGCAGTACAATCTTTTCTAGTGGCGTTGGCAGTTTCCTACACTGTCTGCTATTCAATGTGTAGTTAATTATCTGTGATGCAGTGTCAGGTGTTTTCCTACTCTTCATTGGCTTTGCCACCCACATCTTCTTCATCTTGGGGTACACAATTCGAAGTTATTTATTATATCCAAAAGACACAAAACGAACCAACAGGCAAAACAAAAAACAAAGTGCTAACGTGCCCGTTAGTGCTTTGTTGTTTTTGGTTTTTTGTTTTGCCTGTTGGTTCGTTTTGTGTCTTTTGGATATAATAAATAACTTTGCCTATTACGTTTACACGTCTGGACCTGGATTTATCCTGCAATGGGCTCAAGTGTGCTGTTCATCTTTGGCTCTCTGTCATGTTTGGGCTGGCTGCCCTTTGCTACAGCACCACCTCATACAGCCATAGCTCGCAGCACATCCTTGAGCGATCTAATTGGTACACAATGCGAAACTGTTGCTTCCCGCTGCTGTTCATGGCATGTGATCAGTCAACGTTTTCATTGTGATCAATCACTACCATCTGTTGCCTTGCAATCATTCCTGCATGTGTAAAATGCTACCTCTTTGGGTAGTATTTCAGTAGTAGTGAGTGGAATACCTCCAGTCCACTAGTGCAGCAGAACTGTGTACATTTCTGTGTGTCACCCAAGAATTTCTTGTTAAACAGAACTGACTTCAGTGCCTAATGTGACAGTGAATTTTCTTTGAGCCATGTTTTGGAAGCCTTCTGCTCAGATGTCAGCTTTGCACGTGTGCATCGGTGGAATTTTCTATTTCCATTCCATTTATGTTTATTAACAAGATGATGTGTTGTCAACGTTACCATTTCTGGTAGCAGCTGTGCATCTCTATTGTACGTGTTACATGCCCACCAGAAATGGTTGTAGACTGACGATACCCATGGCATCAACTCAGCGCATTCCTTTTTCTTTGCTTTAATAAACAGTTATTTCTTAATCCATTTAGTCATGTGCCACACATTGAATGGATGTGCAGTGTTTTTCTCTGATGTGTACTTCTTATTCATAAGGCAGTTTATTTGTACGTGACAATCAGTGGCTATAGTTTTTGTGGGTAGACCATAATCAAGGAGATGCTCCACGCATCTTGTAAAACCTTCATTTTCCATATTAATGGAACTCAACACCTCTGTAACTTGCACCAGATTAAAATCAATTATTTTCTCAGTTTTCTGATCCATTTTACTGTATGTAAAGTACTTTGCTGAGAAACCGGGGGAGTGTCATATCCGCCATCTCCACAAGGTTAGTTGCTCCTTATGTTTCAGTTTCTCTAGAAGTGAAACTCACTGTGACTTCCATTCTTGTTTGTTTGTTTATTGGCTTAATGAGCAAACACACTGAAACAAAAGTTCAATTTGCAGGTGCAACTCACAAAAAATACAAAATATGCACCATATACAATATTACAATTCAAGACGTCTTACAGTCACATTTAAATAAGCCAACAATATAACAAAACAATTGTTTATTAAAAGTGGTGACAGTGGTTTGAGACCTTAAATCAAGAGGAAGGCTATTCCATATACTTGGCCCAGTGTATGCAAAAGACCTCTGACCATTCACACTTCTCATAAAAGGCACTTTTTGGGCTCTATTATCTACTCTATTTCTACAGAAAAATCCTTGATCATGGTACTGAAAATAACTATATAATTGTGAAGGAATGCTCATATTTATAATCTTAAAGGAGAACATAGCCACTGTTAACCTAAAATACAGTACATAGGAATTGGTAACCAACCCATTTGCTGTAGAATCACACCGTGGTGTGCAGTACGTGGTAGGGATAAGGCAAATTCTTTATTGGCCATTGGGAACAATTATGTGTTCTGGATTCTGTTGAATGTCTGGTGGCTGAAAACTTTCAATCTTAATAATTCTGAAATGCCTTGCACCTGTGAAAAAGTGTTTCCACTAAATAAAATGGCAACTGCCAGTTCAATGTTTCCACAAGGCATTTTATTCAATGTTGGCTGTGACTTCCAGTGTACTGAGAGCCCATTCTGACACTACATCTTGACAGATAACATACTACCCTGGTACTTCATGGTGTCCTCAGTGACAGCACCTCTACAAGTACTGCAGAAGTGAAACAGTTCCTAGAGATTTTCTACGTAGACTATGCATTTATTAAACAAACTAATGCCATTGGTGTTGTCATTGTCGTCTTCTTTGCTGTCACTAGAATATTCAGCTGATGTGTCAGATTTGGAGACATAATCACTGTCCATCCCGACATCTTCCATGTAATTTTCAATGCTGCATTTAGATGCTGTCTCCATATCATGTTCTTCACTGACTTTTTGGGAGGACATCTTCATGGAAGCATCCCTTTCTTGGCAAACAGTCTGCAGTTTATAGTTATATATATGATCTTTTGCTACCTTTTCTGTGGAACCAAAGAAATTAAACTCAGATTCTGGACACTGTGTCCCTTGATCCCATAACAGTGGAGTCTGTACATCTATGACCTTTTCCATGAGTGTGACATTATCTGTTTGGGTGGCAACTATATGGAATGTCTTTCCATGCACGCAATGGTCACAGCACATCACGTTCTGTGAAAAGCAGTGTTATCAGTCACAGAATATTAGTTTCCAATTCATTTTTTTTCTGTATCTGTGTTATTGCATAACAGCAGGGGAACAGATACAAAAATGATGTTGCTGATTAAAACTTAACAGATCACCAGGATCAAGAAGTATGGAGGGTGGGCAGAGAAGTGTGCTGAACAGCCATAAGTACTAAATGAGTACTTGTGTTCATTATTTGCCAGGCAACGGGATGGGTCCATACCTCAGTAAAATTACAGGCTATGATGTTGGAAAGGATATTTGCGACTGGATGGAGATATCCATGTGAAAATACTGTTGGAGCACCTCAGACTGACTTGTTCAATACCTCGAATAAAGCCATGATGTGTGCATCTAGACAGGCAGACAGCACATGTGGTTGAGTACAGTTAACATTTGGGTGGGGATACATTATCCATCTCTGTGGAGGAGAAGGTTCTGGGGGTAGTGATCACAGGAAATAAGAATCACATAGCACAATTTAGAACAGCTGTTTCCAAGGCTGATAAAATTATGTGGTGCATTGCAGGGGTGTCACCTCTAGGAGGGAGGAAGTAATCCTTCACCTGTACAAATCATTAGTGAAGCCTCACTTGGAGTACTGTGTAGAACTGTAGCATAATGATTTTTAAGAAGGATATCAAGCTTTTGGAGTGGGTCCCAGGGTGATCAACCAAGATGATAACGGGGATGAGATGTTCGTATGTCAGTGGCATCGGTGTTTGCTAAATGGAGACCATGAAAAATATGGACATTACCGGTATTCTAGTAGTACTGGAAAGTTAGTACTACATTCCGGTGATAACTCCCTTTGTTCCTCAAGATCGCTGGTTGAACACATTGTCACATCTGAGACATGTGTTGATAGAAGCTCATCAATAACCTACAAAGAAAAAAAAACAGTGTGACTTACAATGTTTGTTACAGGAGATAGTTACAGCGAGGTACATGTAATGACGTATACGTAATGAAATTTACTTCTCTGTATTGCCTAGCTTTCTTTCTATGTTCACTAGTCAAGCAAATCTTTTTTGGGATGGACTCATTATGAGGGAAAATAGTTGGCACTGCTGCCACCTTTAACGTTCGCCTTCTTTTCAAGTTCAGCAATTAAGCCTTGAGTATAAAAGTACAGCACATATAACATGAGCATTGACAACAATTATGTTAAATTTATAAAATCTCATTAGATATGATGTAGTGTCTCAGTTTAGTTTGAGTAGATTCCAGTTGTTAAATAAATGCTGATATAAACAGAGATTGTAACCAGATGAAATGGTTTGCCATTTACAGTGCAGCACACAGTGAGTGGTATGTAGACACATATCCAAATGTTAATCACTGTGTATGTGGCTGTCCTGATACCATGGAGGACATATTCATCCAATCATCAATTTTAGAAGCACCAGTGACATGTTGTCAATGTCTCCCCTCACCCGTACCAGTGTGCCGACGCGAGGTCGACTCCCCCAGCACGAACACCAGCACAGCGATAGATTTTGCCTGTCTGCAGTGAGTCTCTGTGCTGGTACAAGGAAGACACCAGTTTTGCAGTGCCATGTATTTTGCCTCCTCCCTGATCCAACTCTGACTCAGAGTTGGACATGTAGAGGGCTGAGGGATATGGGGGGTACAGCCCCCTGATGGAAATGCACCGACATCCCGACAGTACAATGCCAACACTTGGCATTGTGTCTGTCACTGTGAGGGATGTTGGTGCGAGTGCTGTCGCACTGCTATAGCAAAACTACCCATACTGTGTTGCATTTTTCCAATATTTCTCAACTGTCCCCCACGTACATACCTTCCCACCCATCTCTTCTTCCACCCTCCCTTTCTCTATAATGCCCAGTGTCCAATTCCATCCTCCCTCTATCCCTAACCCTATGCCCTCCTCACTCCAATTTTGTATCTCCCCCCCTACCCCTTACACCCCCACCTCTCCCCTGGTCAGTCTCCCCCCTCTGTCATGACAAAGCCATCTCCTGGCTGCATTGATTGCTGTGTCCCCATAAGTATGCATTTTATTCTGTTTATCTTAACCCTGTATTATTGCACTGTTCACCTTATCTGTTTTGTCAAATTTACTGTGTAAACTGTTTTGTCTTTGATCTAACGTGGAACCTTTGTAAAAGAACCTCTGGTTCAAAGGTATTGTAATCCAAGAAATACAAATAAAATAAATAAATGTCAGACTTGTTTCCCATGATAATGCATGTAGACACATATGTTTGTTGTCAGGGGGGATGGGTACCCTTTCTCTGACAGTCAGGGCAGCGTTTTATAGGCAATGTTCTGACCCCTTGAGGTGTTTGGTGGTAACCAGTGCATCCGTGTGGTCATAGGTTTAATAAGCCTTGATGCATTACAAATGTTAAAGATAATGTTGGCATACATAGGATAATACATGCAGTGCCATACAGTGCAACATTTGACAACGGACTGGAACTGACAGTATAATATTGGCATTCACGTACGCTATGCAGCATAGTTTTATACCATGTCATGCACATCATGTCAATAATTTTCATGTGCATGTGGGCACTGCACCCCCATGTGTGGCTGTTGGGTTAGCTGTTAGGGAAAAAATGGGCAACGGTAAAGGACATGGTGGTCATCATCACAGATGACCTCAACCAGCAGATTCAATGTAATAGGGCATACAGGAAGTGCAGAAGCAGGGTGTGACAAATCATGTTGTGAGCTGGTGGTCAGTTTGGACAATAAACTGTGAAATCTAGCAGCAAAACATTTAGTTTTCATAGCCATCATTTTGAAGTGTGAAAACAACAGTTATTGGCAAAGTTTCCAGTTTGCCACTAACTTTCACAATTTAGTAGCCAGATCAGTTAATTTTACTAGCCATTGGCCACCTGGCTAACTGATTATCACACCCATGGCAGCTGAATGTTGGAGTGCATAGTAATGGGCTTTGCAGAGCACAGATATGGAGTTGATACTCCACTAGTAGCGATCCTGGTGAGTTATTGGTAACGTAAATGCAGGAGAGATGTCCATAACCATTTATTTTATGAAAGGGTGGTGGAGCCATAAAACAGACTGCCAACATCTGGTGTAACAACCGTTGTGTGACAAGCATAAAACACCAGTGGGATAGGGTATTGGCACAGTCTAACAACAGTTGTTGGTGGTGGGGGTCTGGAAAAAATCATGAGAACAGGATCTAAGAGTAACAGAAGGTCACTGGAATTTATATGGGCAAACTAAAGGGAACGTGTGTCTCCATCTGCCACCAGCATCTTTTTTTCTATGTTTGGTCTATATAAACAGTGTATTACATGATCATACAATTCAGAATGCACAATTGCAACAGTACCATGTAACAAACAATGCCACAAATGAATGTCAGTCAGATTTGTCTGTCATACATGCATGGAACACAACCGTGCTTGCACCATCCCTCACCCGGCATGCCCCCCACCAACAGCATCTCTGCATGGTAATTACAACATACCATGTGCTCAACACAAACTCTGCAGCACAAGAATAAAAAGCAACACAGGTCCTGACCTTGTATTTTGTAAAGTGGAGGTTATGGGGTCTCATCCAAAATATTCATGTACTGCCACGTTTTTCATTTGTCACTGCCTAATTTTTTGAGTGTCTGTATGTTTCATTATGGTGTAATGCAGTGTGTCTATGGTGCTATGTGCCACAGCCTGCAATGAATCAGCACCCCCCTCACCAAATAGAAACACTAAGGGTATCACATTTACATAGCATTATTGGTGCAGTGAGTAACGCCACAATTAAACATACAGACATGAAATATATGACAATGGCAAACATTAGCAATGTCAATACAGTACTCTTTAGAATGAGACACCATACCCACCCATTTACAACATAGCGTTACTTATCTGCCTTGAGATTTGTGTGATATAGCTTTTGTGTTAATCATTTTAACACATGGTCATGTTATGTTGTAATCACCATGCAGCGATGCTGTCGGTTGGAGGCATACTGGGTGAGGGGTGGTGCAGCTGAGGCTGTGCACCATGAATGTATGATGCACCAATCTAGCTGCCATTTGTTTGTGTCTTGGATATCAGTTTTTACTGTTGATGCGTTGTTCATTGGTGTATGTGTGTGCAAATTAATATTTCATGAATGAAGGAATGTGGTTGGTGTTTGGCACATGGTAGTGTTGAAACTGTGTGCAAACAAATGTGGGATGAGGGAAGAGAGGAGGGAGAGATAGGAAAGTTGGGATACAATTCAGTATTTTGCTATGACAGATGACCCGTGAGATAGTCACCCGTCTTACATTGAGTTGAAGGAGAGAGTGTCCTACAAATGTACAGCAGTAAAGTTATTATCCTTTTAACAAATTGGTGTAACTGTGTTTCCTTCATTCGTTCTATTGTCCACTTGTTTTTGTGGTACGTGTGTGCCAAAAGACAGCTGTCATCTGGTGTTGTTCTGTGGGTATGGGGACTCATCATAAATAGTTTTGTAGTGACATGGTCTTATTTTGCCACTGCAGTATTTTTCATGTTTTTATGTTTAATTGCAGTGTTCTTCAGTGTAGCAGCAATGCTATCCAAATTTGAGAAGCTTGGTGGCTGTGTGGTTGAGTGGGGTGTGTTTGCCTTATCATTCCATGCTGAGGCACACTGCGTGTTGATGAAACAATGTTCTGCTTCCTCATGTTTTCATTCTTTGCATAGTTTGCATGTGGGTTGCAGTGTTGTTTTTTGCTGTGCTCTGTAAGCAGAAATGTGTCATACAGTGATGTGCTTATCTGTTAGTACAGTTGTCTTATCCGTGATTCATCATGCACCGCTGTATGACATCTTTGAACTTACACAGCAGACACCCCCCCAAAAAAATGTTCAACCCACATGCATCCAATGTAAAGTAGGTAAACATGATAAAATAACACATTGTTACATGTTAATGCAGTCTGGCTCAGCCTGGAATTATAAGGCAACCCACCTCCCCCACGCCCCCACCACCACATAAACACACACACAGTGTCTCAACTTTTCATAGCTCTTAGCTGCACGGACATAGCAAAATATTACAGTGGCAAACTCAACCCATGTTAGTACATAACTATTTAGGATGATACTCAGTACCCAACCACCAACACCAGAGGCATATAATATTTGAACAAGCAGATCCTGCAACACACAGTGAACAATATCATTAATGAAAGACACACAGTAACACAGATTCGTTAAAAAGACAATGAATTTATTAGTGTACTTTTGTACAACACTCTCTCCTTCCACTCATGGAAGACAGGTGCCTAGTCCATTGCTTATCTTTCAAAACAAAATGATGACTTGGATCACAACCTTCCTATCTGTGCTCTACAGTCTCTTCATTCATCACACAGTTCTGTGTGCAAAATTTTTTTATTTTTTATGTAGCTTTTTGTTGACTGGGTAAGTGCACTAGACAAATCCTGCCTATTTTCAGGCACGACCCGGGGGAGGGGGATACAGATGAATGCCAACTGACCTTGAACCAGATTAAGCTGCTGGTGGTATTTTTAGTGAATGAGGGAAATTTGGCCAGGACACCGGGGAAATTCCCCTACTCTTTTCGATAAGTGCCATGGGATCTTTAACATCCACCTGAACTACCACCAATCCAGGCAGATGGGACCTCGGTTTAACGTCTCATCCGAAGGACGGCACCTCAGAAGTGCAGCACCCCTCTCATGCTGCACTACAGTATCAGTACTGGGATATTAACCCACGTGCCAGATGTGGGAACTGAACCCACAGCCCTCTGATCTCCCGGCCTCAGAGGCGAGTGTGCTACCTACTGAGCAACTGACACTGACAAATTACAACAATACCATCTACCAAAACACAGATCAGCAGTGCTCATACTTAACAGTAATTTACTGGCATGGGGCATAGTGCAGACTGCCTCGGGACACGGTGATTCCCCCCTGTCTTGAACATTAGGGCTACTGTAAAAAACATGTCAGAGGGTGACCTGGACCTGTTGGCCATCACAGAGACATGGTGCAATGAGAACCAGGCATTTGATCTAGCAATCCCATGGTATTCTATATTTGGAAGGGACAGGGAGAGTAGGAAAGGGGGTGGAGTGCCTCTTTATGTGAAGGAGTGCTTAAAGGTAGTGAAAGCAAAGGGAACACAGGGGAGGGCATAGGTACTGTGGGTCACCCTGGAGAAAAGCAAAGGGAATGTCATTCGAGAAGGGGTGATCTACAGACCTCATATACAGGAGGAGGAAGTGGATGAGGAGTTATCAGAAGACATTCAGAATATGATACAGAAAGAGAAGATGCTACTAGTGGTGGACTTCAATCTGCCAGATGCAGATTGGAGCCTGTCCACAGCGGCTACTGTACTTCCAGGATCATGGACTTTATGAACTGCCTGCTAGGAGCCTCTCTCAAGCAACTAGTGGATGAACACACTTGCAGAAGGACTGTGCTGGACCTGGTATTGACAATTGGGGACAGCATTGCTGATGTCAAGGTGGGAGACACCTGTGAATCAGCGACCATGGCACAGTACAGTTTACCATAAGTACAAGGGCTGAAGCTAACAACACCCAAACTAGGGTTCTGCACTTCAGGGAATCCAAGTCTGAGGCAATGAGGATATCTCTCAGGGAGGCCATAATAGGCATAGGGGAGCTTGAGGGAGTGGAGAACCAGTGGGCTTCAATTATGGAGGGTATCAACAGGGTCTTGAGCCTATGTTCCTGGCATGTTAGCAAGGGCAAAATGAAAAGAAGACCACTGTGGTTCAGAACAGAGGTGATAGAGAAGGTAAGGGCAAAAAGGCATGACTTAGTGAGATACAAAATGACACAGAAAGAAGAGTACAGAGAACTCTATCAAAGAAAACAGAAGGATGCATTGAGAGCAGTCAGGAAGGCAACAGCACAGACAGAGGAAAAGACAGCCACACCATTTAAGAAAGGGGATAAGACATTCTTACACTATATCAGGGAAAAGAAGAAGGCCAAGGGAGGGATAGTCAGGTAAAAAGAAAAAGGAGGGGTCCAAGTGGACCAGAGCTGGAGGAAAATGGCACAGGGTAACAGAGATGGACACAAGCCCCTTTACAGTACATAGAGTACTGAGGGAACTAATACAGCTTAAAGTGGATAAGGCAATGGGCCAAAATGGAATACATCCCAGGGTGCTGAGGGAACTCAGGGAAGAGCTAGCTGCATTGATGACGGTCCACTTTAACCTGTCTTTGGAGACAGGAGTAGTTCCATTAGACAGAAGGAGGGCTGATGTGGTCCTGCTGCACAAAAGTGGAAGCAGAGAGAAGGCAGGGAACTACCGACCCTTCATCCAGACTTTGGTAGTGTGTAAGGTTATGGAGTCATTGCTGAAGGAAAACTTGGGGGAGTATCTGGAGACCGATGGCCTGCAGGAACCAAGACAGCATGGTTCACGGGGGGAGGTCTTGTCAGACTAACCTTGTTGAGTTATTTTATTGGGTAACCAGGGAAGTGGATCGGGGTGGTGGAGTGGATAAGTGCCACAAGGGCTAGTGCTGGGTCCGATGCTCTTCAATATATTTATCAGCGATATTACAGAGTGGTTGGTAGGGAAGGTGTACCTGTTTGTGGAAGATACCAAATGTGCAAAAGGGTAGACACTCCAGGGGGAATGGAACACATGAAGGAAGATCTTAGGAAGCTTGTGGAGTGTTCAAGGGTCTGGCAACTGGGCCTTAACACCAAAATATGCAAAATCATGTAACTGGGACACAGAAAACATGATGTTAAATGTCATGGGGTGGGGGGAACTTGTAGTCACAAGCAAGGAGAAAGACCTGGAGATAATTATTTCTGGGGACCTGAAGGTGGCAAAGCAGTGTGACAAGACTGTGGGGAAAGCTAACAGGTTGCTGGGGTGCATAGACAGAGAGATAACCAGCAGAAAGAGGGAGGTCATAATGCCCTCTACAAGTCACTAGTGAGACCTCACCTCAAGTACTGTGTACAGTTCTGGAGGCCCTACCTTAGGAAGGACATAGACAAGATTAAAATGGTTAAAAGGAGGGTGACCAAGATGGTACAGGGCCTGCATCTAAACATATATGTGGACAGGCTCAGGGAGTTAAACATGTACTCTTTGGAGGTGAGGAGGGAGATAGGAGACATGATAGAAATGTATAAATATCTCACAGGAGTGAATAGGCTGCAGAAAGGGAGTATGTTCCAGAAAATATATTATGCAAGGACAAGGGGTCACACAATGAAGCTGGGGTGGGGGGAAAATGAGGGTGGAATGTCAGGAAGTTTTTCTTCACAGAGAGGGTGGTTGAAGCTTGGAACAGGCTTCCAGAAGTGGTTTAAAGGAAAACTGCACCCTCATATCTTCTAAATGTCAACAGACAACTCTTTTCATGTAGCTGTTAAAGATGTGTGCAACTGCTTCAGTTAGTTTTCACACTTCATACTAGGCTCTGTCACTGTCCTGGGAGAGTCCATTTCATGGTTGTTGAAATCTCATTGTTCCTGAGAGCTGCATTAACATAGAGAATGTGATGCGTAATCAATCTTTAAACTCCCCAGTATGCCTGACTGCTTATGTAGTTTTAAAAGAAACAAGCTGCAAGAAGGTGTGAAATACCACATTTACCTTCAGTGAGTTTTACAAGCTTTCTGAGTTGTAATGCAGGTTTTTCCCCCCTTTAAACTCCATTCAGTTTACAAGTTTCCAGAGAGTTTTTGCAGGGTATTTGTTATTTCAGCATAGAGATGCAAGATATAAATGGTTGATCTGACATCATGTTTTTATATGCTAATGCAGCTCTCAGGGACAATGAGATTTCAACAACCATGAAATGGACCCTCCCAGGACAGTGACAGGGCCTAGTATGAAGTGTGAAAACTAACAGAAGCAGTTGCATACATCTTTAACAGCTACATGAAAAGAGTTGTCTGTTGACATGGAAACAAATAACATTTAGAATATATTAGTGTGCAGTTTTTCTTTAAGCTAAAATGATCACAGGCTTCAATAAAGTATGGGACAGGCACAAGGGTATCCTAGCACCAAGGCAAACAGAAAAAGTTAAAGACTAAATAAGGAGCTGAGAAGGAGCTACAGATACAGTCAACAGAGTGGACAGAGTGGGCCAGATGGTCCTTATCCGCCGACAACTTGTATGTTTCCACAACTCATCCCAGCCCCACAACCCTCCCCACCAATGTTCCCTTAGTCAGCAGTTCACCTAAAAGTTGAAAAGTATGCAAATAAAAACCCTATACAACCCCATCTCACCGCCGGGCAAAATGCTCGGCAATCACTCCCTCAAGCGTTATTGCAAAGTAGTACTGGGAGAGATTGCCAGCATTTGGGTCCTGCATTCACATTGTTAAGATACTACAGAAGGCATTGTCACATACTTTAGAACTTTTGGCAAGTTGATGGCTAAGGTGAGATGGAAAGGAAGGGTGGTGTAGCTGAGATGGGTGGGGAGGATAGTAAGAGTTAGATGGTGGCCAGACAAGAAGGTGAGTGGAGAGTTTCTTTTGGCTGCTGCCAGGGACAGGTGTGGGGTTGGGGTGCTCTAGGTTGTGGGAGTTGTGACTGGACACCTGGGAGAATTTACGGAGAAGGGGAGAGAGTTGAGAGGGTTGCCACTGGACATCAGGGAGAATTTATGAGAAATGGGAGAGGCAGGGGGTGCCACTGGACACAAGGGAGAACTTATGGGGAAGAGGATAGGGAAGAGGGTGCCACTAGACAACATAGAGGGCTTATGGGGAAAGAGAGAGGAAGGGGGTACCACTGGAAAAAATGGAGTAATTGGAACATGGTGGGGAGAGGGAGTCCTTCCCATCTCCCAGTAAGCCCATTACACCATGGGGCCAGTGTAAATCTTGGTGGGGGCAATGCAGTTGGTGCCACTTTCCCAGCTGGACCAGTGAAAAAAGAAGTTAAGCGTGACCCCTGGATTACATACCTCCATGCAGGGAATATTACATCACAGATACATACACACATGCACAATGCAACAACACTCAAGACTTACAACACAGCCACAATTATATATCAGGCAAATTGGTCTAGCATACATGCATGGCATACAACCTCTCTTGCACCTCCCCACAAACAGTATGTTTCCCACCCACAGTATCTTTGAATAGTGATCACATCATACCATGAACCGATAAGTATGGGTATGTTGTAATTGTGCTGGTATGGTCTCTCATCATACATATTACCTTAGTGGCTTGGTTTTACTTTGCCACTGTTCATTTTGCATTTCTGTGTATTATTTTGGGTTGTTAGTGCAGCAACAATGCTATGAAAAAGTGAGAGGCTGTGTGTGTTTCTGTGGGTGGGTGGGTGAAGGGGGCATTATCATTCCATGCTCATGGCAAACCATTACTCAAAACAGACAAAATCAAAGGCAGGGTAGGACACATCAGGCAACCAGAAGGACAATGGCTACTAAAAAAATGAGTTGGCAACCAGATTTTTAATGCTACTGGCCCATTGGAACATGTTCTGCACAGAAAAAAATATGCAACCTACATGCATGCTATGTAACGTATGCAAACAGAATAAAGCAGCACATTGTTACATCAGCATGCAGTTTTCTGAAGCATGTAATGATAAGGCAACAGCAACCACCCATCCCCAACCCCAAACACACCCACACAAATATACACAGCGTATATAAGTTTGATAGCATTGTTGATGCCCCGAATGGCAGACCAAAAAAAAAACATTACAGTGGAAAAATAATACCTTGTCACCACACTGAAATATAGGAAGAAACACCATACCCACCCAATTAAAACATACTTTGACTTATGTGTCCTGTGATTCCTGTGATGCAGCTTGATAAGCCCACATACCCAACCACCCACCCACACAAGATGACAGCAGTCGTTGGACAGAAAGATAGTAAAACAACAAGAGGACAGTAAAATGAATTAAATAAATACAAAGACACTGTGTTTGTAACACAAAAATACATTTATTAATATACATTAGTAGGATGCTCTTGCACTGCAGTGTGTTAGATGTTAGTTGTGCAAGTGACTGGTGTATATTAAATAATTATACAGTATTTGAATATCTCTCTGGTAACTGACATCACTAAAGCCCAGCCTGGTGGTGCTGAGGGTTGAGGCACTGGATGCCACACCTCGTGCCACATCAGCGACCTGGGTTTGGGAATGAACCAAGGCTGCCGGTGGTTGGCAGGGGGAGAGAGGATTGAGCATCTGTAAGACTGCTCTCCTTTCCTCTCTTGGGGAGGGATCCAGGGACAGCCCAGAACTGCAGCAGCCCCCGACGGAAGCTGGAGGCACTGCTACATTCTAGGGTTACAGTAGTGGGGATGCAGAGCCACGGCGGACATCATCAGATGTCATTGCACGTACGGGCTCTAAGGGGGTAAGGTAGGGTGTACCCAAAAACTTGCTGGTAGGGATCACAAGACACCACCAGCCCTCAGAAGCCACACCACAGCTGGGCTCCTCTCCTTGTGTCCTTCCCCCCCAACCATGTGTCAAATTAGATTGTAGATAGAGTGCCCTGTGAAGAAAGGGCAGCCCTACCTCAGAGGGTGCAGAGCCGGGGGGGGGTCTGCCAGGTTAGTACAGGGGCAAGGGGCAGTGTGCTTCAGACAGGCGGTAGAGCTCTGAGGGTTGGTGGTTGCTGGAGAGAGTTCTCCTGTGGGCAGGAGCAAAAATAGAGTTTGAAAAGAAGAACTGTCATCACTAAAATGCAAAGAGTAGATGACAGTATTACGACTGGCAGTATTTGCGAGGTTCTCCCTCTTAATGGCCACTTTCCATTTGGACAATGAAAGGGGATTGTGAGGGAAAGTATGGAAGGATAACCTCCTGCATTCACTTTTGCAGCTGTCACTGTTGTAACCAACCACACAGCAGTACACTATCTATAGGTATTGGCTGGTGTATGACAATGACTGAAAATATAACCTGCTCTGTTCTAAACTACAAAAAAACTTCCATTTAGATTACTAATATCTCAAGTCTTTGTTTTGGTGCCCGGACTTCATTGCACAATAGCACTCCTCTAACAAGCATTCGCATTTCACTGCAGTCTGTGGAGCAGTGCGGCAAAAGCTCTCACAACACTTTCCCCACATTGGACATCACAGTAACGTACTGAGAATTACGCATGTCCCAGCTTCAAGACATATGCTGAGCGCAGCGCTAGTAAATGAGGCAGTCGGCAGTTGCATCAAGGGAGATTATAAACTATAGAAAATACAGAAACAAGTGGCTCATAAATCAATAACTAGGTAAGACAACCTCTTATCACAGATACAGAGAGGAAGCCAGATGGATGTTTCCCTTTAACAAGTTTTCTTGAGATCTTTTAATGCCTGAAAGGTGCCCTTTGAAGAATATGTGTCACATTAATCTTGAGGGCCCACAGATACTAAGACAAATGAGTACAGTCTAACTCCATTAGTTCCATGTGGATATCAAGGACTTGGTAACAGCAGCCTCAGCAGCAGCAAAGTTATCCTATGGGAAATTTCTCCACTGCAGTTGTAATGGGGGGGGGGATTCCACTACAGTTGTAATCATGGCCTGGCAACCTGCATGCATGCTTAGTCTTAGTACACTGTGTGTAGCAAAAAATCCATATCTCAGACTGTTTATAAGATATATGCACCGAAAGGTACTGTGTACGCCACAAAGTTATCCTATGGGAAATTTCCAAATTCAAAATATTGTGACTAGGGAAGCAATGCAAATGTTATCTCCAAACCAGCAAAAGTGACATCTGTGGGGAAAGGCCTTTCTACCCTAAAAATTTCAGCCCTTAATTCCAAACTGTTTCTTTGCAATGTAGTGGTAAATAAACAATAACCTTTAAAAATCCCTTTTTGTGAGCTGTCAAAATCCTCTTCATGAAGCTGATCCCTTTTGCTAGCTGTCAAAATCTTTTTTCGCAAGCGAATCCCTTTTTGCAAGGTAGGGCCATCTGGTCGTCCCCCTCACAAAAAGGGATTTTGACAGCTCACGAACAGGGATTTGAAAAATTAATTCCTTTCTGTGAGCTGTAAAATTCTCTCTTCATGAGCCAATCCCTCTTTGTGCACTATCAAAATCCCTCTTTGCGAGCCACTACCTTTTCGTGAGATTGGGCCATCTGCTCATCCCCTCAAGAAAAAGTGTTTTGACAGCTCACGAAAAGGGATTTGAAAAATGAATCCTTTTTGTGAGCTGTCAAAATCCCTCTTCGTGAGCCAATCCCGCTTCATAAACTGTCAAAATCCCTCTTTGCAAGCTAATCCCTTTTCATGAGATTAGGCCATCCGGTCATCCCCTCATGAAGAGGGATTTTGACAGCTCAAGAAAAAGGATCAGCTCACGATAAGGGTTTTTGACAGCTTGCAAAAAGGGATCGGAAGTAAGTCACGAAAATAGATTTTAAAATTTAAAGATGAGTATTTCAGGACCGAAGTAAATTAAACCAAAAGGATACTTTTGTAGAAGAGTTCCACATGAACAAAACCCATGCTTGGATGTCTTTAGACGACATCTGTGAGGCAAATTATAACGTTTTGTTTTTCAGGAAAAATGGAAACAAGATGGTGGCTCGCAAAGAGGGATTTTTTCCTCATGAAGAGGGATTTTACAAATCCCTCTTTGTGAGCTGCCAAAATCCCTTTTCATGAGGTCAAATCCCTCTTTGAACCTGTGCAGCAATCCAAAAGACTGAACTGAGCATGCTCAGAACCCAAAAAGTCAAAATTGAATAACTTTGGAATGAATTAATATTTTTTCACCAAACCAATGCTGGCTTGTGCTTTGGGTCAAGTTCCTTCTACCCTGAAAGACCAAAATTCCAAATAGTGTGGCCACAGCACAATGGGGAAAATCAGCAAAAATGTGCAAAAAAAAAAGTGACTTTTACACTTTTTCACTACGTGCAGCATGAAAACCGCAAATCCGATTGAAATGAAATTTGGTACATCAAAAGAGCTACTCACAGGACAGCGCTTATCAAATTTTGTGCAAATACGTTGAACGGTTGCAAAGTTATTAAAGTGCAATATTTGAGGTTTAACATTAAACTGCCTGTTCAACCCTAACAATAGTTGCATCCCCGCACCACTATATGTGTGTGTGCATATATATATATATATATATATATGTATATATATATATATATACATATATATTTTCACGTTATCATAGCATTACGCGGAGTGGCCATTACAAAGTGCTCACGTCGCCTTCTCATATGACTTTGCATTGTCATTCTGCCTTAACGCAAAGTAAGGCAAAGTGACAACAATATAGGCAGCCCCCCCACACATCACATGGCTTACAGTACTGTAAGTCACATGCTTTAGCCAGGCAGGAAGGAAGTGAGACATAAATGCACTTAGTTTTACTTTCTTCTGTGCAGTGGTAGAAGGAGGAAGCATTCTGGGTGTAGAGGAGAGTTTTGTGGTATTGTTCCAATCTGCCAAAAAACAAAAAACAGCTTTTTTAAAAGCTAAATCTTTTTTTGTAGTGTGTTTTTTCAGTTCTTTTGCTACTGATTTTTTTTATAAGTTTTGTTGTGTGTGTGTGTGTGTGTGTGTGTGTGTGACTGTGTGTGTGCATGTGTGTGAGACTGTGAGTGCATGTGAAGCAGTCTTTTGAGGTGTCAGTCAGAGAGGGACTTAGGTGTGCACGTCGGTCAAAGAGGGACTTAGGTGTGCGCAATGGACCCGGGAGGAGAGTCTGTGGCCTGGGAGCATGGGCAGAGGGAAGTGCGCATGTGTGGGGGCAGTCAGGTGTCATTGGACCACTCCTGACTGTTTGGTGTTGCCTCTCCCACTCTGAAAGCAGCAGCAGCACCACTAGTGCCACTGGTGGTGGTGGTGGCATATCCACTAAGTCCACCACCACCACCATCAGTAGCAGCTGCTGGAGCTCCAGCAGCACCCCCTCCACCCCTCCACAGAAGCAGGTGGAGTCTCAGGTGCATGATGGTGCTCCTGGTAGTACATCTTCCCCTCCAGTGCCTGGTCCCCCCGCAGCTCCCCAGTCTGGCAGTTTTTTAACTGTGTGGGGGGGGACAGCACCATTGTGGTTTGCCATTTATGTGGTGTACAGGTGTGCCATGGCCTCCAGGGGACACATTTGGGGACTGGTGGCCAGCGCACATACATGGCAATCCACCACAAGGTAGAGTGGCAGGCTGCCACCGAAGGGGCCAGGCATCCACCTGCTGGCCCTTCTGTGGCAGTGGCAGAGGGTGCTGGGGTGTTGTTCCTCACCACTGCAGCAGGAGGAGGGCAACAGCAGCAGCTGCTCCACCACCACCACTGCCACCACAGCCAACAGCTCCACCCTCACCACCACCACCACCACTACCTGGTTTCCTGCTGCAGTGGACCCTGCCTCAGTGCCTGCAATGCAGGCAGACATTGCACTGGTGTGGGTAGCCCTTGAGGAAAGCAATGAGAGGGTGGGTGCTGTGTAGCAGCAGGTGGAGCAGATCTACCAACAGCAGCTGCAGATACTGTCAATGCTCCATCTGCTGCTGGAACACCACGGAATCCTCCATTAACGTATTTTTTTCTGGACACCTCTCCCCCCCCCACTGCTATAGTGTTTTGCAATTCCTTTTTTTATGTTTAATAATAGACAGTCATACATGCTCCTTTTGCCCTGTTGTTTTAGTGCAGTGCCTCAGTAATATTCACTTTCTGTTGTGGAGTGCTTGTGGAAAAGCTGGTGTGAACAGTGCAAGCATGATGTGCTAAATTGCATGTGTGCAGTCAGTGTTGTTTCATGTGTGTGTGTGTGTGTGAGTATGTGTACGTGTGTGTGTGAGACATCAGACATTGTGCAGCTTCTTGCAAACATATATTGCTGACTTGTTGTAATGTTTATGGTAGAAAGAATAGTGAGTAGAATAATGTATATTTTATTGTCACCATCATCATCAGAGGACTAAGTGATACGAAACTTTTTCAGAGGTGTCTGGCTAGAGTGCACCTTAGTCACATACTGCACACATGACTTTTAGGAGAGCATGTGCTTTCTGTGCTATGATTCTCCGCTATGTCATGGGTGCATTGTGAGTGATTAAGGTGCACAGTGACCCAATACCTGTGAAAAAATATCATATCACTTACTCCACTGGTGCTGATGGTACAGATAAAATATAAGTCATGTATTCTTTGTCATCTTTATTCTTGAGATACTGCAACAAGTCACACCATATATATGTTTGCATGAAGTTGGACAATGTATGCATACACAGGAAAGAACACTGATGGCACACATGCAGTTTAGCACAACATACTTGCACTGCTCAGTCTTGCTTTTTGTGAAACACTTCAAATCATGAGTCCTGACACAAAGTAAACATTACTAAGGCTCCATAAATATTTCGTTTGTGAAACAGACATTAAAGAGATTCACCAACTTACAGCATTGCACCCGATATACGGGTGCCTTACTTCAAGGGGAATCTTTCTTGCTACACATGTCTTTACATAATGCAATACTTTTCTGGTAAAAACACCCATAATTTCATTAAACTGTGTCACGGAGGACTTCCAATTCTGAAGAGCGGCTCAAGCTCTTCCCCCCACGCTCAACAATGTTATGACGTGATGCCAGCGAGAGCAGAGGAGCGTGTTCCATAATACTGAATGTCCAGCAGCTTTCTGAATGTTTCTTTATGTTATAATGGTCAGTTTGTGGTGAAACATGAGCATGTTTCCAGTAACAAGAGCCTTGTTAGTGGAAACGTGCTCACGTTTCACCACAAACTGACCATTATAACATAAAGAAACATTCAGAAAGCTGCTGGACATTCAGTATAATGCAGCACGCTCCTCTGCTTTTGCTGGCATCACGTCATAACATTGCTGAGTGTGGGGAGCAGAACTTGGGTGGCTCTTCAGAAGAGGAAGTCCTCCGTGACCCGCTTTAACACAATTATGGGTGTTTTTGCCAGAAAAGTATTGCACTATGTAAGAACATGTGGAGCAAGAAAGATTTCTCTGGAGGTAAGGCACCCATATATTGGGTGCAACACCATAATAACTATGTAACTTGGCGAATCTCTTTAAAGTAGCAGTGCAACAATCTGTTGAAATGTTTGACCTATACTTTTTAATGCTATTTTACATTGCCACCTTATTTACATCCTGACTTGTATGATGCTATAATTTCCAGTATTTGAGTCTGCTTTATTACTTTTTTTCATGTCTGAAATAATAAAAGGAGCACTTCTTTTTATACGGTGAGGACCAAGCCTTTGTCAGTATTTTCTGCTGCTTTTCTATATCAGTTGTTATATATATATATATATCTATATATACATATATATCACTTCTGTTGTAAAATTAACAGTTATGCAGCAGGCAGTGTTTTATGACCTCACAGAACAATATTTATTGAAAAACAGCTGTATATAGTGATAAAAACCTGGTCAGAACAATATTAAAAGATGTGCTCCTTTTTTTTTTTCCAGACATGAGAAAAAGTAGTAAAGCAGATACAAACTGTGAAAAGAAGGGTATCATTCAAGTCAGGAGGTAACTAGTGGCTGGCAATGTAAAATAGCATAAAGAAGTATAGGTCAAAATTGTCACCACATTCTTGCAATGCTGCTTTAATTTATAATTTCGTATGACATTTTGTGCTCACAATTACAACACACAAAATGCATCTGTCTTGTGTGCATAAAGTTGACAAGTGGTAACGAAGTGAAATGGGAGCATTACGCCGCGTGCAAAGTGTCCCAGAATTAATGGCGCACTCAGTCATGCACGCAGTGTCCACACAGCATCCCCAGATTTTTTCTGCATCCCAAAATGCATCCGTCTTGTGTGCATAAAATTAACAAGTGTTAACGAAGTGAAATGGGAGCGTTACACCACATACAAAGTCCCCCAGAATTTATTGCGCTCTCACAGTCATGCACAGTTTTTACAGACAGTCCCCAGATTTTTTCTGCATCCCCAAAATGCATTTGTCTTGTGTCCAGAAAATTGGCAAGTGGTTACCAAGTGAAATGGGTGATTTACACCACATACAAAGTCCCCCAGAATTTATTGTGCATGCAGTCATGCATGCAGTGTCCACAGAGAGTCCCCAGATTTTTTCTGCATCCCTAAAATGCATTTGGCTTGTGTGCAGAAAATTGGCAAGTGTTAATGAAGTGATATGGGAGCATTATACCATATACAAAGTCCCCCAGAATTTATTGTGCATGCAGTCATGCATGCAGTGTCGACACAGAGTGCCCAGATTTTTTCTGCATCCCCAAAATGTATCTGCCTTGTGTGCAGAAAATTGGAAATGGTAACAAAGTGAAATAGGAGCATTATACCACATGCAAAGTGTCCCAGAATTAACTGCCATGAGCTTCTGAAGAAGGACTGGTTGGTCCGAAAGCTAGAGCACTTTGTTCTTGTTGTTACATCTATGTTGGTCCATTAAAATGTATCAAATCATTTGCTTCTGGATCCAGAATTAATGGAGCACTCAGTCATGCACGCAGTACTCACACAGAGTCCCCAGATTTTTTCTGCATCCACAAAATGCATCTGTCTTGTGTCCAGAAAATTGACAAGTGGTAACGAAGTGAAATGGGAGCATTACACCACATACAAAGTCCCATCAGAAATGATGACCATGAGCGAACTGTTGCTGATCCAATGTGTGTTGCGATTCCCGCAAATGCAATGTGATCGTCTCAACTGGATGGAAGGGTGCCCTTTGTCTGTACACTAATAGTAGCCTTGGTGAGTTGATATTTGTATGTTGTAGGTGGAGGGGTTGACATACATAGACATGTACTCATTGTATTGTTTTGTATCACAGGTCACAGATACTAGTGGTGTACACATTCCAGTGCTTGATGAGAACTTTTTGCATTAAAATTGGAAATGGATAACTCTCAAGCCAATGAAGGTAAGTATTTTTTTTGGGGGGGGGGGAGCATATTTGCAGGTAGGTTTCATTAAAGGTTTCTTATTTGGTTACTTCTTTACAGATTTCATCTGCATCCTTCTCGAGTCTGGTTGGTAATGATGGTCATGGCCATCGATTGAAACGACTTCTGCGTGTTGCACGTCTGCCCCAGCCTGGGTGGGGTGCCTGATGTTGAAGAACTTCTTTGGATAAGGCAACTATGCCACAACAAAGCATCTGGAAGTTTCCTGAAAAAATAAATGAAGGGCTTCTTACAACTTGATTGCAGCAGTAACATATTAAGTTTAAGGCGTGGCTGTTCCACGAGTATCTGGATTATTAACACAGATAGTAAGATGTCACACTGCAATCTGCAGATCAATCACAAGTTTATTTAGTACCAGGCTGTGTAACCAATACACTGTGCCAGTGTCCCTGGTTCTCAATCTCAACTCAAGTTACATTTCAAAACCACATCCTGTCAAGTAACACAACCTGTGTGCAACTTTTTCAACACTGTCACGGCTGCACAGCTGCAAATTTGGAATACACTGCATTATATCTTGTATAAATAGTTTTGGCGGTGTACAAATGTCACCTAGTTTATGAATCCTCCTCAGTCTGATTTTTTGCACTCTTTTAAAAAAAATTGAACAGATGAAATAAAATCTTGATACTTACCAGTATGTATTTCAAATTGATATTCCATAGGTTCCTGTGTATGGTACTGCTGCAGTACCATCGATACCGACTTTCAGCAAAGGAGAGTTGTTTTTGTTAACCTGTAAAAAAACAAAATAACTTTACCGTATGTGTTTGACCATTGCAGCTCAGAAAAGCAACAGAAAACAAAACATACAGCTAAAAGAAGTTAAATAGCATAAAAAAAATAGTACACATACTCACTTTATAGCTGTAATATTAAGAAGCCTTGTGCCTGTGGCTGATGGATGTGGTCTCCTGTTCGACTCCCTCTGCCTTGGCATGGTCAATGTAATGGGGAAACATTGTCAGAATGACACTGGTGGTTGGTGCTGGTGGTGATAGCTGCGGCACATGATGACATTCCCTGTGATGCCATCCTGCATCTGGTGCTGGTGACAGTGGTTAACAGCATTGGTGATTGTGGTGGTCCGGGAGTACACAAAGTCATTCTCTGTGGTAGCAGTGGCTAACATCGGTCCTGGTGGTGGGGGTCCAGGGGGGTTACACAAAGTCATTCTCTGTGGTGGCAGTGGCTAACATCGGTCCTGGTGGTGGTGGTCCAGGGGCACACAAAGTCATTCTCTGTGGTGGCAGTGGCTAACATCGGTCCTGGTGGTGGGGGTCCAGGGGGGCACATAAAGTCATTCTCTGTGGTGGCAGTGGCTAACATCAGGTACAAATAGTCCTTAAAGAGACAGGGGGTAAATGCTTGACACAGCTAAAAAATCCACTTCCAAAGCAGAGTTTACTTCTTATTTTCTTTATTCAATTCCAACCCCTACGTTTCGCTCATCAGAGCTTGTTCATAAGACATTTTTCATAAAACAGTTTCCATCCATTTAAAACAGAAATTAAATGTTTTAATATCACCACTTAAATTACACATACATTCAATATACTTATAATCATTTTAGAATATTGTGTTAAAATTACCAAGTAAGTTCAGTTGTTTGTTAATCTTTCACCACCGGCTGGGACAATATCATCTCCTCCAATTATGAGTGAAGCCACTGATTGGGCTGTAAAAAACATTGCAGGAGAAATACCTTTGCTCACATCAGCAATGCCCTTCAGTTTCTACATACTACCACACCCACAGACAATCTTACCACTGGCAGCAGTGCCATGGTGAGAACCAGCTTTGCTTGCACATCTCTTTGTGGGCATTTTAGGGGGGTCAACAACAATATTCTAAACAAATTTAGATTTTGGAATGTTCACTCTGGGTGGGGGGATGCTGGATGTGACCAAAAAAACAACTGTGGCTTTAGCAACAGATACAGATGCAAATTCACAAGTGAAAACAACACCTTAACTAACCAGTGGTGCTGAGGTCACAAACAATCCAATCTGAAAAACAATTCCTTTTGCTGGTGGGAGGGGGGCAGCACTGACTGCAGATTTTTATGGCAGTGCAAGCAGCAAAACAAAGAAAAGATACCACAATGGCAGTACAAAATCACGCAGCTGCAGTGGATAGTAGGTTCACACTGCTGCGCCTGCAATTATTCTGTGGCACAATAAAAGGTGTATTATTTGATGTCACGCAGCACCATACATACACACACACACACACACACACACACACTCTTTGTCTACAAGTGCTGTGTAGCAAATTGAAAAATTTGGTAATATGCCACATATTGTAAACAACCTGAAATTATGAACTGCTGCACCAGACCCACACAACACACAATCAGCAAGAAAATTTCAACAATTACTGACAACATTACTGTGCGTACATTAACACAGTCAGTTATATAACAAAAATATAACTAAAAAACAAAGAACTCCCTATTTCTCCAACTTAAATGTACCTACACCACAGATACACCCTTCCCCCAAAGCACACTTTCACTGTCTCTTACTACACAGACTCAATGTTGTACATTAACATTCAAAATCCACACACAAACAAAAAGACTCAATGATATGAGCACAGGAGGGTTTACTACAATCGATGAACTAAAGTTTGAGCAAAGAAAATTAGTCAAAAAGGCTTTTTTAACAGCTTTTAGAAGGTTTGAATCACAGACAGCTCTCAGAGCATACTGTCTCCTACAGCTTCCTACACACACTACCCCGAATTGAGGTTGTGCAGATCAATATAGAGCCCATGTGACCTGAAATCCCATGAATCACTGCAAAATTCACCTACAGAGCTTAAAAACAAGGCGAAGTGAGGTGAAGTGCATTATTTTCAATGCACTTCGCCTTTAAGATTGGTGGAGTAGTGGTCTCCGAAGGCAGAGTAACGTGAAGTCATTGTTTTCAATGGACTTCATGTTACCTATTATAATGCGAATATCTCCACTTCGCATTGTGGAGTACTCCACGAATTCGCCTTGGCTCCACGAATCACGTCGCAGAGTGAATTGAGGCCACTTCACCCACCACTACCTATAGTTAGGGTTGAGTAGGCACTTCAATGTTAAACTCAACATTTTGCACTTTAATAATTTTGCAACTGTTGAATAGATTTGCACAAAATTTGGTATGTGCATTCCTGTGGGGTAGGTCTCTTGATCTTGCAAGTTTTGTTCTGGTCAGATGTGTGGGCTCTAAGTTACAGAGAGATGAAAAAACATGTTTTTACACATTGACTTCGCTGGGATTTTTCTTTGAACTTGCCTACAGCCCAGAGGGTTTCGTTGTTTGGCATGAGATTTGCAGGGTAGAAAGGGACTAACTCACAGATGTGCCTTTTGCTAGTCTGGTATAAAAAGAATAAGTAGCTTTTAAGTTATTGCAATTTAAAAATTTGAAAAACAAAATCATTTCTGACCATGCTTAGCAAGCACTTCAATATAGCTGTATGAAATGAAGTAGGAATCCTGCTCCATATGGAGAAATTCCTACTTCATATAGCCGCCATCTTGTTTTCAGTTTTGCCAAAAAAAACATTTTTTAAACCTCCCAAAATGATATTCTTGGGAGCAACCAACACATGTAGCTTGCTTATTGGGAGCCACTTTGGTGTAGTCTGCACTTTACAGGATGAAATATGCCTGTAAAATCTGTTTATTTAACCATTTAAATCCTATTTGTAGTCACATAATACGACCTAGGATCCTAGTTTGTATGCACGAGATACAACCTAGAATTCTAGGTTGTGAGATGAAAATAGGATAAAATGATTAAAAAAACATTTTGCTGACATGGGGTGCCCAATCCCCATGTCAGCACTAGAGGCCTCCCTCCCCCACCAGTATAAGACACTGGGGAGTAATGTTGGGGAGCAATGATTTGACACCAGCATGCCTATTCCCAGTGTCAGATGATGCCCCTGCACCTCCCCCCTGCCAAAGTCCATAGTTTTCAATTGCCAACACAGGGTTCCCAGTCCCCATATCTGCATGTATGCACCCCCCCACACACACACACTACACTCCAGTGTGCCCAAATATGTATTATTCATACCTGTAAAAAAAAAACATCCCCGATGTGTTTAAAAATTTTACACCTACAAAAAAGAAAATGGTCCCTCGTCATCTCCCGAATCCCCCTCCCCATCCCCACCCTCCCACTGAGCACCCACCTCCTCATACCTCTCCTTACCCATACTTACCTCCAGAAGTCAGAAGAAGCAATCTTCTTTGGACTGGGTCATGTCTGCACTCTTCAAAGCCGAACAGCAAACTGAAGAATCAAAGGTCAGCCGTATAATGCCACTCAGTGGGGGGGGTCAACTTGTGTTGATATCCTGGCCATGTTTTGAGATTTTAGCACCAAACTTTCAACGTGGGGTTTTTGGGACCCCACCTCATGAACAGTGTTACTGTTATCTTGTTACTCAGTTCCAAAAGGTGATTTTGCAGTCACTGTGCAGAATCACCTTTTGGGACAAATTAGCAAAATGACAGTCACAGTGTTCATGAGGGGAGGTCCCAAAAAGCCCATGTCTCATGTCACAAATCTGGTGCAAAAATCCCAATAACGCCGTGTTACAAGCATGCATTGTGCAGTTTCTACGCACACTCATAACTTCAACAATGTTTGATATTTTCACTCCAGATTTTCAGCATTGCCATTTTTTCATGCCTCCTCATGAACAGTACAGCTGTCATTGCTCACATCCTGCCTGAAATGTGTTTTCGCATCCAAAGCACAGAATGTCACAGTCACATTGGGAAATCAACTTTTGGGGTGGATTAACAAAATCACAGTGCCAGTGTTCATTAGGGGATTTCCCAAAAAGCCCATGTTGCAAATTTGGTAAAAACAAATTCCATAAATGGCCACTTTATGAGTGTGTGTTGTGCATTTTCTAAGTGCACTCATAACTTTGCCAGTTTTTCATATTTTCACTACTGATTTTCAACAGTACCCTTTTCCACACCTCCTCATGAACAGTATACAGCTGTCATTTTTCACATCCTGCCCAAAACATGATTTTGCACCTGTGACACTGAATGATGCGTTTGCTGTGCGAACTCAAATTTCAGAACAGATTAACGAAATTACAGTGACATTGTTCATGAGGTGGGGTCCCCAAAATGTCATTTTGAAAACTGGGTGAAAAAAAATCCTGAAAATGCCTGAATTACGTGCATCCATTGAATTGTAGCACCTGCAGGGCCTTTCAGTGCCCGTATCTCAAAAACAAATCGCGATACAGATTTTTCACTCTCCGCAGCTTAGCCCACCTTGGACTAAGCACCTGTGGAGATTTTGAAGTTGTGATGGTAACTGCAGTGGAATTTTCTCCATAGTTGCTACGGTTACTGAGATATTGTTAAATTAGTGTTACAAGGGTTACTTTTCATGACTATAGGGCTGCTGCATGTCCATACTTATGTGTAAGTGGGAGCGCACAGCCCAGAGGGCCCACACTCCCACTTATGCATATCATTATGCAACAATGGGTAGCATGAGGGGACTGCAGGTGTAATCTATGACTTCAAAACTTCTTCACAGGCTTAGTCCACCTATAGCTTGAATCGTTTTTGAAATACGGTCGCAGAAAGTTACCGCCAGTGCCACAGTGTTAGTAGATGGGAAGCTTCTCAACTTCAGAGCACTGTAACTTTGCAACCTTTTTAAATATTTTTACCAAACCATCAAAATGTACATCTGTGGGGCCAGGGCTTGCCACCCTGCAAATTTCAGCCAAGAAACCCCCTTCCATTTAGGTGCAGTGGTGTGGCAAAGAAATAGTATTTTTTGGTGCAGTAGTGTCTCAAATTGCGGCAGTACAGATGCAACAATGTCGTAATTTGTGAAAGGGTCGCAAATGTACTGTCATGATTTGCAACACTACGGGGGACCCAATTTAAAAAAAAGTATTTCTAGGGGTCCTAGAAAAAAACTGATGACACCACTGTGTTCCTCGGGCCCCATTTAGGTAAACACAATTGTCAGTGTTCACCTAGGGGCACTAGAATTTGAACTACAGATGTTTTTCTTCACCACTAACTGAAACAAGATGGCAGCAGCACGACAGTAAAAAGTGCATTTGTGACAGTAAAAAGTGATTTTGCAACAGTTTCAAGAGGCACATATATTTTTCCCCATTGACTTCAATGTTAAAACTTAAAAATCAAATAACCTTTGAACAGTTTAATATTTTTTTCACCAAATCTTCAAAAGGCACATCAGTGACCCAGACAGCATCTAACCTGAAGATTTCAGACTAGATATACAAATCATGAGGTCTGTAGCCCTGAGCAAAGAAACACACAAAAAAAAACATTTTAGCGCATTTTTTGGTGTTCTGCAGCTCTGCAACTGCTAATCCAACTGTAATGCAACTTGCCAGATCCAGAGATCTATGGTGCCCCACTGTGCATGCAAAATGTCAGGAAAATCCATTGTACAATGGCAAAGTTATTAAAGCAAAAAATTGGGGGTTTAACATAGAAGTGGCCGGGCAATCCTAACTGTACTGGCACTACCGTGCCAGTATAATGTATATGTATGTATGTATATATACTGTATATATATATATATATATATATATATATATACATATATATATATATATATATATATATATATATATAAATATTTATGTATGTATTTATTTATTTATTCTATGCAAAAAAACATATTTAATGCATCAGTTAGCATGGATACCACAGCGACAAAAGCAGGAAAATGAGGCATTAGGGTTTCCAACCCTAACACCCCACACCCTGGGTTGCACTGTCATTTTGTTAATCCATTCCAAAAGTTGATTTCATTCTGTGCCACAGGTGTGAAAACACATTTTGGGCAGTATGTGAAAAATGACAGCTGTACTGTTCATAAGGAGGTGTTAAGAAATGCCAATGTTGAAAATCTGGAGTGAAAATATTAAAAACTGGTGAAATTACAAGTGTGTGCAGAAACTGTGCAATGCATGATTGTAATGCAGTCATTTTTTTGGAATTTTTTCACCAAAATTGCATCATGAGCTTTTTGGGACCCCACCTCATTAACAGTGGCACTGTCATTTCGTGAATCAGTCCCAAAAGGTGATTCCTCGCAGCGACCGCAAAATCACCTTTCAGGACTGAGAAACGAAATGACAGTAACATGTTCATGAGGAGGGGTCCCAAGAATGCCATGCTTAAAATTTGGGGCCAAAATTCTTAAAATTGGCCAAGATATCAACCTAAGTTGAAACCCCCATTGAGTCCTATTATATGACTTACCTCAATTTCTTCAGTTTGCCATTGGACTTTGAAGAGTGCAGACGTGTTCCCAGTCCATGAAAAATCACTGATCCTGGCCTCTGGATGAAAAGGATGGGTAAGGGGAGGTGCAGGGAGGTGGGTGCACAGAGGGAGGGTGGGGATGGGGAGGAGGAATGGGGAGACTACGAGGGATGGTTACCTTTATTACAGGTATTTTAAAAATAAAAATCATTGGGACAGTTTTCCTTTTTTACAGGTTTTATTTGGGGTACTAGGCACACTTGGGTGGGTTCCCAATGTGCCATATATTTTTTTTGGGGGGGGGTCATCATGCTGAAGGAGGGATTGGGCACTCCCTGTCAGCAGTCAGAGTGAGCTTTGAATTTGGGCACACTGGGGTGGGCTCCCAGTGTGCCACATAAATTTGGGGGGTCATCATGCCAACAGGGGAATTGGGCACCTCCCATCGGCAATCAGAGTGGGCTTGGGGGTTTACATTAATATATATACTATATACACACACACACACACACATATATATATACATATATAACCAAGTCTCTTGTATACAAATATAATCAAAAGTATCCAAATGCTTATAGAACTCTGCATCTGCTAATTCATCTATAATGCCAGATACATTTCAAGATACCAACCTCAAAATTGTTTTACCACCAATCTTCTGTTGTTGTAATATTCTCTGTGACTTCCCTCCTCTGCCCAAACTCCTTGGTTGTCAACTATTTATTTTATTTTATTTTTATTTATTTATTTCTAAATTTGTTAACTGGGTTGGGACACTGGACAGGTCCTTTTTCAGGCCCGACCCAGAGACAATTACAATAACAAGTAAAAATAACAAACAACATTAAACATGAAAAATTAAAAAATAAATTATACAGCAAGCACAAATTGAATTTTCCAGTAAAAATAGTTTATTTCTAGGTTTTCCAGTGGCATATATCTGTGTGAGGTTTTCAGTAATGTTTACCATTTTGTTAAAGATTCTGGTTTCCTGGTGACCCCATTTCCCTTGTCTGGATTTGCTGTTCGTCATCATATAAATAGATACCTATTTCATCCAAAACATTTCTGTTACAAATCAGTTGATCATATATAATGCTTTCTTTTAGCCATAATGATATATGACCTTCTTTTTCCGATCTGACCACCTTGCTAATATCATCTCTATGTATTTCCATTTTTAGCAGTACACTTTGAGTTTCCGCTATTTTGATTTGCAAATTTCTAGGTGTTTCATTATAAAACTGTTTCATCCCAAAGATTGAAATCAGTTTATACCCTTTATTTGTATACCCCTTTTCTTTAAAATAAAATTCTGAAAACAGTTATTTCAATGTTGTTATAGTTTCCACTTCCATTCATAGATCTTTTAGTTCTTGATATTTTTTCCAAATTGCCTGTAATATATAAAATTAGTCTGAAATTACCAATACCAATTCTGACATGCTTATAGGTCTTACTATACTTATATATTCTATAATATGCCTGTTTTCTTTCAGCAAGGGGCTCAGAAGATTTTTTAACATCTTGTTCAAGATTTCATCATATTCATTAGACAATATTCCAACTCCATACATGAACAACACAAAATCCGACCCTTTAGTTTTCACCCAAAATATTCTGAAGTTCTCCTCTGCTTCTCCCTGGCTTGATCTCTTTCCACTTTTATGATCTTTTTTCTTGGTTCTTCTGTTTTTTTATTATTAGCTTCTTCTGGTTCTATCTCTTTAGGGTCTGTTGTATCTCCTAGACTAGTGCTTAAGTTTATGTTCTCTGTACTTTTTGAATTTTTGTCCTCTTTCTGTATCTTTTTTGTTTAGACTTCTTCCCGTTCCTATTTTTCCCCTTTAATGTTTTTTTCTTATGATTTGTTTTGTTGTCATTTTTATTTTTCCTCTCTTTATTTTCTTGTCCTATTTCTACTGCTCTCTCTGTGGTGATCTCTTGCTGTATATAGCTTTCATTTTCTATATTATCGTCCCTTTTTTCTGAATTGTTTCTACCTTCTTTTAATTTATTTATCTTTATGTTCTTAGTCTTCTTTTTCCCTTCCCTCCAATCTCTTCTAGACTGGTTTATTGTACTTGCTCCATCTGTTTTCCTTTTATCCCATAACTGGGGATGTTTTTCTTCTATAGTACAGTTCAGCTAGTGGAGCAGCATAATACCGCAGCTGGAAAAAAGACCTTACATGCTAGGTCAAGTTTATAAAAAAAAAAAAAAGCTTTAGTGTTTAAAAGCAAACAAGGAACAGCAGCACCCCCTCATGCCAACATTTCACATAGCTCTTATGCTTTATCAAAGTGGGATCCCACCTTGATAAAGCATAACAGCTATGTGAAACATTGGCGGGAGGGGGTCCTGCTGTCCCTTTCTTGCTTTTAAACAATAAAGCTTTTTTATAAACTTGACCTAGCATGTGAGGTCTTTTTTCCAGTTGGTATATTATGCTGCTCCACTAACTGAACTGTACTATTGACTGAATTCATGGAGGCACTGGTAGTGTTTCAGGGAGCCGCCGTTTCCTTGCTATGTTTTTCTTCTAGTTCTCTGAAGATGTTGTCATCCTAGTAACTATCCCTCGGGAGCATTATTAGTTTGCATTGTCCACTGTTTTCTTCCACAACTTCTACAACTTCTGCTGATGCTTTCTTGTTGTGTACTTCCTGGGACCTCTTTAATATTCTTTTCCTTATCCAATCTATTCCTATGTCTGTTGATTTCCTGTTGTTCTGAAATCTCTCTTATATCTGCCTTCCTATTCTGTTTTATGTTTTCCATTGCTTTTTTGTTTTCTATACATATGCCCTTTGTAAATGATAATTCCTTTTTTAATTCTACCATTTGTTTATATAGTAACACATTAGCCATATATGGAACCTTAAGTGTTAATCGTATGTCTCTCGTAATGGCTTTGATATCTGAAATTTATAAACTATAAGGGCTCATCTCTTGTGTCCATTTAGAGTCCTCCTCTGTTTAATTTGTAACTCTTGTTGAGTGTCTTAAACTTATTGTATCTCCATTGTTTTCATCAAGATAATATAGGATCCCTGACAAATCCATCAATATTTCTGGTTCGTTCTCTTTTTTTGTTAGGGTCTAATTCCATTTTATTTCTCTCTGGGCTTGGCTGTTCTGAAATATCAATGCATTCTTCCATTCTTTTTTTGTTTATTATTGTACCATCAAAATAATGTCTTATTGAAACTCTCATACTTCTGATGTCCCTGTTAAGTTCATCAAGGTCATCGAAGTGAACAGTGTCAGTGGCTCAGTAGGTAGCACACTCGCCTCTGAGGCTGGGAGATCAGAGGGCTGTGGGTTCAGTTCCCACATCTGGCACTTGGGTTAATATCCCAGTACTGACACTGTAGTGCAGCATGAGAGGGGTGCTGCACTTCTGAGGTGCCGTCTTTTGGATGAGATGTTAAACCAAGGTCCCATCTGCCTGGATTGGTGGTAGTTCAGGTGGATGTTAAAGATCCCATGGCACTTATCGAAAAGAGTAGGGGAAATTTTTATTAGAAAACAAAAAACAAAAGATAAAAAGTTATACATAGTCAACATTGTACAGAAAAGTAACAAAACCAAATCCATATATACAATTTTCCTGCACAGGTAGAGAAAAAAAAAAGAAAAAAGGAAACAGCATCTCATCCTACCTATCCAATATCATGCCATAAGGAAGCATCTACTTCATCTCCTAAAGTTCAGAAATTCATATGCATAAAGAGTGTCCAATTCCTCCTGTATATAAAAAAAAAATCTTGCAACTGTATTACTTTATTCTGAAGTACTTTCAAACACCTAGCCTGCCAAATATGCCATTTAAGACAAGCTAGTAAAACTACAGCTGTGCTTTTGTGCCATTTATTCCATTCCTTTGGAATCTGTTCTAACACTAAAAGATTGTAAGACATTAAACCAATTAGTGGCTCTCCCCACCAGTGTGCCAATGCAGTCCAAAAATTTTGGGTAAGGGAACATTCAAAAAACAAATGTTGCATAGTCTCAAACTGCCCCTGGCATGATTGTTCTTGACAAACTCTATCACTCAATTGTTTATGCTTGTGATTGGCCCTCACATTAAGTTTTTGATGAGCGCACAGCCAAATCACATCTTGCATTTTTTTCGGGATTCTGGGATCTATTATGCTTGCCAACAGTGAAGCAGCATTCATACCAATAGGTACATTAAAAAGGGGATCTTCAAAATAACAAGAAGATACAATATATGTGTAAAAGGATTTCCGTTTATGGGAAATGAACCAACTGATTTCCACTTTCCACATCCTAATGTACTTTAAGGTATGTTGGACATAAACAGGAAGTTGTTTTTCTGTGGAATGCCATTTACCCCATCCCCAAGCAGTTAAAAAGGGACGGCCCCATAGTGACATACACATCCGACCCATAGCATCATTTTCCAGCAACATGGGCCTAATCGAGCTATAGAAAAAATTTCCAAAGAGGTAAACAATGGGATGTATCATACCAAGTCCACCTGTTTTCCAGGGTCTGTAGGTGTGTGCCCTCTTCACAGGGTTCAAACGATTGCCCCACAGCAGCTGAAAAATAATACTCAACATTTTTGTATGCATGCAAAATGGTAATGGAAAAATACATGAAATGAACAAGAAAAGAGGAGCAATGTATGATTTTAGAAGAAACACCTGTTTTTTACGTGTCATTTTCCAGGATTGCCATTTTCTAACTTTATGGTATGCTTTATCATAAACCATGTCCCAGTTACTTTGTACAGCCTCTTGAGAACCAAAATATATCCCAAGAAGTTTTAATTTATCTGTAACTACCGGAATGATGAAAACATCTATACTAGGGGCCGTACCAAAGACATTAAAGTACTGTTAGCAGTGTTTCTCCTAATACCAGTGCAGTCTTGTAAAGAATCCAAAAGGGTAAGAACATGTTTTCCAGAATCTAAATCTGCTACAGAACAGACACAATCATCCGCATAGGCCAGAACTTTGTGAAAAGAATAACCGTCTGAGGAAACAATAGCCAAAATATTAGTATCTGCTTCAATTAAACATAATAGAGGATCCAATCCAAAAACAAATAACAGAGGGCTTAAAGGACATCCCTGATGAATCCCAACCTGATAAGGAGCAGGGAAGCCCAAATGCCCATTAACCAAAGGTGTAACCTTCTCTGAGTTATATAATGTTTGAACCAACTCCAAAAATCGAACAGGAATACCGTAATAGCGCATAACTGTCCATATATAATCGTGGTGTATTGCATCAAAGGCCTTCTGTTGGTCTAATGCCAAAAGATAGCCAGATATTTTATTATTGAGACCCTGATCTATTAGTTCCCTGAGATACACAAGGTTCTGGGAGATGTTTCTGCCAGGAACAGCACAAGTTTGTGTGGAGATTAACAATTTATTGGCAAGCTTGGAAAGATGTTGAGTTAAAATATTAGCCAGAATTTTGTAATCTGATGTTAGTAAACTCAATGGTCTCCAGTTCTGTAACAATGTGGGATCCCCTTTTTTATATAAAAAAATCATAATGCCGTTATACATACCAGCCGTGAGTCTTTTTTCTGCCCAAACAGCATGGTACACTAAGTGCAACCATGGTGACAGTATAGCTACATATGTTTTGTAAAACTCATTAGGTATACCATCAATCCCTGGTTTAGTATGTGTAGATAAATGACCAATAGCTTGAGTGATTTCTCCTATGGAAATAGGGGATGTAAGTGCTTCTGTTTCTGAGGGCAATAATGGCGGAATATCAATATGTTGATAAAAAGGAGGAAAAGAATCAGAAAAGGGTTTTTGAAATGTTTGTAAAACATAAGTCTGAACTATATTTTGCAAGCCTGTAATGTCTTGTGTGCATGACCCATCAGGGGCCTGTAAAGCAGACATACATAATCTAGGCAGTTCCTGGGTTCACCTGCTCTCGGGTGCCAGAAGTGACATACTTCTGTTGGTATCTATATCTTTGTTCCTGAGATTTAAGGAAATCAATCATTTTATTTTTAACAACTAGAAACTGTTGGCGCATAGTACCCAGTGAGGAGCATGCCTGTGACAAAAGTTTTAGGTACTGGGCCCTATAACCCAGATAAGTTAAATAAGAATTCCTGACTTTAGTCTTAGAGACTTGAATAAAAAGATACTTCAGATCACATTTAGTGTCTTCCCAGCAATCAAGTGGACTATCATACAAAAAGCCAACTGCTGAACGTATCAAAAAAAAAGAATGAATTTGTGAGTGAAGATTGTCATCCTGTAACAAGGATGCATTCAACCTCCAATAAGCACGTCCCATCAGAAGTTTTTGATATGAGCCAATAGATAATTTGAGAATTATATGATCAGTAGATTCTAACAGCAAAGTCATAACATTGTAACATGTAAGCCTCTCTGGTAAAAAACAGAAATCTATTCTAGATGATATAGTACCTTTATAAAAGGTATGCACTGGTGATAACTGTAATTAATCATAAGCATCTAATAAATGATTACACTTTAAGATTTGTAATAATGCATTAGTGTCACAAAATAATTTCTGAGATTTATGACCCCAGTCTCTAGCAGTGAGACCACAATTGAAGTCACCTCCCCACAACACCAGCTTTGAGGTATGCAAATAAGGAGAAATGTGATGAAACAATGCCGACCTTTCAGCATTTGACTGAGGTGCATAAATATTAATAAGGCAGTATACCCAATGGGAAATGATTATATCCATTAGCATAACCCTACCAGGCAAAATATCCAGGACCTGCAAAACTTGAACTTCTATATTTGAGAATAATATTCCCAAACCATCACAGACATCCTCTCCCAGAAACCAGAAAGAAACACCCCACCGCCAATCCTTTTCAGCATCTTTTAAATCTTTTAATGAGCTCAATCTGGTATCCTGTAAGAGGGTGATAGAACCAGAATTTACACTTAAGTTGGCAAAATTAATATGTCTCCTCATTTGTGATTTAATACTGTTTACGTTAACAGCAAGAAAGGAAATTTCTTTTGCCATTGATAAGGTGGGGTAGGGTCAATGACTATGGTAACGAATACATCACTTCCTTTTTTTCCTCTTTTTAGGTTTAGGTTTATCCTTAACTTCTGTGTCAGGGTTGGGCTCCGGGAGTGAGGAAGCAACTGAGGAGAAATCTGAATCTACTCCATCATCATCCTCCTCTTGGTCAAGTGGGGGGGCAAAAGGATTTGAAGCTACAACAGGATCAGGCTCAGTACAGAAAGAAAGGGCATCAGATCCAGGCTTCAGAGATTTGGAACGAGTGACCCTCTGGAAGGGAATTTCACACTGCACTCCTGGCGGGGCATACTAGTAGACTCCTGTCCCTCCAAAGGCATACCAGACAGGGGCACATCTAGTGGAGAGAGTTCTGTGTCTACCAAGGGAAAAACTACTTGCTCAGAGCTAGAAGGGAGATTTGGGGAAACAGGGAAAGTATCAGCACCCACTCCATCAGTAGTAGGAGTAAGAGGGACTGGGACAGAAGTGTCCATTTGTTCTAGGGCCTGGGCCTGGTCTTTTCCTTCTGCAACAGGGACTGGGGAAGAAGTGGATGGCATGTGTGGGACAGTAGTAGTTAAATCTGATTGAAGAAGTAAATTCTGCATTTTATGCCACTCCTTTTGAGCATTGGCTACATACACATCTTGTTCAGCACACAGGGCGGATCAGACTGATTATGGGAGGCCCAGGAGCAAGAGTGAAAAGTATGCCCCTGTCCATCACAGAGGTTACATTTCATCGGCCATCTGCAATGTGCCCCTATATGGCCTAAATCTCCGCAAAGCCCACACTTCTGTTGGTCACACACATTACTCAAATGCCCCAATGCCCCACATTTATAACAAGCCCTTGGCTGTCCTGGATAGAAAAGAACATCTCTATCCCGGCCCCAAAAAAAAACACTTTGGCAAGTGTTTGGTTAAACCATTCTCTAAACACAGATCTATCAAATAACGACAACCCCATGTCCATAGATGTTCATCATCAAGAATTGGCTCAGGAGGGCTTTTAACAGTACAGCGTTGTTGTAACCAATAGGTTGTATCAGCAACATTGACTCCTTCATTATGAAACAATACTGTGATTTTTTTTTTTTTAAACAGGTTTTGTTAAAGGGATGGCCAAAAAAGGCTTCCATAAAGGAGTGTTTTTTTGTGCCTGATATTGTTTCCAAAAACTATCCAAACCAGCAGGATGCTTGAAGCTTATATCAAATATAGAATCCCCAAGCATATGGATTAATGCATAGATTTCATATGCATAAAACCTCATACTTTTTTTCAACAGTTCACGACCTACAAAAAGTCTATTAGGAATGTCATCCACTGAACCCCGAAATTTTAATCATACTGCATGCATGCCATATGGATGAAGAAGTACTTTGTTTGGCCTCAGTTGGAGAAGGGACTGCAGGACTGGGCATCTGACGCTCATGAACTTCATTCAGATCTGCAGAAGAGGGGGCAGTGGAAGGTGGTAGGCCTTCTCCTTCCAGCCTCCTAATATCATTCAGTATATCATGACTAGAATTAGGTGAGATATGATCAGACCCCATAGCAGGCAACTGACCTGGCATTATAAGGGAGGCTGTAGGTGGGGAAGAAGGAACTTGCTCCCCTTCGTTAGGGAAATTAGCATCCCCAGTTTTCCCATCTGGGGATTTTACCCACCCTGCAGCTTCCAAGGTTGCAGCTACCCAAGTAGCAGGGGCTTCAGTTTCCCTATCCAAAGGCTGCACATTTTCAGGAGGAATGGAAGTATTCACAGTTAAAGGAGGGGTTTTATGCCCTTTAGTAGACTGACTTACTGCACCTCCGATTGAACTCCGTTTCTCTTTCAGAGAGAGGCCTATTAAAAAAACACCCCACATTCGGACCTTGAAGGGAAGCAGTCAAAACAGAAGCAGATTCAATGCCCACAAGACCAGCAGTTGGATGTAGAAAGTCTGCAGCAGAGAAAACAGTAGACTCACCCAATACAGCCTGAACTTCACAGGAGGAACAGGAGGGTTGTACAAGGGGCAGCTCTGAGGTCTCCATAGTCGGCATCTCAGCAACAAGGTCTGGTGCAGCAGTGATATGTGGTCCTTCCTGTTCCAGGGCGTAAGGGACATCCTCCTGGTACTGTTGCAATTCTCACAACAACAGGTTCCATTTCTGAACAAACTGACGTTCAATCGCATTCAGCTGTAGTTGAATTTCTGCAGCATCATGAATTGATAATGCAGCTCCTGTCTCCAAAGGGATATTGCAGGAGCAGTCTTCATCAGGTAACCAAGAGATTTCCGTAGTAACTTTCAGGTCCAAAGCCAGATCCGACTCCATCTCGATCACACCATCCATCGGAAGCTGAGGAGGTGATCGGTTCCTCAGCCTCCCACATGTCCGTCCACACTGACAAACTCCCACACACTGAGGAGAATCCACAAGGATGCAGCACCCTCTGTCGCAAAGAATAGGGGTATTTCCCCAGTGTCCTGGCCAAATTTCCCTCATTCACTAAAAATACCACCAACAGCTTAATCTGGCTCAAGGCCAGTTGGCATTCATCTGTATCCCCCTCCCCTGAGTCGTGCCTGAAAATAGGCAAGATTTGTCTAGTGCACTTACCTGGTCAACAAAAAATAAATAAATAAATAAAGATCCCTGGAAAGTCTATTGCTGTATCACTAACTGCTCCAAGCTTGTATTTTTTCTTTGTTCTATTCCAGATTTATGTTGTATATAGGATCTACCAGATTATTTTTCCTTATTCTTTTTGCCTTCTATTGGGAAAAAATATTCTGTAATAGTCAATGCTGGGGTAGAGGTTTTTTTTTTTTCCTGAGCCTTTAGTATATTTCCATCTTATACCAATGTCTTTCTCTTTTTCCTTTTTTCCTCTGTTATTGTGTTTCTTCTTCCTTTTCTTTTCCATTTACCCTTCCCATTTTCTATCGGCATACTATCTAATTCATTTTTTATTATTTGTACTAATTGTTTTGGGGAAGTGTCCTTCTGTAAAGTTTTACCACTGTGTATTGTTATTGCTGTCATTTAAAATCTATAGAGCTACTATAGAAGAACTTAATATTTTAACTTGATGCTTATTACAAGTAAGCTTAATGCTTTTTGACAATGTGGTAACAATAAATATTGAAAGGCCAGTTGTATTATTAAAGAGGGACTGAGGCCAAAATTTGTGGCAGCAATAAATTCAAAATTTAGATCAACGTATCCTCAATCAGTCTCATGACAAAAATCAGATCTGTAAGTTACTTTGTTTAAAAGTTACAAGTCATTTCGTAACCCTTAATTCACTGCCTGTTCAAAAGAGCCAGTTTCAGTGAAGAGCTGCTGATGATGTCATCTCCTGAACTCGCAACCTAGTCCTCCCTGCAAGCTACTTTATATGACTTATTTTTCCTATGTTACTTAAAACTGCAAGTGCAGGAAACATCTGAAAAAGGAAAACTGACACTGGAGGGGTCAGCACATGCACTTCCATAATGTGTAGATGCAAGGTACAGTACTTCAGAATGTGATGGGGGGGTGGAATGCAGTGGCAAACATGGCTTTAGAGTGACAAAGTTGTGTGCAATTTTTAAAATACTGCAGGTATGAGGTTTCGAAATGTCAACAGTTTGTAATTGTGGAATGTAGCAATGACACAGTCTCGGAAAGTAGCTGGAACACATAATTTCAGAAGGTGGGAGTGATGCACTATTTCGGAATGTGGCAGTGACACACAATTTCAGAAAGTGGCAGTGACACACAGTTTCAGAATGTGGTGGTGATGCACAAATTCAGAATGTGGCAGTGACACACAATTTTGGAATGCGCTGGTGACACACAATTTCGGAATGCAGTGGTGACGAGTAATTTCGGAATGCAGCGGTGAAGCAGTTTTGGAATGCAGCGATGATGCACAGTCAGAATGTAGCAGTGATGTACAGGTTTGGAATGCAGCAGTGACACGCAATTTCAGAATGCAGTGGTGATGCACAGTTTCAGAATGCGGTGGTGATGCACAGGTTTGGAAAGTGGCAGTGATGCACAATTTAGGAATGCAGCAGTGATGCACAGTTTTAGAATGTGGCAGTGACACATACGTTTGGAATGTGGCAGTGATGCACAGGTTCAGAATGCAGCAGTGACACACAATTTTGAAATGTGACAGTGATGCAAATTTTGTAATATGGCGGTGATGCACAATTTCAGAATGTGGCAGTGGTGCACAATTTCAAAATGTGCCATTGATATTCAGAATGTGGCGGTGATGCACAATTTTGAAATGTGGCAGTGACACACAATTTTGTAATGTGGCAGCAATACACAATTTCAGAATGTGGCTGTGACGTACAATTTCGGAATATGAACATACGAACTTGCCAGCAGAAAAAGGCCCACAGGTCTATCAAGTCTGCCCGATTGTGTAGCTCTTAGTTTTATATCACTACAGCTGCCCCACCCCCACCCAAACCCCTGTCTTCCTCTTCTTTTCTGGTCCTTTCCCCCTTTGTGTTTTTGTCTGTACTAACCCTGCCCTTGACTCTGTCCCAACCCTGCATAAAGCTATCCACTGTCCTTTGAGTGATTAACCCCTCTGGCAGTGTGTTCCAACCCATCACCACTCTCTCTGTGAAGTAGTGCCTCCTCAACTCCCTCCTATACCTTTTCCCTTTCAACCTCAGACTGTGCCCCCTAGTGACCCCCCCTTTAAGAGGGAAAAATCCTCCTTCCCTGACTTTGTTTATGCCTTTCATGTGGCGGTGATGTACAATTTCAGAATGAGGTGGTGACGCACAGTTTTGAATATAGTAGTGATGCACAGTTTCGGTATGTGGCAGTGATGTACAGTTTCAGGATGCAATGCTGATGCATAATTTCAGAATGCAGCAGTGATGCACAGGTTCAGAATTCAGCAGTGATGCACAATTTTGGAATGTGGCAGTGATACACAATTTCAGAATGTGGCGGTGACACAATTTTGAAATGTGGCAGTGACACACAATTTTGATATGTGGCAGTGATGCAAATTTTGTAATGTGACGGTGATGCACAATTTCAGAATGTGGCATTGATGTACAATTTCAGAATGTGGTGGTGACACGCAGTTTTGAAATGTGGCAGTGACACACAATTTTGTAATGTGGCAGTGACACATTTTCAGAATGTGGCTGTGACGTACAATTTTGGAATGTGGCGGTGATGTACAGTTTTGGAATGTGGCGGTCATGCACAGTTTGGAATGCAGCAGTGATGCACAGTTTCGGAATGTGGCAGTGATGCACAGTTTCAGAATGCAGTGGTGATACACAGTTTCGGAATGTAGCAGTGATGCGTAATATCAAAATGCAGCGGCGCCGCAGAGGTTCAGAATTCGTCAGTGACGCACAGTTTTGGAATGTGACAGTGATGCACAATTTTGGAATGTGGCAGTGACGCACCATTTCAGAATGTGGCAGTGAAACATAGTTTCAGAATGTGGCAGTGACACATATTTTCGGAATGTGGCTGTGACGCCCAGTTTCAGAATGTGGCGGGGATGCTCAATTTCGGAATGTGGTGGTGATGCATAATTTTGGAATGTGGTGTGACACACAATTTAGAAACCTGGCAGTGACAATTTTGGAACATGGCACTGAAACACAACTTGGTGGGGATGTGCAATTATGCAGTTTGGTGGGGATGTGCCATTTCAGAATGTGCAGGGATGCTCAGTTTGGGAATGGGAAAGGGATGTGCAATTTCAGAATGTAGCAGGGATGCATAATTTTAGAATGTGGCTGGGACACATAATGTTGGAATGTGGTGGGGCTGTGATGCACAATTTTGAAATATGGTGAGTGTGTACTGTTCTGGAATGTGGATAGGGCAAGCAATTTCAGAATAAATGGTGTGTCCTGTCACATTCTGACAGTGTGCATCCCCACTATATTCTGAAATTGCCAGTCCCCACCTATTTCCTCAGTGTGTGTCCTTGTCACATTCCGAGACTGATTGTCCCATTTTGAGATGGCACATCCCTGTCACATTCTAAAAATGTGTGCCCCCCCCAACATCTTAAAATTGTGCACCACCTTAACATTCTATGCCTTGGTTCAGTGCTGCATTCCAAAACCACCTTCTGACATGTTCTAAAGTACAGTGCCATGCATCTGAACATTCTGGAAATGCAAGCACTACAGCCAACCCTATGTCATTTTTTTAAAAGATTACTACAGCTAGTTTCTTAAACATTGGAGAAGCAGGTCCTATAAGGTTGCTGACAAGGAGGGCTAGTGAGTGTGTATGTTCAGGAGACGACATCATCAGTGGCTCTTCACTGAAACTGGCTTTTTTGAATAGGTAGTGAAATCAGGGTTTCAAAATAGCTGATAACTTTAAAACAGAGTAATGCAGAAACCTATGTTTTGGTATGAGATTTATTGGGGTATGCTTATTCAAATTCTGCAATGTAGCACTTTTGGTGGAAGTCCCTCTTTAATCAACTATCTAAATAATTTATTAAATTACTAAGTGTGGGGCTTACAACAGGGATAAAAAGAATTTATAGGGGAAGCTATTAGATAAAATTATAAAAAATAATAATAAAAAAGTGTCACGTGCTTCCAAGACTTCAATGACCTAAGAAGGAACAGCAGCAAAGACAACTCAGCAGCAGCATCTTGTGACAAAACAGACATGCATTTGTCAATGCTGAATGTTTGCTTGCATGGTGTATGTTTCAGGGATGCATTGCCAGATGAGTACTTTATTTAAAATGAAGGCATATAAATAGTGGGAAGATTGTCTGATAAAAGTAAACATTCAGGTAGTATAAAGGTAAGGGATGGTTCTGTGGAGAAGGCAAGAAACAGAACAAAGCAATAGGTGTCCAGGAAGTTTCAAGTTTGAGGAAGGGTATGTATGTCTCTGACAATTGCTTGTCTTACTTTAAGGGTTTTCTTCATCACTACACCTCATTGATGATAGCTGAGTGAATCTGACCAAAAATGGACAGCACATGTATTTAAATCTTTGCATGATTAACCCAAGTTGATTGACATATCTTCTGCAGTCCCTTTTATCTAGGTGACTGAGTCCAAAGGATTAGATGTTAGGCCTGCATCCTTGCACCTCTCTGGTAGTAGTTCCTGACAATAATTACTGTATTACTGAATACTTTGTAACATGTACTCTGTACAGTAAGAAAAAAAAATACAGATTGACTGTTTGCTTATAAAATAAAGTTTACTCCAGTATGCACTGTAGACCCGCAGCCACAGACATAGAACAATACTTTGTTCTACCTTGGTCTTCCTGCAAGTTCTGTGTCCCCAACATTGTCCCTGAAAGAATCCCTTGGTTTTCCTTGTCCTCTATAGTCCCAATCAGTGGCCGCACTTAAAAAATCATAAGGTGCTGCCGTAATCCTGCAAAGTGCACACTTGTACAGGAGTGGTTGCAGCACAGCTGGATTCTGCTTTCAGATGAGAGAACTTGTTCTCCAGAAAATGACAGACATCAAAAGGAAAGCAATAGAGGACAGATAGTCATTCTCACAGCCAATACCAGGAGGTTCCAAGGCAGCAGCACCGTTGATTGGCAGTAAATGGTGAATATATCATTTAGGTAGTCACTTCCACCATAATTTCCTGCTGACAACAGAACTGAAAGAAGAGTGGGGGACGTGGCTTTTGTCTAGGTGCCTTGGTTACAAGTGGACTGGCTGTGTGAAATACCCCATTATACAGCGGCAGCAAAGTGCAGCTCATCTTCATGCTCACCTTGCTCCTTTGACCAACTGTGTCCAGCATTCTAATTAAGGTCCAGGAGCGGAACTGCAGGGGTCAAGAAGATAATAATACAGAGAGAGGAGGCACAGCAGTACAGGCTGGTGCTGTGTCCAACCTTCTAATTAATTTCCATGAGTGGACCTAAAGGTGCAAGAGAGCCCATAACAGTCAGGGGCTGATGTATGGACAGACACAGACCGACCTGATACAGGAGAAGATGGGGAAGCACATGAGGGCCAGCAGACTTGCCCTACAAATGATGTCACTTTATGCAGATAAAAGGAGCCAGTCACTTTGTGAGTGGAGCAACTGAGCTACTTTCAACTACATGAAGTTTCCACCCCTGAAAAGAAAAACATGTCACAATGTTCTCACTGATCATTGGTCTGCACTGCCGAGACCATGGCAATGTGAGCTGCAATAGGCTCAGCAGTGACACACATCTGAAATGCCATTCTTCATCTAACACAACATTTCTTGTGTAAGCGCAAGCAAGCATAAAAAGGATGTGATGTCCTCCCTGGTGCTCCAGCTCTGCAATCAAATCACTGCCGAAAGACTGAGCCATGATACTGGGCATGCACCTATGTATATGCATAGGCACATGCCCAGTGTCACAGCTCAGCTTTTTGCTGATACTTTCTATAAGTTTTAGCTCTCATTTGTAATAAAGAAACAATTTCCCCAGTTCAGCATTCCTCAAAGACTGAAAATATGTGACTAGCTGAACAGGGATCATGCGAGGTGAGCACGAGCCTCCCGAGACTTCAGCACTGTGTTGACCACTGCACTGTAACTGTTAAACTGATACTTGAAGGATCTGTCTTGCCATGTGGATACCAACATGCTGAGTTGTGGGGGAACGGGGCATGATCCATTTCTATTGGTGAAAACTAAATGGACCTCACACTCCCCTTTCCATTAAAATAAAAAGCACAGCTCAGACTCTCTGTTTCTTAGCCACTGAGTGACAGCGTCTGCATGACAGGTTGCTGAATTAACAAATACTGCTGCTGTGACAGAAATACACAATAAAAAACTCAGAAAATTGCAAACAGATGCTTGCCATCAATCTCTGTGTGTCTGTGTGCACTTTGAGTGAGGGGGATGTCAACGGCAGCCTTGTGTTTTACCTAGAAACCATGGACTATTTTTTTTTTCTATGGAAGCATATCTCTTTTATTTTATTCATAAAAAATTAAAAAAATCTCAACACGTAACATTTTTCTTTTTCCTTTATTTCACACATTGTATAATTGCAACAAACCACTCCAGGGTGTGGGTTATGCTGGGATTTACCCAATCTGGTGTGGTTTGATCACTAAGCCTGCAGCCTCAAGACTGAACCACACCAGGCATGGGTAAATACTAGCATAACCCACACCATGTCGTGGTTTATTGCTTAAATAGACCATTGTTCAACCCCTACACCACTATTACATCAGGTGCCAAACTGTGCCTTTGGAGACTAAGACCCCCATTTTCAAAAGGTTAGCGCAGCACAAACCAGGTTTGTGCCATGTTAACCGGGAACAGCACTAGCTGTCAGGGGTGTGGCCATATCCAAAGGCCACCTACATGCGGTGTACCCCCCACAGTGCCGTGGTGCACAATATTGTGCTGCACATATGCAAATGAGGGAGCACCCATGCATACACAGCACTGCATGATCTTAAACATTTTACAGATGTGCTAAGCAGTTGTAAGTGCAGTGAAGTTTGATGTTTCTGAAGCCCAGCCCTTAACAGTGCACAGAGGGGGTGGGTGCCCCACACCCGCCCATTTGCTGTCAAAGGCTGGGTACCCTGATGGTCCAGCGGTCCTTCTCCAACCACCAGTCCTGTCTGAATAAAACAAATGACCTCCCTGGTGGCCCAGCAGTCCCTCCCTAGCCTTGATCTCCTCTGTTATAAAAACCAAAAACATCCCAGGGGGTCTAGTGGTCTCCCCCCCCCGAGCCCCAAGCCCATCACACAGAAAAAAACAGCATCCCTGATTGTCCTCACCAAGCCATGATCCCAGCATTTATAAAAAAAAAAGCAGCATCTCTAGTAGTCTAGCAGTCCCCCCACAGGCCCTGAATTCCAACCATTATTTAAAAACAAGCATCCCGGTACTCTAGTAGTCCCTCTCCTAACCCTGACCTTCCCATATCAGTCAAGAAACACCATCGCTGGTGGTCTGAAGTGGACCCTCCACCTCGGCAGATAGTGTCCCACCACCCCTCCCCCGTCCAACCATGAGGGCCAGCAATCAGCACAGCCCTCTGCTCATCACCACTTCTGGCTGCAGACAGAGCTCTTGAAGTGTACTGTTCAAGCTAATTAAGTACACACTCCAAGAGAGCTCTGTTGGTGGTTGGCCATGGTGGTGAGCAGAGGGCTGTGCTGGCAGCTGGTCCTCAGGGTTGGGATGGGGGGAGCGGAGTGGTGGGACACTACCTGCTGTGGTGGGTGAGGGTTCACTAGACCACCAGGGATGATGTTTCTTAACTGATATGAGCAGGTCAAGGTTAGGGAGGGGGAACCGCTAGACTACCAGGGATGCTTTTTTTTTTTTTTTACAAACGCTGTGATTGGAACTTGTGGAGGGGGCCCGCTAGACTACCAAGAAGGCTGGGTTTTCTTATAAAGGCTGAGATCAGGGCTCGCAGGGGGGGGACTTCTAGACTACCAGGGATGTATTTGTTTTTATAACAGAGGAGATCAGGGCTAGGGAGGGACCGCTGCACCACCAGGGAGGTCATTTGTTTTATTCAGATGGGGCTGGGGCTGGGAATGGACAGATAGACCACCGGAGATTTACATGTTCATTATGTGATTGGGGATCGGGGGTGGTGAGGGACCACTAGACCACTGGGGATTTTCATTTTCTTTATGTAGCCAGGGATTGGGGCTGGGGAGGAGGGACCTGGCCCGGCCCACATGGTCACTATGGTAGCATGCAGATGAGCCCATAACGGGCATGCGAATGGTCCACTAGCACCATACATGCCCAATGACATCATCTGCATGTTTGGGCTGAATATAGCCCATAGGTGTCATGGCACTAACCAGTGTGTGTGCCGTGCTTTACCCCTATGGGTGGTTTTCGACCCAGCATCCTGGTAGCACAGCACCATGCATGGTGATTGCTGACTGTGCACCACACTACCATGGCCCAATATTCAAAAGGATAGCATGATCAGTTCAGATCATGCTATATGGCACCAGAACCATCTGGCCTTATTTTTTTGCATGGCACCCCTGTTTGGGCACTTTGCCAGCTGGCTCTGAATATGGGGCCCTAAATCTCCTCAAACCACCATGATCTTATATGTGAGACTTCATATCTGGCTGCAGGTAAATCACAATACTTCCTTTCATGGTACGCATTGGCCACTCTGGGCCTATGTTTAAACAAAAGAAAAAACACGAATTGAAAAGGTAAGCAATTATAATGTGGATGTTCCATCCTAGCGAATGTTTTAAATGATAGTAGGGTACTCACTCCTTTAAGTAGTTTGCAGCATTTCTTCCAAGTGTGTAATTCACACTGTGGCAGCCAGCACAACTGAATGTTTCAGCTGTTTCTTAAGCTCACCACCGTGGATCGATGCTGCTGACGGCACATGTGATGATATCACATGGCGTGTGTGTGTGTGTGTGTGTGTGTGTGTGTGTGCACACTGTGAGCTTGTGCTTAGTCTGGCTGCCAAGCAACCAAAACAACACTGTCTCTGTAACGGAGCACCAATTCATGATGGTGAACTTGTGGAGACTTAGTGCTGAAATGGTGTTATAAAGAAAATGTAAAAGTCAGCACACCAGATCTGTCAGGCATAAAGCATATATAACATACACAATTAAAAGCACTACATTAGAATACAAATGATATAACATCCAAATAATTTACAGAACAGTTCTCAGCTGGAATTGTACATCTTTCAGTCAGTATGCGCCCAAGATAGAATATATATTTTAATACAGTGGACAATCTCTCATACATTCACATAATATCACAGAGATTTATTGCTGGATAGTGTTTTTGACAGTCGTCTGTTATCTTTTGTGGCTGTCTGATTAATGCCAGTGCTAAACAAACGCTGGATGTCCTGCCAGCCATATTATAGAGGTGATCATTTACTTGTGGAAAATGGCTGAACAAAGAGCACAGGGGAACCACTATGTGGGTAAGTGTCTTTGGCAGTATCTGGTTCTTATTTCCTTGACAAAAGGGGAGTGTCCCTTTAAACACACCATTGTAGAGATATAGTTTTGATGGTGAGGAAAAGGGGGCTGGGGAGCAGAAAATGGACTTCCACAGAGGGGCATGAGAGTGTAGTCATATCAGCTGAGTGTCTAGCCACATGGTGTTTACTAAAGTACATAAAGACAGCTAATGATAAAGGAGGGCTGCCAGTGGAGTTTTCCAATGCCTGATATTTCTACATCAGTAGGTATTCATCTTTATCATCAACATGCAGCCCAATTGGTGTCTTCATTCATATCTACTTCTCCATTGAGCACATTCAGCTCATAAATCCATCTAATTTCAATCATCTCTGAAAATCTGTTGAAGTCAGCCCCTCTGGTGGTGGTGGGGAGGGGGGCGGCAACCACTTCCAGACCCCAGAACCTAAGTGATGCTCTTGTGTGTCCCTCTGCCCTAAAGTGGTCTGCAACTAGAGAAGTACCTCTGTGTTTGATGTTGTTTTTATGCTCTTGTATCTTGACACTGAGCAATCTGAGTGTTTTCCTCATGTAGATCTTGTCACAGGGACTTGCAGAATGTACACCACCCCTGTGGTTTTAAATGTTGTATGTTGTTTAGTGCTTGTTAGGATGCACAAATACTGTCTTTTTATTCATGAGACCACACACAAAAAAATGGCCACATAGGACCGTCTGTGGCTGTAATAGTTGGTCAGAGTTATTTTTCTCTACCTGGGTGTGAGCTATATGGACCAACCTATTCTTAATGGTCTCAAACTCGCTTGAGTCATTTCATAAGTCACATGAATTATTCTTGAAAATGCCAGGGAAACTTGAAGTTTTGACTCCATTCTCAAATATTGAATCAGCATTTCAAATTTGGGAACAGGGGGCTTCAGTTAAAGGTGACAGATTTCAAAATTGACTATCCTAAATGAATTACTCAAAAACACAGTATCAGGAATCCAGTAATAAAAGCATGAAAGAGACTTGGAATAAAATAATTGATTCCATGATACCACACTTGTAACAGAAAATAATAGGGTCTATAATACAGTCCACACTTCCTGTATCTTTAAAACCATTAAATCTATTTCTCTAGTTGGACGGAATGTAATACAACATTAAAACAATGGGGAAGACTAAAATATCTATATGCAAGTTCACCTTCAGGCTATTATATATACCTTCTGAATGAAATTCATTAACATGGATTACAATACACAAAGATTACAATACCAACCCACAAATTGGTTCATTTTTCCAATATAACAATTTAGGTGAAAGGATTTTACAGCACATGTAAAACATGATTGTCTTAGTATACTGTATATATAGTTGACCTGGAGAGTTTATTTGCTACTCAAAGTGAGCATGTACATGCCCAGACTAACTCTTACGTAGAAGATAATGCTCCTTTCCCATCTTATCTGCATACACAGATTAGCTTTGCAATTTTGGATAACAGTATTATGAGCTGACAAACTAAGTATAATCCAATTTTGCAAATCAGTCCTTAGTTAATCTATGGGAATTGATATCATGGAACACTGACAGATGGTTCAATACATTGGTTGACAAATCCTGTATGAACTTTTTATATAGCTTCAGAATTATAATGTTGCAAGAAACATGTTGACATGTTGAAACCCCAAAGTTAATAGGTTATGATGTCATAGACAGTACAGCACAAAAGAAAAATAAATATTGACATGGGCAGATGGGTTTGCTGATAGCAATCAAATTAACCAAAGGTATAGAGACAGAGTAGGTAAGTTGTGAATATGAAAATATGTTGGCAATCAAAATAATAGGGAAATATATAAAGTTAATATTATCAATATGTATCTACCCCAAGAAATAATAGTACAATCAAGCCACTTTGAGTAATTTTCTAATTAATCTGTTTGTTTGTTTGTTTATTCGCTTAACGGGTAAGCACACTGGAAACAAGTTCCTTTTACAGGTGCGACCCACACATATATATATAATCTAATAGCAATTATTGACAGAATTAGAGAGTTTGATATAATAATGGTGGGAGACTCCAGTGCCAGATAGTTTGAAAAATCTGATATTGAAACCTCTACAATTACTTCTTTTGACAATAAAATAAGCTTTTTTAATATCTAGTTAAAAGAATATCAATAACTGCAAGATCACAGGATAAATGAAGCAAGTAAACAACTGAATGCATTAGTACAAGAACTTGTAGGCTTGGGTTGGGTCAAAAGTTGGTCAACTGGGTGGCAAACTGGTTGACGGGCAGAAAACAGAGAGTGGTGGTAAATGGTGTACAGTCAGAAGAGATGCAAGTCACAAGTGGGGTACCTCAGGGATCAGTCCTGGGGCCAGTCCTCTTCAATATCTTCATTAGTGACATTGCAGATGGACTGGAGAGTAAGGTTTGTCTGTTTGCAGATGACACCAAGATCTACAACGGAGTAGATGATCCAGATGTGATGGGCAGAATGAGAAGAGATCTGGATAAATTAGCAAAATGGTCAGAAGAGTGGCAACTGGGGTTTAATGCAAAGAAGTGCAAGATCATGCACATAGGGAAAAGAAACCCTGAAGCCACCTATAGGCTGGGTGGGGAGTTGCTGGTAGTCACAAGGGAAGAAGGAGACTTGTGCATCATCATCACCGATGACCTGAAATCATCCAAGCAGACCACTAAAGCAGTAGGTAAGGCTAGGGGGATGTTGGGGTGTATTAGTAGGGGTATCTCAAGTCAGAAGAGGGAGGTAATAATCCCTCTCTACATGACACTGGTTAGGCCCCATCTGGAGTACTGCGTGCAGTACTGGATGCCACACCTTCACAAGGACATTAACCAAATTGAGGCAGTCCAGAAAAGGGCAACCAAAATGGTGCAGGGACTGCATCAGAAAACATATGAGGACAGATTAATTGAGCTCAATATGTATACCCTAGAGCAAAGGAGAGGGAGAGAGATGATATGATTGAAACATTCAAACACCTTAAGGGCATTAACAAGGTGAAAGAGTTTAACATATTTCAATATAAGAAAAATAGCAGAACAAGAGGACACAGCATGAGATTAGAGGAAGGCTGATTAAGGGGTAATGTGAGGAAGTTCTTCTTCATAGAAAGGGTGGTAGATGCATGGAACGGCCTACCTCAGGAAGTGGTGGATATGAATACAGTGCAGGACTTCAAACAGGCATTGGATAGGCATAAGGGAGCAATACAGATGAGTATGAATAGATAGGCCATTGACAGAGCAAAGGCCAATGGTACATTTATAAGGTAGAAAAAGAAATGGGCAGACTGGATGGGCCTTGCGGTCCTTAGCTGCCATCAACTTCTATGTTTCTATGTTTCTATGCATTAATGGAAGGTCAAAAAGTGACAGGGAGTGTTCAAATACTTATTCTGAAAATGGGGCATGAACAATAGACCTGATCTTAACTAATTTAAATGCATTGGATACAACAGTGGAAATGGAAATAATATAGTGATCTGACTCTCTACACCTTCCTATAAAGGTTACATTAATATTTACAATACAGGAAACACCTATAATGGACATAAAGTATCCACAATTGGAAATATTAAACATGAAAAGGATAAAATGGACTGACATGGGAGTCACGTGATGCAGGCAGCCTGATAGCAGCAGGGGTGCTGAACTCTCTCCTCTAATCTACTATTTTCATTTCTTTTACGAATGTCTGGGGCTAAATTCCCCACCAATATCATTTAAACTACTGCTATACATCTCACTAACCTCCTGATTGATTGATCCAGATCGCAATTGGTTCAAGAAGTCTGCGATGGAGGCTAAAATGCGGCCAGCCTTGATGCGCCATACTCCACCGGTAACAACAGAGAAGAATCCTAAGAAGTCTAAGGCCCAAGGGGCTCAAGCTGAGAAAAAGAACCCATCAGTACCTACTTTACTCCCCCTGACGGAGGACCAATTTTTGCAAGAGCTGCTCCCGTTCAAAGAAACACTATCAGAAATCTTACAGGAGCTGAAATCCTTACGTGGCGATCAATCTGATTTGGCTTGCAGATTTGGAGATTCGGAAGCCCGCACTGTTTCCATCGAGAGATGGAAAGACAAGATAGATCCAGAAGTGGTGGCATTGAAACAACAAATACAAAAACTCTAGCTCAAAATGGAGGACCTGAAGGGGAGGAGTCGCAGAAACAATATTGTGATAATTGGCTTACTTGAGGCTGAAGAAGGTCTGAATATCCAAGTCTTTCTACAAAAATTCTTGCACAAGGTTATCGGCCCTTCCCCCATGGGAGCTTCATACCAGATTGAAAGATTGCACTGTTCTCTAAGACCTCGCCCCCAGCCAGGTCCCCCCAGGCTAATCATCCTGAAATTCTTAAGTTTCATCAAAAAACAACATGTTTTAAACAAAGCACGAGAGCTACAATCTATACAGTGGGAAAATGACAGGATCCACATCACTCAAGATCTGCCATATGAAACCAGGCAGAAAAGAGAGGCTTATCATCTGGTGGTCAGCAGGCTGATTGCTACTGGGATCCATTTCAAGATGTTTTATCCCTCCCGCTTGCAGGTTGCTATTGCGGGCAACTGGATCTCCCACGAGACACCTGCTAAAGCTCTGGATGACCTGGCTAATAAGCTCCCTGACCTGTTCCAGAAAGGCTGAACACTGGAGTTGTATACTGGTTAACACTCAACTTAGCTCACCAAGCTTAAAAATGTTTGCTGTTTCTTTTATCTCTCCCTCTGCTGCTCACTAACCTGCTGGCTTGTTGGTTATGATGGACCCTCTCGATTTGGTGACCCAGTCGAGTATGTTGCCACGAGGTTTGAGAATCCAGCTTTCGGTTAGTTCTGCGGGTGATTGCAGAGGCCTACTTCCATGGCCTGACTTAGGCCTGGGAACTGTAATTTGCACGTTCACATTCCATCTTCTCGTGGTAAACCGAGCAGCATGGTGGCAGTTGCAGGAGGAACGTTATGAAAAGGCACGGTCCCACTAGTTTGGTTCCCCCATATTGATTCAGACTGTATCTCCAGCAGATCATAGATTATATATTTGGCATACAATTTGGACATTATTTTTATTTTATTAACTAGTGTTCAGTATACTCTTTTCTGGGATCAGTTTCTTTCTAGCCTATTTAGCATAGAGCTATCCGTTATGTTTAAATTTGAGGTTATAACAGGGCGAGTGGATATCAACTCTGCAAGACATCAGTTCAGAATGCTGCGCCAGGGTATAAATCGTCCCCCTGAAAAGTTTTTCATTCAATAAGTTTTGCCTTTTATACTGGCAGGCAGCAAGAGTCTGCAGCTTTATGGTGGCTCCTGATATGTATTGTTGTTTTGGGATAGGGGGAGGGAGGGAGAAGCACCTAGCAGCTGATGGTAAGACTGCACCATGACCCTATTCTTGGGGGTGGTCCCCTTGTTATCCTTAGGTTCCTATTATATTGGCTTCTCAGCTTCGCCACTAATTTTGTTTGCATTTATTTCTGTTCTTTAATCGCTGAGCAGAACTACAAGGGGACCGAGGGGTTTGGGCTTCTCCTTCACTTATTTCATGAGATGGTTGCATTTTCTAAATCATTTAGGAGAGCCCTTGTACATAGTTATAGGGGTAAGGGTTTATATGGGATTCGAGTAGCTAGTTGGGTGGGGAGGATTAAGAGGGAGGGAGGTTCTTGGTACCCTGTTACTGAGCTAAAACTGATAAACAGTACTACCAATTACCAACTAGCAAATATAAGGGTGGGGGGAATTGGTTAGTAAGAATTGGAGTCACTCACTCTCAAGTCTTTTCTTTTGCTTCTGGGATTGGTTTATTACTGCAGGAGCTCATTTGTGTTATATGGGGTTGCTATGGTGGGTTTTGGGGGTGGGTAGGGGGGCTGGAGTGACCAATAAGATTAGTTTATAAGCTTTGGTATTCAGGTAGGAGTATAAAACATGGCTAATTTAAAAGTTAAATTTATTACATGGAATGTTAGGGGAGCTGGTGAACTTTCTAAAAGATTTCAAATACTTAAACATTTATCCCTGTTGGAATCCGATATAATCTTTCTCCAGGAAACACATCTCCTTACCCAGGAAGCAATGGGCTTCAGGAGACAAGGTGTCCAACAAGTTTTTACAGTAGGAGAGTCTAGAAATAGAAGATGGGTGGTAATACTTATTATGAGAAATGTCCCATTTCAACCTGAAACCATTATTGCAGACCCCCATGGCAGATTTGTCTTAGTTAAGGGCACGCTTGATAGGACTCCAATTGTCTTGGGCAGCATTTATGGCTCCGTTAGTGGTGACCCACTTTTTCTAATGGAACTAGCAGATAGACTAGCACCTCTTCTTCTGTGCTGCTTGGTCCTAGGAGGGGACTGGAATCTTCCCCCGACCCAGTTGTTGGATTGATTCAACTCATCCTCCAGACCTTAATCTCCTCCCCAGAGAGCCCTCAATGAGATGCTGGACCTCCTGGGATTATGTGACCCCTGGAGGATCCTCAATCCCACCACTCGAGCCTTCTCATTTCACTCGGAGGTACATCTGACAGAATCCAAGATAGATTATTTTCTCATACGCTCTGGTTTATTAGCAGGGACCCTGGGTGGTGGATTAGAACCAATTGTTCTATCAGACCATGTAGCAGTATGGCTTTACCTTGTCCCATCTGTCATCACACAGAGAGACTCTATCTGGAAGCTGAATACTCAGCTCCTTAAGTACAAATTCATAGTTTCCAAAATCAGGACACTTATTGGTCAGTTCTTAGAAGACAGTGTGAACTCTATACCCAGGATAGATCAGGTCTGGTGTCCAGTAAAGTGTTAGCTAAGGGGGGAATTCATCAGATTGGCATCAAAACAAAAAAGAATTAGGGAGGCCAAGGCAAAAGACTTGTTGGAACAGATTCGCACCCTGGAACAGAATTTATCCTCCACCTCTACACAGCACTCCCTTACAATGCTTTTGTCTCTCAGGAATGACTACTCAGATCTTCTTAAGGAGAAAGCTGAGTTTGCCATCCTCAAAACACAGACAACATATACAGATCAAGGGAAGAAGGCGGGTCGCCTCTTAGCCCTTTGTACGAGGCAATTAGAAAACTCAAGAATCATCCAAGCCATCACCGACACAGATGGGGCTCTTAAAACCCTCCCCAGTGAAATATCAAAAGTCTTCTGAAACTTTTACGCCAGTCTCTATGGAAAATGACTCAACACAGGAATCAGATGCATACTTAACAGAAATCCAAACTGCTGGAACCAAGTCGATCCCTTTAGGCTGCTCCCATTACACTCTTGGAAGTTTCCCAAGCAATAAATAATCTGGCCTTGGATAAAGCCCCAGGTCCGGATGGTTTCCCTTCCAATTTCTTTAAGCTTTTTGCTAAGGAACTATCTCACCTACTAACCAAACTCTATCATTACATGCTCTCTAACAACTCTATAGATCCATCTCTTCTAGAGACCATGATTATACTGCTTCTCAAGCCCGGTAACCCCCCTTGTCATCCCTCTAGTTATTGCCCTATTTTATTGTTGAATTGTGATTTAAAAATACTTAAAAAAATGCTGGCCACACAAATTCAGAAAATATGGTCCCCATTACGTAGCCCCGAACAGGTGGGTTTTGTCCCAGGTAGATCAGTGACAGATCATCTCCACAAATTGGCCCATATCCGCACCTGTTCCCATGGCTTTGGTGTCTTTAGATGCTGAAAAAACTTTCAACAGGGTGGACTGGGGGTTCCTCTGGTCCACACTTAAGCATATGGGCTTCCCTCTTGATTTTATTCACTGGCTCCAAAGGATCTACTCCACTCCCACTGCATGTATTTACTGTATTGTAGTGGGGTTTTCTCTCCTCGATTCTTTCTTTACTCAGGCTTGAGACAGGGCTGCCCTCTATACCCTTTTTCTTTCAACCTGTATCTTGAACCATTGATCAGACATTTAAAAGCTTCCCAGCAGATACACTGCATACCAGTGGGTAACTTCTGATTGGTACTCTCTGTATACGCAGATGACATTCTCCTCTATCTTTTGAATCCCACATCCTCTCTTGATTTGGCGCTATCTATTATCGAAGAATTCGGCCGGGTCTCTAATTACAGATTGAACTGCAATAAAACAGAAATCCTCCCTCTTAATCATTATACTTTCCATCAGGACTTTACTAGGTTTGGAATGGAATGGGCCCCCCAGTTGATTAAGTACCTAGGTATGCATCTTACCACAGACCCGCTTAGGCTTAAAAAATAAATTTAGAAGACCTGATTCAGAAGATCCAGCTGGATCTAACTCAGTGGAAAACTCTGCCCATTACTCTTTGGGGTAGGGTAAACCTTATTAAAATAAATATCCTCCCTAGATAATTCTACCCTCTTATTATTCTCAATATCTGGTTGCCCCTCTCCTTTTTCCATTATATACATGCTATTATCACAGAATTGTTATGGTTAGATAAGGCACCCAGACGAGCCTATAATAAACTTACCCTTCCCAAGGCCAATGGGGGACTCAACCTTCCTAATATTCTATATTATTACTGGGCTAGCCATCTCCAAAAATTCAGAAAGTGGCTATCTCTTCCTCTCAATCAACAGGAACAAGATTATGTTCCTATATGACTTAAACTCGAATCGGATATTTTCTGCTCCGCCAAGCTGTCTCCAATTGCAGTTATCCTCTCATCCCAGAAGTCACTACCAGACAACATCAAAAACTCAGTGCTGGGCACTTCCAATAAAAGTTTCTCCCAAATATGTTCCTCCCTTCGAATATGCCAAGCCAATGATACAATACAACCTATCTTGGGCAACCCGGCTTTACTAATTGGAAACTCCTCTCTTTCAGTAGACTGGCTACCTCAGTTACAAGGGATTCGAGCTTCCAATTTTTACCAGTCTGACGAACTCCTCTCTTCAACAGGAATCCTCGCAAAATTCCATTTCCCCCCATGCATATTTATAAGGTATATCAACTGAGACATCTCCTGCTGCATAAATTCAGAATGGTTCATGTCCCATCTGGATTAACCACTTTCCTTTCCCAGATTCAGGATTTGGCTGTCCAACCACATGGTGTCTCTAATATGCAATTGCCTCCTTTCTACCTTCTATCCCACCCCTTTATCAGGATACAAAATATGGGATTCTCTTATCCCTGACCACGGGGCTGATTGATCTAATATATGGAAGTACCTTCATACTTTCAATACACAAGACCAACGAAGGCTTACCCAGTATCAGATACTCAATAATATGTACTATACTCTGGTCAGATTAGCAAAAATTGGGCGTTTGCGGTCTCCATCTTGTGTTAGATGTAGCAAAGCAGATGGGACATTACTACATGTCTTCTGGACTTGTGAAAAGGTTTCTCCCCTGTGGAACACAATCAAGTCCCAAACGAATCCTCTGTTAGGTTTAGATGATCTCTTTACTCCGAATATCTGTATTCTGGGAGATTTATCCTAAATTAAGGTTAGAGAAAGGAAATTTCACATTTCACTTATCTCCATTGCTGTGAGAAAACTTGTGCTTAAACATTGGCTAGACCAGTCCACCATGTCATACATAAAATGGTTACATGAACTGTCTTTTTATTTCAGAACGAAAAAGCTGATAGCCAGTATTAAGAATAGACCAACTTCCTTAAACCAAAAGTGGGGCAAACTATATGCCCTTTATCTGAACTAATATGGCTAGGTTCTCTAGCTCCCTCTAGTTGCATTACTTTGTACGTACTGAACAGGTTACTGTTTGATTATATGAAGACAAACCGGTCACTCCAAGGGGGTGGAGGGGGTGGGATGGGGAGTAGGAGATGGTAGGGGGAGGGGGGAGGTAGGGCATTGCTGTGTTGCTATCTCAACTGCCTTGTACAATATCGTGTTTTTTTTTTAATTTATAAAGTTTTCTAAATTTGAAAAAATAAATAAAATGGACAGAAATTAATATACCAAAATTAGAAAATATTTTACATTTTACAACAGCAAATTATCTTAAAGAATTAATAACTGAACCAAAGACTGATGCCCCATCAAATCATAGAACTCCATTAGGCATCTTTCAGTATCTTATGAAGAACAGATCACCTTTACTATTAGAGGAATCAAGAAATCCCAAAAAAGAAGTAACATGGTATAAGGTAATCCTGAAAAGGAAAAAAAAGAAGTTGAATATAATTAGAGAGATGAGGAAAACCAAAAACAAAGCTAATTTAACTAAATTAAACAAACAAAGAAAAATATAAAATCAAATCCTTAAACAAGAAAAACTCAAATATCAAAGCATTTTATGGACCAAGCTGATGATCTGACGTACAGTAAAGTGCCCGGCCCTGATATGCTTGTAGCATATATCTTTAAATATTTGGAAAAATGGTGGATACTAGGGCTGCAAGTTCAGTTCTACCAAAGAGTCGAATACATCGAACTTCAGGTATTTGATTCTTTCAGAAGGTGGTGAACTTTAAGGGGAAATAAGTAGACTTTTGGTTCAGCTGGTTCACCCTGGTCCAAATGGTGTGGACCGGTCAAACCAGCTGAGCCGTGAACCACAGTTCGCACCTGAAACAGTTAAGCAGGGCACAGTGTGAACTGTAGGCTCCAGCCTTGTTTTGGAGATGGACTCAGCTCAACCACTGTAGACAGCAGGAAAACTCACTTGCGTGCTCATCGTCAGGCTGTTAGTTAGCTGAGGCATGGCTGTGATACATTTCTAGTTAGGTAGCTAGGAAATTCTTAAAAACAAACTAAAATCATCAAAAGTTCGATCCTGCAATAAAGGGGTTTATTTAGGAGGAGGGAAGAAAAAAATGAAAAGGCAGGCTGAGTAGCAGCAGAGTTGTAGTCTTGGAGCAGGCCTGTGGGACTGGGGGCTTGTCTAATCGGGGAGCATGGAGAAAGAGGCTGTACTCTGGACTGGAGGAGGAGTGTGCATGGGGTTGGGAAGTGGGCAGATGGAGAATGAGGTGGCAGTCTACCAGTGCCCAGTGTAATCTCAGCAGTGCAGCACACATTTTTTTTCATTGCAGAACTAGCATTTAAACAAATACAAACCTATTTTGACTGACACCACTGGTGGAAGCCTGGTGTGATTTTTTGGGGTAGTTACTCTTATTTATCAACTTTACTGGCCAGTAAGTGTGTGCTAGCTGGCAGCAAGGCAGTGCCTGGCCAGTGGTAGTTGGCACCTTGGTGGCACCCCCATAAAAAATAATTCTTCATTCACGTTTCTGTTTGTGGCAATTTCAAACTCTTTACATTTGCCCAGGTTGCAGGCTTGCTTGCAGCAGTTATGTCTTCCTCCTTCTGAGTCCTGAAGCAGCCTTTTGCAGTGTGATCTGGGCAGTTGGCAGGGCAGAAAGTGTATGCCTGCTGGTAGCATGTTTGTGCTTGGCCCCTGATAGTTCATTCATTGGTAGCATCCCATGAAAAAGAGTTTTTAAATTTTGTTTTTTCCTTTTTGTTGCAGTTTTCAAAATTGAAAGTCTTAGGAACCCATTCTCAAAGTTTCTGGGGCAGCACAAGGGGTTTGAGCACAATGAATTGCGCAAAGTGTCCCCTGCACCAAGTGATGAGCCAGTAGTGATTCTCAAAGGCAGCCTGCATCAACCGCAGGCTGCCTGCACAAGTGGGGCTTGTGCTGCCCATGTGCCAGAAAATGGGCTGCAGCATGGCACTGGGGGCATTGGCGGAAGCAAGCTGCCACATCACTGAATGTGGGATTCACAAAATTCTCCCCGAGGGAGAAATTCTAAATACCATTAGACCAACCAGGGCTAGTCTAAGGGTACTTGGTAATACCCCTCTGGTAGAGTGAAGCACTTTGCAGCAATGTGCTGAGGTCCCCCCACCCAAGCCCCAATCCCCCATCACATAAAGTTCATGTCCCTGGTGATCTAGCACCCCCCCTGAGCCCCAGTCCCCAATTAATATATGCAAAACCTCCCTGGTGGTCTAATGGACCATCCTCCCCTATCCCTGTTGTCCCCAGTCAGTAGTTATATGATAATTCCCTATTGGTCTGGCGGACCACCCTCCCCAACCCCCAATGTCTGCAAATAATGGTTTTATGATAATCCCCTGGTGGTCTAGTGACCCCCCCTCCCCAATCCCCAATGTCACTAATAAAAATGTATATACATAATTCCCTGGTGATCTAGTGCCCCCACCCTGATCCCCAATATCACTAATAAATAATGATATGCATAATTCCCTGGTGATCTAGTGCCCCCCAAGCCCCTGTTATGAAATAATAAGTTATCATTGGTGATCTAGTGGACCCCTACCCCACCACCCCAGCAGGAAGTGTCCCACCACCCCACCCCCCAATCCCCAAACTGAGCCAGCAACTGGCACAGCCCACTACACACCACAACGCCAACCACTGACTGAGCTCTCAATAAGCACTGTACTGTATTCAGTACACGAACATTGAATGACAGCACACTCAGTGATAGTTCAGTCAGAGGCTGGCTGTAGCGGTGTGAGAAAGGCTGTGCCAGTCGCCAGCATGGTTCGGGTTAGGAGGGAGTGGGGGTGGTGGGTCACTCACCTGCCAGGGTGGGGGTGGAGGCCACTAGACTACCAGGGATTTTATGTTTCAACCAGGACAGCAATCAGAGAATGAGGGAGGAACCACTGGACCACCAGGGAATTACTATTTATACATGGGGACAGTGATCAGAGAACAGGGAGGGGAGGACCACTAGACCACCATTGATAATGTTTTTATATATGGAGACAGGAATCAGGGTGGGGGGGATACTGAATCACCATTGATATTTTTTGTATGTATGGGGAATGTGATCAGGGCCAGGGAAGGGATGCTGGACCACCATTGATATCTTTTATATGTATGGGAACAGGGATTGGGGCGGGGGAGGGACCTTTGGACCACCAATGATTTACTTTCAAGAATCAGGGCTTGAGATGGACCTGGCCCGGTGCACACGGATGGTGCTCAGATGCAGATGAGCCCATAATGGGCATGCAAATGTACTCTTAATGCCGTGCATGCCCAGTGGGTTCATTTGCATGTTTGGGCTGAATATCAGTCATGGGGGGCCAATGGCGCTAACAGTGTGTGCTGTGCTTTACCCCTATGGGAGGTCTTTGGCCTAGTGCTCTGCTAGCACTGCGCTAAGCATGGTGGCTGCTTGTTGTGCACCGCACTACCATGGCCCCATATTCAGACAGATAGCATGCCAGTTCAGATCATGCTGTTTGAATATGGCACCAGTGCTGGCCAGCCTATTTTTCCACGTGGTGCACCTGTTTCCATGCACAGCTGGCCGGGTCTGAATATGGGGCCCTTAATCTGGATTTCATAAGCTAGCTACTGAAGCAATGAGGGGTAAATCTAAGATATACAGGTATGTGTTACTGTCATAACAATTGTGATTCATACTGCAGTTAAGCTCAGTTACTACATGTTGCAAGAAATTAGCAAAAACACTGGAAAGGGAGGGAGGGGCTCAATTCTATTCCGCCTATGTAGCGCACCAGCAGTAGTGCGCCCAGTCATTAGGGCACCATGTCCCGATGTCACTATCCCCTCTTTTTGTGGGGGCTGCACCCCCCACATCCCCTTTCTAAATATTCTAACTACAGGGGGGTGGACCTCAGGGAGGGGATGGTGAATTCATCAGTGTGGCACCCTAATGACAGGTGCACAGATGGCCAGAAAGGACTCAAATCACTAAGCTGTGATCAAGCCTGGTAAATCCAGATACAGAGAACCCTAGCAATTAGACAATGGAAACTATCTCTCCCTTAATCATGTAGCACAGACCTAGAGTCTATGGCTCCCCCAATAAAAAGCCAAACAACTTACCCTTCTGGTGTAAATGCTTTATCGGAGATGCAAACATGCTTTTAGTGAATCGTCACAAAAGTGCAGAGTACAAAGCAGAGGAAGTGGAACTGGGATAAAAAAAAGTCCTCAGAGTTCTGAGGGAGGTGGGAAGTTGAAACATTAGCTGATCTGTTTGTGCCCATGCAGGGTTTGAAATAATTGATTAGCAGTTTTTTTCTTGGGACAATAGTAACTGTACAGAAAGTATTTATATATATTTTCCAGAAGTGCTTTGTTTGTTAAACACAGTGAGGCAAGAGGTATGCATTTTCACAATGTTTTAGCACTTTTATGAGCAAAACACTAATCAATTTTTAGAGTTAAATAAAACCCTGCCATGCATGCACACTATCTGTCAGCTGTCTGGTGGGAATTGCCAGGTCTGAAGCACCCATGGGGTGTTGGCGTTGCTTATTTTATAAAACAACAATTTACCCCTGTTCTACTGCTGCTCCTTTACACTCTGCACTTTTGTGACAATGCACTAAGAGCACTTTTGCACCTCCAGGAAAGCATTTACTGTACATCAGCAAAGTAAGATGTTTGGCTTTTTATTTTGGGAGCCATAGGCTCTAGGTTCGTGCTACAGGATTTCAGGAAACATAGCTTCCATTTGTCTAATAACAAAATATTAAATTCTTGGTGCATCCCACCAAAGGGTACTATGGATATTGTTATAGTCTCCAGAGCTTTATTTTTATGTTTTATTTATTTTAGTCTTTGGTAACTGGGTAAGGCCCACTCGGCACAAGTGTTTGTTTTCAGGGGCACCATGGGAGCACTGGGGAGGTTAAGTGACTTGTTCAGAGTCACACAGTATGCAAGTGGAAGTTACGGGAATCAAACTGAGAGCACTAATTCATCATGACTCCCCCCCACCCTCACACTCCACATGCCCTCCCATATAACACCTTCCCCTCCCTCTGTTCCACCCCACTGATTGGCAACTCTCCCACCCCCCATTTCTCTGGTGTGCCTTTCTTTCACCCTAACACCCCCATTTACTCCCTCCTTACCACCTTTTCTACTACCTCTGCCCTCTCTACCCTCACTCCCTACAACCTACAGTACCTCACCTGGACAATGTCCACATTTGACTACTCTGTATAATTCCTATGTTGTACACAGATGTAATCCTAATTGCACAATATTCTTGTCCTGTAGTTCTCTGAATATGCAATTTATGTATTCTTGTATTGTAAATGCAATTCTTTTATCCTTGTTGTATTTATTCTAGCTTCCTTGTCTTTAGTGGATGTCCCATAGTATCCATTAATTGTATTGTATTGTCATGGCATGGAACCTTTGTAAACGAGCTTTTAGTTCAAAGGCTGTAACTCCGAGACAAATAAAAAAAAAAAAAAAAAAGTAAACCTAGGTTGTCTGCTAGATGTACCATGCTCATTCATAGTTCATTACTCTAACCTCTAAGCTATACAGCCAGCTTTGACAGCCACTTGCTGAAAATAAAGGCCTATCAATAACACCTATATGTTTCAATACCATATACTGTATTAGTGTAATTTATTTGTCTAATACTCTACTCCCGCATATAAACTAAGAGAATATTAATCCTGATCATACTAATATCAGAAGGGGAATTAAAAGAAAAAGATTTTAGTATTCTTTAAATGAAAAGTTTATGACATGAGCATCACTTCGTGCTCAGAAGGCATGGGGAATTCAGTTTCCCCTTCTTCTTTGTATGACTTCTCCTCATATTAAGCCTGAATCAACAGTCAGTTGGTCCACCTTGAAAAAAATGTGCTGAACACCTTTATAACAAATACAAAATTTTGCAGGGGCAAACAGCTGCAAATCAGCCCCACCTCCAGTATTTTCTGTCTGTGAGCAAGGAATCTCCTTCTCTGCTGTGTAGCACAAGCACCATCCAGAAATATGGAAAATTTCTGAAGCTTAAATATTAAAGGAGCCTTTAAACAACTCAAGTGAACAATTAAATCTCCATCTAAATCAAAGGCAAATGTTACCATTATTGCTGACTCTTTTTATATTGCAGGTTCAGGGTCAGTCTGGGCTGTAGGTTTATTAGAGGTACTTTCTCTGGGTTTGCTCTTTGATCATAATCTATGTGCTCTTATGATAAATGAGAGACTATCAGCAGGAAGTCTGAAAACATTTGCAAAGATATATTTCAACATGTACTTTGAAAATCTGTGTCACGTGCAGTTGGCAAACCTACTACTCTGAGGTTTTTATAGCAATGCTGATTCTCCAGCAGCTTGATTTTTAATGACATGGCATAGTTGTCTCTTATTAAATTGGCCGAAGTTGCTTCAATTCCCACAAATTTATTGTTTGCTTTTCCAAGTACTTTTGTTTGATTTCCACATCTTTTGAAACAGTCTCTATTTTTTCTCTGTTAATTTTAGTCCTGTTGCAGGAAACTGACTTTTTCTGATAGGTCATTAAATCAACTATTAAACATTTGAATCCACTGAATTAATTTCTCCAAAATATTGCCAAATGAATCAATGGAGTGGTTCCTTCTAGAAGATGAACTTGATGCCATGTCAGTCGTTGTTTTTACAAATCTAATGAGGTTGTTTTTGTTTCAGACTCCGCAAGCACTTCCAAACCCTCAGCCCAATTTTTACTATCAGCAGTCAAAATCTTGTCAGCAAGAGAAATAGAATTTATCGGATACAATAGCTTTTTATAACCAGTAAAGCAGAGTGTACTGAGAAGGGTATCTGCTTGAGCAATGGCATTTTGGCTGTAAATCTGACAGGTTGTATTTTTTTAAAGGGGAGGTCACCTGACTTGGTATGTCCGCAGACTTATGCGAGACAGCTGTCAGCATCCTATTACTAGAGCCAGCGCTTCTCTCCCAGCTCTAACAATACCATCAGTGCCAGCTTCTAATCTGTAGAATTGCTTAGTGGTTTAATCCATGGAGAGGAATATTTTGCAGACGAAAATGTTTAGAAAGCTTTTTTCTTGTCAGTCATAGAATACCAGAGGCAATCTTTGTATTTAAAGTCGAGAACAGGAATAGGGCTCACTCTAAAGTCAGCAGCTCACAGTCATGTTAGTTCCACCCCCAATCATCTATATTACTGTGTCTGCTTTTGTGTCACTGACTGGCCAGTTGGCTTCCCTTGAATTTACTTGGTACTCACTCCATTCTTCATTCCCCTGTTTCTCCTTGTATCTGATGAAGGCCTTTTCCTTGGCCCTCACTACCTCCCTGACCTTCTAAGACAACCAGATTGGTCTATGTACCTGTTTCACTTTGTAACCATCCTCAAGTGTGACTTTGTTGCCTCACGAATAGCCCTTGAATTACTTCCCACCTTTCCTCCACGTTTCTGATACCATCCAAACCAATCATCCTACTCCAGATCTCTTCCCTCATCTGGTTAAAGTCTGCTCTCCTGAAATCCAGGAATTCAGTCTTTAACAAGGGTACTGTATACTGAAGCCGAGGTCCAGTTCAAATCATATGGTGTTATGGTCACTGGAACTTACTAGTTCCCCAACCCACACTTTGCCTACCATTTCTGAATTAGTGAGCACCATATCAAGAATTGCAGCCTGCCTTGTTAGTTCACTGAGCAGCTGGACCAGTATGCAGCCCTGCAATGCACCCAGCAGGGCTTGACTTCTGGTGCCGTAGCTGCTGGAATGTCCTAACCAATGTCAAGCAGGTTGAGATCCCTCACTACTTTATTTTTGTCCCTAGTTCAATATTGCCCTCATCTCCTGTCCCAGTGGTCTATTGGCCCCTTTTATACACAGTTTCTTGCCTGATGTCATTGTGAGTTGAACCCACAGTGATTCTGTTTCCCCCATTACCTGCCTTGATGGACCCATCCTCTACCACCCCAATGCCTTCCTTGACATGAAAGGCTGCCCCTCCTCCTTTACCTTTCCCCTATCTCACCTATACATGGTGTAGCCTGGGAATGCCATGTTCCATTCATTATTATAAGTGGTCCCAGCTCATTATTCCCTGTGGCCCAAGTTTCTATAATGACTATAAGGTCTAACCCTGAATCTGCAACTATTGCCTGGAGCACACTAATTTTGTTTCCCAAGCTCCTGGCAAGGGCAGGACTTATATAGTAGTAATGATTTTATTCATTTTATAAATGAACATGGTAAAAAAATCCCATTGAGCACAAAAAATACACTCATTTTCAAGGGACACCATAATAAAATACATATCTTGGTTACAATCAAGGGAGGATGATTAGTAACAAACATACAAGTACTGCAAAGAACATATAAATATATAAATACAATTAGCCATTAAATTTCTCATCCTATCAGAAACATTATACCCTTCCTGTGATGCTTATCCAACTTCTGATAAAATGCAACGTTCTCGCAATTGACCAGTTTGTTTATGATATCATTGCTTAGTTTGAAACCAGCTTACGCTGGTAACATAAGGTCTCACAATTATGGGAAAGTTGTTCCATATTTTATGACTTAAGTAAGATATAGTGGACTTCAGGATAAACTAATTAGGTAATTAATTAATTAGAAAAAAACCTGGAGCCATAGTAAGAATAGGAGTGATACATAGGTCTCTAAATCAGGGGGAGGAGTTAGACAGGCAAATGATGCAGGTGATTCAAAGGGTGTCAAACACAGAGGACTTTGTACTACTGGAGGACCACCATAGTATGCCAGATGTAGAATGGGGAATCTCAAAGGCAACATCAGCCAGGAGCAGGGAGATACCTGAAGCACTACAGGGATCATTTCTACATCAGCTAATTAAGGATCCCACAAGGGGGGGGAATATTTTGACTGTGGTACTCACAAACAGGGATAGTGTTGAAGAGGTTATTGTGGGAGATTGTTTGGGTACAAGTGATCACAACACAGTAAGTTTCAAGATACAAATAGGGAAGATGACAAATAAGACCAGTATGAAGGATCTGGATTTCAGGACAGCGAACTTTAATAGAATGAGGATGATTTTCAGGAAGGAAATGAAATGCAGTGACCGGAGAGAGGATAGAGGAATTGTGGAAATGTATTAAGGAGGCATTATTAAAAGCAACTGAACTACGCATAAGGAGGGTAGGAAAAAAACAAGAAAAGAAGGCAGCCTCTTTGGTTTAATAGGGAGGTTGTAAGGGCAATAAGAGAGAAGTATAACTTTCAGAAGATATAATAAAACTCAGAGTGTGATAGCGTAGATTATAAGGAGAAACTGAGGCAGGTAGGGAACTTGATTAGGAGAACAAAAGCAGAAACAGAAGAGAGAATTGCTAAACATGTCAAATGAGGAGATAAAACTTTTTTTAGATATGTGGAGGAAAAGAGGAGGACAAGATGGGGACTGTGAGTTTGTAGGGGGAGGGAGGAACTAAGGTTGAGGGGGACTTTGAGAAAGTTGAGGTTTTAAATAGTTATTTTTGCTCTGTATTCACAGTGGAAGGGGATGGAAAGGGACCCAAGTTAAAGAAGAAGGGAAGAGATGAATGTGGGGTGGATCAAAGCCCATTAAGTGAGGAAAGAGCTAAGGAAGAACTTGGAAAATTAAAGGTAGACAAAGCAATGGGGCCGGATGGTTTGCATCCATGGGTTCTTAGGGAGTTGAGGGATGAGTTGGCAACACATTTGGCAAAGTTACTTAACATGTTCCTAGATATAGGGTGCATTCCTAGTGCCTGGAGAATGGCAGATGTAGTACCACTGCACAAGGGAGGCTGCAAGGAAGAGGCAGGGAATTAAAGACCTGTTAACCTCACATCAGTGGTGAACAAGGTGATGGAGGTGCTAATAAAGAAAAGAGTGGTAAAATACTTAACAGACAACAAACTATTAGATGAAAAGCAATATGGATTCACTAGTGGGAGATCTTGCCAAACAAATCTGATAGAATTCTTTGATGGGATAATGAAGGTGTTTGATCAAGGAGGGGCAGTTGATGTTGCCTAATTGGACTTCAGTAAGGCTTTTGACTCGGTCCCTCACTGCAGGCTGGTAAATAATACAGAGAGCCTGGGGGTGGACAGAAAATAACTAGATGGGTGGAAAACTGGCTCAAGGATAGAAATCAGAGGGTGGTTGAATGCATTATCAATGTACTGCACTTCCCGGGTCGCCCCTGAAAAAGGTACTGTCTTGTCTCAGAGGGCCTACCCAGTTTCCAAAATTCAATAAATAAATAAATAAAATGGTGTACATTTTGGGGTAAGAAAGGTTACAAGTGGGGTTCCTCAAGGGTCTGTACTAGGACCAATCCTTTTTAACATATATATAATAGTGATATATCTGAGGGAATTGAAGGGAAAATGTGTCTCTTTACAGATGATGCAAAGTTATGGAGTAGGGTCAACACTGAAGGAGGGGTTGAGGACATGAGGTGGGATTTGAGTATACTAGAGAAATGGCCAGAAACATGGCAGCTGAAGTTCAATACAAAGAAGTGTGCGGTGATGCATGTAGGGTGTAAAAATCGACTGGCCAAGTAGTCACTGGGGGGAGAACAGATAAAGCAAACAGAACATGAAAGGGATCTGGGGATTATAATATCAAACAACCTTAGGGTAAGTGACCAATGTAGTAAGGTGGTTGGCAAAGCTAATAGAATGATGGTATGCACAGGAAGAGGCATAACTAGTAGGAAGAGGGAAGTGCTGATGTCATTATATAAGCACCATCGTTAGACCGCACCTGGAGTACGGGTTACAGTTCTGGAGGCCTCATTTAAGAAAGGACATAGATGTAATAGAAAAGGTTTAGAGAAGGACAACAAAGATGGTGCAGAGTATGCAAAGGAAAACATATGAGACAAGATTGGGAGAATTAAATCTGTATTCACTGGAGTTTAGAAAAGAGAGAGGAGACATGATAGAGACATTCAAGGACATGAAGGGGATAAATAAAGTGAGAGAAGGAAGTCTTTTTAAAAGGAAGGTCAGAGTTAAAACAAGAGGTCATACTTTAAGATTGAAAGGAGGAAGATTTAAAGGTAATGAAGGATGTGTTATTTCACTGAGAGGGTGGCTGAACCCTGGAACAGTGGAGGGATTCAAGAGAGCCTGGGATAGACATATGAGGTTGGCTAGAAGACAGAGGATAGGCTCCTTGTGCACTGGTGACAAGTAGGGGAAGGGGGGAGATGGGCAGACTGGATGGGCCAGGATGTCCTTCACTGCTGACACATTACTATGATTACTATGATCGGTGGTTGCCTAGTGTACCCATTCTAAAGGGGTGCTGAAAAGGTGTATTTAGATTTTTTATTGTTGTGTCCATTATTTTCTTCTGTGTGTTTGTTTTACAGTTTTATCTCGGACAGTTTGACTTCCGGTGGTAGTCATGACTTGACAATTGTGATGGTGACTGAAAGACCAACAGAAATGTGTGCATGAGGTAACAGTATAGTAGCATAGTATTCTTCCTCATATGGCATGTCGTTGTTTATGCTGTGCATTATCAACCCAACAACAGTGCAGAGCAAAAATGGGAAATCATCAAGCTGGGCCTGGCGGAGGCCACTAGCGCATGTGTAAAGAGCCAGAGCAAGAAAACCAGGACCAGGAAACTGAGCTGGATGAACAGGGAGGTTGAGGAGATGGTGAGGGTAAAGAGGGCTGCCTTTAGAATCTATAAAAGATACAACAGTGAGGAAGACAAGGAGGAATAGGTGAGAAAATCCAGGGAGGTGAGTAGAATGGTAAGGGCAGCCAAGGCAACGAGAGGGCTGAGGATAGCACAGGAGATCAGAGAAGGTGAAAAGAATTTCTTCAGGTATATATGGGAGAAGAGAAAAAGTAAAGATCAGATTGTGAGGATCAAGAATGGCACTGATTGGGTAGAAAGGGGGCAGAATAGGCAGAAGTACTCAATGAGTACTTCTGTTCAATATTTACCAGGGAGAGGGAAGGGCCCATACCTGTGGGGAAGGGTGAGGTGGGAGTAGGAGGGAGGAGGTCATGGATGGGGAGATCACAGTGGGTAGAGTGTTGGAAGATGTTAAGTCCCTGAGGGCAGATAAGGCACCTGGGCTTGACAGAGTTCATCCTAGAGTCCTGAGGGAGTTGGCATAAGTCCTAGCAAACCACTGGTGTACCTATTCAACACCTTTCTGGATATGGGATGTGTGCCCAGGGATTGGAGGGAGGCACATGTGATGCCCCTCCATGAGAGTGGGTCCAGCGACAAACCAGGGAACTATAGACCAGTGAGCCTTACCGTAATTGTGGGAAAGCTAAAGGAGACTATTCTCAAAGAAAGGCTGGTAAAATTTCTAGAGGATAATGGTCTCCAGGATGGCATATAGCATGGGTTTGTCTCTGGCAGATCCTGCCAGATGAACCTGGTTGACTTTTTTGATTGGGTGATGCGGGCACTAGACAAGGGTCATGCAGTGTACGTCCTTTACCTGGACTTCAGCAAGGCCTTTGACTCTGTGCCTCATGGTAGGCTGACCAGCAAATTGAGCAACCTAGGAGAGGAGAGGAAACTGGTTAGAGGAGTCAAGAGTCAGTTACAGGATAGGCAGCAAAAGGTAGTGGGGGGGGAGAGAATTATCAGAGCCCACAGCAGTAACAAATGGAGTCCTGTTGAGCTCGGTGCTGGGGCCAATGCTATTTAACATTTTCATTGCCGACATATCAAATGGGTTAAAAAGTAAGATCAGCCTCTTTGCTGATGACACTAAGATCTGTGTGGAAGTGGATGATGAAGAAGTCGGTAAAATACTCCAAGACGATTTAGCAAGACTGGAGGAATGGTCAAACACATGGCAACTTGGGGTCAACACCAAGAAGTGCAAAGTCATGCAGTTGGGAGCCAGGAACCCCAGAATTAGTTATTGGTTGGGGGCAGTGCAGTTATCCACGTCAATGGAGGAGAAGGATCTGGGTGTGCTGGTAACAGGGGAAATGAATCACTCATCCCAGTGCAGGAAGGCAGTGGCAAAGGCCAACAGAATGCTGGGGTGCAACACAAGGGGACTCACTTCTAGGAGAGGGGAAGTCATCCTGCCCCTGTACAGGTCTCTGGTGAGGCCACACTTGGAGTACTGCATGCAGTACTAGCACACCTACCTGAAAAGGGACATCAAGCTACTGGAAGAGGTGCAGCACACAGCAACAAAAATGATCCTGAGATTGGGAGATAAACCTTATGAGGAGAGCCTGAGAGAGCTCAATATGTATTCCCTGGAGGATAGAAGGGAGAGAGGGGATATAACTGATACCTTCAAGTACCTGAAGGGCATGAACAGAGTAAACACCGACAGTATGTTCAGAATAAAAGAAGGGAGGGTAACCAGGGGACACAGTCTGAAATTGGAAGGAGGCAGATTCAGGAGAGAAAAGAGGAAGCACTATTTCACTGAATGGATGGTTACAGGGTGGAACGCACTCCCAGAGGAGGTGGTATCATTGCGGACAGTGAGCAGCTTTAAGAGGAGGTGGAACAGAGAGTGAACAGGGGTGGGTAAGATGGAAACAGGAGGAAAAACAGTGGGGGGAAGGCAAGGGCAGGGGGACAGCCGCAGTCTAAATGGTTGAATTGCTGCACACTAGATAGATTGTAAGGCCTGTATCTGCTGGCAATTTTGTATGTTCATAACAGTGAACCACAATCCTGAATTCATTGGGCAGACTACTGCATGCGAGAGGAAGTGGTGCCTAACCATGAGCTGTGAGCCTCTGAGCAAGGTGCTTTCTTGTCAGCTGAGTGAGCAGTTTTCTGGTCTTGCACCAAATGATTGTCTTTCAGTGCCATTTCCTTGAAGTGCTGCAAGCTACACTACACAAGATGAAGACCCCTTACTTGTATTCCTCAACAGCCCCCAGGCACAGATTTCGGATATGGGAGTGATACCATCTGTCTGGACTATGTTTGCAGTAGTATGACCTGACCTCACCCATAGGATGAATTTTTGACCACCACACCATCCTCTCACACATAAGGGGATACTGAGACATATTGGGAGAGGCATCACCTGTAGAAAACAGGAAGTTGTTATCCCTCTGTACAGACAGTTGGTGAGACCCCATCTGGAGTGCTGCGTGCAGTTCTGGAGACCCTATCTCCACAAGGACATAGACTGGATGGAGGCAGTCCTGAGGAGAGTAACAAAAATGGTGCAGGGTCTGCAACAGAAGCCATATGAAGAGAGACTAAAGGAGCTTAAAATGTATACCCTTGAGGAAAGGAGGGAGGGAGGGAGGACATGATAGAAACATTTAAGTACCTCAAGGGAATCAACAAAGTCCAAAAGGGTAGGATCTTTCAGAAAAAGAGATGTGCAAGAACTAGGGGACACTATTTGAAGATAGAGGGAGGATGGCTCAGGGGCAATATGAGGAAGTATTTTTTCACAGGCAGGGTGGTGGAAGCATGAAACGGCCTTCCTGAGGAGGTCATGGGGTCAAAAACAGTGGGGTAATTCAAGAATGCATGGGACAGACATAAGGCAATTCTTGTGGGGGTAGGAAGAAATAGGCTGTTGGTTAACTAGGATCTGCAGCTTATCCACAGTGCAGGACTACCAAGATGGCTGCCGGGCTGGGCACGTCATTGGCTGCTCTATAGTTTAGTGTTTAGTTTCCTTTTGTTTTACACTGTGTTTATTGCTTTTTAGTTGTTTTTAGTTAAATTTTTATTTTTAGTGTAACTGTAGTACACGCATTCGCAGCTTCGTGGACTTGCCTGACTTTAGGTCGGTTGTATTCGAATTCTTGGGTTCCCGAACTTTTCTAATGTGCGGTCTGTCTCTCCTGAGTTGAAGTGGAACAAATCATAGCAGTTGGAGAGGCCCAAGATGTGAAAACTCTATCAGGGTGATCCGCATGGTGTATCTCGGACTGCCTCGCCCTGGCCTGTAAATGTTTGCTACGTTACTGTTCTATATATGCATTTTATCGGCCTACTGTCTTTGTTTTATTACTCAAAGAAACATAGAAACATAGACTTTGAAGGCAGATAAGGACCGCTTGGCCCATCTAGTCTGCCCATTTCCCTACCTACAGGATAAGTCGCATATCCTAGTTAACCAACAGCCTATTTCTTCCTACCCCCCCACAAGAATTGCCTTAGGTCTGTCCCATGTATTCTTGAATTCTCCCACAGTTTTAGACCCCACAACCTCCTCATGAAGGCTGTTCCATGCATCCACTACCCTCTCTGTGAAAAAATACTTCCTCACTTTGCCCCTGAACTGCCCCCCATCTTTAAATTGTGTCCCCTTGTTCTTGCATGTCTCTTTTTCTGAAAGATGCTACCCTCTTGGACTTTGTTGATTCCACTGAGGTACTTAAACATTTCTATCATGTCCACCCCCTTTCCTCAAGGGTATACATATTAAGCTCTTTTAGTCTCTCCTCGTATGGCTTCTCTTGCAGACCCTGCACCATTCTGGTTGCCCTTCTCTGGACTGCCTCTATCCTGTCTATGTCCTTCGGAGATGGGGTCTCCAGAACTGGATGCAGTACTCCAGATGGGGACTCACCAACTGTCTGTAAAGGGGGATAACAACTTCCTGTTTTCTGCTGGTGATGCCTCTCCCTATGCATCCCAGTATACCCCCAGCTCTCCCTACTGCCTTCTCACATTGATTGCTAACCTTAAGGTCATCTGATATTATTACCGCCAGGTCCCTTTCCTTTTTTGTTTTTGTTACTACCTCCCCCTCCATTGTGTAATCTTCCCTTGGGTTTTTGTTTCGCAGGTGCATTATTTTGCACTTCTTTGCATTGAATCCTAGCTGCCATACTTCCGATCATTTCTCCAACCTTGCCAAGTCCCTTCTCATCCTTTCCACGCCTCCTTGTGTATCAACCCTGTTGCAGATCTTTGTGTCATCTGCAAAGAGGCATGCTTTCCTTCCAGTCCCTCTGCAATGTCACTTATAAAGATATTAAAAGGACTGGACCCAGTACTGAACCTCAGTACCCACTAGTAACCCCTCTTTCTTCAGAGTGGACTCCATTTACAGTTACCTTCTGTGTCCTGTTGTCCAGCCAATGTTTTACCCAGACTACCACACTGGGACCCACTCCCAGGCTGGTTAATTTGACTATTAATCTTTTGTGTGGGACTGTGTCAAATGCTTTGCTAAAGTCTAGGTAGGCCATGTCCACAGCTGCTCTACTACTTTGGTTACCTAGTCAAGAAATCAATTAGATTCATCTGACATGACCTTCCCGCTATGAACCCATGCTGCCTTGGGTCCTGTGCCCCACTGGCCTCTAGGTACTCAACAGATCTTTCCTTCAGAAGTGATTCCATCACTTTCCCTACCACAAGGTCAAACTGACAGGTCTGTAGTTTCCTGCCTCTGTCTTGGTCCCACTTTTGTGAAGGGGAATCACATCTGCCTTTCTCCAGTCCTCGAGTACCACACCATCCTCCCATGATTTGTTAAAAAGGGTAGTCAGTGGTTTCACTAGTTCTCCCCTTAATTCTTTTAGAATTCCTGGGTGATTTCCATCAGGCCCCATTGCTTTGTCCACCTTCAGTTTTAGGAGTTCTTTCAGAACCCTTTCTTCTGTGAAAGGACTGGGATCGACCCCCCTATCCAGAGTGATTCTGTTAATTGGATTAGGCACCTCCCCTTCCTCATTTGTGAATACTCGGTGTAATTGGGGGACTTGTTATAGCCGATTGCCCTGTTTCAAACTTTCAGCTATGGATTTATTGCTGTTGGTGATTTTTTGGGCGGCTGAGATAGCCGATGAAGATTTTGGGAAGCTACGCTGTGTTAGGAATATGAACAGGAACAGTGGAGAAGGGAATTTGCTTTCAAGAGAAGATTCAAGGATTATTTAGCTGGAGATTATATTGGAACTGCTTAGTCTAATGTAAGACTACCAGGAACAGTGGGCCTTTGAAGACCAGCCTGATTTGGAGTTGGGTGCTGGTGCCCCAATCCTGTGGGTGAGCCGACTGCAGTGTGCGGCTGTGCGAGGTCCTGGTTCTATTTTATTTTTTATTTTATTTTTAGTTGTTTAACCAGGAATAGCACACTAAGCTGAAAGCTTTTTAACAGGAGCGACTTTGCTCCTGTAACTCCTGTAAGTCCTGTAAGTCCTGTGACTTTGCGACTTTGACTTTGTGATTTTGCCAGGTAGCTGGTGATTTAGGCTGGTGTCCCCTAAGGTTTTTCCTCATGAGGCCTGCCGATAGGTGGACCTTGATGGGGGCCTGTAGCAGTGGCCGCGGACTTGCTGTTTGGCCTCCCAGTAGGATTTGTCAGGCCCGCTCCAGCTCCAGAGCAATTAAGACCTGTTGCCATCTATCTTGGACCTGTCTCCTCCAAATACAGTCAGATCTTTCTATATTTCTTCATTTATAAGTCTGCTTTGAAGACAGTGAGAGCGTCTTCTCTTTGTTTCCGGGACAGTGAGAGTGTGCCGTGCTAACAAGAGTGTCTGGACATTTTCTCAGTAATTCCACCCATAGTAGTGAGAGTACTTTGGGGGTTGGGGAGATTATTGTGATTTTCCATTTACCAGTCTCCTGTGGTGGTGGTGCGAGGAACTCAGGGGGCTGGAAACTTTAAGTATATCTGTATATTGACTGGGTTTGTGGGCCTGGAGTTTTGGGGTGGGGGGTTATTCTGGGATTTGTCTGTGCCCCTTAATCTGCTGCTATTTGGAGACTTCTTGAAATTGTGTGTTGTACGCTACATGACTATTGCCTGGATTAAAGCCTGTTATTTATTAACAGCAGAGGATTTTCTTTTTTACAGAGTTTTGTGGGATTTATTATTTTAAGTTATTTTGTTTTATTGTATTAGACTGTAGGTCAGCTAAGTATTACGATGTGCTGGAGGCCTGCCCTCAAGGTCGTATGCTATTCACCCTCTGCCCTTCACGCCCTCCGCCCATTTTTTCCTCCCCAATTGCATTTTACAACCTACCAACACTGTCGAGTGTTGGGTATTGCTCGCAGGGGGAGGAGAATGGTGCCGGTGGTGAACAGTGGAGGGTGAATGAGCGGGGCCACCACACTGGGGTCATGAGATCCAGGAGACACCCTGTGGCAAACTGGAACCCAGAACATGATTTACCATGCCTGGTCTCCATAACCAAGAGCACCACCAATATTGGTAGGCAGGTGGCCAGGGCAGCCCTGGAAGTTCGTCCAACTCGGGCTGTGTTATGCAATGCCAGATCCATCAAAAACAAGACTGCAGTTATTGCAGGTCTTGTAGAAAGTGTGGATCTGGCTTGCATTACAGAGACCTGGCTGGATGAGAATTCTGGCCCCATTTTGGAGGCTTCAGTTCCGAACGGGTACTCGGTGATTCTCTGCCCAAGATTGGATCACGGGGGGAGGGGCTGTGGTCTGTTTTAAGACCAAACTTAACCTCACGAATGTCACAGTTGAGGAAGCTGAGTCATTTGAGTGTACCGTGGTAGCAGGTGTAGGCTGTAGGATCACCCACATCTACTGTCCACCCCGAAATGAGAAGCGATTCCTTCAAGAAGTGGCAGACTTCATCATTGACATGGCATTCGAATCACCCAAACTGATGGTTCTGGGTGATTTTAATGCCTGGGTCAATGACGAACTCTCGCAGTTTGGACAGCACTTCCTCCAGTTGATGTCATCTCTGGGACTTACCACTGCTACTCACAAGCATGGTCACTCCCTTGACTTGTTTTTTCTCCTGGGGATCGAGGCCTCTGATTTGGGGGTGGAAACAGTTGGGTGATCTGATCACTACACCATGGGGTTTAGTTTTAGCAGCCCCCCTCATAGGTCTACCCCTGTGGAAATGGTCAGGTATCGCCCTTTACAAGACTTTAGTTCGGAAGGCCTGGTGGCGGTACTTGACCTATCGCCCTTTCCAGTGGCAAACAATGACCCAGATGCTCTCATGGTAGCCTATAATATGGCTATCTTGGTGGCTCTGGATGTCATTGCTCCCATCCGTGTTCGTCCTCTCTCCCTTCACCTTCAGTTTCCTTGGTTTGATGGGACTTTGAGGGAGATGCGGCGACTAAGGCGAAGGTTAGAGTTTTGCTGGAGTAGATCTTCCCTTGATGCCGACCGCCTTAAATTGATAGAGCATTATTAGGCCTATCAATTTGCAGTCACCCGTAAGAAGGCAGAGTTCCTGTCTGGGGAGATTGCGGCTGCTCAGAATCGACCAGCTCAGCTTTTTCCTACTGTGGACAGGCTGTGCAACCCAGCCTGTCTGCAGGTTCGAAGGGCTTTTTCGCAACGGGAGTGCGATGAACTTGCTTGATTCTTTGCTACTAAGGTGGCTGACATTAGGGAAGCACTTCAACCAGCACACTCTAAGGGCATTGCTTTGGATTAGTGTGAGGCTGCTGCCCCTCGGTTTCCTGGAGTTCCTTCGACCGACCGGAATTCATGGATATCATGCAGACTGTCCAGGATGCATGCCCTATGTGCTGTAGTTTGGATCCAGGACCAACTACCCTGATTTTGGGTTGTATCGACTCTATTGGTCCGGTCCTAGCATGGATAGTCTGATGCTCCTTGGAAACAGGTGAGTTTCTGAGCTCCCTGAAGGAGGCGGTGGTGACACCCCTCCTGAAGAAAGCTTCTTTGGACCCTGACTGCCATGCAAACTACAGACCAATCTCTAACCTTCCCTTTTTATTGAAGGTGATTGAGGAGGTAGTGGCTGCATAACTGGAGAACCATTTGACCATCCATGATATCTTTGAACCCCTCCAGTCTGGTTTTCGAAAAAGGCATAGTACTGAGACAGCGATGGTTCGGGTGGTCAATGATCTCCTGATGGCTAGGGATCAGAGGAACTGTTCCATTCTGGTTCTTCTAGATCTCTCATCAGCCTTTGACACTGTGGACCATGGGGTTCTTCTTGAGAGTCTGAGGTTTATCAGTAGACTATCGGATGTAGTACTTAGGTGGTTTACATCTTACCTCACTGGGAGAACGCAGAGAGTGGTTTCTGGGGTTTATTCCACAGATCCAGTTTTTCTGTCTTGTGGGGTCTCTCAGGGCTCGGTGCTATCCCCCATGTTGTTTGCAGTGGATATGCTACCCCTCGGAGACATTATAAGAAGGTATGGGCTGAGGTTTCACTGCTATGCCGATGATACCCAGCTCTACCTTTCTTTTGCACAAAATCAGGATGGAGCTCTCTCAGTCTTTAATAACTGCCTTAGCGAAATCCAGGAGTGGATGGATTCGAGTTGGTTGAAGTTGAACTCGGAAAAGACTGAGGTGTTGGTAGTGGAGTCGGCTCGCCAGATAGGAGGGCCGAGGGCTGGTTCACCCTCTGGACTTTATCTCGGAGGTGTTTCACTCCTGATCTCTGAACAGGTGCGTAACCTGGGGGTAATTTTTGATGAGAGATTGACTCTGCATTTGCAGGTGTCTGCCGTCGTCAAGTCCTTATTTTACCATCTGAGGAATATCTCCAGGATTAGGCATCTTGTTCCATCCGGCGATCTTCCGACACTGGTCCACGCCTTTGTGTCCTTGTGTCTGGACTATTGCAATTCCGCTTATCTAGGGCTTTCTGGGGTTGAAATCAGCCGCTTGCTGCTGGTGCAGAACGCTGCGGCCCGGCTTCTGACTGGTACCTCACAGTCCAGCCAAATTTCACCAGTGTTGCACGGACTGCACTGGCTGCCAGTACAATGGTGGATCACCTTTAAAGTCAGTCTCCTGACTTATAAAGCCCTACATGGACTTGGCTACCTGAAAGAGCTCCTGGTTCCTTACTGCCCTGGGCGATCGCTCCGTTCAGCTGGCGAGGGGTTGTTAGAGACCCCGAGAGTGTCTTTGAAATCTTCTGGGGCTCATACATTTATGTATGTGGCCCCTACCCTCTGGAATTCTCTACCCTGCCAGTTACGGGAATGCGCGACGGTGGAGGGATTCAAAAAAGGCCTAAAATCATATTTGTGGATGTATGCATTTGGAGTTTGATTATATTAACTGGGTAGTTGTAATATGCAAAATTGTAACTGTTTTTACTCTGTACAGCACCTTGGTTTTGTGAAAGGTGCCTTAAAAATAAAGTTTTATTATTATTATTATTATCCAGTAGGTAGGGAAATGAGCAGACTTGGTGGGCCAAGCGGTCCTTATCTTCCGTCAAAGTCTATGTTTCTATGTTTCTAAATATTTTTGTTGAAAAACTGTTTTGCCAGTCGATTACGAATAAATATGGCAAGACAGATGAGGGGGATTGCAGGCAGGCAAGTGGGAGCTGACTGAGGTGACTGAGTAAGGAAACAACAAATCAGAATATGTTAAAAATATATCACAAATCATAGTAAGTAGCCTGGTTCTCTTGCTGCAGTGCTGCCTGCACGTTTCAAATCTGGCAAGTAATGCAGGCAACTAAAGTGCTCCTTCCAACCCCCTGACCAAGGTGCCATGCCAATTTGCTTCAACTATCAAAGGAATTATGCAAAGATGCAAACTCTGACTCTGCTGTTGTCTCCAGTGTCCCTTGGTCCTTCCCCCACCATTAACCCAAATGCTATTTTTGTTTTGACCGTTGTGATGAATTTTAAATTACATTCATTTTTCTTCTTTGGGCCTGGGCTGGTAAAGTGAGTATATGGGTGCCAGTACAAGGCATGCAAGGGCAGGGCTCCTGATAGGGGTAAAATATTTTGCTTGGGGAAGCACCATTTTAAAGTTCACCAGGGAGTACCACATATCCTAAAGCTGGTCCTGGCTGTCTGGATTAAGGCATTAATTATTTCCAGTCTGGTGAGCGTGAGATGTATTTGTAGTGGGCATTCACTGTTGCAAGAGAAAAAATTTATTTTCTGCAGTGCTACTTATTAGTGCATATCAGTACAGTTAAAGTGCCAGAGAAATCTTGAGCATTTTTTTTTATTGCTAGACTTTTTGCTTTGTGGTCAGATCTAGCAGGCTGTAGTTGCTGTAGTGTGGGGGTGGGCAAAGATTGCACAGGGCACTGCAGAGAGCCAGAATCAGCTAGTAACTAGAGAAGGACACAAACTGAAGGCTGTAAAAAGACTTAGATTTGTTTTTCATTCACAAGAGTGCAATGTGCATCTATGTGGAACCCAAACAAACAGAAGTGAGAAGAAATAAGTGCAGTAGCTGGGATTTGAGGACTTTAACACAGTTGATTTATTTCGATTATTATGTTTGCTTTCCAAAGGCTATCCAAACATATTGCAATCAGTCTGAACTCTAAGAGGGCTTTAGGGTGCTTGTCCCCCTCCACCTATCACAGCTTCAGAATGCTCAAACTCCTCTCCAATCCTGCCCACTCGCTGCCTTTCTGCTGCTTTTCCCTTTGGAGTACTTGGCCAATCACAAAGCAGGAAAATGCAAGGTTGGAGTGTGTGTTTTTTTCTTGTGCAACTTGTAGTTCCTACAGCCAATGTTTCCTGTGCAGTTTGTTCCTCTTCACTACTGCTGTACAGTGCTTAATTTCTCCGCCATCCAGGAAAAACGTGTGGTCACCATGTCAACATGCACCTCAACAACTGCTTTACTGGGGGCGGGTGCTAAACGCCACTGATGGTATCTCCTGCTCCAGCCCCAGTTGTGCAATTTTATCAGTGGCAGGTGCTCAACCCCACCACCAATATTCCTCCCCCCACCTGCCAAATACAGCTGCATAATCATTTACCTGTGACAGATGCTCATTCTCACCATCGGTACTCCCCGACCCGGCTGTTACAAAAAAATCCTACACTGCCTGTCACCAGTATGCCCAACCCCTGCTGCTGGCAAACAACACCCCTGTGACACAAGCTGACTGATGGAGTTGGCTAACAACCCTCCTCGGTCATAGTATGTGACACCAGGGTGCCCAACCCCCACTGCCTCTGAACCACCCACCAACACTGCGGTGCCTAATCCCCAGTGTCAGATTCCTGATTGTAAAAAAAAGTGTCCCTCACCATTTTCTTTTTTTTTTCAACCTGAATCAAAGAAAACCATCCAGTGATGTCTTCTAGCCCCCCAGACTCCCATTCCCAACCCAGACCAACCTGTCAGCACATGCCACCACACCCCTCCTACTTACCTAATAAGGGGCTAGGGTTCCACAAAATAATCCTGCCTATGATAGCAAACATCCTTCTGCTACTGAGTCTGACCAAGAACTGACTGAAAACAGGCAAGTCAGGTTATTGGCATTTTTTTATGTGTTTTTAACTTTTACTCTTAATTTTGTCTTTTTATAACATTTGTGCCCCACAATGCCTTATTTTCACCCTTTCACATGAACAAGATAGGCGTGATTGATCAAATCCCCTCTGAAACATGTTTTATATTCACTCTGCAAAATCACTTTCAGCACAGCATTTAAAAAATTACACCTGTCTTGATCATAAGGTGGTGTAAGTATGTTTAAAATCTAAAGTCAAAGGCCCAAATATTCAGAAATGCGCCAAAATCCAGCGCAAGTCTAGCGCAGCACAAATCTGATACGCCATGGCAAAACAGGAGCCATATTCAAAGGCTGCACCTGCCGCACTGCGCCAGCACAACCCGGCTGAAACATAGAAGTTGATGACAGATAAGGACCGCAAGGCCCATCCAGTCTGCCCATTTCTTTTTCTACCTTATAAATGTGCCATCAGTCTTTCCTCTGTCAATGGCCTATCTATTCATACTCATCTGTATTGCTCTCTTATGCCTATCCCATGCCTGTTTGAAGCCCTGCACTGTATTTATATCCACCACTTCCTGGGGTAGGCTGTTCCATGCATCCACCACCGTTTCTGTGAAAAAGAACTCCCTCACATTACCCCTTAATCGGCCTTGCTCTAATCTCATGCTGTGTCCTCTTGTCCTGCTATTTTTCTTATATTGAAACAAGTTAGACTCTTTCACCTTGTTAATGCCCTTAAGGTGTTTGAATGTTTTGATCATATCGCCTCTCTCCCTCCTTTGCTCTAGGGTATACATATTGAGCTCCGTTAATCTGTCCTCATATGTTTTCTGATGCAGTCCCTGCACCATTTTGGTTGCCCTTCTCTGGACTGCCTCAATTTGGTTAATGTCCTTGTGAAGGTGTGTCCTCCAGTACTGCACACAGTACTCCAGATGGGGCCTAACCAGTGTCTTGTAAAGAGGGATTATTACCTCCCTCTTCCTACTTGTGATACCCCTACTAATACACCCCAACATCCCCCTAGCCTTACCTACTGCTTTAGTGGTCTGCTTGGATGATTTCAGATCATCTGTGATGATGATGCCCAAGTCTCTTTCTTCCCTTGTGACTGCCAGCAACTCCCCTCCCAGCCTATAGGTGGCTTCAGGGTTTCTCTTCCCTATGTGCATGATCTTGCACTTCTTTGCATTAAACCCCAGTTGCCACTCTTCTGACCATTTTGCTAATTTATCCAGATCTTTTCTCATTCTGCCCACCCTATCTTGATCATCTACTCTGTTGCAGATCTTGGTGTCATCTGCAAACAGACAAACCTTACCATCCAGTCCATCTGCAATGTCACTGATGAAGATATTGAAGAGGACAGGCCCCAGGACTGATCCCTGAGGTGCCCCACTTGTGATTTGCATCTCTTCTGACTGTATACCATTTACCACCACTCTCTGTTTTCTGCCCATCAACCAGTTTGCCACCCAGTTGACCAACTTCTGACCCACCCTGAGCCTACATAGCATATTAATCAATCTTCTATGTGGAACAGTATCGAAAGCTTTGCTGAAGTCAAGGTAGGCGACATCAACTGCTCCCCTTTTGTCCACCACTCTGGTTACCCAGTCAAAGAAATCTATGAGATTAGTTTGACAGGACCTTCCTTTTGTAAACCCATGCTGTCTTGGATCCTGTGCTCCTATGGATTCCAGGTGTTGCACTATCCTTTCCTTAAGGAGTGCCTCCATAATCTTGTCCACTAATGAGGTAAGACTGACTGGTCTGTAGTTCCCTGCCTCCTCCTTGCTACCACTTTTGTGGAGCGGGATCACATGAGCCCTTCTCCAGTCTTCTGGGACCTCTCCTGTGCTCAGAGACTCACTAAACAGTTCTGATAATGGCTCTGCTAGTTCCACCCTTAGCTCCTTTAGTACCCTGGGATGTATGCCATCAGGTCCCATTGCTTTATCCACCCTGAGCTTATCGAGCTCTTGTAGGACCCTTTCTTTTGTGAAGGTACTAGTGCACACCTCCCTCCCCCCTGCATCCATAGCGCTGAGCTGTGGGCCCTGCCCTACCTTCTCTTCAGTAAATTCTGAGCAGGAGTATCTATTTAGGATAGATGCTTTTACATAGTCCTCCTCCTCACATGCCCCCTTACCTCCTTTGATCTTAGCACTACCCCCTCTGGACTTTCTCCTTTCACTAATGCATCTATAGAAAGTCTTGTCACCTTCTTTTACTGTCTGTGCTAGTGTTTCCTTGGTTTGGGCCATTGCCTGCCTTACTGCCTTCCCTGCTTCCCTTAGGGAAGTTTGGTATGCCTCCCTATCTTCATTCCGCTGTGTTCCCTTATATTTGCTGAAGGCCAGCCTTTTGGCTCTGACCTTTTCTGCTACTGTTTTGAGAACCAAAGTGGTTTCCTCCTCTTCTTTGCACTTCCTTTTCTCTAACACAATGGGATGTTGCTTCAAGTACTGCATCCTTAATGCTTGCCCACTTTGCCTGCACCCCCTCACCTGTATTTCTTTTTGCCAGGGCTAGCTTAACTCTGTTGGCTATCTTATCAAAGTCAGCTCTTCCAAAGTCCCATATTTTTGTCTTGGAATGGGATGATTTAGTTCTAGTGGCCAAATTGAACCATACCATGTAATTAGTCATTGGCCCTCAGGTGACCTTCAACCTAGAGACCTGTGATCCTTTGCCTGTTAGTCAGTACTAGATCCAGGATAGCCCTGTCTCTTGTGGGTTGTTGTACCAGTTGTTTGAGACCCCCCCTTACAGGAAATCCACCATGTGTCTAGTTCAGGCAGATGTTCCTGCTGGTATTGACCAATCTGTATCTGACATGTTGAAGTCTCCCATTATTGAACCTCCCCTTTAGCTGTCATGTTTTGTGTATCTTCTAACAGTAATATGTCTATGTCCTCCCCCTGGTCTGGGGGCCTTTAAACAACTCCAGTTCATATGGCTGTCCCATTTCCTGTTTCCAGGGTGACCCACAGTTCTTCTGGCTCCTTATGTCTATTCTGAATTTCTGTAGCTTTGATATTTTCATTGACATACAGGGCCACTCCACCCCCCTTTTTGCACCTCGGTCTCTTCTGAACAGTACATAGCCAGGTACTAAAGTCTCCCAAGTGTGGTTACTGGTAAACCACATCTCGCTAATTGCTACTATGTCCAGATTAGCCTCTGTCATTATTGCCTGCAGGTCTGGGATCTTGTTTCCCAGACAGCGAGCATTTGAGTACATGTTTTTCCATTGGCCAGATTTCAATGTGTTAGTTGTTGGGTGAGGTCTGGCGTTTCCCATGTGCGTCATATGGGGAGCCGGACCTTTTTCCTTACCTGGTGATGCAAATGAACTGCAAACATGCTGAACTCCTGTTTGACCACTAGTTGAGGGGGGGGAGGGGTGTTCTTCCATTCGACTATAGGTGCTGCACCTCTCCCCATTTGCTAGTTTAAATATTCTGCAAAGACATCAAACTTCTGCCCCAATGCACTGACTCCTCCTTAGTCAGATGCAGTCCATCAAATTTAAAGAACTTTCGCCTCCCAAAACTGTTGCCAGTTCCCTACAAATTTGTGTCCTTTCTCCTGGCACCAGCCCTTGAGCCACATGTTTAGCTCTCCTTCTCCCCTTCTCTGACCTTCTGTCCATCTGCCCCTCTCCCAGACTGGCAGGATCTCAGAGAAGGAGATGCCGGATGAAATGGATGATAATTTGTCACCCAGCCTGGTCAGGTGTTCCTTGGTCTCCACAACTGACCAGCTGGCAAGATCATTAGTCCCTATGTGTACCAGGACGTCAATGTTTTCTCCTGCTTCCTGAACAATTTTAGCAATGTGGCCAGTGTCTCTCCATGCTGATGTACCTGGGAGACATCTGACCATTACCCCTGGCTGGAGATAGGTATCAACTCCCTTGAATCAAGGAGTCTCCTATAATCAGAAGTTTTTTGGATTTCCTTTTTGCTTTTTTTTGTTTTGGTTCCTGTTTTGGGCGAGTTTTGTTGTGCTAGCTAATGTGCTGCAGTGTCCTGCTCTGCAGTGTCCTCTGCCCCTTTGTTTGATTTCGGAGATAGAGGTAGATTCCTGTTTGTAGTTTTTTTATGGTGTTTGGAGGTAATATGTTGGAGAGCACCGAGTGATGGGGCACCTGATTTGCCCCTCCTAACCACCTGCCAACCTTCTGGACCAACTACCCTCTGCGGTCGAGGTGCTTCTGTTGGATGTTGGGGAAATGACGGGTGGATTTTATAATACATTTCCTCTTGAATATGCAATTTGAGGCATGCAATCTCTGCCCATGCTGCCTGGAGCTGAGCCCTTAGATCTCCAATGGCCCAGCATATAAGACAGTGTCCTAAATCCTGTAAAACTGCCCTTCTGAAAAGTGTTCCTCAGTACCTGCAGTTAATGATATCCATTCCAGATAAGTCGCTGAGTTTATAACCTGGTCAGAGTAATTAGAAGGAAGAAAATGAAAGCAAAAGTTTGAATTTGTGTTTTGTTTGTTTTTGTATAACTTGTTATAACAAGTTAAATTACTAGTGCCCCTGTAAATGAGGTCACTGTGTGGATACCCCACTGATCCACCCCTTCCTGCTTTGCCACAGGAAATGTCATGACCGTGCTACCCTATAAAAGGAGTGTAGTATGGGGTGGTTGGGGATGGGGTGGGTGGCTGGGCCCTTCCCTTGCCGAAAAAGAAGAACCATGGAAGAAAGAAACAAGGAGGTAAGAGCAGAAACAATCAGCCAGCAACAAATGCAGTAGCCCTGAAAGCTTATCCTAACGATAGATCAAACTGTAAAATCTGTAAAGCACCACCTGTAATAATTTCACAGAAGATATACCCTGTAAGAAACACTTTGCTACAGAGAAAAATAAAGCAGTAACAGAAGATATACCTTGCAAAAGACAATTTGAATCAGAGGATTACAGCAATAATCTGTTAGCACACATACCTGTAGGCACACCCTGTAATAATGCAGCAGAAGGTATACCCAGCAACAACAATTTGAATCGAGAAAAATAAAGTATTAAAATGTTAGCAACAAACAGTAACAATCTCTGTGAGTAAAAAATAAAAATAACAACACACAGTAAATCTGCCTAGCCGAAAGAAGCCTTAATCCTTTCCCTTGCTCTGGTAAGGTTTTTTGCTTTGTCCTTTCAAGCAACCTAGAAGGAAAGCACTCAGGTGAAGCTAGGTGCCTTGGCCAGCAAACCTAGTCTAGAATATGGCACAGTTTCCCCATGGTGCAACCAGAGTTGCGCCATGGAGCAAGCACAGTTGCACCATGGCACAGAAAGAGAAGCCCCAGCAACTGTGAGAGCAGAGCAGCACAGCAACAGAGGGGGGCACGGCACAGAGAAGAGACCCAGGGACAGAGCCAAGGAAGCACAGTGACAGGCCACAGGAGGCCAAAACCAGCAGGGCACAGCAGGCCGCACATAGGCACTCAGACCCCCCCAGAACACAACAGTGGCACAGATAGTAGGCAACAGGAGGTGCCAATGGCCAATCGAGGGCCACCAAGGGAGCCCCCCCACAGACTGCAGGCCATGCCACTTCCACACACCCAGACCAGAGCAGGCCACACCCAGGACCACACAGCCAACACACACACACATGCCACACAGGCACACAGGCAGCCCACACAGTAGGCACGGAATACGCCGGGAGCCACGTAGTGCGGCAGACCACAAGGGACAGGCCGCACAATGCCAAGTAGGAGTCCCAACACAGCATGCGGCCAGTACCCGACCAAAGACCATGGCCATGTGCCATCACCACAAACATACCCCTGACAGCTGCCCCATGGGCACCCCAAGGCACAGCCACCGACCGAGGAGAGGGCACCACCACAGTGGGACACACCACAACACACAGCAGTGAACCACAGAAGCACAACATGGGCCCTGACACATGCACACCACACGGACAGGCACTGGGCCACTGCAGCATGGCTCTGCACGCCACCTGCAAAGCAGACACTGACACAGGCAGGTAAGTCAAAATAGATATATTTCAAAGAAATTATATACAGCAACAAGGGGGTGGGAAAGGGTAGGAAAGTGAGGGATGGGGACAGGGAACAGGGACTGTACAGTGGAATGGGGGACTATAGGGAGAGGTGCAGCAGAGGAAATGGGAATGCTGGGGCTCATTCGCCGGCGGCTTTGGCCAACCGTCCCTTGGTGTCTCGCCACCTCCTCTCCTCCAGAATCATGCAGCGCACCTGCAGCACAACCTCCATTGTAGTCAATGCTATCAATAGCAGCTGCTGGAGCAGCCTGCAGTACACGGGCCTCCATCTGCGATGCTGGACACCTATGACAACGGACAGGACAGGTGATCATTGCAATGTCCCAAGAAACCATGCCCACCCACAGTGTGCAATGGGCAGTGGGAACACCACCCCCAAAGGGCCTGTACCGGCCACCCGCAGGGGTGTAGGCCAGCGCCTGCCAGCAACGTGGCACACCACGACAGTGAACAGAGGTGATCCCCCTCACACAATGGCCACCCACCTGAGCAATGACAGTCACATGGCACAGTGCACTGGCAGCACCACAGCAACATCAGTGGCAGTTGGGCGCACTCCCACCCCACCAACAGCCAGCACACATGTCCAATGGATGCGCCACAGTGGCAAGCACCACACACAGTGCAACACACACAGCTTCCATGGCACACAGCACAGGCGGCCATGCCCCCACCCACACCCCTACCACCCCCCATGTAGTATGTGAAGGACCATGACAGTGTCTACCTGCCCTCCATGGCCCCGCTGGTGCTGGAGCCACTCCTGTGCTGCCTCCATGGCCCACTGTGGCCTGCTGACCTGCTGCTGCTGTTGAGACTGCTGCCGCCACCCTCTGGCAATTCTCAGGCCCTGGGAATGGAACATAGACAGGTACACATCAGTAAATATCCACAGCAGCTGCCCACCACTCCCACCCCTGTGCACAGGGTGAGCCCCTGCCCGACACATCCCGCACTGCTGCATCACAATGCAAGCAGCAGCTGGCAATGCCACCCCACAATGCACACAATGGCAGTGCACCACTCTGCAGGGCATGCCAGGCAGCCTAACCAACACCACAGTACAGCACCAGGGCACACATGCAATATGGGCCTACTCACCTGGCTGTGGCACAGCCCCACACCTGATACGTGCCCTCCAGCCTCCTCAGGTGCTCTGGGTCTCTCCTCACAAGGTCGCCATATCTGTGGTGGCACTGCTCCCCCATCTTGGCCACCCAGTCCGCTGCTGCAGTGTGGCAGCAATCCCCTGCCACACTGCGACCCTGGGCTGCTGCAGGGGCACCTGGCCAAACAGTTGGGGGGGTGTGGGGCTGGACACAGGTGACCAGATTCACAAGCTCGACCTGTGTCCAGTTCTGTGGTCTTGGTGCTCTTTGCTGCACCATCCTGCGAGATGAAGCCGGTGAGCAAAATGGAGGCAGCAAGCACACGTAGCCACGACATGCGTCAGATGCGCGAAGTGAGGGAACATGCGCTGTCTCCACCCATCGCTCAGTATCGGAGATGCACGGCATGGGCGTGGCTAGGCTGGGTCACCAGGTGAGGGGTGACCCAGGGGTCAGGGGTCACAGCAGGGGTCAGGGGTCACCCATCTCTGTGCAGTGCACACGTGCGTGATAGCAGGCCTGGCGCATCATGTGCCATGCCCCCTCATTGTGCAGTTGGCACACCGTACATGATTGACACCATGATACCATTCGGCATATGTGCACTGCAGGCCTGCGAATTGTGCATGCATGTGCATTGCGCCACGACTTGCTCCAGAGCAATCTCATTGCGCACGGAGCAAAATCGCGATATTCAGATGCCACATGCAAATGAGCTCATCAGCCAATGCGCGTGCTCTAGGGGCATTAGCATGTCATTACCGTTGCGCCAAAGCTCATTTGCATGCGTTGCGCTATATAAGCGCCACAGAACAGCACAGGCCATGGACTGGTATTGCATCCTTTCGAGGTAAGTTGCGCATGCTACTGCAGCTCACTGGGAGCAGCCAGCACAGCAGGGTGGGACGGAACAGGGTGATGCTGCTACTGACACACTATGCTGTCCCTTTCCCCAGGAAGTGACATGTCGGAACGTGAGGATGGTGAGGAGCGTGGGCCTGCTTGCAAGCTCACGCTAAGTTTCACAAAGGTGAACACAGAGGCCCTGTTCTATGCCTACCTTGACAGGGAGCCCCTGTTGAGTGGTGCCAAGGGCACACTTCAGGCAAGGGTTGGGGTCTGGGAGGAGGTGGCGGCATGCGTCAACCAGTAGGGCAGCCAAGAGCAGTCAGCACAGGAGTGCAGGAAGAAGGTGGGTATGGACAAGAGGCACATCAAGTAGAAGGTGGCGACCATCCGTGTGGCCCGAAATGCCAACAGAGGGGGGCCTGCAGATGTGCCACCACTCACGGCGCAGGAGGAGTTGGTGGCAGCCACCATGCACCGCAGCATGGTGGAGGGTGTGCCTCTTGGCAGATTCCAGACAGGTGGCAGCCCATCACTGCATGGTACGTATGTCATCTATGCACAGCTGGGGGCATGTAGGGTGCATACATGGCCATGCTGGCGTGCATGCAGCCGGCATGCCTGCCACATGCATGTGTGCGCACCCACGTGCATGCCATGCTGCAGGACACATTCAGTGGCAGTGTGGGGGGGCACATGTGGGCAATGCATCACTAACTTGCCTCTCTTTCTCTTGCAGCACCAGCACGCCTCTGTGCAGATGATGGAGCGCCGGCAGCGGCAGCAGCCGTGGCCACTGGACCAGCCCCAGAGGACAAGCCTTCCACCTCCACAGGCATCTGGGGGCCCAACAGGCTGCAGCTCACCACCACCGTGCAGGCAGATGTCCTGGACCTGGGGTCAGACAAGGCCCTGGATGTGTTCTTGCAGGATGCCAGCCTTGGTGTCCTGTGCGCAGAGACACAGATCGGGGTAGAGTCTGACACCGATCATGACATGACGCTCATTCTGGACAGCATGGCTACCATTGTGGGGGAAACACCCCTGCTGGCCACTGGCACAGGTAGCACGCCCAGCGCTCTGCCAGCTGCAGAACAGCTACCCGCCACCACTGCAGGCGCAGCTGTGTGCGCTGCCCTGGCTGTGCCCTGTGGTGGAGGTGGTGCAGCCGCACAGGCGCTGGGTGGCATGCAGCAGCTGGATGGGTGACAGCAGCAGGCTGCGGGTGCCACCGGGCAGCCTGACACAGAGTCCACCGCCAGTGCACCTGCCATACCCAATCCCCCTGCAGACCCCACTGTGCAGCATTCACCAGAGAGGGGGGCTGTGCAGCATGGCTGGTAATCACATGGGGATCAGTGTCCAGCCCAGGAGCCCCAGGATGCCTACCAGCTGGCTGAGCACACCTGCTTGCTGTGGGCATCCATTCAGTAACAGGTGCTGCTCTCCATTGGGGTGTGCACACTGTGTGTGGAGGTGTGCCAGTTAGCCAAGCAGCAGGAGAGGGGCACAGCACAGATCCTGGTGGGGATGCAGCACATGCAGGAGGCCATGACTGCATCCTTGGATTGCATTGCCACTGTGATCTCAGATGGCTTTGTGCTGCTGGCTGCCACGGAGCATGGGCAGGCACAGATGACCCCCGCAGTGCGCTGTCCACCCCGCATACCCAGCGTCAGGTGACCCTAGTGCAGTCAACGACAGGCTCTGATGTTGGCATCCCAGGCACTCCCGGGACTGGGCTGTTTGGGCACCTTGACACACCCAAGCAGACACGGTCCCTGTCCCGCAGTTCCACCCCTGGGGGGCTGTTGCACACACCCCCATGGCTGATGTGCAGCCTGTGGCTGCCAAACAGCCCAGGTACGGCTACCCCCATAGCCATGGTGGCCATGGTTCCATGCAGCAGAACTGATATGTGGGCTGCCCCGCCTGCGGTCTGCAGCTGCTACCCAGTGCGCACATGGGTGGTTTGTGTGTGCCTACCAATTGTGTGGCACTTGTGTGTCTCGCCATACACTGCCTGTGTGCGTGCTTGCCCGTCCGCTGGGCCGTGAGGTGTGGGCGTGATGACAGCAGTCTTGCACCGGTTGTGCCTGTGCACCAGTGCGATGCATCTGATCCAAGCCACATACCCACGCCTGTGTGTGTGGGTGCGTGTGTGTGTGTGTGTGTGTGTGTGTGTGTGTGGCATGGGGCTGTGAGTGGTACTGTGTGTGGGGGTGTGCCCCTGTCTCCCCTACCCCTGCCTCATGCCTCCATGTGTGCATGCCCAATGCCGTGCATGCCTCTGCATGTATGCTGTACCTGCTTGTGCGGCCCATGCATGTGTGTCACGCCACCTACCTGTGTGCACCATAGTGCTCCTGTGCAATGGTGTCCCAGTGTCATATCGTCTGCTGTTGCAGCCGAGGATCCCTCCACCCAGGGGGTGGCTGTCCACCTCCATCCAGCCCATTTCCCCCATCATCCCCACTACTGTCACCCTCATCAGCCTCGACAGCTATCCCACAGTCAATGGCCATATTCTGCAGTATGCAGCAGGCCAGGAATAGGCCACAGGCTTTCAAAGGGCTGTACTGTAGGTCACCATCTGACCTGTCTAGGCAATGAAACCATACTTTCCGCATGCCAAAGACCCGCTCGATGATGTTGCACATGCTGGCGTGTGCCTCATTGTAGCGTTCCTCTGCTGGGGACGATGGGCGCCGGTAGGGGGTGAGCAGCCAGGGCAGCAGTGGATAGGTGCTGTTCCCTGTGTGGATAATGACATGGTTAACCCTCTGTTATTCTATGCTGTGCCCCATGCCTATCCGTGGTGCCCACGACAACATGCACACCCTGCCCTCCCCATCCCAAGGTACGCTCTGCCTATCGCCACTTGCCCATGCCATACTCACCCACTAAGTGGCCCATGAGGATGTCCCCACGTTCAGACCTGTGGCACAGTACAGAGCTATGCCAGATGAATGCATCATGTGCACTCCCAGGGTGTGTGGCACAGACATTGGTTATGTGCCCCATGGCATCGCACACCACCTGGCAGTTGACACTCGGGCTCCTCTTCCTGTTGATGTATGCCACATCCTCAGGGCCAGGTGGCATGTGGATGCCCACGTGGGTGCAGTCAATGGCCCCAATCATGCCAGGCATATGTGCTTCCCTTCGGAAGTCCTGCATGGTTACTGTATGCTCTGCCTGTGTGCTGGAAATGGATGCATTCCAATGTATGTGGCAGCAAAGCATTAAGGAACTATGTGAGGAGGTGGCATGTGGCCCACTAGGTTACGCCTGTGGTGTATCCTGTTGGTCTCTGGAAGGTGCCCATGGTGAGCAGGCACATGAAAGCTGTCACCTTCATCTCCACGGACATGGTGTGGCTCCGTTTGGTGGGTGCCTGCATCTCCTCACCACACAGCTCACAGAGCTGCCTCAGAATGGCCCTGTTCAGGAAGTACCAACCCACAATCTCTGTGTCACAGTACTGCTCAAAGGTGATGTGGGCATGGTACCACCTGTGTCGGAAATATCACCGGCAGGCCCTTCCACGGCCACGTCGCTGCTCCTCCTGCCCCCTCACATCCCTCATTATGGCCTCCATCATGAGGGACACACTATCCATGGCTCTTGCTGTCCTATATCCCCCTGGGTGGTTGGCTGCTGCTGGCTGTGTGCCACCCTGGTGCACTGCCTGGCAGTGTGTCTGTCTGTCTCTCTCACTCTCTCTGCCCCGTCTCCCTCTTCAGTGCCACCTCTGTCTGTCTCTCTCTGTCTGTCTTTCTGTCTTTCTTTCCTTCTTTCTTTCTTTCTCTCTATCACTTTCTCTCTCTCTCTCACTCCCTCTCACCTGGTGCAAGTGCTGTCTGTGCGCTTTCGCCCTGTATTTATAGGAATAAGTCTGCTTGGCACATCTTTGATTTGTTTGACACTTGCACCATGGTTTCACAGTTGAATAACCCACTGCAGTGTATATTCATGGGAACACCCCCTGCACTTGCACCTGCATTCATTATAGTTGCACATTGGCGCAATGAGAGATGCGCTGCACACTGGCTCCTGCTGAATATGGCTCCTTGGCGCAAGTCCGCACTTGTGCCAGCACAACTCATTTGTGCCATGTGCAACTGCTTTTAATATCCAGGCCCAAATCTCAAAAAATAAGAAAGTTACCCCACCTCATGAACAACAGGTGTAATTTTTCAAAGTTTGCCCAAACATGTTTTCACAGTTGTGTGGCAAAATGAAGTTGTGGGCAGTGTTTCATGAATGACATCTGTTATGGTCATAAAGTGGTTTGATAAAAAGCCCATGTTGAAAATCTGGGGTCAAAATCTGAAAAAACAACATTATGAAGAAATGCTGATATGTTTCAATGTTTACTCAAAACACTGTTTTTTTGTGTTTGTTTTTTTACATTTTGAACTCACATTTTCAACTTGTTCTTTTTTCTTCATCCCACCTCATGAACATGGCAGGTGTCATTTTCAAATCCCCCTCCACAACCTATTTTCACAGTCATTCCACAAAATTATGTTTTGGGTGGGATTTGATAAATGACACCTGTCATGAAAGGAGGGATATGGGAGACATGATAGAAACTTTCAAGTACCTCAAGGGAATCAACAAAATCCAAGAGAGTAGCATCTTTCAGAAAAAGAGATATGCAAGAACAAGGGGGGCGCAGTTTGAAGATAGAGGGGGGACGGCTCAGTATTTTTTCACAGAGAGGGTGGTGGACTCATGTAATGGCCTTCCTGAGGAGGTTGTGGGGTCAAAAACAGTGGGGGGGATTCAAGAATGCATGGGCTAGACATAAGGCAATTATAGTGGAGGGGTAGGAGGAAGTAGGCTGTTGGTTAACTAGGATCTGCAGCTTGTCCAATAGGTAAGGAAATGAGCAGACTAGGTGGGCCAAGAGGTCCTTATCTGCCATCAAAGTCTGTGATTCTGTCTCTATGAGGCTAAAGGTACATCAGAAAAGAAGCACAAAAAGTCAAAGCCATAGGTGCAAATAGAAAGCCAGAATCTGAGTCCCAACCCATCTGGCAGATAAAGTAAGAATAAATAACCTAAGGTTATGACCATCAGCAGGGATGAGAGGAAAACAATCCTAGTGGAGGAAATGCCTGGGGATCCAAGACTTCAGGTTGCCATTCCCACAGGTGTAACACAATACTATTAATCCAAGTGCGAGTATGACCTGTGCTGCCCTGCTGCAAACGACAGAATGAGAGCTTCTCCTTCTTACCTAAAGGACTTCCAGCCACAGAGAAATGGAAGACTGTCCTCTAGGAGCATAGCTGTTGCCATGCTAGGAAACACTGGGATTCAAACATCCCAAGGAAAAGCAGGAGACTGTTACAGCTGTATTCTTCCTGGCAGCCCTAAGACTCTCCCCTAATAAGGCTAAATGGAAATAAGATGCAATCCCTTAAGAAGCTTGGTTAGTTGCAATATGAAGCCATTGAGGGACAAAGTGTAGTTTGTTGCAGTGGGAAGCCATAGAAGGGGAAGGCACACTGAGTCCTTGAGCGGCAGAGAGTGGTTATGTGCCCAGTTGTTGGAGGGGTGTATACCTGTTAGTCAATGGTGGGGTATGTAGTCTGATAAACTGAAAGGTCAGGACTTCAGAGGGAGGTCAAACTGGTTGGCATGCAACACAACCAGGGTTCTGCCAGTGTCTGCCAGTTCTTTGGCAGAATATGGTCTGAGTGGACCAATATGCATTTCAAAGAAGTGCACTGAACAGTGAAGAGTAATTTGATTTGACTTCGATGATGGCCTAGGTGCTGGCATTACAGAGCTGTTTATACTGAAATAAGTCCTCTGGGGAGTTGGCGATTGGGCTTAATTTACATATTATCAGAAATTAGATAATCAAGAAGCCCCGCTTTGAAAATCCTGAACTGAAAGAAGAATTGAGGATTGCCATTTGGTGGTGGTGGTTGGGGGAACAGTAAAGTCTGTTGATTTACTGATATATGCCACACACCAATTGCACCCTATAAAATAGGAAACCCATAAGAAATGTCAATAAAACGTTGTGAATGAGCAAGGGTTGAGCTTGCTATAACTGGATTTGATTAATGACTGGAGATGTGTGGCTATCTCCACTGGTAAGCTTCCCACTGACCACTCTCAAATTTTTAGCTGATTGCACTTTATTTAAAAGTGAGCATTAAGAAACCAGTTCAGGTCAGTTGAAGATTTACATATTAAAGTAGTTGCCCAACATGGGGTTCACCTTGTCCTCTGGTGGATGGGCGTAATTCACATCTCAGCTGAAATCTGATAAGAAAGTAACCCCTTTTGAAAATGGTAACATTCTAACGGATTGCCATATGAGGGGAGTGAATGCACTGGATTCTGTTTACATAGAAGTTGATGGCAGATAAGGACCACTTGGCTCACCCAGTCTGCCCTATTTTCCCTACCTACAGTGCCACCATAGATCCTACCCTGTCTTCAGTTTGCAACCCCCCCCCCCGCCTTACTGTTAAGTTTCCCATGCTCTCTTGAAACCTGTAACTGTTTTAGCCCCCACCACCTCTGTTGGGAGGCTGTTCCAAACATCCACCGCCCTTTCCATAAAGAAGTGCTTCCTCACACTTCCTCTCAGTGCCCCCAAGCTTTAAAGTGTGAGACCCTCATCCTCGAGCATTTTTTCTCTGGAAAATGCTCCCCCCACTATCTTGTTTATTACTGTGAGGTATCTGAATGTTTCTCCCATATCCCCCCTTTTCACTCACCTTTTCTTCTAGGGAGCACATATTTAATTCCTTATGCATTTCCTCATAGGGTTTCTGATGCAGGCCGTGTAACATTTTGGTTGCCCTCTTTTGTACTGCCTCTACCCTGTCCATGTTCTTTTGGAGGTGGGGCCTACAGAACTGAGTACAGTACTCAAGGTGGGGTCTTACTAGAGATCTACACAGGGGTATTATTACCTCCATCTTTCTGCTGGTGATGCTCCCGCCTATGCATCCAAGCATCCCGCTAGCCTTTCCCACTGCCTTGTCACACTGTTTGGTTACCTTCAGGTCATCAGAAATGCTTACTCCCAGGTCCCTTTCCTGTTTTGTGACTGCTAGTATTTCTCCCAGTTGATATATTGCCCTTGGGTTTCTGTGCCCCAAGTGCATGATTTTGCACTTTTTTGCATTGAAGCCCATCTGCCAAACCTATGACCATTCTTCCAACCTTTTTACATCTCCTGTCATTCTTTTCACCCCCTACGGTGTGTCTACTTTGTTGCAGAGTTTTGTGTCATCCACGAACAGGCACACCTTCTCTTCCCTTCCCTTCCAGCCCTTCTGCAATGTTTCTTTTAAAGACATTGAAGAGGACTGGGCCTAGTACCGATCCTTGTGGCACCCTACTGGTCACTTTGCCTCTCCAGAGTGGATGCCATTTACCACCACCGTCCGACTCCTATTGTCCAGCTAGCTCTCCACCCACCTTACTACTTTAGGACCCACTCCCAGGCTTCTCAGCTTGCTCACGAGTCTTCTATGTGGAATGATGTGGAGGCCTTACTGAAGTCCAGGTAGACTACATCAACCACTCCTCCGATCCAATTCCAACTAGTCAAAGATCTCAATCAGGTTTGTCTGGCAAGACCTTCCCCCTGTGAACCCAAGTTACCTTGGATCCTGAAGACTAATGGAAACAAGGTATTCCCCAACCCTTTCCTTCAGTAGTGATTCCATTACTTTGCCCACTACCAGAGTCAGGTTCACAGGACTGTACTTTTCAGCCTCCTCTCTGTTTCCACTTTTGTGGAGTGGGACTACATCAGGCCTCTTCCAGTCTCCCAGGACTTCTTCCATTTCTAGTGACGGGTTGAACAGAGCTGTCAGAGGCGTAGCCAGCTCCTCCTTGAGCTCCCTCAGTAACCTGGGGTGCACCCCATCTGGTCCACTTGACTTGTCTACTTTCAACCATGACAATTCCCTTAGAACTCTTTCCAGTGTAAAAGATCTAGTGTCCACCTCCCTTCCCTTAATCCCTTGTCTTTTATCACTGGCCTGCTACTTACCCCCTCCTCTTTAAATACTGAACAGAAGTATTTGTTCAATATGTCTGCTTTTTGGTGGTTCTCTACCACACACACCCTTCCTCCCCCTTTCAGCCCTACTCTCCCCCCTTTAGTCTTTCTCGCTTATGTATCTAAAAAATGTCTTGTCCCCTTTTTTACTGATTTGGCAATATTCTCCTGTTTGCACTTTTGTGCTCCTAACTGTCTTCCCTGCCTCCCTGTGTTTCTCTTGATGAGTTTCCCTATCCTTCTCTTTCTGCATTTGTTTATACTTTCTAAAAGCTAGTTTTTTTGCTCTTACTTTTTACACTACCTCATTTGAGAACCATAGTGGTTTATTTTTTCTCTTGCCCTTGCAGTGCACGCACAATGTTGCACCTGTAAAAGCACAGTGGGAAACCGGATCACAGACAATGGGGTACCATCAATTAGGCACCAGGCACTGCAGCACAAACACACAGGGTGCTGATGATTCTGGGTGGGTGTTAATGTGGGGGGCTCCACCCACTGCACCCCCCACCATGGGGTGCTTCACACCTGTACTTCCTTAAAAATATATAATCACCTCCACCCCAGGCATATCTAGGTGAAGGTGGTGTAGAAGACAGCACCCAGAACTCCCAGACACCCAGATCAGTTTCACCGTCATTTGGGCACCCTAATGATGGCACCGTAATCATGGCGCCACGTCAACAGTATACATGCCCTTGCTAACCTGCCTGACACAGAGATTTGTAGCTTTTTTAATGCCCCCTTTTTATTTAGTGACAAACTGTACTGTATGCCATGCTCTGGTAGTACCCCTAGAAAATAAGCGTACATATAAAATGGCAAGGAAAAATCCATCAACTTGATTGGCTGAGAGATGTCAAGTTCAAGTTCAAGTTTATTGCAGGAAAACTCCATTGAGCAAGCTCATTCACAAGGAGGTCCTGATACATATAGACATGCAATGTACAATACAGATAGGTAATAACAATAAATACATGAAATGCGCATTATATGATAGAGGCTGAATATACATACATACATACATACGTCACCTTATGTGTCTTAAAAAGCTATCAATGCATGGTCAGGTGCCTGATCATTTTCATCCTTAGAAGTCCTTCATACAATAAAATATCACCACACATAAAAACAAAAACAGCCAACAGCTGCCAACATTAATTTACTATACTTTACTACTAAGATATAAAAAAAAGCATTCCTTTTTGTAAAGGCGCAGACAAATTCAAGCAATGGCACCTGGGACACTCCAACAGGCCAAGATCCTGCAGCTCAACTCAACAGTAAGCCCCAATGCCCTCCCCACACACATTTCCCCACCCAATTATCATCAGCAATGCCTGCGAATCCAGCAGAACCCTGACTTGTCACTTACATAATACTTACACAACCTACTTATTTGCTGTCACCTTACCAAGAGCACTGTATGTAACCTCAATGGAAACACTGTAAATGCTAGCAATTCACTGTCTATCCATGCTATAACCATTACCTGTGCATGTACCTTTCCCATTGCAAAAAATTACCATTGTAATACTTATACCTTAAACACTACGCTGCCGCTGGGACCTCATTGAAAATGAGCACTGCTCAACTGAGTATCCCTTTCATACTTTGATGAATAAAATATTGATTGATTGATTTTTCATTTTTATCCAGTTTACTAAACAAACCTCATTACTGTGGTCACTCATTATTATCATCCCAAGTCCTCCCTTCATCTGTGTGGCCATGCCCTCTATCCCCGGTGCCCATGATCATTACTACCATTCACAAAACTGATGGCTACAGTATATCACAAATCTTGGCAACCATAGATGCAAAACGTCACCAGTACACATCCTGCCTAAACACTGACAGAAGAGCACAATTCAGATCTCTTACTAAATTTAAATACATTTCAAAATATATTCTTTTAACATAGGTATTGACTTTTATTTTTATAATAGCAATAAGGTACTCCCAGGGGGGTATGTAAATGTTCAGTTAATCATCCTCTGGGAGCATGTGGCACTCGGCTGAGCCTCATACTACATTACACCCCCAGAAGGTGATTAACAGAACATTAACATAACCCCTGATCATACCTTATTACTTAAATATAATCCACTCCCAAACAGAAACAGAAATACAGAATCATGAACATGCAGCAATACAGTTGCCATACACAACCAAAACTTCAATTACATGGAGCAGAATTATAGGAATAAACACAGAAGTGGAGAGCCATAGAAAAGGCAGGTAACACCAAAACAATACTTCAGACAGTAACAACTACAAGACAACTATCAAAACTTGGTACTTCATGAATGCAAAATACCATTTTTATATTAGAAACATTTTTAGAAAGCCTATTGTACAAACTAGAAACACACTATTGAAAAAAACAGCACATAAACATGTTCTACTAAATCTTTAAAATAAGCAATTTTATAAGCACAATATGACATGCTAGGGTGTGTAGTAAAGAATTGTGATGCACGTCTTTGGGGTTTAAGGACACATGGCCTTTGGCCTGGTACCCTACTATGCCCCTGGGAAGTGCACTGAAATCCTTCAATGCAACTTTGTTGTGGCTTATTGTTTACTTATAGGAAAGGTGATTAACCTTTTGTGAATGAACAAGGGTGAGGCTTGTTACATCAGAATTTAGATAGACTCCATATTTTTCATTTGTATTTGGGTGCTTTGCCACACATCATCTTTTTTAATTTATTCTTTATTTCACAGTTTATAGCTTGTTTGTACAATTAAAGTCTCATTCAAATCCAGTTGACCAGCTTTCCTCCACACTCACCTACATACCCTGTATGCCTCCTATCTAGATCTGTGTCCAGTCCTTCTGGTTTGATCAGTGACAGCCCCACATAGTGGGACCCTGATGACCAACTCATGCACAGCCAGGCACTGAGGAGTCCAGCAGGTGTTGCAGAGCAGCAGAGCAGCACCAGGATATTGAAAGGCATTGGGGGGGGCAGACAAGAATATCATCTCCACCATTTACTCTGCAACTGTATTCCCCCCCCAAAAAGTCCTGCCCACCTCCTCAGGCAACAGAGGCACCCTTCTGTAGGTAAGGGAGAGCCAACATAGCATGGTCACCCACAAAATTAGTGCTGCCTAAATCCCCATTATAGGAGGTGCTCAAACAATGGGATGCCCAGCTCCCCCCATCCCTGAGATCAGTGCACTATACCTCCATTATCGTACTCTAAATACCACAAGCCCAGGGCTGGGGAGATGGAACTCAGATTTGATCCTGGGTCTCCCATGTTGATGTGTACTGCAATAGCGGTTGGCAACACTGGGCCGGGCCTCACATTTTCCTTTTTGCTTCTCTTTTATTTATGGTATTTCTGAAGGGAAAAAAAATCAGCAAGGTCAGCAAAATCTCCCTTGACTTCCTAATAGTAAATAAAGTGTAACAATGCTAAAAGGCTCCCTTCAGCTGCTGATGTGGTGGTTCCAACAGACATTACCCTTGAATGAAGGATGTATAATAACAGAGATGCTACCACAGATTTATATCTGAAAAACCAAAGTACGTAGGCATTGTTAATTTAATTTCAATTATTTTGAAATTGCAGGTAAGTACTCTGGAATTTACACTGTGTTTTCAGGTATGACCTGAAGTCAAATAAAGGTTCAACATATAAATATACATATCTTAACAACTAAAAAAAAATACAGAAATGACAGTAATACAAAACAGTCATTTACATACACATTCGTTCAGTCTTTTAAAATGATTAAAAGCTGCCATATTGAAGGTATTAACAGATGTAGATTGCCCTTGAATGAAGGATGTATAATAACAGAGATTCTACCACAGATTTGTATTAGAAAAACCAAAGCACATAGGCATTGTTCTACTCATTCACCAAGCTCTGCCGTAGACAAACGCAGAAGACATGATGAAAGGCTCTGTTTTTAATGAAAATTCAATATTTACAATGATGGGTTGTTTATTATGTTGGTTGAATTTTTTGTTCAGAAAAAAATTCTTAATTTTAATAGATACTCAGTGGTGGTGGTGGGGGGCAGGAAAACTCAGTTCCTGAAATTAAATTAAAGTCTGATTCAATTACAGCAGCAAAATGGGTAAATACTGCTGCTGTGTAAATCCCACCATAAGGCATAAGCCTGACTAAATAAAGTATAAAAATGCATCACACAATTAGGAAATGTGACCATAAACCCTTGTCAGGAACAATATGTTTCCTCCTACAACACAGGTGGTGGGTTTCTCAAGTAAATTTGTTCCATATCCAATACTTTAGATACTACTTGTCTAGTCTAAGCATACTCCTATGCAAATAGACAAAAATAAATATTTATGAGGAGCTTATCTACAAGAAATTGGATTTGTTTCCTTGGGCTGCAGCTAAGAAAGCAGTGATAACCATTTGAAAGACCACATTTGTTTTTTTGTCTTTGAAGTAAAAGATTCATAGTTAGACTTACCTAAAGGGACAATAAATAATTTAATCTTCAAATTTACTGCCATAGTTAAGCACAGATGATGTAAGAGTATTCATAAAAGAAGGTATTTTTTGTGGTTTATTTTCTCAGTCTCCTGCTTGCAAGCAACACCCATCACCATAGATATACAGAAAAAGATGGAAGAAAAAGGCCAGTTGGCCCATCCAGTCCGCCCTCCCTACAAAGCTGCTATTCACTGGCTCTAGTGACCATCCCTCCCCTTTATTTCTGCCCCCCACACATTTCTATTAATCCCATATACCTGTCTCATCCCTTCTTGAAGCTGCTCACTGATTTGGGCTGTACAATTTCCTCTGGCAGTCTATTCCACTTGTCCAGCCTTCTTTCCATGAAAAAGTGCTTGCGGCCATCCCTTTTGAATCTCCTCCTATGAGTTTAAGTGAGTTCCCTCTCATCACTATCAAGGAGGCAGTATAGCGCAGTGGTTTAAGGCTCTGAGCTGCAAACCTGGAGACCTGGGTTTGAATCCCACAGTCCCTACTTGCATACTGTGTGATCCTGAGCAAGTCACTTAACTTCCTTGTGCTCCAAGGTCACACCTGTAAACAAGCTTTCAGCTTAGTGTATCTCTCCTGGTAAAAAAAAACAACCTATGTTTGAGCTCGAGGAGTAAAGTTCCATGGTATCCACACTATGTACCTAATGCAGATACTTTTACTGTATGTCTCAATCATGCTACCCCCTTTCCCTCCTTTTCTCAATGGTGTGCATGTTCAAGTCCTGCATCCTCTCCTTATATGTCTTGTTCCCAGTCAATGCACCATCTTTGTTGCCATGCACTGTACTGCTTCAATCTTATTGCAGTCTCCTCAGGTGTGAACTCCAGTGCCTTGCACAGTATTTCAGGTGTGGTCACACCAGTGACCTGTACAATGGGAGGATCACCTGTTATTTATGTATTTATGTATGTATGTATTTATGTTTATTTAAATATTATTAAATGGGTAGTTCCACTGAGACAAGAAGTCCTTTTTCTGGGGTGACACAGAATTAATTATGCTATGAATAAAAAGAAATATTGTACATACATGTCTACATTCAAGATTAAAGAGTTGATTACTGTGTGTCACCAAATTAAAGCTGTCCCCATACTGAACCCGCCCCTGAATAGAAGCCACATCTGTTTTCAGTGTTAAAGGAGAGTTGTCATCGTCAGGATTTCCTAATGTCTGAAAGCCCATAAAAAGCTAATTTGAGTGAGCTATTGTGCTTACCTGTGAGTCTTGGCAGTCCAGAGTTATTTATGTGTAAATCAGCCTGGTTTTAGGCTCCTGACATGCGATGATATCACTGGGGGTCTTAACTCTGCCTTGGCTGTAGATAACCCAACAGGTTAAATAAGAAGTTGTCTGTTTTATTAAGTGTGTTTTAACATGTTATTACAACACTTTCTACAGTTATATAGTCTACTGACACATGCTTGAGCAGGGGAGGAAGCTCCACCCAGTAGGAGGGAGAAGAGCATCATGGTGCCAACTTGAAATGCCAGGAGTGCTGAATGCTGAGTACAACCCCCCTTTGGGAAACCTCACACTCACTTTAATGAAGTAGTGATAAATGTCTCTCTTTTTTGGGTAAAATCTCTATGCTGCACATCTATGAAAATCTGTCCCAGAAGAAAATCGTCAAAGACTTACTGGTGTTTGGGATAATGTCGGCTTCTCGGGAGCCAAAACGCTTATCAATCTTGGTGAGGCATACTAAAATCAAAAAAATATATTGGCTAACACTCGCAAAGCGCTATTGAGAGATGCAAAAACTAAACCAGAGCAACCACTGATGCCAAAATTGATACCAGGACAAAAAGAAGGTTTTGCAGCAGTGGTGCATTTTTTCACTGTGTTTCATTCAATCGGCCCAAGGATGATGCAAGTGGAGACTCCAAAGACTAAAAATCTCCCAAACTGTTCATCTGAAGGGGTTCAGCTTACAACATAGGAACACATGCTGGTATACCCCCAGTTGGAAAGTGGAGACAGTTTGAATATGCCTAAGAAAGAAAAAGCACAGGAACAACTTCATGAAAACATGGCCCAATCCTCTATAACTGACCAGCAAGAGCAAGAGTCAATGGGGATGGTAGAAAAATCACAGCCCGAACAACCAGAACCTGAACAAAGTGAAAATGAACTTATAGATGGCAGTGGAGAGGGGGTAAGCAAAGCAGTTAATACCAATTTAACATTAAATGATAAAACCTTCCAGAATCTGCAATTACAGGAATCCAATTCTATTAAAACTGCTTTCAATGAATTCAAGATAAAAATGCTCCCCCATTTGAGGAAGCCAGCAGTTTTACATCAGTCCCTATAAGCCCTAACACCACAATAGAAAACCCAACTAAGTCTCAAGAACAAAACAATAAGAAAAGAAATATAGAAAATGAAGTACAAGCAATTTCAAGTCCAAAAACTGACTCTGAATCTGATCTAGGGGAACCTGATGAAATGGGATCTGATGTAGATGAACCTCCACTGTGGCCGCTATCGCTCATTTCAAAAGTAAATGCTGCCTCTGAAAGTATGGAGCATATGTTAGCTACCCAGGATAAATTGGAACAATACTTTGCCATGACTCAGTTGCTAATTAAGGAGAACGTTGCATTTAAACAAGAACTTTCAGAGGTTAAGCACACCGTTAATGCCATACAAGAAGAAATGGCTATAGCTCCAGTCAAAATCAGTACATTGCAAAAAAAAAACAATTTGAGGTTCAGGAAAAGGTTTTGGACTTTGAAATGCATTCACGGAGAAAGAAAATTAGATTAATTGGTGTACCGGAGGTTTGGAACAACTCAAGAACATTGAAGGAGAATTTTAATGTTATAGCTACTTCCTATTTAGACACTTCTCAAGACAATACTAACATTGAGATTGATCGAATACATAGAGGTCTAAGACAATTTCCTGATGGTTCTGCACCCCCTAGACCCATTATGTTAAAAATGATGAGTTCATCTGATAAAGACTGTCTAATATCTGCTATATATATATATAAAAAGAAGAGAATACAAATGGCTGGAGCCCAGATAGCCATCTACCATGATCTCCGACAGGAAATTTTGCTGCAGAGGAAATAATTTGATGGTTTGAGGTCTAGATTGTGGTCAAAAAGTTTTCGGGCCTTGATGATAATGCTGGCTAAATTGAAAGTAATTGTTAATAATGAAAGACATGTCTTTACCTCAGTGGAAGAAGCAACAAAAGAACTAATGAAAATTATTCCTGAAGTATTTGTCTAATATATATTTCCTTTTCAGTGTTTAAGAAAACACACAAGAAACTGGGTATGCCTGTGCTACTTAATTATTTTGTTTTCTATGTTTTTTAAGTGTGTGTCAGTGGGGGGGTATAGCTATGACACAAAATAGGGTATGCTTATTTTTCCTTGATCTGTTACTTTATCTCCAGAGGTTGTGTGCATTATTTGTTAAAATATGCCATGGAATGGCAAGGTCACTGGGTTCGAATCTCAGTAGGAGTCACACTTTTTCTTTCATTTCTACAATTGGATTATTTGTTAAAAGAAATTCTACTACTGATTCTGTACTGCTTGCCACCCTGGTTGATTGTGTTTAGATCATGAGAGGTTTTTCTTTTTTGTAATTTGTTTTTGGAGAGGGGGGATGGATAAATATAATTTATTGGAAATGTTCAAGAATATAGTCCACTGTAGGGAAACTAGTATCACTACAATAAAGAATCAACTAGAAAATCAATGTATTTTCTACCTCCCATTAGTCTTTTTACAGCCTAATACAGACTATTCCAAAAAATGGTAGTGACTAATATTAAAGTGGTGTCACTAAATGTAAATGGAATCAATATCCCAATTAACCGAAATAAAATATTAACATATATCAACACATTTTATGCCCAAATTATACTTTTACAAGAGACACATCTTGATGAAAAAAAAATGAAAAATTAAAGAAAAACTGTTGTAGCCATTGCTTTTTTAGTGTGGGATCAAAGAAAAGTCAAGGTGGGGCTATAATTATTAGGAAAGGATAGATATAAGAATAAAATATATCTTTAAGGATGAAGAAGGCAGGATCTGTTTGGTTAAATGTGAAATAAACGTTCGTAATATTATACTGGGTTCAGTATATGCACCCTTCTGCCAATATGATGAATTTCTGGCTAAGATCACAGAAGGTCTTCACCTGCTGCAGACTGAAGGAATCATTATTGAAGGGGATAAGAATGCAATACTAACTCCACGTTTACATAATTTATCTAAACCATCTGCTAGAAATATAAATATTGCAAATAAAAGTAGTTTTCTTTTTACAAAATTAATCCCTTATGGATTCATGGTGAATAAATAATCCAGGAGTTAAAGATTTTACTCACTTTGATATAAAAACCCAAACATTCTCCAGAATAGATTATATATTTATTTCAAACAGTATTTCTAAATACTTTGAAAATATGGGAATTGAGTCCATTTGCCTTTCAGATCATGCCATGGTAAATATTAACTTTGTTTGGAAAACCCATATAGAAAAAGGACTATCAGTGTAGGTTTAATAATAATTTACTTAAAGACCCCCATTTTATTGATTTGATTAATGGTAGAATTCAGGAATTCTGGAATTACAACATAAATGAGCAAAAATCTGTCACTCAGCTGTGGGATACTTTCAAAGCTACAATCAGGGGGAATAATTTAATTTCAGATTAAATTAAAAAGAACTAGAGAGAAAAAAAGCCACTGACATTGATATGAGACTGAAACAATCAGATAGATCAGTAATAGAAGATTACCAGGTTTATGGGAAAGAATGGGAACAACTAAGGAACATTAAACAGGAATTAATATACCAAGAAACCTCCAAACTTTCTAAAGCTACAAGAAAAGCCAAATACCTTCATGCAGACAAGGCTGGTAGAATTTTAGTTCTTTATTACAGCAAGAAAACCAAAAAAAAAAATTATTTCCAGTATAGAAGATCAAGAAAGACATATTTAATTCTGATTCTCAAATATCAAAGATTTTTATTGAATACTATAGAACAATTTACCAAAAATCAACCAATTTAAATTTAGACATGATTAATAAATGTATACAGGAAGCAAATACAAACCCTTTTCATTTTGACTACTATCATGTAACTCAGAAGAGATTATAGACACTGTTAATAAACTCCCCGGAAATAAAACACCAGGGTTAGATGGCTTTTCTAATTAGTTTTATATGGCATTTGCCAAATCTCTAGCTCCCTGGCTGGAAGAAATTATATTGTAGGTATTAGAGAAAGAAGAAAGAAGAAATTACTCACCTTAGTAATGTTGTTTCTTCTAATGGAGTCTTGCTATATTATGACAATTGCAGTATAACCGCAGGTTAGAACTGCTCCGGAGGTGAAATAGTTAACTTTCCATACAGGCATGGAACCTAGAGCAGAGCTCGGTTGAAAACTCTGTCTGTTGTGCTTCAAACGCAAACTGTCAGATCTTTATGAGCTAAATCTCACTAAGGTTCTGTGTGGAAGCTGTAAACCTACACTAGCCAACTGGCTACTAACATAAACACTCATTTTTGGCCTAAAACAAAGACTCAAGTCAGGAGACCCAAAAATGTAAAAACACAACACCAATTCACCCAAAAATGTAGGTGAAAAACAACAAGGTGGGCATCAAAAACAAAAGTGCCAACCCTGTACTGCCCACCCACATCCCCAAAACAGAGGTTCTGAGAGGGGCAAGCAGGAAGGGAGGTCATAATATAGCAAGACTCCATTAGAAGAAACAACATTACTAAGGTGAGTAATTTTTACTTCAAACAACATGAAGTCTTGCTATATTATGACAATTACAGACTAACAGCAGTACCCCCATGGAGGAGGGACAGAACCTACCTAGGAAATAGGCTCTGAAGCATGGCTGTGCCAAACCGAGCATCACTCCTAGCCTGGATGTCCAGGGAGTAATGCTTGGTAAAAGTGTGAACTGTTTTCCCAGATAGCTGCTTGACATATTTCTAGAATAGGAATGTCTCTGGCAGCAGCCAGAGAAGCAGCTGTATCTCTGGTAGAGTGAGCCCTCAGGCCTGAGGGGGGAACTTTACCCAACTTCTCATAGCAGAATTGGATACAAGAGACAATCCACCTGGCAATGGATCTTTTAGAGGCTGGCTTCCATTTACCAACTTTGCCATAGGTGAGGAACAGTTGGAGGGAGTCAAACCTATGACCCTTGGTACGCTCTATGTAGTAACTAAGAGCTCTCTTCACATCTAGGCTGTGCAGCTTCCTCTCCCCAGAGGAGGAGTGGTCAGTGAAGTACACTGGAAGTGAAATAGATTGATTAAGGTGGAAATCTGAAACCACCTTAGGCAGGAACTTTCTGTTAGTCCGAAGGACCACCTTATCTCTGTGAAAAGAGATAAACTCCTGCTCCACTGACAACGCTTGTAATTCACTTATGCGTCTGGCAGAGGTGATGGCTACCAAAAACACAGTTTTCCAAGTCAAGTACTTGAGCTCAGCTGAAGACAAGGGCTCAATGAGCAATGCAAACATTAAGATCCCAGGCAGGGGCAGGATCCCTGAATGGAGGGTTGGTGTGAAATAACCCCTTAAAAAACTTGGAAAATACAGGATGAGCTGAAAGGGAAGAGGATTTACCTGCTGAAATAAAAGCAGACACAGCTGCCAAGTGCACCTTCAAGGTAGCTGGTCTCAGCCCCAAAGAATTTAGGTGGACCATATAATCCAGGACTGTGGGTAGATCAGCAGAGACTGGGGAAATATGCTTTTCCGAGCACCATATGGAAAACCTTTTCCATTTGGAATTGTAAGTAGTCCTGGTGGAAGGCTTCCTTGTGGCCTTCAATATATCCATTACACCTTGGGAAAGGTGTAAATCACCAAACTCTAACTCTTCAAGAGCCAAGCCTTGAGATTGAGAGATTTGAGATTCGGGTACCAGACCCTTCCCTGGGCACAGGTTAACAGATTGTGATTCCTGGGAAGGGACAGGGGAGGATGGACTGCTAAGGACAGCAGGAGTGGATACCAGGGCTGTCTGGTCCAATCCAGAGCTATCAGAATGACTTTGCATGATTGGGATCTGATTTTGACTAGCACTTTGAACAGGAGAGGAAAGGGAGGGAAGGCATAGAGAAACTTCCCCTCCCAACTGAGGGCTAAGGCATCCAGTGGGAGTGAGCCCAACACTGGGGGTCTGCAGCAAAAAAGAGGAAGTTGGTGATTGTCTGGGGCTGCAAAAAGATCTATCTGCGGGGTGCCCCATCCGGCAAATACTACTCCCAAGACCAGGGGATCCAGTGATCATTACGTGGTGGCCCTGGGAAATCCTGCTGAGAGCATCTGCCAGGACATTGTCCTTGCCTGGGAGGTGAACTGCCGTAAGGGAGGTGTTCAGGGAGTAAGCCAGAGACCACAACTTCATTGCTTCAGTGCACAAGGCCGTAGACCGAGTGCCCCCTTGCTTGTTAATGTACCACATTGTAGTGGTGTTGTCTGTTCTGACCTGAGTACTCTTGTTCTGAACAGATTTGGAAAAAGCTTGAAGTGCTAGAAAAACTGCTCTGAGCTCCAACAGGTTGATGTGGAGCAGAGATTCCTGGGGAGACCACAGACCCTGGGTGGTGAGGTCGCCCATGTGAGCTCCCCAGCCCAAGAGGGACGAATCTGTAGTAAGGATGAGAGAATGAGACTGAGTGACAAAAGGAACCCCTTGTCTCAGGTTGCTCTGATCCTGCCACCACTGTAGGGCTTGGATCAGGGTTCGAGTTACTGGGATCAGCTTGGTAAGAGGATCCTTGCTTTGAGACCAAAAAGCTCTCAAATGGAACTGGATGTCCCTCATCTGAAATCTTGCTCCTTGCACAACTGCTGTGGAAGCAGCCATGTGTCCTAGCAGCTGCAGAAAATGCCTTGCTGGCCGGGACACCTGCAGGGTAAATGAGGAGGCCAGGGAGACTAGGGTCTTTGCCCCATCCAGGAGGAGGAAGACCCTGGCCTCCTGTGTGTTCAGTTCTGCGCCTATGAAGGTAAGAAGCTGGACTGGCTCTAGAACTGACTTTGAAAGATCCAGAAGGAAACCTAGAGAGGTAAGCAGTTGCTGCATTATCTGAAGGTGTAAATTTACCTGGTCTGGGGACTGGCCTACTAAGAGCCAGTCATCCAGGTAAGGAAAGATGGCAATCTTTTGCCTTCTTAGGTAGGCAACTGCTACAGCCAGGCATTTGGTGAATACCCTTGGGACAGAAGTGAGGCCAAAGGGCATTAAAGTCCTCCCTGACTCCCTCAGTGACCACTCCCCAGTGTCCTGTACCTGGTCTAATAAATTTCTCAAGCCACCCCCCAAAGTTATAACAAGCAGAGTATTGCCTTATAGGAATCTTATCAAGTTGAAAACCCATCTCCTACAACAGGACTGGACGCCAATCCTTGAATCAACTGATATTAATACCGCACTAGAATACTATTAAATCTTTCAACTCTGCATGCGACTTATAATTCCCAGTAAAAACATAAAATCAAAGTGCTATCAAATCCATGGATTACTGCCAAACTACTTGCTGAGCATGGGTTGGGACCACCTCTGGGCAGTTGCCAGAGACACAGGCTCACCTCATGATACCCTAAAATACAAGCAGGCACAAAATAGATGTACCTCACAAATTAGGCAAATGAAGGCGCCTATTTCAAAAATGCCCTTGAATCCACCTGGGGTGATGGAAGAGCTTTTGTGACAACATCTCAACATAATGGGTAAACAATCAAAATCGTCACCTACCATTATGAAAGTTGATGGATCCACCACTCTTGACCCAAAGTCTATTGCAGATGCGCTTAATAAGACATTCACAGACCTTAGTGGGTCCTCCCCAGATTTCTTCTCGGACTTACCTGTGCCTAGCCTAGTATCACAAAAACACCCCTCATGACAAACCACAATTTTACTTCAAGAAAATCAAAGTGCATGAAGCACATAAGTACATAAGAAAGGCCTGCTCCAAATCCAGAACAAGTAGTGACACGCTAGATCTAAAAATCCTGTCTCTCACCCTGGATGAAGTAATTCACCCCCTTGCAAAAATTCTTAATCTATCACTTTGCCAAAGTCAATTTCCCAACAAATGGAAATCTGCCATAGTTATGCCAGTGCACAAAGGGGACAAAACCTCAACAGGAAACTATCGACCAATATCAATACTCCTCCCTCTCCAAAGCACTTGAGCGAATAGTGGCAGACCAACTCTCTGATTACCTGGACAAAATAATCTACTCTGCAATCAACAGCACGGCTTTAGGAAAGGACATAGTACAACAACAGCCTTATTGATTTCTCTGGAGAAGTCCACTCAGCCCTGGACAAAGGGTAAGCAAACAGGTGCTGTCTTTATCGATCTTACAAAAACTTTCGACACAGTCCATCATGGCCTACTACCTCCCTACTCTCTAGCTAGTACTCTGGCGAAGGTCCTTGTGCTTGGGTAAAAGTTACCTGTCCAATCGGTCACAGGCTGTAAAAATCTCTAATGAACTCTCCAACTTCAAACCAGTTCTCTCGGGTGTACCAAGGATCAATTCTTGGACCGCTCCTCTTTAGCCTGTTCCTTAACTCCCTCCCAGATATCTGCCAGGAGAAAATAATCTTACACGCTGATGATGCTGTAATTCTCTCTTCCCACAGGATCCAAACTCCCTACGAAAAAAGCCTGCAACTTGCTTTCTCTAGTGTTGAAAGGTGGTTCCTGGATAGTAAACTTGTGCTAAACCACAATAAAACAAAAAGCCATGCTCTTCTCCAATCACCAAAACAAAAATAGGCATACTCCTCACCATACAAACCTCTGGAGAATTACACTGGACCAAGTAAATACTTTCAAATACCTTGGCATCACTTTTGACCAAGGGCTCACCTTTCAACCCACATTGACAACACTCGCGAAACAGTGAACCAACGCTTGAATACTATTCCGTAACCGTCAATTTCTAAATCAAGCGGCATTGAGAATAGCTATACAGAGTTCCAAAATCTCAATCATTGACTATGGCCTTATTATTTATGGCTCAGCTACCTCCACTGCTCTAAGGCGTATCTCAATCACTCTAAATAAGGCCTGCCGGCTCCTCACGGGGGCTCAAAGACTGACTCACACGTGTGATTTGTACTATGAATCAGGCTGGTTGAACCTATCAAATCGTCTTATTTATCTCACCTGCACAATGGCAAAAAAATCTATCTTGGGACTGACTCCATTATGTATTCAAAACCTACTCCCGACTGAATCCTGGCTCGACACCTCCACCAGATCTGAAGGCATCAACCTTTCCTGGTTCGAGATGCCGGACTGCACAGGGACAAAGATCTTTCGCATACAGGGCCGACATGGTTCAATGTGCTTGGTCCACCTACTCTATCCTCAACCTCGCTTGAAGCTTTCAAATCCATGCTCTGTGCCCACCTCACCACCACTAGCAACTGTGATTAAGCTAGATAAAGACTACTATTCCTCATGTCCATCCTCACATCTGAGGCTTCTTCCTCCTGACTAATGGAGCCCTCTGGTACCTCTACTGCTTCCTGTCTCCCACCCAAACTCACCCCTTTTTCCTGTCCCTCTCACTTACTCTCCCACTCACCACCTTTCCTCCTCTAGCCTCCTTTTGGCGCCTAATGATCACCCTCTCCCTGGAAGTTTCCTTAACCTCGAAATTGTCTACTCGCTTGAACCTGTTATAGCTTGTTTTCTATGAAACTTAAAAACGTTACTGCCTTAAACTGTTAATAGCAAATTTATGATGTAACTTTCCTGTCTGGTTTTACCTGTAATGTGTATCGTGCTTTGTTAAATGTTCTTTGTGACGTGGAACCTTTGTAAAAGAGCCCTGGCTCAAAGGTATTAATTCCTAGACTAATAAACTAAACTAAACTAAAGCTCTGAACTGGTAGTGGCCTGAGGGCAGCTCGAACCTGAGGTACTTTCGATGGGAGCTTCTGATGGGAATATGGAAGTAGGCATCCTTGAGGTCCAAGGAAGCTAGCCAGTCCCCTGGCCTTAGAGAGGGTAGGATAATTCCCAGAGTCACCATTTTGAACTTTGGCTTTAAAAGGTGCTTGTTTAAATATCTGAGATCCAGGATGGGCCGCCATTCTCCTGTCTTTTTTGGGGTAAGGAAGTACCTGGAGTACAAACCTTTGCCCTGGTGTAGGGGAGGAACCCTTTCCACAGCTCTGAGAGCCAGGAGGGTAGAGACCTCTGCCTCTAGGGCGAGTGCCTCTGATGGAGTTGCAGGTGGAAAAGAACTGGTTCTCAGCTTTGGAAATTTTTTTGAAGCTGAGAACCAGTCCCTGGCTTACTACTTCCAGGACCCACTTGTCTAATGTTAAAGACTTCCAGTCCTGGACAAAGTAAGCCAGCCTGCCCCCTACAGGTAGAGGAGAATTGGCCCTGGCAATCCCATCAGGGTTCCTGCTTGGCAGGGGCTTTGGGCTGAGGGGTGGAAGCAGACCTGCTTGTACCCCGTCTGCCTCTCCCTCTAAAGAACCCCCTCTGAGCATAGGCGGAGGAGGAAGCTTGGGCTTGGTAAAAAGGCCTATGAAAAGGCCTGCCCCTGCCTCTAGATAGCTGCTTTTGAGGAGTGGCCTACCTTTCCTTGGCCTGTGCACTCCTATAGGTGGTCCTATATTCATCCATTTTCTTCATGTAATTCTCTGTTTGCTCCCCAAATAGAGAATTTCCCACAACAGGAAAATCCATGGCTTTAGACTGGGTATCCTGAGACAGGGTAGTACATCTGAGCCAAGCCATCCTGTGAAGTGTACAGATGTAGCCATGACTCTGATGAAACATCATTAGAGTCCACTGCAGCATGAAATTGCACCTTGGATGCCTCAATACTATCCATAGCCACCTGTTCCAGCTCCCTGGCAAGCTGGTCAGGGACTTGTTTTGCTAGGGCCTGCACAGTATCCCATCTGGATTTCTGGTACCTAGCAGCATAAGCCATATAATTTGCTTGTCTGAGTCCCAAAGATGCTGCCATGTACTGTTTCTTTATCATAGCATCAATCTTCCTGGAGTCCTTCTCAGGGGGGTGTGAAGCTAGGGGAATATTAGCCTTGTCACAGGCTGCAGCCTGCACTACCCCCACATGTGCATTGTTGAGTGAGGAAATCAGTGTCGGAGCCTGATAAGGTATACCTCTTGTCCATCCTTTATCCACAGGAGGTATAGTGTGAGGAGTTTTTAAAACTTTTACTGGCTGTTTCGAAAAGATTTATGCAAAGGAATAGACAGTCTCTAGACTCTGGAATATCCATCATTTCTACATAGTCTGGCTCCTCTTGGTCATCAACAGCTTCCTCAACAGGGAGCTGGAGAGTTTCAGCAACTTTTTTATAAAACATGAAATGAGAAGGGGACTCAGAAAGCCTTGGAGGAAAAACCCCTAGGGGTCTATCTGGAGAGTTGTTCGGATCAATGGGCACATCCAGATCTTCAAAACCATATTCACTCTCCTCATATTCCTCTTCCCCTTCCCCCGGTTCATAAAAATCCTCAAAATCATAATTTTGAACCAGTGGAACCGGCCGAACTGAACGCTTACCTGAAGGTGTCGGTTCGGTCGGAACCGGAGAGAGAGACTGGACAATTTGAATTGCTTTAGCTATTTCCTCAGCAGTTGGGGAGAGAACTTTTGGCTCTACACTAGCTGACTTTCTAGTCCTTTTTGCTGGAACCGGCTCCTCAGAACCGGCTCTTCGTTTGCCCAAGGAAGTATCGCCCTGGTCAGAGGGCACTCCCTCCAGTTCGGTTGGCACCGAACCGGGCTGGCCATCCGTCAGCGGACTTTTTGGCCTCCCTTTCCCTGAGCCTACCAACTCTATTATCTATGGTGGCAGCAGGGAAATTGTGACAAATCTGGCAGTCTGAATTGAGGTGGTCAAACCCCAGACAATAGACACATGTGGTGTGTGGGTCAGCCTTAGCAAAAGCTTCCCCACAAACACTACAGTGTTGAAACCCAGTGGGTCCAGTTTTTCTTTTGGGTTTCTCAGACATAATGCCAGCCCAACCAACTTGCCCGTTTATGGCAATCCACCAAGCAAGACACCCTTATCGGTTCCCAACCGTGTCACGGGTCATGGAAAAAAATGTAAAGAAATCCGTTTTTTTTAGAACCGATAAGAACCGGGAACCGCACTCTAAAAAAGGACTAGTAGATTTTAAATACAACCTGATCAGTTCAAACCAAACCAATAAAGAATTACAAGTGCCACATAGAAAAAATAAATGTAAAACCTATCTATTACTTACATTACCACAGACAGAGCTTGAACCGACTGGTTGCTGTTTATTTTCGGCTAAAAACCTAAAAATAATACTTTTAAACCGACAAAATGAACCGAGCAGAAGGAGAAATCTCCGGAGCAACTGTTCAGTGAGGCGGAGTAAAGAATCTGACAGTTTGCGTTTGAAGCACAACAGACAGAGTTTTCAACCAAGCTCGCGCTGTAGGTTCCATGCCTGCATGGAAAGTTAACTATTTCACCTCCGGAGCAGTTCTAACCTGCGGTCATACTGCAATTGTCATAATATAGCAAGACTTCATGTTGTTTGAATGTGTTTTCCACCAACGATGCAACAGGCTAAATTAATACTTATATTGAAACCAGATAACCCTGAAAGTTACCGTCCCATAACGGAATAGTGTGAAAACAGTGCGGCACGATTAACGCATACAGTATAGGCACATTAAAAATACCGCAGCTGTTTAAAGAGCCCCTGACACCACTGTGACAACTTTGAGAAAATGTAATGTTTAGCACAAGTGAGCTTACTATGTTATTGTTATTTCTGTATTTCTCATTCTTCTTTATCACTAAGGACATCAGCATGTAAACAGGATCACTACCCTATCTGTTCAGGCTGTTTGCCTACATATGACTTCACAGTTCTGTTTATGACATCACAATCTGTTGCTGTGGGGATAATTATGATGCCATAAACAGGGGATTCTTTATTTTATTAATTTATTTATTTGAAAGTTGGTAACCAGGAAAAGCACCATGACCAGAAGCTTGTTTCCAGGTGCAACCTGGATTATGATGTCATATGTAGGATAGTGGAAAGAGCAGATAAAGTCTAAAGGACAGTAAGCCTCTTTCATACAGCTGTCCTTGGTAATAAAGAAAAAAGGTAAATAGTTATAGAAAATACATGAAATACAAACTGAACTGTCTAACTCTCACATTTTTTCTAAGTTTTTATAATGGTGTCAGGGGCTCTTTAAGAGTGCACTTACAATTAAGCACTAAGATATAGTAGCATTCAGCCACATTCTGCAGCAACACAGACATAATTAGTTTGTTCAAGATCATGATTTTATTCAATATAAAACAAGGCAATGAATAAAAACACATACATTTGGTGATATAAGCATTCACTTTTAAAAACCCATACTTTAATATAACAATTAATGCACCATCATAACGTTTTGTGCTAATTTTGTTGCATAAGTATCCTCTGCTGGACTTTAAGGACCACACTTTTGTCAAAAACACATCACATCACAGAAATAATGAATAAGCTGATATAAGAAAGGATACTCTTCACTTGCAATTGAAAGTTGTATGCTGTTCCCTTAATGTAGTCATTGTGCCGCCTGCAATGACAGAGCCTGTTACTAGTTGCTCCAGTCTGGTGGTATTGTACCTCTGCTCACATTTAATAAAATCTATGAATCGCCAGATTGATGGGTGGTGATCATCCACAAAGTGATTGAAATTTCAGTGCCATGCTTCCACCGCTTTGATTGTTCTCGGCAGTTCCAATTGAACAGAATCATAGCAGTTCCACAGATCAATTGCGAACATTGGTCTCCGCTGCCCTCCTCTGCTAAGTGGTCTACCCAGCCACGTATCATCGTAATGGTCAAACAGAGGGACCAGTATGTCTGAGTTGCTAGTAAAAAATTTTTGGTACATCAAGTCTTAAAACGCCAAGACAATAGCAGCTCTGGGAACATAAGCCAATGTTGGCAAACATCTGATGTAGAGGGCAAATACAGGGTCGGACATATAGCATTTACAAATTTCATACTTTTCACAGCTATATCACAAATGATATGTACCCTAGTAGCACAGTGTCCATTTGCATATTGCAAGCATTTCCAGTAGGATTTCTCACTGCAGATTCATTCTCTGCGATACAGAAAACCCTGCCACAATGCAAGTTCACCTCCTTTCTGACTTTTAATGTAGCGGACTTCCATGCTGCCAAACACTACTGCTACACTAACACTACTGCTGCAATGCAGGTAATCAAGGTAATCCACATAATCAGCAAACGTCATATCACACCTGAATCTTGTAACTCACTAACTATTCTACTTATTAGGTAGTGGACTTACATGCTTCCAAACACTACTGCTAATCAAGATAATCAGCAAAACACACCTGAATCTCATTTACCTCTGTGTTGTTTGACTATTCCATTGCACCCATTTAATCAAGATAATCGGCATAACACACCTGAATCTCATTATGCACCCATTTAAGCTGCACGCCCATTTATGCCTCACGCTATCATGTTACACGCTATTAAGGTAGCGCACTTTTAGTTTGCTCTATTTTAGTCACGCTAATATTACCGTATACCTCCCATAACAATATTGAATTCTGATTACAAATTAATAGCTAAATTGATTAATAATAAAATACAAACATTTATTCAGAATTACATATATTTTAATCTATATGGGTTCATTTCTGGAAGGAAAATTTCAGAAATAAATTATAAACTTCAGGGGATTATTAAACTAATAAATACGAATAAACAATATGAAAAAGACACTTTCTTTACTGTAGCAATTGATGATACCAAGGCATTCAGTCTTATAGACATTTCATGTGTGAGGCTCTATAAGCTTGGGTGATACCAGGAGAACTGATTTCTATTATTAATGAATTATATTATAGTACTAAGGTTAAAATACAAGTAAATAACTGTCTGATTAATTTGAGATGTTTAATGGGGTACGGCAGGGTTGCACCCTCTCTCCAACCCTTTTTACCCTTACTTTGGAACCATTTCTGAATTATATTAGATTAAACCCCTCATAGAGGGAGCCCAAATAAATAAAGAGCAGGTAAAACTTAGCGTCTTTGCAGATGACATTGCTTTAATAATAAACAATGTAGCCCAATCATTGGAAACTTTTCTATTAGAAGCTCAGAAATACTCTTTATTTTCAGGATATACAATTAATATAAGACAAAATCTGTAATAATGAAAATATCAAATCATAAACCCAATTCAGAAACACATTTAGTTCAGAATTTTAAAGTACAAGAGTATGTAAAATACTTAAGTATACATTTAACTTCTAATCAAGAAGATGTTAATATTAAAATCAACTTTAATAAAGCCAAAGAAAAAATGTCATCCTTACTGAATAATTAGAAAAATACATCACTGTCTTTAAGGGATCATATAGACACTATTAAGATGATGGGCATGCCCCATTTAGAAAGTTTATTTGGAGAGTGCACAACCCTGAATAGCTTGAAATGCTCCGATTATTCCCAGAAAAATGGGTGGAATTGGGTGTCCAGACCCATATAATTATACAGTGGCTCTTATATTGTCCATGGTTTACCAATGCACATTTGTCCCTGGTTCAGACCAAATGTTATATAAGAAATTAATATTTAGTGATGTTAGTGATGATAAAGAAGGAGAGTTAAAAGATTTATGGTTAAACCCTGAAATCTATAAAGGACGAATTAGATTTTTGCCCAGTTGGTTTCATCCTATTTACAGACTGATTAAAAATCCACCTGTTTAGAGCTCCCATGGTTATTTTTTAGAATAACAAAAGGAAAGGCAATATGGGGTAACAATGAAGATATGGCTAACCTTAATGTCTTGGTCGAGAATAATATAATTCTTTGGAAAGACCTTTTGGTAGATAATGAATTTCCTTCATATCAACAACAGCTGAAGCTTTTACACCTTACCTCATGGAACAACTTATATTATTATACTTTATGTAAGAAATTACAGAAAATTCAGGGACTTTTTAGCAACTCGATGAATACATTGTTCCCTATGTTGAAACAACAATCATTGTTGATATCACAAAAATCTAACAAACTTTGGGCATATTTTTATGATAAAATATTGGGTAATAATAATCAACATGGTTATAAAAATATAAATATGAAATGAAACCAAGAGGCTGTTATTACACTTATACATTGTCAATGGGCTCAGTTAAGAACCAATGCTAATAGGTTATGTATTTCTGCAAAGAATAAGTCCATTCAGACAAATATAATAGATCAGGCTTACTATACACCAGCCCAAATTAATAAAATCAGTAATCAGTATTCTGATCAATGTTAGCATGGTTGTAATCAAAGAGAAGATCATATCCATTGTTTGTGGACATGCCCTATAATTCAGATATGGTGGAAGGACGTAAATGTCATTCTATCCAATTGGCTGGAAATAGAAATTCCATTTATGATGTAAATATACATCTTAAATTCCTTTCTAGCTAGTGGTTTATCCCCCTTACAGCAAAAGATAATAGCATTGGCTTCAATGGCCCTTAAACATAAAATTATGTCTAATTGGAAAGAAAAAAAACACTTAAAGGCTTTGCTTTTAATGAATGGTGGTACGTCTTCCATAAAACCCTTCTACATGAAAAATTTATTTACGAACATAATGATGATTATGGTGATATTTTTGGAACCAGGTGCAAAGAAGTTGAATTAAATATTCGACCACTGTTGAGAATAGAAATGTAATATATTTCAAAGAGTACGCTAGTGTATTTATTAAACCTATTGGGCCAGATATTCAAAACATAGCACGGCATGCTAACCATTTGCACAGGATTAGCGCAGGGTTAGCACAGAACTGCCATATTCAAATAGGGAGATAGCACGTGCTAAACGCAATAGTGCCAGACTAAAACATAATATATGCAAGGGGTAAAGTGGAGGGGCAGGAACCTGCATATGGGTGCAATGGGATATTCAGAGACATAGCACTGTGCAATGCACCATTTGCGACACATAGCACAGCGCTACCTACCGCCTATAAAAGGGAGGCCCAATCCCAGGGCAATCCACAGAGGAGGGAGTGGCCAGACTAGAAAGTGAAATAAAATGGCAGTTTTCAATAATGATGTAGTGCTGCACCTTATGGAGTAGGTTGTGGAGGAGGAAGGAAGGGAGCAGGCTCAACAAGGCCCATTACGCAGACAAAGGAGGAGATATGCTGCACACAGATGGTACCGGCCCAGAGCCTCCTTTGAGACCCTGCCTAATGACTACATTGTTGGCCGGTATAGGTTGGACAGCGGCATGTTGAGGCAGTTATGCGAACTCCTGAATGAGGAGCTGCAGCCACACACCAAGCGCAACCAAGCCATGTCAGTCGAGGAAAAGGTGACAGCAGCGATGTGCATCCTAGCCACTGGGACATTTCAGCACCCAACGGGGGACACCATTGGGGTATCACAGTCCACCGCATTGCGCCTCCTAACCCAGTTCCTTGATGATCTCCTGCCACATGCTGGTGAGTTCATAGTATTCCCCAGCACGGCAGCAGAGTGCACAGCAACCATGCAGCAATTCCATCGAGTTGCGCACCTACCCACTGTACTTGGTGCCATTGACTGCACCCATGTCCCCATCCGTGCACCACCTGGTGATGCCAGTGACCTGTATGTCAATAGGAAGGGATACCACTCAATTAATTGCCAGGTGGTGTGCTATGCGACTGGGCACATAACCAATGTCTTTGCACAGTACCCTGACAGTAGCCACGATGCCTTCATCTGGCACCAGTCCAGGCTGTGCTGGGCATTTGAAGAGGGCAGGATTCCAAGTGGGCATCTAGTCAGTGATTATGGGCAGCCACAACAGGGTGACAGCACAGGGGAGCAAGGGTATAGACAGGCATACTTACTGTACACATTTGTGTACACTTTTGTTGAGTGCCTGTCACAAACCAGAAGCCACTCTGTTAATATTATCATTCTAATCTGTAGTATTTGAGTTAGTGTAGGCCACTGAGGAGTGTCTCTGTTTAAATTTCTGTTGTTTAGGAGACAGATACATGTATAACCTCCTTAGAGAGTACAGGAATCATCTAAAAACAATCTGACTTGTTTGGAAGGGGGTGCCATTTGGAAAGGATGTGTACATTTTTTAATGGGGGGGTAACTGTTGGAGATTATGTACAAAATGGAAATTTCTGGCTACACCCCTGCAGGGAAGGGGGGATAGGCAAGGGTAGCTGTGGAAGAGGCAGGGAGCAATGGTACAGAGCACCAGTGGGCACTGTGCAGGACTGCAACACTAACACCAGATTTATCTCCACAGGGGACAGTGCCTATCCCCTACGACCCTGGCTGCTGACACCGGTACCTCGGCCAGCAACAGTGGCTGAGGAATGGTACAATGAGGCACATGATGCTACAAGGAACATTATAGAGAGGGTCTTTGGGATGCTGAAGATGTGGTACCATTTCATAGATCAGTCAGGTGGTGCCTTACAGTAGCCCTCAGAAGGTATGCCATATCACCCTGGCCTGTTGTATGCTACACAACACGGCACTGAACCATGGGATACATGCACCTGAACTTGAGGTACATTCTGACAGTGAGCCAGAGCCAGGGGTAAGGGTGATAGTAGAGCAACTCGAGAGGTGGGATCCACGCATGGCCCACTGGGCCATTGAGCACAGGAGCAGCAGCATCGAGACACTAAACCAGGATGGACGGCGAATAAACATAACACAGACAAATAATATGGTATCAACAGTACATTTAATGGTAGTGCAGATACAGTACAGTGTAAACAGTGTAATATATAGGTGCTGTACAAGTTGCCAGTGTGGTGATGTGATGTGGTGCAGTGTGTGTGATGTGTGTTGGCCACCACCATACCCCTCAACTGTAACACAGTACGAGGAACAGTCCTCCAGTTACATCACAGCAGCTCCCTGTTCCAGAGTGTGAGGACCTGTCCCACACTCAGTGGTAACAGATGCCAACAAAACAACAGGCAAGTAATAACAGATGGCCTGGACAGATATGCAAACATTGTAACAGTCCAGTGAGCTTCTCAGGGAATGCATTGATAAAGTGTTCCACATTCTGCTCAGTTGTACCACATCCTGAGAGGCACTGTTGTACGGTCAGGGGACAAAAGGTTGAGAGGTACGGCCATAACCCAGGTGCACACAGGAAATAGCAAAGTAGATATCAGTTGGCAGGGGCTGTGGCTTGGGAATGAACAAGAGCCATGGAGGACATTGTGTGTGTGCAGGGACATGATATGTGGCTGTGTGCATGGGCATGCAAGTGAGGAAGACAGGGCCACAGCACGCATGTGGTGGAGCACATCAGCTGCGCCTGCCTCCGCGCACACGTCACACACCCTGTGTTCATGGCAAACTGCTGGGCGTGCTACATGCTGAGGACATAGTTGGGGTGGACTGAGGCGAAGCTGGGAGGGCAGGCTGTCCGAGGCCACACCGTGAGGCCTGCACAGGAGTGGAAAGAGAGCAGCCACAATGCCATGCATATCCTGTGGACGAACAGAAGGTAGGGGTGGAGGAGGTGGCACCCACCATGCGTGCACCTCTGCCACGCTGCTGCCCATGTGAGGTATGGCTGCACTGGCATCCGGGTGCACCCTGCAGTGCTGTAGTAATAATGTCCTGCAGCACCACAGCATTGGCCTGCACAGCAGCAGTAAGGCCACCAAAGCCACGCTCTATGGTGGCAAGAACACGGGTCATTCGCTCCTCCTACCGCTACTTAGCATGGGCAAGGCCAGTGCCCATTGTCTCCTGCAGCTGTGACAGCTCATGCCACAGCTCCCTACGGAGATCATGTTGGTCCTGCTGGGCTGCATGCTGTGAGGCCAAGGCCTCCTGGAGCATTGGCCACACCCCTTGTCCACCCTGTGCAGCTGCAGCATCAGCATCCTGCACCTGTGGCAGGGGTTGTGGCTGGCATTGAGCAGTGTGTTGCTGATGTGAAGGGACCTGTGGGGGCAGCTGGCAGTGTGTTGGCCACTGCAACTGTGGTCTCACAGGTGATGGAGCACGCTGCTGGACCGGCCCTGCAGTCATTGTCCTGTGGGACATATCCAGTGGGCAACACTGTGCGGGCAGGGGAATAGCAGCTGTGGGCACAAAGGTGGCATGTGTCTGAGAATCCCTCTCCCCCAAGTCAGGCATGGTGCCATCCCCCACTGTTCCAAAACCTCTGGTGCCACTAGCCACACCCATAAGTGGCAGGTTGGGTTCCTCCCCTGCATCTCCTGAGCCATGGTCACTCATCACAGTCAGGATCACCACCTGCTCTCCACTCAGATCCTCCACCTGGGCATCCTGTAGTGGATTCAAGGACTCCAGGAATGATGTATCCTCTTCTTCTGAGGTTCCTGCTTATGCCATTGCCTCATGATGTCTGTGAATGGACATTGCGCTGACCATCATGGCCACTGCGGGTCTCCCTATGGCAGCCATGCCTGATGTGGAAGGGCACACCTCTGCTGTGTTGCCATCCTCCTCCTGCATCACTGTGCCTGGCCCCACCTGGGACATGGCCTGCTGGGCATATAATGTTGTAATGGAACAGACAGATGTGAGTCACCGCTACAGTGACCAGACCATCCACCCCCACCCCACTCCCAACAATGCCACATGCACCCCCTGCAATGTATGCCCCACAGCATGCCCATGCAGTCCCCAATGTGCATCCCATGCAATTGCAGCCTGTTCCCATGGCACACATGCACTCATGACATGTGCCTGCCAGCAGATGCCCACCACTGTGCAGCACCAACACCACTCTTACAATGGAACATACCCATGTGAGCCCTATGCATGCACCATGACAGTGGTGATGTGTGCCTCAGTTCCCATGATGTTGCTGTCCACTGAGTGGTGGATACATGCCACGAACTTACCTGTCCTGGGTGGCGTGAGTGGTGTCTCACACCCACAGCCTTCAACCCCACCAACTGCCACTGGCTGCAGGGTAGAGGCTACTATGGCCATCAATGGGTCCTAGTCCTGCTGCTCCATTGGTTGTGGTCTCCCACCAGTCCACAGCCTGTCCCTGATCCATTGTGCCTCCTCCTCCTTTGCCCTGCATAGCAGATCATTCCACCGCTTCTGGACGGCATCAGTGCTATGGCCATGACCACCTATGGCATTTACTGCTGTGGCAATCTCCTCCCACATCAACTGAACAGTGGCATCTGTCAACTTGTTATGGTGTAGGACCATCTCCCACTCCTTCACAGCATGTACCGGGGCATGCAGCTCATCCCCTGAAAACTTGTGGGCCCTGAGCCGCTCCTGCCCTGAAGCCTCACCTGTGTGGGACAGAAGGCAGGGAAAGGGTTATACAGAGTTGTGAACATACATTGTACAGCTGTGACAGTATCATACAGCCATGGTGCAACAAACAGCTGCTATACACACCCCCACCCCCTGAAGAATGCCAACTGGACATGCTCAATGCACCTCAGTGTTGCGAAGTCCTGCAGGCCAGCACAAGTGGAAGTCAGCTGTGTGTGGGCAGCACACAGTTGTGCTGCCCATGCTGCTGCCTGTGGCATGTGAGAGGTGGCCTGGCTGCACATGTTGGCATGGACATTGGTGCACCGCAGGGCAATCACAAGGCCGACAGCAACAGACAGTGTCTAATGTGCACATGTGTGGGACTGTACAGCCATGGCTGTAAATGCCTGACCCATGGTGCCCTCCCCAGCACATCCAGTGCCATACTGGGCCTGTGCACACCCAGCACCATGGAACAAATGCTGTGGAACCATGGGTTGCATCCCCACAACAGGGCTAGATGGCTGACCACGACACATGTTCCGCTAGAGGTGCTGCCTAGGCACTACTGCATGTGCCAGAGCATGTATCAATGCAGCCACATTGCACACACATACAGTCGTGGTGTGTGTATAGGTGATCCTGGCACAGCTATGCACAAGGCCTGTGTGTGATCCACCATGTGGAGCAGTAGTGGGGTACCGTACAACAATATGACACTGGGGTACTGCACCCCCAGAATGTGTGTCAACGCATGTCATGCAATGGCCTGGATGTGCACACTGTAGATGCACTGGTCTGTCATGGGGGTAGACACCCTGGACCACAACAATTCTGGTACTGCCCCTGACCCTGGTTGCATAGCACTGTGCACAGACAGACACCAGCCGGGACCATAGTGTAGCGACTCTAATAACTGCATGAGTCCTGTCTGCTGTGACCCACGTGCACACATCACACAACACAATACAGGGGAGGGGGGTGGGCTGTATGTGATGCAGATGTCAGTCGGTGACATGGGTGAAAGCACGGGTACCTGTGGCAGTCATCACACTAGCTGACAAGTACCCTACAGTCACAGTGGCTACTGACACACTCCAGAGTGCAGCCTCCACACTACTGATCATATCCCACTGCCATCTGCAGCACGACAGCGTGCAGTCAGTCAAGCATGGTCTCCACAATGGGTGTTGGACAGTGCATAACCCTGGTGGGGCACCACTACCCACACAAGGGCAGCCAAGAGGGGCAATGGGCCACCCAGCCCCACCCCCAGCACCACCATGTACAAGCCCAGCCAGACTGCACCAGTTAGTAATCAGCTGCAGTCCCAAGGCTATTACCAGTACTCCACTGTTGGATGGTTCGCATATACCATAGCCTGCCACATACAGGCAATACAGGAGCAACCTGTGCATGGCCAGGACTTTACAGTCACACATGTGGTACTGCTACACCTGGGATCTAGTCCTGTCCTCTCAGACAGGCGGGTGGCTGGCATTGTCTGGGTCAGCCTATCGTTCATCCAGAACAGTACTATAATGTATGGGTAGCCCTGATTACCCACTGACATCCTGCAGATTACAACCCTGACATCCCAGTGTTGTGATGTCAGAACCATATGAACTCATCAGCTATGTCTTAGCAGTGGGTTGACAAAATGGAATGCCACTGTTAGTCAATATTCTACACACCAAGGAATGTGTTTGGAAGCCTCAGTACAGTAGTCATATAACATTCCAGTTGTTACAGTGTACTGTCACTGAGTCTAGCAATCTCTATGTCTGATAGGGGTTAACACTGGTACTATGTTTGCCCACTGTCATGCAGTCCATGTATCCTAATACTGTGTGTACAGTACCTACACATACATGTTGCTGTACCGCAGATTCATTACTGGAGTAAGGCTCACTTACATATGTTGGGGGGGATTCCCATGACGGGTCCCATCCAGTATAACTGACAATGCCTGATGTACAGGTGATAACCATGGTGTAATCATCTCTTGTGGTTGCTGCACTCTTGAGGTTTACCAATGCCCTAGCAACCACTCGAGGTGAGTACACCATGGTTATCACCTGTACATCAGGCAGCATCCACTATGCAGTGTATAGTGGACTGCTGTCATGCATGGTATTCCATGCCTGTAATATGCAGATAGTGTATAGTGGAATGTTGGTCTGTAGAGATTTCCACCCCTTTCACAATGCTGTTCTGCCACAGTTCCAAGGTCATGGAATGCTGTTCTACCCTACAGTGGGAGAACAGCATCCTAGAACCTCTAGGGACTGCATGTGTAGGTATCAGTTTGACAGCAACAGATATAACATAACACAGATTGCACACAGTACTATACACTAATAATAATAATGTTTATTTAATATAGCGCCTTTCTCACTTCAAGGCGCTGCACAGAAAGATAAAAACAGTAAGACAATAAAACAATAAAATCAAAGGAATTCTGGATATGCTTTCTCCATAAAAAGGTCTTCAGTGCTTGCTTAAAGCACCCCACTGTCCTGCACTCCCATAGCTGATGGGGCAGAGAATTCCAGAGTGTAGGTGCAACAAACCCGAAAGCACGCGCACCAGATGATTTTAAACTTACCCTCGGAATCTCTAGCAACCCCTAGTCAGCCAAGTGGAGCTGTCACAGAGGGGTGTAGGGAATCAGGAGCTCTTTCAAGTAATCAGGACCCTATCTGTGTAGGGCTTTGTAGGTCAGTAGACCTACTTTAAAGGTGATCTGCCACTGAATAGGCAGCCAGTGTAGATCACGCAGCACTGGGGTAATATGAGTTCTTTTCCAAACCCCACTCAACAAATGTGCTGCAGCGTTCTGCACTAGCTGCAAGCAGCAGATATCAACCCCTGGAAGCCCTAAGTAAAGGGAGTTGCAATAGTCAAGGCGCAATGTCACAAATGCATGGACCAAGACAGGCAGGTCACTGGATGGAACAAGGTGCTTGATCCTAGCAAAGTTCCTAAGATGGTAAAAGGCAAGCTTTGATGACTGCTGACACCTGATGATGAAGGGTCAAGTTATCGTCAAGCACCACTCCTAGGTCATGCACCCGTTCAGAGGTGAGAATCTGTGCTCCTCCCAGGACTAAATCGTAGGGGAGCCCAGTTCCCAACCCCTCTATCCTATGACCCGGATCTACTAACAAGACCTCAGTCTTTCAATGGGTTCAACTTTAAACCACTGGCACTCATCCAGTCTTGGATTTCTATGAGGCAGCTGTTCAGCACTGAGATAGCACTAACCTGGTCAGGGCAAAAGACAGGTAGAGCTGGGTGTCATCAGCATAGCAGTGAAACCTCAGCCCATACTGTCTTACAATGTCCCCGAGGGGCAGCATATACACTGCAAATAACATGGGGGACAGCACCGAGCCCTGAGGCATCCCACAAGGCAGAGAGAAAGACTCGTAAGAAAAAATACCCAAGACCACTATCTGAGTTCTACCAGAGAGAAAAGATGCAAACCAACTGAGAAGTGAACCCGACAGCACACAGATGAACCTCCAATGCTCGAGCAGAACCCCATTATCTACAGTGTCAAAGGCTGAAGATAAATCAAGGAGAACCAAGATGGAACGGTGTCTCCGATCTCTCACCATCAGGAGATCATTGAGCACCCGAACCAGAGCAGTCTCGGTGCTGTGCCTCTTACGAAAACCTGATTGGAGAGGTTTGTATAAATTATGGATGGTTAAATGGTTCTCCAGTTGAGCGGCCACAACTTTCTCAATAACCTTCCCCACAAAAACAAGGTTAGTGATAAGCCTGTAGTTTGCTAGGTTTTCCAGGTCTAAGGAAGCTTTCTTCAGGAGGGGTGTCACCACCCCCTCCTTCATGGAGCTATGAAACTCACCCGAGTCCAAAGAGCACCGGACAATCCAAGCTAAGACCGGGCCAATGATGTCACTACAACCCAAGATCAGGGAGGTAGGGACTGGATCTAACCTACAGCAGGTGGGACGCATCCCCTGGATAATCCTATTAATATCCACGAACTCCAGCAGATCAAAAGCACTCCAGGACACTCCAGACTCTGTGACATAACACCAATCAACAGCGTCCCCCCTAGGGTGAAGATGCCGGCACTCCTGCCTGATGTCAGCCACCTTATTCACAAAGTAGTGAGCGATCTCATCACACTCCTCTTGTGAAAAAACTCAACGTAACTGCTGACAGGTTAGGTTGCACAGCCTGTCAACGGTTCTGAAGAGCTGAGCCAGATGGTTCCATGTGACAGCAATTTCCCTGGACAGGAATTCTGCCTTCTTATGGGAAATTGCTGTTTGGTAGAGTTTGTAATGTTATAACAAAATAAGGTGGTCGGCATCTAAGGCTGACCTCTGCCAACAATGCTCTAACCTACGCCCCTGTCTCCACAACTCCCTAAGAGTCCCATCGAACCATGGGGCCACAGGGTGATGCAGGAGGGTGTGAACACAGACAGGAGCAATCAGATTGAGGGCTGAAGAGACAGTCTTATTATAGGCCATAACCAACTGCTCAGGATCTGTGCTGGTCTCGTCCAACAGCGAGAGGTCTATCACCGCCATCATGTCTTCAGGGAACACATCCCGCAAAGGGCAATAACTGACCATCTCCACAGGGGTCGACCTACCCAAGGGGGACAAGAAATTGAACCCAACGGTGAAGTGGTCGGACCAACTGACCAGTTCCACCACCAGGTCGGAGGTCTCGATCCCCAGGAGGAAGACAAAATCAAGGGAGTGACCACCATTGTGAGTAGCTGAGGAAACAACCTGTGTGAAGCCCAGGGATGTCATCACCTGGAGGAAGTGTTGACCGAAAGGTGAGTCTTAGTCGCGACCCAGGCATTGAAGTCCCCCAGAACCATCAGTCTGGGCGACTCCAATGCCATGTCGGCAGCGAAGTCCGCTACCTCCTGCAGGAATAGCTTCTCATCACCTGGTGGACAGTAGATGAGGGCTATTCTGCACCCCACACCAGCTACCACAGTACACTCAAATGACCTGGCCTCCTCAACTGGAACACCAGTTAGGCCCAATTCGTTCTTGAAACAGACCGTGACCCCCACGCGGTCCAATCTCGGGTGATGTATAACCGAGTACTCGGTGGGGATAGCTGCCTCCAAAATAGGGGCAGCATTCTCATTCAACCAGGTCTCAGTAATGCAAACCAGATCTGCTGTAGCCACAAAATCTGCAATAAGAGCAGTCTTGTTGCAAACAGATCTGCCATTGCATAACAGAGCCCGAGTTAGACGAGGTTGGCGAGCCGTCCCAACTACTTGCCCTCCCAAAATGGAGGTGCCCTTGGGTATGGGAACCAGAACAGGATCACCATGTTCCAGATACTATTTCACCCCAGTGTGTCTTCTGGTCCTAACCACCCCAATGGGAGAGTGCTACTCATTCGGACTCCACTGTCCGCAACCCGCACCCACCCCTGACACCCACCTCAAGAGCAATCCCCAACCTCGACAACGCTGATAGACAAAGGCAGGTGGGGGGGAAGTGAACGGGTGAAGGGCGTGGAGAGCGGAGGCTGAATAGCACTGGACATGGGGGAAAGCAGGCACATTCCACCACTAATTTTGACCAAATAGTAGAGAAAACACAACAAACCCTAAATTCCTAAAACAAAACTACAAATAATTAAAATCCTGAAACCCCCCCAGAGCAATGACAACTTAAACAATAATTCCAGCCCAACAAGACCTGTGAAACCACCCTCTTCCCCCAACTGGATAGAATTCAAACCCAGAAAAACAAAATATAATAAAATAAAATCCCCTCTCACAGGACAAAGTACACATACAAATACAAATTCACCCCCTCCTCCTGCCCTCTCACAGCAGAGGGAAAGGGAGAATTCTGGGCACTCCCACTACCCAGAATACACACAATAATCAAACAAGAACAAAAATAAACATAAACATCACAATAAAAGAAAATTAAAATAAAATTACATTTGGGCACCCTGGTCCTCTCACCAACCAGGAGACTGTAAAACAAATTAAAAAGTCTGGGAAAGAAGTCAACCAACGGTAGGAAAAGTCATAATAAATCCAACGAAAGCTTCAAATAAACCAATATAAATCTTAAATCCAAAGAGTCATGAAGGGACAAGCAGCAGCAGACCACCGTTCAAGTTACCAGTACATTCTGATCACAGAAAAAATTCCTGGTATCAGTAATCCAGCCCTTACAGTTCTCATTTACAGTACTTGTCCAGTAAAGTTAACATAACAGAAGTAAAACACTTTCACAGTTAACATAGTGGAGATAAAACACTCCTGGTTCAAATAAAGCCAGAGCCTGGCCAACCCAGGGCAGGTCACGTTATATGCAACCACTCATCCCCACTTGGAATACAGGAGAAAGCCCAACCTCCGCCAGGCAACTCCGGTGACTCCTGGAGGCTCCGAGAATGCCAACCCTCCAGTAAGCACTCCCGACCCTCCCAGGGACAAACGGCAACACCCTGCACCCACCTCTAGATCAGCTGAGCTGGCTGAATCTCTCCTCCTCCTCCTCCGAAACTCCACAACACTATGTCAGGGCCGATAATTCAGACAGACCTCTAGCACAAGCCAAATCCAGGCAGACGGTCGCTCAATTGTTCCAAATTTGCTCTTACGGCCAGATAACTCCCACACTTAGAATACCTTCCCTGTAAGCACAAGAGTCTTCCAAACAGCAACGACCAAACAGGTAAATCCAATGTCAGCACCAACGAAAAACTTCATAAAAGTACCTTGGAGGCTCCAACAGTTCCAACAAGCAGGGAACAAGTGGCAATATGCGGCTGCACTGCAAGCAACCCACTGCCAATTACGATGGACTCAAAATGTTTCACCAGACAACAGTAAGCTTCAGAGAGCTTCAGGAAAATCTTCAGTGTTGCACAGGGTCCGCAAACCACCATATCCCGACTCCAGAAAATAACTAGGCATAGTAGAAAAAGATAACAACAAATGAAATAATAAAAAATATATTAAAAGCAGAAAAACATCAACATGGGGGCTAAATAAAATAGAACTATAAAAACTGCAAAAATCTGCAGAGCTATGATCACTGCTAGCCCAGCTTCGCTGCCATCTTGGAATCTCACTAATTATCTCACTCGTCTCCTAGTAATATCAGTGGCTCTGCAGGTAGCACAGATGCCTCTGAGGCAGGGAGATTAGAAGGCTATGGGTTCTAGCACCACACAAGGCACTTGGGTTAATATCCTAATACTGACACTGCAGTGCAGCATGAGGGGGGTGCTGCACTCCTGAGGTGCCGTATCTCGGATGAGATGTTAAACCAAGGTCCCATCCACCTGTTCTGGTGGTAGTTCAGGTGGATGTTAAAGATCCCATGACGCTTCTCGAAAAGGGTAGGGGAATATACCCAGTGCCATGGTCAATTTCGCCCCAGACACAAGAATACCACAAACAGCTTAATCTGGTTCAAAGTCAGTTGGCATTCATCTGTATCCCCTTCATCCCCCAGGTTGTGGCTGAAATAGGCAGAATTTGTCTAGTGCACTGACCCTGTCAACATAAACTAAATGATAAATATATATGACAGGCAGAGCAGCGCTATGCACTACCAGTGTGTCCTGCCAGGTCGTGGTTCCAATTCCCATGGACCTCTCGAGCTGTGCTCTCGGAGTCATGGGGCATCAGAATCCCTCTGTGGCAGAATATACTGGTGCTGCAGAGTTGCCCATCCAGTATCTCCTATGTGCTGCTGCAGTAGTCCTGTCATTATGATGTTCTGCTGCAGTAGTGATGTCACCACTGCTGCAGGAGCACATGGCATGCTGGCACAGTGTTACAGTCCTCACAGTACCTCAGTGGTGTCAGTAGTCTAGAACCGCTTGAGACATCACATGTCAGTGTCAGTATGGAACAGAATGCAGAGTAACAGACTGCACACGTGACATACTACATCTATACAATATATCACATACATGATGCCACTGTTATGCACAACCTGTGTTCTGTCACCTCGAGCATCTGTGCTCTCGAGGTCAGAGAGACTGACAACCCCTCTGTGGCAGTACATAGTGGTTGTGCAGACCGGCCCATACAACAGGCAGAGTAGACATGTGTTACAGCCCTAACTTGGATGTCTGCCATCATCCAGTGCTGTCAAGCCACGCACACATGACATGGGGATGCCCAACAGTTGTCAGCATGGTGATTACACAAAACATTCATGAACAGCAGCCTCATCCAGGGCACAGTCAGTTAGCAGTCAACTGTATCCCCTTCCCCCAGGTTGTGCCTGGCACTAGGCATTCCCCAGTCAACATGAAGTACATCACAAACGTACTGATATGTCACTGGAAATCTACTGTTGTGTCAGCCCACATGCGGTGCATACCTGGCTGGCCCTGTGATTGTTCCAGTGACATCCTGTGTGCTGCAGCAGTAATCTCACATCAACATGTATTACCTATCAGCAACACAGGTGTAGCACTGTTAGCCTATATATAGCAAAGCCGGGCACACAAGCCTGCTAAGCATGCTAATGGGCCAGTAATGATATGCTAATCACCATGTTAGCACCATGCATGGACAATGACCATCATTTGCATACGCCATTTAAAAATGGCAGATGATAGCCCCGGACAAAGCGTTTAGTGCCGGGCAAACCATATAGTGCCAAGCTATCTCAGCTGTGCTTAGCGCAGTAATGTTACCATAGCACCACGCTAGGGATGATAGCGCTGGTGCAGCGCATGCATGGGTCGGGGCAGTCAGCGCAAGAATGGCCGTGCTATTGTGCCTAGTGCTATGCTAACCCTGTTAGCACGATGGCATCAGCGTGATGCCTGGTATGTCTGCACAGGGTCATGGCAGGGTCACGCAGATAAGCATTGGCGCATTACTGCCGGAGCCGCGTGCTATTGCATATTTCGCGCAGCTTTAGGCTGGAACTGTTTGGGAGTGCCAGGGTGTGTGAGCCATCTGTTGCCAGTACAGCAATACCTTTCCCTCCTGTTGTGTCAGCCATGTCTGGCATACATAGGCAGAGAGCAGTGGTGGGCCATGACAGGTGCTGGGATGTAGTGGAGATGGCCAACCTGGTGCAGCTCACACAACAGCGGCATAGGTGCCTGTTCGAAGAGGTCCGGGAGGGTGACCGCCCCCGTAGCCAGGTCTGGGCTTCAATTGCCTGGCGCCTCACAACACTCAGGGAGAAGTGCTGTCACCGATATGTGGACCTCAGGCACAGGCAGCGCCCGCTGCTGGAACAATGCCTGGCGATGGTTCGGGAGGGGACTGTGCATGTGCCAGGTATGTGATGCCTCTCACCACGGAGATGTCATGGGGAGAGGGGATGCGTGTTGGGTGGTGTGCTTGTGTGTGTGTGTGTGTGTGTGTGTGTGTGTGTGTGTGTGAGTGAGACATGGCCCATTCACATACCATCCGAGGGAGCTGTGTTGCTGTGCTGGTGAAGTTCGGTACATATCTACTATGCTATTAATGTTGTTGTGTAAATTGTGTAATGACATTAGACACAGGTCCATCTTGAAAATGGGTTTTATTCCCAATGATGTATTACCATTTGCTACCTGTATAATAATAAGTGTTTCCTACTACTTTACTACTGCTACCATATACTGGTCCTCTGCCATGTGGTCCTCTGTTCAGGGGTATGTGGACTGTGTGGGCCAGGTGAACGTAGCATTTTGGGAATGCTGTCTGCAATGTTCTGCACTGTGGTGGTGCACTGCCCCATACCACCTACTGTGGCTGCATGGACCCACGACACCTGGCCCCCTGCCACATCCACTGTGCTCTGCCATGCTGCCAGGGGGCAGCGTGCAGCTATGCCTACTTTGTACATCCACAGTGTGTGGTTCAGTGTGTCCCTCCCAACCATTTCTCACCCAGCTGTGGTACATTGCCTCTTATAATGTGGCACAAATGAGCCAAATGTGGAACACTTACACATATCTTCACCTACGATGATCAGAACACTGTCACAATGTTTGCATTTATGTTCCAGAGGTCTGTTATTCATTGTATGGTATATGGTTTGCATCATTTACTATGGCTCTTTGCTTTTGTTTGTTAACACTGCATGTGGGACAGGTCCTCACAATGTGGTACAGCGAGCTTTTGTGGAGTACACTGAGGACCGTTCCTCATAATGTGATACTGTTGAGAGGTATGTGTCTGGGTGTGGTGCACACCACCACCACTGCTGTGTCTGTGCCATGATACTGGCCACTGGCTCGTGTGACAGATCCATGGCATTGGTGCCCTGCTGTGCTGCACACTGTCATGGGTGTGGGCAGCATACACACTGCACTCGGTTGTGTACAGTCATGCTGTGTGTATGTCACATCCCATATGCCTTTCTGTCATCAATGTCATTCTAATCTGTAGTCTTTGGGTTGTTGTATGCCACTGGGGTGTGTCTGTGTTTTCACATCTGTTGTTGAGTGGATAGATACTTGTGTACCCTCATTACCAGTTGGAGGACTCCTCTGACTACATTCTGCCTTGTTTGTGAAGGGGTACCATCCAGAGGGGCTGTGTACATATCATGATGGGGGGCTGTTGCAGCTTGTGTGTACAGGATGGCAATGTCAGGCTCCACCCCTGCACACATTGGCCATGCACTGTGCAGTCTGCAGTGTCCCGTGTCATGCTTGGCATGGCTTGGGTGGCGCACTGTGCCTGGGTGCCAGTTATGCGTGTGTTGTGCCACGCCACCAGGGTCAGGGGTGGTCTTTAGCATACCGTGGTGGCTGACATTGTAGTAATGCTGTTGTACCATCTTCCTACTGTAGAGCACAGAGACCATGCTGGAGATGGGAGGAGTGGCCAGAGGCCCACCACGGACAGGTGGAGGGTGCCATCAATGCCGCAGCGCATGGAGGAGAGCAGTGACGGGGACAGGAGTGTGTTGCAGGAGTACTGTTTTTCAATTGTACTTTTCTACTATGTGCCTGTGTTGTCACTGAAGGCATTGGAGTGCTGTGGCACAGTCATCTGGGTCATCCAGGTCTGATGTGATTTAGCTATGTTGCATTTGGATTCTGAGGGTGCTCACTTACAGGGACTCCTTAGCCATTGTGGCTACAATATGTACAGCCACATGGGGCCACAGTGTTCACACATGACTATGTGCTGGATGGGGGGGGCACTGGATGCTTGACACCAGTGGCACCATTCAGCGCACCCATGACCATTACATAAGTGGAGCCTGATATGCTGGCTGCGTGCATTTGTGTTGTCTTCCATGCCTCCAGTGTCTTGCCTTCTACTGCACAGCCTATGACATGGCTGGCTCTATGTATGGCCTACTGTCGCTGTTACTGCCATGTGCACTGCTATCTGCCTTGTACTGTCGTGTGCAACTTGTTGCTGTTATGTCCACCATTGTGGCAGGATGCAGCAGGCTTGTGCATGGCTGGCAGCCATTTACTATGCCTGCAGCTGGGGGATTACTGGGGTCAGCCTGCTGTGCTGGCTGTTTCTGCTGCTGCTGTTGCCCTATCTGCCATGGCATCACTGTGCTGCACTTCGAGTGGCATGTTTCATTCACAATACAATGTATAGTGTGTCAGTGCCTATGCATGACATGTTGTAGATGCCTACCAGGGTTGTTCACGCTATGACAAACTGGGGGCCACAGTGTCATGTGGTGCCTGTATCTCCCTACCAGTGTGTTGCCATTGCAGTGTGTACACTGGTATGTTATTGTGTGCCCTTGTCTGACCTCCGTGGCGTACATGCACAGGGGCTGTGGAGGGGTGCCTCTGGAGCTATGGTGCCACCTGCGCCTGTGTGGCTGTGTGCGTCATGTGTGCCTGTTGGCTCCAGCTGTGTTGTGGGGGCCATTTTCCCCTACAGGGTGCTGTCCCTCAGTCCCTGCAGTGCATGGTGTTCATGCATGGGATATGCAAGGGTGCTTCAGGGGTTGTTCAGTGGTAGCATGGTGTGCTGGGTTACAGACCCTATGGCAGATGCTGCTCCCACAAGTGGGGGAGTGTGCCTCGCCATGCCTTGGCCACCAGGGTGGCACTGTCCTGTGTGTGTCATTGGCCTACTGCTGCCCTGCCACTGGTTGACAATGGCCTGTGTCCCTGTTTCACATGTGTGTCTTCTTGCATGTGTGCCTTCAAGGTGCTGCCGCTGTTGGTGGTGGCACAGCCCCATGTCATGCTCTCCACCGGTGTGGGATCCTCATCCTTCTGTTGTGGCAATGGGTGTGGGTAGGCATTGGCACTTTCCCTTGTTGTGTACTGCTTGGGTACCTGTCCCGCAGTCCCTACTGTTCTGTTGCCAGTGTCGTTGTCCTCTGTAGTTATTGGGTCTCTGTAGTCCACGTCAAGCCTCTATCTGTGTCACCTGCCACTGTTCCGCACTTATGTCAGTCACCCACCTGTTCAGAGCTTACTGATATCATTTGCACTGCTGCTATGTTATGGCATTGTGGGTAGCAGTTTGGCTGAGTCTGTACAGTTCTTGTGGAGAGGCAACAGTGAGGGTGGGCCACTGTTGGGGGGGAGGTGTTCGGAACAGGCATATCTGGTTACACACCTGGTTGTGGCTGTGGCACCTTCTCCAGTGGGTGTCATCTGTGTTGTGTATCATAGCTGTGTGACTGTGGGCAGCATGTCCCAACATGTGTCATCCCATGTGCATGTCATTCAGTGTCTACTTGTCATTCACATCTCAGGGGGTGGCTGTCTGTTTGCACTGTTACAGTTTGCATGCCGCTGTGCTCTGTGGGTTCCACTGTGTTAGGTTTCTCAGCATACATCTATGCATGTCCATGTACATTGGGGTGGTGCATGCTGCCTGTTACATACTGCTTTGTCCTGCAGGCACATGTCAGCATGCATTGTGGTTTGTTCTGTACTGGCATGTGGACATGGTTGTTGGAGCATGCTGTCCACCATGTGGTGGTACATGGTGCCTTTGTGTCATCATCATGTCCTGATATGGTCGCCCTTTCTCTTGTAGGTCCACGTTGGTCATCACTGTGGGCCACCCGTCCAGAGGAGGCTGAAGGTAGGGATGAGCTGTTATGGAGGGTGGTGCGGCAACAGCACACACTGATAGAACAACAGGCTGTCCTCATTGCTGAGACAAGACGGGTTGCAGCCATCCTAGAGGAATGTCTGACAGCGCCTGCCCGCACCTAAGTCCTACCTCCCATTCTGTTGTCCTGCTTCCTGGCCCCGGCCCATTGTCCCTAGCCCTATTTCTGCCATCCTGTTTCCCTCCATTGCTCCCTGTGTCCACGTCCCTCTACCTTCCACATTCTTTCCCCATTCCACTGTAAATAATGTACATAATTGCCCTTTTGCACTGTTACTGCTGTTTTCCCCATTGTTTTCAGTCCCTTTGTTATGCCTGCCCATTTACCTTTCATTATGTTTGTGTTGTACCCCATTTTTGCATATTGTGTTCTACTGTATATTGCTTTTTTTTTATCTGTACATCTGTTTCTGATGCCTTTGTGCCATTCCTGTCCCCTTTTTGAATTACACTTTGTTATACTTGACATTCCTGTGTCCTGTGCCTTTTTTTTGGGTGGGGATCGGGATTTGACAGTGTTCTGTGGTATTCTGTTATCACTTGTGGGTCCAGGTTATACCATGCCATTCATTAGTACTGCAGTTGTGTCTGCCATGGCTATTTTGCTTTCCTGTGTTCCTGGACAGCTGCTTACACCTCTGCACTTTGTTTCTGTGGTGTTTGCACTGCCTCTGTCTGAATGCTATATTCAGTGCTGACTTATTTGCTATATTCAGTGCTGTCTTAATCCTGGGCAATTTTTGCCCTGCACTCCTGGCCCTGTTTGCCTAGCTTCCTTAGCTTGTTATATTCAGCTGGTTTTGCACCGGGCTATTTCCTTTTGAATATAGTTATGTTTTTGCTCCGGGCTAAGTTTGTCCGTCAGGCAGTGCTAGTTTAGCCCTGGGACAAAGTTTTGAATATCTGGCCCATTGTGTTTTTGGACTATATTTTGTTAAAAGAGAGGGTGAAAGGATGGGGTTATGTGTTATTTGTATCTGTGTGTGTTGTTTATTTTGAAGTTATACATTTTTGTAAGCAATGTCTATATATATATACGTGTCATATGAATTTCCAAGATTTTCCTTGATTGACCTTGGCTGGTATGTCATGCTACCTAACATTTGGCACATTTTGAATTACTGGAATTTCCTAAGCCTCAGTCTCTTACTTCTTGTTATTGTGTAACTATGTATTATTATGTTGACCTTTGTATGTATGTATACCCCCCATTCCTTCGACGTGGAACCTTTGTAAATGAGCAGTTCCTGCTCAAAGGTATTTGTAATCCTAGATTTCAATAAAATAAAATAAAAAAAATAAATATGAATATTTTAAATCAATAAAAAGCAGATTTGAAAAAAACTTTCTACAATTATAATTATTTTGTATGTGCATTAAAACTAGTGAGTTATCACCTTTACAATTCAAACTATTAGTAAAAATAATCCAGTAGAGTTCTGGCATTGTTATGGTAAAAAATCCCATTCCATCCAAAGTATTTCAGTAAGACACTGTTATACATTTAACTTCATCAAAAGAAGTAAAATACTTTTTTAATGATGTATTTCAGGTTATGCATGTTTTAACAATGTTGCAAATCTTTGTGTTTTTGCAATTAATAAACAAGTAATTGTGTCATATTTTTCTTTTCAAGTCAAATATGGATAGAAATATCATAATATATTCAGAATCATAACACATACTCAGATTGTTTTTATTGTCTTTGTCCAGGAAAGGCATATTGAGCTACAGCTTGTTCCCAGGTATGTTTTAGGAGCACAGGGAGGTTAAGTGACTTGCTCTGGTCACACAATATACAAGTAAAGCATGTTGGAATCAAAACCCATTCTGCTGGATGAACGAAGCTTGCTTTAACCTCTAGGCTGTACTGCCAGCTGATAATCAAAAACTGCACATTTCAAGGCTGGCCCCATGATGCCAGACCAATAGGTAAGTAGCCACATTTGCATCTTGTAGACCTGAGTTCACACCCAAAATTGTAAAAGAAAAGGCTGTAAGAGAAGGGATGGAAAAAGACAGAAGTTGGTGCTGTGGCAGCCCCAGAAATCTATACTGACATGAACACAGCCAGGGTTTAGAAATCCTGATATGGGGACCCAATGTGACAGGGTTGAATAAGGCCCTGCCCCATTTGTTATGCAGAAAGAGTTTAAATGCAAGGGTCTGTTCTATACTTTTCTTTTCTGTCTGTTGTCTGTCTGGTTGCACAACCAAATTTTCTTGTGAGACCTAGGAACTGATCATTCTGACAGTTTTGCAATACTCCACCTCTTGCTATCTCTCTGCTTTTCCTTGCTATTTCTGTCTTTTCTTCCCCCTTGCATGTCTACTGGTCTAGAAATATATGTGAATCTTTATGTGGAAATGTCACTGATACTGGGATCCTTTTGTTTAAAAAATGTATATAGTTGTACTGTTGAAATGATTGCAAAAAAATATTTGGAACTCAAGTAGTTAACCTGAGATGCAGTTTTTAAGCCATTTCCAAAATATTTAAATTTTTATTTTGCAGTTATTGAGAAAAATGAAATGCTATTTGTGAATTTTGAAACTGCTCCTGGTTTTCCTGTGCTCCCTGACCTGTGCCTCGATGACAGATGGTGTCAGACTAAACGGGACTTATACCGTGTATACTCTAAGCCAGGAGTTTTGTGCGTGGGTACTAGACTTGGTACCAGGAAAGCATAAAAGGAAGATATGGATTCTGCAGCAGCAAGTCCAGAAGTGATTACCAGAAGAATGGCATCCAGACTAGAAGCAGAAACAAAAGTCCAAACTGGGACTGTACAACCAACACCAGTCATGGAACAAATTGTAACTGCTGTTGCTGTAAAGGTGAATGTTTCATTAACCTCTAAACAAACCGCAAAAATTCATAACTTGCTGAAGACATTTAACAGTACTTTTATCAAAGTACCAGGCCGAGCAAAAGAGGTTGAGCAGGTAATAGTAACCAGGAATACTCACCCTATTAGACAAAAAACATATAGATTACCATAGCGGTTAAGAGCAGACGTGGTTAAGGAAATACAAAAAATGAAAGAATTGGGTATCATAGAAATGTTGAGAGGTGCTTGGCCATCACCAATGGTGATTGTAAACAAAAAAGAAGGGAAAATAAGAATTTGCCTTGATTTTAGGAAACTTAATCAAGTGTCAGAATTTGACAGTTATCCTATGCCCAGAAGAGATGATTTGGTGGACAGACTGGGAAGTGCCAAGTATATCAGTATCCTCGATCTCACCAAGGGTTACTGGCAAATCTCCCTAGCTTAAGAATCCAGAACAAAACTGCATTTGCCACTCCTATAGGATTCTATCAGTTTACCACCATGCTGTTTAGTTTACATGGCGCACCTGCTACATTCCAGAGGTACATGGATGTAATTTTATCCCCTCACACTGGTTATTGTGCTGCATACCTGGATGTTGCTGTGGGGTATAGTCCAGACTGGAAAACTATCACAGAGGAAAGGGATCTGGGGTAATCATAGAAGACAACCTTAAAGTGACTAAACAGTGTGACAAAACAGTTGAAAAGGCTAACAGAATGGTAGAGTGCATAGGGAGGGGTATAATAAGTAGAAGGAGGGAAGTGGTGGTATCCGTTGTACAACTCCCTAGTAAGGCCTCATCTGGAGTACTGTGTTCAGTTCTGGAGGCTCCATCTCCAAAAAGACATAGACAGGATGGAGGTGGTACAAAGGAGGGTGACAAAAATGGTGTCGTGGATGCAGCATAAGTCATATGAGGAGCAACTCAGAGCTCTAAATATGTACTCCCTGGAGGAAAGGAAAGAGAGGGGGGACATGATAGAGATCGTCAACTATCTAAAGGGGATCAACAGAGTACCAGAGGGGAGCACCCTTCACATGAAGGAAATAGCTGAACAAGGGGGCACAGCATGAGACTAAAAGGTGGAAAACTTAGAGGGAAATTCTACTTCACTGAAAGGGTGGTGGAGAGATGGAACATTCTCCCCCAGGAAGTGGTGGGGTGGCCACAGTTCAAGGATTCAAGAATGTGTGGCATAGGCACATGGGAATTATCAAGCTAGGGTGAAGGGGGGGCTTGTAGCATCTAGGGTACCTTAAGCATTAGAAAGAGGGATAGGGCAGACTGGATGGGCCACAAGGCCTTTGTCTACCGACAACATCTATGTATCTAAAAGCCACCTGGAACACCTATGAGCAGTTATCCAAGTGATCAACAAGGCAGGTCTGACAATTAATCTTACCAAGTGTGCATTGGGCATGCAGGAAACCAGATATTTGGGCTATGTTTTCCTCCCAAACTGGAGGGGGGAAGATTCAGGAGGGAGGTAAGGAGACAGTTCTTCACAGAAAGGGTGGTGGACAAGTGGAACACTCTACCACAGGAGGTGGTGACCTGTAAGATGGTGGGCAGGTTCGAGAGGGGAAGGGACAGGGAGATGGGGAGGGTAAATCTAAGGAGAGGAGGAGTGGGGGGCAGCTGCGAGATGAGGGGCTAGCTGCACAATCGAGCAGACTCGACAGACCGTGAGGCCTATTTTTGCTGGCATTTTCATATGTTTGTATGTTTTTGGAAATGGAGAAGTCAAGTCAGAGGTTTCCAAGATAGAAGTTATAGCTAACAGCCCTGTCCCCAAAACCAAGAAACATGTCAGGTCATTTTTAGGGCTGGCTGGTTATTATCGGAGATTTGTTCCCAGTTTTGCCGAGTTAGCTATTCCCCTCACGAACTCACAAAGAAACGGTTCCCGAATAATGTGAAATGGACCCCAAGTGTGACAAGACTTTTCAGGCCATTAAGGCTGCATTATGTTCAGCCCCTGTTTTAAGAAGCCCAGATTTTGAGAAACAATTTCTGTTACATCAGAGGTAGGCCTAGGTGCAGTCTTGAGTCAGCATATAGATGGGAAAGAATATCCCATTTTATATATCAGTAGGAAATTGCATGACAGAAAGAAAAAGGTACTCTGCCATTGAAAAAGAATGCCTTGCTGCAAAGTGAGCCTTGGAGTCCCTTACGTTTTATTTGCTAGGAGCTGACTTTGTGCTTATAACAGATCATAATCCTCTCTGTTAGCCTAACAAAATGAAGGATAAAAATTCCAGAATCACAAGGTGGTACCTGGCACTACAGCCATTTCAATGTAAAGTGATGCACAAATCTGGGAAAGGTAATGTCAATGCTAATTTTCAGTCAAGGTATGACTCAGGAATTGAGAATTCCGAAGGTCAAAAAAATGTGAGCTGAAACTTCTTTGTTTGCTATGCTACATGTGCACTTAACTGCAAAGGTTATAAGTTAATATTAGAAGGGAATTTAAAAGAACATTTTGGAAACCTGTTTTTGTAAAAACAGGTTCACTCTTAAAGGGAGAGTTACGGGACTTCTGATTCCGCCTACATCGCAAGTCAACATGATTCAGCTCAGCTCCCAGCCCCGGGGACAAATATCTTAAACATTACTAATTGCACTTTACGGTCTTAGGATGACCAGTGAGCACCTGCGGCAAGCAGAAGAGATTGCCATAGTTGGAGGATGGTGACAAAACAGAGCAACAAGGATATAAAAATAGACAATAAAGAGTCAGTGGAAAAAAGCAGTGCCAAAAAACAGAGGCTGTAGCACCAGCCACTCGCAGTCCAAGAGATCTGACTCTGTCAGTGGCTTAAGTAAAGAGGAGGTGGCAGAGGGTCTATTTACAATAACCTCTAAGACCCTCTTCTTGCAGCTTCAAAAAAATTAGTGTCACCACCAAATGCATGGAGGCCAGGCTAATGGAGACAGCCCAACACTTCCAGACCTTACAGCAGCATACCAGTGATATCGAGGAAGGACTCTGCAGCATGGCAAAGACAGTGGATGAACACAGGACAGCAATCATCTATCTGCACTGACAGGAGCGGTAGCTGACAGAGAAGATGGACGATCTTGAGCTCCGCTCCTGTCGTATCAATATTAGAATACATGGACTCCCTGAAGGGACTGAATTGGGGAGCATGGAGCAATTTATAGAATCACTCCTCTGTGAGCTCCTGGACTGGCCTAAAGAGGTACCCATGCAAATAGAAAGGGCCCACCAAGCATTAGCTCCACATCCTACTGACCCCAAAGCACAGCCACGGTCCATAGTTATGCAGCTGCTGGACTACTGAGTTAAAACCAAGCTGCTATATACTGCATGGGAGAAAAGGACGTTCCATTCAGAGACACAAAGATATACTTTGAACATGATTTTACACCACTTACACTGTTACAAAGAAAGACACTCCTGGCCATCTGTAGAAACCTGTCTGGAAAGAATATAAAGATGCAGAGCTTTTGGCTCCTGCGCAGTTTAAGATCCACACTGCCAATGCGCCAAAATTCTTCAGGCCATGACTGAGGCACGGCCATTACTGCAGCAACTTGGGGTACTGTGGAGCTCTCTTCACCACTGGAATCGACTTTTTCTGGAATCTCCAAAACAGAACCATGGCAGACGGTGAATCAGAAGAGGGGCAAGTTGCAGACATCACCGACAACCAAGGGAAACACAGGATTAAGATCCCTGGAGCCCAAGAAGAACAGAGAAAATCCATGAAAGCAGTCCGGGGAAGGCCTGGGTCAAGGCAGGATATTTTCAGAAGATTACCAGGACTCTGACTTTACTCACTGATGCATATCTTTTATGGAGTGTTTCACCTGTTTTATTGGAGGGTTACGCTATAGAGAGAGGGGCTGGGGTTAAACTTAGAAGCTGACTGGGGGGAGGGGTAACCAAAGGGTTAATGACATCCACAGGTATAGTAAGGGGGAGTAGTCCAGACAAGGGCACCTGTTGGTCCGGGAGAAGGGGGGTGGGTTTCAGGCTGTGTGTATTAACCAACAGCCATTGCCAGTAATGGATTCTTACAGAGGCCTGTTTTTTCCCTCTGTAGGTACTGAAGGTCCTCGTGTCCTCGGCTGGATCCTTGCCTCCAAACCCGCAGCCGCGTAGAGGGAACGGTAAGGTTGTTGACATGCCAGGCTGATAAGTGCATTACAATGGGTGGTTCTATGTGATAATAGAAATCGCCGAATGCCGATCGCTATTACCACGAGTGCATTATCACCGAAAAGCAATTTGGCGATATGCACTTAAAGGCGACCGGGCACACACAGTGTAGTAACTGTGTGTGCGGGGGGGGTTGCCCCACACACACCCCTAATTATATATTCTCAACTCCAGGGGGGTGCATGTCAGAGAGGGGGCACAGCTCAGTTAAAAAAAAAAAAATTAAGTCCCACAGCTGCGGGACCAAGCAAAATGTTTCCGGCCCCCAGCACCAAACCCAGGACCTGCTCCATCAGAGCCAGCCTCCCGGCCCACTACACCACATGGTTGGCTCAGTGGAGCAGGCACACTAGAGGGTGATAACCCTCTTCCCTATCTCTCCCCTTCCCCTCGCTATAAACCCTTTCCACTCACCCATCCCTCTCCTCGCAGTTGCAGTCATAGCCACCCCAGGAGGTTGCTCATAATAATGGCACCCTCATATGGGTCGCCATTTTGACGGTCGCCCATACGCTAGCACTATTATCACAGGATAAACAATGGGTGAATGTTCACTTGAGAGGGGAGGGGGGAGCCTGAAATAACACGAATATTGTGGGATAGATATTATGCACTTGCCTTGGGGCTGTCAATGTGAGTGATGACGGTTTCAACTGCCAGATTGGTGGGCTGAAGTGGAGGCTGTGGGGGGGTGGAGGTTAAGAAGAGCTCTTCAGAGGGGACCTTCTTTGTTTTCTTCCCCCCTCCATTCCCACTTGGTGCCTTTGATGCTCATGGTGTGGGGTTGTCAGGGTGAAATGATGACATTTTTTGCAGCCACCAGATTGGTGGGCTAAAATGGTGGCATGGGGGACGGAGGTGCTCCTGCTGGGGGGCTCTTCCTTTTCTCCCCCTCCCAATCCAGCTTGGTGCCATGATGCTAGTGGTGTGGGACCATCAAGGTGGAATGACAACATTTTGATCTGCCGGGTTGGGGGGCTGGGGCAGTGGCCATGGGGAGGGGCCGGGGAGGCTGAGAGGTGCTCTGTTAAGGAGGCCCTCCCCTTCTTCTCCCCTTTCTGGTCCTGCTTGGTGCCTTGATGCTCATGGTATTGATTGATGGGGGAATCTTGATCCCCTAACTACTTTGGCTACGGTCAACCTTCCCGATTTTTTGGGGGAGGCCAAGGTGCATGTCTGGTTGAGTGGTGCTGCTGCTTGCATTCTCCCTCAGGTGATGGAAAGAGAAGACCCATAAGGCAGTGGGGTCTGGGGGATTAAGGTGCAGATCTGAGACATTGGGGAGGAGGGTTGGAGTGCAGCAGGGACACTGACATAAGCAGACAGAGAAGGTTCAATTGATGCCTGGGTGCTCTGGGGGCAGGCATCTATCATGTCCAACTTACAAAATATTGTATGTGACATGAAATTTTGCTGAGGGCTGATTAATGCCACACAGATGTGAGGGGAGGGGCAGCAGGAAGGAGATGGAAGGAATGGCTGCCTGGACCCCTCTGCAGCCCATAAGGATACAGAATATGGCTCCAGGGACATGGGACATCTGGATTAAGGGATGCCCCCCGATGACTTGACCTATGGGGAGTCACTGAACAGCCTTAGAGCCCCAGAAAATGGTGCTGGCTTGTGGCCGGTTGGCGACTGAGGCACCTCTTTAAGCAGTTTGAGGAGGCTCTGGGACGGCTTAGGTTCAGAGCATAGGTGCTCTGAGTATTAGACTGGGGGCCTGTAAGACCGGGATGATCTCTAAGAGTGGAGGTACCCCCTCTGCTCGGGGTAGTGCCATGGAAATTAGAGGTGAGAGGGATGACTCCCCCACCACTAGTCTGGCTGCAATGTATCAGCCACAGAAGAAGAGTTTGAAGTGGCTGGGAAGAGCTGACACAGGGGGTTAGCTGAGAGGCTTGCCATTTAGGAGGTGATAGACTTTCCTAGGTGGGTCCAGTGGTACAGACGGGATATCAACCTGGTTGTCAGACAACAGAATTGGGATACTGTTGCCTCTCCCCTAGAGGTAAAATAATGGGGAACCAGTCCCAGTGACCTCTGGGGGGGGGGGCTACTCTACCAAGAGACTTAAGGAGGTATTAGAGGGGAGTCATTGAAGTGCCCCAGGTACTGTACTGAGATGCAGTTGTCTGTCAGATGGGCACCATCCCCAGGGGGCCCCCATCTGGTGGGAGAGATTCAATAGGCAAGAAAACTACCATTAGAGTCACTTCCTTAGAAGAGATGGAGTGTGGCTCATCAGGCATGAAGTGTCTTGTGCCATGGAATGCCATCCACGTGAGCGCAGCTCTGTTGGGTAACAGGACCTGTCAAATGACAGAACTTCACATTTCTACTTTTGAGGTCCTTTAAGTTAAGGATACAGTTCACATGTTTGCTAATTTAAGTTCACATGATTGAGTTTGTTTCTGCTTCCATGGTTCAAGGTGCAATGTGCGAGCTGTCTGTCTAGATGGGGTACAGGAAGGAAAGGGGGATATAGAATATAATGGTGGTTAGGGTTATTATGTACAACGCTAATGGCCTAAATAGTCCAGTCAAGAGGATCCAAATACTGCAGGAGCTTAGATGCAAGGCGGCGATTATAGCTCTCCTTCAGGAGATACGTTTAACAGATAAAGAACATGGTAAGTTAAAAAGGTCCTGTGGGGGTCAGGTTTTCACAGCCTCATACACTGCACACACTCATAAATGAAAGGTAGCAGTCCTGGTTCACAAAACATGCCCATTGGAGGTGACTCAGATACGTGCAGGTCCAGATTGACAGTACATTTGCATCAATGGAACATATGGCTCGGTTCCTTGCATCATTCTTAACGTTTATGCCCCCAACATGGACAGGGAGAACACTGATTTTTCTCAAGGTGACAATTTTTGAAGTGCACCCTCGATCCGGATGCCCTCTTTTTATTTGGTGGGGATTTTAATGGCGTTGGTAAGCCCTAATTGGACAGGTCTGGCGGTGGTACAATTGGATTCTCCAGAGTGAGCCAATGCATTAGACGGTTGACACAGGAGTTGGGACTAGTGGAGGTGTGGTGCTTTTTCCACCCCAAGGCAAGAGATTATATGTTCTGGTCTCACCCGCATCAGGTTTATTCACATGTAGATCTGTTTCTTGTATCAACAGAATGGGTACATGCAGTGGAGAGCTGTACCATCGATCTCATCTCTATATCGGACCACGCCCCGATCTGCTGGATTTGCTGGTTACCCCAATACTTTGGTCAATAGCTGGAGGCTTAATGTATCCCTTCTCAACCAGGAGGAGTTTCGGCTCATGATTAAGACCAAGGCGGAGAGTTATGTAGTTACAAACCCAAGTGAACATCCGACTGCAGCAATGTGGTGGAATGGCCTTAAGGCAGTCCTTATTGGTCGGATTATTAGCTATGCCTCTAGCAAGAAGAAAGAAAGGCTAAAAAAACAGCTCGACCTTGAGAAACAGCTGTTTGGCTTAGACGCAGAACATAAAATAACCTTGGATGAGAGGGTCAAGAGATGCCTTGAGACTTGCCGCCAACAGTTGAATAGACTGTTGGCGAACCTTATCAAGGGTAATCTAAGGTACTCAAGGCAGAGATTCTAAAAGTTGATTCAGCAGGCTGGGCAGCTCCTTGCATGGCAGCTCTGCAGGGAGGCAGATAGTACAATGGTCCTGCGCATAAGATACCCAGAATCGGGTAGACTGGAAGTGGATCCCAATCGGATTCGCAAGCACTTTGAGGAGTTCTATGAAGAGTTATATAGGCAGGAGCTGGTCTCAGATCTGGAGGACAAGACTGATATATATTTCTGGAAGGTTCATATTCCGAAACTATCAGAAGAACAGAGAGAAATACTCTCTGCGCCTTCATCACTGTCTGAAGTTTTGGGAGCCATCAAGCAGTGCAAACAGGGTAAGGTTCCAGGTCAGGATGGGATGGGGCAGAGTTCTACAAAAAATTTCAGGATAAAAAGGCCCCATGACTCCTGTTGGTATACCATGGAGTCCAGAAGGGGGAGCTTGTCCCACCATCCTGGCAATACACTCAAATAACAGTGCTCCTGAAACCAGGAAAGGATGTGACACATTGTGGCTCCTACAGACTGATCTCCCTTTTGAACACAGATCTGAAGATTTTCACTTCAATCCTGGCCCTCCATTTGCAGAGCAGTGTGGGATCCCTAGTTCACCTGGATCAAACTGGATTTATTAATGGTAGGATAACTCACAATAACATCAGATGCCTTATCCATGTCATAAACAGGACACAACAGGGAGATGGGCTTGCCCAGGTGGTGTTCATGGATGCTGAGAAGGCATTCAACTGGGTGAACTGGGGGTTTCTTTACAGGACGCTGGAGGAGATGGACCTGGGTGGCTCATTCTTAGTGAGCGTCAGAGAGCTATATGCTTCACAACAGGCTACAGAGTGGGTGAACAGACTGACCCCCCAGAGATTCCATCTTGCAAGGGGAACCAGACAGGGGCGTCTGCTCTCCCAACTGCTTTTTGCACTATGTATGGAACCGCTAGCGCAGGCAGTCAGAGCAAACCCATTAATACATGGTGTGAGGGGTCAGAGTAGTGCTCACAAAATATCATTACATGCAGACAACACACTGTTCTTCCTTACCCAGCCCCAGGACTAGCTACCCAAGTTAACTGGGGAACTCTCTTGGTATGGTTCCATTTCAGGCTACAAAATACATTTTTCAAAGTCTGAGGCCCTCAGGCTACAGGGAATGATCACTCCTGAACTGAGGCGGGACTTCCCCTTCCAACTGGTGGGGGTGGGGTGGTGCACTATCTAGGAATCTGAGTTTCCACCAGATTAAGTGGCCTCTTTCACTTAAATTATGGTAAACTTGAGATGGATCTACTCCCACTGGAGATGGTGGGGCAAGTGGCTATGGCCAAGATGAATGTCCTCCCGAGATACCTCTTTTTGTTACAGACACTGCCGGGACGTATACCGGAAGCTTCCTGGAGAAGATTGCAGAAAACACTTCTCTCCTTCATCTGGGCTAGACACAGGCATCAAATTAATTTAGTTTAGTTTAGTTTAATTTAGTTTAGTTTAGTTTAGTATAGTTTATTGTTCTAGGAATTAATACCTTTGAGCCAAGGCTCTTTCACAAAGGTTCCACGTCATGAAAGTACAAAAACATGGTAGACAGTATTACAAACAGTCGGTAATCAGTTTAACAAGGCCACACTAAAACAGTAACATTTATGTACGGAAAAGAAAATGGAACTCAGAGGCAGTTTCAAGGGCAAGGAATACGGTTGGAGAGGTGGGGGGGAGAGGGAGAAATAAGAAGTTTAGAGGCAGACAGGATCAGGTTAGTGGTACTCAGGTTGTCTTTGTCAAAAGAGGAGTCATGGTGGTTGATTGAAACATCTGTAAGTGCACTCAGTGGGACGAGACTTTAGACAAAGCAATCACAGAAGCTGGAGGCTGTGAGGTCAGCGTATAGCATGGATTTGAAAGCTCCCAATGATGTGGAGGATAGGGAGGGCAGGTTAAGGGCATTGTACCAGGTAGGGGCACGGTATGCAAAAGATCTTTGTCCCTGAGCAGTCCAGCATCTAGGGACAAGGAAAGGTTGGTGTTCAGATCTTCTGGTGGTACGAGTGCCATTGTTCAGGCAGAGTAGGTCCCGGATACATGGAGGAGTGAGTCCCAAGATTTATTTTTTTGCCATCACACAGGTGAGATACATGAGGCGATTGGAGAGATGTAACCAACCAGTTTCCATGTAGAGATCACAAGTGTGGGTCCGTCTCTGTGCTCCTGTGAGGAGTCAACAGGTTTTGTTTAGGGCTGTTGAGATGCGCTTTAGTGCGGTGGTAGTAGCTGAGCCATAGTCAATTAGACCATAGTCTATGATTGAGATGATGGAGCTTTGTACAGCAATCCTCAAGGCAGATTGGTTGAGGAATTGACGGCTCCAGTACAGAATTCCAATGTGTTGGTTCACTGTTTTTGCAGTGTTATTGATATGCCGCAAAGGTAAGATATTCATCAAAAGTGATACCAAGGTATTTGAAGGTGTTCACTTGTTCTAGTGTATTTCCAAGGGAGGTTTTTATAGCGAGTGGAGTATGCCTATTTCTGTTTTCATGACTGGCGAAAAGCATGATTTATTTTTTTTTTATTTAGGACCAGTTTGTGCTCAAGAAACCACTTTTCAACACAGGAGAAAGCAAGCTGCAAGCTCTGTCGTAGTGGGTTGGGATCCTTATGGGAGGAGAGAATTACAGCGTCATCAGCTTATAGTATTAGTTTTTCAGGGCAAGATTTGGGAAGCGAGTTTAGAAATAGGCTGAGAGAGAGGACCTAAGATTGAACCCTGGGGGACACCAGAGAGGACCGGTTTAGAGTCTGAGAGAAACTCAGAGATTTTTACTGTTTGAGAACGTTGTGCCAGGTAACTTTTTACCCAGGATCCGGGTCCCTCGGCTAGCCCAATGTTGAGCAGAAGAGAGATTAGTAGGTCATGGTGAACAGTATCAAAGGCCTTTGTGAAGTCTATGAAAACAGCTCTGGTTAAATAACCCTTGTGAGCTTCACAAAAGGATTCTAGTAGGGCCGTCGACGTACTGTGTCCTTTCCTAAATCTGTGTTGTTGCATGCAGAGTAGATCGTACTTTTGCAGGTAGTCTGATAGTTGATCCACCACGATCCGTTCAAGAGCTTTGGAGAGGGGTGGAAGTATAGATATGGGCCGATAGTTCCCTGGAGTGGATTTGTCACCCCCTTTGTGCACTGGTGTGACTATTATGGCCTTCCATGTGTTGGGAAATTGACTTTGGCAAAGGGAGAGGTTGAGAATTTTGGTGAGGGGGTGGATCACTTCTTCCAAGGTGAGAGACAGAAGTTTTAGATCAATGGTGTCACTGCTATTTCTAGATTTAGAGCAGGACTTTTATATGTATCTGTAGGCTTCATATGTCTTTACTATTTTAAAGTGAAATAGCGGTTGGTCTGGCGGGGTGGTTTGGGATACAAGTTTTGGAACTGACAAGTCAAGGAAAAAGTCTGGTGGGAGGACACCACTGAGGTCTGTGAAGGTTTTATTTAGGGCATCAGCCATAGTCTTTCTGTCACGGGTGGTGGAGCCATCAATGTTCATTGCTGTGGGAGAGGATTTGGACTGTTTGCCTGTAATATTACGGATATTGTCCCAGAAGGATCTCCCATCACCCCAGGTGGTTTCTAGAGCATTCTTGAAGTAAGAGCTCTTCATTAGCCTAATTTGTGAGGTGCATAGGTTGCGTGCCTGTTTATAGTTTAGTGTGTCTGTTAAGGAGCCTGTGGCCCTGGCTATAGCCCAAAGATGGTCACATGCTTTGAGCTGAGCCAGTAGTTTGGCTGTTAGCCAGGGATTAGAGAGAGCTTTGATTTTTCATTTTTTTAATGGTGCGTAGGTGTCACAGGCAGTGTTGAAAGTTGTAATGAAGAATTCTAGGCAGCGCCAACATCCAGCGTATTGTAGATTGAGGACCAGTCTTGTTGTAGGAGGCAGGTCTTTAGTTTAGCAAAGTTTCCGTGCGGTAGCATTCGACTTAGGATGGTTTTGGGAGGTGGTTTGTGGAATTTATTTGTCCAGGTACAGATCACAGGGGAGTGGTCACTGAGGGAGTCGGAGAGAACAGTGGTGTTTTTTATCCGGTCCGGGCGACTAGTAAGTATCCAGTCAATGAGAGTGCTGGTTCCAGTCTTGTAGTTTTTTCTAGTAGGGGAGTTGACCATCTGTGTTAGGTTGGTTGCTAGAATAGCATCCTTGCTGGGTCCGATATCTGAGACGAGCCAACTGATATTGAAATCACCGAGAAGGAGGAGCTCAGAGTCAGGAGGTTGTAATCTTGCAAATTCAAGGATCGTCCGGAGCCTGGCTTATGGGTCTTTAGGGGGGATGTAGACTGCAGCCATGGTAAGCACTTTGTTTTGGGCACCAAGGAGTAGCTTGACAGGGAGAAGTTGCACTAGGGTGTTTTCTGGGAAGAAACTGGCAGGGTGGCACGAGAGGTAGTCCTTTATATAGATAACACAACCCCCTCCTTTCTTTTTTCCCAGTCAAGTCTGAATAGGTTGTAGCCTTGGAGTGAGATTGCATGATCTGGAGTGCTTGGTGTTAGCCAGGTCTCAACAATAGCTAATATGTCAGGATTATGTTGTCCAATAAAGGCTTGAAGAGATGCCAGCTTAGGAAGGAAGCTGCAGATATTTAGGGTAGCAATGGATAGCCCGTTTTCAGTTTTTGCAGGCTTTGTTATCCTGTTTGAGACAGGGCCAGGGTTTGGGTGGATCCCATCAGACATGAGAAGGAGGAGGAGGAGGAGCAGCAGTTTGAGGGATATCTCCCGTAGCTCATACCATGACACGTTTTTCCTCTGCATGTTGCAGGTTTGGATACAGTGCAGTCGCCTAGGGTCCCAACAGAGGGGGGTGGCTAACGACAGGTGTTCAAATGTGATCTTTCCAGCCAGTGTGGCCTTTTGCACCCAGTCCTTAGTAAGGGGGTGGCTCAGATAGAAATAAAGGGTATTTGCCATGGTTCCATAATGAAGGTAGGATGTCAAGATGCTTACAGTGGGAGGTTGCGAAGGGTAGGAGGAGAGAGGAAGTTGACACAGTGGATAGCAAATGGAGAAAAATAGAAAAAACAGGAGGAAGTTTACATGGGAAGGCATTTTTAGTGGGTCAGCACAGATCTAGGAACTAGAGGTGTCAGACGAAGTATGAGGGTAAATAATCGGAATAGGTAGAGGGAAAAACTAAGAGAGATTATAGAGGTTTTGAAGGGGCGTGTTTAGTTGAGCAGAGAGGGCAGTCAGGCAGAGCCTCGGCGGGGGGGAGGGAATTAGGCTGAGGGAACAGGTTGGATGGTTAGTTAGGGGACGGTTCCTACGAGCAGAGGCGGGGCGAAGGGCCTATTTAATAAAAGTCGGGGGGGAGGGGGGCGCACGTAAAAATTGGTCCTAGAGCAGTGCAAGTGAATGGGCTCCGAGCCCAGCACAGCACAGCACACAAACAATGTCACCAATAGGAATGCAGTGACTGGAACCAGCGGCCAATGGGCGAGCTTCTCAGAGCCCGGTCAGCCAATCACAGAGGATCCCTGCTTCCCCAGCCCAAAGAAGTCCTTACCCAGCTACTGAGAGGGTTTTACGGCGGCTGGTGGTGGCATCGGGGGGCCCCGAGCCGTGCCAACGGGGCACACAGCTGGCCAGTCCTGAGGTCCAATCTAAGGTGGAAGAGAGAGAGGCAGCTGTAAGTACATAGTCTTTATGTGGTCTCGAGACTACTCCAGGACAAAAGATCAGTGACATTGTACAGGTGGTGGGGGGGGCAGAAAGAAGCTGGTGGGGGAGGTAGTGAAGAGCAGGTGAAAATGCGAGGTAGAGAAAACAAAGAGATAATTAAAATGCAAGAAATGGGAGTCCTTAGTGATAGCGAGAGGTGCTGATCTCCAGCAAAAGAGACGTCTCCTCACCTTACCCAGGAAATGTGGGGGCCTCATGCTCCCTGACATGTGCCTATACTATGTAGTGGTTCAGTTGACACCAGTGGTCACCTGGATTAAACAGAATGCAGAATCAAGGTGGCTGGACTTGGAGGCAGTTCCAACTCTCCTGGTGCCTTTGTTCGTTCTTCATCATGCCTTGATCACTGGACAACTGTTGCTCCACCATAACAAATCCCTTCACTAAGCATGCATTGCGCATGCTGAGACAAGCCAGGAGGATTTCAGGTACCCCCAATGATATAGGCCCTCAGACTACTATAATAGGTGAACCCAGCTTTGCCCTGGTCAATACAGACATGGGGTTCATACGATGGAACCCCAAATCTCTGGTCAGGTTTGGGAAGTTCCTGCATAAGGAGGTTTGCTGATCTTTTGCTGACCTCCAGCAACAATTCAACCTCCCAAGGCAAGACTTCTTCAGGTTCTTGCAGGTATGTCATTACCTCCAGGCCCAGGGGAGAGGGATGTTAGTGGCTCACGAGCTCACAGGCTTGGAACAGTTTCTCTACTGGGCAGCCAAGATGGCGGAATGATGGAGCAACATTGCCCAGGCCTACAAGATGTTGTAGGGTCCTGCCCACCTCGAGTTCCAAGCGATCCAAGAGGCCTGGGTACAAGATGCACAGATCCCAATAAGCTCGGAGGAATGGGACAGTATGTGGAAAATGGGGTGGTGCACCACTTCTTCCCCCATTTGGCGGGAATTCCATTGGAAGTACCTAATTAACTTTCACACCCCAATCATTATTAAACACTTCCAGCCAGGGGGCAGAGCAGTGCTGGAGGAAGTGTGGACAAGTAGGTTCCCATCATCACATTTTCTGGCAAACTACAGCGACTCAGGACGGATAGGAAGGAGCTATAAATCTGTAACACAGGCTAAAGCAAAAATAACTCAGTTACTCTTCCAGGATCCAGCTGAATTCCAAAGACCACTTTGATTGGACACGATAAAGAAAAAAAAAGCTTTAATAAATACTTTTTCTAAAAATAGGTACACAGCACACCGAGAATATGAAATAGCACCCTCTTCCCTCTGACCAATGTTTCACGACCTAACCATCGCCTTTTCAAGATGTAATCAGTAATTACTCACACCTGACTTTAGAGCTCACCACTACCACCATGTGGTTCATCTCCACCAATACATATATTACAAATTAAAAAAACTAATTTTCTCAGTGCCTTAATTCACATCACACTTATTACAAAAATGTTATTTTATGAAAACGGGACTTTTTATACATATATTCTAAAGTTATAAGGGAATACTTTTCCTAAGGGGGAGAATTCATTTCTCATATATCTACATTCTTTTATCATTCTTCTATAATATGTACCACTCTATAAACACTACTATATACATATCTATTTCTTTCTCTAGAGGGCTGATAATAACTCACATTATTTTCAATTTCTTTACTATGCTACACAAAAAGTATATAATTTGTTCTTACACTCTGTAGGGCATTACTCCATTACAAATATTGCACATATTTTCAATTGCACATTTCATAAATTGTACATTTTCTCAAAGTCTTTTCTTCAGAAAGGGTGCTAGCTGAAATTGATCATTTAAACCTGGCGGATAGGAGGCCCTTAACCTATATTGCCAATATCTCTCTCTATATAAAAGGGTATTGTCCAGGTCTCCTCCTCTTTCACTTAGTTTTACCTGTTTGAGTCCCATAAACACAACAGTATGTTTCATGTCTTTTTTTTCTGCCACATGAGCTGCCAAAGCATTATTCAGTTTTCCATGTTTAATGCTTCGTTTGTGTTCTAAAATGCGGTCTTTAAACCTTCACAAAGTTTTGCTTACATAATATTTTCCACATGTACAGACTGCCAGGTACACTACTGCTTCAGTATTACATGTTATCAAGGAAGTTACCTCATGTGTCTTCTGGGTCTGTGGTAAGCAGAAGTCTCTTCCAACCTTGATGAATTTACATGCCGTACAGTTCTCACATCTGAAGTTTCCCCTCTAAATTTCGATCACTTTTTGGTACGGGTTTCTTATAACTATGCGTAAGTAAATCCACCAGGTTTTTCCCCTTCTATATGTGAATCTTGGTCAATTTGGAGTGATGCCATGTAGCTTAGGTTCAACCCTCAGAATTTGCCAGTTTTCCTTTATTATTGTCTCCACTTTTTATGCCTGTGAACTGAAAGCAGTAATAAAATTAGGACCATAGCACCCAGTGTTACTCTTTTTATTTCTATTCCTATTTCTATTTTCCCCCTACTACCAAGGACTCTCTATCCAATGTTCTCGCTCTCATCAATGCTTGTTCTAGGCTTTCTCTTAAGTACCTCAATTGAAAAATATCTTGGTCAGCTCACTTGCTCTGTATAAGAACAAATGATATACTCTTTGTGTAGCATGGTAAAGAAATTCAAAAGAATGTGAGTTATTATCAGCCCCTAGAAAAAGAAATAGATATGTGTATAGTAGTGTTTATAGAGTGGTATATATTATAGAAGAATGATAAGAGAATGTAGATATATGAGAAATGAATTCTCCCCCTTAGGAAAAGTATTCCCTTACAGCTTTAGAATGAATATATATATATATATATATATATATATATATATATATATATATATATATATATATAAGTCCCTTTTTTTATAAAATAACATTTTTGTAATAAGTGTGATGTGAATTAAGGCACTGAGAAAATGAGTGTTTTTAATTTGTAATATATGTATTGGTGGAGATGAACAGCATGGTGGTAGTGGTGCCCTCCAAAGTCAGATGTGAGCAATTACTGATTACATCTTGAAAAAGCGATGGTTAGGTCACGAAACGTTGAAAAGAGGGAAGGGGGTGCTATTTCATATTCACAGTGTGTTGTGTACCTATTTTCAGAAGAAGTGTTTATTAAAGCTTTTTTTCTTTATCATGTCCAAACAAAGTGGTGTTTGGAGTTCAGCTGGATCCTGGAAGAGTAACCGAGTTGTTTCTGCTTTTGCCTGTATCACATTTTCTGGGGCTGCCCATACTCACAGTCATATTGGTCACAGATACATGATGCCCTGGAGAATATTTAGGGGTGAACCATTCCATACACTTTCAAACACTTATTTCTGGGTGAGGGGGTGCCTGATTTGGGAGAAACCCCTCAACAGAGGCTATTAGGACATTGTGCCTGGCGGCCATTAAGGGCATCACCACACATTGGCTGAAAGAGGAAACTCCTACTCTTTTAGAGTGGAAAGTTAAGGTCAGGGAGATCCATGCAATGAAGCACATCATGGCATCTTTGCATCTTACTTTAGAAAAATTCAGTGATCTGTGGGGGGTTTGGGAGATGTATTTTGCAGGACTTCTGGGGCAGGAGGAGAAGGGGGGGAGTTCTCCACTGCCCCTTAAGCCTAGAAAGAGAACTAGAAGATAGTGGTAGCATCATCTCCATGGACAGGCCATAGATGAACTCTAGATGGGACTTATATAGCTGGCAGGCCTACTTTGCTTCTGAAATAAGATAGATATCCAAGGGAATACCTGTCCATGCTTTGTAGTTATCAGACAGTGGACTGGACCCACACTCCATCACCAAGAGAGATAGATAGACAGCTGAACAATTCATCTCAGAGTTATGATGTTACTTGTTCTTCAGTACTAAAGTTTTACTCATAAATGAGAACTCAAGACCAATATGGTGACTGATTTGAATGATTTATTAAAAGAAAGTCAGTCCAGAGTAAATCTTGAAGATGTCAGAACGCATGCTCCACAGATGCCCAAGATAAGTAGTTTGAATTGCTAAAGAGAAACTGAAAATGTTAAGGGCAGCCATTAGGGCACTAGCATACTTAACTAACTGAGTAATGCATACATCATATACAACTTGAAACAGTACATTTTGTGTACCTGGAATTATCTTTTTCTGTATGTGTTATTTTAAAAGAATGTGGATGCAATGTAAATTATATATTACGTTAATAAAGCTGAGTTGTTTTTTTTTTTTAAAAAAGAGGGGGGAATGTGACAGTGTTGAATAAGGCCCTGCCCCATTTGTTATACAGAAAGAGTTTAAACACAAGGGTCTGTTCTGTTCTATTCCTTTCTTTTCTGTCTCTTGTCTGTCTGGTTGCGCAACCAAATTTTCTTGTGAGACCTAGGAACTGATCACTCTGACTGTTTTGCAATTCTCCACCTCTCACTATCTCTCTGCTTTGCCTTGCTATTTCTGTCTTTTCTTCCCCCTTGGATATCTGCGGGTATAAAATAGATGTGAATCTTTATGTGGAAATGTCACTGATACTGGGATCCCTTTGTTTAAAAAATGTATATAGTTATACTGTTGAAATGATTGCAAAAAGATATTTGGAACTCAAGGGGTTAACCTGAGATGTAGTTTTCAAGCCCTTTGCAGAGTTGTCAACAAGAGGTCAGTTCTGGGACACCATGTACTGTTTTGTTGCACCTGCGAGGAACAAAACTGACACGAACATTTTGTAAACTTACAAGAACATTCTGTGAGAAGCAGGCTTTCTTAATGAGTTCCCAGACTAAGACTAATAAAAACAGCAGCAATGCTTTTGCTAGAGAGACAAGGAGAGTGAGAGACTGAAACTTGGAATTAAGAGATATCCTCAGAAGAAGGACTTAGTTTCCTCTGTTTGTACTGCCTTTGTAAATAGTTATACTGAAAAAATTTTATTTTTTATTTTGCTGTTATTGAGAAAAATAAAATGCTATTTGCAAATTTTGAAACTGCTTCTGATTTTCCTATGCTTCTTGACCCGTGCCTCGATGACACCCAATATCTCCTGGCACCACAGAGCCAGCCTTGAGATGTGCAGTTTTTTATGATCAGCTGGCAGTACAGCCTAGAGGTTAAAGCAATCCTTAAGATGGATTATTTTTATTAACAGTTTGAAATGTAAAAGTGATAACTCACTAGTTTGAATGCACATACAAAACAATTATTATAAATGTAGAAAGTGTTGAAATAACACCTGGAAACACACTTAATAAAACAGACGATGTCCTATTTAACCTGTTGGATTATCTACAGTCAAAGCAGGGCTACAGCCTTCAGTGACATCATTGCCTGTCAGGAGCCTAAAACACATGGCTGTCCCCCAGCCCATAATTACAGGCTGATTTACATATGAATAACTCTGGACTGCAAAAACTCACAGATAAACACAATAAACACAATGGCTCACTCAAATTAGCTTTTTATGGGTTTTCAGACATTAGGAAATCCTGAAGATGACAGTTCCCCTTTAATTAAAGCCATCCTCCTATTGTAGCTGTGAATTCAATTTGGTGTAATACAGTAATCGGCCACATGGTTTCAGCGTTTGTGCAGTAGTCAAGAAGAGACACATATTGGTATTACATATCATATAGCCTTTATTTGAGATCAGGCTGAAAATAAATACAAAAAACAAAACAAATAAAAGTTTCTGTGCTAATCAAAGAAAAGTGTGTTGTGTTGGATCTTTTAATCCAACTCATCTTCACTGCCAGGGTTTGTGTCCCATTCTGAACTGCTGTCGGTATCTAGTATGAAGTATGTCTCATTAGAAAATGTCATAGGAAAATAAATGAATCCCATTGGTTAAACCATCAAATAAGAGATTCATCAACAAAAGCTAAATAAATAAAAAATAAAATAAATAAATTTATTTTCCGATAGAGCCCGCAGAAAAACAAGTACGAACGTGGGGTGCCCCATAACTCATCTAATCAGTGGGCACACTGAATGTTTGCTAAATTGATAAACCATCTTGCAGCAGTCGCAAAGTCATCAGCCCAAAAGTCGCAGTTAGGCTGTAATCACCCCCCCCCAACCTAAATCATAATACAACAGTCATGTCCTGGCTTGATGAGGCAGTATAAAAGTAATTACAAAATCACACATGCCCCCACAATGCAAAGCATCATGGGCTGCATATGCAAATCACCACAGAATGTTATGCTTGGGACAATAGGGACTGTGGAGGGAAGAAGGGAACATTTTGGTAATGGCATGTGATGTCAAGGGTTACGTGTGGTAGCTGCAAAAGTTTGAAAATTACGCTCCTCGTAAGTTCGTCACCGTTCAGCTGCCTGAATGCTGTCCTGTATCTGAGCATTTGTTACCAACAATTTACGAGGTATTACTTGTTCCACTGTGGTGGGTGTTGTGTTATATGCTATGTTTGTGGGGAGTACTGCAGGTGACCAGAATATTGCTGGGTAGAAGCCCATAGGAGAGCGCCGGTATTTTCTTCTGGTTCCATGCCGCAGATGGATGTCCATCTGCAGTATGAAATTCTAAGGAAATACCAATGTTCTCAGCTTCAGTGGTGATTTGCATATGCAGCCCATGATGCTTTGCATTGTGGGGGCGTGTGTGATTTTGTATTTTCTTGAAACTTGGCTTCCCAGCCAAATGCCCTTTGGGGTAACCCTTGCCTCAGTGTTTGTGCACAGAGGTTCTTTGTCTTATAACAGTAATTAGAGCTTTCCGATCCAAAAGTCTCCAAGCAACGTTAACACTGGGAGAAAGCAATGTGGTCCATCATGACCGAAGCTGAGAGCATCGGTATTTCCTTAGAATTTCATACTGCAGATGGACATCCATCTGCGGCATGGAACCAGAAGAAAATACCGGCGCTCTCCTATGGGCTTCTACCCAGCAATATTCTGGTCACCTGCAGTACTCCCCACAAACATAGCATATAACACAACACCCACCACAGTGGAACAAGTAATACCTCAGAAATTGTTGGTAACAAGTGCTCAGATACAGGACAGCATTCAGGCAGCTGAACGGTGACGAACTTACAAGGAGCGTAATTTTCAAACTTTTGCAGCTACCACACGTAACCCTTGACATCACATGCCATTACCAAAATGTTCCCTTTTTCCCTCCACAGTCCCTATTGTCCCAAGCATAAAAACAGGGGAATCCTCTCCATCATGGACATGCTCGTCGTATCCTCAGGAAAGCAAAAACAAATAACGAACTTGTGACAGCACAGCATAACGTGAGCACGCAAATTTAAACGGCCTACCTAAAAGTTATCTCTGCAGCCCGCTTCCCATCGGCAATCCCACTATGTACCCTCACTCACACGCCCCCCCACCACAGCATTTCTTTAACAGAAAAAAAATATTTTGTGCCACCAGAAATACATTTTTTTTACTTGCTTAAAAATCAGCCGCTCTACTACATCGCGTGCTCTGCGCTGGTACGGCTTCTCCCAGTTCACCTCGCCTCCAACTCAGCTCGACCAACAAAAACACCACAAGTGTAATTTTTTGTTTAATGTACACAACCCGGTACATTAACACATTCTTTTACTGCAGACATCTTCTTCTGATATGCTTCACCATGCACTCCAATGAGTTGTCAGTGCATTTCCTCATGGGGGTGGGTGCAGCTCGCTGATGTCAATCTGGTACAAAAGAAATAAACAAAAACCACAACTTTATCTGCAAATAAATAAAAAAAATGACTGCTGTGAAGGCTTCTCAAAACAAATAGATACAGTGCCTTCTAGTGTCAGTAATAGCAGTATACAGACAGTATAAAAAATTCTAATGCAGGTGGAGGAACTATTTTATAACAAAAGCTACTTTAAAATAATTGTTTCTTAACTTTTTATTAAACTTGTGTTTTTTACAGTGTCCATTTTCTATTAATATTTCATGTGGTAGAGAGATACCGACCTAGGGCGAATGAGGCCTCGACGCACAGCCCCTGGGCTGGTCCGGGTATAGCACAATACCGCCCACCCTGTTGGGTATTATTGCTTACACATTACATCTGAAAGCATCACCTGAAAAAATAAACAGAGTAAGTGTGTATGTGTTTCTTTTTCCTGGCATCAGTGAAAACCGTGACATCATCTCAAAATGTTGACAGGCTTGAAGTGATCTAGTCCTGAGCTTCAAAGACAACACCATCAGGTATTGTGCAATGGATCATATCCGAGTCTGTGCTGGTTATGCCACAGACTTGAAACAAGTGGATAATATTTTCTCTTGTCACCCACTATCTGCCACTGCAATCACTGTACCAGTGGCACCAGTGACAACCAGACACCTCCTTGGGCAGTCGTTTGCTCTCCAAGACAATGAATGTGGCAGTTGCCATTCATCTGCCATAGCAGCTAAGCACACTGTTATTCCTTGCTTCTCATGACCCGTGGTCATATGGGGGACAGATTTAGCTCCAGTCAAGTCTACTGTCTTTTCTTTTGGTATGTGTGCCCAAGCTGCAGTTTCATCCATGTTACTGTACCAATTGCTAATATTCTGATGTTATGGTTGGACATTTGTTTTGCACAGATGTAAACAAATTTGGTAACTTTTGCAAGAACATCCTTAGGGGTCTTTGTCCATGGTGATGTACTCCCATATTGTAAAACCCAAGTGAGACAAGAACTAGGGTTGTCAGAACTAGTTAGAGAATGATTAGAACCCTCCTCGAACTCTGGTGTTCGAGTTCTAATTTTGAATTAGAACACTAGATGGTTCGCAAAAGGGTTCAAATCATCGGTAAATGAAGCAGCTTACTTTTTACTTTTACTTCTCCTTGGCGTTGTTCTGCTCCACAAGAGTTTCTAAGTCTCGAGTCCCATCCCAGCACCAGCTCGGTGGGGGGGGGGGTCTGACTCCCCACGCACCTCTCGATTCCTGCCCAGTCTCTTACAGATATGGGGAGAAGCACCCATTTTTGCTGATGAGGTTGTGCTTGCGTATTTGTGTTCCAAGGCACTGTCACCATCTGACTATTTGCTATGCGGTCAGGTGTCGGTTGACTCAGGTAGGCCTCGTGGGAGTCTGGAAGGTGGAGCAAAGTAGCAAACTGAGTTATACAACTGCTTGGCTGCAGTTCCATTTGTTCAGTCTTGTTGAGGAGGAGAAGGAGCTGCAGCCTGCTAATGCACAGAGCGCTCAGTCTTGTCTCTTCTCTTGTGCACTTCATTTGTGTGCGAGCTAAGGCTGCAATCTATTTTCATGTCAGTTAACTACTAGACATAAAACATACAAGTTAAAGGGTGGGTAGGGGAAAATAAGGATTGGGCAAAGGGGCCAACAAAAGAAACGTCAGAAAATGGTTAGATAATTGATCACCCTGGTAGTACTGTGGTACTGTAGGCCCTACTGTAGGGGCCAAGGACTCGGGAAGGGAAAAAGACAGAAAGAAAAGGATTAAGTTATTGTAACTTTCAGAGCTGACTGCGTCTGATGAGACTGATTAGTCTGCATTGCAGCTCTCTAGTTGTGGAATAAATCCAGAATTTATACTAATTCATCTCTTGTCTGGTGGGACTCGGGAGGGAGAGAGAGCACTCTGGCTGAGGGAGGGGTGAAGCAACTGAAGATTTTCCCTTGTGTGTTCAAAGCCAACAAATGGGAAAATCCGTAAGTGTCCCACAACAAAAGTAAAATTTGTCAGGAGTCTGCTGTGTTCGGGGGGGAGGGTCCTCTTAAACCTTTTTCACCCTGAAAAAAACCTTCTGTCCTCTCATACAAGAGAAACATAAGGCAGTTTTTTTATGCTTTACTCCAGTGGCATGGCCAGCCAATCGCCCTGCTGCTCTGTTCTCTTTCACTGCACTGTACCCTGGTACCAACCCCACCCCCAGTGTGTGTGACCGTGTGCAGCCCAGTGACCAGTTGTGTGGTGGTAGTGGTGATAATCCTCAAATACCTGCCAGAATATATTTCCCTGTTGGGTGAAGAGACAGAAAATCTCTTTCCTTGGATTGTGTGTGTGTGATTCTGTCTCCTGTGGTCAGCCCATCACCCTGCTGCTGTGTGCCCTTTGACTGTACTGTACCCTACTCAGTGTGTGTTACCATGAGAGAAGCTCAATGGCCAGTTGTGTGGTAGCATTAGCCTTAAATGCATGACAGAAGCCTAAAAATATATTTCCCTGTTTGGGGGGAGAGAGAGAAAAATCTCTTTCCTTGGGTTGTGTGTGTGATTCTGTCTCCTGTGGTCAGCCCATCACCCTGCTGCTGTGTGCCCTTTGACTGCAATGTACCCTGCTCAGTGTGTGTTACCGTGAGAAGCCCAGTGGCCAGTTGTGTGATGGCATTATCCTTAAATACATGACAGAAGCCTAAAAATATATTTCTCTGTTGCCACCCCCAGTGTGTGTGATTTGTGTGCAGCCCAGTGGCCAGTTTTGTGGTGGTTCAGTGGTTCAGCTGGATTCAGAATTACAATTATTGACATTTCATCTTGCCCGACCTGCTGTGTGAATGCCTATGCCCAGCAGCCCAATCATTCCGTAAGCCTTGAACATGGGATCCTTTAGTTGCAAACCATCATATTCTTCAATTGCCTTCAGTCCACTACATCATAGTTTCATACAGCTGAAACCAAATTTTGGAGTTGTAGCCAGCAATCACAGATTACATTGCTTTCTTACACAGGAATTGTGTGGGTGTGTGCAACATACTGGTACTATTATGGCTGATACCAACATAGATGAAGCATCTGATGCTGGTGGTGGAGTAGGCATTGGTGGTAGTAGTAATCCTGGTGCTAGCAAAAATAACCAAAATGTTTCACATGATAAAAATTCAACAAATAGCAAAAGAGCAACAATGAAGCATGGTAAAGGGGGGACCTTTTAAGAAAACTTGTGCAGCTGCTCGGGTCACACGGAGAAGCACCATAAGGTATGCCGTTCATGCTGTTGAAATCCCTGTGACTAACAGTAATAATGCAAGTGACAATGAGTCCCTCTCTGACTCAGACAGTAGCTCTTTGTCTCAGTCTGACACTGTTGCATCTGGTGACATATCATTACTTCCTCAACGAAGTGAAATGAGCAAGTCTGCTGACAATGAATCCAGTAGTGTACTTGCAAATACATCCACTACTGTTGCCAATGAAAAGGACATATCCAGTGAATCCACTACTTCTATGTTGGACAAACAATGAAAACCCCTCAAGGTCCTCTGCCCACTCTTCTAGCACCAAGAAGCATGCCCCGGGTTCTGTTTGGACAGGTGAAAAGACACAAACAGTTTTTAGCTATATTCCTAGCACTCCAACAAAATCTGTCACATCTGAAGTGTGGAATTATTTCTCTGTTAGTAAAAGTGATCCATACAGAGCAATTTGTTCCCTGTGTAAACAGAGTGTAAGCCGTGGTAAAGTTGTGTCATGCCTTGGCACTACAGCTCTTAAATGCCATCTGAAAGAACATTCAGTTTTGCTTGATCATCCAAAATCCATGTCCTCCATCTTCCAGACCACACATGAGAAGGGTCAGGAATCTGAAATGGATACTGAATTGTCTGAACTCGATACAAGCAGAACCAGTGCCAGCCCTAGGATCACCATTACCACCAACACCAGCACTATTAGCACCAGTTGCACATCCAGTGATGGCACTGAATGTATAAGTCCAAGTCCACCATCCCAGCATCCATCTGGCCATCAAAGTGCAGTGCATAATAAACCGTCAGGGACACGTTGTAAACAGTTGACACTGTCTCAGGCATTTGAAAGGAAGAATACTTTTACCAGAAATCATCCAAAGATCCTTAATCTTAATCACAGAATTGATGAACTGTTAGCTGGAGCCCTTCTCCCATACTCTTTGGTAGATCATGAGGATTTTAGGGAGCTCATGAAATGCAGAGCCTTGTTACAATGTTCCTCATCGAAGGTACTTTTCCTATGTTGAAATTCCAAATGTTTATCAGGCTTTAAAAGTGACAGTGATGTTTGCGCTTAAAACTACAGAAGGTAGGGTTATTCATGTCACAACAGCTATGTGGACCAGCAGTCAAAACATAGATTATACTGTATGTCCCTTACCGCTCATTGGGTCATTTTTTCTTGTGCTTCTTCAAAAACAAAGACACTCCAAAAGATGGCACTGCTGCATATAAGGAAGTTTGGGCAAAGTCATACCGCTGCAAACATCTTGCAGAAACTAAATGACCTTCTTCACGAATGGGTTTATTCTCACAGTCTGAAATGTCGCTTCATAGTAAGTGACAATGGAGACAACATCTTGAAAGCAGTACAGGATGGAGGATTTATGCATGCTTCTTGCTTTGTGCATTGCTTACATTTAATTGTAATGGGGTTTCTCAGCAATGAAACACAAGTAGATGGTAAGATTGCTGTTTGAAAAAAAATTGTGACTCACTTTTTACATTCAACCAAAGTTATACGAACATTGTCTGAACTGCAAAAGAAAGAGAAACTGTCCCAGCAAAAGCTAATTCAAAATGTTTCCACTCAATGGAACTCAACGCTTTATATGCTGCAGCGCCTCTTGGAACAAAAGCAAGCTATACATGAATATTGCTCCAAGTACATTATTGGAGATGCATTATGCTGTCTGTGCTGCAGTGGAAATTAATGGAGATAGTGTGCTGCATCCTAGCTCCTTTTGGAACAGCTACACGTGACATGTTTTCTGAAGGTGCATCTCTGAGTCAGGTTATCCCACTCATAATGCTGATTTCACATCATCTTAGTGTTCTGACTCTACAGATAGAAAAGACAGATCTGAAGCTCAGACAACATGTCGGCTGTATCATGGGAATCTCGTAAAGAGAATGAGCAAGCACTTCAAAAACAATGACAGATTAGTTGCAATGACAACATCAAAACACTACATCCTTGGAACTCTCTTAGATCTCAGGTTCAAGGCTATACATCTTCCAAAGACAGATGATGTAGAGCAGTACACATGTCTGTTGCTAGATGAGTAGCAGCACTCACAGGAGTCAAACACAGACATGCACAGTACCCTAAGGTTGTCATCACCACAACGTGCAGGTCCATCTTCACAAAGGGATACAGAACTTGAAAAGTCAGCAAACATTAGCAGTAGTTGTTCCAGAACTGCCACTTCTTCAGCCCTTAGTAGCAAGCTAAATCAGTGGCAAAACTAGTGCTGTGTGGAATGCAGAATTCCTCCAGTGGAATTAGCGCAGAATGACCATTCTACCGGTTGAATTTCTACCTGAATTTCACTTGTTCACCTGTGGAATTACACCTACCGTGATCCATGGAAACAGTATTTTTTCCATGGAAAATTATTCCACAACAATTTCTGTGGAAACTATTGAGATCCACAGAATAATATTCCACGGAACAGTGATTTTTCCATGGAAAATCATTCCACAAATTTTTATGCTGTGGAATTCCACCATTCCTTTTCTGACGGAATTCAGCAGAATTTCAGCGGAATTTTGAATATTCCACAGAATTTCGTTCTGCTGGAATTTGAAAATTCCACACACCACTAGGTAAAACCTTTCCCAAATTGCTGCCATACCAGCTTACGCTGATTCCTCTTCTGAGTGTTCTCTGTCCATCAGTTACCTGCAAGAACCACTTATTCCTATTGATGCATGCCTTTTTGAATACTGGAGATCAAAAAAGTTAATTTGGACCAAGCTGTATGATGAAGCCTATAAATATATTGGTTGTCCTGCAACAAGTGTCTCTTCAGAATTCATGTTTAGTATTGCTGGCGACATTGTGACAGACACCAGAAATAGGTTGCTGCCAGAAAATGTACACACGTTAACTTTTATTAAAGTTAGTAAGTCAAGATTTTCGTATCCTTGCAAGAGTATACAAACTGATCCTGAAGTGATTGATGTTGTGGATGCTGATGGTGATGACAACTCAGATGGTAGTGGCTGGTAAATATTGTGCGGGATAGAGTCTCTCTGGAGAAAAAAGGAAACTTTACAGACTGATGAAATGGGTTGTCTCTCTCATTTCTCGATCTACTACCTTGGGCTATATACCCAAAAAAACTTTCGCCATTTCCATGGCAAACTGTTTTGTAGCTAGGGTCTTAAGTCAGCAAGTTTTTTTACCAGGCAGTTTTAACATCAGTGGGAACAGGCCCAAATTTGGTATAAAAGGGACACTGTCAACCGTTTCTGTGTAATATTATTTCTACTTAAAATAAAAACATATATTTTTGGATATACCTTCTGTAAAATTGATTGATTTTGCTGGTTGTGTTTTATTTGCGTCTTTTTAGTAGTAAGTACCACTTTGTCTTACTTAAGGCACAGTACAGTGAAAAGTATTAACATGCCTGGCAAATCTTACCTTGATTAACTCTAATTCCAATTCCAGGCTCCTGAACAATACAATGACACCCCCAAAAGCCACTCATGATGCTGTGTCTCCTCTCTCTTCTCCCACTGCATCATGATTGGCTAGATTGTGTGGTGGTATTATTTCCAGCCAGGAAAGATGCAGTTGAAGTTGATCAAGGAGTGCAACAGTACACTGCTGCAACCAAACATAGTCTGTGACTTTGTGGTGCATCAGTAAGGGCCAGGACCATGGGCGGTCTGTTTTTCAGTTTTAAAGAGGACAGACATTGAGTTCCAACTGGTAGCTGTCTATTATTTTCTCAATTATAGAAATGTTAGCCATAAACCAAAATGATCTGTATGTAACTTTACTGAATAAAAAGTGATGGGAAAAACTATATTTTGCATTGTTATGTTTTTGTGGGCAGCATTTTGGGCAGCATTCTGTTACAAGTCTCTTCAGGGAAACAGTGATCTGGAGTTTTACCTACTGTATTGCATGGTTTGAGCACGTAACTGTAAGCATAGGTCTCATACCACGATAGTTCATGTTTAACATTCTGTTGTACATAAGCCATGACATAATAGTAAAAAATCATAAATTACTGGTTCCATGAAAAGAACTGTACAGAATGTTGTCCATAAGAAGAAAACAATTGAAAAGACAGTTTTTCACCTAAGTGTTTATTAAGGAACAATTAAATATGGCTCATTTGGACGGTGGAAAGACTTTCATTTTTCTTATTAAGGACATTACAAACTGATGCCACCTAGTACAAATTCCCTGACCCCTTTAAAAAAGAAGAAAGGAATCAGAAATAAAAAAAAATCTACATCAGCAGTTTTTACAGAATGTGATCAGTCATAAAGTGTTTTTGTTTTACGAATAGTGATAATTTGACGCATAAGGGGCTTGACAGACACTGTCCCTTAAACGTTATATGCCAACTGCTGCAGCTACATTAAATGTTCCTTAAGTTAGTATGTGGTGAGGAAACCACTTTTTTATGTGACTGAAACATACATTTTATTTACGTATCAGCTGGAAAATTGATGTATTATCTTAGAAGGTTGTATGTATTACTTCAATCTGCCAGCAAGAATGTTGGTATATGTATGCGTTATCTTAGAAAATTGTATGCATTATTTGCCAACAACGACTGGCATATTTTTTTTATTCAAATGTCTTGACCGACTACATAATGCCATAATACGTTTTGCAACAGTTCCACGTGCTGTGGCTGCAATACCTTGACTTTGTTATAAAACCTTTCTTTTAAACACAGCAACTTTCGATTTACTGATTAAAAAAGAAAGCAGCAAATAGCTGAGATTAGGTAATATCAGTAATTTTTTTCATAATTCATGATAATGAGAATATATAACTGAGTACATAAATATCTAATGTGTCACTTTTTTCACTAAGGAACTATAATGCAGCTGCAGTAGGAAAACTTTTAACGTGTGGGTGGGTGGGTGGGCCTGTTAGGTAAGTTGCTGGCTTCAGCAAACAAAAGAAACCATAGATAAACCTAGCTGTATCCCTATCAAAGTCATACATGATCATTTCTCTCCTCCCTTATACTGAACAGTTTGTAGTTTTTTCTGTCCTCAATTTCACATGTATTTCACTAGTATCTTCATTATTGGCAGAATGTCCCCAATTTCACATCTGTTTTATTATTACCTTCATTACTGGCAGCACAACTAAAAAAATAGAGTTTGAGTTCTAAAAAAGATCAGAACCCAAGAACATTTTCAAAAGTTCTAGACTAGAACTAGAACCTAGAACTTCAGAGGCTTCTGACAAACCTAACAAGAACCAACCCACCCAATCATGGCTCGATTGAAAGTCTGTGTTGTGGATAAGACAGCTAGCTTTCAGAGAGATCAGTTTGCGGGTCACTCGCAAGAGCTGTTCTCTCTGGGCAGCAATCCATGCTGCAAGGTTAATCTCTTCAGTTGGATAAGAGGCTTTTCTGCCAGCCCCAGAGAGTGGGCACCTTTTTTAATTTGTTTGAAGTGCCAGCTTCTAAAATGAGAGCCTGGAGTTTAGCTTTATTTTTTTCTCCACTCCCTGACCTTGTTTTTCATCAAGGTGGAGAGACTGTGCAACTGGACAATCACCCTCAACTTCTGATCCCTTGACAACTGACAGCTTAAAGTCAAGACTATAGCATTTACTTTTGGACATTTTTGCAGTGCAACGTTTAGCAGTGTAACTCTCAAAGGTGACAGGTGGGGTCTGATATTACCAGCATTTCAAAGGGAGAGCAATTAAATACTGTAGAACAGCTTATCAAATGGCAGCACTAGGGTAGTAGCTCAAATTACTGCTGCCAGTACTGTTAGCCAGAATCACAGTCGAAGACTTCTTAATAGAAGCTGCCTTCAAATTGAAGCTACCCCCAGAATGAAGCTGCAGCTTGCAACAAGTGGATCTAATAGAAGACACAACTTCAATCTAGTGAAATATGGTACTACTGAAACAATATTGCACTCACATTTTTTAGTTTATTAAAAATTGTCAGCAGTTACAAACATAAACATTACATTTCACCTCAAAAGGAAGACCAAGTATATCAGCTCAGTCAGTGCTGGTGAATGATATCTGGTAACAATGATAGTAAAATGATGCATATGCCTCTTGCTGTTGACTGCCTTAGATTAATCAAGTTTAGAAGAGTTCATAATGGTAACTCACCAAAGCAATAAATTCAAGATGTCCCATATTTCTGCATCCACTGCAGTATATAAGTAATTATTTTACCTGGAGGGGTATTTGCAGCTCTCTTTATTTCCATTTGTATTCCCTTCCTCCTCTTATGGTAGAGTGCCAATTATGAAGATGTGGCCATATTTAAGGGGGGTGGAGAAGGGGATGAGGGAGGGATTTCTGAAGGTGGGGCTGTAGATTATCTGTGTGGGGGGAGGGATCTCAGAAAGGGACCCCAAATTTGCTGGAAGCCTTTGAGATTGTCTTGGGAAATATGGGACATTCGTTCAAATCCTGCTATTTTGTATAGTGTTCCCAGCCATTCATTTAGAGATGGGTGGTTTCAGTCCTCCATCTAAGCAGGAGTTGTCTTTTGGCTTCTAGAGCTGCTAGGAGAAGTCAAAATTTCCCAGCATCATGGAGAGATGCCCCCAGTATCCACAGTCTAGGATCTACAGGAATATTATAGCCCAGGGTATATCCAAAAAATGCAACAACCTGGTAAGAGAAACTGAATTATTGAGCAGGACCATATAATGTGTTTCAGGGTACCTGCTAAGGTATGACATCTCCAGCATTGGTCAGTATGCAGAAACCCCATTTTGTTCACCATCATCAGGGTTCTATACCACTTGTTCCAATTTGTTTTCTGTAGGAGCTGGTACTTGATATCTCTGAAGCCTCTGTGAGCATGCTGCATGATCATGCTCCAGACTCCATCTGGTAGTTCTCTCTGTAGCTAATTTTCCCCATCAGATTTTTGCCTTAATAAAGGGGTATTGCTGGAAGTAAAAAGGTGGGCATATATTGCCCCACCCAGTCTATGTGAGAGTTTTTGCCATCTTGAGACAGCCAAGGGGAGGACAGTGGTATAATCTTGGTTGGCTACTCTCAGTCATTGGCTGACAGCTTGCCTGATTTGCAAGTATTTCCAAAACTCCCCTTTTGGGAGATTGTATTCCTTCATGGGATTCTGGAAGGTATCTAGAGTCTTGCGTGATGGAGACGTAAGATAACCTACTGTGGAGATGCCTCTCTGTGCCCACTGATTGTAGTACAGAGGTTTATACCAATATTGACTTTGCCCTCTCCATTTTCTGCCATTTTATGAACAAAACTTGGAACTCTCATACCCCTCCCCAGTGGCACAGAGTCAGACACTTCCACCACCCATGGATCTTTGTCAACATCATCAAACTCTGTAACTCCCCCGAGACCATGCTTGTGTACAATATAAATCCTCTCTCTCCCATTCTGACCTCTCTACCTATCTTTCACCAAGAAACTCCTGCACCAAAGTTATTCAAGCTGCCAAGACACTATACTTCAGGACCACCCTACAGAATAACCTAAACTCACCTCACAAATTCTGTCTGACCCTGTCATCCCTTTTAAACACCCCCGCACACTAAATCCTCCCCCCACACTGATGACAAGCTAATCTCTGACCCTCTCACTATTGCCTCCACATTAAACACATTCTTCATCATCTGTGCCCTATATGCTAGCCCTGTTAACACCCCCCAACCTCCACCCTCTACCCTGCCTCCAAATGGCTTCCAGTTCTCCACTATCTCAGGCCATGAAGTCCTCAGTGCCCATCAGTCTCGGAACCCACACAAATCTAGTCCTGATGGTCTTGACCTTCTCCTCTTTCAAATCTCAGCCCCTGTCATAGCCCTTCCCCTGTCCCATCTGCTCAATCTCTCGTTCACTCTCTGCACCATCTTTCTGGCCTGGAAATCTGCCCAGCTGATCACCAACACAAAGGAGGTGATCACTCCTCACCTGGAAACTACTGTCCCATCTCTCTCCTTCCTGTACTAACCAAACTCCAGGAGTCCCTAGTCCTCACCAGGCTTACTCATTTCCTCTCTTCCTCCAACTCCCGCTCCCCTATCAGTCCGATTTCTACAAAGAACACTCAACAGTATCCTTGCTTCTTCTGGTCACTGATGTCATCCTCATTGGTATGGATATGGGGCACATTACTGCTGCCATCTTTATCAATTTAGCAAAGGTCTTTGACTCTGTATTTCATCCTCTCCTCTCCAAGCTCAGATCTGCTGGCCTTTTCCCCTCATCTGTCAACTGGTCCAGATCCTGTCTTGTCGCACCCAATGTGTCCTAGCTGGGAATGCTCTTCCCCCACCCCATCCTGTCTGACATTCCCCAAGGATCTATCCTCGGACCCATTCTCTTCTCCATCTTCCTTAATGACCTCCCTTCTGTCTGCTCTTCTTCCAAAATTCACCCATATGCCAATGATACCATTCCCTACAGCTCTGGCCCCTCTGCATCCCTGGTAACTGCTCAACTTCAGAGTGACCTCACCTGTGTTTTGTATTGATTCCATGCCAACCAGCTTAAAGTCAATGTAAAGAAAACAGTGTCCATGACTTTCAGAAGCTCTCACAAACTCTCCAAGCTTTCCCCACTCCCTTCCTTTACTACCCTGGATGGCACCACCCTGGACACAGTCTCTGCCTATAAGTACCTAGGCATCTGGCTGGACAACTGACTTAACTTTTCAACCCACCTAGACTATACTCATGCCAAGCTCGGCCCGAGGCTCAGGGCTATGTATAGAAACAAAGATGCCCTCTCTCTACCAGTCCACTGCGAACTTCTCACAAAAACTACCCTACCTATTTTCAATTATGCAGATGTCATTTATGGGTCCACCTCCTCCACTTCCCTCTCCAGATTGGACTCTCTTTTCAATGCCTTCTGTTGCTTTGCCACAAATGCCTCCCCCCCCGCACTCACCACTGCACACTTTGCTCCTCCATCTATCTCTCCTCCTTTTCCTCCCATTGACAGCTTCATGCCTCCACACTCACATCCAAATACTTGTTTGTGTCCCTAATCCCTTACCTTTCCTCTCTCTTTTTCCCATCCTCCCAGTCTTCTTACCCCCTTCATTCCAGAGATGCTTGCACCTTTGACCTTCCCCATCCCCACTCTAACTCCAGGCAGGTGGCGTTCTCTTACCACCTCCCCCATATCTGGAACTCTCTCCCCTTCTCACTCTGTCTCCCTCTCTCCACTCTTTTACACGTGTCCTCTCCAACTCCCTCCCATCCACCTGTATATGCTTTTCTCCTCTCTAGTCCTCACTCCTTTTACTGTACTCTTTCCTCCTTTAACTCCCATCTCCCCACTCTCCTCCTTTTTCCTCCCTTCATGCCTCCCCCCTCTCACTCCTTGCTCCTATTTTCAACCCAATGTTCCCCTCCCCAGCTTGCTCTTCCTCCTGTAGTAGAACAAATTCAGTTTGGGCTTAACATAAGACTGTTTATGGGATCTACGACCAGAGGTCGACAGTTTCAATGTCGACCACCATTACAGCGACACCATTATGTCGACCACATTTGCGGTCAGCATAACAGTGGTCACTGTCTACTGTGTGTTCTTCTGGAGGCTTAGGCCCTGAACCCCTATGGAGGGGGCTGTGCCCCGAACCCCCCACTATAAATAATCAACCTGAGTCAGAGTTGACTCAGGTAAGACCCCCAAAAGCAGTGCCGGGTCCAGCACTGACACTACAGTGACCTGACACTGTTGTTGCTGTAGTGTCAGTCACTGCAGAAATGTCGCGGTCAGGGATGTATACCCCGTTGATGCATCATCATCTGCTATGCAGAAATATCTTGTTCCAACATGTTATATTGAACATTATCATTATGTATTTTTCTGTATTACTTGTTGTGAGCATTTCTCTTTGGATTTACTATACCAACACATCATATAATCTACCTCAATAATTGTAAATAATTGTATCTTCCTGATTACTGCATTTTGTTTGTTACCTCCACCCTCCCCTTCCCCCCGGGTCACACCTGGAAACAAGCCTTGGCTCAGTGTGCCTCTCCTGGTTACCAAACTTTATAAATAAATAAATAAATACTCAGTGGTAATATGTAGGTTGTCCCAGACAGGTTTCCAATCCCCACAAGATGGTTTATGTTCCAGTTGTGATGCTTAGTGAGAGTGGGCATCGGCTTTGATGGGTGGCCTCCTGGGCCTCTGTCACCATAATCCCATGGGGGGGCAGAGGCTTGCCCTAGGTGCAACCAGAGTTGGGTAGGGTGCAGGGACAGGGTTAAACAGAAAAAGGTTTTGTCTGATTCCTGCCACCTAGTGGGAGGCCCAGAGCCATGGGAAGGTCCATCCTCCTTTATTTCTGGGAACCCGGAGTTTTGAGAGGGAGAAGCATGGTCTTTTGCCTTCCCAGAGGTATAATAGGAATACCTTTTCCATTCTGTATAATTTCTTTTGGGGGATGGGAAAGAGGAGATTATTGAGGTGGAAGATGAGTTTAGGAATGCCATCATTTTATAGGCTGCAATTTTCCCCCAGATGTGAAGTTTAACTTTTTCCAGCAACAAAAGTCCACCTCTAACTCCTTTAGTAGTGTCCAGATTCAGATCTACCAAGTGCCGAAGGTCAGGAGTTCCAAAGGTCAGGAGTAATGATCATCCCGTGGTATGTTATTTGCTTAGGGGACCATTTGAGATGCCACTGGTGCTTGTTTGACTCCGAACAATGTATGTTTATGGATAGGGTTTCTGTTTTCCCCCAATTGATCCTGAGGTCAGAGAGGGAGGTGAAGGAGTCTAGTACTTTCATGACATGCTGCAGAGTAGATTCAGGATTGGGGAGGGTTAGGAGCAGATCATCTGCATACATCAACATTTTTATAGAGGTGGTGCTTATTTTGTTCACTACAATATTATTATTTTGCCTTATTTTCTGAAGCCCTTGTCTTGGTCTTCTGACTCATGGAAAAGGCTGTGACACCATGCCATTTATGACAATGTGAGAGGTAGGGTATGTATATAGGAGATGGATCCACTGTGTGAAAGAGGACCATATGCCTGGTATAGGTATGAACACATACCAAAACTAGCACACTCTAACCTTTGCATTGCTCACAAAATATAATTTACATTTCTACTGAGGGATGCTACTGGTTTATAGCATGTAACAGACAAACAAACAGGATCCAGTGCACCTCCCCCCCCCCCCCCCCACAACATGGCAAATCTGATAAATTAAACATACAAACTGCCTGAAGTGACTTTTCTTACTTTAAACTCCATGAATAAGAGTCCTCTTAGTTATCAGATTGGAATTCCAATGTGAGCAAGCCAAACCACCAATCATCAAGGTGGGAGCCCACTGTTTAATCCCTACTTCTCCAACTCTGAAATGCCTGCAGTGGCTACTCTTAAATAGAGTACATTTGCTCCTTTACAGTAAAGTGCTTCTACCCAGGAAATTTCACAGGTGATCAAAGGGAGCATGCTAAAAAGGAGAACCACAACTCCCAAAACTCTAAACACATACCAAAACTAGCATGCTCTAACATTTGCATTGCTCACAAAATATAATTCACATTTCTACTGAGGAGTGCTATTGTGGGGGGTTGTGCACTGGATTCTGTTTGTTTGTCTGGTATAACGTATGTATGACCATTCTATAGAATCAAAGGCCTTCTCACAACAAATACTCATACAAAAAAGCTAATTGAGCCTGCTGTCTCCATACCCAGGTGGCATTAAAGCATTCCCAGAGATTATCCTTTGCCATATTCCATAGGGTCAATCCTGGACCTCCTTCTTTTCTGTCTGTTTATAAATGATGTTCCCTCAGCCTGCAAGTCTACTAAAATCCTTCTGTATGTCGATGATGCAGTAATCACCTCCACTGACTGACTTTGGAAGTGAACCAGTCGTGGGTGGCAGCAATCTACTTGTTGTGAGCACCAAGAAAACCAAATCTATGCTGTTTGCCACTGCCAGCAAGTCCCCATCTTCCTTATCATTAAACATAACCTCTTCCCCAAGAACCCCTCTAGAACAGCGAGATACCTTCAAGTACCTGGGGATCACCCTTGACTTGAGGTTATCTCATGCAGCACATGTTGACACCTTAATCAACACTGCCAGATCCAGACTAGGGATGCTTTATAGACATAGGAATAGCTTCTTAAAAGAGATAAAGAAACTCCTAGTCAGATATTACATCATCAGCATAATCGACTATGGCCTAATGGTCTACCATGCTGCTAGTGACAGTGTGCTATCCAGGGTTATTGGTGTACTGAACTGAGCATGCCGTTTTATGCTTGACCTAAGGCAGGCTTCCCACTCCTGCATGCTGTACTTTATAGTAACCTTGGTTGGCTAAACCTTAACTCAAGATTATGCTACAGCACTTTGGTTACTGGCAAGAAAGCCCTTCTTGGCTTGCTGTCCCTTGGTGTGCAGGCTATGCTTTGCCCAGTGGACCAAAAATATGCCACAAGGGGCATCAAACATAACTCAGTGGTTCTACATTGTAAAATAACATCATTAGGCCAAACCTGTTTCTCTTTCAGATTCTCTAAACTTTGAAATGGCTTGCCTCCCTCTCTGAAATCATCTGGTTATGTAAATCTGTTTAAATCCCAACTTTTTTCTTCTTTCTCTGCCACCAGCCCCTGCAACTGCTATTGCTGAACTTTGAACCTGTTTCCTCCTGTCTGCCACTCAAGCACAGGCATTTGTACTAGCTAACCACTGCTAAGTAACTGCACCAGCCTCAGCCAAACCTTTGTAACGTGGCAGCCCACGGTATCCCACTGACTGTGTTTAGGACTGACTGTACTGTATTACTGTTTTGTATTGTATGACTGTATTACATCTCTAGTTCATAACATCCCACTGTATCTCTCTGCTATGACTTGGATTGCACTATGACTGTATGTATGTGTTATAGAAACATAGAAACATAGAAACATAGAATTTGATGGCAGATAAGGACCGCTTGGCCCACCCAGTCTGCCCATTTCCCTACCTACTCAATAAGCTGCAGATCCTAGTTAACCAGCAGCCTACTTCTTCTTACCCCACCCCCCAGAATTGCCTTATGACTGTCCCATGCATGCTTGAATTCCACCACTGATTTTGACTCCACAACCTCCTCCGGAAGGCCGCTCCATGCATCCACAACCTCTCTGTGAAAAATACTCCTTAAATTACCTCTGAGCCGCCTCTATCTTCAAATTGTGCCCTCTTTGTTCTTGCACACCTTTTTGAAAGATGCTACCCTCTTGGACTTTGTTGATTCCCTTGAGGTACTTGAAAGTTTCATCATGTCCCCCTCTCCTCCTTTCCTCGAGGCTATACATATTAAGCTCCTTAAGTCTCTTCATATGTCTTCCGTGCAGACCCTGCACCATTTTAGTTGCCCTCCTCTGGACAGCTTCCATCCTGTCTATGTCTTTAGGAGATTGGGTCTCCAGAACTGCACACAGTACTCCAGATGGGTCTCACCAGCTGTCTGTACAGAGGGATAATAACTCCTGTTTTCTACTGGTGATGCCTCTCCCTATGCATCCCAGTAACTCCCCAGCCCTCCTTGCTGCCCTCTCACATTGCTTGCCCACCTTTAGGTCATCTGATATGACTACCCCCAGGTCCCTTTCCATTTTTGTTGTTGTTAGTATCTCACCCCCCATTGTGTACTCTTCTCCAGGGTTTTTGTTTCCCAGGTGCATTACCTTGCACTTCTTAGCACTGAATCAAAGCTGCCATACATTTGACCATTCCTCTAACCTTGCCAAGTCCCTTCTCATCCTTTCCACCCCATTGAAGAGGGCCGGTCCTAATACTGAACCCTGCGGTACCCCACTAGTAACCCTCCTTTCTTCTGAGTGGACTCCATTTACTATTACTCTCTGTGTCCTATTCTCCAGCCAATTTTTTACCCAGGCTGTCATCTTGGGATCCACTCCCAGGCTGGCTAACTTGTATATTAATCTTTTGTGTGGGACTGTGTCAAATGCCTTATAAAGTCTAGGTAGGCCATGTCCACAGCCCTCCCTGATCTTCTACTTTGGTCACCCAGTCAAAGAAATCTATCAGATTTGACTGGCATGACCTTCCCGCTGTGAATCCATGCTGCCTAGGGTCCTGTGCCCTCTGGCCTCTAGATACTCGACAATTTTTTCCTTCAGAAGTGATTCCATCATTTTCCTATCACTGAGGTTAAACTAACAGGTCTGTAGTTTCCTGCTTCCTTTGCTCCCACTTTGTGAAGAGGAATCACATCTGCCCTCCTCCAGTCCTTGGGTACCACCCCATCCCCCCATGATTTGTTAAAAAGGGTAGTCAGTGGTGTCACTAGTTCTACCCTTAGCTCTTTTAGAATTCTGGGATGAATCCCATCAGGCCCCATTGCTTTGTCCACCTTCAGTTTTAAGAGTTCTTTCAGAACCCTTTCTTCTGTAAATGGGCTGGTATCAACTTCTGTATCCAGAGTGTTACTTGTTTTATGTACCTCTCCCTCTTCATTTGTAAATACTGAGCAAAAATATTTGTTTAGTATCTCTGCCTTTTCACAGTCTCCCTCTGCCCACCCTCCCTCCCTTTATTAAGCCTCACTATCCCTCCTTGGTCTTCCTTTGCTCCCTGATGTACCTATAAAGGTTTTATCCCCTTCTTAACTGGGTTGGCTGTCTTTCCTCGGTTTGAGCCTTTGCTGTTCTGACTGCCTTCCCAGCCTCCTTTGCTTTAACTGATACAGTTCTCTGTCCTGCTCCTTTCACGATTCCTTGTACTTCCTGAATGCTTTCTTTTCTTGAACCTTCACTGCCACTTCCTTTGAGAACCATAGTGGTTTCTTACATCGCCTTGTTTTGTTTATTTGCTTCACACAAAGGCTCGCTACCTCTGTGATGGCAGTTTTATTATTCCCATTGTTCTTCCACCCTCCTTCCTGCCCATTTGCTAGTACATTCCTTAGGCACTCACCCATTTTGGCAAAGTCAGCCTCCTAAAGTCCAGTACTTTTGTCTTTGTATGGCTTGACTCTATTGCTGTGTTTATTAGAACCATACTGTTCGATGGTCGCTAGTTCCAGATGGCTACCCACTTTACATCTGTGATCCTCTCTCCATCTCCATTTGAGAGAATCAAGTCTAATATTGCTCCCTCTCGAGTGGGCTCCAGTACTAGTTGTCTAAGGCATGCCCCTGTAGGGCATCTAGAATAACTGCACTTTTCAAGGTGGCAGCTGCAACTGCACTCCAGTTAACATCTGGCATATTCAGATCACCCATCAGCAATATCTCCCTTTTTCTGCCATTTTAAGTATACTTTCTATAATTTCCTGTCCATTTCCCCTGAGAAGGGGTCTGTATACAACTCTGCTGTGACAGGGTGCCATTGCCTGTCTCCAAATTTCACCCATAGTGCTTCTTCTCCTCCCTGTTTACCCTTTTGTTCTGTTGCTTTTATTCCTTCCCTTATGTAAAGAACTACTTATATATCTACTAGTTGTTGTCTTCTGCTGTGTCTGATCCTATACGCTTTGAACATAGGCACAGCCTATAAGGTTTTGTATGAAATAAATAAATAAATATGCCTCTTGACAAAACCCATTTGGTACTGGGCAGTAAGATAGGGTACTAAGGTCTGCAGTTGTAGGGCTAGGATTTTAGCCAGTGTTTTTGTGTCTGCATTGGGTAGACAAAATGGGTGATGGTGAGCCATTTGCTAATTATCTTTGCCTGGTTTGGGCAACACAGTAATAAATGCTTCAGATATGGAGGAGAGGAAGCTGGCCTTGCTCTTTAGCTGCGACATATATGTCAAATAGACAGCTATCCAGCTGACTCACAAATGCATGATAGAACATAGCTGATAGGCTATCTGGCCCAGTTTTTGTTTTTGTTGTTGGTAGGGTGCATGTCATGTGCAGTAGCAGATCCCCTGTAGGGTAATTGGGCTATCTAAGTTTACTGTTTGTGCTTGACTGAGGGTGGACAGTGTGGATGGGTCTATAAAGCAGCTAAGTGAGGAGGGAAGAGGGCCTAAATGTAAGGAGTACAGTTTGGCATAAAATTCCATGGAGGCTTTGTTAATGTCAGCCCTTTCGGTAAGCAGGGCACTTGAAGAGGTTTTGATGGTGGAGATATGCTTTCCTGCTTGTTGTATTCTGCTGCGGTAAGCAAACAGTTTACCTACCTTCTCTCCATTTCACATTATTTATCCATGGTGCACTGGACTGCTTTCTGGGTATTAATCTGACATTTTAAATTGAGGATTTCCCAATCAAGTTGGGCAGAAGGGGTGTTGTCAGCATTACTTATTGCTTTACTTTCTCCTTTAAGTCATTTTCTAGTTGCATAAGTTGGGCTTACCCTTGTGACTTGGCATGGGCCGAGTAACTTATAATCAAGGCCACTGATTTACGGTGATTAAAACAATGAAATTCCATTTTCAAGACTTCAGATTCTGGAATTGCACTGGTGATTGTTACTCTAATTTCTGGATTTTAATGTGATTCTGCTATCATTCTTTTAGTATGTGCATAAATAATCAGAATTAAAGAAGTCAATATACAGAGCATTAAATAAAGCAAATTGAAAATAGTACAGGAAGGAATTAAAAGAGAAACACAAGTTTTGTAGATTAACTGATCTGATATAAAATGTCAGATTCCATGACATCTTTGCTTTCATCAGCCTTCAGGCAGCCCTAATTCTGGAATTTTACTGGATTTTCTGGTAAAAACTGAAAAACAGTGACCTTGCTTGTAATCTACCCTTTAAATATGCTTTAAAGGTGACCCATGACATTGTCCTTGATATGTCCGGGGTATCATTGGTGTCAAAATGTGTACTGATTTCTGTTGCCAGCCAGGCTTTGAATTTCTGATACTGAAACAGGAAGGTGCTAAGGTGCCATCTAGGTGTGGAGGAAGTTGTTGCACCTATACTCATGGTGAGGGTGAGGCAGACTGAGGCATGATCTGATAATGTGATCAGTCCTATAGTGGGTGCTTGGACTGAACTAAGGGCAGAAGCCTCTACGAGGAATAAATCCAGCTGACTGTTTGTGTCATGTCTGGCTAAGTGAAAAGTAAAATCCCTGCAAGTGGGGTCCAGGGCTCTGCAGGGGTCCAGTAGAGAATATTCCCAAACCATTTGATTCAAAGCCCTGCTGGATTTGGTAATGGGTAAAGATGTTTGCCTGATCCGATCCATTACAGAGTCCCACACTTCATTGAAATCCCCACCTAAAATACGCTTGTCTTCTGGTTGGTGCAAATCAAATACTAAATATAGTAAATTTTAAATATTTAAGGGTAATCCTACATAGTCGCTTTCTTTTGAGCCCCATGTCAAACATGTAACTGAAGTAATACATCAAAGACTGGGACTCTATTCAGAATCCACAATTTTCTGGTGCCTGAGTCCTATAGGCTGTTGGCGCATGGTCTGCAATTCTCAGTAATGAACTATGGGCAGCAGCTGAATAGGGAGCTAGCTACATTCATGAGCAGGCTAGATAGGCCATGATGGCCTTTTGCTGCTGGCAATTTTCATATGGGCTACCAGTCGACACTGCAACTAATGAACAAATTGTGTCCAAGTTAAGGATCATGCATAATAGTATCTGTCACTTCATTACTAATCTACCAAGACTAACCCACCATTATACATTGTACAAGGCGTCAGAATACCCCTCTTCGTAGGATAGGTGTCATTTAAGAATAGGAGTATTACCCCGGAAATATGTACTTGGGCAACTTCCACAATCTGTTTCTTCCTTGTTTCATAGAGCAGTTAACAATTAAGGTACCGGATCCGAAAGTAGAATAATTTTTAAAACTCATCCATTCAGAAAATCCTTTGGTCAGAAATCCATTCTATTTAAAGACCCTGCTTTTATAACTCACTCCACAGTGAAATCACAAATTGCCTAAAGCTGAAACATTCAAGGTTAGACTTAAAGGAGCAGTACAGTCAGAATTTGCCATGACATGTATTGTGTAGAGTGTTCTGATTTGTGTGTGTAGTCCTAGTGTGTCCTTCCCTTTGTCTGCTATTAGGATTTTTTTCTAAATTAACCTGCTAGTTTTATGGTAGTTTTATGGCCCCTGGTGATCTCCACCTTAGCATGGTTTCTTGGTTTTCTTGTTCCTACAATGCCTTCTGCCCCACATGACTGTGATATATCCAGGACCATGGATTTAGCATGTGCTGGTTAAGAGTCAATTTACAACAGCAGTGCTGTGATACTAAGTGACTTTCCTTATTCAGTGAGCACTAATGGCTACATTTACCATTTAACAACTACCTGAGGTCAAATTAAGTGGGTTAGTCTGTAAGAAAACAGCTAGAGTCTTTACTAATTATAGCATTGGTGATGTGGAGTGATTTGCATACTTTTTATGGCTGTGTGTAGCATGATGAATTGAAAAGTCTTAAAAGAAAAATATTTGCTCCTGCTGGGTAGACCTGACACACACATAGAAAAAAAGATATATTGAGTTAGAGCTATTTAGTGGAGGTCAGAACATCAGGCTCCTATCTCTAGTACTTTCTGAATCAGTGGTCCCGAACACACCACTGTCAATGGGACAGGAGACATTGTAGGAAAAAGAGGAGCAAAAAATCTTGCTAAGATGGAGATCCCCAGGGGCAATAAAACTACCATACAACTAACAGACTAATTTAGAAAAAACTCTTTACCAGCAAACTAAGGGAAGAACACACCAGGACTACACACACAAATCAAAACACTCTACACAACATGTTTTTGCAAATGTTGACTGTATTACTCCTTCGAGAAATGGCTATTTAACAGACGTGCCTGCTCATGCCCCTGAATGGTTATGGGACATGTTTTGTTCCTTAATGTTTATATTAACTCTGTGATATATTTAAGCAATAATGACTGAGAAGCCAGTCATTTCTGAAGGATTAATAACTGATTGGGGGATGGGTGGCCCAAGGTACAGCCGAGGGCCACCTCCCTCTAGCGAGTCATTAATCCAAGGAAATTACCAGCTTTACAGTTGTTATTGCAATTATGTCTAATCACACTAACAATTTTCTTTTTTCACACTTATTTTTAACTTAAATAAGGTTTTAAGCAGAGTGTCATGAGCCATGTGTGACACACAGCATCAGCTGACAGCTGGATCAGTCATTTCTAAGATGTTAATGACTGATCCAGTAGCCAAACAGGAGCCTCGCTAGGCTCATGAATCATTAATTAGATTTATAATTTGTTTTACCTTGTTGCTGTTTTTTTTTTTTAATGTAGACATATTAGCCCGCTGCCGACCCAGGCTCGGTGGCAGTGTACTGTCGATCCATGGCGCCAGTCCCCCCTTGCAGGGATCATGCTGCCAGCAGTGGGGTTAGGGTATTGTGTAGTTGCATATGTAACTGTGTAGTCCCCCTAATCCCAGCCCCAGAGGATGCCGGAGCGAAGGACCAAAGTCCAGGCAGGGAGCTGTGCTAAGACACAGCTTCTGCCAAGCACCTAACAGCATCCTATCCCTCCCAACATGGTCCACTAATCAGAATGATGCCTAATCCTCCCCAGGAGAGGAGAGCTACCTAAGAGTGGCACAATCCAACTCCTCTCTTCCCCTCAGCTGAACCCCTATGACCCGGGCTCATTCCCAAACTCGGGTCATAGGTGTAGCGTGAGGTGTGGCATCAAGTGCCTCAACCCTCAGCGCCATCAGGCTGGCTTTGTTGCTGGTTTTTTTGTTGATTGTTTATCCTATTTATCTCAGTCTGTTCTAATTGTACTTGTTGCTTGTGAAAACTGGCATTTATGCTCATCACCTTACAAGTACAGTATAACAAATAACAAGCATTTGTCAATGCCAAATGTTTGCTTGCTGACATTAGCAGTGGAAGTGCAGCAGTTAGACAGATGCAGTATAGGAATGGCATTGAAGTATTGAACTGATGCCAACTCCACCCTCACTCTGCAGAGATGGACAGGCATTGGGGTGTGCCTTTGGGTCATCACTTATGACGTTCATGACATTTCACCTCACCCTACCCTTCAGACACTGACAAGTGTCAAGGTGTGCCTTGGGGTGTTTGGCCTTTACATTCACCTCATTCCATAAGGAAATACACTGGAATGGGTGCAGTATAGGAGAATGGGGTGAACTCTGAGGGCAAAGGGTCCAAAGTGCACCTCGATGCCTGTCACTGGCTGCAGGGTTGAGATGGGGGTGAAATAGCATGAGCAATACTGTCGACAATCCCAAGTCACACTCCTAACTCCTGTCAGTCCCTACAGAGTAGGGTCGAAACCCTAATGCCCTGGGAGTTTCTTGTTATTTTTACTCCAAGTTTTCCACATGGGTTTTTTGTGACCCCACTGCATGAACAGTGACACTATCAGTTCGTTACGTGAAAGGTAATTTTGCAGAGCGACTACGACATTTGGCGACACAGGTGCAAAAACACATTTTGAACAGGATGTGAAAAGTGACAGGTGTACTGTTCATGAGGAGGTGTAAAAAATGGCATTGTTGAAATTCTGGAGTGAAAATATACAAAAACTGGTGAAGGCACGAGTGTGCGTAGAAACTGCGCAATGTACACCAGTAATGTAAGTAGTTTGGGGATTTTTTAACAGCAGATTTTCAACATAAGCATATTTGCACCTCCGCTCATTAACAGTGTCACTGTGATTTTCGTAATCTATCCCGAACACTAAATTCCCACAGTGACCGCGCTATTCTGCCCCGGAAGTGCGAAAACACATTTTGACCAAGGTGTGAAAAATGGCAGCTGTACTGTTCATAAGGAGGTGTGGAAAAATGTCAATGTTGAAAATCTGGACTGAAAATATTACAAATTCGTGAACTTACGAGGGTGCGTGGAAATTGCGCAATGAACACTCATAACAGAGTCATTTTATGGACTTTTGTCACCAAATTTTCAATATAGCCATTTTAACACCTCTGCTCATGACCAGTGTCACTGCAATTTTCTTAATGTGTCCCGAACATTGATTTCGCACACCGACCGTGCTAATGTGCACTACATGTGCGAAAACACATTTATTTATTTATTTATTAAATTTTGTTACCTGGATAAGCCCACTGGACCCTGTAGGTCCCTTTTTCAGGGGCAACCTGGAGTTAGTTACATAGAGCAGTGCAAGTACAATCAAAGTATACATAGCAGGACAATGCGTACCGAATATGATGACAATGTACAATAATCATTGGAGAGGGCGGTAACATACAACAATACAACAGTGGCAGCTGTTAGACTTAGGGCAGGCAATACAATTACATATGCACGCAGTACAGTGTGATCATTGGAGAGGGCGGTAACATATGACAATACAACCATGGCAGCTATTAGACTTAGGGCAGGCAGTACAATTACATGTGCACGTAGTACAGTGTAGTACAATAGGTAACAAGTTACATTGGAAATGACCAGTTTTCAAAGGAGAGAGTGACTATTTACATAACAGGTACACAAGATTAAGGGTGGCAGCTAGGTGCCAGTTAGAGCAGACTAGACTTTCCTTGGACATGCTACAGGGGGCGTGTTTTGGGGGCATGCTACAGGGGGCACATTTTGGGCGAGATATGAAAAATGACAGCTATACTGCTCATAAGGAGGTGTGGTAAAATGTCAATGTTGAAAATCTGGAGTGAAAATATTAAAAATTCTCAAAGTTACAAGCATGCATAGGAACTGCACAATGCACCCTCGTAAAGCAGTCATTTTAAGGAATTTTATCACCAGATTTTCAGCATAGGGTTTTTGGGGGCCTACCTCATGAACTGTGACACTGTCATTTCATTACTCAGTCCCAAAAGGTTGTTCCACGCAGTGACTGCGAAATCACCTTTCGGGACTGAATAACAAAACCGTCTTTCGGATGAGACGTTAAACTGAGGCCCCATCTGCCTGGATTGGTGGTAGTTCAGGTGGATGTTAAAGATCCCATGGCACTTATTGAAAAGAGTAGGGGAATTTCCCCAGTGTCCTGGCCAAATTTCCCTCATTCACTAAAAATACCACCAACAGCTTAATATGGTTCAAGGTCAGTTGACATTCATTGGTATCCCCTTCCCCTGGGTCGTGCCTGAAAATAGGCAGGATTTGCATAGTGTACTTACCCGGTCAACAAAAACGAAAAAAAAAAAAAAATAAAATGACACTGACAGAATTCATGAGGTGGGTCCCCAAGAACCCCATGTTGAAAATTTGGTGAAACAATTCCCAAAAATAGCCGAGATATGCACCAAAGTTGAAAAAAAAAACATTTATTGCATTATACAGCTTATCGGCATTTCTTCAGTTCGCAGTCGGCTTTGAAGAGTGCAGATGTTTTCCCGGTCCACCAAAGATCATCACGCTGACCTCCAGAGGTAAGTATGGGGTTGGGGGGATGGGGAGGTGGGTGTGCAGAGGGTAGGCACGCGTTGGGGAGGAAGTGAGACAGTCAACGAGGGACCTTTTTTTTTTTTTACAGGTGTTTTTATGTTTGTTTGGACTACGTGGGACTTTTGCCACATTGGGGTGGGCTCCCAGCATGGCAGTTGGAAGTTTTTTTGGGGGGGCCGGTGGAGCCGACAGGGGATTGGGTACCCCCTTCGGCCATACAGACTTCTGCCATGTTGCGGTGGGTTCCCAGCATGGCACGTGGAGCTCAGGTTTTAGGGGGGTACAGTGGAGCTGACAGGTGATTGGGCACTCCAGTCAGCCATACGGACTTTTGCCATGCTGGGGTGGGCTCCCAGCATGGCACCTGGAGGTCTGTTTGGGGGAGCAGTGAAGCTGATGAGGGATTGGGCACCCCCATCGGCCATACGGTGTGCGGGGGGTGCATGAAGGCATGCTAGGTGGGCTCTCAGCGTGCTACTTGGGGGGGGAATAGACAAAAATGAAGCTGTCTATGACAGCTGTACAGATGCAGTGCAGAGTGTAGGCACTTTGCATACTGCCGATAGCAGTATGTAAATTGCCTGCCGATGGCAGTATGCAAATTGCCTACACGTTACCACCGCTGATTACAGTTATACGCCACTGCATTTGAATGGCTGTTATAGACAGCTCCGACATTCACTGGCTTGTTGCAGCCGTGCCTGCAAAAGGGAGCAGGGCATTGGAAGTGGGGGAGGCACACCTACAAAAACTCATATGATGGCACTGTGTTGCTTGCACATGCATGTAAGCAAACATAAAAATGAAATGAAAATGAAATGAAATATTGCTTGGGCTACCTCAAGGAAAAAGGAGGCAGAGTCCCAGTTAGGGCCATAAAGGTCCGCAAGGACTAGTGCATATGAATTAAGGCTCAATCTGAGTACCACCCATCTACCCTCTTTACTAGTTTTTATGTCATGGATCTGGATGAGCTGCCTTTTATGGATTAAGATGGCCACCCCTTTGGATCTGGAAGTGCCTAAGTAGCCACATACCTGGACCACCCAGTCATTCTTGTAATTTAAGGGTTTCTGCCAGAAGCAGGTGTGTTTCTTGTAGAAAAGCTATTGTATGTTGCATAGCATGCTTTTTAGGCACTACAGCATTGCATGCTTTTTAGGCACTACAGCACTTGCATCTGCTTAATAGGAGAGCTTATGCCTTGTATATTACAGGAGACAAACTTGGCATCATACCTGTATACAGTACACTAGTACTCATTGTAAACCGGTAAGTAGTGATGTGTGAAAAGGAGGATCTAGTCAGAGCATAATACAGGCTTATTGTAGGCTGGTGAGTAAACATGTATGCTTTCAGTATTAAATAGAGAAAGTTTAGTAACCCCAGCAGAGAGGGTATTGAGGTATGAGAAGTTATTCTGTCACCCCCTTGATATGGAGCTATAACTTCAAAGGCATTGGTATGCAGACATTCAATATACAGTTTGATCTTCAGTAAGCTACACTTAATAATGGTTAACTAGAAAATAGCATTGCTATCCGGAGGTGCAAGGTTCATTGATAACAATAACAAGAAATGTGCTAACATTAAATTTAACAGTATAAATTACTGCTGGAATCATAAAGAAAAGAGGCTGTACATTCAGGGTGGTTGTGTAGTAAGAAACCTGTAACAGGGGAGACTGGTCTGATTTTCTTGCCTGTAAGAGATGTGACTTTCCAATCAGCAATCTTCCAGTTCCTAAACATCACTGTGGAGCTGTCTCTGTACTCTTCTGGGGCCAAAAGCCAGGAGTAAACATCCATTATATTTTATAATAGTGCGGGAGAGTTTTTCAGAAATTCCAAAAGCCCATTGAGCTTTTTCTTCATGGCAATGGGGGGGAGGGGGAAGAGGAGAAGAAAGAGTGTTAAGAACCAGGAATGATCTTGTCCTAAAAGGGAAGGGGGTGGAGATGCACCTGTGCCTTTTTTCCCTGCAGCCACTCCTTAGGATCAAGAGTGAGAAAGGAAAGGGAAAGGGCAGGGTGTGATAAAGAAGGGGTGAGTAGCAGGTGTGTACACAGTTGTGGAGGGTGTGCACACCATTGGAAGGGGGTGGAGGGAAATGGGAGGGGGGAAGAATAACCTTTGTAGCCGAATGATCTCTTTTTGCCCCAGTCTGTATGATGGCAGTTGTCTTAGGGGAAAGGTTAAGAATGGACAGGGTTATGACACTGCGCTGCCTAATGTAACTCCAATAAGGGACTATCCAAGGCAAGGGCAGTGAGGGTTTTACAACCAAAGTTGCATACTACTGCATCCTCTTACTGTCCAAAATAGTTAGCAGCAGTGTAATGGCTATTCCCCTGGTAACATTCACCAGATCTGCTCCTTTTTGTCTGAGCTATTTCCATGAAGGCAGGGGTGAATTGTAAGGAATCTTATATTTTGTTGCTGTTCCTCTGGGCTCCTGCTAAGCACATGGGGATGTGCAGCTGCAAATAGTCTCCTTCCTGATTACAATGGAAACCTGGCCATGAAGTTGCTACATGTCAGTTGCTGTTCAGCAGCTGCGTCACTGTGCTATTGCTGAGACAAAAAAGAAACACAACAAAGATAGTTCAATGTGCTTATGCAACTTAGTGTGGTGTTGTGCTTATGCAACTTGCTGAATAAACTTTGTTGCTGCTACTGAATAAACTGTGATGAGGTCATTCACCAAGCAGGAACCTTGTAGGAGGGTTCCACCCTTAGAGGTGGCGTGAGAAGGATTCCCTCAGGCTAAAGGTAGCTTAGGAAAAGCTCCCAAGGAGACAGACTAGCCACTGGAGGAGGAGGAGGAGGGGAGGATGGTGGGGCAAAGAAAAAAGCTTCTCAATGAAGCAGGAAGGATGAATTTAAGTAGGTCAAGTCGGGGGGCGTGACTGTTGCTACAGCTATTGAACTGCAGGCTACAGCCTTTCAGATCAATGAACTTATACAACTTAATGTGGTGTGTTTATGCAACTTGCTGAATAAACTTTATTGTAGCTGCTGAATAAACTTTGTTTGGCCGTTCACTTCTCTGTGCCTTGGGAATATCTCTCTGTAGGGCTGCTGAAGGCATGAACCTTGGGGGAGGGTTCCACCCCTGGAGGTGTCATGGGAAGGATTCCCTTAGGCTAAGGGAGGCAGTATAGCACAGTGGTTTAAGGCTCTGAGCTACAAACCTGGAGACCTAAGTTTGAGTCCCACAGTCCCCACTTGCATACTGTGTAACCCTGAGCAAGTCCCTTAATCAATCAATCAATCTTTATTTCAACCAGGTGAACACCATTGAGGAAAAATAATTTGCAAGATGGACCTGGACTTTGGTCATGTACACAGTAACCAAGGAAGTACAAAAAAGACAGTGTAACAGTAAATGATCAAATACAATGAGATAAAGGCACAGTTGGTGCAAGATAGAATAGATACACACTAGAATTGTATACAACAAAATATTACAATACATACAATATGTACATGTGCAAAATATGGTGTGAGTGTTCAGAGGGTACGAGAACATATAGTGCGGGGACTAAGGGGAACAAGGCTGAAGGACAGAGGAAAAGGGGGCAGGGGTACAGTAGGAGGTCACAGGTAGAGAAAGGGCAGAGGAAGTGGGGGCAGAGGGGCAGTAGGAGATAACAGGTAGTGAAGTATCCAAAGCCTGAGATATCCAGTGGTCAGGGAAAACTATTACAACATTCTTTGAAGGATTGTATAAATAGTATTCTGAGGGTGGTTAATTTTGTAGGTAACACCATATTTAGTGTTTTTTGGAGGTTGTTCCATAAAGAAGGAAGAACACCCCTATCCTGGAAGAACTTAACTTCATTGTGTTCCCAGGTCACACCTGTAAACAAGCTTTCTGTTTAGTGTATCTCTCCTGGTAAAAAAAAAAAAAGGTGGATTAGGAAAAGCCCAAAATGAAAGTAGATTAGAAAGCATTGCAGAGGTAATGAGTTGGTAGTGAGACTGGAATATGCAGATGGTCATTGGAGATGAGGGTGATGGTCAGAGATAATTGAAATGAATAACAGTTTTAACATAGGTTAAATTAATTATAACAAGAGGGTGTGACTTCCCAAGGAGAGAGGGAACGGCAAAGGAGGACCACCATCCACCTCCATCCAACAGCAGAAACCAACCTAAATAACTACAAAAACTACCTAAGTAATTTAAGGGGTAACTAAAAGTTATGACCTCTGACATTGAGGAGAGGAAAAACCCCTTTGAGGAGGAAACTTCAGGGGATCCAAGTCCTGGGTTGCCTTTCCTCCAGGCTAGGGGTGCTTTATTTAGTGATGGCTCTGCTGCTACAATTTTAGAAACCCAATCTAAGAGGAGGAAAATATTCCAATTTGGTGGAAAGCTCTCACAATCTTTCTTATGGGAACACCATGAAGGGTTGTGAGAGTCCTCTGCAACAATGGAAATTCTGAAGCTACAGCGGGACCCCCAAGGCAGGAGGAGGAGTGCAATGACTGTTGAGGCACTCAGCTGGCCTACTGACTAAAAACAGACTGGGTGAACCAGAAGCCATCATGGGGAGAATAGCGTAGAGGGTGCCACTGAACCTGATTTGGCTAGCTAAAGGAGTGCGCTCGGGTGTGAGGGTCCCATCCCTCATAACTAAAGTCTTTCAAGAGGTACCATCCATGGTGAAAATGGCTAAAGCTCCACCTAGAGCAAGGATATTCCCACTATGGGCCAGATGAGAAGAACCCCACCCGAGTTTCATATGCTCAAGATGTGGACTTCGATGCAAAGCTAGACTATCAACTGCAGTGAAGCCCTGAGCCAGAGAAGGTAATGGTCATGGTTGGCAAGCCTCAGATTTATAAAGGTGAGCAGACAGATAAATATGAAGCGCTACATATGAGGCGGCCGGTCAAAGCCAGCGACCATCAGTTAGGTATTGGTAAACAGTATTATTGTCTGAGATGATTGACTGGTATAATGAACTGATACAATTAACTGATAAGACTGATGAATAAGAAGGCTTAATATGATTGAGTAATATGAGCAAAGCCAGCAGAAACATGCCAACCAATTCCACTATTGAAGCCAAAAGTGAAGCCATTAAGTAGTGAGAGGCTGTGATTCCAGAAATTGATTCAATGAGGTTTGGTAAATTGAAATGATGAGGTTTAGCAGTGATTGCTATGGTTGTAGCATAAATAGAGAATTGATATGAGTGGCTTAAATGACTTTAAGGTAGAGTTAGGTTATTCGAGTAAGGAGCATTTGCAACATGGTAATGGAATGGAATGAAAAATCTTGAAATCCATGCAATGAATACTGTGAAAACCATACAGACTATGAGGTTAATATATTTATACATAGATAACTGAGAAGCAATGAAGGCAAATGAGCAGGATTCATTTAACTTACATTAAAGCATGTTCCTGCAATCTGGAGCCAAGATGCCCCACTGTGACATCACGGTCCCCCACCATGGGAATAACAGGGAAGCCACAAGCTAAGCACCATGAAATCAAACAGCTAATTTAATGACTGAAAGTTACAGTATAAATAGAAGCAACTGTGATGTTGGTAGGGTAGAACCCTCCCCCCCCCAAAAAAAAAAATAGAGCTAATTGAATGGTTAAAGTTTCAGTATGGCAGAAGTCAGAAATGGACTGTAAGGGTTTTTGTAAAAGCATGGTTTGGCAAAATTCTGAGGCTGTAGATTAGGTAGCAGGGTAGTGATGAAGATGCCAGGCAAAGCCAGTGGCCTGAGAGAGGTAGGAGGCTATTCTGAAATAGCAACAAATGAGCCTGCATAACACAAACACAGACAGTGGCAGCTATGCTGAGCAATATGAGCCTGGACCAGTAGTGTAAACAACTAAGGTGAAAGCACAGGAGACAGCAGATAAACAACAGTTAGAGCTTGCAGCATATGAGAACAATTGTAGGAAAACTGAGGACTGCTAGGAAGGGAGGTTGGAGGTTGAGTTGAAGCATACAGATAACAATACAGTGAACAGAGAGTTTGCATCATCTGGTGAGTAATTTCATTATCTAGTGAGTAAATTGGACTTTGAGAGCTCAGGCATAGGATTAAGACAATATGAACAAAGGTCAACAGGATGGTAGGATACAACCAAAGGGCAACAGGATGGTAGGAAAACTAGAAAGCCCCCCAAAAAGAAAAACACTAAACTAAAAGACAAACATAGGAGAATAAAAAAGACAAGCTACACAAGAAGCATGCAGCAGTCAGAGGCAGCAAATGCTGACCAAAAGCAGGGCACAAGCAATGTGAGGGGGGTAAGCCCCAGCAAGCCCCAGGGGAGAAGACAAACTGACAGAGCCACCGGACAGCAAGGAAAAAAGCTTCTGAATGAAGCAGGAAGGATGAGTTTAAATAGGTCAGCCAGGAGGGTGTGGCTCTTGCTTCAGCCATTGAACTGCAGGCTACAGCCTTTCAAAACAAATTCTGGCACACAGAACTGCAGCCAAGGAATTTGGAGTGAAAAATATTGAAAATAATTTTTTTTAATATTTTACACCAAATTTTAAACATAGCCTTGTTATGATCCCAGCTCATGACCAAGGGCAGAGAAAATTTTCAACTCCTGCCCAAATGGTGATTTTCCCTAGGGACCGCAAAATCACCTTTTGTGACAGATTTGCCTAATGTCAGTGCAATCGTTCATGAGGTGGGGTCCAAAAAAGGCATGTTGAAAATTTGGGACAAAAGTATGCAAAAATGCTCAAGTTATGCCATTAAGTTCAAAACCACATTGAAATACATTGAACGGCATACCTGTCTCTTCAGTTTGCGGTCTGGCTTTGAAGGGTGAAGACATGTCTGTGGTCCAGAGAGGATTGCAGTGTTGGACCCCCAATGAGTAAGTAAGGTCTTGGGGGGGGTGCAAGGTGGTGGGTGCTGAGTGGGAGGGTCAGGTGGTGGGTTAGGAATGGTCGTAAAAGACATCAATGGATGGTTTTCTTTTTATGGGTGAAAAATAATCACACTGAGGATTCCCAATCGTGACACTGGGGGATTGGGCACCCCCAGTGTCAACTGTTGTGTTTCAGGGGGGTGCTGAGAGGGAGGGTCAGGTGGGGGGAAAGTTAAAAAAAATACATATAAAAAATCACATGGAGGATTCCTGATAGCGACACTGGGGGATTAGGCACCCCAGTGTCAATGTTGTGTTTTGGGGGAGTGCCGAGAGGGAGGGTTTGGTGGAGGGAAGTTAAAAAAACATATAAAAAAATCACACGGAGGATTGCTGATCGTGACACTGGGGGATTGGGCACCCCCAGTGTCAATGTTGTGTTTCTGGGCGGGGGGTTGCTGAGGAGGGTCAGGTGAGGGGGATAGCTGTAACTAAAAAAAAAAAGGAAATTGTCAGTCACTGTGGGACACAGCATAGTCCACTGTAACCCAGATGGCTGCAGCACAGTACTGCGCATGCGCTAGTAGCCACACATGTGCAATGGAGTGCAGCAGGCATCTTGAACACAGCATGTCATGACCGCTGATCCCTTTTTTTTTAATTATACATATCCCACACCCAACTCTCTCTCTCAGCACCCACCACCCCACCCACCCCAGAAACAGAAGAGTGACAGTGGGGGTGCCCAATCCCCCTGTGTCATGATCAGGACACCCCCTACTTTTTTTTTAGTACAAAATAGTGCAGTTTCTGGTAATGGGCACAATAAGTGGCGTGCTCCATGGACCCAAATGCAACTGTGGTGCAACTCCAACAGGTTATTCAGTCAAAAGGAATGCTGAGTCCTTTTTTGATAGCAAGAGGATTGCAGGGCTCCACCCACTGTAGCCCTACAAAGGTTTGCAGTACAGTAAAGAGCTTACAGCACACAGGAGTAAGTAAAGAAGGTGTCAGTTGTGTTGCTTGTATGGTAAAGAGGCAGTGGCAGAGCATAACTTCTTAGCAGTTCTCACTGTAACTCGCTGTAACTCCTGCTGTTGGAGTCGATACTGTTTGATATTGCTGCTTAGAAAGTGCAGCCAAGGGTTCTGTTAGCTATCACAGCATTTATAAGAATGTGGGGCCAGGCAGGGCTGAAGTGTCATGAGGACCACTTGGGGGGGGTGCATCTTGCTCCCACAGGTACCAGATTCCTGGTAATGCAAAAGGAGACTGGTGTAACAGGTGGAGGGAGCAATGCAGATTGTAATGTTGGCTACTGGGTGAATGGAAGAATCATGCCTGTCTAAAGAAGTTGTAGCCCTCAGGTTCCCAGCACCATATTGTGTAAAGGTAGCACTTGGACAGTGCACAGAGATTATACTCCCGCAAACCTGGCTGAGAGCAAGGGGTCCTGTGGTGGTGTGCAGGCTGAGGAATTAAGGGTTGTGCATCAGAGGTTATAGCAGCTGGCTTGTTGTGGCATACTGTACATTAGCAGAGACCCTTTCATTTACTCATTTCTAGCACCAGAGTACCTTCTCAAATGTAGTTGTGGCAGATATATATTTATTAAAGGACCAGTGTCAGTGAGCTTAACTTTCTAAGTTGCGGCCTTTGCTATGGGGGAAGTGGATACTCTAGGAAAACATATGTCATTAGTTAATGACTTAAATCTATTAATGGACTGTTCTATCCAAAATGGTATGCAGTTCAATGAAAAAAGTGCATGGTTATGCATTTTGGTTTTAAAAACCCCAACTATAGTTATATTATCAACAACTCTATTTTGGGTAATGTTACAACTGATTTAGACCTAGGGGTCAAAATAAATAACAAATTAACTTCATCCAAACACTGCAGACTTGCTGTAAACAAAGCGAGAGGTCTGGTTAGAAGAATAGACCATTCCTTTGCCTGTAAATTCAGTCAGTTTCTTATCCCAGTTTATAATAGTTATGTTAGGCCAATTCTTGACTATGGTTCTCCACTCTGGTCACCAAATCTTAAAAAAGATATAACTATACTGGACGGTGTGCAAAAATCGGTCACAAAGGTTATTTCCTGTCTAAAAGGGTGTCTTATAATGATAGGCTAAAAAAAACAGGCTTATTTTCACTGCAGCAGAGAAAGCAAAGAGGTGATCTCTTACTTTTATATAAAATAATACAGTCTGAAGAGTTACAAAATCAGTGTAACCTTGTATTTAGTAATACAAGGACTAGTTTAAGGTCACACAACAAAAGTTAATTGTACATAAGTCTATAATAGTAAAGAGAGCTAACCACTTCACCATAAGGGCTGCTAAGGCATGAAATAATTTGCCAAAGGCGGTGGTTGAAACAGCAAGTTTCAAAGAGTCTAAAAAGGCACTGGACAGACTTTACTACACAGATTTTAAAAGGTGAAAATTGTGATCCACAAGTGGAGGACAATCCAGATGAGCCTAGTTGCTTCCTTTTGTCCTATTGTCCTAGTAATCCCAGTAATAAAGATACTGTAGCTCCAGTTGCAAGCCTTCTATCCACTGCACCATGTATATCAATAACCAGTCAAACCAAGGTAGTATTTGTGCCATGATTTTATTTTTCTAAACCCACACTGTGCATAAGTTAGGGAGTGATTTAGCTCTAAGTAATTCTGGAGATGGTTATAAACCAGTCTCTCTCAAACCAGTCTGTCTCAGATCTTTGCTAAGGCACTAAAGAGTGAGATGGGACAATAGTTCTCAATTAGTTCCTTAGACACATAGAAACATAGCATTTGTCAGCAGAAAAAGAACTGGTGGGCCCATCAAGTCTGCCCTATTTTTCTCTACTTATTACTACACACTGGGCCCTATTTGGTAGCACATGTCCTTCCCTCCTCACTTTCCTCTACTTACTACACCCATGTGCCTATCCTACACATGCTTGTGGCTTCCACTGTCCCCCCACATCTCTCCTAGCAAGCTGTTCCAGGCATTCACCACCCTTTCCATGAAGAAGTATTTCCTCACATCCCTCTTAAACTTCCCCCCTCATGGTTCATTGCATACCCAGCTGTCCTCTGGACCACTTCCACTCTGTCGATATCCTTGCAGAGGTGTAGCCTCCAGAACTGGACACAGTACTCTAGGTGAGGTCTTGTTAGTGAGCATTACAGTGCCAACACCATCTCCCCTCTCCTGCTGGAACTCCCTCTCCCTATGCACCCCAGCATCCCACTAGCCTTGCCTACTGCCTTGTTGCACTGCCCTGCCAAGTTAAGATTATCAGATGTGATTACTGCAGGGTCCTTCTCTTGCTTGGTGACTATATGTACCTCCCCCCATCTCATACACAGTCCCCAGGTTTCCCTATCCCAGGTGCATGACTTTGCATTTTTTTGGAGCTGAAACCCAACTGCCATACATTAGATCACTCCTCTAGTTTCCCCAGATCCCTTTGCATTCTCTCCACACCTTCCTAGGAGTTCACCCTGTTGCAAATTTTTGTGTCCTCCACAAAGAGCCCCCCCCCCAGTTTGTAAGCAATGTCACTTATGAAGACACGAAAAAGGACAGGACCCAGTACTAATCCCTGTAGCACTCCACTAGTTACTCTCTCATACCCTAAGTGACTGCCTTTACCACTAACCTCTACCTCCTAGTTTTATGAGATCCTTCCTTTAAGTTTGTAACTACATATGGGAGAGATTGAAGAGATTATAAAGAAAAATATATAAATTCTAAGAGGTACACCCCAGCTATCCAATTTTTTTAGACAAACCACTGAAGGTCTCTTATAGGAAGGGAAAGAATTTGCGTGACTCAATAGTACAAAGTTACCAACCTAAAAATAAACCCCCCCCCCTTTATGGTGAGAAAATCAGGCTGCAAACCATTCAGAATGTGCCACATGTGCTGCCTGGTAGACTCTTGTACTAACATAGTCAACCCCAGAACTGGTGTGAGGGAATTTTTATATATGCTTCTTTTTATATCCTAAAGCTATATTTGCTATAATATGCCTTGAAGTTATGCTTGCTTTAAAAGCCATGCTGTAACAAAGTAATAATGAATGTAGTAGAAATTTCTGAGTTCATGTTTTCTTTTTAAGGGTTATAGAATTTGTACTGCGGTTACTTGAGGTACATTTGGGAAAACAGAAAACTAAATAAAACAGAGCAGAACTGGTTGTACCAGCCTGAAAATCAGACTTGGACAAAATATAGAGATAGAAACATGCCTGGGCAAAATATAATAATAACAGCACGTAGTGGCATTGAAGATAAGCTGTACGTTGCTATGGTGTGAGTGAAACTCATTGTCTCTCTCAGGTCAGCTTGACCCAGGCATATGTATCAAGCAGTAATGGGAAAGAAATGAATTGCAGTGGAAAAGTACCTCATACAAATCAACATGTTTTTCTTTTTTCTGTTACATTGCTGAAAACTTGTTATGCTGTTTTATGATTGGCTCATACTGAAATGTTAGTATTTTTCAAGATAAGACGTGCAAAATCTAGCTTATAAAAGCTGCTGTAAACTTTAATCAATGACGATCTCCTTAGTAGAAGTCCCACATGCATGTGTGAGATATTTGATCAAATAAAGCGACGTTAAGACAAAACCCAGTGGTGTGGTTTTTGCCCCGTGACGACAGGAGTGGTTGCTCAGGTAATACTTACAGTGAGAGAATTTGCGATCACAGTTTTGGCGTAGTCGGCAGGATGAGTTCTTCGGTCCGTGTCACCTCGTGATCGGGTTGTTTCCCTTGGACAAAAGAAGGACATTTTTGTGGAACCCCATCAGGACGCGGGCTTAGAAGTGCTGACACTCATCATCACTGTAAGTATATAGTATACCTTGGAGCGAGTGTGCACTATAAAGAACAGGCCTAGATAAAATGGGAAACAAGGGAACAAAATAACCTAGGTCCAGAGTTAGTATTATCTGGACCAGCAAAATGTATGGTTGATAAGTTTGGCCAGGATTGGTCTCTGAGATAGGACAATGGCATAAGTTGACCAGGGAATATTTCCCTTATAGGTACTTTTAGTATAGCTGTACTAAAGGAAGCAAGGATAGCATTGGCAGAAAAAGAAAAGAGCAAACAAAAAGGGTCAAGGTAGACTGGTCAAGGTTTAGAATATGGGAAAGAGAGGCAGAAAGGACATGAAAATCAAGTAAAGGGATTAATGGTAAAGCAAGAGGAGGAAGAAACTGAACACTGTAGGAGGGTGTTTCACCATCACGATACCCCCCCACCATATCGGCCCCTTCCACCTACTGTCCCGCCGGAACCACAGGCAGGGATGGTGCCAGAAGGGCCACCAATACAGGGAGTAGTGCAGCCTGAACAACAAGCTGCCCCAGCTGTGCAGGCTTCCCTTCCTGCTCAGCAAGTACAGGTGGCCCAACCAGCCCAAGCAGTACAACCAGCCCAAGCAGTACAACCACCCCAAGCAGTACAACCAGTGCAGGTCGTACAACAGGCTGCCCAACCAACTCAGGTCCCACCAATTCAAAAACAGCCTGTTCAACCTCCTATGACTCCGATGCGGGAGGTTGCAGTCAAACCCCAATGGTCCCCACCCGTTCAGTTGGACACTGACTCAGATGAGGAGATAGAAATAGAGGGACGGAAGAGGACCTGGTAGAAGCAGTGGAATCAATGTCACTGGTGGGAAAGGTACAGGCAAGGGAGATGGGAAGGCTTGGGTGTTTAGGCAACTAATGCAAGGGCTAAGGGCCCAAAACAGGCAGGGGAAAGACAGAAACTAAAACAGCAGTTGCCTTTGATACGTTATCCCAACCCACACCCCGAGGCAGGGAGACTGGCTATCGCAGACCAGCCTGCAGTCCCTAAATACATTAAAGTGGACCACCCATGGAACCCTGAGGAGTTGAGAGAGGCCCTGAAAAATACACCAAAACCTCAGAATAACATAGAAGAATATATCAAGGAGTTAACAAACTTAGTCAAAATGTATGAACTATCTACGACTGAGGTTGGAGAATGTTTTAGACGAACATTAAAGGGCATGTGGGAGGAAGTAAAGGAAGCCTGGGACCCAGAGAAGCCAAGGGCTGACATTATGCCACAATTTAATGCTGTGTGCATAAAACTATGGGAGAAATACAAGGATGTGACAGACTGGCCTCGCATCCGGGATACGAGACAGAAAGATGAGGAATCAGTACGCGATTACAAGGAAAAATTGCAGGGGGTCTTTAGGCAATTTTCCGGTATTGGACCGGATAATCCCACATACCAGCATCGGTTGGGTATGGCTTTTTGCGCTGGACTGAGTGAGCCAATTAGATTGGGAGTTACCACAGTGTGCATTGGATGGGAGACAATGAAAATGGTTGACCTAGTGCCGTATGCTGAACATGCTGAGAGACAGCAGAAGGATATACAAAAGGAAAAGAAAGAAAAGCTAAAAAAGGCTCAGCTAATGTATTTTGAAAGAGACAATAAGCAGCCCCAACAGGGAGGTGGAAATGGCAACAGAAGAAGACAGAGAGGCGAAATAATGGAGGTTATCCACAGGAGGAGGGGAAAAGGCAAGAAGGAACGGCAGGACAAAGACCCGGACAGGGAGGAGTATCATCTGCTTTGCTTTGGGAGAACAGGGACACATAGCAAGAAATTGTGTAAGGCAAACCAGTGGCAGCGAATCAAAATTCCAATGCCCTCTTGCCTCCGCCACCACCCCCTCCTGCTCCACAACAGTGGCAGCCAAATCAGCAGCAAGAATGGAGTGGAAATCCTCGGGATCCTCAATTCTGGACTAATAATGTTGACTTTGCCAATGACAGCTAAAGGTTAGAGGAAAACCCCCCCTCCCCCTTTACACAAATGCTATGTGCTTCAACAACGCCAGAAGGTAGTCCAGTAATAGACTTAATAATCATGAACACCAAGTTGACCTTCTTAATAGACACAGGTGCCTCAATGTCAGTAATTCAAAGAAGCAAGTTAAATGCACCCTTATCCAGTCGAATAGTGACAACAATAGGGGCATCAGGAGTACCACAAAGAGAGCAATTGATAATCTCATTACCAGTTCGGTGTGGAAAATGGAATTACAACATATTTTCCTCAGTAGACGACCTGTCCTGTGAATTTATTGGGAGGATCTCCTGTCAAAGGTAAATGCACAAATTACATGTACCTCAGAGGGGGTCAATATAGAAGCACCAGGAATAGGCTTGTACCCATGTATAGCTGAAAGAACAGGGATTGGCTGTATAGCTGGGAACTGACAAAACCAAGGAAATGTGTTGGTTATAAGGGTGGGCAGAAGAAATAAACATCATGAGGTTGCAGTTACAAACAGATTTGCATTGCACCACTACACTATGCAGTAGGGGTCTGGACATGAATTATGAGTGCAAAGAGGGGAAAACAGCCTGTAGAGCAGACCATCTGGGTGTCAGAGATATATGTGGCAAAGAATTGTTGTGCAGCCTCAGTCAGACTAAATGCAGAGCAACTAAAAGTATTCCAAGTGCCAGGGTCATATCCACACATTTCTTTGGCCAGAGAGCCCCCCCTTGAGTGGAAAGACTTGGGGTCATGGGTAGCAGAAATGGTACAGTTGCATGATTGGGAACGTGTAGGAAGCAAGCTAATATCAAAGGCTGAAAATTGTGAAAAATACATAATCAACAGAAAAATTCAGGTACGAGTGGATGAAAGAGAAGTGAATGTGCGAAAGGTTTGTGAAGAAATAGGCATGCAGGAGAGTGTAAGTTGGATAAATGAGTTACCAGCAAAGCTATGGGCAGAATCAAAGTATGATGTGAAATTACTGAAGAATGCACGACCCCTTATGGTCAAGCCAAAGTCCTCTTACAGACCGAATAGGCATCAATATCCGCTGGGTAAAGAGGCGGAGGAGGGAATAGCCCCAGTGCATGCAGCATTAGTGGAGAGGGGAGTAATCGTCCCCTGCCCATATGCAACGGTAAATACACCAATTTTACCAGTGAGAAAGCCAAATGGAAGTTACCACTTTGTGCAGGACCTGAGAGCGGTAAATGAAGCAGTACATGTGCTGCACTCTGAGTGCCAAACCCAATTACAGTATTGTCATCCATTCCACATAACAGCTGTTATTTCACAGTCATTGATTTAGCAAATGCATTTTATAGTATCCCGTAGAACCAGTAGCCAGGAATGGTTTGCATTCACTTACAAAGGGAAAAGTGGACCTGGACTCGCATGCCCCAAGGCATGCTGAGTCTCCAGCAGTATTCTCAGCTCAAATGAGAAGAACCTATCTGCTTTGTGACCCCATTGGGCAGTACCCTAATACAGTATGTGGATGATTTATTGCTTGCTAGCCCCAGTAAGGAAGCAAATGAACAGAATACAAAGCTTTATTACTTTTCTTGGCTGAGAATGGGCATAAAGTGTCTCGAGAAAATTGCAATTGTGTAAAGAGCAAGTGAAATATTTGGGTCATGTGTTGTCTGGCAGTGGTAGAAAGTTAGACCCTGAGAGAATTAAAACATAGCAGCATGGCCACGCCCAGTTACAAAGCAGCAAATGATGTCTTTTGGGTATGGTGGGCTATTGCAGAGCTTGGATCGTGGATTATGCTATGTTGGCACAACCCTCCATGAAGCCATATATGGCACAAAATGCAGATAAATGAGGAGATCAGGTGGACACCTGGTCTAGAGACCAGTTTTGCAAAACTTAAAATGTATTGATCACAAGTCCCTGTTTGGGACTACCAAATTATGAGAAGGGTTTCAATTTGTTCGTAAATGGTAAGGGAGGTTACATGTCAGCTGTATTGACACAGGAGCATGGGGGGGGCAGAGGCCCATAGCATATTACTCAAAGCGTTTGGACTCAGTGGTATGTGGAATGGTGTCTTGCTTGCAGTCAGTGACAGCGGCTACTGAAGCAGTGTTGGCATGCGTGAATTTGGTAGGATTCTGTGCTTTGACAGTGCATGTGCCTCATTCTGTACATTCTATTCTGCTACAAGCTCGCACAGCTCATTTAACGCCTGCACGATTGCTTCAGTATCAAAATGTGTTACTAATCATGTCTAACATAACTTTGAAAAGGTGCACCATTTTAAACCCAGCGACGTTGCTCCCCACCCCGGAGGAGGGGGAGGAGCATGACTGTGGGCAAGTAATTGACTTAGACTGTAAGCCTCGACCGAATATTACTGACGTACCCATACAAAACGCAGACTTAGAATTATTTGTTGACGGCTCAGAACAAAGAGATAAAAAAGAATCCCCCTTGGTAGGTTATGCAGTGTGTACTCCAAACTATGTCGTGGAAGGAGCAAAGTTACCCCCACGAACGTCAGCCCAAGCTGCTAAACTCATAGCTCTGACGAGAGCTTGTATAATAGCCAAGGGTAAAACAGTTAACATATACACAGATAGTAGATATGCATTTGGGGTAGCTCATAATTTTGGCACCTTATGGAAACATAGAGGGTTTTTAACAGCAGCTGGAAAACCTATTGCGCATGCGAATTTGGTAAAAAATCTTTTGTTAGCAATCCAGAAGCCAGAAAAGTTAGCAATTGTAAAATGTCAAGCCCATACTTCTAACCAAGATTTTGTCTCTGCAGAAATGCAAGGACTGATGCAGCTGCAAAGAAGCAGCTCTTTCTGGGAGTGTTCTGGAATTTCTAATGTCTTTGACTATAACTAACCAACTTGATTTATTCTCAGTAAAGAATGTTGCAACTTTACAACAGTACCAGTGTAAAAGAGAAGCGTAACTGGCAAACAAACTGTAAATTTAATGCTAGCACTAAGGTGTGGATAAACCCGATGGCAGGCTCTGCCTGCCTCGGCAGTATTTCCCTTTTTGCAAAATTGGCCCATGGGGCCAATCATGTTTCAAAAGTGGAGTGGGTAGACCTTGTAAATAAACATTGGTATGTTGTTGGCTTTATCAGATATGCTGAAGATTTTTGTAAAAGTGTGTAATATGTATGCAAAATAATGTTGGCAGGGACTCCAAGTAACCCCTCTGCCCTTCCTTTTCCTACAGGACCTTTTGAACATTTAATGATGGATTTTATTGAGCTAAACCCGTGTGAAGGGTATAAATATTGCTTAGTGATTATAGACATGTTCTCCAAGTGGGTAGAAGCATTCCCAGTACGAAAAACCACAGCCTGTACAGTAGCAAAGGCCCTAATTAGAAAAATCATACCAAAGTGGGGGATTCCCACCCGGCTCTCCAGCGATAATGGCTCGCATTTTGCAAATGAAGTCATCAAAACCTTGTGTGAGGCACTACAAGTGGATTTACGAATGCACTGTGCCTACCACCCACAATCGGGAGGGGCAGTAGAAAGGGCAAATCAGACATTAAAACTAAAATTGACCAAAATTATCGCAGATACTGGCCTTAGTTGGGTAAAAGCACTACCAATAGCCCTAATGAGTATGAGGGGGAGAGCTGGCCCCGTGGGTTTATCACCTCATAAAATTTTGATGGGAAGGCCTCTCAAAATGACAAATGTCCCCTTCCCACAAAACCAAATAACATTGCACGGTTTAGATAATGAAATAATTGCCTATTGTTTATCTCTTAATGCTGTTTTAAGATCTCTCTATCCTAGGGTAAAAGCTGTACTTCCAGTTCCCTTGGAGAGACCCTTGCATAGAATAGAGCCAGGAGACTTCGTGGTTATCAAGGACTTCCAAAGAAAAAAGTGGTGCGCCACGAGGTGGCGAGGACCGTTTCAAGTGCTCCTGACTACCGCCACTGCCATAAAAATCACGGAGAGAAAAACGTGAATTCACGCATCTCATTGTCGTTTGGTGACAGCATCTACAGTCAATACCATTGCACAGTGAACTGAGCAACCATAAAAATTGTTATCGTTCTGTTTTCGTTCGGACTATCGCTGCTATTTTTGCTATGGGGCTCTAAATACAAGAGAGGCAACTGCTCCCGCCGCAGCACAGAGCCATTGCACATTACCAACACTTGGTGGACTTTAATAAACTTACATGCTAATAATGCTAATGTCTCTGATTGCTATGTATGCACTAGCTCTCCTTTCTCTGCAGCCGTAGGGCTCCACCTAAAACCCAAGCCTGTAAATAGCACTGAGGCCAGCGAGATTCTCAGTGCCATCAGGGGAAGAAACATCACTAATGCCCCAGATTATGCTACAAACAAAATAAAGAACCTAACTGTGTTTCGGGGGCATGATTTTACTGCATGGTACGGCCCACCGAATGATACAACTGTGTCAACCCCGTTGTATCTAGATGTTAGACAACAGAAAATATCAGCCAGGCTTTGCCTGTGTAATAAACAATTAACCATGAGTTTAGCGCCACTGGGATGGTCCACGTGCCAATATTGTAGGCACTACAACAGCACCACCAAGTCCGAATCCACCATAACCAACTGCTCTCAACAGATGCCCACAGAGTACATCCTGATTTCACTGCCGTGGGCAGTCTGTCAGGTCTATACTGCATGTGGGGATAGGGCTTATTTTTCCTACCTATAGGGTGGGACAGGATGCTGCTATCTAGCCACACTCCACCCCGCGCCCATGGTATATAAGTACAATGCACCTGCTATACATCAGCGTGTAAGCTATATAAATCAAATTCAAAAAAGGGAGGTGCCGGACGCGAATAAACGTGTCCCAGTGGGGGAAAAATTTGGGGCAGGAATCTTCCCATGGTGGGGTGTTGTTCAAAACATGCATTACATTGACCAGTTAAGCTATGAGTTAGAAACGTTAATTAATGATACCTTGAAATTAACTGTCTTGCTGACAGCTGAAATTAAAGCACTTAAAATCGTAGCTTTGCAGAATAGAGCCGCACTTGATTATGTATTAGCTTCGCAAGGGGGGGTGTGCGCCATTGTAGGGGAAGAATGCTGCACCTATATACCAGATAATTCCCAAGAACTTGAGCAAGTAATTGAAGGAATACGAACGCCACAGCAACGTGTTCTAAGTGAGCATGCACCTGTATCGCAGGGCTGGGACCCCTGGTCATGGTTCTCAAGCATATTTGTGAATGGGGTACCCCTCCTTCACTGGGTGGCAGTAATCGTGGTGGTGATACTGGCATTATGGCTCTAATTGTGTTGCTCAAATTTCTCTTGCGACAATTTGTCCGCACCTTATATACAGCCACAATCACCTAGCTGCACCCTTACTACACCCGAGGACCAAGACCCTAGCAAATTAGCCAGGGTGTTCCGTTCTGTGATATACCAAATGTGACTAAAGTATAATAGTTAACAAGTTGATACAAAGTATCAAAAGGGGGGAGAGTGTGAGGGAATTTTTATATATGCTTCTTTTTATATCCTAAAGCTATATTTGCTATAATATGCCTTGAAGTTATGCTTGCTTTAAAAGCCATGCTGTAACAAAGTAATAATGAATGTAGTAGAAATTTCTGAGTTCATATTTTCTTTTTAAGGGTTATAGAATTTGTACTGAGGTTACTTGAGGTACATTTGGGAAAACAGAAAACTAAATAAAACTGAGCAGAACTGGTTGTACCAGCCTGAAAATCAGACTTGGACAAAATATAGAGATAGGAACATGCCTGGGCAAAATATAATAATAACAGCACGTAGTGGCATTGAAGATAAGCTGCACGCTATTATGGTGTGAGGAAACTCATTGTCTCTTCTCAGGTCAGCTTGACCCAGGCATATGTATCAAGCAGTAATGGGAAAGAAATGAATTGCAGTGGAAAAGTACCTCATACAAATCAACATGTTTTTCTTTTTTCTGTTACATTGCTGAAAACTTGTTATGCTGTTTTATGATTGGCTCATACTGAAATGTTAGTATTTTTCAAGATAAGACGTGCAAAATCTAGCTTATAAAAGCTGCTGTAAACTTTAATCAATGACGATCTCCTTAGTAGAAGTCCCACATGCATGTGTGAGATATTTAATCAAATAAAGCGATGTTAAGACAAAACCCAGTGGTGTGGTTTTGGCCCCGTGACGACGGGAGTGGTTGCTTAGGTAATACTTACAGTGAGAGAATTTGCGATCACACTGGTCAAAGTGAACAAATCAATGGTAACATAAATTGTAATACTACTGCTGTTGTGTACCTCCTCCAGTGCTCTTGCAGGAGTTTTTACATTGGGTGTACCAAAAAAACTTAGGCTGAGATTATACAAATGCACACAAGCCATTAAAAAATAACTAGGGCTGGCCCACCGGCACAGCAGTAGGGCTATTGCTTGTGGTGCCAGTGACCCAGGTTCAAGAATGGACTCAGGCGGCTGGAGGGCCAGCCAGGGGGAGGAGGATTGAGCACCCAGAGGCCGCTGTCCTCCTCTGGGGGGGATTGCATGTCCCGCTGCTCTACCACCACCTGGGTGACCATGGGTGGAGGTGTAGCAAGACAGCATGCAGCAGGATGGGAGGACATCAGCCAGGAGTGGTAGCGCTTGCACACTGCAACGTGCTCCACCCCTTGGCTTCCCTAGTGTGATGACATCCTGAGGAATGGGACCAGAAAACGAGAAAAGCCCTGCAATGGACACCTGGAGACAGGACTTAGCTACTTGAGAAAATCCATAACCGTGCTCCAGATGGAGCCTGTGCAGCATACCCGATGCAGACTCATGAACTGGAGGGGGGCAAACCGAGATTGGATGGGGGTAGAGCTGCCAGGACCCGAAGGAGATACCTGGACAGGATCTATGGGAGCGTGCACAGCCTAGGAATCCCTGAGGATAGGGTCCTGAGCAGTGAGTAAGTGGCATAGACAAAGAATATAAAAAAAATATATATATTTGGATTATGCAACAGCAGCACACATTTATAGTAGAGACCCCAGCAAAATCCATAAAGTAACAGCATTGGGATTAAAAGCAATCTCTCCAAATGTTAGGGAAGGGGATTTGGACAACATACTTAACCAAAGAGAACAGGAGTGGATATATTGCTTGGGGGCCTTCAAGAAACCTGGGCTAAATGGAAAATTTGAGATTAGCCCGTTTCTGAAGAAAAGGTAACCTGACAAGGCTATACATTCCACTTCCTGGTGCTGCAGCACCCGTTCCATCCCCCACTCCCTATTGTATGTTTTTGTGATACTTGTTATTCCTTTGTACATACCCAAATATAGGGGTGAGGACTACATGTATATAAGCAACAAACAAATACAATGCATGTAAGGGAAATTGGATATTTAGGCAGAGAAATGGTATAAACTATTCTCACATTTTCTCATATGTTCTCTCATAGGTTTGCAGAGGCACCAAATCAAGACAGCAATGAGAGTTAGAGTATTGAATGAATCAACATAAAGAATGATGTTTGGGGATTTTGTTCACCATTACAAATATAATTGTTTTGTTTTTGTTGATTTTTAAATGCTTCTGTGTAACAGAAATTGTTTCCACCGATGAAAATGTTGTTGTGAAATATTTTAATTTGATTGGTGGAGAGGACTATAAAAACCTCCTGAGCACACAATTGCACATCCTTTGATGAAGCCCCATAAGGGGTGAAATGTAAGTAGTGGCGGTTTGTCCACCACACTCTGTGTATTTACTATCACGGTGTTGGATGCCTTCAAGAAGGAACGCAATTAAAACAGATTGATAGAACTTATTGCGTTTGTCCTGCTTTTTTCGAGGGGTGAGTGCTTTCTTCCAATTTTCTGTGAATGAACTACATTTAAGAAAAGCACCACCACCCTAGTGCACACCCCCACAGAATCAAGTACCTCTGCCTCTTATCCTTCAATGGACTCAAAAGCTAAGCACTCAAGCTGTCCCAATGGTGCTGAGGGTTGAAGCACTGGATATCACACCTCACACTACGCCAGCAACCCGAGTTCAAGAGCAAGCTCGGGTTGCTGTGGGTCACCTGGGAGGAGAGCGAGAAGCTGGATTGAGCTGCCAGCAGGCAGCTCTCCTCTGCTGAGGAGGGCTCTGGAGTCTCCTGGGCTCTTGGCTGCCACCAAGTGGAGGCTGGGTGGTACAGCCAAGCCCTGCAGGAGACTCAGCATTTGGCAGGGTGGGCGGAAGGGGCCATCACCGGTGCCACAGGGTATGTGCCCGCCTCACCGGGGATATCCATCCGTGTTCTGGGGTCCCAGGCTAGGAGGAAGAAAACCAAAGAAATAACTATGTCTCCCATTGCTGAGTAAGGGGAGAGGCAGCCACGGGGAGCAAACAGCTAAATAAAAAAAAAGCTAAGCACTCATAGCAAAGCTGGCTGCTCAAATGATGTTGCATCAACTCTGTATCACTTTCAATTAAAATAAATTTTATTCACTGTGCTTGGTGTAAAAGTGCTCAGGTCTACAAACATTATAAACAGCCACATTCACTCAAGCTCTTCCACCACCAGAACACCTCAATGCTTCCCTCCTTTGAGCTTTGTTAGGGGTTGGGGATTTATTTATTTTTTTCTAATTTATTGAAATGTTTCACCAGGAAGGCACACTGAACAATAAATTGCTTGTCTCCTGGTGCAACCTAGTGGGTGGAGGGGGAGTACAATTGGATGAAGAATTAGACATACAATTTAACATTTAACATATCCGTGAAATTAAACATTCAATTACATTTGTAACAAGACATACAGTTAAAAAATATCATAAATAATAATACAATCGCATTTGTGACATAACATACAGTAAATATATCATACATGTGGAATATGCATTTAATTACAAGTTGCATATCTGAGGAGTTCTAATGTGTCACTTCAGTTTAAATACATACATTGGTCAAATCACAATGTAGAATTTATGAATATATGCATTTTCATTTCAATCTGCTTTTTATACTTGACCAATAATGCTTGTTTCTCTAGAAATGTTGCACAAAAGTAACAGTGTATTATTGTGCTTAGCACATCAAAATCCCATTGCACAACAAATTAAATATTTATTTATCTGGTAACACTTCATGGTCAACCTGATTACAGGTGGCTGTAGCGCTTGGAATCTAGGGCTATAAAAATTAAATCAGCACTTATGTATGCTCTCAGTTTTTAAATTTAGTTAATTCCTGCCCTGAAAAAAAGTTCCTATTCTCCACACTTGCCTTGATTTCCTGTTTTATGTTGGGTTAATCCTTAGAGTTCAAATGTATACTAGAGAGGGCTAGAGAGTGGACTCCAATGGCTCAGTTGAAGCTGCACGTCCATCACATTAGAGGAGGGTTGAGGTGCTGGTAGATAACGGGAACCCTTCTGGAAACTAAAGATAACCGCGTCAGCACACTTTGATAGAAGTCTGCTGATCCAGTTGGGCAACAAGCACCATTGACCGTAGGGAAGTGAAGAAGCAGACACACATTGTGGTGACAAAAACAATATATGCTTGTTCGTCTTTGCTTGTACCAGCAGTGCATTACACGATTTTTGTAAAAACAGTGTGCTGGTGCCATTAATGTAAGTTTACAGAAGGGTTCCTGTTATCTACCAGCATCTCAACCCTCCTCTAATATGATGGACATGCAGCTTCAACTGAACAATTGGAGTCCAACCTCTAGCCCTCTCTACTATATGTTTGAACTCTGCTCTTCTCTGCTCATACTGACCCCTTCCTACTCACCAGTGACTTTCAAACCAGTTTTGAAGAGGTAGAGCGCTGGTTCAAGGACCATAAGCTGCTGATGAGCTACAAAAAAAACAAAGGTGATGCTTTTCACTGCCCCACATAGCCATCACAAAGCAACCTGCCTCACCATATTAAATAAGCAAACCATCCCCCTCGAGCAAGTCAAGGACTTCAGATATCTAGGCATAACATTAGACAGCACCCTGTCCTACTCTGCCCACATCAGCCTAATATCTAGAGTAATACATTCTCATATTGGTGCCCTTTATAGGCACTGGCACTGCCTCATCCCCAAGGCTCTCAAGCTAGCTGTATCCAGCTCAATTATCTCCATAGTCGATTATGGTCTGATATTCTGCAGTGCAGCCTTGGATACAACCCTGAATAGAATCACCGCTGCTTCAGGTTCCCACAGGTACACCCACACCTGCAACCTTTACGCACAAACACACTGGTTGAATCTCAAAAGCAGGATCACCTACCAAACCTGTCTATTTGCAAAACAAATCAACCTGGGCAAAGTTCCACCAAGCACCCTGCCTCTGCTGCTAACAGCCATTAATCCCTGTAACACACACACAGCATCTTCAACAAACCACCTGGTCCCTTACTGCTGAACTACCCAAGGTCAGCAATCTTTTCACTATAGAATCCCTTCCTGGCTAAATAACCTCCCCCCAGAGATGCTTAACATCCCCTACCTTGGTTCCTTTAATCTTAATCTGCACCAGCACCTCACCCAACAAAGCATTTGTGACTGCCCCCCAACACCTAGACCCAGCTCAGTTCTAGGAATTGGCCCACTCCCAGCCCCTACCAGGCTAGCTACTTCCCCTTTTCCCCCGCCTACCCCTCACCCCTCCACCTCCCTCACCCATCCTTTCCCTCCCTTACTTACTTCCATGTACCTCAATCAGACTTGACAAGGACTCCTGCTGCTTGCTTCATCACCCCCCTTTTCTTCTTCCCTTTCTCCTTCTTCTTTGATACCCTTATCCTCTCTTTTCCTTCCCCCTTTGCTTATCCTTTTCTCTTAGCCCTAGCTGACAAAGTCCTAATTAGCTAACTGTAACCCCCAACTCTCTCATCTCTTTATCCTGCTGCTCTTATGACTGCTGTATAGACTATATCCCTACTGTACCTTACACTGTACTTTGTACACCAACTAGCGTGCTTTACTGTATATTATGTAACTGAGTGTTTGTGCACCCTTGTCACCTTGTTAATTGTTTACCTTCCTGCCTTGTATTGAGAAATCCAAATTTTGTATGTACATCCTATGTATTTGTATCTGACGTGAAACCTTTGTAAAAGAACCTCTGGTTCAAAGTTATTTTAATCCTAGCAATAAATAAATAAACTATATTTGTAAATCCTGCCCATGACCTGGAACTAAAATGAGTGCCACCATGCCATTGATTGATATTCCTGTGAAAAGGTTTTGGAGCCACTAAGTCAGTTAATATGGTGGTCAGGTGGGGTGTGTGGCTTGGACCCTGAAGTGATGGCTGCGTGAGCTCTTCGCTCTGTCCCTTCCTGGCGCTTTTTTGTAATTGTTTTGCTGGAATGCTGGACTGATTTAATTAAATTTCTGCTGGGGAATCAAATTTTACCCTTACGGAGGCTAGCGCAGCTGTTGAACTGCGGGGAGCTATGTCTGCAGTTTAAAAACTGACCGCGAATGCCACGAAGGAATGTGAAGAGGTAGGCCATATAGGCCCAAACGCGGGGCATCGGCAGACCTGTTAGACACCACTGGCAAATGGAGTGAGTGTGGCAGGGCTCGGGAGCATTGGAGGAGTGTGCCAGGCAGGAGAAGCCACTGATAAGGAGTGCTAGAGCGTTTGGCCATACGGAGGAAACAGCTCTAAGGATGGAAGCCATAGGAGGCACTGTAGTGGGACAGTCTACCCAGCTTCCACTGCCTTCTCAAGAGCAAATCCCAGTCAGAGAGGCACTAGCCAACATTACTAAGATGCTAGAAGTGCTCCTGGTGAGAGCTGATGACATAGTGGCAACGGTGGCTGGGAATGTGGTGGACGTACGGAAACTGGCAGACCAACAAAATGTTCTGGATCAACGTAAAGAGGAGTTGGAGAGGCAGCATCTTTCTGTGCTGAAAAGGCTTAAAGACCATGAGGACAAGCTCGCTAGGCTGTGGCAAAGGGCAGAGGATCAAGAAAACAAGAGTAGGAGGAACAATATTCGGATACTAGGGGTACCGGAGGGGGCTGAGGGGCCGAACATGGAAAAATTCCTGAACGATTGGTTACCGCAGCTCCTCGGTAAGAGGTGGAAGGAACCGTTGGGGGTGGAGAGGGCACATCGGGTAGTGGGTAGGCCGGATGCTGCAAATGGGCCCAGAACAATTATTGCATATTTGCTGAAGTACTCGGTGAAGGAAAAGCTTCTGAGGGCCACCAGGGAGCTAGGAGAGATCACTTGGAAGGGCAACATAATTTCATTTTACTGGGACTTTTCACAGAAAGTAGCTATGAGGAGGAAGGCTTATGGCCGGCTGAAGAAAAATCTGGCTGCCAACTCTTTTCAATATAGGTTCAGGAGACTGACTGCCCTGCAGCTGTCTAAGGATGGCAGGTAATTTCTGGCTGAATCCCCTAGAGAAGCGGAGGCCTGGATAAATAGCCAATGGCCAGGTCTACTACCAAGGTCCTCTCTCCCTAGACTCCTCTGGACCCCAAAAGAACACCTGCCAAAGGGTTCGGAAAGAAGGGGAAATAAACCCCAGGAAGATGAGAATGCCGATCGTCCAGGCCCAGTCCCGAAGGAGATCTCATCGCTTCTCCCCATGGGATCGCAACTGGCAGGCAAATGCCCTGAGGTGCCCCCCCCAATCGTTGAGTGTACCTAGACAAAAGAAATTATAATAGGAGGCAAGGGGATCGGGCAACCCTCCCCACTTTGGGTCACCAACATCAGCAGGCCAGGAGCCCTCGTCAGCCAGTAGCAAGCAATGTGGAGGCCTCTCCCCCTGCCAAACTCCCCAGAGTCGAAGCCGAGGCATTAGCCTCAAATACAGTGCCAAATTCAGAGATGGAGGAGTGCGAGGAGCCCATGGAGGGCTTGGAGGTTTTGGACTGGGCTGCAGAAGCTGAAAATGATGAGCAAGATGTCGCCGTGGAAATGGGCCTTCTGAAGCCTGGGACTAAATTGTATGCGGAGGCACTTAACTCATCTTATGGTGGCTCCACCTCCAGGCGTAAAGGGCAATCATCGACAGTAGGAGCGGAAGGCTGAATGGATCTTTGGACACTTGGGCTACACCAATTTGGGACTTTTTCTTGTTGCCTCCTATGAGCAGGTTGAGAGGGAGCGGAGTAGCACGTGCAGATACTTTTATCTCGCTGTTGCATTCCTAGCTCCCTCCTTTTCCAAATGATGTTATGTAGTGAATTTTGGGGTAGTGTGAAGTAGGCACCCCCGCCCCCCCCCCTTTGAGCACCTCCTTACAGTTGTCAAACTCCTCCCATGCCTTTCTGTTACCCCTTCTTTTCAGTTTCTATTTTAATATCCTCAGGCCCTGGATAATTGTGGGCCTAATGGGTAGGAGCATGTAGCTCGGGCAGGTAATCCCCTGACCCGATAGAGAGGCCTTGGCCAAATGGCTGAACGGAGGGACAGGCACTTGGTTAGTGCCCCCCCCTCAGCAGCTCTTCCCTTTATTAGTTTCCCCTCCAAACCATTAAGACACTGACAAACTAACGTTAGCCTCCCCCCTCCCCGCGCTCCTCCCTTCCCCTCCCCAGTGGATAGGCAATTGTTGGTTGCTCCATTATGAGGGTAGTCTCTGTTTTTCTTTCACCTGGTGCCTCTGGATCATGCTGAGTCACAGAGATCCATGGGGTCAGGTTGGGACAGGTTACCTGTATTTTGGTGTAACCTCTCCCTTGATACTGCTGGTGTCCAAAGCAGTGTGGAGTGAGGCACCTCTTTCTCTGGGTGGCTTCTTTCACACGTCCACTTCAACATCAGTAACTGTTGTGATTTAGGGAATTTTAAGTTGAGCATAGAGTTATTGCCTCAGTTCTGAAAATAAGTAACTTTAAGATTGATATATAGTTTGATAACAGATTGTGTGTTTCTGTCTTTAATCTATTTCCAACCAGGTGGGACTCAGGTGGACTCATACTTATGCACATTCTGAACTCCTGCTGCATTGTTTTCACTGCTGTTATTAGCAGGGCTCAGCTGTCAGACAGGTACTATCACTTATCCTGAGTTTTGGGCCACTGTGCCTGATAACCGCAGGGAAGCATTGGGGTGAGTACCACATTAGTTTTACCGTTCACTACTCCCCGGAGGGATGACAGCGACTGTGAAACCTATGTCGGGTCTCAGCTGGAGGTGCACCTCCTGGAATGTGAAGGGGCTTAACCACCCGGCTAAAAGAACCAAAGTCTTGCGATTCCTGAACTCTAAAGGGATGGATGTGGCCCTGCTCCAGGAGACGCACCTTACCAGTTGGACTGTGCAGTGGCTGAAGAAGCTCTGGGTGGGGACGGTGATCTCCAGTAGTGCCACAACCAAATCCAGGGGAGAGGCCATTTTAATAAGGAAATCTCTACCATGGGTGGTGAAGGACAAGCACTCGGATTCACAGGAGCACTGGATAGCAGTTCGGATATCATATCTGGGTGGTGGACTATTGTTGGCTAACATTTATGGCCACAATACAGATGTTGGGGAAGTATATTGTGACCTCAGTCAAGATCTCTCGGACTTGACGAGTGGCTTTTCTGATGTCCCCATCTTACTTGGATGGGATCACAATTTAGTTTTGGACATTTTCCTTGATAAATCCTTGCCCACCCCACAAACGCACTCAAAGGCTCTAGCCAGTCTTACTGCCCTGATGACAGAGTGGAGTCTGTGTGATATCTGGAGGAGGGCCAACCCACAGGGGCGAGACTACTCTTTTTATTCTTCAGTGTACCACATGCATAGCAGATTGGATTTTTGGCTCTCAAATTATGCTGCTGAGCTGGGGGTCATTGATGTTTCAATAGGCAGCATACTGATTTCAGACCATGCGCCAGTCTCCATCTTGTATCCTCCTCCGGGCCAGGGTGCTTCTTCCACAAGATGGCGATGCAATCCTACCGTGCTGCAAGACAAAACTTTTCAAGCTTATATTAGGAAGGAAGCCAAAAATTATTTTGCTCTTAATACCCCAGGAGACACCACGGCTTCGGTGGTATGGGAGGCGTTTAAAGCTGTACTGCAAGGAAGAATTATATCTTTCACGGATGCCAAGAATAAGGCTAGAACAAAGACCATCTCCTCACTTCAGATAGAGCTTGCGGCTCTGGAAAGGCAATTTAAAGTAAACCCTCAAGAGCCACTTAATTCCCCTCTCCTACCCACCATCACTGGTATAAATTACCAACTCAATACCCTGTTAAATGAGAAAGCCACTTGGCAGCTAATTCGTGCCAAGCATAAGTCCTGGGAGGGAGGGGACAAGGGGGGCAAGCTCCTTGCGTACTACCTTCGCAAACAGCAAGCAGCTTCCAGAATTCTAGCTCTGAGAAGCCCACAGGGAAGAGTAGTGTCCACACCAAAGGCCATCAATGAGGTAATGTAGAATTATTACCAAGAGCTCTATCGCTCCAAGGCCCAGCTGTCAGACGAGGAATTTGGTGCCCAGCTGACTAAGCTGTTTGATGGGGTATCACTCCCTAGACTTTCTCTGGAGCAGAGGATGGCTCTAGACGTCCCAGTCACTGAGGAGGAACTGCACTCTGCACTGTCCCAGATGGCCAAAGGAAAGGCTCCTGGCCCAGATGGTATGGCAGTGGAGTTATACCAACTGCTACGAACAGAAATTACTGTCCCACTCCTGCAGGCCCTGCAAGAAGCCCAGGCATCTACAATTCTCCCCCCCCCCCCATGCGGGAGGCTCTGGCCACCTTAATTCCTAAAAGATCCTCTGATGCACTGGATTGCGCCAATTTCTGACCTGTTTCCATGCTGTCTGTAGACACCAAACTATTGGCCAAAGTCGTGATGAATAGGCTCTCCCCGATGCTACCAATGGTGATACATTCCTCACAGGCAGGTTTCTCTAAGGGGAAGTCGGAGGCAGACAACTTCCGACTAGTCCTTAACCTAAAATGGATAGCCTTGCACTCGAACACACCTATGGCAGCCTTGGCTATAGATTTTGCCAAGGCCTTTGACTCACTAGAGTGGGGATACCTGCGTGCAGTGTTACCTCTCTATGAGTTTGGGCCGGGGTTCTGTTCCTGGGTCTCCACCTTATACCATCTGCCCACAGCGAAAATTGTAACTAACCAAGATGTATCTCAGTCCTTCTCTTTACAGAGGGGCACTAGACAAGATTGCCCCCTCTCCCCTCTTCTTTTTATTTTGGCACTAGACCCCCTGATACGGAAGCCTTTGAGCACCCCTGATATTAATGGGATCCCAGTAAAGGAGAACTGTTTCTTGGATAACGCTTATGCGGATGACATGCTGCTTACCCTGTCTAATCCAGAATGTTCCATTCCAATAATTCTTCAGGTTCTGCAGAAGTTTGCCTCCCTATCGGGGCTGGTAATTAATCAAAAGAAGACAATTGTATCCCCCCTCAATGCAAGGTGCAGTAGGGAGTGTCTGCGTAATAAGGGCATTACCTGGGCACCACAGGGTTTTTCATACCTTGGGATTTATATTCCCTTCACCTGGCAGGATCTAGAGAAGGCCAACTTCTCCTCACTAATCGCAGTTCTAGTGGCTGAAGTTCAGAAGTGGAGAAGGCTGCAGCTCTCCCTGAAGGGTAAGATAGAGGCCATTTGGGTGTTCATTTTTTTCAGGGTTGCATATCTCCTTAGTAACATTCCCGTCCCCTTAACCCCTAGGCCTTTCCAGCAGTTGGATGGAATTATCTCCTCCTTTTTATGGGAAGGCAAAATGGCACGCTGGAGCCGAGCTAAGCTTCGGGCACATTGGACCAGGGAAGGACTAGGACTCCCGTGGTTTATGGGATACCACCTGGCCTTCCGTATGGCCCGGTCTACCAGCTGGTTCGCTGCCCCCTTGTCCTCTCCTCCTCAATGGGTGCAATTAAAAGCATCCCTCCTACCTGATAACGTACTTTTCTCTCTGCTCACTGACAAGAGGCCGTCAGGATGTATGCTTTCGCCCATCATGACAGAGACCTTCGGGGCATGGCGATGGGCATTGGCCCTAACGGGTACCCCCAAAAAAGCATACCTCCTTCTGGTTGGGTATGCCCTTCTGTGGAATAACCAACTTACAAAGATAGATCGCAGAATAATACACTGGAAACACTGGGTCTCTAGAGGCATACAAATAGTGGGGGATCTCCTCCTACCTGACGGGGTGACGGTTATGTCCTTTGAACAAATGAGAGAGAAATACGGAATTGACACTCGGGATTTCTGGAGGTATCTCCAAATCCGGAGTGCAACTGCCTCTCTTTTGGCAGTGCTTGCAAGCAGGGGGAAGTGGAAATGTTTGACTACCCTTCATGAACCCGATAGGAGTAGAGGCTTAGTGGGAACCTTTTATAGGGTAATAATGGAGGCCCAACCCGACAATACACTGACCAGCCGTGCGGCCTGGGAAGTCGAACTAAACTACCCCCTCTCCCAGCAACATTGGGAGGACTGCTTGAAGGCTGCCTATCTGGCATATGAGGATGCCAAAAGCCAACTGATCCAGTTGAAAATCCTTCTCAGGTGGTACAAGACACTGGTGGTGCTTCATAAATTAGACATTATGAAACATGACAAGTGCTGGAGATGTGATGCCTCCCCAGCTCACCTACTCCATATCTTATGGACATGCCCAGCCGTTCAGGGGTTTTGGCAGCAGGTGCTGGAGGACTGCTCCAAAGTTATCGGCAGACCTTGTCAACTGCTCAGTCTACTCTGGTGCTGGGGGATGTCTCTTTTCTGGGTCATCTGATGGCACCCACAAAGGTTTGGGTGTTGGTGGCCATCATGGAAGCAAAAAGGGCTATTCTGAGGAGGTGGCGGCTGCCTTCTCCTCCTGCGATTGCCTGTTGGTGGACTGCTATGGTGTGGTAAGCTACTTTTGAAAGACTTTCCACATTGGGGAAAGGCCATCTCTCTAGATACTATAAGAAATGGGACACATATCTGAATTCACATATCTGTTCGGTTCTACCCCCCTTTCAAAACCCACCAATAGTTTAAATAGTGATGTCTTCCACGCACTATTAATATCTGCGCTTCTATATGTATTGTTCTCTTAAGCGTGGGATGCCCGGGGTTGAGTGTAGTTTTTGTGCACTTTCCTCATAGTGCTTGGACTGTTGCCAGTCTGTTCTAATCACCTATCCTGGTGCCACAGGTCATAGGCCCTCTCTTTGGAAGGTTCAGTATGACCTTGGCAAGAAGGGGAAACATGGAAAGTTTGGTACGGGTCCGGTCAGAATAGAGAGTGGACGGTGAGTCCTGGGAGACCCCCCTGGTTGGATAATGATACAATTTTAGAGGTTGATTGGTTCATATGAGCAGGTGGATTTAGTTATGAGAGCTCAGTGTGTAGAAGAGACCTGTATAAAGGGGACTGTATGTAAGAAACAAATTATACAACTGATACTGTTAGGGGTATCTTAATCATGTGTATAATACTTCAGTGTGTAACCATGCTTGTGATATCTGAGTTTATAAGCAGGAGGCTGGTTGGAGTGCCTCTACCGTGGTTGGATAAACTTGAAAACTAATAAAAACGTATATGATAAAAAAAAAATAAGGTGGTCAGGTCCTGGGTAGCAATATTATGGGGCCAAAACTGCGCAAACCAACAATGCCACACACAAAACAGTGTGCAGTAAGACAAGGTCAGGACAAAATGCTGACCATACAAGAAACTGCACACAAGATACAGCCCAACACACTATCTTTTATTTTTGCGTGGGGCTCTACACCTACACCCTCTCCCGATGCTGAGCCCATGCCTCCCCGACATGAAGGCTTGCCCCTCATCCCAAGGACTAAATATATCGAACTCTGAGGGGATGTAGACTTCAGGAAGGTGAATCACTGAGGTTATTTTTTTTTTGCAAAAAAAAAGCAACAACACAAAAAGCACCAGATCGGAACTGAACTGCAGTCGCAGATTCTCCATGCCACCGGTGCCAGTGCCCTAGCCACTAAACTATAGGAGTGGCTCAACCAGACTCTGCACCAGCAGCCTCCTAGAGACTTTTCCAGGTGAGGTTACAGCAACAGGGGTAGCAGTTCTTACCTTACGTTGACATACCCCTGTCGCTGAAGAATCTTTTGCACTTTAGGCAGCACGGTTATTCATGTGCCATTTAGTCAGTGCTATATTCACCTGGTACTGTTGGCTCAATGACACAAGAGCTTAGCTGAAATTACATACTGTGCCATAGATGCTTATGTGAAGTGCCTTACTAGCCTTCCATACAGCGTTAGCATAGCTATACCTTTTTACTGATTTGGAACCCGGATGGAGCTGTGAATATCAGTAATAGGGAAAGCTCTTATCAAGTTATTTAAAGCACGGACTTAAAATCACTAACAGAATTTAAGAAAACAGAAATAAATTCCCTCATCCCATCTCAATATTTATAGCAATGCTTTTTTCCTCCTTGGCCATACCTGTCTGCTCCCATCTTCCTGGCAACCCACTGGGATTCCAGCCACCGTCCGCTCTCCTGCACTCCTTGATGAGGACCACCTTGTCCACTGCGGCTTATCCCCCACAGTGGGGCAGAGGAGAGCCCCCAACTCACCCACCTGAATGGATCCAAATCAGGCATAGCCTCTGGAGGCTGAAGATCTTCCGAATGGCCATCAAGCTGCTCGACAAGGATGCCATTTTCCTTACTCACTTTACCCCTGATGCTGGGGGCATACAATGACGACAGGTAGAGGGGAGCGCACACACATCTACATGTGCTCCCTCAGCTCCTCCCCTAGTAACTGCAGTGCTCTGTCCCCCAGCCTCCTCCAGGAGGTGAACGGGTGCCAACAGCAGAGGACCCACCTCCCCGGAGAAGAAGAGCAGTCTGTCGGATGCTCAATCCTTCTCCTCCCCTGCCGACCTCCAATGACCCGTGCTCATTCCTGAACATGGGGCACCAGTGTGGTGCAAGGTAAGGTGTCCAGTGCCTCAGCCCTCAGTGCCACCAGGCCAACTACATCCCATCTCAGTATTAGCCACTGATACCAAAACTGGGTGACCACGAATTAGATGAACTGTACAACATTTATATTTAAAGACTTCATAATATTAAAAAATAAGTTATTTCAGCTATGCAAATTGTCCATTCTGTAAAGTAGTTAATTGATATGTTTTTTCCACATTATAATTGTGAAAACGTGCTTTTATGGGAAAGTCTGGCAACCAGCTCTGAGCACTCAGACTGGATCTACCTGTTCTGATCACCCACTCCCTTGTTGCCCTTGATATACGGCATTTTTTCTGTTGTGGGAATCAGATGTACAGATGTCTTTTCAAAAAAGTGTTCCTGGTGGGAAATCACAATGCAGATTAAAATTTCTTGATGGTGGAACTGGTTCCTGCAAAGCAGAAATGCTGCATGCAAAGGGAGAGTGGACAACTCTTGGGCAAAGAAAATTACCTAACACTATAGATTTCTGTGTAATCTTCTTTATTTAAACCTCACCCCAATGTTTTGCCACAACTTTAATGGTCTCTTCTTTTTTATTTAATTATTTGAATTTCAGATTAATACCTTTGAGCCAGAGGTCCTTTTACACAGGTTCCACATCATAGTACATGATAATACACAATGTATAGAAATACACAATATAATACATTATAAAACATTAGAAGAACTGTAAGGGTAAAACAGACCATCGTAAGATACGACAAAGTGTGTGTAGAGGTAGCTGGAGCTGGCTACAGATTGTGGCAATCAATGACTAGGGAATAAGACATGATAAGAATTGTGAGAGATGGTAGAGAAATTTAACACAGTGGTTACCAGTACAGTCAGAGGAGCAGCCGGGAGGCCTTGTCAAATTGATTGCAGAGGTGAAGGGGATTTTTAGGAAAGAGGTGTAGAGAACTTACAGTGAGTGCCCACGGTCTAGGTGAAACCAATCACAGGGATGACCACAGGTTTATGTGAAACAGTCACAGGAGGCAAGGGCCACAAGAGATTCACAAAGTTTGCATTTAAATAGACCAAGAAGTTACATTTGTGATTTCATTGTGCAGGGAGTTGAACAATTTTGGGGCTCTGATTGCGAACAACTGCTGCCCTTGCGAAGTCCAACAATGGGGGACTTGGATGATTGAGTAATCAGCACTTTTGGTGAAGCGAGTATTGCAGGAAGGGCTTAGGAGATTCCAAGCCCCAGGGGTAGAAGACCAAGGGTGGCCTTCTTAACTACAAGGCAGGTGTGGTAGGATATCCTACTCTGAAGTTGAAGCCAACTTTCCTGCTCATAGAGGTCACATGTGTGAGTCCATGGGGTAGCCCCAATTAGAAGTCAGCAGGCCTTGTTAAGGGCAATTGATATACGCTTTAAGGCAGTGTTACTGGCATATCCATGTATCACCAGCCCATAGTCTATTATGGAGACAATTGAGCCTTGGATTGCAAGTGTAAAGGTTTCAGCAGTAAGGCAGTGCTTATGTTTATAGAGAAGCCCAATATGGATATTCACAGATTTGATGATGAGGTTTATATGAGCCGAATAGGATCATGTACTATCCAACATTACACCAAGGTACTTAAATGTTCGTCTGCTCCAAAGTAACTCCTGACCTGTTTTTGATAATCAGCAGTGAGGCTTTATGCTTGTTGTGCAAGCCATGGAAGAGCATAGTCTTCTTTTTTTTTGTAGTTGAGGACTAGCTTCTGTGTGATAAACCAATCCTCCACTGCAGTGAAGCTTTCCTGGAGCTGGTTCTCCAACTGGATGGGGTCTGAATTCTTAGTTTATATAATTGTGTCATCGGCATACAGGAGGATTTGCACCGGGCAGTAGGTAGGGAGGTTGTTGAGGAAGATGCTGAAGAGTAATTGACCCACAGTGCACCCCAGAGTGAACAGGAAGTTTGGATGAAAGGGCATCTCCTATCTTAACCTGCTGTGACCAGCCCATGAGGTAACTGTTAAACCATCTTAGGGTGTCTGCTGATACACCAAACACAGCTAGCTGATCAAGCAGTAATGGGTGATTGACTGTATCAAATGCCATAGACAGGTCAATATAGGCGGTGCCAACAAGTTGGCCTTGGTCCAAGGTCTGATGGATATAACTCGTGAACTAGAGCAGCACAGTAGTAGTGCTGTGCCCTTTTTGAAAACCATGCTGGTGTGGAGATTTCGGGTTGTATTTCTCCAAATACTCTCCCAGCTGGTCTGCAACAACTCTTCCGAGTGCTTTACCTATGAAGGGAAAATAGAGATCGGCCTGTAATTACCATGGTGGGCCCTGTCACCTCTGTTATGGATAGGGGTCACCAAAACTAGCATCCATATGTGGGGTAATTGGGAGAGCAAGAGGGTCTTATTGATAATCTTGGTAAGGGGGGTTAGGACTACATCAAGTGAAAGGCAATGAGCTTCAGATCTAGTGAGACTCCACTTGTTCTGGATCTACCGAGTACTTAAAGTAAATATTTTTTGGATTCCCTTTCTGTCACAGATTTAAAATAGAAAGGAGGATGCACATGCTCTGCATGAGGTTTGGCATTGGTTTCAGCACTAGTAGTGGTATCGAAGAAGTTTGAAGGTAGCACTTGGCTGAGGTCGGTGAAGGCTGAGTTGAAAGTGTTTGCAATATTGGTGGGATCTAGAATTAAGGTACCATCTATGTTAATCATGGAAGGCACGGTCCTAGATTCTTTCCCTGTGAGTTTCTTAAGGTTGTTCCAAAATTTCCTTCCATCTTCACAGGTGTTGCCAAGTGCGCTTCTATAGAAGCTTGTTTTTTCAGACCATATGGTCCAGGTGCAAGCATTCCTGGCAGTTTTGTATGTTTGAGTGCCTGCTGGCCTGCCAGTAGCCCTAATCCGATACCACAGTTGGTCCCATAACTTCATTTTTTGTAGGAGGTCATACGTGATCTATGGTGTGTCGGTTCCCCCAATTTTCCTCTTCTTGAAGGGGTTGCATACATCACAGGCAGCATTAAAGCTTGAGATAAAGAATTCTAAAGCATAATCCATGTCAGCAGCAGTATTGATTTGTGACCAATCTTGTTGTTGTGTACCTCGGATGTTGCTATAATCCCCCGAAAGGGGGCACACTGGTCTAGTAAATCACCTAACTGGCCTTGGAACTCTCTGTTCTCAGAGGGATACAATTATTCTGGGAGACTTTAACCTAAACTGGTTAAGCCCACATGAACTTGAATATGCCAGCCTTCTCATGCTTCATAGCCTGATGCAAGTTGTCACCATCCCCACTAGGCAAAACACCCATACCCTGAATCACTCACTCCTGGACTGGGTGGCCACAAATAGGGAGGAGGAGGAGGTTCTGCAGGTGGGGGATCTTGTCTGACTTCATCAGTGACCTCTCCCCTACTTATATTCTCTGGTCAAACAAAAATGTGCATCCTCCCTCTAAGTACCTGTCATTCCGTACTTCCAGAACACTGACTCCAGCAACCTACTTCATGATGTTTATGCAGTAAACTGGTCTGCCCTCTACTCCCTGATGGATGTGTCTGTGGCAGTGAACTTCTTCATTGAAGCTCTCCTAATGATTCAAGATAAATATTTCCCAATTACTACTAGAAGGGTAAGGGGTGGGTGCACCAAATGTGTCACAAAGGAACTCTTGCCCTTATGAAAGAAAGAGATTCAGCATGGATCACCTACAAACGATCACCCACTCCCTTCCTATGGCACAATTTTAGGAACCTGTTTAACAAATGCAAGCAGTCTGCCAGAGCCAGTAAACACAATTTTTACCAAGGACTATACACTGAAAACCTTGCTAACACTCAAAAATTTTGGAACACCCTTAGCTCCCTCCTTACTCCTTGTTCCCACAGCGCTATAAACATAGAAACATAGAAACATAGACTTTGACGGCAGATAAGGACCACTTGGCCCACCCAGTCTGCCCATTTCCCTACCTACTGGATAAGCTGCAGATTCTAGTTAACCAACAGCCTATTTCCTGCAACCCCCCACTATAATTGCCTTATGTCTGTCCCGTGCATGTTTGAATTCCTCCACTGTTTTAGACCCCACAACCTCTCCAGGAAGGCGGTTCCATGCGTCCACCACTCTCTCCGTGAAAAGAATTTCCTCACATTACCCCTGAGCCGTCCCCCCTCTAACTTTAAATTGTGCCCCCTTGTTCTTACACATCTCTTTTTCTGAAAGATGCTACCCTCCTGGACTTTGTTGATTCCCTTGAGGTACTTAAAAGTATCTATCATGTCCCCCCTGTCCCACCTTTCATCAAGGGTATACATATTAAGCTCTCTCAGTCTCTCTTCATATGATTTCTGATGTAGACCCTGCACCATTTTAGTTGCCCTCCTCTGGACTGCTTCCATCCTGTCTATGTCCTTGCGTAGATGAGGTCTCCAAAACTGCACGCAGTACTCCAGATGGGGTCTCACCAACTGTCTGTATAGAGGGATAACCACTTCCCTTTTTCTACTTGTGATGCCCTTCCCTATGCATTCCAGTATCCCCCTGGCTTTCCCTACTGACTTCTCACGTTGCATACCCAACTTTAGGTCATCTGATATGACTACACCCAGATCCCTTTCCATTATTGTTGTTGTTAGTACCTCCCCTGCTATTGTGTACTCTTCGCCTGGATTTTTATTTCCCAGGTGCATTACTTTGCACTTCTTTGCATTGAATATATATAGTCTAACTAAATTCCCCCATCAGCCTACTGACTGACCCATTGGAGGCTACACAAGCATTTAACTTAAAGTTCACTGACCTCTCTGCCCACCTTTGTAAACTTCCCTCTCAGTAACCTCCCTCTCCAGTAGAAGGTGCTAGCGACCCACCCTTTCCATCCCCTTCCCATGCTCCTCCCTCCCACCCTGCCTTTCTATTTCAGAGCTATCACAAAAAAGCTCACCACCAAGCTTCTTAAGAGTCTCCCCCCTCATGGTAGCCCTGGATCTGATGGCCTCTACCCTCCTTGCTTAAGCTCATAGCCCCTACCATCTCCTAACCTCTGATGTTCATTTTTAACATGTTTTGGCCTCATCTACTATGCCTGCACCCTGAAAGATTGCCAAAGTAGTCCCAGTTTTTAAAGCTGGGGACCCCCCTTACTCTGACAATTACTAGCCGATCTCCATTCTCCATAGTCCACCGTCAACTCTCTGACCATATTGATACACATAACCTCTTGTGTTTTCAGCAACATGGGTTCAGAAAGAATCACAGCACCTCCTCTGCCCTTGCCCTATTTACCGATCATGTCCTCAGGAATATGGATCAGGGTAATGCCACTGGTGCAGTGTTTGTGGGCTTGACTAAGGCTTTCTTTTTTTGTTATACTTTTTCTCCCTTGAGCATACCTGATCTGCTCCCTTGTCTCAGCATCCTTTGTGGGATTTCAGCCACCGTCCATATCTGCCACACTCCCGGCCTCACCTTCTAACTCATGTGGCTTTCCCCCCACAGCAGGGTGGTGGGGGGCCCCCAACTCACCCACTCTGTCCGGATCCAGTTCAGGTGACGCATCAGAGCCAGAGATCGCATGGATGGCTATCAACCCATCAACCCAAGCTCACTCACGAACTTGGGTCATCGGCGTGGCATGAGGTAAGGCATCCAGCACCTCAGCCCTCAATGCCACCAGGCCAGGCTTGACTAAGGGTTTTGACCTGGTCAATCACCCCCTCCTCCTTATCAAACTCCACCAGCTTGGCTGCTTCCTTGAGACTCAGCAATGGTTTCACAGTTACCTAACTGGCCGCTCCCAATCGGTGACTATTGGTATTGCCACTTCCCCAGCTCTGCCCGTCACTATGGGTGTCCCACAGACTCCATCCTGGGACCACTGCTTTTCTCCCTATTCATTAACTCCCTTCCTGCTGACAGCCTAAATTGCCCTGCCCTACTGTACGCCAATGACTTGTTCCTCTACCATAGTGACAAATCCATTCAAAACATATCCTCTGTGCTATCCCAAAATTACGGCCACGCCCACAACTGGTTCATATCTAAGATGCTCCAGATTAATGAGAACAAAACTAAGACAATGCTCTTTGGATCCAAACCCTACCTAGTTAATGCTGCTAAATCCAACTTCTCCCTTTCGATGCTTTCCCCATCTGAACCTCTACTGCAGGTAGTCTCTGATTTCAAATACCTGGGTGTAACCCTAAACCCATCCCTTTCATTCACTGTGCACACAAACACTGTAGTATGCAGAATCAACCAAAAACTTGGGGCCACTTATCATATAAAGAACTATCTTACCCCCACTGCCCTACTTGCCATTGCCTGTGGTAACCTGCTCCCCATCCTTGACTCTTGCTCTCCGATTTACTCCTCCTCGCTGTCTGCTACCCTTCACCTTAGACTTAACTCGATCTATAATAGCATCTGCTTCTTCACACTGATGGGCCCTTTCTCTACCCATCACCGCAAACTATACAAATCCCTTGGTTGGCCCTCGCTCAAACGTCCTTTCGACTATGCCCTTGGTAGTATCATTGATAGCAAATTATGTGGTGGTATTGTGTCAGGGCAGTTAGCAAGCAGAAGCTGTTGGTAAGCTTACAGGAAATCATCTTGGAAAGTATTTTAGAGTTAAATCCAGAAGTTCAGTAGCACATCCTGCAGCTTATAGTCTTGCTTCCTAGTTAGCTATCCACTTACAAGAATAAAGTGAAATGATAACTGACAGGAGAAGCAGTTAGGTAAATGACAGGAGACGAGAAATGTTGCATGATGGGAGATATACCAAGGCAGCATAGCAGTTGAGCAGCCCCTGGCTTGTCTAGTCTTGTAAGCCAGCTGACTGCTGGCAAAAGTAAGTGACTTAGTGACTGAACTGTGACAGGACACAGTAAATAACAGGAGATGGCTAAGGAAAGGATACCTATTGGGGCATAAATAAAAGAATATTTGAGCCCTCCCACCCACCTTTTATGAACTGATGTAATGTTGTTTTGTAAGCAACTTTGTAGTTTGTTTCTCCCACAAAGGTATGTTTTTGAAAAAAGAACTAGAAGGTGTGTGTGAAATGCGTTCATATATGCCATACTGTTGGAGAGTAGCCCCTGAGTTTTCCAGTCTTACTAGCTTATTGCACACTGGCAGAAGTGAAATTGTTACTGACAGAGGACAAGACTTGACTTACTGGTGACACTGAAGCAAAATGTTATTTTCTCCAGCACTGTTCTTCAACATCACTGCCAAGAGCTGGCAGTATAGCCTAAAGGATAGAGTAGCAAGCTGGGAATTAGCTTGGTACATCAACCAGACCAGGGTTTGATTCCCAGAACCTCCACTTGCATATTCTGTGACTGAGCAAATCACTTTATCACCCCAGTGCTCCTGGGTCACATCTGAAAACAGGCACTTGTGCTGGTATTATGACGACATCCCTTCATTCAGAACCCTGACACCCTGTAGCCCAACACCAGAATCCCGAAATGGAAAATCCCGACAGTGGGATTTCCCCCTCCCAGAATTAATAATAGTAACTAAGCGGGATGCAGGGGTGAAGCCCCTCGAAACACGATAAACAGGCAAAATTCCACTGTCAGGATTTTATGTTTTGGGATTCTGGTGTTGGGCTACAGGATGTTGGGGTTCTGAACAATGGGATATTGTAATATATCCCTTGTGCCTAGTGGGCCTTACCAGGTTACCAAAGAATAAATAAATTAAAAAAAAGGCTTATCATCACTGCTGTCTGAGCAGTGCTTTGAAAGTGCCCTTGAGTATACATCAAAGATAAGTTTAATAAAAATTAGCTTTTTAACATTTTCCAGGAGCAGCTTTCTCCTCCTATTGTTAGCAACACAGTCAGCAGTGCTGAATATTCTGTATGAATATGAGTAGAAAGCAGCCACTGTTTGCAACGCTGGACAAACATTGCTCTTTTGATGCCAGTATTGAAGTGGGTTATCTCAAACATTTATTTTGTGCTCCTTTAAGAAGTCATCCACCATATTAGCTAAGTAGCTTGTGATAAGGAAGCAACAGCAGTGTCTTTCTCCAGTCATCCAATCCTTCCCAAATGGTGTCCTCAGATGCACCAGACAAACTGCCCCTAAGTTCCAATTTATAATGCAAGAATTTTCTTACAGGATGTTTTCACCTAGGTTTACTGGGCTCTGTTTCTTGGAAGGGGAAATGTCGATTTTCATGATCAGCCACTGTAGCAGTGCTTTTTTGAGACTGTTCTCATTTTCAGAGAAAATGTATTAATGGACATTTCTTTATTTGATGAGGTCTGTGGTACCAGATTAAAGAAGACGAGACAAACTGGTTCTGAAATGTGGAGCCAACATTGTTGCCAGAACATGAAGTTCAGATTCAAATCCTGGTGTTTATTTCCAAATACAAAGACAGTTTTTGTGCAAGAGTGACACCACAGCTCACACCTTATTCTTCAAACGATACTCTTTCCAATTTGTGCAGAAGACTGTCAATGCATTAATTGAGCTTATGGTTGCGCTGTCAGCACTGGCTTCGTATATGGTTTCCTCAAATGGGTGTAGCAACTGACATAAGCATGAAATAAGATTCCCCTGCCCAGAGTTGAGTGTGACATCCCCTTTTCATATTACATGCTCCAAGGTGTACTATTATCATGCTTTGCATTATTCTTGCAGCCTTTGCAACATGTAAAAGGCAGAGCTCCACCTTAAAGTAACTGCTTGTTTTAGCAGGTATAATAGTAAGTTATTCCATTTTTGCAGATGTCACAGAATGTTACAAGCTTTTGCAGAGTGCCTGAAGTGACCATACATCTTTCATGCAGCTCCCAGCACATTCTGCACACTTCTGTCTTCGGCGAGGAAGACAGTTACCACTAGATTCAGTGGATGTGCAAAGCATGTTATATGTACAATCCCACCATCCTTTAATGCTCTCAGACTATCAGCAATATGATCTGAAACTACAAATCATAGGGAAAGGCCATTGGGGAAAGCCATTCTGAGAATCGTTTCTTTAGCTCATGGAAGAAGTTTTTCATACTTCTGTGATTTTCTTTTTCTCAGGAAGGGATCTCTGGCAATGAGGAGGACTCAGAGGATAACAATGATACAATGGAGAAATAGGATTCACCATTCAGCTCACAATATAGACAGTACCCTGTTTTTGAGGACTCTGCAAGTCTCTGGTGGTGATAGAGGATATAAAAGAGATCACATGAGCAAAGACAGTCATGTAGTCTGCTGTTTAACCAAGTATGCACTCATATTGTTATCTGTACTTTTTTTTATAGTCAATGACTGCAAAGCACTGTACACCTTCTCATGCAGCACCCTGTAAAGAGTTGACACAGTTTTTATTGAAAAATATTTCCGTGATGGCAGCTACTACAGAGGGGCAGCAATTTTCATTACCTACCAAATACTGATTGAGTCAGCAACAGAGAAGGGATGCATGCCTATTGCAATAATTGCATGTATTGCTTTATTTAAACTAGCAAACAACCAGATGACTTTGGTCATATTTGGTTGCCAGTTCAGAGGTTCAGATGGTACACTGAAACAAGATGGAGGAGAAGGAGAAGAACTCTTTCTGTTTTAGTTGGGGAGCTTTTGGATTCAGATAAAGACCTATCAGATAGAGGGGATGACATGGTGGATAAATTCAGCATTATTTTCAGTGTCTGGGATGTCTTAACTTGGATAGTTAATGTTTACCAATATCAACATAGTGAGTGAGTACCACTGTTAGCCTCTGCAACACCCTCTGCCATTTCACCTTGTGACTTATTTATTATTCCTAAGCCACTGAAATGGATGTATTTACTGCAAGTGTCTTATTAAGTCTGAAGTGCCAAGGTTGCCTGCCTGTCTGTTTCTGCTGAATGAGGCCTTACACAGACATCATGTTGCATGAAGACTGTTCTTTGGATCGAGGTGGAAAAAAAAGACTAAAGTAAAATACCTGCTCGTTTCTGCCCCTGGCATTGCAACTTCCATTCATCATCTGGCATGTCTATGTTAATTCCCATACTTTCTTCTTCCATAACCTTAAAGGATGATTGAGTGCAAGTATGCTCGCCCTCAGCAAGTAAGACAGGCATTCCTTCTTTAGCAGCTGGCTCCTAACCAATTTCCATTTCAATGTATTAGGAATAACCATTGAGACCTAATCACCTCTCCTCTAATACACTTTCCCCAGATTTGTCAGTCTGACCTCCCACAACAGCAGATTCCTCTGAGACCTTAACATCATCGCAGTCTTCATCACGCACTCCCTCTTTTTCAGGAATGTACTCACTACCACTGCTATCTGCATGGTCTGACTGATGAACTCACAGAGGAATGAAAATAATATTCTTTCCTTTCTACTATGTGTAGTGCTGGTGACTGCCTTTGTTTTTTCACCAACCATGCTTCAAGTGCTGCCTTTTGATCGGCCTGTGTTTAAGTATCACCAGCAGCTGCAGCAGGCAAACAGGATGGGATCTTTGAAAAACTAGCATTTGTCAATGCTGGATGCTTGCCACTGGTATTAGTGTTGTACCGGGTCATGGTGCAGATCCCGGGCCATGCCAGAAGAGTAAGGGTTGGACCCGGGGCAGGGCAGGGGGCAGTTATAGTGGGGTAGCAACTGACAAACTGATGGAATTTAAAAGAATAAAAAATACTGTTTTCACTATTCTCTCCTAGGAGTGGGGGCTGGGCTCTCAGTGTAGAGGTTCTTCTGCAGCAGTGCTGCTGTAGTCTGGTGTACTTGGGTGACTTTAGAAAGAAATGTGGCTCTATTCCCACCAGTCTGGTGTGAGAACACCATAAAACTGAACTGCAGGCTGTGATAGAGCTGTGCTCTACCTTAGGAATAATTGGAGCACCCAGGGCCATATTTTTCTAACCTCTCCCCTTTCTGTCTTAGTAGTCTGCTGCAGCAGTGCCATTTCCCTAACCTATTTATTTCCCATTTTATGCTTCAGTAGATTGGCCATCTACTGTACCGAGGTAGTCTCCCCTCTCTCTATTCTTTCTCTTACAGTTTTTTTTTTCTTTTCTGTCCATATGTGGTGCTAAAGTGCCCGCCTTACTGAATAAAATGTTTGATATACATGTGAATAAGAAAAACAGGTTAAAGAGCAGCTGACACCTTCAGGTAAACTTTAGCAAAACATAATCTTTAGACACAGTCAAGCTTGTATTTCACATTAGTTCTGCATTTCTCCTCCTCATTATTTATAAGTGAGATCATATGCATGAAAACAGGATCTTTGCTACTGAAGAGTTCATCTATTCCTGCTGCTTTCTCCCTACCTAAAATAATAATCCATCCCTTGTGACATCAGTTACTCCTATGACAGCAGATTGTGATATCACAACAGAGAATTATGACCTGAAGTAGGGAGTAAGCTATAGAGGCAGATGCAGCCTAAAGGAACTCTTATGGGGTAAAGATCATGTATTCATGCAAATGACCCCAGTAAGAAATGATGGGGAGGAGAAATATATAGAATATATGTGGAATGCAGGCAGAATTGTACCTAATTATTATGTTTTTTAAAGTTTTTTTTTTTTTTTTGAGGTGTTAGTAGCTCTTTAAGAAAGTGCTTATAGTGCTTTAGCAATCGTAAAGTAGCAATCATATTTGCTGGCTGTTTATATAAATAAAGTGCAGAGGGTACTTCATATGTTTAAAACCCTGATTCTAAAAAACCTGCAGTGCTTGAATTCTGGACAGAAGCAGTCTAGCTTTAAGAAGGCTGGAACTTAATGAAAAGAATGTGCATGGTAAAAGATAAGCCATTGTATGACATGGACATTAACATTTCCCTGCTCTGACACAGAGAGAAACATAAGATCAGCTGTGCTTGCTGAAAGAGATTTATGAATATGTCTGTCAACAATGTTTTGAAGTCCAGGCACTTCATGCCTGAACAGTGTCACTGTCCGGAATGCAGATTATTGGTCAAGCCCCTTGTAAACGCTCTTGCATTGGGTCACTGTGACACACCTCCCAAAGTCCTATACTATAGCAAAATGCTTTGTCTGTGGCAAGCATAACAAGCATTTGCCAGTGCTAAATGTTGTATTGCTGGAATTGGCATTGGTAGTGCAGGAGTTAAAGAAATGCATCATAGGAATGGCAGTGAAATATTGAACTGATGTCAACACCACCCCCACCCTGCAGAGACGGATAGGCATTGGGGTGTGCCTTTGGGTCATCAGCCATAACGCTTATTTTATTTCACCTCACCCTACCCTGCAGACACCGACAAGTGTCGTGGTGTGCCTTGGGGTCTTCGGGTCTTATGTTCACCCCATTCTATAAGGAAATATGCTGAGATGGGTGCAGTATAGGAGAATGGGCTGAACTTTGGGGCCGAAGAGTACAAGGCACACCTCGATGCCTGTCACTGGCTGCAGGGTGATGGTGAAGGTGGAATGGCATGAGCATTACAGCAGACTGTCCCAAGTCACACCCCTGACGCCTGTCCATCTCTACAGGGTGGGGCATTATGATTGGAAACCCTAACACCCTGGGCATTTGTTGGTATTTTCACTTCAAATTTTCAGCATCGGCTGTTTGTGACCCCACCTCATGAACAGTGGCACTATCAGTTCGTTAACTGATAGGTGATTTTTCACAGTGACTGTGCCGTTTGGCACCACAGTGCAAAAACACATTTTGGGCAAGGTGTAAAAAAATGGCAGTGTTGAAAATCTGGATTGAAAATATGAAAAATTGGTAAAGTCACAAGCGTACATAGAAACTGCACAATGCACACCCACAATGCAATTATTTGGGGAATTTTTTTAACCAGATTTTCAACATAGGCATTTTGGGACCTCCACTCATGAGCAGTGGCACTGTGATTTTGTTAATCTGTCCCAAAAGTTGATTTCCCACAGCGACCGCACAATTGTACGCCACATGAGCAAAAACACATTTCAGGCAGGATGTGAAAAATAACAACATACTGTTCATGAGGAGGTGTGAAAAAATGGCAATGTTGAAAGTCTGGAGTGAAAAATATAAAAAATTGTCGAAGTTACGAGCGTGCGTGGAAACTGCATAATACACGCTTGTAACAGTCATTTTTGGAAATTTATTCACCAGATTTGCAACATAGACTTGTTGGGACCTCACCTCATGAACAGTGGCACTGTCATTTCATTAATCAATCCCAAAAGGTGATTCCATGCAGTGACCGCGAATCACCTTTTAGGACCGAATAAAGAGATGACAGTGCATATGTTCATGAGGTGGGATTCCTAAGAACCTCATGTTGAAAATTTGTAGCCAAAATTCAAAAAATGGCTGAGATATCCACCTGAGTTGAATCCCGTCCCCAACTGATGCCATTATACAGCTTACCTGCATTTCTTCATTTTGAAGTTTGGCTTTGAAGAGTCCAGATGTGTTCCCGCTCCACCGAAGATCGCAGCACCGGTCCTCCGGAGGTAAGTATGGGGGAGGTGGGGTGTGCAGAGGGTGGGTGCAGGTTTGGGGAGGGGTCACCACACACAACGAGGGACAGTTTTCATTTTTTCAGGTACAAAAAAAAACGGACATCATGGGACTGTTTTCTTTTTTTATAGGTGAAATGATACAAAAGTTGGGCACACTGGGGTGGACTCCCAGTGTGCCACACAATGTGGGGAGGTGGGGGACATGCTGACACAGGGATTGCACCCCTGATGTTGGCTGTGTTTGGAGATTGTGTGGCAGTGGCCGGCCACCACCATGTTTATTGAAATGTTTCACCAGGAAAGGCACGTATGGGAGGCATGACATCTGTGCCGCTGCATGATAAGCTTGTCTCTGATTGCAGCGGCACATTTCTTTCAAGTTGGTGGCACTTTACATAATTCTTGCATCAGTGTTAACATGCTGGTTAATTGGGCAAAGAGGATGCATCTGCTAAAGCGTGCCCTGCATTCATCAAGACTGACACACTTCTCACTGTGCTAATACTACTGCAAGATGTTGCTTGCGCCTGTGCAACACAGCATAAAAATGAAGACTCTGAGGATGATAAAGATGTACTAGGGAAAAATGATTCACCACCAGCAGGGGAAGAAGTACTTTTTCACTAGTGTTTTTTTTTTCCTTTCTGAATTGGTCTTTGTCTTGTTCTTACTGATGCTGGGCATTTGTTTCACATATAGTTTACTGAATTTCATTTACAAAATAGTTGTTGTACAATTAATCCAACTTTCTTACAAGAAAGACTCAGGTATTCTTTTCAGTCACCCTGGGGTAAATTGCTAGCAAGACTGAATGTAAGCTTAGGCTGGCCCGGTAGTGATGAGGGTTGAGGCACTGGATGCCACACCTTGCGTCACATCAGCAAACTGGGTCCGGAAGCAGACTCAGATCGACAGGAGGACTGCTCTCCTCTCCTGGGGTGGGCTACAGGGGATTCCCTACCTTGTAGTGGCTTCTGGTGGATACTGGGAGCACTACACTCCGGTGGGGATATGACAGGGGAAGGTGACAGCAGACATCTGTGGGAGGGGACAGAAGCATTCCCTCCATGCATTGATGTCATTGCACATCCGCACCTCTGGAGGAAAACACGGAGGAAAAGCGAGCGGGGGAAAGTCAGTAAGTGGGGTCCACACTGGAGAGAGGTCCTATGGTGCCAGTGAGGAAGGGGGCATAAATAAAGTTGAAAAAAATACACAATGTAAGCAATAGAGAAAGAAACTCAAAAGGAGGGAGTAGTAGTCTGTTTCTATAGGTGCCAGACAAAGCTACATAGTATATAAGAACAAAGCGACCACTCAGCAAGATTTATATTCAGAATATTGCAACTTTATTGCATATAACAAACCTTTTGTATATTGAATATAAAACTTGGTGAGTGGTCACTTTGTTCCTACACACTCTGTAAGACTGAATGTAAGCCAAGAGCAGATAATATCTCACTAGCAAGAGTACAAGCTACAATAACGGCTGCTTAACTGACAAATGTATACACCCTCTGAAAAAGGCTTAGCCTTTAGCACATTGTACAAGCCTACACCAAGTCTGGCACAGTACATTTTTATTGGGCTATTAAACAAAAATATGTTTGCTTTCAGGCAGGCAACAGGCTAGCAAAACTGCAAGTTAGGAGCTACTGTAATGAAAGAGGGATACACCATCCAGAAAAAAAGATTTGACTTTTAACATGTGGTGCAAGTCTACACCAAGTATAGCACAATTCATTTTTATTGGGCTGCAAAAGAAAAATAATCCTGCTTGCAGGCAGGTAATTTGCTAACAAGACTACAAGCTAGGTGCTAGTGAAATGACAGATGGATACACCCTCCCCCAGAAGGCTTAACCTTTAACACATGACACAAGCCCTACAGAAAGTCCAGCACAATTAATTTTTATTGGGCTACAGAATACAAATATGGCTGCTTGCACACAAGTAACTGGCTAGTGAGACTAGTGAGACTAGAAGCTAGGGGCTACCAAACTGACAGAGGGATATACCCTCCCCCAAAAAAGTATATCCTTTTATATGTGGTATAAGCCTACAGCAAGTTTAGCACACCTATGTTTTATTGGGCTATGAAAGAAAAATATTCCTGCTTGCAGGCAGGTAACTGGCTAGTGAAACTACAAGTTGGGGCTACTGAACTGATAGCGGGAAACACTTTATACTTTCCCAAAAAAGGCTTAATCTACAAAACATGGGGCAAGCCTACACCATATCTGGCACAATTAATTTTTAGTGGTCTACAAAAGAAAAATATTCCTGTTTCCAGGCAGGTAACTGGCTTGTGAGATAGACCATCTGGGCTAGGTGGGCCAAGCAGTCCTTTTCTACCAACAAATTCTATTTCTACGTTTTTGTGAAAGCCTGGCACAATTAATTTTTGTTGAGCTACAAAAGAAGAAGATGCTTACCAGCGAGCAGGTAACTGTCTAGCAATACTACAAGCTAGGGACTACTGAACTGACACATGAATATACCCACCCAAAAAGGCTTAGCCTTATATACATGACACAAGTCCCGCAGAAAGTATGGCACAATTAATTTTTATTGGGCTATGAAAAAAACATTCATGCCTGCATGCAAGTAACTGGTTAGTGAGACTGAAAACTAGGGCCTACTGACCTGACAGAGTGATACACACTGCCAAAAAAAAGCCTTAGCCTTAAACACATGATGCAAGGCCTAAAAAAGTCTAGAAAAAATTTATTTTATTGGGCCATGAAAGAAAAAGTATTCCTGCTTGCATATAAGTAACTGGCCAGGGCAATGAAAAGGCTGTATGGAGCTACAATCACTGTTCTTCTAGTAGCCAGGGGTAGTGCTGGCCCTAGCGGCCAATATGAATGAAGGCAGGGAAAAAAATAACGCTGCTGATTTCGCTTTTTGTTACTACCTACAGGTGTTGCAGGAGGGTACTTAGGTACAAGAGAGAGTCAGCCAGCCATCCTGAGTAAATGGCTGACACCCACATACAGTAGCAGCACATGGACAAAACCAACCAATCAGATTCCTTGGGAAGTGTAGAATGAGAATACAAAGGCACCACCCCAAGCATCCTACTGTGTGAGCATCCTATCATGTGAGTGCCCCAGAACAAGACTGTGGTGTCTGACATGGGATGTCTACAGACCTTCAGGGGACCCTGGTCACTGATGCCAAGAAGGTGAAACACCAGGAGGAGACTGCTAAAGCCAGAGGACAGTGACTACAGAAGCAAGTAAGAGGAACACTTGAGGGGCACAGAGCAAGGTGAAAGCAGGGCAAGTAATCCATATGTAACAGCCCCTTGGCTCACCTTGGCTGTTTCCAAGGCCTTCAGGTCTCACCTCGACACACGTCCGAGGGGGCTGGCCTGAGTTCACTAGTGGACAGGAAAAGAAATGGCACGGTGCCTCCGCCTGGGATAGTGATATGAGATACCTGTGGATAAACTACAGGTTAGCACCCCTCAGGAAAATACAGTAACTGCCCCCACAGCCCCTTCCTCCCAAAGTAAATGCACACACTTTGCAATAGATAGCAATACTGAATTGTAACAGGAACAAATTACAATTTTTATTAGAGGGACGGGGGAAGGGAAGAATAGCACAACACAACACTTTTGATAACTGACTGTACCCTACGCTTACTCCCATACCTCCCCCTGTAGGTGCACCTGGCCCCCCCCCAACAGCTGTAAAATACAGTTAAGCTGCTGCAGTGGGTACCACACCCAGCATGCTGAGATGCTGGGAAGATGTGAAGATAGCAGTCTTTAAACGGGAGGTGAAATACTTTTGTTGGGGCTCAGTAACTTTCAAACACAAACAACTTCTACATTTTCTGCCTGGTTGTTGGTTGGAAATTGGTATAGTCCTGCCCGGGACTTAACCCCCTTTCCTGACTATCTAGCTAGCTAGCTAGGATAAGTACTCCTCTAGGCCGCAGCCCAGAGGTACTTACAGTTTTGAAGAAGGAGGTTCAGTAGATTTTGATTAAATTGCAGATGGTACCATTCTGGTATCAGGAGTTGGTGGTGGTTCACCACGATGGTAGATTGCAGAAGGGAAGCTGCTGGTCTTCACCTGTCAGGCCTTTCAAATCTTCACCTCTAAGGCCTTTGTGTGTGGTGTTCACCTGACAGGCCTCTCGACGTCTTCCTCTCCGGTGATCTCCTCGATGGTCTAGGGGACTAGGCAGGCTAGGTGTCCCCAAGACTGTTCTGCTTGGCAACGTGCCTCTGAAGGCACACTTGCAGCAGGGCTTTGGCTCAGTCTCTAGCCCTAGCACCACAACATCTCTGGATTGAAGTGGTCTAGCAGATTCAAAACACTAGTCCCTACAAGGGGAATCACAATGGCACAGTCTCTTAATTTTCTGCGACAAACCTTAGCTCTCTGCTGCAAAATCTTATTTACTCTCGGCAGCAAAATCTCTGCCAAATTCACAATCTCTGCCTCAAGCTGCAGTCTGCTAATCACAAGTCCAAAACTTACTGTAGCAGGTTCAAGTCTTGCTCAAGGGAAATTTCTCAGCAGCTTAATGTCCTTTCCTGCTGACACACGGTCTTCCAAGCGCTTTGCCTTTCTCTCTGATTCAGTGGCCAGTTAGGCCGTAGGGCAGGTAAACAATCCTCGAGGCTGAGTAGCCCAAACTGTCTCATCTGCTTTGAGTTCCAGAGGAATCTGTCTTTTGGTGGACTAGCACTTCTTTTTTTTTTTCTCTTCCCCAGCTTCCAGCTTATTGGCTGCTACTTTCCCAAGCTTACAGACTGCCCTCTGACTTTTTCCAGTGGCCCTCATGCTGCAGGAAACTTTATAGGGCCACCATATTTATTTATATTTTGCTGCCTGGCAACCCAGTCCCATAAAATTTAATAAAAACCATGTCTGGTGCTAACAATTATTTGTCCTGGCTATGCTTACCAGGCAGAGGCCAGGGAACCGTTTTATGTTCTTGTTGGGAGCTGCATTGCTGAGTTGGGGCACCCAAAACCAGTGGCATCATTTCCATGCCCTTTCTGCCCAGCATTGATGGAACCATGGTTCCTTTAAGAATCTAGGGCTGTGCATGCACATACAGCACATTGTGGCCATCTTTATTATTTACTTTCTGCTGGTCTGTTTCACGGTGGCTCCCCGGACTTGTAACCCACTCCCGAACCACCTGGAGGTGCACAACATCTCCCGGATCCAACCCCCTTCCCTACATGAGGTCAAGGACACAAACTCTGGCAGCCATAGCTGCGAAGATCGGGATGCCACCTGGTTCAAATCCCACCTGGAGCGACTGACGAGCCCTTCGGTCCTGCTTGCAGCAGTCTCTGAGATTGGAGGCAAAACAAGGACCCTGTGGGGCTGTAGCCCCATAAGCCAAGCCCCCTACCCTTAAGGGGGTTACACATAGAAAGAATAAACCATCTGAAGTGAAGGTCACTGAAGATGAAAGGTAAGAGTGTTTCCCAGAATGTCAGCAAAATTTAGGAATCTTTGAAAAGTGTTATTGGTACTGCCTTAAGTACATTACTACAATGGGCTGTATAACAGAGAGGGTGTGAACAGAGAAGTCACTGAAATAACTTAATCTACAGTATATCTATCTTACAGACATACTGCACACAAGAATGCAGGGGGACACTGTGGTGGGATGTGGACAAGCAGGGGTGCAGGAGAGTAGTGAACCAGAGTGTTCTCTGGGAGTTTGGACACTGTCTGTTTTGCAGGAGGTTCCAGGCCATATGGACACAGCTGGAAGCTGCAAGGGCTGAAATATGCCACTTGAGGGCTGCAGCCACTGAGCCATGTAGGGCAACCCCCTCACAGCCACCACCACCAAGCCTTGCCCTCCTCTTGCTGTTCTGTTATTATTTTCTTTCTGTATATATTGAGAGTGTTTTTATTTTCTAGTTTCCTTCATTTAGTATTTTGCCTTTAACATGTATTATTCTGTTTGTATTACTATATTATTGTATTTTACCTTGTTATTTCATTGTTAGCTATAGTATCTCCTTCTCCCCTTCCCCCAGGACTCATCTGGAAATGAGCTGTTGTCAGCTCAGTATGTACTTCCTGGTTAAACTTTTAAATAAATATAAGCCAGAACTGGTGAATGGACAGTGATAGAGGGGAGGAAGGGCAAGAGGTGGAAGGAAGGTGAAACCTGTGGAAGCAGAGCTGTAAACAAGTAATAGGTTCACCCAAATGCAACTAGTGGAACCCCAATCAACCCTCCTAAAGGAAGAAGGGACCAGCATGCCCCATGGGTAGGCATTGCCAGAGGGACATGCCAAGGGGGAGGGCAGCCCCAAAAGTGGCAGGAGGAAGGTACTCATTGTAGGGGGCTCAATATTAATGGGCACTGGGAGGGAGGGAGGTGAATCGAACGCCCAATGGTAAAGAGGTGGTGGACTGCTTGCCGGAGCGATAGTGGACAGATTCATAGCCAGGGTGGAGGAACTCAAAGGGAAGAAGAGGGAAAGTCAGCTCTGATAAAGCACCTAAGCATGAATAATCACTATGCACCAGTAAACCTGACATACATAGTAGGAAAAATACTGGAGGTCATGCGAAGGAAAGAACTGGTGGATTGCCTCAAATTACATGGCTTGCAGGATGACAGCGAACATGGGTTCACCAAGGGGAGGTCATGGCAAACAAACCGTATTTAATTCTTGACTGGATGACCAGGGTATCTGACAAAGGATAGGCAATTCTTATACTGTACCTGGACTTCAACAAGGCCTTTGACTCAGACCACCACAGGAGACAGGTCAAAAAATCTAAGGGACATTGAGGTGGAAGAGCAAATAGCAGCTTGGGTGAAGAGCTGGCTTAGGGTGAGGACTCAGGGAGAAGAGGTAAATGGCGAGTTCTCAGATGCTGATCTGGGTGCCAAACAGATCCTTCCTAGGCCCTGTCCTCTAACATATGCAAGGCCCATTTTTCCACAATGTCATGGCCACAGAGATTGCCACTGAACTTAATGTAAACTGTGGAATAGTTTTCTGCAGTTTTCATAAACTGGTTAATATTATTCTACAGTTTACAGAAACCACAGAATAGTTTTCTGCAGTTTACTTAAACTGTGGATTATTACTCTGTGACTTACATTAACCACAGAATAGTTTTAGTAGTTATTGAAGAGCCAGTAAACGCTGTGAAACAACAACTATAAAATAATGCACCAGGACTGGTGCACCCACCTCCCTCTAACACTAATGTGCACTAGGTGCATTGTGTAGAAGCATACCAACTGTTCACTTAGAATAATGAAACACGTATTTTATTCAAAAAAATGAGGTTAATACATTTTTGCACTGGTATAGATAACGCACAGGTGGAGTACAAGACAAGCATTGTATCATCCTCATGACATAAAAAAAACAGAACTGAGATTTGGCCCTGACATCACAAAGCTTCTTCAGAAGTCTGAAAAAGCCCTGTGACATCAGGGTGAAATGTTGGTTCCATTTTTTCATCATGAATGCTCCACAAGATGTTGCAGAAGGGATAGCACTTATTGTCTGTCTTGCACTTCACCTGTGTTTATCTATACCAGCACAATATGTATATATCAGCCTCACTTTTTAAATAAAAAATGTGTTTCATTATCAACTGAGTAGTTGGTATGCTTTACACAACGCCGTACTATAGTGCATAATGGAGGAGGTGGGTGCAGCCTCAGGTGGTTTTGTTTTTGCTTGTTTGTTCATAGTATTTATCCAGGTAGTGCTGCTGTGTCTCAGATGGTTGAGCTATTACTATGAGTACTGTAAAAGCAAATCTGTAGTTTACAGGAACTCTTCAATGTAAACTGGGGAAAATTATTCCAGGGATCATATAAACTGCAGAAAACTGTTCTGTGGTTTATATTAAATCCTACAGAATGTTTTTCAGAATTTAATATAATTTTCAAAAATTCTGAAAGGCATTCTGCAACATCTCCTTCTCATTTGTTTGCCTGCTAGTGCTTCACCTTAAAAACCAAAACAGGTTGTTTGCTAAGATGGTGGGTAAAGATTTTCCCTTTGACCCAGGGACTGCCCTGTCTGGCTGGACCCTGGAAGAGGAAGTAGAATATAATCATTTTGTTCTGGTTAACTTGGGTTTAGTTATTGCTAAAAAGCTATCTTTCTTTGGTGGAAGGACTCTAAAGCCCCTGAATTCTTAAAGTGGATACAACTAATGTTTGAAATCTCTAAAATAGAGAGCATATTACATATTAGAAGAAAATCTAGTTTCATTTCAGGAAATCTGGCTCCAATTTATTATCATACAATGGGCACCAAAGTAAAGCAAATCTGATTGGCTGGCTGGTACCTTCTAACCGTGAAATATCCTAGCATTACCCCATGGAAAAAGGTGCCAGGCAGTCTCATCTGGAATGTCCCACACTTAAAATCACTCCAACACCCGAAAAGCCACCATATTGTCCTCCCGCTAAAGTATACAGCAACAGAAACAGGGAGTTTTAAAAACCTAGTAACATTCAACATGTGGCACCAGCAGTCCCCAAACCCACAATAAATACCACAAAACCTTTTTTTTTCTTAAACAAATATACTACATGTGTTAAACAGTACATACTTGATATACCTCCAAATGCCAATGTAGGCCAAAGCAAAACTGCAACTTCTCTCTTTACCCCCATACCACATTCAGCACTAGAATCTTAGCTGCCACCTCCTGTAATCCTCAGTCCCTTGAACTTCCACCATGATGAGTTTTACAGCCCATCCTCTTCCTTTCATGCATTCTGTAGTTTGGTTTGCTTCCTGTCACATGCCGCGAATCCCCTAAGCTTTCACTTTTCTTTTCCCATTTGACTAGAACAGTGGAAAAGAGGGGCTTGGTGTTTTGAGAGGCAGGGCTCCTACCTTGCCAATGTAGTCACCATCTTGGAGTTCTTCCCAGGCTCTACAGTGGCTGACCCATGTATTTCTCACTGTTACAGACCAGGTTGGGCGCCTTTTCTGATTAAATGACAGATCACCATCTCACCAGTTCCCTAGCCCTTGCTGTTGATTTTGAGCAACATGAGTGGCTCCTCCCAGTGATCCTCGGTGGTATTTTCCATCAGAGAGCCAGAGACACGAAGTGCACAGAGCGGCAGCAGGATGGGATGGCGAGCGGATGCCATGTGTATACTTATCTAAAAAAATCAAAAATTGTGACTGTTTTTATGTTACATTTTCCTATCTTTCTCACTCCCATTTGTATATAAAACAAAAATTGGAGGTCAGTCAGCATTCTCCCTAGTAACACAGGACTATTTTATGTGGTACAATAATAAAAATAAAATAATGTTAGGCTATTGTTACTGCATACCTGATAGGGATGGGGGGAACCTGGGGGGGGGGGAGGTAGGAGGAGGAATATGGGGAGCTCACTGTAGGTTGAAGGGATTATAGTAAGTAAATAAGACTATGACTGTTCTTATTAAACACTTTTTCTTTTGTCACTGGATTAATAGTCAACATCGTAACAGGACCTTATAATACAATGTATGTATATGTGAAGGTTACATGTATTTCTCCCTGTCTAATGTCTAGAACACATGACTTGTCAACTCTTCCTACAAATAAAGTTTATTCAATCTGAAAAAAAATAAAATAATGTAAAATACAAAAAAAAAAATTATTTCTTTATTTTTTTAGGATACAAAAAATAAAGGAAATTGTATAATCACAATATCCCATTCCAGGGTGTGGGGTAATGTCTGGATTTACCCACTCCTGGTGTGATTTACTCACTTGGCCTATGGCCTTGTGACTGAATCATACCAGACATGGGTAAATCCAGCATTACTCCATACCCTGTCATGGTATATTGCTTAAATATTTTAGGTTTGGAAGGAAATGGATAGAAGGGCAGCAGGACAAAAACAAACTGGCATCAGGTGGCAATGATGAGAGCAAATGGTTCTGATTATTTGAAATGATCCAGCCACCCACACTCTGAGTCACAAAAAAAACCCAGGTAAATTCAACCCCCTGCCCAGCTCAGCCCCACCACCCTTCCTACCTGTGGTGATCTCCATCCTTCTAATTTCACTGTTGAGTCTGAATTCTGGTTTCTTGCCCCAGAAGTGTTTTGTGAACAGCCACTTTAAGCACTACTTGAGCAAGAAACTGGCGTTCTGGCCTGCTGGTGAAACTAGAAGAATGAGGATCGCGGTGCGGCATGTGAGCTGATGAAAATATTGGTACTTCAAATATTGTGACCCTGTGGGATCTCAAGTTGGGGTGGGGTGGGTGAAGGGGCTGAGATTGATCGGGGAGGGGTTTACTTGCTAATACTGCATGTGCAAGAACTCAGGGGCCTGATTCAAAAATGCATGGTGCAACTTGCGGGCGTTTGCGAGTTGCGCGATGCGGCGCTACACCAGGGACCCTGTGCTATATTCCAGGACAAGCAGGGTCCCTGGCACCTATTCATATGACTTGCAGCAGCCACAAGTTAGTGCCAAAGGAATGGCGCACTGGATCTGGGTGCCGCAAGTCATGGCACACAATCTGCTGCCCCCCCAGAGCCCCCACATCCCAAAACACAATGGCATGCACCTGGGGGCAGTGGGAGGGCTGGAAGGTTGGCACATGTGCTTGGGGGGCAGTGCTGGAAATGGACCCTGGGGGTCCCTGAATGTCGGGGGTGGGGGGCATGACAGTGTGGGGGGGCACGGGGCGCACATCCATGGCAATTCTGCAGTGCTGCAGGGGGGCATCCATCACTGTGCCAAGACGGTTGCCCCTTAGACCACCTCCTAGCTGGTCTAACCTCGCTACACCATTCCCTGTTCTGGAGTGGTGCAAGTGGGTTATAGCAGCCGCCCTTCTGGAATAGGGTGCAGGTGCTGCCGTAACCCACCCTTGCACCATGCCACAACAGGTTGCAGGTGTAGTGGGTGGCATAACCCACCTTTGGCACAACCCACATACGGCATGGCACAAGGCGCCTTTTGGAATTGCAACTTGCGTTATGCCGTGTGTAAGGTGCGATTTGTGCCATGGGGTTAGGCGTAAATTGCCCTGCACCAGGCATAGCGCATCTTGGAATCGGGCCCCAGGAGTTAGCTGATGAACTGCCCTAGTCTGTGGGTCCATGTCCCAAACAAATATATTTTCACCTGCTTGGGTGCTGGTAGTCCCTGTCTGCTGCCAAAAAACCCAACTACTGCTGCAGAACTTCCACAGACATAGGAATCTACTGCCACAGAGGTGCTGTGGCACTAGAGGGACTTGCCACAGAATGTAGACCCACATTGCCAAAGAAATCTGGGTCTTGCTTATTTGTGACATATGAGAAGACATACAGGGCAAGATGTGCCTCTTTGCAGACAACACTAAGGTCTGTACAAGAGTAGTCACAGAGAGGGGATTAGGGAACTAAAGGAAGACCTGAGTAGGCTGGTAAAATGGTCTAAGCTCCGGCAACTGAGCTTCAGTGCAAAAAAATGTGAAGTAATGCACATCAGCAAAAAGAGCCCAACAGTACAATACTCAGTGCAGTTGGTGATAGTCCTAGAGAGCTCAGTGGAGGAGAAAGAACTCAGGATTATAGTATCAGAAAACCTAAAATGCACAGAACACAGCAACAATGCTGTAGGGAAGGTCAATAGGATACTAGGGTGCATAGGGAAGAGAATCAGTAGCAGAAGCCATGAGGTGATCATTCCACAGTACAGATCATTGTTGAGACTGCACCTGGCGTACTGCACAAGGTTCTGGGGTTCATATCTGTGAAAGGACTGAGACAGGGTGTAAACAGTACAGTGAAAGATGACAAAAATCATTGAGGGTATGGGTGAACAGAAGTACAAGAACAGGTTGCAAAACAGAGAAAAGAAGGGAAGAGGAGGGAGCATGATAGAAATGTACAAGCACTTGCACAGCATAAAAAAAGTGGATTATAAGCACACATTCACCTTGAGCATGAACACAGTTATGAGGGGAAATTCAATGAAACTGGCAAGAGGAAGATTCAGGTAGGATGTCTGCAAGCACTTACTCACCAAAAGAGTGGTGGACAATTGGAACAAAATGCCTGAAGAGGCTGTAAAGGCCAAATCACTAGGCAGTTTCAAGATGAGATGGGACAAGCACATGGCCTTTGTAAGAGGGAAGGGGCAGTGGCAAGGGGGAGGGCTGGCTATTAGCACTCAAGTAGTGTAGTTAGGCAAGGTGGGCATACCGGATGGGCCTCTCAGCCTTTATCTGACAGAGGGATACATGCTCACAAAAAAAGAGATTGTAATATGTGGCGCAGGCCTACATCAAGTCTGCCACAATTACTTCCTATTGGGCTATGATAAACAAAATATTCCTGCTTGAATTTGATGTCGCTGGACTGGCCTTTTGGAACTCTTTTCCAGCTTCTGTGAGGGAGGCCCCCCATGGTCGAGATGTTCAAAAGGGGTCTAAAGGCTTATTTATTTTGCTTGGCCTTCCCTGATAAATTTAACTGACCAGAGCTAATTTAATTTTAGATATTAGATTTATTGTTTTAATATTTAAATATATGCCGTGTATGTTTTTGTAATTTTGTATTTCCCTTCCTGCTTTTATGTAAGGCACACAGAGCCTCAGGGACTGGGTGCCATATAAATAAACATGCCTTTCCTTGCCTTTCTGGAGGGTGTATCCCTGTGTCAGTTCAGTAGTCCCTAGTTTGTAGTCTCACTAGCCAGTTATGGTACCTGCCTGCATAGAGAATGGTGGAAGGGCAACTATGTACTGTAGAACAAGTGTGTTCTACCACAGAGAGGTTTGATTCCCTGTGACCTCGAGTCCGAAACTTGAAAACTACTTTTTATAGTGTACGGTGTTCCCAAAATGAATTTTTATATTGTTTGAGCAGTTATTATTCATTTTTATGTTTGCTTGCACGCATGTGCAAGAAACATAGTGCCATCATCCGAGATTTCGGAGGTGTGTCACCCCCTCTTCCAATTCAGTCAGTGTGTTGGCAGGCGTGGCCCCTGTAAGCCAATGCATGCTGGAGCTGTCTATGACAAGCTCCAAAATGCAGTGGCATACAGTTGAAAGGGGGAGCTACGCTTCAGTGAGCAGCGATAAGATATCGCCTGCTCTGCAGCTCCCCTACACACACACACACACACACACACACACACAACATACGCATGCATACTGCGTGCTGCCATGCCTCACACTCTACCTTGGAAGCAGAAGGTGCCCAATCTCCTCGCTGTGCTGCGCCTCTAAAGTTTCCAATGCCACGCTGGTGCCGACCCCAGTGTGGTAACTGATGGTATAGCCAACGAGGTGCCCAACTCCTGTTGGCTTCACTGTCTCCCCCATAAGTATCGCCGACGGGGTGCCCAACTCCCCGGGCTTCACTCTCCCCGAGTACAAGGTGCCACGCTGGGAGCCCACCCAGCGTGGCAACAAACTCTGCATAGCCGACAGGGTGCACAATCCCCCGTCGGCTCCCGCCCCTCCGCTGTCCTTCTGCCACGCTGGGAGCCCACCAGCATGGTGGAAATGTCCTGTCGTCTTTTTTTTTTTAACCTGTAAAGCAAAATGGTCCCACGAGTCTTCCTGCCCCCACAACCGCACTCCACCCACTGCGCACCCTGCCTCCCACACCCCCTCACCCCATACTTACCTCGCGCGACGATCTTCGTGGACGGAACACGCCTGCACTCTTCAAAGCCGACCGCAAACTGAGGAAATGCCGGTAAGCTGAATAATGGGCTAGATGGGATTTTTTCAACTTTGTTGCATATCTCAGGCATTTTTTGGAATTTTTGCACCAAATTTTCAACATGGGGTTTTTGGGACCCCTTCTCATGAATGCTGTCACTATCATGGTGTTATTCAGGCCCGAAGGGTGATTTCGCAGTCACTGCACGAAATCACCTTTCAGGACTGATTAATGAAATGACACTGCCAGCGTTCATAAGGTGGGCTCTCAAGTTGCCTATTTTGAAAATTTGGTGGAAAAATTCCAAAAAACGACTGTTTTACGAGCGTGCGTTGCGCAGTTATTACGCACGCTCGTAAGTTCGCGAATTTTCAATATTTTCACTCCAGATTTTCAACATTGCCATTTTACCACACCTTCTTATGAGTAGTACAGCTGTCATTTTTCACATCTCACCCAAAATGTGTTTCGCCCATGTAGCGCACAATGGCGCAGTCAAATCTTGAAACCAATGTCTGCGGACAAATAAGAAAACCACAGTGATGCTGTTCATGAGCAGAGTGTCTTAAAATGGCTATGTTGAAATTTGGTGCAAAAATTCTAAAAAATGACTGTTTTACTAGTGTGCGTTGTGCAGTTCCTACACACGCTCATAAGTTCGTGAATTTTTAATATTTTCACTCCAGATTTTCAACATTGCCATTTTACCACACCTTCTTATGAGTAGTATAGCTGTCATTTTCACATCTTGCCCAAAATGTGTTTCCATACATATGGCGAACAATGGGCGGATTAGTGCGAAATCAATGTATGGGACAAATTAAGAAAATCACAGTGACACTGTTCATGAGCACAGGTCTTAAAATGGCTATGTTGAAAATTTGGTGAAAAAATTCCAAAAATGACTGCTTTATGAGCGTCGTTGTATAGTTCCTACGCGCGCTCGTAAGTTGTGAATTTTCAATATTTTCACTCCAGATTTTCAACATTGCCATTTTACCACACCTTCTTATGAGTACTACAGCTGTCATTTTTCACATCTTGCCCAAAATGTGTTTCCGCCCATGTAGCACGTAATGGCACAGTCGATGTGCGAAATCAATGTATGGGACACATTAAGAAAATCACAGTGACACTGTTCATGAGCAGAGGTCTTAAAATGGCTATGTTGAAAATTTGGTGAAAAAATTCCTAAAAATGACTGTTTTAGCGTGCGTTGCGCAGTTCCTATGCATGCTCATAAGTTTGCAAATTTAATATTTTCACCCAGATTTTCAGCATTGCCATTTTATTACACTCCTTATGAACAGCACAGCTGCCATTTTCATATACTGCCCCAAAATGTGTTTTCACACATGTAGCACAATGGTGCTGTTGGTGTGTAAAGCAATGTTTGGGACAGATTAAGAAAATCACAGTTACACTGTTCATGAGCAGAGGTCTTAAAATGGCTATGTTGAAAATTTGGTGACAAAAGTCCATAAAATGACTGTGTTACGAGTGAGCATTGCGCAGTTTCCACGCACCCTCGTAAGTTCATGACTTTGTAATATTTTAAGTCCAGATTTTCACCAGTGGCATTTTTCCACACTTCCTTATTTACAGTGCAGCTGTCATTTTTCACAACATGGCCGAAGTGTGTTTTCACACTTTCAGCGCAGAGATGCGTGGTTGCTGTGGGAAATCATTGTTTGGGACAGATAAAGAAACCACAGTGACACTGTTCATGATCGGAGGCACCAAATTGCCTGAGTTGACAATCTGCTGTAAAAAACCCCAACCTAATTATATTACGGTGTCGTTGCACAGTTTCTTATGTACACTCAGGACTTCACCATTTTTAAATATTTTACTGCAGATTTGCAACATTGCCATTTTATACACCCCATGAACAGTACAGCTGTCATTTTTATATCCTGTTGGAATGTTTTACCTGTGGTGCTAAATGCCGTAGTCACTGTGCATAAGCAGCTTCAGCTAACAAACTGATATTCCCCTGTTCATGAGGTGGGGTCAAAAAAACCATGTTGAACATTTGGAGTGAAAATACCAACAAATGCCTGAGGTATTAGGGTTTCCAACCATAGCTCAACCCTGTAGAGAATGACAGGCATCAGGGGTGTGACTTGGGATTCTTGCCTGTAATGCTCATACCATTCACACCCTGCAGCCAGTGAGAGGCATGGTATGCCTTGGACTCTTCACCCATGTTCACCCTATTCTCCTATATCGCACCCATCTCACTGTATTTCCTAATGGAATGGGGTGCGCATAAGGGCCAAAGACCCCAAGGAACACCGTGACACTTGTCAGTGTCTGCAGAGTGGGGTGTGGTGAAATGGCATGGCCGTTATGCCTGATGACCCAAAGGCACACCTCAATGCCTGTCACTCTCTGCAGGGTGGTGGTGGGGTTGACTTCAGTTCAATACTTCACTGCCATTCCTATTACGCAGCTCTGTAACTTCTACACTACCACTGCCAATGCCAGCAAGCAAACATTCGGCATTGACAAATGCTTGTTTTAATAGAAGTCGTCTTTGCCATCTGTATCTTATTCTGAGTTTCAGTTGGTTGCTAGGGAGAGTTGCATGGTTGTTAGGGATCAGACATCCCTACATTTGTGTTGCTCACTCCTATTGGTTCAGAATCGGGTTGGGAGGGGTTTTTAAGAAAAAAAATGGCGCCTGTAATTCTCAGTTAGTGAGAGGATGCTGAGAAAACAAATCTTTTTTTGTAAGTTATTTAAATTATCTGGTTGACTCTACATTACGTTTTTTATTTAGAGGTGTATGTCTGGTTGATCCTGGATATTTTTGATCGTATCTGGTTGACCCTGCATCTGCAGAATTATGCAACTGTTGGTTCATGCTCTGACCTCATCATTTAATCTGGTTGATACTGCAGTTTCTGTTCCTGTGGTTCACGCTCTGACCGCATCATTTAATCTGGTTGATACCGCAGTTTCTGTTCCTGTGGGTCGTGTGATTTTAAACTCAGCTGGAATGCTGTTGTACCACAGAAAGGTTGAACAGCATTCCATGACCTTTCAAATGTGGTACAACAGCATTTCAGCTCAGATGAAAATCAATTTTATTTATATTAGAATTAATAATTTGGCCTCTGTCTCAAAGAGACGTCTTTATTTCTGTTCTTTTAAGTTCTATCTGTTGAAGGGTACTTTTATAACAGCGAGTCAATGTGGCAACCTGCTGTAGGTGGATGTTGGGGGGGAATAGGGTTGCAGGGGAGGAGCTGGGGACAGGGGACTGGTACAGGAAGCAGAGGTGGGGTTGGCGGCAGGGATTGGGGGACTGGTACAGGGGGCAGGAGGACAGCTGATGTACCAGGGTAGACAGGATAGTTAACTACAATGGTTGTGTGGCAGCTATCTGGATGGGCATACTGTGGAAGCTAGGGGGGTGTCCCATTTGCTTCAGGCTAAGGAGACTTGGGGCAGAGGTCCAGTGGCTAGTAAGGGAGTTAACAAGGATTATAGGAGGAAGGGAGGGAAAGCATTGGAGTAGGATGGTCACCTCCTTCGGGCACCAGGGGAACTGAGCCAGTGGTATCATGGAGGATAGGAGATAGAGTGAAAAATTTTAGAAGCAATAAGGAGGAACCTCGGGGTGGCACTAAGGGAGATGCATTCAGTAGTTGCTGAGAAAATAGGTTTGCTGCACTGGCTTCAATGGTGGATGATGAAGAAGGGGCTCTCCAGGAAGGGGCAGGTGGGAAAAAGGGTAGAGAAAATGTAGGGGGTAACTGGCAGAGAAGGGGGGCAGGGGGAGAAAGGTGAAAATGGATTGGGGTAGATAGAAGGGCATGGGGGCAGGGCAGAGGAGTCAAAACGGAAGAGGGAAACCAGAGAGGATAGGAAGGAGGTTTATGAGGTAGGAAGAGTCATAGGGGGTGAGATATACAAAATAGGGGAGGGGCGGTGAGTATAACAGGAGGGTCAGTTCAGCGGAATAGGGTGGGGCGGCTTGGCTGGGGGTGCAGATCAAGTCGCATGTGTGCAGGACAGGGTGGATGTTCAAGGTGAGGATGGGATAGTAGAACAGTACAGGGGAACAGTGGGGAGAAGTGGGGCGGGGTCTTAGTGCTAGGGGACTCAATCGTAAAAAGGATCAGATGGGGAGGGAACGGAGAATGGCATAGACAGACATGGGTGGAATCAGTACCTGGATTGACAACGGGTAGGGCAGGACAGTCCTTGTTCAAGTGTGTTAGGAGGAGAAGAGATAAACCACATGTGGCGGTGCACGTTAGCACAAATGACTTGGGGGACAGTACGGTTGAACTGATAAGGGAGAGGTTCAAGGAACTGGAGAGGTTGTGTTTGGAGGTAGGGAGTTCAGTGGCCTTCTTGGAAGTGCTCCCAGTACCCAGGGCAAGCACGGTGAGGAAAGAAAGGACAGAGGAGTTTAAGTCTTGACTGAGAGAGTGGTGTCAAATCCAAGGATATGGGCTGTTGGGAGGTTGGGGAAACACCTGGGACAATAGTGATCTGTATGCAAAAGACAGATTGCATTTGAGTAAGGTGGGTCAGGGAGTCATGAAACAAAGGCTGGGGGAGTACATAGCATCCAGGGTGGATTTAAACTATGTATGGGGGAGGCAAGTGTGCAGTAGGTATGCAGGGCTGCCAGATAGGGGAGCTGAATGAGTTAACCCCCCATGCTAACAGGGATGGTAACAGGGTAGGGATATGGGGGGGAATCAGGATGAGGGGGAATAGGTTAAGGTAAGGAAGGGAACTAGGTGGAGGGTGTTCTCCCTGAATGCAGTGAGCCTGGGGAACAAAACAGCTGAGTTACAGACTCTCTTGGCCGTTGGGATGGTGGACATTGCTGCCATTACGGAGCCTTGTGCCACACAATACCAGGACTGGGATCTGATGATCACAGGCTATAAGATATATAGAAATGTCAGCCTGGTGGCGCTGCGGCTTGAGGTGCTGGACGCCACACCTTGCACTACGCTGGCAACCCGTGTTCAGGAATGAGCATGGGTCGCCAGGGGTTGGCAGGGTTGGGGAGAGATCGCCTGCCCGGAGGACTGCTCTCCTTCTCCTGGAAGGGAGGGTCATCAGCAGTCAGCGCATGGTTTCCCCCTAGTGAAAGCTGGAGGGCAACACCCCTGATGCTGCAGAAGTAAGGGGCAGGAGGAGGCAGACGCTGGGAAGAGCACGTACAGAAGCATGCGCGCTCATCCATTGGCATCATTGCATGCCTCCTTCAGCAGGGGTACCACTCCAAAAGAAAAAATCCCCAGCAGCATGAAGGCTGCTCACCGGCACCACCGCAGTCCTGCACAAGTCAGCTCCCTCCTAGGTCCACCCTCCGGGCCTACACGGTGGTGGGGTATGTTCCCGCCATGAAGCGACCAAGGAAGAGTAGAGTTAGTCAGAACTCTGCCCGGGACCGTGGCAGTAGCCAACCTAGCTGGCTAGAAGATGGGGGGAGGAACCAAAGGCACAACCTCCCTCCAGCCATGGAACTACAAATAAATTAAAAAAAATATATATATATATATATATATATATATATATATATAGAAAAGATAGAGGAATGGAAAGAGGGGGAGGACTGGCAATTTACATTAGAGAAGGGATAAGGTGTACAAAGGATGAGGGGAGGAGGGTAAAGCAGAGGCATTATGGATGCAGTTCCTTGATTATAAAAGTAGGAAACTGCAGACGGGGGTTGTGTACAGACCACCAGCTCAGACAAATGGCTTGGACAAGGAGTTAGCGGAGCAGATTAGAAGGGTATGCAGGAAAGGGAACACGGTGATCGTGGGAGACTTCAATCTACCTGGAGTGGACTGGGGAACCCCAGCCACCTTAAGCGCAAGGGAGCAGGTGCTACTGGATGCATTCCAGGATAGCTTCCTAGTGCAGATGGTCAGTGGGCCAACTCGGCTGGAAAACACTCTGGACCTAGTGCTAACTAATTGAGAGGCTGTGAGGGATCTGAGGGTGAAGGACCCGCTAGCTGGGAGCGACCATCAATCAGTGTGGTGCATGCTCAGCATGTGCAGGGAGATTGTAGGTACAGGAACCAAGGTGGCTGACTTCAGGCGGGCAGACTTTATCAAGATGGGGGAAATTCTGGGAAGGCACCTGGTAGGAATTAGGCCTGATATGGATACAAATCAGAAGTGGGATATTATCAAACTTTGGCTGATTGAGGCTACTGGGTCATGTACCAAGACGCTGAGCAAGAAGAGTAGGGCTAAGAAGCCAAGCTGGCTGAATAAGAAGGTTTTGGAAAGGATAAGGGCAAAAAAATAAGTTTTTCAGAGGTTCAAGAAGTCCAGAAGGGGGAAGGACAGGAAATTTTTCGCAAAGAAGTCCAAGGAGAAACATAGAAACATAGACTTTGATGCAGATAAGGACCGCTTGGCCCACCTAGTCTGCCCACTTCCCTATCTACAGGATAAGCTGCAGATCCCATTGAACCAACAGCCTATTTCTTCCTACCCCCCTACAAAAATTGCCTTATGTCTGTTTCATGTATTCTTGAATTCTCCCACAGTTTTAGACCCCACAACCTCCTCAGGAAGGCTGTTCCATGCGTCCACCACCCTCTCTGTGAAAAAAAACTTCCTCGCATTGCCCCTGAGCTGTCCCTCTGTCTTCAAATTGTGTCCCCTTGTTCTTGCACATCTCTTTTTCTGAAAGATGCTACCCTCTTGGACTTTGTTGATTCCACTGAGGTACTTAAACATTTCTATCATGTCCCTACTCTCCCTCCATTCCTCAAGGGTATACATATTAAGCTCCTTTAGCCTCTCCTCGTATGGCTTCTCTTGCACACCCTGCACCATTTTAGTTGCCCTCCTCTGAACTGCATCTATCCTGCCCATGTCCTTGTGGAGATGGGGTCTCCAGAACTAGACGCAGTACTCCAGATGGGGTCTCACCAACTGTCTGTACAGAGGGATAACAACTTCCTGTTTTCTGCTGCTGATGCCTCTCCCTATGCATCCCAGTATACCCCCAGCCCTCCCTACCGCCTTCTCACATTGCTTGCCAAACTTAAGGTCATCTGATATGATTACACCCAGGTCCCTTTCCATTTTTGTTGTTGTTACTACCTCCCTCCATTGTGTAATCTTCCCCTGGGTTTTTGTTTCCCAGGTGCATTACTTTGCATTTCTTTGCATTGAATCCAAGCTGCCATACTTCTGACCATTCCTCCAACCTTGCCAAGTCCCTTCTCATCCTTTCCATGCCTCCTTGTGTATCAACCCTGTTGCAGATCTTTGTGTCATCTGCAAAGAGGCATACTTTTCCTTCTAGGTAACCCGATTGGTCAGGGCAGCTAAGGTTTCCAAGGAGCTGAGGCTGGCACAGGGCATAAGGGAAGGGGAAACAGACATTTTCAGATACATAAAGAAGAGAAGGAGCTGCAGGACCAGATGATGAGGATTAGGAAGGATGGGGAGTGAGTGGAGAAGGGGACAGAACAGGTAGAAGCACTAACTGAGTACTTCTGTTCTGTGTTCACGAAGGAGAAGGGTGAACAGCTACCACAGGGGATGGGGAAGGTGGGCAAAGGGAGGAAGGGGTGACACATGGGGTAATTATGGAGGGCAGGGTACTGGAGGGTCTGAAAGCACTAAGGGTGGATAAGGCACCAGGTCCGGATGGCATTCATCCCAGGGTGCTAAAAGAACTGGCAGGCATATTGCCAGGGCCACTGGTAGACCTGTTCAATACCTCCCTGGACACAGGTTGCATACCACAAGATTGGAGGATGGCTCATGTGGTGCCCCTCCACAAGAGTGGCCCAAAGGATAAACCAGGCAATTAAAGACCTGTAGGCCTCACATCCATTGTAGGAAAACTTATGGAAGCGATCTTGAAAGTGAGACTGGTGACTTTTTTTGAGGAAAATGGACTCCAGGACAGTCAGCAACATGGATTCATCTCTGGAAGATCCTGCCAGACCAACCTAATTGAATACTATGACTGGGTAATGAGGGAACTGGATAAAGGCCTTGTAGTGGATGTGCTATATTTAGAATTCAGCAAGGCCTTTGATTGAGTGTCTCATGGAAGGCTGGGGGTGTAAATTGCAATCTGTAGGGGCAGGGACAAAGATGGTAAACTGGATTTTGAACTGGCTGAAGTGGAGGCAGCAACAGGTGGTGGTGGGGCACTCTCTTCCCCAAGAGCAGACAAGCAGGGTGCTGCAGGGCACAATCCTGGGTCCGGTGTTGTTTGGGTTATTCATATCAGATATCTCACATGGCATTAGGAGCAAGATCAGTCTGTTCACAGATTATACCAAGATAGGGGAGGTGGTGGACGACATAGAGGGGAGGCAGAGGCTACAGGAAGACCTGATGAAACTTGAGGAGTAGTCAGAAAAGTGGCAATTAAGCCTCAATGCGAAGAAGTGCAAGGTTAGGGGTGATCATAATGGGTAACACAAACAACTCCGCCCGGTGCAGGAAGGTGGCAGCTAAGGCCAACAAGATGCCGGGGTGCACTGTGAGAGAAATCTCATCCAGAAATAGGGATGTGATCCTGCCGCTGTACAGGTCACTAGTCAGGCCACATTTGAAGTATTGTGTGCAGTTCTGGTGTCCCTTTCTGAAGAAGGATATCAGATTGCTGGAGGGGGTGCAGAGTAGGGCAACTAAGATGATCCGGGGGTGGAGGGCAAAACCTATGAGGACAGGCTGACTGAGTTGAATATGTACACCCTGAAGGAGAGGAGGGATCGGGGGATATGATTGAGACCTTCAGATATTTGAAGGGGATTAACAAAATGAGTACAGAAGGGGTATTTAAGCTGAGGAGAGGAAGGGACACCAGAGGGCATTGTCTCAGGCTGGAGAGTGGAAGATATCAGAGAGAGAGAGAGAGAGAGAGAGAAAGATGAGGAGGCATTTTTTCACAGAGAGGCTGGTGGAGAAATGGAACACTCTACCCAAGGAGGTAGTATCCTGTAGCACAGTGGGCGGTTTTAAGAGGGCATGGAACAGAGTACAAGGGGGGGTAAAGGTGAGGAGGGAGAGGAGGATGGGGCAGCTGCAATATAAGGGTGCTAGCCATGCATTCGAGCAGACTAACTTAATATACCATAAGGCCTGTTTCTGCTGGCAGATTGGTATGTTCGTATGTAACAACATTCCACCATACAATATATTTTTCTTTCGTTGCCCAATAAAAATTAATTGTGCCAGACTTAGTGAAGGCATTGTGTCATGTGTTAAAGGTTAAGTCTTCTTTACAGAGGGTGTATCCTTCTGTCTGTTCAGTAGTCCCTAGGTAATAGTCTTGCTAACTTGGTAAAATGTATTTAGTGCTAGTTGTGAAGTATGGAAAACATATTCCTGCTTGTATGCAGTAACCGGCTAGCAAGACTTCAAGCTAGGTGCCACTAAACTGATAGAAGGGTGTACCACCCTGAAAAAAGGCTTAGCCTTTATCACGTGACACAAGCCTTTGCCAAGTCAATTAAATGGATTTGTTAAAACTGCAAAAAAAAAAAATGTCCTGCTGACATGCAGTAACTGGTTAGTGAGACTACAAGCTCGGGGCTACTCATCTGTTACCATCCCATTGGCCAAATACCAGCAGTTTTTGTATCCAGCATGTACAATTTCCAGCCAGCTGTCACTACTGGAGAAGGAACATTTTAATGAGTACTGTTGTGCCTAGTGGTATGTTGTTTATTGTTGTGTGATCATGAGGCAGTGCATCAATTTGGTGCTACATTCCTGCAAGGTTTATGAGCGTCACCTCTGCGGTAGCGACCAAGTTTATTTATTTTTGTGCCGGTATATTTAGGTGGGTACCAGGTCAATATGTCGTGTAAAGAATGCCGTAGGCAAAACCGTGCAGCATAATTTGGTGTGCTGTAAAACAGCTACAGGGTACAAAATACTAATTGCAAGAAGTGGTGAAGGAGCAGTAGTGTACCCGCCATAGCTGTTGGCTCGGAGGCAGTGATGCAGAGGATAAGACCTCTGCTGTGTGGCAGTCCTCCAAGCAGCTGCTGTGGCTCAGCATGTAGAGCTGCTGGCAGTGGAGGGCAGTGGAGTGTCTGTGGACTGATGGTTGAGTCCTAGTCCCAGATTACCTTTGGTATTTTTTTAACTGTTGTGCAGTCCACAATTCTCCCCCCTGCCCATGTTTCTCCCCATCCCAGAGTTGCCTCCCCCTGGAGGTGGTTATTATTATATTGAGGAGTTTGGGGTACAGCTCCCTGTAACGGGGGTGTAGTGAGCAGAGCCTCCCACAAAAAGCAATGTTTTCTGTGTGATGTGCAATATTATTACAGCTCAGCACTTTTACTAAGTGCTGTAGATGTGTATGTTGTATTGACAGCATGTTATGTTGCCACGCTTTTTCTGACCATAGCATATTGACCCCATGCCATTTAGGTGTAATTCCTGATCACTACCACGGTGTGTTGTTTTCGACTGTCACATACTGTATGTGCATGTGCCAATTCTGCTGTGACCCACCAGCTTTCCCATACAGTACACTGTAATACTGATTTAAGTATACAGTACTTTGTTGTATTATTAAGTAAGCCAAAAAGAAAATGGTAGGAGCCATTTAATAGTCCAAAGTAAATGTGATTCTTGGGTCGGGTGGATGTAGGGTGTTTTTGAATTGAAAGTTGTCTCTGCAAACTGTCGAGCTGCACTCCGCTTCACCAACACCGTATACAGTATATGCACCCCTCAAAACCACTTTACCCTTATTTTAGAAACCTGAGCTTCGAAGGCACTGTAGGGGACACATTGGGGAATAGACACACTGAATTTCAAGTTTATACTATAAGAAATTCAAAAGTTATGCCTGAATTTGTATGGTATTAGAGAAGTGAAACCTAGCCCTGCCACAAGACATTCGAGGTGGAAATCAAACTGTCGAGCTACCCTTACTTCTCAGACACCACACAGAAATTACCCTCGAAAACCATGTTACGCTTTGTTTAGAAACCTGGGCATTTGTGTGGTTTCAGGGGACAACTTTGGGAACAGGTATAATTTCATGTTTGTGGCACAAGAAATTCAAAAGTTATAACTTTTGTGTATTGCTAATGAAGCAAATGCATTGGCTGCCTGGAGACAGGTAAGATTCTCTTTCTTTTACACACACCAAACAGAAATAACCCCCAAAAACCACTTTACTTTTTTATAGAAACCTGACTTAGGGGCCAGACCTTGCAGAGCAATCAAGCTGTGCATCTGGGAAACTTTACCCTTAGAGTTGCAAGCAATAAACAAATAAACAAGACAATGAAAACACATACAAGAGTGTTACCATTCTCTTTCTTTTATTGTTTTCATTCTTTTACCGCTTTCACACTGCTATTTTGTGCTGCACTTAACGAACAGGTACTTTGCTTTATTTTATTTATTTTTGGGGGGGAGGACAGCAGGAGACTCTGATTTGTACATATAATGCACTGTATCATCCTATTTCTTTGTGTAGAAAGGGCCCCAGAGTCAAGAAAGGGGCTGGTACCAACGTGCAGTAGAAAAACATTTTGGTTTACTTACAGTACTATGTAATACACTAAAGGAATAATGTATGACAGGTTGTGTGTCATGCTGGGATAACGTCATGCCCTGGGTGACTAGGCACAAGGTCACAGGCTGAGTGCAACTAATCACCCCAGAAATGACGTTATCCCAGCACTACACACACCCTGAAGTGCATTATTCCTATTATACAAAGGCTCATTTTTAAAAAAAGTGAGGTAAATTATTAAAACTTTTATTTAGGCTGCATTTTTCTGTTATTTTTGAAAGGGTAGGCATACTTACAGAAAAAGTAGTGCAGATTATTTGTATTGTCCAATAAGTGGAGCTGTTGTTTTGAGTATGACTATGTCTTGTGTCTCACCTTCCGTATTACTTGTTCTGACCCACCCGCGTTTTTATTTCTTACTGTCTAGTTAGAAGAAGAGATTAAATTTATATTTTTATAAAATTTCGAGGTTGTTGCCAGTCGTCAGTGTGACTGGCTTCAGTTGTTCCAGCTTGAGGGTTAAAACAAATTTTAATATGGAGCAGGGACAGGGCAGCAGCCTGCTTCCGGTTTCTCAGACAGTTGTCGGATCGCTCAGTGTTTTATTTGGCTGATCAAGGAGGAAATACTGGGCATAATTTTGATATGTGTAGCAGCTTGCTGAAAAAAGTAGAGTAAGTGTTAGTTTTTTACTTTTATTCATAGCCCGAAGCCATCAGGTGTCCGTCCCGCTTCTAAGTGTAACTTTTTTTTTTTTTGCTTTGAATGTTACACAGTCAACAGCCCACGTCATCTCGCTTGGTTATTTCAAACTGCATTGTTCTTTTGGTTCTCCTGGTACAGTTGTTTTGTGGTTCTCCCAGTACAGTTGCTTTGTACCGGGAGAAAAATATCAAAGGACTGTGAGGGAAAAGTGGGAGTTTCCTTTGTGAGTGGCACCGTCAGTGTGTTGATGGTGTGTGGGGAGTGTACATTGTCAGCGGGAGTGCTAAAGCTTGTCGGAGGGATGGCTAGGGTCTGGGGAGTGATTTTTTTAAAACATTTAATGCGACTATAAATGGGCTGGGACTAGAGCCGTGATGTCATGCCAGGATAACTTCACGGCTCCAGTCCCAGACTGACCAATGAGAGCACTAGATTCTTTCTTGCCATTGTATACTGTACAGTAGCATGGCAGACTGCATCTGATCAATTCTGCTTAGTTCTAGGCCGACACTACCTGTAACTACACAATCCAGAATCCCCACTAGCAGACATCAACGCAGTAGTCAGCAGTGGGAGATTTAACAGCCTTCAGTGTATGTTTGACATTATACTGTATACTGTACACTCTGATCTCATAAAAGCTCTAACATGCATTGCAGGCTACTGGCTACTGAATCTCCCGCTGCTGGCTAATGCTCTGATGTCAGCTGGTAGGGATTCTGGGATTTGTAGTAACAGATATGGCATAGTAGTGTCAGCCTAAAACTAAGCAAACTACAGTAGTGGAGTATACTGTAATACAATCTGTAATACAGTGAATTCTGCTTAAGCGAAAAAAAGTGCACTTAAGCAGAATGTGCATTAATCCAAAATTCACATATCGGGAACCCCTTACTGCATATGGTGAAATTATCAAAGACACAAAACACAAGACACAAATGTCAGTAAAATACTCTACTTTATATTATTGCTTAGTGCATATTTTAAAAGCAGTATTGAACTGTTAGACTTAATGAAAAAAAGTTTTATTTAATCATAGCAGGAAACAGTTTTGTTATTTTGCTTTGTTTGCTATTATAGCCCCTCCCCCCCGCCAAAAATCGGAGGCTTACCTTAAGTGTCTCCCTGGTTCTCCTGATGCCCACTGCCAGACAGAAGTCCATTAAAGCTGGTAAATCCATGGTTGTTGGTGTTTTCTATTGATCTGCATGAGAGTGCCATGCTATGCCTCCACACTGTACCTTTAAGTTCCACAACCAGTGTACAGTAAAATGGCCTGGGCTGGGTCCAAGCACTACAGGGCTCGCGACCAACCAGGCGTTTTCCTCATCTGCTCCACTCTGCTGTCAATAATAGAGCTGAGGGAGCCCTACATGGTACTGTAAATAGTTACTACTAATTCATTGCTGCTTTTACATTAGAGCCAGTTGTTTAACCTGCCTTCTTTGCAGTGTACACTCCCCAGTGGGAGCCATCATGTTAGGTCTTGGACTTACAGTTTAAACCAAACAGGATCCTCGGGTTCTTAGGGGTCCTTAATACGGTGGCTTATTGGTAAGACTGTAGTTTTTGTAGTTTTTCAGGTTGGCACCTAATCTGACAAATGGGAGCACTGGAACTGTGATTGACAGCTCCCCTAGCCTACCAGAATCCAGAGAAACCGGACTAGTCTGAGAAGTGATAGAAAAAAAGAGCTCATTTGTTTCTGGAGTGCTGAAAGCTGAAAGCCAGGCTAGTCTCCTGTGTTTTAGCAGTTTAAATGTCTTGCCAGAGAGTGCCTGTATAGCCTCTATCTGCTGTCTCTTTAAGAGCTGCCTGGATTGCGGTCATAATTAATCTGAGAGGGAGCTCTGTTAGAAGATGTACTTGTTTTGTGATCATTTGTTAGAGTAGTAATGTATTGCAGTTTGCTCTAATCTGTCTTCTTTGCAGCATGGACAGTTCTGTTTGTTTCCATCATCTTGGTCCTGGACTGCAGAAATGGGCCATTCAGTACATTTGGGGCTCTAAAATAGAGCCTGCCTACAGGGGCTTGGTGGGGCCAAAACTTATAGGAATTGTAGTTTTGGGCTTTTGGCACCTAAAATAACCTGGAGGGGGAGCCCTTGTTGTGACTGACAGACAGATCAGCCAACGGAACCCTTTGAATCTTGGGGAAAGCCCCCCACTGCTTGCAGTTTCAGTTACATCTGAGTTGGGAAGTGAAGAAGTAACAGCTCGAGATAGTTCGAGCAACAATTCATAGTGGATTCATGCGGGAGAACTGTGGAAAGGCCTGAGGTGGCCTGCATGCCTGCCTGCTGTTCCTGAGGGGGAACTTGTGCTTTTTTCGGACTGAATCCGAATTTGGAGAGCAAATTAAGCCACTGAATTGTGACCAGGCTTTAACCTGAAGAAGACCGAAGATTTGCTGAATGCGATCAGCCTGTCAGGACTTCCAGCTATCTCTGAACTCTTGGATTGTGCAGAGACTCTGTAATTGCGACCGGAGAGCCATTTGCATGGTACAGTGGAATTTCCTTATATGTGAATGTGCTGTGTGCTTATCGTGGGTCGTGATTTGGTTCCCCACTGTGTGTCTGAACTGTGTTTTGCTTGCTGAAGGCTGTATCCATTTCCATTTGCCTGGGCCCTGCTACACTGGCCCAGCCAGAATACCTGCTACGCAGAGAAATTAATGGACGAGAGACCGGCCTGAGGATCAGCCCCCTGCTCAACGCCTTGAACAAGAATGATGCCTCGGTGATTCATGTGGGCCCTGCTTCTCCGGGCACTCCTGCTCAACAGCCTGCAGTCTTGATTTTATCCTGCCTGTGTCTAGTATTGGGTATCATGAGTAAACATCAGGGTAGCTCCCTGCAACAACAGCTAAATCTAAAAGTGTTGTCATCTGATTGTCTTGTTGCATTTTCTTTCACAAACTGAGCCCTTCGACTCCAGATTACAAATAATGTGTGTTGTGTATGATGCTTTCTTCCATCACAGGGCCCCAACCAGCTGCAACCTTCCTGGCTAGCCCACTGTTTTCCTAACTGGGTACCCAGAGTGTGTGATTGTGTAGGGACTCTGAACTGCATGCATAACTGTCTGGTTAATATAGCTTTTAAGCAAATCAACCTGATTACACCCATCCCTTGTTCAAGTCCCCTGAATAAATTAGATTTAACTTTGTTTGCATTTAACCTGACTGTGGTTCCAGTTTGTGCCAAAAGTATTGTACTGTTGCTATTTGCTGTGCTTAACCTTGTTTTACAGGGGTTGCCCAGGGTTAAGCTAGAGGAACCAGCCGTGGTGATAAGTGCAAACAATGTGAGTAATCACCTGGTAAATAATGGTCATTGCGAAAGTAATTATTGTGTATTGTTCAGGCCACACTAGAAGGGAAAGAGTTGCAGTGTCGAATATTTTAGGTCAAACGACCACTAATAACCCCTGACACCTCCGGGTGGAGGCACCCGTTTCATTACCCAGGCCCCTTAACCTGCTACTAGCCAGGCAGGCAGGGGTAGTAGCCCTTGGTATAGCACCTCCTAGGGGTTACACATGTATTTGAATTTCCTTTCCTATCAGCAGGCAGGGCATTGATAGACAGTCCATAAAAACAATGGGGTTTTATAGATTTCCACACAATTAAAGGTCTTAACTTGTCAGTTCTGTCCATATTACAGCACAGCAGTAGGGAGATTATCTCCCTGGTTTCTTCCCCCAGAGGCAACATCTAATTTGAACATCAGTATGCCATCAGAAGCTGCTCTAAAATACAGCCCAGTCTCATCACAGTTATACACAAGGTGACGAGGGTAATCTTTTAACAGTTGTGGCAGGACGCTGGTTAACCAGGTGTCAGCTGACTGAAAGTTGGCATCTTTCTTTTCGCCATAACACCGTTTGAATTTGATCCCATTTCTCTACTTCCACCTACTTAGCCAGCTGCTAGTAGGGGTACAATCAATTCCCATATTTTCAGCAAGCTGTTTTGCCTTCATTAAAAAAATAGAGCCATTAATGGGGACATAAGCTGTGCTGGTAGCTGAGAACCACTGCACTAAAGCAGCATAAACTTCATCACTCTAGCTTCCCCTCCTGCGTTTTCTGTCCTTGTTTTCTTACTTTTCCTACTCTGTATGTAACTTATCTCTGGCTTTAATTATATGGCATACAGTGGGTAAATCTACACCAAAATTAGCTGCAACATCTGACCTTTTTACTCTGGGCATATCAATACGCTGCAACAGCTCAATCTTCTGTCCTAATGTGAGTGTGACTTATTCTTTCCATCATATTCTCCTGTCTGCTTCCTGATGAACTGGATAATGCCCCTTACGTACAGGTAAACCGTACCTGTTAGCACCTCATGCATTTATCAGGAATGCAATTACCACCTTGAATGGCAGACTGGCTCTGTGAAAGATGACACATTGCTGAAATTTGCATAAGCAGATTGCATTAAAATTAAATTTTTAACATGGGGCTCTAATGCAAAAAAATCAGGAAACTACAAAAGTGTGTATTTAAACAAAAATTGCATTAAACCGAATTGTACTTAAAGGAAAACTCTTTAAATCCACGGCCCTCCACCCGCGAAAGGTTTACCACCCCGATCCAGCTTTTTATTTAGAAAAGCAAGTTTTTATCGTGCTGCTACTTACTTTATTTTTATTTTGAAAAGTCTGTGAACCAGAAATATGGCGGACACTGGGGGGGGCCTCCATTTACTGTAAAAATGTGGCGACGCACAATGCACTTCAAGACTTTTGTATTGAAGTGCATGGTGCGTCGCTGCACCTTTACAGTAAATGGAGCACCCCAGCTTCCGCCACATTCCCGGTTCGCAGACTTTTCAAAATAAAAATAAAGTAAGTAGCAGCGCGATAAAAACATGCTTTTCTAAATAAAAAAGCTGGATTGGGGGGCTAAGTCTTTCGGGTCGGGGGGCCATGGATTTAGAGAGTTTTCCTTTAAGTGGAATCCACTGTACTACCCTAAATAGTACAGTAAGTAAACCAGTATGTTTCTGGGCACAACATGAAAATTGGCACCAACCCCACACTTGAGTCTGTATTACTGTTGCTGACTGATTCCCTTCACAATACAGTACTATAGTATTTTCCATTTTTGTTCATTTTACATATGTGCTTTTAGTTTGTTACTTTATACTGTACTTTCCTACAGGTACTGGATTTTATTTTTGTTTTGTTTTTTTGTTTTTTTATTAAACATCAGAGGCCCTGTTACACTCAATAGGAGGTTCAAGTGCTGTACTTTATGTACACATACAATACTTGTACTTTTTTCTTGTTAGCCCTGTTACACTTGACAGGACAGAAGGAGTGCAGATAATAAAAATGCGTACACCACAACCATGTTTGTTTCTACATCTGGCACAATAAATACTGTACCACAATTCAAGCACTGTACACCATGGCCTCGGTGTTGCCGCCACCATGCACGGGTTAATACAGCTGTCATGCAGTTCCCCATTAGACACTCATATACAGTACCACCCCAGAGCCCTCAGACACCCACATACTGTCCCACCCCAGGCCCTCAGACACACATACACATGTCTGAGGGGCTCTGGGACATGTGGCTGTCTGAGGCCAATATGAGTGTCTAACGGGGAACTGCATGACAGCTGTATTAACAGGACAATCAGGAGCTTAAAGGGCACACAGGCAGAAAGTAAGGGGAGAAAGAAAAAAACAAACAAAAAAAAACAGAGGAAAGAGTAAGGATTGCAAACAGTTAAGGGGCCAGAAATAAGACATTATGGGAGTGGTGCAGTGCAGTGGCTGTGGAGCAGCAGTCTTCCGGGAGACATTCTGGAGGATGCGGTGTTGTCCCATCTGCAGGCACCTCTCTGGGCTGAGGTTGCTCATCTCCAGGATGAGTTGGCCAGGATTTGTGGGACCTCCTCTTCCATCCAGGGACCACCAGAGCCACTGCCATTGCCTCAGAGGTTGCCAAGAAAGAGGAGAGGTTGGACCACAGTGGGCTCAGGGAGGGTGAGGGTGGTGGAACAGAGGCGCATCCCTCCAGTTGTACATCTCCATAACTCCTATACCATTCTGGCAAAGTGTGGTTCCTCTATGGAGGCACCCACAGTGGAGACCAAGGAGGATGCTGGGAACCTCCACAAAGGAGACCCACAGGAGGGTGGCAGGGGACCCTGCAGGGGAAGGAAACAACTCCTGGTGGGGGACTCCATTGTTAGGAAGGTAGAACTAGGGGAGGAAGAGGAGAGGGAGGCAAGGTGCCTGCCTCGCGCCATGGCTTGGAGGGACAGTGAGCAAATCCTCAGGATGGCCGGAGCAGCTGCACAGGGGAGGGAGCCGGATGTCATTGTCCACCTAGGGACAAATGACCTGGCTAAGAAAGGGATTAGAGAAGTGCAGGAAGAGTTTGTGGAATTGGGAGGGCCTTGGACAAGTAGCATGCATGGTAAATCCTTCTCGAGGTGCTGCCCATCTATGACGTAGGAGAGGCTAGGGGTGTTCCGCACCATGAGATTCAATCAGTGGTTGAAAACTGGTGTGGAGCTCAGAATTTGGCTTCATTGGGGACTGGGGTCCACCTGGAGTGATGCAAGCCTATACTGGCATGATGGGCTGCATCTGTCCAGGAGGGGAACCAGGATCCTAGGTGATAGGTTTAAATGCTTCATTGGCAAGCATTTAAACTAGCCAAGAGGGAGGCAATGGAAAGGAGCAGGGAAATCCTAGCCCCCCCAAAAAAATCATGGTAGTAAGTGTGGTAAACACCAACATAGAGGTGTCGATAGGGAGAAAGGCAGGGGTAAATGGAGACAGTGACAAAGGCAAGAAGGACAGGGATGGAGCAAAAAGGAGTCAAGGCCATCAGGAAATGGAGGGTAATGAGTACCAATGCCCGTAGTCTGGGCAACAAGCTCCTTGAGCTGGTAGCCTTGATGGAAGAGGGATGCCTGGATATTGTAGCAGTCACAGAAACATGGTACACAGAGAACCATGACTGGGATGTTAACATACCAGGGTACATAACCTACAGGAGAGACAGGCAGGAGAAGAGGGGAGGAGTAGCCTCATGTAAAGGAAGGGATAAAAGCAACTGAACAAAAGAGTAAACAGGGAGGAGGAGGCACTGGGGTCACTTTGGAGACTGGAAAGGCACCACAATCCGCACAGGGGTTGTGTACAGACCCCCATGTCAGGGGGAGGGAATGGACAAGGATATGATAGAAGGCATTCTCAGAATGGCAGAGAAAGGGGAGATACTGTTGATGGGAGACCTGAATATGCCAGATGTAACCTGGAGCACATTTGCTGCAGCCACATCCAAGAGCAGGGCCATTCTTGATGCCCTACAGGTGGCAGGCCTCAGACAGCTAGTTTCAGAACCCACTCATGAGGGAGCAATTTTAGACCTCGTACTCTTAAACGGGGTCAGTGAGAGGATCTCAGATCTAGAAGTGGGTTGCCATCTGGGAACAAGTGACCATCAAACAGTGTGGTTAATGTTAAACTCAGCTACAGAGTCAAGTTGTGTAACTGGATGTGCTTTGAAACAACTGTGAAGCTACATGGGATATACTATATTGGACCAGATATCTGCAATGAATCTCTCTCTCTTGCTTACATCTGAGGGAAGTTTTCCTTACTTTTACATTGGTATTGCTTTGTGTTTAATTATTTTAGTTTTTAATTCAGGAAGGGGGTTTTCAAAACTGCTTATCTTGTCAGCATCTTCAGAAGGGCTGAAATAACTGCATATTTGATTTTCCTTGTGGCTAACAAACCACCAGGCTGTTTTGGGGCTGGGGAGGTTTACCTGTGTCTGACTTGGATGTCTGGATTTTTCTCTGTTTGATTAAAAGGTATTTTCTCTGTCAAATTGTTGTGTGGGCGTCTTGCTGACAGGAAGGCACTCATTATGCGCGATGGGTGAGAGCTTTAGCTGATTGTTTTGTGAGGGCACAGTTTAGGCTCAACCCTTCCCACCCCTCCCTCACCCCACCCACCCTGAAATAGTTCCTTTATATCTGAGGTTCTGACATAATTTCCTCAAGAGTGCAAGGTGCATATCACTGTCATATCCTCTCTAGCACACTGCACTGACAATATAAGCATACACATTGTGTAATATATATATTTCTATATAACAAACCAATCACACACGCTCGCACACACACACACATACACACACACAAACAAACAAAAAAAGAGTAGATAAACATGTGGGGAGTAGTGCAATGTAATGGCTGTGGGGCAGCAGTCTTCCAGGAGTCTCTCTGGAGGCTGAGATGCTGCCCTATTTGCAGACAACTCTCTGCCCCGAGGGAGGAAGTTGCCAATCTTCAGGCCACACTGGACAGTAGTAAGAGAACCTTCCCTCAGACCACACTGGACAGTAGGAAGGGAACCTCCCCTGTGCAGGGAGCACCATAGCCACCACCACTACCTCAGAGGTTGTGAAGAAAGCACAGCAGTTGGACCACAGTGGGCTCAGGGAGGGTGAGGATGGTGGAACAGAGGCACGCCCAGTCTATTGTTCCACTCCACAATCCATACACCATTCTGGGGGAGCATAGTTCCCCATGGATGCACCATGAGAGAAGACTGATGACAACTGTCACAAGGGAGGCCCACAGAAGGAGGCAGAGGACACCACAGGGAAAGAAAGCAGCTCCTGGTGGGGGACTCAATTATAGGGGGATAGAACTGGGGGGAGCAGGGAAAACTGAAGTAAGGTGCCTGTCTGGTGCCATGGCTTGGAGGGACAGGAAGCGCATCCTCAGGATCACGAGAACAGCTGCATGGGAGTCTGAGCTGGACGTCATTGTCCACCTAGGGACAAATGTCTTGGCTCATCATGAGATCAGAGCAGTGCATGAGGACATTGTAGAGTTGGGAAGGGGCCTAAGACAAGTAGCACACACAGTATCCTTCTCAGAGGTGCTGCCTGTCAATGGCATGGAGGAGACGAGGGTAATTAGCACCATGCAGTTTAATGAATGGTTGAAAAAATGGTGTGGAGCACAGGGGTTTGGCTTCATTGGGGACTGGGGTTCCACCTGGAGGGACAGCAGCCTATACTGCAGGATGGTCTGCATCTGTCCAGGAAGGGAACAAGTCTTTTGAGCAATTGGTTTAAATGCTTCATTGGCAAGCTTTTAAACTAGTCAAAGGGAGAGGCACTGATAAGCAGCAGGAAAATCCCAGCTTCTCCCTACAAAACGGGGTACTAAATGAGAAAAAGATCAAGGTAGAAAGGTCAGTGGGGGATACTGCAACAGAAGGTAAAGCCATCAAAAATTGGAGAGCAATGAGTACCAATGCCCATAGTCTGGATAACAAGTTTTCTGAATTAGTGGCCTTGATGGAGGAGGAACATCTGGATATCGTGGCAGTCACAGAAACATGGTACACACAAAACCATGACTGGGACGTAAACATACCAGGATACACTATCTACAGGAGGGACAGGGAGGATAAAAGAGGAGGAGGAGTAGCTCTTTACATAAGGGAAGGAATAAAAGCAATAGAACAAAAGGGTAAAGAGGGAGGAGAAGAAGCACTGTGGGTAAATTTGAGACAGGCAATGGCACCACAATCCATACAGGGTTGTATACAGACTCCTCTCAGGGAAGGAAATGGACAAGAACATGATAGAAAGTATACTTAGAATGGCAGAAAAAGGGGAGATATTGCTGATGGGTGATCTGAATATGCCAGATGTTAACTGGAGTGCAGTTGCAGCAGCCACTTCGAAGAGTGGGGTTATTCTAGATGCCCTACAGGAGGCATGCCTTAGACAACTAGTATTGGAGACCACTTGAGAGGGAGCAATCTTAGACCTGGTTCTCTCAAATGGAGATGGAGAGAGGATCACAGATGTAGAAGTGGGTAGCCATCTGGGAACTAGTGATCATCGAACAGTATGGTTCACAATAAACACAGCAACAGAGTCAAGCCATACAAAGGCAAAAGTACGGGACTTTAGGAGGGCTGACTTTGCCAAAATGGGTGAGTGCCTAAGGAATGCACTAGCAAATGGGCAGGAAGGAGGGGTGTAAGAACAATGGGAATAATAAAACTGCCATCACAGAGGTAACGAGCCTTTGTGTGAAGCAAATAACAAAACAAAAGAATGTAAGAAACCACTATGGTTCTCAAAGGAAGTGGCAGTGAAGGTTCAAGAGAAAAAGAAAGCATTCAGGAAGTACAAGGAATCGCAGAAGGAGCAGGATACAGAACTGTATCGGTTAAAGCAAAGGAGGCTGGGAAGGCAGTCAGAACAGCAAAGGCCCAAACCGAGGAAAGATAGCCAACTCAGTTAAGAAGGGGGATAAAACCTTTTATAGGTACATCAGGGAGTGAAGGACGACCAAGGAGGGATAGTGAGGCTTAATAAAGGGGAGGGAGGGTGGGCTGAGGGAGACTGTGAAAAGGCATAGATACTAAACAAATATTTTTGCTCAGTATTTACAAATGAAGAGGGGGAGGTACCTAAAACAAACAGTAGAAACACTCTGGATACAGAAGTTGATACCAGCCCATTTACAGAAGAAAGGGTTCTGAAAGAACTCTTAAAACTGAAGGTGGACAAAGCAATGGGGCCTGATGGGATTCATTCCAGAATTCTAAACGAACTAAGGGTAGAACTAGTGACACCACTGACTACCCTTTTTAACAAATCATGGGAGGATGGGGTGGTACCCGAGGACTGGAGCAGGGCAGATGTGATTCCCCTTCACAAAAGTGGGAGCAAGGCAGAAGCAGGAAACTACAGACCTGTTAGTTTAACCTCAGTGATAGGGAAAATGATGGAATCACTTCTGAAGGAAAGAATTGTCGAGTATCTAGAGGCCAGAGGGGCACAGGACCCTAGGCAGCATGGATTCACAGTGGGAAGGTCATGCCAGACAAATCTGATAGATTTCTTTGACTGGGTGACCAAAGTAGTAGATCAGGGAGGGGCTGTGGACATGGTCTACCTAGACTTTAGCAAGGCATTTGACACAGTCCCACACAAAAGATTAATATACAAGTTAGCCAGCCTGGGAGTGGGTCCCAAGATGACAGTCTGGGTAAAGAATTGGCTGGAGAATAGGACACAGAGAGTAATAGTAAATGGAGTCCACTCTGAAGAAAGGGGGGTTACTAGTGGGGTACCGCAGGGTTCAGTATTAGGACCTGTCCTCTTCAATGTCTTTATAAGCAACATTGCAGAGGGACTGGAAGGAAAAGTATGTCTCTTTGCAGATGACACAAAGATCTGCAACAGAGTTGATGCACAGAGTGGGGTGGAAAGGATGAGAAGGGACTAGGCAAGGTTAGAGGAATGGTCAAATGTCTGGCAGCTTAGATTCAATGCTAAGAAGTGCAAGGTAATGCACCTGAGAAACAAAAACCCAGGGGAAGAGTACACAATGGGGGTGAGATACTAATAACAGCAAAAATGGAAAGGGACCTGTGGGTAATCATATCAGATGACCTAAAGGTGGGCAAGCAATGTGAGAGGGCAGCAAGGAGGGCTGGGGGGATACTGGGATTCATAGGGAGAGGCATCACCAGTAGAAAACAGGAAGTTATTATCCCTCTGTACAGACAGCTGGTGAGACCCCATCTGGAGTACTGCGTGCAGTTCTGGAGACCCAATCTCCGCAAAGACATAGGCAGAATGGAAGCTGTCCAGAGGAGTGCAACTAAAATGGTGCAGGGTCTGCACCGGAAGACATATGAAGAGAGACAAAAGGAGCTTAATATGTATAACCTCGAGGAAAGGAGAGAGAGGGGAGACATAATAGAAACATTCAAGTACCTTAAGGGGATCAACAAAGTCCAAGAGGGTAGCATCTTTCAAAAAAGGAGGTGTGCAAGAACAAGAGGGCACAATTTGAAGATAGAGGGAGGACGGCTCAGAGATAATTTAAGGAAGTATTTTTTCACAGAGAGGGTTGTGGATGCATGGAACGGCCTTCCAGAGGTTGTGGAGTCAAAAACAGTGGTGGAATTCGAGCATGCATGGGACAGTCATAAGGCCATTCTAGGGGTTGGGGGTAGGAAGAAGTAGGCTGCTGGTTAACTAAGATCTGCAGCTTATCCAGTAGGTAGGGAAATGGGCAGACTGGGTGGGCCAAGCGGTCCTTATCTGCCATCAAATTCTATGTTTCTATGTATGTTTAAGCCATACAGAAGTGAGGGTACTGGACTTCAGGAGGGCTGACTTTGGCAAGATGGGAGAGTGCCTCAGAAAAGCACTAGCAAACAGGCTAGAAGGAGGTGTGGAGCAACAATGGGGAATCATCAAAACTGCCATCACAGAGGCAACAAGCCTTTGTGTGAAACAAATAAACAAATCAAAATGAAAGAAAAAGCCACTATGGTTCTCAAAGAGATGGTTGTGAAAGTCAGGAAAAAAAAGATAGCATTCCGGAAGTATAAGGAAACACAGAAGGAGCAGGACAGAGAGCTGTACCAGTTAAGGCAGAAGGAAGGAGGAAGGGAAGTCAGAAAAGCAAAGGCCCAAACTGAGGAAAAGATAGCCAACTTGGTTAAGAAGGGGTTAAAACCTTTTATAGGAACTTCAGCAAGCATAGAAAGACAAAGGGAGGGATAGTGAGGCTGAATAGAATGAACGGTGGGTAGGCAGAGGGGGACAGTGAAAAAGCAGGGATACTGAATAAATATTTCTGCTCAGTATTCACAAAAGAGGAGGGGGAAGTGCCTAATCCAATTAACAGAAGCACTCTTGATAAGGGGGTCGATCCCAGTCCTTTCACAGAAGAAAGGGTTCTGCAAGAACTCCTAAAGCTGAAGGTGGACAAAGTAATGGGGCCTGATGGAATTCACCCCAGAATTCTAAAAGAATTAAGGGGGGAACTAGTGAAACCACTTTTTAATAAATCATGGGAGGATGGTGTGGTACCTGAGGACTGGAGGAAGGCGGATGTGATTCCCCTTCACAAAAGTGGGACCAAGACAGAGGCAAGAAACTACAGACCTGTCAGTTTGACCTCTGTGGTAGGGAAAGTGATGGAGTCATTTCTGAAGGAAAGAATAGTTGAGTACCTAGAGGCCAGTGGGGCACAGGACCCAAGGCAGCATGGGTTCACAGTGGTAAGGTCATGTCAGACGAATCTAATATATTTCTTTGACTGGGTGACCAAAGCAGTAGACCAGGGAGGGGCTGTGGACATGGCCTACCTAGACTTCAGCAAGGCATTTGACACAATCCCACACAAAAGATTAATAGTCAAATTAACCAGCCTGGGAGTGGGTCCCAGGGTGGTAGCCTGGGTAAAACATTGGCTGGACAACAGGCCACAGAAGGTAATTGTAAATGGAGTCCACTCTGAAGAAAGAGGGGTTACTAGTGAGGTACTGCAGGGTTCAGTATTGGGTCCAGTCCTTTTTAATGTCTTCATAAGAGACATTGCAGAGGAACTGGAAGGAAAAGTATGCCTCTTTGCAGATGACACAAAGATCTGCAACAGAGTTGATACACAAGGAGGCGTGGAAAGGATGAGAAGAGACTTGGCAAGGTTGGAGGAATGGTCAGAAGTATGGCAGCTAGGATTCAATGCAAAGAAGTGCAAAATAATGCACCTGGGAAACAAGAACCCAAGGGAAGAATACACAATGGGGGGGGAGGTAGTAACAACAACAAAAAAGGAAATGGACCTGGGAGTAATCATATCAGATGACCTTAAGGTTAGCAAGCAATGTGAGAAGGCAGTAGATAGGACTGGAGATATACTGTGATGCATAGGGAGAGGCATCAGCAGCAGAAAACAGGAAGTTGTTATCCCTCTGTACAGACAGTTGGTGAGACCCCATCTGGAGTACTGCGTCCAGTTCTGGAAACCCCATCTCCACAAGGACATAGACATGATAGAGGTAGTCCAGAGGAGGGCAACTAAAATGGTGCAGGTCTGCAAGAGAAGCCGTATGAGGAGAGACTGAAGGAGCTTAATATGTATACCCTTGAGGAAAGAAGGGAGAGGGGGGACATGATCGAAACTTTTAAGTACCTCAGTGGAATCAACAAAGTCCAAGAGGGTAGCATCTTTCAGAAGAAGAGATGTGCAAGAACAAGGGGACACAATTTAAAGATACAGGGGGCACGGTTCAGGGGCAATGTGAGAAAGTATTATTTCACAGAGATGGTAGTGGATGCATGGAACAGCCTTCCTAGGAGGTAGTGGGGTCTAAAACTGTGGGAGAATTCAAGAATGCATGGGACAGACATAAGGCAATTCTTGTGGGGGGTAGGAAGAAATAGGCTGTTGGTTAACTAGGATCTGCGGCCTATCCTGTAGGTAGGAAAATGGGCAGACTAGATGGGCCAAGCGGTCCTTGTCTGCTGTCAAAGTCTATGTTTCTATTTTCTGTTTCTAACACCTCAGAGCCCTCAGACACCCAAAATACTGTACCCCCGAGAGCCTGCAAATTAACCTATAGTAGTACAGCAAACTACTGTCCCACTCAACAGCCCTCAGACACCTTCACAATACCCACCCCAGAGCCCTCAAACACAAAAAATATTGTACCCTCCCAAAGCACCTACATTTAAATGGTGCCAGATATGCATACCATGATTCACGTTCAAGAGTTCAGAGGTAATATAGTATAGTCTTTAAATATCAGTCCATTACTTAAGTCCACAGTTAAGACTCCACAGTCTTTCAGTCTTGGTGCTATTCTGAAGCTGTGATTATTTTTCAACAGTGGATAGGCTTATCCAGTTCCTCACAGGTCTCTGCCATGCTTGCTTTGGGGATCCTTGGTTGCCAGTTCATCTGGGGGGTTCTCAGTTGCTGGTTAGTCTGGGGGTCCTTGCTTGCTGGTTGATCTGGAGAATCCTAGGTTGTTGGCTTATCTGGGGCCCTGTCGGTTGCAACCCACTGAAGGGCATCTGCTTCCTTCCCCTCTGCCAGATGCAGTGCCATGGTTCTGATCTCCTTCTGCAAGACACCAAAAAAACAAACAGTGCAGTTGTGCATGTAGTATACCATATGTACAGTACTATAAATATACAGTAGGTTAATACAGTACATGTTAGAGATCATTTTAACCAAAATTAATTTAACTTAATGCAAGACAGATGCTTTAACATTAAAATGTGACTTTCTGAATCTCCAGTGCCGAACACGGGTGGGAACAATACTTAAACTCTATTGCACCATGGTAAAATGTGAGTGCCTGAATAGACAGTGCCAGCATGTGGGGGAACAGGACTTAAAATATAGTGCACCATAAGTAAAATGTAACTTCCTGAATAGACATTGTCGAACACATGTGGGAACACTACAGATTCATGATAGGCCAACATCTAAAATCCACTAATGATTACAAACTTAACTAATTAAGCCTGAAAATATGAAGAAATTATGAACAGTACTTTACTTACTCCATGTGCATGGGCTGCTTCCCAGAAAGCCCCAGATGCCAAGTCGTCAAAGAGATCTGTTCCGGACTGACCAGGACAAGTGTCACAGGGAGGGGTGCTGTTCCAGCCAAGTGCTGCCATCCATGGGGGGTACAAAGTGGCCTCCTGCTGTCTAATGAATTTGCTCTTCAGCTCTTCACCAGCTTTGCCCTGCAGTGGAAAAGAAATAAAATCAGGAAATATCCAGTGACATCATCGAGGGGTATGGCCACCTAAAACCTGAGCGCAATCTCTTCTCGCTAAAATCTCCTTGTCTCTGATGGAATGCTCTATCAGAATAACAATATTAGTCACAAGAGGAGTTCCAACAGAATGAGCAAGCATACCAAACCAAAATCAGCCCTTCCACCCGAGGATGGAGGTGGATCCAAAAGTGGTCTATCTTACTCGGAGCAGTCCCAAGCCTCTTAGGCCACTCAAGTCACAAGGGAACAATCTCCAAAACCCAAATGCACACTGAGGAAAATTGTCAAGTTAGACATGATTTATAAAGAGATTTTAGCCTTTTATGGTGATGTGAAAGAGGCCATGAAAGAAATTTGTAGCTAGATGACAACTCTTGAGCAACGGATCGACAACCTGGAGTGCCGGCAACTGCAGCGCAGAATTGAATCGATGATATTAAGGCCTTCCTTAAAGAAACACTTGAGACCCAAGCCTTTATCTTGGTGTGGTAGGAAGACTCTGAAAATAGGGTGAGATGCAAAAATATCAGCCTGTATGGTCTCCCCAAGGTCTCTGAGGGCTCAGACTTACCTGAATTTCTGGACTCCATCTTCAAAACAGCCCTTCATTTAGGACTAGACTCCCCCATTGACATTGAGTGCACACACAGTGCACTCAGGTGTAAAAACATCCACCCCTGATGCAAGACCGCGATTGGTGATAGTGTATTTCCTCAATTTTTCCATGATGGAAAAAATATTGCCACAGGCATCGAAAAAAAGGTGGTGCACTATGGACAACCCCATATTCTTTTTGATAATGACTACGTATCTGATACCATGTTTCTCCATTGGGAGTATGCTCCCATACTCTTAGTACTTCATCAGCAAAACCTGAAATTTTGAACACCTTACCTGACTCACCTGTAAATCTAATTTCCAGAGGAACAAAGTGTAAAGTCATGCATATAGGGCACAAGAACCTGGGAGCAATAAACCAAATGGAAGGAGAGGTACTAATAGTCACAATGCAGGAAAGGGACCTGGGATGACCATTTCTGATGACCTAAAGGTAGCTAGACAGTGTGACAAGGCAGTGGGAAAAGTTAGTGGAATGCTCAGATGCATAGGGCGAGGTGTGACCAGCAGAAGGAGGGACATAGTATTGCCTCTGTATAGACTACTGGTGAGACCCTATCTCGAGTACAGTGTTCAGTTCTGGAGGTCCCATCTCAGAAAGGACATAGATAGGGTGGAAGTGGTACAAAGCGGGGCAACCAAAATGGTGCAGGGCCTTTACCAGAAACCCTTTGAAGAGAGACTCAAGGATTTAAACATGTACTCCCTGGAAGACAGGAGGGAAAGGGGGGATAAGACAGGGACATTCAAGTACCTAACAGGGATAAACAAGGTACAGGAAGGGAGCATTTTCCAAAGGAAAAGATGCTCAAGGACAAGGGGACACAATATGAAGCTGGGAGAGGGGCTCAGAGGTAATGTGAGGAAGTACATCTTCACAGAGATGATGGTGGATGCTTGGAACAGCCTCCCAGAGGAAGTGGTAGGGGCTAAAACAGTCACAGGATTTAAGAATGCATGGGATAGACACAAGGGAATCTTAGAAGCAAGGGGGATGTAAGCCAGAGTCCAAGCAGGGTCTCTGGTGGAACTATAGGCAGGGAATTGTGGGCAGGCTCAGTTGGTCAAGTGGTCCTTATCTGCCAACAACTTCTATGTTACTGTGACACAAAGAATATCATATGGTTGAGGAGGCCCGAGCAGATCTACTTTACAGAAGTATCACTATCCCTAACAAAGGCCATAGGGGTTCAGCTCCTCCATCCCTCCCTACAAGCCACTGAGATGGCAATCTACCTTAAACTCCATGCTGCCTAAAAAACATGCTGCTGTAACAATGGCTTCAATCAAAACTCACCTGTAGTCCTTCCATCGTGGAATGCCACACACTTGACTGTTCTGTTTCTGACACATTGACTTTTGGCCACTTCATGTATCTGATGAGGTGAGTTTGTGTGTGTGTTGGGGGGTTAGGGAGCTCTGTGCAGTGCTAGGATAATTTTCCAACATCCTAGCACAACTTCCTCAGTCAGTCTCATGTGCATGGTTTTCACCATGACCGGCAGAGACTAACGACACTTCCAAACTGTCCACTAGTTTGGCTAAATCAGGGTTGAGTTTCTTCAGAGTCACAATGCAAAGTGCTGGCACAGCATGTTCTGAATCATGATCCAAACCACCCGCCACCACTATTTAGTCGAACACTTGACTAACCAAGATTATTTGGTCTCAGTCCACAAATGTACGGTGTTCATTATAGTCTAATGTCCCCTTATGGGCATGGTTGGACATCACTGAACAATGTGCTTGCCCTAGTTCCTCAAACATTCTTACATTTACTTTGAAGCCATCAGTCTGTTTATGTCTAGGACAATCATATATTTTGCACATGTATTTTTATCAGAATCTATGAGACACCAACCCAAATATTTATGTAGAAATTCTTCACATGCCAAGTCTGCACAATTGACCATATGGATATAACCAGGAACTGTAATTTTTATGGTGCCAGCATGCCCTATAAAGCAAAAGTCCAAACATGGCTAAGTTTTTAATTTGGCACGTTCTAGATCATACCCCCTTAATTTTATAATACTAAATTGAGAAAGAGAACCAAAATAGCCGGGATTCATGATAAGAAGAATGTTTCTACTTGTTGATATTTAAGGTGCAAGAGTTACAAAGCAGCGTTGGCATTAATGCAAGTAAGCAATTACAATTTAAAGTGACAGTGACAGTTTTCTGAACAGCAGTACAAGCGGAAATAATTTCTCCATTGTCACAAAAAGTCGCAATAAAAGAAATAAAAATAATGCAGACATATGTTATCCCTAGATCTATGTCTAGGGTACAGGCAACAAACTCACCCACCAGTACCGACTGATGTCTACTTGAGATCCTAGGAGTTGGGGTGGCTCAGAGTTCTCCTTGACTTGGGTTGTTGTGGATTTATATACTCTTATCAAGGCAGGAAAATAAATGATTCAGTATTCTGATAGCTTTCAGTGTCAGACCAGTTTCTACAGGCTCAGGTGAATTTATTCAAAGGTTAGGGGTTAGAAAGCTATCAGTTAGCTCAAAACATCTAATTAATAGGGGAAACATTTGGTTTGATGTCATGGAATTACATCTGGGATGGCCAGGGTAATTTTTTTCTTAAATACAAAAATAAGTCTGAATCTTCGAGTGGGACATGCAGTCTGGGTTTAAACAAAAGGTGCTATGACCCACATGGACATCTAGCAGTTCAAGTGGTTAGCTGTTTCCAGGAATATACAAGCTTGACCTGCAGTTGATCTTTTTGTGGTCACATCTGACAGTTAAAAATATATTGCCTTGTGGTCACCAGAGGAAAACATCTGACAGCTGACAGTTCACACTTAGCTGTGCTGCTCAAGAGCAAAAACTGAAAAGAGTTTGAAAGTTCACCCTTAGTAATTTGTTTTGTTTAAATTTAATGAAATAAGAGTCAAGTACCTAACTCTTGAACTTGGCTATGATTAATGTCAAACACACCATAAAATTCACAAGTAGATATTAATTGCAAATTGTTAATTAATTAGTAAAAAGCAGTTGTCCAAGTAGTGAACTTGGCCACAATTAAGGTTAAGCATACACTAAAATTCATAAGTGAGTACTAATTGTAAACAAATAACAAAGCAGAGTCCCAAGCTTTAAGCTCGACCATGTTTATATGCTTGAAAGCTGTCAGGTGGAATCTGAATCACGGTGTCCAGCTTGGGGTTCCAGGAGGAATGTTTGCAGCAATCCACCTGGATGCCATGAGCCCACGTTCTGGGTTCATCTCCTCATTGATTGGTGGTAATGGAGCAATGTAATGTAATGTAATGTAGCAGTGAAGCAATGTAGTAATGGGGTAGAAACCAATGGGACGAGCCTACCCAGTGATAGGACAGGCAAAGCCAATGAGGCAGGCTAAGCCGGTCCCAGTGATGGGGCAGGCAGAGCCAGTGAGGCAAGCAAAGATGGTCCTGGTGATGGAGCAGGCAGAGCCAGTGGGGCAGGCAAGCCCAATGAGGTCTGTATAGGATTGCAGATGGGGCAATTCCCTCTGCCGGTACGAAAGTGCACTGGAGGATAGAAGAGAGGATTTACTGGTTCATGTAATGGGTAAATTGTTAATATATCTGTAAAAAAGACTGTCATGTCCATTGCAGACAAGTGTTAAACAGTCACATAGATCTAGGTGGTAGGCCAAAATGTGTCTTCTAAGTTGTGCAGATATTCCTTTTTGGCTGGAACTTGAGTATATCAAATCACAAATGATGCACTGGACTCAATTACCAATGTAAGGTTGAATGAACAAGGCTGTGACTGAAACTGTTTGCTTTCCCACATGAAAGGAGGGCTTTATTTCATGATGTTTTAAACAGGACAGAGCAGTTCTGAAATAGCGGGGGCCTCAGTTTAAACTAACCATCTGCAAGTTAATAGAAAAGACTAGTGAAAGTGAGAGTATAGTTCATCGTCTGCAACAGCACAGTAACATAATGACAGCAGTAATGCCCAATATTACCAATATTATATGAAATGGTGATGTCAGCCAACCCAATAGCCATTTTATCCAGTTTACTGGATTTAGCCAATGCCATTCGCCTTCTTCAGTTATACCACCAAATATTGATTGAAGGGCATAAGTGAATTTATGCTTCCAGTTGGAAAACTGTTTCCAACTGCTCCAGTTCAAGGTTCACCACTTGTTCTTGCAACGTGGTTACTTCTTTTTGTAACGTGACTATGTTTTCCTCCATTAAGTCAATGGTTTTATTAACTGATAGAGTATCTCCTTTTTTATAAGTATGTCTCCCCTAATTAACTGTACATCTTCCTGCAGTGTAAGTATGTCATTTTTATCACCTTTATGTCTCTTTGCATAGTGTGTATTGTATATCCAAGTTTATCTATTTCCATTTTGACTATTGCCTATTGAGTGTGTAGGGTGAATCTAAGAAATTGCATAGTAGCAAGGACTGTATTTAATCTAGATATTGTATGTTGGATAATACTTTGTTGAGTGCTGGTATACGTGTGAGATTGTAATACAAGAGAAAAGGTTAGCTGTTCAGCAATACAGTTATAATACATTATGCAGAAGTCTGTAATATCTCTCTCCAGAAACAACCTGAAATAAGGGTGGGAGAATCAAGGTTACCTATGGTCCTACTGACTAGTAGTGTGTTATTTGGCAACATGTTATATGGGTAATACATGGTGCTGAAACCCTGAAAAGGCCAACACCACTGAAATATTGAGGTGTTTGTGAGTTGTGGAACACAGATAACAGGTTGTATAAGTAAAAACAGGTTAGACTGTAGGGGTATTGGTGGAACAACATGTAGCTTGCCTGCATATGAGCTGATGGTATGAGTGAGCCTGGTTACTTGCAGTTGATATTTGACCAGGTAAAAAACAGAATTCTGTCTTGCAAGCTAGTTCTCCATCTGGACAGTCACCACTTAAACGGGGATACAGATGCATATTGGCTGCTTCATTCAAGTCTTCTGCCAGACTCAGTTGGTTTATTAGTTCCATATGTTGATTACTTAAATATGTAATCAGGTCCTTCATATTTGACCCCAGATGTTCTAGGGCTTGTTGATATTCCCAGTTGGTGTCTATGTTGTACTGATAGGAGTATGCTAGTGACCGCTTGTGGTGTTTCAGTCTTGGCGATTTTACTTCAGTACACCATAAAATTCTGTATGCTGATCCATATTCATATATATCAGCTTGTCAGGCATCCATGTAATTGGTATGTTTACAAGAAAAGAAATGTGTAGTAAGGTCCAAAGGTTTTTGTTGTGGGGGCATATATGACCTTCCCACATCTTGAATATCTCTCTGTTCATTATACCATGTTTTCACTGGTACTTGCAAGTTGATTACCAGTGGGGGGCAGCCTCAGGTACAGTTCCAAATCCCGCACATTGCCTTATTTGGAGGTGGCTGGTCTCAGGCTGCAGTTTCTTTGCAAGGCACATACATGAGGTGGGGAACAGATCTATATATCTGAGTTAACGAGAGTGTTGATGCTTCAGTGTAATCTATTATGCAGTGGACTCCTTATCTGAGTAAGTCTCTATTTACGTTGACATTTTTATAGTCAGTACTTTGGTGTCTGGTAACATTTGTACAGTAGTAGATCTTTGGAATTTTTGAGCTTCCAGTTGCTTCATTTTCTGATGTAAGGTTATGACATGGCATTTCAGTGCTGCTTACTTCCCTTGCAATATACTAACAGTGATGCATGAGTCTATAATATTGTCCATATTTCTTGACAAATCCCCCAATATGAGACAGGTGAAGAGTCGTGGAGTAGTTCTTTTGACAGTCCTGGTGTTGCAGAGGGTCTTCAGTCACACTTTTCTGGGTTCTTGCAAGATAGTGTATTCCGGAATATTCTTGGAACCATTTGGATATAGAATTGTTGTCAACAAAGTTACACCAATAAGCAGTTAAATTCACTGATATGGTCGGCTGATCTTCAGTCCATTTGAATATGAGTTGCAATGTACTTTTACTCTTTTCAAAACTGCTTGCAGTCTGTTGAGCAAAGGCAAGTGGTACTGAGGTGGCAAGTAGTCCATATAATTTGTAATGTCCATGCTAAGGTTGTATTGGTACAGGCAAGCTTAATTGCTACAGGCACGCATTCAGGATATTGGTTTTCCTTTTCACCAGTATCTTGACTTGGCTTGTTGGTTGTGCCTGCAGGGGTATAATTTGTGTGTTTCTGGGTGTAAGGCATGGATGGTGTGTTGGCATTAGTATGGTACATTGAGTGTGCTGTGGATGGGGATCCAACTTGTTTGGTAACCTGAGCTTGGGCTGCATCATTGGTAGATGCATTGGATGACAAGGTGTTATGGGTCAATAAGACATTTGGGCTGGTGTTGTGTGGTAAATAAGAAGCATAACTCAGAAATACCACTATAGCAAGAAAAAGTGATGCAGAGATGCTCTTTTGCAATATTTTACATGTTGGGTGTTTCTTTTTCTTTATGGATTTGCCTTCATGAGATGCCACATGAACCTTGACAGTGTCAGTCGGCATGGTGTAAGGCGTATTGGTCTTTTTTAGAAATGGCTTGGATTCACCACGCTGCACCATATCATGCTAGAGGTGATAAAACTTTTTAAAAATGCAGTATTTTGTTACAGTAAATGCTACAATATTATCAAAAATGCAATATATATGAGTATGTAAAGAATCAGTATATAAATAAATCTTGACAGAGCCCCCTGGAGGTTTCTCTCAAGAATTTTTTTTTTTTTTTGCAGTAACATAATCTGGGTGTTGCTTTCCACCTAGGGATTTTGCCTGTTCTGTTGCAGGTTTTAAACTTTTTAAACATTTACTTGAACACTCTAGCAAAGGCAAAACCATTACAAATACTGAGGGGGATCAGAAAAGCAACACAAGCGGTAGCAGATGAAACTGTAATTTCAAAATCTGTAATCTTCTTCCCTTTGTTTCTTCGGGGTAAGAGACCTTCAGCCTCTTCAATCTCTGGCACATTAGATCTTGGTTCAAAGAGATGAGAATCTTTAAGAAAAAGATGGGGATATGCACATATTAAGCATATTAGTTTGCACCTAGAAAGATTAACTCGGCCTTGCCGCTGGGTGTCTTGTGCAAGCTCTTGCATTCGGTGAAAGCTTCGGACTGGTGGCAATGGGTCATTCAAGGCTCGCTGGGCATCACATATCAGTTTTCTGAGTTCCCAGGTTCCTCTAGCTGCCCCAGTCCTTTGACCAGGAAGGAAATTTGCTGGGCATCCCTGCATTCAGACAGAAGGATTATTAGCTGCCATCTGAAATGGAGCATTTCTTTAATTGTGAAATGTGGACCCATTTAGGTTTGTTTTTTATTTGCAAGAGCATGGCATTATTGGAAATTTGTTTCATTTGCATTGGTTTTGTATATTTGGGCCCCATGGGGGTAGTCAATAATTTTTTCCAGCAAACCCAGTCTCCAATGTTATATGGGTTTAGTGGTGGTTGTACCTTTTGTCTCAATTCAATCGGGTCCTGTCTGGTGTCAGAATTCAGGACAGTCTGTATTTGTATTTGGGCTCCAGTGAGAAGTTGATAAGATGACAAGCCATGTTTTGAAAGTGGTCTGTTTCTGAGGTGCATAAGTGCCACGGGCAAACTTCTAGTCCAGAATTTGTTTTGTCCCATTCTCAAGGCTTGCTTTAGCTGTTTATTAACATTTTCCACAAGACCTTGTGACTGTGGGTGGTACAGAGTACCATAATGCCAATTAATGCTACATTTTTTGATTATGTGCTCAGAAACATGGACATTTTTAAAATGTGAGCCCTGGTCTGAATGCATATGAGTAGGAATTCCCCACCGAAGGAAAATTTCCCTAGTTAGGGTATCCACTACAAATTTAGCCGTAGTTGTCGGTGCTGGAAAGGTTTTAACATACTGTGTAAAATGATCAATGATTACTAAAAGATACTTCTTATTTTCACTGGGAGAGAGTGCCCCACGAAGTCAATATACACTCTCTCCCAGGGCTTTTGAGAACTTTCTTGCAGATTGGGAGTTGGAATTGGCTGGGCCTGCTTATATTACTGACAGGTTACACAGCTATTCACATATGTTGTTATATCTGTCATCATGGAAGGCCAATTAAATTTCTGTCTTAAAATTCTATAGGTTGCTAATGCCCGGGTGTACATGTCTTGTGCCTGTGTGGGCTAAACGGATAAATTCCCACCTGCAGGAATTGTCATTTACCAAAAAAGTATTGCTTGCTGTTTTCTCAATTAGACCTACCGACTCCCATTTCTGCAATTCTTGGAAAACCTTACTGTCCAGGAGGTGGCCAACATCCTGTCTAGTCAGGTGGATCTCCATCATGGCTTGACTGGTGGGAAGCGGGGGTGGCATGGTGCAAGCTAGCTTTGCTAATTTCTCTGCCTCTGTGTTACCATAACAATGCCTGGAAAAAATCCTGTCATGTCCACGCCCTCATACGTGGGATACTTTGTGATCTGGCAGGACTAGCAAGGTCACCTGCTTGCATAATCTCATCCCAGTCTGATGGAAATGCATCAGGCTGTTGTGGACGTAGAGTGTAGTTGTGTACTATGTAACCGCTGTCAGTAAAAATAAAATTTGGTTTATATTTTAATGCTTCCTTTTATGACAAAACTTCAGCATGCTGGGCCGACTTTGCCTGAATTGGTATTGCTTCCCATTTGTCAATAGAGTGATCTCCTCCTGTGTCTTATGGCCTGTAATTATGCCTATTCCTGATTTTTTCTTACCATTTATAAACTGAACACTTCCATCTGAATATCCTATAATACTATCATTTGGTATATTTGCCCAGGAGATGTATTTTAAATTTGGGGGACTGCCTTTACTATCTGTATGATGGGCATAGTGTTCTTTGTCTATAGTAAAAATTATTTTTTCTGTATTTAATAGTGCACTTATGTGCAGGGTTCGAGCCTTGTTTGGGGTTAGTGTTGGATTTTTTATCAGTTTGTCTCCACATTGGAAAATCACCCTGTATGATAAAAGATTAAGTTATTTTTGTTTCTGTAAAGCTGCAGGATAATTATTATAATCTGTGTCAATATGGATGTCAATTGGCAGTGATAGGTTGACTGGTGTCAATTTGTGATGCGGTAGCACCCCCTGCTGTAACTGCTGTGGAAGTTCTTCTTTGTCTTTATCCCATTTAAAATGTCTTGTTAATTGATATAGGAGTTTTGTTATTGCAGCATAGTTTGGGATGTGGGTTCCAGCAAAATTGCACAGTCCTAATATGAGCTGTAGTTGTTTTTTTGTTTGGGGCACGGTGATGTGTTTTACTTTCTCTAGATAATCATCTGTGAGGCGTATGTTTTGGTTTATTATTTTGCCTGAGTAATTTACTTTGTGTAAGCCTATTTGGCTCTTTTCCCAGTTAATTTTGCAGCCTTTTTCATGAAGTCTTTTTGCTACTTGTTGTAGGGTGACAAAGTGTTCATCTGGGGACTCATGACTAAAATAGATAGAATCTATGTAAATTCTTATAATGGGAATATTTTCCAAATCACTGGTTATGACTGAGTGGAAGATATTTGGGGAGTTCTTATATCCCTGGGGGAGCCTTCTGAAGCAATATTGTTTATAATTTACAGTAAATGCTGTTTTAAATTGGTCCTTGGGGTGCAAAGGAGTGGAAAAGAATCCATTTGATACATCAAGAACAGTTTTGTAAGTTTTTATTGGGAGTGATTCCCATTGCTGTAACGTATCAATATTTTGACATGCTTAGTCTCTAGAATATTTATTTAATTGCCTGTAATCTACCACTAGGCAGAAAGATCCATCTTTTTTGGGTACTGATAGGACAGGTGAATTAGTGAAGGAAATACATTGTCTAATAATATTGCCTCTTAAAAGTATTTGAATTGCTTTCATTAATTCACCTTTGTACTGTGTTTTAATGGAATATTGTTTCTGCCTGGAATGTGTGTTACCATGTATTCATACTGGGGGCATTTCTATAAATCCTGCATATTCTGGCTTAGTGGTTTCTTGAATTAGTTGTTGAATGTGGGCTTTATAATCATGTGGCAGGTCCATTTGAAATGGGGGTTGATCAGTGACAACATTTAACAGGGCTAGGTGTCTGGCATCCTGTGCTCCTAAAACACCCTGCACTGATATATCTGCTATTATTGCTCTTGTGGGGTAATTGTTCATTTTAACTGAGATCTCTAATCCTATCACTGCTGGCTGGCCCATGATTGTATAGGGTGTTTTCTGTTTGTAGGCTGAGAAATCAAATGGGTAGTTTTCTGAGGTGCAGTACTGAAAGTGTAGAGCTCGAGTCAATAAGCAAAGTTTCCTCGACCTCTGCCTCGGTTGTTGCCCCAGTAGGGTTGATCCCTGCCTCTATTAAGATGTTCATGGGTGTGAAGATTATACCTGTATTCACATGAATTTTGTGGTCTGGAACTGGGCTGATTAGATTGCTCTCCCAATAGGGAGTGCTGTGATGCAGGCTGTCGAGGGGTGGTGTCCTGAAAGGACTGCTGCACCAGGGTTGAACTTTGTTCTCTGGTTTGTTTTTCTTTACAAAAAGGCTGCTTTTCTTGCTGGTTTAATTTTTGATTTTGATGTAATAGTTTTAATTTTTTAAATGCCTCATCCCATGGTAAGTCTTGTATACTATGGAGGTCAAACTGAGTTTGGAGTGATGGGTTTAAATATAATCTCAGAGCATCTACATCCAGGTCATCAACCTCACAATTTAAATGATATAACTGTAATATAAATGTAATGGAATTGCATCTGGGATGGCCAGGGTAATTGTTTCTTAAATACAAAAATAAGTCTGTGTCTTCGAGTGGGACATGCAGCCTGGGTTTAAACAAAAGATGTTATGACCCACGTGGACATCTAGCCATTCTGTGGTTAGCCTGTTTTCAGGAATGTACAAGCTTGACCTCCAGTTGATCTTTTTGTGGTCACATCTGACAGTTAAAAATATATTGCCTCATGGTCACCAAGGGAAAACATCTGACAGCTGACAGTTTACAATTAGTAGCTGTACTGCTCAAGAGCAAAAACTGAAAAGAGTTTAAAAGTTCACCCTTCGTAATTAGTTTTGTTTAAAATTAAAGAAATAAGAGTCAAGTACCTAAGTCTTGAACTTGGCTATGATTAATGTCAAACACACCGTAAAATGCACAAGTAGATATAAATTGCAAATTGTTAATTAATTAGTAAAAAGCAGTTGTCTGAGTAGTGAACTTGACCACAATTAAGGTTAAGCATACATTAACATTCATAAGGGAGTACTAATTGTACTAATTGTAATAATACTAATTTGTATGTACTAATTTGAGGAGGCAGTATAGCGCAGTGGTCTAAGGCTCTGAGCTGCAAATCTGGTGACATCCAGCAGACCAGACCTGGGTTTGAATCCCACAGCTTCCACTTGCATACTGTGTGACCCTGAGCAAGTCACTTAACCTCCCTGTGTTCCCAGGTCGCTCCTGCAAAAAAGCTTTCAGCTTAGTGTGCTATACCTGGTTAAACAACTAAATTAAATTGTAAACAAATAACAAAGCAGAGGCCCAAGCTGTGAGCTCAACCATGTTTATATGCTTGAAAGCTGTCAGGTGGAATCTGAATCATGGTATCCAGTTTAGGGTTCCAGGAAGAATGTTTGCAGCAATCCACCTGGATGCCATGAGCCCACGTTCTGGGTTCATCTCCTCATTGATTGGTGGTAATGGAGCAATGTAGTAATGGGGTAGAAACAAATGGGACGAGCCTATCCAGTGATAGGACAGGCAGAGCCAGTGGGGCAGGCAAGCCCAGAGAAGGCTGTATAGGATTGCAGGCAGGGCACCTGCTTGATTCCTTGAATGCTGGGGGGGCGGGAACAAGACTGGTCTAGCTTGGTTCCCCCTTCTGACTTCCCCAGATAAGTTGCTCCTTCTTTCTTAAAGAGCAACTCTCTATTATAATAAAAAGCTTGAAAATACTAGATTAACACTAGATTTATGTTTTAAATTTTTGTCTAGTTACTTATTTTTTACTTTATCCTGCTGTTAATCCACTAAATGTTGTAGATAATGCAGTACGTATTTCACTGAGTCTTTCAAAATGTATCTGACTCTCCCCTGCTAACTACACAATTGCTGTTTGTGACACCACAGTCTGTTGTCATGATGAGCACTATGATGTCATAAGCAAAGGCAATGTGAGATTAACAGGGGAGAGGCAAATATTTTGTTTTCTACACAGACTTTTTAGATGGACTACCAAGACATGCTGTAAATCTTGGAAAGGAACATTGAAAATAAAAAAAAAATGTATTCGCTAGTAAATTATAACAGTTGAAACATCTTATTTATAAAAGCACATGCTAAAGTGCAGAGTTGCTCTTTAACTTTAAGATGGCTTCACCCAGTCCTCTCTGTTTAGAGGGCCTCAGTAACTGATTTTGTAGCTTCAGTTGGCTATCCATGGGGGTGATGCTCTCCCAGATGGGCCACTCATGCTGACAGTACACCACATTCTGGATGTCCATCACCCTTCCCAGCTAGATGCAGGCTGGGGGGGGGGGGATTTGCTTGGCTAGGTAGTTCCCAGATTACCGCTGCCACAGTCTTTTCTTTGAGGACTACCCCTCCTTTTTTTGCTTTCCTCTCCCTTCCCTGTACCCTGCTCCCCAAAGTGTTTCCACCTGCCTTGTCCACAACAACAGAGATACTCTGTGGTGGTATTTTAACACAGCCTGTCTGGACACAGTGACTTTTCCGGTCTCACGTCACCCTTGCCCTTACTTAATTGCTACATTCAGTTTTCTTGGACTGGAGTGGTAATGGTTCTAACAGCTGTTGTAGCTGCCATGTACTCTCCTGGCTATCAATATTTAAGTTTACTAATGAACTCTCCCTTTTTTTCTCAGACCACTACCTGGTCCCATTAAAACAAACTTATTGCTTCTTGGAGCTCACCAGATCGCATAACAGGGCTTGCTTCATTGACCTACGCACTCAATCTCAGCCATGTCTCAGACATTAGTTTCAAGACTCAGTATATTGTTATCGATGGTTCTTTTCCTATAACTGAGATAGTAATGAGATACTAAAGAATTTGTATCTCTAAATGTGCCTAGGTTAATTTTCGTATAGCTTTCCTACCCCTCTACCTTGCCTGCTGTTTCCAAATAGTATGTCTTAGTATACCTTGGGGTTAGCTGTCCCCTTCTACACCTGTTGAAACCAGACTATCCATAGTAAAATATACCTCCTACCCCCAACTTAATTCAGCCCACGGTAGGTGGTTTCTCATGTGGTATCTCAAGCAGTACCACCTACCTTTATACCTCATGCTCAGGTGTCTTTTACCCTGGACTAAGATGCCTCTCATAATAGTGACTCTTATCATGCCCTCCCCTGCGTGTCCAGAGGCAGATGGAGATCAGCTTTAGCTCCCCTCTATTTTCATCTGACTGATACAGTGAGGGGGGAGCGGGCCTGCTAGGGTAGTCAGATCCCTAGATGGCAACTTTTTTTCACTTCCCTACTCCACTTTAGTTTATACCCTCCTCATCTGGTTGTTTCTTTTTTGTTGGACCATATAGTCCCTGCAGAGACCCAGGCTCTCCTAAATCCTGGGTACTCCTCTTCCTGCTCTGGTACTTGCTCCTTGCCAATCAGCTTTATACCAGAGCTGCTAGTGGAAGTAAGACACCTTGCCCCTCCCTTGGAGGTTCATGTGTATATAGTTGTTCTGCACACCGAGGTCCCCTTCTCTGACCTCTTCTATGTCAGATTGTAGGTTTCCATTGTTCTAACCTAGCTTCGTCACCCCTTGTTTACTATAGTTGATACCCCAATTCCATAACTCCCCTTTTTTCTTAATGTTACTTCCCTATTTTTGCGTAAATCTGTTTGCTTTAAAGTGCAAAAGTGAAGCAGAGACAGGTTATTGTTTAGATTGACTTTATTGTTACAGGTTATGAGATTGTATAAGGTGTGTGGGACAGAATGCTCCGCTGTTTCCAGTCCTATGGGATGGGTGTCTGTCCTACTGCTGTCTTCCTGGGGGTCTCACCAGTGTGGCTTGGTCCTTGTTGTGTGGAGCTCTCTTGCCTCTTCCAGCAGATTTAACCTTCATTTATACACCCATTCTTTAGATGATGACTTCGGCAAAGATCTGCTCCAAAAACATCACTGGGCTGAACAACCCTGTTAAAAGGATAACATATTTTAGTACTTGTGGCAACACCCAGCAGACATCTATTTTATACAAGGCTCTCACTTGATCCAATTGAATATGCTCAGCTAGCTTGGGGTTGTAGATATATGATTCACACCTCCTCCCATCCCAAAGGAAAGTATTGTGGCATACAGTAGTTACCCTGATTCCTTCCTCGACCCCTTTTGAATTACAACAGGCCTATAGTGACCCACAGAGGAGATATGCAATTTTTGCAGGAACAGCTCTTTCAATAGACGTCACCTTTGCAAATGTATATTTCCCCCAAAATGCACACTTGTCAGTGTTTAAAATATTCCTGGAAAAACTGATGGACCTCCTACAGGGTAAATTGATACTAAAAAGGGATTTTAATCTGGTAATGTCTATGGACCTCGATACCACTCACCCAGCTAAGCACCAGGCCTCCCCAGCCTAGTGCTACCTCTGCTCCAATCTGGCTAACCTCAGCATTACTGGTATCTGGCAACACCTCTTCCCCTCTGGAAAAGCATACATATATTTCTCATCTAGATAGCAAAGCTTTCTTGATCTGATTATTTCTTTACCACAGTGAATATTTTTCAACTATCCAAGACATGGAATATGGCTCCCAGCTACCCTCTGATCACTGCTCTGTCTCTCTTAAAATATATCTCGAGAAGGAGTGAAAAACCTCCTAGTGCCTTGAGCGCTGAATATGTTTGAATGTACATAGATTCTGGATGTATATATATACCAGCAGTCTTCTAAGGGATAACAACTTCTTACTCAATGATGACCTTCTCAAGGCAAATCTACCAGATGCTTTACACTCAGGGCGACAGGGTAGTTGCAGAAAAAATTAAATCTTTGGAGAGCAAGATTCAGACTATCATGGACCACCAAGACCAGCAGGCTTTAACCTATTTAAAACAGTCCTACTATGAGGGTGGTTCCAGGGGTTCATAACTTTACATAGAAAAAGAAGCTCAAGGACAAGGGGTCATGCTATGAAGTTGTGGGAGGGGGGAGGCTCAGAGGAAATGTGAATGAATAGGGTGATGGACGCTTGGAACAGCCTTCCGGTGGAGGTGGTGGGTGCCCAAACTGTAACAGGATTCAAGCATGCATGGGACAGATACGAGGGGACCTTGGTAGTGAGGCAAGGGGAGGAGATGACCAGAGATCAAGTAGGGTCTGTGGTGGCACAGTAGGCAGAGAAACTGGGCAGACTAGATGAGCCAATAGGTCCTCATCTGCCGACAACTTCTATGTTTTTATGTTTCTATAACCAGTTTCATACTTTAATTGCTGACTGTCTCCCCCCGATTATTCGGGACAATTTGGCCCAAGATATCATATCTCCATTTCTCTGGGACACCTTGAAGACAGTCCTAAGAAGGGAGATTACCTCCTATGCCTCCTGTAAAAAAAGGCAACAAACTGAAAAATACACGTCTTTATTATCTGAACTGCAGACCTACCAGATGCTTTATATTCAGGATGACAGGATAGTTGCAGAAAAAAATGTAATCTTTGAAGAGCGAGCTTCAAGCTATTATTGACCACCAAGATCAGCAGGCTTTAACTTATTTAAAACAAACCCACTACAAAGGTAGTTCCAGGGGTTCACAACATCTGGCCCATAAACTTAGGGCTAGATGCCATTTACCCTGTGTCCTTCAGCTTCAGGACCCCAGGTCAGGGAATTTGTCTTACACTACTACCTGGATTGCAGCTATATTCCAAGAATACTATCAGCTGCTCTATGCTGACCCCTCCCCATCTATCCCCAAACATGTCGCAGCATACCTTGTGAGCCTAAATCTTTCCCAACTCACAGAACCCCAAATATCAGCTCTTACTGCCACTATATCAAAAGAAGAAATTCTTTTTCAACTTCACTCTGTGAAAACACAAAAATGCCCTGGCTTGGATGGCTTCACTGCAGAATGGTGCAATGTATTCATTGATCTTCTCCTTCCACATGTCTCTAAGGTTTTTCAGGAGGTCTCTTTGGGGCTTATGTGACCTTAGCCACTATATTAATTTGAAACCTGGTAAAGATCCCTCCTCTCCCTCCTCCTACCATCCTGTTTCCATTCTCAATATCCATTACAAGCTGTATATGATAGTCCAGGCACATAGACTGGATCATATCCGCCCTTCCTTGATGCATCCCAGTCAGGCTGGGTTCAAACAGAAATGTCAAATGGTGGATGGTGTACCCTCCTACTGATTGAACATATCAACAGCTGACAGACTCCCTCAGCAATTATAAATCTGAATGCTGAGAAGGCTTGTGACAGGGTGTCCTGGAATATCCTCTGGGACACCCTGTGGGCCTTTGTACTACCTACCTGGTTAAAATACACATTATTGGAGACCCCCAGATGGCTGATTCTGGGGGACTTCAATGCCTGGGTGAATGATGAACTATTGCTGTTTGGTCAAGACCTCCTCCAATTGATGGATTCATTGGGCCTGACACGGGTTATTACCGCCGCCACACACGGGGGGAGGCACTCACTGGACTTGGTGTTCCACCTGGGGCTGGAAAGCTCTGATATGGAGGTGGATCCTATCAGGTGCTCTAACCACCATGCCCTGAGGTTCAGTTTCACGACTCCCTGTAATAGGTCTGCCCAAAAGTAAATGGTATAGTACCATCCTTTATGAGGTGTTACCTCTGAAGGCCTAATGACAGTTCTGGATCTTTCGGGTATTCCAACTGATAGCACTGACCCAGGAGCCCTTGTACTTGCTTATAATAGGGCAGTGACTGGGGCCCTGGATATCATTGTTCTGGTTCATGTTCGCCCTCTTACTCTTCACCCGGGAGTCCCATGGTTTGATGGGGTGCTCAGGGAGTTGAAGAGGCAGGGGCGAAGGTTGGAGAGACATTGGCAGAAAACTCGCCTAGAGGAGGATAGATTTAGATTGTTAAACTATTAGAAGGTCTATCAATCAGCAATTTCTCATAAGAAGGCAGAGTTCCTGTCCAGGAAAATTGCTGCAGCAAAGAACAGGCCAGCTCAGCTCTTCTAAACAATGGACAGACTGTGCAATCCAGTCTTTCTGAGATTGAGCATTATCACAAGGAAAGTCTGAGGAGTTTGTGCAGTTCTTTGCTGATAAGGTGTCCTCCATCAGAACAGAGATCAGCCAGTGCCTCCCCATTGGACCTTGCACTGATCAACCAAGTGGTACAAGTAACCAGGTGACCTGGTCTACCTTTAGCCAGCTGGCAGTCACGGATATAGTGAGGATAATCCAGACTCGGCGGCCTACCTGCTGTAGTTTGGATCCGGGCCCAACTCACCTTCTTGTAGGATGTGTTGAGGTCATTGGCCCAGTCCTTGCTGGGATAGTGAGGGTTTCATTGGAGAGAGGGGTCTCTCCAGACCCTTTAAAGGAGGCAGTGGTGTGTCCCCTCCTGAAAAAGCCCTCCCTTGACCCTGACTGCCCAGCTAACTACAGACCTGTCTCTAACTTGTCTTCCATAGGTAAAGTTATTGAGAAGGCGGCCACACTGCAGTTGGAGGATCATTTGACTATCCACAATATCTATGACTCTCTATCGTCGAGCTTCAGGAAAAGGCATAGCACTGAGACTGCCCTGGGACGGGTGCCTAATGATCTCCTGATGGCTAGAGATTGGAGAGCTTGTTCTATCTTGGGTCTCCTAGATCTCTCAGCAGCCCTTGACACTGTGAACCATGGGGTGCTGCTCGAACACCTACGGTTTTTCTGTGGGCTGGGGGGCAGTCCTCAGTTGGTTTCGATCATTCCTTGAGGGCAGGTCCCAGAGGGTTGTGTCTGGGGTGGATTCCTCGACCCCTCGGGACCTGCCCTGCAGGGTTCCGCAGGGCTCAGTGCTGTCCCCCATGTTGTTTGCAGTGTACATGCTGCCATTGGGAGACATTATAGGATGGTATGGGTTGAGTTTTCACTGCTATACAGATGAATCTCTACTCTACATGTCTTTTGTACCAGACCAGGAGTTTGATACTGTTTCAGTGTTTAATAATTGCCTCCAGGAGATACAGGACTGGATGAGTGAGAGCTGGCTGAGGTTGAATCCAGGAAAAAGGAGGTACTGGTTCTGGACCCTGATCTGAGGATGACTGGGATGGGAGGGGGGGAAGCCCTCTGGTTTATATCTTCAAGGGGCCCTGCTCAATGCCTCAGGCCAGGTGCAGAACCTAGGGGTGATATTTGATGAAGGCTTGACCCTGAAGGCTCAGGTGTCAGCCATAGTCAAGTCCTCCTTTTACCATCTAAGGAATATCACCAGGATAAAGTACCTGGTTCCATCTGAAGATCTGCCTACTCTGATCCACACCTTTGTTACCACTCATCTTGATTACTGCAATGCCCTCTACCTAGGGCTACCAGGGGTGGATATCCACCGACTGCAGCTGGTGCAGAATGCGATGACAAGACTATTAACTGGAACGTCCAGGTCCAGCCATATAACACCTGTGCCACGTGAACTGCACTGGCTGCCAGTACAATGGTGGCTCACCTTCAAGGTCGCGTTGCTGATCTATAAAGCCCTACATGACCAGGTAACTCAGTACCTGAAAGATCCATTGTTTCCCTACTGCCCCTTCCGTTCACTCTGATCCTCCAATGAGGGATTGCTAGAGATTCCCAGGGTACATCTGAAAACATCTGGAGGTAGATCCTTTGCCTTTATGGCTCCTACCCTGTGAAATTCTCTGCCTCGTCAAATACGAGCTAGCCTGACCATAATAGGATTTAAAAATTCCCTGAAGGCTCATCTTTTTGCACAGGCATTTGATGAGTTAGTGGAAACCTGATTATGCTGCTTTGCTACCGCACTTTGAAAATGGAATTTAATTTTAATCATTTAAATTGATTATGTTATTGTTTTAATTTATTGGGTTATGAATCTTTATTGTATTTTGTAAAGGCACCCTGAGCTTTGGAAGGACGCCTAATATAAATGAAGTTTGCTTTGCTTTGCTTTACGGGCTATGAAAGTCACTTCCTCCACAGGATGGAGAGAATTTGGCTGGAATGTCACTATTTTTTATTTAGAACTCCAATGGAACTCAAGAAATATATGCAGGTGAGCTATGGACATTGTTGAAGAGGCTGTGGGCAGTTACTAGCCAACCAGTTCTAAATCTTTTGGATTTGTTCTGTTCCTACAGTATATTGGTAGGAACTGATGACTCAGCTTGAGGAACTTTCCTTCCCTTGGTCACTTGTTTCTCAATCCATGGTCCTTCTTCCATTCCTCCCTCACATAGTCCCCTCCACACAGATCCCTGAAATATGTATATTTTACTGCGACTAAAAAGGTTGAAACTTACCTTTGGATTGAGTCAACTGTCCCATCTATACTAGCTTGGCATGCCACAGTGGGGGTCTTTACATAATAGAGCGGCTGATTGCAGCTCTACATGATAGATCTCCTCAATGCCAAACTAGATGGTAATGCTGAGTGTGATACATCTTTAATGTCAATCCTGAGTTTGTCCCTTAGGAGAGTCTTATGGTGGTCATTTCAGCATAAGCTAAAACCAAATGGCAGACTGCGGCTGGGGTAATAAACCTAACACTTGTTCTGCTGGGGAAGGTAAGGGGACAGCTCTGTCAAGACACAGATGCACATTTACTGTCTTATTGTTTACACCTTGCATAATATAGCAAATAAAAGTTGATAATGGTAACTTTGCATATAGTACATTACATTACCACAGTAATTGTGCATGATGCACTTCAGCAACTATGAGGCTGCTGGACCGAAATTACAGTACATACTGTTCAGTAATGAAATTAACACATTATTTATGCTTCATTAAATACTGTGCAGTTCAGTACTTACCAGAATGGTCTGTTCGATGTCCCACACATGACCTTCTGAGTCATGGTAAATCAGGCACTCCCTGTTTAGTGCTGAGGAGATTGGGTGAAGCCAGCACTGGGCCCTGTGCCATGGACATGATGTCTGTGTCAGACAAACATAGAAACATAGAATTTAACTGCAGATAAGGACTGCTTGATCCGTCCTGTCAGCCCATTTCTCAATACCCACACCATTACCGCAAGTCATGCCCGATATACATCTCTTTCTCCCTCCTCCCCCTTCCTTTCCACTATGATTCCCTTGTGCTTATACAATGCATTCTTGAACCACACCACAGTTTTGGCCTTCAGCACCTCCACTGGAAAGCTGTTCAAGGAATCCATCACTCTTTCTGTGAAGAAGCACTTCCTAACATCTCTCCTGAACCTACACCCCTCCAGCTTCATAGCAAATCCTCTTGTTCTTGAGCACCTTTTCTTCTGAAAAATATTTCCCTCCTGTACTTTAATTACCCCCATGAGGTAGTTAAAGGTCTCTGTCATATCCCCCCTCTCCCTCCTCTGTTCCAGGGTGTACATATTGAGGTCCTTTATTCTCTCCACATAGGACCTTTGATGCAGACCCTGTACCATTTTAGTTTCCCTCCTCTGGACTGTCTCTACTCTATTTAGGTCTTTCTGAAGATGTGGTCTGCAGAACTGGACACAATACTTGGGGGGCGCTGTGGAGCTATTTAGTCGAATTGAAAGATTTCTGAATATATTGAGAGCTGAAACAATGGAGAATAGGATGGGATGGGGAAGACACATAGAAAACCGCAGATGGGAGAAGGCCAAAAAGACAGAGGAAGAGGAGCACCTCTCAGACTGAATACTCGATCGATGCAGGAGGGAGCAGGTGCAGGAGATGATCTGATAGAGACGCTCCAATCTTTGGGCCAGAAAATGCAGCAGCTCCTGGCTTCATCCACGTCTACCAACTTAAAGCTGGATATAATGGCAGGTAGAATTGCCACAGTAGAAAAAGCTGTGGATGTGCTGCAAAGTGAAATCGAAGAAATAAAATGGCATGTCACTATATGCCAAAGCACAACTTTACAGAGGGCCAAGGAGCATTAGCATATTAATAACAGACTAGAAATACTAGAAAATCAGGTTAGAAGCCAGAACTTGAAAATCGTAGGCATGCCAGGAGGCTGCAAGGGAGATTCCATTTGACTCTTCATTAAGGACTGGCTAATAGACCAATTTCACTCACATTTACCTGATGAGGATTTCTTGATAATTAAAGCCTATCGTCTGCCTCATCGCTCCAAGCCGCCAGCTGCATTACCAAGGACTTTGATGGTGGTGCTGGATAGCATGGCAATGAGAGACCATCTGTTAAATCTGGCAAAAAGATAAGGGCTATTAATGTTTGAAAGTGCCTCAGTGCATCTGTTTCCTGACATCTCTTATGCCACTCGACTTAGAAGGAAAAAATTTGACGGTGTCAGGGCAAAACTTAGAGAGATGGTCATACTGCATACAATACAGTTCCCAGCAAAACTAAGAGTTATCCAGGACAGTAAAACTTATATTTTTACAGATCCATCAGATGTGGGGAATTGAACAACGAAGATGGCGGCTGCCGTGAAAGCCACGAGGGATCCGACATTAGAAGGAGGAGAGGAAGCTACCTGAAAAATTGACTGGTTGTATCAGACTTTATGCCATTATTCTGCTACTGGGACATTATCATTAGAAGTGAAGTTAACTTTTGGGAGACGTTTTCTCCACTACTCTCCAAGTTATAATTTTTATTATAATACATTGGGTAAGAAGATCTTTTCCATTCTTTATAAAAGATTGAAATCTGTAGGTTACTGCTTTAAAGGGGTAAGTGCATTTGCCTTGTAAAATAATAAGAGAGCTTTATGTTGAGAGTTTATGCTATTTTAGGGACTATACCCTCTATCTGAAGCAGTATTAAATGGGTCAGAAGTAATTGTTGTATCACCTGCACGGATGAGACTTTGCTGAGAACACATTAGTAAGTTCTGACTCAGAGCTAGTTCAGTCATATTTGCTGAGACTGTATTCAACGACTGCATAAATTTTAATGTTACCAGTTCATAGAGGAATTTCCATGACACCAAATAACCCTTCTGGGTATAGGGAATTTGGTAAACATGTTGCACATTTAAATAACAGATAAAAGTCATGAACTTTTGGGTTCTTTACACACAGCATTTTTGAAGTATATACTGGAGATAATACATTTTGTTTGCCCTCCTGTACAGGAAATAAGCAAGGGATACGAGTTCCTGTATAATCTGTAATGTTTTCTTTTAATAGAAATATCACATATGCTGCTCCTTGCATGGGATAACTGTATGTACAATGTATTTTTACAAAATGAATAAAATACAAGTATATAAAAAAAAAAGAACTGGACACAATACTCTAGGTGGTGTCTTACCAGTGAATTATACAGAGCCAACACTACTTCCCTGTTTTGCTGATGATACCCTTCCCTATGCACCCCAGCATCCCACTAGCTCTCCCTACCGCCTTGTCACACTGCCTGGCCACCTTTACGTTATCCAATATGATTACCCCGGTATCCTGTGAAAAGGGCCAATGAATAATGGCAAATCATCACACTGACGAAGGAACCACGGTGCCAGCACTTTTGTGAGACCATGGTTCTGTCTCCATCCCCGAGTTATGCCCCCGGAGTAAGAATCTAAATTAACAGGGAGTGGGGTGCAAAGCTTCCCACAAGAAAACACTTTTCAAAAAGTGTTTGCGCTGTGGGTTCAGCACTGTTGTGATGGTTTGATGTTATTTGTTCGCCCTTCTGAAATGGAACAGAATACCCACAGATATCTTTCCTGCTTGGTGGTTGTCAATACAACTATACACATTTTGTTCTCTGCCCCTGTGTCTTTTTCATTTTTCCCATCCTTCTAGCAATTCTGGCTAGAATGTGAGACTATATGTATCTCTGAATGGGGGGATGCATGTCCCACGCCGTGGAACATTTAAAGCGGCAATGTACACTAAAAGGGCAATGCACAATAACAGGGCAATGCACACAACAGAAATATGCAATAAGGCATTCATACAGTACAACAAGATTAAATGTGTTTTTGATTGATATAGTGGCCTGTATCAGTACAGTGTCTTATAATTTAAAACTGCATTTAAAAATTGCACAGTGACAGCACACATAAAGTGTACAAACCGTGATTTACTGAATTAACAGCCACTTGTAATTATTGTTATGCTTAGGGTACACTAATGGCCATAAGAATCATAGGCATTTACACCCATAATCCACCTCCAGGATTAGCCAAACTGAAATCACACCTCTGTATTCTTCAAAGTTAAGGTGTTACAGCATATTATGAAACGGGTACTAAAAATACTGGATCCTGATTCGTCCACAGCTACTTTCAGCTGGGCTGTTATCCCAGCACAACAGCCCAGCAGAATGTAATCCCAGAAGAATAGGCTCAGCACATACTTTTGGAGCCGTCCATGCCAGCCGATCATCAAGCCACCCACCACACACAATGGATCCATCACACCTCTTTAAAGAAAATGTCCAGTAGTGGCATATATGGTGAACATAGGAGATTCCCAAAGCAACCACAGCTTTCCCTTTTAAACTCAGCCTTTCTTAAAAAATATTACCTTTCTTTTTACAAGTTTGCCTTCATCCTACTCTCCGACGTGGATCTCACCAAGGGTGATCTTTCAAACTGCTGCCCAATGGGTTCTTCTTCAGACACCCTGGTGGCCATTGTAAATGCCACTGGCACTCCGGCCCAGTGGTACTGAGAGCTGAGGCACTGGACACCACACCTTGTGACACACTGGCAACCCACATTTGGGAACAAGCATGGGCTGCTGGGGTCAGCTGGAAGGAGATGGATCAAGCATCTGACAGACAGCTCTCCATCTCCGGGAAGGGGGTTATCAGCAGCCGGTGCATGCCTTGCACCTAGCGGAGACTTGGGCTCAGCATCATGGTGTCACAAGAACATGCAGTGGGAGCATGACAGATGCTTGGTGGGTGCGTGTGCAAGAGCGTGCATGACCCCTCCGCAGGCGTCATTGCAAGCTGTGCTCCTGCAAGGGGCGTAAATTGGAGGAGAAAAATTTGGCCGGTTGTGGCAGCTTGATGGCCATCCCAGCTCTCCAGCTCCAGGGGTGTTGCTCCCAACACTGGATCAAATCCAAGATGGGTGAGCTGGGGGACTCCCCACTGCTCCACCACAGGGGGCAAGCCGTGGAAGTAGCTGGGGAGCAAGGGTCCCTATGTGGAGCCAGAGCACAGGACAGCAGCTGGATGTATAGCCGACCAGGCCAAGGAGCATAAAGAGATAAAAAAAAGTAATAATAATAAATGCCACTGGCTGCGTTGCATAAAAATGCTGCTAAATGCAGCTCATTTGAAGCAGCCGCCCAGTGCAGCTCTTCCTCACACACCCCAACAGGACTGCGGAGTCTGAAACTGCTGAGGAATGTTGACATACAAATGAAGAGGGGGAGGTACCTAAAACAAACAGTAGAAACACTCTGGATACAGAAATTGATACCAGCCCATTTACAGAGGAAATATTATGAAAGAACTCTTAAAACTGAAGGTGGACAAAGCAGTGGGGCCTGATGGGATTCATCTCAGAATTCTAAATGAACTAAGGGTAGAACTAGTGACACTACTGACTACCCTCTTTAACAAATCATGGGAGGATGGGGTGGTGCCCGAGGACTGGAGGAGGGCAGATGTGATTCTCCTTCACAAAAGTGGGAGCAAGGCAGAAGCAGGAAACTACAGACCTGTTAATTTAACATCTGTGATAGGGAAAATGATGGAATCACTTCTGAAGGAAAGAATTGTCGAGTATCTAGAGGCCAGAGGGGCACAGGACCCAAGGCAGCATGGATTCACAGCGGGAAGGTCATGCCAGATGAATCTGATAGATTTCTTTGACTGGGTGAAAAAAGTAGTAGATCAGGGAGGGACTGTGGACATGGCCTACCTAGACTTTAGCAAGGCATTTGACACAGTCCCACACAAAAGATTAATATACAAGTTAGCCAGCCTGGGAGTGGGTCCCAAGATGACAGCCTGGGTAAAGAATTGACTGGAGAATAGGACACAGAGAGTAATAGTAAATGGAGTCCACTCTGAAGAAAGGGGGGTTACTAGTGGGGTACCGCAGGGTTCAGTATTAGGACCGGCCCTCTTCAATGTCTTTATAAGTGACATTGCAGAGGGACTGGAAGGAAAAGTATGTCTCTTTGCAGATGACACAAAGATCTGCAACAGAGTTGATGGGATGGAAAGATGAGAAGGGACTTGGCAAGGTTAGAGGAATGGTTAAATGTATGACAGCTTAGATTCAGTGCTAAGAAGTGCAAGGTAATGCACCTGGGAAACAAAAACCAAGGGGAAGAGTACACAATGGAGGGGTGGGATACTAACAACAACAAAAATGGAAAGGGACCTGGGGGTAGTCATATCAGATGACCTAAACATGAGCAAGCAATGTGAAAAGGCAGTAAGGAGAGCTGGGGGGATACTAGGAAGCATAGGGAGAGGCATCACCAGTAGAAAACAAGAAGTTGTTATTCCTCTGTACAGACAGCTGGTGAGACCCCATCTGGAGTACTGCGTGCAGTTCTGGAGACCCAATCTCCGCAAAGACATAGACAGGATGGAAGCTGTCCAGAGGAGGGCAACTAAAATGGTCCAGGATCTGCACCGGAAGACATATGAAAAGAGACTTAAGGAGCTTAATATGTATAGCCTCGAGGAAAGGAGGGAGAGGGGGGACATGATAGAAACTTTCAAGCACCTCAAGGAATCAACAAAGTCCAAGAGGGTAGCATCTTTCAAAAAAAGAGGTGTGCAAGAACAAGGGGGCACAATTTGAAGATGGGGGACGGCTCAGAGGTAATTTAAGGAAGTATTTTTTCACAGAGAGGGTTGTGGATGCATGGAACGGCCTTCTGGAGGAGGTTGTGGAGTCAAAAACAGTGGTGGAATTCAAGCATGCATGGGACAGTCATAAGGTAATTCTAGGGGGTGGGGGTAGGAAGAAGTAGGCTGCTGGTTAACTAGGATCTGCAGCTTATCCAGTAGGTAGGGAAATGGGCAGACTGGGTGGGCCAAGCGGTCCTTATCTGCCATCAAATTCTATGTTTCTATGTTAACTGCCACAGAAAAAACAGTAGCTTACATGCAGGTTTGCTGCCACCTGCTGGACAAACAGTAAAACTGTACTCCAAGACAAGGACTACTTTTCGCATAATGCAATTTACTTTACATTAATTTAAATGAAAAAGCAAAAACTTAAAAAAAATGTTATGTCTTATTACTTATGGACCCATTTCATAATCGCAATAAGGCACTCGGTGGGGGGCATTGTGGTGGATAATGGCCTTTCTCAGGTGGTGGAAGCACTCGGCTTTGCCACCTGAGGTCAGCTGTTATCCCACCACAATGCCCCCCTATTGTGCCTTATTGCTTAAATATGGAAGGGTATTATTATATGGCACCACAATAACACTACATTATCAATAAAAATAAACCCCCTAGGAAAAAAACAATTTTGGTTCAAACTTTAATTCAAATTTTAAAAAAATGACATTGCACAAAATCATAACAAAACTGGAAACTGAGCTGCCAAAGTTCAGGTGGGCTTGGTTCTCCCTTTAAGGTCCTGTACACCAAGGTTTGCACTAGAAGTGCAGTGAATTCATACTGGACTATGCATGCAGCTGTCCCACATCATGCAGGCTGTCATGCATGCATCTGTCAATCAACAAGACATTTCTGTGTAACCGCTCTCCACTTAGCCAAGGAACTCAACTCCAAAGGCTGCTGTTGTTGTGGAAGTTAACAAGCATTTGTCAATGCAGAATGTTTGCTTACTGGTATTGGCATTGGTAGTGCAGGAGTTAAAGAGATGCAGAATAGGAATGGCAGTGACGTATTGAAGTAACGCCAACCCCCCCACCACCCTGCAGAGACTGACCGGCACTGGGGGTGTGTCTTGGGTTGTCAGCCATAACACTCACGCCATTCCACCTCACCCCACCCTGCAGGCACCAACAGGTGTCACACTGTGCCTTGAGGTCTTCAGCCCTTACACTCACCCCATTCCATAAGGAAATAAGCTGAGATGGGTGCACTATAGGAGAGTGGGTTGAATGTGAAGGCCGAAGACCCCAAGGGACACCTCAATGCCTGTCAGCGGCTACAGGGTGGGGGTGGAATGGCATGAGCATTACGGTCGCCAACCCCAAGTCACACCCCCGACACCTGTCATTCTGTACAGGGTGGGCGTAACAGTTATAAACCCTAACGCTCCAGGCATTTGTTGGTATTTTTGCTCCAAATTTTCAACATGGACTTTTTGGAACCCCACCTCATGAACAGTGGCAGTATCATTTCATTATTCAATCCCAAAAGGTGATTTTGCACAGCAAGTGTGCCACTGGTGTGAAAAAACATTTCGGGCAGGATGTGAAAAATGACACTGTACTGTTCCATGAGGAGGTGTGAAAAAATGGCAATGTTGAAAATCTGGAGTGAAAATATGAAAAAGTGTCGAAGTTACGAGTGTGCATAGAAACTATGCAATGCGTGCTCATAATGCAGTCATTTTTTGGAATATTTTCACCAGATTTTCAACATGGCCTTTTTGGGATCTCCTCTCATGAACAGTGGCACTGTGATTTCCTTAATCTGTCCCAAAAGTTGATTTCACACAGCGGCCTCACCATTCTGCGCCACAGGTGCAAAAACACATTTCAGGAAGGATGTGAAAAATGACAACTATACTGTTCATAAGGGGGTGTAAAAAATGGCAATGTTGGAAATTTGAAGTGAAAATGTCAAAAATTGATGAAGTCACGAGCATGCATAGAAACTGCACAATGCGCACTCATAACGCAGTCATTCTTTGGATTTTTTTCACCAAATTTGCAACAAGGACTTTTTGGGGCACCACCTCATGAACAGAGGCACTGTCATTTCCATGAACTGGTCCCGAAGGTGATTCCTGCAGCAACCGCAAATCACCTTTTGGGACCAAGAAATGAAATGACGAAAAATAGTAAATTATGATGGGGCCCCAAGAACCCTATGTTGAAAATTTGGGACTAGAACTCCAAACATTGGCTGAGATATCAACCTAAGTTGAAAACCCCCCATTGACTGTCATTATAGGGCTTACCGTCATTTCTTAAGTTCCCAGTTGGTCTTTGAAGAGTGCACACATGTTCCCAGTCCACAGAAAATCACTGCTCCAGACCTCTGGAGGTAAGTATGGGTGAGGGGGGTGAAGGGAGGTGTAGTGCACAGATGGAGGGTGCGGGTTGGGAGAGGGGGGCTGCCGGGAATGATGAGGGACCATTTTCTTTTTTGTTCAGATTTTAAAAAAGACATCGTGGGACTGTTTTCTTTTTTACAGGTGAAATATTAACAAAATGGATTTCGGCACACTGGGCTGGGCTCCCAGTGTGCCAGAGTACTGGAAGGGGGAATCAATGCTGACCTGGGGATTGGGCACCCTGAAGTCGGCTGAGAACATAGGGGCATGGGGGACGTGCATCCAACACTGCAAGTGAGCATTCTGGTGTCGGAAACATCAGAGAAGTATTTTTGGCACACTGGGGTGGGATCCCAGTGTGCAAACTTAATGGGGGAAGGGGGATACATGCTGACACAGGGACTGAGCACCCTGATGTCTGCAGAGGATGGAGAACAGAGGGTGTGGGGTTGGGCAGCGGGAAAGAGTTAACATTTAAATTTGCTGTCCTGCTGTGTGCCTGGTTGGAAGGGAGGGGGACTGCCACTGCATAAAAAAGCTGCCCCAACTGCAACTGCAGATTTCTTTTAAGTGCAGCCTCACTCTGAAACTGCCATCATCGGCAGCTTCAGCATTAATTGGTGGCCGATGGACGTGCCCATTAAAGCGTTCACTGCATTGGCCACAACACTACCACACCTCTGCAATGCTGTACTATCTCAATATGTTTCTTGTGCACTGCACGTACACGCAAACATAAAAATGGCTGCATGATCTGCTGAGAAATTTGACCTGTCCATTAATCATTTTCACTTCTTTGGAATGGGAACTGCAGTGTGAACGAGACACAGTGGGAGTGGGAGAGAGTGGCTGTCAAATACCAAAATAGACTTCTCATTCCTGGTTAGGCCAGCCCAGCTGGCTGGTACTATACAAGCATATGTTTTCCCCATGAGGCATGCACTCTGATGGGGTATGGCAGGCAGATGAAAAAATATTAATTGGAAAAGATTCTAAGACAAACCAGATATCAAGTGCCAAATTAAGATTTTTATTGTGTTACATAATATGTAAAAGACACACAGTATACCCCTAGGTCCCATTTAGAGACTAAGGGGCAGATATTCAGAGGAGTTGCGCAATGCACAACTGAGTTGCACGTGCACAACCACAGACATGTGCCCTGGCGCCATATTCAACCAATGCGAATGTGCTGCACAAAATGCATTGTGCAGCCATGCAATAATAATATATGTGGCACAAGTACAAGGAGGTGTACCCAAGAATAAGCTGCGTAATGGCATATTCAGCAGAATGGCATTGTGCATGTCAGGAGCAACCCCCAGAATGTGCCACACAGAACTGAGCCTATAAAAGGAGGCTCAAACACACACACACACACACACACACACACACACACACACACACACACACACACACACACACACACACACACACACACACACACACACACACACACACACACACACACACACAACAGATGTGCAAGGCACAGAACTTGACAGAGATGAATGCTGGGCCATTCTTGATGGAGGCAGTAATGAGGGGTGTGAGGAGGAGGGAGGGAGGGAAGAACAGCAGTGTGGCCAAGGAAGGGCCCATCGGTGGTATGCCACACACAGACAGTACCATCCCTGCCTCACCTTTGAGGACTATGGAGATGTGGAGATTGTGGGCCAATACCAGTTGAACAGGGCAATTCTGAGGCAACTATGTCAGCTGTGCAATGAAGAGTTGCAGGCACCCACTAGGAGGAGCCATGTTTTGACAGTGGAGACCAAGGTGACAGCAGCAATGTGCCTGTTCACCATGGGCACCTTCCGAAAACCAATGGGGGCAGCCACTGGAGTAACCCAGTCAGCCACGTCCTGCCTCCTCACACAGTTCCTCAATGCCCTGCTGCCACATGCTTCAGAGTTCATTCAATTCCCAAGCACACAGGCAGAGCACACAGCAAATATGCAGGACTTCCACAGGGTGGCATGCATGCCAGGCATGATTGGGGCGATAGATTGCACCACATGGCCAGATGCACAGCACCTGGCCCAGAGTGTGCCACCTACATGAATAGAAAGGGGTACCCATCGGTCAACTGCCAGGTAGTGTGCAGTGCCATGGGGTGCATCATCAGTGTCTGCACCACCCACCCTGGGAGTGCACATGACATGTTCATCTGGCACAGCTCCATCCTGTGCCAGAGGTTTGAGTGTGGGGAGATCCCCAAGGGTCATCTTGTAGGTGAGTATGGCACGAGATGGGATGTGGGGGTGGCTGTACAGGGGGCAGAGGCTCATGCCACGTGCAGCAGGAGCCAACAGGGTGGCCATAGGGGGCAGGGGTGAGGGGAGGGTGGTAAGCAATGCAACGAGCTAACCTGCATGTCTTACCTATACAGGTGACAGCGCATACCGCCTGCCCCCTGGCTGCTCACCCCCATCCGGCGTCCATCCATCCCTGCAGAGTACAGATATAACGAGGCCCACATCACGACAAGCAACATCACTGAGTGAGTCTTTGGATGCTCAAGTTGCGTTTCCATTGCCTAGATAGGTTCAGTGGTGCCCTACAGTACAGCCCTGTGAAAACCTGTGGACTATTCCTGGCCTGCTGTATGCTGCAAAACATGTCCATTGATGGTGGTATAGCCATCCAGGTGGAAGAGGGCGACAGCAGTGATGAGGATGGGAAGGATGGCCCAGATGGGGATATGCAGCCATCTATGCAGAGGAGGGACCTCAGGATGGCTGCACATGCCAGGATGCACAGGCAACAATCATGCAGGAGCACTTTGGTAACCACAGATGAGTAACAGCCACAACAGCAGTGCATGCATGGAACAGACACTCACACACACTCTGAGGTGCATGGCCATAAAGGGAGGCATGCAGGGACACTGGCACACATACATCAGGCACAGGGACAGTACAGACACACAACTACACACCCACAGCACAGTGCACAGTGCACATGCATGTGCGCATACGTGCACACACACGCTGGCACTGGGCTGGACACAGGGCTGGCTGCAACACGACAAGCACATGCAGCAAGGGCAATATTATGAGGTGGACAGCTGGGCACAGTGGCCTATGCAGCTGGCACAGCCGGACGCGTTGGCCTCGGTGGTAAGCTGCACACACACACACACACATACACACACACATGTGCAGCTGCATGTGGCATCGATCAGACTGAAGGCACCGGCACACTGGCAAGGCCAGTACAGTGCTGACCTCATCATTCCCACACCACAAGGCTCTGCAGCAGAGCACACACACATGGAGGCCACACCACACCACACGCCACACATGCATGCTGCCACAAGCACATGTGCGTGCACAGACAAGTGTGCAAAAGGCAACAGCAGCAGGCTGCAGGATGGGACAGCATAACCAGCAGGCCTACCGTGCAGATGCATGGCTGCCACAGCCATGTGGGCAGACACGACTGGGCTGCACAGCAGCCACAGGCTGCTCAACAGCCACTGGAGGTGTACTCAACACGCTTATGGGGGTAGAGGCGTGGGAATGTGACCAGGTCCTAAGTGGCGTGAACAGGCCAGCAAAGAGATTACTGCTGGGAGTGTCTGGGATGGCCATGACAGAGCCCGGCGAAAGCCATGCTAGGGTCACCAGATGTCAGGTCTGCTGTGTCGATGCTGCACTATGGGGAGTCCTACGTACCCTGCCGTGCCCACTGCAAACCAGCGATGTAAATCCAGCTGTGATGACACCGGCAATGCAGTCCAGTGATGCGGTCGAGGCCTTCCACAGCTACCAGATCTCACCAATCAGCTGTGAGCATCCAATGTCTGCACGCTCGGACTGGTGGCGCAACTCCACTGCAGTGCATGTAACTGGGCCCCGAGCATTGCCTGGTTTTCCACGGAGGCCCACTGCAGCCTGGTGTGCTCATCCAGCCTGTCAGTGACATGTGCATCCTGGGGCTGATGCTGACCCATTGGGGGGGTGGCAGCAGGCCCGGCAGCATCCCCTGCTGGGGGACGCCACACAGGAAACTGCACGGCGGGGTGGTGAATGTGGGGGTGCCCCATCGGCAGCCCCTGTGGTGTGCTGCACTGTGGCCACTGCTGCCCACCGCCACTGCCCAGCCATCTGCTGGATCATCTTTGTGGCTTCTGTGTCCATGGAATTGACCCCCCCATGGCCAGCGGTGGAGCCACTCACCACCACATGGCCATGGACAGGGGGCACTGTACCACCACTGGTGGTGATCGCCGCCAGTGTGCAGGCCTGTACCCTAGGTGTTGTGTCCAGTCCCATGCCACCCAGGATCAGTGTCAGGTTATCATCTGTGTCCGACGCCCCACTCACCTGTGTACCCGGTACGAGTATGGGTAGGTCCTCAGTGGGCAGTAGGTCTGACAGGGGGTCTTCATCGCCAAACCCTAGGATTTCCAGCACCCCCACACTGCCACATTGCTGATGGTCTGTGGCCCTGATGCCAGTGGACATAGATGGCTCATCCTCATTGGGTCCAGCATCATCTACCATGTCCTGCATCCCACCCCTGAGGTGTGATGGTGCTGGAAGGCACAACAGTGGTATACATGATGAGGATGGCAATATGCACACCAAGCTGCAAACATTGTGTGGAGGGCATGAGTGCCAATAAAGTGCTGTCAAGCAACAGGGTATACATATGATGCAGTACACATGGACATGCCTTGGATGGTGCACATGCCAGGCCAGCCATGTGCAGTGGATGCAGCACACAATGCTGCAGCACTGGATGGCCGGTATGCCTGAGCCACTCACCTCCAAGGCCTACCCCACCAGTGATGTGCCATGCAGCCACCTGCACCCATGTGGGCCATGCCATGCCCCGGGTCTGCCGGGCGGGTAGCACCAAGGGTCTGGCCAGCGGTGCTGCACACCCTGGGGCCGGGGCCACGGTCAAGGTACTGTGCCCCTGCTGCTGCAGCACCACACACAAGTGAACAATGCCATGCATGGTGGGCACATGTGTGGCTTACGCTGCTGCATGCCACACATGCAAGGGGCCCATGGCACTGCTGCTGCCACACCTGCATGCTGCCAGGTGGCACACACACATGCCTCCCACTGACTCACAGTGCTGTGAGGGGCTGCCACCCATCTGGAAACCACCTCCCAGTACTCTCTCAATGGCAGCATGGCTGATGGTCACTGCCACCATCTCTTCCCCCGCCATGAGTACAGGGGTGGCTCTTAGGCCCCCACCCATTCTGCTGCTGGACGCCCTGATGGTGGCCACCTTCTTCTTAGTGCGCCACCGGTCTGTACTCATCTTCTTCTTGCACTCCTGTGCACTCCTCTGATGTCTGCCATGGGCATTGATGTATGTTGCCACCTCATTCCACCCTGTGGCACATTCCTGCAGAGTGCCCGTGGCCCCACTGAGCAATTCCTCCCTGTTGAGGTAGGCCTCGAACAGGGCCTGCTGCTCATCTTTTGTGAAGTTGGGCCTGTGCTTCCATGCAGACCCCTGCTCCTCAGCTCCCTCCATCTCTGACATGATGCCACCTGTGTAAGGTAACACAATGGCACGATTAGCAGACTGGCAGGCCAGCCTGGATCACTGCAGAACAGATACCATAAGAAATTCTTCCTCATTTTCCTCTGAATCGTCCTCCCTCCAACTTCATCCCATGACCTCTAGTCCTGGAACAACTTTTTTGCTTACAAATAGTGTATTCCTGCACCCTGTTCCTCCCTGTAAGATACTTGTATGTCTCTATCATATCTCCTCTCTCCCTCCTCTCCTCCAGGGTGTACATAATCAAGTCCTTCAACCAGTCCTCATAGGACTTGTGATGCAATCCATGTAATGTCTTTGTTGCCCTCTTCTGAACCTTCTCTACCTTGTCTATGTCCTTACATAGGTAAGGTCTCCAGAACTGTACACTGTATTCCAGGTGGGGCCTCACTAGTGTCTTGTATAGTGGAATTATGACCTCCCTTTTCCTGTTGTTGATGCCCCTGCCTATGCATCCCAGCATCCTATTTGCTTTGCCTGCTGCCTTGTTGCACTGTTTCCCTACCTTGAGGTCATCAGAGATGATAACTCCAAGATCCCTTTCCTGCTTGGTGCATGCTATATCCTCACCCCTCAACTGATATCTTGTGCCAGGGTTTTTGTGCCCCATATGTATTATCTTGCACTTCTTTGTATTGAATTTCAAATGCCAAACCCCTGACCATTCTTCAAGTTTCTTCAGGTCCCTTCTCATTCTGTATACAACCTCTGGTGTGGCCACTCTGTTACAGAGCTTTGTGTCATCAACGAACAGGGAAATTCTGCCTTCTAGGTCCTGCGCAATGTCACTGATGAAGATGTTGAATAGGACTGGTCCCAGCACTGATCCCTGTGGTACCCCATTGATCACTCTTCCCTCTGTGGAGTGACAGCCATTTACCACCATCCTCTGTGTATTGCCACCCAGCCAGTTGCCTACCCACCACACTACGGTCCTGCCCACACCCATATTCCCTAGTTTGTGTAATAGCTTTCTATGTGGCACAGTGTCAAAGACCTTGCTGAAGTGCAGATAAGCCATGTCCACTGCCCTCCCCGATCCACCTCCCTAGTCACCAAGTCAAAAAATTCAATGAGGTTGGTCTGACATGAGCTCCCCCTGGTGAAACCAAATGGGATGTAAATGTGCCCAACTGCACCAGTCATTGGCTCATGAGCCTATTTGCATACGCCGGCTAAATATTGCTCTGCGCAATCATAATATGCCAGAGAGGGTCGCTGACTCATCTCCTGCACATGCGCGGTGTGTGTTAGTGCAACCGCCATGCACACCATGGGTGGTACTACAGCATGTGTGGCCTACCACACACCAGCACATGGTGCGCGATGTGCCCCCATTGTGCATGCAGACATATGCACATGCCACGCATGCTGACGTGTTGCACTGTCAGGTCATATTGCACAATTGTGCCACATGCGCCATACGTCCTACCGCGCATTTTATTTATTTATTTAGTTATTGAAATCTCAGTATAACACCTTTGAGCTGAAAGCTCATTTACAAAGGGATCACGTCCAGTTTACAAAGTCCAAGGAACAATTAACAAGTAGGTTAACATATCAGGGTTGCATACAAAATATGCAGGAACAACTGATATTGCAGGCAAACATGAGAGTGTTATACAGGAGCATGTACATAGGTAATGCAGAGCAGTATGGTTGTGACATATTAACATAAGGACGCTGACTTTATTTGTTGAGAAGGACGATGATTCCATATAGACAGTTCTGATGCGCTCCTTTAGCAAAAATTACCATAACCAGATTGCCCGGGAGCCCTCATCCTCATAGTCCAGGATGAGGTAAGATAAGTGCCTCAAGGGAATAGTGGGCAGTGGGCCAGGGTAGTGGGGGGGTGGAGAGCTGGGAGAGCTATCTACGGGGGATGTAGTATAAAAAGGTATTGGGGAAATACAGAATAAGGAGTGTGGGGGAGGATAGTGTGGTAGTGAAATGTAGAGATGGCAAGCAGGAACGAAGTGGACAGTCATGAGGTATAAAGAGAGAAAGGAGTAGTTGTGTGAAAGGATTGACCACATACTCCTGCCCAACGGTGCTGCTCTGCGCATGTGTGGTGCTGCACGATAGGCATCAGCTGCGCATCTCAATCATGCAAATCCATGCTGCACGGCCATGGTACGGGACACCCAATTGCGCATCAGGCACTGCATGGTTCCATGTGCTGGCAGTGTAGGTACATGCAGTCAATCAGTGCTACACAGGTGCTGATTCAGGAGGTGCGCCAGCTGAGGGAGTTGCAGCGGTGTCTGCGACACTAACCCTGCCACCTCTCACCACTGTGCCCTGGATGTCCACTTCCCTTCTGATGTCTCCTGTTCTGTCTCTTCCTGTATCCTTGTTCCCATTCTCATTTCCCTTGTTGGCCACTTTGTACCCCCTTCCCATTGCCCACCAATGCGCGCCGGGGTCATGCAGTGCGTGTATGTGGGGTCACGACCCTGACCCCATAGTCACGCCCAACAGTGCTGCTCTGTGCATGTGCGGTGCTGCATGATAGGCCTTGGCTGCGCATGTCAATCGCACAAATCCATGCTGTGCAGCCATGGTATGGGACATCCAATTGCACATCAGGCGCTGCATGGTTCCATGTACTGGCTGTGCAGGTACATGCAGTCAGGCACAGTGTGGCAGACAGCAGTCATGGTAGTGTCAGGTTAGCATGTGTACTGGGCAGGGAACTGGTCTGATGTTGAGGTGGTGAATCTGGTGGCCCTTGTCCTGCCACTGGAGGGCCAGTTATATGGTGTGGCAGAGCTCCAGGAGCCTAGGTCCCAGGTGTGGGAGAAGGTGGCCACTGGCCTGGAGTGGTGGACTGGGGTGCCACGCACAGCTGAGCAGTTCAGGCACTGGTATGGGGACCTCCACAGAAGGGATCCTGGCAGGCTCCGATGGCTGCAGGAGAGGGTGTGCCGGTGGTCTGTGCTGCAGCCAGGTAGGTGTCCCATAACACTGTGCATACTACCATTGTCCACATGCTGTGCTGTGTTGTGTGCTGCATGTGTGGCTGCATGGGAGGGCAGTGCTGGTGGCTGGTGCATGCCATCCATTCCTGTACTGCATGTCTGTGCTGTAGACATTGACATTGGGCCATACACCATACCCCACACACACGGGCCTGTGCACCTGCCCGTGCTGTGCCAGTGCTGGACACTGTGTCAGTGGTGGGTGGGTCTCTGCATGGCATGACGCTCATGTCCATTGCCTCTGTCTCTGTTCCATCCACAGGACCAGAGGACTGCAGAATGGCCAGGGTGGCCACCGACAGAGACAGGCACATTGGTGATGGTGTCACGGCTGTGCCAGCATCTGGGTAGGCAGGTGAGTGTGTGCAACATGGAGTGCGGATCATTGCTTGAACTGGGGTGTGCTGTGTGGTATGGCAAGGGGCATTGATGCCATACATGACCACTGCGTTGGGTGGTTCCCAGCCCCACTGCCTGTGCCATGTTGCACAGGAGGGTTGGCCTTGCATGTAGCCTATGTGTGGTGGTGGCCCATCACCATTCCTGGTAGGGTGGGGGTGTGTGCATGTCTCATGGTGTGTGACTGCTGCAGGGGGACTACTGTACTGCCTGGGGGGCCCTTGCACTAGTACTGTGTGATCCACTGCATGGATATGGGGGCAGGACTGTCACAGGCAACCACGCAATCGGCCCATGGGTTGAGATGGTGTCAGATGTTGCTGTCCACTGTGCACATGCCAGTTCTGGTTCTGTTCTTCTGTGGGCACAGCAGCTGTCCTGTGTACACCAATGGGTGGGTTTGGGCTCCTTGTGGTCCATCACTCATTGCCTGTCTTGTTTCCCCTCTTGTAGGACAGACCAGGCCTCAGATCAGAAGACACTGGCAGGCTTTGGGCAGTGGGCTCCATGTGCTCCATGGACTTGTGCGGCTGCACATCTCATGGACGAATGTCCTCATATGTGTCTGCAGGTGACATCTTGGAACTACCCGGGCACTGATTCAGGAGGTGCGCTAGCTGAGGAAGTCACAGCAGCTTCTGTGACACTAACCCAGTCTCCTCTCACCACTGTGCCCTGGATGTCCACTTGCCCTGTGTCCTTGCTCCCATTCCCATTCCCCATGTTGGCCACTTTGCACCCCCTTCCCATTCACTTACCGCTGTTTCTGTTGTGTGTCATATTGGCACACCACTGTTCTTTGTTATGTAGTAAAGCTTTCTGTTCATACACCTCTGTGTTTGCATCTCCTTTGCCTGCACAGTGCTGCACTGTGCCTACATTGTTCTGTGCTGCTCTTGGGTGTGCCCATTCTGTACCACTGCTGTGCCCTTTGTGGTGTGCTCCTGTGTGCAGTGGCTGCTGTGTGCCATGTACCTCTGTGGCATGGGCCCTTGGGCTGTGGCTGTGCATCTGGCCTGAGTGCAATCCACTGCCTCATGTCCCTCTGCACCTGTGCTAGTCTGCCCTCCACCTGCACCATTGCCCTTGCCGGTGCTGCTGCTGTACGGTGCAGTACTGGGCCCTGTGTCCTTGCTTGGTGGCATGGCTTGTGCACCCTGTTCCCCAGTGCCTGTGCATCTCTTGTACCTCTACATACTGTACATGCCTGGTGCCCTCACAGCATGCCTGTGGCTTTGTCCCATGCAGTGTTGCCTCTCAGGCTTGTGGTGGTGCAGTGTCATGGGCCTGCCATATTCCCTTTCATCTGGGTGGGTGGCTGGGTGCATTTGGTGGCCTCTGAGTTTCTGTTGTGCGGCCTGCTGTCACTGTGGCCACATGGCTGTGTGCCTGTGCTGTGCACCCTGGTCATGCTCCCCTTGTGGTTTGGTACTGCCAGAACTGGCCTGGCACTCTGCTCTTGTGCTGCCCTGCCTATGCACCCCTTTGACTGTGCTGCTTGCTCAGCATGCTTCTTGCTGATTTCTGTCATGCTCCTGCACAGTCCTGGTTGCTCTGGCACATGTCTGGTTGCACAATGGCACATCTCTGCTACATTCAGTGTGGTTTGCACCTGCACATGTCTATGGTGCATCTTTTGAATATGGCTTCTGTTTTCTGTGACACAACTGCAGTGCGCCACACATTCCATTGCACATGATCTGGGCACACCTTTGAATATCTGGCCCTTACAGTGCAAATAAATGCAAAAATCCAACATCACCTACCTCCTTCAGATCTGCTTCCAAACCCCCAGTGTTCTGCTCTCAAAGGATCTTCATCAGTGAAAGAGGACAATTGGCAATATACGCCTTTATATGTGCCACAAAATGTTAAGTGGAGGAGAAACATTTCTCTGTCACAAATTCAAATGGAGTTGGTAACCTCTCAGCCTCTCAGTTTCAGCTGGCCCGGTGGCACTGAGGGTTGAGGCACTAGATGCCACACCTCACACCATGCCATGCCAGCAACCCGAGGTCAGGAGCGAGCTCAGGTTGCCGGGGATTAGCCACGGGAGTTAGGATTGAGTGTCCAGAGGATTGCTCTCCTCTCTCGGGGAGGGTGGGCTGTGGCATCCCTGCTGTCAATGACACCCAGTGGAGGCTGGATGTACAACAGCAGGGACCACTTTGGAAAGGGGTGGAGGTGACAGTGGACATCCATGGGAATGTTGAGAGAGTGCGCTCATCTTGTGCTGGACATCATTGCACGTCCATGCCTCCTAGGGGGAACTAGAAAGCAGGAAACACCCCACCTCCTAAGAGGTAGACGTCACCTTTCCCCACATCCATCACCAGATCCTGCCCTCCTAAAACATGCACAACCCTTGATCTTCATCTCTGCATGAGGGGCTCTGATTAAAAGGTAGGCACTGCAGAGCAGAAGGTGGCCCCACTCAGAGGGGGTAATGACCAGGGGGGGTCCTCAATGGTGTGGCGTGAATAGGTCGGGGGAGCAGGCCCTTATATACAGAGAGAATCTTGGTGTATGGGATAAGGTAGGTCAACCAAAGGGGCCCCATGCAGTGGCAACTGGAGCAAAAGTAAGCTGAGGAAAAAAAACCCTCTCAGTCTCAATCAATGGGATTTAGAAGGTTTTCTCGGGGAAGGGGGGGCAAATTTGAAAGGACTGTGAAAGTGTTTGGATTTATGAACTGAGAGCTGGATAAAATATGGGGCTGAATGATAATCTGGACCTGGCAGCTTCCTTGGGGTGATACATTTTTTCTTCGATCTACATATATGCTTCTGCTTCAAATGTTTTGTATTTACATAAATTTTCCCACATATTAATCCTTTTTTTTTTTGCCATACTAAATTGAGACATTTTCTGAGTGATACAGCCATATATTTTCTCTACTCAAATTATTGCACAGTGGTTAAAGTGCTACAAAAACTGTTACATTTTCTTGCTCTGTTATGAAAAATATTATGCCTTTTTTTATTGTAGGTTGTATAAGGAACAGCTAGATGGTGCAATACCAGCAGGAATGGAGACATACAGTAATATACTAAATGCCTGCTACATGCATATTTTTGGAATGTGTTGTGTCTGCCTAACTTTGCCTCTACTTTTTGTGCCCAGTCTCCACAAACTATGTTCCTTTTTAAGTCTGCATAGTGCTTAAGCATATTTTAACAGTATGTTTATGTTTGTGTAGCTCTATTAAATGTGGACACTTATTATATATGATTATTTATTTGTTTTGGATTGCGTTCCAGTGACCTAATATATGCTAACTGGAAAATCATTTTTTTTTTCCAAAAAGAATTTTTATTGAGACACATTATTTTCCATATCAAAACAGTAATTTCCATAAATCATGAATCTTATATTCATATTCAAGCGAGAGGATAACAAGTATCAGAAGTTTCAAGTGTCGGAGATTATGAATGAATACAAAGGATAGGGAGAGAGATTAATAATCCTTAAAGTACAATCAAATCCATTTTGCTTTCTTATTTCTTATTTGAAACCTGCCATAAATGGCTACTTTTCAAGATTTAATTTATCAAAATCTTCTTTTGACCAATCATGGCACTTCTTTTTGTATAGTTCCCATAGTGCTATATAGTTAGATACACACTCATTATTGTACAAAGAACTTAGAAACAGTTGCTTCCACTCAAGTACTGGAAAACTGGGATTACAATCTGTCGAATTCCAATATTTCAGAATTAACCTTTTAATATAAATTATATTAGACTTTAAAATAAGCCTTGAAAAGTTTGGATTTATTCTACTGGAAAAATCTATTTCCAGAAGCAAATTCGGATAAAGATCCCAGTTGTCCATTCGAAAACCAACCCCCCCTCAAAATGAGAAGGACTGGTCCCACCAGGCTTTACTTCATTTACAATATATGAACATGTGCATGTAATCTGCGTCTGAATGGTCACATGACCAACATTGGCTTGAAGCTTTGGTTTTCATTCTGTAAAGCCTAGATGGTATATAATAAGCTATCATCATAATTTTATATTGAATTGATTTGTCCCTTGTCAGTCTGTAACTGTGGGTTTGTACAAGTGCCATAAGCCATTGTTGGTCTGATGTAGGTTGATTAAGCTCTTTTTTTCCATTGTAATTTAATATTTATGTGTCTCTTAAATGGATTAGAATGAAATGTATGACTTATCCAGAGGTATAGTTTAATTCCTTTCTCCTTGGATGTTAAGATCTGATTTAGCTCTTGTTCTATAGAGCGATTATTAGGTGCACGTTCCCACTTCTGGTAGACTTTTTTTTTATAGTAAGTAAGTTTTATTTATATAAGGCGCCCTTCCAAAGTTCAGAGCGCCTTTACAATTATAACATTAAAAATTCACCATGCATCATAAAACATAAAACATATTAAAAAAACTTCCATATAAATTTGAACTCATTATATTCCTGAGAAGGCCTGGTTACACAAATATGTCTTCAAATAATTTCTAAAACCTTCTACGGTCTGGCTATCTCATATCTGGCAAGGTATAGAATTCCACAGGGTAGAAGCCATAAAGCCAAAAGATCTTCCTCCGTATGTTTTAAGGGATACCCTGGGAATCTCTAGCAATCCCTCGCCAGAGGAATGGAGCGAGTGGGAGGGACAGTAAGGATGCAGGAGTTCTTTCAGGTGGTAGGGACCCTGCTCATGTAAGGCCTTATAGGTCAGCAAAGCAACCTTGAAGGTAATCCGCCACTGTATTGGCAACCAGTGCAAATCACACAGCACAGGTGTTATATGACTAGACCTAGAGGCTCCAGTTAGCAACCTGGCCAACGCGTTCTGCACTAGTTGCAAGTGGTGGACATTTACCCCCAGTAGCCCTTGGTAGAGGGCATTGCAATAATCAAGACAACTGGTGACTAAGATGGTAATAGGAAGATTTGACTACAGCTGAAACCTGCACCCTCAGGGTCAAGCCTTCATCAAAAACAACGCCCAGGTTCCGCACCTGGCCAGAGGCAATAAGCGGGATCCCACCAAGACTTAATCCTGATGTTTTTCCCGCCCATGTCCCTATCATTCTATAACCAGGGTCCACAACCAATACCTCAGTTATTTCCAAGTTCAACCAAAGCCATCTGACACTCATCCAGCTCTGAATCTCCAGTAGGCAGTTATTAAACTCTGCAACGGAATCTAATTCCTGATCGGGTACAAGGGACATGCACAGTTGAGAATCATCAGCATAGCAATGAAAATTCAATCTGTACCACCTGATAATGTCCCCTAACAGAAGCAAATACACTGTGAATAACATGGGGGACATCACCAAGCCCTGTCGAACACCACAGGGTAGTCCATGAGGGGCCGAGGAATAAATTCCTGACACCACTCTCTGAGACCTACCCTTGAGGAAGGACTTAAACCAATTGTAGACTGCCCCCCTCAGTCCACAGAAAAACCACAGGCGCTCAAGTAGCACCCCATGATCCACAGTGTCAAATGCTGCTGAGAGATCAAAGAGAACCAAGATCGAATGGACTCTCCGACCTCTCGCCATCAGGAGATCATTCGAATGGACTCTCCGACCTCTCGCCGTCAGGAGATCATTAAGTACCCTCACCAGGGCCATTTCAGTGCTATGACTTTTTCTGAAGCCAGACTGGAGAGGGTCATATATATTGTGGTTAGTCAAATGATCCTCCAGTTGCAGTGTGACCACCTTCTCGATAACGTTCCCAACAAAGGGCAAGTTTAAAATTGGTCTATAGTTAGCTGGGCAGTCGGGGTCAAGGGAGGTTTTTTTAAAAGGGGGCGAACAACTGCCTCCTTTAAGGGGTCTGGAAAGATCCCGCTCTCCAATGAAACTCCCACTATCTCAGCAAGGACTGGGCCAATGACTTCTACACACCCCACTAGTAGGCATGTAGGGCCTGGATCCAAACTACAGTAAGTTGGCCATAGAGTCTGGATGATCCTCACTATATCCATGACTACTGGTTGGCTAAAGGCAGACCAGGTCACCTGGGTATTAGTACCACCCGGTTGATTAATGCAAGGACCAATGGGAAGGCACTGGCTGATCTCATTTCTGATGGTGAACACCTTATCAGAAAAGAACTGCACAAACTCCTCACACATTTTTTGTGACAATGCTCGACCAGAGTGAAGACAGGCTGGATTGCACAGTCTGTCCACAGTCTGGAAGAGCTGGGCAGGTCTGTTCTTTGCTGTAGCAATTTCCCTGGACAGGAATTCTGCTTTCTTATGGGAAATGGCTGATTGATAGACATCATAATGGTCCATCAATCTAAGTCTGCCCACCTCCAGGTGAGTTTTCCGCCAGTGTCTTTCCAACCTTCGCCCCTGCCTCTTTAATTCATGGATCTCTCCATTAAACCATGGGGCACCTGGATGAGAGGTAAGAGGGTGAACACAAGAAGGAGCAGTGATATCCAGTGCTTCTGTAACAGCCTTATTATAGGCTGACACAAGAGGTCCTGGGTCAGTGCTATCCCTTGGAATTTCTGAGATGTCCAGTACCGCCATTAGGCCTTCTGAGGTAACTCCTCTTAAAGGGTGGAACTGTACTAACTCCCTTGGGGCAGTCCTATTTCAGGGGGCTGCGAAACTGAATCTCAGGAGGTGATGGTCAGACCATCCGACGGTCTCCACCTCCACATGGATGGAGCTAATTTGATTACAGAACAAAAAATCTGAGTCAGTCAGATGGAATTTAGTTTTAAATTGCGAAACTGAATCTCAGAAGGTGATGGTCAGACCATCCGACGGTCTCCACCTCCACATGGATGGAGCTAATTTGATTACAGAACAAAAAATCTGAGTCAGTCAGATGGAATTTAGTTTTAAATGAATTCCAAGATAGTTTTGAGCCCTGTGAGTATAAATCACTCCATTTTTTAATACCTTTTTTAATCCAATTTGAATTATATAAAGTTTTACCATGTAAAAGAAATTTGGGATTTTTCCAGATGTCATTTAAGGGTGGGTTGTAGACTGACCATTTTGTTTTGAGAAGAAATATCTGCAAAATCATATTTAGATTTTTTATTAAGACACTCTTAGATGTTGTCCCTATTGATGAAGTAAATAATGTATTTTTAATATCTATCTGTTCTTTGAAATGCATCTGAAGGATCTAATTTTCCCAAAGCAGGTCCGTATCTTTAAATGCCCAATTTAATATTAGCTTGACAATAAAGGAGTAATAGCAAATTTAAATATCAGGGCATGCTAGCCTGCCTTTTTCTTTTGGCAGACAGAGTTTGGTCCAATAAATACAAGATGTTTTATTATTTCATATAAAATCCCTAAACAAATTGAAAATTTTTTTAAACCAGTGTACTGATGTAGGATAAATTATAGATTGACGTTTATATGAAAGAATTGGTATAACTTCCACTTTTATTAGCTGTTTTTTCCCCATATAGAGAGATGAAATTTACTCCAAATATTTAATTGGTCCTTGATTACATTATACATGGGTTTAAAATGTTTATTATACCAGTTTTGTGTTTTTTTGGTAACAATAATGCCCAGCTAGGACAGCCCTTCAGGTTGTAATTTGGCCTTTATTATGTTTTGAAAATCTTCTAATTGTGGAATGTTAAAAGTCAACATTTCAGACTTGGTTTCATTTATTGTATATCCCAATATTTTTGAGAATCTTTTTGTTAACTTCATAAGCTCAGTTAGGCTTTGCTACGGGTCCTGTACCGTAACTAACAGATCATCAGCATAAGCGCAGTATTTTAGTTCTAAAGAAGCAATTTTAATTCTGGTGATCTGCTGATTAATCTGTATTTTTTTAATAATAATTCTAAGCCTATTATAAATAAGGAAGGAGATAATGGGCATCCTTGTCTTACGCCATGATACAAACCAAATGGTTTTGAAAGATGGCCATTGATTTTCAATTGGGCACAAGGCTTTTTGTAAATTGTCTGAATATGTCCTATAAACTCTGGAGGAAAATTAAAAATTTCCATTGCCTGAAACAAGAAGGTTCATTCCTTCATATTGAATGCTTAAGTGGTGTCCAGATCCAGCAGCAAAGTTTGAACTCCTGAATCCTGAAGGTATTCTATAGTGTATTGTAATTTGATGAGGCCTGATTGTATATGTCTCTCTGGTACAAAACCCGACTGGTTCATGTGAATTATAGAGTTCAGAATGGTTAGAACTCTACTATTAAAAATGTTTGCATAAATCTTATAGTCTGTATTGAGTATTGCTATTGGTCTGTAATTTTCTTTTTTGATGATTCCTTTCCTTGTTTTAATATTAATGAAATAAATACTTGATTAAATGAGTCTGGAAGGCTGCTTTGTGTTTGTATTTGATTGAAAAGTAACTTTAGCCAGGGAGTTATTTCTGAAGCAAAAGCAACATAAAATTCTAACAAGAACCCGTCTGGGCCAGGACATTTGCCTGTTTTAATATTATTCATAACTTCAGTTATTTAATTTTCAGAGATTGGTGCCATAAAAAATTTCCAGTTACTGTATCTTCCTTAATTTTTGTTAGACAGAATTGGGCATAATATGATACTTCTTCTGTAGTGGGGTTACATTTTGAGCTATATAAATCTGTATAATAGTCGAAAAATTCCCTCTGAATCTCCTCTTGGGTCTGACATTTAGTGCCATCTGGTTTTGTTATTAAAATTATATCTGATTTGTCTTGGCTTTCCTTCAATCTTCTAGCTAGTGTCTTACCAATTTGTTCACTGTACTGTTTCCTATTATTATTTTTTTTTTGTCCATAAGAATTTAGTCTGATATATTTCAGTTGAATCAATGAATTTCCTCAGCTCAGCCAATTCATCTTTCTTAGTTATATTTCCATTTTTAATCTCCAGTTCTAAATTTTTGAGTTTAACCTACACCTCTTTTTGTTTTTGGAGTCTTGTTTTATTTTTCCATGATGTGACAGATATCAGGTCCCAACAAATTGTTGCCTTCCAAGCGTTTCAGCATTGTGTGATGTTTGAACCATCCACCCTATTGTCTATGAAAAAGTCAGTAATTGCTTCCCAAGTTGTGTTTGGGTAGTTATATCAGACAACAAATATTTATTCTCCAGAAGTTTGATTTTGGCCTTCTAACTTCAAAACCCATGTCCATAGAGACCATGTTTACTTCAGTTAATAGACAGGAGACCTAGAAATCTCTGGAGATCAAGAAGTAATCAAGACAGGAATGCATCTTATGTCGTGCTGAGTAAAAGGTATAGTCCTTGATATCTGGGTTTATTTCTCTCCAAATGTTGACTAAATTGGCAGTGTTCAGGAAATTCCCCATCCGATTGGCTTTGTGTCTATCCCAAGAGGAGAAAGGAGTTGATTTGTCCAATGGATTTGTAACCAGACAATTCAGATCTCCTCCCAGTACCACATGAGGACTATCAAGATCATATATAATCTTATTAACCTCTGCCAAAAAATCATCATAACCAGTAAATGGAGCATATACTGAGCATATAGGCAGAACTTCTGCCTCCAGTTTAACCTTAACCACCACTATAAGCCCCTGGGAGTCTGATATTGAATCCTCAGTAATGCCTTTAAAGCATTTGGATATCAGTATCAGAACCCCAGCACTATTTGTCTTAGATCCCAAAGAAGAATATATCTTCCCTGACCATTTCCTGGCTAGCCTTTCTAGTTCCTTTTGGCTAAGAAATACCTCCTGCAAGAGTATAATGTCCAAATTTAGCGTTTTAATTCTAGCCAATATACGGTATCATTTAATAGAAGAATTAAAGTAATTTATGTTCCAGGTTGCCATTTTCAGAGGTAAAACATTTTAAATGGACTTCCCTCTTTTTCTTCTCTTCCCTAACTTGTCTTCCATATATATAACCAATTTCTCTCTTACAACTACTGCCTGATAGATTCATAACATTTCTTGAAAACCTATGATGTGTCATCACCCCCCTATGTTGACCTCCACCCCCAACACAACCAAAGACAAAAGTCTGGTGGCCATCCCCACCACTTAATTTGTGCACTTTGCCCAAACCCCCTCTCCCCCCAGCATCCATGTCAAACCTCACTTCCTCTAAACAGAAAAAAAGGAGAAAAAAGAAAAAGAATCCTAATTATTTGCAGCATCAAAATCTGTAAAATGTTCTGGAAGTCTCAATTTGAGATCCCGAAGGGCTTCTGAAAGATTATCATATACCAAGACCTGATGCTTCAAAAGGACTTTTAATTTGGCTGGAAAGATTATATATATTTTCAATCCGTTTTTCCAAAGATGTTGCTGTAATTTATTGAAAGTTCTCCTTTTCTCCCATAAAGCTCTGGAAAAATCATTTTTCAAAAATATCTGGTGCTCCTTGAAGACAAATTTCCCTTTCTTGAAAGGATCGCATAATTAAATCTTTGTCTTCGGAAGTCAGAAACTTTAAGATTGTAGATCTTAGTCCAGAGTCTCCTCTTGATGATTCTAACCAGTGAATTCTGCCAATAACTGGAACATCCTCAGTGTTACCAAGCAAGTCACTTAATATTTGAGAAGCAATTTCCTTCAGAGATGTTCCCTTTTCCTATTCATGCTGAATTCCATAAATTCTTATGTTCTTGCGACGGGCCCTATTTTCAAAATCATCGAGTTTGACTTGGGCTTCTTGTCATTTCTTTTGACAGCCCTTGAGGTCTCAGATTAGAGGTTGAAGCAAATCCTCTGCTTTAGGTTGTCGTTGCTCCAGTTCATTCATCCTCTTTGCCCCGCTCAATTTTTTATTCAGTTTTGGTTAGGGAACCTTTTAACAAGTTTATGGCTTCCACAACAGGCTGTAATTTTTCCACAGAACTTTGAATACTTTGAACATTGCTAATAAGTTGCCTGACCTATTCTGGGGGGGGGGGGGGCTTCTCAGTTTCTATGTGCATGTGCATGACTTTTCCTTTCCCCCTCCTGACCTTCTTGAGTTGCTTTTGTGTTTCAATAGCTCATTTTTTCTTCTAAGTTATCTGATTCCTCAGCTCTGTCTGTCGACATAGATATAGATGTAATTTGTGGGGTTTTACTGGTCATAGGAAGTGGCCCAGCTGATTTTTCTGATTTGTCCTTTTCGTTTCCTGATCTTTTTTTGGTGGCATCTTCATACAGGAAAGACCTGATGCATTGCAGCAGTTTTTGAAGGGTAACCGAAGCTGAAGTTGTTTATAAGATTTCTTTTTATATTGTGGGGTCTTCTGTTTGGCCTCTGGTGATTGAACTTTGATGGATTTTCCTTGTTTTTTTCCCTCCGACTTGAAAAATTTTACTGAGCCTTTTTTGCTTAATATTATTCTCTTGCATTTAATTATGTAACTGTGTGCCCAATGTTGAAATTAATTTCCAAAACAGGATTGCAGATATACAATTACCAAACTTTAGCAACCTGACTATTTGTGTATTGCTTGTCAGCTGGCCACTTTTATATAAAATGTTTCCTTATTTCTTTTATCTTTTATTTATAGGAAGACAGACACAGTGTCTGAAGAAACTCATAGATTTTAAGGGCCAGATAACTGATTGTGTTAAAATCTTAGAGTGCTTAATGCTGATTATTGAGCAGTCCTTCTAGCTATATCCACACAAAGACAGATACCAAACTAAGGATGTACCAGGCCCATTTCCCCTTTAGCTTTATTTGTATTGCTGAATGAAAAGACAGTTGGAGAATTGAAAGTCATTGGATTATCCTCTTCCCAAGTCAGTTTAAGGACAGTTCCCTTTCAGGATCAACAGAAACAGCAGTAAACTAATAGAAAGATTGATCAAGTTTTTCTATATTCCTTTTTCCTACCTCTTCCTCTCTTCCCCTGCCTCGGGTCCTCTTCCTCCTTTTTTCCTTCCTCCTTCTTGCCTCTTTTAAATTTAGTATTTTAATGTCTTGGCCCTTTTGATCCCTGCTAGTAAGGCCTGAATGTTAAAAGCATCGGGAAAGAAGCTTCTTGTGGTAAACAGAGACCAGAAAAAAAAGCTGATTTGTGTCATTTTGTAACCCAGTACCTCAGCCACTGCTTTACATAAATTTTAAACAGATCCAGACAAGGACCACATGAATCTGGGAAAGAGAGGGTACTTTGTGTGCTGAGGGCTATTATTTGCCTCCATATTCTCAGCAAGTCAGCTTGGAATCAGCAGTAGTAACCCAGTTGCACGGCAAATAAAGACTGAGAAACATTTTTCAATTGCTTTTCTTCCTATTTCAAGAACAATTATCTTTCAAATACTCACAGTACCGAAACACACTCTTTCTATCCAGGCCTCCAATGGTCGTCTTATTCTCTCTCCTTTTAAAAGTTTCTCCCTCTTCTTGTGGTATATCAGGCCAAATGAAAATGCTGCCTTCTCTGCATTCGACTGGTCAAAGAGATCTCTTCAGCCATCAGTCGGCAACTTGGTTAAGCGCCCGGAGACCGTCAAGCGGCAATTCAGCAGTTTCCTATCCCAGGGAGGGGCAGTAAAAAGTTATTTCATTAAATGCTCAGCAACTCTTTGTTTCAGAATTCATTATGTCCTGGTTGCCTTCTTCTCAGGATTCAGAAGAAAAGAAAATCTCAGTGGCATGGAACAGGTGAAATGAACAATGAGCTAAAGTAATCCTCACGGGCTTCTTGCAGTGTACCGGCCAGCCACCCTACTGAACCAAGAAAATAGCACAATGAGGCACATTCAACAACTCAATCATCATGTTTACAGCTTACATTTTGTGTCGAGAAGTTGAAGGACCCGGGAAAATTCAGAACGCTTCTTTAATGCTCTTTTCATGCCGTCATTAAACAAGGACACTGGAGAAGAGATAAGGCAAGTAACCACTTAGCCTGGGCATGCACACATCTCTCTACACCCAACTAGAAAATCAATTGTGACATGATTATTTCAGTGCTGCACCTGCAGTAGTCACAGTGTCACCTCTGACAAAGCCCAGGAACATTCTGAGTGAAATATTAGGTGGATGCATCTCCCAGTCATTGTCCTCTTGGCACTTAAGATAGGCTCGGTTCACATTCTACTGCTTATGGTCAGTTTTTCTTTTTGGCAGGTGCACTATCTTGTCTTTGTTATGTACTGTATAGAAACATAGAAACATAGACTTTGATGGCAGACAAGGACCCCTTGGCCCACCCAGTCTGCCCATTTTCCTACCTACTGGATAAGCTGCAGATTCTAGTTAATCAACAGCCTACTTCCTGCAAACCCCGACTATAATTGCCTTGTGTCTGTCCCATGCATGTTTGAATTCCCCCACTGTTTTATACCCAACGACCTCCTCAGGAAGGCTGTTCCATGTATCCACCACTCTCTCCGTGAAAAAAATTCCTCACATTACCACTGAGCCATCCCCCCTCTATCTTTAAATTGTGCCCCCTTGTTCTTACACATCTCTTTTTCTGAAAGATGCTACCCTCCTGGACTTTGTTGATTCCCTTGAGATACTTGAACGTTTCTATCATGTCCCCCCTGTCCCTCCTTTCATCAAGAGTATACATATTAAGCTTCTCAGTCTCTCTTCATATGGTTTCTGCTGAGACCCTGTACCATTTTAGTTGCCCTCCTCTGGACTGCTTCCATCCTGTCTATGTCCTTGCATAGATGAGGTCTCAAAACTGCACACAGTACTCCAGATGGGGTCTCACCAACTGTCTGTATAGAGGGATAACCACTTCCCTTTTTCTACTTGTGATGCCCCTTCCTATGTATCCCAATATCCCCCTGGCTCTCCTTACTGACTTTTTACATTGCTTACCCACCTTTAGGTCATCTGATATGACTTCCCCCAGGTCCCTTTCCATTTTTGTTGTTGTTAGTACCTCCCCTGCTATTGTGTACTCTTCTCCTGGGTTTTTGTTTCTCAGGTGCATTACTTTGCATTTCTTTGCATCGAATCTAAGTTGCCATATGTCTGACCATTCCTCCAACCTTGCCAAGCCCCTTCTTATCTTTTCTACCCTCTCTTGTGTATCAACTCTGTTACAGATCTTTGTCATCTGCAAAGAGGCATACCTTTCCCTCCAGACCCTCTGCAATGTCACCTATAAAGATGTTAAAGAGGACTGGACCCAGTACTGAGCCCTGAGGTGCTCCACTAGTAACCCCCCCTTTCTTCGGAATGTGTTCCATTCACTATTACCTTCTGTGTCCTGTTGTGCAGCCAGTTTGCTACCCAGGCTACTACCCTGGGATCCACTCCCAGGCTGGCTAACTTGATTATATACTGGTTTAGTTTGCTCTGCTGTTTCCATGTTAGGTGACCCCCCCACTATAGATTGAACAATTCAAATTGTCATATAAAATTAGTTTCCAACTTCATAGATATGTATACAAATATTAATCATACAAGGGTAGGAGGAGTATGGGTTGGGAAACCACTGGGATCTAGCAGCCATAACCCCATATGGTTCAAGCTGACCCTTGGTACCAGTAAGCCCTCATTAACGGCTGAATATCTGGATTTCTGAAGTGCAGACTTCAACCAGAATCAGGAATTAGACCCAGACAGGTTAACTGGAGTGGACAGTATCAGGGGAGTGGAGGAAGTATGGGGAGAATTAAAACAGCCCATTCTTAAGGCAACAAAGGCATGCTACAGAATGATTAACAAGAGAAACCTGTGCAAGTGAGGGACAAAAAGAAGGCTTTCATTAGGTACACTGAGAAGCATGGAATTAAAGAATGGGGGGGGGAGCACCAAGTAAGAGCTAAAGAAGCTAAATAAGCAGTCAGGGACAGACAAACAAAGACCTGCATATTGTGAAGGCAGTCGAAGTTGGGGAAAAACAGTTTTTCAGGCATATAAAAGAAAAAAGATAGATAGGATGGGGAATTGTTAGCCTAACAGAGAGAGGCAAGGTAATAGAGGAGGACAAGTGGAAAGCAGCCATTCAAACAACATGAAGTCTTGCTGTATTCTGACTATTGCAGTTAGCCCCAGCACTCAAAGTGCCCCGGAGAGTAGAGGGTTAATTTCTATGCAGAGCATAGAAGGTTGAGCTTGAGCTTGAGATCAGTTCAAACCTCTGTCTGCTGCACTTTGAAGTGCAACCATCAGATTCTTTACTCCGCCTAACTGAACGGCCGCTCAGGAGATTTCTCCTTTGCTCACAGTTCGAAAGTCGGTTAAAGTCCTCGCTTTTACCCATTATTTTTCACAAGTTTCGGTTCAGATCTCTGTCTGTGGTACAGTAAGTACTAGGTAGTGAACTAGACATAGTAAACTTGTGGAAATTGTAAAAATTGATTTTTCGACCGGATCGGCTGAACCAGCCATGTAGTGATTTATATATTCTGTCTTTGTTTTTAAACTTAGAGTATGGTTACCGGTCCTTATCGGTTTAAAGAAAAATGCATTTTCTTGGTTTTTTTCAATACCCGTGACATGGTTAGAAACCGATAAGGGTGCCTTGCCTGGTTGTTTGCCATAAAAAGGGTAAGTTTGTGGTTAGGATGGCTGCATCTGAGAAACCCAAAAGAAAAACCGGGCCACTGGGTTTCAACACTGCAGTGTGTGTGGGGAGGTCTTTGCTAAGGCTGATCCCCACACCACCTGTGTTTATTGCCTGGGGTTTGACCACCTCGATTCAGGCTACCAAATCTGTAAATATTTCCCTAAGTCTACCCTGGAAAAAAAATTAGGAAGGCTCAGGGATAAGGAGGCCGTAAAGTTTGCTGACCCGGATGGCCAGTCCGGTTCGGTTCCAACCAAACCTGAGGGAGTGCCCTCTGACCAGGACGATACTTCTTCAGGCAAGAGGAGAGCCAATCCTGAGGGATTGGTTCCCACAAAAAGAAAAAGAAAAAGAAAAGAAAATCATCTGGCTCGGATCCAGAGACCCATTTTCCAACAGCCGAAGAGATCGCCAAAGCGATAAGGATTGTAGAATTGCTTCGCCCGGTTCCGTCTGATCCGGTGCCTAAGTCTTTTGGGAAACAGACACAAAAGATTTTAAAAACTCCAAATTCTGTACCTCCTATCTACAGAAGAATTGACAAAAGGTAAACCTTATCAGGTTCAGGTACAGAGTACTTGTATCAACAATGCAGCCATGTTGGGGTTGTGCAGGCTGCAGCCTCTGATGAGGCTAATATACCCTTGGCTTCACACACCCCAGATAAAGATTCTAGGAAGCTGGATGCCATGGCAAAGAAACAGTACATGGCATCTGCCTTGGAACTCAGGCAGGCTAATTATATGGCCTGTGTAGCCAGGTACCAGAAGTCCAGGTGGGACACTGTACTGGCACTGGCCAAGCAGGCCTCCCCCCCCAGCTAGCCTCGGAGCTGGAGGGGGTGGCTGCTGATGGGATTGAGGCATCTAAGATACAGTTCCATGCTGCTGTGGACTCCAATGATGTGTTATCTAGAGTCATGGCTACATCTGTGGCTCTTCGAAGAATGGCTTGGCTCACATGTACTAGTCTCTCACAGGACACCCAGGCTAAGGCCATGGATTTCCCTGTGGTGGGTAATTCTCTGTTTGGAGAGCAGACAGAGAATTACATGAAAAAGATGGATGAGTATAGGACCACCTATAGGAGTGCACAGGCCAAGGAATGGCAGGCAACTCCTCAAAGGCAGCAGGCTAGGGGCAGGGGCAGGCCTTTTCATAGGCCTTTCTACCAAGCACAGGCCTCTTCTCCCTTTCCTCATAGGGGATTATTCTGAGGGAGAGGCAAGAGGGGATGAGCAGGGTTGCATCCATCCCTCAACCTAAGGCTCCTGCCAAGCAGACACCCTGATGTGTCAGCCCAGGTTGACTCCACCATTCCTGTAGGAGGCAGGCTGGCTTACTTCGTCCAAGATTGGATGTCTGTTACCTCAGACAAGTGAGCCCTAGAGGTGGTAGGCCAGGGGATGGTTCTCAGCTTCAAGAAATTTCAAAAGCTGAGGGCCAGATCTTTTCCACCTACAAGCATCTCTGAAACCATTGCTCTAGAGGCAGATGTTTCATCTCTACTGGCTCTAAAGGCTGTAGAGAGAGTTTCTACATTGTACAGGGGCAAAGGTCTGTACTCCAGGTACTTCCTTACCCCAAAAAAGACAGGGGAGTGGTGACCCATCCTAGACTTAAGATACCTGAACAAACATCTTTTAAAACCGAAATTCAAAATGGTGACTCTGGGAATAATCCTTACCTGTCTAAGGTCAGGGGACTGGCTAGCCTCCCTGGACTTAAAAGATGCCTACTTTCACATCCCCATCAGGTGCTCCCACAGAAAGTACCTCAGGTTCAAATTGCCTTCAGGCCATTATCAGTTCAAAGCTATGCCCTTCAGCCTGACATCAGTTCCACGGGTATTCACAAAATGCCTAGCAGTAGTAGTGGCCTTTTTAAGAAGGAAAAATATTTCCATATTTCCATACCTGGACGACTGGCTCATTGTGGGTCAGTCCCCAGACCATGTCAAGTCAGACCTTCAAGTGACTCTGCAAGTGCTCACTTCCCTAGGATTCTTTCTCAGTCTTCCCAAGTCAGTTCTCAAGTCTGTACAGCTCCTCACCTTCATAGGGGCAGAGTTGGATACAGTCAAAGCAAGAGCTTTTCTTCCACTGGAAAGGGCAAGGACTATTGTAGAGCTGGCTTCTTCATTCCACCTTCTGGCCTCTCGGCCAGCAAGGCACTTCCTTCAACTTTTGGGCCACATGGTAGCTTCTACAGCAGTGGTCCAAGGGGCCAGATTTCAGATGAGGGACATTCAGTTTCACCTGAGGGCCTTTTGGTCTCAGAAGAAAGATTCTCTAACCAAACTAGTTACAGTGGCCCAGACTCTGATCCAGGCTCTCCAATGGTGGCAGGATCAAGGCAACCTCAAACAAGGAGCCCCATTCATCACTCAGTCTCACTCTGTGGTCCTAACCACAGATGCTTCTCTATTGGGGTAGGGAGCCCATCTGGGGGCTCTCACAGCCCAGGGACTGTGGTCCCCACAGGAATCCCTATTTCATATCAATCTCTTGGAACTTAGGACAGTCTTTCTGGCCCTGCAAGCTTTCTCTCAGTCAGTGCAGAACAAGGTGGTTCAGGTCAGGACAGACAACACCACCACCATGTGATACAGCAACAAGCAGGGAGGCACTCCGTCCACGGCCTTGTGCACAGAAGCCATGAAATTGTGATCCCTAGCTTATTCTCTGCAGGCCTCTCTGATAGAAGTCCACCTTCCAGGGATGGACAATGTGCTAGCAGATGCATTGAGCAGGATCTCCCAGGGCCATCACGAATGGTCCCTGGACCCTCTGGTGTTGAAAGTGATTTTTTCAAGGTGAGGCACTCCAGAGATAGATCTCTTTACAGCCCCAGACAATCACCAACTTCCTCTGTTTTGTTGCAGACCCCAAGTCTTGGGCTCAGTCCCTCTGGATGCTCTGATTTTGAAGTGGGAAGGGAAATTTCTATATGCCTTCCTTCCCTTTCCTCTACTGTTCAAGGTTCTGGTCAAGGTAAGGTCACAACCTTGCAAAGTGACTCTGATTGCTCCAGACTGGGCCAGGCAGCCTTGGTACCTCCTGTTGCTTTCCCTAGCAGCCCCTCTTCCCCTGTCTCTTCCCAGGAATTACAGCCTGTTAACCTCCTTTCAGGGGAGGATTTGGTACCCCAGTCTTCGATCTCTCAATCCCAAGGCATGGCTCTTGAAGAGTTAGAGTATGCAGGTTTGCATCTATCCCAAGGGGTTCTGGATATTCTCAAAGCCTCTCGAAAGTCTGCCACCAGAAAAACTTACAACTCCAAATGGAAAAGATTCAGCATTTCGTGTTCCAAGAAGCATATAACCCCAGACACTGCTAAATTGTCTACAGTTCTGGATTATATGGATCATCTTAATGGCCTAAGCCTCAGACCAGCTGCTCTCAAAGTACATTTGTCAGATGTTTCTGCTTTTCTGTCAGCATTTTTCAAGGGATTGCTTCATACCAAACCCCCTTTAGGGATCCTACCGCTGCTTGGGATCTTAATGTTTGCATTGCTCAGCTTATGCAACCCCGTTTTGAGCCTTTGTCTTCAGCAGAGCTTAAGTACTTGACTTGGAGAACTGTGTTCCTGGTAGCTATTACCTCTGTCAGGCGTATCAGTAAATTGCACGCTCTGTCAGTCGAGCCTGAATTTTATCTCATTCCATAGAGATAAGGTGGTCCTTAGAACTAATAGAAGGTTTCTACCTAAAGTGGTTTCAGATTTTCATCTGAACCAATCTATGTCTCTCCCTGTGTTCTTCACTGATCATTTCTTCTTCAGGAGAAAGAAGTTTACACAGTTTGGATGTTAAAAGAGCCCTTAGTTACTATCTTGAGCGTATTAAGGCTCACAGGTTTGACTCCCTTCAGTTGTTTCTCACTTACAGGGAAGTGCGTAAGGGCAAACCTGCTACTAAGAGAACTATTGCCAGGTGGATTGTCTCTTGTATTCAATTCTGCTATGAGAAACTAGGCAAAATACCTCCCTCAGTCCTGAGGGCTCATTCGACTAGAGGTACAGCTGCTTCCCTGGCTGCGGCCAGGGATATTGGTTTGCTAGAGATATGTAAAGCAGCCACCTGGAAAACAGTCCATACATTTACCAAGCATTACTCCCTGGACATCCAGGCTAGGAGTGATGCTCGGTTTGGTACAGCGGCACTGCAGAGCTTGTTCCCAAGGTAGGTTTGATTCCCTCCTCCATGGAGGTACTGCTTGGTAGTCTGCAATAGTCAGAATACAGCAAGACTTCATGTTGTTTGAAGAAAAGATTACTCACCTTAGTAATTATGTTTTTTCTAATGGAGTCTTGCTGTATTCTGACCTCCATCCCTACCTCCCCTCTCAGAACCTGTTTTTGGGAAGTGGGCTGGCAGGTGCAGTGTTGCACCCCAGGGGTGCATTTGGGTACTCTCTCCTTTTAGAGAGGGGGAGTGGGTTATATTATTAATTTAACAGTCTTAAGTTGTTAACTACCTGGTTTTTGATTTTGGATTTCTTGACTTGAGTCTTTTGGGGGTCCAAAATATTTGGTTGCCATTTGGCTAGTAAAAATTTTACAATTTCCACATAGTAGTTAGTTAGTATTAGTGCATAAGAATCTGACAATTGTGCTTCAAAGTGCAGCAGACAGAGGTCTGAACTGAGCTTGAGCTCAACCTTCTATGCTCTGCATAGAAATTAACCCTCTACTCTCTGGGGCAGTTTGAGTGCTGGGGCTAACTGCAATAGTCAGAATACAGCAAGACTCCATTAGAAGAAACATAATTACTAAGGTGAGTAATTTTTTCTTCTGAATGACTAATTCTGCTCAGTTTACACTAGGAATGACAGTGGGTCTTTGCCAGAGAGGAGCATAGAGGCTGCTGAAAGGGGATCCTGGAAATCAGGCAGCATGTATTTACTAGTGACAGGGTCAGAAAAATGCTAGTTGCCCTGAGGATAGATAAAGCCCTGGGGCTGGAAGGGATGCATCCAAGGTGCTCCTGAAATGGCATCAGAATTAGCTGAACCTCTGGTAGGGATTTTCAGTAGTTTTATTCAAACACTTGTGGTCCTGAAAAACTGGAGGATAGCGGATGTAGTTCTGTTACAAGGAAGGGGACAAAGAGCAGCTGGGTAACTGCAGACCTGTCAGTCTTACCTCTGTTGTTGGTAAACAGATACAGACACTAGTCAAAGAGGACCAAGTGGACTACCTGGAGAAAATGGGCTCCAGGATAGTACACAGCATATGTTTGTCACAGGGAAGTCTTGTCAGACCACTGATAGTATTCTTTGACTTAGTAGCTAGGGCAGTGGATAAAGGTCTTGCAATAGATTTACTCTACTTTAACTTCAACAAGACATTTGACTCTGTCTCTCACTGAAGGTTGCTGAAGAAGCTAGAGGATCTGGGTGCAGAGATGGACATAGATGGATGGGAGGTTAGAAGGGAGACAGAAGAGGATAGTGGTAAATTGGAGTCAGATCCAAGGAGTGGGAAGTCACCAATGGGGCAACACAGGGATCAGTCCTGGTTCCAGTCCTTTTCAATACATTCACCAGTGACATAGGAGAAGGAATTCAAGGCAAGATGTGTCTCTTCACAGATGACACTAAATTCTGTGGAATTAGACAGTGAGGATGGGGTAAGGGAGATGCAGAGGGACTTGTAAAAATTGGAGTGGTAGTCCAAGGTTCGGCAGCTGAAATTCAATGCCAACAAGTATAAGGTATTGCACTTAGGGAACAAGAACACTAGAATGGATACTGGATGGGAGAAGGTTAAGATGGGCACTACTTGTGAGGAAAGGGACCAAGGATTCATCATAAGAGACTCCCTTAAACAATCTAGCCAGTATAACGAGTCCCAAAGTAAGGCACACAGGATGCTGGGGTGTATCAGGAGAGGTTTTGGCAGCAGGAAGAAATAGGTATTGCTGACTCTCTACAGATCACTGATGAGGCCACACTTGGGGTACTGTGCCCTGTTCTGTAATCATCACCAAAGAAAGACAAGGAGAGGCTGGAGACGGTGCAGCATAGGGTAAACAAAGTGATTCAGAGCTAGCAGGGCAAGTCCTATGAGAATAGGTTTAGCGCACAGAACATGTACTCACTCAAGGTCAGACAAGAGAGGGGTGATGATATGATAGAGACCAAGTTTCTGAAAACAATGAACAAGATGAACTACAAGGAACTATTCAACAGGAGTACTAAATCTAGAGCATGAGGACATGTGTGGAAGTAAGCGGGGTGGGAGAGGTTCAGGAGGGACATGAGAAAGTTTTATTTACAGAAACAGAATCATAGAATCTTGATGACAGAAAATGAACCCATCGGACCATCTAGTCTGCCCTTGGCCCCCCCTTACTCATCCCTCCTCCCACTGCCCCCTCCTAGCTACAAAGACCCATATGTCTGTCCAATTGTCTTCTTGAATCCTTCCACCATTTCAGTCCCCACTGTCTCCTTTATTAGTCTGTTCCAGGTCTTCACTACCCTCTCCGTGAAGAATCCCCCCGCACATTGCCTCTGTATATTCCACCCAGCAGTCTTAGGCTATGCCCTCTAGCTACAGCCCCCTCCTTCCTTTTAAGTAAACAACCCTCCTGCACTTTGTTGTTCAACCTTCACATACTTGAAAGTTTCAATCATGTCCCCTCTCTCCCTTCTAGTCTCCATGGTGGTTATAGTGGCTGAGCCGTGGAACAGTCTGCCAGCAGAGGTGGTAGGCACCAAAACCATTAATGGTTTTCAAGCAGGGCTGTGACAGAGTTAAAGGCTTAGTAGTTTCTCAGAAGGGGGGCAATGGTAAGAAAGGGAGCAAGAGGGTGATAGTGTAGACAAAACCCCCATGTTGATAAAAAGTCTCGAGGCATGATAGGGTGTTACGTGCAGACTAGATGGACCACTGATCTCTTTCTGTCATCACTGTCTGCATTTTAATGTTTCATAAAAAACTATGCAAATTGATCAGAGACTAAAACATCTCTTAAATATGCTGTGCAAAAAGATGTAGATGTGTACTTTACTGGCTATGCTAAATAGATATTACATACAGAACATTAATCATATATATTTTACAAGCAATTATTAAAAGCTTCTTAGAAACACTGCAACCTTATTTGTTGTCAGCATTCTGGGAGCCCTATGTTAATCTTTTAATTAATGTACGTGTATAGCATAATCATCAAAGTATTAATTTGTCTGGTGCTTTATTTTTTAAAAATTCCATTACCAGAATTCAGAGCTGCCATTATTCTTACTAACAGACCTGGCAGCAAGTGTAAATGGAAATATTAAATAAACTTTACAATAAACCACTTTTTTAATGTTTTTAAAGGCTTATCTCTTTTATTTGTATCTCTGTTCCTCAATATAAAATACCTGTCCTTGTTCCCAATTTCAGAGCCTTCTAACAGAAGCAGGGTAGGGGGTGACTAAAAAACACACACACAGTAGCCATAACCTGAAAAAGCAAATTGATTACTTTTTGAAGCAACTATGGATCCCAGCTATCACTTTTGAATCTCTAATCAGTTGTGTGGGATACAGAGATCTTCCATATTGTGTACGTTTTTAGGGCTTCAGTGGGGTGAGCCCAGACCTCTTGCTACAAAAAAAGGGAGAATTTTCCAACCGAACAACAGTGCGGAGTTTCATCACAGTCGCTTCCATGTCTGTGAAGCACTCCACACTGTCCATTATCAATCACACAGCACGATTTTTCAGTCTGCAGAACACGGCACAGTCCATTGTGTCCAAGATGGCCACCAAACTCTACTGCACATGCACAAGTAATCAGGCCCCCTCCCAGAAATACAACAGTGACACTGTGGGTGCCCAATCGCCCAGTGTCCCAATCATCAATCCTCATTTTTAATTTTAACCCCTGTAACTAGATAATAAAATTCCCTTTCTCAGATTCTTCTTGGAACTGCACAAAAGGAAGTGATGACATACAAGTGGTGTTCAGATAATAAATATAATTTATTGCTGGCAAACAATAATAATACAGGCTTACAAACAACAGTGTAATCACTAAGAGAGTATCCAGCTTCCTTACCTATGTAGATGCAGTCTCTAGTCTCAGAGAAATTATGTGCTGTAAGGGGTCTTATACCCCTATAATTGTCATGGTAACTTGCTAAGAAAGATACATGTAAAACATATAATTGGTCAGTAACAGGTGGTGTGAGTAACCATCCTAACTAGCATAAGAAGTTGCTTAGCTTGAAGAAGATAAGTGAACAATAAGGTCTGTGATGCTTCCAAGGTCACTTGCAGGTACAGTTGTGCACAAGCACTAAAGACGGCACTGTTGCCTAACTTATGATTATAACAATAAAATATAATGGATAACATCTCCCAGTGGCAGAATACATTGTGAAAATATTGTGAAGAATAATATAGCATTAGTAAAGTACAGTAGAACACAGATCCTGACACTTATGCTTATACGATAACTGCCTCTGCCCTATGGTTAGTACATATACCTACATATATGTTGCTGTCTGCAAGGTGGGGGTACAAACAGAGGTGCTGGTCCATGGATAACGTTCCTCCCCTTGTTGCCTCAGAAGGGGCAACAACCCCAGGAAAGTAGTAGAATGGAGCTAAAAAGTCATTTACAAGCCCAATGCATGAACTTTGTAAAGGAATTTGAGTTTTTCTTGGTGTTGTCTTAGACTATGGCACAGAGAGCAAAGGGTTAGTATCAGAAAAATAATCAAAAATGCTTGAATAATAACAAAAGCTTTAAAAGTCAGTTCTAACCAAGTGTTGGATAGAGCAGTACTTAAATCACAATCATGAATTAGAGTATTAAGAACATCACCAGCTTTAGAAATATTATTGCTAATATAAATTAAATGTGAATCCTTCCTTGCTAAAAGAGATTTCAAGGAAAGAGTCAAAGGATCAATGTGCATGTTAAACACGGGCAAATATTGAGAAAAGGCAAGCAAGTATTGTGAAATGGTATCTATAACATCTGGTTCAGGGAGAGGAACAGGAGTTATTACAGTATGACCCATTACTGTTTTCTGCTGTGGAGTAAAACAGAAGTTAGGGTGCGTAACATTACAAGTTTTTCGACCATAAGCAAAGGGTTTATGATTTGTTACCACACAATACTGCCCATCAGAATTGTAAGTCACTTTGACAGATGGTACCCTCTATCATTGTAGACACATCAGGCAAGAAAGACTGGCTGGTGAGCCATGAAGTGAAGTGATGTACCTCTTCCAGGTAGCTTCGGGAGACAGCTGTTTCAGCGTCTGGTGCTGATGATGCAGCTTCAGACTTGGATTCATCATCGTCCTCAACATCAGTAAGGTTCAATGGAAAATCATCACCTAAGGATAAGGCCCAGTCAAGATGTTCTGGTGAGTATCCGCAAACTGGTTTCACAATATCAAAAATGTCACAGTGGCACAAGTAGTAATATCCCTTCTTGGTGCAACAGTTCATGTGGGGAGCCACCCATGCCTGAAGAACAGCATGGTAAACCAACAAAGATGGAAGATCAGTTCTTTCATGATAGATGTTGTCATCAAGGTGTCCGATGGAATTCATTGCAGCCAACTTGTCAGAGACAGAGGTTCCAGGATCGAATCATGGTAACAAGACAGTAAAGGTGACAAACATGTTGTCATGTAAGGAACAAGTCTTAATAAAATAACAAGGTGCTTGGTTTGGATATCAGGAGACACATCCAAGATGTCTAGCTGTGGACATAGAAATGTTAACAGTATGTGCTAAACACATAGTAATACAACCACTGGATTTGCAACGAGGACAGTACCATCTTCCCAGAAGTCTATCATGAATAAGATCTGGAATGTGTCCTGTTTCCAAGTCCCTGAAGAGATTGTTAACAGTGGAAATTACATAAGAACCATAAGCAGAGCATAAAAGTTTATGGTCAATATATTGCTTGTCTGCCTCCTTATTATTTTGAAAAATAAATGTATTAATCTTAGACTTGGTGTCATTGAACCCTTTGGCAATTTCCTGCATGTTATAAACTGTAAAACGTTCTTCCTTACTTAAACCATCTACACCATGTAACAGTGGGGGAAGGATGTCATTCTTAACTGCTTGCTGAAATTTAAGAGTTTGTGCTTTGACAGCAGCTACATCTGCTGTATTCCAGATAGACATGCCTGAGCCAAAAAGGCCAGAAATGGTGCCTGTTGCACCAGTAACATCTGCAGTGTCATGCCTAGTGCGTGGTCTAGCTTAAGCATTAGGTGCGGGTCAAAAGACCCCTACATGATCAGTGGCATGGGGGCCACTAACTGGATCATTAGTGCATGTTTGATATGCAGCTACAATATCTGTAAGCATCATACTGTAAAATCTAGAAGTATTGGTCGTGTGACAAATATCAATTTCAGCCATATTCCAATGTGTAAGATTGAATATAACTGGGACATGCATAAATTGTACATTAATAATCAGGGCACCTGGTATGGAAGTGGCGGTCAAACCACTAGGAGGAAATTCCTCCTGAGGAGGGCAGTCAGTCAGTTCTTCGGTGGGTGGGACTACAGAAAGTAAAAGAGCTTCAGTAGCTACATAGTTATGAAGACAGAAAGTGCGTGACTCCTCAGAGGTGAGGCGGTCACACCAAGCACGATCAATGAGAGCAGTAAGATTACAATGACCAATATGTCTGGGGGAAGTCTGTCAAATAGAGAGTACCATTTTTAGATATGTCAGTGTTGGACCATCAGTGGAATGTACCTTTGGATAGGCAGGTTACATGGAGTGTGTAACCATTAATGTTACTTTCCCATTGAATGAAAAGTGTGGATCTGTCTGGAGCAACTACCATGGCATCAAGATAGGTGTCGGAGCCTTCTTTAACAGTAATCATTTTATTGGGCACATTAATATGAACTCCCATTGGGGCTGAATGTTCAAGTTTGCTAAGCAAATATTGTACACATTGCCTGTGAGTCGATAGGGGTTTATTCTGGGATACAGTCAAAGGAAATAGTAGTAGTCCCACCAAGATGAGGAGGTGCAAGATAGCCATCTTGTCAGTGCACCTGTAAGAAGACAGAAAATGATTAAGTGTGGGGTACTATTCTGCCCTAAGTGGGTTAGGAAAAGTAAGTTTAGTCACCTTTGTACAACTTGAGTTGATTAGCGTGGAACCACTTGTCAGTGGTCTTCTTTTGCTGTTGAACTCGGACCTGATAAACAGCAGGACTGAGTTTGTTGACAATGGGGGATTGGCATTCCCATTTACTGGCAAATGAACTAATTGGTTGTCCGTATTGGAGAAGCATAACTTGGTCTTCAACTTGCCAGTCAACTTCTTTGACATGCTTATCAAAATGAGCTTTAGTTTCTTGTTGAGCCTTACCCATTTGATTGGCAGTGAACAGGTGTGTCTTCATGATGTCATCATGGAGCTTCTTGACATACTTGTCCACAGATACTCAATCTGCAGTAGGGGTGTGGAGATCAATCAACAGGTGCTCAGGTAATCTCAAGGCTCTGCCAGTCATAACCTCATAGGGTGTGCACTGAGTAGTGGCTATAGGACTGCCCCTGATTGCCATCAGTAGCAGTGGCAAAAGGGAATCCCAATCTTTGGGATTGTCATTGATGAATTTGCATAACATCTGTTTGATTCTTCTGTTGGCTGTTTCTACCTGATCTGAAGATTGAGGATGGTAAGGGATATGGCATTTCTGATCTACTCCAAGCATTTGGAGTGTCTGCTTCATCAGCTTAGCTGTAAAACTGGTTCCCTGGTCTGAGTCTACCTTTAAGGGTAGACCCCACCTGGAGAACAATTGATCCACCAGGATCTTGGCAATTGTCTTTACCATGTTACTCTTAGTGGGAAATGCTTCTACCCACTTAGAAAACAGATCTGTGACAAGTGCATACTTGTTGTTCTTACTGTAGTTGGTAAGGGGGGCCAATGAAATTGATTTGTATCACATTCCATGGTCCAGTTTACCTCTGGTGCAACAATCTGGTATTTATTTTCACAGAAATTGGGTTTTTCTGGGCACCCACTATGTAGTTGTCCACATAGTGCTCTACATCTTTGGGCATGCCAGGCCACCAGGCGACAGTTTTGAGTCTCTGGAGGGTGTTGTCTGCTCCCTGGTGTCCACCAGTGGGGGTATCATGAACCATATGGATGAATCTGGTTCACAGAGATTGTGGTTCAACCCACAGCTTGTCACCTGTATCCTCTTTTTCATACCGAATGAGTTTCTGATCACTAGACAAGTGTATGTTGTCAGAGAGTCTCTTCCATGGACTACCAACAGGCAGTGGTTGTTCAATTTCTTTGTTCAAGAATTTGAACACATATTTTAGTTCTGGATCTGATTTCTGTGCAGCAGAAAGGTCAAGTGGGGGTTCTGGTACTGGTTTATGCCTGTTGTTAGCAGCTACTATAGCTGCTACAGCTATTGGGGGAGTCATTGTCCATGCATCCCACCCTCGAGCACCTGGTTTGGCAAATGAGTCTGCTTGATCATTGAATTCATGGTAAGGATTATATTTACAGTAAGTCTTTACCTTGTGGATATACAGTTTGTGAGTAAACTGTTGTGCCAGGGTGTGTATACACAAACAGATCCCTGTATTTGACAGGTGTGCCATCAGAGGGTGTAAAGTTATTTTTCTCCCAGAATGGTAAAAACTCAGTAAGGGAAGAGCAGACCCAATTGGAGTCTGCAAAGATGATGGCATTCTTGTCACCATGGGATATGACCTCTAAAGCACAGGCCAGAGCTGCCAGTTTGGCATACTGTGAGGAGATAACAGTGCATTTTCTAGAAATACATCTGATACACCATCTTGACCTTGTATGAGCACATTAAATCCTGCTACCTGTTCTCCATCTACATAGAAGGCAGAGCCATCTGTAAAGACATGATACATGGTGGCATTTTCTAAAACATCAGGTGTAGCCGGTATGAATGGGTCCAGCTCAGGAAGTCAGGAGGCTGGAGGGCACAGTCAAGGCACGTACCTGTGCAAAGTAGGCCATGGGTCAAAATTGAGGCCATTTTAGCAGGCAGTACCTTGATGTCCTTGTCCTGTAAGAGCAAAGACCAGTGGGTAAGTCTGGTTTTGGAGACTGAACCATCTTTTACTTTGTCTGAAAGGAAAAGTTAGTTGGGGTGTGGCAGGTATGCAAAACAATAGGAGCATACCCAATGATGTACAGAAAATGTTTGACTGACCAGAAGGTTGCTAAAAGTGTCCTTTTGCAAAGTCTGTATTTTCTGTCTACTGGGGACAACATTTTAGATGAGTAAGCAATGGGCCTGTGGTACCCATTGTACTTTTGTGCCAGCACTGCACACATGGCCGCATCAGAGGTGGCAGTTTCCAAATAGAATGGAAGATTTGGGTTGGGATTGATCAGTGCTGGAGCTGAGGCCAAGGCCTGCTTGAGCTGTGGAATGGCTTCAGTATGAGTGGTGCCAAAGGTCCATGGGACATCCTTTTTCAGAAGTTAATACAAGGGAGCAGCCTTCAAAGCAAAGTCAGGGATAAAATCCCTGGAGTAATTTACCATTCTTAAAAAGCATCTGAGTGTTACCACGCTAGTAGGAAGTAGCAGATCTTGCAAGCCCTAGATCTTCTTGACAGCTGGGCTTCTACCTTGGTCTGTAATATGTAGGCCAAGGAAGATGACCTCTTTTTCAAACAATTGTGCTTTAGAGGGATTGCACTTGAGGCCTGCTCTCTTGAGGAGAGACAGAAGTTCATCTAGAAGGGCCAAATGATCTTCTTTCGTGGTGGTTGCTAAAAGCAAGTCATCCATGTACTGCAGGAGACACTGGGGTGTGGAGAGCCCCTGCAGAGCATCCATCATGTGGAGATGGAAGAGGGAAGGGCTGTTGTGAAAGCCCTGGGAAAGACAAGTCCAGGTATACTGGCGTCCATTGAAGGCGGAAGCAAATTTGTATTGGCTTTTCTGTGCTAATGAAAGTGACCAAAATCCATTAGAGAAGTCAAGAGCTGTGAACCACTTTTTGTCAGATGTCAACAGCTTGAACACATCAGGTGCTGATGCTACTGTTGGGACGCAACTGGGGGGTAGCTTGATTAAGTTTTCTGTAATAAATTGTGAGTCTCCGAGCTCCATTTGGCTTTTTCAGAGATTAAATAGGTGAATTGACAGTGGAGACACAGGTCCTAATCACTCCTTGTTGAAGCAGTGACTGGATGGTCCTCCTTAGTGAGGGCAAGACTTCAGCAGGAAATGGATACTGCTTCTGCCTCACAGGACTGGGTCCTGTGATTTCAATGGTAGTGTGCATCCTACCACAGTCATGCTTGTTTGTGGCAAACACGTCAAGGTGTTTTTGCAGCAGAGGTGCAAGATCAGACAACAGGTCATGACTTTTGAACAGAGCCATGCCGTCATACTTCTTGTTGTTATGGGAGATGGCTGCCACCACGTGCAAGTCTGAGATGGTGACAGCATGACATTGCCCTTTGATCTGGAGAATTAGCCTGTTGGCTAGGTCCACTATACAGTCATGCAATGCTAGGAAGTCAATTCCCAATATGCTGGGGTGATGCCATAATACCATGAGGTCAAAGACAAAATCAGTCCTGAGGTGGCCTACCACCACAGGCAGAGGAACAGATTGGTGGGTGTGTAGCTGGGTAAAATCTACACCCTGAGCACTTGTCTGTCAGCTGGTAGACCAGTTGGATGAGACTGGATCCTCATCATGGAAGACTGATGTGGTTGCTCCAGTATCCAGGAGCATGGTAAGGTGTCAGCCCCCTACCATAGCCTTTACACAAGGCTGTCGATTTGTGTCAACAAGCAAGTCATTCACAATCCGGACTGGGGCCTGTAGTTGTCAATCTGCATTTTCAGATTTGTCGTCATCATCCTGCTTCTGAAATATGAGGCTGCTGGATCTTTTGGGCCTCCTGTATGTCTTGCACAGCATACAGATGTACCTGTGACATCACAGGCATGACAGCGACCTGCTCAATTGACTCTTCCTTAGTAGTCACATCAGCCTGGCCAGTAGCCAGGGCCACAAAATTATTCTTACCTCAGTTGCTCGGTTGTTCAGTAGTCGAGGGCAGGACTGGATTTCTTGGGGTGAGGGCTGCTACGGTACATGTAGGCTTAGCCACTTTCTCTACATGGACCTCCTCCAGCAGCTTTCGGAGGGTCTTGTTCTCATCTCTAGCCAGAACTATTAAGGTTCCAGCTGTCGGACCGGGTATTTGGATTTTTCCAATTACTCCTATCTCTTTTCCTGTTATTTTCATAGTTCTGGTCCTCCCTCCCCCATGCGACTGCTTGTCATCAAAAGAGTCATCTGTCTTCTGGTTATCCCCTTCCACGGTATAGTGGGTGGGTGTATCATCAGAGGTAGGCTGCACTGTAGCTACCTATGCAGCCAGAGTTTGGATAGCATCAGTCTTGTTAGCTTTACCAGAAGCAAGATTATGGAGGTACACCTGGTAGATGTGCTCCGTCTTGGTAAGGATGTTCACAAAGGTGTCGGTACTCGGGTAAACATTAAGCGCTACCTTTTCCCGTAGACCCATAGTCATGTTCCAGATGTAAAAATCCTTGTACACAATCTGGTCTCGGTCTGCAACCTCATTTGCAAGGGCTTTACCAGCTTCATAGGTGAGCCATAACCTTTAGTGGTAGGCCGCGGGACTTTCCTTTGCACTTTGCTTAACCTTGTAGGCCAAGTGAGCTCCAACATCACTGGGGAGTTTGCGGCAATGAGGGACGCAGAGATATTGTTGTATGTGAGCATCTTGCAGTTGTGTGTGGCATCTGAGAGCTTGGCCCAGAGGGTAGGTTCGATCATCTGTCTCAGGACTTGAACCTGGTACTCAGGTTGGAGAGAAAGCTTCTCGCAAAGGGAGCACACCTTCTCCAAATGGCAACTGAGATTGTCAGATGGGCCCATCTGTCTGATACTTTGGGCAATTTGCTGGACAGAATGAACAACTTGCAAGGGGTTGGAAGCATGAAGAATCATGTTGAACTCAATCATTCCATGGCACCACAAAGGGCAGCTTCCACCGCTGCATCCGTGACTGTCTTGAATGCATGATCCTGGTTGACAGTATCCTCAAACATTCTGTCAATTTGATCCCTGAGGGCATTTCATTGGCCCTCCAGTGCAACGATATTGGTAATGGCCTCCTGAATTAGGCCATGGACCTCTGCTGTGTCATGCCTGGAGAGGGGAGCAAAAGGAGGAGTACCACGGAATACAGGCTGTCCGCCTGTGTCATGGGGGCCACCATCTTAACGCTGTACATTGCATCCACCATGTTTGTGAAGACATGGCAATGTAGAGGGTGTGGACACATAGACGCCATCTTGGGGATGGCTGGAGAAAGTGACAGCTTTATGGGGACTGGACCTTTGTGTGACATGACATGCCTCATCGTCAAAGTCAGAGTCATCATCGCCAGATGATGCAATGTTAATGGGCGTATACTGGAACCCATTCTTAGCCTTAATGTGACCAGCAAGAACCTCTCATTGATGGTGCAGCTTCGCCATCTTTACTCTACATTTCTTATGACAAACTCTTGCAGTGCCCTGCTCAATACCCTTCTCAACCTCATGCTGCAATACTCTGTAAGTGGTGCCCAATTCAATGTTTTCCCTAAGCTCTTTGTCTAAGTCATGATTCACCCTCTCATTCTCCTCTTTCAACTCAACATTCTCTTCTCTCAAACCCTCATTTGTATCACTCAAAATATCATTCAGATATGCTGTTTCTCATCACTTTTCAACCTTTCACAATCATCTCTCAACATGAAAATTTCTCGCTCAGAGTATTGAGCAGTACAATGCATTAGTCTGTTATTAGCATCGCGAGGTGACTGTGTCTCCTCCTCTACTTTCCATTATTTTTTCTGTAACTCTGATGCCTGCAAGCCCATCTCTTTTTGGATTGTCTGCAGACTTCACATCCAGCACGAAATCTGTCCATCTGCCATGGGATGTGAGGTAGTTTGAGATGTCCAGTCTCAGTACAGTGCAAAGTTCAGGCATAACAAACAAGGGGTAAACAAACAAACAAGTAGTCAGAAAACTGGATAAAATCATTGGCGCCATCACCCAATGGCTTTCCAGTCTCCCATGGGCAAACGGTGATGCCAAGGTGATATGCTGTCACAAAGGGAGTGCAAGATGGTCTGGGGTGAGTGTGCCATGCCCAAGACCAAGACGGAGTCTGTCCATCACCATAACAACCACTGTAAGTACGAGTAGGTCCAAGTAGGTGAAAAATGCACTACACTACTTGACATTCAAAATTAATTGACTGGAATCTTCATCTTGAACATTCCAACCTGCACATGGTCACCAAATGTAACTGGGTAATAAAATTACCTTTCTAAGATTCTTGTTGGAACTGCACAAAAGGAAGAGATGACAGACAAGTGGTGTTCAGATAATAAATGTAATTTATTACTGGCAAATAATAATAATAATAATACAGGCTTACAAACAACAGTGTAATCACTGGGAGAGTATCCAGCTTCCTTACGTACGTAGATGCAGTCTCTAGTCTCATAGAAATTATGTGCTGCAAGGGGTCTTATACCCCGATAATTGTCATGGTAACTTGCTAAGAAAGATACATGTAAAACATATAATTGGTCAGTAACAGGTGGTGTGAGTAACCATCCTAACTAGCATAAGAATTTGCTTAGCTTGCAGAAGATAAGTGAACAATAAGGTCTGTGATGCTTCCAAGGTCACTTGCAGTTACATTTGTGCACAAGCACTAAAGATGGCACTGTTGGCTAACTTATAATTATACAATAAGATATAATGGATAACATCTCCCAGTGGCAGAATACATTGTGGCCCAGATATTCAAAAGGGTTGCGTATGGTGAATCATTCACATATCTGGACTGTGTAGTATGGTATGGGCTGCACACCCATTGGCTCATGCTGTGAACCAATGGGGCGTGCAGCCTGAGTCAGTCAGGTCGGGCGGGGCGGCAGGGGGTGGGGTGCTGCCATCCGCGGCTGACTGGGGAGCGCGGGCGGTGGGGGCTAGTGTGCGGGTGGGGAGGGGGCACACTAGACCACCAAGGTAATAGGACTTTTTATGTTTTACAGATGCCCGCGATTGGGCAGCGATCGTTCATTGGACCACCAGGATATTGGACGAGGGTGTATATACCGATGCCGTGATCGGGCACATAGCGTCCACTGGACCACCAGGGATATTGGACGGGTGTATTATACCGATGCCCATGATCGGGCACATAGAGGTCCACTGGACCACCAGAGATATTGGACGGGATGTTGTTTTAGACAAATGCCCACGATCGGGCACATAGCAGTCCACTGGACCACCAGGGATATTAGACAAGGATTAGTTTTTAGACAAATGCCCGCGATCGGGCTGCAGGGGGCGTCAGTCCCCGAGGGCTGCTGCCTGGCAGGGCGCCAGGTGCAAGTCATCGGGGATCGGCGCACCTGCATGCTAATGGGATGCAAATGGGGCCATAATGACATGCAAATGGCCCCATGTGTGCCTTGCATAAATGATGGCCCCATTTGCATGTCCCCTTTTGAATAGCTCAGGTGCGGTGCATGGCACAATGGCACTTACGCTAGCGCATCTCCATGCTCCACTCTGGCCACTTGCGCTGGCGCAGTGCCACTGCACTATGCACAGTGGGGGTGGTCAGGAGTGCGATATTAAAACTGCTGCGTAAGCGCAGTCCGTTGAATTATCACCCAGGTCACACCTTGCGCAACCAAGTTGAGCTGCGCCACAGCCTGGCGCAGTTTGAATATCCGGGCCTGTGAAAATAAAGTGAAGCATAATACAGCATTAGTAAAGTACAGTAGAACACAGATACTGACACTTATGCTTATGCAATAAGTGCCACTGCCCGAAGGTTAGTACATATACTGTACCTACATATGTGTTACTGTCCATGACATGGAGGTACAATCAGGGGTGCTGGTCCATGGATAACACCCCCCTCCGCTACCGTGCATGTGCAGTTATTTCTTGGGGGAAGGGGCTATATATACTTTTCCCTCCCCCATCCAACCCTCCCTCTCAGCACTCCCCCCAGAAACACAATCTCCCAGTGTTGTGATGGTGATTTCCTATACTACAGCGCATCTGCAGTTATTTGTTGGGGGGGTATATATATTTCCCCCACCCGATCCCCCCTCTCAGCACCAACCCTTCCATCCCCACCCCAGAAACATGACAGTGACACTGGGGGGTGCCCATTCCTCCAGTGTCATGATGGCCATTGCTCTGTCCTTTTTTTTTTTACCTGTAAAAAGAAAAACATCCATCAATGTCTTTTGCGCCATTGCTGTCCCCCCTCACCCAACCTTCACATTCAGCACCAACCACCTCGACCCCCCCAACCCTTACTTACCCATCCAGAGCCCAACCTGATAATCCTTTCTGGGCCGCAGACACATTTTCACTCTTCAAATCCAGTCTGTGACCTAAAGAAACAGGTATGTGGTTCAATGTATTTCATTGGTGTTTTGAACTTAGTGGCATAACTTGGCCATTTTTTCACATTTTTTGGCCTTAATTTTCAACATGCCTTTCCTGGAACCCCACCTCATGAACAATGGCACTGTCATTAGGCAAATCTATCCCTAAAGGCAATTTCATGGTCCCTGCACAAAATCACCTTTCAAGCAGAAATTGGAAAACTTTCTCTGCCCTTGTTCATGAGGTGGGCTCATAAGAAGGCTATGTTGAAAATTTGGTGCAAAAATATTAAACAATAAAGTTATGAGCCAACACTGAATTTTGCAAACACAGGCTTGTAACACTGGTATATAGATACATAGACACTGTCATAGAAACATATAAAAATAGAATTCGATGGCAGATAAGGGCTGCTTGGCCCACCTAGTCTGCCCATTTTCCTACCTAACAGATAAGCTGCAGATCCTAGTTAACCAACAGCTTACTTCCTCTTACCTGCCACTAGGACTGCCTTATGCCTGTCCCATGCATTCTTGAAGTCCCCCACTGTTCTTGACTCCATGACCTCCTCAGGGAGGCTGTTCCATGCATCCACAACCCTCTCAGTGAAAAAATACTTCCTCACATTACCCCTGAGCTGTACCCCCTCAATCTTCAAATTGTGCCCCCTTGTTCTTGCACATCTCTTTTTCTGGAAGATGCTACCCTCTTGGACTTTGTTAATTCCCTTGAGGTATTTGAAAGTTTCTATCATGTCCCTCTCCCTTCTTTCCTCAAGAGTATACATATTAAGCTCCTTTAGTCGTCTTCAGATGTCTTCTGGTGCAGACCCTGCACCATTTTGGTTGCCCTCCTCTGGACAGTCTCCACTCTGTCTATGTCTTTGTGGAGATGGGGTCTCCAGAACTGCACACAGTACTCCAGATGGGGTCTCACCAACTGTCTGTACAGAGGGATAACAACTTCCTGTTTTCTACTATTGATGCCTCTTCCTATGCATCCCAGTATCCCCCAGCCTTCCTTACTGCCTTCTCACATTGCTTGCCCACCTTTAGGTCATCTGATATAAATACCCCAGGTCCCTTTCTATTTTTACTGTTGTCAGTATCTCACCCCCCATTGTGTATGCTTCCCCTGGGTTTTTGTTTCCCAGGTGCCTTACTTTGCACTTCTTTGCATTGAATCTTACCTGCCATACATCTGACCATTTCTCCAACCTTGCCAAGTCTATTCTAATCCTTTCCATCCCACCTTGTGTATCAACCCTTTTGCAGATTTTTGTGTCATCTGCAAAGAGACATACTTTTCCTTCCAGTCCCTCTGCAATGTTTCTTATAAAAACATTAAAAAGGACCAGATCCAGTACTGAACCCTGCGGCACCCCACTAGTAACCCCCCTTTTTCACTGTGGACTCCATTTACTATTACCCTCTGCATCCTGTTGTCCAACCAACGTTTTACCCAGGCTACCACCCTGGGACCAACTCTGGCTAATTTGTTTATTAATCTTTTGTGTGGGACTCTGTCAAATGCCTTGCTAAAGTCTAGGTAGGCCATGTCCATAGCCCTTCCCTGGTCAACTACATTGGTCACCCAGTCAAACAAATCTATTACATTTTTCTGACATGACCTTCCCGCTGTGACTCCATGCTGCCTTGGGTCCTGTGCCCCACTGGCCTCTAGGTACTCAACAATTCTTTCCTTCAGAAGTGGTTCCATAATTTTCCCTACCACTGAGGTCAAGCTGACAAGTCTGTAGTTTCCTGCCTGTGTCTTGCTCCCACTTTTGTGAAAGGAAATCACAGCCACCCTCCTCCAGTCCTCAGGTACCACACCATCCTCCCATGATTTGTTAAAAAAGGTAGTCAGAGGTGTTACTAGTTCTCCCCTTAGTTCTTTTAGAATTCTGGAGTGAATCCCATCAGGCCCATTGCTTTGTCCACCTTCAGTTTTAGGAGTTCTTTCAGAACCCTTTCTTCTGTGAAAGGACTGATATCAACCTTCCCCCTATCCAGAGTGCTTCTATTGACTGAATTAGGTACCTCCCCTCCTCTTCTTTTGATAATACTGAGCAGAAGTATTTGTTCAGTATCCCTGCTTTTTCACTGTCCCTCTCTGCCCACCCATCCTTCTCTTTATTTAGCCTCAGTATATCTAATTTGTCTTTCTTTGCTCCCTAATATACCTATAAAAGGTTTTATCCCCCTTCTTAACCGAGTTGGCTATCTTTTCCTCAGTTTGGGCCTTTGCTATTCTAACTGCCGTCCCCGTTTCCTTCTGCTTTAACTGGTACAGTTCTCTGTCCTGCTCCTTCTGTTTCCTTATACTTTCTGAATGCTATCTTTTGAGAACCACAGTGATTTTTCCTTTCATTTTGTTTTGTTTATTTGCTTCACACAAAGGTTTATTGCCTCTGTGATGGCAGTTTTGATGTTTTCCCATTGTTGCTCCACCCCTCCTTCTTGCCTGTTTGCTGGTGCTTTTCTGAGGCACTCTCCCATTTTGACAAAATCAGCCCTCCTGAAGTCCAGTAACTTCACTTTTGTATTTACTCTACAGCTGAGTTTATCGTGAACCACACTGTTTGGTGGTCACTTGTTCCCAGATGGCTACCCACTTCTAGATCTGAGATCCTCTCTCCATCCCCATTTGAGAGTACCAGGTCTAAGATTACTCCCTCATGAGTGGGTTCCAAGACTATCTGTCTGAGGCATGCCCCCTGTAGGGCATCGTGAATGGCCCTGCTCGTGGATGTCGCTGCAGCAAAGGTGCTCCAGTTAGCATCTGGCATATTCAGGTCCCCTATCAACAATATCTCCCCTTACCCTGCCATCCTAAGTATGCCTTCTATCATTTCCTTGTCCATTTCCTCCCCCTGAGACAGGGGTCTGTATACAACCCCTGTGTGGATTGTGATGCCATTTTCTGTCTCCAGGGTGACCCGCAGTACCTCATCTCCTCCCTGTTCACCCTTTAGTTCCATTGCTTTGATCCCTTCCCTTACAGAGGGAGTTACTCCCCCTCCTCCTCTTCTACCCTCCCTGTCCCTCCTGTAGATTGTGTACCCAGGTATGTTGACATCCCAGTCATGATCCTCTGTGTACTTGTTTCTGTGACTGCCATGATATCCAAGCATCCCTCTTCCATCAAGGCCACCAGTTCAGGGAGCTTGTTACCTAGACTACAGGCATTGGTACTCATTACCCTCCATTTTTTGATGGCCTTACCCCTTTTTGCCCCATCCCAGTCCTTACTGCCTTTGTCTTTTTCTCCATTTACCCCTGCCCTTCTCCCTAGTGACCTGTCTATCTTGGTGTTTACCTCACTAACTACCCTGATTTTTGGTGGGGCCTAGGATTTCCCTTCTCCTTTTCAGTGCCTCCCCCCTGGCTAGTTTAAATGCTTACCAATGAAGCATTTAAACCTATCACCTAGGATTCTGGTTCCCCTCCTGGACAGATGCTGACCATCATGCCAGTATAGGCCTGCATCTCTCCAGGTGGACCCCAGTCCCCAGTGAAGTCAAAACCCTGAGCTCTGCACCAGTATTTCAACCTCTAGTTGAATCCCATGGTGCAGCGCACCCTAGCCTCACCCATGCCTGTCACCTACCTTGACTTCAGCAAAGCTTTCGATACTATTCCACATAGAAGATTGATTAATAAGCTGGGTAGGCTCAGGGTGGGTCAGAGGTTGGTCATCTGGGTGGCAAACTGGTTGGTGGCAGAAAACAGAGAGTGGTGGTAAAAGGTATACAGTCAGAAGAGATGCAAGTCACAAGTGGGGTACCTCAGAGATCAGTCCTGGGGCCAGTCCTCTTCAATATCTTCATCAGTGACACAGCAGATGGACTGTTTGCAGATGACAACAAGATCTGCAACAGAGTAGATGATCCAGGTGGGGTGAGCAGAATGAGAAGAGATCTGGATAAACTGGCAAAGTAGTCGGAAGAGTGGCAACTGGGGTTTAACGCAAAGAAGTGCAAGATCATGCACAAATTGGGAATAGCAATCCTAAAGTCACCTATAGATTGGAAGGGGAGTTGTTGACAATCACAAGGGAAAAAAGAAACTTGGGCATCATCATCACAGATGACCTGAAATCATCCAAGCAGACCACTAAAGCAGTAGGTAAGGCTAGAGGGATGTTGGGGTGTATTAGTAGGGGTATCACAAGTCATAAGAGGGAGGTAAACATCCCTCTTTACAAGGCACTGGTTAGGCCTCATCTGGAGTACTGTGTGCAGTACTGGAGGCCACACCTGCACAAGGACATTAACAAAATGGAGGCAGTCCAGAGAAGGGCAACCAAAATGGTGCAGGGACGGCATCAGAAAACATATGAGACAGATTAATGGAGCTCAATATGTATATCCTAGAGCAAAGGACGGAGAGATGTGATATGATCAAAGCATTCAAATATCTTAATGGCATTGACAAGGTTAAAGAGTCTAACATGTTTCAATATAAGAAAAATAGCAGGACAAGAAGACACAGCATGAGATTAGAGGGAGGCCGATTAAGGGGTAATGTGAGGAAGTTCTTTTTCACAGAAAGGGTGGTGGATGCATGGAACGGCCTACCTCAGGAAGTGGTGGCTATGAATACCGTGCAGGGCTTCAAACAGGCAAGGGATAGGCATAAGGGAGCAATACAGATGATTATGAATAGGTAGACCATTAACAGAGTGCAGGCCTATGGCACATTCATAAGGTAGAAAAAATGGGCAGACTGGATGGGCCTTGCAGTCCTTTTCTGCTGTCAACTTCTATGTTTCAATGTTTCTATGCCATAGACAGGCAGCACCTCCAAGAATGTTACCATGCATGATACTTGTTTAAGGCCCCTCCCCAACTCCACAAACTCCTCCTGCACTGCTCTGATCCCTTTCCCAGCCAGGTCATTTGTCCCTAGGTGGACAATGACATCCAGCTTCCTCCCCCGTGCAGCTGCTTCCATGATCCTGAGGATTCGTTCCCTGTCCCTCCAAGTCATGGTGCCTGGCAGGCACCTTACCTCCCTCTTCCCTCCCTCCCCCAGTTCTACCCTCCTAACAATGGAGTCCCCACCAGGAGTTCTTTCCTTCCTCTGTGGGGACCCATGCCACCCTCCTGTGGGTCTCCTTTGTGGAGGTTCCCAGCATCCTCCTTGGTCTCCACTGCAGATGCCTCCATAGAGGAACCACACTCTGCCAGAATGGTATATGAGTTGTGAAGAGGTACAATTGGAGGGATGCACCTCTGTTCCACCACCCTCAACCTCTCTGAGCCCACTGTGGTCCAACCTCTCCTCTTTCTTGGCAACCTCTGAGGCAGCGGCGGTGGCCCTGGTGGTCTCTGGGTGGGACTGGAGGGCCCCAGAATCCTGGCCAACTCAGCCTAGAGATAAGCAACCCCCACCCTCAGCCCAGAGAGGTGTCTGCAGATGGGACAACACTGCATCCTCCAGAACATCTCCTGGAAGACTGCTGCTCCACAGCCACTACACTGCACCACTCCCATGATGTCTTATCCAGCATTTGAATCACTACACTGGTAGTGGAAAACTAAAGTCCAGAACAATATGATATAGTCACACCTCTGGATATCACACACTTCAGTCAACTTTAAATTAGAACAGTCTCACACTTCTAAATTCACAGAAAAGTTGTGCCTCCCCATTTAACCAGAGAACACAACAGCACAGATACTTGGTTTCTGTAGCAAAAGTCAGATCCTACTCACTGTTATACATTTCAGGCAGCTTCAAACATCCTGGATCAAAAAGGGGATTGCCTCTTGGATCCATCCACTAGCAGCCCTTTTCACCCCTTCAGGGATGAAAACCAGGAGATCCCACTGTAGACAATGGTTTCCACCATTTCACTTGGCAAACTGGAGAATACCAGGACTAGGGTGAGAATTCAGGGCCCACAACTCAGAGCCCTGAGCTGAGCAGTTCTCACTCCTTCAACTTTAAGGTGCAACTTCCAAATACTGACTCACACTGACTCTCATTCAACATTCTAAACTCCCTTCTTGCAGCTGGCCAAGGCTTATGCTGCTGTGAGAATTCCAAATGAGCTCATCACTTCCATCTCAGCTGAAGCCAAGTAAACAGAAGATTGTGCAGGTGAAAAACCCATTTAACTAGTTAGTCACCAGCTGCCTCTCCCTGCCTAGCACTGACATTGAGGGGACACTAGTAACCCCAGGAGACTGGGTGGTTACATGTGTCCTGAAAGTTGATTTGCAGTCCCTAAGCAAAATCACCTTTAGGCTAGGAGTTGAACATTTTCTCTGCCCTTCTTCATGAGGCAGGATTATAACAAGGCTATGTTGAAAATTTGGTGTAAAAATATTAAAAAACAAGTTTTCAATATTTCTACCCCGAATGCATCAGCTGCAGTCCTATCGGCTATGGCCACAACTTGTTTTTAAAATTACATTTCTGCCACCAGTTGTTGCCACAACAACACAATGAGAACCATGACAATGTGTGTGCATTTCTCCACAGTCTTGGGCATGTGCATTGCATGACCTTTCATTGAAATACATGAACTTTAGGGGGGGGGAAACTTGAGAGCAGCCACTCATCGCTAGTTTGTGGCTTATATTCAGTGTGACAGTCTGCCAGCTTGCACTTCTCACCTCCTGCTAAAATTAAATGGATTTTTACTGTAATTAATGTTTTGGGAAATGGTTGCCATGGGCACCACACTAACGCTGCTCACAGCACCAAGCAAGTCCACATTCTTCAATCTGAATCAGCAGGTACTGTAAAGTAAATAGACTTTTTATTTCAAATTGTTTCTTAAAATAAAACATGGTAGAAAGTATATTTTAGCACAGTTTGTTTACTTTTACTTTTAATAATAGCAATAAATCACTCCTTGGAGTTATGTTAATGTTCTTGTTAATCATCCCCTGAGGGAATGTGGCATGAGGCTGCACCTCATGCCAAATTAAACCCCATGGGGATGAGTAACTAAAACATTAACATAACTCCTGATCATACTTTGCTGCTTATGCTGCTTAAACATATTCTACCTATACAGACAAGTATTTGTCAATGCCAAACATGTTTACTTGCATGTTTTAACAAGTTAGAACTACAGCATCTTGAGGCTTTGGGCAGATCTTTTTTACCCCCAGTAGCCACTGTGTTGTGGCCTGGGCTTTGGGTTCCACCAGGCTAAAGGTGTATAGGCACCCACATTCAGAGCTGTCTGTGTGTGTTGTGCTGACATGTGACCTTCTCCCAACTCACCTGCTCAGGTCCCTCCTCCCCGCACCCACCCCTCTCCTCCATAATCTAAGCCAAACAGCCATATGGCAATATTGATGCCAACCAGCACAGCCCTGTGCAAACCACCTCACTGGCCACTGTCTGGCTCTCAGTGACCAGTCGTGCATACTGTAATAAAGCTGTCTGTCAGTGAGTGACTGTGAGTACTGCAAAAACAGCTGTTTCCAAAATACTCACAACTGCTCACTAACAGTCAGATGGTGGCCAGTCGAGGTGGTGAGAGGAAGGCTGTACCAGTCACCATCACTATTGTTGCAGTTTGACTTAGTTGGCCAGGATGAGGTGGTGTGCAGTGAGGAGGATCCTGAGCAGTGTGGTCAGCAGGGTGGGATGTCATTAAGTGGGGAGAGCGCTAGACCATCAGGAATATTCCAGACAGCTACAGAATGGGTGATCTGGGGGTGGTGGACCACTGGACCACCAGGACTATCAAGGGCAATCTGGGACTGGGAATCACTAGACCACCGGAAATATTCATTACAGCTACAGGACAGGTGAGGGGGTCAAAAGACCACTATGAACATGCAAGAAAAGCTACAGGATGGGCAATCAGGAGATCTGTGCAGGGGAATAGAGGCAGGGTTTCAGTATCATTAAATAGCACAGCAACAGAGGCTGTTCAGCACTGTGGAAACCCCTGAATGTACTGCCGCACACAATATGCATGGAAGATTCCTTATTTGCATGGGTGCTGCAGTGTATTCTATGTGGTCATGCTGTCAGGTCAGCGTAGCACACTGGGAGGCTTTGAATATGGTTCCCCATCCCGTCTGTCAGTGCTAGTCACTGCTAACATGGCACTAATCCAGTTAGTGGCAAGCAAATTGTTTAAATATGAGGGCCTACAGCTGAGAAAAAATGGTGAACAAAGAATATCTTTATAAGTTTACTGATTCTTCATAACTTTGTTTTCTTTACACATTTTTGCCCCAAATTTTCAATATATGGCCCGATTTTCAAAGGCTTGAGAATGATACAAGGTGCTTGCATCAAAGAAATATGCCCCAGCACCAACCTCAGACAGCTGCACTGTCTCTTCTTGGATTGCCCACCCCCAAGCTGGCACAAGGTACACCACTGACTTCAGGATTGCTGATCGGCTTCTAAGCTGATAATTTGATTGGTTTCTGTGGCTGCAGCTGGTCTTCTTATTGGCCGCTGCAGTCCTAATTTAATCTGGTTTCAAACTGAAAAAGCGCTAAGCTTATTCTGTTTAATTTTTTTAAAAAATGGATCCCTCTCTAGACAGTGTTTTGGCCCACCCCCTTACCCCCGCCTCCCACCTTTATTAAATACATTTGCCCGCTGATCCATTCCCCCTAAGTCCTTGTACTAGTCAATTGCAGCAACTTTCTAAAGGGGCTGTCCTCTCCTGCAACTTCTTAAAAGGGCGGTCCTCTCTCCTGCTCAGATTTGCCAAACTCTGCCGACTGCCCTTCCTTTATCACAGGCTCCCTTCTAACAGCCTCATATTACCAGTGCCTTACCACTTCACTCTCCTGGTACATATTTTCTTTACCACTGTGCACGTGGGAGTGTCCAATAAAGTCCAGAGAGCAGTCAGGATCCGATATTTCAAAATTTATTAGAAGCAGAAAAAATTAAAATGGACTTAAAGCAGAACTTGTACATAACTTTCAAAAAAAACATAAGGCACAGGAAATCATATCTTTAACATGAAAGAAAATTCCTGCCAAAAAGGCACCTAGAATCTGGCTAGGCATCTGGTAGGTTTGCCTTCCTACCACACACTGACTCAACATTTCACATTCACCTCCTTTTATACCAGTGGAGGAGCACATGACTTTGTTAGCTCCTCCCCCAACTTGCATCATAAAAGTGGGTCAACCAGGGCCGCTCAGTCCTATGAGGAGATTGGACTGAGAGGAGCTGGAAGCACTTTACAAGAGAGTTGTAAGACTAAGGCATTTCTGCATCACATTAGGAGACTTTAGTCCTTTTAAGTTAAAAGTTTTATCTCTCTCTTTTTAACAGTGGCATGCATTGCCTTCTCCCTTTAAAAGTACTAGTGTAACCTTTTATTTAAGGAATAAACAAACACCACTTTTCAAATGATTTCTCAGTTATAATTCTGAGGTATAAAATAACACTGAACTTCTCACACTAAAACTAGCACAAAGGCTGTTAATTTGTTCAGAATTCACCAGATAATGAAAACGCCATAGCAAACTCTTTTTTCATGCCGACATGCTTCGCATTTAAACGAAAGACGAGACGATCGCACATCGCACAGTCGCAAGATCGCAACAGTCGAACGTGCACACATTCGTGCAGGAAAATTAATCAAAACAGCTTGTACTGCAAGCACAGAACATTCTAAACATCAGGGCTTTATTATTTAGAGAAAATGAGCTGGAAATTAGGAAAGGGACAGAAAGACTGCTCAAAGCTGGCCAAGCTTGAGTAGGGGAATGACAGAGAAGGAGCAATAGTAAAAGGAAGAGATTAGAAGAGCAGGAGACTGTTGCAACAGATTTTTTATTATTTTAGCCCACAATGTTCTCAGATTACCTCCAAAACATAGGCAGGTAATTACACATGCTCTGTATCCATGAGAGCATATCCAAGTTCGGGGGTCACCAACCCTACCACAGTCCTCCCCACTCAAGATGAAAACTAGTAGTTTTCACTACTTGCAATAGCATGTAGATCTCTTTTGTAAAACAAAAAGAGATGGAGCTTTAGCCCACCCACTCCCAAAGCTCCACCTCGGGGCTCTTTAATATTCTCTTTTTACTTAAATACAATGCATTTTCAAAATACAAATATATTCATTCCCCGAGGTCTACATTTGGTTCTAACATTATGTCTGCCCCAAATCGAGACATAAAGTCAGCATTACTATTAGCAGTTCCAGCTCTATGATTGACAGTGAATTTATATGGTTGCAATGTTAGATACCATATCATAACCCTGGATTACTATATTTCATGTTATGTATCCATCGTAATGGATTATGATCTGTCCATACTGTAAATTGAGTTCCCATAAATAATATCGTAGGGATTCTATGGCCCATTTGAGTGCTAAACACTCCTTCTCTATTGTGGAGTACTTGGTTTCCTGACATGTAATTTACGGTTGATATACAGTACTGGATGTTCTTCTCCATGATGGATTTGAGATAACACAGCCCCCAAACCAACATTAGAAGCATCCGTCTGTAACAAAAATGGTTTATCAAAATCAGGACTTTTTAACACTGGGGAGGAACAAAGTATTGCTTTTATGGCAAGAAATGATTCTTCACATTCTAAATTCCAGATTACTTTTGAGGGTTTGTTCTTTTTGGTCAATTCAATTAGAGGGCTAGCTAAAGCAGCAAATTGAGGCACAAAATGTCTATAGTAGCCTGCTAGGCCTAAAAATGAACGCACATGTGTTTTTGTGAGGGGACGAGGACTCTTGGCTACGGCGTCCACCTTCCCTACCTCTGGTTTTACCTGCCCATTACCAATTATAAATCCCAAATACCGGGCTTCCTCCATAGCAAAGGAACATTTGTTGGGGTTGATGGTGAGACCAGCTTGTTTTATAGTTTTTAAAACAGCAGTAAGTTGTTTAACATGGTCTTCCCATGTTGGACTATAAATGATTACGTCACCTAAATAGGCTGCGCTATATGCAACATGAGGTCTCAGGAGTTTATCCATCAACCTTTGAAAACTAGCTGGGGCTCCGTGGAGTCCAAATGGCATCATTGTGAATTGAAAAGACCCCAAAGGAGTGCAAAAAGCAGTTTTCTCTTTTGATGCTTTCTCAAGCGGAATTTGCCAGTATCCTTTAGTTAAATCAAGTATACTAACATATCTCGCTTGCCCAAGTTGGTCTATGATGTCATCTATACGGGGCATTGGATATCCATCAAACTTTGATATTGCGTTGAGTTTTCGGAAGTCTAGACAAATTTTTATCCCTCCCTCTTTTTTAGGGACAAGGACCATAGGAAACGCCCATTCGCTATTAGCTTCTTCTATAATACCCATTTCTTTCATTCTTTCTATCTCTGTGATGACTTCTTGTTTTAATTTCTCAGGAATCCGATAGGGCTTTACTCTAATGGGTGTGTTTTGAAATGTATGGATCTGATGACATATTTCCATAGTTTTCCCTGGGACTGTTGTAAAAGTATCATGAAACTGACTTAGAATGTGGGCTAGTTCTTGTTTTTGACTGTCTAGTAAAGAAGGATTTATTGTCAAATCTTTAGACAATTGTTCTCCTTCCAGTCTATCATATGCCAGCTCCATCTCATTGTCCAATGGGTTGGAACATACATACATGACTTCAGTAGGCCTATCATGCCATCTTTTCAATAAATTGGCATGGTACACTTTTAGTTTTTGTTTTCTGTCTGGTACTTCCACCAAATACGTAATGGGGCTAATTTGTTTCTGTATCACATAAGGCCCTTGCCATTTCATAGTTAACTTGTTTTCAGTGGATGGAAGCAACAATAAGACACGATCCCCAGAGCTAAAGTGTTTTTCACCAACCCCATGTCATATCTTTCTTTCTGATAGTCTTGCTTGATTTGATTCTGTTCTTGCGCAACCTGAGTATACTTAGCTATTTTTTTACGTAGCTGCGTAACATGATCAAGGGTAGTGGGATTTTTCCAGGTGGTAATATCCTCCCACTGTTCCTTAGCTACGCCTTATGAGACCTCTGGGATTCCTACCATATAATAGTTCAAATGGTGAGAATCCAGTCGATGCTTGAGGTACTCACTATATGCAAAAGTAACAGTGGCAGATATAGGTCCCAGTGTTTACCCTCATCTTCCACATACTTTGTATCATTTTCTTCAGTGTTTTGTTGAAACGCTTGACCAAGCCATCAGTCTGGGGATGGTATGGAGATGTGTAGACAGCTTCTACCCCCAGAGCTTGGTAGAGACGTTTCAAAATGGCTGAACAGAAATTGGTTCCCCTATCCGTTAAAATAACTTTTGGTATGCCCACTCTACTAAATACCCTGAGCAACTCCTCTGCTATTTTATCCGCTGTTATTGTGCATAAAGGAATAGCCTCAGGATATTTTGTAGCATAGTCACACAACACAAGGGCAAACCTGTTGCCTTTAGTACTTTTGGGGAGAGGTCCTATAATATCCATGGCCAATCTTTCAAAGGGCATAGCAACCAATGGTAAAGTTTGAAGAGGGACTTTGTCCTTTCTTGTAACTGGCGCCACCCTTTGGCACTGGCTGCAACTTTTGCAATATTCAGCCACTTGATCATGAATGCCAGGCCAAAAGAATCTATATAGTAACCTTTTAAAAGTTCTATCCCTTCCTGCATGTCTCCCACATGGTACATCATGCGCTAAGAATATTAACTGTTCTCTATACTGACTAGGAACCACCAGTTGATCTACCGTTTCCCCAGTTTTTGGATTTTGACAAATTCTATACAATTTATCCTGTTGCAATTTATACATTGAAGGTGTACCTTCCACCCCATCAGCAATAACCTGGGAAAACAAAGGGGTTAGTGTAGGGTCATTCTTTTGGTCACTGATAAAAGAGTCCGACTTTACAGTTTTTACCATGGCATCATCACAACCTAAGTCCTTTGTTTTATTCCATGTCCATTTTTCTAGTCTCTTTTGTTTTTTTGATTTAACAGTTTTTCCAGGAACATCAAATAAGGTATCATCAAAAGGAAACAATTCACTGTTCATTTGTTCCTGAGATACTTGAGATCGTGTAGTCACAGCAGATATAGAAGATGAAGCAGTCAATAAATTGTTAAATACAGGAAAGTCATGTCCCAATATCACAGGTACAGGTAGTCTAGGAACCACACCTATCTTCAGATGATGTGCTGTGCCTGATGCAGTAATAATAGCTTTCTGTACAGGATAAAAATGAGTATCCCCATGAACACAAGTCATCCTAGTTTTCTCTGAGTGTTTCTTTGTAAGAGCACCACTGAGTAAATCAGCACGTACTAGGGTTTGCTTACTTCCTGAATCAATCAATGCCATCACATCCTGTCCTCCAACATTGACAGACACAGTATATTGCCCCCAGTTTGCTAAGGCCAGATGAGAAGGATCAGATTTTTTCTTGGGGCAGAATCTAGCGATGTGTCCCTTGGTCTGACACTCGTGGCAAATAATATCTGGGTTAAATGTTCTCATACTTTTTCTTTCCTCTTTTGGCTTAGTAGAAGGACTAGTGGGTGGATGTTTTATCAATACTTGGGAAGCATTTGTTCCAAGAGACCCTTTCTGACGATGTGGGTGAGCTGTAATATAATCTTCAGCTAAACTGACAGCTTTTTCTACTGTGTCAGGTCGATGTTCTCTTACCCACATTTGAACCTCGTAAGGTAGTATTTTTACAAATTGTTCTAACACAACTGACTCAACCACTTGATGTATGGTACGAGTTGCAGGTTGTAGCCATTTTGTGCACAAGTCTTGCAATCGAGCACAAGCTTCTTGTGGGGACTCAACAGTATGATATCTGAATGCTCAAAACATTTGACGATAAGTCTCTGTACAGATGTCATACCTTTTTAATATTGCTTGTTTAACATGATCATAGTTGGTAACATTTCCAGGTTCTACGTGACTATAAGCTAGCTGAGCCTTGCCTGTGAGATATGGGGCTAAACGAATAACCTACTGATCCCTAGGCCACCCACAAGCTGTTGCCACTCTTTCAAATGTTGTAATGTATGCTTCAATATCATCACTGTCCATTAGTCTGGAAATTTTAATGTCCTTTGGGCCCCCACTAGGTAGAATAGGTCTAGTAGTTCCAATAGCCTGAATAGCCTTAAGAGTCTCCACCCACCTGGTCTCATTTTGTAGACGGTCTTTCTCATTTTGTAGACGGTCTCTCTCATTTTGTAGATGATCTCTCTCTGCTTCTCCAGCTCGAGCTGTCTCACACATAACCATCTCAGCAAATCATGTACTTGAAGGGGTTCCACTCTTCTCTTTGACATCTTCGCCTAATAGTTTCTTCCGCTGCCTTTGGTTTACCAGTCTCTTTCCTTCTGACATCACCCAATCCAGCTGCTAGGGGTAGTTGAAATTTGTCCACCATGGTTCTGGTCCATGTACCTTCCGGTGCAGACATTTCTGCTTTCTCCATCTTCTTCTGCTCCTCCATAATGACTCTGGACAATATCCACAAGAAAGGTAGCTCTCCTTCCCTTGTGATATCCCACTTCTGACACCAAATGTGCATGTGGGAGTGTCCAATAAAGTCCAGAGAGCAGTCAGGATCCGATATTTCAAAATTTATTAGAAGCAGAAAAAAATAAAATGGACTTAAAGCAGAACTTGTACATAACTTTCAAAAACATAAGGCACAGGAAATCATATCTTTAACAAGAAAGAAAATTCCTGCCAAAAGGCACCTAGAATCTGGTTAGGCATCTGGTAGGTTTGCCTTCCTACCACACACTGACTCAACATTTCACATTCACCTCCTTTTATACCAGTGGAGGAGCACATGACTTTGTTAGCTCCTCCCCAACTTGCATCATAAAAGTGGGTCAATCTAGGCCGCCAGTCCTATGAGGAGATTGGACTGAGAGGAGCTGGAAGTACTTTACAAGAGAGTTGTAAGACTAAGGCATTTCTGCATCACATTAGGAGACTTAGTCCTTTAAGTTAAACAGTTTTATCTCTCCTTTTAACAGTGGCATGCATTGCCTTCTCCCTTTTAAAAGTACTAGTTTAACCTTTTATTTAAGGAATAAACAAACACCACTTTTCAAATGATTTCTCAGTTATAATTTGAGGTATAACATAACTCTGAACTTCTCACACTAAAACTAGCACAAAGGCTGTTAATTTGTTCAGAATTCACCAGATAATGAAAACGCCATAACAAACTCTTTTTCATGTCATGACATTCTCAAGACGATCGCGACGATCGCGACAGTTGCACGATCACATAGTCGAACGTACATTACTTCCAGCAGGAAAATTAATCAAAACAGCTTGTACTGCAAGCACAGAACATTCTAAACATCGGGGCTTTATTATTTAGAGAAAACGAGCTGGAAATAAGGAAAGGGACAGAAAGACTGCTCAAAGCTGGCCAAGCTTGAGTAGGGGAATGATAGAGAAGGAGCAATAGTAAAAGGAAGAGATTAGAAGAGCAGGAGACTGTTGCAACAGATTTTTTAATACTTTAGCCCACAATGTTCTCAGATTACCTCCAAAATATAGGCAGGTAATTACACATGCTCTGTATCCATGAGAGCATATCCAAGTCCGGGGGGGGGGTCACTGACCCTACCACAACCACACTCAACTTTAGCTTACCCTACTTCCTATTCCCTCACATACTACTGTCTTGTCACCCTCCCTCTTTCTGTCCACCAGCATGGAGTGCTCTAAGTGGTTCCACCTCCCCCATTTACTCTCACTCCTAGTTCTTCCCCTCTGCCCCACACTGCTCAACTCCTCTGACCCTGACCTTCCCCCTTCCTCCTGTACCCTTCCCAGCAGTTCCCCCAAATCCCTCTCACACCATCCCTCCTTTCTCTCACTCTCCTCTCACCCCTCACCTCCTCCCTTCCCCCACCCCCACTTGCGCTACCAACTCCACCCCAGCCCCTCACCACGTGAGCCCCTTCATCAGCCTTTGCCTGTTCCATGAGCTCTCACCTTCCTACCACAGCCATATCTTTTTCACCCACCACTACACCAAGCCTTACTCCACCAAGCTGTCTTCATTTGCAAACCGCAGTCACATAAGGCTCCTACTCCTACTACTCTTCATCTCAGTCTCTGTTCACCCCAACCCCAGTCCCACGCCCACTATACATTTCACCCCTCACTCCTCCCCAAAACCCTCTAAACAGCTCACTTTTGTTCACCTTAATGTGCAGAACCTTGTGGCAAAAAAAACCTTGATTGAGTCCTGGGTGATGGCTAACGCTTTTGATGTCTTTGCCCTCACTGAAACCTTGCTGAAGGAGGATATCTCCCCCAATGAAATCCTCCTTGAAGGTTACTCAGTCTTTAGAAAAGACAGGGTGGGGAAGCGTGGGGGAGGCTGCCTCATCTGGGTTTCCGATCACCTCCTTGTCACTGAATTTGACCACCCACTTCCCACCTCCCCCCTCGAGACCATCTCGATCAACCTCCTCCTTGGAATGGATAAAATGGTCACAGTCAATGTGCAGTAACTGCCACCCTCCTCCTCACCTTGTGATCTTGACCTCTTCCTCGCTATCAAGACCTCCCTTCCCAAAGGGGAGAGATTGGATCATCCTTGGGGATTTCAACCTAAACTGGCCGTCCCCTAATTGTGATTCCACCAAGGAATCCATTTAACCTTGGCCTCCATCAGCTCATCACTGAACCTACCGGAACCAACAAGACTGGATCTCAGTCCCTCATTGATTGGGTCCTGGTCTCACACCCCTCCCATGTCACTGCCTTCAGAGTTCTTCCCCACTCAGTCAGCAACCACTGTGCTGTTTTCTGCCACTGGTCCACAAAAATACCCACCGCACACACAAATTCATCCAAACCAGGCAATTAAAGAAGTTGGACACCTCCAAGTTCTCCAAAGCCACCCTAGCCTAAAACTGGTCCTTCACCAGAAACATTTCAGAGATCAGGGCAGAAATCCAACCAGCACTCTCTACAGGCATTGCTTTTGATCAGCATGAGGCCACTTCACCTCGGATTTCCTGGAGTACCTTTGACTGGCTGGTGTTCATGGATGTCATGCGGATCATCCAGAATGTGCACCCTACATGCTGTAGTTTGGACCCAGGACCTACTTCCCTAATTTTGGGTTGTCTCGATTCCATTGGTCCAGTCCTAGCTCAGATAGTCTGGTGCTCCTTGGAAACAGGTAAGTTTCCTAGCTCCCTGAAAAAGGCGGTGGTGACACCACTCTTGAAGAAAGCTTCTTTGGACCCAGACTGCCTTGCAAACTATAGACCAATCTTTAACCTCCCCTTTTTAGGGAAGGTGATTGAGAAAGTTGTGGCTGCACGGCTGGAGGACCATTTGACCATTCATGACATCTATGAACCCCTTCAGTCTGTATTTTGAAAGAGGCATAGTACCGAGACAGTGCTGATTTGGGTGCTCAATGATCTCCTGATGGCCAGAGATCAGAAGAGCCATTCCATCTTGGTTCTTCTAGAACTCTCATCAGTGTTTGATGCTGTGGACCATGAGGTTTTGCTAGACTGTCTGAGGTTCATCTGTGAACTGGCTGGTACAGTCCTTAGGTGGTTTACGTCATTCCTCACTGGAAGAATGCAGCGAGTGGTGTCTGGGGTTTATTCCTCAAACTCAGTTTCCCTGTCATGTGGGGTTCCTCAGGGGTCAGTGCTATTCCCCCATGTTGTTCACAGTGTATATGCTGCCTTCCGGAGACATTGTAAGAAGGTATGGGCTGAGGTTTCACTGCTATGCTGATGACACCCAGCTCTACCTTTCTTTTGCACCTGACCAGAATGGAGCTCTCTAGGTCTTTAATAGCTGTCTCACAGAAATCCAATAGTGGATTGATTTAAGTTGGTTGGGGTTGAACTTGGGTAAGACTGAGGTGTTGGTTGTGGATCCGGGTCGCTGGATAGTTGGGTTGGGGGTGGGCTCACCCTCCGGACTTTTTCTTGGGGGTGTATCTCTCCCAACCTCTGAACAGGTGTGAAACCTGGGGGTAGTATTTGACGAAGGGCTGACCCTGCATTCTCAGGTGTCAGCTGTCACAAAATCTTTCTTTTACCATCTAAGGAATATCGCCAGGATTGAGCACCTTGTTCCATCTGGTGACCTTCCCACTTTGATCCATGCCTATGTGTCCTCGTGCTTAGACTATTGCAATTCCCTGTACCTAGAGCTACCAGGGGTGGAAATCCATCCCCTGCAGCTAGTGCAGAATGCAGCAGCCTGGCTTCTGATGGGGTCAGCTCAGTCCTGTCATATTTCGCCAGTTCAACGTGGACTGCTGTGGCTGCTAGTTAAGAGGCAGATCACCTTTAAGATCAGTCTTCTGACCTTTAAAGCCCTACACGGACAGGGCCCAGACTACCTGAAAGAGCTCCTGGTCCCTTACTGTCCTGAATGGTCACTCCGCTCCGCCTATGAGGGGTTGCTGGAGATTTCAAGGGTGTGTTTGAAATCTTCTGGGGGTTAGAGCTTTCATGCATGCAGCCCTACCCTTTGGAATTCTCTACCCATCGGTTACGGGAATGCTCAACCGTGGTGGATTTTAAGCAAGCGCTGAAAACCTTTTTATGGCACCAAGCATTTGGTGAGTAGCTGTTTGATATTGTTAATGATTTAGCATATATTATATGTTGTTGAGATGCTTGTTTGGTGATTTTAAACATGTTAAGTGTCTTGGTATTTGAAAGGCGCCATATAAATAAAGTTTGTTATTATTATTATTATTTGCAAAGCGCTTGAAGCCATTAGCAATAAGTTCCTTGCCCTCTGCGACTGTTTCATCCCACTTTAGAAAATCCAGGTCAAGGGTTCAAGCCAGGAATGGGTCTCCCCCGTGCTCTGCAAACTAATGAGGGAAAGGGACCGAGCCTGGAAGTTATACAGAACACACAAAACCATCCAACTCCTCCAAGATTTTAAAACCCTCAGGAATGGGTGCAAATCTTCCATAAGATCTGCTAAATCCTCCTTCATTATGGAAAAAAAACATACTGCCAAGGGGAACCATAGGAAGACCTGAAACATCCTTAACAACTTTACTGGTAGGGGGATGTTCTGAAGAACATATCTGTCTCTCCTCCGAAGGGACACCCACCACCAAGCCAAGTATAATTGCCTCCCTTTTTAATAAAGAATTCAGAGACCTTGACCAGTGCAAGCCCAGGTCCCCTCCTACCCCATCTACCCCACCCCCTCCCAGTCTTCCACCCCAGGTTCCATTTCAGATACCTAACCCCTGCTGAAGTGGTCAAGTTAATCAGAACAAATGACCCTAGACCATCCAAAGGTGCCGACAACATTGACTTCAGAGTTTTCCATCTTGTCTGTGACTCCCTGGCCATCCCTCTAACTAACATCCTTAACCACTGCCTCTGCACAGGATCCTTTTCCAAGGCATGGAAGTGTGCCATTATTAAACCTCTTCACAAATCCAGCCTCAAGGATATTGTATCCAACTACTGTCCCATCCCCCCTCCTTGCCCCTCTCTCCAAAATTTTAGAGAAAGTGGTCCAGAGGCAAACCACAGAATTTCTCTCCAAATACAACCTGCTCATGAAGTCTCAGCATGGGTTCTGTGCTCACCACAATAACGAAACTACCCTCATCAAGTTCACCCATTCCATAGACAAAGCCAACAACGAAGGCCACTGCACCAGTGCTGTGTTCATGGACCCAACCAAAGCCTTCAACCTCATTGATCATGAAGTCCTCCTCCGTATCCTGGCTGGCCTCCATTTCTCACCTGAGGTCTGCCTCTGGTTCAAGGATTACCTAACAGGTAGATTCCATTGCACCATTATTAGCGGTGTCATCTCTGAATCCTGCCCCATCAAATACGGCATCACCCAAGGGTCCATCCTGGGACCTCTTCTCTTCTTTTCTCTCTGGTCATCAACTCCCTTCCTGACATCTGTGCCTCCTCTGAACTCATTTTCTATGCTGATGATGCAGCCCTTTTCTGTCAGGACAAAAACCCCACCACTCTTATAAACAAACTCCAATTCGATTTCAGCAGACTTCACACCTGGTTTTCATCCAAAGTTCTAGTACTCAACTCCAAAAAAACAAAGTTTATGGTTGTCTCCAGCCCCCGCAAGCCAGTAACTCCACTGAAAGAGTCAATGAATTCAAGTACCTTGGCTTACTCCTTGATAGCCACCTTAATTTCAATGCTCACACAAACCTCACAATCAAAAAAGCCCACCAACACCTTGATATCCTCCACAGAACTAAGCAGTACATTAACAGGGAATCCAAATCTCTCCTGGTATCGAGCTTCCTCCTCCCTGTTTTTGACAATGGTGCACTTGTCTCCCTCCCCCTCCTCTCCATCAAAAATTTCTCCAGGCTTCGAAGCTCCTACCACAACGCTATCTGCTTTGCCTCTGGTCTCCCTAAACTTACCCAGCATTGTGACCTTTATAAGCTTATCAGTCAGCCATCTGTTGAAGCCTGCCTCAACTGCAGGACAGCCACTTTATTCTTCAAACACTCCCGAGGAATGCTCCCTGATTGCCACACCTCTCTCTTTCAGACAGCCACCACCACCAGGACCACCAGACTGTCCTCCATTTTCTCCTTTGCTGTTCCTTTCTGCTAGACCACTCAAGGCCAGAAAATGCTCTCCTTTATGGGACCAAAGCTCTTCAACTCTCTCACTCCTGAACTAAAATTCTATCCCTCCACAAATGCCTTCAAACACAATATCGGGAGACATTTCTCCCTCACCTACTCCTGCACCTGCTCACAGCCCTAAACTGGCTCCCCTACTGCACACTTTTCCCCATTCTCTGGTTATCCACCTCTGGCACTTACACTCCCTCTCTTTCTAGCACTTGTAGTATTGTTAATCCACAAAGCTAGTTTTTAGATTGCACTTAAATTTTGTTTCCCACTGTTAATATCTTTCAAATCCACTGAATGCTCAGTGTCACCTATTGTATTTGTTAATTCACTCTGGCTAGTTCATGGTTCGCCCTTTAGTCTATATTGTCCTGATCTGTTATTGTTCCACTGTGTTAACCATCACTGAAAGTTAAATGTTTTCATCATATGTTATGTCTCATGATTGTTGTGTGTAACTGGACGCTTGTGTAAATGGGCAGCAATGCTCACATGCCTTTCCAGTATAACCAATAAAAATGAAAATGAAATGAAATGATGCAAGAGGCTCACTGTGACACACCTTGCATCATTCCTGATTTTCTGCTACAGACTGAAGATGGACTGCCTGAACCAGCTGGGCCTGTGCCACACTTGCGGCAGATGCATGGCTGCACCACAAGGGAAGGGGGCTTGTGCCATGGCATTGCTGCAACATCCCCTAAGTTTGCATTTTCCAAGCTGCCCCATGGTCACAGGACTCACCTGGAGTTAGACCAGTCAGATGTGGTCTAATGGCCTTGTGCTCTGCAGGCTACAAATGGTACCATGACAACATTGGTACACCTGTGTACTTGTTACTTAGAAGTGACAGCAGCAAGACTCACAGATTCTGTGACAGATTTGGGAAACATCCATAATCCACATCTGTAAGGTCTTAACAAAGCTGCTTGTACAGTGCCTATGCAGCCACTACAATGTGCATTGTGCCTATGATATCATCACAGTAAGACTCCACAGGGACTGCATGTGTGATGCATGAAGGAAGACCATATACAGTGCTGTTACATACTGTAGTGTGGTGATCTCTTGTCATAAAGGGCACCAGCCATATTTTTTTTTAATTTGGTATACTTTGTCAGAACCAGTTCCCATTGGTCCTGCCTAGTGTCCAGCCCTGTCATCCACTGACCCAGGACTTATCCACCTAGTTAACAGCCCTGGACTGCCCCAAGGGTAGAGCCTTCAGGAAGGGCCCCCCTTGACTCCTGTCGGAAGACTGTTTATGATCCCTGGGGGTGCCACAGGGCAGTGGTATGAGACCTGTGGTGGGAGGTGGGTGGCATACTGCTCGGCCTGAGTTTTTCCATGTTCTCCCTAGGAGGTGGGACATGTAGTTTCATCAAGGGTGCATGCACCGACATCTGCTCCTCCTCCACTAACTACTTGAACCAGCTGTTGAACCCCTGGGCACCACCAGGGGTCAGCGAGCACCAGGATCATCCCCACCCACCCCCAGAGGAGGAGAGCAGTCCATAGGGTGCTCAGTTCTCCTCCCCCTGGCTGGCCCTCTGACGGCCAGGCTTGCTTCAGAACCAGGTCATTGGCATCATAAATGGTAGTGCTACCACTGCACTGGCAGGCCACCACCAGTCATGTTTTAAAGGACAGCACTTGCCACTGCATAGTGTGCTGCTGGGACTACTGTCAATATTTACCATGAGGCCATACCTGGTCATGCAGAGTGGATGGTGGCAGTGAGGGGTGGCACACAAGGCAGACATGGCAATGAAGCCAGGAGCCCCAGACCTGTGGTGGACATCTGCAGCTAGCCTACTGGGTGCAGTGCAGGAACATCCAGTATGTGAGTGTATCTGACAGCAGTGTCCACTGCAGCGGTATGTGCTGCACAGTCTACATGTGCCCAGCAGCAGTGGTATGTGTGCCATTTCCGGCACTGGGACTGCTGTACACCACACAGAGCACAGGAGCTGTACACAGCCATGCAGCAGATGGTCCCACAGTGAGCAAGCAGTGTGACAGTGTGCCCAGACTGGCTGACTCAGATGCAGGATCAGTAAGTGTGGCAGCGGTGGAACAGGATGTGTGGAGTGGCAGTCCCTCATGTGACACTGGCAGTGCTGACATGGGTCTGGATGCTGCGCAGGACACAGCTGCAGTGGCCTGTGACACTGACATGCACCTCTACTGGAGCATGGAGCTGACACCCTGCCCCCATGTCAGGCAGCTCCTGTCTGTCACCATGAATACACCACCAGTTTGGTTGGGTGCAGACTGCACAGTCTGGCATGAGCACCCATGCTTATGTGCTGCCACAGATGGGGTACTGGACATCGTACATGGGACAGTTGAGCTCTACCACCATGGTCGGATGCACCAGTGCCTGTGGTCTGGAAGACTGGGTCATGTGGCAGTCTGTGGTGCAGCCATACAGTGGCTCTGTTCCCATGAAGTGGGTTTGGGTGGGGCTCAATCTGCCCATGTCCGCTTTGGCAAGGTGTCATCGGGAGGTCATCTACCTTGTGACACTTACAGCAGGGGTGCTGCCAGGGGTCATGTCAGGGAACTGCAACACTGAGTTATGAGAAAGGCATACTGGTACAGCTGTGTGCTACCCACTGTCATGCAGCTATGGTGGGACATCAGTGGCAGTACTGCCTTCCATGATGGCACCGGGCACCCAGAGGTGCTGCCTTGACAGCTTGGGAGAAGCGGGGATGCCACACTGCACCTACAGGAATGGTACATTGCAATGACAGTGGGAATGGGTACACTCACTTTTTGACCACAGGGTCCTCTGTCTGGGTGCTCCCTGCTGCTCACCCTTCCCATGCACTGTCACACTGGCACTGCTCTCTTTCTGGCACTATGACATGGCACATGGCTGTGGCTGTCCTGTCCTGTCTGGTCTTAATGCCCATGTAGCCATTGCTGGCCAGCCTTTCTGGTGCCTCTGGTCAGTGTATCCATGGCCTGGGGCTGCTGCAGCTCTGCCAATCCTCTCACAAGTGCCATTTGTTTGTTGCAAGGGAATAGTTGTGGCAACTGTGGAGAGTTTGGTGCCAGAACCCCTCCAGGACCAGAATCTGGTGTAAGGTCCCTGGCACACTGGGTTTCAATACAAGCTGCTTTTTGCCACAGCTTGCATTGAGCTAAGGGCCCTTTTGAAAGTCGAGGCCATAGCCTTTTTAAGATCCCATGTTATGATCAAGACAGGTGGATTTTTTTAAATTCCATCAAGATAAACAAAGTGGTTAACATGATACATTTTATTGGACCGACAAGAGATTTACAGAATTAAGCTTTCAAACTACATAAAGCTCTTCATCAGAAGAAGATTATAATAAAGAGCTCTGTGTTGTTTGAAAGCTTAAATCTTTAAATCTTTTGTTGGCCCAATAAAATATATCAAATCACTCAGTTTGTTCCTATTTTAGTACAAAAAGCAATACTGCAACAAACAATTCTTTAAATCTCATCAGTAAAGTGATTTTTCAGAGCTACTGAAAAACACTTTTTGAAGGGGATTTGAAAAATGACACCTGTCATGAAGTGTGGTAACATAAGGGATATGTTGAAAATATGGGGCCAAAATCTGCAAAAATAACAAAGTAGAAAACAGAAAAATTCAACATTTGTTCATAACTTTGATGTTTTTGACATTTTGACTCCCAAATTTTAACCTCATTTTTTTATGACCACACCTTATGATCAAGACAGATTGAACATTTAAATCCTGTCCAAAAAGGACTTGGCAGAGTAACTACAGAAACATGATTCAGAGGGGATTTAAAAAATTACATCTGTCATGTTCATGATTTATGATAACAAGAGGGCTATGCTGAAAATTTGGGGCCAAAATTCGCAGATGTCACAAAGTTATGGTCAAACTTTAAAAAATTCAACATTTGTTCATAAGTTTGTTGTTTTTTGACATTTTGACCCCAATTTTTCAGTATAGTCTTTTTATGACCCACCTTATAATTAAGACAGGTTAAATTTGTTAAATCCAATCCAAAAGGTGATTTCACAGAGCAAGTGCAAAATCGTTTCAGTGGGAATATGAAAAACTACATCTCCCTTGTTTGTAACATGGATAACAAGGCTATGTTACAAATCTGGGCCAAAAATGTTGCAAAATGACAAGGTTATGAGTAAAAAGTGCAAAGCGCATTTAAAAGTCATTTGCCAAACTTACCTTGTTTTCAGTCAGTTTGTGGTCAAGATCCAGAGCAGCAGGATGTGCCAGTCATCAGAGGAGCTCAGCAGATAGGTAAGTGAAGGGTGTAAGGTATGTGTGGGGTGGTGGATGCTGAAAGTGGGGTAGGTGGGGTGTTCTGAGCATTGGAGAGAGCAGAACATTTAGATGGAAAATTTTGATTTTTCAGGTTAAAAAGACTAATAGGAAAATAAGGAACTTTTTTTAATTGTATGTTCTGACCCTGAGATTGGGCAACCCAGTGTCAGTGTGTCATTTGGCCGCACCAGGGATAGGCACCCTGGTGTCATATGGTGGTGAGGAGTAGTGTTTTCTGGTGGCTGGATTGGGTATTGACCACTGGACTTTGGTGGTGGCAGTGGTGGTGGGTGGGTTTGCTGTGATTTTCAGCTGTGGGATTTGGCACCCGAACTCCTGACTGTGATAGTGGGTTTCTTGAGTAATAGCACAGACACAGGAGTAAGGTGCAAAATCACTTAGAGTGCAGATTTATTAAGTAAACAAAAATAAATTACATAAGAAAATAAAATAAATCCAAACAGCCACACACAGTTAAGACCTAGCTTTGGTCTCTCATCTGTGCTTCCTCAGCCTCTCCAAGGCTGAACTGATCTACCTAAACTGAAAAGTGGCTCTCTTTTAGACAATGAAATCCTATGATCAAAGAGACTGCACCCCCTGGACTAATACAATTCATTTCTAAGCTATAAAAATATAAATAAAACATAATACAACAAATAATATACACCTTTATCTAAGATTTTGGCACACAATAAGAAAAATAATGCAAATGAAATGATTTTGTAGATATTTCATACCTGTAGCCCCACCCACCTCCTGTGATTGACAGGCACACCTGTATTTAAGCAGAAGGAGAAAGGGGTGCTGGCCCTAAAGAAACACCCAGAACAACAGAGCAAGGTAAGTGTATGTATCTTTTTTGCATTTCCTTGTGCACAAAGAAGAGAACAAAGCTACCACACTAAAGAAACTGCTCACAATCTTGCAAAGGTGCAGGGCTAAATATTACAACAGATATTTATTTCAACACTGTCAAGCTGTTTAGATATTTCTACACTTATTTGGTAAAAACTGCCATTTGAACCCTAAGGGAAAACTACTGAGGGAAATATGCATTGCAACAGTGTGTTTTAATTACAGCTTGGTCAAAATTGTTGTTCAAGGATACAGCTGCAGGAGCTTCGAGAATTTAGTGTGACTATATGCTTAACCTGGGCTTTCTCCTAGTTCATTCCTTTATTTCTGTATTTAAGTCTCCTTTTATTGCTTGCAGGGTTAGAGCTATTTCTAGAGCTAGCTTGTGTGTCCTTAAAAGTGGTCACAAGTGGGTTTGACCAGGCAGAAGACAGCAGCATAATTCTAGAATCTCTGTAGGAATGACTGCAATCTAACCTCATCCAGCCTTCACCAGACCTTTCTTTGGTACCAACTCCTGTGACCATCCTGTAATCTTACTGCCTGACACAGTCTGTAAGTCACTTTTGATCCAGCATCTACTTATACTCAATTATTCTACACTGTACTGCAGCATACTAGGCTTCATCCTTCAGCATTATGGCTGATCTCCAAGCACAGCAAAGCTCACTTGTTAGAGTGGAAGTAATGTTTTCTAAACTGATGGCTGAGATTAATGATCTAAAAACCTCCACCCAACAGAATGCGACCAGTCTTGAGACTTTTGGCCAGAAAATTGCATTTAATGAAAAAGCAACAGCCTATAATACCACTACTATTCATGACCTCCAGGCTACTGTCCGTAATCAAGATAAAAATATTAAATCCCTACAAGCCAAAATTGATGATATTGAAAATCGTAATCGTCGCAACAATTTACGATTTTTTGGCTTCACTGAAGGTGTAGAATTAGGAGACACTACTGCGCTTCTAATACATGTGCTACCTGCAATGCTTAAGCTGCCTTCTGACCTAATGTTAATCATTGAGCGGTTTCACCGCACTCTGGGTCCCAGGCCAAGATCAGACCAGCAGCCGAGGCCCATCATAGAAATATAGAAACATAGAATTTGATGGCATATGAGGACCGCTTGGCTCACCCAGTCTGCCCATTTCTTTATCTAATGGATAAGCTACAGATCCTAGTTAACCAACAACCTACTTCTTCCTACCCCCACCCCCTAGAATTGTCCTATGACTGTACCATGCATACTTGAATTCCACCACTGTTTTTGACTCCACAACCTCCTCTGGAAAGCCGTTCCATGCATCTACAACCCTCTCTGTGAAAAAATACTTCCTTACATTACCTCTGAGCCACCCCACCATCTTCAAACTGTGCCCCCTTGTTCTTGCACACCTCTTTTTCTGAAAAATGCTACCCTCTTGGACTTTGTTGATTCCCTTGAGTTACTTAAAGGTTTCTATCATGTCCCCCCCTCCCTCCTTACCTCAAGGCTATACATATTAAGCTCCTTAAGTCTCTTTTCATATGTCTTCCGGTGCAGATCCTGCACCATTTTAGTTGCCCTGTTCTGGACTGCCTCCATCCAGTTTATGTCTTTGTGGAGACTGGGTCTCCAGAACTGCACACAGTACTCCAGATGGGTTCTCACCAGCTGTCTGTACAGAGGGATAACAACTTCCCGTTTTCTACTGGTGATGCCTCTCCCTATGCATCCCAGTATCCCCCCAGCCCTCCTTACTGCCCTCTTACATTGCTTGCCCACCTTTAGGTCATCTGATATGACTACCCCCAGGTCCCTTTCCATTTTTGTCATTGTCAGTATCTCACCCCCCATTGTGTACTCTTCCCATGGGTTTTTGTTTCCCAGGTGCATTTCTTTGCACTTCTTAGCATTGAATCTAAGCTGCCATACATTTGACCATTCCTCCAACCTTGCCAAGTCCCTTCTCATCCTTTCCACCCCACCTTGTGTATCAACTCTGTTTCAGATCTTTGTGTCGTCTGCAAAGAGACATATGTTTCCTTCCAGTCCCTCTGCAATGTCGCTTAAAGACATTGAAAAGGACCTGTCCTAGTACTGAACCCTGTGGCACCCCACTAGTAACCCCCCTTTCCTCAGAGTGGACTCCATTTACTGTTACCCTCTGTGTCCTGTTCTCCAGACAATTCTTTACCCAGGCTACCATCTTGGGACCCACTCCCAGGCTGGCTAACTTGTATATTAATCTTTTGTGTGGGACTTCTGAACTATTCACTTCTTGAACTATTCCCATACAGAATTAATATTGAAACAAGCCAGAGAAATGGGGAAACTTCAGTGGCAAGAGTTTAATATTTCCATCTACAGAGACTTTTCCAAAGATTTAACTATTAGAAGGAAGGTCTACAATCCACTTAAACAAATCTTCCACAAAAGAAGCATTAAATTTGCTCTACGTTACCCCCACAACACTACACCTTTTCTCAGGCTCTTCCTTCAAGGATTTTGAAACCCCTGATGCCTTAGCCAACTATCTGGAGGTTTCTCTTTGTAATCTTACCCTGGGAGGTTCAGCAGCAATGGGCAACCTGAACACAGCTCTGGCATCCACACAGAGAGAGGACGACGAGGTTCGGAAGTGTGGGGAAGGTGTTGCAGAACTTGCAGCCCCAAGCAGCAATGCCACAACTGATTTTACCCCAAGGCAATCAACACAGCTGCAAAGAGAAGCTTCTGTCAGGGCATTATTCTTCAGGACTTTCATACTGTTCTAGTGAGGTCTCAGCCCAAACACCCAAGCTGCAGCCTCTCACCTTCAAATTGACCCCTCTATTCTCTTGAGCAATAAATTTGCTCTCTTGGAGGACAACATGCACTCCTCGCAGGAGGATCTTTTCCAGCAAATTTCAGATGAACATCCGTCTAACTTGGGTCCGGTGCCTCAGGGATGTATTTCTGACAATAGTTCATGGACAGAAGCTGTTGCAAGTTCCCCCCTCAAATCTTTAGAGCCGCTCAAAAAGAAATGTAAGGTAAAGGCCAAAAGCAAAAACATCAATAGTCACAATCCTGCTAATAAATCTAAGGTGTCATGAGCCTATATGGTCAGTAATATGGTCACAGTTGCTATATCTTGGTATGTTTTGCTTCCAGGATACTTAAAGGGAGTGCCAGTACACTTTTTCTGCCTAGCTGCCTGCTCTACAGTCTATGCTACCTGGTTGCTTTTGCTCCCAGCGGGTGCAGAATGCAAAGGCTGTACATCACGGCCCGATCAATTTACTTTTTGTTGTAATGTTTAAATGAGCAGCTTAAAGGTCTTCAATGGAACTTTGGTATATCAGTAACACTTTTCCAAGTCATTATTTTGGTGTTAAATCTTATACATTACCTCACTAGACAGGCTCTCTGTATCTAGCCTTTTACTCTCCAATTTAGCAGTGTATCAGGTTTACATTTGGGCTATTCAGCTGCATGTCCTCAATCAGTATATTTCCTGATTATTGCCTTTTCTTTTTTTTATATGTGAATTATCATATATTACAAGGCAATTTACCCTTTCCCTCACCTGATGACAGGTTCTTAAGTAATATTGCTAACTATATTTAATCTATCTCCTTCCCTACACTCCATTATTCTTACTACTTCCTGTATACAATATGGAACTATCATTAGCACTCAAAGAGGTAGGCTATGTTTGGTGTACTGTTGCAAAGGATTGTCAATCTACATCTTCCTTGTGCTCCTTATTGTACTCGAAGCCTACAGATATCATAACGATCCACTGCTGTATGGTCCCTCCTGTTTTGGGGCTCACTGGGCCTAGTTTTTTAGACCTAGTCACCCCATATAACATCTATTTAGGTGATTTTTGAGTATTTGGAGTGGACCTTTAATATGACTATCTTCTCTGTCCACAATTTATCACCGAAGCCTATACCTCCCCATATAATCGCAATTTGCATCTGGCTCAGGGTGTAAGGGCTTAAATTGGCCTCCCCTTTCTTTCCCCCCTCAATATTGTATTTATTATGTACTTATTCTGTTGCACTGTGAAGTATACTCAGAGGTACTCTAATGTGGTAATGATCTACTTTTCCTTTTATAGTTGTTCATTTGCAGTACACCTGGCTCCCTGAATTCCTTGCTCTTTGTCGAGGCATCTCGTATATGGTTCTTTAATTTACTGTTATTTTAAGTTGGTATACCCTTGTACTATTACTACTATGTTTATAAATAAGTTCTGGTGTTTAGCTTTGTCCTTATACCTTGTCCTGTTAGCTTAGAATTAAGCTGAGGTTATTATAGACCCTGCCTCTCTTAGTATTATTCCCTTTCAGTTTAGCTTATCAGGAATACTTACTTTATTATATAACCGGGATCAGACTTAGGTTTGGGCTGATATTTATAACCAGTCCTCCCTAGTCTCCTCCCTACATCGACGCCCCAGAGTGTGGTGAGAGTCTCTTAGCCAGTTGGCCGACTCATGTCTCCTCACACCCATAAAAAGTTTTCTTTGTTATTTAGCTTACTAATATTGTTGTTGTTATTAATGACTTTTCTCCTTCCCCTTCTCTATTCTAACTTTATTATGCTATCTGTGTCACTCATATATCATATATTTCACCTTTTTTGGCTTGAATGTTCCTGCCACCCTCTGCATATATGTAAGCTTTCTATATTGTATTCTGATCATCCTGCTTCATTTATTTGTCCCTTCACATTCCAGTGATTATTCCCTTTCTTTAACACTGACAATATGAGTGACATACTTTTATATACCTGGAATGTGAAGGGACTTAATTCTCTTTGTAAGAGAAAGCAAATTCTTTCACATCTCAGAAAACATAAAACACAAATTGTTTTCGTTCAAGAAACAAAATTTTTAGCAGAGGATGTTCATAGACTTAAGAAAGATTGTGTCGGTCAGATCTATGAAACATCCTATACTTCAAAAAAAAGAGGAGTTGTTATTCTGATTCATAAGAGTCTTAAATGGTCCCTTATAAACTCCCTTTCTGACACTGATAGCAGATGGATGATGATTAAATTGAATACCAACTCTGGTCCTCTTCTGCTTGTTAATATCTATGCACCCAACTCCAATTCTCCAGAGTTTTTTTCACAATTTAGCTCAACAGATTCTATCCTTTAACACTGATAATACACCAGTTATTCTCGGAGGGGATCTTAATTTAGCTTTAGAAGCCAGCATTGACAGAAGTAGCCCCACTACAAATGCCCACCCTAGAAGTATTAAAGCCCTCTCATTACTAATGCAAGATGTTGGATTAGCTGATGTATGGCACCTCCTTCACCCCCGTGATCGAGAATTTACTTTTTATTCCTCCCTACATAAGATATTCAGTAGAATCGACTACTGGTTAGCCTCTCCTGTTATAATAGAAAAAAACTATTGATTCATCCATCTCTCCCATCATAATCTCGGGCCATTCCCCTGTCAAACTGCAACTTTTGTGAGGCCCATTAGCACCTAAATCTTCTTACTGGAGGCTGGATCCTCTTCTTTTCAATGATCCTAGTTTCTTACCCATGATCAAAGCACAAATTCAGGACTTCCTCTATCACAATACCCCAACCGAATCTTCTATGTCCTCTATATGGGAAGCTCTTAAAGCTACGATTCGAGGGAAAATTATCAGTTATGCTGCACATAGGAAAAGAGTAAAGGAACAACAACTAGCTGATTTGGAAAAATATTTTAAGGCTAAAGACAATTTAAACTTTTCCTCTAAGAAGCACTGTCCTGACTTTCCACTTCATCTTGACATTCTTCAACTTAGAGTCAAAATAAATGAATTAATTTCTCGTAAAACCGAACTAGCCTTGTTTAAACTTAAACATAAGTTTTGGGAACACGGCGATAAAAATGGGAAACTCCTCTCTTACCAGCTCAAAGCACAACAAATGGAATGACATATCCTAAGTCTAAAAGATGAACAGGGTACAATTCACTCTGACAACCCCTCTATAAACCATATCATGAAAACCTTTTATCAAAAACTATACTCTAACACAAACCCTCCAGCCACTTCACAAATTCAACAGTTCCTTAAATCAATACATCTTCCTCATCTTTCTACTCTTGAAACAAATATTTTAGATGAACCCTTCTCACTTCAGGAAATCCAGAAAGCTTTGTCTTCCTTGAAATCTGGCAAATCCCCTGGAGGTGACAGATTCCCTGTCGATTTCTATAAAATGTTTTCCGACACCTTATGTCCCCTTCTTCTTAATGTTTATCAGGAAGCTTCCAATACTCACAAATTTCCCCATCTTGCACTGAAGCAATCATAACCCTAATCCCTAAGAAGGAAAAAGACCCCACTCACCCCGAAAGGCACAGGCCCATCTCTTTATTAAACATGGATGGGAAGATATTTGCTAAACTACTAACTTCTCGACTTGACTTACTGATTCCCAAGCTAACTCATCATTCACAAGCCAGTTTTATTAAACATAGATCTGGTTCTGATCACCTACATTCCCTATTTAATCTAATTCACAAAGCCAAATCCCTCAAAACACCAGCTGCAGCCATAGCTATTGATTTTGAGAAGGCCTTTGATTCCTTAAACTGAGACTACCTTCATCAAATTTTATCTCATTTCAGTCTTTCTCATACCTTTTGCTCCTGGATCAAGCTATTATATCATTCCCCTGTTGCTAAAGTACTTACTAATTCCAGCCTTTCCTTTTACTTTCATCTAGCAAGGAGAATTAGACACGGCTGTTCCCTGTCTCCTTCCATGTTTATTTTAGCCATGGAGCCCCTGACTGCTTGTTTACATTAATCTTCTGGCATTACGGGCATACCTGTGGGCAATTCAAGATATGTCTCTCTCTCCTACACAGATGACCTCTTAATCTTACTTGAAAACCTGAATGAGGCTGGGCCCCTGTTGGTTGATTTGCTTAATAATTTTACTAACATTTCTGGCCTTGCTTTGAATTATGGTAAATCACAAACCCTACCCCGTAACGATCACTGTAAAGCCTTTATGAACATACCTCTTGGATTCCGTTGGTCACCACAGGGTATAACATATCTAGGAATCAAAATTACTAGTAACTTAGGGAAGACATGGGACATTAACTTTAACCCCTTACTAGATAACATCAAAACAATTCTGGACAAATGGAAGCTTCTTAATCTCTCCTTCATGGGCAAAATAGCAGCCATCAAGATGTCCATACCTCCCAAGATTCTTTACCTCTTTGCCAGTATCCCTTTAATCTTACCATCCTCCTTTTTTGCTAAAATTGATAAATTAATAGGCAACTTTATCTGGGATGGGAAACTGCCAAGATTTAACCACAACAAACTTTGATCACATTGTAAAAAAGGGGGATTCAGACTCCCCTGGTTCAAAGGCTACTTCTGGGCTTTTTGAATGGTCCAAACCATTAAATGGTTTCAGAAACCCTCCCTTCACTCATCACTATGGGTTGCAATGGAATCTGCATTGTGCCCGGGAGGAGTTTCTACTTCTTTTATTTTTAATCCAATTTCCTCTAAACTAAAATCTCACCTGACTATATCATCCTCTGTTCTTTATTCGAAACTAACCCACAAATTCCTGAAATCCAATCCAACACCCTGGTTTTATGCCCCCTTTTGGGGCAATCCACTGCTCACTCTAGAAGATCACCCAATTTTCTGTCGTACGTGGCGGAACAAAGGCATTTTCTTTTTTGGAGATATCTTGGACCAGAATTCATTCAATCTCAGATTGTTCTTGGACTTGCAGGCTACATGGAAACTTCCTAAACAGGACTTCTGGAAGTTTTTACAAATTTGGGCAGCTTATAACTCTCTCTCCAGTTTAGTGTTTAAGCATACTGTTCTAAACCTATACATTTCACACTGGACTAATTTATCAATAAAATTGAATAGCTCCATTTACAAAGACATTGGCCCAGATATTCGAAAGGGTTGCGCATGGTGCAACAGTGTTGTGCATAACGGCAGATGTTGTCATGTGCAACCCAGTGATGTGCCCGCATGATATTCAAATGGAGTTGCGCCTGGCACAACCCTATGCAACTGAGTCAAGATTGCAATGTATGCGTGGCGCAGGTGGGGCGTGCCCATGCATACTCCACACATCCCGATATTCAGCCCAGGATGTACTGAGTCCATGCATGTGCAACCCCTACTTGCGCAGCACAGGGTGAGTCAAAAAAAGGAACAATGGCTGGCTACCCACAGGTGAGCTGCCATATTGCAGGGGCAACATGGCAGCTGCCACCTGTGGTGGCCACCAGCTCCAGCTGCACCTCCATGGTGGCACCCCCATGCCCAATCACGGGCATCTGTGAATAAATCACATCCTGTATCACGTGGTGGCCCAGTGGTCACTGTCAGCCAGTCGCGAGCTTAAGTATAAAAATATTCCGTCCCATATCCCTGGTGGTCAGTGGACCGCTTGCAGCCTGATCGCTATATTTGTATTAAAATAATAAAAGTCAATATCCTGGTGGTCCAGCAGTGCCCCCCTCCTCACCCGCCCACTGAACCCCACCATCCTGCTCCCCAGTCAGCGGTGCAGCACCTCACCCGCCTGCCACCCCACCACCCGCCGACTGACACCATAGGTAGGGTTGTATGCCAATTGGTCCACAGTGTGAGCCAATGGGCGTGCAGCCCTCTATTACACAGTCCAGATATGTGAATGGATCCATTCACATATCTGAGATATATCAATCGACTCTGAGCTACCACGCCCATTGGCTCACGCTGTGGACCAATGGATGTAGAGCCCTACCTACAGTGTCAGTGGGTGGTGGGAGCAGGCATGGGTGCTGCTGCCCGCCGCTGACGGGAGGAGCGGTGGTGGGGCTCAGTGGTGGTGGGAGGGGGACTGCTGACCACCAGGGATATTGGACTTATTATTTTAATATAAATGCCCACAATCAGGCTATGAGCAGTCCACTGGACCACCAGGGATATGGGATGTGAATATTTTTATGCTTAAGCCCGCGATCGGGCTGACAGCAGTCCACTGGACCACCAGGGATTTAGGACGTGAATATTTTTATTCTTAAGCCCGCGATTTGGCTGACAGCAGTCCACTGGACCACCAGGGATATGGGTCATTCTTTAACTGTGCATATGCCCAAGACCGGGCAGATGGGAGCATCGCCGCACTGTGCAGGGGGAGTCGGTCCCCGATGGCTGCTGCCTGGCAAGGCGCCAGGTGCAAGTCGCCAGGGATTGGTGCACCTGCATGCAAATGGAGCCATAATGACATGCAAATGGCCCCATTTGTGACTTGCACACATTATGGCCCCATTTGCATGTGCACTTTTGAATATCGCGGTTGTTGCGCATAGCGCAAGGGAACTTGTGCTAGCGCATCCCCCTGCTCCACTCTGGCCACTTGCGCTGGCACAGTGCCACTGTGCCATGCACACTGTTGGTGGCCAGAGTGCGATATTCAATGATGCTGTGCCATGGCGCAGCTCCGTTGAATATTGCCCAGTCAACACCCCTGAGCAGCCAAGTTGCGCTGCGCCCAGGCTTGCCCCACAGCCTGGCGCAGTCTGAATATCTGGGCCATTATTGATAATCTACCTGATCAGTCTATACAAGCCAACAATAAATGGAGTACTCTTCTTAACTACAATATTTCAGATGCACAGTGGGGTAATTGTTGGCGTCTTGCACATAATACCTTTAAAGATGCCCATAGTTCTTTAATACAAATTAAAATCCTACATCTTTGGTATAGAACCCCCTTTGTGCTTCAACGAATGGGCCTTTTAAATAATAATAACTGCTGGCGCTGTAATTTAGCCAATGTGGATCTACTGCATACTGTATCTTGTGGTCGTGTGCTCCCATTAATAAGCTCTAGTGTAAAGTCTATTTACTTGCCTCCAGAGTAACAGGACAAAAACTACCTTTTGACCCCAAGCTATTCCTTCTAGGCATCCTTATCCCCAATAGCTCTCTCCTCTCACATGCACATTTTAGATGGCTAAACATGCTTTCTCTTCTGGTCAAATGTCTGATTCATATGAAATGGAAATCAACTCTGGTGCCTTCTCTTTCAGATGTTCTTCAAAACCTTTCTCAGTGTGCCTCCCTAGACCGATTATCTCAAGTTACTCATAACCGACTCACTGTATATGACAGATGTTGGCAGGATTACTTCAAGTACATTGAACCTAGTTCTTCTAAACCCTAATTCTTAGAGATATTTAGCCCTCTTCTTATTTTGCTCTAAGATTAGGTTTTCCCGAAACCTTTGAGCACAGATATCTCCTCTTTTTTTCCCTCCTTCTCTATTTTCTTCCTCTCTCCTTCACTTCTTCCTTGTCTTTTTCTCTTCTTTCTTTCCTTGCACACTTTTCTCTTAGCTTTACCTCTCCATTACTGAACACTATTCATATTACCACATTTATCACTTTTTGTAATTTACTGAATGCCTTGCCATAGCCTGCCCTAGCATTTATTTTGCATAGTTGCCATTTATGAATCTATGATACTCTATTGATTGTAACCCTTCTGCTTTCCACTTATAACCTGTCTGGGTCTGTGTTTTATTATCAATATGTGTATATAAGGCTTCTCCAATACGTTTACCCTAAATACTATGTTTAAGTGATATTTTATACCTTATACGGAGGATATTCTTCTATTGTATAAGATGAGTGCTTTCTTATATAGTCAACTGCAATAAAAAGATAAAGTGAAAAAAAGCAGTCACGGAGGTGAATGTACATGCTTTCTGCAGCAATGCCATGTAAATCGATCTGTATCCCCACTCGCTTTTATTTATAAACATAAAGTTCAGCTTTGCAACTCTGAGGGCACTTTTTGGCACCAAGGGGGGATCTCTGCCTGCAGAACACAAACAGGAACTAATGAAAAAGGTTAAAAACCCTGGAAGTTGTTATTTTTATTTATTTATTTCTTGCACTACACAGCAATTCAAGGGAAAAGGGAAAAAAAAAACAAATAACAGCACTCAGCAGAAACCCCCTGAACTAGGCACATGGCTGCATTAAAACCACTTGCAAGGCAGAGCTTATTGAACAACAGCAGCTCTGCTTCATTATGGACACCTTTTCTAAGGAATGCACCTACAGAGAAAAACAACTAAGGCTGTCACAGAACAAGGAGTGTACAAATCAACCAGCTATTGCTCCAGTTCACAGTGCAGGGTTTTGTTTTATTTTTAGTGCATGGCATTGGCTTGACACTGCGTTCTTGTACACATTAGCTGTGCAGCACTGTAATCCTGTGCACATCCATGCACTGCAGTCCTGTGCACATTCGTAAACAAGCACTGTTCTATTGAAAAGCAGCTCATAAAGAGCTAAACAGCAGCACTAACAGACATGGCAGTATTTTTACAGGGGAAATCTGGCATAACCAGTGTATGGCAGCAAGAACACCTACGTAGAGGGAGCGCAAGAGAGAGAGACAGAAAGGAAGAAGGAGAAAGAGGAAGTTTAAATAAGTAAAGAGACTGTAGGTGGCCATCCTACAGGGGAAAAAAGGTAGAAACAGTGCTGTTGCGCGACAGACTAAAAAGATTAGAAAACATAGAGAGCTAAAAGAAAAGATACTCTCTGCTCAAACCCATCGAGGAGGGGTCCAGTACTACCACACACCATCATGCCCAGAAGGAAACTAGGGGCAACACTAACTAGTTTCCTACATCAAAACAACCTAGGCACAGCCTAGTGCACCACCCCTGAACTAATCCAAGGGGATGTTGGGACTTCCGCTCTCCCTCACTAGAAGTCCCTCCCCAGGGAACCATTATACAAATGGTGATTTGTCACCATTATCACTCCTGGATACTTATCCATGATTATAGTTATTTACTTAACAAACACTTGCCCTGGGGTTTAAAATAATTATTTACAATCCAAAATTACTTATATGTTCTAGCTCAGGATTGGAGCTAAATTTCCTACTAACCCCATATATCCTTAACCATATAACATACCTATTTCTGCTATATCCAATAACATACAACTACTATTTACATATTTACAATCATGTAGGATCTGTTTCTACACCTGCAGCATAGCGGGACATAAAATACGCATTCTTATGCTGGGAGCCAGGCTGGTGCTTAACCACAAGTTTATAAGGCTGTAGAGCTAGATACCAGTGAAGTATCCTGGCATTTTTATCTTTCATCTGACTCATCCAACACAGTGGATTATGGTCAGTAACTAGCACAAAATCGTTACCCCAAAGATAAAAATGTAACGCCTCTATAGCCCATTTGATAGCCAAGCCCTTCTTCTCAATAGTGGCATATTTCTGTTCCCTGTCATTGAGTTTTCTGGATATGTATAGAATTGGGTGTTCTTCCCCTTCTATGTTCTGACTTAGAACAGCACCAATTCCAGCATTAGAAGCATCCATATGGACTTCAAAATGTCTATTGAAGTCAGGGCTTCTTAACACAGGAGAGGAGCATAAAGCAATTTTGATGGACTGGAATGCTTCTTCACATTCAGGTATCCATTTGACTATGTTGCCACACCTTTTCTTGGCCAAATCTGATAGGAGGGCTGCAACAGCTGCAAAGTTAGGCATAATACACCTATAGTAGCTGGCAAGTCCTTGAAATGGTCGTACCTGTTTTTTTGTTTGTGGTACAGGACACTTTGCAACTGCTTCAATTTTTGAAATCTCAGGTCTTACCTGGCCATTACCTAGAATAAATCCTAAGTATTTAGTCTCATTCATGGATAAAGCACATTTACAGATGTTGATGGTCAAACCAGCTACAGTAATAGTTTCAAGTATGCTTGCAAGATGTTTTAAATGCATCTGTCAATCTGTACTAAAGACAACAATGTCATCTAGATAGGCAGCAGCATATGCTATATGTGGAGCTAGCAGATGATCCATGAACCTGTGAAAGGTTGCAGGTACCCCATGTAAATCAAAGGGCATGGTCACAAAATGAAATAGTTTTACAGGGGTACCGAATGCTGCTTTCTGTTGGGAAGCTGGACTTAAAGTGATCTTCCAGTACCCCTTAGTTAAATCTGAAGTTGCTATACATTTGGCATTCCCTATGTGGCCGATCAGGTCATCTATCCTTGGCATGGAGTACCCATCAAACTGTGACACCTGGTTCTGTTTCCTGAAATCCAGGCATAACCTGATCCCTCCTTCCTTCTTTGGTACTACAACAATCGGAAATGCCCAGGGACTCTTTGAAGGTTCAATTATACTAAGTTGTTTTAATTTCTGGATCTCCTGTTGCACCTCCAACCTGACCTGCTCAGGGAGCCTATAAGGCTTCTGCCTAATGGGAGGGGATCAGGTATGGATGTGAAGTTCCACCCCTTTTTGCTTTCCAAGGTATCTTGGCAAACGCTACGGCATATTGCCTAACAACCTGTAATAATTCGTCCTTCTGCTGTTTATCAAGGGCTGGGTTCATTGTCAGTTCTTTTACTTTCATCTGGTCTTTTTCTTCCAGGTGGCTATAGGCCATATATAGCTCTGATTCTGCTCTCTCTGGCATGATCATCAAACTAACAGTGGGCCCAGAAATGTCCTGCCATTTCCTCAGTAGGTTGGCATGATATACCTTTTTTGCCAGGACATTTATTCAGTGTCTCTACCTCATATATTACACTACCTACTCATCTAAGGACCTTATATGGACCCTGCCATTTCATTAGAAGTTTGTTGTCAGTTGTAGGTAGTAGGAGCAACACCTTATCCCCCTCTTGAAATTTTTTTTGAGACACCTTCTGATCATTGTAATATTTTAGTTTTTGCTGGGCATGACTAGCATTAACATGTGCCATCTCAGTATATTTCACTAAGCATTTTCTGAGCTGTACCATGTACTCTGAAATACTGGTGGAACCCACATCTTGCCCATCTTCCCAGTACACTTTTACTACATCGAGAGGTCCCCGAGTATTGTGACCATATAATACCCAGTTGAAGCCTGGGGCACCTCTCTATATGCAAAAAGGAGTAATGGGAGATACTGGTCCCATTTCTTCCCCTCATATGTCACAAATTTCCTCAGCATTCTCTTGAGAGTCTGGTTAAATCTCTTCACCAGCTGTCTGTTTGGGGGTGGTAGGATGATGTTCATATTTCTACCATTCCCATCAGGTGGCGTAATTCTTTCAACAATGCTGAATTGAAATTACTGCCCCTGTCTGTGATGATTTTCTTTGGGATACCCAGCCTACTAAAAATTTTTACCAGCTGTTCTGCAATTCTTTCAGTGGTGCCAGAACATTAAAGGTATGGCTTCAGGGTAATGGGCTGCATAATGGCAAACCGCTAGTATAAATCTGTTTCCTTTGGAACTCTTTTCCATTGGACCCACAATATCCATTGCCAAATGTTTGAATGGATTTGTTACAAGGAGCAAGGGTTCCAAGGGGACCAGATAACGGTGCCTATTTGCACAACTTTTTGACATTCCAGACATGACTTAACAGTGTGCAGCCACCTGGTCATGAATAGCTGGCCAATAAAATCATTGTAATAAATAGGCCTGGGTGCGGTCTCTGCCAGCGTGACCTGCGCAAGGTAAATCATGTGCCAAATGCAACAGTTGTTCTTGATATTTTGTAGGCGCCATTAACTGATCCACAATTTCCCTAGTTTTGGGATGCACACACCTCCTATACAGTGTGTCAATTTTTTCTATCATTTCAGGGGCCCCTTCACTGGGTGTCTTACTCACCTGTTGGAAAAAATTGGTTAGTGAGGCATCAGTTTTTTGGTCAACAGCAATGACATTTTTTTTACATTTATTGTAACAGGTAAGTCTTTTAGTCCTTTTTCTTTCCATAAGGTCTTTAAAGTTCTTTTCACACTTTTGGTCTTCCGGTCACGTCCCGGGGTCTCCATGATATCCTCTGAAAAAGGGAAAGTTTCCCCTATCAGTCTCTCCTGCAGGCTTTGAGCCCTGGTGGTAATAGCTGCAAGTTGTTGCTTGGTACTAAGTAAAGTTTCAAACTCGGGAAAGTCATATCCCAGAACCACTGAGACAGGTAGGTTTGGAACTATTCCTGCACACACATTACTTGTTTTATTTTTCACCGTGATGTTTATATTGGACATTGGGTATGTATGGGTGTCTCCATGGATACAAACTACATCCACAGGTGTTTGGGGATATAGTCAGTAGCCAACAGTTCTGGGTGTACCAGAGTGTACTTGCTCCCTGTGTCCAGGAGACCTAACACAGGAGTACTGTTGATTGTCACTTCCATTACTGCGTACCCCTTTGTAAGCAAGGCCAGATGTGCTGGAGCCTTCTATTTTGGACAAAACTTAACAATGTGTCCTTTTTCATTGCAACTGTGACAAATTATTTCTGAAGAATACATCCTCCCTCCTCTCCCAGCTCTCACATCATTCTGAGAGATGCCTGGCCCTGTGGGGGAAGGAGAAAGAGAAGGTGTGGGATTTCCTGCAGAGTAGTTTTTCTTTGGGGATGGTCTGGCAGACAGAAAATCTTCTGTTAGAATAATAGCTACTTCTGCAGATTCTGGATTGCGATCCTTAACCCACAATTGTACCTCATTAGGGAGTATTTGTAAAAACTGTTATGATACCAAAGTCTCAACAATTTCATGTGATGATTTTTCTTCGGGTTGTAACCATTTTGCACATAATTCCCTCAGTCAAATAAAGGTTTCTCTGGGCGTATATGAAGCTTGATAGCGCAAGGTTCAAAACCTTTGCCTAAGTTTCTAAGTTAATTTCATACTGCCTCAGAATTTCTTTCTTTACTAATTCATAGTTCTCTGTATGACGGGGATCCATATTACTATACACTAGTTGTGCTTTCCTGTCAGATAAGGGGCAAGTCTCACCACCCATTGAGTTTTGGGCCACCCACAAGCTCTTGCTACTCTTTCAAATGCTGTGAGATAAGCCTCAATTTAATCAGTGGGGCCGATTTTTGTTACCGTAATGTCTTTTGGGCCAGTGTCTTGCCCTCTGTTACTTTTGCTGATGTTCTGGATAGCTTTTGAGGTCTCAGCCCATCTCCGGTCTGCCTCGGCCCATCTCTGGTCCTGACATTGTATCTCGATCTCTCTCTGCCTCTCCATCTCATGCTGGTGGATAGCCAACCATAGCAATAAATCTTCCATATTAGTTGGGGGTACCTCTGCAGTAGGGTCCTCCACAGGATCCTCCTCGCTCTGGTCAGAAAGACTCGCCATCACCACTGCCTCGGCCTTTTGCTTAGTATGACTACCTGGTCCCAGACCAGGTAGGAGATTCTCGCCAGTCTAAGCCACCATATGTCTGGTCTGTACTCCTCTGGTGCCCTGCAGTCTCTCCTCCTCCATCTTGTCTGCCATGGCAGCACTCCTTGGGCTTACACTCACTATCAGGTCTGATACCAAAATTGGTGTCCCCCTGGTTACTTGGGCCACCAATTATCCCACTTCTAACACCAGATGTGATAGTGGGTTTCTTGAGTAAAAGCACAGACACAGGAGTAAGATGCAAAAATCACTCAAGGTGCAGATTTATTAAGTAAATAAAAATAAATTACATAAGAAAATAAAATAAATCCAAACAGCCACACACAGTTAAGACCTAGCTTTGGTCTCTCATCTGTGCTTCCTCAGCCCTCTCCAAGGCTGAACTGATCTACCTAAACTGAAAAGCAGTTCTCTCTTATACAATGAAATCATATGATCCAAGAGACTCTGCCCCCGGACTAATATAATTCATTTCTAAGCTATAAAAATATAAATAAAACATAATACAACAAACAATACACATATTTCTTTAAGATTTTGGCACACAATAAGAAAATTTATGCAAATAAAAGATTTTGTAGATATTTCATACCTGTAGCCCCACCCACCTCCTGTGATTGACAGACACACCTGTATTTAAGCAGAAGGAGAAAGGGGCGCTGGCCCTAAAGAAACACCCAGAACAACAGAGCAAGGTAGGTGTATGTATCTTTGTTGCAATTCCTTGTGCACCAGGAACAGAACAAACCTACCACACTAAAGAAACTGCTCACAGTCTTGCAAAGGTGCAGGGCTAACTATTACAACAGATATTTATTTCAACACTGTCAAGCTGTTTAGATATTTCTGCACTTATTTGGTAAAAACAGCCATTTGAACCCTAAGGAAAAACTACCAGAGTGAGGGAAATATACATTGCAACAGTGTGGTTTAATTACAGCTTGGTCAGAATTATTGTTCAAGCATACAGCTGCAGGAGCTTCAAGAATTTAGTGTGACTATATGCTTAACCTGGGCTTTCTCCTAGTCCACTCCTTTATTTCTGTATTTAAGTCTCCTTTTTCTTGCTTGCAGAGTTAGAGCTATTTCAGAGCTAGCTTGTGCTCTTAAAAGCGGTCACAGAGGAGAATTTACCTGCTTTCTGCAGCAATGGCATGTAAATCCCTCTGTATCCCTGCTCGCTTTTATTTATAAACGTAAAGTTCAGCTTTTCGACTCTGTGGGAGATTTTTGGCACCAAGGGGGGATCTCTGCCTGTAGAACTCAAATAGGAGCTAATGAAAAAAGATAAAACCCTGAAGTTTATTATTTTTAATTATTTGTTTCTTGCACTACACAGCAATTCAATGGAAAAGGGAAAAAAGAATAAATAACAGCACTCAGCAAAAACCCCGAGAACTAGGCACAGGGCTGCATTTAAACCACTTGCAGGGCAGAGCTTATTGAACAACAGCAGCTCTGCTTCATTAAGGGCACCTTTTCTAAGGAATGCACCTACAGGAAAAAACAGCTAAGGTTGTCACAGAACACGGAGCATACAAATCAACCAGCAATTGCTTTGGTTCACAGTGCAGGGTTTTGTTTTGTTTTTAGCACACAGCAGCAGATCAACACTGTGTTCTTGCACACATTAGCTGTACGGCACTGTGATCCTGAGCACCTTCATGCAGGATCATAAACAAGCACTGTTCTTTAGAAAAGCAGCTCATAAAGAGCTAAACAGCAGCACTAACAGACATGGCAGTATTTTTACAGGGCAAATCTGGCATAACCAGTGTATGGCAGCAAGGACACAAATGTAGAAGGAGACAGAGAGAGAGAGAAAAGAAGAAAGAGTAAGTTTAAATAAGTAAAGAGACTGTAAGTGGCCATCCTACAGGGGAAAAGAGGCAGAAAAAGTGCTGTTGTGCAACAGACTAAAAAGACTAGAAAAGACAGAGAGCTGAAAGAAAAGATACTCTCTGCTCAAACCCATCAGTGGGGGCAGTACTATCACACTGACCTTGGTGGTGGAGAAGTTTGTTCTGATGTCCAGCAGAAGGGTTGGAAACCCGACCACTGGAATTTGGTGGGGGTGGGGGTTGTCTTGGTTTCCAGTGAGAGTATTCAACACCCGGCCACCAGACTTTGGTGGGGGGATATTGTGGTTTCCAGTGGTCTAGTTGGGCACCTGACTGCTGGACTTTGGTGGGGAGACTGTTTGTTTATTTATTTATTTATTTATTTTTGGTAACCAGGTAAGTGCACTGATTCAGAGGACCATTTTCAATCATGACCTGGGCCACAAGGTGGTGAAGCAGAAAAAACAGCAGCTGTGGTGGTTCCTGGCAGTGGAGTATGGCACCCAACCCCCAGACCTCATGAAAGCCTGGTCTGGTATGAGGGAAGATACCAGTGACAGAATGGAGTACACAGGACTGGTGCTACAAAGCTGGGTAGGGTGAGAGGGGGTACACTCATTTGTTACCTGTTGGCAGCAATATGAAAGGTTGCAGCCACAATGTGATAGGTGCAGCTGCATACTTTTATATGTAAGACATTTTGCCCATCAGCCAGTACAACAGCATCAGCAGCAGCAGCAGCCTTGGCAGGACTGAGTGTTGACTCACACACCTCTTGCAGGCTCAGCTGCATTGGCTGCTACAGCCCACATCTCCCCAGCACCTACACTCCCAGAGTCTCACCAATATGTTTTCTTGCACTTGTGCTCAAGCGAAGATAAAAAGTGACCAGTAAACATTATTACAAGGAGAGAGAATCAACATGGTGGCAGATAGCAGCTCTAAGAATGAGCTCTGTAGGATGGTCTGACAAAATTGTAAATAAATGAATGCTTTTCATGTACCTTCACTCAAGACTATATAGCAGAAAAGAGAAAAGCTAAATCTTCAATTTACTCTGAAGAGTATGTGATTCCTCAGAGCAGACCCCTAGAAAATATTTTAGATTGGAAGTTGGCTTGGAGGGTGTCAGGAGTGCTGGGGAAGGAAGCTCCGATTCTGGTGCAGGTATGCTGGAAGCCATTCCAGTACAGCCCATTGATGATCCAATCAAAAGCAAGTTTGCCAGTTCAGCCAGTAAAGTTGCAGCTGCCTAGTGTTTTCAGCACTCCACCTCATGCAGATATTGAAATAAAATCCCCTAAACCATGCTCTTACAGAGTTGCCACTGTTCAATTAATCATGTTTCTGTGGCAGCCACAGCAGATAAACAGCCAGATACTCAGCCAGTGTTGATCAGAAATATAATTAAAGCAATACAGACAGAGCTAGCATCTAAGGAACATTTTAAAGGAAATCCTTTATCTCCCTTACCTATTTCACCTTCAGGCAACTCTCTTACAAATTCAGGAGTTAAAGCCTTATCAGATCAGCCAGAAGGGACCCAGCTTGAAACATAAACTGAGATAGCTATTAGGGGGTGTCATTCAATTGATTTTCTTAGCAGAGTCTTAGAAAACCTTTTATTATGGACACAATAATTTGACCTTTAGTTCCAAGCCCTTTCTCAGAAAGCTGAGTTTCTGCAACAGGACACCAAACAAAATTGATAAAATATTGATAAAATGCTTTAAGGTTTAGAAGCCACAAAAAAGGATGTCAAAAAATCTATTAATAAAGCTATAGTCATGGAAGCTATTACTTTACACTTAATAAGGGGGAATTTCACTATGTCAAGGAAGATAGAATTATTAGAAAGCCAACAAAGGTATACAAATTTGAGACTCATGGGTTTACCCATGTCGCTGAATCAAGAATTCTGATCAACAAGATCTTCAGTGAAAGACATATTGGTTACTGTATTTGAATTATCAGAGGATAATTTGCCATTCATAACCTGTGCGAACAGAATCTTTCCTAAACATACATTCCAAGACAAGGCAATTAAAAAAAACTGTGCAAGCTCCCCACTTTACTTCTTCAGATAATGATGAGAAGTTACAGAACAAATTTACAATTTTGGTATCTTTTGCATTTGACACAGACAGAGATTTAAATATGTAATTGTACAGATTAAAAATGCCACTGTTGTATAAGTTTTTTAAATTCTCTGTCTGCCCTGATTATTCTTATCCAACACAACAACAAAGATATTGCTTCTTGTCATTTAGACAAGAACTGCTAGAGATGGGAGCAGAATTTCAACTCCTATGCCCGGCAAAATTGAAAATTAAATACAAAGGTGTACAACATATATTTGTTGATATAGATCATCTTTCTAAATTTATTAGAGCACAAAACAATCAGGACAATGAGATAGGAGTGGGTAGCCATCTGGGAACTAGCGACCATCGAACAGCATGGTTCACAATAAACACAGCAATAGAGTCAAGCCATACAAAGGCAAAAGTACTGGACTTCAGGAGGGCTGACTTTGCCAAAATGGGTGAGTGCCTAAGGAATGCACTAGCAAATGGGCAGGAAGGAGGGGTGGAAGAACAATGAGGAATAATAAAAACTGCCATCACAGAGGTAACAAGCCTTTGTGTGAAGCAAAATAACAAAACAAAGCGATGTAAGAAACCACTATGATTCTCAAAGGAAGTGGCAGTGAAGGTTCAAGAGAAAAAGAAAGCATTCAGAAAGTACAAGGAATCACAGAAGGAGCAGGACAGAGAATTGTATCGGTTAAAGCAAAAGGAAGCTGGGAAGGCAGTCAGAACAGCAAAGGCCTGAACTGAGGAAAAGATAGCCAACTCAGTTAAGAGGGGATAAAACCTTTTAGGTACATCAGGGAGTGAAGGAAGACTAAGGAGGGATAGTGAGGCTTAATAAAGGGAGGGGTGGGCAGAGGGTGATGGTGAAAAGGCAGAGATACTAAACAAATATTTTAGCTCAGTATTTACAAATGAAGAGGGGGAGGAACCTAAAACAAACAATAGAAACACTCTGGATACAGAAGTTGATACCAGCCCATTTACAGAAGAAAGGGTCCTGAAAGAACTCTTAAAACTGAAGGTGGACAAAGCAATGGGGCCTGATGGGATTCATCCCAGAATTCTAAAAGAACTAAGGGTAGAACTAGTGACACCACTGATTACCCTGTTTAACAAATCATAGGAGGATGGGGTGGTACCTGAGGACTGGAGGAGGGCAGATGTGATTCCCCTTCTCAAAAGTAGGAGCAGGGCAGAAGCAGGAAACTACAGACCTGTTAGTTTAACCTCAGTGATAGGGAAAATGATGGAATCACTTCTGAAGGAAAGAATTGTCGAGTACCTAGAGGCCAGAGGGCTACGGACCCAAGGCAGCATGGATTCACAGCAGGAAGGTCATGCCAGATGAATCTAATAGATTTCTTTGACTGGGTGACCAAAGTAGTAGATCAGGGAGGGGCTGTGGACATGGCCTACCTAGACTTTAGAGCATTTGACTCAGTCCACACAAAATATTAATATACAAGTTAGCCAGTCTGGGAGTGGGTCCCAAGATGATAGCCTGGGTAAAGAATTGGCTGGAGAATAGGACACAGAGGGTGATAGTAAATGGAGTCCACTCTGAAGGGGGTTACTAGTGGGGTGCAGAGGTTCAGTATTAGGACCGGTCCTCTTCAATGTCTTTATAACGACATTGCAGAGGGACTGGAAGGAAAAGCATGTCTCTTTGCAGATGACACAAAAGATCTGCAACAGAGTTGATGCACAAGGTGGGTGGAAAGGATGAGAAGGGACTTGGCAAGGTTAGAGGAATGGTCAAATGTATGGCAGCTTAGATTTAATGCTAAAGTGCAAGGTAATGCACCTGGGAAACAAAAACCCAGGGGAAGAGTACACAATGGGGGTGAGATACTAACAACAACAAAAATGGAAAGGGACCTGGCGTAGTGATATCAGATGACTAAAAGGTGGGCAAGCAATGTGAGAGGGCAGTAAGGAGGGCTGGGGGGATACTGGGATGCATACGGAGAGGCATCACCAGTAGAAAACAGGAAGTTGTTATCCCTCTGTACAGACAGCTGGTGAGACCCCATCTGGAGTACTGTGTGCAGTTCTGGAGACCCAATCTCTGCAAGGACATAAACAAGATGGAAGCTGCCCAGAGGAGGGCAACTAAAATGGTGCAGGGTCTGCACCAGAAGACATATAAAGAGAGACTAAAGGAGCTTAATATGTATAGCCTCGAGGAAAGGAGGGAGAGGGGGGACATGATAGAAACTTTCAAGTACCTCAAGGGAATCAACAAAGCCCAAGAGGGTAGCATCTTTCAAAACAAGAAGAGTGCAAGAACAAGGGGGCACAATTTGAAGATCGAGAGGTGTGGCTCAGAAGTAATGTAAGGAAGTATTTTTTCACAGAGAGGGTTGTGGATGCATGGGACGGCCTTCCAGAGGAGGTTGTGGAGTGAAAAACAGTCGTTGAATTCAAGCATGCATGGGACAGCCATAAGGCAATTCTAGGGGGTGGGGGTAGAAAGAAGTAGGCTGCTTGTTAACTAGGATCTGCAGCTTATCCATTAGGTAGGGAAATGGGCAGACTAGGTGGGCCAAGTGGTCCTTATCTGCCATCAAATTCTGTGTTTCTATGTTTCTATGTTAGGAGGAGAAACAGATTCTCCTACACCTTCTGAAGAGGAGATGATGAATATGTGAACTTGGACTATGAATTTGGACTATTAATTAATTAATTAATTAATACTGTGACGAGGTAGTAGGGATAATATTGCATAATATATGTACTGTAAGCTGCTTTGATTTAAGATTGTTCTCTATACTCTTTAATAAGGGTGGATAGTAGGGCTTATCCATTTGTTGTTTTTTTTTTCACTATGCTTTAAGATAGAATAGTAATATTCTTAAGTGAGCAGCAATAACCTGGGAAGAATAATACTTACGTTTAATTAATATTTTTTTCTCCCTCCTTTTTGAGTTGGTCTAGACATGCCTTAATGCATCAGAAAATAAGGGAGTATGTTGAGTTGTATTGTTAATATTGCTTATTTTTCTGAATGTATATATTAAAAGTTTACATTTTCAATAACATATCATTATAAAAACAATTACCACAAAACTTACAGACATACTGACCTGCTGCTGAACCCCCAATGGAAGTTAATAAGTTCAAAACCAAATATTTATTATAAATTCAATGATTAAACATTCAGTGGTTGATTAAGCATATAGCAGTGTCAAAGATATACTATGCAAACTCCAAGTTGCATTGTATGTGTTGTGAACAAGGGGGGGGGGACCTCCTTCTCCACAGGTTCCCATGTTGAAAGTAGGCAGAACCTGAAAGGAAGATGCAGACTTCAAATTATTATAAAATTATGAATTAAGAATTACAATGCATCCCCTAAAATGGTTCTAGTAAGAATTAATTTGACTTCAGTCAAGCTCCACTACCAAGTCGATCACCTATTTAAGAATAACACAATGCATGGACAGACTCATAAACATTTATTTAGAAACATTATAACTGTCATGCTTTTAGTACCTGATATCCTTTTTTTATTGATTTGCCATATCCATAGGTAATCAGTCATAACAATCAGTGATGGCACAATAAAAAATATATACTGCCATAGTGCTGGCACTGCTTAACAGTAACACTAATAACCTTTGGACTACAGAAAAATAAAATATTTTGTTTTCAATAGGCATTCGAATTTGTATGCGAGAGATGGGTTTCACCTGAATAAATTTGGAACCCCTGAACTTTGTAGGCAATTTCATACTGCTATTCCATCAGTACAGTTAAACTGGTAAATGTGGGGGAAAACTATATACTCAAACTCTACCTCATCTGCAAAGAATTCCCAGCAAAATTCAAATCACGAATTAAAATTTCAACTCATTAATGCTCATAGCCTATGTAATAAGTTTGAAGAACTAATAATTAGAATAAAGAACAATAATTTAGATATTCTAGGCATTACAGAGACATGGTGGCCAGCTGATATAGCCTGGGAAAAGTCCATTCTAGGCTATAGTCTCTTCTATCAAAGTAAATCAATCAAGAAGGGAGGTGGAATTGCATTATTTATTAAATCAAGTCTTAGGAGGTCATGTGATGCTAGCTGCCTGAAGGCTGTGCAATCTCTGAGCTCCCACCACCCATCAGCTTCAAATCGATTTTAAATCGATACCAATCGACCAATTCAACAAATAATAGCAGTCAGAGATTTCCTAGTCTCTGCCTTTTGTCCTTCATCTGTTTTTTCCTGGCATGGCATAACTTTATAGCGGCGATGGAGACAGAGATGAAGCAGGCCGCAGTGCGTCACACTCCTCCCAATACGCCGGAAAAGCTTCAGAAGAAAGCGAGGAGTCAGGCCTCTAATAATCCAGGCAAATCGGGCGGCGCTGCTCCCTCAGTAGTCCCTCTTTCCGAAGAAAGATTCCTTCAGGAAGTTTCACCTCTCCGGGAAGCGCTGGAAAGCATCACATCTGAATTAAAATCTATTAAAGGGGACCTTACCTCCCTTAAAAGCAGGATGATCAATTCAGAAGCCAGGATTACATCCCAAGAAAAATGGAGGGGCACAGTGGAGCCAGAAATCATCTCACTGAAGCAACAAGTGCGAAAGCTTCAGCTTAAGACGGAGGATCTGGAGGGGCGCAGTAGGAGAAACAATCTCCTAATCATTGGGTTACCGGAGATGGAAGAAGGCCCAGACACCATCGTTTTCCTCCAGAAATTTCTGTTTAAAATTGTTGGTCCCTCACCCCTCAACCCCCAGTATCATCTCGAAAGGGCTCATCGATCTTTGAGAACAAGGCCCCCACTGGACTCTTCTCCTCGCCCGATCATTATCAAGTTCCTAAGCTTCATTGAAAAACAGCACGTCCTCACCAAGGCTCGTGAACTGCAAGCAATAACTTGGGGAATATCCATGATAAGAATTGCCCAAGATCTCCCGATCGAGACCAGGCAGAAGAGAACCGCTTTCCATCCTGTGGTGCAAAAGCTCATCGTGGCAGGCATCCATTTCAGGATGCTTTATCCAGCTAATCTGAAGGTCACGATTGATGGCTCCACATTCACCTACAAGTCCCCTGACCAGGCCACCAAAGACTTGACCTCCAGGTTCCCTAACTTGTTCAAGGAGAAGTGAACTGAACTTTAGGGGATCAGTTATTATAATGGCTGTTTGTTTTTTCTGGTGTTACGATGTATCTGGCAAAATGCTTACCTGTTTGGTTCTGTTGGGAGGGAGTTGGGTCTTGTGAGGCTTGAGAACATGAACACCCTTAACGCTGGTCCTGGCAGGCTGCAGATCCTCCAGTTCCACCTAGCACGGCCCCGGAACCTTTGGGAGGGGGACTTCTTGTTCTGGCTGACCAAATTGGGCACGGACCGACTTTGGTCTCACTACATATTGTGTCCCCCAGGGCCCTGCTTAAACGTTGGATTGCTTACTCGCCTAGTGATTCTTTCCACACAGGTGACCAGCTTTTGCTGGTAGTAGACCCCTTCGAATGGCGGTAAGTGACTGGCTATAATAACTAGTGGGCGTGTGCTATATGCCTCACGAAGGTGCTGACTGAAATCGCTGCCTAATTTGGTTTATTCTCTTTTGATTCTTGCATGGCCCACCGCTATACATAGCTGCTATTCCACCATAGTCAGATGGGATGGGGGGGAGACCCCGGAGTTGCGATAAGCTAAGAGGAAGCTGCCTCACGAGCTTAATAAGTGGGGATATGGCGGCCCTCAGATCTATTACAGGAGACTTTACCTTGCACTTTGCTGGCTGATTTATACCAAAAGCTCTTGTCTCCTTCCTGATAAGAATTTCATAAGTGTTTGGTATTGGGCTATGAAAGCCCTGGGTTTCGCCATTGGGGTCTGGCTTTCAGGTTCATGTTACCTGTTCTCTCATGGCTCACCAGTTCAAACCTGGAACCATTTTGGGTTTTTTTTTCTATTGGGAAGGGGGGGAGAGGTTATTCATGGCTTGGTGACACTAGTTCTCAATGGTCCTATATCGCTGCTTGTTCTTATTGGCCAATCTCTGCACATCAGAGGTCTGAATGTTTTTTTCTTCATAACCTGGATAGACTTGTAGGGGGGGTTAGAGTGTGCTATCTCTATTTCGTTGTCAGCAGGTATAATAATTTGTGTTTTCTTAACCTAATGGTTCTAAAATGGCTATAATATCGGTTAAGACAGCTACTTGGAATGTGCGAGGGATCAAGGATAGAGCCAAGAGGATTCAGGTTTTTAATCACTGTGACTTACTCAGGATTGACATACTTATGCTTCAGGAAACCCATTTGGTTAATAATGAGAAAATCTGGCTAATTAGATCTGTTTTTTCCCAAGTTTTTTCAGCAAGAGGTTTTGGGACTAGTAGGGGTGTGGCTATCCTAATTAAAAATCATGTTTCCTTCCTGGCAGAGGAAGAGCTGGCAGATCCAGACAGCAGATTCATTCTGGTTAAAGGGTGCCTCAACAATTGTAAGGTTGTACTCGGTTCTGTTTATGGTCCAGTAGGAGGGAGTCCTGAGTTTTTTATGACCCTAGCAGATAAAATTGGTGCTCTCCTACCCTCACACTTAATACAAGGAGGGGACTGGAATGTCCCACCTTGTCAAATCCTTGACAGATCCCACGAACCAAAGAGAACAACAACTCCGGCTCAAAAGGCCCTATCGGATTTCACGCAGCTATTGGGCCTTTGCGACCCTTGGCGACTTACTAACCCCTCCCTCCGGTCTTTTTCCTTTTTTTCCCCAAGCCCATAACTCCTGGTCTAGAATAGATTATATTCTAATTAGTAAGTCACTCCTCCCTGGCCTCCTCCAGATGGGCATTGAGCCGATAGTGCTGTAGGATCATGCTACAGTCTGGGCGAAGGTCTCTCCGGATCCCAATTTTCAGTGCGATACTATTTGGAAGCTTAGCACTCAACTTCTCAAGGAAGACCAGACGGTCTCCCATATTAAAGACCTCATCTCTAATTTTCTGGAACTCAATATGAATTCCACTCCGAGGGTGGACTCAGTTTGGGGCTCCCTGAAATGCTACCTCAGAGGGGAGTTAATTAAATTAGCCTCTACGAGGAAAAGATGCAGACAGGCTCGTGCCACCTCGTTATTGACCAGAATCAAAGAAATGGAAAGCTCTCACATCCCTTCTTCTCCCTTAGTCTCTCTCGAATCCCTATTAAAAGCGAAGAACGAATATGTGGACCTACGCAAAGAAAAGGGTCAATATGCCATTTTAAAACGCAATCCAAGTATATCGATCAAGGTGAAAAAGCCGGTAGGCTATTGGCCCTAAGATTGCACAAAATAGAGAGTTTGAGACTAATCCCAGCTTTGCAAACCCCAGAGGGGCTAATTAAAAACCACCCCCAGAGAAATCACTCAGATTTTTGAGGAATTTTATAAAAACCTTTACAGTAGTCACTCCCCTCCAGTACCCCTCTTGGATATCGAGACTTACCTAGCAGATCTTGAACTTCCCTGCCTCCTTGCACACCACAAAAGTGCACTAGCTTCCTCCATCACTCTATTTGAGGTCGAGGACACCATTGCCTCCCTTGCCCCTGACAAAGCACCCGGCCCAGATGGTTACCCTTCTAATTTTTACAAAACTTTTAATAAGGAACTAGCCCCCCTTCTCCTTAAGCTCTATGACTATATGTTTGATGCTGACACTATTGACCCTACATTACTGGAAGCCACGATCATGCTAATTCTTAAGCCAGACAAACCACCTAAAGACCCTGCGAGTTACCATCCCATCTCTCTCTTAAACTGCGATATGGAGATCCTATCTAAGATCCTAGCCGAGAGAATTAAAAAAGATCTGGGTCCACCTTCTGAGTCCAGAACAGGTAGGATTTGTGCAAGCGCGCTCCCCTGCAGACCACCTTAGAACCCTCTCTCACATCTCATATGCTGCCCAATCATCTCATATTCCAATGGCTCTTATTTCCTTAGATGCTGAGAAAGCGTTTGATAGAGTTAACTGGGATTTCTTGTGGGCAACACTGGCCAAGATGGATTTCCCACCTGCTTTCCTTAAGTGGATCCAGGTAATATACAAATCTTCCTCGGTTAGGATCTGTTGCAACGGAGTCTTCTCCTCAGCCTTCTGTCTCTATACCGGTACCAGACAAGGCTTCCCCCTCTCCCCCTTTTTGTTCAATCTGTATTTAGAACCCCCTCCTTCACAATCTTAAACGTTCCCCACATATTCACGGTTGCCCGGTGCAACAGCAGGAATTGGTTCTTTCTGCTTATGCGGACGATGTCCTACTTCATGTGCCCACCTCGAAAAGTCATTATCGCACGCTCTCCAGATCATCCCGCAATATGGTCACCTCTCCTAATATAAGCTGAACATTGCAAAGTCAGAAGTGTTCCCTCTGAACCCCGTCACACATAAACACTGCTTTACTAAGTTTGGTATGAGATGGTCTCCCAAATCAATCAAATATTTAGGTATACATTTTACCTCTGACTTAGCTTTACTTAAGAAGTTTAACTTAGATGACCTTAAGTCTAACATTCAGTTAGATTTGCAAAGATGGTCCAAACTTCCCATCTCTCTTTGGGGTAGGATTAACATCATTAAGATGAATGTCCTTCCCCATATCTTTTACCCCCTCAGTTTATTGGGCCTCTGGCTGCCTCTTTCATATTTACAGCAATTCCACTCCATCCTTTCCCAATTTATCTGGCAAAACAAAACTACTAGGCACTCATTCTCTAAACTATGCCTTCCTAAGGATAAGGGAGGACTTTGTCTTCCTAACCTACTATTCTATCACTGGGCAGCTCACCTCTCCAAACTGGGTAGATGGCTCCCAGATAAGGCTGAAGGACCTCCCCCCGATCTGGCTCCAGATTGAAAGGCAGATACTTCTGGAGGCCAATCTCTGCTCTAAGACAATATTTTTCATTCCCAGGGCAGCACTCCCACCTTCAATCTCGAATCCAACCATCATCACTTCTCTTAAAACTCTCTCCCAGTGCCTTCATTACCTCAAAATTTCCCTTAAAAGAGACATGGCACAACCCCTTACCCTGAACCCCAATATTCGACTGGGAGGCTCAATAATTACCCCAGACTGGCTTCCACAGATTAGTGAGTCAGTAGTTGAGAACTTATACACTCAGGACTCCCTTCTTTCCTCTCTCAATATTCTAGCCAAGTTTGACCTTCCCAATAATAAGATTTTCAAGATATACCAACTGAGACATCTCATTAATGTGAATTTTGGTCCTGAATTTTGAAGCTCGCAGGTCAGTACCTTCCTTTCCCAAGTTCAAGTTTTAACCTCCAAATCTCACTGCATCTCATCAATATATTCCTACCTACTGGACCTTAAATTCCCGAGCTCACTCACAGGCTCCTGCGTCTGGTCCTCTCTCTTACCAGACATTACCCCTAATTGGCCATGGATTTGGAAAGATTTACACAAGTACCATACCCAAGACAGGGTTCAGGCTTACTCAATATCACATATTAAACAACATGTACTACACTCCGGTTAAGCTGACCCATTTAGGGAAACTACCTCTTCCCCTATGCTCCAGATGTTTACAATCAGAAGGGAATTTGCTACATATTTTTTATTTGTGTGACAAAGTGGCCCCCTAGTGGCACTCTATCCAGGCCAACTTGGACCCTCTTTTGGGTCTGGGAAGTTTTTTCACCGCCAAAATCTGCATCCTGGGTACCTATTCCAAAGTTGAGAACCAGGAGCGCAGATATCATATATCATTAATTTCGATGGTGGTCAAAAGACTAGTCCTCAAACATTGGACTGACCAATTAACCATAACATACACTGAATGATTGAAAGACTTATCAACCTGCTTCAATATGGAGAGACTGGCTGCCAGCTCTCGTAACCATATGGATTTATTTCATAAAAGATGGGATAAATTATACACGCTGTATTTGCATCAGTGACCTCTTGGCTCTGTCTCTGAAACTCTATTTCTTCACTTATCCTAAGACCAATACTATTGCCTAAGGACGAAGTGTTAATGCTACTTGATTAGTAATATAAGCACACTCAGGGAGGGTTAGGGTTGAGGGAGAGGGGGTAGTTATATAGTTATAGGGGTGTCTGGGGTGGTGGGGTTGTTTTTTTTTGTTTTTTTTTTTCTCTTTCTTCTTTTCTTTGGGAAAATTTATTTCTCATTCTATGTACAGCTCTGAATGGAACGTATGATCTGTTGTAATTCTCAAACTAATAAAGTTGAATTAAAAAAATAAATAAATCAAGTATTAATGCTAGTAATATTTCTGAAAGAATTAAATTGAATAGCTCTATTGAATCCCTTTGGTTAAATATTAAATATCCTCATAATAATTTCTCCCTAAGGTTTACACTATAGAGCATCAAATTATGATAAATTACTTCTTAAAGGGATTAGTGATGAGATACCAGCAGCCTCTGACCTAGGAAATATTATATTTATGGGGATCTAAATTTAGGAGACATTGATTGGCCAACAAACTAGCCACCTCAAATACATCTAAGAATTTTCTCTTTGCTTGTGAATAATTGAATCTGATGCAATGTGTAACTACCCCTACACATGGTAATAATATTTTGGATATTGTTCTTGTTAGCAATGACTTGGACATCTTAAACTGTACTACCACTGCTCCCCTTGGAAGCAGCGATCATTGTTCAGTTACATTTAGTTTAAAATTTACTGTATATAAATCAAGTAAAGTTACAGAGATATTTGCTGTTCATAGAGCTAACACTGATGCCATTAAAACACACCTAAATAATATTGACTGGTATGCTATGCTGAATTCAAATGATATTAAACTAATGTGGCAGACATTTAAATACATTTTTATAGATACAGCTAACAAATATATTCCTAAAATAAAGAAAAGTAAATCTAGTCTTAATCCAAAATGGTTTTCTATTAATTTAAAATGGATGGTGAAGAAAAAGAACAAGTTGTTCAAAAAATATTCTAACAATAAAAGTGAAAGCAATAGGATGACATTTAAGAATTGTCAAAAAAAATGCAAAAAAGAGATTAAAAAAGCTAAATTGAAAACTGAAGCGCATATTGCTTCTCAGGCAAACAAAGGGAATAATAAAATTTTATTTAATTACATTAACTCAATTAAAAACCAAAAATGGCATGTAGGCCCCTTAATTATTGATAAAGTGTCTATATCTGAACCCAGAGAAAAGGCAGAGTTGTTCAATCTAGAATTCTGTAAAGCCTTCAATAATTCTTCCAGTGATATTAAGTTTGATTTTCCAGTACAAAATTGCATTAATATTTCTATTGAAACTATTGAAAAGAAATTGAATGATATGAAAAGAGGTTCATCCCCTGGTCCTGATAATATCACAGGAGATATTCTTTTCATTATTAAATATTATATTGGTTTACCATTAAAATTAATATTTGATAAAAGTTTAAATTCAGGAACTGTGCCTTCAGATTGGAAACAAGCAAATGTTACCCCTTTATATAAAAAGAAAGGAAGTAAAAACTCACTGGATAATTATTGTCTAATAAGTTTGACCCCCATTATTGGCAAGGTATTGGAAAGAATTATCAAAGATAATTTAACAGCACACATGTCTATGCTAGATTCAGGCCAACATGGCTTTGTAAAAGGGCATTCCTGCACTACTAATCTTGTGAGTTTTTATGATTACATCAGTATGAACCTTGACAAAGGAATACCTTACGATGTCATTTTTTAGACTTTTGTAAGGCATTTGATTCTGCTCCTCATTGGGCATTAATACAAAAATTACACTCAAGTAACATTAACCCTTTATGCTCACGCTGGATAGCCAATTGGCTGGAAAACAGGAGTCAGAGGGTAATAATTGATGGTTATGGATTAAAGTGGAAAGTGGTGTTCCTCAAGGATCAGTGTTGGCCCCAGTTATTTTTCAAATTTTCATTTCTAATCTGTCAAATGACATCCAAAGTAAAATCATAAAATATGCTGATGATTGCACGATTGCCAATATCTGCAGTTAGGAAGCAGAGTCAAAGCTTATTCAAAAATATCTCAATTTACTAGAAACTTGGTCTATAAAATGGAACCTTAAATTCAACATGTCCAAATGTTGTGTTCTTCACTTTGGGAAGCATAACCAAACAAGACACTATTCTCTCTATAATGAAATTATTTTAGAGAAGAATAATGAAAGAGATCTCAGTGTCAATGTCGATATAGATCTAAATTTTGATTTATATATTACTAAAGTTATTGCCAAAGCAAATTCTATATGGTGGGCAATTAAACATAACTTTACTACTAGAGAGCCATTGATACTTTTTGATTTTGCTTCACAACTGTAGACTCCATATAAGCAAATGGATATACTGTAGTTAGAATAGAAAGGGTTCAGTGTAGGATAACCAAGTCATTCTCTATCTATAAATCTCTATCCTATAATGAAAGACTTGCTGCTCTAAATCTTGTGTCTTTGGAAAAAAGGCAACTTAGGGGAGACTTATTGTTTGCAAGAGACATTATAATGGATGCATCCCTAATGAATGATTGTGGACTGGACTTTAAACAAATAATAGTCAATACCCGAGTACACCCGCTACAGCTTATGAGAAAGGAATGTAATACAAAAAAAGGGCTAATTTCTTTTCTCATAGAGTAATTGGACCATGGAACAAATTACCCACATCGGTTGTCATTGTTGAAAGTAAGGCCATTTTTTAAAAACAGATTGGACCTTTTTTTATATGCAAATAAAAACTTCATCTGCTGTATGTAAGTTTTGGAGTTACATTGGCTATTTGCCTTTTGCTCCTTTTCATCCTTAGTATGATCCTTAGAATGATATTTTAATAAAGTCCCTGAAGTGTATGATGCAGTAGTTCCTAATGTTTTATATTAAAATGATGAAGCTTTCTCGACACATCTTCATGAAGCTATATCTAGCCAAGCATAGCAAAGTAAATTTTAGTAAACTATAATTAATCTTGAAATTTTCCAGACACCAAATGTTAACAGTTATTGAGGCCATCAAATAAGGGAAATATTTAGAATCAAACGTAAGACCGTGTGTTAATTGCCTTTGCAAGTTGTTACTAAGTCCCATCATAATGGAAAGAACTTAAAAAAATACAAATTGAAAAATATACAGAGATAAATTAAATGGAACAGGAGGTTATACAAATATTTTATTTTGTATCAGACCAAACTAGAGGCAGTATATCCACAGACCTTGTTTTTTATCAATATTCAATCTCTAAAAGATCACATGAAAACAGATAACACAGAGCAGCAAGAGGAAGTAGGCAGCTGATAGAACTCTTCTACTGGGACTAAAGAACTAGAACTCTACTACTAGAACCTTCAATTAGGGTAAAAAACAAAACAAAAAAAGTGTTGGTGTGCTTGTCTGAATTGGGGGAAGGGCAGTGTTATCTGTGCTGTTAGCTAGGTGAAGAGAACAGCTGTAAATTACTGTGTGTGGCTTAGGCAACAGAAATCCAGGTGTCTGTATTTAAAACTTCCCTAGTTAGCTTTTGGCAGAGAGCAGCAAAAGGAAGGAGACAGCTGCTAGAACTCTTCTACTGGGACTATATAGCCCTCCCTCCCTCCATTCCCCCCTTTAGCCAGTTCCACTTTTATAGGCACTGGATTTGACTGACAACAGGAACTTCCTGTTTGGAAGAAGGAAGGGAGTGATCACAGAGGCACAAAAGACTCACCATCCTAGAAGGAAAAGAATAGCTCTCCCTCACCCCCTAGCTGCTGGAGGTCTGTCTCTGAGCAAGTAAGAAGGAGACTACTGAGGAATACAGGAACTTTCTGTCCCAGAATAGGAACAGCAGGAGCTGTAAAGGCATGGAGGCAGTAGGAAAGTAGGGAGAAAAAAAAAAAGTAAATGGAGAGAGGAAAGAGTAAGCACACAAAACAACAGTAGAGGAGCCACAAATAAGACATGATGGGAGTGGTGCAGTGCAGTGGCTGTGGAGTGGCAGTCTTCCAGGAGACGTTCTGGAGGATGCAGTGTTGTCCCATCTGCAGGCACCTCTCTGGGCTGAGGAAGGAGGTTGCTTGTCTCCAGGCTGAGTTGACCAGGATTTGCGTGACCTCTTCTCCCACCCAGGGACCACCAGGGCTGACACCGCTGCCTCAGAGGTTGCCAAGAAAGAGAAGTGGTTGGACCACAGTGGGCTCAGGGAGGGCAAGGGTGGAGAAACAGAGGTACATCCCTCCAGTTGTACCTCTCTCCACAATTCATACACTGTTCTGGCAAGGCATGGTTCCTCTATGGAGGCACCCACAATAGAGACCATGGAGGATGCTGGGAATGTCCACAAAGGAGACCCACAGGAGGGTGGCATGGGACCTCACAGGGGAAGGAAACAACTCCTGCTGGGGGACTCAATTGCTAGGAGCATAGAACTGGGGGAGGGGAGAGGGTAAGGTGCCTGCCTATTGCCATGGCTTGGAGGGACAGGGAGCGAATCCTCAGGATTGTGGGAGAAGCTGCACAGGGGATGGAGCTGGATGTAATTGTCCACCTAGGGACAAATGACATGGCTGGAAATGGGATCAGAGCAGAGCAGGAGGAGTTTGTGGAGTTGGGGAGGGGACTTAGACAAGTAGCATGCATGGTAACCTTCTTGGAGGTGCTATCTGTCTATGGCATGGGTGAGGCTAGGGTGCTTCACACCATGGGATTCAATCAATGGTTGAAAAACTGGTGCAGAGCTCAGGGTTTTGGCTTCATTGGGGGACTGGGGGTCCACCTGGAGGGATACAGGCATATACTGACATGATGGTCTGCATCTGTCCAGGAGGCGAACCAGAATCATAGAAGATACGTTTAAATGTTTCACTGGCAAGCATTTAAACTATCCAAGGGGGGAGGCACTGAAAAGGAGCAAGGAAATCCCAGCCCCCCCATCCAAAAAAAACAGGATAGTTAGTGAGATAAACACCAAGATAGAGAAGTCAATAGGGAAAAGGGCAGGGGTAAATGGAGAAATAGGTAAAGGCAGTAAGGACAGGGATGGGGCTAAAAGGAGTAAAGCCATCAAAAAATGGAGGGCAATGAGTACCAACACCCATAGTCTGGGTAACAAGCTCCCTGAACTAGTGGCCTTGATGGAAGAGGGATGCCTGGATAGTGTGGCAGTCACAGAAACATGGTACACAGAAAACCATGACTTGGGTGTCAACATACCAGGTTACGCAGTCTACAGGAGGGACAGGAAGGGTAGAAGAAGAGGAGGAGGAGTAACTCTCTACGTAAGGGAAGAGATCAAAGCAATGGAACTAAAGGGTAAACAGGGAGGAGAGAAGGCACTGTGGGTCACCCTGGAGAAAGGAAATGGCACCACAATCTGCTTGGGTGTTGTATACAGACCCCTATCTCAGGGAGAGGAAATGGACAAAGAAATGATAGAAGGCATCCATAGAATGGCAGAAAAAGGGGCGATATTGTCGACAGAGGATCTGAATATGCCAGATGTTAACTGGAACACATTTGCTGCAACCATATCCGAGAGCAGGGTCATTCTTGATGCCCTACAGGGGGCATGCCTCAGACAGCAAGTGTTGGAACCCACTTGGGAGGGTACAATCTTAGACCTGGTACTCTCAAATGGGGAGAGAGAGAGGATCTCAAATTTAGAAGTGGGTAGCCATCTGGGAACCAGTGACCACCAAACAGTGTGGTTCATGATAAACACAGTCGTAGAGTCAAGCCATACAAAAGTGAGGGTACTGGACTTTAAGAGGACTGACTTTGTCAAAATGGGACAGTGTCTCAGAAAAGCATTAGCAAACAGGCAAGAATGGGTGAAGAAACAATGGGGAAACATCAAAACTCCCATCATAGAGGCAACAAGCCTTTGTATGAAGCAAATAAATCAAAATGAAGGAAGAGCTGCCCACCGCTGCAGCGGGGTGGATTTCTGCTATGACGCCGCGCCACCCCAAGTCCGGAACGGACCCAGATCGTCGGAGGGCTGACGGGGAGAAGGATTAAGCGTCCATGGCAGCTCTCCTTCTCTGGGGAGGGTATGGGTAACATCTGAGTGTTGGGACTCAGCGGAGGCCGAGAATCACGCTGGCCGATGTTCAAACGGGAGGGAGGAGAGGAGGCGGGCAGATGCTGGCATCATTGCACGTCCCCACCTCCTCAGGGAGGAAAATGGGAGGGAACAAAAATCCCACGCCTTGCCTCTCAGTGATGCTCTGCCCCAGGAAAGCCCTGATTGGCCACCGGAGCCGTTCCCCCAACCAGTTACAGTTCCGCGGTCTGATATAGGGGGTCGGTACTGCGGCCCCACTCTCTGGGGGGTAAGCCAGGGATGACCAGGGGAGATGGCAATATCCGGTGGCCGGGGCTCCAGGGGTCCGTGACCAGAGTGGATGGTCGACGCGAGGCGTGGGGAAAAAATAGGAAAATATAAAAAAAAAAAAAAAATGAAGGAAGAAACTACTACAGTTCTCAACAGAGGTAGCAGGGAAGGTTAGGGAGAAAAAGACAGCATTCAGGAAGTATAAGGAAACACAGAAGAAGCAGGACAGAGAACTATACCAGTTAAAGCAGAAGGAAGTGGGGAAGGCAGTCAGAATAGCAAAGGCCAAAACCAAGGAAAAGATAGCCAACTCAGTCAAAAAGGGGGATAAAACATTTTATAGATGCATTAGGGAGTGAAAAAAAGACCAAGAGAGGGATAGTGATGCTTAATAAAGGGGAGGGTGGGTCGGCAGAGAGTGACAGTGAAAAAGCAGGGATACTGAATGAATACTTTTGCTCAGTATTCACAAAAGAAGAGATGGGGGAGGTACCTAATCCAATCAATAGAAGCACTCTGGATGGGGGGGTCGATACTAGTCCATTCACAGAAGAAAGGGTTCTGAAAGAACTCTTGAAACTGAAGATGGACAAAGCAATGGGCCCTGATGCAATTCACCCCAGAATTCTAAAAGAACTAAGAGAACTAGTGACACCACTGACTACCCTGTTTAACAAATCATGAGAGGATGGTGTGATACCTAAGGACTGGAGGAGGATGGATGTGATTCTCCTTCACAAAAGTGGGAGCAAAGCAGAGGCAGGAAACTATGGACCTGTTAGCTTGACCTCAGTGGTAGGGAAAATTATAGAACCACTTCTGAAAGAAAGATTGTTGAGTACCTAGAAGCCAGCGGAGCACAGGACCCAAGGCAGCATAGATTCACAGCGGGAAGATCATGTCAGATGAATCTAATAGATTTCTTTGACTCAGTGACCAAAGTAGTAGACCAGGGAGAGGCTGTGGACATGGCCTACCTAGACTTTAGCATGGCATTTGACACAGTTCCGCACAAAAGATTAATAAACAAGTTAGTCAGCCTGGGAGTGGGTCCCAGGGTGATAGCCTGCGTAAAAAATTGGCTGGACAACAGGACACAGAAGATAATAGTTAACAGAGTCCACTCTGAAGAAAGGGGGGTTACTAGCGGGGTACCACAGGGTTCGGTACTAGTCCGGTCCTTTTTAATCTCTTTATAAGTGACATTGCAGAGGGACTAGAAGGACAAGTATGCCTCTTTGCAGATGACACACAGATCTGCAACAGGGTTGATACAAAAGTGGGGTGGAAAGGATGAGAAGGGACTTGGCAAGGTTGAAGGAATGGTCAAAAATATGGCAGCTAAGATTCAATGCAAAGAAGTGCAAAGTAATGCTCCAGGGAAACAAAAACCAAGGGGAAGAGTACACAATGGGGGGAGGTACTAACAAAAACAAAAACGGAAAGTGATCTGGAGGTAGTCATATCAGATGACCTAAAGGTAAGCAAGTAATGTGAGAAGGCAGAAAGGAGGGCTGGGGGGATACTGGGATGTATAGGAAGAGGCATCACCAGTAGAAAACAGGAAGTTATTATCCCTCTGTCTTGACAGTTGGTGAGACCCCTTCTGGAGTACTGTGTGCAGTTCTGAGGACCCCATCTCCGCAAGGATATAGACAGGATGGAGGCAGTCCAGAGGAGGCCAACTAAAATGGTGCAGGGTCTGCACCAGAAGCCATATAAAGAGAGACTAAAGCAGCTTAATATGTATACCCTCAAGGAAAGGGGGGGAGGGGGACATGATAGAAACTTTCAAGTACCTCAAGGCAGGGGCGTCACCAGGGGTATAAAGTTCAGGAAGCTAATGCCCCCAGTCAAAATCCTAGAAGAGCTAGTCCGGGGCATGCCTCCGGAAAATGTTGAGATTTTTACCTTCAAATGGTGGCTTTACCTGTATTTTAATGGTGAAATATATGTTTGAGAAGCCTGGTTATCATGACATCTATTAAATGGTACATGTGGAAAAATTTGGTTACTGGACCACCGAGGACAACGGAAAGAGACACCATTATCCCAGCAGATCTGCTGGGAACGTTACAGGACCCCAGAGCAAAGTAATGAGTATGCTGTCAGAAAAATGCCCTTTATCAGACAGAACTGAGCCTAACACAAAGCAGGGCTCAGGGCCAAAAGCTATGCCAGCTTCCAAAGTACTACTGACAAAAAAGGTTTTTGAAGCAAAAACTAATTCAGACTGATAATACTGTAGCTTAGCTCACAGCCTGCTTGCCTGCCCTAGCTCACCCTGTATAAAAACAAAAAACAAGGGTTATACTTAGGCAGTAGTCTGTAACACAGGCTAACCTTAAGTTGCCACAAAGCCACAGCACAAACCCCTGTCTCAGAGTGTAAGGTGATTAGGAAAAGGTGAAGTGCTGTTATTTATTTTTTTTCTGAGCTCCAGCCTTTCAATTGTAGCTATTTTCTGGTGAAAGCCTTAATTTTAAACCCCTTAACCCACAACAAAATCCCCCTCCTCAAAAAAAGTGATGCTATTTCTTTCTGAGCTGGAAACTCCGAGAGCCTTTGATTTATCTATCACCAGACAGGGTACAGGTACACTACTGACAGTAAAAACATATTTTAAGTAGTGTCACCACAGGCTGTCTGTCTGAGCTAGTGAGTTTGAAGTTACCCCACAACACAATACAAACCCATCCCAACCCCCAACCCCTGTGACTGCCTGTCTACTGTCTTCAACCAACTCTGTAGGTAAAAATAATCTTTATTTATTTCAGAGCAGCTCAAGTTCCTCAGATGTATAGCCTTTACTTTTATCAGTGTATCATGGAACACAACAAGCACAACTGCAACTCCTCTGTCAGCGACAGTCTCTGACAACAACAGCATCAATATCTTGTTGCACAGCCTTTTGGAGTAGTAGTAGTAGTAGTCTGTACTGTGTGTGTCAGAAAATGAGAAAAATACACCATCTTGGCATGTTAATTGGCAGCTGTGCAGTGTGCAAGTAAGAGCAATGTTGTTGGCAGGCAGGGCTGTAGAGGCGGTCACCAGCCCCCCCGTTGTCAATCAGTCTCTGGCTGGCACTGCGTGTTTAAGGAAGTTGTCCCCTTCCCTTCTACTGTGCAGTGCAAGGCAGAGACGCCCCTACCCACAATCTGACTCACCCCTTGTGCTGAACTATGCGACAACCGTGAACCCATCCCACCACTCATTGATGGATAAAACAAAATCCTCCTATCAGAGTCCTCATTAGCAGTCCCACTAACCTGCCAGTCACTCAATTGTTCCCAGTGCTCTGCCCCAAGCTGTAATATGTCTAGTCTCTCTGTGGAAAATAATTCTCGTGTCGTGGTCCCGACGGCTCCCGTCCCCGTCACCCGATCTGCTGATTTCATCAGCAGCAGCCATTAGTCCCGCGCAGTGCAACTCAAAAGTCTCAGACTACTTTTGTTTTTCTCCATTGGACTTCCTGAGCACTCGACAAGCGTTCAGGAACTCCAACAGAGAAAAACAAAACTGCGCTCCAAGTGGTGGCACTGTGAAATGCCACAACTTAAGAAAAATTAAAAATCGTGGCATTTTTATTCAGTCAGGACATGAGCAAAGTTTCCTCAATGGGGATAATGATTGGGGGGCTTTAACTTACATTGGGGGGATTCAGCCTCCCCAAAATCAGCATGATGACGCCACTGCCTCAAGGGAATCAAGAAAGTCCAGGAGGGTAGCATCTTTCAGAAAAAGCGATGTGCAAGAACAAGAGGGCACAATTTAAAGATGGGGGAGGACAGCTCAAGGGCAATGTTAGGAAGTATTTTTTCATGGAGAGGGTGGTGGACACATGGAACAGCCTTCCTGAGGAGGCTGTAGGGTCAAAAACAGTGGGGGAATTCAAGAATGCATGGAACAGACATAAGGCAATTCTGTTGGGGGGTTAGGAAGAAGTAGGCTGTTGGTTAACTGGGATCTGCAGCTTATCCAATAGGTAGGGAAATGGGCAGACTGGGTGGGCCAAACGGTCCTTATCTGCTGTCAAATTATATGTTTCTATGTTTCATATAAGTTATGAGACTGGCAGTGCTCAGAGAAAAGGCTTTAAATCAAGTTCTTCCTTTTACCTACAGGCTTGAGGCTTTTCAGCCTCAATATCCATTGACTTTCCTTTTGCAGGAGTATTTTTAACTGGTTTCCTCCTCTCAAGGGTATTGGAACATGTTCTAAACCTATGAATGTTTAAACCCCTGGGATTGGAAATGCGGCATCAATGGAAATGTAACCAAAACGGGATATCTTCCTGTGGTCTTCAAATGGAGAGAAAGTGTCCTGTATGCATGTTTTTAATGGAAATTGTCCACCCACATGCAGTTTGTTAAATGGACAACATATACTGTACAACAGACGACAAATGAGGCTGTGCAGTTAATTAATATTCTGATATCAAATGTTTAATTAGTTGTTGGATGCACAAAACATTGATTTCATTTTCCATACTGACAACTGTTACAATTACCCCAAAGGAATAACCCCTTGAAGGGTGGAGGCAGCCAAGTATTTTTATATTCTGTGTCAGTTTTTTGCAGTTTGCTGTGTACTAACAAATCCCTCGAGTTTGATCCTCTGCTAAAGGTGACTCTAGGGATATTGCCTACACTCTTTGCCAACATAGTGCCGCTCTGCAGACTAGGCCAACTCCTGTGACTAATTAAATTTTTTTCTACTATTGAATTATATTCCGTCATGAATGTGACTGGACCCCTGTGATAGAACATATGTCCATCATATTCCTTAGATCTGTAAACCCCAGCACAGTCCCTTAACACAGGCAACATCAGTTTTTTCAGGGGCCAGGAGAGGATTTGAACCAAACTGCCTCTTGCTTTAAACTTATCCCTTTAAGACTTCACTACACTGCATGCATAAATTGTTGGCTCTCCCTAAGGGAGAGGGAGAGGCAGAGCGTTCATAATCAACACCTAGGCCCAATAACAGGAGAGAGAAGGAGGGAGCTGAGGTGTGATTGGTACTATCGTACTACCAGAGACCAAACTGCAAGAACATTGTGTAAAGCTGAATATGAGCTTTTTTTTTTTTTAATGACGTAAAGATGATTTTCATTTATTCTGAACTGGTGTCCAAAGTCTTTTAATACTGAGTGTTCCCTAAAGCCACCTGGGTCACTCTGACACAACCCCCATAACATTTTCCTTTGGTTTTGATTTGAAAAGATCCTTCCTTTTTTAGAAACCAGCCTCTCTTACCAGCTTCCAAAAGCAGACCCTCACTATAGAACTTAAGATGAATTTTTCAGCCTGGATATCGAAATCCCCCAAATTACTATAATTTTGATGTACTTGTAGATACATGCTGAAATGAATACCTTTTTTTATGGTGAAGAAATTAGCTCTGTTGGCCTGAAAAAGCAAATTTGTGGCTATCAGTTTCCAATATCTAACTATCATATTCTAATGAGACCATAATCCTCACAACTCAATGTTAGAGCAAAAACATTTATGGATTTCTTGTTAGTCACAAGGGTTAAATTAATGTTCTTTACATTTAACCATTTAATTAATTCCTGTCCCCTTTCTGCACCCTTCCACATGCGAATTACATCTTAAATATAGTGATAGCATACAATGATGTCATCTGCGTATGGACACCCACTGTAGATTTTCTGTTCCTCTCACAGATCAGGAAATAAATTTGCATAATGATGAGGCTATACAGGTTCCCACCGCAGTTCCACATTTTTGTATGAAACATCACCAGCAAAATCAAAATCACAGTTGGCTAATTAAATAAATATATATATATATATATATATATATTTTTTTTTTTTAAATGAGGAGTGCACTTTGGTGGGTATGGAGGAGTTTGAAAAATATCAACTGAAAATAGATTAGAAGACAAGCAGTAAATCCAGTGACATATTAAGAATTGTATTGTTTTTACATAATGTGTAAAAAAAGACATATATCCCTCAGTCCCATTTAGAGTGCAAACAGATGTAAAATCCAATACAGCTTTCCTCCCATGGATCTGCTTCCCAAAACTCCAGTGCTTTGCTCTCAAAGGACCTTAATCTGGGGAAGTAGGAAATATGGCCTACATAACTGTGAATTGTAGTTTCAGTTTTCTAGATAATTTATTTATTATTTATTTTTTGAAAATGTTTCGCCAGGAAAGGCACACTGAACAAAAAGATGCTCGTCTCACGGTGCGACCTGGGGGGAGGGGTTACAATGGAGGTAGGAATACAGACAAAAGTTGAACTTAGAAATAGAGCAATACAGTCAATGTACATAGTTGGATGGGATTACATAGGACTTCTTACAGTATGAGAACAGTACAGAGCATACAGATAATGTACATTGTTGAGTGGGATTACATTAGCACTTTTTCCAATAGGAGAACAGTACAATATAGAACATGAACATCAAGGACAGGTAGACATATCATGGGAACTCAATGAGGGTAATACATGATTACTTAAGTGCCAATATCGAGACTAGAGTACCAGTAACGGGACTTGCGCTGAAGCGAGAAGCACCAAGTAGACAGTAAGAGTTGGAGGAGAATATGGGAGGGTGATATAGGTGGGATGGAGGGGAAGGAGAGGGGATCAGTAGCAGTACATAAGGATGAAGAGCATGGGTTTGCTTAGGAATGAGGGGGAAGGAAGAGATTAGCAGGGAATATGAGAGTGGGGAGTGAGAGTGTAAGTGTGTAGGGCATTGTATAAGCCAGGCAATTAAGCAAAAGGCCGAGCCACTGGTCAGGCGCTAAGGGGTAAAGGAAGCTATCGGGGGTGGGTCAGGGGCAGTTGCAGTTTGGGGCAAGGAAGTTAATGAGGGCAGAGGATAGGGAGTGTTTGGATGATGAATGGTGGATCTGTGCCGGTAGGCTGTTCCAGAGTTTAGGGAAGAAGTAAGAGAAGGCTGATTGGCCTGCGGTGGTCCTTCGGTGAGGGATGACTAATAGCCTGGCATCAGAAGACCTGAGGGCGTGGGTGGGGGTAGGAGGGGAAGATGGGGAGGATGTGAGGTAAGGAGGGAGGGAGCCGAGCCAGAAGTTGGACGCGAATTTAGCACTATGAGTTAGGCGCCGGTTGCACAGGGATGGCAGGGCCAGTGAATGCTAGAGCTCACAGTGATGTGAGTGGGGGGGGGCATCGAGGGCAAAATGGCAGAAAGCATTAAAGAGGGGGTCAAGTCTGGTTAGGGTGGTCTTGGCAGCGGAGCTGTAAATGACATTGCAGTAGTCGAAGGAGGGTAGGATCATTTTCTGGACTAATTCATGTCTGACAGGAAGCAGGAGGCTAGCGCGGTTTCAATAAAGGGCACCAAGTTTTGGGCGCAGTTTTGAAATGATGGCATCAACGTGTGTGGAGAAGGAGAGGTGGCAATCAAGCCAAACCCCTAGGTACCTGAAGGAAGGCACTTCCTCAAGGATGGTGTTATTTAGGGTATGGAAAATCAGTGGGGAGGTGAGTTTGGATTAGCGCTGTCTAGTGCCGAAGGTCATAGAGACAGTTTTCTTGGCGTTTAAGGAGAGCTAGTTGGTGCTGAACCAGCGTTGGATTTTGTTGAAGTCGGTTTGAAGTTTGGAGGAGACTTCTTCGTGGGTCCGTCCAGAGGTAAAGAGGACCGTGTCGTCTGCATACATGTGGATTGCTGTAGAAGAGCAAGAGTTAGGCAGATCATTTAGAAGAATGGAGAAGAGGATGGGGCCAAGAACTGAGCCTTGGGGAACACCGGTGGAGATGGGGGGAAGGTGTGGTCAGCTATTTTAGTGGATTGGGTTCGATTTAGAAGGTAGGCACTGAACCAATTTGTGGCAGATACTGCTAACCCAGCCCTTGATAGGCACAGGATAGTAGGAGAGGATGGGATACCGTGTCAAAGGCTTTTGCTAGGTCAATGAAGATGGCAGCAGTGATTAGACCTTTATCCATCCCAGTAAGGATGGAGTCCGTGAGCCTTAGTAGGGAAGAGGTGGAAGAGTGGTGTTTTCGGAATCCGGACTGGAATGGGGTGAAGAAGTTAGTTTCAGAGAGAAAGTGGGAGAGCTGGGATAGCACTAGGTGTTCCTGTAGTTTGGCGAGGGTGGGGAGGAGGGAGATGGGGCGGCAGCTAGTTGTGCAGGTAGGATCACCACCTTTTGGGAGGGGAATGACAGTGGCATGCTTCCATGTGGAGGGGAGAGACTCGGTGGTGAAAGAGAGATTTAGTAAGGCTGCGAGAGGAATAGCAATGGCGGGGGCAGATAGAAAGAGGAGTTTGTTATCAAGACCATCGGGGGGATTTGCCTTTGGAGGGGTTCAGGGAGTGAAGGGCAACTAGGGTTTCGGTGGGGGAGATGTGTCTGAAGGAAAAGGGGCTCCTGCCAGATGGAAGGTGGATAGATGTCTGGGGAGTGAGTGTGGTTGCAGGAGGAAGGGAATCTAAGAGGTCCTGGGCACAGGTAGTAAAACAGGAGTTAAACTCAGAGGCTACCATCAGGGGGTCAGAGAGGAGAGTCCCTTTGGTGAGGAGGCGAGGAGGGGGGCTTGTTGTTTGGGGGGTGAAAAGGGAGTTAATGACTTTCCAGAATTTCGAAGGACTCCCAAGATTTGCATTTAAGGTATAAGATTCCACTCTATATTTCTGGTCATTGGTTTTGAGTTTTAGTGTTGAACCTGGGACCTCAGTTCTAATTAGAAGGTTAGGACATCCTTCTTTTTTCATTTGCAGTCATTTGTTTATTTACTTTCCATAGACCAGATTTGTTTCAGTCCTAACAGGCACTGCGTTGCACAACTGAGCATGGCAAATGCATGCCTAATCAGGACACAGAGGAAGGAAGGAAGGAAGTCAATGCCTGGTCTTTAGATTCCAAAATAAAATGGCTGGATAGTACAGAGGGTTAGTGAAACTTTTTTCACTCTTTTTTATTTCTGGCCTGTTAAAGTAGCCAGATTACTTTCCTTATTGATATGAATAGTCCATGTATTATTAACATTTTAGAGTGGCAGTCAAAGGGATCAGTGTGCAAGACCATGCACATAGGGAAGAGAAACCCTGCAGCCACCTGTAGGCTGGGAGGGGAGTTGCTGGCAGTCACAAGGGAAGAAACAGACTTTGGCATCATCATCACCAATGACCTGAAATCATCCAAGCAGACCACTAAAGCAGTAGGTAAGGCTAAAGGGATGTTGGGGTATATTAGTAGGAGTATCACAAGTCGGAAGAGGGAGGTAATAATCCCTCTTTACAAGACATTGGTTAGGCCCCATCTGGAGTACTGCATGCAGTACTGGAGATCACACCTTCACAAGGACATTAACCAGATTGAGGCAGTCCAGAGAAGGGCAACCAAAATGGTGCAGGACTGCATCAGAAAAAACATATGAGGACAGATTAACTGAACTCAATATGTTTACCCTAGAGCAAAGGAGGGAGAGAGTGATATGATTGAAACATTCAAACACCTTAAGGGTATTAATAAGGTGAAAGAGTCTAACATGTTTCAATATAAGAAAATAGCAGGACAAGAGGACACAGTATGAGATTAGAGGGAGGCCGATTAAGGGGTAATGTGAGGAAGTTCTTTTTCACATAAAGGGTGGTGAATGCATGGAACGGCCTACCTCAGGAAGTGGTGGATATGAATACAGTGCAGGGTTTCAAACAGGCATAGGATATGCATAAGGGAGCAATACAGATGAGTATGAATAGATAGGCCATTGACAGAGCAAATGCCTATGGCACATTCATAAGGTAGAAAAAGAAATGAGCAGACTGGATGGGCCTTGCAGTCCTTATCTGCCGTCAACTTCTAAGTTTCTATGTTTATATCAGCTTCTAAGTTTAGATGGTTAGTTGTTTTTTTAAGCCCAGCTAACAGCATTTTTTTTCTTGCAACGGATCAATTGAAATGTTTTGGTTATTGCAGTAATATTTAAATTTAATTAGCATTGCACCTTTTGTTAGTTAAAGTCATAATCTTGAGGCTTTTAAGAACATAAATGCAATGGTTGTAAACACATACCTGTGGGTTTAACATCTTGTGGGGGGGGGTAGAACTCCATGTCACTTTGTCCATGTTCTCATCTACCTACGAGCTGAGGTGTGAGAATATTTATGGTTATGAGGTGGGAGCTCAATTCTACCACTATCTTGCTTGACTGAGGTGCATTCTTTCTGACCTTTTCTGTGCTTTTTCTATCTCTACTACTAAGCCTGTTGCTGTTTGCATCTGAGGTACCTAGACATGACTGCAACACCAATATCATAGGCATAGAAACACAGAATTTGATGGCAGATAAGGACCGCTTGGCCCACCCAGTCTGCCCATTTCCCTACCTAATGGATAAGCTGCAGATCCTAGTTAAGCAACACCTTACTTCCTCCTACCCCCAACCCCTAGAATTGCCTTATGTCTGTACCATGCATTCTTGAATTCCCCCACTGTTTTTGACTCCTCAACCTCCACAGGAAGGCCATTCCATGGAACAACAACCCTCTCTGTGAAAAATAATTCCACACATTACCTCTGAACCGTCCCTCTTCTATCTTCAAATTGTGCCCCCTTCTTCTTGCACATCTCTTTTTCTGAAAGATGCTATTCTCTTGGATTTTGTTGATTCCCTTGAGGCACTTGAAAGTTTCTATCATGTCCCCCCCATCCCTCCTTTCCTTGAGGGTATACATATTAAGCCCTTTAAGTCTCTCCTCATATGTCTTCTGGTGCACACCCTGCACCATTTTAGTTGCCCTCCTCTGGACTGCCACCATCCTGCCTATGTCCTTGCGGAGATTGGGTCTCCACAACTGCATGCAATACTCCAGATGCGGTCTCACCAGCTGTCTGTACAGAGGGATAACAACTTCCTGTTTTCTACTGGTGATGCTTATTCCTATACATCCCAATATCCCCCCAGCCCTCCTTACTGCCCTCTCACATTGCTTGCCCACCTTTAGGTCATCTAATATGACTATCCACAGGTCCCTTTCCATTGTTATTGTTGGTAGTATCTCACCCCCCCCCCCCACAGTGTACCCTTCCCCTGAGTTTTTGTTTCCCAGGTGCATTACTTTGCACTTCTTAGCATTGAATCTTAGCTGCCAAACATTTGACCATTCCTCCAAACTTGCCATGTCTCTTCTCATCCTTTCCACCCCACCTTATGTATGAACCCTGTTGTAGATCTTTGTGTCGTCTGCAAAGAGACATACTTTTCTTTCCAGTCACTCTGCAATGTCACTTATAAAGACATTGAAGAGGACCAGTCCTAGAACTGAACCCTGCAGTACCCCACTAGTAACCCCCCTTTCTTCAGAGTGGACTCTGTTTACTATTATCCTCTGTGTCCTGTTCTCCAGCCAATGTTTTACCCAGGCTACCATCTTGGGGCCCACTCCCAGGTTGGCTAACTTGTATATTAATCTTTTGTGTGGGACTGTGGCAAACGTCTTGCTAAAGTCTAGGTAGGCCATGTCCACAGCCCCTTCCTGATCTACTACTTTAGTCACCCAGTCAAAGAAATCTATTAGATTCATCTAACATGATCTTCCTGCTGTGAATCCATGCTGTCTTGGGTCCTGTGCCCCTCTGGCCTTTAGGTACTCAACAATTATTTCTTTCAGAAGTGATTCCATCATTTTCCCTGTCACTGAGGTCAAACTAACAGGTCTGTAGTTTCCTGCCTCTGCCCTGCTTCCACTTTTGTGAAGTGGAATCACATCTGCCCTCCCCCAGTCCACAGGTACCACCCCATCCTCCCATGATTTGTTATAGAGGGTAGTCAGTGGTGTCACTAGTTCTACCCTTAGTTCTTTCAGAATTCTGGGATGAATTCCATGAGGCCCCATTGCTTTGTCCACCTTCAGTCTGAAGAGTTCTTTCAGAACTTTTTCTTCTGTGAATGTGCTGGTATCAACCCTCCTATCCAGAGTGTTTTTGTTGTTTGGTTTAGGTACCTCCCCTTCTTCACTTGCGAATACTAAGCAAAAATATTTGTTTAGTATCCCTGCCTTTTCACAGTCACCCTCTGCCCACCTCCTCCCCTTTATTAAGCCTCACTATCCCTCCCTTGGTCTTCCTTCACTCCCTGATGTACCTATAAAAGGTTTTATCCCCCTTCTTAACTGAGTTGGCTATCTTTTCCTCAGTTTGGGCCTTTGTTGTTTTGAATGCCTTCCCTGCTTCCTTCTGCTTTAACTGATACAGTTCTCTGTCCTGCTTCTTCTGTGATTCCTTGTACTTCCTGAATGCTATCTTTTTCTCCCTAACCTTTCCTGCCACCTCCTTTGAGAACCATAGTGTTTTTTTACATAATTTTGTTTTGTTTTGTTTATTTGCTTCACACAAAGGCTCATCACCTTAGTGATGGCAGTTCTGATTATTCCCCATTGTTCTTCCACCCCTCCTTCCTGCCCATTTGCTAGAGCATTCCTTGGGCAAAGTCAGCCCCCCCTAAAGTCCAGGACCTTTGTCTTTGTGTGACTTGATTCTACTATTGTGTTTATCGTGAACCATACTGTTCGATGGTCTCTAGTTCCCAGTTGGCTACCCACTTCTACATCTGTGATCCTCTCTCCATCATCATTTGAGAGTAACAGGTCAAAGATTGCTCCCTCCTGGTTGGGTTCCAATACTAGTTGTCTAAGGCATGCCCCCTGCAGGGTATCTAAAATGACCCCACTCTTTGATGTGGCTGCAGCAAATGCACTCCAGTTAACATCTGGCATATTCAGATCCCCCATCAACAATATATTCCCTTTTTCTGCCATTCTAAAGATACCTTCTATCATGTTCTTCTCCATTTCCTCCCCCTGAGATGAGGGTCTGTATACAACCCCTGTGTGGACTGTGGTGCCATTGTCTGTCTCCAAATTGACCCACAGTGCCTCCTCTCCTCCCTGTTTACCCTTTTGTTCCATTGCTTTGATTTCTTCCCTTATGTAGAGAGCTGCTCCACCTCCTCTTTTACCCTCCATGTCCCTCTTGTAGATAGTGTACCCTGGTATGTTTACTTCCCAGTCATGGTTCTGTGTGTACCATGTTTCAGTGACTGCCACAATATCTAGATGTTCCTCTTCCATCAAGGCCACTAGTTCAGGATGCTTGTTACCAAGACTATGGGCATTGGTACTCATTACTCTCCATTTTTTGATGGCTTTTACTCTTGTAGCCCCATCTCTGTCCTTACTGACTTTGCTTTCTCCATTTGCCCCAGTTCTGCTCCCTACTGACCTTTCTACCTTGGTCTTTACCTCATTTAGTACCCTGTTTTGGAGGGGGAGGCTGGGAATTCCCTGCTGCTTATCAGTGCCTCCCCCCTTGGCTAATTTAAAAGGTTGCCAATGAAGCATTTAAACTGATCACTGAGGAGACTGAGCATCTGACTATTTCTTGCATTTTGACAATTGTTAAGGATACAAAATTAATGGGGGAATAGTACTTTCTTTTTTTATTATGACTAGCCTATACAAATTTGTAAACTGGAATGTAAGAGACCTTAATGAAAAAAATTGAAGGTTATGAAATCCTGAAACAAAAAAAATGGAACCAACATTGCTTCTAGGAAATAAGGCCATCTCATAGTATTTGGGGCTGGAAATAACTAAAAAAGCAGGAGCAATGATACTGATAGCGAGGAACTTTTCATTTCAGATGATTAATATGATAGAAGATAACAGTGGTCACTTAATTATCTTATACGGCACACTTATGGAGTACTAACAACCCATGTAACCCTTTAATAGTAACCATGAGATCTTCTCAACTATTGCAGGAGAACCAAATTACATACTCAGTCCTGTTTTGCTTAGATTTTGTGAAATTACTTGCTGTCGTGGTCGAACAGGGATCTTACAGGGATGATAGATACTTATAACTTAATAGAAACATGGAGAGTTAACACCACCAGTGCTAAGGAGTACACCTTTTGGCTATTGGTCCGCAAATCAGGTCTTGAATTCACCAAATCTTTATACTGACCAACTGAGTACAAGGCATATTAAATGCCTAGATTCCCCTAGCTTTTGTGCCTGACCACACATTTGTCCCTATTCTGTTTAACTGTAATCAGACTCATAACTCAGTCTCTAGTTTATTTAATTATAATCAGACTCACAAATTAACCAGATGAAGATAAATAGTCTTTTTATTTTAATGGACAACCAGTAAAGGAAAAATAACAGAATTCTTTAAAAAATACAGACCCACAGATACTCCAATAGTTGCAGTTTAAGAAGGCTTCAAATGTTGATTGTGGGATCACTTAACACACTTATCTTTGAAACTGAAAAACATATAAAATATGTAAAATAAATTAAACATTTTGTAACAAGTCTTGTTTACTAATAACACAGAGGCACTATGGAGAAACATAGAAACTGTCAGTAGATAAGGACTGCTGGGCCCATCCAGTCTGCCCATAAGCACTCCCCTTGTTTGCAGCCCCTGACCCTACTTGATCAAGGGCTTTCTCCTCTTCTTCCCACTTCTAGGGTTCCCATATATCTGTCCCATGCATGTTTAAATCCCTTCACTGTGCTTGCTCCCACCACCTCCAGTGGCAGACTATTCCATGCGTCCATTACCTTCTCCATGAAGAAAAAACCTTCTCACATTTCCCCGTAACCTGCCACCTTCCAATTTCATATTATGCCCCTTGTTCTTGTACCCCTACTATATTGGAAGATGCCCACCCCCACCCTGTACCTTATGCCTTTAAGGTACTTGAATGTTTCTATCATGTCACCTTGATCCCTCCTCTCATCCAGCAAGTACATATTGTAGAAAGTGGTCAAAAGATAAATCAGACTACAATTAAGCTCTTAAATGGGAGGCAGAGTTCAGTATTAGAAAGACTAAATTGAATTATGTAGATTCTGGATAAAAAGACCCTGAATTGTTTGTGATAAGACTTAAAAATAAAACACATGCAGGCAAATATTAACATAATAAAGGAATATAAACATGACATCCCCATAGGAAAGCTCCCCCCCCCAAAAAAAAATAGTCTTTGAACACTACTACTGGGGACTCTTGACAGAGAAAACTGGGTTCCATTCACAAATACTGAATACTTTTTGTAAGGGGTTAAAAATCCCTAAGGTCTCCTAAATTCAGATCTCTTACAATACAAAAGATTATAAATGTGATCAGGCCACTCAATAAAAAAGACCCCCGGTCTGGTAGCTTTTCTATATGTTTTTAAAATGCCTTGTTGAAGAGATATCAATGGTGCTATTGGAAATGTTCAGGGAGTCCTGGGACAAGGGTCCCTTTTCACCCAAACTACGAAAAGGCCTGATCACATTAATTCCTACACCTAGTAAAGACCCCCATTATGTAAAAATGACAGACAAATCAACCTAATTAACACTAATTACATTTTGGCAAAGATATTGGCATTGTAAATGGAGGCAATTGTGCAGTAACTCTTAGAACCAACACAGACAGGCTCCATGTCCAGAAGACTGGCCTCTGACAATATAAGGAAAGTGTCCCATCTTATGAATTTAGCCATTCTGAAAACACATGACTCTTTTAGTCTTAGATGCCAAAAATTATTTGACAGGGTCTTTTGGTGTCACATTTTCCAAACTTTAGAAATTCCCAGGGCTTCCCAACAGAATTCATGAGATGAATAAAATATCTGTATACCGAACCAATAGCTGTAATTATCACTAATAGCATAACTCACCCCCCCACACACACACACACCCATCTCCACTTGGAGAGAGGAACAAAATAAGGTTACCCTTTATCCAAATTGTTGTTTCTACTGCCACTAAATCCTTTGATCAGAAAGCTCTTCATATCAGAGCCAATGAAATAGATAACAGTATCACTTAAAATTATTGAAGTTTTTGAAGAGTATTCTGGATAGGAGATCAATAAATCAAAAACAGTTTGTGTCAATAAATAGCCAATGTCCCAAGAGGGAAATTGCAAGCCTGGGTGTCTGCTATGCCAAGAAGTCTATTGAATATCTGGGTATTAAATTCTGCAAAGATTATAAAAATGGGGTGTATCCGAGTTACAAGAATTTGAAACTACAACTGAAAAAGATTTAGAAAAATTGAATAAACTTCCTCTGGGCTTTTGTAGCAGATTAGGTACTGAAAAAAAGAATATTTTCCCATTGGCACTTTATGTTTTCAGAATGTCACCAAACTGTATCCCTAAATCCTGGTTCTCTTCATTGCAAAGCTTATTGAATAAATGTAGCTGGTCCTTTAAAAAAGGGAAGTACAGTATAAAATTACAAGAACAAAAGATCATGGAGGATTAAAAGCCATATATTGACATCTTTACTTTTTGGAATGTAGGGCACAACAAATCTCCAACTGGTTTTACAATAAAAAAGAAGGGATATACTATGTATGCCAGAGTGGCTGGCTAATGAAATTGATGCAGCACATCCAGCTAATGTTGGCCTAAAATCTTTAATATTCACGAGACTCAAATATGCTAAATAACAGTATTATAGCCAAATCAATTAGGCAACTCTCAAAATTGACACCTATTAGCTCTGTCACCATGGAAATCTGTTTTACAGCCTTTATAGGGAAATCCCAACACAGAATTAATGGTCAAATGCTCAAAAAGGAGAGTTAGGAAATGAAAGGTATTATACCCCTGTCAGATTTAAGAACTCATGATAGGTTTAAAAGCTTCCAAGAATCAGTCCCTGATTTTGGCTTGGATGATAGAAATAAAGTATAGAAACATAGACAATGATGGCAGAAAAAGACCAAAGGTCCATATAGTCTACCTGGAATTCCCTATCTGCCCCAGGACTTATTTTCCAGATAGAGTTTTATCACTCCCAGTCTAGTCTGTCGCTAAGCCCAACACCTGCTTGGAGCCCTGTGACCTTTGTGGAACAGGAAGAGGGTGTGTAGTTTTAGGCAGACTTAGTTAAAGACTACAAACCAAGATACCAGTGACAGTTCTCCATTTATTTAACTTGGACATCTACTGGCATTACTTAAAACACACTAAGAGACTGCTATTATAGCACTTTTGGTGCTCTTTTCAAACTATATTCTGTTTGCCTCACTGCTTGACCCTGGGATCTCATCCGGGTCATCTGGCACTATTTACACTCGCTCTGCAGCAAGCAGGATGAGCTGGGCAGGGCAAGCATGTGGCATCATGCACAAAGACACACGCATCTTGCGCGTGTCATGCGTGTCAAGCGCAAGAGTGCACAGTAAGAGACAGGAGAACACCACACAATAGCATTAGTGATTTGCCAGTGATCAGGGTATGTACTGAAAGAACTTTCTCTTATAAGTTAAAATAAAGCCTCTCTCTGTTATCGGTTATCGAAGAATCAGGAAGTAACTTATACTTTTATATCCTATCACTGACAATTCTCAGACTCATCTGTTAGTACTTGTGATAGGGATTACAAGTTTATCCTTCCCAATCAAAACTTTGTTAAAAAAAATAAGCAGCATATTATTACTATCCAGCAGTTATAAGTTTGATTTGAATATTTATAAAAGGAAACAGGAATTCCTTACCTAGTGGTAAATAAATCAGGATTATCACATATAATACCAGGTATATTTGTGTCCTGCCTTAGGTGTTAAAGTTATTCTAGGCCAGCTAGAAGATACACTAAGCATAATATATACCTATACACGATCAAAACATACACACATTAGTAACTGGGATATACATCGAAATTATCTATGGCTCTTCTATCAGAAGAATAAAAGTACTTTATCATGGAGGGAACAATAAAAACAACTACAGGTGAAATAGGTACCATGTATAAAACATGTTATATGTATACAATTAATATGACAGGCTTCATTCCCAGTCCATTTATTTGCCCTAAATGTATTGAGAATAAAGACATGATATGTCTAATTGCACAGTTTAATAAAAGAATGGCAGAGTTAGAACAAAGCCAGAGAGATATGGCAGAACACTTTCAGACCAGACTCAAAAGTACTTTGGTACATAGTGAGCCTGGTATCTCAAGCATGCAAACTGGGCATCCCACTTCTCTCAACAAGTGTTTGAACACCCCAAATAAAAAAGTAGTAGAGATGAAGAAGAATATATAAATACAAAGGATGCTTGATATCAAGTGCAGCACTTGAAGCCTCCAAGAAATTAAAAGGGAAGGAAAGCCAACCATTTTAATTTGGAACTCACTAATTCTTTTGACCAATTAGCTCATGAAAAGCTACGTGAAGAAAGTGATTGTTTACCAAATGTTGTGAAGGAAACATTAGGTGATTTAGTTTGCTTACCAGCAACAGGCCTACTTGATGATTCTGGCTTAAATGACAGTGCAAAAGGACCTTCCAAGGAACCTCTTATATCATTAAAAAATTTAATTTCAAATCCAGGGCAAAATAATCCTAACTGTCATCGTATAACTATGGAGATGGGGACAGAACAGTGTAACACAACTCAAGTATTTGTCTTAGGAGACTCCATTGTCAAAGGCCTTGATAGGGCTATTTGCAATATTGATAAACAAAACAGAACAATGTCATGCTTTAAGGGAGCAAGAATATCTGACATCACTAAAATGACCAACGATACAATTCACAATGAGATAGGACACAAACTAGTGATAATACACACAGGGGTAAATAACATATTATACCAGCATCCACAGCAGCTTAAACAAGAACTGGTTAATTTAACTAATAAACTTGAATACTTGGGTTGTGACTTCGCTTTCTCAGAAATATTACCAATACCAAGACCTACATACCAACAAAACTGTAAAATAAAAATAATCAACAATTGGTTAAGACAGTGGTGCTTGAAGCAGAATATACAGTAGAGTGTATTACACATTGGGAAGAATCTGAGCATATTAGTCACTTATACAGTAATGATGGGTTACACCTTAGTAAACATGGGTCACAGTTACTTGGTCAACATTTAAATAATCATATTGATGAGCATTTAAATTAATATACAGGGGGAGGAGTTTGAGACTGTACCTTTTATTGGTTTTTAAAAAACATTAAAATACCAAACAAATTAAAAAATAAACATAAATCTAAAAACAGAACAACAAAAAAGAAACAGGTCACAACACAAAGAAAGTTTGTAAGCATAAATAAAAATAAATTACTAAATTTCCTGTACACCTGGATAGTCAAAACGAACTTAAGATCCTAGTAATAAATGCAAGAAGCCTAACCAACAAAATGGATGAACTAAGATATATCTTAGCTTCAATAGATATTGACATATGTGGTGTTACAGAGACCTGGCTCTGGAATAATAATTGGAATACTGATATACCAGGCTATGTTAAATATCTCAGAAATAGACAAAATAAGGTAGGCGGAGGCCTTACCCTATATATTTCAAATAAGTTAAAAAGTTATCAGATTAAATTTGATGAGACTAGTGCAGAAATTTTATTGAACAGGATTGAACTAGGTCATTAAACTTTCACCATCGGCATATGCTATAGAGCACCTAATCTTACTCAAGAGGAAAATTTTATTTTCCTTAGCCAGTTGGAAAAGGCAGAAGATATAGGAGATTTAATGCTCTTATGGGATTTCAGTTTCCCTTGCATAAACTGGGATACCTTGGAGACTAAAAGCCAGCTAGAACGAAGCTTCTTAGAGACTACCTTTCAGACTGGGTTTGGAACAACTAGTATTACAACCTACTAGGAAAAATAACATCTTAGATCTAATATTTACAGATACTATTGATCTAGTATCAAATCCAGTTATATTATATCCTTTGGGAGACAGCGATCACAATATGATAACTAGCAATATTCAAAAGTATGTTTTGAATTATAATGACATAAAAAAAATCAAAAACTTTTACAAAGCCAATTATAATAATACTAAAAATGATCTTGCAACTTGGAATTGGGAAAACGAGTTAAGAAATCTGAATCTTGAACAAACGTGGGAAAAATAAAAAGTGAAATAGATTACTGTGTTAATAACTGCATTCCTGACAGAGTCAAATACAATAAAAATAAACAGCGGTTACCACTTTGGCAGTCCAAAGAGATAAAACACATCATAAAGAAAAAACATAGCATATACAATAAGTACAACAGAACTGAAAATGATGAAGACTGGAAAATATTTAAAACACTTGACAAAATGACCAAGAAAACCATACGTATGGCAAAAATTAAACTAGAAACAAAACTTGCAAAAGATGTAAAGGATAATAAAAAACATTTTTTTAATTACTTTTGATCCATTAAAGGAAATGAAAGAGGAATTGGACACATAATTGTAAATGATAAAATAGTAATGGAAGAAAGTGAAATAGCAGATGGGCTTAATTACTATTTTGGAAGTGTGTTCAAGGCAAAACAAAACATAAACTTTGAACCATTAACAACTGATGTTCAATTTCTACTTACAAAGCAGTACATAATGAATGCTATCAGTCTGATCAAAGCAAGTTCATCTCCAGGGCCTGTTAATATTAATCCAAAATTCCTAAAAGAGTTATCCAATGAATTATCAGGACCTCTCTGTTTATTATTTAACATTTCCTTAATCAATCAATCAAGTCTTTATTTAACCAGGCATTCATTGTTGAGCAGAAGCTCATTTGCAAGATGGACCTGGGTAAGGGGCAAAAGAGGGCAAAGTGCTACAAACATGGAGAGAAGTGAACATAACCCCAATATTTAAATGTTGTAGTAGGCAACAGTCATGTAATTATAGGCCCATTAGTCTAACATTTTTTTTGAGTAAAATCATGGAAAGATTATTATATTATAAAATCATTGATCATATTAGGAAAACAGGTAATACTGACATTTCTCAACATGGATTTACATCAAGCAGATCATGTCTTACAAACTTAATTTTTTTGAACCAGTGAGCAATGCACTTGACAGCGGTCTACCTGTGGATGTTATAGTTTTGGATTTTGAGAAAGCATTCAACACTGTATCACACAAAACTCTAATTGAACAAGTAATCAGACTAAAATTAGATTCAAAATTAATAAATTGGATTTCTTCTTGGTTGGATAAAAGGCAACAGAGAGTGGTTATCAAAGGACATAAGTCTAAGTGGATCCCTGTAACTAGCAGAGTTCCCCATGTATCCATCCTGGGACCACTTCTATTTAATATCTTAGTCTCCAGTATGCAATCATCTGATGGGCTATGGATCAATAAGTATGCTGATGATTGTAAACTAGATTGTGTAGTAAATGATACCCAGTCAATAATAAATCTTCAACACAATTTGAATAATCTCTGTGCTTGGGCTGTTCAAAATAATATGAAGTTTAATATACTAAAATGCAAAGTTATGCATATGGGAAAAATAACATCAAAGCGGATTACTCAATGAATGATACAAAGTTGATTGTAACATCAGAAGAAAGATATCTGGGTGTAACAATATCAGATAATTTAAAATTTAATACACATACAAAGTAGTCAAAAACTGTCAATCATGGGAAATATCTTTAAACATATTAAAAGTAGGAACTCAGATATCATTCTTCCTTTATTTAATAGTCTTGTGCATCCGCATCTTGATTTTTGTACCCTTTTCTGTGCTCCTACATCTATTGGATGCCAAAGCATGACAGAGAGAATACAACGTAGAGTAACTAAAAAAATCCAGAATGTGAGATCCTTAGATTATGAATTAAGACTTAAATCTCTCCAGTTATTTTCTCTAAAGGGCTCTAAAAGGAGATCTGATTTACACCTTTAAAGCCTTTCAAGATGAATATATGTTGAATACCATCGGTCTGGAAAGAAATCTTAGTAATAATAATAATAATAATACAAGGCCTCATAATTACAAACTCAAAACTTTCTTATGCAAAACTACCAAGTGTAGTAGATTTTTAACTCAGAGGGTGCCACTGACATGGAACTCACTCCCAGAGGATATTGTTACAAGTACAAATGTTAAAGAATTCAAAGAAAGATTGGATTCTTATACGGGAGATGAAAAATATATCTTCCACCTTTGAACATAATGGGTTCTTTTATGAGCTAATGCCTTCTGAACTTGTATCCAACTATGAAACTATGAAACCTTATGTCGGCCTCTGATCCTACCTAGTTTGTGGCTTCTCCTCCCTCCACCCCACCATCTCCACTGACAGACTGTAACATGGCTCCACCACCCTTTCTGTAAAATAGAACTTCTTCACATCCCTCTTAAACCTCTCCCCGCCAGTTTCCTCTCATGACCTCAGGTTCTTGACTCTGTCCTCCTGCTAAACAGTTCCACACAGTTCACCTTGTTTATTCCTTTCAGGATCTTGAAAGTCCATATTAAATCCCACCATTTCTCACCTGGTCTCCAGTGAGTACATGTCCAATGCCCTAAGATGATTTTCATAACATCTGCCTTGCTGGCCCCAAATCATTTTAGTCACCCTGCAGTGTGCCGTCTCCAGCCTGTCCCTGTCTTTCATTAGGTAAGGACTCCAGAACTGAGTATAGTATTCCAGTTGTGGCCTCATTAGTGATCTACTTAGAGGTAGTAAGACATCCTTTTTCCTGCTGTCAGTACCCCTTCTGATACACCCCAGCATCCTATTAGCCTTACTATAGGCCTTGTTACACTGGCTTAATTATTTCAGGGAGTTAATGATGATGACTTCCAGGTCCCTTTCCTCTGCCATAGTGCTCAGCTTAACCCTCCACCTGTCCAATACTTTATTCTTTTTTTTCCTACATGTGTAACCTTGCATTTTTTGGCATTGAGTTTCAACTGCTAAACCTTAGACCACTTCCCTAGCCTTCCTAAATCCCTCTGCATCTCCCTGATCTCTTTGTTGCTATCTACCCTACTGCAGAGCTTCATGTCAGCTGTGAAGAGACACAACTTGCCCCCTGAATGCCCTCTCCAATGTCATTGATGAACATATGGAAGAGGACAGAACCTAGGACAGATCCCTTCGGCACCCACTCATGACCTTCATCTTTTCTGATTTGACCCTGTTTACCATCTCTCTCTACTGTCTCTCCTTCAACCATTTTTCTACCCATCTAATTGTATCCCTAGCCATGACCACGTCCTCCAGCTTTGTTAGCTCTAAAGCCTTGCTGAAACCAAAGTAGAGTAAATCCACAGTGTGGTCCTTATCAGCCACCTTTGTTACACGGTCAAATAAAACTATCAGATTGGTGTGACAAGACCTCCCTGTCACAAACTCATGCTGTTTAGTATCCTGGAGACCTTTTCTGTCTAGGTAGTCTACAAGGTCTTACCTACAATAAAGGTAAGGCCAAAAAGGCTAATTCCCCAGTGGCTGTTTGTTTCCCCCCTTCTGTAGCAGGACTGCATCTGCTACCCTCCAGTCTTTCAAAACTACCCCTGTCTGAATTGAAATATTGAACAGCCCTATCCGAGGTTCAGCCAGTTCTGTAGCCAATTCCTTAAGCACCCTTGGGTGCATTCCAGCTGGTCCTGGGACGTTACCTACCTTTAGGGTTTCACGTCCCTTCTGGACCCTTTCTCTGGTAAATGCTAGCTTTTTGTTCATCTTCTTCCAGTACACTCCCTTCTTTGCAACCTAACAATACCCCTTCCTGCTTCCTTTTCCCCCTAATATATTTAAAGAACTGTTTTTTCCCATCCTTGACCCCCTCCACAATATGCAGCTCCATGTCTGCCTTTGCCTGTCTGGCTGTCCTCTTTGCTTCCCTAGTTTTTATTTGGTACTCTCCCCATTCCTCCTCCACCTGCTTTTCCTTGTACCTGGTGAAAGACTTTTACTTGGGCCTCACTGCTTCTGTGACCCTTTCCAAGAACCATATTAGTATCTTGTACCTGTTTTGTTTTGTAACATTGCTCATGCATGACTTTGTTGCCTTGAGAATAGTCCCCTTGATTTCCCACTATCTTTTCTCTACACCTTCGATACTGTCCAACCTGGTCAATTTGTCTCAGACCAGCTCCTTTATCCGACTGAAGTCTGCCCTTCTGAAATCAAGGACTTCAGTTTTTTAAGGGGCATTCTGGTCCTAAGCCTGAACCAAATCATGTTATAGTCACTGGACCCCAGTGGCTTCCCTACCTTCACTCCACTCACCATCTCTGAGTTGCTGAGCACCAAATCGAGAATGGTCACCTGTCTTTTTTTTAAATATTTTATTGAGTTTAAGGTAAACATATACAGCAATAACTATGCAGTGATACAGGCAGTTGAGTAAAACCATGTTACAGGTATTCACATACAATCATACACTGAGTTCCTTTACTATGTACAGATTTGATTCTTACAGATATGATGACATATAGAAAGGAAAAAAATATTAGAAGTGTAAAAAGATTAAAAAAATGAGTAATTCCATCTGGGAATTACACTACTCCAATGTTACACAACAAGTACACAGAATATACAAATTGTACATACCCCAATAATACAAAGCATCATGGGAAGCATATGCAAATGCCCATTAATTAATTTGGACTGGCTTATCTTTAAGCAGAATTGCATGGTGCCAGAAAGACCTCACAATACAATCAGCAAAGGCTGAGAACAGCAGACACAGACACATGTTTCATCCTCATTTGGACTCATCAGTGTGCCATACAGAGAATGTCAACTGATACTAAGAGCACACAAGTACATTAGCAATTTGAGAGCTATTTGCCAGGTGAATTTGGTTCCATGTGCCCCCCTGTCCCTGCCTTAGTCAGGGCTGGGACCTTCCCCACTCTGAGTGGCCTGACCCCTATTAGTCAAGACTTCTTCAAATGCCAACCATCTTTTATCAAATGTGGCCATATTCCACTTGCTTTGTAGGTCATTTTTTTTTTCAGTACAGCATATTCAACTGGTTGATTTAATCACACCTGGCTGATAGGGGGGTCTTCACTTTTCCACTGTGTTGGAAACCTAGTTTAGAACAAATAATGGCTATATAGCTGAGTGTGGCCACCTATCTAATGGGTTCCTTAACCAGCTGCACCAGCAGGCAGTCCTGCAATGTATACAAGTCCCAGCTGCTGGTGCAGCTGGTCACTAAAATGTTCCAGTCACTATCTGGCAGGTTCAGTTCACCCACCACCACCGCCACTTCCCCTTCTTCATTCCCCTTGCCATCTCTTCCTGAGCACCCTAGCTATAGATCAACCATTCCTGTATTTTCTTTCCTAAGGGCGCCATGAGGTGAGCCCTTAGTGACTCTGGTTCCTCTTTTCTTCCCCTGATGTATCTGTCCTCCATAGCCTCTGTAGTCTCCCTGACATATTAATTTATTTAGTTTTTGTTTACTGAGTAAGGTGCACTAGGCAAACATTTGCCTGCTGTGAGGCATGACCCAGGAGAGTACAACCAGTTTTGACCATTAAAATGCAGACTATGATAAATATATATAGTACTATGCCCCCCTTGCCTTTCCCTCTATCCTTTCTAAACACTGTGTAACCTGGAACAGACATGTTCCAGTCATTACTCTCTGTAGCCAGAGTTTCTTTGATGGTTATGAGGTCTGCCTCAGTGTCTACCACCAATGCCTGGAGCTCACTGATTTTATTACCCACACTCCAGGCATTAAGGTAGACCCCCTTCTAACCAGTTCCAGATCCTCTTTAGCAGTTTTGTGATCCGACACCTGGAGTCCTCCCCATTCTCCTTACTTTCTTATTTTTTTCTGTTGCTTGCAGACCCTGGGAACCTTCTTGCTTTCCTCTTCCACTACTCCTTTTTGACCCCAACATTATTTTTACCTACCTTACTGCTACCAGTCCCCAGTATAGAGGGAGCACCAGCTAAGTTGCCCTCCTTCAATTTCTTTACCATGGTTCACCTTGCTTCAGTGTTCCCTGTAGTCAGTTTATTGTTTTAATGTTCAACTCTTTATTAGAAAAATTTAAACATATACAACCATAACAAACAAACAAGACATACATATCACATCACTCTAACAAGGAGCAACGTTATTTCATGGTGCATCATGAAAAAATTAATAGCACTACTAGAATGTGACTAGAATCTATGACTTAATGCAAATTGAGGTAATATGGATGACAATCACCAAATGCAGTTGTCTACATTTGACCTGATTTTGAAAAAGGGATCCAAATCTTGTCCTACACAAGCAATTTATTAAGGGCTAGAAATGATAAACGTTCCAATGAGGCCATTGGGCTAATGGACTGGAGCCATTCATTAAAGGAGAGAAGGTCTGTTGAACTGTTTGATGATGCTCTGATGTGAAACTGGTAGGAGGTCTGTGGGTCCCACTGGTGGATACCATCCTGGTAAGAGGTCTGAGCACTTATGCCTGTGATGTGTTATTAAATATCTCTGCAAGTCACTGATTCAGCTTTGGTGTGTGTTTGTTCTTTGGTGAGATTGTGCTGGAGGTTTGCTTCCTGACTTGAGGTTTGTTGAACTCCATCTGCTGAGGAGAAGGCATTTTGTTGTCAGCATGGCTGCCAAACCACAGGATATCACTGTGGAGGGTATCACCACTTCCAGAGAAGTGAGACCCAAAACAGCAAATGGGGGATCCATTAAAAGAACCAGAGGGAGCACTTTCTTACAATATCTAAGGATCTTGTCACAAATGGGATGAATAGCAGGCCACTCCCATGAGATGTAAGAAAGGGACCCCGAACACCTCCAGCAGGCATCTGTGTGAGTTAGGCTTTTCTGGCATAAATACTGAGGTGTTCTATACCACTGCTGTAATATTTTTAGTTGAAGAATCTGAGCTCTGGAGTCTGTAGTGGCCATATGAGCTCTGGTCCAACATTTTTCCCATTCCTTGTCTGTGATTGAGATATTGATTTAAATTTCCCATTTGGTTTTACATAGAATAATAGGGGATGGGCCAGAATACATGAGGAATTGATAAATAACTCCAGCTCTACCATTAGTTATTTTGAGACAGCTAAGAATGGCTCCATTGAATCGAGTTAGGGAGACACCAGACTGTTGTCGTAGATGAGGGATAGCTGCCAATCGGAATTGGAGGGAAAGCCAGAAGTCCTTTTGAGGTACAATGAATTGGAGACGTATGTCATCAAACGACTTGAACTGGGTATGAATCTGAAGGCATAGATCTTCAACAGTGTAGATTTCTACTTGTATCCAGGAGGGCCAGTTGAGGGTTTTGTGATCCACAGAAAGAATGAGTTATGCCAAAGAGGCACCTGCATGACGGGGGACTGAGAGAGAGATTTAACATATTTATATATTATATCTCCAGCAGTGTCAGTATTGTACACTAGGTTTACTGACTCTTGTGACACTAGGTCCCAGTCTAAATTTACTTATGAACTCCAATTTTTCAGAACTGTTTCTGGACAGGGATCGATTTTATATAGCGCTCCTTTGTTTTTTAACTTACTACCTGTTGATATTATAGAAAGTAAAACAATACAGTCCTTTAAAACAAGGCTAAAATATTGGCTGATTGATAATGATGTATGCACATGTTCATACTAAATGTCTGGTTATCATTGCTATTTATGTTTTTTGTATTTTTGTATTTTTCCTATTTGTCTTCAAGATTGTTTATAATTGATATGTACATCTAAATATGTTTTGTAACTTGTCGCTGGTGAAAACGTGCAGTTTGCTCATCCTGCTTACAAGTATAAAAAATAAAAATGAAATGAAATATTCATCATTTTGCACCACTGGTGAAGCAATAGAGAGATAGTAGGATGCTGGAATATTCCCTTAGGTATGCAGTAAGTAGCAGGAGGAATGGGCTCCAACAGCATGACCTTCTAGTGCAATCCACTGAGGGGGACAGGTGTCCTTAGACAGAAACCATTTCATAACTTGAGCAAGGACAATGCCATATGATAATGAGGGAAATTGGGTAGGCCCCATCCACCATCTGACCAGTGCTGTCGTAGTTTATTCCTGCTGAGCCGTGGCAGTTTATGCTCCCAGATGAAACACCGTATCATTTTGTCCAGAATGTCAAACCATTTATTTAGAAGATTGAATGGGCATATGGGCTAAGATATGAAACACCTTAGGAGCAAGCATCAACTGTACAACTTCAATTCTGCCTGTTAGGGAGAAATGCAGAGCATTCCATCTATCTAGGTTGCCTACTGTATGTTCACTGTATGTAACTGTTGTCTTATACACCGCAAATGTATTACTGTTCATCCTCTCTGTACCCTTCCACCCAGGTCACATCAGGAGACAAGCAACTTGTTGTTCAGTGTGCTTTCCTGATGAAACATTTCAATAAAAAATACATAATTAAATAAACTGCAGCCAGCCAAGCATGAAGCTCTGCAAAGATCCTGCAGAATGAGCAGTGACCCCTCCTCCACAGGGTAACCCTGCAGAAGAGCACCCCGCAGCCCATGTAACTGGCTTGCTACCCACTAACCATCATGAACTTTAGCTAGCTGTACTCCCTGCTCTCCCTAATGCACTTCTTCTGAAAGCAAAAACAAAAAATATGGATGCCCCATTTTACTACTCCTTAAATTAATGGTCTCCTGTCTGTATAACAGAGGAGAAAAGTTATTTGAGGTTAATGATACCATCACTTCTTTTGTGGCAGTTATAAGGCTAAGACTTACTATCTCTTCTTTGTATAAATTATTAATTGGGAATATTAGAAGTAATGCTTCAAAGTTGATTGCCTGGTGGTCACAGGTATTAGGAGAAAATATTAGTAAGTGATGCACACATAACAAGTGCATGTATGGCATATTTAATATTTATTTAAAAGTAGGGACCCCAAAGTCATAGTACTGCTGTATTCATCTTTGGTAGACGCCACCTGGAATACTGTATGCCCTTCTGTGCACCACAGAGAAAGGGTAGCATTAAGCCACTGGAGGGTGTGCAAAGAAAGGCCACCCAAAAAAAAACCTGAGCAAAAGATCTTGACACTCATTCGGGAGCTGGGCCTAGTGGACTCCTGGTGCCTCCTACACCCCACAACTAGGAAATTTAGCTTCTGTTCACATGCTCACAGACATTACTCCCACCTGGACTATTTCTGTATATCAAAGGAACATTTAGACTAGGTTACAAAGTCAGAGATCCATAACATAAGTCTATCAGACCATGTTCCACTCACCCTGGACCTGTATTTTCAAGTGGAGAAGAAAAACACATATTGGAGACTTAATAACTCACTTTTACAAGATCCACAATGTAAAGAACTGATAAAGAATAAAATAGCGGAGATCCTAGTGGATAACTCTTCCACTCAAACCCCTCCCCAATTGATATGGGACACCCTGAAGGTAGAACTAAGGGGTCAAATTATCGCCTATGCAACTCAAAAGAATCACCTATTGGAAAGGGACCTAAAACAATTACAGGAACCCCGAATTTCCTACAGTCAGCTCATATGCAAGGAGATGACTCTCTGCTAGACCAGATCACTGCTACCCAACACTCAGTACAGCGTATACTCACAGCCAAAACAAAAACAGTCTTATTATGGCTCAGACAACACTATTACGAGGAGGGCCCCAGGGCAAGCAAAATCTTGGCCCACCGGCCCAGGAAACAGATTCAGCAAACCACAATCACAAATATTAGAGATCCCCTTACAGGACAACCGTGCATCACTTCGGCATCCATAATCTCAGCCTTTAAAAAATATTATACTAGGCTATACATGGCTGATTGTTTGGCTAATGAAACAGAGATGGACGCCTTCCTTGCTGATCTTAAGCACCCGCAGCTCACAGAGACACAGAAAATATCTCTGACCCACCCAATTACCACCTCAGAAATAAAAACGATTATTACAGCTCTTAAAAATGGTAAGAGCACTGGCCCAGATGGATATGGTGCACAGTTCTATAAGATGGCCTGGGAGTGGATTAAGGACCCACTAACTGAAGTCATGAGACAAAGCAATTCTAAGGCAAAATATCCCCTCTCTTGGTCCCAAGCTACGATCTTGGTGATCCTTAAGCCACAAAAATCCCCACATTTATGTGACTCATATAGACCGATCTCAGTCCTAAATCAAGATTACAAGATATATGCCAGCATACTGGCACACCGGATGGATGAAATAATGCCATCACTGATCCTTAGGGATCAGTCCAGATTCATTCCAACACGACAAACAGCAGACAATATTAAAAGAACCCTTTTTTTAATTGAGCATGCCCATAATTCCCAAACCCCTTTGTTAATTCTAGGATTTGATGCACAAAAGGCATTCAATAGAGTCCAGTGGATTTACCTTAGGAAAGCTCTCCTAAAGGTAGGCTTCCTCATTGAGTTTATTAACAACATTATTGGTATTTACTCCGCTTCACAGGTGGCAGTAAAGGTCAATGGTTCATGTTCTGAGAGATTCTCATTGTCACGAGGCACAAGGCAGGGCTGCCCCCTCCCCATATTTATTTGCTTTATATGCTGAGCCTCTGGCCCAATACCTTAGACAATTAGAGGGGCTCAAGGGATATTGGATAGGTCCCACAGAGCATAAATTGGCATTAAATGCCGATGACCTATTACTATATGTTACAGAACCGGAGCAGTCCCTCCCGAGTTTAGTGCAGGCTATGACTTTGATAGAGAGGATAGCAGGCTACAAACTTAACACACAAAAGACAGAGACATTGTGCATAGGGGCAAGAATCTCAGCTTTAGTACAGACCAAATACAATTTTAATTGGAACAGTAAACCATTAAAATACCTAGGTATTAACATACCAGAAGACCCAAGGCAGACTTTCTCATTGAATTATAATACTTTATTTGATCAAATTAAAATAGACATCCACACTTGGACCCACCTTCCACTATCCTTTATGAACAGAATACAAACTATCCAAATGAATGTTCTGCCTCGGGTGCTATACCTGATGCAATCAATTCCTCAAAGGTTCACAGAAGAAAAGAGATGGAATAGACTGATTTCAAGTTTCATTTGGTAGGGAGGCAGACCACGTATTTCATTGATTAGATTACAGGCCTCTAAGGAACGAGGTAGACTGGCACTGCCCAGTCTTTCTGGATATGCACTGGCAACTCAGCTTACACATATGAGGGAATGGCTGACCCCTGGGTATACAGGGCCACAATGGTGACAGATAGAACAAACCCTCATGACACAGACTCTAGAGAAGATTTTTATATACCAGCCACCCCCGACTGGGCTGAGAGGCCTGGAAATTTCATTATATACTGGGAGTTATTTGAAGAACTGGGTTTCCCATCTGAGACTCCCTGAGAATAAATTTGGTGCTCGCTGGATAGGAATGCCCTGGAGGAATCCAGAATTTGGACCAACAGGGTTGGATAGAGGGTTTGGGACTTGGGAGGACAGGGGCCTGAGACACACATATCAGTTTTATTTAATTTTTTTTTATTTATTTAGTTGTTTAACCAGGAGTAGCACACTAAGCTGAAAGCTTTTTTTACAGGAGTGACCTGGGAGCACAGGGAAGTTAAGTGACTTGCTCAGGGTCACACAGTATGCAAGTGGTAGCTGTGGGATTCAAACCCAGGTCTGGTCTGTTGGATGTTACCAGATTTGCAGCTCAGAGCCTTAAACCACTACGCTATAATGGTCAAGTCAAAACATTCCCTCAGTTACAGGAGGAGTTCTCACTTCCTGCCTGGGACTGATTCAGGTATTTCCAGATTCGCCACTTTCATGAGACAACTATGGGCCTAGTGGTGGACCCGAGTGAAGTCACACCCCTTCTTACCCTTCTACTGGCGATATCTGAAGAACAGAACCCTAGACATGTGATTTCCAGATTATATTAGGCTCATAGACTAAATTATAAATACGACCTGATAAAAATGCAGAAGACTTGGGAGGAAGAACTGGGGGTTCAATTATCAGAGAAAGATTGGTTATGGATATGGAGACGCCAACATAGAACTACAAACTCGTATAAGTGGCGTGAATTTAGCTGGAAGGTGGTCTCACGGTATTTCAGTACACCATTAATCACAGCGAAGTTTCTTCCAGGTCAGGATGCTTCCTGTTGGAGGGGGTGTGGCTGTATAGAAGCTAATCACACTCATATATTCTGGGGTTGTAATACATTGGCCCAGTTCTGGCAGGGAGTGGAACTGGTCCTGGGGAGTATAAGCCCGGAGCTTGTCCCTTTGACCCCCAACCCTAGCTGTATTACAGCATTTCCCCCCAAAATTCAAACAAAAATCTAAAATATACTTAATCTCTGTATTGATTCCTGCTGCAAGAAAGGCCATTACAAAGAACTGGCCCAGCCCCAACCCCCCAACTTTGAAAATGTGGGAAGATTTGATTTATGTCACATACTTGATGGAGCAGATGACGGCCAAACTACAGGGTTGCATCCCACAAATTACAAATTGCTGGTCTCCTTGGTGGATGGGTGTGATGGAACATAGACCTGATTTAGCTCCATAAACAATTGTAGAAATTGGCAAATACCTCCCCCTCCAGGAGGCCCCCCCTAGAATTTATGTAAGTGTATAACCGGCCCACTTGCAAATTAATTGTCTGAAGTAAGCAGATTCATGACCTGTGTTCCCTCACCACCCTACCTCCTCGAATATTATTGGGATTTGGTAATTATGGTGGTTTCTATTGTATTCTGAGCCTCCCTGATGAACTGGAATAACTGCGTTGCTGCATACTACTGTCATGTATATTGATAAACCTATGTGCTGTAATTCCCTATTCCTGGAACTTAATAAAAACTAAGTTACAAAAAACAAAAAGATCTTGGCACACATATTCAAAGGGGATGCACAGCACAAACTGGAGATGAGTCATGCATCCTGGAATGTGGGCCACAGCACAATATTAAAAAGGCAGGGATGCAGCTTGCAGGTTGGAATGTATGATTGTGCATAGACATTGTATGCGCAGAAGCAGGGGGTGGGGTCAATCATGAATGTGTTGCGCATTGGAATATACAAAAAGAAAGTGCCACCCAAGGGCCAGAAATGTATTGCGTATAGATAGGACAGTAAAAGCTGTCTGTATGGGACAGTACATGGTATGCACTCATTAAACCAATAAGCATGTACTATGTACAGTACCATTCGGTGAGAGTTCAGTCGGTGGCTGGCTATGGTGGTGTGTGGAGGGCTGAGCCAGTCGCCAGCACCTGTTGGGCTGAGGGAAGAGTGGGGTGGGGAGGTCCTGTCCTGATGGGGTGGGGGCCACTAAACTATGGAAAGACATGGGGATATGTATGTTACTCTTGACATCAGGGATCAGGGCTGGGAGGGGGGGACACAACACTAGGTAAAAGGGTATGGATTATAGTTCTAATGGGGATCAGACATGGGAGGGGGGACACTATTCTATGGAACCAGGTTCAGGAGGTGTTTCTAGAATGATCAGGGTTCGGGGCTGTGTGGGGAGTCCACTAGACTACCAGGGCAGTCAGGGGATGTTGCCAGCATTTCAGTGGGATCGGAACTGGGAGGGAGCTTGCCCGGCACATGCTGCCAAGTGCAGCAATGCTAATAAGCTCATAATGAGCATGCATTGGGCCTGATTGTACCATACATGCCCAATGAGCTCATTAGCATGTTTCAGCTGAATATCACCCTTGGGGGAATGGTGCATCCAGGTATGTGCCATGCAGTCCCCCACTGGCAGTGTCCAGCCCTGACCTTGGATGCGCCCTGCCCACCAAGGTGACTGCCTGCTTTATGCCATGCATCAAGGGTCCCATATTCATACAAGATGTGCAATCTGTACCGATCATGCATTCTGTTTAAATATTGCAACCGTGCCAGCTGGTGCATCTGTTTTGTGTGACTCACTGTTATGCGCTCGCAACTAGCCAGCACTGACTATGTCCCCCCTGGCTCAGATCTGGTGCTACAGACTTTGAGATGAACATATCATCCTATACCATTTTCGGAACTCATAGACAATCAAGAGGTAGTGGAGTTGCCATCTATGTTCATGATAAGTTCCCAGCCTCTGTTATTAATTCTCCTTAAATTCCCAAAGAATATGAAAGCCTGACTCTTAATGTCAAGCTATCCCCATCTGTATCCTTCTGTGTCATAGGATGCTATAGGCTCTGAAGTGTGGGGATTACTCAGGGTGCCATCGGGTTCCCCATAGTAACTGCCCTGGTCAGGCTCATGTACTTGGCTTCCTCCAAGACCGACGGAGCTTGACATTTCCTCTGCACATGCCGCTGACTGGGAATTATATTTTTGTAAATTCATCCACCAGTTTGGCCAGGTTGGGATAAAGTTTGTTAGGAGTCGAAACACAAAGAGCGGGTAGTGTGTCCTCTGAGTTTTGACCTAGGGCACCTGCCACTATTATTTCATCTGACACCTGGCTGACCAAAATTATTTGGTCTTGGTCTGCAAAGGCTATGTGTTCATTAAAATCTAAATGACCTTTGTGATTGTGGTTGTGCACTAGCGGACAGTGATATTTCCCTAATTCCTCTAATATTTTTACATGAACCTTAAACCCATCTGTTGCATGATGTCTGGAACTAACATACTAACATACTAACATACTATTTGCCAGCAGATTAGGCCTTATGGTCTATCAAGTCTGCTCGAACCTAGATCCTTAGTTGGGTGCCGAGACCCTCCCATCCCTTGTGCTCCAGAAACCCCTATCATCCATCCCCACCCCCCCGGGACAGGCCATCATCTGATACATCCACTTTCTGTGTCTGTCCCACCCTCTCTTAAAGCTCTCCACTGTGGATCTCTGAACCAGCTCACCAGGCAAAGCATTCCAAGGGTCCACCACCCTCTCAGTGAAAACCTCCTCTCTTTTCCCCTCACCTTCCACCTTCCAACTTCAAACCATGCCCTCTGGTGATGCCTCCCTGCTTTAGTCTAAGATCCTCCATGTTTACCTATTTATTCCTTGAGGTACTTGAACCTCAATCATGTCCCCCTGTCTCTCCTCTCCTCCAATGAAAACAGGCAGAGCTCCTCAAGTCTGTCCTCGTAAGTCAAATCCCCTAGCCCTCGTATCATCTTTGTTGCCCCTCCTCTGTACCCTCTCCAGGAGCTGTATGTCCCTCTTCAAGTGTGGTCTCCAGTACTGTACACAGTACTCAAGGTGTGGTCTAACCAGTCCATTGTACAGTGGCAGAATCACTTCCTTGCTCCTAGAGGTGATCCCCTACATGCATCCCAACATCCTGTTTGCCTTGCTAGCTGCTCTCCTGCACTGCTCAGTGTTATTCATACATGTATCCACCATGACCCCTAGGTCTTTTCCCCTGTTGAGGCTTCCAGCACCTCCCTCCCAGAGTGTACATGTGTTTAGGGTTTCCCGACCAAGATGCAACACCTTGCACTTGGTGATATTGAAATTTAATTTCCATGTGTGAGCCCAGCTTCCAGGGTGTCCGGGTCCCTTGCAGGGCCAACCTCCCCTTCTCCCTCAACTACTGCTCCCATCTTGGAGTCATCCATGAAGAGACTCATTTCACACCTCTATACCATCCCTGATGTCTGATATGTATGCATTAAACAGGATTGGACCCAGGACCAGGCCCTGTGGTACCCCACTACCAACCTCTGTAGGGTTCGAGGCTCCCCACAGACCACTACTCTGAGTCGTCCAGCTATCCAGTTTTCAATCCATCTGACCATCAAAGGGCCTACTCCTAACCCCATCAGTTTCTCCACCAGACCATTGTAGGGGACAGAGTCAAACGCCTTGCTGAAGTCCAAGAATAATACATCCACAGGCTTACCCTGTCCAGTTCTGATGTTACCCATTCATAGAACTCCACAAGGTTGGTTTGACATGATCTACCTGGCACAAACCCATGCTGCCGACTATCCAGACCTCCCACCTCCTCCAAGTAAACCCCAATCGCTCCTTTAGTATACTCCATTAATTTTCCCACCACGAGGTTAAACTGATGGGTCTATAGTTTCCTGGTACTTCCTTGACCCCTTTATGGATTGGTACCACATGTGCCTCTCGCCAATCCTAGGTACCCTCCCTGTCTCAAGTGACCTGCTGAAAGTCTGCCAGGGTGCAGCCAGTATGTCCGCCACCTCCATAGTACTCTCGGATGAATGCCATCCGCCCAGGAGATTTGTCTTTCTTTAGGGCCTTGAGGGCAAACCACACCCTTTTGGTGGGGATGGCATCATCCGTCCCTCCACCTTACTGGTCTTTTATCCCTTATCCAGATGTGACACCCTGGGGTACCTTTCCCCCCTTTGCTCCATTTCTGCTGCTCCCTGATCCCTCCTCTGCCCTATCCCCTTTGTGCCTTGCTTTGTAGATATCCCATCCCCCTCCCTAGTGAACACAGAGGCAAGTACTCGTTAAATACCTCTGCCTGGTCCTCGCCTCTTCCACCCACCCTCCTTCTGATCTCAATCTGCTGAGATGGCCCTTAGTTTTCTCCGCTCCCCAATGTACCGGAAGAACCCCTTTTCCCTCCATGTATCCCTGTGCCAGCCGTTGCTCTTTATGGACTTTGCTCCCCTCACCCATCTGGTGACTTTTCTAGATGCAAGCTGGTACATTTCCTTATCCCTATCCCTCTTGTTGTTTTATTTTTTGAAGCCGCCTTCTTTCTCTCTGACTGCTACCTGGACCTCACTGGACCACCAGCATGGTTTATGTGACCTTGCTCCCTTACGTTTCAACTTAGCGCAGATCCTGACTGCCTCATGAAGTCCCGTTTATGACCTCCATCTTCTTTCCACACTTGTTGTTGAGGTAATCCCTTCAGTGATCCTTGAGAATATTTCCCATGCCCATAAAGTCTGCCCCTGAGTCCACTACCAGTGTCCTAGATCTCACCCCCACTCCCCCAATGCTTATTTGAAACCAGACAGTATTGTGGTCACTCCCAGTCAGGGGTCCCTGTACAACCATGTCCCTTACCAGATCCCCATCTGCCAGAACCACATCAGGACATGCCCCTCCCTTGTGGGCTCCATCACATGCTGTGTTAAGAACACATCCTGAAACCATCCAGCAGCCTCTGCTCCTTGGCCACCTTAGAGACATGGTTCCAGATTAGTACCTGGCATATTAAGGTCCCCATCAACACCACTCCTTCCCTTTTGGACCACACTGGGCAATGATGTTGTCCAGCAAACCATCCTCTAGAACATCACTCATCCGGGGGCCTATATGCTACTCCCAGCTTGACCTTATCTCCTGCTGGGGATCGTAAGGTGACCCATAAGGCCTCCCGTTTCCTCTGCCTCTTCTACCATAGCAATTTCTATGTCATCTCTAATGAACATAGCCACTCCACCCCTCTGCCTCCTTTCTATCCTTCCTAAGCATAGTGTACCCCGTACATTTAGGTCCCAGTCATGGTTTTTGTTGCACGTTTCATAACTGCTGCCACATCCACCCCCCTCGAACAGCATGGCCTGGAACTCTGGCATCTTGTTTCCCAAGCTCCTGGCATTTACTAACACTAACCCCACCCCTTATCCCTGATCCTTTTGTGAACCCACCCAGATTCATATACTTCCATCCTCCCCTGCTCCTCCTGAAACCTCCACCTCCAGTCATTTCCCCCTCCCCTTGGGCTGAGGCTACTCCCTCATCTGGAGGGAGGGCTTAGGTCAGCCCTCCCTTATCCCTTCCCCCTTACAAGTTTAAACCCCACCTTTCTTGTATGTAGTCAGCCATCCCTGTTTATGACTTCCTTCCCTAATGGGGCAAGATGAAACCTGTCCTTGGCATATAGTCCTTATCCTCCCAAACTCCATTCCAGTTCCTAACACCCTAACCCATTCTCTTCACCCCACTTCTGAGCCATTTATTAACCTCTGTGAGCTTCATTTTTTCTCCACTGAGGCCTTTGGTACTAGTAATATCTCCGAAAAGGAAATGTTGCATCCATTATCCGACAGACTCTGGCAAGTTCTTGGAACCTTGGATTTCCATAATGCTATTTCCTCTAGATCATTAGTTCCCAAATGCACCAGAAATCCGGTTTCCTCCACAATCCCTAACCATTTCATACACCATGAACTTTGCTCTGTGCACTGTCAGCCCAGAGATACTCACTACCTTCACCTGGCTGTGGCATCCATCCCTGTCCTCCCAATGGATACCCTTAATCATCAGGTCTCCAATGTAGAACCTTAACACCGCCATCATCCTTATAGTTACCTCCACTATGCCCTCTCAGCCCCCCTCCCCACTTTATTCATGATACATGATTTCATGGGAGTCTTCCTGCCTTATTAGAGACCCCTTGTCACCCTCCCTTTCTGCCTCCCTTGCTATTTTGCCCACTTAACTCAAACCCCTCTGAATAGGTGTCCCTTTAACCCTCTCTTATCTGAACCATTTATCCTGGCCCTGATGGTTTCCTTCCCCACACCCTCATCCCCCTTGTAATAGTACCCCTGTCTCCAGAGGTCTCTGTGGGTCCCCTTTAGCTAGGGCCCATCCTTGGTACTGACCTTCCTGCTGAAGGGGGCCCTCTCCCACCTCCTTGTCACCCAGTTCCTCTCCAATCATGCTCTCTCACTCATGTCTGGAATATGTTGCATCTCCCCATTTGCTTAACATATATGTTTCCCTTCTCCCTCTGGGACTATGTCTATCCTTTCCATAGCTGTTCTGTGATGCCCTATGGGTATCTGACTCCCTCCTCCGGCCTCTGTATAAGTTTCCTCATTTCCTCCAACCTCCTCCCCTCTAGGATGCTTAGTATCTCAAATTTATTGTGACACTCTATGTCAGCCTCCATCAAGTAACCTGAGTTTCCCTGACTGCATCTCTAAACTGACCCTCTTCTTCCTCTCTTGCACTGTTCACCTTAGGAGCTCCCTTCCCACAGTCTGCTGTTTTAGGCTTCCGCACAACAGCCCCTCCTGACTCTTCCCCCTCCAGTCTCCTTGAATTCAGACTTTTCACCCTGTACACTTTCCCCTTAGCATCAACTTCCCTATCTAAGGGTCTTCCCTATCTAACTGTCAAATATTTTGCACCAGTGCTTTTTCTGAGGGTCTAGAAAACACCATCTCAAGTATTTATGTAAGTGCTCAGTGCATGACAAGTCTGCACAGCTTAACATGTGAATATAACCCTTAACTGTCATTTTAAGAGTACCCTCATGGCTCTGAAAACAGAAATCTAAGCCTGTTCTACTTATGAGATTGTCCCATTCTAAACTCATTGCTCTAAGTTTAATAATATTATGTTGAGAATGAAAACTAGTACCAGGGTTCATAGTTAAAAGTATTTACTTACAATTTTGTTTGCTTTTAAATGCTTACAAGTTAATCTTTGTAACAAAAGGAATAGGTAATCATGAGTTCAAAGTTTCTGTCATACTATTGAACTATTCTATCAACATAACATTTGTAAGGCAGTTTTGGGAATTACATGGATAGGCAAGCACTATCTTCCAAATTGAAAAAAATTCTTAAAATGCAATTATAATGCCTTCTGATCAGCAGGACAAGCAAAAAAAAAATAACATTCCCATCACAGACTAAGGTAGCTGCACAAAGAAATGAAAAATAATGCCAGAGTGCCAGTTCTTTAGGTCCTGCATTTAAAGTGTGGTAACACTCACCAGACCTTGCAAACCTGATGTCCTCTGAGACCCTGGCAGCAAAGGCAGCTGTTCTTCCAATACTCCTTACCTTGGTTGTGATTGTTGAGGGTTTTATACACACTTGCCAAGGCAAAAATTAAAAGGGTCTAATACTTTAATAGTTTTAGATGTTAGCAGATTTTACAAGCCAGCTGGTCACTAATTGATGATCAGATGCTGAGAGTTGTCAATAACCCAGGGGCATAAAAACTAGTACCAGGGTTCATAGTTAAAAGTATTTACTTACAATTTTGTTTGCTTTTAAATGCTTACAAGTTAATCTTTGTAACAAAAAAACAGGTAATCATAAGTTCAAAGTTTCTGTTATACTATCATTTGTAGGGCAGTTTTTGGCATTACATAAATAGGCAAGCTCTATCTTCCAAATTTAAACACATTTTTAAAACACAATTATAATGCCTTCTAATCAGCAGTACAAACAAAAAAAATTATATTCCCATCGCAGACTAAGATAGCCGCATAAAAAAATAAAAAATAATGCCAAAGTGCCAGTTCTTTAGGTCCTATGCCTAAAGTGTGGTATCACTCACCAAACCTTGCAAACCCAATGTCTTCTAAGACCCTGGAAGCAAAGGCAGCTGTTCCTCTGAGACACCTTACCTTGGTTAAGATTGTTAGGGGTTTATATACACTTGCCAAGGCAAAAAATAAAAGGGTCTAATACTTTAATAGTTTTAGATGTTAGCAGCTTTTATAAGCCAGCTGGTCACTAATCAATAATCAGATGCTAAGAGTTGTCAGTAATCCAAGGGCATCTGACTAATATAAAAAAAATCTGGGCTGTAACCTAAACTTAACATCATGGCATTTAGATGGCTAAAAAACTTTCAAGGGGCTAAAAATAAAACAAAATAAGACTGTAAAATGGTTCACATCATTGTCAGAGGTGTGAACAGCTAATCTCTCAGTGTGGTTAAGATGCAAACAGCTGACCCTCATTGTGATTAAGGTATAAACAGCTAATACCACATTGTGATTAGCTGTTTACTTGGTAAGACATGGCTGGCCACTCATATGGCCAGTTATTCGTCTAATGGGACAGGATCGACTAGTCGTGGTTGCTCACGCGGTTACTAGTGAAAGTCCCCAACAAATGCAAAAGTTTAGGAGGTTATGCTCAGTGCACATAAGGCTGCAGCATGTCTGAAAAATTACAACCCTTTCTTTTACACTTAAATCCTCCTAAAGTTATAAAAAAAAACATAAAAATTAAAAAATAAAAACTAAGTATCTAAATTTCTAAAGTACTTAAAAATGATCCATCAGAGTATAACGTTCTAATCAATTGGTACAAAATCAATACATGCTAAGACTATTAGTAAGCAACAGATTATAAATGTTAATTAACTACTGCAATCTATTATTAATTATTAAAAAATTGGCAAGCTAATGCCCCAGCCTTACTGGCTTATCTTATACTTTTAGCCTTGGCTTCAGTGTCTATTAAAAATGTCTGCAGTAATCCATTTGGTCACCATCCCTTTGGTCCCTGGGTCCATGTCTTCAATTACTGGGGCAAAGGGGCAGGTAGGTCCATTGGACTAAGTAAACTTAGGTAGCTTCTCAGCCATGGGGCTTAATAGCATAGATAGGCATGGTAAAACAGATAAGTCTAATGGGCCAGGCAGTTCCTGCCAAGGGCCATACAAGTTCAAGGGCATAGGCAAATCTGGTAAATGAAGTGCATGAAAAGGTCTCAGCTAAAGCCACCGTGGCAGTGCCAAATTCAGTAGTGGAGGCAATGGGGCTGGCCTGGTCAAGTCCAGTGGTAAAGCAGACCTGGCTAAAGAGGGAGATAACCCTAAAGGCTGGGCAGGCAAGTCTTGTGGTGTTATAGGCCTGCTTAATGAATTTGGCAATAAGGGCAGACCTGGTGGGGTCTGCAAAACAAAACTACATGCAAAGCAGCCCCCATCGGCTGGACTACTGCTGTTAGACCATTTAAGCAGCATAATAGGGTCCATGACCTCAGAATTTATTATATTGTGTGACGTTAACCTGGACTGGTATTCCAGCAGCTCCAGACCACTCAGAAACCTTTGCGACTCTATCGGTCCATCCCAACTTATAACAGAAGTAATTCACCCCAAAAAAGAACCCAAATAATAGCTCAATAGCTCACTGCTGGGCCTTATCCTAGTAAGTAAATCCCACCTGTACTCTCATGCTAGCATGCACTTCTCTGACATCAGTGACCACTGTTTCGTTGCCTGTGTGAGAGCTGCCCCAAAATTAGTTTCTACATCCAAATTCACTGTTAAGAGGAACCATCATAATTTTGACCCTTGTGTATTTATATTTGACCTATGGGACTATCTGAGATGGCAGGAGTTCTATCTAGCAAAAACAGTAAACACGGCTTATGATACCTTACAGGAAATTGGACTAGGGACTCTTGACAAACATACCCCTGATTAAAAACCACACCAAGAGAAAATCATGCCCGTGGTTTACGACTGAGTTAAAGGCAGCCCTACTCAATAGGGACTTGCTCTGTAAAAATGCACAGAGAACTAAGCTCCCAGCAGACTGGAATTCATTTAGGAGGGCAAGGAACCTTTGCACTAAGACAGACAAAGAGGCCAAGGCTAATTACTACCGGGCAGAACTCTATGCCTCTTCCAAGTCTTCTGCCAAATTCTGGAAAACCCTCAAAGAGATTGAAGGTCATTTGCCTTCCAACTCCTTACCTGCAAAATATCCACTGATGTACCACAGTGATTGATAAACAGTCAATCCTTGACCAGCTTAATAATCATTTTGCTACCGCAGGGCTAGCCTTTCATATTCCTCCCACCATTACCCTTCTATCCCAACTCAGGCCACAAGTCCAGCGTGGATTCCCCCTCCCTAATATGGGCTGGCAGTATAGCCTAGAGGTTAGAGTACTGAGCTGTGAACAAGCTTGGTACATCTGGCACACCAGACCTTGGTTTGATTCTCACAGCCTCCACTTGCATACTGTGTGACTCTGAGCAAGTCACTTAACTGCCCAGTGCTCCCAGATCACCCCTGAAAACAGGCATTTGTGCCTAATAGGCCATACTCGGTTACCAAGGACAAGTCATAGTACATCCAGATACTGATGCTGTGTTCTTCTTACAACCTGCTTCACTGAAAGAGGTTGAAGAATTACTCCTTCACTTGGATACCAGGAAGAGCAGTGGTGCAGACCACATAGAGCCATATTTCCTAAAAATTAGTCTCCAAGCCCTGTCGGTGCCAATCACGCATCTCTTTAACCTATCTATCCTGCATGGTGAAATTACTCCCATATGGAAAACCACCCATGTGATTCCCTTATTCAAATCTGGTGATCCTAGTGACCTCAATAACTACAGGCCAATCTCCTTATTCCCCATCCTATCCAAAATGTTAGAGAAGATAGTAAGTATGCAGCTTAGAAACTACTTAGAAACCGCAAATCTATTAAACCCTCTACAATCAGGATTCCAGCCACGCCATAGTACTATTTCAGTCCTTGCAAAGGTTACCAATGACTGGCAGGAATCCTTGAATACCAAGAATTTTGTGTGTGCAGTATTTCTGGACCTAAGCAAGGCATTTGATACTGTCGACCATGAATTGCTCTTGACAACCCTATGAAATATTGACGTGGATTCACCCTCCCTGAGATGGCTCTCAAACTATCTCATAGGTTGTCACCAGCAGGTAAAAATGGAAGGTGATTTCTCACCACTGAAACCACTTTTGAGGGGCTTAATGCAAGGCTCTGTTCTGGGACCACTGCTTTTCGCAATCTATATTAATGGAATTGACATAGAAATCAAATCTGCAAACATTCATCTATTCGCTGATGATACAGTACTTTACATTGACAGACCTACTCCTGAAGCAGCTTGCATGAATCTCCAGCAGGAGTTTAATCAGTTGCAATTACAATTACCGAACTAGAAACTACTCTTGAATGCCAAAAAAATGAAGGCAATGCTCTTCTCGCCCTTTACTAATGCTAACAACCCTACTATACAAGGATCCATTCCCTAGATTACTACACTTCTTGGTGAACCACTAGAATTTGTAACTAAATTCAAATACCTGGGGGTTTGGATTGACCACAAGCTCTCCTTCCTTGTGCATATTGAGGAACTGCTGAAAAAGCTCAGGCAGAGGCTTGGCCTCTTTTACAGAATAAACAATCTGCTTACCCAGGATGCAAAGAAGAAACTAGTACTCACCACATTCCTACTGTTGCTGGACTACACTGACTTCTTGTACTGCCATGGCCCTGCTACTGCACTAACCAAACTAGATACTCTATAACACAGAGCCATAAGATTCATCACCGGTGCTCTATATTCCTTACACCACTGCTCCCTATATGCTGCAGTAGGATGGACATCCCTTGCTTACAGAAGACAAAAAAATGATGCTTTCTGGACGTACAGAGCAATCACCAAAAAACTACCTCTATACATATCGGATTGGGTTCCACTAAGTGTGGTAGATAAGTACATCCTGAGAAGTGCCTCCTATATCTCACTTACTATACCCAAAGTCACATTGCATTTTGGTATCTCATCTATAAGCTACGCGCTACCCTTGCTATGGAACAATGTACAAAAATCCTTGAAATTCCACCCTATCAATTTCTCAGCATCAAAATGCTTTATGTAAGCTCTGTCAAGGAGTCCTGTATTTGTTTCCCCTGATTAGTGCTGTGTACCACTGGCACCTGTCATCTACCACACCCCTTTCCTCATCCCTCTCTATAGGTTCCCATTTCGTTGAACGGGTGCTCTGTATTGGAGTCAGCAAATATCCCTCAAATGTCACCAATTGTCCCTTACCTTCACTGGCTCACTTTACTGGTCCCCTTCTTTTTCAAAACTTTTGTTTTTGTCTTCCTTTTTCACCCTTATCTAAGCTTCAAGCCTACCTATACATTTTCTTACTTTGTTTTTATGCTTCAAGCCTACCTTCACATTATCTTCCTTTGTTTTTGCTCTCTGTGCCCCACACCCAAGGTTTTCTTTAAATTACATGTACATGCTATGTTACTTTAGGTACCCGCCTGTGTTTTTCAGCATTATATTGTCCCCTGTATAATTACCTAAATGTTCTTATTCTTCCAAATACTGATGTGAGCATTACTTGTCCTATATATACTAATGTATATAATGTGTACTTATTTTGTACATTTCTTGTGTATAGTGCGTGTACAATCTACTCTATGTACAGAACATGAACTTGTATATACTGTTTATATAACTTCAGTATGTGTACTGAATATGTATACTGTTCAGGTCCTCCTCGAAAATGAGTTTTTCTCAATGGTGTTTCACCTGGTTAAATAAAGATTTGGATTGATTGACTGATTATGAGGAGAGGCTAAAGGAGTTGGGTATGTATTCTTTGGAATACAGGCCAACAATGAGAGACCTACAGTATGTCTAGTATATGGAACATTCAGAGATGAGGAACTGTGGTAGTGTGTCGGATTGAGCAGAAGCAATAACAACAAAAACACAAGACCACATGGGCAACAAATTAAGGAAGAGACATCCAGAACAAATAGAAGGGGGAGGTGGATTAACCAGAGGGTAGTATCTATAGTATGTGGAATTCTTTGCCTGAGACAGTTGTGAGCAGTAAAACTATGGCTGGTTTAAAAAAATCATTAGATATCCATATGGGTAGTCTATGCAGAAAGTACCACCACTGATATGTGGTAAGTCATTTTGGCTTGCGCTGACCAACTCCATATTCCTCTATGAAACCTATGAAAATTTAAAAATTGGTAACCGGTAAAGACATGTTGAGCCAAGGCTCATTTCCAGGTGCAACCTGGGAAGGGGGGACAAAGTATAGACAGAAATAGTATTACAATCAACCAAAGTGCAAAATACATAGGCAATCACAACTGAAGGGATCAAATGAGATGAATCAAATAAGTTAACAACAGCATGGATTCATGCATAGATAAAATGAATGGAACATGCAAGAATACATAAACAGCACATAGCACTCTGAGGTACAGAGAATAGACTGAGGATGAGAGCACAGTTAGCCCTGATATAGGGAACCCTAGGTGGGGGGGGGTGGTCAGGAGACATAGGGAGAAAAAAGTCAGGAATGCTCAAGAGAGGGGAGTGCAGGTATGAGAGGAGCAGGAATATGCCTTTGCAGGTATGTATCTAAAGGCACAGAGTTAGGAAGAGAGACAAAGAGAAGAAGACAACAAGTTTCAAAGGCAGGAGAGATGGTGGGAGAAAGCAGCTTACTCAGCCCATGAGTTAGGGTGGGGAATGGAAAATGTATAGGAATCTCCAAAGTGCAGGGAGTAAGAAGAGGAGAGAATGGGAAGAGGGGTGAGAAAAGGTAAGAGGAAAAGGACCCAGACCAGCCATAAAGTAGGCACAGTGGGACTAGCAATGTAAAGGCAGTGAGATGATGGAGAAGGAGGGATAGAGGGAGCAATGGAGAGTATGGAGTGGGCAGTTGGTAACAAAATGACAGAAGGCATTACAGAGAATTTTCAGTCTGGCAAGGAAAGAGGAGACAACAGTGCTATAGACCACATTAGCTTAGTCGAAGACTGGGAGAACCATTTTGGTTATCAGATTCCAGCAGACCTGGAGGGAGAGGCAGTCCTTGCTGCAGTACAAGGCGCAAAGTTTAGGGTGAAGCTTGGCATGGATGGTGTCAATATGGCCAGAAAAGTCAAGCTTACTATCAAGACACACACTAGGATACTTGAAGGCAGGAGCAACCTCCAGGGGATGCCATCCATTGTGGAGAAGACAGGGCAAAGCAAGAGCCTTGCCAGTTTCTATCTGGCGCTGAAGGTAATAGACACAGTCTTTTTGGTATTGACCCTGAGCTAGTTGGCATGGAACCAGTGCAGCACATTGTGGAAGTCATTCTGCAGTGGGACTTCCACAGCTGAAGTCGATGGGCCAGAGGTGTACATGTGGATATGCAAACAGACAAAGGCTGAGGGGAGGTCATTTAGGAAAACTGAGAACAGGATCAGACCCAGGCTGGAGCCCTTTGGAACTCCTGCTAGAATGGGGAGGGGGCACAGGATACCACCTACCTAAACTGACTGTTGATGGCCCATGAGGTATGAACAGAACAAGTCCACAGCAGATGATGAAAGGCCAGCAGAGCTGAACTTGTCCAGGAGGTGACCAGTGGAGTGCCACAAGGATCAGTACTAGGACCAGTCCTGTTCAATGTCTTCATTAGTGACATTGTGGAGGGGCTGGAAGAAAAGGTCTGCCTATTTTCAGGTGACACCAACATCTGCAACAGGGTAGATATTCCAGAAGGGGTGCAGAAAATGAAGAGGGACCTGGAGAAGCTTGAAAGATGGTCGGCAGTGTGTCAACTGAGGTACAATGGGAAAAAGTGCAAGATAATACACCCGGGTATGGGGAACCCTGGAGAGAGCTACAGGATAGGGGGGAGGTGCTGACCATCACCAAAGAGGAGAGGGATCTAGGAGTTATCATATCTGATGACCGTATGGTATCAAAGCAGTGCGCAAAGGCTGCAGGGAGGGCCAGTGGCATGATGGGATGCATAGGCAGAGGTATTACTAGTTGGAGGCGGGAAGTGGTGATGCCATTGTATGTACTCACTGGAGGACAGGAAAGAAAGGGGCGATATGATAGAAACTTTTAAGTACCTCAAGGGCATAAACAAGGTGCAGGTGGGAGATCTCTTCCAGTGTAGAAAAGATACCAGAACGAGGGGGCATGATATGAAATTGGAGGGGGCTATTAAGAGGTAACGTGAAGAAGTTTTTCTACACAGAGAGGGTGGTGAATGCTTGGAATAGTCTGCCACAAGAGGTGGTAGGGACAAGTACAGTGGAGGGGTTTAAACATGCCTGAGACAAGCACAGGGGAACCTTGGGCAGGAAGGGAGTGATGAAAAGCCATTGACCTCTTAGGGTGAGTGGATGCACACATATATTGGGCCTACAGGCAGACTGGATGGACTTAGCTGTCTTTATCTGCCAATAATTTCTATGTTTCTATGTGAGGAGGAGGTGAGACACTGAGTCAAGAGCTTTTGCCAGATCAACGAATATTGTTGCGGTGATACGTCCCTTATCCATCCCAGTGAGCATAGAGTCAGTTATATGCAGCAGGAAGGAGATGGTACTTTGATTCTTCCTAAAATCAGACTGGACTGGTGAGAGGAAATTAGAGGAGTAAAGGAAATCAGCAAGCCTAGAATACACAATAGTCTCCTAAAGCTTTGCAAGAGAGAGGAGCGTTAGATCCGCCTGAAGTAGAAGGCAGAACCTTAGCAACCCTCCAGGCCTGAGGGACAGCACTGAGGGAGAAGGAGAAGTTCAGAAGGTGAGATAGTGGGAGGGCAATGGCTGGTGCAGAGATTTGTAGGAGTTTAGGGGAAGAGTTAAGTGACAAAAGGGTGAGGAAGACTTCCTGGGGGGAAACAGGAGGGAATTGGAAGCCTTCCAGTGAGAGGAGTGGGGGAGAGACAGTGGAGGACAGAAGAGGGGAGTGAGCAGGAGATGGAGGATAGGGTTGTGCACAGGTTGTGAAGAATTTTTTAAAATGAGCAGCAATGGGGGGGTTGGAGATCAGTGAGCCTTCCACTTTGAGGGCAAGGGAGGGTGAATTGGATTGGGGAATCAAATAGGGTGTGAATAATCTTCCAGAGATTTCATGGAGAGTTTTTACTTGAAATAGAGGGTTTTTGCAGTGCAGACAGCCTTTGTGCAGGAGTTCCTGAGTGACTTGTAGGATAAGAGGTCAAAAAGGGATTGGGAGGACTTGTAACATGCACAAGCAAGGTCCCAGGATTTACACAGATCAGTAAGGTCAGATGTAATCCAAGGGTGGCGGGAACATTTAACTCTGGACTTTCTAAGGGGGGGGCATGAATGTTTCAGGTATGGTTAGATATAGCAATGAAGAATAAGAGGACCATGCCAATGTCCAGGCCGAGTAGACTGGGGACCAATCAGAGGCAGCAAGGTTATTTAGGAGGGCATCAGCGTCAGGTGACCTGAAAGGTATATACCAAAGGTATCTGGGGCAGATTGAAGGGATGCACTTTTCTGATGCAGTAGGTTAGACAGTGGTCACTGAACGTGTCCGGAAGAGTGCCTGCTGCAATGATGTGGTGGGAGGTGGGAGGAGAGCACCCTGTCCAAGAGGAAATGGTTAGGGAAGTGAGTACTGAACTGAGTGGGTTCTGTGATTAACTGTGAAAGGTTCAGAGACTCAATCCTGTGGAAAGTGAGACTGGAAGCAGGGGAGAGCCAGTTTATGTTGAAGTCCTCAAAGAGGATGGGATGAGCTCACCAGAGGCAGCATGGGAAAGGAGATATGAGAGGGAGCTGACCAGGGAGGAGGAAGAGATTTTAGGAAAGGCATAGAGAACACCAACAAAGATGCAGAGACTGGAAGGGAGAGATAGCTTGGCTAGCAGGAGCTCGTGAAAGGAAGGGAATGACTCACTGATGGAGTTGGAGATGGAGCAGGACAGGTTTAGATGGATATATAAGGCAACTCTACCACCATGCTTGCCTCGGTCCTGTCAAAACAGGTGGTAGACAGGGAAAACTAAGCTGGAGACAGGTACCCTAGAGAAAAGCCAAGATTTGGAGAAGTACAAGAGTTCAGGAGAGTGCTGAGAGATCCAGATTTTAAGGGGGTCAAACTTGGGCAGGAGGCTCCTTGCATTGAGGTGGAAGCTGCTGAGGCCTTTGGGGACAGTAGGGGAAGAAGAAGAAGAAGAAGAAGAGCAGCTGGGGTTGGGTTCAGTATTGCCAATGAGAAGGAGGAGGATAAAAATGAGAGGGAGAATGCAGTGAGACTTCTGCCATCATTGAACGAGGGGCAGAAGGAGAAAGGTGGGAGAGTGGAAGGAGAGACAGGCTCGATGAAAAAATTCAAGGTTTTGGGAGGGTGTGTGTGTAGAAGTCCAGGGTGGATGGTGGGGGTAGAGTAGGGAAGGTAAGGAGAGGGGGGACAGTGGAGGAGGGAGTGGTGTAAAGGGTAAGGCAGAGGTAGGGGTGGAGAAGTGAGAGGGGGAAGGGGATGAGAGGTATGTGAATAGGCCTGAGGGGGGAGAGAAGAGACAGGGACAGGAGGGAGGCAGAGAAAAGTAAGACAAAAAGAAAGGCTACAAAGCAAGGTGAAATGGGTTGTACCTAGACAAAACAAAAGGCAAGTATGTTAAAGGACAAATAAATAGGTGTTTTGGGGTACCTGTTGTGTTTGTTCCAATTCATTGTGTTGATGTAGGATCCACTGAAAGGACTGCCTGTGAATTTTGGTGTAAATCTGCCGTTTATTTTTCCAGTAAAATACTCTGTAACAGTGTAAACATATTTATGCATTTTCTTGCCTATTTCAGCAAGACTGCTCATGCACGCATCCGTACGACGTGCGTGATTACATCAGTGTAGCGAGAGCTACTACCCTTCAAGTGTAACGCGGCACATGTTTTATGAAATATATAATGTGTTTCTGAATCTGATCGCGCACAACAGTACCCAAAAAGCCCTATTTCTCATGATTCAATATGAAGCTGAGCCACATCATTTTATAAAGCATATTTTCAGAAACAGCCCAATTTATTCCTGTCATCCAAGTGTAACGCGGCACGTTTCCTCGTGTTTCCATGCGTTGTCCCTTGAACTAACCACTGCATGTCAAGTCAGTTTCCCTGAATATGTGGTCAGCATCTGTCAATGTGTTCATGTATGTTACAGGCACAGTGCTTTGCTGAATATTTGGCGATTCTTTGCAGTTACACTTTGCACAGTTCTATGTTTGTTATCAATGTACCAGGTGCTCCCCCACTCCCTTGCACATAGATACATCCTCGTGACCATGATACCTCTTTTCTTTTTTTTTTTTTTTACAAAGACTGTGTTAGTGATCAAGTGCCCGATGTATGTATTGCTGTTTGGGGTACAATATGTGATGTGCACGTGTGGATTTTGTACTTATTTTATCACTAACGAGAGTGACTCCTTCATTGACCATCACTGTTGAATGTCCTTTGGCATGTAGAGTGAGTGTTCTGTACACCTGCATTTTACCACCCCCATTTCTTTACATCTGTATGAAATATTTTTATTTTAAATGTTTTATTGTTTACATCCCCCAGTTACCCATGACATGTTTCACTGCACCTCAGGTTGGCCTAATGGAGGAAAAGTGATTTATTGGCATAGATATCTGTTTCATGGACTGGAATAAAGCTGTTATAATAAAGTCTGTGTGGCAATGTGTTCCACTGTTTTCTTTAGGTTTTTCTAATAAAACATTGTTTTGCAAGCACTGAAGTGTCATGTATTCTTGTATACTGTGTATGGAGTGTGTTCACTCGTTTGATTGGATGGTAGTAATGGAATGTTTATTGTATCACATAATTCTGGAGGGAAAATCAAGACTAAACAAGCAAAACAGCCATTTTAGGTCAAATAGCTGTTCTAGTCTGTTAGCTTTAGGTATTGTTCTGTGACAGTACTTTAGGTATTCATCTATATTTTTGAGATCTGTAATTAGCTTATCAGTCATGCCATACTGTGTAGTATTTGGGTGCAAAAACAAAAGCAGTCGTGGTTGTGGTATTCATTTTTTCAAGTTTCCACATGTCAAGTCACAGTGTAAGGCATGGGTACATTTTTGTAAATGTAAAGATTTCAAACCTTCAAAGTATAGCTGCATTTGCTCTGTTCACTTTGAGCGCTCAGCATATGAACGTGACCCACAGAAGCTCGAGGCACTTGGATGGACTGGAGCAAAACCCAAGTTATGTCCTGTTGCAATGCCCACTATTTTTTCCTCATCGTCCAAGTCAGTGACCACTTCATCGCCCAAGAAACGTTCTGCGTTTCAGAAGCGTCGACGATTGGAGGTGAGTTTCCTGAATTTCTACTTTTCTGTCATGTTATTGCACTTTGTAGCATGTGTCAATGAGCTTTGCATAGTGGTAGCAGGTGTGATCATCGGAAAGTTGTCACATGGTCACGTGTGTGTGTGTGTGTGTGCGTGTGTGTGCGTGAGTGTGATTGATGTCTGTGAAAGTGTGAGCAAGTATGTGTAAGTATGTGTGTGAGAGGTGGATATAGCTATTTATGTCTGCCAACGTGGATAGAAGGGTTTTTGTCCTGGAAATGTTACTCCAGGAATTAAAGTTTGGCAAGTCCGATATTGATGCTGTCAGCTGGCTAGGTGGGTACAGGTGTTATCCACCTGGAATACTGTATACATTGATTGCCACCTGGCAAGGTGGATACATGGGTGTGCCGTAATGGAAATATGCATACAGTTGTTTGCAGCAATGTTTCTGTGTGTGTGTGTGTGTGTGTGTGTGTCTGTGTGTGTGTGTGTGTCTTTGTGCTTGTAAGCTTGTTTGTGTATGCTACTGTGTTCCAATGTTTGTGAGAGGTGGATACAGGAATTACCAGTTGTCAAGGTTGTTACAGGTTGCCCTGGCAGGGAAGTGTGGATACAGGGGTTGAAAGAAGGAGAGGTTGATGCACGACTCTCTGCTTGCCAATGTGCAGATAGTGTGTCTCCGCCTGTAAAGGTGTCAACAGGGATTGTCACCTGGCAAGGTTGATACACTGGGTTGTCACCTGTAAAGGTTGATACAGGGGGAAAGCCATACCTGAAAATTCAGACACAGTGTTTATGGCATGGCAAGGTGGATGAAGGGTTTGATGTATTAGAAGGTGTCATCAGTGGTTTGCCACATGTAAATAGCGGTCAACTCCTGTCATACTGGATACAGGGGGTTCTCACCTAGCAAGGTTTATACAGGTTGTCCATGTCTGTAAATGGGTATCCAGAGGTTGCAGCCTTGCAAGGTGTCTGAAGGGTTTGCCATCCTGCCAGGTGTAGACAGTGGGCCTATGCCTTGAAAGGTTGTTACAGGTCATGCACGCATAGAAATGTGGATACATACGGCCGGCCCATCAGCGCAGTGGTGGCACTACCGCTCGCGATGCTGGCAACCCAGGTTTGGGAACAAGCCTGGGGAGCTGGAGGGCCGGCTGGGGGAGAGAAGGCTGAGCGTCCGTGGACTGCTCACCTTCTCCAGGTAGGGAGGGGGGGTCAAGGTTCAGTAATTGACTGACCCCAGGTGGAGGCCTGGCGTACAGCAAGTGCTTAGCCACTCCAGAAGGGTCGGGCATGCCAGACATCGGTGGAGCTCTGCCTTGACATCAGGGCACATGGCACGCCCAGGAAAGAACAAGAAAAAAACACCTCCTTTGCTCCGGGTAGACAGAGTGCCATCACAGACCTCAATGGTCCCCTGCCTGTCCCATGCGGCATCCCAGAAGAGGTGCTGTTAGTTCAGGGTGCTTGGAGCCCCACCTTGTCCCCACCTGGGGGAAAATCCAACTCTACATGGGGGCACTGCCGCAGGGCTCCAGGTATGGAAGGAACCGAGGCAGATGCTAGGTGCTCCTGAAGAAGCGGAGGTAGGGGGGCAGGGGTAGGCGGAAAATAGAAAGGTTGTAAAAAAAAAAGAAAATGTGGATACATGGGTTGCATCCTTGACTGGTGAGTACTGTTACTGTAACCTTGAAATGTACATCATGGTGGTTGAAAGCTGGAAAGAGTGTGATACAGGGGTTCCCACATGGAAAGGTGGATCCAGTGGTTGTAGCATGGCATTGTTGATACTGGTATTGTCATGTTAATGTTAATACAGGTGCTTGTGACCTGTAAAGGTGGAGACAGTTGGTTCCACCATGGAAATGTGGATACATGTGTTTCAGCATGGCAAGCTGACTACTATTACTGATGACTTCAAATGTGGATACAGGGTGATAGTGACCTTGAAAGGGGGGATACAGGGTGTCTCCACATGCAAAGGTAGGTTCTGGTTTAGCAGCCTATAAAGGTGGTTACTCATACTGCCACATGTCAGTGTTGATGCAGGGTGTTGTCAGCTGGATATATGGATATAGGGTGTCCCCACAAGGAAAGGTGTATTCAGTGGTTGTAGACTGGCAGTGTTGATAGCGGTATTGCCATGGTAATGTGGATGCTGGGGGGTTCACACATGGAAAGCTGGATACAGGGCTGCCCCATATTGAAAGGTGGATACATTTGTTGCAGCCTGGCACAGTGACTACCATGACTACCAGTTTTCAATGTGGCTAATGCTGTTTTTAACCTGAAACTTTGGGGATACAGGGTGTCTCTACATGGAAAAGTGTATCCTGGTGTAGCAGCCTGGCACAGTTTATATTGCTTTTGCTGTCTGTCAATGTGTATCCAGGGTGTTGCCACCTGGATCGATGTACAGTATATAGGGTGTCCACACAAGGAAAGGAGGAGGCAGTGGTTGTAGCCTGACAGTGCTGATACCAGTATTGACATGGTAATGTGGATACTGGGGGTTGTCACCTGGAAAGGTGTATACTGGGTGACCTCACAAGGAAAAGGTGGAGGCAGTGCTTGTAGCTTAGCACTGCTGATAGTGGTATTGCCATGTTAATGTGCATACAGGGTATTGTCACTTAGAAAAGGGGGATACAGGGGGTCACCACATGGAAAACTGGAACCTGGTGTAGCAGCCAGTAAAGATAGCTAACGGTAATGCCGTCTGTTGATGTGGATGCAATCCAAAACAGTATATAATCGTTATGCCAACTGTTAGTGAACCATTGCATTAATGAATGGTCAACTGACATGTTTTGCCAAGTGGCAATTTGCTATTTCACCTTTCATTACTGACTGTTTAATAAGGAATGCACTGGTTCTTGTTTCTTGTTTTGTGCAAAGGCTGTTTTTTTTTTTTGTTTTTTTTTTTTATTTTGTTTACTATCCTTTTTGGCTGCAGGGGGCACCAACATCCACCATGGCCACGGACCTCCAACTCCCACCTCCTGTCATCAGCCTTACTTTTCAAGGCACCCCTGGCTTACCCACCAGAGGGCGGGGTTATGGCTACACTCACTGTAAGTGCCACAAGTCTACTAACTATCAGTATAGTGAGCCACAGGAGGATCATAGATACGTGAGGTAAGGCTTCATAGAGGTGGACATTGAACTGCAGGATTTTTCTACCCCTATAGGCAGGGTTGGGGATGTACAATGATGGCCAGTGTCTGCCTCACTCCTGACAGTTGTACTGCATCTGTGCGTTGCAACAACCCAGCCTACGTCGGGTGACGCTGTTGCACCGAACATGATGCCACCCTCCCCTCGGAGAAGGAGATCAGTGCAAGGGATGCTCAATCCTTCTGCCCCCCACCAGCCCTCCGAGGACCCGAGTCCTTTCCCAAATCCAGGTTGGTGGCATCAGAAGTGGAAATCCAACCACTGCGCCGGTGGGCTGGTGCAAAGCACCTTCTTAAGTATTACACTGCCTGTTAAATGACAATGTTACAAAGTTTGTGTATGGCCAAGCTTGTAATTGTGAATTAAAAAAAAATGACTTTATTACATTACTATCATGGCATTCATGTTTCATTTCTTGTCTGTACAGTTCCATGAATCTGTTCTGTCACGCATTCCAACGCTGACTTTGCAAGAAGTCTGTTCCCCGTCTACTTCTGGTACATATGTTGTAGCTCCACCTAGCATTGCGATCGAGTCACAGGAAAGTTTGATGGATGTACCCAGTGACAAGATTGCCACTGTCATGGATGTACTGCCTATGCGCACTGAGAATATTATGTGTGATGTTACCAGGGATTACCAAGGCGGAACAATGGAAATGATTTATGAGAACCCAAACAGTTCATACCTTGTATCTGACTGCTCCATCGAGTGTCAAGAAAGGAGCCTGGTTTTGCATGTTCCTGGTATGTCGAACTCCATGTCTGATTCTTCTTCATTTTTGCAAATTCCTAACAGTTGCTCATCTGTTAGAAGTGTAAAGACACAAGCTAATATCAACCCACAGCAGAGGGCATGACGTATTCAGACATCCTTGCCAGCTGGGGGATCACAAGCAAAGTGCTGCATGGTGTCTGTTGCCATACAGTGCAATGTTGAACATTTAGATGCAGTTGATGGGTGCCAGAAAATGAATGTTGATGACACTGAATGTGAATCAGATAGTGAAATCGAGTCATTGCCTGATGCCAGCTGTATCGCACTGGATTCTGATTATGATCCGGCAATGCCTCATGAACGAAAGACCAAAACAAGCCATCGAGACTCAGAAAAAAAAGTGCATATGCGCATTGATGCAACATATGAAGATGAGAACTATTTCATGGTTGCCGAGAGCTGCCTCGCATTACTTTTCCAGACCTGTAATGTTTGCAAATTGTCTACCACCACAGTCATAAATAGAGTTGTTGGAACAATGATTGAGGAACTGTCGACGTGCACTCGTGGTCACTTAAGAAGATGGTCAAGCCAGCAGATGCGTGACACAATGCCCGTTGGTAATCTTCTTTGCTGTAACGCTGTCTTCTGTTCTGGAATACCTCCAAGTAAAGCTTTGCGGATGGTCACTCAAATGCACATGCCTGCAGTATCACTGGTAACATACCATAATATTCAGCGCAGTTACATTGTTCCAGCCATTCAGAGTGTGTGGCACTGCCATCAAGAAGCCATTCTTCAGGAGATAGGTGATCGGCCATTGATTCTTGGCGGAGATGCAAGATGTGATTCGCCTGGCCATTCTGCCAAATATGGTCTGTACTCTTTAATGGATCTTCAGACAAAGACAGTCATCAGCATCAGCCTGATACAGGTAACTTTTCTTTTGCTGTTATGGATAATGAGGTGATCGAGTTAGGTACTTCACCATGTCCATTGTCCTTTATGTAAGGATCTGGCCTTGGTGCATAATAGCAGCAAACACCAGTGGTTGCTGTTGTCAAATGAGAAAAAAGCTGAAATACTGATTTTGTCTTCTTTTCTATTTTTTGAATAGAGTTCAGAGGTGAAGAATTCATCTGCGATGGAGTTAGAAGGTCTGACACGGGGTCTGAAGTTCCTGCAAGATTGTGGATGCAACATATCTCAGCTGGTCACGGACAGGCATGTCCAAGTCCGTGCATACATGCGCAAGTCACAGCCAACCATAAAACACTATTTTGACATCTGGCACATGTCTAAAGTTAAGTATAACTACCTATTTCATGTGCACGTCATGTGTGCCATACTGTATATAGTGGGTGTCAAGCTGTACTGCCGTCATTGGGGGTGGGTGATGATTGACGGCCGGGTGTTAAATAAATGTGTTTGATTGACACTGGAGTGTTAACTAAATGTTGATTTTCAGATTTATTTAACACCAGTGACAATAAACACATTTATTTTACTGTTTATTAATTCACACCTATTGCATATGTAACCAATAAGACATGACAGGGTGTGCAAGAAACATATTTTCCCGCACATCCATGTGCGTAATAAGACACGAGGCTTTGGCCCACTTCCTTTAGCCCCTGCCATTCCATGACATTCCATGTCTTATAGATATTTGCCTTTTTACTGCCAGACCTTTTTCCCCCACACATTGAAATATATATACACATACATGGGATATGACATGGCCTGACTGAAGATATCATATTTATCTTCATGAGAGGCCAGTGATATCATCATATGTCATGAGTGGCAAATCCATGAATGACATATCTTGATGTCACTGAGCTTGAGTGAAGATAAATATGATGTCTTCAGTCAGGCCATGTCATGTTCTGTTTATACAACGTATGTTTTGCCCCACCAGCACAACCCACCACATGCCCCTCTCAATGCAATGGGCGACATAAAGGTGATGGCCCTAGCAATACAACCCCCTTTACAGAAACGCTGCGAAAACAACAGATGTCATTTTTTGTTTGAAAAAATATCTGGTGTATTCTTGTATTTATGGCTTTTTTATAAAAAGAGTTATCCTGCCATGCCCCCCCCCAACACAACAGATTATATAGGGTATTCAAATATCTGGTTGATCATGTCAACTTTAAAGTTAGTAAAAAAAAATATCTGGTTGATCCTGCTAGTACTTAAAAAAAAAATTGTATTTTAAATGCTTATCAGGTTGATCCTGCCACTCTGAGCACTTTCTCTTTCCCTGTGTATGTAGCATGGCCGAGCACTATGTACACTGATGGTTGTTATATTGTCCGATGTTTTCTAGAAGGCACCTTGACTTCACAAAGTCAGAAAACACTGTGCTTTATGCACAGCTTAGAGTTCTTAGTTGAAAATAAAGCTACTGACTGCAGACACTCTGCAGCTAGCAAGTTCGCGGCTTCACAACAGCAGAGGGAAGAGCAAGCATTTGTTGCCTAGCAACAGATGCTCGCACTTCCCTCTACTGTTCCAAAGCTGACAACTCACTTGCTTCAGTCTGTGTGCAGTCAGCAGCTTTTTCGACAAAGAACTCTAAGCTGTGCATAAAGCACAGTGTTTTCTGACTTTGTGAACTCAAGGTGCCTTCTAGAAAATGCTTCACAATTTAACAACCATCGGTGTATATAGAACTCATCGCTACATACAGAGGGAAACAGAAAGTGCTCAGAGTGGCAGGATCAACCAGAGAAGTATTTCAAATGTGTATTTTTGGAAAATAATGGCAGGATGAACCAGATAATTACACAGATGACCTGAGAGCTGCATGTGTGGGTGGGTGGGGTTGGGTAGAGAGACAGCCATAGGCAGTAGATTGCCAGTGGGACATTCTTTCAGTTTGACAATGATGACATATAGGAATGCTAGGATATCAATTTTTATCCCTGCATTTATACAAAAACATATGTTGTGTGTGTGTGTATGTATGCGTGTGTGTGTATGTATGTATATATATATATATATATATATATATATATGAATGCTTGCTTGAACAGGTAAGCTGCTGAGATGTTTTAACTCCTAATGGAGTGTTTATGATTCCTATGTAGGAGTGATAAGCAATTGAGCAAGCTGCAAAGAAGAGGACTGTGGCATCATAAGACCGTGGATTAAGTCCATTACAAACCACATGTTTTGGGTGCACGACTCAACAACAATATAATAGTGATGGAACCATTGAGCCTTGCGAGTGTTCCAATCATATCTCTGAATGTTCACTCAAATCATGGTGACATTTTTAAGGAATGCTTACATCCTCCCATCACAGACAGTGATAAAGCTTGGTTGTGATCAGGATATAATAGTGATAGTACCCTATAGTCCAAACAAGCAATCCAGTGGTTACTGGCAAATGTTTGTAACATACAGATCTTTCTTTGTAGGCAGTGTGGCATTTAAGGTTGTCTGAAACATTGTCAGCAGTCCATACTTAACCCGTGATATACGCCATGTTTCGCCAGCCTACCAAACCTACGCTCTTGAAGTGTATCACAGTGTTGTGTGCCATTTTGCACCGAAATTTTTCCACTTCTTCTACTCAGCTATGTATGCAAGGTATTACTCATGTACTGTACATTGATTGCTGTGTAGAACTTATGTTAGAACAATATGACTGGTATCCTCCAGCCATCACTGTTATAGGTAACATTATGCGTATTTCCATCCTTTTGCATTTGGCACGGACATAATGCATTATTTTACAATTCTGGCACATGAATCCTTTCCATCAGTGCAGCATTTTGATTTCTGGTTGCACCTCCAGTGACCATGGTTCCAGAATGGACTTGGGGAGCTGTAGGGCCAGCCAGGAAGAGAATGCTTGACCGTCCGTAGACTGCTTGCTTTCTCTCTGGGGAGGGGATATGACTGAGGTCTTCAAATATCTCAAGGGAATGAATAGAGTGAGCCTCGAGGGTGCGCTTCATCAAAATGAGGTAGGGGCCAACAGGGTACCCTCAATGAGGCTGGACAGTGGGTGGAGAATAAGGGTGGGCAAACAAGGAGATGCTACTTCTCTGACAGGGTGGTGGAGCCCTGGAATGCTCTGTCCATGGCATTGGCATCTGGCACAACTGTGTAGATTGTTTGAGAAGGGTTGATAGGTATACGGTGCATCCTAGAGCACCGCTGGGTGTTGGGGTGGGAGACCTTGTAGGAGGGAGCGGGTGTTATAATGGTGTTCTGGTATGCACTGATCATCGAGGACGAGTCAATACACCATGCAGCCCAATCTGATGGTTTGTTACTATGTTAGACAAGAAGTTGTATATTAACATGACTGAAGACCTTGATTAATGGTAACAGTTATTGATGAGTGTGGCTGTTGAGTAATGGATTGTTCATGATTCTGATTTCTTATGTCACATCTCTATAATAGGTCAACTGTTTCACCTTGCAACACTTCTAACTGTGCTGCAATGTATACCTACTTTTCAGAAATGGTGGCTTCCAAATTGACTTTGCCTAACACTGTTTTCACTTTCGTAACAGGCACATCCTCGCTGTGTTACACTTCAGTGAGAACATTACAGAGAGCAGGTAATCCATCGATGGTACACCCAGTACCGTCACTTTTCCTAAGATGAAGAAAGGAGAAGAAGCCATTGTAAAACCAATAAAGACTGCAGCTACTATAAAGGTGGGGAACAAGGGGATTGTGATGTGAAAGTAGGTATTTGAGGGGTGGTGGGCACTGATTCCAGGAAACCGACTGGTTCACTGTCGGGCCAGGGGATGTAGCTGACATGTACAATGTGTGTAGGTTGTTTTCCTTCTGTTTGCTCACTCTCTTCTGTCTCCTTCCCACTGCTGAATGCATAGTCACATAAACTGGAGGTGGTGGTGGTACACTAATTAGCACTCAGCACCAAGAACTGAGATGCAGACAGAGGTCACTGCAGCAAGTTGCAACACTGCATTTGTTATTGGCGCACTGTGGCACATTAAAACATGGGTACAGCAAGAAAAGTACCTGATGTCTACACAGCTGTGTCTCGCTGTGTTACTGCGGATATGAATGGCTGCTGCTCACACTCAGTCCCAAACTGTTTAAAAAAATTTTTTTTAGGTTCATTGAGTTTGAAAATAGCTCATACATTATAGCTACATGCCCCACCCACTGCCACAAAAGTATTGCACATGATACTGAAGTATGAAACACTGATTGCATGTGGTAATGACTTCACACTCAAGGTGATTGCTTATCGTCACTCGTCGGCCGTGGAATTATTGTCATAAGTAGCACATGTGCCTCATGAGTGTGTCTCTCATCTACCAGACTATGTGCTGGAGATATGGTAAAGTTATCAGGATCAAGAGAACACCTGCATACCATATGCAAGGGCATCTGCACGAGGAGTTTCTGTACCAACTGCCTGTATGGTCTAAATATTAATCACCTGCAAGCAGGAACTCATCGGCCACCGCATTCAGATTCAGTGCAACAACAACATTGACCCCGTGATTGGAGAAATAATGTAATTTATACAACGCAGTTATTTTTCAAATTGTCTTTGAAGTCATGTACATAAAGTTGTGTAGCAGTAACATTCAGGGGATTAGTATTTGTAATGATGCCACTGTACGTTACAGTGTTAGGAAACATATACTTTGGACTATGTATCAGTGGCAATACTGTACTTTGAGACTACGTTACAGTCCATGCTACAAATGGCACTGCACTTGCCATCTGGACAAGTATCATAAAAATGATGCATTACATGAATCATGCGCAGGTACTGGTACAACATCCACAACCTGGATGTTTCTCAGCTGTGTTACTTATTCGTCTTTGCTTATGTTTTCAAATTTATCTATATAACCCTTTCAGGCATTACATTGGGTGACATGCACTGTCATAACAATAGTGTATTTTGAATTCCATGTTCCAGTCATGGTAGACTAACCCTGTGTATATGGAGGTCTTGATTACTTCACCAGTGTGTCAGCCAGGACCTCTGACATTTATTTCAATGACTGTGGGTTTATGCCACCCAGTCCTGGTGCGTTACCCGCCCTCAGAGACTTTAATGCATTCAGTACCCTACCCTGAATGATCACCCTGTCAGTTACCACATCCACACCACCAGTGACCAACCTCCCCACCACCTGAGGTACCCGATGTCTTTACTGCCCCATAAATACAGAACATAGTTACTTAGTTAGTGCTTCTGTCTGATGCACACACTTCTCTGACCACTACACAGGTGCGACCTTGGAGTTGCACAGTGTTACACAGTATGCAAGTGGTGGTTGTGGGATTCAAACGTAGATCTCCAGGTTTGCAGCTCAGATCCTTTCTAATCTTCAGTGGGTACAGATCCAATTCCTGACACCTCTGTTCCTACGGTTTCCCCTGCATACCATCATTATCTTGTTTTCTCTGTTCTGTGAACCCTCTCCATCCATTTAATGTCCTTTCGTAGGTGCTGTCTCCAGAACTGAACCCCATAATACTGGTGTGCCCTCACCATGGCCTTCTAAAATGGCAGCATCACCTCACTCCCCCTGCTAGTTATGCCCCACCCATTGCATGCCAATATTCCATTTTTCTTCCCCACTGCCTAGCTGCACCGACTAGCCACCTTGAGGTTGCTTGATATTAGAATACCAAGGTCCCTTTCCTGCTGTTTTGTTTTTAATTCCTCCCTTCTATGGTAAGCTGTTCTCTCTGTTTTTATGCCACAGGTGCATCACAGCACACTTTGTGGTATTGAATTTTAGTGGTCATGCTTCAGATCATCCCTCCTAAATCTCCAGGTCATGCCTCATGACCTCAACCCCTCCCCCCCCGGGTGTCCACCGTAGTGCAGATTTTCATATTATACACGAATAGGCGCACCATTTCCTCCAGACATTCCACTATATCATTGATGTAAGCAATAATACATCACAGGGTGAGTGTTATTGGGATATAACGGACCACCCAGGGGTGTAATGTTGCCCAACATCACAGGCAGAGGGCCTTATAGACACTAAAAGGTCCATTATATTCCGTTAACGCCAACACTGGAGGGTATTATTACAGTTAGAAAATGGGCAATAGTTAGCAGTTTTATGTTATGTTTAAAAAAAAAAAGGAACATAAAAAACATTACAAATCAGTTTTGTTGTAAAGTACTTCCTTTGGCATAGTTGCCAGTATATGGTGCTGCTGTTGCCAGTAGGTGGTGCTGCCATTAGTGATGTGCATGTCTCTTCTCACCCCCACCCCCCATTGGGAATGTGATATAATCTGTGGTGCTCTCTGCTGTTGCTGAATATGAACTGTATCAGCGATTTGTGTATGGAGGTGATGGAAGCAATTAGATGTTCCCACCCACATCTGGAAGGTAGTCATCTGACATCTTCCCCTACATGTTGCAGTGCCTCTGGTATCCACTGATGGCTGCTGCGATGCAGGCTATCCCTGGAATCCTCCCTGAGAGAGGAGATCATTTCTCCAGAAGCTCAATTCTCTGCCTCCCCTGCTGACCACTGGTGGTCCCGGCTCGTTCCCGAACCCGGGTCACCAGCATGACGTGAGGTGTGGCATCCAGCACCTCAACCCTCAGCACCACGGGGCTGGACTCATCACAGTGTTCTTTGAGTGTGACCAAAACCATTGCACTGTTTTTGTTCTTTCTAAAGGGACATTAAAATACAATTACACTTGTTTATTTTATTTTTATTTATTTTACCAATTGAGACACACTAAGCTGAAAGCTTGTTTGCAGGTGCAACCTGGGAGCACAAGGAAGTTAAGTGACTTGCTCAGGGTCACACAGTATGCAAGTGGGAGCTGCGGGATTCAAACCCAGGTCTCCAGATTTGCAGCTCAGAGCCTTAAACCACTGTGCCATACTGCCTCCATACTTGTCACTGATACAGTTTATTAGATTTAGTACTTATACTGATTTAGATACAGATGAGTACAGCAACTGTATTATTTGTTGACAATTAACGCACAGAATGTACAGTTGATCATTAAAGGGACAAGATAATCAACATATCTTATATTTAAAGTCAAATCACACAGTGGAACAATACTATTGTAACAAACACAGTTCAATGATTACAGTGCCTGTTAACCCACAATTTTAGACGGTAACCATAATTAGTGCAATCTTTTCTTTGAAAATCAACTCACTATGTCTGATAGTAACCATTAACATAATAAATGATCACCACTTTATATGTGACCAGTAAATATTATGTAACTGATAACCATGTCTTTACAAATCACTTTGGGCATAATGAATGGCTGGTTTTTCTTGCCAGAGTCGGCAGCAAAAGGGGACATTGGCTGCATCGGTGCGGTGGGCTGAACGTGATCCATTTCAGGCCACCGTTGGGGGTAAGGCAGAGAGTTTGGCTGCATCGGCAGCAAGGGCAGCACGACCAGAGGGAAGAGAAGTAATGGAGGCAGTACAGTGGAAAGCGGTCCACTGCTGTTGATGGTGAAAACAGTACGGGAGAGCGCTGATGGAGTGAGGGTGCTGTGATTGGAAGCAGAGGATGTCGAAGGAATCTGCCAGACACTGAGGCGGAGCGACAGGGACAGTTCCAGCTGGGAAAGGAGAGAGAGGAATTGGAGGGTTCCACCAGGGTGTTAAGTGCACATATGGAGGAGACAGGGGTTTGGAAAAAGAAGGATGGGAGGAGTGGGCAGATGGAGTTCGGTGGGGTAACTGGGGTGCAATGTGGGAAGAAGAGGGTTGTTTGCCCTTGATAGACTGCATCTGAGCTATGAAGGGACAGTTGTGTTGAAGAGTAAAATGGACAAAGTAGAAATGAGGGAACCTAGAGACAACAGGGAGGGGTCAAATGGGGAGGATAGGGAACCAGTGCAGTAAGGCAGTAGGGAAGGGAAATGTTATGCTTGCCTGCATTGCAAGGGGCTTTACCAGCTGAAGGAGAGAGGTGCTACTGCTGCTGCACAGAACTATGGTGCTGCCACACCTGCAACATGGGGTGCAGCTGTGTATACCGCATTTATGGAGGGATGTTGAGATGATGGAGTGGATTCAGAGAACAGCAGGTAAGATGGTGAGAGGGATGCGAGGGAAACCATATGAGCAGAGGTGGAGGGAGCTGAATCTGTACCCATTATAGCCTAGAAGGTAGAGGGGGGACATGATTAAGACTTTTAAGCAATTAAAAGGGATAAATACAATTAAGAAGGGGAGCTTGTTCAAAAAGGTGGATGGAGACAACACAAGGGGGCATAGCCTCAAAGTGGGAAATACAGTGGCAGTGTCAGAGGGCAGTTCTTCATGGAGAGAGTGGTGGAGTCCTGGAACATACTGCCAGAGGAGGTAGGGATCAGCAATGGTGGGGGGATTCAAGACAGCAGAATATGACTGCATTCTGTGGTACAACTAACCATTACAACAGTCATCGGATACGGCAAAGTTAGATGGTTTGAAAAAAACTGCCCATGAAACAAAGTTGGGCTAACATTGACGCCTACAAAGACAGCTTGCAAAAAAAAAAAGACAGGCAGCATGCAGCATGAGGTATGGACACCATGGTGTCCTGTGTCCCACAGCACACTTGCTGAATTCCAGTACCAGCAATGCTACAGCAGTTTCTGTTCTACAGTGGTCCCCCTACCCCCAACATCAACAATCACTGATCTTATGCCATCTGCCACCACTCGCACAATAGGCTGTACAGTGCAACATAACCCTTGGATGTACTTCCCGCAGTCCTCCCAACACCTGGCTCAAACCACCACCATGACCAGTATTGGCCAAAAAGCACAGCACTCAATAATCCTCAGCAGCTGATGCACAACACAGCTGCTATGAATAAGCATGTTGCCATGCTCAGGGTATCGTGTTCATTCATTGTAACGTGGCTGCGGGCTCTCTTTTGATCACTAACCTTATTAAATGGATATGTTGTCTACAACAAAACAGTAGTATAATTTGGTCTGCTATGCAACACAACACATATATCATTAGCTGTGGACCAAGTTTAACAATAAACTGAACATTACATTACAATGTATAACAAACTAATAACATGTATTTAGATAACAGTTAGTCCTCAGCACCATGGCATGGTTCTTAGAAGCCTGTATACTCTTCTGATGGGAACGCAGCCCTAATTGCAGACATGACACAGGAAGGCAGGACTCTTCGATTATGTCTTCCGAGCCAGCGCCAGATCCACCACACAAATTTGCGATATGCCACAAAGCGAAATGACCTGTGTAGCGTAAACAAGAAACATACATTGAGCAAACATGACACAAGGAGAGTGTACTACAGTGGTTAAATGATGAGGAACTACCAATAAAGAATAGTCATGACCTGTGAGGGAGTACAGGCAAACACAGAGGGGACATGATTGGGTCCTTCTAGTACTTAAAAGGAATAACAAAGGTGAATAATGACAATCCCTTTACGTAACTTACTTACTTACTACTTGACAGCAGAAACAGGCCACACAGTCTTTCAAATCTGCTGGAGTGTGCAGCTAGCTACCTTTTTTTAGCTGCTGCTCCACACCCCTTCACAGTCCCCCTCCCACTCAGATGAACGTCAACCGACTTTGCACTAGATAACGCTGTTGGTGAATGGGTGATATTTGCCATGACACTGGTCAAATTACCAGATTATTTTCATTAAGTGCCATGGTATCTTTAACACCCACCTGAACTACCACCAGAACATGCATATGGGACCTCAGTTTAATGTATCATCCAAAGACGGCACAACACAAGTGCAGCATCACCATCATGCTGCACCACAGTCTGAATATTGTGATGTGTGGGAATGGAACACACAGCCATCTCACAACCCAAGTATCATGTGCAGGAATTGAACTCATGGCCCTCTGACAAGACTGTATTCAACCAGCCTCACAGGCGAGTGTGCTACCTGCTGAGATACTGACACCGGTGAAGCTTGAGTTACAACGCGAACACGATGGGAGCACAGTGTTCTGCAAGAGGGAGGTAGGTTTAGGAGGGCGGTCAGGAAGCACTTTTGAACACTTCTGTGATCATACAGGTGAAAGTTTCAGAGGCAAATGTTAATCCACTTTCTTACATAGGGGTGTTGATTATGTGGTACCTGTTGCATCTAGAAGTGCTATTCAGTATGACATTGTGCAGTTTCAAAATTGGGGGTAAAGGATAACATAGGGGTGGATTGTGATTTTAGGAACTGCAAGCTATAGTATAAGGCTACAAGCCCCTCAATAGGACATACTACAATGAACATTAATAGGAACATACGACGAAGCCAGCAGAAGAAGGCAATTTGGTCTGTCTGGTCTGCTCGTATTGCTGCATCCACAGTTTGAAGTACTGTCCCTGCCCTCCATCCACACTCCTCCCATCCTCCCTACCCATGATCCTTACCTTCCCCTTATGCCTATCCCAGTCTCTGTTAAAGCTCTCCACTGTCTTCAACAAGATCACCTCTTCCGGCAGCACATTCCAAGTGTCCACCACCTTCTCTGTGAAGAAGTGCTACATGATCTCCCTCCTAAACTTCCCACCCTCCAGCTTACAATTGTGCCCCCTCGTGTTATGGTTGACACTCAGCTTAAAGAGACTCTCCTTATCCACCTTATTTATCCCTTTCAAGTACTTGAAGGTCACAATCATGTTTTCTCTCCCTCTCTCTCTATCCTGTCTTCCAGTGAGTGCATGTTCAGTGCCCTCAGCCTCTCCTCATATGCCTTACCCTTCTGACCCGCTATCATCTTTGTAGCCATACTGTGGACCTTCTCCAGCAGGTTAATTAATGACTTTATTTGCTGGCAGTTTTGTATGCTTGTTTGTTCATATAGTTCTACAGGCCTAGAATATTACAACAATGTGTATAATTCACAATCTTCATGAAGTATACATCGGTATTACTAAGAAACGAATAATTAAAAAATATGACGTTGCTGAAGATATAGGTAAATTTTACCAACATACTCAATTTAACATTCAGTGAGTAGACCAATAAGGATTGAAAATGATAATGATGTTGGCAAGGAACAAAGCAACTGCAGTAACACTTATGCTTCAGTCATGAACTACAAGGGTTATCTACTGATGTGGGATAATAAGACTGAAGGACATGTAAGGGATGCTTGACATTCCAATGGGCACCTCACATACTGTTTTACTGAAGGTCATCTTTTCAATGGTGATGTACTGACCATGGGCGGAGGATCAAGCAAAACCAAACCGACGCAGTACAGAGGCGGTGATCAATAGATGCCATTGGGTAATGCAGAAGACTCAAACAAGGTTCCAACAAAACTGGTTGCTGTGTTTACATTAAACAGTAACGAGCAGGTGGCTCATAACAGAGGCTAAATGGTGGTTGTTGTGGTGGGGGGTGCCGTTGTATCGTGGGACACGTTGTGTTGGATGTAGGTCAGCGGGGACTCCTGGTCATACATACATACAAAGTAAAGAAAAAAGGGCCAATGTCACAAACAGTTTAGGTGAATGATTCTTCACCTTGTGCACCACCATCAACCAGGGTTCCATAACAAACTAGGTAGCTGGGGTGCAGTCACGATTAGGGTGTGTGATAATGAGAAGAGAGAGCTGGGTATCCTGTCCCAAGAAGGGGTGCAGTCAAGTTCAAGGTCAAGTTTATTGCAGGAAAATTCCATTGAGCAAGCTTATTCACAAGGAGGTCCTGATATATATAGACTAAGCAATGTACAATACAGATAGGTAATAACAGTAAATACATGAAACATTACATGATAGAGGCTGAATATACATACATACAAGGCTCCACAATGACAAGCGCAGGGGGTGAACACTCATTTAACACAGGGAAATGAATAACAGGTTGCATACTGATAAATGAAACATGAGGACTGATGTATGCAATACATATATTTTGGCAGCTAGGACAAACAGAATACAACTGATGAGGGGAGTAGGAGTGATTTGATAGTGTAGCATTGGAATTTATTCATTGGGAGGCCAGGAGTAGATGGGAAGGGAAAACAATTAATATGGTAAGGCAATTATATCTTACCCGTGTATAAAAATGGCACACGTGGGGAGGAGAGAGATTTAATGACAGCTACAGGTGTCTTTTATTTTGGCTGAACTTAGCAATTTGTAAAAGTTGATTGAAATTGTGCTAGTTAGTTTCAGTATGGATTGCAATTGATTCCAAATGGAGGGAAGAGCATATGTAATAGCACGTTTACCAAAGGAGGTCTGCATCCTTGGTATATCAAGCATAATAAAGTCAGATTGCCTTAACGAGTCACCTGCCTGTATTACTGACATCACCGAATGGAGGTTTGGAGATGGAGCAGGCAGACAGCAGAGTGACTAGAATGGAGGGGCTGCAATGTTATGTATCAACATGTGTTTTCCCAGTCACCCGGCATGCAGAGGTACACTGAGATCAGTCTTACAGGTTACCTGTACTTTGTCTGAAGCAAGCCAGAGCATGAATGGGCATCATGCAGCTCTGCATGTGTGTGTTTCTGTCTCCACCCCCCCCCCCGAGACACTGTGGGTGTGCAGTGTTCCTGCACCTCTAAAAAGCACAGGGAGATAAAAATGAGGGAGAAAGACAGCAGGAAAACATTAAAAGCACAATAACAAGTTCGACCTGCTTTTGATTTGCAGCAGTAGGCCTGTTTACCATTAGTAATGTTAGTACAGTTATTTTAGGTGGTTGTACTGTGGCAGAACACCAAAAACTGTGGTACTGCAGACAGAAATAGTGGAAGAACACAAAATAGTTCCCACATTTTGTGACTATAATTCCACAATTTTTGTTCCATTTCTCTCCACATACGGCCCACATTATAAGCACAGTGACACAAGACACAGTGTGCCATTATAGGGGATTAATCAACACCTCAGGTGCTGTGAGGACACTCTGCCTGCAGCCTATGCCTCACAACTCACCAGAGGTGTTCATTAATCCCCAATAACCACACACCCTGTCATGGGATATTGCTTACAAAATATATATAGGGAAAAAAGTAAAAATGTAATAAATTCATATACTCACTCGTCCAGAGGAATGGCATCGCTAGAGGTCCCTCCATAAATTCATATTCATAATACAATATCAGAATCACATTTCGGCTGAGACAGTTCTCCCTGAAGCAATCAAGTTCAGTGATGCAGGCAACCTCTTCCTCTTCACATTTGGCCATCACAGCAGTCACCTCATGGCAGCAAATGCACTCCACCAATGTCTCCATTCTAGTACAGTTGCCACACTGGCACCTGCAAAACCAAAGGTTAGATGTATTAGGGCACAGTACCGATAGTCAGAATGAATGCCATCATATTTCAGGGTCCAGTTACTGCATCAAACTGTATTGCACTAAACACTGTTCTGGGTACACACAACATATAACTGTCAACCAGATATGGAAGTGTTGTGCGCATTAGCACCTCATCTAAACATGAATGCCATACATGCCATTGTACTGCAGTATGGCTGCCTGGTTACCATGGCAATACAGTGTCCAGTCCTGCCCGTAGCGCCATACTAAAGATGGCCCCCCCGGGCCATATCCTGCTTCACGTAACTGAACAGCAACGGTCCTCAGCGGTTCCCCATTTCCTGTCCATACCACATCGCTGTGACAATTCAAACACCCAATCCATGATGGTCAAGTGCCCCCCCCACACTACCACACCCATGTCGGCAACCCAACCCCACCCAACTTCCATGTCCCAGCAGTGGATGTCTGTAGGCGCCCCGCAGAACCCACCCTCAGCCATCCTCAGCTGCCTGCCGACTAAGCTGTCAGTGAATGACAGCATATAGTATGGCTGTCAACCAGTTGGACTGTCAATGTGTACTGTAAGCTGTCATTCACGTCATGGTGAGTGACTTTGTGTTGCCAACCTCGGTGGGTAAAATGGCCTATGGCAGGGTTGGGGGGCACTACTGTACCATGGAGTATTTACAGTATATTATCATTAATGGACTATGGGCAGGGAGGGTATCTACTACAGTACCAGGTATTGGTTAGGTGTTCTTCATTTCTTACAGAAAGGAATATGACCAGGAAGGGGGGAACACTATACTAAAGAACACAAAATAAGGAGATTCACACAGAACAAATGAGACAACACGATAAACAATTTATTCAAACACACATATAACGACTCCCCCATGCTTCAACCACTATACTACCAGGGAATGGTTTTTAGTCATGTACTTATAGGCAGGGAGGGGCAGTAAATGACAAGGTACTGGTTAGGTGTGGTGGATTCATTGCAGAACAGGTTATGGGCAGGGGGGGTGGCCAATAGACTACCAGGGAATGGTTTGTGCTTGTGTATTACCAAAGCGTAATACAGGCAGGAAGGATGTTTGGTGCATTCAGCCCTTGCAGGGAGCAGTATGCATTCAGCCAGGCACATCCCTGCTAGGGGAATGCAAATGGGGCCATAATAACATGCAAATGGACACATTGAGCCTTGCATGCCGAATTGTCCCATTTGCATGTCTGGGGCTGTGAATACAAACATCTTCCCAACATGACTGGGGAAGCAGCCCCACATCTAGGGATGGTCGCAATCGTGGTATGCACAGTGCAGATATACCATGGGGCATCTTCAGGCACATGCTCTGTAAATACCACAGTTTTGTGTAGGTACAGCTCAGGGGCCTGGTACAGATGCGATGCAAGGAGCGCATCTCATTTTAGAATTTCCACATATATGTAACGGGCACGTGGTAAATATGGAGTACTTGCTATCACTGTGAACATCAATGCACTGTTAGGAAATGCCATTGCATTCCATATGTAAACAATGTGAACACATGTAAATGAATGTGACTGGTCGAAGTGCAATGAAAACACAGGGGTGCCACGATAAGAAACAACAACTACAAGACTTTGTGTCAGGTCTTTCTTTACATAAAATAAATGGAAAGTGAAACACAGGCTAAGTAACTTGTGGAATTACACAGTACATCCTAACAGGAAAAAAATTAACAGGATGTCTATACAAATCATAGACACTGAATAAATCATTGCACACGTACCATGAACATTAATTAAATGTGTCGGCATTGTGTCCCTATGCTATGCAGTACACTAACACAAATAAAGTTTACATGCATTCTTTAACATAATCAAAACATATACTGCATATGTGAGGGTACTGCTGTGAGGTGGGATATGAAAGAATGTCATTCCTGATGTGAACTAGCACTTATGGGGAACTGGTACATAAGGAGACACATAAGGGGGCTATAGCCATTGCAGACAACAGGATTGCCATTACTGCTGCTTTCTGAATCAGCTCTACCATAACTGAAATACATGCTTGCACAGAACATCACAAACCCTAATCTTTCAGATAAATAAAAAAAAAGGGTACTGCCATGAACAGTAATGCATGGATAGCTGAAGCAGTCATTCACCCACCATTGGCTTGGTTCTTCAATAGTCTGGCCACCCACAGCTACTTCAGAGCTGTCCGTTTCATCTTCGGAAGTACTTGCATCGGCTGCAGCAGCATCTGCCAAAACTTCAGACCGCAGAGGCTCAAACATGTGTGGTTGAGCAACAGCCAACAAATCAAATTCCTCACTAAGGTCAGGAACATCCATCTTGGCCATACTTGCTCTGCTTCCTCCCATTCAAGTCGCGCTACAATGACGTCATCGTCTCGCAACGCGCATGCACGGGACTCGTTACTGGAGATTCCTCATTAGCGTGGAGTTGAAGACAGGCACCCTAGAAGAATAAAATATAAAGCCCAATTCTAAAAAAGGAAAAGAAATTAAGGAATTAGGACTCCACACACCAAACAACAACAGCAAATGCTGTACATTTGTCCACAATGGTGAGCAAACACACAATGAATGAAAATGTCTGTTTATTTGTCCTTTAACAATAAAGGTAAATACAACAAATGGACACCTTGGACCATGTTATGCAAGGCTATACACAACCAGAGTACCCAGACAATGGCAGTAAATTTAGAGGATAGTAGTAGTGCAATAGGCAGATCTATGGCTAGTGAGACAACAGTATTATGAGCACAATAAACTAAACATCAATCTGTATAGACTATGGATATGCAAAGCATGATTACAAGCGTGACCCAGGAGGTAGTATGGAGTACTTAACATTGGCTGGGGCAAACAGCAAGGGTACTAGATAGGGCTCTGTGTGGGCCAAATAGTATTTTCCAATACCATGAATAGTAGGCTTCCCAGATGTTCAGATGCATTTCGAATAGTTCAATATTCGGCCACTATTCAGGAACTACTGTTCGGTGAGATTTCCAAGTCTCTCAGAGGTTTGTTGGCCAATCAAAAGCTGTTTCTGGAACTCAAAGACAAGTACACAATGTGACTTCTTCACGCTGAGCTGGTAAAAGACAGGAGACAGTGGTTTCTGAGAGCTGTTCTGGAGTACTTCTGAGACAAACTTGCTAAAAAAGAAATAGATTTTTACTTCACAGGCTTTTTTTAGGTTAGTATAATTTGTCTGATCAGTGTCAGAAAAGCTGTGTTTGGTTTTCTGACAGGTATTTTGTCCTTATTGCTGTACTCAGTTACAGGGACTAGGAGGGCTGTCTGCTAACACCCCTTCTCTGCTGCTCTCTAACACAGCTCCAGTGTGATTCTTTTGGGTGAAGCACATTTTTTTTATTTCATTTTGTTTTGCTGTTGTCTGGTTCCAGGCATGGTTCCCTGCATGACTGATGAGGGTGTCTGCTAACTCCCCTCCTGCAGGTCACTGCTCCTGATTTGCAGTATACATGCATGATGCTTGATTTTGTGAGGTTTTGCCCTGCATGTGCATGCTTAACATATTTTCCATGAGGCTTATCCCCACGTGTGCACACAGATTTTGAAATAAACTTCTTCAGTTCTAAGCCAGTCAGGCTTGACTCACAGAATTATTATTGTTAGTCCTCTGGTTCTGGGCTTGGATCCCTGTACACATGAGGAGTGTGTTGACTGACTCCCCACACATCCATAGCCCACTGCACACAATTAACCTGTGCATGTGAAATATATCCCCCCAAGTCTATGCTGTGTGTGTGCACAGCTGTGCACATGCTTGTTTTTGTTGTTGTTGTTGTTATTTTGTAATTAAACCATTGCACTTAGTGGGGCAGCCTAGTCTCACTGAGTTGACTGCATGTCATCTGTGTTCCTTGCTCGGTTCCATGTTTGACTGAAAAGGTTGCCCTATTCTTCCCCTTCTTAGTAGCAGTGTTTTTTATTTGCTGCTGCTTTTTTGTGGTATAGTATGACTGTTGAGGTTGGCGTATTACTGCAGTTCCACAAGCACTAAGTAGAGCATCACACACACACACAGGCACTGTGTAGTAATAGTTCACACTATGAATATACAACCCTTAAAGGGAAGGGAAGGGGGAAGGGAACATTGTTTAACCAGGAGAAGTACACTGAGCCAAAGCTTGTTTCCAGATGCAACCTGGGAGCACAAGGATGTTAAGTGACTTGCTCAGGATCACACAGTATGCACCCAGGCGGCTATGGGATTCAAACCCAGGTCTCCAGATCTGCAGCTCAAAGCTTTAACCCACTGCACTATACTGCCTAAAGAAACACACACCATAAATAAGTGACATTATAATGAATGACACTGAGATGCCCTTGTAACAAAACAATCCAAAACTAACATGCCCAAGGATGAAACACTGCATCAGCATTATAAAACATTGTTCATACAGTGTCACTAGACAGTATGCAGTGCAGTATCTTGCAAAATTACTGCAAAGTGCTGCAGTATACTGCAAGGAGCAGTGTAATTCGAAGGCAATTAAGCCCTCAAGTCATCCAATATTTTGCGACAGCATTTATTGCAAAGTACTGAACTGTCTTGCTCAACTGTATATTATTGATACATAATACAATTCCAGAGAAGGTGATGAGATAGACTACATAGACAATGATAGACAGGGGTCTCTTTATTAGACAGTCTCAAATATTGTTCTCCCCAAGCAAGTCTTTTAGTTCTTGCAGTGTTGGGAATAGAACTACTACTACTAATACCACCAGCAGTACTACTACTACTACTACTACTACTACTACTACTGGTGTCACCACCTATTCCATCTATACATTCACTGTCAAATCCTTTTGTGCAATAGTAGGAGTTAATTAGAGCATGCATGCTTTGTGCAGGAAGCAGCAGACAACACCACCAGTGTTCTCACTGCTATCACTATGGCTGCTACATCCACAGCCAGTGTGCTTGCCACCACCGGTGCCATTCTTGCAGCAGCCACTCTTTCAGCTGTCACCACTACAGCAGCCACTGTTACCACTATGTCTATGCTCATGGCCAAAGCACCGTCTATCCCATGTCTGTGACCATGAACATCCTCCAGTGCTGACCCAATGCAATGCTTGATATTATTTTCAGAGTGCTATGTGTGTGGTGTGGTGGATCGAGTGTGCCGCATGTTGCTTGTGTTGCATTAATGAGAGTTCTATGTTGGTGGTTGAAGTGTCATTGAGGTATATATGCTACACCAGGTTCAATGGGTGATTAATGGTGTTGATAAAGTGCTTTTTTAAAGTTTCCTTTAAAAAACACCTTTTCTAGCTGAATACCGAATACCTGGGACCCAAATGTCGAATAGTCAGCCAAATATTCGGGAAAAGGTATTCGCACAGCCCTAGTACTAGGTGAGCCTGATAGGGAGAGGGAGAGGGCAATACATAGCAATTTGGCCTAAGGTCAGTGTATCACCAAGAGTCAGGTACAGGATCAACGAGCAAACAAGTGGAGACTAGATGGGAGGATGCAATTGTAGCTGGCAATTCCTTCTTAGAGTGATCAAAGTTACAATACCATTATATTGCAGGAGTGTACTGCAGCTATGCAGTGAGGATAAACAGTCTGTGCAAGAGAAGCAGAAGCAGAGTGGTTGGCAAACAGCAAACACCTGGCTCACTCCGGGCAGACTCAAGTTGATGCCTTAGCACTGGTCCACTACAAGGAGGCTGCAGTGCGGAGGCTGCTTGGGCCACAGTTCCTTAAGAAGGACAGAGCCCCAACCTTTATACTGAGGGCTCTGTGTGATTGGCTGGCTCCCACAGAGGGGGCTGCCCATCTGCATGGGTCCCAGTGCAGAATTCCTGGTCTCCGATAGGATCGTGGAGGAGGGGGTAGCCTGGTGTAGCTGAGTCTATCCTCTCAACTCCTAAGGCTCAATCCAATAGCTGTTGAGGTGAGCTGCACTGTGAAAAAGTGGTGTGCAGCTGCAGAGACAAACAAAAGCTGCAAAGTCCTTGGAATTTGTGGGCTTCCACAAGCCACATCCTAGATATTGAGGGATCCATGTGATTGACTGGCTCCCATGGAAGGGGCTGGCCATCTGTAGGGGATCCCAGTGCAGACACCCTGGTCTCCTGTGCGATAGTGGAGGAGGTAGCCTGGTGTAGCTGGGGCTACCCTCTCAGCTCCTCAGAGTCAGTTTGATAGCTAGTCAGGTGACCTGCTCTGTGAGCAGGTGGCCATTGGCTGCAGAGACAAAAAAGAGCTGCAAAGTCCTTGTAATTCATGGATTTCCATAAGCTATACTCTGGATATCGAGGGTTCTGTGTGATTGGCTGGCTCCATGGAGGGTTGGCTATCTGCAGGTGGTCCCAGTGCAGAAGCCCTGGTCTCCGGTGCAATCATGGAGGAGTGAGTAGCCTCGTGTACCTATGGCTACCTCTCAACTCCTCATGGTCGGTCCAATAGCTGGTGAGGTGAGCGTGCTGTGAGCAGGCAGTGTGCAACTGCAGAGACAAAGAAAAGCTGCAAAGTTCTTGGAAGTTGTGGGCTTACAAGCCCCACCCTAGATATCGAGGGCTGCGTGTGATTGGCTAGTTCCTGTGAGGTGGTTGGCCGTCTGCAGGGGGTCCCAGTGCAGAAGTCCTGATCTTCAGTATGATCATGGAGGATGGGGTAGTCTAGTGTAGCTGGGGCTGCCCCTCAGTCCTCAGGGTTGGTCTGATAGCTGGTGAGGTGAGCTATGCTGTGAGCAGGTGGCGTGCTGCTGCAGAGACAAAAAGATCTACAGATTCCTTGGGATTTGTGGGCTTACAAGCCCCACCCTAGATGGTGAGGGCTCTGTGTGACTGGCTGGCACCTATGGACTGGGTTGGCCATCTGCAGGTGGGTCCCAACGCAGAAGTCCTAGTCTCCGGTATGATCGTGGAGGAGGGGGTAGCCTGGTGTAGCTGGGGCTACACTCTCAACTCCTCAGGGTTGGTCCAATAGCTGGTGAGGCAAGCCACACTGTAAGCAGGCACCGTGCAGCCATAGAGAAAAAATATAATAAACCCCATCATCCTTACATGGCACGCCTCCCTCCCAGGACCCAAACTGCAGAGACAGGATGCACATGTCCCCCCCCCACCCCCGCTATAGCCCCAGCATAATATATGAACTGCTAGGTACCCCAAATTCATTCAATAAACACAGATAACTCAAGTTACTCTCTCTGTACACATATTATGTGTGTAGCCCCTCTTCAGCACCGTTCTGGAGGGCCACTACCTGTTTTGGGCCCGACCAAGCACAAGGGGCTTGGGTTTCGATAGCTGACCTATGGGGGTCCTTTCACAAAAGTTAAAATAAAATGGCAGTGCCTCTACCCAGAGTACATATTAGTGGCTCTGATTAACTGTGGTACAACTCCCTGGGATGTCGTACCAACCCACCTCCCTAACAGTTACCCCAAACATGGACTTACAGTAGTAGCCACAGACATTGCCAGCTATTTCCAGATATTTCATGAAATTTCTAAAGAGTTTCTCTCTGCTGCCCCTACTGTAGGACTGGAGAAAGCATTAGATATATCTGGAAAAATCACAAAAATTTCGGGAAATAGCTGGCAGTGTCTGTGGCTTCTCTGTACCAGGATTCAAACCTCCCTATTTAGTTATAACATTTACCTTTCACATTTTATCCAATAATGTGTTTACTAAAATTAGGTTCTGGAATTATCTCTTCTGCAAAACAATAACATTTCGGTTTATTTCAGGGGAGGGCTTAGGATGGAGTAAGTGGAATAGAGTTTAAACAACATTTTAATTTGTATTTCCCAGAATCACACTTCCCCTTCTGATTCAAACCCACAGTTTAATCATTGCAGCCACTAAATTTAATTAAACTAGCTAACTGCTGCAGATGTGACCCAAGCCCTGACCCACAAGTCCCAGTTTAATAAAAACCCAAAGTCCTGTCACTGGGAACCCAGATTCTAAGTTGCAGGCCTGAGGTACAACTGGTAGCTGGCATTGGTGTGCTTAAAGAGGTTAATTTTTTTTCAATTTAATATACTTTATTAGATTTTTATAAAGTAATGTACAGCAACTGAACAGTACGTACCACAGGATAATAACAGCTTCCCCCCTTTTTATTGACAACCGTTAAATACAATCAATCATGTAAAAATGCTGTAAACCATATTGCAGTTAGGCCAAATAGTTGACAAGACAAGTCTAATAAAGATCAGGCTTAGTTAGAGACCTAGAGTATATCCTAAGGTACCCCCCCCCACCCCATGGAGCCTCTACTGGATTCATTTCTCACTCAAGTTGCCCCGAGTTTCCGTCAGTGCAAGCCAGGCAGGCGAAGATGAAACACTCACTATGGGTATTCCAACGAGATGAATATGGAATCTCCAAACCTGTTGTTATGTGTTGATATTCCAAAGGGTGAAATTCATGATGGGTAGAAAGGGCCAGCAAAGGGCTCCACCTCTTATTAAAGGTCTCAGACGGTCCTGCCAGGAAGCAATATGTCTTTCAAGTTCCAAAGCTTGGAGAATTTCGCATGCCATTCCCGTAGAGAAGGGCTGGTTTGGTCAAGCCAATGGTGAGTGATAACAAGTTTGGCTACTGCTGAAATCAAAGACATAAAGGCTTTCCAACATTCAACCATGTCACTGGAAAAGTGGCCAACCAGACAGACTTGCTGGTTAAAAAAGGAGTCCAGGCCTAACATGGGGTACAGCGTCCTCCTGATTGATTGCCAAAAGGGAACCACTATGTACAGTCCCAGAGAATGTGTTTAAGGGTGCTCTTTGACTGCCCACACCTAATACAAAAAGTAGAGACTCTGTTTTACCCATTCTGTGCAATCTAGAAAGAGAGAAGTACAAGTTGTGAAGAATCCGATATTGTAGAAACCGCAGCCGGTGCTGTTTAAGATATTTATATAGGTTGATCCAGAGATGTCACCACTCCCTGTCCCCCATTCTAAGGCCTAACTCCTGTTTCCAATAGATGCAGATTCCCCGTGGTCTGTTGGGGTCGTGAAACTGCAGTATGTTGTTAAACCTCAAGACTGGGTGTGGTTGGGTAGCTGCGTCTATGAGATCCCGAAGGAGAGGATTGGAGTAATTTTGCAAAGGAGGGATCCAAGAAGGAAGAACATGCACCCTGCAGTTGCAGGTGCTTGAAAAGTGGTATGTGGGGATAGAGAAGTTGGCCTGAAGTACGCTTGCAGGATGAACTCTACCCTCCGAGATCAGGGATGAAATGGGTGTCCTTCCTAGACTTGGACAGAAATTCAAGGGAATAGTTTGATTAGCTATTTTGAAATGCAGGTTGTCTACCAAAGTTTAGGACAGGTCTTTATGAAAAGAGAGGTTCAGATGAGAGCAAATTTGATTCAGGGCTTTGATAGACCATCAGACCAACAAGTTTTTGAGGGAGGATGGGAGCTCCAAGGTTTTGGTGTAAACTAAAACTACCCAAGTTAATACCCCACTAGTGGAATAGGTACCTTTCCACGAGAATCCACTGGGGAGTTTTGTCACCCTGAAAGCCTTCAGAGTCTGCACTCCACCTGAATATTTCCCAAATGAGTGCGCACTGGGAAGTGGTGCTCTAAGAACCAACCATACAGGACTGTAAACACCAAGCTTCTGGCACACAAACTCAAAGAGAAATGCATAATATTAAAACTTTTATTTAAAACTGTGAGCGAAAAGCATTACATGTTTTAGTACCGACCAACAGTCCTTTCTCAAAGGCTGAAGGATGTCTAGTGAACACCAAACTCAAATAGAACTATTCATCAACTCACACTAATAATTAAATTAAAAACAGAGTATCCAATAAAAGAATTAGTTTCAAATACAAATGCAGCAACTAAATCACATTCATTATTAGAATCTCATTGAAATGCATCACATTAATTCTAATCAAAAAGACAAATCAAACAATAGAAAGGGGGGGTGAGAGAAAAACCGAGAAGAAAAGAAGTTTTAAAATAAAATTAAAAATCTCATCAGTTATCTTTAAAAACATCAGAACTACAAGGATTAAAAACATCTTAATGTTTTTTGAGATATGGATATAGTTCTAAAGAGCCATTTAGTCCAGGACTCATCTATGCTTTTAATGTTAAGATCCAAAAGTTTTCTCTCCGTAAAACAAGGTTATTATAGTCCCCACCTCTCAGGCCATGGCATACTTTGTCAACTGCCATAAATTTAAAGGAATGTAAATTAGGCTCATTCACTGTAATTATATGGGCTGCTGTAGCATAAGTACTATCTTTCTTTTGGATTGCTCGAATATGTTGCCGTATTCTAATTTTGAAACTTCTAATGGTCTTTTCTACATAAAAAGCCATCCATTTGCAAGTAGCCAAATATACAACCCCCTGGGTATCACATGTTATACATTGCCTTACTTCAAAATTCTTTATATTATTCACACTAGAAAATTTTTTTTCCTGAATAATAAAATCACAATAAATACATTTTCGGCATCTAAAGTTTCCCTTAGGCTTACTAAGCCACGTCTCTTTCTGTTTAGTTTTAAAATGGCTTTGTGTTAATAAATCTCCTAATCTGGCTACTTTTTTAAAACAAAATCTAGCTGGTGCATGTACTACTTCTTGTAGTCCTGGTTCTACTCCCAGCACATGCCAATGTTTCCTAACTATATTTCAAAATTCTTTGGCATGTGCTGAGAAGTCCGTGACAAAATTAAAACAATATTCTGTTTCCAAGACTTTATTTTTATTTTGTAATAGGGTCCTTCTGCCTGTGTCTCTTGCTCTTAAGTGGACTCTGTGTATATTATTTTTCCATATCCCCTGTGTAGAGTCTCTTGGTTAAAATCTCTGCCCCTTTCTCAAAGTCTCTTAATTCTGTGCAATTTCTTTTCCTTCTGAGGAACTGATCTATAGGCATATTACTCTTGACATGTGTGGGGTGGTAACTACTCACCAAAAGGTTAGTGTTTCCATTCACTTCCTTTCGAAATAAAGTGTTTTTTAGCATTCTCCTTTCTGTTATATTAATCGTTAAATCTAAAAAAGTTACTACTTCGTTGGAACTAGTGGCCATAAATCTAAGATGTGGGTTTGACTCATGTAGATATTTAACAAAAGCATCAAGGCTATTTGTATCACCCTGCCACAAAACAAATATGTCATCAATAAAGCGTTTCCAATACGGTAACTGTCTAGTAAAAATATTTATGTATTCATTAAAAATAAAATCCTCCTCCCATTTACCAACAAATAAGTTAGCAACTGAAGGTGCAAAAGTGGCTCCCATTGCCATTCCCCGTACTTGTAAAAACAGTTCCTTATTGAAAACAAACAAATTGCATTTCAAAACACATTCTAACAATTTAATTAAAAAATCAGAAATATTGGTATTAGTCCGATTAAGAAAAAAAGCTGTTGCATCTAGAGCTCCTTCATGCGGAATGTTTGTATATAAAGAATCAATGTCCAGGGTCACTAAAAAAGTATTGTCTGGTATAAGAATATTTTCAAAAAAATTCAAGATTTCCTTGGTAGCTTTAATATATGAAGGTAAGTTAAAAACAAGAGGTTTCAAAAAGGAATCACAATATCTGGATAAGGGCTCTGTAAGTGTACCTATGCCACTTACTATAGGGCATCCTGGTGGATTATTCAAAGTTTTGTGAACTTTGGGGAGAATGTAAAATGTGGCTCTGATGGAATTCGAAATAGTGAGGTAATCCTTCACATTTCAGTCAATTAGTCCTTTAAGAAAGCGTCCCCAATAATTTCATCAATCCCAAACTTGAAGTCATATGTCAGGTTATCCTTAATTTTAATATAACTAGCTGGTGTCATGAATTTGTCTGTAGACTTCTCTGACATATGAATCTTTATTCATCAACAGGATATGGACATAATTATTAAACAAGCAGACAAAGGAAGTGCAGTAGTATTGATGAATAAGGATTCATATGTCAGAGAAGTCTACAGACAAATTCATGACACCAGCTATTAGTTTGAGTTGATGAACGGTTCTACTTAAGTTTGGTGTTCACTAGACGTCCTTCAGCCTTTGAGAAAGGACTGTTGGTCAGTCCGAAACATGTCAGGCTTTTGTGCTTCACGGTTTTAAACAAAAGTTTTTAATATTATGCGTTTCTCTTTTGAGTTTGTGTGTGCCAGAACCTTGGTGTTTACACTCCACCTGAATATTTTGCAACAGTGTATTACACAATAATAGAGAAAGAAGTGGGAAAGATGCAGTCCCCCCCAAGTCCTTCTGATGAATTAGCTTACAGTACGCCCTCCTGACTGCCTTCCTGTTCCAGAGAAATTCTGAAATAGTGGATTGCAAGTGCAAAAACCAGCACTTTGAGAGAAACGGGCTAGCCATATTCATCAGGTATAGTATTCTAGGCAAGATGTTCACCTTTATCACATTCACCCTTCCCCATAACGAAGCGGCAAGGACTTCCATCTTTGAAGGTTGGCCTGGATAGCATGGGAAATGGGAGCGAGATCAAGTTTAACCAAAGAGGTTAGAGATCGGGAGATTTTAATTCCCAGATAGGTAAGAATTTTTGGGTCCCAGATGTGGCCCAAATTCTCCATCCAGTACTTCCTAACATGTGTGTGTTAAGAGGCATGACTTTAGATTTTTCCAGGCTGAGCTTATACCCCGCCACCTGAGAGAATTGTTTAATATTGGCACAGCAGCTGGTATAGAGGATTGAGGGTTTTCCAAATGCAACATGAGATCATCAGCATAGGCCGACAGCTTGTAGCTGGCATTACTAATTTGTATGCCCCGAACCTCTGGGCTGAGCTGCAGAGAGCAAATGAGAAGTTCCAAGTATAGATTGAAGAGAAATGTGAGAGGGTGCACCCTTGTCTAGTGCCCCAAACCAGAGGAAAGGGTGTTAAGAAGATTCCATTGCAAAGGACTCTGGCCGTGGAGTGATGGTAGATGACCCTGAGCCAGTTGCAAAATTGTGCAGGAAAGCCATTTCTTTGCAATGTAGCAAACATGAAAGGCCAAGAAACATGATGAAAAAGGCCTTCTCTGCATCAAGTGAGACCAGAGCCGAGGGAGTCTTCCTGTCTTCTGCAGCTGAAATGAGGTGAAGAACCTTTCGCAGATGGTCCTAGGATAACCAGCGTGCCACAAAGCCCACCTGGGTGGGACTGAGGAGACCTTGCCAGACTTTAAGCAAGTGGTTAGCCGGTACTTAGGCTAGGATTTTCAGGTCAGAGTTTAGAGGTGAAATAGGATGGTAGTTTCCTGATACCAGATGTGATTTACCAGGATTAGGTATGACAGTTATCCACGCCTGTGTAAACGAGTAGTCTGACAGACCAGACAAGCACATGATGTTATATAACCTTGTGAGAAATTGGTCCAGGTCTTCTTTGAAGGCAGCATAAAAAGCATTATTATACCCATCCGGCCTGGGGCCTTTTCCATGGAAAGCTGCTCTACTACTCCCTCACTTTGTGAGGAGAGCTTGGAGCTTAGAGTATTCCTGTTGTGGTTTGGAGAGTGAAGGTAGGTTTACAGAGTCACGGTTTTAGTTATTAAGTCTATATCAGGGTCTCCTCTTCTGTGATGTACAGAGATTTATCAAACTGGTAGAATGCCTCCACTTTATCTTGAGAACAGGTCAATATATCTCCCCCTATGGTAGGCTGAAGACTCTGGATCCAGCCTTGGCTGTTGAGCTGCTTAAGTCTCAAGGCTAAGAGACAACCAGCTCTTTCACCCAACTCTAAGAAGCAAAATTTAACCCTCTGCAAAGCGAGATCGGCCTGCTCAGCTAATAGCCCAAAGTATTGGGTCCTAAGGATGTGTAGTTGGGTCCACATATCCTGGTCAGCTGCAGCTGAGAGACGGTGTTCTAGGTCCTGGACCTGGGTGAACAGGTGCTGTATTTGTTCAGCTCTCTGCTTTTTCAGCTTGGTTGACAGTCTGATACATTCTCCTCTCACCGCACATTTCGCTGCCCCCCAGAGCATGTCTATGGCTTCCACTGTGCCCTCATTTTCCTGGAAAAAAGTTTGTATGAAGTCAGAGCTGGTTTTAACAAATTGTGGGTTTCTCAGATAGGTAGAGTTAAATCGCCATGCCCTATCTCTGTCTTCTAACCCCCTAACGTGTGTTCCAGTGTGATCGGTGCGCGATCAGAAATCACCATGGGCAAAATATTGCAGGCTAGCAGGCCAGAAAGACTAGAGGTGATAATCAGAAAATAGTCAATGCATGAGTAGGACTTATGTGGAGGGCAGAAGAAGGTATGTTGCCTGTCGGTTAGGTTTAGTATACGCTATGGATCCCCGAGGCCCATCGAATCCATAAGCTCCCTCAGTCCCCGTTGAGCTGGAAGAGACCTTTCTGGCCTGGGCTGGATTTATCAAGATCTGGGTAGCATACTAGGTTCCTGTCCCTGCCAAGAATAATAGGGATGTGTGAGAAAGCCAGTAACTGAGTCAAGAGAACAGAGAAAAACTCAGGGGAGTCTTGCGTTAGGACTGTAGATCCCACCCAAGAGTATGTCTATTAAACCTAAACGGCCGTGTAACAATAGGTATCGGCCTTCCAGGTCACTACACTCTTTGAGAAATTGAAACAGGGTACGTCTATGGATTAATATGCTCACCCCTCCCCTCTTATTACAGATGCCTGCATCATACGCCTGACCAAGCCATTCCCTACAGAAGTAATGTATCTCATCATGTTTGAGGTGGGTTTCTTGTAAAAACACCATGTCCAGACTGCACTTTTTAAGGTGGTTTAAGATCATGTATCTTTTATGCTTTTCATTCTCCCTCTTAATGTTCCAAGAGATAAATTTATATGCAGTCCCCATAATTATCCTTAATGACTAGAGATGCCAGTCTCCTCCTGGATAGTTGCCAGTCTGTAGAGGTCTCCAACCCTCCCAAGTCCCCTAGAATCCTCCCAATCCTGCCTCCCCTCCTCCTCCCCAATGCTAAAGTTGTAGTATGGACCCCCGTTGAGTATGGTTCCTCCCCATCCAGCCCCTCCCTCCCACCTGGACCAAGTACCAACAAAACAGCACTCTAATGACATTTACTATAGCCATACCCAGAGCACTCTTTTCCTCAGACCCTCAGGCCGCAACTCAGCAATACTTTTGCCCGTGATGAATAACATCACCCAAGCGGCCCCATCCCCCTCCCCAGCTCGAATTGACTCCTTTGAAAGACAGGTGTAAACTTTAACAGTTTTTAAAACATTAAAGAATAACATTCTAGAAAAACATTCTATAAAACAAAGAAAAGACAAGAATGCAAAACATAACTGTTCCCCACAAAAAAATGAGGAAGAGCAACATCATAAAGGCGATGCAATGCTGGGCCCCAGGATCCCTGGGCTAGAGTGGAGTGCTATACAGGACAGTCAGAGGAGAGGCAAAGTGCCCCAGGATTACATCCCCTCCAGGGAAATATCAGGGTGCACAGAACCCATTCAAGTAGGGCCAGGGCATGCTGCACACCACTGCAGGACATCTCCATCACCACGTCACATGAGGGGCCCATCAGGCACCTCTAATGTAAAAGGATCCAGGATGTATTACCTAGATAAGACCACCAGGCAGAGAGGAGGGGTTACTCCCGGGTCCCATCTTAACTGGACGATGAGGTTTAATGGCTCGGAGCTGCCACAGCTAAAAGATCATACCTTGGCATCATGCGGCAAAGTGCCCCCCCGGCAGTGTGGTGCCAGGCTTACCATATAGCTGGAGCCTGAGTCTTTGCTTCCTTTGTGGGAAGGGGGGGCCAGTAACACCAACCTCCTAACCCCTTGCTCCTTAATTTTCTACACTCGGCACCCGAACCTCCACAGAAGGGACCACAAACATTCACTCCCCTGCCCCCCCGTGGTCATGCTAGGAATTTAAACAATGGATATGCTCATTGCACCCAGTGTGTTAGACGTAGACGCAGGAGACTATAGTAGGGCTCCTTGTAGATGGAAGAGGTGCCCGAGGTACCACAGGCAGGACAGAGGGGGGAATCCATTGCAGCTCCCAGCAGCCACCCCAGCCCCATAATGAACAGGCCATAGTCCTACCTTAATCCCTTCAGGAGGAGGATGATCAATCCGCAGAGGCGTAGTGAACGAAAGTTGGAGCTTCAGTCTCCTAGTGCTGCCCGTCTCATGCCCTAGTCCATCACTAGCATTGCAGCCCTTTAAGTCCAGTAGATGAAAGTTCTGGATCCCACTGATACATGCAGTCCCGTAGCTCAGCACAGACAAAACCCCAGTTCATGTTTCAGACAACGTTTTTGCAAGTGCAATAAGGCAGTTCTGAAGGCACTACTTAATACAACTCTTCGCCGAAAAAGCCACATATCGGCAAATCACTATCACACATCCATAACATCTGGAAAATCCCCACACAAGTTGAATCCATTACACCATAGCAGAAGGCATTCATTTGGGAGCTTGAAAGAGTACAGGAAACAGATTAGGTAAATCCTGCTTAGCTTGGTCATCTGTATCATAAGGTTTCATCATCCCCCAATAATTCACTTACAACCAGGCCGGGTAGAGCATTTTAAAACGGATCCCCACGGCCAGCAGCTTGGAAATAACAGGGTTGAATTCTGCCCATTTTAGTCTCACCGAGCGAGGTATATCCTGGGATAATCTGATCCTGTTACCCTCCCATAATAACTCTAATAACTCTTTAGTATCTTTAAGTTTTGCTGGGATATGGACCTTGTCCAGGAAGTTCAGTAGTTTAAAGTTTAGAGGACGAGGTGATGAATTTGTAGGAGGTGTAGGCCTCAGTGTCCCGTGAGCTCATTCGATGATATAACTCGGGCCGTTAGATGAAGGGCCTGCAACCTTTTCACAAAGTTTCTGCATGAACAGAATCGGATTTGCTCCTCCGATCCTTCCAGTAGTCTGATCGGGAGCAAGTTATTTTTCCTGCTTTGGTCCTCTAAGTCCTCGCTCTTTTCTTCCAGTTTGGTGAGTTTCCTATGCATGGCTACTGCATCAGACTCATAATGGGCCCTCCAGTCCTACAGGGAACAGGTTCTCACCTCGACATCTCCAGCTCTGTGGGTAAGCGATTCGGAGACTTTTTGGAGTGAGGAGAATTGGCTAGTGATACTTAAAAGAGCCTCTTTTATTGGGAACAACTCTTGGAGAAATTTCTCTTCAGATAATGGTGTACGCACCAGGGTAAGCTTAGCGTCGGCCACAGTTTGCAGTTTGTATTTTTTGGCATCCTTGGCTTTTTCCGGTGTAGGCAGCAGGGTGTGGGTCGGGCCCACAAGCCACATCTCTGCTTCCATTTGTATTCTCAGGCAATCTCCAATTTGCAGCTCTAGAGTTGGTGAAAGCAGCGGGAATTTCTCTGATAAAATACTGCAACAATACTGTTCAGTTAGAGAACAGAACTAAAGAGTTTAACGGGTTTTTTGAGCTGAAGTGCAGAGCCAAGAAAAACACGTCCCACCCGCTTAGATGCATCACGTGACCTCATTTAAAGAGGTTAACTTTTTACATCCTTTTCCCTTTGCTCTACCTTCAGCCCTAGTGTGTGTATTTTAACTATATACAGTTTCCAGGTTTTTTGCAGGGCAATTCCTGCTTTTACTCACGGTTCTGCAGAATCAGTCCTTAGCTGGCACAGTTTGCTGAAGTCCAAGGGATTGATGGAAAATGCATACAGAACCGGGCACTTTGCTTGAAACAGGGGCACAGAGGCTGCAGCTTGCCCTTTCTCATTTTGCTTGCAGATTTTGCAGGTTGTCCCATTTGGCCCATTACAGGCCCCATTGCAGAGCATGTGTGCAATTCCTGCCAACTACAGAGGACCCAGGCCCAGGAGTGGACCCACAGCCTGGCTTTCTCCGATCAGAGCACCCTAGCACTTGGGTACAAGACCCTTGATCTCCTGCGAGCGGCAGACCCCCACTTGATGGGGTTAGTGAGTTTTCAGTGGGCCCTGGGTGTCAGCAGAAATCATTTAGCATATTCTCTTTGCTCTTTTTTTTTTCTTTACTGCCACGGTGTGTAGCCAAAGCATTTTGTTTTCTCTTTTTGCTGTATCTCAGGAGCAAACAACGGGCACCCATTCCAAGAAAGGCACTTGTCCATTCTTTTTGCTTTCACAGTCTCTTGACTTCAACACAGCCACATTTTCGCTCTGGCTCACACATATCACCTGCACCTGCATTCCTTTTTTTACCATGCCAATACCATTTTACCATACCACTTAGCATTTTTTTAACTGAAGAGGCTCACTTTTTTTTTTTAGCACATTTATATTCACTTGTTCCTTAACATTCCTCTGTATTTTAACCTTTCCCAGATTTAGACACAACCTTTGTCTTTTTACCAGGTAGGTTCAGTACACAACCTTTGTCCTTTTTCCAGGCTCTGGATGCAACATTTGTCTTTTTTCAGGATCAAGACACAGCCTTTGCCCCTTTCCCAGGTTCAGGACACAACCTTTTCTCTCTTCCTCTTTATTTCACCACTATGATGCTATTTTAGAACAACACAGAACATTTAGCATCTTACATAAACAGAGAAGTTGATGGCAGAAGGAGACCGCTAGGTCCATCTAGTCTGCCCATTTGTTTCAGACCTATTTTGACACTCTAGTTGCCCTTTGTAGTCAGGGCTCCCTTGTGTCTATCCCATGCATTCTTGAATCCCCCCACAGTGTTGACCCCCACAACCTCTTGGGGCAGGCTGTTCCAGGTGTCCACCCCTCTTTCTATGAAGAAAGACTTCCTGGTGTTGGTAGAGAACTTCCCTCCTTGCAGCCTGAGGTCATGTCCCCTGGTTCTGGAGCCCTTCTTGAAGTGAAAAGTTCCCGTGCCTGTACCTTGTTAATGTCTTTCATGTACTTGAATGTTCTCAGCTCATCTCTCTCTCTCTCTCTCTCTCTCTCTCTCTTCTCTGCTCCAGGCAGTACATATTCAGTTCTCTAAGTCTTTCCTCATAGGACATGTACTGCAGACCCTGAATCATTTTTGTCGCCTTTCTCTGTACCGTTTCTATCCAGTCAATGTCCTTCCTGAGGTGAGGCCTCCAGAATTGGACTCCGTATTCCAGGTGAGGCCTGACCAGCGATCTATACAGTGGTAGTACCACCTCTCTCCTCCTCCTCCTCCTCCTCCTCATGATTCCCCTCCCAATGCAGCCCAGCATTCTGCTGGCCTTTAATGTTGCCTTCTCACACTGCTTACTAACCTTCAAATCATCTGAGATTATGATTCCTAGATCTCTTTCCTGGTTTGAGGCCACTAGTCTTTCCCCTCCTAGGTAATACTCCTTCCTTGGATTTGTCTTTCCTATGTGCATGACCTTGCACTTTTTGGTGTTAAATCTCAGCTGCCACACTCCAGACCAGTCTTCTAGTTTCTTAAGGCCAACTTCCATCTTGCTCTTTCTTTCTGAGGTGTCCACTCTGTTACATATCTTGGTGTCATCTGTGGACAGACACATCTTCCCTTCCAGTCCGTCAGCGATAGCTGCTATAAAAGCACTGAAGAGCAGTGGCACCAGCACTGAGTCCTGAGGCACCCCACTGGTCACCCTGCCTTCCATCGATTGCATTCCATTAACCTGTACCCTCTAGGTTCTGCCCTGTAATAAGTTTTATACCCATTTGACTACTTCTGGACAAACTCCTGTGTGGTCAAGCTTCTTTACCAGCCTTCTGTGTGGAACCGAGTAGAAGTCTTTACTAAAGTCTAGGTAGACCACATCTACTGCCCCACCGACGTCCACTACTTTTGTAGCGTTGTCAAAAACTAGAGCAGATTTGTCTGGCATGACCTACCTACTGTGAAACTGTGATGTTTAGGGTCTTGTTGGCTGCTAGTTTTGATGAATGTTATGATCCTCCATTTGAGTAGTGTCTCCATTAGGTTTCCTACTATAGATGTGGGGCTCAGCAGTCTGTAATTACTAGCCTCTTCGCAACTACCTGATTTGTAAAGTAGAACCACTATTGCCTTTTTCCAGTCTTCGGGTACCATGCCGCTCTTCAAAGATTTCATGAATAGAAGTGCCAGAAGGACTGCTAATTCTGCCCCCAGTTCCTTAAGGATTCTGGGGTGCATCTCATCTGGTCCCATGCCTTTGTCTTCTTTTAGTTTATTTAACGCCTCTCATACTTCAGCTTCTGTAAAGGGGCTCGTGTCTACTCCTGGTCCTGTGGTGTTGTGTTTCTTCAGGACTGGGCCATCTCCTGGTCCTCTTTGATAAACACCGACCAGAGTATTTGTTGAGTATTTCGGCTTTCTCTGGGTTATGTTTGGTGCATTTTCCTTCTTAAGTAGCAATCTTTACTATCCCCCTTTTGCCTTCCTACATTCCTAATGTGTCTAAAAATTATTTGTCTCTCTCTTGTCCCTTTTTCTATCTTTTTCTCTGTTTAGGCTTTTGCCTTTCTAATTTGTTTGTTAGACTCTCCCATTTTTTCCTTGTACAACTCCCAATCTTTCTCAGTTTTGGTTTCCTGGTATATGCTGTATGCCTTCTTTTTTTTCTTTGACTGTGGTAGCCACTTCCTTGGAAAACCATAGAGAATTTCTTTTTCTTTTTGCTTTGTTGACCCATCTGGCACATTGATCTATGGCAGTCTTTATTGCTCTCTTGAGTCTCCTCCACATGACCTCCACCTCCTCAACCTCTATTTCCATTAACTGGCTGCTTATGATGTTCCTCATTTTTTTTTTAAGTTAGCCTTTCTGAAATCTAGCACCTTTATCTTTGAGTGACTGGTGTCCTGTGTTATGTTTACCGTAAAGCTTACCATGCGATGGTCGCTGTTGCCCATATGGCCTCCCACTTCGATGTCCTTGATTCTTTCCAAGTTTGTGAGGACAAGATCAAGAATGGCATCTCCCCATGTTGGAGTTTTAACAAGTTGGCACAGTCCTGCACCTTGTAGTGACAATAAGAAGTCTCTATTTCTTCTTGTTGTTGCTGCCTTTGGTGTGCTCTAGTTATTATCTGGTAGGTTGAAGTCCCCCACCAGTATTACTTCACCTTTATCAAACATTGTGTGTATTTCCTGTATTAGGTCTTTGTCTCCTTTATCTACTTGATTTGGGGGCCTGTACACAATGTCGATTCTGAATGGTTTTCCCTTGCCCATGTCTACTGTTAGCCACAGTGTCTCAAAGTCCCCAGGTTGCCCTTTTACTTCTGTGGCTTTTATTTCCTCCCAAATGTAAATGGCTATGCCCCCCCCCTTTTTTTCCTGCCTATCTTTCCTGAACAGATTGTAACCAAGAATGGCGGTATCCCATCCATAATTTTCTGTGAAACATGTTTCTGTTACAGCCACCCAGTCCAACCTTTCTGTTTCCAAGATGGCTGTGAGTTTGGGAAGTTTGTTGGTTAGGCTCCTAGTCTTTGTAACCTTTGCCATGCAGGAATGTACATCCTCTTTGATGGGAGGTTATACCCTCTTCCTGGACTGCTCCAGTTTGCTTTTTCAGTCAAGAGATTATGGAAGTTACTGGTTGAGCAGATTATGGGCTCTAATTTGTTTTCTGAGAATGTATGAGTGCATTTGGCATTTTGGGGAGTGATGACAAGCCCACCGATGGCAGGGTGTGTGTTGAGTCATACTCCCCTTTATATAGTTTAGACTACCTGTATAGATATCAAATATTTGCCTGAGTGCTTGCACACCTTCTCTGTTTAGGTGCAATCCATCATATTTAAAAAAACTCTTTCCCAAAAGTTGTGCCAGTTCCCTATGTAGTGGTATCCCTTGTCTTGGCACCAATCATGCAGTCATGAGTTGAATTTGCATACTTCAATCTCTCTAACTCACTTGGTGCTTTTTCCTTTTTCCCACACCGGCAGCACTTCTGAGAAAGCTAATTTGGATGGAAGGGAAGAAAATTTGTTGGCCAGGTCCTCTAAGTGTTTCTTGGCCTCCTGAACTATGTGATTTACCAAGTCATTGGTACCAAGGTGTACTGTTATATGTGTAACATCCCCTGATTCCTGCATAACTGTTTTTAAGCGATTAGTGTCCCTACTTGCAGAGGTTCCTGGAAGACACTTTACCACAATGTCACTTTTAACATTTTGTGTTAGGTGGTGTTCCACTCCTTGGATCATGGAATCTCTGATTATGAGAATTTTGCTTTTGTTTATATTTGTGTCATTTTTATTTTGAGTTTTAGTATTTTTGTTCTTATTGCATTTGGTTTGATATTGTTGTTGGTTATATCTTGAGTATTAGTATTTTGCTTTTATCATAGTTTTTATTGGTTTTAATTGCCGTGCTAGCCTTTTTGGTGATTTGATTTCTTTCTTGTATTACTTTGTCTGTGGTTGGTAGCAGTGGAGCGAACATGGTTTTGGTTTGTATGGCTGGAAAATGCACCTGGTTTTTGGCTTCCTTCCTGAGTCTCCTTACCACCTGCCAGTCTCTGGGTCTTGCCTTGAGTCTTGGCCACTGGCTGACATGCTGGTCTTGGTGGTGGGGAGGTTGAGGAGGTGTGCTATAGAGTACCCTGCATTGGAGGTCATATATTATAGTCCAAGCATCTTGGTTGGGCTGCAAGATCTGCTAGGGTGCAGCACACAGCAGGGTCCTGGTTCCTATTTCTAGATTCTACTGTACAATGCACCACAGTTTTCGCAACTGAAAAGGTACATTTTTTTTTTTTAGTTGAGAGATAGTACTGATTCCTGTTTCTTGGCATGAAGTGTAGATGAAAAGAAAACAGAACAGTAAGTTTTTTGTTTTGTTTTTGTACCTTACTGCTTCCTATCAGGTGTTGTGGGTGGCTACATCCCTCTAAAGCAAGAGCACTCAGGGAGAGTGGGTAGGCATATCCAGCTGTTCCTGTATGCTGCAGAAAACAATCAGGTAGCTGTTGAACAGACAAGGTCTAGTGTGTACTCATGGACATCGGAAACAGGGGGTATGGGGAGGTGAGCGCTACTCCAGTTTTTGGAGTTAAAAGAGAGATTGCCCTTTTTATTTATTTCTAGCTGCAGAAATATGAGCTCAGAGTGTGAGAGTTTGGGAGAGAGTGCCTTAGCTATTTAAGTCTGATCCCTGTTCTCTGCCCCCCCCCGGGATACATACAAAACAACAAAAGAATCAAAAGATTAAAGGAAAAACAGCTTTCCAATCTCCCAGTTGTAAATAGAGTCATTATGTTAAAAAGCCCTAACTGCCGGCCCACCAGCACAGTGGTTGGATTTCTGCTTGCGATGCCAGTGACCCAGGTTCAGGAACGAGCTCAGGTCACTGGAGGGCTGGCCGGGAGAGACAACTTGAGTGTCCCACGACTGCTCATTGTCTCCAGGGAGGAGGGAGGGCTGCAACTCAGTGTTGGGCAACTGCTGGTGGAGACCGGGGGTAGGGCAACACATTGGGGTTCACTGCTGGACGGTGCATGACAGACGTCGGCTAATGCCTTGACGTCCGGACGTCACGCACCTCAGAAAAATCAGGAAATACTGCTTGCTGGCCACCAGATGATGGCTCTCTGTCCCCGAATGTCTCCAATGCCTTCCTGGGGCCTCCTTCTCCATGGCAGCATCCCCAGGCCCTAAGAAGAGTGTGCTGGGGTCATCCCTCTCCCCTGGTGCCTTCCCCCTCGGAGGAGGGGGACCCATCTGGCAAAGGGATACGCCGGGATATCCTGGGGATCGGCTGCAAAACAAGGAGTTAGAGGAGGGTTGGGTTAGGACAATGGGGCTAGCGGGAGACTTGCAGAGCCTGAAGGAGTGGGGGCCAATGAGCACTAGGAGGGCGGAAAAAAAAATCTGTTTCAAAATATGAGTCTCACTCTACCACAATTAAGTTAATAATTTTAATTTTTAAATTCAGAGTCATGAAGTTCATCTCTTTGAAAAATATTTATAATTTTGTCCCAAAATGTGACTTGCAGAAACAAACTTGATTCAATACATAGTCTCTTAATGTTTCAATTTCATATTGGCTCCTAAAAGAGTTTTTGTTCCAAATAGTAATGTTTCAGAACTTAAAAAATATTCCTTCATCAGACTTGCAACTTAATATTCACTGTAAAAACAAAGAACGAAAAAATGTTCTAGAACAATACTGTTTTGAAAAGTGTGTTTAACTTCTTACCAAAATTTATTCTTTCAAAATTTAAATAAAGGAATCAGGTGGAACAGATCTGATGGGACCTATAAATCACTTAGAGTTAAATGGTGCTGGGAGGATGCTTTGTGTCTCTTAAAGACTTAAAATTTAGAAGTCTGAAAATAATAAACAAAAGCTTCATCAAGCCTGAATTTATAATTTTGTATAGGTGAAAGTCACCATCAATTATAAAGAAACTTACTGAGAAAATTCTCTATTCATGTAAGCGAAGTCTAGACGACTCAGAAAGTAAAGTTAATTGGTTAACAGCTTAATCTGGTTCAAGGTCAGTTGGCATTCATCTGTATCCCCCTCCCCCGGGTCGTGCCTGAAAATAGGCAGGATTTGTCTAGTGCACTTACCCGGTCAACAAAAGCTAAATAAATAAATAAATAAAGGTCAAACAGTGTTTCTATAGAACGCTATAGTAAAGAAATCAAAACCATTACCGGGAAGTGACAATGTTTCAAATCTGAAAAGAACTATATTTTGTGCTTCAGTTACCTTAACTTTATGATTTAGTCTCTTGTTTTCTTGTTTCTTCCACATTTTAAATCCAAATGGAATGCAAAGGATACAAAATCGCAGAACGCCCCCGAGCCATTACCCGCTGAAAGTGCTTTGTGTTACGTACACTCACACCTCTAAAAAGAAAAGAAAAAGAGTCAGGAGGAGAAGAAATAGAAAGAGACAAAATACACGAGTTAAGATCTCAGAATCAACAAAATTAAACATTTATAACCTTTCAAAGAGAATATTAACACCTATTGAAGAAAAGGTTCTCAATTTAGGTTTATCATTCAGCCTTACATAAAAATTGAATCCTTTTGAATTAAAGGTAGATTTAGAGAAATTTTATCGTAAGATTAGAGTAAAACAGTTTTTTGGCATGAAATAACGTTCACAATAAAGTGCCACTGAAATAGCAAAATCTCAAGAAAAATTTGAATTAAAACAAGTTCTTGGAGTTAAGTCCAATTTCGATCCCAGTGGTTTTCTTGCCAAATATAACTTGTTATATTGATAAAGTGAACCAAGATATTCAAGGATTTTGGCCGGCCCGTCGGCGCAGCGGTTGGATTTCCACTTGCGACGCCAGCAGTCCGGGTTCGGGAACATGCCCGGATCACTGGAGGGCCGGCTGGGGAAGAAGGATTGAGCGTCCTATGACAGCTCTCCTTCTGTGGGGGAAGGGGATGAGTCTGGTGCCTGCTGGCTCCTAGCGGAGGCTGGGAGTAATGCAGGACGCACGGCCCAATGTGGGTTAGGGGAGGAGCGAACGTCGGCATCAGCCTTGGTGTCACCATGCTGCTACTCACAGGAAAACAGGAAAATCTGCTCGCTGCCCACCAAGATGATGGCTCCCCATTCCCAGAGAGCCTCCAGTACCTGGCCAGGGCCTCCTGTTCCTCAGCAGCATCCCTGGGCCCTAAGGAAAAGCATGTGCTGGGGTCTTCCCCTCTCCCCGGTGCCCTTCCCCCTCGGAGGAGGGGGACCCGCCTGGTGATAGGGATACACCAGGATATCCCGGGGGTTGGCTGTGATCTGAGGACTGGAGGAGGGCTGGCTGAGGTCAGTGGGGATGAAGGGAACTTGCAGAGCCCAAAGGAATGGGGGGCAGTGAAGCACGGGAGGACGGCATAAACACATAATGCAAAAAAAAGAAAGGATTTTGATAGAAAACTCTAATAGACATCCCCATTTCAACATTACAAAACAAGAAAATGAAGCCTTGAATAGTCTTAGTGAAGACAAAACCATTATAATTAAACCTTCAGATAAAGGAGGTGGGATTGTTATTTTAGACATGGAATACTATAGAGAAGAATGTTTCAAACAACTAAACATGTAAAAACATATGAAGAAGTTAGAAATATTCCTTTTGAATCACTTAAATTTGGCTACAGAAACAGTTACAGAAGCTAATGATAGAGGCATGATAGATCAGTGGTCATGGAAGAACTCATCAATAAAACACCAAGAACACCATTATTTTATATTCTACCCAAAATACATAAAGATTTAAATCATCCTCCGGGTAGACCTATTATTTCAGGAATTGGATCCATTACAGAACCTTTATCGAATTATATTGATTATTACTGTAAAATCTGGTAATTAATACTTGGTCATACATTAAAGACACTAAACACTGTATTCAACTTCTAGAGGAATTAAATCAGCAAGAATTGTATCTCACCGACAAATTATTTATAACTTTGGATGTTAAAAGCCTTTACACAAGTATTCCTCATGAAGAAGGCCTAAAGGCCATGGACTTTTTCTTATCCACCAGAACACAGAATTCACCAGACAAAGATTTTCTTCTGAAACTAATTAAGATTGTACTAGAAAATAACTATTTTGCTTTTGAGGGACATACTTATTTAAAAAAAAACAGGTACAGCTATGGGAGTCACTTTAGCACCAACATATGCCAACCTGTATATGGCATATTTTGAGACAGAATTCATATCATCAGAAAATAACAGATTCAGGAATAATTTAATACTTTACAAGCAATTTATTGATGACATTTTGATTATTTGGCAAGGAACAGTACAAGAAGCTAAATCATTTCATGAATATATACAATCAGTTAAAATAATTTATCATTTACAAAGCAAATTCATTCTGAAGAAATATGTTTTTTGGACCTTAAATTAATAAAGCAAAATGAGAAAATTATAACTGATTTATATAGGAAAGAAATATCAACGAATACTGTTCTTCATGCCAGAAGCTTTCATCCAAAGAATCTCAAAGAAAGTATCCCTTACAGTCAAATGTTGAGAGTTAAACAAAATAGTGGCACCCAAGAAAAATATGATAGAAACATTACAGAATTAACTCAAAGATTCAAAGAGGCTATACAGATTCCATTTTGTCAAAAGCAAAAGAAAAATGTGATCATAGAGACAGAAGCTCTTTACTACTGGATAAACCCAGACTATCTACAGAAATAGAATCTAGAATGACCATGTCCACACAATATTCAGAGAGCTTTGGGAAAATTAAATATGTCATTTTATCTAACTGGAACATTTTACAATCTAATGAATGGGGACAAAGGATTTTTCAACATAAACCCTGGGTCACAGCTAAAAAAAACACAACTATTGGAAATAGAGTAAACAAAACTCAACATTGGACTCCAACAAACAGATCCAAGACATGGCTTAAAAGTGAAATTAAAGGTTTCTTCCCCTGTGGTAACTGTGTCCACTGTAATAATGGACAAAAAAATGAAAACTATAAAAAGAACATGTGATGATAAAGAGTATGACATCCGAGATTTCATCACTTACAGAACAGATTATGTTATTTATTTCATCATTTGTCCCTGTTCCTTATACTACATTGGCGAAACAACAAGACCTTTAAAACTATGCATATCTGAACATAAAAGCAATATTAGAAGAGGTGATATCAGATCACCCCTAGCAAGAAATTTTTTGGACTTTCATCATCCCATTTCAAGTTTAAGATTTTTTGGATTGGAACATGTGAAGATGCATCCTAGAGGTGGTAACAGAGAAATGGTCCTATTGTGAAGAGAAGCCTGGTGGATCTACACTTTAAGAACACATCAACATAGATATGGACTGAATGAGAACCTAACTTGGTCTACCTTTCATTAGAACTTCTCATTATCTTTTCTCTGGATTATGTCTACACCAATTACCCTTCCCATATCACTTCCCCCCCTTTCCCCTTCCTCCCTTCTTTTTGCAGCCACAACCCCCTTTCCCCTTCCCCTTTTTTCTTTTTCTTCCCTCCCTTTTTAACCCCACCCTCCACTTTTATCTCATCATTCTCATTATCCACACTTCACGTTTTACCTTTTCACTACCTTTTTCAGTCCATTCTTCATTCCCATTTTCCTTTTTTGTCTTTACCTTTGCTTACCCACCCCCTTCCCCCTTTTCATGTTTTTAATATACAGCATTTAAGTTAAATTAGTTTCCACAGTTATTTTGCCTAAAGTTAATATATTTTTTTGTATAGTTCATTTTTTACATCATTGTACGTCATTATTATACTAGGTTTATTCAGCTGTACACGCTATATGATTCATGGGAAAACATCACTTGGTAATTAACATTAATGAAATTCTAAACTTGGGATTGTTCTAGTTCCCACTATGGTAATAGAAAGCTTTTGGAATATTTGTTTTAAATCATATACATGTATTTTTTATGTATTCAGTTTCAGTATTTAATGCATACACTCGTGTATCCTTTTGTAAACTTATTGATTTATCATCCATTTTTGAATAATAATGGCAAAAGTGCATTTAGCACTAAAGTAGCTTTATAGCACATTTAAATTTACTAGTAGAAGGGATTTAGTGGGATATTTTCACCCACTCAGTTTCTTCACTGACCGGCCACACAGGTGACATCCACACTGACGTCAGCACACCACGAGGTACACTGAGATCAGTCTTACAGGTTACCTGTACTTTGTCTGAAGCAAGCCAGAGCATGAATGGGCATCATGCAGCTCTGCATGTGTGTGTTTCTGTCTCCCCCGAGACACTGTGGGTGTGCAGTGTTCCTGCACCTCTAAAAGCACAGGGAGATAAAAATGAGGGAGAAAGACAGCAGGAAAACATTAAAAGCACAATAACAAGTTCGACCTGCTTCTTGATTTACAGCAGTAGGCCTGTTTACCATTAAGTAATGTTAGTACAGTTATTTTAGGTGGTTGTACTGTGGCAGAACACCAAAAACTGTGGTACTGCAGACAGAAATAGTGGAAGAACACAAAATAGTTCCCACATTTTGTGACTATAATTCCACAATTTTTGTTCCATTTCTCTCCACATACGGCCCACATTATAAGCACAGTGACACAAGACACAGTGTGCCATTATAGGGGATTAATCAACACCTCAGGTGCTGTGAGGACACTCTGCCTGCAGCCTATGCCTCACAACTCACCAGAGGTGTTCATTAATCCCCAATAACCACACACCCTGTCATGGGATATTGCTTACAAAATATATATAGGGAAAAAAGTAAAAATGTAATAAATTCATATACTCACTCGTCCAGAGGAATGGCATCGTCTAGAGGTCCCTCCATAAATTCATATTCATAATACAATATCAGAATCACATTTCGGCTGAGACAGTTCTCCCTGAAGCAATCAAGTTCAGTGATGCAGGCAACCTCTTCCTCTTCACATTTGGCCATCACAGCAGTCACCTCATGGCAGCAAATGCACTCCACCAATGTCTCCATTCTAGTACAGTTGCCACACTGGCACCTGCAAAACCAAAGGTTAGATGTATTAGGGCACAGTACCGATAGTCAGAATGAATGCCATCATATTTCAGGGTCCAGTTACTGCATCAAACTGTATTGCACTAAACACTGTTCTGGGTACACACACATATAACTATCAACCAGATATGGAAGTGTTATGCGATTAGCACCCTCATCTAAACATGAATGCCATACATGCCATTGTACTGCAGTATGGCTGCCTGGTTACCATGGCAATACAGTGTCCAGTCCTGCCCGTAGCGCCATATTAAAGATGGCCCCGGCCATATCCTGCTTCACGTAACTGAACAGCAACGGTCCTCAGCGTTCCCATTTCCCGTCCATACCACATCGCTGCTGACAATTCAAACACCCAATCCATGATGGTCAAGTGCCCCCACACTACCACACCCATGTCGCAACCCAACCCCACCCAACTTCCATGTCCCAGCAGTGGATGTCTGTAGGCGCCATCAGAACCCACCTCAACATCCTCAGCTGCCTGCCGACTAAGCTGTCAGTGAATGACAGCATATAGTATGGCTGTCAACCAGTTGGACTGTCAATGTGTACTATAGCTGTCATTCACGTCATGGTGAGTGACTTTGTGTTGCCTACCTCGGTGGGTAAAATGGCCTATGGCAGGGGTTGGGGGCACTACTGTACCATGGAGTATTTACAGTATATTATCATTAATGGACTATGGGCAGGGAGGGTATCTACTACAGTACCAGGTATTGGTTAGGTGTTCTTCATTTCTTACAGAAAGGAATATGACCAGGGAAGGGGGAACACTATACTAAAGAACACAAAATAAGGAGATTCACACAGAACAAATGAGACAACACGATAAACAATTTATTCAAACACACATATAACGACTCCCCCATGCTTCAACCACTATACTACCAGGGAATGGTTTTTAGTCATGTACTTATAGGCAGGGAGGGGCAGTAAATGACAAGGTACTGGTTAGGTGTGGTGGATTCATTGCAGAACAGGTTATGGGCAGGGGGGGTGGCCAATAGACTACCAGGGAATGGTTTGTGCTTGTGTATTACCAAACGTAATACAGGCAGGAAGGGGGATGTTTGGTGCATTCAGCCCTTGCAGGGAGCAGTATGCATTCAGCCAGGCACATCCCTGCTAGGGGAATGCAAATGGGGCCATAATAACATGCAAATGGACACATTGAGCCTTGCATGCCGAATTGTCCCATTTGCATGTCTGGGGCTGTGAATACAAACATCTTCCCAACATGACTGGGAAGCAGCCCCACATCTAGGGATAGTCAAATCGCTGGTATGCACAGTGCAGATATACCATGAGGCATCTTCAGGCACATGCTCTGTAAATACCACAGTTTTGTGTAGGTACAGCTCAGGGGCCTGGTACAGATGCGATGCAAGGAGCGCATCTCATTTAGAATTTCCACATATATAACGGCACGTGGTAAATATGAGTACTTGCTATCACTGTGAACATCAATGCACTGTTAGGAAATGCCATTGCATTCCATATGTAAACAATGTGAACACATGTAAATGAATGTGACTGGTCAAGTGCAATGAAAACACAGGGTGCCACGATAAGAAACAACAACTACAAGACTTTGTGTCAGGTCTTTCTTTACATAAAATAAATGGAAAGTGAAACACAGGCTAAGTAACTGTGGAATTACACAGTACATCCTAACAGGAAAAAATTAACAGGATGTCTATACAAATCATAGACACTGAATAAATCATTGCACACGTACCATGAACATTAATTAAATGTATCGGCATTGTGTCCTATGCTATGCAGTACACTAACACAAATAAAGTTTACATGCATTCTTTAACATAATCAAAACATATACTGCATATGTGAGGGTACTGCTGTGAGGTGGGATATGAAAGAATGTCATTCCTGATGTGAACTAGCACTTATGGGGAACTGGTACATAAGGAGACACATAAGGGGCTATAGCCATTACAGACAACAGGATTGCCATTACTGCTGCTTTCTGAATCAGCTCTACCATAACTGAAATACATGCTTGCAGAACATCACAAACCCTAATCTTTCAGATAAATAAAAAAAAGGTACTGCCATGAACAGTAATGCATGGATAGCTGAAGCAGTCATTCACCCACCATTGGCTTGGTTCTTCAATAGTCTGGCCACCCACAGCTACTTCAGAGCTGTCCGTTTCATCTTCGGAAGTACTTGCATCGGCTGCAGCAGCATCTGCCAAAACTTCAGACCGCAGAGGCTCAAACATGTGTGGTTGAGCAACAGCCAACAAATCAAATTCCTCACTAAGGTCAGGAACATCCATCTTGGCCATACTTGCACTGCTTCCTCCCATTCAAGTCGCTACAATGGCGTCATCGTCGCATCGCAGCATGCAAGGACTCGTTACTGGAGATTCCTCATTAGCGTGGAGTTGAAGACAGGCACCCTAGAAGAATAAAATATAAAGCCCAATTCTAAAAAGGAAAAGAAATTAAGGAATTAGGACTCCACACACCAAACAACAACAGCAAATGCTGTACATTTGTCCACAATGGTGAGCAAACACACAATGAATGAAAATGTCTGTTTATTTGTCCTTTAACAATAAAGGTAAATACAACAAATGGACACCTTGGACCATGTTATGCAAGGCTATACACAACCAGAGTACCCAGACAATGGCAGTAAATTTAGAGGATAGTAGTAGTGCAATAGGCAGATCTATGGCTAGTGAGACAACAGTATTATGAGCACAATAAACTAAACATCAATCTGTATAGACTATGGATATGCAAACGCAATTACAACGTGACCCAGGGAGGTAGTATGGAGTACTTAACATTGGCTGGGGCAAACAGCAAGGGTACTAGATAGGGCTCTGTGTGGGCCAAATAGTATTTTCCGAATACCATGAATAGTAGGCTTCCCAGATGTTCAGATGCATTTCCCGAATAGTTCAATATTCGGCCACTATTCAGGAACTACTGTTCGGTGAGATTTCCAAGTCTCTCAGAGGTTTGTTGGCCAATCAAAAGCTGTTTCTGGAACTCAAAGACAAGTACACAATGTGACTTCTTCACGCTGAGCTGGTAAAGACAGGAGACAGTGGTTTCTGAGAGCTGTTCTGGAGTACTTCTGAGACAAACTTGCTAAAAAAGAAATAGATTTTTACTTCACAGGCTTTTTTTAGGTTAGTATAATTTGTCTGATCAGTGTCAGAAAAGCTGTGTTTGGTTTTCTGACAGGTATTTTTGTCCTTATTGCTGTACTCAGTTACAGGGACTAGGAGGGCTGTCTGCTAACACCCCTTCTCTGCTGCTCTCTAACACAGCTCCAGTGTGATTCTTTTGGGTGAAGCACATTTTTTTTTTATTTCATTTTGTTTTTGCTGTTGTCTGGTTCCAGGCATGGTTCCCTGCATGACTGATGAGGGTGTCTGCTAACTCCCCCTCCTGCAGGTCACTGCTCCTGATTTGCAGTATACATGCATGATGCTTGATTTTGTGAGGCTTTGCCCTGCATGTGCATGCTTAACATATTTTTCCATGAGGCTTATCCCCACGTGTGCACACAGATTTTGAAATAAACTTCTTCAGTTCTAAGCCAGTCAGGCTTGACTCACAGAATTATTATTGTTAGTCCTCTGGTTCTGGGCTTGGATCCCTGTACACATGAGGAGTGTGTTGACTGACTCCCCCCCCCCACATCCATAGCCCACTGCACACAATTAACCTGTGCATGTGAAATATATCCCCCAAGTCTATGCTGTGTGTGTGCACAGCTGTGCACATCTTGTTTTGTTGTTGTTGTTGTTATTTTGTAATTAAACCATTGCACTTAGTGGGGCAGCCTAGTCTCACTGAGTTGACTGCATGTCATCTGTGTTCCTTGCTCGGTTCCATGTTTGACTGAAAAGGTTGCCCTATTCTTCCCTTCTTAGTAGCAGTGTTTTTATTTGCTGCTGCTTTTTGTGGTATAGTATGACTGTTGAGGTTGGCGTATTACTGCAGTTCCACAAGCACTAAGTAGAGCATCACACACACACACAGGCACTGTGTAGTAATAGTTCACACTATGAATATACAACCCTTAAAGGAAGGGAAGGGGAAGGAAACATTGTTTAACCAGGAGAAGTACACTGAGCCAAAGCTTGTTTCCAGATGCAACCTGGGAGCACAAGGATGTTAAGTGACTTGCTCAGGATCACACAGTATGCACCCAGGCGGCTATGGGATTCAAACCCAGGTCTCCAGATCTACAGCTCAAAACTCCACTGCACTATACTGCCTAAGAGACACACACCATAAATAAGTGACATTATAATGAATGACACTGAGATGCCTGTAACAAAACAATCCAAAACTAATAGCCCAGGATGAAACACTGCATCAGCATTATAAAACATTGTTCATACAGTGTCACTAGACAGTATGCAGTGCAGTATCTTGCAAAATTACTGCAAAGTTGCTGCAGTATACTGCAAGGAGCAGTGTAATTCGAGAGCAATTAAGCCCTCAAGTCATCCAATATTTTGCGACAGCATTGTTGACAAAGTACTGAACTGTCTTGCTCAACTGTATATTATTGATACATAATACAATTCCAGAGAAGGTGATGAGATAGACTACATAGACAATGATAGACAGGGGTCTCTTTATTAGACAGTCTCAAATATTGTTCTCCCCAAGCAAGTCTTTTAGTTCTTGCAGTGTTGGGAATAGAACTACTACTACTAATACCACCAGCAGTACTACTACTACTACTACTACTACTACTACTACTGGTGTCACCACCTATTCCATCTATACATTCACTGTCAAATCCTTTTGTGCAATAGTAGGAGTTAATTAGAGCATGCATGCTTTGTGCAGGAAGCAGCAGACAACACCACCAGTGTTCTCACTGCTATCACTATGGCTGCTACATCCACAGCCAGTGTGCTTGCCACCACCGGTGCCATTCTTGCAGCAGCCACTCTTTCAGCTGTCACCACTACAGCAGCCACTGTTACCACTATGTCTATGCTCATGGCCAAAGCACCGTCTATCCCATGTCTGTGACCATGAACATCCTCCAGTGCTGACCCAATGCAATGCTTGATATTATTTTCAGAGTGCTATGTGTGTGTGTGGTGGATCGATGTGCGCATGTTGCTTGTGTTGCATTAATGAGAGTTCTATGTTGGTGGTTGAAGTGTCATTGAGGTATATATGCTACACCAGGTTCAATGGGTGATTAATGGTGTTGATAAAGTGCTTTTAAAGTTTCCTTTAAAAAACACCTTTTCTAGCTGAATACCGAATACCTGGGACCCAAATGTCGAATAGTCAGCCAAATATTCAGGAAAAGGTATTCGCACAGCCCTAGTACTAGGTGAGCCTGATAGGGAGAGGGAGAGGGCAATACATAGCAATTTGGCCTAAGGTCAGTGTATCACCAAGAGTCAGGTACAGGATCAACGAGCAAACAAGTGGAGACTAGATGGGAGGATGCAATTGTAGCTGGCAATTCCTTCTTAGAGTGATCAAAGTTACAATACCATTATATTGCAGGAGTGTACTGCAGCTATGCAGTGAGGATAAACAGTCTGTGCAAGAGAAGCAGAAGCAGAGTGGTTGGCAAACAGCAAACACCTGGCTCACTCCGGGCAGACTCAAGTTGATGCCTTAGCACTGGTCCACTACAAGGAGGCTGCAGTGCGGAGGCTGCTTGGGCCACAGTTCCTTAAGAAGGACAGAGCCCCAACCTTTATACTGAGGGCTCTGTGTGATTGGCTGGCTCCCACAGAGGGGGCTGCCCATCTGCATGGGTCCCAGTGCAGAATTCCTGGTCTCCGATAGGATCGTGGAGGAGGGGTAGCCTGGTGTAGCTGAGTCTATCCTCTCAACTCCTAAGGCTCAATCCAATAGCTGTTGAGGTGAGCTGCACTGTGAAAAGGGTGTGCAGCTGCAGAGACAAACAAAAGCTGCAAAGTCCTTGGAATTTGTGGGCTTCACAAGCCACATCCTAGATATTGAGGGATCCATGTGATTGACTGGCTCCCATGGAAGGGGCTGGCCATCTGTAGGGGATCCCAGTGCAGACACCCTGGTCTCCTGTGCGATAGTGGAGGAGGTAGCCTGGTGTAGCTGGGGCTACCCTCTCAGCTCCTCAGAGTCAGTTTGATAGCTAGTCAGGTGACCTGCTCTGTGAGCAGGTGGCCATTGGCTGCAGAGACAAAAAAGAGCTGCAAAGTCCTTGTAATTCATGGATTTCCATAAGCTATACTCTGGATATCGAGGGTTCTGTGTGATTGGCTGGCTCCCATGGAGGGGGTTGGCTATCTGCAGGTGGTCCCAGTGCAGAAGCCCTGGTCTCCGGTGCAATCATGGAGGAGTGAGTAGCCTCGTGTACCTATGGCTACCCTCTCAACTCCTCATGGTCGGTCCAATAGCTGGTGAGGTGAGCCGTGCTGTGAGCAGGCAGTGTGCAACTGCAGAGACAAAGAAAAGCTGCAAAGTTCTTGGAATTTGTGGGCTTCCACAAGCCCCACCCTAGATATCGAGGGCTGCGTGTGATTGGCTAGTTCCTGTGGAGGTGGTTGGCCGTCTGCAGGGGGTCCCAGTGCAGAAGTCCTGATCTTCAGTATGATCATGGAGGATGGGGTAGTCTAGTGTAGCTGGGGCTACGCCCCTCAATTCCTCAGGGTTGGTCTGATAGCTGGTGAGGTGAGCTATGCTGTGAGCAGGTGGCGTGCGGCTGCAGAGACAAAAAAGATCTACAGATTCCTTGGGATTTGTGGGCTTCTACAAGCCCCACCCTAGATGGTGAGGGCTCTGTGTGACTGGCTGGCACCTATGGACTGGGTTGGCCATCTGCAGGTGGGTCCCAACGCAGAAGTCCTAGTCTCCGGTATGATCGTGGAGGAGGGGGTAGCCTGGTGTAGCTGGGGCTACACTCTCAACTCCTCAGGGTTGGTCCAATAGCTGGTGAGGCAAGCCACACTGTAAGCAGGCACCGTGCAGCCATAGAAAAAATATAATAACCCCATCATCCTTACATGGCACCCCTCCCAGGACCCAAACTGCAGAGACAGGATGCACATGTCCCCCACCCCGCTATAGCCCCAGCATAATATATGAACTGCTAGGTACCCCAAATTCATTCAATAAACACAGATAACTCAAGTTACTCTCTGTACACATATTATGTGTGTAGCCCCTCTTCAGCACCGTTCTGGAGAGGGCCACTACCCCTGTTTTGCGGGCCCGACCAAGCACAAGGGGCTTGGGTTTCGATAGCTGACCTATGGGGGTCCTTTCACAAAAGTTAAAATAAAATGGCAGTGCCTCTACCCAGAGTACATATTAGTGGCTCTGATTAACTGTGGTACAACTCCCTGGGATGTCGTACCAACCCACCTCTAACAGTTACCCCAAACATGGACTTACAGTAGTAGCCACAGACATTGCCAGCTATTTCCAGATATTTCATGAAATTTCTAAAGAGTTTCTCTCTGCTGCCCCTACTGTAGGACTGGAGAAAGCATTAGATATATCTGGAAAAATCACAAAAATTTCGGGAAATAGCTGGCAGTGTCTGTGGCTTCTACTGTACCAGGATTCAAACCTCCCCTATTTAGTTATAACATTTACCTTTCACATTTTATCCAATAATGTGTTTACTAAAATTAGGTTCTGGAATTATCTCTTCTGCAAAACAATAACATTTCGGTTTATTTACAGGGGGAGGGCTTAGGATGGAGTAAGTGGAATAGAGTTTAAACAACATTTTAATTTGTATTTCCCAGAATCACACTTCCCCTTCTGATTCAAACCCACAGTTTAATCATTGCAGCCACTAAATTTAATTAAACTAGCTAACTGCTGCAGATGTGACCCAAGCCCTGACCCACAAGTCCCAGTTTAATAAAAACCCAAAGTCCTGTCACTGGGAACCCAGATTCTAAGTTGCAGGCCTGAGGTACAACTGTAGCTGGCATTGGTGTGCTTAAAGAGGTTAATTTTTTCAATTTAATATACTTTATTAGATTTTATAAAGTAATGTACAGCAACTGAACAATGCAGTACCACAGGATAATAACAGCTTCCCCCCTTTTTATTGACAACCGTTAAATACAATCAATCATGTAAAAATGCTGTAAACCATATTGCAGTTAGGCCAAATAGTTGACAAGACAAGTCTAATAAAGATCAGGCTTAGTTAGAGACCTAGAGTATATCCTAAGGTACCCCCCCCCACCCCATGGAGCCTCTACTGGATTCATTTCTCACTCAAGTTGCCCCGAGTTTCCGTCAGGTGCAAGCCAGGCAGGCGAAGATGAGAACACACTCACTATGGGTATTCCAACGGAGATGAATAGCGGAATCTCCAAACCTGTTGTTATGTGTTGATATTCCAAAGGGTGAAATTCATGATGGGTAGAAGGGCCAGCAAAGGGCTCCACCTCTTATTAAAGGTCTCCAGACGGTCCTGCCAGGAAGCAATATGTCTTTCAAGTTCCAAAGCTTGGAGAATTTCCGCATGCCATTCCCGTAGAGAAGGGCTGGTTTGGTCAAGCCAATGGTGAGTGATAACAAGTTTGGCTACTGCTGAAATCAAAGACATAAAGGCTTTCCAACATTCAACCATGTCACTGGAAAAGTGGCCAACCAGACAGACTTGCTGGTTAAAAAAGGAGTCCAGGCCTAACATGGGGTACAGCGTCCTCCTGATTGATTGCCAAAAGGGAACCACTATGTACAGTCCCAGAGAATGTGTTTAAGGGTGCTCTTTGACTGCCCACACCTAATACAAAAAGTAGAGACTCTGTTTTACCCATTCTGTGCAATCTAGAAAGAGAGAAGTACAAGTTGTGAAGAATCCGATATTGTAGAAACCGCAGCCGGTGCTGTTTAAGATATTTATATAGGTTGATCCAGAGATGTCACCACTCCCTGTCCCCCATTCTAAGGCCTAACTCCTGTTTCCAATAGATGCAGATTCCCCGTGGTCTGTTGGGGTCGTGAAACTGCAGTATGTTGTTAAACCTCAAGACTGGGTGTGGTTGGGTAGCTGCGTCTATGAGATCCCGAAGGAGAGGATTGGAGTAATTTTGCAAAGGAGGGGATCCAAGAAGGAAGAACATGCACCCTGCAGTTGCAGGTGCTTGAAAAAGTGGTATGTGGGGATAGAGAAGTTGGCCTGAAGTACGCTTGCAGGATGAACTCTACCCTCCGAGATCAGGGATGAAATGGGTGTCCTTCCTAGACTTGGACAGAAATTCAAGGGAATAGTTTGATTAGCTATTTTGAAATGCAGGTTGTCTACCAAAGTTTAGGACAGGTCTTTATGAAAAGAGAGGTTCAGATGAGAGCAAATTTGATTCAGGGCTTTGATAGACCATCAGACCAACAAGTTTTGAGGGAGGATGGGAGCTCCAAGGTTTTGGTGTAAACTAAAACTACCCAAGTTAATACCCACTAGTGGAATAGGTACCTTTCCACGAGAATCCACTGGGGAGTTTTGTCACCCTGAAAGCCTTCAGAGTCTGCACTCCACCTGAATATTTCCCAAATGAGTGCGCACTGGGAAGTGGTGCTCTAAGAACCAACCATACAGGACTGTAAACACCAAGCTTCTGGCACACACAAACTCAAAAGAGAAATGCATAATATTAAAAACTTTTATTTAAAACTGTGAAGCGAAAAAGCATTACATGTTTTGTACCGACCAACAGTCCTTTCTCAAAGGCTGAAGGATGTCTAGTGAACACCAAACTCAAATAGAACTATTCATCAACTCACACTAATAATTAAATTAAAAACAGAGTATCCAATAAAAGAATTAGTTTCAAATACAAATGCAGCAACTAAATCACATTCATTATTAGAATCTCATTGAAATGCATCACATTAATTCTAATCAAAAAGACAAATCAAACAATAGAAAGGGGGTGAGAGAAAACCGAGAGAAAAGAAGTTTTAAAATAAAATTAAAAATCTCATCAGTTATCTTTAAAAACATCAGAACTACAAGGATTAAAACATCTTAATGTTTTTGAGATATGGATATAGTTCTAAAGAAGCCATTTAGTCCAGGACTCATCTATGCTTTTAATGTTAAGATCCAAAGTTTTCTCTCGTAAAACAAGGTTATTATAGTCCCCACCTCTCAGGCCATGGCATACTTTGTCAACTGCCATAAATTTAAAGGAATGTAAATTAGGCTCATTCACTGTAATTATATGGGCTGCTGTAGCATAAGTACTATCTTTCTTTTGGATTGCTCGAATATGTTGCCGTATTCTAATTTTGAAACTTCTAATGGTCTTTTCTACATAAAAAGCCATCCATTTGCAAGTAGCCAAATATACAACCCCCTGGGTATCACATGTTATACATTGCCTTACTTCAAAATTCTTTATATTATTCACACTAGAAAATTTTTTTCCTGAATAATAAAATCACAATAAATACATTTTCGGCATCTAAAGTTTCCTTTAGGCTTACTAAGCCCGTCTCTTTCTGTTTAGTTTTAAAATGGCTTTGTGTTAATAAATCTCCTAATCTGGCTACTTTTAAAACAAAATCTAGCTGGTGCATGTACTACTTCTTGTAGTCCTGGTTCTACTCCCAGCACATGCCAATGTTTCCTAACTATATTTCAAAATTCTTTGGCATGTGCTGAGAAGTCCGTGACAAAATTAAAACAATATTCTGTTTCCAAGACTTTATTTTTATTTTGTAATAGGGTCCTTCTGCCTGTGTCTCTTGCTCTTAAGTGGACTCTGTGTATATTATTTTTTCCATATCCCCTCTGTATGAGTCTCTTGGTTAAAATCTCTGCCCCTTTCTCAAAGTCTCTTAATTCTGTGCAATTTCTTTTCCTTCTGAGGAACTGATCTATAGGCATATTACTCTTGACATGTGTGGGGTGGTAACTACTCACCAAAAGGTTAGTGTTTCCATTCACTTCCTTTCGAAATAAAGTGTTTTTTAGCATTCTCCTTTCTGTTATATTAATCGTTAAATCTAAAAAAGTTACTACTTAGTTGGAACTAGTGGCCATAAATCTAAGATGTGGGTTTGACTCATGTAGATATTTAACAAAAGCATCAAGGCTATTTGTATCACCCTGCCACAAAACAAATATGTCATCAATAAAAGCGTTTCCAATCTGGTAACTGTCTAGTAAAATATTTATGTATTCATTAAAATAAAATCCTCCTCCATTTACCAACAAATAAGTTAGCAACTGAAGGTGCAAAAGTGGCTCCCATTGCCATTCCCGTACTTGTAAAACAGTTCCTTATTGAAAACAAACAAATTGCATTTCAAAACACATTCTAACAATTTAATTAAAAATCAGAAATATTGGTATTAGTCCGATTAAAAAAAAAGCTGTTGCATCTAGAGCTCCTTCATGCGGAATGTTTGTATATAAAGAATCAATGTCCAGGGTCACTAAAAAGTATTGTCTGGTATAAGAATATTTTCAAAAATTCAAGATTTCCTTGGTAGCTTTAATATATGAAGGTAAGTTAAAAACAAGAGGTTTCAAAAGGAATCACAATATCTGGATAAGGGCTCTGTAAGTGTACCTATGCCACTTACTATAGGGCATCCTGGTGGATTATTCAAAGTTTTGTGAACTTTGGGGAGAATGTAAAATGTGGCTCTGATGGAATTCGAAATAGTGAGGTAATCCTTCACATTTCAGTCAATTAGTCCTTTAAGAAAGGCGTCCCCAATAATTTCATCAATCCCAAACTTGAAGTCATATGTCAGGTTATCCTTAATTTTAATATACTAGCTGGTGTCATGAATTTGTCTGTAGACTTCTCTGACATATGAATCTTTATTCATCAACAGGATATGGACATAATTATTAAACAAGCAGACAAAGGAAGTGCAGTAGTATTGATGAATAAGGATTCATATGTCAGAGAAGTCTACAGACAAATTCATGACACCAGCTATTAGTTTGAGTTGATGAACGGTTCTACTTAAGTTTGGTGTTCACTAGACGTCCTTCAGCCTTTGAGAAAGGACTGTTGGTCAGTCGAAACATGTCGAGCTTTTTGTGCTTCACGGTTTTAAACAAAAGTTTTTAATATTATAGTTTCTCTTTTGAGTTTGTGTGTGCCAGAACCTTGGTGTTTACACTCCACCTGAATATTTTGCAACAGTGTATTACACAATAATAGAAAGAAGTGGGAAAGATGCAGTCCCCAAGTCCTTCTGATGAATTAGCTTACAGTACGCCCTCCTGACTGCCTTCCTGTTCCAGAGAAATTCTGAAATAGTGGATTGCAAGTGCAAAAACCAGCACTTTGAGAGAAACGGGCTAGCCATATTCATCAGGTATAGTATTCTAGGCAAGATGTTCACCTTTATCACATTCACCCTTCCCCATAACGAGGCCGCAAGGACTTCCATCTTTGAAGGTTGGCCTGGATAGCATGGGAAATGGGAGCGAGATCAAGTTTAACCAAAGAGGTTAGAGATCGGGAGATTTTAATTCCCAGATAGGTAAGAATTTTTGGGTCCCAGATGTGGCCCAAATTCTCCATCAGTACTTCCTAACATGTGTGTGTTAAGAGGCATGACTTTAGATTTTTCAGGCTGAGCTTATACCCGCCACCTGAGAGAATTGTTTAATATTGGCACAGCAGCTGGTATAGAGGATTGAGGGTTTCAAATGCAACATGAGATCATCAGCATGGGCCGACAGCTTGTAGCTGGCATTACTAATTTGTATGCCCGAACCTCTGGGCTGAGCTGCAGAGAGCAAATGAGAAGTTCCAAGTATAGATTGAAGAGAAATGTGAGAGGGTGCACCCTTGTCTAGTGCCCCAAACCAGAGGAAAGGGTGTAAGAAGATTCCATTGCAAAGGACTCTGGCCGTGGAGTGATGGTAGATGACCCTGAGCCAGTTGCAAAATTGTGCAGGAAAGCCATTTCTTTGCAATGTAGCAAACATGAAAGGCCAAGAAACATGATGAAAAAGGCCTTCTCTGCATCAAGTGAGACCAGAGCGAGAGTCTTCCTGTCTTCTGCAGCTGAAATGAGGTGAAGAACCTTTGCAGATGGTCCTAGGATAACCAGCGTGCCACAAAGCCCACCTGGGTGGGACTGAGGAGACCTTGCCAGACTTTAAGCAAGTGGTTGGCGGTACTTAGGCTAGGATTTTCAGGTCAGAGTTTAGAGGTGAAATAGGATGGTAGTTTCCTGATACCAGATGTGATTTACCAGGATTAGGTATGACAGTTATCCACGCCTGTGTAAACGAGTAGTCTGACAGACCAGACAAGCACATGATGTTATATAACCTTGTGAGAAATTGGTCCAGGTCTTCTTTGAAGGCAGCATAAAAAGCATTATTATACCCATCCGGGCCTGGGGCCTTTTCCATGGAAAGCTGCTCTACTACTCGCCTCACTTTGTGAGGAGAGCTTGGAGCTTGCAAGTATTCCTGTTGTGGTTTGGAGAGTGAAGGTAGGTTTACAGAGTCACGGTTTTTAGTTATTAAGTCTATATCAGGGGTCTCCTCTTCTGTGATGTACAGAGATTTATCAAACTGGTAGAATGCCTCCACTTTATCTTGAGAACAGGTCAATATATCTCCCCCTATGGTAGGCTGAAGACTCTGGATCCAGCCTTGGCTGTTGAGCTGCTTAAGTCTCAAGGCTAAGAGACAACCAGCTCTTTCACCCAACTCTAAAGCAAAATTTAACCCTCTGCAAAGCGAGATCGGCCTGCTCAGCTAATAGCCCAAAGTATTGGGTCCTAAGGATGTGAGTTGGGTCCACATATCCTGGTCAGCTGCAGCTGAGAGGCAGTGTTCTAGGTCCTGGACCTGGGTGAACAGGTGCTGTATTTGTTCAGCTCTCTGCTTTTTCAGCTTGGTTGACAGTCTGATACATTCTCCTCTCACGCACATTTGCTGCCCCCAGAGCATGTCTATGGCTTCCACTGTGCCCTCATTTTCCTGGAAAAAGTTTGTATGAAGTCAGAGCTGGTTTAACAAATTGTGGGTTTCTCAGATAGGTAGAGTTAAATCGCCATGCCCTATCTCTGTCTTCTACCCCTAACGTGTGTTCAGTGTGATCGGTCTTGCGATCAGAAATCACCATGGCAAAATATTGCAGGCTAGCAGGCCAGAAAGACTAGAGGTGATAATCAGAAAATAGTCAATGCATGAGTAGGACTTATGTGGAGGGCAGAAGAAGGTATGTTGCCTGTCGGTTAGGTTTAGTATACGCTATGGATCCCCGAGGCCCATCGAATCCATAAGCTCCCTCAGTCCCCGTTGAGCTGGAAGAGACCTTTCTGGCCTGGGCTGGATTTATCAAGATCTGGGTAGCATACTAGGTTCCTGTCCCTGCCAAGAATAATAGGGATGTGTGAGAAAGCCAGTAACTGAGTCAAGAGAACAGAGAAAAACTCAGGGGAGTCTTGCGTTAGGACTGTAGATCCCACCCAAGAGTATGTCTATTAAACCTAAGCGGCCGTGTAACAATAGGTATCGACCTTCCAGGTCACTACACTCTTTGAAATTGAAACAGAAGTGCGTCTATGGATTAATATGCTCACCCCTCCCCTCTTATTACAGATGCCTGCATCATACGCCTGACCAAGCCATTCCCTACAGAAGTAATGTATCTCATCATGTTTGAGGTGGGTTTCTTGTAAAAACACCATGTCCAGACTGCACTTTTTAAGGTGGTTTAAGATCATGTATCTTTTATGCTTTTCATTCTCCCTCTTAATGTTCCAAGAGATAAATTTATATGCAGTCCCCATAATTATCCTTAATGACTAGAGATGCCCGAGTCTCCTCCTGGATAGTTGCCAGTCTGTAGAGGTCTCCAACCCTCCCCAAGTCCCCCTAGAATCCTCCCTCCAATCCCTGCCTCCCCCTCCTCCTCCCCAATGCTAAAGTTGTAGTATGGACCCCCCGTTGTGAGTATGGTTCCTCCCCATCCAGCCCCCTCCCTCCCCACCTGGACCAAGTACCAACAAAACAGCACTCTAATGACATTTACTATAGCCATACCCAGAGCACTCTTTTCCTCAGACCCTCCAGGCCGCAACTCCAGCAATACTTTGCCCGTGATGAATAACATCACCCAAGCGGGCCCCATCCCCCCTTCCCCAGCTCGAATTGACTCCTTTGAAAGACAGGTGTAAACTTTAACAGTTTTTAAAACATTAAAGAATAACATTCTAGAAAAACATTCTATAAAACAAAGAAAAGACAAGAATGCAAAACATAACTGTTCCCCCACAAAAAATGAGGAAGAGCAACATCATAAAGAGGCGATGCAATGCTGGGCCCAGGATCCCTGGGCTAGAGTGGAGTGCTATACAGGACAGTCAGAGGAAGGCAAAGTGCCCCAGGATTACATCCCCTCCAGGGAAATATCGGGTGCACAGAACCCATTCAAGTAGGGCCAGGGCATGCTGCACCACTGCAGGACATCTCCATCACCACGTCACATGAGGGGGCCCATCAGGCACCTCTAATGTAAAAGGATCCAGGATGTATTACCTAGATAAGACCACCAGGCAGAGAGGAGGGGGTTACTCCCCGGGTCCCATCTTAACTGGACGATAGGTTTAATGGCTCGGAGCTGCCACAGCTAAAAAGATCATACCTTGGCATCATGCGGCAAAGTGCCCCCTAGCCGAGTGTGGTGCCAGGCTTACCATATAGCTGGAGCCTGAGTCTTTGCTTCCTTTGTGGGGAGGGGGGGCCAGTAACACCAACCTCCTAACCCCTTGCTCCTTAATTTTCTACACTCGGCACCCGAACCTCCACAGAAGGGACCACAAACATTCACTCCCCTGCCCCCCCGTGGTCATGCTAGGAATTTAAACAATGGATATGCTCATTGCACCCAGTGTGTTAGCACGAGGCATGGAGACTATAGTAGGGCTCCTTGTAGATGGAAGAGGTGCCGAGGTACACCAGGCAGGACAGAGGGGAATCCATTGCAGCTCCAGCAGCCACCCCAGCCCCATAATGAACAGGCCATAGTCCTACCTTAATCCCTTCAGGAGGAGGATGATCAATCCATGCAGGCGTAGTGAGCGAAAGTTGGAGCTTCAGTCTCCTAGTGCTGCCGTCTCATGCCCTAGTCCATCACTAGCATTGCAGCCCTTTAAGTCCAGTAGATGAAAGTTCTGGATCCCACTGATACATGCAGTCCGTAGCTCAGCACAGACAAAACCCCAGTTCATGTTTCAGACAACGTTTTGCAAGTGCAATAAGGCAGTTCTGAAGGCACTACTTAATACAACTCTTGACGAGAAAAAGCCACATATCGGCAAATCACTATCACACATCCATAACATCTGGAAAATCCACACAAGTTGAATCCATTACACCATAGCAGAAGGCATTCATTTGGGAGCTTGAAAGAGTACAGAAACAGATTAGGTAAATCCTGCTTAGCTTGGTCATCTGTATCATAAGGTTTCATCATCCCCAATAATTCACTTACAACCAGGCGGGTAGAGCATTTAAAGCGGATCCCACGGCCAGCAGCTTGAAATAACAGGGTTGAATTCTGCCCATTTTAGTCTCACCAGTGAGGTATATCCTGGGATAATCTGATCCTGTTACCCTCCCATAATAACTCTAATAACTCTTTAGTATCTTTAAGTTTTGCTGGGATATGGACCTTGTCCAGGAAGTTCAGTAGTTTAAAGTTTAGAGGACGAGGTGATGAATTTGTAGGAGGTGTAGGCCTCAGTGTCCCGTGAGCTCATTCGATGATATAACTCGGGCCGTTAGATGAAGGGCCTGCAACCTTTTCACAAAGTTTCTGCATGAACAGAATCGGATTTGCTCCTCCGATCCTTCCAGTAGTCTGATCGGGAGCAAGTTATTTTTCCTGCTTTGGTCCTCTAAGTCCTCGCTCTTTTCTTCCAGTTTGGTGAGTTTCCTATGCATGGCTACTGCATCAGACTCATAATGGGCCCTCCAGTCCTACAGGGAACAGGTTCTCACCTCGACATCTCCAGCTCTGTGGGTAAGCGATTCGGAGACTTTTTGGAGTGAGGAGAATTGGCTAGTGATACTTAAAAGAGCCTCTTTTATTGGGAACAACTCTTGGAGAAATTTCTCTTCAGATAATGGTGTGAGCACCAGGGTAAGCTTAGCGGCGGCCACAGTTTGCAGTTTGTATTTTTTGGCATCCTTGGCTTTTTCCGGTGTAGGCAGCAGGGTGTGGGTCGGGCCCACAAGCCACATCTCTGCTTCCATTTGTATTCTCAGGCAATCTCCAATTTGCAGCTCTAGAGTTGGTGAAAGCAGCGGGAATTTCTCTGATAAAATACTGCAACAATACTGTTCAGTTAGAGAACAGAACTAAAGAGTTTAACGGGTTTTTTGAGCTGAAGTGCAGAGCCAAGAAAAACACGTCCCACCCGCTTAGATGCATCACGTGACCTCATTTAAAGAGGTTAACTTTTTACATCCTTTTCCCTTTGCTCTACCTTCAGCCCTAGTGTGTGTATTTTAACTATATACAGTTTCCAGGTTTTTTGCAGGGCAATTCCTGCTTTTACTCACGGTTCTGCAGAATCAGTCCTTAGCTGGCACAGTTTGCTGAAGTCCAAGGGATTGATGGAAAATGCATACAGAACCGGGCACTTTGCTTGAAACAGGGGCACAGAGGCTGCAGCTTGCCCTTTCTCATTTTGCTTGCAGATTTTGCAGGTTGTCCCATTTGGCCCATTACAGGCCCCATTGCAGAGCATGTGTGCAATTCCTGCCAACTACAGAGGACCCAGGCCCAGGAGTGGACCCACAGCCTGGCTTTCTCCGATCAGAGCACCCTAGCACTTGGGTACAAGACCCTTGATCTCCTGCAGCGGCAGACCCCCACTTGATGGGGTTAGTGAGTTTTTCAGTGGGCCCTGGGTGTCAGCAGAAATCATTTAGCATATTCTCTTTTGCTCTTTTTTTTTTTCTCTTTACTGCCACGGTGTGTAGCCAAAGCATTTTGTTTTTCTCTTTTTTTTGCTGTATCTCAGGAGCAAACAACAGGCACCCATTCCAGAAAGGCACTTGTCCATTCTTTTGCTTTCACAGTCTCTTGACTTCAACACAGCCACATTTTCGCTCTGGCTCACACATATCACCTGCACCTGCATTCCTTTTTTTACCATGCCAATACCATTTTACCATACCACTTAGCATTTTTTTAACTGAAGAGGCTCACTTTTTTTTTTTAGCACATTTATATTCACTTGTTCCTTAACATTCCTCTGTATTTTAACCTTTCCCAGATTTAGACACAACCTTTGTCTTTTACCAGGTAGGTTCAGTACACAACCTTTGTCCTTTTCCAGGCTCTGGATGCAACATTTGTCTTTTCAGGATCAAGACACAGCCTTTGCCCCTTTCCCAGGTTCAGGACACAACTTTTCTCTCTTCCTCTTTATTTCACCACTATGATGCTATTTTAGAACAACACAGAACATTTAGCATCTTACATAAACAGAGAAGTTGATGGCAGAAGGAGACCGCTAGGTCCATCTAGTCTGCCCATTTGTTTCAGACATTTTGACACTCTAGTTGCCCTTTGTAGTCAGGGCTCCTTGTGTCTATCCCATGCATTCTGAATCCCCACAGTGTTGACCCCCACAACCTCTTGGGGCAGGCTGTTCCAGGTGTCCACCCCTCTTTCTATGAAGAAAGACTTCCTGGTGTTGGTAAAGAACCTCCCTCCTTGCAGCCTGAGGTCATGTCCCCTGGTTCTGGAGCCCTTCTTGAAGTGAAAAAGTTCCCGTGCCTGTACCTTGTTAATGTCTTTCATGTACTTGAATGTTTCAGTCATGTTCTCTCTCTCTCTCTCTCTCTCTCTCTCTCTCTCTCTCTCTCTCTCTCTCTCTTCTCTGCTCCAGGCAGTACATATTCAGTTCTCTAAGTCTTTCCTCATAGGACATGTACTGCAGACCCTGAATCATTTTTGTCGCCTTTCTCTGTACCGTTTCTATCCAGTCAATGTCCTTCCTGAGGTGAGGCCTCCAGGATTGGACTCCGTATTCCAGGTGAGGCCTGACCAGCGATCTATACAGTGGTAGTACCACCTCTCTCCTCCTCCTCCTCCTCCTCCTCATGATTCCCCTCCCAATGCAGCCCAGCATTCTGCTGGCCTTTAATGTTGCCTTCTCACACTGCTTACTAACCTTCAAATCATCTGAGATTATGATTCCTAGATCTCTTTCCTGGTTTGAGGCCACTAGTCTTTCCCCTCCTAGGTAATACTCCTTCCTTGGATTTGTCTTTCCTATGTGCATGACCTTGCACTTTTTGGTGTTAAATCTCAGCTGCCACACTCCAGACCAGTCTTCTAGTTTCTTAAGGCCAACTTCCATCTTGCTCTTTCTTTCTAATGTGTCACTCTGTTACATATCTTGGTGTCATCTGTGGACAGACACATCTTCCTTCCAGTCCGTCAGCGATAGCTCCTATAAAAGCACTGAAGAGCAGTGGCACCAGCACTGAGTCCTGAGGGCACCCACTGGTCACCTGCCTTCCATCGATTGCATTCCATTAACCTGTACCTAGGTTCTGCCCTGTAATAAGTTTTATACCCATTTGACTATCTGGACAAACTCCTGTGTGGTCAAGCTTCTTTACCAACCTTCTGTGTGGAACCGAGTGAAGTCTTTACTAAAGTCTAGGTAGACCACATCTACTGCCCACCGGCGTCCACTACTTTTGTAGCGTTGTCAAAAACTAGAAGCAGATTTGTCTGGCATGACCTACCTACTGTGAAACTGTGATGTTTAGGGTCTTGTTGGCTGCTAGTTTTGATGAATGTTATGATCCTCCATTTGAGTAGTGTCTCCATTGGGTTTCCTACTATAGATGTAGGGCTCAGCGGTCTGTAATTACTAGCCTCTTAGCAACTACGGTTGTAAAGTAGAACCACTATTGCCTTTTTCCAGTCTTGGTACCATGCGGCTCTTCAAAGATTTCCATGAATAGAAAGTGCCAGAAGGACTGCTAATTCTGCCCCCAGTTCCTTAAGGATTCTGGGGTGCATCTCATCTGGTCCCATGCCTTTGTCTTCTTTTAGTTTATTTAACGCCTCTCATACTTCAGCTTCTGTAAAGGGGCTCGTGTCTACTCCTGGTCCTGTGGTGTTGTGTTTCTTCAGGACTGGGCCATCTCCTGGGTCCTCTTTGATAAACACCGACCAGAAGTATTTGTTGAGTATTTCGGCTTTCTCTGGGTTATGTTTGGTGCATTTTCCTTCTTAAGTAGCAATCTTTACTATCCCCCCTTTTGCCTTCCTACATTCCCTAATGTGTCTAAAAAATTATTTGTCTCCTCTCTTTGTCCCTTTTGCTATCTTTTCCTCTGTTTAGGCTTTTGCCTTTCTAATTTGTTTGTTAGACTCTCCCAATTTTTCCTTGTACAACTCCCAATCTTTCTCAGTTTTGGTTTCCTGGTATATGCTGTATGCCTTCTTTTTTTTCTTTGACTGTGGTAGCCACTTCCTTGGAAAACCATAGAGAATTTCTTTTTCCTTTTGCTTTGTTGACCCATCTGGCACATTGATCTATGGCAGTCTTTATTGCTCTCTTGAGTCTCCTCCACATGACCTCCACCTCCTCAACCTCTATTTCCATTAACTGGCTGCTTATGATGTTCCTCATTTTTTTTTTAAGTTAGCCTTTCTGAAATCTAGCACCTTTATCTTTGAGTGACTGGTGTCCTGTGTTATGTTTACCGTAAAGCTTACCATGCGATGGTCGCTGTTGCCCATATGGCCTCCCACTTCGATGTCCTTGATTCTTTCCAAGTTTGTGAGGACAAGATCAAGAATAGCATCTCCCATGTTGGAGTTTAACAAGTTGGCACAGTCCTGCACTTGTAGTGACAATAAGAAGTCTCTATTTCTTCTTGTTGTTGCTGCCTTTGGTGTCTCTAGTTATTATCTGGTAGGTTGAAGTCCCCACCAGTATTACTTCACCTTTATCAAACATTGTGTGTATTTCCTGTATTAGGTCTTTGTCTCCTTTATCTACTTGATTTGGGGCCTGTACACAATGTCGATTCTGAATGGTTTTCCCTTGCCCATGTCTACTGTTAGCCACAGTGTCTCAAAGTCCCCAGGTTGCCCTTTTACTTCTGTGGCTTTATTTCCTCCAAATGTAAATGGCTACCCCCCCCCTTTTTCCCTGCCTATCTTTCCTGAACAGATTGTAACAAGAATGGCGGTATCCCATCCATAATTTTCTGTGAAACATGTTTCTGTTACAGCCACCCAGTCCAACCTTTCTGTTTCCAAGATGGCTGTGAGTTTGGGAAGTTTGTTGGTTAGGCTCCTAGTCTTTGTAACCTTTGCCATGCAGGAATGTACATCCTCTTTGATGGGAGGTTATACCCTCTTCCTGGACTGCTCCAGTTTGCTTTTTCCAGTCAAGAGATTATGGAAGTTACTGGTTCGGGCAGATGTGGGCTCTAATTTGTTTTCTGAGAATGTATGAGTGCATTTGGCATTTTGGGGAGTGATGACAAGCCCACCGATGGCAGGGGTGTGTGTTGAGTCATACTCCCCTTTATATAGTTTAGACTACCTGTATAGATATCAAATATTTGCCTGAGTGCTTGCACACCTTCTCTGTTTAGGTGCAATCCATCATATTTAAAAAAACTCTTTCCCAAAAGTTGTGCCAGTTCCCTATGTAGTGGTATCCCTTGTCTTGGCACCAATCATGCAGTCATGAGTTGAATTGCATACTTCAATCTCTAACTCACTTGGTGCTTTTCCTTTTCCCACCAGCAGCACTTCTAGAAAGCTAATTTGGATGGAAGGAAGAAAATTTGTTGGCCAGGTCCTCTAAGTGTTTCTTGGCCTCCTGAACTATGTGATTTACCAAGTCATTGGTACCAAGGTGTACTATTATATATGTAACATCCCTGATTCCTGCATAACTGTTTTTAAGCGATTAGTGTCCCTACTTGCAGAGGTTCCTGGAAGACACTTTACCACAATGTCACTTTTAACATTTTGTGTTAGGTGGTGTTCCACTCCTTGGATCATGGAATCTCTGATTATGAGAATTTTGCTTTTGTTTATATTTGTGTCATTTTTATTTTGAGTTTTAGTATTTTTGTTCTTATTGCATTTGGTTTTGATATTGTTGTTGGTTATATCTTGAGTATTAGTATTTTTGCTTTTATCATAGTTTTTATTGGTTTTAATTGCCGTGCTAGCCTTTTTTGGTGATTTGATTTCTTTACCTTGTATTACTTTGTCTGTGGTTGGTAGCAGTGGAGCGAACATGGTTTTGGTTTGTATGGCTGGAAAATGCACCTGGTTTTTGGCTTCCTTCCTGAGTCTCCTTACCACCTGCCAGTCTCTGGGTCTTGCCTTGAGTCTTGGCCACTGGCTGACATGCTGGTCTTGGTGGTGGGGAGGTTGAGGAGGTGTGCTATAGAGTACCCTGCATTGGAGGTCATATATTATAGTCCAAGCATCTTGTAGTTGGGCTGCAAGATCTGCTAGGGTGCAGCACACACAGCAGGGTCCTGGTTCCTATTTCTAGATTCTACTGTACAATGCACCACAGTTTTCGCAACTGAAAAGGTACATTTTTTTTTTTTAGTTGAGAGATAGTACTGATTCCTGTTTCTTGGCATGAAGTGTAGATGAAAAAGAAAACAGAACAGTAAGTTTTTTTGTTTTGTTTTTTGTACCTTACTGCTTCCTATCAGGTGTTGTGGGTGGCACTACATCCCTCTAAAGCAAGAGCACTCAGGGGAGAGTGGGTAGGCATATCCAGCTGTTCCCTGTATGCTGCAGAAAACAATCAGGTAGCTGTTGAACAGACAAGGTCTAGTGTGTACTCATGGACATCGGAAACAGGGGGTATGGGGAGGTGAGCGCTACTCCAGTTTTTGGAGTTAAAAGAGAGATTGCCCTTTTTATTTATTTCTAGCTGCAGAAATATGAGCTCAGAGTGTGAGAGTTTGGGAGAGAGTGCCTTAGCTATTTAAGTCTGATCCCTGTTCTCTGCCCCCCCCCGGGATACATACAAAACAACAAAAGAATCAAAAGATTAAAGGAAAAACAGCTTTCCAATCTCCCAGTTGTAAATAGAGTCATTATGTTAAAAAGCCCTAACTGCCGGCCCACCAGCACAGTGGTTGGATTTCTGCTTGCGATGCCAGTGACCCAGGTTCAGGAGCGAGCTCAGGTCACTGGAGGGCTGGCGGGAGAGACAACTGAGTGTCCACGACTGCTCATTGTCTCCAGGGAGGAGGGAGGGCTGCAACTCAGTGTTGGGCAACTGCTGGTGGAGACCGGGGTAGGGCAACATTGGGGTTCACTGCTGGAGCGGTGCATGACAGGCGTCGGCTGAGCCATGCCTTGACGTCGGACGTCCGCACCTCAGAAAAATCAGGAAATACTGCTTGCTGGCCACAGATGATGGCTCTCTGTCCCGAATGTCTCCAATGCCTTCCTGGGGCCTCCTTCTCCATGGCAGCATCCCCAGGCCCTAAGAAGAGTGTGCTGGGGTCATCCCTCTCCCTGGTGCCTTCCCCCTCGGAGGAGGACCCATCTAGCAAGGGATGCACGGATATCCTGGGGATCGGCTGCAAAACAAGGAGTTAGAGGAGGGTTGGGTTAGGGACAATGGGGCTAGCGGGAGACTTGCAGAGCCTGAAGGAGTGGGGGCCAATGAGCACTAGGAGGGCGGAAAAAAAAATCTGTTTCAAAATATGAGTCTCACTCTACCACAATTAAGTTAATAATTTTAATTTTTAAATTCAGAGTCATGAAGTTCATCTCTTTGAAAAATATTTATAATTTTGTCCCAAAATGTGACTTGCAGAAACAAACTTGATTCAATACATAGTCTCTTAATGTTTCAATTTCATATTGGCTCCTAAAAGAGTTTTTGTTCCAAATAGTAATGTTTCAGAACTTAAAAATATTCCTTCATCAGACTTGCAACTTAATATTCACTGTAAAACAAAGAACGAAAAAAATGTTCTAGAACAATACTGTTTTGAAAAAGTGTGTTTTAACTTCTTACCAAAATTTATTCTTTCAAAATTTAAATAAAGGAATCAGGTGGAACAGATCTGATGGGACCTATAAATCACTTGCGAGTTAAATGGTGCTGGGAGGATGCTTTGTGTCTCTTAAAGACTTAAAATTTAGAAGTCTGAAAATAATAAACAAAAAGCTTCATCAAGCCTGAATTTATAATTTTGTATAGGTGAAAGTCACCATCAATTATAAAGAAACTTACTGAGAAAATTCTCTATTCATGTAAGCGAAGTCTAGACGACTCAGAAAGTAAAGTTAATTGGTTAACAGCTTAATCTGGTTCAAGGTCAGTTGGCATTCATCTGTATCCCTCCCGGTCGTGTGCCTGAAAATAGGCAGGATTTGTCTAGTGCACTTACCCGGTCAACAAAAGCTAAATAAATAAATAAATAAAGGTCAAACAGTGTTTCTATAGAACGCTATAGTAAAGAAATCAAAACCATTACCGGGAAGTGACAATGTTTCAAATCTGAAAAGAACTATATTTTGTGCTTCAGTTACCTTAACTTTATGATTTAGTCTCTTGTTTTCTTGTTTCTTCCACGCATTTTAAATCCAAATGGGAATGCAAAAGGATACAAAATCGCGCAAACGCTCCCGGAGCCATTACCCGCTGAAAGTGCTTTGTGTTACGTACACTCACACCTCTAAAAAGAAAAGAAAAAGAGTCAGGAGGAGAAGAAATAGAAAGAGACAAAATACACGAGTTAAGATCTCAGAATCAACAAAATTAAACATTTATAACCTTTCAAAGAGAATATTAACACCTATTGAAGAAAAGGTTCTCAATTTAGGTTTATCATTCAGCCTTACATAAAAAGAATCCTTTTGAATTAAAGGTAGATTTAGAGAAATTTTATCGTAAGATTAGAGTAAAACAGTTTTTTGGCATGAAATAACGTTCACAATAAAGTGCCACTGAAATAGCAAAATCTCAAGAAAAATTTGAATTAAAACAAGTTCTTGGAGTTAAGTCCAATTTCGATCCCAGTGGTTTTCCTTTGCCAAATATAACTTGTTATATTGATAAAGTGAACCAAGATATTCAAAGGATTTTGGCCGGCCCGTCGGCGCAGCGGTTGGATTTCCACTTGCGACGCCAGCAGTCCGGGTTCGGGAACATGCCCGGATCACTGGAGGGCCGGCTGGGGAAGAAGGATTGAGCGTCCTATGACAGCTCTCCTTCTGTGGGGGGAGGGGATGAGTCTGGTGCCTGCTGGCTCCTAGCGGAGGCTGGGAGTAATGCAGGACGCACGGCCCAATGTGGGTTAGGGGAGGAGCGAACGTCGGCATCAGCCTTGGTGTCACCATGCTGCTACTCACAGGAAAACAGGAAAATCTGCTCGCTGCCCACCAAGATGATGGCTCCCCATTCCCAGAGAGCCTCCAGTACCTGGCCAGGGCCTCCTGTTCCTCAGCAGCATCCCTGGGCCCTAAGGAAAAGCATGTGCTGGGGTCTTCCCCTCTCCCCGGTGCCCTTCCCCCTCGGAGGAGGGGGACCCGCCTGGTGATAGGGATACACCAGGATATCCCGGGGGTTGGCTGTGATCTGAGGACTGGAGGAGGGCTGGCTGAGGTCAGTGGGGATGAAGGGAACTTGCAGAGCCCAAAGGAATGGGGGGCAGTGAAGCACGGGAGGACGGCATAAACACATAATGCAAAAAAAAGAAAGGATTTTGATAGAAAACTCTAATAGACATCCCCATTTCAACATTACAAAACAAGAAAATGAAGCCTTGAATAGTCTTAGTGAAGACAAAACCATTATAATTAAACCTTCAGATAAAGGAGGTGGGATTGTTATTTTAGACATGGAATACTATAGAGAAGAATGTTTCAAACAACTAAAACATGTAAAAACATATGAAGAAGTTAGAAATATTCCTTTTGAATCACTTAAAATTTTGGCTACAGAAACAGTTACAGAAGCTAATGATAGAGGCATGATAGATCAGTGGGTCATGGAAGAACTCATCAATAAAACACCAAGAACACCATTATTTTATATTCTACCCAAAATACATAAAGATTTAAATCATCCTCCGGGTAGACCTATTATTTCAGGAATTGGATCCATTACAGAACCTTTATCGAATTATATTGATTATTACTGTAAAAATCTGGTAATTAATACTTGGTCATACATTAAAGACACTAAACACTGTATTCAACTTCTAGAGGAATTAAATCAGCAAGAATTGTATCTCACCGACAAATTATTTATAACTTTGGATGTTAAAAGCCTTTACACAAGTATTCCTCATGAAGAAGGCCTAAAGGCCATGGACTTTTTCTTATCCACCAGAACACAGAATTCACCAGACAAAGATTTTCTTCTGAAACTAATTAAGATTGTACTAGAAAATAACTATTTTGCTTTTGAGGGACATACTTATTTAAAAAAAACAGGTACAGCTATAGGAGTCACTTTAGCACCAACATATGCCAACCTGTATATGGATATTTTGAGACAGAATTCATATCATCAGAAAATAACAGATTCAGGAATAATTTAATACTTTACAAGCAATTTATTGATGACATTTTGATTATTTGGCAAGGAACAGTACAAGAAGCTAAATCATTTCATGAATATATACAATCAGTTAAAATAATTTATCATTTACAAAGCAAATTCATTCTGAAGAAATATGTTTTTGGACCTTAAATTAATAAAGCAAAATGAAAATTATAACTGATTTATATAGGAAAGAAATATCAACGAATACTGTTCTTCATGCCAGAAAGCTTTCATCCAAAGAATCTCAAAGAAAGTATCCTTACAGTCAAATGTTGAGAGTTAAACAAAATAGTGGCACCCAAGAAAAATATGATAGAAACATTACAGAATTAACTCAAAGATTCAAAGAGGCTATACAGATTCCATTTTGTCAAAAGCAAAAGAAAAATGTGATCATAGAGACAGAAGCTCTTTACTACTGGATAAACCCAGACTATCTACAGAAATAGAATCTAGAATGACCATGTCCACACAATATTCAGAGAGCTTTGGGAAAATTAAATATGTCATTTTATCTAACTGGAACATTTTACAATCTAATGAATGGGGACAAAGGATTTTTCAACATAAACCCTGGGTCACAGCTAAAAAAAACACAACTATTGGAAATAGAGTAAACAAAACTCAACATTGGACTCCAACAAACAGATCCAAGACATGGCTTAAAAGTGAAATTAAAGGTTTCTTCCCCTGTGGTAACTGTGTCCACTGTAATAATGGACAAAAAATGAAAACTATAAAAGAACATGTGATGATAAGAGTATGACATCAGATTTCATCACTTACAGAACAGATTATGTTATTTATTTCATCATTTGTCCCTGTTCCTTATACTACATTGGCGAAACAACAAGACCTTTAAAACTATGCATATCTGAACATAAAAGCAATATTAGAAGAGGTGATATCAGATCACCCCTAGCAAGAAATTTTTTGGACTTTCATCATCCCATTTCAAGTTTAAGATTTTTTGGATTGGAACATGTGAAGATGCATCCTAGAGGTGGTAACAGAGAAATGGTCCTATTGTGAAGAGAAGCCTGGTGGATCTACACTTTAAGAACACATCAACATAGATATGGACTGAATGAGAACCTAACTTGGTCTACCTTTCATTAGAACTTCTCATTATCTTTTCTCTGGATTATGTCTACACCAATTACCCTTCCCATATCACTTCCCCCCCTTTCCCCTTCCCCCCTTCTTTTTGCAGCCACAACCCCCTTTCCCCTTCCCCTTTTTCTTTTCTTCCCCTCCTTTTTAACCCCACCCCTCCACTTTTATCTCATCATTCTCATTATCCACACTTCACGTTTACCTTTTCACTACCTTTTCAGTCCATTCTTCATTCCCATTTTCCTTTTTGTCTTTACCTTTGCTTACCCACCCTTCCCCTTTTCATGTTTTTAATATACAGCATTTAAGTTAAATTAGTTTCCACAGTTATTTTGCCTAAAGTTAATATATTTTTCATATAGTTCATTTTTACATCATTGTCGTCATTATTATACTAGGTTTATTCAGCTGTACACGCTATATGATTCATGTGAAAACATCACTTGGTAATTAACATTAATGAAATTCTAAACTTGGGATTGTTCTAGTTCCCACTATGGTAATAGAAAGCTTTTGGAATATTTGTTTTAAATCATATACATGTATTTTTTATGTATTCAGTTTCAGTATTTAATGCATACACTCGTGTATCCTTTTTGTAAACTTATTGATTTATCATCCCAATTTTTGAATAATAATGGCAAAAAGTGCATTTAGCACTAAAGTAGCTTTATAGCACATTTAAATTTACTAGTAGAAGGGGATTTAGTGGGATATTTTCACCCACTCAGTTTCTTCACTGACCGGGCCACACAGGTGACATCCACACTGACGTCAGCACACCACCAGGTGTGTTTAAACATGGCCTGGCCCTTCTTGCTCACCTTAGAGGTGTGAATGTATGTAACACAAAGCACTTTCAGCGGGTAATGGTGCCGGGAGCGTTTGCGTGAGTTTGTATCCTTTTGTATTCCCATTTGAATTTAAAATGTGTGGAAGAAACAAGAAAACAAGAGACTAAATCGTAAAGTTAAGGTAACTGAAGCACAAAATATAGTTCTTTTCAGATTTGAAACATTGTCACTTCCCAGTAATGATTTTGATTTCTTTACTATAGCGTTCTATAGAAACACCGCTTGACCTTACTTTCTGAGTCATCTAGACTTCGCTTACATGAAGAGAGAATTTTCTCAGTAAGTTTCTTTATAATTGATGGTGATTTTCACCTATACAAAATTATAAATTCAGGCTTGATGAAGCTTTTTGTTTATTATTTTCAGACTTCTAAATTTTAAGTCTTTAAGAGACACAATGCATCCTCCCAGCACCATTTAACTCACAAGTGATTTATAGGTCCCATCAGGTCTGTTCCACCTGATTCCTTTATTTAAATTTTGAAAGAATAAATTTTGGTAAGAAGTTAAAACACACTTATTCAAAACAGTATTGTTCTAAAACATTTTTTTTGTTCTTTGTTTTTATAGTGAATATTAAGTTGCAAGTCTGATGAAGGAACATTTTTTAAGTTCTGAAACGTTTCTATTTGGAACAAAAACTCTTTTAGGAGCCAATATGAAATTGAAACATTAAGAGACTATGTATTGAAGCAAGTTTGTTTCTGCAAGTCACATTTTCGGACAAAATTATAAATATTTTTCAAAGAGATGAACTTCATGACTCTGAATTTAAAAATTAAAATTATTAACTTAATTGTGATAGAGTGAGACTCATATTTTGAAACAGTTGTCTATATCCATTCAATAGTCTCGCTCCCCTCATTGATTTACAAAAATTTTTTTAGAAAAAGACAAAAAAAAAAAAAAGGAACTTAGAGAAACTATACAGTGGATGTTCGGGGAAAAAAAAGCCCTAACTTTACAAGTCAACTCCGGAATTTCAGCTCCCTTATTTCAAATCCAAAGAACAAAGAGGTGTTAACGGCATTTCTGATGGGCTGCTGAAATGAACAGAAGAAGGGACCCTCAACACCTCTTTTTCTTTGTTCTTCAATTCAGGATTTAACACCTAGCTAGTCCTTCTGCTTTTGCTGGTGCCTCCAGGTCTGCTCACTGCAGTAACAACACTGTCAGGAAGGAACTGTAGAATTTCTTAAATTGCTTTAATTATGTTTTATGCCCCGGCCTGGCTGCAACTCCAATGCAAAGTTCCAACTCTAGCCCAAGAAGCCACTGTCAGGCTAGCAATGCAAGAGGGGGCGTAAAAGTAGCCCCTCATCACCCCATGCTTTCCATTCATCCTGCTCCTCCTGACTAACTGACAGACTACCTGGCTTTGGTAGGTTTGTTCGTTGGTAAAGTGTGGACCAGGCTGGTTGCTAAGCTTGCTTCAAGAGTTGCCCTGCCCTGCTGATCCTGCGACTGCTGACTTCTATGCTGTTTTACTTACATTCATGGACCATGGTGGTTGATGCAAATTTATTTTACTTTTATAATTTAATTTTTATTTTGAAGGACAGGTGACTGAGTGAGGGTGAAACAGACTGAATTTCCTGACCCCAGCTGGAGGACCCCTGTGTGACTGTGTGGCATGCTGCTGCTCACCAGCCAGTGCAGCCAAGCTCTGAGCTCTCTCAGGACTGTGGAGGACTTCTTCCCAGTCCCAACCCAGTTTAGCTTAATTTTAATTTCAGGCAATCCCTCCCAGTCAGTTGGAAGGAACTAAGTCCATTCAGTGTTCAGACCAGTCCACTCACTCCATGACTCCTCAGTTTTTGCTCTGGCCATCACATGTAGTGTCTGTGTCACTGTGTGGGTGACTGTGAGAGCCATGGGTAGCTGTACATAAGTCCGACGATGATGGAGTCAGCAAGTTTGACACTTTGCCCTCTTCGGTCCAGTCGGCACTCAGGAGGGACCTGTCTTGTCACATCCTTGGACCTCAGCTCAGAAGCCAGAGAACCATGACCATCCAAAGAAAAATATTCTGAGACATTACTATACAATCCCAGACTTGTAGCAGCCGCTACAAGATTTACGGTAGTAACGATTTGTGCAAGTCAGTGAGGCTAAAGAATACAGTGATGCAAAGGTTCATTTACAGACACTACAAGACCAGGTGCAAGACCATATACTGACAGTCAGTATTATTGCTTATCTGTTGGGCTTCACCCCCCCACACCCCCAATGTAGTATCAATGTAGTATTGCTTCAGCGTTACTTGATAGTGCAATTTGCAAATAAGCAAAACAATGCAATGATGGTTCAGAGTTGTTCACTAAATATTCACTAAATATTATTGATTAGTTGGGGTGCTCCACCCCCCCACACACACTCCTCGATGTAGTATTGCTCAGTAAATACTATTGATTATTGTGCTGAGCAGCTTCTGCAGAAAACTACATTAGGGCGGAGCCCCCCAAATAAGCAGTAATATTTAGTGAAATCCAATGGACAGCAAAACAATGCAGCACAATTATCTATAATATTAACCGACCAATAACAGAGCAATACTATTGCACAGAAACTACAGTGGGGGGTGTGGAGGCGGAGCCCCCCAAATAAGCAGTAATATTTAGTGAAATCCAATGGATGGCAAAGCAAAGCAGCACAAATATCTAGAATATTAACTGACCAATAACACAGCAATAATATTGTACAGAAACTACAGCGGGGGTCACATCAGCCAAAGGAAGTATGTGCAATATGATGCTATATATGTAACATGCTGTCTTCTGATCTATTGGCACATTTGCTTTTGTTACTTGCTTTTTGGTCTATTTTAGCCAACACAAAATATTTTTGCTGCTTCTCAATTCTGTAAATATTGCATCTGATCAATTAGAACTGCTTTATTGCCACATTTTCTTTTGCTGAATTGTTTTGGTTTCAATGTGCATCTGCTGATAAATGAATGAGAGTCCTTTTTAATAACATCGATTTATCAGTTGTTTTTTCATTTAACTCAGTAGTGGTGTACAGTAGCTCTCATTGGTAGCCATCTCTCGCGTGATGGCTCTAGTTGGAGCATATATACTATATTGTGTGTAGCTTTTCAGAAACGTGCAGGGCAGTCCGGGATTATAAAGTAACACCAATTCTAAAAACCTAAGGAATCCGATCTCTGCATCTGCTCTTGCTACCCTACCAACAGGTACACTAATTTTATTTTTGTATTTATTATTATAGTCATTCTAAAGTTTCTAGTGACTGGTCACTGGCACTGCAGTGCTGGTGGTAATTGGGTAATGTCAGGAATGGGAATGGACTAGAGGTGGTCTAGAGGAGGAGGTCCAGAAGAGGCAGAGGCACAGGTGACAGCTGTGGTTTTTTTTTTCAGAGGTGGGTGACCTGTCTATAAGAGAGCAATGACCTTTGGGCAATGGGGTGGGTGGAAGAGACATAAGTTGCTCAGAGTGCAGCAGTAAGGCCGGGACTACAGGTAAAGATCCATCCATGAGGGAGGGGCACAAATGCCAGCTGTTTTTTTTTTCCAGAGGTAGTTGACCTGGCTGGGAGGGAGAAGTGGCCATTGGGGCAATGGGGTGAGTGGAAGGAAGAAACACAAGCAAGTTGCTTAGAATGCAACTGTAAGGTCAGTAGTGGAGGTGAAGGTCCATCCATGAGGGTCATGGGTGCCAGCTGTGTTTTTTTTCCATAAGTGGGTGACCTGGCTGGGAGGGAGCACTGGCCATTGGGACAATGGGGTGGGTGGAAGAGACACAAGTTGCTCAAGTGCAGCAGTAAGTTTAGGACTGGAGGTCCATCCACAAGGGGCACAAGTGCCTTTTTACAACTGTGGGTGGAGCCTACAAGAGTATTGCATGTACAAAAGAAGTGATGTCATGTTTTCTGTCCGTGGAACTGACTGAAGGTGTAAATAGTCTCCTCCACCTTACCCTCCTCCAAGAAATGTTTTCCTCCCTCAAATAAATATGATTTCATGTTAGTCAATGGTTGCAGGGTACTATTTTCTTTCTTAAATGGGTGGAACAAGAACTGGAACCTGAGTAGTGGGAGACAGCATTGTTTTTTGGTGGGGGGAAGTAAGATCCAACCCACCTCTACTCAAGAAGCTCCTAAAGATCCAGCCCACCTCTTTTTATTTATTCATGTGAGAGGGGCATGAGGTGGATGTATCATGTTGAAAGAAGTCTCAGTAGTTTGATCTGGACCTAGGAACAGAACAAGTCTTTGGAGTCCCTGCATTTTGTTAAGGACTAGGAGAAGCTTAATGATTCAGCTTCCAAGGAAAACAGACAGCTTTCAGGTATATCTTAAACATTTATATACTAAAATGGGCATAGTAATTGGTAAACACTGTCTGTGATTAAGTGTATTTTTCTTTTTAAGTTTGAGAAGTGGAGTTGACTTGCACATGTTAAAAATACCAGCTGCAATTAGCTACTACTTGTAGAAACAAAATGCTGTTTTTTTGTTTGTTTGTTTGTTTGTTTTTTGTTTCCTATTCATTTTTTCCTGGCTCAGTTTATATCAGTGAAAAGAAAGACTGGAACAACTATCAGAGCTGCTATCCAACTGGACCAGCTATTTATCACTCATTTTTCATTTAAAATAACACAAAATGTAGTTTCACATTTTTACCATGGGGGAAGCAAGAACACTCCTGGTGAGTTAATTACTCCTTGGAACCTATTATTCCAGTTTTTACCACTATGTTCCTGGAACTTTCTGCATAACAAGTTCCCTTAGGCACCTCACAGCACCTCATTAAGCCATTTGACACCATCATCTTTGCAGGACATTGCATAGCAAGAGACTTAACTTGCAGTTTGTGACTACAGGTGTTTATAACTGAATGATAATAATCAAATTTGTTTCACTTGCAAATTGGCAGGCAATTGTGGGTCTAATTACTGTTTGACTTATTGTATGTTACACATAGAATCTGAAAAATTCATAACATGCTGTACAGTATTGTGATTCAATGAACTGATAAATAGGGATTTTGGTTTGTTTTACAAATTCATTTTTCCTGACCACAGATATGCTAAAAAAATTCTCAACAAAATGTTTTTAAATAAATTATCTGGTTTTGGGGGGGGGGGGCTGCCACAAGCAGAATGGGACTTCATAGTCACTGAATTTTGTTAAGGACTTGGAGAAGCTTAAGGATTTAGCTTCCAAGGAAAATAGACAGCTTTCAGGTATTTCTTAAACATTTATATACTAAAATGGGTACAGTACTTGGTAAACACAGTCTGTGATGAAGTGTATTTTTCTTTTTAAGTTTGAGAAGTGGAGTTGACTTGTACATGTTAAAAATACCAGCTGCATTTAGCAACTAATTGTAGAAACAAAATGCTTTTTTTTCCTATTTACTTTTTTTCCAGGCTCAGTTTATATCAGTGAAAAGAAAGACTAGAACAACTATCAGAACTGCCATCCAACTGGACAAGCAATTTATCACTAATTTTTCATTTAAAATAACACAAAATATAGTTTCAAATTTTTGCTATGAGGGAAGCAAGAACATTCCTGTTGAGTTAATTACTCCTTGGAACCTGTTATTCCAGTTTTTACCACTGTGTTCCTGGAACTTTCTGCATAACAAGTTCCCTTAGGCACCTCACAGCACCTCATTAAGCCATTTGACACCATCATCTATGCAGGACATTGCATAGCAAGGGACTTAACTTGCAGTTTGTTACTATAGGTGTTTATAACTGAATGATAATAACCACACTTGCTTCACATGCAAATAGGCAGGCATTTGTGTGTCTAATTACTGTTTGACTTACTGTAGGTTACACATAGAATCTGAAAAATTCATAACATACTGTGTTGTTATTCAATGAACTGATAAATGGGGATTTTGGTTTCTTTTACAAATTCATTTTTCCTGACCATGGCTATACTAAAACAAAAATTTCTCAACAAAATCTTTTTAAATAAATTATCTGGTTGGGGGGACTGCCACAAGCAGCATGGGACTTCACAGATGGGGGAACTCACAGCAACAGAAGAAAGAAGCATGTTGGCATTAAAAGCTTGGTAGTGTGGATGTAGAGGCACCAGTATTTAAGGCATGACTTTGGTAGAGGATTAATTGTGACTGGGAGGTGAGGGAAGGAGTGAGTCTTAATATTTTAGCATAATGGTTTTCTGAAACTTCAACCTTCAATGGGTTAGACTTTGTAGCCATCTGTACAGTATATCACTAAGACACATGCAATGGGGTATGGGTAAAACCCACAACACCAGACCCAGGCCAGAGCTATAAAATCTGGACTGGGAACAACTTGTGCAAATATTGCTGATCCGGTGGAGCAGCAATAAAAGATAAACTATGCAATACACTGAATAACACACCTACCCCAGTTTACACTTACCTGATGCCCATTTTTAGACCTTATATAGTAATATCTTCCTTCAAGAGAACAGCTTGTGATGAAATGTGTCGAATTTACATTGGCATTTGGGCATATGCACTTTCATATTATATGAATTTTGTGTGTGAACTGTATATAAGTCTCTAAAAAAAACAACAATTAAACACATCAAATGTCTTCAAAAACTTGTCTCAACATTGTGTTTATCTGCCACCTTGTCACAACATACAGTTGTCTCAGCAGTGTTTTCATTTAGGGTACAGTACCTTCATCTATATGATGGCCTGGTTCTGTTGAGTTGATTGCTATAACAGTGCATAGAATAAAATGCAAAACATATAGGTAACTGTAATACAGAGGATGGCATTATTTTTAATTATACAATTGCAAGGAAAAATGTAAGAAGCTGATTGGCTGCTGACCCATTTAAACAGTGATGTTATTACACAATAACATCACCGTAGCTTTGGATTTGGATCATTCCTTGCATTTTCTCTTAAGAAATATTTTTCCACACTAACAAAAACATCCTTTAAAATGTATTTTTTTATTCTGTATATAACAACAAGCCATTGTATAATTGCAATATGGAAATCCAGGGTGTGTGTTATCTTGTAATAACATCACTCCTGGGGTGGTGGAAGCACTCAGCTTCACCTCATGCTTCAACCCACCCCAGGAGTGACATTATTACACGATAACACACACCCTGTTGTGCCTTTATTGCTTAAATATGCCCTTTCTAAATGTACTGTATGTTGATTCAGTTAGTGTATATGCAACAGCCTTCATGTGAACACTCTGAGCTTCTCTTTGACTCCTGATGTCTATTTGCTTTAGCTATTGTATATTGTTTGAACTGCTTTGGTCTTCTTGATGTGGTGCCTGTGTGCCTAAACTATGTAATCTGTTTATCTACTGCTACCCATGTATCTCCAGTGAATGATTGTTATAACTGTCTGTTCTCCAATCCATTATTTTTTGACTTGTTAACTGTTCTGTCTTTGTATTAGTTTCAATGAGATGCCTTTGTAAATGAGTGTCTGACTCAAAGGTTTGTAAATCTGATATTTTTTAAATAAGTAAATAAATAAATGTTCATGTTTCAGCCCATGAAACACCCTTATCTAGTTAATGCATTCACAGTCATAGTGGCTCTGCCAGACCTTGTTTTTTTCACAAGTGGGTGGCAGGGCTGGTAGGGAGCATTGGCCATTGGCGTAAAGGGGTGGGTGGAAGAGACGCAAGTTGTTCAGAGTGTAGCAGTAAGATCAGGACTGGAGGTAAAGGACCATCCCCAAGGTAGGGGCACAAGTGCCGGCTGTTTTTTTTTTTTCAGAGGTGGGTGACCTGGCTGGGAGGGAGCACTGGAAATTGGGGCAATGGGGTGGGTGGAAGACACAAGCAAGTTGCTCAGAGTGAAGCTGTAAGGTCAGTAGTGGAGGTGAAGGTCCATCCACGGGGGGGCACAAGTGCTGGCTGCCTTTGTTTTTTTTTAGAGGTGGATGACCTGGCTGGGAGGGAGCAATGGCCATTGGGGCAGTGGGGTGGGTGGAAGAGATGCAAGTTACTCAGAGTGCAGCACAACAACCAACAGGTACAATCATTTTAAAATGTTTATTATACTTTCTGGTGGTAACCATAAGGTCGGGACTGGAGGTGGAGGTCCACGAGGGGCACACATGTTGGGCCTTGGCTGTTTTTCAGAAGTGGGTGACCTGGCTGGCACCAGTTATGGCCAGTGGGGCAGTGGGGTGGGTAGTTAAGTGACTTGCAAGTTGCTCAGAGTGCAGGTTCAAATCAGCACATCAATCAACAGGTACATTGATTGTTTTTTAATTATCCTTTTGTGTGGGGTGGTAAGCGGGTCAAGTCAGGATAGGAGGTCGATGTCCATGAGGGGCACAAGTGCTGTCTTTTTCAGAGGTGGGTGACCTGGCTGGAAATGTATTTATTTTAGAGTAGTTATTAAATAACCAGGAAAAAAAATCACCAATACAGTAATACACTCACTATCACCATGAAAAGCAGATGCAGTCTTCTCAGAAATAGTTCATTTTTTGTGTCTTTTGGCAGTGGCAATGGCAGTTTCTAAGGTTTCCTGCAAGCACTGATGTGTATACTTCTTGTACTTGAATTCAAGTTGGTCATCCACAGATTGTGGGGGACTGAAATGTTGATGTGTAAAAAGGTTGGTTCAGAAATAGGCTGCTATACACTATGGCCCAGATATTCAAAGGGTTGTGCATGGTGCAACAGTGTTGCACCATCTTGCAACTCTAATCTTGCGCATTCAAAAGGGAAAAGTGTGCGGCACAAATCCCGATGACGGTGCGCATCAGTAGCATTATGCAGGCACAGGTGGGGCGTGCCCATGCATAACCACAGCCCAATATTCAGCCTGGGATGTGCAGAGCCAGGCATGCACAACCGCTATCTGCGCCAGCACAAAGTTACACCAAAAAAAAAAAAAGGAACAACTGATGGCCACCCACAGGTGAGCTGCCTCATTGCAGGGTGCAACACGGCAGCTGCCACCTGTGGGTGGCCACCCGAGTTCCAGCTGCACCTGGTGGCGCCCCCCATGCCCAATCATGGGCATCTGTAAACAAAGATTAATGTCCTATATCCCTGGTGGTCTGGTGGACCTCTATCTGCCCGATCGCAGGCATCTGTAAAAAACAAAACACTATTTTGTCCTATATCCTGGTGGTCCAGTGGACCGCTATCCACCACTGGAGCGCACTACATTTCCAGATATGTGAATGATTCATTCACATATCTGGAAGTATGTAATCTGGCTGAAAGTTGCATGCCCATTGGCTCACGCTGTGAACCAATGGGCATGCAGCCCTACCGAGGTGTCTATCAGTGGGTGGCAGGTGGGTGGGGTGCTGCCACCTGCCGGCTGACCGGGGAGGGAGCAGGGCGGTGGGGCTCAGTGGGTGGGTGGGGGGTACCACTAGACCACCTGGGATATTGGAATTAGTTTTTTTGTATAACTGCCCGTGATCGGGCAGATGGCAGTCCACTGGACCACCAGGGATATTGCCTTATTTTATACAGATGCCCACAATCAGGCGGATGCCGGTCCACTGGACCATCAGGGATATTGCCTTCTTTATTTATACAGATGCCCGCGATCAGGCGGATGGCGGTCCACTGGAACACCAGGGATAGTGCCTTCTTATTTTGTACAGATGCCCATGATTGGGCGGATGGCAGTCCACTGGACCACCAGGGATATTGGACAGCATTCTTTATTTTTACAAATGCCCATGATCGGGCATGGGGGCGGCACTGCCAGGTGCAGCTGGAACTCAGGTGGCCACCCACAGGTGGCAGCTGCTGTGCTGCATCCTGCAATGCGGCAGCTCACCTGTGGGTGGCCATCAGTTGTTCCTTTTTTTTGGCTTTACTTTGTGTTGGTGCAAGTAGGGGTTGCACATTCATCGGGCTGTGCAGGTTATGCATGGGCACTTCCCACCTGTGCCTGCATACATTACTGATGCGCCGCGCATTGGGATTTGTGCCGTGTACTTTTCACTTTTGAATATCGTGACGGGGTGCATCAGTGAGTTGTGCATGGTGCAACACTGTTGCACCATGCGCAACCCTTTTGAATATCTGGGCCGATACGTTAAACAGCAGATCTCTGTAATGTGATTAACTTCCAAGAAGTCACATTTTATAACCTTGTTTATGTTGCTTTGAAGCCAGAAACTTAAAATATCCATTTTATGACATCTTCAGAGGAAGGACAGTTAATTTCAACTGGTGCTAAAAGAAGCTATCTGACATCTAGGTGAGAAAACTGCAGAGTTGTAAAAGTCCTGTGATGTCTTTGAAAAGCAGGAAACCACACTAGATCAAAGAGTCATATTGGAAAATGAGTTTTTTCTGATGTCACCTTATTTAATATGCCTCCTGAGTGATGGGACATCCTGAGTGTATTATATTTTTTATATTTAACAGGAGGAGCTAGGTGACATCATGGAAGAGGTAGGTTCAAAGACAGTTTTAAACTATTCTGTAGCTGATCTTTGTATACACATTCCTGTTAGACTCTGAAACAACAACATCTAACTATAAACACTGTAAGAAGGTAATAATGCATTAAATAGACAAGTCTATTTGTATTGTGGTAGGAGGTTATGTTTGTACTTTTTTCCTTATTCTTTTAAGTGATTGTATGCTTTGTGATATATGGTTCTGTGTTTACATTTTACATATTTTTTATCCATTTTTAAGCAAATCTATATTTAAAGAGACAGCCTGGTGTGCCTTCGAAATTCTTTCTTTTGTATGTGAAGTACAGATGGTTAAAGTTGACACTGTTCATAAGCGTAATGGTAATACCAAACTGGGAAAAGGTAAGAATTGTCCTAAGGTCTTTCATAGAGTTTTTAGGGTTTATTTTGGATACCTGGTTAGGTGCCCTTAGGCGAAAGATATCTGGCATTCCCCAAAGAGCAGAAGTATCTGAGCCTGTACATTTGGGTACACTAGTATAAGGTTCACAGTTTGAATCCCTCCAGAACTTGAGGCCAAAGGTGATTTGGACCCACAAACAGACAGGAGGGTTACCCTGTTCTGCTAACTGTTCACAATATTTCACTCGGAGGTTGGCACTGTTGGAGCAGAGGGCCTGACCTGCTGGGTGGGTTTGTGACACAGAGTATTATGTCTGAAATAGCAGATTCCTTGTGTCTAGTGGAACTCTGAATTACCTGAGGAATAATCTGCTGTGGAAAATCCCCCTGGTGACACACCAGAACCTGCAGAACAGTATGACAATGTTGACAGCACCCCTTCAGTGCCACAAAATTCAGTGATCCAAGAGTTCCTTCAGGCTGAGTGACCTCGGCCCTCTTTAGAAGAGAATAATAAGCAAAGTAATGTGGAAACAGAATCTGCCATGCAAGGAGCCGATAATGTTCTGCTACTGGAGACTTTGTCCAGTGCAGACGTACCCTTTTCTACTGAAGAAGAGACTGATGCAAATGCTGGTACTCCAGAGACTGTACCTGTTTCCCCAAGGAAGTCTGGGAGAGCGGTTAAACCCATAATACATCTGAGCTACGATTTTCTGGAAGACCAGTAGATCGTCCTTTAAATGTTGTCCACAAGGGTATCTATGTTTCAAAGAGCTCGCTGCCCAAACTCAGCCTTTCTGCTACTTCCAAGTTGATTGTCCATCCTTCAGGACATGGTACCCCTTCCCCCGTCTAGCCCCAAGTTAGCTGTTGGGGATGGGACCCCACCTATGTTGTTTAGAATGCAAGAAACTATAACATGAATGAGTACAGTAATATTATTGTGTGAATCATAGTAAAATCATTATTGAATGTATGAAAAATGCATAACTGTTGCCATCATATACATATAATCATACAGCATGTACTGGCTATTTTGGATATGTATAGTAATGGTAATGAAGCATATATTTTGCATAAGTACAATGTCTTCAAATAATGTTGTTGTGAGCATAGACTTGAGGCAGACACCAAGTTCTTTCCAGGCAGGAAAGGGTGTAACCCCCCCCCTATAAATGGGGGTTCCCAAAAGTCTTCCTTGAGTGTGCTTAAATGCCAACTGCCAGGTGGACGTTCTGTGTCATTATAGGTGTAAAAGTGCTTGCATGTGAGTGCCCTGTTAGTCTCCATGCCTGTCTCTTTAAGAGACATTATTTTTGTAGTGTATAATTAAACTGGGTAGGGGCCGAGTGTTTCCAGGCTTGAGACCCACCCAAGCTGCAGTAATATTGTTCTGTTCTGCCATCACTAATGGGCAGAGGATGAATTGGCAGTGATGTGATAAGAGGGACAGCTGGTGGTACATGGTCTGTACAGTCTATTCAGAGCTGGGTGACATGTCCCATCTTTTGAGAGAGAGAGAGAGAGAGAGAGAGACAGGACATGGTGAAGCTACTGTTGCAAGATGGAGCCAGCAGATTATGTGTCGGACAGAGTCCATTAAACCCAAGTAGAAAATGGGTTGGAATGAAGGAGAAGGAGGTCAAGGGGAGCTGCCTGCTCCCCTGCAGCACAAACATTTAGCAAAGCACTTCAGTTCTAGAGCACTCCCCACCAAAAATAAACACATTATGCACACCCCTACAAACCAGATACTACACAATCACATCTAGTCCCAAATAAGACTGCTCCTCCCCCTCAAAAAAAAACACATGGATCTAGTGTTTCACAGCTTTGATCTCAGTCATGTTCTTGTAACCCCCCTGTAAATGGGGGTTCCCAGAAGTCTTCCTTAAGTGTGCTTACATGCCCACTGCCAGGCGGGCATTCTGTGTCTTTACAGGTGTAAAAGTGCTTGCATGCGAGTGCCCTGTTAGCCTCCGTGCCTGTCTCTTTAAGAGACATTATTTTTGTAGTGTACAATTAATCTGGGTAGGGGCTGAGTGTTTCCAGGCTTGAGTCCCCCCGAGCTGCAGTAATATTGCTCTGTTCTGCCATCGCTAATGGTGCAGAGGGAGCTCTGTTAGAACTGGTAATTGTTTGCTGATTAGCTGCTCTAATAACAATGGTATTATAGTTTGTCTAACCTGCCTTTCTTTGCAGCATAGACATTTCTGTATTGCACCAATTAGTACCTTTTTGGGACCTTAAAATGGAGTCTGTCCCCAGGAGTCTTATGGGAGTGACTTTCTGTAGGAATTGTAGTTTTTCCACTTTGGTGCCTAAATGGATCTGGAGGGGGAGCTCTAGCTGTGACAGACAGATGGATCAACCAACCGAACCTTTTGGATCTCAGAGGAAGTCCAGGTGCTGCCTGCAGCAGAGTGTCAGTATGAGCTTGGAGTTGAGAGAGTGAACAGCACGAGTGATTCGAGCAGCTGCTCCTGCGTAGTCACGCGGGAAACTGGTGGAAAGGCTGAGTTTGGCCTGTCTGCCTGCTGTTCCTCGAAAGGGATCCTTAAAGAGTGCTTAAATAACTAGACTGTATCCAAACCAATTGTGACAAAAGCTGCTGAATTGTGACTGTACCTTTGTTTGAAGAAGACCGAAGATTTGCTCCACGCGATCAGCCTGTCAGGATGTCTGAATCACCACAGAGATCACAGTTTTGCTCAGGAAAGCTGAAATTGCAACTGGACTGTCAACCGAACCGTGGTATTGCTTTTCTTTTGCTATAAGTGCACTGAATGCTGATAGTGGGTCACGATTCGGTTCCCCACTGCCTAATTGTGTCACGCTTGCTGGAAGCTGCATCCAGCATTTATCAGACTGAATCTGAACTGTTCACCCTACCTTTGCGCTGCCAACTTGGCCCAGCCAGCTACTCACGATGCAGATAAAACCATTGACGAGAGACCTGCCCAGAGATCAGCCCCCTGCTCAACACCTCGAACAAGAATGACACCTCAGTGATTTGTGTGTGCCCTGCTTCTCCTGGCAAACCAGCAAGTCATCCTAAAGTCTCCACTTCATCCATCCTGTGTCCTGTACTGGGTAGCATGAGTAAACACCAGGGTAGCTCCCTGCAACAACAGCTCAATTAAAGTGTGTCATCTAATTTAGTTGTTTTGTCTAATTATCATGAACTGTGTCTCCTGACTCCGGATTACAAATTGTGTGTGGTTGTACATGCTTCTTCTTTCCATCATAGGGCCCTGACCAGCTACAATGCCAGCCAACTCCAGGCAACGAAATTAGGCTAGCCCCCCTTTGTTCCAACTGGGTACCCAAAGTGTGTGACTGTGAAGGGACTCTAAAGTGCATGTATGATTGCCCGATTGAATCAGTTACAGAACTAATCAGCCAAATTACACCTTTCCCTAGTTCATTCCCCCTGAATAAATCAGATCTAATTCTTTTTGCATTTAACCTGACTGTGGTTCCATTTTGTACCAGAAGCACTGTACTGTTGTTACCTGCTGTGTCTAACTTTATTTTACAGGGTGTCTCCAGGGTCAGACTGGTGGAACCAGCCCTGGAAGCGCAAACAGAGTGAGGATTTGTATGCTGATTAGGGGCTATCATACCTGTGTATGCTGTTCATTGTTTAGGCCACTAGAAGGGAAAGAGTGGGGGTCACAGTGTCCCGGAGGGCTGTACCCAGGTCAGCTACACTACCACTAACCCTGTCCTCCAGGTGGAGGCACCCGTTTTCAGAATCCAGCCCCCTTAACCTGCAGCTAGTCACGCAGGCAGGGGTAGTAGCCTTTGGGATAGCGCCTCCTAGGGGTTACATTCTAATAACACAGAAAGTGTGGCAAGTTCTGACAATTATAACTCTCTGGGGAGAGGGGAACACAGTTACACACTAGTTAGATACTGAAGAGGTGTTCAGTGTTCCATTATCATCTATCTTTGCACCCCCCCCAAAACAAACATCTAACTGTAAGCCCTCTTCCATTTTGAGAGGGGCTTATGCTTCCTTTAGGGACACCTTCCAACTTACTGCCCCTAGAGTTAGGAAAATCAGTGGTCTGGTGTGTAATTTCTGCAAACTGCCAAGTATTGGCAGCAGAGAGCAGGCTAGAAAGAGTATACAGTAAAACCCAGGTTATCCGAACCTCAAATATCCGAAACTCTCAGTTATCTGAAACTGTGGTGTGTCTCCCAGCTTAATAGACTTAAATGTAAAATTCCCTCACTTATCCAAAACTCCTTTTATCCAAACAATTTTTATCGTCCCCCAGCACATTCAGATAAATGAGATTATACAGTTAATAGGGAGAAACAGGAGGTAGAGGGGGACAGGCTGGAGAGAAAGACTGGTGGTACCAACAGGAGGGCAGTCAGAAGGGGGAGACCCCCACCTCATCCTTGCAGGCAGGTTGGCATTTTGGCGGTGAGGAGCCGAGTTCCTGGGTGGTCATCCAAGGGAGGCTTCAAGTAGGACAGTTGCAGTCATTTGGGTCCTAGGTTCCGGGTTCCGGGTTTGGGTGGTGACAGCATCCCAGGAGGTAATGTAGGGCAGGTACAGCAGGAACCCCTGGGGGGTCAGGCCCATCTGGAATGGGTGATTTTAGCTGTCAGGGATTCAAGGGTTGTGGCAGGACTCCTGAATTGGGGATCGGGTACCAGTGGCAGCTGTCCCAGCCATTTACCTTGAGTGGCAGGGCAGCTCAACTGGTCGGTAGCCAGGGGAGTGGGGTATGACCTGATACGCTATGGGTCTGCCATCCCTGTGTCTGGGGCATGCTCCCAGGGCCTATGTAATGCCACTGCATATGGGGCTTACCTTTTAAATGCTTCCCGGTGTTCTCCCATTGCCTCCGGTGTCTGACCACTTTCGCATGGCACCTTTGCCACCTGTCCCTAGCCCACTGGTCACCCTGGTGTTCCCCTCATTCCCCAAAAAGCCCCAGTAACATAATTCAGCCCAGTTCGGGCTTAAAACTTTAATCTCAAGCTGCTGGCATGTTTCTGTCTGCCCGGCACTCGTGCATGCGCACTGGAGCACTTTGTTGATGCTGATTGCCTTTTGCCGTCAATCATAGGAGTAGTTCTTGGTCCCGGTGCCCCGTTAAGCTAAATGGTGACCGGTGGCTGCAGAGTGGTTGACAAGAAACCCCAGAAGATTTTAAAAATAAAGTTTTGTAATGGGGCAAAGTGGGACTCATGAATATTAATGAGCCCTGCCTGAATATTAATGAGGTTGCTGCCACCACCTAAGGGGTCAGTATTTTGGCAGCAGTAACAAGAAAAGTGTTGGAGCAAATATAAAATAACAAATGTATTTAAGAGAGCACTGTTGGGGCTATGTACCTGTGGGGTTACAATTAAACAGAAGTGATATATCTGGCTGCACCAGAACTTTATATGTGGGGACATGGTTCAAACTGCACTAAGACTATATCAGCAGACTCCATCTTTGCAGTTGTCAGCCAATCGGGAGCCAGTATTAAACCAAGTGGCCCCTGGGACATTGCCAGAGACTTGTGGAAACAATCAGGGACAAAACCTACAGTAGGTGCCAAAATGCTGCCTAATAAAAATACTCAAACTGATTCTGACAGTTTGGGCAGCCAACCAAACCTTTTGGATTACAAGGGAAATGCCCAGGACTGCCTGGGGCCCAAGTGGATCAGTTAGAGCTGGAGGTTGAAAAGTAAACAGCTTGAGCTTTCGAGCAGCTACTCCCAGAAGGAGCAAAGGGGAATCGTCAGGAAGAGGTTTTGCTGGCCTGCCTGCCAAGTTTTTCCTGCATCTGAACTGCCCATTGCAGAAGTCAGAGCCCTACTGATTTCCAACCTCGGAACTGTGGAAGAAGAAAGAAGTTCGTTATTGCGACTTGTGATTTGGACCGAAGACTTGCTCCAGAAGCGATCAGCCTGTCTAGTGATAGCATTTGTCTCGGATTGGAAGGTTCACGCAGTGAAGCTATAATTTACAACTGGACTATATCCAAACTGTTGTTTAGAGAAATTAGTGGTCTAAATGTGCTAAATGTGTTTCGTGGGTTCCCCATGGAGAAATCTGTTACTCCAGCTGAAGGCTTCACCAGCAGAAGATCATGAACTTTTGCAGAACTGTTCATCCTGTCTGGGCCCTGCCATCTCAGCCTAGGCCGCTACTTGTGTTCTGGAGATCTTCTCGCCGAAAGACCAGCCTGGGGATTTGGCCCCCTGTTCAGTGCCATCGAGCAGGTAGTGACCACCAGGATGTGAGTCACGTCATCCCTGCTTCCCCTGGCCTTCCTGATCATCGCCACGAGGTCTACATCTCACCTGTTCTGCATCCAGGTTCTGGTAGTGTGAGTACAAACCAGGGTAGCTCCCTGCAACAAAAGCAAAATCGTTGTGGTGTCATCTAATTGTTTCTTTTCACTGGGTTCTTGCAATGAACTGAGCCATCTAGCCTGGATTACAAATAATTGGGTTGTGTACATGTTTAACTGTTTTTCTTTCTTAAGGGTCCCAACAACAGCTGCACCACCGGCCACCCCCAGGCAATGCTTCAGGCTCGCCTGCATGACATACTGGGTACCCAGGGTTGTTGCCCTGTTTAATTGAAACTTACACAGCATGCTGAACAATCCTGATTTAAATCCGATTGCTAATTATTCTGCTAGATTCACGTCTCTCCCCAGTTCACTGCCGCTAAATAAACCTGATTGTCTTTTTTCACATTTAACCTGGCTAGTTTGCATATTATTAGTTGGGTTACAGTGGTAAGAATGTATTGCTGTGTTGCTAACCTTATTTTCCAGGCGGTCTCCAGGGCAGTTGCTGCAGATCCAGCCCTGGTAGTAAGTGAAACGCGGGTGAGCACATTATTACTGCTACCAGCTGAATGTGAATGTACCAGTGTGTTATTACTTAGGCCACTAGGAGGTTGGTGGGTGGTTATAGCATCCCAGAGGGCTATACGAGAGCAATCAAGCTACCCCAATACCATTCCTCTTGGTGGAGGCACCCAATCTTAGAACTCAAGCCTCTCAACCTGTGTATTGCCATACAGGCAGGGGTAGTAGCCCTTAGAATAGCACCGACTTAGGGGTTATACCTATATTAAGTTTGTAGGCCTTTAGGCCCATGTAGGCCGTGGCTTTGCTCCAGTGGGGTAACTGGAAAGGAAGGTGCCACAGTTGCTGTCTGAGAAGGAGCTGGAGCCTAAGGTGCAAAAGAGAGAGGCAGCCAAGGAATGAGCTTGGAGGCTGCAAAAGTGTTTTGCCCCATTTCAACCTGTGGAATGGGTTGGGGTTGGCTGGGAGAAGCACATCACGTCTCCACGGGATATTGATCAAGGGTGAAATAATGGGAACACTAATAAGAGGTATGGAAGACAACCAGGTTAGATATGAAGCCCAAGAAGTCAGGTACTTACCAGTGCCTGTGTGTTTTGAGGGAGCACACGGTCCTGTAAAGATTTAAGTAGTAACTGTCCTCAGGTGCTGAATAGATATCCTGCTACAGAGTGATTGCTGAGAAAAATCTTATTTCTGTCTGTGGTTCTGCCCTTTCAGGAGGACAATGTCTCTCTTTGAAATGTTTGTATAAAGTTTAGCCCCATGGAGCTGCAGTTTAAAGCCAAGACATAAGTGAGCCCCTGTGGTCCTTTAAATCTTTTGGGCCCAGAAGAAATAAAGTGATTGATTTTGAATTTCGAAGGAAAAAGTACCCTAATCTCGTTTGTAAATAAGGATGGAATTAAAGGGTTAATACTTAGTTTTTAATCACTCTGTGAGTTCGATTACAGGGAAGCCTGGAAGATCCTAAGACTCATTCATCTTCTGGGGTTCGGAGCCGTGGGAATGATTTCTGAAGTCACCTGTGTTCCTGTTTCAAATTTCAGGGGCCTTTGGGTGTGTGTTCATGTTCCAGAAGTGGCAGTGACCTTGAAGCCAGCCAAAGTAAGAAAGACATCTCCAGGTAGGCACAGAATTCATTCCATTTTGATTTGCTAGAGATGTTTAGGAGTGCCTGTGAGGTCCTTTGCTGTGGGGCCCCTTCCCCTGGAAGATTTGTACCCCTAGACATTTTGGGAGGGGGGCGTCTACATAATTTTCAAGACAAGCTAGCTCACCTCCCAAATTAGGAAAGAAAATGCACACTGGGAGATAAATGGCCTACCATTCCCTGCCCCAAACCCTGCTGGAGAAGGTGGATACAAACACTTGAAACCGATAATAGGGGCACTAGAGGCAAAACAACATCACCTGCGAAGATATCCTGAAAATATTTTATTTGCAAGGTATGTGTGTAAACATATCAGTCATAGGGGAACAAATACCAAATGACACAGCACATCTAGCCTACATGCTTTGCCATGCATCCCTCCTTCCCCAATGTGTGTGAGTTGGGTAAATGATTGCTGTATCTCTAGTCCACCTATCCTCTATTTTGCTGGTAACTTTCAGGAATAAACCACAACCCTAAGTACATTAGACCATGGACTTACCATGTCCTGAACTCTGATGGTAGAGTTCATACCCATAGCCTGGAGACTAACATGAGGGGCAAGCCGAGCACAATAAGTTGGGTCATTGCTTACCTCCAAGGAGTGGCTCAACATCCCCAGTCTGGTAGGGACTGCTATGGGGTCTGACTGGGGTCCTCTTCCTTCTCACTAACAGAAAAAGTATCAATTGGCAGACACTACAATCTTCTTCACAAAAAGAACTGCAGCTGGCCAATCACCCTGTAAACAAACAAAAAAAGATGACAAGAAAGTGAGTCCCCGTCCTTTCCAAAAGTGGCCAACAGGGAATTGACACCTCAGAGAGGCAAACACTCTTTACCAAACCCAGCAGGGAGTTACCCATCCTCCACCAACAAGTAACCATCTGGGAGGGCCCACTCTCCAGAAAACAGGGAGTCCCCAGATGTTAGTGCATGGTAAGTTAAAGTTCATAATAACAAATGGAGACCAGCTCAGCCAATCAGAGCATTTATCTAGTTTTCCCTTATCAGGCTAGAAAGGCACATTTGCTGATTAGTCAATTAAGACATTTCTGATATACTAACATACTAAGATACCAGCCGATTAGGCCAAATGATCTATTGAGTCTGCTCAAGATGCAGCTCAAAGTTACAACTCTGTAGCTGCCCCCCAACCCACCAGTTTCCACCTTTACTGGTCCACCCCTGTTTGTGTCCCTGCTAAGGGCTTCCCCCACCCTCAACTTCCCCATGAACCTGTCCCAGCCCTTCTTGAATCCCCCACTGAATTAATTGCCACTAGTTCCCTTGGCAGCGCATTCCATGGCTCTACCACATGTAAAGTAATGCCACCTCACTTCTCCCCTGAATCTACCCCTTACCAATCTCAAGCCATGACCCCTCGAGGTCCCTCCCCTTGGAGTAGTTACTCAGTGTTGACTAGATTTAACCCCTTCAAATATTTAAAGACCTCTTTCATATCCCTCATCTCTCCTCTCCACCATAGAGTACATGTTTAACTCCTGAAGTCTCTCCCTGTATGACATATCCCCCAGTCCATGGATCATCTTTGATGCTCTGCTCTGGACTTTTTCCAAGAGAGTGATATCCCTCTTCAAGTATGGCCACCAAAACTGCACACAGTACTCCAAGTGCAGTCTCACCAGGCAATTGTACAGTGGCAGTAGGATCTCCCTCCTCCTAGATGTTATCCCCCTAGCAATACACCTAAGCATTTTATTTGCTTTTGCCGCCACTCTTCTGCACTGTTCGGAGTTATTTAGTTTGGTATCAATTGCCACCTCCAAGTCTTTTTCTCCCCTGGAGACATTCAACTTTTCACCTCTCAGATAGTAGTCACTCTCCACTGTTTCCAAGTCTTCCTGCAGCATTTTTTTGCCCTCCGTCATTTCCACAACTGCTCCCAGCTTTGAGTCATCAGTGAAAAGACTCAATCTACTCTTGACTCCCTTCCCAATGTCTGAAATGTAGGCATTAAATGGGATTGGACCCAGCACTGATGCCTGAGGGACACTGCTGAGAACTAGTGTTGCTCAGATGGATCCGGCAAAATCCAGATCCACAAGTATCTGCCCTTTTGTGGCTGGAGAGTGGCTTTGCCAGACACTGCTACTATCTGCCTGTGGATTAGGCCATCGGATCTGGCACCGGGATCTGATGCCGGATCCAGTGCTGGATAACATGGGATCTGATCCGGGATCCAACTTCCATATTCGACCAGGTCCCGGGATGGATCCAACTCGAATCATGCCGCAATCTGCCAGATCACTGGCAGATTCATATGCGGCACTATCCAAGCAACACTACTGAGAACCCTTCTATGAGATAAGACATCTCCCCCTACCACCACACTCTGCATCTTTTCCTTTACCCAGTTCTCAATCTACCCCACCAGCTTTTCCCCCACTCCCAGGCTCCTCAGCTTACTAATCAGCCTCCCATGTGGCACCGAGTTGAAGACCTTGCTGAAGTCCTGGTACAGGACATCCACCGGCCTTCCCATGTCCAGTGATCTTGTCACCCAGTCATAGAACCCGACCAGGTTAGTTTGACACAACCTCCCAATGTTTGCCTCTGGCCTCCACCGGAGGTCGGCAAGCCAGGCCGCATACCACCCTCCCTCAAGGGAGAAGGTGAGCCATCATGGGACACTCGAGCCATCTCCCCCCCAGCCAGCACTTCAACACCCAGGTCCATTCCCAAACCAGGGTCAACAGCATCACAGGCAAAAATCCAACCGCTGCACCAGTGGGTCAGTCACTACCTCCTGTATCTTTATCTTCCCTTCCACACTAGCCCTTGGCACTGGAAGGACCTCTGAGAAGGAGACTGTTCTCCCCTCGGTCATGCAGACCCTAGCAAGCTCCCTGAATCTAGCCTGTACTTCTTTTACACTGTTCCCATCCATGTCATTTGTGCTGAGGTGCATGACAATTTGGGGGGCCCCTCCATGCCTCTTTACTAGGAGTAGACTACATGCTTGGCCTTGTGCACTGTCATGCCCGGAATGCACTCAACCCATACAGGGCTCCTCCTCCCATCCCCGCTCCCCCCCTCGTTTTATTCCCTAGACCACAGGAGTCCCCAATATTATGGCCCTTGCCTCCACCGTATCTGTACTCTTTTGTATTTCCCCAACTGCCTTCTCCCCACGGGGTACCACAAACATCCTTTCCCCTTTATCCATTGTCACTCTAAGTTGACTGTTTTCACTGCCTATCTGTTGTCTGCACTGCCCTTCTGCTCTCTGTTCCCTGAGTTTACTCCCCCCCATGTGCCCCACCCAGTTCCTTCCTGCACTTTTATGACTAAACCCTCTTCTGTGTTACTTAAACCCTCTTATATGTTACCCAACTTAACACTCGTACTGACAACCTCACTCTGGCTGCCATGCTCAACCCCCCTCACCAGTAACCCCCTTGACTAATAATCAGTTTGGCCCCCTGCCTGTGCCTGGTGAGCTAGAATCCCCTTCAATCCCTGTGCAGCTTCCCTACTACCCTCCTTCAATGCCTGGAAATTCACTGCCCCTGCACACCCCTTCAAAGAATGACTCCTTTTCTGCAGCACCCCGGGATGTCCTGCCCCCCAGCATTACTACCTACTGTATGTAACCCGATCCTTCAACAACTCCTACTCCTTGTACCAGCCCTACTGCTCCCTTGTTCCTACTGCCCAGACCATCCTGCACATCATTGCTAGTTGCCGCCCCATCCACCTTGGCTTCACTACTCACAGTCCAACCTGATGGTCCTCATTCAGACTGCTTAATTTAATACTTGCCTCCTCAGTTTATCTGCAAGATTTCCTTGTTCCCTACCGATCATCCCGGGCTCTCCGTTCTGCTGAAGGTTGCCTCCCTGGAGTTACCAGGGTCAGGTTGTGGCATTCGGGAGATTGTGCCTATTCTGTGGCCGCACCTACCCTGTGGAACTCACTTCTGGTTAGCTATGGGGGGGGGGGGGAACTCCCTTGGTAAAAGTCTTTAAAAAAGGTCTTAAGACTTATTTGTTCCAGCACTTTTAATTGCTAATATTTATCTGAAGGTTTTAAGGGGATAGATAATTTCTAATGCTGACTCCCAGTTAAATCTTATTATTTTTTGTCGTTTATTAATGTATTTGAATGTACAGCGCTCCGAGTCCCTGGAAAGGGGCGCTTTATAAATAAAGTATCTATCTATCTATCTATGTATCTATGTATCTATATATCTATCTATCCCCACCCCTGCCCACTCCTTCAGCTGCACCTGTCCCTCCATTTGACTCCTCCCACCTTCCTGGACCACTCCATACAAGCTCAGCTGCTTCCCCTCTGCTGTCTCCCCTGGGTCCTCTTTCCATGCTCTCTGCCTGACAGCTAATCCCTGCATTTCTCCCTATGGCACATGTACTCCCTCCCCCTCTCTCTCTCCCTCCTCTTCTCCACCATCCCTCTCCTTCCATGCCATCCCATGCTTCCATCTATCCTGACTCCCCACCCCTACCTTCAGGCGCTCCTGCCTATGCTAACCTCAAGCTTAAGTTGCTCATCCCTATCCTGCAGGGATTCCAAAGCCTGAAATCTGTTTAACATGCTAATTCCATTAGCATTGGCTGCACCCACCCTAGTAATGAACCTCCTCAGTACATGGTGTCTTTCCCCCTTCCTAAGACTGCTCACCATCTGCCATCCATAATCCCCACCTACTCCAGAGCAAAGTATCTCTGGTATTTCAGCCCCATCTACCCTTATACTGTCCCCTGTTTCCATTCTCATAACCACGTTAGGTGCCATGCGCCAATCCATCCCTGCCCTTCCAGCCAAAGCTAATCTTGCCTTCTTCCAATTTAGCTGAGACAACTGTGATTCCAGCTGACCCAACCTTATGCACACTGGACACCCCCCAACCCTTCATATTGTGCTTATGAAAACTGTCGCACCACAGATGTTGCATCCCACTATACTCCACTGACTCCTCCATGCCCTCCCCTACTGTCCTTCCCTCTCTCCATGACTACCCATACTGCCCGTGGTCTCTCCCATAACCTCAGACCGCTTTGCACTTCTGATGTCCCTCCTCCTATCACTCCAATACCCTTCCCCACTACTGCTGATAGGCTAGTATAAGGATAAATTACAACCACCCTGGGGAGGGTGAGATGGGGAGGGAGGGACTGGGTTGCTCCAGGAAGTGCCAGGAGACAATCAGTGCAATGCACCCCACAAAGGCAGCCTGGAATCCCCATACTGTAGTTCAGCAGGAAGCAGGAGTAAAATTCTATGGAATACTGCTCACCTTGCTGTAGCCACTGGCTGAGCCCAGCTCAGGATTGCTTTATATTTAGTTATTACCTGCCGGTCGTAAGGCAAGAGCAGGCCTATCTGGCATCAGCATCCTGTGGGAAGAAATGTACCAAACAACACTTCCACAGCCGAAATTAACAAAGCCTCCACAAAACACTCTCTCTGCCTGGAGAGGACAGAATCCTCCGTGCACCCCCACATGGCTTAACTGCCAATGTCACCTTATCGCTAGCCCCGTAACTAAATGAAAGACCACAGTACAATTTATAGATACTAACCCAAAATAAAAGAAAGGAAAGAGATAAAATCTTTAACTTGTCTTAACTGTCTGCCGTAGTCCTGATCCCCGAACTCCCCCTTGGTTGGCAAGTCTCTCCATGTGAGGAGTGCTATTTAGTACCTTTCCTTTTGTCTGAAATGGTGGTGAAACTCTCAAGCCCTGTTGGAGAGTAAGGCACCTTGACACAACCTTGTCACAGCGACTCCAGGAGGTGCCTGGAGACAATCAGTGCAATGCACCCCTCAAAGGCAGCCTGAAATCCCCGGACTGTAGTTCAGCAGGAAGTGGGAGTAAAATTCTACAGAATATCACTCACCTTGCTGTAGCCACTGACTGAGCCCAGCCTTGCATTGCTTTATATTTAGTTATTCCCTGCCACATGAACGGCAAGAGCAGGCATTGGCATCCTGTGGGAAGAAACAGTATCCAGTGAGTATAGCAAACAAATATGGGCACCCCATCAAAATGGTGACTCATACTGGGCTATATACTCATGGGCTACCCTGCAAGGGTAGTGATCCTACATGAAGGCGAAAGTAGGGAACTGCAACTGGAAGGGGGGATATTGAGGGAAGGGGTTTTTAGGGGACTGGTGTGCCTGCTGCTGCTGAGCTAGCTGTGTGGTGTGGTGGTGAGGGTGGCTAGCTTTAGTGTTGCAGGTACCAGGTTCGGGGCTGGTGACCATGACAAATATTTTTACAGCTGCCTACATTATTTTTACCGTGGCAACCAGAGTGTCACCCTCTCCCTGACATGTACCCCCTGGAGTTAGAAATCTAAAATACTTTTTAGGTTGCCAGATGTTGGGTTGCTGCGAAGTGTATATCGCTGATTTGCTTTTCAGCGATATACACTCACCATAATAGCGATCACTATTTTGTGATCACTATTATGACATGGAACCAAAAGAAATGGACTAAACAACACTTCCACAGCCAAAATCAACAAAGCCCCCACAAAACACTCTCTCTGCCTGGAGAGAACAAAATCCTCCCTGCACCCCCACCCCCCCATGCAGCTTAACTGCCAATATCACCCTAACTCTAGCCCCCTAACCAAATGAAAGTCCACAGTGCAATTCATAGATCCCTAACCCAAAAGAAAGGAAAGAGATAAAATCTTTAACTTAACTGTCTGCCGTTCTCCCCGATGCCCCTGATCCTCCAACGGCCCCTTGGCTGGAGAGTCTCTCCATGTGAGGGTCCGGTGAGGAGTGCTATTTAAGTGCCTTCCCCTTTGTCTGAAATGGCACCAAAACTTTCAAGCCCTATTGGCGTGTAAGGCCCCATGACACAACCTCGTCACAGCCTGAAATCCCTGTACTGTGGTATCTCGTAAAAAGGGAGACTGAGATTGAGCTACTCAAATATGAGCGACTCAATCTCAACGCTTGTGTTGTGGGCTAACCTAAAAGGGTAGCAATGGGCAAAGAGGAAGCCGATGAGGGCAACCAGAACTGCACTGCAGGGGACAGAAGAGAATGGAAGGTATGAAGAAGGCTGTGCAGTGGAAGGCTGCCAAGCTGGCTAAGTGGTGTGGTAGTAAAGGTGGCTGGCTATGGTTAGGAGGGTGCAGGGTTTGGGTCTGGGGAGGCACAAGAGTTTTTGTGGTCAAGGCTGTTTTAATTTTTAATTTTGTAAGTCCTCCTCCCCGACATGCACATCCCTGGAGTTGAGAACCTTTAGTTGGGGGGGGGTGCAGGGGGCACAACCCCCCGCATACATAGAGATCCATGTCGCCGCCATTGTTTTCACTGCTAGTGTACATCACTGTTTTTATTTTCGGCAATATACACTCGCCCTAACAGCAATCGCCACTTAGCGATCGCGGTTATGACACAGAACCCCGTACTATAGTTTAGCAGGAAGAGGGAGTAAAATTCTACAGAATACCACTCACCTTGCTGTAGCCGCTGGCTGAGCCCAGCCCTGGATTGCTTTATATTTAGTTATTCCCTGCTGGGTGTAAAGCAAGAGCAGGCCTAGTAGGTGTTGGTGTCCTGTGGGAAGAAACGTGCCAAACAACACTTCCACACCCGAAATTAACAAAGCCCCAACAAAACACTCTCTCTGCCTGAAGAGGACAGAATCCTTCCTGCACCCCCCACACAGCTTAACTGTCAATATCACCCTAACACTAGCCCCCTAACCAAATGAAAGCCCACAGTACAATTTATAGCTAGCTAATTCAAAAGAAAGAAAACAAAGGAAAGAGATAAAGGGCAAGATTTTCAGATGACAGTGCAGGGCTTGCAACAAGCCCTGCACCACGGAACTCTGAAATCGGTGATGCGCTGAACCCCTTTGCTGCAACTGCACCGGAATTTCCAATACCAGATGCAGTTGTGACAGTTTCCCAGATTTACGGCAGCTTGCACCAAATGTCTGGTGCAAGCCCCGTGTCTTTGGCTCTGGGATGTGATACGGGCTAGACCACAAATATGTGGTCTAAGGACCTGCAGTCAGCACAAGGGATAGAAAATCCCGATTGCTGACCAGAGACTGCCACAAGCTCAGTGCGCCCTATGTTTGGCACACCAGGGGGCTTGCGGCATCTCGGCAGGTTTGAAAATCCTGCCCAAAATCTTTAACTCTGTTTGCCATCTTTCCCAATGCCCCTGATTCCTGAGGTCCCCCCTTGGCTGGTGAGTTTCTCTAATGAGCTCTGACTTAATGTTCAGTATGAGAATGTTCTGTCAGAAACTCACTTTGAATGCGGAAAATTACTTTTACATTTTTCCACTCACTCTGTAGCATGTAGTGTAGAACAAAATATGGGTGATTGTGTGATACAAGTTTTTTTTTCAAACCCTTTTTAATGTATTTATTTGTAAGATTTTACATTACAGAAAAATTAATACATAAATTCAGAAATGAACAGACTTATAACACACAGACTGTTAATGGAATGAAATCTATAGTTCAACAGAATGCTTTCTCTGTGCAGCGGGTAGTCTGGCTGAGCCAGTGTGGCAAAGCCCAGGCCAAATGGAGACAAATTTGGATTCAATCCAATTAGGGTGGATTAAGTTTCCAGCAAGCAGAATACAGTTCACACAGTGGGGAACCAAATCACAACCCACTTTCAATACACAGCACATTTACATGTAAGGAAATTCTACTGTACCAGGCAAACCGCTCTCCGGTCATGATTGCAAAGTCTCTGCACAAACCAGACATTCAAAAGCAGCTGGAAATCCTGACAGGCCGATCGCATTCAGCAAAATCTTCGGTCTTCTTCAGGTATGAGCCTGGTAAAAAAAATCAGTGGTTTACTGCGTTCTTACAAACTTGGATTTAGTCTGAAATAATTCTCTTCGCTCCCTCTCAGGGGCAGCAGGCAGACATGCAGGCCACAACTCAGGCCTTTCCACAGTTCTCCTGCTCGAAACTACTCAGACGGCTGCTTGATTGTCTCAAGCTGTCACTTCTTCAGCTCCCAACTTAGATCTGACTCAACTGCCAGCAAGCCTGGGACTTTCCCCAGAATCCAAAAGGTTTGGCTGGCTGATCTGTCTATCAGTCACTACAAATGCTCCCCCTTCAGGTGCAAAAAGGCACCAAAAGCCCAAAACTACAATTCCTACAGATTTTGACTCCAGACCGCTCCTGTAGCTCCATTTTAGGTCCCACCAGTACTGATTGGTCCAATTCGGCAGTCCAGGACCAAGATAGTAGAGATAAACAAAACAGTCCTTGCTGCAAAGAAGGTAGGTTAAACAAACTACATTATCATTATCACTCTAAATGATTTTCTGCAAATAGTTACATCTTTCAACAGAACTCCCTCTCACATTACTTATGACTGCAATGCAGGCATCTCTTAAAGAGACAGTACACAGAGGCTATACAGGCACTCTCTGGCAATCACATTTAAACTGCTAAAACGCAGAACACCAGCCTAGCAGTGAGCATTTAGGCAAGCACAAGGAAGACTTTTTGGGAACCCCATTTGTAGGGGGGTTACAGGTAGATACTGGTTGTCATGGACTATGCGACTAACTACCCAGAGGTGGTGGCTAAGTCCTCTATTGAGGCAGAGAAAGTGGCTGATGAACTCCTGGGAATCTTTAGCTGAATGTGATTTCCCCCAGGAGATTTTGTCAGATATGGGGTTGAATTCCATGTTGTCACTCATGACTAGTCTGTGTGAGAAATGCGGAGTGAAACCGCTTCATACCTCACCTTACCCTAAGACTAATGACCTGGTCAAGTGGCTCAGGACATTTGCTGACCAGCACAAATGGGAGTGGGACAAGTATTTGCTCCATCTCCTGTTTGCTTAAAGGGAAGTACCACCGGAGTCCATAGGGTTCTCACCCTTCAAGCTCCTGTTTGGTCACAGGATGAGGAGGCCCCTAGATTTCGTTTGGGATGAATGGGAGGATGACCTTGCCTCCCAAAAGGAATCTGTTCTGGAGTACATCCTGAACTTGAGGACATAGCTTATGGGGCTCCATGGGGCTCACCCAGGAGTACTTTCCACTGCACAATAGTGGCAGAAAGTCCTGCATGACCATGGGGCCAGAGCCTGGAAGAACAAAGTCAGACAGCAAGTGAGGGTACTTGTCCCAGTACAACAAAATAAACTGTAAGCAGCATGGGAGGGCCCATTTTCCATAGTCAGAAAGGTGAGTGAGGTCAGTTATGTGGTAGAACTGCCTGACAGAAGGTGCAGGCAGATAGTATCATATTAACATGATGAGACCCTACTATGATGAGACGGAAAATGCCCTTGCTGTGTGCAGCACCCCTAAAGAGGAAATGAGGCTGATCCACTGGTGGACCTCCTCAGGGAGGTGTGGGAGGGACCTTCGGTGGATAAACTCACCCTCTTAGAGCAGCTGACACCAGCCCAGGCAGAGGAAAGGGGGGTGCTGAGAGCATTTGGGGAAGGGTTCACAGGGGTACCAGAGTACACCACGATGACTGAACACCACGTCAGCACTAGGACCAAAGTGCCACTGAGGTATTCAAGTACAAGACACTAGAACGGGTTAAGCAGGACCTGACCCAACTCCATAGGACTAGTGCAAAATACAAAATTACTGCACTCTAGTTCAGTATTGCAGTCATATAACATGACCATCCAGCACCACTGTGGTTCGCAAAATGCCTATGCGGATGGATTGACTAGGCAGGGCTAAGTGCATGGTATGATACTTTAGACACTTCCCAGTCCCTACATGAATGGCAGTGTCTCTTGGGAGTCACCCAAAAGAGACATGCCGTCATTTTCTGGGGAAGGGAGATGTGATAGGAATGTGACCACGTTAATGTAATCTCTTTTTGTTATTGTCATTATTTTCTTTTCTGCTTATTCTCATGCAAGTTCTTTCTATGATTGGATGGCATTGAGCAAACAAATTGGAGTTCAGGTCACATGCCCCAGCAGCTATCCTGGGAAACCTACATGGGAAAACAGTTGCCAGGTGTGAGTGCTACTTTTCCCACAGAAGCATCCTGAGCAGCTAGGAAATAAAGTAAAAAAAGAATATGAGGGAGTTTTAAAGGACAGAGTTCCCACACTCAGACAATAAAGACAAGATTACATCACAAAACCTTAGGCATAGGTTTCAGAGGTGCAATCATGCAGTGAATATGTTTCTAGGAGGAAAAGGGCAGTTTGGCCTGACAGATGTAATCACACGCGCACACACACACACACACACACACACACACACACACACACACATATGCAACATGCACTCATGTTAAAGCAAGTAGCCCCAACTGCCTCTTTGACTTCCTGCATCCTTTGAAGAGGACCTGGTGTCTGTCTATTAATGAGTGTTCCCAGTAGGAAGGAGAGCCCTGCTGCCAAGGCTAGCTTATCTGGGTGAGGAAAGAACAGTCTTAATAAATGTCTCTTTCAAGTTAGCTGGCAGGTACATATTGATCCTAATGTGAGACTAGACTGAGTTTATTCTAGAACGCAACTCTTTTATTTTCCTGTAAATGAGGACATCTTTTTGTTTGCTGAACAGAACTTGTTTGTAATATCTTGTAACATTATTACAGCAAATAATCTATTTTTATTGTACCAGTGGCTGAGCATCCTTATTGCAAAGATCATTTTAATATTTCTGCTGGGCAAAGTGAACTTTCTCTGTTTAAATTCCACCATCCGAAGTGCATGCTATCAAATATTATTGTGTTTGAGCTTCCAAGTCCCTAAGCAGGACAGAGTTATTTTCCTGTTATAACTAGGCGGTGTCAGCAGAAGTGATTCAGACAAAACTCCCCAGAAAATGATATGGCCCAAAGGAGTTTTTGTCACAAACTTAAAAAGATCCCCCAGAATCTATAACAAAGGGTCTGAGGGTAGTGTAATTAAGCAATAAGGCATGACAAAGTGTGTAGTATCTTGTAATAACGTCGCTCCTGGGGTGGGTTGAAGCATGAGATGAAGCCGAGTGCTTCCACCACCCTAGGAGTGATGTTATTACACAATAACACACACCTTGGAGTGCCTTATTGCAATTATACAATGGCTTGTTGTTATATACAGAATAAAAAAATAATTTTGAAGAATGTTTTTATTAGTGTGGGAAAATATTTTTGTTTCTTAAGAGAAGATACAAAAGATGCTCCAATGCATCAGTCAGGAGGTTCACATTGATGTTATTGTGTAGTAACATCACTGTCTCAATAGGTCAGCGGCCAATCAGCTTCTTACATTTGTCCTTGCCACTGTATAATGAACAATACACCAGAGCAGACCTTTCTTAAACAAATGCAGGCCTTAGGAATGGCGGGGCATGACCTGAGCATATGACCTACAATATGATAGCATGCAAACTTCTACATCTACAGCATACCCCATCTTGCCACAGGCCCATGTCTTCCTATTTAGCAGGACTCATAGGATAATGATGTAGTACTTCACACTGATCGAATCCACTTTGAATATCTTATTTATTTATAATTTATTTATTAGCTTTTGTTGACCAGGTAGGTGCAATAGGCAAAACCCTGCCTATTTTCAAGCATGACCCGGAAGAGTACAATATACAGTTTACAAAAAACAAGACAATGGTGAAGTACATAACAGCAAATAATACAAAACCAGTAGATATCCTTGCAGGGATAGTCATGGAAACAAAACATACTTTTGCAAGCCTTGTACACATTTGTAAAAAAAAAAACTATCCAATCTATGAAGATGGCGATAAAGGAATAATGCACAACAGGGTGTGTGTCATGCTGGGATAACACCTCGCCTCGGGTAGTTGGGCATGAGGCCGCAGGCCGAGTGCATCCAATGTCCCAAGTGTGGTGTTATCCCAGCATGACACACACCCTTGAGTGCATTATTCCTATTATACAATGGCTTGTTGTTATATACAGAATAAAAAAAAAATAATTTTAAAGATGTTTTTGTTAGTGTGGAAAAATATTTCTGATTCCTAAGAGAAGATGAAAACAATCATCAAGTAGCTGTGGAAAACAATCATCAAGAGGTTCACAGTGCGAAGACTAGACTCATGGGGCTAGATATTCAGACTGCGCCAGGCAGGGGTGCAAGCCTGGGCACAGCTCAACTGGGTTGAGCCAGGGCGTAGTCCAGGCAATATTCAATGGTGCTGCGCCATGGCCCAGCACCACTGAATATGGCACTGAGGTCGCATGCACTGCACACAGCACAGTGGCACTGCACCAGTGCAAGTGGCAGGTGGGGAGCAGAGGGATGCGCCAGCGCAAGTGCGGGTGCGCTAGGTGCATCAACCGCAATATTCAGCACTGGGCATACAAATGAGGCCATTATGCATGCAAGGCGCAAATGGAGCCATTTACTGTACATGTCATTATGGTCCCATTTGCATGCGATGCGCCAATCTCTGGTGACTTGTGCCTGGCGCCCTGCCAGGCTGCAGTCGTCGGGGACCGACGCCCCCCTGCCCCTCAGCAGGCACCGCGCCCCGCTGCCTGATCGCGGACGTAAGTGTATACACTCCCTCGTGGTCCAGTGGACCGCTATCACCTGCCCGATCACGGGCATCTAATGATCTATTCCCTGGTGGTCCGGTGGATTGATATCTTCTGCCTGATCGTAGGCATCTAATAATCTATTCCCTGGTGGTCCAGTGGACTGGAAACCCCTGCCTGATCACGGGCATGTAGTTCAATGTTCCCTGGTGGTCCAGTGGACCCTAACCCTCACCCAATCGTGGGCATATGTTTAACTGCACCCTGGTGGTCCAGTGGACCCTATCCCCCAACCAATCACAGGCATGTATGTAAATGATCCCTAGTAGTCCTGTGGACCGATCTCCGTCTCCCGCTCACAGATGTTAGTCACACACCCTGATGGTCCAGCAGTACCTCCCTCCCCACCTGCCCACTGAGATCCTGCCACCCTGCACCCCCCAGTCAGCGGTGGTGGCAGCCTCCCGCCAAGCCACCTAGCCACTCACTCGATCTGACAGGCATAGTATGGTTAGACGCTTTGTTGGTCTCAATGTGGGGCTAATCGGCTATGCAGAACCATACTGTACTGAGCACGACCTGAAATGTGAATGAGCATTCATTCACATTTCAGGACTGTGTAGTACAGCATGGTCTGCACACCCATTGGCCCACACAGTGGACCAATAGGTGTACAGCCGAGCTGTATGCTGTCAGTCAGCAGGTGGCCGAGCAGCTTGCGGGTGGGGAGCTATCACCCGCCATTGAATGGCGGATTGCAGGGTGGTGGGGTCTCAGTGGGCAGGTGGGGAGAGCGGTACCGCTGGACCACCAGGGTGTGTGACTAATGCCCGCAAGTGGGCAACGGATACTGGTCCACTGGACCACCAGGGATCATTTAAATACATGCCCATGATTGGGCAGGGGATAAGGTCCACTGGACCACTGGGGATCATTTAAATACATGCCCATGACCGGGCAGGGGATAGGGTCCACTGGACCACCAGGGATCATTTAAATGGGTGCTTAATCTGGTTCAAGGTCAGCTGGCAATCATCTTTATCTCCCTCCCCCGGGTCGTGCCTGAAAATAGGCAGGATTTGTCTAGTGCACTTACCCAGTCAACAAAAATTAAATAAATAAATACATGCCCACAATCGGGCAGGGGATAGGGTCCACTGGACCACTAGGGTGAATGTAAACATATGCCCGTGATTGGGTGGGGGATAGGGTCCACTGGACCACCAGGGTGAATGTAAGCATATGCCCGGGATTGGGGAAGGGATAGGGTCCACTGGACCACCAGGGTAAATGTAAACATATGCCCATGATCGGGCAGGGGATAGGGTCCACTGGACCACCAGGGAGAAAATAAACATATGTCCGTGAACGGGAGGGGGGGCACGATGCCTGGACAGTGTCCTGGGAGGTCGGGTGGCCACTCAAAGCAGGCGGCTGCCGTGTTGCACCTAGCAATATGGCAGCCCGCCTGTGGGTGTCCCTGACATGTTCCTGGTTTCGGCAGACTCAACACTGCACTCCCCTGTGAGGTGCAAGGTGGGTTTGTGCCTGCATATGCACCATATATCCAGGGCTGAATATCGGGATGTGCCACATATGCATGGGCACACCCCCCACACCTGTGCTGCATACATTACTGGTGCGCCCCAGTGCATCAGGAGTTGCGCAGTGCAACCCGCCCATTATAATATTGCACCGGGCACATTGGTGGCGCCATGCGCAACCCCTTTGAATATTCAACCCATGGTGTTATGCTAGGATAACGCCATGGGTCCAGCTCCAGACTGACCAATCACAGTCCAAGATTCTTTCTTGCCATTGTATAATGCCTAATATAACAATATTCTTCATGGATTCAAATATATATAAAGCATGAACACCACAATGATCAAAAACTAAATAAATAAATAAATGAGTTTGAGGGTCTACAAGGACTGTTGCATTTTTTAATTCAGTTTTGGCCATGTAGCTACAGTACATCTAAGTTCTTAGAATCTGAGTCTATTTCTGGACTGTACCATACTGAAACTAATTCAGCTGGTCTTTCTTAAATATTTTAATTACTCTATTCATTGCTGGGTGGGATCTTAATTTGCCAAGTCTGTAATTCTATGGGGGTGACTACAGTATATTCAATATGGAACAATTCTGCTGATTTTGAGATAAGTCTCACTCACCACATACTGTATTTTTAAGTATTTTTATTTTCACATATTGCCAGTACTGCCAATACTAAACATAAACAGCCAATGTTTCAAGGAATAAAATGATCTTCTTTGGGATATGCAGCAACTGTACCATATGGGCTTTCAGTGCACAATGCAGTACAATTTTTTCCCATTTTGCTTTCTCTTTTATCTTTAATGCAGTCCTTGTTAGCATATACTGAAGATTTAATATCCTCCACCCTGTCCAACCCAGTGGACTGGTTTCTCTCAGCACAGTGTCCTGCTTCTAAACTACTGTAGCTCCTGATTTTGCAGTCTTTCACCATGAGATTAAGTGTCTCATAAAGTTCAGTATCTTGTGTTGTGGACATTCCTCACTGTGGTCCCGAATGGGGTGCATGGCTACATTAAGATTTCCTCCCATTATAAGGTTAAAGTCTATATATGTGGACAATTCAGAGATCAGTTCTTCAGTAACATACATTTTGTTGTTTGTTTGGAGCTTATAAAAGGGGGGGGGGGGGATAATGCTTTCTGATTGGTTCTTACCAGTGCATCAAATCCGTTTGATGCCTAGGTAAAAACAAGTTTAGAAAATCATGACCGGATTGAAAAGAAAGAGAAATTATTGTGCTGTTGAAACGTTGATTTCTTAAATGCTGCCATTTTTTTCCCCTTCGCTAACACGGCTCATCAGGGACTTTTGGATGATCACGGAAACTGTGGTGCTGCTCATTGACTTGTGAAAATAACAAACAGTAGAACTGCACATGGAACAGTTACATTTAAAAAATAAAAACTTTATAGACTGCTCCTGATGTAATAATCATGGTGCCCTTAAACACTCACTTTGAAACACCACCGCATGTACAAGCCGCTTGATCCTCTAATCTGCTCACAGTGGTCAGCTTGATGGGACCACAGGTAGCCTGTTGGGGGGGTACAGACAGGACTCCTGCTATGGCGTGAAGGTATGCTTGGTGCGTGTGTGTGTGTTTGTGTGTGTGTGTGTGTGTGTGTGTGTGTGTGTGAAGAGGCAATCAGTAACGGTAAAAAAGCACCATTCTCACTCACTCTCTCTCATCAGACTGAGTTCATAAAAGAAAATGACAACAATAGTACAGGTGGGTGGGGTAGTGCTCCTGCATTATCATTGAAAACCTAACAACAATAGTACTGATGACAACAAAGGTCAAACTTTGTGCACCACATACTGTACACAATGAAGTCATTTTCTAGTGGGCAGAAGGACTGTTTTATTATAAATTCATGCAAGCAAATATTTTTACCTACACAGAAACATGCTTTTTCTAACTGTAAAAAGTAAAAAAAGGAGTCAATTTTGTAAGCACAATGGGAACACTCACAGGGTATTGCACTGAACAGATATTAGCCGGGGGCTGAAGGCACTCAGGCTGGGGCAGTCTTCACTAATCCCTGGATGTGCTGTAATATCTGTTCAATGCACGCCATTGTGTCTTATTGCTCACATAAATCATTACTAGTGACACTTGCTCTTTTCAACATTACTACTGTCTGTAACCAGGTTGTTATCAATCAATCAATCAATCACTTTATTTTATGGATGTTGACGGTTTCTACAGTACCTTGCTTTTTGAACTTGTATTAATATTAAAATAAATTATACAGTGCCTCCACTTACAGAAACATATAGTGGGCCTGGTGTAAGTATGGTACAACCCAGTGATGTGCAGTAATTAGCCACATCCTCGCAGGAGCACCCTACCTGTGAACCAGTGCAGTGCGACACAATTCTCCACAGAATGCAGTTCTTATACTCTATGAAAAAATTTACATCCAGGCAATAAATATGAACAAATAAGCAAGGGCTTTATTCTCAGTTGGAAAGGGTTGCCAGATGCAAGTACCTGGGGCTTTATTTTGACCCCCTTCCCTTTGAAAAACTTATTGAAAAAGCTGCTTCCAAAATTTGGTCCTATCTGGTCCATCTAAAATGAGCCAGGCATTGTCTAACTGTAGCTGACAGAAAATATGTAGTTGCACAAGCAATTCTTTCAATATTAGACTATGGGGATGCTATTTAATATCATGCCTCAGAGTCTGTTTTACCCCTTAAATGCACCTTATTCCAACTACTACAGTTTATTCTAAAAGAAAAATGGTATGCACATCATTGTTCATTACTTCAGAGACTGAACTGGTTACCCCCACCTCTAGAAGAGAATTGCAATGGCTTTTTTTTCTACAAGGCAGTAAATAACCAAACTCCTTCATGCTTACACTATCCGACTGTTTGACGGTACATTCTCATACTGTAGGTGTAACTTGAGTGATGTTCAACATCATTGTTATTAGTTACATAAATATTCCTCCGCTTACAGCAGAGCAAACTTTCTCTTTGGAGCTCTCCGTGCTTGAGAAAGCTTAGCAGTGCAACTCAGAAGTTGTACCAGCAAGTTATCTTTTAAAACTACTGTAAAACTTGACTTGTTAATTACTCAGCTTTGTTGCAATTGTTTTGCTACTTCCATGTTTTTATGATTTATTTTGCTATGTTGTATGTCTTTGTATTGTGACACTTGACATAGGATGTTCTGTAAACGAGACTTGTATCTCACAGAACTTATCCTGTAATTACTAACATTTAAATAAAATAAATAAAAATATCAGCAGGGGATATGCGTATTGTGGAGGTGAGGGGCATAGCTCCAGGGAGGGTGAGGAGGGTATGGGGTGTCCAGCACTTGCACATCCCTTACTGGAAAACAATAGTACAACATTTATATCAGTTGTAAATGCATCAGTTTCCCCTCCTAGCTCAGGTTCAAGGTGCACCACAAGAGTCACTTTTCTTAAACGAATATTGCCTCTGAAGCAGCACTGTCTCAGAGGCAGGTGACTTAATCCCACCTTCCGCTGTGTCTCATTGGTTAATACCTTCTGAAAGACAGTAACTGAGGTTGCCCACCTCTTGCTGCTGATTGGCTACATATGCCACTGCTTCGGAGACAGACCACGTAATCCCGCTCTTCACTGTGTCTCATTGGTTAATATCGTCTGAAGGCAGTAACTGAGGTTGCTGCCTGTTGCTGCTGATTGGTTATTAATGTGGTCCCTAAATGGCCCTCCCACGTGTTTTTTCTTGCTCTGATTGGGTGGTTCAGTCTGCTTCTGATTGACTAACATGCAGAAAATGCCTTTTTTAAGACACTTTTTTTAAATTAAAGTTGCCACTGAGTGAGATCCACCTCCAAGTCAGCCCTGCCTTTGAGGCAGGAATGGATAGGGCTGCCTCCTAGGCAGGACTTTACCCTCTATAGCTAAAGACCTGAGCTTCACTGCTGTGCCAGCTTGATGGTGTAGTGAAAAGGTGTACATCCTGATAAATGATAGGTTGAGAGTTTGAATCCACACAGGGTCCCCTCAGTTATCTTTTGTCAGAATTTCACTTGAGTGGTGAGCTCAGAAGAGCTGAGCTGAAGCCTCATCTCCCTCTTGGTAGCCATTTGGTGAGATCCCAACCCGGATGGAAGATACCCTGTCTGAGGAGAATTGTGCAAACTCCTCGCAATTTGCAAGTGAAAATGCTTCCCAGGCTGCAGAAAGACCAGATGAAGAAGCCTGTTCACAGTCTGCATAAAGCTGAGCTGGTCAGTTTCTCTCAGTAGCAATTTCCCTAGACAAAAACCAAGGCTGCATATGACCCACACTAGACAGCATTGCTCAAAATGGGATACTGCCAGGGCTCCTGTGGACTATATCCAGCCCAAACATTTATTTATTTATTTAGTTTTTGTTTACTGGGTGGGTGTCATAGCCAGGAAATGACTATTTTCAGGCATGACATGGGAGGTTACAAGGATTACAGTAATAGAAGGAGTACAAGAATACAGAGTAAACAACAAGAACAATGTTACAATATGTACAGAGTAAATATCATGAGAACATGCAAGTACATCTATATGCAAATGAGCTCACTGGACATGCAAAGTGCTAAGAGGCCATCTGTATACCCATTATGAGCTCATCTGCATGAGTGCAGCAGACTGCTAGTGCTGAGCGGTAACATATCCCTGGTAGTCTAGTGGGCCCCTCCCCCAATTGCCCCTATATTGTTAATATTTGAATGATTCCTGGTAGTCTAATAGACCCTTCTCCTCCAATTGTCCCAGGTCCCTTGTATATGTAAATCCCTGGTGGCCCCCCTCCACTGAGCACCAGTGTCCCCCCAGTGCAAGTTGCACCCTCACCCACCCACCCCGCATTGGGGACCCTCACCCCACTACCCCCTCGCCCTGGTAGATACTCACAGTGCCATCACAGCAGACCAGTGTCCAGCAAAGCCCTCCACTCAACTCCTCAGCTAGTCACTGTCTGATAGCCACAGACTGCAATCACAAGTAAGTAGAGTACTGACCCAACACTGCTGGGGCCTACAGGTTTGGCGTCACCTTAAGTGCCATCATAAACCCAGGTTAACATGGGTGCTGCTCATTAGTGGCCATGCTAACCTTTTGAATATGAGGCTCCGGGTGTCAGTTGTAGTCATGAGAGACTTTTATCACCCATGCAACATCACACAGCAGAATCGTGTCTTGCCATATGGTGACCAGACCACTCCAATTTATGCATTTGCACTACCACACCTTGGCTACTGTAACACTATTTATGTGGGTTTACCAACAAGTGCCACCATATATGCAAATGGTAAAAAAAAGTGGCAAATAGGCTTTTGACTTCTACTAGGATGGCCATGAACTGCACATGATGCCAGTATGGCACTCATCTTGACATACAAAGCCTTAACTGAAGTGGGTCCCCTTTACCTCAGTGACCTTGGTGCTGCCTGGTTTCTGACTGGCCTCTAGAGGTCCAGTCATGTGACTCCAGTGCTCTGTTCTTTACACTGGTTGACTATCAAGTGAAGGGTTATCTTCAAGATAAATCTTCTCACCTATAAGGCCCTGCATGGGCCATGTCCTAGCTACCTGGCTGAGCTCCTTATAACCTACACTTCAGCCCACTTCATCTGTTTCTTGACCAGGGGCCTCTTTGAGGGTCCCAGGACCAAGCTGAGAACTTCTGGCAACAGGGCTTTTAGTGCCACTGGTCCGGTCCTGTGGAATGCTCTACCTACACCTCTTAGGAAGGCCCCTTCAGTCGAGGCTTTCTGATCAGTGCTGTTTTAGGATGCAGTTTATTTATTTATTTTAAAGAGCTAGTGTACTGCTTAGAATTAATAGTAATTTTCAGATGCAGTCAGCTATCACTTCCAATATCTGAAGTATTTTTTTATTTTCTGTTTGCTAATTAGAAGATTTTCCACTTGGCAGTACTGAGGTGATGTGTGGAGCAGCATTCTGTCTGGAGGGAAAAGAAAAATTAGGTAATGTTCCTGTTCCTCCCACTACATCGTCAGAAATGAGACCAAACATCCTGAGGCACCACAATCCTTGCGGCCTGAGCAGTGACTTTCACAAGCTACCAATCAGAATGCAGGAAACTGTGACATCACTAGTAACCAGGGAGAGCTAGTCCCTGCTGCATCATGTGAAAGTGCAACCTGGCAGTGAGAAATGGTTCTCATTGGTTACTAGCGATGTCATAGTCATTGTGGTCTCAGTGTTGATGTAGTGGGAGGAACAGAACTGATTTTTTTTTCTTCCAGACAGACAGCTGCTCCACACATCACCCCAGTACTGCCAGGTAGAAAATCTTCTAATTAGCAAATAGAAAAGAAAAAATACTTGAGATATAAGAAGGGATAGCTGACTACATCTGGAAGTTACAATTAAAGGCATTCAGTTTCTAGGCAGTACACTAGCTCTTTAAGGTATCTATGACTCTATTGCATTATGTGATTCTACCTGTTGTTGTACCTGTTTTATTTCTTATTTTAATGTGAAGCACCCAGAGCCTCCGGGATTGGGCGCTGTACAAATAAAATTGCCTTGCCCTATTATGTCCCACTAAGACCCTTATGTATTTTTGATGAGGACTCTTGTTGATCCTAAGACCCGCGATAAAAGCCATGTGACAAATACAGTGGTTACCCATGTTTTAGGGGTATAAACAACAAACCAGGGAACAACAAATCAGATCATTTGACAAGTAACAATTGTACATTGAGCAGAGATGTAACTGAAATGAGAAACTGCAATCAACAAGTACAGGCAAAGTTGGTAGCTAGATGAGATTTAGATGTAGCCAGATTTTATATGTTTCTTATGGTCAATGTAAGGTTATTCTGAGTGAGGAGGCATGGTTGCAGAAGGGTCTCTCCTCAGATTCTGTTTAGTATGCCGGTGGCATGGGTTTTCTTGAATGTTCATAGTGTGAACTGTGAGGTTGGTGCTCTGATTTTTAGAATATTGAAGGTAAGCACAGAATCTAGAGGAGTCTGGCTGCAAAATGGGTGATACAGAGTGCAGTACAACTTTCAATGGATCATTCAAAGTGCTTCACAGTTAAGAGAAAATGAAATCTACACAGCAGAGTTATGCAGAACAAAATTGAAGCAATTTATATGTGGACATTTTACACTGTACATATAATAAAAGAAACAAGATAGTTTAAACATAATGAAATTTGATGGTATATGAATAGTCAATTAAATAACTCAGAATATATTAAAATTACAGAGTGTGTGTGTGTGTGTGTGTGTGTGTGTGTGTGTGTGTGTGTGTGTGTGTGTGTGTAAGAGAATGAATATGGAATGAAAAGCAACATAGAAATTATTTTTTTAGAAGAGATTTAAAATTCAAGGGCAGAGTGCAGATAGTTTTAAAGGAGGTCCGGAAAAGGGTTATAGAACTTTGATCTGTGGAGGGGAATGAGGTTAAAGGAAATACAAAGTACAAATTAGTAACAGGATACCACATACTGTTCAATGCAAAACTGATCCAAAGCCAAATATCCTGAAACATTCATATCCCAATACTAAAAAAATATCAAAATCTGGGCCAGCCTGTGGCACCAAGTGGTGAGGTACCACCTGCACAAAGATAACCTGGGATCTTGCCAAAGTCCATAACAACTAGAATAAAGGCCAGCAGGAGGGTGAGTATGTCCAAACAGGCTCTCTCCTCCCAGACAACAGAGTTTGACACACATTGCTCTTCGAGTGACTCCTGGTGGTGATTTGGCAGAGATTCACTAGGCAGCATGGTTGAATACAGTCTGCCGCACATCCCCTCCAGGACACTGTGACATGTGATGTCATGTTGGAGGAGGATTAGGGGTTGGGAAGAACAGTGGAAAATTTGCCTCACAGAGTTTGCCAGATGACGAACCTTTACAAGGTCCTTCCATCATCTCTAAGTTCTGGGTTCGGCTCCTTCCCTTGCTATTTCTCTGGACTCCTTTGCACTACCCTTCCCTCCTCCTGCTCCCTCAGATCAACAGGTCCATTGTCTTTCCAGACAGTAATTCATCTGCTGGGCAGGCTACCTTCTCTTCAATGCCATAAGCTTTGACTCCTGAGCCATGACTATTGTTTTGTCCTGTTCTGCCTCTGGCTCCAGTTTGCCCTCCTTGCGGCCTCTGGATGTTGTCATTTGCTTCTACTATTGCCTGAGGAATTGGAGTCATTGGGAGCATCCTGGAGTGAATCAGTGTTCTCCACATCTTGGGCCCCCCAGCCTCCTTGATGGGTGGTCATGAAACATAAAGTCCATGAGGCTGCTATTGCTCCCTGCTGAAGTGCCAGTGTAGTTCAAAGCACCAAGGTTCTTTTTATACAGTCTTCAGTCCATTGATTTACTATACTAAATAAATTATATTGAGTATATGAGTATTTCTCCTCTCCATTTACTTGTGGACACTACTCATCTTTGTTGGTACTGCTGCTTCTGACAGGGAGCCAGATGTTTGTGCCATCCTTTTGAGTTGCTCCCTGATGCTACACTACTATTCTTGTTGCCAATAACAAAGATGGGAAGTGGATACTGTAAGTAGTGCTGGTCCTGGTAAAGCAACCAAAATGTAGGATATTTGGAAGGGAGGGCTATACATTCCCCCATCAGAATCCTTGCTGTCCTTGTCAGCAGCCTAAAAGAAAACACAGACAGCAATAACAGTGTTACCTAAAACACCTGGAGCACGATTCCAAGACAGTGATGAGAGCAAGGTGCAAAGTACCCCACTGCGTAAAGTTATGCCAAAATCACTATGACATGCCAGCTGTGCCATATTCTAAGAGAATCACCAGATACGACAGAAAATGCAGAATTATGCATGTCGTAAGTTAAGCCTGTAAGACATGGTGTAACTTCGAAATAGCGAGCATAACAATGCGCGTATTTACCTTCATAATACTGTCAGGGAATTTTATAACTCTCGACTGTCCCACAGTACATGGCACTGTTCCCTACTGTACGTCCCATTACTTCTCTGTTCCACTGTGCGATGCCCTGTCCCACAGTCTGTGTTTGGCTATTGTGCTACATGCTATGGTACATGTTGCACCAGGTGTGTATTTCACTTACTATTGGCCTGTCTGGCCATGCTGCTACCTATTTCACTGTGTCCTAGGCTTCCTAGGGCACGTTTGCTTGGGTGTTCCACTGTATGCCTTTTAGTTCCACATTCAGGGCCTACTGGTTGGGGGTATGCAGCTGTCTGGCTTTGTTGGGGGGGTTCTATGGCCTGTGCTCTGGTTGGGACAGCTTTTCCTTGTTCTAACTTACGTTACCATCCTCTGGCATGGTTCATTACACCACCTGTTCTGGAATAGCAGTTCTGTGGTGCTGGTGTGTTATGCATGTCATAAGCCACATTACACAGTGGCGCAGGCATTCTTTGGCGTACCTGCGGCATAACTTGCGTTGTATGGCGATTGCAGGTTGCAGCGTAAGTGTTCTTTTGGAATCGCGCATGTCGCAAATCGCTGGCATAACTTGCGATCTACACTATCAGGACTGGCATACTGCATTTACGCCTGGCGTAACTGTTTAGGAATCAGGCTCCTGATTCCTATCTAACATATCAGGTAAATGAGACATGAACATTCAGTATGTATTTCCCAAAGTAATTCTGTTATCCCTTAAGCAGCATATACACTAATCCTAAATACTGTATTATCCAAAGCAGCATAATAAGGCACAAATTATGGGACCTGTTTTAGATGTTATTCCCTTATGCAGCACATACAGGGGGATATCAGAGGAGAACCAAGAGGTGTCATAGCTCAAGTTAATGATATGTTTCCCTTCTCTTTCAGAGCATCAAATTTCAACAGTCTCTTTCTGAAGGGATGACACTTTCCTGCAGCCAGCCAATGCTTTATTCAAGCATGTCTTCAACTGTACTTCTCTGGAATAGGGGTGTCATGAATGCAGAAATGTGAATATTTCAGTTGATCTGTAATATCAGATCGTTGGGAAGCAAATAAAACATTTGTGGCACACACATGGGCCAAAATCATGCCTGGCATCATGATACCTTTGAGAGCAGTTTCATTCTTCAAAAGCACTAAAATCCATTTTACTGACACGGATGCTATGAGTAGCATTCCCCATTGCACCATCAGTCTTCAAGGGAACTGTATCTTCCAGAGCTTCACACACTTGATCTTTCATCAATGCATAGTACTCAGTTGTCCCCCAGTCACATTTGATTCCCAAATGTCTTTACTGTGGATGCTTTCTGGGCTTCAAACTATACACTGAGCTGCACAGCCCAGTATCCAACGACATAACAAAATGGGTAATATTAAATACACGCTGAAAACAGAAAATAGAGTCAGAATCAATGTTTCAGCCATAGGTTTTCTTCAGAAATTATCTCATAGAATAATAGAATCATGTCGGCAGAAAAGGACCCATTGGTCCATCAAGTCTGCCCCTGCCCCCCCTTACTCATACCCCGTCACTGACCCTCACCTTACCCCCTTCCCAACCCCATATGTTTGTCCCATTCCCTCTTGAATATCTCCACCATATCAGCTGTTACCACCTCCTCTGGCCGTCTGTTACAGGCCTCCACCACCCTCTCTGTGAAGAATTTTCCCCTCACATTCCCTTTGTATCTTCTACCCTCTAACCTCAGGCTATGCCCTCTTGTTTTTGCTCCCTCTTTCCTTTTAACTAGACTCCCTTTCTTTACCTTATTGATCCCTTTTACGTATTTAAAAGTTTTAATCATGCCCCCCCCTTCCTGGTCTCCAGCATGTATAGATCCAACTCCTTACACCTCTGGTCATACAGTTTCCCCCTGTATCCCCTACACCATTTTAGTCACTCTTCTCTGAATTCTCTCTAAGCCGTCAATATCCTTGCATAGGTGCAGTCTCCAGAACTGAACCCCATACTCTAAGTGCAGTCTCACTATGGCTTTGTACAGAGGCATTAGTACCTCCCCCCTTCTGCTAGTGATGTCCCTCCCTATGCATACCAGCATTCCATTTGCCTTTCCCACTGCTTTGCTACATTGGTTCCCTACCTTGAGGTTGCTGGATATTATGATCCCTAGATCCCTCTCCTACTCTGTTTTCTTGACTCCCCCCCCCACCGAGTGTATACTGCTCATGGATTTGTATGTCCCAAATGCATCACCACACACTTTTTGGCATTGAACTTCAGCTGCCAAGTCTCCAACCACCCCTCCAGTCTCTTTAGGTCCTGCCTCATGGCCTCTACCCCCGCTGGTGTGTCCACCCTATTACAGATTTTCATAGCATCTGCAAACAGGTACACCCTACCTTCCAGACCCGATGCTAAGTTACTGATGTAAATATTGAAAAGGAGAGACCCGAGAACTGACCCTTGTGGCACCCCACTTGTCACCCCTCTCTCACTGGCGTGCACCCTATTCATTACCACTCTTTGACTTCTGCCCTCTAACCAGCTTTCCGCCCACCTAGTTATTTTGCTACCTACCCCATAGCTATCCAGCTTATTTACTAGCCTTATGTGAGGGACAGTGTTGAAGGCCTTACTGAAGTCCAGATAGGCCATGTCCACCGCCCCTCCCTGATCAATCACCTGCACCACCCCACTGAAGAATTCAATAAGGTTGGTCTGGCATGACCTCTCAGTTGTGAATCCATGTTGGTTCTCATATTGCAGACTGCTTCTCACCAGGTATTCCTCCACTCTTTCCTTTAGTAATGCCTCCATCACCTTCCCCACCACCAAACTGAGGCTGACCGAGTGGTAATTTTCTGCAACCTCCCTAATGCCCTCCTTGTGTAAGGGCACCACATTTGCCCTCCTCCAGTCCCCAAGCACCCCCCCCCCAGTGTCCAGTGATAAGTTAAAAAGCCTTGTAAGTGGAGCTACCAGCTCTTCCCTCACTTTCCTAAGTACCCTTGGGTGCAAGCCGTCTGGCCCCATTGCCTTGTCCACTCTTAACCTACTAGTTCCTCCCTGACCCTGCCTACGCTGAATTCACTAAAGTTTACAGTTATGTCCCCCCTTCCCCTGTCCCTCAACTTAGGCCCTTTCCACCCCTGTTCTCTGTGAAGGCTGAGCAAAAATATTTATTCAATAATTCAGCCTTCTCAAGGTCCCCCTCCAGTTGCACACCTCCCTCCCCCCTCAGTCTCACTATCCCTGGCCTTACCTTCCGTTTTTTTCTACATATCGAAAAACTGTTTTGTCCCCTTTTTTTGCCTGCTTTGCTATCTTCTCCTCCATGTCCGCTTTAGCCCTCCCTATCTTCTGCCCTGCTAGCTTCCTCTTTTCTCTTCAAGCCTCCCTGTCCTCCTCCTGTTGTGTCTTTTTATATTTTCTAAAAGACAGTTTCCTTTCCCTGACTGCTTCTGCCATCTCTCTTGTAAGCAAGAGCAGCCATCTGTTTCTTCTTCTTCCTCACCTTCTTTATGCAAATTTCCGTGGCTCTTAGTACCCCGCCTTTGATGGCCTCCTATAACTCTTCAACATTCTCTGACTCCTCAGATCCTGTGAGCTTCTCCCTAACTATTCTCTTCATTTTGTTGAAGTCCATCCCTCTGAAGTCCAAGACCTGCATGTTGCTCTATTTGCCTCACTCTCTGTCCTTACCCTGAACCTTATGGTCTTGCAGGGCCAGCTTTAAACATTCTGGGCCCCTGTGCAGCTTCCTGCGGGCCCCACCATTCCATTCCCTGTGCTCCCCCCCCCAACATCCATCATTTACACCTAACTAACCCCCCTGTTCTGTATTAATAAAGCAGTACTAGGTCTACTAGTTTAATCAGCATCTTTGAATTAGTGCCATTGAGTGCATTGAATTATTTGACTTCACCATTGGAAATAGATCTTACTGAGCCTGAAGCAAGAACTTAAGTAAGTACGGTACTACTACCATATTCATTTCTGCAAGGACAGAGACATCATCGCTGGACACTCACACCTCCAATAATCCAATTTGCAAACAAGTTAAACAACTTAACTTTTCTGGAGGTGTGAATTTATTGAGGTCATCAATAAATTTAAATATCTTTGCTTTTGTCTGGATCACAGACTCTCTTTCTCTCTTCATATTGAAGAACTCATTAAAAAAACTTGGGCAAAGACTTGGAATCTTTTTTAAAATCAGATGTTTACTCACCTCTGAAGCCAAACGAAGGCTTGTCTCTGCCACGTTTTTGCCATTCATCGACTATGCTGATATATTGTATAACCATGGGACCAAAACCGCTCTAGCCAAAATAGACACTCTCTATCATAGGGCTATCAGGTTTGTCACAAATGCCTCCTCTAAAACACATCATTGTTGACTCTATGCACAAATAAGGTGGGGTTCATTAGCAGCTCATAGATGCTGGAATGCTGCCCTCTGGGCGTACAGGGATCTAACTTTGAACTTACCTCCGTACATCTGTAACCTCTTTAAAACCTCTCCTTGGTCATACTCCCTTTGGCGTTATGACTGCATCCACTTGGACACCCCGAGAATCCAGACTCAGTTTGGTGCTGCATCCCTTAGCTATGCCATTCCATCTGTATGGATCTCCATTCAAGATTCCTTGAAGCTGGTGTAACCCCCCCCCCCACACACACACAAATGGGGGTTCCTGAAAAGTCTTCCATGAGCTTGCCTAAATTCTCATTGTCAGGCTGGTGTTCTGCGTTTTAGCAGTTTATTTATTTATTTTTTATATATATTTTATATCTCCTCTGCGGCTAGGGGGTATTACCTATGGTTCCCCCCAGTACAGCTTGACCTCAGAGCCCCCGCTGAACCCCATGCTCCAAGCTCTACCCCTTCATCTGGTCCTGCATAGTGGCTTCCTCGTGGCAGGTATGCAACCACCACCACAGAAGCCGGGGGGGGACCAGATCCAGGGGAACCATCCAAAGTTAGAGCCGGGAGGCGCTGCCAGACCAGCCATCAAGTAGCGCGCAGAGGTGTTTTTCTCCGTAGTGCTCCCCCCCGACATGGGCGTGCAATGGCACCAATTGACGCTTGTAGTGCATGTTCCCACGCACCACAAGTCAGATGCCGCTCATGTCGTCCCCACACTGAGCAGACCCATTGCAACAACCCCCAGCCACCAATAGGAGCCAGCAGAGCCGCGGATTCCCATCCCACCTCCCCAGAGAGAGAGCAGTCACTAGGACGCCAATCCTTCTCCCTCCCAGCCAACCCCCAGTGACCCGGGCTCATTCCCGAACCCGGGTCACCAGTGTGGTGTGAGGTGTGGTGTCCAGCGACTCAACCCTCAGTGCCACCGAGCCGGCGCATTTTAGCAGTTTACATGTATTGCCAGAGAGTGCCTGTATAGCCTCTGTGTACTGTCTCATTAAGAGCTGCCTGGATTGCAGTCATAATTAATCTGAGAGGGACCTCTGCTAGAAGATGTACTTGTTTGCTGATCATTTGTTAGAGTAGTAATAATATTGCAGGTTGTTCTAACCTGTCTTCTTTGCAGCATGGACAGTTCTGTTTGTTTCCATCATCTTGGTCCTGGACTGCAGAATGGGCCAATCAGTACATTTGGGACTCTAAAATAAAGCCTGTCTACTAGGACTTGGTGGGGCCAAAATTTGTAGAAATTGTAGTTTTGTACTTTTGGCACCTAAAATAACCTGGAGGGGGAGCCCTTGCTGTGACTGACAGACAGATCAGCCAACCGAACCATTTGGATCTTGGGGAAAGTCCCACACTGCTTGTAATTTCAGTTAGATCAAGGTTGGGAAGTGAAGAAGTAACAGCTCGAGATAGTTTCAGCAGCAATCCATAGTGGATTTGTGTGGGAGAACTGTGGAAAGGCCTGAGTTTGGCCTGCTGTTCCTGAGAGGGAACTTGTGTTTTTTTTGGACTGAATACGAATTTGGAGAGTGAATTAAGCCACTGAATTGTGACCAGGCTGTAACCTGAAGAAGACCGAAGATTTGCTGTATGCCATCGGCCTGTCAGGACTTCCAGCTACCTCTGAACTCCCAGATTGTGCAGAGACTCTAATTATGACCGGAGAGCCATTTGCCTGGTACAGTGGAATTTCCCTACATGTGACTGTGCTGTGTGCTTACAGTGGATCGTGATTTGGTTCCCCACTCTGTGTCTGAACTGTGTTTTGCTTGCTGGAGGCTGTATCCAGCTCCACGGACTGAATCTGTATCCATTTCCATTTGCCTGTGCCCTGCTACACTGGCCCAGCCAGAATACCTGCTACACAGAGAAAGTCATCGACGGAGACCAGCCTGGGGGATCAGCCCCCTGCTCAATGCCTTGAACAGGAATGACGCCTCGCTAATTCGTGTGGGCCCTGCTTCTCTGTGCACTCCAGCTCAACAGCCTGCAGTCTTGATTTTGTCCTGCCTGTGTCCGATATTGGGTATCATGAGTAAACATCAGGGTAGCTCCCTGCAACAACAGTTAAATCTAAAAGTGTTGCCATCTGATTGTCTTTTTGCCTTTTCTTTCATGAACTGAGCCCTCCGGCTCTGGATTACAAATAGTGTGTGTTGTGCATGTTGCTTTCTTCAATCACAGGGCCCCAACCAGCTGCAACATTCCTGGCTAGCCCACCGTTTTCCTACCTGGGTACCTAGAGTGTGTGACTGTGTAGGGACTCTGAACGGCATGCATAACTGTCTGATTAATATAGTTTTTAAGCAAATCAACCTGATTACTCCCCTCCCTTGTTCAAGTCCCCCTGAATAAATCAGATTTAACTTTGTTTGCATTTAACCTGACTGTGGTTCCAGTTTGTGCCAAACATATTGTACTGTTGCTATTTGCTGTGCTTAACCTTGTTTTACAGGGGGTCCCCAGGGTCAAGCTAGAGGAACCGGCCCTGGTGGTACACTAAGTGCAAACAGTGTGGGTAATTTCCTGGTGAATAAGGGTCATTGTGAAAGTAATTATTGTATATTGGGGGGCGTGGCCTGGCTAACTAGAAAATGGCAGCATAACTCCTGAGCTCATCCCCATCTGAGGACAATCCGTGGTGGGTCTGCCTAATCCTGGGATGTAAACCCACTCTTCTCACAAAACTTAGCTCAGGAAATTATACCCAATCGTCCAGTGCAACTTTTTCTGGCGGTACCACAGTATAACATACCCTTTGCTCCGCTCAGCTAGGCCATGGAGGCCTCGGTCCTAGTCCTCGAAAACCCTGGCAGTTTGGTTCCACTCAGCCTATCATTGGAGCCTACACCAGCACCCCTACCAGCTCAATCACCCCAGAATGTTGTGGTGGCGGGGGGTTCTTTACCTGCACTGTCTCCAACACGATGTGCTACTATGCAGCCGACTTCTGTAGGAGAATCGCTAAACTACATTACCCATATGCTAGAGATGGTTCTGTTACTAGTCAATGATATCAGTACAACCTTAACAGGTACTACTTCAGATGTACACCAACTACAAGACTGCCTCAATGTGGTGGAGCAACGAGTGGAAACCCTCGAGATGCAACAAGCTAAACTGGAACAGAGAGTGCGGATGCAGGATTTAAAAATTGAAACTCTTCTAACAAGAGTGGAGGATTAAGAAAACAGGGGCCGTCGTAATAACCTCCATATTACTGGCATCTCCAAGGGCTCTGAAGGTGCATCCATGGAGAGATTTCTCAACAATACACTTCCTATGATGTTAGGGGAGAGGTGAAAAGGCCCAGTCGAAAGTGAAAGAGCGCATCGTATTGCAGAGAGAAAAGAAAGACAGACACTAGCCCCACAACCAATTGTGGCATATTTCTTGAGATATTCTACCAAGGAGCATATACTAAGAGCTGCTTGGGACCTAGGTGAAATTTGGTGCAAGGGACGTTGATCTCCATATACAGGGACTTTGCCCAAGAAACAGCAAGTAGGCATAGAGCCTATGGCCCCCTGATGTAAATACTGGCTGCCCATAACTTCCACTATAGATTTAAAGGTCTTACCAGGCTTTTGGTGTCTAAGGAGGGGAAGGAGCTGCTAGCAGATATGCCTGAGGAAGTTGAACGTTGGGTTTCCAAGCTCTGGCCTAATTTACCTCTTCAAACTCGTTCCCAGAAGGCTCCAGGATCCTTCTGATACAAGCATTAGGAACCAAGAATCTCAGGTGCAGAATCCAGGGGGCCGTTATGTAACCAGACCAGGTCCCTCCTCCGATGATTCCCCCAGAGCGAGGACCCCTTCTACAGGACATATGCCTGCACCTAAGTCGTCTGTCTGTTCAGAGCAAACACTCCTCCCTCCCAGAAGTACCAGCTCAACTACATGCCAGTGACAACAATCCAGAAGTGGCCAGCACCTGTCTCCTGAGCAGCAAAGAGCAGCTCCCCCTGCAAAGATGTCTAGGGACGAATCCTCCCTGACCCGATCGGACTGCCCTTTGAACACACCGAAGTTTTCTTCCACCAGTCATGAGAGCTGTATTGACTGGGCTGACATACCAGAATCCTCCCTAATTGAAGTGGTGGACTTTTCCAGACAGCTCAAACCAGAAAACAAATCTTACGCTGCTGTAGTTGCTTCCAAGGAAGTCCTTGATCTTGACTTTGGCTCTCATCAGGCATGGAACCGGGATTTGGAGTCCCCCAGCTGATCTTCAGACTGTATTATGTAATGTCTTGATTGGATGGGTGTACCTTATTTGTTTCCAACAGAGGTATAGGGGCATTTTAGGGGACCTCTCCTCTACTACTGGAGCTCCTTGAGCTAAGTTGCTTTAATGGGGATGGAACCCTCCCATGGCCTAAGGGACGGATGCTCCCTCCCTTATGCCACTATCCTTTAGCCTGCCAGTCTGGTTGGGTCTACTACGTATGTGATGCTAGGTCCCCATAACTTGCAATTTGCAACAGCGAGGTTCCTGCATTAGTTACTTGAGCGACCCAAGTGCAAAGATGTGACTATAGACAGTCCAGCCCTTATGTTTTTCACTGGGAAGTTCCCAATTCCCTCACCCTTTCCCTCTCCCCGGCTTATGCTTTCTCCTCGAAATTGTTCCTCGGATGAGGAGCAGTGAATTCACTCTAGGTTTCTCTCTCCTCCCCAACCCTTGGCGTGGATGCCAGGCGTAGTTGAGGATACCATTTCTGTTATATCCTCTTTCGCCGAGGCATCTGTAGCTTTTAGCGTTTAATCGCTTTCTGGATTTCTTGCATTACCCTTGCCTAACAGGGCTCTGTTTAGGTAGGGCAGTTATTTGTGTTTGATTGTTTATTCACCTATTTTGTGTTAGTCCTAACTGCTATTGAATACACTTCCTGAAGATACTATTATTAACTAATACTTTCTCTCTTATCTCAGTGTGTTGTATCTCCTCGCTAGTTGCCAGCAGGTTACAGAAGGTCTGATAGGTTATAACCTTTGAACATATTGCTAGTGCTGTCTGTAGTCCCCTTAGTCACAACTGGGTAAGTCAAGCATTATTCCTTGCTCCTCTATTAACATGTCCTTATCTAACGTACAGGGTCTACGTCTGGTGTCATGGAATGTAAAGGGCCTTAATCACCCTATAAAACGTACTAAGGTAATTCAGCATTTGTGTTCCTTGCACACAGACGTGGCCCTACTACAGAAAACACACCTCCTCAATAAATCCATCCTATGGCTCAGGAAATCATGGGTGGGGGCCATTCATGCCAGCTCGGCTCCCTCTAAATCAAAGGGGGTAGCTATACTTATTCGGAGATCGAGCATATGGACAGTTGAAGATTCTCGCTCTGATAAACAAGGGAGATGGGTAATGGTCAAATTAAAATCACCTATGGGGAAGTTGATAGTGTGTAATCTCTATGCCCCGAACACAGACCAGGCAGAATTCTTTCCGGTCCTGAGTCAAGCTATCTCTTTGCTGGTACAGCCAGAACCCAATACTCCTTTACTCATAGGAGGAGATTTTAACTTAGTGCCAGACATATTTCTAGATAAATCTCATCCTACACCCCAAACTTATCCGAAGGCACACGCTGCTTTACAAGAAATGATAGCAGAATGGGGCCTAGTGGATGTCTGGAGGCGTGACCACCCCTCAGGACGAGATTACTCTTATTATCCCCCCCCCCCGCATGAAGTTTACAGTCGTATTGACTACTGGCTTGCTAACCATTCAGCATCGGGTGCAATCTCGAACAGCTCTATAGGCAATATTATTATTTCTGACCACACCCCGGTGATGCTCACCTATTCCACTTCCGAGTGCCGCAACACCTTCACAAGATGGAGATGTAACCCTCTATTGGTTAAAGATCCCGAATTCTGACAAACCATGCGGAAAGCAACCCAGGAATATTTTACTTTTAATTCGGGTGGGGAAGTCCCTGCAAGTACAGTATGGGAAGCTTTTAAGTCCACATTAAGAGGTCACATTATTGCCTTTGCAGCGAACCGGAATAAAATCTGGAAAAAAGAGTTAGGGATGTTACAATCAGAGCTCACTGACCTAGAGGGGATTTTAAGGCTTCTCAGACTACCACTGGAGACCACTCCCTGGCTCGCCGAAGTGTGGGGCTTAAGTATCAAATAAATACACTTATATCACAGGGCAGAATGGACCCTGCTCAGAGCCAAGCATCAATACTGGGAAGGGGGAGATAAGGGGGTGAAACTTCTCGCTTACCAATTGCAGAAGCAGCAAGCCTCTTCCAAAATTCATGCCCTCCGTACATCCACAGATTCCATTGTCAGTGACCCCAAGGGTATTAATGAAACCATGAAACTTTATTACCAGTCCCTATACCAATCTAAATCTACACACATGCTGGAACAGCTTTCCCATAACTTGAACAAGTTCTGTCAGGGATTCACAATACCATCATTGCCTCAAGAGCAAGTTGCCCTTTTAGACAGTCCTATCACAGCTGCTGAGTTACGACAGGCCTTATTCCATATGGCTAAAGGGAAAGCCCCAGGGCCAGATGGAATGACCGTCGAACTGTACCAAGTGCTAGATCAAGAAATGGTGCCCCCCTTGCTACTTGCTCTATAGAGTGCTCACTCCTCAGGCTCCCTTCCCTCCACAATGAATGAGGCCCTGATTACAGTGATACCTAAAAAGTATGATGACACCCTTAATTGTTCTAATTTTCTCCCCATATTACTCTTAGCAGTAGACACAAAGATTCTGGCTAAAATCCTGGCTACCAGGTTGCAAAACATCCTCGCCTCTATAATTCATCCATCCCAGGTAGGGTTCATGCCCCGAAAGGTGGGCTCGGACAACACCAGATTGTTGTTGAATCTGAAGTGGCTAGCGAGTAGAGTTAAGACCCCCTATGGCAGCCCTAGCCGTGGACTTTGCAAAGGCATTTGATTCCGTGGAATGGAATTATCTCCATGAAATCCTTCGTCTATATGGATTTGGACCTCAATTTTGCCTTTGGGTCTCGACCCTTTACAACTCTCCGAAAGCCAGGATTCTAACTAATTCTAACATTTCTTCCTCCTTTCCACTGTATAGGGGTACCCGTTAAGGTTGCCCCCTGTCCCCCCCTCCTCTTCCTAGTTGCCCTCGACCCACTACTTCGAGCTCTTAGCACTACTGAGGGGCTTACAGGCATCTTAGTACATGGTAAATCTTATACTGTGGCAGCGTATGCAGATGACCTGTTACTTATCCTATCTCACCCCTGGGAATCACTACCAGTAGCCCTCTCAGTCCTTAAGAACTTCACTTCAATATCAGGCCTACAGGTCAATCAATGGAAAACCACCTTAGCCCCACTGAATTAATTTTGTACACGGGAATGCCTTTAGGGCACGGAACTCAGTTGGGCTGTGTGAGGCTTTTACTACTTTGGGGTCTACCTACCTACTAAGTGGGAAGATTTTGAATCATCTAACTTTGTCCCTCTTTTAAAACAATTAAGCGCAGAGATTGAGCGCTGGCATAAACTACGCCTATCGCTGACTGGTAGAGTGGCTGCAGTACAAATGCTTATGCTCCCTAGGGTCCTATATTTATTTAATAACCTTCCAATACAACTCTCTCCCAAACTCTTCTCCTCACTTGAGAAGCTGGTATCCTCTCTAGTATGGGAAGGTAAGGCACGTAGATGGGGAAAGGGCAAACTGAGGGCACACTGATCTAAAAGAGGCCTTAGGGGCCCTTGGTTCCAGAGTTACCACCTAGCAAGTGTGGCTGCCCAAATTACAAAGTGGTTTGTGCCTACTAACGCATCTCTTCCATTGTGGGTATGCCTCGAAGCGGACATGGTGGCCCCAACTCCACTTAGGTCGTTGTTGGGCCATGGTGACCCTACAGATAAGGGCCTCTCTCCGGTAGTGTGTCACTCTCGCTATGTCTGGCGGCATATTATGACTCTATCTCACACCCCTAAAGATGCTTGGGCTCCACCCTTGAGCTATGCGGCTCTATGGTATAACACCTTTATTACTCTAGAGGGACAACCGCTTAATTGGCCCTCCTGGGAGCGCTGGGGAATTTGTTATGTGAAGGACCTTATGCTGCCTGACTCAGACTCCCTATTATCCTTTACCCAATTAAAGAGCAAATTTAATCTCCCCAACACTGACTTCTGGCAGTTCCTTCAAATACACAGCCTCATTAATGCCCTCTCTTCTCAAATCCAGCCAGATAACAATTGGAAATGGCTTGCTACCCTACACAAAGAAACCTCCACACGAGGTTGCATAGGAAAATTTATGCTATATTTAGAGATTCCCAACCTGACCCTACTGAGCATTGTAGAACCCGATAGGAGGCTGATATGGGCATGGCTATATCTGAGACTACATGGGCTGGCTGCTTTCAAAACTCACACAAACTGCATAAAGATTCTAAAAGCCAGCTAATACAGCTAAGCATTTTGTTACGTTGGTATAGAACTCCGTCTGTTTTGTGTTCTGCAGGACTATTGCCTCACTCCAAATGCTGGAGGTGTCAACAACCTGATGCTCATTTGTTTCATATACTGTGGGCATGTCCACAAGTTTCTACTCTTTGGTCTGCAATTGAGCAGGAGTGCTCTTAGGTCCTGGGTACTGGAGATTTACAGCTTGACTCTAAGTTATTGCTGGGGGACTTGTCTGGGCTTACCTTTCTGCCAAGGGCCCTTCAAGAATGGGTTATGCTAGCCCTGCTAGAGGCCAATAGGCTCCTCTTAATGCACTGGTGGCAGATTAACAACCCAGGTATAAGCCTGTGGCATGCAGCTCTAGCTAAGCTGGTCCTTATGGAGTGGTTAACCTATACCCACCGAGGTCAACTGGGCTATTTCCATAAGAAATGGGATGCTTACCTTAACTCACCATTGTGTAAAACCCCTCCCTCTTTGTGTAACCCCCCTCCTTTTTAGATCCTAGATGGTTTGGCTAGAATATTTAATTCATCCTGCTGGCAAATGAGGAGTTATGATTAGGATAGATAGAGTATACTGCTGTTTATACATTGACTTTGTTTGATTAGATTTATAATGATACACTGAGAATTGTAAGTTCACTTAAATGAATATCCTTATGTCTCTGTCTGGATTGTATGAGAGATATGTGTATGGAAGTGTGATGTAAAACCTGAAAATCTTAATAAAATCTTCTATGATAAAAAAAAATTATTGTATATTGTTCAGGCCACTAGAAGGGAAAAAGGGGGGTTACAGTGTCCCGGAGGGCTGTGCCCAGGTTAACTTGACCACTAACAACCCTGACCTCTGGGTGGAGGCACCTGTTTCATTACCCAGGCCCCGTAACCTGCTACTAGCCAATCAGGCAGGGGTACTAGCCCTTGGGATAGTGCCACCTAGGGGTAACACTAGCCCAGTTGGTTGGCCTAAATTCCTTCAAAACAAGGTTAAACACTGCTCTGCTTGAAAAATGTCAGTGTTATGCCAATTAGTTCTCCTCTTCACAGTCTGTCCGTAATCTCTAATCCAACTAAAGCACTTCATGTTTCTCCCCCTCCTTATTTCCAAGCTCTCCTCTTCCCTCTACATCAAAGGTCTGCAACGTGAGACTTGGCAGCCACATGTGGCTCGTTGCCTATGTTCATGTGGCTCAGCAGCTCCTGACAGCTGCTTACCCCTCAAAGGGCCAACATTTATGCTTTTCAGCAGCACTACTACTGTGCTCCATAATAAAGGGGTTTCAAACACTGAACACTGGCTCTTTGGCACTTTGTCTATGTAGGGATACCTTTTAAAGGTCACATCAGACAACATCCCATACATACTGACGTGCATGATTCTGGGACAGTCTGAGGCAGTCAAGCATGGCTACATAAGAGAGGCTATTATAAGTCTACATCAGGGTTACCAGCTGTGTTGTTCACCTTGTCCAATAGAAGGTTAGCCAGCAAACTTTTTAAAGCTTGCTGAAGGACTGGTTAATGCCCTGACCTAGGTTAGTGCCAAAGCCCAGGTCATAGAGCATCAACTAGCAAAGTCAACAATAATCAACTTTTAATGCCTCCAGTTTCTGCACACATGCTTCCTGGTAACCCAAGGGCAAGGATTACGTTGGCAGGGATGTGCAGTGCTGGAAATATTGCCAGATGCCAGCAAGGCTTGTGATGCCTGCTATTTGATGCAAAGGCACCTAGCATCTACAGTAGATATAGTTATGTAAAAGCAAGATGGGTCTGGTCGATGGGTATGCCCAGCCACATTTTCCTGACTAAGACATTTGTGCTCCAAGTCAGAGAGGACAGAGCTGAAACAAAGGCAGGAAAATGTGGCAGGATTGGCCAGTAAGATGAAGTCTTACCATCCACTACACATGACTGTCCAGCCAATCATTTTGTTATTCTTCCCTCTCCCTTAACAGATGTGGAGCACTCTATACAAGGAATAACCTAACATTAGGTGGGACCTAGCCCCAGATCAGTTGTCCCAGTGTGAGTGCATATGTGTGTGTGTGGGGGGGGGGGTAAGGACAGCAGGGACAACCACAGTTACTTCAGAGTGTTGCATAGAGGTTGGAGTACAACAAAGGTAGTGGTGCGTTTGGTGGTACAGAAGACTGTGGATATCAAAGGAGGACTGAGTCAAAACATGCAAGGTCATACAACTGCAAGAAATAGTGTTTTTATTATTTTTTTAAAAGCTTGTCCCATATTCTTAAAGTGGCACTGGTACCAGTGAATCAGCTGTACAGGTTATGATAAAATGGCACATACAGCAAAGAAGAGACAAATAGATAAGAACATAACATTTCTAGAAGACTGGGGTGCTTTTGGTTTTATCAATAGAGATAGGTGCATGTTTCATGTGATTTGCAAGGAAAGACTTTGCAAGAAATAAGAAGTCTAATCCCTGGGGCATGTCAAAAATCACACATTCTACACTGCCAACAAATACGAAAGAGAGGCATGGGAAAGCCTTTTCTATAATTGGAAAGAACTGGGCCAAGAGACAAATGAATCAGTTTTCAAAGTGGGCCTATACTTGTTTGCAGATTTCAATGAACAAAGCAGAATTTTACTGTATTCTAGATTTAGCACAGTTTTTTCTTCTGCACAAGACCATTAAGGACCATGCAAAGAACATTTTGTGGAATATGGATTCTTATCTGTGTTTATGATATTAGGGTAACTTACAATGGTTCACTTGTGCTTAATGAAGCAATAGATAACAAGGGTACCATAAGCACAGCTGGCATTTGAGGTCTGTTCTACTGTATGAATGTACAGTATTAGGAATTAAGGGTATAACTAACCAGTTTCCATTGTAGCTACAGAATCAGGGCTAAAACATTTTCGTTTTTCTCAGACAGGGTTAGGATAATGAGACGCTATCCATGGATAAACATGTTAATGTATGCACACACAGTGCATCAAGCATGACAGTCCATAACAAGTGAGACAGAAGCTTGGGTCTTGCAGAACATGGCATGGTACACTGTAATTTTTACATTGGAATACACTGTTAGTTGAAACTTGTGCACATTGTAGGGGATGATAAAAGCAACACAGTTGGAAAAAAGTTGATAAATTCCATTTTTTTCAGTGTTTTGCTTTGTGTAATTAAGTGGCATGCATTTTATTCAAATAGCAGGGGAAGGGATAAGGGAGGGGCTGACCAGAAGCCCTCCCCTCCAGATGAGGGGAGTAGCCTTCAAGTCCAAGGGGAGGAAACAGACTGGAGGTGGAGGTTTCAGGAGGAGCAGGGGAGGATGGAAGTATAAGGAATCTGGGTGGGGTTCGACAAAAGAATCAGGGATAAGAGGGTGGGGGTTAGTGTTAGTAAATGCCAGGAGCTTGGGAAACAAGTTGCCAGAGTTCCAGGCCATGCTGTTCGAGGGGTGGATGTGGCAGCAGTCACGGAAACGTGGGCCAACAAAACCATGACTGGGACCTAAATGTTCGGGCTACACTGCTTAGGAAGGATAGAAAGGAGGGCAGAGGGGTGGAGTGGCTATGTTCATTAGAGATGACATAGAAATTGCTATGGTAGAAGAGGCAGAGGAAACGTGGAGGCCTTATGGGTCACCTTACGATCCCCAGCAGGAGATAAGGTCAAGCTGGGAGTAGCATATAGGCCCCCCGGGATGAGTGATGTTCTAGAGGATGGTTTGCTGGACAACATCTTTGCCCAGTGTGGACCAAAAGGGGAAGGAGTGGTGTTGATGGGGGACCTTAATATGCCAGGTACAAACTGGGGAAGCATGTCCTCTAAGGTGGCCAAGGAGCAGAGGCTGCTGGATGGCTTCCAGGATGTGTTCTTAACACAGCATGTGATGGAGCCCACAAGGAGGGGCATGTCCTGGATGTGGTTCTGGCAGATGGGGATCTGGTAGGGACATGGTTGTACAGGACCCCTGACTGGGAGTGACCACAATACTGTCTGGTTTCAAATAAGCATTGGGGAGTGGGGGTGAGATCTAGGACACTGGCAGTGGACTTCAGGGGGCAGACTTTATGGGCATGGGAAATATTCTCAAGGATCACTTGAAGGGATTACCTCAACGACAAGTGTGGAAAGGAGATGGGAGGTCATAAACGGGGACTTCATGAGGCAGTCAGGATCTGCGCTAAGTTGAAGCGTAAGGGAGCAAGGTCACATAAACCATGCTGGTGGTCCAGTGAGGTCCAGGTAGCAGTCGAGAAAAGAAGGCGGCTTACAAAAATATAAAACAACAAGAGGGATAGGGATAAGGATAGGAAATGTACCAGCTTGCATCTAGAAAAGTCACCCGTATGGTGAGGGGAGCAAAGTCCAGTAAAGAGCAGCGGCTGGCACAGGGGATACATGGAGGGGAAAAGGGGTTCTTCCGGTACATTGGGGAGCGGAGAAAAACTAAGGGCCATCTCAGCAGATTGAGATCAGAAGGAGGGTGGGTGGAGGAGGCGAGGGACCAGGCAGAGGTATTTAATGAGTACTTTGCCTCTGTGTTCACTAGGGAGGGGGATGGGATATCTACAAAGCAAGGCACAAAGGGATAGAAGCGGCAGGGAGTGGGATCAGGGGAGCAACAGAAATGGAGCAAAAGGAGGGAAAGGTACCCCAGGGTGTCACATCTGGATAAAGATAAAAGACCAGTAAGGTGGAGGACGGATGATGCCATCCCACCAAAAGGTGTGGTTTGCCCTCAAGGCCCTAAAGAAAGACAAATCTCCTGGGCGGATGGCATTCATCCGAGAGTACTATGGGAATTGGCAGACATACTGGCTGCACCCTGTGAGCTTATCAACAGGTCACTTGAGACAGGATGGGTGTACCTAGGGATTGGCGAGAGGCACATGTGTACCAATCCATAAAGGGGGCTGAAGGAAGTACCAGGAAACTATAGACCCATCAGTTTAACCTCGGTGGTGGGAAAATTAATGGAGAGTATACCAAAGGAACGATTGGGGGTTTACTTGGGGAGGTGGGAGGTCTGGATAGTCGGCAGCATGGGTTTGTGCCAGGTAGATCATGTCAAACCAACCTTGTGGAGTTCTATGAATGGGTAACATCAGAACTGGACGGGGTAAGCCTGTGGATGTATTATTCTTGGACTTCAACAGGCGTTTGACTCTGTCCCCACAATGGTCTGGTGGAGAAACTGATGGGGTTAGGGTAGGCCCTTTGATGGTCAGATGGATTGAAAACTGGATAGCTGGATGCACTCAGAGGTAGTGGTCTGTGGGGAGCTCTAGACCCTACAGAGGTTGGTAGTGGGGTACCACAGGGCTCGGTCCTGGGTCCAATCCTGTTTAATGCATACATATCGGACATCAGGGATGGTATAGGGTGTGAAATGAGTCTCTTCGCGGATGACTCCAAGATGGGAGCAGTAGTTGAGGGAGAAGAGGGAGGTTGGCCCTGCAGGGACCTGGACACCCTGGAAGCTGGGCTCACCACAGGAATTAAATTTCAATATCACCAAGTGCAAGGTGTTGCATCTTGGTGGGAAACCTAAACACAGGTACACCCTGGGAGGAGGTGCTGGAAGCCTCAACAGGGGAAAAGACCTAGGGGTCATGGTGGATACATGTATGAATAACTCTGAGCAGTGCAGGAGAGCAGCTAGCAAGGCAAACAGGATGTTGGGATGCATCGCAAGGGGGGATCACCTCTAGGAGCAAGGAAGTGATTCTGCCGCTGTACAATGGACTGGTTAGACCACACCTTGAGTACTGTGTACAGTACTGGAGACCACACTTGAAGAGGGACATACAGCTCCTGGAGAGGGTACAGAGGAGGGCAACAAAGATGATACGAGGGCTAGGGGATTTGACTTAGAGGACAGACTTGAGGAGCTCTGCCTGTTTTCATTGGAGGAGAGGAGAGACAGGGGGGACATGATTGAGGTCTTCAAGTACCTCAAGGGAATAAATAGGTAAACATGGAGGGATCTTTAGACTAAAGCAGGGAGGCATCACCAGAGGCATGGTTTGAAGTTGGAAGGTGGAAGGGTGAGGGGAAAGAGGAGGAGGTTTTCACTGAGAGGGTGGTGGACCCTTGGAATGCTCTGCCTGGTGAGCTGGTTCAGAGATCCACAGTGGAGGGCTTTAAGAGAGGGTGGGACAGACACAGAAAGTGGATGTATCAGATGATGGCCTGTCCCGGGGGGGTGGGTATGGATGATAGGGGTTTCTGGAGCACAAAGGATGGGAGGGTCTCGGCACCCAACTAAGGATCTAGGTTCGAGCAGACTTGATAGACCATAAGGCCTAATCTGCTGGCAAATAGTATGTTAGTATGTTAGTATGTTAGCATTATGGATAATTTTAATTAAAATTAGACATTGGAAAAGACATCTGCTATGCCTGACAGCTGAACTTGTGTAACAGTGTGGTGATGTTGTAAATAGTTTTTTATGTAATTTTATCATGTCTAAACTAACTTTTGTATATACTGTATTTATGTGATTGAATCTTTTGTACCCCTCCACCAGGTGCGGCTGAAAAAGGATCTTCAGATCCAGTCCATTTCCTGGTGAAATCAATAAAATGAAACTGATGGTGATGTCCCTCTGAAACAGTCTGAAGTCTGGGATAACCGTATCCTAGGTATGTTTCTCTGTCCACATGTCTTGCTAATCGCTGCAATGTCCAGTCCTTCTTCTCCCATGGTGGCCTTCAAGTCCACCATTTTGTTTCCCAGATTCCTGGCATTTGCTAACAGTACCTTCCACCATAAACTTCCCTCTTCCATGACCGCCCCTTGCAATACCCCCCATTTGTGTCATCTACCAGTATTTTCTCATCCTCCTGGGGGGACTTGTACCTCCCTTCCTCTCCTAGCCCCTTAATTGGCCCTTTGCTTAACCCCCCTTCGCATTCAGTTTAAATTAAATACGAACATGCAACTATGACAGTAGAAACAGACCATCCGGTCTGTCTAAGTCTGCTTGAGTGTGCAGCTAGCATCCATAGTTTGCAGCTGCCCCCCTTTCCTCTATGAAATTCCCCAGCTTGCTTTTTAGCACTGTTGATCCTGCTCTGTTCAGATGTAATTTATCCTGGGCATATAGGCTGTTGTCCTCTCACGTTGTCCCCCAGTCACCCACTAATCCATACCCCATCTGTTTACACCAATCTGCTAGTCATTTATTAAATTCCCCAGTTCTTTGTTTCCTCTGTGTGATTGCCCTGAGCACTGGCAGCATCTCTGAGAAAGAAATGAACCTGAAATTAGTTGAACCATAGAACCTAGCCAGTTCCCCGAACTGGGCTTGCACTTCCATTAGCCCCTCCCCCTCCAAGTTGTTGGTGCCCAGGTGAAACACCAAATGTATATTCCCATCTTGTTCCTTTCCCCAAGAAGGGATATGATGTATTACTTTGTGTGCCGTCATTCCCTGCATGCATTCCACCCAGATTGCACTTGCCCTTTGCCTCCTCATCTGACTCCTTTTATTATTGAGTCTCCTATGAGCATGACCCTGCTGTTCCTTTCCTTTTGATTGGGTTTTCCTTTCTATCCCACCCCCAGCTTCTGGTTTTGTTGTAACTTCCCTGTTCTGATTCATCTCCCCCCCCAATTCTTTCTTCTCCCCTCTAGTTTTGTGTTCCATTTGTCTTACCTCTCCATTGCCTCCTCTACTTGCAGTGTTCTCTTCCTGGGAGCCATCCCCCATTCCTGCTCCTCCAGAGGCACTCTTTCTTGACTCCCATTCCCCTGACACTGTTTCCTCTTCCTTCTCCTGTACTGCCACATCATTTTGTGCCATCCAGTACATGATCCACCAAGGGTGCAAATCTGTTCTCCTCCTCCACAACTCTCCCGTTTTTCTCCCTGCCTGATTGTCCCCCTCCTGTTTCCATCCTTTTGACCTCTTGTACTCTGTAGGGTCATTTTGGTCCAACAACCTGCCACTCTCTTTCATCTCTCCTCTCCATTTCTGCACCTGTTTTCAAGTCTTCCTGCCAGCCTTTACTACTTCCCCCTCCTCCTGGCCTGGGAACCTTTCCATTTTGATCCCTCCTATCCTGCCCCTTTGTACCGGTTCTATGTTATAACGGGATTGCACAAAGGCAATCACCATTACGGTGAATGTACATTGGCGAAAATCAATCTTGCCAATGTACCCCCTGGCGCATGGCAAAAGGGCACCGGGGACTTACATTTTACATGTTTATGCAGGGAGCTGCACCCCCCGCACCCCCATACTAAACAATTCTCAACTCCAGGGGGTGCATGTCGGGGGGGGGTGTAAATTCAAACAAAAATAAAATTCAGGCCAGGTGCAACAAAATGTATGTGCGCCTGGACCCGGCACCCTGGCAACTGAAGCCTGCAACCCACCCACCACGCCACAGGGCAGCTCGGCAGTCCATCACCGCAACACACCACATAAACCCTCCCTCCCCTTCTGCCATACTCACTTCCCCCCCCCCCGAGCATGTATATATAGCAACAGGATGTCACTATACCTGCAGTCACTCACCCCATCCAGTAGCCCTCTGATAAGGTGTCGACATTTAGTCACCCTTATCACTGGATGCCCATTGTACCATATTCCCAGCTGGTCCATCCCCCTCCTTCCTCCATCCTCCATCCCAGCAACCCCTCCCCAACCTCTTGCTGCCATAACAGTTCCAGTTTCCCCCTTCCGCCATGCCCATTCTCTTTCATACCATTTCCCCCCTTAAATAGCCTACCTCTGCTTCTAATTTCTTCAGTCTTGTACATATGGGACAACACCCCCAACCTCCACAAGGTTTCCATAAACACTACTGCCCCACAGCCGTTGCATCCCACTATTCTGCCTCCTCTCCTGCCTGCCCATGGAAGCCCCCTTCCCCTCCAAAAAGACCCATGCACCTGCCCTCTCCACCGTCCCAAGTAATTAATTTAGGCCCTAGTTTCAGTTTCTCCCCCGACTTACTGATTAGCTCAATTAATATACTTTTATATAGTCCAGTATCATACAAGAGTACCCACCAGTAATTCCCTGTGTGTATGCTCCCGGAAGTTCACCTAATACCATCCACCCCTGAACACCTTATACTGTATGCTAACTCAAGGAACACAGATCCTTATATAATACATTACTTAGATGGCATTGCTTTCCATTACTTCCAACTGCACCCTTATTTGTAGTCCTTGATTTCTTTCTTTACTCCCCCCAGCACCCCAATCACATTGCAATTTCCCCTGAATGTCCACCCATAACAGTAGTACCAACAGTTTCTGAATACCAAATGAAAAACAGTTTGTTTATATTCTCCACATACTGCCCTTTTTTTCTTCCTCAGTCAAAAATTACACAACTAAATTGTCTCACCAGTTTGCTCAGTTCAAGTTGCATTAGTAGTGATCAGCCTTCTTTGTCCATTTTTTTCTCTTTGTCTCCCTGCTCCTCCCCCTCTGTAACTGTCCAATCCCTTCTGATTTTAGAGTATTTAAGAAGTTGTGGTGGAGGGGGAGGGTGAGTGGGCTACCTAAAGAGATAAAAGCCAAGTTAGTGACTAACTTTGCTTTTTGCATTCACTTGCACTTGCACAAGGAGCGTCTTGGGACAATGTAGGAAATGAGAGGTGTGTCACTGCCAAGCCAATTACAGCTGAAACTGCAATGGGTTTGGCAGTGCACACTAATGACCAGGCACTCTGGTCATGACAGCAGTTCAGCTTTGCTGACGTGGCACGGCTGGACTTAGTTCCAAGAAATGAACCGCTCCAATGGGAGCGCTTCATTTCTTTTTGTGACCCGAACTCCAGCCATGTGCATTAGAGTGCACACTAATGTGCATGGCCAGAGTTATGGCCTGTCTTCACTCCTCTGACCCCCCACCCCAAAAGCTTAAATGTTAACCGTGGTGTGGCTTTCTCTCTCAGTGCTTGCTTCTTGGCCCCCCACACCTCAACATTAGCTGCAGTGCGACTTTCTGTTAAAGCTGACATTGGGGTGCCCAATCCCTATGTCGGCAATTAAAAAAAACAGTGCCACCACTGAGGGATACTGGGAAGCCCACTACCAGTGTCCCAATATCTGTACCCCCCCAATACTCTGGAATACAGGGGAGCCCACTCCGAGTATCCCCATATCCATGCCCCACCCCTTTAGAAATGGCTAGACTGGGTGCTTCAAGTGGTCCTTATCTGCTGTCAAAGTCTATGCTATGTTTACCCTGCAAAAAAGAAAACGGTCCCCCGACAATTTGTTTTTGTTTTTTATACCTGAAAAAAAGAAAACTGTCCCTCGTTGTCTCCCTTGTCCTCCTCCCCATCCCTGCCCTCCCACTGTGCACCCACCTCCCCGCATCCCCCCTTACCCTATATGTACCTCCGGAGGTCTGTGGGTGTTATCTTCTGTGGAGCGGGACACGTCTACGCTCTGCAAAGCTGAACTGCGAACTGAAGAATGAAGGTAAGCACTGCGTAATGGCTGTCAATGGGAGTTTCAACTTATGTTGATATTTCAGACATTTTTTAAAATTTTTGCCCCACAAATTCAACCTAGCGTTTTTGGGACCCCACCTCATGAACACTGGCACTGTCATTTACCTAATCAGTCCCAAAAGGTGATTTTGTGGTCACTGCGTGGAAGCACCTTTCAGGACTGATTAATGAAATGACAGTGTCAGTGTTCATGAGGGGAGGTCCCAAAAAGCCCATGTTGAAAATTTAGTTAAAAAAATCCCAAAAATGACTGCATTACGAACATGCGTTGCTCAGTTTCTATGCACGCCCGTAACTTCGCCAGTTTTTAATATTTTCACTCCAGATTTTCCGCATTGCCATTTTTTCACACCTCCTCATGAACAGTATAGGATCCATATGTTTTCTCAACTCCCAACTGACCGACTCTAAAACGCTCGACTCTGATATCCCGTCAATGTCGACTGACCATGGGATGTATTGCCGACTGCCTTTTTCCCAACATTAGATGTGCAAGAACAGCTTGACATTGGACAATGCTGGAACAGCTTGGCAATAGTCTCTTAAATTATCTTGCTCTCTCCTAACAGTAACCATGACCAAGCTGGAATAGGTCTCTTACCTTTATCCCAAGTTGTCTAGCTGTGATGTGCATGCATTCTTCATCGTTGTTCTCCACTAACTTGCAGCCGCTGTCTGCTGTTCAATGTGCAGCCACTGTCATATAGGAACAGCTGTCATTTACAGTGTGCAGCTGCTGCAGTAACTATGATCCTAACTCTGTCAGCAACAGTCATTGTGCAGCCGCTGTCATACAGTAACAGCTGTCAGCTGTTCGATTTACAGTGCACAGCGGCAGCAGTAACTGTGATCCTAACTCTGTCAGTCAACACTCATGGCAGCTTCGATGTTACAGCCCTGAAAAATTGTTCCCTCTCAAAGGGGCCATGACATTTTGTGTATTAATGGCTACATTTACGTGAAGGAGAGGCAACGAGGCGATCTTTATTACTGATGCTGTCAGAAGCGAAAGTCTGGTTGCCGAGGCCGAGCAAGCACAGTCAAGACCGAGGGAGAGCACCAACTAAGAAGTGAAAACAAACATACACATTCTCCAGATGCAAATGATGGACCAGTTGCAGAAGCTGTTGCTGCTGTAAAACAGCGCGCAGTGACAACAAACGATTGTCCTGCACAAATAATACAAACGGAATGTGCAAATGTCTCTAATGAGGTATGGCATAATATGCCATCCCGCCACGCTCTCCAGCAGGTGATTAAAAGAGCTAGATGAGAAAACATGCCACCAGAGCTCCTCTCCCTCAATGAGTTTTCAATCCCTGACTCACTGAGATACTTGAACGGAGATCTATTTTTAGTGAAAGATTCTATGTGTGGTGAAGACAGAATTAAAATTTTCACCACCAAAGAGAACATGCTAAATCTGTCTGCAGCAGAACTGTGGCTAATGGTTGGGACATTCAGCATTGTACCCTCCCTTTTCTGACAATTATATTCTATTCATGCACCAGTGAGAGGTGCAGAGAGCAGCAGAGTAGTGCCTCTGGTCTACGCAGTACAGTACAGCTGTCATTTTTCACATGCTACCCAAAACGTTTTCACACCTATGGCGCAGAAAGACGAAGTTGCTCTGTGAGAAATCAACTTTCAGGCTGGATTAATGAAATCACAGTGTCACTGTTCATGAGGTGGGGTCCCAAAAATGCCATGTTGAAAATTTGGTACAAAAATACCCCAAAACGCCCGAGTCACGTGCGGCCGTTGAAATTTCACTACACACGTGCATAACTTTGGCAAATTTTTATATTTTCATTCTAAATATTCAGCATTGCCAGTTCTTCACATCACCTCATGAGCAGTATAGCTGTCATTTTTCATATCCTGCCCAAAATGTATTTTCGCACCTGTAGCGCCAAATGGCGCAGTCGCTGCGTGAAATCACCTTTCGAAATTGAGTAACAAAATTATAGTGCACTGTTCATGAGATGTGGTCCCAAAAAGCCCATGTTGAAAATTTGGAGCAAAAACACCAACAAACACCCAGAGTGTTAGGGTTTCCAATCATAACACCCTCCCCCCCACACTGTAGAGACTGACAGGCATCAAGGGGGTGTCTTGGGGTCGTTGGCCATAATCCTCATGTCATTTCACCCCACCCCCACCCTACAGCCAGTGACAGGCATCGGGGTGTACCTTGGGGTATTCATCCTTAACGTTCACTCCATTCTCCTATACTGCACCCATCTCAGCTTATTTCACTATGGAATGGGGAGAATGTTAGAGACAAAGACCCCAAGGCACACCGTGATGCCTGTCAGTGTCTACGGGTGGGGTGTCAGTGTCTGTGGGGGGGTGAGGGAGGAATGACATAAGCGTTACGGCTGACGACCCAAAGGCACACCCCTAATGCCTGCCAGTCTCTGCAGGGTGGTGGGGTGGGGCATTAGGGATGGAAACCCTAATGCCTCATTAAGGAAGTAAATCAGGGAGGGATGGCTGATGTAACCTACCTTGATTTCAGCAAAGTTTTTGACAACGTCCAGCATAGAAGGCTGACTAACAAGATGGGTAGTTTGACCACAGGACACGAGCTGATAAACTATGTTAGAAGCTCACTCACGGGCTGCCAGCCTGGTGGTACTGAGGGTTGAGGCATGGATGCCTTACCTATTCCACACTGGTGACTCAGGTTCGGGAATGACCTCGGGTTGCCAGGGAGCCGGCATGGGGGAGAGAGAAGGAGCTGGATCAAGCCGCCTAAGGCAGCTCTCCTCTCCCGGGCAGGCTGCCACCCTCCCCCCATAGTTCCATTGCTGCCGAGAGGAGGTCTGGTGGTGGTGCAGGTGAGAGGGGGTGACATGTAGGGATGGTGTCTCAGGTGCGATGGGCGCATGACTCCACAAGCGCGCATTCATGCTGGGAGAAAGAAAAGGGGAAAAACAATGAAAAATGTATATAAAAAAGAAACTGGCTGAAAGACAGGAGGCAGAGGGTGGTGGTAATGGGATCCAATACGGGGGGGGGGGTAAACCAGTGGGGTACTTCAGGGATCAGTCCTGAGACTATTTACGGTCCAGCTTCCACCATGTGGCACCCGCTGTTCTCACCGCTGACTTCTTTCTCCTCTGAAGCCAGTACCAATACCAAACATCACTGCAAATACCTGCAAGTGAATGTTCAAAATTATACAATGGGTTCTAAAATGTAAGCTTTCTGATTGGTCGGGTGACACTTTCTGCCGTGGGGTATTTTTTGAATAACCACCACATAAAGTGCCAGCCGACCACATGTTAGTAAAATCATTCCGTACAGAACTCTAAGCATTCCAATACAACTCACAAAGCCGCCATGCTTTTCTCCTGCTAACTGCCCCATTTCACAAACTCAAAAGCCGTCGGTAAAACCAATATAAAAATATCTGATCTAACCTGCAGTTTTAAGTGGGAGACAACTGAGAGTCAACAGCAATATTTTCAGTTTATATGACACTCAACTCATTCACCTTGCTGCCAGCTGGATTCAGGGGCACAAGAAGGCTTCTGCCCAGTATCAACAAACTATTTTGCATAGGGTAAAGGACATACTATTAAAAGATGTCCCTTCACTTTTTTTGTGTTACTCTCATATTTATGAATTGTATAATCAGAATAATCACCGATCGGGTATGGGTTGGGCTGAGATTTACCCACGACTGGCATGGTTGGTCATTCAGGCTGCACCCTCATGACCAAACCACTCCAGCTGTGGGTCAATCCTGGCCCAGCCCACACCCGATCAATGATTATTCCTTAATTGACAAATGCTTGGTTTCTTTTTCTTTTTTCTCTTTTAGACAACTACTAAAGAAGACCTATGGTTGAAACATTAATTCTAACTCTATTTTGTATTTTCAGTGTGCATTTAAAGAGCTGGTGACATGTTTAGGACAACTTTAACATAACCTAATATTTAGACTCAGTCCAGCTTGTATTTCCCATTAGTGCAGTATTCCTCCTCCCCATTATATATTACTGAGGTTATTTGTATGAAAACAGGATCTTTGTTCCTGAAGAGTTTATCTAGTCCTTCTGCTTTCTCCCTACCTGAAGTCATAGAGCACTGCTTGTGACCTCACAGTTACTCCCATGGCAACAGATTGTGATGTCACAACAGAGGATTGTGACTTGAAGTACGGAGTAAGCTATAGAGGCCAGAGACAGCGCTAGATAGGGCAAAAAGGGAAAAAGTTGCAGCTTGTCCAGAAATGACCCACTTTCCACAGGACAGTGGGTCCAAAGTGGTGCACCTGTCTCTAACAATAGCTGAAAGATGGAAAACTAAACAATAGAAAAGTATTTTCACTCAACAAATTTAAGCTTCTGTACTAGTGAAATTTCTACTTACGATTAGGTTTGGACCCAGCTGTTTCTCATTTTGACCCACATTTTTTACACCTATGGGTCTAATTTGACCCATGTTTTTAAACCCCTAGCGCTGTCACTGATAGAGGCAGATGGACTCTAAAGAAACTCTAAGGAATAAAGATTATATTTTCATGCACATTTTCTTAGTAATAAATAATTGGGAGAAGAAATATATAAACTATAACTGGAATGCAAGCAGAATTGTACCTAATTACTGGGGTTTTTTTCCAACTTTTCTTTGAGACGTCAGTAGCTCTTTAATATTACCATTTTGTTTTGTTTTCAGACCACACACTGACACAGCACCTATTTTATCTAACTAGTTAACTTACATATACACTGGTGCAGGGCAGGGCCTTGGTTGGTACTTATGGACTCTAGCATTTCAGCTGTCTCTGGCAGGATTAAGTTGAAGAGAGTCCCCACATTTGCAGCTCTTGGTGTCCTCACTTGCAGCTGTATGCAGGCTTAAGCACATCGCCCTCTATTCTGTCCCTGTCTTCTTCACCAACAGAGGACCTTTTCTTCAGGTTTCTGAACAGAAGCAGGCACTTGGGGCTAAAAAGACAAAGCCCTCTAATGGGAAAAATCCCAGCAGCTGGGTTCCACGTAGAACTTCTCTGGCTTTCCCCACACTCAGAGCTTTCAATGCAATCCTGCTCTCCGAATAGAGCTTACTCGGATGTATTGCAAGGCAACCCATTCTGAGTCTTGTGAGACCACACGCTAGCAATTCCAATCTAGTTCAAACACAATCAGAAGATCCATGGTCGTGCTTTGCTCTCCTCTCTCTCTCTCTCTCTCTCTCTCTCTCTCTCTCGCCTCTCTCTCTCTCTCTCTCACAGCTTCTTTCTCTGAAGGGGTCCAACTCAATGTTATCACACTGGCAAGCTGCAGCAGGTTGTCTTACACAGTCTCCATTCTGGATTGGATGATGAAAGGGTCTAAGCTCAGGCCTGCTTCCAACTGCCTGTCCGAGTGGAGCCTATACTTGTTGATTACATGCTCCATGATTCATTGGGGACATATTCCTGTGTTCCTTGGTGACATGTGAGGATCCGGCATTCTCCTGATTGGTTTGATGAGCACGGGATTTATGGGTAACCCCCTGACTCATTTGCCAGGATGTCAGGGATATTCAAGATGACTGTTGCCATGCCCTTCTGATGCATTAACCTGTGACTGGTTGGGGGAAAGAGTTGGAATATTTCCATACTTTTAATACATACTCCATTGTGTAGCCTCTCTTGAATCATGGCATACCTTTGGGCTCCCAGCTCTGATAATAATATTATTATTTTAATAAATATGTCCTTCACTGCAGTGTCTTGAAATTGTCATTTGTTGCTTCTGATCTACACTGCTTGCCCTGAAGACCAAGGACTCATTAAGAGCATCCAGGAGCACATCCACACTCTGCTCCTTTTCAGGTGTGTGGCCTCTGTGACCCTCTTGATGTTTGTTCATCAGTTGCAAAGTTCAAGTGGCTGCTCTTAATATTTCTGGCAGGGAGCTGCAAGTACATTGAATCCTCCATAGTTGCACCCTGGTCCCATGCTGCAGTCCTTGGGGCTGGAAACATAGATGAGAGATGGCTGCTGGAAAGAGTGCCAGCTCAGGGTATGCAGCCCAAAGGTAATCTCCCCTTTAGGAGGGAGGTTGCACAATGTGTTCTGTATCAAAAATATGGAAATATCTGACCTCTCCGCCACAACCAACTATTGGATGGCCTTTCTTAAATTGTGTACCTCCATGGAGAAACAGTGTTAAAAAAAAGGGGAAACAAGCCATCCCTGTAGCATGGATGGTTGAGGCATCCCAGCTTCCCTGCTGCCATGCCGGTGACCTGGGTTTGGGAATGGACTCAGGTTGCTCAGGGGCCTGGCTGGTACAGGGAAGATTGAGCATCCATAGGACAACTCTCTTCCCTTGGGGAGGGAGGAATCCTGTGACTCACTGCTCAACTGCCACCTGGCAGAAGCCAGGCAGTGACTGTGCGAGTCTCATAGCTAGGGGGAAAGGCCAGTGTACAGAGTGCTTGATTGCCTCCTCAGAAGTGGAGAAAACTTGCACACTCACTGCATGTACCACTAAGCCTTGGGGAGAAAATCAGGAGGAAAATGTAGGATGGGCTATTATATGAAGTGCTGCCCATCTCACCACTGGCCCGCCTGATCTCTCCAGTCCACTGGAGGAGTTGCTGGACAGCCACAGTCAGCAGGGACAGGGCTTAGAAAGCCGCCCAATCCATCCTGGAGAGAAGATAAAACACTTCTATGGGAAAAAAAAGAAAACCAGGGAATGTAGAGTATGATAAGATATTGAGCAAATATGCGAAAATACAAGCCAATATGCAAGGAGTCCATAGGTAGTAAAACTCTAATGTAAGTTAAACTTCACAAGTAGACAACTGCAAGATAATTTTAAAATAATACCCCCTACAAACAAAAGCACAATGGGAAAGTATACAATAGAACTACATTTGTATGTGAATAAGAGAAGCTAAATAACAACACTGCATTGCTAGGTTGTTCATTACATTATGGTTCTAGTCATCAACTATTAATAAAAGAATAATGCAAATATGATACAACCTCACTTATGTAAAATCATATAATGAAAGGGTGGGACTTCAAGCCAAACCAGCTTTGTATATCTCAACTGTGAACAATGACGTCTACAGTATGCATGTCAGTTGTTAACATTTTCAGTAATATATGTTTGGAAAAGGCAATACTGGATGCATGTATTTTGCATGATATTAAATGCTTCAGCTGCCTGTATGGCAAGTGATAGACACGAAAAACACATTTTTGTCTAGCATTGCCTATATGTTTAAAAGCACTTAAATTTTAACTTTTCCATTAGGTAACTTTTCAGTTTATTTTTAAAAAGGAAATGACCTGATGCTGTGCTAGGTAAAGTGGCAGAATTTTCCAGAGTTTGAGAACAGAATGCGAGAAAACTGTGTTGTAAGGATTTGAGACTCCTGCAGAAGATTCTGCTCTATGGGACCCAATACTCTGGGGTTGTACTCTGGTAGCTATAACTCAAGAAGAGGTAACTGTCTAGAAGATCTAAGACATTTATCTATGAAACAGCCAAGGCTAAAGTCTCTATGATTCTCAAAGAAAGACAGCCAAGTTCAGCATGCAGGTCACAGTGATGGAATCTACTTTTAGCCCCTAGCTTAAATCAACATAAACTACAGTATATCAGAGGAAGTATTTAATTTTCTTAGTTCAGTGACAGCAACACTTTGGACAAGTTCTGGTCAGAGTCAACATGGCTGCTATACCATTTTAAGAGTGCTCACTGGGTTTCAAGAACAAAATGCAGTTTCATTTCACCAGAATAAAAGAGCTTGCCGTGTTCAAGATGGCCGCTATGAACTCCGTGTGCATGCGCAACTTCGCTGCTACTACGGAAGTGAAATTGCACATGTGCAACTGCAAAAGTGAAGTCGTACATGTGCACTGAGCTCACAGCACCATCCTGGGCATAGCAGGCTCTTTTTTTCCAGGTGAAACAGAAGTGACAAGCAGCAATCAATAGTGTACTCATGGAGAGGGGGGTACTGTGGCCGTGGAGGAGATGGGTGATGAAGAAACAACAGTAAAGCGCTGACCACAGCACTGAGAAAGAAAAGAAGGAAGGATTCTGCTCACATGCTTCCACTGTCTCTTCTCTCTTTTGTGTGATAGCAATACGTCAGCATGACTCTGCCCATGCAGCTGTAAAAATTGAAAACCCATAATTTCTGGATGGGAGCAGAATGCCCATTAGTGCGTACAGTCCTTACATCATGTGTGAGAAAGTCTCTGAGTTTGAGCTTAACAACACATTTTTGATTGATTGCTTTACATATTGAGGTGGTATGTTCTGCAAAGGATAGATGAGGGTCCAGGTGGGCCCCAAGATATTTAAGCACAGTGCTGTAACTTGTCCAACTTGTGTCCAACCTAAATCCAAGACCTGGAGGCTAGAGTTTGTATTTTTAAGTTTAGGTCTGGATCCAAAGAATGTTGTTTTAGTTGTTCTACTGTTAAGCACTGCAGTAGCCTTCTTTGCTGTAACCAGTTCTGTAAGAACTGATATCCAGATTCAACTTGTAGGCAATTTCTGGAATGCTATATGAACTATGTTGTACAATTAGTTAATCTGCGAAAAGCAACATTTTGTTGTATTGATAGGAGGTAGAGCTAATATTTATTAAAAAAAAAAAGAAAACAGTGGCCCAGTTATAGAGCCTTGTTGGACAACATCGAAAACAATGAGAGATCCTAAGATGGCATTTCCTGATCCAAGCTGTTGCATTCTCCTAGTTAAATAGCTGTTAAATCAAATGACTGTTGAATGAAATATACACTTAATCTGCTTAGTAATAATGTGTGGTTAATCAAATCAAGACTTTAATCAAGTCAGCATACTCTGCTATGAGCACACCTTTGTCTATTGACCTGTTCACGTGGTCTGTAAAGCTGACTAGTGAAGTATTCATACCACAATCAGGCAGGGTATATTTATTTAAGTAGTCAGACACTTGGGTAGAAAGTTACAAATTTTTCAAGCAACCTACAGAGAGGTGAGAGAATGGAAATAGACCAGTAGCTGTCAGTCAGGGAGGGTCTGCCACATTTAAAAGTTGGAGTGACCCTGAGAAGTTTCCAAACAGTGGGCATCGTTTTGTGGCTAGAGAGAGATTAAATATTCTGTGAGTGGACATAAAATAGACCTGGCAACCAGCAGTAGAAATCTTGGTTCAAGGGCACACTGCCAGTTCTCTTATTTACACCCTTATTTACAGATCAGCTCAGCAACAGCGTATATGTCTAACTAGGAGAAATTGCCTTGATAAAAAAAGAGGATATTTTAAGACAGTTGCAGACGTTTTTCCAGATAAAGAGGAGGGTGAGGTAGTTTCAACTCTGCAGTGAAGACTGCTTTATGGTTAAATAAGTTGGTTAATTTAGCATTAAAGATATCCACTATATTTCTACACTCTCTTCCAATGTTATCACCAATTGTAATGTGGTCAGACTTTTGTTTTGGATAAGGTTAGAGCAACAAAATTAGTAGCTGCCCAAAACCCTCATGGGTTACACAATTCATGCATTTGCTGAGTCATACAATAATGGATTTCTGGTTTCTAATCTTCCTTTTACAGCAATGCCTCACCTTTCTGTATGTGAGCCAGTCATTATCTTGTGTCTGTTTATAATTACTCCACAGTTTATTCCTCTGTTTTAAGCTTGATAATATTTCCTTAGTAATCCACCTTCTAATTTACCCCTTAACTCTTCTTAGGGACACAGGAAAGTGTTTATTCAGAATGGCTAACAGCTTAGCTATAACAGTACCAAGTGTGGAGTCAACATCAGAAATAGCCTCCAGATAAGATCAGTCAATATTGCTCATATCATTTTACAGTTTATGGAAATCTTGTCTAGAGTAGTCTCTAAAGATATTAGCTGTTGGCAGCATTTTTGGAGTTTGACAGCTTAGAACACAGAAAAGGGGTAATGGTTACTGCTGGAGTCAGCGAGCCTGATTCTAAAATGGGTTACTCATGTCGCAAGGCGACTTAAGCCAAACCCAATGGCGCAAGTCACACTTTGCGACATGCGTTACGCCGTTTGCTATTCCAATATGTGGCCTGGACCATGGCACGGGCAGCCTGTGCCCAAACAGACTTCCACTGTCCACAGCCCCTATGGCACAGTGGAAGGGGGGGGGTGACGGCAGCATCTGTGCTCTATTCTGAAAGGACAGCTGCTGTAACCCACTTATGCCATTCCAAGACACACTGCACCACTGCAGGGTTAAACCAGCAGGTAGCTGGTCTAAGGGGCATCCGTCCTTGTCAAATGGTGGTTGCCCCCCCCCCGCAGTGCCACAACATGCACACAGACATGCCCCACGGACACCCCCATCACACAGATGCCCCCCAATTCCTGGGTGCCACCCACGGGCATGTGGGTCCATTTTCTGTGATGCCATCCTCTTGCCTGTGCCATACTGCCAACCACCACCCACATGGACCCCAGGGGCTTGCGTGTTCATTCCCGGGCTAGGGGGGCTCGGGGGGGGGCTGCTCCCCATGGATGGCGGCTTGCAGCACCCAGGCCCATGCACCATTCCCATAGAGCAAGTCTGCAGCTGCCACTCGGCACAGGACATAAGTGTCGGGGACACTGCCTGTCTTGGAATAGGGTGCAGGGTCCCCGTCATAGCAGCACATGTCGCAACTCGCATATGCCTGTGAGTTACGACATGTGTCTTAGAATTGGGCCCAGCCTGTCTTCCAGCTGTAAGTATCTTGTCCTCCCTGTTGATCAGAATCTAATCAATAGGGTGTGTTTCATGTTCCTATTATTTTGTGTAGTAGGAGAGGTGACTGGTTTAGGTTTAATCTTTTAGAAGTTTATCACAGGACAATTCAGATTCATTTCCCAGTTTAAGCTGACATCACCAAGAATTAGCATATCCCTTTGTGGGACAGGTCTCAATACAGTCAGATAGCTGAAATAAACCTTCTATTCCACCTAGGGTGGAGGGGATAACAGGAAAGGCTAAAATACAGTATTGTTTTAGCTTGGCCCAACAGCAGTTTAGCAAGAAGCCATTCTCAAACTGTATCATTAGGGAGGCTATAATCATTTAGCTCCTTACAGACTAAATGTTTCTTAAAATAGATCAGTACTCCCACTCTTTTTACTTCCACTATTTCTACATAGAAACTTACACTAGCACTAGGAATAGCAACAGGAGTTAGGCTGGCAGGTTTTAGCCAGGTTTCAGTGACTCTGCTAACATCAGGGTTATAGAACGCCAGCTAAAAAACTGTATTTATGCTTTCCCTGTTATACTCTTCACTCCAAGTGGAACAGAAAATTTAATTCAGCTGTATTGAGACCTGCCCCTCTGTTGAAATTAATGTCAGATTCCAGAAATAGAACATGAAATATCCAGGTAACACAGAAAACGTAAAATTTGTCAGCAGAAAAAGGACCACTTGGCCCATCAAGTCTGCCCAAGTGATCCTTGCCTATTCTGCCTCCATAGACTGTATCTGGTCCCCGGTGACCCACCTTCCCGCCTCTTCTTCTAATATTCCCCTATGTTTGTTCCATGTATGCTTGAATCCCCCAACAGTTCTAGCCTCCACCACTTCTGCTGGCAGTTTGTTCCAGGTGTCTACTACTTTTTCAGTGAAAAAATATTTTCTCACATCTCTTGAACCCCCCTCCACCTCCAGCTTCATTGCAAGCCCCCTTGTCCTGCTGCTTGTTTTATACGAACATACAAAAAAGCCTGCAAAATAAGGACATCTGGTCAATATAGTCTGCTCATACTGCAGGGTCCTCAGCTTAAGCTACTGACCCTGCCCTCTCTCCAATCTACCCACCCCACCGTCTGCTCCTCCCTTGACTTGACTCTACCCTGCCTCCCTTGAAGCTGCTCACTGTCTTCAACAAAACCACCTCTTTTAGAAGCACATTCCAACCCACCACCACCCTCTCCATGAAGGAGTGCCACTCTCCCTCCTAAACCTTCCCCTGCCCAACTTGAGACTGTGTCACCTCGTGTTTCAGTTTCTACTAAGCTTAAAGAGACACTCTTTATCCACTCTGTTTATTCCTTTCAAATACCTGAAGGCCTCAATCATGCCCCCCACCCACCTCTCTCATTTTCTCTCTCTCACTCTCTTCTTCTCCAGGGTGTACTTTTTCAGGGCCTCGAACCTCTCCTCATATATTCTACCCTGATTGTCCATGGTCATCTTCATTGCCCTCATTTGGACTGTCTCCAGCAGGTTAATATCCTTTTTAAGGTATTGGTACCGGTACTGTACACTGTACTCCAGATGTGGCCTCACTAATGACCTGTACAAGGGCAATATTAGCTCCTGTTGCCTGTTGCTGATCCCTCTGGCAATGCAGTCCAACATTTTATTTGCCTTTGCTGCCATTTTCCTGCACTGCAAGGAGTGCTTCAGGTCATTAGTGATACTCCCAGATCCATCTCTTCCTCTGATGCAGATATACCCAGACCCCTCCCATGCTGTACTCAGTCTTGAGGTTCTTGGCTCCAATGTGCATAACTCTGCATTTCTTTGCACTGAAGCCAAGCTGGACCACCTCTGTAGGTCTTCCAGATCTTCCTTTAGGTCTTGTATCCCTTCTGCTGTGTCCACCCTCTCACATAGCCTGGTGACATCCGTGAATAGGAAGATGTTGCCCTTAATGCCATCCCCAATATCACTGTTGAAAATATTGAAAAGCACTGGTCTGAGCACTGAACTCTGAGGGACCCCACTAGTGACCTCCTTGGTGCTAGATAGCCATCACTCTCTGGGTCCTGCCCCTCAGTCAGTTTTCCACCCATCTGGTCAACTTCTCTTCAATCCCAAAATCCGCCAACTTCCTGACCAACCTCTTGTGAGATACAGAGTCAAAGATCTTGCTGAAGTCGAGGTAAAGGATGTCCACTGCTTGAATACTATCCACTGTTTTAATGACCCATTCAAAGTCAATCAGATTCATTTGATACAACCTCCCTCCCGTAAGCCCATGCTGCCTCACATTCTGGAGACCATGTTTATCTAGATACTCTACCATCCTTTCCTTAAGAATGGTCTCCATGAGCTTGCACATCAGTGAAGTCATACTGACCAGTCTTTAATCCCCTGGGTTACCCTTGGGACAGCTCTTATGGAAGAGCATGCTGTTCTCTAGTCCTGTGGTATCACACCTGCATCCATTGACCTACTGAACAGGCCAGCTAATGGATCTGCAAGCTCCACCACCAGTTCCCTCAGCGCCCTTGGGTGTATGCTTCCCAGCCCTGGGGATTTGTTCACCCTTAATTCTAGCAGCCCTGTTCTCACCCTATCCATCTCTATCACAGCAGCTGTGCTCCCAACCTCCACTCCTCTTCTTCCCCCTAGTGGTACCAGTCCATCATTCTCCCTGATGAAGACGGAACAGAAGTACTCATTCAGTACTTCTGCTTTGCCCCTATTCTCCTCCACCTGCCCATCCCCTTTCCTGAGCCTATCAATCCCATCTTTTTTGTTCCTTTTCTCACTACTATAGTGAAAATAGACCTTCTCCCCCTTCTGAATTCCATCAGCTAGCTGCAGTTCCTTCTGAGCTTTGGCCCACTGGACTACCTTACTTGCTACACTAGCCATCTTCAGGTAATCCTCCCTGTCTTCCTCTCTCTTGGTCCTCCTGAATTTCTTGTGGGTTAATCTCTTGTCTCTTACTGCCTGGGTGACCTCAGTACTAAATCAACTGGGTGCTTTGGCCCTTGAATTTTTCCACTTGAACCTATTGCACTCCTCTGTGGCAGCTATTATTCCCTCCTTGATGATGGACCACCTTTGGTCCACCCCCATATCCACTCAGATGCTTGTCAGGTGACTCCTTAGCACCTCGCCAATCTTTCTGAAGTCCACTTTGGTAAAACCCAAGATTCTAGTCTTAGTGTGGGATGTTTCCCTGCCCATGTCCATTCAGAACCACACTATGTGATGGTCACTTCCGCCCAGACTCCACAACTATTTTATTCTGGACGTGCTCCCTATTCATCAGTACCAAACCAAGGATTGCACCCTCCCTAGTGGGTTCTGTGATGTCCTGAGTCAGGAACCCATTTTGCAGTGCATCTAGGATCACCTGACTCCTGGCACAGGTTTTGGCCAGTACCCTCAAGTCCACTTCAGATAGGTTGAAGTCTCCCACTATTACCACCTCTCTTTTCCCTGCACCAATCAATATTTGCAAGTTCAATTCCTTGTCTCTTTCCTTTTCCTGCTTGGGTGGTCTGTAAACCACCTCCAACCTTAGCTTCCTCCCTCTATTAGTAACTGAATCCACATTGCTTCTGCCTTCCACTCCTCTGACTCCTCCCCTCCCTGATGTAAACCGGCATGCCTCCCCTTTTCCTACCACCCTGTCCCTCCTGTATAATTTATACCCAGGGATCAAGAAGTCCCAGTCATGGTTTGGTGTGGCCCATGTCTCAGTGACTGCCGTGATGTCCACTCCCCTCTCTGCCAACAATGCCTGCAGGTCTTCCATCTTGTTTCCAAGACTTTGTGTGTTCAGAGACACCACCTTCCACACAGAGTCTGACTCTCCTTCCCTTCCCTTCCCTTCCCTCCCATCTGTCTTTCTCATTTCTCCCCTCTGCTTGTGCCCCCCCACCCCAACTGCTAACATCTTCACTCCCCCTCCACCCTCCACTTCCCCTCCACTGGTATGGGGGGAGGTCTGCTGACCTCCTCCTTCTGGAGTCTTGGGGCTTGCAGGCCTGTGTGCCCCCCCAAGTAGTTTTCATTTGAAAGAGACTCCACCTGCACCCTGTTCAACCCTGTGAGGTGCTGGCATGTCTCAACGATGTCATCTCTCTCGCTCCAGGGTGTACATATTGAGATCCCTCAGTTTCTCCTCATAGGGCTTCCCGTGTAAACGCTGCATCATTTTAGCTACCCTCCTCTGGACCACCTCCACCTTGTCTATGTCCTTTCTGAGGGGTGGTCTCTAAAATTAGACACAGTACTCCAGGTGGGGTTGCACCAGTGAGCAATACAGCGGCAACACCACCTCCCTCTTCCTACTGGAAAGACCTCTCTTTATGCACCCTAGCATCCCACTAGGCCTGCCTACTGCCTTGTCACACTGCCCAGCCACCCAGAGGTCCCCTGAGGTTTTCTCTCAGTACTTCCCCACACATTCTATACTCTGCATTGGGGTTCTTATGCCCTAGGTGAATAATTTTGGCATTGAACCTGAACTGCCATGTTTTTGAGTACTGATTGAGTTTCCCAAGACTCCTGCTCATTTTCTTCACCCCCTCCTGAGTGTCTACCCTATTACAGATTTTGGTGTCATCTACAAAAAGACATACCTTCCCCTCCAGTTCTTCTGCAATACCCCCCATGAAGACAGTGAAGAGGACAGATCCCAGTACCGAGCCATATGGTACCCTGCTGGTCACTCTCTCATCTTTAGAGTGAGCATTGTTAACCACCACCCTCTGTCTCCTATAGGTAATGTGCAGTACTGGATATCTGACTTATGTTAAAGAGTTGTAATTACCTTTAACTGCTCATGACAGTGCAGAAGAGGAGTGTGTACTGGAAGGGGCACGCTTCAGGGGCTGCACCTTCTACTAGCAGCTGACTCCCAAGATGATGCCCTCAAGTGTTATGCCCTAATGCTTATGCTCTTCAGTTTCAACTAACTAGCTGCTATTGGCCATAAGTGCATGGGTGGTTGGTGCCTCGACTCAGTCATTTGGTTGGCCAAGGTCATATGACCAGCTTAGCTCAGGTCACTCTGGAGAATGGTGCCAAAATTAAAAGGCTTAGTGCCTTTTGTTACAGGAAGGCAGTCAATGAGTATTGGCTGCATCCTCTGTCAACAGCTGACACTCAAGCTGAAGCCCACAAGTGTGATGCCCTAATGCTTTTGTTCTTCCACTTAAGCCGACTAGCTACTAGAGGCCTTAAGTGCATGGGTGGGTGGTGCCTTGACTCAGCCCATTTGGCTGCTCAGGATCACATGACCAGCTTAGCTCAAGTTGCTTTGGAGAATGGTGCAACGAATAAACAGTTAGTGCCTTTTGATACAGCAAGGCAGTTTTTTAAAACTTAAAAGGATTTACTTTATAAGAAGAAAGTTTGTATCCTGAGTAGGGCACTGGGGGCTCATGCTCAACTCCCAGTGTCCTCTTCTTGTGTTGGCATGCTCTGGAGTTGTAGGAAAGAAGAAATTCTAACAGACTTACCATGATTTTTTTTTTCTGTTAGTTACAAGATTTTCAATGGGTGATCTTTACACATGGTTATATATGCACCCCAATTAAGGGTCACTGGTACAGCTACAACTTTAAGAAGCTGTGCCTAGCAGCTAGGAATGTTGGTGTCCTCTGTATTCCAAGGCTCCAAGATCTTCAGTAAACATATATAGCAAAGCAGAAAGGACTAGCTAATCGGAACCTTCCTAACTATTAATGACACCAAAAAGGTCTTAGATATTTTATACAATGAGAGTAAAGATGTCTGTCTCATCTTGCCAAGGGTCAAGTTGACCTTTCCTCTTCACAGTTTCTGCACGTAGCTGTAGTCTGAGAACTGTGTTCTATTATTCTGTCCTATATTCAGTCTGAACATGAAAGCAAAGAACATCCTGATGTTGTTTACTCCTGTGTATTTTAACTAAGAATTAAATAGCTCTACAGGACAATGGTGAAGAATTGACCACTTTCCTATTGGTGGCCAATAATAACAAACTAAAACTGTAAATGTTATAATGTCAAGTTTTGACATTCTCCAGTTCCTTAGTTGAATATATTTGTATCTCGGACAACATCCTCCAGAAGATTAACAATAACTCTTTGGTGCAGTCCCATTGACACCGTTGGAGCTAACAGGAAAATAATTTACAGTAAAACTGACAGAATTTCTTCTTTTGGTGTCACTCATTCTTGTCAATGGGTAATCTTTACCTATGGGTTCTAAATAGAAGCACCCATCCAGAAAAGTGGGAGATGGAGAATAATGGGCCATATATAACCCAGTAGGGACAACTTTCAATAATTATCTTATGAAAACTACATGCTGCACATTGCATCCAAATGCTACAGCTGCTGAACTTTGAACGGCAGTCCTAAATTGCTTCATAAATATGTACAGGTAGGATCTGGGGAGCTCTGCAATCCCGATGCAAAAGTTTCTGTTCTTTTCAGCCCAAGGGGTTTTCATGGCCCTGCTGAAATGTGCTCAAACACAAGCTAGTGCCTACAATACATAATCTGACCTGCCTTGCCAATTAGGCATTGAAATCTCTTTCAGCCTTCTTGCTGCTCCAAGAAAATAAAATGATTCTCCAAGCAATGGAATTCTGCTAGACTCGAGATTTTATTTTCATTCCAGGAAAATCTAGATTATGCAGCTCTGCTCCCCTGGGGTTGGCTGGATTAGAACAAATAGAATGCATACTTCTTAATCCATCTGGGACCCTATGGACACTCTTGGGAGAAGGAAGAAAAACCTTTCTCAAAACCATCAATCCTTATGCATGATAAGGCAGGGTTCCCTACAAGATATATTCTGTTGCTTGCAAACTTGAATCGATGAGGACATAGCCATTAGAAAACATACCCAGTAAGAAAACAACCTTGAAAATCGGTGACAACAAATTCCAAAAAAACAGTTGTCAAGGAGCATTCAGCACTACTGTCAGAGCCTAAAGAGGAACTGAAGAATGTAAGGAAAGGTGTGCAGTTCGAACACAAAAATCCAACAACCTCTGCACAAATACCTAGGGAGGTACTGTTTGGAGTAGTCCAGCCTGCCCTCACAGTGACACCAGCTTGCAAAGAGTGCTGACAGCCAAATCCTTATTTATTTCAGGATTAAGGAAACCCAAACTTTGTGGCAGCTACACCTTATTGGGATTGATACCCTTCTCTTTAGCCTGGGGGGGGGGGGGTGAACACCAATGGAGTCCTGTCAAATAACAAGGGCTAAAACGATCTGCCAGAGGACGTCCAAGGGATCACAACCCTAGTTCAAAAAAATTGCTTTAAATGTGAAATGTTAACTGTATTTTGCTAGGTTTTTGTGTCTGCTTTTCATCAGCTCAGGATAATCAACTCATTTTAATGTCACAAAATGATCCCAGACCTGCAGGCAATAATGTCAGAGGCTAAACTGGACATAGTAGCAATTAGTGAGACGTGGTTTACCAGTAACCACACTTGGGAGACTTCAGTACCTGGCTATGTATTGTTCAGAAGAGACCAAGGTGCAAAAAGGGGGGGAGGAGTGGCCCTGTATGTTAATGAAAATATCAAAGCTACAGAAATTCAGAATACACATAAGGAGCCAGAAGAACTGTGGGTCACCCTGGAAACAGAAATGGGACAGCCATAAGAACTGGGGTTGTCTACAGGCCCCCAGACCAGAGGGAGGACATAGACACATTACTGTTAGAAGATATACAAAACATGGCGGCTAAAGGGAGGTTCTGATAATGGAGACTTCAACATGCCAGACACAGATTGGTCAATACCAGCAGGAACATCTGCCAGAACTAGACTCATAGTGGATTCCTGCAGGGGAGGGCCTCAAACAACTGGTACAGCAACCCACAAGAGACAGGGCTATCCTATATCTAGTACTGACTAACAAAGAAGGGATCACAGATCTCCAGGTAGAAGGTCACCTGGGGCCAGTGACCATCACATGGTATGGTTCAATTTCTACTACATCTAAATCATCCCATTCCAAGGCAAAATATGGGACTTCAGAGGAGCTGACTTTGATAAGATGGCCAACAGAGTTAAGCTAGCCCGGCAAAAAGAAACACAGGTGAGGAGGTACAGGCAAAGTGGGCAAGCATTAAGGATACAATACTTGAAGCAACATCCCATTGTGTTAGACAGAAAAGGAAGTGCAAAGAAGAAGGAAACCACTTTGGTTCTCAAATACAGTAGCAGAAAAGGTCAGAGCCAAAAGGCTGGCCTTCAGAAAATATAAAGGAACACAGCGGGATGAAGATAGGGAGGCATACCAAACTGCCCTAAGGGAAGCAGGTAAGGCAGTAAGGCAGGCAAAGTCCCAAACTGAGGAAACACTAGCATGAACAGTAAAGAAGGTGACAAGACTTTCTATAGATACATTAGTGAAAGGAGAAAGTCCAGAGGGGGTATTGCTAAGTTTAGTGGAGAAAAGGGAGCATGAGGAGGAGGGACCCAAAGGCATCTATCCTAAATAGATACTTTGCTCAGTATTTACTGAGAGAGAAGGTAGGGCAGGGCCCACAGCTCAGCATCATGGACACAGGGGAGGGAGGTGAGCACTACTCCTTCACAAAAGAAAGGGTCCTACAAGAGCTTGCTAAGCTCAGGGTGGATAAGGCAATGGGACCTGATGGCATACATCCCAGGGTACTTAAGGAGCTAAAGGAGGAACTAGCAGAGCCATTAGCAGAATTGTTTAGTGAGTCTCTGAGCACAGGAGAGGTCCCAGAAGACTGGAGAAGGGTTCATGTGATCCCACTCCACAAGAGTGGTAGGCAGGGAGGAGGCGGGGAACTACAGACCCGTCATCTTACCTCAGTAGTGGGCAAGATTATGGAGGCACTCTTAAGGAAGGATAGTGCAACACCTGGAATCCATAGGGCACAGGATCCAAGACAGCATGGGTTTACAAAAGGAAGGTCCTGTCAAACTAATCTCATAGATTTCTTTGACTGGGTAACCAGAGTGGTGGACCAAGGGGGAGCAGTTGATGTCGCCTACCTTTACTTCAGCAAAGCTTTTGACACTGTTCCACATAGAAGATTGATAAATAAGCTAGGTAGGCTCGGGGTGGGTCAGAAGTTGGTCAACTGGGTGGCAAACTGGTTGACTGGCAGAAAACAGAGAGTGGTGGTAAATGGTATACAGTCAGAAGAGATGCAAGTCACAAGTGGGGTACCTCAGGGATCAGTCCTGGGGCAGTCCTATTCAACATCTTCATTAGTGACCTCAGAGATGGACTAGAGGGTAAGGCTTGTCTGTTTGCAGATGACACCAAGATCTGCAACAGAGTAGATGATCCAGATGGGGTGGGCAGAATGAGAAGAGATCTGGATAAACTAGCAGAATGGTCAGAAGAGTGGCAACTGGGATTTAATGCAAGAGTGCAAAATCATGCACATAGGGAAGAGAAACCCTAGAGCCACTTATAGGCTGGGAGGGAGTTGCTAGCAGTCACAAAGGAAGAAAGAGACTTGGGCATCATCATCACTGATGACCTAAAATCATCCAAGCAGACCTCTAAAGCAGTAGGTAAGGCTAGGGGTGTTAGGGTGTATTAGTAGGGATATCACAAGTCGTAAGAGGGAGGTAAATCCCTCTGTACAAGACATTGGTTAGGCCCCATCTGGAGTATGCGTGCAGTATTGGAGGCCACACCTTCACAAGGACATTAACCAAATTGAGGCAGTCCAGAGAAGGGCAACCAAATGGTGCAGGACTGCATCAGAAGACATATGAGGACAGATTAACGGAGCTCAATATGTATACCCTTGAGCAAAGGAGGGAGAGAGTGATATGATCGAGACATTTAAACACCTTAAGGGCATAAACAAGGTGAAAGAGTCTAACATGTTTAAATATAAGAAAAATAGCAGGACAAGAGGACACAGCATGAGATTAGAGGAGGCCGATTAAGGGGGAATGTGAGGAAATTCTTTTCACAGAAAGGGTGGTAGATGCATGGAATGGCTTACCACAAGAAGTGGTGGCTATGAATACAGTGCAGGGCTTCAAACAGGCATGGGATAGGCATAAGGGAGCAATACAAATGACTATGAATAGATAGGTCACTGACAGAGCAAAGGCCGATGGCACATTTATAAGGTAGAAAAAGAAATGGGCAGACTGGATGGGCCTTGCGGTCCTTATCTGCCGTCAACTTCTATGTTTCTATGTTTCTATGTTCTATGTTTCTATGTCACAATAAAGGCTTTACCACAAAATATGCTGTTTCTCTTTATTTAGTTACATCTCATCTAGTCTGGTTTATGTTATTTTGAATTGCCAGCTGAGCCAAATGAAGTAGTAGTCAGCTAGGAGATCACGTGTGTACCACATCACACACCCTGTTTGAATTGTAGCACTATTCACTGCAGCAGCATGAAGTCTTACAGATACCAGCCTGTCTGATGAAAAGTTAGTTTTTCAAAAGTCCCTGTTTTTGTTCATACAGCCAAAATATAATTAATTTGATTTAGTGGTGTGTAATATAAGTTGTTTGGTTTAATTTTAATTTTGTAAACTGGGATGACCATCTTTTTTTGTGCAATCTTAACATCAAATGATTTCTCGAACGTGTAGTAATTTGACAGCTCACATTCTTGTCATAATTTTGACAGCTGTTAGCAAATAGAGCTTTCAAGTTTCCCGCTAGTATTGATTTTTTTTATGAAGCTGTTGAAGTGTTCCACATAATAAATGTTTAGTTTGTGTTTACTTGTTTGGTTTACAGTAACAGTGTGAAATTTGTTTTCTTGTAGTGTTTTCGAAAACTGAAATATTCTTAGTACTGCATGAATTATATTTCAATGTGCTTACACAACTGGATAAGATATGTGATGATGCTTGTGTAACTTGATTTGCTTTGTGGCATTCTGCCTCTCTATCCATAGGATATACCACCCTGTACGGGTACGACGCAAGGAACCCTAGAGGAGGGCCCCCCCCCCCACAGGTGTCGGGAATGAATGAGTCGGCTAAAGGTATGTTAGGAAGAAGCCCATGGGTAAGAGAGATAAGCCACTGGAGGAGGAGGAGGGGTGGATGGTAGGCAATGAAAAAGAATACTGAGGAGGCCCAGCATGTTGGGGCCTTTTAAGCTCGGTAAGGGAGTGATGTTGTTGCTCCGACCATTGAACCTCGGGCTTAAAGCCCTCCCATTTAATGTGCTTATGCAACTGGATAAGATATGTGATGATGCTTGTGTAACTTGATTTGCTTTGTGGCTTTTCACCTCTCTAGCTATGGGATATACCACCCTGTAAGGGTATGATGCAAGGAACCCTAGAGGAGGGTTCCCCACCCCTACAGGTGCCGGGAATGAATGAGTCAGCTAAACATAGGTTAGGAAGAAGCCCAAAAAGAATACCCAAACATGTCAAGCTTCGAAGAGGCGAGGATGATGAATGAATTCTGTGAAGAAGGGCTAACCTCCTAAGGACAGAGGGGAAAGCCAGGCCACCATCCACCTCCATCCAACAGTGGAACCTAACTAACTAATGAGAATAAAACACTAACTAACTAATATTATGACCATTGGCATGGAGGAGAGGAAAAACCCCTTTTGAGGAGGAACCTCTGGGGATCCAAGGCCTAGGTCGCCTTCCCTCCAGGCTGACAATGTTTGATTTGAAGACATATGTTAGTAAAGAGAATGGTTCATAGATGAGGAATATAAGTAGGTTAAAGAGAAGGATATGAGTAGGGACAATGATGACAGGATAGGGGAAAACCCCAAAAGAAAGCACAGATTGAAGAAGGAACATGAGGCAGTGATGAAGACTGAAGATGATGATCACCTCAGGAGCGCAGCTCCAGAGAGAGGTAGGTATCCAGATGCGGTTTGAGAATGACGAAGACTGAGAAATATGATGATAGCTGTGGGCATGTAGCAGGTTCAATGAGGCAGCATAGGAGTCAATGATAGAAATGATCGAGGAAGCAATGTAAATAGATTATGGATGAGTGACTGAAGACCAGAGTCATGAACCTGGAGATATAGGAGAATGAAGGGAAAGCCGTGAAGGCTGGAACAGTCAAGTGAGGTACAAAAATGGATGATGGTATGAAATGGATGAGGTATGATGAAGGAAAGAAAGCCAAGAAAGCTAATTCAGGTAAAGGTGAGGTAGGGACTGAATGATGTATGATACTGGAGTAAAGGCAGAGGAGTCGAGGATAGGTATGCTCGAAAGGAATGCATGGGTTAGAGCAGAGGAGACGAGGAGAAGAACATTGAGCAAGTTAAGGAAATGGAACAATGAATGCAGCACAGTGCTGAGGAAGAGGAAAGAAGGAAAGGGAATAGGCGTTGATGAAAGGACAAAGGATGGTAGGGAGGTCAGGCGAAGTCAGAAGAGGTGCAGGCTTGACTGGAGTGAATCCCTGACAGTTGGGATGAGCAAGGTGGGAAGGGATGAGAAGTATACCGATAGAGCAATAGGAATAGATAGCAGGTCGATATGAGGTATTGTAGACAAGAAAGGGGCCAACCCGAATGTATGACTACGAGGCAATAGGAAGTAAAATTAGGAAATGAGGCAAAAGGGCAGTAGAACCCCAAAAGAGGCAGCCGAGCTGAGGGAAATCCAGTCAGTAGTGATGTATTCAGGGAGTCCCATAGGATGGGGAATGAGGGCCATAACATACTCAACAGGCAGAAGAAAACACCACCGGACAGGGTGCTGCAGTCGGAAACCGCACAACAAGCACCGTAGCAATGGCTGTAGGTTGCCTTTAAAGCAATTCCTACCAGAGGTAAGAGTGCAGAGAGGGTGAGGGGGCCAAGCATAGAAGAAACACTACTAGGGGAAGAGGGAGCACCCTCCAAAGCAGGACAGGCAAAGGAATGCAGTCCAGGGAAAACAGGAGGAAATTAGGAGCAGCATAGCAGGCAACCAGACAGAGAGACAAATCACAGAGCCTAGAGGAGGCTCAGCAATGCCCACACAGAGAATGCACTGAAATGCAGACCAGAAAGCAGAAACCCATAAAATTCGAAAACGGTAATCCAGAAGAAACTACCTAAAAGGAAACAGTATGGTGTTCACCGCGGTCATAGCCAGCATCACCAAGGTCGAGGATGCATCCCGCAGCCTGAGGGCACAGAGTCCCTGATTGTCTATATGTAGAGAGTCCAAAACGGCTGTGTCCGCCACTGTAACTGCAGCTCCCAGAATCAGCTGCACCAGAAAAAGTGAGAAGGCAGAGCACTACGGCGCAGCAACATCCCTGCCGGTCGACTATGAGAGCGGGAACATGGTAAGAGGAGCTTGACACGGCAAGCAAAGGGATGGGACAGGGAGGAGGAGCAGCCCCAAGGAATGACCGGCAGAGCGAGCAGGCAAATAATGATGACTGAGGGAGATAGGAAGGAGCACAGCGGGAACTGACAAAGGGCTGCAAATGAGCAGCGGAGGGGGGAGATAAGAGGAGCCCATAAATGCAGAACGATAACAGAGCAGAGCAGCACGACTGAGAATAGAAGCGCAGAGGTGCAGAGAGAGGAAAATGAGCAGCAGCCCATAATGAGCAGGGAGAGGGTGAGCAAGGGAGGAGGGAATGAGAACCAAGTCGGGCCGGAGAAGGACGCCGAAATGCTCAAGGGGCAGATATTGAGGAGCTAACTGGAGGCCGCGAGCACCGAGGAACATTAGAGAGCATGAACAGCCGACCTAGCCTCCGGAAGCAACAAAAAAGAATCCTGAGGAGGCCCAGGATGTTGGAACCTTTTAAGCTTGATGGGGGAGTGATGTTGTTGCTCCGACCATTGAACCTCGGGCTTAAAGCCCTCCCAATATTTCATACAGTCTTTCAAACTTGCTATCATCTAAGAAGTTCACTACATATCATAATTTTTATGTATTACAAAAGAACTTCTCTAAGGCTAATCATGTGGTTGCTGATAGTGTCTCTCTGGCAGTTGACATGTATTTGATGTACCATTAGTAAAAAAGACATGTGAGCCTACATGAGATTACAGGTATTTATCTATTTCTTTCTCACTGAACTCGAATATACTCAGTTCAGTTATAGTGTCTGGATTGATTTTTTCCCCAGTTGTATTTGTATTAAACTGAGATGCTGCATTGTTTAATTTTATCTTGTTGATTACTGTTTTGATATGTACTGCTGTGTTTGTTTTAATATTTTGCACAGGCACTTTGATAATTTCGAAAAACACCTCATAAATAAACATCACTTGACTTGACTGACTTGAGATAAAACATTTTTTCAATATCTTGATTTGTTTGCTGTAGTACAAATATCAATGACCCATGTATACAGACTTGGTTGCAATGCCCGAGAATGGTAGCCCATGACATGCGCGACTGTGACTGAGTGAACCACACAATGGCGACTCAATCGCAGCACATGTCATGGGGGCTACTGACGAGGTAGGGTGACCAGGTGGGTGGGTTGTTGCATGTAGCAACATGATGTCGCTACACATACACGCGGTGGGGGGTGGGAGCGAGCATGCTCAGCGGGGGTGGGAGGGGTTTGAGGGGTGGTGCCACTGTGGGTTGCCTAGCTGGCCCCATGGTGTGGTGGGTGGGTTCGTGGCTTGGGTGGGCAGGGTGTTGGCTCTGGGCACAGGTACATTTTGTTGCGACCAGCCCAATTTTTTAACGCTTTGCACCTCAACATGCACCCCTGAGTTGGAGAATCTTGAGTAGGAGGTGCGGGGGTACAGCCCCTACATAAAACATTGAAAATGTAAGTCCCCAGCCATTTTGTTGTGGCGTTGGGAGTCACAGTGCCTAAATTGATTTTCGACACTGTGACTTCCCAGAACGGTGATCGATCAAACGCCATATGACATAGAACCCCAAGAATCATGCAACAATATCTAATCTAGATTAAATGACACAACCTAAAATTCTGAATTATATCTATCCCACTGTACCATAATCTTCATTCTGTAACATTTATATTTGCAAAAAAAATATATATATATATATATACAGCCATAAAAAATGAAAAATCTGGGCCACAAATCTTTCACGGTTAATCTGAGCAGCATGTCATATAAATGTCATGTGATCCAGCGGTATGCATGATGTTACCATCTTAAACTGTAAAAACATAAATTAGCAAATAAACTATATAGTAGATATTAAGCACATTATGAGGTATGTATGTTCACGATCCTCCTGATGGACGCTGGACACTCTACAAATAGCTGGCACTGAGTCCAAAGAGTGCCAACAAGAACAGGGTCAGCTAGGAGTGTGCTGCAATAATGGTGCCTTTTTTTCTTTTGCGGGGGGTTCTGCCCCCACTCACCCCGATGTGGGGGGCTTTGCCCCCCGGCATCCCCCGGACTTAAGATTCCCACTCCAGGGGAGTGGATCACGGGCAGTAAATTTCTGGGGCCATGGAATACCATTTCCATGGCCCCTTATAAAATCAAAGTCCCAATGCACTGCAATAATTGTGCCTTTTTTTGGGGGCTCACTCCCGCACACTTCGACATGGGGGCTCTGCCCCTCGCACTCCCCGGACTTAAGGATTCCCACTTCGGTGGGGGGGGGGATGTGGATCACAGGGCAAGTTAAACTTCTGGGGCCGTGGAATACTGTTTCCATGGCCCCTGGTAAAAAAGACAAAGTCCCAATGCTGGCAAAAGTTGGGAAACCAGGATCAGAACCCTGGTCTCCATTACCACTAACTAAGTTATTCTATGCCTAAGCTCTTTACACCACAGGAGTAGTGTGGTGAGCCCTCTGTTCATTGCAGCCCTTGTCCTTTTACAGGACCACGGACAGCAACCAGGGGAGCGCTTACAGCTAGCGCTGTAAAACCCTACTCGCTGTCTATGTGAGCACTTGACAGACTAGCGCCATAAAGTGCGGCGCAATTCTGGTAGCGCTCACTTGATGGGGTACCCAAATGGCCTGCCTATGCACAATGTGTTGCTATAATCTGTGTTTCTGATACTTGTCTCTGAATTTATTTATTTATTTATTCATGATTCGGAAAGTACCTTTGAGTCAGAGACTCATTTACAAAGGTTCCACGTCACATAGATTGGACAATACAGAAATTAAGGTAACATACACTTTGATACATGGAAACGTTACAACAGTGAGGCTCGAAATCAGTAACAAAACAGTCATATGGAGACTCAGGTAGGCATTTATAGAAGTAAAATGAAAAGGAAAAGGGGGTTAAGCCAGCCAGAGGCCATTGTCATTGTGGGGGAGGAAGGAGTGGCCGGTTCAGTAGCAGTCACATTTGTTTGAGGACTGGAGATGACCCTTGAGGTAGGTCTTGAAGAGGCCAAAAGAGTTTTCCTTTGTGATGGAGCTAGGTAGGCCATTCATCAAGGAGGGGGCCTTGTAGCTGAAGGACCTTTGAAATTGGGAGGTTTGACATCAGGGAATTGTGAGAAGTTTCTTACTGGAGCTACATGTTACTTTAGGGGCAGTGGACGGATAGAGTGGGGGGGTGAGACCTGGCGGGAAGAGACCTTGGATGATTTTTTTTAGCCATAAGACAGGTGTGGAATTTTTGATCCTATTGTCCAGGTTAAGCCAGTTGGTGGAGTTATATAGTGTGCAGGCGTGGGTGAGGCAGTCGCAGTCCAGAACAAGGCAACAGGTCTTGTTGAGGGAGAGACGGAGTCTATTTAGTGCTGAGTTGGAGGCAGCGCTATAAATGAGTATACCGTAGTTGAAGAGGGAGAGGATAGAGGATGAGATGGCAAGTCAGAGGGCGTCTTGGGTAAGGCAGTGTTTAAAGCGGTAGAGCAGGCCAAGGCAGATATTAAGAGCAGTGGACAGGAGATGCATGTGCTGGTGGAAGTTGAGAGCTGGGTCCAGGGTGATGCCTAGATATTTGAAGGAGTTCACCTGTTCGAGAGGGGTTAGATCAGTGGTTATAATCTGCAAGCAGAGTTTCTGCATAGCGCTCTGGGGACGGGAGAAAATCATGAACTTGGTCTTCTTGTAGTTCAGTATTAGGCACTGCACAGTGAACCATCGTTCGGCTTCGTTGAATGAGGACTGGAGGATTTGGTGGAGTTGCAGAGGGTCATGGCTGGAGGCATAAAGGACAGCATCATCCTCGTATAGCAGTAGGCTGGAAGAGCAGGAGCTAAGGATTCAGTTAAAGTATAGACTGAAGAGAAGGGGACCAAGGATGGAACCTTGGGGGACTCCTGAGGGAACTGGGAGCCTGTTGGATAAGAGAGTGCCGATTATGACCTGTTGGCACCTGCCAGTTAAGTAGTCAGTGAACCAGAGTAGGGCAACCTGTGAGAAGCCAATGTTGGAGAGAGTGAATAGCAGGAGGGAGTGATTGATGGTGTTGAATGCCTTAGTAAGGTCAACAAAGACAGTACCAGTGGTGTGGCCTTTGTCTAATGCTGAGTGAATGTGTGTGGTGAATTCCAGAAGGACGGTAGTAGTGCTGTGCTCTTTGCAGAAGTCGTGTTGTTGTTTACAGAGAAGATCATGTTTGCTAAGGTGGTCAGTGAGCTGGTCATAGACAATGCGCTCAAGAGCTTTGGATGGGGGGGAGGATACAGATGGGCCGGTAGTTATTGGTGTCAGTACAGTCTCCACTCTTAAATATAGGGGTAATGGAGGCAGATTTCCAGAGGGAGGGGAATCTACCTTGGCAGAGAGAGCGGTTGATAATATGGGTGAGGGGGTGGAGTACTTTTTGGAGAGTGAGCCGGAGAAGCCTCGGATCCAGGGAGTCACTACTATGGTTAGCGCAGCTTGGAGCGCTTATAAGATAGGGCTCTGCAGCCTTGGGGGTGATGCACCGTAGGTGAAAGGGAGGGTTAGGCTGGGGGGGTTGGTCAGGGGGCGGGTCAAAGAAGTTTGGTGGGAGGACATGGCTTAGAATTGCTGAAAGCTTGGTTGAAGGCCAAAGCTATGCTGGAGGAGTCGGAAATCAGGTGCCCGTCCACAACTATCTGGTTGAGGAGGGTGTTTGGAATATTGCCCCCAATTTTCTTGATATTGTTCCAGATTTTGCGCCCTGAGCCCCAGGTAGCGGTGAGGGCAGCTTTGTAGTGCTCGGCCTTGGCTTTGCATAGTGCCCACGTACATTTGTTCCGAGTCTGTATCTCTGCCTGTCAGCTGGGTGGCCAGTCTCTTTAGAGAGGTGCCAAAGAGAGAGAGTCACGTGTATGCATCAGGGTAAGGAGATGGTTGGAGATCCAGGGGACAGGGTTGCCTTTGGCCATCCTTTTGGAGTGTGGGGCATATTGGTCACAGACGGTGTTGAAGGTGTGAGTGAAAAGGTCAAAGGCTAGGTCAGGGTCAAGGGTATTTGTTAAGAAGGACCAGTCCAGGGACCTGAGATGAGATTTCAGGGGAGCAAGTTTACCTGGGCCTAGTTTGCGACGGATGATTACCTTGGGGGGGGGGGATCTTGGGCATTTTGCAGGACCATGTGCAGAGAACTGGGGAGTGGTCGCTAAGCGTATTTGGTAGTACTGTGGTGCTAGTGATTTTATGGGGACAGTTAGTGAAGACCAGGTTCAGTAGGGGGGAGGCTCCGGTGCGGGGATCAAGCCACATGGGAGAGGGGACTACTTGTGTGAGGTCTTGGGCTGTAGCTGCATCCATAAGCGGGGGTGACAGACTTGGCAAGCCAGTTGGTGTTGAAGTCCCCAAGAGTAATTTGTTCGTTTTGTTGTGGGAGGGAGGCGAGGTAGGACAGAATTAAGTGGAAGGCTTTTCTCTGGTCTCTAGGGGGAATGTAGGCTGCCGTGATAAGAAGGGGGGTTTGGGAGTGGCTCAGGGTGAGCTTGAGTGTGATGGCCTGTGGTCCGGGTATCAGTGAGGGGGGGGTGGGAGTAGTTGACAGTGTAATGAGTCTTTAACATAGATGGCACAACCCCCCCATGTTTTCCCTGCTGATCAGCACGATGGAGCTTGAACCCGGGCAAGGCTACCGACGAGTCCGGGATAAGGGGGGAGGGCCAGGTTTCATTCACGGCAATAACATCTGGCTGATGCTGTATGACCCAGACCTGATATGATTCCCACTTTTTCTGCAGGCTACAGACACTGAGGCTGGCAATGCGGAGGCCGTTGTAGGGGGTATGGTTTGATGTCGAGGTTGCACGTGGTCCAGGATTAGGGTGGATACTGCCGGATAAAAGGAGAAGCAGTAAGAGGAGGGACCTTTGCATAGTGTTCCTGGCCAATTTTTTGGTGCAATGAGCTATGCGGGCTGAGGTCCCAGGTAATTTGGAGAGGGAAGGGATAGGGAGGGGCAGCGTGTAGGGGACTGACAGGAGGAGTGGGTGAGAAGAGAGAGGTGGTAGAGGATTCATAGGTTTCGTGGGGTACGGTACCGGATGAATGAATTAATTTTTTGTGATGGTCATGACTGTAACTAATTTCTGCTATACATTGTATGCATAATTACTAATATTATATTTATTTTCTTCTCTGTAACTGCTGTGTATTTTTCTTTCTCTCTTAATTTATGTAACTAATTCTGGGTCTCCCCTGAAAAAGGGACTGCCATGTCTCAGTGGGCCTACTTGGTCATCAAAATCCAAATAAATAAATAAAATGATGCCTCAGAGAATGGCAACCATTCACACATGATTCTGTATTAATCAGGCAAAAATTAATATGCACCCTATAGTTATTAATCAATGTGTCTATGCCAAAAAGCAGACAGCATGTTTGGCCAGTGCAGCAACCAGCAGGAAAATTTGCAGCAATTGCAATGAAACAAACCGGTAGCACCACATATGAGCGTGTATTATTGAGCACTAAAATATGAGCGACTCAATAATACCACTTGTATGTAGAGCGAGTAGGGGAAAAGAGCACTGTATTGCTTTAGTGAGTGTAGCACTGAGGGATACGCGCTACACTCATGAGAGAGAGAGGATAAAGGAAAGAATTTGGCCAAGCTCTGCTAAGATGGCTGTGTGGTGTAGTGGTTTGAGCCTCTGCACCCAAAGCCTGTGGTGCTGGGTTCAGAACACCGTACAGGCAACATTTTTTTGCTTCCAGTGGGAGTTTCTACATTTTCTAAGTCCACTCCCCCTGGAGTTGAGAATTCTTATTTTAAAGGGGGCAAAGCTCCCCGCATAAAAGAAGAGAAACGTAGTGGATGTTTTCGAGGACTGTTGCTGTTTGCGCGGTTCTCTAGCGGGAAGTCGCCCTGTTGACGTGGGCGATTATTTTCTCGCTCTAATGAGCGGTGCAGTAAGGGACTCACCCTTATCACATAAAACCAAACAAACTCCAATTATCACAAACACTTGGGAGATAATCAGGAGTTTGCACAATCGAGGCTGCCTATTGCTGCAATTCAGCAGCATTAGCACAGCCAAAAGCATTCCACTCAAGTTTCCCTCACAACATAATGCTAACAATCTGCTCACATCATTGTTGGCAGCACAATTTACTTGAACAGAGTACAATAATACACAGTACTAGACCTTTGGCTGTTTGTTATGTCAAACTGCAGAGACACAGCAGTTTGTTTCCTAGTTCTCAATCGAGAACTGGAAACACGCTGAAATGCACTTACTGTACTGTACAAAGTTAATATTTTTATTTTAAACTGAACATCTTCTTCACAAAAGGATCCATTACAGCAGTGCAATGCTGGAGTTCTGTAGGAAGAAACCGCTATAACACTGCTGTACTCCATTATACCTGTGGTACTGTGTACTAGCAAGTGGTAGTTGTAGAAAAGTTTCTTAGTACTGAGGTATACCTGGGTATACTGAGGCAGAATGAGGCAGAATAACATTACAGTCATTGCAAACTGTAACTTGAGTGCCTCAGTGGTAACTCAGTGGTACCTCGAGGTAGGCAACTTTTAGATAACTACCACTGACATGGTCGCACACAACCCCACACCAAAAACAGTGCTACACTGACCACCCCCTTACCTGCTGCCCATTTACCAAACTCCCTACTACATCTGTGGGACATTGTCATTTTGTTTAAATCTTAGTCCTGTGTACCCAGTTCAATGTCTCCATTATGTTTAAACTGTGCTATACCATTGTGTCATGCACACATCACAAACTACGCCATGAACTGCGTTTCAACCAGCTCTTGCTCACCTCCTGCTCATTCACCACATAATAAGGTCATTTTCACTTTCTTTCACAGACAATTACAAAATTGAGAACAAGGAAATAAGACAGCGAACAGACATTACAGTACAACCCCGATCTGTGATGCAAGAAAAGAAATGGGTGACATATTTTATTTATTTATTTAGCTTTTGTTAACCAGGTAAGTACACTAGACAAGACAATTGCCTATTTTCAGGTATGACCCGGGAGAGTACAGGAAATTATAGACTTAAATACATAGGACGACATGGTACAGATTAGAAACAGCTTACAAGTCACGTGAGAACAACATAATACAGAATAACAACAAGTTACAGGTGTTGTGAGGCATACTTTTGTTAAGTATAAACACAACAGCATAAGATATGTAGCAACTAGGAGCAGTACAAAAGGTACGGTTGAGAATCAGCAGATATTTAACTATCAAAGGTTCAGTTGCTAGTACTGTATTCCGAATCTACCAGACGATGACCAAGCTCAGACTGGAAAATATGGATTGATACACTTATAACACATTTTAAAAACTGATGAACATTAAACACCATAGGTTTGCTAGACTGCTTGGTTCCCTCAAAGCACCAAGCACTGCTTGATGAGAATAAACTAGGTGAATTACAACTTGCAAGCTGTCACAGGGGTAGAAACATAAGTGTCACACACTGAATATCAGCCGATGGTGAGAAATGAAAACAGCAGTCAGTGGCAGGGTTAATTAAAGAGCACAGTGTTAAAAAAAAACCCAGAGCCAAAGAGTTCCACCTGTTCATAAAAATGTCAGACAGACTCATGTTCATATTATATGTCAGTCAACAATGGTCCTGATGAATGCTTCTTGTCATTTCACCTTTAACAGGTGTCCCTTCTAAGGAACAGGTTGCTACTATAACTGAGGATATCCTGGAATTTGATGGAACACATGACCCTGGCTTAGCAGGTCCCTTTATCATGAAATTTATTAGATCTGAGAATTTTGGCCTTCTCCATCACTGTGGGCTACCAGAATGAAGCTCCTTTTCCAATTGTTTTAACCAGGTGAGACACACTAAGCTGAAAGCTTTTTTACAGGTGCAACCTGGGAGCACAGGGAAGTTAAGTGACTTGCTCAGGGTCACACAGTATATGCAAGGGGGGGGCTGTGGGATTCAAACCCAGGTCTCCAGATTTGCAGCTCAGAGCCTTAAACTACTGTGCTATACTGCCTCCCTGCTCCACTTGACTGCCTATCTTTTGTAGAAAACTCAGAACTGCAGGGAACATGTAGACTGTTCTGAAGTTCCATCCTGCACAACAGAAGCCACTCTGCTATTGGACATCAGTCTGGGAACCTGCTCACTTTCCTGGAATCAAAGAGATACATCCAAGGAGTTCAGAAAAAAATGGCACAAAAGGACACATACTTCTGGATTTAACATCCAGTCCTCAGGATGGAAGAAATGTGGAATTATGCTGATTTTTGTAGCTAAGCCTGTCTTCCTGGATGTTTATGTCCCTCACTAGAGGAATGGTTGAAAACAGAAAAGGATGCTTCTCTGCCTACTGGAGCACTATCTGAACTTCCAGAAGCATGCTTCTGCCTTTGTGTGCCTCATTGATCATTTATACAGTGGACTGGCACTACATTGATGGCAATTTGGGGTTTTTTGGTTTTTCTTTTACCTTCACTTTCTGAAAACTGATTCATTCATGGGAGTTTAGAAGAACCAGAAGGCTGATCTAGCTTCAGAACAGGGATGTGGAGATCTGTTCCTCTGTTTTCCAAGTGCCCTGACGGGGATCTGATCCCTGCAAGATGGTGTCCAATGCCATAATGTTTTCTGGGGGAGGGAGGCAAGGCAAGACAATTTTATTTCTATGGCGCCCAATCCCTGAAACTCTGGGTGCCTTACCTAAAAGCAGGTAGGGAAAAAACAAATAAAAGACATACAATATACAGATAATATACATAAATATTAAAACAATAAATATAATCCTATAAAAGCAGATGAATCTACAATTAAATTAACTCTGGTCAACATCAGATATAATTGGGAAAGGCCAAAGAGAACAGATGAGCCTTTAGACCCTTCTTAAACAACTCAACTGTCGGGGCCTCCCTCATGCCAACTGGAAAGGAATTCCACAGGGCTAGACCAGCGACTTCAAATGCACGGTCACCTGATGTTTTTAATCTAGCCCTGGAAACCGCGAGGAGGCCCCTGGTTGAGGAACAGAGGGAATGAGTAGAGGTGGTTGGTGTCCGGCGATCAGCCAGATAGCCCAAGCCAGTCCATATAGGGCCTTATAGGCAAGGAAGCCCACCATGAAGATGATTCTCCACCTGACAGGCAGCCAGTGCAGAGCCTGCAGGACTGGTGTCATAAGACTGGACCTAGACAGACCTGTCAGCAACCTGACCGATGCGCTATGCAACTGGTGGAGCCTCCTCCATTGACCCTGAAGTATAGAGCTTTACAGTAGTCAAGCCTGGAAGTAACAAAGGCATGCACTAGTGATGGCAGGTCTTCAGGTGGAATTAGGGGCTTAATCCTGGCAATATTCCTTAAGTGGTAAAAAACATTTTGGACCACACATGACACCTGAGCTCCAAGAGTCAATCTGTCATCCAGAATAATGCCAAGATCCTGCACCCTAGGAGAGGCCATCAATGGAACGGGTCCTAGAAACAATCCTGTAGCTGCTCCGGAGGCACTCCCATCATGCCAGTGACCCAGCTCAATCACCAGAACCTCTGTCTTGTCGGGGTTCATTCACAACCAATTGGAGGACATCTAGTCATTAATCTCAACCAGGCAGTTGTTAAGCACTTCCATGGCATTCTGTATTCTCAGGGAAAAGGACATATACAGTTGGGTATCATCTGCATAGCAGTGAAAACCCACACGGTAAAGCCTAATGAGCTCTCCCAGGGGCAGTATGTACACTGTGAATAACACTGATGGCAAGATCGAGCCATGAGGCACTCCACATGGCAGGAGCTTCGGGGAGGAGGAAGAATTCCCCCGCGACACCCACTGCTTTCTGCCTGAGAGGTAGGACTCAAACCAGTTGATAACACTATCAGTGAGTCCACAATATTCTTGAAGATGATCAATAAGCACAATGTGAGCCACAGTGTCAAATGCTGATGAGAGATCAAGGAGTACAAGAATTGACCTGTCTCTTCTAGCACTGAGGAGGTCATTTTGCACCCTGACTAACACTGTTTCAGTGCTACGCCTGGCCCTGAAAACCAGCTGGAATGGCTCATAGAGATCAAAGGACATGAGGTGCTCCTCGAGCAGCTGCATCACTATTTTCTTGACAACTTTACCAAAAAATGGAAGGTTGGAGATTGGACAGTAATTTGCCAGAACATCGAGGTCAAGAGGTGGCTACTTCAAGAGAGGCCTAACCAGAGCCTCTTTCAAGGCATCTGGAAAGGCAATCTCTGACAACGAATATCCAACAATCCTAGCGAACACCGGGCCAATGGTCTCAACACATCTCATCAAGAAATGGGTTGGAGCTGAGTCCAGTTCATAATAAGTGTGCCTTAGCTTTGAGATCACCTCAATGAACTCAGCCACCTCCAGAGTTCTAAACTCACCCCAGACAGTTAGAGTGTCTCTGCAACCCCCAAGCTGACCACTGCAAGACAAAACTTGCCTCACTGATGGGATCCCCGACTGGATGGAGGACATCCTGTTAGAGAAGAACTTAGCAAACTTATCACATAATGCAATCGAAAAGCTTTTTTCCATTGTAGAAAGATGAGATGTAGAAGTCTGTCCACAGTCTGAAAAAGCTAAGATGGTCTGTTCTCCCCTGTAGCAATCTCCCTGTACAGGAACTCTGCCTTCTTATGGTTGATTGTCCTTGGTACTCATAGTAATGAGCGTGTAAGGCCAGTTTGTCCTCCTCTGATTGGGTCTTCCACCAGAAATACTCCAACTTCCGCTCCCTGACCTTCATCACCTTGAGATCCCCATCAAACCAAGGGGATCTCAAGTGAGAGGATTTGGGTTATATACGGACCAGTGCAATGGCATTGAGCGCCTCGGATATCACCCTATTATAGGTGGCCACCGCTTGGCCCGAACCCATTGCACATGCAGCAACAATACTAGATAGATCACGATCGCTAGCAGTCCCTCTGGGGACAATCCCCTTAAACGGCAATAGCCGATCATCTCAATGGGGAGGGACTTTCAGGGGGGCCCCAAACAAGAACTTCACCACGTAATATTCAAAACATACAACTTGATCAGCCTTGAGATTCGTCATCTCAAGCACCAGTGAGAAAACCAGGTCCAGTATGTGGCTGTGGTGATGGGTCTCAGAAGTAACTACTTGTGTCAGGCCCAGTGATGACATCAACTGGAGGAGGTCAGAACCAAATTGTGAGGATTTGTCTTCGATCCAGGCATTGATGTGCCCCAGGATCAACCATCTGGAGAACTCCAAAACCTTGTCGATGATGAAGTCCACAACCTCCTGCAGGAATTCTCCTCCTGACCCCAGAGGGTGGTAAATGAGGAGAATACCACAACCTGCACCTGAATCCCCATGCATTGCCACACACTCAAAGGACCCAGCTGACCCCACTGGGTGCATGGAGAAGCCCAAGCTGGATCTAAAGCAGATGGCCACTCCCCACCCCTGTGTTCCCTCCTCGGGCAGTGCACCATGGAGTACCCGGAGGGGATGGCTGCCTCCAATACTGGCCCAGCATCATCACCCAACCAGGTCTCTATAATGCACGCCAGATCAACCAAAGAAGTCAAATCCGCCATAATTGTAGTCTTCCCATCTGATAAATTCCACGGGGAGAAGGGTCAGGATCCCTTTAACACATTTTGTGTATTTAATTATTTATTTATTGTTTGTTTCTGTATTTAATTTTTATTACCAGTTAGACCTCTTTTAAGTATTTCAGCTGAGATAAAACTGTCTGATAAATCTAAAGTTTCATACCTGAGGCAGTCAACTAGGGGGTAATTTGGGCAAACAATAGAGTTCCTGTCAAGCTAAAGTTACACTTTAAAGACGTAAATTGCTTTCATAATCATGGGCTTTGTTTTGAGTGCAAACAAAGCCAAGGAAAGGTAGACATAACCCTATGGACTTTACCAGATGGGAAGACAAAGGGATGGACACTCAATCAATTAAACCAGGGTCTAGAATACAGGTCCAATTTGGACCAGCTCTCCAGATGGGAGTTTCCCAACAAACAAAAGAACCCATCAGATTTCATGATGTTAGAGTGACATATTTAATGATGCATCATGGTGGGGGCTGGCAGCTGAAGGGTTTTGAGGACTTGCCAGACCCTTGATCAGGTAGTTAGGTTTAGGACATCGAGCAGTTATCATCTAAGGGTCGAGTCTGCTCTAATTCCCCAAGGTGTCCTGTGTAGTTAGCTATTGTACTTTGTTTCATAGAAACAGAAGAGTGGGATAGTTTTCTTCTAGGTGTTTTCTACTGTACAACACATTTTCTTTTCATCTCTGTAGAATTACTGTTCTACAAAAGTCTTAGGGTCCCATTTTCAAAAGGTTAGCATGGAACAACCCAGAATAATGTCAGCCATCAGGGCTGCAGCCATATTCAAAAGTCACCTATGTGTGGTGCACCCCCAATAGCGCTGTGATACACAGTATCATGATGTGCATATGCAAATAAGGGATCCCCATGCATACACAGCACAGCATGATACTGAACATTTTCAGAAGCGCTAAATGACCGCAAGTGTGGTGCAGTTTAAAATTTCTGGAACCCAACCGTTAACAGTGCACTGAGGGCCCCACACCCCATCCATACACCATCAAGGGCTGGGTAGCCTGGTATACTAGCAGTCCCTCCCATGCCCCGATCTCCTTAGCAACAGATGTAACAGCATACCTGGTAGTCTATCTCAATCTTTATTTATAAAACGCTATTCCAAAGAGATCATAACGTTGTACACAGAAACATTAAACATCAGTACTACAGAATTAAAACATAAAAATAAATCATATTACAGCACGCTTTTAAATATTGGAAAATGCTTGATCAAATAAATATGCCTCAATGAACGGGCACTCCCTAATCCGACGAGGTAGAGAATTCCACAGGGTCGGTGCAGCAAAAGCAAATGATCTAGATCCTAAAGTTGTAAAACAGACCCTGGGAATCTCTAGCAATCCCTCATTGGAGGAGCAAAGAGGACAAAGGGGGCCGTAGGGACAAAGGAGATCTTGCAGGTACCGCGGTCCCAGTCTGTGTAGGGTCTTATAGGTAAGTAACCCAATCTTGAAGGTGATCCTCCACCACACTGGTAGGCCGCAGAGCACAGGTATGATGTGGCAAGATCTTGATAAGCCATTCAACAACCTAGCAGCCACATTTTGCACCAGATGCAGGCTGCTGAGGTCCACCCCTAGTAGCCCTAGGTATAGGGCATTGCAGTAATCAAGGCGCGAGGTCACAAAGGCATGGACCAATATCAGAAGGTCATCGGGTGGGACCAGCTGTTTTATCCAGGCAATATTCCCCAGATGGTAGAATGAGGTCTTGACAACGGCTGACACCTGAGACTTAAGTGTCAGTTTGCTATCAAGCATAACGCCTAGATTCCGCACCCGGTCAGAGGTCATCAGTTGACTGCCATCTAGCCAAAGCCCAGATGGCTAGCCCTACTGATAACTCCTCTACCCAATGACCTGTATCCACCACCAACACCTCAGTCTTATCTGGATTCAGCTTAAGCCAGCTGGCACTCATCCAGTCCTGAATCTCAGAGAGGCAGTTGTTAAAGACCAAAACATCGCTCTGTTCAGACACAAAGGATATGTACAGCTGAGAATCATCTGCATAGCAGTGAAAACTCAACCCGTACTGCCTAATAATGTCCCTCAATGGCAGCATGTACACCGCAAACAACATGAGGGAAAGCACAGAGCCCTGCGGTACCCCACATGGCAGGGAGAGAGGAGCCAAGGAAAAAACTCCCAACTCTACTTTCTGCATCCTACCATTGAGAAAAGAATCAAACCATCTGAGAACTGTTCCGGACAGCCTACAGAATAACCGCAGACACTCCAGCAATACCCCATGGTCCACAGTGTCAAGTGCTGCAGAGAGATCAAGGAGGACCAAGATGGAACAGCTCCTCCAGTCTCGCGCTGTCAGGAGATTATTAAGTACCTGAACCAATGCAGTCTTGGTACTATGCCTCTCCCTGAAAATGGACTGGAGAGGATTGTAGATATTGTGGGTGGTCAGATGCTCCTCGAGCTGCAGCGCAACTGCCTTCTCAATAACCTTACCCACAAAGGGCAGGTTAGTGACAGGCCTGTAGTTTGCAAGACAGTCAGGGTCAAGAGAAGGTTTTTTCAAGAGGGGGTGAACCACCACCTCCTTCAGAGTGTCTGGAAACACCCCAGTCTCTAACAAACACCTAAGTATCTCAGCAAGGACCGGTCCGATTACCTCCACTCATCCCATCAAGAGGCGCATTGGACCTGGGTCCAAACTACAGTAAGTCAGTTGCAAAGTCCGGATCATCTTCACAATGTCCTCGATCACCAGCTGGCTAAAGTCTGACCAGACAAACTGGGTGCTTGCAACCTTACTTTGATCTCCACTCTGCCCAATTGAGCGGGCTATGCAGATCTCAGACCTGATTGTGGCAACCTTATCTGCGAAAAATTGAGCAAACTCATCACACTTTTCCTGTGAAAAAGCTTCCCGATTCTGGAGACAGGTTGGATTGCACATCCTGTCCACAGTTCGGAAGAGCTGAGCCAGTCAATTTTGCGCAGCTGCAATCTCCCTGGACAGGAACTATGCCTTCTTATGGGAGACCACAGATTGATAGTCCCTATAATGGAACATCAATCTAAGTTTGTCATCCAACAGTCCTGATTTCCGCCAGCACCACTCCAACCTGCTCCCCACTCTCAACTCCCTCAAGGTCCCATCAAACCAAGGGGACTGAGGGGCGAAGGGTGAGGAGACAAACCCAGATGGGAGTAATAGAATCAACAGCAGCCCCCACCACCTTGTTATAGGCTAGCAGGAGATTTTCTGGATCATTGCTAAACACCCGAACTCCCCAATAGGTCCAGAACAGCCATAAGACCATCAGGGGTCAAACCCTGCAAAGGGCAGTACCAGACTATCTCCATAGGGGCAGGTCTATTGGGGGGGCCAGGAAATTGAATCCAATAGTGTGGTGATTGGACCACCTGATGGATTCCACCAACACGTCAGAGATCTCCATCCCCAGCAGAAATACCAGGTCCAACAAATGACCTTGTATGTGGGTCGCAAAGGTAATCACCTGTGTAAAGCCCAACTAAGTCATCAGTTGGAGGAGGTTTTGAGCAAAATGCAAGAGTTCATCATCAACTCAGGCACTGAAATCCCCCAGCACCAACTACTTGGGGGCCTCCAATACTATCTCAGTGATGAAGTCCACGACTTCCTGCAGGAGCTCCTTCTCACCCCGGGTGGACTGTAGACAAGAAGTATCCTGCAATCCACACCTGTGCCCATGATACATTCAAAGGATCTAGTGACCCCAACTGGCACATCTACAAGGCCCAGTTCCATCTTAAAACAAATAGCTACCCCCCGCGTCTACGATCCAATCTCAGGCGGTGTATCACCGAGTACCCGGCTGGGACTGCTGACTCCAAAATGGGACCAGCAGTCAGATGATCCATCAAGATCAGCAATTAATGCTGTTTTGTTTCTAATTGACTTGGCATTACACAATACTACCTGGGCTGGATGAGCAGTAGAGGCTGACCGCACTAACTGCCCACGAGAAATGGAGCCCTTGGGTATGAGCACCAGGCATGGCACACACCTTTCCTGGGCCCATTTCATCCCAGGGCATCTCCTTGACCACACAACCTTAAATCACCCACTTCGCTCCATCCCCCCAAGCCCCCGCCCCCCACCCCTCCGACACCTCCTCGCTATACCCAAGGCATGACAGCGCCTATAAACCTCGATTAGTAGTGGGGGGCAATCAAAGGGGCAGAGGGCTCAAAGCTTGGTGGAAGAGTAGTATCCGCCCAGTAGAAGCCCCCTGCCAACACATCCTACCATTCCGTCACCTAATAGCTACCAATTAAAACACCAATCAACCACTCAATCAACCATATAATCACTCTCACACTCACAACAATAAGATACCCCTAACTACCCTCCAAACTAAATCAACTCTCCCACAAACAAAAATTAATCTAACTACTCCTTCAACTAAGACATAAAAACCCAAAGAAAAAGAAATAAGATAAATAAAAATAAATAAAATAATAATAAATGCAAACAAAAAAGACAGAAGTCAAAAACAGCAGCCAAAGCAGCAGCAGCAGTGCAGTGCACAAATTCGATATTGTCCAGCAATGCTATTGTTCAAAATTGCTAATAAATATGCTTTAATAATGCCCATAAGCCATGCTATAGCTTCCCCAACAGAAGTTTGAGGCTGGAAAGGGGAGCTGTCACCACCCCCTAACCACAGAAATCTGTCCAGATGGATGTAGCCTTCTCACAGCCACATCAATATATCTTCCAAAAATGTCAAACCAACAAGGAGACCCTCTCACTGCCTCCAAAGGGTATGAAAAGTATATATCCCCAAGCACCAGTCAACCCAGGCTTTAGGAGCACCATCAATCTCCTCACCAGATAGTCTAGTGGTCCCTCCCATGTCCTGATCCCCTCCCTGATATTTGTTTGTAAATGCCTGGTGGTCCAGTGGTCCCTCCCTAGCCCCAATCCCTGCTCCCTATATATTTATGTAAGTTCTGGTGGTCTAGTGCCCCCATCCCCCATCCCAGCAGGTACTGTCCCACCATCCCGCACCCCCTGACCCAACCCTGAGAGCCAGCGATGGCACAGCCCTCCCCTCACCACCATGGCCAGCCATACACTGACTTCTCATGACATGCATACTGTACAATATTGTACAGTATGCATGTCATGAGAGCTCAGTCTGCGGCTGGCTGTGGTGGTGAGCAGAAGGCTGTGCTGGTCATCAGCTCTCGGGGTTGGGTCAGGGGGGTGTGGGGTGGTGCATCAGTACCTGCCAGGGTGGGGGGTCACTAGACCACCAGGACTTACATAAATATATAGGGAGTGGGGAGCGGGGCTAGGGAGAGACTGTTAGACCACCAGAGATTTAGAAAAATCTACCTGGGAGGGTATCTGGCTAGGGAGGGACCACTAGACCACCAGAACTTACACATAAATATAGTGAGAGGGGATCGGGGCTTGGGAGGGACCTGTGGACCACCAGAGATTTATAAAACAATACCAGAGAGGGGAGCAGGGCTGGGGAGGGGGGACCTGGCCTGGCACACTCTGCTCATGTGCAGCATGCAGATAAGCCCATAATGGGTATGTAAATAGTCAGCTAGCACCATGCATGCCCAATGGACTCATCTGCATGTTTGGGCTGAATATAGCCCATAAAGGCCATGGCGCTAACCAGTGTGTGCCACACTTAACCCCTATGGGTGGTCTTCAGTGCAGCACTCTGGTAGTGCGGCACAAAGCATGGTGACTGCCTGCTCTGCACCATGCTACCATAGCCTGATATTCGAACAATTAACATGGCCAGTTCGGATCGTGCTGTCTGTTTGAATATTGTGCACAGCTGGCCAGACCTATTTTATCGCACGATGCACCTGTGTGTGCGTGTGCATGCAGCCAGCTAACTCTGAAAATGGGGCCCTTAGTGTACTATCATGTATCATATGTGTAAATATCTTGAAGTACTGTATTAAATCTAATTTTCTGATATATTTCATGTTTCTGTGACTAAGTCCTTTGAGGTACAGTTAATTGGGTTATACTTGACAAAAACTGGTGGTCTATCTCTGAACAGAATAGTACAGTTACCATATTTTGTTTCTGAAGCGAAGTAATTCTAAACTGTGCAGCAGGGGTGGTCAGCTTGCTCTTTTACTGAAGCACTGTACCGTATGAGCAGTGACTCTGGTGGGATTCAGACCTAGCAATATCCCAAGTAAGGCTGTGGCTGAGTGGTGGTGGCATACCAAGGTGACCTCTTCAGGTGTCTGAAGGGTTGAGAAAGCTGGTAACAGTCGCAAGCTGAGTCTGAAAGGGACCAGTCTGTCACAAACTGTAGCCAATGGTTGGGATCTGAAAAGGTTTTGTCAGTATAAAGATTATCTATCCAGTCACGGAACAGGATATACAAAAGTGGACTGAGTATTCTACCAGTTTTATTTTGTTATAAGCTTGAGTCGATAGATAGAAGGCATTACAGTATGTCTGAGCCATATGTGAAATGCTTACTGCCAAACCTGCAGGAGCTGCACTGAAGAAGAGACATGGGCCAAATAGGGGTGGGATTCATAGAAATCCTCAAAAAACTGATCTAGAGATAACCCAAATGAGGCTGCAGCAATCCCTTTTCCAGTTTGTTTGGTTGAACCCACCACACAAGGGTCAGCTGAAGCAAAGGGAAAGTCAGTTGGGACCACATACTGCTCTGAGATCACACCACTTTGACAAAAGAGAGGAACATATGACACAGTTATACGTGGAGCTGATGCCAACAACTAGTTCCCAAGTGGTGGTCATTGGATCAGGAGATTATGAGCACAGGTGCAGAGGCCCCTTTTTGGGGGTTAGAGAAACCTCATGTATACAGTAGTTAAAGTGTTGCCACTCTTGAATCTGATGGTAAAACTCTCTTTGCCGATCTGTCTGAAAGACAGAAACCCCAGAGAGAGCTAATCTGTGAGAAAAAAAAGACAAACTGTTCTAGGCCTGATGGCACCAGCTACTGAAGCTCTTGGAGACTAACTGTAGAAGATTCATATTAAGAGATTGTCCCAAAAGAAAGATATGATTGCTCTCCCAGCTGAGAGAAGCCACAATCATTCTTGTCACCTTCAGAAATACCCTCGGCTAGAAGGCTAGGTTGAATGGTAGAGTTTGATAGTGGAAAATATGGTCCTGGGTAGCACTCTCAGGAGCCTCTTTTGTTATTGATGGATTGATATATGGAAACGTGTCTGAGAAATCTATGGACACCATGTCATCCCCAGGCTGGACAGCCCTATGAGGAACCAGAGGGATTCTATCAAGAACTTGGATTGGTGAACCAACTTGTTCAGGCTCTGAGGACAAAAACATTAAGTGAAGCCCTTGCTTCTTCCAATGGGTGAGAACTGGCACTGTTCCTCTCCAGGAGGTCTAACTTTATTCTATTACTCTTCTCCTTGGTTTTTATTTTCTTAACCAATACCCTTGAGACTGAAAGAAATCTACCATGTGCATACCCATTACTGGCTTCTATTGCATAGCCTAAAGAGACCATCTCCAAAATCCAGTCTAATGTGGTCTGTGACTATCTAATAGGAACTCAGTGTGGGAAAAAGTATCTCAGATGATTGGCACCTAAGAACACAACAAAAAAGTGTGGATGTTAAACAGTTCTGTAGTACCCTGATTATTATGCAGAACAGAATTATACTTCTCAACATGTATAGACATATAGGTCTGCCCCTACGGAGATGGTTCAGTACCGCCCTTTAAGGGGTATTAATCCCAGTGACCTAATGGCAGTGCTGGATCTATTCAGCTTGTCTGGTGAATGCATGAGTCCAGACGATCTCGTGCTAGCCTATAATAAGGCTGTAGGAGATGCTCTGGACAAGATTGCTCCTGTTCGTGTTTGGCCTCTCACCCTTCGTTCAAGGAGCCCTTGGTTTGATGGCTCCTTGAAGGAGCTAAAGAGAGTTGGCCGAAAGTTGGAGAGAGCCTGGCAGAAGTCCGGCAATGATGCTGACAGGCTTAGGTTGATGGCACGTTATGATGGCTATCAATCAGAAATCACCCGTAAGAAGGTAGAATTCCTGTCCAGGGAGATTTCTCTGCCAGAATCGATCGCTCAGCTTTTCTGGACCGTTGACAGATTGTGCAATCCAATCTGTCTCCAGCCCAGAGAAGCTTTTTCTCAGCTCAGATGCGAGGAGTTCGCTCGTTCTTTTGCAGATAAGGTTGCCAGCATCAGGTCTGGCATCAGTCCGACTTCTGCTATGAGGGATTGCAGTGGTCAACAGGAAGTGTTATGCACTCGGTCAGTCTGGTCAAATTTTCACCGGGCTGGAGTTCACTGACATTGTGAAGATCATCCAAACATTGCAACCAACCAGTTGCAGTTTGGATCCAGGTCCTACACCCCTTTTGGTAGGATGTGTAGAAGTTATCTGCCCGATCTTTGCTGACAATGTCTGGAAATCCTTGGAGAGGGGGGTCTTTCCTGACCCCCTCAAGGAGGTGGTAGTTCGACCACTCCTTAAAAAAAAAATCCTGGACCCAGATTGTCTAGCTAACTACCGGCCTATCTCTAACCTGCCTTTTGTTGGTAAGGTTATGGAAAAGGCAGTTGCGTTGCAATTGGATGATCATCTTACAACTCACAATGTCTATGATACTCTACAATATGGTTTTAGGAAGAAGCATAGCATGGAGACTGCCCTTGTCCGGGGTGTTGAATGATCTTCTAATGGCCAGAGATTGAAAGGTATGTACCATTCTGGTCCTTCTCGATCTCTGTGCTGCATTTGACACTGTAGACCATGGTGTGCTGTTGGAGCACCTGTGGATCTATTGCGGGCTGTCTGGAACAGTCCTCAAATTGTTCCAGTCTTACCTCATGGACAGGTCTCAGAGAGTTGCCACTGGAATTTATTCCTCTGGCACTCACTCCCTGCCTTGTGGAGTACCACAGGGTTCCATTCTAGCCCCAATGTTGTTTGCAGTGTATATGCTGCCATTGGGAGATATTATCAGGTGATACAGTCTAGGTTTTCACTGCTATGCAGATGATACTCAGCTGTATTTGTCTTTTCCGCCTGGGCAAGATGGTGTTCTCTCCATGCTAAATAACTGCCTTACTGAAATCAGATCTTAGATGAGTTCCAGCTGGCTGAGACTGAATCTGGATAAGACTGAGGTGTTGGTTGTGGACCCAGGTCATCCGGAGGCTGGTTTGGGGGCTGGACATCAGGCTTATTGCTTGGTGGTATGTCGCTCGCTAACTCTGATCAGGTATGTAACCTGGGCATTATTTTTGATGATGGTCTGACCTTAAAATCTCAGGTATCAGCTGTCGTCAAATCCTCTTTTCACCATCTGAGGAATATCACACGGGTGAAACACCTGGTTCCACCGGGTGATCTTCCAACATTGGTCCATGCCTTTATCACTACCCGTCTTGATTACTGCAATTTCCTCTACCTAGGGCTACCTGGGGTTGATATCCGCCACCTGCAGCTGGTGCAGAATGCGGTGGCCAGGCTTTTGACTGGGACTTTTAGAACCAGTCATATTACACCTGTGCTCCGCGAACTGCACTGGCTGCCTGTTAGGTGGCGGATCACCTGTAAGGTTGGTTTATTAACCTTTAAAGCCCTACATGATCAGGGACCCGGCTACCTGAAAGATCTCTTGGTACCCTATTGCCCCCTCCATCCTCTCCGCTCCGCCAGTGAGGGATTGCTGGAGATTCCCAGGGTTCGATTAAAAACATCAGGATCTCATGCTTTTGCTTTTACAGCGCCAATCCTGTGGAATTCCCTACCTTGCTGGTTAAGAGAACGTCCGACCGTCGAGAAATTCAAAATGGAGCTAAAGACTTATTTATTTAGTTTAGCTTATCCTACCTATGGTTGATCTATTTATGTCTGTTTTTAACATTTATATGTATGTATGATCTCTTTGTACAGCGCCTTGGTTTTGAAAGGTGCTTTAAAAATAAAGATGATTTGATTTGATTTGATATTGCTGTACTAATGAGAATACAGGAGAGAGAGAGAGAGAGAAATAGAAATATAGGCCTTAGAGCTAGAAAACTGGTGAAATCGTCCCTATTCGTAGCATAGATCTCTGAGCAGAGGTTGTGTCTTTTTTTTTTCTGGCAAGGCACCCTTGGGGTAGACGAGATAGAACAGGACCACTAGTCAGAGATGCCATGTGCAGATTTATCTCTAGTAAGGCATCTCAATCAGTTCTCTGATTCTGCCCAATATTCAGGACTAGGAGCACAACCTGGTCTGTTCAGTTTTCAAAGGAATGCACTCTAAATTTATTAATTTATTTATTTATTAAAATGTTTCACTGGGAAGGCACACGGAGCAACAAGTTGCTTGTCTCCTGGTGCAACCTGGGGGTTAGGGGAACATGAAGATAGTTTACAGAGATTTGGTACACAATATAAATTTACAGTACATTACATTCAAATAATTTGAGCAGACTGTACAGGAGTAATGAAATAGTGGAATGCTAACAGTTTTTAATTAGATAGATACTACACCAACGCTTTTGGACTAGACAGATACAATACAAAATAACATTTAGGCATACACTAAATGCCACATAACTGTGTAGATGGTAAATGGCTGAATAGAACTGTTGTAGTTTGATCAAGGGAAGTTAGTGAGGAGTAAACACAGGTAGAACAGGTTGGCTAAGATATAATAGAAGTGCAAGTTAACTACAAGTGCAATAGAGATTAGGGATCAGCCATAGATAGGGCTGCGTAAGAGGGAGAAGGGAAGGTGAGAGAGAGGAAGTTATGTCAGTAGCCAGAGAAGCGGGGTGGCGGTGGAAGGGGATGGAAAAAGGAGGCGAAGGAAGAGGTAGGAGGAGAAAGTTATGTGGGGGCCTGACCCCTCCAGTATGCTGAGGACCCTGCCTGCACAAGGCAGCAAGAGGTAGAGTAATATAGGAAGGAAGCAGGCTGTAGGCAGCAAGGGGGAATAGGCTTCAGAAAGACAGAAGAGAGGATGAAGGTGAGAGAGAGAGAAGAGAGGCCAGGATCCAAGTCCTTCAGGATGTGGAGAAGTGGAGGGATGAGTTGGGTTAATGGTGTAAGGATAGGGTAGGGAATGGCCCTTGGTACAACTTTGGATGATAGAGAAATCACAGTAAGAGACAATGGAAGGTCTGAAGGGAAGGAACTGGAGGAATGGAAGGAATACTAGTTTTTAGGTGGGTGGGGGTGGAGCTGCAGCAGGGGCATTGCATGGGTACTGAGAGGGATAGGGTTTGATGGGATTAGAGGGGGGAGTTAAGGAGGGTTGTAGCAGGAACAGCTAGGTGCAAGGAAGTTTTTAAGGACATAGCTGATGGAGTAGTAGGAGAATGAGTGACGAATTTGAGGAGAAGGGAATTCCACATTTTTGGGAGGCGGTGAGAGTAACCAGATCAACTGATGAGGGTGGCTCTGAGGCGGACCACCAGCATATGGGAGTTGGATGATCTAAGGGAGTGAGAGGTGTTATAAATGAGAGGGAGAGGTAGGAAGGGAGTTCACCCAGCCAGGGCTTGGAGGTCGGAGAGTCATCTGTTTGTAAGAGAGGGGAAGGATAGGGCACAATAGAGATCACAGCGGTGGGCATGAGAGGGAGCATCAAGGGCAAAATGGCAGAAGGAATTGAAGAGAGTATCCAATCCGGCCAAGGAGGACCCAGGAGCAGCACTGCAGATCACATCACAGCAGCCAAAGACGGGCAGAACCGTCCCCTGAACAATCTTCTAAAAAACAAATCTTCTAACCCCCCAATATCTCCCTGTGTATAGGGAGACATGCAAAAGTCCAGAGGCACAGGAATCACTGAGACAGAACCTCTTCCACTTGTGTAGACATGTCCTCCTTTCTTGCATTCCCCATTTATATACATTGAATGCCTTGAAAAGCCCTCAGTTTGTTTGAGGCATGTTAAGTATGACTTGGTACATCTGGATGTGCCTATTATGGACCCCCCTCCTTGTCTAAGGGGGCCACCATGAGTGCATCTGATGAGGCGTACAATAACCACAATGAACTATTTTGAAACAAAACCTGTAACTCCACTTTCCTACACCTGCTTGAGATGTTTTAGATACACCAGCCCCTTAAACCAAGACTCTGGTAATGTGGGTGTTAAACACATTCAGTTCACTGACTTACATACATAGGACCAGGGTAGCCATGCATAAGATGACTCAAGGTCCAAGGCACCTCTAAAATGTGCACATACATGATTTTTTATTTTTTATTTTTTTGCTTTGTTGTTTGTAAACATGGTTGGCTGAAGACCCCTCTGACCATTAAATAGCGGCATTTGTGCACTGGCAGATCAGGACACCGATTTCAGGATTCACACCCTCTTCCCTGTGGTCTGCCCCCCCCCTCAGAGTTAGAATCCTAAGAAAGGGGGGGATACAGGGGTCTCCACAAAACAGAGGTCGCGAATCCTGACTTGGTGCCTTGATGACCGGGCACACTAATGCTGGCACTATCAATGGGTGGAACCAGCTGAAGAAAGCCATGGTGACCATAACCAACACTATGTAAATAATCAAATTACATCCACTGTATGATAATATCCACTGTACAACAGCGGTGCCAAAGTGGTAAAAAACCCCAAGTTTCTTCACTTTTTTCTTCAAAGGAGTGATCAGATAAATGCCAAGAAGCTGTCCCCAAAAAAATAACTCCAATAAGGCTTAACTAAATTTTGTGGAATTTTTCTTCCCCCAGTGGAGCAAACATAAGACCCCCTTCTCAAATGTCAACATACTCTTAAGATCAGCACCCTAGTTAGCCAAAATGCTTTGAAAGCCTTGTTGGATTCTCACTGCGTCAATGTGTGCAACTGTGGTTAACCTTAGTGTATCCATTGTGGGCCATGAAATTAAGCCCCATACTAGTCTGCATGTTTTATTACATTTCCCTGACCCTATAACCTGGTATTCCATGTTTTTCTTCTTCATACAGTAAATTGGTCTGTATAACCTTTTTGTCTAATATGTATTGTGACTGTGTTTACTGTTATCTTGTTTCTGTATTGTAATATATGAATAAGCCTCAATAATACTATACTAAGGTATACAAAGAAGTACCAGTAATACATCACTACTTTCAATAATACTATCCTGAAAAGTGATAATACTGTTGTTTTTGCTGGCAATACTACTGTTCAAAGGTCATCTCCAACTGTAGTATTATCAATGGATCCATATATTACAAAAAATAACAGAAAGATAAGTGTTTTACAAGGCAGTAATACCATCTTGAGGTTTTGGGGACTTTAGGACCTCTCGAGCGTCACTCTTGAGGTTTCATGACTTATCTATGTTATTCTATTTGTATATATCATTTTATATGGTATACCCAACGTGCTCTCTGTATATGTACTATGTGTAATTTGATGTTTTTTTTCTTGCTGTCCTAACTTAGACCTCCTTGTAAATGAGCATCACTCAACTGATCCTTTTCCTGATAAAATACAAATTCTGCAAAGCTTATTGCTATGTCTGTGAACTTGTACTGTTACTAGGAGGGACCACCATTGGAGAGGACATGTTTGCAAAGAAATCGACTGTCCAGAGAGAAAAAGCTTGCCACCGCCGCAGTGATAAACATCCCAGCCTCATGGGAAAGAAAACCTGCCACCAATGATGTGCTGTGCATGCACGGCTGCATGATGATGCAGGCACTGATGCCACTGGAGCGTGCGTGTCTGGATCCAAAGAAGTGCACCCGCTTAGGCACTGGCCGTTCCAGGAAGATGAGCAGGCATCCAAGGCTTGTTTTGGTAATTTGGGTGGTAGCAAAAGAGATGTTCACAATTCCAGTGGCTGAGGGCACAGAAAAGGCACAAACTCTCACAAACCAGAGGAAGGACCCCCAAAAGGTGTACTAGCACCACAGACACAAAAAGAAAAAAAACTCATCCATGTAGGAAATCCAGACAGGCATATGTTCCTCAGTCTATCCCTAGGCAACAATGAAAAAATAAAGAAACACACCAAAGCACAACCGGGCACTGGATGAATAGACAGGAAAGGGGGGGAGCCTTATACAGGGGCCCTGCCAGACCTAACAACCAAAAACAAAGGCAAACTTAAATATATGTAATAGAACATAAAAAATAATATGTTCTGGGAAGTAAAAGAGGAAGACAACAAAGATGTTCCTAATCCCACTAAAAATACCTCAAGGGGTCAACATGATACTGAGCAAAGATTGGTGGGGGAGAGGCAAACACAGAGGTACACTGAATTCTTACTTACCTGAAGCACCATAATAGCACAGGATAAGGAGGTGCCTGACTGTGGAGAGCTTTAAAGCTGCTCTTAAAACCTATCTGTTTTCTCTTGTCTACCCTGAACACTAAGTTATGGATCTAACGGTTTTAATTGGTTTTATAATTTTATGATTTTAGTTGTTGTAAAAGAGCTTTGATATTTTTTGAATTGCGCTTTGTATAAAGTTATTATTATTATTACCAGTCATGTTGGAAGAACATAACAGTACAGTAGGGAGAGTAAATATAAAAACAACACACTGAATGCTATACCCTTTTTAGTGGCAAAGTCCCATTCAGATCTCCAAGGCTGGCGCTGTAATGGAAAAAGCAGGTTTACTAATCATAGAATGTCCCTCACTGATACAAAACAAGCATAGTTTAAATTTGGAGGGGCTGCCTGAAATCGAAGTAGTCACTGCCTGCTGCAGTCACTTCATTTTAACTCTTAAACACAAGAAAAAATGAAGAGGAGATGGAGTCAGGAACAGTGGGAGAATTCAAGAATGTATGGGACAGGCATAAGGCAATTCTAGTGGGGGAGGGCAGGAGGAAGTAAGCTGTTGATTAACTAGAATCTGCAGCTTATCCATCAGGTAGGGAAATGGGCAAACTGGGTGGGCCAAGCGGTCCTTATCTGCCGTCAAATTCTATGTTTCTATGTAAGAGAACAGTTTTTTGTACCTCAAGATGCCCACTGTTGTCCTCTTAGTGTCTATCCAATACACTATGTTTTATCCTTTTTTGTTAAATTAATTGAATTTTGTTGCCTTTGTAACTACCCTGAACCTGTCTCCTCAGCAGTTGCCGCTCTCTCTTTTCATACTATCTTAACATTCTACGACATCAATAACATCATTCCAGACCATCCTGATGAATAGCAAGGAATGGCTACTTGATGTAACAGAATGTCTAACATTGTGTGCCTGTATTAAAAGTGCTTGTCACACTCTTGCTTCCTGGTGCTCGCCATCCTACCCATGAGGTCCTACCAGTAGTTACTGTAAATTGAAAATGTTTAGGTGGGGGAACTCTCGCATCTAGATTACTATGTGGTGGAACTGTCATTTCTAGGTGGTGGAACTCTCTATAGTAGTCAGTAGAGAAAGAAGACAAAGGTGGTGGAACTGTCATACAATTTTTAAGTGGTGGTGGAACTGAGTTCCTCTGGGCTTCTGCCCAGTTTAACCCCTGAGTCCTACCATGTAGTATATAAAGTAAACAGGGCAATATAAATATGCAATTGAAATAAATACTTAAAAGTTTGGATTTCTATGGGTCCCACTGTTAAAATTGTGAGTGATCATGTAGACAAGTACTGTCAGATTCTAAGTGAGATTACTACCGTTCTGTCATTCTACCTACTGCCTGCATTGTAAACCCCTGTTGTTACTTGTATTGACCCTGTGTGCTAATGCTCTTAAATGTAACCTTCACTTGTTTTTGCCTGATATTCATGTATGTACCTTGTAATCTCCTGGGTCACACCTGAAAATAGGCACTTGGCTGTCTAGTGTGCTTACCCGGTTAACAAAAGCAAATAAAAAATAAATAAATACATTTGGAGTGAGGCTGGAAGTTAACAAACAAGGAAGCTGCGGACAGAGTCACAAAGTGTGGGACCCAGTGGTGGTTTCTTCAGTTGCGCCCACTGTGGCCATCATTACCATAGAATTGAAAGACAGAATGGATTATTGTTAGCCTGCATGCAGCAGGCTTGTAATATGACACACATGTTGTCCGCCTTCATCACGATTATGGAGTTCCATTCTAGGTCTATTGATTTCTTTTTGTTTTTATGTGTAATTTCTGGGGGTTTGCGGGCTTTCTCCCAACCACTACACCCACACATTCCCGATGTAATGCATGCATGTGGAGGCACACATGTGCACACCATTCAGGATACCTCTCCCTTCCAGTCATACGGTTGATCGCCTGCACCAGCACCGAACCTCCATTTGGTGAAGGCGAGACTATGGGCGGGAGACCCACCCCCCCTTACCCGGGAGAGGAGAGGTACCACTCGATCCCGTTCACACCCCCACCCCCATGCTGGCACCCCAGTGACCTGAGATCATTCCTGAACCCTAGTCGCCGGCGTAGCGTGAGGTGTGGCATCCAGCGCCTCAAACCTCAGTGCCACCAAGCTGGCAGGCCTTTTGATTTCTATGGTAATTCCAGTGGGCATTTCAGATTTTCACTCTGTAGTAAGTACCATTTTAGAACTGTATAATGCATTTTATGTTACTTCTCCAGAGAGTTCTGTAGTAGAACATGGATACATTTTGTCTACAATGTAAGAGCTTTGCAAGGACATAAACTACATCATACAGTTCTAAAACTGTACAGACCACCAGTTCATAAATCATAAGCACTCACCAGAATAATCAAAAAGTATGCATAGACAGAACAGTAACAGAACTGGAACCAATATTTGAAAGGCACTGTGTATACGGGTTACAGTTTCAGCACAGTTCTCCTTTAAATCCATATCTGTACCACTGCCCCCAGTCAGGGTGTAGTTATACCCATGCATAATGATTACTCACTGGCAACACAAAGCGACATCAAAAAAGATTCAAGCTCCCTACTAACTTCCTCTTGTGTCATCTGCTATTGATCCTTTACAAAATCCCTGGAGCTAATTAGTTATTGCTACTATCCCCCCATCCCAACTCCCTGATGCCTAGTGTTCTCCCTTCCACTACTGATGCCACTCTTGCTTATTAAATCATATCTTAATCAAGTGCTAACAGAACACGTTTGCCATTTTAGTCGCTGCACATTAAAGAGCTAGTGGATTGATTAAGTAGTTATGTTAAATTTAGATTGATTACCTTGTGTAGTGGCATTCTATTATATTCACAATGTTTGTATCTTATAATACTGTCTCATTTTTATCTTTTTTCATGTTTTTTTCATTAGTGGGAAGTGCAGGAATGTGGGTTTACAATGCAGGCAGTAGGTAGAATAACAGAATGGTAGTAATCTCACATAGAATCTGACAGTACTTGTCTACATGATCACTCACAATTTTAACAGTGGGACCCATAGAAATCCAAACTTTTAAGTATTTATTTCAATTGCATATTTATATTGCCCTATTTACTTTATATACCACATGGTAGGACCCAGGGTTAAACTGGGCAGGAGCCCAGAGGAACTCAGTTCCACCACCACTTAAATGGAATGCCATGCCATTTGTAGTTCTCCAACCAGAAGTGGCAAATTAGGGAGAAAGTCATCATGGTGTCTTGCCAAGAAATGTGTTGAATGCACTGAAAGAGTGCTGTTTCTTATGGATGATTAGTTTTTAAATCAAAGTGTGGACTGCTGGCAGTCATTTCTTTCTTTTTGTAGATGTTCTGTAACGTAAATTATGGCAGTGATAATATAAAACGATGATTTCAAATCCTTTTTATGTTGGCGCGCTTGCGCAGCCAGCATCTTGCAGCAGTAGGGATTTGGAGAGCGGTCACTGTTGGGCGAATGCAGGGCATGCATCAGTAGGTGCGTCCTTCATTCCTCAGTCAGCCTGCATGCCGGCGCCACACAATGCAAACTAATGTGGCGAGCACATCTAAGGAAAGGTCCACTGCAATCTAAGCAAAACTCGTCAAACGCAGCAGACCCTTCCTACGTGCTCGCCACATTGTCAGCATGGCGGGAGCTGCCCAACTGCCGACTTCGAGGGTGCCCAATCCCCTGCCGGCTTACTCTGGCCACAAAAATTTGCCGACGGGGGAGCCCACTTCGCCGGGCATAAAGCATCTCCATTTCTAGGTGCCGAGTGGGTGCCCAATCCTGCTCGACTCTTGCCTCCCCCCGCTTTCCTTGTGTGCCGCCGAGGGTGCCCAATCCCCCGTTGGCTGAAGCAACCCCCCAAATAGTTAGGTGGCATGCTGGGAGCCCACCCCAGTGTGCCAAGTCCCCTGAAAAAAAAAAACTGTCCTGCGATGTTAGTTTTTTTCCCCCTGTAACATAAAAACGGTCCCTCGTAGTCTTCCTACCCACCACCCGCACCCACTCACTGGGCACCCTGCCTCCCCACACACCCCCACCCGATACTTACCTGTGGAGTCCAGCGCGACAATCTTCGGTGGACCGGGAACACATCTGCACTCTTCAAAGCCGACCGCGAACTGAGGAAGTGCCAGTAAACTGTATAATGGAATAAATAGGGTTTTTTTAAACTTTGATGCATATCTCGGGCATTTTTTGGAATTTTGGCACCAAATTTTCAACATGGGGTTTTTGGGACCCCTCCTCGTGGATTCTGTTACAGTCATGACGTTAATCAGTCCCGAAAGGTGATTTCGCAGTCACTGCATGGAATCACCTTTCAGAACTGATTAATGCAAGGACAGTGGCAGTGTTCATGAGGTGGGCTGTCAAAAAGCCCATGTTGCAAATGTGGTGGAAAAATTCAAAAAAATGGCTGTTTTACAAGCATGCATTGCGCAGTTGCTACGCATGCTCATAACTTCATGAATTCACAATATTTTTATGCCAAAGTTTCAACATTGTCATTTTTCTACACCTCCTTGTGAACAGTATAGCTGTCATTTTTCACATCCTGGCCAAAATGTGTTTCCGCCTTTCAGCGCACAATACCACGGTCGCTGTGGGAAATCAATGTTCAAGGCAGATTACAAATATGACATTTACACTGTTCATGAGCAGAGGTCCTACAATGCCTATGCTGAAAATTTGGTGACGATACTCCATAACATGACTGTGTTACGAGCGTGCATTGTGCAGTCTGCATGCACGTTCGTAAGTTGGCAAATTTATAATATTTTCACTCCAGATTTTCAACATTGCCATTGTTCTGCACCTCCTTATGAACAGTACAACTGTCATTTTTCACATCCTGTCCAAAATATGTTTTTGTAGTTCAGGCACAGAATACCGAGGTTGCTGTGGAACATCCATGTTCGAGACACATTATGGAAATGACAGTGACACTGTTCATTAGCAGAGGTCCTAAAATGCCTATGTTTAAAATTTGGGGCCAACAGTCCGTACAATTAGTGTTTTACGAGCGTGCGTTGCGCAGTTTGCACACGCACTTATGACTTTGTGCATTTGTAATATTTTCACTCTACATGTTCACATTGGCATTTTTCCCCACCTCCTTATGAACAGTACAGCTGTCATTTTACATATCCTGCCTGAAATGTGTTTTCTCACGTCCGGCGCAGAATCGCACAGTTGCTGTGCGAAATCATATTTCAGGGCAGTTTGAAGAAATGACGATGACACTGTTCATGAGCAGAGGTCCTAAAATGCCTATGTTGAAAATTTTGTGGCAAGAGTCCAGAAAATGACTGTGCTCCAAGCGTAAGTTGCGTAGTTTCCACGCAGCCTTGTAACTTCGTACATTTGCAATATTTTCATGCCACATTTTCACCACTGGCATTTGTGCACACCTCCTTATCAACAGTACAGCTGCCATTTTTCACAGCCTGCCCAAAATGCGTTCCCGCAACTGTGGCGCACAATGGTGTGCTTGCTGTGGGACATCACCTTTTGGGACACATAATCACAGCACCACTGTTCATAAGGGGAGGTCCCAAAATACCTATGTTGAAAATGTGCCTAAAAAACTACCGCAAATAATTGGGTTGCAGACGTCTGCTGCGCAGTTTGTATGCATGTTCATTGCTTCACCAATATTTCATATTGCCACTCCAGATTTTCAACGTTGCCATTTTTACGCCTCCTCATGAACAATACAGTTGTCATTCTCCACATCCTGCCCAAAACTGTGTTTTCATCCCTCTGTCACCAAATGCCACAGCCGCTGTGCAAAACCACCTTTCAGCTAACAAAGTGATTGTGCCGTTTTTCATGAGGTGGCCTGACAAGCAGCCCATGTTGAACATGTAGAGTGAAACTACCACTACACGCCTACGGTGTTAGGGTTTCCAACTGCAGCACCCCACCCAGTATGGACTGACAGGCGTCAGGGCTGTGACTTGGGATCAACAGATGTAATGCTCACACCATTCCACCCCTCCACGCCCACCCTGCAGCCACTGACAGGCATCGTGGTGTGTCTTGCACTGTTTGGCCACAAACTTCACCCCACACTCCTATACTGCACCCACATCAGCGTATTTCCTTATGGAATGGGGTAAGTATAATGCCCAAAGACCCCAAAGCACACCATGATACTTGTCAGTGTCTGCAGGGTAGGGTGAGGTACAATGGCATGAGCATTATACCTGATGACCCAAAGGCACACTCTCCTGCCTGTCGCTCTCTACAGGGTGGGGGTGGGGTTGGCGCCACTTCAGTACTTCACTGCCATTCCTATTATGTGCCTCTAGCTCCACCACTGCCAATGCCAGCGCGACAACATTCGGCATTGACAAATGCTTGTTTGTCTTTGTTTTTGTGCTTTCATGACAGAGTATTCATTCATGCAAAATGCATAAATGCAAGAGTATGTTGTTGATTATGTTAAGCCTCAACACCACATACCATTTGCACTCATGTTATACATACAGTATAACTATGCTGGCATTATGAGATTGGAATATTTAGGTAGTTATAGCATTTAAAAGAGTAAGATCTGTTTGTTATGGGGTTGGTAACTGGTATCTATAAGAATTCACTAGTTGATCCATTGAACAGTCCGAGTATGAATGAAAGTTATGAATAATAGCACAGGGAAGAACAGAAGGTACAGATAGGAATTGAGGAGACCAAATGAGAGGTTTGCTGGTGCAGCTAGTAAGCATGTAAGCAATAATACCCAACAGGGTGGGCATTATTGGGAAATACTGGACCGCCCAGGGGAGTAATGAGGCCCGACACCACAGGTGAAGGGCCTTATAGCCCTGGAAGGTCCGTTTTTTCCCAACAATTTCCCAATAATGCCCACCCTGGCGGGTATTATTGCACTTAGAAAATGGGCATCTTAGTCGATTTTAATTAAGTTGTAAAATAAGAAAGAAAATAAGTTTAAAATTGAATAAAAGTAGTAGCATTTTTGTTTTAATTGAAAAAGTAGTGCATATGTTTAAAGGCTGCTCTATCTTTTGTTGCTCCTCCCCACAGAGCTATTGTAATCTGTTGACCCCTCCCCCCACACACACACACACCTCAGCAAGAAGTGTGTAGAAAACATTTACCCTAGCAGTCTGTGGACATCGTCTGTCTGCTTTCAGTAAGACTGTGTTTTTTTTTTGTTTTTCTTTTATTCATTAGTTGTCAGAAGTGTCTGTGTTGAGTGCGCGACCAACCTTGCGTAACTCTAATGGATGACAGGATCTGCAATAACGAGGGATAGTCCTGACCCCCAAGGTACATTATTTATGTTTTTAATATGAAGCAGCAGCTGTAAGTGTGGGGAAATTGTGGTATGTGTGCCGTTTTGATAACGGGCTTTCCAGCATGAAACCAAATGGACTGACGCCCGGTTTCATTTTCGTTCAGCTCGGTAGTTCAAGAGCGTGATCGGGAGAGTGGTGCCATTATAGAAGAACACAGCTATGTAGAACTGGTATGTTATCACTCTTCCCGACCGAGAAATATCTGGACTGTGGGCTTTCTTTTTTTTTTTTCACTGAGTTGGGGGGGTGGAGAGAACAGTAGCCCTCGCTAACTTAGCGAGAGAAAAAACATGGCAGGGATTTGAAATTTCACCGGGTGCTGTTAGCCAATGACAAACTAGGCTGAGCAATCCTGTACAAGGGTATGTGGTGAGGTGGCACTTGGGCTGGTACTTACTTTTAGCTGGGCATCTATTAAGAAATAAATGCCCAGCTAGGAGGCTGTATCAGCCCATCAGGATTGTGAATTCATTTTTGCCATTTTCTAAAAAATTGTGAAATAGTACAAACAACAGAATATGAAGAGCAGGCACTACTGAGAGTTGTACGTAACCCCAATAGGAGACAATATGTTACGAGGATTCTTATTATTAGAATTGGGGAGGTTACCTCTCACATCATGCCTGCTGTAGTTATAGAAACAAGCCAACAGCGTATTTATTTTATTGTAATATTGCATTTATTTTTTATAGCACTGGCTGTTTGCAAGTGCAGTGCAGTACAATATGGTATTCGGCTGTACAATATTTCTGATATGTGTTTGACCGACTGCATTCAATCTCTTTCTAATGACTTCACTACCTGTGGATCAAGTGATTTAAAAACAGAAACACACACTTGGCATGCCAAAATCACTCGAATACTATTCTGTGAAGAGCACATAGGAGGGGTGGTAGAAAGACATTGATCAGCAGCTAGGGCGGGGAGGGCTGATCTGCTAAGAGCTGCAACCAGAAATGAAGTCCGAAGCAATGTCTGTGAGTCACAACCAGAAAATAATCTCTACACAGTTTTAAGAAAAACTGGCGTCAAACAACAGGGTATTCTCATGCACTCCTTTATTAACAGTGCAATGTGCTTACAGTGCTGCAAAATGCAAGTCTGTCTGGCAATTCGCTCACAAGCAGTACAATGAAATAATGGGTTTACCAGGTGGCGGTAGGTTGAGTAACAACAAAGAGGCTGCTCCAACTGGCAACCCGTTTTTCTTTATGTTACCTGAGTTGTTTGGTTTCCTGGCAAATGCTATAGTTTCTACTCAGTGACTGAAGGGGTCAATAAGTTAAGTTGGTGGGGTGGACTGAAAGGGTCAAGAGAAAGCTGGTTAAAGCATTGGTGGGCAGGAGGCACCGTGGTAGGGTAGATGGAGGTATATAAAACAATGCAGCAGTACAATGTCTTTTATTTTCTTTATTTTTATTAAACCACTTCACTTCCACCATATGGTTTATAATTTACATACTGCATTTTTAAAAGGAAGAATTGAGTATTGGAAGGGGGTGGGGGGATGAGAGCACACCAGCGATTACAGCTGTACTGACCTATGTGCCGCCCGATTTTTTTTTTGTTTGTTTGTTTGTTTTTTTAGAGTCCCTAGATGTAACAAACAGGGAGCTATAACAAACACATTATGTCTCTGATTCTGTTTGTTATAGCAAGGGACTACTGTATTCATTATGTGTTAGTGTTAGACTTTCATGTCTGACAGGAATTTTATTGAACAGCATGCAACCCTGAGTTAAAAGTGTCACTTGGCATGGGATCTGCATTCATCAGTGCAGCATCATGAAGCAATATGCTGTCAGATATTAAAACAGTATGCTTGCTCAATACATCTTTCTATGGAATAAATACAAAAAAAAAACATTAATGGATAGGAAGATTACACATTTTACTCCTGTAAGAAATGAACTCTGTAAGAAGGCAAAGTACCATGTCAGAGTGGTGCAGTCTTCATACTACAGAGCAGTTTAGCTCCCACTGTGTTACATCCCCTGTATGCTCACAGTGCACGCGCTCTCCATCTGCTCACTGAATCAGTGAGTGAACAAAGTTGATTACAAGACAAAATCAAATAACTCTCACAAAACACACAACTTTATTTAAAGAATATCATATTATGGGCAGCAGACACACAGTACTCCTGATCTAATAACTATGCGAGATTGTATGTCTGCTCTGACTTGTATTATTCTTTCTGTTACGCCAATGATGTTAATTATGCTGATGTTAATGATGTTTCATGATTTTTGTTCTGACAGTTCCCTTTACCTTATGTAACTCCCCATTGTCTTTGCCGTATTATTGTAAGCTGTACTCATTGTTGTCTTTGATGTATTATTGTAAGCTGTACTCTCCCGGGTCATGCCCGAAAATAGGCAGGTCTTTTGCCTAGTGCACCTACCCAGTCATCAAAAGCAAATGAATAAATAATAATAGAAAAGAAAGGTTCAGTCCACTAGCTCTTTAATCTCCTCACTATTAGCAAGCATTGCACCAGAGAAAATCTTTTTAAGCATTCAGACTCTGAAGGTCTAGTTGATCGGTACCATGAGACTTCTGCAATTTGCTAGGTGATACTTTCTCCATGCATACTGCAAAGTGCTTTTATGTGTAAAGATCCATGGCAAATAATTCTATTATAAGTCTATGGGTCCATTTGGAAGGCCTCTTATAGATATGAGTGCCACCTCTCACTTTCTTTTTTTTATAATCTTTTTTTCTTAAGTTTATGTAACACAAAAACAACACAACATATGCTACATTTACAGATTATGGTATTAATCAGAAGAAAAATTAAACACTTCATTATATCAGTTCTATAAGAACTACAGAATTTAATAAAAGAATGGGACAACATCTAATGGGACGACATCAGTACATTTTGTCATTATAAGTGCAACCCATCTATGCGATAATATCTCAAAGGCAGCTAACTTATGTTGCATTTTAGCCATACGTTTTTCCATACCATATAGATATATCATTAACTTCTGCCACTGGTAGATCAATCAAATCAATCAATCAATACTTTATTTATAAAAAGGCACCTTTCTAAAAACCAAGGCGCCTGTACACCACATGATAAAGCAATATTAATAAAACAATAAATTAACCACACTAATAAGATATTAAAAATCATATGCTTGTTTAAAAAGATATGTTTTAAGTGCTCCCTTAAAAGTTTCAGCAGTCCGGGCAATCATTTCTTGAGGTGAGAATTTCACAGGGTCAGGGCCACAAAACTAAAGATCTGGCCCCAGAAGTCTTCAAACGAACCCTGGAATCTCTAGCAATCCTTGTCAGTGGATCGGAGAGAGCGGGGGACAGTAGGATGAAGGAGATCTTCGGTAGCTAGGTCCCTGATCATGTAGGGCCTTATAGGTCAGCAAACTGACCTTGAAGGTAATATGCCAGCATATTGGCAGCCAGTGCAGTCCGCGGAGCACAGGCGTTATATGACTGGTCCTAGAAGAACCTGCCAATAGCCTGGCTGCCGCGTTCTGCACTAGCTGCAGGCGGCGAATATCAACCCCCGGTAGCCCAAGATACAGGGAATTGCAGTAGTCAAGACAGGAGGTAACGAAGGCATGGACCAAAGTAGAAAGATCATCAGAAGGAACCAGGTGCTTCACCCGGGCAATGTTCCTCAAATGGTAAAAAGAGGCTTTGACAACTGCCGACACCTGTGATTTAAGTGTCAAATAGCTGTCAAAAACAACGCCCAGATTTCGCACCTGATCTGAGGTAGTTAGCTGGACACCCCCAAGCCATAAGCCTGAGGGAGATCCAGCCAACAGACCCGCCTCCCGGTGACCTGGTCCATGACCAACACCTCAGTTTTTCTTGGGCTCAACCACAGCCAACTCATATTCATCCAGTCCTGGATTTTGGCAAGACAGTTATTAAAGACCGAGAAAACGGCATCTTGGCCAGGTACAAAGGACATGTACAGTTGAGTATCATCTGCATAGCAGTGAAAACTCAAACCGTACTGCCTAATGATCAATCCCAACGGCATCATGTACACAGCAAACAACATGGGTGCCAGAATGGAGCCCTGTGGTACCCCACAGGATAGGGGGAATGATGTTGAGGAAAAAATCCCAGACACCACCCTCTGAGTCCTACCCTCGAGGAAAGATCGAAACCAGCTGAGGACTGTACCAGACAGTCCACAGATAAACCACAGACATTCCAACAGCACACCATGGTCCACCATGTCAAATGCCACAGAGAGATCAAGAAGGACCAAGATAGAACAGGTCCTTCGATCTCTCGCTATCAGGAGATCATTTAGTACCCGAACCAGAGCCGTCTCGGTGCTATGTCTCTTTCTAAATCCGGACTGGAGAGAATCATAGACATTGTGGCTGGTTAAATGATCATCCAACTGCGTCGCAACCACCTTCTCAATAACCATTTCCACAAAGGGTAGGTTAGAGACGGGTCTATAATTAGCCAGACAGTCCATGTCCAAGGAGGGCTTCTTAAGAAGGGGCTGCACCAAAGCCTCCTTCAGGGGATTTGGAAAAATCTCCCTCTCCAAAGACCTCCAGACTATCTCAGCCAGAACTGGACTGATTTTATCTACACAACCCACTAGGAGACATGTAGGGCCCGGATCCAGACCACAGTTGGTCGGACGCAGTAATCGGATGACCATCACAATGTCATTGATTGTGGGAAGGCTGAAGTCAGACCACACAAAACCGGTGTCCAACATCTCCTGACGACCACCACTACTCCCACTAGAGAGTGTCAGATGGACGTCGGACCTGATCTTGGCAATCTTATCTGAAAAGAATTGAGCAAGCTCCTCACACCATTCTTGAGAAAAAGCTCTTCTGGGCTGAAGACAGATTGGATTGCACAATCTGTCCACAGTCTGGAAAAGCTGAGATGATCTATTCTGAGCAGCAGCAATCTCTCTGGACAGGAATTCTGCCTACGAGAGATTGCTGATTGATAAACCACGTAATGGTCCATCAATCTAAGTTTGTCACAGTCCAAGCCCGACTTCCGCCAACATCTCTCTAATCTTCATCCAACTCTACTCAACTCCCTTAAAGTCTCATCAAACCAAGGAGACCTAGGGCGAAGAGTGAGAGGACGTACACAAACAGGTGCAATGGAATCCAGGGCCCCTGTTACTGCCTTATTATAGGCAAGTAGCAAGTCCCCTGGATCCCTGCAATCACTCAGAAAACCCGATAGGTCCAGCACCGCCATCAGGCCATCTGGGGAAACACCCCTCAAAGGGCGGTACCGGACCATCTCCATAGGGGCTGGCCTACTAGGGGTGGCCTCAAAACTAAACCTAATGGAATGATGGTCAGACCATCCGACTGGTTCCACCACCAAATCGGATATCTCCATCCCCAATAGGAACACCAAGTCCAATGAATGACCACCAATATGGGTCGGGGAGGAAATAACCTGTGTGAAGCCCAGTGAAATCATTAACTGGCGGAAGTCTTGACCAAACTGCAAGAGTTCATCGTAGACCCAGGCATTGAAATCACCCAGAACCAACCATCTGGGGGATCCCAATGTCAGGTCGACAATGAAGTCTGCGACTTCCTGCAGGAAAACATTCTCATCACCCGGTGGACGGTAGACGAGAAGAATCCTGCACCCCACACCCTCGCCCATAATACATTCAAAGGAGTTGGTATTACCCACTGGTGTTTCCATTAGGCCGAGTTCTGATCTAAAACAGATGGCAACACCCCTCCCCCTACGATACATCCTAGGGCGGTGTATCACCGAGTACCCGGCTGGAATTGCTGAAGCCAAAACTGGGCCAGCATTTTCATCTAGCCAGGTCTCAGTGATGCATGCCAAGTCAGATGTTTCAACAAGATCCGCTATAACAGCGGTCTTGTTTTTAATAGACCTGGCGTTACATAACACCACCCGAGTAGGATGAGCATCCAAGGATGACCGTGCTACCTGCTGACTACCAGCAGAACCCTTGGGTATAGGAACCAGCCAGGGAGAACCCCTTTCCTGGACCCATTTTGCCCCAGGGCGTCTCCTTGTCCCCACTATCCCTTTCGGCCCACTCCTTTCCATTCCTTCTCCAGGCCCAGCCCTCATCCTCCCCCTTTTTCTGGTAATCCCCAGAGCCCTACACCGTCTATACACCTCTGGTGACAGGGGAGGACAAAAAAAATGGACAGAGGTCTCTGAGCCTGGAGGGGGAATGATACCCGACCATCTTATTACCATCCCAACACATATTTACTGCGCTAACTAAATCAAACAATCCCAAAATTACAAATTCGATCCTAAAACTGAACCCAGCTAAACATAAAAAAGAAATATAAATACAGAATAATTTAAACCCAAAAATATAAAGTTTATAATAAGAATGAAAATATAAAAACAATTCCTTCCTTCAGCCACCAAAGGACCTCTCACAGCCAAGGAGGCCAATAGAGCACAGGTACTCTCACTACCTGAGCCCAAAGAACCTTTGCTTTTAAATTAACATTCCAACCCCCCTTGCAGTGAGAGTGCCTTCCTGGTACCCCTGGTCCCCCTCTCACTACCAGGGGGACCAGGAAGGCACTCTCACTGCCAATCAGATATAAAATGGAATTATTTCCTTTGTCTTAAGATCTTAAATGGGACTGTTTAAAAAGAACTAGTCTCAATGCAAGACAGTCAGAGGATACAGGAAATCCTGGAAGATGGGTCCAATATAAACGCTTGCAGACCAATAATGAGTGAAGACCCCCCACCACACCCCCAAAAGACCTGAAAAACCAGACTACCCCACACAGAACCCGCAGCCACAGATACCCAGAGGTCAGACTAAAAAGGCAAACCCCAGGATACCTTAAGAGTACCCCAAAGGCCTCTAGCTCCCCAGAGGCAGATGAGGCAACTCCTGCTCAGTCCCAGGCAGCGCAGCCTACAATCACTAGGTACAAAAAGGGGGGGGTAGAAACCTCCACCAGCCAATAACCGTGCAAGGCCTGCTTCCCCAAATTTAATGCTGAGCACTCCACATAAAAAGTGTATAATCAGAGGAATAGTAAAATCCAGAAACGGAGGGCAACCGATCAACAAATCGGGTCCCCCCACTCACAATACTTCAGTGCAGTTCAGTCAATCAGCTTCCTGGCCCATTCAGTCCCAGAAAATCCTGTCAAATCTCCAAATCTTTAGCAGTTCAACAGAAGATAGTCCACAAAGTCAGAAATTAATCCACGACTCAAACGGCACCAGTCCAAGAAGCTTCAAACTCCACAATCAACATGCAGCAAAATCCACAGAAGATGTTAAATCCAATCGACTAAGCCCGCTGACAACAGTGGATTCCACTCAGAATAGAAATCAGCAGCTCCAAAATGCACCCCACAGGAGCCAAGAAATCCCACTAACGACACCTGCAAGGCTCAGCACAGCCCAGCTCACTCTCCCATTGTGTCGCCAAGGGCAGGAGGGCACACAACCCAGGACAGTACCAGCGACACTGCCCACCAGCTCAGCCCACTTCCTCATTGCGCTAGCTGCACTCGCTCTCCAAACCCTTGCTCCAACACCAGCACCAAAGAGAGAACGGAACCGCGAACCGGAACGTTTAATTGAGAGTTCAAAGCTACGGAAACCGGTTCATTCAATTGAAGGATTAAGACTAAAAACAAAGCTCAGTAAACGCACAGTAAACGAATAAACAAATAAACTAAAACATAGGAAAAATGCAAGAAAAAAAAAAACGTAAGGAAGCACAAACAAGCACAGGCAAAACTAAGCAGCCGACAGCACGCCCAGCCAGGCGGCCATCTTCCTTCATAGTAGGGGGAGAAACAGAAAGCCACAGTTTTGTTATTGCTTTTTTAACCAACACTATGCAAATGAAAAGTAACTTTCTAATATGCAGTTGCGTATGTCCCTCCAGCATGTCTAACAAAAGAACTAACTGAGGAGTCAGTTGTAAGGTGGGGGAAAAAAAAATCTCATGCAATTCATGTTGTAGGTCAGCCCAGAAAATGTTACGTTCAGGGCACAGCCACATAATGAGGGCATGAAAGGCTTGGGGTTCCCTCATTGTCACCATAATATGGGGGCAATCTGGGAAGTAAGGTGAGCTTGTTGAACCGCGGTGTTGAAAAAATGTGTAATACCCTTCCAGGCATATTCTTTCCAGATCTGGGATGTTTTAGGTTTATGCACATAATGGAGGTTGAGGTCCCATTTCTTTTTAGAAATGTCATCTTCTAAGTTTGTCTGCCATCGTACTCTAAGGTAGTCTGTGTTACCCCATCTATTTCCTGTAGTGCTTGATATAGACATGATATTAAAGCTTGAAGAAGGGTGCCCTGCATTATTTGAAAAGCAAATATTATGATCAAGGGAATAGTTTGATCTGTTGGACATTTCTCTCTCTGTTTTAGGAGGAAGCTTTTCATCTGTGTGTATCATAGAAAATCATGAGGGCTCCAATGGAATTTGGTGATTACAGCCTGGAAGTCTAAAAAGTAGTTTCCCTGCATAACATGTAGGGGAAGAAAAAGACCCAAACGTTCCGATGACCGAAAAAAAGAGTCAAGTTGAGCAGGGTGAAAATCTATATTGTAGACCAAAGGAGTAAGAAGATATCAATAGGGAAGTACTGAGGGGTGTGCTAGAGTAGTGTACCATGCCTCTATAAAGGTGGCTGCAAATCTGTTTTCTAAAATAGCCATATAGGTTTAAGGTTGAGGTTTTAAGACTCCCCGCGTAAAGGGGAACAGGTCCTCCTCAATCAGTTCTACTGTTTTACAGACAGCTGTATAGAAACATAGAAACATAGAATTTGACGGCAGATAAGGACCGCTTGGCCCACCCAGTCTGCCCATTTCCCTACCTACTGGATAAGCTGCAGATCCTAGTTAACCAGCAGCCTACTTCTTCTTACCCCCACCCCCAGAATTGCCTTATGACTGTCCCATGCATGCTTGAATCCCACCACTGATTTTGACTCCACAACCTCCTCCGGAAGGCCGTTCCATGCATCCACAACCCTCTCTGTGAAAAAATACTTCCTTAAATTACCTCTGAGCTGCCCCCCTCTCTATCTTCAAATTGTGCCCTCTTGTTCTTGCACACCTCTTTTTTTGAAAGATGCTACCCTCTTGGACTTTGTTGATTCCCTTGAGGTACTTGAAAGTTTCTATCATGTCCCCCTCTCCCTCCTTTCCTCGAGGCTATACATATTATGCTCCTTAAGTCTCTCTTCATATGTCTTCCGGTGCAGACCCTGCACCATTTTAGTTGCCCTCCTCTGGACAGCTTCCATCCTGTCTATGTCTTTTCTGGAGATTGGGTCTCCAGAACTGCACACAGTACTCCAGATGGGGTCTCACCAGCTGTCTATACAGAGGATAATAACTTCCTGTTTTCTACTGGTGATGCCTCTCCTATGCATCCCAGTAACCCCCAGCCCTCCTTGCTGCCCTCTCACATTGCTTGCCCACCTTTAGGTCATCTGATATGACTACCCCCAGGTCCCTTTCCATTTTTGTTGTTGTTAGTATCTCACCCCCCATTGTGTACTCTTCCCCTGGGTTTTTGTTTCCCAGGTGCATTACCTTGCACTTCTTAGCATTGAATCTAAGCTGCCATACATTTGACCATTCCTCTAACCTTGCCAAGTCCCTGAGGTGATAACCAGTAAAGCACAGTGCATAGTTGTGCTGTCTTATGGTATTTACCATGTGTGGGAGCGCAAGCCCTCCTCTAGATTTTTAGTAGCTGTAATCTTGAATAATGAATTCTAGACCAGCCAGGCAACCAAAGAAACTGTGAGATCATTCTATCCCACAGTCATAAATGTTGCTTCTGCAGGGGGATTGGCAGGGTTTGAACCAGATGCAGTACTCTTGGAGGGGGATTCGTCCCAGTGCATTCCACTCTTTGTATAAGAGGGAGATTGATAGTTCTCCGGTGGTCTAGATCAGAGAGTACTGTAATTCATATTATGTAAGTACAATACAGCTGCAATGAGGTAGACACCAAGGTATTTTAAAGAAGCCATATCCCATTTGAAGGTAAACTGGTCTCTAATTTGTGGAATAGGGTGATAGTTAAATTGTAAGACCTCTGTCTTAGCAGTATTAATTTTATACTCAGCACAGTTCCCAAAGGCTATAAGGATATGCCAAAGAGGTGGAAGGGATGTATCAGGATCTGTAAGGTATATCAGAAGGTCATCTGCATAAAGAGCAAATTTCTGTTGTCTGCTCTCCCCCGGAGTAATACCATGTATAGATGGGGTCTGTCTCAGGGTCGGGGCTAATGGTTCCAAAATTATCACTAAAAGTAAAGGTGAAAGGGGGCATCCCTGTCTAGTACCTCTGTATAATGGAAATGGGGTAGAAATTTGGCTGTTAACCTTTACATAAGCTGTGGGAGTGCTATACAGGTTTTGTAAGATGGCGATATAATCAAAAGGAAAGTCTAATCGTCGTAAGGTGGTAAACAGGAAAGGCCATGCCACCCGGCGAAAGCTTTCTCCGCATCCAAACTTACAAGTAAAAAAGGTATCCTCAACCAGGTGGCATGGTGTAGGATGTGGAGGGTTATTTTAATGTTATATTGGGTTTGGCAAGCATGAACAAAACCAGTTTCAGCTTGAAAAATTAGGAATAGGAGAAGTGGATCTACAGTATCTGTGCTGCCATTAAGAAACTAAAAGTTTTATAATGTATATTAAGGACTGATACAGGGCGATATGAAGTACAGAGACTATCATCTTTATGTGGGTTTAAAATGACTGAAATAGTAGCCAGATTCCAGGAAGAGGGTGGGGCTTTACCATCTCAAACCAACAAGCAGGTGTCCAACAGCAAGAGGGCCAATTGTGCCGTGAACTGTTTGCAAAATTCACTAGTTTATCCATCTGGGCCTGGGCTCTTATTATTTTTTACTTGCTTGATAGCAGCTGTCAGCTCTGCCAGTGTTACAGGGGCCATAAGGGTCTCCAAGTGTCGTTGTGTCAAGGATGGAAGCTTTAAAGGAGCCAGGAAAGAGTCAATACCAGCCACATTCAAATGGAGTTCAGGGGTACAGAGATATTCATAGTACTGACGGAAGGTCTGTAGGAGAATAACTTGGGTTCTACAGTTTGTTATATGAGTAACTGCAGTGGAAGCCATTTGGTGGTTCAAGTGGAATGCTAAAAGCTTAATGGCACCAGCGCCCCCCTCATAGTATTTTTGATGTAAAAAATGTAAGGCTGGTTCTGTTTTTGTATTGAAAATGTCCTGAATTTCTGCTCAAAGTTTAGTTAAGGTAGGGATAACAGATCCATCGCCCTTCATATGTTTTTCCTGAAGCTCCTTCAGGGAACTTTGCAGCTTGTCCAATTTTTCATTACACTGGTTCTTGAGGTGAGATGCATATTTAATTAATCCTCCACAGAGCACCACTTTAAGGGTTTCCATAGGATATGTGACGCTACATTAGGGCCTTCATTGTCTTCTATAATTTGCTTGATGTGGTCTTTTATGAATGTTTGAAATTCTTCAATATTAAGTAAGGGGCTGTTAAACCACCAAAACATAGAAGGTCTACTGTTCTCAAATTCAAGATTAATAATAAGGGAATATGGTCTGATAGGGAAATTGGGAGAATTTCACATTTAGAAATAAAATGTTGATGTTCTTTAGAGATGTGAAAGAGGTCAATTTGGGTGCAGATGTAGTGTGGGACCAGGTAGTGGGTACATAAATGTGTCTGGGGCTTCAAGAAATGCCAGATGTCCAGCCAGGCATGTGACTGCAACAGTTCCCTACCTCTTGTGGCTGCTGTGGATGCCTGAGGTGGCTGAGGATTAGAGCTGTCAAGGGTATCATACACCATACTATGATCTCCTATTATTAGAATACCGCTATTCAATTCCAGCACCTTTCCTAATAGAGACTTGAGAGTTTGGCTATCAGATCCCAGCAGGAAGTATAAGCTAACGTGTAATTTCTTTACCTAAGTACTGTACATTCCAGATACTAAAGCTAGCCTACCATAGGGAATCATCGGGCTAAAAAAGGGTAGTTCCAGGTATCAATATTGCAGTATCCCTCCACTTACCCATTCCATATGAAGCGGCTACAACTGAGGAGAAACCAAATTGTTGCAATTTAGAATGCTCCTCTGGAGAGATGTGAGCTTATTGTAAGAAAATGAAGGCGGGCGTATTTTTTTAATTTCAGTTAATATCTTTTTATGCTTGATGGTGTTGTTTAATCTATACACATTCAAAGAATGGATTTCAGTATGACCTAAGTTTGCCATAGGAAGGGAAACATCTGGGTAAATAAGACCGCTCTGTCACTCTCCACCTTCTTGGGACAAAAAAAAAACTCAGCATGAGATCCCTGTATTTCCAGCCCATTCCAGTGGGGGAGGTCCCATAGGGAAGGGACTAACAGTATTTGCTTTGCATTATCAAATATACCTAAGGCTGTTGTCCAATAGTGCATATAAAACTGGTGCAGCAACGACAAATAACAGAATCAGGAGAAACAAACATGACCAGAACATTATCACCAAACACAGATTTAAGAAAGAACCTTCAACTGGCAAGTTCGAGACAGAAATACTAGGAAATTGGCTACCAAGTAGGGGGAGCACATGCAGTTGCTCCCTAGAAGTCCCGAGGTCTCCAGAGATGACAGTGGGAGCCAGTCTGGATAGGAGATAAGGTTGCTCCCTGTAGGGAATCAGGTCTCCTAAGGATGGAATGAAACCAACTATGTGGGTAAGGGAAAGGTCGAGTTGTCACCTGACTCGAGAAGGAAGGGAACCACTACACAGGGTATGGGTTGACTGAACAAGGAATGAGGTAGTGGAATGTACCCCTAGCTCCTCATCATGCAACATACAGCAAGTAAGTGAGAGACCATAAAGTAATATTATCCAACTGTGAGGTAGCTTTGAATAACTTTTAGCAACAAGGTGAAAAGTCCCAGTATGCATCACCATAAGTTCAAAGACAGGCCATATAGGTCATATAGGTCATATAAAGTTTGTGTGGAAATGAAGGCTAGTCAAATACAATTTTCAATGTTGCAGTCCACGGAAAACTAATAATCATGGCACCTCCAGGTTTAGTAAGGCTCTGGCATCGTCTATTGAGTATTTAAAGTCAAAACAAGAGGCACAACAAAAGGTCCAAAGTGTAAATAAGCACTAACCAACAAGAGCCCTATGGTACAGCAAGCAAATCCACTCCCTGGGGACAAACAAGTACAGAAGTAACTGTCAGGTGGGTGGCCCCCGCATGCCCACTACAGATTAATATGGAGAGACCCGGTGAGGAAAAAAAGTAAAATTCAAAACACAGTCATCTCTGTAGGTGGAGGGAGAGATCATCTGTCAAAAGGGAAGCTAATGTCACTACAGATTATCAGGCTGCATACCAAAAGCATAGTTTGCCAGTCCAATTATTCCAGACTGGGACCTCAGCTGTGCAGGAACAGAACTAAGTCTGTAGGCCAAAAAAGGGGAAAACTAATGCAGATTACCTTATATTATACTCTTGCACCCTGTTAAAAGGGAGGAGCATACCCATGGTCCATCCTGAATCTAAGGAATTCCGAAGGGGGCATCCCCCCCGGGTAAGCTCTGGGGAAACAACAGATCAAGCAGTTTAAAGAGAACAGGGTTCTCTCTTCATTTTCCATTCCTCACCAATCGTGTCTTTCTTAAATCGTAATACATTTTTACTGATTATCTAAGAGGTATTGCGGAGGGAGCCCCCCCATCTCTGATGTCCTCAGCATGGACTCACCTCCCACAAAGGTCCTCAATGTAGTCAGTCTCTCCTTTAGGTGACACAGCAAGTACAAAGGTGCAATAGTCGGTTTCACAAAAATCTCAGTTTTTTGTGTTTGCTTGCGCGCTTGCACAAGAAACACCTTGGGACAGTACTGCATTTCAGAGGTGTGTGAGGGACGAGTCCAATGCAGAGCACTGCACAGTGGGCATGACCCTGACACACCAATGAACGGTGAAGCCCAGTGTGACAGCTGGTGGAATTTCACAGTGGGAGCTGGCCTTCACTTGAGAGAAATGAACCGCACCAATGAGAGAGTGCACTTCATTCCTCTCATTTGCATAGCAGCCATTACAACCCAAATCCCTCGCTCTGCTGCTGTCATCTCCGCTCCCTCGTTCCATGGCTGACCCTCCAGCTGCAAATACATCCCTCCCGCTTTCTCCCATAATAAAAAAGCCATTAGTGTGAGTAATCTTTTTTTTTTTTGTTCCGAGAGCACATTTCAACTGATGAAGCATTTCTGCTGGTGCTCTCAGATGTTTCCCACGGCTTGTGTGTGTGTTTTTGCCACTCTACCAACAATTGTCATGCTGTAAGGAAAGCAGAGGCAGATTGAGCAGCCCCCCCATGATACCAAACAGCAGTCATTGTCCCACAGCAGAATTCTATGGGTTATGTCCCCCCCCAAAAAAATGTAGAAACTGAGGCTGTGGTCTGGTTTTCTGCACCTCATTGCCCCTTTGGCCGCCTAAAGTGCTGTTGCAGGAGAGCGAGAGAAAAAAACAGCAATGATGAGCAGGTTATTTCCATTCTGTGTCAGGTTCCCCCACCCTGTACAACACTGAAAGCATTGAGCAGGTGCACCAAGGGAGTCGCAGACAGTGAGTGACCAGGACAGTTCATACACTGTCCTCTGTCTGCGCTGATTGCCCTTCTGTCCTGTAGCTACCTGTGCACCAAGACTGTCATTGCAGCTGGCTAGAGATGTGTGAGAGGAGACACATAGAGCAAGTGGTGAAGCAGTTGTGGTGGATATCTCTCTCTCTCTCTCTCTCTCTCTCTCTCACTAATCTCCCATTGGTTCCTCTGAAGGCAGTCCTGTGTCCATATGCTCTATAGGTAATACACGCTGTGGAAATAACTGCAGAATGGATGGGTGACCACGGAATTTGTGGCTGACCGCGGAAGTTTCAGAGGACCGGAAATCACGAAAAACAGTGACACTGTAAACCATTTAAAAAAGCCTATCTGGACTGGGACCTGCTGTGAGCGGAATGTTTATGGCCAAATGTGTTTGCAGAGCTCCACCAGCTCTAAACTTACTTCACCAGTCACGCTAATAGAATGCTGCTACCTTCTTCATCTGGTTTCTGACTTACCACAGAGAACGAGAGTGGGGTCAGTCCCATAATCTCCTGGTAGTGTAGTCTATGCCTTAGACTCAGAACCTGCCTTTGGCCACCATACTAAAAAAAAATAATTACTAATCACCAAGAGTCCCTGGCATCGCTGCCCCGGCCGTACCTGTCAATTTCCCACCCACTTCTATCCCTCCCTTTATTGCAGCTTTCTTTTGCATAGCCCAAGCAAAATAAATACCCGGATGCTGGTACTGCATCTGGCAATGACCTTCCTCAGTATCCTCTGTCCCCCTGAGTTTCCTTCCAATTTCATTCCTATCTCCTTTCCTTCACACAGAGTATATGCCCCGCTCTGACTAAATTGTGTGTGTCCATCTCATTGTTTTTCATAGTCTTTTACTGCATATATAACAGATGTCTAATATGCATTTCACAATTACTGCACTGTTCATAAAATATGCTGCAACTAACTGCACCCTGGAAAAACACCTTTGCCTCTTCCTTACTTTTAGGTCGCATCGGTGCTGCAAATACCCAGTCTGTATTTTTGCTATGGTAATATCACTTCATTTAGTTGTGGCCATAACAACTGCATATTCTCTTCTGGATGCAAATAAATCCCCAAACACATGCTGTGTACAGTTTGCGAGGCACTGGGGAAGGTTTTACTTTGTACTTCACTTTAAATCTGCACAGTGACTATGGGTATGAGGTTAGCAGTGATCAAACCCATAAGGGCAGCAAAGCACAGAACAAGCTGGGCACTAGTGAGTTAATGCACAGTGCCAACAAAGGTGAATGAGATGCAACATGTGTTTCCATACAAGCCCCAAACAGAGGCGTCCTGAAGAGCAAGAGCTGCAGTTACTAGCGCTGCCAAGACTCACACAAACTATCTGAGTGATGTCACTAGCAGATAGCACAGGTCAATACATATAAACTAAGTTATTTATAAAAGATAATTAAATGATTTACACCAGAAAAGCAGAAACCCGTTCTTAAATGTCCACGCACCCACCACCCCTCACACACCTTAAAAAGTCAATCTTTACACTGTCAATATGTAACCCCTAGGTGGCGCTATCCCAAGGGCTACTACCCCTGCCTGCTTGGCTAGTAGCAGGTTAAGGGGCCTGGGTAATGAAACGGGTGCCTCCACCCAGAGGTCAGGTTTGTTAGTGGTCAAGCTAACCTGGGCACAGCCGTCCGGGGCACTGTAATCCCCCTCTTTCCCTTCTAGTGGCCTGAACAATGTACAATAATTACTTTCACAATGACCTTATTCACCTGGCAAGTATCCACAATGTTTGCACTTACCACCAGGGCTGGTTCCTCTAGCTTGACCCTGGGGACCCCCTGTAAAACAAGGTTAAGCACAGCAAATAGCAACAGTACAATACTTTTGGCACAAACTGGAACCACAATCAGGTTAAATGCAAACAAAGTTAAATCTGATTTATTCAGAGGACTTGAACAAGGGAGGGGTGTCATAGAAACATAGAAATATAGAATTTGACGGCAGATAAGGACCGCTTGGCCCACCTAGTCTGCCCATTTCCCTACCTGATGGATGAGCTGCAGATTCTAGTTAATCAACAGCTTACTTCCTCCTACACCCAACTAGAATTGCCTTATGCCTGTCCCATGCATTCTTGAATTCTCCCACTGTTCCTGACTCCACAACCTCCTCAGGAAGGCTGTTCCATGCATCCACAACCCTCTCTGTGAAAAAATACTTTAACATTACCTCTGAGCTGTCCCCTCTATCTTCAAATTGTGCCCCTTGTTCTTGCATCTCTTCTTCTGAAAGATACTACCCTCTTGTACTTTGTTAATTCCCTTGAGATACTTGAAAGTTTCTATCATGTCCCCCCTCTCCCTCCTTTCCTCAAGAGTATACATATTAAGCTGCTTTAGTCTCTCCTCGTATGTTTTCTGGTGCAGACCCTGCACCATTTTGGTTGCCCTCCTCTGAACAGCCTCCACTCTGCCTATGTCTTTGCGGAGATGGGGCCTCCAGAATTGCACACAGTACTCCAGATAGGGTCTCACTAAGTGTCTGTACAGACGGATAACAACTTCCTGTTTTCTACTGTTGATGCCTCTCCCTATGCATCGCAGTATCCCCCCAGCCCTCCTTACTGCCTTCTCACAGTGCTTGCCCACCTTTAGGTCATCTGATATAATTACTCCTAGGTCTCTTTCAATTGTTGTTGTTGTTATTAACTCACCCCCCCCCCCCATTATGTACTCTTCCCCTGTTTTTCTTGTTTCCCAGATGCATTACCTTGCACTTCTTTGCATTGAATCTGAGCTGCCACATATTTGACCATTCCTCCAACCTTGCCAAGTACCTTTTCATTCTTTCCACCCCAACTTGTGTATCAACCCTGTTGCAGATCTTTGTGTCATCTGCAAAGAGACATACCTTACCTTCCAGGTGCTCTCCAATGTCACTTATAAAGACATTAAAGAGGACTGGTCACAGTACCGAACTCTGCGGTACCCCGCCAGTTACCCTCCTTTCTTCACTGTGGACTCCATTTACTATTACCCTTTGCGTCCTGTTGTCCAGCCAGTTTTTTATCCAGGCTACCACCTTGGGACCCACTCCAAGGCTGGCTAACTTGTATATTAATCTTTTGTGTGAGACTGTGTCAAATGCCTTGCTAAAATCTAGGTAGACCATATCCACAGCCCCTCCCTGGTCTACTACTTTGGTCACCCAGTCAAAGAAATCTATTAGGTTCGTCTGACATGACCTTCCTACTGTGAAACCATGCTGCCTTGGGTCCTGTGCCCTACTGGCCTCTAGGTACTCAACAATTCTTTCCTTCAGAAGTGATTCCATCATTTTCCCTACCACTGAAGTCAAACTAACTGGTCTGTAGTTTTCTGCCTCTGCCCTGCTCCCACTTTTGTGAAGTGGAATCACATTTGCCCTCCTCCAGTCCTCAGGTACCACCCCATCCTCCCATGATTTGGTAAAGAGAGTAGTCAGTGGTGTTACTAGTTCTACCCTTAGTTCTTTTAGAATTATTGGGTGAATCCCATCAGGCCCCATTGCTTTGTCCACCCTCAGTTTCAAGAGTTCTTTCAAAACCCTTTCTTCTGTGAATGGATTGGTATCGACACCCCCATTCAGAGTTTCTCCCTTGTTTGGTTTAGGTACCTTCCCTCCTCTTCCACTGTAATCAGGTTCATTTGCTTAAAAGCTATATTAATCAGACGGTTATACATGCAGTTCAGAGTCCCCACACAGTCACACACTCTGGGTTCCCAGGTAGGAAAACGGTGGGCTAGCCAGGAATGTTTCAGCTGGTTGGGGCCCTGTGATGGAAGAAAGCAACATGCACAACACACACTATTTGTAATCTGGAGTCGGAGAGCTCAGTTCATGAAAGAAAAGGCAACAAGACAATCAGATGACAACACTTTTAGATTTAGCTGTTGTTGCAGGGAGCTACCCTGATGTTTACTCATGATACCCAATACTGGACACAGGGCGAAATCGAGACTGCAGGCTGTTGAGCTGGAGTGCCTGGAGAAGCAGGGCCCACACGAATCACCAAGGCGTCGTTCCTTTTTGCTACACATTTTAGAGGTTAGCAGTTTATTTTTAAGTTTTGCAATTCTTAATCTTAATTAAATGTAAAAGAACGTTAGATTTAGATGTTTATTAGGCAAAGAGTATGGTGCAGTGGGTTAAGGCTCTGAGCTGCAAATCTGGAGATCTGGGTTTGAATCCCACAGCCCCCTAGGTGCATACTGTGTGATCCTGAGCAAGTCACTTAACTTCCTTGTGCTCCCAGGTTGCACCTGCTTTCAGCTTAGTGTGTCTCACCTGGTAAAATAATTGGTTAAAAAAATAAACAGTTTAGAGCGTGTTAAAATGTATTTAAAAGTTTGGCAATTAACTATTTATTCATTTTGGGATCAGAAGCCATGAGAGCTTCAGTGCTAGTTTTAGTAACAGGAATACAAGATATCTGGAGACCAAGTGGTTATTTTTTCATTATGCTTCTGCAATTCATTCACTTTAGTTCAGTTTAAAAGTATGAAACAGCTAAAATACCATGAGTGTTTCACGATGTGTTTGTAAATGGGACTAATAATGTATTTTGATGCTTTTGAAAAAGATGTTTTGAATATATTTGAAGTAATATGTGATTTTGTTCATCTTTAATTCATTTACGATGTTCTTTTTATCTTTTATTTTTAGAGAATTATATATACAGCTGTAAGCCGTCAGCAGCATGAACCCTATCAGCGTGATAAGTGCTAGAATAAAAATATTAAATCAAGGTTAGACATTAGATATTATCCTAAATTAATAGAAATTGAGGATATTTCAATCTTAAAATGAAAGATTTAAAAGTCATTTGTAAAAAGATTTTGTTTTTTCATTTTGTTTAGTGACCTCTGGTGGGAGTCAAACAATGAATGTTTGAACACATATTATCAGAAACCAGTATTCATTAGAGTAATACAAGTAAGGTTACATGTTTTTTCTTATGAGTTTTTACACCAGAATCACATTCCTAATAAGAGAAATAAATATTTATATATTTGGTAATGTTTATATGTTTTTTTAGAAAAACCAGTCCTTCCTGAAGAAGGGTTTACCTGAAACGTTGAAATCCTTTATGGACTGGAAGTCATTTCAGTTTAAGTGAATAAATATTATATAAAAAAAACAGTGATATTGATTAATTATTTCAGGGTGAGTGGGACAATTAGAAACCAATACCTTTCTTTAATCCATTTTAGAGTTCCAAATGTACTGATTGGCCCATTTCAGCAGTCCAGGACCAAGATGATGGAAACAACCAGAACTGTCCATGCTGCAAAACAGGCAGGTTAGAACAAACTGAAATATTATTACTACTCTAACAAATGATCAGCAAACAAGTACACCTAACAGAGATCCCTCTCAGATTAATTATGACTGCAAGCCAGGCAGCTCTTAAAGAGATAGTACACAAAGGCTATACAGGCACTTTCTGGCAATACATTTAAACTGCTAAAACGCAGGACACCAGCCTGGCAGTGAGTATTTAAACAAACTCAAGGAAGACTTTTCGGGAACCCCGATTTGTAGTGGGGTTACACCCTTCCCTGCCCTACCTGGAGAAAACTTGGCGTCCACATCAAGTCTGTACCATCACAATATCAACAAGCATTTGTCAATGCCGAATGTTGCTTGCTTGTATGTGCTGTTTAGGTATTTGGAAGTGACAGTTTCATGCCTTCCTCCCAAGACATCCACTGTGTCTTTCCGTTCAGTATTCACAGAAGAGTGGGAGGGGCAAGGGCCACAGCAGTACAGCAGTTGCCAAGGGGGTGAAGAGGTGGACAAAAGAGTCCTGCAGGAGCTCACTAAATTGAAGGTAGGCAAAGCGATGGAACAGATGGCATACGCCCAAGGATATTAACAGAACTGCGAAGGGAGATAGCAGTACCTCTGGCAGCCATGTTCACTGAGTCATTCAACATGAGTGAATTGGAGGAGGGCACATGTGGTTTTGGTTCCTCTACACAAGTCCGGCAGCAGGGAGGAGGCAGGAAACAATAGGCCATTCAGCCTCACCTCAGTACTGGGGAAGATCATGGAGACATTGCTTAAAGAAAGGATAGTGGGGCATCTAGATGCCATTGGAACCCAGGACCATAGACAACATGGATTCACAGTGGGGACATCATGTCAGATAAATCTGGTTGATTTATTTGACTGGGTGACAAAGAAGTGAATCAGGGTGGGGCAGCGGACAACGCTTACTTTGATTTCAGCAAACCTTTGACACCATCCCATAAGGAGGCTGATAAACTAGCTGGGTAGGCTGGACATGGGGAAAGGTGGTAAACTGGGTTAGAAACTGGCTAACAGACAGGAGGCAGAGAGTGGTGGTAAATGGTATGCAGTCTAGGGAGAGGGGCGACCAGTGGGGTGCTGCAGGGATCGGTCCTGGGGCCAGTTCTGTTCAATGTCTTCATTAGTAATATTGCAGAACATCTGAAGGAATTTTTCACCAAATTTTCAACATAGCCATTTTAAGACCTCTGCTCATGAACAGTGTCACTGTGATTTTCTTAATTTGTCCCGTACATTGATTTCGCACACCGACTGCGCCATTGTGCGCTACATGGGCAGAAACACGTTTTGGGTGAGATGTGAAAAATGACAGCTGTACTATTTATAAGAAGGTGTGGCAAAATGGCAATGTTGGAAATCTGGAGTGAAAATATTGAAAATTCACGAACTTACGAGCGTGCATAGGAACTGTACAACGCACGCTCGTAAAACAGTCATTTTTTGGAATTTTTTCACCAAATTTTCAACATAGCCATTTTAACACCTGAGCTCATGAACAGTGTCACTGTGATTTTCTTAATTTGTCCCGTACATTGATCTCGCACACCGACTGCGCCATTGTGTGCTACATGGGCAGAAACACGTTTTGGGTGAGATGTGAAAAATGGCAGCTGTACTACTCATAAGAAGGTGTGATAAAATGGCAATGTTGGAAATCTGGAGTGAAAATATTGAAAATTCGTGACCTTATGGGCGTGCGTAGGAACTGCGCAACGCACGCTCGTAAAACAGTCATTTGTAGGAATTTTTTTCACCAAATTTTCAACATAGCCATTTTAAGACCTCTGCTCATGAACATTGTCACTGTGATTTTCTTAATTTGTCCCGTACATTGATTTCGCACACCGACTGCGCCATTCTGCGCTACATGGGTGGAAACACATTTTGGGTGAGATGTGAAAAATGACAGCTGTACTACTCATAAGAAGGTGTGGTAAAATGGTAATGTTGAAAATCTGGAGTGAAAATATTGAAATTTCGCGAACTTACGAGCCTGCGTAGGAACTGCGCAACGCACACTCGTAAAACAGTCATTTTTTGGAATTTTGGCACCAAATTTTCAACATGGGGTTTTTGGGACCCCTTCTCATGAATGATGTCACTGTCGTGATGGTACTCAGGCCTGAAGGGTGATTTCGCAGTCACTGCGGAAATCACCCTTGACTCCAAATCACCGCCATGACAGTGCCATCATTCATGAAAAACGTCCCAAAAACTCCATGTTGAGGTTAGGCATCAAAAATTCTGAGATATGCAACAAAGTTGAAACCCCCTATCTAGCCCATTATACAGCTTACCGGCATTTCCTCAGTTGCGGTCGGCTTTGAAGAGTGCAGCGTGTTCCGGTCCACGAAGATCGTCGCGCCAGAGTCGGAGGTAAGTATGGGGTGGGGGGTGTGGGAGGCTGGAGTGCGAGTGGGTGGGTGCAGGTTGTAGGAGGGGTTGGGAGACGCGCCACGGGACCGTTTTGTTTTACAGGTTTTAAAAAAAAAAAGGCGTCGTCGGGGCGTTTGCAATGCTGGGGTGGGCTCCCTGCACTGGCACAAGGACGTTGGGGGTGTTCAGCCAATGGGGATTGACCTCGCCGGCCATGGCATTTGTTGCCAAGCCGGGTGGGCTCCCAGCTGCGCGTCAGCGATCTGGGAGTACCAACAGCGGGATTTGGGGCAACTCGGCTGGCCAAAGGACTGCTTGCCACGGCCAGTGGGCTCCCAGCATGGCACCTACTACTGAGGACGCAGCTCAGCCGGCGAGTTGGCCGCCCGTCGGCTATACAGTGCATGCGGGCATTGCGCTGCGTGTGTCTGTGGGGAGGAGCTGCTGGCGTGAGCAGCCGATATCTTATCGGTGCTCACTGAATGTAACTCCCCTTTCAACTGTAAGCCTGCATTTGGAAGTGTCAGACAGCTCCAAAATGCATTGGCTAACAGGGGTTGCGCCTGCCAGTACACTGACTGAATTGGAGGAGGAGGTGACACACCTCCGAAATCTCCGATGATGGCACTATGTTTCATGCACATGCGTGCAAGCAACATAAAAATGCAATATAAACGAGACATCTATATCATTAGCTTGTTACTTCACTATACCTTTCAATATACTTCACATTACTACATCCAAATTGACAATACTTATGCATGTTTCATACAGATAATGCTGATTCCTCTATGATTAACACGTTAGTAACATATAGAATAATGGATAGGGAACTGTGCACAACAAGGCTGTGTTTCCATCGAGGGGGTTGATGACATCGCAGACCTCGAGGCGGCAGAGGTCTATGATGTCATCAGCCACCGAATGCTAGGCCTATTGCACAGTTCCCCATTCATTATTTTTATATAGTATATGGTTCCCTCAAAAATGTGGTTGGTCTAATTCACAAAGTTGAGGTATAATTTAATACCTTGTGTATACCTTCAGTCACACTGCGCATCTACCCGGTCCGTGCTGCCGCGTCGCTCTGCTACCGACCTGAGTATCTCCATTCTCACCGTTGTCCCACTGTGCTGCCGACCACAAACACGAACCGAGGTAGTGTTTTTACAAACACTAAAAAGGACAAACTGAATGTTTGGAAACACGGAGCCAATTATGGCAGAGTCCATGTCCAAAGAATCTTTTAACCGCTCTCCCAGCTGCTCGCTAAGTGGCGCCGCCATGTTGACTCAGATTTTTTTTGAAAGTTCGACGTTTCAGCCAATCAGGAAACAGTTCAAGGGTAAAAAGTTGTTGTACTATCGATGTGATGTCAGAGCGATAGTACAACAACCATTTTGACCTTTGAACTGTACTACAACAAGATTTCAGCAGTTGCTGAAATCCATTCACTATACAGGCTAACCATATACTATATCACAATACTGCTTCAGGTAATAACTTCTTGCACATTAAAAAATGTAAGAGGGGGCCCTTTCCAATCAACTAACTTGGGGCCAGATGGGGCAGGAGCACCATGGTGAGAGGGAAAAACAAGTAACCTGGAATTGGCCGTCAAGCTCAATTTGGGCAGTGAGCTTGGTGAGACGTAAACTCCTTTGTGAACCACATTGAGAGGCAAATCCACTGGCCTCCCAGGGGAATCATAACTAAAGTGTAGTACTGGCTTGACAGCTCAGCCAGTCTTTCTGGGGGGAGCATCCACAGTCTCTGTACTTTCAGCGCTAACTTTGGAGCTTTCATCATTCGTGAGGGGTGCCTCTGCACAAATGGGAATGTCCAAACTGGGAGCACTGTCAGCTCCTTGCTTTGTAGGCTCTGTTTCCACAACACTTGGCTCATTTAGAGAAGGTTCTGGCACAATTAGGCTTTGTGGCACTGAAGGGGGGCTGTCAGCACTCTCATATTGTTCAAGTTCTGGTGTGTCACCAGAGAGACTCAGACCATCAGCCCCTTCTTTGTGCAAGTCACACAGTTCCACTAAACACAGGGAGTCAGCAGCCTCAGATGTGATACTTTGTACCTCACTTTCAGGAAGCATTGGTTCCAAGGACGAAGCTTCATCCCCCACGATTAGTCATAGGGTTACCTCAAAACAGCTGACTCAATTCATAGGAGGGATAATAGGTATTGTCACACTCACTATCGTCAGAGGTGGACTGACGGTCACTATGATTCTGGGCCTGCTGCATGGGAAACCTTAACTCTGTAACTACTGGGGTTGGTTGACTCTGTCTCTTTTTTGCAGCAGCACGAGTCACCAGCCCAGGGGAGGCAATGTCTTCTGGCTCAGCTTCAATAATAACTTGGCCGATAGGCAGCAAGTGGTTACAGTGCATGGTCTTGACAGCTTTGGAGTTATTCTCTGGGCGTACCTTGTACACTGGTAGATCATCCAACTTTCCAACTACTACATGAAGAAGATTGTGCTACCTATCAGCAATTTTGTGCTTGCCATGTAATCCCAAATTGCTTAACAACACACGGTCTCCAGGCCGTAGCTCTTGAGCCTTTACTTTCTTGTTGTGCCTCTCTTTGTTGGAGAGATTTCTTTTAGTGGCCATTGTCTGGGCCAGTTGATATGCATGGTTCAATTGAACTTTCAGTTTCTGTACATATTGCAGGTAGTTTTCAGCTTGGACCCCATCTGGAGAGACCCAAAAACAGACAACAACTGGCAGGTGGGCCTCCCTCCCAAACATGAGGTGGTAGGGGGAGAACCCAGTAGTGTCATTTTTGGTGCAATTGTACGTGTGTACCAAGGTGTTAATCTATGGCTCCACTTATGCTTACCTTTTGGGTGGAGGGTGCCCAGCATGTCTAGAAGGGTGCGAATAAAATGCTCTGGTTAAGGGTCCCCCTGAGGGTGATAGGGGGTGGTTCTTGACTTCAGCACCCCCCACAGAGAGAGCATTTCTTTGATTAGCCAACTTTCAAAGTCTCTACCTTGGTCAGAGTGAATCCACTGGGGGACACCATAGTGGACAAAGAAATTTTCCACTAGCACCTTGGCCACGGTAGAGGTCCTTTGATCCTTAGTTGGAAAAGCTTGTGCATACCATGTGAAATGATCCGTAACCACTAACACATTGCCAATATTCCGCTGATCAGGTTCTAAACACAAAAAGTCTATGCAGACCAGTTCCATGGGGGTGCTGGTAGTAATATTGACAAGGGGGGGCAGCCCTCTGAGGCAGGGCTTTCCTTTGCAGGCAACGAATGCAGGTCTTTACATGATGCTCAACATCGGCCCCCATCTTGGGTCAGTAGAATCAAGATCATACCAGGTCGAGAGTACTGTCAATACCGAGGTGCCCCATGTGATTGAGGAGGGACATCTGTACCAAATCTTTAAAGGCCGTGGGCAGGACCAATTGCTGCTTGTCTACTCGACCACTGCAATCCACTGTCTCTCTGTATAACAACTGATTGCGTAACTTCAACCTGGGGCCTTCTTTAAACAATAGGGCAGTTTGCAAGTCAGGGGAATGAACTGGGACACATCTTTCTCCGCACACAGGGCATCAAGTGCTGGCTGAATCATAGATCTTGAGATTGAGCCCACTGGATGCTGTCATTGTCAAATTGAGGTAGTGCACTAATATCTAGAGCAGAGAAATGGCAATAGGCAGCTGGTATGCAGGTATCGGGGGGCCCAAGCAATCTACTAAACAGTCCACTGTGTCTGTAGACATCTGTTCATCTCTATCAATCTTTTGGCACAATGCACGGATGTCAGGTTCAGACAACCTGACCCAATCACTCTTGGAGACTGGCCTTTGTGACAGGGCGTCAGCATCAATATGGTTCAGTCCTGGCCTGTATTCGACAACATAATCATAGGTTGATAAAGCAGAGAGCCACCGGTGCCCAGTGGCGTCCAAGTTAGCTGAAATCTGTACATAGGTTAACGGGTTACTGTTGGTCTTCACCAATATCTTTGCCCCATAGAGGTACTCATGAAACTGGTCAACAATGGCCCATTTTAGGGCAAGGAACTCCAGGTTGTGCAAGGGATAGTTTCGTTCTGAAGGGGTCAAGCTCCTGCTGGCAAAAGCCACTGGTCTCAAATCATCCTCATGGTCTTGATACAGCACAGCTTCTAGACCCTGCAGACTAGCATCCGTATGCAGCACATAGGACTTGGTAGGGTCAGCATAGGTGGAGATGTGGGCATGGGTGAGCTGGTATATGACTTTGTGGAAGGCTGCTTCACATTCAGGTGTCCAGCGGGGCCCAAAAGGTTCACCTGTTCGGAAGATTCAGGTGCAGGCAAATCACCTTGGAATAGTCTTTTATGAACCTGCAGTAGTAGCCACAGAACCCCAGGAAACGTAGTTCTTTCAAGTTATGGGGTTGGGACCAAGTAGTCAGTGATTCGACCTTACTGGGATCGGTCTCTATCCCTTCTGCAGATACTATGTGCCCCACATACTTCACGGAGGTTTGAAAAAACTGGCACTTGTCAATGGACAGCTTGAGGCCGAAGTCTTCCAATCGGTCTAGGACTGTATACAGTCAGATCTGATGCTTTCTAATGTACATCTGAACACAATTACATCATCTAGGTACACTAGGCATTCCAGCAAGTTCATATCTCCCACCACACGTTCCATCAGTCACTGAAAGGTGGCCAGGGCACCCGAAATCCCCTGTGGCATTCTCAGGAATTTGTAGAACACCAAAGGACAGATGAAGGCAGTTTTCTCGTGGTCCTCCGTGGCCATTGGAATCTGGTAATATCCACTGCGAAGATCCAATACTGAGAACCATTTGCTCCCATTCAAGCAATCCAGGACATCTTGTATACGGGGCATGGTGTATTGATCTGGGATGGTCCGCCGGTTCAGGGTTCGATAATTAACACACATCCTCACCGACCGATTCTTCTTACACACAACCACAATGGGAGAGGCATATGGGCTCCTTGATTCCTGTATTACACCAGCAGCAAGCATTTCCTGCAGGTGACTTCTCACATCATCTATGCCCACTGGGGCCAGGCGTCTGGATCTCTCTCGAAATGGCCAGTCATCATGCAGGCGTATATGATACTATGCACCCTAGACACACCCCACATCTCATTCTTTTAATGAAAACACTTAGACTCTCTGGGCAAGTTTCTTGCTAATCCTAGCCTTCCATTCAGCTGGCAGCGGGGCATCACCAAAGTCAAATAAGTCCGGGGTCACTCTATCCTTTTGGCCAGAGTACTTGTTATTGGGTAATACTGCAGTGTCTGCGCAGTGTACTGTAGCTAGTGTGCACCCTCTGTTCACCCGGACCTCCCGATCTGACACATTTTGAATCTGGACCATCACTCGTCATGCATAGGCATGGGCACAGGCAGGCAAGATGCTGGGTTTAATCAATAATCCTTCGGGCAACTTTCCATCACCTGGTGCATCCAACATTTATATTTTGTTCTTTACGTTTCTGTTTAGGCAGACTTCTCCATGGATTGTGCACTGGGCATTGGGGGCCAATACCAAGGAGTCAGGTTCCTTTTTCCACACTATCCCCACTGGCTTATCTGGGTCATCTTCATTTGGTTTCTGTTATAAGTCATTTGCCCTTTTTACTAACGCTGGAATTCTTAGAGCCCGTCCAGTTAGTTGCCCTTGTTTCTCATGGCAGAGTTGTGCTAGTCTCCCAAACATGTGGGCATTTGTTCCAGTTAATAGGGGAACCCCATCATACAGTCCGGTGGGGGGACACACTAGGGCCAGTGTCTCTACTTGCTTCTCTACACCAGTTACAGTTGCAGGAAAAGACAACCAGAGGCAGACATATCCTAGGTAGGGATAAGACTTGTCGCTCAGCCTCCACACATGCAGGCCTTCCAAGGATTGTAATTGCACATCAGATAAGTGTTTGTCATACCAGTCCTGAAATACAACGGTCACTTGAGACCCACAGTCAAGCACAGCCCAAGCAGGAATACTATTCACAACCACAGTAGTCTTCATTGACGGGCCCACTATTTTGGACCAGTCTGGAGGGACAACAACAGGGGCCTGGACAGATGATTTAGCCACAGAGGGATTTGAGTTAGGATGGACGAAGCCTACACTGTTGTCATTTCGTGCACCCCTTGACCACTGACTCATTTTCTGAAGCTCTCCTTGAAGCTGGTTCACCACTTTCTCTAAGTCCTTCTGAGACTGGCATTCCCTCTTCATATGGCCATCCTTGCCGCAATTGTGACAAATGACAGGCTTTTGGGGCATCCTTGGGGAAAATATAGCAGGGGATGCTGAAGCATCGATGGGAGATTGTGATCTGACTTCTGCTGGTAGTGTACCATGTCTCAAAAGTTCCTTTAGGGTGGCAGTCAATTCCTTGAGCTCAGATGAGAAGCCACCCTCAGTAGAGGATGCCTTAGGGTGCACCCCCACCCCTATAACAGTCACGTCCTGACAGGGGCCAGGGTCTCTGTCAGCAGGGGATACCTCAGCAAACGCACCGGTTGTACTTTTCTGACTTCCTTCAGCAACTCCTTCCCCCACTGTTTAGCCCACGGCGAGATACTTGTAGTGGTCTCCATTTTGGAAGGGCCTTCCGGTGCCATGATCACTTGGGCTGCACTCACCCCATAATTACAATCTCCCTTTTCACCTTCTGCCTCCCGGAGTTCTTTTATCAAGTCACAGTAGTCAGGTGGGTTACCTCTCCTGTCCTGGAGCCTTAACTGGATGATCTGCAGTTTAGAATGCTTGGCATGTTGCAGTATGTGCCTCAATCTCACACAGTTCAAATCACTGGTGGCTACCCACCTTTCCGGTAAGCTTTCTGCAGAGCTCTTTCTAGGTGAGTAACAGGCACAGACAAACTTTCCCCCTTCCATTGTTTGGTACCTTGGAATTTCCACATCAAAGTCTCCCCTGACTCAATGCTCCCAAAATTACCTTCAAGTACACATAGGTACTTCTGAGCAGATGCATCAGGGTTCATGGACCTCAAAAATGTAATGGCTTCAAGGGCAGGGCCCCTTAAAGTTTCTATGATTCTTTTCTGCTTCTCAGCCTCCGCACACTGCCACTCGGGTACCAAGGGGGCAACATAGTCGGTAAGAGTCGTGACTAATGGCGGGTACAGATATAGGGGCCAGCATTGGCATGGGCACAGAAGGCAGGGCAGTAACAGGTGCTGGAGGGGGTGTTGGGGAAGGAACACCCCCCCACGTGGCCGGGGTAGTTTCTTAAGGTCCTCTACGGTTTTCCCTTCCTCCAGCAACAACCTGGCAAACTTCTCCACAAATGTCTCAGATAATGGTGGGAGCTCATCCTCCCCAGGGATTTTACTGTCTTTTGTTATCACTCGCCAGGTGGCTAGGATCCCTTCTGAGGCAATAGTCTGTGTCACTTTAGAGCTGTTCATGAGGTCACTACACTCTACGAAGGCTATGCAAGTTTGGGTGAGCAAATCAGCCTGCCGACCCACCACCACAAGGTTTTTTAAACATTCAACTTTGGAGCGTGCTCCCTCTACAGTGTCCTTACTGGTACCCAGGGAAATATCCTGTATAAGCAGAGCACTTTGGGGGTCAATCTTCTGCTCAGTACGCCACCCCACCAACTAGTGTACAGCCATTTCTACTGGGGTAGCCATTAATCGTTAACAATAATTCATAACTAGAAGGCACAAAATCCCAGCGGTGAGCCTCCAAGATGTAACCCCTAGGTGGAGCTATCCCAAGGGCTACTACCCCTGCCTGCTTGGCTAGTAACAGCTTATGGGGCCTAGGTAATGAAACAGGTGCCTCCACCCAGAGGTCAGGGTTGTTAGTGGTCAAGCTAACCTGGGCACAGCCCTCCAGGACACTGTAACCCCCTCTTTCCCTTCTAGTGGCCTGAACAATATACAATAATTACTTTCACAATGACCCTTATTCACCTGGCAAGTACTCACACTGTTTGCACTTACCACCAGGGCTGGTTCCTCTAACTTGACCCTGGGGACCCCCAGTTAAGCACAGCAAATAGCAATAGTACAATATTTTTGGCACAAACTGGAACCACAGTCAGGTTAAATGCAAACAAAGTTAAATCTGATTTATTCAGAGTACTTGAACAAGGGAGGGGCGTAATCAGGTTCATTTGCTTAAAAGCTATATTAATCAGACAGTTATGCATGTAGTTTAGAGTCCATACACAGTCACACACTCTGTGTACCCAGGTAGGAAAATGATGGGCTAGCCAGGAACATTGCAGCTGGTTGGGGCCCTGTGATGGAAGAAAGCAACATGCACAACACACACTAGTTGTAATCCGGAACCAGAGGGCTCAGTTTGTGAAAGAAAAGGCAACAAGACAATCAGATGACAACACTTTTTAGATTTGTCAGTTGTTGCAGGGAGCTACCCTGATGTTTACTCGTGATACCCAATACTAGACACAGGCAGGATGAAATCGAGACTGCAGGCTGTTGAGCTGGAGTGCCTGGAGCAGCAGGGCCCACACGAATAACCGAGGCGTCATTCCTGTTCAAGCCATTGAGCGGGAGGTTGATCCCCAGGCTGGTCTCTCGTCGATGACTTTCTCTGCATAGCAGGTATTCTGGCTGGGCCAGTGTAGCAGGCCCCAGGCAAATGGAAATGATATGGATTCATTCCGTGGAGCTGGACACAGCCTCCAGCAAGCAAAACACAGTTCAGACACAGAGTGGGGAACCAAATCACGACCCACGATAAGCACACAGCACATTCACATATAAGGAAATTCCACTGTACCAGGCAAATGGCTCTCCGGTCACAATTACAGAGTCTCTGCACAATCCAGGAGTTCAGAGGTAGCTGGAAGTTCTGACAGGCCGATCGCATTCAGTAAATCTTCAGTCTTCTTCAGGTTAAAGCCTGGTCACAATTCAGTGGCTTAATTCACTCTCCAAATTTGGATTCAGTCCGAAAAAAGCACAAGTTCCCTCTCAGGAACAGCAGGCAGGCATGCAGGCCAAACTCAAGCCTTTCCACAGTTCTCCCACGTGAATCCACTATGGATTGCTGCTCAAACTATCTTGAGCTGTTACTTCTTCACTTCCCAACTCAGATCTAACTGAAACTGCAAGCAGTGTAGGACTTTCCCCAAGATCCAAAAGGTTCAGTTGGCTGATCTGTCCATCAGTCACAACAAGGGCTCCCCCTCCAGGTTATTGTAGGTGCCAAAAGCCCAAAACTACAATTCCTACAGGTTTTGGCCCCCCCAAGCCCCTGTAGGCAGGCTCCATTTTAGAGTTCCAAATGTACTGAGTGGCCCATTTCAGCAGTCCAGGACCAAGATGATGGAAACAACCAGAACTGTCCATGCTGCAAAAAAGGCAGGTTAGAACAAACTGCAATATTATTACTACTCTAACAAATGATCAGCAAACAAGTGCATCTAACAGAGCTCCCTCTCAGATCAATTATGACTGCAATCCAGGCAGCTCTTAACAGCTGTGGATCCTTTGTGGCTGGTTTTATATGTTTTATTTTACAGGTATCTTGGCATCACTGCTTTGGACATCTACCCAGGCACCCTGCGGCAGGTACGTCCCTTTATTTAACCTTACTTTGGGTGAGTTGATTGCAACGGGTGTCCATGTCCATTACAGCCACCTCTGTTGCTGTTTCTTTGTCCTGGGCGCTGTCTGGTTGTGGCCAGTGAGGACTTTGGGAAGGCTTGGCAGGGCAGTAAGTTCACTAACCCTTCTACTTCTGTAATTGTTTGAGACATGCAAAGTTAACAGGGTGATGTAACCAGGCTCACACACATTACATACTTACGTTCAGGTGTTCTGCTCAGGCAGATGTCCATGGAAACAAACACAGATTGCATGTGTTATGACACAAATTTTCAGCATAGCCATTTCTTCACAGCACCTCATGACTATGACAGCTGTCATTTTTTCAACTGTGTTCTCGCAGCATCCTGAAAGGTGATTTCGCAGTCACTGCATTAAGCCACCTTTTGGGCAAGAACTGAACATTTTCTCCACCATTGCTCATGAGGCGGGGTCATAAGAAGGCTATGTTGAACATGTGGCAAAAAAACAATAAAGTTATCAGGCTATGTTACATTTTGCTAACACAGGCTCATAACTTTAATACACCCCTGACACATACACCATGCAAGCAAACATTCGGCATTGACAAATGCTTGTTTTTAAAGTTTGAAGGGCTTGTATGTGTTTCATAGTAGCCACGGATTGTGTCTTTCATTCTTTTAACTGTGCCAAATCTACAGTCGCCATGTTGCTGGAGTCTAGTTTCAAATGAGGAAGCTGTGGTTTAGGTATTGAAATTCCCTTTTTATGGAGCTTTTCTATTGCTTCCTCTGGGGAATCATACAGGAGCTGTCCCCAGAGAAGAAAACCCTCACCTTAGCAGGAAAAGGGGTTTGAAAGCAAAGCTTTTGCTCTCTAAGGGCAGCAATAATAGGCCCAAATTTCCTACATTGTTCCCTAACTGCTGAAGAATAGTCGTGATCAGCATACTGTATATTCAAGTGCCCTCATAAAAGATTTCTTTATTTTGCCAAAGTCTGGTCAAAATACGTTGCTTAGTAGCATAGGACATAAACTGAAGCACAACTGACCTAGGACGCTGCGGTTTGTGTGCTGGCACAGCGCCAAGACCACAGTGTTCTCTTTCAATATGAAAATTGAAATCCTGGGGCAAGTCAAAGTTTCGCCTAAAAAATGTCTCCAAAAAAGATGATAATATTAGACCCCTCTGCCAATTTGTAAAAAAACAGAGACGCATATTTTTCCGGCAAGATCTGCCCTCAAGGTCCTCGCATTGAGCTGATAGCATTTGGATCCATTTTAAAGATTCTGTGAGGAGACGGTCTGTATAATCAGCCCAGAAATCCAGGGCCAATACTGTGTCTTGGTGGCCTTGAGTGGTGGTCTGCAGTTCTATGATTTGAAGCTGTAGTTTGCCAAAACCCCCATACTCTCAGACTGGAACACTCATACCTACTCAAGAATGATGTCTAGTCAGCCAGCCTGGTGGCGCTGAGGGTTAAGGCGTTGGACACCACACCTCATGCTACGCCGGTAACCCAGATTCAGGAATGACCTCAGGTCGTCAAGGTGCTGGGGAGGGGAGAGCAGGATCAAGCATGCTGATGGGCAGCTCTTCTCTCCCAAGGGTGGTGAGGGTGGATTGGCACCCCCCTATAGTTCTGTTCCCACTGGGTGGCGGTCTGGTGGGTATTGTAGGCAAAGAGGGGGCAGCAAATAGCTACGGGAGGTGAAAAATGCTGAGCTAGTGCCATGGTGTGTGTAGTGTGCCTTCATATGCTCAGACGGCTGTGTGCCAGGGCCTTGGGGGAGTCAGGGAAGACAACTAGTAAAAAAAAACAACCTATGTGTCTCCATCACCAGCTGGTGGGAGAAGGCGATGGGGACCAAATACCTGGATAAAAAAAAAAAGAAGAATGATGTCTAGTTTCTGTTTTTATTTAGCTACGGAGGGGCTGTGGTATCTGACACCACCATGACAGAGCTAGTAGAGGCCTCACTGTTGGAATGTGCCAACTCTGATCTATCAGCATTAGTTATGGAGGGAGTCAGCAAGTGCTTTTTTTTTTGTCCCATCAAGATGACTTGGTCAGGTAGGGAGAACTGCTAATGGTTAAAACACGAAAAATGGCAGAATTTGACCGAGGTTGGTAAGGAGTTTGGGGAGAGTGAAGTTCAGCCTGCCATCCCAGAGGGTAACGTCACCGGAAGTCTTGCCTCATGCATTCTTAGGACCAGAGGACTGTAAACTGAAGGTGAGCAGTTCTCTTTTTTTTAATTAAATGCACTTCATTTAATTTTTAATAACATAACATGCAAGACAAAGAGACAAATAACAATGATCTAACATACAAACAGAACCCTCTCTCACAGTAGAGCCAGGTTCAACCATAATTACAGAGATAGTTATAAATTGCATAGTATGGGTGGCTCATATATTGTATAGTCCCTCAAATTCAACCAGTATACGGTGAGGCAACTGTAGGGTTCTCCTATTGAAAGGATCCAAACAGGAAAACATCAGCATAGACAGTAAGGTGAGTAGTTCTGTCGTCCTAGGGACATAACAGCCAGCACTCTTAGATGCATAAGAGGCCCTCCAAATGGACCAATAAAATTATTATAAATCATTGTGTTTTTTTCTTTTTTTTTCAACTCTATTTAGTCTCCACCACCCTCGAGCATCCTTCCGGGGTGTACTCTCGATGCCAGCCTCTACTCCCTGACTGAACCCTGCCATTGACTGGAAAGACTCCCCCAACCACCCAGGCAGACCTAGCCCCCCCCGGATCACCCCCCAGGGTGGGCCCGTCCTCCCATGATGGCCTTTCTGGCATTAGAGAGGTCTTACCAGGGTGGCAGGTTGGCCGTGGAGTCCTCCGATCGCAGGGTCGTCAGTGGGATGTGGGCTGCGTCACTGGAACCCCCTTCATCTCCACGAGCATGGAGGTTTTTTTCTGGCTTGTGTTGCTGTCCCTTGCAGAGCCCAGCCATCATGGCAATGTAGTGCCGCAGCTCCGCCCCCCAGCATATGCAGCGCCACTACGCTGGTGCCCCCTGCCACCGCCAGAGGTTGCTCCATGAGCAGATGCTCCCCTGAGCCCTCGCCAGGAAGAGAGAGTAGTCTACTGGACACTCAATCTCTTCCCTCCGCTACCGATCCCCAATGAGCCGGTCTCATTCCCGAGCCTAGATCACCGGCGTGGCACGAGGTGTGGCGTCCAGTGTCTCAACCCACAGCACCACCAGACCAGCATAAATCATTGTGTTAAATTTAAAAAACTTCTTTTTTGTTTATTTAATGCAGTTAAGGGTACAAGAAGCCAGCAAGAAGCCCATTACAGAGGCTCAGCATGTGAGGTACTCTTACGATAATGAGTACCCCACGCGTAACTGAGGGGAAGGCTGTAATTGGTAGAGGATGGTCCATTAATCTATAATAGCACTTGCAGCTATAACATTATTCATTATAAGACATATATATATCAGTAAAGAAGATCATTGGATACCAGGGAGTTTTGGAGGGGGGGGTTAAAAATAATGGAGCAGGACTCTAGATTTCAAAGTGTTTGGGGGAGCTAAAAGTGAATCAGAGGTACTATGTAGCCCAGAGCTATTGAGGTTGGTGAGAAGGATGGGTATTTAGGGGATATAGCACTAAACACCAGAGAGTTTTTTTAAGGGGGTACTGAATCAGAGGGGAGACCTACTTGATGACTTCTACAGACATTTTTGAAATGTATATTTATTGTTTTCAAAACGTACATGAATATAGTTAATGCATAGAGTACGGAGGACTGAGTATGAGCAACCATCTACAACAAGCCTATGTCTGAATTGAGAGGTTTCCATGGCAACCAGGGATCTTGAGAGCATAGCTCCAGAGGTCTCCAGGTTACCATGGATACCTCAAGATTTAAACATTTACTTGTTGTGTGTGATTGCTCATACACAATCTTTTATAGCATATAGGCAACCAAGTGTTCAAAACTAGTTTAAAAGGAGTAAAACATATTCAGTCTCAACACATTGCCAGCATCAGCATTCTGAGTTGATTTATTAGTAGCACTCACTCTCTTGCTAATGCATCAGAGCATCAGGAAGCTTGAAAAACTTGTTATAACAAAGCAAACTCAAAGTACCGTGTACTAAAGGCAAACAAGAAGGTCTGTATGAAATAATTATGTGGCCAGTAAGAAGGCTGGCAGGCTTCCCCTGGAAGTGAAAAGGGAAATGGCTTGGGAATGGGGTCTGAGACACAGCATCAATCAACTGTAGTGAGAAAGAAAAACATGTTCTGGTCTGAAGATTGAACTCAGGCCCCCTATCCCCTCTTGCTTGTCAGTCTGTAGCTCTACCACTGTACTAAGCTTCACACAGATGAAATGTATGCTGTGACAAAGGACATCCAGAACTGACTGCAGCAGACCCTCCCCCACACACAGTTGCACAGAATTTTCATAATGAGCAGTCTGTCTATTTGATATAATGTTTCCCAAGATGCATTTAAATCTTAAAGTCTGAACTAGAACCTTTCAAGTTATCAGCAGTACAGAATGTCAAACCTTGCTGAAAATTTACAATTAAAATCAGAAAGAACATCTGACAAGTTCTCTCATACTATATATACTGCAGTGAGAAAGAAAAATAATCCACTCTGGGGTCAGTTTTCAGGCCGTCTACCCTCTGCTGCTTGGTAGCCTGTAGCACTACCACTGTACTAAGCTTCCTCAACAGAAGATGCATACTGTGGCAAAGTGCATCCAGCACTGAGAGTAGACTGCCCCCAACACACAGATGCAGTGAATTTTCATAATGAAACAGTCTGTCTATTTGAAGTAATGTTTTACTAGTTTAGTTTAGTTTATTAGTCTAGGAACTTAATACCTTTGAGCCAGGGCTCTTTTACAAAGGTTCCACGTCACAAAGAACATTTAACAAAGCACGATACACATTATAGGTAAAACCAGACAGGAAAGTTACATCATAAATTTGCTGTAAACAGTTTAAGGCAGTAACGTTTTTAAGTTTCATAGAAAAACAAGCTATAACAGGTTCAAGCGGTAGACAATTTCAAGGTTAAGGAAACTTCCAGGGAGGGTGATCATTAGGTGCCAAAGGAGGCTAGGGAGGAGGAAGGTGGTGAGCGGGAGAGTAAGTGAGAGGGACAGGAAAAAGGGGAGTGAGTTTGGGTGGGAGACAGGAAGTAGTAGAGGTACCAGAGGGTTCATTAGTCAGGGAGGAAGAGGCCTCAGATGTGAGGATGGACATGAGGAGTAGTAGTCTTTATCTAGCGCAATCACAGTTGCTAGTGGTGGTGAGGTGGGCATAGAGCATGGATTTGAAAGCTTCAAGCGAGGTTGAGGATAGAGTAGGTGGACTAAGCGCATTGAACCATGTCGGGGCCCTGTATGCGAAAGATCTTTGTCCCTGTGCAGTCCGGCATCTCGGAACCAGGAAGGTTGGCGTTCAGATCTGGTGGAGGTCGTGAGCCAGGATTCAGTCGGATAGGTTTTGAATACATAATGGAGTCAGTCCCAAGATAGATTTTTTGCCATTGTGCAGGTGAGATAAATAAGATGATTTGATAGGTTCAACCAGCCTGATTCATAGTACAGATCACATGTGTGAGTCAGTCTTTGAACCCCATGAGAAGCCGGCAGGCCTTATTTAGAGTGATTGAGATCGCCTTAGAGCAGTGGAGGTAGCTGAGCCATAAATAATAAGGCCATAGTCAATGATTGAGATTATGGAACTCTGTATAGCTATTCTCAATGCGCTTGATTTAGAAATTGACAGTTGGAATAGTATTCCAAGGCGTTGGTTCACTGTTTCATGATGTTGTCAATGTGGGTTGCAAAGGTGAGCCCTTGGTCAAAGTGATGCCAAGGTATTTGAAAGTATTTACTTGGTCCAGTGTAATTTCCACAGAGGTTTGTATGGTGAGTGGAGTATGCCTATTTTTGTTTTGGTGATTGGAGAAGAGCATGGCTTTTGTTTTATTGTGGTTTAGCACAAGTTTACTATCCAGGAACCACCTTTCAACACTAGAAAGCAAGTTGCAGGCTTTTCATAGGGAGTTTGGATCCTTGTGGGAAGAGAATTACAGCATCATCAGCGTAAGATTATTTTCTCCTGGCAGATATCTGGGAGGAGTTAAGGAACAGGCTAAAGAGGAGCAGTCAAGAATTGATCCCTGTGGTACACCGAGAGAACTGGTTTGAAGTCAGAGTTCATTAGAGATTTTTACAGCCTGTGACCGATTGGACAGGTAACTTTTTACCCAAGCACAAGGACCTTCGGCCAGGCCTAGGCTAGAAAGTAGGGAGGTAAGTAGGCCATGATGGACTGTGTCGAAAGCTTTTGTAAGATCGATAAAGACTGCACCTGTTTGGCACCCTTTGTCCAGGGCTGAGTGGACTTCTCCAGAGAAATCAAGTAAGGCTGTTGTTGTACTATGTCCTTTCCTAAAGCCGTGCTGTTGATTACAGAGTAGATTGTATTTGTCCAGGTAATCAGAGAGTTGGTCTGCCACTATTCGTTCAAGTGCTTTGGAGAGGGACTAGTTCTCTGTTTTACATGCTTCGAATATAATGTATATTTTATATGTGTAATTTGTATGTGTTATTTGTCCTCATCTGTAACTTGTGATATTCAAGTTTTATTCACCCTTGTGTTTGGCTTGTTATTATAGTAATCCCAATCACAGGCAGTAACCTCATATGCAGCCTTGATCAACTTTCTAGTTGCATTTAAACCTCAAAGCCTAAGATGGAACTTTTTAACTTATCAACAATATATAACTTTAAACCTTGCTGAAAGTGTATCACTAACATCAGCAATTACATCTAACAATTTCTCTCATATTACATAAATTGTAGTGAGAAAGAAAAAACGTTCCCCGCTGGAGATTGAACCCAAGCTCTTGACTCTCTACTGTTTGGCAGCATGAAGTTCTACTGCTGGACTAAGCTTCCTATACAGCAAAGCATGCTGTGGTAAAGGACATCCATCAGTGGGTGCAGACCCCCCCCAACACACACACACACACAAACACAACTGTAGAGGATGTTTGTAATTAACAGTCTGTCTATTTAAAGTAGTGTTTCCTAAACTACATTTAAACCTGAAAGTCTAAGCTGGAACTTTTTAAGTTATCAGCAATAACGAACTCAAACCTTCCTGAAAGTCTATCACTATCATCAGCATTGACATTTAACAATTTCTCTCATGCTACATATAACAGTAGTGAGAAAAAAAATAATGTTCCACTCTGGGGATCGAACCCAGGCCCTCTACCTTCCATTGCTTAATAGCCTGTAACTTTATCACTGCACTAAACTTCATATACAGGAGGCATATGTTGTGACAATGGACATCAAGCAGTGAGTGCAGGCACCCACCTATACAGCTGCACTGGATGTTTACATAGTGAAGCTCGCCAGGATGAAGCGCAGCATTACAGTTTCCTGCCTGAATAAAGGGATGCACTCCCATTGATATTGCTTTGTGTCTGCAGTAACTCTGCTGCAGAATTGGATTTCATCCTGGCGAGCTTCACTCTAATTAACAGTCTGTCTAAGGTTCCATGTCAATATGGTGACACAATTTGAGTGAACGTCAAAACTGCGGATTTTAAATAGCAACACAAATAACAGCGCATCCAAACTACAGCACTATAAAAATACGGTGACTACAACCCTACACATGGAACTATCCAGGACCCATCTTGCACTTACATCAGAGGCATTGGCCACAATTGTGCCCCTTGAGGACTGTTACCACCTTGTCCACCACAGTATTTAACCTTGCAAGGCACTTATAGTGATGGTAATTAGTAGGGCTGCAACTTTGGTTCGATCTGTCCCTTAAAATAGGTGAACTCCCCGTGTTCGGGGGTGTCCACATAGCGTGCACATTTTGTGTAAATGTGCGAACTTTGGTTTGCTTGGTTCGCCTTTAAAGAGGACAGGAAATGCGTTCTAATATGTAGCTGTTTATAATGTCACCGCTTCCAGAAATAATATCCATTAGCCTGAAAGATCCATAGACAACTGTACCTCAATAAAAAGTGATGTGAAAAACAGTATTTTGCATTGTTTTGATTTTATGGGCAGCATTCTGTTACAATTCTCTTCATGGAACCACTGATCTGGAGTTTTAACTATGTCACAGTTTGAGCAAAGAACTCCAAGTATGGTTCTGATAGGACAAATGCTCACATTTAGCATTCTGTACTCAAACCGTGACATAGTACACACTCCAAATTACTGGTTCCATGAAGAGAACTGCCCAGAATGTTGTCCATAAAAAGAAAGAAATTGAAAGCACAGTTTTTCACGTCAGTTTTTATTAAGGTAAAGTTAAATATGGCTCTTTTGGAGGCAAGTTTATTACTTCTCTTACTAGGAACATTACTAACTGCTGCCAGTTAACACACATTTCCTGTCCCCTTCAAACATATATAAAACACAAAAAGTAATGCCTACCATAGCGCATGCCCCTGGGCTTCCAGCTGATTCGGCTGTCATGTGGTGCAGTACTGCAAGAGACCAGGAGGTCATGAGACCAGACGTCACCCCCAATGTCACTACTTTTGATTGGTTGATGCCTGAAATCCAAGGAGCAACACTGGTGACCATTGGTTAGGTTAGTACTGTAGTACAGCAGGTCGCATGTCAGAATATTGGATACTGCTGCCTCAGATGTGCGAGTGAGTTCCAGTACCGTGCATGCATTATTTGTGCATGGTCGTGGTGGACGGTTTGAGTCAGAAAATAAAACCTACAACGTACATACATCGCATAAAATAAACTGGCGATTCGTCAACTTTGTTTTGTGGCACACAACTGGCAAAAAGGAAAAAAGGGCTTAGTTTGTGGCATTCAAGTTCAACCCAAGGCAAAAACTAGGAAGGAAAGGGAGAAAATAAAAGGCAGTGAGGGATCCATTCTGATCGGAGAGGCTGCTTGTTGGGGGGGGGTGCTAGAGGCATGTAATGACTGCAAATTTAACAGATGGTGGGGAGTGAGGTGAGGTGATGATGAATCACAGAATTGTGTGTGCTTCACATTTTCCTAATCAAATCATTCCTCGATCTTTTGATGTGGCTAGAAAAAAAAAAAGCATTAGTGTTTCACCGGGGCATAAAGGGAAGGGAATGAGAAAAAAAAATACAGATTAAAGGACAGGGTTGGGATGCTGATCTGGGGAAAGTAGAGTGTCTGAGTGAGTGTATGTGTGTGGGGGGGCACTATTGGACTGCAGGAAGTGAAAAGAATAGGGAGGACTGGACAGGAGAAAAAGTACAGAAGTGCAGGGTTTATTTATTTTTATTTTATTTTTATTTATTTAAACAGCAGTTTGGAAAATCTTTGAGCCATAGGCTCATTTACAAAGGTACCTTGTCACAGTAAGACAAACCAAAATACACAGTACAGCAGTACAACACATAAGTATAACAGTAAAATTAAGACATAGATACAAATAAGCTAGTACAGGTAGGATGGATGCAAACAATACCAGAGTTATGTCGTCCTTAGCAGCTTAGTAATAAGCTTTGTCATAAGTATTGAGTACGGGTTTACAGTCTGGCTCTGTTGATTTGTGCTTGGGGGCACTGCCACTAACAGGGGAAAACTGTCTAGGTTAAAAAAAATTGGGGGCAACTGCAGGGAGAGAAACAGAATGGCAGGCTCAGCAGAAAAATCTCCATCTCTCCAGTACTACTAGAGACTCAGGGCTCGATTCTCAAAGCCTTGTGTTTGACACAAGGTGCCTGTGCCAAAAATAAATGGCACAGGTGGCACCTTGCATCAAACACTGCCCCCTGAGCTATTCACAAAGGCAGCCTGTGTCAATCACAGGCTCCCTGCCCAAATGGGCCTTGCAGTGCCACCGGCCCTGCACCCAAAAATGGGCTGCAACATGGTGCTAGGGGGGCTTATGGCAGACAGGGGCTGCCATATCCCCGAAAGTGGAATTCACAAAAATCACCTAGAAGGAAAATTTCTAAATACCCTTAGACTAGCAAGGGATGGTCAATAGGTACTTAGAAATATCCCTCTGGGAGTGATTGGCGAAGAGTGGCATCTCAATCTGCATGTACTGGAATATATATACTAAAAGCAATCCATGGTGGACTAGCGGATCCACTTTCTGATCCCCGCTGGTGCCAGTTCATGTAAAATATTCCCCATGCCCCCCTCCCCAAACCCCACTGGTGCCAGTACTAATATTGAATAATATTGCCCCTGCCCTAGTAGTATAGTGGCTTCCCAATAGAAATAAAATAAAAGAAAAGGCTCGGCACTCACCACCTCAAAATAAAATTGCCCCGAGTAGTCAGACTTTTAATATATCCAGAGACTGTATAGATATTTTTGATACCTATTTGAAAGATGATGTTGTAAGTTTGATAGCACTCTATAAAAGTCCTGGGGATTTCTAGGTCTTTTTCTTTCAGAATAGAATGTTTCTTTTTTATTAATCCAGAAAAAATGTTTTAATGATTTTCTGTCTTGTTTTTTTACAGATCCCAAGCTTTTACTTTTTGGAGACGTATAACAAAAAGGAAACACAGGACATAGAACAAAATTAGATGGCTATTAAAAATAGTGATTTGGCTAGCAGAACTATAGTCTATAACTACTATGACTTTATATGATCTGAATGAATATGTTTATTCTGCTATTTCATCTCGCTAAAGGAGGTGTTATTAATTTGTATGCTAATTTATAATATATTCATTTATACTGTCATATAGATATACCTGTATTTTATATGTATTGTCCTTCACTGATGACACCACTAGTATGTATTTAAGATGCAACATGCACTGAGTTCTGAAAAAGGATTTATTTTCCGAAACGCATCAAAGCGTGAGGTGTGGTGTTTTTTATTGCACTCCAATACAGGATATTTTGCACATATTCTGACTACTCGGGGGAATTTTTATTTTGAGATGGCGACTGCTGAGCCTTTTCTTTTATTTCTGTTGTTATATTGGCTTGTGCACCACCAACCAGGTGCGGAGATTTCCTTCTGAATCTACATGTATAGTGGCTTCCCATCCCAGCAGGTAGTGCCCACCATCCCGCTCCCTCCCCTGTCCCAAGGCAGAGCCAACAGACAGCACAGACCACCTCACACCTCTACGGCTGGCGGCCAACTGACCTGTAAATAAGTGTACTGTTATGCGTATGCAGTGACAGCCATCGATCATTGAGCACATACGCCTTACAGTATGACATTGACAGGTCAGTCGGTGGCCAGTCACAGAGGTGTGAGATGAGCTGTGCCGGTCACTGGCTCTGCTTTAGGATGGGGTGGAGCAGGGTGGTGGGCACTACCTGCTGGGGTAGGGGGACACTATACCACCAGGGCAGGGGCAGTATTATCCAATATTAGTTCCGACACCAGCAGGGTTCAGGGAAGGGGGCATGGGGGCTAGTTTATATTTTACATGAATTGGCTCCAGTGGGGATCGGGGAAGGGGCCACTAGTTCACCAGGGTCTAGAGTGGTGCTGGACAGCCCTGCAGCTTCCGGCAAACACTCCCAGTGCACCATCTGTTCGGCACCAGGCCATGGTTGCTGCAAGCCATGGGACTTTGCCACCGGGACTCTGACCAACAGAGAACTGGGCACATGGTCCCTGGTGCATTGGGCTTCAGCGCAAACTATTGTTTGCTGCAGCTTGCGCTGATCAAAGCACAGTTTAAGAACTGAGCCCTTAGTTTCTTCACTGCTGACAGGTTAAAGAAGTAGATAACATTACAATCAATTTCACAGCATTGTGCTGTGATGCAAACTAAGCTGGAACGATAGGTTTGAATCCCATAAACTCCCGCTTGTATACTGTGTGATCTTGGCAACTTAAATTCCTTGTGCTCACAGAGGTCGCACCTGGAAAGCTCTGAGTCTAGCTTAGTGTGCCATTCTGCCAGGTTAATCAGTTTCCCCTGTTCCTTATTTTTTATTCCTGCAAGTGCTTTAGAGTACCTATGGTTATCAGTTTCCCATGCAACTCCCTGCTGTACTGACCTGTTGGGGAATACCTACATATACTTGTGTTTTCACTACTTAAACTACCTGACTCAGTGCAACTAGTAGCTGTTTACTGACCTGTCTGAGAATAAATCTTCCTGTTTATTTTGGTGAAGCTATTTCACGCAGCTGGCAATACTATACTGACCTGTTTGGGAATAAATTAAATATACCTGTGTTTTCATTACTTAAACTACCTGACTCGACACAGCTAGCAGTTGTTTACTGACCTGTTTCAGAATAACTTTCCCTGTATTTTCACTACTTAAAGTACCTGACCTGATGCAGCTAGCAGTTGTTTACTAACCTGTTTGGAAATAATATTTTCTAATTACTACCATACTCCATTCCAGACATGCAAAAAAAAATACTCTGGATTTCCTAACTAGAACCAGGTACAACTTAATTATATATTGTAGAACCTGGTTATACCCAGTAAACATTTTGGTTTTACTTGGTAGAACCTGGTTATATTTGGTAGAACCTGTTTATAGTTGGTAGAACCTTGATTTACCTGGCAGAACCCAATTCTACCTGGTTCTACTTGGTAGAACCCAGTTTTACCTAGTTCTACCTGGTAGAACCAGGTAGAACCTGGTAGAACTTTTTTGGGTTCTACTCTACTCTACTCAGAAAGTTGGTGAGGTAGAACTTTTAGAGGTTTGCGCAGTCCTAGTATTCAGCACACCTCCAATAAACCTTTGTTGCTACTTCCTTATCACAGCGATATAGGAAACCATTGTGTAGTACGAGGGGAATCCCCTTCTGGCTCCTGATGAACTCAGACATCCTCACTCCCCCATGCCGAGCCATAAGTGACTTGCCTGCCTTCCAGCAATTATTTATGTACAGGTATTCAAATGTTCATGTGTGGAGGGCTCCACCACCCCCCATCTCTAGGATTACTACTCTGAGGTGCACCATGACAACAGCTTAATCTGGTTCAAGGTCAGTTGGCATTCATCTGTATCCCCCTCCACTGGGTCGTGCCTGAAAATAGGCAGGATTTGTCTAGTGCACCTACCCGGTCAACAAAAACTAAATAAATAAATAAATAATGTGGTAATAAGCCACTCATGGTCGCCGATACCTTCCGATCGCTCATATGTATCAGCCGCTATTGTTGGAGTTGTTCTTTGTGGTTTGCCCAAATGTTTTCACTATATAAATGGCTCTGTTATGTACATGATACCTCTGTCTATTGGAATTAGTGTTTCCCAAGTTGCAATTAAACATCAAAGTTCAAGCTGGAACTTTTCAAGTTATTAGCAATATAGAGCTTTAAACCTTGCTGAAAGTCTATTACTATCAGCAGTAATGATGTCCAGAAATGTATCTCATACTACATAACTCTAGTGAGAAAAAAACAAAATGTTCCACTCTGGGGATTGAACCCTGGACTCCTTACCTCTACTGCTCGGAAGCCGGTTGTTTTACTGTTATACTAAGCTTCCTATATGAGATACATGCTGTGGCAAAGGATATCCTCAGTGAGTGCAGGCCCTACTCTACGCAACTGCAGAGCCAAAGCTCCAAAAAAATGGACGACAAGATTATAACATAGGATGGTGAAATTGGCCTTAAATATACAAGCTATGAAATGTACAAGTTATTTAACATCTTGCCAAGTTGCTCTGTCTTTATTTGTGACAAATATGTTAACAACAGCATTTTGTCCAAAGATATTAAAACCTTTTATATGAAACTTGAACTCTTGGAAAAGGGTCAAACTGAAACGGCAAACAAAATAAAAGAAATGAAACTAGTAAAAATGTTACCCCCCAAACAATGATTGTCCAAATGTACCAAGGTTTCCCTCCAGAGGCCACATCTTGCCAGTCTTGTGATGACACTTCTGATCAAAACAATCAAACTGTTCTGGGGGAAACATCAGACAACTCACTGTCAGTCACAAATCCTTCCAACAAAAAATGTATTAGAACAGAGGACGACTTGGATCCAAACGGCCCTGTAGATTGGACCGCAGCAAATACAAAAAAGGCTGTGAAGTCATTGGTTGTGAGTCACGCACAGCAAATAGATTTGATCCCTTAGCTAAGGTGTCTGATGATGCACAATCCCCTTAACATGCTAGTCTACCTAAATGCAGTGACAGAACTACCCCCCACTATAGAGAGCAGTCATACTGTATCAAGTATGAGTAAATAACAAGATGATCATGACATCAGTTCAATGGGACCTACCCCGCAGGTCAAATATCTGTACCAATGGATTTAATATAGGCAGGGACTACACAAACTGCTGTCCTAGAGACAGCTTCAGCAAATGCAAATGAATAGTATCATCCTGTTGGTAGAAATCTCCCTATGTTAGTGTCAGATCCATCTCTTAATATTAGACAGGCTTTTGTTCTAGGAGATTCAATAAGACAAGCTAATATGCAATCCGGACAAACAAAACAGAACATGTAGTAGCATCAGGGGAGCAAAACTAAGTGACATCACAACCATGTCAAATAATATATTAAAAAAACTCTGGAGACAACCCCATAGTGATTGTACATATTGGTACAAATAACCATTTAAATATTGAGGAAATTAAAAATGATTTCGTAACTCTTAGCAAATCATTGACGACTAGGGGGTATGAAATTCATTTTTCTGAAATCGTACCAGTTCCGAGGGCAGGCCATTATAAAAACAATAAGATGAAAGTCATAAATTAATGGTTGTGAAAATGAACACTAGAAAATGGTTTCCGCTGTATACCTCACTGTTAAAACTTTGACAACAACTATAGTTTGTTCAGTTGGGACAGTCTTCATTTGAGCCACAGGGGAGTCAGCTGCTAGGGCACAAATTTAAACAGATAATTTCAAATGCTTTAAACTGATCAAGTTGTGGGATAAGGGAATAAATGCTATAGCAAAAAGCATACAATTAGATAGTAAATCAAATGTGTGCAGCTTTCTGTTTGTCAATGCAATGAGTCTGAATATTGTTAAGAAAGTGGAACTAGAAGCCATCATGTGTGACTATAAGGTGGACATCGCTCTAATAAATGAAACCTGGTGGGACAAAAGTAACTGCTGGATGAGTGACATATCGGGTTTTCAATGATTTCACAAAAACAGATTAAATAGGAGGGGTGGGGGTGTTGTTATGTCAAGGACACAACAAAATGCAGCAAACTAACATTATTACAAAACACTGCAGTAGAGACAGAATCATTATGGTAACAACTGCAATTCAGGAATAAAACAAAAATCATCCTGGGAAACTGCTATAGGCTTCCTTCAAGTTGCTTTAAAGGATAAGTCCACCCAGAATGTGCAAAAACATATGTTATGTAGAGTGTTTTGATATGAATGTCAAGTCCTAGTTTGTCCTTCCCTCTGTCTGCTATTAGGAGTTTTTCCTAAATTAGCCTGCTAGCTGTATGGTAGTTTTACGACCCCTGGGGATCTCCATCACAAATAGGTTTATTGGCTTTCTTTTGCCTATGATGCACCCTGGCTCATGTGACAGTGATGCAGCTATGCCCTTAGATTTAGCAGGGTCTGTCACAGCTCAGCCACAAAGATAATACTTCTTTCAGAGAAGTCACACTGCTAGATTTTGGGTGAGTGTGATCATTATTATTTTTTAATATTAGTACCTTGTCCTGCTATGTTACAACCTATAAGGTGATGTTCAATTTTTGCTGCTTAGTACTGGTGCAAAAACTGAAAGTGACTACGAGGAATAGAGTAAACAGTGACATGATTCAAATGCACACACACACACACAGCAGAACATAGCAGGACAAGGTACTGATATCAAAAAATAATAATGATTACACTCACCCAAAATCAGCAATGTGTCTTCTCTGGAAGAAGTATTCTCTCTGTGGCTGAGCTGTGACAGACCCTGTAACAAGACACTGGCTTCCTGCAGGGGCGATTAGACATCACACCAAAGGGCACTCTGGGAAGACTATCTGGGATAAGAGGCCATAAAAGAAACCAGAATGACAACTTCCAAGAGCAATAAAACAGACAGAGAAAGTTAGAAAAAAACATCTCTCACAGCCAGAGAAAAAGAAAACACTGGGAACTGGTTAGAACACAGAAAAAAAGACTACTACATATCTTTTTCTGATTGTAACATGGAGTTTTCCTTTAAATATAATGATGTCTTATTAAAGAGCATGTGATGCCTTCAGGAGAACTTAACCAAAACATAATATTTAGACACAGTTTGGCTGGTATCTTACATTAGTTCTTTATTCCTCCTCCCCATTATTTACTACTGGTGTGATTTGCATGAAAACAGGATCTTTGCTTCTGAAGAGTTCATCTATTCCTGTAGCTTTCTTTCTACCTAAAGTCATAATGCACTGCTTGTGATATCACAGTTACTTCCAAAGCAACTGATTGTGATGTCACAACAGAGGATTATGAACTGAAGTAGGGAGTAAGCTAAAGAGGCAGATGAACTCTAAGGTATAAAAAGATAATTTATTTATGCAAATATCCTCAGTAATAAATAATGTGGTGGTGAACTTTATAGAATATATATGGAATGCAAGCTGAATTGTACCTAAATATAATGTTTTTCAAAGTTTCTCTGTGGCATCAGCAGCTCTTTAAAATAATTAAGTGCAGCTGTGAATTTGGGTGACACTATTGTATTTGAGGACTTTAATGTACCAGGAATTTCATGGCGCTGTCTCCATGGGTCATGTCAGTACAAACGGGATTTTCTAGACATTCTAAACATTAACTCATTGGTGCAACTAGTAGACATACCAACACAGGGTAAAAATATTCTTGGCCTTGTTATTATAAATATCCAAAATGAAATATCTAAACCAGAGGTAATGAGTCCTCTGGGTGCAAGCAATCACTTTATGGTTACTTACAAATTGGTGGCATGTATCTCTATTCCTAAAAATACTTGCACCATTAAAGATTATAGTCGGGCAAACATGGAGGCAGTTAGTAACTCTTTGGATTCTATCAACTGGGATTCAATCTTTCATGGATTGGACACTGAAAATTTTTGGAACAAAATTAAATATATACTCAACTTGGAGGATGGATTTGTTCCACAGAGATGTAAGTATAACAATAAGGGAAAAATACCATTATGGCTGACTGGCCAAATTAGGAGACAAAATAAACGCAAAAAGAAAGCATATCATACGTAAAAATAAATCCTTCTGATGACTCTATAAACAGTTATAGATCTGAATTCAGGAAGCTAAAAAGAATGATCAAAGCTGAAAAATGTAAATTAGAATTGAAACTTACTCATACAAATGATAAATATTTTTATTCATACATAAATAGCAATAAAAAAATCATTGAATGGTGGGATCTCTTACATCAAATGGAACAACAGTATTAGATGACTATGAGATGGCCACTCTTTTTAACACATATTTCTGTTCAGTATTTAATGTTTTACTCACTGCTGAGTTTACTTTCAAAGAAATCAAAAACCAACATTTCACAGAATCTGAGGTCAAGTCTGTGTTTGAAATTATAAAGGGCAAAGACAACCCATAGAATTAGAGGTGATTTACTCCTGCTTTTCAACATCTTGAGGGACCCCAATCTTATGAATGACTACCAACTTCATATCCTTTTATAACAACATCAGTATACTCCTTGATAATAATACTCCTACCGATGTTATTTTACTTGACTATAGTAAAACATTTGATAAAGTATCCCACTTTAAACTTATAAACAAACTTCATTCCCTTGTTTTTTCTACCAGTTTAGTTAATTGGACCTCTAGATGGGTTACAAACAGAACACAAACTGTAAGAGTAAATTGTTTAAAATCAGAAACTGGACGTGTGACAAGTGGTGTACCTCAGGGGTCTGTGCTTAGACCTACTCTCTTCAATATTTTCATTAGTGATATGTCTATTAGTCCCAATAATTTCATTTCAAAATTCAACAATGATACCATACTTGGTGGTAGAGCAGACAATCATTCCAGCATATTATCACTAGAACAAGATTTAAGAACTATTGAATCATGGGCAACATTAAATTCCATGATATTCAACACTGGGAAATGCACAGCCCTTCACCTAGGTAAAAACAATCCACTAAACAAGTATTATCTTAACAATCTAATTCTACAGACTTCCACCAGTAAACGGGACTTAGGTATCCTAATTAACAACAAACTGTTTTCCTCTACTCATTGTAATTAAGTAGCTCACACATCCAACATTATTCTAAAGCAAATTTAAAAAAAAAAACATTTATTAGAAAATCTGAGAACTGCCTTATACCTTTGTATAGGACATACATACGACATCACCTTGACTATGGTTCCCCTTTTTGGAACCCCCATGTCAAGAAAGAAATTGACAGACTGGAACAGATCCAGAGGAGACTCACAAAAATGATCCCCAAACTATCTTCTATGAACTATAACTCTAGGTTGAAGGCCACTGGTCTCTTCCTCCTGCACCTTAGAAGACATAGAGGAGACATTTTGTTCACATTTAAAATCCTAAAATCACCGATCTTAATGGCTCAGTGTAGCTTATCACTTTCCACTACACGCATAGCCGGTAGGCAACATAATAAGCAATTGGTCATCACCTGGGCTAATACCAAGAAGCGAGACAATTTCTTTAGCATTAGAGCAGCTAAAGGCTGGAATGCTTTACCTAAAGCCTTAGTAAATTGTTCTAACTTTGACACCTTCAAACTAAATCTTGATAATTGGCTATGCAAAAACTATCCTTTAAGCTAATGTCCCACACTTGTAGGGGGCAATCATGATGGGCCACGCGCCTTCTTTTGTCCTAAAAATCCAGTAAATCCAGTGTATAGCCTCCATTGGGCTACTAAACCAGATGGACTAAGATGTCACAATAGACAGCTGTTGATTCCAAAATACAATGCCATCAAAAGAAGTAAATTCCTCACTATTAGAGCATGCACAAAAATTGGAGCTCCCTACCTGGATATTTAATGAACATAAATTTCCCAGAACTGTTTAAGAACTCTTTAGATAGGTATTGACTTGATAATAGGCCATAAACACACCCTGCTAGTGCAGGGAAGGTGGTCTCGATGGGCCTCAGCCTTCTTCCACCTTTAATTACTGAGTAATACCAAGTAATCTACTGGACCAGATGGAGTCAGCCACGATTTCTAAAAGGCATGGCAGCATCACTAACCTACCCTTTTATGATTTTGTTTAACAGATCTCTGGCAGAAAGGGTGGTTTCAGGTGATTGGAGAGAAGCTACTGTGATTCCATTACACAAAAAGGGTACTAAAAGCACTGTTTTGAACTACAGACCCATTAATCTAACTTCATTATGCAGTAAATCAATGGAAAGACTAATAAAAACAATCCTCGATATGGACATTGAAGCACTGGGACAAATAGATATCAGACAGCATGGTTTTAAGAAAGGCCCATCATGTACAACAAATCTATTTGTCTTCTACAACAAGATCAGTGTTAGCCTGGACAACAGGTTACCAGTGAATGTAATTCTGCTGGACCTAGGGAATGCCTTTGATACGGTCTCCCATAACCTCCTGGTCATTAAACTGTTTAACATGAGTTTTAGTCATGATATTGTAAGATGGATTTACAAAGGGCTATCTGATTGTTCCCAGAAGGTTAGAGTAAATAGTAAAATGTACAAAACAGGTCACGTTGGGAGTGGTGTTCCACAAGGATCAGTGCTGGGACCATCTCTGTTTAGTATATTTATAAGTGTTTTAAACTATAACATAACAAAATTTGTAGATGACACTAAGCTTGGTGGGGAAGTTGACTCCATTTCCAAATATCATTCGTTGACACAAGACCTAAAAACCATAGAAAACTGGGCCATTACTAACAAAATTATATTTAACCCAGATAAATGCAGCATTCTACATCTTGGGAAAAATTAGCCAGACTATTTCTATTATATGGGGCCGTCAAGATGCACTCTGTTACCAAGGAAAGGGATTTTGGTATTATTATAAATATAAATTTAAAGCAATAGAAAGTAGCTCCAACACCCTGACATGCAAGATAAATTTCAATTGAATTATATCCAAAGAATCAGCACTGACAAACAATCCAAGATCAAGACAAGATTTATTCTTGTAATAAGTCCTTGTGAATACAAGTTCAGCATACCATGCCTGTTACAGCAGCAGTGAATCCAGCCTACTAATATAAAAGGAAATGGGAGATTGCGTGCAGGTGTTTGCAGTACAGCCACCCTGCCTTTGGGGGGGCTTAGCACCCAGTTAAGAGGTGGTGCTTGTCAGCGGTAAACAGCACTGTGTGTGTGGGGGAGTCATTTACCACTGCCACAAAGTTTGAATATCTCGCTGCACTAGTATGCGTGAGGGGACCCTCTCATTTGCGTAGACGCAGTGATATTTTAGTGCCTTGGTGCCACCAGATTTATTTATTTTTTGGAATTTTAAAGGGTGCTCCCAGGGCCTCTGAAAATGGCCCTGCCTAGAGTGCCAACCCAAATCCAGGTTAGCACCAGCACTAACCTCTGAATATTGGGGCCATAATCTTTTAAACTGATCAGAATCAAATGTCAGTAGCACAAGCATATTAATATTGGAACAGTCTTACTGTGCTGTATGAAGGTAAATTTGTCCCTGGTCCCATACTCGCTGGGTATACTGTGGGCAGGCAAAAAGGACATCAGTTGTGGCTCAAGCACTGTGTGCTGCATGGCACTGTTCTAATGAGCGGCAGTAGTGACATCCTCTGTTTAGCACAACAGCACTATGATGTCACTACTGCAGCACAACAAGGAAATTCTAATAACTGAATTCTATTGGTGGGGGGGCCCAGGGATGGGGAGTAGGGTGAAAGGATTGGGGATACATATGGGGAGGGGATAGGGGCAGTCTAGATGTGCTGCTGGAGTCCTTTTCTGCCAACACATTTCTATGTTTCTATGAAAAAAAACAAGGTGCTGCGTCAGCATGTGGTCTGAAAGCAAAACAAAATGTTAGTATTAAATGCACACTGAAAATAGAATGTAGAGTTAAAAATCGACATCTCAACCTTAAGTCTTCTTCAGGAAATATCTAAAGAGAAAAAACACCAGTCAAGTCACTAAAGCAATAGATGATGGAGATCTTGTGGCAGCAGCTTTTGTGGACCTCACCAAGGCTTTCAATCTTGTTGACCATGATGTACTTTTGAAACAGTTATCTTGTGTACATTTATCAGATGGGGTGATCTCCTGGTTTGGTGATTATTTGTCCAATAGGAATCAGAAGACACTAATTAGTAGAACATTATCTGGGCCAGCAGTGTTAAAATGTGGAGTCCCACAGGGCTCCATTTTAGGTCCTTTGCTTTTTTCATTATTTTTGAATTCTTTATCGGTTAATTTTATAAATACTGAATTGATATTATATGCTGATGATGCGGTTCTTTTTTGTTCTGGTCTTAAGTTACCCATTCTTCAAAATACATTGCAATATGATTTTAATTTGTTGCATTATTGGTTTGATAAACATAAATTGGTGTTAAATTCTGCTAAAACCAAGACAATGGTGTTTTCACACCCCAGGAGATCACCAACAATGGAATTTACTATTATTGACAACTTTGGTAATTTAATAGAACAAGTCAGACTGTTCAAATGTTTAGGTATACTAATCGACTGTCATTTAACTTTTGAGTCCCATGTTTTGGATTTAATTAATAGATTACATAAAAGATTAGAGTTCCTTTATTGAATTAGAGGTAATCTTACAGTTGATATTAGGTATTTACTTACACATAGTTTATTATTTTCTTTAATTGATTATGGGTCTATAGTATATTCATATACTTCTGACAGAATTCTATCTAAACTTCAGGCTACATAACACTCTGCAATTCATTTAGCTACTGGCCAATCAAGGTTAACACATCACTGTTTTCTTTATAAACATTTTGGTTGTCTGTCATTGGTGGGGCATTATAACTTTAGGTCACTGATGTTTTTACATAGGGCTCAGTTGGGTATTATGCCGTAAAGTATCCTTAGCTTATTTCCTAGGATTATAAAATCTGGTAATACAAGATCGCAGAGCAGGGTGGGTTTCTTGATTCCTTTTTTTCACACAGCTTTTGGTCAAAACTCATTAAAATATGTTACTGCTAGGTTGTATAATAGTCTTCCTAGTAGTATTATTAGTCAAAAGAGGTTATTAACCTTTAAGACTGCTCTTAGAAATAATCTGTTAGTGAATTCAGTTTGCAAATGTTTTACCTAATGTATATTTATTGACTGTCAATTGTATTGTAAAGTTTGCTGTGTCCTGTTTTTTGTTGTAAAAACTGGACGTTTGTGAAAATGGGCTTGTACCACAAACCTACCAGTATAAAACTAAAAATGAAAATGAAATGAAATGAAATGAAAGCTATCAAAGTTAACTTTGCTTTTTTCTCTTTTACGTATTTCTTGAAGAAGACTTAAGGTCAAAATGTTGATTTTTAACTCTATTTTCTATTTTCAGCGTGCATTTAATATCACCGTTTTGTCTATGTTTCTACATATGTATTTCTAAGTATTGGTAACATTACTCGACCATACACTATACAGAATAAAAATCATATCTGCAGTATCTTAACACAGGATAACATAGGATGCGCAATCCCAGTCCCATTTTATTGCCAGCATTGGTGAATTAGCTTTACGGTAGGTATTTCCTTATTTTATAAGATAATTTTTTAAGATTTACCTGGATTAGCAGCAAGACAGTGAATTATACCTCTGAAAACATTTCAGCCCAAAAAGTTCATGTGAAAACCAATCCGGTGGGAATGAGCATAGGTCACTGGAGGCCGGCCAGAGCAGGGAGGACTGAGCATCCCCGGGAAAGCTCTCCCCCCTCGGGGATGGGGTCCTACTTCTTACCATGTGACTGCCATCTGGCAGAGGCCAGATGACAGCACAGGCGAGAGCCACGATATAGGGCAGGGCTGTCTACAGACACTGGCATGCGGGTGCATTGACTCATGTGCGTGTGTGTCATTGCATGCGAACACCCAAACAAATGAAACTGGAGGAAAACTGTCCAGGCCTCCCACCTAACAGGTTATATGCAAGTGGAGGATAACTGGTACATTCACAAGAAGGTTGGAGTTGGTGCTAGGGGGATCACTGGGACTAGAGGACAAAATAGGGATAAAGTGTAGATGAAAAAAAAATGCCTGAAATGCTTCTGGGTGCCACTGAAAACCAGTACTTATCCTGAATGGTGACACCTAGACAGAGACCCCCCCACACACAAACTGACTAGTCTGCTTTAATTTTGATATATAGTACTTTACCCTCTCTGCTTCACACTTAGCTGATTTTGACCTTTATTTTTGTGTTTTTGCTTCCTTTATTTACATTTTGATTCCTTTAATCCAGTCTGTCCATATTTTCCATATTTTACACAGATTAGCTGTTTCAAATTATTAATGCTCTTTTATTTTACTGGCCTCAACCCCTTCCCCATATCAGATAAGTATATTTTTTTCTGTTCCAGTACTTTACTATTTAGATATGTTCCTCTGAGCAGTGGGCTCTTTGTGACCTTTTTCACTCTTTTTACTTAAAACTATTTTTCTGACAATCTTCCAGCTGACCCCAGTCTAGGGAAGCTACAGTCATTATATTAGATTTTCAATAACTGTTTTCTACAAATACAATTGTGACCATACCATACCATTAACCCGCCCCCAGTATGCCCCCCTCATCACCGGACCAATCATGGCTTTATGCACGTACTGCAAACTTGCTTGTGATTGTTCATAGCAGGGTAGCTGCCTCACCACCATTAATATGTTAATAGTTGTTTTGGAACAATTATGGCAGACCAATTTTTGCTTCATTTGTACAGTAGCTCTGCTTATGATAGCTAAGCACAGCTTTTGCAGTTGAGATTTCCAAAGCCATCTGTCTACAGGGCTCTGACAGCCCTAGAACTGCTTAATGTCACTGCATTTTGTTTTCCTCATCTTTTTTTGCAGTTCCATCTAAATTAACTTGCCTTGAAATGGTGTTTTGAGGCACAGTGGTTGCTGTGGACTGCCTGTAGTTAATAAACAGCTGCAGGGTTCTGACCCTACAGTCAGGATGGTTGTTTGGTAAGCATGCAGAGGGGTCAGGGGAGCTAGAATGTGTCATTTAAGGATGGAGCTCTGGTACTGTAATTGGGTGGAGGTACTTGCCATCTGGTAGGAGGTCAACAGTGGCAGTTTTTGGAAGGTTACAGGGTCTAACATTTAATGGTGTAGAAATATCTAAACCTTTGAACACTCAAGATAGTTGGGGAGCCTCCTGGCCCCTTGAATTCAGCCCCCCTGTCACTGACTGTCTAGATTGGAGGGTATCATGCCATCTGCATTGGTGCCTTGCTACTGCATTCTCTAACAGAAATATAAATACCAAAGCAGCAAGTAACACAAACCACTCAATCCTGTGCACCATCACAGGAACCAATCAGGCATCAGACTGTCTTAAGGTTAGGGTCGAAAGGCTCTGGGTCTATCAAGTCCACCAATTTCCCGACTTCATAAGGCGAGATAAATAAACACACTGTGGAGAAATGCTTTTATTGATTGGTATATCCTGCCACTCTACTACCTACCCATAGTGCCCAGTGATCCCATTAATAGGCAGTTAATTGTCAATGCTAACCTCAAAGTTTTGTACTTTCTTCATATCCACTGCTTCCCCCTTGGTGGGGTTGTTAACTTGTAAGAAGTGATTATTTGTTCTGCTTCTTCTACTGTATTTACTCATTTTCATTGCAGTGTGTGAGTGCGCATGTGTGTGTGTGTGTGTGCATGTCTAAAGTCTACACAAAAATCTAAAATTAAGAAGTGCAAGTTTTCCATACATCCTCTTCAGTTGCTTTAAAGCAGCTACTTGTTTTTTTCTTAGCCCCCATTTAGATTCACATAATGATAAAATAGTTATTGTGAGTTTCAAATCAAGATCCTAGCGTGCTGCCTGCCCTCACATCCCAAAGACAATCTGATGCCTGACTGTTTCCTCTGGTGTGCATAGGTTAACAGTGCATGTGCACAAGATTATGCCTCCTAGTGGTGACCTAGGAGAAACATTAGTGCCAAGCACTGTTGCAATGTCAAGATCTTTCCTGTTGTCCTGTGGGATAGGGTAGTCTTTGAAGGTTTTAGTGCTAAATTGATCCTTTCTTTTTTCTTTTCTTACTTAATTTCCTCCTTTGTACGACTGTGGGTGGAGCAAACAGGAGTATTGCATGTACAAAAGGAGTGATGTCATGTTTTCTGTCCATGGAACTGACTGAAATTGTAAATAGTCTCCTCTGCCTTACCCTCCTCCAAGAAATGTTTTCCACCCTCAAATAAATACATGTTCATGTTAGTCAGTGGTTGCAGGGTACTATTTTCTTTCTTAAATGGGTGGTACAAGAACAGGAACCTGAGTAGTGGGAGGCAGCATTGTTTTTTGGGGGGAAGTAAGACCCACCACACCGCCACCCAAGAAGCTCCAAAAGATCCATCTCACCTTTTTTTATTCATGTGGGAGGGGCGTGAGGTGGCTCTATCATGTTGAAAGAAGAGTCATTAGTTTGGGATCTGGACCACAGAACAGAACAAGTATGTGGAGTCCCTGCATTTTGTTAAGGACTATGAGAACAGAAAGTACTTAATGCCTTCAAACTGACTTAAAAACCCTTGGAACAAATGACTATCAGAGTCACCTGGTGTCCTAAGAAGTGTCTGAAACTACAGCTTTCAGGTATTTCTTTAAGATTTATATACTAAAAACAAAGTTCAGCTTTTAGGTCTAACAATATTTGTTTACCATATTCTATCTATCTATCTATATCTATATCTATATCTATATATATATATATATATATATATAGTGTGTGTCTTTTTAGTAGTTTTAAAACCTTGAAAGCATTGGTGTTAGTAATGCATTTAGAAATACATTTTGTTATTGTCTTTAGAGATAAATCATGCAGGTTCATGTGAGGGCACATTTTTGGGGGGAAGGGGTTCAAATTATTTTAATCATGGGCACAGTACTTGGTAAACACAGTCTGTGATGAAGTATATTTTTCTTTTTAAACTTGAGAAGTGGAGTTGACTTGTTAAAATAACATAAATTTCACATTTTTACCATGAGGGAAGCAAGAAGATGAACCAGCATGGTTAACAAATACATTCATTGACAGCTGTGAATGAATGCGGAGGGGTCATTTTTTCTAACATTCCTGGTGAGTTTATACTCCTTGGAACCTGTTATTCCAGTTTTCACTACTGTGGGTGGAGCCAACAGGAGTATTGCATTCAGAAAAGGGCTGATATCATCTTTTCTACCAAACAACATGATAGTGTGTTAAAAATAGATTCCTCAGCTGAAGCCTCATTACTATGCTGCCTGTGTGTGGTTTGGGGGGGGGGGGCACCACAAGAAGAATGGGATTTCACAAATGGGAAAACTCACAGCAGCAGAAGAAGCATGTTGGCAATAAAAGCTTAGTGGTGTGGATGTACAGGCACCAGTATTTAAGCATGACTTTGGTAGAGGATTAATTGTGACTGGGGGGGTGAGGGAAAGAATGAGTCTTGATATTTTTACCATAATGGTTTTCTGAAACTTCAACCTTCAATGGGTTAGACTCTGCAGCCATCTGTACAGTATATCACTAAGCCACATGCAGTGGGGTATGGATAAACCCCAGATAACCTGACCCAGGCCAGAGCTGTAAAATCTGGACTGGGCAAAGCTTGTGCAAATATTGCTGATCCAGTGGAGTAGCAATAACAAATAAACCATGCAATACACTCAATAACACACCTACACCAGTTTACATTTATCTGATGCCCATTTTTAGGCCTTATATAGTAATATCTTCCTTCAAGAGAACAGCTTGTAATGAAATGTATCAAATTTGCATTGGCATTTGGGCATATACACTTTTATATTACATGAATTTTGTGTGTGAACTGTATATCAGTCTCTAAAAAAAAACAATTAAACACATCAAATGTCTTCAAAAAATGTGTCTCAACATTGTGTTTATCTTCTACCTTGTCACAACATACAGTTGTCTCAGCAGTGTTTTCAGTTAGGGTACAGTGCCTTCATCTATATAATGGCCTGGTTCTGTTGAGTTGATTGCTATAACAGTGCATAGAAAAAATTGCAAAACATATAGGTAACTGTAATACAGATGGTGGCATTATTTTAAATTATACAATGGCAAGGAAGAATGTAAGAAGCTGATTGGCTGCTGACCCACTGAAACAGTAATGTTATTACACAATAACATCACCGTAGCTTCAGATCATTCCTTGCACTTTCTCTTAAGAAATATTTTTCCACACTAACAAAAAACATCCTTTAAATTTTTTTTATTTTATATATAACAAAAAGCCATTGTATAATTGCAATATTGTGTAATAACGTCACTCCTGGGGTGGTGGAAGCACTCAGCTTTGCCTCATGCTTCAAACTACCTCAGGAGTGATGTTATTACATGATAACACACACCCTGTCATGCCTTATTGCTTAAATATGCCCTTTTCTCAATGTACTGTACTTTGATTCAGTTAGTGTATGCAACAGCCTTCATGTGAACACTGTGGGCTTCTCTTTGACTCCTGATATCTATTTGCTTTAGCTATTGTATATTGTTTGAACTACTTTTGTCTTCTTGATGTGGTGCCTGTGTGCCTAAACTATGTAATCTGTTTATCTATTGCTACCCATGTATCTCCAGTGAATGATTGTTATAACTGTCTGCTCTCCGAGCCATTGTTTTTTGACTTGTTAACTATGCTGTCTTTGTATTAGTTTCGACAAGGTGCCTTTGTAAATGAGTCTCTGACTCAAAGCTTCGTAAAGCTGATATTTAATAAATAAATAAATGTTTATGTTTAAGCCCATGAAACACCCTTATCTAGTTAATGCATTCACAGACGTAGTGGCTCTGCCAGAGCTTTTACTTTTGCTATCCAGCAACCCTCTTCTGTCTTTTTTCTTCATTTCTCATTTCTTCTTTCTTGACTCTCCCATCCTTCAAGCTCCCTGCCTAGGTTAGAACAAAAGTAGGCCCAAGTTGCCCTGAGGAAATTAAATATAAAAAAAGACAGTGCCCTGTGTTCAGAGAGAGAACTGGTAAAACAGTTATCCCCTCCAGGAAAAAGAGAGTGGAACAATTAAGTAAGCACATTGAGACTTTAACCTTTGAGACCCATACTGCTTCTATTTTGTTTTATATCTCTTAAGTGTATAGAATAAGATTCAGAGCCCTTGTGAGCCTCCTGAAGGGCAGCAGCAGTTTTCTAGGCTTGCTTTGCCCTTCCCAGAACTGCTGTTTTTTCCTCCCTGAGGGCCAGTAAGGAAAAGGAGTATATGGACCAACCAGTGCCAGAAAGTAGAGTATCTCTAGATTTTACTGAACTCGGTTCAAGTCTTCCAATTCTTCAAAAGATAGCCTGTCCAAGATTTCCAGCTACTCCTTGGTGCAGTAAAGGCTAGCAGGCTGGGCTCTGACTTTCTTAGAGAGCAACTCTTTAACCCCCCCCCCCACAAGCTGCGCATAATGGTGGCAGGACGTCTGCTGAGGTTTCCACATGTTGCAATGTTATGAATATCAGCACTTGTCCAGATAAAGAGGGGTGCCTTCTAGTCATAAGGTGCAGTGATACCTTTTCTTCCCAGAAGCCCTAGGGGATTTTGAAATTAAAATTATGGCAGAGGCCCAAGCAACTGGACCCACTAGACCACTTGCCTGGAGCCAAATTAGAAGACATCTAAAAAGCTACTGCTTCTTGATCCCCTCCTGCAGCCAGGTCTTTTCTGTTTCTGGTAGTACACCTGCATAGCAGGGACTGGCAGGGCAAAGCAAACAGCAAGGAAGACAGCATGGTGGAACTCTGAGGTACTGAAATTGTCAGAGCACGGGGGGAGAGCAACTTGGTGGTGGTGATTGGCAGTAATCTATAACTCACTGTTCAGTGCAACAGGGTACACAGCACTCAAATGCAGGGTCAATAATGCTGGAGTGTATAGGGAGAAGGAGTACTAGCAGAAAAGGGTAAAAAATACTGCCTTTGTATTGATCACTTGTGAGACTACATCTGAAATATTGTGTTGGTTTCTGGGGTCCAAAGAGGATCCATGGTCAGCAGAGCAAGGGAAGCGTACAACAAAAAAATGAAAAGTTGTAATATGTATGGGGGAGGTGGAACAGATTTTCAAATTCATTAAAGGGTTCAACAGAGTAGACACAGAAAGTTTGGCCAAACTAAAAATGTACATAAAGTATTACTTCATGGAAAGGGTGGTAGATGTGAGGAACAAACATTTTGACAAGGTTATGGAGGCAAAGACTACAGTGGGGTTCAAAAAAAGAGGAATACATACAAAGAAGTTAGAGGATTATAAAATGAGGGCGGGCTAGATGACACTGGGAGAAAGTATGGAGACTATGGCCCCCATATTCAGCCACAGCTGTCTACGCCATGCAAAACATAGTGTCATACAAAACACAACCCACAGCCATCAGGGAGCCGTATTTGTACAAAAAGCAAGCCCAGTCTGGCCTGCACTGCCTGTTTGAGTATCTGGCTGTGGTAGCAACACGCAACATGCAAATGTGCGCATAACACAGTCCCCTTCTGGCAACAGACACGCATGAGCAAGAGGGGATAGTATACCCCAAAAGGGATAGTATCCTTGCTCCTGGTGCTCCTTCTGATCATAGGTGACTCCATGATTCGGGAAGTTGATACCTACCTCCAACCGGGCATAATGGTCAGATGTCTCCCAGGTACATCAGCATGGAGAGACACTGACCACATTGCTAAAATTGTGCAGGAAGCAGGAGAAAACATCAACATCCTGGTACACATAGGGACTAACGATCTTGCCAGCCGGTCAGTTGTCATCCATTTCATTCGGCATCTCCTTCTCTGAGATCCTGCCAGTCTGGAAGAGGTGGCAGATGGACGGAAGGTCAAAAAAGGGGAGATAGGGAAGCTAAACATGTAGCTCAAGGGCTGGTGCCAAGAAAAAGGACACACATTTGTAGGTAACTGGCAATGGTTTGGGGAGCGAAAGTTCTTTAAATTCGATGGATGGAGTGCATCTGACTAAGGAGAGAGTCAGTGCATTGGGGCAGAAGTTTGATGTCTTTGCAGAATATTTAAACTAGCAAATGGGGAGAGGGGTGCAGCACCCAATACATCGAACAGGAAGAACACCCCTCCCTTTCAGCTAGTGATCAAACAGGAGTTCAGCATGTTTGTAGTTCATTTACATCACCAGGTAAGGAAAAATGTTTGGCTCCCCATAGGACGCGCAGGGGAAATGCCGGACCTCACCCAACAACCAACACACCGAAATCTAGCCAATGGAAAATCATGTACACAAATGCCCGCAGTCTGGCAAACAAGATCCCAGACCTGCAGATGACAATGACAGAGGCTATACTGGACATAGTAGCCATTAGCAAGACATGGTTCACCAGTAACCACACTTGGGAGACTTCAGTACTCAGTATGTACTGTTCAGAAGAGATCGAGGTGCAAAAAGGGGGAGGAGTGGCCCTTTATGTCAATGAAAATATCAAAGCTACAGAAAATTCAGAATACACATAAGGAGCCAGAAAAGAAGATATACAAAACATGACAGCTAAAGGGGAGGTTCTGATAATGGGAGACTTCAACATGCCAGATACAGGTTGGTCAATACCAGCAGGAACATCCACCAGAACTAGACACATAGTGGATTCCCTGCATGGGGAGGGTCTCAAACAACTGGTACAACAACCCACAAAAGACAGGGCTATTCTAGATCTAGTACTGACTAACTGGGAAAGGATCACAGATCTGCAGGTAGAAGGTCACCTGGGGGCCAGTGACCATCACATGGTATGGTTCAATTTGGCCACTAGAACTAAATCATCCCATTCCAAGGGAAAAATATGAGACTTCAGAGCAGCTGACTTTGATAAGATGGCCAACAGAGTTAAGCTAGCCCTGGCAAGAAGAAATACAGGTGAGGGGGTACAGGCAAAGTGGGCAAGCATTAAGGATGCAATACTTGAAGCAACATCCCATTGTGTTAGAGCGACAAGCAAGAGCAAAAGAAGGAGAAAATCACTTTGGTTCTCAAAAACAGTAGCAGAAAAGGTCAGAGCCAAAAGGCTGGCCTTCAAGAAATATAAGGGAGCGCAGCGGGATGAAGATAGGGAAGCATACCAAACTTCCCTAAGAGAAGCAGGGAAGGCAGTAAGGCAGGCAAAGGCCCAAACCAAGGAAACACTAGCATGAACAGTAAAAGAAGGGGACAAGACTTTCTATAGATATAGTACATTAGTGAAAGAGGAAGGTCCAGATGGGGGATTGCTAAGATCAAAGGGGATAAGGGGGAGTGTGTGGAGGAGGACCAAGAAAAAGCATCTATCCTAAATAGATACTTCTGCTAAATATTTACTGAGAAGGTAGGGCAGGGCCCACAGCTCAGCACCATGGACACAGCGGGGAAGGAGGTATGCACTAGCCCCTTCACAAAAGAAAGGGTCCTACAAGAGCTCGCTAAGCTCGGGGTGGACAAGGCAATGGGACCTGATGGCTTACATCTCAGGGTACTAAAGGAGCTAAAGGTGGAACTTGCAGAGCCATTATCAGAACTGTTTAGTGAGTCTCTGAGCACAGGAGAGGTCCCAGAAGACTGGAGAAGGGCTCATGTGATCCCACTCCACAACAGTGGTAGCAGGGAGGAGGCAGGGAACTACAGACCAGTCAGTTTTACCTCAGTAGTGGGCAAGATTATGGAGGCACTCCTTTAGGAAAGGATAGTGCAACACTTGGAATCCATAGGAGTACAGGATCCAAGACAGCATGGGTTTACAACAGGAAGGTCCTGTGAAACTAATCTCATAGATTTCTTTGACTGGGTAACCAGGGTGGTGGACCAAGGGGGTGCAGTTGATATCGCCTACCTTGACTTCAGCAAAGCTTTCGATACTGTTCCACATAGAAGATTGATTAATAAGCTGGGTGGGTCGGAAGTTGGTCAACTGGGTGGCAAACTGGTTGATGGGCAGAAAACAGAGTGGTGGTAAACGGTATACAGTCAGAAGAGATGCAAGTCACAAGTGGGATACCTCAGGGATCAGTCCTGGGGCCAGTCCTCTTCAATATCATCAGTGACATTGCAGATGGACTGGAGGGCAAGGTTTGTCTGTTTGCAGATGACACCAAGATCTGCAACAGAGTAGATGATCCAGATGGGGTAGGCAGAATGGGAAGAGATCTGGATAAACTGGCAAAATGGTCGGAAGAGTAGCAACGGGGGTTTAATGCAAAGAAGTGAAGATCATGCACATAGAGAAGAGAAACCCTGAAGCCACCAATAGGTTGGGAGGGAAGTTGCTGGCAATCACAAGGGAAGAAAGAGATTTGGACATCATCATCACAGATGACCTGAAATCATCCAAGCAGACCACTAAAGCAGAAGGTTAGGCTAGAGGGATGTTGGGGTGTATTAGTAGGGGTATCGCAATTCGTAAGAGGGAGGTAAAAATCCCTCTTTACAAGACACTGGTTAGGCCACATCTGGAGTACTTTGTGCAGTACTGGAAGCCTCACCTGCACAAGGACACTAACAAAATGGAGGCAGTCCAGAGAAGGGCAACCAAAATGGTGCAGGGACTGCATCAGAAAACATATGAGGACAGATTAACGGAGCTCAACATGTATACCCTAGTGCAAAAGAGGGAGGAAGGTGATATGATCGAAACATTCAAACATCTTAAGAGCATTAACAAGGTGAAAGAGTCTAACATGTTTCAGTATAAGCAAAATAGCAAGGCAAGAGGACACAGCATGAGATTAGATGGAGGCCGATTAAGGGGTGATGTAAGGAAGTTCTTTTTTGCAGAAAGGGTGATGGATGCATGGAACGGCCTACATCAGGAAGTGGTGGATATGAATACAGTGCATGGCTTCAAACAGGCATGGGATAAGCAAAATGGAGCAATACAGATGAGTATGAATAGATAGATCATTGACAAGAGTACAGGCCTATGGCACATTCATAAGGTAGAAAACAATGGGCAGACTGGATGGGCCTTGCGGTCCTTATCTGCCGTCAACTTCTATGTTTCTAAGTTTCTATTTAGAGTCTGGCATGCTAAAGGGCCATTGGCATGATATTATGTGGCCATTATCAGCTCTACGCAAAGCCTCAGTGCACAAATACATGGAGGAATTGTGCAGAGCCTCGGTTGTTGCCCTCCTCCTTACCAGATTCCAGAACACTCACATGTAAATCCATGGCAGTCTGATGGTACCCCCTTCCTGCCCCAATCCCAGTTATAATTGTTAATGAAACCCTGGTAGCCTTGTGCCAACTCCTCCTGCCTACATACCTGTTATAATTTTTATTATGAATAGGGTCTGAGAAACAGAGACTTCTGTTTGGTTTTAAGCATTCTATCAGCCTTATGGTAATCTTTCATTAGCATACATGTAGAGTCTAATCTTATGCCAAACACATTTTAATATTGTTTAAAAAAACTTTTCTAATTATAATAGCAATAAGGCACCTCCAAGGGGTATGTTAATGGTAATTTAATCACCCTCTAGGGGTATGTGGCACTCGGCTATGCCTCGTGCAACATTACACCCCTAGAAGGTGATTAACAGACCATTAACATGATCCCGGTCATGTCTTATTGCTGAAATGAAACCATGGCAGTCTAATGGCACCCCTTTGCCATCTTGAGCCCCACTGTGAATTAAAATAAATCCCTGGTAGTCCACTGATACCCCCTTCAGCCGTCCAGCTCTGATCCTTGTTAGTAAACCCCCAGTCCACTCACTCTGCACCCCCCACTTCTCTATCCTGCACCCAACCTGTGACCCAACAGTTGGCTCCACAGTATGTGTGCTGTATGAGGGTCTGTGCTGGTTGCCGTCCATCATTCTGCCCCCCCCATGGTGGTGGGGTTATTCAAGCAGGTTGGGTGGCAGACAGGGTGGGTAGGGTGGTGGGTGCTGAAAGGGTAGGCTTGGGGAGTAGTTTTCCAACAGAGATCAAGCAGGATGGGGGTTACCGCTGGACTACCAAGGATTAATTCTAATTCACAACGGGGTTCAGGCGGTGGGGTGCTACTGGACTGACATGGTTTCATTAACAGTCATAACAGGGACTGCATGGGAGAATTTTAGTAGTAGAAGGGCTACTGGGGGAGCTGGGGGGATCAAGTACCACTATGCATGTTGATAGAGTGGGTTTTTTGGCCCCTTCCTGCCCCAATCTCAGTTATAATTGTTAATAAAACATTGGTAGCCTTGTGCCAACTCTATGTATGTTAATGGTCAATTAATCACCCCCTAGGGGTATGTGGTACTCGGATATGCCTTGTGCAACATTACACCTCTAGAAAGTGATTAACAGGCCATTAACATAAGCTCTGGTCATGCCTTATTGCTGAAATGAAACCCTGGTAGTCTATTGGCAACCCTATTCCACCCCAAACCCCACTGTGAATTAAAATAAATCCCTGGTAGTTTTTTGATACCCCCTCCAGCTCCGATTCTTGTTAGAAAATAACAGCCCCCCCCAGTCCACTCACTCTGCACCCACCACTTCCCTGTATGGCATCCAACCTGTGACCCAACAGCTGGCTCTACAGTATGTGTGCTGTAAGAGGGCCTGTGCTAGTTGCCATCCATCATTCTCCCCCCCCCCCCAATGGTGATGGGGTTATTCAAAGCAGGTTTGGTGCAAGATAGGGTTGCATGTTGAAAGAGTAGGGTGTTTGAGGTGTTAAATGGTACTGCCTCAGCAGCAATTTAACGCTTCCAAACTCCTCTAAATATACCACTTTACACAATATGCAAGAGAGCTCTCTCATTTGCATAGGCAGAGTGGTGTATTTAACATGTTCACAGTATCCACTGGATGCTGCGCTGCAGGGACCTTTGAATATGGCCCACCCTGTTCGGACACACAACATATTTCTGGTTATCACGACACTATTCGTGTTAGCACTGTGCCAATCTCCTGATTATGGGGTTTCTTTCTAAGTAGGGAGTCTTAGGACATACTAGACGCACTGTTCAGGTCTTTGTCCATCACATTTCTGTTTTTTATAGGCTGGAGGCAGTTACATTATCAGTGTTTCATAACAGTCACAGATCTGACATCTCAGTACCTTTGATTTCTGTATTTTGTCAGAACACATCTGCCCAAGCAAGGACTGTACTGGTCAGATCAGAACAGGTGGTAATGTATTTATTTTTCATTTATCTATTTATTTAGTTTTTGTTGACCGGGTAAGTGCACTAGACAAATTCTGCCTATTTTCAGGTACGACCTGGGGGAGGGGGGATACAGATGTATGCCAACTGACCTTGAACCAGATTAAGCTGTTGGTGGTGTGTTTTAGTGACTGGGGGGAAATTTGGCCAGGGCATCGAGGAAGTTCCGCTACTCATAGAAACATAGAAACACAGAATTTGACGGCAGATAAGGACCGCTTGGCCGACCCAGTCTGCCCATTTCCCTACCTAATGGGTAAGCTGCAGATCCTAGTTAACCAACAGCCTACTTCTTCCTACCCCCACTCCCACCCCCTAGAATTGCCTTATGACTGTCCCATGCATGCTTGAATTCCACCACTGTTTTTTACTCCATAACCTCCTCCGGAAGGCCGTTCCAGGCATCCACAACCCTCTCTGTGAAAAAATACTTCCTTACATTACCTCTGAGCCTCCTCCCCTCTATCTTCAAATTGTGCCTCCTTGTTCCTGCACACCTCTTTTTCTGAAAGACGCTACATAGAAACATAGACTTTGATGACAGATAAGGACCGCTTGGCCCATCTAGTCTGCCCATTTCCCTACCTACAGGATAGGCCGCAGATCCTAGTTAACCAACAGCCTATTTCTTCCTACCCCCCACTAGAGTTGCCTTATGTCTGTCCCACGCATTCTTGAATTCTCCCATAGTTTTAGACCCCACAATCTCCTTAGGAAGACTATTCCATGCATCCACTACCCTCTCTGTGAAATAATACTTCCTCACATTGCCCCTGAACCATCCCCCCTCTATCTTTAAATTGTGTCCCCTTGTTCTTGCACGTCTCTTTTTCTGAAAGATGCTACCCTCTTGGACTTTGTTGATTCCACTGAGGTACTTAAAAGTTTCTATCATGTCCCCCTCTCCTTCTTTCCTCAAGGGTATACATATTAAGCTCCTTTAGTCTCTCCTCATATGGCTTCTCTTGCAGACCCTGCACCATTTAGTTGCCCTCCTCTGGACTGCCTCTATCCTGTCTATGTCCTTCGGGGATTGGGTCTCAGAACTGGACGCAGTACTCCAGATAGGGTCTCACCAACTGTCTGTACAGAGGGATAACAACTTCCTGTTTTCTTCTGCTGATGCCTCTCCTATGCATCCCAATATACCCCAGCCCTCCCTACTGCCTTCTCACATTGCTTGCTAACCTTAAGGTCATCTGATATGATTACCCCAGGTCTCTTTCCTTTTTGTTGTTGTTACTACCTCCCCCCCATTGTGTATTCTTCCCCTGGGTTCTTGTTTCCCAGGTGCATTATTTTGCAATTCTTTGCACTGAATCCTAGCTGCCATACTTCTGACCATTCCTCTAACCTCGCCAAGTCCCTTCTCATCCTTTCCATGCCTCCTCGTGTATCAACCCTGTTGCAGATCTTTGTGTCATCTGCAAAGAGGCATACTTTTCCTTCCAGTCCCTCTGTAATGTCACTTATGAAGACATTAAAAGGACTGGACCCAATACTGAACCCTGCTGTACCCCCCTAGTAACCCCTCTTTCTTCAGAGTGGACTCCATTTACAATTACCTTCTGTGTCCTGTTGTCCAGGCTACCACCCTAGGACCCACTCCCAGGCTGGTTAATTTGACTATTAATCTTTTGTGTGGGACTGTGTCAAATGCCTTTCTAAAGTCTAGGTAGGCCATGTCCACAGCCCCTCCCTGGTCTACTACTTTGGTCACCCAGTCAAAAAAATCTATTAGATTCATCTGACATGACCTTCCTGCTGTGAACCCATGCTGCCTTGGGTCCTGTGCCCCACTGGCCTCTAGGTACTCAACTATCCTTTCCTTCAGAAGTGACTACATCACTTTTCCTACCACAGAGGTCAGACTGACAGGTCTGTAGTTTCCTGCCTCTGTCTTGGTCCCACTTTTGTGAAAGGGAATCACATCCGCCTTCCTCCAGTCCTCGGGTACCACACCATCCTCCCATGATTTATTAAAAAAAGTAGCCAGTGGTTTCACTTGTTCCCCCCTTAATTCTTTTAGAATTCTGGGGTGAATTCCATCAGGCCCCATTGCTTTGTCCACCTTCAGTTTTAGGAGTTCTTGCAGAACCCTTTCTTCTGTGAAAGGACTGGGATCGACCCCCCTATCAAGAGTGCTTCTGTTAATTGGATTAGGCACTTCCCCCTCCTCTTTTGTAAATACTGAGCAGAAATATTCATTCAGTATCCCTGCTTTTTCACTGTCCCCCTCTGCCCAGCCACCGTTCATTATATTCAGCCTCACTATCCCTCCCTTTGTCTTTCTACGCTCACTGATGTACTTATAAAAGGTTTTATCCCCCTTCTTAACCGAGTTGGCTATCTTTTCCTCAGTTTGGGCCTTTGCTATTCCGACTTCCCTCCCTGCTTCCTTCTGCCTTAACTGGTACAGCTCTCTGTCCTGCTTCTTCTTGTTTTCTTATACTTTCGGAATGCTATCTTTTTCTTCCTGACTTTCACAGCCACCTCTTTTGAGAACCGTAGTGGCTTTTTCTTTCATTTTGATTTGTTTATTTGCTTCACACAAAGGCTTGTTGCCTCTTAGATGGCAGTTTTGATGATTCCCCATTGTTGCTCCACACCTCCTTCTAGCCTGTTTGCTAGTGCTTTTCTGAGGCACTCTCCCATCTTGCCAAAGTCAGCCCTCCTAAAGTCCAGTACCCTCACTTTTGTATGGCTTGACTCTGTAGCTGAGTTTAACGTGAACCACACTGTTTGATGATCACTTGTTCCCAGATGGCAACCCACTTCTAGATCAGAGATCCTCTCACTGCCCCCATTTGAGAGTATGAGGTCTAAGATTGCTCCCTCACGAGTGGGTTCCAAAACTAGCTGTCTGAAGCCTGCCACCTGTAGGGCATCAAGAATGGCCCTGCTCTTGGATGATACTGCAGCAAATGTGTTCCAGTTAACATCTGGCATATTCAGGTCTCTCATCAACAGTATCTCCTTTCTCTGCCATTCTAAGAATGCCTTCTATCATATCCTTGTCCATTCCTCCCCTGACATGGAGGTCTGTACACAACCCTGTGCAGATTGTGGTGCCCTTTCCAGTCTCCAAGGTGACCCACAGTGCCTCTTCTCCTCCCGTTTACTCTTTTGTTCAGTTGCTTTTATCCCTTCCTTTACATAGAGAGTTACTCCTCCCCTCTCTCCCTGCCTGTCTCTCCTGTAGGTTATGTACCCTGGTATTTAACATCCCAGTCATGGTTCTCTCGTGTACCATGTTTCTGTGACTGCTACGATATCCAGGCATCCCTCTTCCATCAAGGCCACCAGCTCAGAGGCTTGTTGCCCAGACTACAGGCATTGGTACTCATTACCCTTCATTTCCTGATGGCCTTACTCCTTTTTGCCCCATCCCTGTCCTTCTTGCCTTTGTCACTTTCTCCATTTACCCCTGCCCTTCTCCCTATTGACACCTCTATGTTGGTGTTTACCGCACTTACTCCTGTAATTTTTTGGGGGGAGGCTAGGATTTCCCTGCTCCTTTCCGGTGCCTCCCCACTTGGCTAGTTTAAATGCTTGCCAATGAAGCTTTTAAACCTATCACCTAGGATCCTGGTTCCCCTCCTGAACAGATGCAGCCCATCATGCCAGTATAGGCTTGCATCACTCCAGGTGGACCCCCAGTCCCCAATGAAGCCAAATCCCTGAGCTCCACACCAGTTTTTCAACCACTGATTGAATCCCATGGTGCAGAACACCCTAGCCTCTCCTACACCATAGATTGGCAGCACCTCCCAGAAGGCTACCGTGCGTGCTACTTGTCTAAGGCCCCTTCCCAATTCCACAAACTCTTCCTGCACTTCTCTAATCCCTTTCTTAGCCAGGTCATTTGTCTCTAGGTGGACAATGACATCCAGCTCCCTCCCCTGTGCAGCTGCTCTGGCAATCCTGAGGAATCGCTTCCTGTCCCTCCAAGCCATGGCGCCAGGCAGGCACCTTACCTCCCTCTCCCCTTCCTCCCCCAGTTCTACCTTCCTAACAATGGGTCCCCCACCAGGAGTTGTTTCCTTCCCGCAGGGTCCCTGCCACCCTCCTGTGGGTCTCCTTTGTGGAGGTTCCAGCATCCTCCTTGGTCTCCCACTGCGGACTCTTGGACTTTGTTGATTCCCTTGAGGTACTTGAAAGTTTCTATCATGTCCCCCCTCCCTCCTCTCCTCGAGGCTATACATATTAAGCTCCTTAAGTCTCTCTTCATATATTCTTCGGTGCAGACTCTGCACCATTTTAGATGCCCTCTTCTGGACTGCCTCCATCCTGTTTATGTCTTTGTGGAGATTGGGTCTCAGAACTGCATGCAGTACTCCAGATGGGGTCTCACCAGCTGTCTGTACAGAGGGATAACAACTTCCTGTTTTCTACTGGTGATGCCTCTCCCTATGCATCCCAGTATCCCCCTAGCCCTCCTTACTGCCCTCTCACATTGCTTGCCCAGCTTTAGGTCATCTGATATGAATACCCCCAGGTCCCTTTCCATTTTTGTTGTTGTTAGTATCTCACCCCCCATTGTGTACTCTTCCCCTAGGTTTTTGTTTACCAGGTGCATTACCTTGCACTTCTTAGCATTGAATCTAAGCTGCCATACATTTGACCATTCCTCCAACCTTGCTAAGTCCCTTCTCATCCTTTCCACCCCACCTTGTATATCAACTCTGTTGCAGATCTTTGTGTCATCTGCAAAGAGACATACTTTTCCTTCCAGTCCCTCTGCAATGTCACTTATAAAGACATTGAAGAGGACCGGTCCTAGTACTGAACCCTGCGGTACCCCACTAGTAACCCCCCTTTCTTCAGAGTGGACTCCATTTACTATTACCCTCTGCGTCCTGTTCTCCAGCCAATTCTTTACCCAGGCTACCATCTTGGGACCCACTCCCAGGCTGGCTAACTTGTATGTTAATCTTTTGTGTGGGACTGTGTCAAATGCCTTGCTAAAGTCTAGGTCAGGGCCCCTACTTTTCTGCAGCACAGTGGGATCAAGTTCTGCGGCAAGACTACCATCTGCCGCAGAACTTCTGCGGTGGTGGTTTGTAATTTCTGCGGAAGTTCTGCGGCACTAACAAACTACCACATCACAGTGTCAGCTTGTCATCCTGACTTCACTTTCATGGCAATGGATATAGCAATCAGGATGGTGGAAAGCACAGTAACACTAGTTCAAGAAATAACAGACTTATAAAAATAATTTTATGCCTAAAAAAGCAAAACAAATGTCTCTCCCTTAAGGTCCTAGCCTGTTGCATAAATGACATATGTAGAGGGGATCTTATGTGATAAATAAGGTATTTCTATATGCATGCTATCTATCCCACTAATGAGGTCGCCACTGTCTATCGCTTATATATTTGTGTGTGCTTTCTACACCACTCATGAGGTTCCCACTGTGTATCACTTATATATTTATATGCAATCTGTTACATACATACAAATGTGTGTGTGTGTGGCGAGAGAGGCAGAGATACTGTATGTGTGTGTGTGTGTGTGTGTGTGTGTGTGTATATATATTTTTTTAATTTCCATGAACTTGCATCCTCATTCATACAGGTCCCATTGGAAATAGAATAGAGGAGTTATTGCAAAACTTATTTTTCATGTCAACCTACTTACCCTGACACACTGTGTAACACCATCAAGCCATGACATGCATGTGAACTGATTGTGAGATAGAGCTCTCCAGCCTATCACAATGTGTCCACCATGTGACAGAACACTGCACCATACCTTCCCAGGCTCCGAGCAGTGATGTGTTCCACCAATCCTTGTGCAGCCCAGCCAGTTCCCAGAGCTAATCTCTGAACCTGAGTTGCCAGCACAGAAACACAATATGCTACCCTCTGGCCCAACAGCTGTCCCTGCACACAACATTTCTCCATAACTTTTAGGTGATTCTATCAACCAATGACAATATGTAAACAAAAACTAAATAAATAAATAAATAACCCTGGCAAAAGTGCTTACAGTGCAATTATTTATTTAATAGGTCTATTCTTTTAACAGGTCTACACATTATTATATTCCACTTTTCTGGACATAATTATTTTATTTTTCTTAAAAATGACAGTTAAATTCATTTTACCAGTTATTCATTTCAGATGGCATCTCTATACCTTAAAGGCACAAATAGGTCTGTACAAAGTGAGGTATGGACTTAACAAGTCTGTGCTATTGACAAGGTTTTGTTTAAGTTGGCCCTAGCGCAATAATGTAAGACTGAAAATTGTATTAGGCTGTAGTGCAGGTTGAGCAAATATCACCATGCATGATGTGCTGTGCCACCATCTCTGGCAGTAGGAGCTGTGGTAGATAGTGACTGTTCATTTCTGTTGCAGAATGCAGCCATTTCGTTAGCTAATGTATGATGTTATAGCAATGATAACATCACATTCTGAGCATATAGGGGGGTTTTGGGTATAAAAAGAGGGGAAGGGAACCAGATTCTATGGATAAACAGAAATATTAATAAAAAATCACCAAGAGAGTGAATTCTAGGCACACGAAGTTCTGGCGTGATGATTGCAAGTTCTGCGCAAAATTCTGCGACCGCAGAATTCTAGGGGCCTTGGTCTAGGTAGGCCATGTCCACAGCCCCTCCCTGATCTACTATTTTGGTCACCCAGTCAAAGAAATTGATTAGATTCATCTGACATGACCTTCCCACTGTGAATCCATGCTGCCTTGGGTCCTGTGCCCCTTTGGCCTCTAGGTACTTGACAATTCTTTCGTTCAAAAGTGATTCCATCATTTTCCCTATCACTGAGGTTAAACTAACAGGTCTGTAGTTGCCTGCTACTGCTCTGCTCCCACTTTTGTGAAGTGGAATCACATCTGCCCTCCTCCAGTCCTCAGGTACCACCCCATCCTCCCTTGATTTGTTAAAGAGGGTAGTCAGTGGTGTCACTAGTTCTACCCTTAGTTCTTTTATAATTCTGGGATGAAACCCATCAGGCCCCTTTGCTTTGTCCACCTTCAGTTTTAAGAGTTCTTTCAGAACCCTTTCTTCTGTAAATGGGCTGGTATCAACTTCTCTATCCAGAGTGTTTCTATTGTTTGGTTTAGGTACCTCCCCCCTCTTCATTCATGAATACTGAGCAAACATATTTGTTTAGTATCTCTGCCTTTTCACAGTCACCCTCTGCCCACCCCCCTCCCCTTTATTAAGCCTCACTATCCCACCCTTGGTCTTCCTTCGCTCCCTGATGTACCTATAAAAGGTTTTATCTGTGTTGGCTATCTTTTCCTCAGTTTGGTCCTTTGCTGTTCTGACTGCCTTCCCAGCTGCCTTTTGCTTTAACTGATACAATTCTCTGTCCTGCTCCTTCTGTGATTCCTTGTACTTCCTGAATGCTTTCTTTTTCTCCCTAACCTTTCCTGCCACCTCCTTTGAGAACCATAGTGGTTTCTTACATTGTTTTGTTTTATTTATTTGCTTCACACAAAGGCTTGTTGCCTCTGTGATGGCAGTTTTGATTATTCCCCATTGTTCTTCTCCCCCTCTTTTCTGTCCATTTGCTAGTGCATTCCTTAGGCACTCACCCATTTTGGCAAAGTCAGCCCTCCTGAAGTCCAGCACCTTTGCCTTTGTATAGCTTGACTCTACTGCTGTGTTTATTGTACATCTTTTTTGATACCTGTTACATATGCATTAATTTCTCCTCATAACTGTTTAAATGCAAGAATTAAGAGATCTCTGTTAAGACTAGATTGTACACTTCTTTCACATTATTAATTTTTTTTATGTTTTTTTGCTTATTTTTTTTTCCCTTTGGCCAACTGTTAATTGTTTTGTTTTAAGGCTATGTATTCAGAATGATAATATGATATGTTTTGATTCTTTATTTCAATAAAAAATTCCCCTACTCTGCCAGTAGGGGGAATCCTTGGCTGTTACTCTCAGGATGGCCACTTCGGAGGAGCAAGTAGAAAGGATGGATGTCGAAACAGCAGGAAAGAAGGCCTCCCCCCCCCACCGCTTTGTCTACCCAAGAGGCCATTGATGTGGAATTAGCTGTTGCAAACTTCTCAGAGGAAGAAGATTTAACTATGGGTTCTGAAATTTCCATTCCGTATGAGATTGTTACGAGTGATATCAGTGGTTCTGCTCTGCATACAACTGCATCTGTAAGTACAATCTCACCACAGGTGCAGCGGGATGAGAAGCTACAGAAAAATGCCAGCCTGGTGGTACTGAGGGTTGAGGCACTGGATGCCACACCTTGCACCACACCAGCAACCCGGGGTTGGGAGCGGCCTCAGGTGCTAGGGCTCCGTAAGGTAGGAGGAGAATCAAGCATCCCAAGGACTGCTCTCCTCCTCCGAGGAGGGTGGGAAGGGATGACCGCGACAGAACTGGCTCCTGGCAGTGACTGGGGGCTGTTGCAGGGCGCAATCAGTTGTGGAACTGATGTAGGCTGATGTCGGATGCGCCGGGCATGGACGCGTGCACGGAGAGTCCTTGGTGTCACTGCATGCCTGCATCATGGGCAGAAGGCAACAAAAAAGGAAAAAACCCATACCAGTCCCTATGTATAGGAGAAAGGCGGGATCAGTGGAGCACTGAGTCATCCTGCTGCTAACATTCTGCCTAATATGGTTGTCATGGAGACTCCTCCTTCCCCCATGGATGCAGCTGTTAATTTGGAACCGGGGGATATTGTCACTGTGGCTGGCAGTGAAAACGGGTCTCGGCCCGTGTGCCAACAGTCATTTCCCCTGGATTCCCAACCAAGTTCTTCCATCTTTGCAGTTGCCGCTAAGTTTAAAAAGCAGCGGTCTGGTCCTGGGAAACAGGCCCGCGTTCTGCAGACGTGGCCTGCTTCTTATGACTCTGCCAAAGTAACCTATTCCTTTGTGGATAGACAGCACATTCAGGACTGGGGTATGTGTGTTCTTGAAAACTCTTCTAATACCCCTGATGCAGCTTCTGTAACTCCAGCAATTTACATACAGGACTTGGTCCCCTAAACAAGCACTTAAACAGGCGGGATGGATGCAGGAATCATTGGGCTACTGGATTCCTGACTCAGAGGATCTCTCCTTTCACAAAATGATCTCGGATCTCCCTACGACTGTGGCCACCAACCCAGGACAGGAAATGAGCTCCAATGCACCCCAGGGTAATGACTCTAATGATGTTATTTTTTAACCTTATGTTACTTCCAGACAGAATGCTGAAACTGTGCCTGCTAATGTTGTTCCCCATATTCCTCTCCCTAATGCTATTTTACTGATTGAGGGGGAACCTATGCGCTTGAGCCCAAGTGCAGAAATGTTTCATAATTCACAAGATAACCCATCTCTAGAACCCATGTTTAAGCTGTCAGACCTGTTTGCGAATAAAGGTGAACCTGCCCCTAGACGCAACGCTGTCAGACTACTTTACAAAGGAGGGTTAGAACCCCCCCCCCGATAGACTTTTTGTGGCTAGATACTTACTAAAATCCTCCAAGAAGTTCTTTTCTTCTGAGATATTTGCCCTCATGTCCCTGAGCAACAGGAATTATGATGTTAGTTCTAAAAATGTCTCCAGCCTGGATCGGTTCTAGTCACAGAATCAGACGCTAAAAAACAAACCCATCTGGATTCCCTTTCATGCTATTTCCTTGACTAAACCTCTAGCAGAGTTCATTAAAGTAATTGTAACCCCCTTGTTACCCGAGGTTACTAGAATCCCAGTAAGACCTAGTGGTAGGCAGGGAAGGCAGCTTGTGAAACTCCAGTTAAATAGGTTTCACGCTGTCTCACTCTGTTCTCGGTCTCAGCTGAGACAGAGGGATGACATCACCATAGAACTGTCGCAGCTCCATGAGTCACAATGGAATCTGCAGCAGGGAGTTGGAATAGAACATTGGGAGGTTTGAACAGTAGTTTGTGGTCAGTTGGAGTTGGGAGCTTGCTGAGGGAGCAGCACAGCAGCTCTGGTTAGGCTCTTGGAGCCTCAGCCCTGACATAGGGCTACAGTCAGAAAAAAGGTGTGTGTTTCCACCTTAAGAGAGACACACAAAAGCAGTTTGTAAGTGGTGAAGACTGCTGATTCGGGTCTCAGTGCCCCCTCCCTCCAGGGATGGGGGCAGGAAAGGGTTTCCTGCATATTCCAGGGACAACCCCCTGGTTCTGCTACTAGTGGAGAAGCTGCCTATTTGTTCAAGAGTTTTTGGGAAACAAGAAGACTTGTGAATCGCCTGTGGGGCACCTGCAACTGGAGGGTGAGTTTCTGCTCTTCCTAAAGGGCCTATGTTTTTCACCCTGGGAATTGTGTGATAGTGGGGATTGGACTACTGAAATAGTGGGGAGCCTAGAGTAATAGGCTTAGCCAAAAAGTAAAAGTATGTTCAAGTCCAGCACTTATGGGAAGTCAAAACATGTAGAGGAGATGTGACATACGTCTACCCAGTAATTCTACATTGCCAAGCTTTCAGTAAAAGAGTTGTTTAGTTTCCAGAGAAATGGCCGGGTATGGATTGTGGGAGCTGGAGGTGGGAGATCCCCCATCTTTAGTGACCAGGTCCACCTCTACAGATTTGCTCTGTGGATTTCTACTTTGCCTCATGCACTTGGCCAGTGATGAGGGAAGTACCCAGATGTGGGATTGGAAGGAAAATTCCCTCTAGGAGTCAAAGGCTCTAAGGTGGTTTGGGAGCCACAACAGGAAAACTGGTTCATTTCCCAAAATGGACCACGGATCAAGTGGCCGGCAGGGGAGCCGGGCCCGTGGGGAAAACCCAAGTAGTGTACAAGTCGTGCTGTGTACCCAAAGCTGCATGCAAGTCTGGGCTGTGTGCCTGGTGGGTTCAGAGCCTGAGGGCTGGAAAGTGAAGAAGTGTTCTGTTGTCTCTAATCTGCATTACCAGGAATGTAGCCCCATGGGGGTCCGTCTATGCTTTGTTTGTTCAGCTTGGATGTGAATAAAAGCCACACTGTAGAATCTCATTCCTGGTTCTGGATATTACAGTTATTGTTTCCTGTGTTCGGATTTACTTGGGTGCCCCTGTGCAGAGTAGCCAAACCTAGGCCCCCTGTGCCGAGTAACCTAGTCCTCCCCGAACCCAGTCCCCACTAGGTACTGCTGTCAGCTTCAACAGCATGTCACCTGTCATTTTGCGAAAAAGGCAGGGGTCAGGGGTTACAAAATGTTCAAAAATGGAAGGGTCAACATAGAGGACATTTTGTTCTGGCTGCGTCAAAGATGTGAGATTTTACGGAAACCAACACCAAATCTTGATAGTGAGCAAATATGGGATGGGAGTCGGAAAGTCAAGGTAAAGCTTTTCTCCACTAACACAGGCCCAGTCCATCTTCCAAGCTCCTTTTACTTGGGGAAAGACCGGGGATCCATTTTTTTATAGTGGACAACCATGGACCTGTTTCAAGTGTGGGTTTAGGGTGCATCTTAGTTCAGCATGTGATACTTCGTACTGTAGTCACTGCTTCCTCTTGTTTAAACCTTTTCAAATGCAACCTGTGCAAACGGACCAGGCATGCCTATGGGCGGTGTCCCTGGGCATCCCATAACAAGGAAGATTGTCCTTCGCATGAAGGTTTAATTTACATGGCACAACACCAGCAAGCAAAGCATGTTGCTGACCTAGCTAACAGCAATGTGGAAAACATGGACGCTTCAGTAACACCAGACCCTCCAGATCAGGAGCCCGCTGGCCACAATCCTGATCTGCTTTAATCAGCAGAACTGCTATTACCCCCTCCCAGCAAGAAAATACAGAAAGAAGTGAGTCAGAAATGCTCCCCCACCCCAGACAGAAAGAGTTACCTTTCAAAGTTGTTTCTCAAAAGAAAAGAACTAGAAAAGGGAGAACTGTATCAGGTGGTAAAACATTTGGGACCTAGTCTGGATTTGCTTTCTGGTTCCCTGCAGATGGACAACAAGTATGCTCCTCAGGCTTCAGAAGGAACAGACAGTGATTCGGAAGAAGGCACTGACTCCTCCTCTGTTGCATCTGTGACTGACTCAGAAAACTGTAGTGGGGATTCAATTGCCAAAAGAAATGGGCAGCGTAGACCTTCCAAACCCTCATGATTCTGACTCTATAGTTCTTATACTTGACACCTCAGTTCACCTCCTCAAACCTCACTGCATGCACTCCCTATCAGTAACTATCTTAAACATTAATAGTATTAAAGGTCAGAGGAAGCAATTAGGGCTCTATTTTCCCTACATGAATTTCACAGTGATATCATTTGTCTTCGGGATACCCGTTTAAAATCTAACCTCAAGTTGCAGCAGGCTTCAAAAGCCTGGCCATTTGTTTCACCTTTTTGGTCCATGGATACTGATGCTTGTGATGGTGTAGGTATCCTTTTGTCCAACCCCTCCGTCAAAGTGTCCAGATTAATAGACATCCATCCTGGAAGGGCTTTGTTGTTAAATATTTCCTTTAATTCTGAAAGATTTCGCTTAATTGCGATCTACGTCCTCAAATGAAGGCCCAAGGGGTAATCCTATTTAAGAAAGTCCAGCCATATCTCCACTCATCCAGACTTCTCATATGGTTGCGAGATTTTAATTGTGGTTTGGACATGTCAGATAGAGGCCTGCGGACCTCTAAATTATTTGATGATTCTTCTGTGTTAAAACAAATCCTTAGCACCTCTAGTTTAGTAGATGCTTATAGGAAACATCACCCCACTGGGGGGTTCACTTATTTCAGAGGGCCCCTCAAAACTTGAATAGATTACATTTTCATATCTGCAGTGTTAGAGGTTTTGAATATTGCCAACCATCCTAGTGAATTTTCAGATCACATGGCTATTAAAATGCAGACCTCATGGGATAACGCCCCCTGTTGCAAAAAGAATAAATGGAGGCTAACCAAAGCTTTATTAGAGGACCCTAAAATGAGAAAAATGTGGTCTAAAGACTGGGTAGCTAGACTCTCAATGGCAGAATTCTGTGACTCCATTTTAGAATGGTGGGAGGACACTAAGAAGATCTGGCAGTCCCTTTTTCAGCAGAGAGCTCATTAGACCTCCAATAAAGATTATATCCAATATTTACAGTTAGGACACCATCTGCAACATCTCGTGTCGCAAGCAGAAACATCTACACAAGACTATGGTCCAATAATTAGTGGTACCAAGAAGAAGATGGCAGAGTGTCAATATAATAGAGCTAAATCCCTGAACCAGGAACTACAATTTAGTACTCGAGTTCATAAAAACTCTTTAGACTCTTATGAAGAGTGTAAAAAGAGGGTGGAGAGTAGATTTATTACAGAACTTGTCTATCCAATAGGACATCTGGTACATCCCCCCCTCCCCACGTCCTTTTGAAGGTTGTAGAGACCCATGTCGAAGATTTGTTTGGAAGTTCCCCACAGGTAGTAGATCCGCATAAGGTGTTAGCCTCTCTAGATTTGCCCCAAGTTACAGCTCAGGATGCTAAGTCTCTGACTCTAGGCATATCCTTGGATGAAGTTAAGATAGCCATTTCACAGTTACCATTACACTCTGCCCCTGGGTCTGACAGGTTAGGATCAGGTTTTTACAGGTCCTTCAGTGATGACCTTGCCCCTGTTTTGGTGATTTTGTTTAATTATATTTTACAATCCTCAAATTACACTCCCTCCATGCATGAAGCCATATTAGTCCTTCTGCATAAAAAAAAGGGCCTAAAAATATTATTGGTAATTGGCGGCCCCTTAGTCTACTCAACACTGATCTGAAAATTCTAAGTAAAATACTGTTAGCAAGGTTATCCAGAGTAGCGAAATACCTTATCAGTCCCCCGCAGACTTGTGCTACCCAGGGTAGGAGGCAGCAGAATAATTTGATCATTCTAAAGGAACTTTTCTTTAAAGGAGAATGAGGGCAACTCCAGGGCATCATTCTTGGCCTTGATCAAGAAAAGACCTTCAACAGACTTTCCCACCAGTACTATTTTCTGCTCTCACAGCATTTGGGGTGCCCAATATTTTCATATCCTGGGTCAGGCAGATGTATAGTGGGGTTTCTATTATAGCCAATGTTAACTGGTGGTTTGGCAGAAAAATTCCAGTGTGTAGGGGCGGTGCGGCAAGGATGTCCACTTCGTCCTCTACTGTATGTTTTCAGTATTGAAATATTAATTTGAATGTTGACATGTAACAATGACATTGAAGGTATTATTGTTTCTTCTAATACACCTCCAGTGAAAGTACTTGCTTATGCTGACAATTTAGTTTTAACAGTAGCCCCAATGTTTCTTCCGTGTCCCTAACTAAAGTACTTTCCAACTATGTTGGAATTTCAGGTTGGAAGATAAATATTGATGAATGCAAAGGGGTCACCATAGGATCCACACCCTTGCCTTCTGCAGGGTACATTACTGGGATACAAGTTTCTAACCTCCCTATTACAGTCCTAGGTATCGAATTTGGGCCAGGTAACATCTCTACTCTGAACTGGGAAAAAAGGATAGCTCACGCTAATAGACTGGTTAATAGTTGAAAGGGTCAGCAAATTTCTAAGAAAAAGAGGGTTGTTCTGATTACAACATTATTAATCCCGGTATTCCTATATTTAAGTTATATTTTTCCTGCCTCACAGGGAATGTTTACACGGTTATACAGCATATTTTTTCAAGCTTTCTGGGGGTCTCACTTGAATTCAATTAAAAGAGAATTTACTTATCGCCCAGTAAGTAAAGGTGGAGTAAATATGATACACCCTGTTGCATTTTATTACAGCCTATTCTTATCTCACAACTTTGGTCCTGCTTTGAAGCCAGGAAGATTGACATGGAAAATCTTAGTAGAGTCCTTGCTTCAGCCTTGCCTCCCTTTGTGGGAAGCCCAGACTTTTGTCTAAGTTATTAATCCCCCAATATGGACTTGACTGTATTAAATTATCCTTGAAATGGGGTCTAACCTCCACTCAACTTTTGACAATGGATAGGAAATTGCTTTATAATCACATATAACAGTCAGATGTAGAATTCCCAGGTTGTCCAGTACCTGTGATAAAGATAGTGCTGCAACAATTAACTAACCCAAGAATTCCTCCCTTCGAGTGAGACTGCACCTGGTTATGCACCTATGGGAAATTAAGTGTCAAAGCCAACAACAAGCAGAAGCAGCTTGCGGATTGATACTGCCCCCGGGAGGGATGCGGTCAGACACTGGAAACACAGCAACATCTTTTTTTGACCTGTGGGTATATACAATCCTTTTGGAGTCTCCTTGCAGATACATGGCAAGAGCCCCTTTTTTCTAATTTAGACTATCAGACTTTAATTTATGGCCCCTCAGACAGCTCTTTTTCCAAGTATCATGCGGATACAATATTTATTAACTTGGTTCTTATCAGGCATTTCATATGGTAGACATGTTGGATGTTTGTTTTACAACAAAGACTGATATCACATTCTGAACTCCTATACAATATCAGAAATGCTATGAGTAGAACCATGCAGTTGGATATGACTTGCTTCTCAGCTGAAAAAGTTAGGCATTTACGGCTTCACTGTGACACTTGGTGTATTTAACAAATCATACTGTGGTTTATTGTAACCAGTGTATTTATCTGGATATGTAATTGTTAGTCACTGTTCAAAGGTTTGCTTATTTACAATGTATTTGTTTGTAATGAACTCCAAACTTCAATAAAATTCCCCTATTCTTTTCGAGAAGTGCCATGGGATCATTAACACCCACCTGAACTACCACTAGAACAGGCAGAAGGGACCTCAGTTTAACATCTCATCTGAAAGACGGCACCTCAGGAGTACAGCACCCCCCTCATGCTGCACTACAGTGTCAATATTGGGATTTTCACACAAGTGCCTGGTGTGGGGAGGAACTCTAAGCGAGGAACTAGCTTTGTGTAACTGCAACCATCCTGTTGTCTGACTGTAAAGGAACCTATCAGGCTAGGAAACACTGTAGTGAGTAGGGTGGTAATGTGCTATGTAGGGACCCTCCAAAAGGAAGCAGGGGATGGGTATCTCTTGATGAGCCATTACATCATGGAATGAGACATTGGAAGAAAGTGATAAAAACATAGACTCTGCTGGCAAAAAAGGGCCGGTTGGCCCACCCAGTCTACCCATTTTTTGCTACCTTCATTTGCAGACCCTAGTTAATCTATGACACTTTCTCTCCCCTCCTCCCCTTACCTCTATGATTCCCATATCCCTATCCCAGGCATTTTTGAACCCCATCACAGTTTTCACCCTCACCACCTCTTCTGGGAGGCTGTTGCAGGAATCTACTACTCTTTCTGTGAAGAAATACTTTCTCACATCTCTCCTGAATCTACCCCCTGCAGTTTCATAGCATGTCCCCTTGTTGCAAAGCTCTTTTTTGGGGGACAAATACTCCCTTCCTGTATCTTATTTACCCCTGTGAGGTATTTAAAGGTCTCTACCATATCCCCTCTCCCTTCTCTCTTCCAGGGTGTACCTATTGAGCTACTTTATCTTCTCCTCATAAGGCTGTTGATGCAGACCCTGTACCATTTTAAGTCCCCTGTTCTGGAACTCCTCTACTCTGCCTATATCCTTCCTGAGATGTGGTGTCCAGAATTGGAAACAGTACTCAAGGTGGGGCCTTACCAGTGATCTATTTAGGGGCAACACCACTTCCCACTTTCTGCTGGTGATACCCCTTCCAGTGAACCCCAGCATTCCACTAGCCCTCCCGGCTGCCTTCTTACATTGTCTGGCCACTTTTAGGTAATCTGACATGATTACTCCCAGGATTCTTTCCTCCTGGTCATTGTCAGTAATGCTTCACCCATACTGTACTCCACCCCTGTGCTTCTGTGTCCCAAGTGAGCATTAAAGAAGAAATTCACTTCATACTTACCGTGATTTCCTTTTCTGTTAGCTCCAACATTGTCAATGGGTAATCATTACAACTGGGTATAATGCACCCCTACCAGGCAAATGGCACAGTCCAAGCTTTAGAATGTTGGGCACCTAAGGATTCCTTGCACTATCAACAGATCCCCAGTTATTACTTACTACGCGGTGCCATAAGAGCTACACAGAAAACATAATCAAAAACTAATCACATATTTACCATAATAAAAAACTGTCTTACCTTTCTATCCAGCCTTCAGGGAAGGAATACATTTTATAGACCCACAAATGATACCTGAAGTATTTGTCTCTTCTTGACAAGAGAACATGCCAATTTAAGGCACGTCCCAGGCACCACATGTGTCTCCAACGTCACCGTCTGTGAACTGAAGCTAATATATAATGAGACATGTGCTCTTGTCATCTTTTTTTTTTTAAAGCAGAGAACTAAACTGCAACAGAAAACATACCTCAATTACCCAACGAAACCTGTTAACCTGCAGTCACAGAAAATTAATAAATTAGCATATAAATATACATATCAGAGTGCGGTGCAGCAAGATAGAGAGGGAGATCCACACTGGGGATTTTACTAAAAAACAGACCTCTCTCCTAGCATACAGGATAAGATTCTCCCTCAGAAGCCAGGCTCCTAGGTGGGTCCATTGACAATGTTGGAGCTAACCGAAAAGGAAATTATGGTAAGTATGAAGTTAATTTCTTCTTTCTGTAATGCTCCACATTGTCAATGGGTAATCATTACTACTAGATTCTAAGACGCAGTACCGAGACAAAAAAACGGGAGGGGGGAGAATGTTATGCCGTACGCCTGATGTTTCAGAATTACTTGTGAACTGTTTCCTGCAACACTCTGTGACCTAAAACTGCATCAGCAGAACTCTGAACATCCAATTTATGTTTCCTGAATGTGTGGACTGAGGACTATATCGTTTTCTTGCATAGTTCTGAAACTGTAGTTTCACCACTCACCACCCAGAAAGTTGCCCTTGCCCTGATGGAGAGAGCCTTGATAAGAGTCAGAGGCCTCTTCTTTTGTGCCACATAGGCCTTAACAACACAGACCCCCACCCACCTAGCTAGAGTGGGTTTAAGGGCCATTTGTCCTTGTTTGGCTGGCCAAAATGCACAAATAGACCATCTGACTTATGAAATTCAGACGTACATTTATGGTATGTCATCATGGTGCAAGATAATTAAAAACTTGTACAACTCCTTCCCTTGAAAAGAACAGGCTGTGGACAGTCAGACAAATCTATGCCCTGGACTTCTGGAAGGCGATACTCACATGAGGGACAAACACCATTCTGAATATCACCTGTCTTTATGCCAAACAAGGTATGGCTCCTTAACAGGAAGTCTGAAAAAACAAAACATCTAGTTAAAGTGGATGAGAGTGGTTCAGGGAACTCCTTATGGCTCCTTAGCAGGAAGTGGATGGGATTGGTTCGGAAAACTCCTTGTAAGGCGCATTCAGAACCCTGAGATCCCACAGCAAGCCAGATCTGACAGCAGACGTGTCCTACAAACACGCGCTTATGAGATCCTAAGCCAAAAAAAAAAACCCTGGACTGCGAGTAGAACCTGGCCTCTCCATGAACTCAAGGCAACTCTGTCTGCCTTCTTAGAGAAAAATTAAAACTTTTCAGAATGGGGCCACTGAAGAAGAAAACTTTTACAACTGGTCCAAGAGAAAGGGAGAGATGGCCCCTATCGGAGCATAGTCTGCAGACACAGAGAATTTCTGGCAGCCATTAAGGAGTTAATTGGTCTATCTTTACTTTTGATGGCCTCCTCCACTCAGGAGAGAAGGCGCGAGCTCTATCATTCCTGGATTTTTTTGGGTTGAGCGAGAGATACCCTAAGCATGTCTCTGCACACCAGAAAGCGCAAGAGTGCTTGCTGAACAAGATCCTCAAGTCCAAGAACTACAGTCTACTTGGCCACTCAGCAGGAAACAAGGAACAGCTCCCTCCAGAGCATCCTCATTACAATTGATTATCATCCCAGTATCCTTTGCGAAAAGGTATCAATAGAGGGAAATACGCTCTCTGAAGGCCCATTCTTGAGGAAGCGCAGCCACTGCTCTTGTCTATGATCACCTACGAGACCAAAGAGCCTTCTCAGATCTGAACCCTGCCCTGGAGGAACAGATTGATATGAGGTCAACCAAAATGGTTGAACAAGGGTCTGAAAACACCTCTGATCCAACTTCCACTGCACAGGATGAACAGACTGCAACTTAACCAGTCCGCTTAAAGGTTAAACACCTTCCAGTGAACCCCAGCATTCCACTAGCCCTCCCAGCTGCCTTCTCAGATTGCCTGGCCACTTTTAGGTAATCTGACATGATTACCCACAGGACCCTTTCCTCTTTGTCATTGTCAGTAACGCTTCACCCATATTGTACTCCATCCCTGGGTTTCTGTGTCCCAAGTGAGCATTAAAACCCAGCTGCCATACCACTGCTCCAGTTATTTTCAAATCTGTGCCCATCTGGTTCCACCCCCCCCGAAATCTTTTGCTAAAGATGCAGAAAAGAAAGACATTTGAGGAAAGTTTGCCACTCCCTGAAGAATGTGGAAAAGGTCAGTGAGCAGTTCAAATGGAGAACTATGCATCAAAGGACCTTTAGTCAGGTTAGGAAGGAGTTCTCAAAATGGACTATGGATCCAAGGACTCGCAGATGGAGCTCAAAGAAGAAGCACCCAGGAGCTAGTGATGAAGAGAGATCCTTTAAAATGACTGTATCGTCAACAGGTATAGCACTGTTTGCACTGTATGGATACAGCAACTGCCAGAGTTGGCCACTCTCCCCAGTAATCCACCCCCCCCCCCAGAGTTGATAATCTATAAATCTGGGGGGGGTGCAGGTGCTTTGAGCTAAGCCCCCTGCAAACAGCTACTGCCTTGAAGAATCAGGTGCTCCCCCTCCACAGACAGGAGAACCGGATGGGGGTTGCTGAGCAACACAGTAAGTGGAAAAAGAACCCATGGCTTAAGGCAGCCCTCTGCTTCTGACTACTCAAACAAACAGTCAAAATGTGCCCCAGTGCATGGTGTGCCACCGTGGTCAGTCAGCACATTTGCCAGGTCATGTGCTCGCCATCTGCAAATTTGTGTCACTGTAGGATCTGTCGACACTTTGTTGCCAACAAGACTTGGTGGAACCCATCAACAGCAGCATGGGCCCAGGTGCCAAAGTTGCCAGCCTTGTCTTGGATGTACAGTGTGTCAAGAGATACTGAGAGATTCCACAACTGGGTGTCCAGTAACATTCTGGAAGTTGTAGGGCTGACCCAAGCTAATGCACTGTGCACTGTGGTGTAAGGGACGCCAACTGTAAGTCCCCCCACATTAGCTGCTTAGCTTTATGGGCTTTCAAGACCCCTACAGCTACCCCCTCCCAGAAGTCATTTATTCCTTCACTCTCTGGTCTCTGAAGATATGGACTGTTAAACTTAGAAGCCAGCAGGGCAGCCCAGCAGTCAGCAGCAGGAGTCTGGAGTGGAAGTTAAGCCATGGCTCTCACTGATATCATGACTGCTGCTGCACTTAATGACCTGTGCCTTCAGCCCCAAGACTGTGCTGTGGGACTGAGGCTGTGTCAGAAACAAGCACACAACAGATCCCCAACCCCTGAAAAGCAGCAGGGTAGGGAAAGGTAATCCTAAGGGCCAAAGCGTCGTACTTGCAAGTGCGTGCATGTACACTTTGGGAGAGACAGTCTCTGCTGCTGGCTGTCTTCGCCTACAAACACCCAAATTCATAGAAACATAGAACATGTTGCCAGAAAAAGACCATTGGTCCATCTGGTCTGTCCCATTAAACCATATCCTACCCAGGACCTGCTGTCTAGTTGGGGTTTTTGGCCTTTGCCTACCCACCTTATCTCTGCCCTACTGCTATCCCCAAGTAATTATTAAGCTTTTTCCTCAGTCCCAGCTGTGTTTGAAACCATTAATGCTTCTTACATGCGATCAAATGCATCCGTGTAGGACGGCTGCACTCAAGTGAGCTCCGTAATGGCCTTCACCCCCAAACTGCGCATTTAACATTGTTTAACTCAATACCTTGCTTTTTTGGGATATTTTCATGAAAGCTTATGGTCGCATTGCCTGTAACACTGATTTTGTCTCGCTCATACTCATTTAATCTCTGAATTGACATCAGTGTGGTGAGGCAGTGAGCTATGCTGGACAGCCTCCAAACTAGCGCCGGAAGCAATAATAGCAATGATTTCTTAACAACTCTTCTCTGTGCACTTAGCAGCTGATACTATGACGGAAAGGTCTGTTTTCTTTAACTCTTTGTGAACCACCTCCACATAAGATTAACATGGACATGGAGAATGAGTTTATGCTCACAGACCAGGCTCTGCCTGTCGAGAGAACCAAAATTGTTACTAACACAAAACCCAAGCAAAAAAACTTTAAAAGGCCAATGCTAGCCCCACCTGTCATTCCAGAAATTGAGTCTGACAACATTGTGTTAATCTCAGCTAATAACCTGCTCAGAGTTGTCCACTTTGACTTGATAATGCAGGAAATGTCAGCTATAAAAATTACTGTTTTAGAAAATCTTGCTGGCTTTCATAAATTACAACAAGAATCCGAAGAGCATAAAATTTGTATATCTGATGCTGAGATTCACATTAGTAGCTTAGATGACAAAGTGAACATTGACCAGCTGGCAAGGGTTTTGTTAAATAAAAGGATATCTAAATTTGAAGCTAAAGATGAAGATCTGGAAAGTAGAAGCAGGAGGAACAACATCAGAATCTTTGGATTGAAGGAAGGTCTAGAGGGCAGTGATGCCATCTCTTATGTTAACAAACTTTTAATGTGTATTGCTGGACCACCTCCTAATGACACAAACTACTCTATAGAAAAAGCCCATAAATCCCTCAAACATACACCTGGCCCAGACGACAGACCTAGAGCAGTGTTTTTAATCTACTGTTCGTCCAAAAAAAATGCATGTTCAAAAATCACTGAGGGACAAGCAGTTTACTGAATATGATGGCTGCAGGTTTAAGTTTTATAATGACCTGCCTCCTGATTTGATCAAAAAGAGATGCCTTTTTTTCCCAGTGAAAAAGCAGCTTAGAAAAGCAGGCATCAAGTATAGTTTATTATTTCCCACACTGTTCAGAGTTTGAACCTTGGTTGGCCCAAAGGATATAATGGTTTTGAAGTTGCATTTTGCAAAGGCAAACCTTCGTAAGGATTTACTTCACATTTTCAAGGACTCTGATTTTGGAAATGCTTGAGGAGTACATCCTGGATGCTAACATGTCTGTTTAGGTATTACTCAGCCTTTCTTTGAGTGGCTGTTTCAGGCATGCTACGCGTGTCTTACTTCCCTGAATTGGTTCAATCTGTAAAAAAAGATGTTATGTGCAAATACCTGGGCTGCAGCTTTTTGATTGTTGTGGTCAGTCATGGCACAAAACCTCTGCATTCTGCTGTTTTGTTGGTCTCATGTAAAGTACCTCAGTCTCCTGTGTGTTAATAATTTGTTTAAATTCGGCCATATAAGTGATACTGGGAGATCACATTGCTGATGGCCCTGTGGGTAGTAGGAGGAGCCGCTGATGTTCAATTAAGCACTGCTAACATCTGGTACAGCATATGCTAATTGTATCTCTTTACAATATGTAAATATGTATGGCTTACTCCTGCAGCATGGGCTCGACTTGAAATTTACAGGTACTAATATGAGGAAAGGATATTGTAATAAATTCTAAATGTTTTTAACTTTTGGTTGTTTGTGACAATGGGGAACTGCAATACTTGGTTAGTTAGTTAGTTTTAGTTACTTTTATTATTTCAGCACTGTTTGGTGTTAGGGCAGTGGAGTTTTGCTTGGGACGTCTGAGATGAAGCATAGAGGTTTTAATGGATGTACCTATGCAGGTGCTTTATTCCACATATTTTGAGACTCAATGCAAGTCCTTCTAATCACAGTCTATGACCTAAAACTTACTTTGGTCTTCCATGCGAGATCTTATTGAATTTTCAGAGACAGCGCTACTTTTTAACGTGTACTCATAAACTGACAGCATCTGTTTAAAATGACATCTCATGCCATGGTTGCTGCTGAGCACTCTCCAGTCAGCTCCTTGAGCGGTTCTCGCTGTCTGAGGTCAAAGGTTGTCAGCTCATGCAGCTTCCAGCATGACTTGTTGTTGCTGACCAATGAGAAATGTGCCCAATCTTTTCTGACTCTACTTAACTCACGCTGTATTAATACATGAGATTTCTTTATAGTTTTAGCTACCCTGTTTGTTTTAACCTTTTTTTTTATTTCTGTTACCCTTACAGTGATATTTATTATTAATAAGCAATTTTTAAATTTGTTCTGTTCTAGCTAATAATAGTGCTAAGTGGAGTTATCTGGCTCAACTATCCTCTGAGTATCAGGATGAGAATAAGAAGCCTGACTCAGCATCTCTAAAGTAAGATACAGTACCACCTCTGTATATTATACAGAGAGAAGCCTTAATACCCTTATTATGGAATTATTTCCTTTTAAAGATTTCCTCAACTATGTTTTGGGAGCTCCACATGTGTTTTTTATATAGCCATCTGATAGTGACACCCATACCAAATTATACCTCTTATGGACAAGATGTATTTAAGGTATTTTACCTTTTGGTTAAGTGCATGTGATTACTGTATTGATGTATGTGTTGCATATTGGTACTTTTATTTTTGTTGAAATGGACTTTTAACACAATAAAATATTACTGATAAAAAATACCTGGTATAGAGGGGCTGTGGCCATATTAAAGGGACTGTCTTTTATTCCTGATTTTAGCTTCCAATGATAGTTCTCTTATGGGCTATTGACCTAGTGGGTTGTAAATTTATGTAGTTCTCTTTTTAAGGGGGTGGAGGTTGATGGAGCTCCAAGGATGTGCAGTCATTTGTTTGAGCACATCCAAAAATAATCATGGGGGGTAGTCCATGTTTTTTGCCTAGTCCTGTGTTCTGTATCCCTATTATCCCTTTTGTTAACTGTTGGGTGTTGGGCTGAGGGCAAACCTGAGTAAATGATACATTTGATTGTTCAATTTTATGCAAATTTGCTTAGTTTAAGTCACGTAATTTCCTGCTTCTGTTCTTTTCTATTTTCTTTTCCTTCTTGGACAGAGGCATGTGCAGAAGTTGTGAACAAGGGGGGGATCCTAACAAAGTTTGGGGGGTCTGGGGGCATGCTCCCCCAGGAAATGTTTGGAACAAATCACTGTAAATGGTGAATTTTCCTGCATATTACAGTTAGGCAAGATACATTATAGCCCAAAGCACAAACAGGTGTGCACAACTGGAATGGAGCCTGGTGCTCTGCTGGGGGTAGTAGCTAGCCCCCGTAAATCCAAAGAGAAAAAGTTCAGGCTAGCAAAGCACTCACCAATCTTCCAAAATAATAAATGTAGGACTAAGAAATATGTTAAAAACAATTCTCCACTTTTATTGCAAGTAATTAATAGATGCACGTGGTGTGGGCTCTCTGCCACACCAAAACCCCAGCGCTCAACAAAAATCTTCCTCGGGAGGCAGTTTTACTGTGGCAAAATAGTCCCTTTTCTATAGTGTCCTGAACAAACCAATTGTCTGCCACTTGCTGTTTTAAATACATACAATATAGACATGTTAATTCATAATTTAGATTTAAGTGGCTATGGTGGGATTCGAACAATGATAGACAAAATGCAACACAATGGAACATAAGAAACAAAAAGCAAATCATTATAGAAAAACATACATATCAGGCAGAATTGCGCTAGGGAAGATGTTTGAAAAGCAGTCTCAGGAATTGTACAATAGATTCATACAAAGGGGCTAAAAAAGGCTGACATTTGACAATGCTCTTGAAATAGTTAAAAACATGGAAAGGGACTCCCTTGTTAGAAGCAAAGATTTAGGAACAGCATGACAACAGATCTGTCTGTTTTATAACAAAATACAATGGGGCATGGGGAACACCCTTACAAAGTACTGTCCCATTCTTCTTAGGAGGCAGTACAGCATAGTGGTAAAGAGCACTGAGCTGCAAACCTGGAGACCTGGGTTTGAATCCCATCAGCTCCTAGTTGCATACTGTGTGACCCTAAGCAAGTCACTTAACTTCATTGTGCTCCCAGGTTGCACCTGGAAACAAGCTCTGGCTTTAGTGTGCCTCTCCTGTTTAAACAATTTCATCTTCCCTTTAATGATTCTATCTTATCAAAAGACTTAACAGAGAGCTATAGAATTACATTTTCAAGATCAGATAATGTTACATACAGGCTAGTTTATAGCCATTTTGCTGAAACCAAACCCGAAGCATCTCTCTCTCTCTCTCTCTCTCTCCTGCTGCCAGAGTAAGAAATTCCAGCTTGAAGGTTATCAAAACACTGTTGAGTTCTGAAGCTTCCTTAATTGCAGCAGCTCAGGACTCTGAGGTCATGCAAGGTAAACAGAAAAGAAATCTAAGGAGGCAAAGCCAAGGATCAGCCCCACCTCTGTTCTCAGATTCCTTGTTTCCTCTCTCCCTTTCTTCCCCTCCCTTATGCTTTGTAAGTTACTGCAGCCTCTTATGGGGATGTCCCTGTCAATGTTTGTACATTCACAGAAAAATTCATTGGGTTTTATATTATCTCTAGTATTGTTAGAATGTCTTAGGTTAATAAGGTAGAATAATTTGCTTTGATTAGTACCTAAACCAGTGCTGTAACTTTTTTAAAATTACATTTTCGGATTCTGCTTGCTGTTAGAGTAAACTCAGTACTGCACCTCTCTAATGTGTTGCACTTTGGAACCTGCTTGCTTACTTGAGTAATTTTGTAACATTCCCTTTCTGTTTCCTAGTCCCACTCTCACTATTTTCAGCCCAAAGGTTACATTTTCTCTCACTTCTGCTAAATCTCCTCCCTTGTTCTGCTTCCCCCACCACTAAATCTATATCTGCTGCTTTCTCTGCTCTGCACCCCCCCCCATGTCAGGTTAACGTTTCTTCTGCTCCCTGTAACACTACTCCCCCTTGCAACCCTAATCGCCTTTGACTCCCCCTCCCCCTATCTTTTATTCTCCCCAACACCTCCTCCCATCTGTTTTCAGCATCTTCTCTGCCTTTGTCTACCAGTAAACTACCCCCGCCCCATTTGACAAACAGCAGCCAGACACCCTCGCCCCGTGACTCAGTTTCTATAATTACCGTGTTTTCTTCCTCTTCCCCCCAGGGTCCTGCGCCTGAAGTGATGCAACATTGCTGAAAGGTGGCATCCTCCAGCAGAATCTATGGCCGCTGCCCGACTGACCACTCTTCTGCTTCTACGGCCGCCCCTGTAGTTCTCCACCCCGGATCCCTTCCCCAGGTACTACTGCCAGCTGGCCTAAAAGGAGTCGATGCTTCCGATTGGTATGGCAGGCTCCAGGCGAATCCGATTGGACAGCCACCTGTCAGAGCCATCATCAATTGGAGCACCTTTTGAATTAGATTTTTCCATTGGACTTTGGCACCCCATCCTGCTCTGTTTGCCAGTAAAGCCCAAGGATTTGTTTTTCCACCCACCCCTCCCAGGCCTCCTTTAAATATGCTTTTTCTCCTCCCACTCAGTTCTCTGCCATTTCTCTTCTCAGCATCCCTGCACTTTACAGAGTTATTCTCCAATAGCAGGCTCTGCCCCTTAAAGCCAAATGGTACTCTATCTCAGCAATTGCACCACCTACAGATTGTTTACACAAAGGGTGGACCTGCACCCAACAGTCCCAGGAACCTACGTACTGTCTGCAGAGTACGGTCATTTCCCAGGATCCTACCCCAAACTAACCAGTAAAGTATCTGCATCCCACACACCCTAGTGTGCTGCTAGGGGATGCACCAAGACAAAATACTCCCACTACCTGAACCACACCAACCAGCAATGCCCAACACTATAAAACCAGCAAAGCTGCTGCGTGCAGCCTGGCTAGTAACATCTCACATGACCCCCCTACTACTCTCTACTGCCTTGCCACGCGCCTGCTGTAATATAGCTCTGAAACCACTTCCTATTTACAGAGAAGGGCTCTCTAACTCCACGTCATGTCCTTGTATCCCAATGTTCAAAGCTCCCCTGATGTCAGGGTCACTGTGCCCACTAACCACTGACCACCGCTACCTTATCCCGCCGCCCACAACTCTAACAAGTCACTTTGCCTACAACACTAGGCATCAACCCCGGTCCTGACGCCTTCCATCTCGCTCTGTCAAGCAACTCAAACTCCTCACAATCAGAGTAGCCTGGCTACTCTTAATGCTCTCCAGCAATATTCATCCCAACACTGGCCATAACCACAATGCCACAGGGCAAACCAGGAAAAGTCATCTGATCACCATAGCATTCCTTAATATCTGCAGTCTGCTGCCAAAACTTGACCTGCTGCAAGCCTGGGTAGTGCAACACAACCCAGACATCCTGGCCTTAACTGAAACATGGCTCACCCCTAGGACCCAGGACAGTCAAGTCCAGCTCCATGGGTACAACCCCTTCCACAATCGGCTAGGTAAGAGGGGAGGCGGCTGCATAATCTACATAAAAGACCACCTGCAGGGGACAGCTCTCACACATTTAGGCACGGTAAAAAACATTCAGATACTCTTTGTACGCTTAACTCATTCATACCACAAGAGCTCTTTGAGACTTCCACCACTTGTGCCCTGTATACTCTTAGCACAGCATCCTGGGCCTTTCTAAGCAAAATCAAGCCATAATCAGCATGCCACAAACAAATGTGACTACCTCTTGAACCGTATGTGCTACACACAAAGTATGAGTGGCAAAGTTGTTCAGCACAACATTACCTTTCCATTGGTGCTATGCAATCAGTTGTAATCTATTTAGCTTTTATTTTACACTAACTGAAATACCAAACAACTGATTTTTTTCTAGGTGCTTAGGTGATGCATGAGAGACAAATTTTAGCCATGCACACCATACCTTAAACAAATGCAAATATCTCCTAAAGTATATGTGTTAGACACAAACTATCAGTGGCAAAATTGTTCAGCACAAAATAGCCTTTCTAATGGTGCTATGCAATCAATTGTAATCCACTTAGTTTTTATTTTATAGTAGCTGAAATACCAAGCAACTGTTTTTTTTTTTTCAGATTTATTCAAGGTGCTTAGGTGAGGCTTGAGAGACAAATGTTAGCCATGCACACCATACCTTAAACAAATATGAATAACTCCTAAAGTATACATGATAGACACAAAGTATCTGCAGCAAAATTTTTCAGAGCAAAATTACCTTTCTAAAGGTGCTATGCATTCAATTCTAAGCAATTTGGTTTGTTTAACAGTTAGGTAAAAACTGCTGACTTCCTCAGACGTTTCTAGGCTTGAGTGAAAGTCAGTTGAGTACGTCTACAGGCGTTATTGTCCTGAGTGGCTATGCTTTCAGACGCCGTCTACAGACATCTCTAGGCCTGAATGAGTTAACCCTGGGCACCCAGGGCAAAGGCCTTACTCTCATCTCAGCCTACTTACCCCCCAAGGGAAGTAGTTGAGGGATTTAGAGTACTGTATGAGCACCTAGCTGACATCCGTTCTAGCAGCGAAGTAATTGTGCTGGATGATTTCAACATAAATTTGTTGTCTTATGACTCTGCCACTTATAAGCATGCAGTCTCCCCAATTAACTTCCTTCAGCAAGTGGACCAACCTACCCATTCAAACTACAGATCAGGAAACAGTATCTTGCTAGACTGGGTACTAACTAACCACTCAGAACCTATCTCCGGCCTAAGAGTGCTCCCTGACTCCCTAAGTGACCACTCACCCATCATCTTCACCTGGTCCTACAAGGCCCCTAAACTGACCCCAAGGTGATTACATCCCGCGTACTAAAAAAGGGCATGTTAGGGCTCTTTAAGCAACACCTTCTGCAACTGAGCTGGGCACCTATCCTAAATGCCAACGACGTTAACACAGCACTGAGAAAATTTACAGCTATCTTCAATGCAGCCTACAATATATTTGCCCCCTTAGCTAAAAGGAAAATCAGGGGCTCGCATAAAACATGGATAACCCCTCACCTCCTTGCCATCTTAAGCTCCAGAGACCGCCTATGGTATAAGTACATACATACTCGCTCTGTCCTGGATATGCAAAACTACAAGGCTGCACGGAACAAATGCGCCATTGCAATCCGGCAGGTAAAAGTTAATTTCCACCGACTCGAGCTTAACTCCACCTGGGGGGAAAGCCACCATTTCTGTGATAACATTAAATCATAGGGAAATGAGATACCTCAGCACCCACAGTGCTGAGCCACTATGGATCCCTTACACTAGACCCCAGATCCATCGTAGAAATCTTCAATACAGCCTTTACGGACCTCAGCCGAGTGCTCCCCTCTATCTTCCAAGTCCAAGTCGGTACCAAACAGCTCACCTCCCCAAAGTTTTCCCCCAATGTTCCAAGCCCCCCCATTCTACCTCAAAGTTCTATCTAAAGGTGAGGTAAAAAAATATCTTTCCCAAGTCCTTGGGAAGTCCAGGCATAGCTCCGAGGGCCTTGATCTAAAACTACTCACTCTTACCCTCGACAAACTGCTAACCCCGCTGACCTGTATCATAAATCTGTCCCTCACCTCAGGTACCTTCCCAGAACTCTGGAAAGCAGCAATCGTTACCCCAATCCACAAAGCCGGTAGTAAGACCGACCATACCAACAACCAGCCAATTTTAATCCTCCCACCTATCTCAAAAGCCCTCGAGTGGATAGTCTATGATCAGTTGGTGGAACACCTTGAAAAATACCAGCTACAATGCCAGCAGCAGCATGGCTTCCCTCAACACCACAGCACTACCACCGTGCTTCTCGAGTTCACAGGCTACATTCACAGTGCCTTCAACCGGGGCGCTTGGTGGGGGCAACCTTTATAGACCTTACCAAGGCCTTTGACACGATCAGCCATGACCTTCTGCTGGTCCAATTAGAGGTAACTGGGCTCTCCTCTGATTCACTGTGCTGGTTCCGGAGCTATCTCTCTGGATGCGTTCAGCAGGTAAAAATTTGCAATGTCCTCTCTGACCCCCTTCAAGTGTCCACCGGAATCCCCCAAGGATCCATCCTGGACCCCCTCCTCTTTAGCCTCTTTCTAAACAACCTTCCACTAGCCTGCCAACAAAAAATTCTTCTCTACGCTGATGATGCTGTGATCTACACCAGCCATTCTGACCCCATCGCACTGGAGCAGTGTCTTCAACAGGACTTTTATGATGTGGAAGACTGGTTTAACAAAGCTAGACTCCTAGTCAACCACAAAAAGATGAAATCCATGCTCTTTGCCCCAGCGCACAGCTGCCACAGGGCTGCAACCCTGAACATCTAGAACCTACAAAAGATCCCCATTGAAATGGTCCCCAAATTCAAATACCTGGGCCTCACCCTTGACAGCTCCCTCTCATATGCCACACATATCAATCATGTAGCCTCGACAGCTAACAGGAAGCTTGGCCTGCTATATAAGCACCACAGCTGCCTCATTGATAAAGCCCTCCAGCTTGCCATAACCAGCTTGGTCTTCTCAACCATTGAGTATGGCCTTGCTATCTACAGCACAGCCCCTGACAGCACCCTCAGAAGACTCGCCACCATGCTCAACAAAGTTTGCAGACTTGTGCTTGGAGCCCCACAACTCACCCATACCTGCCACCTCTACCAGTAAACCAGATGGCTAAACCTGAATGACAGGGCCCAATATCAAACCTTTCTCCTTGCCAAAAAAGCCACCTTGGGCCTTGTGCCACCGGGTCCCAGCTCCCTCATACACCAGGTCGCACCAACAAGGACCATGAGGACATCCAACAAGATCTCCATCAAAATTCCCTATCATCGCACCACCTAAGGTCAGCGATCCTTCTAATACCGAGCACCGCTATGGCTTACCTCACTCCCACTAGAACTTACCACTATTAGCAAAATTGGCTTGTTCAAATCCGCACTTAGATCCCACCTATCCAGCCAAAGGAAATGCACCTGCCCTAGCTGACCAACTCACCTCGTACAAAATGTTTGACTACCTCACCAATTGTGCACTTATGCTACTCACCCAATCCGCTACTTCCCCCTGCTACTCCCACTATCCTCTACATTCCCTTCCCTCCCTGCCCCCTGTCCTAGTCCCATTCCCCCCCCTTTTCCCCAGGGGCCTATGCCCCTACCAGTTTTCTTACCCCCGTCCTTCCCCCTCCACACCTTCCTGACAAGGTAAGCCCAAGCCAGAGGTTCCCGCTTGCTGAACACCTATTCAATTCCATCCCCTTTCACTCTATAACCTCCCCTCCTCCACCCCCTTGTTCTTACTTCTGCTTCAGCTCTGACCCTGTCTGTGTGTCAAGGTACAGTTCCTATCCCAGGTACGCTGTTAAATCATAGTACTACTGACATTGTTTATGTTCTTTGTTACACTGTGTTTTACATTGTACATTTGTATTTTTCTTCCTGACTTGGAACCTTTTTAAATGAGCTGGTAACTCAAAGGTTGTAATCCGAGACTTCAATAAAATAAAATAAAATAAATAAATAAATAAATAAAAACAAGGATAAACATTGCTACATATACAGTCAACAAAGTCTAATAATCTAGTGACACATTTGTTAACCTGGATTATAAAAGGACTTAATCATAAGGTGAAAAGGTATTCATTTCTATGGCACTTAAAAAAACTTAACTCTCATATAGCGTTTCTCCAAGAAATTCAACTAACAGAGCAACACTGTGCTCTGATGGCTAGGGAATAGGTGGGTCAGGTTATAGGAGCTGGGCACAGCTCAAAAAAGCAGGAGTTTTAATCTTAATAAAAAGGGGCCTAAATTTCAAAATAGATTCCACAGTAACAGACATAAATGAACATTACATTGTGGCTAGGGGAGACTTAATGAGGAAGAGATCATGTTAGTGAATGTAATAGTCCTAATGATGCCTCTCACTCTACTGATAAAGACCTTAGTAAAATACTAACTAGCTACCTGGATACAACCATTATATTGGCAGGTAACACCAAAAGCATCCTAAATCCTCTTCTAGATAGGTCTAAACCCAGGCACTTCAAAACTAACTCTGAAAATGATCTCAATAATATGGTGCAGGTGCTTGGCTTGGTCGACATTTAGAGGGTACTCATCCTGATGAAAAATATTTCTCGTACTGGAGTACTTGACATAAATGAGGATTCATGATTGACCAAATGTATGTCCCCAAGGCTGTGATTAAGAGATTGATTGAAACTCAAATAAAGGAACAAGTCATATCCGATCATTGTCCTGTATTAATCTCCTTCATCGAGGGAGACAATGCAAACAGGAGGGGGAGATGGAAAATAAATAATTTTCTTTTGAATAACAATGATGTCCTTATTCAAGCTAAAAAAGCTATTCAGGATGTTCTAGAATTTAATAACTCGATAGACACTACTTGGTAAACTAACTGGGAAGGCTTGAAGTATGTGCTTACGGGATTTTGGATAAGTATTTCTTCTGGCATAAAAAAGAAGCAACAGGAGAAAACAGAAAAAATTCTGAGGAAAATCAAATTGCTAGAAGGCAAGCTTGTACCTAATACCGCAGAAGAAATTTGGGATACCTGATCCTCTCTTAAAACTAAATACTATGAACTAGTTAGGGGGAGGCAGAATTCGCTACACAGAAATCTATACTGAACTACATAGACTCTGGCCATAAGGTTTCCAAAATAAATGCCATAAGGCTTAAACAAAACAACAATGCTACAAGAATCTGCTCCATTAGGAACATCCAAAGTAATCAGTCAATAACGGGAGAAAAGAAAATTAATGAAATATTTCTACAGTTCTACAAAAAATTATACAATGTAATGGATTCCACACCTCCAAGTAATTTAGACACATTTTGTTCAGGTCTAGACATTCCTAGTGTCCCGGAAGATTACAAAGCTTCCCTCATACAGGACATTAGCCTTCAAGAAATTAAGGAAGCTATTAGCAAACTGAAAATAAATAAGGCCCCAGGGCCAGATGGGTATTTGGTCAATTTCTATAATAAACTAATTGATGAAGTTGCACCCATTTTGTTAGGTGTGTTCAAGGAAGCCTTCAGCAAGGGGCATTTGCCTTCTAATATGACTCAGGGTCTCATCACCCTCATTCATAACGCAGGCAAGGATCGTAATGACTGTAAGAAGCATAGATAACTCTTATTAATACTGATACTAAAATACTGGTTAAAAGTGTAGGTGATATGCTGGAAAAGGTCATCCCTTTATTAATTTATACATCACGGAAGACGTAAGTATAACTGAAGGACAAAAGGAGGATGGGGAGACTGAGTTACTGTGGTTAACGCTAGGCAGGAGGAATGGAGAATCCTTGCAAATGGGGGTGGTATATAGGCCACCTACACAGGGGGAGGATAGTGATAGACAGTTAATTCTGGCAGAGTCACAAGGCTGGCCCAAAAAGGGGAGCTACTATTGGTAAGGGACCTAAACCTCCCAGATGTAGACTGGGAAATCCTGGATGCAGCCTCGACAAAGAGCAGGGAGATACTAGCTGTGCTGCAGGGGGTATTCCTTCAACAAGTAATCAGAGAGCCAATAAGGGGCAACAACTGCTGGACATGGTCCTAACAAATGGGAAGAGTGTGGAGGAGGTGCAGGTGGGAGAAGCATTGGGCACCAGTGATCACAGCACAGTAAGGTTCAGGGTTAGGGCAGGGAGGGAGACAAGTAAAACCAGTACTACAGTCATGGACTTTAGATGCATGGACTTTGACAAGGTGAGAAGAATAGTAAGGGAGACAATGGAGGGTATGGTGAATACAGGGGCACTGGAGGAGTTATGGGAAGCTATCAAGGGAGGGGTACTGAACGCAACAAAAATGTGCATAAAAAAGGTTAACAAGAGTGAAAGGGGGAGAAAACCACTTTGGTTTACAAAGGAAGTTGGGAGGGCAGTCCGGGAAAGGAAGAGGGCTTTCAGAAAATTTAAGAGGACACTCAGCAAGGACAATAAGGACAAATATAGGGAGAAGAGGAGTCTGGCAGGAAAGAAGATCAGAAGGGCAAAAGCAGATACAGTAGAAGCCACTTAATCGGGACACTCCAGTGGCGGGCTTTTCATCCTGATTAAGTGGCCATCCCCAACCACCCCAATGGCCACTACAACTAAAGCATCCTATTCCAAGGCAAAAATATTGGACTTTGATGGAGCTGACTTTGATAAGATGGACAACAGAGTTAAGCTAGCCCTGGCAAAAAGAAATACAGGTGAGGGTGTACAGGCAAAGTGGGCAAGCATAAAGGATGCAGTACTTGAAGCAACATCCCATTGTGTTAGAGAGAAAAGGAAGTGCAAAAGAAGAAGGAAACCACTTTGGTTCTCAAAAACAGTAGCAGAAAAGGTCAGAGCCAAAAGGCTGGCCTTCAGGAAATATAAGGGAACACAGCGGGATGAAGATAGGGAGGCATACCAAACTTCCCTAAGGGAAGGCAGTAAGGCAGGCAAAAGCCCAAACCAAGGAAACACTAGCACGGACAGTAAAAGAAGGTGACAAGACTTTCTATAGATACATTAGTGAAAGGAGAAAGTCCAGAGGGGGTATTGCTAAGATCAAAGGAGATAAGCGGGCGTGTGAGGAGGAGGGCTATGGAAAAGCATCTATCCTAAATAGATACTTCTGCTCAGTATTTACTGAAGAGAAGGCAGGGCAGGGTCCACAGCTCAGCACCATGGACACAGGGGGGAGGGAGGTGAGCACTAGTCCCTTCACAAGAGAAAGTGTCCTACTAGAGCTCAATAAGCTCAGGGTGGACAAGGCAATGGGACCTGATGGCATACATCCCAGGGTACTAAAGAAGCTAAGGGTGGAACTAGCAGAGCCATTATCAGAACTATTTAGTGAGTCTCTGAGCACAGGAGAGGTCCCAGAAGACTGGAGAAGGGCTCATGTGATCCTGCTCCACAAGAGTAGTAGCAGGGAGGAGGCAGAGAACTACAGACCAGTCAGTCTTACCTCAGTAGTGGGTAAGATTATGGAGGCACTCCTTAAGGAAAGGATAGTGCAACACCTGGAATCCATAGGAGCACAGGATCCAAGACAGCATGGGTTTACAAAAGGAAGGTCCTGTCAAACTAATCTCATAGATTTCTTTGACTGGGTAATCAGAACGGTGCACCAAGGAGGAGCAGTTGATGTCGCCTACCTTGACTTCAGCAAACCTTTCGATACTGTTCCACATAGAAGATTGATTAATAAGCTGGGTAGGCTCGGGGTGGGTTAGAAGTTGGTCACCTGGGTGGCAAACTGGTTGGTGGGCAGAAAACAGAGAGTGGTGGTAAACGGTATACAGGCAGAAGAGATGCAAGTCACAAGTGGGGTACCTCAGGGATCAGTCCTGGGGCCAGTCCTCTTCAATATCTTCATCAGTGACATTGCAGATGGACTGGAGGGTAAGGTTTGTCTGTTTGCAGATGACACCAAGATCTGCAACAGAGTAGATGATCCAGATGGGGTGGGCGGAATGAGAAGAGATCTGGATAAACTAGCAAAATGATTGGAAGAGTGGCAACTGGGGTTTAAGGCAAAGAAGTGCAAGATCATGCACATAGGGAAGAGAAACCCTGAAGCCACCTATAGGCTGGGAGGGGAGTTGCTGGCAGTCACAAGGGAAGAAAGAGACTTGGGCATCATCATCACTGATGACCTGAAATCATCCAAACAGACCACTGAAGCAGTAGGTAAATCTAGGGGGATGTTAGGGTGTATTAGTAGGGGCATCACAAGTCGGAAGAGGGAGGTAATAATCCCTCTTTACAAGACACTGGTTAGGCCCCATCTGGAGTACTGTGTGCAGTACTGGAGGCCACACCTTCACAAGGACATTAACCAAATTGAGGTAGTCCAGAGAAGGGCAACCAAAATGGTGCAGGGACTGCATCAGAAAACATATGAGGACAGATTAACAGAGCTCAATATACTGTATATACCCTAGAGCAAAAGAGGGAGAGAGGTGATATGATCAAAACATTCAAACACCTTAAGGGCATTAACAAGGTGAAAGAGTCTAACATGTTTCAATATAGGAAAAACAGCAGGACAAGAGGACACAGCATGAGATTGGAGGGAGGCCAATTAAGGGGTAATGTGAGGAAGTTCTTTTTCACAGAAAGGGTGGTGGATGCATGGAATGGCCTACCTCAGGAAGTGGTGGATATGAATATAGTGCAGGGCTTTTCAGACAAGCATGGGATAGGCATAAGGGAGCAATACAGATGAGTATGAATAGATAGGCCATTGACAGAGCAAAGGCAGATGGCACATTTATAAGGTAGAAAAAGAAATGGGCAGAATGGATGGGCCTTGTGGTCCTTATCTGCCATCAACTTCTATGTTTCTCTGTTTATCGGAAGTTCATTGTTCTGACTTTTCTCACATGCTGAAAAACTCTCCCGGTTCCCTGATTACTCTCCCTGTTCCCCGCTCAACAATTAAAATTTCTTAGGACTCTTGTGATGGAATGCATGGACTGCTACGAAATAATTGTAGGGCTTCCTCTAATTGGGTACAGTATGTGGTCAAGAGCACAGGAGAATTGGACTTACTTTCTTTCTCACACACTGACTGACTTTCTCACATGCTGCAAAACTCTTGTCTGTAACAGTTCTCATGGCACTGCACTCCAAACTGACTTCCTGTTCCCCGATCACTCTCCTTGTTCCCTGATCACTTTCCGGGTCCCACAATCACTCTCACGGTTCCCCGATCACTCTACTGTTCTCTGAAAGCTGAGCTGCAGAAGAGGTCAGCTGAGCTGCAGAAGACATCAGACATAGCAACTCAAACTAAAGATCACATCATTCAGAGGTGAGAAAAATTCAGGGGCTGCTGAACAGAAAAGAATGGAGTCGGTTGTGTCTTGATGAACAGTGCAATTCACACCTACTCATGTGTGAAAAGGGGATTAGTGAGGGATTGGTGAGGAACAGTGCTGGCTAGTCATCCCAAATAATCCAAATTAGGTGGCAGGGGCATCCCCATTAAGCAAAAGTTCCTTCCATAGAATTGCATTGCCACTTAATCGGTTCCCGGCTGGACGTCCCAATCAAGCATCCTGATTAAGTAGCTTGTACTGTACTGAGGAGAAAATAGCCAGAAAAGCCAAAAGCAGGGACAAAACTTTTTTTCAGATATGTGAGGGAGAGAAGGAGGGCAAGGCAGAGGGTTGCAAGACTGAGGGAGGGATAAAATTGGAAAGGGACTGTGAAAAAGCAGCGGTATTAAATGAATACTTTTGCTCAGTATTCACGGAGGAGGAGGGACGGTAGGGAACCTGAGCTAAAGTCGAAGGAAAAGGAGGTCAAATGGGTGGATTAGAGCCCATTCTCTGTGGATAGTGTCAGGGCCGAGCTAGACAGATTGAGGGTTGACAAGGCAATGGGGCCAGATGGACTGCACCCCAGAGTGATCAAGGAACTGAAGGAGGAGTTGGTTGCACCCTTGACAAGGCTCTTCAACTTGTCCCTGGATATGGGAGAGTGCCAGAGGACTGGAAGAGGGTGGACTCGGTGCTTTTGCGTAAGGGAGGTATTAGGGAGGTGAAGGAGAACTACTGACCAATCAGCCTCACATCTGTGGTGGAGAAGGTAATGGAGGCACTAATCAAGGAGAGGGTGGTGGGTTACCTGGAGGAGAGTGGCTTGCAGGACAACAGACAGCATGACTTCATAAGGGGGAAGTCATGTCAGATGAACCTAACTGAGTTCTCTGATTGGGTGACTCAGGTGACTGACCAGGGAGGGGCGGTGGATGTGGCCTATCTGGACATCAGCAAGGCCTTCGACAATGTCCCTCATAGGAGGATGGTGAGCAAGATGGAAAGCCTAGGGCTGGGTGGGAAAATAACAAGCTGGGTGGAGACCTGGCTAGCAGGAAGAGCTCAGAGGGTGGTGCTAAATGGGGTGCACTCCAGGACAGAGAGGATAAAGAGTGGAGTGCCACAGGGGTCAGTTTTGGGTCCTATTTTCTTAAACATCTACATCAGCAATATTGCGGCGGGTTTGAGGGGTAGGGATTGTCTATTTCTGATGATACAAAATTCTGCAATAGGGTGGACACCCCGGAAGGGTGGGTGGAGGACATAAGGGAGGACCTAAAGAAGCTTGAGGAATGGACTGGGAAGGTATCCCATGAGGTGGGCGTATGGGAAAGGGTGCCATCTGTAACAGTGACTCCTTCCCAGTGCAATCCCTCATGGTGATGGGAGGGTAGGGCGACCGGATGAGGGGATGGGCAAACTGAGCAACAGGATGTCGCTATGTGTACGCACGCGAGGGGAGGGGAGTGAGCACGGCAAGCGTGGGCTGGGAGGGGGCAGAGGAGCTGTAGAGGGTGGCGCTGTGGTGGATTACCATGCCGCGCGGTGGCATCGGGTTGGCTAGTGGTTGGGTGGGTATGTACTGGTCCAGGCGCTGAAGCGATTTTATCGCGCCCAGCCTGAACCTTTATTTTTTAATGTTTTCACCCCCCGACATGCACTCCCCTGGAGTTGAGAATCCTTTAGTAGGGAGGTGCGGAGGGCAAAGCCTCTGCAAGGGTGTGTGTGTGTGTGGGGGCATTACAATGCATGTCCCGGCACCATTGTCCTGTGCGCGGGGGTTGTCAGAGTGCTGAAAATGTTTTCGGCACTCTGACTGTGCGATAACGGTGATCGCCGTTAGGTGTTCGCCATATCACATAGAACCATCTGGGAAGTGGCAGCTGAAATTTAATGCCAAAAAGTGTGCGGTGATGCACTTGGGGAGTAGACATACATTAGCAGGGTATACCCTAGGTGGGGAGAAAATCAAAGAAACAGAACAGGAGAGGGATCTGGGGATCATAGTTTCCTCAAACCTTAAGGTAGGCACCCAGTGTAGCAGGGCAGTGGGAAAGGCCAATGGAATGTTGCCATGTATATAGACAGAGGCATTACTAGCAGAAGGAGGGAGGTAATAATGTCCCTTTACAAAGCCTTGGTGAGGCCGCGACTGGAGTACGGGGTTCAGTTCTGGAGACCACATCTCTGCAAGGATATAGATGCATTGGGGAGGGTTCTGAGAAAGGCAACCAAGATGGTGCAGGGTATGCAGGGGAAGACATATGTACAGAGGTGTAATGAGCTGGATCTGTACACAGTGGTGGCAAGGAGGGAAAAGGGAGACATGATTGAAACTTTTAAATATGTAAAGGGGCTCAATAAGGTAGGGAAAGGGGGATTACTCAAGAGGAAGGAGGGGTCCAGAACTAGAGGGCACAACCTTAGACTGCAATGAAAAAGATACAGGGGTAAGGAGAGATGGCATTTCTTCATGGAGAGGGTGCTGGGGCCCTGAAACAGACTGCCAGATGGAGTGGTGGGGGCTAAATTAGTGGCAGAATTCCAGAAGGTATGGGACGGGCATATGGGGCTCAGTATTGGGGGGAGGGCAGAAGCTGGCAGGAAAGGGGGAGTGTAGAGGCAATGGGGCAGACTGGATGGGCTGGTGTGGTCCTTTTCTGCCATCAAACTTCTGTGAGTCTATGATTCTATGAATAAGCAAACAGGCTTTATTAAGGTCAGACTTGCAACTTATACCGCAAAATTACTACATTTAATGGAAGTAGCAAACAAGGCAACATCAGCAGCTGGTTTGTTTTCATTAGATGCTGAAAAAGTATTTGATAGGGTTCTTTGGTCTCAGTTATTCAAAGTTTTGAGATTCTATGGCTTCCTGGCTGACTTCATAAAGTGGGTCCAGCTACTTTACAAAAACCCATCTGCCTCTGTTATCACCAATGGAATTACTTCACAGTCCTTTGTTTTGAAAAGGGGCACAAGACAGGGCTGTCCCATTTCTCCTTTACTTTTCAACCTGACCTTAGATCCCTTGATTAGGAAGCTGTCTGCAGATAAAGGTGTTAATGGTATTGAGTCATGTGGCAAGAAGTATTTACTCTCTGTTTACGCTGACGATATACTCCTATCGGTCACTGATCCAGGTAGATCCATCAAAAAAATATTAGAGATTATCACTGACTTTGGCTCCTTCTCCGGATACAAGAATATACATCCCATCTATATGATACCCTAGATAAAGCGATGGCTGTGGGGTCAATATTCATAGACCTTATGAAGGCCTTTGACTCTGTCAATCACCACCTCCTTCTCAACAGACTGCTCTCTACAGGCCTGTCCCCTGACTCAGTGGCATGGTTTGGCAGTTACCTCGCCTGATGGACTCAGCGCATCTGAATTGGGGGCTCACTCTCAGCTCCTAGGGAGGTAAGCCTTGGAGTTCCCCATAGGTCAATCCTTGGGCCGCTCCTCTTCAGACTCTACATTAACACCCTACCATCTGCTTGTCCGGCACACATCATACTTTATGCAGATGATGCTGTCATTTCTGCCCCAGGCAGAGATCTGCCTACCATCACTTCCCTACTCCTCGATAGCTTCCACAAGCTTGAATCCTGGTTCTGTGATAATAAATTGCTGCTTAACCACAAAAAAACTAAGAGTATGCTTTTTACTGTCCCCCAGAACAAACAGAAGTTCCACCCCATGCTTATAAGGAACCTCAAAGGAGACACTTTAGAACAAGTTCACTCCTTTAAATATCTAGGAATTCTCATTGGCGAGACACTCAACTTCTCCAGTCATATCGACCATATAGTCAAGACAGCCAACATGAAACTAGGAGTGCTGTACCACCACAAGCAGTCCATGACACCAGACACACTAAAACTTGCCACAAGCAGCTCGGTCCTAGTGTCAATACACTATGACCTACCAATCTATGGGGCAGGCACAGACACCACCCTCAACAGAATAAAAACCTTACTAAACAAGGCCTGCCAGCTAACCCTAGGTGCCAAGCCTTCAACCCACACCTGTGTCCTCTATGCTGAAACAGGATGGCTTCCTCTCCATCTGAAAATCCGACACCAGACCTGCCTGCTTGTCAAAAAAGCCCAACTGGGACTTGTGCCCCCTTCACTACGTGGACTGTTTCAGCAGGCACTATCATCCAAGCATACCAGGAGTGCTGAGAAAGGTGGGCTCCTGGTACCCTTTAAGTGCACCACTCTAGCCCAGAAATCCATCTCGTACTGGGGCCTAAATGGTACAATGGGCTACAGGCTTCCCTGATTGAGAGCAATAAGATTAGTCTCTTCAAAGCTGGACTCATGTCTCGACTGCAACTGGAAAAGGCTTGTGTATGCTTCTAATAGTCTATTACTTGACTCAAACCTGAAAACCCCTCTCTCTCCACCCTCTCCTTTTGTCTCCTGCAGCTACCATCCCGCCTGCATCCTCACCTCCACCCCCTCCTCATTCTCCCTGCACCTGCCCCTCCCCCCTTTCTCCTTGTGGCCCATCTCCCTGACTAACCCTTTCACCGGGCTACTCCCCTCCCTTCTTACCATCACCCCCAACTCAAACGACAAAGCCGCACTCAGGCTGCCTCCCCCCAGATCAACCAGTCCCTACCCATGTGGACAGCACTCTAGGGCCTATGGCACTATCCGATTGACAACCAGCAGCATTTCCTTTAAAACTATTCTTTGTCTGAGTTGTATCTGCAATATTTGTAATGCTATATGAAACCATGTAACCTGTATATCTGTAACCTATCCGTAACAAACCGTTCCCTCATTGTATCTCACTGTATCTTATTCATATTGTACTCAGTCCCTGTTATCTGTATGTTCTCATAACCATCTTTTGTATGACCCGGAACCTTTGTAAACGAGTCCAAGGACACAAAGGTATTAATCCTAGACTGCAATAAATAAAATAAATAAATTAAATAAAGGTAAGTCAGCTTTCCTCCCCTAAATCATTACTGTAACACAAGAAATCCTAGACATGGACTTAAATTGGGAATCCGAAAAACTGAACTACCTAGGAAATAAAAGTTTTAAGTCTGCATCTTGTCCCTTCTTAAAATGTCAATACAAGATAGTCTAACTAGATGGAATAATCTACCACTGAGACTCTGGGGTCATTTGGACTCCGTGAAAATGATGATTTTTACCAAAACGTCTATACTTTTATTTATTTGTAGAAATCGGAATTGCAACCCTTTGAGTGAGAGATTCATTTACAAAGACTCCTCGTCAAGAAACAGAAAAGCAAATACACATACAAACCCAGTAAACAAATTATACAGATAAATATAAGGGATCATTTTTATATATGTACATAGTTACAGGGGATAGGCACTTTCTCAATGTTGCTATTTAACATCAATAAAAAAAATGGTTCATGACTATACAGAGCTTTATTTCAAACTTTCTTTGGGCTAACAAAAGATGTAGAATAGCTTATCATAGACTATCTATGTCAAAATATATGGGAGGGCTTAAAGCACCTGACCTTTACCAATACTCTCTTTCCTGTAGAATGAATCAAATATCGAAATGGTTTAATAGTAGAAGTGAAGCCGCCATTAATACTAAATGGCTTGAAATGGAATTAGATCTAGCCAAGGACATCTCAATATACCTTGGGTCTCTAATTTTTGATAAACCTGTTAAATCTCTTAGGAATAAAATCCTTACAGATACAGTAGTCTATATATTTAGAAGTGATGGTCCAACCTTCTTACATTAAATTTGCATAGATCTAAGCTTCAGCCCATTTTCTTAAATCCTAACCTTACAGCCGATGGACGAACCCTTGAGAACACTACGTGGGAGATGAGGAGTTTGACTAAAATTGGAGATTTGCTACAAGAAAGAACCTTCCTATCTTTTGATGCTCTAGCACACAAGTGTGATTTACAACTAGAGGATGCCGACATGTTTGATTGTATAATTAGTAGCATTCAAGGCCACACTTTTGAGAATGGGTCTTGCTTAGACATTAACACCGACTCTCAAAACTTCCTGACTTGCATTAAAGCAATATCTAGAATATCCAGCATCTATAATTTACTCTTAGGCTGCGTAAATGGTCCAGATTTACAGTGCATCAGGTGGTGGGCTGATGCTTTCAGTAATGTTGTTAATAGCTGGAATTGGAACAAAATATGGTTGAATTCCATCAAAATATTTAAGTCTATTTCTGCCAAACTGATACAATTCAAACTATTCATAACATTTACTACACCCCACTCCAAATGAGAAAGATGGGATTGAGAGCTTCCTCTAGCTACCTGACGTGTGGAGACACCAACTGTGACCTGATACACACGGATATGCCCTGGTCATGTCCCAAAATAATTTCTTTGTGGGGCAAGATTATTGTCTTTTTTAGGGGCATTACCTGGCTGAAAAGAAATTTGAAAAAGAAACTGTTCTTATCGGTCATTTGGCTGAAGCCGGATTTTGGAGCAAAGAACAGTGCTGTACCATAGCTTTAATTTTGGCCTCGGTCAGAAACTCCACACTCAGACAATGATTAGATGAATGGGTTCCATCTTTTAATGAATGAAAGATGGAATGTTTGGAAGTTTTGAGATTGGAGAGACTCGCACATTTAATGCTAGATCAGGCCCATATCTTTAATCCTAAATGGGGCACTATTTACAACTGTTTTACAGCATCAACCCCATAAGCCTTTATACAGCAAGTAACCTATCCCCTTTTCCCAGGTCCCCCCCCCCCCCGTTTCACTTCCTTCAGGTATTTCTCACATTGACTTATTTCTTCAGGGGAACATTGCTACAAAGTTTGGTGGAGTACCTTCCCTCAAATACTAGGATAACTAGTTTAGAATTGTTCATTTTTATTTACTTAGGTTATAAGCTACTCAAGTACAGTTTTATCTGCTTATTTTACCTTTAGGTTATGTGTATGTGATTATTGTATTGATGTATGTGTTGCATATTCAGGGTGTCTTTCCAGATGCCTTGAAGGAGGCTCTGGTAAGACCCCTTTTAAAGAAATCTTCTTTGGACCCGGAGATCAGGGCAAATTACCGTCCCATCTCCGATCTCCCATTTTTGGGGAAGATTGTTGAGAAGGTGGTATCGCTTCAGTTGGAGGAACATCTCATGACTCACGAGTTGTACGATCCCTTCCAGTCGGCTTTTCGGGCCAGACATAGCACTGAAACTGCATTAGTTTGGGTGCAGAATGACCTCCTCAGGGCTAGAGACTGAGGGGACAGGACAATTCTTGTTCTCCTCAATCTCTCCTCAGCATTTGATACTGTGGACCATTGTGTGTTGCTTCTCTGCCTGAGGGAGTTATGTGGACTCACCGGTATTGTCATCAAGTGGTTTGAGTCCTTTCTCACCAATAGGAGGCAACGGGTTGTGATGGGAAATTTCTCATCTACACCCTGCCTCCTTTTGTGTGGAGTCCCTCAGGGTTCGGTATTGGCCCCAATGTTGTTCGCAGTATATATGCTGCCTCTGGGGAGGATCATTAGGAAGTATGGTCTGAGTTTTCATTGCTATGCTGATGATACTCAGCTATACTTATCCTTTGCCCCAGGAACATCAAACGCAGTGGATGTGTTAAATATCTGTCTGGCTGAGATTAGTGACTGGATGGCCTCCAGCTGGCTACGACTGAACCCTGACAAGACTGAGGTATTGGTAGTGGAGTCGAACAGAGTTCATGATCGGATGGCCTCTAACTCTGCAACTGGACTTGTGCTAGGAGCTGCGTCATTGATGGCCTCCCCTTGGGTGCAAAATCTTGTTGTGATTCTTGACAGGAACCTGTCCATGGAGGTTCAAATATCTTCCGTGGTTCATTCCTGTTTTTTCCATCTTAGAAACATTGCCAGAATTAAGCCCCTTGTTACGTCTCTGGACCTCCCTACCCTGATACATGCCTTAGTCACTTCTAGGCTTGACTACTGTAATGCCCTTTATTTCGGGGTCTCTGGGGGTTCTCTTCACAGACTGCAGCTAGTGCAAAACGCTGCTGCCCGGCTTTTGATCGGGCAAAGTAAGTTTTGTCATATTACACCTGTATTGCGTGAATTGCACTGGCTGCCTGTCAGATGGAGAGTACTCTTCAAGGTGGGTTTTCTCACCTATAAGGCCCTACACGGGCAGGGCCCTGGTTACCTGTCAGTTCTCCTGGTACCTTCTTCCTCTACCCGTAATCTCCGCTCTTCTAGTGGTGGCCTCCTAACTGTTCCAAGAGCGAGATTAAAATCTGCAGGCGACCGAGCCTTTAGTGTTGCCGCTCCTGCTCTTTGGAACTCCTTACCAACTGTAGTTAGGGAGGCCCCCACTATAACTGCCTTTAAGGCTTGCCTGAAGACTTTCCTATTTTTGCAAGCTTTCGGGGTGTAATGCTGATTATTTGTATGTATTAATTTTAATCCATATATTTCTGCGGTATGAAATGCTGTAAAGTTTTGTGCCGCGCCCAGAGCCTTCGGGATTGGGCGTCTTTTTAAATAAACTTGCCTTTGCCTTTATTGATTGTTTTATTTTTGTTAAAATGTACTTTAACTCAATAAAATCGTATTGATAAAAAACAAATCATTCTTGCATCCATCACCTCTGCTGGTAGACTGTTTCACAGAGCAACCACTTTCTCTGTAAAATAAAACTTTTTCATGTCTCCATTGAATACCCCCTGCTAGTTTCCACTCATGTCACTGTGTTTTTAATTTACCATCCCTGCTGACTATTTATTCGCAGTCTACCTTGTGAATTCCTTTCAGGAACTTGAAAGTTTCTGTCACATTGCCCCTCTGCCTTCTGGTCTCCAGCAAGTACATGTTCAGATCCTTAAATCAATATTTGTATGACCTGTCCTGTTGGCACTAAATAATTTGAGTTATTATACACTGCACCATCTCAAGCCTGTCTGTCTTTCTTTAGGATGGTACTCCAGAACTGGGCACAGTATTCTGTATGTGGCCCCACAAGCAATCCACAGAGAGGTACTGTTGCCTTTTCCTCCTGCTGTCGAACCTCCTCCCAATACAACTCAACATTCTAGTTGCCCTGCTGTAGGCCTTGGTGCATTGGCTAGATTGTTTTAGAGTCTCTTACAATGATGACTCCCGGGTACCTTTCCTCAGAGACAGTGTCCAACCTAACGCCTCCCATCCAATATTCTGCCCTTTGATTCTTGTTCTCTATGAGCATCACCTTGTACTTCTCGATACTGAATTTCAACTGCCAAACATTAGACCTCTCTAACCTTTGCACATCCCTCTGCAACTCCCTAACCCATTTTTTACTGTCTACCCTGCTATTGAACTTAGAGTCATCTGCAAAGGGACACATCCTGCCCTGTATTCTTTCTCCCATGTCACTGATGAACATAAACATAAATTAGGAAAATGGGTGAGGTTCTAAGGAGCCATCTGGTGGGCATCAGAGCAGATATGGGGGTGGACCTAAAGTGGTCCATCATTAAGGAAGGAATACTGGTTGCCACAGAAGAGTGTGTTAGGCTCAGGGGGAAGAACACAAGGGCTAAACACCCAGCTGGTTCAGTTCCGGGGTTGCCAAGGCAGTAAGGGAAAATAGGTTGGCCTATAGAAAATTCAGGAAGACCAAGAGGGAGATGGATAGGGAAAATGACCTAAGGTTGGCTAGTGAGGCAACTAAAGAAGTCTGGTGAGCGAAGGCACAGAAGGAGCTTCAAATAGCTTAAGGAATTAAGAAGGGGGAGAAGGCTTTCATTCACTATATAAGTGAGAAAAGGGACAAGAAGGAAGGGATTGTTAGGCTTAAGAAAGGTGTTGAGTGGGTGGAGGATAATGGAGGAAAAGCAGAGACACTAAATGAATACTTCTGTTCTGTCTTCACTAGGGAGAAGGACAGACCAGTGTCTTCAGGAGGGAAAAGAGGAACAGGGACGCAGACATAGTGATAGAGGAGGATAGAGTGAGGAAGGGTCTGCTGGCATTGAAAGTGGACAAATCACCAGGCCCGGACAGAGTACATCCAAGGGTACTAAAGGAACTGGCTGAGGAGCTGGCAGGGCCACTAGCAGACCTATTTAATAGTTCACTACAGTCAGGCATGGTACCACAGGACTGGAGAACAACACATGTAGTGCTCCTTCACAAAAGCGGTCCCAAGGATGATCCAGGGAATTACAGACCAGTCAGTCTGACCTCTATTGTGGGCAAGCTCATGGAGACCATACTAAAGGAAAGGTTGGTGGAATATCTAGAGGATCATGGTCTCAAGGATGAGAGGCAGCATGGGTTCATGGGGGGAGATCATGTCAAACAAATCTGATTGACTTCTTTGACTGTCACTAAGACAGTAGACAGGGGCCAAGCTGTAGACATCCTCTATCTTGATTTCAACAAGGCCTTTGACTCTGTGCCCCACAAAAGGTTCATCAGGAAGTTGGTGGATCTTGGCGTTGGGGAAAAGATGGTCAGTTGGGTGGAAAACTGGCTGAGAGACAGAACCCAGAGGGTGGTGGTAGGGGGAGAGTTATCTGGCACCAGAGAGGTTACCAGTGGGGTCCCACAGGGCTCTCCGCTGGGGCTGGTGCTGTTCAATGTCTTCATCAATGACATTGGGGATGGCATTAAAGGCAAAATGTGCCTATTCGCAGATGACACCAAGCTCTGTGGGAGAGTGAACACAGCTGAAGGGATACGGGACCTTCAGGAAGATCTGGAAAAGCTGGAGAGGTGGTCCAGGATCTGGCAGCTTGGCTTCAATGCCAAAAAATGCAAAGTTATGCATAATGGAGCCAAGAATCCCAGGACAGAGTATTACCTGGGTGGAGTCCAAGTATCTGCATCAGAGTAGGAGAAGGACCTGGGAGTGATGATCACTAATGACCGGAAGCACTCTGCGCAGTGCAAGAAAGCAGCAGCAAAGGCAAAAAAGATGCTGGAATACATAGCTAGTGGGATCAGTAGTATGAGAGAGGAGGTTATACTGCCCTTGTACAGGTCACTGGTAAGGCCGCATCTAGAGTATGGAGTTCAGTACTGGTGCCCACACCTCAAAAAGGACATTAACCTGCTGGAGAAGGTACAGAGGAGGGCAAAAAAGATGATAGCTGGTCAGCAGGGCAAAACATACAAGGAGAGGTTGAGGGCACTGAACATGTACTCCCTGGAAGACAAGAGAGAGAGAGAGAGAGAGAGAGGAGACATGATTGGGACATTCAAGTACTTGAAAGGGATAAATAAGGTTGATAAGGAGAGTCTCTTTAAGCTGAGTGGCAACCATACCACAAGGGGGCACAGTCTTAAGCTGGAGGGTGGGAGGTTTAGGAGGGAGGTCAGGAAGCCCTTCTTCACAGAGAGGGTGGTGGACACTTGGAAGCACTGCTAGAAGACGTCATCTCGTTGAAGACAGTGGGCAGCTTTAAGGGGGCTGGGATAGGCATGGGGGAAGGTAAGAATCATGGGTAGGGAGGATGGGAGGAGTGGGGAAGGAGGGCAGGGACATTAGCTCAAGCTGTGGACCCTGCAATACGAGCAGACTTGATAGACCAAATGGCCTTCTTCTGCCAGCTTCTTCATATGTTCATAAGTTCGTATAACCTGTCCCAGGGTTGAGCCCTGTGGCACTCCACTTGTGACTTCCCTCTATCCTGACTTGACCCGACTTAACATCATCCTCTTCTGCCCTCCCAACCAGCTACCTTCCCATCATCACTGGGTGAGTGCCCACAATATAAGGCATACTCTTGGCCCCAGGGCAGGCGATGGGGCCAGGATATAACAAATCGGCCCTTCTGGGTTACATATGAAGCAGCTGGAGGATTCAGAATATCTAGCAGCATACGTAAACAAATATGGCCACAGCTATAAAGCATCTCAGCCTCTGACCCTCGCAAAGACTGATGGAAAGGTATCAGAGGCACACCGCAAGATGTGTCTGCAAATCTGGGCCAATCAAAAGCTCTGGATGATGTGACAGCATGCACACATGCAAGCGAAGCTAAGCTGAATTGATATTCTAAGGCACACTTTGCCTGGGAATTTTCTGACCAATGAGGCGTTGAGTTCAGAAACTTATAAAAGGGATGGAAACCAAGGCTCTGGGCTAGTTTGTCCGTCTGTGTGGCTAGGGGTTCTGTGAGCCAGAGATCCACTGGCTGCCAGAAGTTGCAGTCCTGGCAGGCCACAGAAGAGTGTGCATGCATCAGAAGTTGCACAAAAGAGTTTTGTCCTGAACTGAACAGGAGAAAGGCATTAGAGTGGAGCTTGGTTAATCAGACCCTATGTGACTTCCCCCCTCCCACAGAAACAAACTCCAGAAAGTGATTGGACTGAATGAGGCTACTGACTACCAACAGGTTCTGAGGCTCCCCCTGCAGAAGGACTAGAAAGAGGACCATAGAGGAAGAGGAGAACTGGTGAGTGAGACCAGGTGACTGCAGGGTGGACAACCATTTCAGCCAGGAGCTTCGTCCCATGTCTTGCCAGCCCAGCCATAGGAGGAAGCAGAGGTGTCCATACCATACACAACTGAGTAACCACTAGGGTTTCAGCTGTGCAGCTAGGATTTTATTCTGTACAACAGGACAGTGGAGGAAAGTCTGAGGCGGGACTGTGTTAAGCTGATAGGCCCAGGCGGCAGAAGAACTGAGGAGGCCATCAGGCCACCTTCTGTGTATTACAAATACGCCCAATATGTTGCTACTGTTATTATTTATTCTACATTGTTGCTATTTTATTTATTTTTATATATGCCATATTTTTAAAGACCAATTTATTGCTGTTTAGTTTATACAAGTGCAGTATTGTTGTTGGAATGTAGCCATCATTTTATTATCACAGTTATGCCTTATACAGTGCCCTGAGCCTCCAGGGAAGGGCGGTTAAGAAATAATGGATAACACTTTTACTACTACTACAAATGGAGCCCCTTTTTAAGTCCTTTTGGTTATTCATTTCTGTAGCAATTTTGGTAATCACACCAACAAGACCCCTGTTCTGTCCAGTACCCACTGCAACATAGAGAACGTCCACCAAAGTTTTGGGGGGGGGGATTCAAGATGGATGCACTTGATTTGGGGATTGTAGGATTGCCGGGGTGGACAAATGTTGGTGCACATAAAAGATTTTGACTGCTACCCCATTGCTCCCATTTTCTCTGTTGTTCTCTTCTTTTTCCTTTCCCCTTCCTTTTTAAATAAACTGTTATCCATTTGCAGTGTTTTTCCGTGGTATCATTTGTATTACGGTGTCATTTGTTATGGGGGTGGGACTGTATGGGGCAGGGTAATATTATAGTTCCTGAGGAGTGATAGCCCTGAGTGTCAGCAGCCAGATACTCTTTTATTGCTACCCCAGATGGAGGCTGTGCATCATTTATAGACTCGAGTACCCAGTTTGGCACAACTTCAATAACCAAGACTGGTCCCTACAGACAATTGGGAAAGGAGGCCCTGAGAACTCTGGGTGGATGCTACTCATTTTAAAGGCTGCACCTAGGAATACCTTTTTGAATACAGCTTTGGGAAACTACGTGTTTTGACTGTTCCTAGGAGGTCATGGAAAAGCAGCCCCGTGTATGTACTGTGGGCAGAGCCCTAGATGGCCACTGAAGAACCAGCCAAGGATGTACACTGCATACACTACAACTGCCTAACCTTTTGTTTTCTCCCTAGGACCTTGTTTCTGACCCCCAATAAACTCTTTCATTGTTCATTATTTCTGTCTCATGAGTATATTATTATCTGTAAGCATATCATTACTAAAGGGTTAATAATTATACATATGGTTAGCTGTTATTTCTCTGTGTGGATTGATGAGTGAGGTGATCCTGTGGGGATTTTTTAGGTACTGCAACCCACAGGATTGTACCGTACTGACACCAGGCCCACTCAAAACCTTTCTATAGGTGGAAGCAAAACACAATTAATTTAACTTGGAGACAAACTCCCCCAATCAGGAGTTTAGTGACTCACTTGTTTGGCCCTACAAGATACGAGTAGTAACCGCAACATCCACTGCACCCTGGTTACATTTGTTAAGAAAGTAATAAGACATGCCAGCGTGGTACTTGTCATGGGTTAATGCACTCTCCAGGGGTGTTGTGAGGCATGAGGCACTTGCACGTAGTGTCTTCTGCCCAGGGTGTGTATTTACCTATTACAGCAACCACCCCGGTGTGTCTAATTTTGCTTATAAATGGGTCCCTGTATGTTAAAAAAGACAACACACTACAAAATAATGAAATTAGCAATAATAATGTATTTATTGTAACTTTAAACACAGGAAGGAAAAATAGTCTCCAGAAGTGTGTGTGTGTGGGGGGGGGGGGGAATTTTTCAACCTTGTGTATTGCACTCAGATTGGGGATGGCATGGCAAAACACAACAAAATTAGTCACAAACATACTTTATTTATAACAGATAAACTTAATGTGCCCACCACATTATGATGAATGAATGGTTGGTTTTCAATGGTGCTGGCCCTTGTGGAAACAAGAATTTGTTAATGCTGAATGTTGGCTTGCTGGCATTGGCATTGGTAGTGCAGGAGTTAGAGAGATGCAGAATAGGAATGGCAGTGAAGTGCTGAACTAACGCCAACACCCCCCACAGAGACTGAAAGGCATTGGGAGTGTGGCTTTGGGATATTGGCCATAACGCTTACACCATTCCACCTCACCCCACCTTGAAGACACCGACAGGTGTTGCAGTGTGCTTTGGGGTCTTCGGCCCTTATGCTCACCCCATTCCATAAGGAAATAAGCTGAGATGGGTGTAGTATAGGAGAATGGGGTGAATGTTAGGGTGACAGACCCCAAGGCACACCTCGATGCCTGTCAGTGGCTGTAGGGTGGGGGGGTAGAATGCCATGAACATTACTGCTGACGAACCTGAATTACGCTCCCGATGCCTGTCAGTCTCTACACGGTGGTTGTATGGTTAGAAACCATAACGCCCCGGGCGTTTGTTGGTATTTTCACTCCAAATTTTCAATATGGGCTTTTTGGGACTCCACCTCATGAAAAGTGGTACTATTATTTCGTTACTGAATCCTGAAAGGTGATTTCACACAACAACTGTGCCATTCAGAGCCACAGGTGTGGAAATACATTTCGGGTAGGATGCAAAAATGACAGCCGTAATGTTCATGAGGAGGTATAAAAAATGGCAATGTTGAAAATCTGGAGAGAAAATAAAAAAATGCACAAACTTACAAGCATGCATAGAAACTGAGCAACAACACCCCGTACTTGCAGTCATTTTTGACATTTTTACCAAATTTTCAACGTGGGCATTTTGGACCTCTCCTCATGAACAGTGGCACTGTGATTTTGTTAATCTGTCTCAAAAGTTGATTTTGCACAGCAGCCGTGTCCATGACACCAAACTCTGTGGGAGAGTGGACACAGCTGAAGGGATATAGGACCTACAGGAAGATCTGTAAAAGATAGGGAGGTGATTCAGGATATGGCAGCTTGGCTTCAATGCCAAGAAATGCAAAGTTATGCATATTGAAGAAAAGAATCCTAGGACAGAGTACTACCTGGATGGAGTCCGAGTATCTGCATCACAGGAGAAGAAGGACCTGGGAGTGATGAACACTAGTGACTGGAAGCACTCTACGCAGTGTAAGAAAGCAGCAGCAAAAGCAAACAAGATGCTGGGATGCATATCTAAGGGGATAAGTAGTAGGGGAGAGAAGGTTATATTGCCCTTGTACAGGTCACTGGTAAGGCCGCATCTACAGTATGGTGTTCAGTACTGGTGCCCACACTTCAAAAAGGACATTAACCTGCTGGAGAAGGTCCAGAGGAGGGCTACAAAGATGATAGCTGGTCAGCAGGGTAAGGCATATGAGGAGAGGTTGAGGGCACTGAACATGAACTCCCTGGAAGACAGGAGGGAGAGAGGGGATATGATTGGGACCTTTTAGTACCTGAAAGGGATAAATAAGGTTGATAAGGAGAGTCTCTTTAAGCTGAGTGGCAACCATAACATGAGGGGGCAAAGTCTTAAGCTGGAGGGTGGGAGGTTTAGGAGGGAGGTCAGGAAGCACTTCTTCACAGAGAGGGTGACGGACACTTGGAATGCGCTGCCAGAGGAGGTAATCTCGTTGAAGACAGTGGGAAGCTTAAAGAAAGGCTGGGACAGGCATAGGGGTAGGGAAAGGGTCATTGGTCATGGGTAGGAAGGATGGGAGGAGTGGGGAGGGAGGCCAGGGACATTAGCTCAAGCTATGGACTGTGCAATACGAGCAGACTTGAGAGACCAAAGGCCTTCTTCTGCTGGCTTCTTCCAGCCATAGCACCTCTACGGTACAAGAAGCCTGATCCACCTACCCCCCAAAGAGATAGATAAGGTGCCACTTGCCTCCTCAGGCAGCGGTCCTGATCCAGCCATAGCAATCTCCACGGTGCAAGCAGCCTGATCCACCTACCCCCCCCCCAAAGAGATAGATAAGATGCCACTTGCCCCCTCGGGCAGCGGTCACGATCCAGCCATAGCACCTCTACGGTGCAAGAAGCCTGATCCACCTACCCCCCAAAGAGATAGATACGGTACGATGCTCGAAAAATTGCTACGATTTCTCTGGGCTGTGTGAACGCTGAACCAGATCATCACTTGTAATTTGCTGTTTTCAATTTCAGCACATTCTCAGGGTACCGCTATTGGCTCCACACCTGTGTAGAGCTCCCTGAGTGGCTCGTCTCACTCACCTGAGACAGGAGCACCCGAGACATGTGGCTTAATGTAGGCCTGCATTCCTGTACTCAGCTTCTAATTTATATATTTTAATTTAGCCTGTTCTGCTCGGCCTATCTAAAGTAACTTACCATTCCCCCCTGCTGCAATTTCTTTCCAACTGTATGTGCACTGATTCAGTGCTAGCTCTACAAACTTCCCCTTGATTTTTCCCCAGTTAAGCTTTCACTCCGTACACTGCCTTGAACTGAGTTTGTAAAAAAGTTTTACTAGCTTTGTTAATATATTTTTTTTAATCCTATTTAAGACTCTACTGGGTTTACATGCTCACTGCTACGGACTTAGTGAGAAAATTCAGTGATTTGTAAAATCTGTGTAGTCCCTGTCTTAAGCCAAAGGCTCCTGCCCTTGACTTTCATTCTTAATCATCTTCCTTTGTCCCTCTGTCTCCTCTGTCTCTCTTCTGTCCCTCCTGCCCTCCCCCATCACTCTGTTCTTCTGTGGTTGTTTTGGAATCCCGAGTTAGCCGGCACCTTGCCTCAGTCTGAGACTGCCCCCTGACTTGTCTTTCAAGTTAGTGCTTAACTCCCTTTGAGTGCCTCTGTTTAGACACCCCCAATCTGCTCCTATTTAATCTGCTGTCTCCTTCCTTACAGGTGCCACTTGCCCCCGCGTGCAGCGGTCACGATCCAGCGATAGCACCTGTACAGTGCAAGGAGCCTGATCCATCTACCCCCTAAAGAGACAGATAAGTTACGACGCTTGAAAAATTGCCACGATCTTGCTGGGCTGTGTGAATGCTTAACCGGATCATCACTTGCAATTTTCTGTTTTCAATTTCAGCACCTTTTCAGAGTAGCGCTATTGGCTTCACAGCTGTGCAGGCCTTCCTGATTGGCTGGTCTCACTCACCTGAGACAGGAGCACCCGAGACATGTGCCTTAATATAAGCCTGCATCCCTGTACTCGGCTTCTAATTTACATATTTTAATTCATCCTGTTCTGCTGGGCCTGTGTAAAGTAACTTACCATTCCCCCCGCTGCAGTTTCTCACCAACTGCATGTGTACTGATTCAGTGCTAGCTCTGCAAAGTTCTCCTTCATTTTTCCCCAGTTAAGATTTCACTCTGTACACTGCCTTGAACTGAGTTTGTAGAAAACCTTTACTGGCTTTGTTAGTAAATTTTTTTTTAATCCTATTTAAGACTGTACTGGGTTTACATGCTTGCTGCTATGGACTTAGAAAATTCAGTGAATTGTAAACTCTGTGTAGCCTCTGTCTTGAGCCTAAGGCTCCTGCCCTTGACTTTCATCCTTAAACATCTCCCTTTGTCCCCCTGTCCTCTTCTGTCTCTGTTCTGTCCCTCCTGCCCTCCACCATCAGTCTTTTCTTTTGTGCTTGTTTTGGATTCCTGAGTTAGCCGGCACCTTGCCTCTGTCTGAGACTGCCCCCTGACTTGTCTTTCAAGTTGGTGCTCAGCTCTCTTTGTGTGTCTCTGTTTAGACACTCCCCACCCATCTGCTCCTTTTTAATCTGCTGTCTCCATCCTTACAGGTGCCACTTGCCCCCTCGGGCAGCAGTCACGATCCACCCATAGCACCACTACGGTGCAAGAAGCCTGAGCCACCTACCCTCCAAAGAGATAGATAAGGTACGACGCTTGAAAAATTGCCACAATTTCTCTGGGCTGTGTGAATGCTGAACTGGATCATCACTTGCAATTTTCTGTTTTCAGTTTCAGCACTTTCTCAGGGTAGCGCTATTGGCTCTATGCCTGTGTAGAGCTCCCTGATTGGCTGGTCTCACTCACCTCAGACAGGAGCACCCGAGACTTGTGGCTTAATGTAAGCCTGCACCCCTGTACTCGGCTTCTAATTTATATATTTTAATTTAGCCTGTTCTGCTTGGCCTGTGTAAACTAACTTACCATTCCACTCCTGCTGCAGATTCTCTCCAACTGTATGTGCACTGATTTAATGCTAGCTCTGCAAACTTCCCCTTGATTTTTCCCCAACTAAGCTTTCACTCTGTACACTGCCTTGAACTGAGTTTGTAAAAAAGTTTTACTGTCTTTGTTAATATATTTTTTTAACCCTAATTAAGACTCTACTGGGTTTACATGCTTACTGCTAAGGACTTGGTGAGAAAATTCAGGGAATTGTAAAATCCAAGTAGCCTCTGTCTTGAGCCTAAGGCTCCTGACCTTGTCTTTCATTCTTAATCATCTTCCTTTGTCCCCCTGTCCTCCTCTGTCTCTGTTCAGTCCCTCCTGCCCTCCCCATCAGTCTGTTCTTTTGTGCTTGTTTTGGAATCCCGAGTTAGCCGGCACCTTGCCTCTGTCTGAGACTGCCCCCTGACTTGTCTTTCAAGTTGGTGCTCAGCTCTCTTTGTTTGCCTCTATTTAGACACCCCCTCCCATCTGCTCCTATTTAATCCGCTGTCTCCTTCCTTACAGGTGCTACTTGCCCCATCGGGCAGTGTTCATGATCCAGCGATAGCACCACTCACGGTGCAAGGGCTTCATCCACCTACCCCGGAGAGATATATAAGTTCTGACGCTTGAAAAATTGCCACGATCTTGCTGGGCTGTGTGAATGCTTAACCGGATCATCACTTGCAATTTTCTGTTTTCAATTTCAGCACCTTTCTCAGAGTAGCGCTAGTGGCTCCACAGCTGTGCAGGCCTCCCTGATTGGCTGGTCTCACTCACCTGAGACAGGAGCACCCGAGACATGTGCCTTAATGTAAGCCTGCATCCCTGTACTCGGCTTCTAATTTACATATTTTAATTCATCCTGTTCTGCTGGGCCTGTGTAAAGTAACTTACCATCCCCCCCCCCCCCGTTGCAGTTTCTCTCCAACTGTATGCGCACTGATTCAGTGCTAGGTCTGCAAACTTCCCCTTGATTTTTCCCCAGTTAAGCTTTCACTCTGTACACTGCCTTGAACTGAGTTTGTAAAAAAGTTTTACTGTCTTTGTTAATATATTTTTTTTTAAAACCTGTTTAAGAATATGCTGGGTTTACATGCTCACTGCTATGCACTTAGTAAGAAAATTCAGTGAATTGTAAAATCTGTGTAGTCTCTGTCTTGAACCTAAGGCTCCTGCCCTTGACTTTCATTCTTAATCATCTTCCTTTGTTCCCCTGTCCTCCTCTGTCTCTGATCTGTCCCTCCTGCCCTCCCCCATCAATCTGTTCTTTTGTGCTTCTTTTGGATTCCCAAGTTAGCCGGCACCTTGCCTCTGTCTTAGACTCCCCTGACTGGTCTTTCAAGTTGGTGCTCAGCTCTCTTTGTGTGTCTCTGTTTAGACCCCCCCCCATCTGCTTCTATTTAATCTGCTGTCTCCTTCCTTACAGGTGCCACTTGCCCCCTCAGGCAGCGGTCACGATCCAGCCATAGCACCTCTACAGTGCAGGGAGCCTGATCCACCGACCCCCCAAAGAGACAGATAAGGTACGACACTTGAAAAATTGCCACGATTTCTATGGGCTGTGTGAATGCTGATTCGGATCACCACTTGCAATTTGCTGTTTTTAATTTCAGTGCCTTCTCAGAGTAGCGCTAGTGGTTCCACGCCTGTGTAGAGCTCCCTGATTGGCTGGTCTCACTCACCTGAAACAGGAGCACCCGAGACGTGTGGATTAATGTAAGCCTGCATCCCTGTACTCGGCTTCTAATTTATATATTTTAATTTAGCCTGTTCTGCTCGGCCTGTGTAAACTAACTTACCATTCCACTCCTGCTGCAGTTCCTCTCCAACTGTATGTGCACTGATTCAGTGCTAGCTCTGCAAACTTCCCCTTGATTTTTCCCCAATTAAGCTTTCACTCTGTACACTGCCTTGAACTGAGTTTGTAAAAAAGTTTTACTGGCTTTGTTAATATATATTTTTTAACCCTAATTAAGACTCTACTGGGTTTACATGCTTACCGCTACCGACTTGGTGAGAAAATTCAGTGAATTGTAAAATCTGTGTAGCCTCTGTCTTGAGCCTAAGGCACCTGCCCTTGACTTTCATTCTCAATCATCTTCCTTTGTCCCTCTGTCCTCCTCTGTCTCTGTTCTGTCCCTCCTGTCCTCCCCCATCAGTCTGTTCTTTTGTGCTTGTTTTGGAATCCCGAGTTACCCGGCACCTTGCCTCTGTCTGAGACTGCCCCCTGACTTGTCTTTCAAGTTGGTGCTCAGCTCCCTTTGTGTGCCTCTATTTAGACACACACCCCCCATCTGCTCCTATTTAATCCGCTGTCTCCTTCCTTACAGGTGCCACTTGCCCCATCGGGCAGCGTTCATGATCCAGCAATAGCACCTCAATGGTACAAGAAGCCTGATCCACTACCCCCCCTCCCCAAAGAGACAGATAAGGTCCGACGCTTGAAAAATTTTCACGATTTCTCTAGGCTGTGTGAACGCTGAACTGGATCATCACTTGCAATTTGCTGTTTTCAATTTCAGCCTCTTCTCAGGATAGCGCTATCGGCTCCACGCCTGTGTATAGCTCCCTAATTGGCTGGTCTTACTCAACTGAGACAGAAGAACCCGAAACATGTGACTTAATGTAAGCCTGCATTCCTTTACTCGGCTTCTAATTTATATATTTTAATTTAGCTTGTTCTGCTCGGCCTTTGTAAACTAACTTCCCATTCCCCCCATGCTGCAGTTCCTCTCCAACTGTATGTGCACTGAATCAGTGCTAGCTCTGCAAACTTCCCCCTTATTTTTCCCCAGTTAAGCTTTCACTCTGTACACTGCCTTGAACTGAGTTTGTAAAAAGGTTTTACTGGCTTTGTTAATATATATTTGTTTAATCCTATTTAAGACTGTACTGGGTTTACATGCTTACTGCTATGGACTTAGAAAATTCAGTGAATTATAAAATCTGAGTAGCCTCTGTCTTGAGCCTAAGACTCCTGCCCCTGACTTTCATTCTTAATCATCTTCCTATGTCCCCCTGTCCTCCTCTGTCTCTGTTCTGTTCCTCCTGCCCTCCCCAACAGTCTGTTCTTTTGGGCTTATTTTGGATTCCCGAGTTAGCCGGCACCTTGCTTCTGTCTGAGACTGCCCCCCACTTGTTTCTTTTCAGTTGACGCCAGCTCTCTTTGTGTGTCTCTGTTTAGACCCACCCCTTCTGCTCCTATTTAATCAGCTGTCTCCTTCCATACAGGTGCTACTTGCCCCCTAGGGCAGAGGGTCACGATCCAACCATAGCACTTGTACGGTGCAAGGAGTCTGATCCACCTACACCCCCAGAGATACAGATAAGGTACGACGCTTGAAAAATTGCCACGATTTCTCTGGGTTGTGTGAAAACTGAACCGGATCATCACTTGCAATTTGGTGTTTTCAATTTCAGCACTTTCTCAGGGTAGCACTATTGGATCGACGCCTGTGTAGAGCTCCCTGATTGGCAGGTCTCACTCACCTTAGACAGGAGCACCGGAGAAGTGTACCTTAATGTAAGCCTGCATTCCTGTACTCGGCTTCTAATTTTTATAGTTTTTTAATTTAGCCTCTTCTGCTCGGCCTGTGTAATGTAATTCTGCTATCCCCCGCTGCAGTTTCTTCCAACTGAATGTGAACTGATTCAGTGCTAGTTCTGCAAACTTCCCCTTGATTGTTCCCCGGTTAAGCTTTCAGTCTGTACACTGCCTTGAACTGAGTTTGTAGAAAAATTTTACTGGCTTTGTTAATAAAACATTTTGTAATCCTATTTAAGACTGTACTGGGTTTACATGCTTACTGCTATGTACTTAGTTAGAAAATTCAGGGAATTGCAAAATCTGTGTAGCCTCTGTCTTGAGCCTAAGGCTCCTGCCCTTGACTTTCATTCTTAATCATCTTCCTTTGTCCCCCTGTCCTCCTCTGTCTCTGTTCTGTCCATCCTGCCCTCCCCCATCAGTATGTTCTTTTGTGCTTCTTTTGGATTCCTGAGTTAGCTGGCACCTTGCCTCTGTCTGAGACTGCCCCCTGACTTGTCTTTCAACTTGGTGCTCAGCTCTCTTTGTGTCTCTCTTTTTAGACACCCTTCCATTCGGTTCCTATTTAATCTGCTATCTCCTTCCTTACAGGTGCCACTTGCCCCCTCGGACAGCGGTCACTATCCAGCCATAGTACCTCAATGGTGCAAGCACGCAGCCTGATCCACCTACCCGCCAAAGAGATAGATAAGGTGCGATGCCTGAAAAATTGCCACAATTTCTCTCAGCTGTGTGAATGTTGAACCAGATCATCACTTGCAATTTGCTGTTTTCAGTTTCAGCACTTTCTCAGGGTAGCGCTATTGGCTCAATGCCTGTGTAGAGCTCCCTGATTGGCTGGTCTCACTCACCATAGAAAGGAGCACCCGAGACGTGTGCCGTAATGTAAGCCTGCATCCCAGTACTCGGCTTCTAATTTATATATTTTAATTTAGCCTGTTCTGCTCGGCCTGTGTAAAGTAACTTACCATTCCCCCCGCTGCAGTTTCTCACCAACTGTATGTGCACTGATTCAGTGCTGGCTCTGCAAACTTCCCCTTCATTTTTCCCCAGTTAAGATTTCACTCTGTACACTGCCTTGAACTGAGTTTGTAGAAAACTTTTACTGGCTTTGTTAGTAAAAAAATTTTTTTAATCCTTTTTAAGACTGTACTGGGTGTCATGCTTGCTGCTATGGACTTAGAAAATTCAGTGAATTGTAAACTCTGTGTAGCCTCTGTCTTGAGCCTAAGGCTCCTGCCCTTGACTTTCATCCTTAAACATCTCCCTTTGTCCCCCTGTCCTCTTCTGTCTCTGTTCTGTCCCTCCTGCCCTCCACCATCTGTCTGTTCTTTTGTGCTTGTTTTGGATTACTGAGTTAGCCAGCACCTTGCCTCTGTCTGAGACTGCCCCCTGACTTGTCTTTCAAGTTGGTGCTCAGCTCTCTTTGTGTGTCTCTGTTTAGACACACCCCTCATCTGCTCCTATTTAATCTGCTGTCTCCTTCCGTAGAGGTGCCCCTTGCCCCATCGGGCAGCGGTCATGATCCAGCCATAGCACCACTACGGTGCAAGGAGCTTCATCCACCTACCCCGGGAGAGATATATAAGTTACGACGCTTGAAAAATTGCCACGATCTTGCTGGGCTGTGTGAATGCTTAACGGATCATCACTTGCAATTTTCTGTTTTCAATTTCAGCACCTTTCTCAGAGTAGCGCTATTGGCTCCCACAGCTGTGCAGGCCTCCCTGATTGGCTGGTCTCACTCACCTGGAGACAGGAGCACCAGAGATGTGCCATAATGTAAGCCTGCATCCCTGTGCTCGGCTTCTAATTTGCATATTTTAATTCATCCTGTTCTGCTGGGCCTGTGTAAGTAACTTACTATCCCCCGTTCACAGTAGTTTCCTTCCACCAGACAAGACTGGATTCAGTGCTAGGTCTGCAAACTTCCTTGATTTTTCCCCTGTTGCTTTCACTCTATACTGCCTTGAACTGAGTTTGTAAAAGTTTTACTGGTTTTGTTAATATATTTTTTTTTAAAACCTGTTTAAGAATATGCTGGGTTTACATGCTCACTGCTATGCACTTAGTAAGAAAATTCAGTGAATTGTAAAATCTGTGTAGTCTCTGTCTTGAACCTAAGGCTCCTGCCCTTGACTTTCATTCTAATCATCTTCCTTCGTTCCCGTGTCCTCCTCTGTCTCTGATCTGTCCCTCCTGCCCTCCCCCATCAATCTGTTCTTTTCTGCTTGTTTTGGATTCCTGAGTTAGCCGGCACTTTGCCTCTGTCTTAGACTCCCCCTGACTTGTCTTTCAAGTTGGTGCTCAGCTCTCTTTGAGTGTCTCTGTTTAGACCCCCCATCTGCTCCTATTTAATCTGCTGTCTCCTTCTTTACAGGTGCAACTTGCCCCCTCGGGCAGCGGTCACGATCCAGCCATAGCACCTCTATAGTGCAGGAAGCCTGATCCACCTACCCCCCAAAGAGACAGATACGGTACGATGCTTGAAAAATTGCCACGATTTCTATGGGCTGTGTGAATGCTGATCAGATCATCACTTGCAATTTGCTGTTTTCAATTTCAGTGCCTTCTCAGAGTAGCGCTATTGGTTCCACGCCGAGACGTGTGGATTAATGTAAGCCTGCATCCCTGTACTCGGCTTCTAATTTATATAATTTAATTTAGCCTGTTCTGCTCAGCCTGTGTAAAGTAACTCACCATTCTCCCCCTGCTGCAGTTTCTCTCCAACTGTATGTGCACTGATTCAGTGCTAGCTCTGCAAACTTCCCCTTGATTTTTCTCCAATTAAGCTTTCACTCTGTACACTGCCTTGAACTGAGTTAGTAAAAAAAGTTTTACTGGCTTTGTTCATATATATTTTTTAATCCTATTTAAGACTGTACTGGGTTTACATGCTTACAGCTATGGACTTAGTGAGAAAATTCAGGGAATTGTAAAATCTGTGTAGCCTCTGTCTTGAGCCTACGGCTCCTGCCCTTGACTTTCATTCTTAAGCATCCTCCTTTGTCCCCCTGTCCTCCTCTGTCTCTGTCTCTGTTCTGTCCCTCCTGCCCTCCAAATCAGTCTGTTCTTTTGGGCTTGTTTTGGATTCCCGAGTTAGCTGGCACCTTGCTTCTGTCTGAGACTGCCCCCTGACTTGTCTTTCAAGTTGGTGCTCAGCTCTCTTTGTGTGTCTCTGTTTAGACACACACCCCCATCTGCTCCTATTTAATCTGCTGTCTCCTTCCTTCCAGGTGCCACTTGCCCCCTCGGGCAGCTGTCACGATCCATCCATAGCACCACTACAGTGCAAGGATCCTGATCCACCTACCCTCCAAAGAGATAGATAAGGTACGACGCTTGAAAAATTGTCACGATTTCTCTGGGCTGTGTGAACGCTGAACCGGATCATCACTTGCAATTTGCTGTTTTCAATTTCAGCACTTTCTCAGCGTAGCGCTATTGGCTCCACGCCTGTGTAGAGCTCCCTGATTGGCTGGTCTCACTCACCTCAGACAGGAGCACCCGAGACATGGGCCATAATGTAAGACTGCATTCCTGTACTAGGCTTCTAATTTTTATATTTTTTTTAATTTAACCTGTTCTGCTCGGCCTGTGTAAAGTAACTTGCTATTCCCCCTGCTGCAGTTTCTCTCCAACTGTATGTGCACTGATTCAGTGCTAGCTCTGCAAACTTCCCCTTGATTTCTCCCCAATTAAGCTTTCACTCTGTACACTGCCTTAAACATAGAACATAGACATGGAATTTGATGGCAGATAAGGACTGCTTGGCCCACCTAGTCTGCCCATTTTCCTACCTAACAGATAAGCTGTAGATCCTAGTTAACCAACAGCTTACATCCTCCTACCCCCCCACTAGGACTGCCTTATGTCTGTCCCATGCATTCTTGAACTCCCCCACTGTTCTTGACTCCATGGCCTCCTCAGGAAGGCTGTTCCATGCATCCACAACCCTCTCTGTGAAAAAAATACTTCACATTACCTCTGAGCCGTCCCCCCTCTATCTTCAAATTGTGCCCCCTTGTTCTTGCACATCTCTTTTTCTGAAAGATGCCACCCTCTTGAACTTTGTTGATACCCTTGAGGTACTTGAAAGTTTCTTTCTTGTCCCCTCTCTCCCTCCTTTCCTCAATGGTATACATATTAAGCTCCTTTAGTCTTTCTTCGTATGTCTTCTGGTGCAGACCCTGCACCATTTTGAGTTGCCCTCCTCTGGACAGCCTCCACTCTGTCTATGTCTTTGCGGAGATGGGGTCTCAGAACTGCACAGTACTCAGATGGGGTCTCACCAACTGTCTGTACAGAGGGATAACAACTTCCTGTTTTCTACTATTGATGCCTCTCCCTGCATCCCAGTATCCCCACCCTTCCTTTCTTCCTTCTCCATTGCTTGCCCACCTTTGAGGTCATCTGATATAATTACCCCCAGGTCCCTTTCCATTGTTACTGTTGTCAGTATCTCACCCCCATTTAGTACTCTTCCCCTGGGTTTTTGTTTCCCAGGTGCATTACCTTGCACTTCTTTGCATTGAATCTGAGCTGCCATACATTTGACCATTCCTCCAACCTTGCCAAGTCCCTTCTCATCCTTTCCACTCCGTCTGGTGTATCAACCCTGTTGCAGATCTTTGTGTTGTCTGCAAAGAGACATACTTTTCTTCCAGTTCTTCTGCAATGTCACTTATAAAGCATTAAAAGGACTGGTCCCATTGAACCCTGCAGTACTCCCCGGCTAGTAACCCTCCTTTCTTCACTGTGGACTCCATTTACTACTACCCTTTGTGTCCTGTTGTCTAGCCAATTTTTTATCCAGGCTACCACCTTGAGACCCACTCCAAGGCTAGCTAACTTGTGTATTAATCCTTTGAGTGGGACTGTATCAAATGCCTTGCTAAAATCTAGGTAAGCCATGTCCACAGCCCCTCCCTGGTCTACTACTTTGGTCACCCAGTCAAAGAAATCTATTACATTGGTCTGACACGACCTTCCCATCGTGAATCCATGCTGCCTTGGGTCCTGTGCCTCACTGGCCGCTAGGTACTCAACAGTTCTTTCCTTCAGAAGTGATTCCATCATTTTCCCTACCACTGAGGTCAAACTAACTGGTCTGTAGTTTTCTGCCTCTGTTCTGCTCCCACTTTTGTGAAGAGATCATCCACCCTCCTCCAGTCCTCAGGTACACCCCATCCTCCCAATGATTTGTTAAAGAGAGTAGTCAGTGGTGTCACTAGTTCTACCCTTAGTTCTTTTAGAATTCTTGGGTGAATCCCATCAGGCCCCATTGCTTTGTCCACCTTCAATTTTATTAGTTCTTTCAGAAGCCTTTCTTCTGTAAATGGAATGGTATCAACCCCCTTCTTCAGAGTGTTTCTCTTGTTTGGTTTAGGTACCTCCCCCTCCTCTTCCTTTGTGAATAATGAGCAGAAAAATTCGTTCAGTAGCCCTGCTTTTTCATTGTCACCCTCTACCCACATTCCCTCCCCTTTATTAAGCCTCAGTATCCCTCCTTTGGTCTTTCTCCGCTCCCTAATGTACCTATAAAAGGTCTTATCCCCCTTCTTAACAGAGTTGGCTATCCTTTCTTCGGTTTGGGCCTTTGCTATTCTGACTGTCTTCCCAGCCTTTTTCTGCTTTAACTGATAAATTTCTCTGTCCTGCTCATTCTGTGTTTCCTTATATTTCCTGAATGCCATCCTTTTCTCCTTAACCTTCCCTGTCACCTCTTTTGAGAACCATAGCAGTTTTTTCCTTTGTTGTGTTTTGTTGCTTTGCTTTACACAAAAGGCTTGTTGCCTCTGTGATGGCTGTTTTGATTACTCTCCATTATTCCTCCACCCCTCCTTCTTGCCTGTTTGCTAGTGCTTTTCTGAGGCACTCTCTCATTTTCCCAAAGTCAGCCCTCCTAAAGTCCAATACTCTTGCTTTTGTATGGCTTGATTGTATGGCTGTGTTTATCGTGAACCACACTGTTTGGTGGTCGCTTGTTCCCAGATGGCTACCCACTTCTAAATCTGAGATTCTTTCTCCGTCCCCATTTGAGAGTACCAGGTCTAAGATTGCTTCCTCCCCGAGTGGGTTCCAGTACTAGCTGTCTGAGGCATGCCCCATGTAGGGCATCAAGAATGACATTGCTCTTGGATGTGCCTGTAGCAAAGGTGCTCCAGTTGACATCTGGCATATTCAGGTACCCCATCAACAATATCTCCCCTTTTTCTGCCATTCTAAGGAAGCCTTCTATCATTTCCTTGTCCATTCCCTCCCCCTGAGACGGAGGTCTGTATACAACCCCCATGCGGACTGTGGTGCCATTTCCTGTCTCCAGGGTGACCCAAGTGTCTCATCTGCTCCCTGTTTACTCTTTAGTTCTGTTGCTTTGATCCCTTCCTTTACATAGAGAGCTACTCCTCCTCCTCCTCTTTTACCCTCCCTGTCCCTCCTGTAGATTGTGTATCCTGGTATGTTGACATCCCAGTCATGGTTTTCTGTGTACCATGTTTCTGTGACTGCCACAATATCCAGGCAACCCTCTTCCATCAAGGTCACTAGTTCAGGGAGCTTGTTACACAGACTACGGGCATTGGTAATCATCACCCTCCACTTTTTGATGGCCTTACCCCTTTTAGCCACATTCCTGTCCTAAATGCCTTTGCCTTTTTTTAAATTTACCTCAATCCTGCTCCCTAATGACTTCTCTACCTTGGTGTGTACCTCATTAATTACCGTGTTTTGTGGGGGAAGGCTGGGATTTCCCTGCTCCTTTTCAGTGCCTCCCCCCTTGGGGCCTTGAACTGACTTTGTAAAAAGGTTTTACTGGCTTTGTTAATATATATTTTTTTAAAACCTATTTAAGACTGTACTGGGTTTACATGCTTACTGCTATGGACTTAGTTAGAAAATTCAGTGAATTGTAAAATCTGTGTAGCCTCAGGTCTTGAGCCTAAGGCTCCTGCCCTTGACTTTCATTCTTAAAGGGAAACACTGGAAAAGCTACAGATTTACCCAGGCACTACAAAAATTCCTTATTAGTGCTTTCAGACAGTACTATTTTTTAACAAATTACTCTAATTGATTTTTCAGTGATTTAAACAGTGGCCTTCAACTTTCACTTTCTATTGCTGGAAGCCACCATTTCATGAGTAGCAGAGAGCGTCCTGAGCTCACTTTATGCTAATATGTCCTGCCAACCAATAGCTGAGGTCAAACAGGCATATTAGCATACAGTGAGCTCAGGAAGCTCACTGCTGCTCATGAAATGGCTGCTGCAAGCAACAGGAAGTGGAACTTTTGGGTAACTGTTCTAAATCAGTAAATAAAGTTGTTACTGTCTGAAAGCAGTAACTGAGAGTTTCTGTAGTGTCTGAGGAAAGCTGTGTCTTTTCCATTGTTTCCATGTAATCATCTTCCTTTGTCCCCCTGTCCTCCTCTGTCTCTGTTCTGTCCCTCCTGCCCTCCCCCATCAGTCTGTTCTTTTGTGCTTGTTTTGGATTCACGAATTAGTTGGCACTTTGCCTCTGTCTGACACTGCCCCCTGATTTGTCTTTCAAGTTGGTGCTCAGCTCTTTTTGTCTGTCTCTGTTTAAACACCTCCCCATCTGCTCCTATTTAATCTGCTGTCTCCTTCCTTACAGGTGCTACTTGCCCCCTCGGGCAGTGGTCATGATCCAGCCATAGCACCTCTATGGTGCAAGGAGCCTGATCCAACTACCTCCCAAAGAGATAGATAAGGTACGACGCTTCAAAAATTGCCATGATTTCTCAGAGCTCTCTGAATGCTGAACCGGATCATCACTTGCAATTTGCTGTTTTCAATTTCATCACCTTCTCAGGGAAGCGCTTTTGGCTGCACGCCTGTGTAGAGCTCCCTGATTGGCTGGTCTCACTCACTTGAGACTGGAGCACCCGAGACATGTGGTTTAATGCAAGCCTGCATCCCTATACTCAGCTTCTAATTTAAACATTTTAATTTAGCCTGTTCTGCTCGGCCTGTGTAAAGTAACTTACCATTCCCCCCCACCGCTGCAGTTTCTCTCCAAATATATGTGCACTGATTCAGTGCTAGCTCTGCAAACTTCTCCTTGATTTTTCCCCAATTAAGCTTTCACTCTGTACACTGCCTTAAACTAAGTTTGTAAAAAAGATTTACTGGCTTTGTTAAAATATTTTTTTTAATCCTATTTAAGACTGTACTGGGTTTACATGCTTACTGCTATGGACTTAGAAAATTCAGTGAAATGTAAAATCTCTGTAGCCTCTGTCTAGAGCCTATGGCTCCTGCCCTTCACTTTCATTCTTAATCATCCTCCTTTGTCCCCCTGTCCTCCTCTGTCTCGGTTCTGTCCCTCCTGCCCTCCCCCATCAGTCTATTCTTTTCTGCTTCTTTCGGATTCCCGAGTTAGCCAGCACCTTGCCTCTGTCTGAGACTGCCCTTTGACTTGTCATTCAAGTTGGTGCTCAGCTCTCTTTGTGCATCTCTGTTTAGACACACACCCCCATCTGCTCCTATTTAATCTGCTGTCTTCTTCCTTACAGGTGCCACTTCCCCTTCAGGCAGTGGTCACCATCCAGCCATAGTACCTCTATGGTGCAAGGAGCCTGATCCACCTACCCCACAAAGAGATAGATAAGGTATGACGCTTGAAAAATTGCCACAATTTCTCTGGGCTGTGTGAACCCTGAACCGGATCATCACTTGCAATTTGCTGTCTTCAGCTTCAGCGCCTTCTCAGCGTAGCGCTATTGGTTCCACACCTGTGTAGAGCTCCCTGATTAGCTAGTCTCACTCACCTGAGACAGAAGCACCCGAGATGTGTGGCTTAATTTAAGCCTGGATCCCCGTATGCAGCTTCTAATTTATATATTTTAATTTAGCCTGTTCTGCTCAGCCTGTGTAAAGTAACTTACCATTCCCCCTCTGCTGTAGTTTCTCTCCAACTGTATGTGCACTGATTCAGTGGTAGCTCTGCAAGCTTCCCTTGATTTTTTTCCCCAATTAAGCTTTCACTCTCTCCACTGCCTTGAACTGAGTTTGTAAAAAAGTTTTACTAGCTTTGTTAACATATTTTTTTAATCCTATTTAAGACTGTACAGGGTTTACATGCTTACTGCTATGGACTTAGTTGGAAAATTCAGGGAATCGTAAAATCTGTCTAGCCTCTTACTTGAGCCTACAGCTCCTGCCCTTGACTTTCATTCTTAATCATCTTCCTTTGTCCCCCTGTCCTCCTCCATCACTGTTCGGTCCCTCTTGCCCTCCCCCATCAGTCTATTCTTTTGTGTTTGTTTTGGATTCCCGAGTTAGCTGGCAGCTTGCCTCTGTCTGAGACTGCAACCAGACTGGTCTTTCAAGTTGGTTCTCAGCTCTCTTTGTGTGTCTCTGTTTAGACACACCCCTTCATCTGCACCTATTTAATCTCCTGTCTTCTTCCTTACAGGTGCCACTTCCCCCTCGGGCAGCAGTCACCGTCCAGCCATAGCACCTCTAAGGTTCAAGGAGCCTGATCCACTTACCTCCCAAAGAGATAGATAAGGTACGACTCTTGAAAAATTGCCATGATTTCTCTGGGTTGTGTGCACGCTGAACCGGATCATCACTTGCAATTTGCTGTTTTCAATTTCAACTCCTTCTCAGGGTAGCCCTATTGGCTCCACGCCTGTGTAGAACTCCATGATTGGCTGGTCTCACTCACCTAAGACAGGAGCACCCAAGACATGTGGCTTAACGTAAGCCTCCATCCCTGTACTCGGTTTCTAATTTATATATTTTAATGTAGCCTGTTCTGCTTGGCCTGTGTAAAGTAACTTACCATCCCCCCCCCACTGCAGTTTCTCTCCAACTGTATGTGCACTGATTCAGTGCTAGCTCTGCAAACTTCTCCTTGATTTTTCCCCATTTATGCTTTCACTCTGTGCACTGCCTTAAACTGAGTTTGTAAAAAAGTTTTACTGGCTTTGTTAATATATTTTTATTAATCCTATTTAAGACTGTACTGGGTTTACATGCTTACTGCTATGGACTTAGTTAGAAAATTCAGTGAATTGTAAAATCTGTGTAGCCTCAGGTCTTGAGCCTAAGGCTCCTGCCCTTGACTTTCATTCTGAAAGGGAAACACTGGAAAAGCTACAGATTTGCCTACGCACTACAAAAATTCCTTATTAGTGCTTTCAGACAGTACCATTTTTTAACAAATTACTCTAATTGATTTTTCAGTGATTTAAACAGTGGCCTTCAACTTTCACTTTCTATTGCTGGAAGCCACCATTTCATGAGTAGCAGAGAGCGTCCTGAGCTCACTTTATGCTAATATGTCCTGCCAACCAATAGCTGAGGTCAAACAGGCATATTAGCATACAGTGAGCTCAGGAAGCTCACTGCTGCTCATGAAATGGCTGCTGCAAGCAACAGGAAGTGGAACTTGTGGGTAACTGTTCTAAATCAGTAAATATTTTATCCTGCACCCTCTGTTCCTGTAACACTTACTTTCCCAGCCCCGCTCTCTTCCCTTCCCACTTAGCCATTTCTCCAGTACCCTGTCATTACCCCTCCTTTTTCCTGCCCCTCCCCTCTCCTGCTCTTTGCGCCTCACTCCCCTCTAACACGCCCTCCACTCCCCTCTCTGCTGTCTTTCGGTTCCACCGGCCCGGTAACAGGTTGCTACCTTGTACCGCTAATGCCGTAACTTGACGCCACCCTTCCTACCTTTCTTTCACCTTTCTGCCCCTCTCCCTGCCAGCTTTCCCCTCCTTCTTTTATTCTTCCCTCTTCTCCCTATGCTCAGTCCTCACCCCCTTCCCTCTCCTATTTTATCCCGCCTCCCACCAGTTTGCGTGACTCCCCTCTCTCTCCTGCCGTCTCGTAGTTCCACCGGCTCGGCCGCAGGTTACTACTCTACCCGCGCCAATGCGTTTTCACTGCCTGCGCCTCTTGTCCTCCTCCTTCTTCTGCTCCGCTCTGCGCTCTTACTAGGTGCACTCTATCTCTCTACCCACTCATTTCCCTATCTGTTTCGTGCCCTTCATCCCTTTTACCCTATACCTGCCCTTCCCACCCCTACCTTCCCTCCCCATTCCTTTAGTTCAAATCCCTCCTCACCCTTGCACTAGTCCCCCACCGCCCTCCCTGCACATCACCCTCTCTCCCTATTTTTTTCACCCATAGCTTCACTGTCCTGTTCCCCGACTTCTCCGTCTCTCTTGCCGACTCCCGGTTCCACCGTCCCGGCCACAGGTGGTAACCTTCTCCCGCTAATGCTGCACTTGGCGCCTTTACCTCCCTCCTGTCCTCCCCTTTTTTGCTATTCGCCCTACCACCCCGTCTCCGTCTCTCCTGCCCTACCCTTACACCTGTCCCCTACCACCTCTCCCCCTAGTTCTCAACAACTGAATACATGTAATTTTATCCCTATTGCTATGCTTGACTACACTGTGTGACTTTGTCCTTTGCAAATGTATCCTGCTCTGTGTAATTTCTTATGTATCCTGCAAATGTATCCTGCTTTGTGTAATCTCTTATGTATCACTGTGTTCTGTAACTGTACCTCCCGGGTCGTGCCTGAAAATAGTCACTTGTTGGCTAGCGCACTTACCCGGTCAACAAAAACTAAATAAATAAATAAATAAAAATAAAATTGTTACTGTCTGAAAGCAGTAACTGAGAGTTTCTGTAGTGTCTGAGGAAAGCTGTGTCTTTTCCATTGTTTCCCTGTAATCATCTTCCTTTGTCCCCCTGTCCTCCTCTGTCTCTGTTCTGTCCCTCCTGCCCTCCCCCATCAGTCTGTTCTTTTGTGCTTGTTTTGGATTCACGAATTAGTTGGCACTTTGCCTCTGTCTGACACTGCCCCCGATTTGTCTTTCAAGTTGGTGCTCAGCTCTTTTTGTCTGTCACTGTTTAGACACCCCTCATCTGCTCCTATTTAATCTGCTGTCTCCTTCCTTACAGGTGCCACTTCCCCCTCAGGCAGCGGTCACTGTCCAGCCATAGCACCTCTAAGGTTCAAGGAGCCTGATCCACTTACCCCCTCAAAGAGATAGATAAGGTACGACTCTTGAAAAATTTCCATGATTTCTCTGGGTTGTGTGCACGCTGAACCGGATCATCACTTGCAATTTGCTGTTTTCAATTTCAACTCCTTCTCAGGGTAGCCCTATTGGCTCCACGCCTGTGTAGAACTCCATGATTGGCTGGTCTCACTCACCTAAGACAGGAGCACCCAAGACGTGTGGCTTAATGTAAGCCTCCATCCCTGTACTCGGTTTCTAATTTATTTATTTTAATTTAGCCTGTTCTGCTTGGCCTGTGTAAAGTAACTTACCATTCCCCCCCGCTGCAGTTTCTCTCCAACTGTATGTGCACTGATTCAGTGCTAGGTCTGCAAACTTCTCCTTGATTTTTCCCCAATTATGCTTTCACTCTGTACACTGCCTTAAACTGAGTTTGTAAAAAAGTTTTACTGGCTTTGTTAATATATTTTTATTAATCCTATTTAAGACTGTACTGGGTTTACATGCTTACTGCTATGGACTTAGTTAGAAAAGTCAGGGAATTGTAAAATCTGTGTAGCCTCTGTCTTGAGCCTAAGGCTCCTGCCCTTGACTTTCATTCTTAATCATCTTCCTTTGTCCCCCCTGTCCTCCTCTGTCTCTGTTCTGTCCATCCTGTCCTCCCTCATCAGTCTGTTCTTTTGTGCTTGTTTTGGATTCTTGAGTTAGCCAGCACCTTGCCTCTGTCTGAGACTGCCCCCTAACTTGTCTTTCAAGTTGGTGCTCAGCTCTCTTTGTGTGTCTCTGTTTAGACAACCCCATCTGCTTCTATTTAATCTGCTGTCTCCTTCCTTACAGGTGCCACTTGCTCCCTTGGGCAGTGGTCACGATCCAGCAATAGCACCTGTACAGTGCAAGAAGCCTGATCCAACTACCCCCCAAAGAGATAAATGAGGTACGATGCTTGAAATATTGACACAATTTCTCTGGGCTGTGTGAACGATGAACTGGATCATCACTTGCAATTGCCATGTTTCAATTTCAGCGCCTTCTCAGGGTAGCGCTATTGGCTCCACGCCTGTGTAGAGCTCCCTGATTGGCTGGTCTCACTTACCTGAGGCAGAAGCACCTGAGACTCGTCGCTTAATGTAAGCCTGCATCCCTGTGCTCGGCTTCTAATTTATATATTTTAATTTAGCCTGTTCTGCTTGGCCTGTGTAAAGTAACTTACCATTCCCCCCATGCTGCAGTTTCTCTCCAACTGTATGTGCACTGATTCAGTGCTAGCTCTGCGAACTTCCTCTTCATTTTTCCACAGTTAAGCTTTTACTCTGTACACTGTCTTGAACTGACTTTGCAAAAAAGTTTTACTGGCTTTGTTAATATATTTTTTTTATCCTATTTAGGACTGTACTGGCTTTACATGCTTACTGCTATGGACTTAGTTAGAAAATTCAGTGAATTGTAAAATATGTGTAGTCTCTGTCTTGAGCCTAAGGCTCCTGCCCCAAACCTTGATTCTTAATCATCTTACTTTCCCCCTGCCCTCCTCTGTCTCTGTTCTGTCCCTCCAGCCCTCCCCCATCAGTCTGTTCTTTTGTGTTTGTTTGGATTCCTGAGTTAGCCAGCACCTTGCCTCTGTCTGAGACTGCTCCCGACTTGTCTTTCAAGTTGGTGCTCAGCTCTCTTTGTGTGTCTCTGTTTAAACACCCCCCATCTGCTCCTATTTAATCTGCTGTCTCCTTCCTTACAGGTGCCACTTGCCCCCTTGGGCAGCAGTCACGATCCAGCTATAGCATCTCTATCGTGCAAGGAGCCTGATCCACCTACCCCCCAAAGAGATAGATAAGCTACGATGCTTGAAAAATTCCACAATTTCTCAGGGCTGTGTGAACGCTGAACCGGATCATCACTTGCAATTTGCTGTTTTCAATTTCAGCACCTTCTCAGGGTAGCGCTATTGGATCCATGCCTGTGTAGAGCTACCTGAGTGGCTTTTCTCACTCACCTGAGACAGAAGCACCCGATATGTGTGGCTTAATGTAAGCCTGCATCCCTGTACTCGGCTTCTAATTTATATATTTTAATTTAGCCTGTTCTGCTCGGCCTGTGTAAAGTGACTCACCATTCCCCCCCCGCTGCAGTTTCTCTCCAACTGTATGTGCACTGATTCAGTGCTAGCTCTGCAGACTTCACCTTGATTTTTCTCCAATTGAGCTTTCACTCCATACACTGCCTTGAACTGAGTTTCTAAAAAAGTTTTACTGGCTTCGTTAATATATGTTTTTTTAATCCTATTTAAGACTGTACTGGGTTTACATGCTTACTGCTATGGTGTTAGTTAGAAAATTCAGGGAATTATAAAATCTGAGTAGCCTCTGTCTTGAGTCTAAGGCTCCTGTCCTTGACTTTCATTCTTAATCATCTTCCTTTGTCCCCCTGTCCTCCTCTGTCTCTGTTCTGTCCCTCCTGCCCTCCCCATCAGTCTGTTCTTTTGTGCTTGTTTTGGATTCCCGAGTTACTGGCACCTTGCCTCTGTCTGACGCTGCCCCCTGACTGGTATTTCAAGTTGGTGCTCAGCTCTCTTTGTGTACCTCTGTTTAGACACACACCCCCATCTGCTCCTATTTAATCTACTGTCTCCTTCCTTACAGGTGCCACTTCCCCCTCGGGCAGCTGTCACCATCCAGCCATAGCACCTCTACGGTTCAAGGAGCCTGATCCACTTACCTCCCAAAGAGACAGATAAGGTACGATGCTTGAAAAATTGCCATGATTTCTCTGGGCTGTGTGAACGCTGAACCAGATCATCACTTGCAATTTGCTGTTTTCAATTTCAGCGCCTTCTCAGGGTAGCCCTATTGGCTCCACACCTGTGTAGACCTCCCTGATTAGCAGGTCTCACTCACCTGAGACAGGAGCAGCTGAGACATGTGGCTTAATGTAAGCCTGCATTCCTGTACTCGGCTTCCAATTTATATATTTTAATTTAGCCTTTTCTGCTCGGCCTGTGTAAAGTAACTTACCATTCCACCCCGCTGCCATTTTTCTCCAACTGTATGTGCACTGATTCAGTGCTAGCTCTGCAAACTTCCCCTTGATTTTTCCCCTATTAAGCTTTCACTCTGTACACTGCCTTGAACTGAGTTTGTAAAAAAGTTTTACTGGCTTTGTTAATATATATTTTTTTTAATCCTATTTAAGACTGTACTGCGTTTACATGCCTACTGCTATGGACTTAAAAAATTCTGTGAATTGTAAAATCTGTGTAGCCTCTGTCTTGAGCCTAAGGCTCCTGCCCTTGACTTTCATTCTTAATCATCTTCTTTTGTCCCCCGTACTCCTCTGTCTCTGTTCTGCCCCATCAGACTGTTTTTTTGTGCTTGTTTTGGATTCCTGAGTTAGCCAGCACCTTGCCTCTGTCTGACATTGCCCCCTGACTTGTCTTTCAACTTGGTGCTCAGCTCTCTTTGTGTGTCTCTGTTTAGACACCCCCTCATCTGCTGCTATTTATTCTGCTGTCTCCTGCCTTAGAGGTGCCACTTGCCCCCTCGGGCAGCAGTCACGATCCAGCCATAGCACCTCTGTGGTGCAAGGAGCCTGATCCAGCTACCGCCCAAAAAAGATAAAGTACGACGCTTGAAAAATTGCCACGATTTCTCTGAGCTGTGTGAACGAAGAACCGGATCATCAACTGCAATTTGGTATTTTCAATTTCAGCACCTTCTCAGGGTAGAGCTATTGGCTCCACGCCTGTGTAGAGCTCCCTGATTGGCTGGTCTCACTCACCTGAGACAGGAGCACCCGAGACTTGTGGCTTAATGTAAGCCTGCATCCCTGTACTCGGCTTCTAATTTATATATTTTAATTTAGCCTGTTCTGTTCGGCCTGTGTAAACTAACTTACCATTCCACTCCTGCTGCAGTTTCTCTCCAACTGTATGTGCACTGATTCAGTGCTAGCTCTGCAAACTTCCCCTTGATTTTGCACACAGTTTCTGCCCATTCCTATCTGATGTTTCAATTTATTGGTTACTTACTGTCAACAACTGCAATTTCTCCCTTGCCCTTTTTGCAACTATGCCTTCTAGCAGCTTTATCTCATTCTGTCTTGCTGAGGCATACCATTTTGGTACTTTGGGTTTGCTTATTGCTGACTAGCGTATCCTGTCTTGCTGACCAGCGTATTCTGTCTTGCTAAGGCACTGTTTTACTTGAAAATTGTACTACAAATTACTGAACTGTGACTGATTTGCCAAAAAACTGTGTTTATTGTCTAAAAATGTTCCCAGCAACCTAGTGTTATTGCCCCCTAGTGACTTTGTAGCTCTCTCCAGACTGCAAGGTGCCAAGGAAATCACTGGCTTTTCAGTTGCTAATTGAGGTGTTTTCACTCAGACTGCTAGCCTTTGTGTTGCCCCACTATTAATTCGAGCTCCTATCTCCTTTCTCTAGCTGAGAACCCGCTAGGGATCCCAGCTCTGATGCCCTCCGCGTGGACCATGGACACCGGGTGGTCAGCGCTTCCGAAGGCGGCCTCCGAGACCTCCTCATTGGACTGCACTGCTTGAGAGGTACGGCAAAGCCACAATTTTTCGCCCACCCACTCATCACCCCTCCTGTGTGCTATTATATAGACCAGTTAGCACCGGTGACTCCCATCCCTGACAAATCTCCTGCCTTCTCTTTCTTACTAAAACAATTTGTTACTGCCAGGGTTCCGCCAGGGGAATCCTGCAACCAGCAGCCGGTGAGCTACCCTTGTTATCAAAATTTCCTCATTTACCCAACAACTAGAATTATGGCAGCCTTGTGGCAATTCCTCCTCCTGACTGCACTGTGTATCATACCACTTACTGCCTTATTATCTGAAAAATTTGAGACTGGGGTACACCACATCCTCATCCTGAAGACTGCTCGCCTAATCTGACTCAACACATCACATGTTATGCCAAGGCTCCTTGCCAACTGATCCAGGTGGACTACCTTTCTCGAAGAGCAACTATTGCAGGTTTGTCTACGCCTCCTTCCTTATCTCTAATTAATTTGAATTACTCCCACTGGCGTTACACAGCCAGAGTATTAGCCTCAGTGTCCTTAGGCTTGCATAAATTAAAAAACAAAGCTTGGTACACCGGTTCCTCCTCCATGCCAAGCTGTATAAAGCCTCAAGCTCACTGCCTTTCACTTGAATCCCTGAAAAAATTGCTACTCCTTCTGTTACTCTGCTCTAGCAATGTCGAGTTTAATCCAGGGCCCATAAATAAACTTACCTCCCCTTCTGAGTCACTATCTCTTAAAGGTATTAGTTTTATGCACATTAACGTGTGCAGCCTGCTGAAAAGATTCACCCTTATCCATGCTTGGACTGCCCAATGCCAGATGTGCTTGTTATCTCAGAATCCTGGCTACGGCCCTCTACGCCAAATAGCATGATTAATATACCTAACTACCAGATCTTTAGATGCGATAGGCAATCCAGAGGAGGTGGGGTCACCATTTATATCAAAGATAGATTTGTGGCATCAACACTTAATTCTAGCTCACTGGTAGTGGGAGTTGAGCGCCTGGACATAAAAATCGACCTATCCCCATCGTTAGCACTCCGAGTCATAGGATGCTATAGACCACCATCTGCCGGTACTCTGCTCTTGTCTTATCTTACAACTATCTTGGACACTAGCCCCCTGGAAACAATTATCCTCGGGAATCTAAACTACAATAGGTTGTCAGAAGCTGGTAACCCTCTTAAATCTCTGCGACTCCCTTGGTTTCACCCTACTCAACGAAGAGCCCACCCGTATCAACAAAAAGAATACAGCCAGAAGTACCCTTATGGATGTCCTGCTTGTGAATAAACCCCATTCCTTCTCCCACATTGGAACCTTTGACACGGATATTAGTGACCATTGCCTAATAGCTGGAGTTTGGGCAGCCAACAAAGTGCCAACTATGGCCAAATTCTCCACCAAAAGGTCAACCAGGTCACTCGACCCAAAGGCATACCTACTTAACCTAAAAAACTCCTCCTTGTGGCCGAGTTTTTACCTTGCTAAAACAGTGGAACCTGCATATTCTATACTACAGGAAATCATTACCTACGCCATGAATCTACATGCACCTCTGTCAAAAATAGGCATAAAGGCTAGGAAATGCCGTTGGTTCACTCAAGATCTCAAGACTGCACTACTGTCCAAGGATAAACTCTGGAAAACTGTCTGCAAATCTCAAAAAGAGGAAGATTGGTGCCTCTTTAGAACAGCCAGAAATCGCTGCACCAAACTGATTAGGGAAGCTAAAGCCTGTTATTACCAAGCAGAACTAGATACTACAGCCAATTGTCCCTCCAAATTCTGGGCCACAACCAAAGAACTGGCGGGAGCCACGTCACAAAATATGCTCCCTACAAAAATTACCTCTGACAATACAGTAATCAATGACAAAAGAGATACTGCAGGCATTCAACACGCACTTCCCACAGCAGGCTTAGCCTTCGATAACTCGCCTGCATGTAGCCTGCGCACCCAACTTGGCATGACCCCACCAAATGTTGGCTCCGTTAGTCAACATTTCTCATTCTCATCTGTTCCCCTCAAGGAAGTGGAAGACTTGATTCTCCACCTGGATACTAAGAAAACTGCCGGCGCAGATGCGCTTGAACCATATTTCCTAAAGATAGCATGCCATGTATTGGCAGTGCCTATTACTCATTTATTCAACCTATCCCTAACACAAGGTAGCCTCCCTCAAATATGGAAGATCGCACATGTTATCCCGCTATTTAAATCTGGAGACCCTTGCGACCTTAATAACTATAGGCCAATTTCTCTCCTACCCACACTCTCGAAGCTACTGGAAAAAATAGTAAATGGCCAACTAAGATCCTTCATTGACAGAGAAAAATTACTAAACCCCCTTCAATCCGTATTCCGAGCCAACCACAGCACAGTCTCTGCATTAGCTAAAGTAACCAATGACTGGCAACTGGAGTTGGAGCATAAAAAGTCAGTATGCACTGTGTTTCTTGACCTCAGCAAAGCATTCGACACAGTCGACCATGACCTGCTCCTCGACTCGCTAAAAACACTAGGACTGGATGCTACTTCTCTAAACTAGTTCTCTGAATATCTGACAGACAGATACCAGCAGGTGAAAGTGGATGGCGAACTATCTGCCCTAAAACTCTTACAAAGAGGTGTCCCTCAGGGATCCATATTAGCTCCCCTCCTCTTCGCAGTGTATATCAACAACATTGATGAGGGAATCAAGGATGCAAGTATTCACCTATTCATGGATGACACAGTGCTGTACCCGAGTCGTCCCACACCAAAAGAAGCTTGTACTGACCTACAAAAAGATTTCAACCTCCTGCAACTCCAACTAATCAAAAAAAAACTGCTATTAAATGCTAAGAAAACTAAAGCCATGTTATTTTCCCCCGCAAACTACACAAGTGCTACTGACTCTGTCCCCCCAATAACCATGATGCTGGGAGAGTGCTTAGAGTACGTTCCGAAATTCAGATATCTTGGGGTCTGGATCGACTGTAAACTCTCCTTCACTGTCCACCTGGAAGACTTGCTGAAAAAATTAAGGCAAAGACTTGGCCTTTTTTACAGGATAAGAAGACTTCTTACAGCAGACGCAAAGAAACAACTAGTCCAAGCCACGTTCCTGTCCTTAATTGACTACACAGACTTCATATACAGTAGCTGTGCAGCTTCCTATCTTGGAAAAGTGGATACGCTCTACCACAGAGCTATACACTTCATCACTGACCTCCCCTTCTCTACCCATCATTGCGCACTATGTGCTGCCATGGGCTGGACCTCACTTCACTATAGGCGCAACTTTAATGCAGCATTCTGGACACTTAGAGCCCTCAGTGGCAAACTCCCTCAATACATCGTCAACTGTCTGTCTCCGATTGTGCCCAGGAATTATTCCCTTAGAAGCGGCTCACAACTCCTGCTAAATATACCCAGGGCACTCACACGAGTCGGGAGAGCCACCTTTGGATTCTCACTCCCATCAATATGGAATAAAACCCAAAAAATACTTAAGCTGAAAACCCCAGTAAGTACCCTTTTGTTCAAAAGGCTTTACCGTGATGGCATTACGGAAATTTGCAACTGCTTTACTAGACACTAACTAACCTCCCTCCCTTCCTCAAACGGCAGCCCCCCAGCTGAAATGTGTGCCTCTGCCTCTAGCATGCCCACCAACAGATCCATAGGACTTATTGCCGAACTCCCAAATCTTATTCTTTGATGCTCTGAACAGCTGCAGCCTGATTCTAGCACATGCTACCGCACTTGGGGCTAATTATCACCTTTTGCCCCCAAAAATATTCGGTCCCTCGTCCATCAAACACCTCACTCTGCCCCAACCTCCAGGACCCTCCCAGTTATGCCCCTGCTACTATATTCCTCCTCTTGCACTTAGTACAATGGCAGATTTTCTCCTCCCTATGTCACCGCGTTTTGGGGCAAAAATCATTTCGTCACCTTTCGTATGGTCCTCCGCCCTCCCAGTCCCTTGCTCTGCCCTAACAATTGGGTCCTCTTCGCTTGAGCCCCTATTCCCCACCTCTCCCTACATTATGCGCTTGATGTCTTCTATCTGGTATGCCTACCCTCTCCCTAACATTTCCCACTAAAAAATGCACCGTTTTTGGGCTTGGATTCAGCACAAGTTCATTATCCATGACTCCTTGTAGTTCTATGTTCAATGTATATTACCTGTAAATGTGCATTTTTACTATAATAGCAGCTATTTTTACTGTTTGTCCTATTATAACTTGTCTTTCTGTATTATTACTGTAGGACCGCAGGTCCAACTTGTAAATGAGCTTGCTCAATGGTGCCCGCCTGGATAAATAAACTTATTGATTGATTGTATGTTCGTATGTATGTATGTTCATTGTATGCCATAGATGCGAAAACACATTTGGGGCAGGATGTGAAAAATGACAGCTGTACTGTACATAAGGAGGTGTGAAAAAATGGCAATGCTGAAAATCTGGGAGTGTAAATATTAAAATTGGCTGAGGATTCTGTCGCGTAGAAACTGTGCAATGCGTGCTCCTGGCACAGGAATTTTTTTAAATTTTTCCACCAAATTTACAACATGGGCTTTTTGGGACCCCATGAGTTCATGACTTCATGAACAATGGCAGTGTTGCTTCGTTACTTGGCCCTAAAAGTGATTCGGCGCAGCGAGTGTGAAATCACCTTTCATGAGTGAGAAACAAAATGACAGTGGCATGTTCACGAGGTGGGGTCCCAAGAACCCCATGTTGAAAATTTGTGGCCAAAATTCCAAAAAATGGCTGAGATATCAACCTAAGTTGAACATCCCCCCCCCCATTGCTTCCCATTATAAAGCTTACGGCAGGGCTCAACATTAACCTTTTTTTGCACTAGCAGCAGGGCAAGTTGATTCAAAATTGCACTAGTCCGCAGATGGTTGCACTAGCCCTCAATTATAATGGTAAATATTGATCACTTATACGGGAAACAATGTAAGCCAAGAAACACTCTGATTTATTGCACATTTTTCCCACTCCTCAGCAGAAAAAAAAAGACTGCAATGCTATCACACACAGTGAGTCCCCCCTCCCATTTTTTGTACCGTGGCCTCCTGTCTTCCTCTTTCTGCCGCCCCACACCCCCTCCCCCACCAAACCAGACGACATCACAACAGCAAATGTTCAATCAAGCAGTCCTGGCTTTGCAGACAGAGTAGCTGACATCATCATGCACCTCACAACACTATCACCACCACCCACAGGGCAATGAACCAAGTCAGGCAGAGAAAGACACTCTCAGCACACACCCTATAATCAAGTGGAGACCTGCACTTCTGGAAGTTTGTGTACAGTCTCAAGTGACACAGGAGCACATCTAAGATTTCTTTGGGGTGGGGACTACACAAACCTAAGGGGCTTGGGAACGACATTATTATTTTTAAAAGAATTGATTTTAATATGCTGTGCCCCAACAAAAACAGATTTTTCTTTAACATTGTCCTTTCATCAGTCTAGGGGAAACAGTACACAGGAATAGTGGGGACCCCCTACACTTGCCAGTAATGGCAGCCATGGATTTGTGGATGGTTATTTCAGAGTCTGGTCTGCAGTGGTGTCCAGGGAAATAACAGAGTTAGAAGATTTGTCGAGGAGAGGGAAGTTATTGTAAGGCTGGGATAAAACCTGCCACCTGCAGGGCTGACTCTGTATGTCTCTTCACATTTTGTCACTGAAATGTTGGATACAGACACTCAAAATGCAGGGAAATGAGTGGCACTGGTCTTAATAATATGAGTCAAATTGTTAAGAGACACATTCAGAAAACTGGAAGCTAGTGACTTAACAGCATTCTTACCCTTGATCACACCCTGGACAAGAGCTGCAAGTCCTAACAATGGAGTGATAATGACTCACACTAAGGCCCCATCCACACTACACTGCTCAGACCCCGTAATGGACAGAAACCATTACAGACAGGGGAGCGGTACAGTGTATCCACACTGCAGTGGTGATCGGTACGAGACCTGTACCGCCAGTCCACACCTCGGGAACTGGGTGACCGTTACCACGGCACCCAATCCCACAATGAAGCTTGCACTGTGCTACGGGCCCTGCAGGGAACTGTTACTGCCTGTCCACACTACCGCCGGTAACATTACTGAGGCGGGACCGGTTTCATAACCATTGTTGAAACCACCTCATACGTGGTTTCAACAACGGTTACGAAAACGCCTTCTGTAACGTTACAGGTGTAAACGCAAACTGTTGCAGTAACGGTTTGGGCACTCTGTAACGTTACAGAGGCATAGTGTGGACAAGGCCTTATTCTTTTGTGGGACCCCCCCTCTTAAACTGCCAGATAATTGCATCTCTCAATGAGCTGTTAATCACACCAGGCCATCTGGAACATTGAGAGAGAGATTAGCATAAGGACTAGAGCCTGCTAAAGTAGAGAATTGAACTTCATTAACAGCCTTGAAAACCTGCACTAGTGAAGGCGGGCAAGTAAAGAGTTAGCTGCACTAGCCCTGGTCAATTTGCACTAGTGTTTGGGCTAGTAAAATAATGTTAAGATCGACCCCTGGCTTACGGTCATTTCTTCACATCGCAGTTCGGCTTTGAAGAGTGCAGACGCATCCCGGTGCAGAGAAGATCGTGCCTCCCACCCTCCGGAGGGTAAGTATGGGTGGAGGGGAGCAGGAGGGGGTGCAGAGGGAGGTGGGATGGGGAGGATGGGGAGGGGATGGGGAGATATTGGTGGACCATTTTCTTGTTTGCAGGGAAAAATAAAAAATAAAACGGCACAGGAAGGTTTTCTAATTTACAGGTTAAGAAAGAAAAAAGATTAGGCACACTGGGGTGGGGTCCCAGTGTTCTACAATTCAGGAGGGGGGATGGAGAGAGCAGGAGGGCAGCAGCAGTGGGAGGTTGCGGGAGGGTTTTGTCTGTTGGGGGACGGGAGGGAGCAGAGAGGGAAGCAGCAGTAGGAGATTGTGGTGTGGTGGGAGGCAGGAGTTGTGAACATGCCGACATGGGGATTGGGCACCCCGATGTCGGCTTTCTGCAGATTGTGTGGCGGACAGCAGGATACGCCATTTTTACTGAAATGTTTCACCAGGAAAGGCACGTAACGGAGGCATGCCATCTGCCACTGCAATGACGACCTTGTCTCTGACTGCAGTGGCACATTTGTGTCATCTCCATGGCTCTCTCTGAAACTGCTGTCATCTGCAGCATGCTCACTCATTGGGTGCTGAGGGACGCACCCGCTAAAGCATCCCCTGCATTGCCAACACTGATACACCTCTGCATTTCTGCTACCACCAAAAGATGTTGCTTGTGTGTGTACATGTAAGCCAACATAAAAATGCTGCTGTCTCTCTCAGAAGGCTGCTTCAGTTCCTCATGATAGCTGGTAGGTGGCACCACTCCATCAGGAACTGACTTGTATTGCTAGTCATACTTTTCATTAGCACTGTTGGGAGGACAGAACCAAACTCCCTTTCTGTTGATCAAAAGGTAGTGGCCTGCCAGTAACTTCATGGGCTGACTTCAGGTTTATGGCATGTTGCTTCCACAATTTCACGAGACTGAAAGCCAAAATTTGACAGGAGTTGTACAACAGTACCTTGAACACTGTGGCTGTGTACCACTGCAACAGCCCCACCTCCTTGCTCAACCTTTACATCATGCCAGACAATAAGCTGACACCACAGGGCTCCCAGGAATATATCGACTGTCAAAATATACTTGACTAAACCACTTGGGATGGAAGTACAAAGCAGGTGGGTTCTCTGGCAGCTTGATAAGTTATTTTTTAAACAAACTCACTGGGCATCCTCTGTAATCAGTTTTATCACTATCAGCTACCCTTTTATGATTTCTTGTAAACTCATTAATTTTCAGGGATATGACTAAATTCCAGTCAGTTTTTGTTTGTTACAACATTGAAGTCTTCCAGCTTCATCTGGAATGGGCCCTTGTAGCTGTGACATGCCAAGCAAAGTTGCATGTCCACCCAGACTTTCTGCAGCTGGCCAGCAGCAGTACGCAGGGAAAGAGCTGGGGACATCTGCAGCTTTTTTTTAATGCAGCTTTTTCCCTGCAGGTCACAGGGGGTTCTTCAGTCCCTCCCTGCCTCTACTGCCATCTCCCACCTACCTCAAGACTTACTCACTGCAGAATCCCCCGGAGATTCTTCCCCCACATGGCGGGATCAGAGAGGGAGGGCTGTCCTCCCCACTCCAGAGTACATATCCAGAAGAGGGTGGAGGTCTCAAGTGGCAGAGTGGGACTTCATATGCCTGCTCTCAATTCTCCTCTTTCTGGCACATCTCCAACGGTCAGCGTGCAATGACCCTGGGCATGTATGCTCATAGAGGTGCACATGCACTATGGCGTCTGCTACTGGCTAACCCCTTGCAAGTTGTTCCTGCTGCCCTACCTCCACACTTCCATGTGGTGGCAGTATAGGAGTGGTGAGGTTAGTCCCCCCCTGCCTGGGACAGAAGAGCAGTGAAATGGATACTCAATCTTCTCCCTCCTCGGCCAACCCTCAGTGACCCAAGTCTGTTCCCAAACCCAGGTCACCGGAATGCTGAGAAATGTGGCATCCTGTATCTCAGCCCTCCACACCACTGAGCCAGCTCACATCCATAGCTTTTTGACTTTGGTGGGAAAAATGGATTAGTGTTGATTGACCATGTCTTTTTTTCCTGAAATACTGTTTACAGACTGCAAAGAAGATGCTGTAGGCATGTTTCATCTCTGGACTGGGCATAATGGACCAATTTTCAAACCAGCCCTTAGATCAGTGCAAGCTATGACAAAAAACAGCTTGCATCAAATGCCAGTGCACCAGGGACACTGCACCCAATCCTCGAGCAGGAAAGGCCTTGTCACCAAACTCCTGCAGTTTGTCGCAACTACTCCTGTGAATCAAAAAAAGTCACATGGGAGGGGTTCGATGGAGGCTACAGTGCACCCCTCTGGCAGTGCCCTCAGGGAATCCTGAGCCCATGGCTGACACAGCACCCTGGGAAGTGCCACAGTATAGGACTGGCATGTGCCAGAAGGGGGGGGGGCCAGATGACACTCCAGGCATGGAACCGCATCTGCCGAGCCACCTGTGTCACAACCCAATGGCACAATGAATAGTGCAATGACATCTGCAGGCAACAGTCTCCAGGTATGGACAATGCACAAGGCACCCATATAATGCAGATCTGGCAAAGCCCAGTGTCAGGATGTACACCGCAATTTCCACTATCTGCAATGTGCTAATCTTCATATGCTACTGTACCTGTCTCATGCTCTCCATTCCAAGGATGTATGCTATTGGACTGTGGATCCGCCAGACACTGTACACATTGGTTGGCAGCTGAGGCAGTCCTTCCACTGGTGTCCCTCTATGAGAGGCTTGGCTAAGGAATGCTGGGTAGCTGTGGTACTCCCGGTCATGTGGTCATGCAGAACTTTTGGTAAATGATGTAGAGGTTGAGACACCTCAGATCCAAAATGGGGTGTAAATCCCCCGTCCATCTGGGGACCAGGAAAAAGTGGGAGTAAAATCCCGCACATTTCTGAGGAAGGGGGACTGATTCGATAGCCCATTTTGATGGTAAGGCATCGATCTCCGTCCATAAGACCAGTGCCTGGTTTGGTGTGTAGTGAGAGACCCTGGGTGGCAATGAAAGAGGCATCTCTATGAACTCCAGTGTGTGTCCCGTCTCGATCAGTTGCAGGAGCCACTGGTCAGAGGAGATGGCATGCCGCCCTTGCAGGTGCAGGGAAAACCTGCCCCCGACAGTTGTGGGTAGGGTCTCCATACCCATGACCAGAGGAAGACCTTCAGGCAGAAGGTTGGCTCTGCTGGGGGGCCGCAGGGATGTAACAGGGTTTCTAGGCATTTCTAGGACCTGACAATTGCAACTGAGATTTTCTTTTATTGACAGGTTGCCTGTTGAATGAGGGACTGCCCCTGTAGAGGCAGCCTCTTGAGGAACCCCTAAAGGATGTTTTGGTCTTAGGGCTGTAAAGGGTCCACACTGATTGAAGGGTACAACTGGAGTTTTGTAAATCTTTCAAGATGGCTTGGGTCTGTGGACCAAACAGCTGAACTCCTTTAAAGTGAGCATTCAAGATAGATTGTTGTATGTTCTGGGAAAAAACAGAAACCCTGAGCTAGGCGTGATGCCTGAGATATATACCAGCAGAAGACATACGAGCCATAGTATCCATGGCATCAAAAGTGGCCCTAAGCAGGTTGTCGCCTACCACCGCCGCAGTAGTTTCACCGTTAGGTCCTCTTGGACAGAACCTGCTGGGAGGGACTGGACTGCCACCAGGGAGGCTTTTAGAAATTCCTCTTTATATTTTAGGAGGTGTCCCATGTAATTGAATACATGGAGGGACAAGGTGGCCAAGGAAAAAACACATTTTTCAGTGACATCCAATTTCTTTGATTCCACATCTGGGGGATGAGCACTCATGTGCTGAGGCCTAGGGGACCTATCATGTGCAGCATTGATCACCACCGAATCCGCCTGAGGCAGAGACATGAAGTAGGGGTGAACCACTGGAGCTTGATAAAGCCTATCAGTCTTTTGCGGATTGGAGGGAAACATGAAAGGTTGCTTCCAGGCAACCATAATAGCCTCTTCAAAGACATCCACCAAAGGGGGGATAACCAGAGTGAGGCATTCAGGCACACCTAGGTATTGAGCCAATTTCTTGCGAGAAGCCTCCTGCTTAGTGCCCTTGAATCTGAATGTTTTCTGGAGATGGATCATGATGTCTGAAAACGTTGGTCATCCAGCAGAGAACAAGTGAGTTCAGGGGTAGTTTCCCCTGAACAGAGGAGGTGGCAGTGGGGGTCTGAGGGATTCCTCGTGGTCCACGCCATCTTCGTCCTCCCTGTTCACCAGACCCCAGGCCTGCAGGAAAGGATCTTCCATGTCCACGTCCTAGGTGTACAGACACTGGGAGATGGGAAGAATTGGTCATCTGCTGGGCTGAAGGATGCCAAGATGGAGCAGAGACCAGAGGTGGCCCCTCCCTTGGGGGGTGCTGGGTCTGAGTGAGGTCCAGGATGGATTTCACCAGTGCCTGGACATCTATCATGGCCATCTGTGGAATTGGCCATGGCAGACTGCGCGGAGCAAATGGGCACCACTGATGAAATGGTTGCAGGCAGTGGGACCAAATGAGCAGCCATTGACGAGAGGTGTATATAGGACCCCAAGATTGTCGACGATTGTGTAAGGCTGCCATTGATGAAGAGATCATTAACGAGAGCATCATCGATGGAGGAGCCATAATTGTCAGCAACTTTTGTTTCAGAATCATTGACGGAATGCAGTGCATCGCTGATGACAGAATCATCGACGGGCCATGAGGCAGGGCCGTCGACGAGAGGGTTGTTGACAAGCCAGAAGCCACCATCAATGGATGATGGCTATGCAGCACGGAAGGTGGGAGCAGCATTGGAAGATGTAAGATCACCCCAGAGCTGCTCCATCAATGAGGAAGGAGAGGATCCCAGAATCATCAATGGGTTTGAAGGCGATATGTTAGGGGCTACCAGCTCCATACTTACATGTGTAGCAGGGGACGACACAGGGGTGGTAGAGACATGCTTAGTCTTAGAGGCATGTTTCTTACCATGACCCTGTGTTGAGATGGAGGGGTCTCCCATGAAGCGGTGAGACCCTCAAGAGGACACAATGAGTCTCTAGAAGAGGAGCAGTGCTGTCACTCCAAGAGGGCTAACTTCTGCTTTATGAGGTACTCCCGGAGCTGTTGCAACCATCTGCATTTTGTGGCTCTGTTGAATTTAATACAGAAGGCACACTCCACGGAGTTGTGTTTTGGACCAAGGTAATGAACACAGACTGCATGGAGGTCTTCTTTTGTAATTCTGTGGCCACAGGAACAACTTCGGAATAAAGGCTCTGAAGACATTAGTATGCATTCAAGACAGACTAAACTGGTGGTTGTGACTGAGGCTGTGAAACAGCTGATTTTAGAACACAGAGGGATGGGTACATACCGGTAATGCATCTTGCAATTTCTGCAATTCCCAGTTAGGTCACATTCACTTATTGCATGCAGGTTGCGGTTGAAAAGAACTGAAAAGTGACTGAGACCTCCCCTTTTTATACCTGCCAGGTGTATACCATGTGGTGGTGCTAGGGCGAGGTCCCAGGTTCGACTGCTGTTAAAATCATCTGAAGGAAATGACGCTTGCGGCTGAATCCCACTAGTTATGAACTGCTGCAAGAGACTGCCTCGAAGAACTGCTGTAGACCAATCAGTATACAGGATTTTCCCTACCCATAATAGAAGCAGCCATACATAGATTTAATTAAACTGAACTAAATGTTTCCACTGGTGTCTGTTCCCGAGTTACTAAACTGGTGGTTGTGACTGAGGCTGTGAAACAGCTGATTTTAAAACACAGAGGGATGGGAACATACCGGTAATGCATCTTGCAATTTCTGCAATTCCCAGTTAGGTCACATTCTTTCTCATTAGAATGTGCGAAGCACCGGGTCACATGATGCGTCGGAGCGGGTAGGACGTGTTCATCTTGGCTCTGTACCTCGGCTCTTCAAAACACTGTTTTTTGTGCCCAAATCAGCTTTCCTTTTGGTCTACTGGCTTGTTATCCATGGCTCAGTTAGGTACTTGGTGTGCCTTTTAGTTCAGCTAACAGTTGTTTGGTGCTTCACGGCTGCTCAATGGAAGCTGAGATGTGGCCTACGGGCCCAACCCACTCCCCGCCAATATCGCCGGAGAAAAACAAGGCAAGCAGAAAATCCAAAACGTAGCCCGCGGCGGTCAGTAAACAAGCACCACCTCCGACTCATCTATCAGAGAAGAAATTTCTATTATAACTCTCCCCAATTAATGAGTCTCTCCTCAGCATCACTAATCAACTGGCTACCCTGCATAAAAGCTCTGAGGTACTTACCTGGAGAGTCGGGTACATAGAGGCTCGGATCAGCTCCCTAGAAGATTGGAAGGCCTGCTTGGAAACTGAAGCCACAGCCACCCGCAGGAAACTCGCAAAGATAGAAGAAAAAATTGAAGACCTGGAAGGGCGTAGCAGACGCAACAATCTGCTTCTCCTCGGTCTTCCGAAGGGCAAAGAGTGTCCGAACCTGAAACTCTTTAAACAAAGGTTCCTGGAAAAAATAGCTGGCCCCTCTCCGAACGGACCCAGTTACATTATCGAGAGAACGGATAGGGCCCTGCGGCCTACTCCTCCCACCAATTCACCCCCTCATCCTCTAATCTTTAAACTCCTTAACTTGTTAGATAAGGTCCACATCCTTACAAAGCTTAAAGACACTAAGGATTTGCTGTGGGAGGGCAACAAAATCCGTCTGTCACAGGACTTGCCCCGCTCAGTCAGGCAGAAAAGGATGGAATTTAACCCGATGGTTTCTAAACTGATGGCCGCAAGGATTAGATTCAAGATGCTGTACCCAGCTTGCCTGCAGCTAAACCACCGTAGAGACATGAAAACCTTTGAGACAGCGGACCAAGCCAAGCAAGAGTTGCCTGCTTTATTCCTGGATCTTTTCCAGGCTCCTAAGTGAGGGACTCTCACAACATTGTCGTGGATTCACAGTTTCTGGATACTTTGTGTTTCTATATTTTCAAGTGGACAACATATAGAAACAGAATTTGACGGCAGATAAGGACCGCTTGGCCCACCCAGTCTGCCCATTTCCCTACCTAATGGATAAGCTGCAGATCCTAGTTAACCAGCAGCCTACTTCTTCCTACCTCCACCCCCTAGAATTGCCTTATGACTGTCCCATGCATGCTTGAATTCCTCCACTGTTTTTGACTCCACAACCTCCTCCGAAGGCCGCTCCATGCATCCACAACCCTCTTGTGAAAAATACTTCCTTAAATTACCTCTGAGCCACCCCCCATCTTCAAATTGTGCCCTTTGTTCTGCACACCTCTTTTTTGAAAGATGCTACCTCTTGGACCTTTGTTGATTCCCTTGAGGTGCTTGAAAGTTTCTATCATGTCCCCCTCTCCCTCCTTTCCTCGAGGCTATACATATTTAGCTCCTTAAGTCTCTCTTCATATGTCTTCCGTGCAGACCCTGCACCATTTTAGTTGCCCTCCTCTGGACAGCTTCCATCCTGTCTATGTCTTTGCGGAGATTGGGTCTCCAGAACTGCACATAGTACTCCAGATGGGGTCTCACCAGCTGTCTGTACAGAGGGATAATAACTTCCTGTTTCCTACTGGTGATGCCTCTCCATATGCATCCCAGTATCCCCCCAGCCCTCCTTGCTGCCCTCTCACATTGCTTGCCCACCTTTAGGTCATCTGATATGACTACCCCCAGGTCCCTTTCCATTTTTGTTGTTGTTAGTATCTTACCCCCCATTGTGTACTCTTCCCCTGGGTTTTTGTTTCCCAGGTGCATTACCTTGCACTTCTTAGCATTGAATCTAAGCTGCCATACATTTGACCATTCCTCTAACCTTGCCAAGTCCCTTCTCATCCTTTCCACCCCACCTTGTGCATCAACTCTGTTGCAGATCTTTATGTCATCTGCAAAGAGACATACGTTCCTTCCAGTCCCTCTGCAATGTCGCTATAAAGACATTGAAGAGGACCGTCCTAATACTGAACTTCATGGTACCCCACTAGTAACCCTCCTTTCTTCAGAGTGGACTCCATTTACTTTTACTCTCTGTGTCCTATTCTCCAGCCAATTCTTTACCCAGGCTGTCATCTTGGGACCCACTAACAGGCTGGCTAACTTGTATATTAATCTTTTGTGTGTGGGACTGTGTCAAATGCCTTGCTAAAGTCTAGGTAGGCCATGTCCTCCCTGATCTACTACTTTGGTCACCCAATCAAAGAAATCTACCAGATTTGTCTGGCATGACCTTCCTGCTGAGAATCCATGCTGCCTTGGGCCCTGTGCCCCTCTGGCCTCTAGATATTCAACAATTCTTTCCTTCAGAAGTGATTCCATCATTTTCCCTACCACTGAGGTTAAACTAACAGGTCTGTAGTTTCCTGCTTCTGCCTTGCTCCCACTTTTGTGAAGGGGAATCACATCTGCCCTCCTCCAGTCCTCGGGGTACCACCCCATCCTCCCATGATTTGTTAAAGAGGGTTGTCAGTGGTGTCACTAGTTCTACCCTTAGTTCTTTTAGAATTCTGGGATGAATCCCATCAGGCCCCATTGCTTTGTCCACCTTCAGTTTTAAGAGTTCTTTCAGAACCCTTTCTTCTGTAAATGGGCTGGTATCAACTTCTGTATCCAGAGTGTTTCTACAGTTTGTTTTAGGTACCTCCCCGTCTTCCTTTGTAAATACTGAGCAAAAATATTTGTTTAGTATCTCTGCCTTTTCACAGTCACCCTCTGCCCACCTCCCTCCCTTTATTAAGCCTCACTATCCCTCCCTTGGTCTTTCTCTCGCTCTGATGTACCTAGAAAAGGTTTTATCCCCTTCTTAACTGAGTTGGCTATCTTTTCTCGGTTTGGGCCTTTGCTGTTCTGACTGCCTTCCCAGCTTCCTTTGCTTTAACTGATACAGTTCTCTGTCCTGCTCCTTCTGTGATTCCTTGTACTTCCTGAATGCTTTCTTTTCTCTTGAACCTTCACTGCCACTTCCTTTGAGAACCATAGTGGTTTCTTACATCGTTTCATTTTGTTTATTTGCTTCAAACAAAGGCTTGTTACCTCTGTGATGGCAGTTTTTATTATTCCCCATTGTTCTTCCACCCCTCCTTCCTGCCCATTTGCTAGTGCATTCCTTAGGCACTTACCCATTTTGGCAAAGTCAGTCCTCCTAAAGTCCAGTACTTTTGCCTTTGTATGGCTTGACTCTATTGCTGTGTTTATTGTGATCCATACTGTTTGATGGTCGCTAGTTCCCAGATGGCTACCCACTTCTACATCTGTGATCCTCTCTTCATCTCCGTTTGAGAGAACCAGGTCTAAGATTGCTCCCTCTTGAGTGGGCTCCAATACTAGTTGTCTAAGGCATGCCCCCTGTAGGGCATCTAGAATAACCCCACTCTTCGAAGTGGCTGCTGCAACTGCACCCCAGTTAACATCTGGCATATTCAGATCACCCATCAGCAATATCTCCCCTTTTGCTGCCATTCTAAGTATACTTTCTGTCATTTCCTTGTCCATTTCCTCCCCCTGAGAAGGTTGTCTGTATACAACCTCTGTGCGGATTGTGGTGCCATTGCCGGTCTCCAAATTTACCCACAGTGCTTCTTCTCCTCCCTTTTTACCCTTTTGTTCTGTTGCTTTGATTCCTTCTCTTATGTAAAGAGCTACTCCTCCTTCTCTTTTACACTCCCTGTCCCTCCTGTAGATAGTGTATCCTGGTATGTTTACGTTCCAGTCATGGTTTTGTGTGTACCATGTTTCTGTGACTGCCGAGATATCCAGATGTTCCTGCTCCATCAAGGCCACTAGCTCAGGAAGCTTGTTACTCAGACTACGGGCATTGGTACTCATTGCTCTCCATTTTTTGATGGCTTTACCTTCTGTTGCAGCATTCCCCACTGACCTTTCTACCTCGGTCTTTTTCTCATTTTAGTACCCTGTTTTGTAGGGAGACGCTGGGATTTTCCTGCTGCTTATCAGTGCCTCCCCCCTTGACTAGTTTAAAAGCTTGCCAATGAAGCATTTAAACTGATTGCTCAAAAGACTTGTTCCCTTCCTGGACAGATGCAGACCATACTGCCAATATAGGCTGGTGTCCCTCCAGGTGGAACCCCAGTCCCCAATGAAGCCAAACCCCTGTGCTCCACACCATTTTCTCAACCATTCATTAAACTGCATGGTGCAAAGTACCCTCGCCTCACTCATGCCAATGACAGGCAGCACCTCTGAGAAGGATACTGTGTGTGCTACTTGTCTTAGGCCCCTTCCCAATTCCACAAAGTTCTTCTGCACTGCTCTAATCTCATGAAGAGCCAAGTCATTTGTCCCTAGGTGGACAATGACGTCCAGCTCAGACTCCCGTGCAGCTGTTCTCGTGATCCTGAGGATGCGCTTCCTGTCCCTCAAGCCATGGCACCAGGCAGGCACCTTACATCATTTTCCTGCTCCCCAGTTCTATCCCCTAATAATTGAGTCCCCGCCAGAGCTGCTTCCCTTCCTTGTGGTGTCCTCTGCCTCCTTCCTGTGCGTCTCCCTTGTTACAGTTGTCCTCAGCCTCCTTAGTCTCCACTGCGGGTGCATCCATAGGGGAGCTATGCTCCCCTAGAGTGGTGTATGGATTGTGGAGTGGAACAACTGACTGGGTGTGCCTCTGTTCCACCATCCTCACCCTCCCTGAGCCCACTGTGGTCCAACTCCCAACTTAGATCTGACTCAACTGCCAGCAAGCTTGGGACCTTCCCCAGAATCCAAAAGGTTCAGTTGGCTGATCTGTCTGTCAGTCACAACAAAGGTTTCTCCTTCAGGTGCAAAAAGGCGCCAAAAGCCCAAAACTACAATTCCTACAGATTTTGACTCCAGACAGCTCCTGTAGTCCGGCTCAATTTTAGGTGCCGCCAGAACTGATTGGTCCAATTCGCAGTGCTGGGCCAAATGGGGATAAACAAAACAGTCCTTGCTGCAAAGAAGGCAGGTTAGACAAACTACATAGAGGATAATGCCTGATGTACTGGTGATAACCATGATGTAATCACCGCGAGTAGTTGGTAGGGCATCAGTAAACCTCGAGAGTGCAGCTTGAGAGGTTTACAATTGCCCTAGCAACCACGAAAGATGATTACACCATGGTTATCACCTGTACACCAGGCATTGTCATTTAGAGTGTATGGGACTCAACATGAGAAGTTACCCCCCACCAAACACAAGTAATTTAGCCTTACCTTACTAATGAATCTGCACTACAGCCACATGATTGTGTAGGAAAACAATGTATTAGGATACACAGACTGAATGACAGTGAGCCAAAATAGCACCAGAGTTAAAATCTCTGAGACACAGAGATTGCTAGACTCAGTAACAGTAAACTAAGACAACTGGAATGTTATTTGAATACTGTACTGAGGCTAACAATCACATTCTGGGTGTGTAGAATACTGAATAACAGTGGCATTCCACTTTGTAAACCCACTGCTATGACATAGATGAAAGAGGTTTATAAGGTTCTGACATTACAACAGTGGGATTACATAAAGGGTGATGGCTGGGGATCGGGTGATAACCACGCTGTAATCACCTCGAGTAGTTGCTAGGGCAACATGGTAAACCTCGAGAGTGAAGCTCAAGAGGTTTACTGTAGCCCTAGCAACCATGAGAGGTGATTTCAGTGTGGTTATCACCCGATCCCTAGCCATCATCTTTTATAGTGTATGGTCAAAAAAACACTGTTTGCATTCTATGTATGAGAATTATGGAACTCTGGTGCATTCTTTTTTGTTATGCCACTGTTTGGAAGTTCCGGAAGTGTGGTTAACAACTTTTAAAATTCTAAACAGTGCATAACAAAGCTGTGTGACTGCTGATTATGGCGGTTAATGGGCACTTGTCATACATTATAAGGTTGTAATCTGCTTGATTTCAGTAGGTAATAAGGGCTACCCATACATTGTATTATCATTATCACTCCAAAAGATTTTCAGCAAATAGTTACATCTTTCAACAGAGATCACTCTCAGATTACTTATGACTGCAATCCAGGCAGCTCTTAAAGAGACAGTACACAGAGGCTATACAGGCACTCTCTGGCAATCATATTTAAACTGCTAAAATGCAGGACACCAGCCTGGCAGTGAGCATTTACGCAAGTTCAAGGAAGACTTTTCAGGAACCCCCATTTATAGTGGGGTTACATGCGCAAGGTCCTTCATTTCATTGCATTGGCTAGAGAGTGGTTAACCCCCACAGTCTTGGTCTTGCTTGATGCTGAAAAGGTCTCTGATCATGTATCGTGGCCCTTTCTGTTTGCCACTCTACACCAAATGGTTTTCCAGTCCAATTCTGTGATTGGCTCAGGGTCCTTTACCACCAACCTACTGCGAGGGTGCAATGCAATGGAGTCTTCTCATCCTTCTTCTCCCTGGTTCGTGGGACCAGGCAGGGATGCCCCCTCTCATCGTTCTTATTCAACCTACAGTGGTAGTTATCTAAAGGTTTCCTACCTCGAGGTACCTCTGAGAAAATTTGCATTGACTGTAATGTGATCTTACCTCATTCTGCCTCAGTATACCCAGGTATACATCAGTACTGAGAAACTTTTCTAAGACTACCACTGTATATCTTGAACCCCTTATTTGATCTTTACAGGCATGTCCAGAAGTCAAGGGGTTATGTCTTGGGGACACCAATTACAAACTATTGGCCTATGCTGATGATCTTTTACTGCATTTAGAAGACCCAGGTTCCTCCATCCCAGCAGCAGTATCTCTTATTAACAGATTCTCCCAAGTTGTGGGGTACAAACTCAATTTGGAGAAATCCAAAGTTCTGCCCCTTAATGTGCATGTCAGGAAACACCAGATTGAGAATCTGGGTCTGGTGTGGGAACCTAACGTTCTCACATACCTAGGAATCAAAATATCTCAGTCCCTCTCTTCCCTAGTCAAGCTTAATCTTTCTCCCATCGTCCAATCCATCTAAGTGGATCTTCTAAGATGGAAATCTATCTCGCTTTCAGTCTGAGGTAGGGTGAATGTGATAAAGATGAATGCTTTGCCCAGGATACTTTACCCCTTGTCAATGTTGTGCCCTTTTCTTCCTAAGTGTTGGTTCAGGCACCTGCACTCACTTATCTCCAAGTTCCTATGGAATGGAAAAGCGGTCAGATGGGCTAACACCAAGCTTACTCGGCAAAAAGGTTTGGGGGGGGGATTGCGGTTGACCCATTTTTTCCTGTACTATTGTGCTACACACTGCAGCAAGATCTTCCAGTGGAGCTCAGATAATGGAGAGCTATGGGACCCCTACATCCCCCAATGGGTTCTCTTGGAGAGGTCCCTGTGTAGGCTACAGGGATTAAGACTGGGGTGCTTACTTTTCCTCAATACCTCTTAGAAACTCTTCACTTTGGTGGTCTCTCAAGGCTCTGCACCAGCTTAGCGCTCCTGGAACTTCTCTCTTCATAAAGACCTATCTCAGCCCCTTGTCAATAACTCACACTTCAAGATTGCCAATTGCCCCATACCCACGAATGTTTGTCCGGCATTGGGCACCACTCCAGTATCGTCTTTGATTTTAGAGGGCAAAATGTGCCCTGCAAAGGAACTGCAAGCTCACTTTTCCATTTCCACTTACCATTGCTTTAAACTCCTACAACTGCAGCGTGTGAGTTCCTCTTTCTTAGGCTCCCCTCCCAGGCAAGACTGTGCCAATTCAGTTCTTCGGGACATAATATATACCAGTACTCAACTGCATTCTATCTTGAAGTACTATGGCTTGCTCCAGAGTCTGGATCTGGATAAACCACGGGGAATCTACTTCAATTGGAAGCATGAACTTGAGCTTTCAATGAAAGACAGGGAGTGGCAGCAAGTGTGGACTAGCCTGTATAAATACATCAAGCAGGACTGGCTATGATTTCTTCAGTTCAAGGTTTTGCACAACATGTATCTCACTCCCTCCAAGCTAGCTAGGATGGGAAAATCTGAATCCCCACTTTGCAATAGTTGTAGGAACTCGGAGGGCACCCTCAGGCACATCCTCTAGGACTGCACTTTGGTGACTCCTTTCTGGCAGGCTATCAGAGGTGCCCTGGATCCTATGTTATGCCTAGACTCCTTTTTTCATGCCACAGGTTTGCCTAGTTGGGTTGTTTCCTGTCAGCATGATAGGACGCCGAAATGCCCATATGTCTTTGATCTCAACCATTGCCAAATTGGTTATTACCCGCCATTCGCTTGACCAATCAAGTCCTTCCCTTAGGGAATGGCTTGCGGAAATTCTCCAGGCCTTAGAGTTTGAAAAGCATATTGCCTCTAGGATGTACCATACAGAAGCTTTTCACAATCGGTGGGGACCCCTGATGGCATTCTTTCCTATCATAAGCTGTCCCCCTTGGCCCCCGGACGGTGACGGGATGCTGAGGTTTTTCCCTTCATAAATGGGGTGTAGAAATTCTTTCTTTCCATCCATTTTCTTCTTTACCAGAGTAAATTGGGTTGTTTTTTTCTCCGGCCTTTTTCATAAGAGGAAGGTCTGTGGATGCACCCCATGATCTGTCCAAGTGGTGTGCACTGTGGAGGCTTCAGGGATGGAGGGGGTTTGGGTAGTACAGTTTTATTAGGTAGGGTAGTTTATGTTATTTCCCAATCAGGCCGAGGCAGCAGCTGGGTATTTGTTCAGCCACATGGCCTACATCTACATGGACTGAGGTCTCCCCACTGGGTCAGTGGACATATCTGGGCTAATAGAACAGAGGGGAGCCACAACATTGTTTATGTGTTCACGTACAGTTTAATTGCCGTATGTGAATGCTACAACATTGTATTGTTGTGGTTGGTGTTTGTACTTATAATATACTCAATAAAGTATATTTAATTGAAAAAAAGAATGTCCGAAGCAGTCCCCAACTCCTGCCCCCAACCATCGTGAATTGCTTTTTTTTTTTAACACAATAACTTCAAAATATATTCTCAAACTTTGATGAGCTGGTGAGCCTAGCTGATCTACCGCATATATGTCTGTTTCAAAATTGTTAGGGAGAAATTACTTTTGCACTTAAACAGCAGCTGATGCCTTTGGAAAAACTTTGAAAAACATAATAGCTGGACACAATTCAGCTTGTAACATGGCAATAAACCGAATGGTGAAATTGGGAGGCACGATTGGCTGAAATGGATCACGTGGGCAAAGTCGGAGCGGGGATTAATCCAGCATACACGCCGGGTTCCAAAAAGTGAAGTACCAGCAGTAGCCAGACAGCTAGGTAAGCAGCACCAAGCAGAGGTGAGGATCCTCTGTGAGAGAGATGCCAGGCCTGGGCAGGGAACGGGCGATAAGCTAGACAGAGTCGGAAACGGGAGGAGAAGAACAAGCAACTGCGCACAATACCAATAGATAGGAGACTCAGGCAGTAGCAACAGGTGCAGCAGCACACAGAGTGGGTGACATCGGAGCTATCTCACGGCAGCAAGGAGAAGTGACCGAGGCAAAATGCAAATTTCTCAGCGACCCGCACACCACGGCGAGGCAGCAGTGCACTGCAGACCTCCAACGACTGGTGTGAGACTAATACCCGCGTAGACTGCTAAATAATTCGCGCTAGCATGTGAGGCGCACTGTTCTGTTTCAGTAGTATTAGTCAATGTTTTCACCGCATCAGCGTATTAATGCTGTTCTGTAACGTGTTGTGGAAGTGCAGTTAAAAACCTCTTCGAAACACACCAACTCCGTGTTATGTTGTTGTACCGATAGCAAATACTGTCCTTGCGTCTCTGTACTCGGGCGGCCCATGTTACAAGCGCATTAAGCCACTCCGACGGTGGCATCTAATGCGATTAATGCATGGTTGGGCTGTTTGCCCTCGGCCTCTGGCCACAACCCTCCCAACCATGCATTAATCCAGCATTAGATGCCACCTTCGTCGCGGCTTACTGCTTACTTGTATTTCATATGTCTTATATATATATATATATATATATATTTCTCCTCTCCATTATTTATTACTGATGAAATTCCTACAAAAACAAGATCTTTATCACACACAGTTTATCTGCATTTACAGCTTGCTCCCTACTTATTACTTGAAATCATAATGCTCTGCTGTGACACCACAGTCTAGCGCCATGGGTATAACTGTGATGTCACACGCAGAGTGTTGTGACATCAGGTTGGGAAGAAGCAACAGGAGCTGATAAACCCTCAGGGAACAACTGTCATATTTTGATGCATATGACGCCAATAATAAGTAATGGGGATAAGAAACACAGAGCTGATGACAAATATAAGCAGCTTTGTGGCCAAATATAATTAAAGTTCTTCCCAAGGTGTCAGTGGCTCTTTAATGCCATGAGGATCCCATGAGAAATCACAAGACGGTGCACCTGACATGTCAGGAACAACACGGAAGTAAGCGGCTGAGGGTTGTTTTGCGGAAGCGTGTTCGTTTCTATCATGTGAGCCTCAGGTGCCGCTCGGTTTTGCAGGTCGTCCCAGAAGATCCCCAATAACTGTGCCATGGAGAGGTGCTAGTGCATTGTAGGCGCTCTCCTCACTGAAGCGGGTCCACTGCGAGTATCGAGGCGGTTGGCGGGTTTTAGCACACGCGCCACTACATTCTGACTCGCTTGCTGGGCGGTTGTGGAAGCCGACCGAACCCGCACGTGTGTGAAAGAAAAAACGTACAAGGAAACGCCGGCGGCCGTTTGTGACACTGGGTTGTGTCCTGCGATTTATTGTTTAAGTTGATTTCCTGTTGCTCGTCAGGAGACAATTCAAGGAAGCTTAAAATGAAGGCTGCAGCTATTTTCACGGTGGCAGCCCTCCTAAGCTTGCCCGCCGGCCCCGTTGTCCTAGCGCGAAGTGCTGCCAGTACCGGCTATAGTCCTGACTGGAAATCCCTGGACTCCAGACCTTTGCCTGCATGGTACGATGAAGCCAAGTTCGGCATCTTCATCCACTGGGGGGTGTTTTCGGTGCCCAGTTTCGGAAATGAGTGGTTCTGGTATAACTGGCATGAAAAACAGAACGCTACTGTGAATTTCATGAAGAAAAACTACCCTCCGAATTTCACCTATGCCGATTTTGGACCCATGTTTACAGCCGAGTTCTTCGATGCCGACCACTGGGCAAATATCTTTCAACTCTCCGGAGCCAAGTATGCACATTTTACAGTATCTGTAACGCTTAATTTTGAATTCATACCTCTCAATCTCTCGGCATTAAAAGAAAACGTTGCCCTTATGTCGTGCAAATCTTATTTGTTGTTCCCATGTCAACAGACACCTCTTTTTCTGTAGCTGTTAGGACAATATGTGTTTCCTTTGCTTTGTTTTTGTTTTTTTCTTCACTGTTGGTTGTAGTTCTCTGTGACTACCCTGGAGGTTTCCCAGTTTGTTTGTTGAAAACTCATTCTCCATGAGAGAGGCAGTAGCATATGAGGGAGAACATGATGTCACAGTTCCCATTTATACCATGTATTGCAGTGCTAAAAGAACAAATACCCTGTAAAAACTCTCTGGAAACATAAATTGAAAGCATTTTAATAAATGTGGTATTTCACACTTTCTTGTAACTTGTTTCCGTGAAGTCTAATTAAGCAGACAGGAATACTGTGGAGTGTAAAGGGTGCCCACACCTTGTTTTAATGTGCTATGCAGCTCTCGGGGGACAATGAGATTTCAACAACCAGGATCCTTACAGGGTCTAATATGAAGTGTGAAAACAAACTAAAACAGTTGCATACAGCTCTTAACAACTACACGAAAAATAGTTGTCTGTTGACATGGAAACAAAATGAAATTTACAAGATACCATTAGGGTTACCACTTGCCCTCATTTTCGCAGGACAGTCCTGATTTGGGCAGCTGTGTCCAGCAAAAAAAACCCATGAAAAATACTACGTCCTGACCTTTTAGTAGAAAAAATATTTTCTAATTTTTCTCAAAATGTTGCAGAAATCTATAATACCTTAACTAAAATATCTTAAAAGGATAAGAAACAATAGAAATAACTGAGAAGTACAACACTTGGAGTTAATTCTAATTATTTAGAGAAAACAAGTCTGTTGCACTGGTCGAGGTTATAGATTGTCCTGCAAAAAATCATGTCTCAGTAAGAAATGTCCTACTTTGGGCTTCGTTAAAGGTGGTAACCCTAGGTATGAGGATGTAGTTTTTCTTTAAAAATCATAGCAGAGGCCTTCAAAATTCAGAGCAAATGGCCAGTATGTGTAGCAGTTTCTTTTTTTACAGAATACTGTATTGACGTATGGTGGGCAATATATGTTTAGTGTTAAGGAGTGTTTCTATAAAGTTATTTGAATGTTTTAATAGTTTGTATGTCTAGAAATAGTTCCCAGCATTCTGAGGACTATCTGTCAGCATTTGTGGAGCAAGGGAAAATTCGGAGGTAATATTCATAGGACTATGCCAAGTTCATAGCAGTTAAGAGGTATGTTTGAATTTACAGTGCATCTTTAGAAGAGTCATGACGATTCTGTTGAATGGTCTGGCTCCATTTATCTGTCCTTTATACGTCTGTAACTAGACCAGTTGACTATGTATTTTGTTGGCTGGAATATCTTGAATCCAGTGGGTCACAAGACCCGAGGTAGCTTGGATTCACCAGGGGTTGGGAGTCATGTCAAACTAATCTTTTAGAGTTCTTTGACTGGGTGACTAAAGAACTAGATTAGGTTGGAGCGATGGATTTCTATAAGGCTTTCAACGTCGATCCACATAGGAGACTAGTAAGCAAACTGGGTAGCTTAGGACTGGGTCCAAAGGTGGTAAACTGGGAAAGAAATTGGTTTGGGCATGGGTAGGTAAACTGAGGTCTTGTTGCAGAAGGGAGGGTGAGCATCAGTGTGCCTCAGGGATCATTGCTGAGACTGGTACTCCTTAATGTCTTTATAACTGATATTACAGAGGAGCTGGAAGGAAAGGTCTGTCTCTTCGCAGATGACACCAAATTCTGCAGTGGAGTGGGCACTGGGAGTGGAAAGGATGATCAGTGACCAGAGAGAACTCAAGGAGTGGTCAAGAATATGGTAGCTGGGTTTTAATGCGAAAAAGTGCAGAATAATGCACTTTGGGCACAGAAGCCCAGGGCAGAATACAGAATGGGTCAGGTAGTACTGGCGACCACCAAGCAGGAAAGAGACCTGGGGGTAATCATATCTGATAACCTGATGGTGGCCAGGCAATGTGACAAGGCAGTTGGGAGGGCTAGTGGGATGCTGCGGTGCATAGGGTAGGATATCACCAGCAGGAAGAGGGAAGTGGTCTTGCCTCTGTATAGCTCTCTGGTGGTAAGACCCCACCTAGAGTACTGTGTCCTGTTCTGGGGACCACATCTCCGGAAGGACTTCCACAGAGCAGAGGCAGCCCAAAGGAGGGAATACATTAGAAGCTCTAGGAAGAGAGACTTAAGGAACTAAATACAGTATGTACATCCTGGAAAAGCAGAGGGAGAGGGGGCATATGATAAAGAGCTTTAAATAACTCACGGGGATAAATAAGGTTCAGAAGAGAAATATATTTTTCAGAAAAAGTGCTCAAGGACAATGGGATATGATATGAAGCTGGAGGGGGGCAGATTTAGGTGTGCCAAGCGGTCCTTATCTGCCTGCAAATTCTATGTTTCTGTGTGTCTCTTTTTGTTGACAGTATTTAGAGTGAACATTACACATCTGTCCAAATTACATTCATTTAAACTACTTTGTTTTACACATACACATTTATGGTGGCCCTTTTACATTTTGTCCTAAATTTATGATTGCCCCTAGTTTTCCTTTAGTGCTTTTGGATAAACGTTTTACTGACTGCCATCTGCTATGTGTATCCAAAATGTTGGGGTTCTGACTGAGTTAAAGAATCCATAAGTTATTTAGCTGAAAAAGAAATTGATGGACACATCTGCAGGGGGGGTCACTTTGACATCCTGACCCCAATATGCATCAGTCACACTTACTGTAATTGCACCTGCACGTACAGCAGTATAGTATAGCAAGGAACCTTTATGGGCATGTTGCTGCGTGTCTGATTGCATAAGACTCACTACCTGGTTTTCTAAAACAATCTTTTCAGCCTATGCATTGTGTGAGGCTAAACACACTGCATCTTTAGAGAATATAAATTAGGATTTTTAACAGGAATGGAAAGTGCTGCAACATTCACAATCCATATCATGTACGCATGATTCTCCTCCTTTTCTGTTTCTGTGGTCTTTATATCTCTGTATATATCCTCCCTGTTGTGACATTGATGCTTAATCAATAAGGCATGACAGGGTGTGCGTTATTTAAGCAATAAGGCATGACAGGGTGTGGGTTATTGGGGGATTTACCCACGCCTTGTGTGGTGTGTCACGAGGCGCAGCCGAGTGACTTAACCAGACAAGAAGTGAGTAAATCCCCCAATAACCCACACCCTGGAGTGCCTTATTGTGATTATACAATTTATTTATTTAGTTTTTGTTAAGCGGGTAGGTGCACTAGCCAGCAAGTGACTATTTTCAGGCACGACCCGGGAGGTACAGGTACAATACAACAGTACAGTGCAAATAAGACAGTTACATGATAAGGTGCATTGAAGAAATTAGACATTGTTACAAGTAGACAGGAGAGAACAGCGGGTACTGGTGCTGGGATAGACTTCAGAGTAGAGGAGAGAGAAAAAAGGGGGTGGACATGATAAGGGAGAGGGTCAAGGATAGGTAGGGTAGGTGCACAGCTAAGTTCAGCGGGAGGTGGCGGGGCTAGAGACCGGGGTCAGGGTAGCCTTACCAGCTAGCAGAGCTGGTGGGGGCAAAGGATGGAACCTGCGGCATCAGCGACTGTTAGCAGAAAAAGTGTCCGGGCTGATGGTTCTAAAGGCCAGGCGAGGGGGCAGGCTTAAGTCGGGTGAGACGAGAAAAGTTACGGCATTAGCAGCGGGAGGCTAGAGCCTGCAACTGGGCTCATGGAACCGATTCACGGCTTGAAATGAATCAGGAGGCGGGGAATGGGGTAAAAGACGGTAAAGGCTTACGGCAATAGTGGAAGGTAGTGGGAAATGTTTCTGGGCCGCTGGTTCTGTGACCCGGCGTGGGAGTAGAGCTACTGTGGGAGTTGAGCTACAGTTAGGCGACAACGAGCGATTACGGCTTTTGCGGAAAAGGCAGGGGGCTGCAACCGGGCTCTTGGAACCGTGAGCCGGCTAGAGGGTGTTTCAGGATGCGGGGGCATGGACGACAAAACAGTTTTGGCGGCCTGAGCGTGCGAAGAGTACCCGGCCTCATGGTTTCGTTCACGGGTCAGGAACCAGTGAAGAAGTTGGAGATGGGGGTGAGGTAGACAGGCGGCTTAGGAAGCCGGGTAGTAACTAATGAGCAATTCCTAGCAAGGCAGCAGGAGAGACACAGTACTAGGTATAGTGAAGTCATTGAAAGGAGGGGGCCAAAAACAGAGTCAGGCTGTCATTAATAGATTAAGCCAGGTGAAGACCCAACAGAGTTAGGGGGCTTAAACGGCAACAAGGACGAAGTCTTGACCACTGAGTCTTAATTCAGTTATAGGAGCCGAGGAAACCGGGCGGGGTGCAAGAGGGAAATTTACGGCAAGTGCGGCAGTTGCTAGGATCTGTGTCCGGGCTCATGGAACCATTCATCGGCGAGAGCGGGTGAAAGGACGCGGGATCCGAGGTGAAAATACGGCAAGAGGCGGCTTTAGCAGTCAAGGGTGCGGAGGAAGCCTGGTCTCGTGGAACTGAAAGCCGGGTAATAGGTCAGGGCTTAGTCGGTGTAGGGGGAGAGGAGGGGGGGACAGATGAGGCTAAGATATTTAGGGTGAACCAGTACCCAATACACAAAAACTTACATCTCAGATTGTGCAAGCATCATGTTGAAAACAGGCGAAACAGTATTGTGACGAGAGGCTTTGTCATACACATAGGCATTGGAGAGGCATAAAATAGTTGGGCCTTATATTCTATAGCATAAACATAAAAAGTGCAAGTAGTCTAACTGACATATAAGGCAAACGGGAGATATAGACATTCAGCATATACATGGGATAAGGAAGCGATGGTAGACCGGGGGGAGGTCTAAACACAGTGGGGAGAAAAGTGGGTAAAATAACCCGTGGACCCATGTGTAAAATACATTTTAAATGTGTTTAAGTGTATTTTTTTATAAATGCCATTTCTCAGCCGTGGATTATTACAGGATATGCCATGGTCATGTGATGTGTTTTGACCAATGAGGTTACAGGATTTTCATACCCCATTATATAATGTGGGATAACGGCACACCTTGGGAAGTGAATTTACCAACCCAGAAGTGCTGCTATTCCACACGTGTGCACATCCTGGAATGCCTTATTGTGATTATAAATGGATTCCCTGTTTGCTGTCTCCTGGTTGGACAAGAGGTACTTTCAGCTGGGCAATTATCCCAGGACAACAATGCAATTGAAAATAGCTCAACAAAAATATGTTTAAATAATACATTAAATTTAATAAATAGGACCCATTTTATGATCCCAGTAAGGCACTCCAAAGGGTGCATTATGGTGGGCTAACGGTCCTTCTTGGGTGGGTGAAGCACGTGGCTGCGCCTGGTGCTTCAGCCCACCAGAGGCGGATAATTTTCCCACCATAATGCCCCCCCCCCCGTCATCCCTTATTGCTTAAAGGGCTAGTGTACTGCTTGGGATTAATAGTAATTTTCAGATACAGGCAGCTATCACTTCTTATATCTCAAGTATTTTTTGTTTTCTGTTTATTTGAAGATTTTCCACCTGGCAGTACTGGGGTGATGTGTGGAGCAGCACTCTGGAGGAAAACAAAAGTCAGTTCTGTTCCTCCCACTACGTCGTCAGAAATGAGACCAAACACCTTGAGGCACCACAATCCTTGCAGCCTGAGCAGTGACTCTCACAAGCTACCAATCAAAATGCAGAAAATTCCTGACATCACTAGTAACCAGGGAGAGCCAGTCCCTGCTGCTTCAAGTGAAACCTGGTAGTGATAAATGGTTTCCATTGGTAACTAGTGATGACATAGTAAGTGTGATCTCAGTGTTGTTGTAGTGGGAGGAACAAAACTGATTTTTTTTTTTCCTTCCAGACAGAGTGCTGCTCCACACATCACCCCAGTACTGCCTGGTGGAAAATCTTCTAATTAACAAAGCAAACAGAGAAGAAAAAATACTTGAGATATAAGAGGTAACAGTGGACTATATCTGAAAGTTAGAATTAATTGCAGGCAGTTTTCAGGCAGTACACTAGCTCTTTACGTATACTATTAATTTCATGGTTGCTTCATCAATGAAAATAGAGCAGCTCCTCAATATGCTCAGTTTTCATCAAAGCAGCAACTTGTATAAACAGCGATATCAGCTTCTAGAGCAACTGAACAACTGCAGCTAATCATGCCGTTGGTTGGAGCATCTATAATGATGTAATGGAGGGAAGAGCATACAAATTTGGCTTTAAAACCTGAGGAGGCAGTAAATAAAGCAACATTGACATATACAGAAAGAAGAATAGAAATTATGCAACTATGATTTGCTAATACTGTGATGCTTCCTATATGCTTTTAAGGGAATTGTGTGAGCTAACAGTTTGGGCTTCATAGCCTGCTACTCTGGGGCGGCGATAGCCCCTCTCTGTAAAAATATATATGTTTTTTTTTTTACTCACTTGATAACGTTTGGGAAGGGATCATAATTTTGTCCGAACTGGAGCCAGCCGATCCCTTCCCACTTCTGAGTTTGCCTGCTTCCCCAATTTGTGACGTTTAACCAGGGAGAGCACGGGGACACACCTAATACAGGTCTACGGGGCTAACTTTTAAAACAATTTTATTAAACTTTAAACGAAAGTTTCATAAAATGAAAGCCCCTGCTCAACTAGTAGGGTCCCTATTAGTTGAGCAGTGGCTTTCATTTTTATCAGGGGATTTATTTAACTCTAAAAATTGATTAGCGTTTTGCTCATAAAAGTGCTAAATCTTTGTGAAAATGCATAGCTCTTGCCTCACTATGTTTAACAAACACAGCACTTCTAGAAAATCCATATAAATACTTTCTGTACAGTTAGTATAGTCCCAAGAAAAAAACTGCTAATCAATTATTTAAAACCCTGTTTATCAAACTTTCGTTTAAAGTTTAATAAAATAGTTTTTAAAAGTTAGCCCCATAAACTCAGATAGTCTCGTCCCAAACTTCCCTGGTTAAACGTCACAAAACCGGGGAGCACGGGGACGGGGCAGGCAAACTCAGAAGTGGGAAGGGATCGTCTGGCTCCCAGTTCAGACAAAACTATGATCCCTTCCCAAACATTATCAAGTGAGTAAAACATTGTTTTTTACACAGAGGGGCAGTCGCCGCTCCAGAGTAGCAGGCTATGAAGCCCAAACTCTGATTTTGTTTAACTACACATTTTCTTTAAACTGCAAAATGAACAGCATTGTGTTTCCATAATTTACAGGCTTGTGGTAAACCTATGATCAGATATAAATTTACTGCAGAATAAACTGCATAGTATATCCAAAGTGTGGGGGTGATGCCATTCAGAGTAGATTAGTAAGAAAAATCACGACAGTAGGGGAATCAGTTCTGCGGGAGACAGAGAAAGCATCAGCAGCAAAAGAAAAGAAGGTAGTAAAATGCATCCCAGAAATTACAGCAGAGAGCGTCATTCTGAGGGTTAAGAAGATGGTTCAGGAGGTAGGAGGTAGTCCTGATGTAACTGTCACACACTCCACAAGGTAATGCCGCGATGCAAGCAGTACAGGGTTAGTGCCGCAGAAAAGGGCTGCCAGCCCCTCATACAAGAAACCAGAATTCTGTTGGACAAGAGGAGAGGAATGGTCAGCACTCAGTTGCTTAATCAGTAATACTTTATTCATGCACTTAGCTGCTAGCTGGTAACTGGCAGCAGTAAATACAAAAATAACCAATGTGAGATTCACTGGCTTTCAGAATCAGCAATAGCTGCTGCCATCTAGCCCTGGCGCTTTGAGCCTTCGGGGAGGGGGGGCAGTCTTCTCCTTAAATGCGGTAGAATTCCGGTTTACTGAAGTAATTGTCCCCTGTAACATAGATGGAGCTGAGACTGGTGGAACACTGTTCCCCTTTAGGTACATTGGGGGAAAAGAAAAACTAAGGAGGTTAAAATAAGATTAAAAGAGTAATGGATGAAGGAGGCTGGAAAAATTGCTGATATACTGAATGTTTTCGTTTAGTATTCACAGTGCAGGGTGGGGCACTGCTGGAGTATGGGGTGCAGGCCACAGAGAAGGAGTTAAAAGGACTGGAGTTAGGACCAGTATCAGAGCCTTTGTGTGAAGCAAATAAACAAAACAAAACGATGTAAGAAACCACTATGGTTCTCAAAGGAAGTGGCAGTGAAGGTTCAAGAGAAAAAGAAAGCATTCAGGAAGTACAAGGAATCACAGAAGGAGCAGGACAGAGAACTGTATCAGTTAAAGCAAAAGGAAGCTGGGCAGGCAGTCAGAACAGCAAAGGCCCAAACCGAGGAAAAGATAGCCAACTCAGTTAAGAAGGGGGATAAAACCTTTTCTAGGTACATCAGGAGTGAAGGAAGACCAAGGAGGGATAGTGAGGCTTAATAAAGGGAGGGAGGGTGGGCAGAGGGTGACCGTGAGAAGGCACAGACACTAAACAAATATTTTTGCTCAGTATTTACAAATGAAGAGGGGAGGTACTAAACAAACAGTAGAAACACTCTGGATACAGAAGTTGATACCAGCCCATTTACAGAAGAAAGGGTCTGAAAGAACTCTTTAAAACTGAAGGTGGACAAAGCAATGGGGCCTGATGGGATTCATCCCAGAATTCTAAAAGAACTAAGGGTAGAACTAGTGACACTACTGACTACCCTCTTTAACAAATCATGGGAGGATGGGATGGTACCCGAGGACTGGAGGAGGGCAGATGTGATTCCCCTTCACAAAAGTGGGAGCAAGGCAGAAGCAGGAAACTACAGACGTGTTAGTTTAACCTCAGTGGTAGGGAAAATGATGGAATCACTTCTGAAGGAAAGAATTGTCGAATATCTAGAGGCCAGAGGGGCACAGGACCCAAGGCAGCATGGATTCACAGCGGGAAGGTCATGCCAGACGAGTCTGATAGATTTCTTTGACTGGGTGACCAAAGTAGTAGATCAGGGAGGGGCTGTGGACATGGCCTGCGTAGACTTTAGCAAGGCATTTGACACAGTCCCACACAAAAGATTAATATACAAGTTAGCCAGCCGGGGAGTGGGTCCCAAGATGACAGCATGCATAAAGAATTGGCTGGAGAATAGGACACAGAGAGTAATAGTAAATGGAGTCCACTCTGAAGAAAGGGGGGTTACTAGTGGGGTACCGCAGGGTTCAGTATTAGGACCGGTCCTCTTCAGTGTCTTTATAAGTGACATTGCAGAGGGACTGGAAGGAAAAGTGTGTCTCTTTGCAGATGACACAAAGATCTGCAACAGAGTTGATGCACAAGGTGGGGTGGAAAGGATGAGAAGGGGCTTGGCAAGGTTAGAGAAATGGTCAAATGTATGGCAGCTTAGATTTAGTGCTAAGAAGTGCAAGGTAATGCACCTGGGAAACAAAAACCCAGGGAAAGAGTACACAATGGGGGGTGAGATACTAACAACAACAACAAAAATGGAAAGGGACCTGGGGGTAGTCATATCAGATGACCTAACGGGCAAGCCATGTGAGGGGGCAGCAATGAGGGCTGGGGGGATACTGGAATGCATAGGGAGAGGCATCACCAGTAGAAAACAGGAAGTTGTCCCTCTGTACAGACAGCTGGTGAGACCCCATCTGGAGTACTGCGTGCAGTTCTGGAGACCCAATCTCCGCAAAGACAGACAGGATGGAAGCTGTCCAGAGGAGGGCAACTAAAATGGTGCAGGTTCTGCACCGGAAGACATATGAAGACAGACTTAAGGCGCTTAATATGTATAACCTCGAGGAAAGGAGGGAGAGGGGGGACATGATAGAAACTTTCAAGTATATCGACAAAGTCCAAGATGGTAGCATCTTTCAAAACAAGAGGTGTGCAAGAACAAGGGGGCACAATTTGAAGATGGGGGGGCGCGGCTCAGAGGTAATTTAAGGAAGTATTTTTTCACAGAGAGGGTTGTGGATGCGTGGAACGGCCTTCCGGAGGAGGTTGTGGAGTCAAAAAAAGTGGTGGAATTCAAGCATGCATGGGACAGCCATAAGGCAATTCTAGGGGGTTGGGGTAGGAAGAAGTAGGCTGCTGGTTAACTAGGATCTGCAGCTTATCCAGTAGGTAGGGAAATGGGCAGACTGGGTGGGCCAAGCGGTCCTTATCTGCCATCAAATTCTATGTTTCTATGTAGAGCAGAGGGTACACAAGGGTCTTAAAACCTTCAAGGTGGATGAGGGTGCTTGGCTCTGATGATAGATTCTGGCAGTGCTGCTGAAAAATCTGTTTAACTGACCCCTAGAGACAGAAGTGGTTCCAGTAGAGTGGAGGATGTCTAATGTGATATCGCTCCCCAGGAGCAGGAGCATATACAGTGGCGTGAAAAAGTATTTGCCCCCTTCCTGATTTTCTCTATTATTGCATATTTGTCACACTGGATGTTTTCAGGTCTTTAGAGAAAATGTAATATTAGATAAAGGGAACCTGAGTGAACAAATAACACTTGTTTTTTTTTTTTTATTTCACTTATTTAATGAAAAAAAGTTAACCAACACCAACTGGCACTGTGTGAAAAAGTAATTGCCCTTACACTTAATAACTGGTTATGCCACATTTAGCTGCAATGACTGCAACCAAACACTTCCTATAATTCAATATCAGTCTTTCACATCGCTGTGGAGGAATTTTAACCCACTCTTCCTCGCAGAACTGCTTTAATTCAGTAACATTCGGTAGGTTTTCGGCATGACCTGCTCGTTTCAGGTCCTCCACAGCATCTCTATTGGGTTTAAGTCTGACTTTGACTAGGCCACCCAAAACTTTAATTTTACTTTTAGCCATTCTGATGTGGACTTGCTTTTGTATTTTGGATCATTGTCTTGCTGCATGGCCCAACTACGCTTCAGCTTCAGCTGACGGAAGGATGACCGGACATTCTCCTTAAGAATTTTCTGGTACAGAGCAGAATTCATGGTTCCTTTAATTATGGCAAGTCATCCAGGTCCTTAGGCAGCAAGCATCCCCACACCATCACACTACCACCACCATGTTTGACTGTTGGTATGGTGTTCTTACTGTGGAATGCTGTGTTTGCTTTACACTGAGACATTATGGGATCCATGTCATCCAAAAGTTCCACTTTGGACTCATCTGTCCATAGAACATTTTCCCAAAAGGCTTGTGGATCATCCAGGTGCTTCTTGGCAAATGAGAGATGAGCATTTATGTTCTTCTTGGTTAGCAGTGGTTTCCTGCTACTCTCACATGAAGCCCATTTTTGCCCAGTCTCTTTCTGATTGTGGAGTCGTGAACACTGACCTTAGCTGAGGCAAGAGAAGCCTGCAGTTCTTTGGATGTTGTTTTAGGATCCTTTGAGACTTCCTGAATGATTTTACGCTGCACCTTGGAGTAATTTTGGCAGGCCGCCCACTCCTGGGAAGATTCACTACTGTTCCAAGTGTTCTCCATTTGGAGATTATGGCTCTCACTGTGGTTCGATGGAGTCCCAGAGCCTTAGAAATAGCTTTGTAACCCTTTCCAGACTGATAAAGGGCAACAAATTTTTTTCTGATCTTTTCAGGAACTTCCTTTGATCATGGCATAATGTGCTTGTTGAATCTTTGTGCTGGCAACGTGACTCTGATGGTAAGGGTCAAAATAAGTGAGATTTATATTGAGCAGGGCTGGCTGTAATCAAGCCTGGCTGTGTTCAATCAGCTGACTCTAATTATCCTTTAATTGGGTTGATTTAACTAGGGGCAATTACTTTTCACACAGTGCCGTTGGTGTTGGTTAACTTTTTCATTAAATAAATGAAATAAGTAAAAAAAAAAGTGTTATTTGTTCACTCAGATTCCCTTTATCTAATATTATATTTTGTCTAAAGACCTGAAAACATCCAGTGTGACAAATATGCAATAATAGAGAAAATCAGGAAGGGGGCAAATACTTTTTCACGCCACTGTACAGTATGACCCGGGGAAATTAAAGATCAATCACTCTGACCTTGATTGTAAGTAAGCTGGTTATTAATAATGGATAATAATGAATGCAAATAATGGATTTCTTGGAAATGGACAGGTTACAGAACTACAGGCAGCATATGTTTGTATTAGGGAGATCATGCCAGACTAACCTGATCGACTCTTGATTGGATCACACAGGCAATGGACAGGTGCCAAGCAGTGAATGTCAAGGCTAGCTCTACCACTCACCACTGAAACCAAAAAATATATATTTTTTTCTTAAATGGTGATTTTTTTTTTTGTTAACTGTTTGTTTATTTTTCCTGAATTTCACTAAACACCAACAGTGGCAGTACTCTGGCTTCTTTAACATAAAGTGATAGATCAAACATTTCTGGAATTACTAACGAAACATGTAATGGGGTATGATGGTGATGATGATGATGCTGGTAAAAAGTTTGTTTATACAGGAGCATTTATATTTGTGCAGTATGTTTTGTTTACAAGTAAAGGCTTAAGGCTTCTGTTATTTAGCAACATATATAAACTACCAAAAATGTTGCAGCAATAATAAAACAAACAACAAGTAAAAAGTAGTAACAAACATGAAATTTGTTTCTTAAATGAGGTCAATGATGTTCTACCCTACGTGGAGTACTGTGTCCAGTTTTGGAGGTCACATCTCAGGAAGGACGTAAGACAGGGTGGAGGCCATCCAAAGGAGGGCTGCCACAGTAGTGCGGGGTCTACATCAGAAGTCCTACATGGAGAGGCTAAAGGAACTAAACATATACACCCTGGAGGAGTGGAGAGAGAGGGTGGATATGATTTAGATCTTTAAATACCTCACCAGGGTGCATAAGATACAAATGGAAGGTATTTTTCGGATGACAGGGTGCTCCAGAACAAGGGGCCCCAATACGAAGCTGGAGGGGGTAGGTTCAAGAGAGACGTGAGGAGATATTTCTTTACAGAAAGGGTGGTGGATGCCTGGAACAGTCTTCCGGTGGAGGTGGTGGGGGGTGAAAAGTGGTGAGATTCTACAAGCCTGGGATAAGCACAAAGGAATAATAAGGAATAGGTAGGAGTGGAAGATAAAGTGCTGTACACCTGGAAGGGTCTACAGCATAAGCAATGCAATAAAAAAGGACTGATTGGCTGGGCGATGCAGCCCTTAACTGCCATCAGTTTCTGTGATGTAGAAGCTTGAGAGACTGGGGAGAGTTTGTTCCAGGAGTTTGCTACGCTGGCAGTTAAGTACTGGGACCATATTTAATACAGTTGTTTGGGGCAGCTAACATATTTTAATACTTCATGCTCATAGGATATCTCTCAGATTGGCTTAAGTTAGTATACTGTGGGAGTTTAAAGGATGAAATGGATCAGAAAAAAATTATGGCAGAAAGCATTAACACACGCCTGATACTCAGATGTTGCTAGCCCAAAGTCTTGTAGAAGTCACAAAGATGAACTGTTCGATTGTTTCGAAGCACAAATCTAGCAGTTTTATGATATATTACATTCAGTTTTGCCAGGGTTGTTCTTCCAGCGAGTTGGTAGGTCAGGCTGCCATATCCAAAGAAGACAGAAGCATGACTTGTGCAGTGTTGAGCCTGTCCCACTTTGGAAAATGGCAGACTGTCCAATTTATTACCTCGAGCTTTCTATCTGTGTTTGAGGCCACAGAGTTTGTGTTAAGAAAAATTTAAAGCATTTAAAGCAATTTAAATACTCAACTAAGTACTTATATACCCTTAGATTAGAATTTTTTATGCCTTTAGTGGATACCAAATTTAGTTCTTGGTCCTTATGTCTGTGGCTCTGAAACCTCATGCAGTAGGTTTTGTGACATTAAGCACTAGGCCTAATGCCAAAACCCAGTTTTGGATATTTTCAGAATCTGTATTCTCTCTCCCAAGCTGGTCTCTGGGATTCCATACTCCTGGGCTGTACCTCCTGATGCTGATATGTAGGCAGGAATCGGACCTCTGCAACAGGGGACATCCAGACCTCCACTTCCTGTGTTCCTCAGTTTACTTCCTGCCTGCCATGAGGCAGGTTCTATGCAGGGGCTCTGCCAGTGTGGTGGCAGAGCTGAAGACACCAAACTGTAAGTGCATTCTTTTTTCATTTAAGAAGGGGATTGGCAAGGGGGAATTTGAAAACAGTGTTGCCTCATAGTTTTCTGGAGGGTCCCCAGCCTCTGCCATGCATGCTGCACAGTCTGGACCCCTTCTCTCCTACTCTTTCCCACACTTTGAGGCACGCACCTTCCCCCAAACGGTCATTACTTAGTGGGAGAAACAGAATTTTTTAGACAGGATTACTACGTTTTCTTTTGAGCCCCAACTCTGCAACGCTGGACAGGTAGCAGGCATCGGGGCCCCTTGCGCTGCACTTGAATTTTCTACTCCTGAGAGCTGCGCTTTATTTGCCTTGTTGGTGGCCCGAGAGCCGTGCTTCATTTTCCTCTCCGGTGGCCCTGCTACTCATGCCTCCGACGCAATGTTCCTCGTAGGCTCGTCGCCGCACAGGAGGTAAGCCACTAGGAGCAATCTCGCCCCGCAGCAGCAAGAACTTAATTTCAGCTCGGGATGAGCTGTGCTGCAGCCCCCATTCAACGGACAGGAGCTTCAATTCAGCTCAGGAGGAGCCACTCCCAGCTCCTCAGAAAGCACAGACAGAAGCGGTTTTCTGGCTCCAAGGCAACAGGAGCTTAATTTCAGCTCGGGATGAGGAACGGGCAGGAACTTCAGTTCGGCTCAGGAGGAGCCACTCTCAGCCCCTCGTGGCTCACTGATGACAGACATAGGAGTCTTCCTGAAGCAGTCTTGCTTCTCAGTAGCAGGGGCTTCATTTTTGGGGGCTTGCCGACGATCAGCGTAGGAGTCCTCCTGAAGCGGTCGCGCTTCTCAGCAGCAGGGGCTTAATTTTGGCTTAGGGAGAGCTGCGCTACTGCTCTTTTTCTGTAGCACTCCTAGACCGGGAATGCTCCACAGTAGCAGGAGCTTCTTTGGCGGGAGCGCTCCTCCGTGCAGGGGCTTTATTAGCGGGAACACTCTGCAGTAGCAAGGGTCTCATTTCGGCTCAGGAAGAGCCGCACAACAACCCTCCTCGTGGGCACCCTTGAAGCGGTCTGTTCCACAGTAGCAGGGTCTTCATTTCGGCGCAAGAAGAGCCTCATCAGGGGCACTCTCGGAGCTCAGGAGGAGCCTCATTGGGGGCGCTCTTGGAGTGGTAACGCTCCACAGTAGCAGGGGCTTCATTTTGGCTCAGGAACAGCCGTGCTACACTCCCTCTTCGGCCAGGAGAGCTCAGGCAGTCGACTCTATAGCCCATTACTGAGTCTCCTACCCATCAGACCCCGGGATGCATGACGAGGGAAATGACCAGAGTGATTGTGCCCCCTGTACTATCCAGCTGGTTGTTGTACTCTAAATAGGGGCTCATGCCACTCTCCAGTACAAAAGGTCTGTAAGGGCTGTCGGGAGCAAAGCACAGATTCTTATGGGGCGGACAGTGCCACAGATGTAGTCACCACCCCCCCCCCCAGGTCACCTTTTCCGGCCCACTATGCCTAAGTGAGACAGCTACAAGGTTGGAGGAGGTCCGGAGACATCCACCCTGCTATCACAGGAACCAATAACAGGACCTCAATCTAACATACTAACATACTATTTGCCAGCAGATTAGGCTTTACGGTCTATCGAGTCTGCTCGAACCTTAGATCCTTAGTTGGGTGCCGAGACCCTCCCATCCCTTGTGCTCCATAAACCCCTATCATCCATCCCCACCCCCCTGGGACAGGCCATCATCTGATACATCCACTTTGTGTCTGTCCCACCCTCTCTTGAAGCCCTCCACTGTGGATCTCTGAACCAGCTCACCAGGCAGTGCATTCCAAGGGTCCACCACCCTCTCAGTGAAAACCTCCTCCTCTTTTCCCCTCACCCTTCCACCTTCCAACTTCAAACCATGCCTTTGGTGATACCTCCCTGCTTTAGTCTAAAGATCCCTCCATGTTTACCTATTTATTCCTTGAGGTACTTGAAGACCTCAATCATGTCCCCCAATCTCTCCTCTTCTCCAATGAAAACAGGCAGAGCTCCTCAAGTCTGTCCTCATCGTCAAATCCCTAGCCCTCGTATCATCTTTGTTGCCCTCCTCTGTACCTCTCCAGGAGCTGTATGTCCCTCTTCAAGTGTGGTCTCCAGTACTGTACACAGTACTCAAGGTGTGGTCTAACCAGTCCATTGTACAGCGGCAGAATCACTTCCTTGCTCCTAGAGGTGATCCCCAGAATGATGCATCCCAACATCCTGTTTGCCTTGCTAGCCGCTCTCCTGCACTGCTCAGAGTTATTCATACATGCATCCACCATGACTCCACGTCTTTTCCCCTATTGAGGCCTCCAGCGCCTCCCCCAAGGTGTACCTGTGTTTAGGTTTCCACCCAAGATGCAACACCTGCACTTGGTGACATTGAAATTTAATTTCCGTGTGTGAGCTCAGCTTCCCAGGGTGTCCAGGTCCCCTTGGAGGGTCAACCTCCCCTCTTCTCCCTCAACTACTGCTCCCATCTTGGAGTCATCCGCGAACAGACTCATTTCACACCCTATACCCTCCCTGATGTCCGATATGTATGCATTAAACAGAATCGGACCCAGAACAGAGCCCTGTGGTACCCCACTACCAACCTCTCTAGGGTTCGAGAGCTCCCCACAGACCACTACTCTCTGGGTGCATCCAGCTAGCCAGTTTTCAATCCATCTGACCATCAAAGGGCCTACTCCTAACCCCATCAGTTTCTCCACCAGACAGTTGTGGGGGACAGAGTCAAGCCTGCTGAAGTCCAAGAATAATACATCCACAGGCTTGCCCCCTGTCCAGTTCTGATGTTACCCATTCATAGAACTCCACAAGGTTGGTTTGACATGATCTACCTGGCACAAACCCATGTTGCCGACTCATCCAGACCTCCTACCTCCTCCAAGTACACCCCAATCGTTCCTTTAGTATACTCTCCATTAATTTTCCCACCACCGAGGTCAAACTGATGGGTCTATAGTTACCTGGTACTTCCCTCGACCCCCCCCTTTATGGATTGGCACCACATGTGCCTCTCGCCAATCCCTAGGTACCCTCCCTGTCTCAAGTGACCTGTTGAAAAGCTCCGCCAGGGGTGCAGCCATTATGTCAGCCAATTCCCATAGTACTCTCAAATGAATGCCATCCGGCCCAGGAGATTTGTCTTTCTTTAGGGTCTTGAGGGCTAACCACACCCTTTTGGCGGAGATAGCATCATCCGTCCCTTCCACCTTACTGGCCTTTTTATCCTTATCCAGATGTGACGCCCCTGGGGTACCTCTCCCTCCCTCTTGCTCCATTTCTGTTGCTCTCCTGATTCCACTTACTGCCGCTTCTATCCCCTCCGTGCCTTGCTTTGTAGATATCCCATCCCCCTCCCTACTGAACACAGAGGCAAAGTACTCATTAAATACCTCTGCCTGGTCCCTTGCCTCTTCCACCCACCCTCCTTCTGATCTCAGTCTGCTGAGATGGCCCTTAGTTTTTCTCCGCTCCCCAATGTACCGGAAGAACCCCTTTCCCCTCCATGTATCCCTGTGCCAGCTGCTGCTCTTTTACTGGACTTTGCTCCCCTCACCATACGGGTGACTTTTCTAGATGCAAGCTGGTACATTTTCTTATCCCTATCCCCTCTTGTTGTTTCATATTTTTTGTAGGCCGCCTTCTTTTCTCTGACTGCTACCTGTACCTCACTGGACCACCAGTATGGTTTATGTGACCTTGCTCCCTTACGTTTCAGCTTAGCTCAGATCCTGACTGCCTCATGAAGTCCCCGGTTTTTGACCTCCCATCTCCTTTCCACACTTGTCATTGAGGTAATCCCCTTCAAGTGATCCTTGAGAATATTTCCCATGCCCATAAAGTCTGCCCCCTTGAAGTCCTCTGCCAGTGTCTTAGATCTCCCCCCCTTCCCCCATGCTTATTTGAAACCAGACAGTATTGTGGTCGCTCCCAGTCAGGGGGTCCTGTACAGTCATATCCCTCACCAGATCCCCATCTGCCAGAACCACATCCAGGACATGCCCCTCCCTTGTGGGCTCCATCACATGCTGTGTTAAGAACACATCCTGGAAGCCATCCAGCAGCCTCTGCTCCTTGGCCACCTTAGGGGACATGGTTCCCCAGTTTGTACCTGGCATATTAAGGTCCCCCATCAACACCACTCCTTCCCCTTTGGTCACACTGGGCAATGATGATGTCCAGCAAACCATCCTCTAGAACATCACTCATCCCGGGGGCACTATACTACACCCAGCTTGACCTTATCTCCTGTTGGGGATCGTGAAGGTGACCCATAAGGCCTCCACATTCCCTCTGCCTCTTCTACCCTAGCAATTTCTATGTCATCTCTAATGACCATAGCCACTCCACCTCTCTGCCCTCCTTTCTATCCTTCCTAAGCATAGTGTACCCCGTATGTTTAGGTCCCAGTCATGTTTTAGTTGCTGCACGTCTCCGTGACCGCCGCCCACATCCACCTCGAACAGCATGGACTGGAACTCTGGCAACTTGTTTCCCAAGTTCCTGGCATTTACTAACACCAACCCCCAACCCTTATCCCTGATCCTCTTTGTCGAACCCCACCCAGATTCCTTATACTTCCATCCTCCCTCTGCTCCTCTTGAAACCTCCACCCCCAGTCTGTTTCTCCCCTCCACCCCCTTGGGCTTGAAGGCTACTCCCCTCATCTGGAGGGGAGAGGGCTTCTGGTCAGCCCCTTCCTTATCCCTTCCCCCCCCTCACAAGTTTAATAGATCCTTAATAGATCGCAGGGTCCATGGGAAGCCCAACCCTATGCCTACTCCCAGTCTTTGTCCAGAGGGACATTACTCCTCTCGGCACCATAGGAGAGGAAGAAGGCACATACTAGTAGCACAAGTCCGCCAGAGGTCAGTTAGTCCCCCCAGAGGAAGGGGGGGCTACTGGGTGGTATTTCTGTCTTGGACAGCTCTTCACCCAGAAACTTAGCTTTGGATGACCTAGATTACTTAATTAGACGGGTGAGTGAAGAGTCTCACTTGAGGTCTCCCTCGTCAACTCCTAAACCTCCAGCCAGCACTCAGACTGGCATCAACTGCCAAGCATAGCGGAGAACATATATATGTTTACCTCAGGGAGTGGGGCTTCTCTGTGGGACCCATGGGATCCGAAGGTGGAGGCATTCCTTGAAGACACCCCTTTAGTCCTCCACAGCCTCCCTTAAAGCAGCTGCAGGCAACCTGTTCTCAGCCTGAGCCACACTGCCATGGGCCACTGACCTGGCATTCCAGCGTACTGATGAGCCAGATACAAGCAAACCCAGCCAACCTATTTACAGCATGAGCCACAATACCATGGGCCACTATCCTGGCATTTCGGCGTGCTGATGAGCCAGATGTAATCAAGCCCATCCTGCAGCAACTACAGCTTGGGGCTATTCTCAGCATTATCAGCAGATATCTCAAAGGAGGCTGCCAGATGCGCAGCAAGGGCCATGCTTACTCACCTCACCTCGACATACCTAAGGCTGCGGGCATGGCAGGCGGACAGGTCGCTAAGGCACACTTGGTGAATGCACCCTACAAGGGAGATCTCCTGTACAGATCGTCTTTAAAGGGGGTAGTAAAAGAATCCAGGGAAATGAAATCCTAACTACTCCCAATCCAGGAGCAGGTACAGACCTTGGACGTAGGGATCCAGTCAGAGTATTCAAGCCCATACATACTCTGAGGACAAATTAAATCCGCCTTGGCAGATGATACTGGGTCATCTCTATCACTCAGCAGACAAAGAAGCATCTGAGTTGCCAGAAAGGTCACAGTAAAGGCCCCGGACCCATCCTTAAGTAGGAGGCAAGCGTCCAACTTTCTCGAGGAAAGGTTTTGCACCTCCGCGATTAAGTGGGTGCCAGAGAGTTTTAGGAAGGGTCGTCCCACGTCAGGTAGTACTCTCATCCTTATCTGCACAAAATATGTAGACTCTCCAAACACTCACAGACCACTTACAGGCTGGAGCATGCAGCGAGTGCCTAGTGCAAAAAAGGTACCCGGACATTTACGGTCTATCCAGCATAGCCCCAAATTGTTCTGAAGTTTACTAAGTCGTATGGGTCCTCAAACATCTGAGCGAATACGTCCACCACAGGACATTCTAGATGAGTACCCCTGCATCCATCTTCAGGGTATTCCATTGGGGAACCAGACCTCTTGATCCTCCTGGGGGGCACACATCATGACACAAGGTTTCTCCCCCCCCGAAAACCAAATTTCGGGATCTGTAAAAACTCATCAAGGAGTTTTCACAAGCCCCTCAGCTGCCTGCTTATTTTTTCACACAGCTCATTGAGACGGATTAAACCCTTCCTCCAATGATAGTTATGGAGGGCAGAGGTCATGAAGGGCCACAAGTTAAGACATCCACCCTAAGTCTGAATCACGACCGATGCAAGTCTCAGGAGCTGAGGAGGGCTCACCTGCATCAGCGTTGGCACCGGGCAGGGGCTCGATATTGGACACAAGGTACAGCATAAACATCTTGAGATTTGAACAGTAAGCCATGCCCCGAGGCACTCTGACCAGCAATGCCTCAATCAGGATTGCCTGATTCCAACTGTCAGTCTGTTAGCGCTGACATACACCGACCATCAGGGCGATGCGAGAAGCTCAGTGATGCTAAAGGAATCCCCTTTCTTTTTCAGTGGGTTGAGCACCGCTGAGCGATGTATACACCAGGACAGGAAATTGTCACAGCAGAGTGACTCAGTCACAGGGTTGGTCGACCAAGGGAATAGCAACTGAAGGACAGTGCCTCCCACATACAGACAGAACAGTGGGGCAATACTCAGATTTTTTTTTTTTTTTTTTGCCTGCTGGCAGAACTCCAGGGTAAAGCCATTCTGTTCCCTGGCTAAGGCCGAACCAGCAGTGACTCGGGACACCTTTTCTCCCTAAACTGGGATTTGTTCAGTCTCCTGTATGCCTTTCCTCCAATACTGCCTCTATCAAGAGTCCTCCACAAAGTGGCTTGGGACAGAACAGTCATGATTCTAGTTAGTCCCTTATGGCCTTTCCGCACTTAGTTGTTTATCATTCATTGGTCAAGGCGACCACCTCTAGCATTCAGGTTCAGCCCGGACATTCTCCATCAAGGTCTGGTTCTGCATCCCATTTCGACAACTTATCTTTCTAGGCCTGGAGATTGAGTGGAAAAACTTTCAAGGAGCTATGCTACACGGCTTCTGTTGTTGACATGATGGGGAACTTGTGTGTCTCTTTTTCCTCCAAAGTGCATTATAGAATCCAGAGGAAATTTTGGTTCTGGCTTCTTTCCAGACACACGTAAAACGACCTAATATAATTGCCTGTTCTACGGCAGTTCCTTTAAGATAGGTGGACAAAGGACTGCAACCAGCCACCTTACAGGTTCGAGTTTCTGCACTGGGGGCACTCTTGATGGACTCCAGGGAATTGTTGGGCTCATATCTCCATGTCTGGTGGTTCTTCAGACAGCAACATTAAAACGTCTTACAATCCACCAGAGCTACCACCTTGGAGTCTTAATGTGGTTTTCAGGGCTGTGACCAAGGCACCCTTTAGAGCCTCTTAAGGCATCCATCATGCATCTCAAAATAAAGGTTGTCCTTTTTATCAAAGCTATTATTTCAGCCAGGAGTATCAGCAAACGAAAAGCATTGCTTACCCAAGAACTGTACACTAGCTCATCAGGCGAGAACGGTTTAAATGTTTGTTTGCCAAAAGTTTTGTCTCCCAGCCATTACAATCAAGGATTTATTCTTCCTTCCTTCTGCCCACTCTTTAAAAGCAGTAAGGAAGGAAAATTTTATACACTAGACCTGGGAAGAGTAAGGAAAATGTACATTAACAGAGAAAGCTATTCACAAAACTTCAGGTTTGTTTATGTCAGCTACGGGCAAGAATTTTGTGTAGCAAGGATTCAATAAGCTCTATAGCCAGACTGATTCTATCCGTCATCTCCACGGCTTATGATAACTTGCCAGGCCCAGTTAGAGGCCCTGGCCGCTTCATGGGCATAATTCAGAGAAGCATCAGCAACACTCCTATGCTGAGCTGCCATTTGATCATCCATTCACACATTTTTAAACAGTGTTTTGCACTGGAGGTGATGTCCTCGACGGAGGCATCCTTTGGCCATAGAGTGCTTCAAGTGGTGGTGAACCCTTATGGGCTCTTGACATTATTCCCACCCGGGACATCTGGGGACGTACTGCTTTTGTATTTCCCAGGAGTAAAGAAGCCTGGAGACTAGTTTTGAAGAGAGAAATCGAAATTTAAATACCTGTAAATTTTCTTTCTCCGATAGCTGGTCTCCGGGCTTCAGATTCCCTCCCGGAATGTAGATAGTTGCCCGGCCTCTCGGCCATTTATGCCTTAAAATTCTTGTTTTCGTTCCCAGGTTCTTGTAGTATTGCCACATTGGACTGCTTTGGGAAGAACTGAGGAAGACAGGAAGTGGAGGTCTGGATGTCCCCTGCTGCAGAGGTCTGATTCCTGCCTACCTATCAGCATTGGGAGGTACAGCCCGGAGACCAGCCGTCTGAGAAAGAAAATTTACAGGTATTTAAATTTTGATTTACATAATATGAAAACCATATCATCTGCATATGTTCTCGGGGTAGAATATTTTACAACTTGGGAGAGAGGATTTGTGAAAATCAGAAACAAAAGGGGGGCCCAAGATTGGTCCCTGTGGTACTCCCCTAAAGATTTCCAAAGATGGAGATGGGGAGTAAGCCACAGAGATCTTCTGGGACCATCCAAATAAATAAGATTTAAACAATAATATAGTATTGTTTTCCAACACCAATAGCCTTTAGGCAACGAACCTATATAGCATGATCTACAAGATCGGACACTTTTGATAAGTTCTTGAACAGTGCCCCTGTCTCTTTCCAGTTGTCCAAAGAGGAAGTAACAGTATTATGAAAATTGACATGGGCATTGTTCATGGAGTACCTTGCCTGAAATCCATGCTGGTGGAGGGATAACTAGTTATCAGATTTCCAAAAAATTAAGAGCTGTGAGTGGACATGCCTTTTTAGAATCTTTGAAAGGATGGGGAGCAAGGAAATTGGTATTTACTTACATGGGTCCCTACCCTTAAGAACTGGGATCACTTTACTAACCTTCCATGTTGAAGGAGAATACTTTTCAGAAGTGCTCCAATTAAAAGATACAAAACCATAGTGGGAACTTCAAAAGTTCCAGTTTTCAAGAATTTGTCATTTAACTTGTCCAAACCAAGTGACTATAAGGGCTTTCAAGGACTTGTAAACTTCACTCCACGTTAGAGGTCTGAGGTCAAAGGTAAAGACATTACTTAGATCAGTTCTTTGTTCACATCCTTCACATAGCAAAATCTTGAAGTCCAATGGAGTGGTGGCAACAGTTTCTGGCACGGTCCATGACAATTGTTTGTATAGTCCATTATTCTTTCTAAGAATCCACTGCTCATCCTTAAAGAGCAGCTGATACCTTCAGGAGAACTTTAGCAAAACGTAATATTTAAACACAGTTCAGCTTGTATTGCATATTAGTTGTGTATTTCTCTTTCCCATTATTTATTACTGAGGTAATTTGCATGAAAACAGGATCTTTGCTCCTGAAGAGTTCATCTGTTCCTGTTGCTTTCTCCCTACCTGAGGTCATAATGCACTGCTTATGACACCACAGTTAATACTGTGGCAACAGATAGTGATGTCACAGCAGAGGATTATGACCTGAAGTAGGGAATAAGCTAGAGAGAGAGATAGACTAACTTTAAAGGATAAAGATTGTGTACTCATGAAATTTCCTTAGTAACAAATTATGGGGAGGAGAAATCTACAGAATATGTATGGAATGCAAGCTAAATTGTATCTAAATATAATGTTTTTCAAAGTTTTGTTTGAGGTGTCAGCAGCTCTTTAAGCTGTGCAATGTACTGCATGGCCAGCCTCTCTTTATAGCTATCATAAGGATTCATATGCTGCGCTTTCCTGTGGGTCCTAAACTTCCATTAGTAATGAGGATGTCCTATCGTATTATGTATATTTCATTTATAATTTTGTTCTGTTAATCTGATCTGGTTAGTTACCCCCTGTTTCTCTTGATTTGGACATCAGATACTGTAAATATCTCCTTAAAAATTAAGTATTTCAGATACAAGTCATTTTTTGTTTTCTTCCCTCTCTGCTGGAAGAAGAGCTTCTGATCCTATTTCGTTTCAGTCCACCATTGCATAGGTTTGTCATTCCCCTTCTCTGTACCCATCTTCATTGGGTCTTCTATGCCCCACCAAGAATATTCCTCCTCCTCTCTGATTCCCTCTCTACCATAACTTCTCAGTCCTCCGCTGGTGAACTCCTCTTGCTAGGGGACTTCAGTCAGGGGTGTTCAAATCAAAATTGTTAGGACTTGCCCAGGCATGACTGTAGCTGAATGTTCACTTGCCCCCCTATTCGTTACAATGAAATTAGCTCTCTTTTTATACTTGCCCTTCAAGGAAATCTTACTTGCTCTGGACAGGGGGCAGTGGGATTTGCATACCCTAACTTCAATGTCAAGTTAGCTCTCCTGGGCCTCTTGGCCAACCATCCACAAGACTGAGTCCCTGAATTTTACGCAGATTATCACCAAACTTACCCGGCTCAGCTCCCACTCTCATAACCACTTTCTCCTGAACTGAGTTCTCATCTCCCATCCCCATCATGCTGTAGCAACAGGAATCTTGTTGGATGTTTTCAGTGACCATTGCATGATGTTTTGTGTCTGGAAGATCCGGCATCCACCCTGCTCCCCTAAATACATCTGGACTAGGTCCCTTCGCTCACTCAACGGCTCCACTCTTTTGAGTGATCTTGCTGCTGCAGACTGGACAGCCATACCTTCGATCACAGATATCGACATTGCCCTCCCCTTGTTTCAGTCCAGATTCTCCTGTGTATGGGACAAGCAAGCCTTGCTCAGAAAATCCAGGGTCAGAAATCACCATCACCCTGGTTTACCCCTGAAATCATTGATCACTGCAAGTCCCGTGATGTTGCCTGGGCTGTTTCAAACTATCTCACTCCTTTGCTGACATCCTGTTATACAGGACTGTCAGGAACTCTTGTACTCGGGCTGTCAGGCTGTGAAATTGCAATATTTTAAGGCCATCCTTCAGAAAAACCTCAATGCCTTGTCAAAGTTCTGGAAAGTAATTCAGTCCATTTTCCCTCCCTCCCTTACAGTCTGCCTCACCATTTCTTCTTTTAAATGGTTCACCAATGTCCAACTCCTCCTCTGTGGCAGGTAATTTCAGTGAATTCTTTACTACTTTTGCTGTACTTTCCAGTCACCCTCGAGCCTGCTTCGCTTCTCTTCGCATTCCCGCTTGTCTCTCTTCCACTGCTTTCCTCTTTTATCCATTACTACCAAGGGAGTCTATACTACCCATTACTCCCTCAGCCTGCACAAATCCAGCCCTGATGGACTGGATCCTAAACTACTCCGGATCTCTGCACCTGCTATAGCACATCCACTGACTCACCTGCTCAACCTCTCCTTCAGTGCTGGAAGTTGGCTAAAGTTCTTCCACTCCATGGGGGGGGGGTCTCCCTCCCTGGGTAAATTCTGGCCAGTCTCCCTCTTCCCTTCCCTTGCTAAACTGCAAGAGAGGATGGTCTACACTAGACTCTGACTTTCTGTCCTCCACTAATTTCCTGTCCTCATTCCAGTCTGGCTTCCAGAAGCATCACTCCACCTTCTCTTCCCTGCTGTGTGTAACTAATTCTGTCTTCTCAGATGGATCAGGGGCACATCACAGCTGTCATTTTCATCAGTCTGGCCAAGGGTTTTGACTTGATGTCCCACAGTCTCTTCTGGATAAGCTGAGTTCTGATGGCCTCTTGGCTCCTGTTGTAGATTAGTTCCATTCTTGCCTCTCTGGCCACTTGAATTCAGTACAGAGGTTGGTAGTGCCCTGTCATCTCCACTTCCCATCCAGGCTGGGGTCCCACAGGGCTCCATCTTGGGGCCCATCCTGTTCTCCATTTTCCTTTACAACCGCCTCATAGTTTTTGCCAACTCTTATATCCACATGTATGCAGATGACAGTCATTTACACCTCCAGTCCCTCCACTACAGCCAAGAAAGGTCTGCTCCAGCAAGACTTCCACAATGTTCTGTGCTGGTTTCAGTCTAACCAACTCCAGGTCAGCACAAAAAAAAACAACAACCCGTGTCCATGACTTTGGCACCAGCCAAAAATTGACCAGATTCCCAACTCTGCCTGTCTTTTCCACCTTGAATGGCACCCTTCTTGAAGTGTTTCATTCATTAAAATACCTCAGTGGGTGATGAGACAGCAAACTTGACCTTCTCTGCCCACATTGACACCATCAACACCAAACTCTGCCCCAAACTTCGTGCATTATACCTCAGTAAAGACTGTCTCCATAGGTACACTATGAGCTTGTCACCAAAATGGTGCTCCTCATCTTTGACTATGTGGATGTGGTCTATGGCACTGATTCCTCCACCTCCCTGGCCAGACTGGACACCCTTTGCCATGCCTCTTGTCGTTTTGCTATCAACTCCCCCTCTTGTACCCACAATTGTTCGCTCTACTCCTCTTTAAAAATTCTTCCTCTACTTTTCAGAATCACTTTGCTTCATTCATGTCCAAATGCTGGTTTGAATCCCTTCCCTCTTACCGGGTTTGAAATTAAGTTTTGCAGCCAGTAGCCAGCAGGGCTTGTGACTGTAAAAATCCACTAGCCCCACTGACTTTTTCACTGGCCCAGTTGGTGTACGCTCTGAAGTGTTGCCTTCTCCAGTACAAGCTCACAGAGCTAATTAAATGAAACTCTTACTAGCCCGATACAAAATCTACCAGCATTTGGCTAGTGGTCCGGTACTAGTTTCGACCCCTGCTCTTACCTCTCCTCAGTCCTCTCCATTTGTGCTGCCTCCTGCTCCTTCCTCTCCAGGGATCCCCACACTTTCACCATTCCTTATCCCCACTGCTCTGCTTGGCAGTTAACCTTTTCCTGTAGTCTCCCTTCACTCTGGAACCTACTTCCATCCTCCCTCCAGTTCAGTGCCTCCCCTATTTTCCTTAGGTACATGCTGAAACTCCTTCCCTTCCCTTCCCCCTGCCTGACTGCCCCCTTACATTTGCCACCTACCCCAGTGTAGGTATGGCTGAATTGCCTGATTTATGCTGATCACTTTTATTGTAGTTCTGTTTTAATCATGTTCTCTGCTCCACTTTACTGTAATGGTGAACATTCTCAGTGCTGTGTAATATATTTAAGTGTACTGTGTCCATGCTATATATGAGTTTGCCTCCCGTGTTCTGTTCCCCCTGTGCTGCACTTGGAAATTAGCCTTGCCTCAGTGTGCCTTTCCCAGTCACCAATTTTGAAATAAATAAATATAAAACATGTACAGATATCTTGCAACAATAAGATGCTGCAAGGATCTGCGTATTTTCTCTTCCTCTAATAAGGAATTGTGGAAACACCATACCCCTACCGCCTTTGGTGGATTTTTCTGGGGAGGTATTGATCTGCATCCCTACCAGTTTATGGTCTGATGTTTCAATAGGATAGCTGTTCATTGTGGCTTTGTAGCCAGTTCGACAAAAAGAAGCCTTTGTGAAGGTATTTTTGTTTTTTTTTGAAGTGAGGTTGCCATGCTATCCTGAGGCCAGCTATATGGTAGATTTTATTCAAAAAAAAATAGTTGCTGTACAGTTTCACTAGAGTTAGGTCACAGTTAAAATCCCCTCCCAGAATAATATCTGTAGCCGTATGGAAGTAAGGCTATACTAACTTAAAGATTTCTACCCCTTGCAAACTTAGTTTGGGATGCATATATGTTAATCGGGTTTAGAAAATGGGGAGTCTGGGATGTCCATTTTGATTGGCTAAAAGCACCAACCAGCTGGTCTAGTAGGCTGCAACAGAGACCGGGAAATAACTAGTCCCAGTCTCTGTTTGCTTCGTTTAGTTTTAAGATTACTGAGCCCGTAGAATTTTGAAAAAACAAATCCAGTCATGTTTTTTAAGCTTGCTTAGCAAGTGAGAGCTTTCATTCTCTCTCCCTCCAACTCAAAATGTCACCAGGCACAAGTACAATAACTGCAGTCACTAAATTTCAGACCAATAATTTACACAGCACATTATTGTAAAGGCAGATGAGGAAAACACAGTCTTCTGACCCATTGCGAGCCAATGATGGAGGTGAGCAGGGCACTCTCAAAAATTAAGGAATGCATTAGGCTGATTGGGGGGAACCTCGCCTGGTTTTGCACCTTGGTACAAATTACCTGGCTGGGGAGGAGGTGGAAGAGGTACAGTAGAGATTTATGGAACTGGCAAGAGGGTGCAAAGGAATGGTGGATTCCATAGCTTTTTGAGAAGTTCTGCCAGTGCAGGTAGACAATTGAGAATCAAAGACTTCAGCCAATAGCTAAGGCAGTGGTGCTGGAGGGAGGGCTACGAATGTATAGATGATTAGGGAAACACATGGGTGGACCAGCATCTGTATGTGAGGGACAGGTTGCATATAAGTGATGAGGGAGCTAGGATTTTGAGGAGGAAACCGCAGGGATACATAGATAGAATACTAGGGAGTGCTTTAAACTAGGAGAGGGGGAGGGCGAAGCTAGGTGTAGCCCAGTGGGTATAGTGGGAGGAACTGACTTAACTCTGTCTCTTCCCCATAGCTGGGGGCAAAAGAAGCCAAAGAGGGGAAGGGAGAGGAGCAGGGCTGGTGGAAGGGTTTGCTAACAAATGCCAGGAGTCTAGGTAATAAAATGGGAGAACTACAGGCGGTGGTGGCGGAGGATGACCTGTACCTGATTGCAGTTATGGAGACCTGGTGGACTGAAAACCACAGTTGGGAACTGGAAATACCTGGGTATGTACTCTACAGGAGGGACAGGACAGGAAAAAGGGGGAAGGGGGTTGCCCTTATGTAAATGAAAGTTAGGTGATGGTGTCGGGGGTGGACCAGCAGAGACCCTGTCTGTAACTTTTAGCAAAATGGGGGGCAGTGAAGGTAGGGGTGGTCTACAGACCACCAAATCAAGGGGAAGAAGTAGACAGACGGTAGGGAGATACAGGAGACGGCCAGCAAAGGGGAAGTCATGGTGGGAGATCTAAATCTACAGGACATGGATTGGGACATCCCGGCAGCATCCACAGAAAGGAATAGGGAGTTGCTGGAAGCCTTGCAGGATGTGTTAATCAACAAACTGGTAATGGAACCTACTATTGGGAGTACCATACTTGACCTGGTTATGACAAATGGGAACAGTATTGAGGGGGTGGAGGTTGGGGAAAATTTGGGTGACATTGACCGTAAGACAGTAAAATTGAGAATCCAGAAAGGGTCCGGTTAAGGGCAGTTCCAACACTAGGGAGCTAGACTTTAGAAAGGCAGATTTTAGGAGGATGAGGGCAATGGTCTAGGAGGCACTAGAGGGGAAGGAAGACTTGGAAGACATGGAGGAGCTATGGGAGAAATTGAGGCATATTGAAGGCGACAGAACTATGCGTTAGGATGGTGAGCAAGAAAGAGGGGAAGGAAATCACTTTGGTTCATAACAGAAGTGAGGAATGCAGTAAGGGAGAAAAGGAGGACGTTCAAGATATATAAAGCATCTCTGAGGAAGGCAGACAGGAAGGTATATAAGGAAAAATTGAGAGGCGGGAAAGTGATAAGATGAGCGAAGGCTGAAACAGAAGAGCATATAGCGAGGGAGGCAAAGGGAGCGAAGTTTATTAGATATGTGAGCGACAGAAGGAAGGAGGAAGCGTTATGAAGCGTAAGGGGTGGCACTGGTGGAGGGAGATGTAGAAAAGCCAATGTCCTGAATAAATACTTTGCATCGGTCTTCATGGTGGAGGAGGGGAAAGGGCCAAAATTGGAAAATGGGAAAAGGATGGGTAGTGAGATGGACTCCTGCCCCTTCATGGAGGCTAGGGTATTGGAAGAATTCGGAAAGCTGCGGACAGATAAGGCAATGGGTCCGGATGGGATTCACCCAAGAGTACTCAAAGAATTAAAACAGGAATTGGCAACACTACTCACGAGGTTATTTAACCTGTCACTGCACAAGGGAAGAGTTCCTGGAGACTGGAAAAGGGCTGAGGTAGTACCCCTACATGAAGGGGGAGGATCTGGGAAACATAAGCCTGGTTAGCCTTACCTCAGTGGTCGGTAAACTAATGGAGGCACTAATCAAGGAAATGCTGATCAAATATCTAGAGGAGGGGGGCCTCCTAAATGACAGTCAACAATGATTCACAGGTGGTAGGTCATGCCAGACCAACCTGACTGAATTCTTTGATAGAGTAACGGAGATGTGGGACCAGGGTGGGGCAGTGGACATGGCCTACCTGGACTTCAGGAAGGCATTTGATACCATCCCCCACAGGAGGCTGATGGGCAACGTAGACAGCCTAGGAGTGGGGAGCAAGCTCACAAACCGGGTAGAACATTGGTTGGAGGGGAGGACACAGAGGGTTGTGGTGAATGGCGTGCACTCAGAGGAAGAGAAGGTGACGAGTGGGGTTTGTGTTGGGACCCATACTTTTTTTTTACTTTTTGTTTATCGTTTTCATAATAAAACAATATATCAAGTATTTTCATGTGGCATAATTCAAATATCATTTGACATTATAGGCATAATTGAGATAAGTATATATACCCACATTCTGGTACAGAAGGAGTTGGGGGAATAACATATAATCAGGCCATCTTAGTCTGAAGTCCCAGTAGAAAGTCCAGTACTTGCCAGCTGCTTCAGTGGCTCAGGTTACTAATCATGAGTATAGTTCGAAGGGATGATTCTGCAATAACCTGTAGTGCTAGTAACCTATTAAGTAAAATTAACAATAAATTTGTTCCCCACCAACTCCCATCCAAACCCCTTATAGCCTTATAAGAAAAAAATGTGAACAGATACTAAAGGCACTCCAACATTAAGTACTTCATAAAACAAATAATGCTCCTAAGGGTGCTCCACACCATGGGATTCAATCAGTGGTTGAAAAACTGGTGCAGAGCTCAGGGATTTGGCTTCATTGGGGACTGGGGGTTCACCTGGATAGATGCAGGCCTATACTGGCGTGATGGTCTGCATCTGTCCAGGAGGGAAACCAGGATCCTAGGTGATAGGTTTAAATACTTCATTGGCAAGCATTTAAACTAGCCAGGGGGAAGCACTGGAAGGAGACAGAAATCCTACGCCCCAAAAAAAAAAAAAATATCAGGGTACTAAGTGAGGTAGACACCAACAGAGAGATGTCAATAGGGAGAAGCGCAGGGGTAAATGGAGAAAGTGACAAATGCAGTAAGGACAGAGATGGGGCAAAAAGGGGTAAGGCCATCAATAAATGGAGGTAATGAGTACCAACGCCCGTAGTCTGGGCAACAAGCTCCCTGAACTGGTGGCCTTGAGGGAAGAGAGATGCCTGGATATCGTAGCAGTCACAGAAACATGGTACAGAGAGAACCATGACTGGGATGTTAACATACCAGAGTACGCAACCTACAGGAGAGACAGGGAGGGAAGGGGGGGGTGGAGTAGCTCCCTATGTAAGGGAAGGGATAAAAGCAACTGAACAAAAGAGTAAACAGGGAGGAGAGGAGGCACTGTGGGTCACCTTAGAGAATGGAAATGGCACTACAATCCACACAGGAGTTGTATACAGACCCCCATGTCAGGGGGAGGGAATGGACAAGGATATGATAGAAGGCAGAGAAAGGGGAGATACTGTTGATGGGGGACCCTAATATGCCAGATGTTAACTGTTGACCAACGTTACAGCGACTCCCTTATGTTGTCCACATTTGCGATCGGCATAAAGGGAGTCACTTCCGACTGTGCCCCCGAACCCCCATGCTGGGGGCTCTGCCTCCCACTACATAGAAACATAGAATTTGATGGCAGATAAGGACCGCTTGGCCCATTTCCCTACCTAATGGATAAGCTGCAGATCCTAGTTAACCAGCAGCCTACTTCTTCCTACCCCCAACCCCTAGAATTGCCTTATGACTGTCCCATGCATGCTTGAATTTCACCACTGTTTTTGACTCCACAACTTCCTCCGGAAGGCCGTTCCATGCATCCACAACCCTCTCTGTGAAAAAATACTTCCTTAAATTACCTCTGAGCCGCCCCCCATCTTCAAATTGTGCCCCCTTGTTCTTGCACACCTCTTTTTTTGAAAGATGCTACCCTCTTGGACTTTGTTGGTTCCCTTGAGGTACTTGAAAGTTTATATCATGTCCCCCCCCTCCCTCCTTTCCTCGAGGCTATACATAGGTACAGACCCTGCACCATTTTAGTTGCCCTCTGGACAGCTTCCATCCTGTCTATGTCTTTGCGGAGATTGGGTCTCCAGAACTGCACGCAGTACTCCAGATGGGGTCTCACCAGCTGTGTGTACAGACGGATAATAACTTCCTGTTTTCTACTGGTGATGCCTCTCCCTATGCATCCCAGTATCCCTCCAGCCCTCCTTACTGCCCTCTCACATTGCTTGCCCACCTTTAAGTCATCTGATATGACTACCCTCAGGTCCCTTTCCATTTTTGTTGTTGTTAGTATCTCACCCCCCATTGTGTACTCTCCCCCTGGGTTTTTGTTTCCCAGGTGCACTACCTTGCACTTCTTAGCATTGAATCTAAGGTGCCATACATTTGACCATTCCTCTAACCTTGCCAAGTCCCTTCTCATCCTTTCCACCCCACCTTGTGCATCAACTCTGTTGCAGATCTTTGTGTCATCTGCAAAGAGACATACTTTTCCTTCCAGTCCCTCTACAATGTCACTTATAAAGACATTGAAGAGGACCAGTCATAATACTAAACCCTGCGGTACCCCACTAGTAACCCCCCTTTCTTCAGAGTGGACTCCATTTACTATTACTCTCTGTGTCCTATTCTCCAGCCAATTCTTTACCCAGGCTGTCATCTTTGGACCCACTCCCAGGCTGGCTAACTTGTATATTAATCTTTTGCATGGGACTGTGTCAAATGCCTTGCTAAAGTCCAGGTAGGCCATGTCCACAGCCCCTCCCTGATCTACTACTTTGGTCACCCAGTCAAAGAAATCTATCAGATTCGTTTGGCATGACCTTCCCACTGTGAATCCATGCTGCCTTGGGTCCTGTGCCCCTCTGACCTCTAGATACTAGACAGTTCTTTCTTTCAGAAGTGATTCCATCATTTTCCCTATCACTGAGTTTAAACTAACAGGTCTGTAGATTCCTTCTTTTATGTAAAGAGCTACTCCTCCTCCTCTTTTACACTCCCTGTCCCTCCTGTAGATAGTGTATCCTGGTATGTTTACGTCCCAGTCATGGTTCTGTGTGTACCATGTTTTTGTGACTGCCACGATATTCAGATGTGCCTCCTCCATCAAGGCTACTAATTCAGGAAGCTTGTTACCCAGACTACGGGCATTGGTACTCATTGCTCTCCATTTTTTGATGGCTTTACCTTCTGTAGCAGCATCCCCCACTGACCTTTCTACCTTGGTCTTTTTCTCATTTAGTACCCTGTTTTGTAGGGGGAGGCTGGGATTTTTCTGCTGCTAATCAGTGCCCCCCCCCCGACTAGTTTAAAAGCTTGCCAATGAAGCATTTAAACCGATTGCCCAAAAGACTTGTTCCCTTCCTGGACAGATGCAGACCATCCTGCCAGTATAGGCTGGTGTCCCTCCAGCTGGAACCCCAGTCCCCAATGAAGCCAAACCCCTGTGCTCCACACCATTTTTTCAGCCATTTGTTAAACTGCATGGTGCAAAGTACCCTTGCCTCACCCATGCCACTGACAGGCAGCACTTCTGAGAAGGATACTGTGTGTGCTACTTGTCTTAGGCCCCTCCAAACTCTACAGAGTCCTTCTGCACTGCTTTAATCTCATGATGAGCCAAGTCATTTGTCCCTAGGTGGACAGTGACATCCAGCTCAGACTCCCGTGCAACTGTTCTCGTGATCCTAAGGATGCGCTTCCTGTCCCTCCAAGCCATGGCACCAGGCAGGCACCTTACTTCAGTTTTCCCTGCTCCCCCAAGTTCTATCCCCCTAATAATTGAGTCCCCCACCAGGAGCTGCTTCCTTTCCCTGTGGTGCCCTCTGTCTCCTTCCTGAGGGCCTCCCTTGTGACAGTTGTTTGCAGCCTCCTTAGTCTCCTCTGCGGGTGCATCCATAGGGGAACTGTGCTCCCCCAGAATGGTGTATGGATTGTGGAGTGGAACAACTGACTGGGTGTGCCTCTGTTCCACCACCCTTACCCTCCCTGAGCCTACTGTGGTCCAACTACTGTGCTTTCTTCGCAACTTCTGAGGTAGTGGTGGTGACTGTGGTGCTCCCTGGATGGGGGAGGTTCCCTTACTACTGTCCAGTGTGGCCTGAAGATGGGCAACTTCCTCCCTCAGGGCAGATAGTTGTCTGCAAACAGGGCAGCATCTCAGCCTCCAGAAAGACTCCCGGAAAACTGCTGCCCCACAGCCATTACATTGCACTGCTCCCCACATAACTGTCTGCCGTGTTTAGATTTTTTTTTTGTGTGTGTGTGTTTGGTTTGTTATATAGAAATATATGTATTTATATAATGTGTATGCTTATATTGTCAGTGCAGTGTGCTAGAGAGGATATGACAGTGATATGCACCTTGCCCTCCTGAGGAAATGATGTCAGAACCCCAGGTATAAAGGAACTATTTTCAGGGGTGGGAAGGGTTTGGATCTAAACTGTGCCTCACGAAACAATCAGTTAAAAGCTCTGACCTGCCGCTCTGATGAGTGCCTTCCTGTCAGCAAGATGCCCTACACGACAATTTGACAGAGAACATACCCTGCTAATCAAACAGAGAAAAATCCAAACATCCAATCAGACACAGGTAAACTTCCCCAGCCCCAAAACAGCCTGGTGACTTGTACTCTGAAAGCAGTCAGCCCCAAAACACGTCAGCTGTGCAGAAGGGCAGACATAGGAAACAGTATTCAGCCCCTGTGGGTTTAAACTCTTCCTGCACTGAAAATCTTAACAATTGTAACAAAAGTAAATGAAGGTCCACCTCCCTCTGTTGATTGAAAGTCTGCCTTTTCGGATAATTCTAAGTTCCTTATTTCACCCTTCAGTTAGAAGTATCCTCCACCTGAAGAATATTAACTTTCCTAACGAACCAAAGACAATTGTAAATTGTAAGGTTCGCCACCCTCTGTTATGAGCACAACTCGCTCAGTCCCCCCTTAATCCCCTTTGTCATGATGTAACTCACGACACTACGTTGCATCCTGGCTGGTACCATTGGAAATAGAATTAAAAAGAATAAAAGAAATTGCCATGTTTAAATCAGTAACAGTACTGCAGTATGCAGCAGAATTGCACTGAATCCTGACCAGCACACCTGTACCTTTCAGTAGACACTAATTACCCAAATAACTGATTGACATTCAGTAGTGTTGATTAATTTTAGCATTTCCATTCCTGTTTAGGTATGTTGTTTTCACAAGTAAGCATCATGAAGGGTTTACCAACTGGGGGTCCAAATACTCTTGGAACTGGAATTCTGTTGAAGTAGGCCCGCATCGGGATATTGTAGGAGAACTTTCAGATGCCGTGAGAAGCAAGTAAGTACTTATTATAAAGCTTTTTCAAATCTTAATTGTATAAGGAACACAGCAATCCTCTCTTTCTAGGTATATGTTACAGGTTATTAGTTTGATGAACATGGGTAAAAGGTGCACAATAAATGCAAGTGGTTTAGATTGGCTTTTACACTGAGCTATACATTTCGGGCAAGTCATAGTGATTTATAACTATCATTACCAAAATTGAAGTTGAACTCTGCCACAAGAGTTTTCCAGGATTATGTACCTTTTCTATGGAACTCTCTTCCATGAATAGTTAGAAACCATCTGTGCCCAGTCGATCCATTCAGGCATTAGAAGCAGAGCTTGAAATAACTGGCTATACCCCCCCCCCAATCTTGGACAGATGTTTTTTCTTTAGTACCCGTCTCTGGGACAAGCACCTTGGGCAAGCTAATGTAGTGGGTTCTAAGATCCAGAAAACAGAAGGTGAAGTGGACTGTGAGATCTGGTAGTGATGAATGACACACACTTAATGACGTCATGTGGTTTGCAGCATCTGAAGTGGTGTTCTCAGCAGATCTTCCTACTCCCTCCCCCCTCGGTATGTCCCCCTCCACCTCCTCATCCACTATCGCTCCTCCTCCGGAAGCATTCTGCTCACTGTTGCAACTGCACCTGATCTTCCATGCCTATCAAACTGCATCTCCCCTGCCTACCTGCCCCCACTTTTTTCCAGGTGCTTGACTGCTTGCAGGACTCACAGCAGCCGGAAGGGGTGTTGATCTCAGCATGTCGCTCCTCCCCCCTCTCCTGGCTGAGTTAAAAACATCCTTTTAGGGTTGTTCTTGGTATGTCTCCCTTCCCCTCTCCACCTCCCCAGTCCTTACCAGGTCCTCACCCCCTTGCAGGGTTTATAGCATCTTGGAGGGGTGTCTGACTCAGCACACCTCCATCACTCCCCTACCCCTTCCTTTCTCTCCCATCCTCTCCCCCTGCTGCTCTGCCCTCTAATAGACAACCTAGGCACTTGTCTACCCCTGTACATAGTCTGCCCCTTCTAGCACTTTAAGGTGTACCCCTTCTGCTGGTCTACACCTTACCTTACCTGCTGTTACTGTAGTGTTTATGCTTATGGTGTTGATGCCCTGTATGAAATATCTATATGCACTGTATGCCTCAGCAATTGTTAGGGACTGTTATGATTTTCCTGTGTGTCACACTCAATGTATATTTGTGTATAATTGCCTGTTTATTGGCCTGAATAATTTTATGTTGCATGTATATGTGTTTTGTATATTGCTTGGATATGGTTTTTCTTTTTTTATGCTGTCCCCACTTATGTAACTCCTTCCCCCAGAACGCTTCTGGAAACGAGCTGTTTACAGCTCATGTTGTCTTTCCTGGTGAAACCTTTTTAAATAATCTGCCCCTTGCCGAAGGTTGTGATGCAGTACCTGGCTCTTTTCCTGGCACCTGTGACTCCTGAGGTAGGTAGAACAAACTAGAACGACCAACTGTGCAAGCTTACCCCAACTGTGCATGTGTAGTTGACATTACTTGTTTACCCATTCTGCTGCATATCTCATTACAGTCTGGAACAGTGTGAGGAGCACAACATGAGGCGAACACCAGAGTACAGCTGATCCTAACCAAAAGATAAATATTGTACCCAAAAAAAAAAAATTCAGGGCCTGGGTTGTCTCTCTAAACAGGACCTGACAATCATCAGCACATCTGAATGATCAAGCCCTTTTAAGGGATTATCTAATTAATAATCAGAAAAAAGACAGAGAAAGTGCATCATTTAGCCTGTAAAGCTTCTGAAGAAAGACTTGGTTGGTCTGAAAGCTAGAGCACTTTGTTATTTTGTTGTAACATCTATGTTGGTCCAATAAAAGGTATCAAACCATTTGCTTCTGGATCTGTTCTTACTAGGACCAGTACGGCAATTACACTGTTTCTCATTTAGCCCTTGTAAGGGTTGTATAAAACCAGAGATAAAAAAACCCTTTTCAGGGCTCTTGGGAGAATTCATAATTAAATATAGAACTACTGGACAACAAATAATAATGAAACACTTTAAAAGTGCTTTATATAAGCCTTCTAGCCCTTTCTTTTTATTGGCTAGGGCATCAGTAATTAAGCACTTACAAGTGCTTCTGTGCCTCTGAAAGGCTATTGAAATTATTAGGAAAAACATTTTTATTTCAAGGCTTGAGGAGCATTTAGAATTAGTAGCCCTTTGATGGGCATAAGAAGCATTCTTAAGTGCAGATTGCTTGCTCTTGGTTAGATAAAAACGAACCAGTATTAGTCTGAGCTAGAGCTAGTAAAATTGGATGAAGTTTTAAAAAAGTTGAATTTAAGAAACTTTTCTGGATTAAGGGGGACTGGGGACTAATCAGGCAGTCTGGTCAGCTGTCAGCAGAACTTCCTTTTCAAGGTTGTGTTAAAGGGACACTGTCAACCCCCTTGGACCTCAAACTCTCTAGTTTAATGAACACATTTAATGATTGATCACATTCTGTAGAGACTTCTGATGTAGCTGGTAGATTAATTCTGATTATTTGTTTCTTTTTAAAAGTGAAAAACAGACTGCCCGCCATACTGGTTTACCACACAAAACATGTTTACATTCTTGATTAACTCCTACTGCGTCTTTCCTGGACTTGGGAACTCCCCCAATACAGTCTAGCCTCTTGTAATGCAGTAGAAGGAGAGGAGACTATTGCATCTTTCAAGGATCCCTGATGCCGCAGTTCTGATGGACCATGATTTCAAGCTATTTTATTACATTGTAGCAAATAACTGTTGTATTGTGTCAGTGTCTTTTTTTAAAAACCAAGGAAAAAGGCAAAAAAGGGGGGCATTTGTCTGTGTACTGTCTGTCTTGGGTCTTGCAAGGGATTGCGGGATCTAGGATGACACACAGAACAGGCACCTGCACTTGAACCTTTGCAAGCCTCAGCAGCACTGTCGTGTAAACCAAATGGCGTGGTGGTGAACTGATATAATCCATTTGGAGTGGAAAATGCAGTTTTGTTTCTGGATTCTTTAGCTGGGGGAATTTACCAGTAACCCTTGGTGAGATTGAGGGCACTAATGTACTTAGTTCTTTCCAGTCTGTCCACCAAATCGTCTATTCTGGGTGTAGGATAGCTGTCAAATATGGACACTTGATTAAGTTTCCTGAAATCAAGGCAGATTATTACCACCCTTTTTTATTGAGACACCGTTGGTGATCACTGAGCTCTGCTCAATTATTCAGTGATACCCAACTCTTTCATTTTTTGTCTGTCTTTAACCACATCTGCTCTTAACCACTTTGGTAATCTGTATGTCTTTTGTAGGATAGGGTGAACATTCTCTGTCACTATTACATGCTTGACCCCTTTTGCTCGGCTTGACACTTTGGCAAAGTACTTTAAATGTCTTTACCAAGTTACAGTTTCTACGACTTGTTCTGTGGGTAAGGTAACATTCACTTTTACAGTATCAGAAGTTACAGTTTGTTCCAGTGTATCAATATCTTCTTTATCAGTTTCTGGTAGTACTAACTAAGCAACCTTTGGTGTTTTCAAACAACATGAAGCTTGCTGTATTCTGACTATTGCAGTTAGCCCCAGCACTCAAACTGCCCTGGAGAGTAGAGGGTTAATTTTCTATGCAGAGCATAGAGTGTTGAGCTCGACCTCGGTTCAGACCTCTGTCTGCTGCACTTTGAAGTGCAGCAGTCAAAGTTCTCTTTACTCCTTCTTAACTGAGCAGTTTGCTCTGGAGATTTCTCCTTTGCTCATGATTCAGAAAGTCGGTTAAAGTCCTCTGTTTTACCGATTATTTTTGCAAGTTTCGTTTCAGATCTCTGTCTGTGGTACAGTAAGTACTAGGTAGTGAACTAGACATAGTAAACTTTTGGAAATTGTAAAAATTGATTTTTCGACCGGTTCTGCTGAACTGGCTGTTTAGTGAAATATTATATTCTGTCTTTGTTTCTAAACTTAGAGTGTGGTTGCCGGTCCTTATCAGTTTAAAAAAAAAAAAGGCATTTTCTTGTGTTTTTCTCCAATACCCGTGACACAGTTAGAAACCAATAAGGGTGTCTTGCCCGGTTGTTTGCCATAAAAAGGGTAAGTTTGTGGTTAGGATGGCTACGTCTGAGAAACCCAAAAGAAAAACCGGGACCACTGGGTTTCAACATTGCAGTGAGTGTGGGGAGGTCTGTGCAAGGCTGATACCCACACCACCTGTGTTTATTGTCTGGGGTTTGACCACCTCGATTCATACTGCCAAATCTGTGAAAATTTCCTCAAGTCTACCCTGGAGAAAGATTAGGTAGGCTTAGGGATAAGGAGGCCGAGAAGTCCACTGACCCGAATGGCGAGCCTGGTTCGGTTCTGACCGAACCTGAGGGAGTGCCCTCTAACCAGGGTGATACTTCTTCGGGCAAGAGGAGAGCCGCTCCTGAGGGATCGGTTCCTACAAAAAGAAAAAAAAAATCATCTGGTTCGGATCCAGAGACCCATTTTCCGACCGGCGAAGAGATTGCCAAAGCGATAAGGATTGTAGAATTGCTTCACCCGTTCCCATCTGATCCGGCGCCTTCTGGCAGGCGCTCGGTTCAGTCGGTTCCTCCAGTTCAAGATTATGCCCCTGAAGATTTCTATGAACCAGATTTGGAGGGGGATGGTGATGGTGGTGATGTGGTGGAAGGTCTGGATGAGCCCATTGAACACCCCCCAGATAAAGACTCTAGGAAGCTGGATGCCATGGCAAAGAAACAGTACATGGCATCCACCTTGGGACTCAGGCAGGCTAATTATATGGCCTATGCAGCCAGGTACCAGAAGTCCAGGTGGGACACTGTACTGGCACTGGCTAAGCAGGCCTCCCCCCAGCTAGCCTCTGAGCTGGAGTGGGTGGCTGCTGATGGGATTGAGGCATCTAAGGTACAGTTCCATGCTGCTATGGACTCCAGTGATGTCATTTAGAGTCATGGCTACATCTGTGGCTCTTCGGAAAATGGCTTGGCTCAGATGTACTAGCCTCTCACAGGACACTCAGGCTAAGGCCATGGATTTCCCTGTCATGGGTAATTCTCTGGGGAGCAGACAGAAAATTACATGAAAAAGATGGATGATTATAGGACCCCCTATAGGAGTGCACAGGCCAGGGAATGGCAGGCAGCTCCTCAAGGCAGCAAGCTAGGGGCAGGCCTTTTCATAGGCCTTTCTACCAAGCACAGGCTTCTTCTCCCTTTCCTCAGAGGGGGTTCTAAAGAGGGAGAGGCAGAAGGGGGATGAGCAGGGCTGCATCCACCCCTCAACCTAGGACTCCTGCCAAGCAGTCACCCTGATGTGTCAGCCCGGGTCGACTCCCCCATTCTTGTAGGAGGTAGGGTGGCTTACTTCGTCCAGGACTGGATGCCTGTTACCTCAGATAAGTGGGTCCTGAAGGTGGTAAGCCAGGGGCTGATTCTCAGCTGCAAGAAATTTCCAAAGCTGAGGGCCAGATCTTTTCCACCTGCAAGCATCTCCGAAACCATTGCCTAGAGCAGAGTTTCATCTCTGCTGGCCCTAAAGGCTGTAGAGAGAGTTCCTACATTCCACAGGGGCAAAGGTCTGTACTCCAGGTACTTCCTTATCCCAAAAAAGACAGGGGAGTGGCGACCCATCCTAGACTTAAGATACTTGAACAAACATCTTTTAAAACCAAAATTCAGAATGGTGACACTGGGAATAATCCTTCCCTCTCTAAGGCCAGGGGACTGGCTAGTCTCCCTGAACTTCAAAGATGCCTACTTTCACATTTCCATCAGGTGCTCCCACAGAAAGTACCTCAGGTTCGAATTGCCTTCAGGCCATTATCAGTTCAAAGCTGTGCCCTTTGGCCTGACATCAGCTCCAAGGGTATTCACAAAATGCCTAGCAGTAGTAGTGACCTTTTTAAGAAGGAAAAATATTTCCATATTTCCATACCTGGATGACTGGCTCATTGTGAGTCAGTCCCCAGACCAAGTCAAGTCAGACCTTTAGGTGACTCAGCAAGTGCTCACTGTGATGTAGACTGCCAGCTCTGAGTGCTGTATCGTTTCTTTTTAATATAAAATGTATTACTGAATGTCTCCTGCTGAAAATCAGATGCTCTAGGAGTGACCTCATTCATCCCCTCCCCCCCAGATTTTAGCTGAAAGATGCAAGCTATAAGAAAAATGCTGACAGCATGTGGGCGTGGCAGCGCAGAAAGGGAAAAGCGCACCTTCAGGGCAGCTAAAACCCTCACTGCCTCCACCGAAACAAGTTAGCCCCAGGTTTCAACGAAAAGATTTATCTGAAGTAAGAAATGCATGTTGGCTGTGTAAGGACATTGGCATATTGCCAGACAGTGCTCCAAAAAGGCGAGCCAAAATACACAACAGGGTGCTAGAAAAGAAGTGGGTCGTGTGTGTGTGTGTGTCCCTGAGAGCATGCCAGTGAACATGAAGGAACACATGCACCCAGTCGTAAATGGTGTACAGACGCAGGGGTTAAGGGACACAGGGGCATCCCTGACATTGGTGAAAGGGGATCTGGTACAAACTGGTCAGCTTATACCCAATAAATACGTTACTGTCCAAGGGTTCACTGGTGAAGAGAAAACATTGCCCCTCGCTAGTGTTCTCTTAGACTGGGGTGAAACGGGGAACTGTGCAACAGGTGGATGTGGCCAACACATTAGCAGTGGATATGATCCTGGGTAACAACCTCCAGCAGGGGATGGTATGTGCAGTTGCCCATAGCCAAGTGGCAAGGGAAAATAATAGTTCCTTGAACCCCACAGAAACCAGTGTGGAAACCACTGAGAGGCTGGTTCCCCAGCCTGTGTCTCCAGAGGGGGAGACTGATAAAAAGGGGGTAGAAATTTCCCTGGTAGCAAGTAACCACACAGCTACAGAGGGTTACTCTGAAGAGGGAGTGGTGACCCGTTGTCAGAGGGTTGGGATTGACAGTGATCCTGAAGGCCCTGACGCTAGTGCTGGGGACCCTAGTTTAGCGACGGAAGGGGACCTGTCCCATGCCTTGGGACAGTGTGAGGGGTTTGCAGCTGCTCAGAGGGGTGACCCTGGTTTGGAGAAGCTGAGGGCTTGGGCAGACTCTGAGGGCACACAGGGAGGTGACGGCAGACCTAAGGTTTATTGGGAAAATGGACTTGTGTATACACAGGCAGTACAGACAGAGGGAGGGATGCTAGGCAGGCAGCTTGTTCCCCAGGGATATTATGAGCAGTTGCTCAAGGTTGCCCATGATATTCCCTTATCTGGTCATCTGGGAATCGCACAAACTATGCAGCAGTTAGCCCAGCATTTCTACTGGCCTAACTTCACCCAGCAGGTGAAGAAGTATTGCAGGTCTTGTCACTGTTGCCAAGAAGTAGGGAAGACGGGCAAGAAAACCCAAGCCGCCCTGATCCCCTTGCCCATAGTGGAGGAGCCATTCCAGAGGGTGGGAATGGATATTGAGGGGCCTTTAAATACCACCAGCTCATCAGAGAAGAGATTCATCCTGACTGTGGTGGATTATGCCACCCGGTACCCAGAGGCAGTCGCCCTGTCCTCCATACATGTGATATCTCCCTCTTTATGCGGGAGACTCCTGTTTTTTTTTGACTGAACTCCCTCCCTCCCTCCTGGGAAACAAAATCTCCCGCTTAAATAAAATTCTGTCCAAAATATCCATGTTTTTTGGGCAGATAAAGACACATAAAAATTGAATCAGTGATGAACAGTGTATCTGATGACTTTATACAACTAGTTGTTTATTCTTTTTAGTGCTTATTCTTGCAGAATGAAATACATTACATTTTCTCCCGTGTTGGGTTTCCGCAGGAGGTAATCGTCAATCGAGGGGGTTCCTTCATGTCGGACCTGATGAAAAGTTTATGGGAGAAGTGTGGGGTGGTGCAGAGATGCACAACATCATATCACCCACAAGCCATTGGACTTGTGGAATGATTCAGTGGTACCCTAAAGTCAATGCTCCGGGCGTTTGCTGAACAGGATGGGAGGGACTGGGAGAAATACCTTCCCCACCTGTTGTTTGCATACAGGGAGGCCAAGAGTCGACAGGATTTTCCCCCTTCGAACTCTTGTATGGACGCTGGGTACGTGGGCCCCTAGACTTGATCCGGGAGGACTGGGAAGGCAAGCACGCCACCCAGGGAACTCCCATTGTGGATTATGTCCTTAGGTTTGGGGAAAGGCTGAAGGAGCTTATTGGGACAGCCCAGAGTAACCTGGCAGCTGCCCTGCAGAACCAAAAGGTGTGGTACGACCGCAGAGCCAGAGCTTGCTCGTACATGGTGGGTCAGGAAGTCATGGTCCTTATTCCGGTCTGGAAAGACAAGCTGTAAACTGAGTGAGCAGGACCATACAAAGTGGTTAGAAAGGTAAATGATGTGAACTACATTGTGAAGTTACCTGACAGAAGACAGAGTGAAAGGATGTACCATGCCAGCATGATGAAGCCATATGCAGATAGGGCTGACATGGTGTTTGCAGTGTGTAGTCATGGGGAGGGGACCGACGAAGGAGACCCCCTTCTGGACTTGCTGGAGGAAAGCAAGCAGAAGTCCTCTGTGGAGGCAGTAAAATTGTCTCCCCAGCTGGCCCCGGACCAGGTCCAGAAAGTAAGGGAGGTTTTAGCAGACTTTGCCCCCTTGTTTAGCACCAAGCCAGGACTAACCCCTTAGTGACACACGATGTGGAGACAGGGACACAGATGCCCATACGGCGAACAGCATATCGGGTGTCAGAGGTTGTCCAAAAGTACATTAGGAGGATAGTGGAGGAGATGCTGGATTTAGGGGTAATCCAGAGACCCCACAGCCCCTGGGCCTCACCCGTAGTCCTTGTGCCCAAGCCAGATGGCTCAACTCGTTTCTGTGTGGACTATCGTGGACTGAATACAGTCACAAAGTCTGATACCCACCCAATGCCCCGGACGGACGAACTCCTGGTCAAGTTGGGAGGGGCGACCTACCTTATGACTGTTGACCTGACCAAGGGGTATTGGCAGGTAGAATTGACAGACACAGCTAGGGAGAGGTTGGCCTTCATCACTCTGATAGGCTTATTTGAGTTTAAAGTAATGCGTTTCGGAATGAAGAACGCTTCGGCCACTTTCCAAAGGTTGGTGAATCAGGTGTTAAATGGTGCCGAGGAGTACGCCATGGTGTACCTGAATGACATTTCCATCTTTAGTACCAGCTGGGAGGAACACTTATCCCACCTTAGGGAAGTACTGGTCAGGATACAGAGGGTCGGGCTCACTGTCAAAGCAGAGAAATGCCAGGTGGCCGTGGGAGAAGTGGCATACCTCAGGCATGTGGTAGGCCGGTGACAGCTTTGTCCTAGCCAAATAAAGATGGAGGTGATCCAGGCATGGCCCAGACCAGAAACCCAGAAGCAGGTCAGGAGCTTTCTAGGGACAGCAGGGTACTACAGGAAATTTGTACCCAATTACAGTGCCCTGGCTGCTCCCCTATCTGACCTGACAAAGAAAAAGATGCCAAAGAAAATTACCTGGGGCGCAGCCTGTGAGGAAGCCTTTACCAGACTGAAGGAGGCACTGTGCTGTGCTCCTGTTTTGACAAGTCCTGACTATAGCAAAACCTTTTATAGTTCAGACTGACGCCTCAGATGTGGGTATTGGGGCAGTACTGAGCCAGACATCCAGCCAAGGGACAGATCACCCAGTAGTGTACCTGAGCAGAAAGCTGCTTCCCAGGGAGCAAGCGTACTCCACGGTGGAAAAGGAGTGTCTTGCTATAGTGTGGGCCCAAAAGAATTTAGAGCCATACTTGTATCGGCAGCATTTTGTGGTGCAGACTGACCAGAACCCCCTGGTTTGGCTGATGCAGATGGGAAAGAACAATGGCAGACTACTAAGATGGAGTCTTGATTTACAAGGGTATGATCTAAAAATCGTACATAGGGCTGGAGCGAGGAACCAGAACTCAATTGGGCTGTCTACGGTCTGTGAGGAGTGAACTGATGTGGGAAGCTCATCCCATGTTGGGGGTAGATCCCCCAAATTCAGTCTAGGTGGGGAGGAATGTGACGTAGACAGCCAGGTCTGAGTGCTGTATCATTTTATTTTTAATATAAACTGTATAACTGAATGTCTCCTGCTGCAAATCAAATGTTATAGGAGTGACCTCACTCATCCCCCCCCCCAGATTTTAACTGAAAGATGCAAGCCATAAGAAAAATGCTGACAGCGTGTGATTTCACACACACTCAGTTTTTAGAGGCAGTGTGTTACATGGAAGACTTTAATCAAGGATCCTGTTTCTCTGAGTTTATTACAGACTTGTTTAAGTTAATTTTGTTGAGAGAGAAATCATAAAGAAGGTTTATGACGTTGGAGAGGAACCTAGGTTGTTACACAGGGGTTCAAGGTTGTAAATGTCCCTGTGAAGCCTGTGTGAGGGAGGATACAGCATGGAATCAAATGAAGTATCATTTGAAGGACATGAATTATGCTGAAGTTGCAGAATGTAATACTTTTGTATAAGATGTATATTTTCATATATCCTGACAGGGAGGAGCTAAGTGACCTCCTGAAAAGAGGTGGTGTAAAAGCCAACTTTTAAATTATTCAATTTTACTTCACTGACACACATTTTTACCTAGACTCTGACAAGGACACTTCTTTGGAGCACTTTAAGCAAGTATTTAGAGACTAAGTACTGAAGTAGAAATTTGCATTGTTTAAACCTTGTTTCTTTTAATAGATTTGTATGTCTGATGATACAAGATTTCTTTATTTTGTGCTTTACATATTTTTAACTATTTTAGTAAAATTCTTTTTAGAACTTACTTGGTCTGTCTTTGAATTTCTTTTAGTTGTAAGAAAAGTATTCATGGTAGTAGCAGACAGCAAGCATAAGCTTGAATGGTGGTACCAAACTGGAAAGAGAAACATTTTAAATCTGAGGTCTTTGTTAAAGTTTTTAAGAGCTCATCTCTGTATACCTTGTTGGGTGCCCCTAGGCAAAGATATCTGGCCCCCCGAAGACAGAAATATCTGAACCTGTGCATTGGGTATGCTAGCAAGTGGTTAACAGTTTGAATCCCTCCAGAACTTGAGACCAAAGGTTGAGCCAAACTCACAAAAACAGACAAGAAGGTTACCATGTCTGTTACAATGTTCACAAGACTGTGCTCAGAGGTTGGCACTTTGGGAGTAGAGGGCCTGACCTGCTGAGTGGGTTTGTGACTCACTTCCTTAGGATTCCTTCTCAGTCTTCCCAAGTCAGTTCTCGAGCCTGTACAGCTCCTCACCTTCATAGGGGCAGAGTTGTATACAGTCAAAATAAGAGCTTTTCTTCCCCTGGAAAGGGCAAGGGTTATTGTAGAGCTGGTTCTTCATTCCACCTTCTGGTCTCTCTGCCAGCAAGGCACTTCCTTCAGCTTCTGGGCCGTATGGCAGCTTCTGCAGCAGTGGTCCAAAGGGCCAGATTTCAGATGAAGGACATTCAGTTTCACCCGAGGGCCCTTTGGTCTCAGAAGAAAGATTCTCTAACCAAACTAGTTCCAGTGACTCAGACTCTGATCCAGGCTCTCCAGTGGTGGCAGGATGAGGGCAACCTCAGGCAAGGAGTCCCATTCATCACTCAGTCTCACTCTGTGGTCCTAACCACTGATGCTTCTCTATTGGGGTGGGGAGCCCATCTGGGGACTCTCACAGCTCAGGGACTGTGGTCCACTCAGGAATCCCTTCTTCATATCAATCTCTTGGAACTCAGGGCGGTCCTTCTGGTCCTGCAAGCTTTCTCTGTCAGTGCAGAACAAGGTGGCTCAGATCAGGACAAACACCACCACCACCATGTGGTACATCAACAAGCAGGGAGGCACTCTGTCCACGGCCTTGTGCACAGAAGCCATGAAACTGTGGTCCCTAGCTTATTCTCTGCAGACCTCTCTGATAGCAGTCCACCTTCCAGGGAAGGACAGTGTGCTAGCAGATGCATTGAGCAGGATCTCCCAGGGCCATCACGAATTGGTCCCTGGACCCTCTGGTGTTGAAAGTGATTTTTTCAAGGTGGGGCACTCCAGAGATAGATTTTTTTGCAGCCCCAGACAATCACCAACTTCCTCTGTTTTGTTGCAGACCCCCAGTCTTGGGCTCAGTCCCTCTGGATGCTCTGATTTTGAACTGGGAAGGGAAATTGCTACATGCCTTCCCTCCCTTTCCTCTACTGTTCAAGTTCTGCTCAAGATGAGGTCACAACCCTGCAAAGTGATTCTGATCGCTCCAGACTGGGCCAGGCAGCCTTGGTACCCCCTGTTGCTGTCCATAGCAGTCCATCTTCCCCTGTCTCTTCCCAGGAATTACAGCCTGTTAACCTCCTTTAAGGGGAGGATTTGGTACCCTAATCTTCGGTCTCTCAATCTCAAGGCATGGCTCTTGAAGAGTCAGAGTATGCAGATTTGCATCTGTCCCAAGGGGTTCTGGATATTCTCAAAGCCTCTCGAAAGCCTGCCACCAGAAAAACTTATAACTCCAAATGGAAAAGAGTCAGCATTTGGTGTTCCAAGAAGCATATATCCCCAGACACTGCTGAATTGTCTACAGTTCTGGATTATATGGTTCATCTTAATGGCCTAGGCCTCACACCAGCTACTCTCATAGTACATTTGTCAGCTGTTTCTGCTTTTCTGTCAATGGAAAAGCCTTCCTCACTGTCATCTCACCCTGTATTCTGTAAATTTTTCAAAGGATTGCTTCATCCCGTTCTCCTCTTTAGGGATCCTATCCCTGCTTCGGATCTTAATGTTTGCATTGCTCAGCTTATGCAACCCCCTTTTGAGCCTTTGTCTTCAGCAGAGCTTAAGTACTTGACTTGGAAAACTGTGTTCCTGGTAGCTATTACCTCTGCCAGGCGTATCAGTGAATTGCAAGCTCTGTCAGTGGAGCCTGATTTTATCTCATTCCATAGAGATAAGGTGGTCCTTAGAACTGATACGAGGTTTTTACCTAAAGTAGTTTCAGATTTTCATCTGAACCAATCTGTCTTTCCCTGTGTTCTTCACTGATCATTCTTCTTCAGGAGAAAGAAGTTTACACAGTTTGGATGTTAAAAGAGCCCTTAGTAACTACACTGAGCATACTAAGGCTCACAGGTTTGACTCCGTCCAGTTGTTTCTCACTTATGGGGAAGTGGGGAAGGGCAAACATGCCACTGAGAACTATTGCCAGGTGGATTGTCTCTTGTATTCAATTCTGCTATGAGACGCTAGGCAAAATACCTCCCTCAGGCCTGAGGGCTCATTCGACTAGAGGTACAGCTGCTTCCCTGCGGCCAGGGATATTCCTTTGCTTGAGATACTGTATGTAAAGCAGCCACCTGGAAAACAGTTCATACATGTACCAGGCATTACTCCCTGGACAGCCAGGCTAGGAATGATGCTTGGTTTGGTACAGCAGTACTGCAGAGCCTATTCCCAAGGTAGGTTTGATTCCTTCCTCCATGGAGGTACTGCTTGGTAATCTGAAATAGTCAGAATACAGCAAGGCTTCATGTTGTTTGCAGAAAAAAATTGCTCTCCTTAGTAATTGTTTTTTTTTTTTTTTAATGGAGTCTTGCTGTATTCTGACCTCCCTCCCTGCCTCCCCTCTCAGAACCTGTTTTTGGGAAGTGGGCTAGCAGGTGCAGTGTGGGGGTGCATATGGGCATTCCCTCCTTTTAGAGAGGGGGAGTGGGTTATATAGTTAATTTACAGTCTTAAGTTGTTCACTGCCTGGTTTTTGATTTTGGATTTCTTGACTTGAGTCTTTTGGGGATGCAAAATATTTGGTTCCCATTTGGCTAGTAAAAATTTTACAGTTTCCACATAGTAGTTAGTATTGGCTCCGTAACAGTCTGACTGTTGCGCTTCAAAGTGCAGCAGACAGAGGTTTGAACTGAGCTCGAGCTCAACGTTCCATGCTCTGCATAGAAAATTAACCCTCTACTCTCCGGGGCAGTTTGAGTGCTGGGGCTAACTGCAATAGTAAGGATACAGCAAGACTCCATTAGAAGAAACATAATTACTAAGGTGAGTAATTTTTTCTTTTCAGCCCATAGCTTCAGGAGGCTAGATTGGCATATCTTGGTAGGATTTCAATCTCATAGTAAACTGTACTAGTACATCTAACCACTTTATAAGGCCCTTGCCAGTTCATTAGCAGTTTGTTTTCTGTAGTGGGTAACAGTAACAAGACCTTTTCACCTAGCTTAAAAACTTTTTCTCTTACCCCGTGGTCATAATACACCATCTGCTGTTGTGGGGCAGCTTCCTGATTTCTGTGGTCAATTTCAACATATTTTGACAATCTCTCTCTCAGAGCACCCAAATAAGATGTAATAGATTTTTTTCTGAGTGGAGTTACCTTCCCATATTTCTCTTATTACATCTAGAGGCCCTCTAGGTTGTCTACCATACAGCATTTCAGACTGAAAAACATGCTGATGCTTGGGGCACTTCTCTGTAAGCAGAAAGCAGGTAAGGTAAGTATTGATCCCAGTCTTACTCTTCACCTTTTACAAACCTTTTATCGTGCCTTTTAGGGTTTGATTACAGTGCTCAACAAGACCATCTGTCTGATGGTGATAAGGGGAGGATCTGATGGACAGTGATATCTAGTAGTTAGTACAGCTCCTTCAGCCATGCAGCACCAAAATAGCTACCATTATCATTAATAATCTCTTTAGGTATGCCCACCGTGCTGAAAATTCTGGCAAGCTCTGCTGCCACATTTGGGTGGAGACAGTACGCAGTGAAATTGCCACATACTACCAAAATGAATCTATTACCTTTTTTACTTTTGTCTAAGGGGCCAATCATATCCATTGCAGTTCTCTCAAAAGGCACATCTGCCAAGGGTAGGGGCACCAGTGGCAACTTGTCTTTTTTTTTTTTTTTGGTCACTGGGGCTGATTAATTGACCTTCATCACAAGAACTGCAATAGGCAGCGACAGCCTCATGAATCCCAGGCCAGTAAAATCTGTACAGCAATCTAGCAAGGGTGTAGTCCCTCCCTCGTGACCAGCCATAGGATTGTCAAGTGATATCTGTAACAACTCAGTTCTGTACTTCTTTGATATGACCAATTGTTCTGTCTGTTCCTGTGTCAGAGGATTAACCCAGACTCTGTACAGTAGCCCATTACATTTTTTAAGTGTTGTTTTACCCCAGCTGCTTAAAAGAACCTTGAAGAGAAACATTGTGAGATGGCTCAGAAACAAAATCACAATCATCAGTTTAGTGTCAGCATTTTCTTATATCAGTCCCTTATGTCCATCAGTTGGAGCTTCGTTTAGACAAGTTGGAATCAGAGTCACCAAAAGGAAAAGAGTCCCCAATATCTGAGATTTTCTTTGCCTGTGCTCTTGTTATCATAGCTGCTGGCCCAGCAGGGTTTACTCCATCTGTGATCAACTTAGCAAATCCTGGATAGTGATTTCCAATAATCACAGGTACAGGTAACGTTAGTACCACTCCCATTTTCATTTGGTGTAACACCTCATTCATGTTAAGAGTCAGTTAGGTGGTGGGATAGTATTGAGTCTCCCCATGGATGCAGATGAGCCCAGCTTGTTTTGCACAGTCTTTTCTCAACATATCAACATGCACAAGGGTCTGTCTGCTTCCCGAATCTGTAAGTCCCTTCACAGTCTTATCTCCCACTTTGACATCTGTTAAATACTTGCCCCAATATGCTAAGGCCAGTTTTGGTCCAGTGTTATTTTTATGGCAGTTTCTTGCAGTATGGTTAGACTTAATACAGTTATAGCAAATAAAGTCTTTGGGTGCAGATTTGTTATCCACTTCAGAGTTCTTATGAGATCTGAAGTTATATCAGTGAAAAAGAGGGGTCTTACCATTCTTTGACTGTTAATTCACTGCTGCGGTGTCTGTCTGGCCATCTGAAAGTCCTCGGCCAAAGAAACAGACATTTCAAACAACATGAAGTCTTACTGTATTCTGACATATGCAGTTGGGTCCTGCCTTTCAACTGCCCTGGAGAACAAAGAGTTAAACTTTCCATGGCCAGCATGGAATGTTCACCGCAAGCTCAGTTGAAGCCCCTGTCTGCTGTTGTTTAAACTCCAACTGTCAGATTCTTTACTCCGCCTCACTGAACAGTCGCTCCGGAGATTTCTCCTTTGCTCGGTTCAAAAAAGTCGGTTAAAGGGTCGTTTTTTCTCTCGGTTTCTACTGAATTGCTGCTACCGATCTGTCTGTTTAAGTCTCTGTGGTACCGTGAGTACTAGATAGGTTTTCTATATAGTTTCTGTGTGGAACTTGTAAATTCTGGATCGGTTTGGCTGAACCGATCAGTTTAGTTTAAAAAAAGTTTGTGTATTTACTTAGAGTGTGGCAACCAGTCCGTATCGGTTCTAAAAAAGAAAAAAAAAAAAAAAACGGATTTTATTACGTTTTTTTCCAAGACCCGTGACAAGGTCAGGAACCAATAGGTAAGTCTTGCCTGGTGGATTGCCGAAAAAAGGGTAAGTTTTGGTTAGGATTGGCCATGTCTGAGAAGCCCAAGAAAAAAAACGGGCCCGCTGGGTTTCAACACTGCAGTGTGTGTGGGGAAGTCTTTGCCAAGGCTGATCCCCACACCACCTGCGTTTATTGCTGGGGTTTGACCACCTCGATTCAGACTGCCAAATTTGTAAGAATTTTCCCAAATCTACCCTGGAAAAGAGAGTAGATAGACTGAGGGAAAGGGAGGCCGAGAAGTCCGCTGACCTGGATGGCCAGCCCGGTTCGGTTCCGACCGAACCAGGAGGAGTGCCCTCTGACCAGGGCGATACTTCTTCAGGCAAAAGGAGAGCCGATTTTGAGGAGTTGGTTCTGGTAAAGAGAAAAAGAAAACATAAATCGTCCGGTTCGGACCCAGGAATTAATACTCCGACCGCCGATGAGATAGCCAAGGCAATAAGAATAGTGCAGTCGCTTACTTCGGTTCCAGCCAAACCGGCACCATCTGGCAGGGGTTCCTTTCGGTCGGTTCCCCTGGTTCCGGATTACACCTTAGAAGAATTTTATGAACCGGATGAGGAGGAGGGAGAGTATGAGGATGATGATGGTGATTATGAAAGTCTGGATGTGCCTATTGACCTGGACATCTCCCCAGACAGACCTTCAGGTGTTTCTCCTCATACGCTTTCTGAGTCCCCTTCTCACTTTGTTTTACAAAAAAGTGGCTGAAACCCTCCAGCTTCCTATGGAAGAAGCAGTAGAGGATCAGGAGGAGCCTGATTTTGTTGAAATGATGGACATCCCAGAGTCCAGGAGACTCTTTTCCCCTACACAAATCCTTTGGGAAACAGACACATAAAATTCTTAAGACTTCTAATTCCATACCTCCTTGGACAGACAAATGGACAAGAGGTATACTCTTTCAGGCTCAGACACGGAGTTCCTTTCCCAGCAATGCAGTCATGTTGGGGTAGTGCAGGCTGCTGCCTGTGATAAGGCAAATATCCCCTTGGCATCACATCCCCCAGATAAGGACTCCAGGAGGATTGCTGCCATGGCAAAGAAACAGTACATGGCAGCATCTTTGGGACTCAGGCAGGCTAGCTATATGGCCTACACAGTTAGATACCAGAAGTCCAGGTGGGACACTGTGCTGTCTCTGGCTAAACAGGCCCCTGACCAGCTTGCCAAGGAGCTGGAGCAGGTGGCTGCAGATGGGATTGAGGCATCTAAAGTGCAATGTCATGCTGCTGTGGACTCCAGTGATGTTTCATCAAGAGTCATGGCTACATCTGTGGCTCTTCGGAGGATGGCTTGGCTCAGATGTACTATCCTATCACAGGATACCCAGGCTAAGGCCATGGATTTCCCTGTTATTGGTAATTCTCTGTTTGGGGAGCAGACAGAACTACATGAAAAAGATGGGCGAGTACAGGATCACTTACAGGAGTACTCAGGCCAAAGAAAGGCAAGCTACTCCTCAAAGGCAGCAGTCCAGGGGCAGGCCTTTCCAAAGGCCTTTTTACCAAGCTCAGGCCTCCTCTTCTTCTTCTCAGAGGGGTTCTTTAGAGGGAGAGGCAGAAGGAGGATGAGCAGGCCTGCATCCACCCCTCAGCCTAAAGCCCCTGCCAAGCAGACACCCTGATGGGTCTGCCCGGGCTGATTCTCAAATACCAGTAGGGGGCAGGCTGGCTTACTTTGTCTAGGACTGGAAGTCTCTGACATCAGACAAGTGGGTCCTGGAAGTAGTAAGCCAGGGACTGGTTCTCAGCTTCAAAAAATTTCCCAAGATGGGAACCAGATCCTTTCCACCTGCAAATCTCTGAGACCCTTGCCTTAGAGGCAGAGGTTTCTTCCTTCCTAGCTCTCAGAGCTATAGAGAGGTTCCCACCCTACACAAGGGCAAATGATTGTACACCAGGTACTTCCTAACCCCCCAAAAGACAGGAGAATGGTGGCCCATCCTGGACCTAAGATATCTGAACAAACACCTTCTAAAACCAAAGTTCAGAATGGTGACTCTGGGAATAATCCTTCCCTCTCTAAGGCCAGGGGACTGGCTAGCCTCCCTGGACCTCAAAGGTGCCTATTTTCACATTCAGATCAGGTGCTCCCACAGAAAGTACCTCTGGTTCTAGTTGCCCTCAGGCCACTATCAATTCAGAGCAGTGCCCTTTGGCCTAACATCAGCCCCAAGGGTTTTCACAAAGTGCCTGGCAGTAGTGGTTGCTTTCCAAAGGAGAAAAAAGATCTCCATCTTCCCATACTTAGATGACTGGCTCATAGTAGGTCAGTCTCCAGACCAAGTCAAGTCACATTTGCAAATAACTCAGCAAGTACTCACTTCCTTAGGATTTCTTCTCAACCTTCCAAAGTCAGTTCTCAAACCAGTACAGCTCCTCACCTTCATAGGGGCGGCGCTGGATACAGTAAGGGCAAGAGCCTTCCTTCCTCTGGACAGGGCAAGGACCCTCATGGAACTGGCCTCTTCATTCACCCTACAGGTGTCTTGACCAGCAAGGCATTTCCTTCAGCTTCTGGGCCACATGGCAGCTTCCACAGCAATGGTCCAGGGAGCAAGATTCCAGATGAGGGGCAGTCAGTTCCACTTAAAAGCCTTCTGGTCCCAAAGAAAGGATTCCCTTACCAAACTAGTCCCAGTGACTCAAACCCTGATCCAGGCCTTACAATGGTGGCAGGATCAGGACAATTTGAGACAAGGAGTTCCTTTTGTCACTCAGTCTTATTCAGTGATACTCACCACAGATGCTTCGCTGCTGGGCTGGGGAGCCCATCTGGGGGATCTTAACCACCCAAGGGATGTGGTCACCTCAGGAATCTTCACATCAGTCTCTTGGAACTCAGAACAGTGTTTCAAACACCATGAAGTCTTGCTATATTATAACAATAGCAGTCAGCCACTGCAGCTGAACTGCCCCGGGGAGGAAGGAGTTAACTCCAGAAGATCTGGAGTTCTACAGCGCGAGGGCGCTGTGCCCAAAGCTCTATCTGGCAGTTTCAAATGAAACTGTCAGATTCTTTACTCCGCTTCACTGAACAGTCGCTCCGGAGATCAGCTCCTTCAGCTCGGTTCATTCTGGTTTAAAGAGTAGTTTTGGTTCATTTGAACGGCAAAAGTCATTATTTTACGCATTTGGTTCTAAAGCTCTATCTGGTAACCGTAAGTACAAAAATTCAAGTCTGTGTGAAATTAATTATCGGTTCGGTTTTGAACCGATCGCTTGGTTTTTCTGTCTTTTAAAACTGTACGGTGGGTTTTAGAGTGCGGTTCCCGGTTCTTATCGGTTCTAAAAAGCGAAATTTTACGGTTTTCAAATACCCGTGACACGGTTAGGAACCGATAAAGGTGTCTTGCCTGGCACTGCCATCAAAGGGCAATTTTTGGTTAGGCTGGCATTATGTCTGAGAAACCCAAAAGAAAACCGGGCCCACTGGGTTTCAACACTGTGATGTCTGTGGGGACCCACACACCACTTGTGTCTATTGTCTGGGGGCTGACCACCTCCTGTCAGACTGCCAGGTGTGTAAAAATTTCCCTGCAGCCACCCTGGAGAAGAGATTGGGCCGGCTCAGGAGCGAGAGGCCAAGAAGTCCGCTGACCCGGATGGCCAGCCGGTTCAGTACCCACTGGACCAGAGGGTGCCTCTGACCAGGCGCGAGACTTCCTCGAAAAGGAAGACTGGTTCAGAGGAACCAGTCCCAAGTAAAAGACAAAGAAATCAGGAGGTTTGGAGTCCAGAATTGTGTCTCCAACTGCTGCAGAGATAGCTAAAGCCATTCAGATTGTCCAGTCACTGTCTCAGGGATTTGTAGAACCACCAACAGTTGGTAAAGGTTGGTTCGTTCAGTCCCAGTGGTTCAGGATTTTGAAGTTGAGGATTTTATGAACCACAGGAGGGAGGAGGAATTTGATCAATATATGTGTGGCTGGGAGGGTCTGGACGTGCCCATCGAACGGGCATTTCTCCAGACAGACCTTTAGAATCTCCCCTATTCTTTCTGGTCCCTTCTTTCTTTATTTTTTACAAAAGGTTGCAGAAACCCTCCAGCTTCCTTTAGGAGGCTGTGGATGAAGCAAGAGGAGCCTGATTATGTGGAAATGATGGATATTCCAGAGTCTAGGAGGTTGTCTATTCCTTTGCATAAGTCATTTAGAAGCAAACAACAAAGATTTTAAAAAATCCTCATTCTGTCCCTCCTGTAGATAAAAAAATGGACTAAAGGTATACTTTGTCAGGCTCGGATACAGACTTCCTTATTGAGCAGTGTAGTCATGTAGGTGTGGTACAAGCCAGTATATGGCAGCTTCTTTGGGACTCAGGCAGGCAAATTATATGGCTTATGTGGCTAGATATCAGAAATCTAGGTGGGACAGTATTGCAGTTAGCCAAGCAGGCCCATGGCCAGCTGGCTAGTGAGTTGGAACAGGTGGCTGCTGATGGCATTGAAGCCTCTAAGTTCAATTTCATACTGCTGTTGATGTTAATGATGTTTCCTCTAGGGTCATGGCCACTTCTGTAGCTTCCCGTGAGGTTGGCATGGCTCAGATGCACTAATCTGTCCCAAGATACTCAGTCAAGGCTATAGATTTTCCTGTAGTGGGAAATTCTCTGTTTGAGAGCAAACAGAAAATTATATGAAAAGATGGATGAATACAACTACCTACAAAAGTGCCCAGGCTAAGGAGAAGCATGCCATGCCACAAAGGCATGCTCCCAGAGGTAAGGGCAGACCCTTTTCAGGCCTTTTACCAATTTCAAGCCTCCTCTGCTGTCTCGCAGAGGGTTTCTTCAGAGGCAGGGGTAGGCGTGGCGCTAGTAGACCATCTCCTCCCTCAGCCTAAGGCTGCTGCTAAGCAGGCAACCTGATGGGGTGCCCAGGGCCGATTCTCCTGTACCAGTGGGGGCAGGTTGGCCTATTTCAGCCAGAGCTGGCTGTCCCTAACTCGGACAGATGGGTTCTGGAGGTAATAGGCCAGGTCTGGTTCTCAGCTTCAAATATTTTCCAAAGATGAGCCAGGCATTTCCCACCTGCAAGTCCTTCAGAAGCCCTTGCTTTGGAAGCAGAGGTTTCTTCTCTTCTGGTCTGCAAAAGCAGTGAAAGGGTTCCTCCTTGCCATCAGGGCAAGGGCTTATTCAAGATACTTTCTTACCCCAAAAAGACAGGAGAATGGCTCCATTCTGGATTTAAGATACTTGAACAAGCATCTGTTTGAAACCAAAGTTCAAAATGTTAACCTGGCAATGATATTGCCTTCCCTAAAACCAAGGGACTGGCTAGCTTCCCTGGACCTCAAGGATGCCTATTTTCATGTTCTGATCAGGCCTTCCCACGAAAGTACCTCAGGTTCGAACTGCCCTCAGGCCACTACCAGTTCAGGCAGTGCCCCGTTGCCATACCTCTCGCCAAGGGTATTCACAAAATGTCTCGCTGTAGTAGTGGCTCATTTAAGAAGGCAAGGTTGCTGTGTTTCCTACCTGGACGACTGGCTCATTGTGGGTCAGTCTCCAGGTCAGGTGAACCCACTTACAAGTCACCCAGCAGCTTCTCACTTCTCTGGGATTTCTGCTAAACTTACAAAGTCAGTTCTGGAACCAGTTCCAGGTCCTAACTTTCATAGGCGCAGAATTGAACACAAGGTTGCCAGGGCCTTTCTTCCCTCGGAAGGGTGGACAGACTCATCGCCTGGCATCCTCCTTTACCCCTGCGGGTCTCTCGACCAGCAAGGCATTTCCTGCAACCTCGGACACATGGCTGCTTCCACAGCTGTTGTGCAGGAGCAAGATTCCAGATGAGGACATTCAGTTCCATTTGAGGGCCTATTGGTCTCAGAGGAAGGACCCCCTTACCAAATTGGTCCAGTTACTCAATCCTGATCCTGGACCTACACTGGTGGCAGGATCAAAGCAATCTGAAACAAGGGTTCCTTCATTCCCATTTCTCCTCCTCACCCTCACCACGGATGCCTCCCTGTTAGGGTGGGGGCTCACCTAGGCGACCTTACCACTCAGGAGTGTGGTCTCCTCAGGAATCTCTGCTCCACATCAATCTTCTGGAACTCAGAGCTGTCTTTTAGCTCTTGGATCTTTTCAGATTCTGTCCAGAACAAAGTGGTTCAAGTCAGGACAGACAATACCACCACAATGTGGTACATCAACAAGCGAAGGGGGCACTCGGTCTTCAGCCTTGTGCACGACAAGCAATGAAGTTTGGTCTCTGGCTTATTCCTGAACACCTCCTGATAGCGGTTCATCTCCCAGGGAAGGACAATGTGCTGGCGGACGCCCTCAGCAGAATTTCTCAGGGCCATCACAGAATGGGCTCTGAATCCAAGTACTGGGGTCCGTCTTTGCCAGTTGGGGCACTCCTCAGATAGATCTTTCGCGGCCCCAGACACCACCAACTTCCTCTTTTTGCTGCAGACCTCAGTACTGGGCTCAGTCCTCTGGATGCCTTTCTCTGTTGGATTGGAAAGGAAGTTCCTGTATGCTTTCCCCCTTTCCTCTCCTTTTCAGGGTACTAGTGAAAATCAGATCTCAACCTTGCAGAGTGATTCTGATTGCCCCAGATTGAGCCAGACAGCCCTGGTACCTCTGCTCCTGTCCCTGGCAGTCCACCCTGCCCTGAGCCTGCCCAGAGTTCACGACTTACTGGCCTGTGCACAGGGAGTGTGGTATCCGGACCTCAAGTCCCTCCACCTCAAGGCTTGGCTCTTGAGGAGCTAGAATTGCTGATTTACACCTTTCTCAAGGTGTTATGGATATTTAAAGGCTTCAAGGAAGCCTTCCACTAGGACCACTTATAATTCTAAGTGGAAGAGGTTTTCCATCTGGTGCTCTGAGAGGCAGATTACCCAGAATCTGCTGATCTTCCCATTCTTTTGGACTATTTGGTCCATCTGAATTCCTTAGGCCTTAGACCAGCTACCCTGAAGGTTCATCTGGCAGCTGTCTCTGCTTTTTGTGTCAGCAGGAAGCCTGCCTCCCTTTCTTCTCACCCTGTGTTCTCCAAGTTTTTAAAGGGTTACTTCACACTAACCCTCCTTTGGGAACCAGCTCCCCCTGGGACCTGAATATTTGCATTGCTCAGTTAATGCAACCTCCTTTGAGCCTCTGTCTTCAGCAGAACTCAAGTATTTAACTTGGAAAACCGTTTTTCTAGTAGCTATCACCTCTGCCAGACGCATAAGTGAGTTACAGGCCCTGTCAGTGGAAGAAGATTTTATCTCTTTCCACAGAGATAAGGTAGTCCTTAGGACTAATAGAAAGTTTTTGCCTAAGGTGGTTTCTGATTTCCACCTGAATCAATCTACCTCCTCCCAGTATTTTTCACTGAGCATTCTTCCTCAGGTGAGAGGAGACTGCACAGCTTGGATGTCAAAGGGCATTAAGTTACTATCTAGAGCGCACCAGAGGTCATAGGTTGAATCCTCCAACTGTTTCTTACCTATGGCGAGGTTGGCAAGGAAACCTGCCACTAAGAGAACAATTGCAAGGTGGATTGTCTCTTGTATCAATTTGTTATCAGAAACTGGGTGAAGTACCCCCTCAGGATTGAGGCCCTCCCACCAGAGGGTCAGCTGCGTCTCCTAGCGGCTGCTAGAGATATTCCTATTCTGGAGATTTGTCAGCTGCTACCTGGAAGACAGTTCACACCTTTACCAAGCATTATTCCCTGGATATCCAGTCCAGGAGAGATGCTCGGTTTGGCACAGCTGTGCTTCAGAGCCTATTTCCTAAGTAGGTTCTGACCCTCCTCCATGGAGGTACTGCTGTGTAATCTGCTATTGTTATAATATAGCAAGACTTCATGGTGTTTGAAGAAAAATTACTCACCTTAGTAATTGCTTTTCTTCTCATGGAGTCTTGCTATATTATATACTCACCTCCCTCCTGCCCTCTCAGAACTCCTACTTGGGTAGAGGTGGCAAATTGGTGCAACACTGTGTCATGCCATTTTAGTTTTCCCCTAACCCTGTTTTCCTTTGGGTTAGGGATCTAGATATTCTTTAGGTTGTTTTTATTGCCCCTTCTTGGACTTGAGTCTTGGGGAAGGGGTTCATATGCTTGTCAAGGGTGGTAAAACGAACCATAATACCATCAATCTTTGGTATTATGGTTCTGGGTGTTTCTTGTTGTTTATATTGTTGTTATTACTACTAGTAGGTAGCCATAGGCTAGTGTAGTTTTCCACACAGACTTTTTCCGTCCTTTGATGTTGGCTGTAAAGATCTGACAGTTTCATTTGAAACTGCCAGATGAAACTTTGGGCGCGCCCTCGCTGTAGAACTCCAGATCTTCTGGGTTAACTCCTTCCTCTCCGGGCAGTTCAGCTGCAGTGGCTGACTGCTATTGTTATAATATAGCAAGACTCCATGAGAAGAAAGTAATTACTAAGGTGAGTAATTTTCTTCTGGCACTGAAGCGTTTTCCAAATCTGTACAGAACAAGGTGGTCCAGGTCAGAACAGACAACACCACCACGCGTGTGGTACAGCAACAGCAGGAGGCACTGGTTCACGGCCTGTGCAAAGAAGCAATGAAGTTGTGGTCCCTGGCCTATTCCTGCAAACCTCTCTGATGATAGTTCACCTCCAGGGAAGGACAATGTCCTAGCAGATGCTCTGAGCAGAATATCCCAGGGCCATCACGAATGGACCCTAGATCCCTTAGTTTTGAAAGTGATTTTCTCGAGATGGGGCACTCCACAGATAGATCTTTTTGCAGCCCTAGACAATCAGCAACTTCCTCTCTTTTGTTGCAGACCCCCAGTCTTGGGCTCAGTCCCCCTGGATGCTCTGATCCTGAATTAGGAAGGGAAATTTCTGTATGCTTTTCCCCCCTTCCCTCTCCTGTTCAAAGTGTTAGTCAAGATAAGGTCATAACCATGCAAAGTGATTCTGATTGCTCCAGATTGGGCCAGACAGCCCTGGTACCCCCTGTTGCTGTCCCTAGCAGTCCACCTTCCCCTGTCTTTTCCCAGTCAATACAACCTGTTGACATCCTCTCAGGAGAGGATTTGGTACCCAAACCTTCAGTTTCTCAATCTCAAGGCATGGCTCTTGAAGAGTTAGAGTTTGCTGACCTGCATCTTTCCCAAGGGGTTCTGGATATCATTAAGGCTTCTCGAAAGCCTTCCACCAGAAAGACTTAACAGTTCCAAATGGAAAAGGTTCACTAGTTGGTGTTCTAAGAAGAATATTTATCCAGATTCTGCTGGGTTGCCTACGGTTCTGGGCTGTATGGTCCATCTCAATGGCCTAGGCCTTAGGCCAGCTACACTTAAAGTGCATTTGACAGCAGTCTCTGCTTTCCTGTCAGTAGGCAAGCCTTCTCCTCTTTCAGCCCATCTGTGTTTTGTGAGTTCTTGAAGGGATTGCTGCATACCAGTCCCCCCCCCCTTTACGGACCCTGCTCCTGCTTGGGACCTTAATGTTTGCATTGCTCAGCTTATGCAACCCCTCTTTGAGTCTTTGTCCTCTGCAGAGCTTTAGTACTTGACTTGGAAAACTGTGTTTTTGGTGGCCATTACCTCTACGAGGCGTATCAGTGAATTGCAAGTCCTGTCACTGGAACCTGATGTCATCTTTTTCCATAGAGATAAAGTGGTCCTAAGAACTAACAGGAAGTTTTTGCCTAAAGTGGTTTCAGATTTCCACCTCAACCAGTCTGTCTCTCCCTGTTTTCTTCACTGACTATTCCTCCTTTGGAGAGAGGAGGCTGCACAGATTGGATGTTAAAAGAGCCCTCAGCTACTACATAAAGCACACCAAGGGTCACAGGTGTGAGTCCCTCCAGTTGTTCCTCATGTATGGAGAGGTTGGTAAGGACAAACCTGCCACTAAGAGATCTATTGCCAGGTGGATTGTTTCTTGTATACAATTCTGCTATGAGAAACTGGGTAGAACTCCACCCTCAGGCCTGAGGACTCACTCTACTAGAGGTACAGCTGCTTCCCTGGCTGCTGCCAGGGATATTCCTGTCTTAGAAATCTGTCGAGCAGCCACCTGGAAAACAGTCCATACATTCACCAAACATTACTCTCTGGATATCCAGGCTAGGAGTGATGCTCGGTTTGGCACTGCAGTACTTCAGAGCCTGTTTCCAAAGTAGGTTCTGTCCCTCCTCCATGGAGGTACTGCTTGGTAGTCTGCATATGTCAGAATACAGCAAGACTTCATATTTGAAGAAAAAATTACTCACCTTAGTAATGTTGTTTCTTCTAATGGAGTCTTGCTGTATTCTGGCCTCCCCTCTCAGAACCTAGTTTTGGGATGTGGGTGGGCAGGAGCAGTGTTGGCACCCTAGGGGTGTCCCTTTTTCACCCTTCTTTATTTTGGGTGAGTGTTGTGTTTTGGGATGTGTTTTGTTTTTTTGGGTTTCCTGACTTGAGTCTTTGCTTTGAAACCAAAAAACCCTTGTATATAGATATAGTTGCCAGTTGGCTAGTTTGGAGTTTTACAGTTTCCACACAGAACTTCTAGTGAGTATTGCTCATAAAGATCTGACGGTTGGAGTTTATACAACAGCAGACAGGGGCTTCAACCGGGCTTGCGGTGAACATTCCGTGCTGGCCATGGAAAGTTTAACTCTTTGTTTTCCGGGGTAGTTGAAAGGCAGGACCTAACTGCATATGTCAGAATACAGCAAGACTCCATTAGAAGAAACAACATTACTAAGGTGAGTAATTTTTTCTTCCCCACTTTCTGGGTGGTGTTTTTACCCAAAGCTGCATAGTTGTAGGAAGGATGTTGAAGAATTGCTTCATTGAAGATATGTCAATACTCTGTGGGACTGTTTTGCCCTCTGGTTGGAATCATTAAATGAGGAGTTCTCCAAGTTGGGCGAAGGTTTCTCAAGGATTGTTTACTGAGTGGTACTTCAGGGACCAGAATCTCTGCCAGTAGGTCTCGCCTGAGGTGTCATATCTTTTAAGGATTTCTCTTTTCACAAGGTCATAGTTTTCTGACTGTGCAGTGTCCACATTGCTCTAGGCAAGTTGGGCTTTACTTCAGGTAAGGCACCATCCTGATTGCTCATTGCTGTTTTGGCCTTTGGTAGGCTCTGGTGACCCTTTCAGAAGTTGTCAGGTATGTTTCGATATCATCCGTAGGACACAACTTTGTAAGTTTGTCTTTTTAAGTTGTGTTTTATTGATATGGTGGACCTGTACTAGCTCCCCCAGTGCTGATAACTTGCAAGGCATTCAGCCATCGCTGCTCGTGTCACTGCATCTTTTCTTTTCTGTGCTGCATCTCTTCTTTTCTCTGCTTCTCAGTCTCCATTTGAAGAAGGCTGACATGCTTTCAGGTTCTGTCCTTGCCTGTTCTACTTCTTTCATCACTGGTGCTGGTTGTACAATCTCAGTTTGGACTTCAGTTTCTGCTTCTGGTTTGACTGTCATTCTTCTGGTAATCACTCTTGGGCTTGCTGTTGCAGGATCCATACCTTTCTTGTATGCTTCACTGGTACCAGGTCTAGTACCCACATACAAAACTCCTGCTGTAGAGTATGCATGATGTAAATTCCTCTTTGTCTGGCACCAAGTGTCATAAGATCAGGACACATAGGCAAACCTGGAGAGGTTACAAAATTCACAAGTAGTGTTTTAGTCTTGTCAGTAACAGGAAAATATAACACAAAAAACTGTACATGATAGCTGTTCAAAAAAGCACTACAGACCTACATATATGAGTCTATCTCTCTCTCACTCTAAAATCTCAATCTCTCTATATACAGTACTTAAATATTGCTCTCTTTTTATAAGATATCTTTTGCTGGCAGTTTAGACTCTGCATCCTTTTCCTGGAAGTTTTGTCTCCTGTCTTTCACAAAACGTATCACAAGTTTGTCAGTTACCTTTCTGTGGCCAGCTTGAACACATTTAGTATTTAACCGGTGAAACCAATCAATGCATTTTGTCCCATGGCTAGTTCCTTGTTGATAATTTAAGCTTGCGGAGGTCAAAATTCAGCTTAAGGTTAACCCTCTGTGTTCCAGACTGTCAACATTTTAAGAAATTCAAATAGCTTTCAGTAGTCATTTAAACAATACGATTATATACATTTGTAAACCAAGGGATCCCAGTGTCAAACAAATATTCATGTATATTTTTAACCACTGAGATACAAGAGGAAAATAAATAATAGATTCAGTCAATGAAGGAAAAAGAGGGGGATTGTGGGAACATAAGAGTGACCAGTTCCTAGGTGCCACAAGAAAATTTGATTGTGCGATCAGACAGGCAAGATGGAGACGAGGCAGAATAGAAGAGGACAGAAAAGATCCTTGCTGTTAACTCTCTCTGTATAACAAATTGGACAAGGTCTTTTGCAGCCCTGTCACAGTATCTAGTTTTCCACAAGGAGAAAGTTGTCCTACATCCCATGTGAAGTCCCCCTCAGGGTGGTTTCTGAACTCCATCTGAATTGTGCACTCATTGATTCTGCCATGTTCTTTCCAAAGCTTCTTACTTTGGAGGGTGATCAGATGCTACACAATTTTAAAATGTCCGTAGAGCTCTGCACTATTACTGTGAGAGTACATCAGAATTTCACATTGAGGCTTGCCAGCTGTTTCTTACTTATGCTGAAGCTGCTCTAAGTAGACTGGTAGCCAAATGGGCAGATAGGAGGTAGAGCATACCCTGCACTGCTCAGTATTACCAGTTGGCTGGGAAGGAGCTCCCTGAAAGTTTAAGGGCTCACTTTACCAGACATACAGCTGCCTCTGTTGCTGCTGCCTGATACATGCCCACTGCAAAGGTTTGTGGGACTGCTACCTTGTTGAGTTGCATACAGTCATGCCAGCATTGACCTGCTCAGTTGCAGGAATGCAGCTTTTGGGTTCTCAGTCTGCCAGTCTTTTTTCTTTTTTTTTTTTTTGCCTGAAATTTAGTTGCACGCCTTTGCCTTGCTTTTTTCTACTGAGGACTGCTAAGAGTTTGCCTAAGTGTGGATAGGGAGCTGAATCTTGGTGGTTAGAAGAATAGGATACTTAGTTTCAGCAGTAGTTATACTATTGGTATTCACTTCACTTCAATGTGACCCACCTGATGTCCCTGGCAAAGCTTGCTTTAGATGCTTATTTAAAGCCTGCAGATCTAAGTGCAGTGGGAGCAGAGCCAGAGAACCACATGGTTGGGTTGTAGGAAGAGTCAAATTTAAAGACTGATTACAGTGCCTGAGCATGCTCAGTTTGAACTGAAAACTACAGCAGTAATAGAACTATGAGTACAAGTGTGTACCCTATTATTACTGTTGCTTCTATAGGGAGGGGATAGTTCAATGGAAACAAACACACAAATTGTACATAATACATTTACAAATTAAAAAAAAAAATCATAAACTTTGTAGAACAGTTATGTAATTGTAACACTTGTAGTGACTCTTAAAGGTATGAGTGATCTTCCTGGACTAAGTCTCCATCACTCATTTACACTAGTGGGATAGCGCCAGATGCACTAGGACCAAGCGGGAGCCAAAATGTTTCAGAAGGGCTGGCGTCGAGACAGGACCACACATGCATGGCACCGTGAGACTAGCTCGTGCCTGTGTAGGCTATCTCGGCATCGACCCTAAAACCTCCTCAGTTCCTTTTCTCCCGCCGTCGAGTGCGCTTGGATGTCAATGTCGCTTGTCTGCCGGAGTCAAAGTTTTTGTCTATATGACAGCAGCTTTTATTGTTTAATTTAACATTTTAATAGTAGTAATTTCTTATTTTACGGACAAGAAAAGAAGATTATGAAGAAGAAGAAAAAGAAATTCTCACCTGCCATTAACGGAGTTGTTCTTAGACAGTAGTGGTGACTGTAGGAAGACTTCGTTTGAAAGTTGTTATGGCAGAGGGGCTGTGTCCATTCCGACACCCGTTGATAAATGGGGGGTCCGACCTGGACAGTCCTGTGCTCGGGGAGAGAGACAGTCCACCTAAGCACGAATTAGCAGTTACGGGGATCCGGCTTTGCTTAACCTCGAGCTCTTCTTCCTCGTTTGGGGAAGAAGAATTGGTGTCATTCGAGGTTGCCCTCTGGTATGTCTGCATGAGGATTGTTCGGGGGGGATGATATGCCTAAACCAACTTTGGTGGGTTCCCCATGGCCCTGCTCCTAACAGCCTCATTCCTCGACTCCAGACTACATCTCTGTCCTCGTTGGAGCTCTGGTGAGCAGTTTCACCTCTGGGCCGCTTCTGTGGAGCAGGGGGTTCGACTTATCCAGTTTTCCTGGCCAGTGTTCCTGATTTTGGGGCTTCCGAGCCTCGGAGCAGCTGAACCGGAGCCGGGTCCATTGGATCACGATGAGCGCGGTGCCCTCTTGGTGCCTTCGCCATAGTGTCAGTCCCTCGTGCCTACCCCCCTCTCTCTTTCCATTCAGGGGCTGACACGGGCACCACCTTTTTCCTTCTCCCCTTCTTCTTGGGGTTCTCCATTGGCATTTTCCACAGTGGTGTTTTTCCTGGCACCACGCCCGATGCCATGGGTGGCGGCACAGGTCTGGCATTGGTGGGGTGGTCTCGCGGGCACCCGCGGGTGCTTGAAGTACCATGAGTGCCATGGTATCATAGATGCCCGCAGGTCCATGGGTGCCAGGATGCTTATGCCATGGGTACCGTCGGTACCATGGGTGCCGGGGGTACCTGCGGGTGCCCTCGGGTGTCACCCAGGTTGGCATAGGCACTGCTTGGTGCCCTCCTGTGCCACAAGTGATGCTGGTGCCGCAGGGGTGCCAGTTGGTGCTGTCCGGCAAAACTAGTGATGGATTTCCTTCTGCAGACCTCTTCTCCATGGGACTTGTGGCAGGATGTTTCCACAGAATGAAGTCCTGTTGTGTGGAGTATTTTTCCACGCATCTTAGTGAGTGGCAGTCTGCATGGGATCTTGTGACAGCCAGCGGTTTTCCACTGATGGAACTCTTCTGTACTGTTCTGCCAGCGGAATCTCCCATTCTGCTCAGCACTTTCAAACAACATGAAGTCTTGCTGTATTCTGACAATAGCAGTGAGTCCCAACCTTCGAACTGCCCCGGAGATAAGAGTTAACTTTCCATGCCAGGCATGGAACACTGAGCTCGAGCTCGGTTGAGACTCTGTCTGTTGCTGTTTAAACTCAAACCGTCAGATTCTTTACTCCGCCTCACTGAACAGTCGCTCCGGAGATTTCTACTTCTGCTCAGTTCAATTTGTCGGTTAAAGTACTGCTTTTTTCGGTTTTCGACCGAATTTAAACCGTAACCTGTCGGTTCAGTCTCTGTCTGTGGTATTGTGAGTACTAGATAGGTTATTTTTTGTCTATTCTGTGTGGAACTTGTAAACGGTTCATCGGTTCGGTTTGAACCGATCGAGTTGTTTAAAAAATCTTAAATTGTACTTTTAGAGTGTAGTTACCGGTTCTTATCAGTTCTAAAAAACGGATTTTATTACGGTTTTTTCCACGACCCGTGACACGGTCAGGAACTGATAAGAGGGTCTTGCCTGGCGGATTGCCATAAAAGGTAAGTTTGGTTAGGACTGGCACAATGTCTGAGAAACCCAAAAGAAAAACCGGACCCACTGGGTTTCAACACTGTAATGTGTGTGGGGAAGTCTTTGCCAAGGCTGAGCCCCACACCACCTGTGTTTATTGTCTGGGGTTTGACCACCTCAATGCAGACTGCCAGACTTGTAAACATTTCCCTGCAGCTACCCTAGAAAAGAGAGTTGGTAGGCTCAGGGAAAGGGAGGCCAAAAAGTCCGCTGATCGGATGGCCAGCCCGGTTCAGTTCAAACCGAACCAGAAGGAGTGCCCTCTGACCAGGGCGAGACTTCTTCGGGCAAAAGGAGAGCCGATTCTGAGGAGTCGGTTCCGGCTAAAAGAACTAGAAAAGAAAAATCAGCTGGTGTGGAGCCAAAACTTTCCTCTCCAACCGCTGAAGAAATAACCAAAGCGATCAAAATTGTTCAGTTGCTTTCCCCAGTTCCAACCGAACCGGCACCATCAGGCAGGCGCTCGGTTCGGCCGGTTCCACCGGTTCAAGAGTATGATTTAGAGGAATTTTATGAACTGGAGGAGGAGGAAGAGGAGTATGAGGAAAGTGAATGTGGTTTTGAAAGTCTGGATGTGCCTATTGACCCGGACATCTCCCCAGACAGACCTTCAGGAGTGTCTCCTCCTAGGCTTTCTGAGTCCCCCTTCCATTTCATGTTTTATAAAAAAGTGGCTGAAACCCTCCAGCTTCCTATGGAAGAAGCTGTGGATGACCAGGAGGAGCCTGACTATGTAGAAATGATGGATATCCCAGAGTCTAGGAGGCTGTCTATTCCCTTGCACAAATCTTTTGGGAAACAGACATTTAAGATTTTAAAGACTCCTAACACTATACCTCCTGTGGATAAAAGAATGGACAAGAGGTATACATTGTCAGGCTCAGACACGGAGTTCCTTACACAGCAATGCAGCCATGTTGGGGTAGTGCAGGCTGCAGCCTGTGATAAGGCAAACATTCCCTTGGCTTCACACCCCCCGGACAAGGACTCCAGGAGGATTGATGCCATGGCAAAGAAACAGTACATGGCAGCATACTTGGGACTCAGACATGCCAGTTATATGGCCTATGCTGCTAGGTATCAAAAATCCAGATGGGACACTGTTATGGCTTTAGCAAAACAGGTCCCTGGCCAGCTTGCCAAGGAGCTGGAGCAGGTGGCTGCTGATGGTATTGAGGCATCCAAGGTGCAATTCCATGCTGCAGTAGACTCCAATGATGTGTCATCTAGAGTCATGGCTACATCTGTGGCACTTAGAAGAATGGCATGGCTCAGATGTACTAGCCTGTCACAGGATACCCAGACTAAGGCCATGGATTTTCCTGTGGTAGGTAATTCTCTGTTTGGGGAGCAAACAGAGAATTACATGAAGAAAATGGATGAGTATAGGACCACCTATAGGAGTGCACAGGCCAAGGAAAGGCAGGCCACTCCTCAGAGGCAGCATCCCAGGGGCAGGCCTTTTCATAGGCCTTTCTACCAAGCCCAGGCCTCCTCTTCTGCTTATGCTCATAGGGGGTTCTTTAGAGGGAGAGGCAGACTGGGTACAAGCAGGCTTGCTTCCACCCCTCAGCCTAAAGCCCCTGCCAAACAGGCACCCTGATGGGTTTGCCAGGGCCGATTCTCCACCACTTGTAGGGGGCAGGCTGACTTACTTTGTCCAGGACTGGATGTCTTTAACATCAGACAAATGGGTCCTGGAAGTTGTAAGCCAGGGATTGGTTCTCAGCTTCAAAATGTTTCCAAAGATGAGAAACAGATCCTTTCCACCTGCAAATCCTTCAGAGGCACTTGCTCTAGAGGCAGAGGTCTCTTCCCTCTTGGCTCTCAGAGCCATAGAGAGGGTTCCACCCCTACTCAAAGGGAAAGGATTGTACTCCAGGTACTTCCTAACCCCCAAAAAGACAGGAGTATGGCGGCCCATCCTGGATCTCAGATATTTAAACAAGCACCTTTTAAAGCCAAAGTTCAAAATGGTGACTCTGGGAATAAGTCTACCCTCTCTAAGGCCAGGGGACTGGCTAGTCTCCCTGGACCTCAAAGATGCCTATTTCCATATTCTCATCAGAAGCTCCCATCGAAAGTACCTCAGGTTCGAGCTGCCCTCAGGCCACTACCAATTCAGAGCAATGCCCTTCGGCCTAACTTCTGCTCCAAGGGTGTTCACAAAATGCATGGCAGTAGTAGTTGCCTTCCTAAGGAGAAAAAGGATCTCCATATTTCCATACCTGGATGACTGGCTCATAGTAGGCCAGTCACCAGACCAAGTCATGTTACACCTACAGATAACTCAGCAACTGCTCACTTCTCTAGGGTTCCTGCTAAATCTTTCAAAGTCCGTTCTAGAGCCTGTGCAGCTCCTCAACTTCATAGGGGCAGAGCTGGATACAGTAAAGGCAAGAGCCTTCCTTCCCCTGGACAGGGTAAGGACCCTTATCTCACTGGCCTCTTCATTCACTCCTCAGGTGTCTCGGCCAGCAAGGCACTTTCTGCAACTCCTAGGACACATGGCTGCTTCTACAGCAGTGGTGTAGGGAGCAAGATTTCAAATGAGGGATATTCAGTTCCACTTGAGAGCCTCTTGGTCTCAAAAAAGGGACCCTCTGACCAAACTAATCCCAGTGACTCGAACCCTGATCCAGGCGTTACAGTGGTGGCTGGATCAGGACAATCTAAGACAGGGAGTTCCTTTTGTCACTCAGTCTCATTCTCTAATCCTTACTACAGATGCCTCCCTCTTGGGGTGGGGGGCACACTTGGGAACCCTGACCACCCAAGGGTTCTGGTCGCCTCAGGAATCCCTGCTTCACATCAGTCTATTAGAACTCAGAGCAGTGTTTCAAACAACATGAAGTCTTGCTATATTATGACAGTAGCAGTTTGTCCCACCACTAGAACTGCTCCGGAGGTGAAATGGTTAATACCATTCCAGAATGGAACTTTGAGCACGAACTCTAAGAAGCAGCTCTGTCTGTGATATTTCAAAACTGAACTGTCAGATTCTTTACTCCGCCTCAGTGAACAGTCGCTCCGGAGATTTCTCCTTCTGCTCCAGGGCGAGACTTCCTTGGGCAAAAGAAAAGCTGGTTCTGAGGAACCAGTTCCAGTGAAGAAAACAAGAAAGTCAGCAGGTTTGGAGTCCAAAACCCCTTCTCCAGCTGCTGCAGAGATAGCAAAAGCCATACAAATTGTCCAGTCACTGTCTCAGGTTCCGTCCGAACTGCCACTATCTGGCAAAAGGTCGGTTCGTCCGGTTCCAGTGGTTCAGGAATATGATGTTGAGGAGTTTTATGAACCAGAGGAGGGAGGATGATTATGAACAGTATGAATGTGGCTGGGAAGGTCTGGGTGTGCCCATTGAACCGGTCATTTCCCCAGACAGACCTTTAGAATCTCCCCCTATGCTATCTGAGTCCCCATCTCATTTTATGTTTCACAAAAAAGTTGCTGAAACCCTCCAGCTTCCCTTGGAAGAAGCTGTGGATGAGCAAGAGGAGCCTGATTTTGTAGAAATGATGGATATTCCAGAGTCTAGGAGATTGTCTATTCCTTTGCATAAGTCTTTTAGGAACCAAACAATAAAAATTTTAAAAACTCCTAATTCTGTGCCTCCTGTAGATAAAAAGATGAACAGGAGGTACACATTGTCAGGTCCTGATACAGAATTCCTTTCTCAGCAATGCAGTCATGTTAGGGTAGTTCAGGCTGCAGCCTGTGATAAAGCTAATATTCCCCTGGCTTCACATCCTCCTGACAAGGATTCCAGGAAGATTGATGCCGTGGCGAAAAAACAGTATATGGCAGCCTCTCTGGGACTCAGGCAAGCAAATTATATGGCTTATGTAGCTAGGTATCAGAAATCTAGATGGGATACTGTTATGGAATTAGCCAAGCAAGCCCATGGCCAGCTGGCTAGCTTAACTAGAACAGGTGGCTGCTGATGGCATTGAGGCTTCTAAGGTACAGTTTCATGCTGCTGTGGATGTTAATGATGTTGCCTCTAGGGTCATGGCCACATCTGTAGCTTTTAAGTAGGTTGGCCTGGCTCAGGTGTACTAGCCTGTCACAGGATACCCAAACTAAGGCTATGGATTTTCCTGTGTGAGAAATTCTCTGTTTGGGAGCAGACAGAGAATTACATAAAAAAGATGGATGAATATAGGACTACTTACAAAAGTGCCCAAGCTAAGGAGCGGCAAGCCACTCCCCAGAGGCATACCCCCAGGGGTAGGGTAGGCCTTTTCACAGGCCTTTTTATCAGACTCAGGCCTCCTCTGCCTACGCTCAGAGGGGCTTCTTCAGAGGCAGAGGCAGACGGGTGGGCAGGCCTGCTCCCACCCCTCAGCCTAAAGCACCTGCTAAGCAGGCACCCTGATGGGGTGCCCAGGGCCGATTCTCCTTTACCGGTAGGGGGCAGGTTGGCTTACTTCAGTCAGAACTGGGCTTCTTTAACCTCAGACAAGTGGGTTCTGGAAGTAGTAAGCCAGGGTCTGGTTCTCAGCTTCAAAAGTTTCCCAAGTTGAGAGCCAGATTTTTCTACCTACAAGTGCTTCAGAGACCCTTGCTCTGGAAGCAGAGGTCTCAACCCTGTTGGCTCTCAGAGCAGTGGAAAGGTTCCTCCCTGCACCAGGGCAGGGTCTGTATTCCAGATACTTCCTTACCCCAAAAGACAGGAGAATGGCGCCCATATTAGACCTCAGATATCTGAACAAGCATCTTTTAAACCAAAGTTCAAAATGGTAACTCTAGTAATGATTTTACCCTCCCTAAGGCCAGGGACTGGCTAGCCTCCTGGACCTCAAGGATGCCTATTTTCATGTCCTAATCAGAAGCTCCCATCAAAGTACCTCAGATTCGAACTACCCTCAGGTCATTACCAGTTCAAGCAATGCCCTTCGGCCTTACCTCTGCCCCAAGGGTATTCACAAAGTGTCTGGCAGTAGCAGTGGCTCACTTAAGGAGGCAAAAGATTGCTGTTTTTCCCTATCTAGACGATTGGCTCATTGTAGGCCAGTCCCCAGAACAGGTAAAATCTCACCTGCAAGTCACCCAGCAGCTTCTCACCTCCCTGGGCTTTCTGCTAAATCTACCAAAGTCGGTTCTGGAACCAGTCCAGCTACTCACCTTTATAGGGGCAGAGTTGGACACAAAGCTAGCCAGAGCTTTTCTTCCCTTGGAAAGGGTGAGGAATTTAGTGGCTCTGGCCTCCTCCTTCACTCTGCAGGTCTCTCGGCCAGCAAGACACTTTCTGCAGCTCCTGGGGCACATGGCTGCATCCACAGCTGTTGTGCAGGGAGCAAGATTTCAGATGAGAGACATTCAGTTTCACTTGAGAACCTATTGGTCTCAGAGAAGAGACACCCTTTCCAAGTTGGTCCCAGTGACTCGAACCTTGATCCAGGCCCTCCAGTGGTGGCAGGATCAGAGCAATTTAAGATTGGGGGTTCCCTTCATTCCCCCTGCTCACAATTTGACTCTCACTACAGATGCTTCCCTTCTGGGTTGGGGAGCCCACATGGGCGACCTTTCCACTCAGGGAGTGTGGTCCCCCCAGGAATCTCTGCTCCACATCAATTTGCTGGAACTCAGAGCTGTCTTTTTAGCTCTTCAAGCATTTCTGCATCTGTCCACAACAAGGTGATACAAGTCAGAACAGACAACACCACAACGATGTGGTACATCAACAAACAGGGGGGCATTCGGTCTTCGGCCTTGTGCACCGAGGCAATGAAGTTGTGGTCTCTGGCCTATTCCCTGCACACTTCCCTCATAGCAGTTCACCTTCCAGGGAAGGACAATGTCCTAGCGGATGCTCTCAGCAGGATTTCCCAGGGCCATCACGAATGGTCCCTAGATCCTCAAGTGCTGGGGATAGTCTTTGCCAGATGGGGCACCCTCAGATAGATCTTTTTGCAGCCCCAGACAATCACCAACTTCCTCTGTTCTGTTGCAGGCCTCCAGTGTTGGGCTCAGTCCCCCTGGATGCCCTTGTCCTGGATTGGGAGGGGAAGTTTCTTTATGCTTTTCCCCCTTCCCTCTCCTATTCAAAGTATTAGTCAAAATCAGATCCCAGCCTTGCAGGGTGATTCTGATTGCCCCGGATTGGGCCAGGCAGCCCTGGTACCCACTCCTTCTGTCACTGACAATCCATCTTCCCTTTGTCTCCCAGGAATCACAACCTATTAACTTGTGCCCAGGAAGGGTTTGGTATCCGGACCTCAATCCCTCAACCTCAAGGCCTGGCTCTTGAGGCGTTAGAGTTTGCTGATTTACACCTCTCAGGGTGTTCTTGAAATCCTAAAGGCTTCCAGAAAGCCTTCCACTAGAGCTACTTATAGTTCTAAATGGAAAAGGTTTTCCATTTGGTGTGCTGGGAAAATATTTCCCAGAATCTGCTGATTTGCCCATTGTATTAGATTACATGGTCCATCTTAATTCCTTGGGTCTCAGACCAGCTACCCTGAGAGTTCATTTGGCAGCTGTCTCTGCTTTTGTTTCAGCAGGAAAGTCATCCCCTCTTTCCACTCACCCTGTGTTTTCCAAGTTTTTAAAGGGATTACTCCTTACTAATCCACCCTTTCGGGAACTGGCCCCTGCCTGGGACCTTAATGTTTGCATTGCCCAGTTAATGCAACCCCCTTTTGAACCTCTGTTTTCTGCAGAGCTTAAGTATCTAACTTGGAAAACTGTGTTTCTGGTGGCTATCACTTCTGCTAGACGCATAAGTGAGTTGCAAGCCTTGTCAGTAGAAACTGACTTTATCTCTTTCCACAGGGATAAGGTAGTCCTGAGGACTAATAGGAAATTTTTACCTAAGGTGGTTTCAGATTTCCATCTCAACCAATCTATCTCCCTTCCAGTATTTTTCACTGATCACTCCTCTTCTGGTGAGAGGAGGTTGCACAGCCTGGATGTTAAGAGGGCTCTTAGTTATTATATAGAGCGTACCAAAGGTCACAGGTTCGAATCCCTCCAACTTTTCCTCACCTATGGTGAAGTTGGGAAAGGCAAACCTGCCACTAAGAGATCAGTTGCCAGGTGGATTGTCTCTTGTATCCAATTTTGTTATCAGAAGCTGGGCAGAGATCCCCCCTCTGGCTTGAGGGCTCATTCTACCAGGGGTACAGCCGCGTCACTAGCTGCTGCCAGAGACATTCCTATATTAGAGATATGCCAGGCTGCTACTTGAAAAACGGTACACACTTTCACCAAGCATTACTCCCTGGATGTCCAGGCGGGAGAGATGCTCAGTTTAGACAGCTGTTCTTCGAGCCTATTCCTAAGTAGGTTCTGTCCCTCCTCCATGGAGGTACTGCCTGTAGTCTGCTACTGTCATAATATGCAAGACTTCATGTTGTTTGAAGAAAAAATTACTCACCTTAATAATGTTGTTTCTTCTAATGGGTCTTGCTTATTATACCTCCCCAACCTGCCCTCTCAGAACCTCTACTTGGGTGGGGTGCGGGCAGTTTAGTGTGGGCACTATTTTTATGCCCTTTTAGCGTTTCTCCCCCCTTTGGGGGTTTTGGGGGTGTGTTTTATTATCCTGTTGTTTTATTCTCTTGTTGTTAGAATTGTATTAGTAGTTCTGGTCCCCTGACTTGAGTCTTGGGTGTTGGGACCAGCAGTGATTGTTAATATTTAGGTAGCCATTTGGCTAGTGTAGGTTACAGCTTCCACACAGACCTTAGTGAGTTTTGCTCGTAAAGATCTGACAGTTCAGTTTTGAAATATCACAGACAGAGCTGCTTCTTAGAGCTCGTGCTCAAAGTTCCATTCTGGAATGGTATTAACCATTTCACCTCCGGAGTAGTTCTAGTGGTGGGACAAACTGCTACTGTCATAATATAGCAAGACTCCATTAGAAGAAACAACATTACTAAGGTGAGTAATTTTTTTCTTCTAGCACTTCAAGCTTTTTCCAAGTCTGTTCAGAACAAAGTAGTTCAGATCAGGACAGACAATACCACCACAATGTGGAATATCAACAAGCAAGGGGGCACTCGGTCTACGGCCTTGTGCACAGAAGCAATGAAGTTATGGTCTCTGGCCTGTTCCCTGAACACCTCTCTTAACAGCAATACACCTCCCAGGCAAGGGCAATGCCCTGGCAGATGCTCTCAGCAGGACATCTCAGGGCCATCACGAATGGTCCTTGGATCCCCTGGTTTTGAAGGTGATCTTCTTCAGATGGGGAACCCCACAGATAGATCTTTTTTGCAGCCCCAGACAATCACCAATTTCCTCTCTTCTGCTGCAGGCCCCCAGTGTTGGGCTCAGTCCCCCTGGATGTCCTAGTTCTCAATTGGGAAGGGAAGTTCCTGTATGCTTTTCCCCCCCTTCCCTCTCCTGTTCAAGGTGTTAGTCAAAATCAGGTCTCAACCCTGCAAGGTGATTCTGATTGCTCCAGACTGGGCCAGGCAGCCCTGGTACCCTCTCTTGTTGTCCTTAGCAGTCCACCTTCCCCTATCTCTTCCCAGGAATTACAACCTGTTAACGTGCTCAGAGGAGGGTTTGGTATCCGAATCTCAAATCTCTCAATCTCAAGGCCTGGCTCTTGAAGAGTTAGAGTTTGCTAATTTACACCTCTCTCAAGGTGTTATGGATATTCTAAAAACTTCTGGAGCCTTCCACCAGTCTTACCCAACTCCAAGTGGAAAAAGATTTTCTATATGGTGCTCCAAACATATTTCCCCAGAGTCTGCTAACCTGTCCACGGTCCTGGACTATATGGTTCATCTTAATAGCTTGGGGCTCAGACCAGCTACACTAAGAGTGCATCTGGCAGCTGTCTCTGCCTTCCTGTCAGCAGGCAAGCCTTCTTCCCTTTCAGCCCATCCTGTATTCTCTAAATTTTTCAAGGGACTGCTTCATACCAATCTTCCATTCAGGGACCTTGCCCCTGTTTGGGACCTTAATGTTTGCATTGCCCAGCTTATGCAACCCCTTTTTGAGCCTTTGTCCTCAGCAGAGCTTAAGTACTTGACTTGGAAAACTGTTTTCTTGGTGGCCATCACTTCTGCCAGGCGCATAAGCGAGTTACAGGCCCTGTCAGTGGAGCCTGATTTTATCTCTTTCCATAGAGATAAGGTGGTCCTCAGGACTAATAGGAAGTTTTTGCCTAAGGTGGTTTCAGACTTTCACCTTAACCAGTCTATGTCTCTTCCTGTTTTCTTCACTGACCATTCCTCCTCTGGGGAGAGGAGGCTGCACAGTTTGGATGTGAAAAGGGCCCTTAGCTACTACATAGAGTGTACCATGGGTCATAGGTTTGACTCCCTTCAACTGTTCCTCACTTATGGTGAGGTTGATGAGGGAAAACCTGCCACTAAGAGATCTATTGCCAGGTGGATTGTCTCTTGCATTCAGTTTTGCTATGAAAAACTAGGTAGGACTACACCCCCAGGCCTGAGGGCTCACTCTACCAGAGGTACAGCTGCTTCCCTGGCTACTGCCAGGGATATTCCTATCGTAGAGATTTATCAAGCAGCTACCTGGAAAACAGTACACACTTTTACCAAGCATTACTCTCTGGATATCCAGGCTAGGAGTGATGCTCGGTTTGGCACAGCAGTGCTTCAGAGCCTATTTCCTAGGTAGGTTCTCTCCCTCCTCCATGGAGGTACTGCTTAGCAGTCTGCAATTTGTCAGAAAACAGCAAGACTTCATGTCGTTTGAAGAAATAATTACTCACCTTAGTAATGTTGTTTCTTCTAATGGAGTCTTGCTGTATTCTGATTCTCCGCCTCCTCAGAACCTTTGTTTTGGGATGCGGATGGGCAGTAGCAGTGTTGGCACTCAAGAGGTGACCCACCCCTTATTTCTCACCCCTTTAGTTTGAGTGAGTGGGTGGTGTTTGTTTCATTTTTTGGGTTTCCTGACTTGAGTCTTTGTTTTGGGACCAAAAAATCTGTTTGTTATATTTAGTAGCCAGTTGGCTAGTGTAAGTTTACAGTTTCCACACAGGACACTCGGTGAGTATAGCTCATAAAGATCTGACGGTTTGAGTTCAAACAGCAACAGACAGAGTCTCAACCGTGCTCGAGCTCAGCATTCAATGCCTGGCATGGAAAGTTAACTCTTTCATCTCTGGGGCAGTTCGAAGGTTGGACCTCACTGCAATTTGTCAGAATACAGCAAGACTCCATTAGAAGAAACAACATTACTAAGGTGAGTAATTTTTTCTTCAAACAACATGGTAGCACCAGACTGGTTCCGCCAGCTCTGGTGTCCAGCTCGCCTCAGTCTCAGCTCCAGGCTCCCGAGGCGGCGCCCAGACCTGATCTCTGTTATCAGGGGAAGGTATTTCATCCAGACCTTCAATCCCTACACCTGACGGCCTGGTTCCTGAGCGACTAGTTGCCAGGCCTTGGGTCTTCCAGTGAGGTCCTCAACGTCGTCGAGGAATCCTATCAGGAGTCGACCGGATAATGCTACGCCTTCAAATGGAAGAGTTTCTCCATTTGGTGTTAGGGAAGGGCCTGGTCCTTCTCCTGTTCATAGCGAAAACACTCCTGGACTACCTGTAGTCCTTTTTTCTTCCAGCAAGGGCTTGGGTGGCTGACCCTTAAGGTGCTCCTGGCAGCCATCTCTGCCCTCCGAGTGCGGGCCGGAAGGCAGTCGGTGGCACAGGAAAGGTGGTCGGGTGCTTTCCAAGGCCTTGGTCACATCCCCCCCCCCCCAGTGTGAGATTCTCCACCTCCGTGGGATCTACTGCTGGTACTGGCTAAGCTCACGGGCAGGCCATTCGAACCAATGCACAGGTGCAGTTCTCCCACCTGTTGTGGAGGAACACCTTCTTGGTGGCTACCATGTCAACCAGAAGGATGGGAGAGCTCCAGGCACTTCCTTCGAGTCTCCCTATCTGGTCTTCCACAGGGACAAGGTTGTCCTGTGCCCCACCTGAAGTTCTTTCCGAAGGTACTGTCGGAGCTTCACCTTAACCGGGTGTTGACTCTGCCGGTGTTCTACCCCAATCACACCTCGGAGGCCGAGTATAGGCTCCATGTGGATCCTAGTTGAGCGCTCGCCTTCTTAGGGAGTGTAGGGCTGAAGTTCGAGGAGAGGTTCGCCAGCTGTTTGTCATCTGCCCTGAAGCCACACCTGGCAGACCTGCAGCCAAGCGGATGATGAGCTGGTGGGTCACCTCCTGCATAGATGTCCGCTATAGGTGGGTGGGCATGGAGCCTCCCAGAGGGATAAGAGCTCATTTTACCCGCCATACCGCTGTATCGGTGGCTGCTTCCAGGGACGTCCCTATCCAGGATATCTGCAGAGCTCCTACCTGGAAGTCGGCACATACCTTTACTACCCACTACCACATCGACCTTGGGTCATGCCGTGATGCTGGTTCTGGGGCCTTGGTTCTCCAGTCTCTGTTCCCTAAGTAGGGGGTGTGCGCCTTGCCTCCCTCCTCCCGGAGAACTGCTAGGAGTCTGCCAGTAAGTGTGGATTGAACAACATATCCATGTCCCTAGAAATACAGGTTACTCACCTGTAACAGGAGTTCTAGGAATGGTATATGTTGTTCATCCACATGACCCACCCGACCTCTCCGGCTTCGACGCACAACCTGGCTTCTAGCGGGCTAGATCTGGCGTCATGGGGCGGAGCCGAGAGTTTTACCACCCGGGTTGGTGGGAGGAGCCAGCTTGAAGACCTTCCGGCAAGATTTAAAGCAGCAAGGAACCTGCCAGTAAGTGTGGATGAACAACATATACCATTCCTAGAACTCCTGTTACAGGTGAGTAACCTGTATTTTTTGGACAGTCTCCATCACTCATTCACATGCCCACCCACCATCCCCTGGGTTCACTCGTTTTCTTTCCTGATCTTCATGATCCTATGGTTCAGGCTGTGAAGGCATTGTTCTTTGACCCTTCTTGCAAGGGCCATCTGGGCCCTCTCAGGCCCAGAAATTCAGAGTAAGTTATTTTCATTAGCTACGCTGCACCTCCTCAGTCGAAAAGGTAATGAGGCGGTTGGAGGGTCGACGCCGAAATAGTTTACACAGGTGCGAGCTAGTCTCGTGGTGCCGCGCAAACATGGTACTGTCTCAGCGCCGATCCTTCTGAAAAATGTTGGCTCCCGCTTGGTCCTAGCGCCTCCAGTGCTATCCCACTAGTGTGAACGAGTGATGGAGACTGTCCAAGAAGATCAGTAATTACGGTAGGTACGTAATTTCCATTTACCTCTTATATCCATAGTATGTTGGAATCACTCATTTTCAGTTCATTGTTGTTTCACCCAAATAATGTGTGAGGAGACACTCTTACCTGTTAGACATCTTAAGTCTCCCTATTAATATCTAATAAATTCTGTTACCTACAGTTCAGTATAGTAACAGATCAGTAGAACTGGACTACTAGTCTTTATCAGAGTACATAGAGCGTGACCATCTATAGGCACATTAACAGGTGGATTGTGTAAATTCCAGGTATCTCCATCAGAAGGAAGGGAGGAAGTGGTGATGCCACTGTATAGAACATTTGTTGAGACCTCATTTAGAATACTGTGTCCAGTTTTGGAGGCTGCATCTCCAGATGGCTGTAGACAGAGCAGAAGCGGCTCGGAGAAGGGCAACAGAAATTGTGCAGGGGCTGCATCAAAAGTCATATGAGAGGAGACTGGATGATCTCAGTATGCATTCCCTGGAGGAGGGGAGGGGAAGGGGAGATGTGATAAGAGACCTTCAAATACCTCAAGGGTATAAATAAGGTACGTGAGAGTAGCGTCTTTTTTATAAAAAAAAAATGTTCAAGAACATGTGGCCATAATATGAAAAAAAAAAAGGGAGGTAGACTTAGGGGTAACGTGAGAAAGTATTTTTTTTTTTTAAGGAAAGGGTGGTAGATCCATGGAACAGCCTCCTGGCAGAGGTTGTAGGGGCAAAAACAGCAGGAGAATTCAAAAACACGTGGGACAGACGTAAAGGCGCTCTAGCAATAGGAAAGAGAGGGTAGGCCGCAGATCATTTAGGATTTGTGGTATATGACACAGGTAAGGAAAATGAGCATACTACGTGGGCCAAGCGGTCCTTATCTGCCATCAAAGTCTATGTTTCTGTATAACTTTATTTACAATAACAATACTGTAGGTCATCCTGTAGAGGCTGTCACCAATTGTTATGCATATCGTAATAGTTTTCCGTGTGATTTCAAACTTCTGGCAGCATAATTAGTTTGGAAGATATTTTTTAATGTAATGACTTTTGCAGTTAAAGTAACTTATAACAAAAGAACCTTCTTGTTGTTTAGGAAGTTGCATTTTGGTCTGTATCATTCTCTACTTGAGTGGTTCCATCCTCTGTATTTAAAGGATAAAGCAAATGGATTCAAGACACAGTATTTTGTTTTCTCGAAGACTATGCCTGAGTTATACGAACTGGTTCTAAAGTAAGTAAAGAACAATACATACTAACATGTTATCATGGAACTGTGTCAAACTTCTCCTCCTTGCTGGCATAAGTTTGTCTCATTCGCACACTCACACCAGCAACTGGATGCCTGGATGACTCTCTGTATTTCATTGTTGCCATCACCTGACTGACTGCTAATGTGATTCTGGTTCTAGTCCCACTACTGGCACTGCTCACCCAGTGCAAGGCCATACTTTCAACTTTTGACAAAGAATCAATCCTTCAGTCACTTCCAGGAACCTCTTACCAACTTTGTATCAAACATAGGTTGCTTTATAATTGGTACTCATTCTCTTTGGTAGCCGAACATCAGTTTGCTTCATAGAAATGGATTGTTACCTGTTCCATAAAACACTCCACTGTCGCAAAGAATATTAAATAGAAAAATACTTATTTGCATTACTAAATGACAGAATGTACAATAAAATACAAAAAAGGTTAAAATACACTGGGGAAATGCAAATTAATGCTGTAGTGCATGATAGTGGTGAAAATTTTGACTGAAACTTTATTTTATTTGGGATTGCCACCTGTCTCCTGAATTGTACAATACCCATTTGTCAACATTTTGAGTATGCTTAATCACCTTTCTTTTTATGGTCGAAATAATAAAAGGGGAACACTGTGACAATATGCAGTCTGTGTGGGGGTGCGCAGGGCCCTGTGGGTCCTGCGCTTAGGCATACATTAACCACCATCATGCCAGAATGTGCAGGGCCCTGTGGGACAGACATCAACCAGCTTTATGCCAGTACATGCAGTGACTTACTGCCAAAAATAGGGAGTAGGTACTTGCATCAAAAACAGACTTTTTCTTTCTTTCTGAGCACAGGCTTTATTCAGGTCCCAAACAGCACGCACAGTAAGCACAGCCTCACTGTCTCTTTGATGTGAACATTTAAGATTTTAAAAGTTTCTGTTTAAGTTACAGTCTGTTAGTTACATTTTGGTTTTATTTGCCTTAATTAACTTGAACACAGTTACTACTGTAAGCTTTTAATTGCCTACGTCTGTTAGCACCGGTTTACTCCACCCTTCTCGGTTTCTTTTCGCTTGCTTTTTCCTCTTTGTTTTCTCTGTTAACTCACATCCCTCTTACTACATTCTCCCAGCCTCTCACCTGCCTCTCACTCATCTTTTACATGATTCTTAGTCACCTATCACCACTGATCCTACTGTCTTTCCAGGTCTAGGAAGATTAGTCCCCTAAAACATGGTCTTGAGACCAGTTTTTCTGTTTTTTTCTGAGTAGACCTGGTCTGAGACTAGTTTCTCATTTTAATTGGTCTGGGATCAGCTAGTGTCAAATGTGTGTCTAACCACAGCCTTGCTCAGCACCAGCCAGCATAGCCAAATGATTAGGGTACAGAGCTGTGGTCCAGATGATCTGGGTTTGAATCCTGATTTTCCCAAAATTCTTTTAAGATTCGATTTCACAGGAGTGGTGGTCCATGGTGGTGTGGTGTTGGAATACTAAATCTACACTAATGGTTGTAAAGTGCAAGAAAAAACTAAGTGCATCAAAGAAACTGGTCTCAGACCAGGTCTTAGGGGAAAAATCTACCTGGAGCTTCTTTCCACCCTCTACCATACTTATCACTCTACTTCCCCTCACCCAGCGTCTTTTCTTTCCCTTTTCTTTCAGTCTCAACCAGTGAGCACGTACTCTGAACAGTACTTTACCTAGACTGTTCAGTCGGCGGCTGCCCATGGTGGTATGTGGAGGGCTGTGCCAGTCATTGGCACAGGTGTTACAAGGAGGGTCCTGCCTACTGGGGGGAGTCGGGGGGCCATACACTTTGTAGAATGTGCACTGCAGAATTTTTTGTAATGGAATTAATCTCCGAATTGTGATTATGGGCCGGGATGTTGACGTCAAGATTGGGGTTCGGGGAATGGTGTTTGGGATGGGGGTACCTTACACTATGGAACACGGGGTTCCTCCTATGGCACCTGTGGATCTGGACACGGGGCTTGGGGTGGGTGATCTACTACAGTATGGTGCTTGGGATTGGGACACACAGTACTGCCCTTGGGCATCGTGGACCGGGGCTGGGGGGGTTGGCACTTGATTGCCTGAACCGGTGGGCAGCGGAGCACCAGTGTGCACTACCGACACCCACCTGTGGGCGGCTGGCCAGGTTAGGCCTGCTTTTCCTGGCCTACCTGTGGGCACGCAGTTCTGGCCTGAGAGGGGAGCATTCCCATTGAATATGTTGCAGTGTGGCATATGCATGGGAATGCCCCCTCCACATGTGCCACATACATTTGTATGCGCCCTGCCCATACCCTTGTGGCCAGTGCATCCTGCAGATATGAATATCGCGCTGCGGCGCATTGTTGGAGTTGTGCAGCACAGCTCCCTTTTCCGCCAAGATGCATTCCTTTGAATATGGGGGCCCTAGTGTATGTATTTTATTATTTTAATCAAATGAATTTATAATCTCTGTTGTGTATGTATGTTTAAACTTGTCTATGTATTCATGTAGTTTGGATTAAACTGTAGTTGGATATCCCCAGTCAATAAAGATTTTTAATTGAATGACAAACTCCTGTGCCCATCTTTCGTAACCATCAAGTCCAAATTCTGCATACTGTGACCTGTCCAATTTTCATGGAAAAGTGTTGTGTACTGCAATGACAACAATTCATCTATTAATAATGGTGTGTGTTCCATCCTAAAAGCTGACTCAAATTTGGAACAATTTGTGAAGGAGATGCCTACTGTAGATTTGTTTACTGTAAAGGTAAAACATTGTGAGATTGGGTAACTCATTGTTGCCAGAGGTGCCTTGAATCTACATATAGAAATGAGTTTGCCGCCCTCAAAAAAGGAAAGCATGTATGTAGATGATGCAAGTTTTCAAACAACATGAAATCTTGCTGTATTCTGACAAACTGCAGTTAGCTCCAGCCTTTAAACTGCCCCGGAGAACATAGGGTTAAATTTCTATGCCGTGCATAGAATGTTGAGCTCGAGCTAGGTTGAGGTCTCTGTCTGCAGCCCTTTGAAACCCAACCGTCAGATTCTTTACTCCGCCTCACTGAACAGTCGCTCTGGAGATTTCTCCTTCAGCTCGGTTCAAAAGTCAAAGTGTCAGTTTTAAACCAAAATTATTCCGAATTTACTCCGCATTGTCGGTTCAGGCTCTGTCTGCGGTACCGTGAGTACTAGGTGGTTGTTTCTGATTATTGTGTGGAAATTGTAAGTTCGTTTGATCGGTTCGGTTGAACCGATCCTTTATATTGATTTTCTGTACTTTAGTGTGTGGTTACTGGTCCTTATCGGTTCTAAAAAAAACATATTTTAAACTTTTTTTTCCAATACCCGTGACACGGTTAGGAACCGATAAGGGAGTCTTGCCTGGTGGTTGCCAAAAAAAGGGTAAGTTTGGGTAGGTTGGCCATGTCTGAGAAACCCAGGAAAAAAACCGGGCCCACTGGGTTTCAACACTGCAGTGAGTGTGGGGAAGTCTTTGCTAAAGCTGATCCCCACACCACCTGTGTTTATTGTCTGGGGTTTGAATGCCTCGATACAGACTGCCAAATTTGCAAAAATTTTCATAAGTCTACCCTGGAAAAGACAGTAGGTAGACTTAGGGAAAAGGAGGCCGAGAAGTCCGCTGACCCGGATGGCCAGCCCAGTTCCATTCCGACCGAACTAGAAGGAGTGCCCTCTGACCAGGGCGATACTTCTTCGGGCAAGAGGAGAGCCGATCCTGAGGGATCATTTCCTACAAAAAGGAAAAGGAAAGACAAATCAGCCGGATCCAGAGGTTCATGTTCCGACCGCTGATGAGATTGCCCGAGCGATTCGGATTGTTGAATCGCTTCGCCCGGTTCCTTCCGATCCGGCTCTGTTGGCTAGGGGCTCGGTTCGGTCGGTTCCACCGGTTCAGGAGTATGCCCCTGAAGATTTTTATGAACCGGAATTTGAGGAGGAGGGGTATTTTGAACAGGATGATGACTGTGATGGAGCAGAAAGTCTGGATGTGCCCATTGAACCGGACATCTCCCCAGACAGACCTTCTGGTATTTCCCCTCCTAGGCTCTCTGAGTTCCCTTTCTACTATTTGTTTTACAGGAAAGTGGCTGAAACTCTTCAGCTTCCTATGGAGGAAGCTACAGAGGATCAAGAGGAGCCTGATTTTGTAGAGATGATGGACATCCCAGAGTCCAGGAGGCTGTCTATTCCCTTGCATAAATCTTTTTGGAAACAGACTCAAAAAATGATAGTCTCCTAATTCTGTACCTCCTCTTGATAGAAGAATGGATAAGAGGTACACCTTATCAGGATCAGACACAGAGTTTCTCTACCAACAAAGCAGCCATGTTGTGGTCATGCAGGCTGCAGCCTGTGACAGGGCTAATGTCCCCTTGGCGTCACACCCCCCCAGATAAAGACTCCAGGAGGATGGATGCTTGGCAAAGAAGCAATACATGGCATCCTCTTTGGGACTCAGGCAGGCTAATTATATGGCCTATACTGCCAGGTACCAGAAGTCCAGGTGGGGCACTGTACTGGCACTGGCTAAACAGTCCTCCCCCCAGCTGGCTAAGGAGCTGGAGGAGGTGGCTGTGGATGGGATTGAGGCATCTAAGGTACAGTTCCATGCTGCTGTGGACTCCAGTGATGTGTCATCAAGAGTCATGGCTACATGTGTGGCTCTTCGGAGAATGGATTGGCTCAGATGTACTAGCTTCTAACAGGACACCCAGGCTAAGGCCATGGATTTCCCTGTGGAAGGTTAACTCTGTGTTTGGGGAGCAGCCAGAGAATTACATGAAGAAGATGGAGGAATATAAGACCACTTATAGGAGTGCACAGACCAAGGTGAGGCAGGCAACTCCTCAAAGGCAGCATTCTAGGGGCAGGGGCAGGCCTTTTCATAGGCCTTTCTACCAAGCACAGGCCTCTTCTCCCTTTTCACAGAGGGGGTTCTTCAGAGGGAGAGGCAGAAGGGGGATGAGCAGGGCTGCATCCACTCCTCAGCTTAAGGCCCCTGCCAAGCAGACACCCTGATGGGTCTGCCTTGGTCGACTCTCCTATCCCTATAGGGGGCAGGCTGACTTACTTCGTCCAGGACTGGGTGTCTGTTGCTTCAGACAAGTGGGTCCTGGAAGTAGTAAGCCAGGGACTGGTTCTCAGCTTCAAAAAATTTCCGAAGATGAGAGCCAGATCTTTTCCATCTGCCGTTCTCTCCCAAACCCTTGCCCTAGAGGCAGAAGTTTAATCTCTTCTGACCTTAGAAGCCATGGAGAGAGTTCCTACCCTACACCGGGGCAAAGGCCTGTACTCCAGGTACTTCCTTACCCCAAAAAAGACAGGGGAGTGGCGACCCATCCTAGATCTAAGATACCTGAACAAACATCTTATAAAACCAAGGTTCAAGGAGGCGACTCTGGGAAAAATTCTTCCCTCTGTAAGGCCAGGGGACTGGCTAGCCTCCCTGGACCTCAAAGATGCCTGCTTTCTCATCCCCATCAGGTGCTCCAACAGAAAGTACCTCAGGTTCAAGTTGCCCTCAGGCCATTAACAGTTCAAAGCAATGCTCTTTTGCCTAACATCAGCTCCAAGGGTTTTTACAAAATGCCTGGCAGTAGTAGTGGCCTTTTTAAGAAGGCAAAAGATTTCTGTTTTTCCATATCTGGATGACTGGCTCATAGTGGGTCAGTCCCCAGGCCAAGTCAAGTCAGAACTGCAAGTCACCCAGCAAGTGCTCACTTCCCTGGGATTTCTCAACCTTCCCAAATCAGTTCTCAAACCCGTGCAGCTTCTTACCTTTATAGGGGCAGAGCTAGACACTGTCAAAGCAAGAGCCTTTCTTCCCCTGGAAAGGGCAAGAGTTCTTGTGGAGCTGGCTTCTTCCTTCAGCCTTCAGGTGTCCCGACCAGCAAGGCACTTCCTTCAGCTCTTGGGCCACATGGCAGCTTGGTAGTCTGCAGACTGTCAGAATACAGCAAGACTTCATGTTGTTTGAAGAAAAAAATTACTGATCTTAGTAATTGTGTTTTTATCCGTCTTGCTGTATTCTGACCTCCTTCCCTGCCTCCCCTCTCAGAACCTGGTTTTTGGGAAGTGGGTGGGCAGGTGCAGTGCTCCACCCCAAGGGTGCTTCTTGCACACCCTGCTTTTTTATTTTGGGTGTTTTGTTGTATTGTTATCCTTATTTGGATTGGTTTTTGGTTTTGGGTTTCCTGACTTGAGTCTTCCTTCGGGAATCCAAAACTTTTGTTGCCAGTTGGCTAGTTAAAAAAGTTTACAGTTTCCACATAGTATAGTTAGTGAGTCTTTGCTCGTAAGAATCTGACAGTTGGATTTCAAAGGGCTGCAGACAGAGACCTCAACTGAGCTCGAGCTCAACGTTCTATGCACTGCATAGAAAATGAATCCTATACACTCCGGGGCAGTTTAAAGGCTGGATCTAACATTTGTATGCGCCCTGGCCCATACCCTTGTGACCAGTGCACCCTGCAGATACGACTGTTGCGCTGAGGCGCATTGTTGGAGTTGCGCGGCACAGTTCCCTTTTCCACCAAGATGCATTCCTTTAAATATGGGGGCCCTAGTGTATGTATTTTATTCTTTTAACCAAATGAATTTTTAATCTCTGTTGGGATTCTTTGTTGTGTATGTATGTTTAAACTTGTCTATGTATTCATGTATTTTGGTTTAAACTGTAGTTGCATATCCCCAGTCAATAAAGATTTTTAATTGAATGACAAAGTCCCGTGCCCAGTGTGAGATTGGGTAACTCATTGTTGCCAGAGGTGCCTTGAACCTACATATAGAAATGAGTTCGCCCCCCTCAAAAAAGGAAAGCATGTATGTAGATGTTGCAAGTTTTGTATCTCCATAATAAAAAAAATAGTTTTATTAATTCCTTCTAGAGTAATGTGTGTGAGGTTAGACATTTCTTGTTTCCTTAAGAATATCAACATTCTGTATGTAATGTTCACCCAGGACCACTTTGTAAATGAGTTCTTCTCAGAGGTGTTCTCCTGGTAAAATAAAGATTGATCGATTTGATTTAAATTGTGATGCAGAAAATTTGATCTATCTTGCTAAGTACAATTGTGACTGTCTAGGGCCGCTATGCACGATCACGCAGAGTGGCTGTGTGATGCGTAACTGCGACTTGTAGCCACTCCGCACCCAATGCGCCCAAGCTGGATGCACTATCGGGGGGCACACAGCCCCAACACACCTGATCCCCCTGGTCCATGGACCGCACTGTGCAAGGGGCAGGCTGGCACTTCGTGCCTTGCACAATGGCGTATAGTGTTGGCTGCATGGGTGCAGAGGGGGCACAAGGTATGCCAGGGAGAACCTTGCCATAAGCTCCCTATACACCCCCGCGAGCACACACACACACACACACACCCCCGTTGCCACCTGTTCCGGACGGATAGCCCATGCAGCTTCCACTGGGTCGGTGCGACCATTCCCGATGGCCGCTGGCACCACCCACCCAACACATGGTCATGCTGTGGTCCCCTGTTGGCTGCCCCACAGTGCACTGCCATTTCCCACTAGTCCCTTCGTAATGACCCCCCGCGGCACCACACGCCCCCGAACCTGTGTGCCAGTGCCCTCCACTCACCGCCACAGCTGCCGGCTGTCTGATGTACACAGGGGCGCACATATGCCGGGTGCGGTGGGGTGGACAGGTGCGCATCTCTAGTGCATATCCCTGGGTGCACAGCTGTCTGTAAGTGCGGACCAACGCGGGTGGGATATATGCCCCTGGCGGGTACTTCGTATTTCCCGCCCATTCATGCGTAGGGACCAATATGTGGGAAAATATAAGTTTAAAATCAGACATGAGGAACACCTCCAAGATATTAAAAATGATGATCTGGAGAATACCCTTGCACACTGGGTGTGAAATTCCTATTCCTTAGGTGCCCAAGGGCATGTACTATTGCCTCAGGACACCTATTGTTGTGTAGTACATGCCCACTTGGGCACCTAAGGTAATTGTGTGGAGCTCCATTTTTTTTTTTCATTTTTTTGCCTCACTTCACTTTTTTTTTTTTCCTCTCAGGGTTCACTGTCCGGGCGGGGGAGCCATTGGGACGGAGAAGCAGACTGGAGAAGCGCAGGCGCAACAGCGCTAAACCGCTAAGAAGAGCCGATCACATGTGTGCTCTTCATGGCATCAGCTGACATGCTGAGAGTCCCGAGGAAGAGGGTCGTAAAAGCACGCCAATGCCATTCTGTCTCTTGGAAGTGTAGAGACAGGTCGACTCGTCGTGTGGTAGCGTTGTTGCTGCCTGCTAGAGTAGTTCGACCTTCCAGTTCCACTTTCTTGTTGAAAAAAAACACCCCAAAAGCTCTTTTAAGAGCTGCCCAGCCTGCCTGTGTTTTTTGAACCTGAGAGAGCTCTGAGTCTGTGCGGGAGACGGGAGTTAAGTGGGGGAGGGGAGCGATTGCAATCGGGATCGATGACCAGTCTAAATTATACTAAATGAACCAAAAGCTCTTTTAAGAGCTGTGTATTGTTTTTTTTTTTATTGAGCGTGGAGTGCACTGTGCGGGACTTCATTGGGGAGGAGGCGAGCAAGTTTTGAGACTGTGACTGCGTGTGTGGTTGCTGCCTTCCTACCCCATTGCAATCGGGATCGACGATCAGTCTAACTTAAACTAAAATAACCAAAAGCTCTTTTAAGGGGCAGAAATTTGAAACAACACAGAGGAGAGCATTAAGTTTGGCATTTGAAAGTGTGGGGGGGGGGCCGAAATCAGTGGTGACACGTGGAGGGCTGGGGTATCTCAGTGAGACATATTACCTCTGGAAGCACTTTTCTGCACTGCAGACAGTGAAGCAAGCTGAATTTAGCAGTCTAATTGCATAAGATAGACAATAGCTTGCTAGTAGCTACTGCTACCTTAGCTTGTTGTACATAATATTTTGCTGAAATTACAGCAAGAGAGGCAGAAAGTGCACAGCATATAGAAGTCAGTCGGGGACCATTAATTACAGACTTTGCAGGCTGCAACAGTCTGAATTTATCAATATATATTAATCTGAGTGCCTGCCTTCCTCAATACAGTAAAACGTTTTGTTATTATTAGTATTACTAATGCTCAGCTCTGCCTATACCTAACCAAACCTTACCCAACTGAAGCTATCTGGCCATCAAATCAAAAGCTATTTATACCTTGCTTAGAGGAAATTAGCATTCTATTTGGGAAGTTCAAGTCTTAAAAAGTTGAGAAAGGGCTACTGTCTGTGAGGTGCCTTTACTGCCTTTCTCTTAGTTTGAAGGCTGACCCTGAAGCAGTAAGATAAAGACTAAAAAGGTTTATTAGTCTCATCATTATATTCACAGTCTACAGACTCAGTCAAGTTACTGTCTGGGGTGGGGACTTTTGAAAAATCTGTACCAAGACGGCTAGAGCTGTTCAGCTGTTTTAACTAATTCTTGCTAAGTAAGCTAAAGCTATCAAGCCACAGCTCTCTCTCTGATCTTATAACAGTTAAACTACTTGTAGCTAAGGTGCCTGAAGTCACTTTTAAACAGGTCTTTTTTTTTCCTGTGAAGGGTGCTTGCTACAGCTTGCTATACTTGCTGTATGAACTAAATCACAGAAAAGTAATTAAAGAGCTACTGGTAGCCCAGGTAGCTCAAAGCTAGTTAAAAAGCCAGTTCTATGAGCTACTACAACTTGTAACTTTTTGACCTACCAATCTGCTCTGTGGATTGTGGAGTGTTGCTTGCTTCACTAAAATTTAAGAAGGATCTCCTAAAAAAAATCTACAGTCTGGTTTTTTACAAGCTACTCTAAAATCGGAATACTTTATAAAAAAAAATCTGTCTATAGTATAAGCTTTTTACAAGCTATGCTCTTATTTACCATCTAAAATCTGAGTACTGTTAAAAAATAATCTGAGTGTTAAGCTTTTTATAAGCTATGTTGTATGGACTTATCTAAACTCTGAATGCTGTTATAAAAAAATTGACAATCTTTTGTATGTGTGAGGACTATCTAAAATGGAAATACTTTTATAAAAAAATATCATCTGACTATTAAGCTTTTTAAAAGCTACGCTGTCTAGACTGTGGACTATCTAAAATCTTTATAAAAAATAATCAGACGAGACAGTCAGGTTTTCTTGTTAAGTTTATTATTAAAAAAAAAGACAAGACACACTTTGACTTATTGCATTTATTAATACTGAGTAACACAAAAATTTTCAGTCAGTATTCACAAGTTCAGACAGACACCATGAGTCTTTTTAAATTTGGATTCAAGAGAAAGCGTCTTGAAGAGACTGTGGGAGCCAACTTGGATTCCCCAACACCAAGTAGTGGTACTAGTACTAGCACTACTACTACTACTACAGCTATAACACACAACCTCCTTGCCCAGACAGTGAAACTGTTGTGATGACCACTGAAGATTTCTCAAGTGCTACTGCTTGTACTGAAAGCCTAGCTAAAGCCCCGAAAGTTAGAAAATTTCAGGAATCGTGGAAAAAGGGCAGGCAGTGGCTTACATATGACACAGATAAATGTGCCATGTTCTGTACATGGTCAGAGTTATGATAAAAGCCAAAGCAAAAATAATTTCAGAACTGGATGCAGTACTTTTAGAGTACACATTATCTCAGCACATGAAGTGTGCGTAGCACACAAAAATGCTGAGAGGGCATACATTGCAAATAAAACAAAGGTTGGAGAAAGACCAATAGAGAAATCCATACAATTAATGGAACAAAAAGAAATGGATAAAATTTGTAAATTGTTCTGTACTGCATATTATGTTGCTAAGACTGAAAAGCCTTTCAGGGATTTTGCTGGGTTAATAGATTTACAAAGAAGAAATCATGGGGATGATGCTATGGGTCACAGTTACAGTAGTGACAAGCAATGCTGTGTCTTCATTCACTATATTGCCCAAGATATTCAAAGCACTACTGCTAGTCTACTACAAGACAGTGACTTCTTTTCTTGTTGATTCCTGCACAGATAAAAGTGTGACTGAGGAGGAGGGCATTTATGTACGTGTTTTTGAAAATGGCCTACCTGTAACAAGATTTCTTGCACTAAAACCAGTCAGTGTCCCTAATTCAGAAAGCATTTTAAATACTGTGATTAATGCTTTAGAGGGTGAAGGTGGCTTAAAGGATGGTGGTTGGAAACATAAGCTGATAAGTGCAGCATCTGATGGTGCTGCTGTAGTGTTGGGGAGCACTTCAGGTGTCCTTAGTCGAATAAAGCAATATTTCCAGTGCCCACACCTCATTGACATACACTGCTGTGCACATCGTTTAGAGCTTGCTGTAAAGGATTCTTTCAGAGACTGTCCCCTTTTACAAGTCATTAGAACAACTTTTGCTGAACATTTACTCGTTTTACCACAGGTCACCAAAAAAGTTGGAAAGGCCTACAGGAAATGGGATCCCTTTTAAATATTAATGTGGTCAAACCAGTTAACACTGGTGGCACTAGGTGGCTTGCACACAGAGAACGGGCCATTTCTGCCCTTGAAAGGAACTGGGCTGCATTAGTGCCTCACCTCGAACATGTGTCACTGACAAACAAGCAGGATCATGGCCAGAAAGCACTAGGAATACTTAAAGTGCTTAAAACTTTAAAAAATGTGTTATATACATGAACTTTCTGAAAGTGTTTTTTGGTTACTTATCTGCTCTTAGTCTGTGCTTTCAGCAAGAGGATGCCACTGTTGAAAAAGTTCACAGCAGAGTAGAAAGCACAATTCAGAAACTAAATGGTCTCTCGAATCAAGAAACTCTTCACCGCATAATACTTACATCTGTAAATGAGAACTTAACTCAGTACAACAGTGTTGACTTAGCTAATGAAACTAGCAGGCACAGATCAGGTTCTCCTTCAGACATTGTAGAAGCCACAATTTCAGAGATCAAAAAAATTCTTCAGAAAACATCACAGCACATTGAATCTCGCTTTCAGTCCTTCACGACCAATAAAGTGCTACTAGCTGCAATAGCTTTAAATTTTCAGTCCTGGCCAACATCCACAGAGGCACTTGAAACATATGGAGATCAAGCAATTCAAACAATTGTTGATCACTATAAAATGGTCCTAGAGTCTCGTGGAGTTGATGTTACTTTGGTACTGCTGGAGTGGCTAGACTTAAAAAAGCACGTACTCCACTTGCTGTCTGTTGAAAGTTGTAAGTCTCTGAAATTGTGGCAGAAAGTGATTCTTGCGGATGTGCAAGATCAACAATTTTGAAATGTACTGGCCATTGTCAGAATCATTCTCCTGATTCCTGTTCACACTGCTGCTGCAGAACGAGGCTTCTCTCTGATGGGAAGAATAAAAAATGACTGGAGGGTTGGATTACGCCCAGACACCCTACACGACCTAATGTCTATATATCTGAATGGACCCCAGCTTAGTGACTATAACCCTGAAGGTGCCATATCACTGTGGTGGAAAAATGGCAAAAGAAGGCCCACTACCAAAGCTTATGGCTCCAGAACACTGTCAGTGCATGCTGCTTCTGCCAGCCCTAGTGGTGGTGATGAAAACGGAAAGTGCTTGGTCCAGTGAAGATGACGTGTAAAATTATGCAAACTAAGGGGCGGCATGTAAATAGTTTGTTGGGCATGTACATTTTCTTCTTACATGCCCAAGTGGGCGTGTACTTTTTTTCACGAATTTCATGCCCTGCTTGCACACCATGTTTTGGAACACGGAGCATCTCATGTTTTTACATTTATGGAGATTGATGAATGCTGGCCACCAAGTTGAGGGGGGAACTTTTAAAAAATGGTAATGAGAAAAGAATACATGTAGATGTCTAAATTAAACAAGTTTAAAAAACCGTTTTGGTCTGAGTATCCTTAACTGCCATCAGAGTCTGTTTCTATCATTCTTGTGGGGTTTAGGAAGAAGTAGGCTGTTGGTTAACTAGGATCTGCAACTTATCCAGTAGATAGGGAAATGAGCAGACAGGTGGGCCCAAGCGGTCCTTATCTGCTGTCAGAGTCTTATGTTTCTAGGGTTTTGACCTTATGCCATATACTGTGTGATATAATATATGTATGTTCTCTTTCTCTGTCTGCAGTTCTGTGCTTTTCACGGCTGCAGTAGGTGGAGCCTGCAGACGTTTTGCATGTACAAAAGGAGTGATGTCATGTTTTCTGTCTGTGGAACTGACTGAAGGTGTAAATAGTGTCCTCCGCCTTACCCTCCTCCAAGAAATGTTTTCCGCCCTCAAATAAATACGCTTTCATGTTAGTCAGTGGTTGCAGTGCACTATTTTCTTTTTTAAGTGGGAGGTACTAGAACTGGAACCTGACTAGTGGGAGGCAGCATTCTTTTTTTGGGTAGGGGGAGTAAGATCCACCCCCACCTCCACCCAGGAAGCTCCTAAAGATCCACCCCACCTTTTATTTTGGTTCATGTGGAAGGGGCATGAGGTGGATCTATTATGCTGGAACAATTGACTATCAGAGCTGCCTGAGGCATCAGAGCTTAAGCTTCAGAAACAGAGAAAAAGCCTGAAACTGCATCCTTATACAGCACTTGTTTAAACAGCCTTGGCTCAGCTTACATTCCTCTCCTGATCACACATTTTCACAAATACATTCCAAGAGATGGAAAGTCCCTCCTGGTGGGTATATTATGGTGTTATTCAGACCTGTCTTCAACCCTGCCCCTACCACCTTACTCTGTATTTTGCATCAGCTGAAGCATGTCAGTACAGCAAGAGGCTGCAGTGTATATTTGTATTGGGCTTGCAGTTTTAAAGGACTAGTCCACTCAGAATTTGCAAAAGCATATGTTATGCAGAGTGTTTTGATTTGCATGTTAAGTCCTATTGTGTCCTCCCCTCTGTGTGCTATTAGGAGTTTTTTCTTAAATTAGCCTATTAGCAGATACCTGAGAACACTCCGCATAACATATTTTTGCAAAATCTGAGTGGATTACTCCCTTTAATTGAGCCATCCCCAGTCTGTATCCTTCCAAGAACCACTTTATGTGGTGTGCATACCAGCGTGGTTATTTCACTCTTATTTATAGCTTTACACCTTTATCATTTTTTAACAGCAATTTTGTCTAATACTCCACCGCGTGGCCTGCAGTCTCCCACTATACATGCATGCATTGCAGCACTGTTTCACTGCATGGAGGGAAGTCCAAGGCTACCAGGACATATGCAGACGGCAGTGTGGAACATGGGTGTAGGCTGCAATACTGGGATGCCTCCATACCACAGTAACCTGACAGCTGTATGTGCACCCAACAGGTGTACCCCCATGTCCTCAACTAACCTATCTCTCTGTCCACAGTTGCCTCCCCGAGGGCCACCTCCTGATGGTATCTGTGTACTGTCCTTGATTACTCTTCTCACTGTGCCGAGTGTTGGGAGTACCCTGCCTGCCCATGTGTGATGTGACAGCAATACTACCTGCAGAGTGGTGCCAGTAGTGAACACTTACATTAGTGGAGCTCCTGAGTGCATCGTGGAGCACTGCTGCAGTGGCCAATAGACATGTGGCACTGTGTACAGTGGAGCAGTGGGGAACACTGAAGGCAGTAGTAGAGGGTCTGCCTTCAGCCATACAGCAGCAGTACATGAACGTCTGTTGTGCCCAGGTGCCCTAATACTGGCAGAACTGATGCCATGTCTCCCCCCCCCCAACTGATGTAGCCCCCAGTTCCAACATATGGATCTCCCCCTTCCTCGAACCTCTCTCTGTCACTTCCACAACCTAAGTGTGTCTCATAACAGCGAAATATGGTTATTTACATAATATGACTGTGCCATATACATAGTACTCCATAGGACATGTAGGAGGGCATCTCAAAATGCAGCTGTCATCACCGAATGCACCATGGAATGTGCACTGCTACTACGGGGTTGAGACCACACACACTATCGCACGAAGTGTGGACAGGCTGTAATGTTTTCAAACCATTATCCACACTGTTCATTGGCAGTGTGGACACTCTAATGTTTACAATCTGTAACGGTTTAAATCCATTACAGCTTTTTCGAGTGTAGTGTGGACAGGCCCCGCATGTCTATGTAATTATCTTTTTGTCAATTGCATGTATCACTATTTTTACCTATTTCTAAAACAAACCTGCATATCACATTTGCCTGCACTCTGAGCACATACTTACAAAACTGTGCATATTTGTACTCAGCTTCTGCATAGACCTCATACTTTCCTAATATTCCCATTATCACAAGCATAACTACCTTGCCCTTATCAAAAGCTACTCCCTCTGAAAGTTACGATCACATTTTCTCTGCTAACAGTCCATCAGCATTACACCTGACTTCCTGACATCAACACATTGCTTAAACATAACTTACATCACCTCATGGAGAAAAACCTCGTTTCTCTAAAAAAAAAAAAAAAAAACCTGTGTAAATAATCCCAAGGCTGAACATATGCCAGCCATTACTTTTTCATGTACTGCCATATGCCAACCATTACTTTTTCATGTACTGCCACCTTCTGTACCATCATGGGGATTTACATATGTTTCCCATGATGCTTAGCATTATTGTGGTATGTGCAATTGTGTTTTCTTTAAAAATTTGGCTGTTTGGCCAATATCATCCAGGATAACACATACATCAGTGGCATTTGCTCTGGGGTTCTTTTGTAAACCTATATTGCTTCCTATTCCTTACATTAAAATGTACACCTCCATGTGTTTTCCTAATAACTTGTATGCCTTCCTTAGAACAGAAACTGAAACAAATCTTACTACTTACAAATCATTGTGTTGTTTCTCTATACCGCCTTAACAGTTCCACACAACTTCATTAACTTCATTATGCAGCCGTGGTGGATCTGACCAGAATTTGTTTGTATAAGTATTGTCTGAATTTGCCATGTACCTGTGATGCAACAATGCAACTATATAACCTTCGACCTCAGGAACACTTTGCAGATATCAATTCATCAGAAACATTTGAACAGACTATGTTCTATGTATGTTTTGATTTTCCTTGGGGTATATAAACACTTTAGAATTAAGTTATAGGAATAAGTATCCATAAAATGTATAGTGCTTCATGAATGGTTTTTCATTTGCAGTTTAGCTAGTGGTGTTGTGTATGCTGTAATGAAATCAGTTTTTAGTTCGCTATATGTTCAAATATTTCAGTTTTTGCACTAGTCACTTCTTGTCATGTGACAGCCACACCTGTATAAAATCAGCACCTTCGTTCTTGGTGAACCATGCCTTGAAAGTGCTACATGTAAAACTGTTGGCTTCTTTGTGATCTGCATGCTGCCTGTAAGCACACAATTTTTGTGTGCAGTTTTTTTACAATAAAATCAAGCAACTTGTATCTAGTTACTGTTGTACTAGTTTGTTTTTCCAAGGTGGTGAGGTGTTTGAGCCACTTCTTTTTTCATTGTGGAAGGGGTGGGCAGTTACTTTTCTCTGATGGGTTTGTTGATGAGGCAGCCTAGGAGGTTGTCTAAACGGGCCAGGTAGAAGGAGCAGTGATGCGTGGAGTAAGGGGTCATCAAGGCAAACCTGCAGATGTTGTTGAAGGTTAAGTTTAGTTAGTGCAGGCAGGAGGGTGAGGTTTGCGTGTAGATTGGAGAGCAGTAATCCAGCAAGTGAGGTAAGGTGCCCTGGGCAATGGCAAGTCTGACTTCAGGGGTCACGAAATCCTTGCACCGGTAACCAGCTCCCTGTCTGTGGTTAACACACCAGACTATGAGTCCGATGTGGCAGAAAAAATTGGGAAGGTGTAGAGGGTGTGAAAGTGGTCAGTAACTCAAGGGTGAGCCATCCGGGGACAGGATGTGGAGCGAGGTAGTGTCTCCAGACCACTTAGCTAGTTTGGGTTTCTATCCGAACAGTATGGCCTTGGTCTAATGGGCATTTACCAAGAGTCTGTGGCAAGGAACCATTGTTGGATGGTGCCAGAGTTTTCTGTGAGAGTGGATGAAGGTTCGTTCGGAGTCTTTGCACTGTGGTGGAGGATAAGGTTATCTGCATACAATAGCGAGTTGCACATTAATGTCATTCCTGGGAAGGGAGTTGACTGACAGGGAAAACAAGACGGGTCTGATTATGGATCCTTGTGGAACCACAGTATGCACCTCACGGGTGCCAGACTTGCCCCTCCCCCCATGCAGACCATCTGGGTGCGTCCCAAGAAGTAGTCAAGAAAACATGATGTTGTTGAGATGGAGCGCCCAGCACTGCTCAGCTTACATAGCAGGATGTTATGGTCCACCAGGTCAAAGGCCTTGGTGAGATCCACAAAGATGGAACCAGTGAGACTGCCTTCATCTATGCATCTGAAACCATGGCTAATGAAGCAAGCCAGTGCAGTGGTGGTACCTTTCTGAAATCTATGTTGTAGAAAAGAGAGAAGGTTGTACATAGACACACAGCCTGAGATTTGCTGGTACACAGCGTTTTCGAGGATTTTACTTACTGTAGGTGGGAGAAGATAGAGATGGGGTGATAATTCAAACAACATGAAGTCTTGCTGTATTCTGACTATTGCAGTTAGGTCCTGCCTTTCAACTGCCCTGGAGAACAAAGAGTTAAACATTCCATGGCCAGCATGGAATGTTCACCGTGAGCTCGATTGAAGTCCCTGTCTGCTGTTGTTTAAACTCCAACCATCAGATTCTTTACTCCGCCTCACTGAACAGTCGCTCCGGAGACTTCTCCTTTGCTCGGTTCAAAAAAGTTGGTTAAAGTGTTGTTTTTCGCTCGGTTTCTACCGAATTTCTGCTACCGAATCTGTCTGTTTAAGTCTCTGTCTGTGGTACCGTGAGTACTAGATAGGTTTTGCATTTAGTTTCTGTGTGGAACTTGTAAATGTCGGATCGGTTCGACTGAACGATCAGTTTAGTTAAAAAAAAGTTTGTGAATTTACTTAGAGTGTGGTAACCGGTCCGTATCTGTTCTAAAAACAACGGATTTTATTACCTTTTTTTCCAAGACCCGTAACACGGTCAGGAACCGATAGGAGAGTCTTGCCTGGCGGATTGCCGAAAAGGGTAAGTTTTGGATACGATTGGCCATGTCTGAAAAACCCAAGAAAAAAACTGGCCCACTGGGTTTTAACACTGCAGTGTGTGTGGGGAAGCCTTTGCTAAGGCTGATCCCTACACCACCTGTGTTTATTGTCTGGGGTTTGACCACCTCGATTCAGACTGCCAAATTTGTAAGAATTTTCCCAAAGCTACCCTGGATAAGAGAGTAGGTAGACTGAGGGAAAGGGAGGCCGAGAAGTCCGCTGACCCGGATGGCCAGCCCGGTTCCGACCGAACCAGAAGGAGTGCCCTCTGACCAGGGCGATACTACTTCAGGCAAGAGGAGAGCCGATTCTGAGTCTGTTCTGGTTAAAAGGAAGAGAAAAGATAAATTGTCCGGTTCGGATCCAGAAATTCATACTCCGACCGCTGATGAGATAGCCAAGGCGATAAGAATAGTTCAAACAACATGAAGTCTTGCTATATTATGACTATTGCAGCTTGCCCCAGCCTTAGAACTGCTCCGGAGGTGAAAGAGTTAACTTCCATGCAGAGCATGGAGCTTAGAGCGCGAGCTCGGTTCAGAAGCTCTGTTTGGCTGGTTTCAAACCGAAACCGTCAGATTCTTTACTCCGCCTCACTGAACAGTCGCTCCGGAGATTCCTCCTGTTGCTCGGTTCATTTCTTCAGTTTAAGCGCTATTTCTCGGTATAATTTAACCGCTGATTTCATTATTTTAACTAGAAAACTGATCGGTTCAGGCTCTGTCTATGGTAATCGTAAGTAATAGATAGGGTTTTTCTGTGGAACTTGTAAAAGTATTATTGGTTCGGTTGAACCGATCGAGTTATATTTAAATATAAGTTTAAAGCCTTTTAAAGCTTTTTAAGTCTTGATTCCTGGTTCTTATCGGTTCTAAAAGCAGTTTCATTACGTTTTCCAGGACCCGTGACGCGGTTTGGAACCGATAAGGGTGTCTTGCCTGGCACTGCCATCAAAAGCAAGTTGGTTGGTTAGGCTGGCATCATGTCTGAGAACCCAAAAGAAAACCGGGCCACTGGGTTTCAACACTGTAGTGTCTGTGGGAAGCCTTTGCCAAGGCTGACCCACACATCATTCTGTGTCTGAGGTTTGACCACCTCAATTCAGACTGCCAGATTTGTAAAAATTTCCCTGCAGCCACCCTGGACAAGAGAGTGGGCAGGCTCAGGGAACGAGAGGCCAAAAAGTCCGCTGACCCGGATGGCCAGCCCGGTTCGGTGCCAACCGAACCGGAGGGAGTGCCCTCTGACCAGGGCGAGACTTCCTCGGGCAAACGAAAAGCTGGCTCTGAGGAGCCAGTTCCAGCAAAGAAATCTAAAAAATCAGCAGGTTTGGAGTCCAAAATTCCTTCTCCAACTGCTGCTGAGATAGCCAGGGCAATACAGATTGTCCAGTCCCTGTCCCCGGTTCCCTCCGAACTGCCACTGTCTGGCAAAAGGTCGGTTCGGTTGGTTCCAGTGGTTCAGGATTATGATATAGAAGAGTTCTATGAACCAGAGGAGGGGGATGAGGATTATGATCAGTGTGAATGTGATTTTGAAAGTCTGGATGTGCCCACTGAACCGGACATCTCCCCAGACAGACCTTCAGGTGAGTCTCCCCCTAGGCTTTCCGAGTCCCCTTCTCATTTTGTTTTATAAAAGTTGCTGAGACCCTCCAGCTTCCCTTAGAGGGCGTTGGATGAGCAAGAGGAGCCTGACTATGTGGAGATGATGGATATCCCAGAGTCCAGGAGGTTGTCCATCCCTTTACATAAATCCTTTAGAAAACAAACAGTAAAAATTTTAAAAGCTCCTAATTCTGTGCCTCCTGTGGATAAAAAGATGGACAGGAGGTACACTTTGTCAGGTCCTGATACAGATTTTCTTTCACAGCAATGCAGTCATGTTGGGGTATTTCAGGCTGCAGCCTGTGATAAAGCTAATATTCCACTGACTTCACATCCTCCTGACAAGGATTCCAGGAAGATTGATGCCATGGCCAAAAAACAATACATGGCAGCATCCTTGGGACTCAGACAAGCTAACTATATGGCTTATGTTGCAAGATACCAGAAATCTAGATGGGATACTGTCATGGCCTTAGCCAAACAGGTCCCTGGCCAGCTCGCAAAGGAGCTGGTGCAGGTGGCTCTTGATGGTATTGAGGCATCTAGGTGCAATTCCATGCTGCAGTGGATTCTAATGATGTATCCTCTAGAGTCATGGCTACATCTGTGGCTTTTCTGCAGATTGGCCTGGCTCAGGTGTACTACTTTGTCACAGGATACCCAGTCTAAGGCTATGGATTTTCCTGTGGAGGGAAATTCTCTGTTTGGGGAGCAGACAGAGAATTATATGAAGAAATGTATGAATATAGAACCACTTACAGGAGTGCACAAGCCAAGGAGCGACAAGTCACTCCTCAGAGGCAGCCCCCAGGGGTAGGGGTAGGCCTTTTCACAGGCCTTTTACCAGACTCAGGCCCCTCCTCTTCAGCCTATGTACAGAGGGGGTTCTTCAGAGGAGAGGCAGGCAGGGGTTCGAGCAGGCCTGCTCCCACCCTCAGCCTAAAGCCCCTGCCAACAGGCACCCTGATGGGATGCCCAGGGTCGGCTCTCCACTACCTGTAGGGGGCAGGTTGGCTCACTGTCCAGGACTGGGAGTCTTTAACTTCAGGCAGGTGGGTCCTGGAAGTAGTGAGCCAGGGTCTGATTCTCAGCTTCAAGAAATTTCCAAAGATGAGAGCCAGAGCTTTTCTACCTACAAACCCTTTAGAGACTTCTTGGCACAGAGCAAGTCTCAACCCTCCTGGCTCTCAGAGCTGTAGAAAAGGTTTTTCCCCTTCACCAGGGCAAGGGTCTGTACTCCAGGTACTTCCTTACCCGAAAAAAGAGAGGAGAATGGCGGCCTATCTTGGATCTAAGATATCTAAACAAGCACGTTTTAAAGCCAAAGTTCAAAATGGTGACACTGGGAATGATTTTACCCTCCCTAAGGCCAGGGGACTGGCTAGCCTCCCTGGACCTCAAAGATGCCTACTTCCATGTTCTTATCAGAAGCTCCCATCGAAAGTACCTCAGATTCGAACTGCCCTCAGGCCATTATCAGTTCAGAGCAATGCCCTTTGGCCACTTCTGCCCCAAGGGTGTTCACAAAGTGTCTGGCAGTAGCAGTCGCTCACCTAAGAAGGCAAAGATTGCCATTTTCCCTACCTGGACGACTGGCTCATTGTGGGTCAGTCTCCAGACCAGGTCAAATCACACCTGCTAGTTACCCAGCAGCTGCTTACCTCTCGGGGTTTCTTCTCAATCTTCCAAAGTCAGTTTTGGAATCTGTCCAGGTACTCACCTTTATAGGCGCAGAACTGGATACAAAGCAGGCCAGAGCCTTCCTTCCCTTGGAAAGGGTAAGGACCTTAGTGGCCCTAGCCGCCTCCTTCACTCTGCAGGTTTCTCGACCAGCAAGGCATTTCCTGCAGCTGCTAGGGCACATGTCTGCCTCCACAGCCGTGGTGCAAGGAGCAAGATTTCAGATGAGGGACATTCAGTTCCATTTGAGAGCTTTCTGGTCTCAAAGAAGAGATCCTCTATCCAAATTAATCCCAGTGACTCAACCCTGATCCAGGCCCTTCAGTGGTGGCAGGATCAGAGCAATCTGAGACAGGGGTGCCTTTCATCCCTCTGTCCCATTCCTTTGACCCTTACTACAGATGCATCCCTCTTGGGATGGGGAGCTCATGGCGACTCTCCACCCAGGGATTATGGTCCCCTCAGGAATCTCTGCTCCACATCAATCTGTTGGAACTCAGGCTGTTTTCTAGCACTTCAGGTTTCTCTGCATCTGTTCAGAACAAGGTGGTACAGGTCAGAACAGACAACACCACTACAATGTGGTACATCAACAAACAAGGGGCACTCGGTCTTGACCTGTGCACCGAGGCAATGAAGTTGTGGTCTCTGGCTTACTCCCTGAACACTTCCTCATAGCAGTTCACCTCCCAGGCAAGGACAATGTCTTGGCAGATGCCCTCAGCAGGATTTCCCAGGGCCATCACGAATGGTCACTGGATCCCCTAGTACTGGGGATAGTGTTTGCCAGATGGGGCACTCCTCAGATAGATCTTTTCAGCCCCAGACAATTATCAACTTCCACTCTGTTTGTTGCAGGCCCCAGTGTTGGGCTCAGTTCCCTGGATGCCTTTCTCCTCGATTGGGAAGGAGGTTTCTTTATGCCTTCCCCTTCCTCTCCTGTTCAAAGTACTAGTCAAAATCAGGTCCAACCCTGCAAAATGATCCTGATTGCTCCAGACTGGTCAGGCAGCCCTGGTACCCTCCTTCTGTCCTTAGCAGTCCATCTTCCCCTGTGTCTCCCAGGAACCACAATCTGTTAACCTGTGCTCAGGGAGAGTTTGGTATCTGAATCTCAAATCCCTCAACCGCAAGGCTTGGCTCTTGAGCAGTTAGAGTGTGCTGATTTGCAACTTTCTCAAAATGTTCTCGAAATCCTGAAGGCTGCTAGGAAGCCTTCCACCAGGGCTACCTATAACTCCAAGTGGAAAAGGTTTTCCATATGGTGTTCTGGGAAGCATGTTTCCCCAGAATCTGCTGATCCACCTACTGTATTGACTACATGGTCCATCTTAATTCTTTGGGACTGAGACCAGCCACCCTGAAAGTGCACTTGGCTGCTGTCTCTGCCTTCACTTCAGCAGGAAGCCCTCTTCTCTCTCTGCTCATCCTGTATTTTCAAGTTTTTAAAGGATTGCTTCACACCAATCCCTATTCAGGGACCCTGCCCGGCTTGGGATCTTAATGTATGCATTGCTCAGCTAATGCAACCCCTTTGAGCCTCTGTCTTCGGCAGAGCTTAAGTATTGACTTGGAAACTGTATTTCTGGTAGCCATCACTTCTGCCAGGCATAAGTGAGTTACAGGCTTTATCAGTAGAAACTGACTTTATTTCCTTTCACAGGATAAAGTGGTCCTCAGGACTAACAGGAAGTTTTGCCTAAAGGTGGTTTCAGATTTCCACTTTAACCAGTCTATTTCACTTCCAGTGTTCTTCACTGACCATTCCTCCTCTGGTGAGAGGAGGCTGAACAGCTTAGATGTTAAGAGGGCCCTAAGTTACTACATAGAGCGTACCAAGGGTCACAGGTGTGACTCCCTCCAACTGTTTCTCACTTATGGTGAGGTTGGGAAAGGGAGACCTGCCACTAAAAAATCCATTGCCAGGTGGATCGTTTCTTGTATACAATTTTGCTATCAAAAGCTGGGTAAGGTTCCCCCCTCAGGCCTGAGGGCTCACTCTACCAGAGGTAAGCTGCATCTCTAGCTGCTGCTGAGACATCCCTATCTTGGAGATATGTCAGGCGGCTACTTGGAAGACAGTACACACTTTCGCTAAGCATTACTCCTGGATATTCAGGCCAGGAGGGATGCTCAGTTTGACACGCCGTGCTTCAGATCCTATTCCCTAAGTGGAGTTCTGTCCCTCCTCCATGGAGGTACTGTTGTGTAGTCTGCAATAGTCATAATATAGCAAGACTTCATGTTGTTTGAAGAAAAAATTACTCACCTTAGTAATGTTGTTTCTTCTAATGGAGTCTTGCTATATTATTACCTCCCCCCCAGCCTGCCCCTCTCAGAACTCCTACTTTGGGGGTATGGGGTGGGTAGTCCTCTGTTGGCATTTATTGATGCCCTCTTTCATGTTTGGGTGTTGTGTTCATTTAGTTATTTTATTTTAATTTTCTGGTCCACTGACTTGAGTCTTTGTGTTGGGACCAGTAAAATGTGTTAATATATTAGTAGCCAGTTGGCTAGTGTAGGTTACAGCTTCCACAGAACCTTAGTGAGTTTTGCTCGTAAAGATCTGGCCGGTTTCGGTTTGAAACCAGCCAAACAGAGCTTCTGAACCGAGCTCCGCTCTAAACTCCATGCTCTGCATGAAAGTTAACTCTTTCACCTCCGGAGCAGTTCTAAGGCTGGGGCAAACTGCAATAGTCATAATATAGCAAGACTCCATTAGAAGAAACAACATTACTAAGGAGAGTAATTTTTCTTCAGTAAACTACCTAGTTTCTGTGAACCGGCACCATCTATCAGGGCTCGGTTCGGTCAGTTCCCCGGTTCTGGATTACACTTCAGAAGAATTTTATGAACCGGAGGAGGAGAATATGAGGATGATGATGGTGATTATGAAAGTCTGGATGTGCCGATTGACGGACATCTCCCCAGACAGACACTAGGTGTTTCTCCTCCTGAGGCTTTCTGAGTCCCCTTCCCACTTTGTTTTATAAAAAAGTGGCTGAAACCCTCCAGCTTCCAATGGAAGAAGCAGTAGAGGATCAGGAGGAGCCTGATTTTGTTGAAATGATAGACATCCCAGAGTCCAGGAGACTGTCTGTTCCCCTCCATAAATCTTTTGGGAAACAGACAAATAAATTTCTTAGGACTCCTAACTCCATACCTCCTGTGGACAGACAAATGGACAATGAGTACACCCCTGAAGGCTCAGACATGGAGTTCCTTTCTCAGCAATGCAGCCATGTTGGGGTAGTGCAGGCTGCTGCCTGTGATAAGGCAAATATCCCCTTGGCATCACACCTCCCAGATAAGGACTCCAGGAGGATTGATGCCATGGCAAAGAAGCAGTACATGGCAGCATCTTTGGGACTCAGGCAGGCTAATTATGGCCTACACAGCTAGATACCAGAAGTCCAGATGGGACACTGTGCTGTCTCTGGCTAAACAGGCCCTGACCAGCTGCCAGGAGCTTGAGCAGGTGACTGCAGATGGGATGAGGCATCCAAGGTGCAATTTCATGCTGCTGTGGACTCCAGTGATGTTTCATCTAGAGTCATGGCTACATCTGTGGCCCTTCGGAGGATGGCTTGGCTCAGATGTACTAGCCTATCACAGGATACCCGGGCTAAGGACATGGATTTTCCCTGTTATTGGTAATTCTCTGTTTGGGGAGCAAACAGAGAACTACATGAAAAAGGTGGATGAGTACAGGACCACCCACAGGAGTGCTCAGGCCAAAGAAAGTCAAGCCACTCCTCAAAGGCAGCAGTCCAGGGGCAGGGGCAGGCCTTTTCAAATGCCTTTTCAAGCCCAGGCCTCCTCTTCTTCTTATGCTCAGAGGGGGTTCTTCAGAGGGAGAGGCAGATGGGGAATGAGCAGGCCTGCTTCCACCCCCTCAGCCTAAAGCCTCTACCAAGCAGACACCCTGATGGGTCTGCCCGGTCCGATTCTCCAATATCTGTAGGGGGCAGGCTGGCTTACTTTGTCCAGGACTAGAAGTCTCTGACATCAGACAAGTGGGTCCTGGAAGTAGTAAGCCAGGGACTGGTTCTCAGCTTCAAAAAGTTTCCAAAGATGAGAACCAGATCCTTTCCACCTGCAAATCCATCAGAGACCCTTGCCCTAGAGGCAGATGTTTCTTCCCTCCTGGCTCTCAGAGCCATAGAGAGGGTTCCTACCCTACACAAGGGCAAAGGATTGTACTCCAGGTACTTCCTAACCCCCAAAAAGACAGGAGAATGGCGGCCCATCCTGGACCAAGATATCTGAACAAGCACCTTTTAAAGCCAAAGTTCAGAATGGTGACTCTGGGAATAATTCTGCCCTCTCTAAGGCCAGGGGACTGGCTAACCTCCCTGGACCTCAAAGATGCCTATTTTCACATTCCCATCAGGTGCTCCCACAGAAAGTACCTCAGGTCCGAGTTGCCCTCAGGCCACTATCAGTTCAGAGCAATGCCCTTTGGCCTAACATCAGCCCCAAGGGTGTTCACAAAGTGGATGGCAGTAGTGGTTGCTTTCCTAAGGAGAAAAAAGATCTTCATCTTTCCTTACTTGGACGACTGGCTCATAGTGGGTCAGTCTCCAGACCAAGTCAAGTCACATCTGCAAATAATTCAGCAAGTACTCACTTCCTTAGGATTCCTCCTCAACCTTCCAAAGTCAGTTCTCGAGCCAGGTGCACTCCTCACCTTCATAGGCGGGCTGGATACAATGAGGGAAGAGCCTTCCTTCCCTGGACAGGGCAGGACCCTTATGAACTGGCCTCTTCATTCACTCTTCAGGTGTCTCGACCAGCAAGACATTTCCTGCAGCTTCTGGGCCACATGCAGCCTCTACAGCAGTGGTCCAGGGGGCAAGATTTCAGATGAGGGACATTCAGTTCCACTTAAGAGCCTTCTGGTCCCAAAGAAAGGATTCCCTTACTAAACTAGTCCCACTGACTCGAACCCTGATCCAGGCTTTGCAATGGTGGCAGGATCAGGACAATTTGAGACAAGGAGTTCCTTTTGTCACTCAGTCTCATTCAGTGATACTCACCACAGATGCCTCCCTGCTGGGCTGGGGAGCCCACCTGGGGGATCTTACCACCCAAGGGCCGTGGTCACCTCAGGAATCTCTGCTTCACCTCAGTCTCTTGGAAATTAGAGCAGTGTTTCTGGCACTGCAAGCCTTTTCCAAATCTGTACAGAACAAGGTGGTCCAGATCAGAACAGACAATACCACCACAATGTGGTACATCAGCAAGCAAGGAGGCACTCAGTCTATGGCCTTGTGTACAGAAGCAATGAAGTTGTGGTCCCTGGCCTATTCTCTGCAAACCTCTCTGATAGCAGGTCACCTCCCAGGGAAGGACAATGTCCTAGCAGATGCTCTCAGCAGGATGTCCCAGGGTCATCACAAATGGACCCTAGATCCCCTTGTTTTGGAAGTGATTTTCTCCAGATGGGGTACTCCACAGATAGATCTTTTTGCAGCCCCAGACAATCACCAGCTTCCTCTCTTTTGTTGCAGACCCCCAGTATTGGGCTCAGTCCCCCTGGATGCTCTGATTCTGAATTGGGAAGGGAAATTTCTGTATGCTTTTCCCCCTTCCCTCTCCTGTCCAAAGTGCTAGTCAAGATAAGGTCACAACCATGCAAAGTGATTCTGATTGCTCCAGACTGGGCCAGGCAGCCCTGGTATCCACTGTTGCTGTACTTAGCAGTCCACCTTCCCCTGTCCCTTCCCAGGAATTACAACCTGTTGACATCCTCTTGGGGAGGATTTGGTACCCGAACCTCAAGTCTGTCAATCTCAAGGCATGGCTCTTGAAGAGTTAGAGTTTGCTGATCTGCAGCTTTCTCAAGGGGTTCTGGATATCCTTAAGGCTTTTCTAAAGCCTTCCACCAGAAAGACTTACAACTCCAAATAGAAAAGGTTCACTATTTGGTGCTCTAATAGGGATATTTCTCCAGAATCTGCTGGGTTGCCTACGGTTCTGGACTACTGTATATGGTCCATCTTAATGGCCTAAGCCTTAGGCCAGCTACACTTAAAGTGCATTTGGCAGATGTTTCTACCTTCTTGTCAGTAGGCAAGCCCTCTCCTCTGTCAGCCCATCCTGTGTTTTGTAAGTTCTTCAAGGGATTCAAACACCATGAAGTCTTGCTATATTATAACAATAGCAGTCAGCCACTGCAGCTGAACTGCCCCGGAGAGGAAGGAGTTAACTCCAGAGGATCTGGAGTTCTACAGCGCGAGGGCGCTGTGCCCAAAGCTCTATCTGGCAGTTTCAAATGAAACTGTCAGATTCTTTACTCCGCTTCACTGAACAGTCGCTCCGGAGATCAGCTCCTTCAGCTCGGTTCATTCTCGAGTATTTTTCGGTTCATTAAACCGGCAAAAGTCATCATTTTTTACCGCATTTTGGTTTTAAAGCTCTATCTGGTAACCGTAAGTACTAAAATTTAAGTCTGTGTGGAAAATTAATTATCGGTTCGGTTTTGAACCGATCGGTTGGTATTTTCTGCATTTTAAAAGTGTACAGTTGGGTTTTGAGTGCAGTTCCTGGTTCTTATCGGTTCCTAAAAGCGGAATTATAGCGGTTTCAAATACCACGTAAACACGGTTAGGAACAGATAAGGGTGTCTTGCCTGGCACTGCCATCAAAGGAGCAAGTTTTGGTTAGGCTGGCATTATGTCTGAGAAACCAAAAGAAACCGGGCCCACTGGGTTTCAACACTGTGATGTCTGTGGGACGCCTTGCCAAGGCTGACCCACCACATCACTTTGCTTATTGTCTGGGCTGACCACCTCCTGTCAGACTGCCAGGTGTAAAGGAATTCCTGCAGCCACCCTGGAGAAGAGATTGGGCCGGCTCAGGGAGCGAGGGAGGCCCAAAAGTCCGCTGACCCGGATGGCCAGCCGGTACAGTACCCACTGGACCAGAGGAGTGCCTCTGACCAGGGCGAGACTTCTCACGGGCAAAAGGAAGGCTGGTTCAGGGAACCAGTCCCAAGTAAAGACAAGAAATCGTAGGTCTGAGTCAAAATTGTGTCTCCAACTGCAGAGATAACTAAAGCCATTCAAGATTGTCCAGTCACTGTCTCAGGGATCTGTAGAACCACCAACAGTTGGTAAAGGTTGGTTCGTTCAGTCTCAGTGGTTCAAGTTTGAAGTTGAGGATTTTATGAACCACAGGAGGGAGGAGAATTTGATCAATATATGTGTGGCTGGGAGGTCTGGGCGTGCCCATGGAACGGACATTTCTCCAGACAGACCTTTAGAATCTCCTCCTATTCTGTCAGGAGCCCCTTCTTTCTTTATTTTTTACAAAAGGTTGCAGAAAACCTCCAGCTTCCTTTAGAGGAGGCTGTGGATGAGCAAGAGGAGCCTGATTATGTGGAAATGATGGATATTCCAGAGTCTAGGAGGTTGTCTATTCCTTTGCATAAGTCATTTAGAAGCAAACAACAAAGATTTTAAAAATCCTCATTCTGTCCCTCCTGTAGATAAAAAATGGACAGAAGGTATACTTTGTCAGGCTCGGATACAGACTTCCTTACTGAGCAGTGTAGTCATGTGTAGGTGTGGTACAAGCTGCAGCCTGTGACAAGGCTAATATTCCTCTGGCCTCATCCTCCTGATAAGTTCGAAGATTGATGCCATGGCGAAGAAACAGTATATGGCAGCTTCTTTGGGACTCAGGCAGGCAAATTATATGGCTTATGTGGCTGAGATATCAGAAATCTAGGTGGGACACAGTATTGCAGTTAGCCAACAGGCCCATGGCCAGCTGGCTAGTGAGTTGGAACAGGTGGCTGCTGATGGCATTGAACCTCTAAAGTTCAATTTCATACTGCTGTTGATGTTAGTGATGTTTCCCTCTAGGGTCATGGCCACTTCTGTAGGCTTTCCGTGGGTTGGCATAGCTCAGATGCACTTATCTGTCCCTAGATACCCAGTCAAGGCTATGGATTTTCCTGTAGTGAAATTCTCTGTTTGAGGAGCAAACAGAAAACTATAAGAAAAGATGGATGAATACAGAACTACCTACAAAAGTGCCCAGGCTAAGGAGAAGCATGCCATGCCACAAGGCATGCTCCACAGGCAAGAGGCAGGACCTTTTCAGGCCCTTTTACCAATTTCAAGCCTCCTCTGCTGTCTAGCAGAGGGTTTCTTCAGAGGCAGGGTAGGCGAGGCACAAGTGAGACCGTCCCCTCCCCTCAGCCTAAGGCTGCTGCTAGCAGGCACCCTGATGGGATGCCGGGGCCGATTCTCCTGTACCAGTGGGGGCAGGTTGCCTATTTCAGCGGAACTGGCTGTCCCTAACTCTGGGACAGATGGGTTCGGGAGGTAATAGGCCAGGTCTGGTTCTCAGCTTCAAACACTTTCCAAAGATGAGCCAGGCATTTTCACTCTGCAAATCCTTCAGAAGCCCTTGCTTTGGAAGCAGAGGTTTCTTCTCTTCTGGACTGCAAAGCAGTGGAAAGGGCTCCTCCTTGCCATCAGGAGCAGGGGCTTTATCAAGATACTTTCTTACCCAAAAAAGACGGAGAGATGACCCATTCTAGATTTAAGATTCTTGAACAAGCATCTGTTGAAACCAAAGTTCAAAATGCTGACTCTGGCAATGATATTGCCTTCCCTAAGAGCCAGGGCACCTGCTTCCCTGGACCTCAAGGATGCCTATTTTCATGTTCTGATCAGGCCTTCTCACCGAAAGTACCTCAGGTTCTGAACTGCCCTCAGGCCACTACCAGTTCAGGGCAATGCCCTTCAGCCTTACCTCTGCGCCAAGGGTATTCACAAAATGTCTCGCTGTAGTGGTGGCTCACTTAAGAGCAAGGGGTTACTGTGTTTCCCTACCTGGACGACTGGCTCATTGTGGGTCAGTCTCAGGTCAGGTAAAATCCCACTGCAAGTCACCCAGCAGCTTCTCACTTCCCTGGGATTCCTGCTAAACTTGCAAAGTCAGTTCTGGAACCAGTTCAAGTCTAACTTTCATGGGTGCAGAATTGGTATGAGATTTAGGCGAACTGCCCTCGGAAAAGGGTGGACAGACTCATCGCCTGGCATCCTCCTTTTACCCTCTCGGGTCTCTCTCGACCCAGCCAAGGCATTTTCTGCAACTCCTCGGGCACATGGCTGCTTCACAGCTGTCGTGCAGGAGCAAGATTCCAGATGAGGACATTCAGTTCCATTTGAGGGCCTATTGGTCTCAAAGGAAGGACTCCTACCAAGTTGGTCCCAGTTACTCAAACTCTGATCCTACCCTCCACTGGTGGCAGGTCCAGAGCAATTTAAGACAGGGTTCCCTTCATTCCCATTTCTCACTCCCTCACCCTCACCACGGATGCCTCCCTGTTAGGGTGGGGCTCACCAAGGCGACCTTGCCACTCAGGGGTGTGGTCTCTCAGGAATCTTGCTCCCACATCAATCTTTTTGAACTCAGAGCTGTCTTTTAGCTCCTGGTGTTTTCAGATTCTGTCCAGAACAAAGTGGTTCAAGTCAGGACAGACAATACCACCACAATGTGGTACATCAACAAACAAGGGGCACTCGGTCTTCAGCCTTGCATGACAAGCAATGAAGTTGTGGTCTCTGGCTTACTCCTGAACACCTCCCTGATAGCGGTTCATCTCCAGGGAAGGACAATGTCTGGCGGACGCCTCAGCAGGATTTCTCGGGGCCATCACGAATGGGCTCTAATCACAAGTGCAGGGGTCTGTCTTTGCCGATCGGGCACTCTTCAGATGATCTTCCGCAGCCCAGACAACCACCAACTTCCTCTTTTCTGTTGCAGGCCTCCAGTACTGGGCTCAGTCCTCTGGACGCCTTTCTGTTGGACTGGAAGGGAAGTTCCTGTCTTCTGCTTTCCTCTCCTTTTCAGGGTACTAGTAAAAATCAGATCTCAACCTTGCAGAGTGATTCTGATTGCCCCAGATTAGGCCAGACAGCCCTGGTACCCTCTGCTCCTGTCCTGGCAGTCCACCCTGCCTGAGCCTGCCCAGAGTCCACGACTCAGGCCTGTGCACAGGGGAGAGTGTGGTATCCGGACCTCAAATCCCTCCACCTCAGGCTTGGCTCTTGAGGAGCTAGAATTTGCTGACTTACACCTTTCTCAAGGTGTCATGGATATTTTAAAGGCTTCAAGGAAGCCTTCCACTGGGAGCCACTTATAATTCTAAGTGGAAGGACTTTCCTTCTGGTGCTCTGAGAGGCAGATTATCCCAGAATCTTGCTGTCTTCCATTCTACTAGACTATTTGGTCCATCTGAATTCCCTAGGCCTTAGACCAGCTACCCTGAAGGTTCATCTGGCAGCTCTCCCTGCTTTTGTGTCAGCAGAAACCTGCCTCCCTTTCTTCTCACCTGTGTTCTCCAAGTTTTTAAAGGGTTGCTCTTACTAACCCTCCTTTTGGGAACCAGCTCCGCCTGGGACCTGAATATTTGCATGCTTTCAGTTAATGCAACCCCTTTGAGCCTCTCGTCTTCAGCAGAGCTCAAGTATTTAACTGGAAAACCGTTTTTCCTAGTAGCTATCACTTCTACGAGACGACAAGTGAGTTACAGAGCCCTGTCAGTGGAAGAAGATTTTATCTCTTCAGAGATAAAAGGTAGTCCTTGGGACCTAATAGAAAGTTTTTGCCTAAGGTGGTTTCTGATTTCCACCTGAATCAATCTATCTCTCTCCCAGTATTTTCACTGAGCATTCTTCCTCAGGTGAGAGGAGACTGCACAGCTTGGATGTCAAAGAGCCTTAAGCTACTATTTAGAGCGCACCAGAGGTCATAGGTTCAATCCTCCAACTGTTTCTTACCTTGGCGAGGTTGCAAGGGAAACCTGCCACTAAGAGAACAATTGCAAGGTGGATTGTTTCTTGTATCCAATTCTGTTATCAGAAACTGGTGAGTACCCCTCAGGATTGAGGGCCCACTCCTGGGGGTATAGCTGCCCTAAGCGGCTGCTAGAGACATTCCCATTCTGGAGATTTGTCAAGCTGCTACCTGAAGACAGTTCACACCTTTACTAAGCATTATTCTCTGGATGTCAGTCCAGGAGAGATGCTCGGTTTGGCACAGCTGTGCTTCAGAGCCTATTTCCTAAGCTGGTTCTGGCCCTCCTCCATGGAGGTACTGCTGTGTAATCTGCTATTGTTATAATATAGCAAGACTTCATGGTGTTTGAAAGAAAAATTACTCACCTTAGTAATTGCTTTTTTCTCATGGAGTCTTTATATTATAACCACCCTCCCTCCCTGCCCTCTCAGAACTTCTACTTGGTAGGGTGGCTAATTGTGCAAGCACTGTGTCATGCCATTGTAGTTATCCTTACCCTCTTTTCCTTTGGGTGAGGGATCTAGATTGTTTCATTTAGGTTATTTATATTGCCCCCTTCCTGGACTTGAGTCTTGGGGAAGGGGGGTTCATATGTGCTTGTCAAGGGTGGTAAAACGAACCATAATACCATCAATTTTTGTTATTATGGCTCTGGGTGTTTCTTTGTTGTTTATATTGTTGTTATTACTACTAGTAGGTAGCCATGGGCTAGTGTAGTTTTTCCACACAGACTTTCCGTCCTTTGATGTTAGCTTCGTAAAGATCTGACAGTTTCATTTGAAACTGCCAGATAGAGCTTTGGGCACAGCGCCCTCGCGCTGTAGAACTCCAGATCCTCTGGAGTTAACTCCTTCCTCTCGGGGCAGTTCAGCTGCAGTGGCTGACTGCTATTGATAATATAGCAAGACTCCATGAGAAGAAAAGCAATTACTAAGGTGAGTAATTTTTTCTTGCTGCACATCAATCCCCCCTTTAGGGACCCTGCTCCTGCTTGGGACCTTAATGTTTACATTGCTCAGATTATGCAACCACCCTTTGAGCCTTTGTCCTCTGCAGAGCTTAAGTACTTGACTTGGAAAACTGTGTTTTTGGTAGCCATTACCTCTGCCAGGCATATCAGTGAATTGCAAGCCCTGTCAGTAGAGCCTAATTTCATCTCTTTCCATAGAGATAAAGTGGTCCTAAGAACTAACAGGAAGTTTTTGCCCAAAGTGGTTTCAGATTTCCACCTAACCAGTCTATGTCTCTCCTGTTTCTTCACTGACCATTCCTCCTCTAGAGAGGAGGCTGCACAGATGGATGTTAAAGGGCCCCTCAGCTACTACATAGAGCGTGACCGAGGGTCACAGGTTTGAGTCCCTCAATTGTTCCTCACATATGGAGAGGTTGGTAAGGGCAAACCTGCCACTAAGAGATCTATTGCCAGGTGGATTGTCTTCTTGTATACAATTCTGCTGAAAACTGGGTAGAACTCCACCTCAGGCCTGAGGGCTCACTACTAGAGGTAGCTGCTTCCTGGCTGCTGCCAGGGATATTCCTATCTTAGAAATTTGCCAAGCAGCCACCTGGAAGACAGTCCATACATTCAACAAGCATTACTCTCTGTATATCAAGGCTAGGAGTGATGCTCGGTTTGGCACAACAGTACTTCAGAGCCTATTCCCAAAGTAGGTTCTGTCCCTCCTCCATGGAGGTACTGCTTGGTAGTCTGCAGTAGTCAGTATACAGCAAGACTTCATGTTGTTTGAAGAAAAAATTACTCACCTTAGTAATGTTGGTTCGGATCCAGAGACCCATTTTCCGACTGCCGAAGAGATTGCCAATGCGATAAGGATTGTAGAATTGCTTCGTCCGGTTCTGTCTGATCCGGTGCCTTCTGGCAGGCGCTCTGTTCGGTCGGTTGCTCCGGTTCAAGATTATGCCTCTGAAGATTTCTATGAACCGGATTTGGAGGGGGATGAAGATGATGATGACGACGACGACGGTGTGGGAGGTCTGGCTGAGCCCATTGCATTGGACATCTCCCCAGACAGGCCTTCTGGTGTTTCCCCCTCCTAGGTTTTCTAAGTCCCCTTCCCACTACATGTTTTATAGGAAAAGTGGCAGAAACCCTCCAGCTCCCTGTGGAAGAAGCTGTAGAGGAACAAGAGGAATCTGATTATGTGGAGATGATGGCCATCCCAGAATCCACGAGACTGTCTATTCCCCTTCATAAGTCTTTTGGGAAACAGACACAAAAGATTTTAAAAACTCCAAATTCTGTACCTCCTGTTGACAGAAGGATGGACAAAAGGTACACCTTATCAGGTTCTGGTACAGAGTACTTGTATCAACAATGCAGCCATGTTGGGGTTGTGCAGGCTGCAGCGTGTGATAAGGCTAATATACCCTTGGCTTCACACCCACCAGATAAAGATTCTAGGAAGCTGAACGCCATGGCAAAGAAACAGTACATGGCATCCGCCTTGGGACTCAGGTAGGCTAATTATATGGCCTGTGTAGCCAGGTACCAGAAGTCCAGGTGGGACACTGTACTGGCACTGGCTAAGCAGGCCTCCCCCCAGCTAGCCTCTGAGCTGGAGTGGGCGGCTGCTGATGGGATTGAGGCTTCTAAGGTACAGTTCCATGCTGCTGTGGTCTCCAGTGATGTGTTCTCTAGAGTCATGGCTACATCTGTGGCTCTTCAGAGAATGGCTTGGCTCAGATGTACTAGTCTCTCACAGGACACCCAAGCTAAGGCTATGGATTTCCCTGTGGTGGGTAATTCTCTGCTTGGTGAACAGACAGAGAATTACATGAAAAAGATGAATGAATATAGGACCACCTATAGGAGTGCACAGGCCAAGGAAAGGCAGGCAACTCCTTAAAGCCAGCAGGCTAGGGGCAGGGGCAGGCCTTTTCATAGGCCTTTCTGCCAAGCACAGACCTCTTCTCTCTTTCCTCAGAGGGGATTCTTCAGAGGGAGAGACAGAAGGGGGATGAGCAGGGCTGCATCCATCCCTCAGTCTAAGGCTCCTGCCAAGCAGACACCCTGATGTGTCTGCCCGGGTCAACTCCCCCATTCCTGTAGGAGGCAGGCTGGCTTACTTCGTCCAGGACTGGATGTCTGTTACCTCAGACAAGTGGGTCCTGGAGGTGGTAAGCCAGGGACTGGTTCTCGGCTTTAAGAAATTTCCAAAGCTGTGGGCCAGATCTTTTCCACCTGCAAGCATCTCCGAAACCACTGCCCTAGAGGCAGAGGTTTCATCTCTACTGGCTCTAAAAGCTGTATAGAGAGTTCCTACATTGCACAGCGGCAAAGGTCTATACTCCAGGTACTTCTTTACCCCAAAAAAGACAGGGGAATGGCGACCTATCCTAGACTTAAGATACCTGAACAGACATCTTTTGAAACCAAAATTCAAAATAGTGACTCTGGGAATAATCCTCCCCTCTCTAAGGCCAGGGGACTGGCCAGCCTCCCTGGACTTCAAAGATGCATACTTTCACATTCCCATCAGGTGCTCCTGCAGAAAGTACCTCGGGTTCGAATTGCCTTCAGGCCATTATCAGTTCAAAGCTATGCCCTTCGGCCTGACATCAGCTCCAAGGGTATTCACAAAATGCCTAGCAGTAGTAGTAGTGGCCTTTTTAAGAAGGAAAAATATTTCCATATTTCCATACCTGGACGACTGGCTCATTGTGCGTCAGTTCCCAGACCAAGTCAAGTCAGACCTTCAAGTGACTCAGCAAGTGCTCACTTCCCTAGGATTCCTTCTCAATCTTCCCAAGTCATTTCTCGAGCCTGTACAGCTCCTCACCTTCATAGGGGCAGAGTTTGATACAGTCGAAGCAAGAGCTTTTCTTCCCCTGGAAAGGACATGGGCTATTGTAGAGCTGGCTTCTTCATTCCACCTTCTGGTCTCTCTGCCAGCAGGGCACTTCCTTCAGCGTTTGGGCCACATGGCAGCTTCTACAGCAGTGGTCCAAGGGGCCAGATTTCAAATGAGGAACATTCAGTTTCACCTCAGGGTCTTTTGGTCTCAGAAGAAAGATTCTCTAACCAAACTAGTTCCAGTGACTCAGACTCTGATCCAGGCTCTCCAGTGGTGTCAGAATCAGGGCAACCTCAGCAAGGAGTCTCATTTGTCACTCTGTCTCACTCTGTGGTCCTAACCACGGATGCTTCTCTATTGGGGTGGGGAGCCCATCTGGGGGCTCTCACAGCCCAGAGACTGTGGTCCCCTCAGGAATCCCTTCTTCATATCAGTCTCTTGGAACTCAGGGCAGTCTTTCTGGCCCTGCAAGCTTTCTCTCAGTCAGCGCAGAACAAGGTGGTTCGGGTCAGGACAGACAACACCACCACCATGTGGTACATCAACAAGCAAGGAGGCACTCGGTCAACGGCCTTGTGCACGGAAGCCATGAAATTGTGGTCCCTTGCTTATTCTCTGCAGACCTCTCTGATAGCAGTCCACCTTCCAGGGAAGGACATTGTGCTAACAGATGCATTGAGCAGGATCTCCCAGGGCCCTCACGAATGGTCCCTGGACCCTCTGGTGTTGAAAGTGATTTTTTCAAGGTGGGGCACTCCAGAGGTGGATCTCTTTGCAGCCCTAGACAATCACCAACTTCCTCTGGTTTGTTGCAGACCCCCAGTATTGGGTTCAGTCCCTCTGGATGCTCTGATTTTGAACTGGGAAGGGAAATTTCTATATGCCGTCCTACTCTTTACTCTACTGTTCAAGGTTCTGGTCAAGGTAAAGTCACAACCTTGCAAAGTGATTCTGATTGCTATAGACTGGACCGGCAGCCTTAGTTCCCCCTGTTGCTGTCCCTAGCAGTCCATCTTCCCCTGTCTCTTCCCAGGAATCACAACCTGTTTATTATTTATTTATTTGTTTTTGTTAACCAGATAAGCACACTAGACAACGAGTGCCTATTTTCTGGAGCAACCCTGGAGGTTACAGTACAGAGAAACGTGGTACAAATACAGGGTAGTATACAGGCCCGCAACTACAGGTGGACCAAAATGGAAAACAGTACCCAGGACATTGAATGGACAAGAGAACAGTCACACCCACTCACAGGTGGGGCCAGGGTAACAGCATTAGACAACAGTACGTGGTCAGAGCAACAAAACGAGAATACAACTACAGCCTCATTAATACATAAGTGCACAATTGTGGCAGGGTGCGGAAAGCAACAAGTAAAGGGGTAAGAGGGAGGGAAGGGCAGAATCCACTGACTCCCACGTGGCAGTCAGGAAAACGAGAAAGGGGGGCAAGATTTTGCAGAGGGCAGCATAGCAAGAAGGTGAGGAACCCAACCTGGAAGACCACCACGGCAAGCACGAGCAGCAGGGGAGTACTGCCTCGTACCAGTGGCAGGCCTCGGTAGGGAGGTCGGGGGATAGCGAAGGGATCTACAGGAGCCCCGAAGAAGGGAGCAAGAAGGGAAGGGATCCCAGGCAGCATGGGGGTGGGAAGGAGCGAGCGGACAGGAGGGCAGTAGAGGTCATGAATTGCTTGGGGTGGGGAGTAGGGTGGCCACGAGAGCAGTTAAGTGCAGGGGTGGAGAGCGGTTGAGGTCGAAGACCAACGGGGTGGAAGAGGAGACAGGCAGCAGGGGGAGGCAGCTACAAGTTTCCACAAGGACAGGTGGAAGCCCCATGGAGGAAGTTCCAGAGGGACGTTTTGAGCGGAGTGGGATGGGGCTGGCTCTGGAGCAGGAGGAGTTCCAGTATCTGGGGGCAAAGGCGGAGAAGGCCCGATCCCCGGTGCGGGAGCGGGTCCTGGGGACTTTGCAAGCGAGAGTTGAACTGGGCCTAAGCAGATAAGTCGGTGTGCAGTGTTGGAGGGGAAGGGCAAGTGCCGGGGGGCAAGCTGTACGGACTATGTTGTCTACAAAGCTATGAAAGACAAAGGATTGGTGTTTATCAGGGGGAAGCCACTCCAGCCGGGCATAGAGGGCACACTGATGTGTGAGGCGGTGAGTGGAGAGGGCAAATCGACAGACATTGTTATAAGCCGTGTCCCATTTTGTTAGGGAGGCATTCGGGATGGGCGCGAAGCCAACAAGCCCGTAGCAGAGCGTAGGTAGAAGGATCCCCCTGGCTATGGCGAGCCGAGCCGCCGAGGTGATGCAGTCCTTGGCCCTGTAGGCAAGGCCAAGCTTACTGTTTGACGCTTTACAAATGTTCCGGAGATGCTCAGTGAAATCAAGCTGGGGGTCTAGGGTCACTCCTAGGTACCTTGCAGAGTTCAGGACGGGCAAGAGAGAGCCGTTCCCACCATTAATAGCGAGGGGGGAGGGGCAAGAAGCGATTTTGGCTGCCGACCCGAATAACATGGCGTGAGTTTTGGCTAGATTTACGGTAAGTTTGCGTCCCGTGAGCCAGTGTAGGATACGCCCAAAGTCGGAGTTGAGTTGGGAGTCGATGGTAACAGGGTTCAAGCACTAGATAGTAATACAGATCATCCATATAAGCGTAGCAGACCGAGGTAGTGATTGAAGGAGTTCGTTTACATAAAGGAGAACAGAATGGGACCAAGGACGGACCCCTGGGGTACACCACAGCTAACTGGGGAGAGGCCTGAAAGAGCATGGTTAAAGCAGGTGTATTGCTGTCTTCCCCCCCCCAAGATAGCTGGTGAACCAGTCAAGAGCTCGGGGGGAGAAACCTTGCCCAAGGAGGGTGGAGATAAGGAGATTATGGTCAACTCGGTCGAAGGCCTTAGAGAGGTCGACAAAGATGGCCCCAGTCAGTTTTCCGGCATCGGTGGCGGCTCTGACCTGGGAGGTGACCACAGCGAGGGCGGTAGATGTGCTATGCCCCTTCCTGAAGCCGTGCTGGGCAGGGGAGAGAATAGCATACTCCTGCAGGTAATGAGAGATTTGCCCAGCCACAGCTTTTTCAAGTAGCTTACTGGTAGCAGTGAGAATGGCAATGGGGCCGTAGTTATTTAACTCCTTGGGGTCACCGTGCTTGAACACCGGGACAACCTTTGCCACCTTCCAAATATCAGGTACGATTCCGGAGATGAGGGAAGAGTTAAATATGTGGGTGATCGGCCAAGCGAGGTAGGGCGCCCCAGGGCTCAGAAGCTTAGGCTGAAGGTGATCATAGCCGGCCGCTGAGTGGTGTGGGAGCCCGGCTAGTAGGGTTTTAGTTTCCCCGACAGAGACTTGCCTCAAGTAAAAATGAGGCCGGGAGAAGGGGGGGTGGCCCTGAGGTTCCGTGGAGGGGGAAGGGAGGTGAGGGGAGGCCGGTGATTCAGAAAACAGGCGGTTAACCTCCTCTTAGGGGAGGATTTAGTACCCCAATCTTCGGTCTCTCAATCTCAAGGCATGGCTCTTCAAGAGTTAGAGTATGTAGATTTGCATTTGTCCCAAGGAGTTCTGGATATTCTCAAAGCCTCTTGAAAGCCTGACACCAGAAAAACTTACAACTCCAGATGGAAAAGATTCAGCATTTGGTGTTCCAAGAAGCATATATCCCCAGACACTGCTGAATTGTTTACAGTTCTGGATTATATGGTTCATCTTAATGGCCTAGGCCTCAGACCAGCTACTATCAAAATGCATTTGTCAGCTGTTATTGCTTTTTTGTCTGCGGAAAAGCCTTCCTCACTGTCATCTTACTCTGTATTCTGTAAATTTTACAAGGGATTGCTTCATACCAGCCCCCCCTTTAGGGGTCCTACCTCTGCTTGGGATCTTAATGTTTGCATTGCTCAGCTTATGCAGACCCCTTTTGAGCCTTTGTCTTCAGCAGAGCTTAAGTACTTGACTTGGAAAACTGTGTTCCTGGTAGGTATTACCTCTGCCAGGCGTATCAGTGAATTGTAAGCTCTGTCAGTGGAGCCTGATTTTATCTCATTCCATAGAGATAAGGTGGTCCTTAGAACTAATAGGAGGTTTTTACCTAAAATGGTTTCAGATTTTCATCTGAGCCAATCTATGTCTCTTCCTGTGTTCTTCACTGATCATTTTTCTTCAGGAGAAAGAAGTTTACACAGTTTAGATGTTAAAAGAGCCCTTCTTGACTACATTGTGCGTACTAAGGCTCATCGGTTTGACTCCCTTCAGTTGTTTCTCACTTATGGGGAAGTGGGTAAGGGCAAACCTGCCACTAAGAGAACTATTGCCAGGGGGGATCATCTCTTGTATTATATTCTTCTATGAGAAGCTAGGCAAAATACCTCCCTCAGGCCTGAGGGTTCATTTGACTAGAGGTACAGCTGCTTCCCTGGCTGCGGCCAGGGATATTCCTTTGCTAGAGATATGTAAAGCAGCCACCTGGAAAACAGTCCATACATTTACCAAGCATTACTCCCTGGACATCCAGGCTAGTAGTGATTCTTGGTTTGGGTACAGCAGTATTGCAGAGCCTATTCCCAAAGTAGATTCGATTCCCTCCTCCATGGAGGTACTGCTTGGTAATCTGCAGTAGTCAGAATACAGCAAGACTTCATGTTGTTTGAAAAAAAAAATTACTCACCTTAGTAATTATGTTTCTTCAATGGGGTCTTGCTGTATTCTGACCTCCCTCCCTACCTCCCCTCTCAGAACCTGTTTTTGGGAAGTAGGCTGGCAGGTGCAGTGTTGCACCCCAGGGGTGCATTTGGGTACTCCCTCCTTTTAGAGAGGAGGAGTGGGTTATATTATTATACAGTCTTAAGTTGTTCACTACCTGGTTTTTGATTTTTTATTTCTTGAGTCTTTAGTGATCCAAAATATTTGGTTGCCATTTGGCTAGTAAAAATTTTACAATTTCCATATAGTAGTTAGTATTAGCTCATAAGAACCTGACAGTTGCGCTTCAAAGTGCAGCAGACAGAGGTTTGAACCAAGCTCGAGCTCAACATTCTATGCTCTGTATAGAAAATTAACCTTCTACTCTCCGGGGCAGTTTGAGTGCTGGGGCTAACTGCAATAGTCGGAATACAGCAAGACTCCATTAGAAGAAACATAATTACTAAGGTGAGTAACTTTTTCTTTTCAACTAGGGTAGGAACGGCGGACTTAAAGATGTGGGTGACTCTGGCCTGTTTCCAGGTGGGGGAGAATGGAGAAGGAAGTAAGGGATAAGTTAAATACAGTAGCCATAGCTTTGGCAATAATGTGGGCTACAAGTCCTAGGAGTTACGTGCAGAGGCCATCGATGCCTGCGCTACCCTTGTTGAGGAAGCCCATGAGCTTACGGGTTTCTTGTGTAGAGATGGCCTTAAAGTAAAAGAGTGGAATGCTAGGGTTGTCAGTGACCAGACCAATAGGACAGTGGACTGGGTCGGGGGTGGGGTGGGAGTGGCGAGGTATTCAGATAAGTCAGTGGATTCATTGTTGAGGGCTCTGGTGACATTGGATGGGTCAGTGAAGGATCCTGTCCCTGTGTTTAGTTTTATGGCATTCAGTTTAGGCTTGGGTGAAATTAGGGAATTCAGTGCTGACTAGAAATATTTGGGGTTGCTAAGGTTACAAGATTGGATGTGTCTGAGGTATTCAACCTTGTGTGTTTTGATCTCTTGTTTGCAGAGGTTATGCAGGTATCTCTATTTATTCCAAAGGGAGGGGGCATCTTTATGTGCTGCCTATTTGGCTTCCCTCTCCTTCATCTCCTTGAGGAGGTTTTCGGAGAACCATCTTATATTATTATCCTGAACTCTCCAGGTGGTTTGTGGGACGTGCCTGTCCTGCATTGCAGTTAGGATTGCAATAAGGAACCCCAGGGCTGAGTTGACATCCGGTATTGTGTGTAGGGCTGGCTAGTTGACTGCCCAATGTCAAAAAACAGGCAATAAGCATCATATTTAGAGAAGTCTCTAAAGGTCAGAGATTTGGAGGGGAGGGTGTGGGGGTTTGGAGGACCAGATGGTGAAGGGGGAGCATTGTTGCCGATGGAGTCAGATAGGGTTCCTACATGGAGGACCCTTCTTCTCGATTTGTCAGTATCCAGTCTTGGAGGGAGTAGTTTGAGGACTGGCTTTTTAAGTGGGTGGGGGTGGTAATGAGTTGGGAGAGATTGGGCTATTTTAACAATTCAGTGTTCTGTTTTGGTTCTTGGCAGCCAGTTCCATTAAAGTCTCCCAGCATAATAGTCTGTCTATAGGGGAAGAGATGTCTTTTGCCATCCAGCAAAGGGGTCTAGCCAGCTGTACTGCCTTTAGAGGGACTATAGCAGCAGCTGATGCAATTTTTTTGTTGTTTTGCAGACCCAATGGACATTTCAGTGAGTATCCATTCACTAACTAAGCTACTAGCTGAGCTGCAGGAGGCCAGAGTGGCACTCAGGCGGGGGCTTTGAAATACAAGTCTGCCAGCTTTTCTGAACCCAGGTCGGTCTTGCCTTATCAGGGTATAACCACTGAGGCAGCAGTTGGAGTCCGTGGTATTAGGCTTTAGCCATGATTCAGTGATGCCTCTGACATCTGGGATATATAGGGAAACCCATGCCTCCAAGTCAGTGAATTTGAACAGGAGGCTGCATACGATGATATGCACAATATTTAGTCTGTTTCATCTTGTACAAATGGGGTTGCTGTGGATAAGTGGGTAAGGTGATTGGGCCTTGGTTGCTTTCAACATCCCTGACTAGGTGAGCAACAGTAAGGATATAAGAAACGAAGTCTACATGAGTTGTGTAGGGGGACCCAGAAGGGGTTCATGAGGTTATGAAAGCACCCAGTAGGTGACTCTTTCATTTCTCGAGAGCCATGAGTAGCGAGGGATTAGTACCAGATTGCCAGCAGCCTGGTTGGGGCAGCAGCAAGGTTGGGCTGTTGGAGATGGAAAATTGAGAGAGAGCAGCTTGGTCAATAGCCAGTATGTGAAGCACCCAGTAGGTGACTGTTTCTTTTCTCCAGGAGAGCCATGAGTAGGGAGTGATTGGTACCAGATTGCCAGCAGCCTAGTGGGGGGCAGGAGCAAGGTTGGGCTGTGGCTGATGGAAAATTGAGAGAGGGAGAGCAGCTTGGTCAGTAGCCGGGATGTGCGCGCAAGACTCTGACAACATAGAGAGTGCCATTAGGTGGGAGCTCTTCAGCAGGATTGCCATGGGGAAGTTCATTTTGCCTGATGAGTGTAACCAGAAGACATGTAGGAACCCTCAAACAGTAGTACCTAGGTAATGTAGTCAGACCCCTGATAGGGTAATAGTCGCAGTAGCACGACTTAACAGAAATTAATATGTAATCAACTTGGAGCACCGGAGTATGCTCCCAGTTAAATGCTGGTGCAGTGCAGCCCACCAGGATGAAGTCCAACTCTTCAGAATTCTGCAGTAGAGTTACTGCAGCAGACAATGCAGGTCATATCTATAGCAGCTAGCAGGGTCATAAGGCAGAATAAACAGCAACTTATTAGGCCCCACATAACTCTAGTTACGGGTGATAAACCTTTGGTAGCTAGGACTAAAAGTCAGTAACCCACTAAGTGAGCACAAGGATCATAGAAGCAACAGCCAGCAAAGATATTAAGCAAACAGTGAGCTCTCTGCCTAGGCACAAGTTATTTAAGGCTCTGAGCTGCAAATCTGGTGACATCCAGCAGACCAGACCTGGGTTTGAATCCCTCAGCTTCCGCTTATATACTGTGTGACCCTGAGCAAGTCACTTAACTCCCCTGCGCTCCCAGGTCGCACCTGTAAAAAAGCTTTCAGCTTGGTGTGCTACTCCTGGTTAAACAACTACAAAAAAAAAAAAAAATGCTATCTGCCAGAACACCAAGGAGAGCAACCCTGCAGTGAGAGCATACAGTACATGGTATAGTAGCCACAAATTGCATAAGGTTTCAAGTCTCTAGACTGCAGGCAGCAATCTGCAGAAGTGTAGAACTAGGAATGCTTCATAGGCCTAACACAGATTGGGTATTAGCAGCCACAGGAGTAATACCATTATGGATATTACACTATACAGGCATCACCCAGGTAGGGTGTTTGGTGCAGGCATGTAAAGTTACAGAGATATAGCTGGTTCAGGCAGCAATAAAAGCAACAGCAGTAGTGAATACCATTAAACATATAGGCAGCCAAACATACACTAGATCGATTTGATTTACTTAAACTTTGGTAACTGGGAACGGCACAATGAGCAAAGGCTCGTTTCCAAATGCAACCCGGGGGACAGTTGGGTACACAGAAGAATATAAAGATATTGTACAAAGGGGATGAGTAAGACAATAAATATACAGTAGGTACATTGCTGCAATACAGCCAGTTTCCTGAACAACAGTTTACATATGAGTGTATAACAACCAACGAAAACAGCAAATGTAGTCATTTGCAGTGCAAGAGAGTGGTATTGCACACAGTTTAGTGGATTTAATATGTAATTGGAATAAAAATATAAAGAAACAGTGTTAGTTTATTCAGATCGCGGTATGCGAAGAAATTAGGGGCAGTGGCACTGAGTGATTGATGTTTGCCTGAGAAGGATTTTGAGAGCTGGGAGCGAAAAGGCTTGCCCGAACGATGTTGGGAGTTTGTTCCAGAGGGACGGAAGGTGGGAGGAGAAGACAAGACCGTCCGAAGTTAGAGTGAGTGTGGGAGGACGGAAAAAGAGCAGGACACCCTAGAACGGAGAGGGTAAGGGGAGGGACTAGCAGAGGATAATAGGGAGTCGATACTGAGGGGGGAGAAGACCAAACCAGTATTTTCCTATGAAGGCAAGGGAGTGGATTTTAATGACAGTGGGCAAGGGGATGGATAGAGAGGAATAGAGGGAGCAATGGTGGGTGTGGAATGGGAAGTTTGTGGTAAAGCTGCAAAATGCATTTAGGAGGGTGTCAAGTTTGATGAGAGAAGAGACAGGGCAGTGCTGTAGACAATATCAGCGTAGTCGGTCACAGGGAGAATTGTCTTTGTAACCAGTTCAAGATGCATATAGACAGAGAGAGAGAGGGATTCCTTGTTCCTGTTCAGAACCAAGTGTAGGATGGAATTTAGAGTGTAAGAAGTCTGAACTGAAAAATCAAGATTCAAACAACATGAAGTCTTGCTATATTATGACAATTGCAGTCTGTCCCACCATTAGAACTGCTCCGGGGGTGAAATAGTTAACTCCATTCCATGAATGGAACTTAGAGCACGAGCTCTAAAGAGAAGCTCTGTCTGTGTAGTTTCAAACCTGAACTGCCAGATTCTTTACTCCGCCTCACTGAACAGTCGCTCCGGAGATTTCTCCTACTGCTCGGTTCATTTCTCGGTTTAAACAGTGTTTTCTCGGTTCGATTCAACCGAGAATAGTTTTATTTTAACCGTAAAACCGATCGGTTCAAGCTCTGTCTGTGGTATCGTAAGTAATTCATATTTTAATTCTGTGTGGAACTTGTAAGTTTTATCGGTTCGGTTTTGAACCGATCAGCTTCGTTTAAAGCTTAAAGTTTTAAAACTTGAGATTTTAGAGTGCGGTTCCCGGTTCTTATCGGTTCTAAAAAAAACGGATTTCATTATGGTTTTTTCCAATACCCGTGACACGAGCCGAGAGTTTTACCACCCGGGTGGGTGGGAGGAGCTAGCTTGAAGACCTTCCGGCAAGATTTAAAGTGGCAAGGAACCTGCCAGACAGTGTGGATGAACAACATATACCATTCCTAGAACTCCTGTTACAGGTGAGTAACCTGTATTTATTGTTGGTAGCTGGGGGAGGGGGGTGGGAGCAAGGTGACTGGACTTCCTTACGATCCCTGGGTTTGGGGTAGTGAATGCTGGTTGGAGAATGTGAAAGCGAGCCGTTTACCTCTTAAAAGGGTGCCTGAAGATTCAGAGGGTTTTATCCTGCCCACCAAGCCTCCTGACTGGCTGGATTGAGGGAATCTCTTGCGTTAGGCCATGCCAAACCCTCTGTCCAGCTCCGTTGTTGATTTGCAGTGTGGGTTATATCAGATGCTGTGCCTACAACCTTACTCCGTGAATCCTGTCACCAGCCCCAGGCCTTTCCTTGTATGCCTAGTGCTAGTTTCATCTCTTGGTTCCTCACAGTTAGAGGCCCTTCAAGGCTTATCTCCAGCGGGGAACTGAGGCATGATGGAGTCACTGATAGTGTGTGTGTGTGTGTGTGTGTGTGTGTGTGTGTGTGTATATATTGCACATCACTGTGGCTCCCCCCCCAAGCAAAAGTTTCCAAGTGGTCCTGATGCTGACTGATTATAGTTCCAAAGGTATGGCCTGATGGAGGAGATTCTTACGACGGTATACCATTACGGTAAGTTTTTATGTAACTGTTCTTTCTATTGAACGTCCTCCAGAAAGTCACTTTTTGTCTGAACCTTTTTTTTTTTCACCCTCTAACCTACCTTTCTTTCTCATGCAGTGCTATACCATGCCTACATTGACCTGGTGCATACATGGCTAGCTCCATGTGGAGGAGCAAGCTCCCTGGTGCCACTGCCGCGGTCACCATGGAAGTGAACCTCAGGCCATCCCTCTACAGCTGGGTGCCCTGCCACACTGCAGCATTACCCCAGCCTCCTCAGACTCTGCCAGATTGCGAGTCCACTCCAGAATCCAAGGTGCCATTGCATCAGCTGGCCAAAGTGGAATAATGTCTAAAAGACTCATCCTTTAAAGTGTAACCACCCGCTTCAAACAACATGAAGTCTTGCTGTATTCTGACAATAGCAGTGAATCCCAACCTTCGAACTGCCCCGGAGATGAAAGAGTTAACTTTCCATGCCAGGCATGGAACGCTGAGCTCGAGCTCGGTTGAGACTCTGTCTGTTGCTGTTTGAACTCAAACCGTCAGATTCTTTACTCCGCCTCACTGAACAGTCGCTCCGGAGATTTCTCCTTTGCTCGGTTCAATTTGTTGGTTAAAGTCCGTTTTTCTCGGTTTTCAACCGAATTTAAACCGCAACTTATCGGTTCAGTCTCTGTCTGTGGTATTCGTGAGTACTAGATAGGTTTATATTGATTTTCTATTCTGTGTGGAACTTGTAAACGTTTCATCGGTTCGGTTTGAACTGATCAGGTTGTTTAAAAATCTTTATTTCTACTTTTAGAGTGTGGTTACCGGTTCTTACCAGTTCTAAAAAAAACGGATTTTACTACGTTTTTTTCCACAACCTGTAACACGGTCAGGAACCGATAAGAGTGTCTTGCCTGGCGGATTGCCATTAAAAGAGTAAGTTTTGTTAGGACTGGCACCTTGTCTGAGAAACCCAAAAGAAAAACCGGGCCCACTGAGTTTCAACACTGTAGTGTGTGTGGGGAAGTCTTTGCTAAGGCTGACCCCCACACCACCTGTGTTTATTGTCTGGGGTTTGACCACCTCGATTCAGACTGCCAGATTTGTAAATATTTTCCTGCAGCTACCCATGGAAAGAGAGTTGGTAGGCTCAGGGAAAGGGAGGCCAAAAAGTCCGCTGACCCGGATAGCCAGCCCGGTTCGGTTCAAACCAAACCAGAAGGAGTGCCCTCTGACCAGGGCGAAGCTTCTTCAGGCAAAAGGAGAACCGATTCCGGGGAGTCGGTTCCGGTTAAGAGAACAAGAAGGGAAAAATCAGCCGGTGTGGATCCAAAAGTTTCTTCTCCAACCGCTGATGAAATAGCAAAAGCGATAAAAATTGTGCAGTCGCTTTCCCCGGTTCCGACCGAACCGGCACCATCAGGAAGGCGCTCTGTTCGGCCGGTTCCACCGGTTCCGGATTATGATTTGTAAGAATTTTATGAACCGGAGGAGGAGGAAGGAGAGTATGAGGAAAGTGAATGTGATTATGAAAGTCTGCATGTGCCCATTGACCTGGACATCTCCCCAGACAGACCTTCAGGAGTGTCTCCTCCTAGGCTTTGAGTCCCCCTCCCATTTCATGTTTTACAAGAAAGTGGTTGAAACCCTTCAGCTTCCTATGGAAGAAGCTGTGGATGAGCAGGAGGAGCCTGACTATGTGGAAATGATGGATATCCCAGAGTCCAGGAGGCTGTCTATTCCCTTACACAAGTCTTTTGGGAAACAGACATTTAAGATTTTAAAGACTCCTAATTCTATGCCTCATGTGGATAAAAGAATGGACAAGAGGTATACTCTGTCAGGCTCAGATACAGAGTTCCTTACCCAGCAATGCAGCCATGTTGGGGTAGTGCAGGCTGCAGCCTGTGATAAGGCTAATATACCCTTGGCTTCACATCCCCCAGATAAGGACTCCAGGAGGATTGATGCCATGGCAAAGAAACAGTACATGGCAGCATCCTTGGGACTCAGGCAGGCCAATTATATGGCCTATACAGCTAGATATCAGAAATCTAGATGGGACACTGTAATGGCTTTAGCTAAACATTTCCCTGGCCAGCTTGCCAAGGAGCTGGAGCAGGTGGCTGCTGATGGTATTGAGGCATCCAAAGTGCAATTCCATGCTGCAGTGGACTCCAATGATGTTTCATCTAGAGTCATGGCTACATCTGTGGCCCTTCATAGGATGGCTTGGCTCAGATGTACTAGCCTGTCTCAGGATACCCAGACTAAGGGCATGGATTTTCCTGTTGTGGGTAATTCTCTGTTTGGGGAGCAAACAGAGAACTACATGAAGAAAATGGATGAATACAGGACCACCTACAGGAGTGCTCAGGCCAAGGAAAGGCAAGCCACTCCTCAGAGGCAGCATCCCAGGGGCAGGGGCAGGCCTTTTCATAGGCCTTTTTACCAAGCCCAGACCTCCTCTTCTGCTTATGCTCAGAGGGGGTTCTTTAGAGGAAGAGGCAGAAGGGGTACAAGCAGGCCTGCTTCCACCCCTCAGCCTAAACCCCCTGCCAAACAGGCACCCTGATGGGTTTGCCAGGGCTGTTTCTCCACCACCTGTAGGGGGCAGGCTGGCTTACTTTGTCCAGGACTGGAAGTCTTTAACATCAGACAAATGGGTCCTGGAAGTAGTAAGCCAGGGACTGGTTCTCAGCTTCAAAGAATTTCCAAAGATGAGAACCAGATCCTTTCCACCTGCAAATCCCTCAGAGGCCCTTGCCCTAGAGGCAGAGGTCTCTTCCCTCCTGGCTGTCAGAGCTGTAGAAAGGGTTCCACCCCCTACACCAAGGAAAAGGATTGTACTCCAGGTACTTCCTCACCCCCAAAAAGACAGGAGAACGGTGGTCCATCCTGGATCTCAGATATTTAAACAAGCACCATTTAAAGCCAAAGTTCAAAATGGTGACTCTAGGAATAATTCTACCCTCTCTAAGGCCAGAGGACTGGCTAGTCTCCCTGGACCTCAAGGATGCCTATTTCCATATTCTCATCAGAAGCTCCCATCGAAAATACCTCGGGTTCGAGCTGCCCTCAAGCCATTACCAATTCAGAGCAATGCCCTTTGGCCTAATCTCTGCTCCAAGGGTGTTCACAAAATGCCTGGCAGTAGTAGTTGCTTCCCTAAGAAGGCAAAGGATTGCCATCTTCCCGTACCTGGACGACTGGCTCATAGTAGGCCAGTCCCCAGACCAAGTCAAGTTACACCTACAGATAACTCAGCAACTGCTCACCTCTCTAGGTTTCCTTCTGAATCTTTCAAAGTCAGTTCTAGAGCCTGTTCAGCTCCTCACCTTCATAGGTGCAGAGCTAGATACAGAAAAGGCAAGAGCTTTCCTTCCCCCTGGACAGGGCAAGGACCCTTATCACACTGGCCTCTTCATTCACCCTACAGGTGTGTCGACCAGCAAGGCATTTTCTGCAGCTCCTGGGGCACATGGCTGCTTCTACAGCAGTGGTGCAGGGAGCAAGATTTCAGATGAGGGACATTCAGTTCCACTTGAGAGCCTTTTGGTCTCAGAAAAAGGACCCTCTGACCAAACTGATACCAGTGACTCGAACCCTGGTCCAGGCTTTGCAGTGGTGGCAGGATCAGGACAATCTAAGACAGGGAGTTCCTTTTGTCACTCAGTCTCACTCTTTAATCCTTACAGATGCCTCCCTCTTGGGGTGGGGGCTCACTTGGAGACCTGACTACCCAAGGTTGTGGTCCCCTCAGGAATCTCTGCTACACATCAATCTGCTGGAACTCAGAGCAGTGTTTCTAGCACTTCAAGCTTTTTCCAAGTCTGTTCAGAACAAAGTTGTTCAGATCAGGACAGACAATACCACCACAATGTGGTATATCAGCAAGCAAGGGGGCACTCGGTCTTTGGCCTTGTGCACAGAAGCAATGAAGTTGTGGTCTCTGGCCAATTCCCTGAGCACCTCCCTTACAGCAGTACACCTCCCAGGCAAGGACAATGTCCTGGCAGATGCTCTCAGCAGGATATCTCGGGGCCATCACGAATGGTCACTGGATTCCCTGGTTTTGGAAGTGATCTTCTCCAGATGGAGCACCCCACAGATAGATCTTTTTGCAGCCCCAGACAATCACCAACTTCACCTTTTTTTGCTGCAGGCTCCCAGTGTTGGGCTCAGTCCCCCTGGATGCCCTGGTTCTCAATTGGGAAGGGAAGTTCCTGTATGCGTTTCCCCCCCTTCCCTCTCCTGTTTAAGGTGTTAGTCAAAATCAGGTTTCAGCCCTGCAAGGTGATTCTGATTGCTCCAGACTGGGCCAGACAGCCCTGGTACCCTCTCCTGTTGTCCTTAGCAGTCCACCTTCCCTTGTCTCTTCCCAGGAATTACAAGCTGTTAACCTGTGCTCAAGGGAGGGTTTGGTACCCGAATCTCAAATCTCTCAATCTTAAGGCCTGGCTCTTGAAGAGTTAGAGTTTGCTGATTTACAACTCTCTCAGGGTGTTATGGATATTCTAAAGGCTTCTAGGAAGCCTTCCACCAGAACTACTTATAATTCCAAATGTAAAAGATTCTCCATATGGTGCTCTGGGAAGCATGTTTCCCCAGAGTCTGCTGACCTGCCCACAGTCCTTGACTATTTGGTTCATCTGAATAGCTTGGGACTCAGACCAGCTACACTAAGGGTGCATCTGGCAGCTGTCTCTGCTTTTCCTTCAGCAGGTAAACCTTCTTCTCTTTCAGCTCACCCTGTATTCTCCAAGTTTTTCAGGGGATTGCTTCATACCAATCCGCCCTTCAGGGACCCTGCCCCTGCTTGGGACCTTAATGTTTGCATTGCTCAGCTTATGCAACCTCCTTTTGAGCCTTTGTCCTCAGCAGAGCTTAAGTACTTGACTTGGAAAACTGTGTTCTTGGTGGCTATCACTTCTGCCAGGCGCATAAGCGAGTTACAAGCCCTGTCAGTGGAGCCTGATTTTATCTCTTTCCATAGAGATAAGGTGGTCCTCAGGACCAACAGGAAGTTTTTACCTAAGGTGGTTTCAGACTTGCACCTTAACCAATCTATGTCTCTTCCTGTGTTCTTCACTCATCATTCCTCCTCTGGTGAGAGGAGGCTGCACAGTTTGGATGTGAAAAGAGCCCTTAGCTACTACATCGAACGTACCAAGGGTCACAGGTTTGACTCCCTCCAGCTGTTCCTCACTTATGGTGAGGTTATTAAAGGAAAACCTGCCACTAAAAGATCCATTGCCAGGTGGATTGTCTCTTGCATTCAATTTTGCTATGAAAAACTAGGTAAGATTCCACCCTCAGGTCTGAGGGCTCACTCTACCAGAGGTACAGCTGCTTCCTGGCTGCTGCCAGGATATTCCTATCTTAGAGATATGTCAAGCAGCTACCTGGAAAACAGTTCACACTTTTACCAAGCATTACTCTCTGGATATCCAGGCTAGGAGTGATGCTCGGTTTGGCACAGCTGAGCTTCAGAGCCTATTTCCTAAGTAGGTTCTGTCCCTCCTCCATGGAGGTACTGCTTGGTAGTCTGCTATTGTCAGACTACAGCAAGACTTCATGTTGTTTGAAGAAAAAATTACTCACCTTAGTAATTTTGTTTCTTCTAATGGAGTCTTGCTGTATTCTGACCTCCCTCCCTGCCTTCCCCCCCTCAGAACCTTTGTTTTTGGGATGTGGGTGGGCAGTAGCAGTGTTGGCACTCAGGAGGTGCCCCACCTTTTTTATTATCACTCTCTTTTCTTTGGGTGAGTGGGTGTTGTGTTTATTCATTTTTTGGGTTTCCTGACTTGAGTCTTTGTTTTGGGACCAAAAATTCTATTTATTAAATTTAGTAGCCAGTTCGCTAGTGTAGGTTTACAGCTTCCACACAGGTCTCTCCGTGAGTTTAGCTCGTAAAGATCTGACAGTTTGAGTTCAAACAGCAACAGACAGAGTCTCAACTGAGCTCGAGCTCAGCGTTCCATGCCTGCCATGGAAAGTTAACACTTTCATCTCCGGGGCCGTTCGAAGGTTCGGACTCACTGCTATTGTCAGAATACAGCAAGACTCCATTAGAAGAAACATTACTAAGGTGAGTAATTTTTTCTTCTGCTGCTGTCTGCACAACCACCCACAAGTGGTGCTGCCTAATAGATGTAGGTTGGAGCCTGGGTTTGTGGTTAGAACTGGATTTGTAGGACTTCCGGTGCAACCTCTGTGCTCAATGGCGGCATAGCGCCAACACTCCGTGATCCTCTCGTCCTTTCAGCCAAAACTTCAGCCTGATTTGAAATTAATAGAGATTCCAGCAATCACTAACTTAATGGCCACAAATAAGCTACAAGGGGGACCAAACAGATTTGCCAGCCTACCAACAGATCCAGCCCCCTCTGATCATGAGGAATCTGACTCCAGTGCTTCAATATGCTTGCGCCTCTCCACCTTGCCCTCCACTACTAAATGAAAGGGGAAACAAAAAGTAAAAGGCCCCTCACCAATGGAGGACAAACTAGACAAGATTTAAAGTGAAGTTGAGGAAATAAAGTCTGATTTTAAGTACTTTAGGAAAGAGCAAGAACAGGCCCATGCGGATATCTCGGAGCTCCAGCAGCACATGGCGGCAGCAGAGGAAACTCATCATGCAGTCTGCAGCAACCGCTGAGAGCCAGGCCACAGTTTCCCAGCTAGTTGAAATATGTCAGGCTCTGGGAGAACAGCAGGAAGATGCCGAAAATATGCACAGTCGCAGAAACCTGAGTGTATGGAGTGGCAGAGTGGAGTGAAGGGAACAGCATGGAAATCTTCATAGACCGCTTACTTCGAGAAGTGCTGAACTTGGAGGCAGATCATGAACTCGAAATAGAAAGGGTTCGAAGGGCCCTTGGTCCCTGGCCCTCTCAAACTGGATCGAGACCCCGATCTATTATACTGCGGTTCCTGAGATTCACAACTAAAGAGGAAATTTTAAGAAAGGCCTGGTCGATAGGGCAGACTTGTTTTAATGGTACCAGGATCTGTTTTGATAATGACTATGCCCCTGTGACGATGCAATGACGCAGGGAGTACGTTCCTTTGTTCCCAATCCTGAGAAGCCTGAAATTAAAGTTTCAAACCCCGTACCCAGCCCGGCTCCTGATCCAGTATCCAGATGGGCAATAAAGTTACAACGCAGCTCAGGAAGCCCTGGCGGACCTTACTAAAAGAGACTACGAACTTCCCACTAAGATCAACCTGTCCCGCCACCAACTCTCGACAGCAGACCCCCTCCCAGTCAAAGGCAGTTTCCAGATGTGCGGTCCCAGCAAAATGCTTTAGACTCCATCAAATATCTGCTACGACAGTTCGCCAGGAACACTTCTTAAGCACTTGGACTACATTACTGCTTGCGCGTGGAGATGGGAGGTGAGTGCTGAGGGGCTGAGGGGACACTGCAGAGCGGTTGCGCTGGGTGGGGGGTACACTGGGTCTGGCTTCCTAAAGGAGGGCTCGCCATCAGCCGCACAAGGTACAGGTCTGTCACCTGTCTTATCTGTGCTGAACCGATGGGGGGGGATGGGTAGGGAATCTTAGTGCTAGTACCAAAGCCTATCGGCCCTATAAAATGGGCATGGTCACCCCATTCAGAGGGGCTCATTTAGGTATTCCATGGTGTCTCTGGTCTGTTAGCGTGTTGCTTACCACTGCAAATATAATTGCAAAGCAGGAAGGTTTGGTGACATGCTTCGCAGGGAGAGGAGGAGTCCCCACCCCCCGTGGCGACAGCCACTATCCACTTCAGTTATACAAGGCAGCTCAGGAGGATAGAGGAGACACCAGTGGTACCCAGGCCGATATGTGCTGTATAGGGGCAACCATGTTCTAAACGTAACACACAAAGACCTGGTGAAAATCAGAGAAAGCAATTGGTGTAACACCAGACCTGGTCAGGTCCCTCAGGGGTAGTAGGCAGATGAATTGGATATGAGCATCTGTTCTCCCGACTACCCTGTCTTGAGCGGCGGTGCCTGAGGACCCCCCTCCCCTGCCGGGAATTATCCTGAGACGGTGTGGACCAGACGTGTATCAGGTAGATTGTCAGACTGGGTGGTGTGTGATGCGAAGGGTCCTACCAGTGGGAGCTCGGAAGACCGCCCCCCCCCCCTTGACTCTATGATCGCTGTGGAGCGGAGGCTGATTCCACCCTCAGTATAAATCCCCGGTGCGCTCACTTTCCCGGTTTCCTGGGTAATAGCGGTAAAAAGGGACATCTGTTGTTTCCATTTGATGACAGCTGGAGTTGTGTTTTACGACTGGCTGCTTGCTCTCTGCTGAAAGTACAGATGAGACCCCCGACCGCACTGCATTTCCAGAACTTTCCTATGTTTGTCTGTAGGAGATGGAATTATAGTTTAGGTTATGGACTTAAAAGGGTATATTATTCTACTTTACACCGAGCTGGCCCCTTTGCTCGGAAGCTGGCGGGGGATATCAGAGACTTACAGAGGACATTACTCGAACTGAATGCACCATTCTAATTCTGTGTATATCCTTTTCACCTTTTTCCCCATTTTTTAGTTCAATTTCTTGTTTTATCCTCCAGCCCTCCACAATTTGGGGTAATCTTCACCCCGGGACACATCCCGACTAAGGGAGTACAACCCCTCCAGTGGCACTCCTCAGTGTTGTCGCCCTCCAGAGCAGTGTTCTGGAGGTTGGAAATTACTAGGTTGCTACCATATATAGTTGATTTGCTGTTTATAGTTCGGCACAAGTTACTTAGGTGCCACGTTACAATTAAAAGGAAAATAGGTTATAGTACAGTATCGTGTTGGGGGTTTCTGGACCCATAATATATGGTGAGACACTTTGTCAGCTGTCTATGAGGGGAAATGGTGGGAAAGGGCAGGGAACAAGAGGGTTAAGGCTTCTTTCAAGTATGCACATAAGTGCACCACAGAAGATTAAAATAATCTCCCAAAACGTAAATGGCTTGGGAGGGCTGATTAAGAAGGGAAAGGTGATTTCTTACCTTAAAAAAACGACACCCTCACATGATCCTGTTACAAGAAATGCATATGTACTCTACAGAACACCAAAAGTTGTTGAAATTTGGTATGAGCACGGTGGTGGCAAGCTCATACCATTCTGGTAGGTGGAAGGGCACAGCAATATTGATCCCTAGCTATTCAGCATTCCAATTAGAAAATTTGTATCATAACAGAGAGGGCACATTGGCTATGGTCAGAGGGACATGGTGGGGAACTCTTTACATGGTGGTTAGCCTGTCTCTCCCCCCCCCCCCGGCTTGGATCCACAAACGCTACCTGTTGGACAAAATAATCCATTTCAGACAAGGGGTTTTGGTGATGGGGGGAGCCCTGAATTTCTGAATGGATCCAGGGAAAGACGGTTCGAACCATAACCCACCTCACATGACAGCAGGCCAAAGACATGGACGTAGATTAATTAAGGAACTGGGTCTGCTGGATGTTTGGTGGACCAGAAATAGGGGTAGTAGACACTATACTTACTATTCAGCCCACCGTACTTACTCCTAAATAGATAATTTTCTAATCACAGCAGAACATCGAGAACTGGTACATCAGGTAACCATACTCCCTATTTTGCTTACAGACCATGCCCCACCCTTGGTCAACACGCCCTTATATAGGGGGTTGTTCTAGGCTGTTAAACCAATCAGCCCACTTTGCCATTAGCAGGCTATATTCAAACAACATGAAGTCTTGCTGTATTCTGACTATTGCATTGATTGCCAACCCTTGAACTGCCCCGGAGAACAAAGAGTTAACTTTCCATGTAGGGCATGGAACGCTGAGCTTGAGCTCGGTTGAAGCCTCTGTCTGCTGTTGTTTAAACTCCAACTGTCAGATTCTTTACTTCACCTCACTGAACAGTTGCTCCAGACATTTCTCCTTTGCTCGGTTCAAAAAAGTCAGTTAAAGTGTCGTTTTTCGCTCGGCTTCTACTGAATTTCTGCTACTGAACCTGTCTGTTTAAGTGTCTGTCTGTGGTACCGTGAGTACTAGATAGGTTTTTCATTTAGTTTCTGTGTGGAACTTGTAAACATTGGATCGGTTCGGTTTGAACCAATCAGTTTGATTTTAAAAACCTTCTGAATTTATTAGTGTGTGGTAACCGGTCCGTATCTGTTCTAAAAAAAAAAAACGGATTTAATTACGTTTTTTTCCAAGACCTGTGAACACAGTCAGGAACCGATAGGTGTCTTGCTCATGGATTGCAGAAAAAGGGTGTTGTGTTTAGGATTGGCCATGTCTGAGAAACCCAAGAAAAAAAACGGGCCCACTGGGTTTCAACACTGTAGTGTGTGTGGGAAGCCTTTGCTAAGGCTGATCCCACACCACCTGTGCTTATTGTCTGGGGTTTGACCACCTCAATTCAGACTGCCAAATTTGTAAAAGTTTTCCCAAAGCTACCCTGGATAAGAGAGTAGGTAGACTGAGGGAAAGGGAGGCCGAGAAGTCCGCTGACCCGGATGGCCAGCCCGGTTTGGTTCTGACCGAACCAGAAGGAGTGCCCTCTGACTAGGGCGAAACTTCATCGTGCAAATGGAGAACCGATTCTGAGGAGTCGGTTCCGGTTAAAAGAAAGAGAAGGGAAAAATCATCTGCGTCGGATCCACAAGTTCTTTCTCCGACCGCTGATGAAATAGCCAAAGCGATAAGGATAGTTCAGTCGCTAACTGATTCCGCCGAACCGCACCATTTGTCAGGGGCTCGGTTCGGTCGGTTCCCCCTGTTCCGGATTATACTTTAGAAGAATTTTATGAACCGGAGGAGGGAGAGTACGAGGATAATGAAGATGATGGTGATTATGAAAGTCTGGATGTGCCTATTGACCCGGACATCTCCCCAGACAGACCTTCAGGTGTTTCTCCTCCTAGGCTTTCTGAGTCCCCTTCCCACTTTGTTTTACAAGAAAGTGGCTGAAACCCTCCCGCTTCCAATGGAAGAAGCGGTAGAGGATCAGGAGGAGCCTGATTTTGTAGAGATGATGGACATCCCAGAGTCCAGGAGATTGTCTATTCCCCTCCATAAATCTTTTGGGAAACAGACATTTAAAATTTTAAAAACTCCTAATTCAAACAACATGAAGTCTTGCTGTATTCTGACAAATTGCAGTGAGGTCCAACCTTCGAACTGCCCCGGAGATGAAAGAGTTAACTTTCCATGCCAGGCATGGAACGCTGAGCTCGAGCTCGGTTGAGACTCTGTCTGTTGCTGTTTGAATTCAACCGTCAGATTCTTTACTCCGCCTCACTGAACAGTCACTCCGGAGAATTCTCCTTTGCTCGGTTCAATTTGTCGGTTAAAGTACCGTTTTTCTTGGTTTTCGACCGAATTTATACCGTAACCTATCGGTTCAGTCTCCGTCTGTGGTTTTGTGAGTACTAGATAGGCTTATTTTTGTTAATTTTCTGTGTGGAACTTGTAAACGTGGGATCGGTTCGGTTTGAACCGATCAAGTTGATTTAAAAATACTTTATTCTGCTCTTAGAGTGTGGTAATCGGTTCTTATCGGTTCTAAAAAAAAACGGACTTTACTACGGTTTTTTCCACGACCCGTAACGCGATGCGGGAACCGATAAAGAATTATCTTCCTGGCGGATTGCTGAAAAAAAGTCGTTTTAGTTAGGACTGGCCATGTCTGAGAAACCCAAAAGAAAAACCGGGCCACTGGGTTTCAACACTGTAGTGTGTGGGAAGTCTTTGCTAAGGCTGATCCCCACACCACCTGTGTTTATTGTCTGGGGTTTGACCACCTCGATTCAGACTGCCAGATTTGTAAAAATTTTCCTGCAGCTACCCTGGAAAAAAGAATTGGTAGGCTCAGGGAAAGGGAGGCCAAGAAGTCCGCTGACCCGGATGGCCAGCCCGGTTCGGTTCCAGCCGAACCAGAAGGAGTGCCATCTGACCAGGGCGAAACTTCTTTGGGCAAAAGGAGAACCGATTCCGAGGAGTCGGTTCCGGTTAAAAGAACAAGAAGGGATAAATCAGCCGATGCGGATCCAAAAGTTCTTTCTCCGACCGCTGATGAAATAGCCAAAGTGATAAAAATTGTTCAGTTGCTATCCCCGGTTCCGACCGAACCGGCACCATTAGGAAGGCGCTCGGTTCGGCCGGTTCCGGATTATGATTTAGAGGAATTTTATGAACCGGAGGAGGAGGAAGGAGAGTATGAGGAAAGTGAGTGTGATTATGAAAGTCTGGATGTGCCCATTGTCTCGGACATCTCCCCAGACAGACCTTCAGGAGTGACTCCTCCTAGGCTTTCTGAGTCCTCCTCCCATTTCATGTTTTACAAGAAAGTGGCTAAAACTCTTCAGCTTCCTATGGAAGAAGCTGTGGATGACCAGGAGGAGCCTGACTATGTTGAAATGATGGATATCTCCGACTCCAGGAGACTGTCTATTCCCCTTCATAAGTCCTTTGGGAAACAGATAATAAAAATTTTAAAGACTCCTAATTCTATACCTCCTGTGGATAAGAGAATGGACTAGAGGTATACTCTCTCAGGCTCAGATATGGAGTTCCTTACCCAGCAATGCAGTCATGTTGGGGTAGTGCAGGCTGCAGCCTGTGATAAGGCAAATATACCCTTGGCTTCACACCCCCCAGATAAGGACTCTAGGAGGATTGATGCCATGGCAAAGAAACAGTACATGGCAGCATCCTTGGGACTCAAGCAGGCTAATTATATGGCCTATACAGCTAGCTATCAGAAATCTAGATGGGGCACTGTAATGGCTTTAGCTAAACAGGTCCCTGGCCAGCTTGCCAAGGAGCTGGAGCAGGTGGCTGCGGATGGTATTGAGGCATCCAAGGTGCAATTCCACACTGCAGTGGACTCCAGTGGTGTTTCATCTAGAGTCATGGCTACATCTGTGGCCCTTCGTAGGATGGCTTGGCTCAGATGTACTAGCCTGTCTCAGGATACCCAGACTAAGGCCATGGATTTTCCTGTTGTGGGTAATTCTTTGTTTGGGGAGCAAACAGAGAACTACATGAAGAAAATGGATGAGTACAGGACCACCTACAGGAGTGCCCAGGCCAAGGAAAGGTAAGCCACTCCTCAGAGGCAGAATCCCAGGGGCAGAGGCAGGCCTTTTCATAGGCCTTTCTACCAAGCCCAGGCCTCCTCTTCTGCTTATGCTCATAGGGGGTTCTTTAGAGGGAGAGGCAGATGGGGTACAAGCAGGCCTGCTTCCACCCCTCAGCCTATAGCCCCTGCCAAACAGGCACCCCGATGGGTTTGCCAGGGCCGATTCTCCACCACCTGTAGGGGGCAGGCTGGCTTACTTTGTCCAGGACTGGATGTCTTTAACATCAGACAAATGGGTCCTGGAAGTAGTAAGCAGGGACTGTTCTCAGCTTCAAAACATTTCCAAGGATGAGAACCAGATCCTTTCCACCTGCAAATCCTTCAGAGGCACTTGCCCTACAGGCAGAGGTCTCTTCCCTCTTAGCTCTCAGAGCTATAGAAAGGGTTCCACCCCTACACAAAGGGAAAGGATTGTGCTCCAGGTACTTCCTCACCCCCAAAAAGACGGAGAATGGCAGCCCATCCTGGATCTCAGATATTTAAACAAGCACCTTTTAAAGCCAAAGTTCAAAATGGTGACTGTAGGAATAATTCTACCCTCTCTAAGGCCAGGGGACTGGCTAATCTCCCTGGACCTCAAGGATGCCTATTTTCATATTTTCATCAGAAGCGCCAATCGAAAATACCTCAGGTTCGAGCTCCCTCAGGCCACTACCAATTCAGATCAATGCCCTTCGGCCTAAACTCTGCTCCAAGGGTGTTCACAAAATGCCTGGCAGTGGTAGTTGCCTTCCTAAGAAGAAAAAGGATTTCCATCTTCCCATACCTGGACGACTGGCTCATAGTAGGCCAGTCCCCGGACCAAGTCAAGTTACACCTACAGATAACTCAGCAACTGCTTACTTCTCTAGGTTTCCTTCTGAATCTTTCAAAGTCAGTTCTAGAGCCTGTACAGCTCCTCACCTTCATAGGCGCAGAGCTAGATACAGTAAAGGCAAGAGCCTTCCTTCCCCTGGACAGGGCAAGGACCCTTATTTCACTGGCCACTTCATTCAATGTCAATGTCAACTTTATTTAAAAAGACGCCCAATCCCAAAGGCTCTGGGCGCCGCACAAACTGTACAGTATGTCATACCGTATACATTTCATTAAAATAACATACATATAAAATTCAATCTCCAAAAGCCTGCATAAATAGAAAGGTCTTCAGACGGCTCTTAAAGACCTCTATAGTGGGGGCCTCGCTCACTTCCAGCGGCAACGAGTTCCAGAGAGCTGGAGCGGCAACTCCAAATGATCGATCCCCAGCTGATTTCAGCCTTGCTCTTGGAACTTTGAGGAGGCCACCATTAGAGGAGCGGAGATCCCGAACAGAGGTGGACGGTACCAGGAGATCAAAAAGGTAACCAGGGCCCTGTCCATGTAGGGTCTTATAGGTGAGAAAACCCACCTTGAACAATACTCTCCACCTGACAGGCAGCCAGTGCAATTTGCTAATACGGAGTGATAGACAGAACTTACTTTGTCCAGTCAAAGCGGGCAGCAGCATTTGCACTAGCTGCAGTCTGCGAAGAGAAGTTCCAGAGACCCAGATAGAGGGCTTTACAGTAGTCAAGCCTAGAAGTGATTAAGTCATGTACCAAAGTAGGGAGGTCCAGAGCTGGAACAAGGGCTTAATCCTGGCGATATTCTCAGATGAAAAACAGGAGCGAACCACAGAGGATATTTGAGCCTCCATGGACAAATTCCTGTCAAAGATCACACCAAGGTTTCGCACCCATGGGGAGGCCATCAATGACACAGCTCCTAGCACAATGCCAGTCGCAGAGTCAGAGGCCATCTCATCACGAGCTCTGTTCGACTCCACTACTAGTACCTCAGTCTTGTTAGGGTTCAGTCGTAGCCAGCTGGAAGACATCCAGTCATTTATCTCAGCCAGACAGATATTTATCACATCCACTGCATTAGATGTTCCTGGGGCAAAGGAAAGGTATAGTTGAGTATCATCAGCATAGCAATGAAAACTCAAACCATACCTCCTAATGATCTCCCCCAAGGGCAGCATGTACACATTCACCCTCCAGGTGTCTTGACAGCTCCTGGGGCACATGGCAGCAGTGGTGCAGGGAGCAAGATTTCAGATGAGGGATCTTCAGTTCCACTTGTGAGCTTTTTGGTCTCAGAAAAAGGACCCTCTGACCAAACTGATTCCAGTGACTCGAACCCTGCTCCAGGCATTGCAGTGGTGGCAGGATCAGGTCAATCTAAGACAGGGAGCTCCTTTTGTCACTCAGTCTCACTCTCTGATCCTTACTACAGATGCCTCCCTCTTGGGGTGGGGGGGCCCACTTGGGAGACCTGACCACCCAAGGGTTGTGGTCTCCTCAGGAATCTCTGCTTCACATCAATCTATTAAAACTCAGAGCAGTGTTTCTAGCACTTCAAGCTTTTTCCAAGTCTGTTCAGAACAAAATAGTTCAGATCAGGACAGACAATACCACCACAATGTGGTATGTCAACAAGCAAGGGGGCACTCGGTCTACGGTCTTGTACACAGAGGCAATGAGGTTATGGTCTCTGGCCTATTCCCTGAACACCTCTCTTACAGCAGTACACCTCCCAGGCAAGGACAACGTCTTGGCAGATGCTCTCAGCAGGATATCTCAGGGCCATCACGAATGGTCCCTGGATCCCTAGTTTTGAAGGTGATCTTCTCCAGATGGGCACCCACAGATAGATCTTTTGCAGCCCCAGACAATCACCAACTTCCTCTCTTTTGCTGCAGGCCCCCAGTGTTGGGCTCAGTCCCCCTGGATGCCCTAGTTCTCAATTGGGAAGGGAAGTTCCTGTATGTTTTTCCCCCCTTCCCTCTCCTGTTCAAGGTGTTAGTCAAAATCAGGTCTCAACCCTGCAAGGTGATTCTGATTGCTCCAGACTGGGCCAGACAGCCCTGGTACCCTCTCCTGTTGTCCTTAGCAGTCCACCTTCCCTTGTCTCTTCCCAGGAATTACAACCTGTTAACATGTGCTCAGGGAAGGGTTTGGTATCCGAATCTCAGATCTCTCAATCTCAAGGCCTGGCTCTTGAAGAGTTAGAGTTTGCTGATTTGCACCTCTCTCAAGGTGTTATGGATATCCTAAAGGCTTCTCGGAAGCCTTCCACCAGAAACACTTACAACTCCAAATGTAAAAGATTCTCTATATGGTGCTCTGGGAAGCACATTTCTCCAGAGTCTGCTGGCCTGCCCACTGTTCTTGACTATATGGTTCATCTTAATAGCTTGGAACTCAGACCAGCTACACTGAGTGCATCTGGCAACTGTCTCTGCTTTCCTTTCAGCAGGTAAGCCTTCTTCCCTTTCAGCTCATCCTGTATTCTCTAATTTTTTCAAGGGATTGCTTCATACCAATCCTCCATTTAGGGACCCTGCCCCTGTTTGGGACCTTAATGTTTGCATTGCCCAGCTTATGCAACCTCATTTTGAGCCTTTGTCTTCAGCAGAGCTTAAGTACTTGACTTGGAAAACTGTTTTCTTGGTGGCTATCACTTCTGCCAGGTGCATAAGCGAGCTACAAGCCCTGTCAGTGGAACCTGATTCTGTCTCTTTCCATAGAGATAAGGTGGTCCTCAGGACTAACAGGAAGTTTTTACCTAAGGTGGTCTCAGACTTCCACCTTAACCAGTCTGTGTCTCCTCTGTTTTCTTCACTGACCATTCCTCCTCTGGGGAGAGGAGGCTGCACAGTTTGGATGTGAAAAGGGCCCTTAGCTACTACATAGAGCGTACCAAGGGTCACAAGTTTAACTCCCTCCAACTGTTCCTCACTTATGGTGAGGTTGGTAAGGGAAAACCTGCCACTAAGAGATCTGTTGCCAGGTGGATCATCTCTTGCATTCAATTTTGCTTTGAAAAACTAGGCAGGACTCAACCCTCAGGCCTGAGGGCTCACTCTACCAGAGGTACAGCTGCTTCCCTGGCTGCTGCCAGGGATATTCCTATCTTAGACATATGTCAAGCAGCTACTTGGAAAACAGTACACACTTTTACCAAGCATTACTCTCTGGATATCCAGGCTAGGAGTGATGCCCCAGACAATCACCAACTTCCTCTCTTTTGTTGCAGACCCCCAGTCTTGGGCTCAACCCCCCTGGATGCTCCTGATTCTGCATTGGGAAGGGAAGTTCCTGTATGCTGTTCCCCCTTCCCTCTGCTGTTCAAAGTGCTAGTCAAGATCAGGTCTCAACCATGCAAAATAATTCTGATTGCTCCAGACTGGGTCAGACAGCCCTGGTACCCGCTGTTGCTGTCCTTAGCAGTTCACCTTCCCCTGTCTCTTCACAGGAATTACAACCTGTTGACATCCTCTCAGGGAAGGATTTGGTATCCGAACCTCAAATCTCTCAATCTCAAGGCCTTGCTCTTGAACAGTTAGAGTTTGCTGATCTGCACCTCTCTCAAGGGGTTCTGGATATTCTCAAGGCTTCTCGAAAGCCTTCCACCAGAAAGACTTACAACTCCAAATAGAAAAGGTTCACTATTTGGTGCTCTAATAAGCATATTTCTCCAGAATCTGCTGGGTTGCGTACAGTCCTGGACTATATGGTTCATCTTAATGGGTTAGGACTTAGACCAGCTACACTTAAAGTGTATCTGGCGGCTGTTTCTGCCTTCTTTTCAGTAGGCAAGCCCTCTCGTCTGTCAGCCCACCCTGTGTTTTGTAAGTTCTTCAATTGGTTGCTGCACACCAGTCCCCCCTTTAGGGACCCTGCTCCTGCTTGGGACCTTAATGTTTGTATTGCTCAGCTTATGCAACCACCCTTTGAGCCTTTGTCCTCTGCAGAGCTTAAGTACTTGACTTGGAAAACTGTGTTGTTGGTAGCCATTATCTCTGCCAGGCATATCAGAGAATTGCAAGCCCTGTCAGTGGAGCCTGATTTCATCTCTTTCCATAGAGATAAAGTGGTCCTAAGAACTAACAGGAAGTTTTTGCCTAAGGTGGTTTCAGATTTCCACCTTAATCCGTCTATGTCTCTCCCTGTTTTCTTCACTGACCATTCCTCTGGAGAGAGGAGGTTGCACAGCCTGGATGTAAAAAGGGCCCTTAGCTACTATATAGAGCGCACAAAGGGTCGCAGGTTTGAGTCCCTCCAGTTGTTCCTCACTTATGGAGAGGTCGGTAAGGGCAAACCTGCCACTAAAAGATCTATTGCCAGGTGGATTGTATCTTGTATACAATTCTGCTATGAAAAACTGGGTAGAACCCCACCCTCAGGCCTGAGAGCTCACTCTACTAGAGGTACAGCTGCTTCCCTGGCTGCTGCCAGGGATATTCCTATCTTAGAAATTTGTCAAGCAGCCACCTGGAAAACAGTCCCTACATTCACCAAGCATTACTCTCTGAATATCCAAGCTAGGAGTGATGCTCGGTTTGGCACAGCAGTACTTCAGAGCCTATTCCCAAAGTAGGTTCTGTTCCTCCTCCATGGAGGTACTGCGTGGTAGTCTGCAATAGTCAGAGTACAGCAAGACTTCATGTTGTTTGAAGAAAAAATTACGCACCTTAGTAATGTTGTTTCTTCTAATGGAGTCTTGCTGTATTCTGACCTCCCCCGCCTCCCCTCTCAGAACCTAGTTTTTGGGATGTGGGTGGGCAGGAACAGTGTTGGTACCATAGAGGTGCCCCTTTCTCACCCTCCTTAATTTTGGGTGTGTGTTGTGTTTTGTATTTTGGGTTTCCTGACTTGAGTCTTTGCTTTGAAACCAAAAAACCCTTTTTTAATAAATTTAGTTGCCAGTTGGCTAGTGCGAGTCTTACATTTTCCACACAGAACTTCTAGTGAGTATTGCTCATAAAGATCTGATGGATGGAGTTTAAACAACAGCAGATAGAGGCTTCAACCGAGCTCGAGCTCAGCGTTCCATGCCCTGCATGGAAAGTTAACTCTTTGTTCTCCAGGGCAGTTCAAGGGTTGGCAATCACTGCAATAGTCAGAATACAGCAAGACTTATTAGAAGAAACAACATTACTAAGGTGAGTAATTTTTTCTTCTCTCACCACCAGAGGCCAGTCTTCTTTATCTTGCCACTTGTTTTCGGCTGCTTTTCCCCTTGACAGCTGCACACCTCCTTTGAACTATGCCTCTGTTACTCGCGTTGTACACCCTACTATCTCTGGCATTGACTCACCTGCATACGTACCCCCCATACCATTGACTATAGCCCATCTGCTTGGCAGTTTCACTCCAAAGCAGCACCAATGTGGATAAAATGCCAAGTCTCCTTATTCCAAAGAACCTTGCAAATGATTGCACCCCAACGGTCCTTTCCCCATTAATTACTCCCAATGACCTCTTCCCAAAGTGCATCACCCTAAGTTCTCCCTGCTACCTTGGGCAGCCATACCACCTGGATCCTCTGCTCCAATCAACACCCACCTCACAACGACTTCTTCTGGCTACCCCCCATATACTATACCTCCCCATCCCTGCATTCTCTGTGCAGAAAGGGCATTTTGGCGGCAAATCTCACCTTCTCAAAAAATTGTACTGGAACCCAGCCCTCCGGGTCCTCCTCCTCCTCCTCCTTCTCATGTCTGGGAATATCCACACTAACCCTGGACCTCTTTCTCTCCCTGCACCAACTCCCTCCTCCCACAAAGGGCTGCGCATTGCCAACCTTAACATCTGCAGCCTGTTAAAGAAGTGGGACTGCTTCCAGTTTTGGGCCACACAACATAGGCCTGAAGTTATTACAGTGGGGGAAACCTCGCTCTCCCCCAGGATCCCAGATGCGTCCATAACCCTTACTGGTCATACCTTATATAGAGCAGACCAGCAAAGTAAGCGTGGGGGTGGCAGCGCCATTTATGTCAAGAACGCACTACACGGACAGATATTCCCTGCCCCCCCAGCTGGGGACTGGACCCGAAGCCCTCACCCTAAAACTAATCTTAGGACGTTTCCATACCACCCTACTCATCACTGCAATTTACATTCCACCCAGAGACCAAAATGCGGCCTTCCACTCAGTACTATCCTACCTGGCCACTCTCCTGTCTCAAACTGAAGAAATCACACTCTGGGACTTCAACTTCAGTTGGTTAAGCAAAACAGCTGCCCCATTTATCGATGTAGCCTCTGCCCAAGACCTAACCCAAGTAGTCACATCCCCACCCGACTGAATCAGAACACAGGATCTTCCTCATTGCTAGACCTAGGGGAGGCAGTATAGCATAGTGGTTTAAGGCTCTGAGCTGCAAATCTGGAGACCTGGGTTTGAATCTCATAGCCCCCACTTGCATACTGTGTGACCCTGAGCAAGTCACTTAACTTCCCTGTGCTCCCAGGTTGCACCTGTAAACAAGCTTTCAGCTTAGTGTGTCTCACCTCTTTAAACAATTGGGGGGGGGAGACCTCGTTCTCACCAATTGCCCCCACAAAATCAAAAGTGCACTAGTTCTCCCGAATGCCATTAGTGAGCATTCCCCTGTCCTCTGCCATTGGTCAGGCAAGGCTCCCAAATCGCCTCCCAAAGTAATCTTACAACGTAAACTTTGTCCTAGAAAACTTGCTCATCTTAAATTGCATCTCTACGCTATGGATTGGTCCTTCATTGCGAACTCCACCGACCCTGACAGAGACCTAGACCTCTTCATCCTCTCCTTCAACACCATATGCGACATGTTTGCCCCATTTACTAAAAGGGTGGTCAAAGGCAGTCTGGTGCCCTGGATCACCGATCACCTCATGTCCCTGTTAAGGTCCACAGATTCATTATGGCACCTCTATCTCTGACAGGCAAAAGTACAGAGAGGCCAGGAATAAATGCACATGGGCCCTGCCGAAGTCAAAAACTGAGTATTATAAATCCTCCTTAACATGTGCCTGGGGTTCTGGATGCAAATTCTGGAGCAGCATTAAAGATGTCTGTGGCAAAGTCCCTAACCCTGTCCCTAGTCAGATAATGATAGCTGCCTATCCTCAGATCCTTCCAGTATAGCCACAGCCTTCAATGACACCTTCACAAATCTCAGCCACATTCTCCCACCCAATTTCTTTGACCCACCCCCGCCAGCTTCTCCTCTGAACCCACTGATGCCCCCTTTTTTGCCTGTGTTGCATTTTGCCTGAGTCAGCTGAACATGTGCAGTATCTTAAAAAAGCTCTAAGCCACTCCTGCTACAGTAGTGACACCCTAAACATGAAACTTCTCTGGCTCACCCTTCCTGAGGTACTGAACCCCCTCATCCATATTCTGAACCGCTCCTTATGTCTAGGAAAATTTCCCTCTAGGTGGAAATCTGCCTCCATCACACCTATTTTCAAAAGTGGGGACCGTGCCATCACCAACAAGTGCAGCCCCATCTCCATTCCCCCTCCCCTGTCCAAGGCCCTGGAGCGGATTGTCTCGGATCAGCTTACTAACCACCTTAACAAATACAACCTACTCTGCAAACAACAGCACGGCTTTCGGGAAGGTCACAGTACTACTACTACTACTGCCCTTCTGGAGCTAAGAGCACACATCCACAACGCCCTGGACATAGGCGATATCTCTGGGGCTGTCTTCATTGATCTCACTAAAGCATTTGACACAGTCAACCACTCTCTGTTACTTAACTGCACTCACCAACATTGGTCTCTCTCAGGACGCCCTTGGCTGGTTCTCTGATTACCTCTCGAACCGGTACCAGCAGGTTAAAATTGGTAACACCCTATCCTCTAGAATTCCTGTCCTCTCAGGTGTTCCGAAGGGGTCCATACTAGGACCACTACTCTTTGGCCTCTTCCTTAACTCCCTCCCCAAATCCTGCCCTGGCAATCTACTATATATGGATGATGCCGTCCTATATTCCTCGAGCTCTGTCCCCTTTGTACTCCACCAGGCCATGCAGTCCTCCTTTATTGTGCTGAAATTTGATTCTCTTCTCAATGCCTTATTCTCAATAAGAAGACCAAAGTCATGTTATTCTCTCAACCTCTGAACTCCCAGAAAGAGCTCTGCCCCCAAGTAATACCAATTTTACCCCTTTGGAGCAAGCGGACTCCTTCAAATTCCTTGGGATCACTCTAGACCCAGCCCGTAATTTCCTGGCGTAATCCCATCTCCTGTCACCGCCCTCAATGTTCGGCTTGGGTTATTGTGTCGCATCAAACATTGCCTTACCCCTGATGCTCTTAGGCTCGCTGGCTTCTCCTCAGTCCTCTCCCTTCTCGAGTATGGTCTACTGATCTACAGTGCAGCAAACACCTCAGCCCTTGATGGACTCCGTCTCTCCCTGAATAAAGCCTGCTGCCTCATTTTGGGATGTGACCGTCTAACCCATACTTGTTCACTCTATAATGGCACCAACTGGCCAAGTCTTGGCAATAGAATCAGGTTTCACGCTTTTCTCATTGCAAAAAAGACTATCGTCACCCCCCCCCCCGCCTCACCACCATAGTCCACTCTGCACTGTACTTAAGCATACCCGTAGCTCTGACAAACATCCCCTCTTGGTTCCCCACTGTCAAACCTCCCAGTTCCAAAGGTCTTTCAGCTCCAGGGCCCCTTTCTGGATGAACAACCTGCCCAAGTCACTTGTGAATGAAAATAGAATTGGCCCCTTCAAAACCCAACTTAGGGCCCACCTTAAGTCCTCTAGTACCTGTGACTGTCATTGATCCTGCTCTACCCCTCCTTTTGTTTTTCTCTTCTCTCCACGACTACGGCTTCCGGCCTGCTTTCCCCTAGACCCTTATTTAAGCTAATACTCTGCTATATCTTGTTTACAAGTGTACTGCTACAGACTTGTACAAATTAACATATTAGCCTACACTGCTCTTTGTAAATATGCTGGACTCTATTGCTTGTTGTACTACCTTCTAATTTCTGTTCTGTTGTTATTCTGTGTGACGTGGTACCTTTGTAAATGAGTGTCTGACTCAAAGGTATATCCGAAAACTCAATAAATAAATTTGTGGGACACTCTGAAAGCTATGATAAGGGGGAACCGTCCAGTTTACAGCATGGGAAAAGGACAGAGAGCATCAACAGAGGCACTTAGAAGGAGAACTTCTGTTTTGGCAACATACACACATGCAGGGGGATAAAACCGCTCAACAGAAAATCACTATAAAAAGTAAATTACAGGATATACTTAACTATAAAACAGAACAGGATCAGCTGTATGTCAGGCAAAAATACTATGAAGGCGGGGCTAAAGCCTCTAAGGTACTGGCGTCTAGGTTATGAACATTAAAACTTAGGGGAATGATTTCCCAAATCAGACATCCCCACACTAAACAACTTTTAAGTAATACTAAAGAGATACTGGAGGGATTGAAACACTTTTATAGTACTCTCTACTCCCAAAAACCAGAACACACAGATGATAAATATACCGCCTTTTTTCAGAAGCTAAACCTCCCTAAACTATCAGATCTACAAAAGGAACTCATATTCCACCCAATCACTGTCCAAGAGATAGAATGGGTTATACAAAATGCCAAAACAGGTAAAAGCCCGAGCCAAGATGGGTTAACTGTAGAATTTTATAAAGGCTTTATCAATTGTTTACTACACTCCCTGTGAGCAGTATTTAGTGACCTACAAGGTACAGACACCACCCTCGTCCCCCATGACAGTATGCGAACATATCAACAATTCTGAAACCAGGAAAGGACCCCCTTAACTGCAAATCATACAGACCTATTTCAGTACTTAACCAAGATTATAAATTTTATGCCAGGATTCTGGCTTATAGACTGGAACCCCTTTTGCCCACCATAATTAATAAAGACCAAAAAGGCTTTGTCTCTACAAGGAAGACTATAGATAACATTAAAAGAACCTTTTATTTATTAGAGAAAGTAGCAAAGAGATCCACACCCTTTTTATTACTAAGCATGGCCGACCAAAAGGCCTTTGATCATGTGTCATGGAAATTGTTATATTACACCTAGACAAATTCGGTTGCCCCGATTTGTGGAATGGGTTCAAGCTTACTCCCCATCAGTGGTGAAGGCAAATGGGACATAGTCTGAATGCTTCACTTTAACTAGAGGAACCCTACAAGGCTGCCCCCATCCCCTCTTTTATTTGCGTTGTATGTTGAACCCATAGCAGAAATAATTCGAGAGACGGGAGAAATAAAGGGTCTGATGGAGGGTGGAGTAGAACAAAAGACTCTTTTACGCAGACGATCTGCTGATTTATTTAACATCCCCAGAGTCCTCTCTTCCTAAACTATTTACATTACTACAGGACGTGGAATCCTTAACAGGTTAAAAGCTCAATACTGCCAAAACTGAGGTCCTTAGGCGGAACTATGACCCGGATAGTAGCATTCAGAAGCTCTTCCCCTTGAAATGGGATACCCAGAGTTTTAGGTACCTAGGTATTATAATACCTCTGGACCTATCACAGTTATATAAATAAATCCCCCCCGTTAGTTAAGGTATTACAGAGCGACTTCCAGAGATGGCTACATCTGTCTAGTACAACAAGTTGAATCCATCAAAATGACTGTGTTACTAAGATTTCTCTACTTATTCTAAAATCTTCCCATTCTGCTTCCTTCGTTATACTTTAGAAATTGGGCTAAGATGCTCTCCCAGTACATATGGCACGGGAAGAGACTTAGAAAAGCTTATGCTGTACTTCAGTTAGCCAAATCCAAAGGGGGCCTGGCCCTTCCACACTTTAAAACATATTACTGCTTGGCCCAATTAGCACATGCTCTGCACTGGTGGGACCCGAACATAGTCACATATTGGAAGATGTTAGAACTAGATGGACAGATGGAAGGCATGGAGAGATTTATGGGGTACACAAATACCTTTAGGACCTGCAGATTAGAAGGGATCTGGTCTACCTTCACTAAAGCTGTATTAAACAAAAGGTGTAGGACACTTAGGGAGCCCAGGATTAGGCCTTCTGCTGTTCTCCTTATGATTCCTATGTATAATCCATTGTTTTTACCAGCCACTACTGACCATACCTTTGATGTATGGAGGAGGCGGGGTTTGAGGTATATTTATCAATGGTACGAACAGGGGACCTTTAAATCATTTGCTCAAATGCAGCAGGCCTAGCACTTAAATACGAAGGACCACTTCTGCTTTGTCCAGTTGTACCATTATATTCAGCAAAAATATGGGGCACACTGGGAGACCGTCCAAATATATCCACTGGTTCAACTTATTATTAATACTGAGGCTGGGCAGATGCCAGACCATAACATCTCTACATTGTACTGCACTCTCCAGCAAGTGGAGCACAATTCACTTTTGAAGCTGCTGACATCATGGGAAAGGGACCTAGGACAGGAGATCTCTGACTCTGATTGGGAACAGATTTGTAGCATCCAGCACAAGGCAACCAGCTCATATATCTGGAAAGAATATAGTTGGAAGTGCATGGTAAAATATTTTAAAACACCTATAATGACCAGGAAATATGTGGGTCGGGGAGGAACCCATTGTTGGAGACAGTGCGGAGAAGCCCAGGCAGACCATATTCATATATTCTGGAGCTGCCCAGTGCTTGGAAAGTATTGGACACGTATAGAAGTAACCCTGCAGCAGCTCTTCTCTGAGATCGTGCAGCTTACACTGGGGTTAGCACTTTTACACTGGTTCCTGGGCAATATTAAGAATACACAAACAAATAAATTGTTAGCAATTTTGCTCCTGGCAGCTAAAAAGGATCTCTCGGAGGTGGCTTCAGCTGATCCCTCCAACTATAAAAGAGTGGGAAGATACTGTACAAGAGATTTATACCCTGGAAAAATTAACAGCAGTGCTGCGTCAGAGATTGGCTGGCAGTAGGACATTTTGAAACAAATGGCTCCTGTGGGTCATGCAACAGAGACAGAATATTGTTCAAACAACATGAAGTCTTGCTATATTATAGACATTAGCAGTTTGTTCCAGCTCTAGAACTGCCCCGGAGTGAAATGGTTAAAACCATTCCAAAATAGAATTTTGGCACGAGAGCAGCTCTATCTGTGTCATTTCAAACTTGAACTGTCAGATTCTTTACTCCGCCTCAGTGAACAGTCGATCCGGAGATTTCTCCTTCTGCTCGGTTCATTTCTCGGTTTTAAAAGTGTTTTCTCGGTTGGATTAACCGAGAATAGTTTTATTTAACATAAAACCGTTCGGTTCAAGCTCTGTCTGTGGTAACCGTAAGTAAATGAAGGTTTTGTCTGTGTGGAACTTGTAAGTTATCGGTTCGGTTTTGAACCGATCAGTGGGTTTAAAACTCATTTAAAACTAAAAGTTACTATTTTAGAGTGCGGTTCCCGGTTCTTATCGGTTGTAAAAAAAATGGATTTATTATGGTTTTTTCCAATACCCGTGACACGGTTAGGAACCAATAAGGGTGTCTTGCCTGGCACTGCCGTTAAAAGGGCAAGTTTTTGGTTAGGCTGGCATTATGTCTGAGAAACCCAAAAGAAAAACCGGCCCACTGGGTTTCAACACTGTGATGGTTGTGGGAAGTCTTTGCCAAGGCTGACCCACACACCATGTGTTTATTGTCTGAGGTTTGACCACCTCAGTCAGACTGCCAGGTATGTGAAATTTCCTGCAGCCACCCTGGAAAAAGATTGGGCAGGCTCAGGGAACGAGGCCAAAAGTCCGCTGAACCGGATGACAGCCCGGTTCGGTGCCAACCGAACCAGAGGAGTGCCCTCTGACCAGGGCCAGACTTCCTCGGCAAAGAAAAGCTGGTTCTGAGGAACCAATTCCAGTAAAGAAAACAAGAAAATCAGCAGGTCTGAGTCCAAAATTCCTTCTCCAACTGCTGCAGAGATAACAAAAGCCATACAAATTGTCCAGTCACTGTCTCAGGGTCCGTCCGAACCACCACTATCTGGTAAAGGTTGGTTCGTCGGTCCCAGTGATTCAGGATTATGATATTGAGGAATTTTATGAACCAGAGGAGGGGGAGGAGGATTATGAACAGTATGAATGTGGCTGGGAAGGTCTGGGTGTGCCCATTGAACTGGACATCTCCCCAGACAGACCTTTAGAATCTCCCCCTATGCTGTCTGAGTCCCCATCTCATTTTATGTTTTATAAAAAAGTTGCTGAAACCCTCCAGCTTCCTTTAGAAGAGGCTGTGGATGAGCAAGAGGAGCCTGATTTTGTAGAAATGATGGATATTCCAGAGTCTAGGAGATTGTCTATTCCTTTACATAAGTCTTTTAGGAAACAAACAATTAAAATTTTAAAAGCTCCTAATTCTGTGCCTCCTGTAGATAAAAAGATGGACAGCAGGTATACATTGTCAGGCCCTGATACAGAATTCCTTTCTCAGCAATGCAGTCATGTTGGGGTAGTTCAGGCTGCTGCCTGTGATAAAGCTAATATTCCCTTGGCTTCACATCCTCCTGACAAGGATTCCAGGAAGACTGATGCCATGGCAAAAAAAAAAAAAAACAGTATATGGCAGCCTCTCTGGGACTCAGGCAAGCAAATTATATGGCTTGTGTAGCTAGGTATCAGAAATCTAGATGGGATACTGTTATGCAATTGGCCATGCAGGCCCATGGCCAGCTGGCTAGTGAACTAGAACAGGTGGCTGCTGATGGCATTGAAGCCTCTAAGGTTCAGTTTCATGCTGCTGTGGATGTTAATGATGTTTCCTCTAGGGTCATGGCCACATCTGTAGCTTTTCGTAGGTTGGCCTGGCTCAGGTGTACTGGTTTGTCACAGGATACCCAGACTCAGGCTATGGATTTTCCTGTGGTGGGAAATTCTCTGTTTGGAAGCAGACAGAGAATTACATGAAGAAGATGGATGAATATAGGACTACTTACAAGAGTGCCCAGGCTAAGGAAGCGGCAAGCCACTCCTCAAAGGCATGCCCCAGGGGTAGGGGTAGGCCTTTTCACAGACCTTTCTACCAGACTCAGGCCTCCTCGCCTTTGCTCAGAGGCTTCTTCAGAGGCAGGGGCAGGCGAGGGTGGGCAGACCTGCTCCCACCCCCAGCCTAAAGCTCCTGCGAAACAGGCACCCCTGATGGGGTGCCCAGGGGCCAGTCTGCTGTACCAGTGGGGGCAGGCTGGCTTACTTCAGTCAGAATTGGGCTTCTTTAACCTCAGACAAGTGGGTTCTGGAAGTAGTAAGCCAGGGTCTGGTTCTCAGCTTCAAAGTTTCCCAAGTTGAGAAGCAGACTTTTCTACCAAAGTGCTTCAGAGACCCTCGCTCTGGAAACAGAGGTCTCATCCTGTTAGCTCTCAGAGCAGTAGAAAGGTTCCTCCCTGCATCAGGGCAGGGGTCTGTATTCAGATACTTCCTTACCCCAAAAGACAGGAGAATGGCGACCATTTTAGATCTCAGATATCTGAACAAGCATCTTTTGAAACCAAAGTTCAAAATGGTAACTCTGGCAATGATTTTACCTTCCCTAAGGCCAGGGGACTGGCTAGCCTCCCTGGACCTCAAGGATGCCTATTTCCATGTCCTAATCAGAAGATCCCATCAAAGTACCTCAGATTGAACTGCCCTCAGGTCATTACCAGTTCAGAGCAATGCCCCCTTGACCTTACCTCTGCTCAAGGGTATTCACAAAGTGTCTAGCAGTGGCAGTGGCCCACTTAAGGAGGCAGAGGATTGCTGTTTTCCTGTCTAGGACGACTGGCTCATTGTAGGCCAGTCCCCAGAACAGGTAAAATCTCACCTGCAGGTCACCCAGCAGCTTCTCACCTCCCTGGGTTTTCTGCTAAACCTACCAAAGTCTGTTCTGGAACCAGTCCAGGTACTCACCTTTATAGGGGCAGAATTGGACACAAAGCTAGCCAGAGCCTTTCTTCCCCAGAAAGGGTAAGAGAATTTAGTGGCTCTGGCCTCTTCCTTTCACTCTGCAGGTCTCTCGACCAGCAAGACACTTCTGCAGCTCCTGGGGCACATGGCTGCATCCACAGCTGTTGTGCAGGGAGCCAGATTTCAGATGAGAGACATTCAGTTTCTCTTGAGAACCTTTTGGTCTCAGAGAAGAAACCCCCTTTCCAAGTTGGTCCCAGTGACTCGAACCTTGATCCTGGCTCTCCAGTGGTGGCAGGATCAAAGCAATTAAGAGCGGGGTCCCTTCATTTCCCCTTCTCACGACTTGACTCTCACTACAGATGCTTCCCTTCTGGGTTGGGAGCCCACATGGGCGACCTTTCCACTCAGGGAGTTTGGTCCCCCAGGAATCTCTGCTCCACATCAGTTTGCTGGAACTCAGAGCTGTCTTTTTAGCTCTTCAAGCTTTTCTGCATCTGTCACGACAAGGTGATACAAGTCAGAACAGACAACACCACAACAATGTGGTACATCAGCAAACAGGGGCACTCGGTCTTGGCCTTGTGCACCGAGGCAATGAAGTTGTGGTCTCTGGCCTATTCCCGAACACTTCCCTCATTGCAGTTCATCTTCCAGGAAGGACAATGTCTAAGCGGATGCCCTCAGTAGGATTTCCCAGGGCCATCACGAATGGTCCCTGGATCCTCAAGTGCTGGGGATAGTTTTTGCCAGGTGGGGCATCCCTCAGATAGATCTTTTTGCAGCCCCAGACAATCACAAACTTCCTCTGTTCTGTTGCAGGCCTCCAGTGCTGGGCTCAGTTCCCCTGGATGCCCTTCTTCTGGATTGGGAGGGGAAGTTCCTCTATGCTTTCCCCCCCTTTCCTCTCCTATTCAAAGTACTAGTCAAAATCAGATCTCAGCCTTGCAGGGTGATTTTGATTGCCCCGGATTGGGTCAGGCAGCCCTGGTACCCACTCCTTCTGTCTCTGACAGTCCATCTTCCCCTGTGCCTCCCCAGGAATCACAATCTGTTGACTTGTGCCCAGGGAAGGGTTTGGTATCCGGACCTCAAATCCCTCAACCTCAAGGCCAGGCTCTTGAGGAGTTAGAGTTTGCTGATTTACACCTCTCTCAGGGTGTTCTTGAGATCCTAAAGGCTTCCAGAAAGCCTTCCACTAGAGCTACTTATAGTTCTAAATAGAAAAGGTTTCCATTTGGTGTGCTGGAAAAATATTTCCCAGAATCTGCTGAATTGCCCATTTTGTTAGATTACATGGTACATCTTAATTCCTTGGGTCTCAGACCAGCTACCCTGAGAGTTCATTTGGCAGCTGTGTCTGCTTTTGTGTCAGCAGGAAAGTCATCCACTCTTTCCTCTCATCCTGTGTTTTCCAAGTTTTTTAAGGGGTTACTCCATACTAATCCTCCCTTTCGGGAACCGGCTCCTGCTTGGGACCTTAATGTTTGCATTGCCCAGTTAATGCAACCCCCTTTTGAACCTCTGTCTTCTGCAGAGCTTAAGTACCTAACTTGGAAAACTGTTTTTCTAGTGGCTATCACTTCTGCCAGACGCATAAGTGAATTGCAAGCCTTGTCAGTGGAGACTGACTTTATTCTTTCCACAGGGATAAGGTAGTCCTTAGGACTAATAGGAAGTTTTTGCCTAAGGTGGTTTCAGATTTCCATCTTAATCAATCTATCTCCCTTCCAGTATTTTTCACTGATCACTCCTCTTCGGTGAGAGGAGGTTGCACAGCCTGGATGTTAAGAGAGCTCTTAGTTATTATATAGGCGTGCCAAAGGTCACAGGTTCAATCCTCCAACTTTTCCTTACCTATGGTGAAGTTGGGAAAGCAAACCTGCCACTAAGAGATCAATAGCCAGGTGGATTGTCTCTTGTATCCAATGTTATCAGAAAGTGGGCAGAACCCCCGTTTGAGGGGCTCATTCTACCAGAGGGTACAGCTGCGTCTCTAGCTGCTGCCAGAGATATCCCTTTATTAGAGATTTGCCAGGCTGCTACTTGGGAAAGCAGTGTACACTTTTACCAAGCATTACTCCCTGGATGTCAGGCCAGGAGAGATGCTTCGGTTTGGCACAGCTGTTCTTCAGAGCCTATTCCTAAGTAGGTTCTGCCCTCCTCCATGGAGGTACTGCTGTGTATTCTGCTAATGTCTATAATATAGCAAGACTTCATGTTGTTTGAAGAAAAATTACTCACCTTAGTAATGTTGTTTCTTCTAGTGGAGTCTTGCTATATTATAGACCCCCAACCAGCCCTCTCAGAACCTCTACTTGGTGGGTGCGGGCAACTTAGTGTGGGCACTACTTATGTCCTGTTAGCATTTTGTCCCTTTGGGACTTTGGGGTGTATGTGTACGTGTGTGTGTTTTATTATACTTATGTTCCATTTTCATATTATTAGAATGGTGTTAGTATTTCTGGTCCCCTGACTTGAGTCTTGGGTGTTGGGACCATCAATGGTTGTTATTATTTAGGTAGCCATTTGGCTAGTGTAGGTTACAGTTTCCACACAGACCTTAGTGAGTTTGGCTCGTAAAGATCTGACAGTTCAAGTTTGAAATGACACAGATAGAGCTGCTCTCGTGCCAAAATTCTATTTTGGAATGGTTTTAACCATTTCACTCCGGGGCAGTTCTAGAGCTGGAACAAACTGCTAATGTCTATAATATAGCAAGACTCCATTAGAAGAAACAACATTACTAAGGTGAGTAATTTTTTCTTCCCTGTCTGCATTCTGCACCAGAGGGCAGGAGTATATCCCTGGGCCGAAAATATAAGTATGGAATAATTCTATCTATATTATGAAATCAGTGTGCAGTAATATTGTTCCCCAGAGTAGCCAGCTAATTGTTTCTTCTTTTGTAACTGGACAACTGTTTTATGTTCCAGCTGAATGTGATGCTCTTACTGCTGTACTCTGACATTTTTAATAAAGAAAAAAAACTGGATTTGTAAATGGCGCGGTGCCTCCACCTATGGAGATCCTTATAGCAGCACGCTGCCAGGGTGCTTCCCCACAGGAAATTAATGTAACTCTCTCCCCTGATGACAGGTATGTTAGTAACACAATCCCCTCCCTGCTTATCTAAACTGGCAAATATCAAAGTAATACAATAATGGCAAATACTTCAACAGTTGCAGACAAATAACCAGATGGGTTTATTTTTTTGGGGGTTGGAAAATAAGGTGGGGGACAAGGGAAACAAAGGGAGTTAAAACATCAACCAGTCAAGTATAACTTCTCAGTCCCTCTCCCTCCCACTGGTGCACCAGTTTACCCCACAGTCCCTGTGAGAGCTCCCAGTAGTCGTAGTGTGAACACAATGAGGAGTTGCAGGCCTGTGACGAATGGACACTGGGTGCAGCAGTGTTACAGTTGAGTGGAGCTGCAGCTGCTAAATACAAATTACACCAGTGGTTGTAAACACAAAGATGATCCTAGCTGTAACTGTTGCTGTGGGCTTAGGTTAAGGCCATGCAGGAAGCCCAGGTGATAAACTGACTAGCTAACTAGCTGGACAGTTAGAATAGCAATTGGTTGGGTAAACCCAGTACTCACGAACTTTAGATGACCAGGTACTATAGGCGTTGGAGGATGTCTCCCCTCTCTGGCAGTCTGATAAAACTGTTCTGCTGGTGTAGATGATGATGACAGTGATTCTTTTCACCCCACAGAGGAACTGGTCTTCACCCGCTTCAAAAGACGGGCCTGCAATTGTTCTTCACCTTACAGAGGGACTTGTCTTCACCCACCTCAAAAGATGGTCCGGCAGTTCGGCAGTGGGTTTAAACCCCACAGAGGGACTTGTCTACAACCACCTCAAAAGATGGGCCAGCAGTTAGGCAGTGGATTTAAACCCCACAGAGGGACTTGTCTTCACCCACCTCAGTAGGCAGGCAGGCAGGACCTCAAACCATTAGTCCCCTGTCAAAATCATTCTTTTTGTCAAGCTCTGAGAGGCAGTGGCTGTTCACCTCCTCAAAACAGCAAATCTCACTGCAGTGTCTGCTCTTTTTGTTGCTACAATCTTGGCATTCCACTCTGGCTGAGGTAAATCCCCTTGGTTCTGGGATTTACCAGGCTGTTCAGCAACAAACTCCAAATTTTCATTTTGTTCAAACATTTAGGCTGGGACAAGCACAGGGAGCTGTCAAAAGCAATTGCTTTCTCTTCAGAAAACACTGCAGTCTCTCTCTCAGGGTTAACTGTCAAACCCTAGAATGTTGTCTTGAAGTCTCATTGGCTGGAAGGGAGGCTCGCGCTCCACCCAGTTGGGCTGCTGCTGCTACCAGTTGGGTCCTGGCTGTTCTTCAGGTGGACGAATTTCAACATGCCTGCCCCCATACAGTCTTGTGTAACTTTGTCAAATATTATGTGAAGTAAAACATTTGGGCAGCTTCTGGCTGCAGGGTCAGAACCCTCCTGGTCCCATCTGGTGGTCGCTAGTGTCAGGCGGCAGGTTGAGGGAGACAGGTGCTCCATCAGAAGCTCCGTTCTGTGTGCTCCCCAGCAGGCGCAAGTCTAAAAAAGTCTCTGGCACCACAGAGGATCATGGACTTGTAGTCCCAGTGCCGCTTTGGCCCCATTTACTCCTGACCCACTGGAGGCTTGGATCAGGTCGGGGAGCTGTTTGCATTTATTTATTTTATTTAGTCTCAGTTCCCCCCAGCCCCCTTTTGTGTCCGATGGGTCTGGGGAGATGAAATTGCAAGCAGCGCTACTGCTGCATTTTCGTCAGGTGCTCTGGGGCACTAGAAACTCACTGTGGCCTTCCATTTTGCTCCCTGCTATGCAGCAGTCCGAGGGTGTGAGGAAGCACATCATGCATGCAACTCACAAGCCGCAACATCAGGTCCATGGAGTGAATGAAGACTGTCGCCATGTGCTCCCCAGCCCTGGAATCAGTCCAGGAGAGGGCAGATGGAGCGAATGAGTGAGCGGCTCGCCAGCCACATGGATCAGGCACACACACAGGCACCAAAATGGTTCAGTCTACTCCCTGGCCTTGTAGCATTCCAGAAGTGGGCCGAAGGAGTGAAGTCAGAGCGGCTTGCTGGCCGCAAGAAGCAAGAGGCAGCTGTGTGTCCTGGAGCACCAGGTAAACTCCAGACTCGGGAGGGAGGGTGTTACATAAGTTTATACAGTAAATAGAACTATTCTCAAACATGAATTTTTGGCAAGACTGAGGGGAAAACAAAAAGTGTAATTCAGAATATATTTTTTTAATTTAAAATGGGTTTTGTAATTGTTTCAAAAATGTTTTGCATAATCATCACACAAAGTTTAGTGAGAAACAACACTACAGTCCCTATAAATTGTCTTCTGAGTGTCAAATGGTGACTAGTATTAAATAAACAACTTCCTTATCAATCAGTTGTGTTAGCATTAATCAACTGTACTCCTTGTATATTGCAGATATAAGCCTGATGTGATTTGGTCAGATGGTGATTGGGAGGTAGAAGACACCTATTGGAATGCAACTCAGTTCCTGGCCTGGCTTTACAACAGTAGCCCTGTTAAGGTAAATGTTTGAAACAGCACAGTTAACAGATCACCTGTGTTTTAATAGGCTGATTCAATGATTATGTCTATGTTACTCATCATGACTGTACTTCAGTTACATTTCACTGTATTAGTATATTCAGTGTTGCAAAGTAGAAGCAGATGGCAGCCAGATGTCATGTTCACTGATGTAGCACAGTGATGTTTCTTTAAACTGTACATACTATATTTGCCAAGTCAAGTATTTTCCAGTGTAAGCCCCTTGTGGCAGTGAGCCCAAGAGGAGGACTTCCCTAAAATTACATGTGTGTTGTTGGATGCTACTACCCTATGACAAAGTCTGATACAGTCATTTCTGTTCCCAAAGCAGCTATCACACAGACTTGTGGTCAAGTAGTTATGATTTGCAGTAATATTATGTTACGTTATACATCATTTCATATCGTATGACATGATATGTTGTATTTTTATTATGTACAGAATAATACACGGGGAGGAGTGCATAATGAGAATTTTATGCACGCCTCAGGTTTGGGATCCTAAATAAACCCCAAGGGCGATAAGCCCCTCTGACTTCGCCCTTGGGGGTTTATCAAAGCATCTCAGACTGAGTGAGGGTGTGCATAAAATTTGAGATAGGCTGTCCTCCCCATGTGTTGTTTTGAGTAATTGCTGAGTACCGTTTTTTTCCTGCCTCACTACAGCATTGAAAATAAAGTACTGAAATACCTAACTGTATGTGTTTTACTTCTTCCATTAACTTTCAACAGGGCAACACTGCAAAGAAAATTAGCTAGGTATTGCTGGTCACTATTGTATTTAAAGTCTAAAGGTCCAAAAACTATAAGTAAATTTAATATTTGAAGATTGACTGTGTACAGGTTCCACGTTGCCACAGTGATATTTCAATCAGGCATAGTTCAGTTTGTCACGGTTCCTATAGTAAAGAGGCACAAATTAACTCTCTTTTTCTCCTCCTGGTTAAACCTTTCTCCTTCTGTCCTGGTTAAACAATGTTCCCTTTCCCTTCCTCCTTTAAGTGCAGTTAGCCACTGTGAGGCAAATCATGAAAGAAATGTGAAAGTAAAATGTGTTCCCTCTACTGGGATTTGAACCCAGGCCCCTGGCGTTCCGTGTCATGCTCTAACCACCTGAGCTATAGAGGAACAAAGGTGATTAGCAGACCCAGTCATCCCTTTCAGACACACACATTTCTTTCTAGGTATTTCATAAGCCAACAACTAGGCATGTCCGAGATAATTCAGCTTCTTTTCTCAGTGCAGTTGGCCACTATGAGGCAAATCATGAAGGAAATGTGAAAGGAAAATGTGTGCTGTTTAGTGGGATTTGAACTTAGAATACCTAGAAAACAATGTGTGTCTGAAAAGTATGACTGGGTTTGCTAATCTCCCGAGTTCCTCTGTAGCTCATGTAGTCAGAGCATGGCACGGAATGCCAGGGGCCTGGATTCAAATCTCAGTAGAGGGCACACATTTCCCTTTCACATTTCCTTCATGATTTGCCTCACAGTGGCTAATTGCACTGAGAAAGAAGTTGATTTGTATCTCTGACATACCTAGTTACTGGCTTATGGAATACCTAGAAAGGAATGTGTGTGTCTGAAAGGGATGACTGGGTCTGTTAATCTCCTGAGTTCCTCTGTAGCTCAGGTGGTAAGAGCATGGCACAGAATGCCTGGGTTCAAATCCCAGCAGAGGGCACACATTTTCCTTTCATATTTCCTTCCTACAGTAAGGAGGGAAATTATGGAGCCCTTTCTCTGTTTCTGAATTCTGCTTTTGGATAGCAGATGAACGAAACTGTGACTTTTTGAGGTTAGTTTAGAGTGAAACTAAATACTCTGATGCAGTACTTGAAAGTTCTTTTTGTTTTTTAAGGTTACTGATTCATGTCACTTGAACTTGCTACGTGGCTGAGGGAGCATGAGCTGTACAATGGAGAAGCTGGTGCATGTTCGCCGTTATAATCCTTGGGTTATAATGGCAAATTATAACCAGCTTCTCATATATTATGTTATATGAGTGTACATTCTCTGTAAAAAGGAAAAAAAAAATTACGCTGTATGGATATGTATTTCAAACAACATGAAGTCTTGCTGTATTCTGACTACTTGCAGTGATCTCCAACCTTTGAACTGCCCCGGAGAGGAAAGAGTTAACTTTCCATGCAAGGCATGGAACGCTGAGCTCGAGCTCGGTTGAAGCCTCTGTCTGCTGTTGTTTGAACCCCAGCCGCCAGATTCTTTACTCCGCCTCACTGAACAGTCGCTCTGGAGATTTCTCCTTTGCTACGGTTCAAAAAAAGTCGGTTAAAGTGTTGTTTTTTTCTCTCGGTTTCAACCGAATTTCTGCAATCTAACCTGTCGGTTAAGTCTCTGTCTGGGGTACCGTGAGTACTAGATAGGTTTCCATATTAGTTTTCTGTGTGGAACTTGTAAACATTGGATCGGTTCGGTTTGAATCGATCAGGTTTGTGAAAAAGTTTTCTATTCTTATTAGAGTGTGGTAACCTGTCCGTATCGGTTCTAAAAAAAACCGGATTTTATTACGTTTTTTTCCAAGACCCGTAAGACGGTCAGGAACTGATAGGAGTGTCTTGCCTGGCAGATTGCCTAAAAAAGGGTAAGTTTTGGTTAGGATTGGCCATGTCCGAGAAACCCAAGATAAAAAAACGGGCCCACTGGGTTTCAACACTGTAGTGTGTGTGGGGAAGCCTTTGCTAAGGCTGATCCCCACACCACCTGTGTTTATTGTCTGGGGATTGACCACCTTGATTCAGACTGCCAAATTTGTAAAAGTTTTCCCAAAGCTACCCTGGATAAGAGAGTAGGTAGACTGAGGGAAAGGGAGGTAGAGAAGTCCGCTGACCCGGATGGCCAGCCCGGTTTGGTTCCGATCGAACCAGAAGGAGTGCCCTCTGACCAGGGCGAAACTTCTTCAGGCAGTAGGAGAACCGATTTTGAGGAGTCGGTTCCGGTTAAAAGAAAAAGAAGGGATAAGTCAACCGGTTCGGATCCACAGGTTCTCTTTCCGACCGCTGATGAAATAGCCAAAGCGATAAGGATTGTTCAGTCGTTAACTTTGGTTCCGACCGAACCGGCACCATCGGTCAGGGGCTCAGTTCAGTCGGTTCCCCCGGTTCCGGATAATACTTTAGAAGAATTTTATGAACCGGAGGAGGGAGAATATGAAGATAGTGATGGTGGTTATGAAAGTCTGGATGTGCCCATTGACCCGGACATCTCCCCAGACAGACCTTCAGATGTTTCTCATTCTAGGCTTTCTGAGTCCCCTTCACATTTTATGTTTTACAGAAAAGTGGCTGAAACCCTCCAGCTTCCTATGGAAGAAGCAGTAGAGGATCAGGAGGAGCCTGATTTTGTAGAGATGATGGACATTCCAGAGTCCAGGAGATTGTCTATTCCCCTCCATAAGTCTTTTGGGAAACAGACATTTAAAATTTTAAAAACTCCTAATTCCATATCTCCTGTGGGCAAAAGAATGGACAAGAAGTATACTCTTTCAGGCTCAGACACGGAGTTCCTTTCCCAGCAATGCAGCTATGTTGGGGTAGTGCAAGCTGCTGCCTGTGATAAGGCAAATATACCCTTGGCTTCACACCACCCAGATAAGGACTCCAGGAGGATTGATGCCATGGCAAAGAAACAGTACATGGCAGCATTTTTGGGACTCGGGCAGGCTAATTATATGGCCTACACAGCTAGATACCAGAAGTCCAGGTGGGACATTGTTATGGCTCTAGCTAAACAGGCACCTGACCAGCTTGCCAAGGACCTGGAGCGGGTGGCTGCAGATGGGATTGAGGCAATTTCATGCTGCTGTGGACTCCAATGATGTTTTTTCTAGAGTCATGGCTACATCTGTGGCCCTTCGGAGGATGGCTTGGCTCAGATGTACTAGCCTGTCACAGGATACCCAGGCTAAGGCCATGGATTTTGCAGTCATTGGTAATTCTCTGTTTGGGGAGCAGACAGAGAATTACATGAAAGAAATGGACGAGTACAGGACCACCTACAGTACAGGAGTGCTCAGGCCAAAGAAAGGCAAGCCACTTCTCAGAGGCAGCATTCCAGGGGCAGGGGCAGGCCTTTTCTTAGGCCTTTTTACCAAGCCCAGGCTTCCTCTTCTGCCTTTGCTCAGAGGGGGTTCTTTAGAGGGAGAGGCAGACGGGGTATGAGCAGGCCTGCTTCCTCCCCTCAGCCTAAAGCCCCTGCCAAGCAGACACCCTGATGGGTCTGCCTGGGCCAATTCTCCACTACTTGTAGGGGGCAGGCTGGCTTACTTTGTCCAGGACTGGAAGTCTTTAACATCAGACAGGTGGGTCCTAGAAGTAGTAAGCCAGGGACTGGTTCTCAGCTTCCAAGATGAGAACCAGATCCTTTCCATCTGCAAATCCATCAGAGGCCCTTGCCCTAGAGACAAAGGTTTCTTCCCTCTTGGCTCTCAGAGCCATAGAAAGGGTTCCTACCCTACTCGGGGGCAAAGGATTGTACTCCAGGTACTTCGTAACCCCCAAAAAGACAGGAGAATGGCGGCCCATCCTGGATCTGAGATGCCTAAACAAGCACCTTTTAAAGCCAAAATTCAAAATGGTGACTCTGGGAATAATTCTGCCCTCTCTAAGGCCAGGGGACTAGCTAGCCTCCCTGAACCTCAAAGATTCCTATTTTCATATTCCCATCAGGTGCTGCCACAGAAAGTACCTCAGGTTCGAGTTGCCCTCAGGCCACTATCAATTCAGAGCAATGCCCTATGGCCTAACATCAGCCCCAAGGGTGTTCACAAAGTACTTGGCAGTAGTGGTTGCTTTCCTAAGGAGAAAAAAGATCTCCATCTTTCCATACTTGGACGACTGGCTCATAGTGGGTCAGTCTCCAGACCAAGTCAAGTCACATCTTCAGATAACTCAGCAACAGCTCACTTCCTTAGGATTCCTCCTAAACCTTCCAAAGTCAGTTCTCAAGCCAATACAGCTCCTTGCCTTTATAGGGACAGAGCTGGATGCAATAAGAGCAAAGGCCTTCCTTCCCCTGGACAGGGCAAGGACACTAATAGAACTGGCCTCTTCTTTCACCCTTCAGGTGTCTCAACCAGCAAGGCACTTCTTGCAGCTCCTGGGCCACATGGCAGCCTCTACAGCAGTGGTCCAAGGGGCAAGATTTCAGATGAGGGACATTCAGTTCCACTTGAGAGCCTTCTGGTCCCAGAGAAAGGATTCCCTTACCAAACTAGTCCCAGTGACTCGAACCCTGATCCAGGCTTTGCATTGGTGGCAGGATTAGGACAATTTAAGGCAGGGAGTTCCTTTTGTCACTCAGTCTCATTCACTAATCCTCGCCACAGACGCCTCCCTCTTGGGCTGGGGAGCCCACTTGGGGATCTCAAGGGCTGTGGTCACCTCAAGAATCTCTGCTTCACATCAGTCTCTTGGAACTCAGAGCAGTGTTTCTGGCACTGCAAGCTTTTTCCAAGTCTGTACCGAACAAGGTAATCCAGATCCGAACAGACAATACCATCACAGTGTGGTACGTAACGAGCAAGGGGTCACTCGGTCTACGGTCTTGTGCACAGAAGCAATGAAGTTGTGGTCTCTGGCCTATTCCCTGCAAACTTCTCTGATAGCAGTTCACCTCCCAGGGAAGGACAATGTCCTAGCAGATGCTCTCAGCAGGATATCTCAGGGCCACCACGAATGGTCCCTAGATCCCCTTATTTTCAAAGTGATTTTCTCCAGATGGGGCACTCCACAGATAGATCTCTTTGCAGCCCCAGACTATCACCAACTTCCTCTCTTTTGCTGCAGACCCCCAGCCTCGGGCTCAGTCCCCCTGGATGCTCTGGTTCTGAATTGGGAAGGGAAGTTCCTGTATGCTTTTCCCCCCTTCCCTCTCCTATTCAAGGTGCTAGTCAAGATCAGGTCTCACCGTGCAAAGCGATTCTGATCGCTTCAAACTGGGCCAGACAGCCCTGGTATCCACTGTTGCTGTCCTTAGCAGTCCACTTTCCCCTGTCTCTTCCCTGGAATTACAACCTGTTGACATCCTCTCGGGGAAGGATTTGGTATCCGAATCTCAAATCTCTCAAACTCAAGGCCTGGCTCTTGAAGAGTTAGAGTTTGCCGATCTGCACCTCTCTCAAAGGTGTTCTGGATATTCTTAAGGCTTCTTGAAAGCCTTCCACCAGAAAGACTTACAACTCCAAATGGAAAAGGTTCACTATTTGGTGCTCTGGTAAGCATATTTCTCCAAAATCTGCTGGGTTGCCTACAGTCCTGGACTATGTGGTTCATTCTCAATGGCTTGGGACTCAGACCAGCTACACTTAAAGTACATTTGGCAGCTGTTTCTGCCTTTTTGTCAGTAGGCAAGCCCTCTTCTCTATCAGCCCATCCTGTATTTTGCAAATTCTTCAAGGGATTGTTGCACACCAATCCTCCCTTCAGGGACCCTGCTCCTACTTGGGACCTTAATGTTTGCATTGCTCAGCTTATGCAACCCCCCTTTGAGCCTTTGTCCTCTGCAGAACTTAAGTACTTTACTTGGAAAACTGTGTTTCTGGTAGCCATTACCTCTGCCAGGCGCATCAGTGAATTGCAAGCCCTGTCAGTGGAGCCTGATTTCATCTCTTTCCATAGAGATAAAGTGGTCCTAAGAACTAACAGGAAGTTTTTGCCTAAGGTGATTTCAGATTTCCACCTTAATCAGTCTGTCTCTCCCTGTTTTCTTTACTGACCATTCCTCCTCTGGGGAGAGGAGGTTGCACAGCCTGGACGTAAAAAGAGCCCTTAGCTACTACATAGAGCACACCAAGGGTCACAGGTTTGAGTCCCCCCAGTTGTTCCTCACTTATTGGGAGGTCTGTAAGGGCAAACCTGCCACTAAAAGATCTATTGCCAGGTGGATTGTCTCTTGTATACAATTCTGCTATGAGAAATTGGGTAGATCCCCACCCTCAGGCCTGAGGGCTCACTCTACTGGAGGTACAGCTGCTACCCTGGCTGCTGCCAGGGATATTCCTATCTTAGAAATCTGTCAAACAGCCACCTGGAAAACAGTCCATACATTCACCAAGCATTACTCTCTGGATATCCAGGCTAGGAGTGATGCTCGGTTTGGCACAGCAGTACTTCAGAGCCTTTTCCCAAAGTAGGTTCTGTCCCTCCTCCTTGGAGGTACTGCTTGGTAGTCTGCATATGTCAGAATACAGCAAGACTTCATGTTGTTTGAAGAAAAAAGTACTCACCTTAGTAATGTTTGTTCTAATGGAGTCTTGCTGTATTCTGACCTCCCCCGCCTCCCCTCTCAGAACCTGGTTTTTGGGATGTGGGTGGGCAGGAGCAGTGTTGGCACCTAGAGGTGCGCTTTTCTCACTCTCCTTTATTTTGAGTGTGTGTTGTGTTTTGTTTTTTGGGTTTCCTGGCTTGAGTCTTTGCTTTGAAGCCAAAAAACCCTTTTTTAACAAATTTAGTTGCCAGTTGGCTAGTGTGAGTTTACAGTTTCCACACAGAACGCCTACTGAGTATAGCTCGTAAAGATCTGACGGTTGGAGTTTAAACAACAGCAGAAAGAGGCTTCAACTGAGCTCGAGCTCAGAGTTCCATGCCCTGCATGGAAAGTTAACTCTTTGTTCTCCGGGGCAGTTCAAAGGTTGGTGATCACTGCATATGTCAGAATGCAGCAAGACTCCATTAGAAGAAACAACATTACTAAGGTGAGTAATTTTTTCTTTCTGTCCACAACCCACAGTCAGACAACTCGCCCTCCTCCTCAACCTCCACCCTGCCCCCATCCTTTCATTTTAGGGCCATTAACCTAACTAACACCATCAAACTACTAAAGTCTCTACAGGCTAAAGGAAGTCCTGGCAGTGATGGGCTGTACCCTGCTTTCCTCAGACTCATCTCACCAGCGGTTACTAAACCTCTCACCTACATCTTCAATCTTGCCCTCAGCACAGCTACTGTACCAGACTCTTGGAAGCATGCCAATGTTGTGCCAAGTTTCAAAGCTGGTGATCCCCTATCTCCAGACAATCGCAGGCCCATCTCCCTCTTCCCCCATCTAAGCAAACTGCTTGAAAAAATCATACATGCCCAACTATCCGAGCACCTGGAAAAACACAAACTCCTGTGTCCCCTTCAACATGGCTTCAGCAAGCAACATAGTACCTCATCTGCTCTGGCCATCTTCACCAATCACGTACTGAGGAATATGGACCAGGTAAAAACCCATGGATGCAGTCTTCATTGATCTGTCAAAAGCATTTGACCTGGTCAACCACCAACTCCTCCACTCAACATTGCCACGATTTGGCTGCTCCCCCAGACCTGCTGCCTGGTTCCACAGCTACCTATCAAACAGGTCTCAGTCGGTTACCGTTGGAACAACATCCTCTGCTCCCCTCCCGGTACTCACCGTGGTCCCCCAGGGCTCCATACTTGGGCCTCTGCTCTTCTCCATGTTCATAAATACACTCCACAGGGACAGCCTTAGCTGTAATGCTCTCCTGTATGTTGATGATCTAGTCTTGTATCACAGCGACAAATCAGTTGACTCTATCTCCTCTGCCCTCACACATAACTACGGCTCTTCCCACCAGTGGTTCCTCTCAAACAAACTCCTAGTTAATAAAAAGAAGACTAAGTCCATGATCTTTGGCTCTAAACCCTTCCTAACCAAGGCCGCCAAAACCAATTCCTCCTTTCTGGTACTCACCCCAGATGGCCCTCCCCTTGAAAATGTCACATCTTGTAAATACTTAGGTGTCACCCTTGACCCCTCCCTCTTCTTCTCTGAACATGTCAATCATACCATGCAAAGAATCCACCTAAAGTTGGACTTTGCATACTGACACAAACATTACTTGTGTGCTGAAGCACGCCTTGCCATCGCACAAGGAAACCTATTACCCCTCCTAGACTACTACTTCCTGGTCTACTCATGCCTATCCTGTACTCTGCTTTCACAGCCAAACATGTCCTACAACTGTATATGTCGTTTTGTCCTCTTAGCCCCTTCCTACTCCCATCACTGCTCTCTCTACCAGTCCTTAAGGTGGCTGATATTACAAGGTCGCTTTGACTATGCTATGGGCAGCGTATGCTCTGAAACCAGCATCTGTCCCCGTATTCACCCCTGTTGACAGATAGGGTGGCCTCTAGGAATCTCATGGCTTCCTCAGTCTCCCCCCCCCCGCTAAAAGTACTCTGCTTCACCACCTCTATGGAAAATCAAGTTTTCTCTACCGCAGTTCCCTCCCTATGGAACAAGCTGCCCCTGTCCGTTCACTCATCTGCCACCCACCGAGCTTCTTTTCTTTTTTTTTTGCGCCTCATTTCTTTATTGAATTTTTCCAAAATACAAGACAAACTAGACATACAATACATACATACCAAACACACTATAACTTATATACAACAAGATCCTTTACCATCAGTTAATTACAACTTAATACAGAGGAGAAAAGAAAAGGGAGAAAAAAAAAACTCTTGAACTGCACATCAAACCATACAGAAGGGACCATTTATGAGACTGTTCACATTATACTCCAATTAATCATAAGGATTAGGGACTTCTCACTTCCCAGACCTAGCCCCGTGAGCTTCTAGGGAGGGTACTGATATAGCCTCACCCCCATCCTTCTCTCAACACTATAGTATCCGCTACTGACATGGACGCCAAGTAGGGCTGCCATGTACTATAGAACAGCTCCTCCTCTTTTTTTTTTTTTATGACATAAGTCAGTCTTTCCAAACTAAGTGCCTGCAAGATTAGGGCTTTCCACTGGGGTATAGTAGGTTGTACAGTAGATACCCAAGTTTTGAGAATACAGTGTCTTGCCATAAACAGTACCACCCGTAACCATCTCTGAGCAGGTATCCATTCCTCTCCTCCCACACTTTCCACCCCAAATAATAGCAGTAGTGGAGACATTGAGAGTTGTCTTCCCATAATACCCCTTAGCTCATCTAGCACTTCCTTCCACCAAGCTTTTAAACAAAACCCTGAAAGCCTGGCTCTTCATGGCTGCAAACTTTCACTACAACATGCAAAGACGCTGTAGCCTAGAAATACATGCTGTTCCATGAACAAGCAGCACTTAATTCTTCTACCCCTTGTCTGATCCTGCTTTCCTTACCCTGTCCTTACTTTCACTGCACTCATGACCATAAATGTTGTTGACCTACCTAAATCTGCACTGTGCAGCACTACCCCTTTGTTTGTTAATTTCTATATCCATTGTCTCTATGGGTAGCGCTTACTGTTCTGTTATTACAAAGAGTAATGTTTTGCTTCTCCTGCAAGTTACCCTGAACCTTGTAATTGTATACTGCTAATGTGTGTAACCTGTATTGCTGCTGTCCCGGAAAACTGTATGGAAACTGTAATGCAAAATTTGTATACTGTTATTGTATGTAACCTTTACCATCTGTCTTATTGCTTGTCATTACTTATTACACACTGTCCTATGCAACCAAGTTAATTACTGTATAATTTTCCTCCCCACCACTGCAAGCTGGATGCACATTGTACTGTATCCCGTATGTACTTTATGTATTGGTGCTCTTGTTGCCACTGCGTGGCCTGGGTCGTGACTGAAAACAGTTCTCTGGATCAGTGCACCTACCCGGTTACTAAAGACATAAATAAATTAAAACATGGGCTAGATTTATGGTTAAGATCGAGAAAATAAAAAATATATAGTGCACTACATAGGAAGCACCAAGAAAATCAGGTTTAACACATAAACAAATATTTTAACTGCATCAGGAAACTTGCTTTTTTGTAAAGTTATGTTTTTGTTGACTCTGCTGCTTTAATTTTAAAAAGACAAAAAAGCATCTGCAAATTAGACTACAAATGGCAAGCAGATACCCCCTGTAAAAATGTTACGTTTGTCACACGCGAGGAGACAAAATTAGTCTGATACAAGAGGTTGCATTGTTTAGTGTATTCTTTTTTTTAAATCTTAAAGGAATATTTGTTACTCAGTGAATTTTAGGCAATACAATGAAGCTTTACTAGATTCTGCAGTAATATGAAATGGCCATAGTAACTCTGTTTGTATGTCAGTGCATCATGTGACCGCTGATTTGGTGTGGTTTATTCTTTTGGAAGGATACAGTGGCGGTGAATGATCGCTGGGGGAGTAACATCCGCTGCAAACATGGTGGATTCTACAACTGTGATGACAAATACAGTCCAGGCACACTTCAGCCTCACAAGTGGGAGATGTGCACTTCAATTGACACTTGGTCTTGGGGATACAGGAGAACAATGAGAGCAATGGAACTTCAGAGTGTCAAATCCATTTTATCTGTAAGTGCTGTAATTAAAAAAAAAAAAAAAAAAAAAGAGGTCATAAAGCTTCATGTGACTTAGTTCAAAGAAACAGTTACTTATCAACTCACTGTGTGTGTTCTTTAGCTCATGGTACACATAATAAACCGAAACAACTTTGAAAGATAAAAAGGTTAACCTGACAATAGCATTACAGATGATTTGGGGCATAAGGGCTTTTGTCCATCTAGTCTGCCTTATTTTCTTACCATGTTTTACTGGTTTCTGTTGGGTGAATGCAGTTTTTTGAAATACTGAAGTACAAGGACAGCTCAAAGAATTATCTATTGGTTTACATTTTGTGCATGGGATATGCAGTGGCCTGACTCGGAATATGCAGTTTCAAATAACATGAAGTCTTGCTATATTATGACAATTGCAGTGAGACCCAATCTTCGAACTGCTCCGGAGGTGAAATAGTTAACTTTCCATGCAGGCATGGAACTTTGAGCGCGAGCTCGGTTAGAAACTCTGTCTCTTGTTGCTCAAACACAAACTGTCAGATTCTTTACTCCGCCTCACTGAACAGTCGCTCCGGAGATTTCTCCTTCTGCTCGGTTCATTTTGTCGGTCAAAAGTATTATTTTTCGTTCTTTTGACCGAAATTAAACCGCAACCGGTCGGTTCAAGCTCTGTCTGTGGTAATGTAAGTACTAGATAGGATTTACATTTTTCTTCTGTTTGGAACTTGTAAACGTATTATCGGTTCGGTTTTGAACCGATCAGGTTGTTTTTAAAAGCATTACTAGTCCTTCTAGAGTGCGGTTCCCGGTTCTTATCGGTTCAAAAAAAAACGGATTTCATTACGTTTTTTTCCATGACCCGTGACACGGTTGGGAACCGATAAGAGAGTCTTGCTTAACGGATTGCTATAAAAGGGCAAGTTTGGTTAGGCTGGCACCATGTCTGAGAAACCCAAAAGAAAAACCGGGCCCACTGGGTTTCAGCACTGTAGTGTTTGTGGGAAGCCTTTGCTCAGGCTGACCCCCACACCACTTGTGTCTATTGTCTGGGGTTTGACCACCTCAATTCAGACTGCCAGATTTGTAAGAATTTCCCTGCTGCCACCATAGAAAGAGAGTTGGTAGGCTCAGGAAAGGAGGCCAAAAGTCCGTTGACCCAGATGGCAGCCGGTTCGGTTCAACGAAGCGGAGGAGTGCTCCCTCTGACCAGGGCGATACTTCACTCGGGCAAGCAGAAAGAGCCGGCTCTGAGGGCGGTTCCAGCAAAAGGACTAGAAAGTCAGCTGGTTCGGGCAAAAGTCCTCTCTCAACCACTGAGGAAATAGCTAAAGCAATTCAAATTGTACAGTCTCTGTCTCGAGTTCCGACCGAACCGACACCATCAGGGGACGATGCCAGTTCCACCAGTTCAAGATTATGATTTTGAGGATTTTTATGAACTGGAGGAGGGGAAGAGGAATATGAGGAGAGTGAGGTGGCTTTGAAAGTCTGGATGTGCCCATTGAACGGACATCTCTCCAGACAGACCTTTAGGGTTTCTCCTCCCAGGCTCTCTGAGTCCCTTCTCATTTCATGTTTTATAAAAAAGTTGTTGAAACTCTCCAGCTCCCTGTTGAGAAACTGTTGATGATCAAGAGAGCCTGATTATGTAGAAATGATGGATATTCCAGAGTCTAGGAGACTGTCTATTCCTCTGCATAAATCTTTTGGAAGCAGACAGTAAGGTTTTACAAACTCCTAACACTATACCTCCTGTGGATAAGAGGATGGACAAGAGGTATACTTTGTCAGGCTCTGATCACGGAGTTCTCTCACAACAATGCAGCCATGTGGGGTAGTGCAGGCTGCAGCCTGTGACAAGGCAAATATTCCCTAGCTTCCTCCCGAAAAGGACTCCAGGAGGATTGATGCTATGGCAAAGAAACAGTACATGGCAGCATCCTTGGGACTCAGACAGGCAAATTACATGGCTTATGCCGCTAGATACCAGAAATCCAGATGGGATACTGTGTTGGCTCTAGCAAAACAGGTCCCTGACCAGTTCGCCAGGGAGCTGGAACAGGTAGCTATGGACGGTATTGAGGCATCCAAGGTGCAGTTTCATGCTGCAGTAGACTCTAATTATGTTTCATCAAGAGTCATGGCTACATCTGTGGCACTTCGCAGAATGGCTTGGCTCAGATATACTACCCTGTCACAGGATACCCAGTCTAAGGCCATGGATTTTCCTGTTGTGGGCAATTCTCTGTTTGGGGAGCAAACAGAGAATTACATGAAGAAGATGGATGAATATAGGACCACCTATAGGAGTGCACAGGCTAAGGAAAAGCAGGCCACTCCTCAAAAGCAGCTACCCAAGGGCAGGGAGGCCATTTCATAGGCCTTTTTACCAAGCCCAGGCCTCCTCTTCTGCCTATGCTCAGAGGGGGTTCTTTAGAGGGAGAGGCAGACGGGGGTCAAGCAGGCCTGCTTCCAACCCTCAGCCCAAAGTTCCTGCCAAGCAGGCACCCTGATGGGGTAGCCAGGGCCGATTCTCATCTACCAGTAGGGGGCAGGCTGGCTTACTTTGTCCAGGACTGGAAGTCTCTAACGTCAGACAAGTGGGTCCTGGAAGTAGTAAGCCAGGGACTGGTTCTCAGCTTCAAAAAATTTCCGAAGATGAGAGCCAGATCTTTTCCACCTGCAACTCCATCAGAGGCACTGACCCTTGAGGCAGAGGTCTCTACCCTCCTGGCTCTCAGAGCCGTGGAAAGGGTTCCACCCCTACACCAGGGCAAAGGTTTGTACTCCAGGTACTTCCTTACCCCAAAAAAGTCAGGAGAATGGCAGCCCATCCTGGATCTCAGATACTTAAACAAGCACCTTTTAAAACCAAAATTCAAAATAGTGACTCTGGGAATTATTCTACCCTCTCTAAGGCCAGGGGACTGGTTAGTGTCCCTGGACCTCAAGGATGCCTACTTCCATATTCTCATCAGAAGCTCCCACGAAGTACCTCAGGTTGAGTTGCCTTCAGGCCATTACCAGTTCAGAGCAATGCCTTCGGCCTCACCTCTGCTCCAAGGGTATTCACCAAATGCCTGGCAGTAGCAGTTGCCTATTTAAGAAGGCAAAAGATTGCCATCTTTCCTTACCTGGATGACTGGCTCATAGTAGGCCAGTCCCCAGACCAGGTCAACTTACATCTTCAGATAACGCAGCAACTGCTTTCCTCTCTAGGTTTCCTTCTGAATCTCTCAAAGTCAGTTCTAGAGCCTGTCCAGCTTCTCACCTTTATAGACGCAGAGCTGAACACACAGGAAGCCAGGGCCTTCCTTCCCCTGGACAGGGCAAAGACCTTAGTCTCCCTGGCCTCCTCATTCACCCTGCAGGTCTCTCGACCATCAAGGCATTTTCTGCAGCTCCTAGGATACATGGCTGCTTCTACAGCAGTAGTGCAAGGAGCACGATTTCAGATGAGGGACATCCAGTTCCATTTGAGAGCTTTTTGGTCTCAAAGAAGGGATCCTCTTACCAAGTTGATCCCAGTAACTCGAACCCTGATCCAAGCCTTACAGTGGTGGCAGGATCAGAGCAACCTGAGACAAGGGGTTCCTTTTGTCACTCAGTCTTACTCTCTGATCCTTACTACAGATGCATCCCTCTTTGGGTGGGGAGCTCACATGGGCGACCTCACTACCCAGGGACTGTGGTCCCCCCAGGAATCTCAGCTCCACATCAACCTGTTGGAGCTCAGAGCAGTTTTTCTAGCACTTCAAGCCTTCTCCAAATCTGTTCAGAACAAAATTGTACGGGTCAGAACAGACAACACCACTACAATGTGGTACATCAACAAGCAAGGAGGCACTCGGTCTACAACCTTGTGCACCGAAGCCATGAAGTTGTGGTCTCTGGCTTACTCCCTGAACACTTCCCTTACGGCAGTTCACCTCCCAGGCAAGGACAGTGTCCTGGCAGATGCTCTCAGCAGGATTTCTCAGGGCATCATGAGTGGTCACTGGCTCCACTGGTCCTGGGAGTAATTTTTGCCAGATGGGGCACCCCGCAGATAGATCTTTTTGCAGCCCCAGACACTCACCAACTTTCCCCTCTTTTGCTGCAGGCCCCCAGTGTTGGGCTGAGTCCCTCTGGATGTCCTAGTCCTCAATTGGGAAGGGAAGTTTCTATATGCCTTTCCTCCCTTCCCTCTCCTGTTCAAAGTGCTAGTCAAAATCAGATCCCAATCCTGCACGGTCATTCTGATTGCTCCAGATTGGGCCAGACAACCCTGGTATCCACTCTAGCTGTTCTTAGCAGTCCATCTTCCCCTCTGTCTTCCCAGGAATCACAATCTGTTAACCTATGCCCAGGGGAGGGTTTGGTATCCGGACCTCAAATCTCTCAATCTCAAGGCTTGGTTCTTGAAGAGTTAGAGTTTGCTGATCTGCACCTTTCTCAAGGTGTAATGAATATATTGAAGGCTTCTAGGAAGCCTTCCACCAGGGCTACTTACAATTCCAAATGGAAAAGATTTTCCATATGGTGCTCGGAAAAGCATATTTCCCCAGATTCTGCTGATTTACCTACAGTCCTGGTTTATATGGTCCACTTTGGGACTGAGACCAGCTACCCTGAAGGTACATTTGGCAGCTGTGTCTGCTTTTATTTCAGCAGGTAAACCCTCTTCTCTTTCAGCTCATCCTGTAATTTCCAAGTTTTTTAAAGGGTTGCTTCATACCAACCCTCCATTCAGGGATCCTGCCCCTGCCTGGGATCTTAATGTTTGCATTGCTCAGCTTATGCAACCCCCCTTTGAGCCCTTGTCTTCAGCTGAGGTTAAGTACTTGACTTGGAAGACTGTGTTTCTGGTAGCCATCACCTCTGCCAGACGCATAAGTGAATTACAGGCGTTGTCAGTGGAGCCGAATTTTACCTCTTTTCATAGAGATAAGGTGGTCCTCCGGACTAGCAGGAAGTTCCTACCTAAGGTGGTTTCAGATTTCCACCTTAATCTATTTCTCTTCCAGTGTACTTCACTGACCATTCCTCCTCTGGTGAGAGGAGGTTGCACAGCCTAGACGTGAAGAGAGCCCTTAGTTACTACATAGAGCGTACCAAGGGTCACAGGTTTGACTCCCTCCAACTGTTCCTCACTTATGGTGAGGTTGGTAAAGGGAAGCCTGCCACTAAAAGATCCATTGCCAGGTGGATTGTCTCTTATATCCAATTCTGTTATGAAAAGCTGGGAAAAGTTCCTCCCTCAGGCCTGAGGGCTCACTCTACCAGAGGTACAGCTGCTTCTCTGGCTGCTGCCAGGGACATCCCTAGTCTAGAGATATGTCAAGCAGCTACTTGGAAAACAGTTCACACTTTTAGCAAGCATTACTCCTTGGGCATCCAAGCTAGGAGTGATCCTCGGTTTGGCACAGCCGTGCTTCAGAGCCTATTCCCTAAGTAGGTTCTATCCCTCCTCCTTGGAGGTACTGCTGTGTAGTCTGCAGTTGTCATAATATAGCAAGACTTCATGTTGTTTGAAGACAAAACTACTCACCTTAGTAATGTTGTTTCTTCTAATGGAGTCTTGCTATATTATGACCTCCCTCCCTGCCTGCCCCGCTCAGAACCTCCTTTTGGGACGTGGGTGGGCAGTACAGTGTTGGCACTTCATTGATGCCCACTTGGTTGTTTTTCACCCTTCCCTTTTTTGGGGTGAATTAGTGTTGTGTTTTTCATTTTTTGAGTCTCCTGACTTGAGTCTTTGTGTTGAGACCAAAAAATGTGTGTTTATATTAGTAGCCAGTTGGCTAGTGTAGGTTTACAGCTTCCACACAGAGCCTTAGTGAGTTTTAGCTCGTAAAGATCTGACAGTTTGTGTTTGAGCAACAACAAACAGAGTTTCTAACCGAGCTCGAGCTCAAAGTTCCATGCCTGCATGGAAAGTTAACTATTTCACCTCCGGAGCAGTTCGAAGATTGGGTCTCACTGCAATTGTCATAATATAGCAAGACTCCATTAGAAGAAACAACATTACTAAGGTGAGTAATTTTTTCTTATTTGCAAGTGCCAGGGTGCAAGATCATAACCACAAGTGTTACAGCGTCAAGTGAGTTATGATTCCAGAAAAAAAAAATCACAGTTGACATCAGTTACACAAAATTTCTTAGAAATTTTCATTTGAGGACATTATATTTGTTTTTACTGGACATTATATTTGTTTTTACTGAACATTTGCATTCTTGCAGATTCTTTGACTCTTAGACTGCAGGGTCCAGATGTTCAGAAGTGTGCACAGGTGCAGTCTTTATGCTGCACCATTTGCACTTGTGCTCTTCCCACAGCCTGCTATATTCTGTGCCATCTGAATAAAGGGTGGACAGCACGCAGCACAAACAGGTGTAGTGAATGCAATGTGGAGCAGTCATGCTGCATTTCACATAGCAGTAAGGACAGCACAGCCCATGAATGGATGGCTCACAAAGGTGCTGCTCTGTCCAGGGCACCAGGTATGAAGCTGCACACTGCGGATGGCTGTGGGTGGGAAGAGGGGGAACCAAGGACAGACACACAACACAGTTGCGTCGGTATCAAAAATAACTTTAATATCAAATGGCAACAGGCCTTAAAAACAAAGGGTAGCTCTGGGTGCCAAACATGAATAAAATATAGAGCAATAAATTAAAACACATATAAGAAAACCTCTTTAAAGCCGTAATGAAATTAATATTCTACAACAATAAAAGGCTCCCAGAGATCGTACTTCAAGGGACTGGCAGGACCTAAGGTTGACATCAGCAGTCAAAGGCCAGACTGAAGAGGTGGGCCTTTAGCCTCCCCTCAAACACCTTTATCAAGGGGGCCTCCTGGACTGCAGGAGGAAGCAAGTTCTACAGCGTCAGCTGAGAGACACTAAAAGCATGATCTCCCGAGGTCTTGAGCCAGACCCTGGGAATGTCCAGGAAGCCCCTCGAAGAGGAGCGGAGGGAGCGAGCAGAGGACACCGGTGTCAGGAGCTCAGATAGTTAACCAGGACCCAGCCCGTATAGGGCCTTAAAGATGGGAAGACCCACCTTGAAAAGGACCCTCCACCTGACCGGCAGCCAGTGCAGAGCATGCAGGACCGGAGTCACATGACTGGACCTAGAAAGGCCTGTCAGCAACCTGGCCACTGGGTTCTGCACTAGCTGCAGTCTGCGGAGGGTCCCTCCCATGACCCCGAAGTACAGGGCGTTGTAGTAGTCAAGCCTGGAAGTCACAAAGGCATGCACTAGTGTCAGCAGGCCCTCGAGCGGAATGAGGGGCTTAGTCCGGGCAATGTTCCGTAAGTGGTAAAAACCACTGCTGACTATAGATGACACCTGATCTTCAAAGATCAATCTGCAGTCAAGAATCACGCCCAGATTTCACACCTCAGAGAAACCACCAGCGGCACAGACCCTAGAACAAGTCCAGAGTCCACCCCTGGTGGCAACCTATCACACCTGCAACCAGGCTCGATCATCAGCACTTCAGTCTTAGCCGCGTTGAGTCTAAGCCAGCTGGAAGGTATCCAGTCATTGATTTTAGCCAGACAGCTGTTGAGTACAGTACGTCAACAGCTCTTGATGTTCCAGGTGCAAAGGACAAATACAGTTGGGTGTCATCTACATAGCAGTGAAACTCCACGCTGTATTGTCGAATGATCTCGCTCAGGGGAAGCATATACACTGCGAACAAGATCAAACCCTGAGGCACTCCACAGGACAGAGGCACTGGGGAAGAGGAGAAATTCCCCATCACCACCCGCTGTACCCTGTCTGAGAAATAGGACTCAAACCATTTGATGACTGACCAGTGAGTCCACAAAACTTAGAGTAGATCAAGAAGCATGATGTGATCCACAGTGTCAGAAGCTGAAGAGAGATCGACGAGCACAAGAACTGACCTGTCTCCTCTATCTTTAGCCCTGAGCAGATCATTATGTACTCTTACTAGAGCAGTTTCAGTGCTATGCCTGCCCCGAAAACCTGTCTTGAAAGGCTCATAGATATCCGACCCTCTGGGTCAACACCCTTTAAGGTGCGATTGCTCGCCGTCTCTACAGGGGAAGGACTTCTGGGGGGGGGGTCAATTTGAAATCCACGGTGCAGTGATCAGACCAAACGACCTGATCAATCTTGAGGTTATTAATCTCAAGACCCAGCTGAAACACCAGATCGAGTATGTGGCCATGCTGGTGGGTAGCAGCAGCAGCCGCTTGAGACAGGCCCAGTGATTGCATCAACTGGAGGAAGTCGTAACCGAAATGCCAGGATTCGTTGTTAACCAATGCACTGAAGTCTAATGGATTAAACACCTGGCGGACTCCAACACCTGGTCAACAATGAAGTCCGCTAATAAACAGTTGTATAGTAATGCAGGGTAGGGTGAGTAAATCAGGCGACACCGTGTGACAGAGTAGAGTAGGACCCTGTTCCATTTGTTTTGGAGAAAGTATTTAAATGCAAGTATCTGTATTCTTTCCTTTTCTCTCTTCTCTGTCTGGTTGTGCAAATAAATTTTCCTGTGAGACTTAGGACTTGATCAACCTGAACAGTCTCGCAAATTCTTTGCCTCTCACTGTCTCTCTGTTGTCTCTTGCTGTCTGTTTTCCCCCCTTGCAGATCTACATCTGGTAATATAAGAATATGTGTAAATCAATATATGGAAATTAAACTGATAATGGGATCACGTTTGTATAGAAAATATCTGGTGTTACTGTTGAAATGTATATATGTATTTATTTATGATTTGAGACGACTGTAGAAAACTAGAGGTCACTTGAGTACAAATGTCTCAACCTTTTGCAGGTGCTGTGGGGACTTCAGGAAGCTCACTGTTCTAGCAGATCCTGCCCGAAATTGACGAGAACAAAGTGATTTGCTAGAACAGGATGCTTGCTAAGGATGGGGGTTGAAAAGCCTTATAAAATAGCTAAGCTGCAATTGCAGAGAGTTTTTTTTGTTTTGGAAGAACAAGAGAGAGAGTTTTACAAGAAAGATTTATTTTTTCACTTTCTCTATACATAGTTATTCTGAACAAGTTTAATTTTTTTATGTTACTGCAACTGCAAATAAATAGTTCTGTTGAATTCTGCAACTGCTCTTGGTTTTCCCTATGCTTCCTGACCTGTGCCTCGATGACACACTGCAGCAGATGTGGCTGCGCTGAAGGCAGCCTCATGGCGCTGCCAGTTACAAGCGCAGAGTCACCACGTGGACTGCCACACTTATCTCCTCCAACCTTACCAATTACCTCAGGTGGTCATCCCGACCCGTGAATGTCTGGCTGCCTGCACTGTTCCACAGTTCGCTGTACACCTATAGACAGAAAGAAAAAGAACTTAGCCAGCTGTACACACTGGATGGGGATACAAGTCCTGCCCATTGTACGTTACCGCTGTAAAACCAGCCAGCATATGCACCACAGTGCCTCTCGGGGAGAACGGGTGACTAACTCTCACAATGGACTGGACATGACGCACCATGGACAGCACTGTGGACCCCTACACTAGAGGAGTGCATGGCCATGGCTGCCCCATGCAGCACATGCACTAGCCCGGCAATGGACTACACACACACACACACACCATCAGCAGGCATGGCAGAGGTACGCCACTGGCACAGGCATCGGCAGTACAGTGTCGCAGTCTGCGGGTCAGTGTCTTGTCCTGGGGGCATGGAGGGGTGCCCACACACACACACACACCACAGCCACTGACCATGCATCACGTGCCATGCCAAACTCTGGTGTGCCTGACATATACTTCCAGAATCCTCCCTGGGTTGCAGCAGGGACAGGGCAGATGACACACATGGGCACACAACACAGCTGCACAAGTTTGGGAACAGCAGGGGGCACTGTGTGCAGACCCCTTGATGCACAATACTGCTGCTGTGGTGTACATGGGAGGATGCAGGACCCACCATGCCACCTGTCAGCACAACACTGGTATATGATGCACTGTGTCTGGACATGGCTGATATCTCTGTCACTGGTGCAGCCTAGGTAGAGTGTGGCCAGAGTGGAGGTGGCCACTGGGATACTCTGACATATTCATGTGGGCCCAGCGACCCTGTATACCCTGACAGTCACAGCATGTAGCAGCCGTACCTTGCCTGGCTGAGGCTGATGGGTCACTGTAGCCACTGTAACGGTGGCAGCACAGTACCATGGTAGTCCAGTGACACTGCCTGCATGTAAGTCCATGTTACCCCATGGCCAGCCCCAGTGATTGGCCTCCCATGAGACACTACCCAGTTGTGCCCCTCCAACTCTACTCCGACAGTGGGTATGTTCACCACTACAGGGCTCATGCAGAACACTGGTCACATGGCCCTACCACAGCCAACGTGTGACCATTGGTCCCATTTGCATTGAGATTGCCATAGCCGAGTCAGCAGTGTGTCCCCAGTCCCCAACACTTTTGTGGCCTGATGCATGCATGCATGGTCCTGAACATGCATCGCCCACCCGAGGCCTCACTGTACACGATCCTATGCCAGTATCCAAACAACATGAAGTCTTGCTGTATTCTGACAATTATAGTGATTCCCAACCTTTGAACTACCCGGAGAACTAAGGGTTAACTTTCCATGCAGGGCATGGAACGCTGAGCTCGAGCTCGGTTGAAGTCTCTGTCTGGAGTGTTTTGAACCTAAACTGTCAGATTCTTTACTCTGCCTCACTGAACGGTCGCTCCGGAGATTTCTTCTTCAGCTCGGTTCAAAGTCTGTTAAAGTTTTTCAGTTTTCGTCGGTTTAAGCCGGAAAAAAGTATCCGCATAGTCGGTTCAGTCTCTGTCTGTGGTGCCGTGAGTACTAGATAGGAATTGTTTTATATTTTCTGTGTGGAACTTGTAAAACTGCAGTCAGTTCGGCAGAACCGACTATTTGTTTGTGAATTTTACTTTATTTAGTGTGTGGTTACCGATTCTTATCGGTTCTAAAAAAAACTGTGTTTTCAACCAGTTTTTTCCAATACTCGTGACGCGGTTAGGAACCGATAAGGGAGTCTTGCCTGGCGGTTGCTGAAAAAAGGGTAAGTTTGGTTAGGTTGGCCATGTATGAGAAACCCAAGAAAAAAACCAGGCCCACTGGGTTTCAACACTGCAGTGAGTGTGGGGAGGTCTTTGCTAAGGCCGATCCCCACACCACCTGTGTTTATTGTCTGGGGTTTGACCACCTCGATTCAGACTGCCAAATCTACCTTCGAGAAAAGATTAGGTAGACTGAGGGAAAAGGAGGCCGAGAAGTCCGCTTACTGGGATGGCCAGCCTGGTTCGGTTTCGACTGAACCTGAAGTAGTGCCCTCTGAGCAGGACGATACTTCTTCGGGCAAAAGGAGAGCCGATTCTGAGGGATCGGTTCTGACAAAAAGAAAGCGCAAAGATAAATCGACCGGTTCGGATCCAGAGGTTCATGTTCCAACCGCCGAAGAGATAGCCAGGGCGATTCAAATTGTGGAATCGCTCCGTCCGGTTTTGACCAACCCGGCTCCATCTGGCAGGGGTTCGGTTTGGTTGGTTCCCCTGGTTCAAGAGTATACCCTTGAAGAATTTTATGAACCGGAGTTTGAAGAGGAAGGGGAATTTGAGGATTTTGATGCAAGTGAAGGTCTGGATTTGCCTGTGGAACCGGACATCTCCCCAGGCAGACCATCAGGTGTTTCCCCTCATAGGCTTTCTGAGTCCCCTTCCCATTTTATGTTTTACAGGAAAGTGGCTGAAACCCTCCAGCTTCCTTTGGAGGAGGCTGTGGAAGATCAAGAAAAGACTGATTATATAGAGATGATGGATATCCCAGAGTCCAGGAGACTGTCTATTCCCTCCATAAATCTTTTGGGAAACAGACACAAAAAATCTTAAAATCTCCTAACACTATACCTCCTGTGGATAAAAGAACGGACAAGAGGTATACACTCTCAGGCTCAGACACGGAGTTCTTATATCAGCAATGCAGCCATGTCGGGGTAGTGCAGGCTGCTGCCTGTGACGAGGCAAATATTCCCTTGGCTTCACACCCCCCTGACAAGGACTCCAGGAAGATTGATGCCATGGCAAAGAAGCAGTACATGGCATCTTCTTTGGGACTCAGGCAGGCGAATTGCATGGCCTATACAGCCAGGTACTAGAAGTCCAGGTGGGACACTGTACTGGCACTGGCTAAACAGGCCTCCCCCCAGCTAGCCAAGGAGCTGGAAGCGGTGGCTGCAGATGGGATTGAGGCATCTAAAGTGCAGTTCATGCTGCTGTGGACTCTAATGATGTCTCATCAAGAGTCATGGCTACATCTGTGGCTCTTTGGAGGATAGCTTAACTCAGATGCACCAGCCTCTCTCAGGACACCCAGGCTAAGGCTATGGATTTTCCTGTAGTGGGTAATTCTCTGTTTGGGGAGCAGACAGAGAGTTACATGAAGAAAATGGACGAGTACAGGACCACTTACAGAAGTGCTCAGACCAAGGAAAGGCAGGCAACTCCTCAAAGGCAGCAGTCTAGGGGCAGGGGCAGGCCTTTTCAAAGGCCTTTTTACCAAGCACAGGGCTCTTCTTCATTTTCGCAGAGGGGGTTCTTCAGAGTGAGAGGCAAAAGGGGGATGAGCAGGCCTGCATTCACCCCTCAGCCTAAAGCCCCTGCCAAGCAGACACTCTGATGGTTCTGCCCAGGTCGACTCTCCGATTCCAGTAGGGTGCAGGCTGGCTTACTTTGTCCAGGATTGGATGCCTATTACATCAGACAAGTGGGTCCTGGAAGTAGTAAACCAGGGACTGGTTCTCAGCTTCAAAAAATTTCCAAAGGTGAGAGCCAGAACTTTTCCACCTGCAAATCTTTCGGAAACCCTTGCCTTAGAGGCAGAGGTTTCTTCTCTCCTAGCTTTAAGAGCTATAGAGAGAGTACCTACCCTACACTGGGGCAAAGGACTGTACTCCAGGTACCTCCTGACCCCCAAAAAGACAGGGGAGTGGCGACCCATCCTAGACCTCAGATATCTGAACAAATATCTTTTGAAACCAAAGTTCAAGATGATAACTCTGGGATTAATCCTTCCCTCTCTAAGGCCAGGGGACTGGCTAGCCTCCCTGGACCTCAAAGATGCCTATTTTCACATTCCCATCAGGTGCTCCCACAGAAAGTACCTTAGGTTTGAGTTGCCCTCGGGCCACTGTCCGTTCAGAGCAATGCCCTTTGGCCTAACCTCAGCTCCAAGGGTTTTCACAAAGTGCCTGGCAGTAGTAGTTGCCTTTCTAAGAAGGCAAAAGATTTCCATATTTCCTTATCTGGACGATTGGCTATTAGTGGGTCAGTTTCCAGACCAAGTCAAGTCTCACCTGCAAGTGACCCAGCAAGTGCTCACTTCCCTAGGATTTCTTCTCAACCTTCCCAAGTCAGTTCTCGAACCAGTCCAGCTCCTTACCTTTATAGGGGCTGAACTGGACACACTCAGAGCAGGAGCCTTTCTTCCTCTAGAAAGGGCAAGGGCTCTTATGGAACTAGCTTCTTCCTTTAGCCTTCAGGTATCTTGACCAGCAAGGCATTTCCTCCAGCTCTTGGGCCACATGGCAGCTTCAGCAGCAGTGGTCCAAGGGGCAAGATTCCAGATGAGGGATATTCAGTTCCACCTGAGAGCTTACTGGTCTCAGAGAAAGGACTCTCTTACCAAACTGATTCCAGTGACTCCGACCTTGATCCAGGCCCTCCAGTGGTGGCAGGATCAGGACAATTTAAGGCAAGGTGTTCCTTTTGTTGCTCAGCCTTGTTCAGTGGTCCTTACCACGGATGCTTCTCTTCTGGGCTGGGGAGCCCACCTGGGGTCCCTTACTGCCCAGGGCCTGTGGTCCTCCCAAGAATCCCTTCTACACATCAATCTTCTAGAGCTCAGGGCAGTGTTTCTAGCTGTAAAAGCGTTCTCACAGTCAGTTCAGAACAAGATGGTTCAAGTCAGAACAGACACTACCACCATGTGGTACATCAACAAGCAGGGAGGCACTCGGTCCACGGCCTTGTGCACAGAAGCCATGAAGTTGTGGTCCCTGGCTTATTCCCTGCAAGCCTCTCTTGTAGCAGTTCACCTTCCAGGCAAGGACAATGTGCTAGCAGATGCACCGAGCAGGATTTCTCAGGGCCATCACGAATGGTCCCTGGACCCTCAGGTGTTGAAAGTAATATTTCCAAGGTGGGACACTCCAGAGATAGATCTCTTTGTAGCTCCAGACAATCACCAACTTCCTGTCTTTTGTTGCAAACCTCCAGTCTTGGGCTCAGTCCCCCTGGATGCCCTGATTCTGAATTGGGAAGGGAAGTTTCTGTATGCCTTTTTCCCCCTTCCCACTCCTGTTCAAAGTTTTAGTCAAAATAAGGTCTCAACCTTGCAAGGTGATTCTGGTTGCTCCAGATTGGGCCAGACAGCCCTGGTACCCTCTGTTGATGTCCCTAGCAGCCCATCTCCCCCTGTCTCTTCCCAGGAATTACAACCTGTTAACATCCTCTCAGGGGAGGATTTGGTACCCCAATCTTCAGTCCCTCAATCTCAAGGCTTGGCTCTTGAAGAGTTAGAGTTTGCAGATCTGCATCTTTCCCAAGGAGTTGTGGACATCCTTAAGGCTTCTCGAAAGCCCTCTGCCAGAAAGGCTTGCAACTCCAAATGGAAAAGATTCAGCATTTGGTATTCTAAGAAGAATATTTCTCCAGACGCTGCTGAATTGCCTACGGTTCTGGATTATATGGTCCATCTTAATGGCCTAGGCCTCAGACCAGCTACTCTCAAGGTACATTTGTCAACTGTTTCTGCATTTTTGTCTGTGGGGAAGCCTTCCTCACTATCTTCCCATCCTATGTTCTGTAAATTTTTTAAAGGACTGTTTCACACCAATCCCCCCTTTAGAGACCCTACCCCTGCCTGGTATTTGAATGTTTGCATTGCTCAGCTTATGCAACCCCGCTTTGAGCCTGTGTCTTCAGCAGAGCTTAAGTACTTGACTTGGAAAACTGTGTTCTTGGCAGCCATTACCTCTGCCAGGCGTAATCAGTGAATTGCAAGCCCTGTCAGTGGAACCTGATTTTATCTCCTTTCATGGGATGAAGTGGTCCTTAGAACCAATAGAAGTTTCTTGCCCAAAGTGGTTTCAGACTACCATTTAAACCAGTCTATGTCTCTCCCTGTTTTCTTCACTGAGCATTCTTCCTCAGGAGAGAGGAGGCTATACAGTTTAGATGTCAAAAGAGCCCTTAGTTACTACATAGAGCATACCAAGGGTCACAGGTTTGACTCCCTCCAGTTGTTCCTCACTTATGGAGAAGTGGGAAAGGGCAAACCTGCCACCAAAAGATCTGTTGCCAGGTGGATTGTGTCTTGTATACAATTCTGCTATGAAAAACTGGGAAAAACTCTACCCTCAGGCCTGAGGCCTCATTCCACAAGAGGTACAGCTGCTTCCCTGGCTGCGGTCAGGGATATTTCTCGCCTAGAAATTTGTCAAGCAGCCACCCGGAAAACAGTCCATACCTTTAGCGAGCATTACTCTCTGGATATCCAGGCTAGGAGTGATGCTCGGTTTGGTACAGCAGTACTTCAGAGCCTATTCCCAAAGTAGGTTCTGTCCATCCTCCTTGGAGGTACTACTTGGTAGTCTGCAGTTGTCAGAATACAGCAAGACTTCATGTTGTTTGAAGAAAAAATTACTCTCCTTAGTAATTATATTTCTTCTAATGAAGTCTTGCTGTATTCTGACCTCCCTCCCTTCCTCCCCTCTCAGAATCTGTTTTTGGGAAATGGGTGGGCAGGTGCAGTGTTGCACCCCAGGGATGTATTTTCTGGCACCTTCCTCCTTTTTGTTTGGGTGCTTATTTATTATTGTTATTTTTTAAGTACATTGGGTTTAGTTTTTGGGTTTCTTGACTTGAGTCTTCCTTGGGAATCCAAAACTTTTCAGCCGGTTGGCTAGTAGAATTTTTACAATTTCCACATAGAATTTTTAGTTTAGTTGGGCTCGTAAGAATTTGACTGTTTAGGTTCAAAAGGAAAAATTACTCACCTTAGTAATGTTGTTTCTTCTAATGGAGTCTTGCTATATTATGACAATTGCAGTATGACCGCAGGTTAGAACTGCTCCGGAGGTGAAATAGTTAACTTTCCATGCAGGCATGGAACTTAGAGCGAGCTCGGTTGAAAACTCTGTCTGTTGTGCTTCAAACGCAAACTGTCAGATCTTTACGAGCTAAAACTCACTAAGGTTCTGTGTGGAAGCTGTAAACCTACACTAGCCAACTGGCTACTAACATAAACACTCATTTTTGGCCTAAAACAAAGACTCAAGTCAGGAGACCCAAAAATGCAAAAACACAACACCAATTCACCCAAAGGTAGGTGAAAACAACAAGGTGGGCATCAAAAAAAAAAAAAGTGCCAACTTCTGCACTGCCCACCCACATCCCCAAAACAGAGGTTCTGAGAGGGCAGGCAGGAGGGAGGTTATAATATAGCAAGACTCCATTAGAAGAAACAACATTACTAAGGTGAGTAATTTTTCTTCAAACAACATGAAGTCTTGCTATATTATGACAATTGCAGACTACAGCAGTACCCACATGGAGGAGGGACAGAACCTACCTAGGAAATAGGCTCTGAAGCATCGGCTGTGTTAAACCGAGCATCACTCTAGCCTGGATGTCCAGGGAGTAATGCTTGGTAAAGTGTGAACTGTTTTCCAGGTAGCTGCTTGACATATTTCTAGAATAGGAATGTCTCTGGCAGCAGCCAGAGAAGCAGCTGTACCTCTGTAGAGTGAACCTCAGGCCTGAGGGGGGAATCCTACCCAAACTTTCATAGCAGAATTGATACAAGAGACAATCCACCTGGCAATGGATCTTTAGTGGCTGGCTTCCCTTACCAACTGCCATAGGTGAGGAACAGTTGAAGGAGTCAAACCTATGACCCTTGGTATGCTCTGTGTAGTAACTAAGGCTCTCTTCACGCTAGGCTGTGCAGCATCATCTCCCCAGAGGAGGAGTGGTCAGTGAAGTACACTGAAGTGAAATAGATTGATTAAGGTGGAAATCTGAAACCACCTTAGGCAGGAACTTTCTGTTAGTCCAAGGACCACCTTATCTCTGTGAAAAGAGATAAACCCTGCTCCACTGACAACGCTTGTAATTCACTTGCTCGCTCTGGCAGAGGTGATGGCCAACAAAACACAGTTTTCCAGTCAAGTACTTGAGCTCAGCTGAAGACAGGGCTCAAAGGGGGCTGCATAAGCTGAGTAACGTAAACATTAAGATCCCAGGCAGGGCAGGATCCCTGAATGGAGGGTTGGTGAAACAACCCCTTAAAAAACTTGGAAAATATAGGATGAGCTGAAAGGAAGAGGATTTACCTGCTGAAATAAAGCAGACACAGCTGCCAAGTGCACCTTCAGGGTAGCTGGTCTCAGCCCCAAAGAATTCAGGTGGACCATATAATCCAGGACTGTGGGTAGATCAGCAGAGACTGGGGAAATATGCTTTTCCGAGCACCATATGGAAAACCTTTTCCATTTGGAATTGTAAGTAGCCTGGTGGAAGGTTTCCTTATGCCTTCAATATATCCATTACACCTTGGGAAAGGTGTAAATCAGCAAACTCTAACTCTTCAAGAACCAAGCCTTGAGATTGAGAGATTTGAGATCTGGTACCAGACCCTTCCCTGGGCACAGGTTAACAGATTGTGATTCCTGGAAGGGACAGGGGAGGATGACCTGCCAAGGACAGCAGGAGTGGATACTAGGCTGTCTGGCCCAACCTGAGCTATCAGAATAACTTGCATGATTGGGATCTGATTTTGACTAGCCCTTTGAACAGGAGAGGAAAGGGAGGGAAGGCATAGAGAAACTTCCCCTCCCAACTGAGGGCTAAGGCATCCAGTCGGAGTGAGCCCAACACTGGGGGCCTGCAGCAAAAAAGAGGAAGTTGGTGATTGTCTGGGGCTGCAAAAAGATCTATCTGCGGCGTGCCCCATCTGGCAAATACTACTCCCAAGACCAGGGGATCCAGTGACCATTCGTGGTGGCCCTGGGAAATCCTGCTGAGAGCATCTGCCAGGACATTGTCCTTCCCTGGGAGGTGAACTGGCCGTAGGGAGGTGTTCAGGGAGTAAGCCAGAGACCACAACTCATCGCTCGATTGCACAAGGCCGTAGACCCGAGTACCCCTTGCTTGTTGATGTACCACATTGTAGTGGTGTTGTCTGTTCTGACCTGAATACTCTTGTTCTGAACAGATTTGGAAAAGCTTGAAGTGCTAGAAAAACTGCTCTGAGCTCCAACAGGTTAATATGGAGCAGAGATTCTGGGGAGACCACAGACCCTGGGTGGTGAGGTCGCCCATGTGAGCTCCCAGCCCAAGAGGGACGATCTGTAGTAAGGATTAGAGAATGAGACTGAGTGACAAAAGGAACCCTTGTCCAGGTTGCTCTGATCCTGCCACCACTGTAGGGCTTGGATCAGGGTTCGAGTTACTGGGATCAGCTTGGTAAGAGGATCCTTTCTTTGAGACCAAAAGCTCTCAAATGGAACTGGATGTCCCTCATCTGAAATCTTGCTCCTTGCACAACTGCTGTGGAAGCAGCCATGTGTCCTAGGAGCTGCAGAAAATTGCCTTGCTGGCCGGGAGACCTGCAGGGTAAATGAGGAGGCCAGAGAGACTAGGGTCTTTGCCCTGTCCAAGGGGAAGAAGGCCCTGGCTTCCTGTGTGTTCAGTTCTGCGCCTATGAAGGTAAGAAGCTGGACCGGCTCTAGAACTGACTTTGAGAGATTCAGAGGAAACCTAGAGAGGTAAGCAGTTGCTGTGTTGTCTGAAGGTGTAAATTGACCTGGTCTGGGACTGGCCTACTAAGAGCCAATCGTCCAGGTAAGGAAAGATGGCAATCTTTTGCCTTCTTAGGTAGGCAACTGCTACAGCCAGGCATTTGGTGAATACCCTTGGAGCAGAAGTGAGACCGAAGGGCATTGCTCTGAACTGGTAGTGGCCTGAGGGCAGCTCGAACCTAAGTTACTTTCGATGGGAGCTTCTGATGGGAATATGGAAGTAGGCATCCTTGAGGTATAGGGAAGCTAGCCAATCCCCTGGCCTTAGAGAGAGTAGGATAATTCCCAGAGTCACCATTTTGAACTTTGGCTTTAAAAGGTGCTTGTTTAAACATCTGAGATCCAGGATGGGCTGCCATTCTCCTGTCTTTTTTGGGGTAAGGAAGTACCTGGAGTACAAACCTTTGCCCTGGTGCAGGGTAGGAACCTTTTCCATAGCTCTGAGAGCCAGGAGGGTAGAGACCTCTGCCTCTAGGGCGAGTGCCTCTGATGGAGTTGCAGGTGGAAAAGATCTGGTTCTCAGCTTTGGAAATTTTTTGAAGCTGAGAACCAGTCCCTGGCTTACTACTTCCAGGACCCACTTGTCTGATGTTAAAGACTTCCAGTCCTGGACAAAGTAAGCCAGCCTGCCCCCTACAGGTAGAGGAAAATCGGCCCTGGCAATCCCATCAGGGTGCCTGCTTGGCTTATCGGCGCCATCCTCAGTGCCGTTTTCGGCGCCGTGTGGGTCCTCTGTGCCGTTTTTGGCGCCACGTGGGTCCTCGGTGCCGTTCTCGGTGCCATGCGCCTCGGCGGTGCCAGGGGCTCTCAGGGCGTCTTCCGCTTTTCAGGACTCTTCCTTTCACTCTTTTCCTTCTTCCTTTTCCTCTGACTTTCATTCCTTTCCTATCCATACAGTCCCTCCTGGACTGTCAGGAGATGACATTGAGCCTGTCCCAGACCTTCGGCTGGGTGATGAAGTGGAGGAAGCAGGATCTATTACTGCTACAGAGCCTCTGGTCGAGGACCTGTCCTTTAAATCTCTGCTGAAAAATTTAATTTCCACTCTTTCTCTCCAGACTACAGACATCGATCCTGGGAAATTGTTGAGACTCCAATACCTTCATGCCCCGGAGATCGGATTTGACTCCTCCGGTTCAGCCTTCCTTCGAGACGCTGTCTCAAATGGTATGGAATAATCCTGCTCTCACCCCTTCGGTGGCTAAATCCATAGATAGGAAATATTCAGTCCTCAAGGATCATCCCATTTTGGCATCTCAAGCCTTTGCGGATCCTATTGTAGTCCTGGCAGAGAATAAGGTCGTTCTTCCTCAAACTACTACAGCTCGATGCTTTCGACACTGCTTCCCATTCGGTGGCTGCTGGAATTTGTACCCGCCGTCATTCCTGGCTGCGCACTTCAGGCTTCACGAATGACGCGCAGCAGCAGGTAATGGCGTTGCCCTTTGATGGTGCATATCTTTTCGGTCCTCAGGTAGAACAAGTCCTAGAAGCTACACAAAAGACTAGGTCAGCCATTAAGCTGGCTCGACCTCTTCCTGTCCCCTCTCGAGGGAGTGTCAATAAACGTCAGTTTCATAACCGTCAGTCCTTTCGAGGCAGAGGCAGAGGAGGTTTCCATAAAAATCAACTTGCCCAACCTCAAAAGAAGACACAACAGAAAGCGCAAGGGCCCAAAGTGCCCAGCGTCACCTTTTGAGTTGCTGGCCCAAGTCCCATCTCAGCTGCCCGAGGTGGACTTTTCCTCTCCGGTGGGAGGTCGTCTGATGCACTTCTACAACCTATGGAAGTCCATAACCTCAGACAAATGGGTCCTTTGGATAATTCGAGAGGAGTATTCACTCAAGTCTTATCTGTGTCAGTCTTCACCATTCATCACAGATGGGGTACTGGCGGAGATCAGGACCTCTGAGAGCCCTTTTTTTTTTTTTTTTTTTAAAAGGATAGGCGGAGTCGACGCAGCAAGCGCCGCCTCGAGGCCGATGTACTACGTGGCACTCGAGGATTAGCCGTTAAGCTGTGTTGACTCCGCCTGCCTACCAGTTCTTCGTCTCCCGCCATCAAGGTCGCCTCGTGGGAAGCCAGCTGAAGAAATTTTCAAACTTTTAGGCCTGAGCCTTTTGTCGTCGTCATTCCGTTGGTTCCTGCTAGTTCTAGTCTGCCCTACTCGACGTCGCTGGTAAGATCTTTCCATTTATTTTACAGTTTAAGCGTCGTAGTCTGTTTTGGTGTTTTCTGTAGGTCATGTCGCGGTCGGAGGGCAAGAAGTCGCTGCTGCGGGCGGCCCCATGCCGGTGCCCGTGCGGCCGCAGGCATCTGCTATCGATCAGCATGACCGTCTGTCGGTCTTTGGCCCGCTTCACGACATGGATTGGCAATGCCTGCTTCTCCATGGACGCCGCGTATTCAAACAGCTGCTGTTAAGAGGCGAGCTCCGCCGACTTCGGGGTAGGATTCGTGACCTGGTCGGGCCAAGCCGCTCGGCCTTTCTCCGGTCCTCCCGTTCTATACGGACTAGGAGGCGGGAGCCTCGGCCTCTTGTAACCCAGCCTTGGCCGAGAGCTTCTTCTGCGGCGAGGAGGCCCGCCCTGCCTCCCAGGAGCGGGCGGAGGCGCCGCTATGGCAATCACCCTTCGGGGTGAAGGCTCTCGTGTCGCTTCCCGCGATCCGGAAGGCCCGGTCGACGCCGGCCGCTCAGTGCCGCGGGGCCTGGCGCCGTTCCATGCCATGGGCCCTGTCGGTGCTGACTGCGGTGCGACATGGTGCCGATCCTGCTCCGGGCGCGCTGTGACCTGGATTCGCGCGGCCGCCATGTTGCTCCTCGGGTGTTATAAGGAGCACGGCGCCATGGGGCTTTCGAGTCGTCCGTCGGTAAGCCGAGGGGTTCATGTGCCATGTTCGCGCCGAGTCCGCCCTCTGAATCGTCAGTGCCGCTCGCCTGGTGCAGCTATGGCGCCCGGGACGGCCTGGCGCGCGCGCCGGCACCGGGTTGTTTCTGGCTTGTCGGCGCCTCTGTTCCTGGTGGACTTGACGGTGCCGCAGCTGGCCCTAATTAGACCTTGGGCCTGCTGCCCTGCCGCCTGCCAGCGCCCGCGAAGGGGCTGTGAGGGTGCAGGTGCCGCCTGGCCACTGCTTTGACTTCTGGGCTCTTGGTAGGTCGCTTTCCTCGCCTCCTACTGCTTGGCTTAGGGCTCAGACTCTACCTCTCGGAGTCGGAGTTGGGCCTGAGTCGAACGGGCAGTCACACCCCTTCGGGTTGTCTGCAGAGGAGGGCAGCCGGGATTCCACGACGGGTCTCAGTCAGCCCCTACTGAGGTGCTGCCTGTTCCTCCCGAGGTTAGGTCAGTAGTACTGACCAGCAGGTTGTGGTGCATGCCACCATTGCCATGCAACCTGGCCTTGGGGTTCCTTGACCGGTGGTGGTACCTCCGTGGTGTGTCTCGATCGCCAACTTTGGGGCCTATCGGGAAGCCCATGGGAGGAGGGTGCTACCCCTGTCTCCCCTTTGGGGCAGCCCAGAGTTGCCAGCTTCCTAGGCTGGCCCTTTCGAGGATAAGGACCTCTCGACCCGAGGGTGTGGGTTGGGCTGGCTTTTCTCTGGGACCCACCTGGCCCTGACAAAGTCAAGTGCGGACTTCGCCTTCCCTTCTGGTTCCTTGAGGGGTCCCATTCTTTGGAGGCAGGGACCGTCCTTCTGATCTATACGTCCTCGGCCGCCTCACTTGGGGATTCTTCTGGGCGAGCCTAGGCAGTACCAGCGTGGTTGTACAGCTGTCTGCTGCGGAGTCTTCCAGGACGCCCTCCACGGGGGTCCTTGGTCCACTCCCTAGCCCTGGCAGAGGCCAGCCGACTTCCTCTCTCGGCTCTGCCCCCTCCCCTCTGCCGCCTTCTCCAGCGTTCCCAGGTATTCTTGGTCCTAGCGGCCCTCTCACCTGGGAACAGTTCAGAGCGGTGGCTGCCGGGTTCCCTGCCCACGTTTAGGGCCATGGACAGCCAGGTTTTCAGCCTCCCCGAGCAGCCCCTCTCGAACGCATGGTGATTCTCAGTCCTCATCCCCCTTCAGGGGAGAGGAACAGTCTGTCCATATTCTCCTGCCGCTGATCTCTCCGGTATCAGCTTCTCGTGAGGATGATGGAGGACCTTCACCTCTCTCCCGTCCGTCAGCAATCCTGGAGCATGCGGTGCACGCTCTTCTAGGCGATTTCGAAGGCCACCCTTGTGGTGCTGCCCTGGCCTGCTCCCTTTCGGGAGGCGTCCATGCATTTCTGGCAGAGGCCCTTCTCCGGAGTTCCTGCCCCTAGGGACCTCAGCCAGAGCTATTGCACTCCCTCGGAGTCTCCAGGTTCTGTGCCTCATCCGTAGTCCGGACTGATGCACCTGGACACCCCTGACGGGCTTCGCGCCCTCCACCGTGACCGGCCCCCAGATCAGGACTCTTTGGATTTTGATTTCTGGCGGAGGAGGACTTTCTACTTGGCACGGTTACTTCTCTTCATCTCTGCTCATCAGGCCCACTATGCAGCCTACAACAGGTTCTGTGGTCAGCGCCAGGTCAGATCCTCAGCCGCCAGGCCGACTCTGAGCAAACCAGGCAAGCCATCGCACTTCTGCACGTGGCCTGGAGCTGCATGCAAGGCACAAGGGCATCTTACTACGCCAGTGAGGTAGCTACCAGGGTCGAGAGGGACAGCGATCTGCACCAGGAGATCGGCGTGTTTCGCCTTTTCCCGGTTGTCACCCTTGGCCCGGCGAGTGTGATTTGCTCTGCTCACCAGGGAACCCATCTCTTTTCCTGTAGGGCGAGACAGCTTTGTCGGGCACTTATCATCCGGGGACCCCATCTCGCCTTCCCACTCGGCCTCTCCAGGCCCAGAAGGTTCCCCTTAGTGTGTCACCCACTGAGGGCTAAGGGACCCTGTCCCTAGGGTATATTGAATCAATTCTTCGGGGCTTTGGTATTATTATTCAGATGAATTGCGAAGATTGACACAGATAAGGTATAGAAATTACGCATCACCAGAATTATGATTTTTCTGTATCTTCACCATTCATCACATCTCGGCCTCACCGCCTCTGGGGCCTCAGTCTCTGGGTCCCCTCTGTGCCTCTCCCTCTCTTTAGAGCAGGGTAAAGTAGGGACAAACAGGGGTGTAAATTTTTCCCTTAAAAGGGCACAGCCTCGAGGGCACTCCTTCTCTTGCATATCTCCACCCTAATAGGTGGCAGTTGGTGGTTGCCTCCTCCTGTTATCCAACTGTTTCAAAAAAAAAAAGAATTCTCTTTTCACCAAATATCTTACAGAGAGAGTACTAATCCCTGTACCCTGTCCTTCCAGTATAGCCAACTCTGCTTTTGGGGTATTGCCACATATTCTGTGCCTTGAATTTTGGCAAGCAAGCTTTGCTACCCTTGCAGTTCCTATATAGTCTGGTGACGGACAAGGGTCCCGGATCCTTGTTACCTCTCACTCTCTCCTAAATTTTCTCCCCTTCCTTCCTCCGCTTCCAGAGATTGGGGCCCCTACCCAATCCCCTTAGTCTCATCTCTTCTATGCTATCCTCTCAATCGTTATTTCTCCTTTTAGTTCAGTTTTTCTCTTCCTTTTTCTGTCCCTTGGACTCTCTTGTCCCACCCTCCATCCCTTCCTCTTACCTCTCCGGCAACTCAGAACTGGTAGGCAGGCGGAGTCGACACAACTTAACGGCTAATCCTCGAGTGCCACGTAGTACGCCGGGCCTCGAGGGCGGCGCTGATGCTGCGTCGACTTCGCCTATCCTTTTTAAAAAAAAAAAAAAAAGCTCCCGCGGGGTCCTGATCTCCGGCCAGTACCCCATCTGTGATGAATGGTGAAGATGCACAGAAAGATCATAATTACGGTAGGTACGTCATTTCTATATCTTGTGGAGACCCCTCCGGATCGTCCTCCCAAACGACAGCCCAGGCTGTCAACCCTTCAATCAGACCTTCTCGCCCCGAGATTCAGGGCCTTCTGAACAACAGGGCAGTAGAAGTAGTGCCGCTGCATCAACGGAACACGGGGTTCTACTCCTGTTACTTTCTGGTTCCAAAGAAGTCTGGAGGCATGCGCCCCACCCTGGATCTCAGAAAGCTAAACAAATTTCTCCCCAAGGAGAAATTCAAAATGATTTCTCTGGGAACCTTGTTACCTTTGCTTCATCAACACGAGTGGCTAGCCTCCCTGGACATGCAGGATGCTTACCAGCACATTTCTATTCAACCGAGGCATCACAAATTCCTGAGGTTTGTGGCTCTGGGACATCATTATCAGTTCAGAGTCCTGCCCTTTGGGCTATCCTCGGTGCCACGGGTTTTTACAAAGTGTTGTGCAGTTCTTGCAGCGCACCTTAGAAAAGTCGGAATACAAGTGTTCCCTTACCTGGACGATTGGCTTCTGGCAAGCCGTTCCAAACAGGGAACTCTGGACCGTAGAGATGGCCTCTCGCTTCCTTCGTCCATGGGAGTTCTGCTGAACCTCAAGAAATCGCAGTTGCAGCCTCCCAGAGGCTCCTTTTTATAGGGACTCTCCTGGACACCTCCTGTGCGAAGGCTTTTCTTCCAGAAGACAGAAGGAACAATGTCCTTCAAATGGCCCGTCACATCAGGGAAAACAACTCAGTCCCAGCTCTCTCGATGCAACAGATGCTCGGCCTCATGGCATCCTCAGTGTTCACTGTACCCCTAGAACATCTACACATGAGAACCACTCCGTGGATGCACAGTACTCAGTGGTCCCCAACCACTCACCCGCAGTCCTATCCCATCAAAGTGACAGAACCTTTAAAGAGGTCACTCACCTGGTGGTCTCAAGAGAGCAATCTCTTGGAAGGGTATCCCTTTGCTCCTCTGGACCATCAGATCTCCATTACCACAGACGCGTCCCTAATGGGGTTGGGAGCTCACTGTCAGGCTCTCCACACTCAAGGTATGTGGACTCAGGTTGAGTCCCAGATTCACATAAATGTCCTAGAAATGAGAGCCGTCCTTTATGCGGTCCGGGCGTTGAAGGACATTCTCTGTCACAAGAACATTCTCCTTCAAACGGACAACAAAGCAGTGATGTATTACATCAACAAACAGGGCGGTGCTCATTCTTACCCCTTATGCAGAGAAGCAATGAGAGTGTGGGAGTGGTGCTTGGAGCACAAGGCTCTAATTCAAGCGGTCTACCTACCAGGAATACAGAACGAACTGGCAGACCGTCTCAGCAGAACAGAGACAGATCCTCACGAGTGGTCTCTCGACTGAACCATAGTTCAGTCACTATTCAGAGAGTGTGGAACTCCAGACCTGGACCTTTTTGCATCCCCACTCAATGCAAAACTGCTTCTCTTCTGCTCCAGAAATCCAGGGCCTGGCATTTTCTGTCAGGATGCGTTCAGGCTGCGGTGGACAAAACGCTGTCTTTACGCCTTTCCACCTCTTCCTCTAATTCAGAGGGTACTCCTCCAGTTCGAGTCCCAGGGGGACAAGATGATACTCATTGCTCCCTTCTGGACTCGGCAGCTGTGGTTTCCACTACTCAACAATATGTTGGCAGTTCCTCCGAGGCCACTTCCCCTGCAGATGAACTTTTTGACTCGGGGGGCCCGTGGTTCATCCCAACCTGAGATGGCTTCACCTTCACGCTTGGCTCCTGAAGAGGTAGAAGTAAACCGGTTCAATGTCTCTCGGAGGGTTTCAGATATTCTTCTGGCTGCGCGGAAGCCAGCCACTTGGAAAACTTACACAGCCAAGTGGGTATTGCCGCCCTGGTGTGCAAAGTCCTCTTGAATCCCTTTCCTGCCCACCAGATAAGGTTCTGGAGTACCTCTTGGACCTCTCAAATTCAGGTCTGCAGTACTCTACAGTCAAAGTTCACCTTAGTGCCATTTCAGTGTATCATGAGCGGTTTCTTCCTTAACACTGGCTCAGTTACCTGTGGTTAAGAGATTTCTTAAAGGAATTCTGCATACCAGACCTCCTACAAGACGTCCAGTTGCAGCCTGGGACATTAATCTTGTGCTAGACATGCTCACTGAAACCCTCAACCCCTGGCTACCTGTGAGCTAAATTTCTCACCTGGAAGACTGCCTTCCAGTGGCCAATTACCTCAGCCTGCAGGGTCTCTGAGATACATGCCCTGGTCACAGACCCTCCAGTATACTGTGTTCCATAAGGACAAAGTAGTCCTTTGACACATCCTAAATTTCTTCCTAAGGCTGTGTCAGAATTTCATCTAAACCAACCTTGGTCCTTCCTCTTACTTATGGACTTCCAAATGAAGGAGAACGATCCTCCATTCTTTGATGTGAAGAGCATTGCATTTCTGTCTAGATAGAACCAAGGACTTCGTAAAGCCCAGCAACTGTTTGTTTCCTTCAGCGAGACCCGGCTGGGTCAACCTGTCGCTATCAGATGTATCTCAGCATGGTTAGTGGCATGCCTTCGCCACTGCTATTCCATGGCGCAGGTTAAATTGGAGGGTAGGGTTTACGCTCACTCTACTAGAGCGGTCGCGGCTTCCCTAGCGGAAATTCGCAACATGCCCATTGCAGATATTTGCAACGCGGCCACCTGGAGCTCAGTGCATACTTTCGTTAAACATTATGCACTGGATGTCCACGCCAGACGACATTCCTCCTTTGACAGGGCCATCCTTAATGGACTTCTGTCCTAGAAATGTGAGCTCTTGGTCTCTCCTGCCGCCCTCTCGGGATTATTAGTTCGGCACTCTCCCATTAGTGGATGAGTGGTGGAGACTTGTCCAGGAAGATATGAAAACTACGTATCACCAGAATTCTTGGATCTTCTTGGACGAGTCTCCACCACTCATTCACCCTTACCCTCCGTCCCCGAGCTCACCTCTGTTGTCAGTCTTCACCCTCAAATCTTTAGGCTGTGAAGACTTCTTTCAAACAACATGAAGTCTTGCTATATTATAGACATTAGCAGTTTGTTCCAGCTCTAGAACTGCCCCGGAGTGAAATGGTTAAAACCATTCCAAAATAGAATTTTGGCACGAGAGCAGCTCTATCTGTGTCATTTCAAACTTGAACTGTCAGATTCTTTACTCCGCCTCAGTGAACAGTCGCTCTGGAGATTTCTCCTTCTGCTCGGTTCATTTCTCGGTTTAAAAGTGTTTTCTCGGTTGGTTTAACGAGAATAGTTTTTACTTTAACATAAAACCGTTCGGTTCAAGCTCTATCTGTGGTAACGTAAGTAAATGAAGGTTTTGTCTGTGTGGAACTTGTAAGTTATCGGTTGGTTTTGAACGATCAGTGGGTTTAAAACTCATTTAAAACTAAAAGTTACTATTTTAGAGTGCGGTTCCCGTTCTTATCGGTTCTAAAAAACGGATTTATTATGGTTTTTCCAATACCCGTGACACGGTTAGGAACCGATAAGGTGTCTTGCTGGCACTGCCATTAAAGGGCAAGTTTTGGTTAGGCTGGCATTATGTCTGAGAAACCCAAAGAAAACCGGGCCACTGTTTCAACACTGTGATGTTTGTGGGAAGTCTTTGCCAAGGCTGACCCACACACCTCTATGTGTTTATTGTCTGGGGTTTGACCACCTCAGTCAGACTGCCAGGTATAAGAATTTCCTGCAGCCACCCTGGAAAAAGATTGGGCAGGCTCAGGGAACGAGAGGTTAAAAGTCCGCTGACCCGATGGAGCCAGCCCGGTTCGGTGCCAACCGAACCAGAGGGAGTGCCCTCTGACCAGGGCCAGACTTCCTCGGGCAAAGAAAAGCTGGTTCTGAGGAACCAATTCCAGTAAAGAAAACAAGAAAATCAGCAGGTCTGAGTCCAAAATTCCTTCTCCAACTGCTGCAGAGATAGCAAAAAGCTACAAATTGTCCAGTCATTGTTCAGGGTCCGTCCAACCACCACTATCTGGTAAAAGGTTGGTTCGTCCGGTCCCAGTGGTTCAGGATTGATATTGAGGAATTTTATGAACCAGAGGAGGGGGAGGAGGATTATGAACAGTATGAATGTGGCTGGGAAGGTCTGGGTGTGTCCATTGAACCGGACATCTCCTCAGACAGACCTTTAGAATCTCCCCCTATGCTGTCTGAGTCCCCATCTCATTTTATGTTTTATAAAAAAGTTGCTGAAACCCTCCAGCTTCCTTTGGAAGAGGTTGTGGATGAGCAAGAGGAGCCTGATTTTGTAGAAATGATGGATATTCCAGAGTCTAGGACATTGTCTATTCCTTTACATAAGTCTTTAGGAAACAAACAATTAAAATTTTAAAAGCTCCTAATCTGTGCCCCTGTAGATAAAAAGATGGACAGAAGGTATACATTGTTAGGCCCTGATACAGAATTCCTTTCTCAGCAATGCAATCATGTTGAGTAGTTCAGGCTGCTGCCTGTGATAAAGCTAATATTCTCTTGGCTTCACATCCTCCTGACAAGGATTCCAGGTTGGTTGATTCCAGGAAGATTGATGCCATGGCAAAAAAAAAAAAAACAGTATATAGCAGCCTCTCTGGGACTCAGGCAAGCAAATTATATGGCTTATGTAGCTAGGTATCAGAAATCTAGATGGGATACTGTTATGCAATTGGCCATGCAGGCCCATGGCCAGCTGGCTAGTGAACTAGAACAGGTGGCTGCTGATGGCATTGAAGCCTCTAAGGTTCAGTTTCATGCTGCTGTGGATGTTAATGATGTTTCCTCTAGGGTCATGGCCACATCTGTAGCTTTTCGTAGGTTGGCCTGGCTCAGGTGTACTAGTTTGTCACAGGATACCCAGACTCAGGCTATGGATTTTCCTGTGGTGGGAAATTCTCTGTTTGGAGAGCAGACAGAGAATTACATGAAGAAGATGGATGAATATAGGACTACTTACAAGAGTGCCCAGGCTAAGGAGCGGCAAGCCACTCCTCAAGGCGTGCCCCCAGGGGTAGGGGTAGGCCTTTCACAGGCCTTTCACCAGACTCAGGCCTCCTCTGCCTTTGCTCAGAGGGGCTTCTTCAGAGGCAGGGGCAGACGAGGGGTGGGCAGACCTGCTCCCACTCCCCAGCCTAAAGCTCCTGCAAAACAGGCACCCTGATGGGGTGCCCAGGGCCGATTCTGCTGTACCAGTGGGGGGCAGGCTGGCTTACTTCAGTCAGAATTGGGCTTCTTTAACCTCAGACAAGTGGGTTCTGGAAGTAGTAAGCCAGGGTCTGGTTCTCAGCTTCAAAAGTTTCCCAAGTTGAGAAGCAGACTTTTCTACCTGCAAGTGCTTTGAGACCCTCGCTCTGGAAACAGAGGTCTCATCCTGTTGGCTCTCAGAGCAGTAGAAAGGGTTCCTCCCTGCATCAGGGCAGGGTCTGTATTCCAGATACTTCCTTACCCCAAAAAGACAGGAGAATGGCGGCCCATTTTAGATCTCAGATATCTGAACAAGCATCTTTGAAACCAAAGTTCAAAATGGTAACTCTGGCAATGATTTTACCTTCCTAAGGCCAGGGACTGGCTAGCCTCCCTGGACCTCAAGGATGCCTATTTCCATGTCCTAATCAGAAGATCCCATCGAAAGTACCTCTGATTCGAACTGCCCTCAGGTCATTACCAGTTCAGAGCAATGCCCTTCGGCCTTACCTCTGCTCCAAGGGTATTCACAAAGTGTCTAGCAGTGGCAGTGGCCCACTTAAGGAGGCAGAGGATTGCTGTTTTTCCCATCTAGACGACTGGCTCATTGTAGGCCAGTCCCCAGAACAGGTAAAATCTCACCTGCAAGTCACCCAGCAGCTTCTCACCTCCTGGGTTTTCTGCTAAACCTACCAAAGTCGGTTCTGGAACCAGTCCAGGTACTCACCTTTATAGGGGCAGAATTGACACAAAGCTAGCCAGAGCCTTTCTTCCCCAGAAAGGGTAAGGAATTTAGTGGCTCTGGCCTCTTCCTTCACTCTGCAGGTCTCTCGACCAGCAAGACACTTTCTGCAGCTCCTGGGGCACATGGCTGCATCCACAGCTGTTGTGCAGGGAGCCAGATTTCAGATGAGAGACATTCAGTTTCACTTGAGAACCTTTTGGTCTCAGAGAAGAGACCCTTTCCAAGTTGGTCCCAGTGACTAACCTTGATCCTAGCTCTCCAGTGGTGGCAGGATCAAAGCAATTTAAGAGCGGGGGTTCCCTTCATTTTCCCTTCTCACGACTTGACTCTCACTACAGATGCTTCCCTTCTGGGTTGGGGAGCCCACATGAGCGACCTTTCCACTCAGGGAGTTTGGTCCCCCCAGGAATCTCTGCTCCACATCAATTTGCTGGAACTCAGAGCTGTCTTTTTAGCTCTTCAAGCTTTTTCTGCATCTGTCCACGACAAGGTGATACAAGTCAGAACAGACAACACCACAACAATGTGGTACATCAACAAACAGGGGGGCACTCGGTCTTCGGCCTTGTGCACGAGGCAATGAAGTTGTGGTCTCTGGCCTATTCCTGAACACTTCCCTCATAGCAGTTCATCTTCCAGGGAAGGGCAATGTCCTAGCGGATGCCCTCAGCAGGATTTCCCAGGGCCATCACGGTGGTCCCTGGATCCTCAAGTGCTGGGGATAGTTTTTGCCAGGTGGGGCATCCCTCAGATAGATCTTTTGCAGCCCCAGACAATCACAGACTTCCTCTGTTCTGTTGCAGGCCTCCAGTGCTGGGCTCAGTTCCCTGGATGCCCTTCTTCTGGATTGGGAGGGAAGTTCCTCTGTGCTTTCCCCTTTCTCTCCTATTCAAAGTACTAGTCAAAATCAGATCTCAGCCTTGCAGGGTGATTCTGATTGCCCCGGATTGGGCCAGGCAGCCCTGGTACCCACTCCTTCTGTCTCTGACAGTCCATCTTCCCTGTGCCTCCCAGGAATCACAATCTGTTGACTTGTGCCCAGGAAAGGGTTTGGTATCCGGACCTCAATCCCTCAACCTCAAGGCCTGGCTCTTGAGGAGTTAGAGTTTGCTGATTTACACCTCTCTCAGGGTGTTCTTGAGATCCTAAAGGCTTCCAGAAAGCTTCCACTAGGAGCTACTTATAGTTCTAAATGGAAAAGGTTTTCCATTTGGTGTGATGGGAAAAATATTTCCCAGAATCTGCTGAGATTGCCCATTTTGTTAGATTACATGGTACATCTTAATTCCTTGGGTCTCAGACCAGCTACTCTGAGAGTTCATTTGGCAGCTGTGTCTGCTTTTGTGTCAGCAGGAAAGTCATCCCCTCTTTCCTCTCATCCTGTGTTTTCCAAGTTTTTTAAGGGATTACTCCATACTAATCCTCCCTTTCGGGAACCGACCCTGCTTGGGACCTTAATGTTTGCATTGCCCAGTTAATGCAACCCCCTTTTGAACCTCTGTCTTCTGCAGAGCTTAAGTACCTAACTTGGAAAACTGTTTTTCTAGTGGCTATCACTTCTGCCAGACGCATAAGTGAATTGCAAGCCTTGTCAGTGGAGACTGACTTTATTTCTTTCCACAGGGATAAGGTAGTCCTTAGGACTAATAGGAAGTTTTTGCCTAAGGTGGTTTCAGATTTCCATCTTAATCAATCTATCTCCCTTCCAGTATTTTTCACTGATCACTCCTCTTCGGGTGAGAGGAGGTTGCACAGCCTTGATGTTAAGAGAGCTCTTAGTTATTATATAGAGCGTACCAAAGGTCACAGGTTCGAATCCCTCCAACTTTTCCTTACCTATGGTGAAGTTGGGAAAGGCAAACCTGCCACTAAGAGATCAATAGCCAGGTGGATTGTCTCTTGTATCCAATTTTGTTATCAGAAAGTGGGCAGAACCCCCTCCCCCCCGGGTTTGAGGGCTCATTCTACCAGGGGTACAGCTGCGTCTCTAGCTGCTGCCAGAAATATCCCTTTATTAGAAATTTGCTAGGCTGCTACTTGGAAAACGGTACACACTTTTACCAAGCATTACTCCCTGGATGTCCAGGCCAGGAGAGATGCTCGGTTTGGCACAGCTGTTCTTCAGAGCCTATTCCCTAAGTAGGTTCTGCCCCTCCTCCATGGAGGTACTGCTGTGTATTCTGTTAATGTCTATAATATAGCAAGACTTCATGTTGTTTGAAGAAAAATTACTCACCTTAGTAATGTTATTTCTTCTAATGGAGTCTTGCTATATATAGACCTCCCCAACCTGCCCCTCTCAGAACTCTACTTGGTGGGGTGCGGGCAACTTAGTGTGGGCACTACTTATGTCCTGTTAGCATTTTGTCCCCTTGGGACTTTGGGGTGTGTATGTGTATGCTGCGTGTGTGTTTATTATACTTATGTTCCATTTTCATATTATTAGAATGGTGTTAGTATTTCTGGTCCCCTGACTTGAGTCTTGGGTGTTGGGACCATCAATGGTTGTTATTATTTAGGTAGCCATTTGGCTAGTGTAGGTTACAGCTTCCACACAGACCTTAGTGAGTTTGGCTCGTAAAGATCTGACAGTTCAAGTTTGAAATGACACAGATAGAGCTGCTCGTGCCAAAATTCTATTTTGGAATGGTATTAACCATTTCACTCCGGGGCAGTTCTAGAGCTGGAACAAACTGCTAATGTCTATAATATAGCAAGACTCCATTAGAAGAAACAACATTACTAAGGTGAGTATTTTTCTTGTTGACCCTTCTTATACGGGTCACCCGGTTTATCATATGTCCGGTTTTTAGGTCTAAGCTACCCTTCTAGGTTAGTTCGCTGCACCTCCTTGGTAAAAAATACTGAGGGGCGGTTGGAGGGGGGTCGGCCTTGAGACAGTCATTACCACGAGAGCTGAGGCTGTGATGCCGTTCCTCGGCTCCATCTCTGACGCCTTGACCCTCCAGCAAAAAGTTTGCTCCCGATGGGTCCTAGTGCCTCCGGCGCAGATCCCAATAGTGTGAATGAGTGGTGGAGACTCGTCCAAGAAGATCAAGAATTACGGTAGGTACATAATTTTCATTTCTGCTGGGTAGAGCATCCTGGGCAGCCACACATGTGACACATGTGCATTGTTCCAGCTGTACATGGCGACAAATAGTGACATAATGACATGTCAGGATCCCTGTTGGTAGTGCTCCTCCATGCCAGCTGTGCCATGCCACTAAACAGACGGCTATCATGCTTGTAACACTGCCACCAAGGCCATGTGTCAGCCATTGCCATGCGGAGCCAGACTGTACACCCCTCAGGCATCCACGGCAGTGCTTGTTATGCACAGGAAAGACAGATGTCCCATTGGTCAGGGTGGTCGACCAGCAGTATACATCAGGCGGGTCATTTTGTGGGACATGTCCCAGTGTACACCAAGGGCACACAGGTGACATGCACAGTGTCCGGGGCCATAACGCAGCATACCACATCACATGCCTATACACATACCCACCGTACACCCAGTTGTATCTACCTAACCTGGGCATGGTACCACTGGTGACCATGGCCCATAGTTCACACAGCCGCCTCTCCTGCAGGTTGCTAAAGCAGTGTCTGCATAGTTAGCAGGTGCTGTCAACCCTCATTCTGTGAGTCAGGTGATGGCTCACCATGGCCCAGGCCTCAAACCTGGGCCTGTCCACCCCTAATGCTTCTCTCAGCAGTTCCTCATCTCTGGTCACCACAAGGTCACAAAGGTTTGCCACCCAGATCAACAACCACTGGTGGTCACACTGCATGACAGTTTATTGTCGTCGTTCATTCAGTGGCTGCTGCCTATTCTTTGCTATGCAGGTGGATGCCACGCTGCTTCCTGTTTTAGGCCCTTTGATGAGTTTTGACAATGCATTGCAGCTGCTGTGCTATGTAGTGCGCGTTGCATTGTGAAACATGCATGTCCGGGGCCAGAGACACAGGGCTGGCATGGCACGACATGTGTGGGACGTGTATATGCCCTGCTGCACAGCGCTATGTGTTACTCAGCGTGACTATGTGCAGGGCTGTGCAACTCTGTGTCATATCTGGGACATATCAGCATGCCAGCGCGATGGCCATAGGGTGTGCAACCAATCGCACTGCACAAACATGCACAGGCACAAACCATTTCAGCCCAGCAGGCAGACCTGCAGTATTCAGCCAAGGTATGCAATTAAGGTCGTTGGGCAGTCCATGGGCAAACATTCATATTGGCATGTCATTGCAGGCAGTGCTGCATACATTTGCATACACAAGTGTGCCTTGGATATTGAATGTGGCACATTGCATCACCTAGACAGCACATTGGAAATGCAGGCAAACAGAGTTGTGTCCTGTGGAATACACTAGAATGTGTGGTGTGTGCAGTGGACTTTTTGTATTCAGGGGCTTGGTATGTCCCCCAGATGCATGTGGTAGATCCAGAGGGTAACATGGAAATGTTTAGGTTGGGTAACTTTCTCATCTAGAATCTTAGGTAGTAGAACCATCTTGTGTGGGTGGTGGAACTGTCCTGTAGTAGTGGATGGAGAGCGTTGACAGAGGTGGTAGAACATTCGTACAGTTTTGTAGGAGGTAGTGAAACTAGGTTCCTGTGGGCCCCTGCACAATGTAACCCCTGTCCTTGTCCGGTGCTTACCGAATGTTCTGGCAGTGTCCCTGTACCCCAGGGCGATCTTCATGTGATGGATATGGATGCCTGTGCTGGCCAGCATTACCAACTGTCCTGTGGAACCAAATTGCCTGTATAGGACATATGTCCATGTAGACAGCTGCGATGCCCTGTAATATACCAAACTGCCAGATGCTCTGGAAGAACTGTGTTTACTAGCCAGAGTGGCTTACGTACTGGGCATCATGCAGTGCACGTGGCCCTGACCCCACGGCATGGAGTACCCTCTCCATAGCCATGCAGTGGCCTGATGGGACACCACAGTCAACTTAGGCCATATCCCATGCTGTACGCATCTGAGGAAGGACTTGCCTCTGAGCCATTGAGAGTATGACACAGCACTGTGTCACTGGGTCAGAGTCTACAGTGTTCCAGAACCTTCCATGTTGCACACATGTGGACATTATGAGCAATGTCCCTATGTATCCACTGTACCACCATATCCACATTGGGCATGGGCACATGTCCCATGCCCTGTACATTATGGGATATACCGTACAGTTGGGAGAACCATGTTACAGTGAATGAGATGCACTGGGGGGCCCATCACATCCTGTTGATTAAATGTCTGTGCTGTGGGGTGTAATCCATCATTTTGTTTTTCTTACCCCTACTTGCAGACTTGTATAGGGATCTTGTCATTACACGTCATGACCTGCAACATGAAACTCCTTCTCTCCTCTCTCTCCCTTTCTCTACTCCTAGTACTTTCCCTAACCCCTCTGATTGGTCTCTACTCGCAAATGCAGAATAACTCACCTTTTACACCCTCTTGTCTCCAGTCCCCTACTTACATCCTCGCTATCACTCCCTTCTCACCCTTTGAACTATGGTCGTATTCTCCCTCTATCCCTCATGCTTCATTGCTAACTGTCCCACCCTTCTTTGCTGCTCTTCATCTCCTGCTCCCCTACTGTCATGCGCACTACCCTGCCAGTTTCACTGGTTCCTCAACATCTAATTCCAAATGCCCCATGCTCCACTTCCTCATCTTAGCTCTACTCTTGCTTTCCTGCAGAGATATCCACCCCAACCCTGGTCCATCTGCATCTCATGCCCTGAATGCTCCAGTATTTACATCGGCCCCTTCTGCTGCTCCCACTGTCCTCCCGAAGGGTTTCAAGATCCTTCATCTAAATATACATGTAACCCCCCACCCCCACAAATGAGGGTTCCTAAATTGTCTTCCTGGGCATACCTAATTCCCACTGCTAGGTTGGTGTTCTGTATCCTAACCGTTTAAAAGTGCCTGCATGTGAGTGCCCTATTAGCCGCCTTGCCTGTTTCTTTAAGAGCTGTCTTTTTCGTAGTGTACAGTTAATCTGGGTGGGGGCCGAGTAGTTTCAGGCTCGAGTCCCGCCCGGGCTGCAATAAAGCCTCTTCATTCTGCCATCGCTAATTGTGCAGAGGGAGTTTTACAAGGATCTGTGATTGTCTGCTGATTATCTGCTTTAATAATAATATCATAGTTTGTCTAACCTGCCTTTCTTTGCAGCATGGGCATTCTGTTTTGCACCACCATCTTGGTTTTGGACTGCCAGTTTGAACCAATCAGCACCTTTGGGGACCCTAAAATGGAGACTGTCCCCAGGGGTATTGTAGGAGTGAATTTATGTAGGAACTGTAGTTTTTACTGTTTGGCACCTAAATGGACCTGGAGGGGGAGCCCTTGCTGTGACAGACAGATGGATCAATCAACCGAACCTTTTGGATAACTGCTAAGTCCCAGAGCTGCCTGCAGAAGTGAGTTAGTGTGTAGTTGGACTTGAGAGAGTGAAAGCTCGAGTAATTCGAGCAGCTGCTCCTGCATAGTAGCATGGGGGATTGGCGGGAACGCTGTGTCTGGCCTGCCTGCTACCATTTTCTCGAGTGAAGAAGTCTGCATTAATATCTCGGACTTTATCCAAATTTGCTGTGATTGTGACCGGAAATCCTGAATTGTGACAAAGTGAAATTCACCTTGTGTGGATCAAAGATTTGCCTCAGTGCGATCGGCCTGTCAGGACTTGAGACAACTGCAGAGTGTAAGGTTTGCGCAGAGACACTGTTGATTGCAACTGGACTGTCATCTGAACTGTGGTATTTGCCTATCCTTTACTATAATTGTGCCGAATGTGCAGTGTGGGTCATGATTTTGTTCCCCACATTGCTTGAATGTGTCATGGTAGCTGGAAGCTGTATCCGGCACTTTACTGGACTATATCCGAACTGTTTACCTGGTCTGGGCCTCTCCAGCTCGGCCTACATTGCCACTTATGCCGCAGAGTTACATCCAACGAAAGACCCGCCTGGGGATTCGGCTCCCTGCTCAACACCATCGAACACCACAGTGCATTGTGTGGGCCCTGCTTCTCCTGGCACAGCAGTCGATCATCCTGAGGTCTTCATTTCATCCGTCCTGCCTTCTTGTCTGGGTAGCGCAAGTAAACATCAGGGTAGCTCCCTGCAACAGAGCTCAAATCAGTGTGTGTCATCTGATTTAATTGTTTTAGTTAATCGTTACGAACTGAGCCACCCGGCTCCGGAATACAAATTGTAGGTTAAAGTGCATGTTGTGTTTTTCTTTCCTAAGGGCTCCAAAACAGCTGCAATGCCGGCCTGCCCTGGCAACACTTTGGCTAGCCTGCAGACCAACTGAGTACCCAGAGTGTGTGTGTGTGTGTGTGTGTGTGTGTGTGTGTGTGTGTGTGCGCGAGACTGTGTTAGAGGGACTCTTAGAGGCATGCATGCTTAGCCTGATTAAATCAGATCCAGAATCGAACACCAGATTACTGCCCCTCCCTTGTTAATGTCCCCCAGTAAATCAGATCTAAGTCTTGTTTGCATTTACACTGGCTATTGTGTACCTTTGTGGTGGGGATACTGTGTTACTGTTGCATTTCTCCATTGCAGGTCTTGTTTTGCAAGGGGTCTCCAGGGCCAGTGCAGCTGATCCAGCCCTGGTGATAAGTGTGCTAAGTGTGGGTATAACATTGCATTCTGGTGTTCATTGTAACTGTCTAATTGCTGACCAGTATAGGCCACTAGAGGGGTTTGGGGGGTATCAGTGTCCCGGAGGGCTATACCTAGAGCAGCTATGCTACCATTCACCCTGTTCTCCGGGTGGAGACACCTGTTCACAGAACTCAGGCCCCTCAACCTGCACCTAGTCACGCAGGCAGGGGTAGTAGCCCTTGGGATAGCGCCACCTAGGGGTTACATATGTACTGTAGTTTGTTGCAAAAAATCGACCTTCTACAAACCATGGTGGCCATTCTAAAACCTGACATACTGATCATCAATGGAAACTTGGCTAAAGAGCACGATCCTGTATCTCTTGGTCTCCATTCCTGGCTACTTCCTCCTGAGGCAAAACTGAGCAGCTAGAGGTGGTGGCGTCGCCATGTATATTCTTACCTCCCTCTAATATTCTATTATTTATTCATCCACTAGCCCAGCGTCCCACGATGCACTGGTTATTCATTTAACTCTGCCCTTCACTGCCCATCTTTATAGCCAGCATTTACTGTCGCCCAAATGTCCAGCCCTCTATCGCTCTCAACCTCATAATCTCCATCACAGCCCTTTCTTGCTGTGGTGAACTGTACATCTTGGGTGACCTTAACTTAAACTGGCTGTCTCCCAAGACATCCAAAATATGTAGTGATCTTGGAGCCCTGAACCTCACGCAGTTGATTTCGGAACCCACCCACCCAAAGCACAAGACACAAAATCAACCCCCAATTGACTGGGGTCTTACCACCCACCCCAACAGAGTAATTAGTTCTGGCATCCCCCCCGATGCTGTCAGCGACTACAACCAAATAATAGTTGTCAGGAAAATCCACAGACCAAAATCTTTGCATAAAACCTTGCAACTTCACTCCTTCAAATCCCTAGCCCTTGAACCTCCTGCACAACCTGTCTCTCTCTCTCTGACTAGTCTCCCTTAGTCTCCTCCCTCTCAGTTGATAAAGCTCTAGCCTACTTCAAAGAAATATTCCTTGCAAATTGGAACGCCTTTGCCGCTCTCAAAACAAACCAGGATTAGGGGTAGCCACCTACCGTGGATTTCTCCAGAACTCTTAGCCTAGCCTGTCTTAGGGCTAGAGATCATGCCTGGAAGTGCCACAAATCCATCCAGCCTCCTAGTGACCTCACGGACTACCGTAAGCTCTGAGATGCCTGTACCAGGGCAACAAGTCTAGCCAGGTCCGATTACTTCAAAAATGCTTTCTTCATTGACATAAATTCCCCTTTCAAGTTCTGGAAGGTGGTTCATGCCGTCTTTATTCTCAGTCTCGTCCCCCTTCCCCAGTGCTAAAGGTAAATGGCAATCTTGTTGCTGACTGCCATGCTGTAGCTGCAGAATTTAACTCCTGTTATACCTTCAGTGCAACTGAACTGCTGAAGTTCCTCCCTAACTACCCCCCACTCAACTGTCACGGCTGCGCCTCTGTTCTCCGCCCCAAAAAAATAAACCACTCTACTTCCTGTTTCCCCACATCCTCCTTCTCATTCTCTTCGGTCTCCCCCACCGATACTCTAAATGCCATCCTCGCCATTAACCCTTCAAAAGGATCTTCCCAGATGACCTTGACCACTAAACTCCCCTCTCTCTCAGCCCCAGCCATTGCCTACCCTTCTCCTTAATCTTAAATCTCTGCTTCTCAACCTCTGATGTCCCTACTAAATGGAAGCATGTAGTGGTCCTCCCCCTACCTAAAGGTGGAGACCTCTCATCCCCTGGCAACTATCACCCCATCTTGCTACGCCCTACCCTAGCCAAATTACAAGAACATCTAGTCCTCTCTCAACTCACGTCGTTTCAATCTGATACCTCCTGCTTCACCCCGTTTCAATCTGGTTTCAGGAAAAAACACTCTACTACCACCTCCCTACTTCGACTCACTGACTCCATCCTCTCCGGGATGGACAATAGCCAAATCACCTCAGCCATATTTGTCTACCTTGCCGAGGTTTTCGACACTGTTTCCCACTCCCTTCTCCTTGGTTCTCTCTCATCTGCTGGTCTAACCCCTTCTGCCACTAACTGGTTTAAGGCCTGCCTTACTGGTAGAAGCCAATTGGTTAAGATCGCAGATGCCATCTCGCCACCCCTCCCGATCTGCACTGGTGGCCCTCAGGGCTCCGGGCTTGGTCCCCTTCCATTTTTCATCTTCCTTAACGACCTGTTATCTGTCTGCTCCCCCTCTTCCACCATACACATGTACGCTGATGATACTGTACTGTATGCATCTGGCTCATGCCCAGCTGAGGTCACATCCAGCTTGCAGCACGACTTCAAGCAAGGTCCAGCTCTGGCTTACAAACCATCAGTTATTCCTCAACACCAAGAAGACTGTCTCCATGACCTTTGGCACAAGGCAGAGATTCTCTAGGCTTCCCTCCCTGCCCACATTCTGCACTCTTGATGGGACTCTACTTGAGGACACCTTGTTCTTCAGATACCTTGGGGTTTGGTTAAACCAACACCTCATCTTCTCTGGACACATTGACACCATTCAGAAAAAATTGCACCCCAAGCTCGGTGCCTTGTTCAAGAACTGCAGTTGCATCCCTCCAGCGGCTAGGCGTGAGCTTGTCCAGAAGTTGATCCTCCCCATTTCTGACTACTGCTACGTAGTCTATGGTGCTGCTCATAGGCCCCCCCCCGACCAGATTAGACACTCTCTTCAACTCCTTCTGCCGCTCAGCCCTTGATGCTCCCTCTCACGTCCACCACTGTGACCTGTATCGAGCCCTTTTCTTCCCCTCCCTTACAAATAGACACCTATCACACTGCGCTATATTCACCACTAAACACCGGCTGGGTGAACTCCCTTCCTGCCTCTCCCCTTCATTTATAACTTCCCCTCCTCCTTGCCACTCCCTCAGATCTGCCAACACTAGCACACTAACTGTCCCCTGCCACTCCACCCCCTCCGGACAGTCTGGGTACTCTCACCATTTCCCTGAAATATGGAAAACTCTTCCTTCCCAGATCAGACACTCCTCCTCCCTCTATTCCATCAACACTGCCCTCTCCAACTATCTTGCACCTAACTGTTCCTGTTATGGCCTGCCTTAATTTCCTTCGTCTTGCTCCTTACAGTTCATCCCCCTTCAGAATTTACCCAATGCCTCTATCGACTCTACTGCCTCTACTGACCCTAGCCCCTCCTAGGTGCTAGTTCTCATACCTTTCTCCCTTCCCCTACTCTCTCCCCTCCTTTTGCCTAGCCTTCACACTCCCCTTGCAGGGTTCTCGGCATCCTGAAGGAGTCCTATAGTGCCTAAGCTTGCCACCGTTTCTTCCCCCATCTACCTATCCTTTGCCTTCTAGGTCCCTTTGCATGGTCCCCAGCATCCTGGAGGGTCCTTGGATCAGGCCTCATCCCCTCCCAGGTGTTATTTCTCAGTCCCTTGCTCTCACTGTCCCTCTATAATTACAACGCCTAGCCGCAGGACGGGTTGCAATCGCCTGAACTTCCCTGCCCCCTTGCAGGGTTCGTCACATCCTGAAGGGTTCTCTTTTTGGGTCAGGTCTTATTTCCCCTCCTAGGGTGTTAATCACATTTCAGGGTTTTAAATAATTGATTAGCAGTTTTTTTCTTGGGACAATGCTAACTGTACAGAAAGTATTTATATAGGTTTTCTAGAAGTGTTATGTTTGTTAAACACAGTGAGGCAAGTGCTATGCATTTTCACAATGTTTTAGCACTTTTATGAGCAAAACGCTAATCAATTTTTGGAGTTAAATAAATCCCTGCATTTACTCCCTCTCTCTCCCCCTCTCTAATCCCTGCTCCAGTCCCCTGACCGCTTGCAGGGTTCCCCACATCCTGAAGGGGTCTCTCTGGGACACAAGACTGCACTATCTGTCTTCTCATTCTCTCTCCTTCACCCCTTATTTTACGATAGCACTTGTTCACTTATTACTATTGCACTTTGACTTGCTAATTGTCCTCACAAATTACATATGTATGCAACCCTGTAACAACTGCCTTAAATAATTGTATTCTACATTGATCTTTGTAACTTGAATGTAAAATGTCTCATTCTATTGTACCCCTTGCCCCCCAGGTTGCACCAGTAGACAAGCAACCTGTTGCTCAGTGTGCTTTCCTGGTGAAACATTTGAGTAAATAAATCTAGTGGTCTAGTTGAGTTTGCATACTGCTGGTGGTGGGCCTTGTGGCGGAGTGCTCAGGTCAAGCTGGTATGGAGGACTGGGGACAATCGGGCATAGTACCATGTCTGTGCAGTGTGTGCAGCTGTACCATGGACATATTGCAGGGCAGTGTGCTGGCACCCTCGTCTGGTTAAGCCATGTCTTGGAAGGTACCCCACCCCGGTTCATGCTGCACACCATTGGTTTGGTCAGCCCAACATAGTCATGCATCCGTGTAGGCCACCCCGAGGTACACAGGCCCATACCCCTGTCCACACCTTCAAACAACATGAAGTCTTGCTGTATTCTGACTGTAAGCAGTTTGCCCCAACACTTGAAGTGCTACGGAGAGTAAAGGGTTAACTCTATGCCAAGGCATAGAACGTTGAGCTCGAGCTCGGTTTTCAAACCTTTGTCTGTGGTACTCTGAAGTGTAACCATCAGATTTCTTACTCCGCCTAACTGTGAAGTCGCTCCGGAGATCCCTCCTGCGCTTCAATTCGGTAATAGTTTGAGTCAGTCGGTTTTTTCAACCGCAGTTCTTATTTTATCGGTATTCTTACCTTTGTCTCGGTAACAGTAAGTGATAGTAGTAGGTAGTGGTATTTTCTTTTGAATTTGTGAGAGAAATTGTTTTGTCTTCGGTTCTTTTCCGGTTGGTCCGGTTCAGAGCCAAAATCTATTGTTACTTGTGTTTTTCTGTATACATTATTGTGGTTTTCCAGTACTTATCGGTTCCTTAAAGAAATTCAGATTTTTGTGAGATTTATTTAACCGACCCATGACACGGTTGGAACCGATAAGTGTTTAGTTACGCTGACAAGGGTGACTTCCTTGTATTCGGCATGTCTGAGAAACCCAAAAAGAAAACCGGTCCCACTGGGTTTCAGCACTGTACCGAGTGTGGAGAGGCCTTTGCTAAGGCAGTATAGCGCAGTGGTTTAGGACTCTGAGCTGCAAATTTGGAGACCTGGGTTTGAATCCCATAGCCCCTACTTGCATACTGTGTGACCCTGAGCAAGTCACTTAACTTTCCTGTGCTCCCATGTTGCACCTGTAAACAAGCTTTCAGCTTAGTCTGTGTCACCTGGTTAAACAATTGGGGGGAAAAAAAAAAAAGCTGATCCCCATCTCATGTGTGTGTATTGTCTGGGGTTTGACCACCTCAAGGAAGAAACTTTCCCAAGGGCACTCTTGAAAAAATGTTTGAGTAGGCTGAAGGAAAGGGAGGCCGAGAAGTCTGCTGACCCAGATGGCCAGCTCGGTTCGATTGCGACCGAACCTGAAGAGGTGCCTACTGACCTGGGCGATACCTCTTTGGGCAAAAGGAGAGCCGACTCTAGTCTGCGGAGTCGGTTCCGTCAAAGAGAAAAAGAAAATCAGCCTGTTCTGCTCAGACACCCCATGTTCCGACCATTGAGGAAATAGTGAAAGCGATTACAATAGTGCAAGTGCTTTGCCCGGTTCTGACCGAACCGACATTGGTTCAAGGGCGATCAGTTCGGTCGGAAGTTGTTGCCTCAAATATTGATCCAGAGGCATACTATGAGGGTGATTGGGAGGAGGAAGAAGAGTATAAAGGAGAGTTTGAAGGCCTAGATGAGCCAGTAGAGCCTGACATCTCCCCAGACAGGCCTTCGAATGTTTCCCCTCCCAGGCTTTCTGAGTCCCCCTTCCACTTCTTATTTTACAAGAAGGTGGCTGAGACTCTTCAGCTTCCTATGGAAGAGGCTGATCAGGATCAGGAGGAGCCTGATTGTGTGCAAATGATGGATGTTCCAGAGTCAGAGTGAGTGTCTATCCCTTTGCAAAAATCGCTGGGGAAACGGACACAGAAAATTATGCAATTTCCCACATCCATTCCTCCTGTGGATAAAAGAATGGACAGGAGGTATGCCCGATCAGGCCCTGGCATGGAATTCCTTTCAGCATATTGCAGCCATGTTGGGGTAGTGCAAGCTGCAGCCTGTGACGAGGCTAATATTCCCCTGGCATCTCACCCCCAGATAAGGATTCCAGGAAAGTGGAAGCCATGGCTAAGAAACAGTACTTGGCATCCTCTTTGGGGCTCAGGCAATCAAATTACATGGCATATACAGCCAGGTACCAGAAATCTATGTGGGATACGGTTCTGGAGCTGGCTAAGAATGCCTTTCCCCAGCTAGCCATGAGCAGGTGGCTGTAGATGGTATAGAGGCATCCAAAGTACAATTTCATGCTGCTGTGGACTCGAATGATGTGCATTATAGAGTCATGGCAACATCTATCTCCATGAGGAGGTTTGCTTGGCTTAGATGTTTAGATGTACCAATCTTTCACAGGATACCCAGACTAAGGCCATGGATTTTCCTGTAACTGGTAATTCTCCATTTGGTGAGCAAACAGAGAACTACATGAAGAAGATGGATGAATATAGGACCACCTGTAGGAGTGCTGCAGCCAAGGAAAAGCAGGCCACTCCTCAGAGGCAGCAATTTAGGGCTGGCAGAGGCAGGCCTTTTCACATGCCTTTCTACCAAGCTCAGGCCTCCTCCTCCTCTTCTTTCCAGCGGAGGTTTTTTTTTTTAAGGGACGAGGCAGATGTGGGATGACCAGAACCCCATCATCCACGCAGTCTAAGCCCTCTGCCAAACAGACACCCTGAGGTGTCGGTCAGGGTCCCCTCCCTAGTTCCAGTAAGGGGCAGATTGGCTCACTACTCCCAGGCCTGGGAGTCTATTACTTCAGACAAATGGGTCCTGGAAGTAGTGAGCCAGGGACTTGCTCTCAGTTTCAAAGTTTCCCAAAACTGAGAGCAAGGTCCTTCAGTCCTCCCTTTCCCTTGGAGACAAAGGCCTTAGAGGCAGAAGTCTCCTCTCTTTTGCTTCTGTAAGCAGTATAGAAGGTACCTCTTTGTCACAGGGGAAAAGGACTTTATTACAGATACTTCCTTACCCCCCAAAAAGACAGGGGAGTGGCGACCCATCCTAGATTTAAGGTACCTGAACAAACACTTCAAACAAAAAAATTCAAGATGGTGACTCTGGGAGTAATTCTTCCCTTTCTGAGACCAAGAGACTGGATGGCCTTTCTGGATCTCAAGGATGCCTACTCCCACATACCTATCGGACATTCCCACAGAAAGTACCTCAGGTTCAAGTTGCCCTCAGGCCATTACCAATTCAGAGCTATGCCTTTCGGCCTAACATCTGCTCCAGCGGTATTCACCAAGTGTCTCGCAGTAGTGGTGGCGGCATTCCTCGGGAGACAGGGTATCCTTGTGTTCCCATAGTACCAAGTCAAGTCAGCCTTAGCGATTACCCAAAAACTTCTAGACTCCTTGGGGTTTCATTCTGAACCTAGAAAAGTCTGTTCTGCAACCAGCCCAGTGCCTCACTTTCATAGGGGCGGAACTAGACACTACTTAGGCAAGAGCAGTTCTCCCCTCTCTCAAGGGTTCAGTCCCTTGTCACTCTGGCTTCCTCTTTTGTCCTCTAGTTACTCGTCCAGCCAGACACTTTCTTCAGTTGCTGGGTCACATGGCAGCATCCACAGCAGTGGTACAGGGAGCAAGGTTTCAGATGAGATATTCAGTTTCATCTCAGATCTTATTGGTCTCAGAAAAAAGACCCTCTTTCCAAATTGGTTCCAGTGTCTCAAACTCTAGTTCAGGCCCTCCAGTGGTGGCTGGAGGAGTACAGTCTTCGACAAGGTGTCCCCTTTATCAGTCAGGCTCCTTCAGTGACTCTCACCACAGATGCCTCTTTACTGGGGTGAGGGGCTCACCTGGATCAGCTTACAGCTCAGGGAACCTGGTCTCACCAGGAGTCTCTTCTACACATAAACCTTCTCGAACTGAGAGCTGTCTTTCTAGCACTTCAGACATTCTCAGCTGCCATTCAGGGGAAAGTGGTGCAGATCAGGACAGACAGTACCACAACCATGTAGTACATCAACAAGCAGGGAGGCTCTCGGTCCTCTGCCTTTTGCACACAGGCCATGAAATTCAAACAACATGAAGTCTTGCTGTATTCTGACTATATGCAGTTAGCCCCAGCACTTGAACTGCTCCGGAGAGGAAAGGGTTAACTCTATGCCAAAGTATAGAACATTGAGCTCGAGCTCGGTTTTCAAACTTCTGTCTCAGGTACTCTTCAGTGTAACCATCAGTTTCTTTACTCCGCCTTACTGTGAAGTCGCTCCGGAGATTCCTCCTTCACTTCGCTTCAGTTGTGGTAAAAATCGGTCGGTTTAGCAAACAGCTTCTTTATTTTTTCGGTCTTTACATCTCTGTCCTGGTACAGTGTGTATTAGTAGGCAGTAGTGTGGTTCGTAAAGAAATTGTTTTTATTTTCGGTTTCTTTCCGGTCAGTCTGGTTGGGAACCAAAGTGATTTGTTGTTTGTTGTTCTGTTTTTTTCAGGTGTTTCAGTGTGGCTTTCCGGTATCTATCGGTTCCTGAAAAAAATGTTGCTTTCTCCTGTTCTTTCATCCGACCCGTGACACGGTTGGAACCGATAGATTTGGTAGTCGCCTGGCTTGAACACTGGTAAGGGTGACTTTGTGTTAAGGGCATGTCTGAGAAACCCAGAAAGAAAACTGGGCTCACTGGGTTTCAACACTGCACTGAGTGTGGGGAGGCCTTTTCCAAGGCTGAACCCCACCTCATCTGTGTGTATTGTCTGGTGTTTGACCACCTCAAAGAAGACTGCCAAATCTGCAGGAACTTTCCTAAGGCCACTGTTGATAAACGTTTAAGTAGGCTGAAGGAAAGGGAGGCCCAAAAATCTGCTAACCCGGATGGCCATCCCGGTTCGGTTTCCGACCGAACGTGAGGGGGTGCCCACTGACCTGGGCAATACCTCCTCGGGCAAAAGGAGAGCCAATTCCACTGAATCGGTCCCTGCAAAAAGAAAGCGTAAGTCAGCTGGTTCGGATCCTGGCTGCCATGGTCCGACCGCTGACAAGATAGCCAAAGTGATCGCTATTGTGAAGTCGCTTCATCCAGTTCCGACCGAACCGATACTGACACAGAGACGGTCGGTTCGGTCGGACTTGTCTGCTTCTGAGTATGACCCTGAAGCATTTTATGAGGGTGAGTGGGAAGGCGAGGAAGATGATGAAGATTATGAAGACCTAGATGGGTCTATAGAGCTTGACATCTCCCCAGACAGGCCCTCTAATGCGTCTCCTCACAGGCTTTCTGAGTTCTCCTCCCACTTCTTGTTTTACAAGAAGGTGGCTGAGATTCTTCAGCTTCCAGTGGACTGGTGGAACATCTGGTTGTCAATGGACTACAGGACCCAAGGCAGCATGGTTTCACCAGGGGGAGGTCATGTCAGACCAACCTCATTGAATTTTTTGACTGGGTGACTAGGGAAGTGGATCAGAGGAAGGCAGTAGACATGGCCTATCTGGACTTCAGCAAGGCCTTTGACATGGTGCCACATAGAAGACTATTGCACAAACTGGGGAATATGGGTGTGGGCAGGACAGTAGTGTGGTGGGTAGGTAACTGGCTGGGAGGCAGGACACAGAGGGTGGTGGTAAATGGCTGTCACTCCACAGAGGGAAGAGTGACCAGTGGGGTACCACAGAGATCAGTGCTGGGACCGGTCCTATTCAGTATCTTCATCAGTGACATTGCGCAGGACTTAGAAGGCAGAATTTCACTGTTCGCTGATGACACAAAGCTCTGTAACAAAGCAGACACACCAGAGGGTGTAGACAAAATGAGAAGGGACCTGCAGAAACTTGAAGAATGGTCAGGGGTTTGGCAGTTGAAATTCAATGCAAGGAAGTGCAAGATAATGCATATGGGGCACAAAAACCTTGGCACAATATATCAGTTGGGGGTGAGGATATAGCATGCACCAAGCAGGAAGGGATCTTGGGGTTATCATCTCTGATGACCTCAAGGCAGGGAAACAGTGTGACAAGGCAGCAGGTAAAGCAAATAGGATGCTGGGATGCATAGGCAGGGGCATCACCAGCAGGAAAAGGGAGGTCATAATTCCACTATACAAGACACTAGAGGCCCCAGCTGGAGTACACTGTACAGTTCTGGAGACCTTGCCTACGTAAGGACATAGACAGGATAGAGAAGGTTCAGAGGAGGGCAACAAAGATGGTGCATGGATTGCATCACAAGTCGTATGAGGACAGGTTGAAGGAACTGAACATGTACTCCCTAGAGGAAAGGAGGGAGAGAGGGGATATGATAGAGACATACAAGTATCTTACAGGGAGGAACAGGGTGCAGGAATACACTATTTTTAAGTGAAAAAGATGTTCCAGGACTAGAGGGCATGGGATGAAGTTGGAGGAGGGACGATTCAGAGGAAACTTGAGGAAGAATTTCTTCACGGAACGGGTGGTGGACAAGTGGAACACCCTGCCAGAGGAAGTGGTGGGGACTGAAACAATCACGGGATGTAAGAATGCATGGGATAGACATAAAGGAATTCTGGAGGTCAGGGGTAAGGGGCAACAGACTTCTTGGAAAACATAAACTGAACTTACAAGCTCAAATGGGCAGACTGGGTGGGCCATAGTCCCTTATCTGCCGACACTGTCTTTGTATGTATGTATCAGGAGGAGCCTGACTATGTTGAAATGATGGATGTCCCAGAGTCAAAAAGGGTGTCTATCCCTCTGCACAAGTTCCTGGGGAAACAGACCCAAAAAATATTACAGTTTCCAACATCCATACCTCCTGTGGATAAGAAAATGGACAGGAGGTATGGTCTGTCGGGCCCTGGTATGGTTTTCCTTATTAACCATTGCAGCCATGTTGGGGTAGTGCAAGCTGCAGCCTGTGACAAGGCTACTATTCCCCTGGCATCTCACCCCCCAGATAAGGATTCCAGGAAAGTGGATGCCATGGCAAAGAAGCAGTTCTTGGCATCCTCTTTGGGACTCAGGCGATCCAGTTATATGACATATACAGCCAGATACCAGAAGTCCAGGTGGGATGCGGTTCTGGAGCTGGCTAAGAGTGCCCCTCCCCAGCTGGCCAAGGAGCTGGAACAGGTGGCTGTGGATAGCATAGAAGCTTCTAAGGTCCAATTTCATGCTGCTGTGGACTCGAATGATGTTCATTCTAGGGTCATGGCTACATCTGTTTCCTTGAGGAGATTTGCCTGGCTCAGGTGTACCAGTTTATCTCAGGATACCCAGACCAAGGCCATGGATTTTCCTGTCACTGGTAACTCTGTTTGGGGAACAAACACATGGAAAAGGTGGATGAATACAGGACCACATACAGGAGTGCTGCAGCCAAAGAAAGGCAGACACTCTTCAGAGACATTAATCCAGGGCTTACAGGGGCAGGCCTTTTTACCAGGCCCAGGCCTCCTGTTCTGTCCAGCAGAGGGGGTTCGTTAGGGGAAGAGGCAGAAGGAGAATGACAAGGGCTGCATCCTCTTCTCAGTCTAAGCCCCCTGTCAAACAGACACCCTGATGTGTCAGCCAGGGTCTCCTCCCCAATCCCTGTAGGGGGCAGACTGGCTCACTTTTTCCAGGCCTGGAAATCTGTTATTTCAGACAAGTGGGTCCTGGAAGTGGTGAGCCAGGGTCTTGCTCTCAGCTTCAGCAGGTTCCCAAAGTTGAGAGCAAAGGCTTTCTGTCCTTCCTCGGAAGAGGAAACACAGGCCTTAGAAACAGAGGTTTCAAACAACATGAAGTCTTGCTATATTATGACAATTGCAGTGAGTACCCATTTTCGAACTGCTCCGGAGGTGAAATAGTTAACTTTCCATGCAGGCATGGAACTCTGAGAACGAGCTCAGTTGGAAACTCTGTCTGTTGTTCTTCAAACAGAAACTGTCAGATTCTTTACTCCGCCTCACTGAACAGTCGCTCTGGAGATTTCTCCTTCTGCTCGGTTCATTTTGTCGGTTAAAGTATTATTTTATCGTTTTTTTGACCAAAATTAAACTGTAACCGGTTGGTTCAAGATCTGTCTGTGGTATTGTAAGTAATAGATAGGTTTTACATTTCTTTTTTCTGTGTGGAACTTGTAAGTGGTTATCAGTTCGGTTTGAACCGATCAGGTTGTCTTAAAAACTTACTAGTCCTTATTTAGAGTGCGGTTCCCGGTTCTTATCGGTTCTAAAAAAAACGGATTTCATTACGGTTTTTTCCACGACCTGTGACACGGTTGGGAACCGATAAGGGAGTGTTGCTTGGCGGATTGCCATAAGCGGGCAAGTTTGGTTAGGCTGGCACTATGTCTGAAGAAACCCAAAAGAAAAACCAGGCCCACTGGGTTTCAACACTGTGGTTCAGGGGGAAGTTCCTTTGCTAAGGCTGACCCACACACCGCCTGTGTTATTGTCTGGGTTTGACCACCTCAATGCAGACTGCCAGATTTGTAAAATTTTCCTGCTGCCACCATAGAAGAGTTGGTGAGCCTAGGAAAGGGAGGCCAAAAGTCCACTGACCCGGATGGCCAGCCCGGTTCGGTCCCAACCGAACCGGAGGGAGTGCCCTCTGACCAGGGCGATAACTTCCTCGGGCAAACGAAGAGCCAGCTCTGAGGAGCCGGTTCCAACAAAAAGGACTAGGAGGTCAGCTAGTGTGGAGCCAAAAGTTATCTCTCCAACCGCTGAGGAAATAGCTAAAGCAATTCAAATTGTCCAGTCACTTTCCCCGGTTCCGACCGAACCGACACCATCAGGGAAGCGCTCGGTTCGGCCGGTTCCACTGGTTCAAGATTATGATTTTGAGGAGTTTTATGAACCGGAGGAGGGGGAGGAGGATTATGAGGAGAGTGAATGTGGATTTGAAGGTCTGGATGTGCCCATTGAACCGGACATCTCTCCAGACAGACAGTCAGGGGTTTCTTCTCCCAGGCTCTCTGAGTCCCCTTCTCATTTTATGTTTTATAAAAAAGTTGCTAAAACTCTCCAGCTCCCTGTTGAGGAAGCTGTTGGTGACCAAGAGGAGCCTTATTATGTAGAAATGATGGATATTCCAGAGTCTAAGAGACTGTCTATTCCTTTGCATAAATCTTTTCAGAAACAGACAGTAAAAATTTTAAAAACTCCTCACACTATACCTCCTGTTGATAAAAGGATGGACAAGAGGTATACATTATCAGGCTCTGATACAGAGTTTCTCACACAACAATGTAGCCATGTGGGGGTAGTGCAGGCTGCAGCCTGTGACAAGGCAAACATTCCCCTAGCTTCACACCCCCCTGAAAAGGATTCCAGGAGGATTGATGCCATGGCAAAGAAACAATATATGGCAGCATCTTTGGGACTCAGACAGGCAAATTATATGGCTTATGCTGCTAGGTACCAGAAATCCAGATGGGGTACTGTGCTGGCTCTAGCAAAACAGGTCCCTGACCAGCTGGCCAGGAGCTGGAACAGGTGGCTGCAGATGGTATTGAGGCATCCAAGGTGCAATTTCATGCTGCAGTAGACTCTAATGATGTATCATCAAGGGTCATGCTACATCTGTGGCGCCATAGCAGAATGGCTTGACTCAGATGTAGTACCCTGTCACAGGATACCCAGTCTAAGGCCATGGATTTTCCTGTTGTGGGCAATTCTCTGTTTGGGGAGCAGACAGAGAATTACATGAAGAAAATGGATGAATATAGGACCACCTATAGGAGTGCGCAGGCCAAGGAAAGGCAAACCACTCCTCAAAGGCAGCTTCCTAGGGGCAGGGGCAGGCCTTTTCATAGGCCTTTTTACCAAGCCCAGGTCTCCTCTTCTGCTTATGCCCAGAGGGGGTTCTTTAGAGGGAGAGCAGGCGGTACAAGCAAGCCTGCTTCCACCCTTCAGCCCAAAGCCCCTGCCAAGCAGGCACCCTGATGGGGTTGCCAGGGCCAATTCTCCTCTACCCGTAGGGGGCAGGCTGGCTTACTTTGTCCAGGACTGGAAGTCTCTAACATCAGACAAGTGGGTCCTGGAAGTGGTAAGCCAGGGATTGGTTCTCAGCTTCAAAAAGTTTCCAAAGATGAGAACTAGATCCTTTCCACCTGCAAATCCTTCAGAGGCACTTGCCCTAGAGGCAGAAGTCTCTTCCCTCCTAGCTGTCAGAGCTGTGGAAAGGGTTCCACCCCTACATCAGGGCAAGGGTTTGTACTCCAGGTACTTCCTTACCCCAAAAAAGACAGGAGAATGGCGGCCCATCCTGGATCTCAGATACCTAAACAAGCACTTTTTAAAACCAAGATTCAAAATGGTGACTCTGGGAATTATTTTACCCTCTCTAAGGCCAGGGGACTGGCTAGCGTCCCTGGACCTCAAGGATGCCTACTTCCATATTCTCATCAGAAGCTCCCATCGAAAGTACCTCAGGTTCGAGGCTGCCCTCAGGCCATTACCAGTTCAGAGCAATGCCCTTTGGCCTCACGTCTGCTCAAGGGTATTCACAAAATGCCTGGCAGTAGCAGTTGCCTTACCTAAGGAGGCAAAAATTGCCATCTTTTCTTACCTGGATGACTGGCTCATAGTAGGCCAGTCCCCAGACCAAGTCAAGTTACATCTTCAGATAACTCAGCAACTGCTTACCTCCCTAGGTTTCATTCTGAATCTTCCAAAGTCAGTTCTAGAGCCTGTCCAGCTCCTCACCTTCATAGGCATGGAACTGAACACAGAGGAAGCCAGAGCTTTCCTTCCCTTGGACAGGGCAAGGACCCTGGTGTCTCTGGCCTACTCATTCACCCTCGGGTCTCTCATCCAGCAAGGCATTTTCTGCAGCTCCTGGGACACATGGCTGCTTCTACAGCAGTGGTGCAGGAGCCAGATTTCAAATGAGGGACATCCAGTTCCATTTGAGAGCCTTTTGGTCTCAAGGAAGGACCCTCTAACCAAGTTGATCCCAGTAACTCGAACCCTGATCCAAGCCCTACAGTGGTGGCAGGATCAGAGCAACCTGAGACAAGGGGTTCCCTTTGTCACTCAGTCTCACTCTTTAATCCTTACTACAGATGCATCCCTCTTAGGGTGGGGAGCTCACATGGGCAAACTCACTACCCAGGGACTGTGGTCCCCTCAGGAATCTCTGCTCCACATCAATCTGTTGGAGCTCAGAGCAGTTTTTCTAGCACTTCAAGCTTTTTCCAAATCTGTTCAGAACAAAGTTGTACAGATCAGAACAGACAACACCACTACAATGTGGTACATCTGCAAGCAAGGAGGCACTCGGTCTACGGCCTTGTGCACTGAAGCAATGAAGTTGTCTCTGGCTTACACCCTGAACACCTCCCTTACGCGCAGGTCACCTCCCAGGCAAGGACAATGTCCTGGCAGATGCTCTCAGCAGGATTTCCCAGGGCCATCACGAATGGTCAGTGGACCCCCTGGTTCTGGGGGTAATATTTGCCAGATGGGGCACCCTGCAGATAGATCTTTTTGCAGCCCCAGACAATCACCAACTTCCCCTTTTTTGCTGCAGGCCCCCAGTGTTGGGCTCAGTCCCTCTGGACGCCTTAATTCTCAACTGGGAAGGAAGTTTCTTTATGCCTTTCCCCCCTTCCCTCTCCTGTTCAAAGTGTTAGTCAAAATCAGATCTCAACCCTGCAAAGTGATTCTGATTGCTCCAGATTGGGCCAGACAGCCCTGGTATCCTCTCCTACTGTCTTTAGCAGTCCATCTTCCCCTGTGTCTTCCCAGGAATCACAATCTGTTAACCTGTGCTCAGGGAAGGATTTGGTATCCGAACCTCAACTCTCTGTCTCAAGGCCTGGCTCTTGAAGAGTTAGAGTTTGCTGATTTACACCTCTCCCAAGGTGTAATGGGCATTTTAAGGGCTTCTAGGAAGCCTTCCACCAGGGCTACGTACAATTCTAAATGGAAAAGGTTTTCCATATGGTGCTCTGGGAAGCATATTTCCCCAGATTCGGCTGATTTACCCACAGTCCTGGACTATATGGTCCATTTAAACACTTTAGGGCTGAGACCAGCTACACTAAAGGTGCATTTGGCAGCTGTGTCTGCTTTTATTTCGCAGGTAAACCCTCTCCTCTTTCAGCTCATCCTGTATTTTCCAAGTTTTTAAGGTTGCTTCACACCAACCCCCATTCTGGGACCCTGCCCTGCCTGGGATCTTAATGTTTGCATTGCTCTGCTCATGCAACCCCCCTTTGAGCCCTTGTCTTCAGCAAAGCTTAAGTACTTGACTTGGAAGACTGTGTTTCTGGTAGCCATCACTTCTGCCAGACACATAAGTGAATTACAAGCTTTGTCAGTAGAGCCTGATTTTATCTCCTTTCATACAGACAAGGTGGTACTCCGGACTAACAGAAAGTTTTTGCCTAAGGTGGTTTCAGATTTCCACCTTAACCAATCTATATCTCTTCCAGTGTACTTCACTGACCATTCCTCCTCTGGCGAAAGGAGGTTACACAGTCTAGATGTGAAGAGAGCCCTTAGCTACTACATTGACCGTACCAAGGGTCACAGGTTTGACTCCCTCCAACTATTCCTCACTTATGGTGAGGTTGGTAAAGGGACACCTGCCACTAAAAGATCCATTGCCAGGTGGATTGTCTCTTGTATCCAATTTTGTTATGAAAAACTGGGTAAGGTTCCTCCCTCAGGCCTGAGGGCTCACTCTACCAGAGGTACAGCTGCTTCCCTGGCTGCTGCCAGGACATCCTATTCTAGAGATATGTCAAGCAGCTACCTGGAAAACAGTTCACACTTTTGCCAAGCATTACTCCCTGGACATCCAGGCTGGGAGTGATGCTCGGTTTAACATAGCTGTGCTTCAGAGCCTATTCCTAAGTAGGTTCTGTCCCTCCTCCATGGAGGTACTGCTGTGTAGTCTGCAATTGTCATAATATAGCAAGACTTCATGTTGTTTGAAGAAAAATTACTCACCTTAGTAATGTTGTTTCTTCTAATGGAGTCTTGCTATATTATGACCTCCCTCCTGCCTGCCCTCTCAGAACTTCTGTTTTGGGGCGTGGGTGGGCAGTACAGTGTAGCACTTATTTGATGCCCACCTTGTGTTTTCACCCTCCCTTTTTGGGGTGAGTTGGTGTTGTGTTTTCATTTTTTGGGTCTCCTGACTTGAGTCTTTGCTTTGGGACCAAAAATGTCGCGTTATATTAGTAGCCAGTTGGCTAGTGTAGGTTTACAGCTTCCACACAGAGCCTTAGTGAGTTTTAGCTCGTAAAGATCTGACAGTTTCTGTTTGAAGAACAACAGACAGAGTTTCCAACCGAGCTCGTGCTCAGAGTTCCATGCCTGCATGGAAAGTTAACTATTTCATCTCCGGAGCAGTTCGAAGATGGGGACTCACTGCATTTGTCATAATATAGCAAGACTCAATTAGAAAAAATAACATTACTAAGGTGAGTAATTTTTTCTTCTTCTCTACTGCTTTTGCAGGCAGTGGAGAGGGTACCTCTCATTCACAGGGGAAAAGGATTGTACTCCAGGTACTTCCCCACCCTATAAAAGACAGGGGAGTGGCGACCCATCCTGGATCTGTGGTACCTAAACAAACACATACTAAAGCCAAAGTTCAAGATGGTGACTCTGGGAATTATTCTTCCCTCTCTGAGACCAGGAGACTGGCTAGCCTCTCTGGATCTTAAGGATGCCTAATTTCCACATACCTATCAGGCAGTCCCACAGAAAGTACCTCCGGTTCGAACTGCCCGTAGGCCATTTCTAATTCAGAGCAGTGCCTTTCGGCCTAACATCTGCCCCAAGAGTATTCACCAAATGCCCAGCAGTAGTGGTGGCCTTCCTCAGAAGACAAGGCATCCTACTGTTCCCTTACCTGGACGACTGGCTTATAGTAGGTCAGTCCCCAGACCAAGTCAGATCAGCTCTAGGGGTCACTCAAAATCTTCTACCCTCCCTAGGATTCATCCTAAATCTGGAAGTGTCTGTTCTGGAGCCATTTCAGCTTCTCACATTCATAGGGGTAGAGCTGGACACTGTTCAGACCAGGGCCTTCCTTCCTCTATCAAGGGTCCAATCCCTCTCCTCTCTAGCCTTCTTTTTTCGTCCACGTGTGTCTTGGCCAGCCAGACATTTCTTGCAGTTGCTAGGCCACATGGCAGGCTGCACTGCAGTAGTGCAAGGGGCAAGGTTCCAGATGAGGGACATCCAATTTCACCTAAGAGCCTTTTGGTCTCAGAAAAAAGATCCCCTCTCCAAGTTGGTTCCAGTGTCTCTAACTTTGGTTCAGGCCCTCCGGTGGTGGCTAGAGGAGGACAGTTTGAGGCAAGGGGTTCCTTTCCTCAGTCAGGCTCCCACAGTGACTCTCACCACAGATGCTTCTCTGCTGGGATGGGGAGCCCATATGGATCAGCATACTGCTCAGGGGACTTCGTCCCATCAGGAATCTCTCCTTCACATAAATCTGCTCAAACTCAGGGTTGTCTTTCTGGCCCTGCAGACATTTTTGACTTTAATTCAGGGGAAAGTGGTGCTGATCAGAACAGACAACACCACAACCATGTGGTACATCAACAAGCAGGGGGCACTCGGTCCTCAGCCTTGTGCACCGAGGCCATGAAAATATGGTCAGTAGCTTATTCCCTGCAGGCTTCCCTAATTGCTGTGCATCTTCCAGGGAAGGACAATGTACTTGCAGATGCTCTCAGCAGGATCTCTTAAGGTCACCACAAATGGCCCCTGAATCCTCTCATCCTTCAGACCATTGCACCCTCCTGATTTAATGCGCTCAACAAAGACATCACCTCGCTGCAAAGGCTAGGACTGTTCAAAACCAACCTTCGCCTCCACCTCGCTGCCTCCAGCTCCTATGACTGTCGCTCCTAATCTGCTCTTGCACTTACCTCCCCTACCCCTTTCCTCGTCTTCCTCCTGGCTTTAGCACTTTAAAACCTGGCAATGCCTTTTGGCTGCTCCACTGTCTTCTAGTGTTTGCCCCCTCAATCCCTCTATCCGTCCCAGTTATCCCCTGGCCTGGCTACCTCTCCTCACTGTCCTCTGGCGTTTCTCAAGCTACCTCACCCTGCTTACCTATACCCTTTGTGCCCCCTTAAATGTATTGTATTTCGACTGCTTATGTATTGTATTGGCTCAGTCTGTTATGTTTGTATTGCTTTCAAAGTTGACGTGGAACGTTTGTAAAAGAGCCATGGCTCAAAGATATTGTAATCCCAGAATTCCAATAAATTTTCAAGAGATGGGGCACTCCAGAGATAGATCTCTTTGCAGCCCCGGACAACCATCAGCTCCCTCTATTCTGCTGCAGGCCCCCTCTGCGGGGGTGTCTTCCTCTAGATGCACTCCTGCTGGATTGGACTAACAGGTTTCTCTATGCTTTTCTTCCCTTTCCTCTGCTATTCAGGATTCTATTCAAGATCAGGTCCCAACCCTGCACTGTGATTCTGATAGCCCCGGATTGGGCCAGATAGCCTTGGTATCCTCTACTGTTGTCGCTATTGGGGACAATTCCCCTGTGCCTTCCCAGACAGTTAGAAACATAGAGGTTGACAGCAGATAAGGACCACAAGGCCCATCCAGTCTGCCCATTTCTTTTTCTACCTTATAAATGTGCCATCGGCCTTTGCTCTGTCAGTGGCCGGTCTATTCATACTCATCTGTATTGCTCCCTTATGCCTATCCCATGCCTGTTTGAAGTCCTGCGCTGTATTCATAGCCACCACTTTCTGAGGTAGGCCGTTCCATGCATCCACCACTCTTTCTGTGAAAAAGAATTTCCTTATATTCCCCCTTCATCCGCCTCCTTCTAATCTCATGCTGTGTCCTCTTGTCCTGCTATTTTTCTTATATTTAAACATGTTAGACTCTTTCACCTTGTTAATGCCCTTAAGGTGTTTGAATGTCCCTCCTTTGCTCAAGGGTTTACATATTGAGCTCAGTTAATCTGTCCTCATATGTCTTCTGATGCAGTCCCTGCACCATTTTGGTTGCCCTTCTCTGGACTGCCTCAATTTGGTTAATGTCCTTGTGAAGGTGTGGGCTCCAGTACTGCACGCAGTACTCCAGATGGGGCCTAACCAGTGTCTTGTAAAGAGGGATTATTGCCTCCCTCTTATGACTTGTGATACCCCTACTAATACACCCTAACATCCCCTAGCTTTACCTACTGCTTTAGAGGTCTGCTTGGATGATTTCAGGTCATCGGTGATGATGATGCCCAAGTCTCTCTCTTCCTTTGTGACTGCCAGCAACTCCCCTCCCAGCCTATAGGTGGCTTCATGGTTTCTCTTCCCTGTGTGCATGATCTTTCACTTCTTTGCATTAGATCCCAGTTGCCACTCTTCTGACCGGTTTGCTAGTTTATCCAGATCTCTTCTCATTCTGCCTACCCCATCTGGATCATCTACTCTGTTGCAGATCTTGGTGTCATCTGCAAACAGACAAGCCTTACCCTCTAGTCCATCTGCAATGTCACTAATGAAGATATTGAAGAGGACTGGCCCCAGGACTGATCCTGAGTACCCCACTTGTGACTTGCATCTCTTCTGACTGTATACCATTTACCACCACTCTCTGTTTTCTGCCCGTCAACCAGTTTGCTACCCAGTTGACCAACTTCTGACCCACCCCGAGCCTACCCAGTTTATTTATCAATCTTCTATGTGGAACAGTGTTGAAAGCTTTGCTGAAGTCAAGGTAGGCGACATCAGCTGCTCCCCCTTGGTCCACCACTCTGGTTACCCAGTCAAAGAAATCTATGAGATTAGTTTGACAGGACTTTCTTGTTGTAAACCCATGCTGTCTTGGATCCTGTGCTCCTATGGATTCCAAGTGTTGCACTATCCTTTCCTTAAGAAGTTCCTCCATAATCTTGCCCACTACTGAGATAAGTTTGACTGGTCTGTAATTCCCTGCCTCCTCCCTGCTGCACTCTTATGGAGCGGGATCACATGAGCCCTTGTCCAGTCTTCTGGGACCTCTCCTGTGCTCAGAGACTCACTAAACAGTTCTTCTAATGGCTATTTTAGTTCCATCCTTAGTTCCTTTAGTACCCTGGGATGTATGCCATCCGGTCACATCGCCTTGTCCACCCTGAGCTTAGCGAGCTCTTGTAGGACCCTTTCTTTTTTGAAGGGACTTGTATAAACCTCCCTCCCCCCCTGTGTCCATGGTGCTGAGCTGTGGGCCCTGCCCTACATTCTCCTGAGTAAATACTGAGCAGAAGTATCTATTTAGGATAGATGCTTTTCCTTGGTCCTCCTCCACATACTCCCTCTTATCCTCTTTGATCTTAGCAGTACCCCCTCTAGACTTTCTCCTTTCGCTAGTGTATCTATAGAAGGTCTTGTCCCCTTCTTTTACTGTTTGTGCTAGTGTTTCCTTGGTTTGGGCCTTTGCCTGCCTTACTGCCTTCCCTGCTTCCCGTAGGGAAGTTTGGTATGCCTCCCTATCTTCATCCCGCTGTGTTCCCTTATATTTCCTGAAGGCCAACGTTTTGACTCTGACCTTTTCTGCTACTGTTTTTGAGAACCAAAGTGGTTTCCTCCTTCTTTTGCTCTTGCCTTTCTCCCTAACACAATGGGGTGTTGCTTCAAGTATTGCATTCTTAATGCTTGCCCACTTTGCCTGTACCCCCTCACCTGTATTTCTTCTTGCCAGTGCTAGCTTAAAGGGGACAGGAAATTTGTGCTAATTGGCAGCTCAAAGCCTGGCTCTTGAAGAGCTAGAATATGCAAGCCTGCATCTTTCTCAATCAGTCTTGGACATTTTAAAGGTTAGTAGGAAACCTGCTACTAGAAAGACTTACAACACCAAATGGAAAAGATTTGGGTTTTGGTGTTCCCAGAAGCATGTCCGGCCAGAGCTGGCTGATACTGCCACTGTATTGGACTAATTGGTGCATCTTAACAGTTTAGGGTTCCAGCCTACTACTCTCAAGGTACATTTGGCAGCTGTGTCTGCCTTTCTTTCCGCTGGTAAGGGCTCTTCCCTAGCATCTCATCCAGATTTCAAGAAATTTTTCAAGGGTCTGGTACATGTTAATCCTCCCTTTTTGGAGCCTACCCCTTCTTGGGACCTGAATATCTGTATCGCACAACTTATGCAGCCCCCTTTTGAGCCTCTAACCTCAGCTGAGCTGAAGTACTTGACTTGGAAAACTGTATTCCTGGTAGCCCTTACCTCTGACAGGAGAATTCATGACTTACAGGCTTTATCAGTGGAACCTGACTTCATTTCATTTCATGGGGATAAGGTGGTCCTTCGAACCAACAGAAAGTTTCTTCCCAAGGTGGTATCAGACTTTCATTTGAATCAGTCTGTCATTGCCTGTATTTTTTACTGACCAGTCTTCCTCTGGGGAAAGAAGATTACACAGTCTTGATGTAAAGAGGGCTTTTAGTTACTATGTGGAACACACTAAGGCCCATAGAAATGACTGTTCTAGGGACGTGGATACATTGTTCAATCCACACTTTGTGGCAGGTTCCTTGCCGCTTTAAATGTTGCCGGAATGTCTTCAAGCTGGCTCCTCCCACCCACCTGGGTGGTAAAACCCTCGATTCCGCCCCATGACACCAGATCTTCCTTACCGCTTGGAAGCTCAGGTTCCCTCCTTTGCGCTCTGCGTTTTAGGCCTGGATCCACACTCTTCCGATTTTCCTAAACTAATTTTAAAATTTGCAAGACTTAAGGTCTTCGTATTCCCTCACAGCTGCGATGGACAAATCGACTCCCAGCTTCCGTCGGTACCCTTGTGAGCAGAAGATGTCCCGGACCGAGCCGCACTCCATGTGTGTCTACTGCCTAGGGCTTGGACACGATTCGCAGGCCTGCGAATTGTGCATGTCTTTCTCGGCTCTGGTCTTGGAGGACCACGCTACCAGACTACTTCTTGGGCGCCCGGAAAAACGGTACCCGGCGGTCAAGTCTAAGGAGGCCCATTGGACAGTGTCTGCAGCGGTGGGCTCTGCGGAGCAGTTGGAGCAGATGATCGCCCTCGAGGAGGAGGTGGCCCAGGCCACTTCTTCTTCCTCCTCGGCCGCGGCATTTATCCCGCTCTCCTTGGGCTCCTCCTACACTGCTTCTTTTAAGGAGCTTTGCCAGTCCCTCTCCACTAAGGGAGAAAGGCCATCAGGACATTCTAGTTGGTCCAGAAAGAAGGACTCTAAAGGTAAGTCCCACCGTCGACGTTCGTGGGAGCAGGAGAGATCCCCTTCACCAAACCGTCAACTCTCGACTTCGGTCGAGGTTGCGGCCGCTGGCTTCACGGTGTCCCCCTCAGGTCAGCTGGCCGAGACATCCGTCGGCGCGGTTGAGATTTTTCTCGACCCGTCGGACGGCTTGTTGACTGGAGAAGCCGACAACCCTTCTTCACTGGTTCCCCAGGTGGTTACCGAGGACTTGCCTGTGCCTCCTGTGCCGAAGTCCCTGGTTAAGGTCCCTGCACTGAAGGAGGGGGGTGGGTTTCCCTCATTCCCTATTTGACCCACCCTCAGAATCCCCGAAGGTCTCAGTCTCGGTCCTCTTCCAGGTCCAGCCGGTCCCGCCCGCGTCGGTCTCGGTCTCCACCATGGAAAGCGGCGTCGCCGCTCGTCCTCTTCAGAGGGTAGGCTCTGGCACAAACTGCATCAGAGCTACGAGGACTTGATGTGGCAGCAACTTTTACTGACTGGTAACACGCCGACTCCATCACCTTCTCCGGTCATTAAGTGGCTGTCACCGGAGCCGCCGAAACAACCCCTTGTGGTAGTTGAGGAGCCGGCGCCAGTTGTTCGGCCGGAACCGTCTGCTTCACCCATTGTGGTGGAACCTCTGCCTCCACAACCGAAGACTGGGGCCCCGACCAAGGATTCTCAGTCGGGTCAGGGCTTGCCCCATAGGTTGTCTGTCACCCTCACTCCCGATCGACCTCGGCAGGTGGAGGGTGGCTCAAGCGATCGGCAGCTGTTCGTAGACTCCTCGGAGTCTGATGATGACTCCTCCCTATTCTCCAGGCCAGTTGACCTGAAGTCTGCAGGGGGCCAGTCGGTGGACGAGAGCCCATCCTTGTTTTTGGGTATGCTTCGACTCATCTCAGAGTCTACTGGGATGCAGCTCGAACCCGTTCAAAAACGGGCGAAGTACCCCCTTATGGAGATACTGGGCTGAGGGGATTCCCCTACGGAGGCCTTTCCGGTGGCCAAAGCCATTGCTGGCCTGGCCCTGGAGTTGTGGCAGCGGCCAGCATCTTGTCCCGCGCCTTCGGCCAGGATGGCTCAAAAGTATGTAGTCCCCACCGGTTCACTCTCCGGTTTCTCGGAACACCCCTCTGCGGTGGGGTTAGTGACAGAATAGCATTTCAAACAACATGAAGTCTTGCTATATTCTGACATATGCAGTGAGTCCCAACCTTCGAACTGCCCCGGAGATAAAAGAGTTAACTTTCCATGCCAGGCATGGAACGCTGAGCTCTAGCTCGGTCGAGACTCTGTCTGTTGTTCTTCAAACTCAAACCGTCAGATTCTTTACTCCACCTCACTGAAGTGTCGCTCCGGAGATTTCTCCTTCTGCTCGGTTCAATTTATCGGTTAAAGTACCGCTTTTCTTGGTTTTCGACCGAATTTAAACCGTAACTTGTCGGTTCAGTCTCTGTCTGTGGTATTTGTGAGTACTAGATAGGTTTTATTTTATTCTATTCTGTGTGGAACTTGTAAACGGTTTATCGGTTTGGTTTGAACCGATCAAGTTGTTTAAAAAAATCTTAAATTGTACTTTTAGAGTGTGGTTACTGGTTCTTATCGGTTCTAAAAAAAACGGATTTTATTACGTTTTTTCCACGACCAGTAATCACGGTTGGGAATCGATAAGAGGTCTTGCCTGCCGGATTGCCATAAAAGGGTAAGTTTGGTTAGGACTGGCACTATGTCTGAGAAACCCAAAAGAAAAACCGGACCCACTGGGTTTCAACACTGCAGTGTGTGTGGGGAAGTCTTTGCAAGGCTGACCCCCACACCACCTGTGTTTATTGTCTGGGGTTTGACCACCTCAATGCAGACTGCCAGATTTGCAAAAATTTTCCTGCAGCTACCCTAGAAAAGAGAGCTGGTAGGCTCAAGGAAAGGGAGGCCAAAAAGTCCACTGAACCGGATGGCCAGCCCGGTTCGGTTCAAACCGAACCAGAAGGAGTGCCCCCTGACCAGGGCGAGACTTCTTCGGGCAAAAGGAGAGCCAATTCTGAGGAGTCATTTCCTGCTAAAAGAACTAGAAAAGAAAAATCAGCTGGTGTGGAGCCAAAACTTTCCTCTCCAACCGCTGAAGAAATAGCCAAAGCGATCAAAATTGTTCAGTGGCTTTCCCCGGTTCCGACCGAACCGGCACCATCAGGCAGGCGCTCTGTTTGTCCGGTTCCACCGTTTCAAGAGTATGAGTTAGAGGAATTTTATGAACCGGAGGAGGAGGAAGAGGAGTATGAGGAAAGTGAATGTGGATTTGAAAGTCTGGATGTGCCCATTGACCCGGGCATCTCCCCAGACAGACCTTCAGGAGTGTCTCCTCCTAGGCTTTCTGAGTCCCCATCCCATTTCATGTTTTATAAAAAAGTGGCTGAAACCCTCCAGCTTCCTATGGAAGAAGCTGTGGATGACCAGGAGGAGCCTGACTATGTGGAAATGATGGATATCCCGGAGTCTAGGAGGCTGTTTATTCCCTTGCACAATTCTTTTGGGAAACAGACATTTAAGATTTTAAAGACTCCTAACACTATACCTCCTGTGGATAAGAGAATGGACAAGAGGTATACATTGTCAGGCTCTGACACGGAGTTCCTTACACAACAATGCAGCCATGTTGGGGTAGTGCAGGCTGCAGCCTGTGATAAGGCAAACATTCCCTTGGCTTCACACCCCCCAGACAAGGACTCCAGGAGGATTGATGCCATGGCAAAGAAACAGTACATGGCAGCATCCTTGGGACTCAGGCCAATTATATGGTCTATACTGCTAGGTATCAAAAATCCAGATGGGACACTGTTATGGCCCTAGCAAAACAGGTCCCTGGCCAGCTTGCCAAGGAGCTGGAGCAGGTGGCTGCTGATGGTATTGAGGCATCCAAGGTGCAATTCCATGCTGCAGTAGACTCCAATGATGTGTCATCTAGAGTCATGGCTACATCTGTGGCCCTTCGAAGAATGGCTTGGCTCAGATGTACTAGCCTGTCTTAGGACACCCAGACCAAGACCATGGATTTTCCTGTTGTGGGTAATTCTCTGTTTGGGGAGCAAACAGAGAATTACATGAAGAAAATGGATGCGTATAGGACCACCTATAGGAGTGCACAGGCCAGGGAAAGGCAGGCCACTCCTCAAAGGCAGCTTCCCAGGGGCAGGGGCAGGTCTTTTCATAGGCCTTTTTACCAAGCCCAGGCCTCCTCTTCTGCTTATGCCCAGAGGGGGTTCTTTAGAGGGAGAGGCAGATGGGGTACAAGCAGGCCTGCTTCCACCTCTCAGCCCAAAGCCCCTGCCAAACAGGCACCCTGATGGGGTTGCCAGGGCCGATTCTCAGCTACCTGTAGGGGGCAGGCTGGCTTACTTTGTCCAGGACTGGGAGTCTCTGACATCAGACAAATAGGTCCTGGAAGTAGTAAGCCAGGGACTGGGTCTCAGCTTCAAAAAGTTTCCAAAGATGAGAACCAGATCTTTTCCACCTGCAAATCCATCAGAAGCACTTGCCCTAGAGGCAGAGGTCTCTTCCCTCCTAGCTCTCAGAGCTGTGGAAAGGGTTCCACCCCTACACCAGGGCAAAGGGTTGTACTCCAGGTACTTCCTTACCCCAAAAAAGACAGGAGAATGGCGGCCCATCCTGGATCTCAGATACTTAAACAAGCACCTTTTAAAACCAAAATTCAAAATGGTGACTCTGGGAATTATTCTACCCTCTCTAAGGCCAGAGGACTGGCTAGTGTCCCCGGACCTCAAGGATGCCTACTTCCATATTCTCGTCAGAAGCTCCCATCGAAAGTACCCTCAGGCCATTACCAGTTCAGAGCAATGCCCTTTGGCCTCACCTCTGCTCCAAGGGTATTCACAAAATGCCTGGCAGTGGTAGTTGCTTCTCTAAGAAGGCAGAAGATTGCCATCTTCCCTTACCTGGACGACTGGCTCATAGTAGGCCAGTCCCCAGACCAAGTCAAGTTACACTTACAGATAACTCAGCAACTGCTCACTTCTTTGGGTTTCCTTCTAAATCTTCCAAAGGCAGTTCTAGAGCCTGTCCAGCTCCTCACCTTCATAGGTGCAGAGCTAGACACAGAGAAGGCCAGAGCCTTCCTTCCCCCTGGACAGGGCAAGGACCCTGGTCTCTCTCGCCTCCTCTTTCACCCTGCAGGTGTCTCGACCAGCAAGGCATTTTCTACAGCTCCTAGGGCACATGGCTGCTTCTACAGCAGTAGTGCAGAGAGCAAGATTTCAGATGAGGGGCATTCAGTTCCATTTGAGAGCGTTTTGGTCCCAAAGGAAAAACCCTCTGACCAAATTGATCCCAGTAACTCGAACCCTAATCCAGGCCCTACAGTGGTGGCAGGATCAGAACAATCTGAGACAAGGGGTTCCCTTTGTCACTCAGTCTCACTCCTTAATCCTTACTAGAGATGCCTCCCTCTTGGGGTGGGGGGCTCCCATGGGTGACCTCACCACCCAGGGGGTTGTGGTCCCCTCAGGAATCTCTGCTCCACATCAATCTGTTGGAACTCAGAGCAGTATTTGTAGCACTTCAAGCTTTTTCCAAATCTGTTCAGAACAAAGTTGTACAGGTCAGAACAGACAACACCACCACAATGTGGTACATCAACAAGCAAGGAGGCACTCGGTCTATGGCCCTGTGCACCGAAGCAATGAAGTTGTGGTCTCTGGCTTACTCCCTGAACACCTCCCTCACGGCAGTTCACCTCCCAGGCAAGGACAATGTCCTGGCAGATGCTCTCAGCAGGATTTCCCAGGGTCATCACGAATGGTCATTGGACCCCCTGGTCTTGGAGGTGATATTTTCCAGATGGGGCACCCCGTAGATATATCTTTTTGCAGCCCCAGACAATCACCAACTTCCCCTTTTTTGCTGCAGGCCCCCAGTGTTGGGCTCCCCCTGGATGCCTTTGTTTTCAGTTGGGAAGGGAAGTTTCTCTATGCTTTTTCCCTCTTCCCTCTCCTGTTCAAAGTCCTGATCAAAATCAGATCTCAACCCTGCAAGATGATCCTGATTGCTCCAGACTGAGCCAGACAGCCCTGGTATCCACTCCTATTGTCCTTAGCAGTCCATCTTCCCCTGTGTCTTCCCAGGAATTACAACCTGTTAACCTGTGTTCAGGGGAGGGTTTGGTACCCGAACCTCAAATCTCTCAATCTCAAGGCCTGGCTCTTGAAGAGTTAGAGTTTGCTGATTTACACCTCTCCCAAGGTGTAATGGATATTCTGAAGGCTTCTAGGAAACCTTCATCCAGGGCTACTTATAATTCCAAATGGAAAAGGTTTTCCATATGGTGCTCTGGGAAGCATATTTCCCCAGAATCTGCTGATCTGCCCACAGTCCTTGATTATATGGTCCACTTAAATAGCTTGGGGCTGAGACCAGCTACACTGAAAGTACATCTGGCAGCTGTGTCTGCTTTTATTTAAGCAGGTAAGCCCTCTTCTCTTTCAGCTCACCCTGTATTCTCCAAGTTTTTCAAGGGATTGCTTCACACCAACCCTCCATTCAGGAACCCTGCCCCTGCCTGGGACCTCAATGTTTGCATTGCTCAGCTTATGCAACCCCCTTTTGAGCCTTTGTCTTCAGCAGAGCTTAAGTACTTGACTTGGAAAACTGTTTTCTTGGTGGCCATCGCTTCTGCCAGGCGCATAAGTGAATTACAAGCTTTGTCAGTGGAGCCTGATTTTATCTCCTTTCATAGAGATAAGGTGGTCCTCAGGACTAACAGGAAGTTCTTGCCTAAGGTGGTTTCAGATTTCCACCTTAATCAATCTGTGTCTCTTCCAGTGTACTTCACTGACCATTCCTCCTCTGGCGAGAGGAGGCTGCACAGTCTAGATGTGAAAAGAGCCCTTAGTTACTACGTAGAGCGTACCAAGGGTCACAGGTTTGACTCCCTCCAACTGTTCCTCACTTATGGTGAGGTTGGTAAAGGGAAACCTGCCACTAAAATATCCATTGCCAGGTGGATTGTCTCTTGTATCCAATTTTGCTATGAAAAACTGGGTAAGGTTCCTCCCTCAGGCCTGAGGGCTCACTCTACCAGAGATACAGCTGCTTCCCTGGCTGCTGCCAGGGACATCCCTATTCTAGATATGTCAAGCAGCTACCTGGAAAACAGTTCACATTTTGCCAAGCATTACCCCTGGACATCCAGGCTAGGAGTGATGCTCGGTTTGGCACAGCTGTGCTTCAGAGCCCATTTCCTAAGTAGGTTCCGTCCCTCCTCCATGGAGGTACTGCTTTGTAGTCTGCATATGTCAGAATATAGCAAAGACTTCATGTTGTTTGAAGAAAAAATTACTCACCTTAGTAATGTTGTTTCTTCTAATGGAGTCTTGCTATATTCTGACCTCTCCCCCTGCCTGCCCCTCTCAGAACCTCTGTTTTTGGGATGTGGGTGGGCAGTGCAGTGTTGGCACTTAGTAGGTGCCTACCTTTTTGTTTTCATCCCTTCTTTCCTGGGGTGAGTTGGTGTTGTGTTTTTCATTTTTTGGGTCTCCTGACTTGAGTCTTTGTTTTGGGACCAAAAAATGTGTTTTATGTTTAGTAGCCAGTTGGCTAGTGTAGGTTTACAGCTTCCACACAGGACCTTAGTGAGTTTAGCTCGTAAAGATCTGACGGTTTGAGTTTGAAGAACAACAGACAGAGTCTCAACGCGAGCTTGAGCTCAGTGTTCCATGCCTGGCATGGAAAGTTAACTCTTTCATCTCGGGCAGTTCGAGGTTGGGACTCACTGCATATGTCAGAATATAGCAAGACTCCATTAGAAGAAACAACATTACTAAGGTGAGTAATTTTTTCTTTCCAGCGTTCCGGGAATGCTCGGGACGTGGACAAACCGACCGATAAGGAATCCAAAAAGTTGGATTACTCAGGGCAGAAGGTTTACTCTGCTTCCTCCCTAGGCCTTCATCAGGCTAGTTCGGCTGTTGTGATGGCACATTTCTCAGACGCCCTTATGGGCTGCCTGGATGAGGTGATTCCTCATCTCCCGGCTGACCTTCAGACGATGGTCAAGCAGGTGCGGGATCAGGGAAGGGCGGTGACTAAACAACAGCTCCAAACTTCATTAGACATTGGTGACTCTTGTGCCCGGTCAGTAGTGGCCGCAGTGGCCATGTGCTGCAGAGCTTGGCTGCGGATCTCCACCTTCATGGCGGACACCCAGCACAAGCTGGCAGACGTTCCCTTCCAGGGCACTGACTTGTTCGGGCCTGGAGTGGAAGGCCACCTCCAGAGGATCGAGAAGTCCAGTGCCACCTTGGACTCTGTCACGTCTGCCCAGCAGGACAAGGGCCACCCGCAGCAGCGTAAGCCCTTTCGCCCTCCCGTTCCTGTGGCACGTCTGGCCCAGCAACACCAGCATCAGGGCCAGCAGGCTCACACTTGGCACCCTAAGGCCAAGTCTGCCGCTTCCTCTAGTAGGAAGCCTGGAGGCAAGGGTCCAGGAGGTCCCTCAGTGGGCCATTCTTCCAAGCCTGCCGAGTGACGGGTTGAGGGGTGTCTCCCCCAACCTCGTCACTCCTCCCAGGTTCCCCCAGGGGGCAGGCTCTGCCACTTCCTTTCCGCCTGGTCTGCTATCACCACAGACCGCTGGGTGTTACAAGTGGTCGGCAGGGCTGCCTCTGGGTCGAGCAGTTCCCTCCCTATCGAAGCCGTTGCCCAGCTGGGGTCCCACGAGTCTTCTGGGCCTCTGCTGGCTCCGCCGAGCCAACATTGCCTTGCTCCTCCAGATGGAGGTGATCAGAGAGGTGGCGGACCCTCCTCCAGACCCAGGGTTTGTGTCCAGGTACTTCCTGGTCCCAAAACGGACAGGGGGGCCGGTGCCCAATTCTCGACCTGCACGACCTGAACAAGTTCCTAAGGCCTCGCACCTTCAGGATCGTCACTCTGGCTCAAATCATTCCATCCTTGGAACCAGGCATGTGGTTCTGTTTCTCTGGACCTTCAGGACGCATTCTTTCACATCCCTATCCATCCGTCTCATCAGCGATTCCTCCGCTTCAGAGCAGAGGGATCTCTCTAAGAGTTCCGGGCCATGCCCTTCGGCCTCTCTCCAGCTTCCAGGGTCTTCACCAAATTCATGGCAGTGGTGACAGCATTCCGGCAGCGCTGAGGGGTCTGGGTGTACCCTTACCTGGAAGACTGGCTGATTGCAGCCCCCTCCAGGTTGTAGGTGTAGCGGTCCAGGGATCTGACCCTCCAGGTCTGCTCTCAGATTGGCCTCCTCATCAATGAGGCCAAGTCGGAACTCGTGCCATCGCAGGTGATTCAGTTCATCGGGGCAGAGCTCAGCTCTCTTTGAGCTAGAGCCTGGCTCCCGGCGGACATGGCCGAGGTCCTTTCCTCCTTTGCCCGGTCATTTCTGGTTGGGCAATTGCGCCCTGCCTGGGACTTCGTGGGCCTCATGGCAGCCTGCACCAGCGTGGTCCACTGGGCCCACTGGCATATGCATGCCCTGCAATGGGGCTGGCCAGCCAGTGGTCACAGCACTCCAGTTCTCTGGGCCAGCCGGTGACAGTGACCCAGGAGATATGGAACGGCCTGCAGTGGTGGCTCGTCCCAGCTCATCTGTAGGAGGGTATCCTGTTCATCTGTCCCGAGCCGACGGTCACTCTAACGTCTGACGCCTCTCTGATGGGTTGGGTTGCCCATCTGGGGGCGCTCGGAGCCCACGGCCTCTGGTCCCCTCAGGAGTCTCGATGCCACATCAACCTGCTGGAGCTTCGAGCGGTTCGACTAGCCCTCACCGCCTTCGCTCCGTTTGTATGGGGTCAGGTGGTTCAGGTCCAGACAGACAACACCACGACCATGTACTACCTCAACCGACAGGGCGGGACGCCCTCCTTGCCCCTGTGCAAGGAGGCTCTCCGCATCTGGTCTCTTGTGATCAGTCTGGAGGCGGATCTCCTAGCCATCCATGTGGCAGGAGCCACCAACAGTCTGGCCGATGCCCTCAGCCGGATAGGCGCTGCTTCCCACGAGTAGTCTCTCCTGGCGGAGGTAGTACAAGATCTGTTCTCCCATTGGGGCTACCCTCAGGTGGACCTGTTTGCCTCCAAGGAGAATGCGAAGCTGAGGCTGTTTCACGCCCGCCCCCCTCAGCAGGGCTCGCTGCAAGGGTATGCCTTCTCGAAGGCGTGGCCCCAGGTCTCTTCTACGCCTTCCCTCTATTCCCCTTCATCCACAAGGTGCTTCTCAAGGTGAAGAGGGACCAGGCGCAGGTGATTCTGGTAGCCCCAGACTGGCCCTGCCAGTTCTGGTATCCAGATCTCCTCAGCCTCAGCTCCAGGCTCCCGAGGTGGCTTCCAGCCCTCCCGAACCTGATCTCAGTCATGTACTCCATCCGGACCTTCAGTCCCTGCATTTGATGGCCTGGTTCCTGAGTGGCTAGAGTTCCAGGCCTTGGGTCTTTCCAGCGAGGTCCTCAACGTTGTTGAGGCATCCCATAAGGAGTCGACCAGAAAATGCTTCCATTGGGCTAGATCTGGCGTCATGGGGCGGAGCCAAGAGTTTTACCACCCGGGTGGGTGGGAGGAGTCAGCTTGAAAACCTTCCGGCAAGATTTAAAGCGGCGAGGAACCTGCCAATAAGTGTGGATGAACAACATATACCACTCCTAGAACTCCTGTTACCGGTGAGTAACCTGTATATTCTGACCTCCCTCCCTGCCTCCTCTCCTGGAACCTAGTAGTTTTGGGATGTGGTCTGGCAGGCACAGTGCTGCACCCCAGAGGTGTACTTGGCATGACTTTATTTTATTAAGGGTTTTTCTGTTTTTTATTATAAATGGTTTGGTTGTTTCACTACCTACTTAGATTCTTTTTGGGGGTTCTCGACTTGTCTTTTGACCCTAAAATCTGTTTACTGCCTTTTGGCATAACAATTTTAGAAACAATTTCTGATTATTAAGTTAGTTTAGTGTTCGTAAGAATCTGACGGTTACACTTCAGAGTACCACTGACAGAGGTTTGAAAACCGAGCTCGAACTCAACGTTCTATACCTTGGCATAGAGTTAACCCTTTACTCTCTGGAGCAGTTCAAGTGCCGGGGCTAACTGCATATCGTCAGAATACAGCAAGACTCCATTAGAAGAAACAACATTACTATATTGAGTAATTTTTTTCTTCCTGTCTGTGACCATTACAATAGCTGGGTGTGCACATGGCATGCCTGATGTTGGTAGCCCTAGGAATGTTGGAGGACTAGCAGTGTTGGGATGCCTATGTGGCTGGGGGAGTGAACAATGGCCCATTCAGCTGTGTGCCACTACCTGTACCCACCGATCACCTGTCTTGCATCCCCTTGTCTGGCAGGTACCATGGTGGATACCAAGAGACTATGGGCCCACTGCTTCTACGCAGAGGAGCTGCATGTACTAGCACAGGCCTAAAAGACCAGGGAATATGTCATGTCCCACTGCAAAAGCACCAATGGTCACATATGGCAGGCCTGAGATGAGATCACAGAGGAGGTGAATGCCATCGGCAGATGGAACAGTTATGTTGAGGCAGTGAGGAAACGCTTCTGGGACTTGAAGAGATGCACAAAGGAGGCCATGGCAATGGACTGCAGAGAGCTGCATGCCATAGGCAGGGGCCCACTGGTTACAGAGAAGGCATTCACAGTATGGCTTGTGAAGGTGTTGGAAGTGCCAGGTGGCAGATAAGAAAGCCAAGTTGGACCTGCCCAGCAATGTGTGTGACTGCTTGTACAACTGTCCATAGGCCATATGTGTCAGTGTGGGTGTCTAGCGGTAGAGGTGCATCATGAGGCCAAGGCTAGGTAGCGCGTGGGGTGTGGGCAACACTACTGTGGCCCCATCACCCAGTGAGTGACCATCTGTGTACATACCCACAACAGTGCCCCATGTGGTGGTGCTACCCATGTGCCCTCTGGTGTTGGAATGTGTGCACCCTGGCGTGGTGGGGTGTGCCTGGTCAGCTGGGGTATGTTTGCTCTGGTACCAAGTATGTGTTCTCTGGTGTTGGGGTGTGTGCCCATCGGTGCCGGATGTATCTACACGTGTGTGGTGTGTGTGCGCATATTGGTGATGGGCTGTGTAGATACTGGCACTGTGTTGTGTCCCACAGGGTGACAGCATGTGTGTTCCTGGTGTAAGGGTGTGCTTCTCCCTGCAGGGTATAGGGTCTGCACTACACACAGTTCATTGGAGTGCCACACTGTATGCCAGGGCATGCATGCTACCTCAGTCTGTACATCGACATGTCCGGTCCGATACTGTGTAGTTCCCCTGTCATCTCTCTACAGTACAGCCCATGGAGTCAGACACAAAGGAGGATGTTGCAGGACCATTGTGGCATGTGCGGCCCCTGCTGCCCAGCTGTCCACACCACCTGGAGGACAGCAGCAAGTAGGCCATGGCAGTGGACGACAAGGACAGCAACACCTACCTGTGGATGTCACTTCCACAGCCCTGCCACACACCGCCCATCACAGCAGCCCAAACGTAGCCAACCCACTTTGCTCACCATGGGCTGCAGTACCTATTGAGTTGCAGCCCCAGCCCATACAGCAGCCACGGGTGCAGCCCTGCCCCATCTCACTGGGCAGTTCCCAGCAACTGAGGGATGCGGCCAAGAGTAGGCAGCTGCTGAGGTCCGCCATGGAGGCACAGATTGCTGTGCAGGATGAGATGACGCACTTCCACCACATGCTGCATGAGGATGTGCCTACATCATCACCACATGCTGCATGAGGACATGCAGTGTGCTGAGCAGTGGAGGCAGGAAACACTGAGCTCATGGTGGTCCTACAGGACCCATGTGGTGCTGTGCAGGAAACTGCAGCCATGGTGGCAGGTACTGCATTCTCTCATTTTCTTAAAATCGGCTTTCCTGAAGTCCAGGACCTTTGTTTTAGTGTAGTTCGATACTGGCCAAATTCTTATATTGAACCACACTGTTCGATGATCGCTGGTCCCCAGGTAGCTACCCATCATGATGTCAGTAACACTGTCCCCATTGGCAGTATTTATCAGTCTCTCTACTTGATGCCATGAGCCGTGGGATTTTGAAAACTAGGCTTTTTTCTGTTATTTTTTTGCTTTACTAGGAGATGGGCTGGATCCTAACATCCATTTTCAGCCATGCCTGGGGGATAGGGAACACAAAGGAAACACAAACAATTTTAAATACAAAAAACAGAATACTTCGCTTGGCCAATTTAGCTTTAAACCAACCTCCCAAAAGTAAGTGTGACATTATCTGAAAGGTAATGGTTGGTGGCAGTAAGGGATCTATATTCTACCTCTGCCGGTCTCCCAATTCGTGTACAGTATTGACAGAGACATAACATAGCTCTTTGGCCACAAGTATGACAATGACCTGTTCCTTTATGGATGGCAAGGGGGTATGATGTCCAGGCAATCAACTCTTTAACGGGGGTTTGATCATATTCAGCTGTTTCTTTTTTTTATGACTAATAAACGTACTGAATTCAGCAAAAACATTTGGAACATACCATATGTTAAAATATAATTGTCATACTTTACAGATCTATACCTGTGATAAAATTATAAAAAGTGTGAAACAGTGCAAGTGTCTGGGATTCTAGATGGGCTTCCTGTTTTAATCACCTGTGCAGAATTTACATTTTGCTTTGGATTGCTTAGGTACCTATACCAATTTAAGACAAAATGTAGATTATGCATCAGTTATAATTGCCTGAAAAATAGTAACAAAGTAATTTTTTTAACATTTTTGATCTGAGGGCTATATTTCCGAAACGACATAGACAGAGTGGAAACAGTCCAGAGAAGGGCAACAAAAATGGTGCAAGGACTGCACCAGAAACCGTATGAAGAGAGACTGAAGCTGCTCAATATGTTTTCCCTGGAGGAAAGAAGGGAGAAGGAGGATGTGATTGAGATTTTTAAGTACCTCAAGGGCATAAACAAGGTTCAAGTGTGCAGCATCTTTCAGAAAAAAAGATGTGCAAGGATGAGGGGTCACAATATGAGGCTGGAGGAGGGGGAGACTCGGGCAAGGTGAGGAAGTATTTTTTCATGGAGAGGGTGGTAGATGCATGGAACAGCCTCCCTCTGGAGGTTGTGCAGGCAAAAATGGTAGGACAATTCAAGAATGCATGGGATAGACAGAAGTCAACCCTAGAGATAGGAAAGAGCGGGTAAGCTGCAGATCAATTAGGATCTGAAGTATGTGCAGTAGGTAGGGAAATGGGCAGATTGGTTGGACCAGGCAGTCCTTCAAACAACATGAAGTCTTGTTGTATTCTGACAAGTGGAGTCGGCCCCAGCCTTTAAACTGCCCCGGAGCACAATGGGCTAACTTTCCTGTGCAGGGCATAGAATGTTGATCTCGAGCTCAGTTGATGTCTCAGCCTGTTGTATTTTGAACTGCAACCATCAGATTCATTACTCCGCCTCACTGAACAGTCGCTTCAGAGATTTCTCCTGCAGCTCGGTTCGAAGTCGGTTGAAGTGTCAGTTTTCAGTCTGTTTTCTACCGAAATTTAGTTTCCGCATAGTCAGTTCAGGTCTCTGTCTGTGGTACCGTGAGTACTAGATAGGTTTTTGTTCTGTTTTCTGTGTGGAACTTGTAAAAAGTGTGGATCGGTTCGACTGAACCAATCGTTCAGGTAATTTTGATATCTTTCTTTAATGTGTGGTTACCGGTCCGTATCGGTTCTAAAAAAAAAAAAAAAAGGTTTTAGTACTTTTTTTCCAAGACCCATGACACGGTCGGGAACCGATACAAGAGTCTTGCCTGGCGGTTGCCAAAAAATGGGTAAGTTTGGTTAGGTTGGCCATGACTGAGAAACCCAAGAAAAAAAACAGGCCCACTGGGTTTCAATACTGCAGTGAGCGTGGGGAGGTCTTTGCTAAGGCCGATCCCCACACCACTTGTGTTTATTGTCTGGGGTTTGACCACCTCGATTCAGACTGCCAAATTTGTAAAAATGTTCCCAAATCTACCTTTGAAAACAGATTAGGTAGACTGAGGGAAAGGGAGGCCGAGAAGTCCGCTGACCCGGATGGCCAGCCCGGTTCGGTTCTGACCGAACCAGAAGGAGTGCCCTCTGACCAGGGCGATACTTCTTCGGGCAAAAGGAGATCCGATCCCGAGGGGTCTGTTCCAACAAAAAGAACGAAAGAAAATCATCCGGTTCGGATCCAGAATCTCGTAATCCGACCGCCGAAGAAATAGCCAAAGCGATTCGTATTGTGGAATCGCCTCGTCCGGTTCCGACTGATCCGGCACCTTTTGGCAGGGGCGCGGTTCGTTCGGTTCCCCCAGTTCACGATTACACCCTGGAAGAATTTTATGAACTGGAGTTTGAGGAGGAAGGAGAGTTGGAAGATGAATATGGTGATGGTGAAAGTCTGGATGTGCCTATTGACCTGGACATCTCCCCAGACAGACATTCAGGTGTTTCTCCTCCTAGGCTTTCTGAGTCCCCTTCCCACTTTGTTTTACAGAAAGGTGGCTGAGACCCTCCAGCTTCCTATGGAGGAGGCAGCAGAGGATCAGGAGAAGCCTGACTATGTAGAGATGATAGACATCCCAGAGTCCAGGAGACTGTCTATTCCCCTCCACAAATCTTTTGGAAAACAGACACAAAAAAATTCTGAAGTCTCCCAATTCCATACCTCCTGTGGATAGAAGAATGGACAAGAGGTATACACTCTCAGGCTCAGATACAGAGTTCCTTTATCAGCAGTGCAGCCATGTTGGGGTTGTACAGGCTGCTGCCTGCGATAAGGCAAACATTCCCTTGGCATCACACCCCCCAGACAAGGACTCCAGGAAGATTGATGCCATGGCAAAAAAGCAGTACATGGCATCTTCCTTGGGACTCAGGCAGGCGAATTATATGGCCTATATAGCCACATACCAGAAGTCCAGGTGGGACACTGTACTGGCACTGGCTAAACAGGCCTTCCCCCAGCTTACCAAGGAGCTGTAGGAGGTGGCTGCAGATGGGATTGAGGCATCAAAAGTTGTTTCATGCTGCTGTGGACTCCAGTGATGTGTCATCAAGAGTCATGGCTACATCTGTGGCTCCTCGGAGAGTGGCTTGGCTCAGATGTACTAGTCTCTCACAGGATACCCAGGCTAAGGCCATGGATTTTCCTGTAGTGTGTAATTCTCTGTTTGGGGAGCAGACAGAGAATTACATGAAGAAAATGGACGAGTACAGGACCACTTACAGGAGTGCTCAGGCCAAGGAAAGGCAGGCAACTCCTCAAAGGCAGCAGTCTGGGGGCAGGGGCAGGCTCTTTCAAAGGCCTTTTTACCAAGCACATGCCTCCTTTTCCTTTTTGCAGAGGGGGTTCTTCAGAGGGAGAGGCAGAAGTGGGATGAGCAGGCCTGCATCCCCCCTCAGCCTAAAGCCCCTGCCAAGCAGACACCCTGATGGGTCTGCCCGGGTCGACTCTCCTATCCCAGTAGGGGGCAGGCTGGCTTATTTTGTCCAGGACTGGATGTCTATTACATCAGACAAGTGGGTCCTGGAAGTAGTAAGCCAGGGACTGGTTCTCAGCTTCAAAACATTTCCAAAGATGAGAGCCAGATCTTCTCCACCTGCAAATCTTTCAGAAACCCTTGCCCTAGAGGCAGAGGTTTATTCTCTCCTAGCTTTAAGAGCTATAGAGAGAGAGTACCTACCTTACACTAGGGCAAAGGACTGTACTCCAGGTACTTCCTGACCCCCAAAAAGACAGGAGAGTGGCGACCCATCCTGGACTTAAGATATCTGAACAAACATCTTTTAAAGCCAAAGTTCAAGATGATAACTCTGGGAATTATCCTTCCCTCTCTAAGGCCAAGGGACTGGCTAGCCTCCCTGGACCTCAAAGATGCCTACTTTCACATTCCCATCAGGTGCTCCCACAGAAAGTACCTCAGGTTCGAGTTGCCCTCAGGCCACTATCAGTTCAGAGCAGTGCACTTTGGCCTAACCTCAGCTCCAAGGGTTTTCACAAAGTGCCTGGCAGTAGTTGTTGCCTTCCTCAGAAGACAAAAGATTTCCATTTTTCCATATTTGGCGACTGGCTCATAGTGGGTCAGTCCCCAGACCAAGTCAAGTCACACCTGCAAGTGACCCAGCAAGTGCTCACTTCTTTAGGATTTCTTCTCAGCCTACCAAAGTCGGTTCTCGAACCAGTGCAGCTCCTCACCTTCATAGGGGCAGAGCTGGATACAGTAAAAGCAAGAGCCTTGTTTCCCCTGGAAAGCGCAAGAGCTCTCATGGAGCTGGCTTCTTTATTCAGCCTAGGTGTCTCGACCAGCAAGGCATTTCCTTCAGCTCTTGGGCCATATGGCAGCTTCTACGGCAGTGGTCCAAGGCTCAAGATTCCAGATGAGGGACATTCAGTTCCACTTAAGAGCTTTTTGGTCCCAAAGAAAGGATTCCCTTACCAAACTAATCCCAATGACTCCAACTCTGATCCAAGCCCTGCAGTGGTGGCAGGATCAGGACAATTTGAGGCAAGGGGTTCCATTTGCCACTCGCTCTCATTCAGTGGTCCTTACCACAGATGCTTCCCTTCTGGGCTGAGGAGCCCACTTGGGGAACCTCACCACCCAGGGACTGTGGTCGCCTCAGGAATCTCTACTACACATCAGTCTCCTGGAACTCAGGGCAGTGTTTCTGGCACTGCAGGCTTTTTCCCAATCAGTACAGAACAAGGTGGTTCAGGTTAGAACAGACAACACCACCACCATGTGGTACATCAACAAGCAAGGAGAAACATAGAAACATAGAATTTGACGGCAGATAAGGACCGCTTGGCCCACCCAGTTTGCCCATTTCCCTACCTAATGGATAAGCTGCAGATCCTAGTTAACCAGCAGCCTACTTCTTTCTACCCCCCCCCCCAATTGCCTTGTGACTGTCCCATGCATGCTTGAACTTAACCACTGTTTTGACTCCACAACCTCCTCCGGATGGCAGTTTCATGCATCCACAACCCTCTGTGAAAAATACTTCCTTACATTACCTCTGAGCCCCCGATCTTCAAATTGTGCCCCCTTTTCTTGCACACCTCTTTTTGAAAGATGCTACCCTCTTGGACTTTGTTGATTCCATTGAGGTACTTGAAAGTTTCTGTCATGTCCCCCCCACCCTTTCCTCGAGGCTATACATATTAAGCTCCTTTAGTATCTCTTCATATGTCTTCTGGTGCAGACCCTGCACCATTTTAGTTGCCCTCCTCTAGACAGCTTCCATCTTGTCTATGTCCTTGCGGAGATTGGGTCTCCAGAACTACACACAGTACTCCAGATGGCATCTCACCCGCTGTCTGTACAGAGGGATAACAACTTCCTGTTTTCTACTGGTGATGCCTCTCCCTATGCATCCCAGTATCTCCCCAGCCCTCCTTACTGCCCTCTCACATTGCTTGTCCACCTTTAAGTCATCTGATATGACTACCCCCAGGTCCCTTTCCATTTTGTTGTTGTTAGTATCCCCATTGTGTACTCTTCCCAGGGTTTTTGTTTCCAGGTGCATTACCTTGCACTTCTTAGCATTGAATCTAAGCTGCCATACATTTGACCATTCCTCTAACCTTGCCAAGTCCCTCTCGTCCCTTCCACCCCACCTTGTGCATCAACTCTGTTGCAGATCTTTGTGCCATCTGCAAAGAGACATACTTTTCCTTCCAGTTCCTCTGCAATGTCGCTTATAAAGACATTCCCACTAGTAACCCTCCTTTCTTCAGAGTGGACTCCATTTACTATTACCCTCTGTGTCCTATTCTCCAGCCAATTCTTTACCCAGGCTATCATCTTGGGACCCACTACCAGGCTGGCTAACTTGTATATTAATCTTTTGTGTGGGACTGAGTCAAATGCCTTACCAGAGTCTAGGTAGGCCATGTCCACAGCCCCTCCCTGATGTACTATTTTGGTCACCCAGTCAAAGAAATCTATTAGATTCTTCTGGCATGACCTTCCCGCTGTGAATCCATGCTGCCTTGGGTCCTGTGCCCCTCTGGCCTCTAGGTACTCGACAGTTCTTTCCTTCAGAAGTAATTCCATCATTTTCCCTATCACTGAGGTTAAACTAACAGGTCTGTAGTTTCCTACTTCTGCCCTGCTCCCACTTTTGTGAAGGGGAATCACATCTGCCCTCCTCCAGTCCTCGGGTACCACCCCATCCTCCCATGATTTTTTAAAGAGGGTAGTCGGTCTACGGCCTTGTGCACAGAAGCAATGAAGTTGTGGTCCCTAGCTTATTCCCTGCAAACCTCTCTGATAGCAGTTCACCTCCCAGGGAAGGACAATGTCCTAGCAGATGCACTGAGCAGAATATCTCAGGGCCATCACGAATGGACCCTGGATCCTCTGGTGTTGAAGGTGATTTTTTCAAGATGGGGCACTCCAGAGATAGATCTTTTTGCAGCCCCAGACAATCACCAACTTACTCTCTTTTGTTGCAGACCCCCAGTCTTGGGCTCAGTCCCCCTGGATGCCCTGATTCTGAAGTGGGAAGGGAAATTTCTGTATGCTCCCCCCCCCCTTCCCTCTCCTCTTCAAAGTTCTAGTCAAGATAAGGTCACAACCTTGCAAAGTGATTCTGATTGCTCCAGACTGGGCCAGGCAGCCATGGTACCCCTTGTTGCTGTCACTAGCAGTCCATCTTCCCCTGTCTCTTCCCAGGAATTACAACCTGCTAACCTCCTCTCGGGAAAATTTGGTACCCCAATCTTCAGTCTCTCAATCTCAATGCATGGCTCTTGAAGAGTTAGAGTTTGCAGATTTGCATCTGTCTCAGGGAGTTCTGGATATTCTCAAAGCTTCTCGAAAGCCTTCCACCAGAAAGGCTTATAACTCTAAATGGAAGAGATTCAGCATTTGGTGTTCCAAGAGGCATACCTCCCCAGTTACTGCTGAATTGCCTGCAGTTCTGGATTATATGGTCCATCTTAATAGCCTGGGCCTCAGAACAGCTACTGTCAGGGTACACTTGTCTGCTGTTTCTGCTTTCCTGTCAGTAGGCAAGTCTTCCTCACTGTCATCCCACCCTGTATTCTGTAAGTTGTTCAAGGGATTGCTTCACACCAGTCCCCCCTTTAGGGATCCTGCTCCTGCTTGGGATCTTAATGTTTGCATTGTTCCACTTATGCAACCCCCTTTTGAGCCTTTGTCCTCAGCAGAGCTTAAGTACTTGACTTGGAAAACTGTGTTTTTGGTAGCCATTACTTCTGCTAGAGGTATCGGTGAATTGCAAGCCATGTCAGTGGAACCTGATTTCATCTCTTTTCACAGAGATGAAGTGATCCTTAGAACTAACAGAAAGTTCTTGCCTAAAGTGGTTTCAGATTTCCACCTGAATCAGTCTATGTCTCTCCCTGTTTTCTAACCCCAGTAATGATCAGACCATTCATAACTTTGTGCAGTCATCCTGATGGGTTGGACTGCCCGGAGAGATGGAACACATGCAAATGATGGAATTCTTTGCACGTGAGCATCTTTCAAATACTGCCTCTACCAACTGTAGTGTTCTAAACCCTTCAGATTTTCCTCTCCGCCTGAAAGTCTGGTCGCTCGGAGTCTCTGTCGCCCTCTTTCGCCTGAAAGAAGAAAGAAAAAATCAAAAAACCATAAGTATTTTTAGTTTCTTTTACTGCCTCTATCAATTGTTAGTTATCATTGTTTAAATTGTTGTTTTCTCGGTTCCTCGCGGTTCGGTATAACCGTGAGGGATCCGAGTTAGTTTTAACTTTGTTTCGGTTCTCTGATTAAAGAACCTGTTCATTATCGCTAAAATTTGGTCCTAAAAGATTTTATTTGTAACCGCTTTTTATCGGTTACAGAACCGCTGAACCGGTTCATTTTTCATATCCTCGGTTCCATCTGTTCCGGAACCGACCGCAAAAAAAAAAGGGGGGGGGAAGCTGTTTAAATTACCGCATTAGCTTTGTTATTTAGCGGTTGGGGGGTTTTCACATTATCTTTCACCATGACTGAGAAACCTAAAAAGAGAACCGGGGAGCCTGGTTTTAAAAACTGTTTGAAGTGTGGAGATGTGTTTGCCAAGGCAGACAAGCACACCTTAGGTGTGGCTTGTCTGGGCTTTGAACATTTGGACCAGGAATGTGATATATGTAAAACATTCCCAGAAAAAAACTGTTGAAAAGTGCCTTGAAAGGCTTAATAAAAAGTTTCCAAGGGGTCCCTCAGGCTCTGACCAGCTGACACCTCAGTCTGTTGTGGTTGAATTAACAAGTGCTTCTACCCCTGCCCCTGATACGGGTGAAAAAGGGACAAAAAGAGGGAAAGAATTGGTTGACTTTCCGGTTCTCTTAAAGAAATTAAAGAAGCTCAAACCTGCAGAACCCTCTCCTGCTAAACCAGGGACTTCTGAGCAGCAGCCTGTAATGCCTTCGGCTCAGGACATAGCCCAGTCATTTAAAATTATTCAGGCTCTGCAGAGCATCATCCCTCAGCCTCCTGCCCCTTCCCAGGGTCTCCAGGTTGCTGCTACTGTGTTGCCCCCTGATCCTGAGCAGCACTATTTTGAAGAGGTTGAGCCTTATGAGGAGGACAAACCTATTGCCCCCGAGGTTTCCCCTGAGCAGGAATTTGGCACGCCTCCCAGAGTGTCTGAGGATTTTTCCTCTCATTTTTCGTTCGTAAGGAAAATGGCAGATGCTTTGGATATTGCCAAAACAGAACAAGTAGAGGATGAGGAGGAGATTGAGTACCTCAGTATGATGGGTCTAACACCCACAAAGGCCCTCCTCCTCCCAGTATATAAATTCTTCAAGAAGGATGCTATGAAGCTCCTGCAGACCCCACATTCTATTCCTCCTATTGACAAGCGAATAGATAAAAAATACCAGCTCGACAGGGAGGGAGCTGACTTCCTTTTTTCCCACCCTGATCATCAAGGGGTAATACAGCAAGCTGCCTGTGATAAGGCTAAAGTCCCTCTGTCCTCACACCCACCGGACAAGGACTCCAGAAAATTGGACAGTATGGCCAAAAAGGGCTATTTATCAGCCTCATTGGCCATGAGACAGGCCACTTTTCAAGCTTATGCTGCCCAGTATCAGAAATCCCTGTGGCAGTCGGTACTGGCAATGTCCATGAAGGCCACCCCACCCTTGTCAGATGACCTGGCTGAAACTGCCAGGTTTGGGCTAGAGGCGGCCAAGTACCAGTTCCAGATGGCTGCTGATCTAAATGACACTGCAGCCAGATGGATGGCTAATACAGTGGCTCAGAGGAGGTTTGCTTGGCTTAGGGCTACAAACCTCACTCAGGATACCCAGTCAAAGGCCCTGGATTTCCCATTAGAAGGAAATGCCCTTTTTGGGGAGTCCACGGTGGCCTTTATGAAAAAAGTGGATGAATATAAGGCTACTTATAGAAGTAACTCTGCTAGAGACAGAGCTTCCTCATCCACTAGGCCCTATGGAAGGGGGGCTAGGGGTCGTTCCTTTTTATCAAGACCCTTCTTCCAGCCAGTAGCCATGCCCCAATACCAGCAGTACCCCCCACAGGGCTACTCAAAGGGTAGGGGTAGAAGGGGCTCTAGGCGAGAGGCTCAGCCACAACCTCAACCCCAGCCTAAACAGAACCCCTGAGATGCAAGCTGCCTCCTCCGTACCTGTTGGAGGCAGACTGTCCCATTTCCTCCCCCTCTGGTCAACCATCACCACAGACAAGTGGGTATTGGAGGTAGTGGGCAAGGGTCTGTCTCCGCAGTTCAAATTTCTTCCTCGAAGACACCCCAGGGTTTCCACTGCCCCACCCCTAGCACAAATCTCGTTGCTAGAGGCAGAGGTTCAGAAGCTGCTTCAGCTCAAAGCAGTGGAACTAGTCCCTGCAACCCTGAGAGGAAGAGGTTTTTACTCCAGATACTTCCTAACAACAAAGAAAAATGGGGAGTGGTGGCCAATTTTGGATCTCAGAGCTTTAAACAAGCACCTAAAAAAGCCAAAGTTCAAAATGGTGACTTTGGCTCGGATTCTGCCAACAATCCAAAAAGGGGACTGGCTGGCATCTCTGGACTTACAGGACGCTTATTTCCACATCCCCATAAAGGAATCTTACAGGAAATATCTCAGATTCAGACTCCCATCAGGTCATTATCAGTTTGCAACCCTACCCTACGGACTTTCCTCGGCACCAGGGGTGTTTACAAAATGCCTAGCAGCTGTGGTGGTATTTCTTTGAAGACAGGGAGTGACTGTCTTCCCATACCTGGATGACTGGCTGGTAGTGGGCAAATCACCAGAGCAGGTCGCAACCTCTCTAAGGTTCACACAGGATTTTTGGAGTCCCTGGGTTTCATAGTGAACCAGAAAATCTGTCTTCCCCTACACAGACTTTTACAGTTCATAGGGGCAGAGATCAGCGCCCTACAGGCCAGGGCCTTTTTACCACTAGACAAGGTGCAAAGTCTTCAGGCCATAGCAAACTCCTTCAAATTGCACGGTCGTAAAACAGCCAGGCAATTCCTGCAGCTCTTGGGTCATATGGCTGCATCCACAAGCACAGTGCAGGGTTCCAGGTTTCACATGAGAGACATCCAGTTTCACCTCAGGACTTATTGGAGTCAGAGAAAAGACCCCTTTTCAAAACTCATTCCAGTGACAAGGCCTCTGTTACAAGCCCTCTTGTGGTGGAAAAAGGAATCCAACCTAAGGCAGGGAGTCCCCTTCCAGAAGGAGGATCCTTCTCTGGTCCTTACAACAGATGCATCCCTTCTGGGCTGGGGTGCCCATTTAGGGGAGCACACAACTCAGGGTACCTGGTCAGGGGCAGAGTCCCTCCAGCATATAAATTTGCTGGAACTCAGAGCAGTGCGGCTAGCACTAAAGGTTTTCAAACAACGTGAAGTCTTACTATATTATGACAATTGCAGTTTGTCCCACCATTAGAACTGCTCCGGAGGCGAAAGGGTTAACTACCATTCTAAGAATGGAGTTTAGAGCGTGAGCTCGGTTAGAGAAGCTCTGTCTGGATAATTTCAAACTGAAACTGTCAGATTCTTTACTCCGCGTCACTGAACAGTCGCTCCGGAGATTTCTCCTACTGCTCGGTTCATTTCTCGGTTTAAACAGTATTTTCAAACAACATGAAGTCTTGCTACATTATGACTTCTTGCAGTTAGCCACAGCACTTGAACTGCCCCGGAGAGGAAAGAGTTAACTCCATGGAGATCTCTCCTTCAGCTCGGTTCATTTCTCAGTTAAAACAAGTAATTCTCGGTTTAAATAAACCGGGAAAAGTATTTATTTTACCGCGTTTCGGTTCAAAGCTCTATCTGGTAAACCGTAAGTACAGGTCTTTTAGTCTGTGTGGAAAATATATTTATCGGTTCGGTTTTGAACCGATCGGTTTGGTTAAAAAGACATTTTAAAGTATTGTATGGACATTTAGAGTGCGGTTCCCGGTTCTTATCGGTTCTAAAAAAAATGAACTTTTTAATTTGTTTTTTTCAAATACCCGTGACACGGTTAGGAACTGATAAGGGTGTCTTGCCTGGCACTGCCATTAAAAGGGCAAGTTTTGGTTAGGCTGGCATTATGTCTGAGAAACCCAAAAGAAAAACTGGGCCCACTGGGTTTCAACACTGTGATGCTTGTCGGAAGCCTTTGCCAAGGCTGACCCACACACCACATGTGTTTATTGTCTGGGGTTTCACCACCTCCAGTCAGACTGCCAGATTTGCAAGAATTTTCCTGCAGCCACCCTGGAAAAAAGATTGGGCAGGCTCAGGGAACGAGAGGCCAGTAAGTCCGCTGACCCGGATGGCCAGCCCGGTCCAGTGCCCACTGGACCAGAGAGAGTGCCCTCTGACCAGGGCGAGACTTCCTCGGGCAAAAGAAAAGCTGGTTCTGAGGAACCAGCCCCAGTAAAAAAGTCTAAAAAATCAGTAGGTCTGGAGTACAAAATTGCCTCTCCAACTGCTGCAGAGATAGCAAAAGCCATACAAATTGTCCAGTCACTGTCTCAGGGACCGTCCGAACCACCACTATCTGGTAAAAGGTTGGTTCGTCCGGTCCCAGTGGTTCAGGAGTATGATGTTGAAGAATTTTATGAACCACAGGAGGGGAGGAGGATTATGAGCAGTATGTATGTGGCTGGGAGGGTCTGGATGTGCCCATTGAACGGACATCTCTCCAGACAGACCATTGGAATCTCCCCTATGCTGTCTGAGTCCCATCTCATTTTATTTTTATAAGAAAGTTGCTGAAACCCTCCAGCTTCCTTAGTAGAGGCTGTGGATGAGCAAGAGGAGCCTGATTATGTTGAGATGATGGATATTCCAGAGTTTGGAGATTGTCTATTCCTTTGCATAAAGTCATTTAGGAAGCAAACAATGAAAATTTTAAAAATCCAAATTCTCTGCCTCCTGTCGATAAAAGATGGACAGGAGGTATAGCTATCAGGCCTGATACAGACTTCCTTTCTGAGCAGTGTAGTCATGTAGAGTGGTACAGGCTGCAGCCTGTGACAAGCTAACATTCCCTGCACATCCTCCTGATAAAGATTCTAGGAAGATTGATGCCATGGCAAAAAGCAGTATATGGCAGCTCTTTGGGACTCAGGCAGGCAAACCATATGGCTTATGTAGCCATATCAGAAATCTAGATGGGATACAGTTATGCAGTTAGCCAAGCAGGCCCATGGCCAGCTGGCTAGCGAATTGGAACAGGTGGCTGCTGATGGCATTGAAGCCTCTAAAGTTCAATTTCATGCTGCTGTTGATGTTAATGATGTTTCCTCTAGGGTCATGGCCACTTCTGTAGCTTTCCGTAGGTTGGCATGGCTCAGGTGCACTAATCTGTCACAGGACACTCTGTCAGAAGCTATGGATTTTCCTGTGGTAGGAAATTCTCTGTTTGGGGAGCAGACAGAGAACTATATAAAAAAGATGGATGAATACAGAACTACCTACAAAAGTGCCCAGGCCAAGGAGCGGCATGCCACTCCACAGAGGCACACGCCCAGAGGTAGGGGCAGGCCTTTCCACAGGCCTTTTTATCAATCCCAAGCTTCCTCTGCTTATGCTCAGAGGTTTTTTCAGAGGCAGAGGCAGGCGGGCGCAGGCAAGCCGTCCCTCCCTCAGCCTAAGGCATCTGCCAAGCAGGCACCCTGATGGGTGCCCCGGCCGATTCTCCTGTACCAGTAGGGGCAGATTGGCTTGCTTCAGTCAGAACTGGGTGTCCGTAACCTCGGACAAATGGGTTCTGGAAGTGGTAAGCCAGGGTCTGGTTCTCAGCTTCAAACATTTTCCAAAGATGAGGGCCAGACACTTTCCACCTGCAAGCCCCCTAGAGGCAGAGGTCTCTGCCCTATTAAAGTACAAAGCAGTGGAAAGGGTTCCTCCCTTTCACCGGGGCAAGGGTCTGTACTCAGATACTTCCTTACACCAAAAAGAACCGGAGAAATGGCCCATCTCTAGACTTAAGGTATTTGAACAAACACCTTTTGAAACCAAAGTTCAAATGTTAACTTTGGCAATGATTTTGCCCTCACTGAGGCCAGGGACTGGCTAAGCTCCCTGGATCTCAAGGATGCTTATTTTCATGTCTTAATCAGGCCTTCTCACCGAAAGTACCTCAGGTTCGAACTGCCCTCAGGCCACTACCAATTCAGGGCAATGCCCTTTGGTCTTACCTCTGCTCCAAGGGTATTCACAAAATGTCTAGCAGTGGCACTGGCTCATTTAAGCAGGCATGGGGTTGCTGTTTTCCCTACCTGGACGACTGGCTCATTGCTGGACAGTCTCCAGAACAGGTGAAATCCCACTTGCAAGTCACCAGCAGCTTCTCACCTCCTGGGATTCCTGCTAAACCTACAAAGTCAGTTCTAGAACCAGTTAGGGTACTTACTTTCATAGGTCTTGAATTGAACACAAAACTGGCCAGGGCCTTCCTCCTGGAAAGGGTAAGAAGTTGATCGCCTGGCCTCCTCTTTTCACCCTGCAGGTCTCTCGACCAGCAAGACACTTTGCAGCTTCTAGGGCACATGGCTGCCTCCACAGCTGTAGTGCAGGGAGCAAGATTCCAGATGAGAGACATTCAGTTTCATTTGAGGCCTATTGGTCCCCAAGGAGGGACCCTTGCCAAACTGGTTCCTGTGACCCGAACTCTGATCCTAGCTCTAGTGGTGGCAGGATCAGAGCAATTTAAGACAGGGGTCCCTTCATTCCTATTTCCACTCCCTCACCCTCACCACGGATGCCTCCCTGGGTGGGAGCACACTTGCTTAATCTCTCCACAGGAGTTGTGGTCCCCCAGGAATCTCTGCTCCACATCAACTTGCTGGAACTCAGAGCTGTCCTTTTAGCTCTTCAAGCTTTTCTGCATCTGTCCAGAACAAAGTAGTCAGGTCAGAACAGACAATACCACAACAATGTGGTACATCAACAAGCAAGGGGCACTCGGTCGTCGGGCCCTGTGCACCGAGGCAATGAAGTTGTGGTCTCTGGCCTATTCCCTGAACACTTCTCTCAATAGCAGTTCATCTGCCAGGGAAGGACAATGTCCTAGCGGATGCCCTCATTGGGATTTCTCAGGGCCATCATGAATGGTCCCTGAATCCCTTAGTGCTGAGAACAGTCTTTGCCAGATGGGGCACCCTCAGATAGATCTTTTGCAGCCCCAGACAACCACCAACTTCCACTGTTCTGCTGCAGGCCCCAGTGATGGGCTCAGTCCCCTGGATGCCCTTCTGTTGGAATGGGAAGGGAAGTTCCTGCATGCCTTCCCCCCCTTCCCTCTTCTTTTCAAGGTGTTAGTAAAAATCAGATCCCAACCTTGCAAAGTGATTCTGATTGCACCACACTGGGCCAGGCAACCCTGATACCCACTCCTGCTATCACTGACAGTCCACCTTCCCCTGTGCCTTCCCAGGATTCACAATCTGCTGACCTGTGCCCAGGGGAGAGTAGGGTATCCGAACCTCAAATCCCTCAACCTCAAGGCTTGGCTCTTGAAGAGTTAGAATTTGCTGATTTACACCTTTCTCAATGTGTCCTTGATATTTTAAAGGCCTCTAGGAAGCCTTCCACTAGAGCCACTTATAATTCCAAGTGGAAAGGTTTTCCATCTGGTGTTCTGATAAGCATATTGTCCCAGAATCTGCTGATTTGCCCACTTTGCTGAACTCACATGGTCCATCTTAATTCTTTGGGCCTCAGGCCAGCTACTATAGAGTCCACTTGGCAGCTGTCTCTGCTTTATCTCAGCAGGAAAGCCTTCCTCCCTTTCTTCTCACCCTGTGTTTCCAAGTTTTTAAGGGTTACTTCATATTAACCCTCCTTTTCGGGACCCAGCCCCTGCCTGGGACCTTAATGTTTGCATTGCTCAGTTAATGCAACCCCTTGAACCCCTGTCTTCGCAGACCTTAAGTTCTTAACTTGGAAAACCGTATTTTAGTGGCCATCACTTCTGCTAGGACGATAAGTGAGTTACAAGCCCTTTCAGTAGAAAATGATTTTATTTCTTTTCACAGGGATAAGGTAGTCCTCAGGACTAACAGAAAGTTTTTACCTAAAGTGGTTTCGATTTCCATCTTAACCAATCCATCTCCTTCCAGTATTTTTCACTGAGCACTCTTCCTCTGGTGAAAGGAGTTGCACAGTTTGGATGTCAATGAGGGCATTGAGTTATTATCTGGAACGCACCAAGGGTCACAGGTTCGAATCCCACTAACTCTTTCTCACCCATGGTGAGGTGTGAAAGGAAAACCTGCCACTAAGAGGACAGTTGCCAGGTGGATTGTCTCTTGTATCCATTTTGCTACCAAAACTGGTGAGAGAACCCCTCAGGATTGAGGGCCCATTCTACCAGGGTATAGCTGCATCTCAGCTGCTGCTAGAGATATTCCTATTTTGAAAATCTGTCAAGCTGCAACCTGAAAACAGTTCACACCTTCACAAGCATTACTCCCCTGGATATCCAGGCCAGGAGAGATGCTCGGTTTGGCAACTGTGCTTCAGAGCCTATTCCTAAGTAGGTTCTGCCTCCTCCATGGAGGTACTGCTGTGTATCTGTAAGAAGTCATAATATAGCAAGACTTCATGTTGTTTGAAAGAAAAATTACTCACCTTAGTAATTGTTTTTCTTCTAATGGAGTCTTGCATATTGACAACCCCCAACCTGCCCCTCTCAGAACTTCTACTTGGGTAGAGTGTGGGCAAACTAGTGCAAGCACTGTGTCATGCCATTATAGGTGTTTTTTCCCCCTCTTTTCTTTTAGGATTGGGGAAATTAGGTACTACTGTTATTGATTTGTGTGTTGGCCCCCCTCCTGGACTTGAGTCTTTGGGGGAGGGGGGGTCTAGTAGTGCTTGTCAGGGGTGATATTTGTTGTTGTTGTTGTTACTAGTAGGTAGCCATTTGGCTAGCGTGAGTACTTCCACACAGACTTTAGTGAGTGTTGGCTTCAAAGATCTGACAGTTTCAGTTTGAAACTAGCCAGATAGACTTTGAGTAAAGCGTCGCGCTGAGAACTTCATTCATTATGGAGTTAACTCTTCCTCTCTGGGGCAGTTCAAGTGCTGTGGCTAACTGCAAGAAGTCATAATATAGCAAGACTCCATTAGAAGAAAAACAATTACTAAGGTGAGTAATTTTTTCTTCTCGGTTAAATTCAGCCGTGAGTATTATTATTTTTAACCACAAACCGATCGGTTCAAGCTCTGTCTGTGGTATTGTAAGTAATAGACAGGTTTTTATTTCTGTGTGGAACTTGTAAATGTTTATCTGTTCGGTTCGAACCGATCAGGTTGGTTAAAACTTTAAAGTATAAGCATTTTAAAGCTTTTAGAGTGCGGTTCCCAGTTCTGATCGGTTCTAAAAAAACCGGATTTCAGTACGTTTTTTTCCACGATCCGCGATAAGGTTGGGAACCGATATGGTGTTCTTGCCTGGCACCGCCGCTAAAAGGGCAAGTTTGTTGGTTAGGCTGGCATCATGTCAGGAGAAACCCAAAAGAAAAACCGGGCCCACTAGGTTTCAGCACTGTAGTGTCTGTGGGAAGCCTTTGCCAAGGCTGACCCACACACACACATGTGTGTTTGTCTGGGGTTTGACCACCTCAATTCAGACTGCCAGATTTGTAAAAATTTCCTGCAGCCACCCTGGATGAAGAGTGGGCAGGCTGGAGCGAGAGGCCAAAAGTCCGCTGACCCGGATGGCCAGCCGGTTGGTGCCAACCCGAACGGACGGAATACCCTCTGACCAGAGGCGAGACTTCCTCGAACAAGCGTAAAGCTGGCTCTGAGGAGCCAGTTCCAGCAAAGAAAACTAAAAAATCAGCAGGTATGGGGTCCAAAATTCCTTCTCCAACTGCTGCAGAAATAGCAAAAGCTATACAAATTGTACAGTCACTGTCTGCGGTTCCGTCTGAACCTCCACTGTCTGGTAGAAGGTCGGTTCAGTCGGTTTCACCGGTTCAAGAATATGATATTGGAGATTTTTATGAACCAGAGGAGGGGGAGGAGGATTATGAACAGTGTGAATGTGACTTTGAGAGTCTGGATGTGCCCATTGAACCGACATCTCCCCAGACAGACCTTTAGAATCTCCCCTATGCTTTCTGAGTCCCCTTCTCATTTTTGTTTTATAAAAAAGTTGCTGAAACCCTCCAGCTCCCATTAGAGGAAGCTGTGGATGAGCAAGAGGAACCTGACTTTGTGGAAATGATGGATATCCTAGAGTCTAGGAGATTATCTATCCCCATAAGTCTTTTAGGAAGCAAACAATAAAAATTCTAAAAGCCCCTAATTCTGTGCCTCCTGTTGACAAAAAGATGGTCAGGAGGTCCACTAGTCAGGTCCTGATACAGACTTTCTTTCAGCAATGCAGTCATGTTGGGGTAGTTCAGGCTGCAGCCCTGATGAAAGCTAACATTCCTGGCTTCACATCCTCCTGACGAGGACTCCAGGAAGATTGATGCTATGACTGAAAAACAATACATGGCAGCGTCCTTGGGACTCAGACAAGCAAATTACATGGCTTATGTGGCAAGATACCAAAAATCTAGATGGGACACTGTCATGGCTTTGGCCAAACAGGGCCCGGCCAGCTTGCCAAGGAGCTGGAGCAGGTGGCTACTGATGGTATTGAGGCTTCCAAGGTGCAATTCCATGCTGCTGTGGATTCTAATGATGTATCCTCTAGAGTCATGGCTACATCTGGGCTTTAAGTAGGTTAGCTTGGCTCAGGTGTACTAACTTGTCACAGGATACCCAGACTAAGGCTATAGATTTTCCCAGTGGTGGGAATTCTCTGTTTGGGGAGCAGACAGAGAATTACATGAAGAAAATTGATGAATACAGAACAACTTATAGAGTGCACAAGCAAGGAGCAGCCAAGCCACCCTCAAACGAACCCCCAGGGGTAGAGGTAGGGCCATTCATAGGCCTTTACCAAACCCAGGCTTCTTCTGCTTATGCTCAGAGGGTTCTTCAGAGGCAGAGGCAGGCACGGGTGCAAGTAGGTCTGCTCCCACCCTCAGCCTAAAGCCCCTGCCAAACAGGCACCCTGATGGGGTGCCCAGACTGATTCTCCACTACCTGCATGGGGCAGGCTGGCTTACTCGTCCAGGGCTGGGAGTCTCTAACATCAGACAAATGGGTCCTGGAAGTAGTAAGCCAGGGTCTGGTTCTCAGTTTCAAAACATTTCCAAAGATGAGAACCAGATTTTTCCACCCTCTCAAACCCTCTAGAGACCTTTTACCTTAAGAAACAGAAGTCTCAGCCCTCCTAGCTCTCAGAGCTGTAAGAGGTTTCCCCACACTCACTGGCAAGGGTCTGTACTCCAGATATTTCCTTACCCCAAAAGACAGGAGAATGGCGGCCCATTTTAGACCCAAGATATCTGAACAAGCACCTTTGAAACCAAAGTTCAAATGGTGACTCTGCCAATGATTTTACCTTCTCTAAGGCCAGGGACTGGCTAGCTTCCCTGGACCTCAAGGATGCCTATTCCATGTTCTAACAGAAGCTCCCACTGAAAGTACCTCAGATTCGAACTGCCCTCAGGTCATTACTAGTTCAGAGCAGTGCCTTGACCTCACCTCTGCCCCAAAAGTATTCACAAAATATCTGGCAGTAGAAGTTGCTCATTTAAGAAGGCAAAGGATTGCTGTCTTTTCCTCATCTAGACGACTGGCTCATTGTAGCCAGTCTCAGAACAGGTCAATTCAGAACCTGCAAGTTACCCGCGCAGCTGGTGACCCTCTGGGCTTCTTGCTCAATCTTCCAAAGTCATGTCTGGAACCTGTTCAGGTACTCACCTTCATAGGTGCAGAATGGACACAAAGCAGGCCAGAGCCTTCCTACCCTTAGAGAGGGTAAGGAACCTGTGGGCCCTGGCCTCCTCCTTCACTCTGCAGGTCTCTCGACCAGCAAGGCACTTCTTACAGCTCCCAGGGACACATGGCTGCTTCCACAGCTGTAGTGCAAGGAGCAAGATTTCAGATGAGGGACATTCAGTTTCACTTGAGAGCCTTTTGGTCTCAGAGAAAAGATCCCTTTCAAGTTGGTCCCAGTGACTCGAACCCTGATCCAGGCCCTTCAGTGGTGGCAGGATCAGAGCAATTTAAGACTGCAGTCCCTTCATCCTCTGTCTCATTCCTTGACCCTCACTACGGATACATCCTTCTGGGATGGGGGGCTCACATGGGCTACCTCCCACTCAGGGAGTATGGTCCCCAGGAATCTCTGCTCCACATCAATTTGCTGGAACTCGAGCTGGCTTAGCACTCAAGTGTTTTCTGCATCTGTTCAGAACAAAGTGGTACAAGTCAGAACAGACAACACCACACCTGTGTGGTACAGCAACAAACAAGGGCACTCTGTCTTGGCCTTGTGCAAGAAGCTTAATGAAGTTGTGGTCTCTGCAAACATTCCTGAACACTTCCTCATAGCAGTTCACCTCCCAGGAAAGGACAATGTCCTGGCAGATGCTCTCAGCAGGATTTCCCAGGGCCATCACGAATGGTCACTGGATCCCCAAGTACTGGGGATAGTTTTTTGCCAGATGGGGCACCCCTCAGATAGACCTTTTCGCAGCCCCAGACAATCACCAACTTCCACTGTTTTGTTGCAGGCCCCCAGTGATGGGCTCAGTCCCTCTGGATGCCTTTCTCTAGATTGGGAAGAGTTTCTATTGCTTTTCCTCCCTTCCTTCTCCTATTCAAGGTGCTAGTCAAAATCAGATCCCAGCCTTGCAGGATGATTCTGATGCTCCAGATTGGGCCAGGCAGCCCTGGTACCACTCCTTCTGTCCTTGCAGTCCATCTTCCCTGTGCCTCCCAGGAGTACAATCTGTCATCTTGTGCCCAGGGAGGGTTTGTGATCTGAATCACCTCAACCTCAAGGCCTGGCTCTTGAGGAGTTAGAGTTTACTGACCTACACCTTCTCAAGGTGTTCTCGACATCCTGAAGGCTTCCAGGAAGCCTTCCATAGAACCACTGCAATTCTAAATGGAAGGTTTTTCCATCTGGTGCTGGGGAAGCATATTTCCCCGGAATCTGCCTGATTGCCCATTGTTCTGGACCATATGGTCCATCTTAATTCTTTGAGGCCTGAGACCAGCCACCCTGAAAGTTCATTTGGCAGCTGTCTGCTTTTATTTCAACGGAAAGCCCTCTTCTCTTCCACTCACCCTGTTTTTCCAAGTTTTTCAAGGGATTACTTCATACTAATCCACCTTCAGGGACCCGCCCCTGCCTGGGATCTTAATGCTTACTGCTCAGTTGATGCAACCTCCCTTGAACCTCTGACTTCGCAGAACTCAGTATTTGACTTGAAAGCTGTTTTCTAATAGCCATCACTTCCTGCCAGGCGCACAAGTGTGTTACAAGCCTTGTCAGTGGAGACTGACTTTATTTCCTTTCACGGGATAAAGTAGTCCTTAGGACTAACAGGAAGTTTTTGCCTAAGGTGGTTTCAAGACTCCATCTTAACCAATCTATCTCCTTCAGTGTTAACTGCTGACCATTCCTCCTCTGGTGAGAGGAGGTTACAGTTTAGATGTTAAAGGGCCCTTAGATTTACTATATAGAGCGTACTAAGGGTCATAGGTCTCAATCCTCCAAACTTTTTCTCTTACTGTGTGAGGTTGGAAAAGGTAAACCTGCCACTAAGAGATCCATTGCCAGGTGGATTGTCTCATATCCAATTTGTTATCAAAACTGGGAAAGGTTCCCACTTCAGGCCTGAGGGCTCACTCTACCAGAGGTCCTTAGCTGCGTCTATAGCTGCTGCCAGAGACATCCCTATTTTAGAGATATATCAAGCAGCTACCTGGAAAACGGTACACACTTTCACCAGGCATTACCCCAGATATCCAGGCCAGGAGGGATACTAGATTTAGCACAGCGTGCTTCAGAACCTATTCCTAAGTAGGTTCTGTCCCTCCTCCATGGAGGTACTGCTGTGTATTCTGCAGTTGTCATAATATAGCAAGACTTCATGTTGTTTGAAGAAAAAATTACTCACCTTAGTAATGTTGTTTCTTCTAATGGAGTCTTGCTATATTATGACCTCCCCCCCAGCCTGCCCCTCTCAGAACTTCTACTTGGGTATGGGGTGGGCAGTCCAGTATGGGCACCGGTTATGCCCATTATATGTTTTTCACCCCTTTTGGGGTTTTGGGGTGTGGTGTTTTAGTCTACCTTATTTTATTATTTTCTGGTTCCCTGACTTGAGTCTTTGTGTTGGGGCCAGGAATATGTGTTAATATTTAGGTAGCCAGTCGGGTTAGTGAAGTTACAGCTCCACGCAGAACCCAGTGAGTTTTTGCTCGAAAGATCTGACAGTTTCAGTTTGAAATTATTCAGACAGAGCTTCTAACCGAGTCAGTGCTCTAAACTCCATTCTTAGAATGGTAGTTAACCTTTCACCCTCGGAGAAGTTCTAATGGTGGGACAAACTGCAATTGTCATAATATAGCAAAACTCCATTAGAAGAAACAACATTACTAAGGTGAGTAATTTTTTCTTCTCTACACTGGTAATGGGCAAAGTGGTACAAGTCAGAACGGACAATACCACCACTATGTATTACATAAACAAGCAGGGTGGCATCAGATCAGGTCCCCTATGCACAGAAGCCATGAGAATTCGGGCTCTGGCATATTCTCTAAAGGTGTCCCTGCAAGCCATCCATCTGCCAATAAAGGACAATATCTTGGCAGACACACTGAGTCGGATCAATCAGTCCCATCACGAATGGACACTGAACAAGCAGGTGGTACAGGTTATTTTCAGCAGGTGGGGCGTTCCAGAGATAGACTTGTTCGCATCCCACCAGTTGCCTCAGTATTGTTGCAGACCACCAGCCCAAGGCACAATCCCTCTGGACGCCTTGGTACTGGATTGGTCGGGCAAGTTTCTCTATGCATTTCCCCCTTTTCCTCTAGTTTTCAGGGTACTGCTGAAACTCAGATCCTCTCAGCTTCTCTGATATTGATAGCTCAGATTGGCCCATGCAGCCATGGTACTCTCTTCTGCTCTCCATGGCAGTGAGCAGATAATAAGCTTGCCTCTCAGGCACAATCTTCTGACACCTCCAATCCAGGAACATTGCTGTTCCCAAATCTCAGAATCTCTTCACCTCAAGGCATGGCTCTGGAGGGAGTTAATATGCAGGCTTGAATCTTTCTGAAGCTGTATTAAACATCTTGAAAGGTTACAGGAAGCCTTCAACTAAAGAAGACTTATTCTGCTAAGTGGAAAAGATTCTCTTTTGGTGCTGTACTAGAAACTTCACCCCAAATGATGCAGGGGTCTCAGCGGTGTTGGATTATCGAACTCATTTACATTCACAAGGTCTACAACGCAGTTCCTTAACAGTTCACCTTGCAGTAGTATCGGCATACTTGTCTGCTCAGACAAAGGTATCTGTAGCATCAGATCCCACTTTCAAAAGATTTTTCAAAGGCCTGATGCATTTGCAACCTCCTCACAGGGCACCAGTGCCCACTTGGGATCTTAATGTATGTATCAAGGTTGATGCAGGCTCCTTTTGAGCCCATGGCTGCAACCCATTTAAAGTATGTTACCTGGAAAACAGTTTTCCTGGTAGCAATTACTTCAGCAAGAAGAATCAGTGAGCTTCAGGTTCTCTGTGTTGACCAGGACTACTTTTCCTTCCACAGGGATAAAGTAGTCCTCAGAACAAACAGACAATTCCTTCCCAAAGTTGTTTCAGACTTCCATCTGAACCAATCAATCACTCTGCCTGTCTTCTTCACAGACCATGCCAGCTCTGGTGAAAGAAGGCTTCACAGCCTGGATGTGAAATGAGCTCTCACCTACTACATGACAGCTACTAAAGGCCATAGGCAAGACAAAAAACAACTTTTCCTTACATATGGGGATGTTGGAATGGGCAAACCAGCCTCAAAAGATCCATTTCTCGGTGGATTGTCCAGTGTATTCAATTCTGCTACACTAAAAGCAGGTGGAGAGTCCCCAGCTGGGCTGAGGGCTCATTCAACAAGAGGAACAGCTGCCCACTATTGCAGCTGCTGGGATATGCCATTGTTGGACATTTGTAAAGCAGCTACTTGGAAATCAGTACACACCTTTACAAAGCATTATAATTTAGATATTTTGTCCAGAAGTGATGCCAAGTTTGGCACAGGAGTCCTGCGAAGTCTGTTTCCAAAATAAGTTCTGTGCCCACCACCAGGGGGTACTGCATGGTAGTCTGCACAAAGTTATGAATGGTCTGAGCATTACTGAGGTTAGAAGAAAAAATTACTTACCATAGTAATCTTCTTTCTTCCCAGTGATGCTCAGACATTCATAACTCCCTCCCATGCTCCCCTTCCAGAACTTCAGCCTCTACATTCCGCATGCTAGTGCCACATATAGCCATTCCTTCTGGATACATTTTCTGTATGCTAGACAGATTTTAACAGGGATTTCTGTCTCTCTTAATAGTTTTTCTCACTGTATGGTGAACATTATGATATATAGATATAGTTCCTCCCTTGGAGTTTTTTGTAGCAAGTTGTTTTATTAGGCTAATCCTAAAACATGTTTTGTTAATTAGTTGTCGGATTTTTCCATGTTGCCTGACTTCCAGGCTTTTTACAAATCTGAAGGGTTTAGAACACTACAGTTGGTAGAGGCAGTATTTGAAAGATGCTCACGTGCAAAGAATTCCATCATTTGCATGTGTTCCATCTCTCCAGGCAGTCCAACCCATGAGGATTACTGCACAAAGTTATGAATGTCTGAGCATCACTGGGAAGAAAGAAGATTACTATGGTAAGTAATTTTTTCTTCAAACAACATGAAGTCTTGCTGTATTCTGACTATTGCAGTGATATCCAACCTTTGAACTCCCCCGGAGAGGAAAGAGTTAACTTTCCATGCAAGGCATGGAACGCTGAGCTCGAACTCAGTTGAGACTCTGTCTGTGGTTGTTTGAACCCAAACCACCAGATTCTTTACTCCGCCTCACTGAACAGTCGCTCCAGAGATTTCTCCTTCGCTCGGTTCAATTTAATCGGTTAAAGTGTCGTTTTTTTTCCCTCAGGTCAACCGAATTTCTTCTATCTAACCTGTCAGTTCAGTCTCTGTCTGTGGTACCGTGAGTACTAGATAGGTTTATTATTATTAGTTTCTGTGTGGAACTTGTAAACATCGGATCGGTTCGGTTTGAACCGATCAGGTTTGTAAAAAAAAAAAAAAAAAAAAGTTTGTTCTACTTTTTAGTGTGTAGTAACTGGTCCTTATCGGTTCTAAAAAGCGGATTTCATTCGTTTTTTTCCGATCCAATAACATGGTCAGGAACAGATAGGGAATTATCTTGCCTGGCGGATTGCCGAAAAAAGGGTAGGATTTAGTTAGGACACAATGCTTATCTGACAAACCAAAGAGAAAAAACCGGCCCACTGGTTTCAACACTAGTGTGTGTGGAGAAGCCTTTGCTAAAGCTGACCCCCACACCACCTGTGTTTATTGTCTGGGGTTTGACCACTTCGATTCAGACTGCCAGATTTGCAAAAGTTTTTCCCTCAGCTACCCTGGAAAAGAGAGTAGGTAGGCTGAGGGAAAGGGAGGCCAGGAAGTCCGCTGACCCGGATGGCCAGCCTGGTTCGGTTCCAACCGAACCAGAAGGAGTGCCCTCTGACCAGGGCGAAACTTCTTCAGGCAAAAGGAGAACCGACTCTGAGGAGTCGGTTCCGGTTAAAAGAAAAAGAAGGGATAAGTCAGCCGGTTCGGATCCACAAGTTCTTTCTCCAACCGCTGATGAAATAGCCAAAGCGATAAGGATTGTTCATTCGCTAACTTCGGTTCCGACCGAACTGGCACCATCAATTAGGGGCTCGGTTTGGTCGGTTCATCCGGTTCCGGATTATAATTTAGAGGATTTTTATGAACCGGAGGAGGGAGAGTATGAGGATAGTGATGGTGATTATGAAGGTCTGGATGTGCCCATTGACCCAGACATCTCCCCAGACAGACCTTCAGATGTTTCTCCTCTTAGGCTTTCTGAGTCCCCTTCCCACTTTATGTTTTACAAAAAAGTGGCTGAAACTCTCCAACTTCCTATGGAGGAAGCAGTAGAGGATCAGGAGGAGCCTGATTATGTTGAGATGATGGACATCCCAGAGTCCAGGAGACTGTCTATTCCCTCCATAAGTCTTTTGGAAGCAGACTTTAAAATTTTAAAGACTTCTAATTCCATACCTCCTGTGGACAGAAGAATGGACAAGAGGTATACTCTTTCGAGCTCAGGATACGGGTTCCTTTCCCAGCAATGCAGCCATGTTGGGTAGTGCGAGCTGCTGCCTGTGATAAGGCAAATATACCCTTGGCTTCCACCCCCAGATAAGGACTCCAGGAGGATTGATGCCATGGCAAAGAAACAGTACATGGCAGCATTTTGGGGACTCAGGCAGGCTGATTATATGCCTAACAGCTAGATACCAGAAGTCTAGATGGGACACTGTGATAGCTCTAGCTAAACGGGTCCTGACCAGCTTGCCAAGAGCTGGAGCAGGTGGCTGCAGATGGTATGAGGCATCCAAGGTGCAATTTCATGCTGCAGTGGACTCCAGTGATGTTTCATCTAGAGTCATGGCTACATCTGTGGCCCTTCGTAGGATGGCTTGGCTCAGATGTACTAGCCTGTCACAGGATACCCAGACTAAGGCCATGGATTTTCCTGTTATTGGTAATTCTCTGTTTGGGGAGCAGACAGAGAACTACATGAAAGAAAATGGATGAGTACAGGACCACCTATAGGAGTGCTCAGGCCAAGGAAGGCAAGCCACTCCCCAGAGAACTGGCATTCAGGAGCAGGGGCAATCCCTTCACTGTGGCATTTCTACCAAGCCCAGACCTCCTCTTCCGCCTTTGCTCAGAGGGGGTTCTTCAGAGGGAGAGGCAGACGGGGTGTAAGCAGGCCTACTACCACCCCTCAGCCTAAAGCCCCTGCCAAACAGGCACCCTGATGGGTTTGCCCGGGCCGATTCTCCACTACCCATAGGGGGCAGGCTGGCTTACTTTGTCCAGGACTGGATGTCTTTAACATCAGACAAATGGCTCCTGGAAGTAGTAAGCCAGGGACTGGTTCTCAGCTTCAAACAATTTCCCAAGATGAGAACCAGATCCTTTCCACCTGCAAATCCTTCAGAGGCCCTTGCCCTAGAGGCAGAGGTCTCTTCCCTCTTGGCTCTCAGAGCCATAGAAAGGGTTCTACCCCTACACAGGGGAAAATGATTGTACTCCAGGTACTTCCTAACCCCCAAAAAGACAGGAGAATGGCGGCCCATCCTGGATCTCAGATATTTAAACAAGCACCTTTTAAAGCCAAAGTTCAAAATGGTGACTCTGGGAATAATTCTACCCTCTCTAAGGCCAGGGGACTGGCTAGTCTCCCTGGACCTCAAGGATGCCTATTTCCACATTCTCATCAGATGCTCCCACAGAAAGAACCTCAGGTTCGAGTTGCCCTCACGCCACTATCAATTCAGAGCAATGCCCTTTGGCCTAACATCAGCTCCAAGGGTGTTCACAAAATGCCTGGCAGTAGTGGTTGCTTTCCTAAGGAGAAAAAAGATCTCCATTTTTCCACACCTGGACGACTGGCTCATAGTGGGTCAGTCTCCAGACCAAGTCAAGTCACACCTACAGATAACTCAGCAACAGCTCACTTCTCTAGGATTCCTCCTAAATCCTTCAAAGTCAGTTCTAGAACCAGTGCAGCTCCTCACCTTCATAGGGGCGGAGCTGGATACAATAAGGGCAAGAGCCTTCCTTCCCCTGGACAGGGCAAGGACCCTTGTGACACTGGCCTCTTCATTCACCCTGCAGGTGTCTCGACCAGCAAGGCATTTTCTGCAGCTCCTGGGCCACGTGGCTGCCTCTACAGCAGTGGTCCAAGGAGCAAGATTTCAGGTGAGGGACATTCAGTTCCTCTTAAGAGCCTTCTGGTCCCAGAGAAAGGATTCTCTGACCAAGCTAATCCCAGTGACTCGAACCCTGATCCAGGCTTTGCAATGGTAGCAGGATCAGGACAACCTAAGGGAAGGAGTTCCCTTTGTCACTCAATCTCATTCTCTAATCCTTACCACAGATGCCTCCCTCTTGGGCTGGGGAGCCCACTTGGGGGATCTGACCACACAAGGGTTGTGGTCACCTCAAAAATCTCTGCTTCACATCAATCTCTTATAACTCAGAGCAGTGTTTCTAGCACTTCAAGTTTTTTCCAAGCCTGTTCAGAACAAACTAGTTCAGATCAGGACAGACAATACCACCACAATGTGGTACATCAACAAGCAAGGGAACACTCGGTCTACAGCCTTGTGCACAGAAGCAATGAAGTTATGGTCTCAGGCCTATTCCCTGAATACCTCTCTGATAGCAGTGCACCTCCCAGGGAAGGACAATGTCCTGGCAGATGCTCTCAGCAGGATATCTCAGGGCCATCACGAATGGTCCCTGGATCCCCTAATTTTGAAGGTGATCTTCTCCAGATGGGGCACTCCACAGATAGATCTTTTTCCAGCCCCAGACAATCACCAACTTCCTCTTTTTTGTTGCAGACCCCCAGTGTTGGGCTCAGTCCCCCTGGATGCTCTAGTTCTCAATTGGGAAGGGAAATTCCTGTATGCCCCCCCCCCCCATCTCCTGTTCAAGGTACTAGTCAAAATCAGGTCTCAGCCCTGCAAAGTGATTCTGATTGCTCCAGACTGGGCCAGACAGCCCTGGTACCCTCTCTTGCTGTCCTTAGCAGTCCACCTTCCCCTGTCTCTTCCCATGAATAACAACCTGTTAACATGTTCTCAGGGGAAGGTTTGGTATCCGAATCTCAAATCTCTCAATCTCAAGGCCTGGCTCTTGAAGAGTTAGAGTTTGCTGATTTGCATCTCTCTCAAGGTGTTCTGGATATTCTAAAGGCTTCTCGAACGCCTTCCACCAGAAAGACTTACAACTCCAAATGGAAAAGGTTTACTATTTGGTGCTCTGGTAAGTATATTCTCCAGAGTCTGCTGGGTTGCCTACAGTCCTGGACTATATGGTTCATCTCAATAGCTTGGGACTCAGACCAGCTACACTTAGAGTGCATCTGGCAGCTGTCTCTGCCTTCTTGTCAGCAGGCAAGCCCTCTTCCCTTTCAGCTCATCCTGTATTCTGTAAATTCTTCAAGGGATTGCTGCATACCAATCCTCCCTTCAGGGACCCTACCCCTGCTTGGGACCTTAATGTTTGCATTGCTCAGCTTATGCAACCCCCTTTTGAGCCTTTGTCCTCAGCAGAGCTTAAGTACTTGGAAAACTGTGTTCTTGGTAGCCATTACTTCTGCCAGACGCATAAGTGAGTTACAGGCCCTGTCAGTGGAGCCTGATTTTATATCTTTCCATAGAGAGAAGGTGGTCCTCAGGACTAATGGGAAGTTTTTGCCTAAGGTGGTTTCAGATTTCCACCTTAATCAGTCTGTGTCTCTTCCTGTTTTCTTCACTGACCATTCCTCCTCTGGGGAGAGGAGGCTACACAGCCTGGATGTGAAAAGGGTCCTTAGCTACTACATTGAGCACACCAAGGGTCACAGGTTTGACTCCCTTCAATTGTTTCTCACTTATGGTGAGGTTGGTAAGGGAAAACCTGCCACTAAGAGATCTATTGCCAGGTGGATTGTCTCTTGTATACAATTCTGCTATGAAAAATTAGGTAGAATCCCACCCTCAGGCCTGAGGGGTCACTCTACTAGAGGTACAGCTGCTTCCCTGGCTGCTGCCAGGGATATTCCTATGTTAGAGATTTGTCAAGCAGCCACGTGGAAAACAGTACATACTTTCACCAAGCATTACTCTCTGGATATCCAGGCTAGGAGTGATGCTCGGTTTGGCACTGCAGTGCTTCAGAGCCTGTTCCCAAAGTAGGTTCTGTCCCTCCTCCATGGAGGTACTGCTTGGTAGTCTGCAATAGTCAGAATACAGCAAGACTTCATGTTTGAAGAAAAAATCAATCACCTTAGTAATGTTGTTACTTCTAATGGAGTCTTGCTGTATTCTGACCTCCCCCCCGTCTCCCCTCTCAGAACCTGGGTTTTGGGATGTGGGTGGGCAGGAACAGTGTTGGCACCCTAGAGGTGCCGCATTTTTCTCACCCTTTTTATTTTTGGGTGTGTGTTGTGTTTTGTTTTTGGGTTTCCTGACTTGAGTCTTTGCCTTGGAACCAAAAAATCTTTTCATTAAATTTAGTTGCCAGTTGGCTAGTGTGAGTTTACAGTTTCCACACAGGACTCCCAGTGAGTGTAACTCGTAAAGATGTGGCGGTTTGGGTTCAAACAACAACAGAGTCTCAACCGAGCTCGAGCTCAGCGTTCCATGCCTTGCATGGAAAGTTAACTCTTTCCTCTCCGGGGCAGTTCAAAGGTTGGATATCACTGCAGTAGTCAGAATACAGCAAGACTCCATTAGAAGAAACAATATTACTAAGGTGAGTAATTTTTTCTTCTTCACTGATCATTCTTCCTCAGGAGAGAGGAGGCTACACAGTTTGGATGTTAAAAGAGCCCTTAGCTACTACATAGAGCCTACCGTGGGTCACAGGTTTGACTCCCTCCAGTTGTTCCTAACTTATGGAGAAGTGGGGAAGGGCAAACCTGCCACCAAGAGATCTATTGCCAGGTGGATTGTGTCCTGTATACAGTTCTGCTATGAAAAACTGGGAAAATCTCCACCCTCAGGCCTGAGGGCTCATTCCACAAGAGGTACAGCTGCTTCCCTGGCAGGGATATCCCTCTCTTAGAAATTTGTCAAGCAGCCACCTGGAAAACAGTCCATACCTGTGCCAAGCATTACTCCCTGGATATCCGGGCTAGGAGTGATGCTCGGTTTGGCACAGCAGTACTTCAGAGCTTATTCCCAAAGTAGGTTCTCGCCCTCCTCCTTGGAGGTACTGCTTGATAGTCTGAACTTGTCAGAATACAGCAAGACTTCATGTTGTTTGAAGAAAAAATTACTCACCTTAGTAATTATGTTTTTTCTAGTGGAGTGTTGCTGTATTCTGACCTTCCCCTCTGCTTCCCCTCTCAGAACCTGGAATTTTGGGATGTGGGTGGGGAGGCGCAGTGTTGGCACCCCAAGGGTGCCCCTCCTTACATCCTCTGTTACTCTTGGGGTGAGGTTTTATTTCAGTTTTATTGGTTTTTGTGTTTTGGGTTTCCTGACTTGAGTCTTCCTTTGAGACGCAAAAGATTATTTTTCTGCCAGTTGGCTAGTAAAAATTTTACAGTTTCCACACAGAACTCCTAGTGAGTTTTGCTCATAAAGATCTGACGGTTGCAGTTCAAAATACAACAGGCAGAGACATCAACCGAGCTCGAGATCAACATTCTATGCCCTGCATAGAAAAGTTAACCCATTGTTCTCCGGGGCGGTTTAAAGGCTGGGGCTAACTGCATTGTTGGAATACAGCAAGACTTCACTAGAAGAAACATAATTACTAAGGTGAATAATTTTTTCTTCCTGCCAAGCAGACGCCCTGAGGTGTCAGCCCGGGTCGACTCCCCAATCCCTGTAGGAGGCAGGCTGGCTTACTACTTCCAGGCCTGGAAGTCTGTGACCTCAGACAAGTGGGTCCTGGAGGTAGTAAGCCAGGTACTGACCCTTGGCTTCAAAAAATTTCCAAAGCTGAGAGTCAGGTCTTTTTCACCTGCAATCACTTCCGAAACCATTGCCCTAAAGGCAGAGGTTTCATCTCTGTTAGCTCTCAGAACCATAGAGAGAGAGTTCCTACATCTCTCAGGGGCAAAGGTCTGTACTCCAGATACTTCCTTACCCCAAAAAAGACAGGGGAGTGGTGGCCCATCCTAGACTTAAGATACTTAAACAAGCATTTACTGAAACAAAAGTTCAAAATGGTGACTCTGGGAATAATTCTTCCCTCTCTAAGACCAGGCGACTGGTTAGCTTCCCTAGACCTCAAGGATGCCTACTTTCTCATTCCCTTCAGGTGCTCCCACAGGAAGTATCTCAGATTCGAACTGCCTTCAGGCCATTATCAGTTCAGGGCAATGCCTTTTGGGCTAACTTCAGCACCAAGGGTCTTTACGAAATGCCTAGCAGTAGTAGTAGCCTTTTTAAGGAGACAGAACATCTCTTTTTTTTTTTTCCCCATATCTCGACGACTAGCTCATTGTGGGCAGTCTCCAGACCAAGTCAAGTCAAACCTACAAGTGATCCAGCAAGTGCTCATTTCTTTGGGATTCCTCCTCAGTCTTCCAAAGTCAGTTCTCGAATCAGTGCAGCTCCTCACCTTCATAGGGGTGGAGTTGGACACTGTCCAAGCAAAGGCCTTTCTTCCCTTGTCAAGGTTGAAGGCTCTTACAGACCTAGCTTCCTGATTTCATCTCCTGGTCTCTCGGCCAGCAAGACATTTCCTCCCAATTCCTGGGCCACATGGCAGCTGCCATCACAGTGATTCCAGGTGCCAAGTTTCAGATGAGAGATGTCCAATTTCACTTGAGGGCTTTTTGGTCCCAGAAAAAAGACCCTCTCACCAAACTGATTCCAGTGACTCGGATCTTGATCCATGCTCTTCAGTGGTGGTTGAATCAGGACATTCGCAGACAAAGAGTCCCATTTATCTCTCAGACTCATTCTCTGGTTCTAACCACAGATGCCTCTCTTCTGGGGTGGGGGGCTCATTTGGGAGCCCTCACAACTCAAGGAGTGTGGTCCCCTCAGGAGTCTCTCCTTCATATCAACCTTCTGGAACTCAGTGCACTATACTTAGCCTTACAAGCTTTCACCAAGGTAGTACACGACAAGGTGGTTCAGGTGAGAACAGACAACACAACCACCATGTGGTACATCAACAAGCAGGGAGACACTCGGTCGATGGCCTTGTGCACAGAAGCAATGAAAGTGTGGTCTCTGACCTATTCCCTATGAACATCTCTGATAGCTATCCATCTTCCAGGGAAGGACAATCTGTTGGCAGATGCTTTAAGCAGGATTTCTCAGGGCCATCACGAATGGTCCCTGGATCCCTCAGTGCTAAAGGTGATATTCCTAAGATGGAGCACTCCTCAGATGGACCTCGTTGCAGCCCCAGACAATCACCAACTTCCTCTTTTTTGTTGCAGACCCCCAGTACTGGGCTCAGTCCCCCTGGATGCTCTACTGTTGGATTGGTCGGGGACATTTCTGTATGCCTTTCCTCTATTGTTCAGAGTTCTGGTCAAGATAAGGTCACAACCTTGCAAGGTGATTTTGATTGCACCAGACTGGGCCAGGCAGCCTTGGTATCCCCTCTTGCTGTCTCTGGCGGTCCATCTTCCATTGACTCTCCCCAGAAATCACAATCTGTTAACTTCCTCTTAGGGGAGAATTTGGTATCCCAGTCTTCAGTCTCTCAATCTCAAAGCTTGGCTCTTGAAGAGCTAGAATATGCAAATATGATTCTAGGAACATGGATATGTTGTTCATCCACACTTTCTGGCAGGTATCCTTGCTGCTTTAATTCTTGCCGGAAGGTCTTCAAGCTGGCTCCTCCCACCCACCTGGGTGGTAAAACTCTCGGCTCTGCCCCATGACGCCAGATCTTCTTTACCGCTTGGAAGCTCAGGTTCCCTCCTTAGCGCTCTGCGTTTTAGACTGGATCCTAACTCTTTGGTTCATCCGAAATTGGTTTTGAAGTTTTCTAAACTTCGGTCTTCATCTTCCCTCGTGGCTGCAATGGACAAATCTGTTCCCGGCTTTCGGAGGTGCCCTTGCGGGCAGAAAATGTCCAGGACGGATCCGCACTCCACGTGCGTCTACTGCCTAGGCCTAGATCACGACCCGCAGGCCTGCGAGTTGTGCCGCTCTTTCTCGGCCAACATTCTGGACGATCATGCTGCCCGATTGAAGCTCGGGCACCCCGAGAAATGTTTCCCGCCGATAAAATCTAAAGAGGCTCGTTGGGCGGTGTCCGCGGCGGCTGGCTCAGCTGAGCAGCTCGAGCAGTTGATCACCCTCGAGGAGGAGGCAGCCCAGGCCGCATCTTCCTCCTTGGCTGCGGCATTTATCCCGCTGTCTCTGAGTTCCTCGTATATGGCTTTGTTCAAGGAGCTTTGTTAGTCCCTTTCCACGAAAGGAGAGGGGCCTTGGGACATTCTTCTCGGCCCAAGAAAAAGTCGAAGGTAAGTCCACCGTCGGCGTTAGGTAGGGCCGGGAGAGGTCCCCTTCCCAAACAGCCGACCGTCGACTTTAGTCGAGTTGCGGCTGAGGCCGCTGGCTTCACGATGCCTCCGTCAGGCCAGCCTGCCGAGACTCCTATCGACAAAGTCGAGATTTTTCTCGATCCGTTAGACGGGCTGTCGACTGGAGAAGCCGACAACCCTCCTTCACCGGTTCCCCCGGTGGAGACCGAGGATCTGCCTGCGCCTTCTGGGCCGCAGTCCCCGGTTAAAGTGCCTGAGCCGAGGGAAGAGCGGGTGTCCCCCGCCCCTTCCCAGACCCACCCTCGGTCCCCCCGAAGGTCTTGGTCTCGGACCTCTTCTTGGTCCAGCCATTCCCGCCGACATCAGCGGTCTCGGTCTCGTTACCGAAGTAAGCGGCGACGCTGTTCTTCCTCGTCCTCCTCCTCGGGAGAGGAGAGGCTGCGGCGCAAGTTGCACCGGCGCTACGAGGACCTTATGTGGCAGCAGTTGCTGTTGTCCGGGCCTTAGCTGACCCCGGCCATCAAGTGGCTGTCGCCTGAACGACCAAAGCAACCACTCGTTCCAGTCGAGTTGCCCGCTCCAGGGCCGGTTGCTCGGCCGAAACCAGCTGCTCCACCGATTGTGGTGGAACCTCCGCCTCCACAACCGAAGTCGGGGGCACTAACCAAGAATTCTCGGTCAGGTCACGGCCTGCCCCACAGGTTGTCAGTCACCCTCACCCCCGACCGTCCTCGGCAGGTGGAGGGTGGCTCAGGGCTGAGGCAGCTCTTCGCAGACTCTTCAGAATCCGATGACGATTCCTCCCTGTTCTCCTGGCAGTTCGATCTGGAGTCCTCCGGAGGCCAGTCAGTGGACGCTAGCCCATCGTCCTTCTTGGGTCTGCTTCGACTCATCTCGGAGTCCACCAGGATGCAGCTCGAGCCCATGTCCAAACGGGCCAAGTATCCCCTGACGGAGATTCTGGACCAAGTGGATTCTCCCACGGAGGCCTTTCCAGTGGCTGAGGCCATTGTCGGCCCAGCCTTGGAGCTTTGGCAGTGGCCTGCTTCCTGTCCTGCGCCCTCAGCCAGGATGGCCAGGAAGTATGCGGTCCCTACCGGCTCTTTGCTTTGGCAGTGGCCTGCTTCCTGTCCTGCGCCCTCGGCCAGGATGGACAGGAAGTATGCGGTCCCTACCGGCTCTTTGCCCTGCTTCTCGGAACACCCCTCTGCCAAGGGGTTAGTTACCGACAGTGTTTTCCAGCGTTCCGGTAACGCTCGGGACGTGGATAAGCCCCCCGACAGAGTCCAAAAAGCTGGACTTTGCTGGACGCAAGGTGTACGCTGTGTGCTCCCTCAGCCTCCAACAGGCCAGCTCGGCCGTGCTGATGACACACTTCTCCCACGCACTCATGGGCTCCCTGGATGAGGTTGTTCCTCATCTCCCGCCTGACCTGCAGACCACGGTCTGCCAGGCGCAGGACCAGGGTAGGGCGGTGGCGAAGCAGCAGCTCCAGACTGCTCTGGACATAGGTGATTCCTGTGCCAGGTCAGTAGCGGCCGTGGTGGCCATGCGACGCAGGGCGTGGCTGAGGATATCCACCTTCACGGCGGATACCCAGCACAAGTTGGCGGACGTCCCCTTCTTGGGGACTGACCTCTTCAGCCCTGGAGTGGAGGGACACCTCCAGCGGATCGAGAAGTCTAATGCCACCCTGGATTCAGTCACCTCCGCCCAGAGGGACAAAGGCCGCCGTCAGCAGCAGAAGTCCTTTCGTCCTTCGGTCCCTGCTTCTCGACCGGCCCAGCAGCACCAGCAACAGGGCCAGCAGGCTCGCGCTTGGTGTCCCAAACCCATGCCGCGGCTTCCTCCAACAGGAAGCAAGGAGGTAAAGGCCCAGGAGGTCCCTCGGCCGGTTCTTCCTCCAAGCCTGCCCAGTGACGGGTTGAGGGGTGCCGCCCCCAGCCTCGTCACTCCCCCCTGGGTTCCCCCTGTGGGGGGGACGGCTGTGCCACTTCCTTTCCACCTGGTCCTCTATCACCACGGACCGCTGGGTGTTGGAGGTGGTAGGAAAAAGCCTGCCTGTGGAGTTCGAGCAGGCCCCACTTTTCGAGCCGTCAGTCGGAAATACGGTCTGCAGCCCGCTGTCTGCCCACGAGCCGATATTGCCCTGCTCTCTAAAAGAGGTAATCAGGAAGGTGGCGGATCCTCCTCCAGACCCGGGTTTGTGTCCAGGTACTTCCTGGTCCCAAAACGGACGGGGGGGCTGGCGCCCCATTCTCGACCTGCACAACCTAAACAAGTTCCTAAGGTCTCAAACCTTCAGGATGGTCACTCTGGCTCAGATAATCCCATCCTTGGAACGAGGCGTGTGGTTCTGCTCCTTGGACCTCCAGGACGCATTCTTTCATGTCCTAATCCATCCATCCCATCAGAGATTCCTCCGCTTCAGAGCGGAGGGATCCCTTTATGAGTTCCGGGCCATGCCCTTCGGCCTCTCCCTAGCTCCCAGGGTCTTCACCAAATGCATGGCAGTGGTGACAGCATTCCTGCGGCGCCGAAGGGTCCGGGTGTACCCTTACCTGGACGATTCGTTGATAGCAGCCCCTCCAGACAGGAGGTGGAGGTCCAGAGATCCGGCCTCCAGGTTTGCTCTCTCAGGTTGGCCTCCTCATCAACGAGGCCAAGTCGGAACTCATGCCAAAGCAGGTGATACTGTTCATCGGGGCAGTGCTAGACTCTCTGCGAGCCAGAGCACGGCTCCCGGCGGACAGGGCCGAAGTTCTTTCCTCCTTTGCCCAGTCATTTCTGGTTGGACAATTGCACCCTGCCTGGGACTTCCTGTGCCTCCTGGGCCTCATGGTGGCCTGCACCAGCGTGGTCCGTTGGGCCCGTTGGTACATGCATCCCCTTCAATGGGGACTGGCTAGCCAATGGTCACAACGCTGCGATCCGTTGGACCAGCCTGTGACAGTGACCCAGGAGATGTGGAACGCTCTCTAATGGTGGATCGTTCCAGCACATCTGCAGGAGGGCATCCCGTTCGTCTGCCCCGAGCCGACAGTCTCTCTCTCAACTGATGCATCTCTGATGGTTTGGGGTGCCCATCTGGGGAAACACCGAGCGGACGGCCTCTGGTCCCCTCGGGAGTCGATGCCATATTAACCTGCTGGAGCTCACGGCGGTCCGAGTCGCTCTCACCGCCTTGGCTCCATTTCTCGGAGTCAAGTGGTTCAGGTCCAGACGGACAACACCACGACCATGTACTGTCTGAACCGCCAGGGCGGGCGCGCCCATGCTGTTATGCAGGAAGCTCTCGCATTTGGTCCTCGTGGCAGCCTGGAGGCGGATCTCCTAGCCATTCACGTGGCAGGAGCCTCCAACACCCTGGCCGATGCCCTAAGCTGGATAGGGGCTGCGTCTCACGAGTGGTGTCTCCTGCCGGAGGTAGTACAAGATCTCTTCTCCCACTGGGGCACGCCTCAGGTGGACCTGTTTGCCTCCAGGGAGAACGCGAAGCTGAGTCTGTTCCATGCCCACCCTCCTCAGCAGGGCTCGCTGCAGGGGGATGCATTCTCGAAGCCGGTGGACCCCGGGCCTCTTCTACGCCTTTCTCCCATTTCCCTTGATCCACAAGGTGCTTCTCAAGGCGAGGAGGGACAAGGCGCAGGTGATTCTGGTAGCCCCAGACTGGCCCCGATTCTGGTATCCAGATCTCCTCAGCCTCAGCTTCAGGCTCCCGAGGCGGCTTCCAGCCCGCCCGGACCTGATCTCAGTCAGTCAGGGGAAGGTATTCCATCCAGACCTTCAATCCCTGCACCTGACGGCCTGGTTCCTGAGCGGCTAGAGTTCCAGGCTTTGGGTCTTTCCGACGTGGTCCTCAACGTCGTTGAGGCGTCCCATAAGGAGTCGACCAGGAAATGCTATGCCTTCAAATGGAAGAGATTCTCCTTTTGGTGTCAGGGGAAGGGCTTGGACCCTTCCGACTGCCCCTTGGCAAGCCTTCTGGACTACCTGTGGTTCCTTTCTCAGCAAGGGCTTCGGTCGATGACCCTTAAGGTGCACCTGGCAGCCATCTCTGCTTACCGGGCACAGGCCAGCAAGCAGTCAGTGGTGCAGGAGAAGGTGGTCGGGCGCTTTTTCAAAGGCCTTGACCACATTTCCCCTCCGGTGCGAGAACCTCCACCTCCGTGGGATATACTGCTGGTATTGGCCAAGCTTATGGGCAAGCCATTCGAACCAATGCACAGGTGTGATATTTCACACCTGTTGTGGAAGACCGCCTTCTTGGTGGCTATCACGTCAGCCAGAAGGATGGGAGAGCTCCAGGCGCCTTCCATAGAGTCTCCCTACCTGGTCTTCCACAGGGACAAGGTTGTCCTGCGCCCCCACCCTAAATTCCTTCCGAAGGTGGTGTCGGAGTTTCACCTTAACCAGGTGTTGACTCTGCGGTGTTCTATCCCAGTCACACCTCAGAGTCGGTATAGGCTCCATACTTTGGACCTAGACCCTAGACTTGCTATTATAAGGAGCGGACGGCTGAAGTTCGGGAGAGGTTCGCCAGCTGTTTGTCACCTACGCTGAAGCCGCACCTGGCAGACCAGCAGCAAAGCGGACGATAGGCAGGTGGATCACCTCCTGCATAGAGCTCTGCTACAGGTTGGCGGGCATGGAGCCTCCCAGAGGGATAAGAGCTCATTCTACCCGCCATACCACTGCATCGGTAGCTGCTTCCAGGGACGTCCCTATCCAGGATATCTGCAGGGCTGCTACCTGGAAGTCGGCACATACCTTTATTACCCACTACCACATCGACCTCGAGTCACGCCAGGATTCTGGTTTTGGGGTCTTGGTTCTCCAGTCTCTCTTTCCCAAGTAAGTATCGGGGGTGTGCGCCTTGCCTCCCTCCTCCCGGAGAACTGCTAGGAGTCTGCCAGAAAGTGTGGATGAACAACATATCCATGTCCCTAGAAATACAGGTTACTCACCTGTAACAGGAGTTCTAGGAATGGTATATGTTGTTCATCCACACGACCCACCCGACCTCCCCGGCTTCGACGCACAACCTGAGCTTCCAGCGGGCCAGATCTGGCGTCATGGGGCGGAGCGGAGAGTTTTACCACCCGGGTGGGTGGGAGGAGCCAGCTTGAAGACCTTCCGGCAAGAATTAAAGCGGCAAGGATACCTGCCAGAAAGTGTGGATGAACAACATATACCATTCCTAGAACTCCTGTTACAGGTGAGTAACCTGTATATCTATCTCAGGGGGTTCTGGACATTCTCAAAGCCTCTCGTAAACCTGCCACTAGAAAAGCCTACAACTCCAAATGGAAAAGGTGTGGTATTTGGTGTTCTAGTAAACAGATGTCACCAGACCCTGCTGACTTGTTTGCAGTTCTGGGCTCTATGGTTCATCTCAGTAGTTTAGGCCTCAGACCAGCTACCCTCAAGGTGCATCTATCTGCTGTTTCTGCATTTTTATCAGTGGGGAAGCCTTCATCTCTAGCTTCCCACCCTGTGTTCTGTAAATTTTTTAAGGATCTACATCATACTAATCCTCCTTTTAAGGATCCTACCCCTGTTTGGGATCTTAATGTTTGCTTTGCTCAGCTCATGCAACCACCCTTTGAGCCTTTGGTCTCAGCAGTACTCGACTTGGAAAACTGTGTTCCTGGTTGCTATTACTTCTGCCAGGCATATCAGTGAATTGCAAGCTCTGTCAGTAGAGCCAGATTTTATTTCTTTTCATAGAGATAAGGTGAACCTTAGAACCAATAGGAGGTTCTTACCCAAAGTGGTCTCAAATTTTCATCTGAACCAATCCATGTCCCTTACTGTATTTTTCACTGATCATTCTTCTTCAGGAGAGAGATTACACAGTTTGGATGTTAAGAGGGCACTTAATTACTACATTGAGCGCACTGAGGCACTTAAGTTTGACTGTCCTCAGCTGTTTCTCACTTATGGTGAAGTGGGAAAGGGTAAACCTGCGACTAAGAGGACTATTGCCAGGCGGATTGTCTCGTGCATAGAATTCTGCTATGAAAAGCTAGGCAAAGTACCCCCCTCAGGCCTCATTTGACTAGAGGTACAGCTGCTTCTCTGGCTGCTGCCAGGGATATTCCTTTATTAGAGATACGTAAAGCAGCCACCTGGAAAACAGTCCATACACTCACCAAGCATTACTCTCTGGATATCCAGGCTAGTAATGATGCTCGGTTTGATACAGCAGTACTGCAGAGCCTCTTCCCAAAATAGGTTCGATTCCCTCCTCCATGGAGGTACTGCTTGGTAGTCTGCAATATGTCAGAATACAGCAAGACTTCGTGTTGTTTTGAAAAGAATTTACTTACCTTAGTAATTATGTTTCTTCTAATGGCGTCTTGCTGTATTCTGACCTCCCTCCCTTCCCTCTCAGAACCTAGTTTTTGGGAAGTAGGCTGGCAAGGACAGTGCTGCACCCCAGAGGTGTATTGGCTCTCTCCCCCTTTTTTGGAGGAGCTGGGCGTAGTGGATACTTATTTGATGTCTATGTAAAGTTATGTTAAGTTCACTAGCTGAGTTTTTTGTTTTGGGGTTTTTGACTTGAGTCTTTTGGGATCCCAAAACTTTTGGTTGCCCTTATGGTTAGTTTTTTTTTGTTTTGTTTTTTTTAAGTTTCCACACTATAAGTGTACTTAGCTAGTCTTGGCTCATAAGAATCTGACGGTTACACTTGAAAGTGCAGCAGACAGAGGTTTGAACCGAGCACAAGCTCAACGTTCTGTGCTCTCTGCATAGAGTTAACTCTTTCATCTCCGGAGCAGTTCAAGTGCTGGGGCTAACTGCAATATGTCAGAATACAGCAAGACTCCATTAGAAGAAACATAATTACTAAGGTGAGTAATTTTTTCTTACTACCTTCCCTGCTTTCCTTAGGGAAGTTTGGTAGGCCTCCCTATCTTCATCCTGCTGCGTTCCCTGCTCCTCATTGAAGGTTTATCAGACATCTTCACTCTAGATCTTACTTCGAGAGGGCTCTAGCAGTAGGTAATTACATATAGGACTGACGTCGGCAGGCAGCAGGACCCCATGGAAAAATTTCTAGCTAGCAGTCCCTGGCGAGGGACCGCCCCCAGGTCAGGTGACCGGCGTCAGACGACGTCGGTATAAAGGGGCGGTCCCGGACACCCGACTTCCAGTTCTTTCCCGCCGTCAGCTCGTGCAGCGCCTCTCGGTGAAATTCAGTGCTCAGCCCTGTTTTTTTCGTCGGTTTCTACCGAAAAGTTATCAGTATTTTAGTACGTATTTCAGGTGAACGTCGGTTTATGTCGTCCCCTTCAAAAATAAGTGCGACTGCTGGCGGCGCCAACTGCCTCCACAAGGAGGTCCTCTCCTTTGCCTTTTTGCTTAGGCTCTGACCACGCTGGTCGACAAGTGCCCGCACTGCCCGCATTTCAACGCGGCCACCCGCAGACTACGCCAGCAGTCTTTGGAAGCCCATCTCCTCAAAAAGAAGATGTCTGCAATGGAGAAGGAGTTGAAGAAGCTTAGGCAGGTGTCGACCTCCCCAGAAGGACACAAGAAGCGGGATAAAGAAAGGCACAGAGAGAAGGCCTCCTCATCCGCGACTCCGGCCGGAGCCGCGGTTCAGGTAACATCCCCTCCGGGGGATCGCTCGACGGCCCCCTCCAAGGCTTTGGAAGAGGCATCGGCCTACCCGCCGGGCTCGCGCTTGGTCCTCACGGTGCCTCCGGGCAAAAGGAGGCTCTGCCTCAGTACTGCCGCAGGCTTCCGCCTACTGCGCGGTACCTCCCATAAGCCGGATGTCGGCCTCCGACACCCGCCGGGAGAAGGCCGCTAAGATGCCCGACCCTTCGGCGTGGCGCACGGCAGTTTCCCCCTCTGACCAGGCCGCTTCCCAACCTCGGCCTGCCTCCGACGAGGGACCCCTTAAGTCGGACGCCGGCTCCTCTGGCGCCCGCCGATTCAGCTCCTAAGTCACATCGCCGGTTTCTCCGACGTGAGCTGGGCGTTGGAGCTCACGCAGACCCCCATCGTCTGTCGTCCCAGGTTCCCGCAGCCTTCACTGCCGTCCGGGAGCCCGAGTCGCCTGCCTGACCCCCGGGACTTTTCCTCCGTCCCCGGATGATGCACGGATGTTTTCCGCTGTCAGAACCCACTGAACGGATCTGATGCTGGCCCCGACATCGGCCCGCCGGCGCGGTTCCAGCGCCCGGCCCCTCCCCTCGGGCGTGGGATATTCCTCCTCCATCGTGCCCACCCCCCACGGGCCTATCACGTGGATCCGCCCGTGGGGCTCCCTACTAGGCCGTCAGCTGCTCCGGTACCTGGGTATTCGCTGTCGTATCCAACGCTGGCTTACCCAGGTCCGCAGTATCCAGCGCCGCAGTACCCGACGCCGGCTCCACCGACACCGCATTACCCGACGCCGCAATACCCAGCATCGGTATTCCCGCAGCTGGATTATGGATACTCGCCTCACGGATATAATCCGTATAACTATCCCCCTCCTCCTCCTCCACCGCCCCCCAGGCTGCCGGTGGATCTCCAGGAGACTCTGGCCTCCTGGTGGGCTGAGGCCAAGGCTCAGCTCACCAAGGAAGTCGAGAGCCACCTCACGGCAGCGGTGCCTCCTCCGGCCCCCGTACGCCCGAGACGGCACACTCCTCTCTACCTCCGGATTCCCGAGCTCTTCCCTCGGGATCCAGAGAGGGGCAGGACACGCGTCCAGGGATTCCCCCTAAGGAACCCGTTCCTCCCCCTAGTCGAGTCAGAGAGTCTTACTCTGCTTCTAATTCTTCTTCTTCTTCTCCTCTCTCGGACCCCTCGGATTCCTCCGATGGATGCTCAGAGAAAGACGACGAGCCTCACTCTCCGTCCAAGCCCCGGCTGAGGACTCCTCCGAAGTCTCCTCCAGAGGATCCTTCTTTCACGGAGTTGCTCAGGAAGATCCAGGAATTACATCAGTGGCGTTCTTTGGATCCAGATCCTCAGCGGGTTAAATTCACCGAACATCTGGACCTGTCCCTTACGGCCCCTACTCTAATGCCACCCTGGATCGAGCCTCACGCCCACCTTGTTTCCACTATTTGGAAACAACCATTGGCTTTAGCCCCACTTCCTCGGAAGTCCAACAGGCTATACCAGGCTCCGGAGGGTGTAGATTTTTTGGATTCTCACCCCCGTGCAGACTCAGTTGTGATTAGCGCCGCTCATGGCCGATCAGCACACCCTAAACATTTGAGCTCGGCTCCCCTGGATAAGGAATCTTGCCTTCTGGATCAGTATGGAAGGAAGATATACGCTTCTTCCACACTGGGAATCAGGGCCCTGAATTATGTAGCACATATGGGGGATTACCAGAAGGCTATCCTTACCCAGGCAGAATCTAAGATTGACTCCTTGCCTGACTCCCAAGTCAAGCAGGAGTTAGCTGACCTAGTCCGTTCTGCTCGTTCGGCCAGTCGTCACATTCTGAGGACGACCTACGATGCAGTGGACACCGCAGGGCGGAGCTCCGAGTTCGCCGTAAGTCCAGCGTCATGCCTGGCTCCGCGTGTCAGATTTGGTCCCGGAGGTGCAATCAGCAATCCAAGAAGCACCTTTCAGGGGTTCAGTGCTTCGGTGGTGATGTCAAGAAGGGGATGGCTCTGAAATCTGTGGTTCCATGTACCGTCCCGTCCCCCAGTGCCGTCCTTTTCGCAGGCGCAGCCAGCCTCAGCGAAACCCCAAGGAAGGCGGGCACGCAAGCAGCTGGGCCCTCAGAGCTGACAGGGCCCCGCCACCAAAACAGGCGGCGCCTCAGCTGCAGCGCTGCCTCACACCACCTGGACTCTTCCCTCTCCCACTGCCTCCGACTCCCGGAGGAACGTGAGGGAGATTCTCCCTCCACCTTCCGGGTTGGGAGAGGATAACTTCAGATTCATGGGTGCTTCAGATTATCGCGGAAGGGCACTCCATAGAGTTTCTGCAAAAACCTCCACGCCACCCCCCTCTGAAGTCTTCTTACTCAAGGGACCATCTTCCTTTGGTCAGGGAAGAAATATCCGCCCTTCTTGCGAAGCAGGCCATAGAACCCGTTCCTGCTCACCTTCACGGGACTGGTTATTATTCCCATTTCTTCCTTGTTCCAAAGAAGATGGGAGGTCTCAGACCCATTCTCGATCTCAGCTCCCTGAACTTTTACGTGGAATACAGAAGGTTCAGGATGCTCTCCCTCCAAACCCTCCTGCCCCTTCTTCGGCCGGGTCAATGGCTTTTTGCGCTGGATATGCAGGATGCATATCTGCACATCTCCATTCGTCCCTCCCATCGCAAGTACCTCTGGTTTGCTTTCCAGAGGACCATTACCAATTCCGGGCACTTCCATGTGGTCTTTCCTTGGCTCCCCGAGTTTTTACTAAATGCCTGGCTGTGGTAGCGGCCCACCTGCGTACTTTGGGAGTTCAGGTGTCTCCCTACCTGGACGACTGGCTCCTGGCGGCCCGTCCCAGGAGGAGCTCTGCATTTTCTCTCTCACCCAGCAGGTTTTCACTTGTCTGGGTATCACCATCAACCATTCCAAGTCTCATCTGGACCCCTCCCAGAGACTTCAGTTCATGGGGGCAATCCTCGATACGACAATGTGCAGGACCTTCCTCCCTTCGGACAGGGCGGCCTCCCTCCAGTCACAAATTTCCCTGCTTTCAGAACGCAGGAAGGTTCCGGCGAGGTCGGTGCTCCCGTCTTTTGGGGCTTATGGCGGCTGCCATCCCGACGGTTCCGCGCGCGCAGCTCCACATGAGGATCTCTCAGTGGACCCTCCGCTCTCAGTGGGATCAACTCGTAGACGACCTAGATCATCTGGTGCTGATCTTCTCGACGATGACAAGAGACTTGCAATGGTGGATGGTTCAAGAGAACCTGTTTTGGGGGGTTCCCTTCTGTCATCCTCCCCCCTCCCAGACTCTGACCACGGACGCATCAGGCGAAGGTTGGGGAGCCTATATGGGTCCTCACTGAACACAGGGTTTGTGGTCCAGATTGGATTTAGCTCTCCACATCAACGTGCTCAAGCTTCGAGCAGTTCTGTATGCTCTCCAAGCCCTTTACCAATACATCCTTCCCGGCCACCTAGCTGTCCAAACGGACAACATGTGTGTGATGTGGTACATCAACAAGCAGGGAGGAACTCGATCCTACCCGCTGTGCAGGGAAGCAGTGAGAGTTTGGGACTGGGCAACGCTTCACAACCTTCACCTCACGGCGATCCATGTTCCAGGAGTCGACAATACCCTGGCAGACAAGCTAAGTCGCTCCTTGGCTCTGCCACATGAGTGGGAACTGGACCAAAAGGTTCTAGACGGCATCTTCCAGCTCTGGGGACTCACAGGTAGACCTGTTCGCTCTCTCCTAAACGCAAAACTTCCCACCTTTTGCTCGCTCGCTGCAGAGCGAGGCACTTCTGGAGCAGCGCTCTGTCTCTAAGCTGGAAGGGCAGATTCGTCTGTGCTTTTCCCCCAATTCCGTTGGTCCCTCGTGTGCTGCAGAAGCTTGCTATGGAAGGAGCGAGAATGATTCTGATCGCTCCTTTCTGGCCCAGGCAAATCTGGTTCTCTCTTCTACAACAATACTCAGAGGTTCCTCCTCTTCCTCTTCCTTTATCTCGGGGATTGCTGACCCAGGATCAGGGGACCCTGGTCCATCTGGGACTCAAGACCCTTCAATTTCATGCATGACTCCTGCAGACTTAGCCCAATCTCGATTTGGTGTCTCTCCTAAGGTGGCTGAGATTCTGGTGGAGGCTAGAAAACCCTCCACTAGATCCACCTACGCCATGAAATGGAAGAGATTTTCCATTTGGGCTGCCTCCAGGAATGTGGAGCCTTTCTCCTGTCCCGTGGCCGTTCTGCTTGACTATTTACATCACCTCTTCGACCTGGGTCTCAGTCATTCCTCTTTGAAAGTTCACATGGCCGCTATTTTGGCCTACCACGTTCCTTTTGCTGATAAAGCCTTTGCCCAATTAGAGGTGTCCAAGACTTTTCTTAGAGGGGTCCTTCATCTCAGGCCCCCTGTCCGAACTCCTGCTCCCCCTTGGGATTTGAACTTTGTTCTCAGAAACTTACCCTTCCTCCTTTCTGAGCCATGGCTCCAGTAGAACTTAAAGTTTCTATCGTGGAGAAGCTTCTTCTTGGTGGCCATTACTTGCTCAAGAATTTCCGAGCTCCAGGCCCTTATGTGTAAGGTCCTTATCTGATTTTTCACAAAGAACAAGTAGCTTGCATTTAATCCTAAGTTTCTTCCGAAAGTGGTAGTGGAGTCTACCTTAAATCAGTCTATTGATTTACCTGCCTTTTTCACGCAGTACTCCAATCAGGGAGAATATTTGCTCCATACCATGGATGTTCACAGGATTCTGAGATACTACATCGATAGGACAAAGGATCTCAGAAAGACTGACCAGTTGTTTGTCTCTTTTGCTCACAAAAGGGAAGGCAATGCTGTTTCCAATCAATGCCTATCAAAGTGGTTGGCTCATTGCATCACTTTCTGTTATGACAAGTACAACAAGACCCTCTCGGGTCAAGTCAGAGGTCACTTCACTCATGGAGTAGCAGCCTCTGCGGCTTGTTTTAAGAATGTGTCTGCGGCGGACATCTGTGCTGCCACCACTTGGACTTCCGTCCATACCTTCACGAAACATTACAGTTTGGACATTGCCTCTCGCCATAGAGCAGGCTTTGGCTTAGCGATCTTGCAGGGCCTCCTGTCTTGAGGTCTGCAAAGTTTTCCGCTACTTCTTGGAGTAGTTCCTCCTCCCAGTGCCTTTCATTTGTTCCAGACTGCTTGGGATTCTGTCCTATATGTAATTACCTACTGCAAGAGCCCTCTCGAAGTAAGATAGTACAGTTACGTAAGAACTTACCGTAACAGTAGATCTTCGAGAGAGGCTCTTGCAGTAGGTAATACCTTCCCGCCCCATCCCCAGGGCTTTTTTCAGCCCTTTTCCATTGAAGGAAATATCTGCTTCTCTCTCGTCTGGGCCTTCCGGGCCTGTGGTGGGAAAGAACTGGAAGGCGGTCATCCGGGACCGCCTTTTTATACCGATGTCATCTGACACCGGTCACCTGACGTGTGGGCGGTCCCTCGCCAGGGACTGCTAGCTAGGAATTTTTCCGTGGGGTCCTGCCGCCTGCCGACGTCAGTCCTATATGTAATTACCTACTGTGAGAGCCTCTCTCAAAGATCTACTGTTACGGTAAGTTCTTACGTAACTGTACTTTTTTCTGCCTCACTTGTTCAACAGAGCCATGCATTCTCTCCTGGTTCCCTGAAGAGAGGTCCAAGGGATCTACAGTATTCGAAACGCTGTCTCCTTCTCTACAAAGGTTTATCCAATGTCTTCATGCTGAGTTTTCTGCCTCCCTCCCGGTTCCCTGAAAGGGAGGACCTCCGAGCATGGTTTCCAGCAGGGAACTGAGGAGGGAAGGGGCCGTCTGCGTTTATATAGGTAGAGGTGACAATAGGACTTCACAGTGGGAGGCCCCTAGTGGACTGCTTGCAAAAGTTTCCGTGTAGTCCTCGAGCCTGGCAGCTGTAATTCCATAGATGTGGCCTGATGTACTCTTACAGTAAGTACGTAACTGTTCCTTTCATCGCTGACATACTGCAGGTGCTGGGTGCCCCTTAGTTTCAAAGCAGCATGTCTCATCTCATCAGGCCGTGATAATTCTTACTAGTCTGGGCATTTCAGACATCATGCTTGTGGTGGCTGAAGTGACTACAAGAATGCCAACCCAGGACCTGTCCCCTGACTTTCTGGGCGTATCAAATACTGTACTTTAATTACATGATTTGGCTGGCGAGCCAGGGAACGGGTCTGAGGTCAGTACTCACATCGTCATTTCAACCACCGCTGGCAGCATGAGGTCTGAAATACTTAGACCTTGCGTCTCCTGTCGCAATGCATTGAAAGAATATTGTGGCCTGAGCGCCGCTGCTTTGATCAGGTGAACGGTCCGGTTCGGTTATTGGAGCAACATACACTAGTCGGGCCATCACGACCACGCTGAAATACTAACCCCCCCTTCATCTTTCCTGACACCCAAGACAGCACAGTGAGTGCAGTAAGGGAGGGGGCGCAGTAGGTGAGCTGCACATACATATTTCCTGGCTGTCTTTAGGTCGAACTGGGTACTAAATAAGCCTTTTTACCCACCACCCAACCAGTTGTTATTTTGGCATTATTTTAGGGGCAGGTAGTGGGCTGTTAACTCAGACTCCAATAAGTCTGGGCCCTGCCACCGGATGGGGGGGCCACTTTTACAGACTCTGACACTGTTCTGACCACCCAAGTCTTGTTGATTTTTTTTTATATTATATATATATATATATCAAGGCAAGTGGGCTGTTCTGACTGAGACACCATCAATCTGAGTCTGCTTGCCACCAAGGGGGACTTTTGCACACTGTACCTGCCACCCAACCAGTTCTGTGTTTTATTAGGGCAAGTAGTGGGCTGTTCAGTGCAACTCTGGGCCCTGCTACCGGGGATTTTTGGCACACTACCCACCACCCAGTTTTTAAATTTGCTTTTCCAATTGCTACACAGTTGCTAAATTGATCAGCACTTGCACTCGCTAAAGTACTAATCAGATGAAAATGCTTATTTAATACCCTGTACTGTCAATTGAACAACCCCTCTCCCTACTCCAACTCCATCACACTTCCTAGTTCCATGTGTGTATCCCAGCTCATCTTAAAGCTTGCCTCTCCGTTAACATTGACCAGTTTCACTGGCAGTTGGTTGCATTTTTTCAACTACCCTCTGCTTGTGATTGACCCTTTGCTAGGCTTAAACAGTTGCTAACTGGCCACTTTGTATATGCCCTTCAGGTACTTGGAAGGTTTCTGTCATGTCTCCCATTTCTCTCTAGGCCTCCATTAATTAGGAGGGAGAACCCAGAGAGCAGGGGTTGGAAGGGAATATTTTGGACATGGTGGGCTAGAAGTATGGCACCACAGGGGTTGATGCCTGGGCTAGTGCTGTTTACAGTGTTCATCAGTAACATAAAGGATGGCTAAAGGGCAAAATTTGCCTTTTTGCATGCAACATTAAGCTCTGTGGGAGGGTGGACACAGACGAGGAGATCAGTAACATGAAAGAGGACTTGGAAAGACTGGAGTGGTCTGGACTGGTCCAGATTCTGGCGAGGGGGGGGGGGGTTCAACGCCAAGAAATGCAAAGTCATGAATGTGCGCAGAAAGAACTCAGAGGTAGCTTACAGGCTGAGAGAGGTGAGAGTCACAGCTTCCGAAGAGGAGAAAGAACTAAGGACTGCAATTACTAGCACCCTGAAGCCCTTTGTGCATTGCAGTAAAGCAGTGGTGAAGGCAGATGGGGTGCTGGGTTTCATAAATTAGAGGCGTTCACAAGCAGAAGAAATGAGGTCATACTGGCTCGGTACAGATACATGGCGCAGCCACATCTGGAGTATTGTATGCAGTTCTGGAACCCCTATCACAACATGGACATTAATCAACTAGAGCTAGTGCAAAGAAAGGCCACCAAAATAAGAAGTTGTATCTTCTTTTTTATATATTTATGGGTCATGGTTAGTTGATGAGCAGGATAAAGTTAAACTGGGAGGGGCAGAATGATGGAGGACAAACTATGTCTTCAGGCCAGGGAGGACAGTACGCCTTCCCCCTAGACAGGATGAAAGGGTCGGGTGAGATTCAGATGGGGGGGTGATATAGGTTTAAAGGAGGGTAGGGCAAGGGACACACTTTAGGGTGGTTTCCCTGAAGGTAAGGAGCCTGGGGAACAAAGCCACTGAGTTGCGAGCACTGATGGCAGAAGGGGAGGTGGGCATAGCTGCCATCACTGAGACCTGGGCCACCCAATATCATGATTGGGACCTGGTAGTCCCAGGGTACAGGCTGTACCCGAAGGACAGTGGAAAAAGAGAAGGGGGGGCCGGGTGGTGATTTTATGTGAAGAAAGGAATACTGTGCAGCAGGGAGGAGAGAAGGGCTGAGGCCTTATGGCTACAACTACAGGAGTCAAAGGCAAGAAGGGTTAGCCTGGGATGGTGTATAAGCCACCATCTCAAAGCAAGGATATTGATAGGGAGCTGGGAGGGCAGATAAGGAAGGTCAGTGTAGTGGGTAACACTGTGATAGTAGGGGACTTCAGTCTGCCCGGGGTGGGGTGGAGCACCCCAGCCACCTCGTCCGTCAGTGAATAGGTCCTCCTGGAGGCATTCCAGGACAGCTTCCTGGTGCAGATGGTAAGAGAAACAACCAGGGAAGGTAACATAATAGATCTTTTGCTGACAAACAGAACTTCGGGAATTAGGAGTGGAGGACCCCCTGGCAGGGAGCGACCACCACACAGTGTGGTTCTCACTCAGCATGGGGAAAGAGACAGTCAGTGCAAGGACAAAGGTGATGGACTTCAGGGGGGCGGACTTTGGAAAAATAAGGGACATACTGGGGGAGCACCTCACCAGTATCTGCCCACACATGGATGCTAACCAGAAATGGGAGATTATCAAACTTGGGGATAACAGAGGCCACCAACACTTGTTCAAAGCTCCAGAGCCAAAAGGCCAGATCTAGGAAGCCAAGCTGGTTAAGTAGGGTAGTGTTAGGGAGGGTTAAGGAAAAAAGGGCTGCCTTCAGAAAATACATGAGATCCAGACAGGGAGAGGATAAGGAGGAGTACATGAAAAAATCAAAAGAGGTGAGCAGATCAGTAAGGACTGTCAATGCAGGCAAGTTTAGGCTGGCACAGGGGATCGGGGGGGGGGGGGATTTCTTCAAGTGCATAAGGGAGAGAAGATGCTGTAAGGATCAGATTGTTAGAATCACCGTAGAAGGGGTGGGCAGAGAAAGGGGCCGTGTAGGCAGAAACGCTCAGTGATGACTTCTGTTCCGTGTTTACCAGGGAGAAGATGGGGCCAATGCTAGAGGGAAAGGGAGGGGTTGGAATGTGGGGGGCAGAGATGACAGATGGGGTAATCCCAGTGAGCAGGGTCCTGGAAGGACTTAGGGCCCTGAGGGTGGATAAGGCACCAGGCCCAGACTGCATACACCCCAAGGTGCTAAGGGAATTGGCAGACGTCCTGGCAGGACCACTGGCAGACCTGTTCAACATCTCTCTCTGCGCTGGTTGTGTACCCTAGGACTGCAGAATGGCGCATTTGATGCCCCGCCACAAAACTGGTCCCAAGGATGAACCAGAGAACTATAAACCAATCAGCCTCACCTCCATCGTGCAGATGCTAATGGAGACCATCCTCAAGGAGAGGCTAGTAGTCTTCTTGGAGGAGAATGGTCTCCAGGACAGCAGGCAGCATGGGTTTGTCTTGGGTAAATACTGCTAGACCAACCCAGTAGACTTTTACGACAGGGTGAGTAGGGCACTTGACAAGGGCCAGGCAGTGGATGTCCTGTATCTGAACTTCAGCAAGGCCTTTGATTTGGTGCCACATGGTAGGTTGATTAGCAGACTGGGATATCTGGGGGCGGGGGAGAAGCTGGTGGAGTGGGTCAAGCACTGGCTGCAGGATAGGCAGTAGATGGTTTGGTTAAACTCTCCAGCTCCAAGGGCTTTGACCAGTGCGGTTCCTCAGGGCTCAGTGCTGGGTCCTGTTTTGTTTGGCATCTTTATTGCTGACATCTCAGATTTGATTAGGAATAAGATCAGCCATTTTGCTGATGACACCAAGGTCGGTACAGTGGTGAACAGTGCAGAGGAGAGGTTAGGACTGCAGGAGGATTCAGATAAACTTGAGCACCGGTTGGACACATGGCAGCTGGGATTCAACACAAAAAAGTGCAAAGTTATGCACTTGGGAGCCAGGAACCAAAGGTATTGCTACAAGCTGGGGGGGGGGTGGATTGTCCATTACAGAGTTAGAAAAGGATCGGGGGTGCTAATCATGGGGCAGATGAACTCTTGGCACAGTACAGGAGGGCAGCATCTAAAGCAAATAAGCTGTTGGGGTGTATTGCCAGAGGAATCACCTTCAGGAGGGAGAAGGTCATCCTACCACTTATACAGGTCACTGGTCAGACCAAACCTGAAGTACTGTGTGCAGTTCTGGCATCCTTGCCTAAAAAAGGATAAATCTCCTGGAGGGATCCATCGCAGAGCAACCAGGATGATCACTGGAATGGAGGGCAAGCCCTACAAGGTAAGACTGAGGGAGCTCAATATGTACTCCCTGGAGGAGAGGAGGGATAGAGGAGATATGATTGAAACCTTCAAATATATGAAGGGCATAAATAAGGTTAGTACAGGGGGGAATTTTAGATTAAAGGGAGTGAGAGATACTAGGGGACACCATCTGAAATTGGAGGGGATAAGGTTCAGGAGAGAGAATAGAAGGCAGTACTTCACAGAAAGGGTGGTGACTGGGTGGAACACACTACCCTACCAGGGGAAGGTCACTATTATACTATAAAGGTGGGGAGGGGACAGCTGCAGAGTAACTAGGCTGTTAGTTGCACACTGGAGTAGACTCAATAGACCACATGGCCTGTATCTGCTGGCATTTTTCACATGTTCGTATGTTCTTTATAACGTCTTTCTGATCAGTAAACTGAAATGGAACTGAATGGTTAGGTGGCATCAGGAGCTGTCTTATGAACAGAGGCTGGAGAACCTGAATGTGTACTCGCTGAAGTATAGAAGGGAGTGAAGGGACCTGATAGACACATTTCAAACAACATGAAGTCTTGCTATATTATGACAATTGCAGTGAGTCCCCATCTTCGAACTGCTCCGGAGGTGAAATAGTTAACTTTCCATGCAGGCATGGAACTCTGAGCACGAGCTCGGTTGGAAACTCTGCCTGTTGTTCTTCAAACAGAAACTGTCAGATTCTTTACTCCGCCTCACTGAACAGTCGCTCTGGAGATTTCTCCTTCTGCTCGGTTCATTTTGTCGGTTAAGTATTATTTTATCGGTTTTTTGACCAAAATTAAACCGCAACCGGTCGGTTCAAGCTCTGTCTGTGATACTGTAAGTAATAGATAGGTTTTACATTTCTTTTTTCTGTGTGGAACTTGTAAGCGGTTATCGGTTCGGTTTGAACCGATCAGGTTGTCTTAAAAACTTACTAGTCCTTATTTAGAGTGCGGTTCCCGGTTCTTATCGGTTCTAAAAAAAACCGATTTCATTACGGTTTTTTCCACGACCCGTGACACGGTTGGGAACTGATAAGGGAGTCTTGCTTGGCGGATTGCCATAAACGGGCAAGTTTGGTTAGACTGGCACTATGTCTGAGAAACCCAAAAGAAAAACCGGGCCCACTGGGTTTCAACACTGTGGTGTCTGTGGGGAAGCCTTTGCTAAGATTTGTAAAATTTTCCTGCTGCCACCATAGAGAAGAGGGTTGGTAGGCTCAGGGAAAGGGAGGCCAAAAAGTCCGCTGACCCGGATGGCCAGCCCGGTTTGGTCCCAACCGAACCGGAGGGATCGCCCTCTGACCAGGGCGATACTTCCTCGGGCAAACGAAGAGCCAGCTCTGAGGAGCCAGTTCCAACAAAAAGGACTAGGAGGTCAGCTAGTGTGGAGCCAAAGTTATCTCTCAACCGCTGAGGAAATAGCTAAAGCAATTCAAATTGTCCAGTCACTTTCCCGGTTCCGACCGAACCGACACCATCAGGAAGCGCGGTTCGGCGGTTCCACCGGTTCAAGATTATGATTTTGAGGATTTTTATGAACCGGAGGAGGGGAAGAGGATTATGAGGAGAGTGAATGGATTTGAAGGTCTGGATGTGCCATTGAACGGACATCTCTCCAGACAGACCATCAGGGTTTCTCCTCCCAGGCTCTCTGAGTCCCTTCTCATTTTATGTTCTATAAAAAGTTGTTGAAACCTCCAGCTCCCTGTTGAGGAAGCTGTTGGTGACCAAGAGGAGCCTGATTATGTAGAAATGATAGATATTCCAGAGTTAGGAGACTGTCTATTCCTTTGCATAAATCTTTTCAGAAACAGACAGTAAAATTTAAAAACTCCTCACACTATACCTCCTGTTGATAAAAGGATGGACAAGAGGTATACATTATCAGGCTCTGATACGGAGTTCCTCACACAACAATGCAGCCATGTGGGGGAAGTGCAGGCTGCAGCCTGTGACAAGGCAAACATTCCCCTAGCTTCACACCCCCCTGAAAAGGATTCCAGGAGGATTGATGCCATGGCAAAGAAACAGTACATGGCAGCATCTTTGGGACTCAGACAGGCAAATTATATGGCTTCTGCTGCTAGGTACCAGAAATCCAGATGGGATACTGTGCTGGCTCTAGCAAAACAGGCCCCTGACCAGCTGGCCAGGGAGCTGGAACAGGTGGCTGCAGATGGTATTGAGGCATCCAAGGTGCAATTTCATGCTGCAGTAGACTCTAATGATGTATCGTCAAGGGTCATGGCTACATCTGTGGCACTTCACAGAATGGCTTGGCTCAGATGTACTACCCTGTCACAGGATACCCAGTCTAAGGCCATGGATTTTCCTGTTGTGGGCAATTCTCTGTTTGGGGAGCAGACAGAGAATTACATGAAGAAAATGGATGAATATAGGACCACCTATAGGAGTGCGCAGGCCAAGGAAAGGCAGGCCACTCCTCAAAGGCAGCTTCCTAGGGGCAGGGGCAGGCCTTTTCATAGGCCTTTTTACCAAGCCCAGGCCTCCTCTTCTGCTTATGCCCAGAGGGGGTTCTGAGGGAGAGGGAGGGCAAAGCAAGCCTGCTTCCACCCTCAGCCCAAAGCCCCTGCCAAGCAGGCCCCTGATGGGGTTGCCAGGGCGATTCTCCTCACCAGAGGGGCAGGCTGGCTTACTTTGTCCAGGACTGGAAGTCTCTAACATCAGACAAGTGGGTCCTGGAAGTGGTAAGCCAGGGATTGGTTCTCAGCTTCAAAAAGTTTCCAAAGATGAGAACCAGATCCTTTCCACCTGCAAATCCTTCAGAGGCACTTGCCCTAGAGGCAGAGTCTCTTCCCTCCTGGCTCTCAGAGCCGTGGAAAGGGTTCCACCCCTACATCAGGGCAAGGGTTTGTACTCCAGGTACTTCTTTACCCCAAAAAAGACAGGAGAATGGTAGCCCATCCTGGATCTCAGATACCTAAACAAGCACCTTTTAAAACCAAGATTCAGAATGGTGACTCTGGGAATTATTTTACCCTCTCTAAGGCCAGGGGACTGGCTAGCGTCCCTGGACCTCAAGGATGCCTACTTCCATATTCTCATCAGAAGCTCCCATCAAAAGTACCTCAGGTTCGAGCTGCCCTCAGGCCATTACCAGTTCAGAGCAATGCCCTTTGGCCTCACGTCTGCTCCAAGGGTATTCACAAAATGCCTGGCAGTAGCGGTTGCCTACCTAAGGAGGCAAAAAATTGCCATCTTTCCTTACCTGGACGACTGGCTCATAGTAGGCCAGTCCCCAGACCAAGTCACGTTACATCTTCAGATAACTCAGCAACTGCTTACCTCCTTAGGTTTCATTCTGAATCTTCCAAAGTCAGTTCTAGAGCCTGTCCAGCGCCTCACCTTCATAGGCGCAGAACTGAACACAGAGAAAGCCAGAGCTTTCCTTCCCTTGGACAGGGCAAGGACCCTGGTGTCTCCGGCCTCCTCATTCACCCTGCAGGTCTCTCGTCCAGCAAGGCATTTTCTGCAGCTCCTGGGACACATGGCTGCTTCTACAGCAGTGGTGCAAGGAGCCAGATTTCAAATGAGGGACATCCAGTTCCATTTGAGAGCCTTTTGGTCTCAAAGGAAGGACCCTCTAACCAAGTTGATCCCAGTAACTCGAACCCTGATCCAAGCCCTACAGTGGTGGCAGACAGAGCAACCTGAGACAAGGGGTTCCCTTGGTCACTCAGTCTCACTCTTTAATCCTTACACATATGCATTCCTTCAGGGTGGGAGCTCACATGGGTGAACTCACTACCCAGGGACTCTGGTCCCCTCAGGAATCTCTGCTCCACATCAATCTGTTGGAGCTCAGAGCAGGTTTTCTAGCACTTCAAGCTTTTTCCAAATCTGTTCAGAACAAAGTTGTACAGGTCAGAACAGACAACAGCACTACAATGTGGTACACCAACAAGAAAGGAGGCACTCGGTCTACGGCTTTGTGCACCGAAGCAATGAAGTTGTGGTCTCTGGCTTACACCCTGAACACCTCCCTTACAGCAGTTCACCTCCCAGGCAAGGACAATGTCCTGGCAGATGCTCTCAGCAGGATTTCCCAGGGCCATCACGAATGGTCACTGGACCCTTTGGTTCTGGGGGTAATATTTACCAGATGGGGCACCCCGCAGATAGATCTTTTTGCAGCCCCAGACAATCACCAACTTCCCTTTTTGCTGCAGGCCCCAGTGTTGGGCTCAGTCCCTCTGGGCCTTAATTCTCAACTGGGAAGGGAAGTTTCAAACAACATGAAGTCTTGCTATATTATGACTATTGCAGTTTGTCCCACCATTAGAACTGCTCCGGAGGTGAAAGAGTTAACTTCCATGCAGGGCATGGAACTTAGAGCGCCAGCTCTGTTAGAAAAGCTCTGTCTGGGATATTTCAAACTGAAACTGTCAGATTCTTTACTCCGCCTCACTGAACAGTCGCTCCGGAGATTCCTCCTACTGCTCGGTTCATTTTCTCGGTTTAAAGAGTTTTTTCTCGGTTAAATTCAACCACGATTATCATTATTTTAACCGCAAACCGATCGGTTCAAGCTCTGTCTATGGTATTGTAAGTAATAGATAGGTTTATTTCTGTGTGGAACTTGTAAATGTTTATCGGTTCGGTTTGAACCGAGCAGTTATGTTGAAACTTTATTCTGAAGCATTTAAAGGCTTTTTAGAGTGCGGTTCCCGGTTCTTATCGGTTCTAAAAAAAACAGATTTCATTACGGTTTTTTCCACGACCCGTGACACGGTTGGGAACCGATAAGGATTTCTTGCCTGGCACTGCCGAAAAAGGACAAGGTTTTGGTTAGGTGGCATTATGTCTGAGAAACCCAAAAGAAAACTGGGCTGGGTTTCAACACTGTAGTGTCTGTGAGGAAGCCTTTGCCAAGGCTGACCCACACACACAATGTGTTTATTGTCTGGGGTTTGACCACCTCAATGCAGACCGCCAGATTTGCAAGAATTTCCCTGCAGCTACCCTAGATAAGAGAGTTGGTAGGCTCAGGGAACGAGAGGCCAAAAAGTCCGCTGACCCGGATGGCCAGCCCGGTTTGGAACCGGAGGGAGTGCCCTCTGACCAGGGCCAGACTTCCTCGGGCAAACGTAAAGCTGACTCTGAGGAGCCAGTTCCAGCAAAGAGAACTAGAAAATCAGCAGGTGTGGAGTCAAAAATCCCTTCTCCAACTGCTGCAGAGATAGCCAGGGCATTCCAGATTGTCCAGTCACTTTCCCCGGTTCCGTCCGAACCGCCACTGTCTGGCAAAAGGTCGGTTCGGCCGGTTCCACCAGTTCAAGAATATGATATAGAGGAGTTTTATGAACCAGAGGAGGGGGAAGATGATTATGAACAGTGTGAGTGTGACTTTGAAAGTCTGGATGTGCCCATTGAACCGGACATCTCCCCAGACAGACCTTTAGGAGAATCTCCCCCTAGGCTTTCTGAGTCCCCTTCTCATTTTCTGTTTTATAAAAAAGTTGCTGAAACCCTCCAGCTTCCTTTGGAGGAAGCTGTGGATGAGCAAGAGGAGCCTGACTTTGTAGAGATGATGGATATCCCAGAGTCCAGGAGATTGTCTATTGCTTTACATAAATCCTTTAGGAAGCAAACAATAAAAATGTTAAAAGCTCCTAATTCTGTGCCTCCTGTGGATAAAAAGGGGGACAGGAGGTACACTTTGTCAGGTCCTGATACAGAATTTCTTTCACAGCAATGCAGCCATGTTGGGGTAGTTCAGGCTGCAGCCTGTGATAAGGCTAATATTCCCCTGGCTTCACATCCTCCTGACAAGGACTCCAGGAAGATTGATGCCATGGCTAAAAAACAATACATGGCAGCGTCCTTGGGACTCAGACAAGCAAATTATATGGCTTATGTTGCAAGATACCAAAAATCTAGATGGGATACTGTCATGGCTTTAGCCAAACAGGCCCCTGGCCAGCTTGCCAAGGAGCTGGAGCAGGTGGCTGCTGATGGTATTGAGGCATCTAAGGTGCAATTCCATGCTGCAGTGGATTCTAATGATGTATCCTCTAGAGTCATGGCTACATCTGTGGCTTTTCATAGATTGGCTTGGCTCAGGTGTACTAGTTTGTCCCAGGCTAAGGCTATGGATTTTCCTGTGGTGGGAAATTCTCTGTTTGGGGAGCAGACAGAGAATTATATGAAGAAAATGGATGAATATAGAACCACTTATAGGAGTGCACTAGCCAAGGAATGGCAAGCCACTCCTCAGAGGCAGCCCCCCAGGGGTAGAGGCAGGCCTTTTCACAGGCTTTTTTACCAAACCCAGGCCTCCTCTTCAGCTTATGTTCAGAGGGGTTTTCAGAGGGAGAGGCAGGCCGGGTACAAGCAGGCCTGCTCCACCCCTCAGCCTAAAGCCCTGCCAAACAGGCACCCTGATGGGATGCCCAGGCCGGTTCTCCATTACCTGTAGGGGCAGGCTGGCTTACTTCAGGGGGACTGGGAGTCTTTAACATCAGACAAGTGGGTCCTGGAAGTAGTAAGCCAGGTCTAGTTCTCAGCTTCAGAAAATTTCCAAAGATGAGAATCAGATCTTTTCTACCTGCAAACCCTTTAGAGACTCTTGCTTTGAAACAGAAGTCTCAACCCTCCTGGCTCTCAGAGCTGTAGAACGGATTCTCCCCTACACCAGGGCAAGGGTCTGTACTCCAGGTACTTCCTACCCCAAAAAGACAGAGAGTGGCGGCCCATCCTGGACCTAAGATATCTGAACAAGCACCTTTTAAAACCAAAATTCAAAATGGTGACTCTGGGAATGATTTTACCCTCCCTAAGGCCAGGGGACTGGCTAGCTCCCTGGACCTCAAGGATGCCTACTTCCATGTTCTTATCAGAAGCTCCACCGAAAGTACCTCAGATTCGAACTGCCTCAGGCCATTATCAGTTCAGAGCAATGCCCTTCGGCCTTCCTCTGCCCCAAGGGTATTCTACAAAATGTCTGGCAGTAGCAGTTGCTCATTTAAGAAGGCAAAAGATTGCCATCTTTCCCTACCTAGACGACTGGCTCATTGTGGGTCAGTCTCAGACCAGGTCAAATCACACCTGCAAGTTACCCAGCAGCTGCTTACCTCTCTGGGCTTTCTTCTCAATCTTCCAAAGTCAGTTCTGGAACCTGCCCAGGTACTCACCTTTATAGGTGCAGAACTGGACACAAAGCAGGCCAGAGCCTTCCTTCCTAGAAGGGTAAGGACCCTGGTGGCCCTGGCACTCATCCTTCACTCTGCAGGTCTCTCGACCAGCAAGGCATTTCCTACAGCTCCTGGGACACATGGCTGCTTCCACAGCTGTAGTGCAAGAGCAAGATTTCAGATGAGGACATTCAGTTCCATTTGAGAGCCTTTTGGTCTCAAAGAAGAGATTCCTATCCAAGTTGATCCCAGTGACTCGAACCCTGATCCAGGCCCTTCAGTGGTGGCAGGATCAGAGCAATCTGAGACAAGGGTGCCCTTCATCCCTCTATCTCACTCCTTGACCCTACTACAGATCGTCCCTCTTGGGATGGGGAGCTCACATGGGCGACCTCTCCACCAGGGATTGTGGTCCCTCAGGAATCTCTGCTCCACATCAATCTGTTGGAACTCAGAGCTGTTTTCTAGCACTTCAGGTTTTCTGCATCTGTTCAGAACAAAGTGGTACAGGTCAGAACAGACAACACCACTACAATGTGGTACAGCAACAAACAAGGGGCACTCTGTCTTCGGCCTTGTGCACGCGATTAAGTTGTGGTCTCTGGCTTATTCCCTGAACACTTCCCTCATAGCAGTTCACCTCCCAGGGAAGGACAATGTCCTGGCAGATGCTCTCAGCAGAAGTTTCCCAGGGCCATCACGAATGGTCACTGGATCCCAGTACTAGGGATAGTTTTTGCCAGATGGGGCACTCCTCAGATAGATATTTTTGCAGCCCCAGACAATCATCAACTTCCACTTTTTTGTTGCAGGCCCCCAGTGTTGGGCTCAGTCCCCCTGGATGCCTTTCTCCTCGATTGGGAAGGGAAGTTTCTCTATGCCTTCCCCCCTTCCCTCTCCTGTTCAAGGTGCTAGTCAAAATCAGATCTCAGCCCTGCAAGATGATCCTGATTGCTCCAGACTGGGCCAGGCAGCCCTGGTACCCACTCCTTCTGTCCTTAGCAGTCCATCTTCCCCTGTGTCTCCCCAGGAACCACAATCTGTTAACCTGTGCCCAGGGGAGATTCTGGTATCCGAATCTCAAATCCCTCAACCTCAAGGTCTGGCTCTTGAGGAGTTAAGAGTTTGCTGATCTACAACTTTCTCAAGGTGTTCTCGAAATCTTGAAAGCTTCTAGGAAGCCTTCCACTAGGGCTACCTATAACTCCAAGCGGAAAAGGTTTTCCATGTGGTGTTCTGGGAAGCATATTTCCCCAGAATCTGCTGATTTGCCCACTGTTTTGGACTATATGGTCCATCTTAATTCTTTGGGACTGAGACCAGCTACCCTGAAAGTGCATTTGGCAGCTGTCTCGGCTTTTATTTCAGCAGGGAAGCCCTCTTCTCTTTCTGCTCACCCTGTATTTTCCAAGTTTTTTAGGGATTGCTTCATACCAATCCACCATTCAGGGACCCTGCCCCTGCCTGGGATCTTAATGTTTGCATTGCTCAGCTGATGCAACCCCCCTTTGAACCTCTGTCTTCGGCAGAGCTTAAGTACCTGACTTGGAAAACTGTATTTCTAGTAGCCATCACTTCTGCCAGGCATAAGTGAGTTACAAGCTTTGTCAGTGGAGACTGACTTTATTTCCTTCACAGGGATAAGGTAGTCCTCAGGACTAACAGGAAGTTTTTGCCTAAGGTGGTTTCAGATTTCCACCTTAATCAATCTGTTTCACTTCCAGTGTTCTTCACTGACCATTCCTTCTCTGGTGAGAGGAAGTTGCACAGCTTAGATGTTAAGAGGGCCCTAAGTTACTACATAGAGCGTACCAAGGGTCACAGGTTTGACTCCCTCCAACTATTTCTCACTTATGGTGAAGTTGGGAAAGGGAAACCTGCCACTAAGAGATCCATTGCCAGGTGGATTGTCTCTTGTATCCAATTTTGCTATCAAAAACTGGGTAAGGTTCCCCCTTCAGGCCTGAGGGCTCACTCTACCAGAGGTACAGCTGCGTCTCTAGCTGCTGCCAGAGACATCCCTATCTTTGAGATATGACAAGCAGCTACTTGGAAAACAGTACACACTTTCACTAAGCATTACTCCCTGGATATCCAGGCCAGGAGGGATGCTCGGTTTGGCACAGCTGTGCTTCAGAGCCTATTCCCTAAGTAGGTTCTGTCCCTCCTCCATGGAGGTACTGCTGTGTAGTCTGCAATAGTCATAATATAGCAAGACTTCATGTTGTTTGAAGAAAAAATTACTCACCTTAGTAATGTTGTTTCTTCTAATGGAGTCTTGCTATATTATGACCTCCCCCCCAGCCTGCCCCTCTCAGAACTTCTACTTTGGGAATGGGGTGGGCAGTCCACTGTTGGCACTTATTGATGCCCCCTTTTTATGTTTTCCACCCCTTCTTTTTTGGGGTGTTTGGGTGTTGTGTTTTATTTTATCTTATCTTCTTATCTTATCTTTTTCTGGTCCCCTGACTTGAGTCTTGGTGTTGGGACCAGGAAAATGTGTTAATATTGTAGTAGCCAGTTGGTTAGTGTAGGTTACAGCTTCCACACAGAACCTCAGTGAGTTTTGCTCGTAAAGATCTGACAGTTTCAGTTTGAAATATCCCAGACAGAGCTTTTCTAACCGAGCTCCAGCTCTTAAGTTCCATGCCCTGCATGGAAGTTAACTCTTTCACCTCGAGCAGTTCTAATGGTGGGACAAACTGCAATAGTCATAATAGCAAGACTCCATTAGAAAAACAACATTACTAAGGTGAGTAATTTTTTCTTCTTATGCCTTCCCTCCCTTCCCTCTCCTGTTCAAAGTGTTAGTCAAAATCAGATCTCAACCCTGCAAAGTGATTCTTATTGCTCCAGATTGGGCCAGACAGCCCTGGTATCCTCTCCTACTGTCCTTAGCAGTCCATCTTCCCTGTGTCTTCCCAGGAATCACAATCTGTTAACCTGTGCTCAGGGAAGGATTTGGTACCGAACCTCAACTCTCTCAATCTCAAGGCCTGGCTCTTGAAGAGTTAGAGTTGCTGATTTACACCTCTCCCAAGGTGTAATGGATATTTTAAGGGCTTCTAGGAAGCCTTCCACCAGGGCTACGTACAATTCTAAATGGAAAAAGTTTTCCATATGGTGCTCTGGGAAGCATATTTCCCCAGATTCGGCTGATTTACCCACAGTCCTGACTATATGGTCCATTTAAACACTTTAGGGCTGAGACCAGCTACACTAAAGGTGCATTTGGCAGCTGTGTCTGCTTTTATGTCGGCAGGTAAACCCTCTCCTGTTTCAGCTCATCCTGTATTTTCCAAGTTTTTTAAGGGATTGCTTCACACCAACCCCCCATTCAGGGACCCTGCCCCTGCCTGGGATCTTAATGTTTGCATTGCTCAGCTCATGCAACCCCCCTTTGAGCCCTTGTCTTCAGCAGAGCTTAAGTACTTGACTTGAAAGACTGTGTTTCTGGTAGCCATCACTTCTGCCAGACGCATAAGTGAATTACAAGCTTTGTCAGTGGAGCCTGATTTTATCTCCTTTCATAGAGACAAGGTGGTACTCAGGACTAACGGAAAGTTTTTGCCTAAGGTGGTTTCAGATTTCCACCTTAACCAATCTGTCTCTTCCAGTGTACTTCACTGACCATTCCTCCTCTGGCAAGAGGAGGTTACACAGTCTAGATGTGAAGAGAGCCCTTAGCTACTACATTGACTGTACCAAGGGTCACAGGTTTGACTCCCTCCAACTATTCCTCACTTATGGTGAGGTCGGTAAAGGGAAACCTGCCACTAAAAGATCCATTGCCAGGTGGATTGTCTCTTGTATCCAATTTTGTTATGAAAAACTGGGTAAGGTTCCTCCTTCAGGCCTGAGGGCTCACTCTACCAGAGATACAGTTGCTTCCCTGGCTGCTGCCAGGGACATCCCTATTCTAGAGATATGTCAAGCAGCTACCTGGAAAACAGTTCACACTTTTACCAAGCATTACTCCCTGGACATCCAGGCTAGGAGTGATGCTCGGTTTGGCACAGCTTGCTTCAGAGCCTATTCCCTAAGTAGGTTCTGTCCCTCCTCCATGGAGGTACTGCTGTGTAGTCTGCAATTGTCATAATATAGCAAGATTTCATGTTGTTTGAAGAAAAAATGACTCACCTTAGTAATGTTGTTTCTTCTAATGGAGTCTTGCTATATTATGACCTCCCTCCCTGCCTGCCCTTCTCAGAACCTCTGTTTTTGGGACGTGGGTGGGCAGTACAGTGTTGGCACTTATTTGATGCCCACCTTGTTGTTTTTCACCCCTCCCTTTTTTGGGGTGAATTGGTGCTGTGTTTTCATTTTTTGGGTCTCCTGACTTGAGTCTTTGCTTTGGGACCAAAAATGTGCGTTTATGTTGGTAGCCAGTTGGCTAGTGTAGGTTTACAGCTTCCACACAGAGCCTCAGTGAGTTTTAGCTCGTAAAGATCTGACAGTTTCTGTTTGAAGAACAACAGACAGAGTTTCCAACCGAGCTCGTGCTCAGAGTTCCATGCCTGCATGGAAAGTTAACTATTTCACCTCCGGAGCAGTTCGAAGATGGGGACTCACTGCAATTGTCATAATATAGCAAGACTCCATTAGAAGAAACAACATTACTAAGGTGAGTAATTTTTTCTTAAATACCTGAAGGGCATGAGCAGGGCAGACTCGAGTGATTTATTTCACACACAAAAAAAAATCCTTTAGGCAAGAACCTATCTTTAAAGGATCTAGAGTCATACATAAATGAAATGGTATTAGAGTCCAGAAGGTACTACAGTACTTCACGGAGAGAGTATTGGAAAGGTGAAATAGACTGCCAGAGGATGTGGTACGCACAGAATCTGTGGATAGCTTCAAGAGGCAATATGATAAAGTTAAGAGGAAATGAAGGCGTTCAGGGAGGGAGTTCCGAGTAGTATGTAACTTAAGATGCATGAGCTTCACATCAGGCAGACCTGGTAGATCGCTGCTGTACAAAAAAATGCACACGCTGACCTCTCCTAGAGGTGCCACTATCACTTTCAAAGCAGATTTGAAAATAAAAAACGAAAATTGGTGCACACGCCATTGGACTGTATTGCTATACCTTTACCGAAATACCTTGCGTGAAGACACCATGACCAAATACCCCTACATATAGCGCCTTACCTAAAGGCTTCGTCAGGGACAGTGCTTGGTCACCATTCACATGCTTAAATATTCAATTAATATATGTATTCCTTAAAGTAATCGCATGCGCAGAGAAAACATTACAAAAGTGATAACGATTATGGTGGTGGTACAAAAATAAAAGTGAAAATATCTTCACGTACACGTAAATCATCCATCTGTTAAAACCAAAGTCAGAAGCATTGAAGATACAGAACTTAGAAACCATAAGAAGAATCTACCGGAAGGGGGAGAGAAAAAAAGAGAGAAAAAAATAAACCAAGTGAATTAAACAATTCATAAAGTAAAACTGTACTAATTCAAAATTATAATATTAAAGCACCACACAAAAAGGGGGAATTATTTTTTAATCTGTGAGAAATTGTCCCTATGCATCCCTAATCTGTGAGGTGCATCAAACCTAGACTCATTGCACCTGATTCCGCTAACATGTACCAAACATATGACAATTCAAACCCCACTTGAGGCCATTGGGTACAAGGAGTAAAAAAAAAAAAAAAATCCTGCAAATTGAAGAAAAGAAGATGACAGAAAATGCTCACAGCTGCTTTTATTAGTAATAATAGCAGTGAAGTCTAGCGGTGTGTGCGCACCGTTTTTAGTTTTTTATTTTCAAGACTTGATAGACCTCAAGGCCGTGACCTCCTATAAACCCAGTCAGCCAAAAGGAGGTGATCAGTTAAAGAGGAACAGTCAGCACTAAGGGATCCACTTTACACTTTATGTGCAGAAACATTTTTTGTTACTGTTAACTACAATATAGTATATTGTAGCAGACTGGTTCTGCTGACTTGCAAGCTGACATTCAAACAACATGAAGTCTTGCTGTATTCTGACTATTGCAGTGATATCCAACCTTTGAACTGCCCCGGAGAGGAAAGAGTTAACTTTCCATGCAAGGCATGGAACGCTGAGCTCGAGCTCGGTTGAGACTCTGTCTGTTGTTGTTTGAACCCAAACTGCCAGATTCTTTACTCCACCTCACTGAACAGTCGCTCCGGAGATTTCTCCTTCGCTCGGTTTAGTTTAGTCGGTTAAAGTGTCGTTTTTTCCCTCGGTTCAACCGAATTTCTTCTATCTAACCTGTCGGTTCAGTCTCTGTCTGTGGTACCGTGAGTACTAGATAGCTTTATTATTATTAGTTTCTGTGTGGAACTTGTAAACATCGGATCGGTTTGGTTTGAACCGATCAGGTTTGTAAAAAAAGTTTGTTCTGCTTTTTAGAGCATGTCTGAGAAACCCAAAAGAAAAACCGGGCCCACTGGGTTTCAGCACTGTACTGTGTGTGGGGAAGCCTTTGGTAAGGCTGACCCCACACCACCTGTGTTGTGTTTGGGGTTTGACCACCTCGATTCAGACTGCCAGATTTGCAAAGTTTCCTCAGCTACCCAGGAAAAGTAGGTAGGCTGAGGGAAAGGGAGACCAAGAAGTCCGCTGACCCGGATGGCCAGCCCGGTTCGGTTCCAACCGAACCAGAAGGAGTGCCCTCTGACCAGGGCGAAACTTCTTCGGGCAAAAGGAGAACCGACTCTGAGGAGTCTGTTCCGGTTAAAAGAAAAAGAAGGGATAAGTCAGCCGGTTCGGATCCACAAGTTCTTTCTCCGACCGCTGATGAAATAGCCAAAGCGATAAGGATTGTTCAATTGCTAACTCCGGTTCCGACCGAACCGGCACCATCGGTTAGGGGCTCGGTTCGGTTGGTTCATCCGGTTCTGGATTATAATTTAGAGGATTTCTATGAACTGGAGGAGGAGGAGGGAGAGTATGAGGATAGTGATGGTGATTATGAAAGTCTGGATGTGCCCATTGACCCGGACATCTCCCCAGATAGACCTTCAGGTGTTTCTCCTCCTAGACTTTCTGAGTCCCCTTCCCACTTTATGTTTTACAAAAAAGTGGCTGAAACTCTCCAACTTCCTATGGAGGAAGCAGTAGAAGATCAGGAGGAGCCTGATTATGTTGAGATGATGGACATCCCAGAGTCCAGGAGACTGTCTATTCCCCTCCATAAGTCTTTTGGGAAGCAGACTTTTAAAATTTTAAAGACTCCTAATTCCATACCTCCTGTGGACAGAAGAATGGACAAGAGGTATACTCTTTCAGGCTCAGATACAAGAGTTCCTTTCCCAGCAATGCAGCCTTGTTGGGGTAGTGCAGGCTGCTGCCTGTGATAAGGCAAATATACCCTTGGCTTCACACCCCCCAGATAAGGACTCCAGGAGGATTGATGCCATTGCAAAGAAACAGTACATGGCAGCATCTTTGGGACTCAGGCAGGCTAATTATATGGCCTACACAGCTAGATACCAGAAGTCTAGATGGGACACTGTGATGGCTGTAGCTAAACAGGTCCCTGACCAGCTTGCAAGGAGCTGGGCAGGTGGCTGCAGATGGTATTGAGGCATCAGGTGCAATTTCATGCTGCAGTGGACTCCAGTGATGTTTCATCTAGAGTCATGGCTACATCTGTGGCCCTTCAGTGGGATGGCTTGGCTCAGATGTACTAGCCTGTCTGGGATACCCAGACTAAGGCCATGGATTTTCCTGTTATTGGTAATTCTCTGTTTGGGGAGCAGACTGAGAAATTACATGAAAAATGGATGAGTATAGGACCACCTATAGGAGTGCACAGGCCAAGGAAAGGCAGGCCACTCCTCAGAGGCAGCCTTCCAGGGGCAGGGGCAGGCCTTTCATAGGCCTTTTTACCAAGCCCAGGCCTCCTCTTCTGCTTATGCCCAGAGGGGGTTCTTTAGAGGGAGAGGCAGATGGGGTACAAGCAGACCTGCTTCCACCCCTCAGCCCAAAGCCCCTGCCAAGCAGGCACCCTGATGGGGTTGCCAGGGCTGTTTCTCCTCTACCCGTAGGGGGCAGGCTGGCTTACTTTGTCCAGGACTGGAAGTCTCTAACATCAGACAAGTGGGTCCTGGAAGTAGTAAGCCAGGGACTGGTTCTCAGCTTCAAAAAATTTCCGAAGATGAGAGCCAGATCTTTTCCACCTGCAAATCCATCAGAAGCTCTTGCCCTAGAGGCAGAAGTTTCTACCCTCCTGGCTCTCAGAGCTGTGGAAAGGGTTCCACCCCTACACCAGGGCAAAGGATTGTACTCTAGGTACTTCCTTACCCCAAAAAAGACAGGAGAATGGCGGCCCATCCTGGATCTCTGATACCTAAACAAGCACCTTTTAAAACCAAAATTCAAAATGGTGACTCTGGGAATTATTTTACCCTCTCTAAGGCCAGGGGACTGGCTAGCGTCCCTGGACCTCAAGGATGCCTACTTCCATGTTCTCATCAGAAGCTCTCATTGAAAGTACCTCAGATTCCAGCTGCCCTCAGGCCATTACCAGTTCAGAGCAATGCCCTTCGGCCTCACCTCTGCCCCAAGGGTATTCACAAAATGCCTGGCAGTAGCAGTTGCCCACTTAAGAAGGCAAAAAATTGCCATCTTTCCTTACCTGGACGATTGGCTCATAGTAGGCCAGTCTCAAGACCAAGTCAGATTACATCTTCAGGTAACTCAGCAACTGCTTACTTCTCTAGGTTTCCTTCTCAATCTTCCAAAGTCAGTCCTAGAGCCTGTCCAGCTTCTCACCTTTATAGGTGCAGAACTGAACACAAAAGAAGCCAGAGCCTTCCTTCCTTTGGAAAGAGCAAGGACCCTGATCTCTCTGGCTCCTCTTTCACCCCTGCAGGTCTCTCGACCAGCAAGGCATTTTCTTCAGCTCCTGGGACACATGGCTGCTTCCACAGCAGTAGTGCAGGGAGCCAGATTTCAGATGAGGGACATCCAGTTCCATTTGAGAGCCTTTTGGTCTCAAAGGAGAGACCCTCTAACCAAATTGATCCCAGTGACTCAAACCCTGATCCAAGCCCTTCAGTGGTGGCAGGAACAGAGCAATCTGAGACAGGGGGTCCCCTTTGCCCCTCAGTCTCACTTCTTAATCTGTACTACAGATGCATCCCTCTCGGGGTGGGGAGCTCACATGGGCGACCTCTCTACCCAGGGATTGTGGTCCCCTCAGGAATCTGTGCTCCACATCAATCTGTTGGAACTCAGAGCAGTTTTTCTAGCACTTCAAGCTTTTTCCAAATCTATTCAGAACAAAGTTATTCAGGTCAGAACAGACAATACCACCACAATGTGGTACATCAACAAGCAAGGGGGCACTCGGTCTACGGCCTTGTGCACCGAAGCAATGAAATTGTGGTCTCTGGCTTACTCTCTGAACACCTCCCTTATGGCAGTTCACCTCCCAGGCAAGGACAATGTCCTGGCAGGTGCTCTCAGCAGGATTTCCCAGGGCCATCACGAATGGTCACTGGATCCCCTAGTACTGGAGGTAGTATTTGCCAGATGGGGCACCCCGAGATAGATCATCTTCCCTTGTCAGTCTTCACCATTCATTACTTCCTGGGTGTAAGCGGGGCGCACCCGCCACGAAGCTTTTTTTTTTTTTTAAAAGCTAGCTCTAGCGCCACCCTCGAGACCCGGCGCCTTGCGTCATGCGCGAGGGTGGCGTTAGTAACTACCTCCTCCTCCAACTCAGTTCTGTTTCTCCCGCGTTGAGGCAGCACCTGCTTCGCGGAGTAGTGTTTAAGTAAGTTCGCAATACCTAGGCCGACTCCTCTTTAGATTCGCACTCAGCGCCCATACCACATTAAGACTGTTCTTTTTTTTTCTATCTGTCACGGCGTCGGGTATTTTCCTACTGTGTTTTACCTTAATTGTTTAGCGTTATATCTCGGTTCTGGGCGGGCGTTTTTCTAAAGCAGGCCGTGCGCGTCGACAGTACTTCTGTGGCGGCATTTCTCCGTCTCGGACCAGCATGACATGTGTCTTGATGCCTGGGACCCAACCATGATATGGATTAGTGCGATGCCTGCTTCTCCATGGACCGCCGGCGTCCTCGAAATCCGGCGCATTCAAGCTCGGCAAGGCCCGCCCGACTTCCGGGACGGCGTCGTTCCACGGGACTCTAAGGTAAGGTCTCTAGGCCCTTCCCGGGTCCCCTCCGGGCCTCTCACGGTCCAGCGGAGGAGGGCTTCTTCATCTTATCTTGCCGAAGAGGCCCCTTCCACGGTGTCGGAGGCGTTGCGGTCCCTTCGGGGCAGCGGCGTCGACACCGCCTCGGCAGTCACCTCCTCGGAGGTGCAGGCTCCCCAGTGTCGAGGCCCATGATTTCTGGGCGGACACCGGCGGACCCTCGGCGCCCGCCTTTCGGCGCCGTTTGGATCGGCGCCGTTCACGGTGCGGTGATCATGGCGCCATTTGGATCGAGTGCGTTCGCGGTGCGGTGATCGAGTGGCGCCGTTTGGATCGGTGCGTTCGCGGCGCCGGTGATCAGGATGGCACCGCTGGCGGCGTCGATTTAGCCCCAGCGTCGTTAAGCGGCGCCGTGGGCCTAATTTCTCCTCCTCCGCAGCGCCCTTCGGGTTTCCGACACGGGGCGGTGCCGTTAACCCGCTGGTGCGCGGGGAGCTGGGACGGGCCTGGCTGTTACTGATGTTGAGGGCAGGCGGGCGCCTTCTCGGAATACCGGTGCAGTGCCTCGGGGACCCTGGGGTAGCCAGTGTTGAGGTCCTGCTGGTCTCGTCCTCCTCGGAGGCCGATGACTCAGACGTGGACCCATCCTGGCACCCCCACTCTTCGCGGTCTGTGTCCCCTGTGGCACGAGGTACCAGGCGGCGCAGCGGGCCCCTCCCTCTGTCCCCCCTTCCGTCCTCTCCTGAGGGCTCCCCGGCTGGGGGTGGCCTTGGGTCCCAGGAGGGAGACGTGGGGGTGACTAAGGGGGAGGCTCCCCCTCCCGGGGGACCGGTGACAGCAACCCTCCGGGTGCTGTTGCTCCCTCTGGGGGGTGGGAACGCTGCGGTCGAGGAGGAGGGCTCTCTCGGAGTCCGAGGGGTTGAGGGGCAGGAGGACAGGCCCTCGGTCTTCTTTGGCCACCTCGGGGGTGGCAGGGAGCATGGCGCTGAACCCGCCTTCCTCCGGGGCTCTAGGGTGTCCTCGGTGGCGTTGTTGTGGGCTGCCTTCTGGATCCATGCAGTCCGACTTCGTCGCGGGGAGATTCTCCCCTGGGCTCTTCCAGGCTCCGCTTCCTCAGGGTTCCGTCTTGCGGCCTGGTTTGTTGTCTGGGACCCGCCAGCTCGGGCTCCGTTCCCAGTTCAGAGCCCTGGCAGAGATCAGTTGCCTCCTCGCGGGTGCCCCTCTCCCATCTCTCTGCCTCCACCACCCCGCTCCCGGGCCATGTCGGTCCTACGGGTCCGTTATCCTGGGAGCAGTTCAGAGGTTCTGCAGCGGCCTTCCCTTCATACATTAGATGTATGCATGAGCGGGTCTTTCGACTCTCCCCACCGCCGCAGGAGTCCTCTGAGCATTCCAGCTCCCATCATCCTCGTCTCCCTCCTCTGAGGGAGGAACCCAGCTCATCTCTCCTCCGATGCTGATTTCACTGAATATCAGCGATTCCTTTCGAGGATGGTGAGGGACCTTGGATCTCCACATTCGTGAGACAATACCGAGCAGGCAGCGTGAATTCCTTGGAGAATTCAGTGCCTAACTTGAGTGGTACCTTCCTGGCTATCCCCTTCCAGGGCGTCTATCCGATTCTGGCGATGCGCCAGCCGCTTCTTCTCCAGCCCCGGCTGACTGTCAGCGTAGGTATTGTGCCCCCTCGGAGTCTCTAGGTACTCTTCCCAACCCCCCTTCTGGCTTGGTCTACCTTGACACTCCCTCCGGGTGCCGCTGCCTGGCGCACGACCGCCCACCGGACCCGGACTCCCTTCAGTTCGACCGTTGGGGGCGAAGAGTGTTCTCTTCTTCTCGTGCGGCTGCTCGTATAGCATCACATCAGGCTCACCACGCTGCCTACAATCGGCACCTGTGGTCGATGCTTTCTCAACTCCTAGCGTCGATGCCTGATACGGAGCAAACCAGACAAGCTGTTGCCCTCTCCGCTATAGGCCTGGAGCTGGCAAGACACCAGGCAAGGGCATCTTATGACGCCAGTGAGGTGGCTTCCAGGCTTGCGGGGACAGCGATCTGCATTAGGCAGACGGCATGGCTCCGTCTTTCAAGGTTGTCACCCCTGGCCCGGCGTAGGGTGATGCGCTCCGCCTTCCGGGGACCCGTCTCTTTTCCTCTAGAGCTGGAAACTTTGCAGGGGCTATCTCCGTCTCCGTCCTCGGGAGCACCTCCTAGCTCTTCTCCCCTTAGGCTTCTGTGAATTAGCCAGGGTCTTCCCCTTCTGTTTCTCACCAACAGGAGGCTGGGGGTCTTGTTCCCTCAGGGTCTTTACCCCTTCCCCCTCCTGGGGGAAGAGGAGCTTGGTACTCACCCAGGAAGTAATGAATGGTGAAGATTGACAAGGGAAGATATGAAAATTACGTACCTACCGTAATTCTTGATCTTCTCTTGTATCTTCACCATTCATTACTTACCCCTTCCACCTTCCCCTCAGTGGCCTCCTTCTGTGGCGTCTCCCCCTCCCGTCTCGTTCCTCCCTCTTGCTGAACCTAAAAAAAAAAATATATATAAAAAAAAAAAAAAAGGGACATCTCTCTATCCTTGCCTTTTTCCTTAAAAGTTTCCAGGAAAATTATTTACTCTAAGATTCGTGGGCTTTTGTTTCAGGAGTGCTGGGTCGTGAGTGAGCTACACGACTATCTCACTGCCATGTTCTCAGGCGAGGCACTCCTAGGGACCTTGCCTGACTCTGTCTGTGCAGTTTGGTCCCACAATATTCTGCTAATCAATTACTAAGCCCTAGAATCAACCCCCTTTCTTTTTTTTTGCAGAGCAAGAGGAACTGGTACGGATATTTCTTTCTCTCTTAAAACTGAGGGAACTCTCTCCGACTGCTGAAAGCAGCCCCTGGCTTCCCAGGTCATGTTTTTCCTCGTAAGCCTGTGAGTCGTACTCTGTCTTGAACCCCCCCTTTTTCAAGGGTACTTCTGAGGACAGTGTTGCAGGAAAAGCAGTGCCAACCATGACCGGTTCTTGCCAGTTTCAAGTCTCTCCTGCCTTGCCATAGCAAGTCCGATTGAGTTCCGTTATATTTCTTACAAACTGTCTTGAAAGGCTAAACTTTCTTTCTATACCCTTTGAGCAGCTCTTACACGCTGCCTGGGAATCAACCTTTTCCTAGCCGGGTGTCCTTCCAGAAGCAAGACCTGCTCTCGGGCCAGGAGCCCGCAGCTAGGATCAAGGACCATGGCATGTTGAGGTCAAAGACTATGCCCTCCTTAGTCTGTCTAGTGGGTTCGGTGAACCTTCTCTTCAGCACTACCAGTGGGGATTCTTGCCCCCTTATTAAATCGAGCCTTAAGCCTCTCAGCTAACTATGCTCGTTGGGCATTCTGGTCTCCTCAACATCCCATCTTTCTTCTTCTTCTTCTCTCTTCTTCATTCTTTCTCCTTCCCTTTTCTCTCTATCTGTTCCTCCTAGAGTTGCCCCGGTAAGGAGGCCCTGCGATCCCTAGGGCAGGAATACTGTCTCCTCTGTCTATTCTCCATCGGCTTATTCCTTTTTCAGTTTATTTTCCTTACTTTGCTATCCCTTGGCTATCTTGCCTCGCTTTCTCTTTTTTCCACAATATAATTTTTTGCCTCTCCGGCTCACAGAACTGAGTTGGAGGAGGTCAGTAACTACTAGCGCCCCTCGGCGCATGAGGCGCGTCGGTCTCGAGGCGGCGCCGCTAGAGCTAGCTTTTAAAAAAAAAAAAAACTCCTCGGTAGTGCGCGCCTCCGGCTTACACCAGTAGTAATGAATGGTGAAGATACAGAGAAGATCAAAATTACGGTAGGTACGTAATTTTCATTTTTTGCAGCCCCAGACAATCACCAACTTCCCTTTTTTTGCTGCAGGCCCCCAGTGTTGGGCTCAGTCCCTCTGGATGCCTTCCTTCTCAGTTGGGAAGGGAAGTTTCTCTATGCCTTTCCCCCCTTCCCTCTTCTATTCAGGGTGCTAGTCAAAATCAGATCTCAACCCTGCAAGATGATCCTGATTGCTCCAGATTCTGCCAGACAGCCCTGGTACCCACTCCTTATGTCCTTAGCAGTCCACCTTCCCCTGTGTCTTCCCAGGAATCACAACCTGTTAACCTGTGCTCAAGGGAGAGTTTGGTACTCGAATCTCAAATCTCTCAATCTCAAGGCCTGGCTCTTGAAGAGTTAGAGTTTGCTGATTTGCATCTCTCTCTAGGTGTTCTGGATATTCTAAAGGCTTCTCGAAAGCCTTCCACCAGAAAGACTTACAACTCCAAATAGAAAAAGTTTACTGTTTGGTGCTCTGGTAAGCATATTTCTCCAGAGTCTGATGGGTTGTCTACAGTCCTGGACTATATGGTTCATCTCAATAGCTTGGGACTCAGACCAGCTACACTTAGAGTGCATCTGGCAGCTGTCTCTGCCTTCTTGTCAGCAGGCAAGCCCTCTTCCCTTTCAGCTCATCCTGTATTCTGTAAATTCTTCAAGGGATTGCTGCATACCAATCCTCCCTTCAGGGACCCTGCCCCTGCTTGGGACCTTAATGTTTGCATTGCTCAGCTTATGCAACCCCCCTTTTGAGCCTTTGTCCTCAGCAGAGCTTAAGTACTTGACTTGGAAAACTGTGTTCTTGGTAGCCATTACTTCTGCCAGACACATAAGTGAGTTACAGGCCCAGTCAGTGGAGCCTGATTTTATCTCTTTCCATAGAGATAAGGTGGTCCTCAGGACTAATAGGAAGTTTTTGCCTAAGGTGGTTTCAGATTTCCACCTTAATCAGTCTATGTCTCTTCCTGTTTTCTTCACTGACCATTCCTCCTCTGGGGAGAGGAGGCTACACAGCCTGGATGTGAAAAGGGCCCTTAGCTACTACATAGAGTGCACCAAGGGTGACAGGTTTGACTCCCTCCAATTGTTCCTCACGTGTGGTGAGGTTGGTAAGAGAAAACCTGCCACTAAGAGATCTATTGCCAGGTGGATTGTCTCTTGTATACAGTTTTGCTATGAAAAGTTAGGTAGAATCCCACCCTCAGGCCTGAGGGCTCACTCTACTAGAGGTACAGCTGCTTCCAGGGATATTCCTATCTTAGAGATTTGTCAAGCAGCCACATGGAAAACAGTACATACTTTCACCAAGCATTACTCTCTGGATATCAGGCTAGGTGATGCTTGGTTTACTTTAACAATGTTTCAGAGCCTGTTCCCAAAGTAGGTTCTGTCCCTCCTCCATGGAGGTACTGCTTGGTAGTCTGCAATAGTCAGAATACAGCAAGACTTCATGTTGTTTGAAGAAAAATTACTCACCTTAGTAATGTTGTTTCTTCTAATGGAGTCTTGCTGTATTCTGACTCCTCTCCCGCCACCTCCCCTCTCAGAACCTGGGTTTTGGGATGTGGGTGGGCAGGAACAGTGTTGGCACCGTAGAGGTGCCCCTTTTCTCACCCTCTTATTTTTGGGTGTGTGTTGTGTTTTGTTTTTGGGTTTCCTGACTTGAGTCTTTGCCTTAGAACCAAAAAATCTTTTTATTAAATTTAGTTGCCAGTTGGCTAGGGTGAGTTTACAGTTTCCACACAGGACTCCCAGTGAGTATAGCTCGTAAAGATCTGGTGGTTTGGGTTCAAACAACAACAGACAGAGTCTCAACCGAGCTCGAGCTCAGCGTTCCATGCCTTGCATGGAAAGTTAACTCTTTTCTCTCCGGGGCAGTTCAAAGGTTGGATATCACTGCAATAGTCAAAATACAGCAAGACTTCATTAGAAGAAGCAACATTACTAAGGTGAGTAATTTTTCTTTTCTGTTACTTGAAATCCTAGAATCCCCTGCAGCTGACGTCTGAGGAGGGCTGCAGCAGTGGGAGATTCAGTAGCCTGCAGTGTATTTTAGTTTTGTAAGCTCTGATCAGATGTTTGCCAGTCCCACTGTTTTCTCAGGCTGAAGTACTGTCCTCTGGGACTATGCTATGCCAAGGGCTCTAGACAGGATTTTTTGGGATGAGTACCTGTACTCCTCATTTTGAAAGTGAGGTGAGTAAAATGAAATTCAGATGTGTACAAATGTCTTGCTAGAGTAGACTCAGGAGTACGTTTAGTTAAAAAAATATTGTTTTCCTAGATAAGAATATCAGGTGCCAACAATGCTCCAAATAATGTTGGCAGGTAGGAATTTACTTACCAGTTTTAAAACATAGTGATTAAAACAAAAGTGGGATGCATACACGTGCTGTAAATCAGGTAAACAGCTGTTCCTTTTGAATCACCAGTTATGTTATGAAGCACTATTCTTTGGCGTGTGGAATATTTACAAATGTTGAGTGAGTACTGGTACTCATTAAAAAAATTTCTGAAGAGTATTTCCTCAAATGAGGTGAGTAAAATAGGCCGCTACACACCTTATCTGGAGCCCAGGCTATGCCAGTAAGTCAAGTTTAGTAGCGGAGTCTAGTCATCGGGGGCTGGCATGGGGAAAAAGGATCTATCAAGCTGACCATAGTCCAGAACGGCCTGGGGATCCTTAGAAACCAAGTCTCGGGGAAGGCACAGCATGCTTAGAGGAGGTGGAGGTATGTTTGGGTAGAAGGTGACTGACAGAGTTAGAGAGGTCAGTCTGAACGGGATTAACAGGTTGGAAGGCTGAGGGGGAAAAATACAGGATAAAAAAATTCAGATAACCTCAAGATCTGCTAAACCTATGAGTGGCAGGTTGAAGGGCAAATTTAAAAACTACAAAAGACTACATCATGCTCACTGAATAGGTTGCATACCGTGGGCAGCCTGACATTGAGAGAGTACTGGAGATGCACAAAAAAGATCTGATTTAGTTGCTGCTTTTTTAATAGCTCTATTCATGTGGGCTCTGGTTCAAACCTTAAGCAAGAGAAGATCTCCAGTTAGCATTAAAATACCCCTCTAGGTTGGTATCCAGATAGATGTCCATGTAATCAATTAAATTAAAAAGATGAATAAATTAAATTTTGAGTGTTATGCTAGGCAGATAATAAAAACATCACACCAGAGTTTGTCTAGGTAATTTGCATTTAAAATAACATAACTAATAGGGTTCGCTGTAGAGCAGGATTTTATAAAAGTATATTTCAAAGCATTGTGTACACATAAGGCCTTATCCCCTCCATCTCTATTCCTGTCGGAGCAGAACACAGAATAATTTGGTGTACTGACATCTGAATCTGGTATAACATAGAAACATAGAATTTGATGGCAGATAAGGACCGCTTGGCCCACCTAGTCTGCCCATTTTCCTACCTAACAGATAAGCTGCAGATCCTAGTTAACCAACAGCTTACTTCCTCCTACCCCCCACTAGGACTGTCTTATGCCTGTCCCATGCATTCTTGAATTCCCCACTGTTCTTGACTCCACGACCTCCTCAGGGAGGCTGTTCCATGCATCCACAACCCTCTCTGTGAAAAAATACTTCCTCACATTACCTCTGAGCCGTCCCCTCTATCTTCAAATTGTGCCCCCTTGTTCTTGCACATCTCTTTTTCTGAAGGATGCTACCCTCTTGGACTTTGTTGATTCCCTTGAGGTACTTGAAAGTTTCTATCATGTCCCCTCTCTCCCTTCTTTCCTCAGGGGTATACATATTAAGCTCCTTTAGTCTTTCTTCAGTATGTCTTCTGGTGCAGACCCTGCACCATTTGGATGCCCTCCTCTGGACAGCCTCCACTCTGTCTATGTCTTTGCGAGATGGGGTCTCCAGAACTGCACACAGTACTCCAGATGGGGTCTCACTAACTGTCTGTACAGAGGGATAACAACTTCCTGTTTTCTACTATTGATGACTCTTCCTATGCATCCCAGTATCCCCCCAGCCTTCCTCACATTGCTTGCCCACCTTTAGGTCATCTGATATAATTACCCCCAGGTCCCTTTCCATTTTTACTGTTGTCAGTATCTCACCCCTCATTGTGTACGCTTCCCCTGGGTTTTTGTTTCCCATGTGCATTATCTTGCACTTCTTTGCATTGAATCTGAGCTGCCATACATCTGACCATTCCTCCAACCTTGCCAAGTCCCTTCTCATCCTTTCCACTCCATCTTGTGTATCAACCCTGTTGCAGGTCTTTGTGTCGTCTGCAAAGAGACATACTTTTCCTTCCAGTTCCTCTGCAATGTCACTTATAAAGACATTAAAAAGGACCGGTCCCAGTACTGAACCCTGCGGTACCCCGCTAGGAACCCTCCTTTCAAACAACATGAAGTCTTGCTATATTATGACTTCTTTTAGTTAGCCGCAGCACTTGAACTGCCCCGGAGAGGAAAGAGTTAACTCCATAATGAATGGAGTTCTCAGCGTAAGCGCTTTACTGAAAGCTCTATCTGGCTAGTTTCAAACTGAAACTGTCAGATTCTTTCTCGCCTCACTGAACAGTCGCTCCGGAGATCTCTCCTTCAGCTCGGTTCATTTCTCGGTTAAAACAAGTAATTCTCGGTTTAAATAAACCGGAAAAGTATTTATTTTACAGCGTTTGGTTCAGAGCTCTATCTGGTAAACCGTAAGTACAGGTCTTTTAGTCTGTGTGGAAAATATATTTATCGGTTCGGTTTTGAACCGATCGGTTTGGTTAAAAAGACGTTTTAAAGTATTGTATGGACATTTAGAGTGCGGTTCCCGGTTCTTATCGGTTCTAAAAAAACGAACTTTTTAATTTGGTTTTCAAATACCCGTGACACGGTTAGGAACCGATAAGGGTGTCTTGCCTGGCACTGCCATTAAAAGGGCAAGTTTTGGTTAGGCTGGCATTATGTCTGAGAAACCCAAAAGAAAAACCGGGCCCACTGGGTTTCAACACTGTGATGCTTGTGGGGAAGCCTTTGCCAAGGCTGACCCACACACCACATGTGTTTATTGTCTGGGGTTTGACCACCTCCAGTCAGACTGCTAGATTTGCAAGAATTTTCCTGCAGCCACCCTGGAAAAAAGATTGGGCAGGCTCAGGGAACGAGAGGCCAATAAGTCCGCTGACCCGGATGGCCAGCCCGGTCCAGTGCCCACTGGACCAGAGGGGTGCCCTCTGACCAGGGCGAGACTTCCTGGGCAAAGAAAAGCTGGTTCTGAGGAACCAGCCCCAGTAAAAGTCTAAAAAATCAGCAGGTCTGGAGTACAAAATTGCCTCTCCAACTGCTGCAGAGATAACAAAAGCCATACAAATTGTCCAGTCACTGTCTCAGGGACCGTCCAACCACCACTAGCTGGTAAAGGTTGGTTCGTCCGTCCCAGTGGTTCAGGAGTATGATGTTGAAGAATTTTATGAACCACAGGAGGGAGGAAGGATTATGAGCAGTATGTATGTGGCTGGGAGGGTCTGGATGTGCCCATTGGAACGGACATCTCTCCAGACAGACCATTGGAATCTCCCCTATGCTGTCTGAGTCCCCATCTCATTTTATTTTTTATAAGAAAGTTGCTGAAACCCTCCAGCTTCCCTTAGAAGAGGCTGTGGATGAGCAAGAGGAGCCTGATTATGTTGAGATTTTGGATATTCCAGAGTCTAGGAAATTGTCTATTCCTTTGCATAAGTCATTTAGGAAGCAAACAATGAAAATTTTAAAAAATCCAAATTCTCTGCCTCTTGTCGATAAAAAGATGGACAGGAGGTATGCTTTATCAGGCCCTGATACAGACTTCCTTTCTGAGCAGTGTAGTCATGTAGGAGTGGTACAGGCTGCAGCCTGTGACAGAGCTAACATTCCCTGGCTTCATCCTCCTGATAAAGATTCTAGGAAGATTGATGCCATGGCAAAAAGCAGTATATGGCAGCCTCTTTGGGACTCAGGCAGGCAAATTATATGGCTTATGTAGCTAGATATCAGAAATCTAGATGGGATACAGTTATGCAGTTAGCCAAGCAGGCCCATGGCCAGCTGGCTAGTGATGGAACAGGTGGCTGCTGATGGCATTGAAGCCTCTAAAGTTCAATTTCATGCTGCTGTTGATGTTAATGATGTTTCCTCTAGGGTCATGGCCACTTCTGTAGCTTTCCGTAGGTTGACATGGCTCAGGTGCACTAATCTGTCACAGGACACTCAGTCAAAAGCTATGGATTTTCCTGTGGTAGGAAATTCTCTGTTTGGGAGCAGACAGAGAACTATATGAAAAAGATGGATGAATACAGAACTACCTACAAAGTGCCCAGGCCAAGGAGGCGGCATGCCACTCCACAGAGGCACACGCCCAGAGGTGAGGGCAGGCCTTTCCACAGGCCTTTTTATCAATCCCAAGCTTCCTCTGCTTATGCTCAGAGGGTTTTCAGAGGCAAGAGGCAGGCAGGCGCAGGCAACCGTCCCCTCCCTCAGCTCAAGGCATCTGCCAAGCAGGCACCCTGATGGGGTGCCCGGGCCACGTTCTCCTGTACCAGTAGGGGCAGATTGGCTTGCTTCAGTCAGAACTGGGTGTCCGTAACCTCCGACAAATGGGTTCTGGAAGTGGTAAGCCAGGGTCTGGTTCCTCAGCTTCAAACATTTTCCAAAGATGAGGGCCAGACACTTCCACCTGCAAGCCCCCTAGAGGCCCTCAGTCCCTGAGGCAGAGGTCTCTGCCCTGTTAAAGTGCAAAGCAGTGGAAAGGGTTCCTTTCACCAGGGCAAGGGTCTGTACTCCAGATACTTCCTTACACCAAAAAGACAGGAGAATGCGGCCCATCCTAGACTTAAGGTATTTGAACAAACACCTTTTTGAAACCAAAGTTCAAAATGTTAACTTTGGCATGATTTTGCCCTCACTGAGGCCAGGGGGACTGGCTAGCCTCCCTGGACCTCAAGGATGCTTATTTTCATGTCTTAATCAGGCCTTCTCACCGAAAAGTACCTCAGGTTGAACTGCCCTCAGGCCACTATCAGTTCAGGGCAATGACCTTGGTCTTACCTCTGCTCAAAGGGTATTCACAAAATGTCTAGCCATGGCAGTGGCTCATTTAAGAAGGCGAAGGGTTGCTGTTTTCCCTACCTGGACGACTGGCTCATTGCTGGACAGTCTCCAGAACAGGTGAAATCCACTTGCAAATCACCCAGCAGCTTCTCACCTCCCTGGGATTCTGCTAAACCTACCAAAGTCAGTTCTAGAACCAGTTCAGGTACTTACTTTCATAGGTGCGAATTGAACACAAAAGCTGGCCAGGGCCTTCCTCCCTTGGAAAGGGTAGAAGTTGATCGCCCTGGCCTCCTCTTTCACCCTGCAGGTCTCTCGACCAGCAAGACACTTTTTGCAGCTTCTAGGGCACATGGCTGCCTCCACAGCTGTAGTGCAGGGAGCAAGATTCCAGATGAGAGACATTCAGTTTCATTTGAGGGCCTATTGGTCCCAAAGGAGGGACCCCCTTGCCAAACTGGTTCCTGTGACCCGAACTCTGATCCTAGCTCTTCAGTGGTGGCAGGATCAGAGCAATTTAAGACAGGGGGTCCCCTTCATTCCCATTTCCCACTCCCTCACCCTCACTACGGATGCCTCCCTCCTGGGGTGGGGAGCACACTTGGGCGACCTCTCCACACAGGGAGTGTGGTCCCCTCAGGAATCTCTGCTCCACATCAACTTGCTGGAACTCAGAGCTGTCCTTTTAGCTCTTCAAGCTTTTCTGCATCTGTCCAGAACAAAGTAGTCCAGGTCAGAACAGACAATACCACAACAATGTGGTACATCAACAAGCAAGGGGCACTCGTCGTCCGGCCCTGTGCACCGGGCAATGAAGTTGTGGTCTCTGGCCTACTCCTGAACACTTCTCTAATAGCAGTTCATCTGCCAGGGAAGGACAATGTCCTAGCGGATGCCCTCAGCAGGATTTCTCAGGGCCATCACGAATGGTCCCTGAATCCCCGAGTGCTGAGAACAGTCTTTGCCAGATGGGGCACCCCTCAGATAGATCTTTTTGCAGCCCCAGACAACCACCAACTTCCACTGTTCTGCTGCAGGCCCCCAGTGATGGGCTCAGTCCCCCTGGATGCCCTTCTGTTGGATTGGGAAGGGAAGTTCCTGTATGCCTTCCCCCTTCCTCTTCTTTTCAAGGTGTTAGTAAAAATCAGATCCCAACCTTGCAAAGTGATTCTGATTGCACCAGGCTGGGCCAGGAAACCCTGGTACCCACTCCTGCTATCACTGACAGTCCACCTTCCCCTGTGCCTTCCCAGGATTCACAATCTGCTGACCTGTGCCCAGGGAGAGTAGGTATCCGAACCTCAAATCCCTCAACCTCAAGGCTTGGCTCTTGAAGAGTTAGAATTTGCTGATTTACACCTTTCTCAAGGTGTCCTTGATATTTTAAGGCCTCTAGGAAGCCTTCCACTAGAGCCACTTATAATTCCAAGTGAAAAGGTTTTCCATCTGGTGTTCTGATAAGCATATTGTCCCAGAATCTGCTGATTTGCCCACTTTGCTGGACTACATGGTCCATCTTAATTCTTTGGGCCTCAGGCCAGCTACCTTAAGAGTCCACTTGGCAGCTGTCTTGCTTTTATCTCAGCAGGAAAGCCTTCCTCCTTTCTTCTCACCCTGTGTTTTCCAAGTTTTTAAGGGTTACTTCATACTAACCCTCCTTTTCGGGACCCAGCCCTGCTGGGACCTTAATGTTTGCATTGCTCAGTTAATGCAACCCCTTTGAACCCCTGTCTCGGCAGACCTTAAGTTCTTAACTTGAAAACTGTATTTTTAGTGGCCATCACTTCTGCTAGACGTATAAGTGAGTTACAAGCCCTTTCAGTAGATAATGATTTTATTTCTTTTCACAGGGATAAGGTAGTCCTCAGGACTAACAGAAGTTTTTACCTAAAGTGGTTTGGATTCCATCTTAACCAATCCATCTCCTTCAGTATTTTTCACTGAGCACTCTTCCTCTGGTGAAAGGAGTTGCACAGTTTGGATGTTAAGAGGGCATTGAGTTATTATCTGAGACGCACCAAGGGTCACAGGTTGAATCCACCAACTCTTTCTCACCTATGGTGAGAGTCGGCAAGGAAAACCTGCCACTAAGAGGACAATTGCCAGGTGGATTGTCTCTTGTATCCAGTTTTGCTACCAAAAACTGGGTAGAGAACCCCCCTCAGGATTGAGGGCCCATTCTACCAGGGGTACAGCTGCATCTCTAGCGGCTGCTAGAGATATTCCTATTTTGGAAATCTGTCAAGCTGCAACCTGGAAAACAGTTCACACTTTCACCAAGCATTACTCCCTGGATATCCAGGCCAGGAGAGATACTCGGTGTGGCACAGCCGTGCTTCAGAGCCTATTCCGTAAGTAGGTTCTGGCCCTCCTCCATGGAGGTACTGCTGTGTAATCTGCAAGAAGTCATAATATAGCAAGACTTCATGTTGTTTGAAGAAAAAATTACTCACCTTAGTAATTGTTTTTCTTCTAATGGAGTCTTGCTATATTATGACCACCCCCCCAACCTGCCCCTCTCAGAACTTCTACTTGGGTAGGGTGTGGGCAAATTAGTGCAAGCACTGTGTCATGCCATTATAGGTGTTTTTCCCCTCTTTTCTTTTAGGATTGGGGAAATTAGGTACTACTGTTATTGATTTGTGTGTTGGCCCCCCTCCTGGACTTGAGTCTTTGGGGGGGGGTCTAGTAGTGCTTGTCAGGGGTGATATTTGTTGTTGTTGTTATTGTTAGTTGTTGTTGGCTAGTAGGTAGCCATTTGGCTAGCATAGGGTACTTCCACACAGACTTTTAGTGAGTGTTGGCTCTCGAAAGATCTGACAGTTTCAGTTTGAAACTAGCCAGATAGAGCTTTCAGTAAAGCGCTCGCGCTGAGAACTCCATTCATTATGGAGTTAACACTTTCCTCTCCGGGGCAGTTCAAGTGCTGTGGCTAACTGCAAGAAGTCATAATATAGCAAGACTCCATTAGAAGAAAAACAATTACTAAGGTGAGTAATTTTTTCTTCTTCACTGTGTACTCCATTTACTACTACCTTTTGCGTCCTGTTGTCTAGCCAATTTTTTATCCAGGCTACCACCTTGGGACCCACTTCAAGGCTGGCTAACTTGTGTATTAATCTTTTGTGTGGGACTGTATCAAATGCCTTGCTAAAATCTAAGTAGGCCATGTCCACAGCCCCTCCCTGGTCTACTACTTTGGTCACCCAGTCAAAGAAATCTATTAGATTCGTCTGACACGAACTTCCCATCGTGAATCCATGCTGCCTTGGGTGCTGTGCCCCACTGGCCTCTAGGTACTCAACAATTCTTTCCTTCAGAAGTTATTCCATCATTTTTCCTACCACTGAGGTCAAATTAACTGGTCTGTAGTTTCCTGCCTCTGTCCTGCTCCCACTTTTGTAAAGAGGAATCACATCTGCCCTCCTCCAGTCCTTCGGTACCACCCCATCCTCCCATGATTTGTTAAAGAGAGTAGTCAGCGGTGTCAGTAGTTCTACCCTTAGTTCTTTTAGAATTCTTGGGTGAATCCCATCAGGCCCCATTGCTTTGTCCACCTTCAATTTTATTAGTTCTTTCAGAACCCATTCTTCTGTAAATGGACTGGTATCGACCCTCGTCTTCAGAGTGTTTCTCTTGTTTGGTTTAGGTACCTCCCCCTCCTCTTCCTCTGTGAATACTGAGCAGAAATATTCATTCAGTATCCCTGCTTTTTCACTGTCACCCTCTACCCACATTCCCTCCCCTTTATTAAGCCTCAGTATCCCTCCTCTGGTCTTTCTTCATCCCTAATGTACCTATAAAAGGTCTTATCCCCCTTCTTAACAGAATTGGCTATCCTTTCCTCGGTTTGGGCCTTTGCTATTCTGACTGCCTTCCCAGCCTCTTTCTGCTTTAACTGATAAAGTTCTCTGTCCTGCTCCTTCTGTGTTTCCTTATATTTCCTGAATGCTATCCTTTTCTCCTTAATCTTCCCTTCCACCGCTTTTGAGAACCGTAGCGTTTTTTTCCTTCGTTGAGTTTTATTGATTTGCTTTACACAAAGGCTTGTTGCCTCTGTGATGGCTGTTTTGATTACTCCCCATTGTTCCTCCACCCCTCCTTCTTGCCTGTCTGCTAGTGCTTTTCTTAGGCACTCTCTCGTTTTCCCAAAGTCAGCCCTCCTAAAGTCCAATACTCTTGCTTTTGTATGGCTTGATTGTATGGCTGTGTTTATCGTGAACCACGCTGTTTGGTAGTCGCTTGTTCCCAGATGGCTACCCACTTCTAAATCTGAGATTCTTTCTCCGTCCCCATTTGAGAGTACCAGGTCTAAGACTGCTCCCTCCCGAGTGGGTTCCAATACTAGCTGTCTGAGGCATGCCCCCTGTAGGGCATCAAGAATGACTCTGCTCTTGGATGTGCCTGCAGCAAAGGTGCTCCAGTTAACATCTGGCATATTCAGGTCCCCCATCAACAATATCTCCCCTTTTTCTGCCATTCTAAGAAAGCCTTCTATCATTTCCCTGTCCATTCCCCTCCCCCTGAGATGGGGGTCTGTATACAACCCCCATGTGGATTGTGGTGCCATTTCCTGTCTCCAGGGTGACCCAGAGTGCCTCATCTGCTCCCTGTTTACTCTCTAGTTCTGTTGCTTTGATCCCTTCCTTTACATAGAGAGCTACTCCTCCTCCTCTTTTACCCTCCTGTAAATTTTGTATCCTGGTATGTTGACATCCCAGTCATGGTTCTCTGTGTACCATGTTTCTGTGACTGCCACAATATCCAGGCAACCCTCTTCCATCAAGGCTACTAGTTCAGGGAGCTAGTTACGCAGACTATGGGCATTGGTACTCATTACCCTCCACTTTTTGATAGTGTTACCCCTTTTAGCCCCATTCCTGTCCTTACTGTCTTTGCCCTATTTTTACATTTACCTCTGTTCTGCTCCCTAATAACTTCTCTACCTTGGTGTTTACCTCACTAATCACCATGTTTTGTATAGAAGGGTCAAGCCATGTTTCAGTAAATGCTAAAATGGAGAGGGGATGCAGCTGGCCCAGGACAAAATCTGTTCCCGCTTAGATAAGTAACTTTTGAACATAAAGCATGATAAATCCCAAATTAATTGGGAGAGGGCAGGATTCAGTTCTAACATCTCTCCTGATTAATAGCATGCATGCTTCCCAGCAGATTTGGCTTAGCATCTCTGGTAACTAATAGACCCTGCTGAGGGTAGGGAATATGCAGGATGGTATAAGGTCAGGAGATAGCTAAGATAGGTAGGACCCAAACTGTTAAGGCTTTATTGTCATGAAAATATTTTAACTGTCTTTCTTTCTTTCACTCTAGGAACTTGTGAAAACTGTGAGCTGTGGGGGGAATTATCTTCTAAACATTGGACCCACAAAAGAGGGTACAGTCATTCCTGAGTTTGAGAAGACCTTGTTGGACATTGGGACATGGCTGGATGTCAACGGAGAGGCCATTTATGCTTCAAAACCATGGAGAGCTCAGAATGATACCATCACACCTGGAGTTTGGTAGGCCATGGTTCTCATGTCTTGTCCACTGATTTTTAGGATAGTAATTTATACTGCATTTCTCTTCTGGAAACAGATGCAGTTCAGAAAGCAGGGCTAGAAATTAATGGCAGTCTTCCCTGCTTTGCATACCAGTTTTCAAAGTGGAATACAGTTTTCAACTTCTCCATGCCACCTTTCTGCGACTTTAATCTGTAGCACATCTTAATTGGATAGGCAGAAAACCAGATCTTAAGACTGAATACCAAATTTGGGATTTTCCACACCAAGTTATATTCTTAATTTTGTACCCTTGGAAACCCTTCCCAACTTTTCGCCATTTTATTAACACAGTTTTTAAAAGCATATGGTCCCCATATTCAAACCATTTTTAGAATCTGGGGGGTCAAATTATTTCTACCACTGATGCAGTGGCTGCAGACTTGATAGACGAATTCTCCATCAGTATTTTCATGTGTTCATTGGCTTGGCGCTAAAATGAATAGCACCATGCTAATGTGATATAGCATGACTGACAACCTGTTAACATGGCCACCTGCTGTATTGAAAAGTACACTTAGCATGACACTAAATGGTTGGTGCTGTCACTCTGAATATACCACCGTGCCCATACAGATGAGGTGAACCTCTTGCATACAGGGAGCAGTAGTATATTGGAAAGATATTGGAAGCTCTAAAAGTCTGCTGTAACAGCACTATTCGGTGCTGCCAAAACATCATTCTTATCGCTGTGCACAGTGGTGCATGACCCCCATCTTCCCACCTGAATCCCTGTGTGTAAAGTTCTAACTACCTGGTAGTCCAGTGGTATATCCTTCCACCCTGATTCCCATTTTAAGTGTCAGCACCCTAGTAGTCCAGTGGTACCCACCTTCCACTCCAATCCCCGGTGTGTAAAGATGTAAATCCATGATAATCCTCTGGTACCCCTCTCACACCCCAATCCCCTTTGTGTAAAGATGTAAATACCTGGAAGTCCAGTGGTACCCCCTTCTACCCTGATCATTGCTGTAAAACAAGGCTGTCCTCCATGGCCCACCCACTTAACACCCACCACCAGAACCCTCCGGCTGGTACCTGACTCACCTGAATAACCCCACTGCCATCAACAAGCATAGTAGTGCATGATTACCAGTACAGACCCTCCTCTCACCATCTCTGCTGGCCATCATCTGAATGGCAGGTACTGCGCAAGTGTGTACTTTAGAAACGTATGCCTGGACCTCCTGCCATGAAAGAAAGAACCATGGGGGCTGCGCAGTGGCAGAATTTATGGAGGACTGGCTGGACAGTGTCTGGAAACGGCTTGAAGGTGTACAGTGAGGCTGGATGGGTTAATAACTTACATAAGATAACAATGACCCTTCTGTTATCCTTTTATTGTAATGACATAAGTTGAGGGACTGTGATACCACCATACTGATGAACACAGTGGACATCACATGCCAGATTCTGTTGGAAAAAAATTAATTGTTGGCTGGCCTATCAGCGCAGTGGTAAGGCTACCACTCTGATGCTGGTAACCTGTGTTCAGGAATGAACCAGTGTTGTCAGGGGCTGGACAGGGGGAAGGAGGTTCCAGCGTCCTAGAGGACATTGTCTTCCGGGGAAGAATGGCAGCTGGCTCCACTGTGATACTGCTACCTGGGTGACCACAGATGGTAGTGCAGTTGGAGCAGCTTCATAATGGAGGGTTCAATGCCAGCTGGTGCTGCACAACACATGTTTGCATGTATGGGCATGGGAGCAGAAAGTGTGAAAATAAACCCCTGGTCAGAGCAAGATGGTTTGTGGCACCCTGCAGGTCCTGCACTTTTGTCTTCTAAGCTGGATCCATTTTGTGGCAGTGGTTAAGGAACCCTGTCACTCGTGCCTGGGGAGGCAAGCCATGGAAGAATATGGAGTGATGGTAAACCCGAGGAAAGCAGGGTGATGATGCTGGGGCATGGTCAGGGAGATAAAGAAAATAACATGAAAAAAAGAATAATAAAAGGATCACTGTCCACCAATTACCCCACCCCAAAATGACAGTCCAAGAAATAATAAGGGAGGAATCTTGGTTTTCTTTTCTTCAGTTGTTAGGTAATGGTCCACCACCCAACATGCCTATTCAGAAACTGAAACAAAAAGAATGTCATATTTATTCAAACTTAGCAGAGATCAAGCAACTGGCACAACAAGTTCAGGTGAGTGCAATGCAGAGAGACCAGCAGCAGCAGGAGTTTATGAAGCAGGTGCCACACAACACAGAAAGAAGATGTGCTCCAGGTCACAGGAAATCCAGTTGCTATAGGACCCCACCCCATGCTAACAAAAATGGACCTTGAGAATGACCCTGAGGACTACCTTATGATTTTTGAGAGAATTGCCAGTACAACTGCCTGGCCACAAGAAAGTTGGGCTGTTCACATTTCATCGTACCCGACTGGAGATGCCCAAGCACTTTTGCACATTGGGTTTCAAGGTTGGAATACGATCTAGAGTGCTCACACAAAAAATACAAGATTTGCCTACTGAATGGTTAAAACCAGAGGCACATACTGAAGAGAGTATGGATTTGATTGTATTGGAGAAGTTTGGAATATTTTACCAGATCGAGTCAGTGACTGGGTAAGCTGACATGAGCAGACCACTAAGGCTGCAGCAGTGAGAATCACAGAACATTACCTGAAAGCTGGAAGACCAGAGGTTGCTAAGAACCTCTGGCAGTGACCCTAAGGAGAAGATCCCCAGAGAAGAGAGAAGAAAGGACTTCGGGGGGATGGGAACAGATGTGCTGGAATAGGCACAGTAAGTGGACAAGTGGGAAAATATTGCTTACCCCTCCACTTCAAAGAAAAAAAAAAAGTATAATCACTGGGCCTGATGTAATTCCCACAGTCACAAGACCCCGCTCCCCAAAGACCCATATGGGGGGTGGGGGACACAGATCTGATTCTAACATTGTATGTTTTCATTGTGGTAAAATGGGGCATGTTAATATGTTTTGTGACCGCATGGACTGTGATTTTGCAGAATGCATGACTACCGCCCACACACCCAAGTCCCAGGCCAAAAACCCATATACAATAACAGTGTAAGTGGGGAACCAAACAGTTGTAGATCTTACTTCGAGATACAGCTCTTGCAGCAGGTTACACCATTAGGACTGAAGTCGGCAGGCGTCAGGACCCCACAGAAATTTTCTAGCTAGCAGTCTTCAGCGGGGACCGCCTCCGACATCGGTCCCGCCCCCGACGTCAGGCGTAGTACATAAGGAGGCGGTCCCCCCATAATCCTCGGTTCTTTTCCCGCCATCGACATCGCAAGTATCAGCCTCTCGGTCCCTTTTCTAGCGTGCGACAACCTTTAGAGCTACGACGATTTTGTCTTCCTTCGAGACTCTGGATTCAACTGATGTCCTCTCCAAATACTTCTCTGGAGGGTCACCAATCGAAGTGTGCCCGTGGCAAACAGACGCCCTTCAAGGATCCACACTCGGCCTGCGTGCGCTGCCTGGCCCGGAACATGACACCAAGGCCTGCTCCTTCTGCCAGGGCTTCAACAGTCGCACCAGGATCCGCCGCCAGAAGGCCCTTCAAGCATTTCTCTTAGAGGAGAAACTGAAAACTATGGACAAGGACCTTCCTCCAGGGGGGAGTCGTCGGGTAAAACCCACAAGCACCGGGATAAACACCGGGAAAAGGAAAGGCCCACGTCTCCTGCAAGGGCCTCGACTGGCTCTGGCTCGCTGACTGGACCGCCTCCTCCTTCCAGGGCTCAATCGCAACCTCCCTCGTTCATGTCAGATCCTCCAGTGGCTCCCCTTCAGACAACATGAAGTCTTGCTCTATTCTGACTATTGCAGTGATCTCCAACCTTTGAACTGCCCGGAGAGGAAAGAGTTAACTTTCCATGCAAGGCATGGAACACTGAGCTCGAGCTCGGTTGAGCCTCTGTCTGCTGTTGTTTGAACCCCAATCGCCAGATTCTTTACTCCGCCTCACTGAACAGTCGCTCCGGAGATTTCTCCTTCGCTCCGTTCAAAAAGTCGGTTGAAGTGTCATTTTTTTCTCTCGGTTTCAACCGAATTTCTACAATCTAACCTGTCGGTTAAGTCTCTGTCTGTGGTACCGTGAGTACTAGATAGGTTTATATATTAGTTTTCTGTGTGGAACTTGTAAACATTGGATTGGTTCGGTTTGAACTGATCAGGTTTGTGAAAAAGGTTTTTCTGATTTATTAGAGTGCGGTTCTAAAAAAAAAAAACAGATTTCATTACGTCTTTTTCCAGGGCCCGTAACACGGTCTGCAATCGATAGGGGTGTCTTGCCTGGCGGATTGCTAAAAATAGGGTAAGTTTGGTTAGGACTGGCCATGTCTGAGAAACCCAAGAAAAAAACCGGGCCCACTGGGTTTCAGCACTGTAGTGTGTGTGGGGAAGCCTTTGCTAAGGCTGATCCCCACACCACCTGTGTTTGTTGTCTGGGGCTTGACCACCTCGATTCAGACTGCCAGATTTGCAAAAGTTTTCCCAAAGCTACCCTGGATAAAAGAGTAGGTAGACTGAGGCAAAGGGAGGCCGAGAAGTCCGCTGACCCGGATGGCCAGCCCGGTTCGGTTCTGACCGAACCAGAAGGAGTGCCCTTTGACCAGGGCGAGACTTCTTCCGGCAAAAGGAGAACCGACTCTGAGGAGTCTGTTCCGGTTAAAAGAAAAAGAAGGGATAAGTCAGCCGGTTTGGATCCACAAGTTCTTTCTCCGACCGCTGATGAAATAGCCAAAGCGATAAGGATTGTTCAATCGCTAAGTTCGGTTCCGACTGAACCGGCACCATCAGTTAGGGGCTCGGTTTGGTCGGTTCCCCCGGTTCCGGATTATAATTTAGAAGAATTTTATGAACCGGAGGAGGAGGGAAGAGTATGAAGATAGTGATGGTGATTATGAAAGTCTCGATATGCCCATTGACTCAGACATCTCCCCAGACAGACCTTCAGGTGTTTCTCCTCCTAGGCTTTCTGAGTCCCCTTCCCACTTTATGTTTTATAAAAAAAGTGGCTGAAACCCTCCAGCTTCCTATGGGAGAAGCAGTAGAGGATCAGGAGGAGCCTGATTTCGTTGAGATGATGGACATCCCAGAGTCCAGGAGATTGTCTATTCCCCTCCATAAGTCTTTTGGGAAGCAGACATTTAAAATTCTAAAAACTCCTAATTCCATACCTCCTGTTGACAGAAAAATGGACAAGAGGTATACTCTTTCAGGCTGAGATACGGAGTTCCTTTCCCAGCAATGCAGCCATGTTGGGGTAGTGCAGGCTGCTGCCCGTGATAAGGCAAATATACCCTTGGCTTCACACCCCCCAGATAAGGATTCCAGGAGGATTGATGCCATGGCAAAGAAACAGTACATGGCAGCATCTTTGGGACTCAGGCAGGCTAATTATATGGCCTACACAGCTAGATACCAGAAGTCCTGGTGGGACACTGTGATGGCTCTAGCTAAACAGGTCCCTGACCAGTTTGCCAGGGAGCTGGAGCGGGTGGCTGCAGATGGGATTGAGGCATCCAAGGTGCAGTTTCATGCTGCTGTGGACTCCAATGATGTTTCATCTAGAGTCATGGCTACATCTGTGGCCCTTCGAAGGATGGCTTGGCTCAGATGTACTAGCCTGTCGCAGGATACCCAGACTAAGGCCATGGATTTTCCCTGTCATTGGTAATTCTCTGTTTGGGGAGCAGATGGAGAACTACATGAAGAAAATGGACGAGTACAGGACCACCTACAGGAGTGCTCAGGCCAAAGAAAGGCAAGCCACTTCCCAGAGGCAGCATTCCAGGGGCAGGGGCAGGCCTTTTCATAGGCCTTTTTACCAAGCCCAGGCCTCCTCTTCTGCCTTTGCTCAGAGGGGGTTCTTTAAAGGGAGAGGCAGACAGGGTGTGAACAGGCCTGCTCCCACTCCTCAGCCTAAAGCCCCTGCCAAGCAGACACCCTGATGGGTCTGCCCAGGCCGATTCTCCACAACTTGAAAGGGGCAGGCTGGCTTACTTTGTCCAGGGACTGGAAGTCTTTAACATCAGACAAGTGGGTCCTGAAGTGGTAAGCCAGGACTGGTTCTCAGCTTCAAAAATTCCCAAGATGAGAACAAGTCCCTTTCACCTGCAAAATCCTTCAGAGGCCCTTGGCCACAGAGGAGATGTCTTCCCTCTTGGCTCTCAGAGCCATAGAAAGGGTTCCACCCTCACACGGGAAAAGGATTATACTCCAGGTACTTCCTAACCCCAAAGACAGGAGAATGGCGGCCATCCTGGATCTAAGATATTTAAACAAGCACCTTTTAAAGCCAAAATTCAAAATGGTGACTGGGAATGATTCTGCCCTCTAAGGCCATGGGTCTGGCTAGTCTCCTGGACCTCAAGGATGCCTGTTTCACATTCCCATCAGATGCTCCCAAGAAAGTACCTCGGTTCGAGAGTTGCCCTCAGGCCACTATCAATTCAGAGCAATGCCCTTTGGCTAACGTCAACCCCAAGGGTGTTCACAAAGTGCCTGGCAGTAGTGGTTGCTTTCCTAAGGAGAAGAAAGATCTCCGTCTTTCCATACCTGGACGACTGGCTCATAGTAGGTCAGCCTCCAGACCAAGTCAAGTCACATCTCCAGATAACTCAGCAATTGTGCACTTCCTTAGGGTTCCTCCTAAATCTCTCAAAGTCAGTTTTGGAACCAGTACAGCTCCTCACCTTTATAGGGGCAGAACTGGATACAATAAGGGCAAGAGCCTTCCTTCCCCTGGACATAGCAAGGACCCTCATGAAACTGGCCTCTTCTTTCACCCTTCAGGTGTCTTGACCAGCAAGGCACTTTCTGCAGCTCCTGGGTCACATGGCAGCCTCAACGGCAGTGGTCCAGGGAGCAAGGTTTCGGATGAGAGACATTCAGTTCCACTTAAGAGCCTTCTGGTCCCAGAGAAAGGATTCTCTGATCAAACTAGTCCCTGTGACTCAAACCCTGATCCAGGCTTTGCAATGGTGGCAGGATCAGGACAATCTAAGACAAGGAGTTCCTTTTGTCACTCAGTCTCATTCTCTAGTCCTTACCACAGATGCTTCCCTCTTGGGTTGGGGAGCCCACTTGGGGGATCTGACCACCCAAGGGCTGTGGTGACCTCAAGAATCTCTGCTTCACATCAGTCTCTTGGAACACAGAGCAGTGTTCTCTAGCACTGCAAGTTTTTCAAGTCTGTTCCAGAACAAAGTGAGTCCAGATCAGAACAGACAGTACCACCACAATGTGGTACATCAACAAGAAAGGACTACCGATTCTATGGCCTTGTGTGCAGAAAGCAATGTAGTTGTGGTCTCTGGGCCTATTCCCTGCAAACCCTCATGGCAGTGCACCTCCCAGGAAAGGCAATGTCCCGGCAGATGCTCTCAGCAGGATCTCTCAGGCCATCACTGCACGGTCCTCAGATCCCTGCTTTGAAGGTGATTTTCTTCAGATGGGCACCCACAGACAGATCTTTTGCAGCCCCAGACAATCACCACCTCTTTTTTTGCTGCAGACCCCAGTATTGGGCTCAGTCCCCTGGATGTCTAGTTCTCGGGTTGGGAAGGGAAGTTCTTGTATGCTTCCCCTTCCCTCTCCTGTTCAAGGTACTAGTCAAAATCGGGTCTCAAACCGCCAAAGTGATCTGATTGCTCCAGACTGGCCCAGACAGCTCCTGCAGCCTCTGTTGCTGTCCTTGACCAGTCCACCTCCCCTGCCTCTTCCCAGGAATTACAACCTGTTGACATCCTCTCAGGGAGGGTTTGGTACCCAGATCAAATCTCTCAATCTCAAGGCCTGGCTCTCAAGAGTTAGTTTGTGATCTACATCTCTCTTAAGGTGTTCTGGATATTCTAAAGGCTTCTTGGAAGCCTTCCACAGAAAAGACTTACAATTCCAAATGGAAGGTTCACTATTTGGTGCTCTGGTAAGCATACAGTATTTCTGCGGAGTCAGCTGGAGTTGCCTACAGTTCTGGACTATATGGTTCATCTCAATAGCCTGGAATCAGACTAGCAACTCTCAAGTGCATAGCAGCTGTTTCTGCTTTTTGTCAGTGGGTAGCCCTCTATCTTTCAGCTCATCCCATATTTTGTAAATTCTTCAAGGGATTGTTGCACACCAATCCTCCCTTGAGGGACCCTGCTCCTGCTTGAGACCTAAATGTTTTGCATTACTCAGCTTATGCAACTTCCTTCTGAACCTTTGTCCTCCAGCACAGAGCTTAAGTACCTGACTTGAAAACTGTGTACTAGCAAGCCATTACTTCTGCCAGACAGATCAGTGAGTTACAGGCCCCGTCAGTGGAGCCTGATTTTATCTCTTTCATACAGAGACAAGGTGGTCCTAAGAACTAATAGGAAGTTTTGCCAAGGTGGTCTCGGATTTCCACCTTAACCAGTCTATGTCTCTTCCTGCTTTCTACAGACCATTTCTCCTTTGGAGAGGAGGCCGCATAGCCTGGACGTGAAAAGGCCCTTAGGTACTACAGAGTGCAACAAGGTTGCAGGTTTGACTCCTCCAATTGTTCCCTCACTTATGGTGAGGTTGGTGAGGAAAACCTGCACACAAAAGATCTGTTGCCAGGTGAATTGTCTCATTGTATACAATTCTGCTGAAAAATTAGTAGGACTCCACCCTCAGGCCTGAGGCTCACTCTACTGAGGTACAGCTGCTTCCTGAAAGCCGCAAAGGATATTCCTATCTTAGAGATATGTCAAGCAGCCACCCGAAAACAGTCCATACTTTACCACATTACTCTCTGGATATCCAGGCTAGAGTGATGCTAGGTTCAACACAACAGTACTTCAGAGCCAGCCTGTTCCCAAAGTAGGTTCTGTCCCTCCTCCATGGAGGTGCTGCAGTGATAATCTGCAATAGTCAGAATACAAGACTGAATTTGTTGATAGAAAAATACTCACCTTAGTAATGTTGTTTCTTCTAATGGAGGTCTTGGTATTCTGACCTCCCCATCCCCTCTCAGAACCTGGTTTTGGGATGCAGGTGAGCCAGGAGCCAATGTTGGCACCCAAGGTGCCTCCTTTTCTCACCCTCTTTACTTTTGGGTGTGTGTTGTGTTTTGTTTTTGGCTTCCTGACTTGAGTCTTTGCTTTGAAAACAAAAACCTTGTTATTAAATTTGGTTGCCAGTTGGCTAGTGTGAGTTTATAGTTTCCATACAGGATGCCCAGTAGTATAGCCAAAAAGATCTAGCAGTTAGGTTCAAACAGCAGACAGAGGCTCAGCCAAGCTCGAGCTCAGCGTTCCATGCCTTGCATGGAAAGTTAACTCTTTCCTCTCCGGGGCAGTTCAAAGGTTGGAGATCACTGCAATAGTCAGAATACAGCATGACTCCATTAGAAGAAACAACATTACGAAGGTGAGTAATTTTTTCCTTTCTGCAGCCCCTGAAGAATTCCACGCCGTCGGCATCTTCTCCATCTAAGGCCTCGTCGAAGTCTGGGGAGCACCATAAATCTTCTTCCCGTCGGCAGGACTCCGACGCCAGGTCGGTTTCCCAGCCTCCGCGTGGGTCGGAACCGGTTCCTCCCAAGACCAAGACCTGATGTCCCTCAAGCGGACGTCGGACCAGCGTCTGCCAGGAAACGCAAACAGCGCTCCCAGGAGACAGCAACACCAAAACACCTGTCACGTCAGGCGCTTGCCTCTGAGGGCGCCGGGCCAGGGGACCGACTGGCTACCCAGAGGAGAGAGATCACCACTGCTGCTGACGCCAGCCTAGGACTCGCCGGAGGAGGATAACACACAGCCCGAGGACAGGTGGGTGACACCAGAGACACTGGACTCCATGGGAACCTTCCCGGAGCGGGAGACCCGGGGACCCGATGCCCGGCCCGGTGACCCAGGCCACGGTGCCCGGCCCGTCGTCAGGCATGAACGCGGGGAGGTAAAGGAATCTTTGCAACTACGGTGAGACACCATCAGAAAAAGATGTGTTCGCACACATCCTCCTCCTACTCCGCCTCCGCCTCCTCCTACTCCTTCACCACCTCCGCCCAAGGGGCCTGTAGGACAGTCGCCAACCCCCAAGGAACAAACACCACCTCCTCAGGGCAGATCCTCAGACAGGAAGACCTCCCTCCAGATCCACCTCAGGGTCACCCAGTCCCAAGGAGACCAGATGGCACCGTGCACCACGTCTGGGGAGGATTCCTAAGATCTGACACACCTCAGGGTGCTCAGATCTCCTTCTCCATCAGCATTCCCTCTCGACCCACCACGACTTATATAGGTCTCCTCATGACAATGCTCCTTCTTTCGCGGAGATCATGAGAGGCATCCAGCCAGGAATATGGGGTGGGATGCTGAAGAGCTTGACTATGAGAGGCAACGCTTGCCCGCTACCTTCGCAGAAAGACCCAAGCCTATGGTAGTGCCGCCTGGTAGATACACTTTGCGGACGTCACCAAGGCTGCCTGGAAACGTCCGCATTCCACTCCAGCAGTGCCGAAGAAGGCTGACCGCCTATAGAAGGCCCCTAGGGAGGACCAGTATCTGGCGAACCATCCTCTGGCTGACTCCCTGGTCATGACCGCTCGCAAAGACCTCAGCATTTGAGCACACAGCCACTGGACCAGGAATCCAAGCAATTGGATGTCCTGGGTAGGGGCACGTACGCGGCTGCGACTTGCGCCATCAGGTCACTGAATTACCTTACCCACATGATTCAATTCCAGACTGCACTGTGGGAACAGGGACAGGACCTGGTCAAGAAGATGCCCGATGGCGACCAAAAGGAGGAACTCTTGAGACTCCTCCGCACGGGTTCGGATGTGGGGACCCAGGTGCTCAGAGCCGCATATGATTCTGCGGACTCATCAGCCAGAGCTGCAGCCTCAGGTGTGTGTCTCCGAAGGCCCTCTTGGCTGCATGTCTCCGGTTTTACCCCGGACGTCCAGAAGAACATCTTAGACGTCCCTTACGGTGGCGAGGGTCTATTTGGGTGAGCCTCAGAAAATAATCACCCAAACTTCAGGACGCAGGGAAGGCAGTCAGATCTGTACAGGCCATGTACAGGTCTCGGCCCAGTTCCTTTCGTAGGAACCAGAGCCGATTCCGTGGCCGGCTACAAAGGCAACAGCCATGTTCTGGCCAACAGCAGAGGGGCACTTTCACCCACAAAGCCCAGGCCAAGTCATCCCCAGGCAGAGGCCAACGATTTGCAAAGTCGGCACAGCCTGCCGGATCGAACGCTGCCACAGCATGACTCCTACCCAGCCCCTGCCCCTCCTCAGGATCAACGGGAAAAGAAAGTCAGGGGTTGCATCGCACGCCACTTGCCAGGGTGGCAGTCGATCACCACTGACAGGTGGGTTCTGCAACTGGTCAAAAAAGGCCACTATATAGAATTTGTAGGCAGTCCACCCACAAGACCTCCCCTGCTTTCCCGATATTCGGGTCAGCATTCCCTGCTCATACAGCAGTAGGTGCTTGCGCTTCTGGAAAAAGAAGTCTTAGAGCATGTTCCAGTGAACCAGAGAGGACTAGGGTACTAATCTCACTTTTTCCTGGTTCCAAAGAAAACAGGAGACTTCAGTCCAGTACTGGACCTCAGCGACCTCAACTTGTCAGTCATTTACAAACGCTTCCGCATGGTGACCCTTCTGGGCCTAATTCCCATGCTGAAGCAAGTCGCTTTTCTGGCGTCATTGGACATGCAGGACGCCTACCTGCATATTCCGATTGCTCAAGTGCACCGGAGGTCTCAAGCGTCGAGTTTCAGAGAGCCGCCATTATCAGTTCCGGTGCTCTTCTCCTTCGGCTGTTATCGGCAAACAGTCCCGCTGGCACGTCTCCACATGCGGGTAACCCAGTGGATGCTAAGGGTGCAATGAGACCAAAGGCAAGACCATCTGCAGCAGCCAATCCGAATCACGAATGCCATGATTCGGGATTGGCAATGGTGGCTAAATCCGGGGAACCTCTCCGCAGGGGTTCCCATCATAGCGCCGTCTCCGACTGTGACACTCTCCACAGACGCCTCAGGGCTTGGGTGGGGAGCACACCTGGACGGTGTTTGGTCTCAGGGCCTCCAGACAGCCCAGGAGTCTCATCTCCACATCAACATTTTGGAAATGAGGGCAGTTCTTTACGCTCTGGAAGCCTTCCAGTTGGAGATTCTACCGGGTACACTCCTGTTACAAACAGACAATACCGCTGTGATGTATTACCTTAACAAACAAGGAGGCACTCACTCCTACCCTCTTTACAGGGAGGCCATGAGAGTGTGGGAGTGGATAGTGCAACACGGCGCAAACCTAATTGCAGTACGTGTCCTGGGAGTGGACAACACCATCGCAGCTGCTCTCAGGCAAGAGTCCATGAGTGGGAACTTCTACAGGAGGTGGCAGAGGATCTGTTTCACAGATGGGGCACTCCAGAGTTAGACCTTTTCGTGTCCCATCCAACACAAAACTGCCCAATTTTTGCTTGCTAGATCCAGGGCCTGGTGTTTTTTGACGAGACGCGTTGTCCCTCTCCTGGGCGGGCAGATTCCTCTATGCCTTCCCTCCTTTCCCGTTGATCCAGAGGATTCTCTTAAAACTGCGCAGGGAGCAAGCGACTCTCATTTTGATTGAGCCTTTCTGGCCCAGACAAATTTGGTTCCCTCTTCTGCACCAGCTATCCTGGGAACCTCCAGTTCCGTACCAGTCAGCTCCATCTATTGTCTCAGGAGGCGGGTTCATTGGTCCACCCGACTTGCGTTCATTGAACCTGCAGCTTGGCTCCTAGAGACATAGCCATGATGCGATACGGGATCTCACAAGAGGTGGCAGATGTACTCTCTGCCGCCAGAAAACCGGCAACCCACGCAACGTACGCCTTGAAATGGCGTAGATTCTCTTTGTGGGCTCAAGCGCACAGTTTTTCACCGTTAGACTGTCCCGAAAAGCTGGTTCTGGACTACCTACTTTCCCTATTCCACTCGGGGCTGGCTTACTCCTTGATTAAAGTGCACCTTTGTGCAATTTCTGCTTACCACGCCCCAGTAGGCCATTGGACGGTGGCCCAGCTGGACACTACTCGTGCCTTCTTAAGGGGAGTCCTCCACCTTAGGCCGCCCATCAAGGATCCAATCCCTCCTTGGGACTTGCCCTTTGTCTTGGAGCAGCTTACGCTGCCAACTTTTGAACCAGCCGCGGATTGTGAGCTACATTTTCTCTCTTGGAAAACGTTATTTTTAGTTGCTGTTACTTCAGTGAGAAGGATCTCGGAATTACATGCTCTTATGTGCAAAGAGCCTTATTTGGTTTTGCATCAGGACAGAGTATCCCTAAGGACAAACCCAAAGTTTTTGCCTAAGGTGGTTTCAGCCCTCACCCTTAACCAGGATATTGATTTACCAGTGTATTTCCCAAGGTACACTAATCGAGGAGAAGCCCTTCTGCACACCCTCGATGTGCATCGGTGCCTCAGATGCTATCTGACCAGAACCAAACAGTTTCGAAAGGCGGACCACCTTTTCGTCTCCTTTGCTCACAGGATGAAAGGAGCTCCTGTCTCCAAACAGTCACTCTCGAGGTGGCTCATCCAATGCATCACTTTCTGTTATGACAAGCGCAATAAACCCTTACCGTGCGCGGTCAAGGGTCATTCCACAAGAGGGGTGGCTACTTCCTTTGCGGCGTTAAAGAACGTCTCCACCTCAGCTATTTGCGCTGCAGCTACTTGGAGCTCTGTGCATATCTTTATCAGGCATTACAGTCTGGACATTGCATCGAGGCGAAGAGCAGGGTTCGGTCTAGCTGTCCTTCAGGGACTTCTGTCCTAGGCTCGAGTAATATCGGATCTCTGCCTTTCCTCCTCCCAGTGGCGCATGATTGCCACTATTACTTGGAAATCAGTCCTAATGGTGTAACCTGCTGCAAGAGCTGTTAACAGTAGATCTTCGAGAACAGCTCTTGCAGCAGGTACCTTCCCGCCCACCATCCCCCTTCTTTTGGAGGTAGGTCATAGTCAAGCACCCATCTTACGGGATGGGACGTTCCTATTCTATAGTCTTGGCCATCTGGTGGCAGATCCTCAGTCTCCTGTTCTGATGTCATCCAGCGGCCGGGAGTCTCCGGCGGGAGAACTGAGGATTATGGGGGGACCGTCTTCTTATGTACTATGCCTGACGGGGGCAGGACCAACGTCGGAGGCGGTCCCCGCTGAAGACTGCTAGCTAGAAAATTTCCGTAGGGTCCTGACGCCTGCCGGCTTCAGTCCTAATGGTGTAACCTGCTGCAAGAGCTGTTCTCGAAGATCTACTGTTACGGTAAGTTCTTACGTAACTGTACTTTCTGGTGGATTTTGGCTGTGGGTAGACACAGGTTAAAGAATCTGTTGTAGAACCCAACTTGAGTCAGTGGGTGATCCCATAAACATTGCCTGCATGCATGGGGATCCCCCGTAAACACTATACAGCCCCAGTATAGTTAAAAGTAGGCAACTGGGCAGAAGTAATAAAGGTAGTAATTTACAAAACCTTATCCTAGTCAGTAGTCTTAGGTCGAGACTGGGAAGCTTTTCTACCCTCCTGCTGAACAATAATGAAAGATCTTACTTCGAGAGGGCTCTTGCAGTAGGTAATTACATATAGGACTGACGTCGGCAGGTGACAGGACCCCACGGAAAAATTTCTAGCTAGCAGTCCCTGGCGGGGACCGCCCCCACATCAGGTGACCGGCGTCAGACGACGTCGGTATAAAGGGGCGGTCCCAGACGCCCGCCTTCTAGTTCTTTCCCGCCGTCAGTGTTCGCCTCCTCCCAAAACGCAAAGCTTCCAACCTTTTGCTCGCTCACTTCAGAGCGAGGCACTTTCTGGAGCGACGTTCTGTCTCTAAACTGGAAGGACAGATTCGTCTATGCTGTTCCCCCAATTCCTCTGGTCCCTCGTGTGTTGCAGAAACTGGCATTGGAAGGAGCGCGAGAATGATTCTGATCGCTCCTTTCTGGCCCAGGCAAATCTGGTTCTGTCTTCTACAACAATACTCAGAGGTTCCTCCTCTTCCTCTTCCTTTATCTCAAGGATTGCTGACCCAGGATCAGGGGACTCTGGTCCACCCGGGACTCAAGTCTCTTCAACTTCATGCATGGCTCCTGCAGACCTAGCCCAATCTCGCTTTGGCATCTCCCCTAAGGTGGCCGAGATTCTAGTGGAGGCTAGAAAACCCTCCACTAGGTCCACCTACGCCATGAAATGGAAAAGACTTTCCATTTGGGCTGCTTCCAGGAATGTGGAGCCCTTTTCCTATCCTGTAGCCGTTCTGCTTGATTACCTGCGCCATCTTTTCGACCTGGATCTCAGTCTCTCCTCTTTGAAAGTCCATATGGCGGCTATTTCAGCCTACCATGTCCCTTTCACTGATAAGGCATTTGCTCAACTGGAGGTATCCAAGACCTCTCTCAGAGGGGGTCCTTCATCTCGGGCCCCCTGTCAGGACTCCAGCTCCTCCTTGGGACTTGAACTTTGTCCTCGAGAAACTTACCCTTCCTCCTTTTGAGCCTGCGGCTTCCGCAGACTTGAAGTTTTTATCGTGGAAGACGCTCTTCTTGGTGGCCATTACTTCTGCTCGCAGAATTTCAGAGCTCCAGGCCCTTATGTGCAAAATCCCTTATCTGATTTTTCACAGGGAACGAGTGGCTCTTCGCACGAATCCTAAGTTCCTTCCGAAGGTGGTAGCGGAGTCTACCTTAAATCAGTCTATTGAATTACCTGCCTTTTTCACGCAGTACTCCAACCAAGGAGAATACTTGCTCCATACCATGGATGTCCACAGGATTCTGAGATACTACACTGATAGGATGAAGGATTTCAGAAAGACTGATCAGTTGTTCGTCTCTTTTGCTCACAAAAGGGAAGGCAATGCTGTCTCCAAGCAATGCCTATCAAAATGGTTGGCTCATTGCATCACTTTCTGTTATGACAAGTACAACAAGACCCTTCCGGGTCAAGTCAGAGGTCACTCCACTCGAGGAGTAGCAGCCTCTGCGGCTTGTTTCAAGAATGTGTCTGCGGCAGACATCTGTGCTGCCGCCACTTGGACTTCCGTCCATACCTTTACTAAACATTACAGTCTGGAGATTGCCTCTCGCCGTAGAGCAGGCTTCTGGTTAGCTGTCTTGCAAGGCCTCCTTTCTTGAGGTTTGCAAGATTGTTTTGCTACTTCTTGGAGTAGTTCCTCCTCCCGGTGCCTTTCATTTGTTCCAGACTGCTTGGGATTCAGTCCTATATGTAATTACCTACTACAAGAACCCTCTCAAAGTAAGATAGTACAGTTACGTAAGAACTTACTGTAGCAGTAGATCTTCGAGAGAGGCTCTTGCAGTAGGTAATACCTTCCCGCCCTCCATCCCCCTAGGCTTTTTCAGCTCCTTTTCCATTGAAGGAGAGATATCTGCTTCTCTCTTGTCCGGGCCTTCCGGGTCTATGGCGGGAAAGAACTGGAAGGCGGGCATCTGGGACCGCCCCTTTATACCAACGTCATCTGACGCCAGTCACCTGACGTGGGGGCGGTCCCCGCCAGGGACTGCTAGCTAGAAATTTTTCCGTGGGGTCCTGCCGCCTGCCGACGTCAGTCCTATATGTAATTACCTACTGCAAGAGCCTCTGTCGAAGATCTACTGTTACGGTAAGTTCTTACGTAACTAAACTTTCATGCCCACAGGAGGCCACACAGAGGGACTAGAATGTGTATTTCCCTTTACTGTCTCTGAACAATTTGATCTAGAAATGAAGCCTAAGAAGTCTTGGGGTCCAAGACGGGGAGAAAAAGGAAGAGCCCCCTCTGAGTGGTTGGGGACCACAAGAACCCAGGTTCAAGAAAGGTCCAAGGTGACTCAGATGAGGACACAGCATCCACATCTACATGAGATCCTTATGGAGGTCAGACTAGACATTTTTCAAAACCCGGCCAATATAATTTCTGAACAAAGGGCTGATGTGGTTCTCAGGAATGCCTCTTAGAACATAGCTGTCGTAAATGATAAAGTAGAACAAAAAGCACATAGTTTGATCTTAAGAATGATATTTTGTACCAGGTAGAACCTGAGAAACCAGTTGGGACTTTATGTTACCATTTAGTGATTCCCAGGTGTGCAAGAAGGAAGACACTGAGGCTGGCATGTACTAAACCTGTTGCGGGTCATCTGGGCAGGGAGAAAACCAAGACAGGCATGTATACTTGCCCAGTTCTTCTGGCCAGGTATATGTAAGTAAATAGCAGGTTTAGTGCTTCCTGCCCTAAGTGTCAGTTAGTGGCCCCCAGAAGTATAAAAAGGGCCCCTTTCATCCCTATGCCCATAATAGGTACCCCATTTGAAAGAATTAGGGTTGATATGGTAGGAGATTGGATAAAAAGTACATCTGGTTATCAGTATATATTGGTTATATCGGATTATGCCACTTGTTACCTGAGGCTATTCCTCTACGTTCCACTATAGCCCGGTCAGTGGCAAAAGAATTGATAGAAGTGTTTTCCCGAGTTGGGTTGCTGAAAGAGATCCTAACTGATCAGGGCACCAACTTCATGTCAAAACTTATGAGGGAGGTGTATGCTTTATTGTAGGTTAAGTCTTTCTAGACATCAGTGTATCACCCACAGACTGAAGACTTAATGGAATGCTTTAATAAATTGTCAAAAAGTATGCAGTTGAAATTCATGTCAACGGAGGTAAAAAAAACTGGGACAAATTATTACTCTGTGTAATATTTGTTATTTGGGAGGTGCCAAGCCATCCACTGGGTTCTCGCCCTTTGATCTGCGTTACAGGTGACGACCCCGAGGGATGTTGGATCTTGTAACAGAGATGTGAGAACAGGCAGATGGTCCACCTAGCATGCTCTAATAAGTATTACAAATAAGAGAAAAATTGGACATGGTTGGCAGATTTTCCAGAGACAATCTAATAAAACGCAGCAAGCCCTGGCAGGGCACTATGACCAAGGGGCCAGGCTATGGGTGTTTTATTTATTTATTTATTTATTTAGCTTTTGTTGACCGGGTAAGTGCACTAGACAAATCCTGCCTATTTTCAGGCACAACCCGGGGGAGGGGGATACAGATGAATGCCAACTGACTTTGAACCAGATTAAGCTGTTGGTGGTATTTTTAGTGAATGAGGGAAATTTGGCCAGGACACCGAGGAAATTCCCCTACTCTTTTCGATAAGTGCCATGGGATCTTTAACATCCACCTGAACTACCACCAATCCAAGCAGATGGGACCTCGGTTTAACGTCTCATCCGAAAGACGGCACGTCAGAAGTGCAGCATCCCTCTCATGCTGCACTACAGTGTCAGTACTGGGATATTAACCCAAGTGCCAGATGTGGGAACTGAACCCACAGCCCTCTGATCTCCCGGCCTCAGAGGCGAGTGTGCTACCTACTGAGCCACTGACACTGATAAGTGTTCAAGTCTGGTGACAGAGTACTCCTTCTGTTGCTGAGCTGCGAGAGTAAACTCCTAGCTAAATGGCAGGGACCATCTGAAGTCCTCAGAATGGTGAGGCCAGTTGATTACAATGTCTTACAACTGAACAGAAAAAAAGGAAAAACAAATTTATCGTGTTAAATTGCTGAAATCCTGGAAAGGCAGGTATTGCTCATTCACCTAGAAGATCCTAAAGGGGCCCCAAGACTGCTGACAGACAAGGACATTGATGACAGAACCCTGAACTTAGGACCTAGGATTGTAAAGGAACCGAGCGCCATACTAGTGGACACCTGCCTCAACCAGGCCCAAGCAGGAAGCCCAGAGGTTGGTAGAGAATTTTGGGGATGTATTCTCCCCAAAGTCAAGATGAACCCATATGATCCAGCACCACATACAGTAGACTCAAACCCAGATTTCTGGATCCGCTAACAACCATATAGACTACAGGAAAGAATCAAAGAGAGACTGTGGGAGGAAATCTAGTCTGTGTTGAGGTTGGAAGTCACTGAAGGATCTCGGAGTGAATGGTCTTGCCCTATTGTGCTAGTTTCAGAAACAGAAGGGATCACCCAGTTTTGTACAGACCTCTGGAAAGTTAATGCTGGGTCCAGATTCTACACATACCTTTGCCTGGGTAGACAAACTTTAGGACTGACTGGGAAAAACTCGCTACATTAGTATCCTGGATATGACCAAGGGGGTATTGTCAAATCTTGTTAACTCCTGAGTCTCATGAGAAAACTGCCTTTGCCACCTCATTTGGCCTATATCTGTTTACTGTGCTTCCCTTCAGGTTGCTTGGAGCCTTGGCTACATTCCAGAGAATGATGGATCACATCCTCTATCCCCACTGGTTATATGCAGCAGTGTCCCTAGATGATGATGTCATATTTCACCCTGATTGGGACAGATATTTGCTGCCAAATGTGCCCTAGGGCGGCAAGGGATGAAATAGTTGGAGAATATGGTTCGGCATGTCTTATTATCAACAAAGTAAAGGCCCTAGCTGACTGCCTCATCCCAGCTACAAAGAAGCAGGTTAGGTCCTTTCTTGGACGTGCAAGGTATTATCAACCATTCATTCCATAATTCTCAACACTCTTGCTGCCCCACTGGCTGACCTGACAGAGAAAAATGCCTCAAATGAAGCCCATTGATCATCTGAGTGTCAGGCAGCATTTCAGGCCATCAAAAATGTACTCTGTGATGGTCCAGTCATATGAAGTTCAGATTTCAACCATCCCTTCATTTTGTACACAGATACCTCCAGGGGGTGGGACTCGGGGCAGTGTCATTACAAGACTTTGAGGAAGGTATTTACCCCACGCCTATATCTGTCTCGCAGACCTTTTCCTCTGGAACAGCGCTATGCCACACTGGAAAAAGTGTTTGGCAGTAAAGTGAGCGGTGGTCACCCTACACTACTCTGGCAGCAGTCTAGGTTAGGTATCGGTATACAGCTCGGCATTAACCTTCTATCTTGTATGACATGTTGTTCAGGATTTATTGGTTTGTTGCACACTTGTTAGTACCTCGATGCACTGCTTATTATGTCTAAACTCTGTATTTGATGTATTTTATTCTATATGGTTGCACCTTGTGCTGTATGTTCTTTACTCATGTCATGTTACCTTTATATTGTATAGTGCCATCTTTGTGGCCCATGTCGTGCCTGAAAATGGTCCCTGGGACCAGTGTACCTACCCAGTAAATAAATAAATAAAATTGTAGGATACCAGTGTCCATGTCACCAGGTGGTATTTGGCACTGCAGCCTTTTTCATTTGATGTGCACCACCAGGCAGGTACCCGGCATGATAATGCTGATTTTTCCCTCAGTAGGGTAGGACTCAGGCCCTTACTGAACATTAAACATGGCATGGGCATGACTCTGAAGGGGAGGGTATGTGAAGGAATGTATGTCCCTCATACTCCTTTCACCCGTAAACCACTTCACAACCCTGTAACACAGACAACACAGGTTTTGACTGGAACCATGGTGGGATTTGTATCAACCCCCTACTGTTTCTGCTTGTGTTGGATGTTGGATGTACCCCAGAAGAGGGGTGTTAACAAGCAGCACCTGGGCCCAGAAAAGGGAGAGAGGCAGAGTTTCCGTTTTCAGTTAGACGCAATTGGAAACAGAAGTAGACTGAACTTAAATATTTGTTAAACCTGAATACAAGCTGATTGTTTTACTCTGCTGCAGAAAGTAAAGCAAATTTCATTTAATTTAAACTGGTGTCTGGAGTGTTCTCATTGAGAGTGTTCCCCAGAAGCTGCCTGTTTTGCTACCCTGTCACAAGGACAAAAACCTTTTAAACATTTAAAATGTAGCATTTCATATGAGGAAACATAACCCTTCCAGCAGAGGACTAGTGCAAATCTTTAAACGGTCCCTGAGTTGCACAATCTAAAAGCTGTGTGAGCAGGATCAGCGCAGCAAAACTGTCAGCTGTAAATCTTAAGGTTATTTCAAAGTGTTCATCGTTCTAGCTGACATTCTTTTAATGATCTACAGTCCCATGATAATGCTTATTTATGAATATTGTGCAAACGGAGCTAGTCTTCCTAGCTGAAGTAATTGGGTCAGTGTTGTCAACGATTATTGCAACCTTGGGATAGCCAACCTGATAAAAAATGGCAATACCAATGCTAGCACAGGGTAATGCATGACAGATTTACACGTACATAAACTTGCTAGTGATGCAGTGTGTGGTCAAAAGTTCTGATCTCTGCAGCTCTAGGTAAAGGCACCCTCATCAGAAATTTTAGGAGATAAGTTGGACCTGGCCATTCTGCTGCCTTGCTGATCCAGGCATGATTGATTGGTTGTACTCGATGCAGTGTGTGTGGAACATTCACAAAGTATTAGTAGTAGTAAATATCCATTTTCATACAGGATAAAGCTCTTAGGACCCAAGGGCCTTATTACTAAGTTGTCCTGTGTGCATATAGTAGTCGTAGTACAAACATACATAGTGAACATCAAACATTTAACAATATAAACAACAGAGTAAAACAAAACATCATTCAACATGCATTAAGTATTTAGGACTTGAAACAGTCACAGACTTAGCATTTGCCCTTACTCAATTGATTTTTAAATGACTTTAGGTTAATGGAAGATCAGTTAGTTGGGGTAGTTGATTCCATGTTAGAGAGACCCATTAGTTGTATACATACCATACTTCATACATGTTTTGGAACTAAGAAAGCTTTGTTGCTTGTGTCCCGCAAGTAGCATTTACAGGGGTTATTGGGAGCACTTGTGAAGGTGACGCTGGATATAGTGCCATTTATATAGAGGATAATGGATGCCTCTCCATCGGTAATAAGCATGTTGTTGTATCGAGATATTGCCCCTGGTGACATTAAGAACCCTGAGAGCGAAGCTCGCGAGGTTCTGTCACCAGGGGCAACCTCGATATACAACAACACGCTTGTTACTGATGGGAGAGGCATACGTTGTCCTGTATAGTGTATGATGCCATCCACAGCATGTACAGTTTAATAACACATTTTACAATTGGAGAGAAAATCCCCACACCCAGCACAAGTGGAGGAAAAAAAAAAAACAGCCCACGCACTCGCTGTGAACATTTATTTTTATTTACGATTCACCTTGGGAGCTTACAAGTAGATGAGCAATAAGCACAACAGATATTTTAAAACAAAAAAAAAACTGCTTTTTTTGCTTTCACAGCGGGTCCAGTCAGCAGCCAGATTACTGTGGAGATTTGACTAGTACCAGCTGACAGATAGTGGGACAGCATGAACGATCACAAGGGGAGTCGCGTACAGCAGTTATATGTTGTTATGCTGCAGTAGATGCGTAGCTACTGCAGCTTAACAGCATAGAAAGACGTTTCTACTGCAGGTTAACAGTGTTTCAGCAGAGATAGATTTTAGGCTATAGCAACGTTCCATCATACAGTAAAATCTTATAACCCATCAAGGTTTTTTGGTTTTCCCTTCTAACAAAAAACAGATCCCAGCTTATTTTTTTTGTAAAGACAACAATGATGAACTTGTAACAGTCTGTTTAAAACAAGTCCGGCCAGATTGTTGCACACAGTGTCCAGCTGATCAGGTCATTGTTTACAGACATTATTATAAACCATATTGCCACATTTTAATAGTGGCAAAATAAATTGCATGGCAGTTTTAACTCTGGCCTTTCTAGTTAGAGCAAATGCATTTCTTTTGAGTACACCAATTCGGCAGTTTGCCTTTTTGATGGTATTACTTATACATTTGTCAAACTTCACGAACTGTCAGTGAATACTCCCAGGTACTTACATTCATTAACTGTAGTGATTTTCTCTCCATTAAGTAGCCTAATATCTAACCCACTGTCTTTTTCCATTTTTTACTTATTTGTGTAGAGAATAGCATAGACTGTGTTTTTGACATAGTACCAGTTTCGATTTTCTGACCCATTTCTCTTAACCATTAAAATCCTCCTGTAACCTGGTCTCCATATCTGATTTATTCCAGTTAGGTCAGTGTTGTTCACATAAGGCCTGATGTCAGATTTTTTATTATTTTAGTTAAGTCATTAATGTAGATCAGGAACATCAGGGGACCCAAAATGGACCACTGGGGTACACCTCTGGTGCGTTGTCCTACATTTGATTTTATATAGTCAGCCATTACTAGCTGAGACCTCCTAACTAGATAGCTTTGAAACCATTTTAGGGTTTCTGGCACCACGCTAATGGCAGCCATTCTAATAAAATTTCAAACAACATGAAGTCTTGCTGTATTCTGACAAATTGCAGTGATGTCCAACCTTTGAACTGCCCCAGAGATGAAAGAGTTAACTTTCCATGCCAGGCATGGAACGCTGAGCTCGAGCGCGGTTGTGACTCTGTCTGTTGCTGTTTGAAGTCAAACCGTCAGATTCTTTACTCCGCCTCACTGAACAGTCGCTCCGGAGATTTCTCCTTTGCTCGGTTCAAGTTTGTCGGTTAAAGTACCGTTTCTCGGTTTTCGACCGAATTTAATCCGTTAACCTGTCTGTTCAGTCTCTGTCTGTGGTATCGTTAGTACTAGATAGGTTTATTTTCTTGTTTTTCTGTGTGGAACTTGTAAACGTGGGATCGGTTCGGTTTGAACCGATCAGGTTCTTCAAAAAAAGTTTATTCTTCTTTTAGAGTGTGGCAGCCGGTCCTTATCGGTTCTAAAAAAAAAACTGATTTCATTATGGTTTTTTCCACGACCCGTAACACGATCAGGAACCGATAAGGGTGTCTTGCCTGGCGGATTGCCTAAAAAAGGGGAAGTTTTTGTTAGGACTGGCCATGTCTGAGAAACCCAAAAGAAAAACCAGGCCCACTGGGTTTCAACACTGTAGTGTGTGTGGGGAAGCCTTTGCTAAGGCTGATCCCGACACCACCTCTGTTTATTGTCTGGGGTTTGACCACCTCAATTCAGACTGCCAGATTTGCAAGAATTTTCCTGCAGCTACCCTGGAAAAGAGAGTTGGTAGGCTCAGGGAAAGGGAGGCCAAGAAGTCCGCTGACCCGGATGGCCAGCCCAGTGCAGTTCCAACAAAACGGAAGAGTGCCCTCTGACCAGCGAAACTTCTTCGGGCAAAGGAGAACCGACTCCGAGGAGTCGGTTCCGGTTAAAAGAAAAAGAAGGGATAAATCAGCTGGTGTGGATCCACAAATTCTTTCTCCGAAATAGCCAAAGCGATAAGGATTGTTCAGTCGATAACCCCGGTTCCGACTGAACAGGCACCATCAGGAAGGGGTTCGGTTCGGTCGGTTCCCCCGGTTCCAGATTATAATTTAGAGGATTTTTATGAACCGGAGGAGGAGGAAGAAGAGTATGAGGATAGTGATGGTGATTACGAAAGTCTGGATGTGCCTATTGACCCGGACATCTCCCCAGACAGACCTTCAGAGGTTTCTCCTCCTAGGCTTTCTGAGTCCCCTTCCCATTTTATGTTCTACAAAAAAGTGGCTGAAACTCTTCAGCTTTCTATGGAAGAAGCTGTGGACGACCAGGAGGAGCCTGACTATGTTGAAATGATGGATATCCCAGAGTCCAGGAGGCTGTCTATTCCCCTTCATAAGTCCTTTGGGAAACAGACAATGACAATTTTAAAGACTCCTAATTCTATACCTCCTGTGGACAAGAGAATGGACAAGAGGTATACTCTCTCAGGCTCAGATACGGAGTTCCTTACCCAGCAATGCAGCCATGTTGGGGTAGTGCAGGCTGCTGCCTGTGATAAGGCAAATATACCCTTGGCTTCACACCCCCAAGATAAGGACTCCGGGAGGATTGATGCCATGGCAAAGAAACAGTACATGGCAACATCCTTGGGACTCAGGGTAATTATATGGCCTATACAGCTAGATATCAGAAATCTAGATGGGACACTGTAATGGCTTTAGCTAAACAGGTCCCTGGCCAGCTTGCCAAGGAGCTGGAGCAGGTGGCTGCAGATGGGATTGAGGCATCCATGGTGCAATTCCATGCTGCAGTGGACTCCAGTGATGTTTCATCTAGAGTCATGGCTACATCTGTGGCCCTTCGTAGGATGGCTTGGCTCAGATGTACTAGCCTGTCTCAGGATACTCAGACTAAGGCCATGGATTTTCCTGTTGTGGGTAATTCTCTGTTTGGGGAGCAAACAGAGAATTACATGAAGAAAATGGATGAATACAGGACCACCTATAGGAGTGCTCAGGCCAAGGAAAGGCAAGCCACTCCCCAGAGGCAGCATTCCAGGTCCTACCTAGCCCAGGCCTCCTCTTATGCTTATGCTCATAGGGGGTTCTTCAGAGGGAGAGGCAGACGGGGTACAAGCAGGCCTGCTTCCACCCCTCAGCCTAAAGCACCTGCCAAACAGACACCCTGATGGGGTGCCCAGGGCCGATTCTCCTTTACCCGTAGGGAGCAGGTTGGCTTACTTCATTCAGAACTGGGTGTCTCTAACTTCAGACAAGTGGGTCCTGGAAGTAGTAAGCCAGGGTCTGGTTCTCAGCTTCAAAAAGTTCCCAGAGATGAGAATCAGATCTTTCCCACCTGCAAACTCTTTAGAGACCTTTGCTCTAGAAACAGAAGTCTCAACCCTCCTGGCTCTCAGAGCTGTAGAAAGGGTTTCTCCCCTACACCACGGCAAGGGTCTGTACTCCAGATATTTCCTTACCCCAAAAAAGACAGGAGAATGGCGGCCCATTTTAGACCTCAGATATCTGAACAAACTCCTTTTGAAACCAAAGTTCAGAATGGTAACTCTGGCAATGATTTTACCCTCTCTAAGGCCAGGGGACTGGCTAGCCTCCCTGGACCTCAAGGATGCCTATTTTCACGTCTAATCAGAAGCTCCCACCGAAAGTACCTCAGATTCGAACTGCCCTCAGGTCACTACCAGTTCAGAGCAATGCCCTTCGGCCTCACCTCTGCCCCAAGGGTATTCACAAAATGTCTGGCAGTAGCAGTTGCTCATTTAAGGAGGCAAAGGATTGTTGTCTTTCCCTATCTGGACGACTGGCTCATTGTAGGCCAGTCCCCAGAACAGGTAAAATCTCACCTGCAAGTTACCCAGCAGCTGCTCACCTCCCTGGGCTTCTTGCTAAATCTTCCAAAGTCAGTTCTGGAACCAGTTCAGGTGCTCACCTTCATAGGTGCAGAATTGGACACAAAGCAGGCCAGAGCCTTCCTACCCTTAGAGAGGGTAAGGAACTTGGTGGCTCTGGCCTCCTCCTCACTCTGCAGGTCTCTCGACCAGCAAGACACTTTTGCAGCTCCTGGGGCACATGGCTGCAAGTCCACAGCCGTAGTGCAAGGAGCAAGATTTCAGATGAGGGACATTCAGTTTCACTTGAGAGCCTTTTTGGTCTCAGAAAGGGACCCCTTTCCAAGTTGGTCCCAGTGACCCAACCCTGATCCAGGCCCTCCAGTGGTGGCAGGATCAGAGCAATTTAAGACTGGGGGTCCCCTTCATTCCTCTGTCTCACTCCTTGACCCTCACTACAGATGCTTCCTCCTGGGGTGGGAGCCCACTAGGCGACCTCTCCACTCAGGGAGTGTGGTCCCCCAGGAATCTCTGCTCCACATCAGTTTGCTGGAACTCAGACCTGTCTTTTAGCACTTCAGTGTTTTCTACGTCTGTTCAGAACAAAGTGGTACAAGTCAGAACAGACAACACCACAACAATGTGGTACATCAGCAAGCAGGGGCACTCGGTCTTCGGCCTTGTGCACCGAGGCAATGAAGTTGTGGTCTCTGGCCTATTCCTGAACACTTCCCTCATAGCAGTTCATCTTTCAGGAAAGGACAATGTCCTAGCAGATGCTCTCAGCAGGATTTCCCAGGGCCATCATGAATGGTCTCTGGATCCTCAAGTACTGGGGATAGTTTTTGCCAGATGGGGCACCCCTCAGATAGATCTTTTTGCAGCCCCAGACAATCACCAACTTCCACTTTTCTGTTGCAGGCCCCCAGTGTTGGGCTCAGTCCCCCTGGATGCCTTTCTCCTAGATTGGGAAGGGAAGTTTCTTTATGCCTTTCCCCTTCCCTCTCCTATTCAAGGTGCTAGTCAAAATCAGATCCCAGCCTTGCAGGGTGATTCTGATTGCCCCAGATTGGGCCAGGCAGCCCTGGTACCCACTCCTTCTGTCCCTAACAGTCCATCTTCCCCTGTGTCTCCCCAGGAATCACAACCTGTTAACCTGTGCCCAGGGGAGAGTTTGGTATCCGAACCTCAAATCCCTCAACCTCAAGGCCTGCTCTTGAGGAGTTAGAATTTGCTGACCTACACCTTTCTCAGGGTGTTCTTGAAATCCTAAAGGCTTCTAGGAAGCCTTCCACTAGGGCTACTTATAATTCTAAGTGGAAAAGGTTTTCCATTTGGTGTGCTGGGAAACATATTTCCCCGGAATCTGCTGATTTGCCCATTGTTTTGGACTATATGGTCCATCTTAATTCTTTGGGCCTGAGACCAGGTACCCTGAAAGTGCATTTGGCAGCTGTCTCTGCTTTTGTTTCAGCAGGAAAGCCCTCCTCTCTTTCCGCTCACCCTTTTTTTTCCAAGTTTTTTAAGGGATTACTTCATACTAATCCACCTTTTAGGGATCCGGCCCCTGCTTGGGACCTTAATGTTTGCATTGCCCAGTTAATGCAACCCCCTTTTGAACCTCTGTCTTCTGCAGAGCTTAAGTACTTAACTTGGAAAACTATTTTCCTAGTGGCTATCACTTCTGCCAGGTGCATAAGTGAGTTGCAAGCCTAGTCAGTAGAAACTGACTTTATTTCTTTCCACAGGGATAAGGTAGTCCTCAGGACTAGCAGGAAGTTTTTGCCTAAGGTGGTTTCAGATTTCCATCTTAACCAATCTATCTCCCTTCCAGTGTTTTTCACTGAACATTCTTCCTCTGGTGAGAGGAGATTGCACAGTTTAGATGTTAAGACGGCCCTAAGTTACTATATAGAACATACCAAGGGTCACAGGTTCGAATCCCTCCTACTTTTTCTCACTTATAGTGAGGTCGGGAAAGGGAGACCTGCCACTAAGAGATCAGTTGCCAGGTGGATTGTCTCTTGTATCCAATTTTATCAGAAACTGGGGAGAGTTCCCCCCTCTGGCCTGAGGGCTCATTCTACCAGAGGTACAGCCGCGTCTCTAGCTGCTGCCAGAGACATCCCTATCTTAGAGATATGTCAAGCTGCTACCTGGAAAACGGTACACACTTTCACCAAGCATTACTCCCTGGATGTCCAGGCCAGGAGAGATGCTCGGTTTGCACAGCTGTGCTTCAGAGCCTATTCCTAAGTAGGTTCTGTCCCTCCTCCATGGAGGTACTGCTGTGTAGTCTGCAATTGTCATAATATAGCAAGACTTCATGTTGTTTGAAGAAAAATTACTCACCTTAGTAATGTTGTTTCTTCTAATGGAGTCTTGCTATATTATAAACCTCCCAGCCTGCCCTCTCAGAACTTCTACTTGGGTATGGGGTGGGCAGCCTAGTGTGGGCACTAGTTATGCCCATTAGATGTTTTCCACCCCTTCTTGGGGTTTTTGGGGTGTGGTGTTTTTATTTTATATTATATCATATTATTACTTCTGGTCTCCTGACTTGAGTCTTTGTGTTGGGACCAGCAATAGGTGTTAATATTTAGGTAGCCAGTTGGCTAGTGTAGGTTACAGCTTCCACACAGACCTTAGTGAGTTTTTGCTCGTAAAGATCTGACAGTTTGGGTTTGAAATAACCCAGACAGAGCTTCTCTAACCGAGCTCGTGCTCTAAGTTCCATTCTTAGAATGGAGTTAACTCTTTCACCTCCAGAGCAGTTCTAATGGTGGGACAAACTGCAATTGTCATAATATAGCAAGACTCCATTAGAAGAAACAACATTACTAAGGTGAGTAATTTTTTCTTAAAGTGCCTGCTGTAAAGAAAGGAGATTGATTTGTACCATTGACAGATGTGAAGTTTACTTTTGATTTAATAGTCTTCATAGTGTTGAAGCTTCAAACCACATGAAGTCTTACTGTATTCTGACTATTGCAGTTAGCCCCAGCACTCAAACTGCCCCGGGGAGAAGAGGCTTAATTTTCTGTGCAGAGCGTAGAACGTTGAGCTTGAGCTCGGTTCCGACCACTGTCTGCCGCACTTAGAAGCACAACCGTCAGATTCTTTACTCTGCCTAACTGAATTTGCAATTGAGTCTGTTGCCTTGTTATACTGTAGTTATCCTTTTTGCTTTATGGACAGAATTTTTACACTGATTACTTAGTTTCCTGAATTCATACCAGATTTCATTATTTAGTGTTGTTTTTTTTTTCTTTCAGTATTCTGCCTTTTAATCTAATTTGTTTTTTTAATTTTTTCAGGGACCCAAGACGTGATTTTTTTTTTTTTCAAAGAGTCTTAGGTTTTAAGAGTGCAAAAGCACTGCACATGTCAAGGAGTATAACTGGAGAATTCCAGAATAGTTTCACATTGAGGGTCAACTTTAACCTTCACCTCTCCTCTTGTAACCTAGTTAAAAATGCATTAATATTAAAGTTTTTGAATCCTCGTTGAGTGGAGTATTGTTTATCCAATGGTCTATTATATTATTGATCAATTCACAGTACTGTATCTGGGGTTATGGTCTCCTAAGCTTTGTGGTAGGACCTTATTATCTGATTCTTTTAAATCTGAAGTTAGAAAAATCTGGTCCAAGATATTTCCACTACTCATTAAGGTTCCTTTTCTAATTGGCAGCATAATGATCTGTCTCTGGTCCAGCGAGATTTAACTGGCCTCAGGTTTTTTTTCCACTTGGGCCTTTCCATGAGGCATTGAAGTCTCTCAGTAATATTAATGATCTACCTTTTACATTTGCCTCAGTTACTGGGATACAGCATCAAAATTTTACAGGAGGCAGATTTAAATTAATAATAGTAGTAATAGTCTCTTTACGCTGAGTGGCAACCATAACTCGAAGAGACACAGTCTTAAGCTGGAGGGTGGGAGGTTTAGGAGAGCGGTCAGGAAGTACTTCTTCACAGAGAGGGTGCTGGACACTTGAAATGCACTGCCGGAAGAGGTGATCTCGTTGAAGACAGTGGGCAGCTTTGAAAGTGACAGGGATAGGCATGGGGGAAGGGGAGGATCATGGGTAGGGAGGATGGGAAGAGTGGGGGGGGCTGGGACATTAGCTCAAGCTGTGGACCCTGCAATACGAGCAGAGTTGATAGACCAAATGGCCTTCCTCTGCTGGCTTCTTCATATGTTCGTATGTACGAGACCCAATTAGAAATTACATCAAGGCCAGTACAAGCCAGGTTAGGAAATACTAGCTAGTTCCAGTATATTTATGTGTAGAAAACCAAAGCAGGTCCAGTCTTCAATGCATAAATTATTGTATAACTAAAATATTTTTCTAACCTTTTATTTTTGCGATAATCACACCCACCAAAACAGCGGTAAAATAAATGGATAGCAAAATGTACTAGTTTGAGCTACAGACATTACAGCGTGCTACCAGGCAGTTAGTGGCGTCAACACATGCACACCACCATAAACACACTTTACAGCATTTATGGCTTCAGTGACCAAACTTCAGTATTTATTGCTTCAGTAAGCAAAATCATTGCCATTTTCGGTGTTCACTGACGATCTCTGAACCTCTGAATCATTGTTACAATTGCCCAATCTATCCCTGATCACTCCTCATCTTCATACAACACCCAGTGCATCAGCTTTAGTGCAGGCATGAAAGTGCAGTTTTAAAAAATTCAGATTTTGTAGATATTCCTGGCATGCAGGGCATTCCCTTTCACACTTCATTTAGGTCATATTCTAGTCCAGTTATTGGCTCATATTGAGATCCGCCCACAGGTTTGCCCTCATCCTTGTCTTCTGCCACTGTCTCGTAAACCTGCAAATAAAAAATGGTAATTTAGTTTTGTTAAACTGTTTGGTTGCCTGCTTAACTGGTACTGTTTTACTATATTTACTGTATTCAGGCAGGTTTTATGAGCTGCCAGTATCTCGGCCTCTGTGAACCCTTGAATGACATCTTCACATCTGTGGCAAAGTTAATTGAAACTTTTCATAAGTGACTGTACATGGCGCTCTTTAAGGATGCTCATTTTTAAATCCACCTTTACCGCACTCTTGGTAATGCCACTTTCAAGCTAGGAGGAGACTACACCAGTGTACCATGCAGTGAATTTTGCCTTCAGTGCATCTTTTAGCAGTTTATTAACCAGAGCGGTTGCAGCAAGTCAGTACAAGAGGCTGGGACATAAACGGGTACAATACTGCACAAGATGTTCACTTGCACCAACAGTAGTATGCTACCTAAACAAATCAATTAGCAGCAATGCATTTTGTTCACTTGGTAGCTCCAGTCTCTGTTTTTTGTAAAATCAAAATAAGGCAAAAGAATTCTATCTATGAATTCTGTCATGGTGTTTTTGTTTGCCCAGTGGTTAGGAGACTGTTATTCCCTAGTCATCAGGAAATTTATGGGTAAGATGGCAGGCAGGTATCTTACCCTTGTAGATGACTTGTGGTGAGAGGAAATCACCAGCTAGAGCGCACGTAAACAGCAGTGACACCTACCACTTGTCACCAAGCCCAGTGATTGTCACCTGTTTTGAACCTGTTGCCTCCATGGTCCACTCTGCCGTAGGAACCATATTGACACCCATCTCATCCAGGTTAATCACAAGCTCAGGCAGGATCAGTTCTTGAGCAACAGCTTTCTGGATATGGGACAGAAAAGCAGCTTTAAGTGATGTTACATTAGCAGTTTTATGGGCAGCTTTGGTTTCTTTCCTACAGTTAAAACCCACTGTTTAGGAAAGTCCATGCCCATTGAATGTTTTGTTGTAAATTACCCTCATTTTCATGTAGTAGTTGGGGCAAGTTGGCTTTTACAGTCCCCATGGTGATTGCTTGTACAGCTCGGGCATTGACAAGAGCACCCTTGTAGTACAAACATCTAACTCTTGTGGCTTTTTTCCCAGGCTCACCAACAAGGAAGTGTTGGTTGATCCCATGGCTTTTTATGAAGTTGTGACAGATTAGTAGGGTCAGGAGTAGTGTGCAGCTGGTGTAGGTAGTCCATTTTAAATTTATGGATGGAACTTTCATTTATTGTGCCATTGTACTTTGTAGAATAATAACGAACTGCAGCCATTATTCCCTGATCTCAGGCATACTTCCCAGGTTTGAATCTTAGATCTTACTTTGATAGGGCTCATGCAGTAGGTAATCACCTTGAGGACTGCACCCCCTGACATCAGGACCACACGGAAACTTTAGCTGGTAGTGTCTGATGGGGAACCGCCCACCCGATGTCACGTGACTGACGTAAGCATGACACTATATAGTGGGCAGCCCCCACACCCACCTTCCAGTTCTTTCCCACCGTCGACTTGAGCATGTCAGACCTCGCAGAGATCGTCACTGCAGTTTGACTGCTTTCTTCGGATGAGTATCCGTTTTTCTTCCTTTACTGTGTGTTAGATTTATTTTTTGAATGTCTTTGCCGTCTTCATCCAAGTCGCATAAAATAATTGCGGTTCGTGCGGCGCGCAGCTACTGCACAAAGACTCTTCACTCCCTCTGCCTCTTCTGCCTAGGCCCAGAGCACAAGGTCGAGGATTGTGAGGCCTGTTCCAGCTTCAACAAGGCCACACATAAGCGTCTCCAGCTGGCCCTCGAGGCTCATCCACTAAAGCAAAACATGACCATAACGGGGAAAAAAGCTCCAGAAACTCAGAAGCAGTTCCTCCTCTCCCACTGACTCCCACAAGCATTAGCAGAAAAAGAGTGACAGAAAGAAGCACAGGGACCAGGACAGGTCCCCCTGTCACCCGCGGCCACCCTCGGGTCAGTAGCGGCCATCTTCCTCTAGGAAGTCGGCTGTTGCCTACCCAGGAGCAGTCCTTGGATCCCCTGCCGCCACTGGTTTCTGTGGCCATGGGCGCCTCTGCAACTTTCGAGGCCTCCGGCGCTCTCAGGCCCCTTTCAGCTGGTGGGTCTAAGTTGTCTGGCGGGTTCGGTAAGTTGCTCGTCGGTTCTTCTGAAGAGCACTCATCCAAGCTGTGAAGTTGGGCTCCGGTATCCCCGGTGCCCACCCAGCCACAGTCTATAAGCTGGTTGTCAGTTCTTCAAACAACATGAAGTCTTGCTATATTATGACAGATGCAGTTTGTCCCACCATTAGAACTGCTCCGGAGGTGAAAGAGTTAACTTCCATGCAGTGCATGGAACTTAGAGCGCGAGCTCGGTTAGAGAAGCTCTGTTAGGGTGGTTTCAAACCGAAACCGTCAGATTCTTTACTCCACCTCACTGAACAGTCGCTCCGGAGATTCCTCCTGCTGCTCGGTTCATTTTCTCAGTTTAAAGTGTCTTTCTCGGTTAAATTCAACCGCGATATTCTTTATTTTAACCGCAAACCGATCGGTTCAAGCTCTGTCTATGGTATTGTAAGTAATAGATAGGTTTTCTGTGTGGAACTTGTAAATGTTTATCGGTTCGGTTTGAACCGATCAAATTGTATTTAAACTTTATTCTGAAGCCTTTTAAGGCTTGTTAGAGTGCAATTCCCGGTTCTTATCGGTTCTAAAAAAAACGGATTTCATTACGGTTTTTTCCACGACCCGTGATACGGTTGGGAACCAATAAGGGTGTCTTGCCTGGCACTGCCATCAAAGTTTTTGGTTAGGCTGGCATTATGTCTGAGAAACCCAAAAAAAAACCGCCCACTTGGTTTCAACACTGTAGTGTCTGTGGGAAGCCTTTTGCCAAGGCTGACCCACACACCACATGTGTTTATTGTCTGGGTTTGACCACCTCAATGCAGACTGCCAGATTTGCAGAATTTCCTGCAGCTACCCTAGATAAGAGAGTTGGTAGGCTGAGGGAACGAGAGGCCAAAAAGTCCGCTGACCCGGATGGCCAGCCTGGTTCGGTGCCAACCGAACCGGAGGGAGTGCCCTCTGACCAGGGCCAGACTTCCTCGGGCAAACGTAAACCTGACTCTGAGGAGCCAGTTCCAGCAAAGAGAACTAGAAAGTCAACAGGTGTGGAGTCCAAAATCCCTTCTCCAACTGCTGCAGAGATAGCCAGGGCAATACAGATTGTCCAGTCACTGTCCCCGGTTCCCTCCGAACCGCCACTATCTGGCAAAAGGTCAGTTCCACCGGTTCAAGAATATGATATGGAAGAGTTTTATGAACCAGAGGAGGGGGAGGATGATTATGATCAGTGTGAATGTGACTTTGAAAGTCTGGATGTGCCCATTGAACGGACATCTCCCCAGACAGACCTTTAGGTGAATCTCCCCCTAGGATTGCTGAGTCCCCTTCTCATTTTTTGTTTCATAAAAAAGTTGCTGAAACCCTCCAGCTTCCTTTAGAGGAGGCTTTGGATGAGCAAGAGGAGCCTGACATTGTAGAGATGATGGATATCCCAGAGTCCAGGAGATTGTCTATCTCTTTACATAAATCTTTTAGGAAACAAACAATAAAAATTTTAAAAGCTCCTAATTCTGTGCCTCCTGTAGATAAAAAGATGGACAGGAGGTACACTTTGTCAGGTCCTGATACAGAATTTCTTTCACAGCAATGCAGTCATGTTGGGGTAGTTCAGGCTGCAGCCTGTGATAAAGCTAATATTCCCCTGGCTTCACATCCTCCTGACAAGGACTCCAGGAAGATTGATGCCATGGCCAAAAAACAATACATGGCAGCGTCTTTGGGACTCAGACAAAGCAAACTATAAGGCTTATGTTGCAGAGATACCAAAAATCTAGATGGGATACTGTCATGGCCTTAGCCAAACAGGCCCCTGGCCAGCTTGCAAAGGAGCTGGAGCAGGTGGCTGTTGATGGTATTGAGGCATCTAAGGTGCAATTCCATGCTGCAGTGGATTCTAATGATGTATCCTCTAGAGTCATGGCTACATCTGTGGCTTTTCGTAGATTGGCCTGGCTCAGGTGTTCTACTTTGTCACAGGATACCCAGTCTAAGGCTATGGATTTTCCTGTTGTGGGAAATTCTCTGGGGAGCAGACAGAGAATTATATGAAGAAAATGGATGAATATAGAACCACTTATAGGAGTGCACAAGCCAAGGAACAGCAAGCCACTCCTCAGAGGCAGCCCCCCAGGGGTAGGGGCAGGCCTTTTTACCAGACCCAGGCCTCCTCTTCAGCCTATGTTCAGAGGGGCTTCTTCAGAGGGAGAGGCAGATGGGGTGCGAGCAGGCCTGCTCCCACCCCTCAGCCTAAAGCCCCTGCCAAACAGGCACCCTGATGGGATGCCCAGGGTCGGCTCTCCATTACCTGTAGGGGGCAGGCTGGCTTACTTCGTCCAGGACTGGGAGTCTTTAACATCAGACAGGTGGGTCCTGGAAGTAGTGAGCCAGGGTCTGGTTCTCAGCTTCAAAAAATTTCCAAAGATGAGAGCCAGATCTTTTCCACCTGCAAACCCTTTAGAGACTCTTGCTTTGGAAACAGAAGTCTCAACCCTCCTGGCTCTCAGAGCTGTAGAAAGGGTTTCTCCCCTACACCAGGGCAAGGGTCTGTACTCCAGGTACTTCCTTACCCCAAAAAAGACAGGAGAGTGGCGGCCCATCCTGGACCTAAGATATTTGAACAAGCACCTTTTAAAGCCAAAATTCAAAATGGTGACTCTGGGAATGATTTTACCCTCCCTAAGGCCAGGGACTGGCTAGCTTCCCTGGACCTCAAGGATACCTACTTCCATGTTCTTATCAGAAGCTCCCATCAAAGTACCTCAGATTCAACTGCCCTCAGGCCATTATCAGTTCAGAGCAATGCCCTTGACCTTACCTCTGCCCCAAGGGTGTTCACAAAATGTCTGGCAGTAGCAGTTGTTCATCTAAGAAGGCAAAGATTGCCATCTTTCCCTACCTGGACGACTGGCTCATTGTGGGTCAGTCTCAGACCAGGTCAAATCACACCTGCTAGTTACCCAGCAGCTGCTTACCTCTCTGGGCTTTCTTCTCAGTCTTCCAAAGTCAGTTCTGGAACCTGTCCAGGTGCTCACCTTTATAGGCGCAGAACTGGACACAAAGCAGGCCAGAGCCTTCCTTCCCCTAGAAAGGGTAAGGACCTTGGTGGCCCTGGCCTCGTCCTTCACTCTGCAGGTCTCTCGACCAGCAAGGCATTTCCTGCAGCTCCTAGGACACATGGCTACTTCCACAGCTGTTGTGCAAGGAGCAAGATTTCAGATGAGGGACATTCAGTTCCATTTGAGAGCCTTCTGGTCTCGAATAAGAGATCCCCTATCCAAGTTAATCCCAGTGACTCTAACCCTGATCCAGGCCCTTCAATGGTGGCAGGATCAGAGCAATCTGAGACAAGGGGTGCCTTTCATCCCTCTGTCCCACTCCTTGACCCTTACTACAGATGCGCTCTCTTGGGATGGGGAGCTCACATGGGCGACCTCTCCACCCAGGGGTTATGGTCCCCTCAGGAATCTCTGCTCCACATCAATCTGTTGGAACTCAGAGCTGTTTTCTAGCACTTCAGGTTTTTTCTGCATCTGTTCAGAACAAGGTGGTACAGGTCAGAACAGACAACACCACTACAATGTGGTACATCAGCAAACAAGGGGCACTGGTCTTGACCATGTGCACGAGGCCGATGAAGTTGTGGTCTCTGGCTTATTCCTGAACACTTCCCTCATAGCAGTTCACCTCCCAGGCAAGGACAATGTCCTGGCAGATGCTCTCAGCAGGATTTCCCAGGGCCATCACGAATGGTCACTGGATCCCCTAGTACTGGGGATAGTTTTTGCCAGATGGGGCACTCCTCAGATAGATCTTTTTGCAGCCCCAGACAATCATCAACTTCCACTTTTTTGTTGCAGGCCCCCAGTGTTGGGCTCAGTCCCCCTGGATGCCTTTCTCCTCGATTGGGAAGGGAAGTTTCTCTATGCCTTCCCCCCCTTCCCTCTCCTGTTCAAGGTGCTAGTCAAAATCAGGTCTCAGCCCTGCAAGATGATCCTGATTGCTCCAGACTGGGCCAGGCAGCCCTGGTACCCACTCGTTCTGTCCTTAGCAGTCCATCTTCCCCTGTGTCTCCCCAGGAACCACAATCTGTTAACCTGTGCTCAGGGGAGAGTCTGGTATCCGAATCTCAAATCCCTCAACCTCAAGGCCTGGCTCTTGAGGAGTTAGAATTTGCTGATCTACAACTTTCTCAAGGTGTTCTCGAAATCTTGAAAGCTTCTAGGAAGCCTTCCACCAGGGCTACCTATAACTCCCAAGTGGAAAAGGTTTTCCATATGGTGTTCTGGGAAGCATATTTCCCCGGAATCTGCTGATTTACCCACTGTTTTGGATTATATGGTCCATCTTAATTCTTTGGGACTGAGACCAGCTACCCTGAAAGTGCATTTGGCAGCTGTCTCTGCTTTCATTTCAGCAGGGAAGCCCTCTTCTCTTTCTGCTCACCCTGTATTTTCCAAGTTTTTTAAGGGATTGCTTCATACCAATCCTCCATTCAGGGACCCTGCCCCTGCTTGGGATCTTAATGTTTGCATTGCTCAGCTGTTGCAACCCCCCTTTGAGCCTCTGTCTTGGCAGAGCTTAAGTATTGACTTGGAAAACTGTATTTCTAGTAGCCATCACTTCTGCCAGGCGCATAAGTGAGTTACAGAGCTTTATCAGTGGAGACTGACTTTATTTCCTTTCACAGGGATAAGGTGGTTCTCAGGACTAACAGGAAGTTTTGCCTAAGGTGGTTTCGGTTCCACCTTAACCAATCTATTTCACTTCCAGTGTTCTTCACTGACCATTCCTCCTCTGGTGAGAGGAGGCTGCACAACAGATGTTAAGAGGGCCCTAAGTTACTACATAGGCGTACCAAGGGTCACAGGTTTGACTCCTCCAACTATTTCTCACTTATGGTGAGGTTGGGAAGGGAGACCTGCGACTAGAGATCCATTGCCAGGTGGATTGTCTCTTGTATCCAATTTTGCTATCAAAAACTGGGTAAGGTTCCCCCCTCAGGCCTGAGGGCTCACTCTACCAGAGGTACAGCTGCATCTCTAGCTGCTGCTAGAGACATCCCTATCTTGGAGATATGTCAAGCAGCTACTTGGAAAACAGTACACACTTTCACCAAGCATTCTCCCTGGATATCCAGGCCAGGAGGGATGCTCGGTTTGGCACAGCCGTGCTTCAGAGCCTATTCCCTAAGTAGGTTCTGTCCCTCCTCCATGGAGGTACTGCTGTGTAGTCTGCATCTGTCATAATATAGCAAGACTTCATGTTGTTTGAAGAAAAAATTACTCACCTTAGTAATGTTGTTTCTTCTAATGGAGTCTTGCTATATTATGACCTCCCCCCAGCCTGCCCTCTCAAAACTTCTACTGGTATGGGGTTGGCAGTCCACTGTTGGCACTTATTGATGCCCTTTTATGTTTAGGGTGTTGTGTTTTATTTATTTATTTTATCTTATTGTTTCTGGTCCCCTGACTTGAGTCTTGGTGTTGGGACCAGGAAAATGAGTGAATATTTTAGTAGCCAGTTGGCTAGTGTAGGTTACAGCTTCCACACAGAGCCTTAGTGAGTTTTGCTCGTAAAGATCTGACGGTTTCGGTTTGAAACCACCCTAACAGAGCTTCTCTAACCGAGCTCGTGCTCCAAGTTCCATGCACTGCATGGAAGTTAACTCTTTCACCTCCAGAGCAGTTCTAATGGTGGGACAAACTGCTTCTGTCATAATATAGCAAGACTCCATTAGAAGAAACAACATTACTAAGGTGAGTAATTTTTTCTTGCGACACATCACTACTGCCATCTTTATTGATCTTGCTAAGCATTCGACACGGTTTCCCATTCCCTGCTACTCTGTGCCCTGTTATCCGCCGGTTTGTCTGAACACGCCGTAAAATGGTTCAGTGCTTACTTAAATGGCCGCACACAGTCAGTAAAAATCTCTGACTCCATCTCCCCTCCTCTACCTATATGCAATGGTGTCCTCCAGGGGTCTGTACTGGGTCCGATCCTTTTCTCCATTTTTCTGATCGATCTTCCATCCGTGTCTACTTCATCTTCTATACATATGTAGGCAGGCGGTACGTTTCTTTTCTCCTCAGGGCCATCGCCCTTGGATGTTGCCTCCAAGCTCCAACAGGATTTAAAAAATGTCCAAGCTTGGTTTCAATCTCACCACCTCTTCCTAAATGCTAAGAAAACAGTGGCCATGACGTTCGGCACCAGACAGACTAGCAAGGCTACCATCCCCTCCCTGCACTCACCACTCTTGATGGGACTACTATTGAGGCTACGGCATCTTTCAGGTATCTGGGTGTCTGGCTGGATCAACATCTCACTTTCTCGGACCATATAGATGCCATAATGAAAAAGCTTCGACCTAAACTCTGTGCCTTTTATAGAAACCGCTCCTGCCTTCTGCTCCAAGCAAGGCGCAAACTGGTCCAAAAGATGATTCTCCCGATTATCAATTACTGTGATGTCATCTACTGCTCTGTTTCCACCACTTATTTAGCTAAATTGGATACCCTTTTCAACTCCTTCTGCTGCTTTGTCCTTGATGCACCTCCCCTAACCCATCACTGTCACCTTTACCACGCCTTAGCTTTCCCATCTCTAGCAACTAGGTGACTGCATCACTGCGCTAAGCTCATCTCTAACTACTGGCTTGGTACCCTCCGTCCTTATCTTATCTCCTCCCTTTCCTTGCCACCCACTTTCTCTCGCCTCCTCAGATCCTATGACCACAGAACCCTGTCAGTTCCCCAGTGATGCACTGCGAGTGGCCAGTCCTCTTTTTCATACCGTCTCCCAAGTTTGTGGAACTCTCTCCCTACACAAATCCGTTTTCCTCCTCACCCGGCTCACTAAATAAAGCACTACATAATTTCCTCTCTGTTAATTGTACCTGCCCCTAACCTTTCCCCACCCCTTCCAGTCCTTCACCTGTCTGCGGACCCTCTTGTCTAAGCATGACCTAACACCTTGTCTGCAAACCCGCAGGTCTAACCATGAACTACTCATGTCAGTCTCCGCCCAGGAGACTGAGCATCTCACCAGGAGCTACTAGCCTACTCTGCTCTTCTCCAATTCTCCCAACATAAAATCTTTATCTTAGCATGCTGGCCTTATTATTCTCCAATCTCATGATACACCTCTCCCTAGCTTCTGTAAATATGCTGTGTTAATTTCCCAAGTTGTATTTGTCTCATAAATTTTTACAAACTGCTACTGCTAAAGCGTCTATTTTGTCCCATTTGTGTATTGCATCCATATATGCGTTGGGTGCAATTTGTATCCACTATATACTGTTTGTTCATCCTTTTAGGCTACTGCATATGTTGTAATCTACTTTGTAAACTATGTCTTATATGTTATGTGTAAATCACTTGTATAATCTTCTGTGTTCTATAACTCCCACTCCCTCTATCCCAGGTCATACCATGAGACGAGCAACTTGTTGTTCAGTGTACCTAACCTGGTGAAACTTTTCAATAAATATAAATATTATGTTTTTGAATTCTGCTTGTGAAACATGGCAGTCAGCACAAGGCATCATGGGACCTTGGATTTTTAAAAGAAAAAAATGTTCTGCCCTTGCTTGCTGAAACAGATGGTTTTAAAAAAAGGCTGACTTCCTGGTACTACAATAAAACCAGGTTATAAAACAGTCCACTGCTTTGAACCCAGGCAGCTTGTCGTGCAGTATTGCCTTTTACAGTCTATCAGGACGGAAGCAGTTTCTGATAGATACCTGTGAAAAATAACCCAGCTATGAAAAGTGTTTCTAGGATGTTTCTCTGAAAGATCAAAGGGGTAATTCTGACCTGTCATAAAGCATGCTCAGTGGCTCACTAATTAGGAAGTATGTATTTTTTTATTGGAATGTTTAGACTGATCAATTAATTACAGGACTAAGAGTGACCTCATGCCAACAGCCAGAGTGGTGACATCACAAAGAGGGTAGGACTTTAATCTTTGATATTGTTGAAGCCTGCTGAAAGGATTGACACTTTCTGTTCTGGACTTCTAAGGGACACTTCAGCCAAAATAGGTAACGGCCCAAATCATTTGCCAACTGAAACTGAATTAGAACTAGTTAATTCAGTTACAAGGCGCTTTGTTTTGTAATCGTCCATTCAAACACCATGAAGTCTTGCTATATTAGGACTTATTGCAGTTAGCCACTGCACTTGAACTGCCCCGGAGAGGAAAGAGTTAACTCCAGAGAATCTGGAGTTCTAAAGCGCGAGGGCGCTATACCAAAGCTCTATCTGGGCAGTTTCAAATGAAACTGTCAGATTCTTTACTCCGCTTCACTGAACAGTCGCTCCGGAGATCAGCTCCTTCAGCTCGGTTCATATTCTCGGTCAAGCGAGTATTTTCGGTCATTTGAACTGGCAAAAGTAATTATTTTACCGCATTTCAGTTAAAGCTCTATCTGGTAAACCGTAAGTACAAATGTAAAGTCTGTGTGGAAATTTAGTTATCGGTTCGGTTTGAACCCGATCGGTTTGCAGCATTTTAACGTTTTAAAGTTTTGGGCTTTTAGAGTCCGGTATCCGGTTCTTATCGGTTCTAAAAAAACCTTGATTTTAAATAGGGTTTTTTCAAATACCCGTGAAACGGTTAGGAACCGATAAGGGTGTCTTGCCTGGCACGGCCATAAAAAGGGCAAGTTTTTGGTTAGGCTGGCATTATGTCTGGGAAACCCAAAAAGAAAAACCGGGCCCACTGGGTTTCAACACTGTGATGCTGTGAGGAAGCCTTTGCCAAGGCTGTCCCACACACCACTTGTGTTTATTGTCTGGGGGCTGACCACCTCCTGTCAGACTGCCAGGTGTTTAAAATTTCTCTGCAGCCACCCTGAAAAGAGATAGGGCCGGCTCAGGGAACTATTGGCCAAAAAGTCCGCTGACCCGGATGGCCAGCCCGGTCCAGTACCCACTGGACCAGAGGGAGTGCCCTCTGACCAGGGCTAGACTTCCTCGGGCAAAAGGATGGTTCAGAGGAACCAGTTTAAAAAAAAAAAAAGAAAGAAATAAGAATATGACAGAGAAATCAGTAGGTTTGGAGTCCAAGATTGTCTCTCCAACTGCTGCAGAAGTAGTTAAGCCACACAGATTGTCCAGTCACTGTTTCTAGGTCCTGTCGAACCATCTACAGTTGGTAAAAGGTGGCTCGTTCAGTTCCAGTGGTTCAGGTTTATGATGTTGAGGAATTGTTATGAACCACAGGAGTGGGAGGAGGAAAATTGATCAATACATGTGTGGCTGGTAGGGTCTGGACGTGCCCACTTAGCGGACATTTCTCCAGACAGACTTTTAGAATCTCCTCCTATTCTGTCTGAGTCCTTTCTCAGTTTATGTTTTACAAAAGCTTGCAGAATCCCCAGCTTCCTTTAGAGGAGGCTATGGATGAGTAAAGGGAGCCTGATTATGTAGGAATGATGGGCTAGGAGGTTGTCTTTCCTTTGCATAAGTCATTTAGGAAGTAAACAACTAAGATTTTATAAGATTCTTCTTTCTGTCCCTCCTGTAAGATAAAAAATGGACAGAAGGTGTATTTAGTCAGGCTCTGTTACAGACTTCCTCACTGAGCAGTGTAGTCATGTAGGTGTGGTACAAGCTGCAGCCTGTGTCAGGTATAGTTCCCTGGCTCTCACATCCTCCTGAATAGGATTCCAGGAGGATTGATGCCATGGCAAGAAAACAGTATATGGCAGCTTTGTGGGACTCAGACAGGCAAGTTGTATGGCTTATGTGGCTAGATTTGAAATCTAGGTGGGACGAGTATTGCAGTTAGCCAAGCAGGCCCATGGCCAGCTGGCTAGCGGTTGGAACAGGTGGCTGCTAATGGCACTGAAGCCTCTAAGTTCAAGTTCATACTGCTGTTGGTGTTAATCTTGTTTCTCTAGGGTCATGACCACTTCTGTAGCTTTCATAGGTTGGCATGGCTCAGATGCACTAATCTGTCCCAAGATACTCTGTCAAAGTCTATGGATTTGTTTCTTGTTGTGGTAATTCTCTGTTTGAGGAACAAACAGAAAGCTATATGAAAACATAGATGATTACCTACAAAGTGCCCAGGTAGAGGCTCAGGCCTCCCTCTGCTTTCGCCAGAGGGTCTCTTCAGAGGCAGAGATAGACGGGGCACAATGGCAAACCCCCCTCCCTTAGCCTAAGACTATTGCCAAGCAGGCACCCTGATGGGGTGCCCAGGGCCGATTCTCCTATACCAGTGGGCAGGTTGGTTTTTATTTCAGCAGAACTGTGTGTCCTAACTCGGACAAGTGGGTTCTGGAAGTAATAGGTCTGGTTCTCAGCTCAAACAGTTTCCAAAGATGAGAGCCAGACAGGTCCTACAAATCCTTTGGAATCCCTTGCTTTGGGAGCAGAAATTTCTTCTCCTCTGAACTGCAAAGCAGTAGAAAGGGTCCCTCCTTGCCACCGGGGCAAGGGGCTGTGCTCATGATACTTTCTTAACCTATAGAAGGCAGGAGATTAGCGGCCCATCTCAGATTTAAGGTACCTGAACAAGCATCTTTTGAAAACAAAGTTAAAATGTTAACTCTGGCTGAGGCCAGGGACTGGCTAGCTTTCCTGGACCTCAGGATGCCCATTTTTTTTTTTTTTCATGTCTGATCAGGCCTTCTCACCAAAGTACCTCAGGTTACCCTCAGGCCACTACCAGTTCAGGGCAATGCCCTTCAGCCTTACCTCTGCGCCAAGGGTATTCAAGAAATTCTAGCTGTAGTAGTGGCTCTTTTAAGAAGGCAAGGGATTGTTTTGTTTCCTTTCCTGGATGACTGGCTCTTAGTGGGTCAGTCTCCAGATCAAGTAAATCCCTTGCAAGTCATCCAGCAGCTTCTCACCTTTCTGGGATTCCTGCTGAATTTCAAAGTCAGTTCTCGAACCAGTTCAGGTACTAACTTTCATAGGTGCAGAGTTGAACACAAAGTTAGCCAGGGCATTTCTCCCTCTAAAAGGGTAGGCAGTCTCTTGCCCTGGCATCTTCCATTACTCTGATAGTCTCTTGACCAGCAAAGCATTTGCTTCAACTACTAGGGCACATGGCTGCTTCCACAGCTGTAGTGCAGGGAGCAAGATTCCAGATGAGGGACATTCAGTTCCATCTGAGGGCCTATTGGTCCCAAAGGAGAGATTCCCTTTCCAAATTGGTTCTAGTGACCCAATCCTGATCCTGGCCTTACACTGTGGCAGGATCAAAGCAATCTAAAACTAGGGGTCCTCTTCATTCCTCACCACGGATGCTCCTGTGTTAGGGTGAGGAGCCTGCTTAGCGACCTGTCCACTAGGGAGTGTGGTCTCTCTAGAATCTCTCTGCTCCACATCAATTTTTGGAACTCAGAGCTGTCTTTAGCTCTTAAGAGTTTTCAGCTTCTGTCCAGAACAAGGTAGTTCAAGTCAGGACAGACAACACCACAATAATGTGGTACATCAAGGCAGGGGGCACTCGGTCATCAGCCTTGTGCAACAAGCAATGAAGTGGTGGTCTCTGGCTTACTCCTGAACACCTCCCTGATAGCAGTTCACCTCCCAGGGAAGGACAATGCCCTGGCAGATGCCCTCAACAGGATTCTCAGGGCCATCACGATTGGGCTCTGAATCCTCAGGTGCTGGGTTCAGTCCTTGCCAGATGGGGCTCATTTTCAGATAGATCTTTTCGCAGCCCCAGATAACCACTAACTTTCTCTGTTTTGTTGAGGCCTCCAGTGCTCGGATCAGCCCCCCTGGACGCTTTTCACTTGGATTGGAAAGGGAAGTTTCTGTTCACCTTTCCTCCCTTTTCCCTTTCTTTCAGGGTACTAGTAAAAATCAGATCTCAGCCCTGCAAAGCAATTCTGATTGTTCCAAGCTGGGCCAGACAGCCCTGGTACCCATTGTCTCTGTCCTTGACAGTCCACCCTACCCTGAGCTTGCCCAGAGTCCACGACTTACTGGCCTTTGCACAAGGGAGAGTGTGGTATCCGAACCTCAAATTCCTCCTTCTCAAGGCAGCTCTTGAGGAGTTAGAATTTGCTGATTTACACCTTTTTCAAGGTGTCGTGATATTTTAAAGCTTCAAGGAAGCTTTTTCACTGGCGCCACTTACAGTTCTAAGTGGAACAGGTTTTCAGTCTGGTGCGCTGAGAAGCAGATTATACCACAGTCTGCTTATCTGCCCATTTTCTGGACTTTTTGGTCCATTTTAAATTCTTTAGGTCTTAGGCCAGCTACCTTAAGGGTTCCTTTGGCAGCTGTCTCTGTTTTTTTCTGCAAGCAGGGAAGCCTGCTCCCTTTTCTTCTCAACCTGTGTTTTCCAAGTTTTTAAGGGGTTGCTTCACACCAACCCTCCTTTTTCGGGAACCAGCTCCTGCATGGAGCCCGAATGTTTGCATTGCTCAGTTAATGCAAACCCCTTTGACCTCTGTCCCCAGCAGAGCTCAAGCTTCTCACTTGGAAAATGTTTTTTCTGGTGGTTTTACTCTGCCAGGCATAAGTGAACTACAGGCCCTGGCAGTGGAAGAAGATTTTTCTCTCCCCACAGGGATAAGACAGTCCCTAGGACTAACACAGGGTTTGTCCCTAAGTGGTTTCAGGTTTCCACCTGAACCAATCCATCTCTCTCCCAGGATTTTTCACTGAGCATTCTTCCTCAGGTGAGAGGAGACTGCACAGCTTGGATGTCAAAAGAGCCTTATGCTACTATTTGTAACGCACCAAGGGTCACAGGTTTGAATCCCTCCAACTCTTCCTTACCTAGGGGCAGGTTGGCAAAGAGAACTTGCCACTAAGAGGACAATTGCAAAGGTGGATTGTCTCTTGTATCCATTTTGTTATCAAAGACTAGGTAGGAGAGCCCCTCAGGACTGAGGGCTCACTCCACCAGGTGTATAGCTGCATCTCTAGCGGCTGCTAGAGATATTCCATTCTGGAAATCTGTCGAGCTGTTACTTGGAAGACAGTTCACACTTTTACTACATTATTCCCTGGATTTCAGTCCAGAGAGATGCTCTGTTTGGTACAGCTGTGCTTCAGAGCCTATTTCCTAAGTAGGTTCTGACCTCCTCCATGGAGGTACTGCTGTGTATCTGCAATAAGTCCTAATATAGCAAGACTTCATGGTGTTTGAAGAAAAAATTACTCACCTTAGTAATTGCTTTTCTTCTCATGGAGTCTTGCTATATTAGGACCACCCCCCCCAACCTGCCCCTCTCAGAACTTCTACTGGGGTGGGGGTGGCAAATTAGTGCAAACACTGTGTCATGCCATTGTAGTTCTTCCCTTCACCCTCTTTTATTTAGGGTTAGGGGACTAGGGTTTTCTGGTTGAGTGATTTGTTGGCCCCCTTCCTGGACTTGAGTCTTTGGGGGAAGGGGGTTCTAATAGTGCTTGTCAGGGGAAAACTAATAATACCATTATTCATTCTATTATTGTTATTGTTGTTTCTATTGTTGTTATTACTACTAGTAGGTAGCCATTTGCCTAGTGTAGAGCTTTCCACACAGACTTGTTGCTTAGTGTTAGCTTCGTAAGATCTGACAGTTTCATTTGAAACTGCCCAGATGAAACTTTGAGTATAGCCCTCGCGCTTTAGAACTCCAGATTCTCTGGAGTTAACTCTTTCCTCTCCGCGGCAGTTCAAGTGCAGTGGCTAACTGCAATAAGTCCTAATATAGCAAGATCCATGAGAAGAAAAGCAATTACTAAGGTGAGTAATTTTTTCTTTCTTTCTGACTGTAATCATTATGTATATATGTTCTGTTTGATGTACTCTATTTACTATTTTTAGTTTTAGTAAATTTGGTTTTCTTTAAACCTGCCTGAGACATTTGCTCGTTTAGAGAGTGAATGGTGGAACAGTCTTAATATTCTAACACAGCTGTTAAATGCTTATTGTGCTACCTTATGCAGCCATGCTAACAAGGATCTGTGTAAAGATCCAGCAAGGTAAAAAAAATACCAGCATCTCAATTGAGTCGGAAGGCGGTTGTGAACCAGATTGGTTGTATGCCCGCCGGGACAAGTTTATTGCACTGCTTTCTCCAAAGAGAGTGTGAAATGTGGACCTGTTACCTGGATGTGCTAGCTAAAAAGGCTTCATAATTGACCCCAGGACTCGACTGGTAGTTGCTCGGACCTCAAACAAACTGGAGGGTGTCCCTGTTTGCAGTGGCAGAGCTAGGGGGGGCTGGGGGGCGGTCGCCCCTCCGGGCTGCCCCATTGTGAGTAGTGGTGCCCCACCACCATCTTCATTCACTGTTTAGTGCCCATTGTGGAGCCATGTTTGACTCGAATGCCCCCCGGCTTCCAAATGCTCCCAAACCTGGCTCCGACACTGCCTGTTTGTCCCGTTCACAAATCGCACTTAAGGTTGGGCACTGTGGGAGCAGAGGGTCTGACCCCTGGAGTGGATTTGTGACAGTGCTATTGTACCAACAGAACCAAATCTGTCTGGAAATCGAACCAGTTCTTTGTTTCTTTTGCGCCCGAGAGAGGGTGTGGCAGTTTCCACAGTGTTTATCCAAATGGTTGGCAAACTGTATTATTTTGTTACCAGAACGTATGGGGACGGCAGTATAGCCTAGAGGTTAACGTAATAAGCTGTGAATGAGCTTGGTACTCCAGCAGACCTGGGTTTCATTCACACAACCTCCACTTGCATACTGTGTGACTCTGAGCAAGTCACTTAACCACCCCAGTGCTCCTGGGTCACCCCTGAAAACAGGCACGTGTGCTTAGTGGGCCTTACCCGGTTTCCCAAAGCATTAAAAAAAAAAAAAAAAAGACCCTCCTGGGGGAGGTGAAGGGGCATTTCACCTGGAGCATAGCTGCTGCTTCTACTTGCTTCAGGAATGTGTCAGCCGCTGACATTTGTGCGGCAGCCACTTGGAGCTCCATCCACACTTTCACCAAGCATTACAGTCTGGACATTGCCTCTAGGTGCAGGGCTGGCTTTGGTTTAGCTGTACTCCAAAGCCTCCTGTCCTAAACTCTCTACAGACCTTTCCTGCCTCCCATGTTTCAGTTCCCTCTGATTCACACTGCTTGGGCTTCAGTCCTCAAGGGGGTTACCCACTGCAAGAACCCTCTTGAAGTAAGATAGTACAGTTACATAAGAACTTACCATAATAGTAGATCTTCGAGAGAGGCTCTTGCAGTAGGTAACTTGTTTCCCTCCTTCCCCCTAGTTTCTTGTTGCTCTTTCTCTAAGCTCATTTTGGGCTCCAGGAGCCTCTTCTTCCATTCTCCTGTCGCGCCTTCTCGGAGGTCTCCAGCAGTAGAACTGAAAGACGAGCATGGGACTGCCCACTACATAGTGTCACGTTGACATCGGTCAAGTGACGTCAGGTGGGCGGTCCCCCATCAAACCCTGCTATCATCCGCCTCGCTCTGGGAGGGAAGGAAACAAGCATAGCAACTAAAGGCACAAATTATAAAATTGACCATAGTTTGTGCCACTCAAATGTCTTCTTAAAGTCACATACAGAAAGCAGTAGAGCTACTCAACGCAAAACATAGTTCTGGAACCTCAGGGTGGCAGCAGGGAGGTCCAGCAAAGGAGTTAAAAGGTTAGTAAATACCGCCGGCCCAGTGGCACAGAGGGTTGAGACGCTGGATGCCTTACTTTGCGCTATGCTGTCAACCCAGGTTTGGGAATGACCTTGGGTCGCCGGGGTGCTGGCGGGGGGCAGATAATACCTGCAGCAGTCTAGACTGTGTCTTGTGGGTGAACTGTAGAGCTGCTCAAGAGATGGATTAAAAAGTACGTAAGTACACTGTTAAAGCACTTCACCTGAGCCACAGTTAGGCACTGCATCAAGTAACTCCAAGTTAAGTTCAATTTAAAGTGCTTCACCTGTGCCACTGTTCCGTGGCTACTGTCTACCCCCCCCATCTCAATCACAGCAACAGGAAAAAAGCATAGACTTTTCTTGTTATAAACCGTGGTCTCAAGTCTTTTTTCCCCTTTTCTTGCATTTTACTTGAAATAGCAATACCCATTTTGTAATGCAATGAAACACTCCGCAGTATTTGGGTTGCACTCTAGTAAGCCACTCAACAAAGGCAACAGATAACTGAATGAAGCCACTCAGTTTCACCTCACAGCTCCAGCATCTAGTTCATGATTCACTGGAGCATGACCACACCCTGTTGTGTGTTACTGCTACCTAATAACTTTGCACTGTGGTATCCTACTTTGGAGCACAGCATTTATCCATCCAGCTAGAATGAAAGCCACCCTCTAGGACAGTAACCTATCTCCAGAGATGGATGTTTTCCAGAGAAGAATGCAAATATCCCGTAAGCAGCAATAAAGTGCACTTGAATATAGTGCAGAATTAGTAATTAGTTAGTATGTGGGTGGAATTTCTAGGCAGTTAATGACAGGCTGTAAGAGTTTTGCATCCCTGGATGTAAACCTCAGTCAGTTATTAACCCATCAAGAAATGTCCTCTGTGTTTTATAACTGGTAGTAAGTCATGGGGGAGGATAGGTTACCCAGAGATATAGCCATTACATCCTAAAGTCATAACTCTAAGGAATGCCATTATCAACAGTAGTTCTCTCCTCGAAGAGCCACATCATGGTCAGTCAGAAGTGTCGGAGGCCATCACATCTTCATTACTATGCAAAACGCATAATTATTTTGCAGGTGCCAGAGAGTGGACCAGGAACTGGAATATTGTTTACACTAATGTATCATAGTAATTTTAGATCTGAAAGGAAAGGACACTAGGTCCAACATATGTATCCCTCTTGCTTCATAAGCAGAAATGAAAAAAGGTATTCTTTAATGCTTGTCCATTTGCTTCTTTACCTCTGCTTCCTTCTTACACTGTTACTGATCAGCCCGAGTTCAGGATATTTACTTCACACACCAGAAAATGATCACAGGTCAGGCTTTTAAATGATTTACTCCTGAAGAGGTGTACATTAAACAGTTAGCTAACCTGTTTAGATACAAGGTACTAGAGATTAACTTTTATAGTTATAACCCATAATTATTGTCGGAAGTGCTGAAGAGAACTTTGTTCATGACCCTTTCGTTAATAATCCATTTATGTCTTTTTTTTTTTTTTCTGCCTAGCTGTGAAAGCAGCATAAGATATGTGCATTGAAAACACAGTCTGATGAGGATCATCAGAACAGGTGAGCAAACCCTGCACTCTAGAAAAATAAATCTCCCCCAACACGTTCAGATATAAAATTAGCAATACTTCCCTTTTTATGTACAGTATTGCATTCATCAATCTGTCGCTACAACTCTCACAATTTCCTCAAGTTTGGAAATCGGCACCAGTCACCCCGGTGCACAAGAGTGGAGACAGGACCCATCATGCAAATTACACACCCACACCTATCCTCCCACCAATATCCAAGGCTCTTGAATGCATTGCTGCTGGCCAACTGGTGTACTACCTTGAAAAATGCTCTATCCAGTGCCCGCAGCAACACTGGTTCCAGAAGGGGCACAGCACCACCTCGGCCCTGATGGAATTCACTAGCTTTATTCATCAATCTCTGGATCAGGGCACCTTAGTAGGAGCTGCCTTCATAGACCTAACTAAGGCATTCGATACTGTCCATAACTCACTACTCCTCAGACAGCTTACCACTACTGGCCTCTCCTCTGACACAACACTTTCGTTCGAAAAGCTATCTTGAAGACCGACCGCTCTCAACAGGTGAAAATAGCCAATGTCGTATCTGACTGACAGCCCGTCCGATCTGGTGTGCCACAGGGCTCAATCCTGGGGCCACTCCTATTCAGCATCTTCCTTAATAACCTTCCTCGTTTCTGCCATCAAAGGATCCTTCCTTCTCTATGCAGATGATGCGGTCATCTACTCCTGCAGCCACGACCCCAAGCAACTGGAACTTCACCTTCATAGTGGGTTTGTTGGAAGTGGAGGACGGGTTCTGTAAACATAAACTGATCCTCAACTACAAGAGAAACAAAGTAATGATGTTCAGCAGCACCCGAACCAAGCACAGATCCCATACACTTGCCATCAGAAACTGTCTTGGAGTTCCTGTTGAACAAATACCACATTTCAGATACTTAGGGGTCACATTAGACAGCTATCTATCCTATGCTAAACATATAGATAACGTAGCCAGGGCTGTCAGCATCAAGATTGATCTTCTACATGACATAAACACTGCCTTACTCCAGAAGCCCTCTCATTTGCTATATATAGTTCCATCATATCTATTGTAGACTATAGTCTTGTAATCTATGGAGCAGCCCCCATGTCTTTGTTGTGCAGGATATCCGTTGCTCTGAACAAGGCATGCAGACTACTCACGGGGACCACACATTTCACCCACACCTGTGATCTTTACGTTGAAACTAGTTGGCTACAGCCCTCCGGGAGGATCCAATACCAAAACTGTCTTTTGGCCAAAAAGCACTTTTTGGCCTCCTGCCTCAGGCACCCGCAAACCTACTAAGTCCTCATTGTTGTTAAGTTCGCTGTAGCTGAGCGGCTCCTCGCCTGCATGTTCCTAGATGCCGGACGGCGAGGGACAGTTTCATTTGCCTACACAGCACCTCACTGGTTTAATACTCTTCATAGTGATATAACTACCCTACCTAAATTGGGACAATTCAAATTGAAGTTACACCAACATCTCATGGCCAATAGTTCTTGTGACTGCTTCATCTGAAACTCCCATCTACTAGCATTCAGTCTTTTCCTCACAACTGGATAACCCTGTGTCTCCGCTGTTACCTCAATAATTCCGAGGCTACCCCCACTTTTCACACTTTGACAAGGTCCCTGGCTACCCCCCACCGCTCCCACACCAGCTTGACAAGGCCTATGGCTGCCAATTCCTACCCTTCTTTCTCCCAATTTTATCCTCCCCCCCCCCCCATCTACACTTTCCTCCTAGTAGAACAGTAAAACTGCGTACAGCTATATATATTTTCTCACTTTATTTCACTGTTTTTGGACATTGTATTTTGCCTCCTCTGTGTGTTTTGTCTCCCCTTCCCACTGACGTGGAGCCTTTGTAATGAGATGTCTGTGCTCAGAGGTATTGTAATCTGAGAATGAATAAATAAAAAAATAAATACATTAAATTATAAGCAAAGGTATGAGATAACACTGGACTACAGGAGAATAACAATAATACACCTGGAAACTTTTAGCAAAAAAAATAAAGTTTCAGGAAAGTTATTCTCATAGCTCCCTAGTCTGCAGTTTCCTATGGGACACCTGAGGACTGGTTTTTCATCAGAGGTGATGCCAGCAATCCTAACACGTTGGACTCTTCCCTCAGGTAGCTAGCAAACCAGGGCAGTGCATCCTTGGAGAGCCCGAGACTGGTCAGTTGCCTGAGTAGGAGTGAGTGGTTAACCGTATCACAGGCCTTTGTCAGGTCAATGAATACTGCCCCCCACAGATTCCTTGGTTGAGGGTGTCATGGATGAATCTGGTAAATTCCAATAGTGCCGTGGTGGTACTATGCCCTTTTTGGAAGCCATGCTGTTCTGGGCACTGGATTTCATATTTGACCAGGAACTTGACAAGCTGGTTTGAGACTATTTGTTCCAGAGCTTTAGATAAAAAAAAGGGGGGGGGGTGGAGATAGGCCTCTGGTTGGTGTGCAGTGACTTGTCTCCACTTTTGTGTACAGGTGTGATAGTCGCCTGTTTCCAGAGAGATGGGAATTGACCCAATCTTAGGGAAAGGTTGAAGATCTTTGTCAGGGGTTCAAAGATTTCATCTAGGAATAGTACAAGCAACTTTAGGTCGAGTGACTCACCACTATAGCCAGTTTTGCGGATGGCCTTGCATATATAGGTTCTGGTTAAGTGCATTGGGATCTCTTTGAAAAAGAACTGCGGAGCTGTGTGTACTTGGGATGCAGTGTCAGAGGGGGAATTGGTGGTGGGGGCGTTGAAAAAATCAGGTGGAAGGACACTGCCAAGGTTGGAGAATGCATTGTTTGAACGTATTGGAGATGGTACCTAGGTCTAGCGTAGGTTTCCATCAATGTTGAGAATGGTGGGTGGTGCCTTAGTATCCTTGCCTGTGAGGTCCTTCAAGTTACTCCAAAATTTTTTTCCCATCTACCCAGGAGTTGGAGAGTGCCTCCCTAAAATATTTGCTTTTAGCCTTCTGTATAGCTCGGGTACAGCCATTTCTTGCAGATTTGTATTTTTGAAAGTCCCATTGCGCTGATGTGTCTAGAGCACAGTGCCACAGGTGGTCCCTTTGTTTGAGCCATGCTACAAGCTCGGAGTTTATCCATGAGTTAGACCTGCCTTTATACTTCATCTATTTAAGTGGTGCATGGATATCACAGACCGCTGTAAAGCGGCTGGTGAACAGTTCCAAGGCTTTGTTTGTATCATTGAATGAGTCAATTATCGACCAGTCCAGCCTGCTTAGATGTGATTTTAGCAGCTGAAGGTGCCCCTGCTTGAGTACCCTGGTGTGTATTATTTTAGGAGGGGTCTTGGTGAACTTGTTAGCCCAAGAGCAGATAACAGGTGAGTGGTCACTTAAAGTATCAGGGAGTACAAACACCTTAGAGATTCTTTCGGGGCGGTTTGACAGTATCCAATCAAGTAGAGTGTAGGTCCCTATCTATGTATAGGGAAAGGGGAAAGGGAACATTGTTTAACCAGGAGTAGCACACTAAGCAGAAGCTTGTTTCCAGATGCAACTTGGTAGCACAAGGAAGTTAAGTGACTAGCTCAGGATCACACAGTGTGCACCTAGGTGGCTGTGGGATTCAACCCAGGTCTCCAGATCTGCAACTTAGAGCCTTAACCCACTGCACTATACCGCCTCCTATAGTTGCATCTAGTAGGGGTGGGGACAAGCTGTGAGAGGTGTTGTGCCGTGACACCATCCTTGTAGGTGCAGGCCTCAGGTGAAAGCCAGTTTATGTTAAAATCACCCAGAATTATGGTCTCTGAATTATGGTGTAGTCCCATGAGGAATTCCATGATGCTGTTGAAGCCACTGGCCTGGTCCTTTTGGGGTATGTATACAGAGGCTATAGTAAGATTTTTATTATGGGCCCCTAGGAGAATTTTGATGGCGAGGACCTGAGATGGGGATCCCAGTTAGAAAATGGGATGAGATGTCCCATGAGGGTATCTCTCAGGTAGATGGCACAGCCACCACCCCGTTTTGAAATCCTGTCCTGCCTGAAGGTAGAGTATCCGGAAATTGCGACCGCAGTGTCAGGGATCTTAGGATTTAGCCAAGTTTCAACAACAGAGAGGATGTCAGGATTGTGTCGTTGAATCCAGGTTTGGAGGTTATCAAGTTTACTGAGGAGGCTACAGACATTGATTGATGCCAATGTGAGGGACCCCACTCTCCTATTCTGGGGGTGTGCAGTCTGCCCAACTGGTCCTGGGTTGGGGTGTACATTTCCAGAGAGCAGAAATAGCATAAAAAGAATTCTCAGGAGAGAGGTTTTAAGTATTTTGAAAGCTTGCTTGTTTGTTAGGCGTATGTGCACCTTAGTGCTATGGTACCGGGCTTAGGTAGTAAAAAGAAACTGTGCCAAAGGTCAAATCATGGCTCCTGTAACAGGAACCGATTAATTAAGGTGAAGGGGGCCAGAAACGGAAAGTGAAAACGTTTCGTTCTCTGTATATTAGATAGCTAAAAATAGTAAACTACTAAAATTAGCAAAAAGGAACATGGTTTACTGGCCAAAATAGTCAAAAAATAATCAGGTAGCCAAGTAGGATATTCTCTGGTTCCTGGGAATCAATTGGGAACCGAAGAAATCTAAATTTACAGAAAACCCAGTCTAAGCACAGAGAAATTGAGAAAAACTGACTAAAATACACTTTGATAGAACTACAAAATAGAAACCTGACTGGAGAACCAGCTGTTACCAGAATTCACTACAGAGCAATTGCTCTCTTCAGGTGGAGAAACAGATCTGAGCAACGGCCAGAGTGGAGCACATTCTAAATTCTAAAATTTGCATAGGTTATGAACATAGGAAATTTGCCAGCAGATAAAGGCCAAGAGGTCTACCAAGTCTGCTCGAATGTGCAGCTAGCACCCCTTATTCTGCAGCTGCCTCTCCCTTCCACCCTTCCCCTTCATTGACCCTCCCCCTTGTTCTGTCCCATCCCCTTTTGAAGTAGTCCACTGTTCTACTTGACACCACTTCTGCAGGTAACGCATTCCACCCAGCCACCACCTTCTCTATAAAAAAGTGTCTCATCTCCCTTCTGAACCTTCCTCCCTCCAGTCTCATATCATGGTCCCTGGTGTCCCTCCCCCCCTTTCTTTGAACAGACTCTCTGTACCTGTCTTGTTTATTCCTTTCATGTACTTAAAGGTTTCAATCATGTCCCCCCATCCCTCCTCTCCTCCAGTGAGTACATGTTCAACTCCCTCGGCCCCCTCTCTTATGATAAGTCCCCCAGCCCCTTGATCATCTTTGTCACCCTGCGCTGCACCCCCTCCAGTAACTTAATGATCCTCTTCAGATATGGGCGCCAGTGCTGCACGCAGTACTCCAGGTGTGGTCTAACTAATGACCTATACAGTGGCAGAATCGCCTCCTTGGGGATATACCCCTTGCAATACATCCCAGCATTTTGTTGGCCTTTGCAGCCGCCTTCCTACACTGGGCCGAGTTGTTCATTGACTCTGTAATGAGCACCCCTAGATCCTTCTCCTCCTCTGTCTGGGCTAGCTGCACTCCCCCTAGCTGGTAACTCCTCCTTGGGTTCTTCATCCCAAAATGCAGCACCTTGCACTTTTTGGCATTAAACCCCAATAGCCAGGTGTCTGGCCAGGTTTCAAGCTTTGCCAGATCATCCTGCAACCCCTGCCATCCCCCTAGGTCATCCATCACTGCTCCTACCTTGGTGTCATCAGCAAACAAACTGATCTTGCTCTTGATGTCCAATGATATGTCTGCAGTGAATGTCCCAAGCAACACTGATCCCAGCACCAAGCCCTGTGGAACACCGCTCGTCACTAAGCTTGGGTGTGAGAGCTCCCCACCCACCACCACCCCCCTCTGTTGCCTTCCCTGAAGCCAGTTCCCTACCCATCTCACCAGCTTTGCACCTGCCCCGTGCCTACTAACTTACTTCCCAGCCTTCCATGCGGCACCGAGTTGAATGTCTTACTGAAGTTCAGATACAGGACATCCACTGCATGGCCCCTGTCAAGTTGCCTAGTTACCCAGTCATAGAACTCCACCAGGTTGGTTTGGCAGGATCTGCCCCGTATGAAGCCATGCTGTCTGCTGTCCTGTAGTCCTTTGGCCTCTAGGAGGGCCACCAGCCTCTCCTTCAGGATAGTCTCCATTAGCTTACCCACGATGGATGTGAGGCTCACTGGTCTGTAGTTTCTCGGTTCATCCTTGGGGCCACTCTTGTGGAGGGGCACCACATGAGCCATTCTCCAGTCCTGAGGTACACACCCCGAATGTAGTGAGGCAATAGGTCTGCCAAAGGTTCTGCAAGGACCTCTGCCAGCTCCTTCAGTACCCGGGGTGGATGCCATCTGGGCCTGGAGCCTGATCCACCCTCAGTGCCTTCAAACCCTCCCGAACTCTGCCCTCTGTGATTTCCCCATCTGTCATATCCCCATTTCTGCCATTTCAAACAACATGAAGTCTTGCTGTATTCTGACATATGCAGTTAGGTCCTGCCTTTCAACTGCCCCGGAGAACAAAGAGTTAAACTTTCCATGGCCAGCAGGGAATGTTCACCGCAAGCTCGGTTGAAGCCCCTGTCTGCTGTTGTTTAAACTCCAACCGTCAGATTCTTTACTCTGCCTGACTGAACAGTCGCTCCGGAGATTTCTCCTTTGCTCGGTTCAAAAAAGTCGGTTAAAGTGTCGTTTTTCGCTCGGTTTCTACCGAATTGCTGAGCCGTTCTGTCGGTTTAAGTCTCTGTCTGTGGTACTGTGAGTACTAGATAGGTTTTTCTTATAGTTTGTGTGTGGAACTTGTAAATTGCGGATCAGTTCGGCTGAACCGATCAGTTTCAGGTAAAAAAAAAGTTTGTGTATTTACTTAGAGTGTGGTAACTGGTCCGTATTGGTTATAAAAAAAAAAAACTGATTTTATTACATTTTTTTCCAAGACCTGTGACACAGTCAGGAACTGATAGGGGATTCTTGCCTGGCGGATTGCCGAAAAAAGGGTAAGTTTTGGTTACCCCCCCCTTCTCTTTAGTAAATACTGAACAGAAGTACTCATTTAGTGCTTCTGCCTTATCACACCCTGCTTCTACCCAACCCCCTTCTACCTCTGGAGCGTCACTCTTAGTCAAGATGACTGCATAAGGTGTAAACGTGTGATTCCTGAGGTTAGAATACATGGAACTACAGTGATCACTCTGCTCATCTGGTTACAGAATGTGTATCAGAACCGACATGACAGTATTGTTAATACTGAAATGAACTAGTGTAATAAAGATACACCTAGGATAACTTTAAAAAAGCAGTATGATGATGCTCCACTTGCCCAGCGGCAGTACATTGCTCTCCAGTGTAGACAACCTGGGTTAGGCAGTGAATCTGAGTCACTGTGTTGGGAGGCCGGATAGGCTGTGGTAGCTGCTGTGCAGCAGTGTGCCTCAGCTGTGGAGGGTTGTAGGCAAGCTCTGGCACCGCAGCTGCTCCTGCTGCAGGGGACATGGTGTGTGTGTATGAGGCCTGCACAGTTTGCTCTCATGTTGAAGAGGTCGGAGGGACCAGAAAAAGGGGAAACCCACAGCCGTCTAAGTGATGGTCTGGGTTCCTTATTCTGGGTCCTAGTTAGTGCCTGCTGGCATTGCATACTACTCCAATTGGTGGACTGTCTCATGGGGGAGGACGGCCATCCCCATGGAGCCCCTGCCACAGAGAAAAGAGCCATGAGGGTACCTGGCAGTTGGAATTTGGGGGAGACAAACCTGAACAGGGTACATCACTGAGACCTGGGTATATTCCTGCACCTCGAACATGGCTGGGGCAGAAAAACCTCTGTGGAAAAAAGAAAAAAAAAAGGCAACTTAAGCTGCTACTCAGTACTGCTGTCCCTCTGCAAGCTAGAAGAATATCAGTCTGTGGGCTATTCTGGGGCCATTACTTTTTTCTCTCTTCCTGAACAGTCTCCCTAGCGTCTGCCAACAGAGAACGTTACTCTGTGCGGACGATGCAGTACTGTTTACTAGCAACCAAGACTCTAAACAACTTGAGAGTCAGTTGAGGTGTGATTTCAGGCATGTTGAAGAGTGATTTAGCTCACATAAACTCATCCTGAACTACAGCAAAACTAAGGTCATGACATTCTGCAACGCACAGAGCAAGTTTAAACCTCTGTCCCTCACCATCAAGAACCACGTGGGGACTTCACTTGAACATGTTCCTGAGTTTAAATATCTCGGCATCACCTTGAACAGTTCCCTTTCTTACATGCGGCACACTGGCAATGTAGCTAAGGCTGCAAACATATGGATCGGCCTGCTCCACAAGCACAAACACTGCATGACCACTGATGCCCTTAGACTGGCCATCTACAACTCGTTCACCTCCATCGTCGACTATGGTCTAGTCAGCTATGGCTCTGCTTTCCCTACTGCCCTCCAGATAATATCGGTGACACTCAACAAGGCCTGTGGGCTTCGAATGGGTGCCGCCCGCCTAACACACACCTGTGACCTGTACGCCCAGGCCGGATGGCTACCACTCCTTAGTAGAATACAATACCAGACCTGTTTGTTAACTAAAAAAGTTCTCCTCAGTCTCATGCCATTAGGACTGGCAAAGCTCCTTACTGCCAACAGCAGTACCCAGCTTACACGTAGTGCTCTGTATCAAACCTTCCAGGTCCCCAGATGCCAGACCACAATGGGTCAGAGGTCGTTCACGCACAGGGCTCTTCAGTGGTACAATACCCTTAACAAAGAAACACATACTACTGTGACGCTTGGTCCCTTTAAAAGGCAACGCTGACTATTCCTTGCCTCTACCACTTAGTGTGACTGCCTTTCATAAGTAACTGCATCCTCATTTTACCCTAGTCGAAGGTGACCTGTAACCTCCCTTAGAGCTCCACTTTTTTGGCACCAGGTTCCCCCACTCTCACCCCTTAACCCCCCCCCCCACACACACACACACACACACCACGCTGCCTCACCCACCCCCTTCCCTCTCTAATGGCACTTTCAGATATGGAGCCCTGCAGCCCATCCACCTCACACTTTTGCCACCCACCTCTACCCGCCGACAATGGCCTTTTAGCTTGCCTACTTTTTCTTGACTCACTCCTACCCTATACTAACTATATACTGTTCACACTGAAACTTGTCTGAAGCTGGCTTATGTTGTCTCTCTCCATTTTTGGCTATATAATAAATGCTTAGACATCTTTGTGTTTTTAAGACTGTAACCATTGTTAACCTTTGTATGTATGTTACTCTACATCCTTTGACATGGAACCTTTGTAAATGAGCAGTTCCTGCTCAAAGGTGTTTGTAATCCTAGAGTTTAATAAAATAAAATAAAATAAAACTATTGACCTCTTGTACTGCATCATTGTTTGGGAATTGTTTTGATTATTTCAAGGTTCTCTCTTAATTGGTAAGTCAAAGAGGCCTTGTTGACCATCAAAATACTATACAAACTGTTTTCCATTCATGGGAAGGTTAGACTGTCACTTGCTGTGTTCAAAGTGTTTAGGTCCACAACACAACTTTATAAATTGAACATCCGCTTGTATTTATTGCCCAAAACCCTCATTTAAAAGGGTAAAAATGTTAAAAGGAAGCATACCTTGTCGACCTGCCTCTGTGTCACCTAAAAATAATAAAAAAGACTCTATGGGTGGTTGTAGGAATGGTGAAAGTGCGCATCTGAAGGGTCCATCTCCTCGTGTACAGCAGCAAATAATGTAAAAGGTGACAAGAAAAAAGATAAAGTTTCACAACCACCAGAAAGACTTTGTAAAGATGGTTTAGACATCAGGGTGTCTGAAAGGGGGAACCCTGAATCCTGTGATGGCAAAAATAAAAATAAAAGCCTTGGAGCAGGCACTGGAAACGACATTTGCCAGAAAGAAAATACTGTAACGCCATTGCTGTTCCCTGTACACAAAGGAGCAGGCAGGTGGCACAGAAAAAATTCCCTCTTAGATGGAGATATAAAAAATGTGGCAATTTTTCCATGTGGTCAAGCCCATGGGAAAATTGAATAAAAATCTGCCCCGGCTCTGGCTCCAACCTATCTGCCTGCAGAAGAGGCGGAAGAAGAAGAATATTATCTGCATGTAGAGGAAGGTGACCCCATGGAAGTTAGGGGCACACCTGAGCAAGATTTTGAACCAAGGCAAGTTGAGGACTGCTCATCTTTCTCCTCATTTGTCAGACAAATGGCTGATATCCTCAACATGCCCCCACTAGAAACCGAGGAGAATGAAGAGGATGCTGATTCTGTGGATATGCTGGGAGTAGCTCCCTTAAGAAGGATGTTACTTCCTGTATGTAAACCACTTAAAAAGACCTTAGCAAAAATTGTGGCTGCACCCACTTCAGCTGCAGCCGTTTACAGAAAAATTGAGGAAAAATATCAGGTGGACAAGCAGGAAGCAGAATATCTGTAATGCCCATCCTGATCATAATGGTGTAGTCGAGGCTGCTGTTTGTGAAAGAAAAAAATCACTCTACCTGCACAGCCCTCTGAAAAAGACCCTAAAAATTGGATGCTGTGGCAAAAAAGTTTATACAACAGCTTCCCTGTTTATTAGGCAGCATATTCAGCATGTATTACACAGTACCATTATTTTTTTTTTATTTATTTATTTGAGTCTAGGATTACAAAATACCTTTGAGCCGAGGCTCTTTTACAAAGGTTCCACGTCAGTAAGTAAGAGGCATAAGGATAATACAGGTTTCAAGGTACAAAAAAACAATCAGTAACTCTGTTGACATAACTCGTGTGTGTATATATACTGACAGTACATAAAAAACACTAGGAGGAGGTAGGCAACAAAGGAAAAAGGGTCTGAGGAGAGGGCATGAGTGGTGTGGGAATAGCAGCTTTAGGAGGCTTTGTCAGGACAAACTGGGGTAAGAGCAAGTAATGGGCATAGGACTGGCAACAGCAAGGAGAACATTATTTAAGTGGGGCAGTCACAGGTGCTAGTGCCTACTAGGGAGAGGCGGAGCTTAGCCTTGAAAGCACCCAGCATTTATGAGTTGAAGATGTCACTAGTGAGGCTGTTTATTTTATTTTATTTTTTATTTATTTAGTGTTTGTTGACCGGGTAAGTGCACTAGACAAATCTTTCCTATTTTCAGGCACGACCCGAGGGAAGGGGATACAGATGAATTCCAACTGACCTTGAACCAGATTAAGCTGTTGGTGGTATGTTTTTTTAGTGAATGAGGGAAATTTGGCCAGGACACCGGGGAAATTCCCCTACTCTTTTCGATAAGTGCCATGGATCTTTAACATCCACCTGAACTACGACCAATCCAGGCAGATGGGACCTCGGTTTAACGTCTCATCCGAAAGACTGCACCTCAGAAGTGCAGCACCCCTCTCATGCTGCACTACAGTGTCAGTACTGGGATATTAATCCAAGTGCCAGATGTGGGAACTGAACCCACAGCCCTCTGATCTCCCAGCCTCAGAGGCAAGTGTGCTACCTACTGAGCCACTGACACTGTAGCCAGCTAGGAGCCCTATATGCAAAGGACATTTGGCCTTGGGATGTGCGACAGTGGGGGATTTGCAGGAGTTTGGGCTTAGAACTCCTGGTGTTGCAGTTATTTATTTTGGGTTTGAGGAGGGCGCGGACTCCAAGGAGTGCCTTTCCCATCATTATTTTCTTTGCTGTGATGCAGGTTTGATACTTTATTCGGTTGTTCAGTTGCAGCCAACCAGTTTGGGAGTAGAGGTCACAAGTATGGGTGAGACAGACTCCAGTAATGAGTCGATAGGCTTCATTGAGGAAGGTAGAAACATGTTTGAGAGAGAAGAGGCAGTGGCAGAGCCATATATAATGAGTCCATAGTTTATAATGCTAACAGTGGAGCTCTAGATGGTGGCAGATAAGGCTTCAGGGGTTAGATGTTTCCTATGTCGGAACAATAGGCCCAGCCCGGTGTTTGCTACATTCGCAGTATTATTAATATGGGCAACATAGGTGAGTTTAGAGTCCAGGGTGAGGCCAAGGTATTTAAAGGTATACACTTGTTCAAGGATGACTCCTTGCTTGGTATTGATGGCGAGATGATACTGTTTGTTTTTGTTGTGGGAGCTGCTGAAAATCATGGTCTTTGTTTTTTTCTGGTTTAGGATCAGTTTGTGTTTTGAGAACCAGTTTTCGACTGTTGTGAAAGCCTGCTGGAGGTTTTCTTGTAGGTGAAACGGATCATGTGGGAGGCAAGGATGACTGCATCATCTGCGTAGAGTAAGATTTGTTCTGGACATAAATCCAGCAGTGTGTTCAAGAAAAGGCTGAAGAGGAGGGAGTCCAGTATTGAATCCTATGGGACACCAGACTGGACTGGCCTAGGATCTGAGAGCGTATCAGCAATTTTTACTCTTTGGGACCAGTTGTCTAAGTAGCTTTTGAACCAGTTCACAGAATCGGGTGAGAGCCCCGCAGTCCAGAGCTGGACAAGCAGGAGACGATGGTTGACAGTATCAAAGGCCTTTGTTAAGTCAATGAAAGTAGATTAAGCACTTTAAAACACAGTTCTGGCACTGGCAGAAGGAGCAGATGATGGTTTGGCACAGGACTTGATTGCCACAGCAAGATCAGCCCTGGATACCACAAAATATCATTTCCACACTGTGGTGGACACTAATGACACTGCCGCCTGAGTTTTGGCTTAAAAGCCACTATGGTTCTCAAAAGAGGTGGCAAGGAGAAAAGGATAGCATTCAGGAAATATAAGGAAACCCAGAAGGACCAAGACAGAGAACTATATCAGTTAAAGCAGGAGGAGGCAGGGAAGGCAGTCAGAATAGCAAAGGCCTAAACTGAGGAAAAGATAGCCAACTCTGTTAAGAAGGGGGATGAAACCTTTTATAGGTACATTAAGGAGCAAAGAAAGACCAAGGGAGGGATACTGAGGCTGAATAAAGGGGAAGGACTGTGGGCAGAGTGTGACAGTGAAAAAGCAGGGATACTGAACGAATACTTCCGCTCAGTATTCACAAAAGTGGAGGGGGGGTTACCTAAATCAAACAGTAGAAACACTCTGAATAGGGGGGTCGATACCAGTCCATTCACAGAAGAAAGGGTTCTGAAAGAACTCTTAAAATTTAAGGTGGACAACGCAATGGGGCCTGACGAGATTCACCCAAGAATTCTAAAGAACTAAGGGTAGCACTAGTGACACCACTGACTACCCTCTTTAACAAATCATGGGAGGATGGGGTGGTACCTGAGGACTGGAGGAGGGTGGGTGTGATTCCACTTCACAAAAGTGGAAGCAAGGCAGAGGCAGGAAACTACAGACTTGTTAGTTTGACCTCAATGGTAGGGAAAATGATGGACTCACTTCTGAAGGAGAGAATTGTTGAGTATCTGGAGAACAGCGGGGCACGGGACCCAAGGCAGCATGGATTCACTACAGGAAGGTCGTGTCATACGAATCTAATAGATTTCTTTGACTGAGTGACCAAAGTAGTAGACAAGGAGGGACTGTGGACATGACCTACCTCGACTTTAGCAAGGCATTTGACACAGTCCCACACAAAAGGTTAATATACAAGTTAGCCAGCCTTGGAGTGGGTCCCAAGATGGTAGCCTGGGTAAAAAATTGGCTGGACAACAGGACGCAGAGGGTAATAGTAAATGGAGTCCACTCTGAAGAAAGGGGGGTTATGAGTGGGGTACCGCAGGGTTCAGTACTGGGACCAGTCCTCTTTAATGTCTTTATAAGTGACATTGCGGAGGGACTGGAAGGAAAAGTATGTCTCTTTGCATACAACACAAAGATCTGCAACAGGGTTGTTACACTAGGTGGGGTGGAAAGAATGAGAAGGGACTTTGCAAGGTTGGAGGAATGGTCATATGTATGGCAGCTTAGAGTCAACGCAAAGAAGTGCAAAGTAATGTACCTGGGAAACAAAAACCCAGGGGAAGAGTACACAATTGGGGGGGGGGGAGATACTAACAACAAAAATGGAAAGGGACCCTGGGTAGTCATATCAGATGAACTAAAGGTGGGCAAGCAATGAGAGAAGGCAGTAAGGAGGACTGGGGGGATACTGGAATGCATAGGGAGAGGCATCACTGGTAGTAAACAGGAAGTTGTTATACCTTTGTACAGACAGTTGGTGAGACCCCATCTGGAGTACTGCATGCAGTTTTGGAGACCCCATTTCCGCAAGGATTTAGACAGGATGAAGGCTGTCCAGAAGGCAAATAAAATGGTACAGGGTCTGCACCAGAAAACATACAAAGAGAAACTAAAGGAGATTAATATGTATACCCTCGAGGAAAGGAGGGGACATGATAGAAACATTAAAGTACCTCAAGGGAATCAACAAAGTCTAAGAGAATAGCATCTTTCAGAAAAAGAGATGTGCAAGGACAAGGGGGCACAATTTGAAGATGGGGGGGCTGGGTCAGCGGTAATGTGAGGAAGTATTTTTTTCACGGAGAGGGTTGTGGACACATGGAACAGCCTTTGTGAGGAGATCGTGGAGTCAGAAGCAGTAGGGGAATTCAAAAATGCATGGGACAGACATAAGGCAGTTCTAGTGGGGGGGTAGAAGGAAGTAGGCTGTTGGTTAACTAGGATCTGCAGCTTATCCATTAGGTTGGGAAATGGGCAGACTAGGTGGGCCAAGTGGTCCTTATCTGCCATCAAATTGTATGTTTCTTTGTTTCATGCATTGTCATTAAGAAGGTTTCCCCTGCAAAAGACTACCATCATTTCCCAGGATACTCAAAACAAGGCCATGGATTTCCCCTCTGAGGGGGAGTTATTTGGTGGCAAAACAGAGGCCTACATGAAAAAAGTGAATGAATACAAAACCAAGTAACAAAAGAAAGGATAAGGCCTCTACCTCCTACCGGTCATACGGAAGAGAAGGCAGAGGCAGGGGATACTTCCCAAGAGCCTATGTATCTTACTTCCCCTACCAGTACCAGTCACAAAGAGTTTACTGTATGGAAAGGGGAGAAAAGTCTTCCAAGCGTAATGTCGCAGCTGCAGCTACAGTGTCTAAGCCCCAGCCAAAACAAAACCCCTGACAGTTTTGCACAGGTTGCCTAACCATTGTCAGTGAGGGGAAGACTGGCACACTGCTGTACTTCCAGGAATGGGTAGACATTACCATAGACAAGTGAGTGCTGGAATTAGTGGGCCGGAGGTCGTGTCTGCATTTCAGACAATTTCCAAACCTGCAGAAACACAGTTTTCCAGCTCACTCCCCCACAGAAAAAAGTCTGCTGGAACCGGAAGTCAAAAAACTGTTAATATCAAAAGCTATAGAAAGGTCCCTGCCTCCCAGTGGTGCAGGGGCCCATCTCAAGATATATCCTGACCTACAAGAAAAAGGGGGTGTGCTGACCCATTTTAGACCTCAAGTTTCTGAACAAGCATTTGAATAAAGAAAAATTCTAGATGGTCACACTTCAGAACGGTGATACCGTCTTTGGAGAAAGATTATTGCTTGGGATCAGTGGATATGAAAGATGCCTATTTTCATATCCCAATCAGACAGTCTCACAGACAATACCTCAGATTCAAGCTGGGGAATTGCCAGTACAAGATCACAGCTCTCCCATTTGGTCTCACCTCAGCTGCAGTGGTTTTCACAAAGGGCCTGGCTGTGGTGGCAGCACATCTGAGAAAGCAAGATGTAATGGTTTTCCCCTACATGGGCCACTGGCTAGTCTTGAGGAAAACAGAACAAGAAGCAAGGTGCTCAGCTGAGGGTAAAAAGCACCTTGGAGGACCTGGGATTCTTGATAAATATGCAGAAGTCCCAGCTACAGCCTGTTCAAGTACTAGACTTCATATGAGTAGAGCTAAGCACCCTGCAGGGGAAAGCTTTCCTACCACAGGCCAGAGTTACATCTTTGATAGCAATAGCAGAATCTTGCACAGCAGGTCAACTAAGACCTGCAAGAGACTTTTTACAGTACCTAGGTTACATGACTGCATCCACAGCTGTGGCTCCATGGGCTATGTTCCAAATGAGAGATAACCAGTTCCACTTAAGCAACAACTGGTGCCATACCTGGGACCCACTTTCAAAACTAGTGCCAATGACAAAAGCATTAGTGGAATCAGTATGGTGGTGGAAAGAAGGATGAAAGCAACCTCCGAGAGGGTGTTCCCTTCCTTCAGCAGTTACCAACAAGTAGTCTTACTATGGATGCCTCACTTCTGGGGTGGGGCCCCCGAACCTGCAGGACCTCACAGTGACTGGCACATGGAGCCCATAGGAGTCACTAGAACACATAAACCTCCTGGAGCTCAGAGCAGTACCACCAGCAGTGCAGTCTTTCTCCTGTCAGCTACAGGGCAGTCTGTTCAAATCAGGACAGACAACACCACGACAGTGACGTAAATAAACAAGTAGGGAGGAATGGGATTCTCAAAACTGTGTACAGAGGCAATGAGGATCTGTAACCTGGCATATTCCTTAGAAGCAAACCTATTTGCAGTGCATCTTCCAGGCAAAGACTGTGTCCTGGCAGATTCTTTAAGCAGACTCAGCAAGGGAAATTATTAATGGGCCTTTAAACCTGGAGGCTCTGGTCACAGTATTCAGAAGATGGGGCACTCCCAGTATAGACCTGCTTGCATTTTGGGAGAACTGTTAGCTCTGCTCCTGCAGTTTTGTTGCAAGACCATCAGCCAGAGGAGTAGTCCCAGAAGACAGGGTGTACTGGACTAGGTAGGGAAGTTTCTGTATGCCTTCCCACCATTTCCACTCATTCAGAAGGTACTAGAGGAGGGAACCTGCAACAGTGATCATGATGACTCCAGTCTGGGCCAGACGGGGCTGGCACTTGATTCTCCTGCTCTGGTTCAGCTAGAATCCAGTCAGCCTGCCACTAATCTATTGACTTCATCCCAGGGCAGAATAACATTTCTGAACTCCAGGACCCTACCCCTGAAGGCATGGTTCCTTAGGGAATTAGAATTTTCTGGAAAGAATCTCTCTGAAGTCATCCTGAAAGTGCTTAAGGTTTCAAGGAAACCCACCACCAGGAAGGCTTATTCCTGTAAATGGAAAATGTTTTCTTACTGGTGTGCCCCCATAAAAATCAACCCAATAGAGATAGGTTGCCTATAATTCTGCAATACCTGGTATACCTACAGTCATTAGGCCTACGACCTTCAGCTTTAAAGCTGCACTTAGTTGCAGTTATCAGCATACATATCAGCTGGTGAGGAAATGTCTTTGGCCTCCCAACCCATTATCAACATTTTTTTTAAAGGCCTAAGCCATATCTGCCAGTGAGGGATCCTGTCCCACCCTGGGACCTCGACATATGCCTTGTCCAGCTTATGAAAGCTCCCTTTGAGCCTATGGAAACTGCTGACCTGACATATGCCACATGGAAGACCATATTCCTGATTGCAGTTTATTTATTTATTTATCTTTTGTTGACCAGGTAAGCACACTGGACAAACATATGCCTGTTTTTAGGTACTACCCATATGTCCTGTGCTAGGATGGTACATGAATTGCAAACCCTCTGCACAGAGCCAAATTACATAATCCCTCACAGGGATAAAGTAGTTCTGAGAACCAACAGAAAATTTCTTCCTAAGGTGGTATCTGAATTACACCTGAATCAGTCAGTGACCGTCTGTGTACTCTATTCAGAGCATTCAATCCAGGTGAGGTAAAGTTGCATAGCCTGGACCTACGTGGACTGGACAAAAGATGCCAGGTCCCACAGTACCCAGATTTTTGTTACTCATAGTGAGGCTGGCAAAGGCAAACCAGCTACAGAGAGATCTGTCTCTCACTGGAAGTCTCTTGCATTCAGTTCTGCTATGAAAAGGCAGGAAAAATGACACCAAGAGGCTTAATGGTACACTTCACAAGGGCTACTGCTGCCTCTGTGGCATCTTCAAGAGGCATCCCATTGTTAGATATTTGCAAAACAGCTACCTGGAAAACAGTACACACCTTGACAAAGCACTACAGTTTGGACATACAGTCCAGAAGGGATGCCAACTTTGGAACTACTGTCTTGCAGAACCTTTTACCTAATTGGGTTCTGGACCCAGCCTGCCAAGGTACTGCAACCAAGTCTATATAATGTGTAAATATTAAAGTGAGTGATTCCTGGAGTTTGAAGAAAAAAGTATCCACCATAGTAATGTTGTTTCTTCTTAAGGGATCATTCGTTATGGTTACAGTCCCTAACCCTGGCTTCCCCTTCCAGAACCTGAAATAGCTTCATGCAAGAATCAGTTAATCTAACCCCAGTAGTACTCAGGTATTCATAACTTTCTGCAGTAAGCCTGAAGGGTTGAACTGCCCGGAGAGATGGAACTTATGCAAATGATGGAATCATCTGCACGTGACAACTTTTCAAATGCTGCCCTGCAGTAACTGTCAATGTTCTAAACCTCTTCATATTCAACTCTCCGCCTGAACAGTTTGGGTCGCTCGGAGTGTCGCTCTTCATCTGAAGTGAAAACTTATAAAAATATGTAAGTATTATTTTACTTTCATTTGCTGCCTTATATTAATTGTTTTAGCTTAGTTAAACTTGGTTTTTGTGGTAAATTTGTTTTCTTCTCGGTTCCTTTCGGTTCAGTATAACCGGGAGGAAACCGAGCCAGTTCCTTAATTTTTAGCCTATTTCTGTTCAAGATAGCATTTATTTCTGTTTTATTTTTTACTGTTTATCTAATTTTTGTAACTTTTTCGGTTACTGAACAGCTAGTACCAGTTCCAGAATCTTTATCGGTTTGGTTCACCCGGATCCTTTTCGGTTTCGGAACCGACCAAAAGAACCATAATTGTTATTTTTTAAATTGCCCTTTTGCTGTTCTCTGTTTCTAGTTAAAATTACAGAAAAACCTAAGAAAAAGACTGGTGAGACTGGTTTTAAACATTGTACTCAATGTGGGGATGTTTTTGCGAAAGCAGATAAGCACACTATGTGTGTGGCTTGTCTGGGCTATGAGCATCTGAAGGAGGATTTTCAGATCTGCCTGACTTTCTGTGAAAAAACTGTTGAAAAACACCTGGAACGGCTAAAAAAGAAACTCCAAAAGGTCCCTCTGGCTCTGACCAGCCGATACCCTCTACTGCTGTGGCTGAACCCACAAATATTGCAACTTCCGCCCCTGATACGGGTGACAAGAATATAAAGAGGGGCTTTGAACCAGCTAGCTCCCTAGTTCCCTCTGAGAAGGCACGTAAACTGAAGCATTCAGACCCCCCCCCCCCCAATCTGTTTCTCAGGGGACTTCTGTGTCAACTAACGTTATGCCAGCTCCTCAGGAGATTGCACAGGCGGTCAAGATTATTCAAGCTTTGCAGGGTTTGGTGCCCCCTGTGCCAGCAGGACAGTCTGCCAGGATTCCTGCTATTGAAGAGGAGGAGTGCAGTGATTATGAGGACGACGAAGGGGAACCTATTTTACCAGAGGAATCCCCAGAGCAGGACTTTGGGTGGTCCCCTAGGGTATATGAAGATTTCTCTTCTCACTTTACTTTTGTGAGAAGGATGGCAGATGTCCTTGACATCTCCACAAGGGAGGAAGTGGAAGATGAGGAGGAAATAGAGTACCTGGAAATGATGGGTTTGACTCTCACCAAGGCCTTCCTCCCAGTAAATACATTTTTCAAAAAGGATGCTCTGAAGTTGTTGCAGACCCCAAATGCTGTTCCTCCTCTGGATAAGAGGCTGGACAAGAAATATCAGCTGGAAAGAGAAGGGACAGAGTTCCTGTTCTCGTCCAGACCACCAAGTGGTTATTCAGCAGGCGGCCTGAGATAAGGCTAGAGTCCTTCTGGCTTCCCATCCACCAGATAAGAACTCTAGGAAGATAGACAGCATGGCTTGGAAAGGTTACCTGTCAGCGTCCCTAGCCATGAGACGGGCTAATTTTCAGGCCTGTGCTGCCCAGTACCAAAAGTCTTTGTGGCAGTCAGTATTGGCCATCTCTCAAAAAGCTCCCTCACCCCTATCAGATGACCTAGCAGAGACTGGTAGGTTTGGGCTGGAGGCAGCTAAATACCAATTCCAAATGGCTGCTGATACTAATGACACTGCAGCCAGATGGATGGCAAATACGGTAGCCCAGAGGAGATTTGCTTGGCTGAGAGCTACAAATCTCACTGCTGACACACAATCTAAGGCCCTGGATTTTCCCCTGGAGGGAAATGCTCTTTTTGGGGAATCCACTGTGGCATATATGAAGAAGATGGATGAGTATAAATCCACTTACAGGAGCAACTCTGATAGAAACAAAGCTTCTCCATCCACCAGGCCTTATGGAATGGGGGGCCAGGGCAGGCCTTTTCATTCCAGGCCCTTTTTTCAGCCAGTGGCCATACCCCAATACCAGCAGTATCCATAGCAGGGATACTTCTGAGGCAGGGGTCGAAGGGGATCTAGGCGTGGAGCTCAAGCACAACCTCCACCCCAGGCTAAACAGACCCCCTGAAGTACAGGCTGCCTCCTCACTCCCTGTCAGAGGCAGACTCTCCCACTTCCTTCACAGTTGGCTTTCCATCACTTCGGACAAATGGGTCCTGGAAGTGGTGGGTCAGGGTCTGTCTTTGAATTTCAAATCCCTTCCTCCTCTAGCAGCCAGGGATTTCAGTGTACCATCCCGGGCAGAAAACACCTTGCTGGAGGCAGAGGTGCAGAAGCTCCTGCTTTTAAAAGCATGGAATCTGTTCCAAGCACCCTCAGAGGAAGGGTTTTTTATTCCAAATACTTCCTTACCACAAAGAAAAGTGGAGAGTGATGGCCTATACTGGATCTCAGATTCCTGAACAAACATCTAAAAAGTCTGAAGTTCAAAATGATAACTTTAGCATTGATCCTGCCAACAATCCAGAAGGGAGACTGGTTGGCATCAGTGGACTTAAAGGACGCATACTTCCACATCGCCATAAGGGAGTCTCACAGAAAATACCTCGGATTCAAACTCCCTTCAGGTCACTACCAGTTTTCAACCCTGCCTTTTGGCCTTTCTTCAGCCCCAAGGGTATTCACAAAGTGCCTGACTCCAGTGGTAGCATACCTTTGAAGAAAGGTTGCGTCAGTTTTTCCTTATCTGGACGACTGGCTGTTGGTGGGCAAGTCACCTCAGCAGGTTTCCCAGTTTTTAAGCCTCACACAAAATCTGTTGGAATCCCTGGGATTCATTCTCAACCTCGAGAAATCAGTCCTCATTCCTACCCAAAAGTTGCAGTGCATAGGGGCAGAGATAGACAACCCTGCAAGGCAGGGCCTGTCTTCCTCTGGACAGAGTACAACATCTTCAGTTGGTGGCAAACTCTTTAATTCTGAACAAAAGCAAACCTGCAAGGCACTTTTTACAGCTTCTGAGTCATATGGCTGCATCTACAGCCACAGTATTGGGTTCAAGATTTCAAATGAGGGACATTCAGTTCCATCTCAAGGCTCACTGGAATCGGAGAAAAGATTCCCTATCGAAGCCCATTCCGGTTACAAGAACTCTTCTCCAAGCTTTGCTATGGTGGAAAGAGGTATCCAGTCTAAGGGCGGGTGTTCCCTTTCAGAGGGATCTTCCCTCGATGGTTCTTACAACAGATGCTTCCCTATTGGGCTGGGGTGCCCACTTGGGAGAACACACAACCCAGGGCACCTGGTCAACCTCAGAGTCCCTACAGCACATACATTTGCTGGAAATCAGGGCTGTTTATCTTGCCCTAAAGGCCTTCTCAGAGCTGGTACAGTCAAAGGTGGTACAGGTCAGGACAGACAGTACCACCACAGTGTACTACATCAACAAGCAAGGAGGTACCAGGTATGGGCCGCTTTGCACAGAGGCAGTGAGAATTTGGACTCTGGCATACTCTCTGAGAGTTTCCCTCCAGGCAGTCTACCTACCAGGAAAGGACAGTGCCTGTGCAAATACATTGTCGAATCAACCAGGCCCATCATGAATGGACCTTGAACAAGCAGGTGGTAAACGTAATCTTCTGAAGGTGGGGTACTCCAGAGGTGGACTTGTTCGCATCCCACCAGAACCACCACTTTCCTCAGTATTGTTGCAGACCACTCGATCAGGGCACTCTGCCACTGGATGCTTTGACTCTGGATTGGTCGGGAAGGTTCCTTTATGCTTTCTCTCCCGTCCCTCTGGTCTTCAGTGTGCTACTCAAGCTCAGGTCCCATTCAGCGTCCCTGATCTTAATAGCCCTGGATTGGCCCAGGCAGCCATGGTACTCTGTGATGTTCTCAATGTCAGTGGCCATGCCAATATGGCTACCTCAGACATACAGTCTATTGATTTCCAACCACGGGACCCTGTTGTACCTGAACCTCAAATCCCTCAACCTCAGGGCTTGGCTCTTGAAGAATTGGAATATGCTGGTTTGAAACTTTCTGCATCAGTACTTCATATTCTAAGGAGCTATAGGAAACCCTCTACTAAGAAAACCTACTTCTCTAAATGGAAAAGATTTTCAATCTGGCACTCCTCTAGGGATTTTACTCCATTACAGGCTGACAGTCCAGTTGTTCTGGATTATCTCTCCCATTTGCATTCCTTGGGTTTTCAGCCCAATTCACTTGAGGTACACCTTGCAGCCTTGTCTGCTTACATTTCTGCTGGTACTACAGCATCTCTTGCCTCAGACCCTATTTTTAGGAAATTCTTTAAGGGCTTGATCCATTTGACACCCCACCACACACACACACACACACAGGGCGCCAGTGCCAGCATGGCATCTCAGTGTTTGCATTGCCAAGCTAATGGGGCATCCATTTGAGCTTATGGCGACTGCTCAGCTCAAATATGTCACTTGGAAGACAGTTTTTCTAGTGGCAGTCACTTCTGCCAGAAGAATAAGTGAATTGCAGGCTCTGTCTGTAGAGCAGGATTATATCTCCTTTCATAGGGATAAGGTGATACTGAGAACGAACAAAAAATTTCTACCAAAAGTGGTCTCTGATTTCCATATCAACCAGTCCATCACCCTACCTGTCTTTTTCACTGAGCACTCTACTCATGGTGAAAGAAGGCTTCATAGCCTTGATGTGAAAAGGGCCCTTAGTTACTATATCACAGCCACAAAGGATCACAGGCAGGACAAGAAATAGTTGTTTCTGACCTATGGGGATGTGGGAAAAGGTACTCCAGCCTCTAAAAGGTCTGTTTCTCATTGGATTGTCCAGTGTATTCAATTTTGTTATACAAGGGCTGGTAGGGAGCTCCCAACAGGATTGAGGGCACATTCTACCAGAGGAACAGCTGCCAGGTGGCAGCTGTAAAGGATGTCCCATTGGTGAACATCTGTAAAGCAGCTACCTGGAAGACAGTACACACCTTTACTAAGCATTACAATTTAGATATCCAGTCTAGAAGTGATGCTAGGTTTGGCACAGCAGTCCTGCAGAGTCTTTTTCCTAAATAAGTGGTCTGTGCCCACCTCCTGTGGTTCTGCTTTGTAGACTGCAGAAAGTTATGAATACCTGAGTATTACTGGGGTTAGAAGAAAAAATTACTCACCTTAGTAATTCTGTTTCTTCTCGGTGATACTCGGGTATTCATAATTTCCCTCCCTTCTCCCCTTCAAGAACTCAGCCTCTGCACTCTGCATGCTGTGCTACCATAAAAGGGTACAACACAATTTGTGCAAGTATCCTCTCATAGTGGTCCAATTTATAAAACAGGTTTTTGGGTCTTAAACCCTTAAGAGTTTTCTGACACTTGAGTTTTTAGGCATTCTTGGCTCCAGTTGGAGCTCTCCCCTACTTCAATTGGGGTAAACCTTTAATTATTTCTTTAGGATAATTTAAAGACATTTCCTCTAGCATTGGTCTATTCAGGCTCCTAGGAAATCTGAAGAGGTTTAGAACATTGAAAGTTACTGTAGGGCAGCATTTGAAAAGTTGGCGAGTGCAGATGATTCCATCATTTGCATAAGTTCCATCTCTCCGGGCAGTTCAACCCTTCAGGCTTACTGCAGAAAATTATGAATACCTGAGTATCACTGAGAAGAAACAGAATTACTAAGGTGAGTCATTTTTTATTTTTTTCATTATTTTTTTTTCATTGAGGTTGCTTGAGTATTAGTATTGCAGCTATTTAGTTGTAAGCGTGTTTTTTTTTTATTGTAAATTTCACAAGTCTGCTTCAATTTGTTTGGTGTTTTAAAAATTCTATAAGCATTTTTTAAAAACAAATGCAAGTAGCCTTTTAGCTAGTTTCACTAGCTGCTGCTCCGCTGTGGCTTGGAAACCAGTCTAAGCAACAGCCAGAGTGGAGTGTGGATGTAGAGTTTGACCCTGCGTTCCAAGTTCTGAAATTTTTATAGGTTTTATCTCCGGGGCATCACTCTCTGCTAAGATGACTGCTTAAAGTGATTCCTTACTGGGGCCGCATTCGTGGACTTGACCAAGGCATTCGACCTGGTTGACCATGCCTTAGTAATAAAGAAATTAGTAAGTCCTTGGAGTAGGAACACCAGCACAGGGTTGGTTTGCTGACTACTTGTTTGGCAGATTTCAAATAGTGAAGTATGGGGTTTATTTCTGAAAAGGCATTAGTCAAATCTAGAGTCCCGCAGGTCTCCATATTACGACCTGTTTTATTTTCTGTATTTTTTGACTGTTACAACAGCTATTGTGGTTGCACACCTTATACTGTATGCAGATGATGCTGTGATTTACTCGCAAGGGGCATCACTGTTTGAACTGAACATAGTATTGACAGGGGGAATTAAATTCTGTGCAGAAATGGCTAATGTACAAAGATCTGCTGCTAAACAAACAAAAACACTAAAACAATGCTTTTTGGAACCTCGGCTAGATTAAAAGATATCGGCAGTTGTTTACAGGTTAGGGTCTTAGACGGGAATAATTACGAGAATGTAAATAATATAAAATACTTAGGAGTCACGTTCGATTCTACTTTAAATTATGGCCATCATGTACAGACAACGTCCAAAATTCATGCAAAAAATGTCCTTACTGTACAAGTTTTGTAGCTTTTTAACTGATGAATCTAGGTTGGCAATTGCAAATCAAGGACTAATGCCCATATTAAAGTATGCATCTATTATAGTTAATAATGCTTCTGTAGGTACATTACAGCAGAAATCTGTGCTAATGCATAAAGTAGGTAAATGTGCCCTTCTTGCATCAAATAATACACATCACTCTGATATCACAAATAGGTTGGGGTGGCTCCCTGTCATACACTTATAAATTTTCCTTGGTCAGATTTATATTCAGAGTGAAGAAAACCGGGGTTCCAATTATTTTGAGCGAACAGCTTAAGGAACCTAAACTTGAAGTTAGAACAAGATCTACATATGATCAAACCCTGTTAAAAGTTCCTTGTATGTGTGCATTAAATGGACAGTGCATCTTTGCACATGCTGCACCAACTATCTGGAATGAAATTCCGACAAACATAAGATGCTTAACAAGCTATGATATTTTCTCCAGAACTCTAAAATTACATTTTAGGGACTTGACGATATGTGATTGTTTTTAAATGTGTATTTTTAAACAAAAAGACATGGAAATTGTTTTCCTATTTATATGTTGTTTTGATTATGTAATATGTTAGTTTACCTGTATGTTTTATTGACCACAGGTCGTACCTGTAAAAGGGATTGTATCCCAGTGTGCTTACCCGTAAACAAATAAAATCAAACTCAAATCAAGAAGAAACATTACTCCAGTGATCTTTTTTCTGTTTTGCTTTCTGCTTCTAGTTTATGTTGTAGTCGGCACAGCTAGTTTATTTCTCAGGTAGCTTAGGGTGCTGATAGTAGAGAAGACTGATGTGGAACACAAAATAAAAATGAAAAAGACTTGTGTGCATATGATCAGGAAGATAAAGCTTTGGTGAACAGGGGTACCCTATTCAGAAAATAGTAGGAAATAAATTGATCTACCTGGGTCCCAGGTCAGTAGTTAACCCTTGTGATGGTTCTTTAAATCAGTACTGACTGATACCACTGTAATGTTCAGTGTTTTCTGTTATCATCTTCACAACACAGCAATATGATTTTTGGAACAGAAAAAGTCTCATGGACACAACAAGCCTCTATATTTATTGTGAGCATTGATGCGCTGTGCTTCAATGACTCCTCTTGTTAATGTATCCCATATATTTGCCACCTCCTCACATGTACCAAGAAGTGTGATCACATCAGTTTTGTTATCTGTGACCTCCACTCATTCTCTCTTCTTTCAAACAACATGAAGTCTTGCTATATTATGACAGTAGCAGTTTGTCGCACCACTAGAACTGCTTCGGAGGTGAAATGGTTAATACCATTCCAAAATAGAACTTTGAGCACGAGCTCTAAGAAGCAGCTCTATCTGTGTAATTTCAAACCTGAACTGTTAGATTCTTTACTCCGCCTCAGTGAACAGTCGCTCCGGAGATTTCTCCTACTGCTCGGTTCATTTCTCGGTTTAAACAGTGTTTTCTCGGTTCGATTCAACCGAGAATAGTTTTATTTTAACCGCAAAACCGTTCAGTTCAAGCTCTGTCTGTGGTAATCGTAAGTAAATTAAAGGTTTTGTCTGTGTGGAACTTGTAAGCAGTATCGTAGGAAGGGTGGGGCAGGTGGGGCAGCCGCCCCGGGCACAAGCCTCCTAGGGGCGCAGTTTCATCTGTAGCTCACTCTATTATTAACTTGAAAAAGTGAGCACTGCAACTTTAATTTTTTTTTTAAACTTTCTTTAGATGATTTACTATTTGCTCCAGCAGGGCACATCCTTAGACCAGCAAGTCGAGAGGGGTCACATGATATGTTGCTGCAGCAAGAAGAACAATCACATGGTTTACAGAGCAGACAGTTTGTTTTGGGGGTAGGCTGGTACCCAGTGAAGTATATAATGTAAGCAGACTTCAGAGTGTTGTTAGAGTGGCAGAGCAGTTGAGCAGAGGCAGTTAGAGGAGAGCTGGAGTAAAGGAGAGAGCGACTAGTATTGTAGAGAGAGAGAGAGGGCGTGGACTGTTTAAACTGATTTTGTGTAGCAGCATTTTTTGACAAGAGAACAAAACTTCCTTCCACATCTGTGATCGTCTAATTAAATAAATGATGATGATCTGTGTGTTTGGGGGGGGTGTTGAGAAAAAAAGCAAAAACTACTTATTGATCATCCCTCGTTCAAAGAAGGCAAAGGGTTAGCCTAGGATATATAGGATTAAATAATTGGGGTCAGGACTGGCTGCTGTGTATATAACTTGTCCATTTTGCTTTGCTTTTGGAGTGGACCCTTGTGCTGACTGACTGGCCAGCGCAGCCTTGTTCTCACTCACCCCCTGATTCATTCATCCTCCCTCTGAGGCAGGCTGATTGATCATTTGTGAATGATGAGATCCCTTCTGGTCTGGCCCTGGGTCCCAATCCCCTGCCCCTCTTGCTGACTCCCGAGGCAATTTTATATTTTTACAAGACAGTACAAAACAACATCTTTTTCTCCACATCCATGGTCCTGGACTTCCACCTTGCAAAAGCTGATTCAATGATTCTTGATTCCCCAGTCTCGGGTCCCTGCCAGCCGCCCCACCCACCTGTCTTGCCAACTCCTGCCAACTCCCCAACTAAGCCTGGAGGTTGCTTGGCTTGGCTGCCCCTGCCAGCTGCCCACCCCATCTACTGCTTTCCTAATCCCATCCGGGTGTCCCAGCAGTAGTTACTTAGTTCGTGCTGCTGGCTTGCTTTGTAACCAAGTCTGCTGGCTGCATTTTTTAAAATAAAAGCCCAGTGCCTCATGCCTCCCGAGTCAGTCCTGAGTCCGACCTGCCTCTCACACGAAATCAGCAGGCAGCAGTATTTACAGAAACAAAAATTATTCTGTGTGTGTGGGGGGAAGGATTAGCAGTAAAAAAAAAAAAGAAAACAGTTGAAACTCAAGTCTCCTTTCTTTGTGTGTGTCAATCTGGGGGGGTATTAGCGGTATTAAAAATAAAATAATTAATCTGCAGGGAGTCTGAAGGGGACTACACTTAAAAAAGATCAAGGGACACAAGTGAGACATGGGGTCCTCTTACTGAAGGAGCTTTGCTATACATGCTTGGGCATCCTGTGGGAATGCAGGAAGGGACTGAAACTATGATTTCTGTGTACCAGTGCCAGCAAACAAAATACTCTGAAGGACAAGGTGGAATTAAAGGAGGGTAAGGAGATATCCAGAATAGTGGTAGAGTGGGTGAAGATTATGGGTTTTTAAGTGACTGCTAGAGAAATGCTATCTGGGATACCCCCTGATAAGAGGGTCTCTGCCCATGAAACAACTTCAGCAGCGCTAGTGAAGCACTAGGGATGGGGACCCTATGTCAACAGGTAAAGCAGGGGCATAAGGGAGTCATTTGAGAAGGATGTGGAGAGCTATGGGGGGACAAGGTAGGAAGGAGGCATCACAGGCCGCAGCACCGTGGTGCAGTCATCTTCAGGAAAATCCTCAAGAGGCAGCAATGTTGCCTGGTGTGCAGCAGGTTTGCAGCACTCACTGTGGAGCTGGGTGCAGTAAAGGAAGAACTTTAACCTTCTTACAGTGATTCTCAGTGGACACTGGTGCAAGGAGCCACCACTCCTTTCCACTGCACACCGTGCCACACCTACTGTAGGTAGAGGGATGGGGAAGAAGGGTCTATACAGGCTGAGACCCTGAGGTGGCAACAACAAACAGATTCACCCGTCATGTGCAATTTTTTTCCTCTAGTCCCCCAAGTGAAAAGGCCGTACCCTGCAGGCATGCAAGAGACCAGTTCTGTGCTTAAGAGTACACCTTACATGCGATCGGAGTCCAAGAGGCAAGACAGTGCTATGAAAGAGCTTGTGATAGGTGATTCCATCATAAAGAGGACAGAAGGGGTGGTGGGTGCAGAGAGCAGGGGACAGGAAGGTTAGATGCCTTCTGGGGCTTTGGTTGGATGAGATGTAAACAGGGTAGAAAGAATTGTCAGTAGAGGAAAGCAATCCTACTAGGCACCGATAACCTGGTTTGGCAGACTCCTAGAGGAGGTTAAGAATAGCTTTAGAAATTTTGTAGGGACATCCAGCTGGCAGCCGCCTCACTGACTTGATTTTTTCTGCCAGTTTGAGTAGAAGGAGAACTAGAAGAGGGTTCATCCAATTGCTCACTTCTACTCATGGCTGATGGAGTGGTACAGGCAGGAGGGATGGGGTGCCTGGGATATTGGAGCCACTCTTGGATGGATTGAAAGCTATTCAAGTTGGATGGCCCTCAACCCTCTGAGGAGCAAGTTTAAAGAATTATTTGAAAAATTAGGCAGCTTTAAACCAGTAGAGGGAGATGCTGTGCAAATGTGGACAACAAATGCACCTACTAAACTAAAAGAAGTCTAAATGGCCTCTCTCCACTGCTAAAAAAACATAGAAGGAACAATATGGCATCACAAATGTGGAGAAAGAGGGAGGCTGGAACAAGCTGGAGGAGAGGGGTTGCAATACTGGATCTGGGTATCTAGGAAGGAGGAGATAGGCAGGGCCAAGGCTTGAGAAGAGAATTTGATTTTAGTTTTTCCTTTGTTTACACACTTATCAAATATTGTCTCTGTCTGCTCATGCTCAAAGATTGCATTTTTTAGATTTTACTTTTCTGTATTAAAAGTATATTTTTCTTCAGAAAAGCCCCCAAACCCACCAAAGAGCATGTAAACCCCCCAGAGCTTCTGGGGGGCCTTGCGGCCCCTAGACCCCCCCTGGCTCTTTTCTGAAGGGGGGTGCAAAATTAGTCTGTTTCCCAGGGCACCAAAATGCCTTTCTATGGCTCTGCTTGTAAGTTTATCGGTTCGGTTTTGAACCGATCAGCTGGGTTTAAAACTTATTAACGTTAAAGTTTAACATTTTAGAGTGCGGTTCCCGGTTCTTATCGGTTCTAAAAAAAACAGATTTTATTACGGTTTTTTCCACGACCCGTGACACGGTTGGGAACCGATAAGTGTCTTGCCTGGCACTGCCGTTTAAAGGGCAAGTTTTTCTGGTTAGGCTGGCATTATGTCTGATAAACCCAAAAGCAAAACCAGGCCCACTGGGTTTCAACACTGTGATGTCTGTGGGGAAGTCTTTGCCAAGGCTGACCCACACACCACATGTGTCTATTGTCTGGGGTTTGACCACCTCCAGTCAGACTGCCAGATATGTAAGAATTTCCCTGCAGCCACCCTGGAAGAGATTGGGCAGGCTCAGGGAACGAGAGGCCAAAAAGTCCGCTGACCCGGATGGCCAGCGCGGTTCGGTGCCAACCGAACCGGAGGGAGTGCCCTCTGACCAGGGCGAGACTTCCTCGGGCAAAAGAAAAGCTGGTTCTGAGGAACCAATTCCAGTAAAGAAAACAAGAAAGTCAGCAGGTTTGGAGTCCAAAACCCCTTCTCCAACTGCTGCAGAGATAGCAAAAGCCATACAAATTGTCCAGTCACTGTCTCAGGTTCCGTCCGAACCGCCACTGTCTGGCAAAATGTCGGTTCGTCTGGTTCCAGTGGTTCAGGAATATGATGTTGAGGAATTTAATGAACCAGAGGAGGGGGAGGATGATTATGAACAGTATGAATGTGGCTGGGAAGGTCTGGGTGTGCCCATTGAACCGGACATTTCCCCAGACAGACCTCTAGAATCTCCCCCTATGCTATTTGAGTCCCCATCTCATTTTATGTTTTACAAAAGTTGTTGAAACCCTCCAGCTTCCCTTGGAAGAAGCTGTGGATGAGCAAGAGGAGCCTGATTTTGTAGAAATGATGGATATTCCAGAGTCTAGAGATTGTCCATTCCTTTGCATAAGTCTTTTAGGAAGCAAACAATAAAAATTTTAAAAGCTCCTAATTCTGTGCCTCCTGTAGATAAAAAGATGGACAGAAGGTACACATTGTCAGGTCCTGATACAGAATTCCTTTCTCAGCAATTCAGTCATGTTGGGGTGGTTCACGCTGCAGCATGTGATAAAGCTAATATCCCCCTGGCTTCACATCCTCCTGACAAGGATTCCAGGAAGATTGATGCCATGGCGAAAAAACAGTATATGGCAGCCCTCTCTGGGACTCAGGCAAGCAAATTATATGGCTTATGTAGCTAGGTATCAGAAATCTAGATGGGATACTGTTATGGAATTAGCCAAGCAAGCCCATGGCCAGCTGGCTGGCTGAACTAGAACAGGTGGCTGCTGATGGCATTGAGGCTTCTAAGGTACAGTTTCATGCTGCTGTGGATGTTAATGATGTTTCTCTAGGGTCATGGCCACATCTGTAGCTTTTCGTAGGTTGGCCTGGCTCAGGTGTACTAGTCTGTCACAGGATACCCAGACTAAGGCTATGGATTTTCCTGTGGTGGGAGATTCTCTGTTTGGGGAGCAGACAGAGAATTACATGAAAAAGATGGATGAATATAGGACTACTTACAAAAGCTCCCAAGCTAAGGAGCGGCAAGCCACTTCTCAGAGGCATACCCCCAGGGGTAGGGGTAGGCCTTTTCACAGGCCTTTTTACCAGACTCAGGCCTCCTCTGCCTATGCTCATCAGGACTTCTTCAGAGGCAGAGGCAGACGAGGGGTGGGCAGGCCTGCTCCCAACCCTCAGCCTAAAGCTCCTGCTAAGCAGGCACCGTAATGGGGTGCCCAGGGCCGATTCTCCTTTACCGGTAGGGGGCAGGCTGGCTTACTTCAGTCAGAACTGGGCTTCTTTAACCTCAGACAAGTGGGTTCTGGAAGTAGTAAGCCAGGGTCTGGTTCTCAGCTTCAAAAAGTTTCCCAAGTTGAGAACCAGACTTTTTCTACCTGCAAGTGCTTCAGAGACCCTTGCTCTGGAAGCAGAGGTCTCAACCCTGTTGGCTCTCAGAGCAGTGGAAAGGGTTCCTCCCCTGCTGAAAAGCAGAGGGCCCAAAATGGAACCCTGGGGGACCCCAGAGCGGACAGTCTCCAGAACAGGTGAAATCCCACTTGCAAGTCACCCAGCAGCTTCTCACCTCCCTGGGATTCCTGCTAAACCTACCAAAGTCAGTTCTAGAACCAGTTCAGGTACTTACTTTCATAGGTGCGGAATTGAACACAAAGCTGGCCAGGGCCTTCCTTCCCTTGGAAAGGGTAGAGAAGTTGATCGCCCTGGCCTCCTCTTTCACCCTGCAGGTCTCTCGACCAGCAAGACACTTTCTGCAGCTCCTGGGACACATGGCTGCATCCACAGCTGTTGTGCAGGGAGCAAGATTTCAGATGAGACATTCAGTTTCACTTGAGAACCTATTGGTCTCAGAGAAGAGACCCCTTCCAAGTTGGTCCCAGTGACTGAACCTTGATCCAGGCCCTCCAGTGGTGGCAGGATCAGAGCAATTTAAGATTGGGGTCCCTTTGTTCCCCTGCTCACAATTTGATTCTCACTACAGATGCTTCCCTTCTGGGTTGGGAGCCCACATGGGCGACCTTTCCACTCAGGGAGTGTGGTCCTCCGGAATCTCTGCTCCACATCAATTTGCTGGAACTCAGAGCTGTCTTTTAGCTCTTCAGCATTTTCTGCATCTGTCCACAACAAGGTGATACAAGTCAGAACAGACAACACCACAACAATGTGGTACATCAGCAAACAGGGGGCACTCGGTCTTGTTGTACTGCGAGGCAATGAAGTTGTGGTCTCTGCCTATTCCCTGAACACTTCCTCATAGCAGTTCATCTTCCAGGAAGGACAATGTCCTAGGATGCTCTCAGGATTTCCCAGGGCCATCACGATGGTCCCTGGATCCTCAAGTGCTGGGATAGTCTTTGCCAGATGGGGCACCCTCAAATAGATCTTTTGCAGCCCCAGACAATCACAAACTTCCTCTGTTCTGTTGCAGGCCTCCAGTGTTGGGCTCAGTCCCCTGGATGCCCTTCTCCTGGATTGGGAGGGAAGTTTCTTTATGCTTTCCTCCTTCCTCCTATTCAAAGTATTAGTCAAAATCAGATCTCAGCCTTGCAGGGTGATTCTGATTGCCCTGGATTGGCCAGGCAGCCCTGGTACCCACCCTTCTGTCACTGACAATCCATCTTCCCTTGCCTCCTCAGGATTCACAACCTGTTAACTTGTGCCCAGGGAAGGGTTTGTATCCGGACCTCAATCCTCAGCCTCAAGGCCTGGCTCTTGAGGAGTTAGAGTTTGCTGATTTACACCTCTCTCAAGGTGTTCTTGAAATCTAAAGGCTTCCAGAAAGCCTCCACTAGGGCTATTATAGTTCTAAATGGAAAAGGTTTCCATTTGGTGTGCTGGGAAAAATATTTCCCAGAATCTGCTGATTTGCCCATTGTATTAGATTACATGGTCCATCTTAATTCCTTGGGTCTCAGACCAGCTACCCTGAGAGTCCATTTGGCAGCTGTATCTGCTTTTGTGTCAGCAGGAAAGTCATCCCCTTTCCACTCACCCTGTGTTTTCCAAGTTTTTTAAGGATTACCCATACTAATCCACCCTTTTCAGGAACCGCCCCTGCCTGAACCTTAATGTTTGTATTGCCCAGTTAATGCAACCCCTTTGAACCTCTGTTTTCTGCAGAGCTTAACTAACTTGAAAACTGTTTTCTGGTGGCTACTACTTGCTAGACGTTTATAGTGAGTTGTAAGCCTTGTCAGTGGAAACTGACTTTATTTCTTTCCACAGGGATAAGGTAGTCTTTAGGACTAATAGGAAGTTTTACCTAAGGTGGTTTCAGATTTCATCTTAACCAATCTATCTCCTTCCAGTATTTTTCACTGATCACCCTCTTCTGGTGAGAGGAGGTTGCACAGCCTGGATGTTAAGAGAGCTCTTAGTTACTATATAGAGCGTACTCAAAGGTCACAGGTTCGAATCCTCCAACTTTTCCTTACCTATGGTGAAGTTGGGAAAGGCAACCTGCCACTAAGAGATCAATTGCCAGGTGCAATGTATCCAATTTTGTTATCAGAAACTAGAGATCCCCTCTGGCTTGAGGGGCTCATTCCTACCAGGGTACAGCTGCGCTCTCTGCTGCCAGAGACATCCCTATATTAGAGATATGCCAGGCTGCTACTTGAAAACGGTACACACTTTTACTAAGCATTACTCCTGGATGTCCAGGCCAGGAGAGATGCTCGGTTTGGCACAGCTGTTCTTCAGAGCTCATTCTGCAGGTTCTGGCCTCCCTCCATGGAGGTACTGCTGTGTGTAGTTCGTTACTGTCATAATATAGTAAGACTTCATGTTCTTTGAAGAAAAAATTACTCACCTTAATAATGTTGTTTCTTCTAATGGAGTCTTGCTATATTATGACTCTCCCCAGCCTGCCCCTCTCAGAACTTCTACTTGCAGGTGGGGTGCGGGCATAGTGTGGGCACTATTTTATGCCCTTTAGCTTCTCCCTTGGAAGTTTGGGGTGTGTGTTTTATTATACTGTTGTTTTAATCTCATGTTGTTAGAATTGTGTTAGTAGTTCTGGTCCCCTGACTTGAGTCTTGGGTGTTGGGACCAGCAATGGTTGTTAATATTTAGGTAGCCATTTGGCTAGTGTAGGTTACAGCTTCCACACAGACCTTAGTGAGTTTTTGCTCGAAAAGATCTGACAGTTCAGGTTTGAAATTACACAGATAGAGCTGCTTCTTAGAGCTCCTGCTCAAAGTTCTATTTTGGAATGGTATTAACCATTTCACCTCCGGAGCAGTTCTAGTGGTGGGACAAACTGCTACTGTCATAATATAGCAAGACTCCATTAGAAGAAACAACATTACTAAGGTGAGTAATTTTTTCTTTCAGGACCTAGTTCAAAAATTGTACTAATTGTCTTCAAAGTATTCCATGGTTTCACTCATGTTTACCTCTCTGATCTTGTTTCCTACTGTTCTCCTCATTCCTTTTGCTTTTGATTTGCAGATCTTCTTTGAGGATATTTCCTTCCATTGAGCCACACAGAGAAACTTATGCCTAGTTGAGGCCACCCACAATGTTGCTCATCGTCACCACTTATATAGCCGGGGCAGCCTCATAGCTCCTCTGTTCTTGCTCTTCTGCCATTAACTCTGAATCAGAACAAAAGATAAGCTGCCTTGGACCCTGGATGCCTGCACATAGATGCGTTTTTTGTTACTTTATTTCAGTTTGTCAGCGTTTTACTTCCAACTCAGTTTGCTAGGGCCTGTGCATTCTGTTCCCCGCTTTATGATGGGGGGGTCGTCAAGCCCTTTCTCCCTGCTGTTGCTGTGGCATCACTGCCTGCTGTCCTGCCTGTGCCTGCTGTCCCACTCTTGTTGGTCTCCATCCCGTGGTTGCTGCTGGTCTCTTGTTTATGGTTTCTTGTTGGTCTCTCACCCTTGGGGTCTCCAGTGTCAGTCTTCCTGCTACCCACCCATGATACCTTCATTGATGGTCTTCTGGGACTATCTCTGTAGATTTCACTGTTCACTGAAAAGGATGAGGTCAAGATGTCCTATCAGCCTCACTTATAGCACAAGTTGTCCTTTGAGACACCAAGGTTGGTCTCTGACTTTTAGCCCAACCCTCCTCTCCCCATTTCCACAGGGCTCCCTTCAATTCCATCACCTGGCTTTTCCTTGTCAGTGATTGTATCTCCGTTTACATCATCACCAGTGCTGCTAGTCATCACTTGGCTTTGCCTCATACACTCTGCTGCTTTGTGTGCAGTCCTCTGTTTTATGCAGTGACTGCTTCACTTCTCCATCGACATGTGCACAGTTCATCGCTTGCTTTGTCTGGTTGTCAGGGCAGTTTTCTGCCTCATCCATAGTGCCTCTCCTTGTTTGTCATCTCCACTTCTGGCATTGGCATTGGTGCTGGTCGTCGATAGGCTCTGCTGCATAGCTGCTGCCAATTCTATGTGCTGTCCTTTGGTCTTTTCAGTGGCTGTTTTGCACCTTTGTCACCATACATACCATCAGTGCCCACTGTAGTTGTCACCTGACCTTGCCTCATCAACATTCCAGCTGCTTGCCCTAGTCTCTGTTATCTATCCAAGTCTGTCTGAGTGCCACTTCATGTTGCTTTATCATTGACATTCAACATTTTTTCACACAGAAGACTTCCTCTTCAAATAACATGAAGTCTTGCTGTATTATGTCATATGCAGTGAGTCCCAACCTTCAAACTGCTCCGGAGGTGAAAGAGTTAACTTTCCATGCCAGGCATGGAACTTAGAGCTTGAGCTCGGTTGAAAACTCTGTCTGTTGTTCTTGAAACTCAAACTGTCAGATTCTTTACTCCGCCTCACTGAACAGTTGCTCCGGAGATTTCTCTTTCTGCTCAGTTCATTTTGTCGGTTAAAGTATTATTTTCTCGGTTTTTTGACCGAATTTAAACTGCAACCGGTCGGTTCAAGCTCTGTCTGTGGTATTTGTAAGTACTAGATAGGTTTTACATTTACTTTCTGTGTGGAACTTGTAAACGGTTTATCAGTTCGGTTTGAACCGATCAGGTTGTTCAAAATATATTAATCTCTCTTTTAGAGTGCGGTTCCCGGTTCTTATCGGTTCTAAAAAAAATGGATTTAATTACGTTTTTTCCCACGACCCGTGACACAGTTGGGAACCGATAAGAGAGTCTTGCTTGGCTGATTGCCATAAACGGGCAAGTTTGGTTAGGACTGGCACTGTGTCTGAGAAACCCAAAAGAAAAACCGGGCCCACTGGGTTTCAACACTGCAGTGTCTGTGGGGAAGTCTTTGCTAAGGCTGACACCCACACCACCTGTGTTTATTGTCTGGGGTTTGACCACCTCAATGCAGACTGCCAGATATGCAAAAATTGTCCTGCAGCTACCCTGGAAAAGAGAGTTGGTAGGCTCAGGGAAAGGGAGGCCAAAAAGTCCGCTGACCTGGATGGCTAGCCCGGTTCGGTTGGAACCGAACCGGAGGGAGTGCCCTCTGACCAGGGCGAGACTTCCTCAGGCAAAAGGAGAGCCGACTCGGAGGAGTCGGTTCCAGCAAAAAGGACTATGAAATCAGCTGGTGTGGAGCCAAAACTTTCCTCTCCAACCACTGAAGAAATAGCCAAAGCGATTAAAATTGTCCAGTCGCTTTCCCTGGTTCCGACCGAACCGCACCATCAGGTAAGCTGATTGTCTGGTCGGTTCCACCGGTTCAAGAGGCAATTTAGAGGAATTTTATGAACCGGAGGAGGGGAAGAGGAGTATGAGGAGAGTGAATGTGGATTTGAAAGTCTGGATGTGCCCATTGAACCGGACATCTCCCCAGACAGACCTTCAGGAGTTTCTCCTCCTAGGCTTTCTGAGTCCCCTTCTCATTTTATGTTTTATAAAAAAGTGGCTGAAACCCTCCAGCTCCCTATGGAGGAAGCTGTGGATGATCAAGAGGAGCCTGACTATGTAGAAATGATGGGTATCCCAGAGTCTAGGAGACTGTCTATTCCTTTGCATAAATCTTTTGGGAAACAGACAGTAAAAATTCTAAAAACTCCTCACACTATACCTCCTGTGGATAAGAGAATGGACAAGAGGTATGCATTGTCAGGCTCTGATACGGAGTTCCTTACACAACAATGCAGCCATGTTGGAGTAGTGCAGGCTGCAGCCTGTGACAAGGCAAATATTCCCTTGGCTTCATACCCCTGACAAGGACTCCAGGAGGATTGATGCCATGGCAAAGAAACAGTACATGGCAGCATCCTTGGGACTCAGACAGGCGTAATTATATGGCTTATGTTGCTAGGTACCAGAAACCAGATGGATACTGTTAGCGGCCCCAGCAAAGCAGGTCCTGGCCAGCTTGCCAACGAGCTGGAGCAGGTGGCTGCTGATGGTATTGAGGCATCTAAGGTGCAATTTCATGCTGCAGTGGACTCTAATGATGTGTCATCAAGGGTCATGGCTACATCTGTGGTTCTTCGCAGAATGGCTTGGCTCAAATGTACTAGCCTATCACAGGATACCCAGACTAAAGCCATGGATTTTCCTGTTGTGGGTAGTTCTCTGTTTGGGGAGCAGACAGAGAATTACATGAAGAAAATGGATGAGTATAGGACCACCTATAGGAGTGCACAGGCCAAGGAAAGGCAGGCCACTCCTCAAAGGCAGCCTTCCAGGGGCAGGTGTAGGCCTTTTCATAGGCCTTTTTACCAAGCCCAGGCCTCCTCTTCAGCTTATGCCCAGAGGGGGTTCTTTAGAGGGAGAGGCAGACGGGGTACAAGCAGACCTGCTTCCACCTCTCAGCCTAAAGCCCCTGCCAAGCTGGGGTACCCAGGGCCGATTCTTCACTACCGGTAGGCGACAGGCTGGCTTACTTTGTCCAGGACTGGAAGTCTCTAACATCAGACAAGTGGGTCCTGGAACTAGTAAGCCAGGGACTGGTTCTCAGCTTCAAAAAATTTCCAAAGATGAGAACCAGATCCTTTCCACCTGAAAATCCATCAGAGGCACTTGCCCTAGAGGCAGAAGTCTCTACCCTCCTGGCTCTCAGAGCTGTGGAAAGGGTTCCATCCCTTCACCAGGGCAAAGGATTGTACTCCAGGTACTTCCTTACCCCAAAAAAGACAGGAGAATGGCAGCCCATCCTGGATCTCAGATACCTAAACAAGCACCTTGTAAAACCAAAATTCAAAATGGTGACTCTGGGAATTATTTTACCCTCTCTAAGGCCAGGGGACTGGCTAGTGTCCCTGGACCTCAAGGATGCCTACTTCCATATTTCTCATCAGAAGCTCCCATCGAAAGTACCTCAGGTTCGAGCTGCCCTCAGGCCATTACCAGTTCAGAGCAATGCCCTTGGCCTCACCTCTGCTCCAAGGGTATTCAAAATACCTGGCAGTAGCAGTTGCCTACCTAAGAAGGCAAAATTGCCATCTTTCCTTACCTGGACGATTGGCTCCATAGTAGGCCAGTCTCCAGACCAAGTCAAGTTACATCTTCAAATAACCCAGCAACTGCTTACCTCTCTAGGTTTCCTTCTCAGTCTTCCAAAGTCAGTTCTAGAGCCTGTCCAGCTTCTCACCTTCATAGGCGCAGAACTGAACACAGAGGAAGCCAGAACCTTCCTTCCTTTGGACAGGCCAAGGACCCTGGCCTCTCTGGCCTCCTCATTCACCCTGCAGGTCTCTTAACCAGCAAGGCATTTTCTGCAGCTCCTGGGACACATGGCTGCTTCCACAGCAGTTGTGCAGGGAGCCAGATTTCAGATGAGGGACATTCAGTTCCATTTGAGAGCCTTTTGGTCTCAAAGAAAGGACCCTCTAACCAAGTTGATCCCAGTAACTCAAACCCTGATCCAATCCAGTGGTGGCAGGATCAGAGCAACCTGAGACAAGGAGTTCCCTTTTGTCACTCAGTCTCACTCTTTCATCCTTACTACAGATGCATCCCTCTTGGGATGGGGTGCTCACATGGGCGACCTCACTACCCAGGGGTTATGGTCCCCTCAGGAATCTCTGCTCCACATCAACCTGTTGGAGCTCAGAGCAGTTTTTCTAGCACTTCAAGTTTTTTCCAAATCTGTTCAGAACAGAGTTGTACAGGTCAGAACAGACAACACCACTACAATGTGGTACATCAACAAGCACGGAGGCACTCGGTCTACGGCCTTGTGCACCGAGGCAATGAAGTTGTGGTCTCTGGCTTACTCCCTGAACACTCGCCTACTGCAGTTCACCTCCCAGGCAAGGACAATGTCCTGGCAGATGCTCTCAGCAGGATTTCCCAGGGCCATCATGAATGGTCACTGGACCCCTGGTCCTGGGGTAATATTTGCCAGATGGGCACCCCGCAGATAGGTCTTTTGCAGCCCCAGACAAACACCAACTTCCCTTTTCTGTTGCAGGCCCCAGTGTTGGGCCCAGTCCCTCTGGATGCCTTACTACTCAATTGGGAAGGGAAGTTTCTCTATGCTTCCCCCCCTTCCCTCTCCTGTTCAAAGTGTTAGTCAAAATCAGATCTCAATCCTGCAAAGTGATTCTGATTGCTCCAGATTGGGCCAGACAGCCCTGGTATCCACTCCTACTATCCTTAGCAGTCCATCTTCCCCTGTGTCTTCCCAGGAATCACAGTCTGTTAACCTGTGCTCAGGGGCGGGTTTGGTACCCGAACCTCAAATCTTTCAATCTCAAGGCCTGGCTCTTGAAGAGTTGGTTTGCTGATTTACACCTCTCTCAGGGTGTAATGGATATATTGAAGGCTTCTAGGAAGCCTTCCACCAGGGCTGCTTACAATTCCAAATGGAAGAGGTTTTCCATATGGTGTTCTGGGAAGCATATTTCCCTAGAATCTGCTGACTTACCCATAGTTCTGGATTATATGGTCCATTTAAACACTTTGGGGCTCAGATCAGCTACCCTAAAGGTGCATTTGGCAGCTGTGTCTGCTTTTATTTCAGCAGGTAAACCCTCTTCTCTTTCAGCTCATCCTGTATTCTCTAAGTTTTTTAAGGGATTGCTTCACACCAACCCTCCATTCAGGGACCCTGCCCCTGCATGGGATCTTAATGTTTGTATTGCTCAGCTTATGCAACCTCCCTTTGAGCCCTTGTCTTCAGCAGAGCTTAAGTATTTGACTTGGAAAACTGTGTTTCTGGTAGCCATCACCTCTGCCAGACGTATAAATGAATTACAAGCTTTGTCAGTGGAGCCTGATTTTATCTCCTTTCATAGAGATAAGGTGGTCCTCCGGACTAACAGGAAGTTCTTGCCTAAGGTGGTTTCAGATTTCCACCTTAATCAATCTATTTCTCTTCCAGTGTACTTCACTGACCATTCCTCCTCTGGTGAGAGGAGGCTGCATAGCATAGATGTGAAGAGAGCCCTTAGTTACTACATTGAGCGTACCAAGGGTCACAGGTTTGGCTCCCTCCAACTGTTCCTCACTTATGGTGAAGTTGGTAAAAGGAAACCTGCCACTAAAAGATCCATTGCCAGGTGGATTGTCTCTTGTATCCAATTCTGTTATGAAAAGCTGGGTAAGGTTCCTCCCTCAGGCCTGAGGGCTCACTCTACCAGAGGTACAGCTGCTTCCCTGGCTGCTGCCAGGGACATCCCCATTCTAGAGATTTGTCAAGCAGCTACCTGGAAAACAGTTCACACTTTTACCAAGCATTACTCTCTGGACCTCCAGGCTAGGAGTGATGCTCGGTTCCTGGCACAGCTGTGCTTCAGAGCCTATTTCCTAAGTAGGTTCTGTCCTCCTCCATGGAGGTACTGCTGTGTAGTTAGATATATCATATAATATAGCAAGACTTCATGTTGCTTGAGGAAAAAATTACTCACCTTAGTAATGTTGTTTCTTCTAATGGAGTCTTGCTATATTATGACCTCCCCCTGCCTCCTCCTCCAGGACATCTGTTTTGGGATGTGGGTGGGCAGTAGTTGGCACTTAGTAGATGCCCACCTTGTTTTTCACCCTCCTTTTTGGGGTGACGGTGTTGTGTTTTTCATTTTTTGGGTCTCCTGACTTGAGTCTTTGTTTTGGGACCAAAAAATGTGTTCTTATGTTTAGTAGCCAGTTGGCTAGTGTAGTTTACAGCTTCCACACAGAGCCTTAGTGAGTTTAGCTTGTAAAGATCTGACAGTTTGAGTTTGAAGAACAACAGACAGAGTTTTCAACCGAGCTCGAGCTCAAAGTTCCATGCCTGGTATGGAAAGTTAACTCTTTCACCTCCGGAGCAGTTTGAAGGTTGGGACTCACTGCATATGTCATAATATAGCAAGACTCCATTAGAAGAAACAACATTACTAAGGTGAGTAATTTTTTCTTCTCCACCCTAATGGTCTCCATCCGATTTTGTGCTATCTGTGCTCCTGCTCTTTGGCCTCTAGTCCTTGTTCTCTGCTTTTCACAGTGTTTCTTGCCCTTCAGCTGTTGCTTAGTTGTCCCTGTTTCTGGTGTCGCTTGCTGCTGCTTGCCTCTTGTTGGCTTGTGGTTGTGCTTGTCCCTGGCATGGTCATCACCTGGTATTCCTGGTCAACACTTCCGCTGCTTACTGGCTTGACTGTTGGTCTGTTAACTTGTCTGGTTAGGAGTCTTATCTTCCCCTACCCTCTGGCCTCCCTCTAGCATATTATTGCTGTACTGCTTGGGAGTCATTCTACAGGTGTGGCTCAATTGGAGAGTTATAGCCTTGAAGACAGTAGTTTGGTTACTTATCATAACAGTATATCTTTGGGAGAATCTCCTCCATTGAACCATAGATCATCCTCTGCCTACCCCATTGTTTGCAGCTGGCATAGTTTTGGGTGTGGACATCTCTGTTTATACAGGATTCATACTGTTTGTCTTATACTCTTAACTGGGTTTATTGTTGTTGTACCCCATCACCATTCCTGTGCATAGGGTGTCACTGGGGCTTTTTCATCCCATAGGTCTAGCATGATGCTGTATTTGTCTCCCTCAAGCAGACTGAACTGAGGAGGTATGAGGCCACCCTCGTTAAGTAGGTACTAACTATGAGTGTCATTGTGGCTGGCCTCAGCATTACAAAACTTTCCGAGTGGTCCAAACACCGACAGTATCCAAGTTCTATAGGTGTGGCTCAATGGAGGAGATTCAGTTGAAGATTTGCTGTTACAGTAAGTAACTGACCCATCTGTGTTTCTGCCCACAACTTGTACACGGTCAGCGGCAGAGCCTATTCCAGTTCTACCCCCTCTGTCTGAAGCAGCCTTCTGTTCTCTCTTCTTCCTTGCCTTGAACTCTCGCATAACTACATTGTCTTATTAACTCCTGGTCTATGAACATTTATCATTTTACCACTAATGATGCTGCCAATTGTGTTTCATTTTTTTTTGCTAAACCTGAGAAGGGTTTTGCTATATATTTTATATGAAAGACGGAGTAGGAAATTGTATTGTATTACTGTTTGAGAGCCATACCGTAGTTCTGCTTGGGCTTTCTATTTGTCCCACATAATCCCGCAATTTAGATAAAGCCCTCTTAACTTTTAGTTCTTCCCACTGTGAAACATTTACCTAAATAAATTTTGTCTGTTACCTTTGTAATTTTAAAAGCTTTAATGAGGTCTGCCTGAAACCTCCTCTTTTGGAATAGCCTTCCAACGGAGATGGTGGGGATAAAAACAGTGGTGGAGTTCAAGAATGCATGGGATAAGTAAGCAGTAATCCACAACAGGGTGTGGGGTTATAGGCATTTAATCCACGCCTGGGGTGCATTGTGAGGCATGAGGCCGCAGGCCGAGTGTCCTCACAGCAACCCCAGGCATGGATTTAATGCTTATAACCCCACACCCTGGATTGGGTTATTGCACTTATAACATGGGTTACCTACAATATAGGGTACAAGTCCTGAAAATTAACTGTCCCCCCTGTTTTAATGTCAAAAAGGAATTTTATCTTTCTGCCTTGAAAAGTAGTCCCTTTCAAAAGATGCATTCTGTGGCTTGTTATGGATGAAGAACTCTTAGGATGTCACATTACAGTTGCTTTGTTACATTTCTGATGGGTTACAAAGTAGCACGATGGGTGTGAAACACCACTATCGTTGTCGCGCTGTACAGCACTGACAGTGACTGTGTTGTGGGCAGCTGCTGGCTGTGGATTAAACTGACAGTTTAATTCATGCACGGTTGCAGCGCCATTGTATATGATACAGAGGTAGCTGAGGAGATGGTGACCGCATGCCCGACTGGAAAATAGGAGATGACAACCATAGGACCTATGTAGAGAAATATATTTTCTGTTTTCATGCACTCGTTCTATCCACAGTGCACCTCAGCTGAGACGACTCGGGACCTGCTGTTTGCTGAGTCACGATGTTTTCCCAAACTGCTGCTAGTGAGCACACAGTATCAACAGCATGAAGACAGCAACAAAAGGGTGACCACAAGATGTTGTAAACATTTGATGCGGTTGTCACTATCGGTGTGTGTCGCCCATGTAGAGGTGCTCTACGGGAAGGGGAAGGGAGAACAACATGCAGGGGCACTGTCTCTGCCGTGTGTGTCTCTCCTGTGGGTGATATACACCTGATGATACAGACAGAAACAGAGACAGACTGCATTGTGTGGCCGAAGGGGTGGGTAACGCAGAGAGGGAAAGAAATTGTTGCCGAATACTGCCCGCTGTTCAAACAACATGAAGTCTTGCTGTATTCTGACTACTGCAGCAATCTCCAACCCTTGAACTGCCCCGGAGAACAAAGAGTTATTTTTCCATGCAAGGCATGGAACACTGAGCTCGAGCTCGGTTGACGCCTCTGTCTGCTGTTGTTTGAACCTCAACCGTCAGATTCTTTACTCCGCCTCACTGAACAGTCGCTCCGGAGATTTCTCCTTCGCTCGGTTCAAAACGTCAAAGTGTTGTTTTTTCGCTTGGTTTCAACTGAATTTCTGCATCTAACCTGTCGGTTTAAGTCTCTGTCTGTGGTACCGTGAGTACTAGATAGTTTTTTTTATATTAGTTTTCTGTGTGGAACTTGTAAACATTGGATCGATTTTGTTTGAACCGATCAGGTTTGTGTCAAAAAACTTTTATTTTATTAGAGTGTGGTAACCGGTCCGTATCGGTTCTAAAAAAAAAAACGGATTTCATGACGTTTTTTTCCAAGACCCACGACACGGTCAGGAACCAATAGGGGTGTCTTGCCTGGTGGATTGCCGAAAAAGGGGTAAGTTTTGGTTAGGATCGGCCATGTCTGAGAAACCCAAGAAAAAAACTGGGCCCACTGGGTTTCAACACTGTAGTGTGTGTGGGGAAGCCTTTACTAAGGCTGACCCCCACACCCTCTGTGTTTATTGTCTGGGGTTTGACCACCTCAATGCAGACTGCCAAATTTGTAAAAGTTTTCCCAAAGCTACCCTGGATAAGAGAATAAGTAGACTGAGGGAAAGGGAGGCCGAGAAGTCCGCTGACCCGGATGGCCAGCCCGGTTCGGTTTCAACCGAACCAGAAGGAGTGCCCTCTAACCAGGGCGAAACGTCTTCGGGCAAAAGGAGAACCGATTCTGAGGAGTCTGTTCTGGTTAAAAGAAAAAGAAGGGATAAATCATCCGGTTCGGATCCACAAGTTCTTTCTCCGACCACTAACGAGATAGCCAAAGCGATAAGAATAGTTCAATCGCTAACTTCGGTTCCGGACGAACTGGCACCATCGGTTAGGGGCTCGGTTCGGTGTCCCCCCCCACGGTTCCGGATTACACTTTAGAAGAATTTTATGAACCAGAGGAGGAGGAGGAGGAGGGAGAGTATGAAGATGGTGATTATGAAAGTCTGGATGTGCGTACTGACCCAGACATCTCCCCAGACAGACCTTCAGGTGTTTCTCCTCCTAGGCTTTCTGAGTCCCCTTCCCACTTTATGTTTTACAAAAAAGTGGCTGAAACCCTCCAGCTTCCTGTGGAAGAAGCAGTAGAGGATCAGGAGGAGCCTGATTTTGTTGAGATGATGGACATCCCAGAGTCCAGGAGACTGTCTATTCCTGTCCATAAATCTTTTGGGAAACAGACATTTAAAATTTTAAAAACTCCTAATTCCATACCTCCTGTGGACAGAAGAATGGACGAGGTATACTGTTTCAGGCTCAGACATGGAGTTCCTTTCCCAGCAATGCAGCCATGTTGTGGTAGTGTAGGCTGCTGCCTGTGATAAGGCAAATATTCCCTTGGCTTCACACCCCCCAGACAAGGACTCCAGGAGGATTGATGCCATGGCAAAGAAACAGTACATGGCAGCATCTTTGGGACTCAGGCAGGCTAATTATATGGCCTACACAGCTAGATACCAGAAGTCCAGGTGGGACACTGTTATGGCTCTAGCTAAACAGGCCCCTGACCAGCTGGCCAAGGAGCTGGAACAGGTGACTGTAGATGGTATTGAGGCATCCAAGGTGCAATTTCATGCTGCTGTGGACTCCAATGATGTTTCATCTAGAGTCATGGCTACATCTGTGGCCCATCGCAGGATGGCTTGGCTCAGGTGTACTAGCCTGTCACAGGATACCCAGGCTAAGGCCATGGATTTTCCTGTCATTGGTAATTCCCTGTTTGGAGAGCAGACAGAGAATTACATGAAGAAGATGGATGAGTACAAGACCACCTACAGGAGTGCTCAGGCAAAGAAAAGCAAGCTACTCCTCAGAGGCAGCATTCCAGGGGCAGGGGCAGGCCTTTTCACAGGCCCTATTACCAAGCCCAGGCCTCCTCTTCTGCTTTTGCTCAGAGGGGGTTCTTTAGAGGGAGAGGCAGACGGGGTATGAGCAGGCCTGCTTCCACCGCTCAGCCTAAAGCCCCTGCCAAGCAGACACCCTGTTGGGTCTGCCCGGGCCGATTCTCCACTACCTGTAGGGGGCAGGCTGGCTTACTTTGTCCAGGACTGGAAGTCTTTAACATCAGACAAGTGGGTCCTGGAAGTAGTAAGCCAGGGACTGGTTCTCAGCTTAAAAAAAATTCCCAAGATGAGAACCAGATCCTTTCCACCTGCAAATCCTTCAGTGGCCGTTGCCCTAGAGGCAGAGGTTTCTTCCCTCTTGGCTCTCAGAGCCATAGAAAGGGTTCCTCCCCTACACAGGGGAAAAGGATTGTACTCCAGGTACTTCCTAACCCCCAAAAAGACAGGAGAATGGCGGCCCATCCTGGATCTGAGATACCTAAACAAGCACCTTTTAAAACCAAAATTCAAAATGGTGACTCTGGGAATAATTCTGCCTTCTCTAAGGCCAGGGGACTGGCTAGCCTCCCTGGACCTCAAGGATGCCTATTTTCACATTCCCATCAGGTGTTCCCACAGAAAGTACCTCAGGTTCGAGTTGCCCTCAGGCCACTATCAATTCAGAGCAATGCCCTTTGGTCTGACATCAGCTCCAAGGGTGTTCACAAAGTGCCTGGCAGTAGTGGATGCTTTCCTAAGGAGAAAAAAGATCTCCATCTTTCCATACCTGGACGACTGGCTCATAGTAGGTCAGTCTCCAGACCAAGTCAAGTCACATCTTCAGATAACTCAGCAACTGCTCACTTCCTTAGGGTTCCTCCTAAACCTTCCAAAGTCAGTTCTAGAGCCAGTGCAGCTCCTCACCTTTATGGGGGCAGAGCTGGATACAATAAGAGCAAAGGCCTTCCTTCCCCTGGACAGGGCAAGGACACTAATAGAACTGGCCTCTTCTTTCACCCTTCAGGTGTCTCGACCAGCAAGGCACTTCTTGCAGCTCCTGGGCCACATGGCAGCCTCTACAGCAGTGGTCCAGGGCAAGATTTCAGATGAGGGACATTCAGTTCCACTTGAGAGCCTTCTGGTCCCAGAGAAAGGATTCCCTTACCAAACTAGTCCCAGTGACTCGAACCCTGATCCAGGCTTTGCTATGGTGGCAGGATCAGGACAATTTAAGGCAGGGAGTTCCTTTTGTCTCTCAGTCTCATTCACTAATCCTCACCACAGACGTCTCCCTCTTGGGCTGGGGAGCCCACTTGGGGGATCTTACCACCCAAGGGCTGTGGTCACCTCAAGAATCTCTGCTTCACATCAGTCTCTTGGAACTCAGAGCAGTGTTTCTGGCACTGCAAGCTTTTTTCAAGTCTGTACAGAACAAGATAGTCCAGATCAGAACAGACAATACCACCACAATGTGGTACATCAACTAGCAAGGGGGCACTCGGTCTACGACCTTGTGCACAGAAGCAATGAAGTTGTGGTCTCTGGCCTATTCTCTGCAAACTTCTCTGACAGCAGTTCACCTCCCAGGGAAGGACAATGTCCTAGCAGATGCTCTCTGCAGGTTATCTGAGGGCCACCACGAGTGGTCCCTAGATCCCCTAATTTTGAAAGTGATTTTCTTAAGATGGTTCACGCCACAGATAGATCTTTTTGCAGCCCCAGATAATCACCAGCTTCCTCTCTTTTTCTGCAGACCCCTAGTCTTGGGCTCAGTCCCCCTGGATGCTCTGGTTCTTAATTGGGAAGGGAAGTTCCTGTATGCTTCCCCCCCCCTCTTTCTGTTCAAGGTGCTAGTTAAGATCAGGTCTCAACTGTGCAAAGTGATTCTGATCGCTCCAGACTGGGCCAGACAGCGCTGGTATCCACTGTTGCTGTCCTTAGCAGTCCACCTTCCCCTGTCTCTTCCCAGGAATTACAACCTGTTAACATCCTCTCAGGGAAGGATTTGGTACCCGAATCTCAAATATCTCAATCTCAAGGCCTGGCTCTTGAAGAGTTAGAGTTTGCTGATATGCACCTCTCTCAAGGTGTTCTGGATATTCTTAGGGCTTCTCGAAAGCCTTCCACCAGAAAGACTTACAACTCCAAATGGAAAAGGTTCACTGTTTGGTGCTCTGGTAAGCATATTTCTCCAGAATCTGCTGGGTTGCCTACAGTCCTGGACTATATGGTTCATCTCAATGGCTTGGGACTCAGACCAGCTACACTTAAGAGTACATTTGGCAGCTGTTTCTGCCTTTTTGTCAGTAGGCAAGCCCTCTTCTCTTTCAGCCCATCCTGTAGTTTGCAAATTCTTCAAGGAATTGTTGCACACCAATCCTCCCTTCAGGGACCCTGCTCCTGCTTGGGACCTTAATGTTTGCATTGCTCAGCTTATGCAACCCCATCTTTGAGCCTTTGTCCTCTGCAGAGCTTAAGTACTTGACTTGGAAAACTGTGTTTTTGGTAGATTACCTCTGCCAGGCGCATCAGTGAATTGCAAGCCCTGTCAGTGGAGCCTGATTTCATCTCTTTCCATAGAGATAAAGTGGTCCTAAGAACTAACAGGAAGTTTTTGCCTAAGGTGGTTTCAGATTTCCACCTTAATCAGTCTATATCTCTCTCCCTGTTTTCTTCACTGACCATTCCTTCTCTGGGGAGAGGAGGTTGCACAGCCTGGACGTAAAAAGAGCCCTTAGCTACTATATAGAGCGCACCAAGGGTCACAGGTTTGAGTGCCCGCTGTTGTTCCTCACTTATGGGGAGGTCGGTATGGGCAAACCTGCCACTAAAAGATCTATTGCCAGGTGGATTGTCTCTGTATACAATTCTGCTATGAGAAATTGGATAGAACCCCACCCTCAGGCCTGAGGGCTCACCTACTAGAGGTACAGCTGCTTCCCTGGCTGCTGCCAAGGATATTCCTATCTTAGAAATCTGTCAAGCAGACACCTGGAAAACAGTCCATACAATCGCCAAGCATTACTGTCTGGATATCCAGGCTAGGAGTGATGCTCGGTTTGGCACAGCAGTACTTCAGAGCCTATTCCCAAAGTAGGTTCTGTCCCTCCTCCTCGGAGGTACTGCTTGGTAGTCTGCATATGTCAGAATACAACAAGACTTTGTTATTTGAAGAAGAAATTACTCACCTTAGTAATGTTGTTTCTTCTGATGGAGTCTTGCTGTATTCTGAACCCCCGCCTCCCTCTCAGAACTCTGTTTTTTTGGGATGTGGGTGGGCAGAAGTAGTGTTGGCACCTGAGGTGCCCTTTTCCTCACCCTCCTTTATTTTGGGTGTGTGTTGTGTTTTGTTTTTGGGTTTCCTGACTTGAGTCTTTGCTTTGAAACCAAAAAACCCTTTTTTAACAAATTCAGTTGCCAGTTGGCTAGTGTGAGTTTACAGTTTCCACACAGAACGCCTCGTGAGTGTAGCTTATAAAGATCTGACGGTTGGAGTTTAAGCAACAGTAGATAGAGGCTTCAACTGAGCTCGAGCTCAGCGTTCCATGCTCTGCATGGAAAGTTAACTCTTTGTTCTTCGGGGCAGTTCAAAGGTTGGTGATCACTGCATATGTCAGAATACAGCAAGACTCCATTAGAAGAAACAACATTACTAAGGTGAGTAATTTTTTCTTTTTGCTTCTAAACCACTTTTTAATTATTTAAACAGTGGTTTAGCATTTTATCCGATAAAAGTCACAAAAAATGGAGCACCATCACTTTCCATTTCTCTCTCTCTGCCCTTTCAACTAAGCTAATCAGTTCCTGTTAGGTCAACCAATATATTTATTTATTTATGTAACAAATCATAGGAATTACAGCTATTTGTGTCATGGACTCATTTACAAAGGCTCCGCATCAACATATAAGTACGTATGGTGTGACAGCACAGTAGTATAACAATCATGGCATTTAGGCAGATAAGATGGCGAGTATCATACATACGTAAAGTTGACCTATACAAGTTGTAGCTAGGAGCAGTGATGGAGACACAAATGGTACGGTTACAGAGCAGGTGCAGCCTCTGGGGCATTGTCAATATGGCAGTATACAGTGACCAGAATAGAAAGCTGTCCTATGCAGTTGGTAGCTAGAAGTAATGGTAACATGCATTGATACAGTTCAACAGTTCTAACAAGTGGGAGTAGTCAGACATTGGCATAGACAGCGTAGCTCTAAGCAGGCACTTCAGGCCTGCTTGAGAAAAGTCAGTGGCCAGTAGGTTGGGATTTGAGCTAGTGGGTGCTGCCTATATGAAGACATTGTCGTGGACCAGCTAGGGGCGGCTCTGGAGTGGGCTAGGCCTGAGAACAGAATTAGCAGTTACACTGGCAGTGTCGCAAGGAGAGAATGTGATTTTTGAGGGCAGCCTTAAAGGGCCCTATTTTGGAGATGGAGATAATGGCCGGGGGAGTTTGTTGTGCCGTAAGGGGGTCTCTATAAGGGGTGGATCGCTGAGCTAGGGAAATCCTGACCCTGGGCACGGTCCACACGTGTTTATTGGCAGAACAAGTGCCTACAGGGGGGGGAGGACGAGAGGAGGGAGGCAGAGACCCCCGGGGGGACAGCCCCAGGTGAATTTTTTTGGTGAGGAGACACGTTTGATATTGTAGTCTTTCCTCCAGAGTGAGAATATTAGTGAGGGTATAGAGGGTGCGGGTATGGGTATGTTTGTCCACTCCTGAGAGGAGTCGACACACTTTGTTGATAGCCAGTTGAATTTTGTTTAGGGTGGTGTGGTCAGTGGCTGAGTAGACGGGAAGCCCGTAGTCAACAAGTGAGAGGACTGATGAAGTGACAGCCAGACTGAGTGCTTCAGATGGTAGGCAGTCCTTGTGCCAGTAGAGAAGTCCGTCGCTGGCACGGGATCCTATTAATGGAGTCTTTTCCTTCGGGACCTTCAGGGGCCCTTCTTGATCCCACGCCACCTTGTGGCCCTCAGGCACCTCGGTAGGTCCAGTAGAACCTCCAGGCGGTTTTCCGGGGCCAGACCCCCATTTTCCACTGCTGGACAGGCCTCCGTCACCACCTCATTCCCCGACACCAAGCCCTGTGCCGCTGACACCAGGATACCCCAGGTATCCTCCCTATGGCTACAACCCGGGATTGCCGGGATTTCAGTATCCTCCGTGGCAACACCCACAATACCCAGGCTACCAGCCTCTTCCTCCTCCTCCTCCACCGCCGATTGATCTGGATACGATCCCGGCTTGGTGGCAGGATGCCATGACCCAGCTTCTCTCAGAGCTACGGCATCTGGTTGGTGACATTCCCCTGCCTGGCACCTCCCCCACAGATTCCGTCCGGACGAGCTTTGGGTTCCCTGCCGGTGGGTTCCTCTGGGGTGGACCCGTCCATCCCAGCGGTTCAGAACCTTCTGACTCGGACATTGATTCTGATACTTCGGACATTCGGTCTCCAGTTGAGGTCCCACCTAAGGAATCTCCTAAATCCCCCAACCCCAAGAAGATCCCTCCTTTGGTGACCTTCTGAGGACTATTCAGGCAGCAGGAGTCCGGCCTTCTAAAGAAGTGAACCCCCAGTGCAAGAGACTGGCGAAGCACTTAGATCTGGCCACTACAAACCCTCTACCCATCCCTCCCTGGATGGGTCCTCATGAGGATCTGGTCATCACCATCTGGCAACAGTCTTCCTCTATCCCTGCTGTGTTCAGAAGGGCCGATTGCACTTACTTTCCCCCGAAAGGGATTCAACATCTAATGTCTCATCTGAAGGCCGACTCAGTGGTCATTACGGCCGCTCATGACCGATCAGCACAACCCAAGCATTTGAGCTCCTCGACGCCTGAGAAGGACTCAAGGCAATTGGGCCAGTTTGGCAGAAAAGTATATTCCTCTGCTTCCTGTGCCATCCGGTCCCTTAACTATGTATCACATATGGTGGCCTTCCAGAATGCTTCCCCCTCAGAGTTCAAGAGGGACCTCCAAGAAGTCCAGGATGAGTTGCTCAGAAACAAGCTACTGGACAAGGTCCGTATGAGCAAGTCTTCGTGTCGTCATGGTCTTCGAGCAACGTACGATTCAGTAGATTCAGTGACTGGGGCGGCAGCTACTGGGATCTGCATCTGATGTTTTTCCTGGCTCAGAATTGCAGGTTTGGCACAGGACATCCAGTCTCCTTTCTGGACGCCCCTTTTAGGGGTTCCATCCTTTTTGGGGGTGACACTAATGATATAGTAACTGGACTGCAGGAGAGTGGGCGCTCATTGCAGGACGTACGCTCTATGTATAGGACGGGGCAAAAGAAGCAGCCCTTTCGCCATCAAAGACGATGGAATAAGACCCAGGGAAAATGTGAGGGCAGACAGTTTTCCAAGCCAGCCTCCAGGGCTAAAGGTCCCCTCCCCTCAGCGTCCTGACTCCTTCCCCCTCCTCCCGCTACCTCCAGTCGTCAAGGAAGAACTGGTAGGAGGGAGGTTCAGCCTCCACGTGGTGGGATGGAGAGCTGTCACCGCAGATCTATGGGTTCTGCAACTCATCCAACAAGGTCACTCGATAGAGTTTATAGAGATCCCTGCCCCTAACTCTCCAGGATGGTCTTTTTATCTAAGGGATCAGATCCCCATAGTCTTCCAGGAGATTCAAGCCCTCCTGCAAAAAGCGTCCATAGAACCCTTCCCTCAAGACCAAATAGGAAGGGGATTTTACTCCCACTTCTTCCTAGTACCAAAGAAGATGAGAGATCTGAGGCCGATCCTGGATCTCAGCATGCTCCACCTCTGCTTCGAGTACAAAAGGTTTTGCATGCTGACCCTTCAGGGTCTTCTTCCCTTGCTCCAACCAAAATCTTGGCTGTGCTCCCTGGATATGCAGGATGCTTACCTACATATCCCCATCCTCCCGGTCCACCGGTGCTTCCTTCATTTCTCCTTCCAGGAGAACCATTTTCAATTCCGAGCACTACCCTTTGGCCTTTCCTCGGCTCCCCTGGTGTTCACCAAGTGCTTAGCGGTGGTTGCAGCTTTTCTATGCTGCAAGAGCATTTACGTGTTCCCGTATCTGGACAACTGGCTCCTCTAGGCACCCTCTCCAGACAGCCTGAAAGAGTCTCTCTCTTTCACTCTGTACTTGTTTGTCCAACTGGGTATCACAGTCAGTTTGCCCAAGTCCCAGCTAGTACCCTCCCAGCGCCTTCAATTAATTGGAGCAGTACTAGACACAGTTCAGAGCAAGGCTCTTCTGCCATTAGATCGAGCCGAGACTTTAGTTTTTCAAGCCACCCTCGTGGCACAGGCTCGATGGATCCCAGCACACGCTGTGCTCCATCTTCTGGGACTTATGGCAGCGGCCATTTCGACGGTTCCCCTGGCCAGACTACATATGGCGGAGTGGTCTCTTTGAGTCCAGTGGGACCAGAGGACGGACGACATGAACCAACGAGTCATGATCTCCAGCAGCCTCCAGAAAGATCTCTGCTGGTGGCAAGATCTTTCCAATCTACTAGGGGGAGCTCCCTTTCACTCCCCAAACCCCACCCAGATCCCCACCATGGATGCTTCGGACATGGGTTGGGGAGCCCATCTGGGAGACCACAAGACACAAGGATCTTGGTCCGATCAGGAGCTTCTGCTCCTCATCAATGTTCTGGAGACAGGAGTAGTCCTGTATGCTCTCCAGGCATTCCAGTCTCTTCTCCTACCGGGATCACTTCTCATCCAGATGGACAACATGTCCATAGTCTGGTATATCAACAAACAGGGAGGAACTCGCTAGTACCCTCTCTGCAGGGAAGCAATGAAGGTTTGGTGCTGGGCGATTCAGTACAGCCTTTTCTTGACAGCAGTCCACATTCCAGGCGTAAGCAACGTCCTGGTGGACAGTCTCAGCCGATTAGTGGCCCAGGCTCACGAGTGGGAGTTAAAGCATGAGGTGGTCGAAGACCTCTTTCTTCGATGGGGTCGGCCGGATGTAGATCTATTCGCCTCCCCATTCAACGCAAAACTACCCCGCTTTTGCTCGCTCGTTCCCGGGCGTGGTGCTTTTTAGCGAAACGCACTCTCTCTCTCGGATAGGGAGGTTTCTTTACACTTTTCCTCCCTTTCCTCTCATTCAGAAGGTTCTGGTGAAACTTCAGAGCACATTTGATTGTGATTGCCCCTCTGTGACCTTGTCAGATTTGGTTCCCACTGTTACAACAGCTGGCGCTAGAACCTCCGATCCTCCTGTCGTCATCTCCCGACCTTCTGACACAGGAGCAGGACACCCTGTTGCATCCGAACCTTCAATCACTCCACCTTCATGCATGGCACCTGTGGACATAGCGGCTTCCCACTACGGAGTTTCCTCCCAGGTTGCTCATATATTAGTGGAAGCCAGAAAATCATCTACCAGATCCACCTACATCATGAAGTGGAAAAGATTTTTGATCTGGGCCCAAGCCAGGAGCTTGGATCCATTTTCGTGCTCGGCCGCCCAGGTGTTAGAGAACCTTGTACATTTATCGGAGATGGGCCTTAGTTATTCCTCCATCAAGGTCCATCTCTCTGCGGTGTGGGCCTGCCACCTTCCGGTGGAGGGCAAAACTCTGGCTCAAGTGGAGGTCACCAAAACCTTTTTGAAAGGTATCCTCCATTTAAAACCTCCTGTCCGGAACCCCTGTCCTCCCTTGGGCCTTAACTTTATGTTAGAAAAACTTACCTTGCCCCTCTTTGAGCCAGCTTCAAATTGTGACATGTGCTTCCTTTCTTGGAAGATTTTATTTCTAGTTGCTGTCACTTCGGCCCGAAGGGTTTCAGAATTTCAGGTGTTCATCTGCAAGGAACCCTGTTTTATTTTTCATTGGGACAGAGTTGTCCTTGGGACTAACCCATCCTTCCTTCCAAAGGTGGTTTCGGAAACCATTCTCAATCAGAGTGTGGAATTGCCAGTCTATTACCCTCAGCATTCTAACGGGGGAGTATCTTTTGCACACCTTAGATGTGCACCGGCTCTTGAGGTATTACACAAACTGGACTAAAGAGGTCCATAGTCCAATAAGCTCTTTGTGGCCTTTGTTCCCCAGTGCCAGGGTATGGCCATTTCAAAACAGACCATATCTAGGTGGTTGGCTAACTGCATCCACTTCACCTATCAAAAACATGGAAAGTCCCTTCCGGGGGTGGTTAAAGGGGGAACACGACAACTCGCTCCCGACAATTCTACCCGCGTCAACTCGCTCCCGACAATTCATCCCAGCACAAATTCACTCCTCCGACATTAACTTGCCTACGACTGTTCGCTCCCAAAATAAATATAAATCTCTTTTACCAGTCTGCTACCCGGTGCAGTCCATTTCAGTCATGCATAAAATGTGGGATGGCCCAGTCTCACCAGAGCATTAGCTACTGTAACTGGATTGGATTTTCCAACACATAAATATCCTTCTGGATACTATAATTTGCTTTGTACCGCAACTGTGCTCACTGCCTAATGGGATAAAAGGGTAGGTTAAGCTCCACTAAAAAGGAAAGTGCAATAAACTGTAAGTACAGCCTCATTTTATCCACACACAAAATTCACTGGCTGTGTGGTTAAAGGGCAGCTTCAGCTTTAAAATGATCCCACTGCCTTTTTAACTGGGTTGGCTGTGTCTCACAAGAAATGTAAAATGAAAGGGTTTGCAGTCCACATGCTAAGATGGTTCTCTATTTTTTGTTTCCACAAAATAAGACCACTTCCTAGCTACTCTGCCAACATTTTGAAGCCACACATGAATTGTAGCTGCATTATTAAACACAGTTACTCATAAAAGCTATACTGATTCAGTTTATATTAGACATAAAGGCTTGCGATCTGCAGAACAGCGCATAATGTATGCCCACATAGTGTAATTAATTATTTAATTTTCATTGAACAGTACATTACATTATCAGTTGTTTTTCTTTGGATGCAAATTACTTTGTTTTAAAGTAAAACAAGCGAGCTTACAGCAATATATGGTATGGAAATGATGCAGACATATTTTATATTCAGCACAACGATAAAACAGTATTTTTTTAAAAGTGAAAGGAGCGAGCTTACAGCAATATATGGTGAGGAAATGATGTAGACATATTTTTTATGCAGCAGAACGGTAGAACAGTATTTTACAACTTAGAGGGAGCGAGTTGGCATTACATGAATTGTCGTAGGAGCGGGATGACGGCGGAGTGTATTGTCGGGAGCGAGTAGTCGCGATACGAATTGTCGGGAGCGAATTGTCATGTACCCGGTTAAAAGTCACTCCACTCGGAATGTCACTACCTCTACCACCTTTTTCAGGAATGTGTCCACGGCAGAGATTTGTGCAGCGGCCACGTGGTAGTCTGTCCACACCTTCACTAAGCACTACAGTCTGGACATTGCCTCTAGGCGCAGGACCAGTTTCGGCCTTGCAGTCCTGCAACCTCTCTTGTCATATGACAGTATTCAGTTGGCAAACAACTCCTCCTCCCGGAACTTATCTTTGTATTTTTCCTTTGGACTGCCAGGTATTCAGTCCTGTCTTTGAAGACCTACTACAGGAACCCTCTCGAAGTAAGATATTGCAGTTACGTATTAACTTACCGTAACAGTAGATCTTCGAGAGAGGTTCCTGCAGTAGGTATAGTTTCCCACCCACCTTCCCCCAGCTCCTGGAATGTGTCCTTTCTTTTTCATCTTGCGTAGCCCTTGGGTCTAGATAGGAAGCATGGTCCTAGGAGTTATCACTCCTTCCTTTCTACTTACCTTTCTCTAGGTCTCCGGTGGAAAAGAACTGGAGGGCCGCTGCGGGACCGCCCCCTTTTATAGTCGGCCTGACGTCGGGGGTGGTCCCCGCTGATGATTGCTAGCTACAAGTTTGCCGTTGGAACCTGACACCAGGGGGTGCAGTCCTATATGTGAAGACCTACTGCAGGAACCTCTCTCAAAGATCTACTGTTACGGTAAGTTCTTATGTAACTCCAGTTTATGCTTCCTTGGTCTTGTTCTGTCGGTGGGCAAAAGAGCAGGGCCTTTGTTTTCTTAATGTTGATAATGAGTCTGCGGTCTATGAACCAGCTTTCAATCTGGTTGAAAGAGCCTTGGAGGGAGGACTGTAGGACAGCAGGGTTGGCATGCAAGGCAAAGAGGACCATGTCATCGGTATATAGCAGTCAGTTACAAGAACAGAATTTGTGTAGGGCATTTAGATAGATGCTGAAAAGCAGAGGGCCCAAAATGGAACCCTGGGGGACCCCAGAGCGGACAGGCAGGGTGGTAGATAGGGTGTTGTTTATCTTGGCACATTGGGATCTAGCAGTGAGGTAACTGGTAAACCAGCAGAGGGGACCGTGCAATAGATGGGTAAGGTGGAGTGTGTTTAGGAGGGGAGGGTGGGAGACCATATCGAAGGCCTTTGATAGGTCTACGAAGATAGCTCTGGCAAGATGTTTTCTATCCAGAGCAGAGTGAATGAAATTAGAGAATTCAGTGAGGGCTGTGATTGTGCTATGCCTAGATCTGAAGGGTATCCCGTAAGGTGGGCGCATGGGTAAGGGCGCTGTCTGTAATGGCGACTCCTTCCCAGCGCAGTCCCTCAGGGTGATGGGAGGGTAGGTCGACCAGATGAGGGGGTGGGCGAACTGGGTGACAGAATGTCGCTATGTGTACATGCGGGGGGGAGCGAGCATGGCAAGTGTGGACTGGGAGGGGCGGAGGAGCTGTAGGGGGTGGCGCAGCAGTGGATTGCCAAGCTGTGTCCTGGCATCAGGGGTTGGCTTGTGGTTGGGGTGAGTGAGGAACCAGGTTTGGGTGTGGGTGCTGGTGCGCTCGGCCCCAACCTTTATTTTTTTAATGCTTTCACGCCCCCCCCGGACATGCACCCCCTGGAGTTGAGAATCCTTTAGTGGGTGCATGTGGGAGGGCGAGCACCCCCAGCATATTAAATACATGTCTAAGCCGCTGTTGTCCTGTCGCCGAGGGTGTCAGAGTGCTGAAAATGTTTTCGGTACTCTGAATGCGCGATAACAGTGATCGCCTTTAGGCTTTCGCCGTTATCACATAGAACCGATCTGAAGCCATGTTGCTCCCTGCATAGTAAATTGTGGGCAAGCAGGTACTTGGTGAGTTAGTCTGCCATGATTTTTTCAACGATTTTTTAGAGGGGGGAGGCTGGAGATGGGCTGATAATTGTTGGGGGAGGTGTTGTCTCCACTTTTTAGTATTGGGGTAATTGTGGCAGTTTTCCAGGCAGTCGGGAACTGCCCAAGGCATAGGGAGCAGTTAAGGAGATCAGTTAGGGAGGAGAGGACAGTGTCGAGGACCAGGTGAAGGATTTTCATGTCAAAAGAATCTTTAAAATAGTTAGAGCCACTGAGTGCTTTGAAGCGGTAGATTTTTGCCTCCCGCATTGTAATGACCCTAAGGCAGAATGGGGGACACTGAAGGTTGGACTCAGAGATATTTGGTATAGGGTCGAAAAAGACATTCGGGAGGACTGCTCTAAGATCAGAAAAGGTGGAGTTAAGGCAGTTAGCAATGGCCTGGGGGTCAGTGGAGGTGACATTATTGATGCAAAGCTGGGGGGGCGGGATTTTCCATTAAGTTCTTTAATGTTGCCCCAGAATTTCTACGCACTTCCCCAGGAGGAGGCCAGGGTGGCTTTATAATATAGTTAGCCTTGGCCTTACCATAAGTGCAGCTTTGTAGGCCTGCCTGTGTGCCACAGTCAGCAGCTCTGTGCCAGAGATCATCTCTTTGTTTTAGTTGTTGCAGCAGTAAAGGCGTGATCCAAGGGGCACAACATTTCATAGACTACGTTTTTGTAAGGGGGCATAAATATCACACGCTTTGTTTAAGGGTGAAGTAATCAAGGGCCTCGTGTATGGTTGGTGCCCAGGATATGGGGGACCAGTCCCAATGAGCCAGGTACTTTATGATTTTAGTGAGACCACCAGGCCATAGGTGCCGGCGAGCGGATACGCTTGGTTGAGGTTTGGGCAGGTGACATGACCAGGAGAAGAGGATAGGGGAGTGGTCACTCCCGGAGTCAGGAAGGACCACTAGCTCAGAGATTCTATGGGGCTGGTTGGTTAGTAGTATGTCTAGCGGGGTCCTAGAGACGGTTGTGGGATTCACCCTGGTGGGTTGGCATACCAGTTGGGTCAGGTCCAGCACCGAGAACGTGTCCTTGACAGAGGCGGCCAAACTAGCAAGCCAGTTTACACTGAGATCACTGACTAGGATATGTTCTGCTTTTGGGGGGAGCTAGTAATATAGCTTGAGAGGGATTGTATGGTCATTGCTTGGTTCCTTGGGGGAACATATGCAACTGTGGTAGTTAGAGGGGCCCTGGAGGGATCCAGGGTAAGTTTTATAGATGGAGTTTGGGCGCCATGGTCCAGTGAGGGGGCCAGAAGAGCTTGGCTCAGTAAAGTGTCTTGAACATAGAGGGCACACCCGCTGCTCCGTTTACCCACTCCATCCGCTCTGTGTAGAGTGAGATCAGGGAAGGTAACAAATGAGTCAGGTTTTTTTTTTTTATTATTTAGAAAGCCAGGTTTCTGTGAGTGGAAGGACATCTAGCTGGTGTTGCATTATCCAACTGGAGGATTTTTTTGAGGGGGTAGGCTGCAGATGTTACGTAGCAGCTACCTGCCTTTAGTGCGATGTCCATTGGCTATAAGAAACGGGGCCTGGGTTGGGGTGAATATTTCCCAATATAAGAAGTAATAGGGCTAATAACTTGAGGAGGGCGAGAGACCACCGTTTAGTAATCGGGCGTGGGTGATGCATAGACTTAGTGTGGATCGCACAGGGGATGGACAAGTTGAGGAGGGCTGGAAAGGTTAGATGGATGAGACGACAGGGACGTTGGAGGGGGTGCATAGTGGCCGTAAGATAAGCGGGAGAGGGATGTTTGACAGGTGTTGACAGGGTGGGCGGGAGGTGGTTGGGGATGGTGTATGTGTGGGGGGGGGGTAGGGCTGACTGGTCCAAGGAGGAGTATGCTAAATGTAAGCAGCAGGAGACAAGATAGCCTGCGAGGAGATAGGTGGCCAGGCAGTGGACAAGGGAGGCTGCTGACCCAGTGCAGGTATAAGGGGAGTGGACTGACACCCATCATTGTGGTGGTCTCTGTAGCGCAGTGGTAGGGTGATGGGCTTTGTTGCAGGAGGTACCAGGTTCTAATCCCGGGGGGACACTGTGTAAAGACCTAGTGGCACCTAGGAATCGGTGGTGTGGTGTGTCACCAGAGCGTTGGGTGGAACAGCTAAATAGGAGGGTACTGTAGCGACTTCTAGTGGTGACAGGTGGAAGGGTAGTGCAAGAGGGGGAGGGGGAAGCAGTAGGAGTAGTAACTAACCTGGGGGGGTGGTGGTAGAGAGGTCGGGGGATCTAGAATGTAAGTGGGTAGAAGGAAGAGTGATTGTAGAGAGGCACAGAAGCAAAAGGAGTAACTAACCTGGGGGGTAGTAGAAAGGTCAGGAATCTAGAGTGTCAGTAGGTAGAGAGGCACAGAGCCAGGTGGAGGGAAAGCCCTCTAGTGGTAAAAGCCTATAAGCTGCTAATGGAAAACAGGGGAGTTAGAAAATTACATGGCCAGGGAGGGGAGGTGCTTAATGACGGGCTAACATCCCCCATAGACAAGGCTGGAGGGTGAAGTCATTACCTATTTCTGCCTCTCAGAAGCTGTTCCCAGGAGCTGTGGCATCTGAAGGAGAGGGGGGTCCCGAGAGGCCTATAAGGAGGGGGAAGAACAAAGGAAAGGTTGTAATATGATATGTACAGGCCACAGAACCTTAGACCTTACTGTGCATGCGCCAACCCTCCAAGTCACTATCGGGATACAGGCTCTAGTGCGCATGTGTGGGGAAATAACCAGTCGAACAAAATGGTGGATGGAGTCCAAGAGCCCCATGCTAGGAACGCTGCCACGTGGAGGTAGGTCCGAGGGGAACTCTGGCTGCCACAGTCAATCTAACTGAGCAATTCAGCAGTACATAAGTAGAATTAGCATGCATTCAAATATGGAGTACAGATACAGAGCAGTAATCATGCACGTACTAGCGACTGTGCAAATAAGCAGTAAAGAGCAGAAAATGCAGTTCAAAACAGGCAGTACCGTCATGCAGAGGTCCCTTAAAGCTCCAGTGAGTTTGTGTTAAATCCCAGGCAGGATGAGCTTAAAACAGAGCCAGGTAAACCATTCAGTTGCTGTGTGGGGACATAAAATGCCAAGCGGCTGGATCTCACACCCCCCACAAACAGACAAGGCTGGAGGGTGAAGTAATTACCTATTTCTGCCTCTCAGAAGCTGTTCCCCAGGAGCTGTGAGCACTGTGTGCCACGGGTGGCGTCTGATGGGGAGGGGGTCCCTAGAGGCCTATTTCTGCCTCTCAGAAGCCATGACGTAACCTTTGGCACAGTTTTTCTTCAGTACAAGAGCCAGTTTTTTATTTTTAGACTCTAATACTGCATTGTTTTTTGGGACTCGGATTTAACATTTTCAGGTTTCTCTCACACTGGTATGTCAGAGAGACCTTGTTTAAATTGCCTAGAGCCTCAGCATGACTTTGTAAATAGTATGCCCCGTCATATGTTTTGCCCAAAAACCTCATTACAAAGGGTAAAAAAGTTATACAGAAACACGACTTCTCAGTCTACCTCTGTGTCACCAAAAAATAAAAAAGGCTATGAGGGATATCCCAAGGATAGTGGAAAGCATGCATCAGAAGGGTTTATCTCCTCATGTTCAGCAGCAAATGATGTAAAGGGTGACAGGAAAAAAATAATGCTGCATGGTCATCAGAAAGGCTTGGTAAAGATGGTTCAGACATCAGGGTGTTCGAAAGGCAGAACCCTGAATCCAGTGATGGCAAAAATAAAAGACCCTCGGAGCAGACACTTGAAACACTGTCTGCCAAAAATAAATTTGTAGAAAAGAATGTCACTGCTACTCCTCCTGAATGGAGAAAGGAGCAGGCAGATGGCACAGATAAAATGCCTTCATTAGAGGACATACAAAAAAATGTGAGTTTTCCAGGCATTACAAGCCATGGGAAATTTGAGTAAGAGACCTGCCAGCCCCACCCCAGCTCAGGCTTAACCTATCTGCCTGAGGCGGAGGAGGAAGAATACTGTGTGCAAATGGAGGAAGGTGACCCAATGGAACTGGAGTATGCACCTGAACAATATATTGAACTTCTTCCAAGACATAATGTGGACTACTCATCTTTTTCTCATTTTCAGAGAAATAGTCAATATATTTATAATCCCCCCCCACCCCGAAACAGAGAAGGATGAAGAGGATACTGATTTTATGGGCATGATGGAAGTAGCTCCATCAAGAAGGATGTTACTTCCCACATATGAACCACTTAAGAAGGCCAAGGCCATATCAAAAACTGTGGCTGCACCCCTATCAGATGCAGTCATTAATAAGAAAATTGAAGGAAAATATCAGGCGGACAAGCAGGGAGTGGAACACTTGTATGCCCATCCTGATCATCATGTAGTGATGCTGCTTCTTGTTGGAGAGCAAAAATCACTCTGTTTGAGCATCCCGCTGAAAAGGACTCTTAAAAATTGGATATTGTGGCCAAAATTGTTTATGCAACAGCTTCCCTTCTTATCAGGAAGGCCGCTTATTCAGCACTATAGCACAGTACCATAAAGCACTTTAGAACACAGTTGTAGCACTGGCAGAAAGAGTGGATAGTGAATTGGTATAGGATCTGATTGCTGCAACAAAATCAGCCATAGATGCCACAAAATATCATTTCCACACTGCAGTGGACACTAATGACACTGCTCCTAGAGTCCTATCTCGTGCAGTGTCCTTAAGAAGGTTTTCCTGGCTTAGGACTGCCACCCTTTCATGGGATACTCTAAACAAGACCATGGATTTCTCCTTTTGAGGGAAATTCATTATTTGGTGACAAAACAGAGGCTTACATGAAAAAGTGGATGAATACAAAAACATTTTTTAAAGTAACAATGAGAAGGAAAATGCCTCTACTTCCTAGAGGTCTTATGGAAAGGGAGGAAGAGGCAGCGTATGCTTTCCAAAAGCCTATACCTCTTATGCCCCCTACTGTATGAGTACCAGTCACAAAGAGGTTATAGGGGAAGGGGAAAAAGGGCTTCCAGGCATAATGCTGCAGCTCCATCACCTAAAACACAACCAAAACAAAACCTCTGGCAGTTTTTTCCAGGTCGCCCAACCACTGAAGGTAGGAGGAAGACTGACACACTACTTACAGAAAGGGATGAATATTACCACAGATAAGTGGGTACTGGAAGTAGTGGGCCAAGGGTTGTGTCTGCAGTTCAAACACTTTCCAAACCTGCAGAAACTCAAGTTTTCCATCTCGCTGTCTCATAGAAAGAGGAATGCTGCAACTGAAAGTAGAAAAACTGATATCAAAAGTCAGAAAAAGATCCCTGCCTCGCAGTGGGACAGAGGCCTATTCTCAAGCTACTTCCCACCATACAAAAAAAATGGGACATGGCAACCCATTTTAGATCTCAGCTTTCTGAAAAAATGAAGATGGTCACACTGAGGACAGTGATACCATCTTTGCATTAAGCTCATTAGCTGTGATCCCTCGATCTGAAAGATGCCTATTTTCATGTCCCAGTCGGGCTGTTCCAGAGAACATAACTGATTCAAGCAGGGGAACTGCCAGTACCAGTTCACAGCTCTCCCATTTGGTCTTGCCTCAGCTCCAGCTGATTTCACAGAGTGCTTGGCTGTGGTAGCAAGACGTCTGGGAAAACAAGGCGTGGTGGTTTTCCTCTACCTGGATGACTGGCCAGTCTCAGGGAGAACAGAACAAGAGACAAGGTGCTCAGTTCAGTTGATAAAAAGCACGTTTGAGAACTGGGGATTCTTCATAAACCTGCAGAAGTCCCAGCTAAAGCCTGTTTAAATACTGGACTTCATAGGAACAGAGCTAAACACCCTGTAGGGAAAAGCTTTCCTACCACAGGCCAGAGTTAAAGCATTGATAGCAACAGCAGTCTTTCACAGCAGGTTAGCAAAGACCTGCAGGAGACTTCCTACAGTTACTAGAGCACATGGCCACATCAGTACAGTACGGCATCTGGCCTCATATATGGTATTCTTGGTGATTGTCTGATAATGTCCTCTAGGCCTAATCTGCACTCAGTACATGCTATTTTTTTATTTGCTTAACATGCTTCAGAAGTTATTACATAATTAAAACTTTCCTGTTTCTTTTCTGCTCCATTCTTACCTTGTAGCAGATCTTCATATCCTGTAATCTGGCAAATTGTTTCACCTAATTCACATTGGTCCCCAATGGCATACGGACGTACCATCACTGACATAATCATAGCGGCTATATTGCCATAGTCAGAATGCAGTGCGGAAAAATAGTAACAGTTGCCGGATTAATTGTTGCAGACTAAATGTCCCACCCTCAACCAAAACACCAACTCACCCAATGTACCAGCAGTGCGATATTTACCACAGTGCCAAAAAGGACTGACAGTTAATTGCATTGGAAGTCTAACTCTAAAAAAAGGACAAGCAACAGTTATGTTCATGTAGATCTTCTACTACGTGGAGAGTTCAGGAGGCAAACTGTATTTTTGGATGTAGAGATTTTACCGAGTCCTGGGTTTCTGCAGTCCCAGACCAAAGGTGCATCAGGCTGCATATAATGTTGAATACCCACCCCTAATTCAGTAAATGAAACACAGGTGTTTGGAATGACCACTCCAAACTAATTGAATGCAACACAGCAGGTGTTGCCCATAAAGTACAGTTAGCGAAGGTAAATTAGGCTGTTTAAGAAAGAATTTGGAATAACTGCCCCAAACTAATAGAATATTTGGTGTGGGTGGGTGTGTTACTGCATGCTGTTAATTAAACTGGTTACTTTCACTTTAAGGAGGTATGCTGCATTATCGGGAGTGGGGATGCGGGTAGAGGATTTATGAGGAGCAGAGATATGAAGTCACAGAGACAAAGTGAGTGGGTTAATGTTAATGTCATGTCATGTTATGGTATGCTGCATTATTATGGGTGGAGGAGGAGGAGCCACAGAGACAAACATGGGGTAGGAGAACTTGGAGCCACAGGGTTGCAAAAGATGTTTATGGCAATGGCAATTTGTCCGGCAATCATAATGTGCGTCGGCTGTTCTTCCCCTACATATTTGCCTTCTCAATAATTTTTGGTGCCATATTTAGTCCCGTCGGCTTTTTGTCCTCGTCATTGTGACTGCGACATTTTGTCCTGGGGTGTAACATCCGTACACAGTCCCCAATTACTTGCATTCCAAAGACCTGTTTTTTAGGTCTACCACACCCCTTTTTAAAGTTATTTCAATACTGCAGTTATACTACAATTTTGAGAATTGCACTTTGAGATGTTGGTGATTGTATTGTGCGAGTGACAGCTAGATGCTAGCAACAGGGTATGTTGATCAGTGGGCTTTCAATAAAAGTTAATTTCCACATCCCCTTCCGCTGCTAATTTCCAGTTCCTCCAAAATTGCCCTGTTTACATCAGCTGTAAAATAAAATTTTAAAGTGGGGTTTGTTTAATGTAAATAATTTAGAAATTCTTGAAGTTATTGTAGATCCCCATACTACGCACTCACCACATCATCAATTTATCTCCACCAAAGACACAGTTTTTCAAAGAAGGGATTTTTTTGTGGGTCCTGTGTAGATTTACCACATTAGGGAGAAAAGGTACTAGTGGTAAGTGTGAGAAAAATAGTGCAAATCAAAACAGTGAGGGGAAAAACAGAGTACCATCACAACGATGGTACAGAACAACATAAAATAAAAATGGCGAGACAAGGAAAGAAAATCAATAAGACCAGATGCCACATATAATGCCGGGGGGTTGCCCCCTGCAAACTCCACATCACACTTATAACGTGGACAGCAGCTAAAATCAGAAATGGTGCCGTTTCTGACCTGTGCTATCCTGCTGCATACCCTGTTTTTCCCCATGCTGTTATTCCCATGCTGCTGTTGTGATATTTTCACCAAACACCGAGAGAAAATATGCGCCCGTGGCTGTATCAGTGACCTAGAGAGAAAATCTGTTAAGGAAGGTTTCCTCACAGCCCTACCATTTGACAGCTGTTGGTGACATATCATGTATAGAGCCCTAAGGACCTGGTTGCTTTAGCAAAAAGGTTGCATTCGACCACCACTCCTCTCTGGGGGAGTGTGCCAACTCCAGGCAGTCTTATACCTGGAAGGAAAGGCAGTCCTCCTGGAGTTGCAAACAGGAGCAGTCCTAATCCTGCTTTTACTTGGTGTTGGGTTCCAAGCACCATCTAGCCTCAACCTCTTCTCATAAGAAACACTAGGAGAAGAAAAGACGCTGGTCGAGGTCGTGCTGAACCACTCTGTACCAGGGCATTTGATGCCTACAGGCCAAGAATCCCCACCACCATTCCTGTTGACAACACCAGACTTTCTTATGCCTGGAGACCAGACGACGTCATCCCTGAGCCTTCCCCTCTCCTCTGGGGAGCCCTTGGGTGAGCAGTTCGGCCATTGGGCTGCTTATATGGAGCAGTAGATCTTACTTCGAGATGCAGCTCTTGCAGCAGGTTACACCATTAGGACTGAAGCCTTCAGTAGCCAGGACCCCACGGAAATTTTCTAGCTAGCAGTCTTCAGCGGGGACCGCCTCTGACGTCGGTCCCGCCCCCATCAGGCGTAGTACATAAGGAGGCGGTCCCCCCACAATCCCCATTTCTTTTCCTGCTGTCAACATCGCAAGCATCGGCCTCTCTGTCACTTTCTAGTGTGCGACGAGTCGGAACTACGACGTTCTCTCTTTCTTATACGAATTTGGATTCATCTGATGTCCTCTCCAAACACCTCTCTGGAAGGTCACCCATCGAAGTGTGCCTGCGGCAAACATATCCCCTTCAAGGATCCTCACTCAGCCTGCGTGCGTTATCTAGGCCCGGAACACGACACCAAGACCTGCTCCTTCTGCCAGGGCTTCAACAGTCGCACCAGGATCCGCCGCCAGAAGGCCCTTCAAGCGTTTCTCTTGGAGGAGAAACTAAAGACCATGGATAGGGAACCTTCCTCCAGGGGGGTGGCGTCAGGAAGACCCACAAACACCAGGAGAAGGAAAGGCCCAGGTCCCCGGCGAGGGCCTCAGACTCCCGAAGCTCCGGCTCGTGGTCAGACTGCTCTCCTTCCAGGGCTCAATCTCAGCCTCCCCCAGTTCAGGTCACATCCTCCAGCGGCTCCTCCTCCTCCCTGCAGCCTCTCAAGACTTCCAGGCCATCTGTTTCATCCACTCCTTCTAAGGCCTCGTCCAAGTCTGGGGAGCGCCACAAATCTTCCTCCCGCCGTCTGGACTCCGACGCCAGGTCGGTGTCCCAGCCTCCACGTGGGTCGGACCCCGTCCCGCGTAAGACTAGAGACCTGCGTCCCTAAAATGGGCCTTGGACCGGCGTCGACCAAGCATTACAGGCACTCCCAGGAGCCGGCGACAGCAAGACACCCGTCGCTGGCCAGGCGTTCGCCTCCCAGGGCGTCGGCTAGGGGACCGACATTGGCTTCCCCAGAGAGGAGGACCGCCCCACCGTCGCCGGCTGACTTCGGTCGGAAGGAATCATCGGAGGAGGACACCACTCAGCCCGAGGACCAGGCGGGCGACACCGGAGTCGTCGGGCTCCCACGGGAACCCTCCCCGGAGCAGGAGACCCCCGGGGATCCGAGGCTCGACCCCAAAGACAGGCCACCGGCGCCCGGCCCGTCATCGGGCCTGAATTTGGCAGAGGTAAAGGAGCTCTTTACCTTCTGGTGGGACACCATCAGGAAGGATGTGGTCTACATGCACCCTCTTCCTACTCCGGCTCCGCCTCCACCCACTCCTTCACCGCCTATGCCCCCTCCTCCGCCCAAGGGGCCCGTAGGACGGTCACCAACCCCCAAGGAGCCAACACCTCCTCCTAGGGGCAGATCCTCAGATAGGAGAAGACCTCCCTCAAGATCCACTTCAGGGTCACCCAGCCCTAAGAGACCCAGATGACGCCGGTACACCACGTCTGCGGAGGACTCCAGATCTGACACCATAGGGTGCTCCAGATCTCCTTCTCCCATCAGCATTCCCTCCCCAGACCCACATGACCTACCCAGGTCTCCTCCGGATGATCCCCCTTTCGTGGAGATCATGAGGCACATTCAGGAGAATATGGGGTGGGATGCTGAAGAGCTAGACCCCGAGAGACAGTGCCTTGCCCGCTACCTGTGGTAGTGCCACCCTTACTGGACACCTTTGCGGATGTCACCAAGGCTGTGTGGAAGCGTCCGCATTTGACTCCGGCAGTGCCGAAGAAGGCTGACCGCCTATACAAGGCCCCGAGGGAGGACCAGTATCTGGCAAACCATCCTCTGGCCGATTCCCTGGTCATCAATGCCTCACATGACCGGTCTCAGAGACCTCAGCACTTGAGCACACAGCCAACGGACCCGGAATCCAAGCAATTGGATGTCCTGGGTAGGCGTATGTATGTGGCTGCGACTTGCGCATCAGGTCTCTAAATTACCTCACCCACATGGTTCAATTCCAGAACACACTGTGGGAACAGGGGCAGGACCTGGTTGAGAAGATGCCAGACGGTGATCAAAAGGAGGAGCTTTTAAACCTCCTCCATACGGGTTCGGATGTGGGGACCCAGGTGCTCAGAGCCACATACGACTCTGCGGACTCTTCGGTCAGAGCTGCAGTCTCAGGCGTGTGTCTCCGGAGACACTCTTGGCTCCGCGTCTCCGGTTTTACCCCGGACGTCCAGAAGAACATCCTAGGCGTCCCTTACAATGGGAGTCCTTTTGGTGAAGCCTCCGAAGGTGATCACCAAACTTCAGGACGCAGGGAAGGCAGTTAGATCTGTCCAGGCCGTATGCGGATCCGACCTAGTTCCTTTCCATAGGAACCAGAGTGGCTTTCGTGGCGGGACGCAAAGGCAACAACCACGTTCCGGCCAACAGCAGAGGGCCTTACCAAAAGCCCAGGCCAAGTCATCCCAGGCAGAGGCCAATGAGTCAAAGTCGGCCCAGCTCATGGATCTATCGCTGCCACAGCATGACTCCTTCCCGGCCCCCGCCCCTCCTCAGGATCAACGGGGAAATGAAGGTCGGGGCTCGCATCGCACGTCACCTGCCAGGGTGGCGGTCGATCACCACCGATAGGTGGGTGCTGCAATTGGTGGAAAAAGGCCGCTATATAGAATTTGTAGGCAGCCCACCTACAAGACCTCCCCTGCTTTCCCACTACTTGGGTCAACACGCCCTGCTTATACAGCAGGAGGTGCTCACGCTTCTGGACAAGGAAGCCTTAGAGCACGTTCCAGAGAACCAGAGAGGGCTAGGGTATTATTCGCACTTCTTCCTGGTTCCAAAGAAAACAGGGGACCTCCGTCCAATTCTGGACCTCTGCGACCTCTATCTGTCAGTCGTTTACAAACGCTTCCGCATGGTGACCCTTCCGGGCCTCATCCCCATGCTGAAGCAGGATGCCTTTCTGGCATCTTTGGACATGCAGGATGCCTACCTGCACATTCCAATTGCTCAAGCGCACAGGAGGTTCCTGCGCTTCGAGTTTCAGAGCCACCATTATCAGTTCCGGGCGCTTCCTTTCGGGCTGTCATCGGCACCTCGCATTTTTACGAAGTGCATGGCGGTCATAGCGGTGTCTCTGAGGAGACAAGGCCACTATGTGTTCCCATACCTGGACGACTGGCTTCTCATGGCTCCCTCCAAGGAGGCACTGATGACAGCCATTCATCGCACCCAGCCCTTTTTTCAATCACTGGGTATCCTCATCAATTACCAGAAGTCTCTCCTGGTACCGTCCCAGAAACTGCAGTTCATAGGAGTAGTTCTGGACACCATCAGAGGGAAAGCCTTTCGTCCCTCAGACAGAGCGGAACACATCAGATCCCTCATCAGGGACCTGTCGGTGAGGAAGACTGTCCCGGCAAGATTGGTCCTTCGCCTGCTTGGACATATGGCTGCGGCCATTGCAACAGCCCCGATGGCCCGGCTCCACATGCGGGTAACCCAGTGGATGCTAAGGGTGCAATGGGACCAAAGGCAAGACTATCTGCAGCAGCCAATTCGAATCACGAATGCTGCGATTCGGGATTGGCAGTGGTGGCTACATCCAGAGAATCTCTCCGCGGGGGTTCCCTTCATAGCGCCGTCTCCGACTGTGACTCTCTCTCCACAGACGCCTCAGGTCTCGGGTGGGGAGCATACCTAGACGGTGTACGGTCTCGGCATGTGGACAGCCCAGGAATCTCATCTCCACATCAACATTTTGGAGATGAGGGCAGTGCTTTACGCGCTGCAGGCCTTCCAGTCGGAGATTCCACCGAGTACTGTCCTGTTACAAACAGACAATACCGCTGTGATGTATTACCTCAACAAACAAGGAGGCACTCACTCCTACCCGCTTTGCAGGGAGGCCATGAGAGTGTGGGAGTGGGTAGTGCAACACGGCGCAAAACTAATTGCAGTACACATCCTGGGAGTGGACAACACCGTCGCAGACAGTCTGAGTCGCTTTCAGGCCAGAGTCCACGAGTGGGAACTTCTACAGGAGGTGGCAGAGGATCTGTTTCACAGATGGGGCACTCCAGAGTTAGACCTTTTCGCGTCCCCATCCAATGCAAAACTGCCCAATTTTTGCTCGCTAGATCCAGGGCCTGGTGTTTTCTGGTGAGACGCGTTGTCCCTCTCCTGGGCGGGCAGATTCCTCTATGCCTTCTCTCCTTTCCCGTTGATCCAGAGAGTTCTCTTAAAACTTCGCAGGGAGCAGGCGATGCTTATTTTGATAGCGCCTTTCTGGCCCAGACAAATTTGGTTCCCTCTTCTGCATCAGCTATCCTGGGAACCTCCACTTCCTTTGCCAATCCGCTCCCATCTGCTGTCTCAGGAGGAGGGTTCATTAGTCCATCCAGACTTACGTTCTTTGAACCTGCACGCTTGGCTCCTAGAGACATAGCCATGTTGCGATACGGGGTCTCGCAAGAAGTGGCAGATGTACTCTCTGCCGCCAGAAAACCGGCAACCCACGTAACGTAAGCGCTGAAGTGGTGCAAATTTTGCTTGTGGGCTCAAGCTATGCCCCGAAAAGCTGGTTCTCGATTACCTGCTTTCCCTTTTTCATTCTGGACTGGCTTACTCCTCGATTAAGGTGCATCTTTGTGCAATTTCGGGCTTACCATGCCCCCATAAGCCATCAGATGGTGGCCCAATTGGACACTACTCGTGCCTTTTCAAGGGGAGTCCTCCACCTTAGGCCGTCTATCAAGGATCCGATTCCTCCTTGGGACTTGCCCTTCGTCTTGGAGCAGCTTACGCTGCCACCTTTTGAACCAGCCGCCGATTGCGAGCTACGTTTTCTGTCGTGGAAAACGTTATTTTTAGTTGCGGTTACTTCGGCAAGAAGGATTTCCAAATTGCATGCACTAATGTGCAAACAGCCTTATTTAGTTTTCCATCAGGATAGGGTATCCCTGAGGAAAAACCCAAAGTTTCTGCCTAAGGTGGTTTCAGCCCTCACCCTTAATCAGGATATCAACTTACCAGTGTATTTCCCAAGGTACACCAACCGAGGAGAAGCCCTTCTGCACACCCTTGATGTACACAGGTGCCTCAGATATTATCTGACCAGAACCAAACAATTTCGAAAGGGGGATCAACTGTTTGTCTCCTTCGCTGTTAGAATGAAAGGAGCTCCTGTCTCTAAACAGTCTCTCTCGAGGTGGCTCATCCAGTGCATCACTTTCTGTTATGATAAGCGCAATAAACCCTTACCGGGCGAGGTTAAGGGTCATTCCACGAGAGGAGTGGCCACTTCCTTTGCGGCGTTAAGGAACGTCTCCACCTCAGCTATTTGCGCTGCAACCACTTGGAGCTCTGTGCATACCTTTATCAGGCATTACAGCCTGGACATTGCTTCAAGGCGAAGAGCAGGGGTTGGTCTAGCCATCCTTCAGGGACTTCTGTCCTAGGCTCAAGTTGCATTGAGACTTCTACCTTTCCTCCTCCCTGTGGCGTAAGATTGCCACTATTGCTTGGAAATCAGTCCTAATGGTGAAACCTGCTGCAAGAGCTGTATCTTGAAGTAAGATAGTACAGTTACGTAAGAGCTTACCGTAACAGTAGATCTTCAAGAACAGCTCTTGCAGCAGGTACCTTCCTGCCCACCATCCCCCTTCTTGTGGAAGTAGGTCATAGCCAAACATCCATCTTACAAGATGGGACATTCTGTTTTTAGTCTTGTCCATCTGGTGGCGGATCCTCGGTCTCCTTTTCTGATGTCATCCTGCGGCCGGGAGTCTCCGGCCGGAGAACTGGGGATTGTGGGGGGACCACCTCCTTATGTACTATGCCTGATGTCGGGGGCCGGACCGACGTCAGAGGTGGTCCCCGCTGAAGACTGCTAGCTAGAAAACCTGCTGCAAGAGCTGTTCTCGAAGATCTACTGTTACGATAAGTTCTTACGTAACTGTACTTTTCAGCTTCGCTCTTGAGGTCCATGTGCAGGTGTCTTAACCCCTCGATGGAAACATAGGCTTGTTTTGTATGGTCATGCATACAGTATTCTACCGAGTCATTCTAAATGAAAGGCTATGAGCACAAAAAGTGTGGAGGGGTGGTAAAGAGGGTAATAAAGGGAGTTTCTCACTTTTAGGAGAAACTAGAAACAACATTTAGACAAAATTCAGATATCTGAGATTTTCTGTTTTTCTATTCCTTTTATTCTTTATTACACAGCTTATTTACTAACGTACTAAAATGCCAGCAGAATAGGCCTAACGGTCTTTCGCGTCTGCTCGTTTGGTCAGCCCCTACCCTGGGAGCTGACCTTGCTGCCCCCCTCGCCTTCTCTGGCTTCTCCCTTCCCAGTTCCGGATATTTTTCCTGCATTGGATTTTGCTTCCAGAACCCTTCCCCTGTACCTGTCCCACCCCCTCTTGAACCCCTTCACCATCTCTGCCCCCACCAGCCCGTTGGGCATTTACATAGAAACAGAATTCTTATCCATTACAGTTGATCTGTTCCTGCAGTTATTCTTTTCCTGAAGTCACAGTCCTGTTCAAGACATCATAATTAAACACACTGTGATGTAACAAACAGGGGATTATGACCAGCAAAGGATGAAGCAGCAGCAGAAGCAAGTGGGCTCCTGTGGGCAGGTTGCCTGCTTCCAGGCAAATTAACTAGTAATAAAGCATGGAGGGAAGAGGAATGCATACAATATATAAAATATATAAGCAACATATTATGTTTTCCAATTTTTTTCTCAAGAGGGAATCTCACTTTAAACAAGAAATGAACACAGACAAGATGTAAAATGGGACATAATGGATGGGTAAGGTTAGAAGGTGGATAGGTGGCAAGTGTGGGAGTGCCAGAAAAACAGGAATATGGATATATTTTTATTTTATTTTATTTATTCACAATTCGGATTTACAGCCTTTGAGTCAAAGACTCATACTTACAAAGGCACCTCGTCACAGGGAGGGGAGACAACATATTGGTGGAGCAACACAGTGGAGAACAATACAGGTGAGATACAAAAGAGCGTACAAAGCAAGACATTTCAGTGAACAATATAGGTGAGATACAGAAGAGCATACAAAACTAAGCAATTTCAGTGACACAGTGGAGCATGCAGGTTACAGTGCGTGGTGTACACACTACAAGAAGCTATTCTAAGTAAACTAGTACATACGTAATACTATAAGAGACTAGGAGTACTAGGTGGTGGTTACCTGGGGGGAGGTCTATGTTTGCAGATTGGTTCAGGCGGAGCTCTCGGTGAGGCCCTATAATGCATTTACAGCTCCAGTGTCAGTGAGGTGTTCGTGAGCGATTACAGAAGGCGATTTTGGAGATGTTAGTAATGGTTAGTAATGTACATGGGGAGGGAGTTATACCAGGAAGGTGCTCTCTAGTGGAAAGACCTTTGGGCGAGCGAGATTCTAGCTCTCGGCACCTGGAAGGTGGCTTTGGTTGTATTTTGGGTGACGACCGAGTGGGAGGCCCGTTGAAGGGATGTGGCGACTCCTGGGAGGGAGAGCCCAAGTAGTCTTTTTTGCCAGTATACAGGTGTGGTATTGCAGGCGCTCTTCAAAAGTGAGTAGGTTCGAGGTGGAGTAGAGCTGGCATGTGTGTGTTCTGCTGGGGGCACCAGTCAGGAGCCTGCAGGCTTTGTTGATAAAGGTCTGGACTTTGGTGAGGGCAGTGGGGTCAGCAGCTGCATACGTAGGGAGTCCATAATCAACCAAAGACAGGATGGAGGAAGTGATAGCCAGCCGTAGGGCAAATTCAGGGAGGCAGTCTTTGTGATGGTAGAGGAGTCCAATCCGGGCATTCATGGCAGAGGACAGAGAGTTACGATGGGCGTGGAAGGAGAAAGCCGAGTCGAAGGTGATGCCCAGGTATTTTCATGTCGATACCTGTTCAAGGGGATGTAGGGTGCTGGGGATGATGCGACGGGGAGTATTTCTGGAGTTACTTTGGCGGTGTGCAAAAATCATAGATTTCATCTTCTTGTGGTTCAGAACCAGATTATGGTCGAGGAACCACTTTTTTCAGCTTGGCTGAAGGTGAGTTGCAAGGAGCTCTGGAGTGTGAGTGGGTCGGGGTGTGAGGGGACGAGGACTTCATCATCAGCGTATAGAAGCATTTTGCCCGAGCAGGAGCTGGGGAGGGTGTTTTAGAAAGATACTGAACAATGTGGGGCCCAGGATGGAGCCTTGGACCCCAGAGCGTACAGGTAGGGCAGTTGATAGGATACCATTTATTTTGACCCATTGGGATCTGTCACGGAGGTAGCCGAAGAACCAGGCCAGAGGGCCAGATGAGAAATCAAGCTGACGGAGGGAGTCAAGCAATAGTGGGTGACACACAGTGTCAAAGGCCTTGGATAGGTCAATGAACACCGCCCCGGTGATCTCCCCAGCATCAAGTGCAGAGTGTATTTGGTGGGAGAACTCCAATAGGGCTGAAGTGGTGCTGTGACCAGGGTGGAAGCCATGCTGCTCTGGGCATAGTATGTTGTGCTTGGAAAGATAATCCATGAGTTGGGTGGATACTATTTTCTCCAGGACTTTAGAGAGTGGGGGGAGGATGGAGATAGGTCTGTAGTTGTTTGGTAATGTGCGATCTCCATTTTTATAGATGGGGTAATTTCAGCCAATTTCAATGCGCTCGGGAATTGGCCGAGGCATAGAAATTGGTTAAGAAGGTCAGTAAGGGGGACTAACATGACATCAAGTGTTAGGTGGAGAATCCTGGAATCAAGGGGGTCACAACTAGGGTTGTGGGAGGAGAGGGCTTTTAGGAGGAGTGGTTTGGCGTCACGGGGAGAAATTGGGGGCGAAAAATAGCACGGGGGTTGGGTGCACGGATAGGATCAAAGAAGTGGGCAGGAAGGACTGCACTTAGGTCAGAAAAGGTCGTGTTGAAGCAGTCGGCAACAAGTGGTAGGTCAGTATTAATTGAACCGTTAATAACCATCTGAGAAGGAGAGGAGAGGAGAGTGGGTTTTCCCATTGAGCTCTTTAATGTTATCCCAGAAAACTCGAGCAGAGCCCCAGGATGAGGCCAAGGTGGTTTGATAGTATCTGGCCTTGGCTTGCCTTATGGCCCAGGTGCATTGGTTGCGAGTGGCATTATAGGCTTGTCTGTCTGCTGTCCTGCCGGACTCGACAGCAGTATGCCACAGGTTATCCCGCTGCTTCAGTTGCTGGATCAGGGAGGGGGAAATCCAGGCAGCATTGTGTCTCTTGGAGCGAGTGCCAGTGACAGGGGCAAAGATGTCACAGACCTTGCAGAAGGCTCTGGTGAGGAAGGCTAGAGCAGTATCTATATCCGTTGCAAGGGAGATCGGAGACGAGTCGAGCTGGGCTAGGTACTGCTTTAGTTTATTAAGGCCCCCGTGGCGAAAGCGGCGGTGGGGGATGGCTTTGTACACGGGATTGAGCGTGGGGGAGGACCAGAAACAGAGAATTGGTGAGTGGTCGTTAAGGGAGTTGGCTAGGACATTAACAGGCTTGATTTTGTGGGGGCAATTGGAGAGTACTATATCAAGGAAGGAGCTGGACCCACTTGATTGGTTAAATCTGGTGGGATGAGTGATTAATTGAGATAGGTCAAGGGCTGTGAAGTTGTCCTTAATGTGTGTTGTAGTGGAGTCAAGCCAGTTGATGTTGAGGTCACCTAGGACGAGCTGTTCGGCTTTGTGTGGCAGGGTAGAGAGATAGTCAGTGAGAGAGTGGATAGCTAGACTTTGTGCCCGTGGGGGTATGTAAGTGATTGTAAGGTAAAGAGGGCCACGGCCCGGGTCAGGGGTGATTTTTAGGGTGATGGTTTGGGCACCATGGTCGAGCTTGGGGGTAGGTAGTGCGTGGCCCAGGAGAGAGTCGTGCAGATAGACTGCACATCCGCCGCCATGTTTACCCACACGATCTTCTCTAAAAAGGGTGAAGCTGGGGAGGGAGATAGCAAAGTCGGGGGGTTAATGGAGAGAGCCAGGTCTCCACTATGGCAAGAATGTCGGGCGTGTGTTGGGAGACCCAACAGTGGAGTGCAGCAGTCGTCTTTGGGAGACTGCAGATATTCATAGAGGCAATGCGGAGGCCATGCCCAGTAGGGGGCGATGGGATGGTAGAAGGTCCAGGGTTAGGGTGGACATTCCCAGAGAGCATGAGGAGTAAGGTGATGAGACGGAGAAGAGGACTACGGCGGTTATGGTAGAGGTGCTTTGGCAGTTGCAAGGATCTGGGGGGTGTGGTGCAGGGGATGGGTAGGGAGTTGAGGGCAGGTATGGCTAGGATAGAGAGGGCCCACCTTCCACTGTGTGCAGGGGGTAGACAGTGGTGGTGGGTGTGGTGGGGCGATGGGGTGGTCCAGCGTTTGAGGTGTGTTAGTGGTGAGCGGAAAACAGATGGGAAGGCTATTTATTTATTTTTATTTATTTAGTTTTTGTTAACCGGGTAGGTGCACTAGCCATAAAATGACTATTTTCAGGCACGACCCAGGAGAGTACAACAAAAGGAGAACAGTTGAACAACAGCAACATGGGTACAGTAATACAAATAGAGGAACAGTACAGCAGTGCTACAAAAATACAATGGGTAGAAACAACAAAAAATAATGGCAAGCACTATACAGATAGTGGCAGTAAGATATATAATAAGTGCAGAAACCATGGACCGGACCTGTGGAGTGAAAGGGTTAATAAGATAGTAAGGTTATATAGAGAGAAATGTTGAAACATAACAAGAAAGACTGACAGGAGGAAGGTCAGGGGTGGTAATTGGCAAAACAGTGGATGGTCAGCAACAAGGTTCGAGAAGGAAGAGAGCTAGTAGTCAAGAAGTTATTTACAAAGAGAAGGATAAATAAGGGGAAGGGAAGAGGAGACAGTCTTGGAGCTGGATTAGAGCAGGGGTGACATTACTGCTAAGTCTCAGGAGCTTCAGGTAGGGTCAAAGCATGTACAAGCATCAGCTAAGGATCGATAACGACGATATTAACCTTTAAATCCAAAGTAAGACTGAGACAAACGGAGGTTGAGTGGAAGAGCATTCCATAGCCTGGGAGCAGAGAATTGGAAGGCCCCTGTGCCTTTAGTCATCTGACATCTCGGAACATAGAGCAAGGATTTGTCAGATGATCGCAGGCCATGGGAGGATGGTTGAGGGCCCAGCAACGCCGCCAGCTGGGATGGTTTTTTTCCCAGATGATCAAGTCCATAGTGATCCAAGGTAGTATTGTTCACTGGCAGAGGGTGAGAGCTAATCGATCCTTATAGCAGAAGCAGTGATGTTTGAGTCGAGGCAACTAAGAGGCAAATCGCATATATTGTTATAGTTACGTCCCATTTTAGTAGGGAGGTTTTATGGGCAGAGGTAAGAATAGAGGCACCATAAGTAAGGGTTGGGGCAGAACACCTCGGGCGGTGCTAATTTGGCGAGGGTGTAAGCATGTAGCTCGTTTTGTAAGCTACTCTAGTTTCAAGTTTACAGTTTTGCACGAGGACTGAATGTGAAGATTAAAATCCAGGGACTGGTCCAGCAGGATCCCAAGGTACTTGAAGGAAGTAACATTTTCAAGTGGAAATCCTCCTGGGTGAAGAACCTCCAGCAAACTAGAACACGTCTTAATCTTCGGTGCAGAACCTAGGAGCATGGCTTTCGTTTTCTTTTCATTTAGTACAAGCTTACAGTCAAGTAGCCAGTCTAAGACCTTATTGAAGTCTGAAGTAAGTGATGTGTTTATGCAGGCAATACTAGAAGAACTAGTGTAGATGATCAGGTCATCAGCGTAGAGAATAGCTAGGAGCAGTGGGAGGATTTGCTCGAGGAGGCTGAGATTCTGGCAGATGTGTGCCTACAATAGAGCTGGAGAGATTCATCGCAGGGATAGTGGGGGGGAACAGCACAGTGAGGAGCAAAGCGAGTATACAGAACGCTACAAGGGACATACTGGTGTATGGGATGAAGGAAGAGAGATAAGTGGTGGCAGGCAGGATCCCTCTAGTGGTCAACGAATATAATCTGCAGGTGGAGAAGTGGGCTGATTGGCTAAAACTGCCCTGAGTCCCTACTAGCTAACTCACTCTAGAAAGTTGAGTGTCGACCAAGGGTGGTGGGGAGCGTCGGCAGGGCAGCACACTGGTTTGAACTGCGCCACCGTTCTCATGCTGCAAGCTGCGTCCATGCTTCACGTACCTGGACCAGTTCCGGCTCGGGGTTCCAGCCTCGCGATCATCTGTCCGCCCAACCAGGAGTCAGGAATCCACCTGGATGGCTGCACCAGTTTGGTTTCTTGGGGGCGCCTGCACCAGGCCCTTCGCGACCATCGCAGTCCGTCCGACCGAGTCAGGGAATTCACTGATGGTTGCACCAGCTCAAGCTTCTCGGGGGGCGCCTGCACCAGGCCCTCGCGACTGCCAGTCTGTCCGACTGGGAGTCAGGAATCCACTGGATGGCTGCACCAGTTCAGCTTCTCGGGGGTCTGCACCAGGCCCTTGCGACCGTCAGTCCGTCCAACTGGGAGTCAGGAATCCACTGGATACAGTATATACATCCAAATTATTAACCTCTACATACACATCTCAGTACAGACATGCATAAAGTACAATATATTGTATGTACACACCCATACTGCACATGCATGCCCAGGTGTCTCTTGGGTAAAGAGAAACAAATACAGTAATAAAACATTTTGAAGCTAAATAGAATTATTAGAAGACCCAGCAAGTCTTTCGTTCCCATGACAAGCAGGATTATATCATTCATTCAGTCTGGCTTTAAAGCAAGAAACTTGGTGACTACTGATCTAGCTAACGTAGTACAGAAGTAACATTACTTAGTAGTACAGTAGCAGTAGGGCAGGAGCAATGCCTAACAGTTGTATCTTTATACATTTGGTGAAAGCTTTTAAAGCAGCAGTGCAATGAAAAAAGTTATTCTAAAAAGCTGATTTTCTGCTATGGTTAGGAAAAATATTAGCAGAACTGTTGATTTGGGTTTTCTGAATTCTTTTTATGTTGTATACTGTACATTTTCATTTTTGTCTGGATTGTTATTCTCCTCAGTATTATTTCTGTACAAAAATGAGGTGACCATCTTTTTTTCTTGAGAAATAATTATTTTAAAACTTTCGTAAAATTCTTAAATGATAACGAAAACTGAAAATTTTACCACCAAAATAAACTGGAAGACATCTAGCATTGATTAGAAAGAAAAAAAAGGTGTGGTGAAATGTTAGCTCATTTTCGTTGCAGTGCTGCTTTAACCTAGTATACCACTGTCTGCTACCTAGTAAATTACATACCATGCAGATGTGGACTTTGCATGGATTCAGGACTCTTTTCAAGTTTGAAGACTGGTTGTAAGTACAGTACAACCTCAGTTATCCAGATGCTCTGAGAGACATCAGATTTGTTTGGATAATTGAGAGTTCAGATAATCAGAGGTCCATAACAGGCAAATAAGAGTTGGGGGACAGTGTCAGAGTTCAGATAATAGGGAGATTTGGATAATTGGGGTTCAGATAATCAAGGTTGTACTGTGTAAGATGCAGTGAGAAGGCGTGACATCAAAGGGAGACCCTCAACGGTCCATCCAGGGCCCATTATTATTTTTATGGCTTATAAATTATATGTCCAGTACTTAAAGGGACATAGTCAACCCTTTTACATCATATTATCTCTAGTTGAAAAACCCACATTTTATGATTTTTTTTCTTTTCTAAATTCATTGATGTTGGTTGTTTTATCTGCTACTTTTCTTAGTAGAACTGAAATGCATGCTAATGTTGTAATTATACTCAATCTTATTTTGCTTCAAATCCTTGCTCTGCTCTCACTGCATTCTTCCCAATTATTTGGAACACCTCCAAACAGTAAAGCCACTCATGATGCTTTCTCCTCTCCTCCTACTGAATCATTAGTGGCTAGACTATGCTGGGGGTGTTCCCAAGTTCATGAAAGATGCAGTGGGAGTTGCTCAACAACTGTAAACAAACATGTTTGTGTGGTAACACTTGTATGGTGGGCAGTCAGTTATTCACTTTTAAAATGAAAAAAAGTAATCTGAATCAAACTACCAGCTACTGTACACCAGCATTCTCTACAGAAGCTGACCGATCTTGACATGTGTTTTTAAAACTAGAGACTCTTTGAAACCTAACAGAATTGTTAGTAACGCTTGCTTACATGTAAATGCCAACTGTATTATTCAAGTGTGGCAAAACGTCTTGGTACGTAAGTTACGGCATTCACTGCAAGTAGATTTCAGTAGGATACAAACCTGGTTTACCTTGAATAAATTACTGTTAAATTGAGCTAAAACAAAAATTATGACTTTTCATTGTGGTGGTAGAGATCTACCATTACAAAATGCTTTATCCACTGGTGAAATTTTGAAGTAGGTCCCTTAGTTCAGTTCTCTTGGAGTTTGGCTAGATTCGGGACTAACTTTTAAAAGTGTACTGAGTCAGTAATTACAACAACAAACTAGTAATTGTATCTTTAATATAAAACTGTTTTGCAGCTAATATTATACACTGCTTGGTGTAACAGTTTTCTTCACCATCAGTATTCTCTCACTTTAACTCTTAAAATATGGTAGGTCCTTAATCTTAGCTAACAACCCATGTTTCACTGACTAGTTTGTAGTTCCCTGGTTTGTCCCAGAACATATTTTGAGTGATGGAACTGTGTGAGCCACTGTCTAGTTCTTGGGAATCTCACCTAAAATGAACAAATATTAGAAAAACATTGTTTCCCCAGTTTCTGTCCCAGGTTTGTTTAACTATCCTGGTTGTATACTGTATGGACCAGGTCCCTTGTCAATTTAAAGAACCTCAGACATATAGCAGAAAAGAAGCATCTCTGTCTCGCAGAGGCAATCTTCAGGATCAACAAAATAAGATTCTGTTGGATCCTTTGTATGTAAAGGAACTTACTAGAAATTAAACCTTCAACTAAAACAGTCCAATAGGCCCCACATTTCCAAAGCTTTAGGGGTGTACAGAAGACCTTTGTTCATGAGATACAGTAGACTAGTTTTACAGTGTGTAACCATGAATTTCAAACAACATGAAGTCTTGCTATATTATGACAATTGCAGTGAGTCCCCATCTTTGAACTGCTCCGGAGGTGAAATAGTTAACTTTCCATGCAGGCATGGAACTCAGAGCGCGAGCTCGGTTGAAAACTCTGTCTGTTGTTCTTCAAACGCAAACTGTCAGATTCTTTACTCCGGCTCACTGAACAGTCGCTCCGGAGATTTCTCCTTCTGCTCGGTTCATTTTGTCGGTTTAAAAGTATTATTTTGACGGTTTTTCTATTGAAATTAAACCGCAACCGGTCGGTTCAAGCTCTGTCTGTGGTAATGTAAGTAATAGATAGGTTTAGTTTTTCTTTGTGGAACTTGTAATCATTATCGGTTCGGTTTGAACCGATCAGGTTGATTTTAAAGCTACTAGTCCTAGTTTAGAGTGCAGTTCCCGGTTCTTATCGGTTCTAAAAAAAAACGGATTTCATTACGGTTTTTTTCACGACCCGTGACACGGGAACCGATAAGGGTACCTTGTTTGCTGGATTGCCATAAACAGGCAAGTTTGGTTAGGCTGGCATTATGTCTGAGAAACCCAAAAGAAAAACCGGGCCCATTGGGTTTCAACACTGTAGTGTTTGTGGGGAAGCCTTTGCGAAGGCTGACCCACACACCACATGTGTCTTATTGTCTGGGGTTTGACCTCCTCAATGCAGACTGCCAGATTTGTAAGAATTTCCCTGCTGCCACCATAGAGAAGAGAGTTGGTAGGCTCAGGGAAAGGGAGGCCAAAAAGTCCGCTGACCCGGATGGCCAGCCCGGTTCGGCTCAAACCGAACCAGAGGGAGTGCCCTCTGACCAGGGCGAGACTTCCTCGGGCAAACGAAGAGCCGGCTCTGAGGAGCCGGTTCCAGCAAAAAGGACTAGAAAGTCAGCTAGTGTAGAGCCAAAAGTTGTCTCGCCAACCGCTGAGGAGATAGCTAAAGCAATCCAAATTGTCCAGTCTCTTTCCCTGGTTCCGACCGAACCAACACCATCAGGGAGGCGCTCGGTTCGACCAGTTCCACCGGTTCAAGATTATGATTTTGAGGAATTTTATGAACCAGAGGAGGGGGAAGAGGAATACGAGGAGAGTGAATATGGTTTGAAGATCTGGATGTGCCCGTTGAACCGGACATCTCTCCAGACAGACCTTAGGGTTTCTCCTCCCAGGCTTTCTGAGTCCCCTTCTCATTTCATGTTTTATAAAAAAGTTGCTGAAACTCTCCAACTCCCTGTTGAGGAAGCTGTTGATGACCAAGAGGAGCCTGATTATGTAGAAATGATGGATATTCCAGAGTCTAGGAGACTGTCTATTCCTTTGCATAAATCCTTTCGGAAACAGTAAAAATTTTAAAAACTCCTCACACTATGCCTCCTGTAGATAAAAGGATAGACAAGAGGTATACTTTATCAGGCTCCGATACGGATTTCCTCACTCAGCAATGCAGCCATGTGGGGGTAGTGCAGCCTGTGACAAGGCTAATATTCCCCTAGCTTCACACCCTCCTGAAAAGGATTCCAGGAAGATTGATGCTATGGCAAAGAAACAGTACATGGCAGCATCTTTGGGACTCAGACAGGCAAATTATATGGCTTATGCTGCTAGGTACCAGAAATCCAGATGGGATACTGTGCTAGCTCTAGCAAAACAAGTCCCTGACCAGCTGGCCAGGGAGCTGGAACAGGTGGCTATGGATGGTATTGAGGCATCCAAGGTGCAATTTCATGCTGCAGTGGACTCTAATGATGTTTCATCAAGAGTTGTGGCTACATCTGTGGCACTTCGCAGAATGGCTTGGCTCAGATGTACTACCCTGTCTCAGGATACCCAGTCTAAGGCCATGGATTTTCCTGTTGTGGGCAATTCTCTGTTTGGGGAGCAAACAGAGAATTACATGAAGAAAACGGATGAATATAGGACCACCTATAGGAGTGCACAGGCCAAGGAAAGGCAGGCCACTCCTCAAAAGCAGCTTCCTAAGGGAAGGGATAGGCCTTTTTACCAAACCCAGGCTTCCTCTTCCGCCTATGCCCAGAGGGGGTTCTTTAGAGGGAGAGGCAGACAGGGTACAAGCAGGCCTGCTTCCACCCCTCAGCCCAAAGCCCCTGCCAAGCAGGCACCCTGATGGGGTGGCCAGGGCCGATTCTTCTCTACCTGTAGGGGGCAGGCTGGCTTATTTTGTCCAGGACTGGAAGTCTTTAACGTCAGACAAGTGGGTCCTGGAAGTAGTAAGCCAGGGACTGGTTCTCAGCTTCAAAAAATTTCCAAAGCTGAGAACCAGATCCTTTCCACCTGCAACTCCATCAGAGGCACTCGCCCTAGAGTCAGATGTCTCTACCCTCCTAGCTCTCAGAGCCGTGGAAAGGGTTCCTCCCCTACACCAGGGCAAAGGTTTGTACTCCAGGTACTTCCTTACCCCAAAAAAGACAGGAGAATGGCGGCCCATCCTGGATCTCAGATACTTAAACAAGCACCTTTTAAAACCAAAGTTCACAATGGTGACTTTGGGAATTATCCTACCCTCTCTAAGGCCAGGGGACTGGCTAGCCTCCCTGGACCTCAAGGATGCCTACTTCCATATTCTCATCAGAAGCTCCCCTGAAAGTACCTCAGGTTCGAGGCTGCCCTCAGGCCACTACCAGTTCAGAGCAATGCCATTCGGCCCCTCACCTCTGCTCCAGGGTATTCACCAAATGCCTGGCAGTAGCAGTTGCCTACCTAAGAAGGCAAAAAATTGCCATCTTCCCTTACCTGGACGATTGGCTCATAGTAGGCCAGTCTCCGGACCAGGTCAAGTTACATCTTCAGTTAACGCAGCAACTGCTTACCTCCTTAGGTTTTCTTCTGAATATCCCAAAGTCAGTTCTAGAACCTGTCCAGCTTCTTACCTTCATAGGCGCAGAACTGAACACACAGGAAGCCAGGGCCTTCCTTCCTCTGGACAGGGCAAAGACCCTAGTCTCCCTGGCCTCCTCTTTCACCCTGCAGGTCTCTCGACCAGCAAGGCATTTTCTGCAGCTCCTAGGACACATGGCTGCTTCCACAGCAGTTGTGCGGGGAGCAAGATTTCAGATGAGGGACATCCAGTTCCATTTGAGAGCATTTTGGTCTCAAAGAAAGGATCCTCTTACCAAATTGATCCCAGTAACTCAAACCCTGATCCAAGCCCTACAGTGGTGGCAAGATCAGAGCAACCTGAGACAAGGGGTTCCTTTTGTCACTCAGTCTCACTCCTTAATCCTTACTACAGATGCATCCCTCTTGGGGTGGGGAGCTCACATGGGCGACCTCACCACCCAGGGTCTGTGGTCTCCCCAAGAATCTCTGCTCCACATCAACCTGTTGGAGCTCAGAGCAGTTTTTCTAGCACTTCAAGTTTTTCCAAATCTGTTCAGATCAAGATTGTACAGGTCAGAACAGACAACACCACTACAATGTGGTACATCAGCAAGCAGGGCAAGCACCCGGTCTCACGGCCTTGTGCACCAAGCAATGAAGTTGTGGTCTCTGGCCTACTCCTGAACACATCCCTTACGGCAGTTCACCTCCCAGGCAAGGACAATGTCCTGGCAGATGCTCTCAGCAGGATCTCTCAGGGCCACCACAAGTGGTCTCTGGATCCCCTGGTCCTGGGAGTGGTATTTGCCAGATGGGGCACCCAGCAGATAGATCTTTTTGCAGCCCCAGACAATCACCAACTTCCTCTTTTTTGCTGCAGGCCCCCAGTGTTGGGCTCAGTCCCTCTGGATGCCTTAGTCCTTAGTTGGGAAGGGAAGTTCCTCTATGCCTTCCCTCCCTTTCCTCTCCTGTTCAAAGTGCTAGTCAAGATCAGATCCCAATCCTGCAAAGTCATTTTGATTGCTCCAGATTGGGCCAGACAACCCTGGTATCCACTCCTTCTGTCCTTAGCAGTCCATCCTCCCCTGTGCCTTCCCAGGAATCACAATCTGTTAACCTGTGCCCAGGGAAGGGTTTGGTATCCGAATCTCAAATCTCTCAATCTCAAGGCCTGGTTCTTGAAGAGTTAGAGTTTGCTGATCTTCATCTTTCCAAAAGTGTTATGGATATATTGAAGGCCTCTAGGAAGCCTTCCACCAGGGCTACTTACAATTCCAAATGGAAAAGGTTTTCCATATGGTGCTCAGAAAAGCATATTTCCCCAGGTTCTGCTGATTTACCCACAGTCCTGGATTTTATGGTCCATCTGAACACTTTGGGGCTGAGACCAGCTACCCTGAAGGTGCATTTGGCAGCTGTGTCTGCTTTTATTTCAGCAGGTAAATCCTCCTCTCTTTCAGCTCATCCTGTATTTTCCAAGTTTTTTAAAGGGTTGCTTCACACCAACCCTCCATTCAGAGATCCTGCCCCCGCCTGGGATCTTAATGGTTGCATTGCTCAGCTTATGCAACCCCCCTTCGAGCCCTTGTCCTCAGCTGAGCTTAAGTACTTAACTTGGAAGACTGTGTTTCTAGTAGCCATTACCTCTGTCAAACGTATAAGTGAATTACAAGCATTGTCAGTGGAGCCAGATTTGATGATCTTTCACAGAGATAAGGTGGTCCTCCGGACTAACAGGAAATTCCTACCTAAGGTGGTTTCAGATTTCCACCTTAATCAATCTGTTTCTCTTCCAGTGTACTTTACTGACCATTTCTCCTCTGGTGAGAGGAGGCTGCACAGCCTAGATGTGAAGAGAGCCCTTAGTTACTACATAGAGTGCACCAAGGGTCACAGGTTTGACTCCCTCCAACTGTTCCTCACTTATGGCGAGGTTGGTAAAGGAAGCCAGCCACTAAAAGATCCATTGCCAGGTGGATTGTCTCTTGTATCCAATTCTGCTACTGAGAGTTGGGTAAGTTCCCACCTCAGGCCTGAGGGCTCACTCTACCAGAGGTACAGCTGCTTCTCTGGCTGCTGCCAGAGACATTCCTATTCTAGAAATATGTCAAGCAGCTACCTGGAAAACAGTTCATACTTTTACCAAGCACTACTCCCTGGACATCCAGGCTAGGAGTGATGCTCGGTTTGGCACAGCTGTGCTTCAGAGCCTGTTCCCTAAGTAGGTTCTGTCCCTCCTCCATGGAGGTACTGCTGTGTAGTCTGCAATTGTCATAATATAGCAAGACTTCATGTTGTTTGAAGAAAGAATTACTCACCTTAGTAATGTTGTTTCTTCTAATGGAGTCTTGCTATATTGTGACCTCCCTCCCTGCCCCTCTCAGAACCTCTGTTTTGGGATGTGGGTGGGCAGTACAGTGTTGGCACTTTTTTGATGCCCACCTTGTTATTTTTTCACCCTACTTTTTGGGTGAATTGGTGTTGTGTTTTTCATTTTTTGCGTCTCCTGAGTTGAGTCTTTGTTTGAGGCCAAAAAATGGGCGTTTATGTTGGTAGCCAGTTGGCTGGTGTAAGTTTACAACTTCCACACAGAGCCTTAGTGAGTTTTAGCTCGTAAAGATCTGACAATTTACATTTGAAGAACAACAGACAGAGTTTTCAACCGAGCTCGCACTCTGAGTTCCATGCCTGCATGGAAAGTTAACTATTTCACCTCCAGAGCAGTTCAAAGATGGGGACTCACTGCAATTGTCATAATATAGCAAGACTCCATTAGAAGAAACAACATTACTAAGGTGAGTAATTTTTTCTTTTCCACCTCTGGTTAGCAAAATGTTGAGGTAACACCTTGAGAAAGAGTAATCCTCTCAAGAATGGTCAATTGTTTTTTAAAAATAAATGCAGTTAAGAGTAGACGAAGTCATGTTTTGATTTTTTCATTTGTACAGGTATACATCCAGAGGTGATGCAGTATATGCCACTTTCCTGAAGTGGCCAACAAACAGTGTGTTGCAACTGGGAGCTCCAGTCACAACACTGAAGACACAGGTTTGTGTACAAATAAAGTTTTCATGAGTTTATACAAATGCATAACACCATTTCTTTTTACTTAATTTAGCTTCTGTATGTTGATTACAGTCCAGTCCACTTCCACTATACAAGGTAACTCCTTGGGCATACAGCCATAAGCTTGCTCCTCTCCCTCCTAGTCTTTTCTGCCCTGCATGGCATTCCCCTTGAGATCGTTCCCAGTTTCAAGTGCCAGGGTGTGTGGCTGGATGGTAGACTTTACTTCACTGCCATCTGTGATGCCATCCACAGAAATGTCCGCCCCAAACTCTGTGCCCTTACTGCAATAAGGACTGGCTACCACTCCCAGTCTGCTGTGAAATAATCACCATTCATTTATTCTTTCATTCATTTCACTTTTGTTTATTAAAATGAATAGTAAAACAGGATGGTATTAAGTCATATTAGCTGTCACACTCCTTTACCGTGACATCCTTAGCATATCATTCAAAATTGTTACATCACAATAAATTACACAACAGTACTCGTTATATACAGCAGATCAAGTAACAGTATATAAAATATATACATATACAGGATATGCGATGTGTACTAGTTAAATGATTTATCTGCACAAGAGCAGTTTAACCTCGGGTAACTTTACGAGTGACATAAGCCACGAGTTAGGTGTCCGAGGTAAGACTGCTCAAGTGCAGATAAATTATTTATTTAACAAGCTCCCCATTTCTTATTCCATTTATGCAATAGTGATGTAGTTTTTATTAAGTGTTTCTTAGCTGTTTTGATTTGGTTTTGTGGTGTGTCTTTTGATGAATGAGTGGGGATTTGTTTGTGATCCACTGTGTTACTTCATAGTTCATTGGTGGTTGCTTGGGTGAGCTGTGCGATTGTTAGGGCAGGAACATGCCTATGGTTATAGCACATGTTTCTATTGGTTAGTAATCGCAGTTGGGAGGGACTTTAAAAAAAAAACAAAAAAAACATGGTAGCACAGAGGGCTGAGGTGTTGGATGCCTTACCTCGTGCCATGCCGTCTATCCATGTTCGGGAACGAGCATGCTCCATCAGGGGTCAGCGGGGAGGAGAACGATTGAGCATCCGATGGACTTCTCTCCTTCTCTGAGTAGGGGGGTCAGCAGTGGTCGGCATCTGACTGGCCCCTAGCGGAGGCTGGGAGACAGTGCACCGATGCTGCCTAAAAGGGGAAGAAATGGGGCAGATGCTTGGAGGAGCATGTGCAGACGCATGCGCACTCTGTGGGCATCATTGCATGCCTCACCTCTGTAAGGGAGGAAAAGGAGGAAAAACAGATGCCACGGTGAATGACAGAGGGTGCCTCTCAGGCTCTGTTCCTGGCTAGCCATGGCTCTGGCCACACTGGATCCGGTCTCCAGTGGGGGTTGGGGAACTCTGCCGACCCCACCATGGGGGTAAGCCCTGGGGGTATGGATGGACGCCGGGGGATGGGGCTGGGGACTCTCTCGAGGTAGGGTCATGGCACAGGAGCATAAAAAATAAAAAAAAAAATTTAAAAAAAACCATGGCAGCTGTTTGTCTGACTTAGCGAGGAGACGCTTTAGTAGGTACCGGGTAGTATCCGCACGGAGAAAATCATACACAGCACGACTGCACTGTGAGTAGCGCATATGCCTTTCGAGCATCGGGAATTACAGCGATACTAAAGTATCGCTACCCCCTGATACTCACCATGAAGAAGGAAGTGTTTATGAACACTGCCGGTTGGGCCACTCCCATGGTGGAGTGGCTAGAACACCCAATCCTGCAGTGTATGGGGTTTCATTCCTGACTCGGAAATCTTTTACTTTTTTTTCTTTTCTTGCCTCTAAGTCCACACTCCCTCGAGTTGATTATGCCCCCTAAAACAAATGGAAAACGGTCAAGCGTGTTTTCATGCTGTTTACTGCTGCACAATTGTGGTGTGTACAGTGGTGTCTGCGACATTATGACCCCATGACGCTTTGGTTGGGGCAGTAATGTATTTTAAAAGTATTTGCAAAATTTGGTTGATTCTACATTTGGATGTTACATATAAAATTGTACTTGATGTACTTAATTCCTGCTTTTGTGGGCTTTTCATGCCCTGGAATGGATTGGAGTTTACAGGAGATGAGGCAAGTGACAGAGCACTGGCAGTCAGGACTTGGTGGAGGAGTTAAAGAGCTGAAAATCAGCAGTTAACCGTTGGAGATTTAAAATCAGGGGTCAACTTTAACATTTTTTTCACTAGCCAGCAGGACAAGTTGATTCAAAATTGCAGTAGCCCGCAGATGGTTGCACTAGCCCACAACTGTAAAGGTAAATTAAATTTTGATCTCTTACTGTATATAGGAAAAATGCAAGCCAAGAAATACTCTGATTAGTACACATTTATCCTGCTCCCACACTGCTTCCTGCCCCAGCAGAAAAGAAAAAGACTGCATTGCCATCATTCACAGTGCATCCCCACTTTGTACCATGGCCTCCTCTCTTCCTCTTTCTGCACCCCACCGCCCTGAGCCAGAGGATACCGCAACAACATATGTTCAGTCAAGCAGTCCTAGCTCTGCACACACAATAGCTGACATCATCATGCACTTCACCACACTCTCACCACCATCCACAGGGCAGTGAACAGAGTCTGGCAAAGACAGACACTCTCAACCCCCACCCTGTGATCAACTGGATACCTGCACTTCTGGAAGTTTTCATACACTGTAAAGTCAGACAGGAGCACACCTAGGATTTTTTGGGAGAGGGGACTACACAAACCTAAGGAGCTTGGAAAATAGAAAACTTTATAATGTTATTTTTAGAAGTATTGATTTTAACATGCTGTGCCCCAACAAGAACAGATTTTTTTTAAAAACATTGTCCTTTCATCGGCCCAGGGGAACCGGTACATGGACATGAAGCTGCATTATCTCCGTTTCTATATAGGATGGTCTATGCGCTACATGAATGCCTATTTTAATCTTTTAAATTATTTATTTTAGTAAGAAAACATAAATTGCACATACCCCAATAATGCAAAGCGTCATGGGAAACATGCAAAGCCCTATAAAATAATTTGGACTGACTCAACTATTATTTTATTAAGGTTTACTTTTGTACCATAAATACTCCTAAACTTTGTGTTTAGTATGAAGGGACATGTTGAATGGAATAAGGATGGGACTACATGGATGGCGTTGGCTGGTGTGGACCTCTTGGAAGAACTGGGGACCCCTACACTTGCCAGTTATGACAGCTATGGATCTGTGGATGGTCATTTCACATTCTGGTCTGCAGTGGTGTCCAGGGAAAGTACAGAGAGGTTTGGAGGGGAAGGGAGAGGGAGTAGATGTGGTGAGGCTGGGATAAAACCCACCACCTGCAGGGCAGACCCTGTATACCGCTTAACATTTTGTCACTGAAATGTTGGCTACAGACACTCAAAATGTAGGGAAATTAGGGGCACTGGTCTTAATGTGGGACAAATTGTCAGACCGACACATTCAGAAAACTGGAAATTAGTTACTTAACAACACTCTACCCTTGATCACACCCTGCACACTAGCTGAAAGTCCTAACAGTGGAATGATGATGACTCACATTGAGTCTTTTGTGGGATCCCACTCTTAAACTGCCAGATAATTGCAGCTCTTAATGAGCTGCTGATCACACCAGGCCATTTGTAACATTGAGAGAGAGATGAGCATGAGGAGCAGAGCCTGCTAAAGTAGGGACTTTTTTAAAACTTCATTAGCAGTCACAGAAAACCTTCACTAGTCAGTCAAGATGGACAAGTAGAGAGCTAACTGCACTAGCCCTGATGAATTTGCGCTAGGTTTTGGGCTAGTAAAACAATGTTGCCGGCCCGCTGGTGCAGCGGAAAGATTCACCGCTGCGAAGCTGCCAACCCGGGTGGGTGTCGGAGGGACGGCCGGGGAGAGAAGGCTTGAGCATCCCTTGACTGCTTGCCTTCTGTCGGGGGCTGCAGCCAGTTGGCTGACTCCTGGTGGAGGCCAGAAGCACAGCAGTATGTCTGGTTCTATTGCCGGGGGGGGGCGTGACTGACGTCGGCTTCTACCTAGACATCCTGCACGTCACGTTCCCATGGGGAGAAGAGGAAAAAGGGCACGCCGTCCAGTCAGATGACAGTCTCCCGGACCACTCGCCACCGGAGATCCCAGGCCACCCAGAAGCAACACCCAGGGCCAATGGCAGGCCAGTAAGGCTAATTCCCGTTGCAGGATGGGGACCTGCCCAATGAAGGCACACATCGGGGTACCCTGGGGGATGGCTGTAACGTGGGACAGCAGGGTGGACGGGGGTAGTCCGGGAGAAGTGTTGGTCCCATACCTCTCAACCTTTTGTCCCCCAAATGTGGAACATTGCCTCTCAAAATGTGGAACAAATTAGCAAAATGTGGAACACGCATCAGATCTTTACCTAAGAAGCTCAGAACACTGTTAAAATGTTTGCATTTATGTTCAGAAAGTCTGTTATTAATTGAATAATATATTTTTTGCATCATTTACTATAGATTTCTGCTTTAAAATGTTAACACTGAATGTGGGACAAGTCCTCACAATGTGGAACAGGGAGCTTTTGTGAAGTAAAATGAGGAACGTTCCTCGTAATGTGGTACAGTTGAGAGGTATGGTTGGTCCCTTGTGAAGCCCGAAAGAGAGATTGGCCAGCATGCGGAGGGGGAGCAAAAAAACACCAAAACAACAATGTTAAGGTTGACCCCTGTACAGGTTCCTCTTTCACCACTAGCTCTGGTCATCTTACACTTTCTTGGAGCTGCCAGCCTAACAGTTTGCACACCCATTTTAAAGAGACACTCTCCTTTTCATGGGGCAAATTTTAGACATATTTTTTTATAATGTATAGAGCTTTAAATTTAATTTAGGTTTTTCTAGCTGGTAGTATTCGTGGTATGCCTTGTACCCTGAGTAGACCGCCCATTACCACATGTACCATGATGCCTGCACAGCAGGTTTGACATATTGTGCATGAGCTGTCCATCCTCTGTGCAGATCCTACCTGGTTGACGGCCCCTGTTACTGGTACATCTGCAGCATGCACAGGATTGTGCAGCTCAATGGGAAAGGCAGTGCACACTAGTCATTACCAGAGTAGGCTATAGATTGTTTGTTTGGAATACCATTGCGTGCAGATGGGACAGCATTTTCTCAGGCAGCTGAGGACATTACATAGGGATCCATCAAGGTGTACTGTCCTGGGAAACAGGGGGCATCACTTCTAGTGCCTCTCATGGCTGTAGAGTTGGTACAGCTTTGTGGATGCCGGCATGTCCATCACTGTCATCTGCCAGTAATGCGGGTCTGCAACCAGTATGGCAACTGCCTGTGGCACACACTCCTTGGGCACTGTTTTGGCAGAGTGGTCTGTCTCTGCCAAAATCAGCAGCGTTGCCATTGGACACCCTCAGTAGGGCTGCTGGGGGAGGGCATTACAGGAGTTCCATATAGACCCGCAACTACCCTCCAGGGTTTGCCTGCACCACATACTGAGACAGCTGCCCTTATCTGCCTGGCTGCCACACTGCCCGAATATCTGTTCCTGGTAACTGTATCCAGTCTGCTTACTCTGAGTTTGTATCATGTCACTGTTTCTGACATTTGGGTACACTGGCACCAGATGACATGGTGACTATTATTTCTGTGGGTATCTTCCACATTGCCTTCCATTGTCTTTTCCTGCTGACTATGTCCTGTTGCATCTACAGTGGTTTGGTGGCACCAGTATGGCGCACAGGGATGGTTTTACATGGGCCAGAGGCTGGTGATCATTTCCATCAAACCCCTCCCTTGCACTTTTTCTTTTATGTACGGGAGCAGCTGTGGCAATCTCTGGGAGTTTGGTGCCAGGGCCACACCTGTACAAAAATCGGGAGCAAGATCCCTGGTGCACTTTGTTCCGATGCAAGCTGCTGTGTGCCTCAGCTTGCATTGACCTCAAGGCCATTTGAAAATCTAGCCCAGAATTTTCAAACTGTCCCTACAGCCCTGTGTATGTATAATCTCTTATAACTCTGCTGTTCACCTGCTTTTTCTGCATTACATAGAAGCATAGACAATGATGGCAGATAAAGACCAGTGGTCCATCCAGTTTGCCCAAGTTCCCTACAATCCCTGGAACTTACTGTTCCTCCAGGGTACTAACCCTCCCCATCCTCTCTCTATTCTCCTTGGTCCTGACGCCCCTGGTAACCACTGTTCCCTTCATTAAGTCCCAGCCCTGCTTGAATCCTCTGATTGTTTCTGCACCCACCAATTCAGCTGACAGACTGTTCCAATACCAGTTTCCACCACCCTTTCTGTAAAGTAGTATTTCCTCACATCTCTCCTGAACCTACCTCCTGTTAATTTCCATTCATATCCACATGACCACAAATTGATATTAAGGGCTAAATAGTCCCTCAAAGTTAATTTTGTTAATTCCTTTAAGGAACTTAAGGATCTCTATCATATCTCCCGTCTCCCTTCTGGTCTCCAGTGAGTACATATTTAGTGCCTTGAGGTGCTCCTTATAAGACCTGCCCTGCTGGACCTGAATCATTTTTGTTACTCTGCGATGCACTGTCTCCAGCCTGTCCTTATCCTTTCTGAGATGAGGACTCAAGAACTGGGCACAGTACTCTAGGTGAGGCCTCACCAGGGATCTGTAGAGGGGAAGTATTACCTCCTTTCTTCTGCTATCAGTAGCCCTACCGATACATCCTAGCATCCTGTTAGCCTTGCTATAGGCCTTCTTGCACTGACTCTATTGCTTAAATGAGTTGCTAATGATAACTCCTAGATCCCGTTCCTCAGCTGTAGTGCTAAGTCTCTCTCCTCCCATCCATTACTCTGTCTTAGGGTTCTTTTTCCCAAGGTGTATTACGTTGCACTTTCTAGCATTGAATTTTAACTGCCAGACTTTTGAACACCTATCTAGCTTTTGTATGTCTCTCTGCATTTCCCTTATTCCCGTCACTCTCCACCCTCCCACATAGTTTTGTGTAATCTGCGAAGAGACCCAACCTGCCGTGGATTCCTTCTCCAGTGTCACTAATGAACATGTTGAAGAGGACCAGAACCAGGACCATTCCCTGTGGAACCCCACTCATAACCTCCCTGTCCTCTGATTTAACCCCATTGCCCACCACCCTCTGCTGTCTCCCCTCTAGCCAGTTACCCACCCAGTTCACAATTGGTTTAGCTACACCCAGGTCTTCCATCTTCCTTAGCAATTGTTTGTGCGGTAGGTACAGAGTCCAAAGCTTTGCTGAAGTCAAAGTAGCGGAGATCCAAAGCGTGGCTCTTGTCTGATTCCTTTGTCACCCAGTCATAGAAAACTATCAAGTTAATTTGACAAGATCTTCCTGCCACAAAACTATGCTGTTTATTATTCTGGAACCTTTACTCTCCAGGTAGTCTGAGGTCCTCTTTGATCAGTGACTCCATCAGCTTGTCTACTACAGAGGTTAGAGTGACAGACCTGTAGTTCCCTGGTTGCTCCTTATCCCCCCTTTATGAAGTGGTACAACGTCTGCCACCTTCCAATTCCTTCCCCAGACCTAAGTGAGCTGTTGAGCAGGCATACCAGTGGGTTCTGCAAGCTCTGCTGCTATTTCCCTGAGTATTCTCCGATGCAGTCCATCTGGTCCTGGGGCTTTATCTTAAGGGCATCCAGCCCTTTCACTAGTAAGCAGTGATTGTCTCATTTCCGGGATTCCCTTAGTGGTCGCTTTGATGCCACTCTCTGGCATGGACCTGCTGTCCTCTTTAGTAAAAACTGAGCTAAAGTAGTCATTTAGGATGGCAGCCTTTTGCCCATCCTCCTCTTTATCACCATACCCCCATCAACTAGCCTTATGATTCCCCCACTTTTTTTCCTTTTTTCTCTAATATGTCTGAAAAACAGTATTTCTCCATTCCTGACCCCCTCCGCAATACGCAGCTCTGTGTCTGCTTTGGCCTCTCTAATGGCCCTCTTTTCCTCCCTGTTTTTTCTGTAGATAATCCTCCCATTCTGCCTCCCCCTGCTTTTTCTTGTATTTATAGAAAGCCTTCTTTTTGGCCCTTACCGCTTCCTTGTCCTTTGCTGAGAACCATAGTGGTCTCTTAAACCTGTTTTTCTTTGTTACTGTTCTTATGTGTACTTTAGATGCCTCGAGTATGGCCCCCATAATTACCCCCATCTCTCCTTCACACCACCTATGTCCTCCATCCCTGCTAACCTATTCCTGATCAGTTCCCTCATCTTATCGAAGTCAGCCCTTTTAAAATCAAGGACTTCAGTTCTTGATTGTGGCTTACCAGCCCCAAGAGCCAATTCAAACCAAACAGAGCTATGGTCGCTGTTCCCCAGCGACTCCCCTACTTCCACTGTTCCCACCATCTCTGAGTTGGTGAGCACCACATCACGAACTGCGATCTGCCTGGTGGGTTCCTTAACTAGCTGCACCAGTAGACAGACTTGGAAGGCATCCAGCAGTGCCCGACTCCTAGCACTCATGGCCACTGGGACCTCCAAAAAAGATGTCTGGCAGGTTCAGGTCTCCTAACACCACTACCTCCCCCTTCGCTACTCCTCTTTCAAGTTCCTCTATTAGTTCTCTGTCCCTTTCCTCCCCTTGCCCTGGAGGCCTGTATATCACCCCCAAGCGTACTTTCGTGCCTGAGGCTGCCGTGAGTTGCACCCATACTGACTCAACCTCACCACTACTACCACTAATAAACCCATCATCTACCACCTCGATGCCTTCCTTGACAAAAACATAAAAACATAGACTTTGACGGCAGATAAAGACCGCTTGCCCACCCAGTCTGCCCATTTTCCTACCTATTTGATAAGCTGCAGATCCTAGTTAACCACAGCCTGCTTCTTCCTACCCACCACCATAATTGCCTTATGTCTGTCCCATGCATTCTTGAATTCCCCCACTGTTTTTTGACCCCACTACCTCCTCAAGAAGGCTGTTCCATGCGTCCACCACCCACTCCGTGAAAAAAATACTTCCTCACATTGCCACTGAGCCATCCCTCCCCTCTATCTTCAGATTGTGCCCCCTTGTTCTTGCACATCTCTTTTTCTGAAAGATGCTGCCCTCTTGAACTTTGTTGATTCCCTTGAGGTACTTGGAAGATCTTACTTCGAGATACAGCTCTTGCAGCAGGTAACACCATTAGGACTGAAGCCGGCAGGCATCAGGACCCCACGGAAAACTTCTAGCTAGCAGTCTTCAACGGGGAACGCCTCCGACGTCGGTCTTGCCCCCGACGTCAGGCGTAGTACATAAGGAGGCGGTCCCGCCAGAATCCCCCATTTTTTCCCGCTGTCGACTTGCATGTTTCGACCCATCGGTCCATTTCTAGCACGCGATGCCTGGTAAAGTTCTTCCATTTGGAAAAGATCGTTTTTTCTTCGAAGTCTGCTATCCGATGTCCTCTCCAACCTCCGTGGAAAGCCATCCATCGAAGTGCGCCTGTGGGAAGCAAATCCCTTTTAAAGACCCGCATTCGGCTCATGCTCAATGCCTAGGCCCAGATCACAACACCTGGGCCTGTACCTTCTATCAGGATCCAATAGCCGGACTCATATCAGTCGTCAGAAGGCCCTGTGCTGCTCCTTCTCGGGAGGAAAAGTTAGGCCATGGATTCAGCCTCCAAGGGGAATCGTCGGAAAAGCCCGGAGACACCCGAAAAGCATAGGGAGAGGTGAGATCAAAGTCCCCCTTCTAGGGCCTCCGACTCCCGTAGCTCCAGCTCCCGGTCCAACCGCCCCTTCCGGGCCCGCTCTCAGCCTCCCCCGGCTGCGGTGAAGACTTCTTCGGGTTCTTCTTCTCTTCGTTCGGCCAAGACCCCCAGGCCTTCCTCTTCTTCGGCTTCCAAGGCCTTGCCGAGGTCATGGGACCGCCACCACCACCACAAGTCCGGACCCCGACGCCCGGTCAGTCTCCTTGCCCCCTCCTCCCCAGCGGAAGACCAAAGAGCTGACTTCGCTCAAGAGGACGTCGGATCCGACGTCGGCCCACCCGACGTCGGCCAAGCATCACCGGTCCCGAGAACCGACGACCGCCAGACACCCGTCGCCGGTTAGGCCTTCACCACCACAGACGCCAGCTGGGGGACCGACGCCTGTTCCTGTAGAGAGGAGAACCCTTACGCCTCCCAACGACGTCGGTCAGGAGGTGCCTACGGAGGAGGAGCTGACCTAGCTCGAGGACCAGACGGGCGAACCCGGTCCTGTCGCATCCCCCAAGGAACCCTCCCCTGAACCTGAGACCCCGGGGTGCCGACGCCGGAACCCGACAACCGACCACCGGCGCCCGGTCTGTCGTCGGGCCTCAGCATTTCAGAGGTTAAGGAGCTGTTCACCTACTGGTGGGCTACCATAAAGAAAGATGTGGTTCCCACACCTCCTCCTCCACCCGTGACTCCACCGGCCCCAGCGCCCCCACTCCATCTGGGGCTGCAGGCCGAGTACCTTTCCCCAAGGAGCCTGAGGAACCTCCTAGGGGTAGACCAGACAAGAGGAGACCTCCGTCCAGATCTTCTTCAGGGTCACCCAGCCCCAAGAGACCCAGAAGACGCCGCCATTCACCTTCGACGGAGGACATGGGATCAGACTTCTCGGATAGATCCAGATTCCCCTCTCCAATTAGCGTCCCTTCTCCGGACCCACGTGAGCTCCCAAGATCTCCTCCGGATGACCCATCGTCCTCGGAGATTATGAGGCATATCCAGGAGAACATGGGCTGAGACGCAGAGGAACTCGACCCCGAGAGACTACGCCTTGCCAGATATCTTCGGCCAAAAGATCCAAAGCCTGTGGTGGTGCCACCCTTGGTGGACACCTTCGTGGACGTCACCAAGGCAGCGTGGAAACGTCCACACTCACTCCCGGCGATGCCAAGGAAGGCTGACCGCCTGTACAAGGCCCCTAGGGAGGACCAGTACTTGGCATCACATCCTCTGGCCGATTCTCTGATCATTACTGCCTCACAGGACCGGTCCTAGAGGCCGCAACATTTGAGCACCCTGCCACCGGACCCAGAGTCCAGGCAGCTGGACGCTATGGGCAGGCGCACGTACGCATCCGCTACCTGCGCCATCAGGTCCCTCAACTATTTAACCCACATGGTCCAGTTTCAGAATGCCTTGTGGGAGCAGGGACTGGATCTGGAGGAAAAGATGCCAGAAGGTGAGCAGAAGGAGGAGTCCTCGGAGAAGGTCCTCACCAAACTTCAAGAGGCCGGGAAGGTGCTGCGGTCTGTCCAAGCCATGTACAGACCCAAGCTCAGTTCCTTTTGCAGGAACCAAAGCCGTTTTCGAGGCCGGATGCAGAGACAGCAGTCCCTCACTGGCCCGCAACAGAGGGGCTCCTTCTCCCGAAGAGCCCAGGGGAAGTCGTCTGCGGGCCGAGGCCAACGCCTTGCAAAGTCGTCCCAGCCTGCAGGACCCTCAGCCGCCACAGCATGACTCCTTCCTGGCCCCCGCCTCAGGATCAACGGGTCACCAAGGTCGGGGTCGATATGGCCACCTGCCAGGGTGGCAGTCTATAACCACCGACAGGTGGGTTCTTCAATTGGTCAAACAAGGCCACTTTATAGAATCGTGGACAAGTCACCACAAGGCCTCCTCTGCTCTCCCGTTACTCGGGTCAGCACAGATCACTCATCAGGCAAGAGGTACTCGCGCTCCTTCAAAAGGGAGCGGTGGAGTACGTCCCGGAGAACCAGACAGGATCCGGATACTATTCCCACTTCTTTCTGGTTCCGAAAAAAACGGGACCACTGTCCAATACTGGACCTCAGCGACCTCAACATGTCTGTCGCCTACAAACGTTTTCACATGGTGACCCTCCAAGGTCTCATTCCCATGCTGAAAAAGGACGCCTTCCTAACGTCCCTGAACATGCAGGACGCCTACCTGCACATCCCCGTAGCTCGAGCGCACAGGAGGTTCCTGCGCCGAGTTTCTGCCACCATTTTCAGTTCCGGCTCTTCCTTTCGACTGTCATCGGCCCCAGGGTCTTTACCAAGTGTATGGCAGTTGTGGCAGCTCTAAGGAGACAGGGCCACTATGTGTTCCCTGCACCTGGACGACTGGTTTCATCATGGCCGCCTCCAAAGAGGCGCTTGTTGCATATTCAACACCCAGGATCTGTTCCAGTCTTTGGCATTCTTATCAACTACGAGAAGTCTCTCTCGCACTCATCCCAGAAGCTGCAGTTCATAGGCGTAGTTCTGGACACCGGTCCAGGGAAAGCATTTCTTCCCGAGGAAAGAGTTGAATACACATGATCCTCATCAGGGATCTCTCAGCTAAGAAGACTGTCCCGCCCAGGTTGGTCCTTCACCTGCTCGGACACATGGCTGCGGCCATTCCAACCATCCTTTGGCAAGGCTCCACATGCGGGTAACTCAGTGGATGCTCAAAGTGCAGTGGGCCCAAAGGCAAGATCACATGCAGCATCCGGTCAGAATCACGAACGCCGTGATTCAAGACTGGCAATGGTGGCTAGACCCAGGGACACTCTGTGCGGGTGTTCCGTTTACAGCGCCGTCCCCGGAGGTAATCCTCTCCACAGATGCCTCCGGCTGGGGTGGGGAGCACACCTAAACGGGGTGAGGTCCCAGGGAACGTGGACCCCTCAGGAAGCTCACCTCCACATCAGTGTTCTGGAGATGAGGGCGGTCCTTTATGCCCTGCAGGCCTTTCAGTCAGAAATCCCGTCGAGTACTCTTCTGCTTCAGACAGACAATACGGCGGTGATGTATTACCTCAACAAACAAGGAGGCGCACACTCTTACCCCCTTTGCAGGGAAGCTATGAGAGTGTGGGATTGGGTAATTTGACACTGCTGCCAGCCTGATTGCAGTTCATGTCTCGGCGTGACAACACACACGAGATGGCCTGAGTCGTCCCAGGCCAGAGTCCATGAATGGGAACTCCTTCAGGAGGTAGCGGAGGATCTGTTTCTTCGATGGGAACTCCAGAGTTGGACTTGTTCGCTTCCCATCCAACGCCAAACTGCCCAATTTTTGCTCACTAGATTTAGGCCTGGTGTTTTCTGGCAGACGCTGTCCCTCTCTCCGGCGGACAGATTCTCTACGCTTCCCTCCCTTCCCGCTGATCCAGAGAGTTCTTCTCAACCACGTAGGGAGCACGCAACAGTGATCCTGGTAGCACCTTTCTGGCCCAGGCAGATCTGGTTCCCCATGCTGACGCAATTGTCCCGGGAACCTCCAGTTCAGTTGCCTTTCAGCTCCCATCTACTGTCTCAGGAGGAAGGTTCTCTAGTCCACCCGGACTTACGCTCACTGAACCTGCATGCTTGGCTCCTCGAGACATAGCCATCATGCGACACGGGGTCTCGCAAGAGGTGGCGGAAGTTCTCTCCGCTGCCAGAAAGCCGGCAACGCATGCGACGTACGCCATGAAATGGCGCCGATGTTGCCTGTGGTCTCAGGCACACGGCCTCTCCCCTTTAGAATGCCCAGTGAAATCGGTTCTGGAATACCTGCTTTCCCTCTTCCACTCAGGTCTCGCCTACTCTATTAAAGTTCACCTCTGTGCGATTTCGGCCTACCACTTCCTGGTAGGCCAGCGCACAGTGGCACAACTCGATGCCTCTTGGGACTTCCTGAGGGGGGTGTTACACCTCAGGCCACCCATCAAGGATCCCGTCCCTCCTTGGGACCTACTTTTCATCCTGGAACAGCTCACGCTCCCCCCCTTTGAACCTGCCACAGATTGCGAGCTGCGTTTTCTGTCGTGGAAAACGTTATTTTTAGTTGCTGTCACATCAGCAAGGAGAATTTCCGAGCTTCATGCCCTCATGTGTAAGGAATTTTATTTGATTTTCCACCAGGACAGAGTGTCTTTGAGGACAAATCCTAAATTCCTGCCTAAGGTGGTCTCTGCCCTTACTCTTAACCAGGACATCGATCTGCCTGTGTACTTTCCCAAGTACTCTAATAGAGGAGAGGCATTGCTTCACACCCTCGATGTTCACCGCTCCTTAAGATACTACTTGAACAGGACTAAACAGCTCCACACGTCTCAGCAGCTGTTTGTATCCTTCGCTGAGAGGATGCTGGGCCAACCAGTCTCAAAGCAGACTCTTTCTCGCTGGCTTGTCCAGTGTATTTCCTTTTGCTACAACAGTAAACAGAAGCCCCTTCCAGGCACAGTCCGGGGCCACTCGACAAGGGGAGTGGCTACCTCCTTTGCAGCGCTGCGCAGTGTCTCCACCTCGGTTATTTGCGCCACGGCTACTTGGAGCTCAGTGCACACATTTATTAGGCACTATAGCCTGGATATTACCTCACAGCGGAGAGACGGTTTCGGCCTTGCCGTTCTACAGGGTCTCCTGTCCTAGAGTCAGGACTTGCTCAAGATCTCTCCGATTTGCCTCCTCCCAGAATGCTTAGAGGCGCTGTTGCTTGGGAATCAGTCCTAATGGTGTTACCTGCTGCAAGAGCTGTATCTCGAAGTAAGATAGTACAGTTACGTAAGAACTTACCATAACAGTAGATCTTCGAGAACAGCTCTTGCAGCAGGTACCTTCCTGCCCACCATTCCCCCTTGGAGGAGGTGTGGCCTACCAGGCTTTGTAGCAGGAGCTAACGCTTCTTTTCTTTTTCTTCTGATGGCGGATCCTCGGTCTCCCCTTCTGATGTCATCCAGCGGCCGGGAGTCTCCGGCGGGAGAACTGGGGATTCTGGTGGGACCGCCTCCTTATGTACTACGCCTGACGTCAGGGGCAGGACCGACGTCGGAGGCGGTCCCCGCTGAAGACTGCTAGCTAGAAGTTTTCTGTAGGGTCCTGATGCCTGCCGGCTTCAGTCCTAATGGTATTACCTGCTGCAATAGCTGTTCTCGAAGATCTACTGTTAAGGTAAGTTCTTACGTAACTGTACTTTTCTGTCATGTCCCCCCTCACCCTCCTTTCCTCAAGGGTACACGTATTATGCTACTTTAGTCTCTCTTCATATGGCTTCTGGTGCAAACCCTGCACCATTGTAGTTGCCCTCTTTTGGACTGCCTCCATACTGTCTGTGTCCTTACAGAGAAGGGATCTCCAGATCTGCACGCAGTACTCCAGATGGGGTCTCACCAGCTGTCTGTACAGAAGGATAACAACTTCCTGTTTTCTACTGGTGATGCCTTTCCCTATGCATCCCAGTATCCCCCCACTCCTCCTTACTGCCATCTCGCATTGCTTGCTTGCCTTTAGGTCATCTGATATGACTACCCCCAGGTCCCTTTCCATTTTTGTTGTTGATTACCCCCATTGTGTACTCTTCCCCTGGGTGTTTGTTTCCCAGGTGCACTTCTTTGCATTGAATCTAAGCTGCCAAACTTTTGACCATTCCTCCAACCTTGCCAAGTTCATTCTCATCCTTTCCACACACCCCTTGTGTATTAACCATATTGCAGATCTTTGTGTCATCTGCAAAGAGGCATACTTTTCCTTCCAGTCTCTCTGCAGTATCACTTATAAAGACATTAAAAAGGACCAGTCCCAGTACTAAACCCTGCAGTACCCCGCTAGTAACCCCCCCCCCTTTCTTCAGAGTGGACTCCATTTACTATTACCCTCTGTGTCCTGTCATCCAGTCAATTTTTTACCCAAGCTACCACCCTGGGAACCACTCCCAGGCTGACTAACTTGTTTATTAATCTTTTGTGTGGAACTGTGTCAAATGCCTTGCTAAAGTCTAGGTAGGCCATGTCCAAAGCGCACCTCCCTGGTCTACTACTTTGGTCACTCAGTCAAAGAAATCTGACACGACCTTCCCGCTGTGAATCCATGCTGCCTTGGGTCCTGTGCCCCACTGGCCTCTAGGTATGCAACAGTTCTTTCTTTCAGAAGTGATTCCATAATTTTCCCTACCACTGAAGTCAGACTAGCAGGTCTGTGGTTTTCCGCCTCTACTTTGCTCCCACTTTCGCCCTCCTCCAGTCCTCCGGTACCACACCATCCTCCCATGATTTGTTAAAAAGGGTAGTCAGTGTTGTCACTGGTTCTTCCTTAGTTCTTTTAGAATTCTGGGGTAAATCCTGTCAGGCCCCATTGCTTTGTCCACCTTCAGTTTCAGTAGTTCTTTCAGGACCCTTTCTTCTGTGAATGGACTGGTATCGACCCCACCCCCCTTCTGATCCAGAGTGCTTCTGTTGATTGGTTTAGGTACCTCCCCCTCCTCTTCTTTTGTGAATACTGAGCAGAAGTATTCGTTCAGTATCCCTGCTTTTTCACTGTCACCCTCTGCACACCCACCCTCCACTTTATTGAGCCTCACTATCCCTCCCTTGGTCTTTCTCTGCTCCCTGATGTACCTATATACGGTTTTATCCCCCTTCTTAACTGTCAACTTCTCCCCCTCTACTAGTTCCTCTATTCCTCCTGAACAGCGAATACTCAGGGACCGTCATCTCCCAGTAATTATTATTTGTGGCCCACGTGTCCATGATGGCCAGAAGGTCCACCTCAGTGTCTGCTATCAGAGCCTGGAACTCGCTAAGTTTGTTACCTAAACTCCTGGCATTAAGGCATACCCCCTTCCATCGGACCCCTGCTTTTGCTTTGCTGCGGTGCTTCTGTTTTCCATGTTTTCTCCCACCCTTGTTGGGGATTTTGCCCTTTGTTTCATCAGTCACTACTGCCCATTCCCTTGGTCCTGTAAACAGTATTGATATTTCTGTACCCTCTTTGCTGCTGCAGTCCCTTTGATGTGAGGCAGTACTATCTAGGATCCTCTTCTGATCACCATCATGGTTAAAATTTCTTTGCTCAGTGTAGTAAAATGTCTTGGGCATGTGAGTGCAGACCACTACTCTGTTGTATGTGTAACCTAAATGACAGCTTTTACAGCTGCATAGCAAGTGCTATGATGGTGTATTGCTGAGATAGGAAACAGAGAAAGGGGTTCTGGGTCATGACCAGATAGTAAGTGCCTCACAAATGGTTGCTCCATGGAGAGTGGAGTTTTAAGCACGTATTGAGTATGTGAATTAGTGGGCTTGCTCTCTCTTCCTCTTCCCCCCTCTTTAGCATTGGAGTCCTACTCGGCAACACTCCTGCCCCCCAGCACACTCAGCAGCATTCCCTTCTGCTCCCACCAGCAGTCCTTCCTGCTCTTCAACCTCCCCCAAGTAACAAAGACAGACAACAGCAATCTTTCCCAATGGTTTTGCTAGGGGTGGCATTCAGCTCTGCACCTCTGAATCAAATTGGTAAATGCTTGGGAGCATAGCCACACACACAAACTAGAAGAGGAGAAGTCTCTGGTAACCTGTTTCTTAATGATGCACAAGTAGACTGAATGGCAGAGTCTGTTCCCAGGCTAACAAGAGCAACAGTCTCCAGCCGCACTGAGCTGCTGCAAATGTAACCAACCATGATCCCTAAAGTCTGCACACAGTCTTTCACGTATAAAAAAAATACACCCTCTGATCCTACTTTACACTGCATAGCAGATCACCTGTGGGGAGGACTAAAACACTGACATATTGTTTACACTGTAATACAACAAGGCATGGCTAGTTTACATATACTCCTGCACCTTCGCCCTTCCCTATATCTCTGTCCCTTATTTGTAACTTATACCCAGGCACGGAGCGAATCCAGTCGTGATTTGGTGTGGCCCAAGTTTCTGTGACTGCCACAATATCCAGTTTCCACTCTGCAGTCAGCACGTGCAGGTTATCCATTTTGTTAACGAGGCTTCTTCCATTCAGGGACACCACCCTCCACCATGACTCAGTGCCACTTTTCTCTTCGGCCTGGTTGTCTTCCCCCTTACTCTCCATTGACTGTCAACCTCAGCCCCTCATTCCCGCTAATTCGCCACCATTTCTCTGATGACCCCTACTTTATATGCCTCTTTGAAATTTTTCCTGTCCCCAGTATCGGTAAGATTTCCCTTCCCTCTGCTCCCTGTTGCTTTTAGCTTTCCTCTTATTCCCTGATGCTGTTGCCAACTTAAGTCTGGAGTGATGCCAAAAGTCCCCCTCTTAATGGATATCCTGGGTGCATTGACCCATTCGGCCCCCCCTCCGATTAAATTTAGGCTCCTGTCCATGTACTCCCCAGTTTATCTATATGCACCAAGGACCCCCCTCTACTAAAATGCAGCCTGTCTGGTGCATAGAGGGTTTTGTCATTTCATGTCCCCTCCCAGCTCCCTGTGCAACCAAAACCTTGACCCACTCCCACCATTCCCTCAGAAATCTATTAAAGTCATAAATTCTCCTTTTTCTAGCTCAGTACAGGTGGCACTTCTGAAAAGGCTACTGATCTAGCTGGAACTAGTATGAAAGAGTGGCAGGTAGTTGCCCGACAGTCATAATCCCAACGCCGTAAGCCTGACACCAAAAATCCCAACAGTGAGATTTTGCTTTTTTTCATGTTTCGGGAGAGGGGGGCTTCACCCCTTGCACCCCCTTTATTATTATAACAAACTCCACTACGGGCAAAATCCCACTAGAGGGATTTTCGGTGTCTGGCTTGCAGCATTGAGATTTCAAGTGTCAGGCAACCAAGTTTCAGTCTTTTAAAATATTCCCGATCCAGCCACTCCTGCACTTCCTCCACCTCATTTTCTGCTAGGTAATTTTTCTTGCCTAGGAGTATAATTACAAGAGTTTCCACCATCCCTGCATAAGTTTACCCATCATTAGGCACACTCACACTGCCACCATTCCTGGCATACACACTGTCTTCCTGCTTCTGTGTGTTTTTCTCTTTCCCCTCCCAGTGTACTCCCTTCATAACTGAGTCAGCCAGGACTATGACACTCCCACCTCTGTCCCATCCTCTCCCTCCTTCACTACATGATTCCTGAGTTATCCTCCTTCCTATCTGTCCCTTCCTACTTGCTCAACACTCCCCCTGCCCTCTCTTTCCTAACTTAATGAGCTCCCCCTACCTTTCACAGCTGCCCACTTAAAACCCCTTAGCTACACTTTTCTCTCCTGTACTCTATGCTTCCACCTCTCCTTATGCCCACTTCTAATCCCAGCAATTCTTGCACTATCTCCTCCACCATCTCTACCCTTCTATCCTCCTTTGTTCCTCTTCCCAGAACTGAACCCCCCTCCCACCTTGGTCCCCCCCATCCCCTTCCATAATCAGCAGGAGGAATCTATTCCACACTGGCACCCTGCTAGGTGCTCCCATTCCTCCTTCCTGCCTCCTCCAGGCTGGTGCACCCCCTTCCACGCAAAAATGTCCAAGCCCCGCTTCTTGACTTTTTCACCGTCTAAGATAGAGGAACAAAAGGCGTCTGAGCCTGCCTCCCTTCTACTCTCCCATTTCTGCCTGCTTCTCTCACCTACTCGGTCCCTTGGCACCTCACTCCTGTATCATCTAGCCTACACTACCCCCCCACCAGTGATTCCAGATCCCTCCTAAGTTGTCATACCTCTGCCAACAAGTAGCTCAACGTCCTGGACACTGGCAACCACTGTCTTCCACAATATAACCTGAAATACTGCAGCCCCAAACCCCCTACAGCTCACCACCTTGCCCCTACCCTTCTGTTTTCTGTAGATGTTTTCTCCCCACCTAATGCCTCCTTGTCCAACCCTTGTTGTGCCAAGTATGAATTAGGCAGAACCTCCCTCCCCTTTCCTATCACTTACTACCCCAATTTTCAGTAGAGAGAATTAGTCTCTGAGTTCAGACTGCATTAATTATCCTACCCCAGATAGGGAGTAGCATTAACCACCACTGTATCCTGCTTCTGTGGGCCTACCATAAAGTGTAGTAACTGCAATACACACTAGTACCTGCCTCTGTGGGCCTACCCTAGATAGGGAGTAAATGCAGTCTCCCCCGTGCCTGCCCCTGTAGGTGTACCCTATAGGGGCCTCTGTAGGCCTACCCTAGAAAGGAAACAGCTGTAGACCCCACTGTTTCCTTTGTATGTAAATCTACCCCAGATAGGGAGTAGCTACAGATCCCACTATATCCTGCCTCTGAATGCCTACCTAGGCCTTGCGTTAGGGTCAGAAATCAGTGGGTCAGTTTGACCCCCTTCTCCCAAAGTAGGGGGTCAGAAGCCAAAAGTTGGGGGTTACTGCACCAAATTTATATGTTCGTGGAAAAAAATGGCTTTTTTTTTAAAAGGCTAATATGTCAGCTAGGAGGCAGTATGGTGCAGTGGTTTAACGCTCTGTGCTGCAAACCTGGAGACTTAGGTTTGAATCCCACAGCCCCCACTTGCATACTGTGACACCCTGAGCAAGTTACTTAACTTTATTGTGCTCCCAGGTCGCACCTGGAATCAAGCTTCGGGCTTAGTGTGCCTCTCCTGGTTAAACAATTTTCCCCTTCCTCTTGCCGGAAGGTATAGTATATACAAGTTACTGCCATGCTTTATCGGCACAGTAGTACTTTGCCCTGCATGACACGTAAAAGTGAAGCTCTTCCTGCCTGTTTTATTGTGTGTCAGGCTGTCGAATATATATATATATATATATATATATATATATATACCGACAGATACATACAAGTAGTTAACGGCTGTTAGAAATGCCTACGGCTGCCACATCAATAGCAAAAGCAAAGGTGCAATCTCTGTTTGCCTTGGCCACCAGACTGCTCCACAGACTGAATCAGATTCAGTACGAGGCAGTCTGTGGAGCAGAAGTCACCAAATAAAATGGTGTTTGTTTTTGGGTGCCAGGGAAAACAGAGAAAGTACCCCCACTTTTCCTAATTATGATGAGGCAGCCACAGGCATTCATCTAGCAACCGGTAACTTTTTTATTCCTCAGCCAGCCCATAGAAAATGCAAGAAGCCGGTCCTTGAGTCGAGCATCATTTCACCGCGAGCAGGGAGGGCAGTACTACTCAGAAACACTGAGTGAGTAGATTGACAAGAAAATGCTTTAAACCCCACCCCACCCCAGTAACAGTGACTTTTATAGTCTGTCTCTCTCTCTCTGAATTGATGTCGGCTTGAATGACTGTCGCCCAGTCTCCAGTGTGGCACTATCCCGGATTCCTGGCACACTCAGAGGATCCACACAAAGAAGGAACACATTCCTTTGCTCCGTCTGACACCATTACCTCGTAGGTGGAACCGCCAAACCGGCACTGTCTTCTGCTGCTGCCGCTGTCAAGCCCGTCACCCCTGGCTCCTCCGTGCTCAGTTCTCCTGATTCGCCGGCTCTTCCCGACCCAAACAGAAACATAGAAATATAGAATTTGACGGTGGATAAGGACCACTTGGCCCACCCAGTCTGCCCATTTCCCTACCTAATGGATAAGCTGTAGATCCTAGTTAACCAGCAGCCTACTTCTTTCTACCCCACCCCCTAGAATTGCCTTATGACTGTCCCATGCATGCTTGAATTCAACCACTGTTTTTGACTCCACAACCTCCTTCAGAAGGCCGTTCCATGCATCCACAACCCTCTCTAGAAAAATACTTCCTTACATTACCTCTGAGCTGCCCCCGTCTTCAAATTGTGCCCTTCTTCTTGCACACCTCCTTTTTTGAAAGATGCTACCCTCTTGGACTTTGTTGATTCCCTTGAGGTACTTGAAAGTTTCTATCATGTCCCCCCTCTCCCTCCTTTCCTCGAGGCTATACATATTAAGCTCCTTTAGTCTCTCTCCATATGTCTTCTGGTGCAGACCCTGCACCATTTTAGTTGCCCTCCTCTGGACAGATTCCATTTTGTCTATGTCCTTGTGGAGACTGGGTCTCCAGAACTGCACACAGTACTCCAGATGGGATCTCATCAGCTGTCTGTACAGAGGGATAACAACTTCCTGTTTTCTACTGGTGATGCCTCTCCTTATGCATCCCAGTATCCCCCCAGCCCTCCTTACTGCCCTCTCACATTGCTTGCCCACCTTTAAGTCATCTGATATGACTACCCCAGGTCCTTTTCCATTTTTGTTGTTGTTAGTATCTCACCCCCCATTGTGTACTCTTCCCCTGGGTTTTTGGTTCCCAGGTGCATTACCTTGCACTTCTTAGCATTGAATCTACACAGACAGGGACTACCACTCCATAAGTTACGTGTCTTTGCCTCACCGGTTCAACTGCCGCAGATCAGGTAAACAAACTGAAAAAGACTGCCGTCCCACATATTCCTTCCACTGGATTTACTGTTAAATCACTGCCCACACTGATAACTTGGCAACACCTACTCATCTGGGTTTCCTGCCCCCTTAGTCACATCACCAATCACAGCTCGCCTCCAGTATGTAAAGAAAAAAAAAATACAGGACCAGTCATCACCACCCCCGCACTGTCCAATGCAGAAGCAGTGCATAGTGACAGCAGCACCAATTAAGCAGAGAAGGTCTATGTCAAAGCAGAAGTAGTGCATCAAAATTAGGATTTTTGCCCGAGGGGGGCATCAGTGGTGTGTTAACGCAAGCCCTGCCTACCCTAGATATCATAGCTATGTACTAACTAACCTGGCCTCTGTTGTCTTACCCCTTCTATTATCACACCTCCACTCTGTCCTCTGCCTTATCTGACCTCAGCTGGGCAGACTGGCATGCTCCCTGTGCTCTTCCCTGCAGATACCTCTAAATTGCTAATCTACATTCCCCCACTATCTAGATCGGTTTCAGTCTTTTGCATGCCATTGCTGATTTAAATGAGGTGTCTAGTGGCAACCCCCACCCTCCGATTCCCTCGGAGCACGAAAAGCAGAAAACAGTCCCTCAATGTCTTTTTTTTTTTTACTCTCTAGAAATGTATGTAGACAGTGTACTGCTATGTTACACTAGAATATATATGTGTATATGTATTAGTCAGTATGTGTGTATGTATAACAACAATTAGAAGGTACAGTTAGGTGGTTCAGTGTTTAGTGCAAAACTTACTAATTGACTAATTTCTCACTGCCCACAGTACCATTATTTTGCAGCTGTATTGGCTCCTGCTAGAGTTTGTTTTAAATATCTTTATCTCAACTGAGAACTTGTAAACTCATTTTATTTTGGTTCAATACAGGCAAGTTGCACTTAAATGAGTAAGGTGCTTGCCACCTTAATGTTAGGCAGTCCTTTATTTTTTGCTTATACTGTGTAAGATGCTAATCTAGAACATGTAGGAGAAGAAAAAAATGATTCTTGTGAACAGACTTTTAACTTAAGCCACGAAAACCAAAGACATTTTGATTGCTTTCTTTTTTTTTTTTTTTTTAAATGGCAATGTGTCTAATTTTTTATTAAGTCCTGGGCTAAAATGTCCCCTCAGTTGTACTATCCACAACAATTCTTTTTCCAAAAGTAACGCTTCTGAATTCCCTCTCTTACCCAACTGGACCTTTTCTATCCCATAAAACTTGAAAGTGTGATTTACTGAGGCTTGTTTGCATTTCACATATAGAGCTATTGCATTTGTTTCATCCCCTTTTGTAATAGCTCTAATATGCTCACCTATCCTTAGTTTAAGGGCCCCGTATGTCTTCCCTATATAGAAGGAAGCGCAATTGCAGTTTGCCAGACAAACGTGTAGAATCACAGTTGAAGTGTCTAATCGCGAGGCTTTTCCTGGCATCTGCCCCTTCTTGCATGTTAGCTAGAATAAAAATATTGCTCCAGAAAATTGGAAAGTTTACCTTTCAAACAACATGAAGTCTTGCTGTATTCTGACATATGCAGTTAGTCCCAGCACTTGAACTGCCCCAGAGAGGAAAAAGAGTTAACTCTATGCAGGAGCATAGAACATTGAGCTCGACCTCGGTTCAAACCTCTGTCTGCAGCAGTTCAAAGTGTAACCGGCAGATTCTTTACTCCGCCTAACTGAACAGTCCCTCCAGAGATTGCTCCTTCACCTGCTTGGTTTGGTAAAATCAGTCGGTTTAAATACCGTTTTCGCTTTATTTTTTTCGGCTTCAAATCCCTGTCTGAGGTACAGGAAGTGTTATAGGTAGTGGACTTTAGTTTTATTGTGGTAATTTCTGTGGTAATTGTAAAAACCTGTCGATCGGTCCGGTTTTGGAACCGTTTGTGTTAGGTTTATTTTATTTCCTATTTTTCTAGTGTAAGGTCCTATCGGTTTCAAAAAATCGGAATTAAAAAAAAAAATTCCACGACCCATAACACGGTTGGTAACCAATAGGGGGGTCTTACCTGGCTTTTAAGCTATAAAGGGGAAATTGTTAGCCTGGCCATGTCTGAGAAACCCAAGGAAAAAAACGGGCCAGTGGGTTTCAACACTGTTGTGAGTGTGGGGATGCCTTTGCTAAGGCAGACCCTCAAACCACCTGTGTTTATTGTCTGGGGTTTGACCACCTCGATTCAGACTGCCAAGTCTGCAAGAATTTTCCGAAGGCCACTCTGGATAAGAGATGGGTAGGCTCAGGGAAAAGGAGGCAGAGAAGTCCGCTAATCCAGATGGCTAGCCTGGTTCAGTTCCGACCAAACCTGAAGGAGTGCCCACTGACTTGGGTGATACTCCCTCGGGCAAAAGGAGAGCCAATCCTGAGGGGTCGGTTCTGTCGAACAATAAGAGGAAATCGGCTGGTTCGGATCCAGAACTGCAACGTCCAACCACCGAAGAGATAGCCAGGGCAATAAGCGTTCTAGAATCGCTCCGTCCGATCCGGTGCCTCTCTGTAGGCGCTTGGTTCGGTCAGTTCCCCCCGGTTCCGGAATATTGTCCGGATGAGTTTTATGAACCGGAATGGGAAGGGGAGGAAGACGACGACGATGATGATGATGTGGAAGGTCTGGATGAGCCCATTGAACCGGACATCTCCCTAGACAGGCCTTCTAATGTTTCCCCTCCCAGGCTTTCTGAGTCCCCATCCCACTGTTTGTTTTACAAAAAAGTGGCAGAGACCCTCCAGCTCCCTCTGGTTGAAGCTGTTGAGGAACAAGAGGAGCCTGATTTTGTAGAGATTATGTTCATCCCAGAGTCCAAAAGGCTGTCTATTCCCCTCCATCAATCTCTTGAGAAACAGACACAAAGAATTCTCCAAACACCAAATTCTTTACCTACTGTGGATAAAAGAATGGACAGGAGGTACATGCTTTCAGGCTCAGGTACAGAGTTCTTGTTCCACCAGTGCAGCCATGTTGGGGTAGTGCAGGCTGCAGCCTGTGACAAGGCTAACATGCCTTTGGCTTCACACACCCCTGATAAAGACTCTAGGAAGGCGGATTCTATGGCCAAAAAACAGTACTTGGGACTCAGGACAGGCAAATGATATGGTCTACACAGCCAGATACCAGAAGTCCAGATGGGATACTGTTCTGGAACTGGCTAATAGTTCTCCCAGCTAGCCAAGGAGCTGGAGGAGGTGGCTGCTGGGGATTGAGGCATCTAAGATTCAATTTAATGCTGCTGTGCACTCAAATGATCTGTCATCACTAGTCATGGCTACATCTGTGTCTCTTTGGAGATTAGCTTGGCTCAGATGTACTAGCCTCTCACAGGACACTCTGGCTAGGGCCGTAGATTTCCCTGTGGTGGGTAATTCTCTGTTTGGGGAGCAGACAGAGAATTACATGAAAAAGATGAATACCGGACCATATACAGGAGTGCATAGGGCAAGGAAAGGCAGGCAACTCCTCAGAAGCAGCAGTCTAGGGGCAGGGATAGGCCTTTTCATGGGCCTTTCTACCAGGCACAGGACTCCTCTCCTTTTCCTCAGAGGGGGTTCTTCAGAGGGAGAGGCAGAAGGGGATGAGCAAGGCTGCATCCTCCTCTCAGTCTAAGGCGCCTGTCAAGCAGACACCCTGATGTGTCAGCCCGAATCGACTCCTCTATTCCAGGAGGCAGGATGGCTTACTACTTCCAGGCCTGGAAGCCTGTTTTCAAACAACATGAAGTCTTGCTATATTATGACAATTGCAGTTTGTCCCACCATTAGAACTGCTCCGGAGGTAAAAGAGTTAACTCCCATTCTAAGAATGGAACTTGGAGTGCGAGCTCGGTTAGAGAAGCTCTGTCTGGGTTATTTCAAACCCAAACTGTGAGATTCTTTACTCCGCCTCACTGAACAGTCGCTCCGGAGATTTCTCCTACTGCTCGGTTCATTTCTCGGTTTAAACAGTGTTTTCTCGGTTCAAATCAACCGAGAATATTATTATTTTAACCGCAAAACCGATCGGTTCAAGCTCTGTCTGTGGTATCGTAAGTAATTACAGTTTATTTTCTGTGTGGAACTTGTAAATGTTATCTGTTCGGTTTTGAACCGATCAGCTTGTTTTAAAACTTGAAATTTAAGGTTTTAGAGTGCGTTCCGGTTCTTATCGGTTCTAAAAACCGGATTTCATTACGGTTTTTTCAAGACTCGACACGGTTAGGAACCGATAAGGGTGTCTTGCCTGGCACCGCCGCTAAAAGGGCAAGTTTTTGGTTAGGCTGGCATTATGTCTGAGAAACCCAAAAGAAAAACCGGCCCACTGGTTTCAACACTGTGATGTCTGTGGGGAAGTGTTTGCCAAGGCTGACCCACACCACATGTGTATATTGTCTGGGGTTTGACCACCTCAATTCAGACTGCCAGATTTGTAAAAATTTCCCTGCAGCCACCCTGGATAAGAGAGTTGGCAGGCTCAGGGAACGAGAGGCCAAAAAGTCCGCTGACCCGGATGGCCAGCCCGGTTCGGTGCCAACCAAACCGGAGGGAGTGCCCTCTGACCAGGGCGAGACTTCCTCGGGCAAACATAAAGCTGGCTCGGAGGGGCCACTTCCAGTAAAGAAAACAAGAAAATCAGCAGGTGTGGAGCCCAAAATTCCTTCTCCAACTGCTGCAGAGATAGCAAGAGCTATTCAGGTTGTCCAGTCACTTTCTCCGGTTCCGTCCGAACCGCCACTGTCTGGTAAAAGGTCGGTTCCACCAGTTCAGGAATATGATGTTGAAGAGTTTTATGAACCAGAGGAGGGGAAGGATGATTATGAACAGTATGAATGTGACTTGGAGGGTCTGGGTGTGCCCATTGAACCGGACATCTCCCCAGACAGACCTTTTGAATCTCCCCCTTCGCTTTCTGAGTCCCCCTCTCACTTTATGTTTTACAAAAAAGTTGCTGAAACCCTCCAGCTCCCATTGGAGGAAGCTGTGATGAGCAAGAGGAACCTGATTTTGTAGAAATGATGGATATTCCAGAGTCTAGGAGATTGTCTATTCCCTTGCATAAATCATTTAGGAAACAAACAATAAAAATTTTAAAAACTCCTAATTCTGTGCCTCCTGTGGACAAAAAGATGGACAGGAGGTTCACTCTGTCAGGTCCTGATACAGAATTCCTTTCACAGCAATGCAGTCACGTTGGTGTGGTTCAGGCTGCAGCCTGTGATAAAGCTAATATTCCCTTGGCTTCACATCCTCCTGACAAGGATTCCAGGAAGATTGATGCCATGGCTAAAAAATAATACATGGCAGCGTCCTTGGGACTCAGGCAAGCAAATTACATGGCTTATGTAGCAAGGTATCAAAAATCAAGATGGGACACTGTCATGGCTTTGGCCAAACAGGCCTCTGGCCAGCTTGCTAATGAGCTGGAACAGGTGGCTGCTGATGGCATTGAGGCATCTAAGGTGCAGTTTCATGCTGCTGTGGATTTTAATGATGTATCCTCTAGAGTCATGGCTACGCCTGTAGCTTTACGTGAGGTTGGCCTGGCTCAGGTGTACTAGCTTGTCACAGGATACCCAGACTAAGGCTATGGATTTTCCTTGGTTGGAAATTTCTGTTTGGGAGCAGACAGAGAATTATATGAAGAAAATGGATGAATATAGGACTACCTATAAGAGTGCTCAGGCTAAGGAGCGCAAGTCACCTCAGAGGCAGGCCCCAGGGTAGTGTTAGGCCTTTTCACAGGCCTTTTACCAAACCCAGGCCTCCTCTGCTTATGCTCAGAGGGGTTCTTCAGAGGAGAGGCAGCGGGCAGGCCTGCCCCACCCTCAGCCTAAAGCATCTGCCAAACAGACACCCCTGATGGGGTGCCCAGGCCGATTCTCCTTACCTGTAGGGGGCAGGTTACTTACTCATTCAGAACTGGGTATCTCTAACTTCAGACAAGTGGGTCCTGGAAGTAGTAAGCCAGGGTCTGGTTCTCAGCTTCAAAAAGTTCCCAAAGATGAGAATCAGATCTTTCCCACCTGCAAACTCTTTAGAGACCTTTACTTTAGAAACAGAAGTCTCAACCCTCCTGGCTCTCAGAGCTATAGAAAGGGTTTCTCCCCTACACCAGGGCAAGGGTCTGTACTCCAGATATTTCCTTACCCCAAAAAAGACGGGAGAATGGCGGCCCATTTTAGACCCGAGATATCTGACCTCTGTCTGCTGCACTTTGAAGTGTAACCGTCAGATTCTTTACTCTGCCTAACTGAACAGTCACTCCGGAGATCTCTCCTTCATTATCGGTTCGGTACAGTAAAAAAGCATTGGTTTTTAAACCTCTATTTTTATTATTTCAGTTCAGATTCCTGTCTGCGGTACAGTAAGTACTTCAGGTAGTGGAGTAGTACTATTTCTGTGGAAATTGTAAAACCAATATTTCAGTCGGTTCGGCTGAACCGATTGTCTGTATTTCTTATGTTTTTTGGTTTTCTAAATTTAATGTGAGGTACCGGTCCTTATCGGTTCTAAACAAAATATATTTTTAACATTTTTTTTCAAATACCCGTGACACGGTTAGGAACTGATAAGGGGGTCTTGCCTAGCTTTTGCCGAGTAAAGGGTAAGTTTTTAGGATGGCTTTGTCTGAGGAACCCAAAAGAAAAAAATGGGCCCATTAGGTTTCAGCACTGCAGTGAGTGTGGGGAGGCCGTTGCTAAGGGTGATCCCCACACCACCTGTGTTTACTGTCTGGGTTTTGACCACCTTGATTCAGACTGCCAGATATATAAACATTTTCCTAAGGCTACCCTGGATAAAAGATTGGGTAGGCTTAGGGAAAAGGAAGCCGAGAAGTCCGCTGACCCGGATGGCCAGCCCAGTTCGGTTCCGACCAAACCTGTGGGAGTGCCCACTGACCTGGGCGAGACTCCCTCGGACAAAAAGAGAGCCAATCCTAAGGGGTCGGTTCTGGGGAAAAGAAAAATCGCCCGGTTCGGATCCAGAACCACATCGTCCAACCGCTGAGAAAATTGCCAGGGCGATTAGTATAGTTAAATCGCTCCGTTCGGTTCAGGCTGATCCGACGCCTACCAGTAGGCGTTCAGTTCAGTCGGTTCCTCCAGTTCTGGACTATTCCCCAGAAGACTATTATGAACCGGATCTGGAGGGAGATGAAGATTACGATGATGGTGGTGATGTAGGTGTAGAAGGTCTGGATGAGCCCATAGAACCGGACATCTCCCCAGACAGACCTTCTTGTGTTTCCCCTCCTAGGTTTTCTGAGTCCCCTTCCCACTTTATGTTCTACAGAAAAGTGTCAGAAACCCTCCAACTCCCACTAGATGAAGCTGTTGAGGAACAACATTTGGGAGACTTCAGTACCTGGCTGTGTACTGTTCAGAAGAGACTGAGGTGCAAAAAGGGGGGTGGAGTGGCCCTTTATGTCAATGAAAATATCAAAGCTACAGAAATTCAGAATACACATAAGGAGCCAGAAGAACTGTAGGTCACCCTGGAAACAGGAAATGGGACAGCTATATGAACTGGGGTTGTGTACAGGCCTCCAGACCAGAGGGAGGACATGGACACATTACTGTTAGAAGATATACAAAACATGAAAGCTAAAGGGGAGGTTCTGATAATGGGAGACTTCAACATGCCAGATACAGATTGGTCAATACCAGCAGGGACATCTGCCAGAACTAGACATATGTTGGATTCCCTTCGGGGGGAGAGCCTCGAACAACTGGCACAACAACCCACAAGAGACAGGGCGATCCTAGATCTAGTACTGAGTAACAGGGAAAGGATCACAGATCTCCAGGTAGAAGGTCACCTGGGTGCCAGTGACCATATGGTTCAGTTTGGCCACTAGAACAAAATCTTCCCATTCCAAGGCAAAAATATGGGACTTCAGAGGAGCTGACTTTGATAAGATGGCCAACAGAGTTTAGCTAGCCCTGTCAAAAAGAAATACAGGTGAGGGGGTACAGACAAAGTGGGTAAGCATTAAAGATGCAATACTTGAAGCAGCATCCCATTGTGTTAGTGAGAAAAGGAAGTGCAAAAGAAGAAGGAAACCACTTTGGTTCTCAAACACAGTAGCAGAAAAGGTCAGAGCCAAAAGGCTGGCCTTCAGGAAATATAAGGGAATGCAGCAGGATGAAGATAGGGAGGCATACCAAACTTCCCTAAGGGAAGCAGGGAAGGCAGTAAGGCAGGCAAAGGCCCAAACCGGGGAAACACTAGCACAAACAGTAAAAGAAGGTGACAAGACTTTCTATAGATACATTAGTGAAAGGAGAAAGTCCAGAGGGGGTATTGCTAAGATCAAAGGGGATAAGGGGGCGTGTGAGGAGGACCATGTAAAAGTATCTATCCTAAATAGATACTTCTGCTCAGTATTTACTGAAGAGAAGGTAGGCAGGGCCCACAGCCTGCACCATGGACACAAGGGGTAGGGAGGGTGCACTAGTCCCTTCACAAAAGAAAGGGTCCTACAAGAGCTGGATAAGCTCAGGGTGACAAGGCAGTGGGACCTGATGGCATACATCCCAGGGTTCTAAAGGAGCTAAGGGTGGAACTAGCAGAGCCATTTTCAGAACTGTTTAATGAGTCTCTGAGCACAGGAGAGGTCCCGGAAGACTGGAGAAGGGCTCATGTGATCCCGCTCCACAAGAGTGATAGCAGAGAGGAGGCAGGGAACTACAGACCAGTCAGTCTTACCTCAGTAATGGGCCGGATTATGGAGACACTCCTTAAGGAAAGGATAGTGGAACACCTGGAATCCATAGGAGCACAGGATCCAAGACAGCATGGGTTTACAAAAGGAAAGTCCTGTCAAACTAATCTCACAGATTTCTTTGACTGGGTAACCAGAGTGGTGGACCAAGGGGGAGCAGTTGATGTTGCCTACCTCAACTTCAGCAAAGCTTTTGATACTGTTCCACATAGAAGATTGATTAATAAGCTGGGTAGGCTCGGGTGGGTCAGAAGCTGGTCAACTGGGTGGCAAACTGGTTGGCGGGCAGAAAACAGAGAGTGGTGGTAAACTGTATACAGTCAGAAGAGATGCAAGTCACAAGTGGGATACCTCAAGGATCAGTCCTGGGGCCAGTCCTCTTCAATATCTTCATCAGTGACATTGCAGATGGACTGGAGGGTAACGTTTGTCTGTTTGAAGATGACACCAAGATCTGCAACAGAGTAGATGATCCAGATGGGGTGGGCAGAATGAGAAGAGATCTGGATAAACTATCAAAATGGTCGGAAGAGTGGAAACTGGGGTTTAACACAAAGAAGTGCAAGACCATGCACATAGGGAAGAGAAACCCTGAAGCTGCCTATAGGCTGGGAGGGGAGTTGCTGGCAGTCACAAGGGAAGAAAGAGACTTGGGCGTCGTCATCACAGATGACCTGAAATCATCCAAGCAAACCTCTAAAGCAGTAGGTAAGGCTAGAGGGATGTTGGGGTGTATTAGTAGGGGTATCACAAGTCAGAAAAGGGAGCTAATAATCCCTCTTTCAAACAACATGAAGTCTTGCTGTATTCTGACTATTGCAGTTAGGTCATGCCTTTCAACTGCCCCAGAGAACAAAGGGTTAACTTTTCTATGCCTTGCACGGAACGTTCATCACGAGCTTGGTTGAAGCCCCTGTCTGTTGTTGTTCAAACTGCAACCTTCGGATTCTTTACTCCGCCTCACTGAACAGCCGCTCCGGAGATTTCTCCTGCTGCTTAGTTCAAAAGTCGGTTGAAGTGTCGCTTTTCGGTCGGTTTCTACCGAATTGTTTCCGCATAGTCGGTTCAAGTCTCTGTCTGTGGTACTGTGAGTACTAGATAGGTTTTTGTTCTGTTTTCTGTGTGGAACTTGTAAACTGTGGAACGGTTCGGCTGAACCGATCAATTTGAGGTAAAAAAAAAAAGCTTGTGCTTTACTTTGGTGTGTGGTTACCAGTCCATATCGGTTCTAAAAAAAAAAAAAACGGGTTTTAGTATGTTTTTTTCCAAGACCCGTGACACGGTCAGGAACCGATAGGGGAGTCTTGCCTGGTGGATTGCTGAAAAAAGGGTAAGTTTTGGTTAGGTTGGCCATGTCTGAGAAACCCAAGAAAAAAACCCGGCCCACTGGGTTTCAACATTCAGTGTGTGGGGAGGTCTTTACTAAGGCTGATCCCCACACCACCTGTGTTTATTGTCTGGGCTTTGACCACCTCAATTCAGACTGCCAAATTTGCAAGAATTTTCCCAAATCTACCCTGGAAAAGAGATTAGGTAGACTGAGGGAAAGGGAGGCCGAGAAGTCCACTGACCCGGATGGCCAGCCCGATTTGGTTCCGACCGAACCAAAAGGAGTGCCCTCTGACCAGGGTGATACTTCTTCGGGCAAAAGGAGAGCCGATTCCGAGGAATCGGTTCCGACAAAAAGAAAAAGGAAAAACAAGTCGACCGGTTCGGACCCAGAATATCATACTCCGACCGCCGATGAAATAGCCAAGGCGATCAGGATTGTGCAGTCGCTTAGTTCGGTTCCGACCGAACCGGCACCATCTGGCAGGGGTTCGTTTCAGTCGGTTCCCCTGGTTCCAGATTATACTTTGGAAGAATTATCTGAACTGGAGTTTGAGGAGGAGGGAGAGTATGAGGATGATTATGGTGATGGTGAAAGTCTGGATGTGCCTACTGACCCGGATATCTCCCCAGACAGACCTTCAGGTGTTTTTCCACCTAGGCTTTCTGAGTCCCCTTCACACTACATGTTCTACAGAAAGGTGGCTGATACCCTCCAGCTTCCGGTGGAGAAAGCAGTAGAGGATCAGGAAGAGCCTGATTATGTTGAGATGATTGACATCCCAGAGTCCAGAAGACTGTCTATTCTCCTCCACAAATCTTTTGGGAAACCGACACAAAAAAATCTTACGTCTCCTAATTCTATACCTCCTGTGGACAGACGAATGGACAAGAGGTACACTCTCTCAGGCTCAGACACGGAGTTCCTTTTTCAGCAATGCAGCCATGTTGGTGCTGTACAGGCTGCTGCCTGTGATAAGGCAAACATTCCCTTGGCATCACACCCCCAGACAAGGACTCCAGGAAGATTGATGCCATGGCAAAGAAATAACACATGGCAGCAACTTTGGGACTCAGGCAGGCTAACTATATGGCCTATACAGCCAGGTACCAGAAGTCCAGGTGGGACACTGTACTGGCAGTGGCTAAACAGGCTCCCGCCCAGCTTGCCAAGGAGCTGGAGCAGGTGGCTGCAGATGGGATTGAGGCATCGAAAGTACAGTTTCATGCTGCTGTGGACTCCAGTGATGTCATCAAGAGTCATGGCTACATCTGTGGCTCTTCGGAGAATGGCTTGGCTCAGGTGTGCTAGCCTCTCACAGGATACCCAGGCTAAGGCCATGGATTTCCCTGTAGTTGGTAATTCTCTGTTTGGGGAGCAGACAGAGAATTACATGAAGAAAATGGATGAATACAGGACCACTTACAGGAGTGCTCAGGCCAAAGAAAGGCAAGCAACTCCTCAAAGGCAGCAGTCCAAGGGCTGGGGCAGGCCTTTCCAAAGGCCTTTTTGCCAAGCTCAGGCCTCCTCTTCTTCGTTTTCGCAGAGGGGGTTCTTTAGAGGGAGAGGCAGAAGGGGGATGAGCAGGCCTGCATCCACCCCTCAGCCTAAAGCCCCTGCCAAGCAGACACCCTGATGGGTCTGCCCGGGTCGATTCTCCTATACCAGTAGGGGGCAGGCTGGCTTACTTTGTCCAGGACTGGAAGTCTCTTACATCAGACAAGTGGGTCCTAGAAGTAGTAAGCCAGGGACTGGTTCTCAACTTCAAAAAATTTCCCAAGATGAGAGCCAGATCTTTTCCACCTGCAAATCTCTCAGAGACCCTTTCCCTAGAGGCAGAGATTTCTTCTCTCCTAGCTCACAGAGCTAGAGAGAGAGTTCCCACCCTACACAGGGGCAAAGGATTGTACTCCAGGTACTTCCTAACCCCCGAGAAGACAGGAGAGTGGCGAACCATCCTGGACCTAAGATATCTGAACAAACATCTGTTAAAGCCAAAATTCAAAATAGTAACTCTGGGAATTATCCTTTCCTCTCTAAGGCCAGGGGACTGGCTAGCCTCCCTGGACCTCAAAGATGCCTACTTTCACATTCCCATCAGGTGCTCCCACAGAAAGTACCTCAGGTTCGAGTTGCCCTCAGGCCACTATCAATTCAGAGCAATGCCCTTTGGCCTAACATCAGCCCCAAGAGTCTTCACAAAGTGCCTGGCAGTAGTTGTTGCCTTCCTAAAAAGACAAAAGATTTCCATTTTCCCATACTTGGACGACTGGCTCATAGTAGGTCAGTCTCCAGACCAAGTCAAGTCACATCTACAAGTGACCCAGCAAGTGCTCACTTCTTTAGAATTCCTTCTCAACCTACCAAAGTCAGTTCTCGAACCAGTGCAGCTCCTCACCTTTATAGGTGCAGAACTGGATACGGTAAAGGCAAGAGCCTTCCTTCCCCTGGAAAGGGCAAGGACCCTTATGGAACTGGCCTCTTCATTCACTCTTCAGGTGTCTCGACCAGCAAGGCATTTCCTTCAGCTACTGGGCCACATGGCAGCCTCCACAGCAGTGGTCCAGGGAGCAAGATTCCAAATGAGGGACATTCAGTTCCACTTAAGAGGCTTTTGGTCCCAAAGAAAGGATTCCCTTACCAAACTAATCCCAGTGACTCGAACCCTGATCCAAGCCTTGCAATGGCGGCAGGATCAGGACAATTTGAGACAAGGAGTTTCATTTGACACTCAGTCTTATTCAGTGATACTCACCACAGATTCTTCCCTGCTGGGCTGGGGAGCCCATTTGGGGGATCTTCCCACCCAGGGACTGTGGTCACCTCAGGAATCTCTGCTTCACATCAGTCTCTTGGGACTCAGAGCAGTGTTTCTGGCACTGTAGCTTTTTCCAAATCTGTACAGAACAAGGTGGTTCAGGTCAGAACAGACACCACCACCACCACCATGTGGTACATCAACAAGCAGGGAGGCACTCGATCTACGGCCTTGTGCACAGAAGCAATGAAGTTGTGGTCCCTGGCCTATTCCCTGCAAACCTCTCTGATAGCAGTTCACCTCCCAGGGAAGAACAATGTCCTAGCAGATGCACTGAGCAGAATATCCCAGGGCCATCACGAATGGGCCCTAGATCCTCTGGTGTTGAAAGTGATTTTCTCGAGATGGGGCACGAGGCACTCCAGAGATAGATCTTTTTGCAGCCCCAGACAATCACCAACTTCCTTTCTTTTGTTGCAGACCCCCAGTCTTGGGCTCAGTCCCCCTGGATGCTCTTATTTTGAACTGGGAAGGGAAATTTCTGTATGATTTTCCCCTCTTCCCTCTCCTGTTCAGGGTGTTAGTCAAGATAAGGTCACAACCATGCAGAGTGATTCTGATTGCTTCAGACTGGGCCAGACAGCCATGGTATCCCTTGTTGCTGTCCCTAACAGTCCACCTTCCCCTGTCTTTTCCCAGGAATTACAACCTGTTAACATCCTCTCAGGGGAGGATTTGGTACCCGTATCTTCTGTCTCTCAATCTCAAAGCTTGGCTCTTGAAGAGTTAGAGTTTGCAGATCTGCATCTTTCCCAAGGGGTTCTGGATATCCTTAAGGCTTCTGGAAAGCCTTCCACCAGAAAGACTTACAACTCCAAATGGAAAAGATTCAACATTTGGTGTTCTAAGAAGAATATTTCTCCAGACTCTGCTGAATTGCCTATGGTTCTGGATTATATGGTCCATCTTAATGGCTTAGGCCTCAGACCAGCTACCTTCAAGGTACTCTTGGCAGCTGTTTCTGCTTTCCTGTCGGTAGGCAAGTGTTCCTCTCTGTCATCCCATCCTGTATTCTGTAAGTTTTTCAAGGGATTGCTTCACACCAATCCCCCCCCTTTAGGGATCCTGCTCCTGCTTGGAACCTTAATGTTTGCATTGCTCAGCTTATGCAACCCCTCTTTGAGCCTTTGTCCTCAGCAGAGCTTAAGTACTTGACTTGGAAAACTGTGTTTTTGGTAACCATTACTTCTGCCAGACGTATCAGTGAATTGCAAGCCCTGTCAGTGGAATCTGATTTCATCTCTTTTCACAGAGATAAAGTGGTCCTTAGAACTAACAGAAAGTTCTTACCTAAAGTGGTTTCAGATTTCCACCTCAACCAGTCTATATCTCTCCCTATTTTCTTCACCGACCATTTCTCATCGGGAGAGAGGAGGCTACACAGTATGAATGTTAAAAGAGCCCTTAGCTACTACATAGATCATACCAAGGGTCACAGGTTTGAATCCCTCCAGTTGTTCCTCACTTATGGAAAAGTTGGTAAAGGCAAACCTGCCACTAAGAGATCTATTGCCAGGTGGATTGTTTCTTGTATACAATTCCTGCTATGAAAAACTGGGTAGAACTCCACCCTCAGGCCTGAGGGCTCATTTCACAAGAGGTACAGCTGCTTCCCTGGCTGCCTCCAGGGATATTCCTCTCTTAGATATTTGTCAAGCAGCCACCTGGAAAACAGTCCATACTTTCACCAAGCATTACTCTCTGAATATCCAGGCTAGGAGTGATGCTCGGTTTGGCACAGCAGTACTTCAGAGCCTATTTCCAAAGTAGGTTCTGTCCCTCCTCCATGGAGGTACTGCTGGGTAGTCTGCAATAGTCAGAATACAGCAAGACTTCATGTTGTTTGAAGAAAAAAATTATTCACCTTAGTAATTATGCTTCTTCTAGTGGAGTCTTGCTGAATTCTGACCCCCCCCCCCCGCCTCCCCTCTCAGAACCTAGTTTTTGGGATGTGGGTGGGCAGAAGCAGTGTTGGCACCCTAGGGGTGTCCTTTTTACACCCTCTTATTTGTTTGGGTGGAATGTTGTGTTTTGGATGTGTTTTTGTTTTTGGGTTTCCTGACTTGAGTCTTCCTTTGAAACCAAAAACATTATATATTTGCCAGTTGGCTAGTAAAAATTTTACAGTTTCCACACAGAACACCTAGTGAGTTTTTGCTCGTAAAGATCTGACGGTTGCAGTTTGAACAACAACAGACAGGGGCTTCAACCGAGCTCGTGATGAACGTTCTATGCAAGGCATAGAAAAATTAACCCTTTGTTCTCCAGGGCAGTTGAAAGACAGGACCTAACTGCAATAGTCAGAATACAGCAAGACTCCACTAGAAGAAACATAATTACTAAGATGAGTAATTTTTTCTTACAAGACACTGGTTAGGCCCCATCTGGAGTACTGCATGCAGTACTGGAGGCCACACCTTCACAAAGACATTAACCAAATTGAGGCAGTCCAGAGAAGGGCAGCCAAAATGGTGCAGGTACTGCATCAGAAAACATATGAGGACAGATTAACGGAGCTCAATATGTATACCCTTGAGCAAAGGAGGGAGAGAGGTGATATGATTTGAAACATTCAAACACCTTAAGGGCATTAACAAGGTGAAAGTGTATAACATGTTTCAATATAAGAAAAATAGCAGGACAAAAGGACACAGCATGAGATTAGAGGGAAGCAGATTAAGCGGTAATGTGAGGAAGTTCTTTTTCACAGAAAGGGTGGTGGATGCATGGAACAGCCTACCTCAGGAAGTGGTGGATATGAATACTGTGCAGGGCTTCAAACGGGCATGGGATATGCATAAGGGAGCAATACAGATGAGTATGACTAGATAGGCCATTGACAGAGCAAAGGCCTATGGCACATTCATAATGTAGAAAAAGAAATAGGCAGACTGGATGGGCCTTGCGGTCCATATCTGCCGTCCACTTCTTTGTTTCTATGAGCCTGACTATGTGGAGATGATGGACATCCCACAGTCCAGAAGATTGTCTATTCCCCTTCACAAATCTTTTGGGAAACTGACACGAAAGTTACTTAAAACTCCAAATTCTTTACCTCCTGTGGACAGACGAATGGACAAGAGGTATATGTTGTCAGGCCCAGGTACGGAGTACTTGTACCAGCAGTGCAGCCATGCTGGGGTCGTGCAGGCTGCAGCCTGTGATAAGGCTCACATACCCTTGGCTTCACACACCCCAGATAAAGACTCCAGGAAGTTGGATGCCATGGCTAAAAAAACAGTACATGGCATCTTCCTTGGGACTCAGGCAGGCTAACTATATGGCCTACACATCCAGATACCAGAAGTCCAGATGGGATACTGTTCTAGAACTGGCTAAACAGGCTTCCCCCCAGCTTGCCAAGGAGCTGGAGGAGGTGGCTGCTGATGGGATTGAGGCATCAAAAATCCAGTTTCATGCTGCTGTGGACTCCAGTGATGTGTCATTATGAGTCATAGCTACAGTACATCTGTGGCTCTTCAGAGACTGGCTTGGCTCAGATGTACTAGCCTATCACAGGACACCCAGGTTAAGGCCATGGATTTCCCTGTCTTGGAGAAGTCTCTGTTTGGGAAGCAGACAGAGAATTATATGAAGAAAATGGACAAGTACAGGTCCACCTACAGGAATGCACAGGCCAAGGAAAGGCAGGCAGCTCCTCAAAAGCAGCAATCTAGGGGCAGGGGCAGGCCTTTTCACAGGCCTTTCTACCAGGAACAGGCCTCCTCTCCTTTTCCTCAGAGGGGGTTCTTCAGAGGGAGAGGCCGAAGGGGGATGAGCAGGGCTGCATCCTCCTCTCAGTCTAAGGCTCCTGCCAAGCAGACACCCTGATGTGTCAGCCCGGGTTGACTCTACAATTCTTGTAGGATGCAGGCTGGCTTTCTACTTCCAGGCCTGGAAGTCTGTTACCTCAGACAAGTGGTTCCTGGAGGTAGTAAGCCAGGGAGTGGCCCTCAACTTCAAAAAATTTCCAAAGCTGAGAGTCCGGCCTTTTCCACCTGCAAACATCTCCAAAACCATTGCCTTAGAGGCAGAGGAATCAACTCTGCTGGCTCTCAGAGTCATAGAGAAAGTTACATCTCACAGGGGCAAAGGTCTGTACGCCAGATACCTCCTTACCCCGAAAAAGACGGGTGTGGTGGTCCATCCTAGATTTAAGATACTTAAACAAGCACCTAGTAATGCCAAAATTCAAAATGGCGACTCTGGGAATAATTATTCCCTCTCTAAGGCCAGGGGATTGGCTAGCCTCCCTGGACCTCAAGGATGCCTATTTTCATATTTCCATCAGGTGCTCCCACAAAAAGTACCTCAGGTTCGAACTGCCTTCAGGCCATTATCAGTTCAGAGCAATGCCCTTTGGCCTAACATCAGCACCAAGGGTGTTCACAAAATGCCTAGCAGTAGTAGTGGCCTTTCTAAGGAGACAAAACATTTCCATATTCCCATACCTGGACGACCGGCTCATTGTGGGTTAGTCTCCAGACCAAGTCAAGTCAAACCAGCAAGTGACCCAGCAAGTGCTCACTTCTCTAGGATTCCTCCTCAATCTTCCAAAATCAGTTCTCGAACCAGTGCAACTCTTGACCTTCATCGGGGTGGAGTCCCTGGCTTATTCTCTATAGAGGTCTCCGGTAGCAGTACATCTTCCAGGGAAGGACAGTGTGCTAGATGCACTGAGCAGGATTTCCTTGGACCATCACGAATGGTCCCTCTACCCCCTAGTGTTAAAAGTGATCTTTTCAAGGTGGGGCACTCCAGAGATAGATCTCTTTGCAGCCCCAGACAATCACCAACTTCCTCTCTTTTGTTGCAGACCCCCGGTCTTGGGCTCAGTCCCCCTGGATGCTCTACTTCTGAATTGGGAGGGGACATTTCTGTATGCCTTTCCTCCGTTTCCTCTGTTATTCAAAGTTCTGGTCAAGGTAAGGTCACAATCTAGCAAAGTTGTCCTGATTGCTCCAGACTGGGCCAGACAGCCTTGGTATACCCTGTTGCTGCCCCTAGCGGTCCATCTTTCCCCAGGAATCACAACCTGTTAACCTCTCAGGGGAAGATCATATATCCCAACCTTCAGTCTCTCAGTCTCAAGGCATGGCTCGTGAAGAGCTAGAATATGCAGATTTACGTCTGTCTCAAGGGGTTCTGGACATTCTCAAAACCTCTCAAAAACCTGCCACCAGAAAAACTTACAACTCCAAATGGAAAAGATTCAGCATTTGGTGTTCCAGTAAGCACGTATCCCCAGATACTGCTGACTTATCTACAGTTCTGGATTACATGGTTCATCTTAATGGCTTAGGCCTCAGACCAGCTACCCTCAAAGTACACTTGTCAGCTGTTTCTGCATTTCTGTCAGTGGGAAAGCCCTACTCACTGGCATCTCACCCTGTTTCCTGTAAGTTCTTCAAAGGATCGCTTCATTCCAGTCCCCCCTTTAGGGATCCTACTCCTGCTTGGGATCTTAATGTTTGCATTGCCCAGCTCATGCAACCCCCTTCAAACAGCATGAAGTCTTGCTATATTATGACAATTGCAATGAGTCCCCATCTTCAAACTGCTCCGGAGGTGAAATAGTTAACTTTCCATGCAGGCATGGAACTCTGAGCACGAGCTCGGTTGGAAACTCTGTCTGTTGTTATTCAAACAGAAACTGTCAGATTTCTTTATCGCGCCACTGAACAGTCGCCCGAGATTTCTCCTTCTGCTCGGTTCATTTTGTCGGTTAAAGTATTATTTTGTCGGTTTTTGATCCAAATTAAACCGCGAATCTGGTCGGTTCAAGCTCTGTCTGTGGTATTGTAAGTAATAGATAGGTTTTACATTTCTTTTCTGTGTGGAACTTGTAAGCGGGTTATCAGTCTCGGTTTGAACCGATCAGGTTGTCTTTAAAATTACTAGTCCTTATTTAGAGTGCAGTTCCTGGTTCTTATCGGTTCTAAAACAGATTTCATTACGGTTTTTCCACTACTCGTGACACTGCTTGGGAACCGCTAAGAGAATCTTGTTTGGCGGATTGCCATAAACGGGCAAGTTTAGTTAGGCTGGCACTATGTCTGAAAAACCCAAAAGAAAAACCCGACCCACTGGGTTTCGACACTGTGGTGTCTGTGGGGAAGCCTTTGCTAAGGCTGACCCACACACCACCTGTGTTTATTATCTGGGGTTTGACCACCTCAATGCAGACTGCCAGATTTGTAAAAATGTTCCTGCTGCCACCATAGAGAAGAGGGTTGGTAGGCTCAGGGAAAGGGAGGCCAAAAAGTCCGCTGACCCGGATGGCCAGCCCGGTTCGGTCCCAACCGAACCGGAGGGAGTGCCCTCTGACCAGGGCGATACTTCCTCGGGCAAACGAAGAGCCAGCTCTGAGGAGCGGGTTCCAACAAAAAGGACTAGGAAGTCAGCTAGTGGGGCCAAAAGTTATCTCTCCAACCGCTGAGGAAATAGCTAAAGCAATTCAAATTGTCCAGTTACTTTCAATTCGACCGAACCGACACCATCAGGGAAGCGCCGGTCTGGCCGGTTCCACCGGTTCAAGATTATGATTTTGAGGATTTTTATGAACCGGAGGAGGGGAAGAGGAGTAGTGAGGAGGAATGTGGATTTGAAGGTCTGATGTCATTGAACCGACATCTCTAGACAGACTGGCGGGTTTCTCCTCCCAGGCCTTCTCTCAGTCCCCTTCATTTTATGTTCTATAAAAGTTGTTGAACCTCCAGCTCCTATTGAGGAAGCTGTTGGTGACCAAGAGGAGCCTGATTATGTAGAAATGATGGATATTCCAGAGTCTAGGAGACTGTCTATTCCTTTGCATAAATCTTTTCAGAAACAGACAGTAAAAATCTTAAAAACTCCTCACACTGTACCTCCTGTTGATAAAAGGATGGACAAGAGGTTTACATTATCAGGCTCTGATACGGAGTTCCTCACACAACAGTGCAGCCATGTGGGAGTAGTGCAGGCTGCAGCCTGTGACAAGGCAAACATCTCTTGGTTTCACACACCCCCTGAAAAGGATTCGAGGAGGATTGATGCCATGGCAAAGAAACAACACATGGCAGCATCTTTGGGACACAGATAGGCAAATTATATGGCTTATGCTGTTGGTAGGTACCAGAATCCAGGTGGGATACTGTGCTGGTTTAGTAAAACAGGGCCCCTGACCAGCTTGCCAGGGAGCTGGAACAGGTGGCTGCAGATGGTATTGAGGCATCCAAGGTGCAATTTCATGCTGCAGTAGACTCTAATGATGTATCATCATGGGTCATGGCTACATCTGTGGCACTTTGCAGAGTGGTTTGGCTCAGATGTACTACCCTGTCACAGGATACCCAGTCTAGGCCATGGCTGATTTTCCTGTTGTGGGCAATTCTCTGTTTGGGCAGCTGACAGAGAATTACATGAAGAAAATGGAGGAATATAGGACCACCTATAGGTGCATAGGCCATGAGCGGCAGGCCACCTCTAGAGGCAGCTTCCTAAGGGCAGGGGTAGGCCTTTTCATAGGGCCTTTTACCAAGCCCAGGCCTCCTCTTCCTGCTTATGCCCAGAGGGGTTCTTTAGAGGAGAGGCAGACGGCACAAGCAAGCCTGCTTCCACCCCTCAGCCTAAAGCTCCTGCCAAGCAGGCACCCTGATGGGGAGTTTGCCTGGGCAGGTTCCCTCTACCGTAGGGAGGCAGGCTGGCTTTACTTGTCCAGGACAGGAAGTCTCTGATATCAGACAAGTGGGTCCTGGAAGTGGTGAGTTGTGGGATTGGTTCTCAGCTTCAAAAAGTTCCAAAGATGTGGAACCAGATCTTTTCCACCTGCAAATCCTTCAGAGGCATTTGCCTCAGAGGTGAAGTCTCCTTCCTCCTGGCTCTCAGAGCCATGGAAAGGGTTCCACGCCTACATCAGGCAAAGGTTTGTACTCCAGGTACTTTCTACTCCCAAAAAGACAGGAGAATGGCGCCCATCCTGGATCTCAGATACCTAAACAAGCACCTTTAAAACCAAAATTCAAATGGTGACTCTGGGAATTATTTTACTCTCTTCTAAGGCCAGGGACTGGCTAGTGTCCCTGGACCTCAAGGATGCCTACTTCCATATTCTCATCAGATGCTCCCATCGAAAGTACCTTGTGGTCTGAACTGCCCCAGGCCACACGTTTCAGAGCAATGCCCTTGGCCTCACGCCTGCTCCAAGGGTATTCACAAAATGCCTGGCAGTAGCAGTTGCCTACCCAAGGAGGCAAAATTGCCATCTTTCTTACCTGGATGACTGGCTCATAGTAGGTGTAGTCCCCAGACCAAGTCAGGTTACATCTTCAGATAACTCAGCAACTGCTACCTCCTAGGTTTCATTCTTGAATCTTCCAAAGTCAGTTCTAGAGCTCTGTCCAGGCTCCTCACCTCATAGGTACAGAACTGAACACAGAGGAAGCCAGAGCTTTCCTTCCCTTGGACAGGGCAGGACCTGGTGCCTCTGGCCTCTCATTCACCCCTCGGTCTCTCGTCCAGCAAGGCATTTTCTGCAGCTCCTGGGACACATGGCTGTTTCCAGCAGTGGTGCAAGGAGCCAGATTTCAAATGAGGGACATCCAGTTCCATTTGAGAGCCTTTGGTCTCAAAGAAAGGACCTCCTCTAACAAGTTGATCCCAGTAACTCGAACCCTGATCCAAGCCTTACAGTGGTGGCAGGATCAGGCAACCCTGAGACAAGGGTTTCCTTTGTCACTCAGTCTCACTCTTTAATCCTTACTACAGATGCATCCCTCTTGAGGGTGGGGAGCTCACATGGGTGAACTCACTGCCAGGGACTGTCTGGTCCCCTCAGGAATCTCTGCTTCACATCAATCTGTTTGAGCTCAGTGTAGCTTTTCTAGCACTTCAAGTTTTTCCAAATCTGTTCAGAACAAAGTTGTACAGGTCAGAACAGACAACACCACTACAATGTGTACATCATCACAAGGAGGTACCTGTTCCATAGCCTTGTGCAATCAAGCAATGAAGTTGTGGTCTCTGGCTTACTCCTGAACACCTCCCTTATGGTAGTTCACCTCCTAGGTAAGGACAATGTCCTGGCAGAAGCTCTCAGCAGGATTTCTCAGGCCATCACGGATGGTCATTGGACCCCTGGTTCTGGGGGTAATATTTGCCAGATGGGGCACCCGCAGGTAGATCTTTTGCAGCCCCAGACAATCACCAACTTCCCTTTTTGTATGCAGGCCCCAGTGTTGGGCTCAGTCCTTTGGACGCCTTAATTCTCCACTGGGAGGGAAGTTTTTATGCCTTCCCTTCCTTCTCCTGTCTCAAGTGTTAGTCAAAACTGATCTCAACCCTTGCAAAGTGATTCTGATTGCTCCAGATTGGCCGACAGCCCTGGTATCCACTCCTATTGTCCTTAGCAGTCCATCTTCCCTGTGTCTTCCCAGGAATCACAATCTGTTAACCTGTGCTCATGAAGGATTTGGTACTCAACCTCAACTCTCTGGCAATCTCAAGGCCTGGCTTGAAGAGTTAGAGTTTGCTGATTTACACTCTCCCAAGATGTAATGGATATTTTAGGGCTTCTAGTGCCTTCTTCACCAGGGCTACTTTACAATTTAAATGGAAAAGTGTTTCGTATGGTGCTCTGGGAAGCATATTTTCAGATTCGCTGATTTACCCACAGTCCCGGACTATATGGTCCATTTAAACACTTTAGGGCTGAGACCAGCCACACTAAAGGTACATTTGGCAGCTGTGTCTGCTTTTATTTTGGCAGTAACCCTTCTCTTTCAGCTCATCCTGTATTTTCCAAGTTTTTAAGGGATTTGTTTACCCTACCTTCCATGCAGGGACCCTGCTCCCCTGCCTGTCTCTTAATGTTTGCATTGCTCAGCTCATGCAACCCCTTGAGCCCTTGTCTTCAGCAGAGCTTAAGTATTTGACTTGAAGACTGTGTTTTGTAGCCATCACTTCGCTGACGCATAAGTGAATTGTATAAGCTTGCCAATGGAGCCTGATTTATCTGTTTTCATAGAGACAAGGTGGTCTTCAGGACTAACAGAAAGTTTTTTCTTAAGGTGGTTTCAGATTTCCACCTAACTAATCTATATCTCTTCCAGTGTATCACAGACCATTCTCCTCTGGCAAGAGGAGGTTACACAGTTCTAGATGTGAAGAGAGCCCTTAGCTATCTACATTGACTGTACCAAGGGTCACTGGTTTGACTCCTCCAATTATTCCTCACTTATGGTGAGGTCTGCAAGGGGAACCTGCCACCAAAAGATCCATTGCTGATGGATTGTCTCTGTATCCAGTTTTGTTATGAAAACTGGTAAGGTTCCTCCCTCAGGCCTGAGGGCTCACTCTGCCAGAGGTACAGTTGTTTCCCTGGCTGCTGCCAGGGACATCCTTATTCTAGAGATATGTCAAGCAGCTACCTTGGAAAATAGTTCACACTTTACTAAGCATTACTTCCTGGACATCCAGGCTAGAGTGATGTCTGCCTGGGGTTAGCTGTGCTTCAGAGCCTATTCCCTAAGTAGGTTCTGGTCCCTCCTCCATGGAGGTACTGCTGTGTGAAGTCTGTACTGTCATAATATAGCAAGATCATGTTGTTTGAAGAAAAATTACTCACATTAGTAATGTTGTTTCTTCTAATGGAGTCTTGTGCTATTATGACCTCCTCCTGCCTGCCCCTCTCAGAACCTCTATTTTTGGGACGTGGTGTGGGCAGTACAGTGTTGGCACTTATTTGATGCCCACCTTGTTGTTTTTTCACCCCCTTTTTGGGGTGAATTGCTGTTGTGTTTTTCATTTTTGGGTCTCTGACTTGATTCTTTGCTACAGGACAAAAAATAATATAGTTTATATTAGTAGCCAGTTGGCTAGTGTAGGTTTATAGCCACACAGAGCCTTAGTGAGTTTTTAGCTCGTAAAGATCTGACAGTTTCTGTTTGAATAACAACAGACAGAGTTTCCAACCGAGCTCGTGCTCAGAGTTCCATGCCTGCATGGAAAGTTAACTATTTCACCTCCGGAGCAGTTCGAAGATGGGGACTCACTGCAATTGTCATAATATAGCAAGACTCCATTAGAAGAAACAACATTACTAAGGTGAGTAATTTTTTCTTTTGAGCCTTTGGGTTCAGCAGAACTTAAGTACTTGACTTGGAAAACTGTGTTCCTGGCAACTATTACCTCTGCCAGGCGTATCAGTGAATTACAAGCTCTGTCAGTGAAGCCTGATTTTATCTCATTCCATGGGGATAAGGTGGTCCTTAGAACCAGTAGGAGGTTCTATCCAAAGTGGTTTCAGACTTTCATCTGAACCAATCCATGTGTCTTCCTGTGTTCTTCACTAATCATTCTTCTTCGTGAGAGAGAAGATTACACAGTTTGGAAGTTAAAATGGGCTCTTAGCTACTACATTGAGCGTACTGAGGTACTTAGGTTTGACTCCCTCTAGTTGTTCCTCACTTATGAAGTGGGGAAGGGTAAACCTGCTACAAAGAGAACTGTTGCCAGGTGGATTGTCTCTTGTATACAATTCTGCTATGAAAAGCTAGGCAGAGTACCCCCCTCAGGCCTGAGGGCTCATTCGACTTGAGGTACATCTGCCTCTCTGGCTGCTGCCAGAGATATACCCTTATTAGAGATATGCAAAGCAGCCACCTGGAAAACAGTCCATACATTCACCAAGCATTACTGTCTGGATATTCAAGCAAGGAGTGATACTAGGTTTGGTACAGCAGTGCTGCAGAGCCTATTCCCAAAATCGTTTTGTCCCTTCTCCATGGAGGTACTGTTTGGTAGTCTACATAATGTCAGAATACAGCAAGACTTCATGTTGTTTGAAGAAAAAAATTACTCACCTTAGTAATTGTGTTTTTTCTGATGGAGTCTTGCTGTATTCTGATCTCCCTCCCTGCCTCCCCTCTCAGAACCTGGTTTATGGGAATTGGACTGTCAGGCGCAGTGTTGCACCTCAGGGGTGTACTTGGCACTATTCCCTTTTTAGAGAGGAGGAGTGGGCTATGTAATATGTTTTTGATAATTATATCTGTTCACTACCTAGTTTTTTGTTTTGGATTTCTTGACTTGAGTCTTTTGGGGGATCCAAAATATTTGTTTGCCTTTTGGCTATTAAATTTTGCAATTTCCACATTGTGGGGTGGGTAGTTAGTGTTAGCTCGTAAGAATCTGATGGTTATACTTCAAAGTGCAGCAGACAGAGGTTTGAACTGAGCTCAAGCTCAACGTTCTATGCTTTGGTATAGAGTTAACTCTTTCCTCTCTGGAGCAGTTCAAGTGCCGGGGCTAACTGCATAATGTCAGAATACAGCAAGACTGCATTAGAAGAAACACAATTACTAAGGGAGTAATTTTTTCTTCAGTTCCATCTGAGGTCATTTTGGTCCCAGAAAAAAGATCTTTTAACCAAATTGATTCCAGTGACTCAGACTCTGGTCCAAGCTCACCAATGGTGGTTGGATCAGGACGATCTCAGACAAGGAGTCCCATTCATCAGTAAGACTCATTCAGTGGTGTTAACCACAGATGCTTCTCTCCTGGGCTGGGGAGCTCACATAGGAGCTCTCACAGCACAAGGGATGTGGTCCCCTCAGGAGTCCCTTCTTCACATCAATCTTCTGGAACTCAGGGTAGTATTCCTAGCTCTCGAAACCCTCTCGGACTTAGTAAGGAACAAGGTGGTTCAGGTTAGGACTGACACCACCACCACCATGTGGTACATCAACAAGCAGGGAGGCACTCGGTCTGCGGCCTTGTGCATGGAAGCCATGAAATTATGGTCTCTGGCTTATTCCCTGCAGGCGTCTCTGGTAGCAGTCCATCTTCCAGGAAAGGACAATGTGCTAGCAAATGCTCTGAGCAGGATATCTCAGGGCCATCACGAATGGTCCCTGAACCCCTTCATATTAAAAGTAATTTTCTCAAGGTGGGGCACTCCAGAGATAGATCTCTTTACAGACCCAGACAATCATCAACTTCTTCTTCTGTTGCAGACCCCCAGTCATGGGCTCAGTTCCCCTGGATGCTCTGGTTCTGGATTGGGAGGGGAAAGTCCTGTATGCCTTTTGTCTGTTGTTCAAGGTTCTGGTCAAGATAAGGTCAAAATCATGCAAGGTGATCCTGATTGCACCAGACTGGGCCAGACAGCCTTGGTATCCTTTATTGATGTCCCTAGCAGTCCATCTTCCCATATCTCTTCCCAATAATCACAATCTGTTAAACTCCTCTCAGGGAAGGATATGGTACCCCAACCTTCGGTCTCTCAACCTCAAAGCTTGGCTCTTGAAGAGTTTAGAGTATGCAGGTCTGTATCTGTCTCAGGGGGTTCTGGATATTCTTAAAGCCTCTCGAAAACCTGCTACCAGAAAAACTTATAATTCCAAATGGAAAAGATTCAGCATTTGGTGTTCCAATAGGGATGTCCTACCAGATATGCTGATTTGACTACAGTTCTGGATTATATGGTTCATCTTAATGGCTTAGGCCTCAGGTCTGCCACTCTGAAAGTGCATCTAGCAGCTGTCTCTGCATTCCTGTCAGTGGGGAAGGTTCCTTCAAATAACATGAAGTCTTGCTATATTATGACAATTGCAGTTTGTCCCACCATTAGAACTGCTCCGGAGGTGAAAGAGTTAACTCCATTCCATGAATGGAACTTTGAGCACGAGCTCTAAAGAGAAGCTCTGTCTGGGTAGTTTCAAACCTAAACTGTCAGATTCTTTACTTCGCCTCACTAAAGAGTCGCTCCGGAGATTCCTCCTACTGCTCGGTTCATTTCTCGGTTTAAACAGTGTTTTCTCAGTTCAATTTAACCGAGAATAGTTTTATTTTAACCGCAAAACCGATCGGTTCAAGCTCTGTCTGTGGTATCGTAAGTAATTCATGTTTTAATTCTGTGTGGAACTTGTAAAGGTTTATCAGTTCGGTTTTGAACCGATCAGCTTGTGTTAAAACTTGAAGTATTTAAACTTGAGATTTTAGAGTGCGGTTCCCGGTTCTTATCGGTTCTAAAAAAAACGGATTTCATTACGTTTTTTCCAATACCCGTGACACGGTTAGGAACCGATAAGGTGTCTTGCCTTGGCACTGCTGCTAAAGGGCAAGTTTTTGGTTAGGGCTGGCATTATGTCTGAGAAACCCAAAAGAAAACCGGGCCACTGGGTTTCAACACTGTGATGTCTGTGGGAAGTCTTTGCCAAGGCTGACCCACACACCACATGTTTATTGTCTGGGGTTTGACCACCTCAATTCAGACTGCCAGATTTGTAAAAATTTCCCTGCAGCCACCCTGGAAAAGAGATTGGGCAGGCTCAGGAACGAGAGGCAAAAGTCCGCTGACCCGATGGCCAGCCGCGTTCGGGTGCCAACCGAACGGGAGGGAGTGCCCTCTGACCAGGTCGAGACTTCTCGGCAACGAAAAGCTGGCTCGGATGAGCCAGTTCCAGTAAAGAAACAAGAAAGTCAGCAGGTTTGGAGCCCAAAACTTTCTCCAACTGCTGCAGAGATAGCAAGAGCTATTCAGATTGTCCAGTCACTTTCTCCGTTCCGTCCAAACCACCACTATCTGGTAAAGGTCGGTTCGGTCGGTTCCATCGGTTCAGGAATATGATGTTGAGGAGTTTTATGAACCAGAGGAGGGGAGGATGATTATGAACAGTATGAATGTGACTTGGAGGGCCTGGGTGTGCCCATTGAACCGGAATTCTCCCCAGACAGACCTTTAGAATCTCCCTCTATGCTTTCTGAGTCCCCCTCTCATTTTATGTTTTACAAAAAAGTTGCTGAAACCCTCCAGCTCCCTTTGGAGGAAGCTGTGGATGAGCAAGAGGAGCCTGATTTTGTAGAAATGATGGATATACCAGAGTCTAGGAAATTGTCTTTTCCTTTGCAAAAGTCATTTAGGAAGCAAACAATAAAAATTTTAAAAACTCCTAATTCTGTGCCTCCTGTGGATAAAAAGATGGACAGGAGGTACACACTGTCAGGTCCTGATACAGAATTCCTTTCTCAGCAATGCAGTCATGTTGGAGTAGTTCAGGCTGCAGCCTGTGATAAAGCTAAAATTCCCCTGGCTTCACATCCTCCTGACAAGGATTCCAGGAAGATTGATACCATGGCAAAAAACAGTACATGGCAGCGTCCTTGGGACTCAGGCAAGCAAATTATATGGCTTATGTAGCAAGGTATCAAAAATCTAGATGGGACACTGTTATGAGTTTAGCCAAACAGGCCTCTGGCCAGCTTGCTAATGAGCTGGAGCAGGTGGCTGCCGATGGCATTGAGGCTTCTAAGGTGCAGTTTTATGCTGCTGTGGATTTTAATGATGTTTCCTCTAGAGTCATGGCCACATCTGTAGCTTTTTGAAGGTTGGCCTGGCTCAGGTGTACTAGCTTGTCGCAGGATACCCAGACTAAGGCTATGGATTTTCCTGTGGAGGGAAATTCTCTGTTTGGGGAGCAGACAGAGAATTATATGAAGAAGATGGATGAATATAGGACTACCTATAAGAGTGCCCAGGCCAAGGAGCGGCAAGCCACTCCTCAGAGGCACACCCCCAGGGGTAGGGGTAGGCCTTTTCACAGGCCTTTTTACCAAACCCAGGCCTCCTCTGCTTATGCTCAGAGGGGGTTCTTCAGAGGCAGAGGCAGACGGGGTGTGGGCAGGCCTGCCCCCACCCCTCAGCCTAAAGCACCTGCCAAACAGGCACCCTGATGGGGTGCCCAGAGCCGATTCTCCTTTACCAGTAGGGGCCAGGTTGGCTTACTTCAGTCAGAACTGGGTGTCTCTAACTTCAGACAAGTGGATTCTGGAAGTAGTAAGCCAGGGTCTGGTTCTCAGCTTCAAAAAGTTCCCAAAGATGAGAATCAGGTCTTTTCCACCTGTAAGCTCTTTAGAGACCTTTACTCTAGAAACAGAGGTCTCAACCCTGTTAGCTCTCAGAGCTGTAGAAAGGGTTTCTCCCCTACACCAGGGCAAGGGTCTGTACTCCAGATACTTCCTTACCCCAAAAAAGACAGGAGAATGGCGGCCCATTTTAGACCTCAGATATCTGAACAAACACCTTTTGAAACCAAAGTTCAGAATGGTAACTCTGGCAATGATTTTACCCTCTAAGGCCAGGGGCTGGCTAGCTTCCCTGGACCTCAAGGATGCTCTGTTTTCACGTCCCAATCAGAAGCTCCCACCGAAGTACCTCAGATTCAACTGCCCTCAGGTCACTACCAGTTCAGAGCAATGCCTTCGGCCTTACCTCTGCCCCAAGGGTATTCACAAAATGTCTGGCAGTAGCAGTTGCTAATTTAAGGAGGCAAAGGATTGCTGTTTTTCCCTATCTGGACGACTGGCTCATTGTAGGCCAGTCCCCAGAACAGGTAAAATCTCACCTGCAAGTCACCCAGCAGCTTCTCACCTCCCTGGGCTTCTTGCTAAATCTACCAAAGTCGGTTCTGGAACCAGTTCAGGTGCTCACCTTCATAGGTGCAGAGTTGGACACAAATCTGGCCAGAGCCTTTCTTCCTTAGAGAGGGTAAGGAACTTGGTGGCCTGGCCTCCTCCTTCACTCTGCAGGTCTCTCACCAGCAAGACACTTTTACAGCTCCTGGGGCACATGGCTGCATCCACAGCTGTAGTGCAGGAGCAAGATTTCAGATGAGGGACATTCAGTTTTACTGAGAGCCTATTGGTCTCAGAGAAGAGACCCCTTTCCAAGTTGGTCCCAGTGACCGAACCTTGATCCAGGCCCTCCAGTGGTGGCAGGATCAGAGCAATTTAAGACTGGGGTCCCCTCATTCCTCTTTCTCACTCTTTGACCCTCACTACGGATGCTTCCTCCTGGGGTGGGGAGCCCACATGGGCGACCTCTCCACCAGGAGTGTGGTCCCAGGAATCTCTGCTCCACATCAGTTTGCTGGAACTCAGAGCTGTCTTTTAGCACTTCAAGCGTTTCTCTGCTTCTGTTCAGAACAAAGTGGTACAAGTCAGAAAGACAACACCACAACAATGTGGTACATCAAAAGCAGGGGGCACTCGGTCTTGGCCTTGTGCACCGAGGCAATGAAGTTGTGATCTCTGGCCTATTCCCTGAACACTTGACTCATAGCAGTTCACCTTCCAGGAAAGGACAATGTCCTAGCAGATGCTCTCAGCAGGATTTCTCAGGGCCATCACGAATGGTCTCTGGATCCTCAGGTACTGGGGATAGTTTTTGCCAGATGGGGCACCCCTCAGATAGATCTTTTTGCAGCCCCAGACAATCACCAACTTCCACTGTTCTGTTGCAGGCCCCAGTGTTGGGCTCAGTCCCCTGGATGCCCTTTTCCTGGATTGGGAAGGAAGTTTCTTTTTTCCCCCTTCCTCTCCTATTCAAGGTGTTAGTCAAAATCAGATCCCAGCCTTGCAGGGTGATTCTGATTGCCCCAGATTGGGCCAGGCAGCCCTGGTACCCACTCCTTCTTCCCTTACAGTCCATCTCCCCTGTGTCTCCCCAGGAATCACAACCTGTTAACCTGTGCCCAGGGAGAGTTTGGTATCCAACCTCAATCCTCAGCCTCAAGGCCTGGCTCTTGAGGAGTTAGAATTGCTGACCTACACCTTTCTAGGGTGTTCTTGAAATCTTAAAGGCTTCTAGGAAGCCTTCCACTAGGGCTACTTATAATTCTAAGTGGAAAGGTTCTCCATTTGGTGTTCTGGGAAACATATTTCCCAGAATCTGCTGATTTGCCCATTGTGTTGGACTACATGGTCCATCTTAATTCTTGGGTCTGAGACCAGCTATCCTGAAAGTTCATTTGGCAGCTGTTCTGCTTTTTGTTTCAGCAGGAAAGCCATCCTCTCTTTCCGCTCACCCTGTATTTTCCAAGTTTTTAAGGGATTACTTCATACTAATCCACCTTTTGGGATCCCCCCTGCCTGGGACCTTAATGTTTGCATTGCCCAGTTAATGCAACCCCTTTGAACCTCTGTCTTCTGCAGAGCTTAAGTATCTAACTTGAAAACTGTTTTCCTAGTGGCTATCACTTCTGCTAGGCGATAAGTGAGTTGCAAGCCTTGTCAGTAGAAACTGACTTTATTTCTTTCCACAGGGATAAGGTAGTCCTCAGGACTAACAGGAAGTTTTTGCCTAAGGTGGTTTCAGATTTCATCTTAACCAATCTATCTCCCTTCCAGTGTTTTCACTGAACATTCCTCTTCTGGTGAGAGGAGATTGCACAGTTTGGACGTTAAGAGGCCCTAAGTTATTATATAGAACGTACCAAGGGTCACAGGTTCGAATCCCTCCAACTTTTTCTCACTTATGGTGAGGTCGGAAAAGGGAAACCTGCCACTAAGAGATCAATTGCCAGGTGGATTGTCTCTTGTATCCAATTTTGTTATCAGAAACTGGGGAGAGATCCCCCCTCTGGCCTGAGGGCTCATTCTACCAGAGGTACAGCTGCTTCTCTAGCTGCTGCCAGAGACATCCCTATCTTAGAGATATGTCAAGCTGCTACCTGGAAAACGGTACACACTTTCACCAAGCATTACTCCCTGGATGTCCAGGCTAGGAGAGATGCTCGGTTTGGCACAGCTGTGCTTCAGAGCCTATTCCCTAAGTAGGTTCTGTCCCTCCTCCATGGAGGTACTGCTGTGTAGTCTGCAATTGTCATAATATAGCAAGACTTCGTGTTGTTTGAAGAAAAAATTACTCACATTAGTAATGTTGTTTCTTCTAATGGAGTCTTGCTATATTATGACCTCCCCCCCAGCCTGCCCCTCTCAGAACTTCTACTTGGGTATGGGGTGGGCAGCCTAGTTTATGCCCATTATATGTGTTTTCACCCCTTCTTGGGGTTTGGGGTGTGGTGTTTTTTCACTTTTCATTTTTCCTTATATTACTTCTCATATTGTTAAATTATACTATTAGTTCTGGTCCCCTGACTTGAGTCTTTGGTGTTGGGACCAGCATGTGGAGTGTTAATATTTAGGTAGCCAGTTGGCTAGTGTTGGTTACAGCTTCCACACAGACCTTAGTGAGTTTTTGCTCGTAAAGATCTGACAGTTTAGGTTTGAAACTACCCAGACAGAGCTTCTCTTTAGAGCTCGTGCTCAAAGTTCCATTCATGGAATGGAGTTAACTCTTTCACCTCCGGAGCAGTTCTAATGGTGGGACAAACTGCAATTGTCATAATATAGCAAGACTCCATTAGAAGAAACAACATTACTAAGTTGAGTAATTTTTTCTTCCCTGGCATTTCCTCCTGTCTTTAAGTTTTTTAAGGGTTTAGTCCACTCCAACCCTCTCTTTAGGGACCCTACTCCTGCCTGGGATCTTAATATTTGCATTGCTCAACTCACGCAACCTCCTTTTGAGCCTTTGGCTTCAGCAGAACTCAAGTACTTGACTTGGAAAACTGTGTTCCTAATAGCTATCACTTCTGCCAGGTGTATTAGTGAATTACAAGTTCTGTCAGTAGAGCCAGATTTTATCTCTTTTCACGGAGATAAGGTGGTCCTTAGAATCAGTAGGAGGTTCTTAACCCAAAGTGGTCTCAGATTTTCATCTGAACCAGTCCATGTCTCTTCCCGTGTTTTTCACTGATCATTCTTCTTCAGGAGAAAGAAGATGACACAGTTTGGATGTTAAGAGGGCACTTAGCTACTACATGGGACATACTGAGGCACTGAGGTTTGATTGGCCTAAATTGTTTCTTACTTATGGTGAAGAAGGAAATGGTAAACCTGCTACTAAGAGAACTATTGCCAGGTGGATTGTCTTTTGTATACAGTTCTGCTATGGAAAGCTAGGCAAAGCACCTCCCTCAAGCCTGAGGGCTCATTCGACTAGGGGTACAGCTGCTTCCCTGACTGCTGCCAGGGATATACCTTTATTAGAGATGTGCAAAGCAGCCACCTGGAAAACTGTCCATACCTTTACCAAGCACTACTGCCTGGATATCCAGGTTAGGAGTGATGCTAGGTTTGGAACAGCAGTACTGCAGAGCCTATTCCCAAAATAGGTTTGGTACCCCCTCCTCCATGGCGGTACTGTTTGGTAGTCTGCATATGTCAGAATATAGCAAGACTTCATGTTGTTTGAATAAAAAAATTACTCGCCTTAGTAATTGTGTTTCTTATAATGGAGTCTTGCTGTATTCTGACCTCCCTCCCTGGCTCCCCTCTCAGAACCTGTTTTTGGGAAGTGGGCTGGTAGGTACAGTGTTGCACCTCAGGGATGTACTTGGCACCCCCCTTATTAAAGGGGAGTGGGTTTATTGTTATGTTGTTTTTGGTAGCGATACGTGTTGGTTCACTACCTGGTTATTATTTTGGGTTCTCGACTTGAGTCTTTTAGGGGACCAAAAATGTATTGCCTTTTGGCTATCTTCTTACAATGTCCACTTAAGTAGAATAGTTAGTATTGTTCGTAAGAATCTGACGGTTACACTTTGAAGTGCTGCAGGCAGAGGTTTGAACCGAGCTCGAGCTCAATGTTCTGTGCTCATGCATAAAGTTAACTCTTTCCTCTCCAGGGAAGTTCAAGTGCTGGGGCTAACTGCATATGTCAGAATACAGCAAGACTCCATTTCCTAATTGACGTGGAACCTTTATAAAAGAGCCTCTGGCTCAAAGGTAGTAATTCCTAGAATAAACAACATTACTAAGGTGAGTAATTTTTTCTTCAAACAACATGAAGTCTTGCTGTATTCTGACAAATTGCAGTGAGGTCCAACCTTCAAACTGCCCCGAGATGAAAGAGTTAACTTTCCATGCCAGGCATGGAACGCTGAGCTCGAGCTCGGTTGAGACTCTGTCTGTTGCTGTTTGACCTCAAACCGTCAGATTCTTTACTCCGACTCACTGAACAGTCGCTCCGGAGATTTCTCCTTTGCTCGGTTCAATTTGTCGGTTAAAGTACCGTTTTTCTCGGTTTTCGACCGAATTTAAACCATAACCTATCGGTTCAGTCTATGTCTATGGTATTCGTGAGTACTAGATAGGTTTAATTTGTTTTTATTCTGTGTGGAACTTGTAAACGTGGGATCAGTTCGGTTTGAACCGATCAGGTTGTTTTAAAATCTTTATTTCTGCTTTTAGAGTGTGGAGTTACGGTTCTTATCGGTTCTAAAAAAAACGGATTTTATTACGTTTTTCCATGACCCGTAACGCGGTGAGGAACCGATAAGGTGTCTTGCCTGAGGAATGCTGAAAAAGGGTAAGTTTTTGGTTAGGACTGGCCATGTCTGAGAAACCCAAAAGAAAAACCCGGGCCCACTGGTTTTCAACACTGTAGTGTGTGTGGGGAAGCCTTTGCTAAGGCTGATCCCCACACCACCTGTGTTTATTGTCTGGGGTTTGACCACCTCGATTCAGACTGCCAGATTTGTAAAAATTTTCCTGCAGCTGCCCTGGAAAAAAGAGTTGGCAGGCTCAGGGAAAGGGAGGCCAAAAGTCCGCTGACCCGGATGGCCAGCCCGGTTCGGTTCCAACCGAACCAGAAGAAGTGCCCTCTGACCAGGGTGAAACTTCTTCGGGCAAAAGGAGAATCGATTCCGAGGAGTCGGTTCCGGTTAAGAGAAGAAGAAGGGATAAATCAGCTGGTGCGGATCCAAAAGTTCTTTCTCCGGCCGCTGGTGAAATAGCCAAAGCGATAAAAATTGTTCAGTCGCTATCCCCGGTTCCGTCCGAACCGGCACCATTAGGAAGGCGCTCTGTTCGGTCGGTTCCACCGGTTCCAGATTATGATTTAGAGGAATTTTGTGAACCGGAGGAGGAGGAAGGAGAGTATAAGGAAAGTGAATGTGATTATGAAAGTCTGGATGTGCCCATTGACCCGGACATCTCCCCAGACAGACCTTCTGAAGTGTCTCCTCCTAGGCTTTCTGAGTCCCCTTCCCATTTCATGTTTTATAAGAAAGTGTCTGAAACTCTTCAGCTTCCTATGGAAGAAGCTGTGGATGATCAGGAGGAGCCTGACTATGTTGAAATGATGGATATCCCAGAGTCCAGGAGGCTGTCTATTCCCCTGCATAAGTCCTTTGGGAAACAGAAAATTAAAATTTTAAAGACTCCTAATTCTATACCTCCTGTGGATAAGAGAATGGACAAGAGGTATACTCTGTCAGGCTCAGATACAGAGTTCCTTACCCAGCAATGCAGCCATGTTGGGGTAGTGCAGACTGCAGCCTGTGATAAGGCAAATATACCCTTGGCTTCTCACCCCCCAGATAAGGACTCCAGGAGGATTGATGCCATGGCAAAGAAACAGTACATGGCAGCATCCTTGGGACTCAGGCAGGCCAATTATATGGCCTATACAGCTAGATATCAGAAATCTAGATGGGACACTGTAATGGCCTTAGCTAAACAGGTCCCTGGCCAGCTTGCCAAGGAGCTGGAGCAGGTAGCTGCGGATGGTATTGAGGCATCCAAGGTGCAATTCCACGCTGCAGTGGACTCCAGTGATGTTTCATCTAGAGTCATGGCTACATCTGTGGCCCTTCGTAGGATGGCTTGGCTCAGATGTACTAGCCTGTCTCAACGATACCCAGACTAAGGCCATGGATTTTCCTGTTGTGGGTAATTCTCTGTTCGGGGAGCAGACAGAGAACTACATGAAGAAAATGGATGAGTACAGGACCACCTATAGGAGTGCTCAGGCCAAGGAAAGGCAAGCCACTCCTCAGAGGCAGCATCCCAGGGGCAGGGGCAGGCCTTTTCATAGGCCTTTCTACCAAGCCCAGGCCTCCTCTTCTGCTTATGCTCACAGGGGGTTCTTTAGAGGGAGAGGCAGATGGGGTACAAGCAGGCCTGTTTCCACCCTTCAGCCTAAAGCCCCTGCCAAACAGGCACCCTGATGGGGTTGCCAGGGCCGATTCTCCACTACCAGTAGGGGGCAGGCTGGCTTACTTTGTCCAGGACTGGATGTCTTTAACATCAGACAAATGGATCTTGGAAGTAGTAAGCCAGGGACTGGTTCTTGGCTTCAAAAAATTTCCAAAGCTGAGAACCAGATCCTTTCCACCTGCAAATCCTTCAGAGGCACTTGCCCTAGAGGCAGAGGTCTCTTCCCTCTTAGCTCTCAGAGCTATAGAAAAGGTTTACCCCTACACAAGGGGAAAGGATTGTACTCCAGGTACTTCCTCACCCCCAAAAAGACAGGAGAATGGCGGCCCATCCTGGATCTCAGATATCTAAACAAGTACCTTTTAAAGCCAAAGTTCAAAATTGTGACTCTGGGAATAATTCTACCCTCTCTAAGGCCAGGGGACTGGCTAGTCTTCCTGGACCTCAAGGATGCCTATTTCCATATTCTTATCAGAAGCACCCATCGAAAATACCTCAGGTTCGAGCTGCCCTCAGGCCACTACCAATTCAGAGCAGTGCCCTTCGGCCTAACCTCTGCTCCAAGGGTGTTCACAAAATGCCTGGCAGTAGTAGTTGCCTTCCTAAGAAGGAAAAGGATTTCCATCTTCCCATACCTGGACGACTGGCTAATAGTAGGCCTGTCCCCAGACCAAGTCAAGTTACACCTACAGATAACACAGCAGCTGCTTGCTTCTCTAAGTTTCCTGATGAATCTTCCAAAGTCAATTTTAGAGCCTGTGCAGCTCCTCACCTTCATAAGCGCAGAGCTAGATACAGAAAAGGCAAGAGCCTTCCTTCCCCTGGACAGGGCAAGGACCCTTATTTCACTGGCCTCTTCATTCACCATCCAGCTGTCTCGACCAGCAAGGCATTTTCTACAGCTCTTGGGGCACATGGCTACATCCACAGCAGTGGTGCAGGGAGCAAGATTTCAGATGAGGGACATTCAGTTCCACTTGAGAGCCTTTTGGTCTCAGAAAAAAGGATCCTCTGACCAAACTGATCCCAGTGACTTGAACCCTGATCCAGACATTGCAGTGGTGGCAGGATCAAGACAGGGAGTTCTTTTGTCACTCAGTCTCACTCTCTAATCCTTACTACAGATGCCTCCCTCTTGGGGTGGGGGAGCTCACTTGGGAGACCTGACCACCCAAGGGTTGTGGTCTCCTCAGGAATCTCTGCTTCACATCAATCTATTAGAACTCAGAGCAGTGTTTCTAGCACTTCAGGCTTTTTCCAAATCTGTTCACAACAAAGTAGTTCAGATCAGGACAGACAATACCACCACAATGTGGTATATCAGCAAGCAAGGGGGCACTCGGTCTACAGCCTTGTGCACAGAAGCGATGAAGTTATGGTCTCTGACCTATTCCCTGAACACCTGTCTTACAGCAGTACACCTCCCAGGCAAGGACAATGTCCTGGCAGATGCTCTCAGCAGGATATCTCAGGGCCATCACGAATGGTCCCTAGATCCCCTGGTTTTGAAGGTGATCTTCTCAGATGGGGCACCCACAGATAGATCTTTTGCAGCCCCAGACAATCACCAACTTCCCTCTTTTGCTGCAGGCCCCAGTGTTGGGCTCAGTCCCCCGGGTTCCCTAGTTCTCAATTGGGAAGGGAAGTTCCTGTATGCCTTTCCCCCCTTCCCTCTCCTGTTCAAGGTGTTAGTCAAAATCAGGTCTCAACCCTGCAAGGTGATTCTGATTGCTCCAGACTGGGCCAGACAGCCCTGGTACCTTCTCCTGTTGTCCTTAGCAGTCCACCTTCCCCTGTTTCTTCCCAGGAATTACAACCTGTTAACCTGTGCTCAGGGGAAGGTTTGGTATCCGAATCTCTCAGTCTCAAGGCCTGGCTCTTGAAGAGTTAGAGTTTGCTAATTTACACCTCTCTCAAGGTGTTATGGATATCCTAAAGGCTTCTCGGAAGCCTTCCACCAGAAGCACTTACAACTCCAAATGGAAAAGATTGTCCATATGGTGCTCTGGGAAGCATATTTCTTCAGAGTCTGCTGGCCTGCCCACAGTCCTTGACTATATGGTTCATCTTGATAGCTTGGGACTCAGACCAGCCTCACTAAGAGTGCATCTGGCAGCTGTCTCTGCTTTCCTTTCAGCAGGTAAGCCTTCTTCCTTTTCAGCCCATCCTGTATTCTCTAAGTTTTTTAAGGGATTGCTTCATACCAATCCGCCATTCAGGGACCCTGCCCCTGTTTGGGACCTTAATGTTTCTGTTGCTCAGCTCTTGCAACCCCCCCTTTGAGCCTTTGTCCTCAGCAGAGCTTAAGTACTTGACTTGGAAAACTGTTTTCTTGGTGGCCATCACTTCTGCCAGGCACATAAGCAAGTTACAAGCCCTGTCAGTGGAGCCTGATTTTATCTCTTTCCATAGAGATAAGGTGGTCCTCAGGACTAACAGGAAGTTTTTACCTAAGGTGGGTTTAGACTTCCACCTTAACCAGTCTGTCTCTTCCTATTTTCTTCACTGACCATTCCTCCTCTGGTGAGAGGAGGCTGCACAGTTTGGATGTGAAAAGGGCCCTTAGCTACTACATAGAGCGTACCAAGGGTCACAGGTTTGACTCCCTCAAGCTGTTCCTCAATTATGGTGAGGTTGGTAAGGGAAAACCTGCCACTGAGAGATCGATTGCCAGGTGGATCGTCTCTTGTATTCAATTTTGCTATGTAAAATTAGGCAGGACTCCACCCTCAGGCCTGAGGGCTCACTCTACTAGAGGTACAGCTGCTTCCCTTGCTGCTGCCAGGGATATTCCTATCTTAGAGATATGTCAAGCAGCTACCTGGAAAACAGTTCACACTTTTACCAAGCATTACTCTCTGGACATCCAGGCTAGGAGTGATGCTCGGTTTAACTGGCAATTAACTTCAGAGCCTATTTCCTAGGTAGGTTCTGTCCCTCCATGGAGGTACTGCTTGGTAGTCTGCAATTTGTCAGAATACAGCAAGACTTCATGTTGTTTGAAGAAAAAATTACTCACCTTAGTAATGTTGTTTCTTCTAATGGAGTCTTGCTATATTATGACCTCCCCCCCAGCCTGCCCCTCTCAGAACTTCTATTTGGGTGTGGGGTGGGCAGCCTAGTGTGGGCTTAGTTAGGCCATTATATGTTTTCCACCCCTTCTTGGGGTTTTGGGGTGTGTGTGTTTTATTTTTATCTTCATTATTGCTCATATTATTTATTACTTCTGGTCCCCTGACTTGAGTCTTTGTGTTGGGACCAGGAATATATGTTAATAGTCAGGTAGCCAGTTGGCTAGTGTAGGTTACAGCTTCCACACAGACCTTAGTGAGTTTTGCTCGTAAAGATCTGACAGTTTAAGTTTGAAATAACCCAGACAGAGCTTCTCTAACCGAGCTCGCGCTCCAAGTTCCATTCTTAGAATGGGAGTTAACTCTTTCACCTCCGGAGCAGTTCTAATGGTGGGACAAACTGCAATTGTCATAATATAGCAAGACTCCATTAGAAGAAACAACATTACTAAGGTGAGTAATTTTTTCTTATGTAGACTTGGGAGTTTGCCCTAAGGTTTATTGCTGTACACATTTTATGCAAGCACACTATTCATATGTACTCTGAGCTACTTTACTTTAAGGCCTGGACTTCCTGCAGGAGCCATTGAAAGGTGAGATTTCTAAGGTAACCTTCAAAATCTGACATTGGTTAGAGAAAGGTGTAGTACGTTTTGCTTTGGAGGATCAGCCAGTTTGGTTTTAATGTAGGTAAATACATCTTCATTAATTCATTGTGATACCACTAAACAAAGTAGGTGCCTCTACAGTGGGAGACAGGTTTCTTTGTTGCAGGTAGGCACGAAAGGGATTTTATTCACACCTCGTATGAACAATATGTCCTGGGACAATTAGGGAACTCCAAACAGACTGGATGGACTGTTGTTTTTTTTTCCTGCTGTCATTGTCTGTTTTATGGTTCTTTCTTATGGGGTGCTCAGAGGGAGGTGTTAAGAATGGGGGTGGGGGTGGGTGGGGCAATGCAATTTATGATCGGGATTTGGTTGGGAGAGGCAGGGAGTTGTTTTGGTGTATGAATGTGGGGAAGAGTAGTACTACTGGTGGTAGTGAACATCACTGGAAGGGGAGGGGGATTCTTTGCAGCACAGTGCGGAAGGGGGCATATAACTAGAAGGGTCTGGGTAGTTAGAGTGGGGGTATTATTTATTTTTATCATTTAACACTTTTCAAACAACATGAAGTCTTGCTGTATTCTGACAATCTGCAGTTAGCTCCAGCCTTTAAACTGCCCCAGAGAGTATAGGGTTAATTTTCTATGCAGTGCATAGAACGTTGAGCTCGAGCTCGGTTGAGGTCTCTGTCTGCAGCACTTTGAAACCCAACTGTCAGATTCTTTACTCCGCCTCACTGAACAGTCACTCCAGAGATTTCTCCTTCAGCTCGGTTCAAAAGTCGGTTAAAGTGTTGGTATTAAGCCGAAATTATTCCGCATTGTCGGTTCAGGCTCTGTCTGCGGTACCGTGAGTAGTAGATAGTTTTTCTGATTTACTTTGTGGAAATTGTAAACTTGTTCTATCAGTTCGGCTGAACCGATCCTATAGATTGAATTTTTGTACTTTGCTTTAGAGTGTGGTTACCGGTCCTTATCAGTTAAAAAAAAAAAACGTGTTTTAAACGTTTTGTTCCGATACCCGTGACACGGTTAGGAACCGATAAGGGAGTCTTACCCGGCGGTTGCCGGAAAAAGGGTAAGTTTGGTTAGGGTTGGCCATGTCTGAGAACCCAAGAAAAAAAACGGGTCCCCTGGGTTTCAGCACTGCAGTGAGTGTGGGGAGGTCTTTGCAAAGGCCGATCCCCACACCGCCTGTGTTTATTGCCTGGGGTTTGAACACCTCGATACAGACTGCCAAATTTGTAAAACTTTTCAGAAGTCTACCCTGGAGAAGAGATTAGGTAGACTTGGGGGAAAAGGAGGCCAAGAAGTCTGGTGACCCGGATGGCCAGCCCGGTTCGGTTCCAACCAAACCAGAAGGAGTGCCCTCTAACCAGGGCGATACTTCTTCGAGCAAGAGGAGAGCCTATCCTGAGGGATCGGTTCCTACAGAAAGGAAAAGAAAAGACAAATCAGCCGGTTCAGATCCAGAGGTTCATGTTCCGACCGCTGATGAGATTGCCGGAGTGATTCGGATTGTTAAATAGCTACGCCCGGTTCCATCCGATCCGGCTCCGTTAGCTAGGGGTTCGGTTTGGTCGGTTCCGCCGGTTCAGGATTATGCCCCTGAAGATTTTTATGAACCGGAATTAGAGGAGGAGGAGGGGGGATTATGAACAAGATGATGATTATGATGGAGGAGAAAGTCTGGATGTGCCCATTGAACTGGACATCTCCCCAGACAGACCTTCTGGTGTTTCCCCTCCTAGGCTCTCTTGAGTCCCCTTCCCACTATCTGTTTTACAAGAAAGTGGCTGAAACTCTCCAACTCCCTATGGAGGAAGCTACAGAGGATCAAGAGGAGCCTGATTTTGTTGAAATGATGGACATCCCAGAGTCCAGGAGGCTGTCTGTTCCCTTGCACAAATCTTTTGGGAAACAGACACAAAAAATTTTCAAGTCTCTTAATTCTGTACCTCCTGCTAACAGAAGAATGGACAAGAGGTATACTTTATCAGGCTCAGACACAGAGATTTTCTACCAGCAATGCAGCCATGTTAGGGTCGTGCAGGGTGCAGCCTGTGACAGGGCTAATGTTCCCTTGGCTTCACACACCCCAGTTAAAGACTCTAGGAGGATGGATGCCTTGGCAAAGAAGCAATACATGGCATCCTCTTTGGGACTCAGACAGGCTAATTATATGGCCTATACAGCCAGATACCAGAAGTCCAGGTGGGACACTGTACTGGCACTGGCTAAACAGGCCTCCACCAGCTGGCCAAGGAGCTGGAGGAGGCGGCTCCGGACAGGATTGAGGCATCTAAGGTATAGTTTTATGCTGCTGTGGACTCCAGTGATGTGTCATCAAGAGTCATGGCTACATCTGTGACTCTTGGGAGAATGGCTTGGCTCAGATGTACTAGCCTCTCACAGGACACCCAGGCTAAGGCCATGGATTTCCCTGTGGAAGGTAATTCTCTGTTTGGGGAGCAGACAGAGAATTACATGAAGAAAATGGAGGAATATAGGACCACGTATAGGAGTGCACAGGCCAAGGAGAGGCAGGCAGCTCCTCAAAGGCAGCGTTCTAGGGGCAGGGGCAGGCATTTTCATAGGCCTTTCTACCAAGCACAGGCCTCTTCTCCCTTTTCACAGAGGGGGTTCTTTAGAGGGAGAGGTAGAAGTGGGATGAGCAGGGCTGCACCCACTCCTCAGCCTAAAGCCCCTGCCAAGCAAACAACCTGATGGGCCTGCCCGGGTCGACTCTTCTATCCCTGTAGGTGGCAGGCTGGCTTACTTCGTCCAGAACTGGGTGTCTTGTTACCTCGGACATGGGTCCTGGAAGTAGTAAGCCAGGGACTGGTTCTCAGCTTCAAAAAAGTTCCGAAGATGAGAGCCAGATCTTTTCCACCTGCAAGTCTCTCCGAAACCCTTGCCCTAGAGGCAGAGGTTTCATCTCTTCTGGCCTTAAAAGCCATAGAGAGAGTTCCTACCCTACACTGGGGCAAAGGTCTATACTCCAGGTACATCCTTACCCCAAAAAAGACAGGGGAGTTGCGACCCATCCTAGATCTAAGATACCTGAACAAACATCTCTTAAAACCAAGGTTCAAGATGGTGACTCTGGGAATAATTCTTCCCTCTCTAAGGCCAGGGGACTGGCTAGCCTCCCTGGACCTCAAAGATGCCTACTTTCACATCCCCATCAGGTGCTCCCACGGAAAGTACCTCAGGTTCAAGTTGCCCTCAGGCCATTACCAGTTCAAAGCAATGCCCTTTGGCCTAATATCAGCTCCAAGGGTTTTCACAAAATATCTGGCAGTAGTAATGGCCTTTTTAAGAAAGCAAAATATTTCCATTTTTCCATATCTGGACGACTGGCTCATAGTGGGTCAGTCTCCAGGCCAAGTCAAATCAGACCTGCAAGTCACCCAGCAAGTGCTCACTTCCCTGGGATTTCTTCTCAGTCTCCCCAGATCAGTTCTCAAACCAGTGCAGCTTCTTACCTTTATAGGGGCAGAGCTAGACACTGTCAAAGCAAGAGCCTTTCTTCCCCTGGAAAGGGCAAGAGTTCTTATAGAACTGGCTTCTTCCTTCAGCCTTCAGGTGTCCCAACCAGCAAAGCACTTCCTTCAGCTCTTGGGCCACATGGCAGCTTCTACAGCAGTGGTCCAAGGGGCAAGATTTCAGATGAGGGACATTCAGTTCCATCTGAGGGCCTTTTGGTCCCAAAGGAAGGACCCTCTTACCAAACTGATTCCATTGACTCGGACACTGATCCAAGCTCTTCAGTGGTGGCAGGATCAGGACAATTTAAGGCAAGGAGTCCCATTTGTCTCTCAGTCTCATTCGGTGGTTCTTACCACGGATGCTTCCCTTTTGGGGTGAGGAGCTCATCTGGGGGCTCTCGCAGCCCAAGGGCTGTGGTCCCCTCAGGAGTCCCTTCTCCATATCAATCTCCTGGAACGCAGGTCAGTTTTTCTGGCCCTGCAAGCCTTCTCTCAGTCTGTGCAGAACAAGGTGGTTCAGGTCAGAACAGACAACACCACTACCATGTGGTACATCAACAAGCAGGTAGGCACTCGGTCTACAGCCTTGTGCACGGAAGCCATGAAATTGTGGTCCCTGGCTTATTCCTTGCAGACCTCTCTGATAGCAGTCCACCTTCCAGGAAAGGACAATGTGCTGGCAGATGCACTGAGTAGGATCTCCAGGGCCATCACAAATGGTCCCTGGACCCCTGGTGTTGAAAGTGATTTTTCAAGGTGGGGCACTCCAGAGATGGATCTCTTTGCAGCCCCAGACAATCACCAGCTTCCTCTGTTTTGTTGCAGACCCCCCAGTCTTGGATTCAGTCCCTCTGGATGCTCTGATTTTGAATTGGGAAGGGAAATTTCTGTATGCCTTCCCTCCCTTTCCTCTGTTGTTCAGGGTTCTAGTCAAGGTAAGGTCACAGCCTTGCAAAGTGATTCTGATTGCTCCAGACTGGGCCAGACAGCCTTGGTACCATCTGTTGCTGTTTCTAGCAATCCATCTTCCTCGTCTCTTCCCAGGAATTACAACCTGTTATCCTCCTCTCAGGGGAGGATTTGGTACCCCAATCTTCGGTCTCTCAATCTCAAGGCATGGCTCTTGAAGAGTTAGAGTGTACAGATTTACATCTGTCTCCGGGGGTTCTGGATATTCTCAAAGCCTCTCAAAAGCCCTCCACCAGAAAGACTTATGACTCCAAATGGAAAAGATTCAGCATTTGGTGTTCCAAGAAGCATAACTCTCCAGACAGTGCTAAATTGCCTACAGTTCTGGATTATGTGGTCCATCTTAATGGCCTAGGCCTCAGACCAGCTACTCTCAAGGTCATTTGTCAGCTGTTTCTGCTTTTCTGTCAGTGGGGAAGCCTTCCCCACTATCATCTCATCCTGTGTTTTGCAAATGTTTTAAGGGATTGCTTCATACCAATCCTCCCTTCAGGGATCCTGCCCCTGCCTGGGACTTAAATATTTGCATTGCTCAACTTATGCAATCTCATTTAGAGCCTATGTCCTCAGCGGAGCTTAAGTACTTGACTTAGAAAACTGTGTTTTTGGTAGTCATTACCTCTGCCAGACATATCAGTGAATTGCAAGCCTTGTCAGTGGAACCTGATTTTCAGACAACATGAAGTCTTGCTGTATTCTGACAATTGCAGTTAGGTCCTGCCTTTCAATTGCCCCGGAGAGCATAGGGTTAACTTTTCTATGCATGGCATAGAATGTTCATTTCGAGCACGGTTGAAGCCTCTGCTTGTTGTTATTCGAACTGCAACCATCAGATTCTTTACTCCTCCTCACTGAACAGTCGCTCTAGAGATTTCTCCTGCTGCTCGGTTCAAAGTCTGTTGAAGTGTCGCTTTTCGGTCGGTTTTCTTCCGAAATTGTTGTTTCCGCTAGTCATTTCAAGTCTCTGTCTGTGGTACCGTGAGTACTAGATAGGTTTTGTTCTGTTTTCTGTGTGGAACTTGTAAACTTGTGGATCGGTTCGGCTGAACCGATCATTTTGAGGTAAACTTTGTACTTTACTTCGGTGTGTAGTTACCGGTCCGTATTGGTTCTAAAAAAACGGGTTTTAGTACGTTTTTTCCAAGACCCATGACACGGTCAGGAACCGATAGGGGAGTCTTGCCTGGCAGATTGCCGAAAAAAGGGCAAGTTTGGTTAGTTTGGCCATGTCTGAGAAACCCAAGAAAAAAACCGGGCCCACAGGGTTTCAACACTGCAATGTGTGTGGGGAGGTCTTTGCTAAGGCTGATCCCCACACCACCTGTGTTTGTCTGGGGTTTGACCACCTCGATTCAGACTGCCAAATTTGCAAAAACTTTCCCAAATCTACCCTGGAAAAAAGATTAGGTAGACTGAGGGAAAGGGAGGCCGAGAAGTCCGACGACCCGGATGGCCAGCCCGGTTCGGTTCCAGCTGAACCAGAAGGAGTGCCCTCTGACCAGGGCGATACTTCTTCGGGCAAAAGGAGAGCCAATTCCGAGGAATCGGTTCCAAGAAAAAGAAAAGACAAGTCGACCGGTTCGGATCTAGAATCTCATACTCCGACCGCCGATGAAATAGCCAAAGCAATTAGGATCATGGAATTGCTTCTATTGGTTCCGACTGAACCGGCACCATGTGGCAGGAGCTCAGTTTGGTCAGTTCCCCCGGTTCCAGATTATACCCTGGAAGAATTTTATGAACCGGAGTTTGAGGAGGAGGGAGAGTTTGAAGATGATTATGGTGATGGTGAATGTCTGGATGTGCCTATTGACCCGGACATCTCCCTAGACAGACCTTCAGGTGTTTCTCCTCCTAGGCTTTCTGAGTCCCCTTCACACTACATGTTTTACAGAAAGGTGGCCGATACCCTCCAGCTTCCTGTGGAAGAGGCAATAGAGGATCAGGAAGAGCCTGACTATGTAGAGATGATGGACATCCCAGAGTCCAGGAGACTGTCTATTCCCCATCACAAATCTTTTGGGAAACGGACACAAAAAATTCTCAAGTCTCCCAATTCCATACCTCCTGTGGACAGAAGAATGGACAAGAGGTATACTCTTTCAGGCTCAGATACAGAGTTCCTTTTTCAGCAATGCAGCCATGTCGGGGTTGTACAGGCTGCTGCCTGTGATAAGGCAAACATTCCCTTGGCATCACACACACCCGGACAAGGACTCCAGGAAGATTGATGCCATTGCAAAGAAGCAGTACATGACATCATCTCTAGGGCTCAGGCAGGATAATTATATGGCCTGTGCAGCCAGGTACTCCTCCCCAGCTTGCAAAGGAGCTGGAGCAGGTGGCTGCAGATGGGACTGAGGCTTTGAAAGTTCAGTTTCATGCTGCTGTGGACTCCAGTGATGTATCATCAGGAGTCATGGCTACATCTGTGGCTCTTCGGAGAATGCCTTGGCTCAGATGTACTAGCCTCTCACAGGATACCCAGGCTAAGGCCATGGATTTTTCTGTAGTTGGTAACTCTCTGTTTGGGGAGCAGACAGAGAATTACATGAAGAAAATGAATAAATACAGGACCACTTACAGGGAGTGCTCAGGCCAAGAAAAGGCAAGCAACTCCTCAAAGGCAGCAGTCCAGGGGCAAGGGCAGGCCTTTCCAAAGGCCTTTTTACCAAGCACAGGCCTCTTCTTCTTTTTCACAGAGGGGGTTCTTTAGAGGGAGAGGCAGAAGGGGGATGAGCAGGCCTGCATCCACCCCTCAGCCTAAAGCCCCTGCCAAGCAGACACCCTGATGGGTCTGCCGGCGATTCTCCTATACCAGTAGGGGGCAGGCTGGCTTACTTTGTCCAGGACTGGAAGTCTCTTACATCAGACAAGTGGGTCCTAGAAGTAGTAAGCCAGGGACTGGTTCTCAACTTCAAAAAATTTCCCAAGATGAGAGCCAGATCTTTTCCACCTGCAAATCTCTCAGAGACCCTTTCCCTAGAGGCAGAGATTTCTTCTCTCCTAGCTCACAGAGCTAGAGAGAGAGTTCCCACCCTCCACAGGGGCAAAGGATTGTACTCCAGGTACTTCCTAACCCCCAAGAAGACAGGAGAGTGGCGAACCATCCTGGACCTAAGATGTCTGAACAAACATCTTTTAAAGCCAAAGTTCAAAATGATAACTCTGGGAATTATCTTTCCCTTTCTCAGGCCAGGGGACTGGCTAGCCTCCCTGGACCTCAAAGATGCCTACTTTCACATTCCCATCCGGTGCTCCCATAGAAAGTACCTCAGGTTCAAGTTGCCCTCAGGCCACTATCAGTTCAGAGCAATGCCCTTTGGCCTAACATCAGCTCCAAGGGTCTTCACAAAGTGCCTGGCAGTAGTTGTTGCCTTCCTAAGAAGACAAAAGATTTCCATTTTCCCATACTTGGACGACTGGCTTATAGTAGGCTAGTCTCCAGACCAAGTCAAGTCACACCTGCAAGTGACCCAGCAAGTGCTCACTTCTTTAGGATTTCTTCTCAACCTACCAAAGTCAGTTCTCGAATCAGTGCAGCTCCTCACCTTCACAGGGGCAGAGCTGGATACGGTGAAAGCAAGAGCCTTCCTTCCCCTGGAAAGGGCTAGGACCCTCATGGAACTGGCCTCTTAATTCAGCCTTCAGGTGTCTCGACCAGCAAGGCATTTCCTTCAGCTACTGGGCCACATGGCAGCTTCTACAGCAGTGGTCCAGGGTGCAAGATTCCAAATGAGGGACATTCAGTTCCACTTAAGAGCTTTTTGGTCCCAGAGAAAGGATTCCCTTACCAAACTAATTCCAGTGACTCGAACTCTGTTCTAAGCCCTGCAGTGGTGGCAGGATCAGGACAATTTGAGGCAAGGGGTTCCATTTGCCATTCAGTCTCATTCAGGGGTCCTTACCACAGATGCAGGGTTTTAAATAATTGATTAGCGGTTTTTTTCTTGGAGCTATACTAACTGTACAGAAAGTATTTATATAGATTTTCTAGAAGTGCTGCGTCTATTAAACACAGTGAGGCAAGAGCTATGCATTTTCACAAAGATTTAGCACTTTTATGAGCAAAATGCTAATCAATTTTTAGAGTTAAATAAATCCCTGAGTTGCTTCCCTTCTGGGCTGGGGGGCCCTCAACACCCAGGGACTGTGGTTGCTTCAGGAATCTGTTCTACACATCAATCTCCTGGAACTCAGGGCAGTGTTTCTGGCACTGCAGGCTTTTTCCCAGTCAGTACAGAACAAGGTGGTTCAGGTCAGAACAGACACCACCACCATGTGGTACATCAACAAGCAAGGGGGCACTCTGTCTACGGCCTTGTGCACAGAAGCGATAAAGTTGTGGTCCCTGGCCTATTCCCTGCAAACCTCTCTGATAGCAGTTCACCTCCTAGGGAAGGACAATGTCCCAGCAGATGCACTGAGCAGAATATCCTAGGGCTATCATGAATGGGCCCTAGATCCTCTGGTGTCAAAAGTGATTTTCTCAAGATGGGGCACTCCAGAGATAGATCTTTTTGCAGCCCCAGACAATCACCAGCTTCTTCTTTTTTGTTGCAGACCCCCAGTCTTGGGCTCAGTCCCCCTGGATGCTCTGATCCTGAACTGGAAGGAAATTTCTGTATGCTTTTCCCCCCTTCCCTCTCCTGTTCAAAGTGCTGGTCAAGATAAGGTCACAACCATGCAAAGTGATTCTGATTGCTCCAGACTGGGCCAGGCAGTCATGGTATCCCTTGTTACTGTCCCTGGCAGTCCATCTTCACCTGTCTCTTCCCAGGAATTACAACCTGTTGACATCCTCTCAGTGGAGGATTTGGTACCCGAATCTTCAGTCTCTCAATCTCAAGACTTGGCTCTTGAATAATGGCCTAGGTCTCAGACCAGCTACTCTCAAGGTACACTTGGCAGCTGTTTCTGCTTTCAAACAACATGAAGTCTTGCTATATTATGACATATGCAGAGAGTCCCAACCTTCGAACTGCTCTGGATGTGAAAGAGTTAACTTTCCATGCCAGGCATGGAACGCTGAGCTCGAGCTCGGTTGAAAACTCTTGTCTGTTGTTCTTCAAACTCAGACTGTCAGATTCTTTACTCCGACTCACTGAGCAGTCGCTCCTGATTCATTTTGTCGGTTAAAGTATTATTTTCTCGGTTTTTTTGACCGAATTTAAACCGCAACCGGTCGGTTCAAGCTCTGTCTGTGGTATTTGTGAGTACTAGATAGGTTTTACGTTTATTCTTCTGTGTGGAACTTGTAAACGGTTTATCGGTTCGGTTTGAAACGATCAGGTTGTTTAAAATATATTAATCTGTCCTTTAGAGTGTGGTTACCGGTTCTTATCGGTTCTAAAAAAAACGGATTTTATTACGGTTTTTTCCACGACCCGTAACACGGTTGGGAACCGATAAAGGGGTCTTACCTGGCGGATTGCCATAAAGGGGTAAGTTCTGGTTAGGCTGGCATTATGTCTGAGAAACCCAAAAGAAAAACCGGGCCCACTGGGTTTCAACACTGCAGTGTCTGTGGGGAAGTCTTTGCTAAGGCTGACCCCCACACCACCTGTGTTTATTGTCTGGGGTTTGACCACCTCAATGCAGACTGCCAGATTTGCAAAAATTTTCCTGCAGCTACCCTGGAAAAGAGAGTTGGTAAGCTCAGGGAAAGGGAGGCCAAAAAGTCCGCTGACCCGGATGACCAGCCCGGTTCGGTTCTAACCGAACCGGAGGAAGTGCCCTCTGACCAGGGCAAGACTTCCTCGGGCACAAGGAGAGCCGACTCGGAGGAGTCGGTTCCAGCAAAAAGGACTAGGAAATCAGCTGTGTGGAGCCAAAACTTTCCTCCAACCGCTGAAGAAATAGCCGAGCGATTAAAATTGTCCAGTCGCTTTCCCTCGTTCCAACCGGAACCGCACCATCAGATAAGCTGCAGGTCTGCCGGGTTCCACCGGTTCAAGAGTACGATTTAGAGGAATTTTATGAACCTGGAGGAGGGGAAGAGGAGTATGAGGAGAGTGAATGTGGATTTGAAAGTCTGATGTGCCCATTGAACTGGACATCTCCCCAGACAGACCTTCAGGAGTGTCTTCTAGGCTTTCTGAGTCCCCTTCTCATTTTATGTTTTATAAAAAAGTGGCTGAAACCCTCCAGCTCCCTATGGAGGAAGCTGTGGATGATCAAGAGGAACCTGACTATGTGGAAATTATGGATATCCCAGAGTCTAGGAGACTGTCTATTCCTTTGCATAAATCTTTTGGGAAACGGACAGTAAAAATTCTAAAAACTCCTCACACTGTACCTCCTGTGGATAAGAGAAAGGACAAGAGCTACACATTGTCAGGCTCTGATACGAAGTTCCTTACACAGCAACGCAGCCATGTTGGGGTAGTGCAGGCTGCAGCCTGTGACAAGGCAAATATTCCCTTGGCTTCACACCCCCCTGACAAGGACTCCAGAAGGATTGATGCCATGGCAAAGAAACAGTGCACAGCAGCATCCTTGGGACTCAGACAGGCAAATTATATGGCTTATGTTGCTAGATACCAGAAATCCAGATGGGATACTGTTATGGCTCTAGCAAAACAGGTCATTGGCCAGCTTGCCAAGGAGCTGGAGCAGGTGGCTGCTGATGGTATTGAGGCATCTAAGCTGCAGTTCCATGCTGCAGTGGACTCTAATGATGTGTCATCAAGAGTCATGGCTACATCTGTGGCTCTTCGCAGAATGGCTTGGCTCAGATGTACTAGCCTGTCACAGGATACCCAGACTAAGGCCATGGATTTTCCTGTTGTGGGTAATTCTCTGTTTGGGGAGCAGACAGAGAATTACATGAAGAAAATGGATGAGTATAGGACCACCTATAGGAGTGCACAGGCCAAGGAAAGGCAGGCCACTCCTCGGGCAGGGGCAGGCCTTTTCATAGGCCTTTTTACCAAGCCCAGGCCTCCTCTTCAGCTTACGCCCAGAGGGGGTTCTTTAGAGGGAGAGGCAGACGGGGTACAAGCAGGCCTGCTTCCACCCCCCAGCCTAAAGCCCCTGCCAAACAGGCACCCTGATGGGGTGGCCAGGGCCGATTCTCAACTACCTGTAGGGGGCAGGCTGGCTTACTTTGTCCAGGACTGGAAGTCTCTAACATCAGACAAGTGGGTCCTGGAAGTAGTAAGCCAGGGACTGGTTCTCAGCTTCAAAAAATTTCCAAAGATGAGAACCAGATCCTTTCCACCTGCAAATCCATCAGAGGCACTTGCCCTAGAGGCAGAAGTCTCTTCCCTACTGGCTTTCAGAGCCGTGGAAAGGGTTCCACCCCTACACCTGGGCAAAGGATTGTACTCCAGGTACTTCCTTACCCCAAAAAAGACAGGAGAATGGCCGCCCATCCTGGATCTCAGATACTTAAACAAGCACCTTTAAAACCAAAATTCAAAATGGTGACTCTGGGAATTATTCTACCTCTCAAAGGCCAGGGACTGGCATAGTCCCTGGACCTCAAGGATGCCTACTTCCATATTCTCATCAGAAGCTCCCATCGAAAGTACCTCAGGTTCGAGCTGCCCTCAGGCCATTACCACTTCAGAGCAATGCCCTTTGGCCTCACCTCTGCTCCAAGGGTATTCACAAAATTCCTGGCAGTAGCAGTTGCTCACCAAGAAGGCAAAATTGCCATCTTCCTTACCTGACGACTGGCTCATAGTAGGCCAGTCTCCAGACCAAGTCAAGTTACATCTTCAGATAACTCAGCAACTGCTTACCTCTCTAGGTTTCCTTCTGAATCTTCCAAAGTCAGTTCTAGAGCCTGTCCAGCTCCTCACCTTCATAGGTGCAGAACTGAACACAGAGGAAGCCAGAGCCTTCCTTCCTTTGGACAGGGCATGGACCCTGGTCTCTCTGGCCTCCTCATTCACCCTGCAGATCTCTCGACCAGCAAGGCATTTTCTACAGCTCCTGGGGCACATGGCTGCTTCTACAGCAGTAGTGCAAGGAGCAAGATTTCAGATGAGGGACATCCAGTTCCATTTGAGAGCCTTTTGGTCTCAAAGAAAGGACCCTCTAACCAAGTTGATCACAGTAACTCGAACCCTGATCCAAGCCCTACAGTGGTGGCAGGATCAGAGCAATCCGAGACAAGGGGTTCCCTTTGTCACTCAGTCTCACTCTTTAATCCTTACTACAGATGCATCCTCTTGGGGTGGGAGCTCACATGGGCACTCACTACCCAGGGACTGTGGTCCCTCAGGAATCTCTGCCCACATCAACCTGTTGGAGCTCAGAGCAGTTTTTCTAGCACTTCAAGCTTTTTCCAAATCTGTTCAGAACAAAGTTGTACAGGTCAGAACAGACAACACCACTACAGTGTGGTACATCAACAAGCAAGGAGGCACTCGGTCTACGGCCTTGTGCAACGAAGCAATGAAGTTCTGGTCTCTGCCTTACTCCCTGAACACCTCCCTTACGGCAGTTTACCTCCCAGGCAAGGACAATGTCCTGGCAGATGCTCTCAGCAGAATTTCCCAGGGCCATCACGAATGGTCACTGGATCCCCTGGTCCTGGAGGTAATATTTGCCAGATGGGGCACCCGCAGATAGATCTTTAAACAACATGAAGTCTTGCTATATTATGAGAATTGCAGTGAGTCCCCATCTTTGAACTGCTCCGGAGGTGAAATAGTTAACTTTCCATGCAGGCATGGAACTCGGAGCGCAAGCTCGGTTGAAAACTCTGTCTGTTGTTCTTCAAACGCAAACTGTCAGATTCTTTACTCCGCCTCACTGAACAGTCGCTCCGGAGATTTCTCCTTCTGCTCGGTTCATTTTGTCAGTTTAAAAGTATTATTTTGTCGTTTTTTTCTATTGAAATTAAACCGCAACCGGTCGGTTCAAGCTCTGTCTGTGGTAATGTAAGTAATAGATTTAGTTTTTCTGTGTGGAACTTGTAATCATTATCTGTTCGGTTTGAACCGATCAGGTTGTTTTTAAAGCTATTAGTCCTTGTTTAGAGTGCGGTTCCCGGTTCTTATCGGTTCTAAAAAAACGGATTTCATTACGGTTTTTTCCATGACCCGTGACACGGTTGGGAACCGATAAGGGTGTCTTGCTTGGCGGATTGCCATAAACGGGCAAGTTTGGTTAGGCTGGCATTATGTCTGAGAAACCCAAAAGAAAAACCCGGTCCACTGGGTTTCAACACTGTAGTGTTTGTGGGGATGCCTTTGCCAAGGCTGACCCACACACCACATGTGTCTATTGTCTAGGGTTTGACCACCTCAGTGCAGACTGCCAGATTTGTAAGAATTTCCCTGCTGCCACCATAGAGAAGAGAGTTGGTAGGCTCAGGGAAAGGGAGGTCAAAAAGTCCGCTGACCCGGATGGCCAGCCCGGTTCGGCTCCAACCGATCCGAGGGAGTGCCCTCTGACCAGGGCGAGACTTCCTCAAGCAAACGAAGAGCCGGCTCTGAGGAGCTGGTTCCAGCAAAAAGGACTAGAAAGTCAGCTAGTGTAGAGCCAAAAGTTGTCTCGCCAACCGCTGAGGAGATAGCTAAAGCAATCCAAATTGTCCAGTCTCTTTCCCCGGTTCCGACCAGGCGCTCGGTTCAACCGGTTCCACCAGTTCAAGATTATGATTTTGAGGAATTTTATGAACCGGAGGAGGGGGAAGAGGAATACGAGGAGAGTGAATATGGGTTTGAAGATCTGGATGTGCCCGTTGAACCGGACATCTCTCCAGATAGACCTTTAGGGGTTTCTCCTCCCAGGCTTTCTGAGTCCCCTTCTCATTTCATGTTTTATAAAAAAGTTGCTGAAACTCTCCAGCTCCCTGTTGAGGAAGCTGTTTATGACCAAGAGGAGCCTGATTATGTAGAAATGATGGATATTCCAGAGTCTAGGAGACTGTCTATTCCTTTGCATAAATCCTTTCAGAAACAGACAGTAAAAATGTTAAAAACTCCTCACACTATACCTCCTGTAGATAAAAGGATGGACAAGAGGTATACTTTATCAGGCTCCGAAACTGATTTCCTCACTCAGCAATGCAGCCATGTGGGGGTAGTGCAGGCTGCAGCCTGTGACAAGGCTAATATTCCCCTAGCTTCACACCCTCCTGAAAAGGATTCCAGGAAGATTGATGCTATGGCAAAGAAACAGTACATGGCAGCATCTTTGGGACTCAGACAGGCAAATTATATGGCTTATGCTGCTAGGTACCAGAAATCCAGATGGGATACTGTGCTAGCTCTAGCAAAACAAGTCCCTGACCAGCTGGCCAGGGAGCTGGAACAGGTGGCTATGGATGGTATTGAGGCGTCCAAGGCGCAATTTCATGCTGCAGTGGACTCTAATGATGTTTCATCAAGAGTCATGGCTACATCTGTGGCACTTCGCAGAATGGCTTGGCTCAGATGTACTACCCTGTCTCAGGATACCCAGTCTAAGGCCATGGATTTTTCCTGTTAGGGAATTCTCTGTTTGGGGAGCAAACAGAGAATTACATGAAGAAATGGATGAATATAGGACCACCTATAGGAGTGCACAGGCCAAGGAAGGCAGGCCACTCCTCAAAAGCAGCTTCCAAGGGCAGGGCAGGCCTTTTCATAGGCCTTTACAAACCCAGGCTTCCTCTTCCGCCTATGCCCAGAGGGGTTCTTTAGAGGAGAGGCAGACAGGGGTACAAGCAGGCCTGCTTCCACCCCTCAGCCCAAAGCCCCTGCCAAGCAGGCACCCTGATGGGGTGGCCAGGGCCGATTTTTCTCTACCTGTAGGGGGCAGGCTGGCTTACTTTGTCCAGGACTGAAAGTCTTTAACGTCAGACAAGTGGGTCCTGGAAGTAGTAAGCCAGGGACTGGTTCTCAGCTTCAAAAAATTTCCAAAGCTGAGAACCAGATCCTTTCCACCTGCAACTCCATCAGAGGCACTTGCCCTAGAGGCAGAGGTCTCTACCTCCTAGCTCTCAGAGCCGTGGAAAGGTTCCTCCCACACCAGGGCAAAGGTTTGTACCCAGGTACTTCCTTACCCCAAAAGACAGGAGAATGGCGGCCCATCCTGGATCTCAGATACTTAAACAAGCACCTTTAAACCAAAGTTCAAAATGGTGACTTTGGAATTATCCTACCTCTCTAAGGCCAGGGACTGGCTAGCTTCCTGGACCTCAAGGTTGCCTACCCATATTCTCATCAGAAGCTCCCATCGAAGTACCTCAGGTTCGAGCTGCCCTCAGGCCACTACCAGTTCAGAGCAATGCCATTCGGCCTCACCTCTCTGCTCCAAGGGTATTCACCAAATGCCTTGCAGTAGCAGTTGCCTACCTAAGAAGGCAAAATTGCCATCTTCCCTTACCTGGACGATTGGCTCATAGTAGGCCAGTCTCCAGACCAGGTCAAGTTATCTTCAGTTAACGCAGCAACTGCTTACCTCCTTAGGTTTCTTCTGAATATCCCAAAGTCAGTTCTAGAACCTGTCCAGCTTCTTATCTTCATAGGCGCAGAACTGAACACACAGGAAGCCAGGGCCTTCCTTCCCTGGACAGGGCAAAGACCCTAGTCTCCCTGGCCTCCTCTTTCACCCTGCAGGTCTCCCGACCAGCAAGGCATTTTCTGCAGCTCCTAGGACACATGGCTGCTTCCACAGCAGTTGTGCAGGGAGCAAGATTTCAGATGAGGGACATCCAGTTCCATTTGAGAGCATTTTGGTCTCAAAGAAAGGATCCTCTTACCAAATTGATCCCAGTAACTCGAACCCTGATCCAAGCCCTACAGTGGTGACAAGATCAGAGCAACCTGAGACAAGGGGTTCCTTTTGTCACTCAGTCTCTCTCCTTAATCCTTACTACAGATGCATCCCTCTTGGGGTGGGGAGCTCACATGGGCGACCTCACCACCGAGGGTCTGTGGTCTCCCCAAGAATCTCTGCTCCACATCAACCTGTTGGAGCTCAGAGCAGTTTTTCTAGCACTTCAAGTTTTTCCAAATCTGTTCAGAACAAGATTGTACAGGTCAGAACAGACAACACCACTACAATGTGGTACATCAACAAAGAAGAGGCACTGACTCACGGCCTTGTGCAATCAAGCAATGAGTTCTGGTCTCTGGCCTACTCCCTGAACACATCCCTTACGGCAGTTCACCTCCCAGGCAAGGACAATGTCCTGGCAGATGCTCTCAGCAGGATCTCTCAGGGCCACCACGAGTGGTCTCTGGATTCCCTGGTCCTGGGAGTGGTATTTGCCAGATGGGGCACCCCGCAGATAGATCTTTTTGCAACCCCAGACAATCACCAACTTCCTCTTTTTTGCTGCAGGCCCCCAGTGTTGGGCTCAGTCCCTCTGGATGCCTTAGTCCTCAGTTGGGAAGGGAAGTTCCTCTATGCCTTCCCTCCCTTCCCTCTCCTGTTCAGAGTGGTAGTCAAGATCAGATCCCAATCCTGCAAAGTCGTTTTGATTGCTCCAGATTGGGCCAGACAACCCTGGTATCCACTCCTTCTGTCCTTAGCAGTTCATCCTCCCCTGTGCCTTCCCAGGAATCACAATCTGTTAACCTGTGCCCAGGGGAGGATTTGGTATCCGAATCTCAAATCTCTCAATCTCAAGGCCTAGTTCTTAAAGAGTTAGAGTTTGCTGATCTTCATCTTTCCAAAAGTGTTATGGATATATTGAAGGCCTCTAGGAAGCCTTCCACCAGGGACTACTTACTTTTCCAAATGGAAAAGGTTTTCCATATGGTGCTCGGAAAAGCATGTTTCCCCAGGTTCTGCTGATTTACCCACAGTCCTGGATTATATGGTCCATCTGAACACTTTGGGGCTGAGACCAGCTACCTTGAAGGTGCATTTGGCAGCTATGTCTGCTTTTATTTCAGCAGGTAAATCCTCCTCTTTTTCAGCTCAACCTGTATTTTCCAAGTTTTTAAGAGGTTGCTTCCACCAACCCTCCATTCAGAGATCCTGCCCCCGCCTGGGATCTTAATGTTTGCATTGCTCACCTTATGCAACCCCTTGATTGTCCTCAGCTGAGCTTAAGTACTTGACTTGGAAAACTGTGTTTCTAGTAGCCATTACCTCTGCCAGATGCATAAGTGAATTACAAGCGTTGTCAGTGGAGCCAGATTTTATCTGCTTTCACAGAGATAAGGTGGTCCTCCGGACTAACAGGAAGTTCCTACCTAAGGTGGTTTCTGATTTCCACCTTAATCAATCTATTTCTCTTCCAGTGTACTTTACTGACCATTCCTCCTCTGGTGAGAGGAGGCTGCACAGCCTAGATGTGAAGAGGCCCTTAGTTACTACATAGAGCGTACCAAAGGTACAGGTTTGACTCCTCAACTGTTCCTCACTTATGGCGAGGTTGGTAAAGGAAGCCAGCCACTAAAGATCCATTGCCAGGTGGATTGTCTCTTGTATCCAATTCTGCTAGAAGTTGGGTAGAGTTCCCCTCAGGCCTGAGGGCTCACTCTACCAGAGGTACAGCTGCTTCTCTGGCTGCTGCCAGAGACATTCCTATTCTAGAAATATGTCAAGCAGCTACCTGGAAAACAGTTCACACTTTGCAAGCACTACTCCCTGGACATCAGGCTAGGAGTGATGCTTGGTTTACACACTGTATGCTTCAGAGCCTATTCCCTAAGTAGGTTCTGTCCCTCCTCCATGGAGGTACTGCTGTGTAGTCTGCAATTGTCATAATATAGCAAGACTTCATGTTGTTTGAAGACAAAATTACTCACCTTAGTAATGTTGTTTCTTCTAATGAGTCTTGCTATATTATACCTCCTCCTGCTGCCTCTCAGAACCTCTGTTTTGGGATGTGGGTGGGCAGTACAGTGTTAGCACTTTTTGATGCCCACTTTGTTATTTTTTCACCCTACTTTTGGGTGAATTGGTGTTATGTTTTCATTTTTCGTCTCTGACTTGAGTCTTTGTTTGAGGCCAAAAATGAGGCGTTCTGTTGGTAGCCAGTTGGCTAGTGTGGGTTTACAGCTTCCACACAGAGCCTTTGTGAGTTTTAGCTCGTAAAGATCTGACAGTTTGCGTTTGAAGAACAACAGACAGAGTTTTCAACCGAGCTCGCTCTGAGTTCCATGCCTGCATGGAAGTTAACTATTTCACCTCGGAGCAGTTCAAGATGGGACTCACTGCAATTGTCATAATATAGCAAGACTCCATTAGAAGAAACAACATTGCTAAGGTGAGTAATTTTTTCTTTTGCAGCCCCAGACAATCACCAACTTCCCCTTTTTTGCTGCAGGCCCCCAGTGTTGGGCTCAGTCCCTCTGAATGCCTTAGTTCTCAATTGGGAAGGGAAGTTTCTCTATGCTTTCCCCCCTTCCCTCTCCTGTTCAAAGTGTTAGTCAAAATCAGATCTCAGTCCTGCAAAGTGATTCTGATTGCTCCAGATTGGGTCAGACAATCCTGGTATCCACTCCTACTGTCCTTAGCAGTCCGTCTTCCCCGGAATCCCAATCTGTTAACCTGTGCTCAGGGAAGGGTTTGTTACCCGAGCCTCAAATCTCTCAATCTCAAGGCCTGGCTCTTGAAGAGTTAGTTTGCTGATCTACACCTCTCCCAAGGTGTAATGGATATATTGAAGGTTTCTAGGAAGCCTTCCACTAGGGCTACTTACAATTCCAAATGGAAGAAGTTTTCCATATGGTGCTCTGAGAAGCACATTTCCCCAGAATCTGCTGATTTACCCACAGTCTTGGATTATATGGTCCATTTAAACACTTTGGGGCTGAGACCAGCTACCCTAAAGGTGCATTTGGCAGCTGTGTCTGCTTTTATTTCAGCAGGTAAACCCTCTTCTCTTTCAGCTCATCCTGTATTCTCTAAGTTTTTTAAGGGATTACTTCACACCAACCCTCCATTCAGGGACCCTGCCCCTGCCTGGGATCTTAATGTTTGATTTGCTCAGCTTATGCAACCTCCCTTGTCTTCAGCAGAGCTTAAGTATTTGACTTGGAAGACTGTGTTTCTGGTAGCCATCACTTCCGCCAGACGCATAAGTGAATTACAAGCTTTGTCAGTGGAGCCTGATTTTATCTCCTTTCATAGAGATAAGGTGGTCCTCAGGACTAACCAGAAGTTCTTGCCTAAGGTGGTTTCAGATTTCCACCTTAATCAATCTATATCTCTTCCACTGTAATTCACTGACCATTCCTCCTCTGGCGAGAGGAGGCTGCACAGCTTAGATGTGAGGAGAGCCCTTAGTTACTACATTGAGCGTAACAAGGGTCACAGGTTTGACTCCCTCCAGCTGTTCCTCACTTATGGTGAGGTTGGTAAAGGGAAACCTGCCACTAAAAGATCCATTGCCAGGTGGATTGTCTTTTGTATCCAATTCTGTTATGAAAAGCTGGGTAAGGTTCCTCCCTCGGGCCTGAGGGCCCACTCTACCAGAGGTACAGCTGCTGCCAGGGACATCCCCATTCTAGAAATTTGTCAAGCAGCTACCTGGAAAACAGTTCACACTTTTACCAAGCATTACTCTCTGGACATCCAGGCTACGAGTGATGCTCGGTTTGGCACAGCTGTGCTTCAGAGCCTATTTCCTAAGTAGGTTCTGTCTCTCCTCCATTGAGGTACTGCTGTGTAGTCTGCATATGCTATAATATAGCAAGACTTCATGTTGTTTGAAGAAAAATTACTCACCTTAGTAATGTTGTTTCTTCTAATGGAGTCTTGCTATATTATGACCTCCCCCCCTGCCTGCCCCTCTCAGAACCTCTGTTTTTTGGGATGTGGGTGGTCAGTGCAGTGTTGGCTCTTAGTAGATGCCTACCTTGTTATTTCACCCCTCCTTTTTTCGGGGTGAGTGGGTGTTGTGTTTTTCATTTTTTGGATCTCCTGACTTGAGTCTTTGTTTTGGGACCAAAAAATGTGTTCTTATATTTAGTAGCCAGTTGGCTAGTGTAGGTTTACAGCTTCCACACAGGACCTTAGTGAGTTTAGCTCGTAAAGATCTGACAGTTTGAGTTTGAAGAACAACAGACAGAGTTTTCGACCGAACTTGAGCTCAGCGTTCCATGCCTGGCATGGAAAGTTAACTCTTTCACCTCCGGAGCAGTTCGAAGGTTGGGACTCACTGCATATGTCACAATATAGCAAGTCTCCATTAGAAGAAACAACATTACTAAGGTGAGTAATTTTTTCTTCCTGTCCATAGGCAAGTCTTCCTCTATGTCATCCCATCCTGTATTCTGTAAGTTTTTCAAGGGATTGCTTCACACCAGTCCTCCCTTTAGGGATCCTGCTCCTGCTTGGGATCTTAATGTTTGCATTACTCAGCTTATGCAACCCCCTTTTGAGCCTTTGTACTCAGCAGAGCTTAAGTACTTGACTTGGAAAACTGTGTTTCTGGTAGCCATTACTTCTGCCAGACGTATCAGTGAATTGCAGGCCTTGTCAGTGGAATCTGATTTCATCTCTTTTCATAGAGATAAAGTTTTCCTTAGAACTAACAGAAAGTTCTTGCCTAAAGTGGTTTCAGATTTCTGCCTCACTCTATATTTCTCCCTGTTTTCTTCACTGATCATTCTTCCTCGGGAGAGAGGAGGCTACACTGTTTGGATGTTAAAAGAGCCCTTAGCTACTACATAGAGCGTACCAAGGGTCACAGGTTTGAATCCCTCCAGTTGTTCCTCACTTATGGAGAAGTTGGGAAGGGCACATCTGCCACTAAGAGATCTATTGCCAGGTGGATTGTTTCTTGTATTCAATTCCGCTATGAAAAACTGGGTAGAACTCCACCCTCAGGCCTGAGGGCTCATTCCACAAGAGGTACAGCTGCTTCCCTGGCTGATGCCAGGGATATCTCTCTCTCTCTTAGAAATTTGTCCAGCAGCCACCTGGAAAACAGTTCATACTTTTACCAAGCATTACTCTCTGGATATCCAGACTAGGAGTGATGCTCGGTTTGGCACAGCAGTACTTCAGAGCCAGTTTCCAAAATAGGTTCTGTCCTTCCTCCATGGAGGTACTGCTTGGTAGTCTGCAGTTGTCAGAATACAGCAAGACTTGATGTTGTTTGTAGAAAAAAATTACTCACCTTAGTAATTATGTTTCTTGTAGTGGAGTCTTGCTGTATTCTGACCTCCCCCTGCCTCCCCTCTCAGAACCTAGATTTTGGGATGTGGGTGGGCAGAAGCAGTGTTGACACCCTAGGGGTGCCCCTTTTACACCCTCTTTTTTCTTTGGGTGGAACGTTGTTTCATTTGATTGGTTTTGTTTTTGGATTTCCTGACTTGAGTCTTCCTTTGAGAACCAAAAACATTGTTTTTCTGCCAGTTGGATAGTTACAAATTTTACAGTTCCACATAGAACACCTAGTGAGTTTTTGCTCGTAAAGATCTGACAGTTGCAGTTCGAATAACAACAGGCAGAGACTTCAACCGAGCTTGAGATGAACATTCTATGCCATGCATAGAAAAGTTAACCCTATGTTCTCCGGGGTAGTTGAAAGGTAGGACCTAACCGCAATTGTCAGAATACTGTAAGACTCCACTAGAAGAAACATAATTACTAAGGTGAGTAATTTTTTTCTTATCTCCTTTCATAGAGATGAAGTGGTCCTTAGAACCAATAGGAGGTTCTTGCCCAATGTGTTTTCAGACTTCCACTTGAATCAGTCTGTGTCTCTCCCTGTCTTCTTCACTGATCATTCTTCCTAAGGAGAGAGGAGGCTACACAGTTTAGATGTTAAAAGAGCCCTTAGTTACTACATAGAGAGTACCAAGGGTCACAGGTTTGATTCCCCCAGTTGTTCCTCACTTATGGGGAAGTGGGAAAGGGTAAACCTGCTACCAAGAGAACTATTGCCAGGTGGATTGTGTCTTGTATACCATTCTGCTATGAGAAACTGGGAAAAATTCCACCCTCAGGCCTGAGGGCTCACTCTACAAGAGGTACAGCTGCTTCCCTGGCTGCTGCCAGGAAAATCCCTCTGTTAGAAATTTGTCAAGCAGCCACCCGGAAAACAGTCCATACCTTTACCAAGCATTACTCTCTGGATATCCAGGCTAGGAGTGATGCTCGGTTTGGCACAGCAGTACTTCAGAGCCTATTCCCAAAGTAGATTCTCTCCCTCCTCCTTGGAGGTACTGCTTGGTAGTCTGCAGATTGTTAGAATACAGCAAGACTTCATGTTGTTTGAAGAAAAAATTACTCACCTTAGTAATTGTGTTTCTTCCAATGGAGTCTTGCTGTATTCTGACCTCCCTTCCTGCCTCCCTTCTCAGAACCTGCTTTTGAGAAGTGGGTGGGCAGGTGCAGTGTTGCACCCCAGGGGTGTCTTTAGCACACCTTCCATGTCTCTGGGTGCTTTGCATTATAATCTTTATTTTAGATAGGTTTTGGGTTTCCCGACTTGAGTCTTCCTTTGGGAATCCAAAACTTTCTGTTGCCAGTTGGCTAGTTAAAAATGTTGCAGTTTCCACTTAGTATAGTTAGTGAGTGTTTGCTGGTAAGACTCTGACGGTTGGGTTTCAAAGTGCTGCAGACAGAGACCTCTAGCGAGCTCAAGCTCAACGTTGTATCCACTGCATAGAAAATTAACCCTATACTCCCTGGGGCAGTTTAAAGGCTGGAGCTAACTGCAGATTGTCAGAACACAGCAAGACTCCATTAGAAGAAACACAATTACTTAGGTGAGTCATTTTTTTCTTTCTGCCTTCGGTGGAGCTGACCCCCGCGATCTCCGACCGCTGTCACCTGCCCCCACCAACCCGGTTGTGTGTGCGGGCCACACTAACCCACAGAACCAGGGATGGGCTGACATTGCGCCGTGCTCTGGACAGGCGTCTTTCTCGGGTCCAGAAGTGCAGGGCGTGGCCATGAGCCACCAAAATTGCCCCCCGATGTTCCTCCATTAACTTTTCCCTTCAGAGCGTGGGCGTGCAGTGACGTCCGGGCACTACATGCCGCCGTCTGCCGTGCTCCACCCCATGTTGTCACCGCTCTGGTAGTGTCCCCAGTCATCACCAGGGGCCGCTACAGAGCAGTGAAACCCCGAATCCCTCCCTGGGATAGGAGAGCAGTCCTCCGGATGCTCGATCCTATCCCTCCCCTGCCGACCACTGGTGACCCGGGCTCGCGTTCTAACCCGGGTTACCAGAGTGGTGCGAGGTGTGACATCCAGCGCCTCAACCCTCAGAGCCACTGGGCCAGCGAGAGTGGGGGTTATTAATGGTACAGTGAGTGGGGGGCAGAATTAGGCTTGCGGGTGGTAAGGCATCGTGCGCCTCTGTATGACACCACACGTCTCCCACAAACACTTCATTAGGTCCGACATGAAATTACCCCCTCGATCAGACATAACCTCCTGCAGAAACCCAACACAGGAGAAAATCCTCAACAAAGCATCTGCCACCTTGTCTGCCTTCGTGGAGGACGGCGCAATGGCTTTGAGGTAGTGGGTAGCATAATCAGCAACTGTCAATATATACTTTTTCCCTGAGGAATTTGGGGTATTCAAAGGACCCACAATATCCATTCCAACCTTTTTGAAATGGCTCCTTCACAACTGGTAAGGGAATTGGGGCAGCCTTGGCTTTGCTTCTGGCCTTCCTATTTCCTAACACCAGTGACAGGATTTGCAGTATTCCTTTACCTGCTTGGTAATATTGTGCCAGTAAAAAATTGTGGGCTAAGCGCTGCGTAGTGCGAGCAGTGCCCAGATGTCCTGACGTGGGAATATCATGAGCTACCTTGATCAATAATCCACAATACTCCTGGAGAACAAGAAGTTGTCTGCACATCACCCCTTTGTCTGTCCTGCTGTCCTGTGTATATAACAGTTGATTGTCCCAATACACACTATGCTTTACATCTCCTCCCTGTATCCAAGCAGACTCTGCACAGGCCCTCAGCTTCTCTAAGCTAGGGTCTGTCCTTTGTCCTGCTGCTAAGTCTTCCCCCTTACCCACAGCATGGGGCATGTCCCATCAGTTCCCAGGCTGTGGTCCATAACTGTGGCAGTAGGGGACTCAGTATCACAACCTTCCCCTCTCCCCCGGGCTATGGGTCACCCCTCCCTCCTGAGAGCAACCTTCAGTAGCAGTTGGGTTAACTGCCACTAGGGGAAGTTCCATCCCACTGTTATCATCTTCTTTTACAAGAGCCACAGGTTGGCTGGCCTGTCTCCCAATCTCTCCTGTCTGAATTTCTGTGGGGTCCCAAAAATCACAGGAGCCCCTATTTTTTTGGCTCCGGGTCACAGCACAAACCACCCCCTGTAGAGCATCATTCTCCACAATAACATCCATAATGAGTTTTTCAGCTACAGCCACCTTCCTTACCCTTTCGCCTGCATCTCCCCAATCCAGGGTAACACTGGCCAATGAATAAGTTTTCCTTTTCCCTGTGTAATCCCTCACAGAGACAAACTGATTTGGCAGTATTTGTTCAGCCCCCACCAAATCCCCTTTTACCAAGGTAAGAGATGCTCCTGTATCTCTTAGCCCTCTAGTCTGTACCCCATTCACCGCAACTGGATGAATGTGCCCCCGTCATATTGTCAGGGATAGCATTGAAGATGCAGTGGGCATTTGTCTCAGTTTTCACAGGCCCTTTTACTTTTTGGGCTTTCTTAGGACACTGCCTAGAAAGATGGCCTGGCTTCTTACAATACCAGCATTCATCATTTTTCTTGTCCCCAAACTCCCTTTTGGGCACCTGGGATTCCCTTCTTTTTCCAGGGGCCCTGTGGTTTTTGGTTTTCCGAAATGCCCACTTTTCCCTTTCACCCATGAATTCCACTTGGGAGCAGCCCTGCTTCAAGCATAGCGATCTGCCAGCTCTGCAGCCTCTTTGGCAGTCTTAGGATCGCTGTCCTCTAGCCAAAGCTTTGTCAGGTGAGCAAATCCAATAAAACCATTCCTAGCAATACCACTCCTTCAATAGCTTCAACAGAATCTGCTTTCACCCCCTCCCACCAACGCTTTAAATATTGATGCGGTTTAGTGGCTAATTCCTCAAAGCTAATTTCTGGCCCCTTTTAGAGTTTCTGGAACTTTGCTCTGTGTGCATCAGGGTTCAGATCATATTTTTTTAATAAAGCAGTTTTTAACTTATTAAAATCTTTACTGTCAGCATTGTCCATCTGCCCTAGTGTCGCCCTCCCCTGGCCAGTAAGCATTGAAAACAGTTGAAAACTCCAGCTGTCTTTGGGCTGATTGGCCTGGATATAGACCTTTTCAGATGAATTCAAAAACATGTCCATATCCTCCCCCTCCTTAAACTCCACCATTAATTTTGAATTTAATTTGTACCTAAGTCCTGGAGTTTCAGAACCAACCCCACCACTTAACTGCTCACATGTTGTTGGGGTGCCTGTGTGCCATGTGGGTGCAACACCCACATGGCATATAGGCACCTTTAGTAAAACAATAACACCTGGTATAGTAAATACAGAGATTTTAATGTGTCTGTACATATGGGCAACGGACAGGAAGAGGCAAAACCACGTCGTCATCTCGCAGATTGTCCCAGTGTGATCTCCCAAGGGGCTATGCTGCGGTTGTCAGTATGCCAACTCCCCCCCCCCCCGGGAGATGTAATTTTACGAGCGTTGAGGTACTCTATTTAGTTGATAAATATTGGGACTCATGGGGGAAAGGGGTGCTCGAGCAACAGTGGCTCAAGCTCTCTTCCCAGTAGCTGTCCTTTAAATGAATTTTTGAGGAAAATGAAAACTTTACAATAGAAAAATGCTCTTATGTTTTTTACTTTAACATAAATTTTGGAAATAAGGATCTATGTATTTTTGCCATGATAGAAAAAAAAATAATTCTCAGGCATTAGATTGATGATTTTATACCTATACGTATTAAGTGAGAATTAAAATTTGCTGAACTTTTGAGAATTGAAAAACTGTCTTGTAATATAAAAAATTGAATCACAATAACAGAAAGAGTTTTTTTTAAATGTATTTACAATATGTTGAATGGCACAGGCACACTGATGCGGAGCTTATTTCCAAGTGTAAACTGGATGAGAGAGGGGAGTTGCAGTAGGAGTGGAGTACAGCAAGAAATGTGCAAAACAAAAATAAAGTACAGATAATGGGCTGGATTTTCAAAGGCTTTAGATTGCCGCAAGCCCCTGGTGTGCCAAAGATATGGCACACCAGGCATGCAGTGATCTTAACAGGATTTTGCATCCCGTGCAGCAACTGACGCAAATTAGAACATCTTTTTGTGATCTAGTTTGTATCAATCTTGAGATCCATTTTTACGGAGCTTGTGCCACAGATTTGGCACAAGCTGTCGTAAATCAGGGAAACTGTTGCAACTGCACCCAACCTTCAAAAACCATGTGCAGTTGCGGCAAAAGGGATTGGCGCTCTGGCAGTTTGAAAGTGTTGTGGTGCAGGGCTTGACACAAGCCCTCACCACCCTTTGAAAATCCAGCCCAATATAAAAATTGTTGGTTCAGTGCAAATGAAAACTGAGGTGTGGCTAGTATACAAACTGTAGATAGGTACAAGTGCAGATAAGATATAATGTAGCTAATACATAGATGTATAGAATTTGTCGGCATATAGGGCCTGTCTGGCCCATCTAGTCTGCCTATTTTTTCTACCTTTAATTTATGTTGCAGACTATAGTTGATCTGCAACTTTCCTACTCTTACCTTTTTCTAGGGTTCCCTTGTGTGTGTCCCATGCATTTTTTAATTCTTCCACCGTTTTTGTCCATACCACCCCTGCAGGGAAGCTGTTCCAAGTATACAGTGATCATCTGTCCCTACATGTACTTGTATTACTGCTGGATATGCACTTTTGTACAATTTACTAATGTCCACCTTGCTGCCTCTCTTTGGGGCCTGGGTTGTAGCTGAAATCGGTCCTTATGGATCAGTCCGCCTACCTGGTTATCAGAAACATAAATACAATCTACAGAATTATTAAAGAGGCAAGCACTGTATTTACGGTAATGTGCAGAAGCAGCTCTGTTTGGGCAGAAGGGGTAATGATAGTAGGCAAGGGAAACAATAAAGGGCAAGGGGCCATGTTGCAGGAGAAGATATTGGTAGAGTTTGCAGAGGAATCCTTCAGAGGCAAGGGAGGAAGATAAGGATTGTAAACTGAGGGAGATTGCTCCAAAAGAGGATGAGGCAATGGCAGACTGCTTATAGATTTTACAGGAAGAGATAAAAAGAAGTGGGAGTCAGAAGAACTGAGAGAGTAAGAGGAAGGGAGAGAGGAAGGGGGAAAGAGGAGCGGTAACATTGACGTGAGTTGAAGCAGTATTTTAAGAGCATAGAGGGAAAAGGCTCAGGGTCTTTGGGAGGGGAAAGAGATTTCAAACAACATGAAGTCTTGCTATATTATAGACATTAGCAGTTTGATCCAGCTCTAGAACTGCCCCGGAGTGAAATGGTTAAAACCATTCCAAAATAGAATTTTGGCACGAGAGCAGCTCTATCTGTGTCATTTCAAACTTGAACTGTTAGATTCTTTACTCCGCCTCAGTGAACAGTCGCTCCGGAGATTTCTCCTTCTGCTCGGTTCATTTCTCGGTTTAAAGAGTGTTTTCTCGGTTGGATTTAACTGAGAATAGTTTTATTTTAACCACAAAACCATTCGGTTCAAGCTCTATCTGTGGTAACCGTAAGTAAACGAGGGTTTTGTCTGTGTGGAACTTGTAAGTTATCGGTTCGGTTTTGAACCGATCAGTGGGTTTAAAACTCATTTAAAACTAAAAATTGCTATTTTAGAGTGCGGTTCCCGGTTCTTATCGGTTCTAAAAAAAACAGATTTATTACGGTTTTTTCCAATACCCGTGACACGGTTAGAACCGATAAGGTGTCTTGCCTGGCACTGCCGTTAAAAGGGCAAGTTTTTGGTTAGGCTGGCATTATGTCTGAGAAACCCAAAAGAAAAACCAGGCCCACTGGGTTTCAACGCTGTGATGTTTGTGGAGAAGTCTTTGCCAAGGCTGACCCACACACCACATGTGTTATTGTCTGGGGTTTGACCACCTCCAGTCAGACTGCCAGGTATGTAAGAATTTCCCTGCAGCCACCCTGGAAAAGAAATTGGGCAGGCTCAGGGAACGAGAGGCCAAAAAGTCCGCTGATCCGGATGGCCAGCCCGGTTCGGTGCCAACCGAACCAGAGGGAGTGCCCTCTGACCAGGGCCAGACTTCCTCGGCAAAGAAAAGCTGGTTCTGAGGAACCAATTCCAGTAAAGAAAACAAGAAAATCAGCAGGTCTGGAGTCCAAAATTCTTCTCCAACTGCTGCAGAGATAGCAAAGCCATACAAATTGTCCAGTCACTGTCTCAGGGTCCGTCCGTATCACCACTATCTGGTAAAAGGTCGGTTCGTCCGGTCCCAGTGGTTCAGGATTATGATATTGAGGAATTTTATGAACCAGAGGAGGGGAGGAGGATTATGAACAGTATGAATGTGGCTGGGAAGGTCTGGGTGTGCCCATTGAACCGACATCTCCCCAGACAGACCTTTAGAATCTCCCCCTATGCTGTCTGAGTCCCCATCTCATTTTATGTTTTATAAAAAAGTTGCTGAAACCCTCCAGCTTCCTTTAGAAGAGGCTGTGGATGAGCAAGAGAAGCCTGATTTTGTAGAAATGATGGATATTTCAGAGTCTAGGAGATTGTCTATTCCTTTACATAAGTCTTTTAGGAAACAAGCAATTAAAATTTTAAAAGCTCCTAATTCTGTGCCTCCTGTAGATAAAAAGATGGACAGAAGGTATACATTGTCAGGCCCTGATACAGAATTTCTTTCTCAGCAATGCAGTCATGTTGGGGTAGTTCAGGCTGCTGCCTGTGATAAAGCTAATATTCCCTTGGCTTCACATCCTCCTGACAAGGATTCCAGGAAGATTGATGCCATGGCAAAAAAACAGTATATGGCAGCCTCTCTGGGACTCAGGCAAGCAAATTATATGGCTTATGTAGCTAGGTATCAGAAATCTAGATGGGATACTGTTATGCAATTAGCCAAGCAGGCCCATGGCCAGCTGGCTAGTGAACTAGAACAGGTGGCTGCTGATGGCATTGAAGCCTCTAAGGTTCAGTTTCATGCTGCTGTGGATGTTAATGATGTTTCTCTAGGGTCATGGGCCACATCTGTAGTCAGAGGCTGGCCTGGCTCAGGTGTACTAGTTTGTCACAGGATACCCAGACTAAGGCTGTGGATTTTCCTGTGGTGGGAAATTCTGTTTGGAGAGCAGACAGAGAATTACATGAAGAAGATGGATGAATATAGGACTACTTACAAGAGTGCCCTAGGCTAAGGAGCGGCAAGCCACCCTCAAAGGCATGCCCCCCAGGGGTAGGGGTAGGCCTTTTCACAGGCCTTTCTACCAGACTCAGTCCTCCTCTGCCTATGCTCAGAGGGGCTTCTTCATAGGCAGGGCAGATGAGGGGTGGGCAGACCTGCTCCCACCCCAGCCTAAAGCTCCATGAAACAGGCACCCTGATGGGGTGCCCAGGGCCAGATTCTCCTGTACCAGTGGGGGCAGGCTGGCTTACTTCAGTCAGAATTGGGCTTCTTTAACCTCAGACAAGTGGGTTCTGGAAGTAGTAAGCCAGGGTCTGGTTCTCAGCTTCAAAAAGTTTCCCAAGTTGAGAAGCAGACTTTTTCTACCTGCAAGTGCTTCAGAGACCCTCACTCTGGAAACAGAGGTCTCATCCCTGTTAGCTCTCAGAGCAGTAGAAAGGGTTCCTCCCCTGCATCAGGGCAGGGGTCTGTATTCAGATACTTCCTTACCCCCAAAAAGACAGGAGAATGGCGGCCCATTTTAGATCTCAGATATCTGAACAAGCATCTTTTGAAACCAAAGTTCAAAATGGTAACTCTGGCAATGATTTTACCTTCCTAAGGCCAGGGGACTGGCTAGCCTCCTGGACCTCAAGGATGCCTATTTCCATGTCCTAATCAGAAGATCCCATCGAAAGTACCTCAGATTCGAACTGCCCTCAGGTCATTACCAGTTCAGAGCAATGCCCTTCGGCCTTACCTGTGCTCCAAGGGTATTCACAGAGTGTCTAGCAGTGGCAGTGGCTCACTTAAGGAGGCAGAGGATTGCTGTTTTTCCCTATCTAGACAACTGGCTCATTGTAGGCCAGTCCCCAGAACAGGTAAAATCTCACCTGCAGGTCACCCAGCAACTTCTCCCTCCTGGGTTTCTGCTAAACCTACTAAAGTCGGTTCTGAACCAGTCCAGGTACTCACCTTTATAGGGGCAGAATTGGACAAAAGCTAGCTAGAGCCTTTCTTCCCCAGAAAGGGTAAGGAATTTAGTGGCTCTGGCCTCTTCCTTCACTCTGCAGGTCTCTCGACGAGCAAGACACTTTCTGCAGCTCCTGGGGCACATGGCTGCATCCACAGCTGTTGTGCAGGAGCCAGATTTCAGATGAGAGACATTCAGTTTCACTTGAGAACCTTTTGTCTCAGAGAAGAGACCCCTTTCCAAGTTGGTCCCAGTGACTCGAACCTTGATCCTAGCTCTCCAGTGGTGGCAGGATCAGAGCAATCTAAGAGCGGGGTCCCCTTCATTTCCCTTCTCACGACTTGACTCTCACTACAGATGCTTCCCTTCTGGGCTGGGAGTCACATGGGCGACCTTTCCACTCAGGGAGTTTGGTCCCCAGGAATCTCTGTTCCACATCAATTTGCTGGAACTCAGAGCTGTCTTTAGCTCTTCAAGCTTTTCTGCATCTGTCCACGACAAGGTGATACAAGTCAGAACAGACAACACCACAACAATGTGGTACATCAACAACAGGGGCACCTGGTCTTCGGCCTTGTGCACCGAGGCAATGAAGTTGTGGTCTCTGGCCTATTCCCTGAACACTTCCCTCATAGCAGTTCATCTTCCAGGAAGGATAATGTCCTAGCGGATGCCCTCAGCAGGATTTCCCAGGGCCATCACGAATGGTCCCTGGATCCTCAAGTGCTGGGGATAGTTTTTGCCAGGTGGGCATCCTCAATAGATCTTTTGCAGCCCCGGACAATCACAAACTTCCTCTGTTCTGTTGCAGGCCTCCAGTGCTGGGCTCAGTTCCCTGGATGCCTTCTTCTGGATTGGGAGGAAGTTCCTCTATGCTTTCCCCCTTTCCTCTCCTATTCAAAATACTAGTCAAAATCAGATCTCAGCCTTGCAGGGTGATTCTGATTGCCCGGATTGGGCCAGGCAGCCCTGGTACCCACTCCTTCTGTCTCTGACAGTCCATCTTCCCTGTGCCTCCCCAGGAATCACAATCTGTTGACTTGTGCCCAGGGAAGGGTTTGGTATCCGGACCTCAATCCTCAACCTCAAGGCCTGGCTCTTGAGGAGTTAGAGTTTGCTGATTTACACCTCTCTCAGGGTGTTCTTGAGATCCTAAAGGCTTCTAGAGCCTTCCACTAGGGTTACTTATAGTTCTAAATGGAAAAGGTTTCCATTTGGTGTGCTGGGAAAATATTTCCCAGAATCTGCTGAATTGCCCATTTTGTTAGATTACATGGTACATCTTAATTCCTTGGGTCTCAGACCAGCTACCCTGAGAGTTCATTTGGCAGCTGTATCTGCTTTTGTGTCAGCAGGAAAGTCATCCCCTTTTCTCTCATCCTGTGTTTTCCAAGTTTTTAAGGGATTACTCCATACTAATCCTCCTTTCGAACCGCCCCTGCTTGGGACCTTAATGTTTGCATTGCCCAGTTAATGCAACCCCTTTGAACCTCTGTCTTCTGCAGAGCTTAAGTACCTAACTTGGAAAACTGTTTTTCTAGTGGCTATCACTTCTGCCAGACGCTGTAGTGAATTGCAAGCCTTGTCAGTGGAGACTGACTTTATTTCTTTCCACAGGGATAAGGTAGTCCTTAGGACTAATAGGAAGTTTTGCCTAAGGTGGTTTCAGATTTCCATCTTAATCAATCTATCTCCTTCCAGTATTTTTCACTGATCACTCCTCTTCTGGTGAGAGGAGGTTGCACAGCCTGGATGTTAAGAGAGCTCTTAGTTATTACATAGAGCATACCAAAGGTCACAGGTTCGAATCCCTCCAACTTTTCCTTACCTATGGTGAAGTTGGGAAAGGCAAACCTGCCACTAAGAGATCAATAGCCAGATGGATTGTCTCTTGTATCCAATTTTGTTATCAGAAAGTGGGCAGAGCCCCTGGTTTGAGGGCTCATTCTACCAGGGGTACAGCTGCGTCTCTAGCTGCTGCCAGAGACATTCCTTTATTAGAGATTTGCCAGGCTGCTACTTGGAAAGCGGTACACTTTTTACCAAGCATTTACTCCCTGGATGTCAGGCCAGGGAGAGATGCAGTTGGCACAGCTGTTCTTCAGAGTCTATTCCGTAGTAGGTTCTGCCCTCCTCCATGGAGGTACTGCTGTGTATTCTGCTAATGTCTATAATATAGCAAGACTTCATGTTGTTTGAAGAAAAATTACTCACCTTAGTAATGTTGTTTCTTCTAATGGAGTCTTGCTATATTATAGACCTCCCAACCTGCCCTCTCAGAACCTCTACTTGGTGGGGTGCGGGCAACTTAGTGTGGGCACTACTTATGTCCTGTTAGCATTTTGTCCCTTTGGGACTTTGGGGGTGTATGTACGGTGTGTGTTTCATTATACTTATGTTCCATTTTCATATTATTAGAATGGTGTTAGTATTTCTGGTCCCCTGACTTGAGTCTTGGGTGTTGGGACCATCAATGGTTGTTATTATTTAGGTAGCCATTTGGCTAGTGTAGGTTACAGCTTCCACACAGACCTTAGTGAGTTTGGCTCGTAAAGATCTGACGGTTCAAGTTTGAAATGACACAGATAGAGCTGCTCTCGTGCCAAAATTCTATTTTGGAATGGTTTTAACCATTTCACTCCGGGGCAGTTCTAGAGCTGGATCAAACTGCTAATGTCTATAATATAGCAAGACTCCATTAGAAGAAACAACATCACTAAGGTGAGTAATTTTTTCATATGTACTATAGCTGATTGCATTCTCCCGGGTAGTACCTGAAAATAGGCATTCCTATGCCTAGTGTACTTACCCAGTTAACAAAAGCAAATACACGAATATATAAATATGGTGAGGGCAGTTAAGGGAGAAGTGGCAGAAAAAGTGTAAAGGAGGGTTCAGCCTAGCCAGGGTGGATTTAGTAGTGGCACTGTACACCACATCATCGTAGCTGAACATCTTAAGGACAGTCTTTCAGCAGACCATGAGTGAAAGGTAGTATGTGCTTTTGGAACAGTGCCCCAAATTTGGAGAGAAACTTTTTATGGAAGAAATTACTGTGGGAGGAGAAATCATGGTTTCAATCCAGACACACCAACATACTTAAAGTGGGAGATTTCTTTAAGGAAGGAAACGTGCAGGGTTCTGAAAATAGGGCCTTTATGAAGTCTAGCGCTTGGTGCCAAAGTTCATGGAGGTTGTTTTCCTGGTATTAAGAGTAGATTTGAGCATAAGCGATATGGTATATTGTCTAGGTCACGCTGCTGCATAACACTTTTTTGTTTATATAATGTATTTACCCAGGATTGTCCTACTGAGCTGAAACATAATTTTTCCTGTGGGGTCCTGTTTCTACCCATTTCCTCAGCTAGGTAGACTGAAGCACTGGGAGGTTAAGTAACTTGTCCAAGGTTACATCGTGAGTATTTGGTCTAGCAAGGGTTGAACCTATGATCTCCTGGTTCTCAAGCTGGTGTTCTAATCGCTAGACCACACTGCTTCTTTAACCACTTCCAGTAAGGGAGCTGAGATGCCTGAGGCAAAATACAGTACCATCTTGAATGTGAGGAGAGGCCATTTACTGTAGAAAGATGAAGAACAGCACTGGTGTAGCACGGAACCTGAACAGAATGGGGGAAGAGCAATAGTGCATCTCCTACTTGGAGCACCTTGCTCTAGAGACTAGGGGCTGCAGCTAGTCCCTATCTGGGGCAGGCCTGCATCTTGCTTGGTGATAGGGTGATCTGTAGGGGGTCTGCTATCCCTCTACCAGGAGCAGATAGCAGTGTTGTTTGTGGGTCACAGTTACTCCCTATCTAGAGTCAACCTATAGGGAAATCAGCAGGCAGGTAACTAGTTAGCGGGTTTTTAATGTATACCCAAGACCAAGTAGGCATTTAGGTAGTTGAGGAGGTAAATCAGTAAGCTAACCACTGCTGAAAGCTTTGAGAAGAAAAAGGAGATAGCTAAGCACAGAAATAGAGAAGGGCTGTTACGTTACTGTGTGGAGAGTGGGTATGCAGTGGGGACAGAGTGAAGTTTATAGAGTGGTGGGGTGCAGGGGGTGTGGGGCAGCAGTGTTTCTGGGAACTGTCTGGGAGGTGGGGGGAATGCCTGGTTTGTTGTCATTAATTAACTGAGAGCAGAGGTATGGCAGCTGAGACAAGAGATAGGTAACTAGTGGAGGGGGATTCGTAGGATAATGATTGAAGGGACAGAGAGGCTGCAGGGCTTAGAGTCAGGTAAGGGAGAGTGGGTGGGAGTGGTTCCAAGTTAGGGGAGCCAAATGGGGGGGAGGGTAGGAAGGAACAGGAGATTAGGCAGGTCCCCTGGGTCCCCCCCTCTCCCAGCAAGAGAGGAGGCCTAGGGAGGGGGAGTGGATAACAGTAAGAAGGAAAGTAAGGCAGGAAGGGAAGGAGGTCCTGTGGGAGCATCTCCAGGATTGCCTGTGCAGAACAGATTCCTTCCACTGGACCAGTGGGAACAGGGGGAAAAGGGCAGCAAGAGGGGAAGAGTTGGAGGTCATAGATGTGGGACGTCAAGGTAAATAAGGAGAAGGGGGTGGTGGGCATGGAAGAATGAGGGGATAGGCAAGAGGCAGACTCGGGGGAACAAAAATGAAAGGGGGTGTGCCAGAGATGAGAGAGGTTCAGGTGGAGGGGATAGTGGGTGTAGGGGTTAGGAGGTGTACAGAAAGGTCAGGAGGGAAAGGGAGTTGGGAGTGGGCAGCAATATGGTCAGGAGGGAGGGCCCAGGATTTTGGGGGGGGGCGCGTGTGAGATTCGATAGTGAAGGAGGTGAGATGGGGGGAAGAGGCAAACCATAAGAGGATAGAATGCAGAGGATAGGACCTTCAGTAGCACAGTGCATGGGACAGGGAGGAGGGAAACCTCACATTATAATACACTTGGGTATGAATGACCTTGCAGGATATGAGGTAGGGGTAGTGTAAGAGAGGTTCAAGGAGTTGTGGAGAATCAGCACAGTGGAAGAGAAGTCAGATGGCTAGTATGGCAAAGAAGGCAAGGATTGCCAAATTTAACGAATGGCTTAGAGGGTGGTGTGAGGCGAAAGGGTATGGGTGCATTGGTGGTTGGGGAAGGACATATGGGTCAAGGACCTGTATGCACCAGACAGGTTGCACCTAAGTAGAAAGGGCACAAGGGTCCTGAAGGGTATGCTGTAGGACTTTGCACAGCACCCTTCATAACCTGGTGGATGAGGCCAATAGGCATCCCCCCCCAAATCAGGACAGCAGGAGGTGGAGAGGGAATGATGGGGGAAGAAAGGAGGGGCCAGGTGGAAGAAGGGGGAGGAAGGGAATAGGTCAGGAATAAGAGGGGTCCAGAGTCGCGGTGGAGGGTAGTGTCTGTTAATGCCAAAAGTCTGGAGAACAAAATGGCAGAACTGCAGCCATTGTTTCCCCCCCCCAACTATTTTTCCCTCCGGTCACGGCTCGTGGAACCTCTCTCAGGCATGCTGTCTGGTTCCTGCCCGACTGAGGCCCCTCCATACTGTGCCTTCTCTCCCCCACCTTCCTGCAGCCGGCACCCCTGGTTTAACTTGCCTGGGGTGGGTCGCCCCGCCTCTTGGGCGCTCTTGCACATCAGGTAAGGGCCCAGGGGGAGGACCTGGAAGGCCAATCGGAGAGAGCCTGGTGGTGGGCATGAGGGACAGGTGCTGTCGCCTGTCCCACAACCCAGTGTTTTACCTGTTTTGTGCTGTCCCTCCTGTACGTGGTGCACCCCCAGTGCTCTGGTGCGTGGCAACCCTGCTTGTGTCGGCCACGCTAGTTATGTGCCGCCCAGCTTGCTGCAATGCACCCGGTCTCCAACGGAAGTCGCTGGCACACCGGGTCGTCCCCCCTTGCAAGGGTACTCATCCTCGATCCTACCCCTGCCAATCCCCGGTGCCCTGAGTTCGCTCCCGAATCCGGGTCACCGGTATAGCGTGAGGTGTGGCGTCCAGCACCTCAGCCTTCAGCGCCACCAGGCCGCTGCAGTCACTGTTGACCAAGAAAGAGGTGGACATTGCTACCATCACAGAGACTAGGGCCACACAAAACCATGTCTGGGACCTAGTAGTTCCCAGGTATAAAATGTACAGAAAGGATAGGGGGATGGGAAGAGGAGGGGAGTGATGCTGTATGTGAAGGAGACAATAACGTTTAACAAAAAGAAAGAGGAAAAGGGCAAGACTGAAGCATTATGGGTACAGGTTCAATCCACTAAAGGGAGAAAACTAAAGATGGGGTGGTCTACATTTCGCTTTCCCAGGATGAGGAATTGGATAGGGTATTGGGGTCCCAAATCATAGCTGTATCCAGCAGGGGGGAAGTAGTAATAATGGGGAATTTCATTCTAACTGGGTGGACTTGAAAAATCCCTGCTACCTCCTACACTAGGGAACAAGTACTACTAGATGCTTTCCTGACTCAGTGTCTTGGAGCCCACTGGGGAGAGGGCCTTCCTGGATCTGGTCCTGTCCAGCTATGCATATGTTTAGGATCTGAAGGTGGATGCTTCGATTGCAGGAAGTAACCACCACATGGTGTGTGGTTCCATCTGGACATGGGCAGGAGGATGGTCAGGAACAAGATGAGGGTCTAGGACTTTCTAAGGGTCGACTTCGGTACGATGGGAGTAGTTCTGAAAGGGCATCTTGTTGGTATCAGAGTGGGGATGGATGTGGAGTGGAAATGGCCCATAGTAAAGAAGGATTGATAAAGGCCACTGGTGAGTGTGTCAGAATCAAAAGTAAGAAATCTAAGGCCAAAAAGCCCATCTGGTTTGGCAAGAACGTGGGAAAAGCGGTAGGGACAAGAGGGTACAAGCATACTCAGAAGGATTAGGATAGGGTAGACTACGCTGCTATGTCAAAAGGCAAGCAGAGTGGTAAGGGAAGCAAAGGCCATGAGTGAGGTACAGCTAGCTCAGAGGGTAAAAGGTGAGAAGACCTTTTTCTGGTAATATAAGGAAGAAAAGAAACTTGGAGAGATTGTCAGGTTAAAATAGGACGAGGGTAGTGAAGAAAAAGAGGAGGTGCTTAACAAGTACTTCTGTTCAGTCTTCATTAGGGAGAAGAATGGAAAAGTACAACAAGGGAGCAGGGGGTTGGGGACTGGGATGGGGGAAGTCACACATGGCGCAGTTCAAGCTAATATGGTATTCAAGGGCCTAAAGGGCCCTAAAGGTGGACAAATCATCAAGGCCATATGGTATGAACCTGAGGGTCCCTAGAGAACTGGCATAGGTTCTGGCGGGTCCACTGGCAGACCTCTTTTAACACCTCTCTGAAGTCTGGAAACATGCCCCAGCCCTGGAGAATGGCACTTGTGCTGCCTCTTCATAAATGTGTTCCGAGGGATAATTCAGGGAACTACAGACCTGGCAGCCTGACTTTAATAGTGGGTAAGCTGATGAAGACCATCCTGAAAGAGAAACTGGTTGGCTTTCTGGAGGGAAATGGACTCCAGGATGAGATGCAGCCTGGATTTGTGTTGGGGAGGTCCTGCCAAACTAACTTAAGTGACTTCTTCGATTGGGTCACTAGGACAGTGTTCAAGGGCCAGGTGGTTGATGCCCTGTATCTGGATTTCAAGGCCATCAACTCAGTACCTCATAGGAGATTGGTCAGGAAGCTAGAAGACCTGGTGGTTGGGGTTAAGTTTGCAAGATGGGTCAGAAGATGATTGCAGGACAGAAGCCAAAAGGTGGTAGATTGGGGGGAGGGGTTCTCATAAGCATGGCTTGTAACCAGTCCCACGGGGCTCGGTGCTCAGTCCAGTGTTGTTTAACATCTTGTTAAGTGACATCATTGATAGGATAAGGGGTAAATCTGTCTTTTGCAGAAGGCACCAAGCTCTGTGGGAGGGTGGATACGGAGGAGGGAAGACAGGAACTGACAAGGAGAACTGGCTGTGCTACAAAAGTGGTCTGGCATTTGGCAACTGGGATTCAGTGCTAAAAAGTGTAGAGTTATGTACTTGGGAGTGAAGAATAAGGGGACCAGATACCCATTGGGGCGTGCATATAACCAGGTGAGAGAAAGGAAAGGACCTGGGAGTAATAATTACAAGTAACTTGAAACAATCTGGACCCTTCAAGAGAGCAGCAGCCAAAGCAAATCAGATGCTGAGCTGCATAGTTAGGGGAATACCAACTGGGAAGGCGAAGGTCATTCTGCCACTGTACGGATCACAGATGTAAGACCAAACCTAGAGTACAGTGTGCAGTTCTGGTACCCATATCTTAAGAAAGATATCAGCTTTCTGGAGACGGTCCAGAGAGGGGCAACCAAGATGATCCAGGACCAGCAGGTAGCATCTGTGAGGAAAGGCTCAGGGAGTTCAACGTGTACTCTTTGGAAGAAAGAAGGGAGGAGGTGACATGATTGACACCTTCAAACACCCTAAAGGTATTAGCAGGGTGAGTACTGAGGGCCTCTTCAGCATTAGCGAGAGCACCACCACTAGAGGGCACAGCCTAAAATTGGTGGGAGGAAGGTTCAGGAGGGAGATGAGGAGGCACTTTTTCGCAGAGAAGGTGGTGGACAAGTGGAATGAGCTGCCAGAGGATGTGGTATCCCAAAAAATGGTGGTCTTCTTCAAGAAAGGGTGGAACAGGGTGAGAGGAAAAGTTTCAGGTAGTAGTGGGGTAAGTGTGGCGGAGAGGGGGAAGTTGAGAGAGATCTGGAGGGAAATGAGGGTGGGCGGTTCCCCTTGAAAATATGTAAGGAGCTGCACAATCGAGCAGACTAGATAGACTGTAAGGCCTTTATCTGCTGGCATGTTCATAATAATGAAGCTAGTCAGCAGGTATGAGTGGAACCAAGTGACCATAAGGTTGGAGACTCTGGCTCCTACCAGTTTTATCAAGTAGGACATGGTGGGCTATGGTGTCTTAAGCCTTTGTAAGGTCAACAAACATGGCAGAACTGGCTCTCCTGCTGATCCGGCCATAAGGTATATCACCCAATTAACCTAATAAATAATCCCAGAAAATCTTTACTAGAATAATTTTTATTGCTGTTTGGTGGATCTGTGCCCAGTGTTTGATAGAGTATGTAGGAAGCTTTTGAGGTATCACTTGCATGATGCTGGTATTGAGCCATTTCTTCTGGATGTCTTAATTACATAATGAAACTTGGCTAAAGATGCAGTTTGATCAATTTGAACATTTTACTAATCAAATTAAAACAAATAGGGGACTTAGGCAGAGATGCTTCCTAGCACAAACATTATTTAATATCTATAGAAATATTATTCTACGTCAGTTGAATGATGACAATTTCCATACATCTAAAGTAGTAGAGACTCCAATTGAACATGTAGCATACGCTGATGATGTTGTTTTAATTTCCTTCAAAGCTGGATTTACAGTGTCAGTTAACTAAGTGTACCAATTTAATTCAAAAATTAATTGAACATTAATTTTGCCAAAACACAAAAGGATATTTTGGTGATAAAAAGAGGAACCTCCTAAGGGTTTTTATTGATTCTAATCTATTAGAGACATTCCTCTATTATGACTACCTTGGGGTTCAATTTCATTCAGCAGGTGGATAGAAATATCACATTTTTGTTTTAAAACTAAATACTGTAGAACTAAAATATTTCACTTTAATTTTATTTTCACTATATTCGCTGAGCGACATATAGCCGCGAAAATAAAGCACTAGTGAAAGATTTTTTTAGTGAATTATTACTGCAGCGCAATTGCCGTGGCATAAGAATGACAATACAAGTCAGTTATGTTTTTTATATGTATTAGAACAGGTTTATTCCATTTAAAAAATAAAGGCAGAGCCTAAAAATCATTTAAATACAGTACATCAATAAATACATCATTAATCCATTACATCTGTACATTCAAACAACATGAAGTCTTGCTATATTATGACAATTGCAGTTTGTCCCACCATTAGAACTGCTCCGGAGGTGAAAGAGTTAACTCCATTCCATGAATGGAACTTAGAGCACGAGCTCTAAAGAGAAGCTCTGTCTGTGTAGTTTCAAACCTGAACTGTCAGATTCTTCACTCCGCCTCACTGAACAGTCGCTCCGGAGATTTCTCCTACTGCTCGGTTCATTTCTCGGTTTAAACAGTGTTTTCTCAGTTCGATTCAACCGAGAATAGTTTTATTTTAACCGCAAAACCGATCAGTTCAAGCTCTGTCTGTGGTATCGTAAGTAATTTCATTTTTTAATTCTGTGTGGAACTTGTAAGTTTTATCGGTTCGGTTTTGAACCGATCAGCTTGGGTAAAACTTAAACCTGAGACTTTAGAGTGCGGTTCCCGGTTCTTATCGGTTCTAAAAAAAACGGGTTTCATTACGGTATCGGTTCTAAAAAAAACGGATTTCATTACGGTTTTTTCCAATACCCGTGACACGGTTAGGAACCGATAAGGGTGTCTGCCTGGCACTGCCGTTTAAAGGGCAAGTTTTTCTGGTTAGGCTGGCATTATGTCGAGAAACCCAAAAGAAAAACCGGGCCCACTGGGTTTCAACACTGTGATGTCTGTGGGAAGTCTTTGCCAAGGCTGACCCACCACTTGTGTTTATTGTCTGGGGTTTGACCACCTCCATTCAGACTGCCAGATTTGTAAGAATTTCCCTGCAGCCACCCTGGAAAAGAGATTGGGCAGGCTCAGGGGCGAGAGCCAAAAGTCCACTGACCCGATGGCCAGCCGGTTCGGTGCCAATCAACCGGAGGAGTGCCTCTGACCAGGCGAGACTCCCTTAGCAAACGAAAAGCTGGCTCGGATGAACCAGTTCCAGTAAAGAGAACAAGAAAGTCAGCAGGTTTGGAGCCCAAAATTCTTACTCCAACTGCTGCAGAGATAGCAAGAGCTATTCAGATTGTCCAGTCACTTTCTGGTTCCGTCCGAACCGCCACTATCTGTAAGCGGTCGGTTCCATCGGTTCAGGAATATGATGTTGAGGTTTTATGAACCAGAGGAGGGGGATGATTATGAACAGTATGATGTGACTTGGAGGGTCTGGTGTGCCCATTGAACCGGACATCTCCCAGACAGACCTTAGAATCTCCCCTATGCTTTCTGAGTCCCCTCTCATTTTATGTTTTACAAAAGTTGCTGAAACCCTCCAGCTTCCTTTGGAGGAAGCTGTGGATGAGCAAGAGGAGCCTGATTTTGTAGAAATGATGGATATACCAGAGTCTAGAGATTGTCTATTCCTTTGCATAAGTCATTTAGGAAACAAACAATAAAAATCTTAAAACTCCTAATTCTGTGCCTCCTGTAGATAAAAAGATGGACAGGAGGTACACACTGTCAGGTCCTGATACAGAATGCCTTTCTCAGCAATGCAGTCATGTTGGAGTAGTTCAGGCTGCAGCCTGTGATAAACTAATATTCCCTGGCTTCACACCTCTGACAAGGATTCCAGGAAGATTGATGCCATGGCAAAAAACAGTACATGGCAGCGTCCTTGGGACTCAGGCAAGCAAATTATATGGCTTATGTAGCAAGGTATCAGAAATCTAGATGGGATACTGTTATGGATTTAGCCAAACAAGCCCTGGCCAGCTTGCTAGTGAGCTGGAGCAGGTGGCTGCCGATAGCATTGAGGCTTCTAAGGTGCAGTTTCGTGCTGCTGTGGATTTTAATGATGTTTCCTCTAGAGTCATGGCCACATCTGTAGCTTTTAGTAGTTGGCCTGGCTCAGGTGTACTAGCTTGTCACAGGATACCCAGACTAAGGCTATGGATTTTCCTGTGGTGGGAAATTCTCTGTTTGGGAGCAGACAGAGAATTATATGAAAGATGGATGAATATAGGACTACCTATAAAAGTGCCCAAGCCAAGGAGCGGCAAGCCACTCCTCAGAGGCACACCCAGGGGTAGGGGTGGGCCTTTCCACAAGCCTTTTTACCAAACCCAGGCCTCCTCTGCTTATGCTCAGAGGGGGTTCTTCAGAGGCAGAGGCAGGCAGGCGTGGGCAGGCCTGCCCCACCCCTCAGCCTAAAGCACCTGCCAAGCAGGCACCCTGATGGGGTGCCCAGGGCTGATTCTCTTTTACCAGTAGGGGGCAGGTTGGCTTACTTCAGTCAGAACTGGGTGTCTTTAACTTCAGACAAGTGGGTTCTGGAAGTAGTAAGCCAGGGTCTGGTTCTCGGCTTCAAAAAGTTCCCAAAGATGAGAATCAGGTCTTTTCCACCTGCAAACTCTTTAGAGACCTCTACTCTAGAAGCAGAGGTCTCAACCCTGTTAGCTGTCAGAGCGGTAGAAAGGGTTCCTCCCCTACACCAGGGCAAGGGTCTGTACTCCTGATACTTCCTTACCCCAAAAAAGACAGGAGAATGGCGGCCCATTTTAGACCTCAGATATCTGAACAAGCATCTTTTGAAACCAAAGTTCAGAATGGTAACTCTGGCAATGATTTTACCCTCTCTAAGGCCAGGGGACTGGCTAGCTTCCCTGGACCTCAAGGATGCCTATTTTCACGTCCTAATCAGAAGCTCCCACGAAAGTACCTCAGATTCGAACTGCCCTCAGGTCACTACCAGTTCAGAGCAATGCCCTTCGGCCTTACCTCTGCCCCAAGGGTATTCACAAAATGTCTGGCAGTAGCAGTGGCTCACTTAAGGAGGCAAAGGATTGCTGTTTTTCCCTATCTGGACGACTGGCTCATTGTAGGCCAGTCCCCAGAACAGGTAAAATCTCACCTGCAAGTCACCCAGCAGCTTCTCACCTCCCTGGGCTTCCTGCTAAATCTACCAAAGTAGGTTCTGGAACCAGTTCAGGTACTCACCTTCATAGGTGCAGAATTGGACACAAATCTGGCCAGAACTTTTCTTCCCTTAGAAAGGGTAAGGAATTTGGTGGCTCTGGCCTCCTCCTTCAATCTGCAGATCTCTCGACCAGCAAGACACTTTATGCAGCTCCTGGGGCACATGGCTGCGTCCACAGCTGTAGTGCAGGGAGCAAGATTTCAGATGAGGGACATTCAGTTTCACTTGAGAGCCTATTGGTCTCAGAGAAGAGACCCCCTTTCCAAGTTGGTCCCAGTGACCCGAACCTTGATCCAGGCCCTCCAGTGGTGGCAGGATCAGAGCAATTTAAGACTGGGGGTCCCCTTCATTCCCCTTTCTCACACTTTGACCCTCACTACGGATGCTTCCCTCCTGGGGTGGGGAGCCCACATGGGCGACCTCTCCACTCAGGGAATGTGGTCCCCCCAGGAATCTCTGCTCCACATCAATTTGCTGGAACTCAGAGCTGTCTTTTTAGCTCTTCAAGCATTTTCTGCTTCTGTCCAGAACAAAGTGGTACAAGTCAGAACAGACAATACCACAACAATGTGGTACATCAACAAGCAGGGGGACACTCGGTCTTCGGCCTTGTGCACCGAGGCAATGAAGTTGTGGTCTCTGGCCTATTCCTGAACACTTCCCTCATAGCAGTTCACCTTCCAGGAAAGGACAATGTCCTAGCAGATGCTCTCAGCAGGATTTCTCAGGGCCATCACGAATGGTCTCTGGATCCTCAAGTACTGGGGATAGTCTTTGCCAGATGGGGCACCCCTCAGATAGATCTTTTTGCAGCCCCAGACAATCACCAACTTCCAATGTTCTGTTGCAGGCCCCCAGTGTTGGGCTCAGTCCCCCTGGACACCCTTCTCCTGGATTGGGAAGGGAAGTTTCTTTATGCTTTTCCCCCCTTTCCTCTCCTATTCAAGGTGTTAGTAAAAATCAGATCCCAGCCTTGCAGGGTGATTCTGATTGCCCCAGATTGGGCCAGGCAGCCCTGGTACCCACTTCTTCTGTCCCTGACAGTCCATCTCCCCAGGAATCACAACCTGTTAACCTGTGCCCAGGGGAGAGTTTGGTATCCGAACCTCAAATCCCTCAACCTCAAGGCCTGGATCTTGAGGAGTTAGAATTTGCTAACCTACATCTCTCTCAGGGTGTTCTTGAAATCCTAAAGGCTTCTAGGAAGCCTTCCACTAGGGCTACTTATAATTCTAAGTGGAAAAGGTTCTCCATTTGGTGTTCTGGGAAACATATTTCCCCAGAATCTGCTGATTTGCCCATTGTGTTAGACTACATGGTCCATCTTAATTCTTTGGGCCTGAGACCAGCTACCCTGAGAGTTCATTTGGCAGCTGTCTCTGCTTTTGTTTCAGCAGGAAAGCCATCCTTTCTTTCCGCTCACCCTGTATTTTCCAAGTTTTTTAAAGGATTACTTCATACTAATCCACCTTTTCGGGATCCGGCCCTGCCTGGACTTAATGTTTGCATTGCCCAGTTCATGCAACCCCTTTTGAACCTCTGTTTTCTGCAGAGCTTAAGTATCTAACTTGGAAAACTGTTTTCCTAGTGGCTATCACTTCTGCTGAGGCGATAAGTGAGTTGCAAGCCTTGTCAGTAGAAACTGACTTTATTTCTTTCCACAGGGATAAGGTAGTCCTCAGGACTAACAGGAAGTTTTGCCTAAGGTGGTTTCAGATTTCCATCTTAACCAATCTATCTCCCTTCAGTGTTTTCACTGAACATTCCTCTTCTGGTGAGAGGAGTGCACAGTTTGGACGTTAAGAGGGCCCTAAGTTACTATATAGAGCGTACCAAGGGTCACAGGTTCGAATCCTCCAACTTTTCTCACTTATGGTGAGGTTGGGAAAGGGAAACCTGCCACTAAGAGATCAGTTGCCAGGTGGATTGTCTCTTGTATCCAATTTTGTTATCAGAAACTGGGCAGAGATCCCCCCTCTGGCTTGAGGGCTCATTCTACCAGAGGTACAGCCACGTCTCTAGCTGCTGCCAGAGACATCCCTATATTGGAGATATGTCAAGCTGCTACTTGGAAAACAGTACACACTTTCACCAAGCATTACTCCCTGGATGTCCAGGCTAGGAGAGATGCTCGGTTTGGCACAACTGTGCTTCAGAGCCTATTCCCTAAGTAGGTTCTGTCCCTCCTCCATGGAGGTACTGCTGTGTAGTCTGCAATTGTCATAATATAGCAAGACTTCATGTTGTTTGAAGAAAAAATTACTCACCTTAGTAATGTTGTTTCTTCTAATGGAGTCTTGCTATATTATGACCTCCCAGCCTGCCCTCTCAGAACTTCTACTTGGGTATGGGGTGGGCAGCCTAGTATGGGCACTATTTTATGCCCTTTTATGCGTTTTCACCCTTCTTGGGGTTTGGGGGTGTGGTGTTCTTCTTTTTCCATATATTTCTCTCATATTGTTAAATTATACTGTTAGTTCTGGTCCCTGACTTGAGTCTTTGGTGTTGGGACCAGCAATGGTGTAATATTTAGGTAGCCAGTTGGCTAGTGTAGGTTACAGCTTCCACACAGACCTTAGTGAGTTTTTGCTCATAAAGATCTGACAGTTCAGGTTTGAAACTACACAGACAGAGCTTCTCTTTAGAGCTCGTGCTCTAAGTTCCATTCATGGAATGGAGTTAACTCTTTCGCCTCCGGAGCAGTTCTAATGGTGGGACAAACTGCAATTGTCATAATATAGCAAGACTCCATTAGAAGAAACAACATTACTAAGTTGAGTAATTTTTTTCTTACTGCACTTTATCTGTATTTTCATTTAGACAATTTTGGTGCGCTTCTTCTGTACCAGCCTCCTGAAAGCCCCTCTTATGCAGTCATCTGTTCATCTTTCCACTTCCTCAAAACTTGACACTAACCACTGGGCATGTTTCTCTTTAAGTGTCAGCATTTTCAGATCTACCCTAATGTCTTTAACTGCACTACCGTGATGAAGCTGGCTCACGATACAGTCGGCATTCCAACTAGTGAAATTTTGTTTCAGTGCGTCTTTAAACAGTTTATTAATTGAAATGTCTAGAGGTTGTAAACAGTCTGTGCATGAAGCAGGGACAAAAACTGGAATTATATTATGAGACTCAAGTTTTAATAGAACATCTTCCTTTGTATGTGCTCGAAACAAATCCATAATAAGCAATGATCTCTGATCACTGTGCAGTCCCAGTCTTAGTTTAGTGAACTCTATGTAGGGCAGTAACAGCTTGTCACTGTACTCACAGAAAGTCGCTGCATTGGCCCAGTGGTTTTCGGACTGCAGGGATTTATTTAACTCCAAAAATTGATTAGCGTTTTGCTCGTAAAAGTGCTAAAACATTGTGAAAATGCAAAGCACTTGCCTCACAGTGTTTAACAAACATAACACTTCTAGAAAACCTATATAAATACTTTCTGTACAGTTAGCATTGTCCCAAGAAAAAAACTGCTAATCAATTATTTAAAACCCTGAGACTGGGTAACATTCCACCCAGCTTGGAAGGAGAAACGAGGGCAGCATGCTGCTGTGCGTCCTTTGTAAATAACCTGAGGGGAGATGTAGTCACCAGACAGTGCAATACCCAGCACCAAGGAGACCTGTCGTTTGTCTCCTAGCCCTGTCACCTCCACATGATTAGAGCCTGTTATTTCCATTGTCCATTCAGATACAGGTATCATATGCACACCTGTCTCATTAATATTAATCACAAGTTGGGGGGGGTCAACTCCTGCTGAGCGGCAGTTCGAATTCTGTTTAGAAATGTATCTTTAAGGTCTTGGAAATCACTAGGCATTTTTCTCCCAGCTTTAGTACCTTTTCGTTTTGAGTAGCCCATGCGGCTAAGAAATGTCCAAGCCCACTGTCAAGAAATTGACACACTGCCTCCCATTTCAGTTAGAAGTTGGGGATTATTTGCTTTAATTACACCTATGGCTACAGCTTGTGCCACTCTCGCATTCACCACAGCCCCTTCTGCTCTTAAGCTTTTTATTATGCACTTTAATTCATTTTCTATTTCAGTCATTAACATGGGTGGTCTCCCCCGTGGTCTTTTAGCTAACTCTGGTGCTAGCTGTGATACATCGTGTGTGAATTGAACTTTAGACAGGTAGTCCTTTTTAAATTTGCGAACTGAACTTTCATTTCTAGGGACATGGATATGTTGTTCATCCACACTCATTGGCAGTATCCTTGCCGCTTTAAATCTTGCCGGAAGGTCTTCAAGCTTGCTCCTCCCACCCACCCGGGTGGTATAACTCTCGGCTCCGCCCCATGACCCCAGATCTTCCTTACCGCTTGGAAGCTCAGGTTCCTCCTTAACGCTCGCGTTTCATACTAGTTCCTATTTCTCGCTTATGGATTTAAAAATAAAAATTTGCAAAAGACTTAGTCTTGATCCTCGCGGCCGCGGTGGACAAATCGACCCCGAGTTCGGAGATGCCCATGCGGGCAGAAGATGTCTCGGACGGATCCACACTCACCGTGTCTACTGCTTAGGCCTTGAGCACGACCCGCGGGCTTGCGACCTGTGCTCATCTTTCTCGGCCCTGCGTCCTCGAAGACCGTGCTGCCCGGTGCAACTGGTGCGTCCCGAAGCGTTCCCTCGGTGTAAGTCCAAGGAGGCCCGGTTGGCGGTGTCCTTGCGGAGGCTTCGGCGGATCAGCTCGGCGGATGGTAAGCCCTCGAGAAGAGGGCGGCGCCAGGCCGTATCTTCCTCGGCGCGGCATTTATCCGCTCTCTCTGGGTTCTTCCTACCGGCTTCTTTTAAGGAGCTTTGTCTGTCCCTCTCCACTAAAGGAGAAGGGCCTGCATCTGCTGGACCTTATTCTCGGTCAAAAAGAGGGACAAGGTAAGTCCCTCCGTCGGCTCTTGGGAGGCGGAAAAGTCCCTCTCCCGGGCGAGTCCGTGCGGCAGATTCGACCCGTTCGGGCCGGCCACTGGCCTCACGGTGTCCCGTCAGGTCAGTTGACCGAGACTCCCACTGATGAAGTCGAGATTTTCTCGACCCATGGAGACAGACTGTCGCCTTTAGCGGCGAGATTCCCTCCCGGTTCCCCGGGAGGTTGAGGATCCGTGGGCTGCGTCTGTGCCTCCGGTTCCGGAGCCCTCGGATGGACCTTCGAGCCGAAGGAGTGCGGTTCCGGCCGACACCTCCCGCACCGACCCGGAAATTCCGGGACTCTCGGTCTCGGTCTCGGCACCATGATGGCAGGCGTCGCCGCTTCGTCCTCGTCCTCCTCCTCCGGATGAGGGAAGCTGCGTAAGTGCGTCGGCGATGCGAGGACCTTATGTTGCAACAGCTCCTCCTGGCGGGAATAAGCCGACTCCGGCGCCTTCTCGGCCATTAAGTGGCTGTCACGGGCAACCGACACACCCCTCGGCTTGTCCGGGGCCTATACAGGCGGTTGTTCGGCCAAAACCAGCTGCTCCACCGATTCGGTGGAACCTCCGCCTCCACAGCCACCAATTGGGGCTCCGACCAAGGATTCTCGGTCGGCTAAGGGTTTCACCCATCGGCTGTCAGTTACCCTCACTCCCGACCGACCTCGGCGGTGAAGGTGGCTCAGGCCAGAGCAGCTCTTCGAGGACTCTTCCGAGTCGAAGATGATTCCTCCTTCTTCTCCAGCGACTGGACTTGGGTCTTCAGGAGGTCAGTCAATGGACGATAGCCGTCGTCCTTCCTAGGACTGCCTGGCTCATCTCGGAGTCTACCGGGATGGAGCTCGAACCCGTTTCAAGCGGGCCGGTATCCCTCACGGAGATTCTGGACGAGGGATTCTCGGCGGAGGCCTTTCCGGTGGCGAGGCCATAGTGGGTCCGGCACTGGAACTTTGGCGCCCTGCTTCCTGCCCTGCGCCTTGACCAGGATGGCCAGGAAGTATCACCGGTCCCTACCGGTTCCTTGTCCGGTTTTGAACACCCTCTGCTGAGGGGTTGGTTACCGACAGCGTTTTCCGGCGCCCGACGCGCCAGGGATGTGGACAAACCTCCTGACAAGGGTCAAGAATTGGACTATGCGGGCGAAAAGTCTACGCTCGTCCTCTCTCGGCCTTCGTCAGGCCAGTTCGGCCGTCCTCATGGCACATTTTTCTCATGCCCTGTTGGGCTCCTGGATGGTCATCCCTCATCTTCCGCCCGATCTGCAGACTACGGTTAAGCAGGTGCGGGACCAGGGCAGAGCAGTGGCCAAACAGCAGCTCCAGACTGCTTTGGATATAGGGGACTCATGTGCCAGATCGGTGGCGCACGCGGTGGCTATCGTCGGCGGACGTGGCTGAGGATATCCACCTTTACCCGGATACCCAGCACAAGTTGGCGGATGTTCCCTTTTGAGGACTGACCTCTTGACCCTGGGGTGGAAGGTCACCTGCAGAGGATCGAGGGAGTCCAATGCCACCTTGGACTCGGTCTCTTCCGCTCAGAAGGACAAAGGCCGCAAACCACAGCCTAAGCCCTTTCGTCCTTCTGTGCCCCAGCGGCCCGGCCAGCAACGTCAGGGCCAGCAGGCTCGACCTTGGCATCCCAAACCCAAACGCCCGGCTTCCTCTAACAGGAGGCAGGGAGGAAAGGGCCCAGGAGGTCCCTCGGCGGTCCCTCCTCCAAGCCTGCCCAGTGACGGGCTGAGGGTGTCGCCCCCATCCCGTCACCTTGCCTAGGTCCCCGTGAGAGACGGCTCCGGCACTTCCGTTCCCTGGTCGCTGTTACCACGGACAGGTGGGTCTTGAAGGTGGTGGGAAGAGGCCTGCCTCTGGAATCGAGCAGGCACCACCCTTCAGGCCGTCGCCCCTCGGGGGCTTCGAGATCCCCAGCCTCACTGGCGGCTCGTGGAGCCGACATCCTCTCCTCCTCCAGAAGGAGGTGGTAAGAGGTGGTGGACCTCCTTCAGACCCAGGGTTTGTGTCCAGGTACTTCCTGGTTCGAAGCAGACGGGGGCTGGCGCCCCATTCTCGACCTACGACCTAAACAAGTTCCTAAGGTCTCGAACCTTCAGGATGGTCACTCTGGCTCAGATAATACCATCCTTGGGCAGCGTGTGGTTCTGCTCTCTGGACTTGCAGGGCGCGTTTTTCACGTCCCTATCCGTCCGTCTCACCAGAGATTCCTTCGCTTCAGCGGAAGGATCTCTCTTGATTCAAGCCATGCCCTTGACTTGTCTCCAGCTCCCAGGGTCTTCACCAAATGCATGGCAGTGGTGACAGCATTCCCTGCGGCCGAGGGGTCGGTGTACCCTTACCTGGGCGACTGGCTGATAGCAGCTCCCTCCAGGAAGGAGGCGGAGTGGTCCAGAGATCTGGCCCTCAGGTCTGCTCTCAACTGGGCCTCCTTATCAGGGCCAAGTCGAACTCGAGCGAAGCAGGTGATTCTATTCATCGGGCGCAACTCGACTCTCTGAGCAAGCGGCTCCAGCGGACAGGGCCGAGGTTCTTTCCTCCTTTGCCCGATCATTTCTGGTTGGCAATTGCGCCCTGCCGGGACTTCCTGCGCCTCCTGGGTCTCATGGCGGCCTGTACCAGCGTGGTCCGTTGGGCCCGCTGGAACATCGTCCCTTCAGTGGGGACTGGCCAGCCAGTGGTCTGGCAGCTGCGATCCCTTGGACCAGCTTGTGCCGGTGACACAGGGGATGTGGGCAGCTCTCCAGTGGTGGACCGTTCCAGATCATTTTGCAGGAGGGCATCCCGTTCGTCCGCCCGAGCCGGCGGTCTCTGTCGACCGATGCCTCTCTGATGGGTTGGGGTGCCCATCTGGGGAACACGGGCTCATGGCCTCTGGTCCCCGCGGAGTCGATGCCACATCAACCTGCTGGAGCTCCGGCGGTCCGCCTAGCTCTCACCGCCTTTGCTCCGTTCCTCCGGGGTCAAGTGGTCCGAGTCAGGCGGACAATACCACGACCATGTACTATCTAAACCGCCAGGGCGGGGGCGCTCCATGCTTCTATGCAGAGCTCTCCGCATTTGGTCACTCGTCGCGCAGCCTGGGCGGATCTCCTAGCCATTCACGTGGCAGGGCCTCCAACACCCTGGCCGATGCCCTGGGCGGATAGGGCTGCATCCACCAGTGGTCTCTCCTGCGGAGGTAGTACAGCATCTGTTCTCCCTTTGGGGCACACCTCAGGTGGACCTGTTTGCCTCCATGGAGGCGAAGCTGAGTCTGTTCCATGCCCGCCCCCTCAGCAGGGCTCGCTGCAGGGGGATGCCTTCTCGAGGCAATGGACCCCGGGCCTCTTTACGCCTTTCCCCATTTCCCTTGATCCACAAGGTGCTTCTCAAGGCGAGGAGGGACAAGGCGCAGGTGATTCTGATAGCCCCAGACTGGCCTCGCCAGTTCTGGTACCCAGATCTCCTCAGTCTCAGCTCCAGGACTCCGCGGCAGCTTCCAGCTCGCCCGGACCTGCTCTCAGTCAATCAGGGGAAGGTGTTCCATCCGGACCTTCAATCCCTGCACCTGACGGCCTGGTTCCTGGGCTAGAGTTCCAGGCCTTGGGTCTTTCCGACGAGGTCCTCAATGTAGTTGGGCGTCCCGTAAGTCGACCAGAAAATGCTATGCCTTCAAATGGAAAAGGTTTTCCATTTGGTGTCAGAACAGAGGCTTGGACCCTTCCTCCTGTTCCTTGGCAAGCATCTTGGACTATTTATGGTCCCTTTCTAGTCAAGGGCTTAGGTCGGCGACCCTAAGGGTGCACCTGGCAGCCATCTCTGCTTACCGGGCGGGCGGAAGCAGTCGATAACGCAGGAGAAGGTGGTCTGGCGCTTTTCAAGGCCTTGATCACATTTCCTCCTCAGTGGGAACCCCCACCTCCGTGGGATCTACTGCTGGTACTGGCAAGCTCATGGGCAAGCCATTCGAACCTATGCACAGGTGTGCTTTCTCTCACCTGTCGTGGAAGACCGCCTTCTTGGTGGCTATCACGTCAGCCAGAAGGATGGGAGAGCTCCAGGCGCTCCATCGGTCTCCTTACCTGGTCTTCCACAGGGACAAGGTTGTCCTCGCCCCACCCGAAATTCCTTCCGAAGGTGGTGTGGAGTTTCACCTTAACCAGGTGTTGACTCTGCGGTGTTCTACCCCAATCACACCTCGGAGGCCGAATATAGGCTCCATACTCTGGACCCTAGAAGGCGCTCGCTTATTATAAGGCGCCACGGCTGAAATCGGGAGAGGTTCGCCAGCTGTTTGTCACCTACGCTGAAGCCGCATCTGGCAGACCTGCAGCCAAGCGGACGATAAGCAGGTGGGTAACCTCCTGCATAGATCTCTGCTATAAGTTGGCGGGCATGGAGCCTCCCAGAGGATAAGAGCTCATTCTACCCGCCATACTGCTGCAAGTGGCTGCTTCCAGGGGCGTCCCTATCCAGGAAATCTGCAGGGCTGCTACCTGGAAGTCAGCAAACACCTTCATTACCCACTACCACATCGACCTTGAGTCACGCCGGGATGCTGGTTTGGGGCCTCGGTTCTCCAGTCTCTCTTTCCCAAGTAAGTATATGGGGTGTCGTCTTGCCTCCCTCCTCCCGGAGAACTGCTAGGAGTCTGCCAATGAGTGTGGATGAACAACATATCCATGTCCTAAAAATACAGGTTACTCACCTGTAACAGGAGTTCTAGGAATGGTATATATTGTTCATCTGTTTCTCATTTCTCGGCTTGACGCTAACCTGAGCTTCCAGCGGGCAGATCTGGCGTCATGGGGCGGAGCCGAGAGTTATACCACCCGGGTGGGTGGGAGGAGCAAGCTTGAAGACCTTCCGGCAAGATTTAAAGCGGCAAGGATACTGCCAATGAGTGTGGATGAACAACATATACCATTCCTAGAACTCCTGTTACAGGTGAGTAACCTGTATTTACTGTCAGGTTATACTTAGAAGAGACGTACCTGACAGCATTCATGACCCCGTTCTCTGCTGAATAGCGGCCGATTTCAAATCTCAGTGCTGGAGAGTAAGTTGCATATGCTCTGCAGCGCTTCTTGGCTGGTGGGGTACTTTGCAGCTCACGTACAACGGCCTCGGCAACCCGATATGTAATCCCGGTGGTCTCAACCAGCTGATCTGCTGCAATATTTTCAACAAAGGCAGTTCCCCGCTTTGCGGACTTGGGACGGTTTAACCAGCCATAGAGAGACATGCTTAATGTAGGCTCGTACAAAGCAGTGTGGTCTGCGGTGGCATTTTCAGATTGGAGTGAGTGAGTCAAGCTATTTAAAAACTCTCAAATAACATGCAGGAATCCATCAATTGCAGGAAAGTGTTTATTGAAGTAGATTAACACAGTGTGTGTTTGCAATGCAAGGAAAGGCTTAATTAATGATAAATTGATGCTTAATCAGTGATTTATGTTGGGAGGGGGGAGCATAATGATTAGTGAGGCCAACTGTGAGCAAGCTGTCAGTTAGGGGTAGATGATAATCTAATGCTGGTGATCTTTATAGTGGTAGATCGCAAATTAGTACTGAGTTTGTTAAAGCCATAGCGTGAATATCTCTGTGCGCTAATACCATTCACTGCTCATATCCGCAAAAATTTTGGCACGCTAAATATATTAGTTCTACAGTAAATAAGTTACACCTTTCAAGATGCTTAACATCAGATATGGTGGTAATTCAGTTAAGGCAGAGACAGCGCTAGATAGGGCAAAAAGGGAAAAAGTTGCAGCTTGCCCAGAAATGACCCACTTTTCTACAGGACAGTGGGTCCAAAGTGGTGCACCTGTCTCTAACAATAGCTGAAAGGTGGAAAACTAAACAACAGAAAAGTATTTTCACTCAACAAATTTAAGCTTCTGTACTAATTAAATTTCTACTTACGATTAGGTTTGGACCCAGTTGTTTCTCATTTTGACCCACATTTTTTACACCTATGGGTCTAATTTGACCCATGTTTTAAAACCCCTAGCGCTGTCACTGAGTTAAGGGATCCATTGCAGCACTAAACACAAAAGTAACATCCTCTATTTTGTATGCTTCTGAGATTTGGGGTGAGGAGAGCTCTGATACTTTGGAGAAGTCCTTGGTGAATTTATGTAGACATTTATTAAAAATACCCTTATGTGTAAAACACTGTGTACTTGGGGATGAATTGGGGCAATTCCCAATTTCATGTTTCATTTCTACAAGACAGGTCTCTTTTCTCTTAGAATTCATTGTACTCCCTCAGGGTAGATATCAAAGAATTTGTTATGAAGAACAAGTAGATTATTTAGACAGAGGCTTTACTTTTCCATGGATTATATTTATTTAAAGTATCCTCTATCTAGCAGTTTTAGGTCACACATTTGCTGAGTGTTTTTTTTTTCCCCCAGTAGTAACATCATACATGTTGCAGAAGTACGATTCAGAGATATTGTAGCACTTCATGACTTGAGCTTACTGACTAATTTTTAAATTACATTCATGGTATAATAAACCAATTACTACATTGGGGGTGTAGGTGACCAGGCCAAAACTCAATGCCCTCTATGGTTTCATAACTGTAAGATATTAGCTAACATACTTGCTGTCCCATTCACTTCCTCTGCAGTAGAGTTGCACAGCCATCTGTCACTTTATCAGTAGAGAAATCATAATGTTTGTTTTGCATACTACTTTTTTTGCACTTTACTAAATTCTGTAGTTTACCTACAGGGTAAAATTGTTTATAGTTGTTTCTAATGATATTTACATTATTAGATTATTTATGTGTGCTGTATTCACTTCCTCTGCAGTAGTTGCACAGCCATCTGTCACTTTCTCACTAGAGCAATCATAATGTTTGTTTTGCGTACTACTACTTTTTTTTTTCTTTTCTGAAATGCACTTTACTAAATTCTATACCTTATATACAGGGTAAAATTGTTTATAGTTTCTGATGATATTTACATTATTAGATTTGTGTACTGTATGTGTTTTTGTATATTGTATTGATTCTCACTCTGATAAATTTTATGATTTGATGATGGCAGAGCTGAACAGACCCTCACCTATCTCCTTCTGAACATAATCAATTAGCTATAATAATGACAAAAATGGTAGAATTGGATCTCAGAAAGAAGGCAGGATGAAGGAAGGAAGAGAGTTGGGTTAGTATAAGTTTTTCCTGTACTTTGGTAAGTGTAGGGACAAGGAAAATAGGACAGCAGTTTCATGGGGAGAAGGTGTTGCCTTACTGTAGAAGGGAGAACTTTAGCATGCCTCCAAGATGCAGGAACTGTACTGAGATGGAAGGAGAGGTTTAGAAGGGAGGAAAATAGTGGCTATGATGGCACGAGAAGAGAGGTACATGAGTTTAGGGTCAAGTCCATTAGTGCTGTTAACCTTAGAGGAGTTGAGTATGGGATAGCAATGCCATAAGTGTAGCAACTGATGTGATGTGGAAGAAGCAAAATGGGGAAAGGGAGAGGCATAGTGAAGTGAGAGGTTGGGGGAGAGGTCAACGGGGTGATGGAAAAGGAGAGGGGGATGAGGAGGAAGGTTATAGGGGAAGAGGGGTGAGCAGTAAGAGGACAGGTGGAGAAGACTATAGTATGGTCAGAGATCAGGGGCTTGCTAGTTTGAGGACGGGGTGTTTTGGGGAGTATCAAAAATGGAGTGGATTATTGTTTTGCAGCAATTTAATTGGACTACGCTTCTCTGATAGCCATGGCACTTGCATTTCTAAGTTTTGTACCTCAGTAAGTCCTCCAGGGAGCTTAGTGTCCCTATAACTGTATCACGCAGTCTGGTTTTTGAAGCAATATCTAATTTTCTAAATCTTTCATCAAATTTTGTTGACAGTCTTGGAGTTGCAAGCTGCGGTTTTTATCTATGCTCTTTTTCCTGAATGTGTGGGGGATTTTTGTTTGTTTTGTTTTTTGCTTTGTGGTGGTATTAATCTTTAATTTTATAATTTCAGATGTACTTTGTAGCTTGTTTTGTATTTATGTTTGAAACTTGCATTATATTACTTGCTTCTTTGTAAACTGCTTTATTTATTTGGGCCAGTTAACAACATATGCATTACAAATAAATGTTTCATAACCCTACTGATGATTTTTCTGTCCCTTTGTACAGGTGTCCATGTTCGGCTATGAAGGCAGTATTAACTGGAAACCAACTGACCCTGAAGGAGTAATAATCAGTCTTCCATTGCTGACGCTGAATCAGTTGCCATCTACTGAAGCCTGGGTCCTAAAATTTACTGGAGTACAGTAATTACAGGCCTTTGTTTAAAGAATGCATTGGATATGTTCAGTGCATTCACAGTTAATCACTTACATCCCATTAGCAGAACTTGCACTAACATGTTTCCTGTTAGGGTTTATCTTGCATAGGATGGGCTACTGGAAATCAAGTATGCAGATAATGCTTTTTGAAACATTTTGATATAAAGAGTCTTTACAATGCCTTCTGTAGAAAGCATTGCTACTATGCACTTTGATTTTGCCCTGTAATCAGACTGGCCCCCTGTACCCTAGTCTGTCCTTGCCTGTGATTAACACCCTAGCATATTTGTGCAGTACGCTGAGCTGCCAGTGCTTTTGGTTTAATAGCAGTGGTGTTTTTGAAGCTGATGTTGCTGCATAGCAGTGCAGTGACATTTGTTTGAAATACATTAAGGAAGTTTCAACTAAAGGTCAAAAAAATATTAATTGGTCACTGGCAGCCCCTGTTTTGAGGGCTTCCTATCATGTGCTTTATATATTTTTTTTTTTTTTACTTTATTAGCTTGATCTTGCAATCTTGCTCGACCTGCCATGTCACTTCCCTTTTTTATATAATTCAAAGTTTATTGCAAAGTTTCCAGAACAGCTGTGGCCCACAGCACATGACAAGAGACTACATAACAGACTTAAACAGTAACATAATGAAAAATTTAAGTGACAGTCCCATCCTCCAGAGCCAGTGCTAGTGGCCAAGGATAATAAACAGATTCAAACATTGCGTAACATAATGAATAATGGCATGTGAAAGTAACCCCTTTGCTGCCAGAGCAACCATAGTTGACATACCTACAACTACCCATTGCCATAACAGTACTACAGTAAGTCACTTGCAGAGGAGTGTAGTTTAAAAACATTGTCTCATGTAGACACTGTGGAGACTGATGGCACCAGTTGTAACACCAGAAAGGCAAAGAAGGATCAACAAGGCAAGACAGACATTTTATTTCATAAGAAAACAGATACTGCTGAATTCAGAGCACCATCATAAAAAGTTAAACCAAGTGTTGTTTTACAGTACAAAGTAAGGTCAGCTTTCTTACCCCTGGTAATGCTGCTTAAAAGTATCCCCCACCCAAATCCAGTGCATATCAGCCTAATGTGAAAAGACACAATATGCTAAAGCAATAATGAAAAATTCAAAGAATGACATACTACCTTAAAAAAATATACATTTGGCTAGATTGCTACAAATAATCTTTTTTGTGTGTTTTTGTTTGGGAGTGGGATTTTTAAATATGTATGTTATAAAAAGTGGAAAATATGTGGTCTAATAAAATTTCCAGAAAAAAAATGAATGTCCTTTTTTATTTCAGTTTTTTTTAACTTGTAGATTCATTATCTTTGTATAGCTAAATCATTTAAAATGTGCATGGTCTGTAATGTCAGTAGTTTGCTTTCACATTACGCTTTGAGCCCTGAGGATTGATTGCCAATATACCCTTCTGGTAGTGGTTAGGTGGGTGCAGAGCTGGCTGGGGGCAGAAGGCAAAAGGTAATGGTTAACAGGGTACCTTCAAAGAAGGGTATGGTCACCAGTGGGGTATCTCAGGGGTTGGTGCTGAGGCCTCTCCTTTTTAATATTTATAGGGGACATAGTGGAAGGGTTAGAGGGAAGAGTATGTCTATTCGCGGATGACACGAAGGTCTGCAGTAGAGTGGATATGCCTGAGGGGGTTGAGAGTATGTGCAGGGATCTGGAGGAATGGTCCAATGTCCTTCAGTACAAAAAAGTGCAGGATCGTGCACTTAGACAAGACAAACCAAGGAGCAGAATACTGGATGGGGGGCATGCCCTAGAGGTACCCAAGCTGGAAGGGGACCTTGGTATAATCATTTCACGAGACGTGACTGTGACAAAGCAACATGAGAAGTCAGTGGCAAGGGCCAATAGGATGCTGGGATGTATTGGTAGGGGAATCGACAGCAGAACGAGAGAGGACATAACGCCCTTGTGCAGGCAACTGGTCAGGCCACATCTTGAGTATGGAGTCCAGTTCTGGAGGCCATACCTCAAGAAGGATGTGGATAGGGTGGAGTGCGTCCAGAGGATGGTGACAAAAATGGTGAAGGGCCTTAGTCATTTGTCATACGATAAACAGCCGAAGGACCTAAACATATACTCCCTAGAACAAAGAAAGGGAAAGGTGGGACATGATTGAGACTTTCAGTATATCAAGGGTATTAACAGGGTGCCAGGCCAGTGGGGGACATCTTCCAGCTAAAGAGGCAATCAAAAACAAGGGGGCATAATATGCAGACAGTAGGGGGAGGTTCAGAGGAAACATTAGAAAATTCTACTTCATGGAGAGGGTAGTAGATAACTGGAACAAACTCCCAGAGGAGGTGGTGGGGGCAAGAACTGTGGGGAGATTCAAGGGAGCGTGGGATAGACACATGGGTCTTTTGGATTGGGGGTAGGAAACAGCAAAGCCCTAGCAGCTAGCTAGCTAGGTACAGTGGGAAGACTGGGTGGGCCTGGTGGGCCTTTTCTGATGACACATTCTATGTATAGAGGCATCATTCTGAACAGCTAGCATAAACATAGCCAGCCTCTGTCAAATCAGTTGAACACTATACCAAAACATTGAGAGAACTTTGCATTTGAACAATAAGATGTAACACTCAGGAAGTTATTGAAAGCCTGGAATCTTGATGGAAAATTATCTGAAAGGATGAAATAGCATAGTAATCACACACATTTTAAACTTTCTCATACCATAGACTCTGCAAAACCCAGTTTTGAGAACAGTAATCTGTATCATAGTGGAACAGGTCTGAAATGAAAAACAAAATTTCACCTGATACATTGCATCAGTTTTGCAAACATTGTTTAAAATCGGACTGAGTAGATGGCAATAAAAATCCTCTTAAAACTTGCCTCTCTAGTTGTTGTATACCCTGTGTAATCAGGTGAGCTTTCTCTTGAATGAAAAAAATGCTCATTTCTGTCACTTTTAAAGTATACTTCTGACATCAAACTGAACTGAAAAATTGATGGGGTTCTTCTTTAATGGAAAGCCACTAGTGCTTTCCAAAACCATGTCTAACACAACATGTGAAATATACGGTACCCCCACCTCCATTTGTGTCTCACACTCCAGCCACCTTCCCCCATATTCCCATACAGTGATTCCATTAAAAACAAAGGTTGCCCATCTCTGGCATGGTGCCAGGAGCCAATGCTGCCTGCCACTGACTCCCAGTTTGCCCCTTCAGCCTCCGAGGATCATTTAATGGAAATGAGTCCCCCAATTTGATCCCCAGTCCATGAACTTGGAGTTGGGAGACATTAGTAATCCAATTCCAGACTAATTTAGCAGGTCCCAATCCTCTAACGCGCAGCATGCTCTAGCAGCACTGCACGTGCCTGAGAGGGAGGGGAAGCAGCAGTCTTGTCATTGATGATGCAAGGCAAACTGACTAATCAGACTGCCCTTCCCCATCCATCCCTGCTGGTGTCACATGGTAATATGGATTAGTAACAGCACACTATGGGTTAGGGAGAGGGTAGTTAGCATGAAATTTATTTATTTGAAATTACTCTAACTGGGATAGCCCCATGAGATGCAGCATCTCATTTTCATGTGGGTCTCAGGGAGGATAGCAGCAGTCAAGCGGCTTAACTGTGTCCAGTGGCAGTAGTTATATACAGCCTAAAGTGTACACAGGAAAAACAAACACACACTAAAGGTAAGCACATCAAAACAATAATGAAAAACAAACCTAACAAAGTGGGTTCATGGCAAGCATGAACATTGTTATGCAGCATGATCATGGTTGGTTAGATAGGGGTTCTGGACCAGAACAAATACATGGAGTTCTAAGGTGGCTGGAAGGATTGGACTTGAACACTTGTAAGCTGAAGCATTGCTCATGGAGAGGGAGCTTGTTCCTGGTGTCTGGTGCTGCAAATGCAAAGGTCTTTCTACTAAATTCACACTTCATCCTGGGAATTGAAAGGGTAAGTGCTGCTGTTGAACAGAGTGAGTAGACACTGCTTGCCTGTGTGAGGAGGATTATAGAAACATAGACTTTGACGGCAGATAAGGACCGCTTCACCCACCTAGTCTGCCTGTTTCCCTACCTACTGGATAAGCTGCCGATCCTAGTTAACCAACAGCCTATATTTTCTTGGACTAAGTCTCCATCACTCATTCACACTAGTGGGATAGTGCCGGAGGCACTAGGACCAAGTGGGAGCCAGACATTTTCTGAAGGGTCAGTGCCAAGGTAGGACCACGCATGCGCGGCACCGCGAGACTGACTCGTGCCTGTGTAGGCTATCTCGGCATCGACCTTCCAACCGCTTCAGTTCCTTTTCTCCCACCGTCGAGTGCGCTTGGATGTCGACGTTGCTCGTGTTCCAGAGTCAGAGTTTTCGTCTATACAACAACAGCTTTTAATGTTTAATTTAACTGTTTCATTTAACTATTTAGTAGTATTTTTTTATTTTATGAACAAGAAAAGAAGATTATGAAGAAAAATAAATTCTTTCCTGCCATCAATGGAGTCGTCCTTAAACGGTAGTGGTGACGGTAGGAAGACTTCGTTTGAAAGTTGTTATTGCAGAAGGGCTGTGCCCAGTCCACCACCCTTAAGTAACGGGGGATGGTCTGATTACAGACAGTCCTGTGCTCGGGGGGGGGGACAGTCCACTGCAGCACAAATCTGGCGGTGCCGGGGATCCGGCTCCACTTAGCCTCGAGCTCTTCCTCCTCATTTGGGGAAGAAGAATCGGTGCCGCTCAAGGTTGCCTGTTGGTACGTCTGCATGAGGATTGTTCATTGGAAGGGGTGATAGGCCTGAACCGACTATTTTGTGGGTTCCCCTTGGCCGTGCTCCTAACGGCCGCATACTCGACTCCAGACTCCATCTCTGTCCTCGGTGTTCTGGTGAGCAGTTTCACCTCTGGGCCGCTCCTGTGGAGCAGGGGGTTTGACTTTCCTTTTTTTCTGGCTGTGTTCCTGTTTTTTCGGGGCCTTCGGGCCTCGGAGCCGTTAGACTGGAGCCGGGTTAATTGGATCAGAATGAGCACGGTGCCCTCATGGTGCCTTCGCCATCGTGTCGACCCCTCGTGCCTATCCCCCTCTTCCTTTTCCATGCTGGGGCGGGCACGGGCATCACCTTTCTCCTCCTCCCCATCTTCTCCATTGGCTTTTCCACTGTGTTTTTCCTGGCACTGTGCCAGACACCTTGGTGGCACCGCAGGTCTGGCGCCGTGGCCACTGGTTTGGCATTGGTGCGTGGCGGTGCGGCTGGTGTTTGGAGTCGATTGCGGGGTCGGCGCCATGGATCGGTGCCATGGCTCAGCACCGTGGGCTCTGTGCGACGCTGTGGGTGCTGTCATTGTTGCCTTCATTGCCAGCACCGCTAGCAATGCTGTGAGTGTCTCACGGTGCCACGGATGCCCGCAGGTGCTTGTGGGTGTTGCGGGCGGTGCTGGGCACCCGCAGGTGGTGCTGCACGTGATGCTGAGCACCCGTGGGTGGTTACGGGCACCCGTGGGTGTCGTCGGGCACCTGCAGGTGGTGCCAGGCACTGTGGGTGACATGGGTGCAGCGGATGTCATAAGTGCTATGGGTGCCCTTGGATGCCATTGCAGCCATGGGTTTCTTGAGTGCCATGGTGCCATGGGCATCGGGGTGCCCTTGCGTGCCATTGCTGCCGAGCATACCTGCGGGTTCCGCTGTGGGTGCTCTTGGGTGTCTCCCAGGTTGGCATAGGTACTATTTGGCGCCCTCCTGTGCCACAAGTGACACTGGTGCCGCAGAGGTGCCAGTCGGTGCTGTCTGACAGAACTAGGGAAAGATCTCCATTTGCGGACCTCTTCTTCCGCGGGACTTGTGGCGGGATGTTTCTGCAGAATGAAGTCCTGTTCTGCGGATTATTTTTTCACACATCTTAGTGGGTGGCGGTCTGCATCGGGTCTCATCATCCAGCGGTTTTCCGCTGATGGGACTCTTCTGTTCCGTTCTGTTCTGCCAGCGGAATTCCTTATTCCGCTCAGCACTTTCTCAGCTCCCTACATGGTGCCAAGCTCCTCGACACCCTTCCTGGTGGCGGAGTCTCTAGTGGCTCCAACCTAGACCTCTTGTTGGGGTCCTTCTGCGGTAGAAGGGCATCTAGATGAGTCTCTCCCTGTCCTTCTGGTCAGTGATACAGTGGATGATTCATTTTATATACTGAAAGACACGCCCTTTCTATCATCAGAGTCTCTGATTGAAGCTCTTTTCAGACTGGATCAGTGGACCATATATCTCTGCGTCTAGACTCTTTCAGTCGTCAAGACAATTACACTCTGTGGAACATTCTAATTCAATGATCGGGAGCCGCACAGACTGTTCCGCTCCTTTGATAGGGGTATACAGCCGTCTTTGATGCTGCCCCTCTGGTGGCTAACATCTGTCTAGCTATTATTATTAGTCCAGTCAAGAGTTCAGTTATGGATCCTCAGGCTTCTCCTGCTCCTCAGAGGGATGACATCCTTGTCATTTCTGTATCAGGCAATCCTTGCCAAATAGCAGCCTGCATCCTTGTCAGGCTCGGACTAATGATTATTAAAAAAAAAAAGAAAAAGAAAAAGGGGTCAGAATTATCATAGCACAGGGCCTAGTTGGAATTTCCCAATACCACACTTTGGATCTGGTCAGGTTCTGCCTCAACCCTGAGACAGTAGTCTCTAAACTTCAGTAAAGAGTACCTGATTTCTTCTACCCCTAGGGGCAGTCCGATCCAGCGGTGGTATATTTCCAAAACCTAGGCGTCTAACCGGTCTGTTAGTCCCTCCCTTTTTTTTTTAATCAGGCTTTCTCCCCTTGATCAGAGCCTCGCAGCAACAGAAGTGACTCTTCGGTGAGTCAGAACTTAGATTCCTACTTCCGTGCTTGCTTCAACTTAACAGACGACATGCTCCTTTCTTGACCATAGGTCAAGTAGGTCTTTTTCTGAGGTAGCTTCTCAAATATTCACACCTTCAGTTCCTGTGCACTGGTTCCGTGCTAGTAGCACTCGAAGCTATCATCTCCGACTGCGTGACAGAGCGGTGATGTTTGTTTTTTTCAACAAAGCAAACTAGAGTCCTTCCTACTCCGATCAGGGAGGCCAGAGTAAGTAGTGTCTCACCGCACTGAGCCACTTCTGCCTCCGTTCGGTCACTTCAACGAATGGGTTAGCCCTAACTTGGTCCTGCTGTGTCCCTCCTCGATGCACATCTGCCTCTATTTGCCTTACAAATCCAGCCCCTGTTTTTTTCTGTCAGAATGTTTTTTTCCACAGTGGACACGTTGTCCTGTACAGTTTTTCCTTTCTTCCCTGAGTTCAGAGACTGCTGCTACAGGCAGGATGTTTCCCTTTTGGAATATGCAGTGACTAGAATTTGATTCTACTAGACCACCACAAGAGGCTTCTAAGTTGTGCTTCGCCTTCCATCAGGAAGGTTTCAGTGACTAAGTGAAAATCATTCTCCTTGATGGGCTAACCCCACCTGGACCTTCTTTTGCTCACCAAGTAAGGGGTTCAAGTGCTCCTGGACCTGTTGTTTGCAGGTCAGCCATACTTGGTAGTGGGGGCTCCGTCTCTGCTTTTCGGTCTACCCTGAACCTGTAGATTTCACCTCCAGCTCTTGCAGTTCCTGAGGTCCTTTAGATTAGTACATGTCTTTGACACTATTAGTTTTGGTCCTATACCAAATTGTGAGTCCGGGATCTTACTTCGAGATACAGCTCTTGCAGCAGGTTACACAATTAGGACTGAAGCCGGCAGGCGTCAGGACCCCACGGAAATTTTCTAGCTAGCAGTCTTCAGCGGGGACCGCCTCCGATGTCGGTCCCGCCCCCATCAGGCGTAGTACATAAGGAGGCGGTCTCCACACAATCCTCAGTTCTTTTCCCGCCGTCGACATCGCAAGTATCGGCCTCTCTGTCCTTTTTCTAGCGTGCGACAACCTTTAGAGCTATGACGACTTCGTATTCCTTCACAACTTTGGATTCAACTGATGTCCTCTCCAAATACTTCTCTGGAGGGTCACCAATCGAAGTGTGCCTGTGGCAAACAGATCCCCTTCAAGGATCCACACTCTGCCTGCATGCGCTGCCTAGGCCTGGAACACGACACCAAGACCTGCTCCTTCTGCCAGGGCTTCAACAGTCGCACCTGGATCCGCCGCCAGAAGGCCCTTCAAGCGTTTCTCTTAGAGGAGAAACTGAAAACCATGGACAAAGAACCTTCCTCCAGGGGGGAGTCGTCGGGTAAAACCCACAAGCACCGGAATAAACACCGTGAAAAGGAAAGACCCAGGTCCTCTGCGAGGGCCTCTGACTCCCGAAGCTCCGGTTCGCGATTGGACCGCTCTCCTTCCAGGGCTCAATCGCAGCCTCTCCATGTTCAGGTCAGATCCTCCAGCGGTTCCTCTTCTTTGCAGCCCCTGAAGACTTCCACTCCATCTAAGGCCTCGTCGAAGTCGGGGTAGCGCCATAAATCTTCTTCCCACCGGTGGGACTCCGATGCCAGATCGGTTTCCCAGCCTCCGCGTGGGTCGGATCCGGTTCCTCGCAAGACCAAGGACCTGACGTCCCTCAAACGGACGTTGGACCCGACGTTGGCCAAGCATCACCAGCGCTCCCAGGAACCGGCGACACCAAAACACCAGTCGCCGGCCAGGCATTCACCTCCGAGGGCGTCGGCCAAGGGACAGACGTCGGCTACCCCAGAGAAGAGGACCGCACCACCGCCGCGGCCAGTCAGAAGGACTCTGAGGAGGATACCACACAGCCCGAGGACCAGGCAGGCGACACCGGAGACGCCGGGCTCCCACGGGAACCTTCCCCGGAGCGGGAGACCCCCGGGGGCCCGACCCGGGCGACAGGCCACCGGTGCCGGGCTCGTCGTCGGGCATGAACTTGGCAGAGGTAAAGGAGCTCTTTACCTTCTGGTGGGACACCATCAGAAAAGATGTCACCACACATCCTCCTCAAACTCCGACTCCACCTCCTCCTACTCCTTCACTGCCTACGCCCCCTCCTCCGCCGAAGGGGCCCATAGGATGGTCACCAACCCCCAAGGAGCACACACCACCTCCTTGGGGCAGATCCTCAGACAGGAGAAGACCTCCCTCCAGATCCACCTCGGTCACCTAGTCCCAAGAGACCCAGACGACGCCGGTACACCCTGTCTGGGGAGGATTCTAGATCTGACACCTCAGGGTGCTCCAGATCCCCTTCTCCCATCAGCATTCTCTCTCCGGACCCACACGACCTACCTAGGTCTCCGGATGACCCCTCTTTCGAGGAGATCATGAGGCACATCCAGGAGAATATGGGGTGGGATGCTGAAGAGCTTGACCCCGAGAGACAATGCCTTGCCCGCTACCTTCGGCAGAAAGACCTGAAGCCTGTGGTAGTGCCGCCCTCGGTGGATACCTTTGTGGATGTCACCAAGGCTGCCTGGAAACGTCCGCATTCCACCCCAGCAGTGCCGAAGAAGGCTGACCGCCTATACAAGGCCCCTAGGGAGGACCAGTATCTGGCGAACCATCCTCTGGCTGACTCCCTGGTCATCACTGCTTCACATGACCGGACGCAAAGACCTCAGCATTTGAGCACACAGCCACCGGACCAGGAATCCAAGCAATTGGATGTCCTGGGTAGGTGCACGTACGCGGCTGTGACTTGCGCCATCAGGTCACTGAATTACCTCAATCACATGGTTCAATTCCAGAACGCACTGTGGGAACAGGGACAGGACCTGGTAGAGAAGATGCCCGATGGCGACCAAAAGGAGGAGCTTTTGAACCTCCTCTGCACGGGTTCGGATGTATGGACCCAGGTGCTCAAAGCTGCATATGATTCTGCGGACTCTTCAGCCAGAGCTGCAGTCTCAGGCGTGTGTCTCCAGAGACACTCTTGGCTCCGTGTCTCCGGTTTTACCTCGGACGTCCAGAAGAATATCTTAGACGTCCCTTATAATGACGAGGTCCTATTTGGTGAAGCTTCTGAGAAAGTAATCACCAAACTTCAGGACGCAGGGAAGACAGTCCGATCTGTACAGGTCTTGGCCCAGTTCTTTTCGTAGGAACCAGAGCCACTTCCATGGCTGGCTACAAAGGCAACAGCCACGTTCCGGCCAACAACAGAGGGGCACTTTCACCCACAAAGCCCAGGCCAAGTCATCCCCAGGCAGAGGACAACGATTTGCAAAGTCGGCACAGCCTGCCGGATCGAATGCTGCCACAGCATGACTCCTTCCCGGCCCCCGCCTCTCCTCAGGGTCAACGGGGAAAAAAAAGTCGGGGGTCTCATCGCACGCCACTTGCCAGGGTGGCAGTCGATCACCACCAACAGGTGGGTTCTGCAACTGGTCAAAAAAGGCCACTATATAGAATTTGTAGGCAGTCCACCCACAAGACCTCCCCTGCTTTCCCGATATTCAGGTCAGCATGCCCTGCTCATACAGCAGGAGGTGCTCAGCTTCTGGAAAAGGAAGCCTTAGAGCATGTTCCAGAGAACCAGAGAGGACTAGGGTACTATTCTCACTTCTTCCTGGTTCCAAAGAAAACAGGGGACCTCCGTCCAATACTGGACCTCAGCGACCTCAACCTGCCGGTCGTTTACAAATGCTTCCGCATGGTGACCCTTCCGGGCCTAATTCCCATGCTGAAGCATGATGCCTTTCTGGCATCTTTGGACACGCAGGACGCCTACCTGCATATTCTGATTGCTCAAGTGCACCAGAGGTTCCTGCGCTCTGAGTTTCAGAGCCGCCATTATCAGTTCCGAGCTCTTCCCTTCGGGCTGTCATCGGCACCTCACATATTTACGAACTACATGGCGGTCATAGCGGTGTCTCTGAGGAGAAAAGGCCACTACGTGCTCCCATACCTGGACGACTGGCTTCTCATGGCACCCTCCAAGGAGGCACTGATGATGGCCATTCACTGCACCCAGTCCCTTTTTCAGTCACTGGGTATTCTCTTCAACTACGAGAAGTCACTCCTGGTGCCATCCCAAAAACTACAGTTTATAGGAGCAGTTGTGGACACCATCAGAGGGAAAGCTTTTCTTCCCTCGGACAGAACGGAACACATCATATCCCTCATCAGGGACCTGTCGGTGAAGAAGACCGTCCTGGCCAGATCGGTCCTTCGCCTGCTCGGACACATGGCTGCGGCCATTGCAACAGTCCCGCTGGCACATCTTCACATGCGGGTAACCCAGTGGATGCTAAGGGTGCAATGGGACCAAAGGCAAGACCATTTGCAGCAGCCAGTCCGAATCACGACTGCCGTGATTCGGGATTGGCAATGGTGACTAAATCCGAGGAACCTCTCCGCGGGGGTTCCCTTCATAGCGCCATCTCCGACTGTGACACTCTCCACAGATGCCTCAGGGCTCGGGTGAAGAGCACACCTGGACGGTGTTCAGTCTCAGGGCCTTTGGACAGCTCATCTCATCTCCACATCAATATTTTGGAAATGAGGGCAGTCCTTTACGCTTCTGCAAGCCTTCCAGTCGGAGATTCCATCGGGTACACTCCTGTTATAAACAATACCGCGGTGATGTATTACCTCAACAAACAAGGAGGCACTCATTCCTACCCGCTTTGCAGGGAGGCCATGAGAGTGTGGGAGTGGATATTGCAACACGGCGCAAACCTAATTGCAGTACACGTCCCGGGAGTGGACAGCACCTTCGCAGACAGTCTGAGTCGCTCTCAGGCGAGAGTCCACGAGTGGGAACTTCTACAGCAGGTGGCAGAGGATCTGTTTCACAGATGGGACACTCCAGAGTTAGACCTTTTCATGTCCCCATCCAATGCAAAACTGCCCAATTATTGCTAGCTAGATCCAGGGCCTGGTGTTTTCTGGCAAGATGTGTTGTCCCTCTCCTGGGCGGGCAGATTTCTCTATGCCGTCCCTCCTTTCAAACAACATAATGGCTTGCTATATTCTGACATAAGCAGTGATCACCAACCTTTGAACTGCCCTGGAGAACAAAAAATGAACTTTCCATGCAGTGCATGGTACGCTGAGCTCGAGCTCGGTTGAAGCCGCTGTCTGCTGTTGTTTAAACTCCAACCGTCAGATTCTTTACTCTGCCTCACTGAACAGTCGCTCTAGAGATTTCTCCTTCACTCGGTTCAAAAAAACTCAGTTAAAGTGTCATTTTTTCGCTCTGTTTCAACCGAATTTCTGCTTCTAAACCTGTCGGTTTAAGTCTCTGTCTGTGGTACCATGAGTACTAGGTAGGTTTTTCTATATTAGTTTTTGTGTGGCACTTGTAAACATTGGATCGGTTTGGTTTGAACCGATCAGGTTTGTGTAAAAAACTTATGTCTTTATTAGAGTGTGGTAACCGGTCCTTATCGGTTCTAAAAAACTGGATTTCATTACGTTTTTTTCCAAGACCCATAACACGGTCAGGAACCGATAGGGGTGTCTTGCCTGGCGGATTGCCGAAAAAAGGGCAAGTTTTGGTTAGGATTGGCCATGTCTGAGAAACCCAAGAAAAAAAACCTGGCCCACTGGGTTTCAACACTGTAGTGTGTGTGGGGAAGTCCGGGGCTCGGTTTGGTCGGTTCCCCCGGTTCCGGATTATACTTTAGAAGAATTTTATGAACCGAAGGAGGAGGAGGGAGAGTATGAAGATAATGATGACGATGGTGATTATGAAAGTCTGTATGTGCCTATTGACCTGGACATCTCCCCCCTGACAGACCTTCAGGTTTTTCTCCTCCTAGGCTTTCTGAGTCCCCTTCCCACTTTATGTTTTACAAGAAAGTGGCTGAAACCCTCCAGCTTCCTATGGAAGAAGCAGTAGAGGATCAGGAGGAGCCTGATTTTGTTGAGATTATGGACATCCCAGAGTCCAGGAGATTGTCTGTTCCCCTCCATAAATCTTTTGGGAAACAGACATTTAAAATTCTAAAAACTCCTAATTCCATACCTCCTGTGGACAGAAGAATGGACAAGAGGTATACTGTTTCAGGCTCAGACACAGTGTTCCTTTCCCAGCAATGCAGCCTAGCTGGGCTAGTGCAGGCTGCTGCCTGTGATAAGGCAAATATTCCCTTGCCTTCACACCCCCCCAGATAGGGACTCTAGGAGGATTGATGCCATGGCAAAGAAACAGTACATGGCAGCATCTTTGGGACTCAGGCAGGCTAACTATATGGCCTACACAGCTAGATACCAGAAGTCCAGGTGGGACACTGTGCTGGCTCTAGCTAAACAGGCCCCTGACCAGTTTACCAAGGAGCTGGAGCGGGTGGCTGCGGATGAGATTGAGGCATCCAAGGTGCAATTGCATGCTGCTGTGGACTCCAATGATGTTTCATCTAGAGTCATGGCTACATCTGTGGCCCTTCGGAGGATGGCTTGGCTCGGATGTACTAGCCTATCACAGGATACCCAGGCTAAGGCCATGGATTTTCCTGTCATTGGTAATTCTCTGTTTGGGGAGCAGACAGAGAACTACATGAAGAAGATGGACGAGTACAGGACCACCTACAGGAGTGCTCAGGCCAAAGAAAGGCAAGCCACTCCTCAGAGGCAGCATTCCAGGGGCAGGGACAGGCGTTTTTACCAAGCCCAGGCCTCCTCTTCTGCTTTTGCTCAGAGAGGGTTCTGTAGAGGGAGAGGCAGACTGGGTACGAGCAGGCCTGCTTCCACCCCTCAGCCTCAAGTCCCTGCCAAGCAGACACCCTGATGGGTCTGCCCGGGCTGATTCTCCAATACCTGTAGGGGGCAGGCTGGCTTACTTTGTCCAGGACTGGAAGTCTTTAACATCAGTCAAGTGGGTCCTGGAAGTAGTAAGCCAGGGACTGGTTCTCAGCTTCAAAGAATTTCCAAAGATGAAAACCAGATCCTTTCCACCTGCAAATCCACCAGAGGCACTTGCCCTAGAGGCAGAAGTCTCTTCCCTGCTGGCTCTCAGAGCCGTGGAAAGGGTTCCACCCCTACACCAGGGCAAAGGATTGTACTCCAGGTACTTCCTTACCCCAAAAAGACAGGAGAATGGCGGCCCATCCTGGATCTCAGATACTTAAACAAGCACCTTTTAAAACCAAAATTCAAAATGGTGACTCTGGGAATTATTCTACCCTCTCTAAGTCCAGGGGACTGGCTAGCGTCCCTGGACCTCAAGGATGCCTACTTCCATATTCTCATCAGAAGCTCCCATCGAAACTACCTCAGGTTCGAGCTGCCCTCAGGCCATTACCAGTTCAGAGCAATGCCCTTTGGCCTCACCTCTGCTCCAAGGGTGTTCACAAAATGCCTGGCAGTAGCAGTTGCCTACCTAAGAAGGCAAAAAATTGCCATCTTCCCTTACCTGGACGACTGGCTCATAGTAGGCCAGTCTCCAGACCAAGTCAAGTTACATCTTCAGATAACTCAGCAACTGCTTACCTCTCTAGGTTTCCTTCTGAATCTTTCAAAGTCAGTTCTAGAGCCTGTACAGCTTCTCACCTTCATAGGCGCAGAGCTGAACACAGAGGAAGCCAGAGCCTTCCTTCCTTTGGACAGGGCAAGGACCCTGGTCTCTCTGGCCTCCTCATTCACCCTGCAGGTCTCTCGACCAGCAAGGCATTTTCTACAGCTCCTGGGGCACATGGCTGCTTCTACAACAGTAGTGCAAGGAGCAAGATTTCAGATGAGGGACATCCAGTTCCATTTGAGAGCCTTTTGGTCTCAAAGAAAGGACCCTCTAACCAAGTTGATTCCAGTAACTCAAACCCTGATCCAAGCCCTACAGTGGGGCAGGATCAGAGCAATCTGAGACAAGGGGTTCCCTTTGTCACTCAGTCTCACTCTTTAATCTTTACTACAGATGTATCCCTCTTGGGGTGGGGAGCTCACATGGAAGACCTCACTACCCAGGGATTGTGGTCCCCTCAGGAATCTCTGCTCCACATCAATCTGTTGGAGCTCAGAGCAGTTTTTCTAGCACTTCAAGCTTTTTCCAAATCTGTTCAGAACAAAGTTGTACAGGTCAGAACAGACACCACCACCACAATGTGGTACATCAACAAGCAAGGAGGCACTCGGTCGACGGCCTTGTGCACAGAAGCAATGAAGTTGTAGTCTCTGGCTTACTCCCTGAACATCTCCCTTACGGCAGTTCACCTCCCAGGCAAGGACAATGTCCTGACAGATGCTCTCAGCAGGATTTCCCAGGGCCATCACGAATGGTCACTAGATCCCCTGGTCCTGGAGGTAATATTTGCCAGATGGGGCACCACGTAGATAGATCATTTTGCAGCCCCAGACAATCACCAACTTCCCCTTTCAAACAACATGAAGTCTTGCTATATTATGACAATTGCAGTGAGTCCCCATCTTTGAACTGCTCCGGAGGTGAAATAGTTAACTTTCCATGCAGGCATGGAACTCGGAGCGAGAGCTCGGTTGAAAACTCTGTCTGTTGTTCTTCAAACGCAAACTGTCAGATTCTTTGCTCTGCCTCACTGAACAGTCGCTCCGGAGATTTCTCCTTCTGCTCGGTTCATTTTGTCGGTTTAAAAGTATTATTTTGTCAGTTTTTCTATTGAAATTAAACCGCAACTGGTCGGCTCAAGCTCTGTCTGTGGTAATGTAAGTTTAGTTTTTCTGTGTGGAACTTCTAATCGTTATCGGTTCGGTTTGAACTGATCAGGTTGTTTTTAAAGCTACTAGTCCTTGTTTAGAGTGCGGTTCCCAGTTCTTATCGGTTCTAAAAAAATCGGATTTCATTACGTTTTTTTCCACGACCCGTGACACGGTAGGGAACCGATAAGGGTGTCTTGCTTGGCGGATTGCCATAAGCAGGCAAGATTTGGTTAAGCTGGCATTATGTCTGAAACCCAAAATAACCCGGGCCCACTGGGTTTCAACACTGTAGTGTTTGTGGGGAAGCCTTTGCCAAGGCTGACCCACACACCACATGTGTCTATTGTCTGGGGTTTGACCACCTCAATGCAGACTGCCAGATTTGTAAGAATTTCCCTGCTGCCACCATAGAGAAGAGAGTTGGTAGGCTCAGGGAAAGGGAGGCCAAAAAGTCCGCTGACCCGGATGGCCAGCCCGGTTTGGCTCCAACCGAACCGGAGGAAGTGCCCTCTGACCAGGGCGAGACTTCCTCAGGCAAAGGAAGAGACAGCTCTGAGGAGCCGGTTCCAGCAAAAAGGACTAGAAAGTCAGCTAGTGTATAGCCAAAAGTTGTCTCGCCAACCGCTGAGGAGATAGCTAAAGCAATCCAAATTGTCCAGTCTCTTTCCCCGGTTCCGACCGAACCGACACCATCAGGGAGGCGCTCGGTTCCACCGGTTCAAGATTATGATTTTGAGGAATTTTATGAACTGGAGGAGGGGGAAGAGGAATACGAGGAGAGTGAATATGGGTTTGAAGATCTGGATGTGCCCGTTGAACTGGACATCTCTCCAGATAGACCTTTAGGGGTTTCTCCTCCCAGGCTTTCTGAGTCCCCTTCTCATTTCATGTTTTATAAAAAAGTTGCTGAAACTCTCCAACTCCCTGTTGAGGAAGCTGTTGATGACCAAGAGGAGCCTGATTATGTAGAAATGATGGATATTCCAGAGTCTAGGAGACTGTCTATTCCTTTGCATAAATCCTTTCGGAAACAGACAGTAAAAATGTTCAAAACTCCTCACGCTATACCTCCTGTAGATAAAAGGATGGACAAGAGGTATACTTTATCAGGCTCCGATACTGATTTTCTCACTCAGCAATGCAGCCATGTGGGGGTAGTGCAGGCTGCAGCCTGTGACAAGGCTAATATTCCCCTAGCTTCACACCCTCCTGAAAGGACTCCAGGAAGATTGATGCTATGGCAAAAACAGTACATGGCAGCATCTTTGGGACTCAGACAGGCAAATTATATGGCTTATGCTGCTAGGTACCAGAAATCCAGATGGGATACTGTGCTGGCTCTAGCAAAACAAGTCCCTGACCAGCTGGCCAGGAGCTGGAACAGGTGGCTATGGATGGTATTGAGGCATCAAGGTGCAATTTCATGCTGCAGTGGACTCTAATGATGTTTCATCAAGGTCATGGCTACATCTGTGGCACTTCGCAGAATGGCTTGGCTCAGATGTACTAGCCTGTCTCAGGATACCCAGACTAAGGCCATGGATTTTCCTGTTGTGGGCAATTCTCTGTTTGGGGAGCAAACAGAGAATTACATGAAAAAGGATGAATATAGGACCACCTATAGGAGTGCACAGGCCAAGAAAGGCAGGCCACTCCTCAAAAGCAGCTTCTAAGGGCAGGGCAGGCCTTTTTACCAAACCCAGGCTTCCTCTTCCGCCTATGCCCAGAGGGGGTTCTTTAGAGGGAGAGGCAGACGGGGTACAAGCAGGCCTGCTTCCACCCCTCAGCCCAAAGCCCCTGCCAAGCAGGCACCCTGATGGGGTGACCAGGGCCGATTCTTCTCTACCTGTAGGGGGCAGGCTGGCTTACTTTGTCCAGGACTGGAAGTCTTTAACATCAGACAAGTGGGTCCTGGAAGTAGTAAGCCAGGGACTGGTTCTCAGCTTCAAAAATTTCCAAGATGAGAACCAGATCCTTTCCCCTGCAACTCCATCAGAGGCACTCGCCCTAGGCGAGAGGTCTCTACCCTCCTAGCTCTCAGAGCTGTGGAAAGGGTTCCTCCCTACACCAGGGCAAAGGTTTGTACTCCAGGTACTTCCTTACCCCAAAAAAGACAGGAGAATGGCGCCCATCCTGGATCTCAGATACTTAAACAAGCACCTTTTAAAACCAAAGTTCAAAATGGTGACTTTGGGAATTATTCTACCCTCTCTAAGGCCAGGGGACTGGCTAGCTTCCCTGGACCTCAGGATGCCTACTTCCATATTCTCATAGAAGCTCCCATCCAAAGTACCTCAGGTTCGAGCTGCCCTCAGGCCACTACCAGTTCAGAGCAATGCCATTGGCCTCACCTCTGCTCCAAGGGTATTCACCAAATGCCTGGCAGTAGCAGTTGCCTACCTAAGAAGGCAAAAGTGCCATCTTCCCTTACCTGGACGATTGGCTCATAGTAGGCCAGTCTCAGACCAGGTCAATTACATCTTCAGTTAACGCAGCAACTGCTTACCTCTTAGGTTTTCTTCTGAATATTCAAAGTCAGTTCTAGAACCTGTCCAGCTTCTTACCTTCATAGGCGCAGAACTGAACACACAGGAAGCCAGGGCCTTCCTTCCTCTGGACAGGGCAAAGACCCTAGTCTCCCTGGCCTCCTCTTTCACCCTGCAGGTCTCTCGACCAGCAAGGCATTTTCTGCAGCTCCTAGGACACATGGCTGCTTCCACAGCAGTTGTGCAGGGAGCAAGATTTCAGATGAGGGACATCCAGTTCCATTTGAGAGCATTTTGGTCTCAAAGAAAGGATCCTCTTACAAATTGATCCCAGTAACTTGAACCTGATCCAAGCCCTACAGTGGTGGCAAGATCAGAGCAACCTGAGACAAGGGGTTCCTTTGTCCTCAGTCTCACTCTTAATCCTTACTACAGATGCATCCCTCTTGGGGTGGGGAGCTCACATGGGCGACCTCACCACCCAGGGTCTGTGGTCTCCCAGAATCTCTGCTCCCACATCAACCTGTTGGAGCTCAGAGCAGTTTTCTAGCACTTCAAGTTTTTTCCAAATCTGTTCAGAACAAGATTGTACAGGTCAGAACAGACAACACCACTACAATGTGGTACATCAACAAGCAAGGGGCACTCAGTCTACGGCCTTGTGCACCGAAGCAATGAAGTTGTGGTCTCTGGCTTACTCCCTGAACACCTCCCTTACGGCAGTTCACCTCCCAGGCAAGGACAATGTCCTGGCAGATGCTCTCAGCAGGATCTTCCAGGGCCACCACGAATGGTCACTGGATCCCTGGTCCTGGGAGTAGTATTTGCCAGATGGGGCACCCTGAGATAGATCTTTTTGCAGCCCCAGACAGCACCCCGCAGATAGATCTTTTTGCAGCCCCAGACAATCACCAACTTCCTCTTTTTTGCTGCAGGCCCCCAGTGTTGGGCTCAGTCCCTCTGGATGCCTTAGTCCTCAGTTGGGAAGGGAAGTTCCTCTATGTCTTCCCTCCCTTCCCTCTCCTGTTCAAAGTGCTAGTCAAGATCAGATCACAATCCTGCAAAGTCGTTGTGATTGCTCCAGATTGGGCCAGACAGCCTGGTATCCACTCCTTCTGTCCTTAGCAGTCCATCCTCCCTTGCCTTCCAGGAATCACAATCTGTTAACCTGTGCCCAGGGAGGGTTTGGTATCCAGATCTCAAATCTCTCAATCTCAAGGCCTGGTTCTTGAAAGTTAGAGTTTGCTGATCTTCATCTTTCCAAAGTGTTATGGATATTTTGAAGGCCTCTAGGAAGCCTTCCACCAGGACTACTACAATTCCAAATGGAAAAGGTTTTCCATATGGTGCTCGGAAAGCATATTTCCCAGGTTCTGCTGATTTACCCACAGTCCTGGATTATATGGTCCATCTAACACTTTGGGGCTGAGACCAGCTACCCTGAAGGTGCATTTGGCAGCTGTGTCTGCTTTTATTTCAACAAGTAAATCCTCTTCTCTTTCAGCTCATCCTGTATTTTCCAAGTTTTTTAAAGGGTTGCTTCACACCAACCCTCCATTCAGAGATCCTGCCCTGCCTGGGATCTTAATGTTTGCATTGCTCAACATGCAACCCCCTTAAGCCCTTGTCCTCAGCTGAGCTTAAGTACTTGACTTGGAAGACTGTGTTTCTAGTAGCCATTCACCTCTGCCAGGCGCATAAGTGAATTACAAGCGTTGTCAGTGGAGCCAGATTTTATCTCCTTTCACAGAGATAAGGTGGTCCTCCGGACTAACAGAAGTTCCTACCTAAGGTGGTTTCAGATTTCCACTTATCAATCTATTTCTCTTCCAGTGTACTTTGTGACCATTCCTCCTCTGGTGAGAGGAGGCTGCACAACCTAGATGTGAAGAGCCCTTAGTTACTACATAGGCGTACCAAGGGTCACAGGTTTGACTCCTCAACTGTTCCTCACTTATGTGAGGTTGGTAAGGGAAGCCAGCCACTAAAGATCCATTGCCAGGTGGATTGTCTCTTGTATCCAATTCTGCTACAAAGTTGGGTAGGTTCCCCCCTCAGGCCTGAGGGCTCACTCTACCAGAGGTACAGCTGCTTCTCTGGCTGCTGCCAGAGACATTCCTATTCTAGAAATATGTCAAGCAGCTACCTGGAAAACAGTTCACACTTTTACCAAGCATTACTCCCTGGACATCCAGGCTAGGAGTGATGCTCGGTTTGGCACAGCTGTGCTTCAGAGCCTATTTCCTAAGTAGGTTCTGTCCCTCCTCCATGGAGGTACTGCTGTGTAGTCTGCAATTGTCATAATATAGCAAGACTTCATGTTGTTTGAAGAAAAATTACTCACCTTAGTAATGTTGTTTCTTCTAATGGAGTCTTGCTATATCTGACCTCCCTCCCCTGCCCCTCTCAGAACCTCTGTTTTGGGATGTGGGTGGGCAGTACAGTGTTGGCACTTTATTGATGCCCACCTTGTTATTTTTTCACCCTACGTTTTGGGTGAATTGGTGTTGTGTTTTTCATTTTTTGCGTCTCCTGACTTGAGTCTTTGAGGCCAAAAAATGGGCGTTTATGTTGGTAGCCAGTTGGCTAGTGTAGGTTTACAGCTTCCACACAGAGCCTTAGTGAGTTTTAGCTCGTAAAGATCTGACAGTTTGCGTTTAAGAACAACAGACAGAGTTTTCAACCGAGCTCACACTCTGAGTTCCATGCCTGCATGGAAAGTTAACTATTTCACCTCCGGAGCAGTTCAAAGATGGGGACTCACTGCAATTGTCATAATATAGCAAGACTCCATTAGAAGAAACAACATTACTAAGGTGAGTAATTTTTTTCTTTTTGCTGCAGGCCTCCAGTGTTTGGCTCAGTCCCTCTGGAGGCCTTAGTTCTCAATTGGGAAGGGGAGTTTCTCTATGCTTTTCCCCCCTTCCCTCTCCTGTTCAAAGTGTTAGTCAAAATCAGATCTCAATCCTGCAAAGTGATTCTGATTGCTCCAGATTGGGCCAGACAACCCTGGTATCCACTCCTACTGTCCTTAGCAGTCCATCTTCCCCTGTGTCTTCCCAGGAATCACAACCTGTTAACCTGTGCTCAGGGAAGGGTTTGGTACCCGAACCTCAAATCTCTCAATCTCAAGGCCTGGCTCTTGAAGAGTTAGAGTTTGCTGATCTACACCTCTCCCAAGGTGTAATGGATATATTGAAGGCTTCTAGGAAGCCTTCCACCAGAGACTACTTACAATTCCAAATGGAAGAGGTTTTCCATATGGTGCTCTGGGAAGCATATTTCCCAGAATCTGCTGATTTACCCACAGTCCTGGATTATATGGTCCATTTAAACACTTTGGGGCTGAGACCAGCTACCTAAAGGTGCATTTGGCAGCTGTGTCTGCTTTTATTTCAGCAGGTAAACCCTCTTCTCTTTCAGCTCATCCTGTATTCTCTAAGTTTTTAAGGGATTGCTTCACACAACCCTCCATTCAGGGACCCTGCCCTGCCTGGGATCTTAATGTTTGCATTGCTCAGCTTATGCAACCTCCTTTGAGCCCTTGTCTTCAGCAGAGCTTAAGTACTTGACTTGGAAGACTGTGTTTCTGGTAGCCATCACTTCTGCCAGACGCATAAGTGAATTACAAGCTTTGTCAGTGGAGCCTGATTTTATCTCCTTTCATAGAGATAAGGTGGTCCTCAGGACTAACAGGAAGTTCTTGCCTAAGGTGGTTTCAGATTTCCACCTTAATCAATCTATATCTCTTCCAGTGTACTTCACTGACCATTCCTCCTCTGGCGAGAGGAGGCTGCACAGCTTAGATGTGAAGAGAGCCCTTAGTTACTACATTGAGCGTACCAAGGGTCACAGGTTTGACTCCCTCCAACTGTTCCTCACTTATGGTGAGGTTGGTAAAGGGAAACCTGCCACTAAAAGATCCATTGCCAGGTGATTGTCTCTTGTATCCAATTCTGTTATGAAAAGCTGGGTAAGGTTCCTCCCTCAGGCCTGAGGGCTCACTCTACCAGAGGTACAGCTGCTTCCCTGGCTGCTGCCAGGGACATCCCTATTCTAGAGATTTGTCAAGCAGCTACCTGGAAAACAGTTCACACTTTTACCAAGCATTACTCTCTGGACATCCAGGCTAGGGTGATGCTCGGGTTTAGCACAAGCTGTGCTTCAGAGCCTATTTCCTAAGTAGGTTCTGTCCCTCCTCCATGGAGGTACTGCTGTGTAGTCTGCATATGTCATAATATAGCAAGACTTCATGTTGTTTGAAGAAAAAATTACTCACCTTAGTAATGTTGTTTCTTCTAATGGAGTCTTGCTATATTATGACCTCCCCGCCTGCCCCTCTCAGAACCTCTGTTTTTGGGATGTGGGTGGGCAGTGCAGTGTTGGCACTTAGTAGATGCCCACCTTGTTTTTCACCCCTCCTTTTTGGGGTGACTTGGTGTTGTGTTTTTCATTTTTTGGGTCTCCTGACTTGAGTCTTTGTTTTGGGACCAAAAAATGTGTTCTTATATTTAGTAGCCAGTTGGCTAGTGTTGGTTTACAGCTTCACACAGGACCTTAGTGAGTTTAGCTAGTAAAGATCTGACAGTTTGAGTTTGAAGAACAACAGACAGAGTTTTCAACCGAGCTCGAGCTCAGCGTTCCATGCCCGGCATGGAAAGTTAACTCTTTCACCTCCGGAGCAGTTCGAAGGTTGGGACTCGCTGCATATGTCATAATATAACAAGACTCCATTAGAAGAAAGAACATTACTAAGGTGAATAATTTTTTCTTCCCTTCTATCGTAATACAGGAGGGTTCTGGCGAGGTCGGTGCTCCGTCTCCTGGGGCTTATGGCGGCTGCCATCCCGACCGTTCCGCGTGCGCCCCTCCACATGAGAATCTTTCAGTGGACTCTCTGCTCTCAGTGGGATCAACTGGTAGACGACCTAGATCATCTGGTACTGATCTCCTCACTGATAAGAGACTTGCACTGGTGGATAGTTCGAGAGAACCTATTCCGGGTGATCCCCTTTTTTCTTCCTCCCCCTGATCAGACTCTGACCACGGACGCTTCAGGCGAAGGTTAGGGAGCCCATCTGGGTCCTCACCGAACCCAGGTCTTATGGTCAAAATTGGAGTTAGTTCTCCACATCAACATGCTCGAGCTTCGAGCAGTGCTGTATGCTCTCCAGGCCCTTCACCAATACATCCTTCCCGGTTATCTAGCTGTCCAAACAGACAACATGTGCGTGGTGTGGCATCAATAACAAGCGAGGAAGGGACTCGGTCCTACCGCTATGCAGGGAAGCAATGAGGTTTGGGAATGGGCAATGCTTCACAACCTTCACCTCACAGCGATCCACGTTCCGGGAGTCGACAGTGTCCTGGCAGACAAGCTGAGTCGTTTGTCGGCTCTGCCACACGAGTGGGAACTGGACAAAAAAGTTCTAAAAAGCATCTTCCGGATTTGGGGGACTCCTCAGATAGACCTGTTCGCTTCCCCCCAAAACGCAAAGCTTCCAACCTTTTGCTTGCTCGCTCCAGAGCGAGGCGCTTTCTGGAGCGACGCTCTATCTCTAAACTGGAAGGACAGATTCGTCTATGCTTTTCCCCCAATTCCTCTGGTCCCTCGTGTGTTGCAGAAACTTGCATTGGAAGGAGCGAGAATGATTCTGATCTCCTTTCTGACAAAACAAATCTGGTTCTCTCTTCTACAACAATACTCAGAGGTTCCTCCTCTTTCTCTTCCTTTATCGAGGAGTTGCTGACCCCGGATCAGGGGACCTGGTCCATCCGGGACTCAAGTCCCTTCAACTTCATGCATGGCTCCTGCAGACCTAGCCCAATCTCGCTTTGGCATCTCTCCTAAGGTGGCCGAGATTCTGGCGGAGGCTAGAAAACCCTCCACTAGGTCCACCTACACCATGAAATGGAAAAGATTTTCCATTTGGGCTGCGTCCAGGAACGTGGAGCCCTTTCAAACAACATGAAGTCTTGCTATATTATGACAATTGCAGTTTGTCCCACCATTAGAACTGCTCCGGAGGTGAAAGAGTTAACTCCATTCTAAGAATGGAACTTAGAGCACGAGCTCAGTTAGAGAAGCTCTGTCTGGGTTATTTCAAACCCAAACTGTCAGATTCTTTACTCCGCCTCACTGAACAGTCGCTCGAGATTTCTCCTACTGCTCGGTTCATTTCTCGGTTTAAACAGTGTTTTCTCGGTTCAAATCAACCGAGAATATTATTATTTTAACCCATAAACCGATCGGTTCAAGCTCTGTCTGTGGTATCGTAAGTAATTTCAGTTTAATTTCTGTGTGGAACTTGTAAATGTTATCGGTTCGGTTTGAACCGATCAGCTTATCTTAAACTTAAGTTACAAAAATTAGAGTTTTAGAGTGCGGTTCCGGTTCTTATCGGTTCTAAAAACAGAATTTCATTACGGTTTTCCAGACCCGTGACACGGTTAGGAACCGATAAGGGTGTCTTGCCTGGCACTGCCGTTAAAAGGACAAGTTTTTGGTTAGGCTGGCATTATGTCTGAGAAACCCAAAAGAAAAACTAGGCCCACTGGGTTTCAACACTGTGATGCTTGTGGGGAAGTCTTTGCCAAGGCTGACCCACACACCACGTGTGTATATTGTCTGGGGTTTGACCACCTCAATTCAGACTGCCAGATTTCAAAAAATTTCCCTGCAGCCACCCTGGATAAGAGAGTTGGCAGGCTCAGGGAGCGAGAGGCCAAAAAGTCCGCTGACCCGGATGGCCAGCCCGGTTCGGTGCCAACCGAACCGGAGGGAGTGCCCTCTGACCAGGGCGAGACTTCCTCGGGCAAACGCAAAGCTGGCTCGGATGAGCCAGTTCCAGTAAAGAAAACAAGAAAATCAGCAGGTGTGGAGCCCAAAATTCCTTCTCCAACTGCTGCAGAGATAGCAAGAGCTATTCAGATTGTCCAGTCACTTTCTCCGGTTCCGTCCGAACCGCCACTGTCTGGTAAAAGGTCGGTTCACCGGTTCCAGGTTCAGAATATGATATAGAAGAGTTTTATGAACCAGAGGAGGGAGGATGATTATGAACAGTATGAATGTGACTTGGAGGGTCTGGATGTGCCCATTGAACCGGACATCTCCCCAGACAGACCTTTAGAATCTCCCCCTATGCTTTCTGAGTCCCCCTCTCACTTTATGTTTTACAAAAAAGTTGCTGAAACCCTCCAGCTCCCATTGGAGGAAGCTGTGGATGAGCAAGAGGAACCTGATTTTGTAGAAATGATGGATATACCAGAGTCTAGGAGATTGTCTATTCCTTTGCATAAATCATTTAGGAAACAAACAATAAAAATTTTAAAAACTCCTAATTCTGTGCCTCCTGTGGACAAAAAGATGGACAGGAGGTACACACTGTCAGGTCCTGATACAGAATTTCTTTCACAGCAATGCAGTCATGTTGGGGTAGTTCAGGCTGCAGCCTGTGATAAAGCTAATATTCCCTGGCTTCACATCCTCCTGACAAGGATTCCAGGAAGATTGATGCCATGGCTAAAAACAATACATGGCAGCGTCCTTGGGACTCAGGCAAGCAAATTACATGGCTTATGTTGCAAGGTATCAAAAATCTAGATGGGACACTGTCATGGCTTTGGCAAACAGGCCTCTGGCCAGCTTGCTAATGAGCTGGAACAGGTGGCTGCTGATGGCATTGAGGCATCAAGGTGCAGTTTCATGCTGCTGTGGATTTTAATGATGTATCCTCTAGAGTCATGGCTACGTCTGTAGCTTTTCAGAGATTGGCCTGGCTCAGGTGTACTAGCTTGTCACAGGATACCCAGACTAAGGCTATGGATTTTCCTGTGGTGGGAAATTCTCTGTTTGGGGAGCAGACAGAGAATTATATGAAGAAAATGGATGAATATAGGACTACCTATAAGAGTGCCCAAGCCAAGGAGCGGCAAGCCACTCCTCAGAGGCAGACCCCCAGGGGTAGAGGTAGGCCTTTTCACAGGCCTTTTTACCAAACCCAGGCCTCCTCTGCTTATGCTCAGAGGGGTTCTTCAGAGGAGAGGCAGACGGGGTGTGGGCAGGCCTGCTCCCACCCCTCAGCCTAAAGCACCTGCCAAACAGACACCCTGATGGGATGCCCAGGGCCATTCTCCTTTACCTGAGGGGCAGGTTGGCTTACTTCATTCAGAACTGGGTGTCTCTAACATCAGACAAGTGGGTCCTGGAAGTAGTAAGCCAGGGTCTGGTTCTCAGCTTCAAAAAGTTTCCAAAGATGAGAATCAGATCTTTCCACCTGCAAACTCTTTAGAGACCTTTACTCTAGAAACAGAAGTCTCAACCCTCCTGGCTCTCAGAGCTGTAGAAAGGTTTCTCCCTACACCAGGGCAAGGGTCTGTACTCCAGATACTTCCTTACCCCAAAAAGACAGGAGAATGGCGGCCCATTTTGACCTAAGATATCTGAACAAGCACCTTTTGAAACCAAAGTTCAGAATGGTAACTCTGGCAATGATTTTACCCTCTCTAAGGCCAGGGGACTGGCTAGCCTCCCTGGACCTCAAGGATGCCTATTTTCATGTTCTAATCAGAAGCTCCCACCGAAAGTACCTCAGATTCGAACTGCCCTCAGGTCATTACCAGTTCAGAGCAATGCCCTTCGGCCTCACCTCTGCCCCAAGGGTATTCACAAAATGTCTGGCAGTAGCAGTTGCTCATTTAAGAAGGCAAAGGATTGCTGTCTTTCCCTATCTGGACGACTGGCTCATTGTAGGCCAGTCCCCAGAACAGGTAAAATCTCACCTGCAAGTTACCCAGCAGCTGCTCACCTCCTGGGCTTCTTGCTCAATCTTCCAAAGTCAGTTCTGGAACCAGTTCAGGTACTCACCTTCATAGGTGCAGAATGGACACAAAGCAGGCCAGAGCCTTCCTCCCTTAGAGAGGGTAAGGAACTTGGTGGCTCTGGCCTCCTCCTTCACTCTGCAGGTCTCTCGACCAGCAAGACACTTTTGCAGCTCCTGGGCACATGGCTGCATCCACAGCTGTAGTGCAAGGAGCAAGATTTCAGATGAGGACATTCAGTTTCACTTGAGACCTTTTGGTCTCAGAGAAGAGACCCCTTTCCAAGTTGGTCCCAGTGACTGAACCCTGATCCAGGCCCTCCAGTGGTGGCAGGATCAGAGCAATTTAAGACTGGGGTCCCCTTCATCCTCTGTCTCACTCCTTGACCCTCACTACAGATGCTTCCCTCCTGGGGTGGGGAGCCCACATGGGCGACCTCTCCACTCAGGGAGTGTGGTCCCCTCAGGAATCTCTGCTCCACATCAATTTGCTGGAACTCAGAGCTGTCTTTTTAGCACTTCAAGTGTTTTCTGCATCTGTTCAGAACAAAGTGGTACAAGTCAGAACAGACAACACCACTACAATGTGGTACATCAACAAACAAGGGGCACTCGGTCTTCGGCCTTGTGCACCGAGGCAATAAAGTTGTGGTCTCTGGCTTATTCCCTGAACACTTCCCTCATAGCAGTTCACCTACCAGGAAAGGACAATGTCCTGGCAGATGCTCTCAGCAGGATTTCCCAGGGCCATCACGAATGGTCTCTGGATCCTCAAGTACTGGGGATAGTTTTGCCAGATGGGGCACCCTCAGATAGATCTTTTGCAGCCCCAGACAATCATCAACTTCCACTGTTTTGTTGCAGGCCCCCAGTGTTGGGCTCAGTCCCCTGGATGCCTTTCTCCTAGATTGGGAAGGGAAGTTTCTTTATGCCTTTCCCCTTCCTCTCCTATTCAAGGTGCTAGTCAAAATCAGATCCCAGCCTTGCAGGATGATTCTGATTGCCCCAGATTGGGCCAGGCAGCCTTCTGTCCCTAGCAGTCCATCTTCCCTGTGTCTCCCCAGGAATCACAACCTGTTAACCTGTGCCCAGGGGAGAGTTTGGTATCCGAACCTCAAATCCCTCAACCTCAAGGCCTGGCTCTTGAGGAGTTAGAATTTGCTGACCTACACCTTTCTCAGGGTGTTCTTGAAATCCTAAAGGCTTCTAGGAAGCCTTCCACTAGGGCTACTTATAATTCTAAGTGGAAAAGGTTTTCCATTTGGTGTTCTGGGAAACATATTTCCCCGGAATCTGCTGATTTGCCCATTGTTTTGGACTATATGGTCCATCTTAATTCTTTGGGCCTGAGACCAGCTACCCTGAAAGTACATTTGGCAGCTGTCTCTGCTTTTGTTTCAGCAGGAAAGCCCTCCTCTCTTTCCGCTCACCCTGTATTTTCCAAGTTTTTTAAAGGATTACTTCATACTAATCCACCTTTTAGGGATCCGGCCCCTGCCTGGACTTAATGTTTGCATTGCCCAGTTGATGCAACCCCTTTGAACCTCTGTCTTCTGCAGAGCTTAAGTACTTAACTTGGAAAACTGTTTTCTAGTAGCTATCACTTCTGCCAGGCGCATAAGTGAGTTGCAAGCCTTGTCAGTAGAGACTGACTTTATTTCCTTCCACAGGGATAAGGTAGTCCTCAGGACTAACAGGAAGTTTTTGCCTAAGGTGGTTTCAGATTTCCATCTTAACCAATCTATCTCCCTTCCAGTGTTCTTCACTGAACATTCCTCCTCTGGTGAGAGGAGGCTGCACAGCTTAGATGTTAAGAGGGCCCTAAGTTACTATATAGAGCGTACCAAGGGTCACAGGTTTGAATCCTCCAACTTTTTCTCACTTATGGTGAGGGTTGGAAAAGGAGACCTGCCACTAAGAGATCCATTGCCAGGTGGATTGTCTCTTGTATCCAATTTTGTTATCAGAAACTGGGAAAGTTCCCCTTCTGGCCTGAGGGCTCACTCTACCAGAGGTACAGCTCGTCTCTAGCTGCTGCCAGAGACATCCCTATCTTAGAGATATGTCAAGCAGCTACTTGGAAAACAGTACACACTTTCACCAAGCATTACTCCCTGGATATCCAGGCCAGGAGGGATGCTCGGTTTGGCACAGCTGTGCTTCAGAGCCTATTCCTAAGTAGGTTCTGTCCCTCCTCCATGGAGGTACTGCTGTGTAGTCTGCAATTGTCATAATATAGCAAGACTTCATGTTGTTTGAAGAAAAAATTACTCACCTTAGTAATGTTGTTTCTTCTAATGGAGTCTTGCTATATTATGACCTCCCCAACCTGCCCTCTCAGAACTTCTTCTCATTAAATGCATTTTTCTCTTTTGCCCAGTTCTCTAGGTTGGTTATACTTTCTTGAAATTTTTGTCCTGACTGATGGTTATTAACTATACTACCAATTTTGCAGTCATCCGCATATTTACATATCCATGAACTGCTTTCTGTCTACATTGTGGATACCAGAATATTAAACAAAGTAGTCCCCAGGACGGAGCCCTGTGGGACTCCACTTGTGACTATTCCCCAAAGTGACATATTACCCCTTATTCCTACTCTTTGTTTTCTATTACTCAGCCAAGAGGTAATCCAAGATACTATACTGGGGTGGAATTGTAACTTGACTAATTGGTCTATTAATATTTTGTGCAACACTGTGTTAAACGCCCTTGGAATAATTTAAGAAAACAATGTCCACAGGTATTCCCTTATCCAAGGCTGCACTTACAGGCTCAAAAAATGGTAACAAATTTGTTAAACATGACCTCCCTGGGTTAAAGCCATGTTGTGTTATATCGGTCAAGCCCATTTGTTGTATGTGAGATGTTATACAAAATTGAAGTAATCTTTCTAATAATTTACCCAAGACGGATGTCTATAGTTCTGAACATCTTTTTTACTTCCACTTTTATATATTGGAGTAACTATGGCTTCTTTCCATTCTGTTAGTGCCTTCCCTTCTCCTACAGAAGCATTAAATAATAGGGTAATTGGTCCCTTCCATTCCCCCAGATAATTCTTTATGTAATTTTGGATGGATACCATCAGGTCCTGGTGCACTATTTTGTTTCATGTGTTTAATTGCCTGTAATACTTCATCAATTGTAAATGGTAGGAGGTCAATTTTACTTACATGATTATTAATATCAATAGGCTCTTTTGGGGTGTATATACGTAAAAAGAAATTATTCCATTCGCTAGCCATCTCAACTTCACCTTTAACTATTCCTCTGTGTGTGTCCAGTGGTCCTACAGTCTTGTGTCCTCCTTTCATGGAACCTACGTAACTGTAATTTTTTTCTTATTCCCTTTTATAGGTGTTACTAAGTATACTTCCAATTTTTGTTTAGATTCTTTAATAATATTCTTTGTTTTATTTACTATTGTTTTATATTGCTGGAAATTAATCTCAGTGGGGTGTTTTCTATATTTAGCGTATAGTTTTTTTTTATGTTTCTTTTGATGTTATTGTTCCACCACTGGGGTACTCTGTGATTTTTGTTATATTTATTTATTTCTGGGACACAGCACTCAATGTACCTGTTTAATTTTTGTTTCAGTTTTTTCCAGATCTTATCCATTTCTAAATTATTCAGTTCCTTGTTCCATTCCCAAGTTTTTAGGAATTCTCTCATTCTGTTGAAATCTGCCTTATAATAATTTCTTATCTTGGTTTTGCCTTTTTTAGGCTCTTTATTGACTTTGATTTCTGTTCGTACAGAGTATCATTATCCCCTAGTGGCATTAGTACTTTTGCCTCCTCTGTACCCTCTTCTGTGTTACTAAAGATGAGGTCAAGTATGTTATTCTGCCTAGTACTTTCTTTGACAAGCTGCTCCAAATTATTTTGAATTGTTATTTCTATAAATCTGTTTTCTACACTTCCTGTTCCCTGTAATGTGGTCCAGTTTATTGCTGGAAAGTTGAAATCCCCCATCAGTAAATACTCTCTTTTGACCAACATATTCTCAATCTCAGTTAAGAATTTGTTATTCTCATCGAGGTCCAGACTAGGTAAGTTATACCCAACACCTATTATCAGTATTTTAGTAGGCAGCTGTATTTGTGCCCATATTAATTCATTTGCATTATCAGTTGCACTTCTGTTGATTTATTTCATGTGCCTTATAATTTTCTTCAACATTTAAGGCTATTCCTCCACCTCTTTTATCTTTTCGATTCTTACATATTTTAGTATATCCTAGTATTTATTACCCCAGTCCTCGCCTATAAACCAGGTCTCTGTGACTGCATATATTGAGATGTTGTTTGAATATAATCTATGCTTTAGCTCATCTATCTTATTTTTTAAACTTCACGCATTAACTAGCAAAACCTTTATTCCACTATGCTTTTGTCTTGATTTTTGTTTCTGATGTTTCAAATTCTTCCTGTGTACTGTTGATTTTGTGTTTTTGTATTTGGTTCTATGTTTTATGTGATATTTTCTCCACTATTTAGAGAGGTTGTAAATTCCTGCCCTCCCCATCATATCTAGTTTAAATGTTTATTGATAAATGCCACAATTTGCTTTCCTAGAAGGGTACTCCTCTTTGCTTAGATGCAGTACGTCCTGGCAGAAGAATTTATTTTTCCCAAAAACTCCTCCCAGTGTGTGATACAAAATATTCTTTGTTTCAAGCACCATTTCCTCATCCATTCATTTATGGTCTTTATTCTTTTAGAGTGGTGCTCAGATTCCCTTGGTGTAGGTAACATTTCTGACAGAGCAATATCACAACCCAGGTCAACTAGTTTGTTGGTTAAGGAAACTTAATCCTGTTTTATTTTTTGAATGGAATCCATCTTAATGCTATTTGTCCCTGCATGTATGACCATCAGTGGTCTTTCTCCTGCATTCTTTAAGATGTTTGCAACCATGAAGATGATGTCTGAGACCTTAGCTCCTCTAAAACATGATATAGCTCTATTTGATTTGTCAGGATTACATATTACCCAATCTTAGTGTTTTATTATAGAATCTCCTAATACAGTACTAACACTTTTCCTCATGCTGGTAGGATTACTGGTATCCATAGCCTCTTCTGTAATATTGTCAGGACCATTTCTGCCTTGGTCCAGACTAGGTGTTAGAACCACGTTTGGTGATGCTTTAGTATTTATAAGGGGATCCAGGTTAGGGATATGCATATTGGGGTTATTCACAGAATAACTACAGGAAGGAAATGGGTCAGAGGTAGAGGTAAGTACTAGAGTTTTTTATGACTAGTAAGGATGGTGCAATTTGTAGGTTAACAGCATTTGATTCACAGTATCAGTTAAATATGACATTGATTTAACAAAGGGGTTGCTATTCCCTGATCTTGTGAGGTAGAAGGACAGGGGCATCTTCCTCCATCAGAGTGTTAATAGGGTCAAAATGATTAAATGTTGGTAGAATAAAATGTTCTGCTTTGCAACCCTTTTTAGCTACTTTGGAGTTTTGTATGAAGTACCATTCCTCATCTAACCCTTCTATATTTTCCTCTTCTCTTGTTCTTTTTTTTATTTAGTGTGCCAAAAATGTTCTCATTTAGATAAGAAGATGATATGGTAGAGACTATCTTAACAGTGATTTGGGGGACATTGTTAATTGTATACATAGTCATGACATGTTCTGCATTACTTTTTACTATCACGTCCTGGTCTTTATTTTCATCCAAATACTTCACATTATTTTGCAGTCTCATAGCCATTTCCCTCTGGCTTGATTCAAGTGCAGCCAGTCTGTTGATAAAGAAGCTGATTTCTTTAGACATATCCTCATTCTGTTTGCATTTGTCATGCACAAATCAGGGTTTTAAATAATTGATTAGCAGTTTTTTTCTTGGGACAATACTAACTGTACAGAAAGCATTTATATAGATTTTCTAGAAGTGTTATGTTTGTTAAACACAGTGAGGCAAGTGCTATGCATTTTCACAATATTTTAGAACTTTTATGAGCAAAACGCTACTCAATTTTTAGAGTTAAATAAAACCCTGACAAATGTTTTAGTGTTGAGTGCTTTTGAACAACCTGAGTACATCAAACAGGAGATGCATTTTATTTCAACCTCCCCCTCTAATGTCATTATTGTATCAGACATTTTGGGAAAATAAACAAACAAACAAACCAACTTGGTTTATTTTGTGGGATTCAGTATACCAGAGACTCCTGAAGAAAGCTATCTAACAGACTTTGGGTCATACTTTGTGTTTTTATGCAACAGTGGTAGGATTTGCTCACTAAGTGCTTTGGTAGCTGAAGTCACTAGATAGTCTGCTTTCAGCAAAAGGTAAGTGAGAAGTGTTTAATAGTGAACAATTAGTCCATTCAATAGAGGACAGCATATGTTTCATTTTACTGCATATCTATGCTCCAAGTGCCTACTTTAACTTTTGTTTATTATCTGTCTCCTTCTCCGCCTTCCCCACCAGACATGCGTAGAATGCACGTGTCTCAGTGAGCATCTTCACATACGGCACCCTGCTTGCAGCAGGGCTTGCTTATAGTCAGTAAGTGACCTGGAAGTCACTCAGGGGTCAGTGGCTAATTCAAAATGTTTGCCCCTTTACAGCACTCCAAACGGGCAAAACCACTCATGTGACTCTGACATGTCTTAGAAAAGTGGTGTTGGTCCCAAAACAGAAAAATAATGCTCCCTGTGGATTTGTAGTTTGGGTTAATACACATGGAATTATAAGCCCTTTTCCTACTTCCTTCTCACAGGAGTAGGGTTCCAGTTGCACACAAATGAGCGCTACACTAAGCACAAAATAAAATATATTACAGGCTAAAATAGGTAACTGCAGCACAGGAAGACCTCAGACAGGCAAAGGTCTCCTGCTGTAAATAAGTAGTCCTACTGTCATCTCCAGGCACTTCAGACCCAGCTCTTATGCAACTGCTGTAGACCGTCTCTAGTCTCTCAAGGTTCAAGGTAAACAGAAACATGACCCAGGTCCTTCCTTAACACTGAACTGTTCCTCCTTTCCAGTTTATGCAGACTAGATTGTCCTGTGCCCCAGGGAGGTACCTACCTAGGGATTAAGGTCTCAAACAATATTCCCTCCATCCCTAGGATTAACCTAAGTCCTTTGCTGCAGGCCCTGCAATCCGAATGTGACCAATGGAAAGCCTTGCAATTTTCACAGGCAGGCAAGATTGAAGCAATACACATGGTCACCATGGCTAAACTGCTTTACCTTCGGAGCTACATGCCCCTAGCAGTTCCCAAGCACTGGTTCCCCAGAATAGATAAGCTAATAGGCTCTTTTTTTGGGAGGGACTTCCCCTCCACAATAGCCGTAATAAGTTAAGAGCTCATTGGTCTGCTGGGCGGTGGAGATTACCTTTTTCAAAGGCTACCACATGGCCTTACTGGGGGCACAACAGGATATCACAGAGCATACATGTAAAGGTCTCATATGGAAAACAGCTTCCTCCTTAAGTTGCTCTTAAAGAGTCTATATGTATAACTCTGTCTCGGTATTGGCAAGCTGTTCCCCATGCTGACAGCCTCTGATCAGATGTGGTGGATCATGACTAAACACCTTGAGGACAGAGCTCTGCCCTATAGAACTTATAGTCCTCTGGAACAATCCCTGTATTACAATAGGTAACAAACCTATATCCTGGATGTCTTGGGCACTCCACAGCATACACTGTATTGGGGCTCTCTGTTGTTGCATACCGATAGCTTCAGTCATTTGAGTTCTTTACTGCAACAAGTGGCTCCCTAAACAAGGCCACTGCAAGTTTTTGCAACTGAGAAGTGCCCTTCAGTAGTTGCTTAGGCAGTCCTCCCACTTCGAACTCACTCACCTCCTTGCCATGGCTTATGTTACCCAGAGGCAAGCTCACATAGAAACATTACAACAGAGACAAAAAGATGGCAGAAGGAGATCAAGTGTCCATCTAGTATGCCCATGAGTTCCTTGGACCTTCTTAGATCCCAGGACCTATCCCCCCCTTCTGCCTAATGCCTCCTACTGCTCCTGTTGTTGTTGACCATGCGTTAGCCTTGTCCCACCCCAGCTTGAATGATGTCACTGACTTTGCTTCCACTACCTCAGCTAGTAATTTATTCCATGGCTCCATGACTCTTTCTGTAAAATAGTGTTTCCTAAGCTCCCTCTTGAAGGCCCCCCAACTTCCACTCGTGCCCTCTAGTGTTAGAGTCAGAGACTCTGTTGAACAGGTCCAGGGATGGCACCTATTTATTCCTCTCAGTAACTTGTTTGTTTCAATCACATATCTCCTCTCCTTCTTGTCTCCAGTGAGAACATATTTAACACTTCCAGACTCTCCTCATACAAGTGCTATTGAAGGCCCTAGATCACTTTGTTTGCTCTTCTCTGAACAGCCTCCAACCTGTTTATATCTTTTTTTAGATGTGGACTCCAAAACTGGACACAGTACTCCAGATGGGATCTTACCAGGGACCTGTACATTGGCAGTATTACCTCATTCCTCCTCTTGTTGAATCCCCTCCTTATGCACCCCAGCATTTTGTTGACCTTGCTATAAGCTTTGTTGCATTGGCTTGTCTGTTTGAGGGTGCTGCTTATGATGACACCTAGGTCTCATTCTTCCCGTGTGGTGTGGTGCTGAGCTGGACTCTGCTGAGATGGTACTCTATCCTTGGGTTCCCTTTACCCAAAAGCATCACCTTACATTTTTTTTTTGCATTGAACTTCAGCTGCCAGATGTTGGACCATCTTTCCAGCCTCTGTAGATCCTTTTGTAGGTCCTTAACTGCCTTATCGCTGTCAACCCTTCCTCTTAGCTTGGTATCGTCTGAGAATAGGGCAGTTTTAACCTGAATACCTATGTCGATATCATTAATAAAGGCATTAAACAGGACTGGCCCCAACACTGAGCTTCAGGGCACACCACTAGTGACCGTGCCTTCATCAGACCTCACCCCATTGACCACTACTCTCTGTTTTCTGTCCCTAAGCTAATTACCTACACAGTGGATTATGCACTTGGCTGCACCCAAGTCCTCCAACTTTTTCTGCAAGCGGCTGTGCGACACCGAATCAAAGGCCTTACTGAAATCAAAGTAGAGGAGGTCCTCTGGGTGGCCTCTATCTAGTTCCCTAGTGACCAAGTCAAAAAATGTGATTAGGTTTGTTTGGCATGACCTTACCACCACAAACCCATGATGCCTGTCATCTTGCAGACTATTCTTATCTAGGTACTCTACCAAGTCTTGTTTTATTAAGGTTTCCATCAGTTTCCCCACTACTGATGTAACTCTGACTGGTCGGTAGTTCTCTGCTTCCTCCCAACTCACTTCCTTGTGGAGAGGTACCACATCAGCTCTTTTCCAGTCTCCCGGCACTACCCCCTCTGAAATGATCTACTGAATAAATATGCCAAGGGACCTGCTAATTCACTTGCAAGCTCCTTTAGCACCCTTGGGTGTATTCCATCAGACCCTGGTGATGTGTCTTCCCTGAGTTGATCCAGGGCCTCTCTAACCCTACTGTTAGTGATTGCTGGTGCTTCCATCTGTGGAACACCTTTGTCAGCAGCCTTGATGTTACTGTCTGGTACTGGGCCTTTGTTTTCCTCGATAAACACTGAGCAAAAAAGTTGTTCAGAACAGTGGCTTTCTGCCTATCCTCCTCCACTACTCTGTCACTGTCTTTGAGTCTAACCATTCCTCCCCTTTTCTTTTTTTTTAATTTAATATGCTTTGTTTTCAAAATATAAAACATAACAAAGCATAACAATACAATAGGCAAACAACAACCAACAAACAACAAAACCCTCCTCCTCCCATCCCTGCCCTCCCAAGGCAGAAGGAATCATTGCCAATCCTGACCAAGCACTTTATGATACCAAATGAATCCAGGACACATTACAACCTAGCTATAATGCATATATAAAAAAAAGAGAAGGGGATACCTAGAAGAGAAAAGATGAAAACATAAGTTACATATTGAAACAGCACCAGAGCAAACTAAGTCATATACAAGGCATGCAGCTTGCTCCACTTCTTATTATATGACTGAAGTCTACTAAGTCTACTAGCAATCATTTTTTCCAAGCGAAGGTTAAACAAGAGTTCCTGCAACCATTCCTGATATGTAATCGAAGTTTAGTCAAGCCAACGATGAAGGACTACCCTCTTAACCAAGAGGGAAATCAAAGCCAGATAATATCTGACATCTTTGTGTTTTTAAGACTGTAACCATTGTTGACCTTTACATGTATGTTGCCCTATATCCTTTGACGTGGAACCTTTGTAAATTAGCAGTTCCTGCTCAAAGGCATTTGTAATCCTAGAGTTTAATAAAATAAAATAAAAATATCTCCTGTCCTTCACAGCAACCCCACTATAATCTCCAATTTTACAAATTTCAGGAGTTAAGGCCCCATTCTTTGCCAAGAAGAGGATCAGACCTAGACTTAATCAGATCCCATAGTGGGGCCACTTTGGAGCAGCCCCCAAAAATGTGTAGCAGGGTGCCTTCAGCCTGACCACATTTTGTACACTGGAAGGAATTCAGTCTACCCATCTTAACTAGTTTGGGAGGGGGTAAGGTAGAGGTTGTGCAAGATGTGAAATTGGATAAGATGTAGTTTATCCTGGGAAATACAATGATGGAGATCTTCCAATATTTTATTCCACTTAAAATCATGCTGTGGGAATGTTGCATTCCAATATGGGAATTCTCCAGTAATGTCGGGGAATAACCTGGGGAACAAAAGGGAATATAAACAAGAGACTGCATATGGTTGCGATGCTGTATCTGTCGCTGATTGCAGGAACTCAATAAGATTAATATCGCAAGGCATAGAACCAAACCATTTAAGTAATACATGACAAAGTTGAAAAATCTTAAATACAGACTTGTTATCCAACTGAAAGGAAGCAAGGATGTCCGGACATGATTTTAATGAACCATTGTGGAGCAAGTCCGCAAACCTTAATAGAGGCTTAATCAGGGAGCGAAGGAAGACCAAGGGAGGGATAGTGTGGCTTAATAAAGGGGAGGGGTGGGCAGAGGGTGACTGTGAAAAGGCAGAGATACTGAACAAATATTTTGCTCAGTATTCACAAAAGAAGAAGAGGGGAAGGTACCTAGCCCAAACAATAAAAGCACTCTGGACAGGGGGTCGATACCAGTCCATTCACGGAAGAAAGGGTCATGAAGGAACTCCTAAAACTCAAAGTGGACAAAGCAATGGGGCCTGATGGTATTCACCCCAGAATTCTGAAAGAACTAAGGGGAGAACTAGTGACACCACTGACTACCCTTTTTTAACAAATCATGAGAGGATGGTGTGGTACCGGAGGAGGAGGAGGAGGAGGAGGGCGGATGTGATCCCTCTTCACAAATGTGGGAGTAAGGTAGAGGCAGGAAACTACATACCTGTTAGCTTGACCTCAGTGGTAGGGAAATTGATGGAATCACTTCTGAAAGAAAGAATTGTTGAGTACCTAGAGGCTAAAGGGCACAGGACCCAAGGCAGCATGGATTCACAGCAGGAGGGTCATGTTGGAGGAATCTAATAGATTTCTTTGACTGGGTAACCAAAGTAATAGACCAGGGAGGGCTGTGGATACGGCCTACCTAGACTTTAGCAAGGCATTTGACACAGTCCCACACAAAAGATTAATAAACAAGTTAGCCAGCCTGAGGGTGGGTCCCAGGGTGGTAGCCTGGGTAAAAAACTGGCTGGACAACAGGACACAGAGGGTAATAGTAAACGGAGTACACTCTGAAGAAAGGGAGGTTACTAGTGGGTACCACAGGGTTCAGTATTGGGACGTCCTTTTCAATGTCTTTATAGGTGACATTGCAGAGGGTCTGAAGACAAAGTATGCCTCTTTGCAGATGACACAAAGATCTGCAACAGGATTGATACACAAGAAGGGGTGCAAAGGATGAGAAGGGACTTGGCAAGATTGGAGAATGGTCAAAAATATAGCAGCTTAGATTCAATGCAAAAATGCAAAGTAATGTACCTGGGAAACAAAAACCCAGGGAAGAGTACACAATGGAGTACTAACAACTACATAAATGGAAAGGGACCTGAGGTAGTCATATCAGATGACCTTAAGGTAGGTAAGCAATGTGAGAAGGCAGTAAGGAGGGCTGAGGGGATACTAGGATGTATAGGGAGAGGCATCACTAGTAGAAAACAGGACGTTGTTATCCCTCTCTACAGACAGTGAACTGAACACAACCCTGACCCCTCTCCTAGTGGGATGCGCTGAGGTCACTGGTCCAGTGTTCGCCAGGATAATCCAGTGTTCGCTCTTGAATGGGGCCTTTCCTGATGCCTTGAAGGAGGCACAGGTGAGGCCCCTTCAAAATGACCTCCTTAGGGCAAGAGATAGAGGGGACCAGTCAATTTCTCATTCGCCTCAATCTCTCTTCAGCATCTGACACCGTGGACCACATTGTGCTTTTGGATCACCTTAGAGAATATTGTGGACTTGCCAGTACTGTCATAAACTGGTTTGAGTCCTATCTCTCGGCAGAAAGCAATGGGTGGAGGAGGGATCGAACATCTTCCAGTAACAAAGCAAGATGTTTTGCTGAGTAATTTGTCTGAAGAGGTGGATGGTCTGAAGGACTATTAAAGAATTCCAGAATATGGTCCTTGTCATAATTTCTAGATCCCATGCATTTGAGGTGATCTCCTTCCATTGGGATAGGTGGAGGGAGTTACAACCCCCTACAGCCTCTCCTGGAGGTAAAAGTGATTGGGGAAGGACTGGAGTCAGACTGTAACAGTGGGGATGCTCCTCCTGCTCCACCACCTCTAGGGGCATTGGAGTGAGCACCTGGAGTGTGGACTGAAGTTGGTAATGCTGCTCCTTTTCCTATACCTTGTTGCCTGGAAGGGATGTTGTCCTCTGACTCCTGCAAGATGGTAGGAACCCCAAAACCAACCCCTGAGCTGGGTGTGGTGGAAGTGAACAGATTTTAAGGTTCTACCTGAAAATGTAAATTATGTACCTACCGTAATTCTTGATCTTCTTGGACAAAGTCTCCACCACTCATTTACTCTAGTGGGACTACGCCAGAGGTGCTCGGACTGAGTGGGAAACAACAATTTTCAAGAGGGCTGGCGCCAGGGTAGGACCGCATATGTGTGGGTGCCACGAGACTGGCTCACGCTGTATAGGCTATCTCGGCATTGACCCTCCAACCGCCTCAGTACCTTTTTTACCGAAGAGGTGCAGCATAAACTAACCTAGTAAAACTAACCTATGTCAGACATAAGATAGTCCGTATGACCCGTGTAAGAAGGATCAATACAACAATGTCTTCATAGCCCAGTCAACGAGGGAGTGAAGATCAAAAACAAGACAAGTGAGCTCAGGGGATGGTGGGTGGGCATGTGAATGAGTGGTGGAGACTTCGTCCAAGAAGATCAAGAATTATGGTAGGTGCACGATTCACATACATTCCTGGACATAAAGTCTCCACCACTCATTCACACTAGTGGCAGAGTACCAAGCCAAAATAATCCCCTGAGAAGGGTGGCAGGAGAGAAAGGAGCTCACTCAGATAAAAAGTCTATTAAGGATTGTCTTGCCAAAGGATGGATGCTGTCTGGCATAGATATCCAAAGCACAGTGCTTCACAAAGGTGTGCACAGAGCTCCATGTAGCTGCATTGCAGATGTCTGCAATGGGCACGCTCTGTATTTCTGCCAGAGATGCCGCGACTGCTCTGGTAGAGTGGGTGAACATCCTGCCTTCCAGCTTGACCTGTGCCATCGAATAGCAATGGCGGAGACATGCTACCAGCCATGCCGAAATACACCTGATGGCAACAGGTTGACCCAGCAGGGCCATGCTGAATGAGGCAAAGAGTTGCTTGGATTTGTGGATCCCTTTCGTTTTGTTGATGTAAAACTGCAAAACTCTTTTTACATCCAGAGAATGTAGGATACGTTCGCCTTCATTCTGAAAGTTCACAAAGTAGGTCAGAAGGACCAAGGGCTGGTTCAGGTGGAATTCCGAGACTACTTTTGAAGAAATTTAGGTGAGTTCTGAGAACCACCTTGTCCTTGTGAAATACTCTATATGGAGGGTCTGTGACCAGGGCATGTATTTTGGACACTGCGAGTGGAAATAATGGCTACAAGGAAGGCAGCCTTCCAAGTCAGGAACTTCTAGAGGCTCGAAAGGTTTGTGAGTGAGCATGTCTAGCACAAGGTTGATATCCCAAGTGGCTACTAGTCTCCTGACTGGTGGCCTAGTGTGGAAGATACCCTTAAGGAACCTCTTAACCAAGGGCAGCTGAGCCACTGACGTATTCTGGATAGGCTCGTGGTAAGCTGAAATGGCATAGAGGTGTACCTTCATCATCGAGTATTGTAGCCCTGCATTTGACAGGTCTAGAAGGTACTCTAATATTTTGTTTGGTGAGCAAGAAATGGGGTCATGGGAGGACTTTGCACACCAGATGGAGAATTGTTTCTACTTTGCCATGTAAGTTTTCCTAGTAGAAGGTTTGCGCGCTGCTAGGAAAATCTCTGAGACTTTACTGGAGAAGTTAAATCTACCTATTCTATCTCCTCAGGTGCCAGACATAGCGATGAAGGGACCTCAGATTGGGATGGACCACTGGGCCTTGGGTCAGAAGGTCCATTTGAAGTGGTAGTTGTCTCAGTGGAATTTCTGATAAACTGTTAATTAACGGAAACCAAATCTGACGAGGCCAGTATAGGGCGATGAGAATCATTCTTCCCCCTTCCCCCCGTGCCTCCAGCTTGAGCAGCACCCTATGAATTGAGGGAAGAGGAGGAAATGCACAGAGAAAGTGTTTTGTCCACTGCAGTCTGAATGCATCCTGACAGAAGACGCCAGGTTCTGGATTTCTGGAGCAGAATAGAGGCAGTTTTGCATTGAGTGGGGGTGCAAAAAGGTCCAGGTCCAGAGTGCACCACTCTTCGAAAAGTGGCTGCATGACGTTTGAGTTGAGAGACCACTTGTGTGGCTCCACCTCCGTTCTGCTGAGGCAAGCTGCCAGATCATTCTGGATTCCTGGCAGGTAGACTGCCTGGATCAGGGCTTCATGCTGTAGGCACTATTCCCATACTCTCAGCACTTCCCTGCACAGAGGGTAAGAGTGTGCTGCACCCTGCTTGTTGATGTAATACATCACTGCCTTGTTGTCCATTTGAAGGAGAATTACTTCGTACAGAGGATATCCTTCAGGGCTCGGACTGCGTACAGGACAGCTCTCATTTTCAGGATGTTTATGTGTAGTTGAGACTCATCTTCACTCCACAGACCCTGGGTGTGGAGATCCTGACAGTGAGCTCCCCAGCTGATCAGAGATGCATCTGTGGTGATGGTGATCTGTGCCTCCAGTGGGCAAAGGGAAAGCCTTGAAGAAGGTTGTCCTCCCGAGTCCACCAGATGAGTGACCTCGTTAGGGGTTCTGTCACCTTAATGTGAAAGGACTGTGGATGTGTGGTCAGGGACCACTGAGTACTGAGTGTCCACTGTGTGGTTCTCGTGCAGATGAGCCAGAGGCACCATGAACATCGATGACACTGTGAGACCCAGCATTCATTGCATCAAGAGAGCTCGAACTGAGCCATTCTCCTTGATGAAGTGAGCCATCTGGAGGATTTCGTTTCTCCTGTCTTCCACCAGGAAGGTTCTTGCCCTGGAGGTGTCTTAGGAGAGTTCCTATTAGAAGAGGAGTTGTTGGAGGGTTGCAGTGTATTTTCCAGATTCAAAAGAACTCCACGGATGTGAGGAACTTGGAAGCTGTGGCCACTGCTTCCTGCATCCCTTATCTGGAGGAACTTACTAGGAGTCAATCATTCAAATACAGGAATACTTGAATTCTGAGTTTCTGAGATGCGCTCAGTAGTACTGCAAAGCACTTTGTAAAGACTTGAGGCGCCAAGACAGCTTCAAAGGGCAGGCCTCCTGAATTGGTTGTGCTGTGTCTGTTTCACAAAGTAGATACTTGTGGTGGCTTTAGGCACAAGGACATGTTGTCAGGTTTCTGCATGTCTACAGAAGCTCAGCCAATCGCCTTGATGAATCAGAGGTAGGAGCATACGTGAAAGATATCATCTTTGAATTTCTCTTGAAGAGGGAATTTGTTTAACTTCCTTAGGTCTAGAATAGGGCACATACTGCCTATTTTCTTTGGAACTAGAAAGTAGTGGAGTAGAAACCTGCACCCCATTCTGCTTGTGGAACCACTTCTGCTGCCCTGTTGTTCAGATGGCCCTGAATCTTGGAAGCGAGGAGGTCTGACAGAGTGATAGACAGTTTGGGCTGTCATTTGGATGGATGATCCAGAGGGATAGCCAAAGAATTTAAAGAGTAACCTCAAGAATTATCCTGAGGACCCATTGGTCCATGGTGACTGACTTCCACTGGTTGAAAAACTGAGTCAGATGGCCACCTACTGCCGAAGAAAAGTCCCCCTTGGGCTGCTGAGGTGGGGCATGGGCCAAGTTTTCAGAGGGTGGCACTAGGCGCCTTTGGCCCTGTGCCTTCTGCTGTGCTTTGTTTTGCAGCTGGGGGGCTTGGTTCTTGTTGAAGGCCCCTTGGCCTTTGCCATAAAAGGACTGACAGTTATGAAACTGCCGGCGATGTCCGCCCCATGAAGGGCAGCAGAGGCCGGCCTGGTTATCTTATTAGCAGTCCTAGTTTTCTCGGTGGCCTCTAGTGTCTGCTTCACTTATGGGCCAAAGAGATAAACGCCATCAGAAGAAAAATTCATGACTCTCTGTTGAGCATCATTTGTGAACCCCGAAGTCTGTAACCATGAGTGACGCCGGGTGCATATTCCAGCTGCTGCAGCTCTCAAAGCAGTGTCAAAGACGTCCATAGCAGCCTTAAGTTGCTGATTATTGGACGCAATGCCTCTAATAATGGTCTGAAGATGCTCTGAACTAACATCCAACTCTGGAAGAGCCTCCACAGTGGCTTTTAGTGAGTGCCAGAGGGTATACTCATATTGAGAGAAATAGCCCTGGTAGCTAGCAATATGGTGTCGGCCTCCTGTCCGCCGCTCGACGTACAGAGGCGACCTTCGGTGGTACCATTTCTTTTTGACTGGTGGACAAGAAACTCAAGGCCAAGCAGTGCGGATATCCTATGTCGATCGGAAAGGGCCCGCTTTTGTGCTTTCGAGGACCGCTTCTCCCGAGCACTGGACTGCCTGTAGTCAGACCCCTCCATAGAGGGAAGTAGACCGGATTCAGCCCTGCTGTTGAAACAGCTTTCAAGTGTAGTCTCCCTACCATCACTGGCCCTGTCTCATGAAAATGACCATAAGGCAGGCTGAAGAAGACTTCTCTGTTCTTCATTGAAAGTTTTTTTAAATAAACAACTAAATAAAACTAATCAAATGCTGAACAACTATGCTGCTGTCATATAGATGTGAAGATTTGACTCTGGTGGGTGAGTGATGTTGTCACTGAAGTGCACTTTCGATGGTGGGGAAAAAGAAATTGAGGAGGTTGGAGGGTCGACACTGAGATAGCCTATAGCAGCCTTATGCACTGCGATGCACAGTCCTACTCCGGTGCCGGCCCTCCTGAAGAGTTTTGGCTTCCGCTCAATCCTAGAGCCTCTGGTGTAGTCCCACTAGTGTGAATGAGTGGTGGAGACTTTATTTCCAGGAAGATCTTTTAGATCCCTGAAAGTATCCTGCATATCAGGGCCAAAAAGTTTAGAGCCCTTAAAAGAAGCATTTAGTATAGCCTGCTGACATCAGAGGCAAAACCTGCCACTCTGAGCCATGAGTATCTTCTAAAGCAGATCCATGAAGCAGCTGCCCTGGCAGAGGCATCCGGGATATCATAAGCTGCTCGAAGGAGATATTTTCTCACGTCAGTTCATGTAGTGTGAAGTTTAAGTAATTCTTGCTTCATTCCACTGTCAGACAACACCTGGACAGTAGTTTTGGCCTTACAATAGAGGGAGTTCATAGAATCATACACTGATACGAGTCAGCAGTCATGAGTCATAATGACGTGCCCAATTATACTAGGTATCATACTACGTGTATCAGACAGGTAGAAGGCTTTTGGTCCACATAGCCTGTCTCCCCATTAGGGATATATAGGTCCATTTTATAGACCCAAGAGGACACTATCTAATCTTTTCTTAAATATCTCAAAGGTATCCATCTCAACTACAGTAGCTGGTAATCTGTTCTGATTCTTTGTTTATAAAAGAATTTTCTTGGATTTTTTGGGGGGTAGGTTAGCCATAACTGTTCACTATGGCTTCTTAGGCTAGCAGTATAGCCTAGAAGTTAGAGTAACAAGCTGTGAATGAGCTTGGTACATCCAGCAGACCTGGGTTTGATTCCCACAACCTCCACATGCATACTGTGCGACTCTGAGCAAGTTACTTAACCACCCAGTGCTCCCAGGTCACCCCTAAAAACAGGCACTTGTGCCTAGTGGGCCTTACCCGGTTACCAAAAACTAAAATAAATAAATATTTTTGCAACCTGCAAGTTGAGACTAGTCATTAGCTCCTTATCCTTTCTGCCTTAAATGGCAAATTTCTCGTCTCCCATATAGTCGTCAAGAAATGACTTAAATATCTCAAATGTTGGGCTTGTCACCACCTCTCTCAGAAGTCTATTCCAATTTTCCACCACTCTTTGATTTATCCAGCCTTTTCTAAGATTTGTCTTAAATAATTCTCCTTTCAGTTGCATATCATGATATCTATTACTATGCATATTGTTGATAGCTAAACCCATGTATTCCCATAGCTCTGGTTTTCAATGTGCTTTATATACCATGCACAAATCACCCCTAAGTCTCCTGTATTTCAGGATGAAAAGTTTCAGAGTTTTTAACCTACCTTCATATACTTCCTTTCATTGTTTAATGCTTTTTATTGCCCTTCTCTGTATCCTCTCCAGCATATTTATATCTCCCTTTTTGTGGGGGCCCCAGAACTGAACACAGTGCTATGTGGCCTTACCAGGGATGTATACAATGGCCGAATCACATCCCTTTCGCGACTTGTAATATTTGCTAATATGCATCCCATGATTCGATTAGCTTTACTAGCTACTATCTTACATTGTTCTGTGTGAGACAGATCTGTAGACACTATGATCCCTAAGTCTCTTTCTTGTACTGATACTTTAATCTCTTCCCCATATAGCGTATGATGCACATCTGTTTTTAACCCATATGCATGATTTAACATTTTGCTATATTTAATGATAATTTGTTTTTAAGAACCCAATCACCTATCTTGTTGATCTCTGTTTGCAGATTTTCAATCGATTTTTCATCATTTACAATACTGGCTATTTTTATATTTTCAGCAAATTTTGTGATCCAGGTGCTAGAACTCATTTGGATGGGTACAACATAAATACTAAATAAGTTGGGTCCCAATACCGAGCGGAATGCCACTGGTCACATCTGCCAACTTCGAGTAGTGGCCTATGATGCACACCCTTTGTTTCCTTCCTTCAGCATGAATTAATCCAGTTTATTAAATTTATTTCAATCCAATGTCATGTAGTCTCTCAATCAGCTGGTTGTGGGCAAGGTGTCAAATGCCTTGGAGAAATCAAGGTATAAGACATCTACTGGCAGACCCACATCAAGAGCACTAGATACAGGGTCGAAAAACTGTATAAAGTTTGTTTGACAGGACCATCCTTCTTGGAACCCGTGCTGAAACACATCCACTAACCCCTTTCTAGTTATGTGTTCACAAATAATCTCTTTTATTAAACCCTCCATTAATTTTCCTACCATGGAAGTTAAAACTTATTGGCCTAAAGTTTGTGCAGTTATTTTTTGAGCCTTTTTTGTGCAAGGGAATGATATTTGCGTTTTTCCGAGATGACACAACAATTCCAAGGGATAGGAAGGAATTTAGGATGTCTGCCAACGGTGCAGCCAAGACATCTGCTAGATGTTTTACTAATGCTGGATGAAGGTCATCGGACCCAGTGATTTATATGCCTCTAGTCTTTTCAGACTGCTTTTAACATCTTCCTCAGTAATGCTGTATTCTTTGTTGGTATGGTCTCTCTGTAATTTCTCCAATAACTCAAGTGAAAGGTTCTTTTGGTTTATAAATACTGTTAAGTAGTCATTGAAAACCTCGGCTATACCATTTCATCCTTAATAAGCTGCCCATCTGCTTCTAGAGCTCTAGGTTTGATTACCCCCTTCATTTACTATTTATATAGCTATAGGAGGCCTTTTTTGTTGAATGCTACAGTAGTTTACAGTATGTTCATAATTTCTTTTGCTAGATCTAACTTCTTTTTTACAGGCCTTTACTTTGGCTTTATAAGCAGCATGGTTACTTTGAGTAGGATTATTTTTATACTTAAATTACACCTTTTTCGTGCTCTTATATGTTGTTTAATTTATTATTGAACCAATTTGGAATGTTTCCTTTTATTGCATTTCGATCTTTCTGGTATATGAATTCTTGTAAAGTGCTGTAGAATACTAATCAATTTTGCCATTTTGCTTCTATAGTTTGATTTTTAATACCTCTTCACGATCCCAGTTTTGATACATTGCTTCAATTTAGAGTAGTCTGCTAAGTTATAATGTTTTACCTTTGCTTGTTCTACTAGGGCTTCAATTTATTTTATTGAAAATTCAACCATATTATGGTAGCTGTTTCCTAAGGTTCTCTTACCTTACAGTGTAGAATGCTGCTATCTGTATTAGTCATTATACAATGGCAAGAAAGAATCCTGGATTCTGATTGGTCAGTGTGCCTGAGACAGTGATGATATTACAGTATAACGTCACTGTCATTGATTAGCATTAGCTTTGCTGGCTGTATTCATAAAGTCTTTTTTCCTCTTTTAAGAAACTCACTAAAATCTACTAAAAACATTTTTAATTATTTTTTTTTATTTTGTATAACATCGAGCCATTGTGTAATAGCAATAAGGCACTCCAGGGTTGTGTTATCGAGTAATAAAGGCACTCCTGGGGTGGTGGAAGCACTCAGCTTCGCCTCGTGCTTCAACCCACCCCAGGAGTAACGTTATTACACGTAATTCCTCAGTTCGATATTATCAAGGTGGTCATAGAATCTGTCATTTTCCTCTGTAGACAGAGCTGGTGCCCTATAGGCAACACAAATGCAGATTTTCTTACTATACTTAAGGACCATATTAACCCACACTTGTTCTATATTTTCTTCGATATTGCTTTTATGTCCAGCTTCATAGGACTCTAGTTCATTTGATACATATAGGGCTGCTCTCCCTCCCTGTTTGTGTTTCCTATGAATGTTATATAATTCGTAACCAGGGATGTCCATGCTTCAGTTTACTTCCCTATACCATGTCTCTGTTACTCCACATAAATGGATACCCTCTGATGCTAGTGAGTGTCCTAATTCTTCTAATTTGCCAGCTAAGTTCCTTGCATTTACTAGTAGAGTTTTTATTTTGTCCTGTCCTGATTTTATTCCCCCAAGTATTTAGTTTAAATATGTTCCTGTTTTTGTCATATTGAGTGCAACCATAATAGATCTGCTTAATATGCTCTTTCCCATTTTGTTTAAATGTAGGCCATCACTTGAGTACAAATGACCCTTTCTCTCAATATATTCTATTCTTTCCAGTCTTGCTCTATATTCCAGTCTTGCATTGATTCTCTGTATAGTTTTATTTTTCTCTGGGTGACATTTCTGTAAAGGTAAAATTTCTGAGATAACTGCTCTAGCCCCAGTATCCTTGATAAGTTTTCTCACATTCATTAAGTTTTGTGCTATATCTTTCATTCTCTTTTCCCAGGCTATTTGTCCCTACGTGTACCACTACTGTTTTGTAACTTATTTGATTTGTAGGATGTCTTTTATATTTCTTATTCTAGCTCCTGAGAGGCTACAGACTTCTTTGTTTTCCTTATCAGATTTGCAGATCCAAGTGCCACAGCCCGTAACATACTGTGGAATCTCCTATTCTAATTCTAACTTGTTTGTAACATCTTGCTGCTTGTTTTCTATGTTAGAAGTTGTGTCCATACATGCGAAGAAGCTCAGCAGAAGAGGCCATTTGGTCTATCAAGTTACATGTATTGCAGGGTCCATAGCTTGAGCTAATGTCCCTGCTCTCCCTCCCCACTCCTCCCATCCTCCCTACCCATGACTCTTACCCTCCCCTATGCCTGTCCCAGCCTCTCTTAAAGCTGCCCACTGTCTTCAACAAAATTACCGGCAGTGCATTATGGCAGTGCATTCCAAGTGTTCAACTCCCTCTCTGTGAAGAAGTGCTTCCTGACCTCCCTCCTAAACCTCCCACCCTCCAGCTTAATACTGTGCCCCCTCGTGTTATGGTTGCCACTCAGCTTAAAGAGACTCATCTTATCAACCTTACTTATCCCTTTCAAGTACTTGAAGGTCCCAATCATGTTCATTCTTGTTCTCTCATTCTTTCTGTCTCTCTCCCCCTCCCTCTCTCTCTCTCTCTCTCTCTCTCTCTCTCTCTCTCCCTCTCTCCCCTCCCCACCCCGGAGTACATGTTCAGTGCCTTCAACCTCTCCTCATATGTCTTACCCTGCTGACCGGCTATCATCTTTGCAGCCCTCTTCTGGACCTTCTCCAGCAGGTTAATATTTTCACTGTCATGTGTTGTACTTTCTATTTGATCTGCTAGAACAGAGAATCTGTTTCTGGACTCAGTTTCAATATTCGATGTATTTCCCAGTGCCGTTCTTCATTTTTTGGCTGTTTATTTTGTTTACCATATCCCATAAATCTTCATCCTCCTCCTGTAATACCTGACTTTCGTTTGTGGTTACTGTCATAGTCCCTTACCCAACCAATTTCCTTTTCTCCATTTGAACTTTATTTGGTATGCCAGTGCCATCCAGTACCTTTGTTTATCACCATTAGTTCAGTTTTTCATTGTGGAGCTCCTACATTTGGTACATGTGAGATTTGTCTACCTGTATCCATTTCCTCTACACATATTTTGCAGCAATGACATTTAACTACTGAACCTGTGCTACATAATATATCTAATAAATGTTCATTTGGGTCTGCCACTGTGACTTTCTTTTCCTCTTAATATTTATTCAGGTACCAGAGTTTATTTTACACTTACTGTGGTGTGTCCTATATAATGGATAGGCCCAAGACCCCAATGTCCATGGCGGATATGGCAGACACATGCAGACATGCGTGTCTCTATGCACGTCTCCACGAGCTCACCCTGCTTACTGTGTGAGCTGACTTTTTATCATGTTCCACCAGGAATTAGAGCACGGTCACATTACCAGTCCTGTGCAGCCCGTAAGCTGTTTAAAATACTGTAACTTTGTTAAAAAATGTACTATCTTTAGACTCTAAATCAGTGCAGTAACAGTGTTTTTGGTACAATAAAAATAAGATTGTTAGGACTGACTGCCACCAGAAACCCTATTCAGGGAATGTGGTGTTGCTCCCATCTTATAGTAAAACACTAGTTTGGAACTACAACTCCTAACCCCACTTTGAGACAAACAAACATCCGTCACAAGCAGCCCTGAATCTGATCACTCTGTCTCAAGCCTCAAACATACAGTTCAGTTTCATTTAGTATATCAAATGTTGTATAGTTTGCCGACAGCTAATCACTGTTCCTCTAATCAGACCACTTGCTGAGCGAGTGGACTTTTATCAGGTCCCACCAAGAAGTAGAGCATGGTCACGTGACCACTCCTGTGTGGCTCCAAGCTGTTTAAAATACTGTAACTTTGTTAAAAAATGTGTACTAGTTTAAAGCTCTAAATCAGTGCAGTACAACAGTGTTTTTGGAACAATAAAAATAAGATTGTTAGAAGCTGACCTGATGGCACTGAGGGTTGAGGAGCTGGATGCCACACTTTGCGCCACACTGGTGACCCAGGTTCGGAAATGGACTCAGGTCATTGGGGTCAGTAGGGGAGGGAGGGGATTGAGCTTCTGGAGGACTGCTCTCCCCTCCTGGGGTTGGTTCTGGGGTAAGCCTTGATCCGTAGTGGCCCCTGGTGGAGACCAGGGACCCTACAGGTAGAAAATGCTTGACGCAATGTCAGGGGTGGAGTAGTGGCAGACGGCTGCACATTAGGTGCACTGCCGTCATTGCACGTCCATGCTCCAGAGGGAGTAACTTGCAGAAAAGCCCTGGTTACCCAGTGAAGGCGAAGGGGCCCCAGTGACCTGCCCACATCCCATTGCCAGACTTGCCTCCCTGGATCTCCCACTTCCAGACTCCTTGGCTGTCCCTCTAATCTCAGATAGGCTGCCAAGGGTGGGCGGGCCCTCCCCAAGGGGTGATCCGGGGGCCCTCCCCCAGTGGGTGATCCAGGGGGCTGGACAAACCAAGGAGCTGGGTGGAGACCAGGAAAGGAGGTTTCAGGCAGGGAGTAGAGGCAGTTGTTGAGTGGGTTCTCCAGAGATAAGCCCTGGGTCCCCAATGAAGAAAATAAAATAAAAAAAAAACATTGTTAGAACTGACTACCGCCAGAAAACCTATTCAGGGAATATGATGTTGCTTCCGTCTTGTAGTTCAGCACTAGTTCAGTACTACACCTCCCAGCCCCGCTTTGAGATGAACAAACATCTGTCACAATCAGCCCCGAATCTAATCACTCTGTCTCAAGCCTCAAACATACAGCTCAGTTTCATTTAGTATATAAAGTTGTGTATAGTTTGCTGACACTAATCACTGTTCCTGTAATATTTCGATATTTCATCATATGGGCCTGGTAGTTTGCAATGCATAGGCCCAAAGATGCTGAGGCATATGTACATTTGTCTAAGACATCCAGGTTCTGAGAATCTTTGTCAGGAGGGAGGGAGCAAAGGTATTTGGGTGCCCTTGACCTGTCATGAGCCATAGTAGTAACTACTAAGTCTGCCTCGGTCTGTGTGGCATAAAATTGTTTGCCTGATGGGGTAAGATACAGTTTATCTGCCTTTCTAGGGACTGCAGGGATGTTACTGGGCCTGTGCCAAGCATCCTCTAAAGCTGCTAAAGAGGAGGCACAACTATAGTGGGAGATTCAGAAAGCTTCATAAATCTAGTAAATTCTTTTTGGTGATATCCTGTTCCTCTAGGGCAAACCCCATAGCAGCCTGAAACATAGAAACATAGACTTTGATGGCAGATAATGACCACTTGGCCCACCCAGTCTGCCCATTTCCCTACCTATTGGATAAGCTGCAGATCATAGTTAACCAACAGCCTACTTCCTCCTATTCCCCCACTAGAATTGTTTTATGTCTGTCCCATGCATTCTTGAATTCCCCCACTGTTTATGAACCCCATGACCTCCTTAGAAAGGCCATTCCATGCATCCACTACTTTCTCTGTGAAAAAATACTTCCTCACATTGCCCCTGGGCCATCCCCCCACCCCCATCTTCAAATTGTGTCCCCTTGTTTTTGCACATCTCTTTCTGAAACATGCTATCCTCTTGGACTTTGTTGATTCCCTTGAGGTACTTAAATGTTTCTGTCATGTCCCCCTCTCCCTCCTTTCCTTGCTGGTATACATATTAAGCTCCTTTAGTCTCTCTTCGTATGGCTTCTGGTGCAGACCCTGCACCATTTTAGTTGCCTTCCTCTGAACTGCCTCCATCCTGTATATGTCCTTGTAGAGATGGGGTCTCCAAAACTGCACACAGTATTCCAGATGGGGTCTCACCAACTGTCTGTTCAGAGGGAAAACAACTTCCTATTTTCTACTGGTGATGCCTCTCCCAATGCATCCCAGTATCCCCCCAGCTCACCTTACTGCCTTCTCACATTACTTGCCTACCTTTAAGTCATATGATATGACTACCCCCAGGTCCCTTTCCATTTTTGTTGTTGTTAGTTCCTCCCTCACATTGTGTACTCTTCCCTGGGTTTTTGTTTCCTAGGTGCATTACTTTATGTTTAATGTTTAATGGTCTCATTATTTATAAATTCTATGTCCTTACAGCCTGCATGTCTTCCACTACCTGCTGCCGTAAACATATGTATTCTTACTGTTAAAACCACTCAATCTCCTGACTGTACTGATCTGTTACCTGTATGTTTGTTGTTTCACCCGGTCGCCCCTGAAAAGGGACCTTTAGGCCCAGCGGCCTACCGCATCAAAATTCAATAAATAAATAAATTACTTTGCACTTTGCACTGAATCTAAGCTGCCATACGTTTGACCATTCCTACAACCTTGCCAAGTCCCTTCTCATCCTTTCCACCCCACCTTGTGCATCAACTTTGTTGCAGATCTTTGTGTCATCTGCAAAGAGGCATACTTTCCCATCCAGTCCCTCTGCAATGTCACCTATAAAAACATTAAAGAGGACCAGTCCAGTTGCTGCATCATGGAAAGAAAAGAAGGATCTTCTGGAGGTGACTTGGGAGTGTTAATAACAGAGTCCTCACTATAGGTCAAGATGGTAGAATTGGTACCCTGTTCATAGGGTAGCTCAGCTGGCTCCTCAAGGTCCTCCTCTTTTGCGTGATAAGGTCTGGATTATATCATAGGCATCGAGTGTGTTGGCAGGCAGAAGGGGGCAGACCAGTGACAATGGCGGCTACTGTGAAGGAGGTTGCTGTGGCACAGAGGGGCCTGGCATTGTTGAGGAGAGAGGTGTTGGCATCTACACTGACTGTGGGACAGCACTAGATAGGCCAGACAGAAGTCAGTGGATCATCTTGGCGAATGTGATGAGAGACACTTGAATATTGGTGCCCGGTTGACATAGGGGCATGATGTCAGGAGTCGGCAACAAGTGTGAAACCACTGACATCAATGGCATACTTGAGGTCATCAAGCCAATAGCATCTATGCCTAACCTTGTGTGTGCTTGGAACTTTGGTTTCTGTTATCTATGCCTAACCCCAAACAATATGGGAGGTCGATGGGGGACCTTAAGCGCACTGCCAGAACAGTTAATGGCAGCACAGAGACCATACTGTAACTGGTCTGTGAGAAGACCTGGAGTGGAGTGGGGATAATCTGTCCTTGTCCCTATGCTTATGCTTGTGGCTGGAAATACCTTTGGATTTAGATAACTTTGAAGCTATCAAGGAGGCTGGTGACACTGACATCTCCTGAGACTGCTTTGAAGCAGCTTGTTCTGGTTGCTGCTTCTCCATGTTGGCAAGTTGTTTCTTTAATACAAACTTTTCTAAGGTGCTTTTGTGGCATCGCTTGGTTGCAGGGCTAAAGCACTTACAAATTTGGCAGGTGGCGATGTCATGGTCGGGGCTTAAGCAACAAACACAGACAGCATGCAAGTCGCCAGTGTATATTTTATTTCCACACTCATAATAATGGCTCCTTCGCCAACATATAGAGCATTGACTAAGACAACATACACAGCATGACTAATCACTGAAAAAGTGAGCACAGTGGCTAAAAAGAAAAGAAAGCAGCATGGTAACTAACAGTATTTCTGCATGGCCTTCAACGAGCAGGCATGATGGCAGGAAAAGAACTGACAAGAGGAAGGGCTGCCTTACAGGGATGCTGATGCCTGATGTTGTCGTGGGTGACCCCTGGTGGCACTGCTTGAAAAGCTTCCATGTGGACCTACTGCCTAATGGCTATGTGTTCCAAAGGTGTGGCCTGATGAAAGAGATGTCCTTGAAGAAGATCTCTAGTTAGGCACAGCTTCTACCTGCATAACGTCACAGGGTTCCATAAAATGTAGCAGTGTAATATCGATATAAGGTGACTTAGTCATCGCTTTTAAGCACATTGGTCTGTGTGTTTGTGAGACTTGGGAACTTTGTTAGTGCGGTTAAGTGGGTTTGTAAATAACTGCAGTCAGTATGAAACTGTTCAGGAGGAAGGGACTGAAAGGGTGTGTGCCATTTTAAACAGGGGACAAACGAAGGTGGCCATATTCCACCATGAAGGCATCTTTGGAAGGTTGTAGGCTGCACAGCCTGTGGGATAACAATAATTAAATTGGGCCTGGAGAGAGGAGGTTGCCTCTGTGAAACTATCTTTATCAAGTGAGGTATGGTAAGAATAGCTGGGGCTGTCCAGGATAAGGGTGGATATAGGAAGCAGAAGGTGGGGCTGAGGAGGCTGGGGCAGCTCTGAGTACAAGTTATGTTACAGCAAGCAGGAGGATATTGGACAGAGGACCTTAGATGGGATGTTGATGCTGAGGAAGCGGTAAACATTCTGAATACAAAAGTGGAGGGAAGAGTCAGCAGGGAGCTGTTGTGGGAAGCCAAGTAGAGCAGACATTGAGAAGGGAGGGCTGTTGATGGGAAGCCTAAAATAGCAGACTGTGGAAGGGCTCTAAGGAGAACAGAGCAAGAGGAAGAAGAGGCAGTTTAGAGATGCAGTCAGGAAGCCTGGGTTGCTAGATGGAGGCTGACACCAAGTGTCACAATAAATTTGAGCTACTAAGCAGCCTAGAGGAGGAAGGGTTGGTGGAAATGAGGAAACTGATACAGAGGCGGGGAGGTCAGATACCCATGGGCATCACAGAACCCGGCAATGGAAAGGATAAGTAGTCCCAGAGGAAGAGGAAACATAAATGTTAAGCAGATGGGGAGATGCAACATATTGCAGACACAGAGAGAGCATGACTGGAAGAAACTGGGAGACAAGAGGTGGGAAGGCCACCTTCAGCAGAGGATCAGTACCAAGGATGGGGCCCTAGCTAAAGGGACCCTGAGAGCCTCTGGAGGCAGGGTACTATTACAAGGGGGATGGCAGTGTGGGGAAGGGGAAACCATCAGGGCCAGGATAAATGGTTCGGATTAGAGAGGGTTAAAGGACACCTATTCAGAGGGGTCAGGTTAAGTGGGCAAAATAATGAGGGAGGCAGAAGGGGAGGGTGACAAGGGGTCTCTAATAAGGCAGGAAGACTCACTGCAATTAAGATCACCGAATAAAGGGATGGGGGGCTGAGAGGGCATGAGTGGAGGGTAACCATGAGATGATGGCAGTGTGTTCTGTTGTTGGGAGACTCGATGATTAGGGGTATCCAGTGGGAGGGGACAGGGGTGGATGCCATAGCCAGGTGAAGGTAGTAGTATCTCTGGGCTGACAGTGCATGAGAACAAAGTTCATGGTGTATGAACTGGTTAGGGATTGTGGAGAAACGGTTCCTGGTGCATTTAGGAACCAACGATCTAGAGGAAATAGCGTTTTGGAATCAAGCAAGGTTCCAGAACTTGCCAGGAGTCTGTCAGGATAATGGATGCAACATTTCCTTTCGAATATTGCCAGTACCAAAGGCCTCAGTGGAAAAAAATAAAGATCACAGGGTTAATGACTGGCTCGGAAGTCAGGGTGAAGAGTGGGTTGGGTGTTGAGGAACTGGAAAGGAGTTTGGGAGGATAAGGGCTGTATGCCAAGGACAGGCTTCATCTTGCCCATTAGGGAAGGAGATCCTTAAACGAGGATGGCTGACTACATTCAAGAAAATTGGGGTTTAAACTTGAGGAAGGGATAAGGGAGGGGCTGCTCAGAAACCCTCTCCTCCAGATGAGGGAGTAGCCTTCAAACCCAAAGGGAAACAGACTGGGGTGGAGGTTTCAGGAGGAGCAGAGGAGATGGAAGTATAAGGAACTGGGTGGGGTTAGACAAAGGGAGATCAGGATAAAGAAATGGGGTTGGTGTTAGTAAATGCCAGGAGCTTGGGAAACAGGTGCCAAGTTCCAGAGCCATGCGATTGGGGGGTGGATGTGGCGGGCGGTCACGGAGGCGTGGGCCAACAAAAACCATGACTGGGACCTAAGCGTGCAGGGTACACTATGGCAGGAAGGATAGAAAGGAGGCAGAGGGGGTGGGTGGCTATGTTCATTGAGATGACATAGAAATTGCTAGGGTAGAAGGAGCAGAGAGGAAGCATTAGAGGCCTTATGGGTCACCTTATGATCCCCAGCAGGAGATAAAGTCAAGCTGGGTGTAATAGGCCCCTGGATGGTGATGTTCTAGAGGATGGTTTGCTGGACAACATAGTTGCCCAGTGTGGACCAAAAGGGAAGGAGTGTTGTTGATGGGGACCTTAATATAAAAGGTACAAACTGGAAACTATGTCCTCTAAGATGGCCACAAGAAGAAGAGGCTGCTGGACGGCTTCAGGATATTCTTAACACAGCATGTGATGGAACCCACAAGGGAGGAGCATGTCCTGGACATGGTTTCTGGCAGATGGAGATCTGGTAAGGGACCTGGTTGTAGAGGACCCCTGACTGGGAACAACCACAATACTGTCTGGTTTCAAATAAGCATGGGGAGGGAGATCTGGGACACTGGCAGTGGACTTCAGGGGCAGACTTTGTGGACAGAAATATTATCAGGATCATGAAGGGGATTACATCAATGACAAGTGTGGAAAGGAGATGGGAGGTCATAAAACAGGGACTTCATGAGGCAGTCAGGATCTACGCTAAGTTGAAGCGAAAAGAGCAAAGTCACATAAACCATGCTGGTGGTCCAGTGAGGTACAGGTAGCGGTCAGAGAAAGAAGGCGGCCTACAAAAAATATAAAACAACAAGAGGGATAGGAAGTAAGAAATGTACCATCTTGCATCTAGAAATGTCACCGGATGGTGGGGAGCAAAGTCCAGTAAAACAACGGACCAGCACAAGGACCATGGAGGGAAAAGGGGTTCTTCCGGTACATTGGGGGCGGAGAAAAAACTGAGCCATCTCAACAGATTGAGATCAGAAGGAGGTGGGTGGAAGAGGCGAGGACAGGCAGAGATATTGCCAGGTACTTTGCCTCTGTGTTCACTAGGGAGGGATGGGATATCTACAAAGCAAGGCACGATGGGGATAGAAGCGGTAGTAGTGAGGATCAGAGAGCAACAGAAATGGAGCAAGAGGGAGGAGAAGGTACCCAAGGGTGCCACATCTGAATAAGGATAAAAGGCCAGTAAGGTGGAGGGACGGATGATGCCATCTCTGCCAAGGGTGTGGTTAGCCCTCAAGGCCTAAAGAAGACAAATTTCCTGGGCTGGATGGCATTCATCCGAGTACTATGGGAATTGGCGGACATACTGGCTGCACCCTGGTGGAGCTCTTCAACAGGTCGCAGAGACAGGAGGTACCTAGGGATTGGCGAGAGGCACATGTGGTGCCTATCCATAAAGGAGGTCGAGGAAATGCAGAGGTAACTACAGACCCATCAGTTTGACCTCGGTAGTGGGAAAATTAATGGAGGGTATACTAAAGGAACGATTGGGGGTGTACTTGGAGGAGGTGGGAGGTCTGGATAGTCGGCAACATGGGTTTGTGCCAGGTAGATCATGTCAAACCAATCTTGTGGAGTTCTACGAATGGGTAACATCAGAACTGGACAGGGGAAAGCCTGTGGATGTATTATTCTTGGACTTCAGCAAGGCGTTTGATTCTGTCCCCCACAATGGTCTGGTGGAGAAACTGATGGGGTTAGGGTAGGCCTTTGATGGTCAGATGGTTGAAAACTGACTAGCTGGACACACCCAGAGAGTAGTGGTCTGTGAGGAGCTCTCGAACCCTAGAGAGGCTGGTAGTGGGGTACCACAGGAGCTCGGTCCTGAGTCCGATCCTGTTTAATGCATACATATCGGACATCAGGAGGGAGTATAGGGTGTGAAATGAGCCTCTTCGCTGAGTGACCCCCAAGATGGGAGCAGTAGTTGGGGAGAAAGGGGAGGTTGGCCCTGCAAGGGATCTGGACACCCTGGAAAGCTGGGCTCACACAAATTAAATTTCAATATCACCAAGTGCAAGGTGTTGCATCTTGAGCGGAAACCTAAACACAGATATACCCTGGGAGGGGGCTGGAGGCCTCAATAGGGAAAAAGACCTAGGGGTCATGGTGGATGCATGTATGAATAACTCTGAGCAGTGCAGGAGAGCAGCTAGCAAGACAAACAGGATGTTGGGATGCATCGCAAGGATCACCTCTAGGAGCAAGAATTTCTGCCGCTGTACAATGGACTGGTTAGACCACACCTGAGTACTGTGTGTACAGTACTGGAGACCACACTTGAAGAGGACATACAGCTCCTGGAGAGAGAGTACAGAGGAGGCAACTAAGATGATACGAGGGCTAGGGGATTTGACGTATGAGGACAGACTTGAGAGCTCTGCCTGTTTTCATTGGAGGAGAGGAGGCAGAGGCAGGACATAATTGAGGTCTTCAAGTACCTCAAGGGAATAAATAGAATAAACATGGAGGGGATCTTTAGACTAAAGCAGGAGGTATCACCAGAGGGCATGGTTTGGGAAGTTGGAAGGAGAAGGGTGGGGGAAAAGGAGGAGGATTTTTTCACTGAGAGGGTGGTGGACCCTTGGAATGCACTGCCTCGGTGAGCTGGTTCAGAGATCCACAGTGAAGGGCTTCAGAGAAGGTGGGATGAGACACAGAAAGTGGATGTATCAGATGATGGCCTGGCCCAGAGGGGTGGGAATGGATGATAGGGTTTTCTGGAACACAAGGAGGGGACCTCGGCACCCAACTAGGGATCTGAGGTTCGAGCAGACTCGATAGACCGTAAGGCCTAATCTGTTGGCAAATAGTATGTTAGTATACTCTCTCAGGCTCACATACGGAGTTCCTTACCCAGCAATGCAGCCATGTTGGGGTAGTGCAGGCTGCTGCCTGTGATAAGGCAAATATACCCTTGGCTTCTCACCCCCCAGATAAGGACTCCAGGAGGATTGATGCCATGGCAAAGAAACAGTACATGGCAGCATCAGATGTACTAGCCTGTCTCAGGATACCCAGACTAAGCCCATGGATTTTCCTGTTGTGGGTAATTCTCTGTTTGGGGAGCAAACAGAAAACTACATGAAGAAAATGGATGAATACAGGACCACCTATAGGAGTGCTCAGGCCAAGGAAAGGCAAGCCACTCCCAGAGGCAGCATTCCAGGCACAGGGGCAGGCCTTTTCATAGGCCTTTCTACCAAGCCCAGGCCTCCTCTTCCGCCTTTGCCCAGAGGGTTCTTCAGACGGAGAGGCAGGCGGGGTACAAGCAGGCCTGCTACCACCCCTCAGCCTAAAGCCCCTGACAAACAGGCACCCTGATGGGTTTGCCAGGGCCGAGTCTCCACCACCTGTAAGGAACAGGCTGGCTTACTTTGTCCAGGGCTGGATGTCTTTAACATCAGACAAATGGGTCCTGGAAGTAGTGAGCCAGGGACTGGTTCTCAGCTTCAAACAATTTCCCAAGGTGAGAACCAGATCCTTTCCACCTGCAGATCCTTCAGAGGCACTTGCCTTAGAGGCAGTGGTCTCTTCCCTCTTGGCTCTGAGAGCCATAGGAAGGGTTCCACCCCTACACAAGGGAAAAGGATTGTACTCCAGGTACTTCCTAACTCCCAAAAAGACAGGAGAATGGCGGCCCATCTTGGATCTCAGATATTTAAACAAGCACCTTTTAAAGCCAAAGTTCAAAATGGTGACTCTGGGAATAATTCTACCCTCTCTAAGGCCAGGAGACTGGCTAGTTTCCCTGGACCTCGAGGATGCCTGTTTACACATTCTCATCAGAAGCTCCCACCGAAAGTAACTCAGGTTCGAGTTGCCCTCAGGCCACTATCAATTCAGAGCAATGCCTTTTGGCCTAACTTCAGCTCCAAGGGTGTTCACAAAATGCCTGGCAGTAGTGGTTGCTTTCCTAAGGAGAAAAAAGATCTCCTTCTTTCCATACCTGGACGACTGGCTGATAGTAGGTCAGTCTCCAGACCAAGTCAAGTCACACCTACAGACAACTCAGCAACTGCTCACTTCCTTAGGATTCCTTCTCAACCTTCCAAAGTCAGTTCTCAGGCCAGTACATCTCCTCGCCTTTATAGGGGCAGAGCTGTATACAGTAAGAGCAAAAGCCTTCCTTCCCCTGAACAGGGCAAGGACCCTTATAGAACTGGCCTCTTCATCTTGTCTTGCAGCTCCTGGGCCACATGGCAGCCTCTACAGCAGTGGTCCAGGGAGCAAGATTCCAGATGAGGGACATTCGGTTCCACTTAAGAGCCTTCTGGTCCCAACGAAAGGATTCCCTTACCAAACTAGTCCCAGTGTCTCGAATCCTGATCTAGGCTTTGCAATGGTGGCAGGATCAGGACAATTTAAGACAGGGAGTTCCTTTTGTCACTCAGTCTCATTCAGTAAAACTCACCACAGATGTCTCCCTGCTGGGCTGGGGAGCCCACTTCGGGGATCTTACTACCCAAGGGCTGTGGTCACCTCAAGAATCTCTGCTTCACTTCAATCTCTTGGAACTCAGAGCAGTGTTTCTGGTGCTGCAAGCTTTTTCCAAATCTGTACAGAACAAGGTGGTCCAGATCAGAACAGACAATACCACCACAGTGTGGTACATCAACAAGCAAGGGGGCACTCGGTCTACAGCCTTGTGCATAGAAGCAATGAAGTTGTGGTCTCTGGCCTATTCCCTGCAAACCTCTCTGATAGCAGTTCACCTCCCAGGGAAGGACAACGTCCTAGCAGATGCTCTCAGCAGGATATCTCAGGGTCATCACGAATGGACCCTAGATCCCCTAGTTTTGAAAATGATTTTCTCCAGATGGGGCACCCCACAGATAGATCTTTTTGCAGCCCCAGACAATCGCCTACTTCCTCTCTTTTGCTGCAGACCCCCAGTCTTGGGCTCAGTTCCCCTGGATACTCTGGTACTGAATTGGGAAGGGAAGTTCCTGTATGCTTTCCCTCCTTTCCCTCTCTTGTTCAAAGTGCTAGTCAAGATCAGGTCTCAGCCATGCAAAGTGATTCTGATTGCTCCAGACTGGGCCAGACAGCCTTGGTACCCTCTGTTGCTGTCCTTAGCAGTCCACCTTCCCCTGTCTCTTCCCAGGAATTACAACCTGTTAACATGTTCTCAGGGGAGGGTCTGGTATCCGAATCTCAAATCTCTCAATCTCAAGGCCTGGCTCTTGAAGAGTTAGAATTTGTGGATTTGAAGCTCTCTCAAGGTGTTCTGGATATTTTAAAGGCTTCTTGAAAGCCTTCCACCAGAAAGACTTACAACTCAAAATGGAAACTGGGAAATGGGAACTCCAGACTTTAAAGGATATTATCACCAATGTTCTCAATATTCATGCACCTATCACCAGTATCAGAACTAAGGTAAAATCCTGCCCTTGGTTCACCTCTGAGCTTAAAGCAGCCTTGAGAACCAGAGACAAGCTGTGGAAAAAGGCAAGAAAAACAAAGGACACCAGAGATTGGCTAAATTTCAGAAAAGCAAGGAATTCATGTACAAAAAAAATAAGAACTGCCAAAACTGCCTACTATACAGCTGAATTGGATGCCTCCTACAATAACCCATCCAGACTCTGGGTACAATAAAGGACTTCTGGGCCAGAATTCTACTCCTGCCTTAACCACCAAATTGCTACTAAATGACACAGAAATTACAGGTAAACAAGAAATCTTAAATACACCTCAATGTTCACTTCACCACTGCTGGCCTAGCATTTGACTCATCACCTGCAAATATCCTGAGATCTTCCTTGAACCTGCAAACTACTGTGGGACAAATGCCACTTCAACTTTTCCTTCATCCCAATATCCGTGAAAGAAGTGGAAGATCTCCTCTCTAATTTAGACACAACTAAAAGTGCAGGTGCAGACTCCCTGGATCCCTATTTCCTGAAAATTGCTTCACATGTCTTATCTGCCCCCCTTACTCATCTCTTCAATCTTTCCCTAACTACTGGATCCATTCCATCTACTTGGAAAACAGCTCAAGTAGTTCCATTACTCAAATCTGGTGATACTAGGGATCTCAACAATTACAGACCTATCTCCATCCTACCAGTACTATCTAAGATGCTCGAAAAACTAGTAAACTCTCAGTTAAGGGACTATCTGGATAATAATAACCTTCTAAATTCTGCACAATCTGGATTAGATCAAAGCATACACCATTACTGCCTTAGCCAAGGTAACCAACGATTGGCAGACTAATTTGGACAAAAAAATTTTACCTGTGCTGTGTTTCTGGATTTGAGTAAAGCCTTTGACACAGTGGATCATGACTTATTACTCACCTCCCTTAACTCATTAGGCCTGGATTCCCTATCACTCAACTGGTTTAAGGATTACCTTTCAGATAGGTCGCAACTGGTTAGAAATGAAATTACCTATCCACCTCAAAACCTCTGCTAAGGGGTGTACCACAAGGCTCTATTCTTGGCCCTATCCTCTTTGCTATTTATATAAACAATATTGATGCCAACCTCACTCAATCTAACATTCATCTGTTTGCTGATGATACTGTATTGTATGTCAGCAATCCCTCACCTTCAAAGCCTGTGAACTCTACAATCCAATTCTCCATTCTGGACACAATCTACTTGACAAAAACTACTTCTAAATGCAAAAAAACAAAAGCTATGTTCTTTACCACAAAGAGTTGTACTACCACTACCCCAGCATCCAACACCTACATATATCCACCTTACTTGGAGAGAAACTTGAATTTGTTGATAACTTCAAATACCTTGGAGTCTGGATAGATAACAGGCTTGACTATTCTGTCCATATTGAAGAGTTACTTAAAAAGCTAAGACAGAGGCTCGGACTATTTTTAGAATAAAACATTACCTAAACAGTGATTCCAAAAAGGTTAATTCAGGCCTCATTCCTATCCCTCATTGATTATGCTGATTTTCTCTACTGCCATTGTTCAAGTCATCTCTTACATAAGCTGGACACCCTGTATCACAGGTCCATAAGATTTATTACTGACCTTCCCTCAACACCCATCATTGCTCCCTTTATATGGCAGTCAACTGGACATCATTGCTAACACAGAAGAAATAGGAATGCTGTTATCTGGATACTCAAAGCGTTAACAGGCAAACTACCGACCTATATCACTGATTGCTTTACCCAAATTACAACCAGGCCATACACCTTAAGGATCAGTAAACTCATCACATTAAAGGTCCCCAATGCCTGCACCGGTATGGGAGGGCTGCTTTCAACTATTCCTTAGCAGCTGCATGGAACTCTCTCCAAAATCCATGAAGCTAGATAGCCTACTACCTCTGGCATCCTTCAAAAGATTGTTCTCCGCCCTTTTCCAGAGCTCTGCAATTGCTTTTATAAAGCATAATCCCCCACCTATCTGACCCAACTAAACCTCCTTTTTCTATCCATTATATTAACTCAATTTCTTTCTTCCGAATCACCTATTATATTCACTTAAAACTAGTTTAGACCATATAACTTATATTTTAGGACTGCTATACCCTTTGTCCTCTTTTTTTCCTACAGGCTAAATGGTTCTATTGTTACTTGTATATATGTAAATTGTTGTATATAATCATTTCATGCCATTGTATTGCTATTTATTCTATTCTTGTCTATGTAATAATACTTGTATCCTCATTTGTATGACCACTCAGGTCCATCTTGTAAATGAGCTTTGCTCAATGATGTTCGCCTGAATAAATAAAGATTTTGATTGATTGATTGATTGATTGAAAAGGTTTACTATCTGGTGCTCTGGGAAGCATATTTCTCCAGAGTCTGCTGGGTTGCCTGCAGTCCTTGACTATATAGTTCATCTCAATAGCTTGGGACTCAGACCAGCTACACTTAGAGTGCATCTGGCAGCTGTCTCTGTTTTCTTGTCAGCAGGCTAGCACTCTTCTCTTTCAGCTCATCCTGTATTCTTTAAGTTCTTCAAGGGATTACTGCATACCAGTCCTCCCTTCAGGGACCCTGCCCCTGCTTGGGACCTTAATGTTTGCATTGCTCAGCTTATGCAACCCCCTTTTGAGCCTTTGTCCTCAGCAGAGCTTAAGTACTTGACTTGGAAAGCTGTGTTCTTGGTAGCCATTACTTCTGCCAGACGCATAAGTGAGTTACAGGCCCTGTCAGTGGAGCCTGATTTTCTCTCTTTCCATAGAGATAAGGTGGTCCTCAGGACTAATAGGTAGTTTTTGCCTAAGGTGGTTTCAGATTTCCACCTTAACCAGTCTATGTCTCTTCCTGTTTTCTTCACTGACCATTCCTCCTCTGGGGAGAGGAGGCTGCACAGCTTGGATGTGAAAAGGGCCCTTCAAACAACATGAAGTCTTGCTGTATTCTGACAATTGCAGTGAGGTCCAACCTTCGAACTGCCCCGGAGATGAAAGAGTTAACTTTCCATGCCAGGCATGGAACGCTGAGCTCGAGCTCGGTTGAGACTCTGTCTGTTGCTGTTTGAACTCAAACCGTCAGATTCTTTACCTCACTGAACAGTTACTCCGGAGATTTCTCCTTTGCTCGGTTCAATTTGTCAGTTAAAGTACCGTTTTTCTCGGTTTTCGACCCGAATTTAAACCGCAACCTATCGGTTCAGTCTCTGTCTGTGGTATTTGTGAGTACTAGATAGGTTTATTTTTGGTTATTTTCTGTGTGGAACTTGTAAACGTGGGATCGGTTCGGTTTGAACCGATCAGGTTGTTTAAAAGTCTTTATTTCTACTTTTAGAGTATGGTTACTGGTTCTTATCGGTTCTAAAAACAACAGATTTATTACGTTTTTTTCCACGACCCGTAACACGGTCAGGAACTGATAAGGGTGTCTTGCCTGGCAGATTGCCGAAAAAAGGGTAAGTTTTTGGTTAGGACTGGCCATGTCTGAGAAACCCAAAGAAAAACCGGACCCCTGGGTTTCAACACTAGTAGTGTGTGGGGAAGTCTTTCCTAAGGCTGATCCCACACCACCTATGTTATTATGTGGAGTTTGACCACCTCGATTCAGGCTGCCAGATTTGTAAAATTTTCCTGCAGCTACCCTGGAGAAAAGAGTTGGTAGGCTCAGGAAGGAGGAGGCCAAAAGTCCGCTGACCCGGATGGCCAGCCCGGTTCCGTTCCAAACCGAACCAGAAGGAGTGCCCTCTGACCAGGGCGAAACTTCTTCGGGCAAAAGGAGAACCGATTCTGAGGAATCGGTTCCGGTCAAGAGAACAAGAAGGGATAAATCAGCTGGTGTGGATCCAAAAGTTTCTTCTCCAACTGCTGATGAAATAGCCAAAACGATAAAAATTGTTCAGTCGCTATCCCTGGTTCCGACTGAACTGGCACCATCAGGAAGGCGCTCGGTTCGGTCGGTTCCACAGGTTCCGGATTATGATTTAGAGGAGTTTTATGAACCGGAGGAGGAGGAAGGAGAGTATGAGGAAAGTGAACGTGATTATGAAAGTCTGGATGTGCCCGTTGACCCGGACATCTCCCCAGACAGACCTTCTGGAGTGTCTCCTCCTAGGCTTTCTGAGTCCCCTTCCCATTTCATGTTTTACAAGAAAGTGTCTGAAACTCTTCAGCTTCCTATGGAAGAAGCTGTGGATGATCAGGAGGAGCCTGACTATGTTGAAATGATGGATATCCCAGAGTCCAGGAGGCTGTCTATTCCCCTGCATAAGTCTTTTGGGAAACAGACATTTAAGATTTTAAAGACTCCTAATTCTATACCTCCTGTGGATAAAAGAATGGACAAGAGGTATACATTGTCAGGCTCAGATACGGAGTTCCTTACACAACAATGCAGCCATGTTGGGGTGAGTGCAGGCTGCAGCCTGTGATAAGCAAATATTCCCTTGGCCACACCCCCAGACAAGGACTCCAGGAGGATTGATGCCATGGCAAAGAAACAGTACATGGCAGCATCCTTGGGACTCAGGCAGGCCAACTATATGACCTATACTGCTAGGTATCAAAATCCAGATGGGACACTGTCATGGCTTTAGCAAAACAGGTCCCTGGCCAGCTGCCAAGGACTGGAGCAGGTGGCTGCTGATGGTATTGAGGCATCCAAGGTGCAATTCCATGCTGCAGTGGACTCCAATGATGTGTCATCTAGAGTTATGGCTACATCTGTGGCACTTCGTAGAATGGCTTGGCTCAGATGTACTAGCCTGTCACAGGATACCCAGGCTAAGGCCATGGATTTTCCTGTTGTGGGTAACTCTCTGTTTGGGGGGCAGACAGAGAATTACATGAAGAAAATGGACGAATATAGGACCACCTATAGGAGTGCACAGGCCAAGGAAAGGCAGGCCACTCCTCAGAGACAGCACACTAGGGGCAGGGGCAGGCCTTTTCATAGGCCTTTCTACCAAGCCCAGGTCTCCTCTTCTGCCTATGCTCAGAGGGGGTTCTTTAGAGGGAGAGGCAGAAGGGGTACAAGCAGACCTGCTTCCACCCCTCAGCCAAAACCCCCTGCCAAACAGGCACCCTGATGGGTTGGCCAGGGCCGATTCTCCACTACCTGTAGGGGGCAGGCTGGCTTACTTTGTCCAGGACTGGGAGTCTCTAACATCAGACAAGTGGGTTCTGGAAGTAGTAAGCCAGGAGCTGGCTCTCAGCTTCAAAAATTTTCCAAAGCTGAGAGCCAGATCCTTTCCACCTGCAAATCCCTCAGAGGCACTTGCCCTAGAGGCAGAGATCTCTTCCCGCCTGGCTCTCAGAGCTGTTGAAAGGGTTCCACCCCTACACCAGGGCAAAGGATTGTACTCCAGGTACTTCCTTACCCCAAAAAAGACAGGAGAATGGCGGCCCATCCTGGATCTCAGATACTTAAACAAGCACCTTTTAAAACCAAAATTCAAAATGGTGACTCAGGGAATTATTGTACCCTCTCTAAGGCCAGGGGACTGGCTAGTGTCCCCGGACCTCAAGGATACCTACTTCCATATTCTCATCAGAAGCTCCCATTGAAAGTACCTCAGGTTCAGGCTGCCCTCAGGCCATTACCAGTTCAGAGCAATGCCCTTCGGTCTGACCTCTGCTCCAAGGGTATTCACAAAATGCCTGGCAGTAGTAGTTGCTTCTCTAAGAAGGCAAAAGTTACCATCTCCCTTACCTGGATGACTGGCTCATAGTAGGCCAGTCCCCAGACCAGAATCAGGTTACACCTACAGATAACTCAGCAACTGCTCACCTCTTTGGGTTTCCTTCTGAATCTTTCAGAGTCAGTTCTAGAGCCTGTCAGCTCCTCACCTTCATAGAAGCAGACTAGACACAGAAAAGGCAGAGCTTTCCTTCCCCTGGGCAGGGCAAGGACCCTTATCTCTCTGGCCTCCTCATTCACCCTGCAGGTGTCTCGACCAGCAAGGCATTTTCTACAGCTCCTGGGGCACATGGCTGCTTCCACAGCAGTGGTGCAGGGAGCAAGATTTCAGATGAGGGACATTCAGTTCCATTTGAGAGCCTTTTGGTCTCAAAGGAAGGATCCTCTGACCAAATTGATCCCAGTAACTCGAACCCTGATCCAGGCCCTACAGTGGTGGCAGGATCAGAACAATCTGAGACAAGGAGCTCCCTTTGTCACTCAGTCTCACTTTTTAATCCTTATTACAGATGCCTCCCTCTTGGGGTGGGGGGCTCACTAGGGCGATCTGACAACCCAGGGGTTGTGGTCCCCTCAGGAATCTCTGCTTCACATCAATCTGTTGGAACTCAGAGCAGTTTTTCTAGCACTTCAAGCTTTTTCCAAATCTGTTCAGAACAAAGTTATCCAGGTCAGAACAGACAATACCACCACAATGTGGTACATCAACAAGCAAGGAGGCACTCGGTCTACGGCCTTGTGCACAGAAGCAATGAAGTTGTGGTCTCTGGCTTATTCCTGAACACCTCCCTCACAGCAGTTCACCTCCCAGGCAAGGACAATGTCCTGGCAGATGCTCTCAGCAGGATATCCCAGGGCCATCACGAATGGTCACTGGATCCCTGGTCTTGGAGGTGATATTTTCCAGATGGGGCACCCCACAGATAGATCTTTTTGCAGCCCCAGACAATCACCAACTTCCCCTTTTTTGCTGCTGGCCCCCAGTGTTGGGCTCAGTCCCCCTGGATGCCTTAGTTCTCAGTTGGGAAGGGAAGTTCCTGTATGCTTCCCCCCACCTCTCCTGTTCAAAGTGCTAGTCAAAATCAAATCTCAACCCTGCAAGATGATCCTGATTGCTCCAGACTGGGCCAGACAGCCCTGGTATCCACTCCTACTGTCCTTAGCAGTCCATCTTCCCGTGTGTCTTCCCAGGAATTACAACCTGTTAACCTGTGCTCAGGGGAGGGTTTGGTACCTGAATCTCAAATCTCTCAATCTCAAGGCCTGGCTCTTGAAGAGTTAGAGTTTGCTGATTTACACCTCTCCCAAGGTGTAATGGATATTCTGAAGGCTTCTAGGAAACCTTCCACCAGGACTACTTGTAATTCCAAGTGGAAAAGATTTTCCATATGGTGCTCTGGAAAGCATATTTCCCCAGAGTCTGCTGATCTGCCCACAGTCCTGGATTATGTAGTCCATTTAAATAGCTTGGGGCTTAGACCAGCTACACTGAAGGTGCATCTGGCAGCTGTTTCTGCTTTTATTTCAGCAGGTAAGCCCTCTTCTCTTTCAGCTCACCCTGTATTCTCCAAGTTTTTCAAGGGATTGCTTCATACCAACCCTCCATTCAGGGACCCTGCCCCTGCTTGGGACCTTAATGTTTGCATTGCTCAGCTTATGCAACCCCCTTTTGAGCCTTTGTCTTCAGCAGAGCTTAAGTATTTGACTTGGAAAACTGTGTTTCTGGTAGCCATCACTTCTGCCAGATGCATAAGTGAGTTACAAGCTTTGTCAGTGGAGCCTGATTTTTATCTCCTTTCATAGAGATAAGGTGGTCCTCAGGACTATCAGGAAGTTTTTGCCTAAGGTGGTTTCAGATTTCCACCTTAATCAATCTATGTCTCTTCCAGTGTACTTCACTGACCATTCCTCCTCTGATGAGAGGCTGCACAGTTAGATGTGAAAGAGCCCTTAGCTACTACATAGAACGTACCAAGGGTCACAGGTTTGACTCCCTCCAACTGTTCCTCACTTATGGTGAGGTTGGTAAAGGGAAACCTGCCACTAAAAGATCCATTGCCAGGTGGATTGTCTCTTGTATCCAATTTTGTTATGAAAAACTGAGTAAGGTTCCACCCTCAGGCCTGAGCGCTCACTCTACCGGAGGTACAGCTGCTTCCCTGGCTGCTTCCAGGGATATCCCTATTCTAGAGGTATGTCAAGCAGCTACCTGGAAACATGGAAACATAGAAGTTGATGGCAGATAAGGACCGCAAGGCCCATCCAGTCTGCCCATTTCTTTTTCTACCTTATAAATGTGCCATCGGCCTTTGCTCTGTCAGTGGCCTATCTATTCATAGTCATTTGTATTGCTCCCTTATGCCTATCCCATGCCTGTTTGAAGCCCTGCACTGTATTCATAGCCACCACTTCTTGTGGTAAGCCATTCCATGCATCCACCACCCTTTCTGTGAAAAAGAATTTCCTCACATTCCCCTTTAATCGGCCTCCCTCTAATCTCATGCTGTGTCCTCTTGTCCTGCTATTTTTCTTATATTTAAACATGTTAGACTCTTTCACCTTGTTTATGCCCTTAAGGTGTTTGAATGCCTCAATCATATCACCTCTCTCCCTCCTTTGCTCAAGGGTATACATATTGAGCTCCGTTGATCTGTCCTCATATGTCTTCTGATGCAGTCCCTGCACCATTTTAGTTGCCCTTCTCTGGACTGCCTCAATTTGGTTAATGTCCTTGTGAAGGTGTGGCCTCCAATACTGCACGCAGTACTCCAGATGGGGCCTAACCAGTGTCTTGTACAGAGGGATTATTACCTCCCTCTTACGACTTGTGATACCCCTACTAATACACCCTAACACCCCCCTAGCCTTACCTACTGCTTTAGAGGTCTGTTTGGATGATTTTAGGTCATCAGTGATGATGATGCCCAAGTCTCTTTGTGTGAAAACAGTTCACACTTTTACCAAGCATTACTCCCTGGACATCCAGGCTAGGAGTGATGCTCGGTTTGGCACAGCTGTGCTTCAGAGCCTATTTCCTAAGTAGGTTCTGTCCCTCCTTCATGGAGGTACTGCTTGATAGTCTGCTATTGTCAGAATACAGCAAGACTTCATGTTGTTTGAAGAAAAAATTACCTTAGTAATGTTGTTTCTTCTAATGGAGTCTTGCTATATTCTGACCTCCCCCTCTGCCTGCCCCTCTCAGGACCTCTGTTTTTGGGATGTGGGCAGTGGCAGTGTTGACACTCAGTAGGTGCCCACCTTGTTGTTTTCACCCCCTTTTCTTGGGTGAGTGGGTGTTGTGTTTTTCATTTTTTGGGTCTCCTGACTTGAGTCTTTGTTTTGGGACTAAAAACAAAAAATTAAAAATGCGTTTTTATGTTTAGTAGCCAGTTAGCTAGTGTAGGTTTACAGCTTCCACACAGGACCTTAGTGAGTTTAGCTCGTAAAGATCTGACGGTTTGAGTTTAAACAGCAACAGACAGAGTCTCAACCGAGCTCGAGCTCAGCGTTCCATGCCTGGCATGGAAAGTTAACTTTTTCATCTCCAGGGCAGTTCGAAGGTTGGGACTCACTGCTATTGTCAGAATACAGTAAGACTCCATTAGAAGAAACAACATTACTAAGGTGAGTAATTTTTTCTTTCAGCTCATCCTGTATTCTCTAAGTTTTTCAAGGGATTGCTTCATACCAATCCGACATTCAGGGATCCTGCCCCTGCTTGGGACCTTAATGTTTGCATTGCTCAACTTATGCAACCCACTTTTGAGCCCTTGTCCTCAGCAGAGCTTAAGTACTTGACTTGGAAAACTGTTTTCTTGGTGGCCATCACTTCTGCCAGGTGCATAAGCGAGTTACAAGCCCTGTCAGTGGAGCCTGATTTTATCTCTTTCCATAGAGATTAGGTGGTCCTCAGGACTAACAGGAAGTTTTTGCCTAAGGTGGTTTCAGACTTCCACCTTAACCAGTCTGTCTCTCTTCCTGTGTTCTTCACTGACCATTCCTCCTCTGGTGAAAGGAGGTTGCATAGTTTGGATGTGAAAAGAGCCCTTAGCTACTACATAGAGCATACCAAGGGTCACAGGTTTGACTCCCTCCAATTGTTCCTCACTTATGGTGAGGTTGGTAAGGGAAAACCTGCCATTTAAAGATCCATTGCTAGGTGGATTGTCTCTTGCATTCAATTTTGCTATGAAAAACTAGGCACGATTCCACCCTCAGGCCTGAGGGCTCACTCTGCCAGAGGTACAGCTGCTTCCCTGGCTGCTGCCAGGGATATTCCTATCTTAGAGATTTGTCAAGCAGCCACCTGGAAAACAGTTCACACTTTTACCAAGCATTACTCTCTGGATATCCAGGCTAGGAGTGATGCTCGGTTTGGCACAGCAGTGCTTCAGAGCCTATTTCCTAGGTAGGTTCTGTCCCTCCTCCATGGAGGTACTGCTTGGTAGTCTGCAATTTGTCAGAATACAGCAAGACTTCATGTTGTTTGAAGAAAAAATACTCACCTTAGTAATGTTGTTTCTTCTAATGGAGTCTTGCTGTATTCTGACTCCCCACCTTCCCTCTCAGAACCTTTGTTTTGGGATGTGGGTGGGCAGTGTTTGGCACTCAAGAGGTGCCCCAGCTTTTTATTATCACCCCCTTTTCTTTGGGTGAGTGGGTGTTGTGTTTATTTCATTTTTTGGGTTTCCTGACTTGAGTCTTTGTTTTGGGACAAAAAAATCTGTTTATTATACTTAGTAGCCAGTTGGCTAGTGTAGGTTTACAGCTTCCACACAGGACACTCAGTGAGTTTAGCTCATAAAGATCTGATGGTTTGAGTTCAAACTGCAACAGATAGAGTCTCAACTGAGCTCGAGCTCAGCGTTCCATGCCTGGCATGGAAAGTTAACTCTTTCATCTCCGGGGCAGTTCGAAGGTTGGACCTCACTGCAATTTGTCAGAATACAGCAAGACTCCATTAGAAGAAACAACATTACTAAGGTGAGTAATTTTTTCTTAGCTACTACATAGAGCGCACCAAGGGTCACAGGTTTGACTCCCTCCAACTGTTCCTCACTTATGGTGAGGTTGGGAAGGGAAAACCTGCCACTAAGAGATCTATTGCCAGGTGGATTGTCTCTTGCATACAATTTTGCTATGAAAAATTAGGTAGGATCCCACCCTCAGGCCTGAGGGCTCACTCTACCAGAGGTACAGCTACTTCCCTGGCTGCTGCCAGGGATATTCCTATCTTAGAGATTTGTCAAGCAGCCACCTGGAAAACAGTCCATACTTTTACCAAGCATTACTCTCTGGATATCCAGGCTAGGAGTGATGCTCGGTTTGGCACAGCAGTGCTTCAGAGCCTATTCCTGAAGTAGGTTCTGTCCCTGCTCCATGGAGGTACTGCTTGGTAGTCTGCATATGTCAGAATACAGCAAGACTTCATGTTGTTTGAAGAAAAAAATACTTACCTTAGTAATGTTGTTTCTTCTAATGGAGTCTTGCTGTATTCTGACCTCCCCCCACCTCCCCTCTCAGTACCTGGGTTTTGGGATGTGGGTGGGCAGCAACAGTGTTGTCACTCTGGAGGTGCCCCCTTTTTCTCACCCTCTTAATTTGGGTGTGTGTGTTGTGTTTTGTTTTATTTTTTGGGTTTCCTGACTTGAGTCCTTGCCTTGGAACCAAAAACTCTTTTTATTATATTTAGTAGCCAGTTGGCTAGTGTAAGCTTACAGTTTCCACACAGGACACCCAGTGAGTATAGCTCGTAAAGATCTGGCGGTTTGAGTTCAAACAACAGCAAACAGAGTCTCAACTGAGCTCGAGCTCAGCGTTCCATGCCTTACATGGAAAGTTAACTCTTTCCTCTCCGGGGCAGTTCAAAGGTTGGACATCACTGCATATGTCAGAATACAGCAAGACCCTCCATTAGAAGAAACAACATTACTAAGGTGAGTATTTTTTTCTTTTTATCAAAGTTAGTTGCCAGTTGGCTAGTGTGAGTTTACAGTTTCCACACAGAACACCTAGTGAGTATAGCTCGTAAAGATCTGACGGTTGGAGTTTAAACAACAGCAGAGAGAGGCTTCAACCGAGCTGGAGCTCAGTATTCCATGCCCTGCATGGAAACTTAACTCTTTGTTCTCCGGGGCAGTTCAAAGGTTGGTGATCACTGCTTATGTCAGAATACAGCAAGACTCCACTAGAAGAAACAACATTACTAAGGTGAGTAATTTTTTCTTCCCGTTGATCCAGAGGGTTCTCTTAAAACTGCGCAGGGAGCAAGCGACTCTCATTTTGATCGCGCCTTTCTGGCCCAGACAAATTTGGTTCCCTCTTCTGCACCAGCTATCCTGGGAACCTCCAGTTCCGTTACCAACCAGCTCCCATCTGTTGTACCAGGAGGCGGGTTCATTGGTCCTCCCAGACTTACGTTCATTGAACCTGCACGCACGCTTGGCTCCTAGAGACATAGCCATGATGCGATACGGGGTCTCGCAAGAAGTGGCAGATGTACTCTCTGCCACCAGAAAACTGGCAACCCACGCAACGTACGCCATGAAATGGTGTAGATTCTGATTGTGGGCTCAAGCGTGCGGTTTTTTGCCGTGAGACTGTCCCGAAATGCTGGTTCTGGACTACCTGCTTTCCCTTTTCCACTCCGGTCTGGCTTACTCCTCAATTAAAGTGAACCTTTGTGCAATTTCTGCTTACCATGCCCCAGTAGGCCATCAGACAGTGGCCCAGCTGGACACTACTCGTGACTTCTTAAGGGGAGTCCTCCACCTTAGGCCACCCATCAAGGATCCAGTTCCTCCTTGGAACTTACCCTTCATCCTGGAGCAGCTTACACTGCCACCTTTTGAACCAGCCGCGGATTGCGAGCTATGTTTTCTCTCTTGAAAAACGTCATTTTTAGTTGCTGTTACTTCCGGTGAGAAGAATCTTGGAATTACATGCTCTTATGTGCAAAGAGCCTTATTTGGTTTTGCAACAGGACAGGGTATCCCTAAAGACAAACCCAAAGTTTTTGCCTAAAGTGGTTTCAGCCCTCACCCTTAACCAGGATATTGATTTACCAGTGTATTTCCCAAGGTACACTAATCGAGGAGAAGCCCTTCTGCACTCCCTCAATGTGCATCGGTGCCTCAGATACTATCTGACTAGAACCAAACAGTTTCGAAAGGCAGACCAACTTTTCATCTCCTTTGCTCACAGAATGAAAGGAGTTCCTGTCTCCAAACAGTCACTCTCGAGGTGGCTCATCCAGTGCATCACTTTCTGTTATGACAAGCGCAATAAACCCTTACCAGGCGCGGTTAAGGGTCATTCCACAAGAGGGGTGGCTACTTCTTTTGCGGCGTTAAAGAACGTCTCCACCTCAGCTATTTGCACTGCAGCTACTTGGAGCTCTGTGCATACCTTTATCAGGCATTACAGTCTGGACATTGCTTCGAGGCAAAGAGCAGGGTTTGGTCTAGCTGTCCTTCAGGGACTTCTGTCCTAGGCTCGTGTAATATTGGGATCTCTGTCTTTCCTCCTCCCAGTGGCACATGATTGCCACTATTGCTTGGAAATCAGTCCTAATGGTGCAACCTGCTGCAAGAGCTGTATCTCGAAGTAAGATAGTACAGTTACGTAAGAACTTACCGTAACAGTAGATCTTCGAGAACAGCTCTTGCAGCAGGTACCTTCCCGCCCACCATCCCCCTTCTTTTGGAGGTAGGTCGTAGTCAAGCACCCATTTTAAGGGGTGGGACATTCCTATTCTATAGTCTTGGCCATCTGGTGGCGGATCCTCGGTCTCCTCTTCTGATGTCATCCAGCGGCTGGGAGTCTCCGGCGGGAGAACTGAGGATTGTGGGGGGACCGCCTCGTTATGTACTACGCCTGATGTCGGGGGCGGGACCAACGTCTGAGGCGGGTCTCCGCTGAAGACTGCTAACTAGAAAATTTCCGTGGGGTCCTGACGCCTGCCGGCTTCAGTCCTAATGGTGTAACCTGCTGCAAGAGCTGTTCTCGAAGATTTACTGTTACGGTAAGTTCTTACGTAACTGTACTTTTTTGCCACTCTCTCAGAGTGGTTGCGGCTTCCTGGCAGAGTTTCATTTCAAACAACATGAAGTCTTGCTGTATTCTGACATATGCAGTGATCACCAACCTTTGAACTGCCCTGGAGCACAAAGAGTTAACTTTCCATGCAGGGCATGGAACGTTGAGCTCAAGCTCAGTTGAAGTCTCTGTCTGCTGTTGTTTAAACTCCAACCATCAGATTCTTTACTCCACCTCACTGAACAGTCGCTCCGGAGATTTCTCCTTTGCTCGGTTCAAAAAAGTCTCTTAAAGTGTTGTTTTTTTTCGCTTGGTTTCGACCGAATTTCTGCTTCTGAACCTGTCGGTTAAGTCTCTGTCTGTGGTACCATGAGTACTAGATAGGTTTTGCATTTAGTTTCTGTGTGGAACTGGTAAACATTGGATCGGTTCAGTTTGAACCGATCGGTTTAGTGTTAAACAACTACTGAATTTATTAGAGCGTGGTAACCGGTCCGTATCGGTTCTAAAAAAAACTGATTTCATTACGGTTTTTTCCAAGACCCGTAACACGGTCAGGAACTGATAGGGGTATCTTGCCTGGCGGATTGCAGAAAAAAGCGTAAGTTGTGTATAGGATTGGCCATGTCTGAGAAACCCAAGAAAAAAACTGGGCCCACTGGGTTTCAACACTGTAGTGTGTGTGGGGAAGCCTTTGCTAAGGCTGATCCTCACACCACCTGTGTTTATTGTCTGGGGTTTGACCACCTCAATTCAGACTGCCAAATTTGTATAAGTTTTCCCAAAGCTACCCTGGATAAGAGAGTAGGTAGACTGAGGGAAAGGGAGGCCAAGAAGTCCGCTGACCCGGATGGCCAGCCCGGTTCGGTTCCAACCGAACCAGAAGGAGTGCCCTCTGACCAGGGCGAAACTTCTAAGGGCAAAAGGAGAACCGATTCTGAGGAGTCTGTTCCGACTAAAAGAAAGAAAAGGGAAAAATCATCCGGTTCAGATCCACAAGTTCTTTCTCCGACCGCTGATGAAATGGCCAAAGCGATAAGGATAGTTCAATCGCTAACTCCGGTTCCGGACGAACTGGCACAATCTGTCAGGGGCTCGGTTCAGTCGGTTCCCCCAGTTCCGGATTATACTTTAGAGGAATTTTATGAACCAGAGGAGGGAGAGTATGAGGATAATGATGATAATGGTGATTATGAAAGTCTGGATGTGCTTACTGACCTGGACATCTCCCCAGACAGACCTTCAGGTATTTCTCCTCATAGGCTTTCTGAGTCCCCTTCCCATTTTATGTTTTACAAGAAAGTGGCTGAAACCCTCCAGCTTCCTATGGAAGAAGCAGTAGAGGATCAGGAGCAGCCTGATTTTGTAGAGATAATGGACATCCCAGAGTCCAGGAGATTGTCTATTCCCCTCCATAAATCTTTTGGGAAACAGACATTTAAAATTTTAAAGACTCCTAATTCCATACCTCCTGTGGACAGAAGAATGGACAAGAGGTATACCCTTTCAGGCTCAGATACGGAGTTCCTTTCCCAGCAATGCAGCCATGTTGTGGTAGTGCAGGCTGCTGCCTGTGATAAGGCAAATATTCCTTGGCTTCACACCCCAGATAAGGACTCCAGGAGGACTGATGCCATGGCAGAAAGCAGTACATGGCAGCATCCTTGGGACTCAGGCAGGCTAACTATATGGCCTACGCGGCTAGATACCAGAAGTCCAGGTGGGACACTGTGTTGGCTCTGGCTAAACAGGCCCCTGACCAGCTTGCCAAGGAGCTGGAGCAGGTGGCTGCGGATGGGATTGAGGCATCCAAGGTGCAATTGCATGCTGCTGTGGACTCCAGTGATGTTTCATCTAAAGTCATGGCTACATCTGTGGCCCTTCAGAGGATGGCTTGGCTCAGATGTACTAGCCTATCACAGGATACCCAGGCTAAGGCCATGGATTTCCCTGTCATTGGTAATTCTCTGTTTGGGGAGCAGACAGAGGACTACATGAAGAAGATGGATGAGTACAGGACCACCTATAGGAGTGCTCAGGCCAAAGAAATGCAAGCCACTCCTCAGAGACAGCATTCCAGGGGCAGGGGCAGGCTCTTTCAAAGGCCTTTTTACCAAGCCCAGGCCTCCTCTTCTGCTTATGCTCAGAGGGGGTTCTTTAGAGGGAGAAGCAGACGGGGAATGAGCAGGCCTGCTTCCACCCCTCAGCCTAAAGCCCTGCCAAGCAGACACCCTGATGGGGTCTGCCCAGGCCGATTCTCCAATACCTGTAGGGGCAGGCTGGCTTACTTTGTCCAAGACTGGAAGTCTTTAACATCAGAACAAGTGGGTCCTGGAAGTAGTAAGCCAGGGACTGGTTCTCAGATTCAAAAATTTCCCAAGATGAGAACCAGATCCTTTCCACCTGCAAATTCATCAGAGACCCTTGCCCTAGAGGCAGAGGTTTCTTCCCTTCTGGCTCTCAGAGCCATAGAAAGGGTTCCTACCCTACAGGGCAAAGTTGTACTCCAGGTACTTCTAACCCCAAAAGACAGGAGAATGGCAGCCCATCCTGGATCTAAGATATCTAAACAAGCACCTTTTAAAACCAAAATTCAAAATGGTGACTCTGGGAATAATTCTGCCTCTCTAAGGCCACAGGACTGGCTAGCCTCCCTGGACCTCAAAGATGCCTATTTTCACATTCCCATCAGGTGCTCCCACAGAAAGTACCTCAGGTTCAGGTTGCCCTCAGGCCACTATCAATTCAAGCAATGCTCTTTGGCCTAACATCAGCCCCAAGGGTGTTCACAAAGTGCCTGGCAGTAGTGGTTGCTTTCCTAAGGAGAAAAAGATCTCCATCTTTCCATACTTGGACGACTGGCTCATAGTGGGTCAGTCTCAGACCAAGTCAAGTCACATCTTCAAATAACTCAGCAAGTGCTCACTTCCTTAGATTCCTTCTCAACCTTCCAAAGTCAGTTCTCAGGCCAGTACAGCTCCTCACCTTTATAGGGGCAGAGCTGTATACAGTAAGAGCAAAAGCCTTCCTTCCCCTGGACAGGGCAAGGACCCTTATAGAACTGGCCTTTTCATTCACCCTTCAGGTGTCTCGACCAGCAAGGCACTTCTTGCAGCTCCTGGGCCACATGGCAGCCTCTACAGCAGTGGTCCAGGGAGCAAGATTCCAGATGAGGGACATTCAGTTCCACTTAAGAGCCTTCTGGTCCCAATGAAAGGATTCCCTTACCAAACTAGTCCCAGTGTCTCGAATCCTGATCCAGGCTTTGCAATGGTGGCAGGATCAGGACAATTTAAGACAGGGAGTTCCTTTTGTCACTCAGTCTCATTCAGTAATACTCACTACAGATGTCTCCCTGCTGGGCTGGGGAGCCCACTTGGGGGATCTTACCACCCAAGGGCTGTGGTCACCTCAAGAATCTCTGCTTCACATCATTCTCTTGGAACTCAGAGCAGTGTTTTTGGCGCTGCAAGCCTTTTCCAAATCTGTACAAAACAAGGTGGTCCTGATCAAAACAGACAATACCACCACAATGTGGTACATCAACAAGCAAGGGGGCACTCGGTCTATGGCCTTGTGCACAGAAGCAATGAAGTTGTGTTCTCTGGCCTATTCCCTGCAAACCTCTCTGATAGCAGTTCACCTCCCAGGGAAAGACAATGTCCTAGCAGATGCTCTCAGCAGGATATCTGAGGGCTATCACGAATGGATCCTTGATCCCCTAGTTTTGAACGTGATTTTCTCCAGATGGGGCACCCCACAGATAGATCTTTTTGCAGCCCCAGACAATCACCAACTTCCTCTCTTTTGCTGCAGACCCTCAGTGTTGGGCTCAGTCCCCCTGGATGCTCTGGTACTGAATTGGGAAGGGAAGTTCCTGTATGCTTTCCCTCCCTTCCCTCTCTTGTTCAAAGTGCTAGTCAAGATCAGGTCTCAACCATGCAAAGTGATTCTGATTGCTCCAGACTGGGCCAGACAGCCCTGGTACCCTCTGTTGCTGTCCTTAGCAGTCCACCTTCCCCTGTCTCTTCCCAGGAATTACAACCTGTTGACATCCTCTCAGGGGAGGATTTGGTATCCGAACCTCAAATCTCTCAATCTCAAGGCCTGGCTCTTGAGGAGTTAGAGTCTACTGATCTGCACCTCTCTCAAGGGGTTCTGGATATCCTTAAGGCTTCTCGAAAGCCATCCACTAGAAAGACTTGCAGCTCCAACTGGAAAAGGTTCACTATTTGGTGCTCTAGTAAGCATATTTCTCCAGAATCTGCTGAGTTGCCTACAGTCCTGGACTATATGATTCATCTTAATGGCTTGGGGCTTAGACCAGCTACACTTAAAGTGCATCTGGCAGCTGTTTCTGCCTTCTTGTCAGTAGGCAAGCCCTCTCCTCTTTCAGCCTATTCTGTGTTTTGTAAGTTCTTCAAGGGATTGCTGCACACCAATCCCCCTTTAGGGACCCTGCCCCTGCTTGGGACCTTAATGTTTGAATTGCTGTGCTTATGCAACCACCCTTTGAGCCTTTGTCCTCTGCAGAGCTTAAGTACTTGACTTGGAAAACTGTGTTTTTGGTAGCCATTACCTCTGCCAGGCGTATCAGTGAATTTCAAGCCCTGTTAGTGGAGCCTGATTTCATCTCTTTCCATAGAGATAAAGTGGTCCTAAGGACTAACAGGAAGTTTTTGCCTAAGGTGGTTTCAGATTTCCACCTTAATCAGTCTATGTCTCCTGTTTTCTTCACTGACTGTTCCTCCTCTGGAGAGAGGAGGTTGTACAGCCTGGATGTAAAAAGGGCCCTTAGCTACTATATAGAGTGCACCAAGGGTCACAGGTTTGAGTCCCTCTAGTTGTTCCTCACTTATTGGGAGGTCGGTAGGGGCAAACCTGCCACTAAAAGATCTATTGCCAGGTGGATTGTCTCTTGTATACAATTCTGCTATGGGTAGAACCCCACCTTCAGGCCTGAGGGTTCACTCTACTAGAGGTACAGCTGCTTCCCTAGCTGCTGCCAGGGATATTCTTATCTTAGAAGTTTGTCAAGCAGCCACTTGGAAAACAGTCCATACATTCACCAAGCATTACTCTGGATATCCAGGCTAGGAGTGATGCTCAGTTTGGCACAGCAGTACTTCAGAGCCTGTTCCCAAAGTAGGTTCTGTCCCTCCTCCATGGAGGTACTGCTTGGTAGTCTGCATATGTCAGAATACAGCAAGACCTCATGTTGTTTGAAGAAAAAATGACTCACCTCAGTAATGTTGTTTCTTCTAATGGAGTCTTGCTGTATTCTGACCTCCCCCCCTGCCTCCCCTCTCAGAACCTGTTTTTTGGGATGTGGGTGGGCAGGAGCAGTGTTGGCATCCTAGAGGTGCCTCTTTCTCACCCTCCTTTATTTTGGGTGTGTTGTGTTTTTGGTTTTTGGGTTTCCTGACTTGAGTCTTTGCTTTTAAACCTAAAACCCCCTTTTTTTTTTTGATAAATTTAGTTGCCAGTTGGCTAGTGTGAGTCTTACAGTCTCCACACAGAACTTCTAGTGAGTATTGCTCGTAAAAATCTGACGGTTGAAGTTTAAACAGCAGCAGACAGAGACTTCAACCCAGCTCGAGCTCAGCGTTCCATGCCCTGCATGGAAAGTTAACTCTTTTTGCTCCGGGGCAGTTCAAAGGTTGGTGATCACTGCATATGTCAGAATACAGCAAGACTCCATTAGAAGAAACAGCATTACTAAGGTGAGTAATTTTTTCTTTGTGTCCATCGCAGTCATCTGCAATGTGGTGTGTTACAACTCGAGCGCTTATCTTGTAAGCATCATGTTCTGGATGCTCTTTACAAGACGGCTCTTTTTATTAGCAGGACAGTCCTTGGCCATCCTTTCTGGGTGAACCCTATCTCCTACCACCCTACTCAGGGTTGTGGGTTTTGACTTGGTACTCTCCCAGTAGTGTGAATGAGTGATGGAGACTTAGTCCAGGAAGATATGGAAATCACATACTTAACCGTAATTATTGATCTTCTTGGACAGTCTCCATCACTCATTCACATGCCCACCCACCATCCCCTGGGTTCACTCGTTTTTCTTTCCTGGTCTTCATGGCCTATGGTTCGGACTGTGAGGACATTGCTCTTTGACCTTTCTTACAAAGGCCATCTGGGCCCTCTCAGGCCCAAAAACTCAGAATCAGTTATTCTTAGTAGTTATGCTGCACCTCCTTGGTCGAAAAGGTACTGCGGCGGTTGGAGGGCTGACGCCGAGATAGCCTACACAGGTGCGGAGTCAGTCTCGCGGCCGCACATGCGCGGGTCCTACCGCGCCTGACCCTTCAGAAATTCTTGGCTCCGCTTGGTCCTAGTGCCTCTGGCGCTATCCCGCTGGTGTGAATGAGTGATGGAGACTGTCCAAGAAGGTCAATAATTACAGTAAGTACATAATTTCCATTTCTTCATACCCCCCACAAAAATTGCCTTTTGTCTGTCCCATGCATTCTCGAAGTCTCCCACAGTTTTAGTCCACACAACCTCCTCAGGAAGGTGGTTCAATGCGTCCACCACCCTCTCTGTGAAAAAATACTTCCTCACATTGCCCCTGAGCCATCCCCCCTCAATCTTCAAATTGTGTCCCCTTGTTCTTGCACATCCCTTTTGCCAAAAGATGCTACCCTCTTGGACTTTGTTGATACCACTGAGGTACTTGAAAGTTTCAATCATGTCCCCCCCTTCCTCAAGGATATACATATTAAGCTCCTTTAGTCTCTCCTCATATGGCTTCTCTTGCAGACCCTCCCCCATTTTAGTTGCCCTCCTCTGGACAGCCTTCATCATGTCTATATCCTTGCAGAGATGGAGTCTCCAGAACTGGACGCAGTACTCCAGATGTGGTCTCACCAGCTGTCTGTACAGAGGGATAACAACTTCCCACTTTCTGCTGGTGATGCCTCTCCCCATACATCCCAGCATCCCCCAGCCCTCCCTACTGCCTTCTCACATTGCTTGCTAACCTTAAGTTCATCTGATATGATTACCCCCAGGTCCATTTCCATTTTTGTTGTTGTTACTACCCCCCCAATTGTGCACTCTTCCCTGGGTTTTTGTTTCCCAGGTGCATTGTTTTGCACTTCTTTGCATTGAATCCAAGCTGCCATACTTCTGACCACTTCTCCAACCTTGCCAAGTCCCTTCTCATCCTTTCAACCCCCCCCTTGTGTATCAACCCTATTGCAGATCTTTGTGTCATCTGCAAAGAGGCATACTTTTCCTTCCAGTCCCTCTGCAGTGTCACTTATGAAGACATTAAAAAGGACTGGACCCAGTACTGAACCCTGCGGTACCCCACTAGTAACCCCCCTTTCTTCAGAGTGGACTCCATTTACTATTACCTTCTGTGTCCTGTTGTCCAGCCAATGTTTTACCCAGGCTACCACCCTGGGACCCACTCCCAGGCTGGCTAATTTATTTATTAATCTTTTGTGTGGGACTGTTTCAAATGCCTTGCTAAAGTCTAGGTAGGCCATGTCCACAGCCCCTTCCTGGTCTATTACTTTGGTCACCCAGTCAAAGAAATCGATTAGATTTGTCTGACATGACCTTCCCACTGTGAATCCATGCAGCCTTGGGTCCTGTGCCCCACTGGCCTCTTAGTACTCAACAGTTCTTTTCTTCAAAAGTGATTCCATAATTTTCCCTACCACAGAGGTCAAACTGACAGGTCGGTAGTTTCCTGCCTCTGTCTTGCTCCCACTTTTGTGAAGGGGAATCACATCCACCCTCCTCCAGTCCTCGGGTACCACATCATCCTCCCATGATTTGTTAAAAAGGGTAGTCAGTGGTGTCACTAGTTCTCCCCTTAATTCTTTTACAATTCTGGGGTAAATCCCATCAGGCCCCATTGCTTTGTCCACTGTCAGTTTTAGGAGTTCTTTCAGAACCCTTTCTTCTGTGAAAGGACTAGGATCGACCCCCCCCATCCAGAGTGCTTCTGTTAATTGGATTAGGTACCTCCCCCTTCTCCTCTTTTTTGAATACTGAGCAGAAGTATTCGTTCAGTATCCCTGCTTTTTCACTGTCCCTCTCTGCCCACCCACCGTCCATTCTATTCAGCCTCCCTATGCCTCCCTTTGTCTTTCTACACTCCCTAATGTACCTATAAAATATCCCCTTCTTAACCGAGTTGGCTATCTCTTCCCCAGTTTGGGCCTTCCCTACTTCCTTCTGCCTTAACTGGTACAGTTATCTGTCCTGCTCCTTCTGTGTTTCCTTATACTTCCTAAATGCTATTTTTTTCTCCCTAACCTTCCCCATCACCTCTTTTGAGAACCATAGTGGCTTTTTCTTTAGTTTTGATTTGTTCATTTGCTTCACACAAAGACTTGTTGCCTCTGTGATGGCAGTTTTGATGTTTCCCCATTGGAGTTAGGAGATACTCGGGTCCTTGTCCTTGTGCACAGTTGTACAAGAAAGAAAGCTGGTGGTGATCACATGTGCTTGAGGGATTTGTCCAGTTAAGCTGTCATATAACAGCAGACAAGAAAAAATTACTCACCTTAGTAATTGTGTTTCTTCTAATGGAGTCTTGCTGTATTCTGACATTATGCAGTTAGCCCCAAGACTTGAACTGCTCCAGAGAGGAAAGAGTTAACTCTGTGCCAGAGCATAGAACGTTGAGCTCGAGCTGGGTTCAGACCTCTGTCTGCTGCACTTTGAAGTGTAACCATCAGATTCTTACGAGCTAACACTACCACCACTATGTGGAAATTGTGAAATTTACTAGCCAAAAAAGCAGCTAAATATTTTGGATCCCCAAGTCGAGAAATCCAAAACAAAAACTAGGTCCAAAACGTATAAATAACCCACGCCCCCTGTCTAAAGAGGGGGAGAGTGACAAGTACACCCCCCAAGGTGCAACACTGCGCCTACCAGCCCACTTCTCAAAAACCAGGTTCTGAGAGGGGAGGCAGGGATGGAGGTCAGAATACAGCATGACTCCATTAGAAGAAACACAATTACTAAGGTGAGTAATTTTTTCTTTAAACAACATGAAGTCTTGCTGTAGTCTGACATTATGCAGACTACCAAACAGTACCTCCATGGAGGAGGGAATCGAACCTATTTTGGGAATAGGCTCTGCAGTACTGCTGCACCAAACCTAGCATCGCTCCTAGCCTGGATATCCAGAGAGTAATGCTTAGTGAAATGTATGGACTGTTTTCCAGGTGGTTGCTTTGCATATCTCTAATAAGGGTATATCTCTGGCAGCAGCCAGAGAAGTAGATGTACCTCTAGTCAAATGAGCCCTCAGCCTGAGGGGGGTACTTTGCCTAGCTTTTCATAGCAGAATTGTATACAAGAGACAATCCACCTGGCAATAGTTCTCTTAGTAGCAGGTTTGCCCTTCCCCACTTCACCATAAGTGAGGAACAACTGGAGGGAGTCAAACCTAAGAGCCTTAGTATGCTCAATGTAGTAGTTAAGAGCCCTTTTAACATCCAAACTCTGTAATCTTCTCTCTCCTGAAGAAGAATGATCAGTGAAGAAAACAGGAAGAGACATGGATTGGTTCAGATGAAAATCTGAAACCACTTTGGATACGAACCTCCCGTTAGTTCTAAGGACCACCTTATCTCTATGGAATGCGATAAAATCAGGCTCCACTGACAGAGCTTGCAATTCATTGATACGCCTGTCAGAGGTAATGCTACCAGGAACACAGTTTTCCAAGTCAAGTACTTAAGCTCTGCTGAGGACATAGGCTCAAAAAATGGTTGCATAAGCTGAGCAGTGCAAACATTAAGATCCCAAGCAGGAGTAGGATCCCTAAAGGGGGGATTGGTATGAAGCAGTCCTTTGAAGAGTTTACAGAAAACAGGGTGAGATGCTAGTGAGGAGGGCTTTCCCACTGACAGAAAAGCAGAAACAGCTGACAAGCATACTTTCAGGGTAGCTGGTCTGAGGTCTAGGCCATTATGGTGAACCATGTAATCCAGAACTGTAGACAAGTCAGCAGTATCTGGGGATATATGCTTCTTGGAACACCAAATGCTGAATCTTTTCCATTTGGAGTTATAAGTTTTTCTGGTGGCAGGTTTTTGAGAGGCTTTGAGAATGTCCAGAACCCCTTGAGACAGATGCAAATTTGCATATTCTAGCTCTTCAAGAGCCATGCCTTGAGATTGAGAGACCGAAGGTTGGGGTACCAGATCCTGCCCTGAGAGGAGGTTAACAAGTTGTGATTCCTGGGAAGAGATCGGGAAAGATGGACTGCTACGGACAGCAACAGGGGATACCAAGGCTGTCTGGCCCAGTCTGGAGCAATCAGGATCACTTTGCAAGATTGTGACCTTATCTTGACCAAGACTTTGAACAGTAGAAGAAAGGGAGGGAAGGCATACAGAAATTTCCTTTCCCAATCCAGAATTAGAGCATCCAAGGGGACTGAACCCAAGACTGGGGGTCTGCAACAGAAGAGTGGAAATTGGTGATTGGCGCTGCAAAGAGATCTATCTCTGGAGTGCCCCACCTTGAAAAGATCACTTTTAACACTAGGGGGTCCAGGGACCATTCGTGATGGCCCTGAGAAATCTGCTCAATGCATCTGCTAGCACATTGTCCTTCCCTGGAAGGTGGACTGCTACCAGAGAGGTCTGTAGAGAATAAGCCAGGGACCATAATTTCATGGCTTCCGTGCACAAGGCCATAGACAGAGTGCCTCCCTGCTTGTTGATGTACCACATGGTGGTGGTGTCTGTCCTGACCTGAACCACCTTGTACTGTACTGATTCCGAGAAGGCTTGCAGAGTCAGGTACACTGCCCTGAGCTCCAGAAGACTGATGTGGAGAAGAGACTCCTGAGGGGACCACACTCCCTGAACTGTGAGAGCTCCCAGGTGAGCTCCCCAACCCAGGAGAGAAGCATCTGTGGTTAGAACCACAGAATAAGACTGAGTGATGAATGGGACTCCTTGCCTGAAGTTTTCCTGATCCAGCCACCATTGGAGAGCCTGGATCATGGTCTGAGTCACTGGAGTAAACTTGGTTAGAGGATCTTTTTTCTGAGACCAAAAAGCCCTCAAATGTGACTGGGTGTCCCTCATAAGAAAACTGGTCCCTTGGGCCACTGCAGTGGAAGCTGCCATGTGGCCCAGGAGTTAAAGGAAATGCCTTGCTGGTCAAGACACCAGAAGGTGGAAAGAGGAAGCCAGCTCTATAATGGCCTTTACCCTTGCCAGAGGGAGAAAGGTTCTTGCTTTGACAGTATCCAGTTCTATCCCTATGAAGGTTGAGTTGCACTGGCTCAAGAACTGATTTCAGGAGATTGAGGAGGAATACTAGAGAAGGGAGCACTTGTTGGGTCACTTGTAAATCTGACTTGACTTGGTCTGGAGACTGACCCACAATGAGCCAGTCATCCTGGTATGGGAATATGGAGATGTTTTGTCTCCTTAGAAAGGCCACTGCTACTACTAGGCATTTTGTAAACACCCTTGGAGTTGATGTTAGGCCGAAGGGCATTACTTTGAACTAGTAATGGCCTGAAGGCAGTTCGAACCTGAGGTACTTTCTGAGGGAGCACCTGATTGGAATGTGAAAGTAGGCTAGCCAGTTCCCTGGCCTTAGAGAGGGAAGAATTATTCCCAGAGTCACTATTTTGAATTTTGGCTTTAGTAGGTGCTTGTTTAGGTATCTTAAGTCTAGGATGGACTGCCACTCCCCTGTTTTTTGGGGGTAAAGAAGTATCTGGAATACAGGTCTTTGCCCCTGTGAAGTGTAGGAACTCTGTGGCTCTGAGAGCCAGCAGAGATGAAACCTCTACCTCTAGGGCAATGATTTTGTAGATGTTTGCAGGTGGAAAGGACCTGACCCTCAGCTTTAGAAATTTTTTGAAGCTGAGTGCCAGACCCTGGCTTACTACCTCCAGGACCCATTTGTCTGAGGTAACAGACTTCCAGTCCTGGAAGTAGTAAGCCAGCCAGCCTCCTACAGGAATTGGGGAGTCGACCCAGGCTGACACATCAGGGTGTCTGCTTGGCAGGGACCTTAGGCTGAGAGTAGGATGCAGCCCTGCTCATCCCCCTTCTTCCTCTCCCTCTGAAGAACCCCCTCTGGGAAAAAGAAGAGGAGGCCTGTGCCTGGTAGAAAGGCATGCCCCTGCCCCTAGACTGCTGCTTCTGAGGAGTTGCCTGCCTTTCCTTGGCCTGTGCACTCCTGTAGGTGGTCCTGTACTCATCCATATTTTTCATATAATTCTCTGTCTGCTCCCCAAACAGAGAATTCTCGACAACAGGGAAATTCATGGCCTTAGCCTGGGTGTCCTGTGATAGGCTAGTACATCTGAGCCAAGCCAGTCTCCAAAGAGCCACAGATGTAGCCATGACTCTTGATGACACATCATTGGAGTCCACAGCAACATGAAACTGGAGTTTTGATGCCTCAGTCCCATCAGCAGCCACCTCCTCCAGCTCCTTGGCAAGCTGGGGGGAAGCCTGTTTAGCCAGTTCCAGAACAGTATCCCATCTGGACTTGTGGTATCTAGCTGTGTAGGCCATATAGTTAGCCTGCCTGAGTCCCAAGGAAGATGTCATGCACTGTTTCTTTGCTATGGCATCCAGCTTCCTGGAGTCTTTATCTGGAGGTTGTGAAGCCAAGGGTATGGTTAGCCTTATCGCAGGCTGCAGCCTGCACAACCCCAACATGGCTGCATTGCTGGTACAAGTACTCCGTACCTGGGCCTGACAACATATACCTCTTGTCCATTCGCCTGTCCACAGGAGGTAAAGAATTTGGAGTCTTAAGTAACTTCTGTGTCTGTTTCTCAAAGGATTTGTGAAGGGGAATAGACAATCTCTTGGACTCTGGGATATCCATCATCTCCACATAGTCAGGCTCCTCTTGCTCCTCGACAGTTTCATCCAGAGGGAGCTGGAGGGTTTCTGCTACTTTTTTGTAGAACATAAAGTGGGAAGGGGACTCAGAAAGCCTAGGAGGGGAAACACCAGAAGGCCTGTCTGGGGAGATGTCCAGTTCTATGGGCTCATCCAGACCTTCCACATCATCATCATCATAGTCTTCATCCCCCTCCCAGTCCAGTTCATAATAGTCATCAGGGAAATAATCCTGAACTGGGGGAGCCGACCGAACTGAACACCTACCGGAAGGCGTTGGATCAGTCGGAACCGAACGGAGCAATTCAACTATGCTAATCGCCTGGCAATTTTTTCAGTGGTTGGACGATGCAGTTCTGGATCTGAACCAGCCAATTTCTCTTTCTTTTTGCCCAAGGGAGCCTCGCCCAGGTCAGTGGGCACTCACCCAGGTTCGGTCGGAACTGGGCTGGCCATCTGGGTCAGTGGACTTCTCGGCCTCCTTTTCCCTAAGCCTGCCCAATCTTTTATCCAGGGTGGCTTTAGGAAAATGTTTACATTTTTGGCAGTCTGACTCCAGATGGTCAACACCCAGACAGTAAACACAGGTGGTGTGGGGATCGGCCTTAGCAAAGGCCTTCCCACACTCACTGCAGTGTTGAAACCCAGTGGACCCAGTTTTTCTCTTGGGTTTCTCAAACAAAGCCATCCTATAGCTTACCCTTTTTATGGCAACAGCCAGGCAAGACCCCCTTATCGGTTCCTAACCATGTTATGGGTGTTGGAAAAAAAACGATAAAACACGTTTTTTTTTAGAACTGATAAGGACCGGTTCCTCACACTAAATTTAGCTAAAAGAAAAAGACACAGACAAGATAAAGACAACCGGTTCAGCCAAACCGGTTGAAATACAGCTTTACAATTTCCACAAAAAAATTTAGCACTAGTCCACTACCTATGTACTTAATGTACCACAGACAGGGATCTGAACCAAAATAAAGAAAAAAATAGTGGTATAAACCAATGTTTTTAACTGGACCAAACCGTTTGCGAAGGAGAAATCTCTGGAGCGACTGTTCAGTTAGGCGGATTAAAGAATCTGACAGTTACACTTCAAAGTGCAGTAGACAGATGTTTGAACCGAGCTCAAGCTCAACGTTCTATGCTCTGGCATAGAGTTAACTCTTTCCTGTCCGGTGCAGTTCAAGTTCATTGGCTAACTGCATAATGTCAGAATACAGCAAGACTTCATGTTGTTTGAATGATGGGTATATCAGTCACAGGAGAGGATGAACCTGCACATTTTGTTGTACAAATAATCCAGGGGCTCCACGGGAGTGGTCTTGTTTGCACAGCAGTATATGATGTCTCCACAGTCAGTGGAAGGGAGCAGGAAGTGGGAGACTACCTGCTTCCTTACATCAGCACTGAGGCAGCATTTAGACGTCTAGAGAAAGTTTAGCTTGGGCCCTACAGTTGATAAGATGTGATCAACATGCCTACTGCATGTAAGTTGATACATCAAGCCAAATTCCTAGATATTTGAATGCTTTGACTTGCTCAGAAGTGTTGCCATTAGATGTTATGATTACAAGTGGATCAGTTGAATGTGTTAGCAAATTCCAGGATCCAAACACCATAGACTTAGTTTGGTTCCACTGAGGACCAAGCAGTTGTTGACAAACCACAAGGAGATTGCGTGGAAATCAGATTGAAGTACTGAATTAACCTCGGACATTGTCGGTGCACTCTAGTACATGACAACTGCCACTGTGCTTCTAGAGGTCATCAACAAAAATGAAGAACAGCAGAGGGTCAGCAGCTGAGCCATGAGGAACCCTGAAATTTAAGATGGCAATGTCTGAAGTTATGCGGTGTATGGACACTTATCTGGGAATGATTATTCAGGTAGTTTTCAAATCATTTGATGGCTGGTTAGCTGAGACCTGGGGTATTGAGGTTGAGAAGGAGTACTGCATGATCCACCAAGCCAAAAGATTTGGAGAGGTCCACAAAGATGGGAATTGGACCACTGTTTCCCCGCATCAAATCATCTGTCACTTGAGAAACTCCAGTAAGCAGTTATTTTATTGATCAACCATTTTGGCCTTGACAATGTTAAGTATTTCAGTAAAATACATACAACAATTAAAACCTCCCTTTGAAACTACTTGAAGGGATCCTCCAGTTGTCCATGTACCTCGTAGCGCACCAGCCCAGGTATGCTGGGGTGGTCTCTGCACCCTCAGGGACCACTGCACTTATCCTCCTGTCAACTGGTCAAGTAACTGTTAAATGTCATCCTTGCACCAGTCCTACACACCCTCCTCCTTCCCTGATGAGTTCACCAGGCTCTCTGTCCCCCTCCCCCACTCTGTTGGTTCATTCCTGAGTGTACCCCCCGTCCCCCGGTCCCCCACCCTATCTGCTGGCACTTACTTCTGTTTGCATTGGCTGAACCTGTTTTATATAATTTTGTGCACTGTACTTATCTTATGCTAAATCCGTTTCTAATGTTGTTAGCTACCTACTCTAACCCTGTTAAGCTTGTCATTTTTCTGGATATCAGATTCTGATATTGCCTGTTATCTCATTGTGTGTAAACTCGACTTCCTCACTGTTCTTGTGTGCTCTAGCTTGTAACCCTCCCGGGTCTCACCTGAAAATAGGCACTTTGCTGTCTAGTGTGACTTACCCGGTTAACAAAAGCAAATAAATATATAAATAAATAAAACATAAATGAATATGAATGTATCTTTTGTCTAGTTATACAACTGATCTTTTCTCTCTAACTCGTTATGCTACGGTGCTTCTTCAGATTCTGTTGCAGTGTGTTAAATACAGTTTGCTTAACATTTCACTTGTCTCATTATTAAGTAACGTTTCTAGTAGACCATCTGGGGAAAATGGAGAGATCCCAGGAAACCATAAATTTTATTTGGTTATTTATTTGTTGATCAGGTAAGTACACTGGTTCAAAGGACCTTTCTCAGGAATAACCTAGGCCTAGGTAGGCAAAGGAATGGAAGGAGATGAGAGAAACAGTCTTGTAAACAAGATAGGAAATAAATTTTCAAGAGTAACTAAAAATAAAAAAATGTAAACCATTTCAATTACAGTAAGTGGCATAAAAACATGAGTTAAACAATGTGTTTTTTAAGAATATAGTGCTGGTGCTAATATAGCACCGTGAGTGCAAGTGATGCTAACATAGCATATGTAAACGGAACAAATATTCTAGCTCTTTTCCCCATCCTTTTTATATAGAAGAAATAATAACAATCACGTCTTAGACTGCCATTTTCTTTCATATCACATACACAGTTTGGACTAGTTGTTATTGTTTGATGAAACCTTGCTTTCCATGGGATGTGGACAAAAGCAGAGTGCAAAGTTTGCGCTGCACTTGCCATTGCACCCAACCCAGAGGTTGCTATGTTCAGTCGGATAGTGCGCTGGAGTTATCTGACTGAATATAGGGCCATGACAGCGCAATGCTAAGTCAAGTAGCACTGCCCCAACATGGATCTGGGCTGTATGAAGCCAATAGGGAACTGCGCCCTTAGACCAGATAGCGCCAGGAGCCTATGGTGCAATATTCAGCAGAAAAATGCAGATGAGCTCATTGGGCATGCAAGCCACTAAGGGACCACATGCATGCCCATTATGGGCTCATTTGCATAGGAAGCAGTGGCAGGTTTGTGCCTATCCTATGGCTGCCCATTACATTGGGCATGGTGGTGAATGGCCCTTTCCACTCCAAACAGCTGTCCCCTCAGTGCAGATGTCCTTAGTGGTGTCCAGTGGCACCCCCACTTTCAAGTCATCTGTCTCTGTGATAGCCATGGATGCCCTCGTGTCTAGTGGCTCCCTCACTCTCCAGTCACCTCTTCCCATAATAATCTCAATCTTACTTCGTGGAAGGCTCTTGCAACATTCCATCATCAGTAGAACTTAGCGGCCAGGTGCCAGGACCACACAGAAAACTTTCTAGTGAGCAGTCTAGAATGAGGGGACCACCCACCACCTACATCACGCTTTGATGTTAGCTTATCCTATAAAGATGGGCAGACCCCCACACCCTCCCCAGTTCTTTTCCCGACGTCAACCCCTACACATCGGAACTTAGCAGACACCACAGCTATAGTCGACCGCCATTACCCGTGCTTTATTATTTTCCTTTTCTTTCAGTAGTGAACATCGTGTTTTCAGTGTTTCAGACATTGAGTTTGTCTTCTCCACCAGCCTCGTCTTCCCACAGCTCCACAAAGTGTGCCTGTGGCAAACAAATTCCTGAAAAAGACAGCCAGTCTGCTTGCATCCTTTGCTTAGGTCCCAGTCATGACACCAAAGCCTGCTTGATTTACCAGAAATTCAACCAGGCCACTCAAAGACGTCATCTTAGGATACTGGAGTGCCATCTTATTAAGCAAAAGTTAGCCATGATGGAAAAGGAGCTACAGGCCAGGAGCTCTTTGACTTCACTGGCACAGTCTTCTGGGGCTTCCTCTTCTTCTCAATCTTGGGAGAAATACAGTGGGAAGCATAAGCACTGGGACTGGTCTGCTTCCTGCTCGCAGTCACCACACAAACCCTCGACCATGTTGGGGTCATCCTCCCACAATGGAGGGGGGTTGGCTCCTTCAGACCCGCTAGCCCATTCCTCTGCCAGGCTACTGATGGCACAGACACCCACCCTCATTGCCATTAAGGACGGCAGCTGTTTGGGGCAGGGGACTTCGTCTTCTGTTCCTCAGCCCCTGACGCTCAGGCCCATTTCTTCTATAAGCACTCAGCCAGGAGGCTCAGCCGGTGTTGGTGCCTCTGCCATCGGTTCTTCTACCATGACAACCCCCCCCCGCCCAGCCAAGGTGCTGCCTACATCAGTCTTCTCCAATATCAGCCCTTCCAGACAGCACCTGCAGCAGACAACCGCTGCCTCCTCTAGTCCACCGTTGCCTCTGCTTTCATCTGGGCGATGATCTTCCCCTAAGTGCCTGTTTCTCCAGCTCTCCCAGCACCAGCAGATCCTTCTCCCGGGCACATTCTGTCGACGCCCACTGGATCGTTGCAGGTCCTGCCACTGCTCCAGCCTGCAGACCTGGTGCCAGCGGCGCCTCTCTCGCAGCCTGCACCCCTGCTGACCCCTGCAGGCCCAGCACTAGACACACCATCTACGCCAGCTGGCCTTTTGCCGCAGTACCCTATGCCAGCCCTGCCTACATCGTACCCTTATCCGGCACCAGCTTTCCCACCTGTCTATAACTTGCCCCACTGGTGAACTACAATGCCTTGTTCTCTGCATGGTGGTCCTTCATTCAGAAGCAAACACCCACCCCTTAGGGCCCACCTCCGGCGTGCCCCCAGCATCCCATTAGGTACTTTCTGCCCCAGGACCAGGGATAGCCTGGCACCAGTGATCCCCAGACGCTGGGGTCCTACAGGTCCCGATCCAATGGTGGTTCTGGCTGTAACCAGGAGGAGCGCCCACCACCCGTGAGTGACCAAGGGGAGATGGATGAGGATGACTCAGACTATTCTGAGTGTTCCTTCTCACCAGGGGAATCTTCCAGGGATGAGGAGCCCTCAAAAGTGGTTCCCAAATCTCCCCTGACGCTCCATCTTTAATGGTCATCATGCATCACATCCAGTCTATTATGGGCTAGGAAACAGAGGAGCAGGACCCAGAGAGCCCCTGCCTGGTCATTTATTTGAGACAGCAGGATGCTCGTCTAGTGGTGGAGCCACCCCGATTGACTCCTATGACGATGTCACCAGGGCCGCTTGGAATGACCCATCATCTATTACTCATCTGTTCCTCCTTTACCTAAGAAGGTGGACAGGCTCTACCATGCCCCTACTGGTAAAAACTTTTTTGGGGAGGGCACCTTAAGGCTGACTCGGTGGTCATCAATGCGGCACATGACCGTACCAGAGAGCCCAAGCACCTTAGTGCCCTTGCCCTGGAGAGGGAGTCCAGGCAGCTGGACCATTTGGGTAAATGTCTTTGTGTCCAGGACCCTGGTTATCCGGGCCATTAATTATCTGGCCCATATGGTCCAATATTAGAATGTCCTCTGAGACCAAGCCAGGGACCTCATGCAGACTTTGCCTGATGACCCCACTAAAACGCTGCTCACCCAGCTCCTTAAGTCAGGCTCCAACATTGGCAACCATGTTCTCCGAGCTGCCTACAATGCGTTGGATTCCTCAGGCAGGGAAGTGGCCACTGGTGTCTACCTCTGGTGCCATTTGTGGCTCAGAGTATCTGGTTTTGTCTCAGATATGCAGTCCAGGATCTTGAACACCCCCTTTCGGGGCTCCATCCTCTTCGGTGAAGATGTTCAGGACATAATTTCCACCCCCAGGAGTTGATCCATGCCTTTCAGTCCATTTTTTCACTGTACCATACCCAAGCTAGGGCAGGTCAGCATCCTTTCTTTCGCTGCTCCTCCCACAAACACTCCCACCAGCCTGCCAAAGGTCAGGGCAAGTGCAAGATGGCATCATTCCCCTCCGTCGCTGCTGCCAAGGCCCCTCAAGCAGTCGCCCTCATGGCGCCCGCCCCCACCTCCTGACTCCTAGTTGCCCCCCTCCAGAAGGGTTCTGGGGAGGCTGTGGGGATTAGTTCTCCTCCACCTCAATGGGTGGAGGGACATAACCATGGACAACAGGAAGCATCAGATCATAGAGCACGATCACACTCTAGAGTGGCCTCCAGAAAATCCTTCAGTGAACTCCTCTTACCCCCCAGCCCACCTGTCCCTCACTTGGGAGAAATTTCAGACTCTTCTGCAAAAAAGAGTCATAGATCCTGTCACTCTGGCTCAATGGGGAAGGGGATTTCCTCCCACATCTTTGTCCCCAAAAAGACCAGGGATCTTCTGCACATTCTGGATCTGAATTATCTGAACCTGTACATAGAGTACAAACATTTCAGGATGGTCACCCTCCAAGGGTTGTTGCACCTCTTGCACGGGGGGGGGGGGTGATTGACTTTGCTCTCTGGACATGCAGGGCACCTACTTGCACATCCAGATTTTTCCTGCCCATCTTCCCTTCTTGTGCTTCCACCTTCAGGGGGCCTATTTTCAATTCCGGGTTCTCCCTTTTGGCCTTTCTTCAGCCCCCAGGGTCTTACCAAGTGCCTGGCAGTGATGGTGGTGGCTGCCCTCAGGAGGCAGGGCTTCTACATGTTCCCCTACCTGGACGATTGACTTCAAGCAGCCACCTCCAGAGACCGTCTGATCCTGGCCGTGGAATACAGCTTCCATCTATTTCAAACCTTGGGGATCACCATCAATCTGCCAAAGTCCTGCCTCTCTCCTTGCCAGCACCTCCAGTACATAGGGCAGTTCTGGATACCAACCAGTGCATGGCTTTTTGCCCATGGACAGGGTGCAATGCCTGATGGAACAGGCCCACCTGGTTTCTTCAAGTTTCCAGGTCCCTACCAGGGTATTCCTGAGCCTCTTGGGCCATATGGCAGCAGACATTGCCATGGTTCCCCTCTCCCGCCTACACATGAGGGTTCCTCAGTGGACCTTAAGGGCCCAGTGTGACCAACGCATGGATGACCTGGACCAGTTGGTCATGGTCTCCAATCCATTCAGGAGAGTCCTGTCTTGGTATCTGAAGCCAGCCAACCTCCTTTGGGGGGGGTCTCCTTTCAACTTGCAGCCCCTCGTCACAGTTTCACAATGGACACCTCCGGTCTGGGATAGGGTGTTTATTTGGCCAACCACCAGACTAAGGGCACCTGGATGGAGGTCGGACATGGTTTCCATATCAATGTCCTGGAGATGCAAGTGGTCCTTTATGCTCTGCAGGCCTTTCAGACTCTTGTTCTCCCCAGTCCCCTGTTGGTGCCAACAGACATCGTGTGTGATGTATTACATCAACAAACAAGGGGGGACTCACTCTTACTCTCTGTGTCGGGAACCAGTGAAAGTTTGGTATTGGGCCATCTAGCATGATCTGGAGCTCTTAGCCATACATGTTCCAGGCATCCAAAATGTCCTGGGAGACAGTCTCAGCCACTCCTAGTCATGAGCTCATGAGTGGGAATTTCTGACCACAGTGGTCGAAGATCTTTTCAACAGGTGGGGTCATCCAGAGTTGGAGCTTTTTGGGTCCCCACTCAATGCAAAACTGATGCTTTTCTGCTTGCTCCATCTCAGAGAGTGGAGTTTTATGGCAAGACGAATTGTCCCTCTCTTGGAAGTGGAGGCTTCTGTACATCTCCCCCCCCCCCTTCCGCTTCTGCAGAGAGTCCTGCTCAAGCTCCATTTGGAAGGGGCAGGGGTGATACTCATAGCTTCCCTCTAGCCACGTCATATTTGGTTCCCTTGCTGCAACAACTGGCAGTAGAGCCTCCAGTGACTTAGCTCCTCTGCACCAGCTTGCTGTCCCAGGACTGGGGTGCCCTGGTACATCCGGATCTCAAGTCTCTGCATCTCCATGCATGGCTCCTACAGACCTAGCTATCGCCTGTTTTAGGGTGTGCTCTATGGTCACCGATATCCTGGTGACTGCTAGGAAACACTCCACCAGGGCCACTTACACCATGAAATGGAAGCGTTTCACCCTTTGGGATGCTTCTTGCCATCTAGATCCCTTCGCCTGCCCGGTGAGTGAGGTGTTGGAGTATCTTCTCTCCCTTTCGGACTCAGGTTTGGGGTACTCCTCGCTCAAGGTGCATCTTTCTGCCATCTCTGTGTACCATGCGTCTATTGAAGGCAGGACTGTGGCTCAGCTTGAGGTGTCCCACACTTTTTTTGCGGTGCTTTTTAAACCTGAAACTTCCCATTAGGGACCTGGTCCCTCCAAGGGATATCAATTTTATGTTGAAGAAACTCATGCTCCCTCCCTTTGAGCTGGCCACAAGTTGTGAGCTGCGCTATTTGTCATGGAAAGCGCTCTTTTTTTAGTTGCTCTTACCTCTGTTGGAAGGATTTCTGAGCTTCAGGCTGTTATGTGCAAGGAGCCTTTTTTGTTTTTTCACAAAGACAGGGTGTGTTTGTGTACTAATCCTAAGTTTCTTCCCAAGGTTGTGTCAGAGTTTACTTTGAACCAATCCTTCCACCTTCTGGTTTATTATCCTGAGTACTCCAATCAGGGGGAGGCTTTCCTCTGTACTTTGGATGTACTGTACATAGAATCTTGCAGTACTATACGCACCACACCAAAACTTCAAGGAAGTCTGACCAATTGTTTGTTTCATCTGCCCCTAAGAGAGAGGGAGCACCTGTTTCCAAACCGTGTTTGTCTAAGTAGCTAGACAATTGCATTGCTGTTACCCAAAGTTCAACAAGGACCTTCTGGGAGTGATTAAGGGCCATTCCACCAGAGGTATGGCCACCTCCACAGTTTGTTTCAGAAATGTGTCTGCTGTGGACATCTGTGCAGCTCCCACCTGGAGTTCTGTGCATACCTTCACCAAGCATTACAGTCTGGACATTGCCTCTTGACACAGGGCCAGTTTCAGACTCGCCATTCTTCAGGGCCTTTCCTCCTGACCTATTGGCTGATTTTATCTGTGTCAGTCTTCACCATTCATCACCTTTGGGTAGTGGCCGGTGGTTACGACCCCATGGGAGCTCTTTTTTGGAGGGGATGGGCAGAGTCGACGCACCATTGGCGCTGCCCTCAAGGCCGACGCACTGCGTGGCATTCACGGGTTGACCGTTTGGTGCTGTCGACTCCGCCTTCCCACCAGTTTTTCATCTCCCACCATTGAGTTTGCACCTCATGGATTGCTCTGCTGCGTGAGAGGCCTGCTGTTGATCTTGAAGCCTTCGGCTCTGTTTACGTAGTCAGTCGACTCTCATCCATTGAATTCTTTCCTGCCGGTTCAGTTTCGCTCCACTTGACGTCACTTGGGATTAATGTAAGACTGTTCCTTTCTTTATTTTGTGATGTTGGGTCTTGTTTGTTGTTGTTTTTTCCGTAGGTCATGTCTCAGTCGAGGGGCAACAAAACTATGAAGACGGGACGGCCCCCTATGCGCCTGTGCCCATGCGACCGTAAGTACTCCATCACAGACCAACATGACTGTTTCCTCATGTGTCTTGACCCGTTACATGACATGGATTTGTGCGACGCATGCTTCTCCATGGACCACCGTGTCATTGAACAATGCACGTGGAAAGTTGGATGAGCTCCGCCGACTTTTGGGGGACAGGCACGCACTCTTTGGGTCAAGCCATGTTCTCTCGGCCTTTCCTCCGGGTCCCCTCCCAGTTCTATACAGACCAAGGAGGAGGGGGCTTCTGCTTCTTGTAGCCTCACTGTTGCAGAAGCCCCTTCTGCAGTGCAGGAGGCCCAGTCCGTTCCCCTCGGGGGACGAGCAGGAGGCACCGCCTTGGCAATCGCCCTTTCCGGGGTGAAGGCTCCCATGGTGTCGTACCCTCAGCTGGGAAGGCCTGGGTTGGTGTCATCCTCGACACCGTCTGTTGGCGCCGTCTTGGGCCTTAGCACCATTCATGGCACCATGGGCCCTGATGGCACTGTCTTTGGCACCATTGCTGCTATTGGCTCTGTTTGTGGCACCAGTGGTGCTCACAGTGCCATGGGAGGCTCTACAGTGCCGTCCTTGACTGTTTCTCACCCCAGCACTGTCCGTGGCACCGTGGTTGAGCACACTGCCGTGTTCAGCTCTGGATTCGCTTGCGGCGCCATGCGAGGACACAGCGCCGTTGGGATTTATGACCTTGGCAGCACCGAGAGCATGGTTGGGGCCATAATCGGTGCCATCACTGGCCTCGGCACCGCTCATGGCACCATGGGTTGGGGACAGCACCATGACAGGCTCCGGCTCCAATGCTGCTGCCGTTGGAGCCGTGTCTTCTTCCCACACAGGTTGTGGTGTGGCTCAGGCCATCTGTGCCGACTCTGGTGCAGTCTCTGGGTCTGGTGCCCTTTTCAGTCGGGATGGCAGCAGGCGTCCACTTACCGTTTAGCACAGAACTTCGATCTCCACCTCCTCGGAGGAAGAATTGGACTCTGAGTCAGATATGCAGTCTGACTCTTTGGAGTTGGCTGCTCACATGGACACCTTGGTAGTGTCCTCGACAGGCCAGAACCAACCCCCCTCTGAGGAGAGGACAGTGGCTCCCAGGACCAGGGAAAAGGATGCTGACCAGCAGGCAGTGGTGCAGGCTGCCATTACTCTACAGCCTGGACTCGGAGGGTTTTCTGACCCCTCAATGGTGATACCCCCTCAGGTGGTGTGCCTGGCTCACCCAACTTTGGGGCTGATCAGAGCACCCACAGGAGGGAAGGGTGCTGCTCCTTGGATAACTCTTTTGGGGGCTGACCAGGGTTGCCAGCTGCCTAGGCTGGATCTTTCGAGGAGGAGGGCACTTTCGAATTCTGAGGGGTCGAGGGGTATGGGTTCGATGCAGTGACCTTTTTCTGGAACCCAACCAGCCTCTGGGAGAAGTTGTAGTGCGGTCCCTCGCCCTTTCCTTTTGGTTTCTTTGAGAGGGCCCCATTCTTTGGAGGTGGGGGACCATCCTTCTGGACTTTCATGGCCCCAGTCACCTCAAAGGGGGGATTCTTCAGGGCGCAGCCTAGGTAGTTCCAGTATGGTTGACCAGCTGTTGGCTGTTGAGTTTTCTGGAGCTCCCTCTTCTCTTGGGGCTCCAGGTGCACTCTTTATCCCAGGCGGAGGACAATCAATCCTTGTCGGCTCTGCCCCGTCTCCTCTGCCACATTCTCCTGCTCTCCCAGGTATTCTTGGTCCTTGCGGTCCTCTCTCCTGGGAGCAGTTCAGAGCTGTGGCTGCTCATTTTCCCTCTTACATTAGAGCCATAGACAGACAGGTTTTTCAACCTCTCCCTGAGCAGCCAACCTCTGAGATCCTCCGACTCCTCATCCTCCTCTTCAGGACATGAGGAACTGTCTGTCCACATCTCCCCAGCTGCTGATCTCGCTGAGTATCAGCGTTTTCTTGTGAGGATGTTGGAGGACCTGCATCTCACCCCTCCCACTCAGCACAATCCGTAGCATCTGACGTGTGGCTTTTTGGGTGATTTCAGTGCGGACACTCTTGTAGTGCCCCCCTGGCCTGCTCCCTTTAGGGAGGCATCAATGCGCTTCTAGCAGAGACTCTTTTGCCGAGTCCCAGCCCCTAGGGATCTCCGCCAGAGGTATTGTGCCCCCCCACAGAGTCTCCAGGTAACCTGTCTCATCCTAGCTCAGGATTGACACAACTGGATACTCCCAACAGGCTTTGTGTCCTGAACCGTGACCAACCCCCAGATCAACATTCCTTGGATTTTGACTTCTGAGGTAGGAGGACTTTTTACTCTGCACGGTTGCTTCTCTCGATATCTACTCATCAGGCCCACTGTGCTACTTATGATAGGTTCCTGTGGTCCAGGCTAGGTAAACTCTTAGCCTCGATGCCTAACATGGAGGAAACCAGACAAGCCATTGCACTCTCTGCAGTCGATAGGGATAAGGGCAGGGGTACATGGAGAAAAAGACAAAGGCAGTAAGGACAGGGATGGGGTAAAAAGAAATAAAGCAAGACAAAAATGGAGGGTAATGAATACCAATGCCCGTAGTCTAGGTAAAAAGCTCCCCAAAATGGTGGCCTTGATGGAAGAGGGATGCCTGGGTATCGTGGCAGTCACAGAAACATGGTACACAGAGGTCTACAGGAGGGAAGAAGAGGAGGAGGAGTAACTATGTGAGGAAAGGGATCAAAGCAACAGAACTAAAGGGTAAACAGGGAGGAGAGGAGGCACTGTGGGTTACCCTAGAGACTGGAAATGGCTCCACAATCCGCACAGGGGTTGTATACAGACCCCCATCTCAGGGGGGAAAAAATGGTCAAGGAAATGATAGAAGGCATCCTTGGGATGGCAGAGAAGGTGAGATCTTACTTTGAGAGGGCTCTTGCAGTAGGTAATTACATATAGGACTGACGCCGGCCGGCGGCAGGACCCCATGGAAAAATTTCTAGCTAGCAGTCCCTGGCAAGGGACCGGCCCCACGTCAGGTGACCGGCGTCATGCGACGTCAGTATAAAGGGGCGGTCCCAGACACCTGCCTTCCAGTTCTTTCCCGCCGTTAGCTCGTGCAGTGCGTCGCGGTAAAGTTTGTGCTTAGTCAGCCCTGCTCTTTCGTCGGTTTTACTGAGATTTATAAGTATTTTTTCTTCCTATCGTCAGGTCATCGTCGGTGTATGTCGTCCCCTACACCCTCCAAGCACAAAAACAAGTGCGACTCATGCAGGGCCCAACTGCCACACAAGGACGGCCATTCCCTCTGCCTAGGCCCCGACCACCCGGTCAACAAGTGCCCGCATTGCCTTCACTTCAATGGGGCTACCCGCAGATGACACCAACAGTCCCTTGAAGCCCATCTTCTAAAGAAAAAGATGTCTTAGATGGAAAAAGAATTGAAGAAGCTCACACAGGTGTCGACTTCTCCAGAAGGGCATCGTAAAAAGCGGGACAAGGAGAGGCACGGGGAAGGCCTCCTCCCTGCAACTCCGGCGGAGTCGCGGCTCAGGTAACATCCCGCAGAGACCATCAGCAGCAGCCTCAAGGCTTTGGAGGAGGCGTTGGCCTGCCCATCTGGCAAGCGCCCGGGCCTTGCGGGTACCTCCGGGCAAAAGGAGGCCTCTGCCCCCAGTTCTGCCGCAGGCTTGCAGCCTACTGGTGTGGGCGACTCCCATAAGTCGGACGTCAGCTCCTCCAACGTCCGCCGGGAGAAGGTCGATAAGACACCCGACCCTTCGGGGGGGCACACAACCTCGTCCCCCTTGGACCGGGCCTCTCCTCCTCCTCAGCCCGCCTCCGACGAGGGACCCCGTAAAACGGACACTGGCTCCTCCGGCACCCGCCGGGACCTAGCCCCTAAGCCGCACATTGGCTCCCCCGATGTGCGCCAGGTGACGGAACCTACGACGGACCCTCCAACCCCCATCGTACCCAGTTCCCCGCAGCCTTCACTGCCGTCCGAGGAGCCTGAAGTCACCCCAGCCTGACCCGAGTTTCCCCCATCCCGAGGCGATGCAGAGATGTTCCACCTCCATCAGACCCTCCTCTTAGGGAACCAGATCTGACACCAGCCCCCTGGACGCTGGCCCCGACGCCGGTCCCACTGGCCCCACCGATGCCGGTGGGGGAATTTCCCCTTCCATCGGGCCCTGCTCCCCCCGGGCCTCGTACTGTTGATCCGCCCATGGGGCCACCTTCTGGGCCATCTGCTCCGGCAGCTCCTCCGGTGCCCGGGTACCCGCCATCTTATCCGACGCCATCGTACCCGGGACCGCAGTATCCAGCGCCGCAGTACCCGACGCCGGTCCCCCCAATGCTGCAGTACCCGATGGCTCAATACCCGGCACCGGTTTTCCCGCAGCCGGGTTTCGGATACTCGCCTTACAGATACAACCCATATTCTTTTCCCCCTCCTCCTCCACCTCCACCGCCCCCTCGGCCACCGGTGGATCTGCAGGAGACTCTGGCTTCCTGGTGGGCTGAGGCCAAGGCTCAGCTCACCAAGGAAGTTGAGAGCTGCCTTACGGCGATGGTGCCACCCCCGGCCCCCATACGCCTGAGATGGCACACTCCCTCACTGCCTCCAGAGCCCTTCCCTCTGGATCCCGAGAGGGGCAGGACACGTGTCCAGGGATCCCCTCCAAGGAACCCATTCCTCCCCTTAGCCGTGTTAGGGAGTCTTATGCTTCTTCTGATTCTTCTTCTTCCCTCTCAGATTCCTCAGATTCCTCCAATGGATGCTCCGAGAGAGACGACGAGCCTTGCTCTCCATCCAAGCCCCAGCCGAGGACCCCTCCGAAGTCTCCTCCGGAGGACCTTTCCTTCACGGAGTTGCTCAGAAAAATCCAGGAAGTACATCAGTGGCGCTCCTTGGAACCAGATCCTCAGTAGGTCAAACTCGCCGAACATCTGGACCTGCCCCAGACAGCTCCTACTTTAGTGCCACCCTGGATCAAGCCTCACGCCCACCTTGTTTCCACTATTTGGAAACAACCGTCGGCTTTAGTCCCGCTTCCTAGGAAGTCTAACAGGCTATACCAGCCTATTGAGAGTGTAGATTTTTTGGACTCTCACCCTCGCGCAGATTCGGTTGTGATTAGCGCCGCTCACGGCCGATCAGCGCACCCAAAACATCTAAGCTCGTCTCCTCCGGATAAGGAATCTCGCCTTCTGGATCAGTATGGAAGAAAAATCTACGCCTCTTCCACACTGGGAATTCGGGCCCTGAATTATGTTGCTCATATGGGGGATTACCAGAAGGCCATCCTTACCCAGGCGGAATCTAAGATTGACTCCTTACCTGACTCTCAAGTCAAGCAGGAGTTAGCTGATTTAGTCCGTTCTGCTCGTTCGGCCAGTTGTCACATTCTGCGGATGACATACGATGCAGTGGACACTGCCAGGCAGAGCTCTGCTTTCGCCGTGAGTCTAAGGCGTCATGCCTGGCTCCGCGTGTCAGGTTTGGTCCTGGAGGTGCAGTCCGCAATCCAGGAAGCACCTTTCAGGGGGTCGGTGCTTTACAGTGGTGATGTCAAGGACATCATCACCGACTTGCAGGAGAAGGGGATGGCTCTGAAATCTGTGGATTCCATGTACTGTCCCCATCACCCGCAGCGCCGTCCTTTTCACAGACACAGTCGGCCACAAGCGAAACCCCAAGGAAGACGGGCCACTAAACATCAGGCCCCCGCAGCTGCCAGGCCCCCCTCCACCCAAAAAAGCAACGGGTGCCCCAGCTGCGGCGCTGCCCCACACCACCTGACTCCTCCCCTCTCCCACCGCCTCCGGACACACCGGAGGAACTGGTAGGAGGGAGGTTCTCCCTCCACCTTCCGGGTTGGGAGAGGATAACAACGGATTCATGGGTGCTTCAGATTATAGTGGAAGGGCACTCTATAGAGTTTCTACAGAAACCACCCCGCCACCCACCTCTGAAGTCGTCCTACGCAAGGGACCATCTTCCTTTGGTCCGGGAAGAAATCGCTGCCCTACTCATGAAGCAGGCCATAGAGCCCATTCCCCCTCACCTTCAAGGGACAGGTTACTATTTCCATTTCTTCCTGGTCCCAAAGAAGACGGGAGATCTCAGACCCATTCTCTATCTCAGCTCTTTGAACCTTTACGTGGAATACAAAAGGTTCAGGATGCTTTCCCTACAGACCCTTCTGCCCCTCCTTCGGCTGGGTCAGTGGCTTTGTGCGCTGGATATGCAGGATGCATATCTGCACATCCCCATTCGCCCTTCTCATCGCAAGTACCTTCACTTTGCTTTCCAGGGGGACCATTACCAATTCCGGGCACTCCCGTTTGGTCTTTTCTCGGCACCCCGAGTCTTTACCAAATGCCTGGCTGTGGTAGCGGCCCACCTGCGTATGATGGGAGTTCAGGTGTTCCCTTACCTGGAGGATTGGCTTCTGGTGGCCTCATCCAGGGAGGAGCTCCTGCATTTTCTCTCCCTCACCCAGCAGGTTTTCACTTGCCTGGGTATTACAATCAACCGTTCCAAGTCTCATCTGGATCCCTCCCAGAGACTACAGTTTATCGGGGCTATCCTCGATACGACGGTAAGCAAGACCTTCCTGCCTCCGGACATGGCGGCCTCTCTTCAGTCACAGATTTCCCTGCTATCAGAATGCAGGAAGGTTCCGGCGAGGTTGATTCTCCGTCTCCTGGGGCTCATGGCGGCCGCCATCCCGACAGTTCCCCGTGCTCGGCTCCACATGAGGATCTCTCAGTAGACTCTTCGCTCCCAATGGGATCAACTGGTAGATGACCTAGATCATGTAGTTCTGATCTCCTCGCCGATGGCTCGGGACTTGCAATGGTGGATGGTTCGAGAGAACCTGTTTCGGGGGTCCCCTTCTGTCATCTTCCCCCCTCCCAGACTCTGACCACAGATGCGTCAGGCGAAGGTTGGGGAGCCCATCTGGGTCCTCACCGAACCCAGGGATTATGGTCCAGATTGGAACTAGCTCTCCACATCAATGTGCTCGAGCTTCAAGCAGTACTATATGCTCTCCAAGCCCTTCACCAATACATTCTTCCCGGTCACCTAGCCGTCCAGACGGACAACATGTGCACGGTGTGGTACATCAACAAGCTGGGAGGGACTTGATTCTACCCACTATGCGGGGAAGCAATGAGGGTTTGGGACTGGGCAACTCAACACAACCTTCACCTCACAGCGATTCATGTTCCAGGAGTCGACAATACCCTGGCAGACAAGCTAAGTCACTCCTCTGCCCTGCCACATGAGTGGGAGTTGGACCAAAAGGTGCTAAATCACATCTTCTACCTTTGGGGGACTCCACAAGTAGACCTGTTCGCCTCTTCCCAAAACGCAAAACTTCCCAACTTTTGCTCGCTCGTTCCAGAGCGAGGCACTATCTGGAACGACGCTCTGTCTCTAAGCTGGAAGGGCAGATTTGTCTATGCTTTCCCCCAATTCCGCTGGTCCCTCGTGTGTTGCAGAAACTATCAACAGAAGGCGCGAGAATGATTCTGATCACTCCTTTCTGGCCCAGGCAAATCTGGTTCTCTCTTCTACAACAATACTCAGAGGTTCCTCCTCTTCCTCTTCCTTTATCTCAAGGTTTGCAGACCCAGAATCAGGGGACCCTGGTCCATCCGGGACTGAATTCCCTACAACTCCATGCATGGCTCCTGCAGACCTAGCTCAACCCCACTTTGGTGTCTCTCCGAAGGTGGCAGAGATTTTGGTGGAGGCTAGAAAACCCTCCACTAGGTCCACTTACGCCATGAAATGGAAGAGATTTTCTATTTGGGCTGCCTCTAGGAACGTGGAGTCTTTCTCCTGTTCAGTGGCCATTCTGCTGGAATATTTATGTCACCTCTTCGACCTGGGTCTCAGTCATTCCTCCTTGAAAGTACACATGGCCGCTATTTCAGCGTACCATGTTCCTTTCGCAGATAAAGCATTTTCCCAATTAGAGGTCTCTAAGACCTTTCTTAGAGGGGTTCTTCATCTGAGGCCCCCCATCAGAACTCCTGCTCCCCCTTGGGACTTGAACTTTGTTCTAGAGAAACTTACCCTTCCTCCCTTTGAACCTGTGGCCTCCGCAGATCTGAAGTTTCTTTCGTGGAAGACGCTCTTCTTGGTGGCCATTACTTCCGCTCGAAGAATTTCCGAGCTCCAGGCCCTTATGTGTAAAATCCCATACCTGATCTTTCACAAAGAACGGGTGGCTCTTCGCACGAATCCTAAGTTTCTACCTAAAGTGGTAGCAGAGTCTACCTTAAATCAGTCTCTAGAGTTACCTGCCTTTTTCACGCAGTACTCCAACCAGGGGAGAATATTTACTCCATACCATGGATGTTCACCGGATTCTGAGATACTACACCGACAGGACGAAGGATCTCAGAAAGACTGATCAGTTGTTCATCTCTTTTGCTCACAAAAGGGAAGGCAATGCTGTTTCCAAGCAATGCCTGTCGAAGTGGTTGGCTCATTGCATCACTTTCTGTTATGACAAGTACAACAAGACCCTTCTGGGTCAGGTTAGAGGCCACTCCACAAGAGGAGTAGCGGCCTCTGTGGCTTGTTTCAAGAATGTGTCTGCGGCAGACATATGCGCTGCCGCCACCTGGACTTCCTTCCATACCTTTATGAAACACTACAGTTTGGACATTGCCTCTCGCCGTAGAGCAGGTTTCGGCTGAGCGGTTTTGCAAGGCCTTCTGTCTTGAGGCCTGCAAGACTACTGCTACTTTCAGGCGTAGTTTCCTCCTCCCGGTGCCTTTTATTTGTTCCAGACTGCTTGGGATTCAGTCCTATGTGTAATTACCTACTGCAAGAGCCCTCTCGAAGTAAGATAGTACAGTTACATAAGAACTTACCGTAACAGTAGATCTTCGAGAGAGGCTCTTGCAGTAGGTAATACCTTCCCACCCTCCATCCCCCTAGGCTTCTTCAGCTCTTTTTCCAGGAATGGAAACATCTGCTTCTCTCTCGTCCGGGCCTTCCGGGCCTGTGGCTGGAAAGAACTGGAAGGCGGGCGTCTGGGAACTAGCTCTCCACATCAATGTGCTCGAGCTTCAAGCAGTACTATATGCTTCCCTTTATACCGACGACACATGACGCCGGTCACCTGACGTGGGGGCGGTTCCTCGCCAGGGACTGCTAGCTAGAAATTTTTCCATGGGGTCCTGCCACCGGCCGGCGTCAGTCCTATATGAAATTACCTACTGCAAGAGCCTCTCTCGAAGATCTACTGTTACGGTAAGTTCTTACGTAACTGTACTATATTGCTGATGGGGAACCTGAATATGCCAGATGTTAACTGGAGCACCTTTGCTGCAGCCACATCCAAGAGCAGGGCCATTCTCGATGCCCTACAGGGGGCATGCCTCAGACAGCTAGTTTTGGAACCCACTCGGAAGGGAGCAATCTTAGACCTGGTACTCTCAAATGGGGAAGGAGAGAGGATCTCTGCTCTTGAAGTGGGTAGCCATCTGGGAACAAGCGACCACCAAACAGTGTGGTTCATGATAAACCTAGCTGTAGAGTCAAGCCACACAAAAGTGAAGGTACTGGACTTCAGGAGGGCTGACTTTGTCAAAATGGGAGAGTGCCTCAGAAAAGCACTAGCAAACAGGCAAGAAGGTGGGGTGGAGCAACAATGGGGAATCATCAAAATTGCTATCACAGAGGCAACAAGCCTTTGTGTGAAGCAAATAAATCAAAATGAAAGAAAAAAACCACCATGGTTTCAAAAGAAGTGCTGGGGAAGGTAAGGGAGAAAAAGATGGCATTCAGGAAGTGTAAGGAAACACAGAAGGAGCAGGACAGAGAACTGTACCAGTTAAAACAGAAGGAAGTGGGGAAGGCAGTCAGAATAGCAAAGGCCCAAACCGAAGAAAAGATAGCCAACTCAGTTAAGAAGGGGGATAAAACCTTTTATAGGTACATCAGGGAGCAAAGAAAGATGAAGGTAGGGATACTGAGGCCGAATAAAGAGAAAGGTGGTTGGGCAGAGAGTGACAGTGAAAAAGCAGGGATACTGAATGAATATTTCTGCTCAGTATTCACAGTGGAAAGGCAGGGGGAGAGACCTAATCCAGTCAGTAGAAGCACTCTGGATAGGGGAGTTGATATTAGTCCTTTCACAGAAGAAAGGGTTCTGAAAGGTGGATAAAGCAATGGGGCCTGATGGGATTCACCCCAGAATTCTAAAAGAACTAGTAACACCACTGACTACCCTTTTTAATAAATCATGGGAGGATGGTGTGGTACCTGAGGACTGGAGAAGGGCGAATGTGATTCCCCTTCACAAAAGTGGGAGCAAGACAGAGGCAGAAAACCACAGACTTGTCAGTTTGACCTCAGTGGTAGGGAAAATGATGGAATCACTTCTGAAAGAAAGAATTGTTGAGTACCTAGAGGCCAGTGGGGCACAGGATTCAAGGCGGCATGGATTCACAGCAGGAAAGTCATGTCAAACAAATCTAATTGATTTCTTTGACTGGGTGACCAAAGTAGTAGACCAGGGAGGGGGCTGTGGACATGGCCTACCTAGACTTTAGCAAGGCATTTGACACCGTCCCACACAAAAGATTAATAAACAAATTAGCCAGCCTGGGAATGGTAGCCTGGGTAAAACACTGGCTGGACAACAAGACACAGCGGGTAATAGTAAATGGAGTCCACAGTGAAGAAAGGAGGGTTACTAGCGGGGTACCACAGGGTTCAGGACTGGGGCCGGTCCTTTTTAATGTCTATAAGTGTCATTGTGGAGGGACTGGAGGGAAAGGTATGTCTCTTTGCAGATGGCACAAAGATTTACAACAGGGTTGATACGCAAGGTGGGGTGGAAAGGATGAAAAGGGACTTGGCAAGGTTGGAGGAATGGTCAAATATATAGCAGCTTAGGTTCAACGCAAAGAAATGCAAAGTAATGCACCTGGGAAACAAAAACCCAGGGCAAGAGTACACAATGTGGGGTGAGATACTGACAACAAAAATGGAAAGGGACCTGGGGTAGTCATATCAGACGACCTAAAGGTGGACCAGCAATGTGAGAAGGCAGTAAGGAGGGCTGGGGGATACTGGGATGCATTGGGAGAGGCATCACCAGTAGAAAACAGGAAGTTGGAAGTTGTTGGCCCTTTGTACAGACAGTTGGTAAGACCACACCTGGAGTACTGTGTACAGTTCTGGAGACCCCAACTCTGCAAAGACATAGACAGGGTGGAGGCTGTCCAGAGGAGGGCAACCAAAAGACATATGAATAAAGACTAAAGGAGCTTAAGATGTATAGCCTTGAGGAAAGGAGGGAGAGGGGGGATATGATAGAAACTTTCAGATTCCTCAGGGGAATCAACAAAGTCCAAGAGGGTAGTATTTTTCAAAAAAGAGATGTGCAAGAACAAGGGGGCACAATTTGAAGATGGGGGGACGACTCAGAGGTAATGTGAGGAAGAATTTCTTCACAGAGATGGTTGTAGATGCATGGAACAGCCTTCCTGAGGAGGTCATAGAGTCAAAAACAGTGGGGGAATTCAAGAATGCATGGGACACACATAAGGCAATTCTAGTGGGGAGTAGGAGGAAGTAGGCTGTTGGTTAACTAGGATCTGCAGTTTATCTGTTAGGTAAGGAAATGGGCAGACTAGGTGGGCCACGCGGTCCTTATCTGCCGTCAAATTCTATGTTTCTATGTTGCACATGGCCTGCAGATAACAAGGCATCAAGCAAGGGCATCGTATGATGCCAGTGAGGTAGCTTCCAGGGTCGTAGGGACAGCGATCTGCACTAGGCGGATGGCATGGCTGTGTCTCTCCCGGTTGCCACCCTTGGCCCAGCGTAGGGTGATTAACTCCACTCACCAGAGAACCTATCTTTTCTCCTGTAGGGTGAGATGACGTCTGTCGTGGCAACTTCCTACCCCCTCTGGGGGGTTCCCATCTCACTCTCCCCACTCTTGGACCTCTCCAGACCCGTGAAGGTTCTCACTCTCAGTGAGTCACCCACTGAGAGCCAAGGGACTCAGTCTCTTAGGGTTGAAGCCTCCTTCGGGCGGCGGGGGGCTCGGCACTCGCCCAAAGGTGATGAATGGTGAGGATTGACACAGATAAGATATGAAAATTACGTACCTACCATAATTCTGATCTTTCTGTGTATCTTCGCCATTCATTACAATCCCACACTCCATCCCCCTGGGGCCTCAGTCTCTGGGTTCCCCCTTCCTCCCTGTGCCATCTTTTTGTCCCCCTCCTTTCTGTTAGTCAGGAGTGGGGTGACCTTGGGCACATAGGGGGATATTTGTCTATGGGGGAGAATGGTCTGGATGGGGGGGGCACTCCTTCAGTGCCTCGGCTGCACCCCGTGGGGTGGGGGTCGGTAGTTCCCTCCTCTCTGTTCTCTCTCCTCTTTTCCCTATCACCTTTACTTTGATTTTCCTTGTCTTTTGGACACAACCTTAATTCTAATTTAAGAAATTGCATTTCTTACACTGTAAAAATGTATTCTGGGGGGGGGGGTATTTTCTGTACCCTGTCTTTTCTTCCAGAATAGTCAATTCTGCTTATGTTGGAGTTTTTGCCAGTGATTCTGTGCCTTGAATTGTGGCAGTTTAGCCTTCTGGCTACTCCTTCGCAGTTCCTATACAATCTGGAGACAAGTCAGGGCCTCCTTCTCCACCCCCCACATCTTTATCCCTAAATTCCTTCACCCTCCTTTTCTACTTCCAGGGATTGGGGCCCCTTCCCAATCCCCTTAGTTCTTTCAGCTTATTCTGTCCTCTGTCATTTATTTCTCCTTTTATTTATATATCTTTTCCTTTTTCTGTCCTTTGAACTTTCTTGTCCCTCCCCCCCAACACTTTCTTACTCTACAGTGACTCAGAACTGGTGGGAGGGTGGAGTCGACAACACCTAACGGCCAACCCACGAACGCCATGCAGTGCGTCGGCCTCGAGGGTGGCGCCAATGGTGCATCGACTTCGCCCATCCCACAAAAAAGAGCTCCCACGGGGTCATGACCTCCGGCCACTACCCAAAGGTGATATATGGTGAAGATACACAGAAAGTTCAGAATTACAGTAGCTACGTAATTTCCATTTACAACTTGTCCTTCTCCCAGTACTGTTTTTCTGACCATACCCAGAACTGTTTGGGACTTTGTCCCACTGGTCTTGGCCTGCTGCAAGATGCTTCCTTGAAATAAGATAGTGCAGTTACGTAAGGACTTACCATAACAGTAGATCTTCGAGGGAAGCTCTGGCTGCAGGCCCTAATTTTCCCTCCCACCTTCCTCCTGCTGTCTCTGCTTTCCTTTTTCAACTGGCAGTACTTACGCTTTTCCTTCTTTGGCTCTTGGGAACCTCCTCGGTTCTCCATTTGCTGCCCGCTTGGGGTCTTTGTCAGGAGAACTGGGGAGGGTGAGGGGGACCACCCATCTTTATAGAATAGGCTGACATCCAAGGGTGCATCAATGGTGGGGTGGTCCTCTGTGGTAGACTACTAGCTAGAAAGTTTTCCGTGTGGTCCTGGTGCCTGGCAGTGAAGTCTTACCAGTGTTGGCCTGTTGCAAGAGTTTCTCTCATAGATCTACTGTTATGGTAAGTTCTTACATAACTGTACTTTTTCCTTGTTCTCTAGTAGCACCAACCACCATTCGATCGCATGTACTCATAATCTCAATATTTCCTGGTGTCCAGCGGCACCCTTGCCCTTCAATTGCATGTCCCCATACTCTTTGTGTTGTCCCTGGTGTCTAGTGGCACCTGCTGCCCACACATCTCCTTTCCATGCAAGTGGTGTGCATTCCCTGGAGTACAGTGGTGCCCCCTGCCCTCCAATCCCCCAGCCATAGTCCCTGGTATCTAGTGGTACCCCCCACCTGCCGAGCACCTGTCCTGGTGCTTGTCACAAACGCCCTCTGCAGGTTAGGCCCTCTGCTCCCTCAGTGCCAACTTCAGGGCACAATAGTGTGAACAGGTAACAGGGTAACCACTCCTGTCTGCTTTTGGGTCCGAATCACCTTTAGTCTCAAGTTCTGGGGTGGGATTCAAACTGTGACCCTTATGCTAGTGTACCCAGTGACGTACCCTCTTCGGGGATTGCGGTACAATATTTCACCAGGGGCGCCAAGCCAGGCTTCCAAAATGAACCCTTAAAACTCCCAGTTTAGTAACACCATGAAGCTGTTTGAACAATTGTCAGACTAAACCATCTATATGTCACATGCAAAAAAAGAACTGGCAGACACCCAGGCAGTCTCTTAAAAAATATATTTTACTAAAAGATGATAAGAATATGTCAAATATAAACACAGAACGATATATCAAAGAGCATACAATCACCTAAAAGAAAAGCAAAGAAAACTACAGAACAAATTCCTACTAACATACAGTTAGATCTTGTCTATTTAAAGTATTACCTCTAAATGCTTATCAGAGAGATGTGTCTTTCTAGAGTCCCAAAATATCACATTCTCCAGTTACAAGGATACATTTCAACTCCATCTCCCCACCCCCTTGGTGAGTCATCTAGCTACTTTTAGAATCAAAAAAATACAAACATGATGTCCTAGCAGGAGGTACTCTAAATAATGTGACATCAGCAAAAACTCATTTCTCAAATTATGACAGTTTTTAATCAAGCCTTTCCTTTGAACTGGTGGCTGATTCCTGTTTTCCCAAGGAACACCAAAGGTTTTTACAACTCTGCAGTTTGTCACCTAGATGCGAGATAGTTGACAGGAATCAGCTAAGTGATGTCCTGTATTAAAATGTATATTTAGCTTCCCAACCTCAAAGCAGCAACAGGTCATAAAAAAAGACATAAAATGCAGTTTCTCATGGAAGTTAATTACGTTACAGAGATCTCCTGGTCAGTGTAATATATTACAAATATCATACAACAATCATAACATGCTGGCCAAGCGTCACAATCCTCCCCACCTAGACTGAATTTGGGGGCTCTATCCCTTGCATGGGATGAGCTCCGTAAGTCAGTTCACTCCTCATACAGATGCGACAGGCCATCCGCGTTCTGATTGGTTGCTCCAGCCCCATGTAAGATTGTCGTGTCATACCCTTGCAAGGCAAGACTCCATCTTAATAGTCAACCATTAGTTTTTCCCATTCAAACAACATGAAGTCTTGCTGTATTCTGACTATTGCAGTTAGGTCCTGCCTTTCACCTGCCCCGGACAACAAAGGGTTAACTTTTCTATGCCTTGCCTAGAATGTTCATCACAAGCTTGGTTGAAGCCCCTGCCTGTTGTTGTTCAAACTGCAACCATCAGAGTCTTTACTCCGCCTCACTGAACAGTCGCTCCGGAGATTTCTCCTGCTGCTCGGTTCAAAAGCCAGTTGAAGTGTCAGTTCTCAGTCGGTTTCTACCTAATTGTTGTTTCCGCATAGTCGGTTCAAGTCTCTGTCTGTGGTACCGTGAGTACTAAATAGGTTTTTGTTCTGTTTTCTGTGTGGAACTTGTAAACTGTGGATCGGTTCAGCTGAACCGAACATTTTGAGGTAAAAACTTGTGCTTTACTTTAGTGTGTGGTTACCGTCCTAGATCTATTCTAAAAAAAAATGACTTTAAGTATCGTTTTTTCCAAGAACAGACACGGTCAGGAACTGATAGGGCAGTCTTGCCTGCATGGATTGCCGAAAAGGTAAGTTTGGTTAGGTTGGCTATGTCTGAGAAACCCAAAAAAAAAATGGGCCCACTGGGTTTCAACACTGTAGTGTGTGGGGAGGTCTTTGCAAGGCTGATCCCACACCACCTGTGTTTATTGTCTGGAGTTTGACTGCCTCGATTCAGGCTGCCAAATTTGCAAGAATTTTCCCAAATCTACCCTGGAAAAGAAATTAGGTAGACTGAGGGAAAGGGAAGCTGAGAAGTCCGCTGACCCAGATGGCCAGCCCGGTTCGGTTCCGACTGAACCAGAAGGAGTGCCCTCTGACCAGGGCAATACTTCTTCGGGCAAAAGGAGAGCTGATTCCGAGGAACTGGTTCTGACAAAAAGAAAAAGAAAAGACAAATCGACCGGTTCGGACCCAGAATCTCATACTCCAACCGCCGATGAGATAGCCAAAGCGATTAGGATTGTGCAATTGCTTAGTTCAGTTCCGACCGAACCGGCACCATCTGGCGGGGGCTTGGTTCAGTTGGTTCCCCCAGTTCTGGATTATACCCTGGAAGAATTTATGAACCGGAGTTTGAGGAGGAGGGAGAGTATGAGGATGATTATGGTGATGGTGAAAGTCTGGATGTGCCTATTACCCGGACATCTCCCCAGACAGACCTTCAGGTGTTTCTCCTCCTAGGCTTTCTGAGTCCCCTTCACACTAAATGTTCTACAGAAAGGTGGCTGATACCCTCCAGCTTCCTGTGGAGGAAGCAGTAGAGGATCAGGAAGAGCCTGATTATGTTGAGATGATGGACATCCCAGAGTCCAGGAGACTGTCTATTCCCCTCCACAAATCTTTTGGGAAACAGACACAAAAAATTCTTAAGTCTCCTAATTCTATACCTCCTGTGGACAAAAGAATGGACAAGAGGTACACTCTCTCAGGCTCAGACACAGAGTTCCTTTTTCAGCAATGCAGCCATGTTGGGGTTGTACAGGGTGCTGCCTGTGATAAGGCAAATATTCCCTTGGCATCGCACCCCCAAGACAAGGACTCCAGGAAGATTGATGCCATGGCAAAGAAACAATACATGGCAGCATCTTTGGGACTCAAGCAGGCTAACTATATGGCCTATACAGCCAGGTACCAGAAGTTCAGGTGGGACACTGTACTGGCACTGGCTAAACTAGCTCCTGCCCAGCTTGCCAAGGAGCTGGAGCAGGTGGCTGCAGATGGGATTGAGGCATCGAAAGTACAGTTTCATGCTGCTGTGGACTCCAGTGATGTGTCTTCAAGAGTCATGGCTACGTCTGTGGCTCTTCGGAGAATGGCTTGGCTTAGGTGTACTAGCTTCTCACAGGATACCCAGGCTAAGGCCATGGATTTTCCTGTAGTTGGTAATTCTCTATTTGGGGAGCAGACAGAGAATTACATGAAGAAAATGGACGAATACAGGACCACTTACAGGAGTGCTCAGGCCAAAGAAAGGCAAGCAACTCCTCAAAGGCAGCAGTCCAGGGGCAGGGGCAGGCCTTTCCAAATGCCTTTTTACCAAGCTCAGGCCTCCTCTTCTTCATTTTCGCAGAGGTGTTTCTTTAGAGGGAGAGGCAGAAGGGGGATGAGCAGGCCTGCATCCACCCCTCAGCCTAAAGCCCCTGCCAAGCAGACACCCTGATGGGTCTGCTCGGGTCGATTCTCCTATACCAGTAGGGGGAAGGCTGGCTTACTTTGTCTAGGACTGGGTGTCTCTTACATTAGACAAGTGGGTCCTGGAAGTAGTAAGCCAGGAACTGGTTCTCAGCTTCAAAAAATTTCCCAAGATGAGAGCCAGATCTTTTCCACCTGCAAATCTCTCAGAGACCCTTGCCCTAGAGGCAGAGGTTTCTTCTCTTTTAGCTCTCAGAGCTATAGAGAGAGTTCCCACCCTACACATGGGCAAAGGATTGTACTCCAGGTACTTTCTAACCCCCAAGAAGACAGGAGAGTGGTGACCCATCCTGGACCTAATATATCTGAACAAACATCTTTTAAAGCCAAAGTTCAAAATGGTAACTCTAGGAATTATCCTTCCCTCTCTAAGGCCAGGGGACTGGCTAGCCTCCCTGGACCTCATAGATGCCAACTTTCACATTCCCGTCAGGTGCTCCCACAGAAAGTACCTCAGGTTCAAATTGCCCTCAGGCCACTATCAATTCAGAGCAATGCCCTTTGGCCTAACACCAGCCCCAAGGGTCTTCACAAAGTGCCTGGCAGTAGTTGTTGCCTTCCTAAGAAGACAAAAGATTTCCATTTTCCCATACTTGGACGACTGGCTCATAGTAGTTCAGTCTCCAGACCAAGTCAAGTCACATCTGCAAGTGACCCAGCAAGTGCTCACTTCTTTAGGACTCCTTCTCAACCTACCAAAGTCAGTTCTCGAACCAGTGCAGCTCCTCACCTTCATAGGTGCAGAGCTGGATACGGTAAAGGCAAGAGCTTTCCTTCCCTTAGGAAGGGCAAGGACCCTTATGGAACTGGCCTCTTCATTCACCCTTCAGGTGTCTCGACCAGCAAGGCATTTCCTTCAGCTACTGGGCCACATGGCAGCCTCCACAGCAGTGGTCCAGGGAGCAAGATTCCAAATGAGGGACATTCAGTTCCACTTAAGAGACTTTTGGTCCCAAAGAAAGGATTCCCTGACCAAACTAATCCCAGTGACTCGAACCCTGATCCAAGCCTTGCAATGGTGGCAGGATCAGGACAATTTGAGACAAGGGGTTCCATTTGTCACTCAGTCTCATTCAGTGATACTCACCACAGATGCTTCCCTGCTGGGCTGGGGAGCCCATTTGGGGGATCTTACTACCCAAGGAATGTGGTCACCTCAGGAATCTCTGCTTCACATCAATCTCTTGGAACTCAGAGCAGTGTTTCTGGCAGTGCAAGCTTTTTCCAAATCTGTACAGAACAAGGTGGTTCAGTTCAGAACAGACAACATCACCACCATGTGGTACATCAACAAGCAAGGAGGCACTCGGTCTACAGCCTTGTGCACAGAAGCAATGAAGTTGTGGTCCCTGGTCTATTCCCTGCAAACCTCTCTGATAGCAGTTCACCTCCCAGGGAAGGACAATGTCCTAGCAGATGCACTGAGCAGAATATCCCAGGGCCATCACGAATGGGCCCTAGATCCTCTGGTTTTTAAAGTGATTTTCTCAAAGATGGGGCACTCCAGAGATAGATCTTTTTGCAGCCCCAGACAGTCACCAACTTCCTCTCTTTTGTTGCAGACCCCCCAGTCTTCAGCTCAGTCCCTCTGGATGCTCTGATTCTGAACTGGGAAGGGAAATTTCTGTATGATTTTCCCCTCTTCCCTCTCCTGTTCAGGGTGTTAGTCAAGATAAGATCACAACCATGCAAAGTGATTCTGATTGCTCCAGACTGGGCCAGACAGCCATGGTATCCCTTGTTGCTGTCCCTAACAGTCCATCTTCCCCTGTCTCTTCCCAGGAATTACAACCTGTTAACATCCTCTCAGGGGAGGATTTGGTACCCGAATCTTCAGTCTCTCAATCTCAGGGCTTGGCTCTTGAAGAGTTAAGAGTTTGCAGATCTGCATCTTTCCCAAGGTGTTCTGGATATACTTTAGGCTTCTCGAAAGTCTTCCACCAGAAAGACTTACAACTCCAAATGGAAAAGATTCAGCATTTGGTGTTCTAAGAAGAATATTTCTCTAGACTCTGCTGAATTGCCTACAGTTCTGGATTATATGGTCCATCTTAATGGCCTAGGTCTCAGACCAGCTACCCTCAAGGTACACTTGGCAGCTGTTTCTGCTTTTCTGTCGGTAGGCAAGTCTTCCTCTCTGTCATCCCATCCTGTATTCTGTAAGTTTTTCAAGGGATTGCTTCACACCAGCCCCCCCCCCCTTTAGGGATCCTGCTCCTGCTTGGGACCTTAATGTTTGTATTGCTCAGTTTATGCAACCCCCCTTTGAGCCTTTGTCCTCAGCAGAGCTTAAGTACTTGACTTAGAAAACTGTGTTTTTGGTAGCCATTACCTCTGCCAGACGTATCAGTGAATTGCAAGCCCTGTCAGTGGAATCTGATTTCATCTCTCTTCACAGAGATAAAGTGGTCCTTGGAACTAACAGAAAGTTCTTGTCTAAAATGGTTTCAGATTTCCACCTCAACCAGTCTATATCTCTCCCTGTTTTCTTCACTGACCATTCCTCCTCGGGAGAGAGGAGGCTACACAGTTTGGATGTTAAAAGAGCCCTTAGCTACTACATAGAGCGTACCAAGGGTCACAGGTTTGAATCCCTCCAGTTGTTCCTCACTACAGAGAAGTTGGGAAGGGCAAACCTGCCACTAAGAGATCTATTGCCAGGTGGATTGTTTCTGTATATAATTCTTCTATGAAAAGCTGGGTAGAACTCCACCCTCAGGCCTGAGGGCTCATTCCACAAGAGGTACAGCTGCTTCCCTGGCTGCTGCCAGGGATATTCCTCTCTTAGAAATTTGTCAAGCAGCCACCTGGAAAACGGTCCATACTTTCACCAAGCGTTACTGTCTGGATATCCAGGCTAGGAGTGGTGCTAGGTTTGGCACAGCAGTACTTCAGAGCCTATCTCCAAAGTAGGTTCTGTCCCTCCTCCATGGAGGTACTGCTTGGTAGTCTGCAATAGTCAGAATACAGCAAGACTTCATGTTGTTTGAAGAAAAAATTACTCAGCTTAGTAATTATGTTTCTTCTAGTGGAGTCTTGTTGTATTCTGACCTCCCCCCTTCCGCCTCCCCTCTCAGAACCTAGTTTTTGGGATGTGGGTGGGCAGGAGCAGTGTTGGCACCCTAGGGGTGTCCGTTTTACACCCTCTTTTCTTTGGGTGGAATGTTGTGTTTTGGTTGTGGTTTTGTTTTTGGGTTTCCTGACTTGAGTCTTCCTTTGAGAACCAAAAACATTATACAGTATATTTGCCAGTTGGCTAGTAAAAATTTTACAGTTTGCACACAGAACACCTAGTGAGTTTTTGCTCATAAAGATCTGACGGTTGCAGTTTGAACAACAACAGACCGAACAACCGAGCTTGTGATGAACGTTCTATGCAAGGCATAGAAAAGTTAACCCTTTGTTCTCCGAGGCAGTTGAAAGGCAGGACCTAACTGCAATAGTCGGAATACAGCAAGACTCCACTAAAAGAAACATAATTACTAAGGTGAGTACTTTTTTCTTTGTGTCAGCCAAACCAGGGGGTTGTGGTCAGTTTGTACCTCAAAATGCTGCCCATATAAGCATGGCTCTAAACTTATTTTCGGCCCACACTATGGCAAGTCATTCTTTTTCCACAGTAGACTAAGCCTGCTAACTTTTTACTCAGGTACACTACAGGGTGATCTTTCCCTTGGTTGGATGTCTGACTCAGTACTGCCCCAATACCCACGTCTGAGGTGTCAGTCTGGACTATAATTGTTCGTCTACAGTCAGAACTTGTCAACACAGGAGTACTGCACAGTGCCACCTTCAGTTTTGTAAAGGCTTTTTCACAGGCTGGTTCCCAGATAATTTTCTTAGGCATCTTTTTCTTTACCAGGTCAGATAGGGGAGCAGCCAGGGCACTGTAATTGGGTACAAATTTCCTACAGTACCCTGCTGTCCCTAGAAAACTCCTGACCTGCTTCTGCATTTCTGGTCTGGGCCATGCCTTGATCACCTCTATTTTTACTTGGTTAGGATGGAGCTGTAACCAGCCTACAACATGCCCGAGGCATGCCACTTCAGCCATTGCCACCTGGCACTTTTCAGCTTTAACAGTGAGCCCAGCCCTCTGTATCCTGCCCAGCACTTCCCTAAGGTGGGACAGGTTTTCCTCCCAGCTGGCATTAAAGATGGCAGTGTCATCCAGGTACGCCACGGCGTACTCCTCAGCACCATTTAACACCTGGTTCACTAACCTTTGGAAAGTGGCTGGGTGTTCTTCATTCCGAAAGGCATTACTTTAAATTCAAATAAGCCTATTGAAGTGATGAAGGCCGACCTCTCCCTATCTCTGTCAGTTAACTCTACCTGCTAATACCCCTTTGTTGGGTCAATAGTAGTATGGTATATCGCCCCTCCCTACTTGTCCAGGAGTTCATCCATCCAGGGCATTGGGTGGGCATCTGACTTTGTGACTGCATTCAGTCTATGATAGTCCACACAGAAATGATTAGAGCCATCTGGCTTGGGCACAAGGACTACAGGTGAGGCCCAGGTGCTGTGGGATCTCTGGATTACCCCTAAATCCAGCATTTTCTCCACCTTCCTCCTTATGTCCTTTTGGGCAGCTTCTGACACCCGATATGCTGTCCACCATATGGGCATCTGTGTTTCTGTCTCCGCATCGTGCATTGCTAACGTGGCTAGTCCAGGCTTGGCGCTAAACAGTGGGGCTAAGTCTGCTAAAACCTCCCTTACTTTCTGGATCTTGTCTGGGGCCAGCTGGAGAGACAATTTAACTGCCTCCACAGTGGACTCCTACTTGCTTTTATCCAGCAAGTCCTGAAGGGGGTCTCCTTCATCTGTCCCCTCCCCAGGACTACGTACTGCAAACACCATATCAACCCTATTAGCATATGGCTTCATCATGTTGATATGGTACATTCTTTCTGTATGTTTTCTGTCAGGTAACTCTATGATATAGTTCACATTATTTACCTTTCTAACTACTTTGTACGGTCCTGCCCACTTAGCCAGCAGCTTGTTTTTCCAGACCAGAATAAAGACCATGACTTCCTGACCCTCCATGTAGGAGCGAGCTCTGGCTCTGTGTTGGGCAGCTGCCAGGTTGCTCTGGGCTGTCCCCATAAGCTTCTTCAGCCTTTCCCTAAACCTAAGGATGTAATCCACTATGGGAGTTCTCTGGGTGGCATGCTTGCCTTCCCATTCCTCCCAGATCAAATCTAGGGGCCCACTTAACCGACGTCCATATAAGAGCTCGAAGGGGGAAAACCTTGTCGACTCTTGGGGCACCTCCCTGTATGAAAACAACAGGTGGGGAAGGTATTTCTCCCAGTCCCTCCCATGCTGTTCAGCAAACGCTTGGAGCATTGACTTCAGGGTACCATTAAATCTTTCCAAAAGCCCATTTGCTTGTGGTGGATAAGGTGTCATGCACCTCTGCACCACCCCACACTTCTCCCACAAACATTTCATCAGGTCCAACATGAAGGAACCCCCTTGATCGGTGATAACCTCCTGCGGAAACCCAACACGGGAGAAAATCCTAAGTAAGGCATCTGCCACTTTGTCTGTCCTCAGTGAGTTTAGGGAGACTGCCTCTGGATACCGGGTGGCATAATCCACCACAGTCAGGATGAACCTCTTCCTGGAGGAGCTTGGGGTGTTTAAAGGCCCCACAATATCCATTCCCACCCTCTGGAATGGCTCCTCCACTACGGGCAATGGAATTAGGGCGGCTTGGGTTTTCTTACCCACCTTCCCTATTTCTTGGCAACAGTGACAAGACCTGGAATTGTCCTTCACCTGCTGGGTGAAGTTGGGCCAATAAAAATCCTGGGCCACCCACTGCTTAGTGTGCGTGATTCCCAGATGACCAGACAAGGGAATATCATGTACAGTCTTGAGCAACTGCTCATGGTACCCCTGGGGAATGACAAGCTGCCTGCCTATCAACTCTCCCTCTATCTTTACAGCCTGAGTATATATCAGTCCATTTTCCCAATAAACCTTATGTTTACCATCACCTCCCTGTGCTCCATCAGGGTCTGCCCAAGCCCTCAGCTTCTCTAGACTATGGTCACTTTTCTGAGCAGCTGCAAACTCTTCTCACATTCCCAAGGCATGGGACAGATCTCCTTCAGTCTCTAAACTAGGATCCCTAGCACTAGCATCAGGGCACTCAGGATCATTGTCATCTCTAACCCTCAGACAATGGGTCACCCCTCCTTCTTCGGAGTAACCCTCTGTAGCTGTGTGGTTAACTGTTACTTTGGAAATTTCTATTCCTTTTCATTAGTCTCCATATCTGGAGACACAGGCTGGAGAACCAGCCTCCCAGAGGTTTCCACAATGGCTACTGTAGGGTCCAGGGAATTACAATTTTCCCTTGCCGCTTAGCTACGGGTAACTGCACACACCATCCCATTTGAGATTGTTGCCAAGAATGACGTCAGCTGCTAAAGTTTTGGCTACAGCCACCTGTTACACAGTTCCCCCTGTTTCACCCCAGTTTAGGAGAACACTAGTGAGTGGCAATGTTTTCTCCTCACCAGTGAACCCTTGTACAGTTACAGATGTATTGGGTATAAGCTGACCAGGCTCTACCAGATCCCCTTTTACCAATGTCAGGGATGCCCCTGTGTCCCTTAATCCTTGTGTCTGTACACCATTCACCATGACTAGGTGCATGTGTTCCTTCATGTTCACAGACATGGTTCCAGGGACACATAAACAACCCACTTTGTTCCTAGCCCCATTTTGCATATTGCTCATCTTTTTGGGACACTGGCAATATGCCTAGTTTCTTTACAAACCCAGCATCATTTCTTTTCTCAGAGAACTCTTTTCTTTGAAACCTGGGGCTTACTGGTTTCGGTGGAGGCAGTTAGGGTTTCAGCTGCCCTGAAGACGCACATTTCCCTTTCTGCACTGCCGCACCCACCCCATTTGCTCTCAGAGCAGGTCTGCTCTTGGCATAGCGGTCCAAGAGTTCAGCAACCTCTTGCACTGTTTTGGGATCTCGGCCCTCCAGCCAGGTTTTCAGCTCTGCTGGGCATGCCCAAAAAATTGTTCTAACAAAATAGCATTTTCAATTTTATCTACAGAGTTTGCTTCAATTCCCTCCCACCAACGTTTTAAACATTGATGTTGTTTTGTGGTTAGCTCCTCGTAGCTCATGTCAGGGCTTCTCCTGAGCTTATGAAATTTAGTTCTGTATGCTTCTGCAGTTAAATCAAACTTTTTTAAATGTGCAGCTTTAAGTTTGCTGTAATCATTACTGTCCTCATTGTCCATTTGACCCAATGCACCCCGAGCTTTCCCAGTAAGTAGTGGGGATAGCTGGAAGCTCCAGGACCCTCTAGGAATATTTGCCTGAATGCAAACCTTTTCAAAGGAATTTAAAAAGCCTTACATATCCTCCCCCTCTTTAAATTCAGTTATCAATTTGGAATTCAATCTGTAACCCAGCCCTGTAGTTCTAGTTAAACCCAAGCCACTTATCTACTCTGGTGCTGGTGGTTGGAGTCGTAGCTTCTCCAGTTCATGTTGCCTCTGATGCTCACGCTCTTCACATCCTGCCTCTCGCTGTTCTCACTCCCTCTTCTCCTCTGCAGACCACTGGCACTCAGGCTCTTCACAGTCAGCTTCTTGCTCCCTCTTGTCCTCTGCGGCTTGTTTCTCTTGCTCAGCATCTCTCTGGAACTCTAGTTCCATACTGCGCAACTCAGTCTGCAGCCTGATTGCTTCTGACTCCAGAATGCTGGTGACCTTCCCCTGCTGCTGTGGCCCTTTGCTTGCATTGGCCCTGCTGCCCACCTCACTGGATCTGGACACTGCACTGGCCACTGGCCCCTCCACACCCAAGGTTTGGTCCTTTACAGCCACAGTCTGTGACTCGATGCTCTGGGCATCTGCTGCCATCAGGGCATCCATGAGGTTCTGCTTGGTGGCTTTCCCCTCATGCAGGACTCCTCTGTCCTGGCACAACTGCCTCAAGTAGTCTGCAGTGTACCCACTGTAGTTGGAAACCATCTTCTTCCCTAACTATGGCTACTCTAACTTGCACTTTGAAAAAAAATAAAACAGGTGGAAACTTGACTGTAAGCAAAATGATATAGTTCTGTTTCCTTTTTAAAAATGAATCACTGCCTTATTTTGTAAGTGAGCTGTACAGTATTAAGCTGACACACTGAACAGTTAAAGCTTGTGTTATCAATTTTATCACACCGCTGCTAACCAAATCTAACACAAACGCACTCAGCAGGTCAGGCCCTCTGCTCCTACAGTGCCAACCTCAGAGCGCAATAGTGTGAACAGATAACAGACACGGTAACCCTCCTGTCTGCTTTTGGGTCTGAATCACCTTTAGTCTCAAGTTCTAGGGATATTCAAACTGTGAACCTTATGTGAGCATACCCAGTGAACAGGCTCAGATATGTACACTCTTCAGGGATTGCGATACAATCTTTCACCAGGGGCACCAAGCCAGGCTTCCAAAATGAACCCTTAAAACTCTATAAAAGACCTTAGGTATAGTCTTACCTTTTCCCAGTTTAGTAACACCATCAAGCTGTTTGAACTATTGTCAGACTTAACCATCTATACGTCATATGTGAAAAAAAGAACTGGCAGACACCCAGGCAATCTCTTGAAAAAAAGATTTTACTAAAAGATGATAAAAATATGTCAAATGTAAACACAGAACAATATATCAAAGAGCATACAATCATGTAAAAGAAAAGCAAACAAAACTACAGAACAAACTCCTATCAACACACAGTTCGATCTTTTCTATCTAATGTATTACCTTTAAGTGCTTATCAGAGAGATGCGTCTTTCTAGAGTCCCAAAATAATATGTCATATTCCCCAGTTACAAGGATACATCTCAGCTCCATCTCCCCACCCTCTTGATGAGTCATCTAGCTCCTCCTTTTAGAATAAAAAAATGCAAACATGATGTCCTATTAGGAGGTACATTAAATAATGTGACATCAGCAAAAACGCATGTCCCAAATTATGTCAGTCTTTAATCAAGCCTTTCCTCTGAACTGTTGGCTGATTCCTTTTTTCCCAAGGAACACCAAAGGTTTTTACAACTCTGCAGTTTGTCACCTAGATACGAGATAGCTGACAGGAATCAGCTAAGTGATGTCCTGTCCTGTAATAAAATGTATATTTAGCTTCCCAACTTCAAAGCAGCAACATGTCATAAAAAAGGCCATAAAATGCAGTTTCTCAAGGAAGTTAATTACATTACAGAGATCTCCTGGTCAGTGTAATATATTACAAATATCATACAATAATCATAATCAGCTGGCCAAGTGTCACAGTGCTCTCCAGACCTTTCCGGTGGCTAGCACCCCCCCACACACACACGGAACACACCATTCGGCCTCCCCCCACCTTTGTAGACTATGCCTTGTGAAGGGTCTGATACAGTGATGGTACTGTCCTCCTCTTGTTTCCTCATCCAGCTGCCATATGAGAAGACATGGTGTGCACATACAGTAGGTAGGCACACTCCCTGTGATCCCATACGGCAGACAGTTGAGGAGGTAAGAAGAGGGCTGTGCTGGATGCCATCAGTCCCTCCATATAGCATGGTCTACAAAGGTACAGGGGGTTGGCTGGGCGCTGTGCTTGGTGCAGGCAGTGTGGGGAAGTCATTAGCCACTGGGGAGTCTGGGGGGCATCGAGACAGGTGCTCGGTGGGTGGAGGGTACCTCTAGACACCAGGACTTATTAAGCCTGATGGGCTGGGGAATCAGAGGGGCAGTGCCACAGGACAGCAGGGAATGCGCAACACTTAAAAAGTGAAGTGCTGCACTCAGTGGTTTAGGAATGGGTGCAAATGAGGGTCAGTTAACCCCAGTTGAAGACAATGCAGACGATAAGCACCTACACTCCTTTGGGGCAGTGACACACAGTGGCTGTTCCCCAAGTAAAGGTGAATCAGAATATAAAGTTCAGTTCAGTGCTTTTATTAACAAAAACGTTTACCAAGTTTCAACACCACTGGTGACAGATAAACCGCAGTAGACTGCAAAATAGCTCACTTCTGCACTTCGCTCCTTTGAGCTTTCTTAATGAGTGGTATTATATTTATTCCATGCCTTTTTATACAGCACTAGTCTGCTCATCATCACTGATGTCATTTTTCAGATATCTACATTAATTAGTTTTAACTGACAAATAGATTTAACACAGAAATAAATAGCATTACTACTCATAAAATAAAACGACTTGTTGAACAAAAAATTTAATTAAAAGCCATTGTGAACATCAAGGTTGTTTATTCGGGACTTAGATATTTATCCTTTTAAATCTATTTAGTTTGTCTCAATATAAGTTCAAGTTAATTCCAATAGACCTTATTTCTGGTCCTAAATCCATTGTAGTAAAAAAAACTAATAATGGTTCATAAATTACATCGTATTCATTAATCAAAACAAGAACTTAACTAAAGCAAGATATCGCAAACATTATGAGGCAGTTTGATACTATACATGCCAGGGACTTTCCAGGCCCTTGCCTGTGCTGTGCTGCTCATGTAGATCATTAGTTTAAAAGAAAAAAGTTTAATATACTACAGTAAAAGTTACCATCAAGATAAAGTGGGCTCTGTTCATTTTATTCAAATTTTAAATTTTGAATCTTACATTTTTAAGTCAGTTTACTAAGAATTGGGGGGGGGGGGGTTCCTATTGCAAGAATCTGATTTCACAACAATGTATTTTCACATTATGTTAGACTTTTAGTGCAAACTTAATCGTTTTTAATCCAAATATGGTTTTAAATCCCAATGTGAATTCTTACCTGTAGGTTGTAATGATTTCAAGTTAAAAATCCCAAAGCTTTCCCTTTGTAGGAGCCTGTTAGAATGATTCCCACCTCTTTTACTGTACCTACTTTGACCAGCTCCAGTACAATAAATTTTAAACTCTTTAGGTCTCTATTGTGATACTCAAAAAAGTGCTCAGCTACTAGGTTGTCACATCTTAAATTCCTTATACCTCGTATGTGCACTTGTATTCTTTCTTTAACCTGAGCACACCATTTGATACTTACAGGTAGAGTCCAGCAAGTTAAATCTGATGGCCTTCTTTCAAACCCCCTCCCCATCACAAGAGGTGTCCCACAAGGGTCCATATTAGGTTCTATACCTTTCTCCTTCTATATTAACACCCTAGACTCCAATATCGTCAAATCCAATCTTCACGTTTTTTCGTGGATGACACCGTCCTTTACACATCCAAACCCACTTTGGTTGAAGTCTGTGACAAGCTTCAGTCTGACTTTGTGCAGCTTAAAAGTAAACTTACCAATTCAAAGCTCTTGCTAAATGTGAAAAAAACTAAGATAATGTTCTTCAGTCATATCAGCAACCTCCCCCCAAACATGACTACATCTAATAATCCATGTATTATGGTGTCCTTTGGGGAATCTCTCGAAGTTGTTGACAAGTTTAAAGACCTAGGCATCTGGCTTGATAGTAAGCTGTCTTTCCCTGCTCATCTCGATAGCCTTACCACCAATCTTAAATCTAGACTAGGATTCTTTTTCCAAAATGGTACTCTTTCCACCAGAGGTTAGACTCAGATTAGTTCAGGCCAAATTCCTCCCACTTGTTGACTATGGCGACATCATTTATAACTGCACCTCAGCAAACAATCTTCACAAACTCAACGTTCTGTTCCACCGTGCCCTGTGTTTCATCACCAAGGTACCTAGGACTCACCACTGTGACTTGTATACCTCAGTTGGTTGGACGTCCCTCGCCACCAGAAGGCTGCTTCACTTTGGCACGTGGATGCTGAAAATACTCCTAAACTAGCTCCTGAGCTACATTTCCTCTCTCATTCACATCTCACACAGTACCTACTCCCTGAGGAAACCGGCCTTCATCTCCTTGGATGTCCCCAGAATTCGTACATCCCTTGGTAAGGGTGCTATTTCCTGTGCCCTCCCCTCCGCTTGGAAAAGCTTACAGACGATGCTCAAGCTTCCAAATACTGTCACAGTTTACTTCTTCAAAACCTTGGCCTCTAAACAGCTTAGGGTAGTATGTAGTTGCCAGAGGACTTAACAATTTGTGTCCCATCTCCTTGCCCTCACCCCTCTGCCAACACTCCACCGTTCTAACTTGTGGACTACCCCCCTTCTCTTCTGTCTCCCCATCCCCTCTCACATCTGCTCTCCACCATCCCTCTTTTCTCCCTTTCATTTTCCTTTTCCCCCTCTTCTTTGTCCTCCTCTCCTTTTCCCTCTCTCTCCCCCCCAACCCAGCTCCAGCTACCCTCTCTTCCCATGCTTCCTATGGACCCGTATAACCTCCTACTAATGTTCATATGTATTCTTGTCCTCTCCGCTTTTCTTCCTCTCTGCTCTGCACTTAATTTATTACCTTGCAGTCTTGTCAGTTTAATCTCTTGCTCTATATTATTGCACTGTACGATTGCCATAAGTTGCTGTATCTCTGCTTGCTTTATATGCCCCCACTGTAATTTGCTGTATTCAAACAACATGAAGTCTTGCTGTATTATGACATATGCAGTGAGTCCCAACCTTCAAACTGCTCCGGAGGTGAAAGAGTTAACTTTCCATGCCAGGCATGGAACGCTGAGCTCGAGCTCGGTTGAAACTCTGTTTGTTGTTCTTCAAACTCAAACCGTCAGATTCTTTACTCCGCCTCACTGAACAGTCGCTTCGGAGATTTCTCCTCCTGCTCAGTTCATTTTGTTGGTTAAAGTATTGTTTTTCTCGGTTTTCGACCGAATTTAAACCGCAACCGGTCGGTTCAAGCTCTGTCTGTGGTGTTTGTGAGTACTAGTTAGGTTTACATTAATTCTCTTCTGTGTGGAACTTGTAAACTGTTTATCGGTTCGGTTTGAACTGATCAGTTTGTTTAAAATATCTTAATCTGTGATTTAGAGTGTGGTTACCGGTTCTCATCGGTTCTAAAAAAAACGGATTTTATTACGGTTTTTTCCATGACCCATGACACGGTTGGAAACCGATAAGAGGGTCTTGCCTGGCGGATTGCCATAAATGGGTAAGTTTGGTTAGGACTGGTACTATGTCTGAGAAACCCAAAAGAAAAACCGGGCCCACTGGGTTTCAACACTGCAGTGTGTGTGGGGAAGTCTTTGCCAAGGCTGACCCCCACACCACCTGTGTTTACTGTCTGAGGTTTGACCACCTCAATGCAGACTGTCAGATTTGTAAAATTTTCCTGCAGCTACTCTGGAAAGAGAGTTGGTAGGCTCAGGGAAAGGAGGCCAAAAGTCCGCTGACCTGGATGGCCAGCCGGTTGGTTCCAACCGAACCAGAGGAGTGCCTCTGACCAGGGCAAGACTTCTCGGCAAAGAGAGCCGACCTGAGGGGTCGGTTCCAGCAAAAGGATTCAGGGAAATCAGCTGGTGTGGAGCCAAACTTTCCTCTCCAACCGCTGAAGATATAGCCAAAGCGATTCAAATTGTCCAGTCGCTTCTGATTTCCAACGAATCCGCACCATCGGGTAAGCGCTCGGTTCGCCAGTTCCACTGTTCAGGATTATGATTAGAGGAATATTACGAACTGAGGGAGGGGAAGAAGAGTATGAGGAGAGTGAATGTGGATTTGAAAGTCTGATGTGCCCATTGACCCGGACATCTCCCCAGACAGACCTTCAGGAGTGTCTCCTCCTAGGCTTTCTGAGTCCCCTTCTCATTTTATGTTTTATAAAAAAGTGGCTGAAACCCTCCAGCTCCCTATGGAGGAAGCTGTGGATGATCAAGAGGAGCCTGACTATGTGGAAATGGTGGATATCCCAGAGTCTAGGAGACTGTCTATTCCCTTGCATAAATCTTTTGGGAAACAGACTTTTAAAATTCTAAAAACTCCTCACACTATACCTCCTGTGGATAAGAGAACTGACAAGAGGTACACATTGTCAGGCTCTGATACGGAGTTCTTTTCACAACAATGCAGCCATGTTGGGGTAGTGCAGGCTGCAGCCTGTGACAAGGCAAATATCCCCTTGGCTTCACACCCCCGGACAAGGACTCCAGGAGGATTGATGCCATGGCAAAGAAACAGTACATGGCAGCATCCTTGGGACTCAGACAGGAAAATTATATGGCTTATGTTGCTAGATATCAGAAATCCAGATGGGTTACTGTTATGGCTCTAGCAAAACAGGTCCCTGGCCAGCTTGCCAAGGAACTGGAGCAGGTGGCTGCTGATGATATTGAGGCATCCAAGGTGCAATTCCATGTTGCAGTGGACTCAAATGATGTGTCATCAAGAGTCATGGCTACATCTGTGGCACTTCGCAGAATGGCTTGGCTCAGATGTACTAGACTGTCACAGGATACCCACACTAAGGACATGGATTTTCCTGTTGTGGATAATTCCCTGTTTGGGGAGCAGACAGAGAATTACATGAAGAAAATGGATGAGTATAGGACCACCTATAGGAGTGCACAGGCCAAGGAAAGGCAGGCCACTCCTCAAAGGCAGCTTCCCAGGGGCAGGGGCAGGCCTTTTCATAGGCCTTTTTACCAAGCCCAGGCCTTCTCTTCTGCTTATGCCCAGAGGGGGTCTTAGAGGAGAGGCAGAAGGGTGCCAGCAGGCCTGTTTCCACCCTCAGCCCAAAGCCCTGCCAAGCAGGCACCCTGATGGGGTTGCCAGGGCCAATTCTCAACTACCTGTAGGGGCAGGCTGGCTTACTTTGTCCAGGACTGGGAGTCTCTGGCATCAGACAAGTGGGTTCTGGAAGTAGTAAGCCAGGGACTGGTTCTCAGCTTCAAAAAGTTTCCAAAGATGAGAATCAGATCCTTTCCACCTGCAAATCCACCAGAGGCACTTGCCCTAGAGGCAGAGGTCTCTTCCCTCCTGGCTCTCAGAGCTGTGGAAAGGGTTCCACCCCTACACCAGGGCAAAGGGTTGTACTCCAGGTACTTCCTTACCCCAAAAAAGACAGGAGAATGGCGGCCCATCCTGGATCTCAGATACTTAAACAAGCACCTTTTAAAACCAAAATTCAAAATGGTGACTCTGATAATTATTCTACCCTCTCTAAGGCCAGGGGACTGGCTAGCATCCCTAGACCTCAAGGATGCCTACTTCCATATTCTCGTCAGAAGCTCCCATCGAAAGTACCTCAGCTTCGAGCTGCCCTCAGGCCATTACCAGTTCAGAGCAATGCCCTTTGGCCTCACCTCTGCTCCAAGGGTATTCACAAAATGCCTGGTAGTAGCAGTTGCTTCTCTAAGAAGGCAAAGAAGTGCCATCTTCCCATACCTGGACGACTGGCTCATAGTGGACCAGTCCCCAGACCAAGTCAAGTTACACTTACAGATAACTCAGCAACTGCTCACTTCTTTGGGTTTCCTTCTAAATCTTCCAAAGTCAGTTCTAGAACCTGTCCAGCTCCTCACCTTCATAGGTGCAGAGCTAGACACAGTAAAGGCCAGAGCCTTCCTTCTCCTGGACAGGGCAAGGACCCTGGTGTCTCTGGCCTCCTCATTCACCCTGCAGGTGTCTCGACCAGCAAGGCATTTTCTACAGCTCCTGGGGCACATGGCTGCTTCTACAGCAGTAGTGCAGGGAGCCAGATTTCAGATGAGGGACATTCAGTTCCATTTGAGAGTCTTTTGGTCTCAAAGGAAAGACCCTCTAATCAAATTGATCCCAGTGACTCGAACCCTGATCCAGGTCCTACAGTGGTGAAAGGATCAGAGCAATCTCAGACAAGGGGTTCCCTTTATCACTCAGTCTCACTCCTTAATCCTTACTACAGATGCATCCCTCTTGGGGTGGGGAGCTCACATGGGCCACCTCACTACCCAGGGGTTGTGGTCCCCTCAGGAATCTCTGCTCCACATCAATCTGCTGGAACTCAGAGCAGTTTTTCTAGCACTTTAAGCTTTTTCCAAATCTGTTCAGAACAAAGTTGTACAGGTCAGAACAGACAACACCACCACAATGTGGTACATCAATAAGCAAAGGGGCACTCGGTCTACGGCCTTGTGCACCGAAGCAATGAAGTTGTGGTCTCTGGCTTGCTCCCTGAACACCTCCCTTACGGCAGTTCACCTCCCAGGCAAGGACAATGTCCTGGCAGATGCTCTCAGCAGGATTTCCCAGGGCCATCATGAATGGTCACTGGACCCCCTGGTCTTGGAAGTGGTATTTGCCAGATGGGGTACCCCGCAGATAGATCTTTTTGCAGCCCCAGACAATCACCAACGTTCCTTTTTTTGCTGCAGGCCCCCAGTGTTGGGCTCTGTCCCTCTGGATGCCTTAGTTCTCAATTGGGAAGGGAAGTTTCTCTATGCTTTTCCCCCCTTCCCTCTTCTGTTCAAAGTGCTAGTCAAAATCAGATCTCAACCCTGCAAGATGATCCTGATTGCTCCTGATTGCTCCAGATTGGCCCAGACAACCCTGGTATCCACTTCTACTGTCCTTAGCAGTCCATCTTCCCCTGTGTCTTCCCGGGAATCACAACCTGTTAACCTGTGCTCAGGGGAGGGTTTGGTACCTGAACCTCAAATCTCTCAATCTCAAGGTCTGGCTCTTGAAGAGTTAGAGTTTGCTGGTTTACACCTCTCCCAAGGTGTAATGGATATCCTGAAGGCTTCTAGAAAAACTTCCACCAGTGCTACTTATAATTCCAATGGAAGAGGTTTTCCATATGGTGCTCTGGAAAGCATATTTCCCCAGAATCTGATGATTTACCCACAGTCCTGGGTTATATGGTTCACTTAAATACCTAGGGGCTGAGACCAGCTACCCTAAAAGTGCATCTGGCAGCTGTGTCTGCTTTTATTTCAGCAGGTAAGCCCTCTTCTCTTTCAGCTCACCCTGTATTCTCCAAGTTTTGCAAGGGATTGCTTCACACCAACCCTCCATGCAGGGACTCTGCCCTTGCATGGGACCTTAATGTTTCCATTGCTCAGCTTATGCAACCTCCCTTTGAGCCTTTGTCTTCAGCAGAGCTTAAGTACTTGACTTGGAAGACTGTGTTTCTGGTGGCCATCATTTCTGCCAGACGCATAAGTGAATTACAAGCTTTGTCAGTGGAGCCTGATTTTATCTCCTTTCTTAGAGATAAGGTGGTCCTCAGGACTAACAGGAAGTTCTTGCCTAAGGTGGTTTCAGATTTCCACCTTAATCAATCTATATCTCTTCCACTGTACTTCACTGACCATTCCTCCTCTGGCGAGAGGAGGCTGCACAGCTTAGATGTGAACAGAGCCCTTAGTTACTACATAGAGCGTACCAAGGGTCACAGGTTTGACTCCCTCCAACTGTTCCTCACTTATGGTGAGGTTGGTAAAGGGAAACCTGCCACTAAAAGATCCATTGCCAGGTGGATTGTCTCTTGTATCCAATTTTGCTATGAAAAACTGGGTAAGGTTCCTCCCTCAGACCTGAGGACTCACTCTACCAGAGGTACAGCTGCTTCCCTGGTTGCTGCCAAGGACATCCCTATTCTAGAGATATGTCAAGCAGCTACCTGGAAAACAGTTCATACTTTTACCAAGCATTACTCCCTGGATATCCAGGCTAGGAGTGATGCTCGGTTTGGCACAGCTGTGTTTCAGAGCCTATTTCTAAGTAGGTTCTGTCCTCCTCCATGGAGGTACTGCTTTGTAGTCTGCATATATGTCATAATATAGCAAGACTTTCATGTTGTTTGAAGAAAAATTACTCACCTTAGTAATGTTGTTTCTTCTATTGGAGTCTTGCTATATTCTGACCCCCCCCTGCTCCTCTCATAACCTCTGTTTTGGAATGTGGGTGGGCAGTGCAGTGTTGGCACTTAGTAGGTGCCCACCTGTTGTTTTTCACCCTCCTTTTGGGGTGACTTGTGTTGTGTTTTTCATTTTTGGGTCTCCTGACTTGAGTCTTTGTTTGGGACCAAAATGTGTTCTTATGTTTAGTAGCCAGTTGGTTAGTGTAGGTTTACAGCTTCCACACAGGACCTCAGTGAGTTTAGCTCGTAAAGATCTGATGGTTTGAGTTTGAAGAACAACAGACAGAGTTTCAACCAAGCTTGAGCTCAGCGTTCCATGCCTGGCATGGAAAGTTAACTCTTTCACCTCCGGAGCAGTTCGAAGGTTGGGCCTCACTGCATATGTCATAATATAGCAAGACTCCAATAGAAGAAACAACATTACTAAGGTGAGTAATTTTTTCTTTATGCTCGCATGTATTACAGGTACTATGCTTTGTAGCAATGTATTGTTTTATTTTTTGATTGTTTGTAATGACTTATATTGCTGCTAATATTTTCTGTGTATATGAACCTCCCTTTATATAATCAGGATCTCCTTGTGAATGAGCATGCTCAACGAAGCTTTCCTGCAATAAACTTGAATGCCAGCGCACATATACTATAAATGTAGAAGTACACAAGTTAAACTCTAATATTGACTTGTCTATTTTTTATTAATTGAAATGCAGAGCCTTATTCAGAGCGTGTGCAGATACTGCAATTTCCCCATCTAAACATACCACATGGTTTAGCTGATAGCCAAGTTCTCACTGTGTTCTTAGTTGGTTGAAAATTACTAAACACCAGTTTATCTCTCAAATTCTTACCGCTACTAAATGAGACTCTTGGATTGCAACCAATATGTGTTGCCAGAATTTCATCACTCAAAAGAATTGGCCAGTATTTTTTCACTATATTCCTAATACCGTACTTCCTGCCAAGTGGTTGTATTCTGTGACAAATGGAACTGCTTTTTCGATTCCCAGTTTTTTTATGTCTGTTTCAGAATCAATAGTTCTTTTTTTTCTGTTTCTTCAGCTTGATCTTACTTCGAGAGGGTTCCTGCAGTAGGTCATATCATATAGGACTGCGCCCCTGGCGTCGTGAATGCATGGCAAACTTTTGCTAGCAGTGTCTGGCAAGAGACCGCCCATCTGATGTCACATGATGACATCAGCGTGACCCTATATAGTGAGCTGTCAAAACACCCACCTACCAGTTCTTTCCCACCGTTGACCTGCGCAGGGACCTTGCAATGAACGTTGCTCCAGTTGATCGTTATATTGTTCAAGTATTTCTACTATTTCATTGAAGTTATAGTTTTTTTGTCTTTTTTTATGTCTTCTTCACCTCCGACTCTGAAGTCCAAGAAGAAGTGCAAAAAGTGCGGCTCACAGATCCCTCTCAAGTATGGCCACCGGTACTCCCTCTTCTGCCTAGGCCCGGATCATGACACCGAGGTCTGCCCAGATTGCAAATCCTTCAACCAGGCCACACGCAAACGCAGGCAGCAGGCCCTAGAAGCCCATCTTCTCAAATCCAGAATGGTCTCCTAAGAAAAAGAAATGCAAAAACTGAAGGAATCCACTTCTTCTCCTTCTTCTGAGCAAAAGAAGAAAAAGAAAGATAAAGAGAAGCATAGGGACTGGGGACGTTTGGAGGACAGGGAGCAAGTCTCCTCCGGTAAGGTCGCCTGGCCCAAGACTGTGACCCCCGCGACAAGCATCGCCGTTTTCCCCACAACTTTCCCTGGTGACTTTCCAGGCTGCTTCCAAGACTCCAGGTACATTGTCTTCTTCTTTTCGGCCCATTAAAACAGGCCCCAAACCTGGCACTTCGACCGATATGTTGCCTGCCAGCTCCTCAAGTGAACGCCCGGTCATTACTGGTAAGTTGGACTCCAGATCTTCAGGAGCACACTCGGTAGTCGATAAGACAAATTCCCGCCAAGAGGCAATCCGCACGACGTCTGCTGATAAACCGGTTTGGGGTTCTCACCCCCCCGGCCACTCTTCCGATCGATAAGTTGGCCGCCGGTGCCTCTGGTGACCACCTGATCGAAGCTCACCCATTGGGTTGACGCTGACATATCTGACGTCCGGTCGAGCTTGCTGACCTCTGTCGGCCAGCCCTCCTCCCAGGTCCTCCCTGGACAGGACCCTTCCCTTCTGCCCTCCCTGGTGGAACCTCCAGTCCCAAACATTATGACTGGGACAGATGGGGAAGAGGGTCCCCTGGATGTGGTTATATCTGCCCCCACTCCAGTGGCAGTCCCCCATAACTCCTTCAGATTCTTTCCCTGGGACTTTGACGTCTGAACCAGTTCTAATGCCGGCTTCTAGAAACCTCTCACTTCCAACGGGCCTTTCGTCAGCCCCACCGCCAGAGGTTCCCCAATTGGACACTGTGCACGTAATGCCTGGTGTGCCGCCGGATCCTTTCGCCAATTGGCCGACAGACCCTATGTCAGGGCCCTTACGTATGTCCCTGATGACAGCGAACCCGACGCCAGACCCTCTGCTGCCATCAGATTTTCCTGCACCAGATAATCACACAGACCCTTCGAGGCCTCCTTTAGATCAGGGCTATCCATCAAGCTACTGCCCTTATCCAGCTTTTCCGACATCTGGTCATCCATCGTTGAGCCCAACTATGACCCCTTTTTAGCTGGGGTATTATCCTGGGTATCAAGGTTATTCCACACCTTTCCACTAACCATCTGGATATCCTCCCCCTCAATATATCAGTCGCCTCCTCGTCCACCACCTCTTCCTTTACCACAACAGGACTTTCAGTCTGTGATTCAGTCCTGAAGGCAGGAAGCCAGATCCCAGATGGTTTCCGACCTGGATAAAAGGATGCTGGCACCGGTAGCTACCCCCACTCCTTATCTCCCATGGGTTCCTTTCAGCCTACCACGGTGCACATTTCTGGAGGGGCCATGCAGGAGGTCACCTTACCAGATGTCAGAATCTCTTGATAGATGTGAGTCTTCAGACTCGGAGAAAGATTCCTCTGATTCTTCTTCTGGAGAGCAGTGTGGAACCACAAGAGCCAAGGGCAAGGAATCGCCAAAATCGCCTCCAGAAGACCCCTCCTTCACAGAACTCTTCCACAGCAGAAAGCAGAACATTTATTACTGTGTTCCAAGGTGAAATATTTTGACCAAAGGGAGAAGGCTTGAAAACTGCTTGCCCTCTGCTTGCGTGCCCAAGCTATGGACAGGATAGTGTCCTCCATTCGTAATAACTCTGGCCACCTCACCGCGGAATATCGTTGACACATTTAAAGAATATTACCAACAGTTGTATGCTCCACCCTCCTCCCCCTTTAACCTAGACCTTTTCGAAAAATTCCTTCAGGATATAACTTTTCCCCAATTGGAGGACTCCCAGGTTGCTATGCTACAAGCTCCCTTGACTTTGGGGGAGATATCTCATGCAATAGATTCCTTAGCTTCTGACAAATCCCCAGCCCAGATGGGTACTCCACCAACTTTTATAAAACCTTTAAAGCTCAGTTGTCTCCCATCCTTTTGGACACCTTCAACTACATATTTAAAGAATGCCTTTCCGATCTGTCTCTCACCGAAGCCCCTGTTGTGGTACTCCCCAAACCTGGTAGGGATCCCTTGCTGGTCTCCAACTACAGACCTATATCATTTATTAATGTGGACCTCAAAATTCTTACTAAGGTGCTGGCCTGTAGATTAGGCCTAGTTTGGGACTCGCTGTTAAGCAGGGAGCAAGTTGGCTTTGTGAGAAGTAAATTTTCGGCTGACCACCTTAGGAAACTCTCCTATCTTATTTCCGCATACAGGGACTCATCTATACCTGCAGTCTTGGTATCCCTGAATGTGGAAAAAGTCTTTGATAAGGTTTCCTGGGATTATTTGTTTGCCATTCCACCTTTAAAACATATCCCCCAGGAATTCATGTGATGGATCAAGGTGCTCTTATCTCTCCCTGACAGCCCGGATACTTTGTAATGGGGTTTTCAAACAACATGAAGTCTTGCTGTATTCTGATTATGTGCAGTTCGCCCTAGCACTTGAACTGCTCTGGATAGGAAAGGGTTAACCCTATGCCAGGGCATAGAACATTGAGCTCAAGCTCGGTTTTCATACCTCTGTCCTCAGTACTCCTCAGTGTAACCGTCAGATTCTTTACTCCGCCTAACTGTGAAGTTGCTCCAGAGAAGCCCTCCTTCGCTTCGGCTCGGTTTAGTAGTATCGGTCGGTTTTCAACTGCATTTTCTTGTTTCATTACGGTACTCAGATCTCTGTCTATGGTACAGTAAGTGTAGCTAGTAGGTAGAGTTTATTTAGTAGAAACTGTTTTGTTCGGTTTTCTCCCAGTTTGTCCAGTTGGGAACTGAAACAAATTCTTTAGCTGTTAATTCTTGTTTTTTTCTCTCATTATTGTGTGGTTTACGGTACTTATTGGTTCCTTAAAAAAAAAAACAGATTTTTTTGTTTTTTTAACTGACCCGTGACACAGTTGGAACCGATAAGTGTATAGTTGCCTAGCTTAACTGCTGTTAAGGGTAACTTTTTTGAATCCGGTATGTCTGAGAAACCCAAAAAGAAAAACAGTCCCACTGAGTTTCAGCACTGCACCGAGTGTGGGGAGGCCTTTGCTAAGGCTGATCCCCACCTCATCTGTGTTTATTGTCTGGGGTTTGACCACCTCAAAGAAGACTGCCAAATATGTAAGAACTTTCCTAAAGCCACTTCAGAAAAACGTTTAAATAGGCTGAAGGAAAGGGAGGTCGAGAAGTCCGCTGATCTGGATGGCCAGCCCGGTTCGGTTCCGACCAAACCTGAAGGGGTGCCCACTGATCTGGGTGATACCTCCTCGGCAAAAGGAGAGCTGACTCTGTGGAGTCGGTTCCGTCTAAAAGAAAACGCAAGTCAGCCGGTTCGGATCCCAGTCCCCATGTTCCGACCGCTGAAGAGATTGCAAAAGTGATTACTATTGTTCAGCAGCAGCCTGTGACAAGGCTAACATTCCCCTGGCATCTCATCCCTAGATAAGGATTCCAGAAAAGTGGATGTCATGGCTGAAAAAACAATACTTGGCATCCTCTTTGGGACTCAGACAGGCTAGTTACATGGCAAATAAGCCAGATATCAGAAATCTATGTGGGATACGGTTCTGGAGCTGGCTAAGAATGCCCCTCCCCAGCTAGCCAAGGAGCTGGAGCAGGTGGCTGTGGATGGTGTTGAGGCATCCAAAGTTCACTTCCATGCTGCTGTGTACTTGAATGATGTGCATTCCAGGGTCATGGCTACATCTGTCTCCATGAGGAGATTTGCTTGGCTCAGATGTACCAATTTGTCGCAGGATACCCAGACTAAGGCCATGGATTTTCCTGTTGCTGGTAACTCTCTGTTAGGGGAACAAACAGAGGCTTACATGATGGACAGGGTGGATGAGTACAGGACCACCTATAGGAGTGCTGCAGCCAAAGAGAAGCAGGCCACTCCTCAGAAGCAGCAATTTAGGGCTGGCAGGGGCAGGCCATTTTACCAAGCCCAGGCCTCCTCTTCTTTCCAGCAGAGGGGGTTCTTTAGGGGAAGAGGCAGACGAAGGATGACCAGGACCCCATCATCCACTCAGTCTAAGCCTCCGGCCAAGCAGACGCCCGGAGGTGTCAGTCGGGATCGCGTCCCCAGTTCCAGTAAGGTGCAGGCTGGCTCACTACTTCCAGGTCTGGAAGTCTATTACTTCAGACAAATGGGTTCTGGAAGTAGTGAGCCAGGGACTTGCTCTCAGTTTCAAAAGGTTCCTAAAAATGAGAGCAAAGTCTTTCAGTCCTCCCTCTCCTGTGGAGACAAAGGCCTTAGAGGCAGAAGTCTCCTCTCTGTTGCTTCTTCAAGCAGTAGAGAAAGGACCTCCTTGTCACAGGGGAAAAGGTCTGTATTCCAGATACTCCCTCACCCCAAAAAAGACAGGGGAGTGGCGACCCATCCTAGATCTAAGGTACCTGAACAAATACATACTAAAGCCAAAGATCAAAATGGTGACCCTGAGAATAATTATTCCCTCTCTGAGACCAGGAGACTGGCTAGCCTCCCTGGATCTCAAGGATGCCTACTTCCACATACCTATCAGACATGCCCACAGAAAGTACCTCAGGTTTGAGCTGCCCTCACATCATTACCAGTTCAGAGCAAAGCCTTTTGGTCTATCATCTGCTTCAAGGGTGTTCAAGTGTTTAGCAGTAGTGGTGGCCTTTCTCAGGAGTCAGGGTATCCTGCTGTTTCCAAATCTGGACTTCTGGCTCATAGTGGGTCAGTCTTCAGACCAAGTCAAGTCAACTCTGGAGCGGTGGCTGGAGGAAGACAATCTAAGACAAGGTGTCCCTTTCCTCAGTCAGGCCCCTTCAGTGATTCTCATCACAGATGCCTCTCTACTGGGATGAGGAGCTCATCTGGACGAGCTTACTGCACAGTGAACCTGGTCTCATCAAGAGTCTCTTCTGCACATAAATCTTCTCAAACTCAGAGCTGTCTTTCTAGTACTTCAAACATTCTCAAACACTATTCAGGGGAAAGTGGTGCAGATCAGGACAGACAATACCACAACCATGTGGTACATCAACAAACATGGAAGTACTCGTTCCTCAGCCTTGTGCACAGAAGCCATGAAAATATGGTCTCTAGCTTATTCCCTTCAGGTTTCCATGATAGCTGTGCATCTCCCAGGAAATGACAACATTATAGCAGATGCTCTCATCAGGATTTCTCAAGGTCACCATGAATGGGCCCTGAATCCTCTAATTCTTCATGTCATTTTCAAGAGGTGGGGCACTTCAGAGATAGATCTCTTTGCAGCCCCAGACAATCACCAGCATCCTCTGTTTTGCTGCAGACCCCCTCTTTTGGGATCTGGACCTCAGGATGCTCTACTGTTGAATTAGACAGGCAGGTTTTTGTATGCTTTTCCTTTCCCTCTGATATTCAGGGTTCTGAATTAGATTAGAACTCAGCCTTGCAAAGTGATTCTGGTGGCTCCAGACTGGACCAGACAGCCATGGTACCACCTATTATTGTCCATGTCAGCGACAATACCACTGTGTCTTCCCAGACAGTACAGTCTCCTCACCTCTTTGCAGAGGAAGATACTGTATCCTAACCTTCAGACTCAAAGCCTGACTCTTAAAGAGCCAGAATATGCAAGCCTGCAACTTTCCCAATCAGTCTTGGACATTCTTGAAGTTAGTAGAAAACCCTCTGCTAGAAAAACTTACAATTCCAAATGGAAGAGATTTGGTTTCTGGTGTTCTCAGAGGCACATTCAGCCAAATTCAGCTGACATTGCCACTGCTTTGGATTATTTAGTGCATCTTACCAGTTTAGGCCTCAGGCCTACTACTCTCAAGGTACATCTGGCAGCTATCTCTGCTTTCCTTTCAGTTGGCAAGGACTCTTCCCTAGCTTCTCATCCTTTTTTCAAAACTTTTTTCAAAGGTCTGGTTCATATTAATCCTCCTTTTAGGGAGTCTACTCCTGTTTGGGACTTGAATATCTGTATTGCACAGCTTATGCAGCCCCCTTTCAAACCATTATCCTCAACTGAGCTGAAATACTTGACTTGGAAAACTGTATTCCTGGTAGCCATTACTTCTGCCAGGAGAATCCGTGAATTACAGGCCTTATCAGTGGAACCTGATTTCATTTCATTTCACAGGGATAAGGTGGTCCTTCGACCCAATAGAAAGTTCCTTCCTAAGGTGGTATCAGACTTTCATTTGAATCAGTCTGTGTCATTGCCTATATTTTTCACTGACCATTCTTCCTCTGTGGAGAGAAGACTGCACAGTCTTGATGTAAAGAGGGCCCTTAGTTATTATATAGAACACACTAAGGCCCATAGAAATGACTGTTCATGGCTGTTTTTCACTTATGGAGAAGTGGGTAAAGGTAAATCTGATACTAAGAGGACTATTGCCAGGTGGATTGTCTCCTGAATCCAGTTCTGCTATTCAAAGTTGGGAAAAGAACCACCCTCAGGCCTGAGGGCTCACTCCACCAGAGGTACAGCTGCTTCAGTCGCAGCAGCTAGAGACATACCCTTAGTGGAAATCTGTAAAGCAGCCACCTGGAAAACTTCATACATTTACCAAGCAATACTCTATTGACATTCAGTCAAGAAGCGATGCTAGGTTTGGCACAGCAGTGCTGCAGAGTCTGCTCCCAAAATAGATTCTGTAACTCCCTCCTCCAAGGGGGTACCGCTTGGTAGTCTGCATATAATCAGAATACAGCAAGACTTCATGTTGTTTGAAGAAAACAATTTCTCACCATAGTAATGTTTCCTTTCATGGAGTCTTGCTGTATTCTGACCTCCCACCCTGCCTCCCCTCCTGGAACCTAGTATTTTGGGATGTGGTCTGGCAGGCGCAGTGCTGCACCCCAGAGGTGTACTCGGGATACCTTGTCTTATTTGAGGTTTTGTTTGCTTTACTTAAGTTTATATTGGTTGTTTTCACTACCTACTCGGATTCTTTTGGGGGTTTCTCGACTTGAGTCTTTTAGACTCACAAAAATATGTTTATTGCCCTTTAGCACAAAATTTAAAAAACAATTTCTAGATTGTTAGTTAGTTAGCGTAGTGCTCGAAAGAATCTGACGGTTACACTGAGGAGTACTAGGGACAGAGGTTTGAAAGCCGAGCTCAAGCTCAACATTCTGTGCCCTAGCATGGAGTTAACCCTTACCTCTCTGGTGCAGTTCAAGTGCTGGGGATAACTGCATATAGTCAGAATACAGCAAGACTCCATTAGAAGAAACAACATTACTGTGGTGAGTAATTTTTTCTTATCGTTCTTATTCTGTCATCATCAGGGCACTAGGCAGGGATGCTCCTTATCCCCCTAATTATTTAACCTGTTTCTGGAACCCCTGATCTGTAAACTTAACTCTTCTCCATAAGTCCACGGTATTTCACTTGGTCCTACGGAGTACAAATTATCTGTTTATGTAGATGATATTTTGTTTCATATCTCTTCCCCTGTTACATCTCTATCTGCGACCCTGCAAATTATCTCCAAATTTGGTAGCATCTCCAATTATAAATTGAACCTTGCAAAGACCAAAGTTATGCCACTTAATGGTAACACCCTTAAATCAGATTTGGAGCACCTTGGCCTCATATGGAAATGAGAAAAGCTAAAATACCTAGGGATTTTCCTTAGTGTTTCACCCCATCAGATGAAAAAACTTAATCTGGATTCAATATTGTCTCATTAAAACAGATTTAGACTGTTGGGCCTTGTTACCTCTATCCTTGTGGGGCCGTTTGAGTATTATAAAAATGAACGTCCTTCCCCGTTTACTATACCCCCTACAGATGTAAAATTTCACTTTACCTAAGTCATGGTTTAATCGAGTACACAGGATTATTACCTCCTTTTTATGGCAAGGTAAGGCGGCCCACTGGGTCTTGTCTAAACTCATGCGCACTAAATGAGATGGAGGCCTACAGGTACCCAACTTCTTTTTGTACTACTTGGCTGTGCACCTTACCAGGCTTTCTCATTGGGCTGGACCATCGGTGGGAACTCTTTCCGAGACCTACATTCCACAATGGCAGGATATAGAGTATTCCTTGTGTTCTACTCAAGGATTAGATATCCAATCACTTCTTTACCTCTCCAAGAAAAAAATTCCTCACCCATTTAAGGATACCCCTTTGGGGGCATCCATTACTGTATACCTACAACTCTGCTCTTTAATCAAAGTCTGCCTGTATAAGGAAATATCTTAACCCCTATTCGGGAATCCTAATTTTTGAATTGCTGGACAGATCCTCTGTAAAGGATTTTGGCCAGGTATTGGAGTGGACACAGTTGATCTACTTACTGCCAGAAACTTCTACCTTTTCAAGAAGCCCGCTCCTTATATCACTGGTCCATCTCCTCTTGTTTTCAATACATTCAGCTATCTCATATGCTTTTGCAGTTCTTCGGCAATGGACCACGGTCTAGCCCCCTAAGCACTTTTATTCTCCCTGCTCTCTGCAGTGCTTCTACCTCCCATCACATATCATATTATTACTGTACCCTATGGGAGTATCTGGTTGCTAATGAGGGTTCTAGATTTTATTACTGGGACCAGGCTCTTCCAGTCCATATCTCCGCAAGAAACTGGACCAATATCTGGAAACACTTAATAAATACATTAAGTGGGACAGATACCATTTTATGCCATTTCAAATCATCCACAACCTTTATTATACCCAAGCTAAATTGCATAGAATAGGGAGACTACCCACGGACCTGTGTTCCAGATGTGGTAAAGAGCCTGGTACTTTACTCCATGTCTTGTCCTGCAAGACTATTATCCCCTTTAGGAACTCAATTCAAACTCATCTAGACCCCCTTTTAGGGCTGTCTGATTCATTCTTCCCTGAAATATGTATCCTGGGTGAATACAGTGGTTCCGTTATTGGCAACCAGAGACCTCATATGGCTCTGATCTCAGCCTGTGCAAAGAAGGTTATTCTTCATCATTAGCTGGATCAGCATACACCCCAGTTTCTTGAGTGGTACAGAGAGATTCTATTTGCATTGCAGGCTGAACACCTTATAGGTAATTTGATGGATAAGACCAATAGGTATAAAAAATATCTGGGAACCACTTTGTCTTGTTAACAGTGTAAGGTTTTCCTTATAATGTTTATTGTAGTTTCCACAGACTGGCTTATATAGAGTTGGACAACTCGTATCTGTGTTTTTTTCCCCAATATATATATACCCTGTATCTCCGGTGTTAGGTTGCGTGGGTCTTGTGGATGGGGGTGGGATGGGGGAAGGGTAATGAAGGGGGTTGGGGTATTCATTATATTCATGACATGTTCCTGAACCTGCCAGTGACTAATTTTGTCTGTATATGTATCTCCAGGATTTGATGATCCATATATGTATTGTTACTCTTTTATGTCTTAATAAAGTTTATTAAATTTGAAAAAAAAAAAGAACTCCTCCGCATCATCCAGCAGGCTAATGGTTGGAACGCGGAAGAACAAGACCCCAAACATAAGCATCTAGTTGATCATCTAGATTTGGTGGAGGTTTCTCCGATTCCTATTCCTCCATGGACCTCTCCCCATGAGGATCTCACTACCACAGTTTGGCAGTTACCCTATTCTATTCCGGCTGTCCCGAAAAAGGCAGGCCGGATTTACCATACACCAGAGGGTATTGCCTCTCTGGATTCTCAACCCAAGGCAGATTCCATTATAATAGCATCTGCTCACGATCGAACTGCCAAACCCAAGCACATGAGTACTCCCCCCCCGATAAAGAATCTAGGCAGCTTGACCAGTTTGGGTGAAAAATCTATGCCTCCTCTAAGTGTGCTCTTAGTTCACTCAACTACATAGCACACATGGTCTCCTTCCAGAGGGCCACTGTGGCCAAACTGGAAGCTTGTCTCCAGAATGTTGAGGACTCTGACCTCAAGGCAGAACTGACTAAAGACCTACGTCTATCCAAGATATCTTGTAGACATGCACTTAGTGCCACTTACGACACAGTAGATGTAGTGGCTCGTTCCTCCACCTCGGCCGTGTGTCTTCGACGTCATGCTTGGCTGTGTATCTTTGGGCTTTCCCCTGACACACAGGCAGCCATCCAGGATGCCCCTCTTTGAAGATCAGTCCTCTTCCGTGGAGACACCAAAAACATAATTATGGGCCTTCGGGATAGTGGACAAGCCGTCAGATCTGTCAAATCCTTGTACAAGGTGGGCTTCAAACCAAAACAGCCCTTTCAGCGCCAGCAGAAGAGGCAAGGTAAACAACTCTTTGCCAGGGTTAGAATAAAAGAAGAGCACCAGGGGCAGCTGCCACTACACCCCGTGCTCCCAAAAACCAGAGGACAACTGGGGGAGCCCTCCCATCTCATCCATCTACCTCCTGACTCGTTCAGACCTCCTCCTCCTCCTCCACCTCCCAGCAATGTGGAGCAGGTGGAAGGAAGATTTGCCCTTCACCTAGCAGAATGGCAGGTCATCACATCAGATTCTTGGGTCTTACAACTAGTGTCCAGAGGCCACACCATTGAGTTTCTGGAAATCCCTCCAGAGTCACCTCCAGGTCGATCCCACTATTCTCTGAACCAGGCGTCTCTGGTCAAGGAAGAGATATGGGTCCTACTTAAGAAGTCAGCCATAGAGTCAGTCCCTTGGGCACAGAGAGGGAAAGGGTTTAACTCCCATTTCTTCCTTGTCCCCAGAAAGATGGGCGACCTCAGGCCCATCCTGGACTTCAGCCAACTGAACCTTTTCGTGGAATACAAAAGGTTCCACATGCTTAACAGTACACGGTCTTCTGCCCCTGCTACAGACAGACAGCTGGCTCTGTTCATTGGGCATGCAGGATGCCTACCTGCACATTCCAGTGTTCCCCGGCCACCGCTGTTTCCTTTTCCAGGGGGAGCACTTTCAATTTAAAGCACTCCCCTTTGGCCTTTCCTCAGCACCCAGGGTCTTCACCAAGTGCCTAGTGGTGGTGGCAGCAGCTCTTCGCTGTCGGGGCATTGCATTGTTCCTGTACTTGGACAATTTGCTCTTGGCAGCTCCGTCCAGGAGCAGTCTAGAGGAATCCCTGTCCTTCACCCTGGATCTCTTTACTCGACTGGGGATTACTGTCAATTACCCCAAGTCATCCCAGGTTCCCTCCCAATGCCTCCAATTCATTGGGGCAGTGCTGGACATGGTTCAGGACAAGGTCTTCTTGCCATTGGACAGAGTGGATACTCTGTGGGAGCAAGTCAAACCATTAGTCTCCTCCAGACATATTGCAGCCAGGGCTTTCTTATGTCTTCTGGGTTTGATGGCAGCTACCATTTCCATGGTCCCATTAGCCAGGTTACATATGAGAGTTGCCCAATGGACTTTGAGTCCAGTGGGATCAACATTCAGACAATCGGAATCTTCCAGTCTTGGTGTCCAGCGTACTCAAGAAGGATCTCTTATGGTGACAGGACCCTCAGAATCTCTCGGGATTTGCCTTTCAGAACACCCCCTTCCTCTTGAACTCTGACCACAGATGCCTCGGGTCTGGATTGGTGGGCCCACCTGTGAGACCATCAGACACAAGGAAATTGGTCCCAGCTGGAGGCATTTCTCCATATAAACATCCCAGAGATGAGGGCAGTTCTTTACGCCCTTCAAGCCTTTCAGCCCCTCCTGTCTGCAGGAACACTGCTCGAATAGACAGACAACATGTCAGTTGTCTGGTACATCAACAAACAGTGAGGCACCCAATCGCACCCCCTTTGCAGGGAGGCAAAGCGGGTGTGGTACTGGGCAGGCCAGCACAACCTGTTCCTCACAGCTGTACATGTCCCAAATGTACACAACGTCCTGGCAGACCGACTTTGCCGGACAACGGCACTAGCTCACGAATGGGAACTTCACCAGGACGTAGCAGAACTTCTATTCCATCTTTGGGGAAGGCCAGAGATGGATCTCTTCACTTCTCCATCCAACGCAAAACTACCCAGTTTTTGCTCACTCGTTCAAGGGCCTGGTGTTATCAGGCAAGACGCATTGTCTCTCTACTGGACAGGGAGGTACTTGTATGCTTTCCCTCCCTTTCCCATTCTACAGTATGTTCTACTGAAACTTCAGGCAGAGGACACTCAGATGCTCCTGAGCCCCCCCCCTCTGGCCCAGACAGATTTGGTTTCCACTCCTATAACAACTGATCGTGGAATCTCCAGTACCCCTCCTGCTTCAACATGATCTGTTGATGCAGGAACAGGGCAGACTAGTGCACCCAGGACTCGGGTCCCTGCATCTTCATGCATGGCTCCTTCAGACATAATTGTGTCATGTTTTGGAGTCTCCCAGAGGGTCACTCAAGTCTTAGTAGAGGCAAGGAAACCTTCTACTAGGCCTACCTACGCTATGAAATGGAAGTGTTCTGGGAGGCCGCCAAGGTTTGAGACCCTTTTTCCTGTTCGGTGCCCCAGATAATGGAGTACCTCTTGCACCTCTCTGACTCTGGCCTAAGCTATTCCTCACTGAAAGTCCACCTGTCTGCTATTTTGGCTTATCATACACTGGTGGATGGGAAAACTGTGGCACAACTGAAGATTTCCAAAACCTTTTTGAAAGGGATTCTCCACTTGAAGCCCCCTATCCGCAACCCTACCCCGCCTTGGGATTTGAATTTTATTTTAGAAAAGCTTACACTTCCTCCTTTTGAACTGGTGGTAAGCTGTGAGATGCGCTACCTTTCATGGGAAGCGTTCTTTTTAGTTGCAGTTACCTCTGGTCAAAGGATTTCTGAGCTTCAGGACCTGATGCGTAAGGAGCCCCTTATTTAATTTTTCACAGAGACTGGGTGGTTCTGAGAACAAATCCTAAGTTTCTTCCCAAGGTGATTTCTGGGTTCACCTTAAATCAGACCATTGAACCGCCAGTGTAATACCCTGTTCATGCTAATAAGGGTGAGGCTCTTTTAGATACACTGATTGTACATAGGATTTTGAGATACTATGTCCACAGGACCAAGGAGACCCACAAATCAGATCAGTTGTTTGTTTCCTTTGCCCCCAGAACCCAGGGGTCGGCAGTTTCAAAGCAGTGCTTGTCCAAATGGTTGGCAAACTGCATCCGTTTCTGTTCTCAGAAGTATGACAAACCTCTTCCGGGGGAGGTCAGAGGTCACTCCACTAGGTGGATGGCTGTTTCCGCAGCTTTCCTAAAAAATGTTTCTGGAGTGGAGATTTGCGCTGTAGCAACCTGGAGTTCAGTCCACACTTTCACAAAGCATTACAGTTTGGACATTGCCTCTAGGCATAGAGTCAGATTTGGCCTAGCCATATTGCAGGGTCTACTGTCTTAGACCTGCTCTGGTCAGTCTGTTATCCTTCCTCCTCCCTTGTTTCAGTGGTCTCACTTAGGGTGACTGCTTGGGATTCAGTTCTATATGTTATGACCTACTGCAGGAACCCTCTCGAAGTAAGATAGTACAGTTACTTAAGAACTTACCGTAACGGTAGATCTTTGAGAGAGGTTCCTGCAGTAGGTCACACTTTCCCTCCCTCCCTCCTTCTCACAATTTTTCAGCATGTTCCTACAGGCTATTCTGGATTGGGCTCTAGGATTTCCATCCTTTCTCCTGTCATACCCTTTTGGGTTTCCAGCAGGAGAACTGGAAGGTGGGCGTGGGGACTGCCCACTCTATAGGGTCACGCTGACATCGTCACATGACATCAGGTGGGCGGTCCCCCCCACCAGACATTGCTAGCAAAAGCTTGCCATGCGGTCTTGATGCCGGAGAGTGCAGTCCTATATGTTATGATCTACTGCAGGAACCTCTCTCGAAGAGCTACTGTTACAGTAAGTTCTTATGTAACTGTACTTTCTAAAGCCTCCTCTACAGTCATAGCCCCTTTCCAAAAATCTGTCCTTCATTTCTGCTGCCTGTTTAAACTTTTCTGCTTCTGAGAAGCTACATTTTAATCTAAGGAATTAGCTATAGGGAATAGATTACTTTAGAGATTTTGGATGGGAACTAGTAGCCAACAAATAATTATTGTTAGTTGGTTTCCTGTACCACCTAGAAGTGACCTTATTCATTGAGTTTTTTAGAATAATACCCAAAAAGTCAATTTCTTCAGTGTCTTTTTTTTGTATGTAAATTTCAAGTTAGGTCATTCTGGTGCAACCAGGACATAAAATTGGTGATTTCTTGTTCTGTACCTTTCCACACACATAGGATGTCATCAATAAAGCATGGCCATTTAACAATTTTATCAAACAATTTATTATTTTCAGCATTAAAAATGAAATTTTCCTCCCACAATCCCAGGAGCAAGTTTGCGTAGGTGGGGCCATCACCACCCCCATGGCCATTCCACATTTTTCTAGATAAAATTCTTAATTGAAGTCAAAATAATTATGTGTGAGAACAAATTCAAGGCCTTCAATAATCAATTTTTTGGCATTGTTTCACTGCCTGTAAGTGGGTCACTATATAGAAAGTAAGTACTTGCAGCAATTCCATCTTTGTGTTGGATACATGTATATAGTAATTCCATGTCCGTGGTTAACCACTATTTGTGGCAAAAGGAGCCAAAGTCAGTTTCTCAAGCATGTAATTCAAGTCCCAAGGTGGGACTGGATTACAAATAGGTTTCATAAGGAGAATACCTCACAGAAATGTATAGGACACCTTTAATTGGGCAACTGTACGACCATCAATAAGGGCATGGAAAGCTGATATATCAGCCAGAGGGACCTTAAGCTATGAATACTATAGGTCATAGTAGAAGCCACAGACATGGTCAGATATTTCCAGATATTTTGCGAAATTTCTAAAGAATTTCTCTCTGCTGCCCCTACTGTGGAAATGCAGAAAGCAGATTGCTCTAGAAATATCACAGAAATTTCAGGAAATATCTGACCATGTCTTTGGCTGTGACTGTAGTCTGATAAGGACAGCAAGTATTCCAAGACAGCATTTACAAGACATGTAAATGGGTCCATATTCCTGGAAGCAGCCCACAGAGTGAACCACTTCCATGTCAAGGAACAAGTATGTCTGGTAGAAGGCTTTCTAGCCATAATCAGCACGTCAGCAACCTTTGGGGATACCCCAAAATAGGCAATGGCTATGTCTTCAGGAGCCATGCATGCAGATGTAGGGACTTTAGGTGCAGATGGATCAGAGAGCCATTGTCCTGTGACAACAGACCCCAACACAGAGGTAGAGCTACAGGAGGCTCCACTGCCATCTGTTACAGAAATGGAAACTGTCTCTCGTGAGGCCACAATGGAGCAGTGAGGATGAGAGTGGCACTCTACACTCACAGCTTGAGCAGCGACCTCTGTATTCGTGGAACTAGGGGATTTCCAAGAGAGGGACAATGCATCTCCTCAGGAAACTCCAGGCCCTGGATTTGCTACAAATCAGTTACATCAAACCTTGAGTGATTTCAGACACTATGGCTTATAATAAACTATTTGAGTGGTGTGAAGGTGAGGATTTGTGACCTAAAAAGGCACTTCTGCTCCTGGGAGTCCCCCTCAGGACAGAGAGATCAGTTAGATGAGGCCCCTATCAATAATCATGTGCCAGGGCTGAGTTTCTGTCCGAGGATGCTGTATGGACCTTGCCACACAGACACTAATGGTGTTGAGTGCTGATATGCAGTTGACCCCACTAAAGTGTCTGATGTACTGATCCCAAAAGGTTTCAATGTGGCATGGACCATAGTGACCCATGCTAGTGTGACTCCAAAAAGGGAGGTCCCACTCAAGCCCGAGGGATTTAGAGAGAAGCTTGCCAGGTTGTTGCAAGCCAAAGAGACATCAGTGGAGGAAACCAGGAAAGTACTTTATGTTCCAGGTGGCACCCTCCCCCCCCCACATACACACATACACAGGGTGAGGGGACTAGACCTAGTTATGGGCCACCTCCCTCAGACTCTTATCATTGATTAAGAATGTTTTCCAGAATAAAGTCCACTGCATCGGGTGAGGATGATTTGGAGACCTAGATGGACTATGCGGCGACTTTAGTGCAGGATTGGCAATGCTCTGAGGCCAAGAAAAGAAAACTGCCTGGAGAAAACCTCCCAGGCCCTGCACAGGAGATTATTTGACTTTTAAGAGCTACTGTCCCTAATGCACCAGGCCAAGAGTATTTGACAGCCCTGGAGAGAGTTTTTGGAACCAGAGTCCTGTGAGGACCTTTGTGGAAATTCGAAATTACTAGGCAGTGGAAGGTAGAACCATTGTCTGCCTTCTTGACTCATGTGGAGAGGACCTTGCAGAAAGCATTTCATAAAGGAGGTATGGCCTCCCAAGACTTAGATTGAGTGCAGCTAGAGCATGTGCTCAAGGGTGCCTGTCACTCCACTCTGCTAATCCTCAAGTTGTGTCTGGCTGAGAGAGACGAACCACCCTCTCACTGGGCACTTATGAGAGAGGTTAGGGAGGCTGAAGAGGAAAAGGAACAATGGGGACTTTGCCCTGCCTCTGCAGCTGTTACACAAGTTACCAGACATCCACCCCCAGCAAAGACTCAAGACTGAAGGGAGTTACTCAAGGGGTATAAGGAGGTGCTTGCTTAGGCCAATGCAGCTCTTAGTAAAGACTAAGATGCTCACCAGAACCAGTCTTTTCTTCCACCACCCCAAATCTCTCTGTCATCAGCATCAGAGTGCAAGCACTAGCACCCCCTGTGAGTTCAGAGATGGAAATGCGAGTCAATGAACTGTACAGTACAGTAAATGAACTAAAAAAAAAACAGTATGCGGCCACAGACTGGGTCAGGGGAGAGAGAGCGAGAGAGAGAGAGCGCAAAAGCCAGAAGTTGTCAAAGCCCCTGCCAAGGCCTCTAATGCTTATGTTGCAAAAACAAAATAGTCAAAGCTGGAGACCCCCTGTTGATGTGGTGTTCCAACCCAAGGCAAACCAAGAGGGCATTTAAATGTGGAAAAGATGGACACATAGAGGGGATGCCAGTCGCAGGATGACCCAGTAAGAATCAGACAGACTGCTTGAACAGTTCCAGAAACAGAAAAACTTTAGCAGGGCCCAGTATAGGAATGCACTGGGGCCCCAGCCAAGCCAAGCCAAGCTCCACCACAGTTGTAGCAAAGTCCATGATTAAAGCATCTGAAACTGTATTACCTGAACTTGACAAGCTTGTTGGACCATCCACTGAAACCACAGTCTCCACTGAAGGAGTACCTGCTCGAGCTGTGTTGGACAGTGGTTCTCAAGTGAAAATCATTTTCAAGAACTGCTATGACCAGCACCTGTCTCATCACAAGCTACTGCTCTTGGAAGGTCTAAATGTCTGGGGGCTCAGTGACAAATCCTATCCATACCAGGGGTACCGTACATCACAGTGTGGATTGCCTTCCCATCCAAAGTAACCAGAATGGGGGACCTGGTTGAGACCTTGGCTTTAGTATGTCCAGAGTCAGGGGTGTACAACAGGGTGCCCATACTTATTGGCACTAATGCCCTCATATCTGGTCACCTTGCTCAGCTTTGCCAGGAAAGGGAAGCCAAACAGAAAGGAAAGGTGCTACGTGTACACTCCCTGGTGCAAAAGGCTTACCAGCAACAAACATAGACTCCAGCTGAAGTTCAAGATGACCCTGTAGGCATAGCGTGGCATTGTGACACTAAAGAGCTTGTGCTGCCCCCTAATGCTGAATGCAGTATCAGTGGTGTTGTGCACATGAAGAAAGACAAAAAAACAGATTATAATGATTCATGCTTCAGAAGAACATGGTCTTCCAGCAGGGCTGTCAGTAAAGCCAGTGTGTTGCCAGTCCGAGCTCATGCATATGCCAAGTGAGTTACCGTCCAGGTCAAGGATATGTCAGACCGAGATATCGTCATAAGGAAAGGATGCACTTTGGCTCAGATTTATTGTGCAGATATAGAAGTGCAACCTACTCAAACCAGGGATGGTGCCCAGCATGGTATCAACCTAGAACTGTTTGATTTTGGTGAGTCTCCTGTACCAGAAGCATGGAAGACCTGAATCAGCTGCAGACTAGCTGAAAGAACAAAGGTGTTTTCACTTCATGTATGGGATGTGGGATGTGGAGCTGGAGAAGAGCATCACATCAGGCCTAATGATGAACACACTTTTAAAGATAGATCCCAAAGATTGGTGCCTATGGTATTGATGATGTAAGAAGACACTTAAGGAACTGTTGGTTGCTGGCATCATACAAGAATCTGGAAGCCCGTATGCCTCACCCATAGCGATGATGAGGAAGAAGAATGGATCTGCATGCATGTGTGTCAACTACAGGATCCTTAACAAATGAACCATCCCTGACTAGTACAGTATGCCCCATATTCAAGATGTCTTTGATGGCCTTAATGGAAGCAAGTGGTTCTCTTTACTTGATCTTAGAAGCGGCTATTGTCAGATACCCATGGCGCCCCAAGATAGAGAAAAGACCACTTTCATATGTACTGCAGGTTTTTATGATTTTCTCAGAATGCCTCTAGGTATGTCTGGCACCCCTGCAACACTTCAACACCTTATAGCATGAGCAGACAGAGACATGAACTTGCTCAAGTGCTTGGTCTAACTGGATGACATACTAGTATTTGGCAAGACCCTGGAGGAACATGAGTGCAGACTTCTGAAAGTATTAGACCATCTGGAGGAGTTTGGGCTCAAACTCTCCATAGACCAATGCCAGTTTTTCCAAAGCTCCATAAAATATGTGGGCTATATTGTGTCATCAAAATGCATCCAGATTGACCCCAGCAAAGTGGAGGCCCTGACTGTGACGTAGACAGCCAGTTCTGAGTGCTGTATTATATTTTTTTAATAAAAAATGTATTAATGTCTGTGCTGAAAATTCAAGTGCTCTAGGAATGACTTCTCTCATCCCCCCCCCTCCCAGATTTTAGCTGACAGATGCAGGCCAAGAGAACTGCTGACAGTATGTATCACACACTCAGTTTTTTAGAGACAATGTGTTACTGGAAGACTTTTATTAAGGATCCTGTTTCTCTGAGCTAATTACAGAGTTGTTAAGTTAATTTTGTTAAGAGAGAAATCATAAACTAGGTTTATGACGTTAAAATAAGGGAAGCTAGGATGTTACACAGAGGTGTGAGGTTGTAAATGACCCTATGAAGCCTGTGTGAAGAGAGTACAGCATGAGATAAAAAGAGGTGTCATTGAAACTTGAGTTATGCTAAGGTTGCAGAATTAATACATCCTGTATAGCTGGATAGTATAGATTAATAAAATTACATCCTGTGGTTGTATAAAAATATATTTTTGCTAGATATTTGACCAGAGGAGGGGCTGGATGACTTCATCCAAAAGGGGTTGGCCAATACTGCCTGAAAAGATTATTCTCTTTCACTATAGAGTTGCATTTTGTATCTGACACTGACCAAGAAAACATCTGAGCACTGAAAAGAGGTATTTAGAAAGCTAGACAAAATCTAAATATAGTTGTAGGAATTGCACTGTTTTAAACCTTGCTTTGTTTAAAGATCTGTATGTCTTGTGATACAAGAGTTCTGTATTGTATGTTTGATGTATTATTATATATTTTAGAAAAAACTCTAATTTTAAAGCAAACCTGGTCTGTCTTTGAATTGCTTTCTTTTGTTAAGAAATATTTATGGTTCAGCAGACATATAGCTTGTATGGTGGTATTAAACTGGAAACAGAAGCATTTTAAATCTGAGGTCTTTATAAAAGTTTTAAAGGGTTCATCTCTGAATACCTAGTTAGGTGCCTGTAGGCAAAGATATCTGGCCCCCCGAAGACAGATATTTCTGAGCCTGTGCATGGGGTATGCTAGCAAGAGGTTAACAGTTTGAATCCCTCCAGAACTGAGACCAAAGGTTGATCCGAACTCACAAAAACAGACAAGAGGGTTACCTTGTCTGTTACACTGTTCACAAGACTGCGCTCAGAGGTTGGCACTTTGGGAGCAGAGGGCCTGATCTGCTGAGTGAATTTGTGGCACTGACTACTTGGCAAAAGCCAACTAACCTCAAAGAACTACAATGATTTCTTGGATTTTGTGGATATTATCGTTGGTTTGTCAAGGACTTCACCTGAGTGGTGCTGCCTCTTTTAAATCTGACCTAAGGTTATCCTCCAACTATCAAGAACAAGAGACTGTCTAGTAAATCAGCTGAAATCCGTTCTTATTTTTAAGCTTTTTGGGGCCTGATGGACCTCTGATTGTGACAAAGCTTTTGAAGAGATAATACACAGACTGACTTTTGCTCCTGTCCTGGCCTCGGCTGATCCAGAAAAGCTTTAGGTCCTTCATACGGACACTAACTTTAGTGGGTTCTGGGAAGTCCTCTACCAAAGTTACCCTCAGGGGCTGCGCCCTGTCACTTTTGCTAGTCTAAGTCTGAATGGTGCTGAGAAGAAGTACCCTGTCCATAAGCTTGAGTTGCTTGCATTTAAGTAGGCCATTGTGGACCAGTTCCAAAATGGGAGGGCTGAAACCTGAGGTTCAATGTGGGGGAATAGCTTTTCCCATTCACCAAATAATGGTCAGCCTCTCCCAGCAGCTCTCACTTAACACTTTGCGAAATGGCAGTGTTTGCTTGCACTTTGGGCTCCTGCATGGCGTGTGGCTGAGCCTCCTTTCCATCCTTTTCTTGTTTCTGTATTTTGCCTTGTCCAGTTTGGTCCATCTCTCTGTAGTTTCCTGCCTTTCTCCCATCTCTTTCCCCCCTTTCTGTTACTGGCTTGTTTGCCCCCTTCCTCACTGCTTTCCGCTGTTTTTTCTTTCTCCTTTGTGCACCCCCGCTCATTACATTGTGCTTGTTTTGCTCCTTGCCCCCCCATTCCCTCTTTGCTCCTTTCATGTGTGTGATCCCTCATGCCTTGCTTTGGCATTTTTTCCCTGTTCATCTGTTTTCCTTTTGGGACTTTCTGCTCCCTTCAAGGCTACTGCTCCAATTACACCAGCACTTCCGGGTTGTGCATCAGTTCCCGTAGCACTAATGCACATGCCTGAAATGGACCTTTGCCATGCTGCTCCTCAAATTTCAACTGGTACAGGTAATCTGTCTCCCACTGCACCATAAGTGGCCACAGCTGCACCCCTCATGCCTTCCTACTACCCTTTTTCTGTCTCTCTTTTATGCATTTTCAATATTTAGCCAGCGTCTGTTCATTCCACTGCTTTTGCTGCCTGTTGTTTGTCCAGTATTTACACCTTGAAATTTAGCATTACCAGCCTCTACAAGTTTTGATCAATTCATATACTCCCAAATTGCTGCAACTGGATGCTCTATACCTGCTGTGTCCTCATGGGGATATGTTTATTCATCATTTGTATTCATTGTCTCCTATGCAGAAGCTGTCATTCCAGTTATACCCTCAATGCTATACTATAGCAGCCCAGTCCTACCTCATTAATATGCTGCATTCCCTGGTGTTCTCCATATTTCTTATCTCAGAATCCTACCATTCTCATAATCCTGACTCCTTTAGCATTGCCCTACAGTGTGATACAATATCTAATGATCCACTATTTTCATCAGTTCCAACATGACCAGTATCTTTGCGTTGTGCTCATATTCCCTCCTTGCTCAGCCTAATGCCGTATCACACCACATTTTGTCCTCCTCGTGTGTCTATGTTGCATGTCTGTAGTTCATCATATGTTTCCTCCCATTCTCAAGGTACATTATTCTTCCTCTACCCATTCCCAATCCTCCTTTTCATTCCTCTTCTGTGTTCTGACTTGCTCCTTTCTATCTGTACCTTGCAGTCACCTGCACTCTCTTTGCTCAGCCCATACAGGCAGTCTAACAGTCTCTGTCTCTAACTCTTGTCTTTTGAGGTATCAAGGCAGGTTTCTCCTGTCTGCCGAGGATGGGTGTCTGTGTCTCCATTTCCATTCTATACCAGTATTTCACCAGTCTCAGTCACTAACTCTGCCTTCTAAGGTATTGAGTGGAAGCTAGCTTGCCCTGTCTACCAGGGATGGGAGCCTGTTTCTTCCATCAGCAGTCTCAACCTTCTCTGTTCTACCAGCATTCCAACCGTCTCACAGAAGAAAGGGTTCTGAAAGAACTCCTAAAACTGAAAGTGGACAAAGCAATGGGCCCTGATGGGATTCATTCCAGAATTCTAAAAGAACTAAGGGGGGAACTAGTGACACCACTGACTACCCTTTTTAACAAATCATAGGATGACAGTGTGGTTCTTCAAAGACCTTTCTTCCCTCTAGCATTTCAGAATAATCTTCAACGTATCACCAACATATAGCTATCCTGCTATCTTTGCACAATCCTGAATCTTGCTCATTGGCCTCCGGACACCATAATACTTTACTACATCATCTTCATGTCCCCTGCAAGATCCACCAATCATGCCATTCACCTTCCTAGGGGGTTTTATCCTAGCAGACAATGTCTTTATTTCCTCATACTCATTCCAGCAAATAGCATCACCAAGAACAAGTCTTCGTTCCATTTCATCATGCAACCCATGTGCAACTGACTTGGTTATCCCATTATCAGAGTTTCTTGATTCAGCAGTTCCACATCGAGACTATTCGGTCAATTCATAAGATGCGTTATACCATTTTCGATAGCAGACCTTTCATTACCCCATCAGGCATCAGACTCTGCTAAGACTCCTATAGCATCCCCACAATGTGTTGGAATTTAATTACCAGAAAGTCAATGCCACACAGGCCACTCTAGCGTCTGTCATCAGGCTACCAATACTACAGCATAAAACCTATCCATCATTTTATGCATCACAATCCTTACTGAAAATTTGCTCACATAAATTGTGGACTAGCATCACTAATTCATCAAGCCTCGAAATGTCATTCAGAATATTTCATGGATGCCAAAATGAACAACTCAGAGCAGTGTAGGAGGGCTGCAGCGAAAGCAAATAAAATGCTCGGGTGCATCGCCACAGGGAGAACCTCGAGGAGACGGGAGGTGCTTCTCCCTATGTATAACTGCCTGGTTAAACTGCACCTAGAGTATTGTGTGCAGTTTTGGTGTCCGTACTTGAAGAAGGACATTGCAGTTCTGAAGAGGGTCCAGAGGAGGGTGACCAGGATGATGCAAGGTCTGGGGCAAAGATCCTATGAGGAGAGACTTGAGGAGTTCAACTTGTACTCCCTGGAGGAGAGGAGGGACAGAGGAGATATGATTGAGGTTTTTAAATATCTAAAGGGACTAAATAGGGTCAGCTTAAATGGGGTGTTCTAGCTGAGGGAGGAGGGGGCCACCAGTGGGTACTCCATGAGGCTGGTTGGTGGGAGGCTCAAGGGGGAGACTAGGAGATGCTACTTTACTGAGAGAGTGGTGGACCCTTGGAACACACTGCCTGTGGAACTGGTGGCTGTTAATACAGTGGAGGGATTCAAGAGGGGCTGGAACAGGTATAAGGGGAAGGTTAAACTGAGTAATGTCAGATCTGGAGGTGTATCTCTGATGTGGGATGGGATCGGGGGGAGGCGGGGGAGGGCAGCAATGGTGTTCTGACCAGGTGCTGATTTAGAGCAGACTCAATAGACCATTAGACCTACTCTGCTGGCATCTTAGTATGTTAGTATGTAACTGTACCCATCAGATATCAAGGTTACTTTTCTTCAGCCTAATCCATCCTCAACTTCACCAATTTTCTATCGTCCAGTTATACTCATCAGCCAGGTATCCAAAGAGCTCTATTCATTTAGACTCCTTGTAATAGCTACATAGATGCCTCCATAGTGAAACAAAGTGTATGTAATAAACTTTAAATCCATTTGACTCTATTTTGAACATCACGATTTCCTCCACTATGTTGCTTAGGCTTAGTTGGAGTCCTACATCCTGAGATTTTACTATACAGTATCATCAGTCCTAAGCAATTCTGATAATCTCGACAACGTCTGTAAAATTGTAAATCTACAAAAGGGGGCTGATCATTCTATTCTGCCCCTTCCTTCTTCAAAGTCTGATGGATCACAGTAAGGAATTCATATAACTTTTATCCATCACTTAATTACTAGAATCCAGCAGCCCATCTAGACAAACCCATGCTTTTCTCATGCTCAGCTCTATCACATCATTTGTACTTCCATAAATTATAACATAATACCACAAAATAAATCCTGGATCTCATTCCAGTCTTCCCTCAACAACCGGACTTAAGCCATATTCATCATCTGGATATTCATTCAGAGTGGATCTGCTATTCAACCTCAAGAATCAGCTTTCCTGCACACTTCATCAAAAGATTCAGAAGTCAGACTTCATCACACTATGAACACTACATCCTAAACCAGAATCAGAACTCGGTTAAGGCATTTAGGATAATCTCCTCTTAGGCTGCCCTGAGGATGGGCAGGTCAACAGCCATGAGTCCTCAGAGGTTTCCCCCCACGAAGGGGGGTTCCTCTCCTACATGCTACTGGTCACACTCTCCGTGAGTTGAAGGAGGTAATTGTTTCAAAGTCCTAATTGAATCTTTTTCGGCCTTCTATTCCATACTCGCTACCCAGCTCACCTCCCAAGGGTGAGACTAGAGAAAGGCCAAAGCTCAAAGTTTAGAACTACTATATACTGTACATGAGCACAAATCACCGTGAAGACAGAAAACAACCCTATAACTTGTGTTCAAACCATCGCTAAGCTTGATGCTGCCAGGCATAGGTAGTTGTCTGCTCTGTCCACCTATGATTATTGTGTAGAATATCATCCAGGATTAAACCAAATTGATGCCGATGACTTGTCGTGATTCACAACCACCTCATGTCCTACTCAGAGAGAATGTGTCCACACACCTGAACAGAATTTTAAAGCCCTGTGTAAAAAAATTTGACAGAGTTGATCAGATTCCTACAGCTGCTAATGAACGTGTAGTGGATGCACTCGGTTCATCTGGTGACTGTTTGCCCATTGCTTATTGCAGCTTTACTGCATTGGATTTAGGTTCTTTACCTCAATTGACTCCACAAGACCTGCAGAGGGAGCAAATGTTGGATTCCGTTATTAAAGATGCCCTGCACGCTATGCAGCATGGGGGTGATGCCAACCAGATTGTAACAACTGACTCTAATGTGAAGTTACTTTTGCGAGAATGGTCAAAATTAAAGATTAAAGACAATATGCTATATCGAGAAATCAGAAACCTGAATGGATCTTCTTGTCTGCAGCTGGCCTTACCAGTACAGTTTAGAAAGGTTGTATTGCATTCTGTACACAACAACATGGGGCACTTGGGAAATGAAATTACCCTAGACCTGACGTGTGCCTAGTATTACTGGGCTCGATTGGGAAGTGATATAGAAAGTTACTGCAAAAGCTGCCGGTGATGTGTCCAATGGAAAGCTGAGCCACAAAGGGCTGCCCCCTCCCCCTTGTCAACATTGTAACTAGTGCACCCATGGAGCTAATCTGCATCTATCTCCTCAATCTGGAGCCTGATTCCAAGAACACTGCCAACATACTTGTGGTCATTGACCATTTCTCACAGTACGTACAGGCTTATCGTACTGAAGACCAGAAGGCCTCTACAGTTGCCAAAGTTCTCACAGAAAAGCTTTTTGTTCCTTATGTGGCCCCACAGCAGATTCATACTGACAGGGGAGGAATTTCGAGGGTCGCTTGATTAAAGAACTTTTATCTCTTTTGGGTATCAGCAAATCACATACTACTCCTTATCACCCACAAGGCAACCCACAGCCCAAGAGATTTAATAGAATTCTACTTGATATGTTGGGAACCCTGAACCCAAGAAATAAAAAATAGATGGAGTCAACTAGTGAGAGCTTGAGTGCACACATTTAATTGTACCAACAATGATGCCACTGGCTTGTCTTCTTACTGTTTGATGTTTGACAGAGAAGCAAGATTACCTGTAGACATCTGTTTTGGTGTATCTGCTGATGGCACCCGAACTGAGTCCTACTTGCAGTATGTAAAGCAACTGAAAGAACAGTTAAGTTCCACTTATAAATTAGCTGCTAAAGCTGCTGCAAAAAGAAACCGTGCAAAGAGAGACATAAAATCAAGGCTCGAGTTATTACCTTCTGACCAAGTATTGATGAGAAACTTAGAACTTCATGGCAAACATACGATTGCTGACAGATGAGACAGCATTCCCTATGTCAGGGTGTCCAACCTTTTTAGGGTTGTGAGCCACATTTAAATTTCCGAGTAAGATGTGAGCCACAACAACGTGCGGCCCATACTATACCCAACATGTGGACCTTTCCATACATATATATATATATATATATATATATATATATATATATATATATTTTTTTTTCTCCAATTGTTTAACCAGGTGAGACAAACTAAGCTGAAAGCTTGTTTACAGGTGCAACCTGGGAGCACAGGGAAGTTAAGTTACTTGCTCAGGGTCACACAATATGCAAGTGGGGGCTGTGGGATTGAAACCCAGGTCCCCAGATTTGCAGCTCACAGCCTTAAACTACTGTGCTATACTGCCTCCCTATCTACCCATAGATAGCCACATTTAGGAGTTAAAATAACATAGTCATAGTAAATAATCAATAATCGTAGTTTATTAAGTTACAGTATTTTTAAAAAATTGTTGAAATTTTAAAATAATTATTCAGAGCAGCTCTGGAGCTTTATATTTGCATGTAGGCTTAGTAAAAGTAGCCTGTTGAGCACTCATAGGGCCTGTGTCATACTCATAATAGAAAAACTGCAGAAAATGCCAATATACAATATTTGTACCAACGTCCGAGGGACATACCAGTGGTTAATGAACCATTCACAGGAATCATTTGTTGCCTATTGGTCAAATGGCTATTGAGAACACAGAGAATGATACTGCACTTCCAAAACCCCCTGAATCAAGAGCTGCTAAATGTAGACGACAAAGTAAACAAAGGGGCTGACAATCTGGCTTTCTCCCAGTAACTTCTGATGAGCAGACAGAACCAGAAAGTTCAGACTCTGAGTTAGAAGGAGAAGTAATTTACCACCCAGTCTACTATTACCTGTCCCCAGAACTTGCTAGACTGCTGCAAGGGATGCCTGAAACTGCAAATAATATGACAGATATGGCTACTGCAGTGTTTCCTACACCAACTCGAAACTCTGAAGAGATGGTAAACTCTGATCCCACAGCCACAATGGTACCCTTGGATGATGAGCCCGGGCCAGAGAACCTGTAGAGCCTGAGGAATTAGATAAAATGCCAGCAGCCAAATTGCTGGTAGAAGAAAATGGAGACCCTGTGGCACCTGAGTCTACAGAGTCAGAGGAAACAAAAGAAGCACCAGAGGAGGTTGTCATACCCACTTTTCCTGAGGATGCTTCATCACTGGTTGATGAACCAGGCCTGCATAACTCAGATGCCAGAGAAGAAGTGCAAGTGCCATTGTGATGCTCTGAAAGAACTGTTAAACCTCTACTAAAGCTCACCTATGACTCTCCAAGGGGCTCCCACGGACTTGCACATGCGTGCAGTTCATAAGGGCCTCTATGTCACACCAAGGTCTCTGTCCAAAATTGTTGTGTGCCCACCTAAAGCCAAACCACCCAGAGTGGGTAAAACCCCCAAAAGTAAAAAAAAGAGGTTAAAAAATGTTCTTCAAACAACATGAAGTCTTGCTGTATTCTGACAGCATGCAGTTAGACTGACCAGTTCAACTGCCCCAGAGAACAAAGAGTTAACTCTATGCAAATGCATAGAATGTTGAGCTCAAGCTCGGTTTTCAAACCACTGTTCTGAGTACGTTCTAGTAACTGATCAGATTCTTTACTACGCTCATCACTGAAGACGCCTCGAAGATTTCTCCTCACTGCCTTCGGTCTAGCTGAGTTTCGTCGGTTCAGTTTCAACCGCTTTATTATTTTGTTTTAAAAATGTTCTCAAACTGCTGTCTTCGGTATCGTGTACGTTCCTAGGTTGGGTAAGTGTTCGGTTTCCGATGGGTTCCATGGCCGTGAGGGGACCGAGCTTCTCTTTTTTTTCCCTTTTCTGTGTAAATTTTTATCTATATTGGGATCTGGTGCAAATTCCTGACCAGAACCTGGGTTTTTTCTCAGTTTCTTTTTGGCTGGCGCTAAACCGTTGGACGGTTTCGACTTTGTTCTCTATTACCCAGCCTAACTAAGTCTTTAGGGGTAATTTATTTAATTTCCTAATTTCTTTATCCGGGCCTAACTAAGCCAATTCAGATAACGTAGATATTTGATTTTTGCTTAACCGGCCTAACTAAGCTACTGGGTTAAGAGCCAGATTTTAGGGTTATGTCATAGAAACCCAAGAGAAAAACCGGTCCCACTGGGTTTCAGCATTGTGCTGAGTGCGGGGAACAATTTGCAAAAGCTAATCTGCACTTGGTCTGTCTGTACTGTTTGGGTTTTGACCACTTACAAACAGAGTGTGATATTTGTAAGAATTTCCCTCAGTCTACTTTAGACAGGCGCCTCACTAAACTGAAGGAAAGGATAGAAAAGACTGCTGAGGGCAGTTCCAGTTTAACTGAACCTTCGTATCTGACAACTGACCACTCAAGTCAGGGTAAATGACGTCGATTGCTGAATCCACACTGTCAAAGAAAGCCAAACGCTCCGGTTCGGAACCGCGCAAATTGGATAGTGCAGTCTTTGCAATCTGGGTTTAGCGAACTGTCGCAGGTACTATCTGGGCAGCCAACGGTTCCGGATAACGGTTCAACTCCCTCAGGACACAATGATCCTGAGGAGTATTATTTTTCTGAGTATGATGAGGAGGAGCAGGATGATGGGGAACCCATTGACCCAGAGGTCTCCCCTGACCATTCCCAGTATGAATCCCCTCCCAGGCCTGTCTCTGAGGCCACCTCCCATTTTGCTTTTATGAGGCAGGTGGCTGAGACCCTGCAGCTCTCTGTACAAGAGGCCAGGCTGGAGGATGATGAGGAAGAGGATTACAGGGAGATGATGGATCTTCCTGAGTCCCAGGGACTTTCAATTCCCATTCATAAGTCCCTTAAAAAGCAGACTTTAAAGATCCTCCAAACCCCTAGTTCTGTCTCTCCTGTAGATAAGAAAATGGACAGAAAGTATATCCTGGCTGACAATGGCACTGCCTTTTTATCTAGCCATTCTAGCAATGTAGGGGTGGTTCACACTGCAGCCTGTGAGTAGGCTGGCATCCCCCTGACAAGGATTCCAGAAAAGTGGATTATCTTGCCAAGAAAGTGTACCTGGCATCTTCTTTAAGTATTAGGCAAGCCTCCGATATGGCTTATGCCTCCAGGTACCAGAAGTCCCTTTGGGAAGCTGTGGAACAACTTGCTAAAAACGCCTTTCTGAGCTTTTTGCTGATCTCCAAGAGTTGATCAACAAGAGGGTACAAGCATCAAAGTCCCAGCTCCACATGGCTGTGGACTTTAATGATGCAACTTCCAGGGCTATGGCTTCTGCTGTATTCCTCAGGCATTTCTCCTGGCTCAGGTACACTACCCTGTCCCAGGACACACAAAATATATACATATATATATATTTATTTATTTAGCTTTTGTTTACCGGGTAAGTACACTAGACAAGTATTATGCCTATTTTCAGGAACGACCCGGGAGAGTACAACATGAGGAACAACAGTCAAGGAGACATGGCAAAGAGAGTACAGTTTTTTGTCACAGTAAACAAACATGTGGGAAATACATCATTTGACGCTAGGGGAAACATACAGTAGTAAGCACATTTCAGATTATACACTCTAGACTAGCTAGTTCAACTGACAGATATCATCATACATCATACATCATACATAGGAGTGGAGCATAGCTCAAGGACTGGATTGGTCATAATATAATGCCATGGATTTTCCCCTTGTCCAGAATTCTCTGTTTGGGGAACAGACTGAGGCATACATGAGGAAGATGAATGAGTACAGAGTGGCATACATTGGTGCTTCAGCAAAAGAAAAAGCTGCCACTCCTCAAAAGCAGCAGGCCAGGGGCAGGGGTAGACCCTACCCCAGGCCTTTCCATCAGGCCCAAACTTTTCCCTCTTACCAGCAACCCAGGGGGCTCTTTAAAGGGAGGGGCAGGAGGGGTGCTTGCAGGGTTGCTTCTACCCCCCAGTCTGCTACCCCAGCTAAACAGACACCCTGAGAGGTCTGTCCGGGCCATCTCCCCATCCCCTGTAGGGGGTAGGCTGACCTACTATCGCCAGGCTTGGCAATCCATCACTTCAGACAAATGGGTCCTGGAGATAATAGGTCAGGGTCTTGCTCTCACCTTCAAGCTGCTCCCAAAACTGTCAGCAAGAGCTTTCAGACCTTCCAGCCCTACAGAAATAGCCCTGTTGGAGGCAGAGGTTTCCACTGTTCTACATTCAAAAGCAGTGGAGCCTGTGTCTTATCAGCATAGGGGCAAAGGATTGTATTCAAGGTGCTTCCTGGCACCAAAGAAAAATGGGGAGTGGTGGCCCATCCTGGATCTCAGATTCCTAAACAGGCATCTTACAAAACCAAAGTTCAAAATGATAACTCTGGCTACCATCCTACCTTCTGTCAAGCAAGGGGACTGGCTGGCATCCCTGGACCTCAAGGATGCTTATTTCCACATTTCCATCAGACAGTCTCACAGAAAATATCTCAGATTTTGGCTACCTTCAGGCCACTACCAATTATGGGCTATGCCTTTCGGGCTGACATCTGCACCAAGAGTGGTTACAAAATGTCTGGCAGTAGTATTGGCATTCCTCAGAAGACAAGGGGTTTCAGTTTACCCCTATCTGGACGACTGGCTGCTGGTGGGTCAATCCCCTCAGCAGGTCAAAGAAGCCCTAAAACTCACTCAGGATACTCTTCAGTCTCTAGGGTTCCAGGTGGATCAAAAAAAGTCTGTCTTGACCCCAGTACGAGTACTAAACTTCATGAAGGCAGTGCTGAATACCATTCAGGCAAGGGCCTTCTTGCCTTCTGCAAGGGAACAGGCTCTTATAGATTTGGTAAAATCTTTCCACCTTCAAGTTCCTCGGCCAGCAAGGTACTTCCTACAGCTCCTAGGACCCATGGCCTCCACCACAGCTGTGGTCCAGGGGACCAGGTTTCAGATGAGGGACATTGAGTTCCATCTGAGATTCTTTTGATTTCAAAAAAGGGATGCTCTGTCCAAACTGAGTCCAGTATCTCCCACCCTTCTGTTAGCTGTTCAGTGGTGGCAGGAGGTGGACAACCTCAGAGTGGGGGTTCCCTTTCTCCCTCAGGTACCCTCTCTGGTGCTGACAACAGATGCTTCTCTTCTGGGCTGGGGTGCCCACTCAGGGGATTGCACAGCACATGGTATTTGGCTCCCTCAGGAGTCTCTCCTGCACATCAATCTTCTGGAACTCAGGGCAGTGTTCCTAGCTATACAGGAGTTTGCCAGTCTCTTACAGGGCAAGGTGGTTCAAGTCAGGACAGACAATACCACCACCACTGATGTGCACAGAATCCATGAAAATTTGGAAACTGGCATATTCTCTCAACATGTCACTGTTAGCAGTTTACTTGCCAGGCAAGGACAATGTACTGGCAGATGCTCTCAGCAGGATCAGCCAGGGCCATCAAGAATGGACCTTGAACAGCCAGGTCCTTCTCTCAGTATTCAGGAGGTGGGAGTGCCAGAGATAGATCTCTTTGCAGCCTCAGACAATCACCAGCTACCACTGTATTGTTGCAGGCCTTCACTCCAGGGCCCAGTGCCACTGGATGCTTTCCTTCTGGATTGGTCAAACAGGTTCCTTTATGCTTTTCACCCCTTTCCTCTGATAGTCAGAGTCTTGGTCAAGCTGAGGTCTCAATCTGCCACCATGATTCTCATAGCCCCAGACTGGGCCAGACAGTTGTGGTACTCGATGCTACTGTCACTGTCAATTACCAAGTTGATTTCTCTCCCCAGAAGGTACAACCTACTGACATCCTCCCAGAGCAGGATAATGTACCCCAGTCTTCAGTCTCTTCACCTCAGGGTTTGGCTCTTGAACACTTAGAATATGCAGATTGACAACGGTCTCAGTCTGTCTTGGATATTCTGAAGGGTTCCAGAAAACCTGCTACTAGGAAAGCCTATTCTTCTAAGTGGAAAAGATTCTCTCTTTGGTGCTCCCAGAAAGACCTGGACCCACAGCAGACTGGGTTACCAGAACCTCTGAACTATCTGGTCCACCTTCAGTCTCTGCATTTAGAGCCTCTGTGCTGTCTCTGCTTACCTTTCAGCAGGGAAGGGCTCTTCTCTGGCTGCACACCCAATTTTCAAAAAGGTTTTCAAAGGGTTCTTGCATCTTCATCCTACACATAGGGAATTACCCCTGCATGGGACTTGAACATATGCATAGGTCAGCTTATGCAACCTCCTTTCAAACCTATGTTTTCTTCAGAGCTCAAGTTTCTCACTTGGAAAACTTTTCTAGTGGCCATCACTTCTGCTAGAAGAATCAGTGAACTTCAGGCCTTGTTAGTGGAACCCAACTCTATCACACTCCACAAGGATACAATTGTGCTCCGAACTAATAGGAAGTTCCTCCCTAAGGTGGTTTATGATTTCCACCTTAATCAATCCATTACCTTGCCTGTATTTTTCTCAGAGCACTCCAGTTCAAGTGAACACAGGCTCCACAGTCTGGATGTAAAAAGAGCTATTAGCTATTACATGGACAGGACAAAGGAGCTAAGGAAGGAGTGTTCCCAACTTTTTCTTACCTATGGTGAAGTTGATCAAGGCAGGACAGCTGCAAAGAGGACTATAGCTAGATGGATTGTGGCCAGTATCCAGTTTTGCTACAGTAAGCTGGGTAAGGACCCACCAGCAGGCCTTAGGGACCATTCTACTAGAGGGACTGCTGCCTCCCTGGTGGCTGCCAGGGAAGTCCATTTGCTTGAGAAATGTAAGGCTGCCACCTGGAAATCTGTCCATACATTCACTAAGCACTACAGCATGGATATTCAGGCTAGGAGTGATGCCAGGTTTGGCACAACAGTACTGCAGAGCCTATTCCCCAAATAGGTTCTGCGCTCACCTCCATAGGGTACTGCTTTGTAGTCTGTATATTGTCAGAATACAGCAAGACTTCATGTTGTTTGAAGAAAACATTACTTACCATAGTAATGTTGTTTCCTCTAATGGAGTCTTGCTGTATTCTGACCTCCCACCCTACCTCCCCTTCAGAACCTGGGGGAGGGTGGCTCTTCTGCAGCACCTATATAACTTAACCCAATAGTAGGTACTGGTTTTCTTTGGGCATTTATGACTTGAGTCTTCTACATGCCTTTTTGTCTTTTGCTTATGTTGCCCCCGTTGGGGACTCCCTGTTTAGGCTTAGTTTTTTTTTTGCCTATATTTATGTATCTAGTTTCACTTCATAGAATCTGATCAGGTACTAGAATGTACCGAGGACAGTGGTTTGAAAACTGAGCTCAAGGTCAACATTCTATGCATTTGCATAGAGTTATCTCTTTGTTCTCCAGGGCAGTTGAACCGATTGGTCTAACTGCATATTGTCAGAATACAGCAAGACTCCATTAGAAGAAACAACATTACTATGGTAAGTAATTTTTTCTTCTGGTATTAATCTAAACTTATTTAATAGAGTTCTTAAACATATCTGATCTAAGGTATAACTAAAGTTATGACCATGGTTTACAGTTTGAAAAGGTTTAGTAACTTTTCCTGTTTTTGCTTAGACAATTGGCATTTGTCTAGTCTAGATTGTATCTGATTGTCTATGCTAGCTAGGGAATCATTTGTCTAGATAAACTAGAAATTTATAAATGTTATTCTAATGGTTATTTGCATCAGGATCCTAGTGTGGACTCAGTGCAGACACCAGATATTTAGGCGAGGGAGAATGTAACCACCCCCCACAGGTAGGGCTTACCTTGGATTGCCTCCCGACTGCTCACTGCCACTTGTCCCAGTCCTGGATGCATGCCGTATTGCTCTTGCCAGCCTCCATGTGGTAATCCTGTGAAAGGGGACTATAGGATTTGTGGATCTCGACCACCAGTTTGGCGGTACTGCAGGGTGCCGTTCAGCCCTGCTCGAATGTGCGAGCTGCAGTGGTTGGCTCTTTCTTTTCATTAGCGCTGTGGTTCTTGGGGGGGTTCTTTGTGTGTGCTCTGGCCCCAAGGACTTCACAGACATGAGTGGAGTCTGGAGGCACATGGGGTCAAAATAAATAAAACTTTGTTTTACGTATTCTTAAACACTATTATAGTAAAAGAGCACTACAGCTCTAAAAGCAGCCCGAGGCTGCTATATGGTATGTACTGAAGCCCTGCCTGCCACCAAGGGGGGACAGCACTATGGCACTAGTGACAGGCAGGGGAAGCCCCTTCCCAGCCCTACTCTGTCACCAGAAACAAGGGCAGAGGGGCTGCTACCAGACACCGGGGGCAATGAATGTTGGAATTGTGTGGCTTGATTGCAGCACGAATTTAAAGTAGGGACTGTGTATAAACTGTGTCAGTAGCAACCATATTTGCTACCTTTGACCCCCTAAACACCAATCAGGATTCAAGGAGCCCAAGGACCTGCAGCTATGACTCCTGGGAAGGAGGAAAGGACAGTGCCCTTGGCACTCAAACAGCCTGCCAATCAGGCATCAAAGGGACTTAATGTTTATTAATTTTTAAGATGGATAGCTGTGTTCAATGAATGGGAAGCTGCCATGTTCCCCTGAGACCCTGGGACAGTTTCAGCTTGGGGCAGATCATGGCTGGGACTCCATGAGGCAAGAAGGGAGTTGTGAGTGAACCAGAGAGACTTTTGAAAAGTCAGTCCACTTCTGTTTCAGCTACCAAAAGACTTCATGAAGTTTTCTATTACATGGGAGTGCCAGAATCCTAGATCCAGAGTGGACAAGGCAGTTGCCATTTTGAGAATAGCCCCTAGCCATTACGGGGGCTGGGACTGTGTATCCAGAGCTTAAAATGGTTCCAGTGACCGAGAGCAGCAATGAGAGAAGCCTGCTGGGTTTTCTTGTGTGGGGAGCCAGAAAGTATTCAAGGTTGCCATCATAGAGTGTGGAGTTCTGCATAGAGACTATCTGCACTGTTTGCCAGAAAATGTGTTAAATCTGCCACGAGGCCATGCCTGCTGCCCACAGAAAGTGAGAGACTGTTTGCACCCATGTCTGGGAAGAAAATCTATACCATCCAGGACAGTCCAGGGAGTCAATCCAGTATTCTTATTGCTAGGCAGTACTGAACATTTACCCCTGAGAGCTAGAAGCCTTGACATGTGGGGTGAATGTGTTGTCCTGGTTCCCGAGACTAGCCTAATTCAGCATCTGGTGAGGAACAGTAGCAGGAGCCTGCAACCACCTAAAGGGGCCAAGCTGCCAGACTTCAGCATCAGCACTGCAACAGCCAGCATGACCATTCAAGGCCTTAGCTCCACTGAGACAACCTGCATCTGCTGAGTTTGCTCAGACCCTGTGCTGTGAACTCCAGAGCCATGAGTAAGTGCAGGGCCTGTCCTAATCAGAGGGAACCAAGCCAGTTAAGTCAAAGTTTTCTTGTTAAGATTAAGTGCACCAATGCCAGCCAACCAGCAGCAAAGTTTACATGCCTGCACGTTTCCTTGTCTGGGTACCCAGGCAGACTTTAGGGACACTGGTACCAGTGGGTGAGGAGGGCTCTTATTAATGTTGCTGTTGGGGGTGGGCACCATTTCTGTTGTTGTTTCTGGTAAATGAGTTTGTCAAATAATCCACTTGTTTATGTTTTTCTTCCCAAATCCCCCCTACCCTAAAAATAAAACTTTTATTGTTGTTAAAATTGTCTGTGGGTATTTTATTAGCAATAGCTATTAATTGCATGCTACTTACAGTATTAAGTGGGTATATGGTATTCTGTGTGTGGGGTGACTGGAAGGGGGAGGTGGGTAGGTACAGCATCGCAGGGGGCTATACCCTACAAACAACTGGCCCACTATATTGTACTCTGGATGGAGGCACCACGCTATTATTTATTTCTGTTTGGTAAAGAACCCCCACAGTCACCATCAGAACAGATTCCAGGCCCCTTAACCTGGTTGGACCCCAAGAGACAGAGGTAGTATCCCTCTGTTACAAGGCGCCCGGGTTACAGTGTTCACAGAGGAAAGAGAAAGGAAAGTGCCACAAAGTAACAGAAGCTTTGGAAAGAGGAAGGTAGACACTACAGTAGTCCATTTTTAGGGGTCGAGAGTCCTGAAGGTCGACAGAGCAGACCATTTGGGATGCATCCAGAGGTACTGCGGGAGCTCAGGGAAATACTGGCTGCACCTCTGACAGTTCTGTTTAACAGCTCACTAGAAACAGGAGTGGTTCCAGAGAACTGGAGAAGGGTGGATGTAGTCCCACCACACAAAAGTGGTAACAGAGAGGGGTCTCACAATTATAGGCTGCATGACATCGGTGATGGGAAAGTTAATACAGTCACTGCTGAAGGAAAGGATTGTGGAATATATTGAATCCAGTGGGTTGCAAGACCTGAGGCAGCATGGGTTTACAAAGGGGAGGTCATGCCAAAAGAATCTGATTGACGTCTTTGACTGCGTGACAAAGGAACTAAATCATGGTGGAACCGTGGACATGGCCTAACTAGATTTCAGTAAGGCATTTGACACTGTTCTACATAGGAGACTAGTAAGCAAGCTGGGTAGCTTAGGAGTGGGCCCACAGGTGGTAAACTGGATGTGAAATTGGTTAGGGGATAGGTGACAGAGGGTGGTGATAAATGGAGTTCACTCTGAGCAAGTGAGGGTGATCATTTGGGTACCTCAGGAATCAGTGTTGGAACTGGTCCTCTTTAATGTCTTTGTAAGTGACATTGCAGAGAACCTGGAAGAGTAGGTCTGCCTCTTTGTGTGTGACACCAAAATCTGCAAAAAGGTGGACACTCCCCCTGGGAGGTGGAAAGGATGAGCAGAGACCTGAGGAAACTAGGAAAGTGGTCAAGGTTATGGCACCTGGGTTTTAATGTAAAAAAATGCAGAATAATGCACTTAGGGCACAGAAACCCAGGGGCGGAATACAAAATGGGTGAAGCAGGAAAGAGACTGAAGGTAATCATATCGGATGACCTGAAGGTGGCCAGGCAATGTGACAAGGCAGTAGGGAGGGCTATGGGATGCTGGGGTGCATAGGGAGGGGTATCACTAGCAGAAAGAGGGAGGTAGTGTTGCCTCTGTATAGGTGGCTGATAAGACCCCACCTTGAGTTCTGTGTTCAGTTCTGGAGACCACAACTCTGGAAGGACACAGACAGAGTGGAGGCAGTCCAGAGGAGGTCAACCAAAATGGTGCATGGTCTGTATCAAAGACCCTATGAGGAGAGACTAAAGGACCTCAGTGTGTACACCCTAGAACAGAGGAGGGAGAGGGAGTATATGATGGACCTTTAAATACCTCACAGAGGTAAATAAGGTACAGGAGGGAAGTATTTTTCAGAAGAAATGGTGTTCAAGAAGAGTGGGACATGCTATGAAGCTGGAGTGGGGTAGATTAAGGAGAGATGTGAGAAAATACTTTTCACTGAAAGAGTGGTGGATTCCTGTAACAGCCTTTCAGTAGAGGTAGTGGGGGCAAAACAGTAGTGGGGTGTAAGAATGTATGGGATAAGCATAAGAGAATCATAGTGGAAAGCAAGGAGGAAGGAGAAAGAGCTGTAGCTTGGACATGGTCTGCAGTAATAGTGTAGTTAGGGAGAAATGGGCAGATTGAATGGGCCAAGCGGTCCGTATCTGCCATAAAATTCTATGTTTTGATGTTTCCACCCTGCAAAACCAGAAGAGTGTCATGATCAGTCTGGCTGATGATTGATCTGACTCTGTTGATGAGCCCCTTGCAGACTCCCCTGCACTGGACCGACAGTGACACACACCTTAAAACCCACTATCATACCAATATCTTCGCCCTTGCAGAAGCGCAAGGGCAAACATAAAAATCTTTGCAAACTGGCTCCACGATAGGTTTTATGTGAACTGTACTGTATAATATCTGTTACTTCTATTAGCAATGTTTCGTTAAAGGCTACTTCAGTAGGAAGCTGGTAAATTTCATATATTGGGCCCAATTCACAAAGCTGAAAATTTGACGCAAGGTGCCTGCATCAGTTGAATTTGATGCAAGTGGCATCTTAGGTCAAAAATTGCACCACCCATGATTCAGGAAGGCAGGCTGCAACAATGTCAGGTCAACTTGCGACAAACAGGACCTGTGCCAGCCCTGTGCCAGATCTAGAGGTATGCCACTGTGCTAGGGTGCTTGCAGCAAACACAGGCTGCAGTATCCCCTTCAGAGGGATTCAGTAAACTCCCCACAAGGTGCACAGGCCATGACAGTTAGACTAGCCTGGGGTTGGTCTAATGGCTGATATGCCACACCCAGAGCCTTTGTTGTGTTAGGGGGGAACCTGTGCCACTGCCCACCCACAGTATCCCATAGCTCCATAGCACCTGGAGACATCTGTGGTGCGATGCCCACAGGGCCATCCCCTTATGGTGCTTGGCATGTGGCTCCCCTGCCAAGAAACCACTGGCACAGTAGTGGCCTTGCTGTGTCTCCATTGGGGAACTGTTGCCACCCTCCACCACCCATCTGTCCCCTACCTGCCCTACTCAGCCCATGGTGCTGCCCATACAACTGCACCAGCCTATAGGCAGCTCTTCAGCACTGGGTGCCAATGCTGCCCAACCTTGTCACAGCTTGCGGCAAACCTCTCCCATGTACTTTACCTTTGGCACACTGCAACATGTGCCACAAGCTGTGGGAGTTTGCTTCTGGGACGCCTCCTAGTAGTGAACCAGGTGCAGGGTCCCTGGTGCACTGCTGATCAGCACAAGCTGCCATTTGCCACAGCTTGCACCATTTTAACCAGGGCTTTTTGAATCGGGCCTATAGACTTTAATTGTTCCACTAAAAATCTCTTTACAAAATTTGGTCTTTAGCTCTATTCCTTAAGTCTGTATTGAGTACATTTTATTTTTTCCCTTTCCTCCTGTAGCTCTGACTGAACGTCTGTCAGTGTTTCATTCAATCTGGCTTTCTTGGGTCAATTAACAATCCTCATAGAAATCTAGATAGTCTCTTGTCTGGTTATGTTGTTTTCTGTCATTTGTAATAAAAGGCCCTTTGCTTGTGGGTTAAAGAAGGAACAGATTTGCTTTGAGCTGTTGGCAGCTCCTGGCACAGTGCCAGTATCCAGCTGTGACACAGAAAACAGTCCTTTAGGATTTTAAGGATCATGAAAGTTTTTATTTTTTAAACATTGCTTAAATTTAGGCTCTTTCAGATGATTTAACAAGTGTCTAGCAAAGTTTCATCCATATGCAGTATACTGTATTAACATTTTATACCCTTAATCTTATTACAGACATTGCTCCAATTAAACTCTAATCTTCCTGTGGGAAGTGGAAATAGAATACACATTTAATTTATTTATTTATTTAGATTTTGATAACCAGGTAAGCTCACTGAGACCAGAGGTCCCTTTTTCAGGAGCGACGCGGATTAGTTACAGACAATAATAACATATATTGGCAGGAGTACACAGTAGTACATACATTGGTAGGAGTACACACTAGCTGGAGCATACATCGGTTAGGGTATAGAGTACATTACAGAGCATGTCTGTTACATACACATAATAACATAGCAAATTAAATCAGACATATGACATCTTAACCAACAATGCTTTAGAGGAGAGATGGTAACAGCAATATGCAGGATATATTGCCACCCCATAGGCTGACTGCCATGGGACATGTATATTTCAGCCACCAGGACTAAAAAGAGCCAGAAATAGCAGAAACTCAACCAGTTTGCTTAAAAAGCGATGACTAAGTGCACCTTATATCGATATTACACTGCTACATTTTATGGAACCCTGTGACGTTATGCAGGTAGAAGCTGTGCCTAACTAGAGATCTTCTTCAAGGACATCTCTTTCATCAGGCCACACCTTTGGAACACATAGCCATTAGGCAGTAGGTCCACATGGAAGCTTTTCAAGCAGTGCCACCAGGGGTCACCCACGACAACATCAGGCATCAGCATCCCTGTAAGGCAGCCTTCCTCTTGTCAGTTCTTTTCCTGCCATCATGCCTGCTCGTTGAAGGCCATGCAGAAATACTGTTAGTTACCATGCTGCTTTCTTTTCTTTTTAGCCACTGTGCTCACTTTTTCAGTGATTAGTCATGCTGTGTATGTTGTCTTAGTCAATGCTCTATATGTTGGCGAAGGAGCCATTATTATGAGTGTGGAAATAAAATATACACTGGCGACTTGCATGCTGTCTGTGTTTGTTGCTTAAGCCCGACCATGACATAAGCACCTGCCAAATTTGTAAGTGCTTTGGCCCTGCAACCCAGCGATGCCAAAGCACACCTTAGAAAAGTTTGTATTAAAGAAACAACTTGCCAACATGGAGAAGCAGCAACCAGAACAAGCTGCTTCAAAGCAGTCTCAGGAGATGTCAGTGTCACCAGCCTCCTTGATAGCTTCAAAGTTATCTAAATCCAAAGGTATTTCCAGCCACAAGCATAAGCATAGGGACAAGGACAGATTATCCCCACTCCACTCCAGGTCTTCTCACAGACCAGTTACAGGTATGGTCTCTGTGCTGCCATTAACTGTTCTGGCAGTGACGCTTTAAGGTCCCCCCCCCCCCCATCGACCTCCCATATTGTTTGGGGTTAGGCATAGATAACAGAAACCAAAGTTCCAAGCACACAAGGTTAGGCATAGATGCTATTGGCTTGATGACCTCAAGTATGCCATTGATGTCAGTGGTTTCACACTTGTTGCCGACTTCTGACATCATGCCCCTATGTCAACCGGCACCAATATTCAAGTGTCTCTCATCACATTCGCCAAGATGATCCACTGACTTCTGTCTGGCCTATCTAGTGCTGTCCCACAGTCAGTGTAGATGCCAACACCTCTCTCCTCAACAATGCCAGGCCCCTCTGTGCCACAGCAACCTCCTTCACAGTAGCCGCCATTGTCACTGGTCTGCCCCCTTCTGCCTGCCAACACACTCGATGCCTATGATATAATCCAGACCTTATCACGCAAAAGAGGAGGACCTTGAGGAGCCAGCTGAGCTACCCTATGAACAGGGTACCAATTCTACCATCTTGACCTATAGTGAGGACTCTGTTATTAACACTCCCAAGTCACCTCCAGAAGATCCTTCTTTTCTTTCCATGATGCAGCAACTGGACTGGTCCTCTTTAATGTTTTTATAGGTGACATTGCAGAGGGACTGGATGGGAAAGTATGCCTCTTTGCAGATGACACAAAGATCTGCAACAAAGTTGATGCACAAGGTGGGGTGGAAAGGATGAGAAGGGACTTGGCAAGGTTGTAGGAATGGTCAAACGTATGGCAGCTTAGATTCAGTGCAAAGTGCAAAGTAATTTATTTATTTATTGAATTTTGATGACCGGGTAGGCCCGCTGGGCCCCTAAAGGTCCCTTTTTCAGGGGCGACCCGGGTGAAACAACAAACATACAGGTAACAGATCAGTACAGTCAGGAGATTGAGTGGTTTTTAACAGTAAGAATACATATGTTTACGGGCAGCAGGTAGTGGAAGACATGCAGGCTGTAAGGACATAGAATTTATAAATAATGAGACCATTAAACATTAAACATAAAGTAATGCACCTAGGAAACAAAAACCCAGGGGAAGAGTACACAATGTGAGGGAGGAACTAACAACAACAAAAATGGAAAGGGACCTGGGGGTAGTCATATCATATGACTTAAAGGTAGGCAAGTAATGTGAGAAGGCAGTAAGGTGAGCTGGGGGGATACTGGGATGCATTGGGAGAGGCATCACCAGTAGAAAATAGGAAGTTGTTTTCCCTCTGAACAGACAGTTGGTGAGACCCCATCTGGAATACTGTGTGCAGTTTTGGAGACCCCATCTCTACAAGGACATATACAGGATGGAGGCAGTTCAGAGGAAGGCAACTAAAATGGTGCAGGGTCTGCACCAGAAGCCATACGAAGAGAGACTAAAGGAGCTTAATATGTATACCAGCAAGGAAAGGAGGGAGAGGGGGACATGACAGAAACATTTAAGTACCTCAAGGGAATCAACAAAGTCCAAGAGGATAGCATGTTTCAGAAAGAGATGTGCAAAAACAAGGGGACACAATTTGAAGATGGGGGTTGGGGGATGGCCCAGGGGCAATGTGAGGAAGTATTTTTTCACAGAGAAAGTAGTGGATGCATGGAATGGCCTTTCTAAGGAGGTCATGGGGTTCATAAACAGTGGGAATTCAAGAATGCATGGGACAGACATAAAACAATTCTAGTGGGGGAATAGGAGGAAGTAGGCTGTTGGTTAACTATGATCTGCAGCTTATCCAATAGGTAGGGAAATGGGCAGACTGGGTGGGCCAAGTGGTCATTATCTGCCATCAAAGTCTATGTTTCTATGTTTCCAGGCTGCTATGGGTTTGCCCTTAGAGGAACAGGATATCACCAAAAAGAATTTACTAGATTTATGAAGCTTTCTGAATCTCCCAACTATAGTTGTGCCTCCTCTTTAGCAGCTTTAGAGGATGCTTGGCACAGGCCCAGTAACATCCCTGCAGTCCCTAGAAAGGCAGATAAACTGTATCTTACCCCATCAGGCAAACAATTTTATGCCACACAGACCGAGGCAGACTTAGTAGTTACTACTATGGCTCATGACAGGTCAAGGGCACCCAAATACCTTTGCTCCCTCCTCCTGACAAAGATTCTCAGAACCTGGATGTCTTAGACAAATGTACATATGCCTCAGCATCTTTGGGCCTATGCATTGCAAACTACCAGGCCCATATGATGAAATATCGAAATATTACAGGAACAGTGATTAGTGTCAGCAAACTATACACAACTTATATACTAAATGAAACTGAGCTGTATGTTTGAGGCTTGAGACAGAGTGATTAGATTCGGGCTGATTGTGACAGATGTTTGTTCATCTCAAAGCGGGGCTGGAGGTGTAGTACTGAACTAGTGCTGAACTACAAGACGGAAGCAACATCATATTCCCTGAATAGGTTTTCTGGCGTAGTCAGTTCTAACAATGTTTTTTATTTTATTTTCTTCATTGGGGACCCAGGGCTTATCTCTGGAGAACCCACTCAACAACTGCCTCTACTCCTGCCTGAAACCTCCTTTCCTGGTCTCCACCCAGCTCCTTGGTTTGTCCAGCCCCCTGGATCACCCACTGGGGGAGGGCCCCCGGATCACCCCCTTGGGAGGGCCCGCCCACCCTTGGCAGCCTATCTGAGATTAGAGGGACAGCCAAGGAGTCTGGAGAGTGGGAGATCCAGGGAGGCAAGTCTGGCAATGGGATGTGGGCAGGTCACTGGGGCCCCCTTCGCCTTCACTAGGTAACCAGGGCTTTTCTGCAAGTTACTCCCCTCTGGAGCATGGACGTGCAATGACGGCAGTGCACCTAATGTGCAGCCGTCTGCCACTACTCCACCCCTGACATTGCGTCAAGCATTTTCTACCTGTAGGGTCCCTGGTCTCCACCAGGGGCCACTACGGATCATGGCTTACCCCAGAACCAACCCCAGGAGGGGAGAGCAGTCCTCCAGAAGCTCAATCCCCTCCCTCCCCTACTGACCCCAATGACCTGAGTCCATTTCCGAACCTGGGTCACCAGTGTGGCGCAAAGTGTGGCATCCAGCTCCTCAACCCTCAGTGCCATCAGGTCAGCTTCTAACAATCTTATTTTTATTGTTCCAAAAACACTGTTGTACTGCACTGATTTAGAGCTTTAAACTAGTACACATTTTTTAACAAAGTTACAGTATTTTAAACAGCTTGGAGCCACACAGGAGTGGTCACGTGACCATGCTCTACTCTTGGTGGGACCTGATAAAGTCCACTCGCTCAGCAAGTGGTCTGATTAGAGGAACAGTGATTAGCTGTCGGCAAACTATACAACATTTGATATACTAAATGAAACTGAACTGTATGTTTGAGGCTTGAGACAGAGTGATCAGATTCAGGGCTGCTTGTGACGGATGTTTGTTTGTCTCAAAGTGGGGGTTAGGAGTTGTAGTTCCAAACTAGTGTTTTACTATAAGATGGGAGCAACACCACATTCCCTGAATAGGGTTTCTGGTGGCAGTCAGTCCTAACAATCTTATTTTTATTGTACCAAAAACACTGTTGTACTGCACTGATTTAGAGTCTAAAGATAGTACACATTTTTTAACAAAGTTACAGTATTTTAAACAGCTTGCGGGCTGCACAGGACTGGTAATGTGACCGTGCTCTAATTCCTGGTGGAACATGATAAAAAGTCAGCTCACACAGTAAGCAGGGTGAGCTCGTGGAGACGTGCATAGAGACACGCATGTCTGCATGTGTCTGCCATATCCGCCATGGACATTGGGGTCTTGGGCCTATCCATTATATAGGACACACCACAGTAAGTGTAAAATAAACTCTGGTACCTGAATAAATATTAAGAGGAAAAGAAAGTCACAGTGGCAGACCCAAATGAACATTTATTAGATATATTATGTAGCACAGGTTCAGTAGTTAAATGTCATTGCTGCAAAATGTATGTGGCAGAGGAAATGGATACAGGGTAGACAAATCTCACATGTACCAAATGTAGGGAGCTCCACAATGAAAAACTGAACTAATGGTGATAAACAAAGGTACTGGATGGCACTGGCATACCAAATAAAGTTCAAATGGAGAAAAGGAAATTGGTTGGGTAAGGGACTATGACAGTAACCACAAACGAAAGTCAGGTATTACAGGAGGAGGATGAAGATTTATGGGATATGGTAAACAAAATAAACAGCCAAAAAATGAAGAACGGCACTGGGAAATACATCGAATATTGAAACTGAGTCCAGAAACAGATTCTCTGTTCTAGCAGATCAAATAGAAAGTACAACACATGACAGTGAAAATATTAACCTGCTGGAGAAGGTCCAGAAGAGGGCTGCAAAGATGATAGCCGGTCAGCAGGGTAAGACATATGAGGAGAGGTTGAAGGCACTGAACATGTACTCCTGGGGTGGGGGGGGAGAGAGGGGAGAGAGAGAGAGAGAGAGAGAGAGAGAGAGAGAGAGAGAGAGAGAGGGAGAGGGGGAGAGACAGAAAGAATGAGAGAACAAGAATGAACATGATTGGGACCTTCAAGTACTTGAAAGGGATAAGTAAGGTTGATAAGATGAGTCTCTTTAAGCTGAGTGGCAACCATAACACGAGGGGGCACAGTATTAAGCTGGAGGGTGGGAGGTTTAGGAGGGAGGTCAGGAAGCACTCTTCACAGAGAGGGAGTTGAACACTTGGAATGCACCGGCCAATGCACTGCCGGTAATTTTGTTGAAGACAGTGGGCAGCTTTAAGAGAGGCTGGGACAGGCATAGGGGAGGGTAAGAGTCATGGGTAGGGAGGATGGGAGGAGTGGGGAGGGAGAGCAGGGACATTAGCTCAAGCTATGGACCCTGCAATACATGTAACTTGATAGACCAAATGGCCTTCTTCTGCTGGCTTCTTCGTATGTATGGACACAACTTCTAACATAGAAAACAAGCAGCAAGATGTTACAAACAAGTTAGAATTAGAATAGGAGATTCCACAGTATGTTACGGGGCTGTGGCACTTGGATCTGCAAATCTGATAAGGAAAACAAAGAAGTCTGTAGCCTCTCAGGAGCTAGAATAAGAAATATAAAAGACATCCTACAAATCAAATAAGTTACAAAACAGTAGTGGTACACGTAGGGACAAATAGCCTGGGAAAAGAGAATGAAAGATATAGCACAAAACTTAATGAATGTGAGAAAACTTATCAAGGATACTGGGGCTAGAGCAGTTATCTCAGAAATTTTACCTTTACAGAAATGTCACCCAGAGAAAAATAAAACTATACAGAGAATCAATGCAAGACTGGAATATAGAGCAAGACTGGAAAGAATAGAATATATTGAGAGAAAGGGTCATTTGTACTCAAGTGATGGCCTACATTTAAACAAAATGGGAAAGAGCATATTAAGCAGATCTATTATGGTTGCACTCAATATGACAAAAACAGGAACATATTTAAACTAAATACTTGGGGGAATAAAATCAGGACAGGACAAAATAAAAACTCTACTAGTAAATGCAAGGAACTTAGCTGGCAAATTAGAAGAATTAGGACACTCACTAGCATCAGAGGGTATCCATTTATGTGGAGTAACAGAGACATGGTATAGGGAAGTAAACTGAAGCATGGACATCCCTGGTTACTAATTATATAACATTCATAGGAAACACAAACAGGGAGGGAGAGCAGCCCTATATGTATCAAATGAACTAGAGTCCTATGAAGCTGGACATAAAAGCAATATCGAAGAAAATATAGAACAAGTGTGGGTTAATATGGTCCTTAAGTATAGTAAGAAAATCTGCATTTGTGTTGCCTATAGGGCACCAGCTCTGTCTACAGAGGAAAATGACAGATTCTATGACCACCTTGATAATATCGAACTGAGGAATTACGTAATAACGCATTCTGGGGTGGGTTGAAGCACGAGGCTAAGCTGAGTGCTTCCACCACCCCAGGAGTGCCTTTATTACTCGATAACACAACCCTGGAGTGCCTTATTGCTATTACACAATGGCTCGATGTTATACAAAATAAAAAAAAATAATTAAAAATGTTTTTAGTAGATTTTTAGTGAGTTTCTTAAAGAAGAGGAAAAAAAGACTTTATGAATACAGCCAGCAAAGCTAATGCTAATCAATGACAGTGACGTTATACTGTAATATCATCACTGTCTCAGGCACACACTGACCAATCAGAATCCAGGATTCTTTCTTGCCATTGTATAATGACTAATACAGATAGCAGCATTCTACACTGTAAGGTAAGAGAACCTTTAGGAAACAGCTACCATAATATGGTTGAATTTTCAATAAAAATAAATTGGAAGCCCCTAGTAGAACAAGCAAAGGTAAAACATTATAACTTAGCAGACTACTCTAAATTGAAGCAATGTATCAAAAACTGGGATCGTAAGGAGGAGTTTAAAAATCAAACTATAGAAGCAAAATGGCAAAAATTGATTAGTATTCTACAGCACTTTACAAGAATTCATATACCAGAAAGATCGAAATGCAATAAAAAGGGAAACATTCCAAATTGGTTCAATAATAAAATTAAACAACATATAAGAGCACGAAAAAAGGTGTAATTTAAGTATAAAAATAATCCTACTCAAAGTAACCATGCTGCTTATAAAGCCAAAGTAAAGGCCTGTAAAAAAGAAGTTAGATCTAGCAAAAGAAATTATGAACATACTGTAAACTACTGTAGCATTCAACAAAAAAGGCCTCCTATAGCTATATAAATAGTAAATGAAGGGGGTAATCAAACCTAGAGCCTCTAGAAGCAGATGGGCAGCTTATTAAGGATGAAAATGGTATAGCCGAGGTTTTCAATGACTACTTTAACAGTATTTATAAACCAAAAGAACCTTTCTCACTTGAGTTATTGGAGAAATTACAGAGAGACCATACCAACAAAGAATACAGCATTACTGAGGAAGATGTTAAAAGCAGTCTGAAAAGACTAGAGGCATATAAATCACTGGGTCCGGATGACCTTCATCCAGCATTAGTAAAACATCTAGCAGATGTCTTGGCTGCACCGTTGGCAGACATCCTAAATTCCTTCCTATCCCTTGGAATTGTTGTGTCATCTCGGAAAAACGCAAATATCATTCCCTTGCACAAAAAAGGCTCAAAAAATAACTGCACAAACTTTAGGCCAATAAGTTTTAACTTCCATGGTAGAAAATTAATGGAGGGTTTAATAAAAGAGATTATTTGTGAACACATAACTAGAAAGGGGTTAGTGGATGTGTTTCAGCATCGGTTCCAAGAAGGATGGTCCTGTCAAACAAACTTTATACAGTTTTTCGACCCTGTATCTAGTGCTCTTGATGTGGGTCTGCCAGTAGATGTCTTATACCTTGATTTCTCCAAGGCATTTGACACCTTGCCCACAACCAGCTGATTGAGAGACTACATGACATTGGATTGGAAATAAATTTAATAAACTGGATTAATTCATGGCTAGAAGGAAGGAAACAAAGGGTGTGCATCATAGGCCACTACTCGAAGTTGGCAGATGTGACCAGTGGCATTCCGCTCGGTATTGGGACCCAACTTATTTAGTATTTATGTTGTACCCATCCAAATGAGTTCTAGCACCTGGATCACAAAATTTGCTGAAAATATAAAAATAGCCAGTATTGTAAATGATGAAAAATCGATTGAAAATCTGCAAACAGAGATCAACAAGATAGGTGATTGGGTTCTTAAAAACAAATTATCATTAAATATAGCAAAATGTTAAATCATGCATATGGGTTAAAAACAGATGTGCATCATACGCTATATGGGGAAGAGATTAAAGTATCAGTACAAGAAAGAGACTTAGGGATCATAGTGTCTACAGATCTGTCTCACACAGAACAATGTAAGATAGTAGCTAGTAAAGCTTAATCGAATCATGGATGCATATTAGCAAATATTACAAGTCATGAAGGGATGTGATTCGGCCATTGTATACATCCCTGGTAAGGCCACATAGCACTGTGTTCAGTTCTGGGGCCCCACAAAAGGGAGATATAAATATGCTGGAGAGGATACAGAGAAGGCAATAAAAGCATTAAACAATGAAAGGAAGTATATGAAGGTAGGTTAAAAACTCTGAAACTTTTCATCCTGAAATACAGGAGACTTAGGGTGATTTGTGCATGGTATATAAAGCACATTGAAAACCAGAGCTATGGGAATACATGGGTTTAGCTATCAACAATATGCATAGTAATAGATATCATGATATGCAACTGAAAGGAGAATTATTTAAGACAAATCTTAGAAAAGGCTGGATAAATCAAAGAGTGGTGGAAAATTGGAATAGACTTCTGAGAGAGGTGGTGACAAGCCCAACATTTGAGATATTTAAGTCATTTCTTGGACGACTATATGGGAGAACTAGAAATTTGCCATTTAAGGCAGAAAGGATAAGGAGCTAATGACTAGTCTCAACTTGCAGGTTGCAAAAATATTTATTTATTTTAGTTTTTGGTAACCGGTAGGCCACTAGGCACAAGTGCCTGTTTTTAGGGGTGACCTGGGAGCACTGGGTGGTTAAGTAACTTGCTCAGAGTCGCACAGTATGCATGTGGAGGTTGTGGGAATCAAACCCAGGTCTGCTGGATGTACCAAGCTCATTCACAGCTTGTTACTCTAACTTCTAGGCTATACTGCTAGCCTAAGAAGCCATAGTGAACAGTTATGGCTAACCTACCCCCCAAAAAATCCAAGAAAATTCTTTTATAAACAAAGAATCAGAACAGATTACCAGCTACTGTAGTTGAGATGGATACCTTTGAGATATTTAAGAAAAGATTAGATAGTGTCCTCTTGGGTCTATAAAATGGACCTATATATCCTAATGGGGAGACAGGCTATGTGGACCAAAAGCCTTCTACCTGTCTGATACACGTAGTATGATACCTAGTATAATTGGGCACGTCATTATGACTCATGACTGCTGACTCGTATCAGTGTATGATTCTATGAACTCTCCATTGTAAGGCCAAAACTACTGTCCAGGTGTTGTCTGACAGTGGAATGAAGCAAGAATTACTTAAACTTCACACTACATGAACTGACGTGAGAAAATATCTCCTTGAGCAGCTTATGATATCCCGGATGCCTCTGCCAGGGCAGCTGCTTCATGGATCTGCTTTAGAAGATACTCATGGGAGTGGCAGGTTTTGCCTCTGATGTCAGCAGGCTATACTAAATGCTTCTTTTAAGGGCTCTAAACTTTTTGGCCCTGATATGCAGGATACTTTCAGGGATCTAAAAGATCTTCCTGGAAATAAAGTCTCCACCACTCATTCACACTAGTGGGACTACACCAGAGGCTCTAGGATTGAGCGGAAGCCAAAACTCTTCAGGAGGGCCGGCACCGGAGTAGGACTGTGCATGCGAAGTGCCGCAAGACGTGCTATAGGCTATCTCAGTGTCGACCCTCCAACCTCCTCAATTTCTTTTTTCCCCACCATCGAGTGCACTTCAGTGACAACATCACTCACCCACCAGGAGTCAAATCTTCACATCTATATGACAGCAGCATAGTTGTTCAGCATTTGATTAGTTTTATTTAGTTGTTTATTTAAAAAAAAACCTTTTTCAATGAAGAACAGAGAAGTCTTCTTCAGCCTGCCTTCGACGGAGTCGACCATGGACAGGGCCAGTGATGGTAGGGAGACTACACTTGAAAGCTGTTTCAGCAGCAGGGCTGAGTCCGGTCTGCTTCCCTCTATGGAGGGGGGGTCTGACTACGAGCAGTCCAGTGCTCGGGAGGAAAAGCGGTCCTCCCGAAAGCACAAAAAGAAGCGGGCCCTTTCCCGATCGACATAGGATATCCGGCACTGCTTGGCCTTGAGTTCTTCTTTGTCCCACCAGTCAAAAAAGAAATGGTACCACTCGAGGTCGCCCTCTGGTACGTCGGTAGCGGCGGACAGGAGGCCGACACCATATTGCTAGCTACCAGGGCTATTTCTCTCAATATGAGTATACCCTCTGGCACTCACTAAAAGCCACTGTGGAGGCTCTTCCAGAGTTGGATGTTAGTTCAGAGCATCTTCAGACCATTATTAGAGGCATTGCGTCCAATAATCAGCAACTTAAGGCTGCTATGGACGTCTTTGACACTGCTTTGAGAGCTGCAGCAGCTGGAATATGCACCAGCGTCACTATGGTTACAGACTTCGGGGTTCACAAATGATGCTCAACAGAGAGTCATGAATTTTTCTTCTGATGGCGTTTATCTCTTTGGCCCATAAGTGAAGCAGACACTAGAGGCCACCGAGAAAACTAGGACTGCTAATAAGATACCAGGCCGGCCTCTGCTGCCCTTCATGGGGCGGACATCGCCGCAGTTTCATAACTGTCAGTCCTTTTATGGCAAGGCCAAGGGCCTTCAACAAGAACCAAGCCCCAGCTGCAAAACAAAGCACAGCAGAAGGCACAGGGCCAAAGGCGCCTAGTGCCACCCTCTGAAAACTTGGCCCATGCCCCACCTCAGCAGCCCAAGGGGGACTTTTCTTCGGCAGTAGGTGGCCATCTGACTCAGTTTTTCAACCAGTGGAAGTCAGTCACCATGGACCAATGGGTCCTCAGGATAATTTGTGAGGGTTACTCTTTAAATTCTTTGGCTATCCCTCTGGATCATCCATCCAAATGACAGCCCAAACTGTCTATCACTCTGTCAGACCTCCTCGCTTCCAAGATTCAGGGCCATCTGAACAACAGGGCAGCAGAAGTGGTTCCACAAGCAGAATGGGGTGCAGGTTTCTACTCCCACTACTTTCTAGTTCCAAAGAAAATAGGCAGTATGTGCCCTATTCTAGACCTAAGGAAGTTAAACAAATTCCTCTTCAAAGAGAAATTCAAGATGATATCGCTCGGTATGCTCCTACCTCTGATTCATCAAGACGATTGGCTGGCTTCTGTAGACATGCAGGAAACCTACCAACATGTCCTTGTGCACCTAAGCCACCACAAGTATCTCTACTTTGTGGCTCTGGGCCAGCACAACCAATTCAGGAGGCCTGCCCTTTGGGCTGTTCTTGGCGCCTCAAGTCTTTACAAAGTGCTTTGCAGTACTCGCAGCGCATCTCAAGAAACTCAGAATTCAAGTATTCCTGTATTTGGACGATTGACTCCTAGTAAGTTCCTCCAGATAAGGGATGCAGGAAGCAGTGGCCACGGCTTCCAAGTTCCTCACATCCGTGGAAGTTCTTTTGAATCTGGAAAAATCGCAGCTGCAGCCCTCCCAACAACTCCTCTTCATAGGAACTCTCCTAGACACCTCCAGGGCAAGAACCTTCCTGGTGGAAGACAGGAGAAACGAAATCCTCCAGATGGCTCACTTCATCAAGGAGAATGGCTCAGTTCGAGCTCTCTTGATGCAATGAATGCTGGGTCTCACAGTGTCATCGATGTTCATGGTGCCTCTGGCTCATCTGCACGAGAACCACACAGTGGACACTCAGTACTCAGTGGTCCCTGACCACACATCCACAGTCCTTTCACATTAAGGTGACAGAACCCCTAACGAGGTCACTCATCTGGTGGACTCGGGAGGACAACCTTCTTCAAGGCTTTCCCTTTGCCCACTGGAGGCACAGATCACCATCACCACAGATGCATCTCTGATCAGCTGGGGAGCTCACTGTCAGGATCTCCACACCCAGGGTCTGTGGAGTGAAGATGAGTCTCAACTACACATAAACATCCTGAAAATGAGAGCTGTCCTGTACGCAGTCCGAGCCCTGAAGGATATCCTCTGTACGAAGTAATTCTCCTTCAAATGGACAACAAGGCAGTGATGTATTACATCAACAAGCAGGGTGCAGCACACTCTTACCCTCTGTGCAGGGAAGTGCTGAGAGTATGGGAATAGTGCCTACAGCATGAAGCCCTGATCCAGGCAGTCTACCTGCCAGGAATCCAGAATGATCTGGCAGCTTGCCTCAGCAGAACGGAGGTGGAGCCACACAAGTGGTCTCTCAACTCAAACGTCATGCAGCCACTCTTCGAAGAGTGGTGCACTCTGGACCTGGACCTTTTTGCACCCCCACTCAATGCAAAACTGCCTCTATTCTGCTCCAGAAATCCAGAACCTGGCGTCTTCTGTCAGGATGCATTCAGACTGCAGTGGACAAAACACTTTCTCTGTGCATTTCCTCCTCTTCCCTCAATTCATAGGGTGCTGCTCAAGCTGGAGGCACGGGGGGAAGGGGGAAGAATGATTCTCATCGCCCTATACTGGCCTCGTCAGATTTGGTTTCCGTTAATTAACAGTTTATCAGAAATTCCACTGAGACAACTACCACTTCAAATGGACCTTCTGACCCAAGGCCCAGTGGTCCATCCCAATCTGAGGTCCCTTCATCGCTATGTCTGGCACCTGAGGAGATAGAATAGGTAGATTTAACTTCTCCAGTAAAGTCTCAGAGATTTTCCTAGCAGCGCAAACCTTCTACTAGGAAAACTTACATGGCAAAGTAGAAATACCTCCATCTGGTGTGCAAAGTCCTCCCATGACCCCATTTCTTGCTCACCAAACAAAATATTAGAGTACCTTCTAGACCTGTCAAATGCAGGGCTACAATACTCGATGATGAAGGTACACCTCATGCCATTTCAGCTACCACGAGCCTATCCAGAATACGTCAGTGGCTCAGCTGCCCTTGGTTAAGAGGTTCCTTAAGGGTATCTTCCACACTAGGCCACCAGTCAGGAGACTAGTAGCCACTTGGGATATCAACCTTGTGCTAGACATGCTCACTCACAAACCTTTCGAGCCTCTAGAAGTTCCTGACTTGGAAGGCTGCCTTCCTTGTAGCCATTATTTCCACTCGCAGTGTCCAAAATACATGCCCTGGTCACAGACCCTCCATATAGAGTATTTCACAAGGACAAGGTGGTTCTCAGAACTCACCCTAAATTTCTTCCAAAAGTAGTCTCGGAATTCCACCTGAACCAGCCCTTGGTCCTTCTGACCTACTTTGTGAACTTTCAGAATGAAGGCGAACGTATCCTACATTCTCTGGATGTAAAAAGAGTTTTGCAGTTTTACATCAACAAAACGAAAGGGATCCACAAATCCAAGCAACTCTTTGCCTCATTCAGCATGGCCCTGCTGGGTCAACCTGTTGCCATCAGGTGTATTTCGGCATGGCTGGTAGCATGTCTCCGCCATTGCTATTCGATGGCACAGGTCAAGCTGGAAGGCAGGATGTTCACCCACTCTACCAGAGCAGTCGCGGCATCTCTGGCAGAAATACAGAGCGTGCCCATTGCAGACATCTGCAATGCAGCTACATGGAGCTCTGTGCACACCTTTGTGAAGCACTGTGCTTTGGATATCTATGCCAGACAGCATCCATCCTTTGGCAAGACAATCCTTAATAGACTTTTTATCTGAGTGAGCTCCTTTCTCTCCTGCCACCCTTCTCAGGGGATTATTTTGGCTTGGTACTCTGCCACTAGTGTGAATGAGTGGTGGAGACTTTATGTCCAGGAATGTATGTGAATCGTGCACCTACCATAATTCTTGATCTTCTTGGACTAAGTCTCCACCACTCATTCACATGCCCACCCACCATCCCCTGAGCTCACTTGTCTTGTTTTTGATCTTCACCCTCGTTGACTGGGCTATGAAGACATTGTTGTATTGATCCTTCTTACACGGGTCATATGGACTATCTTATGTCTGACATAGGTTAGTTTTACTAGGTTAGTTTATGCTGCACCTCTTCGGTAAAAAGGTACTGAGGCGGTTGGAGGGTCAATGCCGAGATAGCCTATACAGCGTGAGCCAGTCTCGTGGCACCCACACATATGCGGTCCTACCCTGGCGCCAGCCCTCTTGAAAATTGTTGTTTCCCACTCAGTCCGAGCACCTCTGGCGTAGTCCCACTAGAGTAAATGAGTGGTGGAGACTTTGTCCAAGAAGATCAAGAATTACGGTAGGTACATAATTTACATTTTCAGGTAGAACCTTAAAATCTGTTCACTTCCTCTACCACACCCAGCTCAGGGGTTGGTTTTGGGGTTCCTACCATCTTGCAGGAGTCAGAGGACAACATCCCCCTTCCAGGCAACAAGGTATAGGAAAAGGAGCAGCATTACCAACTTCAGTCCACACTCCAGGTGCTCACTCCAATGCCCCTAGAGGTGGTGGAGCAGGAGGAGCATCCCCCACTGTTACAGTCTGACTCCAGTCCTTCCCCAATCACTTTTACCTCCAGGAGAGGCTGTAGGGGGTTGTAACTCCCTCCACCTATCCCAATGGAAGGAGATCACCTCAAATGCATGGGATCTAGAAATTATGACAAGGACCATATTCTGGAATTCTTTAATAGTCCTTCAGACCATCCACCTCTTCAGACAAATTACTCAGCAAAACATCTTGCTTTGTTACTGGAAGATGTTCGATCCTCCTCCACCCATTGCTTTCTGCCGAGAGATAGGACTCAAACCAGTTTATGACAGTACTGGCAAGTCCACAATATTCTAAGGTGATCCAAAAGCACAATGTGGTCCACGGTGTCAGATGCTGAAGAGAGATTGAGGCAATGAGAAATTGACTGGTCCCTCTATCTCTTGCCCTAAGGAGGTCATTTTGAAGGGGCCTCACCTGTGCCTCCTTCAAGGCATCAGGAAAGGCCCCATTCAAGAGCGAACACTGGATTATCCTGGCGAACACTGGACCAGTGACCTCAGCGCATCCCACTAGGAGAGGGGTCAGGGTTGTGTTCAGTTCACTGTCTGTAGAGAGGGATAACAACGTCCTGTTTTCTACTAGTGATGCCTCTCCCTATACATCCTAGTATCCCCTCAGCCCTCCTTACTGCCTTCTCACATTGCTTACCTACCTTAAGGTCATCTGATATGACTACCTCCAGGTCCCTTTCCATTTGCGTAGTTGTTAGTACCTCCCCCCCATTGTGTACTCTTCCCCTGGGTTTTTGTTTCCCAGGTACATTACTTTGCATTTTTTTGCATTGAATCTAAGCTGCTATATTTTTGACCATTCCTCCAATCTTGCCAAGTCCCTTCTCATCCTTTGCACCCCTTCTTGTGTATCAATCCTGTTGCAGATCTTTGTGTCATCTGCAAAGAGGCATACTTTGTCTTCCAGACCCTCTGCAATGTCACCTATAAAGACATTGAAAAGGACCGGTCCCAATACTGAACCCTGTGGTACCCCACTAGTAACCTCCCTTTCTTCAGAGTGTAATCCATTTACTATTACCCTCTGGGTCCTGTTGTCCAGCAAGCTTGTTACCCAGGCTACCACCCTGGGACCCACTTCCAGGCTGGCTAACTTGTTTATTAATCTTTTGTGTGGGACTGTGTCAAATGCCTTGCTAAAGTCTAGGTAGGCCATATCCACAGCCCCTCCCTGGTCTATTACTTTGGTTACCCAGTCAAAGAAATCTATTAGATTCCTCCAACATGACCCTCCTGCTGTGAATCCATGCTGCCTTGGGTCCTGTGCCCCGCTGGCCTCTAGGTACTCAACAATTCTTTCTTTCAGAAGTGATTCCATCAATTTCCCTACCACTGAGGTCAAGCTAACAGGTATGTAGTTTCCTGCCTCTACCTTACTCCCACATTTGTGAAGAGGGATCACATCCGCCCTCCTCCTCCTCCTCCTCCTCCGGTACCACACCATCCTCTCATGATTTGTTAAAAAGGGTAGTCAGTGGTGTCACTAGTTCTCCCCTTAGTTCTTTCAGAATTCTGGGGTGAATACCATCAGGCCCCATTGCTTTGTCCACTTTGAGTTTTAGGAGTTCCTTCATGACCCTTTCTTCCTGTGAATGGACTGGTATCAACCCCTGTCCAGAGTGCTTTTATTGTTTGGGCTAGGTACCCTCTTCTTCTTTTGTGAATACTGAGCAAAATATTTGTTCAGTATCTCTGCCTTTTCACAGTCACCCTCTGCCCACCCCTCCCCTTTATTAAGCCACCATCCCTCCCTTGGTCTTCCTTCCGCTCCCTGATTAAGCCTCTATTAAGGTTTGACATTTGCTCCACAATGGTTCATTAAAATCATGTCTGACATCCTTGCTCTTTCAGTTGATAACAAGTCTGTATTTAAGATTTTCAACTTTGTCATGTATTACTTAAATGGTTTGGTTCTATGCCTTGCGATATTAATCTTATTGAGTTCCTGCAATCAGCGACAGATACAGCATCGCAACCATATGCAGTCTCTTGTTTATATTCCCTTTTGTTCCCCAGGTTATTCCCCGACATTACTGGAGAATTCCCATATTGGAATGCAACATTCCCACAGCATGATTTTAAGTGGAATAAAATATTGGAAGATCTCCATCATTGTATTTCCCAGGATAAACTACATCTTATCCAATTTCACATCTTGCACAACCTCTACCTTACCCCTCCCAAACTAGTTAAGATGGGTAGACTGAATTCCTTCCAGTGTACAAAATGTGGTCAGGCTGAAGGCACCCTGCTACATTTTGGGGCTGGTCTAAAGTGGCCCCACTATGGGATCTGATTAAGTCTAGGTCTGATCCTCTTCTTGGCAAAGAATGGGGCCTTAACTCCTGAAATTTGTAAAATTGGAGATTATAGTGGGGTTGCTGTGAAGGACAGGAGATATTTTTATTTTATTTTATTAAACTCTAGGATTACAAATGCCTTTGAGCAGGAACTGCTAATTTACAAAGGTTCCACGTCAAAGGATATAGGGCAACATACATGTAAAGGTCAACAATGGTTACAGTCTTAAAAACACAAAGATGTCAGATATTATCTGGCTTTGATTTCCCTCTTGGTTAAGAGGGTAGTCCTTCATCGTTGGCTTGACTAAACTTCGATTACATATCAGGAATGGTTGCAGGAACTCTTGTTTAACCTTCGCTTGGAAAAAATGATTGCTAGTAGACTTAGTAGACTTCAGTCATATAATAAGAAGTGGAGCAAGCTGCATGCCTTGTATATGACTTAGTTTGCTCTGGTGCTGTTTCAATATGTAACTTATGTTTTCATCTTTTCTCTTCTAGGTATGCCCCTTCTCTTTTTTTTATATATGCATTATAGCTAGGTTGTAATGTGTCCTGGATTCATTTTGGTATCATAAAGTGCTTGGTCAGGATTGGCAATGATTCCTTCTGCCTTGGGAGGGCAGGGATGGGAGGAGGGAGGGTTTTGTTGTTTGTTGGTTGTTGTTTGCCTATTGTATTGTTATGCTTTGTTATGTTTTTATATTTTGAAAACAAAGCATATTAAATTAAAAAAAAAAGAAAAGGGGAGGAATGGTTAGACTCAAAGACAGTGACAGAGTAGTGGAGGAGGATAGGCAGAAAGCCACTGTTCTGAACAACTTTTTTGCTCAGTGTTTATCGAGGAAAACAAAGGCCCAGTACCAGACAGTAACATCAAGGCTGCTGACAAAGGTGTTCCACAGATGGAAGCACCAGCAATCACTAACAGTAGGGTTAGAGAGGCCTGGATCAACTCAGGAAGACACATCACCAGGGTCTGATGGAATACACCCAAGGGTGCTAAAGGAGCTTGCAAGTGAATTAGGTCCCTTGGCATATTTATTCAGTAGATCATTTCAGAGGGGTAGTGCGGAGACTGGAAAAGAGCTGATGTGGTACCTCTCCACAAGGAAGTGAGTTGGGAGGAAGCAGAGAACTACCGACCAGTCAGAGTTACATCAGTAGTGGGGAAACTGATGGAAACCTTAATAAAACAAGACTTGGTAGAGTACCTAGATAAGAATAGTCTGCAAGATGACAGGCATCATGGGTTTGTGGTGGTAAGGTCATGCCAAACAAACCTAATCACATTTTGACTTGGTCACTAGGGAACTAGATAGAGGCCACCCAGAGAGGACCCTCTACTTTGATTTCAGTAAGGCCTTTGATTCGGTGTCGCACAGCCGCTGCAGAAAAGTTGGAGGACTTGGGTGCAGCCAAGTGCATAATCCACTGTGTAGGTAATTAGCTTAGGGACAGAAAACAGAGAGTAGTGGTCAATGGGGTGAGGTCTGATGAAGGCACGGTCACTAGTGGTGTGCCCTGAAGCTCAGTGTTGGGGCCAGTCCTGTTTAATGCCTTTATTAATGATATCGACATAGGTATTCAGGGTTAAACTGCCCTATTCTCAGACGATACCAAGCTAAGAGGAAGGGTTGACAGCGATAAGGCAGTTAAGGACCTACAAAAGGATCTACAGAGGCTGGAAAGATGGTCCAACATCTGGCAGCTGAAGTTCAATGCAAAAAAAATGTAAGGTGATGCTTTGGGTAAGGGAACCCAAGGATAGAGTACCATCTCAGCAGAGTCCAGCTCAGCACCACACCACACGGAAGAATGAGACCTAGGTGTCATCATAAGCAGCACCCTCAAACAGACAAGCCAATGCAACAAAGCTTATAGCAAGGTCAACAAAATGCTGGGGTGCATAAGGAGGGATTCAACAAGAGGAGGAATGAGGTAATACTGCCAATGTACAGGTCCCTGGTAAGATCCCATCTGGAGTACTGTGTCCAGTTTTGGAGTCCACATCTAAAAAAAGATATAAACAGGTTGGAGGCTGTTCAGAGAAGAGCAAACAAAGTGATCTAGGGCCTTCAATAGCACTTGTATGAGGAGAGTCTGGAAGTGTTAAATATGTTCTCACTGGAGACAAGAAGGGAGAGGGAGATATGATTGAAACAAACAAGTTACTGAGAGGAATAAATAAGGTGCCATCCCTGGACCTGTTCAACAGAGTCTCTGACTCTAACACTAGAGGGCACGAGTGGAAGTTGGGGGGCCTTCAAGAGGGAGCTTAGGAAACACTATTTTACAGAAAGAGTCATGGAGCCATGGAATAAATTACTAGCTGAGGTAGTGGAAGCAAAGTCAGTGACATCATTCAAGCTGGGGTGGGACAAGGCTAACGCATGGTCAACAACAACAGGAGCAGTAGGAGGCATTAGGCAGAAGGGGGGGATAGGTCCTGGGATCTAAGAAGGTCCAAGGAACTCATGGGCATACTAGATGGACACTTGATCTCCTTCTGCCATCTTTTTGTCTCTGTTGTAATGTTTCTATGTGAGCTTGCCTCTGGGTAACATAAGCCATGGCAAGGAGGTGAGTGAGTTCGAAGTGGGAGGACTGCCTAAGCAACTACTGAAGGGCACTTCTCAGTTGCAAAAACTTGCAGTGGCCTTGTTTAGGGAGCCACTTGTTGCAGTAAAGGAACTCAAATGACTGAAGCTATCTGGTACGCAACAACAGGAGAGCCCCAATACAGTGTATGCTGTGGAGTGCCCAAGACATCCAGGATATAGGTTTGTTACCTATTGTAATACAGGGATTGTTCCAGAGGACTATAAGTTCTATAGGGCAGAGCTCTGTCCTCAGGTGTTTAGTCATGATCCACCACATCTGATCAGAGGCTGTCAGCATGGGGAACAGCTTGCCAATACCCGAGACAGAGTTATACATATAGACTCTTTAGGAGCAACTTAAGGGAGAAGCTGTTTTTCCATATGAGACCTTTACATGTATGCTCTGTGATATCCTGTTGTGCCCCCAGTAAGGCCATGTGGTAGCCTTTGAAAAAAGGTAATCTCCACCGCCCAGCAGACCAATGAGCTCTTAACTTATTACGGCTATTGTGGAGGGGAAGTCCCTCCCAAAAAAAGAGCCTATTAGCTTATCTATTCTGGGGAACCAGTGCTTGGGAACTGCTAGGGGCATGTAGCTCCGAAGGTAAAGCAGTTTAGCCATGGTGACCATGTGTATTGCTTCAATCTTGCCTGCCTGTGAAAATTGCAAGGCTTTCCATTGGTCACATTCGGATTGCAGGGCCTGCAGCAAAGGACTTAGGTTAATCCTAGGGATGGAGGGAATATTGTTTGAGACCTTAATCCCTAGGTAGGTAATACCCTCTGGGGCACAGGACAATCTAGTCTGCATAAACTGGAAAGGAGGAACAGTTCAGTGTTAAGGGAAGGACCTGGGTCATGTTTCTGTTTACCTTGAACCTTGAGAGACTAGAGACGGTCTACAGCAGTTGCATAAGAGCTGGGTCTGAAGTGCCTGGAGATGACAGTAGGACTACTTATTTACAGCAGGAGACTTTGCCTGTCTGAGGTCTTCCTGTGCTGCAGTTACCTATTTTAGCCTGTAATATATTTTATTTTGTGCTTAGTGTAGCGCTCATTTGTGTGCAACTGGAACCCTACTCCTGTGAGAAGGAAGTAGGAAAAGGGGCTTATAATTCCATGTGTATTAACCCAAACTACAAATCCACAGGGGAGCATTATTTTTCTGTTTTGGGACCAACACCACTTTTCTAAGACATGTCAGAGTCACGCATGAGTGGTTTTTGCCCGTTTGGAGTGCTGTAAAGGGGGCAAACATTTTGAATTAGCCACTGACCCCTGGAGTGACTTCCAGGTCACTTACTGACTATAAGCAAGCCCTGCTGCAAGCAGGGTGCCGTATGTGAAGATGCTCACTGAGACACGTGCATTCTACGCATGTCTGGTGGGGAAGGCGGAGAAGGAGACAGATAATAAACAAAAGTTAAAGTAGGCACTTGGAGCATAGATATGCAGTAAAATGAAACATATGCTGTCCTCTATTGAATGGACTAATTGTTCACTATTAAACACTTCTCACTTACCTTTTGCTGAAAGCAGACTATCTAGTGACTTCAGCTACCAAAGCACTAGTGAGCAAATCCCGCTCACTGTTGCATAAAAACACAAAGTATGACCCAAAGTCTGTTAGATAGCTTTCTTCAGGAGTCTCTGGTATACTGAATCCCACAAAATAAACCAAGTTGGTTTGTTTGTTTGTTTATTTTCCCAAAATGTCTGATACAATAATGACATTAGAGGGGGAGGTTGAAATAAAATGCATCTCCTGTTTGATGTACTCAGGTTGTTCAAAAGCACTCAACACTAAAACATTTGTCAGGGTTTTATTTAACTCTAAAAATTGAGTAGCGTTTTGCTCATAAAAGTTCTAAAATATTGTGAAAATGCATAGCACTTGCCTCACTGTGTTTAACAAACATAACACTTCTAGAAAATCTATATAAATGCTTTCTGTACAGTTAGTATTGTCCCAAGAAAAAAACTGCTAATCAATTATTTAAAACCCTGATTTGTGCATGACAAATGCAAACAGAATGAGGATATGTCTAAAGAAATCAGCTTTTTATCAACAGACTGGCTGCACTTGAATCAAGCCAGAGGGAAATGGCTATGAGACTGCAAAATAATGTGAAGTATTTGGATGAAAATAAAGACCAGGACGTGATAGTAAAAGTAATGCAGAACATGTCATGACTATGTATACAATTAACAATGTCCCCCAAATCACTGTTAAGATAGTCTCTACCATATCATCTTCTTATCTAAATGAGAACATTTTTGGCACACTAAATAAAAAAAAGAACAAGAGAAGAGGAAAATATAGAAGGGTTAGATGAGGAATGGTACTTCATACAAAACTCCAAAGTAGCTAAAAAGGGTTGCAAAGCAGAACATTTTATTCTACCAACATTTAATCATTTTGACCCTATTAACACTCTGATGGAGGAAGATGCCCCTGTCCCTTCTACCTCACAAGATCAGGGAATAGCAACTCCCTTTGTTAAATCAATGTCATATTTAACTGATACTGCTGTAAATCCAAATGCTGTTAACCTACAAATTGCACCATCCCTTACTAGTCATAAAAAAACTCTAGCGTACTTACCTCTACCTCTGACCCATTTCCTTCCTGTAGTTATTCTGTGAATAACCCCAATATGCATATCCCTAACCTGGATCCCCTTATAAATACTAAAGCATCACCAAACGTGGTTCTAACACCTAGTCTGGACCAAGGCAGAAATGGTCCTGACAATATTACAGAAGAGGCTATGGATACCAGTAATCCTACCAGCATGAGGAAAAGTGTTAGTACTGTATTAGGAGATTCTATAATAAAACACTAAGATTGGGTAATATGTAATCCTGACAAATCAAATAGAGCTATATCATGTTTTAGAGGAGCTAAGGTCTCAGACATCATCTTCATGGTTGCAAACATCTTAAAGAATGCAGGAGAAAAGACCACTGATGGTCATACATGCAGGACAAATAGCATTAAGATGGATTCCATTCAAAAATAAAACAGGATTAAGTTTCCTTAACCAACAAACTAGTTGACCTGGGTTGTGATATTGCTCTGTCAGAAATGTTACCTACACCAAGGGAATCTGAGCACCACTCTAAAAGAATAAAGACCATAAATGAATGGATGAGGAAATGGTGCTTGAAACAAGGAATATTTTGTATCACACACTGGGAGGAGTTTTTTGGGAAAAATAAATTCTTCTGCCAGGACGTACTGCATCTAAGCAAAAGAGGGAGTACCCTTCTAGGAAAGCAAATTGTGGCATTTATCAATAAACATTTAAACTAGATATGATGGGGGAAGGGCAGGAATTTACAACCTCTCTAAATAGTGGAGAAAATATCACGCAAAACATAGAACCAAATACAAAAAACACAAAATCAACAGTACACAGGAAGAATTTGAAACATCAGAAACAAAAAATCAAGACAAAAAGCATAGTGGAATAAAGGTTTTGCTAGTTAATGCGTGAAGTTTAAAAAATAAGATAGATGAGCTAAAGCATAGATTATATTCAAACAACATCTCAATATATGCAGTCACAGAGACCTGGTTTATAGACGAGGACTGGGGTAATGAAATACTGGGATATACTAAAATATGTAAGAATCGAAAAGATAAAAGAGGTGGAGGAATAGCCTTAAATGTTGAAGAAAATTATAAGGCACATGAAATAAATCAACAGAGAAGTGCAACTGATAATGCAAATGAATTAATATGGGCACAAATACAGCTGCCTACTAAAATACTGATAATAGGTGTTGGGTATCGCTTACCTAGTCTGGACCTCGATGAGAATAACAAATTCTTAACTGAGATTGAGAATATGTTGGTCAAAAGAGAGTATTTACTGATGGGGGATTTCAACTTTCCAGCAATAAACTGGACCACATTACAGGGAACAGGAAGTGTAGAAAACAGATTTATAGAAATAACAATTCAAAATAATTTGGAGCAGCTTGTCAAAGAAAGTACTAGGCAGAATAACATACTTGACCTCATCTTTAGTAACACAGAAGAGGTACAGAGGAGGCAAAAGTACTAATGCCACTAGGGATAATGATACTCTGTCGAACAGAAATCAAAGTCAATAAAGAGCCTAAAAAGGCAAAACCAAGATAAGAAATTATTATAAGGCAGATTTCAACAGAATGAGAGAATTCCTAAAAACTTGGGAATGGAACAAGGAACTGAATAATTTAGAAATGGATAAGATCTGGAAAAAACTGAAACAAAAATTAAACAGGTACATTGAGTGCTGTGTCCCAGAAATAAATAAATATAACAAAAATCACAGAGTACCCCAGTGGTGGAACAATAACATCAAAGAAACATAAAAAAAAACTATAACTAAATATAGAAACACCCCACTGAGATTAATTTCAGCAATATAAAACAATAGTAAATAAAACAAAGAATATTATTAAAGAATCTAAACAAAAATGGAAGTATACTTAGTAACACCTATAAAAGGAATAAGAAAAAATTACAGTTACGTGAGGTTCCATGAAAGGAGGACACAAGACTGTAGGACCACTGGAACACACAGAGGAATAGTTAAAGGTGAAGTTGAGATGGCTACGAATGGAATAATTTTTTTACGATATACACCCCAAAAGAGCCTATTGATATTAATAATCATGTAAGTAAAATTGACCTCCTACCATTTACAATTGATGAAGTATTACAGGCAATTAAACACATGAAACAAAATAGTGCACCAGGACCTGATGGTATCCATCCAAAATTACATAAAGAATTATCTGGGGAATGGAAGGGACCAATTACCCTATTATTTAATGCTTCTGTAGGAGAAGGGAAGGCACTAACAGAATGGAAAGAAGCCATAGTTACTCCAATATATAAAAGTGGAAGTAAAAAAGATGTTCAGAACTATAGACATCCGTCTTGGGTAAATTATTAGAAAGATTACTTCAATTTTGTATAACATCTCACATACAACAAATGGGCTTGACCGATATAACACAACATGGCTTTAACCCAGGGAGGTCATGTTTAACAAATTTGTTACCATTTTTTGAGCCTGTAAGTGCAGCCTTGGATAAGGGAATAGTCTGTGGACATTGTTTTCTAGATTATTCCAAGGTTTTGACACAGTGTGACACAAAATATTAATAGACCAATTAATCAAGTTACAATTCCACCCCAGTATAGTATCTTGGATTACCTCTTGGCTGAGTAATAGAAAACAAAGAGTAGGAATAAGGGGTAATATGTCACTTTGGGGAATAGTCACAAGTGGAGTCCCACAGGGCTCCGTCCTGGGGACTACTTTGTTTAATATTCTGGTATCCACAATGTAGACAGAAAGCAGTTCATGGATATGTAAATATGCGGATGACTGCAAAATTGGTAGTATAGTTAATAACCATCAGTCAGGACAAAAATTTCAAGAAAGTATAACCAACCTAGAGAACTGGGCAAAAGAGAACAAAATGGCATTTAATGAGAAGAAATGCAAAGTTATGCATCTGAGTCACAATAACCCAAGAAGGACTTATGTACTTAATAACACTGCTCTACAGGTAACTACAAATGAGAAAGATCTTGGTGTAATTATCTCTGACAACTTGGGCTGGATTCAGAGAGGTCCACCACAAGCTGCTGCAATGGCAGCTTGTGGCAACCTGCCCTGCGTCCTGGCCCGCACTCTGATTCAGGATCGGAGCGGGTGTAGCGGTTTGTGTATTCCCAGAGACTTGCGGTAGTTGCACAAGGTGGGGTGCAGCACCAGAATGCCGCAGGTCACAGGACAGCAGTTGCAATGGGCCAGGGTCACCATGACATCCCCATTCCCACCTCCGAGGCCCTGTACGGTGTGGGCACCAGCCCCATGCCCCCTTGCCATGGACCCCCCCAGAACATGGACCCATACCTTCCCTGGTGGCCCAGTGGTCCCCCACCTCCAACACACACACCCACATTGGCGACTGGCCATGGTGGTGAGGGAGGGCTGTGCCAGTCACCAGTGAGGTATTGGGGGATGTCGGGGGGCTCACACTGTGGGGTGGGGGGCCACTAGACTACCAGGGGGTCATGGGGATGGTGGGGGGATCATGCCCCAGGGCATGGGGGGCACACAATGTGTGTGTATGTAGGGGTCTGGGCATTGGGGGTGTGCCCCACACCCTTCCTGGCATCGTGCATGCCATGCCTGGGCCCCGAAGCCCATGGGGGATCCATAACCCTCAGGGGTTGTGGGGCTGGGGCACAGTGGCAACCTCCAGTGAACAGCAAAGACCAGTTAGACCACCTTTTTGTTGGCATAACTGGTCTTTGACAGATGTTCACTGGTGGTTTTCTCTGAATCCCATCAGTGGACGTAGTGGCCACCCTACCTGAATAGGGTGCAAATGCTGCCAGAAACCCCCTTCTGCCTTGTCACAAGGGGGTTTCAGGTGCATAGGTGCTATTGGGTGCAGGCAGCCTGCCGCATGTCACAGGCTGTCTATGTGAATCCCACGGGGATGTAACGTAGGACATAAGTGTGACTTGCACCATATATTCCGATGCAAGTTGCCTTGTGTCCTGCATTGGCTTCTCTGAATCCAGACCCTTATCTTTTGACTTACATACAAAAACTACAGTCAAAAAATGTCAAAGGATATTAGGGTGTATATTCAGGAACATCAAAAGTAGGGAGCCTGAGGAAATCATCCCCCTATATTCCAGTATAGTAAGACCCCATCTGGAGTACTGCTTCCCCTATTGTGCACTGCAAACAGTAGGTGGGAAGAAAATGATGGAAAACGTGCAGGGAAGAGTAACCAAAAAGGTTAGAAATATGCAAAATCTAAAGTATGAAGAAAGACTGAGTAAACTGGGGCTGTACTCATTAGAGTACAGAAGAACCAGGGGAGATCTTTGCTTAGCATATAATGCAGTACAAATAACTCTGCTATGGAAACTATAGGATTAATCAGGCAAAATAGTATAAAAAACACAAGGTCACATGAATATAAACTAAAAGGAGAAATAAACAAAACAGTCAAAAGAAGTAACGTATACACAAAGAATAATTAATACTTGGAATACGCTTCCTGAAACTATAGTTATAGTACAACAATGTCTACATTTAAAAATGACTAGATGATTACATGGATAATGCAAAGCAAATGTTCCACCATTAAAGGTGATGAGTTTAATTAAAGGTCAACAACCTCACAAAACTCGTACAGATCTATGAACCTATGAACCTATCATCAGCATAAATAAGGGTAGAGTATTTCTCTTAATCTACTGTGATCTCCTCCCCGGAAGGCTGTTAGTTGAAGCACTGGGGATTGTTAGATAAGGACAGCCAAGATGAACTGTGATATGTATATATCCTGAAATTTTCTATTGCAGTTTTTTTCTGCACTGAAATGCAATTTAAAGACATAATAAAGCAATTAACATAATAGCAGTTGGAGTGCTCCATTTTTTGTTCTTGTGGATCTTCTCATTTGCAGGAGCACCCAACATAAATGGGGTGCAGCCAACTTTTCTGTAGCTTTTATGAATTATTGTATGCCTGTGTGATATTGGATGGCCACTGCCAGAGGCTCTATAGCAAGCAGGAACAAGAGGGGGGAGAGAGGGCACCTCCATCTTGTATCCTTCTGAAGTGGGAAGGGGGGACAGAAGGCCATTAGTGGACACCCAGGCTAATGGATCTGAATAAAGAACCTGAATCCATTATATGAACTGCATGCCACAACCAAAGTGGGATAAGGCTTGAAGCAGGAAGGACCAATGGATTGAATCAAAAGCTTTTTCAAAGTCTATTGAGACTGCTGTTACCGGGATGTTGAGGTTTGTGCTGTGGTCACGGGTGTGAGAAGTGATCTCATGTGATCAGAGTTCATTTGGCCTTTAACAAACCCCACTTGTGCAGGGTGAACCAATTTAGGGATGAGGGATTAGAGGCGGGAGGAAAGGACTTTGGCCAACACCTTATAGTCCACATTTATGAGTCAGATGGGGCAGTAATTAGCACATAGGGCAGAGTCCTTATCCTTGTTGGGCAGCACAGTTATGGTCACATCTCTCAGTAAAGGGGGTAGTTCACTGACCACATGGGTGTGACAGAACATTGCTGGCAAAGGAGGAGTCACAAGCTCAGCCATGAGCTGGTAAACGTCAGCAGGGATCACATCATCCTCATGGGCTGTTGATGAGGATAGCACCCTAATGGCTTGAGCCATCTCTGTGACTGTGATCGGTTGGTCCAGTAAGCCCCAATCTGAGCTATTGAGGCAGGGAAGCTCCAGTTGGGATAGAACGGCTTGAATGGCCTTTTCAGTGGGGATGGGGGGGTTGCTGGAGCTATTTAACTCTACATAAAATGTTAGCATGACCTTGTTAATAGCTCTGAGGGTACAGTGGTAGCCACAGACATTGCCAGCTATTTCACGAAATTTCTGAAGAGTTTCTCTCTGCTGCCCCTACTGTTTAAATGCAAAAAGCATCAGATATTTCTGGAAATATCACAGAAATTTCGGGAAATAGCTGGCAGTGTCTGTGGCTACTACTGTATGTTGAAATTCCCCCATTTGGTCCCATAATGAACTAATATGCCAATTCTCCTCTTGCACTCAGAACTGGTGGGCAAGTACATTTTCTGCTTGTTCTCCCCTTCCCAATATTTTTATTTCAGCTGTACCAAGGCAAGCTCAGCTTATCTGGAAAGAAGGATGTTCAGCCTATATTTGAGGAGGGTGATGTCCAGTAGGTTTTTCTCTGAGGTATCGACCCCACTCTTCAGGAATTTTCCTCTGTCACCAGTTCAGATTGGATTTCTGTCTCCTCCTGTTCCCTCCTTTTCCACCTGTGGTCATCAAAACTGATGATAGAGCACCCTAGGTAGGCCTTATAAGCCTCCCAGGTGATAGTCAGGGATACTTGAGGAGAGACATTGCGTTCAAAGAAAGTTTTACTTTCTTTGGTAACATGGAATTGAAAACTGGGGTCAGTAAGTGGGAGGGGATCCAGTCTCCAGGTGGAGCATATGGCCTAAGGAGGAGGAGTTAGCTGCAAGGAAACTATTACAGGAGCACAGTCTGACAAAACAATGCTTCCAATGGATGAACTGGTGAGGGAATGAGCAGGGGTAGTGAAGAGTAGCCAGTAATCTATTCTGCTGTATGTTTGGGGTACGATCAAGAAAAAAGGAGTAATCCCTAGCTGTGGGATGGAGGAGATGCCAGCCATCCACCATCTTATGCCCCTATGATCAGTAAATTAAGAGCCCTTGAAGCTGGACTAGGGGACTGGACAGTTGGTACACGTTTGTATAACATTCCATCCAGCAGTAGGTTAAAATCTCCTCCAAGCATGACAGGGAGTCAATCCTGATTGAAGTCAGCTAAGGTTTGGGCTAAGGAATTGAAACATGAGGGATCACCTTCATTAGGGCTGTACCTCCCCCCCCCCAAAAAAAAAATGAACTCCATTTCTGAAGTTTTGACTTGGGCTAGCACCCAGCACCCATTGGGATCAGTATGCCATGCAGCTGCTTCTGAAGCAAGATGGACCCCCCCCCCACTTACAGTACGTCTCTAGAAAGTAGCTATAACTCCATCCCTATCCATTCCCACTTCAATTTCAAGGCTTCCTCACAGGTTAGGTAGGTCTCCTGGGAATGGCCACTGCTGCCGCTTGCTTTCTAAGATGAGTTAAAACTGCTTTCCTTTTAGCTGGGTGTTGAATGCCCTTTACATTCTCCATGTGACAAACTTGAGTGTTAACTGAGCCATAGAGAAGGTAAGTTATACTGAATGGATAAATAGTCAGGCCTCTGTCAGAGATTGGATTCACAGAGAACTCCCCCCAGTGGTTTCTCACGTGGATACGAATAGTGACAAAAGAGTACACATTACCACAGTGACATAAGTATTGATTTTGTCAGTTCGGTTAGAGAACAATACATGGAACAGAAACATCTATACTATGGATACTCCAGTATTAGCATCTTGAAGAACCCAAATAACAGGTAAAAGTAGCCGGATAAGCTGATATAGCCCCCCTCTCCAACTAGCAGGCAAACATCTCCACACCATGGAACAAAGACACAGAAACTCTAAAGTGGTGACCAAAGAGTGAGACCTGGGTGTGGTTAATTTACTTTATGCACTAACTCTCACTCATGTGTAACTCCTAAAGGCTACCCTATAACACAGAACTGCATACCACATAAATATACAGTCAAAAGCATGGGAGGTACCCCCATGACTGATGGGGGAACCCCTTAACCGACTTTCAGACCTTTGGGATTTCCTTAGCCCAGTCACCCCAGGGCAGTCCCTGCAATACATAGGATTTGGTGAAGTGAAAAGAAAACATTAAGTAATAGAGGACATACCCACCTTCATCCTTGTTGGGGGCTGGGCCTTCATTGCCCTGTTGAGTAACTGTGGCATTGGTCTGAAAGGCTGGACCTAGGACAGCTGGAGGTTCCCTGCATGTTCTCCCATGAGTTCCCCTATTTTTTATACAGTGTGATACTCCCCAGGAACCCACAGGGGCAACTGTTTGATGTAGTTGTGTTATTTTCAGGCACACCTCCCTACCTGGCTGCATACATTTAATTGTTGGGCATGTATAACATTTTATAGTTCAATACATATTTGCCCAAATTGTCAGTGTGCCAGTTGTGTCATTTTCCTTATTATACCTTGCACGCTGTACAGAGATGGCAACTTCATCTAATCATGCATCTGGAGATAGTAGCAGTACTACTGACAGTGATACTGATCCATTCATTATGGATGTTTTACATACTGCATGTTCTGGCGGTAGTGAAATCAGGCCACACATGTTTGAGCCTCGCTGTGTCTGTACTGTGTCATCCTCAAGTAACACATCCCAGTCTTGCAGTTTGACTGATGATAGGGATCCCCTGTTGCTGAGTCAACTGGATAATCTTGATTGGTGTGCCTGTATTAAATGTTCCATCATGCCCACTGTATGGGAGTGCCTGTGCTGTGCTGAAGTTTCTCATCTGTTGGGTGAGAAATTGGATGGAGTTCAGTGCACAACTAAACATCCTAATTTCCAAGCTGAGTGTTGGATCTGTTTGTTGTCCATCTGGCTCTGATGACTATTTGTGTTTGCTACAGACACACTCATCCTCCAAACCCTGCTCCTGACAGGTGTATTTCCAGTTTTTCCAAACCCAAATGTTGAGTCAAATAAACACTGTATCAAATCCACCAATGTGTCATGGTGCACAATTCTAAGTTTTATTTTTTCAGTTAAGTGCACACTTTAAATGTTTTAAGTTGTTCTGATGGTGACAGTACAATAACCTGTGATGTTTTGCTAGCCCACTTCCCTCTTGTGATCACTCCTCCTAAACAGTAGCATCAAGTCCAACACTTCCTCCAGAAATATCCTGCTTTACTTGAAATCTGGCAACACCTCCATCCTACTAAACATGAATATTCATTTTACTCCTATGCCCATTGTCTTTATGCTAGGACTGATTATGTACTGATGTCCTCAAAATTAATCAGGGGAGAATTGACATCAGAGTATGGCCCTACCTTGGTTTCAGATCACGCTCCTCTGGGTGTCTCCCTGGTGTCTGACACAGATCTGTTCTCTAAGAAACAATGGAGATTGGACCACAGTTTACTGGTGGGCAAATAATACATTATCCAAATTTCCCAATCTCTACAAGAATTTTTAAGGTTGAACAAAATAGAGGACACGTCCTCTGTCAATACTTGGGAGACCCTAAAGGCTTATATTCGTGGGGTGACTATATCCTATGCAGCATATAAACGAAAGGTGGAGCTCCAGGAGGAAACAGAATTAGAAAATAAAGTGATATAACTGTAAGGCCAGGTGATGCGGGGAGAGAAGGGAGTAGATGTGAATGATCTGAAGATGCTGAAGGGTACTCTTAACCAGTTGGTCACAAAGTAGATCAAAAGGAACCTCTTAATAACCATAGCTGGAGCTTACTTTGAAGGGTACAAAGCGGGGAAGTGGTTGGCATGGCAGGTGAGGAAAAGACAAGCAGACAGGTTGATTATGGAGGTAGAGACATCTGAAGGTACAATTTCCACCAACCAACATCAAATTGATGACGCCTTACGACGTTTCTATGAGTTACTATACACCTCAGAGATTCCCCATGCAGCCCTCCCCAGGGGACTTTTTGAAAGATGTCTCCCTTGCAACCCTGGACCCCTCTTAGGGAGAGACTCTAGACCAACTGGTGACACTGAAGGAAGTAAAATGTATAATCTGGGCCTCCAGAATGGGCAGGGCACCAGGCCCAGATGGTATTCCAGTAGAGGTCTGTAAAACCTTCTGGGAAGACCTTCATCAGCTAATATTCTCTATGATACAGGAGGTCTGGGGGGGGGTCATCTGCCACAGTAGCAGCTGCTTGCCGCTGTTACAGTGCTGCCTAAGCCCAGGAAGGACACCACCAAATGTGGCTCTTCTCAGTCTATATCTCTGTTCAATGCAGATTATAAGATCCTGGTGAAAATTCTAGCTTATAGGCTGGAGAGGGTCCTCTCGGGCTTGGTGCACCCTGACCAGGGGGATTTCATTAAGAGCAGGCAAGCTAAACACAACATAAGGCATACCCTGAATATAAATCCCATTGGTCTATGGTGTGCGGGGGACAGCAGTAGATGGGGCCTCTTAGCGTTAGGTGCAGAGAAAGCATTTGACTATGCTGAATGGCCCTTTATGTTTGCAGTCTTAGAAAAATTTCAGTTTGGTATCCAGTCTTGGATTTCCATTCTATACAAATTCCCTAAAGCACAAATTTTAATGAATGATGTTATTTCCCCTCCCTTTTGCCTCACCAGAGGAATGAGGCAAGGGTGCCCCCCTTTCTCCACTCCTGTATGTCCTGACTATTAAGGCACTGGCTGCCATGGTCCATGCTCACCCAAAGATTCAGGGTTTTGAATATAGAGGGTGCAAGCACGTTATTTCCCAGTTTGCCAACAATGTGTTACTGTTTATTGCAAACCCCGACAAGGCCCATCCCACTCTTACTAATCTTTTTATCTGTCTACGGCCCATTGTCGGAACTCAGGATAAACTGGGCAAAGTGCGAATGGTTGCCTTTATCAGGGAAGGATATTCCTATTCAGATAGCAGGGACGACTGTTCTTTCAGTCGAGGAAATCAATATCTGGGCATCCGCCTCCCAAGCAAACTTTCTAAACTGGGAGAGCTAAACTGTAAGCTGCTGCTCCAACAGGTCCGGGAGGATTGTGCTAGATGGAACTCCCTCCCCCTAACACTTTTAGGATGGGTTAATTTGAGTAAAATGTGTATACTACCTCAATGTCTTTATTTATTTCAGACATTACCAGTACACATTCCAAATAAATATTTTAGAACACTGAGGGGTATAACCACTTCCCTGCTATGATGAGGCCGAAGACCTAGAATAAAGAGGAGATACTGTGGTTCCCAGTAAATAATGGAGGCTTGGGCCTACGTAATTTATATTTATACTATTTGGCCACACAATTAGCATTCCTGGTTGACCTAGTCCCTGGTAACGACTCCAAATAGGCATGGGTAGAATTAGGATAATGTTACCCCTCTGTATAATTATTTACTAGCACCAGCACTGACTAGGAAGGTGGTAAAACAGGTTCATAACCCCTTTACCAGGACATCTGTCCTTGCATGGTTGGCGGCCCATAAGATATTGAACTATCCTTTGTCACTGTCTCCAGAGACTTCCATACAACACACCCTCTGGGAGGTTGGCTCTGTCCCTAACCTGGTGCAACATACCCTGGAATCATGGTGAACAAAGGGAGTGTATTTACTGTCCCACTTATATAAGGATGGGACCCTTTTATCATACCAGCAGTTGGTTAAGAAATTCAGTTTGGCTGCTTCCCATTTTTTTTACCTATCTCCAGATAAGATCCAGGTTGGGAACCTGGGGTGGGGGACATTATACCCCACCTCACCTGGGCCGCTCACCTTTAGAGGAGGTTTTGGTGGGAAGTTTGATGCACTGGAATGTCAGACCTTTGACTGAATGCTACAGAGTGCTTCTGAGAGCATCACAAGATCCATTCACACACTTAAAGAAAAGTTGGGAGGAAGACTTGGAACCTGTTACATTAACAGGAGGGGACTGGGAGATAATATTTAAAAAAGGTATGCAATGTTCAGTCAATAACAGATTATGGATGATACATTGCAACGCCCTGCACCTGTCTTATTTTACCTCAGTATTGGCTCATAACATTGACCCAGTACAATCTGATAAATGTCTCAAATGTAAAACTCAGTTGGGGACTTTTTTCATATGATTTGGTCTTGTTCTAAAGTACTCCCTTTTTGGTAGGAAATAACTTCCTTGGCGTCCAAAGTAATAGGTTATCAATGGCCATTAGATGCCTTAGACATTCTTCTTGGCCTGGCTGAGGACAACCCAAGGAGGGGGGACCAGTAAAACATCCCCTGTGGTGACTTGGTATTACAGTGGGGAAACAGGTGTCAGCCCAGTATTGGTGGCTCGAGGTTGCTCCATCTGTAGCTCAATGGATAAAATCCCTCCTCCACTGTATGAAATTGTAGCACACACAATACTCAGCCAGGAACCAGCATGATAAATACCACCAAATGTCGGATCCCCTGGAGGCGGCTCTTAGCTCTCCATGGTTCCCCACCTTCTAGGGTAAATAAAGAGTCGGGAGCAGAGACATACTGTAGGTCTAGTGACCTTCAAGTTATTGACATTCCAGTTATTAACATGCATGACAAGGTTTCCTATGTGTGAAATAAATGGGACTAAGATTTTACTCTAGCTACACCAGACAGTTAGTAAAAAATGATACTGGAAATTCATTTTTTTGTATAACTTCCTCTACATTCTATGCACAATGTTTACAATACTGTATAATTGTGGACTGCTGACTTTTAAATAAAGTTTACAAAAAAAAAATCCTGCTTTGGCAAGTGACTGTAGCTCCTCCCACCCCACACACTGTTTTCCTCTTTTATTCTGATATACTGAATGTGTTAAAGTCTTCCCTCAGCAAGTATGCGTGATCTGTCCTGGTCCCCAACATGACAACTGTGATCTGCTTCTGAGTTCTGATAATCCGCATGACAGCAGCCATGGGCACTCCTGCATGTGTAGTGTAGCACAGCAGTACATTTATGCTTGTCAGTCACATGAAACTGTTTAGTGACCTAAGTGTGGGACATCTTGTGTGGCCAATTCAGGCCACATTACATTGTATGACTTGTACACCTCGTGGCTCATGGTGGTAAGTTCAGCTCCTTCCATCACACAACCATCCCCCTTGGGGACCAAGGAAAGGATGTGCCATGTGTGTGTGTCGTGTGTGTGTGTCATGTGTGAAGGAGCTGTGCTTCATTATGTAGGGGTCTTATGTTGCCACCGACCTGATAACTTGACGTGATGCTGAGGCACAGGTGACCAATGAACTGCCTTGTCTCACCATGCCCAACATTTCTGCTTGTGCTGCCTTTCTCTCACCATCCCCCCCATCTGGTATCCCAGGCAGTAATGGTCTGCTGTGCACTTTCAAATGAGCAAATAATGTGCATGCAATCGTCACCTTTACGCCATGCATCCCCCAATGGACTCATTTACATAGTTTGGCTGATTACAACACTTTAATTATATGTTGATCAAATGAATGAAAAACACATAGCATACAGCAGTATAACATGTCAAGCAAAGGTAACAATTTATTAACAGTTAAAGGGGAACTGTCATCACTGTACAAGTAAAAACATGGGACCAATAGGTCTTGACTAGCTAAAATGAACGAGGTGAGCATTTTTTAAATACCTGAAATTGCTGAAATCTTTAAGTTTATCTGGTTGATCTTGCAACCCTCCACATTCCATTATTGTGTTAAAGTTCCCCAAGCCAGTGACCAGAACAACCCTCCGTTCACCACCATGGCTGGCCATCAACTGAGCTGTCAGTAAGCACATACTGTATATAGTATGCACTCATTGATTGACAGTGAGTGGCCAGACATGCTGGTGAGCAGAGGGCTATGCCGGTCACCGACTCGGGGTCAAGATGGGGGGGAGTAGGGTGGTGGGGCACTGCCTGCCAGGGTGGGGGTCCACTAGACAATGGAGAAACATAACTATTGTATGTTACAGGCAGCTCGGGGAAGGGAGGGGGGCCGCTAGACCATGAGGGAATGGTGTATCTGTTATTGACAGGGGATCAGGATGGGGGGAACCACTGGATCCCAGGGATTATTACAGTGATACATCAGGCAGGTGTCGGGTGGGGGCAGGGACAATCGGACACCAAGGAATGCTTTATATTAAGCATTGGGCCAGCAATCAGCAGGGGGGACCACTAGCCACCAGGAAATGTTAATACTGTACATGGATATGGGGGTCAGTGGGAGGAGGGACCACTAGGGAATTTTAAGACTGTAAATGAGGAAGGTAATCGGCAGGAGGGGGGACCACTAGCCACCAGGGAATTTTAATACTGTACACAGGGATGGCAATCGGCAGGGAAGGGACCACTAGCCACCAGGGAATGTTAATACTGTACATGGGGACAGCAATCAATGGGGGAGGACCCACTAGCACCAGGGAAACATTACTTTTTCATGTCAGGATGGTGATTGGCGGGGTGGAGGGTGCCACAAGCACCAAGGATAGCTCTCAGGAAATGGGCAATGGGGGGTGGCACTACATAGTACAGCCTTGCTCCCTATGCAAATGAGCCCATAATGAGTATGGAAATGGCCCCTTACCACCTTGCATGCCCAATGATCCTATTTGCATAGGTCCATTTAAATATGGGGAATTTAGTGTGGGCACAAGTCATCGTGCTGCCCTATTTTGGGGGCCATGTCTGCCTGGTGCTAGGTGGCTTACCACTGGGTCTCAATGGTCCTATGTTCAGTTGAGTAGCAGCAATGTGCTATTCCACTGAATACAGCAGTTTTGGACACCTGGGCAACTGCAAGGGGCAGTGCAACATTTTGCCATCTGCTTTGCCTAGATTGGAATATCAGGCCCCAGGTTTTCATTTCTTTATTTTTATTGGACAGGGATTCAAAATATTTATATGCAGAGTTCCAGGCAAAGACACATCTGTCAAATCAGATAGCATGTTACTGAAAAAGCAGGAGAAATTTATGAGTACTGTGTACTGTCAATCATACAGCATATAGGAAGAGTCCCTTGGTAGTCTTGAAGTGAATTGGGCACACATGCACGAACGAGTGCGGGATGTTGTTATATCACTCTACTAGGGCTGTGCACAGTGTGCACACACAAGCACGTGCATGCATAAAGTGAAATAGACAGCAATATGGCATCGTAGTCACATAGCACTGTGCTGAAAAATGAGAAAGACAAATAGCAAGTGAAACTTCAAAATGTAATTTAAAATATTTGTCAAATGCCAAACTAGAGCTCAGGGGACATAGAAACACTCAAAAACAACTAATAGGAGTTTATTTTTAATTTCAAATGGCTAAAATCAACCTATCAGAGCATTGACAGTATACCTTTAAAATTTTCTGTCTCAGCAAAAGAAAAAAACAAAACATCCTTCCTAGCCATTCTCATACTTAATTTGCTTTTCAAGTTGCTTTTCTTGTTATGCAGCAAAATTAAATATATTCAGGACCCGTATGTACACCGATCACGCTTGGGGTTGAGAGGGTTCAAAAAATGTCATATCTCTACTTAAAATGTATTTTTCTGAGCAGCCCAATAGCTCATCAGAAGCACATAATGCCTCTGTGCCTGTAACTCAAGTTTAGGAGCGGACTGGGATCAACGCTGCTTTGTCAGTAACTGCTGCTCCTCCTAGCTGGGGATATTGAAGCCAACCCTGGACCCACCCCCCCAAACGTTCCACCCCGTTTTCTTTCCCAAAAGGTCTCAGGCTCCTGCACCTCAACTCCTGCAATTTACTAAACAAGATAACCGTGCTACAACCAATTGCACTAGCCCTTTGCCCTGATATCCTGATCATATCCAAAACCTGGTTAAAGCCTCACCATACCAATGCTGAGGTATCCATCCATGGCTACTCAATCATCAGACATGATCGACAAGGGAAAAAGAGAGGAGGGGGAACAGCCATGTACATCTCCTCTAGACTGCAGTTTACCATGGTGCAAATTCCCTTCCTTCCAGCCCACATCGACTCTCTCCTAATCAAACTCTCACTCCCGCTTACCACCCCTGTGTATGTTGCAGGTACCTACTGCCCCCCGGCACCCCCTGCCTGACATCCTAGCACACCTGGACACACTAAAGACCTTAACCTCGGGAGGCGAGCTTCACGGCCTCGGCAATTTTAACCATAACTGGCTAGCCAAAGATAATGCCCACCTCAAGACCAAGATCAAGGCTCTAAATCTCACCCAACTAATTGTGGACCCCACCCGGCTAAACCACAAAACGCAAAATCACTCACTCCTGGACTGGGTCCTATCCTCCCACCCCCACAGGATCCTAAGTGCGAGCCTGTTCCCAGACTTCCTAAGTGATCACCACATGATCTTCATTATCAGGAAAGTGCACAGGCCCACTGCTCCCCCCCCCAAGATACTGCGCACAAGGTCATATAATTCCCTGGACCTAGTATCGCTCTTGCAAGACCTAGGACACGTAGGCTGGTCCTTCATCCCAGCAGCCCCATCTATTGACTCCGCATTCGCAACCTTCAAGGCCAAATTCCTAAAAGTGTAGGACTCCTATGCCCCCATGCAAACAAAAAGGGTCAGAGGTGCCCACCTTCCCTGGATCACCGCTGATATCATCAGCCAATGCCACCCAGGGACCACGCATGGAAAACCCACAAGAAACTGGGCACCCAAGCATCCTTCCAATGCTACAGAGCCTGCTGCAACTCCTGCATGAAACTCATTCACCAGGCAAAAAAGAACTACTTCTTATCGACCTTCAGTGCAAACCTTAACCACCCAACAAACTTTTGGAAATCGTTCAAATCCCTTTTCTCCACCCCAAACCAGCCACCACCACTAACACTATCACTACAGGGCACTATCATCACTGATCCCTGTGAGGTAGCCACTGCTTTCAACACCTACTTCTCCAGCTGCGCGGACTCGCTCCTATCATCCCTCCAGCACCCACCCACTCCGTGCTCCCTCCCCACCAAGAGCACTCCTACCGACCATACAGCTTCTCCTTTCGCCCTGTATCCCCGGCCGAAGTGCTCAAATCCCTATGATCTCTGAACCCTAACAAAGGTAAATGCCCCACGGCCCTGGACGCCAAGATGTTATACTTGTCCGCTCCTGCCATAGCCGCCCCACTAGCCGATCTATTCAACCTCTCCTTCTCACTAGGCAAATTACCAACCGAATGGAAACAGGCTACTGCCATACCCCTCCCAAAAGGGGGTGACCCCTCCTCACCGGGTAACTATCACCCCGTCTCCCTCCTCCTGATTCTGGCCAAACTACAGGAACGTCTTGTCCTTACCCAACTCTCTCCCTATCTGGATGCTTCCTCCTTCTTCACCCCATACCAATCCGGCCTTCGAAACTCACACTCAACTATCACTTCTCTGCTAAGAATCACTGATGACATACTCACCAGCATGGACAATGGCCACATCACCTCTGCCATCTTTATAGACTTGGCCAAGGCTTTCGACACCATCTCCCATGCTCTGCTCCTTTCTAAACTAAAAGATGCCGCCCTCTCCAAGTCGGCTTCCAACTGGTTCCACGACTACCTGGTAGGTAGGCACCAGTCTGTAAAAAAAATCACCTCACACATCTCTAGCCCCCTACCAGTTACTGCCGACGTCCCCCAAGGCTCAGTCTTGAGCCCACTGCTCTTCTCCATATTTTTAAATGACCTCCCATCAGCCTGTCTTACTCATCCATCCAAATGTATGCGGATGACACAGTGCTGTATGCCATGGACCCTTCCACAAGCAATGTGGCTAATCTACTACAGCAGGATTTCAACGCCATCCAGCACTGGTTCTGCTCAAACCAACTATTCCTAAACCCTAAGAAAACTATGTCACTAACCTTCGGAACACAGCAAAGACTCTCCCGCCAAGCCCCTTGCCCCCCCCCTTCCAAACACTGGACAGGACCCTCCTGGAAGCATGCACCAGATTCAGATACTTAGGCATCTGGCTCAATCAGCACCTAGATTTCACCACTCATATTGATTCCATCCATAAGAAACTACTCCCTAAACTCGGCGCCCTATATAGGAACAAAGGCTGCCTCCCCTCTCCAGCCCGGAAAGCTATTGTTCAAAAGATGATCCTCCCAATACTCGACTATGGTGATATAGTCTATGCTACTGCTTCCTCCTCCTCCTTAGCCAGCCTTGACACACTTTTCCACTCTTTCTGTCGCTTTATCCTTGATTGCCCACAAACAACCCACCACTGCACCTTATACAGCTCCCTAGCCCTGTTGTCCCTCCAAGACTGCAGATTAACCCACTGTGCTAGGTCCGCAGCCAAATTCTGGTCCCAGTCCCTTCCCCCCTACCTGGCCTCTGTCCTCTCCCCTCAACCTCCCACTGCTTACTCCCTCAGAAGCACAGACCCCAGGCTCCTCCATGTCCCCTTCATGTGCACAACCTAAGGACATGCAGCATTCAAATTCCACATCCCCCAGCTATGGAATGCCTTGCCAGCCAATATTAGACACTATCTAACCCCCGCCACCTCAATCTCCTACTCAGCACCCACTTCTCCTCCAGCTGCTCATGCTTTTAGCTAGTTCCCACTATGTACATGTATTTTGTGTTCTCAGATGGTATTCTGTGTAATTTTATCCATTTGTATTTCCCCCTTCTCTGTTTCCTTGTTTCTACCTGCCGATTGTCTGATATGGCAGGTGGCCCCCTCACTGTGATGTATAATTACTGTACCCTGTGATGTACTATTTCTTGGGACTTGTCCCCCAAGTCACATCTGGAATAGAGCAGCCCTGCTCAGTATGCCTTCCTAGTTAAACTCGTAAATAAATAAATAAAATGGAGTTAAGTGGCTAGTGTGGGTAATGTACTGCCTGAAGGAGCATGTCCCAACTGGAGTAGGATGGTGCCATCCTCCCTACCACAGTGACATCTTGTATTAGGCCATGGATTCTTCTGCTTTGTCACGAGAGTCTGGCTCTGTGCCACATGGTACACGTAGATAATGGAGGCACTTTGTAGCCTGGGGCAGCGGGAAGCTGGAAGAATCATCTGCATGGGCAGATCAGGTGGGCCAAGCAGTCCTTATCTGCCATTATATTCTATGTTTCTATGATTATGGGTTGCAGTACTCACCAGAACATAGAAAGAAAATCCCTTCCCTGCTATCTGGATAATGACAAAATCTAGCACATATGGGCCTACCCAGCAAGCTACCCCCACTAGATGAATGTTCTGGCTGGGGGGGAGAACATCTCTAATCCAAGGGTCCTATTCCAGTGGAGCAAACCGAGAAGGATGAGGAGCATGGTGAGCCAGGTCCGGGCTGGGTGGTTACCAGAGGCAACATGAGAGCAGCACAAGATAGGGGAAGCCATAAACAACTAGATCAAATAAAAGTGCATTTTTCTATGTATTACAGAATACCGTACCTTTTTAAATCTAGTTACCTAGCGACCAAATTGCTGGGTAACTACAGGTACTTTTAAATAATCACGTAGGAGTTTGTATATATTTATTTACCCTCCTGATAGTTTTTTTTCTCTTGTTCCCTTTTTGTTACACAGCAGCATTTCAAACAATGTTCCTTTTAGCCTTTTCCAGCACATTTTTCAGCTTTTTCCTTTGTGACACTGCAACACTAAAATCAATGGGTTTTACATCAGCACATTTTCTGTTGCCTCCCTTTGTTGCTTAACAACAAAACACAGCTGGTTTTCAATGCCAGCAAAGAAAAGTTCAAAAGGTTCCTTTTATTTCTGCTTATGACAGTTTATATGGCTTCCTTCTCCAGCCAGCCAAGATGTGACAATTACTGTACCTTTTCAATACTAGCAAGAACGTTGCATGGTCTGTCTGATACCTAGGTTTGACTAAAAAAACTAAAACAAATCCAGACAGGACCTTTAAAAAAAATGGAGCTGACAACAGTAACAATATCCTGCCTCCCGCTACCGGCAAGGCATGAACTAGTCCAGAAGATGATCTGACCTATTTTTGACTACTGTGATGTAGTCTACAGTGCTGCTCCCAAGTTTTCCTTAACCAGATTGGACACTCTTTTTAACTCATTCTGTCGCTTCAGCCTAGACTCCTCCTCTCACATGCACCACTGTAAACTCTACCACTCCCTGGCTTTCCCATCATTAGAAAATCGACACCTCCTCCATTGCGCAAAGTTTGTGTCTAAATTTTGGTTTGGTACACTCCTCACTTATCTTTCTTCCTCACTTTCCACCCTCCCTCCTCCTGCCCACTCCCTTAGATCATATGACTCTTGTTTAATGATAGTCCCCCATCGATCGACCACTGTTGGCCAGGCTGCCTTCTCTCACCGGCTCCCCAAACTATGGAATGCACTTCCTCCTCAGATTCAACACTCATCCTCACCCTACTCTACTCTTCTGCACTACACAACTTCCTCTCGGTGAACTGTACCTGTGGTTAACCCACCCTTCATTCCATAGTCTCCCAATTTTCACCTATACCATTGCTAATCGATTCCTATTGCTGTTGATCCGGTATCCCTTCTTTCCGAATCCTTTACCCCACTCTTTTTCCTGTGCTAGCTGGTTCAGTGTAGTTTTTTACTTACTTCGGATAATGCTGTATGCCAGCATTTAGCTCTTATCTGGTTCCCTTGGCTGTGGAATGTAAATTAGTTCCTATATTGCACTTATAATGTTCATTATTTCTGTGATCATTAGTTACATTGTCATGCTTTTACTGTAATTTCTGTAATAATGTTGACTGTATGTTTGTATGTATTTCTCAGATTCCCTACCCCCCAGGATGCACTGTGAGATGAGCAAATTTTTGTTCAGTGTGACCTTCCTGGTGAAACATTTCAATAAATAAATAAATATGCACTTTATACATACTTCTGTGTAGAGAAAAATGTGTAACAGTAATGGGAAAAGGTTTGCAGCAGTGCTTTTCAGCAACTCATTTAACATTCTCCCTTTCTGACTAAGAAAGTGACAGTTAGCTAACTACAGAATATGGACTTCAAAAGCATCTGTACATGCAATTGTGTAACACCAGCAAATTTAAAGAAAAATGTAACAAAAGGAACAGCTCTTCCCAGCTGCTACATACACACCATATTGGTGTTTTAAGCAAGTAAATGCACTTTTTAAATGACATGCTAAATGCCATTTTTAATGTCAGAGGTAAGCAAAGTTTAGTAAGGTTAAGCACAGTAAGTAAAAAAAAATGTTTTAATTGGGATTAGCCCAACACTTGGGTTTGGGGCTCTTAGTGCTGACTGTTCCCCTTTAACTTAATTCAAGCCCTTAAGGCAGGTGGGTGCACATCATCATCTATGGCACCCAGTGTAGAGGCAGTATCTGGAGACACCACGGGATCTCCTGTTTACCAGCTTGACACCTACATGAAACCCCATGTGAGTGGGGATAGCCTGGGACATTCCAAATGTTTTGAAGGGTGAAATGGCAAGCTGGCTCGGTGGCACAGAGGGTTGAGGTGCTGGATGCCACACCTCATGCCATGCCAGCAACATGGGTTTGGGAGCAAGCTCGGCCTGCCATGGGTCAGCTGGGGAGAGGGTGAGGAGCCAGGATTGAGCAGCCACCAGGCAGCTCTCCTCTCCAGGTAGGGACGAGATGTTTCCCCGACTCTTGGCTGCCACCTGGTGGAGGCTAGGTGGCAGTGCCAGGCTGAGGGGAATCTAGGCAGTAGGCCGGGAGGGAGAATGGGGCCATCACCGGAGCTGCGGGACACATACATAACTCCATGTGCATGCGCGACCATGTCCCGGGGTCCTGGGAACAAGGGGAGAAAATACAAAATACCATGTCTCTCCCATTGCCAGTAAGGTGCGATGGGCAACAGGTGAACACCAGGCTTAGTTAAAAAAAAAAAAAGCAGAAATGGCCTTCCAAGAGATCAGAGGTTGGTGTCACATCAAAGGTTTGAACCCCAGGAAACTGCTACTGGTGACAAATATCCCTATGTGGGCTAACAGGAAGAACATGCTCAGTGTTTTACAAAGAGAATGTAGAATGACTCAGGAAGCCCACATCTTGTTCTGTGCCACTGTTACTAAGATGCTGGCTAGCTGCAGGACCAAGGAAAGCCTGAGGGACTGCTTCCTACAATCAGCAGCTGAGGAGCCATTAGGCCAGCTTCATTAAAGTGGCTGGAGGGCAACCCTCCCCCCCATCTTGTACCAAGGGAGTAGGGGCATAACTAATCCTCCTGACTGTAAACATGATGTCTGCATTTTCTTGTAATGGCTATGATATTACTGTGTGCCTTCCTACAGGATGAATATGCTGTGTATTGTATACAATTAAACTAATAAAAATAAAGTTTAAAAGTGACTGGAGGAGCAGGGAAAGCCTAAGGGTTTCAAGGATTTTGTAAACTTAATTTCTCATTTAGGTAAGCGGGAGCTTATTGCTCTTGGTGATTTTAATTTAAATTGGTCTGGGAATGATATCCTCAAATTTAACAAGCATTTGTCAATGCTGAATGTTGTCTTGCTGGCATTGGCATTGGTAGTGCAGGAGTTAGAGAGATGCATAATAGGAATGGCAGTGAAGTATTGAATTGACGCCAATGCCACCTCCACCCTGCAGAGACTGACAGGCATTGGGATGTGCCTTTGGGTCACTGGCCATAATGCTTACGACATTTTACCTCACCCTACCCTGCAGACACTGACAAGTGTTGCGGTGTGCCTTGGGGTCTTCGGGCCTTACGCTCACCCCATTCCATAAGGAAATACGCTGAGATGGGTGCAGTGTAGGAGAATAGGGTGAACTTTGGGGCCGAAGAGTCCAAGGCACACCTCGATGCCTGTCACTGGCTGCAGGGTGGGGGTTGGGGTGGAATGGCGTGAGCATTACAGCTGAAAATCCCAAGTCACACCCCTGACGCCTATCAGTCTCTACAGGGCAGGGCATTACTGTTGGAAACCCTAATGCTCCAGGTGTTTGTTGGTATTTTCATTCCAAATTTTCAACATGAGCTTTTTGTGACCCCACCTCATGAACAGTGGCACTATCAGTTCGTTAGCCGAAAGGTGATTTTGCACAGCGACTACGCCATTTGGCGCCACAGGTGTAAAAACACATTTCAGGCAGGATGTGAAGAATGACAGCTGTACTTTTCATGAGGAGGTGTAAAAATAATGGCGATGTTGAAAATCTGGAGTGAAAATATGAAAAACTGGTGGTCACTGTGAACACTAGAAACTGTGCAACACACGCCCGTAATGCAATTATGTTGGGGATATTTTTAACCAAAATTTCAACATAGGCATTTTGGGACCTCTGCTCATGAACAGTGGCACTGTGATTTTGTTAATCTGTCCTGAAAGTTGATTTCCCGCAACGACCACGCCATTGTGCGCCAGATGTGCGAAGCACATTTTGGGCAGGATGTGAAAAATTACATCTGTACTGTTCATAAGGAGGTGTTATGAAAATCTGAAGTGAAAATATGAAAAATTGGTGAAGTCACGAGCATGCGTAGAAACTGCACAATGCATGCCCGTAACACAATTATTTATTTTTAATTTTTTTAAATCAAATTTTCTACATAGGCTTTTTGGGACCCCACCTCATGAACAGTGGCACTGTTGTTTTGCTAATCAGTCCCAAAAGGTGATTCCATGCAATGACCGCAAAATGACGTTTCGGGACCAAATAACGAGATAACAGTGCATGCATTCATCAGGTGGGGTCCCAAGAACCCCATATTGAACATTTGGAGCCAAAATTCAAAAAAATGGCTGAGATATCCACCTAAGTTGACCCCCCCACTGATGCCATCATGCAGCTTACCGGCATTTCTTCATTTTGCAATTCTGCTTTGAAGAGTCCAGACATGTTCCCGCTCCACAGAAGATCGCAGCACCGGACCACCAGAGGTAAGTATGGGGTGTGGGAGGGTGTGGGGAGGTGGGGTGCAGAGGGTGGGTGTGGGTTGGGGAGGAGGGGTACTGGGGCAACAAGGGACAGTTTTCTGTTTTCGGTACAGAAAAAATGAACATTTCGGACGTTTTCTTTCTTTACAGGTGAAATAAAAAAATGTTGGGCACACTGGAGTGGACTCCCAGTGTGCCCCATATTCGGGGATGTTGGCCACACTTGGGAGGGCTCTCAGTGTGCCACACAGTGGGCGTGGGGGGAGGAACATGCCGACACAGTCGGCTTTGTGTGAGCGGCAGCACACTGGGGTGTACTCCCAGTGTGCCACATAATGTGTGTGGGGGGGTGGGGGACATGCTGACACAGGGATTGCACCCCCGATGTTGGCTTTGTTTGGGGATTGTATGACGGTGGCTCCTGCTGCCGCCATGTTTATTGAAATATTTAACAAGGAAAGGCATATACAGGAGGTGTGTCGTCTCTGCTGCTGCATGACGAGCTTGTCTCTGATTGCAGTGGCACATTTCTTTCAAGTTGGTGGCACTTTACACAATTCTTGCATCAGTGCTAGCATACTGGCTAATTGGGGAATGAGGGACACACCTACTAAAGTGTGCCCTGCATTTGCCAACACTGACACACCTCTGCATTTCTGCTACTACCACAAGATGTTGCTTATGCATGCGCAAGACAACTTAAAAATGATTTACGTGACTCCAGACTCCAATGGATAATAGAAATACCAACTCATTTAAACTTGAAGACCAACAAACATATTCTTCTGGACTTGTTTCTCATGGATAGAACAGAACATATCTTTTCATCAGGTTTGCTTGCAGATTCTATCAGTGATCATCATCCCATCTTCAGTATCTGGAAAAATGGTTATAACAGTAATGGGGGTTACACACACACACACACACACACGCGCGCGCGCGCAGTGCTTGAGTTTAGGGACTTTTCAAGATTAAATCTCTGATTTTTTAAAAAGTGTAGGTGAGGTGGATTGGTCGTACCTAAAACTAATTCCAGACATCAATTGTGCTTTAGACTTTTTCATATATGAGTTTACAAAAGCTGTCAATAAATATGCCCCATTTTTTAAGAGAATTAGTGGTGGGGACTCCCGTTGGATAAATGGAGATATACTTAGGCTCATGGCAGACAGAAACAAAGCCTGGTCTATGTACTCTAAGCGTAAATCACTTCATGACTCAAATATTTATAGATTTAAATGTAATCAATGTAAAAAAGAAATCAAACTTGCAAGGGAAAACTTCTTCAAAAATCAACAATCTGGACATTTCTCTGATCTTAAAAAAATATGGGGGGGGTCAATCAAATATTTCTTGTCTCCTTCAACTGGTGTTGGTACTTACATGACCAAATGGAAGGAGACACTAACATGCCCTGATGCTGTTGCTAACAAGTTCAATACAATGCTTACTAATGTGGATGGATATCAGGTTGGACTCAGTGGCAATACACCAGCTTTTTATTGTTAACTATGAGCTGAAAAGACTATGTTTCTATTTGAGGGTGTTGAGTAAATTGGAAGTATATCAACTTCTGACAAAACTGGAACTGGATAAATCTAGTGGTTGAGATGGCCTATCCCCTAAGCTACTGGTACATGCTGCGTCTGAAATAGCATAACCAGTTAGTATTATATTGAATCTTTTTTCACTTGGACAGGTGCCAAAATTGTGGAAACTGTCATACATTATTCCAGTTCATAAGGCAGAATCTTTAACAGGCTTTTGTAATTACTGTCCTATTTCCATACTTTTGCAGCTGTCCAGGATTCAAGAAAAAATAGTTCATGGTCAATTTAACCAATATATAACAAAGTTTTACTTGATTTCTAAGAATCATTATGGGTTCAGAAGTGAACGTGGAGCTGAGACTGCCTTGGTTAGGTTCACAGATGCAACCCTTGGGGCAGTGGAAGCTGGCTGTCTTACTGGTGATGCGTTCATGGATCTAACCAAGGCATTCAATTTAGTAGATACATTCTCATCTGTTAAAACGTCTGTAGAGTCTGGGTGTGGGAAAATCTGCTCTAACGTGGTTTGGTGACTATTTACATGACAGATACCAAAGGGTTAAATTTGGAACATCTATTTATTCATGTAGACTGGTCCAGTATGGTGTCCCCAAGGCTCCATACTGTGCCCTTTACTGTTTACTTTGTTCATAGAACCTATAGCTAGTGTCACCCGCATTTGTAAACTTCTTCTGTATGCGGAAGACGCTTTGTTTTATTTTCATAGTTCTGTTGGTGAGATCAACACTACCCTTACAAATGAATCTGTTGTAGTGCAGAAATGGCTGATACAAAATAACCTGATATTAAATGTCAAATACCTGTACTAAGGTCATGCTGTTTGAAACTACCCTTAAAGTTAAACAAGCTCTGTCTGGGCAGCAAAATGCTATTTTACAGGGATTAGGAGCCATCTACAGGGAAATTCTTCCCACTGACTTGTATTGATTATACAGGAAAATACAACAACTAGGCTTCCATAGGAAACAATGGTACAGGAAAACACAGGGGAATTGCCCTGGCGTTACAGGGAAAATGCCAAATCATTAAAACATAGTGTGATACAGCTTTTTTTTATATAGAACCACAGGCAGGTTAATATTTCTTTCACAGTGCCAGCCAATAACAATATCCACCCATGATTGCTGGCCCCATTAAAGTTAACACATTCCCTGGTGTCCAGTGCTACCTCCAACCCTCTGACCACCGGGCCTGTTAATAAAAAATCATTCCGTGGTGTGTAGTGGCAGCCCCATTGTCTGATCGCCTGCCCCGTTAATAACAAATAATTCCCTTGCTGCAGTGTAAGCTGGTCCAGTGGTGTGGAAGGATGAGGTGATATGTGCCTTATCTTCCACCACATCATTGACCCGAGTTCAGGAACATGCTCAGGATGCCAATGGTTGGATAGAAGATTGAGCATTCATCAAATAGATGTCCTCTCCCGGGGTGTTGAGGCATGCTGACTCAGCCTTTGGCTGCCCCCAGGTGAAGGCAGGAATCCAAGGGGAGGGGGATGTGGAAATGGCTAGTGCAGGCTATATAAAGCCCTATCCACCTACCTCTGTCCCACATGACCACCTGGATGACTGGTAGAGTTCTGGATGTGAGTCACTGGGTGGGGGGAGGATGACACTCCACTTCCTGGCCCTATCATGAGGGACTTTGGGCTCAGAGGTCTGGGACATGGGAGTGGCGGACAGGGGAGGTGGGTACAGGGATGTTCCTTATCCTTCCTCATCAACCTTGAAACATTGCAACAAGTGTGCCTGCAGCCAGCAGATTCCCAAGAAGGATGGCCACTCAGCTTGCCTTTTCTGCCTAGGCCTGGCCCACAACATCTCACCTTGTTCTGCCAGAGGTTCAAAGCCACCACCACCCACCGCCGCCACCACCAGACAACCCAAGAGGGGCACTTACATAAGCTGAAGGTCACCTTAATGGAGCAGGAGCTGCAGGCATGCTCTTCCCAGGTCTCCCAAGCCCAACTTTTGGATGTCCAGGCCCAGTCTTCAGCCTCCCAGGCCCAGTCCTTGGGTTTGACTCTGGTCCAACACCAGGACAAACCTTTAGGGAAGCACAAGCACTCGGACAAGGAGAAACATAAGCCCCAGTCCTTGTCTTCTTGCTCGCGGTCATGACACTCTTGCATGACCCCGTCAGGGACCACTTCCTCTGGGGCGTGCACCATGTCCCACCAATGCCCCCCTTCCACAGGGCAAAAGGTGGTTCCTCCTCCTGTCACTATCTCTACCACTGGCAGAGAAACTTCAGGCTAGGGATCCTCCCAGCTGATCAGGCCCCTGCTGCTAAGGCCCATTTCCTCTTTGGGTACACAGCAGAGCAGCAATGTTGGTGGTCCTGTTGCTGACAAGGGTGTCACAGATGCAGGAACATGTTCATCGCCCCTCCTGTCGCCCACCTCCCTGGCATCAGACACCTTGCATAGGTTCATGCCCCCGGTGGAGATAGGATTTTTACTAGCTCCTAGCCCTCGCTCCACCCTATGCAGGGCTCACCCTTCACCAGCTCCTACATTGCCTACTCCACTGCAGGCCCCATACTGCCGTACACTTGAGGGTCCATGCTACCCTTATCCAGCACATTATCCTGGCTACCCTAGACCTACGCCAGGGGCTCCCTCAGGTTATCCTTATCCACCTCTGTCTGGTCCTACATCAGTCATGGTGGATATTCAAGGACTGGTGTCCTCTCTGTGGGGGTTCTTGCACTCCCAAGTACAGATGCTGGCCCCACCGCCTCCACCAAAAGACCTGTGCTACAGGGGCCTACATCATCCACCCCCCAGCATCCTCCTGAAATGCCATGGAGGTCTTTCTCCCCCTCTCCCCCAGCCAGTGATGGGGATGAATACCACCCTGACCTTGTTCTCCCCGATTCAGGGAATGAGGGGGCTCCAGATGAGGAGATGATGATTCGGGCTCCCCGTCATTCTTGGGGGCCCTCAAAGGGGTCTCAGCTCCCAGGATGTGCCACAGCTCCCCGAACAATACCTCTTTTCTGTGGTTAGGCACTGTACCCAGGAAGCAATGGGCTTATCTCAGAGGAGCAGAATCCCAAATGTAGGCAGCTGGCCATATACCTGCGTAAGCCTATTATTCCACCATTGGTGGTTCCCCCATTGATTGATGCTTACGAGGATGTAATGATGGTAGCCCTGGCATTGGTTCCATCTCCTCCCTGTCATGTTTCACAAGGCAGACAGGCTTTATCATACCTCAGAGTTCAGACCCTTTTTCGGGGAACAAGCACAGGTGGAATGGATGGTCATTAACACCACCCATGAATGTTCCAAAGGGCTGAAATACCTCAGTTTCCAGCCCCCATACCGGGAATCCCACCAATTAGACCTTTTTGGTAAACGGATGTTTGCTTTCTTCACTCTTGCCATCCAGGCCCTTAACTACCTTGGCCACATGCTGCAATATCAAAACTCCCTGTGGGACAAAGTTCAGGAGGTTCTTCTCTCTCTCCCCAAAGGGGCTTCTAGGTCGGAGATGCAGGACCACCTCAAAGTGGTCTCCGACATCGGTGACCACCTTCTCAGGACCACTTACAACAGTGTGGCTTGGGCTGCAGCCACCAGCATCTGCCTTCACTGGTACTCGTAGCTCAGAGTCTCAGGGTTTGCTCAGGATGTGCAGCAATCTATACAGAATGCCCCTTTCAGGGACACCCTGCTGTTCGGGGGAGACATGGAAGACATTTTAGCCAAGCTTCAGGCCTCAGGGAGGGCCATAAGATTGGTACACTCCCTTTATCATACCCAGTCCAGGCCTGCCCAGAAGCAGCCCTTTCATTGCCAGCCTCCCCACCAAGCCAGGCAGCTGGCTAAAACCCAAGGCAAATGCACATGTACAGCACCACAGCACCCACATTGCCTACTCCAGCCACGTCCACTAGCAAAATCCCCAGAGGGGGAACACTGACCTCCCCTGCCGCCCCCCCCGACTCCTTGCCGGACCCTCTCCCTCGGGCAGAGCAGAGGTAGTGCTAGGGGGTCTTTTCTCCCTCCACCTGCCCAAGCGAAGGGATATCACAACAGACAGCTGGGTACTTCAGATAATCGAGCAGGGTCACTCTCTGGAGTTCCTGAAATGGCCTCCAGATATCCCTCCATCTCTGTCCCACTACTCTCCTCATCATGTCTCTCTGATATGTGAGGAAATCCACACTCTTCTGAGAAAGCAGGCTATAGAGCAAGTACCCATATCCCAGTGAGGGTAGGGGTATTCCTCTCATTTCTTCCTAGCCCCCAAGCACACGGGAGACCTTAGGGCTATCCTGGACCTCAGCAAACTAAATCTCTCCATTCAGTGCAAGAAATTCAGAATGGCCATGCTGCAAGGCCTTCTCCCCCTGTTACATCAGGGGGACTGGATTTGTTCCCTGGATATGCAGGATGTGTACCTTCACATCAAAGTATGCACTTCTCACAGGTGCTTCCTATGCTTCCACTTCCAGGGAGCCTGCTTCCAGTTTCAGGCACTCCCATTTGGCTTGTCCTCAGCTCCAAGGGTTTTTACCAAGTGCCTGGCAATGGTAGCAGCTGCCCTCCAGCGCCAGTGATTTTATGTTTTTCCCTTCCTGGATGATTGGCTCCTAGTGGCCCCATCCAGGGAGCACCTCCTGCTATCCCTGGAGCATACCCTCAGCCTTTTTCAGGACCTGAGGGTGACTATTAATCTGGCCAAGTCCTTTCTTCTCCCTCCCAGCACCTTCAGTATATTGGGGTAATCCTGGACACAGCTCAGGACATGGCCTTCCTCCCCCAGGACAAAGCAGACCGCTTGAAGGAGCTGGCTAAACCTCTATATTCTTCTCATCATGTTCCAGCCCACTTGTTCCTATGCCTCCTGGGCCATATGGCAGCTGCTATAGTAACTGTCCCTCTGGCCAGACTGCACATGACAGTCCTACAGTGGACCCTCAGAGTTCAGTGGTATCAATGTACAGAGGATCTCGATCAGATGGTCATGGTCTCAGACTCCATAAAGAGAGTTCTGCTGTGGTGGCTGGAGCCCAGCAACCTCAAGGGGGTCCTCTTCCTTATTCCCCCTTCTCAGCAAATCCTGACCATGGATGCATTCAACTCAGGATGGGGGGCCCATCTGAGGGTTCATCAGACCCAAGGGCTGTGGTCTGCGACTAAGAGCCATCTACACATAAATGTATTGGAGAAGCAGATCATCTGGTACACACCTCAGGCCTTCCAGACTCATCTCTCCCCAGGCTTGCTGCTACTCCAGACAGACAATACTAGTGTGGTCCACTACATCAATAAGCAGGGGAGGACCCACTCATATCCCCTGTGCCGGGAGGCAATGAGAGTTTGGTATTGGGCACTGGACCACAGCCTTCATCTTTCAGCCATACATGTCTCAGGCGTGCAAAACGTCTTAGTGGACAGCTTAAGTCAGTCTCAGTCTTGGGCGTATGAGTGGGAGCTTCTGTCTTCCATGGTGGAAGATCTGTTTGACCACTGGGATCACCCAGAGTTGGACCTTTTTGCATCCTCACTCAGCACAAAACTGATGCTTTTGTGCTTGCTTGCTCCAGGACCTGGAGTTTTCTGGAAAGACCTGTTATCCCTCTCCTGGAGAGGGAGGTTTCTGTATGGCTTTCCTCCCTTCCCTCTTCTTCAACGAGTTCTCATCAAGCTGCAGATGAAGTGGGTAGCAAGTAAAAAACAAGGCACCGCAAGGTAAAGGCAATGAATTTAATCACAAAATAGGGCTAGCAGAGCCACCCTGTAGTACAAAAAACAGAAAACCTCTACCGGTTTCACACAACGTGCGTCATTAGGAGGAGGATGCACCACATGTCCACAATCCTTAAATGGCACCATTGAGTGTTAATTACACATACCAAATCCGTTAGTGTACAAATTTAAAAACAAGGCACAACAAGTACCCGCATTAGACATAAAGTTTTGTTACAAAATAAACATCACAAAGTACAGAACTAATACAGTACTTAAAGACAGGCTTTTGCAGGGTTTTAAGTAATTGATTAGCACTTTTTTTCTTGGGACAACACTAACTGTACAGAAAGCATTTATATAGGTTTTCTAAAAGTGATATGTTTGTTAAACACAGTGAGGCAAGTGCTATACATTTTCATAATGTTTTAGAACTTTTATGAGCAAAACGCTAATCAATTTTTAGAGTTAAATAAAACCCTGCTGTTAGCTCATTCATTATGTATTTATACCCTATAAATATACAACACATAATTCCCTATCTTATAACTATGTTCCAAAAAATGGTTTTTAAGTTAATATCTTCCCCTCTTAGAAACCATTTTTTGGTACATAGCTTTATGTGGCCGGTACCTTCTTAAGAGGTATTCTGCATTTGAAACCTCCAGTCCATAACCCTGTCCCAGCTTGGGACCTCAATTTTGTGTTAGAAAAACTCACTCTGCCTCCTTTCAAACCAGCCGGGAGTTGTGAGTTACGCTGTCTGTCGTGAAAAGCGTTATTTTTAGCTGCTGTTACTTCCGCTCGGAGGATTTCCGAGCTTCAGGTCCTCATGTGTTTTTTCACAAAGACAGGGTGTCTTTACATACTAACCCTCAGTTTCTCCTTAAAGTGGTTTCTGAGTTCACTTCGAACCAATCCATTCATCTTCCAGTCTATTTTTCAAAGCATGCCAATCCAGGGGAAGCATTACTCCACACTTTGAATGTGCACAGAATTTTTCATTATTATACACACAGGACTAAAGCGGCCAGGAAGTCCTCCCAGTTGTTTGTTTCATTCGCCCCGGGAAAAGAGGGTGCAACCGTTTCTAAGCAGTGCTTGTCCTAATGGTTAGCCAACTGCATTATTTTTTGTTACTAGAAGTATGGCAAGGAGCTTCCGTGTGTTGTTCGTGGCCATTTCACCAGGGGAATGACTCCCTCGGTAGCCTGTTCCTGTAATGTGCCAGCTGCAGAAATCTGCACAGCAGCCATTTGGAGTTCAGTCCACACTTTCACTAAGCACTACAGCTTGGATATCGCCTCTATGCATAGAGACAATTTTGGCCTAGCTGTGCTGCAGGGCCTTCTTTCTTAGGTGTTTTAACCTCCACTCGGTTTTATCATTCTGTCAGGTTTGGAACTGCTTGTCACATCTTACCTGTGATGGCCTGCTGCAAGAGAGTTCCCCAATGTAAGATAGTATAGCTATGTAAGAACTTACTGTAACAGTAGGTCTTTGAGGGGATCTCTTGCTGCAGGCCTTGCTTTTCCCTTCTTCCTTCCTTCCTGGGCCTTTTCTCCTGTTATGCTGGCTTTCCTAGAGGAGACCTTCAGCCTTCACTGTTTTCTTTTTCCTTGAACCTTGGGTTCCTCCTCAGCTCTCTCAGCTGGATATTTTAGGGTCTCCAGCAGGAGAACTGAGGAGGATACAGAGGCTGCCCACCTATATAGGGTAGCTGACATCAGAGAGTGATGTTGGAGGTGGGTGGCCCTTACTGTCAGACTACTAGCTAGAACGTTTCTGTGTGGTCCTAGTGCCTGACGGCAGAGTCCTAACTGTGATGGCCTGTTGCAAGAGATCCCACCGAAGACCTACAGTTACAGCAAGTTCTTATGTAACTGTACTTTATAGAGCTAGGTATTTGAATAGCAGCACACATCACGGATGAGTTTTAGTCAGGGGTTGCACCATGTAGGCCCAAGTGGTCGTGATTCCCTTTACTGGACACTGATGTATTAGCTGAGCTGGCTCTCAGCTCTCCAAGTTCCTTGAGAAGGTCTTGAATTTCAAGACTGTTACTGACAGGCCCCCTCTCACAGAAGGGAGCTGCAGCTGCAGCACCAGCATAGGGTTCCCAAGACTCCTCTTCATGTTCAGTTTCTCATACCTCCTTCATTAGCATACTGTAGGACGGAGCGTTATCCTTTTTTTCCTGCAACCGCAACTTGAGCAGTAACAAACTGGAGTACCAGGCAGGCTTGAGCACTTGATGCATCAAATTTGGTTCAGTTCAGAGGATGCTATGCCTCCTTTCCTAAAACCCGTCAGCAACACCCTTTCTAGGCAAGTCAAATAAGCCGACAATGGCTCTCCCTTCCACTGGTTAGTTGCTTGATATTTCCACATGAGATCCTCCCCAGACTCAGTACTCCCAACCATGTTTTCTAATGCAGTCAGGTACTCTTGTGCAGTGGCCTCTGGGTCTGTGACCCTCAAGGAACAAATAGCGTCCAAAGCTGGCCCTCGGAGGCTTTCTCCAAGGTGTTTCCACTTTTGAGCTTTGGAACATTGAAAGTCCTGCACTAAATGAGACGCATAATTCATCCAGGTGTCCAAGTCATTTTCACCTGGTGGAGTAGGTTGTATGCCAGAGAACATATGTAATTTATGATAGGAGTCTGGAACAACAGGTGGCACATAATTTGGTCCCCCCAGAGGTCTGAGCTGAGACACCCCCTGGCACATCAAACTCTCTTTGAACCTCCTCCATAGTTTTCCCTTGTTCCTGCAACCACTTGTTAAATTTGGCCTTGAAACCCTCCTGCTTAGGTGAGGCTTCCCTTCTGGGGGTCACACTGCCTTGCATCACTAATGTCCATGCAGTAGTGGAGCCTTTGGGGATCAGCACATCAGGTACACGAGTAGCACCAAAAACATTTCTGCACTCAGTTAATACAGTTAAAATCTTGGTGGCAGAGTTCATTATCTGCCCTCAGACAGTAACTGTTCCAAGACACTTAATTACAGAAAGGACCTCTTCAGTTTTCTCCCTGTCAGTCCTAGGGGACACCCAGAAGCAGCAAAGCTTTTTGAGAGTGAATATCCTCACCCTCACCCCAATCAGTTAATCTGGTGGAAACCATGATATTATCAATCAATCAGTCAATCAAAGTTTATTTATGAAATGCTATTCCAAATCGATCATAGCATTGTACAAATATAAATAAAACACCAATAAAACAAATAAATACATATAATTTAAAGGGACACTGTCAACCCCTTTAGTCCTCGAAGTGTCCCTAGTTTAAAAAACACATTTTTTGATTGTTCACATTCTATAGAGACTGTTGATGAAGGTGGTAGTTTGATTCAGATCCCTTTTTTCTTTTAAAAAATGAAAAACTGAGTGCCCACCATACTGGTGTTACCACACCAAATTTACATTTCTTGACCAGCTCCCACTGCATCTTTCCTGGACTCAGGACCACCCCCAACAGAGTCTAGCCACTCATTATGCAGTGAGAGTAGAGGAGACTATTGCATCATGAGTGGCGGCACTGTTTGAGGATGTTTCTGATGTTCAGGAAGTATACAATAGGAGTAGTTCAGTGATTTGAAGCAAAACAAAGCTGGGCATAGCTATACATTACCATGCATTTCAGTTTTAATAAGCAAGGAGGCAGATAAAACAACCAGCAACATCAATGAATTTTACAGAAGGTAAGTAATCATAAAATGTGGGTTTTTACCTGAATACAATATGATGCAAAAAAGGTTGCCAGTGTCCCTTTAAAGACAATAAAACAGTCAGCAGGATTTAAATATGAGGGAAAGCACAGTTAAACAGATATGACTTTATGGCAGATTTAAAGCAACAGTTCTGGGTTTGGGGGCTATAACACTGCCCTCTGGAGCAATGACTTCCATTTGGGGCATGTCTGGCAAACAGGAAATCCCAGTGGTACCTTCAAGATGTAGCGGGGTCGCCATGTAACTTTCGGTTACTAAACTTGACTTGGGAGCTCGACATGGTTAAGGGGCCTGGGTTCTGGTTCAAATAGAAAAGGAGTTTTTTTTCCCCAAATATAAAATAAATAGTGTGGTGCCTCCACCCAGAGTAAATTATAGTGGGCCAGTTGTTTGTGTAGTACAACTCCATGGGATGCTGCATTTACCCAGCTCCCCTTGCAGTCACCCACAAACAGAATACCATGCACAGTTGCAATACTTTACTGTGCATGCAAATAATGACTAAAGTTGTCTGTGAGCATAGAATAACAATAAACAGTAACCGTAAATATTCTATTAAAGGGGGTAAGGGAACAAGAAATGCAGAAATAATAACTGTTTGGAAAGATTTGCTGTAACTGGAAATAATGGCATAAATAACAAACATTAACAATGCCCACACCCACCAGCAACACAGAAATAATCCACCTTCCCCACTGGTACCAGTGCCCCTTAAAGTTAGTCTGGGTACCTAGGTGGTTAAGTTGCAGGTCTGATTCAGTGCAGGCAGGTCATGGGTGGCCAGCATTGATGCACTTTTAGAATAGAACAGGAATTTAGCTGGCAAAACAATTTACAGACTCCCCAGGTTAGGGCAGGCTCTGTGCTTACTCGTGGTTTGGTAGACTGTCTCACAGAGTCAAACAAAGGTGGAAGTTTCAGGCAGTGAGCTGGGGCCTCGAACTGTACAATAAGGTCTCGGCTTACTTGGCTGTGGCTGAATTCTTCCCGCTTGTCACCTTCTGGCAGCTTGTCACCTTCCGTAAAAGGCTGATCATGGATACTGAAAGAGGCCAGTACTGGAGACCAGGGCCACACACCTACCTAGCACGTCTAGGCTTCTAACCCTGGAGGAAGGCAATGGGTAATGCCTGGCTGTAGCACTACCTGGTAGATTCCTCAGACCATCCTTGCTGGCAAGATTCTCTTCCTGGATCTCAGGATTCACATTGTCTTTGCCTTTCTGCAGCTAGCAGACATTAATGCCTCTGGGAACAGGTCCAGCTCACCCCGCTAGGGCAAGGAGTAGCAAACAGTTTCACAGGCTATTCTCAACGGCATGTTCCAACAGCAGAATCAGCTTCTTTTGCTGTAATCTGGATTCCCCAGACAAAGGGAATTTTCTGTAAACGTCTTTGGTTACTGGTTCAGACCACACTTAAGGCCTTAGGCAGGATTCAGTCCAACTCTCCTTACAGGCTAAGGGCTTCTCAGATTCTGCAGAGTTTTAACCAAATCAGCATCTTACACTTTTGATCTGGCTTCCGAGGAGGTAGAAGCCTTAATGCAAGTCTCCACGTGATCAGCCTTGGAAGCCGTAGGCTGACTTCCAGTTTTCTTTTCCTTGGCTCTCTCAGGGCTCCCCTGCTCCACGCAGAGCACCTCAGGCAGGACTACCTTAAGCTGAATCTTTCCCCAACATCTAAGGAGAAAGAAAGACGGCATCCTAGATCTAGTACAAACTAACAGGGAAAGGATCACAGGTCTCCAGGTAGAAGGTCACTTGGGGGCCAGTGACCATCACATGGTATGGTTCAATTTGGCCACTAGAACTAAATCATCCCATTCCAAGGCAAAAATATGGAACTTAAGAGGAGCTGACTTTGATAAGATGGCCAACAGAGTTAAGCTAGCCCTGGCAAAAAGAAATACAGGTGAGGGGGTACAGGCAAAGTGGGCAAGCATTAAGGATGCAATACTAGCAGCAACATCCCATTGTGTTAGAGAAAAAAAGGCAAAAGAAGAAGGAAACCACTTTGGTTCTCAAAAACAGTAGCAGAAAAGGTCAGAGACAAAAGGCTGGCATTCAGAAAATATAAGGGAACGCAGCAGGATGAAGATAGGGAGGCATACCAAACTTCCCTAAGGGAAGCAGGGAAGTTAGTAAGGCAGGCAAAGGCCCAAACCGAGGAAACACTAGCACAAACAGTAAAAGAAGGGGACAAGACTTTCTATAGATACATTAGTGAAAGGAGAAAGTCCAGAGGGGGTAATGCTAAGATCAAAGGGGATAAGGGGGCATGTGAGGAGGAGGACCATGTAAAAGCATTTATCCTAAATAGATACTTCTGCTCAGTATTTACTGAAGAGAAGGTAGGGCAGGGCACACAGCTCAGCACCATGGACACAGGGGGGAGGGAGGTGTGCACTAGTCCCTTCACAAAAGAAAGGGTCCTACAAGAGTTCGATAAGCTCAGGGTGGACAAGACAATGGGATCTGATGGCATACATCCCAGGGTACTAAAGGAGCTAAGGGTGGAACTAGCAGAGCCATTAGCAGAACTGTTTAGTGAGTCTCTGAGCACAAGAGAGGTCCCAGAAGACTGGAGAAGGGCTCATGTGATCCCGCTCTACAAGAATGGTAGCAGGAAGGAGGCAGGGAACTACAGACCAGTCAGTCTTACCTCAGTAGTGGGCAAGATTATGGAGGCACTCCTTAAGGAAAGGATAGTGCAACACCTGGAATCCATAGGAGCACAGGATCCAAGACAGCATGGGTTTACAACAGGAAGGTCCTGTCAAACTAACCTCATAGATTTCTTTGACTGGGTAACCAGAGTGGTGGACCAAGGGGGAGCAGATGATGTCGCCTACCTTGACTTCAGCAAAGCTTTTGATACTACCACATAAAAGACTGATTAATAAGCTGGGTAGGCTCGGGGTGGGTCAGAAGTTGATCAACTGGGCGGCAAACTGGTTGATGGGCAGAGAACAGAGAGTGATGGTAAATGGTATACAGTCAGAAGCGATGCAAGTCAGAAGTGGGGTACCTCAGGGATCAGTCCTGGGGCCAGTCCTCTTCAATATCTTCATCAGTGACATTGCAGATGGACTGGAGTGTAAGGTTTGTCTGTTTTTAGATGACACCAAGATCTGCAACAGAGTAGATGATCCAGATGGGGTGGGCAGAATGAGAAGAGATCTGGATAAACTGGCAAAATGGTCGGAAGAGTGGCAACTGGGGTTTAACGTAAAGAAGTGCAAGATCATACACATGGGGATGAGAAACCGTGAAGCCACCTATAGGCTGGGAGGGGAGTTGCTGGCAGTCACAAGAGAAGAAAGAGACTTGGGCATCATCATCGCAGATGATCTGAAATCATCCAAGCAGACCACTAAAGCAGTAGGTAAGGCTAGGGGGATGTTGGAGTGTGATAGTAGGGTATCACAGAGTAGTAAGAGGAGGTAATAATCCCTCTTTACAAGACACTGGTTAGGCCCATCTGGAGTACTGTGTGCAGTACTGGAGGCCATACCTTCACAAGGACATTAACCAAACTGAGGCAGTCCAGAGAAGGGCAACCAAAATGGTGCAGGGACTGCATCAGAAAACATATGAGGACAGGTTAATGGAGCTCAATATGTATACCCTAGAGCAAAGGAGGGAGAGAGGTAATATGATCGAAATATTCAAACACCTTAAGGGCATTAACAAGGTGAAAGAGTCTAACATGTTTCAATATAAGAAAAATAGCAGGACAAGAGGACACAGCATGAGATTAGAGGGAGGCCAATTAAGGGGTAGTGAGAGGAAGTTCTTTTTCACAGAAAGTGTGGTGGACGCATGGAAAAGCCTACCTCAGGAAGTGGTGGATATGAATGCAGTGCATGGCTTCAGAGAGGCATGGGATAGGCATAAGGGAGCAATACAGATGAGTATGAATAGATAGGCCATTGACAGAGCAAAGGCCGATGGCACATTCATAAGGTAGAAAAAGAAATGGGCAGACTGGATGAGCTTTGAGGTCCTTATCTGCTGTCAACTTCTATGTTTCTATCCTATTTGCCGACACCGCTGTTCATCTGTTAAATTAATATGCATAAGGTTCACTTGACATCCGATTGGCTACAGCTAAAGATGCCAAGAACACTGTTCAGTCCCCCTTCCCAGGAGCCATAGCAGCAGTTCTTAGAGCTCCTCGAATACTGATTGGGCAGAAAAGGGTCAGGGGTTACTAAGATTGAAACATGGAAACATAGAATTTGATAACAGATAAGGACCGCTTGGCCCACCAAGTCTGCCCATTTCCCTACCTAATGGATAAGCTGCAGATCCTAGTTAACCAACAGCCTACTTCCTCCTATCCCCCACTAGAATTGCCTTATGTCTGTCCCATGCATTCTTGAATTCCCCCACTGTTTTTGACTCTACGGCCACCTCAGGAAGGCAGTTCCATGCATTTACAACCCTCTCTGTGAAGAAATACTTCCTCACATAACCTCTGAGCCGTCCCCCCTCTATCTTCAAATTGTGCCCCCTTGTTCTTGCACATCTGTTTTTCTGAAAAATGCTACCCTCTTGGACTTTGTTGATTCCCTTGAGGTATTTGAAAGTTTCTATCATGTCACCCCTCTCCCTCCTTTCCTCAGGGGTATACATTTAAGCTCCTTTAGTCTTTCTTCATATGTCTTCTGGTGCAGACCTTGCACCATTTTAGTTGCCCTCCTTTGGACAGCCTCCACCCTGTCTATGTCTTTGCAGAGATGGGGTCTCCAGAACTGTACACAGTACTCCAGATGTGATCTTACCAACTGCCTGTACAGAGGGCCAGCAACTTCCTGTTTTCTACTGGTGATGCCTCTCCCTATGCATCCCAGTATCTCCCCAGCCCTCCTTACTGCCTTCTCACATTGCTGGCCCACCTTTAGGTCATCTGATATGACTACCCCCAGGTCCCTTTCCATTTTTGTTGTTGCCAGTATCTCACCCCCCATTGTGTACTCTTCCCCTGGGTTTTTGGATCCCAGGTGCATTACTTTGCACTTCTTTGCGTTGAATCAAAGCTGCCATACATTTGACCATTCCTCCAACCTTGCCATGTCCCTTCTCATCCTTTCCACCCCACCTTGTGTATCAGCCCTGTTGCAGATCTTTGTGTCATCTGCAAAGAGACATACTTTTCTTTCCAGTCCCTCTGCAATGTCACTTATAAAGACATTAAAAAGGACCGGCCCTAGTACTGAGCCCTACGGTACCCCACTAGTAACCCCCCCTTTCTTCACTGTGGACTCCATTTACTATTAGCCGTTGTGTCCTGTTAATCAGCCAATGTTTTACCCAGGCTACCACCCTGGCATCCATATAAATGGTTTATACACAGCTCCAACTTTAAAGTCTTGTTGCAGGCAAACAAGGCAATTTTAATAAATAATTGTCCCACGGTCCAATAGCTGATGCCCTGCCCAGCTATCCAATTGTGGAATGGATGATGTGGAAATCTTCACACGATTGTTGCCAGTGCTGTAAAACTAAATCCCCATGTGACAAACAGAAACACACAGTCCCAGTGTAGCCATGGCTACTCTTAAAGTAACAGTACACAATTACATTTAAACATTAGCATACTAACATACTAAGAAACCAGCAGATTAGGTCCTATGGTCTATCAAGTCTGCTCGATAATCAGTGCCTTCCCAGGGCACCGTTGTTTGCCCCTCCCTCCTTACAAGATCCCCCAACCCCACAGCGGGGCTCTGGGATGTATCCTCCCCCTACCTATACCTATTCCAGCCTTTCTTGAGCCCCTCTACAGTTGTAGCAGCCACCAAGTCCCTGGTCAGCACATTCTAGGGCTACACCACCCTCTCAGTGAAGTAGCGTCTCCTTGTTTCCCTCTTCAGCCTCCTCCCTTCCAGCTTCATTGAGTGACCCCTGGTAGCCCCTACATCCCTCAGCTGAAACACCCCCTCAAGGCTTACCCTGTTTATTCCATTGAAATATTTGAAGACCTCTATCATATCCCCCCTGTTTCTTCTCTCCCCCAGCAAGTACAGGTTGAGCTCCTCCAGCCTCTCCTCATAGGGCCTAGTCCCAGTATCATCCTGGTTGCCCTCCTCTGGACCCTCTCCAGAAGAGCAATGTCCCTCTTTAAGTATGGACACCAAAACTGCATGCAGTATGCAAGGTGTGGTCTAACCAGGCAATTGTACAGTGGAAGGAGCACCTCTCTACTCCTTGAGGTTATTCCCTTGGATCTGCACCCCAGCATTTTATTTGCTTCAGCCGCAGCCCTTCTACACTGCTCTTAATTATTCATTTGGCATCCACCACCACCCTGAGGTCCTTCTCCCCCCTAGAAACCTGCAGTGCCCCCTCAGGTGTATTCATGAGTCAGGTTTTTGGCTCCCAGGTGTAGAACCCTGCATGCCCCAGCATTGAACTTTATCTTCCATGCTCTTGACCACCTCCCCAGAGCCTCTAGGTCCTCATGGAGAGCCAGCTTCCCCTCTTCCCCTTCCACCACCGCCCACAACTTTGAGTCATCGGCAAAGAGGCTCGTCCCACTCCTGATACTATTTCTGATGTCTGAGATATAGGCGTTAAACAGGAGTGGGCCCAGTACCGACTCCTGAGGGACCCCACTAATGACCTTTCTAGAGGATGAGACCCCCCCCATCCTCACCTTCTGTATATGTCCCGCTATCCAGTTTCCTATCCACCTGACCATCAGCCTACCCCACCCCACCCCCATATCCTCCAGCTTCCTCAGTAGCCCGGGATGTGGCACCAAGTCAAATGCCCTGCGGAAGTCCAGAAAGAGGACATCCATTGGCCTGCCCTGATGCAGTGCACTAGTCACCCCAACATAGAAGTCCAGCAGGTTGGTCTGACATGATCTGCTCCTAACAAAGCCATGCTGGCGATCATCCAGGTGACACCATGCCTTCAGAACCCCCTCCAGCCTCTCCTTCAAGATGACCTCCATCAGTTTACCCACCACCGACATCAGGTTAACTGGCCCATAGTTTCCTGGCTCCTCTCACGAGCCGCCCTTGTGTATAGGTATAACATGGGCCATCCTTCAGTCATGAGGTACCCATCCTGACTGCAGAGAGGAGTTACATAGGCCTTCCAGGGGAGCGGCCAGGGTATCGGCCATCTCCTTAAGCATCCTGGGCTGTATCCCATCTGGACCCAGTGCTTTATCTCCCCTTAGAGCCTTGAGGGCTTCCCTCACCCTCCCACTGAGGATTTCAACATCCATTTCCCCCTCTTCATCTGCCAGTCTCCCCTATCTCCCCCTTTGCAGTGCCATCCCCTGTCCTCCTTGGCAAAGAGAGAGGCAAAAAAATCATTTCGTACCTCCACCTTCTCCATTGCCTCCTCCACCCACCCGCTCCCCATACTCAACCTACTAATCTGCCCCTTTCCTTTTCTTCTTTTCCAGATATACCTGAAGAACCCTTCCCCTCCTCTAATTCCCTGTGCCAATCTCAGCTCCACCGCCACCTTGGCCACCCTCACCACCCTGGTGACCCTCCTGGCTATCTCATTATACTCCCCCTTGGCTATAGCCCCCTGAGAATGTTTGTATCGGCTGTAAGCAGCCTTTTTTCCCTTCACCACATCCTGGACCTCCCTTGTCCACCAGCTCAGCCACTTTGCTTTGCCCCACTTGTGTTTCTTCCTCGTGCAGGCCTTGGTAGCCTCCAGGAGCCCCTTTTTAATAATTTTCCCACCGGGCCTCTGGGCTCATGTTTGGCCTGATCTCATCTAGGTAGCCCCTAAGGATCCTCTCCATCCCCCCTGAAGTCCACCCCTCTAAAATCAACCACTGTTGTTTTAGTGTGTTCTACCCCACTCCCTAGGTCAAGGGAGAATCAAACCCTGACGTGGTAACTCCCCGCCAGTGGGTCCCCAACAACTAGGTCCCTGATGAGCTCGCCATCTGACAGGATCACATCCAGGACACGCCCCTCCCTCATTGGATCAGTCACCAGCTGGGCAAGGAACGCATCCTGGAAGACGTTCAGCAGGCACTGCTCCCTGCTTGATGAGAATGCCATAGTTCCCCAGTCTACTCCTGGAATATTCAGGTCTCCCAGCACCACAGTTTTGCCCTCTACCCTACCACAGTGATCCCTAAGGTTAGCCACCAGGCCTTCTTCCTGTTCCTCCCCTGCCCGGGTTGTCTATATACTATCCCCATCTTCACCCTCTTCACCCCGGAGCCTGCAGGGTGACCCATAAGGCCTCCACCTGATCCACTACTTCCTCAACCCTGCTTTCCCTTTGCCATCCCTAATGATAAAAGCTACCCCTTTCCCTCCACCCTATCCCTTCTGCACATGGTGTATCCTGGTAGGTTTAGGTCTCAATCATGTCTGGAAGTGGTCCAAGTCTCTGTGACAGCTGCCACATCCCCCACTAACAGCATCTGAAGCTCTGGCATCTTGTTTCCCATGCTCCTGGCATTAATCAGGGCCACCCTCCAATGTGCCCTCTTACCCCCCCCGTCCTAGGGCCTCCCTATTGCCTGCCTACAAGGCTCCTCTTTTGCACTATGTGGTGCTCCTGCCCTGTGCCCCCTCTCCTCCACCTGCAGGAGAACGCCAGGACCTTCCTGGCCTGGTCTGCCAGGTAGTCCCCTCCCTTCCCCCCCTCACAAGATTAAACCCCACCTGGAGCGGATGAAATCTGCCAGTCTAAGCTGCAGGACCTCTTTTCCTCTGAGCTAAGGTGGAGCCTGTCCCTTGTGTACAATTCCTTGTCCTCCCAGGTTGTACCCCAGTCCCCCACCCACCCATACCCCTTGGCACCGCACCATTCCCTGAGCCTACATTTACATCCCTTATTTTTTGTTTGTTCTCCACACTGGCCCTAGGCACTGGTAGTATCTCTGAGAAGGAGACTGAGCACCCCACATCCTGACAGACCCTGGTCAGTTCCCTAAACCTAGCATGAACCTCCAGCTCACTGTTCCCCTCTATATCATTTGTACCCAGATGCACTAATATGTCAGGGGTCCCACCACACTCCTGTGCTAGAGAATAGACCAGATGTTTTGCCTCATGCACCATCAAGCCTGATATACTCTTGGACTTAACACCTCTGAAGTCCCACCTCCCCCCTTCCTCTCCACCTGATCCCCCTAATCATGGAGTCCCCCAGGAGACATACTCTTACCGACTCATTTTCCTAGATCTGCTCGTTACCCCCATTTCCCCTCCTCCCTCATTGCCTTGTGTCCCCTCCCCTTATGCCAAAATCCTGCCTGTCCCTCCCAATCCAACCCTGATCATACACTGACCTGACCTCCTGGCCTCTTTCCTACCTGCTATAACACCCTGGTCCATTCCAGTCTTCTCCCAGGAGCAAGGCCCCCCAAGTTTTCCTCCTCACTGACCTGTCCACCTCAGCCTCTTTCCTTCCTCTTGCTATGCCTAGGACCATCATTGTGTCTCCTCCCTCCCCTTCTTTTTTCCCTCTCAGACCAGTCCTCCACCATTTCATTCCTTTCTCTTTCTTCCTTCCCTATGCACTCCTTTTCATGGACAGCCCCCCAAAGGTCCTACCTCCAGCTCTTTTGCTATCCCTGCCTTTGCCTCTACCACCATGGGCTCTTTGCTGCTTCTCACCCTGAGACCAGCCTCTGCTAGTGCCTCAACCTGGTTTGGCCCCAAATGGTCTATCGCCTCTTCTTCCAACTTCCTTGCTCCCAAAAGATCTTTCCCCATCTCTTCCCAACTTCCTTGCCCCTGCTCACTCCTCTGATGGCTCCTCACATCCGCTCTCCTCCACAACATCCTCCACTAGTATATCAAGGGGTGCAAATCTGTTTTCCTGCTCTGCTCCCATGCTTCTCTCTCCTTTGTTGGTTGTGCCCCTAGTTGAATTTCACCCCCAAGTTGCAGGTTTCTGCCTTCTTTCTTCTGGACCACTACCTTCCACACCTCCTGACCCCTAGTTTCCTCTTTATCTCCTGTCTCAAGGCCCTTCATCTTGCCCCTGGTGTTGCCACTATCTTCTCCCAGCTCTCTGTTGCATCCACTGGACCACCTCCCATCCTGATTCCTCCAAACCTTTGTCTTTTCAGACAGTGTGCCTAATCCCCTGGTGGACCCCCCCTATTACCTCCCTCACCCTCCCAAGCTGGTACTGTCCCTGTTTCTCCACTTCTCCTCTCCATTGTCCCCTCCCCCGTACATTGCCCACCTCAGCCACCCCACTTCCTCCCTTAGCTGATAACACACCATGCACCTTCCCATCCTCCAAGCTCAATTTAAAACCATGGCTGTCCCGCACCTGCTACACCCTACCATTCTGCCAAGGAGTCCTCCCCTTTAGCTGCCCCTCCAGCTGTGCTGCCTTTCCGTTACTACTGTCTGCTCTACCAATAGATTTGGAATAATGCAAGATACCTAACCTATACAGATCAGTAATAAAATGGCCTTACAGATCCCCCCACAGTATGAAATTTAGTCCCAGTCCTTCACCCCACAATAGCAACTTTACATTAACACAACATTCATTTCTTTCACTCTCTGAAGTGTGCTTCCAAACCTCCGCTTTGTGTACTGGGATCTCAGAAGTCAGAACGCACACATAAACACTGGTCTTAAGCTGCAAAGGCAGATGTACTGTAGTACAGGGAGTGTCACAGTACCAATGGAACCTGCAAGCAGACTGCCAGATCCAAAGATGCATAATGAAATAATCAAGCAAAAGAAAAAACACAGCAAAGCAAGGAAACAATACATAAAATACAGCAATTAATTAAATAGTAATGAGCCATGCATAAAACAGTCCCCATTTTTCCATTAAAACATGAGGTGTGTGCCAAATATTTGCAATATGTAATTCAGCATTTAAGGCACTAAGGAGTCCTGCATGCCATTCTGACCAAGTTGGAATTGTGTCCAATAGCCAATGTCATAAAAGGATCATCTTCGCTACTACAGAGATCAAGGCAATGTAACCTTTCCAATAACCCGGAGTGGGTCCTTGAAGATTCCCCACTATGCAGACTTCCAGGATAAAGGCATTCACTAAATCAAAGGATGGATCTAAACAAAGTTTGAGGAAGGTCCAAAACTGTATAACCATCTCACATGCCCATAACAAATGTAATAAGGTGCCTTCAGCCCAATTACACCTGAAGCAGAGGGAAGAAGTCTGATAACCTACTCAATGAAGTTTCTGTGGTGTAAAGTAGAGGTTGTGTAAAATATTGAATTGCTGCAACCTATAACAATCTTGTTTAATATATTCATATAGATCATGCCATACCCATTGCCACTCTGGAGAAGACCATTCGAGGTGTAAGGCACTATGCCAATAGTAGCAAACACCTGAGATTCTCCAGAGATCATTGGTTTGCAAGAGTGTATAAAAGTGAGAGATAGCCTGGTGGGCATAGGCAGCTTGTACTGATTCCTTGTAAACTAGAGGATCCTTAGTGGTCCACGGAGGGGAACCTAAATGTGCAGTCAGGACTTGGGAAAGTTGTAGGTATTTAAACAGATGTGAATGTGAAAGATTATATCTCTGCTGCAATGAAGGAAAGTCCAATAATCTATCAGATGCAGAAATCATAGCCACTGTGGTAGTGACACCCAGCAGAAGGAACGTTTTAGGAATGGTCTGGTGAGCTATTTTAAAATTAGGATTCAGGAAAAGGGGTTGGCAAAGACTCTGAGTGGGTGAAAGATGAATATATTTAGTAAGCTGAGAGTGTGCCTGTAAAGACCAATATATTGGGGTCCTCTTTAAAACCAGGGGGAGAGTAGAGGAGGAGAGAAACAACAAGGCTGGAAATTGAATATTATGACCCTTGCAGAGGGCTTTTTCAGTAGATAACCATTGCGGTTCATATGGACCTATAGATGGGTCTGCAGTAAAATGGCCCCATTTAAAATATATGCTTCCATGAGAGGCTAGATAATAAAAATAAAAATTGAAAAGATGAATGCTACCAAAAAACACAGGGAGGGTTAGTTTCATATAGTCTCTACATATTGCTTTACCACGCCTCAAAAAAGAAGTAAGGTATGAGCGGAGTCGACGAAACCAGGTTTGTGGTAAAACAATGTTCAACATTCCTAGCGGGTATAAAATATATGGCAAGATATTCATCTTAATTACATTACTCCATCCCCAAAGGGACAAGGGAAGGGCCATCCATCTATAGAGATCAGATTTAACAGACATTAGAAGCGGTGTTAAATTTAACTTCATCAAATTCGAGAGATACCGTGAAATATGCAGGCTAAGATATTTAAGTGCTTTAGGCTCCCAGTGCAACCCTAACAAAACAATGGTTGACTTAGACACATAGGAATTAAGGGGTAAGACAGAAGTTTTATCTAATTTAAGTTTATAAGCAGAAAGTTTCCCAAAAAAGGCAATCTCAACCAAAGCAGCAGGAATAGAGCTCTCCGAATAAGATATATGCAACAAAATATCATCTGCGTATGCTGAGAGTTTATATTCTGACTGATGAATTCATATACCCTGGACCTTCAAGTTTGCGTTAAGTCATAAGGGCAAAAGCTCCAAATATCAATTAAAAAGGGGAGGGGACAAGAGGCATCCTTGTCAAGTACCAGATGTAATAGAAAATGGTTTAGATATAGCACCATTAACACATTAATGTACCGGAGGGAGAAGTATATAAAACCTGGACTCACTGAATAAAGTCTGATGGGATATTATAGGCACCTAGAAACTCAAATAAAAAGGACAAGGACACTCAATCAAAAGCTTTCTCAGCATCCAGGGAGAAACTGTGGTCGCTTTAATGTGCTCAGTTCAGTACCAGTTGTTTCATCTCACTTAATGTTTCACTAATATATTGTAACTACTCACTGTTCCCTGTATATTTTGTACCTGTTTTTCTTTTTGCCTTGTTTTTGCCATCTTTATGGCCTGGGGCATGCCTGAAAATAGTCCATGGGATCAGTGCACCCACCTGGTTAACAAACAAACAAATAAATAAGTAAATATTCTCCCTGTTATGCTGTTGCTGTAAGTATGACTTCCCATGGTGGCTTTTTTCCAAATTGTGTTTTTATCATTATTGCGCTAATGTTGTAATGCTCTTTAATTCTCCCAGGTTGTGCTTGAAAATAAGCATACATATGCCTAGTGTATCTGACCTGGTATCAAAAACAAACAAATAAATAAATAAGAATGAAACTGAAGCCATATTTATGGACCGCACTGAAACCATTGCTTATGTAAACCATAAGATATTAACCAAATGAATATCTAATGTGGGAGTATCTGATAATGCCTTGATCTGGTTCAAAAACATCAAAGTGTTGAGTTAAGCACTGTTCTTTCTGACATTTCCCACCCCTGTTGCATATTGGTGTGTCCTAGGGGTTAGTATTGAGTCATCTACTTTTTCCAGTGCCCTATCTACAGCTGATTTGGTTTGCAAGACTATTATATACAGACAGTTTGATAATATACTAACATACTAACATACTAAAATGCCAGCAGAGTAGGCCTAATGGTCTTTCATGTCTGCTCGTTAGTAAGCCCCCATACTGGGTGCCGACTTTGCTGTCCCCCCCATCCCTTGGGATTCTCTATCCCCAGTCCAAAATATTCCCCTTGTGTTGGACTTTCTCAGCTTAACCCTCCCCTATACCTGTCCCAGCCTCTCTTGAACACCTCCACAGTCTCTGCCTCCACCAGTCCCCTGGGCAGCACATTCCATGGTTCCACCACCCTCTCAGTGAAGTAGCATCTCCTTCTTTCCCCCTGAGTCCCCCAGCTTCCACACGTTCCCTCTAGTTGCCCCATTTCCTTTAGAACACCCCAACTGAGCCTCCCCTATTTATCCCCTTCATGTACTTGAAGACCTCTATCATGTCCCTCTGTCCCTCCTCTCCTCCAGCGTGTACATGTTGAGCTCCTCGAGCCTCTCCCCATAGGTCCTTTCCCCCAAGCCCCAGATCATTTTGGTTGCCCTCCTCTGGACCCTCTCCAGGAATGCAATTTCCCTTTTTAAGTGCAGTCTCCAAAACTGCACACAGTACTCGAGGTGCGGCCCAACCAAGCGGTTATACAGAGGGAGGATTGCCTCCTTCTTTCTGGAAGTAATCCCCCTAGCGATGCATCCCAGCATCCTATTGGCTTTGGCCGGTGCCCTCCTACAAGTCTCAGAGTTGTTCATTTTGACATCCACCACCACCCCCAGGTCCCTCTCACCCATCAAGACTTGTAGCATTTCTCCCCCCAGGGTATATCTTTGTCCAGCTTTCTGGCCCCCAGGTGTAGAACCCTGCATTTCCCTTCATTGAACTTCAGTTTCCACTTCCTTGACCACCTCTCCAGAGCCTCCAGGTCCTCCTGCAGGGCCACAGCTTTGAGTCATCCGCAAAGAGACTCATTTCACTCCTGATACCCTTCCTTACGTCAGAGACATAAGCATTAAACAGGAGGGGTCCTACGACCGATCCCTGAGGGACCCCACTCATGACTTTCCTCGGAGATGAGACTAGCCCCCCAACCACCACCCTCTGCGTACGCTCCAAGAGCCAGTTTCCTATCCATCTGATCATCTGCTTCCCACCCACATTTCCCCTAGTTTAGCCAGCAGGCACCAAATCAAATGCCTTGCTGAAGTCAAGAAAGAGGACGTCCACCGGCCTACCCTGGACCAGGGCACTCATCACCCAGTTGTAGAATTCCACAAGGATTGTCTGACACAATTTTCATGGGATGAAGCCATGCTGTCTGTCATTCAGGTACCCCAATTTCTCCAGTACCCCTCCAGCCTTTCCTTGATAATACCCTCCATCACCTTGCCCACCACTGACATCAGGCTGATGGGCCAGTAGTTCCTGCCTCATCTTTTGATCCTCCCTTGTGGATCGGCACGATATGGGCCACCCTCCAGTCTTGGGGTACCCACCCCATCTTCAGAGAGATGTTGAAAAGCTCCACTGGGGGGCTGCCAGGACATCCACCTGTTCCTTCAGCACCCTGGGATGTATTTCATCTGGCCCTGGTGCTTTCTCCATCCTAAGGGACCTGAGGGCTTCCCTCACTCTCTCTCTACTGGGATTTCCACCTCCATGTCCTCCCCCTTGGCCCCCTGATCTGCCTTCCCCCCTTCTGATGATGCTGTCCCCCGCCCTCCCTAGATCCATCAGGGCTCCCAATCCATGAGGGTCCTGTCCCCTCCACAGTTACACCATCTCCTCCCCTGAGTGACGCAGCCCCTCATCCTCCCTGGTAAAAATGGAGGCAAAGTACTCATTCTGTACCTCAGCCTGCTCCCTGCGTCCTGTGCTCATCCCTCCCCTGTCCTAATCCTGCTAATCTGCCCCCTCACTTTCCTTTTTCCCCCAAAGTATCTAAAGAACCTCTTGCCCCCCCCCCCCGATTTCCCTGGCCAAGTTCTGCTCCTTCCTCGCCTTAGCCAATCTCACCAACCTGGTGACCTTCCTGGACATCAGTTCATACTCCCCCGATCCCTTTCGCTCCTTGGGCATTTGAAGCACCTATAGGCAGCCTTCTTTCCCTCACTGAATTCTGAACCTCCCGAGTCCACCAACAGGGTTTTCTGGTCTTACCGAATTTGCACCTCACTCTTGCACAGGACTTGGTAGCCTTCTGCACCCCCGTCCTAATGATCTCCCACCTACTGTCAGCATCCATGTCTGGCCTTATCTCGTCCAAATGACCCTTGAGGATTCTTCTCATCCCCCTGAAATCTGCTCCCCTAAAGTCAATAACCACCGTCTTTGTGCAGCCTTCCTCCCCCCTCCCAGGTCCAGGAAAAATCAGACTGTGGCATGATCACTCCCCACCACTCCCTCATCTCCAGGCCCCTAATCCGGTCACTGTCTGCCAGTAGACTCCCCCACCTGCTGGGTTAGGAATGCATCCTGGAAGACATCCAGCAACCTCTGCTTCCTGGCCACTGGGGATGTTATAGTCCCCGACTCTGTCCCAGTGTCCCTGGCATGTTTAGGTCACCCATCACCATTACCCTTCCCTTGCCAATCTACTGTGTCCCATAACATACCCATAATATACAACAGTTCTGAGAATACAGGTGCACTAAACTCTAAATGAAATGTTGATTTTGACAGCATTCTTCACTGTTTCTCAGCACATAAACTTATTAACAATCACAAATCTAAAACAATACCGTTTGGATCAAGAAAGTCTGCTGTCCTGGTGGCCCTATCTGAGAAGAGGTGGCCAATTTGAAATATTGAGTCCTCTTGGATCAAAACCTTGACTCTACAGGTCACATCTATCAAACTTGTAAACTATAAACTAGGAATGGCTTACAGAGTATGGAAAACCCTAACTGATAAAGCCTGCCTCTCCATTGCCCAAGGGGTCTCTAGACTTTTCTTTTCAAAGTCATTAAAACCCAAACTTCAGTATCCCAGTATGGTCTTTTAAGTCATTCCACTAGCACATATGGCCTAAGATTAAATACATTTATTCGAAGTAGTAGGGTATCAACAAGCATGGGTTAAAAAGCTTTTGGTTTTACTGCATCTAAATTCTGGAATCTGCTACCAACAAACATTAAAGAATCACCTTCTATTACGTGTTTTAAACAAATCTCAGGACACTCTTGTTAAAGACCACTCATATTCCTACAACTGCAAATGATCATTTGTTAAACTGTATGTTAAATGACAAATAATGATCTGTTTGTTATGTGTACTGTATGTACTGTGCATGTCAAGCCTGAAAATAGGCTTTTGTCTGGTACTTCCACACGATTACCATAACTTAAATAAATAAATGAAAGACTGTGGCAGTCACAGTGGAGAGTGATAAAGATGTGGAACTCTGAGACTGTTTAACACAGTTACTCCTGCAACACACTGTTAAAAGTAACTACTGTATAGTAGGTTATATTGGTGTCCGATATATTTAGCAGATGCAGACCCGGTACATATGTTGGCACCCTATATATTTAGCGCTTGGTGTACCTGTAGTTAGGGTTTGGTACACTACTGTATATGTAATTTAGTGCTTGCTGTACCTGTAGTTATGGTCTGGTACACTACTGTATATGTAATTAGCCTTGCGTTGACACTAAGGCGCGGCTGATTTGAATCTCATGTCTTACTTAATGCCTGTCTCCTCCGACCACACACCTACAGTTTGTCCCCTGTCTGAAGGTGCTGTACTTACAGGAGGATGTCGTTCTTGAAGTGAATGCAATCATCCCAGTCCTCGCAAGTGAAACGAAAATACCCTATGGACTCCAGTACTGTCTCAGGGTCGGAGCTTGCTGAGTGCTCTGGGGTGGAGTCCAGTGTGACAGAGTTTGTTGCTCGAGAACTCACTAGAACATCAACTGGAACATCAGCTCCACCTTCTAAGAAAAAACGTACTGGTTACACAAATTACACACTGGAGATCCGGTACAAGAATGGGAAATATGTGGTGGAGAATGGGGTTATGGCGGCCGTGAGACATAATGCCACAACAGGTAGTGTGATAAATGAGAGTTCCATCAGGAACTTTAAAGACAACTACATGGCACAGCTCAGAAAAACACCAGACCCTACTTCCATGTCTCCTGTTCTCCTTACAAAACCCAGAGGGCATCCAACTCACATGGAAAGTGAGCTGGAAGAACAGTTAAAATCTATAGTGAAAAGTTTACGGTTAGAAGGTGCTGTTGTCAATGCCAGGGTTATTCTTGCAGTAGCTGTGGGAACTGTGAAGGCTAACAGTCCACAGCTACTGACTGAAAATGGTGGTCATCTAACCTGAGTAGCAAATGGGCCTGGGGTTTCTAAACCACATCGGCTACAGCAAAAGAAAAGGCACCAAAGCAGGGCAAAAGAAGCCGATAGATTATGAAAATTTAAAGGCCGCTTTTCTTTCCCGTATAGCCACTGCTTGTGCCCAAGAGCTGATCCCACCACAGTTGGTCATAAACTTGGACGAAACAAGGGTCAATATGATTCCTGTATCGGAATGGACGATGGAGGCGACAGGGTCAAAACAGGTACAGGTGACTGGATTTGGGGATGAGACAAATTTCTGTTGTCCTTGCTTGTTGCCTTGATGATGATTTTCTCCCTCCGCAACTCATCTATAAGGGAAAAACTGCTGTGTCACATCCTAAGCATACATTTCCCACGGAGTGGAGTATAACTCATTCAGAAAATCACTGGGCCAATGAAGTCACGACCATTGATTTCACTGATAATGTTCTGGTACCGTATATCAAGCGCATCACTTCTAAACTGTCTTTGCCCACAGAGCAGAAGTCATTGCTCGTTTAGATCTTTATCAAGCACATACTACTAAAAATGTGCTCCTACACTTGGAAGCGTTAAACATCATTTCAATCTACGTACCGGCATCTTGCACTGACTCACTACAGCCTTTGGATATCAGTGTAAATAACATTTTCAAGGACCTACTCAAGAGAGAATTCACCAATTGGTATGCAGGCATTGTGTCTGAGAGGTTGGTAGCAGGAGGCACTGACAGTTTAACATCCAATCTCTGACTGCTAAACCTAAAAGAACACCACGCTCGGTGGATGGAGACTGCGATCACCTCCTTGCAAGGAAGACGAGCAGACATCATCCGAGTATTTCATGAGGTTGGGATACTTGACACCCACCACAACTGCCTGAGTGAGTATGTTTACATTCTTGTGTTCTGAGGAGGGTGGCTGGTACCAAATAGAACAAATGCTAAGTCGGCTTTCTGCTTCTTTCATTTCCAGATACAGTACCACAAGGTGAACCAGAATCAGAAGCCGAAAGAAGCAGAAACCAAAAATAGGACAATTAGTACTAGTAACACAAGTGCACTGCATCTGAAAGGACTTTAGGCTCTTTTTTTTTTTACTTTGGTGATTTTGTTCTCTTTTTTTTTCACATTAAATTAAATTAAATTAATACATGCATTACCAAATTAGAGTGCTTTGTAATTATTTTAGTTCATCTGATGCAGTACCTGGTTGAATAGCTGGTTTGATTGCTGAGTGAAGCAGCAGAACAGTACAACTAGAATATTAGCGGTCGGTTAAGTTTAGTGCAAGTTACTGGTTCCGCTAATAGCGCTAAAATTATTGGAGCGTTAATATAACCTACTATACAGTAATAACCTACAATCTGCCTCTACACTAGCTTCCTTGCAGGGGCAAGTTTCTTTTTTATTACCATATTTCTCCATTTTGAAGCCTTGTCTTTAATTAGATTAACTGGTTTCAACTCGCGGTCCTTAATTCGAGGATGGCATCTAAATGAGAGCGGCTATACATACGAACATATGAAATTGCCAGCAGATACAGACCATTCGGTCTATCTGGTCTGCTCAAGTGTGCAGCACTTCAATCCATTAGACTGCAGTTGCCCCCTTCCCTCATATGCCCTCCCCCCTCATCTTGTGCCCCCTCCCAGTTTGTACCCTCCCCTTGAATCTGTCCACCCACTCTTGAAGCCCCCAACACTCTGCAGCGATGCGACTTCCTCTGGCAGAGCGTTCCACCTTATCACCACCCTTTCTGTGAAATAGTGCCTCATCCTTTTCCTCTTGAACCTGCCCCTTCCAACTTCATAGAGTGTCCCCTGGTTTCCCTTCTGCCTTTCAGACTGAACATAGACCTGGTGTCAACTCTGTTCAAACCCTTCAGGTACTTGAAGGTCTCAATCATATCCCCTCTCTCCCTTCTTTCCTCCTGGGTATACATATTGAGCGCTCTCTGTCTCTCCTCATATGGTCTGTCCCCCAACCCCAGGATCATTTTTGTTGCTCTGCGCTGTACCCCCTCCAGTAGTTTGATGTCCCTTTTCAAGTAGGGTGCCAGAATTGCATCGCAGTGCTCTAGGTGTAGTCTCACCAGGACCTGTACAGGAGCAAGATGACCTCCCCACTCCTGGAAGTAATCCCCCTTGCTATGCAACCTAGCATCCTGTTTGCCTTCGCTGTTGCCTTCCTGCACTGAGCAGAGTGGTTCATCTCCCGGTTACCAGCACTCCCAGATCCTTCTCCTTGGATTTTGTTAACGTGACACCCTCCAGCCAGTAATTGTGTATTGGGTTATTGCCTCCTAAATGCATCACTTTGCACTTCTTGGCATTGAAACCAAGCAGCCAAGTGTGAGATCATTCCTCCAGTTTTGCCAAATCCTCCTTAAGTACTTTTGCTCCCTCCCCTCCATCTACCTCGGCACAAATCTTTGTGTCATCTGCGAAGAGACTGATCTTGCTCTTAATCCCTACTGCAATGTTGGCTATGAAAATGTTAAACAGAACCGGTCCCAACACCCCCCATTACTACCTTCTGCTGTCTGCCCTGCAGCCAGTTCTTGACCCATCTGACCAGTTTCTTCCCTGCCCCAAGACTCTTCAACTTGCAGGTCAGCCTACCATGTGGCACCGAGTCAAAGGCCTTGCTGAAATCCATGTAGAGGACATTCACCGCACATCCCCTGTCCAGTGCCCTCGTAACGCAGTGGCAAAAATCAACCAAGTTAGTCTGGCAGCATCTGCCTGAGACAAACCCATGCTGCCTGCTGTCATGGAGGTTGTTATCCTCAAGAAATTGCACCAGCCTTTCCTTGAGGATTGTCTACATCAGTTTCCCACAATTGCAGTAAGGCTCACTGGTCTGTGTAGTTCCCCAGATTAGTCCTTGGGCCACTCTTATAAGAGGTACCACATATGCTTCCTCCAGTCCTGGGCATGCCCTGAGATCAGAGAGGTATTGAAAAGGTCCAGCAGTGGCCCTGCCAGTACCTCTGCCAACTCTCTAAGCACCCTATGGTGGACTCTGTCTGGGCCAGGTGCCTTGTCCACCTTTAGGGACTTAAGGCACTCACTCACCCTTTCCACCATGAGTTCCCCATCCATGGTTGTTTCTCCCCCACCTTTCCCACCTCGCCCTTCGTCTCAGGTATGGGCCCATCACTCTCCTTGATGAAGACTCAACAGAAGTATTCATTGAGTACTTCTGCCTGCTCACCCCCTTTTCTACCCACCCACTTGCCCTCCTGATCCTAACAATTTGATCCTTGCTCTTCCTCTTCTCTCTGATATATCTGAAGAAATCATTTTCCCCTCCTTTTATCCCCTGAGCTAACCTCCATTCCCTAGTTGCCTTTGCTGCCCTTACCACTCTGCTCATTTCTCTGGATTTCTTCACATATTCTTCTTTGTTTTCTGCCCTGTTGGATCACTTGTAGGTCCAAAATGCAATCTTCTTTTCCCTCACCTTCTCCACTACCTCTCTACTCATCCAGCTAGGTTTCTTGGTCCTGGCTTTCTTGCTTTGGCTCCTGACACAAGTTTTAGTGGCTTCAGCCAGTCCTGTCTTGATGACTGCCCATTTTTGTTCCGTGTCCATTTTTGGGAAGATGCTTGCTATATGACTTTCCAGTCTGTTTCCCATCCTGCCAAAGTCCGCCCTTTTGAAGTTCAGGACCCTAGTTTTTGTAGTTGCTACTTCTCTACTCAGGTTGATTGAAAACCACACTGTGCAGTGGTCACTGCTTGACAGAGGTTCCTCCATCCTTACATCCCTGACCTGTTCCCCATCTTCCAGTACCAGGTCTAGTATATTCCCCTCCCTCATTGGCTCCATTACCCTCTGGGTAAGGAAGTCATCCTGCAATGCTTCCAGGAGGATCTGCTCCCTGGCACAATTGGTTGCTGAAATGCTCCAATCCACCCGGTAGATTAAAGTCCCCACCACCCTGTCTTCCCTTTGCCACTATGTCTCCATTATCTGCTATTTGATTCCTGTGAATGGCCTCCTTCTGGGCTGGAGGTCTATAACCAACCCCCAGACAGATCTTGGACCCTTTCTGGCTGTGTAGTTGCTGCAAGATTACTTCCGACCTGCCCTCCTCCCCTTCCTCCCTAGTACATCTGATCCCTTCTCTTATGTAAATGGCAACCCCCCAGCCTTCCCTTTGTCTCTATCTCTCCAGAAAAGTCTGTAACCTGGGATGGTTAGGTCCCAGTCACGGTGTTTGGTGGCCCACATCTCAGTAATGGCAGCTATGTCCACCTCTCCCTCTGCCATCAATGTCTGCAACTCTGCCATCTTGCCAAAATGCTATCAGCTGTGTTTGGCAGACAGCTGATTGCTACACTGGTTGCTATTCTACTGCCCAGATGGAAGATGCTCACACTGAAGAGATGCCCAAATGAAAGTCATACGATTTAGAGTTTAAACTGCAGGGAGGGAGATGCGGATACTAGGATGAAGGTTAGAGAGTTACTGGCAGAGATCTGCCCTTGATGCAGACCACCTTAGATTGATGGACCATTATCAAGCCTATTGATCTGCAATCACCCATAGGAAGGCAGAGTTCCTGTCTGGGGAGATTGTGGCTGCTTAGAACCAACCAGCTCAGCTTTTCTGAACTGTGGACAGACTGTGCAACCCAGCCTGTCTACAAGTCCGGAAAGTGTTTTCACAAATAGAGTGCAATGAACTTGCTCAGTTCTTTGTGACTAAGGTGGCTGACATCAGGACAGCCCTCCAACCAGCACACTCTATGGGCATTGCTTGTAACCAGGGCTTGGCCACTAGCCTCCAGCTTTCCTGGAGTACCTTCGACCACCTGGAGTTCATGGATGTAATGAGGATTGTCCAGGGTGCACACCCTATGTACTGTAGTTTGGATCCAGGACCAACTTCCCTGATTTTGGGTTGTATTGATTCCATTGGTCCGGTCTTTGCATAGATAGTTTGGTGCTCCTTGGAAACAGGTGAGTTTCCTAGCTTCCTGAAGGAGGCGGTGGCAGCACCCCTCCTGAAGAAAGCTTCTTTGGACCAAAACTGCCATGCAACCTACAGACCTGTCTCTAAGCTCCCCTTTTTAGGGAAGGTGGTTGAGAAGGTAGTGGCCGTACAGCTGGAGAGCCATTTGACCATCCATGACATCTCCAGTCTGGTTTCTGAAAGAGGCATAGTACTGAGACAGCACTAGTTCAGGTGCTCAATGATCTCCTGAAGGCTAGAGATCGGAAGAACCGTTCCATCTTGGTTCTTCTAGATCTCTCATCCACATTTGACACTGTGGACCATGGGGTTCTGCTCGGTCATCTGAGGTTCATCTGTGGCCTGTCGGGTACAGTTCTCAGGTGGTTTACATCTTTCCTCACCGGAAGAACTCAGAGCGTGGTGTCCAGGATTTATTCCTCTGATCCAATCCCTCTGTCATGTGGGGTTCCTCAGGGATCAGTATTGTCCCCCATGTTGTTTGCAGTGTATATGCTGCCCCTCGGAGACATTGTAAGGAGGTATGGGCCGAGGTTTCACTGCTATGCTGATGATACCCAGCTCTAACTTTCTTTTGCACCCAACCAGGATGGAGCTCTCTCAGTCTTTAGCAACTACCTAGTGGAAATCCAGGAGTGGATGGATTCCAGCTGGTTGAAATTGAACTCGGGAAAGACTCAAGTGCTGGTTGTGGACCCAGGGTGCCGGATAGGGAGATCGGGTGTAAGTTCACCCTTGGGGCTTTTCTTGGGGTTTATCACTCCAGCCTCTGAACAGGTGCAAAACCTGGGGTAATTTTTGACGAAGGGCTGACGCTGCATTCGCAGGTGTCAGCCATCGTCAAGACCTCATTTTACCATCTGATAAATATCTCCAGGATTAAGCACCTTGTTCCATCCAGTGATCTTCCCACATTGGTTCATGCCTTTGTGTCCTCACGCTTGGATTATTGCAACTACCTGTACAAGGGCTACCTGGGGTAGAAATCTGCCATTTGCAGCTAGTGCAGAATGCAGCAGCCTGGCTTTTGACAGGAACCTCCCGGTCCTGCCATATCTCTCTGGTGCTGCACGGTCTGCACTGGCTGCTGGTACAATGGTGGATCACCTTTAAAGTCAGCCTTCTGACTTCTAAGCCCTACACGGACAGGGCCCGGACTACCTGAGAGAGCTTCTGGAACCTTACCACCACAGTCGATTGCTCCACTCAGCTGGTATGGGGTCGCTAGAGATTTCAAGGGTGTGTTTAAAATATCTGGGGCCCAGGCATTCATGTGCGCAGCCCCATCCCTCTGAAATGCTCTACCCTGCCAGTTATGTGAGTGTACGACCATGGAGGGATTTAAACAAGCTTTGAAAACCCATCTTTGGCAACAAGAATTTGGTGACTGATTGGATGTATTTATTTTAATTTTAGATGCTTTTTGTACTAACTAAGCTGTTGATATGTTTTTAAACCTTGTTTGGTTCCTTGGTTTTGGAAAGGCACCATAAAAATAAAGTTTGATTTATTTTATTTAAGTGGCAAAGTGAGCAGAAACAGAAGGAAACAGACCCATTGCACTTTCCCTTTGAAATGACGAAAAATGAGTGTGAGAATGGTGCAAAGTATGGGCAAACTTGAGGAGAAGCTTCATGAAGAGGGGTGTATCAGGAACAACCGAAAGCGTCGGCATCTGGATGGTGTTGGCCGGCGCACTGCATTCCTGGTTGAACATACAAACTTATGAATGTACCAGCAGAAACAGACCACCCAGTCTATCTAAGTCTGCTTGAGTGTGCAGCCAAGACCCTTAGTTTGCAGCTGCCCCACCCCTTTGCCATCCCACTACCACCCCCACCTCCCCCACCCTCACTCTCCCCTGTTCCCTGTACCATGTCCTTTAAAGCTGTTCACAGTTACGTGATACCACCATTCTGGTAGGGCATTCCATTTTGCTACCACCCTCTCTATTGAAATAATGTCTCCTCATTTCCTTCTAAATCTTCCCCTCTATTCTTATCCATTGCCCTGGTGACCCTCCCCTCCTTCAACTAAAGACTCCATCTGCCCCATCCTTATTGATTCCCTCAGATACATGAATGTCTCTATCATGTCCCCCTTGTCCCTTCTATCCTCCAGGGTGTACATATTCAGGTCTCCCAGCCTGCTGTCATAGTCTCTCCCCTCCACTCCACATATCATCTTTGTTGCCCTCCTCTGCACCCCCTCCAGTAGCCTAATATCATGCTTTAGGTATGGCCTCCAAAACTGCACACAATACTCTAAGTGCAGCCTTACCAGCGACCTGTAGAGGGGCGAGATCACCTGCCTTCGCCTGGACAAAAAAACCCTCGCTATGCACCCAGCATTTTGTTCTCTTTTGCAGCCGCTCTCCTGCACTGGGCAGTGTTGTTCATGGTCCCTGTTATCATTGCCCCATGGTCCTTCTCCTCCTCCTCAGTGATCCTCAGCTTAACCCCCCCCCCCAGCCAGTATTCTCTCCTTGGGTTCTTCACCCCAAAGTGCATAACCTTACACTTTTTTGCATTGAACCCCAGCTGCCACCTCTCTGACCACTCCTCTAGCTTGCGTAGTTCCCCCTGCAGCTGCTTCCATCCCTCCTCTCCATCCACCACTGATCCGATTTTGGTGTAGTTAGCTAACAGACTTACCTTGCTCACCACCCCGTGTGCAATGTCTGATATGAAGAGCCCAAACAATACTGGCCCCAACACACAGCCCTGTGGCACCCCACTAGTCACCGGCCTTGGAGCTGAGAGCTCCCCTCTCACCACCACCACCCATTGCAGCCTGCCACTCAGCCAGCTTGTAATCCAGTTCATCATTTTTGCCCCTACCCCTACACTAGTTAGCTTCTCCCCAAGCTGCCCATGAGGCACCAAATCAAAGGCCTTGCTGAAGTCCAAGTAAAGAACATCCACCGCATGGCCCTTATCCAGCTCACCTGTCAACCAGTCATAATATTGTATGAGGCTGGTTTGACAAGACATCCCTGAAACAAATCCATGCTGCCTCACATCCTGGAGGCCACTGTCCTCCAGGTATGACACCAGTCTTTCCTTAAGTATCATTTCCATGAGTTTGCACACTATGGAGGTGAGACTTACCAGACGATAATTACCCGGTTCATCCCTTGGCCCGCTCTTGTGTAATGGTACTACATGTGCCATCCTCCAGTCCAGTGGCACACATCCCAACTCTAGTGAGGTGCCATACAGATCTGCCTGTGGCTCTGCCAACACCGCCGCCATCTCCCTCAGCACCCTTGGGTGGATACCATCCGGCCTTGGTGCCTTGTCTACCTTCAGTGCCCTCAGTCCCTCTAGGACTCTACATGCCTCAGTTCTTCCATCTGTCGCCTCCTCTCCCCCATCTCCACCCTCCCAGCCCATACTGGTAGCGGTTCTCCCCTTTCTTCCGTGAACACTGAACAAAAGTATTCATTCAGTGCTTCTGCCTGCTCCTCCCCCTTTTTCTTCCACTCCCCAGACCTTTTTATCCTCACTATTGTCTCCTTGCACTTCCTTTTCTTCCTGATATATCTGAAAAGGTCTTTCTCCCCCAATTAATTCCCTGTGCTAATCTCAGCTCCCTCTGGGCCTTGGATTCTCTCACTTTTCTGGTCACCTCCTTGGACCATCTTGCATATTCCTCCCTGTCCACTTCCTTCCCTGTCCTCAAAAACCTCTGGTGCACCACTCGTTTTGCCCTCACCACCTCCACAACCTCGCTGTTCAACCAGCATGGTTTTCTGCTCTGCTCCTCTTATTCCATGCCTTGGTGCAGGCTTCTGTTGACTCTGTAACCCCCTGTTTAATAATATCCCATTTCTGCTCCACATCCATCTCCTGCCTTATGCCCTCCAGTTTCCCTTTCAGTACCTCCTGCATCCTCCCAAATTCCACCCCCCTGAAGTTTACCACCCGAGTAACTGATTTCTCTGGCTAGGGTTGCCACCTTTGGATGAGACAAAAAACGGATCCTAAGCTCCACCCCTAGCCCCACCCCATCTCATGACTCATCATGCATTGCTCCTCCCAGAAATTCATTTGTTAAATATCAATAAAAGACAACACTTAAAGCAGCAGTTCAATAAAAATCTTAAGATACTGTACTGTACTTGTTAAAATTACTTCCCCACATTCTTCCTAGTTATTTATTTAGTTATGTATGTATTTCTTTATTTATTGACATTGGTTTACCAGATAATCAATCTCATTTACAGTTATGATCTGGTGGGAGATAAGAGAAATGCTGTAAATAGCATACAATAGTACACGTGGTATATAATAATACATAATAAAGAAATAGTTTCCTATAATGTGTACTTTATGTATTTTTCTGACTCCATTTCCTTTTCATGTCCACAGTACTATTTCAAAGCCAAAGAAGTGACCATACTTTTTTCTTGAGGAAAAAATTAATTTAAAACATTTAAAATGCCTGGATTCTGTTAGAGATGAAAATGTTTACCAGCAAATGAAAGTGGAAGACAACTGGCTGTGTTGCTGTTACAAAAGGTGGGGGCAACTTTGCTGCTATGCCGCTTCAAGATGCAGTGGAAAAGATTGGGTTAAGTAAGTGCTAATGGTGTTAATGGTCATACTTTACACCTCCCAGGTTGACTGCTTTCACAAACAAGAGGCTATATTGACAACAGAACTTGTTTGTAACCTGGACATGTAGCTGAAACAATGAATGAGATGACAACATCTGTTTCAAAAGTATGTGAGCACTTAAAATGGCTCAAAAACCTGACCAGCACGGAGCAAAACCAGATTACCTGATAGGGACCCTGAAAACCTAATCACCAGGTAAAAAACCTGACAGGTGGCAACCTTATCTCTGGCTCCCCACACATCGTGATATTAAACCACACCGTTTGGTGATCGCTGTCGGCTAGTGGGTCCTCTACCTTTATTTCCCTCACTGCCTCCCCATTCGACAATACCAGATCTACAGTGTTCTTTAGTCTAGTAGATACAGTAACCAACTGTGTGAGGAGACCCTCATGGATCGCATCCAGGAGCACTTGCTCCCTAGCACTGGAGGTGACCGGAGTGCTCCAGTCAACCCCCGGCAAGTTGAAATCCCCCACAATGACCACCTTCCCTTTTCTACATACCTTTTTGATTTGTCCTGCTAACTCCCTCAAGCTCCTCAGACTGGGATGGCGGCCTGTATACCACCCCAAACCTCAGTTTCCTACCCCTTGAGTCTAGGAGCTGCAGCCTGATTGCCTCTGTTCTCCTTTCTTCTCCCTCGTCCCTTGAGCATTTCATCCAGTCCCTCACATAGACTGTCACCCCACCCCACTCCACCCTCCCCTCCTTATGGTCCTTCCTGTATAATTTGTATCCTGGGATTGCCAGATCCCAGTCCTGGTGCTCAGTTGCCCACGTTTCTGTGACAGCTGCAATATCCACCCTCCACACTGCTAAGAGTGCCTGTAGCTCAGTGGATTTGTTTCCTAGGCTTCTTGTATTCAGTGAGACCACCCTCCATAATGCCCCCTTCCCTTCACTAGCCTCCATCTCCTCCCTTCTACTCCTTCCTTTTTTGGCCGCCCCGAGTCCTTCTCTGCTAGCCTGGGGGGTAGGCTGTGACTCCACTCTATCGGATACCTGCCTACCTGCTGTCCACTTGCCACCCCCCTATCTAGTATAAATACACCCTTATCGCAATATACCTCCCCAATCCTTGCTTTAATACCTCCTTCCCCTCCCCACTCAGGTGCAGTCTATTCCTTGCAAACAGGTTGTTATTATCCCAGGTACTGTCCCAGCAGCCCACAACCCCATACCCTTAGTTCGACACCATTCTACCAACCATATGTTCAACTCTGTAATCCTCTCCTTTCTCACTGTGCTTGTGCAGGGTACTGGGAGCACTTCAGAGAAGGCCACAGACTCCCCAGTTTCCTCGTACAACCTTCCCACATCCTCAGTCCTCTCCCTTGTTACCGCCACCATTTCCCCTGCTAGGTCATTTGTCCCCACATGTACCACAATGCGTGGTTTCTTCCTACTCCTCTTTACGCACGTTAGCATTGCCTGTCCTGCCATGTCTGCCTTTAATCCTGGTATGGACTCCACCCATATCCGACTGTGCCTCTCCCCCTTGCTGCCCCGTCTGATCCCCTTTAGTATGGAGTCCCCCAACACCAGTACACCCCCCTTCTCTTTCCATGTGCCTGTCGCCACCCCCCCCACCCAGGTTCTCATTTTTGGAGCCACTCAAGACTGTGTTTTTACCATGTGCTCGAGTGTCTTCCCCGTCCCTCTAATTCAGACCCTCCCCGCCTCTTGTTTGACTGCCAACCTCCCTCCTCTCCTCCACCTCTCAAGTATTATCCTCCCCTGCCACACCATGCTCGATCTCTCCACTAGTAATGCCCCTCACTCCCTCTTCTTTGTAGTGCTATCCTTGTGCAATCACCTCCTGCATCCTCTTTCCCATGTGTTGCTAGTAAAGTAAACATGTTCCCTATCCCCTTTGCCTTACTATGTGCTTTCTCCTCCCGCCTGCCTACTGCTGCTCCTCTTTTTCTAGGTCCTACTAGAGTCCACCCTTCATCAGCTGGCTTCCTGTCTAGTTTGCCCCCTCCCCCCCTTGACCCACTGTTCCTTCTCTGTGGTGCCCCCACAATACTCTCAGATGTCAGTCCTGAGAGTATTGAAGAAGAAAACCTTGCTACTTGGATAGCACAACAAAGGAAATGACACCTGTGTGTGGACCAGAAAGACAGTTGCCCTGAAAGTTAAATTTTAAACCACTCTCTGCCTTGTAGTCTCAAAGGTGCTGACTCAAAAAGTAAGTGAACCTGTGTATAATATTAGCGGGTGTGCGAGTACAAGTGAACAGAGTGAAACAGAAAAGAAATGCTGATAAAAGTTCAATTTTGCTTCGTACAGTAGTCTCTTGGGGGAAGGGCGGCACTGACTCAAAAGTGGGTGAACATGTTTAAACTTTTACGGAATGAGCAACTGAATAGAAAATGAAATGCAGATAAGGTGTGAATGGAACTGCTATTCTCTGAAACCGCATACTGTAGTTAAGGTGTGAAGCTCTAAGTGAAGTGTCAATCACTTTAAGTAGCTAGTCTAAGTGCTGTTAAATGGCATCTCATTCAGGATGTTAATTACCAGAATATATTTTTTGACAAGGCAACAAGCTAATAAACAGAGGCGGCTTTAAGTGGAAACTTTTTTTTTTACTGAGACTTCAATTTGAGAGCAGCTTATAAACGTGAGCGGCAACAAAATGGTGAAATACAGTGTTATGTTCTTTATGCTCTTTACCCTACCTCCTGACACCCCTCTACTTTAGGCTTTCCCAATGACACCCCCAATGACCACTGAGTTTACTCTTCAGTTACTGTAACCACTTACAGATTCCCTCTGTTTTTCCACTGCACCCTTGCAGGTCTGGCTATATCCTGCCAGGGGGCCTCTTGGTACTGCCAAGCAAAACTGAGTGACCAAGTGGGGTGCAGTGGCTGTGGCTAGCAGAGCCTGCATGCTGCTGAGCCGGGTGACTTAGGGATCATCTGGGAGACATCACCAGGCATGTCCAGGGCCATTTCCCTATTTATGTTGGTCCTTCCCCTTGCATGCATGCACAGGACATGGTGACTTGGGGAGATGTGCAGTTATGCTGCCGAGGATGTTTCTATCAGGTTGCCCCTATCAGCCACTATTGTTGTGATGTACCAACCGTCCCTGAGGGACTCTACTCCTGATATCCCTAACTTCGGGTGTGAACACAGGTTGCCAGCATGTCAAGCATTCCACCATCACTTGGCCCATAGACCCAGCATATAGAGGGACACTTTTCATTGACCATTTTGACACAGTGGACCATTCAATCTTCCCATGCAAATTGCAGCAACTGGGTCTGGCACAGGAAGCACCATCATGGCTTAGATCCTACTTACAGTGGTAACCAAAGATATCTCCCAGTACATCTAGATATTCATTTCAACTGGATTTCTTGTGATATAGCTAGCTATACCTAGATCATTTTTGGGATGTATCTCTGGCTACCAATGCATCACACATCACGCAAATAATGAAAGGAAAAGATAGCAGATCATCTCTGTGATGACTGCTGAAATGAGAGGGTGCTTGCATCTCTATTCTGAGATAAATATAGGTGTTTTATAAATTTTAGGACTCGTAAGCCATCTATGTTATCCCATTACAAGGGTATTTTCTTGCTTGGAGTAATATTTTAGAAAGTGGCACCTTGAGTTTTGCTCTCTTCCCGGGTAGGTCTTTGAATAACTCCTGGAGCAGAGTGGGGGAGAAGGCCAGGAGTCTGGAGCCTTAGAAATATTGATCCAGTGACTGAAGACTGATGCTCAATACAACCAAAGTCAAAGTAGCCTGATAGGTCTAAAGCGTAGTTGCTGGATCGAGCAGAGGCATATGGCTAGTACGGTACAGCAGTATTTGGCTGCGGGGAATGGTAACAGAGAATGAGGATTGAGGAACAAGGATTGGAACTCATGCTGTTTGGATACCCTGACACCGGATGGCTTGAACCAAGAAACTCACTTCAAACCATATATATAGTTTTCCTACAGGTCCAGTTGCTGGAAATAATGATCATTTCTTTACCTTAGTAAGAATACGTGTAATTGATGGTCTGTTGGGGAATGTTGAAAGTGGGTAGTAATCTAGCTACCCAAAAACAACCCACCCCCCAGCCCTAGTTTCTAGTCCATGTTATTAGTAAAAGAGGACCCCCCCTCACCCCTGTTTATTTTACCTTTATCCCAAACCTAGAAATTTAACACGTATCAATAATCAATGTTCTTGTTTTTTAGACTTATTGTGTAGGACAGTGTATTCAAATTTATAACCGGCTTTTTTCTTTTCTTTCACTCCCACAGATATGAGCATAGTTGAGCACAGGAAGGTACCTATTATAGCAAGTAAATATTGTTTGGCTCCCAACTCGGTGCTGTGATGCTCTGATTTATTCACCTGTACTCCACAGGTTACCTGCTACATATATTCATTGCAAAAAACTTTGTTAATGCATCAGTAAGGGTTGATAGCACAGTGATAAAAGTATGGAAATGTGATATTAAGTTACCCCTACCCAGCTCTTCCACCTCCACACCAACAGCAGATAGCGGGTGCCATGGGTTGTCAGGCCCAACTCCCACCTCATTTCATGTGTAAGTAAGCTGACATGCTACAGTATAGAGAATGGGGTGAGAGTTAGGACTGATGACCTCATGGCACACCCTGACATCTGTTGGTGTGTGGGGGATGGCAGGTGGGTGGAATGGTAGGGGTGTAACCCTAACATCACATTTCCATACTTTTTTTGCTGTGCTATCAACCCTAACTGATGCATTAATGAAGTTTTTTGCAATGAATTTCCCTTCTTTTTGAGAAAGTGTAATGTTACTGGTATGTGTTTGTGGGAGCACAGCCTTCACATTGCCCATTTGTTGCATGGTGGTATACATATTTGGGAGTGTGGACCCTCTGGGCCCTGCGCTCCCACTTACAGATAAGTATGGAGCCATACAGCAGCCTCATAGTACTGAAAAGGAACACTCATAACACTTAGTTGGCAATATCTCAGTAACCGTAGCAACTATGGAAAAAATTCCACTGCAGTCATAATCATGACTTTGAATCCTCCACACCTGCTTAGTCCATGCTGCGGATAGTGAAAAATTTGTATCTCAAATTGTTTTTGAGATACGGGCACCAAAAAGCACTGCAGGCGCCGCAGTGTTACCCTATGGGAAATTTCTCAACTTTGGAACACTGTAACTATGGGCTGGTTGAATATTTTGGGACCAAACCACCAAAAGGCACATCTGTGGGACCAGTGCTGGCCACCCTGCAAATTTCAGCCCAAAAGCTCAATCCACCTTGGCACAATGAAGTGATAAAGAAAATAACACATGGGACAATGTTTTTGAGCATTGTTTTTGCGACACCCCTATACCTTATAATGAAATATGCTCATGCACAAAAATATGTTGTTGAGCCACTTTTTATTTTATGCACGGTCATCATTGCACACACAAAAAATGTTTTCGCAAAAACAAAATGCCAAAAAATGTGGAAACATTTTGAAAAACATATTTTCAGACTACCTACACAAAAACTGATGCCAGGAGCAAGTTCTGCAAGGCCTGAATAGGTAAACACAAGTGTTGGTATTTAGCAAGAGGCAGTATTTTCCAATTTACAATGCTTTTTGTCTCTCATTAACTGAAAACAAGATGGTGGAAGCACGAAAACAATAATCTGGAACATGAAAACAAAAATGTTTTTGCAAAAGTTTTCATGTTGCCCATATAAATTTTCCCATAGGTTAAAATGGGACATGAAAAACTTCCATAATTTTTAAACAGATTAATATTTTTTCACCAAATCTTCAAAAGGCACCACCCCTGACCCAGACCACATATACAAATGCACATTTGAAACCAGACACACACACACACACACACACACACACACACACACCATTTGCTCTGTGGAGCCTGACAAAGAATTGTGCAAAAGTTGAGGATTTTTCTGACACTCCGCAGCTTTGCAACCATACATCCGACCAGAACTAAACTTTCCAGATCCAGAGATGTATGGTTGGACACCGCACATACAACACTTCAGGCAAATTGGACAAACTGTTGCAAAGTTATTAAAGTGCAAACTTTGGGGTTTAACATAGAAGAGGCCTGCCGACCCCAAACTATACCTGCACTACTATTCAGGTATTATATATGTATATACACATATATATTTACCCCCTAATTGCAGTCTCAATTAACATAGAAATACCAAGTTCTGCTAGCTCTTTGTTTTTGTGCAAGGTTTTCTATCTACAAATAACATTAGAGTAGGATGCTAGCTTTTAGTGCAATTTATTATTTTTATTTCTATTTTCTCTGTATAAAATGACAAATTATATTATGCATTTTATGATTTTCACTGGGCCCACTTAAGAAATAACACTGTATATGAACCAAAATGCACGAAATGATTTCTAATTGTATGAAATATGAAAATGTCATTAAATGTTTATTTATTTGAGGTCTAGGATTACAATACCTTTGAGCCAAGGCCCTTTTACAAAGGTTCCATGTCAAAGAACATCATTACATGAAAAAGGCAAGAATAATCAACACACAGTGGTTATGATACAATACCAACAAATTTCAACAGCCAAGTGGGGGGAGGTTACAGTACATAGGCAGCCAGAGGCATTTGTCATGTGAGAAGGTAGCTAGTAAGTAACTAGTAAGAGCATAGAGTTGTGAGGAGTGAGACGGGAAAGAATCCCTAGGAGTTGGCTCAAAGTACAGTAAGGAGAGCCAGGTACAGAAGGGGTACCGAAAGAGGCGAACTAGTTGTAGCAATCGCAGGAGCTAGTGGCAAGATGGTTCCGAGACTAGCTTTGAAATCATTAAGTGTGTTTGCTGAGGAGATGGTGGGGTCAAGGTCATTCAGCCAGAGTGGTGCTCTGTAGGCAAAAGATTGTTGTGTCTGGGAGGTGCGACAGTAGGGGATTTTAAGGAGCTGTTGATTCGATCTCCTAGAGCTCCGACAGTTTGTGTTTGTCTGCAGAAGGGTAGAGACACCTGGGGGCACATTTCCCCAGACAGATTTGCTTTGCCATGGTACAGGTGAGATACTTTATGCGATTTGATAGATGAAGCCATCCAGTCTGTACATATAAGTCACAGGTGTGGGTGTGCACCTGTAAGAAGTCGACAGACCTTGTTTAAGGTAGTTTGCACCCGTCTGAGGGCTGTCGTCATGGCAGAGCTGTAAATGATGAGACCATAGTCAATGATCGAGACCACGGAGCTCTGTATGGCAATCTTTAGTGCTTCAGGTGTAAGACTTTGTCTATGTTTGTATTGAAGACCAAGTTGAATGTTTGCTGATTTTGCAACATAGTCAGTGTGTGCCCCATAGGAGAGGCTAGGGTCAAGCAGAATCCCAAGATATTTGAAGGATTGCACCTGCTCCAAGGTGTTACCCTGAGCAGTGGAGATCGACAAGTGGTGTTGCTTGTGCGGATTGTGAGAGCTGCAAAATAGCATGCTTTTTGTTTTTTGTGTGATTTAGTACTAGTTTGTGATTGTGGAACAAAGACTCAGTGGTGCTGAAACCCAGCTGGAGGTTTTCTTGTAGGGCCCTGGGATCTTTATGGGAGGCGAATACCACTGCATCCATCATCAGCGTACAAGATGATGTTTTCAGGGCAAGCTTGCGGTAGGGAGTTTAGAAAAAGACTAAACAGGAGTGGCCCCAGAATGGAGCCTTGAGGTACACCTGAGCAGACCGGCAAGGTGTCAGAAAGAGTGTTTGCAATTTTTACTCGTTGCATCCGGTTTTCAAGGTAGCTACTAAACCATAGCACAGAGTCAGGTGATGACAGTCCGATATTTAGTAGCTGGTCAATAAGCAGCCTATGGTGGACTGTGTCGAAAGCTTTGGAGTGATTGATAAAGATCTCATCTGTTAGTTTGCCGTGGTCCAGAAAATTATGGACAGCCCCGGTGAGCTCTAGGAGAGCAGTGGTGGTACTATGGCCTTTCTAGAAACTGTGTTGCTTGTCATATAGAATGTTGTATTTGTCCAAATGGTTGGTGAGTTGGTCTGCCACAGTACGCTCAAGTGTCTTAGAGAGAGGGGGCAGTATTGATATTGGGCGGTAGTTTGAATGGATGGTCTGGTCACCGCCTTTGTGGACTGGGGTCACTATTGTGGTTTTCCATTGTCAGGGAAGTCCCAGCTGCTTAGAGAGAGGTTCAGTATTTTTGTAAGGGGATGAAGAACCTGATCTAGGGTAAGTGACAGGAGCTTGAGGTCCAGAGTGTCTCCACTAGTTCTGGATTTAGAGATGGCAGTGGCAATGTAGTGGTGTGCATCCTTTAGGCTGACCTCCCTAAAGTAAAAAAGGGGGTGAACCAATTTGGGCTGGGAGGGGCCAGTGGTGGTAGCTTTATCTTCAAAGTAATCTGAGGGAAGGACAGCACTAAGGTCTGTAAAAGCCAGGTTAAAGGAGTTTGCTATGACAGCATGGTCAAGGGTGATTGATCCATCAACAGATAACATAGCCGGGGAGTTTTTTGGCTTCTTTCCTGTGATTTCCTTGATGTTTTCCCAGAACGATTGACCATTCCCCCAGGTGTTAGTGAGAGCATTTTTATAGTAAGTATTTTTCATAAGCCTGATGGCTTTAGTGCAGGCATTTCTGGCTTGCTTGTATTTTTGAATATCCAGTTGGTGTCTGGTTTCCTTGGCAACAGCCCAGAGGTGATCCCACAGTTTTAGCTGCTTTAGCAGTTTCCCAGTGATCCATGGGTTACAGAGCATTTTTAGTTTCCATTTTTTGATTGAGGCAAAGAGGTCACATGCTTTATTGAAAGCAGCGATGAAGGAGTCAAGGGCCTAGTTAACATCAGTCGTCATGTATATAGGTGACCAGTCTTGCTGGAGCAGGCAGAGTTTGAAGTGGATGAGTTTGCCACGGGGGAGGACTCTGCTGGAGATGATTTTTTGAGGCGGCTTAAGGAATTTATTTGACCATACGCAGGTAACTGGTGAGTGGTCACTGAGGGAGTCTGGGAGAACTGTGGAGTGGGAGATCCTGGTGGGATGGTTGGTGAGAACCCAGTCTAGGAGGGTACAGGTACTCATTTTGTAGTTGGTTCTGGTAGTGGATGAAACCATTTGTGTAAAATTGGCTGCAGCAAGGGAGTGTTTAGGGGCACTTGCCTCAGGTCCTAGCCAGTTAATGTTGAAGTCTCCTAGCAGGATTAGTTCAGAGTCAGTGGGCAGCAAGTCAATGAAATTTAGAACTTCGTTGAGGCCAAGTTTTTGATCCTTTGGTGGAATGTATATGGATGCGATACTTAAGGCTTTCTGCTTTGCCCCAAGCATAATTTTTATTGGCAGAATTTGTACTGAGGTGGTCCGTAAGGGAGCCCCTAGGGGGTGCCACGTGAGAGTGTCCCTGACAAGAATGGCACATCCGCCGCCTTTTTTAGAGACCCTATCTTGCCTAAGAATATTGTGGCCTGGAAAGGTTAGCGCCTGGTCCGGTACTTTTGGCGTCAGCTAGGTTTTGACCAGTGTCAGGATATCAGGGTTGTGTTGGCAAATGAAGGCTTGAAGGGTGTTGATCTTTGGTAGCAAGCTGCAGATATTAAGGGTAGCCAGGATGAGAGACCCCGAGGTTTTTGGTGGGCTGGTGCTGGGAGGGCCCGGGTTCGGGTGAACATTTCCCGAGATGAGTAAGAGAAGAAGGAGTTTTAGGGTGCATAGGTGAAACCCTTTGAACGATAGTCTCTGTCATTTATAATGGTAATGGTAGTAGGTGGTGGTCAGTGGGGTGGCCCAGTGTGGTACTAGAGAATACACAGAGTGTAGGTAGTCCCATGCATAGGGTTTATCAGGGTAGAAGAAAAACTCTTCAGTTCGAGTGGGTGGGCAATGCAGTGGGCAGGGTCTGTAGAGGAGTGTACCCTGGGAGCAGTAGTTTTGAATTGGGAGGCTGGAGGTGTGACATTGTGCCATATGTGGTTTAATAGGGCTTGGAAGGGAGAAAAAGGGGGGGCAGGGTAAGGAGGAGTAGGAGTGGAAGGAACAGTGGGTAGGTGGCCATCTCACCGTAAGGTCCGGGTGGACTGTGAGCGGTATGCAGGTAAAAAAATGTGATGAGATAGGAGAAAGCACTACGAAAGTGAGAGGAGGAGGTCCTAAGAGGGATGAGCCAGTAGATGGGAAGGGGCGGTGAGAGTAAGCAGGTGGGCGGGGTTGGCAGTGTATTTAACTAAGCCCGGGGGGGGGACACAAATCTTCGGCAAAGTGTATAGAAAGTCAATGGGTGCAGCGCCCAGCGAGCAGAAAAGCAGAGAGAAACAGTGCCAGCCAATTAGCGGTGGTCCTGTGGAACAGGGGTCCAATCCAGCAAGGCAGAGCGCACAGCAACCAATGGTGGTTTTTGGCTTCACCGGCTTTGAGAGGACTTCTCACCCAGTGCTCCGTGTTCCAAGGTGGGTCCAGGTGATGGCTGAGGCGGCTGACTGTTGGAGCTGCGGCCATGCTTGGCAGTCCTCACAAAGGCCCTGTTCAGGGGCTGGAGCTCTGAAAGGAGAGAAGAGAGAAGGGAGCGGGGTATTAGTAGGGCGAGGCAGGGAGAAGACAAAGCAATGACGCTGCAAGGCTAAATCAGGGGGCCGGTGGCTAGGTGGCAGACAGCCCGGAGGGGGGATGGGGAGACAACCAAGGGGAGAAAAAGACAGAGAGGTGGTAGTGTCTGGCCCTGGTGCCACGGGGGGTGGTGTGAGACAGCGGGAGCTATGCATAGAGAGAGTGGGGGGGGGAGAAAAAAAAGAAAAAGTGTGTAGTCACTTTAGGTTAAGGAGGGAGGGACAGCAGAGAGGGAGAAAAATACAAAAGCAAAGTATTTGTAACCAAGTTTAGCTGCAGGCATGTGGTACAGTTACAAAAATTCAGTACACAGTTACAGATTCAGTACACATTTTACAAGTAGCAGTCCTAGGATGTGCAGTTTGCAGGCAGTGAAGCAAATCTTTGGCAAAGCATACAGAAAGTCAATGGGCGCATCGCCCAGCGAGCAGAAAAGCAGAAAGACACAGTGCCAGCCAATCAGCGGCAGTCCTGTGGAACAGGGGTCCAATCCAGCAAGGCAGAGTGCACAGCCACCAATGGTGGCCATTTTTGGCTTCACCAGCTCAGAGAGGACTTCTTACCCAGTGCTCCGTGTTCCAAGGCAGGTCCAGGTGTTGGCTGAGGTGGCCAGATGTTGGACCCATGGCCATGCTTGGCGCTCCTCACAAAGGCCCTGTTCATGGGCAGGAGCTCCGGCGCTCTGTGTTCCAAGGCGGGTCCAGGTGATGGCTGAGGCGGCCGGCTGTTGGAGCCACGGCCATGCTTGGCGCTCCTCACAAGGGCCCTGTTCAGGGGCTGGAGTATATTGTTAAACCTTCATGCACATCCATTATGTAAAGGACAGTCACTGGTCTAAAATGTTTTTTCACAAGTTCAAATAGATTTGGAGTATGATAAAATAATTCCTTGGTGGCAGCACCATGGGATTTACCTTATACTTATGAGACTATTGATTTACAACCTTGCCTTTTCATATTACATATTTTTGATTTTTTGTTCTAAATTGTAAATTGCTTATTATGATCCTGACTTTAGTAACCTTTTTGCCAGTTGCCAACACTTTCAGTAAGAGATCACCTGAGATTTAGTAGTTGAGTAACTTCTAAGGTTTAATTTAATTTGCTGAACCATTTTGATGTCATACTTGGCAAAGCACTCTGGGTAAACAATTTAGAAATTTTGTGATGACATCAATTGCTGGCTATTTAAGGTTACTTCTCCTGCAGTACATTGCCCCCTAAGGAAGCTCTACTGAGCGAGATGCAGGGGTAACTACAATCAGCAGTCTTTAAGTGTTCTTGTGTTGTACCTTTGGATTTACCAGTTGGTGACTGCAGCAACCTGGTTTGAGAGATTTCTTTCTACAAAGCTGCCTTGCTCTCAGTGCAGTAATTTTGGTCTGTTAGAGAAGGCATCTGGAGCCTGGACCCTGTAAATATTGATCCAGTGACTGAAGACTGATGCTTAGTATAACTAAAGCCAAAGTGGCCTGATAGGTCTAAAGTGTAGTTGCTGGATTGAGCAGAGGCACATGAATAACATGATACCATTCCCTGCAGTTGAGTACTGCTGTAACAGAGAATGAGGATGGAGGAATGAGGATTGGAACCCATGCTGTTTGGAGACCAGAAACACTCAACAGAACAGGGCCGGATTAAGGCATAGGCAACATAGGCACGTGCCTAGTGCCATACCTGTTCAGGGGGACCCCAGCAATTCCCAAAATATACTTGCTAAAACATCATAGCCTCTCTGTCTGAGCTGCATGTTTTTTAAATAAAAAAACACACATGGCTCAGTAATTTGAGCAGGACAATGGGCAGGCTGAACTTTGACCTGACTCATTCGTGCTTTCTAGATTAGGTGCTAAATGTGGTTCATTGTTTTGTGGGAGTCCAGACCAGTCTGACCTAAAAGTGTAAATGAGACCAATTTCCTTTCCAGCCAGCCCACTGGTATCCCAAGTGGGAAGAAGTGTCAGGAAAGATCCCTGTCCTCTGACTGGTAAGCCTGATAGGGGAGTGGCTCAGCCACAGCTGGCAGGAATCTTAAATGGGGGCCCCCTGTGGTCTTTCCACTATACAGATTAGTTTTGTTTTTTTCAGCAGGCTCCCTTCATTTGAATGGATTCTGAAGAAGCTGGAGGATTTGAGAGCCAGCTATCAGCAGAGCAAAGCCCCTGCATACTGCCGGAGAACCTTAGCCACTTCATTGCACCCAAAGATTGATCGGAGAGGAGAGGAGCTGCTGCTAGCCTTACAGCCAGGAGCATCAGGTATGTGATCACTGCCGGAGCTGAGAACAGAACCGGAGACAGAAGATCTGACCATCTGCTGGGAGTCGGGGACTAGGAGGACATGGCAGACCTGAGTTGGGACTAGACTTTGAGAATCTGAATAAAAAAAAATGCACACACATTGCCGACCACATATTGATATTCATTTGCTTGCCACAGACACAGACTGGGGGCAGTGAAGCATGAGTGCAACAGAAGCAGGAGGAAGACAAGAGATTGTGACCATCCATTCTACTACCAGGTACTGTCTGAGACCGAATCAGTTTTATAATTCTAATTAAACACAGCTTTCTTTGCTCTTTTGCGGCGGGGAGGAGGAGGGTGTTCTGGAAAGTGGAGGAGGAAGAAAATTGTCTGTGGTGGTCACTAAGACACTTTGGACTTGACAGCCATCCAGTATAAAAAAAAATAAAACTATATTCTATACAGACTGACAAATTGTTACGTAAATCTGTTACAGACCTATAGTGGCAGTAGTGGCTCCAGTGCGGTTTGTGGGGTGGAGGAGGCTATTCTTGTGCGTTCCAAGGCAACCCATCTTCCTTTTGATTTGGGCTTGCACTTTATTAGTCTGTAATGTGGGCTTCTTCCCTGATATGCCCAGTTCAACACCAGCATGCCTTCATTTCTGCTCAGGCCAGCACCACTACTCCTCTTCAACTTTTCTGACTCACCAGTCATCAGTGATTTTGGACTCTCAATCACTTTTTCCTGAGATAAAGTACTATAGGTAGATATCAGAAAGTTGTTTAACTAGAGTTTAGTGGTTTCAGAGTTTTAAAGTTGTGAAGAAAATACAAATTTTTTTATATTGAAATAACATTTGCTGCTCAGAAGCTCAGATGAGGCATGTCTTGTCAGGCTGCCTGCAAGCTTATCACCCTAGTATATAATTAAGTACTTCTACACATACTGTAGCTGCATGGAAGGGCTTTGTTTTTACAGCTGCAGTGGGCGGAGTCTGCAGACATTTTGCATGTACAAAAGGGCTGATGTCATGTTTTCTGTCCGTGGAACTGGCTAAAGATGTAAATAGTCTCCTCCGACATACCCTCCTCCAAGAAATGCTTTCCGCCATCAAATAAATACGCTTTTATGTTAGTCAATGGTTGCAGGGCACTATTTTCTTTCTTAAATCGGAAGTACAAGAACTGGAACCTGAGTAGTGGGAGGCAGTATTAGTTCTTTTTGGGGGGGTTAAGATCCACCCCCACCTCCACCTAAGAAGGTCCTAAAGATCCACCCCCACCTTTTTTGGGAGGTTCATGTGGGAGGGGCATGAGGTGGATCTATCATGTTGGAACAACCGACTATCGGAGCTGCCTGGGGCATCAGAGCTTAAGGTTCACAAGGAAAGAAAAAGTAATTAAGGAGTGCCTGACACTGTATCCTTATACAGCACTTGTGAAACTGCATCCTGAAATTACAGCACTTGAGGAGAGCAAGCACTTGCAACACAACAATGACAACTAAGGTACAAGCTGACGAAGGAGTAAAATATGTCACCCAAAGAAGACTATCCCATATTGGATACTAGAGTGTCTGTTTCTTAAAAGCTTTTTATACCCCCCCCCACACACACACAAACACAGACAGCTGAAGCACCCACCCAAATAGCTAGGGGAAGCTCTACATTTGTATCTCTCTGGGACCTGAAGTTTAGCAGTAATGTATGAAGAGAATAAAGTCTTGTGTTTTGTGCATTTGAATAGATTTATTGCTTTGAAGTTAAAATATATAAATATATATACATAGTGTTATGGGCACCTGAAAAGGAAGGCGATACCACTAAAATAAATGCTATTCTGATTATTTATTTATTTATGTGTAAGCTTTTAAGTGTAGTTCTGCCTAGGTCACAGACACATAAGCTATAAAAAGTACATTTAAGGATGGATGTATTAGTCAAAGCTTGTAGTAGCAAAATAAAGCAAGAAAAATAATGTATTGTATTTGTTTTCTTTTAATTGTTTAACCAGAAGTGTCACACTAAGCTGAAAGCTTATTTACAGGGGCAACCTGGGAGTACATGGAAGTTAAGTGACTTGCTCAGGGTCATCCAGTTTGCAAGTGGGAGCTGTGGGATTCCATCCCAGATCTCCAGATTTGCAGCTCAGAGCCTTACACCACTGTGCTATACTGTCTCCCTAGTTATGGCAGTCATCTGTTCTATGGTTCACGATGTTGGTGTAATAAGCAACAGTACATAGCATACTAGGTGTAAAATGTCAATAAGTAGGTCATGCAATAGATGTGCTGAGCAGTTACTGAAGCAAGAAATGTATTAGGATAATAAAATATTCCTGTTAGAAAACTGATAAATGTGTGTCATTTGCATCTCAGTTTCAAGGAGGTCCTTATGGGGTGTCAATGTACAATATAAAGTAGTTATAGTTTTCAAGTGTTCTGGGTCATTGTTTTGTACTACCACTGTTACTAAAGTTAAATTATTCTATGAAGAAAATTAATTTTATGTAACTGTCTGTAAATATATTAAAAACATTTACTTGTCCTTATAATGTAATGCATTAAATGCTGTTGCTAGGTTAAGAAGTCACATAACAATGCCTAGGGCATTAGGGTTTCTAACCATAACACCCTGCCCTGTAGGGACTGACAGGCATCAGGGGTGCGACTTAGGATTGTCAACAGTAATGCTCATGCCATTCCACCCTATCCCCATCCTGCAGCCAGCGACATGTATTGAAGTATGCCTTTGACTCTTCAGCCCCAAAGTTCACTCTATTATCTTATACAATACTGTACCCATTTCAGTGTATTTCCTTATGGAATGGGGTGAGTGTAAAGCTTGAATACCCCAAGGCACACCTCGACACTTGCCTGTGTCTGCAGGGTAGGGTGAGGTGAGGTGAAATGGTGTGAGCATTATGGGCAACGACCCAAAGGCACACCCCAATGCCTGTCCATCTCTGAATGGTGGGGGTGAGGTTGGCATCACTTCAATACTTCACTGCCATTCCTATTCTGACTGTCTGTCTGTCTGTCTGTTTGTCTATGTAATTATCTATCTTTCTATCAATTGCATGTATCGCTATTTTTACCTGTTTCTAAAACAAACCTGCATATCACATTTGCCTGCACTCTGAGCACATTCTTATGAAACTGTGCATATTTGTACTCCACTTCTGCAAAGACCTCATACTTCCCTAATATTCCCATTATCACAAGCATAACTACCTTACCCTTATCAAAAGCGACCCCCTCTGAAAGTTACTATCACATTTTCTCTGCTAACAGTCCATCATTACACCTGACTTCCTGACATCAACACATTGCTTAAATATAACTTATATCACCTCATGGACAAAAACCCTGTTTCTCTAAAAAAAAAAAACTGTAAATAATCCCAAGGCTGAACATATGCCAGCCATTATTTTTTCATGTACTGCCACCTTCTGTACCATCTGTTGATTTGTAGACAGCTTCCCATGATGCTTTGCATTATTGGGGTATGCAATTGTGTTTTTTTTTTTAATTTGGCTGTCCGGCTAATATCATCCTGGATAACACATACCTCAGAAGCATTTGCTCTGGTGTTCTTTTGTAAACCTATATTGCTCCCTATTCCTTCCATTAAAATGTACACCTCCATATACTTTTCTAGTAATGAGTATGCCTTTCTTACAGCAGAAACTAAAACAAATCTTACTACTTACAAACCATTGTGTTGTTTCTCCATACCGCCTTAACAGTTCCATACAACTCCATTAACTTCATTATGCAGCCGTGGTGGATCTAACCAGAATTTGTTAAAATGTGACTCCACTGCAAACAATACTGCCTTGAAACTGTTTTTTACCTTAATGTGTACTCAACACCATTACTAGCATGCCATTTTGACCTTCTATTTACATTTGACACATCACATGTGGCTGCCTTGCTAAACCTGATGCTGCAGAGGCATCCCCAAGTCTTGTTAAGTCAATGGAATTTGGAGACAGCTCAGCAACACTTCCAGCAGTGCAGCTTTCTGGAAGCTGCCAATTGTAAATAGAAGGTTGAGAATGGTGAGCTAGTGCAGGTGTCAGAAGTCCACATCAGGACTCAGTTAAAATCAAAACAAATGTGTAACTGGGTGACTAGGGAGGTGGATCAGGGGAAGGCAGTGGACATGGCCTATCTGGACTTCAGCAAGGCCTTTGACACTGTGCCACATAGAAGACTATTACACAAACTGGGGAATATGGGTGTGGGTAGGACAGTAGTGTGGTGGGTAGGTAACTGGCTGGGTGGCAGGACACAGAGGGTGGTGGTAAATGGCTGTCACTCCACAGAGGGAAGAGTGACCAGTGGGGTACCACAGGGATCAGTGCTGGGACCAGTCCTATTCAACATCTTCATCAGTGACATTCTTGGGATCTAGAGGCAGAATTTCACTGTTGCTGATGACACAAAGCTCTGTAACAGAGTAGACACACCAGGGGTGTAGACAGAAGGAGAAGGGACCTGCAGAAACTTGAAGAATGGTCAGGGATTTGGCAGTTGAAATCAATGCAAAGAAGTGCAAGATAATGCATTTGGGGCACAAAACCTGGCACAATATATCAGTTGGGGTGAGGATATAGCATGCACCAAGCAGGAAAGGGATCTTGGGGTTATCATCTCGATGACCTCAGGTAGAGAGCCTGGTGTGACAAGGCAGCAGGTAAAGCAAATGGGATGCTGGGATGCATAGGCAGGGGCATCACCAGCAGGAAAGGAGGTCATAATTCCACTATACATGACACTAGTGAGGCCCCACCTGGAGTACAGTGTACAGTTCAGGAGACCTTACCTACGTAAGGACATAGGGTAGAGAAGGTTCAGAGGAGGGCAACAAAGATGGTGCATGGATTGCATCACAAGTCCTATGAGGACAGGTTGAAGGAACTGAACATGTACTCCCTGGAGGAGAGGAGGAGAGAGGGATATGATAGAGACATACACAGTATATCTTACAGGGAGGAACAGGGTGCAGGAATACACTATTTTTAAGCGAAAAAGATGTTCCAGGACTAGAGGGCATGGGATGAAGTTGGAGGGAGGATGATTCAGAGGAAACGTGAGGAAGAATTTCTTCACAGAACGGGTGGTGGGCAAGTGGAACACCCTGCCAGAGGAAGTGGTGGGGGCTGAAGCAATCACGGGATTTAAGAATGCATGGGATAGACATAAAGGAATTCTGGAGGTCAGGGGTAAGGGGCAACGGACTTCTAGGAAAACATAAACTGAACTTACAAGCTCAAATGGGCAGACTGTGTGGGCCATAGGCCCTTATCTGCCAACACTGTCTATGTATCTATGTATATGTAAGTCACTTTTGCTAGCAATTGCACAGTTTCATAGTGACATAGTAGTTGACAGCAGATAAAGACTGCTAGGCTCACCTAGTCTGCCCGTTTACCCTGCCTGCATCAGGGGCCCCTGTCCCTACTTGGATATTGGCTTTCGCCTCTCTTCCACAAATCTAGTATTCTCTTATGTCTATCCCATGCATGTTTGAATCCCTCCACTGTGTTAGCATCCACCACTTCCTGGGGTAGGCTATTCCAGGGATCCACCACCCTTTCCATGAAGAAACATTTCCTCACATTTCCTTGTATCCTGCCCCCCTTTAGTCTCATACTGTGCCACGTCGTCCTTGTACAACTCTTGTACTGGAAGATGTCACCCAGTTGCGCTTTGATCAAGCCCTTAAAATACCTGACAGTTTCAATCTTATCCCCTGTTCCCTCCTCTCCTCTAGTGTATACATATTGAGGTCTTTTAATCTGTCCTCAAACGTTTTCTGGTGCAAGCCCTGCACCATCTTGGTCGCCCTTCTCTGGACCACCTCCACCCTGTCTATGTCCTTGCATAGATGTGGCCTCCAGAACTGGACACTGTATTCTAGATGAGGCCTTATCAGCGTTTTGTACAATGGCATCACCACCTCTCTTCTTCTGCTAGAGATGCCCCTTCCTAGCCACTCTAACATCCCACTGGCTCTCCCCACAGCCTTGTTACACTGTTTGGCCATCTTTAGGTCATCTGAGATGATTATCCCTAAATCCCTTTCTTCCCTGGTAACTGTCAGCAACTCCCCCCCCCAATTCGGTAACTTTTCACAGTGTTTTTTCACCCCAGGTGCATGATCCTGCACGTCTTAGTAATCATGGAAAAGCAGAATGAGAATGAGCACCCACACAGCAATGAGAACACACAAAATGCTGTTATATTTAAACCATTGCGTTTATGTAGCAGACGTGTAAACAAACAAACGGTGGCTAATACAAGTAAACTAACGTTTCACCTGGTTCTCTACCAGGCTTCATCAGAGTAAAACATTGCTTTTAGTAAATGCCCAATAAATACAATTTGAAACTCATCATGTGACATAAGTAAGCCAATCACCACTTTAAAAAAGATTGTTTTACATTTTTAACTATTTCATGGCCATTCTTACAAAAAACATTATTATTCACCACAATTAGGATAACTAGCCCTTCACATTAAACATGATTTGGATCAATCCAATGTAAATAAATAATCTTGGAAACCTCAATACTTCAAAACCCATTCTCAATGGACTTTCACATATATAAAATCTGCATACTATGATGGAATTTATTACACCACATTCTCCATTATATATAGTGCATCCAAATTGGTATACTACATTCTTTCCCTTTTCTTATGTATACATTTATTGTCAATAAAAAACATGGTTATTTCATGTTTACTTCATATTTACTGCCATTTTGGCTATGGGCATGAAAGCCAGAGGTTTCCAGGCATCTTTACTTCAAATACACAGTAAGAAGAGGCAGAATCCATCAACAGGAGGCAAAGCCCATCATGCCAGTGGTTAAACATTCAGTCTTTACACAATCAGTCTGTCAGCACCTATATTTTTTTTAAAATGCTGAAAGATCTATGCTTTCATTTAGCCCTTTATTTGAGCATGCTCCCAGGGTAAAGATCCAAAAGCTCTCCCTTTGTCCAATTTTTTTAATAAGATCTCCTCCTCTAGGACCCAATGTAGCTAATTCTAGACCAAAGAAATTAAATGTGTGTGTTTGTGGATAATTTTGTTGTATGTGTTTTACAATAGCATTAGTATCACCCCTTTCGACAGCCCTAACATGCTCACCTATCCTGATCTTAAATTTATGTATAGTTCTTCCAACATAATATGCTCCACGCTCACACGACAAAGAATAAACTACCCCTACACTATTACATGTGATGAAATCTTTCATTTCAATAGTTTTTCCTGTAATTGGATGTGTTAAGGTTTTACAACTGTGTATATACCCACAATATACACAGTTCCCACATCTGAATGTACCTCTTGGTCTAGGCACCAAAAGAGTCTGTCTGCTTTTTTCCTGTGTCTGTATCATATTTGATACTTCATGGTCCTTTATACTTTTACATTTGCAAAAAATTACCTTTGGTCCTCTCTTAGTTATTTCTCCTAACCTGTGTTCCAGCTCCAAAATGGGCCAATTCCTTGTAATAACTTGATCAGCTTGCTTGGAAATATCAGTCACAAACGGACACTCAAATTTTCCTTTTTTATTCTCTACCCCCTGTTGTTTATATTGTAATACCCGATCTCTGTCCATCTCATTTACTTTCCTAATAGCTGATGCCATACTATGCTGGCTGTAACCTCAGGGCCAGATTAAGGCATAGGCAACATAGGCACAGGCATAGGGCCCCTGCCTGCCAGGGGGCCCCCAGCAATCCCCAACATATATTTACTATATATCCTTTTCTTTCTGCCTGAGCTGGATGTTTTTGTAAAGGACTCAGCCACTGAGTAAGTCAGGGGCTGAACTGTGACATGACACTCACCTCTCTGATTAGGTGTTAAGTGCAGCTGACAGCTTCAGGAGCCCCAGCCAGGATGACTGTTAAAGTGTGAACAAGCCCATTTCCTTTGCTTTGTCTCCTACACACATTTAAAATCCCAGTTTAGAATCTTACTCTTAACTATAAAAGATTAACAGTGCAATTCAGTGTGTATGCTTTATATTTTATCTTAAGTATCTGTTTTATTGATTTAGGAAACCTTGTATCATCTTTGAAATTTGAATGTAAGCAATAGCTTAATTTGCTTGAACCCTTTGTACCATGTTTGACTCTGGGTTGTTTTACCCTCCACATTCAGATGAAATACCTTTCAATGTATTGCTCACTACCTTTGTACCATACTTGACTCTGTGTTGTTTTACCCTCCGGATTCATTTGTAATACCTTTCATTGTATTGTCCATTTCTCTTGTTTTGTACTTCTATGACATGGAGCCTTTGCAAAGGAGTCTCTGACTCAAAGGTTTGTAGTTCCGATATTTTTATAAATAAAAAATAAATATTTAATCTCACTCCTAAAATTAAAGAAATCTACAATAGTTTCAATGGTACAATTAAAATCATCATACTTTTTTTTTTTAATTCTCTCTCTATCTCGCTCATACTTACTTGACCTGATACAGCTCTGTTTTCAGGGGTGAACAAATGAATGTATTCAAGATTCCTATCAATAAATTTTGCCATTTATGGATCCTGGCTTACTTATCAATAACAGAAATGTTTGATATTAGGAATGAGTTAAAATTCTTCCAATAATCACTCGCTTTGCAGTATAATCTCTAAAGTTCATAACCCCCCCAAGTAAACCACAAACTTAACTCCTACACTACCCAGGACCTAGCCTCTTTTAGAGAGCGGTCCCTACCCAACCCAACAAAACTCCCACATCCTGGTTCATATTACCTGACAAGACAATATGATGACACCTAGTCTGCAAATGCACATGTGTGTTTGGGGGTGGGGGGGCTTTGGAGAAGTGCAAATCATGACATTTCGCATACAAAAAATTATTTTTACCAGGCCTAGTATTAATTATTTTCTCTAAATTATCAAAACTCAGGCTATTGTTATTTTTCCATACTAATAGTATCCGTTTAATTAATTTTGAAGCATTTTATGCCATGTTTTAGGGACAGTAAGAACATTGTTTTCATATTTCAGTAACTGATATGCAACAGCCAAGAGGTGCAGTAATGGCGAAGGGGCATTTTATTTATTTATTTATTCATTCTCAGATTAAAAATACCTTTGAGCACAAAGGGGCTCATTTACAAAGGTTCCACATCATAATGGGAGAGGGTTACAAAAACAGACAGAGGAGGAAACATATACATTCTAGAGTACAGTGAAAACAAAATCATTAGACATAGTTATTAACATTTCAAAAACAGTAATGTAAGCATGAGGGAGGTCATACAGGAGATGGAGATGGGAAGGGGAGATAAGGGGAAGGGATAGGTGGCAGGGCATAGTAGTGGAAAAGGTTGCAGCCATGAGGCATTGTCAGGAAAATGAAGTGAGGTAGAAGGGGAATATGAAGGTGGCTGGGAAGAAAGAGAGGGGCAGAGGATGACACCAGGGTGACAAGGGTGTCTAAATGGTAGGGTATTAGCGAGAGTTGAAGAAGGGTGAGAAAGGAGGCAGCACATGTAGTGGTCAGAGGGTAAACCCGGTAGAATAGGAAGAGGGTAAGAGGTGAGAGGGAAAGGGGTGAGTGGGAGGGACAAAGTGATGCAATTGGAGGAGGAGGCAGCCAGGGCCAGCGTCCTTGTGGTAGATGTCGGCTGGGAGGTAGCAGATGGCAAGGAGTACGATTAATTGAGGCAATCACAGGCAGCTTCATTCATGATGTGCTGGTGCAGGAGTAGCTTAAATTGGACAATATATGGAAGATTGATCAGTTGGAGGCCCAGACCATTTAACCAGTTAGGGGCTCTGTAGATGAAGGATCGCTGGCATTGGGTAGTCTGTACCCTAGGAACAAGAAAAAGTTTGGTGTCAGAGGTCTGTGTGTGATGGGACCTGAGGGACTTGGGCAAAAGACAGGTGACGCCAGCTGGCATGACTCCAAGTAGCACTTGTTTGGCAAGTATGCATGATTGGTATTTGATCTGGTCTCATAGTTTTAGCCAGCCAGTCAGGGTGTAGAGGTCACAAGTGTGTACGAGTTGATCAGTGCCAGTGATAAGTCGACAGGCTTTGTTAAGGGTAGTGCTTAGCCTTTTGAGAGATGTGGCTGGGGCAGAGCCATATATTACCAAGCCATAATCAATAATGGATAGTACTGAGCTGTGAACAACAAGTTTAAGTGCTTTTTGAGTCAGACTCCTTCTATGCCTGAATAGTTGACCTAGTTTATCATTCTTATTCTTGGCAACATTTTCGATGTGAGGTGCATAAGTAAGGTGATTGTCCAAAGTAATGGGTTACAGTGAGGAGGCCCCAGATTTCTCTTGGGCATAGGGCCCCAGGTTGCCTTAATCTGGCCCTGTGTAAACTCTCTCCAAAAACCTCTGCACCTGTTCCCCCCTCGTTTAATATATTCTTGTCGCTCAGTACAATTTCTCAGGGTTCTAATCAGTTGCCCTTTTGGTATATTATGGCGAGTATGGTAAGGGTGACAACTATCAAATCTTAGTAAACTATTTCTGTCTGTGTTCTTCTGGAAAAGAGTAGTGCATACCCCTCCTTCCCCATCTTTGTAAAGTTTTAAATATAGGAAGGTTATACCAATCTGGCTAAGCTCAGATTGGTGTCTTAAGCAACTACTGGTATTCTCCATCCACTCCATAAACCACAGAAATTCTTCTTGTGTACCCTTCCACACAATAAGAATATCATCTATAAAGTGCTGCCACAAATCCAGACAAGAAATGTATGGATTTGTGGCAGCACCATACAGATGATCCACCTCCCACTTGCCCACAAAAAGATTTGCATATCTAGGGGCCATTGCTGTACCCATTGCCGTTCCTCGCACCTGATGGTAAAGTTGTCCCCGAAACAAAAAAATGTTCATTTGCAGAACAAAACCTGCCAACTGGATAAGAAAATGCATAGGAGTCAACTCATTCTGCCTCAGTTCTTTTTTCTAAAAAATATGAGAGTGCATCTCTAGCCCCTCTTGGTGCGGTATCACTGTATAGAGGGAGTTGACATCAACCACTGCAAAGAACCAATCAGAGTCAATGTATAAATCCTCAACAATCTGAACCACTTGAGTGGAGTCTCTAAGAAAAGATCTCAAATCTTGTACCAGGGGTTGTAGAAAAGTATCGAGGTACATGGAGATAGGTTCTGTCAGCCATTCCCTAACTGAGACAATGGGTCTCCCTGGTGGTTGCACCAAACTCTTGTGAATTTTGGGTAAAGCATATAGTGTCGGAATAATTGGATAATTGACTGTCAAAGTTCTATATTCCACATCTGTAATATATCCCTTTAAAATAAACCTCATTAAGTACAAGATCTATTTCAGCCTTGAACTTGTCTATAGCAACATGTGAAATGTTTTTGTAAAATGAATCATCACTTACTAATCTACTAACCTCAGCAATATAATCTGTAGTATTAAGCACAACTACTGCTTCCCCTTTATCTACTGGTTTGATTGTTATATGCCCATTTGTATTTAAAGATTTTAAAGCGGCCCATTTATCCCTTGTACAGTTATCCCAAGATTTTACATTATTTTCTTGTTGGAAATGTTGGAAATCAAGTTCACATTTCTTCATGAATACAGAAACTGTGGGATTCATTGGGGGACAAAATTCAGATCTAGGTTGAAGTTTAGAGGCTATGTTGTTCATTTCAAAATTATTATCTTCCCCTTCATGAATACATTTAAGGGTGATATTTCTTCCTAATTTATGTAAATCCACACAGACATTAAAAAAATTGATGTCCATCATGGGACAAAATGAAAGTCCCTTACTCAATATTGAGATTTCACATTTTGTTAAATTATAATCTTACAAGTTCACTACTGGTACCATCAGGTTCTTGTTATTAATATTCTCAGATATATTCTTCTGGCCTGTTTGATCTAGTAACCCTTCATGTATTTCACTATTAATTACTGGTGCATGCACAGATAAATCAATATAAGAAAACCCACTATCAATAGAGGGGGTATAATTAACCTGTATAGGATCATTAACCTTATTAACACCTAAGTGAGCTAATATCCCTCCATGGGTTTCAATATTAATCACCAATGCAGATATAGGTAAATCAGTACTAGATAACACACTGTCAATTAAGGGTGTATAATTACTTGCCATGTGCTTGTTAAACAACACCTGTGTGGGGTCATTAGCCTTATTAACACCACATATAACTGCAGAATGGTTAGAAGAGACTAATGAAGGAGAATCATGTTTTATGCATTCATCTAATAATACCTGTGGAGCATTAGTAATATTATTAACACTGTCAACATTAAATACAGGCACAGAATAATTTGGAAAAGTCAGTACAGAGAAAGAGCACAAATAGTGGCACATTCTCTCTAACTTTTGAATAGATGGCACATTAGTACATAAGGGAAGAGAATTCATCCCTTTAAGACTGTTTGTATTAGTAATTGTTCCTGTTTCTTTTGCCACGCTTCCCCCCCCCCCCGTCCTCCTCTTTGGAACTGGACACTTTGAAAATGTGTGCGGTGTTGCCGCTGGCTGCATCTGGTCCCCTGACTGTAAATAGGAGACTGTCCTGGTGGGGATTCCCCCACTCCACCATCAGCATGTGTATCTGATTCATCAGTGTCTGAGGGGACAGTTTTTATAATCAAGGAAAGTGGTATTAATGGTAGAGTCACTTGAAGAAATGCCTCCTTTTTTCAAAATAGACCACAATTCTGTTTTCTTTGGATCAGTCTAATCAAAGACGTTATCATTTAAATAATCATTTTCATCTCTGACAGATTTCCTTTGCAACTGTTTTTTAATCTTAATGTCATATCTTGTAACTTTGTCCAACGGTAATTTATTCAGTCTCTCCCATTCTGTAGTCTCCAAATTTCCCTTTAATTTTGTTTCAGTCTCCCCAATCTCTTTGGTAAGTTCCTCCCTTATTGGTCGAGCGAACTCCAAAATTAACTCAATATTTTTGAATGAAGCTTCCTGCATATTGTGGCACCATCTACCCATAAATTCAGCAATAAAGCAATAAATTTTAATTGCCACACTTTTGACCATTTTTCCAGTTTTCCCAGATCCCTCCTCATTCTTTCGAACCCCTCTGGGGTGTCTACTCTATTGCAGATCTTGGTGTCTTCTGAAAATAGGCAAACCTTCCCCTCCAGCCCTTCAGCAATATCACTGATAAAGATATTAAAAAGGACAGGCCCCAGGACTGATCCCTGTGGCCCACTGATCACCCTCCTCTCCTTGGATTTGATCCCATTTACTACCACCCCCTGCTTTCTGTCCCTCAACCAGTTTCTAGCCCAGTTTTCCACCTTGTGGCCCACCCCCAGGCTGCCTAAATTGTTAACCAGTCTCCTGTGTGGAACGGTGTCGAAGGATTTACTGAAGATGAGACAGGCAATATCCACCGCACCTCCCTGATCCACCTCCTTCATCATCCAATCAAAAAAAGACTATCAGATTTGTCTGACATGACCTTCCTTCCATGAATCCATGCTGTCTCAAATCCTGTGCTCCCATGGTTTCCAAGTGTTACACAATCCTTTCCTTAAGCAGCACCTCCATGAACTTGCCCACTACTGAGATGAGACTGACTGCCCTATAATTTCCTGCCTCCTCCCTGTTCCCACGCTTGTGAAGAGAGATTACATTTGTCCCCTTCCAGTCCTCTGGAACCACCCCTGAATTGAGTGACTCACTAAACAGGGTTGCTAGCATGGTGCTCCTAGCACCGTCCGTAATTCTCTTAATATCCTGGGGTGTATATCATCTGGTCCCATTGCATTGTCTGCCCTCAGTTTTGTGAGTTCCTCAAGGACTCTCATCTCTGTAAAAGGACTGGTGTTTAGCTCTCTCTCCCCATTGTTTCTGATGTCTAGCTGTGATCCATGTCCTTCCTCCTCTACTGTGAATACTGAACAGAAGTATTCATTCAGTGCTTTTTCTAGGTCACTCTCTACACCCACCCCCTCCTCCCCTTTGACCCTTACAATCCCTCCCCTGGCCTTCCTTCTTTGACTAATGTATCTATAAAATGTCTTGTCCCCCTTCTTTATCATCTGTGCTAATCTCGCCTCTGTTTGAGCCTTCGAGCTTCTAACTGTTTTCCCTGCCTCCCTCCATCTCTTTAGGTACACCTCCCTATCCTCATCCTTCTGAGTCTCCTTGTATTTTTTGAAAGCTGCCCTTTTGTCCCTCACTCCTCCTCTCTATCACCTCCTTTGTGAACCATAGTGGCTTGTTCCTTCTTTTTCCCTTGTTACTCAGCCTAATGTAGTGTTCAAAACTATCCAATAAACTGTTACTCCAGTCATGGGGCAGAAAGCTTCTTCCATATCTGTGCTAAAACTGTGGAACACTCTTTCTAATTCATTCCTTGTGCCAGGTTGCTAGGCTTACCTATAAGAAAAGATTAACAAAATATTTGAACAATGTGTGATTTTTTTTTAATTAATATTGTGACAGACCCTGCAGTGGCGTGTGCCCAGGTCATTCACTTTGTGCTGCCATCATCTTTGATTAAACCGGGAAGGTCTGGTATGAGGTGTACTAGCTGGTTGCTGTGTTTGACTTCATGTCAGCCATCTGGGATTTAGACAGAATAGGGAGGATAATGGAGAGGGAACAGGGGGAAGCTGGGGGTGCTGGTACACCTGGGTACCAATCATCTAGCAAACCAGTCAGTGAAGATGGTGAAGCAGAACTTCTGTAGACTGGGGACAAACAGGTGGCACACTCAACCTCCCTGGCCTTTTCTGAAGTCCTCTTTGTGTAGGGAAGGGGAGGCAGGTTAGAATAAGGAGTGCTGAAATAGAGGAGTTTAACAGTCAGCTTAAGCATTGGTGTCGAGACATGAGGTACCACTTTGTAGGGAACTGGGGGGACTTTTGGGGCAGAAAACTCTTTAAGGATGACAGACCACCTGATGAGAGGGGAGCCAGTGTGCTGGGGCAGAAGTTTGATGTCTATAGCAGACATTTAAACTGACTATGAGGGAGTCTGAGTCTAGGGGAACCATGGTGGATGATGAGCAGAAGGGGATCCTAGATAGTATAGTACTCCCCCACATCTGGGGGTGGTGGAACCTTGGAACAACCTGTCAGCCATAGTGGTGGGCACAAAAATAGTCAGAGGATTCAAGCAGGGCTGAGATAGAATGAAGGGAATAGTGGTTGCCCGGAGCGACAGGACTAAGGAGGAGAATGGGGACAGGACCTGGAGGGTTAGTACCCTGGCCTATCCAATAGGTAGGTAAATGGGCAGACTGGGTGGGCCAAGCGGTCCTTATCTGCCATAAAAGTTTATGTTTCTATGTTTCTTGGGCAGACTGGCTGGACCTCTGGTCTTTTTCAGTCATCATTAAGCATGTTTCTATGTTCTTTGCCTTTGGCAACAATTTTCTTGTGGTCTGCTCAGTTTCCCTGTAAATAAATATAGAAGAATTCCCTGTAAATCTAACAGCATGAGCACTGAGTCTCCCATGCAGACAGACAGCAATCATCTCTTCAAATACTAAAAAGCACCAGCAGCATCAGGTTCATGTGTTACAGGGAAGACAAGCTGTACTACAAATTAACTAGCCAGTCACTCCCATAAGGGAACTGAGAGCTCAGCTGCATTGCATGGCAATTCTGCAATTCATAGTTGCCACAGATCCTCAAAATATCTCTGTCCCTCATGGAAAAGTCGCTACCTACACTGAGAATGAGTTGTAAATTTTGACTTTAAAGCAGAAATGTATGATATTCTAAGCTGCTACGCCAAAAATACACTGTGTACAAGGAAAGACAATAAGACAATTGTTTCTGCATTTTTTTGAGCTTGTACTGTATCTCCACATTTGAGGAAGTGTGTCCTTCATTCTGAGGTTCAGTGTCCCTAACTGTTCCTTATTTTGAGTGCCAGCATCCTCCTTCAGTGAAAAAAGGCTGAGAGGTATGGGAAAAGATTTGTTTTTTATCCTCCCTATATACCACTGAGCCAGGTGCCTGCCCTGAGGCTGTTTCCTAGTCCTAACAATCCCTGTCTCTGCACTTGGTCCAACATAGCACCCCCCATAGTAGGGATATTGGAAGGAGGGTCTGACCCCCTTCTAATTCAGAACAGTGTCTGGTCTAGTGCTGTATGGTGTCTGGGAGTGCTGAAGGCAAGCTGCTGTGCTTGCAGTTGCCCCTTTTTCCACTTTGCATTTTGTTGTCCCTTTCCAGCTTTGCCTGCCCCTCCATGAGCCCACTGGTGCCACTCCTAGCCTCAAGCAGCCTTGCACACATTCAGTGTCTCTCTGTGATGGAAGAAAGCTTCTTACATTGCCACAGGGGTCACTGTGGTAATGGAGGCTGCTCACCAGGCTGGTACACACGGTGAAGGACAGCGCTTTCCCAGCCCTGGCCACCTGATGCAGGCATTCCAGGTTTACTTCTGAACTCAAGTTTCCTGCATGTTAGCAACACTCACAACCATTGTGGCATTGAGCAATCCCACAAAGATGGGAGAGAGGAAGGTTGTTCCAGATGGGAGGTGCTCTAAAGGAGATAGCTCTACCCACGACTGCAGTGAAGCTGTTGAAAGTGACAAGAAGGAAGCAGGAAGTATGACAGTGCATGGAATTGGGGGTAGAGGGGGTCATTGTCAAAGTGGTTGGCTGGGGTAAGTCCATAGAGGATCTGTTATTTGGCAAGGAGGATTTTAAAGCAACAGTATTTGTTAGTTGGCAAAAAAAATCATCTTATAGTTTTTTGGCAGATGTATTTCTGACATCCCTAGATTTGTGCTCAGTTCATTTTTAGTTTTCTTAGATATCAGTGACTCATGTCATTAATGATGGCTGCCACTCACAATTTTGTGCAAACATTTACTAACCTATTGGGATTCCCTACCAAATGTACTACCCTGGGTACCCGCAGCTTCTCTTGGTAAGAGTAAATTTGGCTAGGCTGACTACTAAGGTCTGTACTGTCTTCATGTTCACTGTCTCCTCTAGCAGGCTGTTTCATAGGATAACCACCCTATGGGAGAAAGTGTGCTTCCTAACGTTACCCCTGAATCTACCAACTTTAAGCTTCTGGGTATAACCCACGTACTGCTGCAGCAGATCACAGCGGACATGTCCAACTGTTCAGTTTTATTGCTATCCTTGAATGCAAAAAGCCAAGATGATCTCAGTTTCCTTTTCTCCAGGGTGAACATGGTAAGGGTCTCTGCCTAGCTTTTGTCCCCCCCCCTATTGCTCATCATTTTGGATGCCCCTGTGTTTCACTCCCTTGACTACCTCAATGCCCCCTTGCAAGGAAACTAAACTGCACTCAATACTTCAGGTGGCTATGTAGGGCCTTTAAAGTAGTAGGATTTCTCCTGATTCAGCCTCCTGTTTATTATGACCCCAGGTCATTTTCCTCTTGGACTGCAGCAAGTCATTGGGGTGATGTATCTGACGGCTTTCATTTTGTTTGGAGGTTACTGAGCCAATTAGTGGTTGAATTTCTAAAATGTAAATTGATTCCCAAGGTTCCTTACAGGCTGAGAGGGTCCCTTCTGGACATTTTTGATTGGTGGTAATGTTAGTGGTAAGCTGGGCCACCACGATAAGGCCCTCCCACATTGGCTCAGTTAAAATTTTAAAAAATGCACTTACCTTACCTTATTGTGCCAGGTACTTTGAAGGGCATCTGGGTCTTGTACTGTCTGGGTGGTTGCCCTGGGGACCCATGGTGGCCCTCCTGAGGTTTTTCTGGCCTGAAAGATAGTGGATGTCTGTCCAGGTTGGAAGCAGTGAAAGTTATTGCCTCAGAGAAGGCCCTGTTATATTGTCTGTTCATTGATGTGATCCACTTATTTTCATAAATCCTTCATTTTTTTTGTGATGAAATTATATGACTTGTCAGTTAGGTGATTACTATAGATGGTCTGACCGTTGTGTACTTTTATTCTTGGGTTTCTTGATTCTTGTATTGAAGATTATAGTAGAAAAATGGAGTCAGCATTGGCATGCAAGTATCTGACTGGATCCCAGAAACATAAATGTACATGGACCAACAAGGGAAAAAAAAAAAGGAAAAAGATGCTTGCAAAGGTTCCAATTCTGACAGATTTCTTACCGAGTAGTTTTATAAGTAAGGAAGGGTTCGGGCAGTGTTCTCAGGGCAGTACAGGAGATAAAGCTTTGAAAAATGTGGACATGCATGCTTCAAGGGTGCACGTCCATTAGAGAAAATGCTGGAAACAGAGGTTCCTCCATGCCAAGATATTCCCGACGAACAAGTTATCGAAGAGTATCATCAGATTCCTGAGGAAAGCAATCCCAAACCAAGTCCACGATCTTACAGTAAAGACCAAGAAGAGTGGAGATCAGTCAACGAAGAAATGTGAAATTACTTCACATACCATGCAGTTGACCGGAACTTTGGTGAGTTTTCTAAATCAATGCGGTTGTACAATGGGAAGAAATGGTATTTGTCCAAAGATCTTTTCATTCGGGTAATGTTAAATGGTGAATGCAGGAAAAGGGATTGGTTGGTTTATTCTCCTTTAACTGGAAATGTTGTTCACTATATCTGTAAACTATTTTCTATAAGGAACAGTGTTTTTTCTCAGTCAGGGTACAGTGACTGGAAAAAGCCAAGCTTCCATGTGAATGAACATGAGAACAGTCAAGATCACAGGTCAGAAGCAGTCACACTGCTCTCAAGAAAGAAAATTGCAGGTCAGATTGATGATGGAATTATATACAGTAGTATCAGAATGAGTGTCAGTCCTGGAAAAATGTACTGAAGCATGTGGTGTCTGTGGTTTGTTTTTTGTCTGAACGGGGATTGGCTTTTAGAAGTGTCAAGGCAACTGCATAGAAGTGGTGACCTCCCTAAAATATCTCGGCCTCACCCTGGACCATGGGTTCACCCTCAAGAACCATGTTGACCAAATCACCAAAACCTTACATGGGAGATTAGGTACCCTCTACCAACTGAAAGACCAGCTGATACCAAAACCTAGGATCTCTATCGCCTCCAGCGTCCTCCTCCCCACAATCACCTATGCTGCCCCAGCCTTTCAGGGCATCGTGAAGCTTGAGTTGAACAGACTTCAGGTATTGTACAATAAGGTGGCTCACTTTGCCACCCAGGCTCACCCCAGGAGTCACCACTGTGACACCCTAGCCGTACTAAACTGGCCCTCCCAGGATGCACACCTCCAGTACCCTCTGCTATGCCTAGCTTACAAGCTAATCAGTCCATCTGCACTGCCCAGCCTCTCTGGGCTCATTGCACTAAAGCCCCATCCCCTGATCCTCTGGACCACAGGCTGAACTCTTCTCGATGTCCCCAGAGTTAGAACCAAGGTGGGTGGCAAGTCATTCTCCCACACTGCCCCTTCCCTGTGGAACATCCTTCCTCCCTGGGTGCAGGAAGCACCCTCTATCAAAAGTTTCTGCACAAGACTTAAGGTCCAGATGCTGGGAGCCAGTACTTGTCACTGCATTGGGACCTGATATCATCCTATCACCCCATCAACATACCAGGTCTCATTCTACCTATTAGAGGGTTCCTTCTAAGATATGTATTACTATGCTGCACTTGACTTCCTGTCAGGAGGTCTAAATCTCATTCTCAGGTTCTTGGCAATAATGGGCATGCAAGGAATCACAGACACGCTGCATAAGAGTAATAAAGCTTGTTTATTACTACCAAAAGGATAATCACAGTTGCCCTAAGCAGTTCTTACCAAAAGGAACTGGGAGCCAATGCTAAGCATTCCATATTCCTCGAGGAATCGCCGTGTCTCCTGGGGTCTCCGAGGTAGAAGACGTAATGTCTTACATTATATACCTATGATAATTACCATGGTTACTGTAAGACAGAAACATTTCTAGTTACAGAGATGAGCCCTATTGGCTAAATTAGAGATGGCTCCATGGTCCAAGATAACATTTAGCAATTTTGTAGTAGTCATCCCTTTGTAAAGACAAAGAAGTACAGTTGTACATAGCTGTGTAATAATACAAATCATCAGAAGATGACAATGCTGACTCACATATCATAATCATTTCAAGGACACAGATGTCTTATCATTTAGTAAGCAAGAAATACATATATATATATATATATATATTTTAGAAAGTAAAGTGCATAACAATAATATGCATACATATCCTGACATCTACTCTTATATGGTAGATGCCCTTAGCCCTACAGTATATGTCAAGTATAACATATGCCTAATTACTAGCTGTCTACAGTGTACCTCTGGGAGTACCAGTAAGGGTACATGGACCTCGTGTAACATTCCCCCCCTTGTTGCCTCAGAAGGGGCAACATAGCAAAAGTAGGGAAGTGGATAGGGAGCAGGGGTCATTTACAGACCCGATGCACGAGCCTTGTAAAGGAACTCCAGCTGCTCATGGTGTTGACACAGTGTGTGCCATAGGCAGCAAAGCATAATAATGAGAAAAAATATAAAAATGCTTGTATAAAAACAAAACCTTTAAAGGTGATCTCTAACCAAGTGTTAGTAAGTGCACTGTTCATATCACAATCATTAATAAGTGCAAGGACAGCTTTATTAGCTTTAGAAATATTATTGCTGATATGGATGAGATGGGTGTCTTTCCTTTCTAAAAGAGGTTTTTTTTTGTATTATTTGTTTCCCCCCCTCCTTGCTCAGATGCTGCCACTCCTTCGGGCATTCCTAGGATCCCTCCTGCTCTCTGCTCTCCCCTCTCGAGTCCTGACCCCCTCCACAGGTCCCACATAGCAGCCTTCCCCGTGGTATACCAGCTTATCCCTTCGCCGGACGTGTCCCCCTCCTCTGAGGGGGAATGCACCAGTGGAGGGGCAACACCAGCACTACATCTAGGCTACAGAGCACTGCTGAGGCCTGCAGGGAGCAGCTCCCTGGAGGAGGCAGATAGGCAGAGGATCCGGAGGCCATAATCTGGCAAGCATCCAGCCATTTTCCTCCTATTTTTTGTGGAGGACAGCATAGTGATGGCAAGGCATATGCCAGTGTCCGCTCCTCCCCCCTATTGTGAGTTTGCTCTGTGCATCCTGTGACACTCCCAGCCTCTGCTAGGAGCCAGCAGGCACCAGAGTTATCCCACATCCTCCACCTGGAGAAGGAGAGCTGTCCATAGGATGCTCGATCCACCTCCCCCGGCCAGCCCTCCAGTGTCCCAGGCTCATTCCTGAACCCGAGTTGCTGGCGTTGCAAGTAGAAATCCAACCGCTGTGTCGATGGGCCGGCCTCCTAAAAGTGATTTTAATGTCAAAGTGAGGGGATCAACGTGTACATTAAAGTAAGGTAAATACTCAGAAAGTATAAGCAGATAATCAGGGTTACCATCAATAATGTCAACGTCCATAAGAGAGACGGGTGTAATAACTGTGTGCCCAATAACTGACTTTTGATGGGGCACGAAGCAGAAGTTTGGACTATCAATAGAACATGTTTGCATTCCATAAGTATAAGTTTTAAAATTAGTGACGACACAGTACTCGCCATCTTGAATTATATTGCATTTTAACAGTAGGCGGTCTCCATTTTTGCAACTGTACTGGGCAGGTGTAGGTAGTCCAGGAAATCCGTGTTGACAGACGGTGAACCTCCTCTTGATAAGACTGGTAGAGCTTGTCTGGAGCCGATGTTGAGTCCTGGTAGTCTGTGTCATTAGTGGTGATGTCATCGTCCATGGAAAAGGGCCAATCAATACTGTCTGGGAAATATCCACATACAGGTTTAATAACATCAAATACGTCACAGCGACATAAATAAATATACCCTTTCTTCGCACAGCAGTCCATGTGCAGGGCAAACCAGGCATCCAGAAGAGGATGGAAGACCAATAGAGGAGGTAAGTCGAGGCGTTCTCTGTAGATGTCATCATCAAGATGCCCAATGGAGTGTACATAGATACATAGACAGTGTCGGCAGATAAGGGCCTATGGCCCACCTAGTCTGCCCATTTGAGCTTGTAAGTTCAGTTTGTTTTCCTAGAAGTCTATTTGCCCTTACCCCTGACCTCTAGAATTCCTTTATGTCTATCCCATGCATTCTTAAATCCCGTGATTGTTTCAGCCCCCACCACTTCCTCTGGCAGGGTGTTCACTTGTCCACCACCCGCTCTGTGAAGAAATTCTTTCTCATGTTTCCTCTGAATCTCCTCCTCCAACTTCATCCCATGCCCTCTAGTCCTGAAACATCTTTTTCGCTTAAAAATAGTGTTTTCCTGCACCCTGTTCCTCCCTGTAAGATACTTGTATGTCTCTATCATATCCCCTCTCTCCTCCTCTCCTCCAGGGAGTACATGTTCAGTTCCTTCAACCTGTCTTCATAGGACTTGTGATGCAACCCATGCACCATCTTTGTTGCCCTCCTGAACCTTCTACCCTGTCTATGTCCTTATGTAGGTATGGTCTCCAGAACTGTACACTGTACTCCAGGTGGGGCCTCACTAGTGTCTTGTATAGCGGAATTATGACCTCCCTTTTCCTGCTGGTGATGCCCCTGCCTATACATCCCAGCATCCTATTTGCTTTACCTGATGCCTTGTCACACTGTTTCCCTACCTTGAGGTCATCAGATATGACAACCCCAAGATCCCTTTCCTGCTTGGTGCATGCTATATCCTCACCCCCCAACTGATATATTGTGCCAGGGTTTTTGTGCCCCATATGCATTATCTTGCACTTCTTTGCATTGAATTTCAACTGCCAAATCCTGACCATTCTTCAAGTTTCTGCAGGTCCCTTCTCATTCTGTCTACACCTCTAGTGTGTCTACTCTGTTACAGAGCTTTGTGTCATCAGCGAACAGTGAAATTCTGCCTTCTATATCCTGTGCAATGTCACTGATGAAGATGTTGAATAGGACCGGTCCCAGCACTGATCCCTGTGGTACCCCACTGGTCACTCTTCCCTCTGTGGAGTGACAGCCATTTACCACCACCCTCTGTGTACAGATGCAAGTTTATCAAATAAAGCTGTGGTAGGATCAAAATGTGGTAAAGAGACAGTAAAATAAACACACATAGTGTCCTTAATGGAACACTTCTTAGAAGTAAAACATGGACCAGTGTTAGGGTGTCTGATCACAAAACCCAAATTCCTAGCTGTGGAAAGAGGAATAGTGAGAGTTTGCAGCACACACATTGAAATACAGCTGGAAGATCTACACTGAGGACAATACCATTTATCGATACTTCTATCATGTATAATATCAGGAATTCTTCTGGATTCTAGATCATGGAAAAGATTATTGATGGTAGTAATAATGTAAGAACCATAGGCTGAGCACAATATCTCACGGGCGATGTATTGCTTGTCTGCTTCTTTATTGTTCTGTGCAATGAGAGTGTTAACCTTATCTTTAGAATCTGTAAATGTCTTAGCAATGTTGTGCATGTTGTATACAGTATATCTTTCTTCCTGACTAAGGCTATCCACACCATGCAATAATGGGGGTATAATATCATTTACCAAACAAGTTTGGAATTTTTGTGAATGTTATTTGATAGCAGCAATGTTGGCTTTATTCCAAATAGACATGGCTGTACTAAAAAGACCTGTGACAATGCCTGTGGTACCGGTGACATCAGAACTGTCAATTTCATGTTTGTTATGCTTATGACTTTCATCATCAGGATTAGGTATTCTCCTGAAATTGCCTCTATGCTCGGTGGTGTGTACCCCAGCAATAGGGTCTTGAGCACGAATTTGAAAAGCTGCTACGTTATCAAGTAACAAAGTACTATAAAACAATGAAGTATTAGTAGTATGACACATACCAAATTCTTTCATATTCCAGTAAGTCAAATTAAACAAAACAGGTATATGCATAAATTGTAAGTTGTTAATAAGTGTACCAGGAAAGGCAGTGGCGGTTAAACCACTACGAGGGCCAGGGGTGTGTTTTGGACATTCCAAAAGCTGTTTATCAGTAGGGGGTAACACAGAAAGGTACATGGCAGCAAAGGCCATGTTGTGTACAGCACAAAATTTCCTGGCAGAGTCTTTAGTCAAGGAGTTACAATATGAGGGATCAATTAAGGCAGTGATATTGTATAAACCAGAATGTCTAAGAGCAGTTTGGAGCAAGGACAGAGAACCATTTGGGGATAATTTTGCGTTGGGCCAACCATGAAAAGTTCCCTTGGAGAGCTTGGCCACAGGGAGAATTTGTCCTTGCGATGTGGTTTGCCACTCAATTTGTAGGGTAGATTTATCAGGAGCAACAACCGAGGCAGTGAGGTAGGCATCTGAACCTTCCTGGACTGTAATCAAATTGTCGGGAGTATTGATGGAAACTCCCTCTGGGACAGATGCTGGAGGATCAAGGTAAGGGAGGAGGTGCTTTACCATGCCTTGGATGCAGGGGATAGCTCCTGAGATGAGGAGAAAATGGAACAAGATAGCCATCTTATCAATGTATCTGAAAAGGAAAACCAAACATTAGTAGGTTAGTACTATTCTGCCCATTGGGGTGAGGAAAAGTAATGTTACTCCTTTATACAGTTTTAGCTGGTTTGCATGTAACCACTTGTCAGTCAGTTTGTTGTTTTGCATTTTTCTAACCTGATAGACTGCCGGACTGAGCTTGTTGACAATGGGGTAGGGCCTTCCCACTTATTGGAGAAGGAGTGTGTGTGGGATGTGCAAATCTGAGAACCATTACCTGATCTCCAACTTGCCAATCCACTTCTTGTGTGTATTTGTCAAACTGTATTTTGGACTGTTGCTGGGCTTTGCCCATGCAGTTAGCAGCATACAAATGAGTGTGCACGAGGTCTTGTCTGAGTTTTTCCACATATTGGTCTATAGACACATGGTCTGCCATAGCGGTGTGCAGGTCAAACAACAGGTGCTCAGGTAATCTCATCTGTCTACCAGTCATCACCTCAAAGGGTGTCAACTGGGTTGTGGCTGAGGGTGTCCCCCTGATTGCCATAAGGAGTAACGGCAATAGGGAATCCCAAGTCTTGGGATTGTCCTCAATGAATTTGGAAAGCATTTGCTTAATCCACCTGTTGACTCTTTCTACTTGACCTGAAGATTGTGGGTGGTAAGGTATGTGGAACTTCTGATGAACTCCAAGGAGTTCAAGTGCTTCTTTCATCAACTCACCTGTAAAACTGGTTCCTTTGTCTAAGTCTACCTTGAGAGGTGGGCCCCACCTGGAGAAAATCTGTTCCACCAGGATTTTAGCAGTGGTTTTAGCTGTACATGTCTGAGTGGGGAAAGCTTCAACCCACTTAGAGAAGAGATCAGTTACCACAAGGGCATACTTGTTGTTTCTGCTGGTATTAGTCAAGAGACCAATAAAATCAATCTGTATGGCATGCCAAGGGCCAGAATGCCTTTGTGGTAGCAGTTTGGCATTTCATTTGGTAGGGATGGGATTGTTTTGCCCATAAATAAGGCAATTGTCTATGTATTGTTTGACATCCTTGGTGACACGAGGCCACCAGACGGTGGTCTTGAGCCTTTGGAGTGTGTTTTCCACTCCCTGGTGTCCACCGGTGGGGGTGTCATGCACTTGGTGCAGAAATTTGGGCGTAAGATTATGAGGAACCACCCACAACTTGGTGGGGGTGTCATCAGGTTGGTACCAGATGAGCTTGTCATCAGGGGAAAGATGCAACTTACTCTCATGCCTTCAGTAGGGGTTATGGGTAGGGAGGTTTTTCTCAGTACCCCTGTCAAGGAATCTGAACACATCTTTGAACTCAGAGTCAGCGTACTGGGCTCCTGACAGGTTCAAGGGGGAAAAGGGTTCAGGTTTTTTCCTGACCGCAGCAATATGTACATCCGTTCTGGCCTTTGGATGGTCCATCATTTAGCTGTCCCCCCTTCCTCTGGCCCCTTCCTTTGCAAGGGTGTCTGCAGTGTCATTGAAGGCATGATAGGAGTCATGTATGGAATGAGCTTTAACCTTGTGCACATAGAGTTTGTGTGCAAACTTTTGTGCCAGTGAATGAATGTATATTACCAGTTCCTTGTGGCTTACTGGGCTGCCATCAGAGGAGAGGAAGGAGTTCTTCTGCCAGAAAGGAAGAAATTCTGTAAGAGAACAACAAACCCAATTAGAGTCTGTAAAGATGATGGTGTCCTCGGTTCCATGCTGGATGAACTCGTGTGCACAGGCCACTGCTGCCATCTCAGCATACTGTGATGATGCCACACTGCAATGCTTAGAAATTTTAACAGTGTTACCATAAGGGTGAATGACCAATATGCCCATTCCTGCAATCTGTTCTCCCTGGTAATAGGAAGCTGAGCTGTCTATAAAGACAAGACACAATGAGGTGTTCTCAAGTAGTTGTGGTGTAGCAGGGAGGAAAGGACCTGGATGTGGAAGATCAGGTGGCTGCAGTGTACAGTCATGGGGTTCTCCTTGGAAAAGGAGGCCATGAGCCAACATGGATGGCATTTTGGTTAGGTGGACCTTGATGTCTCTATCCAGGAGAAGGAAGGGTCAATGTGTCAGTCTGGTGTTGGAGACTGACCCATCCTTCACTCTATCTGATAGCAAAAAGGTAGTTGGGGTGTGGTTCGTGTTAATGATCAGAGGAGAGTACCCAATGATATACAAGAAGTACTTGACAGCCCAGTAGGTGGCCAGAAGGTTCCTTTCACAAAGGCTGTACTTTTGTTCCACTAGGTTCAAAAGCTGTGATGCATATGCAGTGTGTCTCAGGGTGCCATGGACCTTCTGGGCCAGCACTGCCGACATAGCAATGTCAGAGGTGGCACACTCCAGATGGAATGGCAAAGCTGGATTGGGGTTGACCAGAGCTGGAGCTGAGGCCAAGACCTGTTTCAGTGATGTCACAGCCTGGGTATGAATGGGGCCCTAATCCCAAGATATGTCCTTTTTCAATAATTCATACAGAGGAGTAGCCTTCTGAGCAAAATCACAAATAAAATCTCTAGAATAGTTTACCATACCTAGAAATCTCCTAAGAGTAGCCACGCTGGTGGGCAGTGACAAGTCTTGCAATCCTTGTATCTTCTTCCAGGTAGGGCTTCGGCCTTGGTCAGTTATTCTTAGGCCCAGAAAGAGTACCTCTTTCTGACATCATTGTTCTTTTGCAGGCATACTTTTAAGGCCTGCCCTCTGAATGAGGGTCAGTAGTTCATCCAAAAGATCCAGGTGTTGTTCCTGTGTGGTTGTTGCCAACAACAGATCATCCACATCTGCAAGAGACACTGGTGTGTAGAGAAACCCTCAAGGGTGTCCATCATGTGTAAATGGAACAGGGAGGGGCTGTTATGGAATCCCTGTTGTAAGCAGGTCCACATGACCTACCTGCCCTCAAAGGTGAAGGCAAACTTATATTGACTCTTGGGGGCCAATGGCAGTGACCAAAAACCATTGGAAACATCCAGGGAACTGAACCATTTCTAGTCAGAGTTCAGTAGTCGCAGCACATCAGGTGCTGATGCAACAGTTGGGGCACAACTGGGGGTGACCTGATTCAGTCTCCTGTAGTCAACAGTAAACCTCCAGGCACCTGTGGGTTTTTTCACAGGCCACACTGGGGAATTGGCAGTGGAAACACATGTTCTGATCACACCTTGCTTGACAAGTGATTTAACTGTTATTCTAAGAGAAGGCAGGGCCTCAGGTGGAAAGGGGTATTGCCGTTGCCTCTCATGTGCTGGGCCTGTCACTTCAATGACAGTGTGCATTCTGCCACAGTCATGCTTGTTGGTGGCAAATGCCTCCAGATGCCTTTGCAGAATGGGGAGGAGCTTTGGAAAAAGCTTGTGGCTCTTGAACAAATCTATGACGTCATACTCTTTGTTGTTCGCAGATATTGTTGCAACCACATGCAAGTCAGGGATCATGATGGTGTGATATTGTTCCTGAATTTGTATCAATAACATATTGGCTAAGTCTATCTCACAGCCGTGTGGTGCTAGGAAGTCAATTCCGATTATGCTAGGGTGATCATGCAATACCATCAACTGAAAGGTATGACAGGCCTTCAGGTGTCCCAGTGTCACAGGTAGTGGCATGGAACTGTATGCAGGCGACCTAGTGCCATCTGCACCAGACATGTTGGTCCTCCATCTGGTGGACCAAGGGGATGCATCTGGGTGGTCATCATGTAATACAGACACAGCCACGCCTGTATCCAATAGTGCTGTCAGTAGGCGGCCCCCGACCTTGGCCTCGGTGTAGGGCCTTCCGTTTGTATCCAAGACCAGCTTGTTTACAATACGGACTAGGGCCTGTAATTGTCAATCTGTACCAGTGAAGGCATGGGGAGTCTAGGCCTGATTCCTTTGAACCACTTCACCATGCTGCACTGATACAATGTAGGGAGACGCTTCCGGGTTCAGGCCTGTACGGGCCTGAAAGCCTGTACTTCCGGTGTCTCTAAGGCCTGTAGAGGCCTGTTCTCCCAGTTGTATGGCGGCGAGGGTCAGAACAGAAACAGCATCTGCTACGGAATGCACTTGCCCAAGAAGTTCCTAGAACTTCCGATTTTCATCGGCTATTTCCCTATCCGAAGGGCCTGATCTTTGTTGTTTACCCTTATTCTTATGGTGTTTCTTATTTTTATGGTACTTCCAGTTCCCACCCCAGGATTGTTGTTGTTGTTGTTGGGTCTGCTGGGGGTGTTGGTTGTCTGCGGGGGGTGTTGTTTCTCTTGGGCCTGCCCTTCCACTGTGCAGTGCGTCATGGCCTCCAGAGTAGTCTCCATGGCAGCTACTTTCTTGGAACCGGAGCCCAGATCATGGATGTAGAGTTGAAAAACTCTCTTGGTTTGCCAAAGAATGTCGGCAAACCTCTCTGTGGTGGGATAGGTGGTTGGCTCTACCTTTTTTCTTACTGCAGGGATCATGTTCCTAAGGAACAGGGTCTTATATCCGATAAGGTCCACATCTGCAGCTTCTTGTGCAAGATGCTTTCCTGCTTGGTAGGCCATCCAGAGCCTCTGATGGAAAGTCACTGGACTTTCTTTCGCATTCTGTTTTACAGGGTATGCGAGCATCACTCCTACTACACCTGGGCTGTGTGCAGAAATTAGCTCAGCTGCTACTTCGTCAAAGGTGGCGTGTCCGTCCTGACGGATGGTATTGGGGAGTTTTGTCCACAGTCCAGGATCAATGGTCTGGTGTAGGATCTGGACCTGGTAGTCTGTAATTAGACTGAGAATTTCACATTTAGCACGCACCTTTTCCAAGTGGCAACTGAGGTTGTCGGACGGGCTCATCCGACCAATGCTGTCAGCTATTTGCTGAACAGAATAAGCCATTTGTACAGGATTATTGGGCCGATCAGGTGGAGGTAGGTTGCCTCGGGCAGCATCCAGGGCTGCCTGGGCCACGGCTGTTGCCACTGACCGAACCATGCCATCCTGTGTCCCAGTCTCGTGTAGAAGCTGCCTAATTTGGGTCTTAAGAACCCCTTAATTTCTTTCAGAGTTGGGCACGGTGCTTATTGGAAGTGTCGATCATTGACTCTATCTCCTGCCTGTCTTCCACATTAATAACGGCTACCAGTGGTGCCGTCTGGACTAGGCCTGGGCCTGCTCCCCCCTATCATGGGGGTCGCCATGTTGGTGTTGCCCATGATGTGCATCATGACGTCGATGATGTATGACATGAGTGGCATGTGACGGGTGTCCGCCATGTTGTGGATGGTGGGGTAGATTATCTGGGCAATAGTAGGGGTGTGACTGGGTGTTGTACTGTGAGATGTCGTCATCTGATACCTCCCCCTCAGATGACATTGTCAAAGCAGGGGCTACGCCTCCCATCGCCTTGACATGTCCGGCCAACACCTCTCACTGGTGGCGCAGTTTCACCATCTTGGATTCATATTCTGCATGATTCACATTTGTAACATTCACATCCACCTCATCTTGCATCTGTTTTTGTAACACTCTAAACGCGGCGCTCAATTTGCAATTGTCCCTAGTAGCTACGTACCTGATTTATCTCGTCCTGTATCTCTCCCAACTTTTCACTCAATTGTTCATTTGTTCTACTTAACAATTCATTCATTTATACAGCCTGTCCCTTATTCTGTCTCAAACTTTCATACTCCTGCTTCAACATCTAAAGTTCTTGCTTGTCTGCCTGTGCAGAATGATGCAAAAGGGAATCATTTTCATTTCTCAGAGTTTGGAGTTCTGACTCCAAATCCTGTTCTCGTCTTGCATGTTCAGTTTCCTGCAACCCCATCTCCTGCTTAAGAGATGAGATTTGCAGTTCAAGGGTTCAAAACCTCGCTTCAGAGGCTTCCAGAGCAGCATAGAGAGCCATGACCAACAGCCCTTTAGCTTCTCACTTTCTGGCTGTTTGTCTCATCTCAGAGTACTGAGTTGAAATCCCCAGTACAGGGTTGTCAGATTGACTTGCGTCCCACGCAAAGTCAGCACATCCTCCATGGGAGGCAAAGAAGTTTGAGACATCAAGTCTCAGTTCTGCGCAGATATTTGATACGGTGGCCATTGTGTGGGAGGGAACAAAAAATCAAACTGAAAAGGCACCATGCTATGTATCGATCCACAACATGTGCACTTGTTCACAGTCAGGCTACTGTGCACTTGTAAGCTTGCAATTCAAAACTGCCGTGGGGTGGGTTGAGTCGGCATCCCACACCCAGAAGGCAGCCAGGCTTTGCAAGTTATTACAAAGTGGTCGTAAAATGGGAGAAGTGATGAGGGAATGCACACCTACAGTCCCTGTTGGGAAGGGAAAAGTTGTAAGCAACAAGTGAAACTTTGCAAACACCATATATTGCCTGCACACAGTCGCCAATTGTCAGGAGGTCTAAACTTCACTCTCAGGTTCTTGGCAATAATGGGCATGCAAGGAATCACAGACACATTGCATAAGAGTAATAAAGCTTGTTTATTACTACTGAAAGGATAATCACAGTTGCCCTAAGCAGTTCTTACCAAAAGGAACTGGGAGCCAATGCTAAGCATTCCCTATACCTCGAGGAATCTCCGTGTCTCCTGGGGTCTCCGAGGTAGAAGACGTAATGTCTTACATTATATACCTATGATAATTACCATGGTTACTGTAAGATAGAAACATTTCTAGTTACAAAGATGAGCCCTATTGGCTAAATTAGAGGTGGCTCCACAGTCCAAGATAACATTATACAATTTTGTAGTAGTCATCCCTTTGTAAAGACAAAGAAGTACAGTTGTACATAGCGGTGTAATACTACAAATCATCAGAAGATGGCAATGCCGACTCACATATCATAATCATTACAAGGACACAGATGTCCTATCATTTTGTAAGCAAGAAATACGTATATATATATATATTAGAAAGTAAAGTGTATAACAATAATATGCATACATATCCTGACATCTACTCTTATACGGTAGATGACCTTAGCCCTATATGTTAGTATAACATATGCCTAATTATTAGCTGTCTATGGTGTACCTCTGGGGGTACCAATAAGAGGGCATGGATACAGGAGCAACAGGGGGAGACTGCAGTGGCACAAAGGATGCAGGTGAACAGCCTGGCAGGGACTGGTCTGAATGCCAAAGGGCTGCAGAGTGGCCAGAGCAGATGAGGTGCACAGACAGATCACACATGGAGACACACGGAAGCACCAAACACACACGCAACACAGGGGCCCAACAGGCACAGATGCCATGCACAGGGGTGACTGGTAAGGTGGTCCACAGCAGCAGAGATGCACTGTGCAGCACAGCAGAGGGTGCCACACACATGTCCTGGTGCACAGGAACACAGCAGGGTGGACATGGGAGCTGCATCACAGGGAGACAGACACAACAGCACACAGGCCAAAGGCCATGTGCTGCACAGGTGGAACATACCCACAAGCAATGTGGACTACAAAAAGGGCAGAACAACAGGGGACTAGTACAACAGAAGCAACCAGCATGCACCACACACAGAATAGGGGCACTGTGCAATCCAGCATGGTGTAATGGCCCCCAACAGGCCAGACACAACAAGAAGAGCGCACACTGAAGCAGGCATGAAAGGTGGACAGGGTGCGTGGGTGTGCAGTACTACTGGTGTACATGTGTGAATGGGAACAAAGGTACAGTGGAAACCAGCAAGCACAACAGAGCACATGCAGAAGGTACAATAAATGACCACAGACACCATTAGCAATATAAAACTTTTTGGCTGGCAGTATAGCCTACAGGTTAGAGGAACAAAGTGTGAATGAGCTTGGTACATCCAGCAGACCAGACCTGAGTTTGATTCTCACAGCCTCTACTTGCATACTGTGTGACTTTGAGCAAGTCATTTAACTGCCCAGTGCTCCCAGGTCACCCCTGAAAACAGGCACTTGTGCCTAGTGGGCCTTACCTGGTTACCAAAGACTAAAATAAAAAAAATTAAATAAAACTCTTTAGTAAAATATTAAATGTAACACAAGAAACTATGTACAATATTAAAACAACAGTAGGAAGAGGGATAGGGTGGAGTGGAAATCAGAACAGCAACATATGAAACAGTAAACAGTAAGGTGATCGAATGGAGGTGGGGGAACAGGGGAAAGCAACCAGCAATGGGGATGGGCATGGAGGGCAGGAGTCAAACAACAAAGGGGCTATTTACAGGTGGCCCAGTGGCCTACTATTCTGGATGGGCTGCTGCCCGGTGGCCACCCCTCCTTCCCCCCGGTACACAGCACTCTGACAAGCAGTGCGATGGCATGCAGGAGCTGCCCCTGCTGTCTTTAAAGTGGCTCCATTGTCCTCCGGAGCACCCTCCTGAGCTGTAGCCCTGCCATCCACCCAAGGATTCCTCTCCTCTGCCGTCCTGGCACACCTTGCGGGACTCTCCATGGACCTACAGTGGGGACACAAACAACAGGAACTAAACGCCATGGTCCACCCCCCCCGCACACGTGAGTGTGCAGGAGGCAGCCACCACAGCAATGGCTGACAGCCCGCCAAACACACCACTTGCCAGTAACAGGCTGGCACACAGTGCCACACTGTGACCATGCAGTGGTACTCAGACAGCACAAGGCCCACATGTACATGTAGAGGGAGGCGCAGAGGGGGCACGCAGCCATGTCCCACACAGCATGTGCAGTTGCCAGCAGACTGCACAACTGTGCAGACTCCGTCCAAACGCCAATGGAGCACCACAGTGTGCCCATGATCCACAGCAGACGTGCACAAGGTAGGCAGACACACAGGAGCCATGTGCACTGTGGCCCTAGCATATGCCACCATGGCCACACCCCATGCGTGTGCTCAATATGCAGCACACAGACATGCACATGTGGCCAGCAATGGCCTGCAGTGGGCACCGCTGCCCCTGATGAACACACAGAGGATGCACAAGCAGAACACTCACCTGCACCCACACACCAGGATCTCTGGCCTCCACCACTACCACATCCCTCTGCCTGTCTTCCAGCCCTGTGAGAGAAACACAAGCAAAGAGCACCGTGCGCTGATGGTAGGTGTGCACCCCCTCCCCCGAGTCACACAGCAACACCATTTTTGCCAGCATGCAGTGATGAACCCACTCCCACAGTGCCCCAATTAAGGCACCCCGGTCAGTGTTCAGTAACACACAGCACCCCAGCCTGTGCCCACTATGGGTATGTGTGGATGGATGTGTGCTATGCCACCATCTGAACCACAATGCGCCCACCACAGTGCCCATGCACCCCCCAATCGTGCACCATGCCACACACGGCTATGCACAGTGACCATGTCTGCACCCCACATGCAGCAGGGGCATGGCATGCCACACATGTGTGTGTGGGGGTGTGGGGTGAGGGGCTTTGCGCCAGTGTACACTGGCCACCCCTTGGAAATAGACCACTGTGTCGCTGTAGGGTGTTGCGACTTACCTGACCATGCTACTTCACCCTGCATGCCCGATCACAGAGGATCTGGAACCTGCCTGAGTCCAGGCACTGCAGATCCCCGTACCAGTGCCTGCATTGCTCCCCCATGTGCTCCATGCCAGTCCTGCGCACCAGGTGCTCCGCTACCCTTGAGCCACCCTGCTGATCATGGCTCAGTGAGGTTCTGGGTCCCAAACAGCTGGCCCTCCAGAGGCATTAATAGTGCCACAAGATTCACCAGCTCCACCTCTCCCCAGTTCATGACCCTGGGCCCTGCTGCCTGAGCACGTGGCATGGTTTTGCAATGGTGTCCCTGAGCTGGTGTGCACTGATTAGGCTTCTGGTGTGCAATGACCCATTCACGCCACATGTGCGATAGGTCATCATACGCCGGACCGCATATCACAGTGTTGCGGTGTGACAATGCATGATTGCTGCCCATTGCACATCACCGCAGTGTGTACAGCATGGGTGGGAGACCAGGGTCAAGGGTCATGACCGGGTCACGTATGCATGATTCGCGCATTTCCGCCATATTGTGAATGGCAAACAGTGTCACACAGTGCATACAGCTATTGATGCGCTGTGCACTGCAGGTGCACATTGACGAAATGTCACAGCGATGCGCCATACATGCACTCAATAAGTCATGCAGCACAGCACCAATGGAGCATGAGGACCTGGATGCACTGCCATCATTGATCGTGCTACCAGAACCACCAGACAGTTTGCGCTATGCCTGGCATGTCACTGAGTCTGCATTGCACATACATGGGGGTATGCTGTGCGACTTGCGCCGTATTCAGGAAATGCCCCCCAAGTTGACCACTCATGCATAGTGTTTGTGCCATAGGGGAATGCACTCAACACATCAGTTGCGCATTGCTGATTGAGATGAGCTGGGGGTAATTATGCAATTCACAGACAATGCTCTAAAATCAGCTCATTGCCACATTCAGGGCATCTCACCTGTTTAGCATCTCATTGCATTTGCTCCCAATCTCATTTACATACCCAGAGCTATGAATGCTTCTGAATGCACCTCCCCACTCCTCAAGTGACTGACAGGAATTGTATTCTTGAAGGTAGGTCTGGTTACATTTTTACCATGTACAGCTTGTCAGCACCATCTGACAATGGAATTTTGAGGGCAAACAGGATGCTGTGTCTGTGCAGCATCCTGCCACTGTGCTGACATACATCTACATTTGTCTGTACTGTGCTGAAGCCTGCATAATGTCCCACACAGGAACCACAATGCCCGAACAGGATGGAGCAGCTTGCCGGAGATGTGCAAATTTTACAGCGGATGACGACAGGACGCTGCTGGAGGCCCACCTCCTGAGGCAGGATATCCTGGCTGGCAGGGGTGGCAGCTGCCAGCAGAGGGATGATGGCTGGGAGGAGGTGGCCAGGCATGTGAATGCCCATGGAAAATATAACAGAACACCACAGGAGTGCAAGAAGCACTTCAATGACCAGAACCGGAGGGCCAAGGAGAAGATGGCAAACATCATGGCCTCCCTGGGTACGACAGGGAGTGGGTCGCAGACAGCAGTGCACCTCACACCAATGAGGAGAGGCTGGTGGCCAGCATGGGCTGGATGGTTGTGCTGGGAGTTCTGGGTGGGGGCTTCCAGACAGGAGGCAGTCCATCACAGCACTGTGAGTATACATGTCTCAAGCACTGTGCTTATTCGTGTGTGTGTGCCATGGGTGCCCTGACTAGCCCTACCGTGGGCCGCTAAGTGCCCATGTGTCTGTGTACAATGAGCATGTTGCTGTATGCCCCTTTGGTCTACAGTGTGTTGCAGATGCACGACATACCACCCCTGTGCAGCACGGGGGGGACAACCATGGTGGGTGGGGGTTGTCGTCTGGGATGATGTACCCACGGGTGGTGGAAGGGGGGGCTGATCACACACATCCTTGAGCACCTGTACAGGCCGCGGTGCATGACTGCCTACACTGGTATAAGGTCGCAGCAGTGGCCTTATGGCCGGCAGTCCCTTGTATGGCATGTCAACCGCACCTATGGTACATGTGCATGTCCCCCTGTACACACCTGTCTGAACACCTCGGTCACACGTCAGTAACTATGTTTCCCATCTCTCTTACAGCTTCATCACACCTCATGGGTACTGCCATGGCTGGTGGACTCCACGATGACCTGGCGGGGGAGGAGGCTGGGCCATCACACCAGGCCACAACCAGGGCTGTGGCTGATGTCATGACAGGTCCTTCCAATGCCATCACAGCTCCAGATACAGCATCGGTTGTTGCAGGGCCATCAAAACCCTCCATGTCTGGTGTCACAGCTGGAGGCCATGATCGCTCATGGCTGGTCAACATACTGGGTTTGGCTGATGATGACCCAGAGGACAGGGTGGACATTATGGATGCCCTGCTGGTGCTGGCATCCGGTACGCAGGGGGCGTACAATGATGATGATGATCCAGATGCCACACAGCTAGAGGGGGACATGGCCAAAAGTGGCCTGGCCAAGGCACAGGTGCATGCACAGGTGGCACCATGTGGTGCTGGCAGTCCTGTGGCCCCTGGTGCCCACACATCTGCCCACAGTGGTGGTTGCTGGGGGCCCTGTGTCTGGTGCTGCTTTGGGGACTGGGACCACTGGCACTGGTCAGCAGGGTGCTGTGGTGAAGCAGCAGGCAGCAGGGGACCATGATGTGGGCATCCCTGGATGCACAGTTGTTGCCGGCGCCCAGTCCCTGCCCATACAGTGGCATGCTGTGGGTGTCTGCCTATGGTGGATGCAGTGCAGCAAGCTGGGATCCCTCCTGCCCATCAGCACCATCCCTATGACACATCTCATGCCGACGAGGTTAACGGCTATGCATGCCTCCTGCAGGACACCATAGAGGGGCAGGCAACCCTCAAGGCAGAGCTGAGGGACATCCAGATGCAGCTAGCCATGAAACATGAGTCATTGGCTGTGTGGCGCACCCAGATGCTAGCAGAGGCTTGCCTACTGTGGATGGGCACGACCGCTGCTCTGGAGTATATTACTCTCGCTGCCGAGGAGGTGAGTGCAAATAGTGCGCCATGTGGCTGCCGGGCTGCCAGCTGCACCCCAGGAGTGCCTCATGCACCCCAGGTCACAACATCAAGTGAACCCATTGCTGCTGACATCATCACCACACATGGCCATCCCCACCACCTCCGGATCCAACCTTGGTCTCAGGGACATCACACCAGTGAGCAGCCATTCATGGTCTCACTGCAGTACCCCACTAGGAGTGGTGGGCACCCCCTCTGTGGCCAATGGTGCCGACTCAGGAATCACCATCCATGGCAGCTGTGGTGGCTCCCATTGATGCCTGGGTTGACAGCCCCCATGGCCCCAGTTACCAGCACCCATCGCAGCCCACACACCAGACTGACAGTGACTGGGATGATGTGGGTGGCACGCGCCTGCCCCAGTACAGCACCTGTGTGAGTCACGCGTATGTTGCACTGTGCATGGCTGGGGGCACCGGTGTTGTGCTGTGTGGCTTGGGCATGATGAGTGTGGCCCTGTGTCTGCTGTGCATGTGTGCCGGCAGATGTACACTGATCCATGCCATCCCTAGCACAGGACCCATGTCCTCCCATCCATGTGTGGCCTGCTGTGCGTGTGTCTGTGCATCGCTGTCACACCTTACGGGTGTGCTACATGACAGCTGTGTTATTGTCGTCTGACCTGTGGTATGGGTGTGTGGGTGGATGTGTGTAGGTGGGGGGGATCTGCCGAGTTTGTCCCACCTGTGTTACTCACCTGCGGTCTCCGAAGTGCTCTTCCACGATGGTGTCCCTGTGCTGCCGGGACCTGGTGACCAGGCATGGGTCCCTGCGGGCCAGGGGTGATTGGCTACCCCCACCATGGGGCCCCTGTTCCACTGCATCTTCCTCCTCCCCCAGAACTGTTGCCCTCCTCATCCTGGACAGCTATTCTACAGTCAATGGCCATGTTGTGCAGCATACAACAGGGCAGGAATATGCCACAGGCCTTCTCTGGGCTATATTGTAGGACACCACCTGACCTATCCAGGCATCTGAAGTGCATCTTCAGCATGCCAAAGGCACACTTGATGATGGTGTGTGTAGCAATGTGTACCTCGTTGTAGTGCTCCACCACCTCTGTGCCAGGACGATGGAAGGAAGTGAGGAGCCAGGTTTGGAGGGGATACACCACATCACCTGTGGGGCGACAGAGCAGTCTGTTAGTACCCCGCATGCTTGTGCATTGTGTACCACAGCCCCCCCTCCCACAATACACCATGGCGCACTGGTGCAGCTACTACCTGTCAACCCCTGTCCCTGTGGCCCATCTCCCAGTGCATCTCCCTCCCCTATGGTGGGTCAGCGCATTCGTGCACTCACCAGTGACTGCTTGCCCTGGCTGCCCTCCACTGCCCCATAGCTGCCTGTGCCCACTACCATGACTGACTGCATCTGTCCAGTTCAACATTGCCTGCCCAACATTGTCCGGCGGTTGCTTGTGCCTGGGTGTGTGTGGTGCTTTCCAACCTGCCACATGTGCCTGCTGTTCAGCATCACCTTGCCTCCCATGTTGCACTGTGCTGCTGCACTGTCCCTAATGACGTGTGTGCCATCCCATCAGTGTGCCCACCTCCAATGTCCCACATGGGCATCTCCCCTGCACAGGCCCTGCTGAGACCCACGCACACCTGCACTTCCTTCCGACGTTTGTTGCACCATGGTGTCCTGTTTGTGTGCATGTTTGCAAGCTCCACTCAACCCCTAGGTGGCCCGCTAGGTATGTTCCTGGTCTCAAACCGGCGGCACAGGGTGGATTGGTGCCATATGAAGATATCATGTGTACTCCCAGGGTGTGTGGCGCAGACATTGCTGATGCAACCCGTGACATTGCACACCACCTGGCAGCTGATGGAGTAGAACTCTTTGCAGTTTATGTATGGCATGGCCTTGTCACCAGGTGGTGCATGGATTGCCACATGGGTGCAGTCAGTGGCCCCTGTGATGCCTGGCATGCATGCCACCCTGTGGAACTGCAGCATAGCTTCTGTCCACTCTGGCTGTGTGCTTGAGAATCAAATGAACTCCAAAGCATGTGGGAGCAGTGCTGTGAGGAACTGTGTGAGGAGACGGGACAAGGATGACTGGGATATGCCAGTGGTGTCTCCATCTGGCCTCTGGAAGGTTCCTACGGTGAGCAGGCACATTGCTGTTGTCAGCTTGGTCTCCACTGACATGGCATGACCCCTTCCAGTGGGTGCCTGCATTTTGCCATGGCACAGCTCATGGAGCTGCCTCAGAATTGCCCTGTTTAGGCGGTATCGGCAGACTGTTTCTGTGTCTGTCAGTTCAAATGTTAGTCTGGCATGATACCACCACGGGGTAGGCCGCCTCTGGTGCCTTCTGCTGCCACGTTGTTGGTTTGCCTGTCTCCTCATCCCCATTATTGTACCCACCATCAGGAACGGTGCACCATCCATCTCTGTGACCTCTGTTGTGCTGCTGGTGTTCTGCCTGCTGCTGCTGTTGCTGCTATCCTGCAGTCTGCCTGTTGGAGGCTTGCACTTCAGTCTACTTCTTTTATACTTATCTCCTTATGGCGCATTTGGTGGATGCGCTGTGAATGTGCTATGTTTGAGCATTCATTTTGCTTTGTGAATGGGGATGCGCTGTGTATGCAGCTACACGGCCCTTCCAGATGCACCACATATCATTATTTTCAGGCTGCAGTGCATCCTGTGCAGCGCAGCACATCAGAATGTGCCAGAGCATCTCTACCCTATGTGAATGGTGCCATTGCACATTTCTGAGTTGTGCCAGCACATTTCGGATGTGCCCAGCGCATTGGCTTTGTGAATCCTGCCCCACATCTTACTGAGTGACATACTGTCTGATTCATCTGCACAAAGGTTTTTCTTTGATCTGTTTCCAATAATTTGTCAGTGTCATTCCTGAATGCAGGCATTATCCTCATTTACAGTTTGTTTTTTAATTTTGTGAACTCTTCTTCAGCAGCTCTTGTGAAAATTTTTTCCCCACTCTGGCTTTTTAAACTGTTTAAAAAGTAAGCTTTGAAAGCTTAATTTTCTTATCAACAACTGTTGATAACTTCATCCTTTTTAACACTTGCTTTGTTTATTGAAAATACTTTAAGAGTCATCATAGCTATTGTATGCAGTACTATTTGATAGAGCTGCACTATGGAATTTAATTAAGAATCCAGTATTTGCACTAATTGTTAAATCTCCATTATACAATGGCATCAAAAATACTGGCTCCTGATTGGCTGGCTGGCACGATTTACAACATGTAAATCATGCCATCACCCCACGGGAAAAAGTGCCAGCCAGTCAGCCGCATCAGGAACCCCCAGTCCCTAAAATAACTCTGACCCCCACCCAAAGAAATAGAAACTCTTTTTGTAGGTAACCTGACTCCTCACTGGCAACGCCTAAACACCATAACATTCCTGCCCTGAGACGACCGCTCTTAAAACATTGTATTTTTTTTTTTATCTCTACCTTCTTATCGTTGCCATCTGGTCACAGGAATGGCAAAAACAGGGACAGAATGGGCATGCACAGGATTTCAAATCAGTGCCCGTTCCTGCTCGACACCCTCTAGCCTTGGACCCTCTCCGCTGTTTCTATGGGTCCGAGGCACAGAATACAAAAACCAGAATAAATTTTTAATTATTTCCCCAACTGGCCTGGAATTGTACACAACTGGGAAGGTGCTCAGAACTAGCCAGGCAGCAACATATGCAACGAGCGGCACCAATGTATACTACCGCTCATCTGCAACAGCACTATTTCTTCTTCAGGAGTAAAAGTGTATCTATCTATATATATTTATATATATATATTTTTTTGCTATTTTCTTTCTTCTCCTTGATGCTGCAGCCCACCTCCAGAGGGAGCCCCCAGCCCCACCTCCCAGTGTCCACCATCCGGCACTGGCCCATACCCCCAGGGCTTACACCCCCAATGGTGGGAACAGCAGGGTTCCCCAACCCCAACAGAAACCAGATTCAGTGTGGCCAGTGCCTTGTCTAGCTGGGAGCAGAGCCTGCGAGGCTCCCTCCATCATTCACCATGGCATCATCCATTATCCAGGTTTCTCCCCAGTAGATGAGGCATGCAACAACGCCTGTGGAGAGAGCGTGCACACATGCACATGTCCACACGTGCTCCCTCCTAGCATCTGCCCCATCTCCTCCCCCTTTCTACAGTGTTGGCACTCTGTCCCCCAGCCTCCGCAAGGGACCAGTCAAATGCCAACCACTGGCAACCCCCCCTCCATGGAGAAGGAGAGCAATCCATTGGATGCTTGATCATTCTCCGCCCCTGCCAACCCCCAGTGGCCCGTGCTCATTCCCGAACACAGGTTGCCGGCATGGCGCAAGGTAAGGCATCCAGTGCCTCAGCCCCAGCACCACTGGGCCAACTACAAAAATATTTTTAAAAATGGTTTTAATACAAAAATAACAAGAGGGCCATTGCATAATCTCAATATGCCTCTCGACGGTGTGGGTGATGCCAAAATGTACCCACTTCTGGTGTGATTTACTCACTCATCTGCGCCTCGGGCAAACCACACCAGGCGTGGGTACATCCCTACCACCCACCCTCTTGTGGTATATTTAAGCAATAAGCCACGAGGTGTGGGTTGTTAGAGATTACCACGGCTGGAGTGGTTTGCCCATGAGGCACAGCCGAGTGGGTAAATCCTCTTCAGCCGTGGTAAATCCCCCAATAACCCACATCCTCAGAGTGGCTTATTGCAATTACACCAAGCTTCATTCTTTTACAATAATATAATACAACTTTTAAAGAGGTTGCTTTCTGATTTTATTTTTATTCTATTTATTCCTGGACTGCAGATGATTTGGATATGGCTGAGCCTTTTTTTTCTCATCAGCCAGTGATTATCATAGGATTTATACCGGTGGTAAACTGTTAGCCTGACCATTTCATTGGCTGTTCACTTACGTCCATGGTATAATATGTAATAATAAAACAGCACTTAAAACATGGTCCTGCACACTGATGAAGAATCATTGAGACTCAGTGCTGCTCTGAATTAGTGTTGTGATCTCATTTATGTACGGTTTTCTTTTTTTTTCCCACAATAAATCTTATACTTTGCCATATATTTTGCATCCTGTCTTTTATTTTTTCACCTAGTGAGCGCACCTTATTTGTCCTTAAAGCAGCAGTGCAACAAAACTAAGCAAAAAATTTGACCCTACCATTTTTTCACCATAAAATATTCCAGATATGTTGCAGTTTTATTTGGTGGTAAAAAGTTCTAGGTCTACCAAAATTTGAGTATTTTATAAATGTTTTAATTGATTTCTTCTCAAGAAAAAAAATATGGCTGCCACATTTGGCATAGAAATAACATTCTAGACCTGTCAAAGGTTAGGCTTAAGAAAATAAAGTCAAGAGACCCAATTCTCAAAAGACTTAGACTAACACCAAGTGCTTGCATCAGAAGATATTAATGCAAGAGGTGACTTGCGTCACAACTTGCATCAGTCGAGATTCTGTAATGCATCTGCATCAGCCCCTGAAGCAGCTGTGCCAAAGCCCCCTTGCGCCATGGTTGCATCACAAAACCAGGAGTGCCATGCCGTAAGAGAGCTTGCATCACTGCTGCAACATCCCCTTTATTGATATTCTGGAAGTCCTACCATGCATGCAGCAAGGGGCTTAAATTTGATGAGCCAGGAGGTGGTCTAAGTCCCTTGCACCAGTGCCACACAAGGTGGTGAAATGGGGGGCTCTGAATGTGAGGTCTGGGTGCTGAAGGGGCACAGGGGTGCCATGGGGTGTTGAGGTGATGGTGGACATACCAGGGGTGGAATTGGCACCAGGTGGGGTGCAATTTATATGACCATTAAGCTAATGGGATATTACCATGGGGGGAGAACCAAGGACCAACAGTGCCATGACCACAGGTGGGCACAGCCCTGGCAGCAGCCCCAGCCTTTGGCACTGTTTGCCCCTGGACCCCCCACAGTACCATCCCATTGGCTTAATAGTTATAGGAACAGCACCCCCACTGGGTGTCACTTCACCCCCCCACATGCCCACCATCTCCCCAACTCCCCTTCTGCCCCAAGACCCGTCCTGGCAAACTTGTTTCATGTTGCACAAGGAGGGGGTAGAGCTGTATCCGGCACCTCCTGGGTTTTTGGCACAGGGACCCCTGTTTTTATAGAATTGGGCATAGGGTCCCTGACACGCCCAGAGTTCACTGCAGCCCTAGACTGCCACAAATTGCGGTGATCTAAGGGCTCTTTGAGAATCGGGCTCAAGGTGTGCAGCATAGGATGTACCTAGAAAAGTAGATTCAACAGGTGTGGAAGCTGAAACTAGCTTTCTGGGAAAAAAAACAATTTTGTTGCACTGCTGTTTCAAGTTGCCTCAACCAATTGTTTTGGTTCAGCCAGCCCAAACTTGTTTGCATGATCAGCTTGTTAGTCTTCGCTTCTCGCAGCTCCCACTACACAAAACAACTTGGGGCTTCAAAGCCTTTTCCACATTTTCTCCTAAACTTTGGAGGAACCTCCTTAGCTCCCTGCACCTCTCTTCCAACCATTCCTAGTTTAAATTGCAACTCAGGGACCACCTACTGCCCCTGTATTATCCCACAGTATTTGTCATTGCACCTCTAGATGTAGGCATATTGACAGTGTCTGCAGCATGACATGCTGATTTGATTATGATATACTTGTTTATTCTGCCTGCACTTGTCACTTTACTATGACTCTGCTCCCTCAGCCTATATATTACTATGTACATGTGCCTACCTCTGAGATATTGTACCATGTTCATATGCCTGTTTGGCTTTGATCATACCTGCTAATAGGCCTCTGGTCTAGTGTACTTGCCCCATTATCAAATAAATTAATTGATTAAATATTAATTAAACTGAATTAGTTTAACTAACAGACATTTTATACATATTTGTCTTCGGGCTTTTGAACCAGTTAAAGGCATTTTACCAAATGACATGCCCTCTCTAGTTAAATGAAGTAGTAGTAGTAGTAGTAGTAGTAAGTAGTAGTAAAATATTTTTATTCTTATAATACATATGAATAGGGATTGACTCAATTGAGTAAAACTCATTTTCAATGAGATCCACAATACAAGATAATTTACAAATTAATCATTTCAGGAACCATAGCTTTTACAAAGTTGTAGGTTACAATCAATTCTAAAAAATGTTAAAACAAAATGTGCATATATACCATAAGAAACTCATAAGTGACAAAATAATCACAAATAAACATACCATACAATGAATTATGTAATAAAAAATACAGTACACTAATATTATTGTCCCCTGCTAAGGTCACAGTCAAACAATTTCATGCCTGGTTCAGACCAATTCCACCCGCCCTGATCTAAACACCCAAGGCACAACATTGTCTTGTGTTTTTTGTCTCTTTCCTTATCCATAGTTTTACTTCTGGCCATATATTATTTACTGATCCCATTCTCAGCTGTGCTGGAATTTTGTTCTAAAGATATATTCCCCTATGAAATCAAAAGTAAATAGTAGATATTCACAGAAGAGTTCCCCAGATGTTGCACAAATTATAGTAGAACTGAATATTTAGGCAAGTCTCCTCATCCAAGATTGGATGGTCAGTATCTTTTACAAGCAGTACATTAAATGAATGTACTGGTAACTGGGATGTGACTAATGAGAATGCTCATTCTGAGAGACAAGGGCACCACAAAACCTCATCTGCTACGTGATCCCAACACCTGTGTACACAACTTGCAAATACATTTGTTCTTGTTTTGCATGACTGTGAAGTCTGAGTGCCCTGTTTCATTAAAGCAGCCTCCAGATCCTCCCCAGGCACATAGCAAAATTCAAATAAGGGGGTAGGCTGTTCCCTTGAAGGCACACAACATGCTGCAAGGTGCACAGGAACAAGTCACCACTCACCAAAAGATTTTAAGTATAACATATTGTATTTTGTGTTCATGTCATAGAAAACACCCTAATGACCACCAGTGTTTTCAGGGTGTCCAAACACCCCTTCCTCAGGGTGGAAGGTATTTCTAAATATAAAGCAAATGTTCTTTGAATAGATCTTCACATACTGAGTATACACTGACATTATACAAACACCCACATGTGCTCAAAAAGACCCTAAGAACAGATGCATGCTGTACCTAATGGTTATTTGGCTTACACACACCTTTGCATAGAGTAGATTATATTAAAGAAACATCAATACAATATATTTCCCACATTGTCCTTCATATCGCATTGAAGAATGACATTAGGGGCAATGTATTTACTCACTCCATTTCATTCCTGCTCCTGAAAATGCATTTCTTACACCATGTAAAAAATAAATCAAAAGTACTATAAACATGTGCCCTAAATTCACTTTTTCAACATTAATTTACATATACTGCATAAATAATCCTTGCTAGGTACTGTACCTGGTTATCAGATTATTTTTTCTCTCTCTTCACTTATGTTAGTACTGTATTAGCTGTAAACTAAAAATGAAACACAATAAAACCTAAAATGCCCCTTGAACTCTTACAAGTTAAAACTTTTTGCCATGTCTCTCAGATTGCAGCCATATTAAGTCTCCAATTTTCAAACTTAATTTCAGCCACATTTAGTCATCTATTTCTTGGGTGCATTAAATTCATTTTGATTTCCAAAATTGTCATCTATTCTCAGCTTTGTGTCTGTTATGTTCTATTTCATCTCCTCATTTCCTGGTGTGAGCAAGCATAGAGCAAAGCTGCCCAGTCTGTTTTATGTTGATTCCCATCAGAAATCACACTCAGACGTGGTGATGTTAGACGAGACATCATGTACGTCATGCATAATGAAGAAGGCTGACCCTCACCATGCCCCCAACTTGGGAGCTGTAATCTAATGCTCAACTACAAAAAGCCTAGAGTGGGGAATCATGTCTTTTGTAGTTTCAGTCTTCTAATTACCTGCATCCTTATTCCTGTTAATTTTAAAATAATTCCTTTTGTCCATAGAAATAGAAACACATCACCCCTCCATTCTCAAGGGCATGAACACCTATGGAACACTAGGAGGAGGTCACATAGCTTAGGGAGGGGTCATAAATATAGAAAATAATGTATGGGCAACCGTATACAACAAGGCTGTGTTTCCATCAAGGGGTTGAGATGACAGCATATGAACCTCAAGAGCGAAGCTCGAGAGGTCAATGCTGTCATCACAACCCTTAGATGGAAACACATGTTGAGTTGTGAGGGGTTGCCCATATTTTATTTTCTTTAGTATACTTTTTTTACATCAGAGTGACAGACCTCCGCTGAAGTGAAAACAAAAAAATCTTGCCATTTCTTTGTTCTGTTTAATGATCAAAATTGAATTTACAGACTTTCAAAAGTTAAAAGGTACAACTTTGGGCACTGGGTGGTTAGTAAGTAGCTAGGTGTGGAATAAATGAGAAATTTAAAATTGCATGACCTTTGAACTGTGCAGAACCCATTCGGAAAGCGCACAACATCATTTTGGAATGCACACAATGGTTTAGAATGTGCACAAGAATTTTGAGCAGGCTAATTTTTATACAGAACAATGGCTAACCATATACTAGACAATATATAATTATTTTTTGTTAAACATCCACTTTAATTTCCACTGCAGATTTCTCCCTATTTGAACCTCCACTGTCTTACCTACAGTGCTACTATTCCCAAACAGGTTGTGTCCCACCATTTTAGAGAATAAAAAAGGGGAATTTTTAATGCTTTGTTTGCACTTAACCAGAGCAATTGCAGCAAACCTATGAGACAGGGATCCAGAGAGATGAAGGAATTAAGGAGGGGATTCCCCCATGGATGGAAAAAGGGGGGAGAGGTTAAAATATTAAAGGGGATGTGTTAAAAGGACATTGCACTGCATAAAAAAGATATTACACTGCATATGAATGTTATCTGTCAAATAGCTACAGATAAGAGTCTGAGTGGGGTCATGGCGCACCTCTCAGGAAGAAAGAAAAGACTGAAATGAGGCACCTGAAAGACAAAAAGAAATCTGGTTAGATTATGGGTAGCCAATCAGTCTCTTCATTTAACCCAAACCTTTTGTCAGTGGACTTGAATAAGTTACTGTAGAAAGCTTCTCTTTTTAATAGTTTCTGTTCAAGGTCTCCACCTCACTATGATAGTGTTATCTTCTCTATACCAAAACCCTTAAGATGGGGATGGAGTGTCTGGCTGGTCTAAAGTGCCATGTTACTGGGGAATTAAGGTTAAGGGTGACAATGGTAAGGTCAACAACCATCAACCGATAAGTCTTACCGCTCTCTGTTGTAAAATCATGGAAAGACTTATCTCCAACAGAACAGAAAGAGAAATAATAACAAAAACCTTAGAGATTATACTCAACACGGGTTCACCAAAGGGTACTCATGTACCACAAATCTAATTTCCTTCTACAATATGGTTAGTGAAAATATGGACAAAAACATTCCAGTCGATGTTATTATGCTAGATTTCGCTAAGGCCTTTGACAAGGTTCCTGATAAAGAACTAATAAAGAAACTTTGTAAGATGGGTTTAAATCATAATATCACCAACTGGATTAATAATTGGTTAATGGACAGGTCTCAGTCTGTAAGAGTCAACGGATTTGTGTCTGAATCCAGACCAGTCACCAGTGGAGTCCCCCAGGGATCGGTCCTCGGACCGATATTATTCAATCTTTTCATTTCAGATATGAACTTAAATATAAAAAAAATTCCTTACTAAAGTTTGCCGATGACACAAAATTAGATGGAGTTGTAAATCTCCAGCCTGAATATGAAAGCATGGTCAAGGACCTAAAGACCATAAAAATGTGGTGTTCTAAAAATAAAATGGAGCTCAGTGTTAACAAATGCAGTGTGTTACATTCTGGTCGACATAACCCCAAATACAATTACAGTATACTCTAAACAACAGGCAATTGAGGCAGGTAGATAAAGAAAGAGACCTCGGCATAATAATCAACAATCAATTGCCATCTGCTGACCAGAATAAAAAGGCTGTTATATCTGCCTCCAGAATATTAAATTGTGTTAAGCACTCATTCACCCGTAGGAATGAACAGGTTATTCTTCCTATCTACAAATCATATATTCGTCCCCATTTTGATTACGGCTCCCCCTTTTGGAGCCCAAACTTGCAACAGGATATTAAATTATTGGAGAGGGTGCAGAGAAGGACTACTAAGATTATTCCTAGACTAAGTAACCTATCCTATCCTGAAAGACTTAGACAAACAAGGTTGGTTAGCTTGGAAGAAAGACAGAAAAGGGGAGACCTACTCCAATTATTCAAAATCCTGAAAAAGAGATATCTAAAAACATCTTATGGACTTTAATTTCAAGTTAAAAATATTAACCGTTGTAGCTACACTAAACAACTTTATATTCCTAATGTGCAAACTGTACTGAGAAATAACTTCTTCACCATCAGACATGCTAAAGAATGAAATAAACGTCCTCAATATTTTGTGGATTCTCCTACTTTCGCAACATTTAAAGCAAGGTTAGATTCCCATCTTTTTATTTATTTTATTTATTTATTAGGTCTAGGATTACAATACATTTCAGCCAGGGCTCTTTTACAAAGGTTCCATGTCATCTTGGATGGAAACAACTCTTTAGGGCCAGATAATACACCCATGAAGTTGTGGGAGACATTCTAAATGGGCACACGCCTTATTATGTCTAAAACCACCTGAGTAACCTGAGTAAGGTTTTCATTTCTTACATTACTTCTGTGTTCCCCAATCCTCTTCTCTGGTTCTGTTCTTGTTTTCAAAATATATGTAAGATCACATGGACATTTAATACAATATATCACTCTCACTGTCTGACAATTAATAAATTCTTTGATCTCAATCTGAGAGTCAGCATTATTGTTATATATTTACTTTAGCTGGTATGTATTACAGCAGTGGATACCCCCACCCCCACACCCCCACATGGGTAGTTTCCTTGATGTTCAAACCTACAAGAAAATTACCACTTGTATTCCTTGGGACTGGGAGGTCACTATGAATGACCCTATCTTTCAGAGTTCTCACTTTCTTTGCCACCATCAAAGGTGGCTCCTGAAACACCTTCTGTCTTTCTCTGATAGATTGTAAAAAAAACACTGTCTCTGTACAATATGTTTGATATTTCCAAAACTGTCCAAGTAAGGGGTGGAGAGTTCAAGTTTCAAGCTTTATTGTTCTTCCAATACATTAAAGTGTTGGACATTACAATAATATAAAAGAAAAATAAAACAAGAGAGTATTGACAGGATTAAAAATAAATACATTTCATATAGCTTTTATTGCACATATTGAAGTATAAAAACAAACAGTAAAGTACATTTCAGTGTATTATTGCACAAATGTGATAAAATATATCAATGTGACTTCTTTTGAGCAAGATAACATTTTCTTTTGTAGCTCATCATGAAAGCAAGAAATTTGGAAATTATTTCAGCATCTTATTTGGTCATAGGATGCAAAAGAATGACTAGAGGGCCATAATCTAGAATGGTATATTTAATAAGGAATTTTTTTAGAATTTGATTCCAAGAGTGATTATAGAGTAGATACTGCATTATGATATGATAAAGGGTCTCTCGGAAACCCTTGTTACAGCTATAGAATTCCTGGTTATGCCCTTCATCATGAAATTTATTAAAATAGGAATGCTTAGAAGACAAAATACCACGTCTGGTCCAAGTAATAGTTTTCCTAACATTAGGAGATACAGATAATCTTAAATGATCCTCCATAGTAGAGTCAATTTTATTAAAACTATTCCATGGTGCCCGTTTCCAAGCCCTTACTTGCTCTATTTGAGCTGTGCTACAGAAAATAACTTTTGTTTAACTAAGTGTTTAAATAATGGAGAAATCATACTCCCCCTCTGGTAATCTTCTCAAAGATGGATTGCTCTAATGTTTGATAGAACAGACATGAGAGAGCTTTTAACCAAGGGGATGAAAAACCCTGCTTGCGCCAGTTCATTTTTTCCATTAGACAGTTTTTAGGGATGGTATTCAAAGCATTATTAATTATTTTAAGCCAATAAGTGGCCAGTCGATAATCTACTAGAGTGGTTATTGGAATTCTGCCAAGCTCCACCCTAACAATAGAGTTAGAAGTACAGTGAAGCCCATCAGGATGAAGCGCAGTGCTGTAGAATTCTTCAGTAGACACTGCAGTAAACAATGCAATTTCAATGGGAGTTAATCCCTTTTGTCATGCAGTAAACCTGTGACACTGCATTTCATCCTGGCGGGCTTCACTGTACATAGAGGAACCTGTAATAAGGATTTATAATAGAGAAATAATGGATGTTCTAGTATAGGGACATGTTTAGTTCCCCAGACCTCTGCCCCATACAGCAAAAATTGGATTAATTTTGGCTTCACCAGCAATTAACGCAGGGACAACTCTCTGCCCACCATATTTATAATTAAAGTGCAATAATGCTTTGGAGGCATGTCTTGCCTTTGTTATTTGTTTGTTACAGTGGTGAGTCCAGAGACCTTTAAATGTAAATTTGACTCCTAAGTATGTATATGAAGTTACAACTTCTATAAGATCCTGGTCCAAATACAACTTAGATAAGGGAATTTGTACCCCAAAAAACATGATTTTAGTTTTATAAAGATAAATTTCTAGTTCTAATAAATCACATTTGGCCATCAGTTGATTTAGTTTATGTAGGAGGCCAACAGGGGAGAGTGAAAGGAGGATCAAATTATCTGCATATGCAAGAATATGAATGTGGTTATTGATAATTTTGGGGGAATCAATATTGAAGTTGTATCAAATTCGAGTAAAGAATCAATATAAATACTAAAGAGTAAAGGGGCTAGAAGACATCCCTGTTTTACTCCTTTTGAGATTTTAAAGTACTCTGACAGATTTCCATTATTGTCATCTCTTATAGCAGTGGTAGTATTAATATGTAAAAGGTGGACTGGAATTAGTAATTTTTTAAATAACATGTCCCATCATTTTTCTCTAACAGAATCAAATGCAGCAGAACAATCTACTAAAACAGCATACAACTTCATTTTTCTATAGTCTGTACTTTTCCAAAAGGTGGGCTAAAATAAAGATGTTGTCAGTGGTGGAAAAGCCATGATGGAATCTTGCTTGGAATTTTGATAGCGGGGAAACAGCTTGTATCCAAGATTGAAGTTTTACCAATATTATCTGGGAAAATATTTTGCAACTAATGTCTATTAAGCTAACAGGGTGATAGTTATCAGGAGTTTGACCTAATTTGTTGAAAGCATACCTCTAAGTAATTTAAAATGTATTGTGCATTAGCACTAGCATATGCTAAGGAATATAAATTGGCAAAAAGAGAGGAGTATATTGACTCAGTGACCTGCTGCCTTGAATTATTGCTAAAAACTAATTTAGATTTACCCAATGATGCCACTGTGGCTAAGGTTTTGGGAGTATCGGTGGACAGTAGCACATTGCCTGTTAGATTAACCAAGAGAAATATTGCTGCATGGTCACTTTCGGGCCTCATAAGAACTGCTAACCTTTTAAATTGATCATAACTTTGAGGAGATCATAGAAGATAATCAATGACACTTTGTCCATTGGCTGGAAAAAAAAGTGCATGCTCCTTCCTGGTCTCTGTTCATCCTACCATTGAGTATTAAAAAATTATTATTTGTGAGAAACTCTTGAAAACGTTTTCCCACGACATTCAGTACATTATCAGTAGAGTTCCTTAAACCTAAGTTCCCTAGATATATATGATCCTGTAACATAAGTAGATTATCAAACTTTGCTATTTTTGAGTTAAAATCCCCTGCCACAAATACAGTATCCACGTGAAATTTGAGAGACATTATATCTATTTCCAATGCCATTACAGACCAGATAGCATGTTGTAAATTGGAATGAATTTTTTGGGGGGATATAAACATTGGCAATCAAATATACAAAAGAATCCCATCCTATTACAGTAAGAAGTAGTTCCTGGATTGGTGCTAGGTGATCAAGTACCCTCAGACCATTCCTGATTTTAACCAAAGTGGTGAAGCCCCCCATAGGTCTACCAAAATGTTTATCTTTAATAGCTGGAATAAAGTACGATTTGTAGCCATCTATATATGGCTGTTCAGTGGCCCAAGTTTCTTGAAACATTAGAACCTCATATTTCTGGATAAAACTGGTCCAGTGTGGATCCACTAATTTATTTCTGAGTCCCACAATATTCCAAATAAGTATCATCCATTGACTGAGAGGGAAAAAGGGGGGAAGGGTAAAATCAGAGACCTGACTGTCTGACAGAGTTAAGGAACGTGATAGTCACATTTTTAGGGCACTCTTCCTGATGTGCCCATTTGGATGCTCTAAATCTGGAAATGAAACCAAATGTATATTGGCAACATCAAGTTTATAGCTATTTTTGAGCAAAGTGTGAAATAATTCCAGGGATTGACTGTGACAATCTGTTTGAGTTCCATAGACCCCTGTATGAACCCTCTCTACAATTCCCAATTCACATAGTAACATTTCTAAACTGAGAGTGGTGGCCAATAACACCTGCACATATGATGCTAACATTTCTGGATTTCCATCTTCAAGGCATTCAATTCCAAAAATAGACAATATATTAGACTGTTGCTGAGTATCAAAATTCCAATTAAGAAGGGCTAAAGTAGAGGAGAAGATGTCAAAAGAAAGCAATTTAAAAACTTGATCCTCTCCATATGTGTGTTTCAAAATTGTAAGCCATGTGACTGGGGAGGAAATAGTAAGACACAATGGCCCGGATATTCAAACTGCACCAGGCTGTGGCGCAAGCCTGGACACAGCTCAACTTTGTTGTGCAGGGGTGTGGCCTGGGCGATATTCAGCGGAGCTGCGCTATGGCACAGCAGCTTTGAATATCGCACCCTGGCCACCCCCACTGTGCATGGCGCAGTGGCACTGCACCAGCGCAAGTGGCCAGAGTGGAGCATGGAGATGCGCTAGCGCAAGTGCCATTGCACCATGCACAGCACCTGCGATATTCAAAAGGGGACATGCAAATGGAGCCATAATTTATGCAAGGTGCACATGGGGCCATTTGCATGTCATTATGGCACCATTTGCATCCTATTAGCATGCAGGTGCGCTGATCCCCGACGACTTGCGCCTGGCGCCTGCCAGGCAGCAGCCGTCGAGGACCGACGCCCCTGCAGCCAATCGCGGTATTCGTCTAAAGAAAATCTCCTCTAATATCCCTGGTGGTCCAGTAGACCACTATGTACTTGATACGTGGGCATCGGTAAAATCTCCCGTCAATATCCTGGTGGTCAGAGGACCGATCGCTGCTCGATCGCGGGCATCTGTTTAAATCACACACCCAATATCCCTGGTCCGTGGCCTCTGCCGTTGGGGCATCTGTAAAACATAAAATAGTCCTATTACCCTGGTGGTCTAGTGTACCCTCCCCACCCACCCACTGGGCCCCACCGCCCGCTCCCGCAGTCAGCGGCGGGCAGCAGCCCCACCCGCCCACTGTCCGCCGCCCACCGAATGACAGCCGGTGGGCTGCCGCCGATAGTTCAGGCGTGAGCCAATGGGCATAGCTCATACCGTACTACACTCTGATATGTGAATGAATCATTCACATATCTGGACTGTGTAGTACGGTATGGCTGCATTCCCATTGGCTCACGCCAGAACCAATGGGCGTGCAGCCCTACCGAGCTGTCAGTCGGCGGGCTCGCATGACAGTTCAGACTGCACGCCCATTGGTTCACAGCGTGAGCCAATGGGCATGTAGCCCATACCGCATTACATTCCAGATATGTGAATGAATCATTCACATATCTGGATTCAGTAATGGTTGCACGCCCATTGGCTCATGCCAGAACCAATGGGCGGCAGCCCTACCGAAGCTGTCAGTCGGCAGGCGGCGGGCAGCAGGTGAGGGTGCTCGCCGCCAGCTGGACCGGGGAGCGGTGGTGGGGCTCAGTGGGCGGTGGAGGGGGTACACTAGACCACCAGGGTAATAGGACTATTTTATGTTTTACAGATGCCTGCGATCAGGCAGAGTGCGGTCCACTGGACCACCAGGGATATTGGGTGTGTGTGATTTAAACAGATGCCCGCGATCGGGCAGCGATCGGTCCACTGGACCACCAGGGATATTGGACGGAGGGGTATTATACTGATGCCCACGATCAGGCACATAGCGGTCCACTGGACCACCAGGGATATTGGATGGGGGGGTATTATACCGATGCCTGCGATCGAGCACATAGTGGTCCACTGGACCACCAGGGATATTGGACAGGGGGTTTATTGACACTGATGCCTGCGATGGGGCATGGGGGGTGCTGCCAGGTGCGGCAGTAACTCGGGTGGCCAACCACAGGTGGCAGCTGCCTTGTTGCACCCTGCAATGCGGCAGCTCACCTGTGGGTGGCCATCATTTGTTCCTTTTTTTTTGGCTTAACTTTGTGCAGGCGCAGGTAGTGGTTGCGCATGCATGACTCTGTACATCCCGGACTGAATATCGGGCTGTGTAGGTTATGCATGGGCATGCCCCCCCCACCTATGCTGCGCCCGTACTGATGTGCTCCGCACATCAGGATTTATCTGCGACTTTTCCTTTTGAATGTCGTGCAGGCGCATCAGTCGGGTTGTGCATGGTGCAACACTGTTGCGCCATACGCAACCCTTTTGAATATCTGGGCCAATGAATTAAATGTTTGTTGTTTAGCCCAGATATATTTGGCAATGTCCATACTAGAGATTAGGACATATACAGGATGAACAGGATTTAACCTGTCTCTGTGAACAAAAATAATAGAACTGGCAGCTAAGGGAAGTTCTAGTTCAGCTCTAAAGAGACAAGTTATTAATTACATGAAAGTCTCTTGTGTCTCATATAATTTAGTAAACATTTTCTCTATTTTGAAAACGACTTCTTTGCCTGTACTTGTAACTTGATTAGCATGTGGGGGTAAAAGGGTCATCTGAGGGTCTGTAACCAACAAATCCTTTGGGTAATGAACAGAAACTGGAGGTTCTGAGATAATAACAGGAGTGTTATTATCAGTACCTAACTTAATGGTAGTCACTGACTCTGTTGTATCCAAGACCTTGGCATCTGTTTCACTTCCCTTATTAAGGACAAGGGTAATTTCTTCTTTACTGTGTTTAGTTTCAGTATCTGAGTAAGCCATTTCTAAAGGATTAGAAGGGGAAAAATTAGAAAGTCCTGTCTTTTTGTTAGTTCCCATAGATGGATTGGGAATGGGGTTATTATTTGTGTCCTTATGTTTTCTATTCCTTTTCTTCTTTTGTTTCTGCTTCTTACTTTTTGGAGGGGCCCTCTTTTTCTTCCCTTTAGTCATGGAAGAATCAGGAATAATTATAGTAGAAAAACAGAGGTTCCCAGGGTTATTAACTTTATTTTATAAACAACTTTCTAAATTCTCCATTCTCTGTACTAACCATATACATTTTTCTGAAAATAGAAAGGGCAGATCCTCTATTCAATGTTTAATGTCATTGTATGCTTCTAACAGGACAACATTTGACATAATAGGGTGTGCAAGAGCTTTAATGGTGTACTTAGATATAGTATCTGGGCACTGGGCTAAAAATCCAGATTCAAGTGTAATATCTTCAAGCTTTTGGAACACTTTATTAGGAGACCCATCCAAGATGTCCGAGACCTCCATCTGGGAGTGGTTACTGTCCATATCCTTAGTTAAATACAAAGGACTGAACAAGTCCCACCTTGAAGGGCAGCATCAAATTTCATTACCCGGAAAGTGGAACTCTCATGCTTCCATAACGGGGGAGCTTAAAGGTACATTGGGTGTAGATGCAATAGCCTCCCTCTTAGAGTGAGGGGCTATGTAAGTCTCTTTATTTGATTCCACTTGAAATGGGGATGTCTGATTTTTTAGGTAAACAAAATAGTATGTTATTTTGCCTTGCTTATTCTGATCAGGTCTGCTAAACGGTGCTGATGTTAATTTACCTGTAGTCTGCTCCTGATCATGGTGTGTTCATACTCTCTGTTTTCTGTTGATCTAAGTTGAAGTGATTAGTTGGAATGGGTTTCCCCCATTCCCAATTGGTGAATGGGAATTAGGCAGAGAAAAGGGAACGGAAATAATTTTAGTCAGATGAGAGCTCTCCCTTTTGTCTATAAAAACATCCTCTTTTAGGAACTGTGATAACTGAACTGGGTTTCCTAAGTTATTAGGAGTAGATGAGGCAACAGCTAGCTCTTGAGAAAACACATTCCCATTCTTCGCTTTCTTTCTTTTCCTAGCAGCCTTATGGGCTTGAACTAAACAGCAGTCTATTTCTTTACCAAGCTCCTTGTCACTTCTGGTATACATAATTAGAACAGTCAAGTTAGATCACCTGTATCAGGTTAAGAGACTTGATGATAAAAAACAGGGCATGAAAACATAACAGATAAAGTGCAAAGTGCTAGAAAGCTGCCACAAATGTGCAACAGCATTTAAATACTGTAAGACACAAAATACTAACTGCTCCAGGAAGAAAAAATATACAGCTAATGATCTGTTATAGTCTAAAAAGCGAGTGTATTTCAAGTAACACTCAAATACACACCCATAACATTGTAGCTACTAAAGTAGCTTAAATAGGTAATAAAATAAATAATAAAATAGCATGAACTGTTAAATAAGTATGCCACTCAGGTACAATTAAATATGTAATGTCTCTAAGAAGAGTTACTAAAATGAAGGCCTATTAAAGGCCTGAGTATGGCCTGGATGTAGCCAAAATTAGTCTGAGTAAAGGCCTGCTTCGAAAATTATGGCCTATAGATACCAAGGTTAATAGGCCGAAGGTAGGGCCACTAAATTCCTGGCTCCCCACAGCTTGAGCACTGCAGAGAAGTAACAATAAAGCATATCAAAGTGCACCAGCTGCTGCTGCAGCAGGCTGGAACAGAAAAAAAACAACAAAAAAAACACTATGCTAAGCTAGAACCCCAAAACCGCAAGGTGTGGATTGCAGTTTGTGAACTTATGAGTCTGCAGGCAAATGAGGTGGTGCTCAGCAACGTCCAGCAAAACAAATGTGGCAATTCAGTTCAATTCAATTCAAAATAAAATACAAATGAGTACACCTGCACGTTAAATATGCGGTTAAAGTAATAGTAGCCAGAATCTAAATAGTTCAAGCAGAGCAGGGCTCCAGGTACCATGCGGCGCTACTTTGCACTGTATAGCTCTATACTCTGCGGATGCTTTTTTCAGGAAAAAATGGAGCAATACTCCCTTATAGTCTATGCACCAGGCTTCAGCTGAAAAATGCAGGCAAAAAGGATTTAGAGTTTAGAGTGTAGAGTTTTAAATTAATAGGCAGGAGGTCAAAATGAATTCAGGAGCAAACACTAACAAACACTAGCTGTTGCCATTTTGAAATGCAGATGTAAGTAAATTTAAACTTAACCACAGGGTCAACAGCAGTCTACACAAGTCTTGCCATACAATAAGCTTGTTCACATGGTGAGAAAGTTGAATCGCTGCTGTGTAGATGGCTGCAGCCAAGCGATCTGAACTGCTGTGGCGCAGCGTTCACACGGCATAGCTCTAGAATGCTGCAGGTGCTGCAAGAGAAGTTCTGGCATTTTGAGGATGATTCCGGTGGGGTGCAGTCAACAAGTACTACAGTGGGAGGGGGTTGTCAGACCCAAGTTCAGTCAAAGGTAGTTTTAGGTACATTAAGCACAGCTGAACTCAGGCAAGTGGTTATTTTCAAAAACTGAGGGCTGTAAGTTGAGAAAACACGGTCCCATAATGGAGCCGTGACACTGGGCAATGTATTGGATGGTGCTGGCTGTTCACACAGCCAAGCAAACTGGTGCAAAACTCCTACTCCACTGCACAATCACAAGAAAACAGGGATCATGGACACAACAGAACACAAGTGGAAAATGTCAGAATGGAGGTGTTCACATGTGCACAGGGGCACCGATCTGGGAGCTGTGCACCACCAGCACAGACTCAGAATATGCAGTGTGAACAAGCCTAATGAGGCGCTTACCATTTTCCGATTAGTATGGCCAAAGGTTTCAGGTTTTCATATGCTCCCTCGATACTTCTGCAAAGAAAGCGTTCACCAAGCAGTCTCTATGGGACAGGTTTCTGGTGTTGTTGGCATCCTTGGCACACTCTGCATTTCCTCCTCGTCAATGGTTTGATGATCACCAGGGCCTCCCCCAGACTATGAGCTCCTTCAGACACCTCCCCCATGGGGCTTTGTGTGGGTGACTTCCAGCAATATTCTTGGTACCACGGTCACACCAAATGATGTAGGTTACACAGGTAGTGTTCAAGCAGCAAACTCCTAAAATATACAGTGAAAAAAGAAAGAGAAGACTGGGGAACTGAGCGATTCCACACAACTTTTAAAATCTAGAGCTTCTGAGCAAGTTAAGACAACAGTGGCATACCTTTTTTAAAAGTTTAAATACCTGTAGAAGCTCTGCAGACTGGCTCTTCCAAAGTCCTCCTCAGCTCTAGATCTGCAACAGTGACATCAGCACTCTCCAGGGGTGGAGAGAACAGTTCCCTGTTTAGTGTCCATCTCTCTCCCTGTTGCCATCAGCAGTTCATTTCTATTAGTTTCATCTGCCCTTGAATGTGCCAGTTGTATTGACCTTGGATTGTTGGCCCTATCCGCACAGTTTCTTTTCCATTTCTTCAGCAGCTTTCTTACATTCCACTTCTGAGCAATTTCTTCTTGCACTCAAAAACTGTCCCACAGGTATGTTATCCTTCAGTCTCTGTGGGTGGAAGCTGCTGGCATGCAAAACAGAGTTCCTATCTGTGGACCTGCGGTATAGCCTGGTGCACAGTTTATTATTTTTCTTTAATAAATTTCTATGTCCAAGAAACTGATGCAGTCCCTACTGTGGCTCTTTACAAACATCAAATTATCTGTCCTACTGTTTAGATAACGATGAAAACTCTCCAATTCTTCTTCTGTGTCCCTCTGTGCAACAAAATTGTCATCAATAAAACATTTCCACTGAACTATAGAGTTCAGGTAATGATATTCTTCCTACTTGTACACAAATCTTTTTTCAAAAGCATCCAGGTAAATGTTTGCATAGGATGGGGCCATAATTGACCCCACTGATGTACCCTTCTTTTGCCAGTAGAAACAGTTCTCAAACAAAATAGTTTTTTTTGTTAAAACTATTTCCGTTAGCCTCACCAGGAACCCATCAGGAGGTGTACTATCTGTTCTGCATTCTGTTAGGATATCCATTAGTGTCTGTAACTCTTGTTCTTGTTTGGCAGGACTGTGAAGTCTGAGTGCCCTGTTTCATTAGCCTGATGCTGGGAACAAGAGATTCGATAGTACTACAGGAGGCATGAAAGAATCTGTAAGTAATTGGGGAACTTTACATTAAATGAAGTTTGAGGTTAGCCACCATGCAGTCAAGGTTGTGCTCAGCCATCTTTATTATGGCAGCCATTGAATTTCCCAGGATATCTTGTAATCCTCCAGGGACAGATAAAGTCAAGAACCTTTGCACTCACAGTATATTTTCGAGAGAGGCAGCACCCCAGGGTTCCACCATTAAAGGAGCCACCTCAGGTGGAGGCACCATACGCTAATCAAATCAGTAGCGTACACTACCAAGGACTCAGGCAGACACAACTGGATTTTTTGGGAGGTATTCCCCCTTCCCCCAATGGTCTGCACTTATACTGACCTGGAATTTGAGAGGAATTAGCAAGCAAAAACTATGCTTTTCTGCCCAGTCCAGTCGCACTGAGGTAGAGTGTCTTGTTACATTGTAAAAGACCCAGTTTCACATTGCATACCCCATTCCTTGCACCAGGCAGGTGGAGTCCTGGGAGCATTGCAGAGGCAAGGTACTCAAGACTGTTGGTGAGGGCTTTATTCCAGACATGCTGTCAGTGCCTCCTGCAATGGGTAAAGAAGCAGCATTGATGCTGATGGTGACCTGCAGATGTCTGCTGTGTACAGGAGAGTTTGGTGACCTGGACCTGCACCCACAATCAGTGGAGGGAAGGTCTTCTAGGAGCAAAATCCCAGTCTGACAGGAGTACAGCTGTAGCATAGTCAGCCCATATCCCATGGCCTTTTTGTGCAACTCAGCTCCTCCAGCCCCCTCCTGGATATAACATTGTTTGGCTTGCATGGCAGCATGCAATTGGATTCCTATCATGGGAGGGGGCAGTCCTTCAACAGCTCATGGGGAGCTAGTCCTTCAGGGGCATGTCTGAAGTTGCCCAGTGTTGCACTGGGAGCCAGATGGTCAAGATGGCCAGACTGCAAGTCAAGGAAAGCGGAAAAAAACATTTAAATAAAACAATGTGTTTTTTTTGTAGACGAAAGACAACAATGTTGTATGTAGCTGAACTACCTTAAATCTGTCTGCTGCTGAAAAGAAAACCCATTTCAATTTCAAATACGTCCTGAGGAATACAGACGAGTAACAGCCACACATACAAAACCCATTTGCTCTTCATCATTTGCATACATAAATAATTTAGGAAAACATTTATGTGGTACAGCAAGATATTTGCAAAGCAGAATTCTAAGTTCGTTACAAGCCATTTATGCATTCAAGTGAGATAATAGTCCATTAGATGCTCGGCATCCCTTTTAACCAGGAAACATTTAAAGTTAATGTCATCTGCAGAAGTAAGACTATAATTGCTACTGCCAGGAAACAAAATGCCATTTTCAATATTTAGTGGCTTTACTATGGATTAATTTAAGAACAGTTGCTAGCCAGCCTGATGGCATACTGGCAGTATTTTGTGTAGATGGTGCCTCCTTCCCATGAGCTGACCTCAGTGCCACTGCTCACATTTACAGTGGAATGTAGCGTTGCTTGGAGAGTGATGTAAGCCTGCTGCTTTGACCTAGGTCAGGGCATGGCATGGTTGTTCATACTAAGGAAGCAGGCTTGATAAAGGTAAAATAGTGAACACAATGAAGGGCCAGGAATCAAAATCCTACCACCCTTTGCCAAGCTCTTCAAGATTTTGGTTCACTGTCTTATGCACCTACCCATAGAATTCAGCCCCAGGAACAATGTATTCAGTAAGGGAAGTCAGCCTGGATGCTAGTCACAAATAGGAAACATTATACAGCCAGAGAAGATCATACCTCTCAAACTCTTAGCATTAAAATGCACAGTACTGACATTCAAAATGTGGAGCAAATAGAGTGTGTAGCATTTTCTCGTTTTAAAGAATAAAATTTAAGAATAGTAAACACCATATACTTAGTGTTAAAGAATGTTTCTTGCAAGTTAATTTTATTTTTGATCACTTGTGTTTCCAGAAATAGCTCTAACATTATGTGGAACGTCAATATATCTATGTGGGCCAAGGGTAAAGTTGGATACAAAATACATAGAACTATGTGAAATGCTTAGCAGTTGAGAGGTATGGAAAAGATTTTCTGTTTATTTAAAATTTTGTTAACAAGGAAAGGCACACTGAGCCGAAGCTAGTTTCCAGGTGCGATGTGTAGTTCCTTGTTAGAACACACACTAGTATTTTCTGACATTATTTTTCTCAAATGACAAACATCTTTTTAAACAATATATTTTTCCATGTAAATAAGTAAAAAGAAAACATCGTTTTCATAATCCAAAAACACTTTTATATGATTGTGCATTCAAAAGTTTTAGAACTTGTGATGTAACTGTTGTCAAAGTTTATTAGTTTCTGTCTTTCTGTACTCGCTAGTCAAAACTACCAAAAGAAATGTATTTTTTCTCAGGTCTATTGACCCTGTAGCAAAACAAAAGGTAGTTTAGTTGCTGCCTACCTGTTCTCATAGACACTGTTGGGGGGGGGGGGGAATTTCAATGCTCCTTGATGTAAGACTCATCTGTGTCTGCATCGAGGAATGTGTGCCTGCACTGCCCGCAGTTGTTTTCTGAGGCTGTGGGTGGTTTGCAACACTGAAACACGCCTCACAGTACTTTGCATCAGCAAATGATACAAATTGAGCTTTGTGGCCCCCAACATCGGTTATTGATGCAAGAATGAAAAAACTCCACATCTGATGCTCGGCCACATGTCAGATGCTTGTAGACCACCTAATTGTTGGTATACCTGTGCAGATGTAAGCACACACTGAAGATAGGGTGGGCAGACACAGGACAGATCTGCCTTAAAATCCCCTTCCCGCCAATGTCTCCCAGCAGATAACCGCACATAAACAGATGCAAAGCAGAAATCTGGGTTTTTGCTGCATTTGCTATTGTCATTTAATGCATAAGGGAGGTTATTCATTTTTTATGTAATTTGTAGGAGGTCCAAAGCTTCATGTCTTTAAGCATTGAAAACCCAAGACAGGAAGGTGGTATGGTAAGAAAAAAAAAACTTTAGCCCAGAAAAATCATAAAACTGACAAGTTGTGTGAGATGACCACATGCAGAAATGGGAATGCAAGTATCAGCAGAGACCAGGTTAAAGACAACTACACATGCTAGTCATCGGGGGGCTAGATTTTCAAATCCCAGGAATTGGTGTCGGTGTGGGAAAAATGTGTGCAACTGGGTCCTCACTTGCAAAGCAGCAGTTTTTCCTACATGTGCCAGATTTGTACGGCCAGCTACATGCACCAGGCATAAAATCTTCTGCAGCCATGCCTGCTGCCTGTGCAGAACATGGGCTGAAAAATATGACTGTCCACCAGAGTGGAGATTTTTATTTTGCTGTGGAGGACTACGACACAGGACTTAATCCCTTGGCTGCTTGAAAATCCAGCTGCAAGCCCCCTACCCTGCCACCACATGGTACAGTATAAAGAAAAAACTAGTCCTCTGTTACTCTATTATTAGATTTACAGATATCTACGTATGTAAATTGGACAGACTGAATACCATAGTAACCTGCTTACCAGGTGCGATGGTCCAGGATATTATCTCAAGGATAGAAAAAATAATTAGCAATACGGGCCCTAATCTGTCTATAGTTCTTCATGTGGGCACAAATGTCATGGGCCCAAGAAAAGGATATATAATGCTCCCTTGCTGTAACAAGTCTTGCTATTGTGAATTATTGATTATAATGAATGAAGCTGCTAGTTCCCAACCAAAATCAGCTGAATTAACTGACAGCTGTCTTATTACATTGCCAAGCTCTCAGCACTGAACGCACTTGGCACTCAGTGCTCAATCAGGTGTACCTGTCAATTTGAGTGTAACTGTTAAACGGTTAACTGTTAAACTGTTAATCACACTACAATTAAACCTGCCCATAAAAGCAGTCCACAAGCTCCCATTTCACATCTGCTGTCAATCTATCAGAATGAAGCAATCTGGTTATTATGTCAACAGATAAATCCTCTACTGGCTGGTTTTGGCATTTTCATCGCCAACACGGTAACCGTTACAGGGGAGGAAAGGTCAAGTTGTGATGTGGCAGCAGCTGAATTTTTTTGCCCAGACTAAAACAGAATAATTGAGGATGGTGGTTAGTGAGCAGGTGTATAACTGAGATGTGACTTGCTTGTTTTGGGGATGTCTGCCTGGTGTGACCTTAGGTGCTAAAACCGAGCCTAATGCCTCAAACAGGTTCAAAGTAAGCAAAGATCGAGTTACTTAAATACTGAGCACAAACAGCACTCATAAATTAAAGCCTCTCTACATCGGGAAGTTTAAGTCTCCTCATTATCTCCACCATGTAAACATAAATGCCCCACTAGTTGATTACCAGAGCTCACAAAATATGTGGATGACAAGTGAACTGTTTCAGCAGTGGTTTGACAAATCATTAGTACCCTAGGCTCAATGTGAGCTCATCTAAGATCCATGCATCTCCCCAATAAAGCCCTTCTCTTCATGGATCAGTGCCCTGCCTACCCCCCTGAGGCTGCACTGAAGTAATGGAATGGTAGAATTAAGACTCTGGGCCAGATTTTCAAAGGTTGATACAGGCCTTGCATCAAGCCCTGCATCAACTGCAGTGTCCGGTGCAGCTGCACCAAACAGTTTGCTGCAACCTGCATCCACTTTTAGTACATTGGGCACAGTTGTGGCAGTGCCCACAATTTACAGTAGTTTGCGCCAAAGGTTTGGCCCAAGCCCCATAAATAGGGCCCCCATTTGGCAAAAAGTTAGACTGGGAGGGGACCGGTCTAACATTTGCCCTTTGATGCAGAGGACTGAAAATTGCAATCTGCATTGGCGGATACCGCAAACTCCCTGTGCTATATGTTCAGTTCACCAGGGACTTGCAGCACCCACAAGTCCTTTGAAAATCTGGCCCTCTGTTTCTATCAAAAATACTGCCTCCCAAATCCAGACATTAGATGGAGGCATTATGGCAACATTCAAAAAACATTACCACAAGATGGCCTGGTGATCTGAGTGGTAGTGGGGAGGCTGTAAGAATGACTTGAGTTTCTAAAAGCGCTGAACCTGCTGGTACACCAGCACAGCAGCAAAGTGTCCATCTGCGATACCGACATCCTAAGTTCAGTGAGGGACTTGAGCAGTCAGAGGGTCAGCCAGGGGGAGGAGGATTAAGCATCCCAGGGATGGCTCTCCTGCTCCAGGGGGAGGGGGGTTTGTGTGTCCGGTGCACTAGGGACCCCTGGCAGAGGCCAGGAGTTGTACCGTGGCCTGCGCCTGTGTTGGGGTAGGTGGGACTGATGTTGGGTTTGTCCCATGAATGCCATTGCATGCCCCACCTCCCAGGGGGGTCAGCATGCTCAAAAATTTGCTGATGATACCCTCTATGATGCCCACCTCCCAGTTTCTGCTTCACTCAATGTGACTCTCAGCCCTGACCTAAACCCTAAACAGTTTTCCACTGAGTGGCCCACCCCCATGGCACCACCCATGGGGGCAAACCTTGGGAACCTTGCTGGCAGTGGTGATGCTGCCAGTACTCTGGACATGTTCCATTGGGGAGGTCATCTCAGTGGCCTTACCTTGAGGGGGCAAGCCAGGCTGGTCGGTGGTCATGGAGGTCTCAGTTGGATGGACGGGTCTGGAGAGATCTGGATGGAGTTCCTGGGGACCTTGGCACAAACAAAAAAAAAAGTGCTGAACCTGATAAATGTGATTCACCTGTCTGGTAAAGCCTGGGCTGCTGTGTCTCAGTCTACTGTGAGACATCGCTGGGATGCAATACTGGTTCTGGTACTTTCAGCATTTTGCCCCAATAACACTGTCACTGACTTGCAGGAGGATGATACAGATCATACCAAGGACATCACCAAACTTGTTCATGATCTTCAGCTTGTAAAAAGACCTAGAGAAGTAGCCAAGATCATCAAGGGGTAGTTGCTAAGTGACAATACCCATGCAACCACAGAGCAACTGAGTGATGAGGTGATCATGGCAGCAGTGTCAAAATGCTGTCTTGAGAATAATAAGGGTAATAAAAATGATCCAGAAGGAAAGGGGGATGCTGACAACAAACCCAGTTTATCTAATGCCATTAAAGGAATCAAGACCTGCTTGTCATGGATGGAATGTCAGGACAGTGCAGAACCAGTAAAGGTACTGCAGTTATAGCAGTTGATATCATATAGCCATGCTCTTGCTAACAGAACCCTAGTTAAAAAAAAATAAATACATGAAAGTTGGTGTCCAAAATGAGATGAATGTTAATTTTATAGGATGATTAAGGAAACATTAAATTTGAGTTAGCCTTCACTTAATAAAGTTTCCTTCTGCACTGTATTTCCTGTATGTGTCTATCTCTGTGTACAAACTGAGTAAAAATAGTGCTCATCGGTTTAATGAATGGCAGCCTATAACGAACGTTCAATATGGTTCCAATTTTGTACATTATAGGGAGAAAGCATTGTATGCCATGACATCCTGGAACTGGACAAATACATAAAAGATGCAGGTGTCGATGTGGTCATCTCTGGACTGATACTTATCCCAAAGGTTTCCAAAGAAAAGAAAAATATTAAAGGTACAAATACACATCTGTCAAACTGGTGCATGTCTGCAAACATTTAGTCCATGGATACTTGGGGCCTGTTCTGTTGCTCTCACTCCCTGGGACAGATCGTACCTTAATAAATAGGAGCAAAAACATTGGGACAAGAAATTAATAAAACATTGCAAAATTTGAACTAAATTCATCAGGGAAGCATACATACATACAGCCAGCCCCAAACTACTTCTTCTATCATAAATAACACTTGAGCACTCAGAAAACCAAATAAAATACTTGTAAATAAATGGAAGTGTGCACTGATTAATGCAAGAAGTCTCACAAACAACAATTTCTGGTCAGAGCCAATACGGCTGCCCAGAGCAACTGCGGCGCTTTTGTGCGACAAGAGCTGTGAGTATGGTTTTACTCGCTTTTGCTGCATTGGAGCCTGCCGTGTTGAAGTCAATGGCTCCGGTCATTCTGAGTAGTTTCTTGACCTCTTTGGCAAATTCATGCAATTAAAGGACATCACAAATAATTCACAAATATTGTAAGAGTCTGCCCAAAAAAGTGTTGTCACAAACTGTTCAGTTGCAGTCTCTTGACTGGCTGAGATAAAGAACGGGCCATACTGAGCAGTTTCTTGACCATTTTGACAAATTCATGCAATTAGATGAACTCACAAATTATTCACTAACACTGACAGAATCTGTCCAAAGATTGTCCCAAACTGTCCAGTTGCTGTCTCTTGACTTCTTGGGAGCTAGATCAGGCCATACTGACCAGTTTTATGACCATTCTGGCAAATTCTTGTAATTAAAGGAGCTCAGGATCTGCACCAGAAGACATATGAAGAAAGACTAAAGGAGCTTAATATGTATAATCTTGATGAAAAGAGGAGGAGGGGGTACATGTTAGAAACTTTCAAGTACCTCAAGGGAATCAACAAAGTCCAAGAGGGTAGCATCTTTCAGAAAAAGAGATGTGCAAGAACAAGTGGGCACAATTTGAAGATAGAGGGGGATGGCTCAGAAGTAATGTGAGGAAGTATTTTTCATGGAGAGGATTGTAGATGCATGGAACAGCCTTCCTGAGGAGGTTGTGGAGTCAAAAACCGTGGAGGAATTCAAGAATGCATGGGATAGACATAAGGCAATTCTAGTGGGAGGTAGGAGGAAGTAGGCTGTTGGTTAACTAGGATCTGCAGCTTATCCATTAGGTAGGGAAATGGGCAGACTAAGTGGACCAAGCACTCCTTATCTGCCATCAAATTCTATGGTTCTATGTTTCTATGGTTGGGAGCAAGAAGGGGCCACACTGATCAGTTTCATGGCCATTTTGGCAAATTCGTGTAATTTGAGGAGCACACCAATAATTCACGAATTGTGTCAGAAATTGACAAAAATGGTCACAAACTGTCCAGTTGCAGTCTTTTGACTGGTTGGGAGCAAGAACATGCCATACTGAGCAATTTCATGGGAATTACAGCACATTTACGCAATTAGATGAGCTCACGAATAATTAATTAAGCAATAATGCCCTCCAGGGTGTGTGTCGAGCTGGGATAACGTCATGCCTCAGGTGGTTGGGCATGAGGCTGCAGGCCGAGTGCGTCCAACAACTGAGGCATGACGGTATCCCAAATGACACACACCTTGGAGGGCATTATTGCCATTATACAATGGCTCGTTGTTATACAGAATAAAACAAATCATTTTAAAGATGTTTTTGTGTGGAAAAATATTTTTGTTTTTTAAGAGCAGATGAAACAATCAAGCAAATGGTCAAGATGGTCAAGAGGCTCCTGGTCATCTGTAGGTTCACAGTGAGGCTCAGACTAGACCCGTGATGTTGTACTGATTAACATCACGGTTCCAGCCCAAGACTGACCAATCAGAGTCCAGGATTTTTTCTTGCCATTGTATTATGAACATTGACAAAATCTGTCCAAAAATGGTCCCAAACTGTCTTGTTGCTGTCTCTTGACTGTTGAGGAGCAAGAATGAGCCATACTGAGCAGCTTTGTGGTCATTTTGGCAAATTCATGAAATTAGAGGAGTTCATCAATAATTCAAAAATTGTGTTAGAAATTGACAAAACTGGCCCCAAACTGTCCAGTTGCAGTCTCTTGACTGGGTGGGAGAAAAATGAGCCACACTGAGCAGTTTTGTGGGAATTAAAGCACATTTATGCAATTAGATGAGCTCACGAATAATTCATGAACATCGACAGAATCTGTCCAAAATGGTCCCTAACTGCCCAGTTGCTGTCTCTTGACTACTGGGGAGCAAGAACCTGCCATACTAAGCAGTTTTGTGACCATTCTGTTAAATTCTTGTAATTAGAGGAGCTGACCAATAATTCTCAAATTATGACAGAAATTGACAAAAATGGTTCCAAACTATCTGGCTGCAGTATTTTGACTGATTGGGAGCAAGAACAGGCTATACTAAGCAGTTTCAATACAATTCTGGTAAATTCTTGTAATTAGAGGAGCTCACCAATAATTCATGAATTGTGTCAGAAATTGACAAAACTGGTCCCAAACTGTCCATTTGATGTCTCTTGACTGTTTGGGAGCAAACATGGGCCACAATTAGCAGTTTTGTGATCATTTTGGCAAATTCGTGTAATTAATGGAGCTCGCCAATAACTTATGAATTATGACAGAACTTGACAAAAATGGTCCCAAACTGTCCGATTGCAGTATCTGGACTAGTTGGGAGTAAGAAAGGGCCATACTGAGCAGTTTCATGTGAATTTTGGTACATTCATGCAATTAGATGAGCTCACAAATACTTCCCGAACATTGACAGAATTTGTCCAAAAATTACCCCAAACTGTCCAGTTGTTGTCTCTTGACTACTTGGAGCTAGAATGGGCCATACTGAGCAATTTCATGACCATTCTGGCAATTTCTTGTAATTAGAGGAGCTCATCAACAATTCACGAATTGTGTCAGAAATTGACAAAACTGGTCCCAAACTGTCCAGTTGCTGTCTCTTGACAGCACAGTCCCCTGTGTCCAAGATGGCCACTGGAGTTTAGTGCACATGTGTGAGTCATCACACATGTGCAGAAAGATCCAGTGGTCGTCTTCAACATGAACAGTGCCGATCAGCTCGACTGCAGCCACACTGGCTCTGGCCAGAGTTTGTTGCTTTGGGGGGCTACAATCAAACATGCTTGTGGCAGTCGCACTTTGCTCCAGATATGTTTGCATATAGCAAATTTAGTGAACTGGGCTAATTTGCACTAAGGAAAGAGACTTAAGGGGCAGCCTGATACCTTTTAATACAGGGCCATTGCTCTATATTGGTCTTACACATATTTAATATGTTTATATATAGGATCTGTCTAATTTACTGAACTATGTGTGTTAGACGTTCGATTTCAACTGGTGGGTGATGAGTTCATAGACTAATTTCATACAGCAGACCTGCTGTTTCTAGTACACACACACACGTACATACACACTCACACCCCCAACTTACTTTCAGAAAGACATGTAAAGAGCAGGTGTTTACGCCTAAGAAATAGACACATTTTCATTTTATCAATTGTATTTTGATGTGTTAGTAATTTCTTTCTACTTTTGTAACAAAATATGTGTTGGCGCAGTGAAACAAGTAAGTTTTGTCTTTACTTTTTATACTGTTAGTAAAAAAGAATTCAATAGAATTCTGATACTGTTATGTCAGAAACTGGCAGCTAGTTGGAGCTCAATGTATTTCAATGAGAAACAAAATATATTTTTCCTTTTCCAAATAAATAGATACTTCTTTCAGTAAGAAACTTTGCCCTTTGTTAGCAAACTGAATGATTGTAGCAAAGGACCCCAAACCTTCATTCTTAAAGGTATGCATCCTTACTAAGCCCTTGCTATCAGATAATTTACTGCAGGAAAATTCCATTCTGTGACATTTAACCCATTCCCTCCCATGGATTTCAGGGACGTTTCCTTATCTCTTTAGTTGTATTTTTTAACTAATTGCTCCTCTAATCTGTCATACTGATGTGTAAAAGTTTTTTTTTCTGTCTAATATCGCTCTAGGTTCTTAAAAGGCAGCTCTTGTATTTTTTAACTAATTGCTCCTCTAATCTATCACACTGATGTGTAAACATTCTTTTTTTTCTGTGTAATATTGCTCTAGGGTCTTAAAAGGCAGCTCTTCTTGTATTCTTTAACTAATTACTCCTCTAATCTATCACACTGATGTGTAAAAGTTGTTTTTTTTCTGTTTAATATTGCTCTAGAGTCTTAAAAGGCAGCTCTTGTAACAGATAAAATTAGACAGATAGCAATGAAATAAGAGTCCAGATGTAGTGCAGGCAGGCTGAAAGGAAATGAAGCAGAAGACAGACAGAAACAGACCACAGCTTTAATTGAGATAACATGGACCGAAGCACTGACGTATGTCCACTTTGGAGCACTCAAGGGATGAATACAGCCATAATATCCTGTCAGTCCCCTCCTCTCTCTGTCTCCTAGTAATCCCAAAACATCCGCAGGGCTCCGCCCATGCAGCCATGAAAAAGATGAAATGATAGCCAAAATTAATTAACTAAATCTTTCTTTGATAGCAGTAACCAAAACCTGGTGGTCACACAAAATAATCTGGGGGAAGAGGTATTACTGGCTACAAGTTTATTTATTTTATTTATTTATTTCATTTGGTAACTGGCTAGGTATACTGGTCTCGGATCATTTTCAGGTATGAACCAGGCCATATAGATGGCACATACAGTACATGGAAATGCAAAATACATGAGATACAGCATACAGTACATGGGAAATACAATACGCTAGGGTCAGCATACAATACACAAGTAATATAATTACAGAGTTGAGTACAGTGCTTGTAGACAAGCAGCAATATTGAATAAGTCAGCAAAAAGAAACAGCATATAAGTGGAGGTGGGGAAAACAGCCTAACCAAACAGACATGAAATAAAATCTCCTGTGTGGCAAGAGGATTGGCACCCATTTGTCAGGTGGGGTGAGAAGTCCAACAAAAGAAACCCCACCCTGACTAAAGTCAGGAAGTGCACATGTAAGGCAAGGCAGATAGAAGGGCATTTTTAAAGTGCAAATTTAATAGGTGAGGAGTGCCTAATGAGTGGAGTGAGGTTGGTAGGCCATTCCAGAGCTTGGGGCAGCAATGGAGAAGGCTGTCTGCCCCCTATCCATAGCAGTCCATGGATATTCAAGGAGTCATTGAGAGGAAGACCTTAGTCCACATGTGCCATGCTTGATGCTAAAGAGGCTAATTAAAGGGGAACAAACACTGTCACAGAGGGATTTCTAAATGAGGATACTTATAAGGAAGTCCTGATGGGACTGAGGGGAGAGCCAACTGAGCCTCAAGTATAGGAGCAATGGTGGGTGTTAAAAAGAGCTAAAGTGGCAAACCTACAAATGTTGCTAAAGGCTGTAGTGAGACACGTGAGGTTCCAAGTCGAGGTTTGGGAAATGATGGGAGAACAGTAATCCAGGAGGGGTAGGAGTGTGCCTTGCTCAATAGCCAGTCACATGTCAGGGGTCATGAGGTGCCTCAGATGGTAGCAGACACCCAGCTACTGGTTCACTCATGTGACAACTAGCTGAATATGATCTTTGAAGGTAAAGCAGGGATCAAGGCTAACTCCCAGGTATTTAAAGGTGGTGACTTGTTCAAGAGGGGGATCTGTCCAGGGCCAGGATGCAGAGGGAATTATTTTGCTCAGTGGAGCATTTGGCAAGCCTAGGCTTGGACCCAAAAAGCATGGTCTTGGTTTTCTTAGCATTGACAAGTAGTCTGTTTGATGTCAACAACTCATGAATGGTTTCAAAATCCTTGGAGAGGGAGAGGAATAAATTTAATGCACTCTTGTTATTCCTGAATATAATGAGATCATCTGCATACATAATCCTGTGGCAGTCTGTACTATCCCCAAGTAGCTGGTTGAAAAAGAGAGAGAAAATGATGGATCCTGGTGTTGACCCTTAGGGGGCTCCACTGTGCACCTCTAGAGGGCTGGATACCCTTCCATGTGGCGGACACTTTGGGATCTTTCAGCGAGGTAGTTCCTAAACCAAACCATAGTGCCCATTGAAAAACCATAAGAACTGAGTTTAGGAAGGAGAATGCCAAGATCTACTAGGTCAAAGGCCTTGGCTAGATCAACGATGATTACCCCAGTGAGTTTACCTTTGTCTGCTTTCCATAGAATGTTGTCCATGAAACAGGCCAGTGCAGTGGTTGTGCTGTAGACTTTTCTAAATCCATGCTAGTCTGGAGATAACAGACTTTATTTAGAGACATGATCAGAAATTTGCAGAAAGACAATTTTTTTAAAGATCTTACTCAGGTGAGAGAGGATGGATACTGGCCTGTAATTATCCAGGAGTTTATGGTCACCTGACATAAATAAGAGAACTACTCTGGCCTGTTTCCAAAGCAGGGGGATGGATGAGGATGAAAGGGGCAGATTAAATAAGGTAGCAATGGGGCTAACAATAAGGTCTGCTGTCAGTTTTAGGAACCAAGGGCAGAGACTGTCACTCCCAGCACTGCCGGAAATGAGGAAGACCCTGAGAAGACATCAGACCTCCATGGGGGAAGTGACTTTAAAGTGGAAAGAAGGACAGTCAGTCACTTCAGATCCCTCATTCTTAGGAACAGGGGTGGCAACCTTGTGCAGGACTTTAGCATAGGTGCCGAGTGTAATGGGAAAAACCCTGTAATATTATTATGGTATAATATTTGTATTATAAACAAATGTGAATGTCTGCTAAATACAAACAGGCTAACTGCTTCAGTGAGTGACCTTTGACCCCAAAAAGCTTTCAGTGTGAGAAAGCTGCAGGAAGTGTTAAATTGACTAGTGAAGAGAAACCTAATCAAGAGTTTCCTGTTCTGTCTTTAATTAAAGCTTCTGGCCATGAGAGGGGGCGCTCTGGATCCCGAGCAGCGTGCAACATTTTTAGTGAGCTCTGTAGAGAACTTACCTCCGTAGCTCTAAATATTACGTTAGAGGAGTTTTTGGCAATTTTCGATCGGATTTTTGAAATGAGCGGCCTTACTTTACTTGAAATGGGTAATCCCAAAAAGGACAGACAGTTCACTGGTGGTGGGAAAAGCAAGAGAACTGCCGGGGCCTTGTGCTCAGAGGATGCCACACAGCCAGTTGAGGCATTGGGATCGGGAGAAACTATCAATTCTCTGGGCCACAAACTACAAATGTTGATCCAATCTGTTACATCGTTGAATGCTAAAGTGGATGAATTCAACGGGAGAGTCGTGGTCATGGAAAAAGCTGTTGGTTTAAAAGGAGAAGTAATGGACATTAAAAATCAAGCAGATGCTTCTACGGGGGCTACCACATTGGTGATAAAAGAAAATCAACATATTCAAGCTAGGCTCGAGATGCTCAAGAATCAAACAAGGGCAATAAACATATGAATTATCAGTTTACCCGAAGGCTCAGAGGGTGATGTACACTTACACTATGTACATAAGAGAGTGGCTGTCAGAAAAATTACTACTTAAGGGGGCTGAGGAAAAATGGGACATTCAGAAGGTCTACTGAGTTAACTCTCATGGCTGGGCTGTAAATTCTGAAGAACCCCGCATGCTTATGTTTGTCACTGCAGGCGTGGAGGAATGAGATAAAATTCTGAAACTTGCAAGGAAAGCAGCTCCTTTATATCAGGATAATGCACAGATCCACTTCTTTCCTGATATAAGCTATGCTACATGCCAAAGGCATAAATGTTTTGATGGTGTCTGACGACAGCTTAGAGGAATGGAGATCCCTCACACCATAATATTTCCAGCCAGACTCTGACTTGTTTGCCAGAGTAAGGTTTTCGTCTTTTCTGATCCTGTTGAAGCGGGTAAATGGACTGATCATAAGGCCATGGAGCTCCGTTCTCGTGCAGATGACCTGTGAGAAGAAGAAGAATTTTTCCATCCTGTCTGAACTGTGAGAGACTAAAGGGACTAGAATTACTGTTTTACAGTGGGTACTTTCTACTGAAAGAATTTAACTTTCCCCTTTGTTTTTTGATGGGCGTTATCCTATGTTAAAGTGGGATAAAGTTTACTCATTTATTATAATACTTGAGCTAAACAAGCACTCTGTTGTTAGTCCCTCTCATTTTCACATTTAGGGCTCATTTCTTGTGTACTAGGGTCACAGAACATTATAGCTTATATAATATTCGAAAATTAAAAATGGAGTAGGGGTTCTGGAGGAGAGTAATTTGTTTAAAGTTATTGTTATATGCTAATGTTGCTGAACTTAATATTTGGGCTTTTTACATCTAGCAATTGACATGGCACCACTTATCCCTCATGAGAGGGGGTTATGGGTTATTAGGAATGGGTTTGCTGGACAATCCTTTACCATCTAATTTACTGCCATGTGGCTCATGGACTCCCTTTTACAGCACGTACTAAGATATAATTTAGCAAAAATAAGTTGTTTCCCCTGAATGTTGTACTTCTATATGACACATGCATGGTAATCCTATATCTCAGCGAATATCTGTCTCAGTGGTGTAAACCTTAGGTGGACTGTGTGTTATATGTAACATGTTCTGTTGTTATGGATTATGATATAAGATAAAAATAAAATACAAAAAAAAAGCTTCTGGCCATCTGCCAGGATATAGGCCTCATAAACTTGTATGATTTCCTGAAGGAACAGGCCATTTGATAACATTACCATATTATAAGTCATAAACCTTAGATCTTCTTGGGAAACAGGAACCAGCAGACATTTCAAAGAGAAATGTGTTGATCAAAGACTCATAATTTGGGAAATTGCTAGTTGCTGATGTTCACATTAATAAAACACATCATTGTACATAATTATATTAAGCAATTGAAGCTGGGAGGGTCCAGGCTGTCACCTCATCAATAGGGGTGGGGAGATGAATCCTGAAATGAACAGACATCAGAGGGAAACAGTGCTTATTATTTTGGACTCAAGAGAGACACAATTCTCTGGACTTTTGAAAAGCACTTAAGGGTAACATCTAGATAGGAAAGAACTTGAGTATTTGTGGTAGGAGTTTGTGTTCTGTAACTTCCCATTTTCTTTTACTGTGACTGCAAGTTAATGATTATAATTGTTCTGTTTTTGATTTTACCTGTTTTACTATTTTTTTAGTAAATTACATTTTCTTTAAAATACTGCCTGTGCTTTTTATCAGTTATTTTACATGTGATTGCTGAACCTGTGTTTAAGTCTAACAGCTGTTAAGGGGCTTGAATGTGTAACTAAGCTTGCTTAAAAGGTAAGACTATACCTCAGTCTCCCATAGAGTTGTAAGAGTACATTTTGGAAACCTGGCTTGGTGCCCCTGGGCAAAGTATTCTACTACATTCCCAAAGAGGGTACATATCTGAGCATGTCAACTGGGTGTGCTAGCATAAGATTCACATTTTGACTCCCTCCAGAACTCAAGGCTAGTAGGCGATTCGGATCCACAATAGACAGGAGGGTTACCCTGTTTGTCACCTGTTCACACTATTGTGCTTCAAGGTTGGCACTGTGGGAGCAGAGGGCCTGACCTGCAGAGTGTGTTTGTGACACCAGGTTATATGGATCCGTGGGACCTAGGCTCCAGTAATATGTTGCAAATCAAACCTGATCCCACCAATAATTCACCCTTTGGCTTACTTTGACACTGCTTTTCCCCATTTCATGGAACCTGCTGTGGCGCATGCCCCTGTGACTTGTTGCAGTGCACGCTCCTCTCCCCCCATTGTGAAGGGAGTGATCCCTGTCACACTTGGACCACTGATTCTGAGCCATGTATCAAATTATTTTGTATTACATATCATTTATGTAAGGGAAGGGCAGTCAGAAGACCCACAGTCTTGCTGAACTGACACATCCAAAAAAAAAGACAGGGATAAGTTCAAAGAACAGAACATAGCTAAATCTGCAGCTATTTAAAATGCAGTTCCTTTGTTAAATTTTCTTTGAAGGCAGGAACTAAAGTATCCACTTTATAATGCCCTCAGGGAGATCTTTGACTTGCAATAGTTGCCAGGAAGAACCTGTGTTGGGAGGCGTGTCACAGGGAGCCCTTGAATTACATCAGAAAGACCTTTGATGTGTAGATAACAAGGATCCAGATGAATTTGGAAGGTCCAATACACATTCCCAGGATGCTTTGGAAGGACATCACAGAAACTGTTTATGTGTGTGTGTGGCAGAAGAAAAACCAGTTCTGACCAGTTAACCTGAGGAGAGAAAATTAAGTATGTCACTTATCATTTTTTTTTAAATCTTTTTGGGACATCCTGTGCTGTAAAATATAACTTTTAATACTCCAAGGCGGAGTTTAATGACTTCAGAGAGGAGGCCTGCTCAGGACTGCTTTTATCCAACTGAGCATGCCTTAGAGAGACACATTTTATTTTATTTCTGACTGAGAGAAGAAGGACAACATCAGCACTGTAGGAGATAAGTATTATGTGGATAAGAGAGCTTAGTTTGTACTTTAAAAGCTGTTTTGTTTTTAAGATTGTATGTGTTTGGGATATTTCAATCAATCAATCACTCAAAATCTTTATTTATCCAGGCGAACCTTATTGAGCAGAGCTCTTTTACAAGATGGACCTGGTTAGAACAGGGTCGGGTAACATCCCTCATAAAAACATATAAATACATGTAAATAAGTATATAAACACAAACACAGTGGTGCAGTAATAGGGGAGTCAAATTATCAAAGGAAGACAAGGCAAACCATAACAGAGGAGGATCCAAATACAAGGGGGCAGGTCCACCATTGAACCATGCAACTGTATATAAACCATGTCCTCTGTATAGAAGTACCAGTTAGTTCATTTACCAGGGGCAGTCACTAGTACTAGCCATGAAAATGGCTTGGAGAACCACCAACTAATGGCAGATGTGGTACCAGGAGGGGTATATTTAAGCAAAGGATAAACATTGTGAGAATATTGTGAGAGTATTTGTTCTGTATTTATTGTTCTGTTTTGATATGTTAAAGTAAAGATATATTTTACAATGGAAACTGCCTGGAGTGCCTTGACATTTCTTTTTATTTAAGTGGAACTTTTAAAGGTTACAGTTAACACTGTGTATGGGCTTATTAATATACCAAACTGGGAAATGGATAGAGTTCTCTAAAGTCTTGCATTGAGTTCCAAGGGTTCATCTGAAAGACCTGGTTGTGTGCCTGTAGGCAAAGATATCTGGCCCCCTGAAGACAGAATTATCTGAACCCGATAATTGGGTATGCTAACAAGAGGTTATCAGTTTGAATCCCTCCAGAACTTGAGACTAAGGTGACTTGAACCCACAAAACAGACAAGAGGGTTACCTTGTTCTGTTCACTGTCCACAAATCATACACTCAGAGGTTGGCACTTTGGGAGTAGAGGGCTGACTGCCCGAGCGAGTTTGTGACAGATTGGTTGGCAGTGGTGACATAAAAAGTTTGGTGGTATAAGCTTCATTGTTCAGTGTGTCAGCTTGAGATCATTTAGCTCACTGGAAAAAAAAAGAAAGGCAGTGTTTTATTTCAAAAGGAAACAAAACTATATCCCTTGACTTACAGTTAAGTTCCCACCCATTTTATTTATTTTTTCTCTGAAGTGCCAGTCAGAATAGTATTAGTAGTGAGGGAAGAAGAAAATGGCTTCTGACTACAGCAGACACACTGTAGATTTCTTAAAGCAGTTGTGCGGGGACAGGGGAGTCCTGTTTGGGGTGAAAGCAAGTAAGCAGAACCTCATCGAGACCCTGATGGTAGCAGATACCCAGAGCAGCGAGTCACCAACCGTGACTGAAAGGGACCAAACCTCAAGTCCGGAAGGGCTAGCGGCCAGTGAGGGATCCCAAGCCGATGAGGCGGACAGCAGGGCCACTGTCAGTGAAGGACCACAGCAGCAAGGACAAGTCACCAGTATCCTGAATCCAGAATTTCTCAGGTTGCAACGTGAGTTGCGCAGGATGGAGCTGGAGTCCCAGGAGAGGAGAGAAAGGGAACAGTGAGAGGCAGACTGTGAGGAGCGTGAGTGCCAGTGAGAGGCAGAAGAGAAGAGAGAGTGAGAATGCAGAGGCAGAGCGAGAACAGTGAGCTGCAGAGGAGAGGAGAGAGGAGTGCCAGTGGCAACACAAACTGGAGAAGCTATGACTCCAACCAGCGGCACCAGGGCAGGTAAGTGGCTTGAGTTTAATTGGTACTGCAGGACTGGGTTACAAATTGAACTCCAAATTAATAGCCGAGTTTAAGGAAGGGGAGGACATGAATGCCTTTTTAAATTCTTTTGAAAAAGTTTGTATTCAGGCTAAAATTCTTAGAGAGTCCTGGAGCTTCCAGCTATCCCCTCTACTTACCGGAAAAGCTCGGGATGCATTCGGTCAAATGAACAATGAAGACAGTGATGATTACAGCAAGTTAAAAGCTGCACTGTTAAAAAAGTTTGAATTAACTGCTGAATCATACAGAGCTAAAGTCCGTAAGCTCAGAAGAAGCCCTGATATGAGCTATGAGGAGCTAGCCATGAAACAATGTCAGTTTTTAAAACATTGGTGGGAAAGAATTGAGGCAACCTCTGTTGATAAAATTTAAAATGTGATTTTGTTAGAACAATTTTATTAGGCATGCCCAGCAAAGTTAAAAACCTGGCTAGAGGAACAAGATCCAAAAACAGTGCAAGAGGCTGCTGAACTCTCGGACCGCTATGTCAAGAGCAGACCTGCTCTGAGAGCGAATGGGGCGAGTGTGGCAGCACAGAAAGAGAAAAGCATGCCTTCAGGGCAGCTAAAACCCTCACCGCCTCCACTGAAACCAGTTAGCCCCAGGTTTCAAAGAAAAGATTTCTCTGAAGTAAGAAATGTTTGTTGGTTATATAAAGAAACTGGGCACATTGCCAGACAGTATCCAAGAAGGGCAAGCAATAATACGCAAAGTAGTACCAGAAAGGAAGTGGGTTGTTTGTGTGTCCCTGGAAGCATGCCAGTGAACATGAGGGAACACATGCACCCAGTCATGGTAAATGGTGTATAGACGCAGGGGTTAAGGGACACAGGGACATCCCTGACATTGGTAAAGGGGGATCTGGTACAGCCTGGTCAGCTTATACCCAATAAATACGTAACTGTATAAGGGTTTACTGGTAAAGAGAAAACATTGCCACTCGCTAGTGTTCTCCTTGACTGGGGTGAAACAGGGGGAACTGTGCAACAGGTAGCTGTAGCCAACACATTAGCAGTGGATGTGATTCTGGGTAACAATCTCCAGCAGGGGGGTGGTATGTGCAGTTACCCATAGCCAAGCAGCCAGGGAAAATTGTAGTTCCTTGAGCCCCCCAGAAGCCATTGGGGAAGATACTGAGAGGCTGGTTCCCCAGCCTGTGTCTCCAGAGGGAGAGACTGATAAAAAGAGGGTAGAAATTTCCCCAGTAACAAGTAACCACATAGCTACAGAGGGTTACTCCAAAGAGGGAGGGGTGACCTCTTGTCAGAGGGTTGAGATTGACAGTGATCCTGAGGGCCCTGACGCTAGTGCTAGGGACCATAGTTTAGCGACTGAAGGGGACCTTTCCCATGCCTTGGAAAGGCATGAGGGGTTCGCAGCTGCTCAGAGAAGTGACCCTAGTTTAGAGAAGCTGAGGGCTTGGGCAGACTCAGACGGTGCACAGGGAGGTGATGGCAGACATAAGGTTTATTGGGAAAATGAACTTATGTATACACAGGCAGTACAGACAGAGGGAGGGATGCTAGGCAGACAGCTTGTCGTTCCCCAGACATATTGTGAGCAGTTGCCCATGATATTCCCTTGTCTGGTCATCTGGGAATCACATGCACAATGCAGCGGTTGGCCCAGAATTTCTACTGGCCTAACCTCATCCAGCAAGTCTTGTCACAAGGGCCAAGAAATAGGGAGGGTGGGCAAGAAAACCCAAGCCGCCTTGATTCCATTGCCCATAGTGGAGGAGCCATTCCAGAGGGTGGGAATGGATATTATGGGGACTTTAAATACCCCCAGCTCCTCAGGGAAGAGATTCATCCTGACTGTAGTGGATTATGCCACCCGGTACCCAGAGGAAGTTGCCCTATCCTCTCTGAGGACAGACAAAGTGGCAGATGTCTTGCTTGGGATTTTCTCCCGCATTGGGTTTCTGCAGGAGGTAATCACCAATCGAGGGCATTCCTTCATATCAGACCTAAATGAAATGTCTATGGAGGAAGTGTGGGGTGGTGCAGAGATGCACGACACTGTATCACCCACAAGCCAATGGACTTGGGGAATGATTCAATGGTACCCTAAAGTCAATGCTCCAGGTGTTTGCTGAACAGCATGGGAGGGACTGGGAGAAATACCTTCCCCACCTGTTGTTCCATACAGGGAGGTGCCCCAAGAGTCGACAGGATTTTCCCCCTTCGAGCTCTTGTATGGACGCCGGGTACATGGGCCCCTATATTTGATCCGGGAGGACTGGGAAGGCAAGCACACCACCCAGGGAACTCCCATTGTGGATTATTTCCTTAGGTTTAGGGAAAGGCTGAAGGAGCTTATGGAGACAGCCTGGAGCAACCTGGCAGCTGCCCATCAAAAACAAAAAGTCTGGTATGACCGCAGAGCCAGAGCTCACTCATACATGGTGGGTCAGGAAGTCATGGTCCTTATTCCGGTCCGGAAAGACAAGCTGCAAGCTGAGTGGGCAGGACCGTGCAAAGTGGTCAGGAAGGTATATGACATAAACTACATTGTGGAGTTACCTGACTGTAGACAGACAGAAAGGATGGATATACCATGTTAACATGATGAAGCCATATGCAAATAGGGCTGACATGGTGTTCACAGTGTGTAGTCATGGGGAGGGGACAGACGAAGGAGACCCCCTTCTGGACTTGCTGGAGGAAAGTAAGTGAGAGTCCTCTGTGGAGGCAGTAAAATTATCTCCCCAGCTGAACCCAGACCAGAATCAGAAAGTGAGGGAGGTTTTAGCAGACTTTGCCCCCTTGTTTACTGCCAAACCTGGACTAAACCCCTTAGTGACACACGATGTGGGGACAGGGACACAGACGCCCATACAGCGGACAGCATATCGGGTGTCAGAGGCTGTCCAAAAGGACATTAGGAGGGAAGTGGAGGAGATGCTGGATTTAGGGGTAATCCAGAGATCCCACAGTCCCTGGACCTCACCTGTAATCCTTGTACCCAAGCCAGATGGCTCAACCCGTTTCTGTGTGGACTATCGTGGACTGAATGCGGTCAGGACATCAGACGCCCAACCGATGCCCCAGGCAGACAAACTCCTGGACAAGTTGGGAGGGGCGACCTACTTTACTACCATTGACCTGACAAAGGGGTATTGGCAGGTACAGTTGATGGACAGAGCTAGGGAGAGGTCGGCATTCATTACTCCGATAGGCTTATTTGAGTTCAAAGTAATGCCTTTCGAATGAAGAATGCCCCTGCCACTTTCCAAAGGTTGGTGAACCAGGTGTTAAATGGTGCTGAAGAGTACGTTGTGGCGTACCTGGATGACATTGCCATATTCAGTACCAGCTGGGAAGAACACCTTTCACACCTTAGGGAAGTGCTGGGCAGAATACAAAGGTCCGGGCTCACTGTCAAAGCCGAGAAGTGCCAGGTGGCCATGGGAGAAGTGACATACCTCAGGCATGTGGTAGGCCAAGGACAGCTCCATCCTAGCCAAATAAAGATAGAGGTGATACAGGCATGGCCCAGACCAGAAACCCAGAAGCAGGTCAGGAGCTTTCTAGAGACAGCAGGGTACTACAGAAAGTTAGTACCTAATTACAGTGCCCTGGCTGCTCCCCTATCTGACCTGACAAAGAAAAAAATGCCAAGGAAAATCACCTGGGGCCCAGCCTGTGAGGAAGCCTTTACCAAACTGAAGGAGGCACTGTGCAGTGCTCCTGTTTTGACAAGTCCAGACTATAGCAAAACATTTATAGTTCAGATGGACGCCTCAGATGTGGGTATTGAGACAGTACTAATCCAGACATCCAGTGAAGGGAGGGACCACCCCATTGCCTACCTGAGTAAAAAAACTGCTTCCCAGGGAGCAAGCATACTCCATTGTGGAAAAGGAGTGTCTTGCCATAGTGTGGGACCTAAAGAAGTTGGAGCCATACTTGTATGGGCAGCCTTTTTTGGTGCAGACTGAACACAACCCCCTAGTTTGGCTGACGCAGATGGGGAAAAACAATGGCAGACTGCTCAGATGGAGTCTTGCTTTACAAGAGTATGATTTGAAAATTGTACATAGGGTCAGAGCCAAGAATTAGAACTCAGATGTTTTGTCCTGTGTGTATGAGGAATGAACTGATTTGGGAAGCTCATCCCATGTAGGGGATAGATCTCCCAAATGCAGTCTAGGTGGGGAGGAATTGTCATACTTGGAACACTGATTCTAATCCATGTATCACATTTTTTTTATATTACATATAATTTATGTAAGAGAAGGGCAGTCAGAAGACCCACAGTCTTGCTGAACTGACACCTCCAAAAAAAAAACAAAAAAACAGGGATAAGTTCAAAGAACAGGACATAGCTAGATCTGCATTATTTAAAATGCAATTCCTTTGTTAAATTTTCTTTGAAGGCAGGAACCAAAGTATCCACTTTATAATGCCCTCAGGGAGATCCTTTGACTTGCAATAGTTGCCAGGAAGAACCTGTGTTGGAAGGGGTGTCACAGGAAGCCCTTGAATTACATCAGAAAGACCTTTGATGTGTAGATAACAAGGATCCAGATGAATTTGGAAGGTCCAATACACATTTCCAGGATGCTTTGGAAGGACATCACAGAAACTGTTTATGTGTGTGTGTGTGTGTGTGTGTGTGTGTGTGTGTGTGTGTGTGTGTGTGACAGAACAAAAAACAGTTCTGACTAGTTAACCTGAGGAGAGAAAATTGAGTATGACACCATTTTTTTTTAAATCTTATTGGGACATCCTGTGCTGTAAAATATGACTTTTAATACTCCAAGGTGGAGTTTAATGACCTCAGAGAGGAGGCCAGCTCAGGACTGCTTTTACCCAACTGAGCAAGCCTTAGAGAGACACATTTTATTTTATTTCTGACTGAGAGAAGAAGGATAACATCTGCACTGTAGGAGATAAGTATTATGTGGATAAGAGAGCTTAGTTTGTAGTTTAAAAACCTGTTTTGTTTTTAAGATTGTATGTGTTTGGGATATTTGTTCTGTATTTATTGTTCTGTTTTGATATTTTAAAGTAAAGACATATTTTACAACGGACACTGCCTGGAGTGCCTTGACATTTCAAAGGTTACAGTTAACACTGTGTTGTGTGGGCTTATTGATATACCAAACTGGGAAACAGATAGAGTTCTCTAAAGTCTGCATTGAGTTCTAAGGGTTCATCTGAAAGACCTGATTGGGTGCCCGTAGGCAAAGATATCTCACCCCGTGAAGACAGAATTATCTGAGCCTTATAATTGGGTATGCTAACAAGAGGTTATCAGTTTGAATCCCTCCAGAACTCGAGACTAAGGTGACCTGAACCCACAAAACAGACAAGAGGGTTACCTTGTTCTGTTTACAGTCCACAAATCATATGCTCAGAGGTTGGCACTTTGGGAGTAGAGGGCTGACTGGCTGAGCGAGTTTGCGACAATCTTGCCCACTCTTATTTGCTCACAATACAGTGTGCATGCACACAAAGAGAGTAGTTCTGTGGCAGTGAGGAATGAGTGAAGCGGGCAACAATATGACAGCGAGAGAGCGGTCGGTTGGAGAGAGCTCAGCAAAATCATCATTGAGGAAGGAGTGGATTTATTTTGCAGCCAGCAGCCCAGAGAGTGGGGGATGGGAGAGTAGCTGCCAAAACTGAGACAGTCAGTGAGGGAGCCAGGAAAATCAGCAGACCAGTGTGACTGTGCTGCTGTAACACGGTGAGGGTCACAGCCTGGGTGTGTGAGTGACCACCATGTGGGGTGTGTGATGGTCATTGTACTGATGAGGAGAGCCTGAGGATGTGGTGAGGAACAGCTGGGAGGACTGAAAAGACCTGAGTAGTGAGTACTGTACATTACTGAGACTGAGAGCCAGCAGGAACCAAGTCAGGTAAGAAAAAGGAAACAAGGAAGCTGAAGACACAAGGCTGTTACCAGCCATTTGGCCAGTGAGACCAGGAGTGATATTTGTATCCCAGCACAAATTGAAGTGGGCTGGACCCTGCTTTGCCTGTGCCACACTCTGCCCCTGGAAGTGAGGTGACCGTGGGGGGTGGCTATCTGAGTGGAGAACAAGAGAACAGTGTGGAAAAAAATTGGGGCATGGAAAAATAGCTAGAACAACACCAAATATTAAACTAAGCTAACAAGGTGGTTGGTGGTGTGCAGTGTACAATAAGGGTTAGGGGCAGCACTGAGTGTTAATGGAGGAAGGTCACAGAGTATGATTTACCAGCAAAGTCAGTGCTATTTAGAAAAGGGTGAAATATTAGGCAGGTCATAAGCTTTGCAAAAGGCTGATCATGCAGCAGAAAAAAAAACACTGCAGGGATATAACAATAGGATCACCCTCACAGTGTACAGACTTAGGCTGTTAGAGGACAGAGAGGATGGGCCCAATTCCAAAACAGCCCTTAGATCACCACAAGTTGTGGCAATCTGGGGCTGCAGCACACTATGGTTGTGTCAGGGACCCTGTGCCCAATTCTCTAAAATCAGAGGTCCCTGCACCAAAAACCTGGAAGTCGCAAATGGTGTATGTCACAAGATATAGTTTGTATAACCCATTGGGAAAACTTTGTAGATAAATTGCCTCTGTATAGTTGGGATGGTCTACATCTTAGTCGATGGGGCAGTGCCATACTGGGGAAATCTTTTCTGAAGATAATAACAAACTATTTAAACTAAAGTCAAAGGGGGAGAAAGTGGTACTTCCCCTATCTCTTAAAAAGCCAGCAAGCCAGTCCCAACAAGGATTTAAATTTATGTCACTAAATGCTCTATCATTGAATATTACAAAATTGGCAGAGCTAGAGGCAAAAAGTAGACTACTAAATTTAGATATTATTGGGATAACGGAAACGTGGTGGGACACAAACTCTGTTAGGAACCAGCAAATTTCAGGTTACAAACTCTATCATAAAAACAGAATTAATAAAAAAGGGGGGGTGGGGCTTTAAGTTAGAGAGGACATTGCAGCCTATGAATTACAGTCAATATCAAATATAGAAAGTATATGGGTTACTATCCAGATTCAAGGCCACCCTCAAATTACAGTGGGAATTTGCTATAATCCTCCTTCATCTGATCTTATTTACAAAGAGGCATTATTAAAGGATATTGAAACATTCTCATACTATAAAGAGGTGGTAATTATGGGAGACTTTAATATGCCCCATATTAATTGGGCCACAAATTCTAGTAAAAATAAGCAGGATGTTGAATGTCTGAATATGCTAACTTAGAATGGACTATCCCAACTAGTTACTTATCCCACTAGAGGAGGGAATGTCCTTGATCTCCTCATCTCCAATATAATTCATAAACTCACCAAGATTACAATATCAGATGCCTTAGGAAATAGTGATCACCATTCCATTATGTTTGAATTAAAGGGCAAACATAATAGATTAATTAAAAAAAAACTGTTTATAGGAATTATGACAGTGCCAACTTTGGAGCGATCATTGACAAACTAAATATTATTAAATGGTCACATCTTTTCTCTGGTCTCTTGGTAGATGAGGCCTGGATAAAACTAAAGGACACAATTTTTGCACTAGAAAAGAGATATGTACCAGTGAAAAGTAAATACAACAAAAAAGGCAGAATCCCAAATTGGTTAAACAAATCCATTATAACTCAGATAAAGAGAAAAAAAAAGTTATTCAAAAAATTGAAATCTGGTAAAAGATTAGACAATACTTACAGTAAATATAAAAAGACCCTACAAAATTTTAAACATATGATCAAAAAGGCTAAAATGAAACTTGAATTCAAATTAGCCCATAACAAATATGGCTATAGAGCATTATTCTCATACCTAAACAATAAAAAGGGGAATTCAAGAAAGATAGGGCCTCTAACATTTAAATAATAAAATAATTCACTTGGATACTGAAATAGCAAATCACTTTAATTCTTATTTTTGCTCTATCTTTTCCAATAAAGATCATTACATACCTAGTAGGGATATGAATGTAAGTCAAAACTCCATAAGTAACTATAACATTACGGTTGGAGATATTATCCATCTTCTTAAATCTTTAAAGAAGGTTACCAGCCCGGGACCTGATCAAATTAGTCCTAGATTTATTATAGCCACTGCAGAAGCAATTTCTATCCCTTTAACAATTATATTTAATAAATCTTTACACTCAGCTGAAGTTCCAGCAGATTGGCTATCAGCATCAGTGACCCCAATACATAAAAAGGGTAGTAGATCCTTTGTTCAAAATTACCGGTCCATTAGTCTTACTTCTATTATCTGTAAAACTATGGAGAAAATAATAAAAACATACTTAGTGAAAGAAATGGAAGAATTGAACGTAGCAGACATCACTCAACATGGTTTTAAAGTTGGCCACTCCAGTACAACTAATTTATAGTGTATGGTGGAACGTCGTTCTCCACCGAAATCCATCGTTTTCGAAACCTTGTAGTCACACACTAGTGACGTTCGCAGTGCAACAGAATGATGTTTTCTACTGTACTGCGAACATCACACTGTGTCCTCGAGCAGCATTTGACAGTTAGGGCTCACTCCACAGACAGGACACATGGCGAAAGCAGCAATGTCGGCAGCAGTACTAATGTTTAGCGTTAAAATGTTCACAATGTAAAGTTCTTAAGCAGTTAAAATGTCAAAGCGTGAAACGTTCAAAATGTAAAGTTCTTTTCCTTCTTGTAACTGATTTTTTTCCCAAAAATGGCGTTCCACCATACACTATAAAGAAAAAGTAGCAGGGGAACAGTTGACAACAGAGCATCTTTCACCTGCGTTGGCACTATGATGACGGATTACCTCTAAGCCGCGCTCTCGAGGTAATCAATCCGTCGTCATAGTGCCAACTCGGTGAAAGAATAGCCCTGTTGTCAACTGTTCCCCATGCACTATCCTATATGTTGTCTTTCTACAACAATATTAGCATGGGTTTAGAAAATAAACAAAACATGGATGTCATACTATTGGATTTCAGCAAAACATTTGATAAAGTGCCACATGGTATTCTAATTAGAAAACTAGAATTATTGGGATTTTCTGAAGGGTTAGTACATTGGATAAATGCATGGCTGACAAATAGAACTCAAAGGGTCTCTATAAATGGCTGTGTTTCAAAATTGGCCATAGTTTCTAGTGGGGTACCACAGGGATCAGTACTTGGCCCTATACTGTTCAATACTTACATCAGTGACATGGGAATAAGTAACAAAAATTGGCTATGTAAATTTGCCGACGATTCCAAACTTGGGGGTGTGGTGGATAATGATTATGATTATAATTCACTTAAGCAAAATTTATTAAAAATTGAGAATTGGGCAACTAAAAATAAAATGGAATTTAACTCGGACAAATGTGTGGTTTTGCATTATGGTGCCCAGAATTCAAAACGCAGTTACTATATAAATAATACTTTGATTAAATCAACAAACAAAGAAAGAGACCTAGGTATCCTGGTAAATTCTACACTAACTTTCTCAGATCATTGTTTAAAAATAGCCAATACCACAAACAGCCTACTTAGGCAAATTCAGCATTCCTTTGTTACTAAAAGTGAACAGTGCTTGATACCTCTCTATACGGCATGTATCTGCCCCTTGATCGACTATGGGTCTCCTTTTTGGAACCCCCATCTGAAAGGTGACATAAAGCAGCTAGAGAAGATTCAGCAACAAGCTACAAGGATGGTTCCAAGACTTTCAACAAGTTCTTATTTAGAAAGATTAAAAATGACGGGATTGCATACTCTGCAAAATAGAAGAATAAGGGGAGATCAAATATTAATTTATAAATTAATTCAAAACACTGAACTTATGAACAAGTGTGGCCTTCAGTTTACAAATTGACGTATTGGGCCAAGAAGCCATAATAAACAACTTTTTGTCCCATATGCACGAACTAATTTTAGAAAGTACTTCTTCTTGGTTAGGGCACCTAGACTCTGGAGTCAACTACCCCAATCATTGATAGATTCAAACAGTGTTGATTGTTTTAGAATAGGACTTGATAACTGGTTAACCAGAATATCCTTGTCTTAAATGTGCCCACACAGTGTGGGGGAAAATCTAGATGGGCTTTGGCCTTCTTTTTTCCATTATAAACCTAGTAAACTTAGTAAGTCACCGCACTGGCAGGCTACCGCCAAACAATAGGTGCACGTGTAGGACTTGCCGCAGAGATCTGGACCCTCCCCCCACCGGTGCAACAAAACAACCAATGACAGGAGGGGTCCTGGGGCAGAAGAGGCACAGGGGATGTCATGATGTGGTGTTGGGGAGTGAGGGTATGCTGGGGGGTGATCGGCACCCAGTAGGGTGCCATTCTTATAACCAGTATGTTAATGGTATATGTTTGATATGACAACAGCACCCCTGTTGTGTGCCCAATCACTCCCCAGCATACCCATTCACTCCCCAACACCCCCTATGGCATCCCCTGTCCCTTCTGCCCCTGGATCCCACATACAGAGCCCCCCCCAATCATTTCTCCATCTTGTGGGGCAGTGGCACAGGAGACTTAGATCAGCTCCTAGCCAGTATAACTCTAACCCCTTTGTGCACCCATGTCGGGGCTTCCTGACTCCCAGAAAAGGGGATGTTGCAACCCCGCCATGGTGCAAGCCCCCTTGCAACCTGGCGTACTCTGATGTAAGTTGCAAGGGTAGTGCAGTGCCCATCTGCCGCAATGGCTTCCCATTCCAATGCAGACTGCATTTCAGAATTGTGATTGCCACAAGTTATGATGCAAAGTGCATATTGCGTCATTTATGTTTGATGCAAGCACCTTGCGTCAGTCTAGTTACTTTCGGAATCAGGCCCGATGTGTCTCCGTTGTGCTGTGAAGAACATCAAACATACAAACACTGTTTAATTTAGTGCATCTTTTAGTCAGTTTGTGTATAGTGTTTTCCTAGGTATGACTGGAAATGAGATGGGTTTAAAAGGTTTTTTTCCCTGTATCACAGCTAATATAAAGTTACACTGTGCTTGCTCCCTGGACTCTGCTTGGTTTCAAAAAGGGGTTTATTATGGATATATTTATAGTTACTGACCACTCTCAGTGCTGGCAGCTGTGACTGCAAGTGGAATGAGCTAAGGATGGGGGCACTCATAATGTTGCTGACAGTATGAGGTAACGTAGGTACATTTAGCATCACACAAGGGTAGGCCACCACTGTTGTCAAAAATTATCCTTATCTGACATTTTTAAAAGCAACATATTCTTGCTGACAGCATGGCAGCTATGTACAGCAGCCTACAGAGTAGACCATCAGTCCAGGCTTCAAACAAGTACAATACAAGAAACATATTTTTCCTGGCAGAATGCCAAGTGTGATAAAGCATGGCAAAAGGGAGCTTATAGTTGGAGTGTTTTATTTTTCCACCACTTTTCCAGCTGATGTCTGTAATGAGACTAATTGACTGGCAATCATACTTGACATATTACACAACTCTCATCAGAAACAATGAGCATCTGTTAGATTACTTAAACATATGATTGTCTGTAAATAGTTCATTTTTATACTCAAAAGAAATTGTAAGCCACTTCAAGTGAAAATAATTGCTGTTGCTGCCATAGCACCCAACATGGCTAAAACATGAAAATGTGAGCAAAGTAGATAATTTATTGCTTTCATATCATTCCTTATAGTAAGTATTGCTTTATATTTTGTTATGATACATAATATTCTATATTTGAAAAATCATGTGCTTTGTCAGCTGTAATGTGGAACTGCTCCACATATTCTTTTCTTGCACAGCAAAAAAAAAAAAGAGAAAAAGGTAGCCTAGTCAGTGTCACTAGTCTGAACCTCAAGTAACTTTAAAAAAAATCGCTGATATGGCCAGTTGGATACACAAAATCAGCAGTCAACATGGGGGGGGGATTGTTTAACCAGGAAAGTCACACTAAGCCAGAGCTTGTTTCCAGGTGTGACCTGGGAGCACAAGAAAGTTAAGTGACTTGCTCAGGGTCACACAGTATGCAGGTGGGGGCTGATGGGATTCAAATCCAGGCCTCCAGGCTTACAGCTCAGTGCCCTTAATCACTACACCATACTGCCTTCTACACAGTAACCATTAAAAATGTGTACTCAGAGAAAATAAAAGTGTAACACTGACATTGGGAGCTAAAAGAAGACTGCCCCATCTCCAACCTCAGTTTACAGATTGTGTTTACTGGTATTTATTTATTGGTACGTTTTGACTAGGAAAGGCACAACAAGCTATAGCTTGATTCCAGCTGCATCCTGGGGGTGGGTGTTATTGACAGGGGGAGTGTTGGCCATGATGCCAGGGAAACTCCTCTGTGCTTTGTTGATAAGTGCCATGGGATCTTTTACTTCAAACTGGACAGTGACCAGAGATGGGCAGAAGGGACCTTGTTTTAACAACGCATCCAAAAGATGGCACTTTAACAGTGCAGCACCCCCCCCCCCCCATACTGTACTACAGGGTCAGTTATGGGTATTACCCCAGGTGCCTGCTGTGGTTCAAGGACCCACACCCATCTGATCTTCCAGCCCCACGGGGGGGGGTACTACCTACTGAGCCACTGACACTGAGAGATACACTCAAAATGAGAAAAGTGAGGCAAGGCAATACAACTTTTATTTGTTCGGTGACCTTTTCATTAGACTGAAAGAGCCTTACAATAATAAAACAATCTATTTTTTTTTTTTTTTTTGCAGTTCTTTATCTTTGGCATAATATATGTGCAGGTCATTAAGGAAGATAGAGAATAGGAAGGACACTATGCTGGGGACCCCGGCTTGGATAGGAATTGGAGGTTACAGGGCACTACCAACCTGTAGTGACTGCAGGCAGCGAGAGAGGTAAGAATGGAACCAGTCAACAGCAGAAGCTGAGAGGCCAGCAGCACTTGGCTTATCCAGAAGGAGAGGGTGGGATGCTGAGTCAAATGCCTTGGCCATATCAATGAAAATAGCAGTTATGATGTGCCCCTGAGCCATCCCTGAGATGATGGAATCAGTTACACGCAGCAGGGAAGAGATGATGGAGCAATGCTTCTGGAAGCCAGACTTGAACTGGGATAGGAAATTGGTGGAGAATATAAAATTGGAGAATCTAGTGTAGAAAAGCTTTTGCAGTTTAGCAAGGGAAGAGAGAAGGGAGTCTGACTGGAAGTTACCCAGGAAGGAAGACCCCCCCTTTGTGCAGTGAACTTTGGCCAACTTCCAGGACTGAGAGACAGCACTGAGGAAGAGGTTGAGTTGGTGAGTCAGTGGATGTGCTGTGGCAGCTGTAGAGATTTAGAGTAGTTCACACTCCAGTCTGTAAGGACTGGATTTATGCAGCTAGAGGGACTAAAGGGCACTAAGGGTTTCCTGGGTAGTAGTAATGGGGAAAGAAAAAAACAGTGTAAGGGAGATGAGGGGGAATGTGAGGAAGAGCAGAGGAGGCTGGAGGGTGAGTGGAAAGGAGAGTACAAGTGATAAAGAACTCATTGAAATGAGCAGCAACAGAGGAGGGGTCAGACACTGGCGAACCATTTACAAGAAGGACTGGAGGGGTTTACTTAGCAGAAGCATCACAAAGGGAATGAATTACCATCCAGAACTTTGACAGGGTGTTAAGGTTGTTCTGAAGGTTGTCCTTAAAATACTGCAATTTTGCAGCCCAAGCAACTTTAATGCAGGAGTTCCAGGTCAGGAAAGGAGTGAGATAGTTTGAAACACACCCAGGTGAGGTCACGGGATTTGCACTAGTCAAGGATTTCAGGGATAATCCAGGGGTGATGGTGATTTTTGACCCTGGATTTTCTGAGCAGGGCCTGCTTGTTCCATACAGACGAGAATATGGAATAAAACAGGGAGAGGGAATGTTGATATTCATGGCGGAGGGTATAGCTGTCCAATCTGTAGTATCATCTTGATTTAACTATGTGAATTAAAAGGAGGTTTGGGTCTGTTAGGAAGTTACATCTTTTTTTTAATTTTTTTTATTTATTGTTTATGCCCTCTATTCTCTGGGCCAGTCCTCTGGCTAGGAGCCACCAGGCTACCCTCAGTCCCTGCCTGACCCACCGGAGCCTGCCCCCACAGAGCCTTGGTTCACCCTTTGAGCAAGGGTAAGGGGTGGCCGGCTACACCCCTGGTCACACACCTCATCAGGTAGCTTGCAGCAGTGGAGAGGACAGCCCCAGATTTATTGTGGTTCTGCCTTAAGCCAGCACCACAGTCAAGCTTTTTTTTGTTGCCAGTACCAGTGATCCCTTGGCAACATTGACACACATGGGGAGACTAGTGTGTCTAGCAGACGCAGAGCATGGGTCCCCCAGCTGTCATCACTCCCATTAAGTTGGCGTTCTCAGCTGCACTGCCATCTGTGATCACCCAGGAAGCAGTATTGCAGCGGGAATGGCAGTCCTCCCTCACTGAAGAAGGAGAGTGGTCCATGGGATGCTCAATCCTTCTTCCCCTGGCCAGCCCTCCAACAGCCCAGGCTTGTTCCCAAACCCAGTCTGCCGGCATTGTGAGTGCCAGCCCAGGAAGTTGCATCTTCTCAAATGGGCACATCTGTGCAAAGTACCTATAAGGGACTAAGCAACCGTATCCTTCTCCCTTGATTTTATTTGTTATGCAGAAAAACAGAACTAAAAGAAAATTCTGAAATTCCATTCCAGTACGTAGAGAGAGTGAGAGAGAGAGCAAGCTTTGGGTTAGGTATTTGCACAACATCACAGAACTCTAATGGAACATGGCAGTGGCAACTTGAAACTTTAAAATGTATATACCGCGTCATATTTCTCCCAGGTTGTGCCTGAAATTATATCTCCATATATCTAATGCATTTACCCAGTTAACAATAACTAACTAATTAAATAAATATTGGTAGATGCTCACCGATGACTTTTCAGGACCATTGAAATCTAGCCTTGCTACACAATAAGACATTGTGGGAAAGGGTTGTGGACTTCTTGTGAAACAAATGGAACACACCTATCGTATCTTATACTAAGCAGGTCTCTGTGGATTGGAGATGCATGTTGCACAGAACTTGGATATCTTTCACGTTCTGTATTAAGATGAAACTCTCCAGTGCCAATCACTTTTACTTTAAGTAAGTGTCGGAAAAAACAAAACTGTAAATGAGATTTGAGGTTCATTTATTTTTCTTGTGACTGTGTTGTTAGCAATTTTGGTTGGCACATCCTGATAAGTCCTTGCTAGCTGACAGAGATGCAAGGCTAGGGGACTGCTGGCTCAGTGCAGTACTGTAAATCCCAAAACAATACTGAACAGGAAAGGGATTCAGCACTTAGACTTGTTAAATAACTACACAGCATCATTAACTGTGTGCAACACTTATTTCCTTTTATGTTAACAGCTAAACAAGTACAAATGTGCAAAAAGAACTCACAAAGGCTCAGGAAGTCCACTCAAGAGGACCCACTGAAGCCCCAGCATTTCACACCTGACACTCCAGGTGCTCTGTCAAGGTGTGTGGTCCTCTACTGTCTAGCCCGTATATAGCAGTCATGGTAAAGACACAATATTATATAATATTCTTTGTAAAAAAAAAAGACGTCATTAATTTACCAGTTAGGATAACTGAACACCACTAAAGTAGAGAAATGTAGCATTAAGGTTTCCAGCCCTAACTCCCCACCCCTACCCCCAAGCACAAAAGGAAAAAAACATTAAGGTTTTGGGTCTCTGGAGTCTCTTGACAAATAAATGGCACACATAGTCTACTGTAGGATCTGCATGAAGAAAACTACAACAAATTGTGTTGGCATCATGTGACTCACTTCTCTACCATTGAAGAATGTATCACTTTGAAGCAGTGGCTTGGAGTTGCATCTTGTGCTTTGGATTGGAGGTTACAGGCTGGGGGGTAGGGTGAGCATTAGGGTTGACAACCCCAAGGAAGACTCCACCACTGATTCATCAAGACTCTGGAGACACAAAACCCTATATGTTTTTTTCTTTTGCTGCTTGAGGGATAGGGGTAGGGAGTTAGGGCAGGAAACCCTAATGCCACATTTCTCTATTTTTGTGGCATTAAGTTACCCTAACTGGTGCATTAACAACAATTTTTACAAAGAATTGGGCTATTCCTGAATTCTGAATTGGGTCTTTGGGAGGGAGGAGAAGCTGGCACCCTTCTTCCTGGCCCTGGCGGGGGGGGGGGCAATCCGAGGGGGAACTACTGGGGATCGGCAAAGTATAAGAGCAGTGGAGCAAGAGAGAGTCCCTCTGTCAGGAGGGCTGAAGCCGCCTGCCCGGGCTCTGGAGGATAGAAACATAGACATAGAAACATAGACTTTGACGGCAGATAAGGACCGCTTGGCCCATCTAGTCTGCCCATTTCCCTACCTACAGGATAGGCCGTAGATCCTAGTTAACCAACAGCCTATTTCTTCCTACCCCCCACAAGAATTGCCTTATGTCTGTCCCATGCATTCTTGAATTCTCCCACAGTTTTAGACCCACCCCTCCTCAGGAAGGCTGTTCCATGCATCCACTACCCTCTCTGTGAAATACTACTTCCTCACATTGCCCCTGAACCGCCCTCCTTCTATCTTTAAATTGTGTCCCTTGTGCTTGAAGTCTCTTTTTCTGAAAGATGCTACCCTCTTGGACTTTGTTGATTCCACTGGGGTACTTAAAAGTTTCTATCATGTCCCCCTCTCCTTCTTTCCTCAAGGGTATACATATTAAGCTCCTTTAGTCTCTCCTCATCGGCTTCTCTTGCAGACCCTGCACCATTTTAGTTGCCCTCCTCTGGACTACCTCTATCCTGTCTATGTCCTTGCGGAGATGGGGTCTCCAGAACTGGACACAGTACTCCAGATGGGGTCTCACCAACTGTCTGTACAGAGGGATAACAACTTCCTGTTTTCTGCTGCTGATGCCTCTCCCTATACATCCCAGTATACCCCAGCCCTCCTACTGCCTTCTCACATTGCTTGCTAACCTAAGGTCATCTGATATGATTACCCCAGGTCCCTTTCCTTTTGTTGTTGTTACTACCTCCCCACCCATTGTGTATTCTTCCCTGGGTTCTTGTTTCCCAGGTGCATTATTTGACTTCTTTGCATTGAATCCTAGCTGCCATACTTCTGACCATTCCTCCAACCTTGCCAAGTCCCTTTTCATCCTTTCCACGCCTCCTGTGTATCCACCCTGTTGCAGATCTTTGTGTCATCTGCAAAGGCATACTTTTCCTTCAGTCCCTCTGCAATGTCACTGATGAAGACATTAAAAAGGACTGGACCCAATACTGAACCCTACGGTACCCCACTAGTAACCTCTCTTTCTTCAGAGTGGACTCCATTTACAATTACCTTCTGTCCTGTTGTGCAGCCAATGTTTTACCCAGGCTACCACCCTGGGACCCACTCCCAGGCTGGTTAATTTGACTATTAATCTTTTGTGTGGGACTGTGTCAAATGCCTTGCTAAAGTCTAGGTAGGCCATGTCCACAGCCCCTCCCTGGTCTACTACTTTGGCCACCCAGTCAAAATCTATTAGACTCGTCTGACATGACCTTCCGCTGTGAATCCATGCTGCCTTGGGTCCTGTGCTCCCACTGCCCTCTAGGTACTCAACTATTTCTTTCCTTCAGAGTGACTCCATCATTTCCCTTCCACAGAGGTCAGACTGACAGGTCTGTAGTTTTCTGCCTCTGTCTTGGTCCCACTTTTGTGAAGGGGAATCACATGCGCCTTCCTCCAGTCCTCGGGTACCACACCATCCTCCCATGATTTATTAAAAAGAGCAGCCAGTGGTTTCACTGGTTCCTCCATAATTCTTTTAGAATTCTGGGGTGAATTCCATCAGGACCCATTGCTTTGTCCACCTTCAGTTTTAGGAGTTCTTGCAGAACCCTTTCTTTTGTGAAAGGACTGGGATTGACCCCCCTATCAAGAGTGCTTCTGTTAATTGGATTAGGCACTTCTCCTCCTCTTTTGTGAATACTGAGCAGAAATATTCGTTCAGTATCCCTGCTTTTTCACTGTCCCCCTCTGCCCACCCACCGTTCATTCTATTCAGCCTTGCTATCCCTCCCTTTGTCTTTCTACACTCGCTGATGTACCTATAAAAGGTTTTATCCCCCTTCTTAACTGAGTTGGCTATCTTTTCCTCAGTTTGGGCCTTTGCTATTCTGACTTCCCTCCCTGCTTCCTTCTGCCTTAACTGGTACAGCTCTCTGTCCTGCTCCTTCTGTGTTTCCTTATACTTCCGGAATGCTATCTTTTTCTTCCTGACTTTCACAGCCACTCTTTTGAGAACCATAGTGGCTTTTCTTTCGTTTTGATTTGTTTATTTGCTTCACACAAAGGCTTGTTGCCTCTGTGATGGCAGTTTGATGATTCCCCATTGTTGCTCCACACCTCCTTCTAGCCTGTTTGCTAGTGCTTTTCTGAGGCACTCTCCATCTTGCCAAAGTCAGCCTCCTCCTAAAGTCCAGTACCCTCCTTTTGTATGGCTTGACTTGTAGTTGGAGTTTAACGGAACTACACTGTTTGATGGTCACTTGTCCCAGATGGCAACCCACTTCTAGATCTGAGATCCTCTCACTGCCCCGCTTGAGAGCACGAGGTCTAAGATTGCTCCCTCACGAGTAGGTTCTGAAACTAGCTGTCTAATGCCTGCCACCTGTAGGGCATCAAGAATGGCCCTGCTCTTGGATGTGGCTGCAGCAAATGTGCTCCAGTTAACATCTGGCATATTCAGGTCTCCCATCAATAGTATCTCCCCTTTCTCTGCCATTCTAAGAATGCCTTCTATCACATAATAAGGATAAGACCTCTATGGAGAAAAAAGAATGTCCTTTCTTCTTGAGATCATGGAATCATATCCTCTTTCATGCTGCTCCCTTCGTGACCTGTGTGAACAGATACATACGTGCATGGGCACCAGACCATGCATCAAGGGATGACTCCATCCATCTACGGAAGTGCATGGCCCTGCTGACCCTGCCCTTCTATGCAGCATTAGTTGTAAAAAATTACCTGAGTTATGAACGTTCATAGGGAAATTTTAATGTACCTACATAACTCTAGCATTGTATGTGAAACTCTGTATTTATAATGTATATTTTGAAAAATGTTATGAGTATATGCTATGTTTATATTATGTCAAGCAATTGTTTGATAATGCCTAGCTCCTGTTCTGGCAATATTCTACTATATGCTGACGATGCCGTGATCTATGCAGCTCACAAAAATCTCACCTCCCTCCAAGACTCCCTCCAGCACTCTTTCAATGATGCTGAGAATTGGTTTAAGAAGAGCAGATTAGTAATTAACCTCAAAAAAACTAAGGCAATGCTTTTCACCCACCACCAGAACAAAGCCAGCAAAAGTCCCCTCCAAATCTTCCCCAGCACTTATCAACCACTCAAATAAGTTTACTTGTACAAATACCTTGGAATCACATTTGACTCGGCCCTCACCTTTCATGCCCACATTACTGCCCTTGCTTCCACCGCAAATGCGCGCCTTGGCATCCTCTACAGGCACAAGGACTGCCTCCCACCTGATGCCCTCAGGCTTGTCATCATGTCCACAGTAATGTCCCTTATTGATTACGGCCTCCCAGTATATGGTGCTGCTGACTCCACTGCCCTCAGCAAGATTAGACTTACACTAAATAAGGCTTGCAGACTACTGACCAGTGCCCCTAGACTCACCCACACCTGTCAACTCTATGACATGGCCAAACTCCTAAACCTCGAGGAACGCATCCGTTATCAAACCAGCCTGCTAACCAAGAAGATTCTGCTTGGGCTCTCCCCCCTGGGGTGTCTGCCTCCATCCAATTTACACCCCCCAGAGCCACCACCCAAACTTCAGACAAGGTCACCCTACTAGTCCCCAGAACTAGGACCACCCGGGCTCAGAGGCTTTTCAGCTACAGAGCCCCTACCTGGTTCAACTCACTCCCTGCAGTCATTTCCAACACTGCCAAAATTGCCCCCTTCAAAGCTGCCTTACAAGACCTGCTGTTCAACACCCACTGCTGACCTGTCACTAAAAGATAATCTGCTGCTTTTCTGGCACTATTGACATGGCTCACTGGGCTGAACACCCACCCACCCCACTCCCTCCCGGCCCTCTCTCCTCTGCAGTACCTGCTGGTACTACTTGAAATGTTTATTAATTACACATGTGTTCAAGCAATTGTATGTAATACTATGTATTTTTGTTTGTGCAACCTATGTAAAACCATGTGATTCTGTATGACTGTATTCTGTAATTATGTAAAAAATCTGTTATTCTGTATTGACTGTACCCTCTAAATTATGTTAACCATGTGTGTCCTCTCTGTGATGAGGTACCTTCATAAATGAGCCGCTGGCTCAAAGGTTGTGAATCTGATTATACAATAAATAAATAAAAAAATAAATTGTATTGTAACTGCCATGGGTCACTGTTTCAAGTGAGTTCGCTCAATGATCTAACCCATTTAATAAAATTAAATGAAAATGAAATACTGTGTTGTTTGAATATATATATATATATATATATATTGACAGCAAATTTTCAACAGAGCCTTGATACAAACCCACCTCAAGAATCTGGTAGGGAAAAATGTTAAAATCTTGGCTGAAACATCATTCTGTGGCAGGGGTACAAAAACACATTTCAGCCAGGTTTTGAAAAAAATGACAGTTGTCATGCTCATGAGGTGATGTAAAAAAATGGCTATGCTGAAAATTTGGGATCAAAATATTTAACATTACCAGTTATGAGTGTGCATTGCAAAATTTCAAAATAAGTACATAACTTTGTTGTTTTGTAATATTTTTAACCCAGATTTTCAACATAGCCTTGTTATGACCCCTCCTCATTAACAGGGATGGAGTAAATTTTCAAAACCCACCTGAAAGGTGATTTTGCGCAGTGACAATGTCAACACCAAAATTGTGACCATGTGTTGCAAAATTTCAACACACACTCATAACTCTGAAATTTTAAAATATTGTATTTTGAACCCACATTTTCAACATAGCCTTCTTATGACCCCACCTCATGAACAAGGGTGGTGAAAGTTTTCAAATCCTGCCAGAAAGGTGATTTCACCAAGCAACCACGAAAATGCCTTTTAGAATTGGAGTGCATAATTCCGCCACCGCTGGTCATGATATGGGGTCCTAAAAAGTCTGCATTGACAATTTGGGCTCAAAATATGCAAAAAATAACAAACGTATGCATCACAGTTGAAAAACCATTGAAATACATTAAACCACACTTACCTTACTTTCTCATATTGCAGTCGCTGGTTCCAGCAGCGAGATGTGTCTTCAACCGGTAAGCGGATCTATGCCATGGGATATGTTCATGTGAGTAATGACGTGTGGTAGATGTGTGGGTTGGTGGGTGCTGAGTAGGAGGTTGGGGTGGGGAGGTCATATCGCAAGGGATCATTTTCTTTTTTTGTGGGTTTTAAAAAAAATCTCTGAGGGATGGTTTCCTTTATTTCAGGTAACTAAAGTCTAACACTGGGATTGGGCACCTCAGTGTCAGAGCACTGTACAGAAATGAGGACAGGTGACCTGGAGGGGAGCGGGATCCAGAGAAGTGATACCGGGGTGGGCATCCCAGTTCACTTACATATATTTATAAAAAAAAAATTCATATTAAGATTGAGAAGAGTGAGCAGGACACCTGGAGGGGAGGGGGAAGCAGGAAGCAGTACCAGGGGTGGGCAACCCGGTCTGCTTAATAAAAGAAACAAATAAGTAGATAGATAGATAGATAGATAGATAGATAGATAGATAGATAGATAGACAGGTGGAGACAGAACAGAGGATTGGCAGCTCACTCCTCTCACTGCAGCCCGCAGCAGGACTCCAGGTGCGGCTGCAGAACTCAACAAAGTCCTGCTATTCTCATACAAAGAACATGGACGAACAGCTCCTAAGCTGGGTAACCTGGATTTTGGGGTGCCCAGTAAAGGTATTTCTGGCAAATGCTTTTAGAAAATAAACACCAGGATCTAGCTAAACAGGTGCCATTTAGCTAGGTTCAGGTGTTTGTTTTTAAATTACACCATTTTATGTATTATCCATGTTTTTTCATTTAGAGGGGAAAAGGAACAAGATGACAGCTCTCATGGCAAAAAAAATTGTTTTGTGCTGCGAGAAGCAAGTGGAAAAAACCAAAAACAATCCTGTGACACAGAATTTTTTGTGTATCAGAACGTTATCTCAAGAACCCTGCTGAGCATGCTCACAACAGAAAAACACAAAACTTCAAACCCTTATAACTCTGGCATCATTTAATATTTTTTCACAAAACCTTTCAAAGGCACTACCTTTGGACATTGTGCCTATATCCTGGAAGTCTGGGGAAAAAATTCCATTCTGTGTAGGCTGTAGGTGAGAGCAAAAAAAAATCCCATGTTAAGTGTAGGAAAAATAAATTAGTCATCTACAGAAAAATGACATATGCAAATTTCAGAAACCACACAAGCTGCTGTCACAAAACTTTCCACTGGTTTAGAACTTGCCTTCTAGACAACACATGTGAAATTTCAGCCGATTTCATCAAATGCTGCCAAAGCTAGCCAGTGGGATGAGGCGCTAGACACCTTAGTTCGTGTCACACCGGCAACCCGACTTTGGTAATGGACTCAGGTCATCAGGGAGCCAGCACGGGGAGGGGAGGGTGAGAGCAGGATTGAGCAGCTGAAAGGCAGCTCTCCTCTCTCGGGGTGGCTATCACCCACCCCACCATAGTCCCACTGCCACTGGGCGGAGGTCCAGTGGCCAGCGTTGGTGAGAGAGGGGGAGACAAGTTGCAGGAGGGCACCTTGGGGCATGGCATGCACATGCCTCCACATGCACATGCACGGCCATGGTATGGATTGGGTGAAAATGGGGAAAAACGGTTCAAAATATAATAGAAAAAAAGAACATTGCCAAAGTTATTAAGGTGCGAAGTTAGTGGTTTAACATTGATCTCCCTACTCAACCTTAACTATAGTGGCACTACAGTGCCCCTATTATAAAGTGCTATAGTGAGCACCACAATATGTGCAAACAACATAAATGTTAACAACACATGTATATCTGGTAACTCAATTCAAAGATATCTGGAGGCTCATGGACACTGGTGATTATTTCTTCTTTTGTAAAGCACAAAGAAGAATATATATATATACTGTAGCTTTAGTGCCTTTTATCTGCCTTCACTGGTTTATCTGTAAAATGTAAGCAGATACAATTAATTACAAATTACAGACAATTGTATAACAGCGGAACCAATTCTACCTGAGCATTATAACCTGGCCATGTTAAGGCCCCCCAACTGGCAAATCCAATAGCCCTCCCTAAGTGCATTTTTTTCTGTATGTCAGCACCCCTCAAACCCAATGGGGCTTTTTCAATCTCGATGAACATAGGGCTATGATCATTTTCTGCCCTCATCCTTTCCACATGAAGGGCCGGTGCAGACCTGTTATTCCTATTTGCCATGATATGCTCCCCTACCCATTCTTCATTTTTTTTTTGTCCACCCCACATAGAAAGAACCACATGGACACATGGACAGATAAATAACACTGGTTGTATCACATGCTATCAAATATTTTATTTGATTCATTTCCCCAATTTTCTGATTGAGGAATGAATTGCATGTGACCACAACCAGACAGTGTTGCACCTGCCACACTTTTTTGTGCCAGGTGGTGGGGGGGGCATTCAGGAGAATATAGGGCTCATTGGTTTGACACTATGAACCAAACAGTCCCTCAGAATTCTAGCTGGTAAACCAACCTTGGTGGATTCCACACACATTCCTTAACTTTAGTTCTACTTTTAACATGTCTCAATTTTTTAGAATGAGGTTCTCTACCACCTTAGCATCCATAGAATATGTGGTGACAGAATTCAGTCTACTGGGAACTTACTCTGTTCTGATTTTAGGTACCAAGATTTGTTCCCTAGACATTACATCCACATTTCTTCTGGCTTGACTTACAGTTCCCATACCACACACCCTTCCTATATTCACTTTTCCATAATATATGCTCCTGTAAAATTCTTCTGTACTGCAATTTTGTTTTACTCTCATTAGCTGTCCCATAGAGATAATGTTTATAGTGTGGCGGGGGTGGCAATTATCAGCTGCCAGGAGGGTATTATAATCTGTGGACTCTCTGTAAAGTGTGGTGCTAATATTGTCATCTGTTTCTTTCCTTATCTTGAGATCCAAGAAAGAAATGCCCTCTTTGCTCCACATGATTGCAAACTTAAAATCAGGTTCCATGTGCTTCAAATATTTTTTGAAATCCAACAACTCATCAACCAAACCCCAACCACACCAAAAAAAATCATCAATATATTGCTTCCAAAGCTCAGTCTTGTAGAGATAGGGATTGTTCTCTGAATATACATTGTTATATTCCAGGACTCCAATACCTGAAGACCTAGGTGATTTCAGCTCTGTCCCCTGGGATATTTAAATCACCAATAATCCAAGCCTGTTGTTGAGTATCATCCAAAAGATCCTCTCCTGGAACATCTTAAACCCTCGACGATGTCTGAGCCACAAGACACCAGGGCCCAGTGTGATGACTAGAGCTCCACCGAACTCCAGTCATCAGAGTGATGGTAGTGAAGAGGAAACAGATGAGGAGGTTACAATTACATCCAAACATCTATTTAAGGAACTGAACAAAATCAGCACCACAATGACCAAAATAGAATAAATGGTAAGTGACACTACCAGAGGACTAGCGGAGGTGAGCCAGCACACGATCGACCTGGAAGCCAGGCTAACAGATGCAGTGGCTGCAATCGATAAACAGGACTTGGCCATAAGACGTCTGTTGAAATGGAATCGGGAGCTGACTGAGAAACTTGATGACTTAGAGCTCTGATCCCACAGAGACAACCTAAGAATGTGCAGCCTTCCTGGGGACACAGAGCAAGGCCATATGGAGGACTTTCTGGAGCCATTTCTCAAGGAAATCCTGAAGCTCCCGGCTAACTTGGCGCTCAACATAGTGTGGGCACATTGGGCTTTGGCAAAACTTCATACGGACCCTAAAGTGGCTCCCCAATCCATTGTTTTGAAATTCTTGGACTACCAAAGAAACCAACTGGTCCTCCAAACTGCATGGGCAAAAAAAGAAGTGATCTTTGGGGACATGAACAACTCAGCTCAGTGCAGGAAGGTGACAGCTAATGCCAACAAGATGCTAGGGTGTATTGCAAGAGAAATCCCATCCAGAAATAGGGATGTAACTCTGCCACAGTACAGATCACTAGTTAGTCCACATTTGGAGTACTACGTGCAGTTCTGGCATCCCTTTCTGAAGAAGGATATCAGATTGCTGGAAGGGGTGCAGCGCAGGGCAACAAAGATGATCCAGGGGCTGGAGGGCAAAACCTATGAGGACAGGCTGACTGAGCTGAATACGTGCACCCTGAAGGAGAGGAGGGATCGGGGGGATATGATTGAGACCATCAAATATTTGATGGAGATTAACAAAATGAGCACAGAAGGGATATTTAAGCTGAGGAGAGGAAGGGACACCAGAGGGCATGGTCTTAGGTTGGAGGGTAGAAGATATCGGAGAGACATGAGGAGGCATTTTTTTACAGAGAGGGTGGTGGAGAAATGGAACACTACCCGAGGAGGTGGTCGGTTTTAAAAGGGCATGGGACAAGGTGTGATGGGGTAAAGGTGAGGGGGAGAGGAGGGTGGGGCAGCTGCAATGTAAGGGTGCTAGCTGCACATTTGAGCAGACTAATTTGATAGATCCCAAGGCCTGTTTCTGCTGGCAGATTCATATGTTTGTATGACATATGTCTTTATTTTGATCATGATTATAACCCCCTCACTCAGCAAAAAAAGAAGAGTGCTGCTAGAAATCAAAAAGGATCTCTCCACTAAAAACATGATGATGCATTTAATAGCATCTGTACAGTTATAACTCTTTCTTCCAGGTGGGCCAGCTTTCTTTAGGACACTAGCAGAAGTGAAATGAACACTCCTGGGATTGGGAGTCCTCATTAGTGCTCTGCTTTCCGCCCAAGCCTCTAACTTCAAGAACCTGACGGAAGAAGAAGCCTGGGCTATGGATACAAATCCGCAGAAGAAGTCTTCAGCAGCTCCATTTTCACCTCAAAGGCAATCCCTGAATGACTCAAATCTGAGACCAGTCTCTGACACCCAGCAGCATATTCAACATGGAGCTGAGAACTGATTTGATCCATCTATGAGGAAATCAGACAGCAAAAACATTGTTTATGGTGCAGCAAACAGCTGGCTAAAAGCACAGGGAAGAAGATGCCATCTTGTGAGTGACTCCAAATGATGTAGGGATACCATCCCTCTATATATATATCCTTTTTTTGCAGGACTGCATAATTAATGAATTATGCTATTTGTGGATAGGCTGGGTTGGGGTACCAAGTCAGGTTGTATCCATAGCATGAGTGGGGGAATTTTGGTGTGGGTCAGGGCTGCTCTTACAGGGCAATACATGACTGTTAATTTTTCCTCTGATCTTGTACCCCTTCTACAGCTACCTTGATTTGGATGCCATGACGATGGCCTCCTGAGGATGATAAGGAAGGAAAAGCCTGCAAGAAGTGGAACTGTATTTATGGAAGAGTGGACAAAGAGTGAGGGTTATTCAGTAGGTCTAGCCTCCTTCCCAGAATGCCATCTTCATGGTCGCACATCCCTGAGAGCTCTGAGCCTACCCTCCTGAATTTGATAGTGAAGCATGGACCGGGTGCAGGACCATGTCACCTTGTCTCCATGCACAGGTATTCAGGACCAGGTAAGACTTTTCCTCCCTATTGATACAAAAAGATGAGGGTTGTTACTCAGCTACAGCCTCAGGAGCAAGATGATATAGGTTTTAAAAGGGAAAAAGGAGCTGGCCCATCGGTGCAGCGATTGGATTTCCGCTTCTGACGGCAGCGACCCAGGTTCAGGAATGGACTTGGGTCATTAGAGGGCTCGCCGGGGGAGAAGGATGGAGCATCCACAGACAGCTTGTCTTCTCCAGAGGGAGGGTGGGGATATGAGCCAGGCACCTGCTGGCCCCTGGCGGAGGCCGGGAGCACAGCAGGACATCAGGGCTCTAATTGCTGGGGGAATGACAGATGTCAGCATTCACCTTGATGTCAAGGGCACGTCACTCTCCAGGGGAGAAAACCAGGAAACAGCTCCCTAGCTAAGCTGGACGACAGTCTCCAGCCCCCCACCCTCCCCCACAGCCACCAGGCTTCACAATCGACCCGCCTCAGTGACACCTGGAGCTGATTGCCACAGTGCGCTGGATGGCCCCCACTGGTGCCTTCCTCTCTCGGAGGAGGGGGACCCACCCAATGAAGGGATACACCAGGCTACCTCCAGAGGGTTGCAATATGAGGTAAGGATCAGCTTTGGAGATGGCGGGCAGACGGAAGGACCAAGAAGGCCTGAAGGACGGGCTGGCCAGGGAGAGCAGAGGAGCAAAAAAAAAAAAAGAGGGGAAAGGAGGGAGGAGGTGGGCACATAGTGGGTCAGAAATGCTCTAGGCCTAGGCTGTTCCAGTGAAAGTACCTCTATATATTAATTCCTTTGACTGGGGTCACAACCATTCCTGGGTCCCAGATAATTCAAAAAAGAGGTGGAAAGGGATGGGACAAGGGCTAACTTTATCAGAAGGAGCAGCCTGGGAACAGGAGGAGAAGAGTTGAGGAGGATTCTGGGAGGGGAGCGATAGGGAGCCAAACTGCAGAATTTATGATATAGTCCCAAGGAGGGGGGACTGAGAGAAGATGCAGGGGGCTGGGTAGCAAAGGTGAGAGAGAGAGGACCAGAAGAGCATTCTTAGTGACTGGTATTGGCCCCTACTGGAATCCTCCTCTCTCTCCAGAGAAACATTAAGGACAGAGTTGGAAATCCCCCCTTAGGGTCCATAATTAGCCCAGGGTGAGAAAGAGATGGGGACAACAAAGGTAGACCAACTTGCTCGGTGTGATCTACTACTCACAGAAACAATAGTACTTGACACCTGGGGATGTGAGATGGTGTTACGGGTGAAGGAATGAGAATTGTGAGCACTTGTCTTCCAGGTCTAGCTCAGGGTAATACTAAGTGCCAGAACCTGACTTGGAGCAGAAGGCAGGGTCTCTGGTCTGGGGCCTTCCCCACTCCCCTTGGGCAGTGAACAGGAGTGAATTATGATGGTCCCCCAGTCTGCTGTGGAGCAGGGGAGCTGAGAAGTCAGACTAACATAGGAGAGGTTGGCTGCCAGAGGGTGGGGGAGGAGGTAGGGGAGAAGAGGGGTTGGGCCATAGGGGATCAAGAGGGTGAGCACCACAAGAAGAGAAGTGGGGGGATACCAAGAAAGCATAAGGTCAAGAGAGGCAAGGGCCTCCACATAGAAGAAAGCCGGGCACAGTAGACAGATATTTGCTAGGGTGAGTGGCTGGATGTGGGGGAGAGGAGAGGAGATAAGTGGAGGATATTGAATTTCCAAGGATAGGGATGAAGACACCTGTGGGAGGTGGCCCCGGCCAGTGCACCGTCTTGCCTCTTCCCAGTTACAGTAATTCGGTAGGGGGGGGGATAGTTAGAAAAGCCAAGTAACAAAAACAATTTAGTAGGTTGAGAGGTGTTTGCTATTCCAAAGTTGCCACAATGCTACAGGAGGTAAGGGCAACTCGAAAGCACAAGAGTAGTGCAAGGCTCACGAGCAGGGAACCCCACCCTAGAGGTCCTCAGACACTGAGCAGGCCCAGAGGTGGAGATTTAACCTTGAAAGTGCACAATGTTTGTATATAGTTTTGGTTATACATTTACTGTTTATAAAATTCTGGACACTGTTTGCATGAGTGCTAGGGACTAACAGAGAGTGAGCCTTGATAGGGTAAGATGGCTGCAGATACAATAGTGACCTACAATGTGAGGGGACTAAACAGCCCGATCAAAAGGATGAGGGTCTTAAATGAACTTAAGAGAGGTAGGGGAGAGACAGCTTTCTAACAAGAAACCCACCTAATGACTCTGGAAAGCAAAAAAGCAAAAAACTAAAAAGGGCAAGGATGGGGCAGGCTTACTATGCTCCCTTTCCTGGAACACCCCCCATAGAAGGGGAGTTGTGACATTGGTCCATAAGGACTGTCTACTGGAAATCTCTGACTCTTAGCAGGACACAGAAGGGAGATATTTAATAATCAAGGGGAAATACAGATCGGTACACTATTAAACATTTACGCACCCAACCAAGATAAGAAAAATGCTCGATTTCTTAGAAAAGTAATATTAAAGGTGGCTCCCCCACCAGACAAGCTCTTTATTATTGGAGGAGACTTCAACGCATTCCTGGATCCTTCTCTGGATCGATCAGGATGCTCCAATAGTCACTGCCCTCAGGCAGCTAGAAGCCTAAACAAAATTGCCCAGGAGTTGGGCCTGACTGAAGTCTGGTGCCACCTGAATCCCCGTGTTAAAGATTATAACTACTGATCTGCCCCACACCAAACATGTTCTAGGATTAACCTCATGTTCATTTTCTCTGTCTGGCTACATAAAGTTGAGGAGGCACATGTTAGCCCCAGAATCCTTTCAGACCACAACATGGTGAGCCTGAGACTATGGGTTACTCCAAGAGTTGGCAACTGTAACTGAAGCCTGAATGTCTCCTTGCCTAGCCTAGAGGAGTTTAAAGGGCAGATTAAAGAATGCCTCAGGGAATATATTAGCTTGAACCCTTCACAAGATACCTCACACACAATGTGGTGGGATGGATTTAAGAGGGTAATCACAGGGAGAATAATTAGTTTTACATCTAGCCTCAAGAAAGCTAGCATGAGAGAGCAGGCCAAACTGGAAGAGAAAATCTTTGGACTTGAGGTGGAGCACAAAATTGTGCTTGACCCTGTAGTCCGGGCCTGACTAGCTGAGCAGAGGCAGAAACTGAGCAAATTACTTGATGAGAAAATCAAGGGACAATTGAGATACTCCAGACAGCGGTATTATGAAGCAGATAATAGGGTGGGGAGACTTCTGGCTTGGCAGGAGCATGTCTTCAGGGGGGTCATGGAGGGAGAGGGAGCTCCCCCCACTTGGCAATACACCCAAATCTCCATGATCCACAAACAAGGTAAAGACCCTACTCTATGTGGCTCATACAAGCCAATTTCCCTATTAAACGTAGATCAAAAGTCATTTACTGTACCTCTATCCTGGCTCACAGACTACAAACCTGTGTGGGGTCCCTGGTCCACCCAGATCAAACGGGTTTTATTAATGGCCAACTCATCCACAACAACATCAGATGGCTCCTCAACTTTATATCATGTCAGCAAACCTCCCAGGAGCCAGCACTGGCACACTACACAAATGCCAAGAAGGCCTTTGACAGGGTGGACTGGCGGTTCCTCCACAGGGCATAGGAGGAAATGGGGTTCTGGCCTACATTCCGAGAAAGTGTCTCCTCACTGTACGCATCCCCCCAAGCCTCGGTCAGAGTCAATGGATTTACAACAGACCGGATGTACAGTATTTAGATAGAGGAATGAGATAGGGCTGCCCACTGTCCCCCCTATTATTTGCACTCTGCATTGAGCCTCTGGTAAAAGTGGTGAAGGAAAACAATGACATCAAAATTGTCTGGGCAGGAGACAGGGCTCACAGGATCTCTCTATGCAGATGATTCTCTCTTCTTCCTCACTTTCACTTCTCCACAGCCATCTCTACCAGCCCTCCTGCAAGAACTACACATTTATGGGCAAATTTCTGGCTATAAAATTAATCTTGATAAATCAGAAGTGATCAAAATTGGCGGCCCCCTTCCAAGAGAAATGTTTCATAACTTCCCCTTTAAATGGGCCCCCAACAACACCATCAGGTGTCTAGGAGTCAAAATTTCCTCATGCTTACGCACCCTTTTTAAACTTAATTATGAAAAACTACGGGGAGAAATAGAAGCTGACCTGTCTTGCTGAGAAGTATTCCCCCTCTCTCTTATTGGGAGAATAGATGTATTAAAATTAACATTCTCCCCAATTTCTTTTCTTGTTCCAGGCCCTATCCGCCCATATCCCTGAACAGTTTTGGAAGAAGGTGAATATATCCCTTATGACCTTTGTGTGGAACAAGGGTAGGAACAGAGTCCAAAAGCACATGCTAACACAACCTCGGGAACGGGTGGGTGGGAGGCCTAGCTTTGCCAAACCTCAAGCTTTATTACTTCTTAGCCCAGTTGGTGCTAGTAATTGCTTGGGTCAAACAAAGGGGAGACACAGCTTGGTGGGAAATAGAGGCCAGTCATTCACTACTCTTCCCTTTATATACTCTCCCACATGCTCCTGTTACCCAGGAGGTCTTGAGAAGCCTTCCAAACCCATGGACCAAGCATACCCTGAAAGTTCTCATCCAAGAAAGGAAGCTCATGCAAACTCCAGAAGGGATAAGACCCCTCACCTCAATAGTGGGTGACCCAAACTTTATACCCCCATGCTCTGACATGGGCTTTGCTAGATGGAACAGATCTGCCCTGGTGCGGTTCCAGTCCCTGTTCCGAAACAACAACATTGTCTCATTTGGAGATCTTTAGGGGCCATACGCCTTACCTAAAGAAAATTTCTATCGATACCTCCAAATCATGTATTATTTACACTCAGATCAAATGAATATGAGGGTGAATAGAGACCTAATGCCCTTGGAAAACTTTCTATACTGGGCCATCAGACTCAGGGGAAGGTTCAGACCAATAGTTGGTGTATACAAGGTCCTTCAGAGCACAGAGGACCAAACTCTGGAGACCATAAGGGCCAGTCAGAGTACTCCTCAGCCCAAGCCTGCTCTTGCTTCTGATAACCTACCCCTGTCATCATGACCTCCCACCTTATACTAGCTAATCGTACCCACTGACCAATCTCAGTCACATTTTTCATTCAAACAACATGACGTCTTGCTGTATTCAGACATAATGCAGTTAGCCCCAGCACTTGAACTGCCCTGGAGAGGAAAGAGTTAACTCTATGCAGAAGCATAGAATGTTGAGCTCGAGCTCAGTTTTCAAACCTCTGTCTATGGTACTTCTCAGTGTAACTGTCAGATTCTTTACCCTGCCAAACAGTGAAGTCGCTCTGGAGATTTCCTCTGCTTGGTTCGGTAAAAGTAAAGCATTCGGTTTAAACCGTATAATTTTTTGTTATTTTCAGATTTCCAGCCTCTATCTACAGTACAGGTAGTGTGTAGATAGGTAGTGACTGTGTTTTATTCTATGAAAAGTTGGAAATTGTTCTTTTCTTCAGTTTCTTTCCGGTCGGTGAGGTTTGGAACCTACCCATTCTGTTTAAATTTATTTCTGGGATTAGAGTAGTGTTCTGGTACCGATCGGTTTCAAAAGAACTGGGTTTTTTTGCCGGTTCTTTTAAAAAGCCTGTGACATGGTTTGTAACCAATTGGTTATTGTATTACCTGGCTTGAAAGCTGCAATAGGGTAATTTTTTAGGTAGGCCATGTCTGAGAAACCCAAGAAGAAAACCAGTCCCACTGGGTTTCAACACTGTACTAAGTGTGGGGAGACCTTTGCTAAGGCTGACCTCCACCTCATCTGTGTTTATTGTCTGGGGTTTGACCACCTCAAGTCAGACTGCCAAATCTGTAAAAACTTTCCTAAATCCACTCGAGACAAAAGACTGAGTAGGCTGAAGGAAAGGGAGGCCGAGAAGTCTGTAGATCTGGATGGCCAGCCCGGTTTGGTTGTGGCCAAACCTGAAGAGGTGCCTACTGACCGTCCTAGGCGATACCTCCTCGGGCAAAAGGAGAGCCGACCCCAAGGGGTCGGTTCCATCAAAAAAGAAGCGTAAGTCTGCCGGTTCGGATCCGTTATCGCACTCTCCAACCGAGGACGATATAGCTAAAGCCATTAGCATTGTTCAATCGCTTAGACCGGTTCCATCCGAACCGGCACCTCTGGTTAGGCAGTCGGTTCAGTCAGATCCGTCTCATCCGGATTATGATCCAGACGCTTATTATGAGGAGTGGGAGGGAGACTAAGCCTATCCCGAGGATGATGATGACGATGACCGGGGGGTCAGGATGTGCCCCAGACAGGCCTTCAGGTGTCTCTCCTCCCAGGCTCTCTGAGTCCCCTTCACATTTTTGTTCTACAAAAAGGTGGCAAAAACCCTGCAGCTTCCCTTGGTTGAAGCTGCAGAGGAGGATGAAGAGCCTGATTTTGTGGAAATGATGGACATCTCAGAGTCCAAAAGACTGTCTATCCCTCTTTATAAATCCTTGGGGAAAAAGACACACAAAATTTTACAAACCCCTAATTCAATACCTCCTGTGGATAAGAGAATGGACAGGAGGTATTTGTTATCAGGCTCAGCTGTAGAGTTCCTTTATAGTCATTGGAGCCATGTTGGGATAGTGCAGGCTGCAGCCTGTGACAGGGCTAACATTCCTTTGGCTTTACACCCCCTGGATAAGGACTCCAGGAAAGTGGATGCCATGGCCAAAAAACAATATTTGGCATCCTCTTTGGGACTCAGGCAAGCTACTTATATGGCCTACACAGCAAGGTACCAAAAATCCAGATGGGATACGGTTCTGGAACTGGCTAAACAGACCTCTCCCCAGCTAGCCAAGGAGCTGGAGGAGGTGGCTGCTGATGGAATTGAGGCATCCAAAATGCAATTTCATGCTGCTGTGGACTCCAATGATGTGGCATCTAGAGTCATGGCTACATCTGTGTCTCTCAGAAGACATGCTTGGCTAAGATGTACTAGCCTTTCACAGGATACCCCGACTAAGGCTATGGATTTTCCTGTAGTAGGTAACTCTTTGTTTGGGGAGCAGACAGAGGCTTACATGAAGAAAATGGATGAATACAGGACCACGTACAGGAGTGTACAGGCCAAAGGAAGGCAAGCCACTCCGCACAAGCAGCAGTCTAGAGGCAGGGGCAGGCCCTTTCAAAGGCCTTTTTACCAAGCCCAGGCCTCCTCTCCCTTCCCACAGAGGGGGTTCTTCAGAGGGAGGAGCAGGAGGGGGATGAGCAGAGCTGCTCCCTCCTCCTGTCAGTCTAAGGCTCCTGCCAGGCAGACACCCTGATGTGTCAGCCCAGGTCGACTCCCCATTTCCAGTAGGAGGCAGGCTGGCTTACTACTTCTAGGCCTGGAAGTCTGTGACCTCAGACAAGTGGGTCCTGGAAGTAGTAAGCCAGGGGCTGACCCTCAGCTTCAAAAAATTTCCAAAAAAGAGGGCCAAGTCTTTTCCACCTGCATCACTCTCAGAAACCATTGCCCTAGAGGCAGAGGTTTCCTCTCTACTAGCTCTCAGAGCTATAGAGAAGGTTCCTACTCAGCACAGGGAAAAAGGACTGTACTCAAGGTACTTCCTTACCCCAAAGAAAACAGGGGAGTGGCGACCCATCCTAGACCTATTAAATACCTAAGGTATTTGAACAAACACATTTCAAAGCCCAAATTCAAAATGGTAACTCTGGGAACAATCTTTCCCTCTCTAAGGTGAGGGGATTGGCTAGCATCTCTGGACCTCAAGGATGCCTACTTCCATATTCCTATCAGGTGCTCCCACAAAAAATACCTCAGGTTCGAGTTGTCTTCAGGACATTACCAATTCAGAGCTATGCCATTCGGCCTAACATCAGCTCCAAGGGTGTTCACAAAGTGCCTTGCAGTAGTGGTGGCCTACCTCAGGTCAAGTCAGCTCTTTAAACTACCCAGGACCTACTCAGCTCCTTGGGGTTTCTTCTCAATCTTCCAAAGTCTGTCCTCAAACCAGTTCAACTTCTCATCTTTATAGGCATAGAGTTGGACACTGTACAAGCAAAAGCCTTCCTTCCCCTGGCAAGGGTGAAGGCCCTAGTGGATCTCGCTTCCTCCTTTTGACCTCAGGTCTCCCGGCCAGCAAGACAGTTCCTCCAGTTCCTGGGCCACATGGCAGCTCCCATGGCAGTGGTGCAGGGAGCAAGGTTCCAGATGAGGGACATTCAGTTTCATCTAAGGTCTTTTTTGGTCTCAAAAGAAGGATTCACTTACAAACTGATCCCAGTGACTCAGACTCTGGTCCAAGCTCTCCAGTGGTGGCTGGACCTGAACAACCTCAGACAAGGGGTTCCATTTCTCCCTCAAGTCCCATCAGTAGTTTTAACTACGGATGCTTCTCTCCTAGGGTGGGGAGCCCACCTGGGAACCCTGACAGCTCAAGGGGTCTGGTCCCCATCCATAAGATTATTTCTTTCATATCAATCTCCTGGAGCTCAGGGCAGTTTTCCTAGCCCTGCAGATCTTCTTGGATTCAGTCATGGGCAAGGTGATCCAGGTCAGGACAGACACCACCACCACAATGTGGTACATCAACAAACAGGGAGGCACTTGGTCCTCGGCCTTGTGCATAGAGGCCATGAAGCTGTGGTCTCTGGCCTATTCTCTTCAGACTTCTCTGGTAGCAGTTCACCTTCCAGGGAAGGGCAACGTACTAGCAGATGCTCTGAGCAGAATTTCACAGGGTCATCATGAATGGTCCTTGGATCCTCACATCCTCAAGGTCATCTTCTCCAGGTACAGCACTCCAGAGATAGATCTCTTTGCAGCACCAGACAATCATCAACTTTCTCTGTTTTGTTGCAGACCTCCAGTCCTGGGGACGGTTCCCCAGGATGCTCTCTTTTTGGACTGGAAGGGCAGGTTTCTCTATGCCTTCCCTCCCTTCCCTCTGCTGTTCAGAGTTCTGATCAAGATCAGGACTCAACCCTGCACAGTGATACTGATGGCTCCAGATTGGACCAGACAGCTGTGGTATCCTCTACTGCTGTCCTCGTCAGTGTCACGTCCCCTGTCTCTGCCCAGGACATACAATCTCCTGTCCTCCTCCCAGGGGCGGATCTGGTACACCAATCTCCAGTCTCTCAGTCTCAAGGCCTGGCTCTTGAAGAGTTAGAATATGCAGCACTACATCTTTCTCAGGAGTTCAGGATATTCTGAAGGTCTCCAGGAAGCCTTCCACTAGAAAAACTTACAACTCTAAATGGAAAAGGTTCAGGTGCTCTCAGAAGGGCATTCTGCCTGATATTGCAGATGTTTCCACAACCTTAGACTATCTAGTTCATTTCAATGGTCTGGGCCTTAGGTCTGCCACTCTGAAGGTTCATCTAGCAGCTGTCTGTGCATTCCTCTCAGCAGGGAAGGGTTCTTCCCTGGCATCTCTTCCTGTTTTCAGAAAGTTTTTCAAAGGTCTGGTTCACATTAACCCCTCCCTTTAGGGAGCCCACTTGTGCACAGAGGCCATGAAGCTGTGGTCTCTGGCCTATTCTCTTCAGACTTCTCTGGTAGCAGTTCACCTTCCAGGGAAGGACAACGTACTAGCAGATGCTCTGAGCATGGGATCTTAATGTCTGCACAGTTCAGATTATGCAGCCACCCTTTGAACATCTGGCTTCGGCCGAAATTGAAGTACTTGACCTGGAAAACTATGTTTCTGGTAGCTATTACTTCTGCCAGGCAGATTAGTGAATTACAGACTCTGTTAGTTGAACCTGACTTCATCTCCTTCCATACAGACAAAGTGGTCATAAGAACCAGTAGGAGGTTCTTGCCCAAAGTGGTATCGGATTTTCATCTGAACCAGTCTATATCTCTCCCTGTGTTTTTCACTGATCATTCTTCTTCAGGTGAAAGAAGGTCACACAGTCTGGATGTTAAGAGGGCCCTTAGCTACTACATTGAGCATACTAAGGCACATAGAAATGACTGTCTTCAATTTTTTCTCACTTATGGTGAAGTGGGGAAAGGTAAGCCTGCCACTAAAAGAACTATTGCCAGGTGGATTGTTTCTTGTGTGCAATTCTGTTATGACAAGTTGGGTAGAACGCCCCCTTCAGGCCTGAGGGCTCATTTGACTAGGGGTACAGCTGCTTCTCTAGCTGCGGCCAGAGATATACCTTTGTTAGAGATCTGTAAAGCAGCCACCTGGAAAACAGTACACACTTTTAACAAGCATTACTCCCTGCACATCCAGGCTAGGAGTGATGCTAGGTTTGGCACAACAGTACTGCAGAGCCTTTTCCCAAAGTAGGTTCTGCATTCCCTCCTCCATAGGGAACTGCTTGGTAGTCTACATTATGTCTGAATACAGCAAGACTTCATGTTGTTTGAAGAAAAAATTACTCACCATAGTAATGTTGTTTCTTCTAATGGAGTCCTGCTGTATTCAGACCTCCCCGCCTCCCTCTCAGAACCCGCTTTTGGGAAGTGGGCTGGTACAGTGTTGCACCTCAGGGATGTACTTTGTACCCTCCCTCTTGGGTAGGGTGGATGTTGTTATTTTTCTGGTGTTTTATACTTAAATATTGTCACTACCTTTCCTTCTTGGGTTCTCTACTTGAGTCTTTTGGGCCCCAAAATAATTTTTTGGCCTTTGGCTATATGTTGAACAATTTCCATACTATAGTATGTTAGTTAGTGTGCTCATAAGAATCTGACGGTTACACTGGGAAGTACCACAGACAGAGCTTTGAAAACCGAGCTCGAGCTCAATGTTCTATGCATCTGCAAAGAGTTAACTCTTTCCTCTCCGGGGCAGTTCAAGTGCTGGGGCTAACTGCATTATGTCTGAATACAGCTAGACTCCATTAGAAGAAACAACATTACTATGGTGAGTATTTTTTTCTTCTGCTCCTCCATCTTCCTCCTCCTTTCTCTATCTTCAATTCTACCTTTGTTTATTACATTACAAGCACTTTTGTATATTGCATTGTACATCACATTGTATATTATATTGTATTGTATATTTACAAGTATTAGCACCATATGTGCTCATGTTTGCCTACAACTTGATGTCAATTCATATATATTCACTGTAATTTGTTTTCCTGTTTGTGCTTCTGCACCCTGGTCATGCCTGAAAAAGGTACTTGTTACAAGTGCACTCACCCGGTATACAAAGTTAAATAAATAAATAAATAAATATGGGAGACTGAATTGGCAGTCCCAGTATCACAGGAACAATGGAAACAGGCCTGGACAAGGGGCTGGAGAATGACAGCTTCCCCAGGCTGGAGAGAATTCAAGTGGAAATGTATGTCAAGGTTTTTCCATACCCTTGCCATCATGCGACATTTTAAGAGGGGAAAATTCAGACTTATGTTGGAGGGGGTGCAGACAGCTGGGTTCACACTACCATATAGTCTGGGATTGCCCAGGTTTTCTGATTTCTAGGCCCAAATACATAGACGAATCAATGAGATCTGGGAAGCACAGATCCCACTTGATTTCAGTACCTTGGTTTTGGCACTGAGGGTTGGGGCATCGGTAACCACAGACAACAGGCCCTCCTGTGGATGCTGTGTCTAGCAGTGCAAAAGGGAATTATAATCAACTGGCTACAGGAGTCCCCCCCCCCTTTGATTCATGGGTTTCAATGGTAGCCAACATTGAAAGAATGGAGGGGCTGATGATTAAATTAAGGGAAAATACAGAAAAACATACAGAGTTGTGGAGTGAGTGGGTGGGGTTGGTCACCCCATAGATGCCCTTAAGAGACTAGGTATGAGAGAAAATCACAGACAGAGGTGTTGGTCGGGGTACCCGCAGCCATTTTTTCGATCCAACAGTTTGCTTCTCTTTCCTTGCCCCCCTTTACTCCCCATACCCTGTTCGAAAATCAAACCTCGTAAGTCACACAATTCCAGACCAAGAGTTTTTCTCTGTATCTATTGAGGTGACTAACAATATGGCACCCCATGTGGATGTTCTTGAGGTTTTGTGTTTTTTATCCACAACTCCTTTTGCGTTGAAAGTTTTCTTCCAAATGGTAGTTGTTGTCTTCTTTTTTTCCTAAATTAACTCTTTCATTCAAGTGCTTGGTGTAAAGGGGTGTAGAATTACATCATGAAATACTTAAAATTACTAAGAAGATACTTAACACTATACATAAACAGAGCCATAATTAAGAGCCATCTGCATTATCATATGTTTTATTAACGAATGTATGTTATACAATGCACACTGTAGATGAACAGTTGATGGATGCTAGGTAGTCTGCAGCACTGCCTAGTGGTGAAAGTTTTTCTGTTTGTATGACTTCCACAGTAAAAACTAAGTTTTAAAAAAATACCTTCTTATATTCCCACATCCCCATGGTTAAATTTGCATAGTTTGGGACAAAAGTTGTCCCCACTGCAGTTCTACTTTTTTTTGTAAGAAGCACCTGCCCCTTATAGCAGAATGCGTTGCACCCTAATACACAATGTGCCATTTCCACCAGTCAGTAGGCAGGCTATTAGGATCTACTTCATCCTCTAGGAAGAAGCGTAATGCTTTCAAACAATAAGAGGGGGGTGTTAGTGTAAAGACTCCACATCTAGGGTCATCAGAAACCTAGATTCCCTGATGTGGATGTCTCTCAGGATAAACATATTCCTGGTGTCCTGGAGATACAATCTCAGGCTAATAACCAGAGGTTTGATGTGGCAGTCAACCAGTTGGGATGGTGGTTCTGTTAATGATCTCTGTTCCTCATCTCACTCATCTAGATTATGATACTAGGCTCCAGAAAACTGGCTTATATTTCCTCAAACTAAGAAGAACTAGAGGTGATCTCTTACAATTATTCAAAATTTTGCAATCACCTGTTTTGATGCAACAATGTGGTATAACTTATTCGACAAGACAAATTGTGGCTATGTTACATAATAAACAACTGGAAGTTAAAAAAGCAAACAAAAACAAAAGGCAACATTTTTTTTACTATCAGAGCACCCAGGTTATCGAATACATTGCCGCAAGATATTGTTGATGCTCTAAATGTTACATTTTTTTAAAAAAAACTTGATAAATGGTTATTAATCAAAATTTGGGTTAATGGTCCACACATGTGGAGGACAATCACGAAAGGCAACTGCCTTCTTTTGTCCACTAAACCAAGTAAATCCCACCTCAGAGATGATGGATCTACTGAATCGGGGAGGTGGCATAGAGGGTTATGTGCACCTTTGGCAATACATAAAGAACCAGGTGTAGAGAATGATCCACAAACAAATAAATCCCTTGTTTTATCATCAATGTGTCCATGCAAAAAGGCAGCGCTGATTAGTTCATCCACCCTCTTCTTGTGGATGATGGTGGGATCATGGGACAATCATTTATATACCTTTTCCATTGCTCAGATGATGGTTTATTTCTCTGTCATATGTTACCATATCCAACATGACAACACTGCCTCCTTTATCTGCTGACTTCACAACGATGGCAGTGTTGTTACTCAGTTCCTGTAGAGCCACCTTTTCCTCCAGAGGCAAATTATAATAGCCATCCTTAGTCCTTCTTTGATAGAATGCCTCCAGTTCATATTCACATGCCTTATGTATGCACAATATGGTTCATTGGTGGACAAAAGGTTGATTTCTTTGCTAGAATAGATTTTTGGTTGACTTCACCACCAAGGGTATCTTCCTCACTGGCTTTGATGTTATCTGAAGTACTAGGTTGGATGGGCCGAAGGTACATGGTGTCCACAGAAAAGAAACACATAAGATTAAGAATTTGTGCAAATTTCACCAAGTCTAGGTATATTCCAAACTTGATGACTTGAACTGATGGTGCAAAAGTAAGACCTTTATTTAACACTTTCTCTTGTATGTTTGTAAAGCTGTACACTGGAGATATTGATCAGACTGCTGATGGTATCACTGAAAGACACGGAATCATTCATTGTTGCTGCCCCCTGCCTGTGAAGTGGACTTGCTTTTTCCTGTTGCCCTTGCCATAATTCCTTTGTCCTCTGTGCTGCTCTGCCCTGCCGTTTCCTCCTCTCCTGTGAGATTTTTAAGGCTTCTTTGAGGTCTCGGAGGGAAGGGAGACAGGGACAACTCTGTCTAAAAATCAAGACTGCTTATCAAAATCTATAAAGCTGTGCTCATTATGTGATACTGATTTAGTTTTCCTGAGAACTGGTTTAGGTTGTTTAGCCCAGTCAATCACCCTATTTAATTTATAACCTTTTTCACCTCTCAAAAACTTTTTTTATTTGCTGTAATTTATTTGCTTTATTTTTTTCATTTAATCTGTCCACAGTTTGTTTCAATGTGTTCTTCAATTGTGCAAACTGAAGAGACTCTGCATACTGTAAATAGCCAGAGCGTCCTCCTTTTTACGGCTGTAGGGCGGAGCTCTGCAGATGTTTTACTATCACATAGAAAATGGACCTCAGCAGATTGCTAACAGACTGCATTAAACTGGAGTTTTATAGCAATCCCTCCAGTCAGCAGTCTGTTTACCGCACTATTTTTTCTCTGTTATTCATTATTTCCCAGTGAGGAATGAGGTTCACAATAACAGTACATGTATTTCAATGGTAATATGTGCATAACAGGACTTGTGTGATAACATGGTAACTAGTTTCAGCTTGTTGTTATGCAGAAAAGAAAAAGCATACACATATACTGGAGTTTCCCTTATTGAAGCTTTGAATCTTTCAGTGTCTCATTCAGCAGACTACAGTGTCAAATTGCAGACAGTCCAGCTACAGCTTTGCAGGCCCTCCTGCTTTTATAGCTCTTTGGGAGAGATTTGTAACAGAACTCAACCTCTGTAATTCAAAACCAAGACTCTCAAGTACTGTGGAGGAATGCTGTGATTTTTTTTATATTGTAATAAAAAATAATGCATTTGCAAACTGGGAAATCATTGCAGTATAAAATAAATATGTGCAAATTGGAAATGAAGGGTGTGTGTGTGTGTGTCCTTGCAGAACTCCATCAGAAGCTCCTAACAACTCTTTCTGCTGCAAAGGCTCACCCACTCCCTCCCCCTTACAGACAGAACTAAGTTTTAGCCATTGATTATCCTGATAGTTTACCTTCAGCCTTCATGTAAATTAATGGTTTTCTTTTATTTTACCTGCCAGTTCTTTCCTGCATAGTACAAAGTGGGAAGATACAGTGCAAGCTTCCCAAAAATATAATGGATTTAGTGTTGGTGAAAGGTAAGGGACTGACATCACTGGTAACTGAAACCCCCAGTTTATCCATAGAGATAGGTACAGTGTGAGCAGAGACACCATGTGGTGAATGTAGTGATGTTGATCGGTGAGGAACTGACATCTCTCGAGCCCCATTTATCCACTGATACAGGTATGGTGCAGAGTTTCTTCACACTATGATGAAATATAGTGGTGGTGAAAGTTGAGGGACTGACAGCTCTGGATCCCCCAGTTCATACAGGGACATGTACAGTGCAGGCTTTCTCTACCCTGCAATGAATGTAGTAATGTTGATAAGTAAACAACTGACAGCTCTTGGGACCCCTGTTTATCCACTGATGCATGTATAGTACAAGATTTCTCCATACCATGATGTATTTAGTGTTGGTGAAATGTGAGGGACTGACAACTCTGGAGCCTGAAGCACTGTGATTATCTGAACAGGTACAAAGTGGGCAGATATAGTGCAAGCTTCCCTACAACATAATGGATTTAGTATTGGTGAAAGGTGAGGGACTGACATCACTGGAAACCGAAACCCTCAGTTTATCCACATAGATAGGTACAGTGTGGGTAGAGACAGTGCAGGGTTTTCCTAATGGTGATGTGTTTTTTAATGATGGTGAGATGTGAGGAGCTGACCGCTCTGGAGACTGCAGACTTCTGTTCATCCACAGGGACAGGTACATGGTAGGTGTCCTCCATACTGTGATGAATTTAGTTTTGATGAAAGGTAAGGGTCAGACAGCACAAGATAATGAAGCCATCTGTTATCCAATGAGCCAGGCATGGCACATGCAGGTTCAGTATGTATTTGTTCCTGGTGAAAGGTAAGGGGCTTATAGCTCTAGAGAATAAAACCCTCTGTTTATCCACAGGAGCAGGTGCAGTATAAGCAGGTAGAGTATGCACTTGTGTGTATGTTATAAATGATTATACAAGTGACGGTGGTGGAACTCAAACAAGAATTTCAGAGCCCATACAACTGTGCTTCTGCTATTGGATCTGTGTTGTTTTAATATTTTTTTAATACATCCTATTAGTATAAATGTCTGTGCACATTTGGATATCATACAACCTATATACCTCCTCCCATCCCACACACACACACAGATAAAAACACACACGTTTGTGTCAGCCAGGAACTGTGGTATACAATCTTTCATCTGTGCTAGATGTTTGTTTTTTTTCATTTTCACTACTATCAATAATATTATTTTGCAGCCATATAGGCACTGTCTAGAGTTTGTTCTGAAATGCAGCTATGATCTCCTCTTGCAGTCTCTTTGAATCATGAAGAATGCACCTCACTAATGAAGCTTCTCCCTCCAGTCAGTCATGAACAAGGCAAGAAGACCACTGGCTCAGTGTGGTGCTATAAATCCCAGGGGGCCACACACCTTGACGAAGCAGGTGTGAAATGATGGGGCTCCAGTGGGTCCTCTCGAGTGGGTTGTCTGAGCTTTTGTGAGTTCTTATTGTACATTTGCACATTTGCACTTGTTTGGCATTTAAATAAAAATTAAAAAAGAGTTGCACACAGTTAATCATGCTGCACGGTTATTTAACAAGCCTGAGTGCCAAATCCCTTTGCTATTTAATAGACAGATGGTTCAGAAACGGCAGGTACATAAGCACTGGTGCTAGTACTGGTGACAGAAAAGGCCCAGCTGGATATGGCTGACCCTTGTGGGGTTTGGGGAGGGCTTTTAGCTATTTGCACCCCCCCCCACAGAGTATAGATCAGAGATGCTGAAATGAGAGAGAGAGAGAGAGAGAAAACTAGTATAATTAATTTGTTTTGGTATTTTCTTTGAGCCATGATATCCTGGTAGTACCTATGTCATAGTACATACACACTCACAATCAAATGGCAGAAAAATTGATGTTTAGGGTGCAGCAGTAATGATACCTGACCCACCTAGTCTCCCACCCTGGTTACAGGAGCCCAGTTCTTTTCTGTGCACCACAGAAGCTACAAGCACAAACACCTGGTTCCCAAGGTCGGGTCACCAGCCTAGGTAAGACGTCTCTGACATCCTTACATTTCTCCTCAGTGAACTTCTACTTTTATCAAATACTGTTAAGACAGCTTCTATATCTACTTTTGTAATTAATTACTCATGTCATTAAACATGACTACCATTCACAGTTTCTAAAAATCTCTTCCCTTGCGCTTACCTGTTCAATGTAAATGCTAGATTCAAACTCTGGATGTAGTGAGATGATGTTATCACATATTTGTAATGGTAAATACCACAGAATTGTACCAATATATTTCATTATAGTGTATGGTAGAATGTTGTTATGGATAGAAATCCGTAACTAGAATGGAGTTGTTATGCTGCACTAGCTATGTCACTACTGCAGCATAACAACTTGGAATGCTGCCACATAGTTGTTTTCCTCAATCCAGTTAAACTGGAAGTTGTGTTTTTTTTTTAAACATGAACTTGCAGAGACATCTGCAGCACACTGTCAGTTTAAAAAAAGAAAATGTTAAAATTTCTATTCTCTGTTGTCTTCTCCAGTTGGTTTTGTGTGCTTTTCTGTGCTGTGACTGCCCATACACTATAAAAGATTGTGTATGAGCAGTCATACACAAACAAGGAAATTCTTGTATCTTGAGGTTCCCTTGGTAACAGAGTACCTCTCGAGCTGCGCTCTCGAGGTCATCTGTTCCCAAGGAAACCTCTCAATACAAGAATATCCTTGTTATGTATGACTGTTCATACACAATCCTCTATTTTACATATAGCCCACGGCACAAAACTGGGAACTTTCAAAACCTTCAAAATCCTGTGTCTTGCTTCAGAAAAGAAAATATGTAAGACAAACATTACTTTTCACTGACACCATTGCAAATGCTCTCTTACTACTGTACAACACTACTTTGCCTTCATCATTCTCTACAACACAACCAAAACCTACTTGATACAACATGCAATCAAACATTCAGCATTGACAAATGCTTTTTTTTTTTTAATATATGATTGATTGATTAAAAGTTTATTTTTTCACAGGAAATTCATTTGTTAGGACAAAGTCCCGTTTACAACAAAGTCCTGCACGTAGATTCTAATACAATTACCAATTAACAATTGATATTTAACATAACTAATAAAAAAAACTAATACAAACAAACATAATCACACTCTACATACATACATTATTTAAAACACATACATAAAAAATACAAACTACTAAACAATTCATTTTTAAATTTAAAAAAATCTAAATTTGTTTTCTGTGATTCAGTCAAACCATTCCAACTTAATGCTACTCTATTCTGGAGCATACTGTCCCCTAGTCTATTAAAGCTTCTATACATTGGGATATTGCTTAATGGATGACTAGTCTTTATATATGATTCGTTATTTATCTTTCTTTTTAATTGCTTATACAAAGGATGGTTATACTTTTTGTGAATTATCTTATGACATATAGTAAGCCAGAGATAGTTTCTTTTTGCTTCAGGTTGAAGCCAATTTAACTTATTATAAATTATACAATGATGCTCATTTTTAATACTTCTGGAAGCAAATTTACCTATCCTATAATATATTTGATTAACCAAATTTAAAGCAGTTTTAGTCAAATTCATGTAAATTATAGAACCATACTCCAATATGGGTAACAGCATCTGTTTTGCCAATCACTCCTTTGCCACCAAAGGTAAAGCTCCCGCAACTCTTCTAAGGGCCCCTAATCTTTTATTCACTTTCTTTACCTGAACTGATATATGATTTACATATGTCATTCTAACATCTACTTGAAACCCTAAGTATCTGTATGTTAATACATTTTCAATCTTTGTACCATCTTGTAAATGTAATTGTGGTTTGGGCTCTTTTCCTCTATGTGAACCAATCGAAAACAACATAGTTTGTGTTTTTTTAGCATTCAAAAGAAGACCAGATTTACTGAACCATTTTTGCATTTGTAACAAATCACTTTGAAGCTTAATCCATCATACCTGTGAGACTGTCAGCAGACGCTACTAAAACAGTGTCGCTCATGCATAGTCTCACCTCACTATGTTTAATTTCATGAACCAAATTATTAACATAAATATTAAATAATAATGGGTCTAAAAATAGAGCCCTTGGGAACACCTCTCTAGTTTCCCAGGGGCCTACATCATTGTACCACATTGAACACATTGATATCTATTTGTCAAGTATGACTCAAGCCATTTTAATATTTGTCCCTTAATCCCTATGGCCCTTAACCTAGTCAAAAGCAAATCATATTGAACTAAATCAAAAGCCTTACTGAGATCCACAAACACCGCCCCAGTGTACTTTCCTTGGTTCATAGATGTAGCAACCAGGTCATTAAATTCCAACAGGGCAGTGTTTGTGGATCTCCCCTTTCTAAAACCATGTTGTTCATCTACTATTACAGTATTTGTATCTAAATAATTATTTACCTGTTCAAAGACTTTACATTCCAAGATTTTAGATAAAATTGGCAAAAGGGTTATTGGCCTATAATTTGAAGGAATAGTTTGATCCCCAGACTTATAAATGGGAATAATTTTCCCCATCTTCCAAATTTCAGGAACAGTAGAAGTAATCAAACTCCAATTGAACAAATAGGTCACAATAGGGGCTATTACATGTGCTCCCAATTTTAAATATTGGGCCTCAATCCCATCAATACCTCCTGATTTACTTTTATTTAAATTTTTTAGCTCTTTCAGTATATCCCTCTCTTTTAAAATTTCAAACTTAAATATTCCTGTATGGGCTACCAGCGTGTCTGATACAGTAGAGAAATCCATTCCATTCACATTCAAATCTGGCAACTTTAAATCCAGTAATTCCAAAAAATACGGATTAAAAATATTCGCTATAACCTTTGTATCAGTAACTAGTTTTCCATCTTGTACCAAAGTAGGACTTATGGAGTCTTTATTTGGGGATTTTAGCTCTGTTATAAGCTTCCAAAACTGCTTGGAGTCAGAGGAATTATTTATTTTATTCTGATAATATTTATTCTTTATGTTTTTAATTATATTTTTACAATTATTCCTCCAAAACCTGAAGGTATTCCAATCTGCTTCTTTCTTTGTTTTTTTTTTTCACCTTTTTCCATATCCTATCTTTAATCCTTAAATATTTTTTTATCTTATCGGTGATCCATGGGGCTTCTTTATTCCTTTTAATTTTTCTTATTAATGGGGCATGGTACTGTATTACATTCAAAAACATGTCATTAAACTCTTGAATAGCCAGTTCTATGTCTGGTATCAAATACATTCTATCCCAATGGATTTGCCCTAGATGATTTACAAAGGATTGCTCATTAAACCCTTTAAAATCTCTGCTCCAATAAATAGTTGATTGTTGAGTAATGCACTGTTGTAACTCAATAGTACAAGTAATAGGATTATGATCCCCAAATTTAAAGGTAATACTTCCAGGTTTTACTATGTCCTGGGATGCAAAAATAAATCTAAAAGAGAACCGTAAGTTCCATTTTTCGTATTTCTTGTAGATTTTGTATTATTTGGTGCAAACCCAGAATTGAAAAACTACTCCAATTTCCTCCCTCTAGTCTGAAACCCCATCTGCATTAAAGTCCCCTGTTAAAACTACTTGTTTGTCCTTTATTTTTCTAAAATTAACTCTGCTAGTACATCAAATGTTTTACTTTTTGTTTTAGGGGGTGCATAAAACACTCCTACCACTAATTTTATCGCAATTAATTCAATAATAAGACAGTCAATTCCTTCCTTGTTCATACTTAACAGTACTTTATAGGGGCCAAGAGTATTTTTAATAAACAACATCACCCCCCCCTTTTACCTCTATCTGCACGTTTTATAGAAAAATCCTGAAAGTTGAATTTCTTCCTGCATTATACCTGTATGTAACCATGTTTCTGATACTGCTAATAAATCATACTCAGTTTTAGTTGCCCATACCCTATACTCGTCCATTTTAAGGACTATGCTTCTAACGTTCTCATGAACCATCGAAAGCTGCTTAATTTTTTTATAATTAGGGCCCGGATTTAACTCAATATCCCCACTTTGAATTAACAGCATTAAACATAACATATTTGTACTTCCTGTTACTTTTAACCCACAAAAACCATGCTTAACACAAGAACTCTTTTGATAATATCGGGATTCATGTGTAAAGTGATTCCTTCTCCGAACAAATCCATCTTCAAAATTAAATCGAACATTTCCCATAAAATACATACCTGATAACTTCATCATATTACCTCTAACTTCTTTATCTTCAAAGGTACTCATGATTATTAATCCCCATACAAACCAACCCCCCAAACATATATACAAAACAGACCCCATAATTAAGCTTCTTACTGCCAAACAAGTTAAAACAATTTCTCTACCGAGCCACTCACGTTGCTCGCACCACGGCGCTTGCGCCAGTGATCAGCGCGAGGTTTTATAGTACTGGAGCCCCTAGTTCATTCAATCACTGACCCCCTCATGCAGAATGACAGAGTTTCAGGTGCAGTTCATTCAAACCCAGAGTAAAAGCAGGCATTCAATTAGCAGCAGTAGTAAAAAGTACAGCTTGTAACAGGCATTTAATTCAAGCAAAGCAGTTCTCCCAAAGAATGTCCCAACTGGATATTATACTGGCGTTTTATGCAGCTCTCACCTGCTGCCTTCTTGCTGGTCTCACACAGTCACTGGGCACCTTCGGGGGGGGGATCAGAGCAAGACTTTATAGTGCTAGAGCCCCTATTTCATTCAATCACTGACCCCCTCACGCAGAATGACAGAGTTTCAGGTGCAGTTCATTCAAACCCAGAGTAAAAGCAGGCACTCAGTTAGCAGCAGTAGTAAAAAGTACAGCTTGTAACAGGCATTTAATTCAAGCAATATGTCCTTCAGTCAGTCTGTAATGGCTCTCATCTTTGGTTCCTCACAGTAACAACACTTAGCCCCCTTCCCCTTGCCCAGCAGTGTGGACAAATGTTCAGGACCAGTGTGGCAGCACACAAGACTGCAAAAATAAAGTAAAAAGCTCAGAGAGAACACCCAAAGAAGTAATGGAAGCAAGCAAGTGGCTGGAGAAGGAAAACTAAAATGGGCAGCTGTGACAGCACATATAGTATGTCAGGATATAAAGCAGCTCTCGATGCCTCAAGAAATTGTGTGGCCACACAGTAGTGAGATGGCATGTAGTCACCACAAGGTGAGACCTGCCCATGCATAGCATAACTGGATACAGCAAAATAAGAACAAACAACTTTAAACTAAAACTAGGAATTTTGACTGTCCATGTATCAAACATATTCTCTTGGGGGAATGCCCCAGATCACTGATTTTGACCTTTCCAGGTTGGGTACTCCCAAAATTAAGGATGTAGCCTTAATAATTGATTCCCTATAGCCTAGTAATCTTGAACAATTCCAGAATACATGTGCATGATGCCCTACATTGTTTAAGACCTCCAGTATTTATTTGGAAAGGCGGGGTCATAGTGAACTATAATAGTTGGTGTTTTAAAGAATTCAGTTGTGACTTTCCAACTGTGTTCCCTCCATTTTGGAGATGCTGAGGTTTTAATTATTCCTGCCCAGCACTTTTCCTATTCAGTCTCTTCTATATGAGTTCCAACCTCCTTCTCCCACCTCTTCAGAATATCTACCCTTCGAGTATCCAGCTGAGCTTGGAACAGCCTATACAATCTGGATATCAGGTGCTTAACCTCAGTGTCTTCTCTCACCTCTCCCATTAGAACCTGGAGGGCTCCTGTCTACCCAGCTAAATGAGATAGAAACATAGACTTTGTCAGAAGATAAGGACCGCTTAGTTCACTTAGTCTAGCCATTTTTGCCTGCCTATAGTATCACCGCAGATCCTACTTGATCTCTAGCCCATTCACCCCCTTCCCTTTCTCTAAGATTCCCTTATGCCTATCCCATGCATTCTTGGACACACCAATGTTTTTGCCCCACCACCTCCACTGCAAGACTGTTCCAGGAATTCATCACTCTTTATGTGAAGGAGTACTTCCTGACATCTCTCGTGAGTCTACCCCACCTCCAGCTTCTATTCATGCCCCCTTACCCTTGAGTACCTTTTTTTCTGAAAAATACTTCCCTCTTGTACCTTTTTACTTCCATGAGGTATTTAAAGGTCTCTGTCATATCCCCCCCCCCCTCTCTCATCTCTTCTATCTCTTCTAGGGGGTACATATTTAGCTGCTTAAAATTGTCCTATAGGGCTTCTGTTACGGACCCTGCACAATTTTAGTTGCCATTTTCTGGACTGCTTCCTCTCCATGTCCTTTCTGAGATGTGGTCTCCAGAACTGGACACAGTACTCTAAGTGTGGTCTTAGCAGTGATCTATACAGAGGCAGCACCACCTACCTTTTTCTGCAGGTGATATCCCACCATATGCACTCCAGCATCCCACTTCCCTTCCCAACTGTCTTGTTGCACAGCCTGGCCACCTTTAGGTCTTTTTTTTCTTTCTCTCTGTTTATCCACCTAACCTATCCCTCCCCCCAGACCCTCCTCTCTCTCAGATCCCCAAGTCTCCACCCCAGGTGTAGAGGAGTCTGCCCCTAGAGTGCGCATCTGTGCTCCTAATTAACCTTCAGTTTCCCCAGTTAACCCCCTGGGCGGGGCAAGAAGGGCCCCAGACTTACCTTCCTCGTACCTCAGTGGAGTGCGTGCACACAATGGAGTCCGACCTCACACTATGGGGCGTAGCGGGAGATCATCACCAGGACCGTCTGGGGGGTATTTTTCCACTGTTCCATTCCCCTTGACATCGGCGTACAATAAGGACCATCAAGCCGATGCACGCAGAGATGTGCATCCACTCCTGTCCTCTGCCAGCGTCAGCCCCTATGTTGTCCCGACCATGCTGGCACCTCCGAGTTCCCTAAGAGGTAGCAGTAGAGCAGTGAGGCTAACTCCCCAGCCCTTCCCAGAGAAGGACAGCAAGCCATTGGGCGCTTGATCCTTCTCCCCCCACCAACCCCCGATGGCCAGAGTCCGCTCCCGAACCTGGGTCGCCAGCATGGAGACCTTTAGATCTTTTGATATGATCACCCCCAAGTCTCTTTCCTGCTTTGTGGTGGTCAGTACCAACCCCTCCACTTTGTACTCCGCCCCTGGGTTTTTGTGCCATAAGTGCATTATTTTGCACTTTTTCACAGATTTCCTGGTTTCTGTGATTATAAAATTCTGGATTTGCAAATAGCAATAAAAATCCCTTTGTGGGAGGCCTAACTCTAGCAAAAGCTACTTAAAAGGTTTTGACGTGACATTGAACAGTAGTTGCCTCAGTCTGCACAGCCCTTTGGCCTTCCATCTTTTGTAAGTAGGGTCTATTTCATCCAGTAAGAAGCCTACCACATCCCTAATGAATGAGTAAACTTCATTAGGTCTCCTCTAGTTACAATTGCTTCCCTTGAGCTACTCAACATGACTTTGGCCCAGGGGTTCTAGATAAGCCTAAGTTGTCCCTGGTCAAGCAGGCCAGGGGCTTGCCTACCCAGCATTTCATCCCCTTCCATCCTAAGCCACTCAGGCATCTGATTGCCTCTCAGGTATTGTATCAGCTGCTGTATCTGGCAAGCTCTGTAGTATATCACTAAGTTAGGGAGCCCTAACCCTCTTCTGTCCTTATCCTGCATCAATATGGTCCATTTGAGCTGGGAATGGGCACCACCCATACAAACTTAGACCAGCGTCTTCTTATTCTCCCCAGGTACTCTTTTGGACTGCCACTGGAAGGGATAAGAACAGATATAATAATCCAGGAAGAATGTCTATCCGTATAACTTCTACTCATCCTGTAACTGACAGAGGTAGCTCCACCCATCTTGTGTGGTCTGCTTCCATCATTGTCAGCAGTGGAGCATAATTTGCCTCAGTGAGAGCTACCTTCTTGATAGCTATTTGGATCCCCAAGTATCCGACCTGATGATTTACCCACAAGTTTACATGTGGCCTTTTACCTGTCTGACACTGCCCCACTGAGAAACAGAATCTCAGACTTATCCTTATTTAGGCAAACACCTGAGGATTCTCCGAATTCACCTAATATTGTTAGCCACTTATGAAAGGTTCCATCCAGGTTGTGAACAAACAAAAGGGTACTGTCTGCACACAACGCCACTCCAACCTCCTCCCCCTCACTTTGACACCCTGTATTTCCTGGGATTCTCTTAGTACTGCTGCTAATGACTTGACGCTAAGGGCAAAAAACAAGGGAGAAAGAGGGCAGCCTATCTGCTCACACTGGTGATGGGTATGCTGGGAGAAAGCACGCCATTAACCTTGATTTTAGCCATAGGGTGACCTATAAGGCTCCCACCCATTCAGAGAGGTCTTCCCCCATGTCAAAGGTAATGATGGTCTGTTGTAAAAATTCCCAGTCTAGGCAGTCAAATGCTTTTTTTGAATCGATAGCCACCACTGCATTGGATTCCTTACTTACTGTACTTCCATGGCCTCAGTCCCATTCAGTAACTTGTGGACATTATCATGAATATGTCAGGTAGGGATGAACCCCGTTTGGTCACGAAGAATCACCAAAGTCACCACCTTCTGGAGTATGTTGTCTAGTATTTTAGCATATTTTTTAGCACCTTGATTTATAATCAAAATGGAACGGTAGGAGCTGCAGGTGTCTGGTGCCTTTCCCAGTTTTAAGAGTGCCAAGATATGTGCTGTTTATCATGAGGATAAGAGGTCACCTGCCTGTGAGACTGAGGCAAATAGCTTAGGAAGAGCTGGCACCATGACCTGAGTAATTATCTTATAAAATTTCGGGATATAATAGTCTGGCCCAGGAGATTTCCCTGAGGGGAGGTCATTTATTACCTGCTGAATTTTCTCCCTAGTGATAGGTGCATTTTAAAGCTGTGTTTGCTCCTCCTCTAGTTTGGGCAGGTTGGCCTTTTATTTATTCTTTGGTAACCGGGTTAGGCCTACTAGGCACAAGTGCCTGTTTTCAGAGGCAATCCAGGAGCAATGAGGAGGTTAAGTTACTTGCTTAGAGTCACACAGTATGTGAGTGGTGGTTGTGGGAATCAAACCCAGGTCTGCTAGATGTACCAAGCTCATTCACATTCAAGCTTATTTGACCCACCAACTGTTCATATCTTGCTCTGATCTATTTTTTCCTGTAGGCAATATAGGAGATAAACTAGCCCCTTATCACAGCTTTTAAGCTATCTCTTTTAAGCTATCAATTTACCCTTTGCTAACAGTGCTTGTGCCTTATCTTAGTGACCCCCCCCACACACACACACACATTCTGCTTCATACAGGGAAATGTAGAATGTGCAGAATTCCTCTGCAATGTCCCTTGGGTAAATTGTGTCTGGCCCCCTACCCTGCCTGGTTTTAATTTTGGGGTTATGCCTATTGGCCTCCTGCAAATGCAGCTAGAAGGCCAGCAACCTGCTGGCTCTGTTTCCATACTCATAGTATTTGTGATTTATAAAGTGGAGCTGTTCCTCTACTTTGTGTAGTAACACTCTGTTTAACTACTCTGTTCTTCTTCTTCCTAGACATTGCTAAATTCACCAAGTTTGTTCTTATCACGTCTCACTGTATATATCTATGTAAATAAATATAGTTTTGTATTTACAGTTTATTCCTATTGTAAATAGCAATTTGTGATGTATATTTTTCTGCATGCCTCTATTGTGAATAGCATTTGTTATGTATACTTTTTTGCATTCTGTATGCCTCTATTGTATTGCTTTGTACCCCCCTCCCCCAGGTCACATCTGGAAATGAGCTTCAGTTCATGGTGCCATTCATGATTATCAAATTTTAAATAAAAATAAAATAAATAAAAAATAAACTAATCCCTGGCGTCTTGTAGTTCTTTAAAGATTTTCAGTTTTTTGGGTCTCCTTATGTTCCCTCTCCAGTCTTGCTATTTGACCCACCATCTGTTCACATCTTGCCTTAATCTGTTTTTTCCTGAAGACGATATAGGAGATGAACTGGTCCCTTATCACAGCTTTTAAGCTGTCCCAAATATAGTTTTATGCTGAGTCTGATTCTGTATTCAGGCTTAAATATTCTTTAATTACAACTGTGACTTTATTTACCAGGATTTCATCATTTAACCAGCCTGCGTTCAACCTCTGGACTGAATCCTTTTGCATATCCTCTAAATGCAACCTTATGATGACCGCAACCTTATGATGACCTGGATATGGTCCGAGATTGTTATTGTTTTTTTTCACACCCATGCATCATGGGCACCTGTGCCTTAGCCACATAGAATCTGTCCAGCCTTCAGTAGCCCTGGTTCGGGTGGGAAGAGAAGGTATAATTCTTTTGTATGGGGTTTTGTAGTCACCATAGGTTGAGCCCCATGTCTCCTCTCAAGTTTTTAAGGACTCTGGCAGCTGCCTTCCCTGTACTGGGTGCCCCTGAGGACCTGTCTAGGTGGGGGTCCTCCACCACATTCCAATCTCCTCCTATTACAATCACCCCATCCCATAAAGAAGTCAGTTTGTTAAACACCTTTCAGTAGAAATCTTGGGTGGCTGGTGTCGGGCTACAGACATTGGCTATTTATAAGGTCTGGGCTCCAGCTGTCAAGGTAATGATTTACAGACTCCCTGTTTGTCAGTGTATTGCCTAGAAAGTGACCATGGCAAGCCCCTCTTAATCCAAATGGCTACTCCTGCCTTTTTTCCTTACCTCAGAGATGAGGACACCACCATGCCCACCCACTGCCTCCTCAATTTTTCATCCTTTGCATCTGAAAGCTGAGTCTCCTGTAAGATAGCTATATTGCAGTGTGACCCCTTCAGTTCTTTTAGAATTTTGGTCCTATTGATCACTGAACCTAGACATTTTACATGGTATGTGACAATGTTCAGATGGGGTGCCATTTCACCTTTCTGGGTTTACAGATATACTTCCATGCTGCATCTTAGTTGTTCATACTGCCCATCCATTGTATGGTGGGCCTGTCTCCCCCAAATTGTCATAACCACCCTTCTCGGCGAATGGTCTTTTGTAGCCCTTACCGCCGCCATACAGTAGGTAGAATCTTAGACCTCATAAAGAATATCTTAGTGTTGGCTTGCTGTAGATTGTAGCTTCTCTGCCTCTCACACAATAGAACCAGAATAACAAAAATATAAAATTATTTACACATAACTAACAATTGAACTCAATGCGCATCACCAAACATGGGATGGAGCAATAAAGCAATATCCTCCCACTGTTTGCTGATGCAGAGTAAAGGCTACTTAAGCTTGCCATTGGAGGGATTATCCTCCCATTTCAAGGAAAAGCTCATTAGTGGGCTGCTTATTCCTGCCAGTCTAGCCAGCAGGTGTGTGCCCTGAGATGCCTTAGTGCTAATGGATGGCTACCAGCCTCCCCTTCTTCCACCCAGCCCCTCTTATTTCAGCCCTCAGGAGCTCTTTTTCTATAGTTATTTTATTTTTACTTAGAGTGCCCTCCCCTCATTGACCAGGGTGCCAGTTCCTGCTGACATGTAAACAGGATTACACATTATGTCCCTCTGTGGGTTAGTCAATGTTATTCAGTGCTAATAGCAGCCCTTCCCCCGTTCCATGCAAGGCTCTTTCGTCATGGTGCTGTGGGAGGAAGGTATACTCTGAATATTGTACCTCCTGTGCAGTGTAATTCCAGTACTGGCACCTACAAACTCTTCCTCTCCCAAGCCTTGAGAGAAGATGAACCCAAAAAAGGCAAACCTTGATACAGCTCCTTCTTGGATACCACAATTTCACCCCACATTGTCCCTCTTCAAGTCACGCCAGATGTTTTGCTTACTGAATCCCCTGTGAGCCTTAAGTGCTTATCTCCCCATTCTCTATCCTGCCCCCATACCTGACCATACTTCTTGTTTTAAATGTCCCTCATTTTGTAACATGATCCATGTTGACTAGAACCCAACCACCCTCCCCATCATTTAGCTCTCCAGACCCTGTTACCACTGCCCTTTCTGTACCTATTCCAATTCTGCCCCTCAGTTTGTCTGGATGCATACTATGCAGGGAGTGTATTTTGAGTTCCCTGCAATATTGAAGGCTCAGAACACATTTACAGTTGGGAACAAGAAAAAGAAAAGAGGGTATTCACCACGCCATCAGCAGTTCAAACAGACCTTGCATGTTTCAAATCCAGCAACAGTGATACTGTTCAGCTCCCATACAATGTCATTGGTCAGCCTGGATTCTCTGCCTGCAAAGCCTGCACCACAGGCATCTCCTCCAAAGGGGGTTAGTGTAAATCTATGGGGGTGCATTGGGCCTTCTGGTTCATACAGTTGTTGGGATTAGGGCCATGGGTGGGAAAGGTTCAAACACGTGGCCTTACTTTTTAGTCCCTTGTATAGTTTCTTGAAGTTCAGTCTAAGTTCTACCAGCAAAGTGGAGTGCATATAGTTTTTAAACGAAAGGCAGCAGCTTCTTTTTGGTTCACTTTTGCTGACTGGGTATGAGCCAGGCAACTGGTTTGAGAACTACAGTATACTAAGACAAAGTAAGAAAAACTCATTTATTTATATTTAACTGTAATGTAACAGTTTTCATGTTTCCATGGAGTTTTTCTACTTATTTGGAATGAACAAGTAAGAAATTCTATGGTCAAGTAAATTTTGGACCAGCACATTTCCTGGTACAAACCCCAATATTTGATTTGTACACTGCTGCTCACAGGGTCAATTTAACACATACTGAAAATTCCTTACCTGGGGAGACGCCATATCAAAGACAAATCAGATTGTTGAGCACTGAAGGTACAATATGCAGAGGGATATTTCAAAAAGAGCTAGAATATGTAAACCCAACATTTCTCACCTTTGGAGTCTTTTGCTCTGTGCAGTCAGGAGGGTATTCCTGAGAGAACTGCAGAGCCTTGCTAGAAGAAAGATTAGCCTGCAATGTGGTGAGACTTTTAAGCATTAGTTTTATCTTTTTAATAAGGTGTTTTTCTTTATAACGTCTGTGGTTTTACAATATTCTTTTTTATTTTCGGTTTCTGATGTATCAAGCAATATTTGTGTGTTATTTAAGTGAAAAGACATGACAGAGAGTTGGTTATGTAAGCAGTAAGCCATGACAGTGTGTAGATTACTTTTGGTAAACCACATGCCAAGGTGCGTTGCGAAACACAAGGCATTTGTGCCGAGCACATTCAAAGACATTAAAGTGGGGTTCAGGAATAGTAACCCACACTTAGGAGTGGCTTATTATGCTCATAAAATCAGTACAAAAATAAATGAGGAAAAGTGCAAAGTAGTGTGGTTCTTACTCTTAAACTGCAAAGCTTGGAACCTTCTCCACCAGTAAGGAATTTTCTTTACCCATTTTGTAATGTCAGTTATAACATGTATAGAAAAATCGAGCTGATTTGATTGACTGAAAGTACCTCAGAGCCATGTAATTATTGACCCATAATTACATGCCAGAACTACTTACAGCCATTCAGACCACATAACATAAGCATAAAAGTATCACTACACTTTCAAATTCTGATAGGAACTGTCACTTTACTGCAAGGCCCTCTAACTGAAAGGAAAGCCAGTCATCATGTTTGACAATCTCTACAGCCTACCTGCCTCCCAAAAACACTGCACCAGGGAGTTTTTGTTAGAAAAATAGCTCAAGGACAAGTTAGAGGGACCAGGTCCTGATGGAATACTTTCCAACTATGCCACACAATATCTTGATCTCTGTGTGAATGAGACAAAAGAAAATAATGTTAATATCATTTAAAATGAATGGATACAGAAACAAATAATAATGAGATGGAGATTGCAGTGACTACATTTAGAGCTGAAAAGCTGGTAGAAAACATCAGTCTTGACCATGTAAGTAGGCACATTAAAATGAAAAAAGAAGACTTAGATGAATTAGAAATGGAAAAAATGAACCAAACACCACAAAACATACCTGCTGGGCAGTATTGGTTTTCAAAAGCTGTATAACAGAAATCAGTGCAGATAGACTTCAAAATGATCCCCTGCACTGAGCTTGATGAACTATTGATGGAGTTTTATGCAATGGTTTGAAATTCCAGTGGCGAGCAATACAGCCTCAGTATTGAAAGCTGCTTAACAGCAGCTAAAATTAGATATCTGAACACTCCTGAAATTAATAGAAATATTAATATCAGACAGAGACTTCAGCACGGAAAACAATGCATTTGTAGTCTTAGTAAAAGGTACCAGAAAGAAGGGTGAGACAACAGCGGGCATTACCCATGAATTTCTACTGAGGACCTAGAAAAACAGACATTCCAGAGCCCTGCCTCCCAACCCTGCCCCAGGCCTGATAAGCAAAGTATGGTTTGATCTGTAACTTCATCTCACCTGCCACAGACAACAGTGGCAAAGAGACTTGATCAGAAGCAGCTTTAAAATAAAAAGTGATGACAAAGGACTGCATTACATAATGCTAGCATTCGATAAACAAAGTAAAAATCACAAGGATCTAAATGAATCTAACAAACAAAAGCTATGAGGATTCATTTGTCGAGAGACCTAATGATCTTCTCTGTCCTGTCAGTAGATACATTAAATACACAGAAAAAACTCCATACGATGTCAAAGGTTTCTTTCTGCACCCCAAATGAGTGGATTAAAGTAAGCTAGACACCCAAGATGCATGTTATAGCCATGAATCTATGGGGATAAATTATTAATACTTCACACTCCGCCAACTGTCTGCTGAAGTGAATCTAAACTGCCGCTACACAAACTATTCATTGTGCACTGTGCACTTACTGAGTGATGCTTGTGTTGAAGCCTGCCAGATCATGGTGGTTACAGGACATAAATGTGAGACCAGCCTGCAGAATTACTAGACAGCATCCATATCCATCATCGCTGGAGCAATGTTCTCGATGGGAGCACAGCAGCCATCACACAATCTTGGCGATGGCAGCATGACAAACATCCAGCCTCCCCAAAGCGTCGACCAGCAAGCACACCTAAGCTATAAAACCCAACTAAAACAATGGAATGACACCACTAACCAAAGTGCTAACCCAAAGGAGCCAGGAATTTTGAAAAACAGCAAGATCCTGCAGAACTGTACTGTTTGTGAAAACACAGTTTTCAATTTCAGCTAATTGCTACAAGTAGTATATACAACAGTATTCAACTTATCTCATGTTGTGGAACTGCATTCCTCTTGTACCATGGTATCTAAATGTTTAAACTCTGTATACACGCTCCGTTAATTGATGATTTGTATATATCTTGTCCTGTATTTCTGCTGACTTGTGTATATACTGTGAACTGTTTTGTACCTTTGCTACTGGAATTACTGGTATTGTGTTTTCTGATTTATTTTTCCTGTCCCCCTCCCCTTAGGTCACAATAGGAAACAAGCCCTTTTGAACTCTGTTTGCTTACCTGGGAAAATATGTTTATTAATAAAATAAAAATAAAAGTGCCAGACTGCATAGTTCATTACTGATATCTGGACTCTCAACTTTTTTTTTTTAGTCTTTTGTAATGAGGTAAGGCTCACTAGGCACATGTGCCTGTTTTCAGGGGTAACCCGGGAGCACTGGGGCGGTTAAATGACTTGCTCAGAGTCACACAGTATGCAAGTGGAGGCTGTGAGACTCAAACCCAGGTCTGCTGGATGTAACAAGTTCATTCTCAGCTTGTTACTCTAACCTCTAGGCTATACTGCCACCCCCATACTAAATACATTGTTACAGTTAAAATAAATAAGACTTATTAACAAGTTGAAATAACTAACACATTTATTAGTAGTTTTAAGCTTTTTAATCTGGTTTCATGGGAATTACTTTATTTCCCACACTGTTAAAACAGTAAAATCTGACTTCATAACCAAATAAAAAGTGTCTCTCATTTTATCAGATGTTCCTACACAAGTCGATATAAGTGCAATAAGCAGTCAAGAGTATGTGATTATGGTCTATAATCACATACCTTTCCTAAGTGTTGTAAAGGCACTTGTCGAAAGTAGCTCATGCGTAACAACACCCTCAAGAGATGTATGATTATTGACCCATAATCACACACCCTAAACTGCATTATTGCTTACATAATCCCACCCCAAGCAACAAACAGCACAAGCTGAAGGTGAGTGCTGTTTGTCTGCACATGGAATTACTGATTAGTAACAACCCCCCTCCACCCCCACTCCACTGAGTTACCATAATACTGTTGTAAACTGTGTAACATAACACACTGAAAATTTCCACTAAACCTGCGCACTTATGGCTGGTTTAATTTATTTAATGGAGTGCTGGTCAGTACACTGGTTCTGCCATCATGCAGAAAGTCATTGCTTTAGTTCGTCATATTCCCACAGTCTGACAGGGTGCCCCAATAAAACCCTGTTGCCGATTTTTAGGTTTTGAGCTGGGGTCAATTTTTTACATTGGGAACTCTATCCGATGATTCCTGTGGTAAGTAGAAATTTGCTCAGGGATCCCTTGATGGTCTGTACTATTTTCACATCCACTGTCTCTGCTGGTAGGCTATTCTACAGGTTCTCAGAAATCCACAAACAGCTTGGCTTCTTGAGCACCGCTCTACAAAAAAACGGTGCTAAATACTGCATCCAAGGAAAAACTTCTATTGTACAGCAAAACTAAACCGCAGTAGGCTCTGGCACCCCCTCCCTCCGTAGCCAAATATTTTTGCATGTGCACACACTTTCTCAAGGCTGACATCAATGTACTACAACTGTATTTAAAAAGGACGTGCAATCAATAACAATATGCTGTAAGTGCTAAACTATCAAAACTGCATAGTACATATGAAACGCACAAACACATCTTACATCACCAAAGATAAGTAAATAAGTACACAGAGCAAAATTTCCAGTTCATAATAAAAAGAAGAAAGAAGAAGAAAAGGTGGAAGAGGATAAAGGGAATAGGAAAGAACTAAAGAATAAAAACACAATACACAGATATAAGATAAATACATGTAGGCATAAATATGACTTACCAATATTCATGTGCATTCATAGATATGCAAATATCTATAAAAATGGGGGCAATTGAAAATACTTACTAAGTCCAGGAGGGCTACTTGAATACATCTGAAACTGCTACAAGGCTTCCCTCTGTAGCAACCTCCTGTCCAAGTCACCTCCACGTACAGGTTCATACACTCTCTCTATAGCTTGAAAACAAAAGTATGATTTCTGCCTTTATTTTGTGTATGTTGAGCTAAATTGCTGACACCCTCCATTTTCTGTTTACCTCTAACATGCTCAGTAATTCTTTCTCTTTTTTTTATCACTTCTCTTGTTTTTCCGCCTTCTGCGGCCCGACAGGCAGGAGCATCCAGCTGCCGGTTCCCACTGTATGGAGGGCAGCAGGCTCACTCACATGATGGGGTCTGGTGCAGCCACCTCCCAACCCACTGGGGGGCCCTCTAAGCCTCACTGCGCCAAGCCAGGGCCAGACCCCCAGCGTGATTCCACGACAATCCTCCAGGCAGTGTAAGCGCGGCTATCAAGCTGTATGATCACGTCCAGCCATTTTCCTCCATTTTTTCCCCTGGAGTGTGGACGTACAATGACGTCTTGGCACTGTGTGCCAATGTCCGCCACACTCCACCCTCAAGTGCACTACTCTTGCAGTACACCTGATCTCCATTGGGGGCCACTGCAGAGCGGTGATAAACCCAGGCCCTTCCCAGGGATAAGACAGCAGTCCTCCGGTTGCTCAATCCTATCCCTCCCCTGCAGTCTCCTGGCAACCTGGCCGCATTCCCAAACCCGGGTCACCAGCGTGGCGTGAGGTGTGGCGTCCAGCGCCTTAACCCTCAGTGCCACTGGGCTGGCCTAGTAATCCTCTCTTTAAATCTCCTGTTAGTTTTACCAATGTAAAAGGCTAAACAAACAGTACATCTAGCATAGTAAATAATTTTAATAGTATTGCACACAAATTCAATAATTTTATCAATTTTACCAGAGGCAAAGGGCCTGATTCCAGAATGCATGGTGCAACTCATGGGTGTATGCAAGTTGCACCATGTGCTGCTATGCCAGGGATGCTGCGCCCTATTCCAAGACAGGCAGAGTCCCTGGCACCTATGACCCATGACTTGCGGCAGCCATAGGCTTGCGCCACTGGAATGGTGCACCGGACCTGGGTGCTGCAAGTCGCAGAATGCAAGTAACTGCCCACCAGAGCCTCCCCACCCTGGAACATGCCCTCAATCCACGGGGGCAGTGGGGGGGGGTAGGCTGGGTGGCATAGATGAAAGGGGGGGATGGCACAAAACCGACCCAGGTGGCATCCCGGAATCAGGGGCATCGCTGTATTGAGGGGGGTTCATGGAGCGCAGCAATGTGCATTCTGTGGCACTGCAGGGGGGCATCTATCATTTTGCCAGAACAGATGCCCCTTAGACCACCTCCATGCTGGTCTAACTCCCAGCACCATAGCAGGACCTGAAATAGCAGAAATGGGTTACAGCAGCCACCCTTTCAGAATAGGGTGCAGGTGCTGATGTAACCCACCCTTGCACCATGCCGCAGTGGGTTGTGGGCATAGTGGGTGGCGTAGCCCACCTTTGGTGCAACCCGCATGCAACATAATGCAAGCCGCATCTTGGAATGGCATCTTGCGTAATGCATGGTGCAAGGTGCGATTTATGCCATAGGTTTTGGCATAAATCACCTTGCGCCATGCGTAACGTGACTTGGAAGTGGGCCCAGGTTGTCTAATTTGGGGCCAGTAGTGATGTAGTTACAAAAACTACAGTTCCCATAATGATGATTCCCTCTGGGAGATGTTTTCCTTGTTTGGCCCTAAAATCCCCTATTTCTCCTTTTTCTCACCCTCTTAGTCACTGCTAGATCACTGCCTTGTGCAGGCAGGATCCATACCGCATGGTGAGCAGCAACCTTACCCCCCTTTTTCCCTATTTCCACTTTTACTGCACCCCTTCAGTCACTGCTAGATCACTGCCTTGTGCAGGCAGGATCACCCAGCACACTGGTGGGGTACTACCCTCCCCTCTATAGTTGACCTCTGCTACCCCCTCCCACAGCATCCCTCCCCAACACCCCTCTCTCGCATCACTATATATAAAAAAATCTCATCGCCTATAACCGGTATCCTACCAGTACGGCTGTCCACCACTCTGCCCAGATAGGGATAACAGGACAATGTTGAATTTCAACTCCCCCCTTCCCCCCTTGGATACACTCCACCTACAGTAGCTCTCTCACTCTCTCTCTCTCTCTCATTCACCCAGCCACACTCTACTTCTCCTCTTCTCCTGCCCCCCTTCCAGTTAATGTAGCCTAACACCGACCTACTCCTACACTCAATTAAGCACTTTTAACCTACCCCTATACCCCTCTTACATGCACTTTAGTCCACCCTGTCATCTGTTTGCCTCAAAATCGTGTTCTATTAGTGTCTCTCTGTAAATTTCCTTTCCTTCTTCCATTCTACCCCCTGCAGTTTTTCACTCCCTCCTTCTATTCTTCCTCTTTTTACTCCAATCACTGTAAATCTTGAATATCAATGTTACACTAATGGCTACCAATTACTATTGGGTCACCATACCATCTAGTGCTACATACTGTTGACAAGTTATTATATGTGTTCCAGTGTTACCAACTGTTGCCAATTTGCTATATGTGTCTCCATATCTACTATACTTAAACATTGTATTGTTAGCCAATGTTATCCACCTGTAATCCCTCCTGCTCTTATTGTATGCAAGTAAGCAAACTGCATTCCAACATTGTAACATTTCTCTGTATTATATTCCATTGTTCCCTACCCCACCCCAGGGCGCACCAGGAGCTGAAACATTTCAATAAATAAAATAAATAAATAAATCCTAATCGCAATACAAACTATGTACTAATTTGTTCCCAAGGTTTGGCCCCCTTTTAAAAAACAACCTGGGCTTCTGCTGGACTGTATCCAATAAATGTTCTTTCTGTTGATACAATGTGCCAGTTACGTTCTATAATATCTCTAACAAGATGTTACTGTGGGGAGAAAGTGGTTATGAAGTTAGCGTTTACTGTCTATGGATTCTGTTTCTTAGAATTAACCAGGAATCCCTGTCTAGATGATTCACCCTTTCCCTAGCTTCAACAATGATGTTTGCTCCATAGCCTCTCTGAACAAACCTATCTGTTAAAGCTTCTGCTTGTACTCTGTAATCATCATCATTGCTACAATTGCCCATCTACTACATCACTTAGCCTTAGCCTCCCTTGACCACTATGCCTTTTTCCTCCCCCATCTTGGGCTCTGTTGCCATTCACTTATTTTTTATTTATTTTTATTTTATTTAGTTTTTGTTGACCGGGTAAGTGCACTAGACAAATCCTGCCTATTTTCAGGCACGACCCGGGGGAGGAGGATACAGATGAATGCCAACTGACCTTGAACCAGGTTAAGCTGTTGGTGGTATTTTTAGTGAATGAGGGAAATTTGGCCAGAACACCGGGGAAATTCCCCTACTCGGCAGAGGGGGAACCTCTGTCCAAGATGGCGGACGCACCCTTGCCTTCTGAGGAGGGAGCTATGGAGGTGGGAGATTTGGTCTCTGCTCCTACCTCTGAACAAATGGAGACTACGATGCCAACAACTGATGTTTTGCCTGTTGCTGTTACTACTTCAACTTTAAGTTCTGCTGCTCATACTAAGGCTGCTATACCTAGCCCTCTGCTTACTTCTTATGAAACTGACTTGCTGACCTGCATGCCTACAGTCGACTTACTGGAAGATTTTACTTCATCTGATTCTGAAAACCACTGTTTGACAGCACAAGAGATCCAGGAGCGTTTTGCAATGGCGGAGTGCCGTTTTGCTAGTGCAAAACTGAAAATGCACAGAGATATGCAACGCCTGAGAGCCGACAGCACAGATGCATCTTCCACTCGGGTGGAAGTTCTTGAAGATTCACCTGACTTGTCTCCTTTACTGCCTGTTGCTGTGACAGGCTCTGACCCGACTAGTACGTCGGGAGCTGAAGCCCTACTGCTTGCTCCCCTGCTGCCTGCAGTACAAACGGATTTGGTTTCCTTTTCACAACCTGCTTCCATTACATCACAGAGTTCCTCACATGTACAAGACTTACCTACAGTAAATGCTCCCCTGCCACCTGCAGTACAAACAGATTCATTTTCCTTTTCACTACCTGCTTCTATTTCATCGCAGAGCTCCCTACATGTACAAGAATCATCTACAGTAAATATTAATAAAGAACCTACCTGGACTGTTGAATCAGCTGAGAGGTGCTGGCTGGGTCAGGATACTGTCCCAGGAAGTTGGAAGTCTAGTCCGTCCTCCAATTGGTCCCCTGCCCTGAAGATTTTCCAGAGCTACAGAGCAAGATAGGTGCTTCAAAGTCACTACTGACCCCTTGTGTCTCCCTCATGAACTGGAGCTTACACAGAACCCTGTGTTGGATTATCTGAAGGGTTCTCCACCTGAGACTCCTCTTTCTACTACTTCTGTAGAGGCTCTGGCTCCCCCACCACCACAGCCCCCCCAAAAAAAATGTCAGGACCAAGCCGCTCATATTCTTCTTTCTTTAAATTTCCAATCCAGACTGCTAAGTGACACAACGCTGTTCGCTTGGCATATCGGGGGGGGGTTACCTGAGCCACCTGATCGGGTCTATGTGGCACGTACGCTTCTAAAGGATTCTTTAAAATTTTTTCCCATGAAATATGTGTTAATTCATATCTCTGGTGAAACCACGTTTGACATTAGTTTCCAAACATCTAGGGGACTGGAGCGTTTTTGGTCAAAGTATAATTCTCTACGAACTACTGCATTATGGACCCCATTTCAGGCTATTCCTCTTTCTAAACCCACTTTTAAGATGATCACTATTCTGTTTCATAATGAGGGAGTTGAGGTGGAGGATGTTGTGTATTAGCTAAAACAGTGTTGTGACGTCCAGGGACAGCCTGAAGCCATTTTGGATACCGAGAACATTTGGACTGGGGGCTGGAAGTTTAAAGTCTTGTTACAATCTAATGATTCTGGGGTTGTACATCTGCCTAACTCTTTTTTTCATAGGCCGAGATAGGGGAGTCTTGTTCTACCCGGGTCAGCCGAAGGCTTGCTATCGGTGTGGTGACCCTGCACATCTTAGTAATGTATGTGATAAACTGAAATGCAATGTCTGTGTGGAATTGGGCCACGTAGGGGCATACTGTTTGAATGAATGTAGATGTAACCTATGTGACGAACAGGGGCACACCTTTCAGAATTGTAAATGGGCTGCGCATAACCAGGAATTTCACGATGGTGGAGTGGACCAGCGCTTTATTATTACACAGGCGCAGAAGGCCCGTCTCCGGACCACCTTGGCTGTACCTCCCCCTAGGGCAGCCCAGCCCTTACTGCAGGCTTCAGTGCCTGTTGTATCCTCTGAGGTCGTACCTCAGATGGTTTCCTTCATGGATGACCCCTTGCCTGAGATTTCTCCTGTCCCTGATCTTGCCCAGTCTAATTTTCCTGTTCTGGACCCAGTCCCAGGTCCAAGTACTATGCCCCCCCGGGTGCTTACGAATGTCATACGTAGAAGGTCACTGAGAAATAACCTTCGGGTTGCACCATCTCCTGTGAGTGATCCTGAACCCCCCCCCCGTGCCCTTATCTAATTCTTTTGAACTTCTCCAACCCCTTTCTGATGACGCTGGAGGTGAGTTGAACTCTTCCTCCATAGCTTCTTCTCTCCCTGATGGCACCACTGACCCTGAGTTGCAACTTGGCACTGGCCTTTCTCAGCAGCGAAAGGCCAGAGTAAAACTTAAAGGGAAGAAGGTGGTTGAGAAAAGGAAATTGTAAAATGTATTTTTTGTCTGTTTTCCTTTTTTTTTTGTTGCTATGTTTCACTTTGTTTGTCATACTATTAATGTAAATAGTGTGAAGCGTATGGCTAAAAGGAGATTGATTTTTTCCTTTCTATGGCTTTTGCCTTTGGGTTTAATTTTATTGCAGGATACAAGACTTCATACTACACATGAGGTCCGACAAGCACAACAGGACTGGCTACTGGGTCCTTCTTTTTGGTCGATTTGTCAGGATTCTTGTTCGGGACTGGGAATATTAATTAATATCCAGACTTCTGTTTGCTAAAATTGTTTGATGTAGCCCCTGGTGGGGCGCTTATTATAGATTTTGTTATTGGGTCCTGTCCTTACCGGGTGATAAACATTTATGCCCCTCAAATCAAAACTGAATGCATAGCTTTATTTACTTTGCTTCGTCCTTATTTGCATACTTCCTTTCAGGTATTGTTTGCTGGTGACTTTAATTGTGGCCTGAGTCTTCAGGATAAGAGCTCCTTTGCTGCTACAAAGAAACTGTTTTGTGACTCCCATGAATTGGGTAAATTGGTTCAAGTTGCCCACTTAACAGGCTCTTATCTCTCCTTTACTACACAACACACCCTACCTTCCAAAAGGGTAAACTAGCCACATGTATTGCTTATGTGTTTTCCTCTCCTACAGTAGCAATTATTTCTGCCAAAGTTCAAGCGGTTGAGTTTTCTGATCATAAGCTGCTTTCTGTTGGTTTTGGCTCTGTTGTCTCTTCCCGTAAAGGTCCAGGTATTTGGAAATTCAACACATCTTTGTTGCAGATTCCTATGTTTATGCAGTCCCTCCTGTCCTTCATACAAGCCCGTAAATCTGTTTTTATTTGTTATGAAGATCCTGTTCAGTGGTGGTTAGACACGAAACATGATCTGGTCACTTTTTAAAAATCTTACAGTCGTTTAAAATGTAGGAGGGAATACCTAGACTATTTGCAGAAGAGGGTACATTTTCAGTCATTATTAACTATAGCATACATGACGGGGCAAGACCTTACTCGACAAATAAAAGTCCTACAGAATGATATGTTGACTTTTCAATTACGGCAATCACAACAACTTTATTACCAACATAAATTCTGTACTGTTGGAACATGTGATGTTATTTGTCCTTTTGAATATAATTCCCATCAGTCCGCCCGAAAAAATATGATGTGTCTTCTAAATTCAGAAGGGACCTTATGTTCCTCACAAACTGAGATTTGTCATATTGTAACGAAGTATACTACAGCCCTTTTTTCTCCCCTCCCTGCTGTGGCTGGTAACAGTGCGATTTTGTATAGTGACCTTGATATCCCAGCTCCCTCACAGCTATGTCAGGACCAGGTTTGTTCTCCTATCACGGAGCAGGATTTGACACTGGCTATTTCTTCATTACCTGTACAGAGAACTCCTGGTCTCCCTGCTGGCTTATATAAGGTGCTGGGTGACCATTTGGCCTCAGAACTTAATCTGTGTTTAATTCTCTGTTAACATGTGAATCTCTCCCTTTGGAATTTACTAAGGGTACTTTGATTTACATTTATAAACAGAAAGGTGATATCCATTCTCTGGAGAATTGGCGACCTTTATGTATGTTGAACACTGACTTTAAGCTCTTAACGAAAATTATTGTGAAGCGTTTGGTGAGGATAGCAGAGGTGGTTTTGCATCCCGCCCAATCCTATTCTGTGCCTCAAAGGAGAATTTCTGATCATTTGATCCTCTTACGAGAATTATTTTCTCATGGCTATGCAGGTCTGGCTTTGGGACTTGTTGTTTCCGTAGATCAGAAGGCTGCTTTTGATTTGGTTAGGCATGATTTTTTATGGGAAGCACTTCATTTTCTGCATGTACCTGATGTTATGGTACACTGGATTCCTGCTTTCTATAGAACGGTGACTGTTGTGCCTGTAGTGAATGGTTGGATAGGACCCATGATCCCCATAAAACAGGGGGTGCATCAGGGCTGTCCTTTAAGCCCATTGTTATATGTATTTTTTCTTGATGTTTTGCTCTGTCGGCTGAATACTAATTCTCAGATTCAGTCTATTTCTAGTGGTGCCTTATGCTTGCCTTATAAGGCCATCGCATATGCAGACGATGTTTGTTTTCTTGTAGCTGATGCAGCCTCAGTGGTTCATTCTTTCCGTGAGTGCTCTATTTTTGGAAACTTCTCTGGTGCTGTTTTAAATTACACAAAAGTTTGGTTATTCGGTTGGTTCAGCAACTTCCCTCGGACCGTATTCGTGTTACTGCTTAGTTGAGGGTCCTATTCGCATTTTGGGAATTTTTGGGGACATAGGACTCAGATTTGTTTAACTGGAATGTTAAACTGCAACAAGGTAAACTTCAGGTGGCCTCCTGGAACTGGGGCAGATAGAAAAAAAAAAGTGTTTTCTTAATTAAAAACTATTTGATCTCTACTTTCCTTTTTCTGAGTTATGTATTCCCTATTCCACGACAGCTAGAAACTGCTGTCATTAGCCTGTTTTTTTCAGGCTCTTTGGGGTAGTAGGTTAAACCCGATAAAGCGAAATATCACCTATTTACCTATCCCTGAGGGTGGCGTTTGTATGGTTAACCCTTTGTTATTTTTTTCTTGTATTTTTTTCACTGCAAACCTTAGGCCTTTATTGTTTCATGCCCAAAGGGGGTGGGAACCTAATTCCTTAACTGTGTTAAGACAAACTGTTGGTATACCAACTTACGTAAAACATATGTTTTTACGTCTCAAACAATGGAAGATGTCTGTTCAGATGTTATTAAATCATTCACATAAAGTTTTATGTAAGAAATTACTCCTGACGGTTTGTGCTGTATCAGTACCCTTCGATAAGTGTCCTGGTCAACACCTCCCTTCCCTTTTGTTATTGTGGAAATGTAAGAGGGTTCCAGCCAAAATGTAGGATTTTCATTGGCTTTCATGCCATGAAAAGATTAATGTTAAATCAAATCATAAACATAAGCAGTCCCAAGATAGAATGTGTTCTCGCTTATTATGTATTACAGAACTTGAAACTATCCCACATTTATTTTTTGACTGTTCCTTTATCAAAAATTGGTGGTCCTTTTTGGTGCAGGCATGAGATACCCCCTTGCTTCAGTCGGTTACTTATTTGAATCTTGTATACAGGGTTTTTTCTCCCCAGTGGTCAAAATGGCACCAGGACACTTTAAACCTTGTTTTTGTCTGCATTAAATGGAATATTTGGATGGTGCATTGCATGTTTTCTTTACAGCAAAGGACTGCTCCTATTTGGAGCTCGAAAAAAGATTGTACAAGATTTAAAAGAAATTTATGAGCATGAACGACTCTATACTCAGATATGACACTTTTGAACTTTGAAAGCTCTTCCTTGGATCACTGACTCTGATTTTGCAGTTACCTGAATGATTGTATAATACTTATCCTGTGTTTCCTTTGTTTTGTATTATGCTTTGTGTACTATTGTACGATTTTTGTCTCAATGAAACTTTCCCCTACTCTTTTCGATAAGTGCCATGGGATCTTCAACATCCACCTGAACTACCACCAATCCAGGTAGATGGGACCTCGGTTTAATGTCTCATCCAAAAGACGGCACCTCAGAAGTGCAGCACCCCTCTCATGCTGCACTACAGTGTCAGTACTGGGATATTAACCCAAGTGCCAGATGTGGGAACCGAACCCACAGCCTTCTGATCTCCCAGCCTCAGAGGTGAGTGTGCTACCTGCTGAGCCACTGACACTGATGACTGCAGAGTACAAGCAGAATTGTCCTGGGCATCTATGTTTATTTACTTTCTCACTTTTTTAACCACAATTATTTTTAAGTTCACCTTAATGTAACCAAGTTGTTATTTATTGTATTGCACACACTGTACCTTTGTCAAACTTAACTGTAAATATGTAATATATTTGCATCTATGCTAATCTGTTTTATATAACCCTAGACCCTTTGAAAATAGGCACTGCCTAAAGGATCTTGTGTGTAATAAACAGTAAATAAACTGTGCCTTAGGTGTATAAATTGACCCACCAGGATGTTTCTTATCACGTGACCAGGGTGGCAACTTATAAAATGTAATAGGGAATTCCTATCTGTTTCTTTCCAGAAAAAAACTAGTCACTAAGAGCAAGATATTCAAAAGTGTGCCTGGCACTAGCATAAGTGGTTGCTCTGTGAAACTGAGTTGCGCTGGAGCAACAAAGGGATATATTCAAAAGAGATATGCCATGGCGCATCTCATCTGACTATATATGAAACAATGCCCGAGGTGCAAATACAATGCGCTGGCGCATCCCCCAGACCGGTCTGAATACCAGGAATAGGAAATGCGTCCGTGCATGAGACACACTGTGTGCAAATTCCTGATATTCAGACAGCAATATGCAAATGGAGTCATAATACGTGCAAGGCACAAATGGGACTATTTGCATGTCATTATGGCCCCATTTGCATGAGTTGTGCAGGGCTGGCCAGCAAAATGTGCCTGGCACTCTCCACAGCATGCAGTCCCAGTACTAGGTACCACAGTAGTACCCTCCTCCCCATTCTGTACCACTGATCGCAGTTATAAAGTGGTGTTAAAATCCCTGGTGGTCCAGTGGTTCCCCCCTGCCCACCCGTAACCCTGATTGCCGTCATTATGTTTATTTTCCTTTCCCCGGTAATCTAGTGGCACCCCCCTCTCCCAGGTACATCAGCATGGAGAGATACTGACCGCATTGCTAAAATTGTTCACAAAGCAGGAGAAAACATTGATGTCCTAGTACACATAGGGACTAATGATCTCACCAGCCGGTCAGTTGTGGAGACCAAGGAACACCTGACCAGGCTGGGTGACAAACTATCATCTATTTTGTCTGGCATCTCCTTCTCTGAGATCCTGCCAGTCTGGGAGAGGGAGCAGATGGACGGCAGGTCAGAGAAGGGAGATGGGAGCTAAACACGTGGCTCAAGGGCTGGTGCCAGGAAAAAGGACACAGATTTGTAGGGAACTGGCAACAGTTCTGGGAGCGAAAGTTCATTAAATTTGATGGACTACATCTGACTAAGGAGGGAGTCAGTGCATTGGGGCAGAAGTTTGATGTCTTTGCAGAATATTTAAACTAGCAAATGGGGAGACGGGTGCAGCACCCCATACGTCGAATGGGAAGAACACCCCTCCCCCCTCAGCTAGTGGTCAAACAGGGATTCAGCATGTTTGCAGTTCATTTGCATCACGAGGTAAGAAAAAAGGTTTGTCTCCCCATACGACGCACAGGGTAAGGCCCAAACTTCACCCAACAACTAACACACCAAAATCTGGCCAATGGAAAATCATGTACACAATGCTCACAGCCTGGGAAATAAGATCCCAGACCTGCAGGCACAATGTCAGAGGCTAAACTGGACATAGTAGCAATTAGTGAGACGTGGTTTACCAGTAACCACACTTGGGAGACTTCAGTACCTGGCTATGTATTGTTCAGAAGAGACCGAGGTGCAAAAGGGGAGGGAGGGCCTGTATGTCAATGAAAATATCAAAGCTACAGAAATTCAGAATACACATAAGGAGCCAGAAGAACTGTGGGTCACCCTGTAAACAGGAAATGGGACAGCCATAAGAACTGGGGTTGTCTACAGGCCCCCAGACCAGGGGAGGACATAGACACATTACTGTTAGAAGATATACAAAACATGACAGCTAAAAGGGAGGTTCTGATAATGGGAGACTTCAACATGCCGGATACAGATTGGTCAATACCAGCAGGAACATCTGCCAGAACTAGACACATAGTGGATTCCTGCAGGGGGAGGGCCTCAAACAACTGGTACAGCAACCCACAAGAGACAGGGCTATCCTAGATCTAGTACTGACTAACAAGGAAGGGATCACAGATCTCCAGATAGAAGGTCACCTGGGGGCCAGTGACCATCACATGGTATGGTTCAATTTGGCTACTACATCTAAATCACCCCATTCCGAGGCAAAAATATGGGACTTCGATAAGATGGCCAACAGAGTTAAGCTAGCCCTGGCAAAAAGAAACACAGGTGAGGGGGTACAGGCAAAGTGGGCAAGCATTAAGGATGCAATACTTGAAGCAACATCCCATTGTGTTAGACAGAAAAGGAAGTGCAAAAGAAGAAGGAAACCACTTTGGTTCTCAAATACAGTAGCAGAAAAGGTCAGAGCCAAAAGGCTGGCCTTCAGGAAATATAAGGGAACACAGCGGGATGAAGATAGGGAGGCATACCAAACTGCCCTAAGGGAAGCAGGGAAGGCAGTAAGGCAGGCAAAGTCCCAAACTGAGGAAACACTAGCACGAACAGTAAAAGAAGGTGACAAGACTTTCTGTAGATACGTTAGTGAAAGGAGAAAGTCCAGAGGGGGTATTGCTAAGCTTAATGGAGAAAAGGGAGCATGTGAGGAGGAGGACCCTGTAAAGGCATCTATCCTAAATAGATACTTTTGCTCAGTATTTACTGAAGAGAAGGTAGGGCAGGGCCCACAGCTTAGCATCATGGACACAGGGGAGGGAGGTGAGCACTACTCCCTTCACAAAAGAAAGGGTCCTACAAGAGCTTGCTAAGCTCAGGGTGGATAAGGCAATGGGACCTGATGGCATACATCCCAGGATACTTAAGGAGCTAAAGGTGGAACTAGCAGAACCATTAGCAGAACTGTTTAGTGAGTCTCTGAGCACAGGAGAGGTCCCAGAAGACTGGAGAAGGGCTCATGTGATCCCGCTCTACAAGAGTGGTAGCAGGGAGGAGGAGGCGGGGAACTACAGACCAGTCAGTCTTACCTCAGTAGTGGGCAAGATTATGGAGGCACTCCTTAAGGAAAGGATAGTGCAACACCTGGAATCCATAGGGGCACAGGATCCAAGACAGCATGGGTTTACAAAGGAAGGTCCTGTCAAACTAATCTCATAGATTTCTTTGACTGGGTAACCAGAGTGGTGGACCAAGGGGAGCAGTTGATGTCGCCTACCTTGACTTCAGCAAAGCTTTTGACACTGTTCCACATAGAAGATTGATAAATAAGCTGGGTAGGCTCGGGGTGGGTCAGAAGTTGGTCAACTGGGTGGCAAACTGGTTGACGGGCAGAAAACAGAGAGTGGTGGTAAATGGTATACAGTCAGAAAAGATGCAAGTCACAAGTGGGGTACCTCAGGGATCAGTTCTGGGGCCAGTCCTCTTCAACATCTTCATTAGTGACCTTGCAGATGGACTAGAGGGTAAGGCTTGTCTGTTTGCAGATGACACCAAGATCTGCAACTGAGTAGATGATCCAGATGGGTGGGCAGAATGAGAAGAGATCTGGATAAACTAGCAAAATGGTCAGAAGAGTGGCAACTGGGATTTAATGCAAAGAAGTGCAAAATCATGCACATAGGGAAGAAAACCCTGAAGCCACCTATAGGCTGGGAGGGAGTTGCTAGCAGTCACAAAGGAAGAAAGAGACTTGGGCATCATCATCACTGATGACCTGAAATCATCCAAGCAGACCTCTAAAGCAGTAGGTAAGGCTAGGGTGTTAGTGTGTTAGTAGGGTATCACAAGTCGTAAGAGGGAGATAATAACCTCTTTACAAGACACTGGTTAGGCCCCATCTGAGTACTGTGTGCAGTATTGAGGCACACCTTCACAAGGACATTAACCAAATTGAGGCAGTCCAGAGAAGGGCAACCAAAATGGTGCAGGACTGCATCAGAAGACATATGAAGACAGATTAACAGAGCTCAATATGTATACCCTTGAGCAAAGGAGGAGAGAGTGATATGATCGAGGCATTCAAACACCTTAAAGGCATTAACAAGGTGAAAGAGCCTAACATGTTTAAATATAAGAAAAATAGCAGGACAAGAGGACACAGCATGAGATTAGAGGGGGGCCGATTAAGGGGGAATGTGAGGAAATTCTTTTTCACAGAAAGGGTGGTGGATGCATGGAATGACTTACCACAAGAAGTGGTGGCTATGAATACAGTGCAGGGCTTCAAACAGGCATGGGATAGGCATAAGGGAGCAATACAAATGACTATGAATAGATAGGCCACTGACAGAGCAAAGGCCGATGGCACATTTATAAGGTAGAAAGAGAATGGGCAGACTGGATGGGCCTTATGGTCCCCATCTGCCAACTTCTATATTTCTGTTTTCCACCACTGCAACTCCTACTCGCCATCGTATCTTATTAATTTTCTTTGAGTCCTAGTGGCATTCGTCTCTTCACTTCTATTAGACTCCCAGCCCACCTAGTTTCCCCCTTGTGTCATTGAGGGTAGCATACTCATTTCCACACACACCTCCACAGTTGCTTTCATTGCCAGATTAGCCATAGATGAGCTGTAGCTCATTGGTCATAATATGGACCAATGGGCTTGCAGAGCATATTGTAATAATCATTCACACCTTTGCGAATGAATGACTTCATTCACAAAGTTGTGAATGACTATTACAGTATGCACTGTAAACCCATTGGTCCACAGTGTGGACCAATGAGCTTGCAGCACATACTGTAAGCTGTCATTCAGTGGGCAGTCGTGGAGGTATGCTGGTGGTTATCCTGCCCACCGATGACCAGGGGTCTGGGCAGGCTGGGGGTCCTGTGTTAGTGGGGGAGTAGGGGGTGCCACTGGACTACCAGGGAATTTGTTGATGCATTATAATAGTGAACGGGGTTACAGGCGGGGAGGGGGGTACCACTAGACTACCAGGGAAAGGAAAATGTTATTTCGGGTGATCAGGGTTATGGGAGGGGAGAGGGGGTACCACTAGATTACCAGGGAAAAGAAAATAAACATAATAACCGTGAACGGAGTTATGGGCGGGGAGGAGGGTTGTCACTAGACTACCAAGGAATTGTAAAATGTCATTTCGGTTGATTGGGGTTATGGGATGGGGATGGGGTACCACTGGACCACCAGGGAATATTGTGGGTGCTTCTGTATGGTGTTCTGGGGGGTGGAAGCCACCCACGACTGGCAGCTGCTGTGTTGCACATTGCATTATGGCAGCTAGCATGTGGGTGGCTTCCACTTGAGCATGTTTTTCCATGTTCATCTTTGTGCTCAAGTATGCCGCACATCTCTGGGTTGTGCTGGCATATGCGCCGCATAATGTGGCTGAATATCGAGATGTGCCACATATGCATGGGCACGTCCCCTGGAGATGAACCGCATACATTATCTTTGTGCCGCAGCACAATGGGAATTGCGCTTTGTAATTCCCCCTTTTGAATATTGTCCTGGGGCATATTTCTAGGGGTTGCGCTGGTGCAACTCCTTTGAATATCTAGCTCAAAATCTCCACTTGCATTTTTATTAATAGTGAGATCCAAACAATTCACAGAGGGAAGGTCAGAGGCCACAGAGAACTTCCAAATTTCATTGGTGGAATGAAGATACATAACAAATTGTTGTCATTCATCTAATGATCCTTTCCAAATAAATAATATATCATTTGTAAAGCTCTATCTTAGACAGAAAGGGATTGGTATCACCAAAAATAAATTGATTTTCCCACTGCGACATAAACTGTATATGTTAGCATAGTTGGAGCCATTGCAGCCCCCATAGCTGTTCTTTTCTCCTGTAAATACATCCTGTCCTTGAAAAGAAAACAGTTGCAACACGTAAGGACTTTTTCTGTGACTGCTAACAGAAATTCAGTGTAGGATGGAGCACATTCAGTTCCCTCATATAACTGGTGATGTAAAGCTTTAAAACCCATATGATGGCTGGATACCTGTAAGATGATTACAATTTGTAATTTAAAACTGCTTAGCTTACAATTTGTAATTTAAAATGACTTAGTAGTGGCTAATACTGCACTAAAAAACATTGGGTTGTCATTTGGAAGTTTGTAAGAGCGTCTGCTGTTCAACCTAGCAGAGGCCTGATTGTAAATTTCACTCAAAGCCTTTGATGTCAGCCAGACCTCAGCTAAAGACAAACATACCACAGTAATGGACATTTTAAAATTAATCAAGACTGGTTTTCCTAAGGGCGGGGAGACAAAGAATTTTGGATCTGTGATGTCAGAGTGACATACTAGATGCTGCATCTGGGAGGAGGGGTTTTCTTTATCTCTGATAGAGGCTCTGCAGGCAGTCAGATAAGGGACAAGGAGCCTGATGCACTAGTCATGTGGTAAGCTACACTTTGTGGAGAGAAAGAGAGAAAGTTACTGAATGAAAGCAGATTTATTTTCCTTTTCTGTAGATATTCCTGTTCCTTATAGTTTGTTTTAATATTCTGTAGAATTGGTGTAGTTATCTTGAAATATTAAATACATTATTTTTATACTGTACAGTATGTCATAGTCTGTGACTGAATACTTTGAGGTACAGCTAATCAGTTTATAACTGACAAGAACTGTTTGCTGCCACTGAGGGGAAGGCTACAGTTACCATATACTATTTTTAAAATAAGGTGTTCTCAGCTGTGACAGAGAAAAGTGGTCATGTGACTTTGAGCAAGGAGCACTATACTGTGTGAGCAGTGGCTCTGAAGAGACACAAACCTCTTGACTCCCCACAAGACTGTCTAAGATGAGTGGTGGCAGCTACCAGAGTATTGAAAAAGCTGTCAATCGTATTGAAGGCTGAGTCTGACAAGGACCAGTCTGTCACAGCACCCTCCATGGGGGATGTTATTGTACAGAGTCTGGACATTCATGGTAACAGGATGCCATTCAGTATGTATACTAACATCCCACAAGATATTCAACAAGTGGGTGGTGTCTCACAAATCAGATCTGGCATTCTGTGTAAGAGTCTTAATATGGGCATCAATATACTGGGCCAAGGGTTCAGTAAGTGACCCGGTTCTGGACATTATAGGTCAGAGTTTCTCAAATGGTGAGGCCAGCCTCCCAGGGGAGGCCCCAACCTGTTCCAGGGGAGGCTCAAGCAAGCCTTAAAATGTACTATATTTAAATGTCAGGTTTTGGATGCTTTGTGTGATAGGATGCAGCAAACTAAAGTGAATAATGGCATGTGAATTTATGTACAAAATGGGTGACCAGAAAAGTCGCACTCAACAAACACTTGTTTCATGGTATGACATGGGGGAAAGCTGAATGGAGAAAGTACAGTTCTTGGAAACTGTGCTAAACAAAATGCAAAATAATACAAATGAATAGGTACAAGCTAACAACTGACCCATTATACCAGCTGCAGAAAACCACAAATGCAAAGGCTAGGTTGAGAGATACTAGGAGCAAGAGCAGGACAAAGCCACATGGTCCCTGAGAAGGTGTTTAAAAACAAGGTTAAACTGACAAAGAAAGTAATCTGACTCATGGAGGTATTACAACAAGGGGTACAGTAAATAGGTTCCAAAACCCAGAAGTGTGGAGTGAGTAGGCTGGCATGGGGAAGGGGTTATACAGATGGAGAATAAGAAGGTTAATAAAATGAGAATAAACTCAACTACTCAAAGGAGTGTCATTGTATTCCTTGTGTACTGTGCTAAGTACGACAATTGTTCTAACTATGGGGAGGCCCAAAATTATTTCTATATTTGGGGAGGGCTCAAGATCTATTCCAGGGCTTGGGGGAGGCTCACTATGACAGTGTATGAGAACTACTGCTGTAGGTCATGCTGGAGGATTCAAAAGATTTTTATGAATTTTTGAAAGGCATTCGACACTGTTGACCATAGCCTACTCATCTCATCATTGCAGTCTATAGACTTGGACTCTCTTTCCCTTCGGTGGTTTACAAATTGCCTCACTGATCGTTTACAGCAAGTCAAAGCAGAAGGTGAATTCTCATCTATTAAACCTCTACTAAGAGGAGTGCCCCAGGGATCTATTTTAGGTCCCATTCTGTTTGCGATTTACATCAATAACATCATCACAAATCAAAGCTCCACCAGCACATCCTCTCCAATCATTCTCCCCCAGCTATGCACTATACTTGGAGAAAATCTGGAGTATGTAGAAAACTTCGAATACCTAGGTGTGTGGATTGACAACAGACTTGACTTCACTCATCATTTAGAAGAACTGTTAAAAAAGCTTCGCCAAAGGCTTGGCCTTCTCTATAGATTAAAACCCTTCCTAAACAGAGACTCAAAGATGAGGTTAGTCCAGGCCATTTTTCTATCAGTTGTTGACTATGCAGACTTTTATAGTCACTGCCCCATCTCCTACCATCACAAGTTGGATACCTCATATCATAGAGCAATAAGGTTCATTACAGATCTGCCATCTAATACTCATCATTGCTCTCTTTATGCTGCAGTTGGGTGGGTTTCCCTTCACCTCAGAAGGAACAGAAATGCATCACTATGGATTTACAGAGCGTTGTCAAAAAAACTTCCGAACTATATCCTGGACTGCTTCATCCAGACCTCTCCTAGCTCCTATGCCCTAAGAAGCAACAACATCATCCTGCTCAAATTGCCCAAATTCAACACCAGGCTAGGGAGGTCAGCAATCAGCTATTCTCTAGCTATAGCATGGAACACCCTACAAAAATCCCTAAAACTGTCCAATATCATTCCATTTGCATCCTTTAAACAGCATTGTACAGTCTTCTTCAAAGAGAAATGCAATTGCTACCACTAGAGCTAGCATTGTCATCTCACAAATCTCCTTCCAAACCATATATGGCATATTCCTTCCAGACAGACACCCCATCTTATGGCACCCAGTAATACCTTCACCATCCTAGTATTACATTATGTTGAGTGTCTGCCATGCCCCCACTGGGATATGTATATACTGTACATACTGTAAATATTAGCTTAACTTTCCTGTAACCATTTTTATCATGTGAATTTACTGTACATCACTGTGTTTATAAACGTTATTTTCCCCTGTATGTATAACTGTCTTATATAAGTGTATGATGTATCTGTTGTGTATCAACTATTGAACCTTGACCTTATCAGGTCCATCTTGTAAATGAACCTTGCTCAATGATGTTCACCTGAATAAATAAAGATTTGATGATGATGATGATGATGATGATGATGATCAGTGACAGTGTAACTAAGGCTAACGTCCACCTATTTGTGGATGATACGGTGCTTTACTTAAGCCACCCATCACCTCAAGCTGCATGTAGCGACCTTCAATCTGAATTTAACCTACTTCAAAAACAGCTCCTAAACAAAAAGCTCTTACTTAACACAAAGAAAACTAAAGTGATGCTCCTCTCTCCTTACATACATGCATCTATCCCAGCAACTACAGGAACAGTACCACAGATCTCTACAATTCTAGGGGATAACCTAGAATTCATTATGAAATTCAAGTACCTAGGAGTCTGGCTAGACCATAAACTATCCTTCATTGAGCATATCAAGGATTTGCTGAAAAGAGTTCGCCAGAGACTTGGTCTCTACTTCAGGATCAGTTACCTACTCACAAGCGATGCAAAGATGAGGTTGGTGCAAACTACATTTCTCTCACTAGTAGATTACGCAGACTTTCTTTACAGCCACTGTCCTACCTCTTATCTAACAAAACTGGATACGCTCTACCATAGAGCTCTTAGATTTATTACCAGTCTCCCCTTCAGTACGCAACACTGTTTATTATATGCAGCCGTAGGATGGACCTCCCTCCAGTTTAGGTGGGAAAAAAATGCTGCTTTATGGACCTACAGAGCTATCTCAAAAAAACTTCCACAATACATCTCAGACTGCCTCCCACTAAGCTCAGTAACCATCTATGCCCTGAGAAGTCACTCTTACATCTCATTAAAAATTCCCAAAGTCTACTCTCGCCAAGGCAGAACAGCCATCAGCTTTGCACTGCCCTCCCTGTGGAACAATTTACAGAAAACCATAAAACTGAATACATTTATTAGCATCAGTTCATTCAAGACCTTGTACTCTCGTCTTATTAAGAAATAGTGCAAGTGCTGTTCTCGCCATTACTCAGAACCAATAACTGCAATAACACCATACTGGCTGTCTTTAACTGTCCTCTTTTACATACATTTCCCTTAATCCTTCCTCTTCTCGTGCTCTATCCTCTGTCTGTTGCTTTCACTGTCCTCTGTTGATTTACTTATCCTATCACCATGTAAGCTACCTATTAATAATTATGTTTTATTCTGGCTATGCCTTACGATGATACATTCCCCTACCACCTGGCTTCTTACTTCTACATCTACCCTAGTCCCCTCCTCTACTGTTACCCACCTAACCCAAATTAGCATACTGTCACTTAAATCTGAGATATCCACAATTTGTCATTTGCAGATGATACTGCTGTAACATTGTTTGTTCTATGCTATTGGCTGATGTCTTGTATGCTATGACCTATATGTATCAAATTGTCCCATTGTCATTAGAGATGTATCCTTCATCTTTTGTATTTTGTCTGAGATTTTATCATAACCAGGTCCATCTTGCAAATGAGCTCTGCTCAATGATGTTCACCTGGATAAATAAAGATTTTGATTGCTTGATTGATAACAGTCTACACAGGATTCTCAACTTTCAAGCAATCATAAGTCTCCTTAGAAATAACATTATTCACAAGAGCTTCATACAACAAAATATCAATCCTCTCTTTAAACATATCAGTTTGATCTTTGGACAAGGGACTACAAAAAGTAGTGTCCGATAACTGTCTTGACATTTCAGCTTCATATTTATCTCTGTCCCAAATAACGATGAGGCCCCACTTATACACAGGTTTAATTATGATATTTTCATTATAATGTATAGGCAGCCCTTATTACACACTGAAAACAAACTGCTTGCAGTGGTGTTATGGTATCGTGACGTCAAGAGATTGTTAACCCCTCTTGGCTATGTCACAATGATACCATGACAATGGGAATGGATCTGCGCATGTGCAGCTTTCAACTAGTGGCTCACAACAAATGGCCACGATAGTGCATGCTGTCCCTAACAAGAGTGGCACTATGCCAAAAAAAAAGAAAAGTTAGGAAAATTTCCATTTAACTGTGAGTTGCTAATGATTCTTGCCCTATACACTATAAAACATAATGCCTGGGTTTTGGTTAAATAACCATGCTGAAATCCCCTCTTGTGGTTGCCAGGACAATAATAAACCTCTTAAGCTGCACTCTTGAGGTTCACTACATTGTCCTGGCAACCACTTGAGGAGATTACAGCGTGGCTATTAACCAAAACCCAGGTATTATCCTCTATATTATGCAAATGCAGTTAGAATATCTAGCTGGTTCCAAATTCCTCAAAAAAGGCCATTCAAGTTATGCAGGCAAGCTCTTTCAAAAATAAACCCTGTTACATAAGGTGGGGGGAAGAATGTAGATTTAGGCTTAAAAAATCCACTTCACTTTATGAAGCTGTCCCTGTTCATGAATTCAGATCCTAAGATGTTATATCATCCCCAGATTTCTGTAAATCAAAATGTCCCCTGTTGTCTTGCACAAAAAGTGCCTGAAGGTGAAGCTTTCTTGTAAATTTATGTAGGTCAATCACAGATTCAAAGTGGTCTAAATTATTAGTAGGAATGAAGGTGAGGCTTTTTTGTAAAACTTCATATTCAGTGTCAGACAGGTCATGATTTCAGATGCTAACCACAATTTTGTCCCTCAAAATTGGCTCCACCTCCTGTCCTGATTGTAGCTGGTGTGATTGTAATATTTTCTGTCCCATTGTCAATATCTCTTTCTGGCGGTACTGCCTCCCCTCCCTATCCCCATTGCGCCCCTTCTCGTCATCCTTCTTGAAAACAAGTAATTCTCCTGTTGCATCTCAGATTGCATTTTGGGAGCACCATGGGTTGGGGATCTTTTGTTTGTCCAGCCAAAGCTTCTTGGTTGGGGGGAGGTCCGCCTGACTGGAGTCTTAAAAAAAGGGGAAGTATTTTCCGAATTGAGAGTATTACAAAAGACAGAAATGCAGAAGACTAGGTGTCAGGAGCCCCAGACTGAGTTCCCAAAACTCGGAATCCCAACACTTGGTAATTTCCCTCAGCAGAGTTTGTTATTTAAAGTAAGATGGTGCGGGGGGCAAAACCCCCCAAAACATGACAAAAACCTTTGCCATGGGCAGGTACTGAGTGTCAGGATTCTGAGTTTCAGGAACTCAGTCTCAAGGCTCCTGACACTCAGTCTTCTGCATTTCTGTCTTTCGTAATAAATCCTCCGAATCAGAGCCACTGGTGTACTATACTGTAAGTATCATGGGGTCCATCAGATTGTGGAACCAAGGGTTTAATTAAAATAGATTACAGTGATCTGTCCTGTTTCTTCCAATTAAAAATATGCCCCTCACAATAATCTCTTCTATCTCTCTCAGATTTATTTTCCTTGCCCTGTCTGATATGTTCATTGCATTTTTTTAATTGCAGCATTAAGTTGCCTAAAAATGTTTTATTCTTGATGGCTGTTAAAAAGTCTCAACTATGGCCTCTTTTTCCAATAATTCCATTTTACTGTCCCTTTCAATTTTCTCATCATCTTTTAGAATGTACCTGATCAGGCCAGCTGACGATTCTAAAAGAAATGCTTGCCATCCTGCTAAGACGTCATCCCTCTCTATAGCAAAGGACAGTTGCTTAATCAACCTTAGGCCCCTCGGTACTCTGTTAACACTTAAAGATCATATGCAAAGGTTTTTGTATATTGTTAATAGAGGTGAATTCAAGTCCCTGTGTCATGATTAGTGTTTCCTGAAAATGTCATGCTGTTTGGCTTTGTGGTTTTCTTTAAACCAGCATTTGTTAACTTGCTTTACAGTGGCTGAAAACAGTGGAGTTATTTCTGTCTCTCTCAGTCAGGCTTGGAGAGCGATGACATCATCTTGGAGTAATGTAGCTTGCTGCTTCAAATTCCCAATCACAGCATACAAATATACAGATTTGCCAGCAGATAAAGGCCATATGGTTTATCGAGTTTGCTCGAGTATGCAGCTAGCAACACTTATACTGCAGCTACCCCTTCCTCCCCTTCCCTGACACTCCCTCTTACCCTATCCCATCCCCTTTTAAAGCAGTCCACTGTTCTACAGGATACCACTTCTCTCCACAAAAAAGAGTCTTCTCATTTCCCTCCTGAATCTTCCCCTCTCCAATCTGAGATGGTGACCTGGAGTGTCCCTACCGCCCCCTTAACTCGAATAGTCCCTCTGTGCCTGTCTTGTTTATTCCCTTCATGTACTTGGAGGTTTCAATCACATTCCCCCTGTCTCTCCTCTCCTCTAGTGAGTACATGTTCAGCTCCTTCAGCCTGCTCACGTAGGGTATGTCCCCTAGTCCTTGGCTTGCTCACCAGGTTTCTTATAAACTCAGTCTGTGGTTTGTGTTTAGATATATTAGCTTAAAATATATCATTCTCTTCTTATAAACAGTTGATTATTTGAGTTTCAGTGCTGAATTGAAGTATGGAAATCTTTCGCTGTGAGAGATCAGCTTGTCTGTATCACAGCTGTCAGTTCTTTCTAATCAAAACTCTGATTTTTCTAACTATATATAACACAGGGTTGTTTAATGAATACAAAGTAAATCTAAAAATTGTTCATTCATAGAAATAATTTATCCTTGATGTAGCCTTCATAAATACATTCATGTAAGAAAGTTTTTTTCATGTCAGATTGACAAACAGGTGCCTATCACACTTTATTATTTCAAGCACGTGTACTGTCTGAACTCACACATTTCTGTTCTTTGGTGGTTTCTGTGTGAAAATACATCATGCATGTGTATAAATGGAAACACTATATGGCATCCAGATGCACTGTGTCTCTTCCCCACAGTTGAGGCAGCTGAACTCTGCTGCTACCTGTCCCCTGCCCCACAAGCTGCCTGCCTTCTGCTCCACATTCAAGGCTGCTGCACCCTGCTGCCCACTGTCTTCTCCCACACAGTCAGGGACTGTGCTCCCTGCTGCCTCCAATCTTGCCCAAAGAATCAGGGTTGCTGCCCCATGCCCAAACAGTTGAGGTTGCTGCACCCTGCTGCCCTCTCTCCCCCACCCCCACAGTCAGGGATGCTGCACCTGTTCCCCCTGTTCCTGTCTCCACAGTTAGGGCTGCTGTGCTCTGCTAAGCCCCAGAGTCCCAGGTTCCCCTGCCTCCATAGCTGGGGCTGCTGCACCATGCTATCCCAGGCCACCTGAGGTGGGGCTTTTGCTGCACCCTGCTACCCACTTCCATTGCTCCAAATGGGCAGGGCTGCTGCACCATGCACACCCCGTCTCACAGTCAGGGCTGCTGTAACCTGATGCCCCTCTGTGTCCATCCCCACAGCAGAGACTTCTGCAGCATGCTGTCCTCTGTCCCCTGTCACCACAGAGTTTGCAGGGCCACCCAGAGGATTTTCCAGATTTTTGTGGATCCTAGGTAGGAAACAGAATACCAGTACATGTGGCTGTAGTGTCCAGAGATAATAATGCCTGCATTAGTGGCCCCTTGCAGGAGCTCTAATAACTCCACTTTAAAAATGGCCATAGGGCTTGCTGGAAGCTTACAATACCTGCCAGAATGGCAGCTTTGTCACTCGGAGAGCCCGAGGAACTTGATTACTTGCTACATACTTTTCCAGCATAATGACAGTAAACATTAAATGTAATTCATTAATTAGGAGGCTTTCCAACTTTATAAAATGTGTTTGCAGTCTTCCCTTACTAAATAATTAGTAGAAGGTACTTGATCACCCTCCAGTAAATGCTCTTGTTCTCCTTTATTCAAGGTTGTCTATTGATGTTAAACTGAAAAGATCCTCTCCTGTGCTTGTGGATGCCATAGCTTCTCCACTGCTCATTCTTTACTTGTACTCGGAGAAAAAAATGGGGAATTTTTTATTTTTTATTTAAACATGTGATAACTGGGAAAGGCACACTGAGCCGAGGCTCATTTCCAGGTGCGACCCTGGGAAGGAGGAATGGGATAGAAGCAGAAAATACATAATAAATACATGAGATAAATATACAGTAGCATAAGTTATACAGCAAAGTATTGTACATTCAGATGGACTACATACAAATAGTATCATACAAGTCTGAGGATTAGATCACTATCCACAAAAAAACATTTGGCATGAGGCTGGGCCTGTGAGTGGCAAGGAGCAGGTTCAGGTGGGGAGTAGAAGTTGTCAGATTTGGTATTTGAAGCAGTTGTGATATGGTAAGTTTCTTTTTTTTTTTTTGTATTATCTTCTTTCCCCTCCTTACTCACTGGGACCTGCTCCTCTATCAAGCCACCTAGTACCATCAGCGATCCCCCCCCCTTCACAACTCCCTCCCAGAGCCTCCTACCTCATATTGCAGCCTTCTACGGGTTAGCCCGACGTATCCCTTCACCAGGTGGGTTCCCCCCCCCGAGGGGGAGGGCACCGGTTGGGGCAGGCCAGTGCACTCTTACTCTCTTGCCCGGATGCTGCTGAGGCAGATGTTGCTCTGTCAGGAGTGCTTGAGGGCATTGTTGGGGTCAGCCACCATGATCCAGCCAATCCCAATGCAGTTTCCACTTTTTCTGGTGTTTTCCCTCATCAGTGTTCCTCTGCAGTGCTCCCAGTCTCCACTGGGGGCCGCTGCAGAGTGACATGCTACCCTAACCCACCCCAGGAGAGCAGAGCAGCCCAACGGATGCTCAGTCCTCTCCTTTTCCTGCTGACCCCCCGGCGCCTCTGGTCCGTTCCCAAACCCGGGTCACCGGTGTGGTTTGAGGTAAGGCACCAGTGCCTCAGGGTAAGTTTCTTAGAAGAGGTGGAAGTTGGTTCCATAAATAGGGGAGTCTGTAGGTGAAGGCAGATTTGCCAGTGGCCGAGGAAGGTTTGGGGAGGGAGAAAGAATGGGAGTCCCTTGAGCGCAGTGAGTATGGGGAAATGGCAGCTGATGTTAGCCTCTCTGCCAGGTACGGGAGGAGCAGGTTGAACCAGAATTTGGATATAAAGGAGATGGAGTGGCTGAAGCAATGATGGGATAGGGGTGGTATCCCAAGGGAAGAAAGGAGAGTACAGTGGTGGGTTCTGAGAGAGGAATTTGTGGCAAAGCAGCAGAAAGTGTACAGGAGGGAGTAGAGCCTGGATAATAAGGAGGAGTGGGCATTGCCATACACTATGTCAGCTTAGTCAAAGATGCGAGTGATCATTTTTGTTATTAATATGCATCTAACGGGTAGTGGCAGGGCATCATGATGTCTGTATAGTAGGCCTAGTTTAGGGCAGAGCTTCGATGTTATTGCATCAATGTGATTCGAGAAGTTTAACAGGTGGTCGAGCCATACTCCTAGATATTAGTACATAGAGACAGCGTTTAGTGGGATCCCATCTAGGGAGGGGATAGCAAGTGGACAGGATATTCTTGTGAGTTTTTGAGCAGACTCGAAAGTCATGGAAACAGTTTTGGAAGAGTTTATTTTGAGATGGTTTGCATGAAACCAAGACTGCATGTTGTGATAATCGTGTTGCAATCGTGAATAAACGTCACTTAGAACTGAGCCAGATGTAAAAAGGACGGTGTCGTCCGCGTACATGTGGATGAGGGATCATGAACAGACAGATTGGTGGTCATTAATAAATAGAGAGAACAGAATGGGTCCTAGAATAGAGCCCTGGGGGACACCGGCTAGTATCGGGGAGGTGGGGTAGTGGAGTCTGCAATCCTGACTGACTGGATCCTATTTTCAATGTACAATCTGAACCACTGAACTGCAGGAGGGGCGAGTCCAGCTACCTTGAGTTTGTTAAGGAGTAGGGGGTTGGAAACAGAATCGAAGGCCTTTACCAGATCAACGAAGATTGCAGCAGTTAGTTGGCCTTGGTCAGTGGCAGACTGGATGTGTCTGGTGACATGAAGGAAGGAGGATATGGTGGAGTGGTGCTTTCTGAACCCGGGCTGATATGGGAAGAGGAAATTTGTGGATGTGAGAAAGCTAGTCAGTCTGGACTAGACAAGAGCTTCCTGTAGTTTGGCAAGAGCAGGGAAGGGATGAGGGAGATTGGTGAGTAGTTTCCAGGTACTGAGGGGGTCAACACTTTTGTAGAGAGGGATGAAATAAGCAAGTTTCCAAGCTTGGGAGACTTTGCCAGAGGAGAAGGACAGGTTTAGTAGGTAAGTTAGGGGAACAACAGGTGCAGATATGAGCAGATGTTTGGTGTGGATATCATCGGGGGGTGGATACCATTGGGGCTGGATTTTGAGATGTCCAAGGAGTAGAGGGCATTAAGGAGTTCTTTCAGTGAGGTGGAAGTGAGGAGGAAATTGTTTAGGGTAGGGTTTGGGGGGGCACGTGAGGCCCAGGAGGGAGGTCAGGTCAGGAAGGGCACAGGTGGTGGAGTACCATGAAGAAGTTGTTTAGGGTTTCTTCTATTTTGACATGGTCAGAAATTGTTTGGTCATTATGCTTGACAGTTGGAGTGGTAGTCTGAGGGGGGGGTCGATAAAGGAGTGGACTACTTGGCCGGCCCACCGGCGCAGCAGTTGAATTTCTGCTCACGACGCCAGCAACCTGAGTTCAGTAATGGACCCAGGAACTGGAGGGCCAGCCAGGGAGAAGGATTTAGTGCCCTCAGGGCTGCTCTCCTTCTCCGGGGGGAGGGTTGGGGTGAATGTTCAGCACAAGTAGGACTCCTGGCAGAGGCCAGGAGGAATCACAAGTGCCGGCGTCTCGATCTACAGAGGGGTGGAGTGGACGCAGGTCGTCATTGCACATCCCCTCCCCTGGGAACGTAAGGGGAGAAAAAATCCTCACAGCCACCATAAGTGATGCCCGGCCCTGGCCCCAAATAGCCTCCAGGCCAGCTCCCGAACTGGTCCCAAGATTATGGCACTGAGCTCAGGTGCCGTAACCCCACCCCGAGGGGGCAAGCTGGGGGTATCGGGAGACGTGGCCAATTTGGAGGTGGGGGTACAGGGGTCCGTGACCGGACTGATGAATTGGCGGCTGCAGGCAGCAAAAAGGGCAAATTAAAAAAAAAAAGGAGTGGACCACCTTCCAGAAGGAGGAAGGATGGGTGGTGTTTAAATGGACTTAAAGTTTTCAGCTTTGGCTTGTCTTATAGCCTTCATGCAGGCATTTCTAGTGAAGTGCTTGGAATCCTCATTAATAATAATTGTCCTGCAAGTAGAAGCGCAACAGATCCCTTCACGAGTCACCAGCAAGTCAAAAAATTATTCAGACACTGGACAAACAATTTGTAAGTCTGCTTCAAATACCTACAAAGTGCCTATTTAAAACTATTAGCCCACTAATTGTGCTCGTCATGCACTTACTCAATTAGCTCTGTGGGCGACAATACCAGCTGCTTCTAAAAGCAAAACATTAGTCTTTTAGATAACCCTAATCCCCCTTATAGTTCTATTGTTGTGAGCCACCCTAATTTAGCAAATGGGGTGGAGGGGTAACAAGACTGGCTAATGCCCTAAAACAGAACTCCATCAACTCCACAGAAACATTTGTTTCCTGCATTCTAAGTGCTTGGCCTTATCACCATTAACCACAGTTCCACGTATTGGGGCCTACGCAGAAACATTTGGATTGTCTGTGCACTACATATCCATGGTGCATAGGTAACCCTTAATCAGAATGTGGAACCCCAGCAGCATTCACAGAAGGGATGCTTGCCACTTGCACACATGATCCCCTGGACAGTCGTAGCAATGTGTCAGGGGCATGTCTGTCGGCATGCCCCCACACTACACACCATTCACAAAGGCATAGAGTGCCAGGTACAGGGGGCACATGATACAGCAGCAGGGACCCTGCCATATCCCTGCAGGTTGCAGGATGACACAGCCCCCACCTATTGTGCTGCCCCAGCCCTCTGGACTAACAGGGTTGACTGTGGCAAGCCATTTGAGCACTCACCCATAAATATTTAGTTTTGCCATCACACATCTTCCCAGAATCCTTGTGGAGCAGGGGATCCACTATGGGACCCAGGATGGGCATCTGACTGGATGCCTGCTGGTGTCCCTCGAGCCGCCCCCTTTGTTCATGTGCACAGAGGGGCAGAGCCTCAGACAGGCCCCCTGTGGGTGCACACAGTTGTGCATATTGTGCAATCTGCAACTGTCCGTGGCGTGTAGCTATGCAGCCCAGGTATGTTCAAATTGCGCGCACCCTGCACATAGTGGTACATAGACCCCAGGATGCGCAAGCTTCCTTAACTATGTTAAGTAGCATAAGCATTTCATGAAAATCCTTTTATTCATAAATGAGTACTTCAGTTTAAAAACACAGACAACTTCCTTGCAACAGTTCAAAAATTAATTAACAAAGCAGCTATGCTACATGTAAAAGGTAAAGACTCCTTGGCTAAATATCACGAACTGTGCAAATAGTGCTGAACTCATCTGGTACAAATCACTTAACAATTTAAATGATGTTACAAACACAGTGCAAACAGTGCAAAGATAAATTAGATAAATACAAAACTGGCAGTGGATAACAGAATACAAGTCTTTGAATTGCCTTAAGCCACAGGGACATAATGATGAACTAGACTTAAAGCACTTAAAGCAGTTCCTGTAAAGTACCCCCTGTGAAATGCAGTAGTCTATAGTCATGTATCTAGCCAAATAAAGGTTGTGTTACTTACAGTACCTCTTCTTTGTGCACGTGTGTGTGTGTGTGTGCGTGCATGTGCACATGTGTGTGTGTCTTCCCGTTTTCTAAGGTTACTGGTTAAGTGGGGAAACAGTTCCAAGAAATTGCCTTTATAATGCATGGGCCACGCCGAGACTGGCTGGTACAGTTGGAGGGGTGAGCTTGCTGTAAAGCTGGAAGCCGCATCACATCAACAATCCCAAGGTCCAGTTAGCAGATGTGTCGCTTTGAGAAGTCCTGCTATGAAAAACAGCTAACAGAAGGTCTGCCAGTTCTGAATTGCAGAGGATACATTTTTGATACACAGAATTAATTTTTAATTACACTGTTATGAACTGGCTACTACTTGGGCATTTGTAAGGTACCCACATACCAGATATTAATGTATGTTTCTGAAGATACCGCAGTGTTTATAAGACTTGTATTTTGTTATCCACTACCAGTTTTTATGAGCTGTATTTTGTAGGTGTTTATATAAATGGGTGATGTCACTTTAATAATGTGAGGGTATGTTTGATTACCATAGTGATATCTTGTGTATATATATATATATATATATATAGAGCGGTGGTGGGTAAGAAGCGAGCCACACCCCTGAGGAAGGACATGAGGTCCAAAGCACCGTGACATTCGGACACCAGACACTTGTTTTAATTTTGGTCTTGGTAATTTATCTTTGCACTGTTTGCACTTTATTTGTAACTGCATTTGAATTGCTAAGCCACTTGTACCAGGTGAGTTCAGTGCTATTTGCACAGTTCGTGATATGAACTTTAGTCAAGGAGCATTTACATGTAAGCATAGCTGCTTTGTTAATGAATATTTGAACAATTGCAATGAAGTTGTCTGTATTTTTAAACTGCAGTACTCATTTATAAATAAAAGGATTTGCATCATATCCACCAGAACCAGGCTTCTTTCACTGCTGGCTGCTGGGATTTCCCAGTCCATATCTGACATATTGATGTCACATACATGCACCATCTCCCTTTGGCTGATGCCTTCTTGATCTACTCCTCTAATTTCCTATCCCCTTCCTCCTTCTGGTTTTGGCAGTCTGTACACCACTCCGACCCTGATCTGTTCATCCCTTTCATTGTCAGTTGCACCCAAACTGCTTTTATTCTATACTTCCCCCAGCGTAGTATCCTCCATGGCCTCTATATCTTCCCTAATGAAGAGAGCCACCCCTCCCCCACACACACCTTTTTGTCTGTCCCTCCTATAGAGTGAATAGCCCACTACTGCAAGGTCCCAGTTATTGTTTCCTGCTGCAGATGTTGCCTTTATGATCAATGGGTCCATTTTAGTATACCCCTGAATAGGTCACTGGTGAGACCATACTTCGAGTACTGTGTCCAGTTCTGGAGGCCCATCTCCGAAAGGACATACATAGGGTGGAGAAAGTACAGAGGAGAGCAACCAAAATGGTGCTAGGCCTGCATCAAAGGTACAACAAAGACAGACTTAGGGAGCTGAGCTGAATTTGTACTCCCTAGAGGAAAGGAGGGAAATGGAGGATATGGTAGAAACATACAAATACCTTACAGGTAAAAACAGGGTACAGGAAGGCAGCATTTGTCAAAGAAAAAGATGCTCAAGGAGAAGGAGTCACACTGTGAAGGTGGAAGGGGGGAGGCCCAGAGGAAATGTAAGAAAGTACTTCTTCACAGAGAGGATGGTGGATGAATGAAACAGACTCCCAGTGGAAGTGGGGAAGGCTAAAACGGTTGCAGGATTCAAGAATGCATGGGATAGGTACAAGGGGATCTTGAAAATAAGGCTGGGGAAGTCCATAGACTGATTAAGGTCTGCTGTAGATATAGGCAGGGAAAAATAGGGCAGACTGGATGGGCCATGAGGTTTTTATTTACCGACATCTTCTATGTTTCTTAGTCTCTGCTGCCATTGCCTGCAGCTCACTCATTAAGTTCCTCGGGCCTTAAGCACTTCAGCAGACCACCCTCCAGGATCACTGTCTCCTACCTTTACCCCTCCTATAGACCAAACATACCATTCTCATTTCCCCCATTATTTCACTTTCATTACCCTATCCCCCAATATGGTTCCCGATCTCTGCCATATACCCATTTCACACTCCCTAAGTACACACACTTTCCCCAGATTTCCCCCACTGATCGGGACTGTGCTAGCTAGGTCTCCCTCATCTGATGTGTCACAGATATCCCTATCCCCAGCCCCCGGCTACAGTAGAGTAAATACCCCAAAATTCATGTGTCAAACCTCTGTCTCAAGGCTGTGGTCCCCTTCCTTGTAGGATGAAGGCCATCTGGTTAACCTAGGCCTCATCCATCTAAAAAGCACTCCATTCTTCTAGGAAGCAAAACCCCTCATCACTCCTTCAGTCGGTTGTTAAATTGGAAGATTTTCAGTTTCCTAGCCTCCCACAGCCTATGCTCTGTGAGTACTTCTGAGAAGGTCATAGTGCTAGCAAACCACTTAAGCCTGGAACCCAGTGCACTGAAGCTTGCCATCACTGCTCCCAAAGGCTTCCTGCCAAACAGTTCATCCCATGATGGACAACAACTTCTTGCCTCCCTCCCATCTCCCTAACCAGCCCATCTGCTCAGTGGAGTACTGTATCTAATGTTGCCCCAGGGAGACAGTGCACCACGCCCGCTCTAGGTTTGAGGTACAGTCTGCATTCTCAGTACCCATAACTATAGAATCCCCCGCTATAAGTACCCTCTTTCAAACTCTCCCTCCCTGGATACTGCACCCCATCCCCCAGCAGTCATCACCACTGCTGAGGCCCTACTTTGCAACAGGGTGCTCTCCTGGAGGAGGAGTAGCATGCACCAACCACTCCATTCAGTGGGAGAAATGGTTGCTTGCTGTTATTCCAGGGCCCCTTCTATCCTCAGTTGTTGCCACCTGCCAGCTACCCTCCTTGCCCACTATCTTACATGCACTATTGCGAACCATGAAAGATATTAAGGAAGAGATGCAGCAGTGGGTGCACCTGGCCTCCACTTCAACCTGCTCTGCAGCTGGCAAATTACAGCCCATGATGCAGCCATTTTGGCGTGGAGTACCGCCAACCCTCTGTGAACCAGGCAACCTCCACATTATGCTCTGGAGGAGTGGTTAGGCCACCTGACTGACCTAAGCATCCTGTACTCACTTTTTTGCTCAGACTGAAACGCTGCAGATTGAAGTATTTTAGATGGAAGTTGTCTGTATTGTATTAGTCACCGTAGGCATTCATAACCCAAATCATCCAATTAGAACACTCCTAGCTGCAGGATTTGCATATCTGGGAAAGGAAGTGGTCATGGGAAGCTCATGTAAACCACTGTGGTTCAACTGCATGGGTTCAGTTTCCAGCTAGGTCACATAATTTTTTTTTCCATTTCGTAACAGTTGGGAGTTCAGTTGTAAATTGTTCACTTCATTTGCCACTAGATGGCACACTGGCATCATATTACATGAAGACTATCATGACTACTCAGCTAGGAGTTGAATTCTTATCTCTAATCCCAGAAACAGTGACAGCATTATTTATTTACTTTATATATTTATTCAGTTAAAAGTTTAACCAGGAAAGACATACTGAGCTGATAACAGCTCAGTCCCAGATGCCTCCTTGGGGAAAGGGGAGAGGGAGATATTATTATCCAATGCAGGATTTCCAAAGTTTTCCAGTAAGAACATTCCAGAACAGAAATCCTTATTTTTTGTCCTACAGCCAGTTGCCCCCCCCCCCCAAGTTTTCTCAAGATCCATATATCTCCCTTCCCAGTGTTCATAGGGCTCCCAGATCTACAGGGATTCAATGTATTTTACAGGAAAATCATGTCATTTACAGAGAAATTGCTGCCATAGACTTGCATTAGTTATATAGGAAAACAGAGCAATTCTGCTTCCGTAACAAATAGTGTAATCTATGGGAAAACAGAGGAAAATTGCCCTGGAGTTACAGGGAAAATACCAAATCAATCTGGGAGTACTGTGTTCATAGAGTGCTGTTGCAGCATTCAGCCTTTACAGACAAGGTAAGCAGACTTCCACAAGACCCCAGAATATCTCCCTCATTGCTTGACCACAGTGGGCTCTGGTGAGAAATGCCCTATAGCCCTCCTTCCCATGAGCATATCGGGGAGAGTGAAGCAATGTGACCTAACAGCAAGTTCAGTTTCAGATCCCACCTCATACACTTACTGCATGGCCTTAAGCATGTTGCTTGGCCTCTAGTGTTACAGTTCACCCCACTGTCAAACACAAAGCCAAAGCACTACACTGTAAACAAGATGCCACATTTCAGTTGAGCTACCTGGGTAAATAAATTGCAAAGGTAGTAGATATCACTTCCAATATGCACTCACCCTCCACTGGCCCAGAAGGCAAGAGAGTCGAGGTTGCTCCTGTAGCTGGGTCTCCAATGTGGCATTGCAGCACACTGTTGCCAAGCCACCACACAATAAAATATCTTTAGCAGTGCTATTTTAATTTTTTATTTTATTTATTTGGGGATTCGGATCATACCTTTGAGCTCAGAGCTCTTTTACAAAGGTTCCACGTCAAACAGTGACAATGACAACAATAACAAACAGTTTACATACAATACTCGAATAGTAGGTAGCTAGTATACAGTAAGGTTACAATGTCATTCATAGTACCAATGGTGATAGTACAGCATCAAGAGCATTCAGCTAGGGTAAAGGACAGTGTTTATCTGTAGCGAAGGAGATAAAGAAGTGTGACACCTAGTGTGAGAGTCTGAGGAGGAGTCAAGGTGAGGGGGAGGGAGACTGGGGGAGCAGAGTGGGCGGCCAAAAGAAGAGGCTTTGTCTAGGAGGTTGGGAGGTAGTGGTAGTAGGTTGGTTATAAGGTTGATCCAGTGGGGGAAAAAGCACAGCGGAGAGAGGAAGACAGAGGGATAGGGCAAGGGTGAAGAGTGGGGGTAAGAGGAAGGGGAAGGAGATTGTGGGTGAGTGGGCATTATGGGTGTTAGAATCCTAGTGGCAGTCACAAACTGCCCTAGTAAGAAGGTGTTGCCTTAGGCCATTTTTGAATTGTGAGATGCACTGGGAGTTTAGAATGTGCACTGGGATTTCATTGAGCCATTGGCGGGCCCTATAGCTGAAAGCACGCTGTCCCTGCTCAGTTCAACGGAAAAGTGTTGATAGGCCCCCCTCATCCTGCCTCTGGTGGTATAGCTGGTAGCACTTGGTGTTAGGATGCTAGAAACACTTGGGGGGGTTTACCCATTAGCGCCTTTTTTTCCAAGGAGACATGTTTGGAATATAATCCTGTTCTTTAGTGGCAGCCAAGTGGTCTGCTCGTATAAGGAGCAGGTGTGGGTATTTCGATCTTCAGCCATTGTGAGCCTACATGCCTTGTTGAGGGCAATGTGAATCCTTTTTTAGTGCAGTGTCTGTTGCTGTGCCATAGACCACCAATCCATCATCGATGGTAGAAAGGATGGAGCTGGAGACTGAGAGACAGAGGGCCTCTGGAGTGAGATACTTTTTATGCCTATAGAGTACACCAAGCTTGGTGTTCACTGCCTTTACCACTGTGAGCATCACCTTGGTCTTTTTGTAGTTTAATAGAAGTTTATGGCTACAGAACCAGTCTTCCAGCTTGTAGAAGGATGCCTGCAGCTTGAAGTGGAGGGTGACTATTGATGAACTGCTGGTGAGAAGTACAACGTCGTCTGCGTAAAGTATCAGTTTAGTGTCACAGGCTTTAGGAAGATTATTTAGGAAGAGGCTGAATAGTAAGGGCCCCAGCACTGATCCCTGTGGGACCCCTAAAGATACCTCATTGGAGCTAGATACTGTGTGCCCAGTTTTTACACATTGGCTTCTGTGTGTTAGGTAGTCCTTGAACCAGCAGACAGCAGTGGTTGCAACCCCCAGGTTCTGTATCTGAGTCAGGAGGAGAGAGTGATTGACAGTGTCGAAGGCCAATAAGGTCAGCGGGCACTGCAAGGCATATGCTGTCACACAGAACGTTATTTAGTTATTTATTTAATTTATGTTGACAGAGAAAATGGGTCTAAGAAACACTTCCTCTTTTCAGCCTTGTCCCAGGAGGAGGGAGATAACAGACACAAGTCGACTTCTATTGAACCAGGTTAAGCTGTTGGTGTTTTTTGTTCAGTGAATGGGGGAATTTGGCCAGCCAGCTGGGGAAGTTCCTCTACTCTTTTCAAGAAATGCCATGGGATCTGAAACATCAGTCCGTGAAACAAAGCAGGGGCTACTCATCTACCATTGCTAGGACAAACAGACAAAACAGCTTTCATTTACCCATTGGATTGGGTGTCATAACTGAGTCTTTCAAACAACATGAAGTCTTGCTGTATTCTGACATATGCAGTGACGTCCAACCTTTGAACTGCCCCAGAGATGAAAGAGTTAACTTTCCATGCCAGGCATGGAACGCCTGAGCTCGAGCTCAGTTGAGACTCTGTCTGTTGCTGTTTCAACTCAAACCGTCAGATTCTTTACTCCGCCTCACTGAACAGTCGCTCGAGATTTCTCTTTGCTCGGTTCAAGCTTGTCGGTTAAGTGCCATTTCCTCGGTTTTGACCGAATTTAATCCGTTAACCTGTCGGTTCAGTCTCTGTCTGTGGTATAGTAGCAGTACTAGATAGGTTTATTTTCTTGTTCTTCTGTGTGGAACTTGTAAGCGTGGGATCGATTCGGTTTGAACCGATCAGGTTTGTTCAAAAAGTTTATTCTACTTTAGAGTGTAGTAACTTGGTCCTTATCGGTTCTAAAAACGGATTTCATTGACGTGTTTTTCCACCTACAACACGGCCAGAACCGATATGGGTGTCTTGCTCATGGATTGCTGAAAAAGGGTAAGTTTTGTTAGGACTGGCCATGTCTGAGAAACCCAAAAAGAAAAAACGGGCCCTGGGTTTCAACACTGTAGAGTGTGTGGGGAAGCCTTTGCTAAGGCTGACCCCCACACCACCTGTGTTTATTGTCTGGGGTTTGACCACCTCGATTCAGACTGCCAGATTTGCAAGAATTTTCCTGCAGCTACCCTGGAAAAGAGAGTTGGTAGGCTCAGGGAAAGGGAGGCCAAGAAGTCCGCTGACCCGGATGGCCAGCCCGGTTCGGTTCCAACCGAACCAGAAGGAGTGCCCTCTGACCAGGGTGAAACTTCTTCGGGCAAAAGGAGAACCAACTCTGAGGAGTCAGTTCTGGTTAAAAGAAAAAGAAGGGATAAATCAGCTGGTGCGGATCCACAACTTCTTTCTCCGACCGCTGATGAAATAGCCAAAGCGATAAGGATTGTTCAGTCGCTAACCCCGGTTCCGACCGAACTGGCTCCATCAGGAAGGGGCTCGGTTCGGTCGATTCCCCCGGTGCCAGATTATAATTTAGAAGATTTTTGTGAACCGGAGGAGGAGGAAGGAGAGTATGAGGATAGTGATGGTGATTACGAAAGTCTGGATCTGTCTACTGACCCGGACATCTCCCCAGACAGACCTTCAGGGGTTTCTCCTCCTAGGCTTTCTGAGTCCCCTTCCTATTTTATGTTCTACAAAAAAGTGGCTGAAACTCTTCAGCTTCCTATGGAAGAAGCTGTAGACGACCAGGAGGAGCCTGACTATGTTGAAATGATGGATATCCCAGAGTCCAGGAGGCTGTCTATTCCCTTCATAAGTCCTTTGGGAAACAGACAATAAAATTTTAAAGACTCTAATTCTATACCTCCTGTGGACAAGAGAATGGACAAGAGGTATACTCTCTCAGGCTCAGATATGGAGTTCCTTACCCAGCAATGCAGCCATGTTGGGGTAGTGCAGGCTGCTGCCTGTGATAAGGCAAATATACCCTTGGCATCACACCCCCCAGATAAGGACTCCAGGAGGACTGATGCCATGGCAAAGAAACAGTACATGGCAGCATCCTTGAGACTCAGGCAGGCCAATTATATGGCCTATACAGCTAGATATCAGAAATCTAGATGGGACACTGTAATGGCTTTAGCTAAACAGGTCCCTGGCCAGCTTGCCAAGGAGCTGGAGCAGGTGACTGCCGATGGTATTGAGGCATCCAAGGTGCAATTTCATGCTGCAGTGGACTCCAGTGATGTTTCATCTAGAGTCATGGCTACATCTGTGGCCCTTCGTAGGATGGCTTGGCTCAGATGTACAGTAAAAATAGAAAGGGACCTGGGGGTAATTATATAAGATGACCTAAAGGTGGGCAAGCAATGTGAGAAGGCAGTAAGGAAGGATGGGGGATACTGGGATGCATAGGAAGAGGCATCAATAGTAGAAAACAGGAAGTTGTTATCCCTCTGTACAGACAGTTGGTGAGACCCCATCTGGAGTACTGTGTGCAGTTCTTGAGACCCCATCTCCATAAGAACATAGACAGGGTGGAGGCTGTCAGAGGGCAACCAAAATGGTGCAGGGTCTGCACCAGAAGACATCTGAAGAAAGACTAAAGGAGCTTAATATGTATACTCTTGAGGAAAGAAGGAGAGAGGGGACATGATAGAAACTTTCAAGTACCTCAAGGGAATTAACAAAGTCCAAGAGGGTAGCATCTTCCAGAAAAAGAGATGTGCAAGAACAAGGGGGCACAATTTGAAGATAGAGGGGGGACGGCTCAGGGGTAATGTGAGGAAGTATTTTTTCACTGAGAGGGTTGTGGATGCATGGAACAGCCTCCCTGAGGAGGTCGTGGAGTCAAGAACAGTGGGGGACTTCAAGAATCAATGGGACAGGCATAAGGCAGTCCTAGTGGCGGGTAAGAGGAAGTAAGCTCTTGGTTAACTAGGATCTGCAGCTTATCTGTTAGGTAGGAAAATGGGCAGACTAGGTGGGCCAAGCGGTCCTTATCTGCCGTCAAATTCTATGTTTCTATGTTTCTATGTAGCCTGTCTCAGGATACCCAGACTAAGGCCATGGATTTTCCTGTTGTGGGTAATTCTCTGTTTGGGGAGCAAACAGAGAACTACATGAAGAAAATGAATGAATACAGGACCACCTATAGGAGTGCTCAGGCCAAGAAAAGGCAAGCCACTCCCCAGAGGCAGCATTCCAGGGGCAGGGGCAGGCCTTTTCATAGGCCATTCTACCAAGCCCAGGCCTCCTCTTCTGCTTATGCTCAGAGGGGGTTCTTCAGAGGAAGAGGCAGACGGGGTACAAGCAGGCCTCCTTCCACCCCTCAGTCTAAAGCCCCTGCCAAATAGGCACCCTGATGGGTTTGCCAGGGCTGATTCTCCACCACCTGTAGGGGGCAGGCTGGCTTACTTTGTCAAGGATTGGATGTCTTTAACATCAGACAAATGGGTCCTAGAAGTAGTAAGCCAGGGACTGGTTCTCAGCTTCAAAAAATTTCCAGAGGTGAGAACCAGATCCTTTCCACCTGCAAGTCCTTCAGAGGCACTTGCCCTAGAGGCAGAGGTCTCTTCCCTCTTGGCTCTGAGAGCCATAGAGAGGGTTCCACCCCTACACAAGGGAAAAGTGATTGTACTCCAGGTACTTCCTAACTCCCAAAAGACAGGAGAATGGCGGCCCATCCTGGATCTCAGATATTTAAACAAGCACCTTTTAAAGCCAAAGTTCAAAATGGTGACTCTGGGAATAATTCTACCCTCTCTAAGGCCAGGGGACAGGCTAGTTTCCCTGGACCTCAAGGATGCCTATTTCCATATTCTCATCAGAAGCTCCCACCGAAAGTACCTCAGGTTCGAGCTGCCCTCAGGCCATTACCAATTCAGAGCAATGCCCTTCGGCCTAACTTCTGCTCCAAGGGTGTTCACAAAATGCCTGGCAGTAGTGGTTGCCTTCCTAAGGAGAAAAAGGATCTCCATCTTTCCATACCTGGACGACTGGCTCATAGTAGGCCAGTTCCCAGACCAAGTCAAGTCACACCTACAGATAACTCAGCAACTACTCACTTCTCTAGGTTTCCTTCTGAATCTTTCAAAGTCAGTTCTAGAGCCTGTGCAGCTCCTCACCTTCATAGGGGCAGAGCTGGATACTGTAAAGGCAAGAGCCTTCCTTCCCCTGGACAGGACAAGGACCCTTATCTCACTGGCCTCTTCATTCACCCTCCAGGTGTCTCGACCAGCTAGGCATTTTCTGCAGCTCCTGGGACACATGGCTGCCTCTACAGCAGTGGTTCAGGGAGCAAGATTTCAAATGAGGGACATTCAGTTCCACTTGAGAGCCTTCTGGTCTCAGAAAAAGGATCCTCTGACCAAACTACTCCCAGTGACTCGAACCCTGATCCAGGCATTACAGTGGTTGCAGGATCAGGACAATCTAAGACAGGGAGTTCCTTTTGTCACTCAGTCTCATTCTCTAATCCTTACTACAGATGCCTCCCTCTTGGGGTGGGGAGCCCACTTAGGGGACCTGGCCACCCAAGGGTTGTGGTCTCTTCAGGAATCTCTGCTTCATATCAGTCTATTAGAACTCAGAGCAGTGTTTCTAACACTTCAAGCTTTTTCCAAGTCTGTTCAGAACAAAGTAGTTCAGATCAGGACAGACTATACCACCACAATGTGTATATCAACAAGCAAGGGCACTTTCCGGTCTCTGACCTTGTGCACAGAGGCAATGAAGTTGTGGTCTCTGGCCTTATTCCTGAGACGCCTCTCTTAAGCAGTGCACCTCCAGGAAGGACAATGTCCTGGCAGATGCTGTCAGCAGGATATCTCAGAGCCATCATGAATGGTCCCTGGATCCCCTGATTTTGAAGGTGATCTTCTCCAGATGGGGCACCCCACAGATAGATCTTTTTGCAGCCCCAGACAATCACCAACTTCCTCTCTTTTGCTGCAGGCCCTCAGTGTTGGGCTCAGTCCCTCTGGATGCCCTAGTTCTCAATTGGGAAGGGAAGTTCCTGTATGCTTTTCCCCCCTTCCCTCTCCTGTTCAAGGTGCTAGTCAAAATCAGGTCTCTCAACCCTGCAAGGTGATTCTGATTGCTCCAGACTGGGCCAGACAGCCCTGGTACCCTCTCTTGTTGTCCTTAGCAGTCCACCTTCCCTGTCTCTTTCCAGGAATTACAACCTGTTAACATGTGCTCAGGGAGGGTTTGGTATCCGAATCTCAAATCTCTCAATCTCAAGGCCTGGCTCTTGAAGAGTTAGAGTTTGCTGATTTGCACCTCTCTCAAGGTGTTCTGGATATCTTAAAAGGCTTCTCAAAGCCTTCCACCAGAAAACACTTACAATTCAAGTGGAAAAGATTTACTATATGGTGCTCGGGGGAGCATATTTCTCCAGAGTCTGCTAGCCTGCCCACAGTCCTTGACTATATGGTTCATCTTAATAGCTTGGGACTCAGACCAGCTACACTAAGAATACATCTGGCAGCTGTCTCTGCCTTCCTCTCAGCAGGCAAGCACTCTTCCCTTTCAGCTCATCCTGTATTTTCTAAATTTTTCAAGGGATTGCTGCATACCAATTCTCCCTTCAGGGACCCTGCCCCTGCTTGGGACCTTAATGTTTGCATTGCTCAGCTTATGCAACCCCCTTTTGAGCCTTTGTCCTCAGCAGAGCTTAAGTACTTGACTAGGAAAACTGTTTTCTTGGTGGCCATCACTTCTGCCAGATGCATAAGGGAGTTACAGGCCCTGTCAGTGGAGCCTGATTTTATCTCTTTCCATACAGATAAGGTGGTCCTCAGGACTAATAGTAAGTTTTTGCCTAAGGTGGTTTCAGATTTCCACCTTAACCAGTCTATGTCTCTTCCTGTTTTCTTCACTGACCATTCCTCCTCTGGGGAGAGGAGGCTGCACAGTTTGGATGTGAAAAGGGCCCTTAGCTACTACATAGAGCGGACCAAGGGTCACAGGTTTGACTCCCTCCAACTGTTCCTCACTTATGGTGAGGTTGGTAAGGGAAAACCTGCCACTAAGAGATCTATTGCCAGGTGGATTGTCTCTTGCATTCAATTTTGCTACGAAAAACTAGGTAGTATCCCACCCTCAGGCCTGAGGGCTCACTCTACCAGAGGTACAGCTGCTTCCCTGACTGCTGCCAGTGATATTACTGTCTTAGAGATTTGTCAAGCAGCCACCTGGAAAACAGTACACACTTTTACCAAACATTACTCTCTGGATATCCAGGCTAGGAGTGATGCTTGGTTTGGCACAGCAGTACTTCAGAGCCTATTTCCAAAGTAGGTTCTGTCCCTCCTCCATGGAGGTACTGCTTGGTAGTCTGCATATGTCAGAATACAGCAAGACGTCATGTTGTTTGAAGAAAAAATTACTCACCTTAGTAATGTTGTTTCTTCTAATGGAGTCTTGCTGTATTCTGACCTCCCCCCGCCTTCCCTCTCAGAACCTGGTTTTTGGGATGTGGGTGGGCAGTAGCAGTGCTGGCATTCGGGAGGTGCCCCCACCCCTTATTTTCTCACCCCTTTAGTTTGGGTGTGTGGGTGTTGTATTTTGTTTTATTTTTTGGGTTTCCTGACTTGAGTCTTTGTTTTGGGACCAAAAAATCTTTTATATTATATTTAGTAGCCAGTTAGCTAGTGTAAGTTTACAGTTTCCACACAGGACACCCAGTGAGTATAGCTCGTAAAGATCTGACGGTTTGAGTTCAAACAGCAACAGACAGAGTCTCAACCGAGCTTGAGCTCAGCGTTCCATGCCTGGCATGGAAAGTTAATTCTTTCCTCTCCGGGGCAGTTCAAAGGTTGGACATCACTGCATATGTCAGAATACAGCAAGACTCCATTAGAAGAAACAACATTACTAAGGTGAGTAATTTTTTCTTATTGAAGTCCCATTTGTGTACACATGGAAAAAATGTAGTCCCTTTCCTCAAAAAAAATGCTTCGGCATACAGAACCAGCTGTATACTACAGTATTTTTGAGCTTGCTCAGGTTTCATAATTAAAAAACATATTTTTCTAAGAGACCATCTATAGTGTGAAGCAAACCCTGATTTAAGCAATATTTGTCAGGAATGATGCACTGCATTTTAGCCTTTAATCCTGCTAGTAGGAGTCTCCTGATTGGGCTGGTTGATATTATCTTTAAAGTGCCAATGCCTTTAGTCAGTCCTTCATCGACTTGGATAAATGCAAAACTGCTCCACAAGTGCCAAATCCCCCTTGCTCCTACTAGAAACCAAGTGTCCCTACTACTGGGTATCCTGGGTTCAGTCTCAAATTTGTCACATATAAGGAAGTACTTCATCACCTAATTAAGATAAAATCTGAGATTTCTTCAGGTTATGATGGCCTTAAGCCACAGTTGCTTAACTTGACAGTGCTAGTGATTGAGTCCCCTTTGCAAAAGCTCCATAGCATGCCATTTCCTCAGGGTGCCATACCAGATAAATGACAGGCATTTGTCAATGCCAAGTGTTGCTTGCTGTCATTAGCAGTGGAAGTGCAGGAGTTAAACAGATGCAGTATAGAAACGGCAGTGAAATATTGAACTGATGCCAACTCCACCCCACTCTGCAGAGATGGACAGGCATTGGGGTGTGCCTTTGGGTCATCACCCATGACATTTCACCTCACCCTACCCTGCAGACACTTACAAGTGTTGAGGTGTGCTTTGGAGTGTTGGGGCTTTACACTCACCTCATTCCATGAGGAAATACACTGAAATGGGTGCAGTATAGGAGAATGGGGTGAACTCTGGGGCCAAAGGGTCCAAGGCGCACCTCGATGCCTGCCACTGGCTGCAGGGTGGGGGTTAAGTGGCATAAGCATTACTGTCGACAATCCCAGATCACACCCCTGACGCCTGTCAGTCCCTACATGGTAGGGCATTATGGTGAAAACTCTAACACCCTGGGCGTTTCTTGGCATTTTTACTCCAAGTTTTCAACATGGGCTTATTGTGACCCCACCGCATGAACAGGGACACTATCAGTTTGTTAGCCGAAAGGTGATTTTGCACAGTGACTGCACCACTTGGCACCACAGGTGCAAAAACACATTTCGGACATCTGTACTGTTCATGAAGAGGTGTAAAAAATGGCAATGTTAAAAATCTGGAGTGAAAATATAAAAAAACTGGTGGTCACGAGGGTGCGTAGAAACTACGCCACACACACCCATAATGTAATTAGTTTGGGGATATTTTACAGCAGATTTTCAACACAGGCATTTTGGGACCTCCACTCATGAACACTGTCACTGTGATTTTCTTAATGTGTCCTGAACCCTGATTTCCCACAGTGACCACGCAATTCTGCACTGGAAGTGTGAAACGCATTTTGGCCAGGGTATGAAAAATGACAGCTGTACTGTTCATAAGGAGGTGTGGAAAAATGCCAATGTTGAAAATCTGGACTGAAAATATTACATATTCGTGAACTTACGAGGGTGCATGGAAACTGCACAATGCACGCTCGTAACACAGTCATTTTATGGACGTTTGTCACCAAATTTTCAACATAGCCAGTTTAAGGCCTCTGCTCATGAACAGTGTCACTGTGATTTTCTTAATCTGTCCTGAACATTGATTTTGCACACTGACCACACCATTGTGCTCTATATGTGTGAAAACACATTCTAGGCGAGATGTGAAAAATGACAGCTATACTGTTCATAAGAAGGTGTGGTAAAATGGCAATGTTGAAAATCTGGAGTGAAAATACTAAAAAAGCTCAAAGATATGAGAGTGTGTAGGAACTGCGCAATGCATGCTCGTAAAACAGTAATTTTGGAGAATTTTTCACCAAATTTTCAGCATAGGATTTTTGGGGGCCTACCTCATGAACTATGACACTGTCATTTTGTTAATTGGTCCCAAAAGGTGGTTCCGTGCAGTGACCACGAAATCACCTTTCAGGACCAAATAACAAAATGACAGTGACTGAGTTCATGAGGTGGTGTCCCAAGAACCTCATGTTGAAAATTTGGTAAAAAAAATTCCCAAAATGGCCGAGATATGCACCAAAGTTGAAAAAACAATTTATGCCCTTTTACAGCTTACCGGCATTTCTTCAGTTCGCGGTCGGCTTTAAAGAATGCAGACATGTTCCTGGTCCACTGAAGATCATTGCACTGGGCTCCGGAGGTAAGTGTGGGGTGAGGTGGGGGCGTGGGGAGGTGGGGTATGCAGAGGGTGGGCGCGGGTTGTGGGAGGGGGCAAGAGAATCAACAAGGGACCTTTTTTTCTTCTTAGTTTTTTTTTTTTTACACAGATGACAAGGGACTTTTGCCATGCTAGTGTGGGCTCCCAGCATGACACCAGGCAGTTTGTTTTGGGGGGCAGTGAAACCAACAGGGGATTGGACACCCCCGTTGACCAAAGAGACCTTTGCCAAGCTGGAGTGGGCTCCCAGCGTGGCAGATGGAAGTTTGTTTGGGGGGGGACAGTGGAGCCAACAGGGATTGGGCACCCCATTGGCCCATACAGTGTGCTGGGGATGGGACGCCAGGCCAAGGGGGTTGGGCACACCCACTCAGTAAACAGATGGGGAGGTGCATTATGCCGACGGGGATTGGGCTACCCCGTCGGCAAATAGAAACATAGAAACATAGACTTTGATGGCAGATAAGGACTGCTTGGCCCACCCAGTCTGCCCATTTCCCTACCTACTGGATAAGCTGCAGATTATAGTTAACTGGGGAGGGGGTTATCCTGACAGGGAGATTGGGCACCCCGTCGGCTTTATTTTTTTTATTGAAATGTTTCACCAGGAAGGCATGCTGAACGGCGGGTGGCGGCTTTCTGTCGGCCTCCTGGGGACTGTGAGAGGTAGACGGAGAAGCTGTCGCCATGGGGACACTAGTCAGCTGTTTCGGTAACTTGTAATGCACCAAAACAGCTGATTGTGTGGTGACATGGCCCAAATTTCCTGATGCATTTAGACATTCTCCCTAACTGCTGAAAGCAATGTGTTGCTTGCACATGTGTGCAAGCAACACAAACAGTGGTGCTGATGATCTCAGTGCATAAGATAGGACCCAAAAATCTGGTTGACAGCTACAGACAAATTCCATACTCTGCACACTGGCTAAGATACAACAAGAGATACTCCATACCCACTGGTTAAAGTATGCTAAGGACCATGGCCTACTCACCAGCGTACTGCAGTGCTTCAGAAAGCACCATGATACTGATGCAGCCCTAGTCAGGTTAACCAATAGTATTTCCTGTACCATGGATGCTGGATGTACAGAGGGAGCGATATTTGTGGAGCTCATCTGGGCTAATGATTTGGATGACCTGGATGAGAGTTACCACACAGATTTGTCAAGATGTACATGTGTAACCTAGGGTCGGGGAGAACATGTCTCTTGGCATATTGGCTAGGTTTGGCTACTCTGACCAGGGGTACCCAAGTAATCCAGAGACTAGAAGCAATAACAGATTGTCCAATACCAGGAGATGGGATTCTGAAGTGTGGCTTTATTCAGCAAGACTCTGAATAAAAACACAGACCCACCCCCAAGGGGCTACACTCCTAGTAATGCAGATAAGGTGATGACACAGACACAATCCATTCTTGGATCCTAAACTTACATATGTCATGGACTCTTTAACTAGTGGCACACTACCACCCTCTACTCCATCCCAATGTCTGGGCACCCTCCTCAGGCAATGGCCAATACCTGACAGAAAGGGATCTGGTGTCTCAAAGCGAATCCGTAGAGGTGAGCCCTGTTACGCCAGGTGGGGGGTCTCCCACCTTTTGTTCTATACACCCATACCTGGCCATTCCTTTGTTTACACACACTTCCTTGGCTACTGTAGTGCAGACTGTACATGGCTTTGTAATGCAGTAACTGTCTTTCTCTGAAGACCCCCCACATACAACAGTCATTACATCTCACTGTTCCATAAGCCTCTTCCTTGGCTACTATAGTGCAGCCTGTACATGGCTTTGTAATGCAGAAACTGTTTTTCTCTTGAAGACCCCCACATACAACAGTCATTACTGTCTCACTGTTCTATAAGCCCTGGACTTGGGATCCTGACTAACCCACAGCCCCAGAGACCTATTTACTCACTGTTTTGGTGAATGACACTGGCCTTTTGTCAAAGCTTTATCACCCTCCATGTTGCAGGTGCCCAAAACTCTGAATGAATCTCATTTCTTAAAAACTGTAGTGCTCCAGCACTCTCCATCAGGCAGCTTCTTCCTTTTCCCAGGCCAGGGGGTTGCCCCCTGGGAGATGGTTCCTTGTGCCTCTTTTATGGTGGAAGCACACACCCTAAGGTAGCTCTGAGTCAGAGCTGAGGGCAGGGGGGCCTGCTCCTGCAGGGCACCCCCACCCTCCACTGCACTGCAGGATCTACATCCCTCTCTCTCTTCAGCCTACTCCAGACTGACTTTAAAAATTCCCCAACGTTCTACCTAACTCCCTGCTGCAACATTCCAGTGTGGCTTATGCAGCTGCGACAGTTCTAAATGATGTCATAGCCCTAGCTCAGCAGAGACTGAAAACAGAGCAAGACATAGTGAAATCCATTTACCTGGAGTTTCACTAGCTGCCTGTCCCTGCCTGCCACTAGATCTAACTAGGGTTCTAGTAACCCCAGGTAACAGGGGGGTTACACATGCTTTTAGTTTTCATTTGTATTTTTATTTAGTTTTTCCTTTTAAATAATCTCAGATTGTTTAGTCATGTATTAATAACTTGTATATTTTTTGCATTCGAGTTTTCTGTATTTGTATTCCGGAGTCACACCTGAAAATAGGCCATCTGCATGGCAGGTTAACAAAAACTAAAATAAAAATCAATTAGTTAATCAATCAATAAATCACCATCCTTTATTGCTCAACAAATTGAGCATGCTGGATCTGGATAGCCTTACCATGTCCTGGCGCAGCAATTGTTTGGGTGACAGGAGGCAAAGTGTCAAATTAAAGGGTGTCAGATCCTCCCAAAGTCACATTTCAGAAGGTGTCCCTCCAGGAGCTGTAGCTGTTCTCCTTCTTTAAAACAATCTGCTAAAAACTGCATGGGGGGAATGTCCTGCTTTATGCTGATGATGTAGGGCTGTAATAGGGTACTAACAAAAATTCTGTCTATCAGCAATTTCTTTGCAATGATTTTAAACCATTGCAAGAGTAGTTCACCAAAAACAAACTCATTCTGAACCAAAGGAAAGCTAAGGCCATACTCTGTGGTACCAGTCCGAAAGTTCTCCTTAACATGAAGTTACTCAGGATCAGTTCTAATACTGCCCCGAGGGTTGTCAGATTTAAATATCTAGGACTGCATATGAACCCTTGTTTGACTGAGGCAAGAGACCTCATGTCAACTGCATCACCAAAAAACTTTATATAATGGATAAGAGGAAACCTAGGGAAAGAATGGTCAGGCTAAAACTAGGACAGGTACCTGGAGGGGAAAATGTAACTCTGAATGATTGATACTCAACATTTATTAAAAATAAACTGATTGCAATGTCAGTAAACATGGATTTATCTTGTGTAAGGACTCCTCAACTGAGTAGGAGTAGTAGTCTTTATTTTATCTGGTGTCCTTCCCCAGAGGCTCAGGGTGCAATGATAGATGAATATAGTACGTCTTTACAAACAAAATAAACACATTAATAAATAAACTTTACAAATAACTACATGTCTGATAAATGCATAAAATCATAACACCTGTCTTGGATTAAATAAATAACTAATAACAGCCTGGAGTGATGGCAAACAGGGAAAATCAGTACCCGAATGCCTCTGCAAACAAATAAGTGTTCAGACCCCTCTTAACAGCCTCCACCAAGGGGGCTTCCCTCAGGGCTCTCAGGAGAGAGTTCTAAAGGACCGGGCCTGCAACTTTAAAGGCCCAGTCCCCTAAAGTTTTTATCCTTGCCCTGGACAATACTAGGTGGCCCTCCTCAATGCAAGGAGTCAGGAGATCAATTAGGTAACCCAGGCTCAGCCCATACAGGTCTTATACGTGAGCAAGCCCACTTTGAAGGTGATAGGCCATTTAACTGACAGCCATTACAGATTGTGCAGCACTGGTGAAATATGGCACGTCTCCGGAAGCCGGTCAGTACACTAACAGCTACTTTCTGCAGTGGCAGCAGGTGTCACAGCATACCATCACTGACCCCAAGGCAAAGAGCATTGCAGTGATCAAGTCTAGAAGTCACAAACATGTGTACCAGTGGGGTCAGATTGCTTGGGAGGGTTAAGGGATCTGATCCGGCTGATGTTACATAGGTGATAAAAGCCATTCCGGACTACTGCCAACAACTGAGCCTCAAGTGTCAGCCCCACATCCAGAATGGCTCCCAGATTTCTCACGTTTGTGGCAGCCAAAATTCCTGAGGGACCCAGCTGATAGCCTCCCTCCTGGTAGCTGCCACTCTCCTCCTGCAAACCAACTCTACCACCATTACTTCAATTTTATCCAGGTTAAGTCTCAAACAACTTGATGACATCCTGTCTTGGATCTCAGCCAGACACCTGTTCAGCACCTTGGCCACACCCAGTGTCCCAGGTGTAAAAGACATATAGAGCTGGATATCATCTGCATAGCAATGAAACCCAAGCCCATATCAACTGATGATCTTACCCAGGGGTAGCATGTACACCACAAACTACATGGGCAAAAGGACCAAGCCTTGGGGTACACCACAGGACAGAACTAGCAGGAGTGAGGAGACCCTTCCCACTATAACCCTCTGTGTCCTGCCACTGGGACAGGACTCAAACTGATGACTTTGCCAGTGAGTCCCCCATACTTCCTAAGTCAGTCCAACAACAACCCATGGTCCATGGTGTAAAATGCTGAGGAGAGATCAAGGAGAATGAGAATTGACCACTTGCCTCTGGCTCTTTCCCTGAGCAAGTCATTGTGGCAAGGCAAGGCAATTTTATTTATAAGGCTCCCAATCCCAGAGGCTCTGGGTGCTGAACATACATGAAAACATACAACAAGCAGTGACTAGAAACATAATAAAATCTTATTAAAACCATGACAAGATTAAAATTCAAAATGTCTAATGAGATCTCACAGGGGCAGCATGTTTACCATGAATGACATTGGCAACAAGATCAAACGCTGAGGTACTCCACAAGACAGAGGCCTTGGGGAGGAGGAGGAGAAATTCCCCATCACCACTTGTTGCTCTCTGCCAGCAAGATTGGACTCAAACCAGTTGATGACAGAACTGGTGAGTCCACAATACTCTCGAAGGCAATCAAAAAGCACAGTGTGATCCATGGTCTCAAAAGCTGATGAGAGATTGAAGAGAACAAGAACAAGAACTGACCCGTCTCCTCTATTCCTACCCCTGAGGAGGTCATTATGCACCCATACTAATGCCATTTCTGTGCTATGCCTAGTCCTAAAACTCAACTGGAATGGCTCATAGATATCGAAGGACACAAGGTGTTCCTTGAGCTGTTGCACCACTAATTTCTCAACAGCCTTGCCCAAAAATGGCAGGTTGGAGATGGGACGGTAATTCAACAGAATGTCCGGGTCGAGAGACAGCTTTTTCAGGAGGGCACTCTCGAGAGCCTCTTTCAAGGCATCTGGAAAGATTCCATCTGACATTGAACACCGGGCAATCCCAGCAAACACCGGGCCGATGGTCCCGACACATCTCATCAAGAGACGAATCAGGGCCGGGTCCGTTTCACAGTAGGTGTGCTTTAACTTCAGGATTACCTCAATGACCTCAGCCACCTCCAACAGCTTAAACTCATCCCATACAAATGGAGTGCCTCCACTCATTCCAGGCCAATCACTGTGAGACAACACTTGTCTCACTGATGGGATCCCTGGCCAGATGGAGGGCACCCTGTCAGAGAGAAACAGAGCAAACTCCTCACATAACGTGGTTGAAAAACTCTTTCTGTTGCAGACAGACTGGATGTAACAATCTGTCCACAGTCGGAAAAAGCTGGGATGGTCTGTTTTTCCTGCGGCAATCTCCCTGGACAGGACCTCAGCCTTCTTATGGTTGATTGCCCCTTGGTACTCATAGTAATGAGCATGCAAGGCCAGTTTGTCCCCCTCTGAGTGGGCCTTCCACCAGTAGTGCTCCAACTTCTGACCCTTAATCTTCATCTCCTTGAGATCGCCATCAAACCAGAGGGATCTCAAGTGAGAAGATCTGGGTCATAAACAGACTGGTGTGATTGCATCAAGTGCTTCGGAGACCACCTTATTATAGGCAGCCATCATCTCACCCACTCCAACCACATGTGCAGCATCTACACTAGATAGATCAGCCACCACCAGGAGTCCCTCTGGGGACAATCCCCTTAAAGGGTAGTAGCTGACCATCTCAACAGGGGAGGGACTTCCAGGAGGGGCCCAAACAAGAACTTCACTGTGCAATGATCAGACCAAACAACCTGATCAGTCTTGAGGTTAGCACCTCAAGCCTCAGCAAGAAGACTAGGTCAAGCATGAGGCCTTGGTGATGGGTCGCAGAAGTAACTACTTGTGTCAGGCCCAGTGGTGACATCAACTGGAGGAGGTCATGTCCAAATTGCAAGGATTTGTCATTGACCCAGGCACTGAAGTCCCCCAGAATTAAACATTTTGGGGACTCCAACACCACGCCGATGACTAAATCCACAACCTCATGCAGCAAATCTCCCCCAACCCCGGAGGGCAGTGGATGAGGAGAATCCTGCAGCCTGCACCTGGACCCCCATGCACTGCCACTCACTAGAAGACCCGCCCCTGCATTCCCTTCTCAGGCAGTGCACTACGGAGAACCCATAGGGGACAGCTGCCTCCAATACTGGCCCAGCATCATCACCCAACCAGGTCTCTGAGATGCAAGCCAGGTCAACAAAAGAGATCAAGTCTGCTATAACTGCAGACTTATTTCTTATTGACCTAGCATTGCATAGCACAGCCCGAAGGGGATTAGTAGGTGCTGCTGACCCCCCCGCTACCTGCCCACTCTGTCCAGTGGGAACCCTGGGGATGGAGACCAAACACATCTGGCCTCTTTACAACCTCTGCCTAATCCCAGGGCATCTCCTACAGAGGTGCACAACATACAGACCGCGGGCCACAACCAGCCGCTGAGATGCTTTCTGTGTTAACGGACTGTGGCTGTTCCAAAGGAGTTTAACCTTAAGAGGCATTACAAGACTACACATGCCTCCTTCAATGATTACACTGGAAAACTGAGAAACCAGAAAATAGCTGACCTCAGAAGACAACTATCTTCTCAGCAGCATGTTTTCAAAAAGGCTCAAAAGGAGTCTCAGATGCTGACAGAGGTTAGTTGTGAAATGTCAGCTATGATTGCAAGGTCATCTCGTCCTTTCACAGATGGGGATTTTGTGAAGCAGTGTTTGCTGTCTGCATGTGATAAAATATGTCCTGCTCAAGCTGCTACTTTTAATCAGATAAGTCTGAATCGGATGACTATTCAGCAATGGGTTTTGGACATGGGGACAGACATTTTTTCACAGTTGAAGGAGTTGTGCAAATGATTTGAGTACTACTCACTAGCAGTGGATGAAACCACAGATAGAACAAACACAGCACAGATGGCAATCTTTGTGTGTGGTGTGACAAACAACTTTGTGATTTCTGAAAAGCTGGTCTGATTATCTGCACTGCATGGCAGAACAACAGGCTTGGACTTATTCAACATGCTTCAGATTGAAGTAGATAAGGGGCTTGCAAAAATTTTCAAGTATAGTCACAGATGCTGCCCCAGCAATGACTGGTGTACATAGTAGGATGATTTCCCATGTGAAGAAGCAACTTGGTGATCCAGATGCACTTATTCAATATCATTGCATAATACACCAACAGAATCTTTGTGGGAAGGATCTGGGCTTTGAAAATGTAATGAATGTTGTGGTCTTCACAGTAAACTTCATGAAGTCCCAAGCTGTGAACAACCGTCAATTTCAGTCATACCTGGAAGAAATCGAGACTGAATATGGGGATGTCCTGTATCACGCTAAAATTCAATGGCTGAGCAGAGGGAAAGTTTTAAAAAGATTTGTGGCACTACAGCCAGAGATAAAATCTCTTATGCAGGACAAAGGAAGGCCTGTGACACAATTTAATGATGCAAAGTGGCTCTGTGACCTAGCCTTCATCACAGACATTACTGGACATCTGAATGAGCTGGATGTCAGACTACAGGACAAACAAAAACTTGTGTGTGACTTAGCAAGCCAAATAACTACCTTTGAGATAAAATTGCAACTATTTGATGTGCAGTTGAAAAGAGGTGACCTGTCACATTTCCCAACCTGCCAGAAGCCGTTTGTTGAACATCACTGTGCTTCAAACACATACTCCCAAGTCATGGGGAGACTAAAGAACTCCTTCCAGCAACGGTTCTCCAACTTCAGGAGGGACTCACATAAAATTAACTTGAAGTTATCGACCTGCAATGCAGTGATTCACTACGAAGCAAATACACAGAAGGCAACCTTTTAAATTTCTATAGCTGCCTTACTGAAGTAAAGTTCCCCAATATCAGAAATGAGGCACTGAAACTTTCAAGCATGTTTGGAAGCACATTTGTTTGTAAGCATGCATTTTCACTATTGAGCTTAAATAAGTCAAATTAAGAAGCAGGATTACAGATGAGGATCTTGAAGCTGTTATGCTGATAGCCACCTCAAAACTAAAACCAGACATTCAGAAGCTGGTGTCCCATGGTCATTGCAACACTTCACATTAATAATTGGTACATTCTACTTTTGCCACGGAGAGAAATTTAACTTTAATGCTGAATGCCAGATAAATAAACTTTATTTTTTCTTATTTCAGAACGCACTTCATGAACTACTCATCTGACTGTCTGACCATGACAGAAGATATGAATGGCAGCTTTATTTTCTTTATTATTTTTTTATTCAGTCTTTCTTTAGAAATTTTTAAAATAATTTCATCAAAGTAAACAAAATAAAAAATTCAATACATTCTAATAAATAGAATAAAATAAACATACATGTGGTTTGTCTTTCTTTCACATATTGAATGTTTATCGTACGTCGTGTCGCAGTTAATATTGGCCCTCAGTTAGTGGCCCTCGACACTGACCACATATCCAAGTCTGGCCCCGTACCAAAAAAAGTTGCGCACCACTGTCCTACACTCAACCACCCCAATCCCACTCACCTCCACTGTGCCCTGCCAGTACCGACCTGCACGAACCCTCATAATACTGACTCCCCTGCAGTGTCATGTTGCAGTAGCTGGCACCGGTCGGTGAAGGGGTGCAGGTCATGCAGCTGGGCAGCAGCGTACACTAAATGATGGGGGCAAAGGCTCTGGCACATCCTGAGGCTGGCTAAGATCCTGTGCTCTACTATTTAAAATCCTCAACTGACCTTGGTCAGGCAAAACCCATACAGCCTATAAATAACACACACCCAGCACATTCACCTTAATGCCAACAAAACTAACCACATACACACACCAAACATGCCACTCACACACCCTACCCCAGACCAAAACAATTTCCCACCCCACCAACCACAATAAAATAAATACAATTTCTATAAAACCACTAATCCCATCCCCAGAAGAGACCACAAACAGTGCCACAGGTTGATACAATGGAATTTAAAGGTTCCTTGAGTGCAACAAAGTCCAAAAATTCTATCAGTATTTAAAGTTGAAAAAACAATACAGTTTTTTTTCCCTGTGCAAATCCTGCAAGAGTATTTAAATGCAGTGTACTCTTACCCCACTGTTACATAGGGGGACTAGTAATCTCACCACAAGTCCTCTTATGTAAGTTTTTTTCAGCATATATTGCACAACTGCAAAGTTAATTAAATAAAACAGATTTTGGGAGCTGCATGTCCTGAAAACAAGCTCTTGATCCAAGAGTTGCTCTTACCTGGTCCAGGAACAGGCCAGTCCAGAACCACTAAATGAGGACCGCTGGGGAAGCAAAAAGAGTCCAGCCGGGACCAGAATATGGACCACTTAATGCCTCTCTCACTGGCGTCTAGTAGTACTCGGTTTTTGCCAGGAAGAAGCAGGCCGCGCTCTCAAGGACTACACCAGCTCTCCCTCTGAACAAAGCTGGATATGGCAGCAGACTTAACACCTTACTCAAATGACAGAACCCGATGGCAGAACAGTTCAGAACAGAACCAAGATCCACGTCGACGACTTCAGGCAGTTCCAACAAGTCCCTCTGAAATCTGGCCTTGAATGCCGCTATCAACAGCTAGCCCGCTCCCCAGTCCATTTAGTGGAGACAGACACAGAGCACTCTGGCACTCGAAAAAACTACTTATAAGCATGGACCTCCACCAACCAGACAACCAGCCAGACAGATCTTCTGACCGCACTCCTTTGCTGTAGTCACTACAATTACTTCTCCCAACTCTCTCCTCCAACTCCTTCTGCAGCTCCACAACCTGGTAAGCGCCTGTAGCACTGGTAGTCCTACCTAGAAAATAAAAAAATCTAACTCCTACCACAAACTCACTGTACCTGACCCTATCTATCCTTTACCCTGATCTTAAATGTTAGCTAAAATTATATTTAAAATAGTGTTAAAAATGTTGGATGCTTGGCTGATCAACAACCACAGAGTCAGTGAGTACAAAACACTAGGTCTTTCCAGAAATAAATGAAAAAAGCAAATGGGGAAAGTTTTCATTTGGCTCTGTGTCAGAGCCCCGGCAAGCAGCAGCCCAGCGTTGCTGCCATCCTGCTCCCAGGCAGTACTAACCCTCAATATTAACCCATAACTACGGTGCAGCCTACAACTGGTTTCTGTCAAACAGGCTCCTGGTAGATGAAAAAAAATAAAAAAAGCAATGCTCCTTGGGTTCAAACCTTACCTGACAAACATCATTAAATCCAACTCCTCTCTCTCTGTACTTACACCCAATGGCCTGGCCCTGTAGACTGTTCCTAACTAAATACTTGGGTGTAACTCTTGACCCCACCCTCTTGTGCACGGAGCATGTCAACATCATAGTGCGACGGGTAAACCAGAAACTTGGGGCTACCTATCGGCTAAAGCATTTCCTGACCTCAGATGCCTGCTTAGCTATTGCTCAAGGCAACCTGTTCCCCATCATTAACTACTGCTCCTCAATATACTCCCTTGTGTCCACTGCCCTGCATGCAAGACTTAACTCAGTCTATAATAGCATCTGTCAGTTCATGTTCCTGGCACCCTACTCAACATATCACTGTGACCTTTACCAGTCGTTAGGGTGGCTCCCACTCCAAGGTCGATATGACTACACTCTCAGCTGTATCATTGACAACACCCTTAGAGGCAGTGAAGTGTCACTATACTCATCCCTTCTCAAGACCAGAGCTGCACCCAGATGTCTCTGCGAGTCCTCTGTTTCCTGCTGGAGGTCCATAGAGTCTCCACCATCATGGGTAGTAAAACCCTATCTGTCGCTGCCCCTTTGCTGTGGAACAGAATCCCTGCGTCCCTCCATTTGGCTGATATGCACCCTACCTTCAAATCCCATCTCAAAGCCTGGTTGTTGACGGAAGCCAAATGCTCATTCTCACCAGGGTAATCTCTCTTGTCTGCTTACTTCCCCACCTACTCTCTTCTCAACTCTGCCCTTCCTCCTAATATGCCTCGTTATAGTATTTATTTTGTGTCTGCCCTCTGAGTTTGTTATCCTATTTTGTATTTTTCAGTAACCTTCCAGGTTATAAATGTTCCTTACTGTAAGCATTTGTACTAAGCTTAACATGTTCTGCATTCCTACTGTGTGTAGACATCTTACCCTCTAACTTACTGTAATCCGTATTGTAGTTATCCAATTAATTGTAATCTGTTTTGTATTTCTCACTGTATCATATTTTTGGCCTGGGTCATGTCTGAAAACGGTCCATTGGATCAGTGAACCTACTCAATAATCAAAGACATAAATAAATAAATACATTTTTTCCTGAGTTATTTATTTATTTATTGAAAATGATTTACCAGGAAGGCACGCACGGCAAAGATGCTCGTCTCCATGGTACGACCTGGGAATAGAGGAGGCAAGTAAACAACAAATGGTTGAGCTTAGCAATAATATAATCAGAGACAGAGCATAGGTGGAAGGGATTACAATAGAGCATACAATTGAGTATATACATAGGGAGAACAGATAAGTTCGCTACATATCAAACAGTTACGTAGTAAACAGGGTCTTGGTTGCGCAGTGAGTTAGGTACAGAGCTGAACATGAACAGTAGGGTTTGGAATACAAAACACGGTACACTTGAGGCAGCGTGAGGTACACAAGTGCAAGTTTCATAACAGGGGTAATGATAGCATAGCATGAGTACAAGTAGCAGAAGTTGTGCTAAAGGAAGATGTAACAGGCTAGAGCGGGGGGGAATAGGACAGCAAGATGGGGGTAGGGAAAGGAGGGAGTAGGGGTGATGAGCTGAGAAGGGGGGGAGATTAGGTGAGAAGGGGGAGGAGGGTTGAAGGGAAGGAGGGAGGGAGAAATTGACAGAGGGGGAGTGAATAAGAGAGAGAGAGTATGAGTGCGTAGGGCGGTATTTAGGCCAGTTAATTAGGCGATAGCCAGGCCGCTGGTTCGGCTCAGGGGGGAGCAGGGGAAGGGGAGGTAAAGGGTGGAGGTCAGGGGCAGCAGCAGTTGGGGGTTAAGAAGTTAGAGAGAGCATAGGAAAGGGAGAGTTTGGATAAGGAAAGGCGGATCTGGGTGGGCAGGTCATTCCAGAGTTTAGGGAAGAGGTAGGAGAAAGCGGATTCGCCGGTGGAGGTCCTTCGATAGGGGACGAGTAGAAGCCTATCGTCAGCAGACCTGAGGGCATGCAAGGCAGGAGGTGGGGGGGATATGACGAAGAACATATCAGTTGTCCATTTTTGAATACCCAGACCTAAAGCCCACCTGTGTTTCTAGAATTCTCTTTCTTATTATCCATCCCTGAAGCTTACACAAAATTACTTTAGCAAAAATCTTAGCTGAAGAGTCATGTAATGCAGTGGGTCTATATATAGGGGGGCTGCACTTGTTTCCCCACTTAAGGTAAATCAATGCCCTTTCCATGATGGTGGATAAGTGCTGTAGTTAATAAACTGGTCAAAATAATTTGTTAGTATAGGTGCCCACCAGTCAGCACTGCCTTTCTATAAATACACTGGCAACTGATCTGAGCCAGGGGCTTTATTTGCCCTGAAACAGGTTAATTGCCATAGTAATTTCATCCATGTTAAAATGCTAATTAAGGTTGATGGGAATAGATTGGAACAGTCCTTGTGTATCATGTAATCAGAAAATCTCTCCTTATAAGACTCAACCGATGTCTGAGGATTGATGCATACTTCAGTATTTAAATAATATTTTTTTGTACCTTTGGCCTCATTTGTCAAAAAAAAAAAAGCTTCTGTGTCTTTTTTCTATTCCTATAAACATCTCCCTCTAGTTAATATTTTGATAATCCTTTTTTTAATTGAGAAAACTTTTGTATTTCTTTTTTAGTTCTCTAACATTTTGTCTGATCAGGTTGTCTTTTATAAAAGTTATCTTTTTATGTGTAGCATTGAACCAAAATGGAGGCTGGGTAGTTACAATTGCTTAATATAACACTGGTAGAAGATACATATACAATTGTTGTAACATTAAAGAATGTTCCTCGTAATCGTCGCTAAATCTTTCCCTCGTGATGAGCATTTTATTGGCATACAAAAACGTATCTCCCTTATCATTAATCAAATGGTCCCAGTTTATCCTTTTTCTGTTCATAATTGCCAAGTTTATGTGATTATTTATTTGCTTGCTACTATTTTGTTTTATTTTTACAATCTCATTTTAACAATAAGGGTAGATGGTCACAATCCATTTTAAAGGAACTGTCAGGTCTGTATAGTTGTCAAACTCAGTCCATGAACCAATAAAATAGTTAATTGTGGACATACAGTATGCATACCGGAAATATAAGTAACTGCGCCAGGCTGGTCACCAGGTAGCCTGCCATTTAGTATACAGTAATTAACCCATTTTCATTTATAAATCTCATTAAATTCTTCCAACTGTCATTTACAATTTTCTCATTGGTCATTATAACTGGGTAATCACTGTCATTGGGTCTTGTTTTTTTTAAAGTATCATTGTCTCGTATTCTACCATTAAAATCGCCACAGAGTAACATGTCTATTTCTGGGTTTTCTGCCCAGTAAATATTCAAAATCTTTTGAGATGTTTTCATACATTAGGAGATTAAATTTCTTTGAACCTCTCTGTGATATAGGGGATATGACATGGCCTGACTGAAGATATCATATTTATCTTCACGAGAGGCCAATGATATCATGATATCTCACGAGTGGTGAAGCCACGAGTGAGATATCATGATGTCATTGGCCTCAAGTGAAGATAAATATGATATCTTCAGTCAGGCCATGTCATGTTCTGTTTATATAATGTATGTTTTGGGCTGCACTCAACAAAAGCTCCAGATGTCCTCTTACTACAATCCCCTACATAGAGGTGATGGCTATTTCAACACAAAACTGCAGTATCTCTACCAACACAACAGATGCCATATGTTGTTGAAAAACTATATATGTGGTTGATCCTGCTACTTTAAAATTATTATTAAAAAATTGTTTGGTATAAAGTTTGTGTAGTACGTGGCTACCCCAACAACTCTCCACCCCTGCTCGAAACAGCAGATTACATATATTATGAAAAAAAAAATCTGCTATTGCCACTTTCAAATCATTTCATAATACATATCTGGTTGATCCTGCCTGCATCTTTAAACAAATTAATTATTGAAAACATACTTTATCTGGTTGATCCTGCAACTTTTGTTTATCCACCTGCAATTGTAATGTAGGGTGACCAGCGCTATGCCCTGAAATGTAGCATGACCATACGCTAGAGCAGATTCAAATGTGAAGCACTGTAAAAGATATTTTAGTTAGGGAGCCTTGCTGTAAAACTTAGAAAATGCATCCTTTTCTGAATGCTGCCTGTATTTTGTGAAAAAAGCTGCCGACAACACTGAGGGAAGAGGAGTGAGATGGCAGCTTCACAACACCAGACAGAAGCGTGAGCATGCGTTGCTATGCAACAGACACGCACGCTTCTGTCTGGTGTTGTGAAGCTGCCGTCTCACTCGCTCTTCCCTCAGTACTGTCGGCAGCTTCTTTTCACAAAATACAGGCAGCACTCAGAAAAGAATGCATTTTTTTCAAGTTTTACAGCACAGGGTCCCTAATTGAAAATATCTTACAGTGTATCACATTTGAATCTGTCTAACACTTGGTCACGCTACAATTCAGGGCATAGTGCTCGATCACGCTACATTACAGTTGCAGGTGGATAAAAGAAAGTTGCAGGATCAACCAGATAAAGTATGTTTTTCAATAATTAATTTGTTTGAAGATGCGAACAGGATCACCCAGATCACAGAGATGTTTGTGTGGGGGGGGGCAAGCTCATAAAGGGACACAGCAAAGATAGCTGGATGATGGAAAGTGAAACACTTTCACTTTCATTATGATGACATATAGGAACGTGAAGATATCAGTGATATCTTCACATGTGAAGATGTCATTGATATCTCCATGACCTGGCAGAGATATTACTTTATATCCTGCTATTTATCCCAAAACATACATTGTATAAATATATATATATATATATTCCCAAATAGGCACTTCAGTGACAATCCTTACAACCAGAAATATAATTTGTATTTATTTCCAAGGTTTTCAACAAGGGTATTTCTTCAGTAACTTTGAGGCCAATGAGTATCCCCCTGGTTGGTCTACCTTGTTTTGTGAACTTAAGGCAGAGGCTTCTACCGTCTAAAACATTTCTAGATCATTATATACAGTGTGTTTTCTTGTTCCCAAGTTTCTTGGAAGGCTATTATATCAGCTGCGTAAATCATTTTTTTCTTATGTTCGCTAAAGCATAATTCCCCTCCTAGCCTGTCTGCAGTTCTGATGAGACAGCATTCCCTGTGAAACCTGAAATCCACATCCAGTTACTCACTATCAGTTCCCAGTATAAAAACCGTATGTGTCAGCAATCTTTTGCCTACATAAAGTCTTCAATGTGGAATTCTCTAAAATCCTCAAAGTATGTCAACTTACTGTATGGGTTCCTTAAAACTTGCACTCAAGGAACATCCCCTTGAGCTACATAGGTGTAATTACTGACTCTACTTCTGATAGCTTGTGACTTTTACATATTAATTATGTGCCACTGACTCTGCACAGGTCCTGTTGCTGTATACCTGCAACTGTTTTCCTTTGCTTGTAGCTCACATTCATTGTAAAAAGTGTTTCTTATTTGTCCTAATCTGGCAAAATATTGTCATGGGGTTGTCCCATGAGTTTTTTGTCTGATGACTAATCCAGTTACCATTGTACTTCAAGTTTACTGTATTGCCTGGTTGTAGTACTACTGAGCTTATGAGAATGGTTGCTCTGCTGTATTATGCATGTAAAACTGATCACTTGACTTGTTAATTTATTGTCTTGTTTTTTTTGTTCCTACTGATGTATCATCCTTGTATGTTCCTGTATGTAACTAATTCTAGGTTGCACCTGAAAAAGGGACTTTTTGTACCAGTGGGCTTACCTGGTTGCCAAAAAACAAAAAAATATGTATATACTCCTACCAGTCCCTTGACACACCAGTAGTGCTCCGCTTACAATGCCTGTGACCTGGGTTTGTATACAAACCCAAGTTGCTGGAGGGCCAACTGGGAGAGTAGGTTCAGCAGCCCAGAGGATACTCGCCTCTTCGGGGGACAGTTGGGTGCCTCTCCCACTGCATGGCCACCACCTGATTGATACCAGGTGGAGATGCAGGCGGGGATTGAGAAAGGGTGGGAGGAGCTGCCTCTTGGCTCATTGGGGCATTACCATGCCCTGCGTGTGCATGCCCATCAATAAGCCTGGCTCAGCGACTCTGTGAGGAAGTGATCACAAGAGAAGGAGAACAACGTGGCATGCAGGGTGAGGCAATGCTGGCTCTCCTGGGCCCTGAAGTGCCAACTGTCCACTCTCCTCCAGCAACTGTGTTGTTTGAGGGGATGTAACAGCCTCAGATAGCCTGTTCCACCAAGAGTATAGGGACAGCCGATTAAGTTTCATAGCAGTCATAAATTTACCCCAGAATAGGTAGGAGCTGCCAGAGATACATGGGGCAGTCCCTGCAGTAATAAAAAGGCTAGACTTAGTTTTCACAACTGTAGTACAATAGAAATCAACAGTTTAAAATGAGTTTGTTTGTAAACTACACTGTGAGTATATTATTAATTGTGACGGTGAGATGCAGCACAGGGAAAAGAGGAAAGGACTCCTGGCTTGCCGTTTTCTCACACACATGCAGTTTTATGCTTGGATACAGTGACTGGCAATGTTTCCGAGAAAAAAATTTAATAGTTTTTTTATGGTAGAAATAGAGATTAATTTGCTGATGGCCAGTGGGCTAGTTAATGGATCATCCTGGCTACTGACACAAGCGCTGGACAGCCAGTGTACAATTGGGCTGTCTGAGTTGCCTGTGCCATTTTTTAAGTAATTTGTATTTTATTTGTTAAACAATTGGTAACATATTGTATGCAGAGTGGCAGCTGCAGGTGCTACTGGTGTCAAAAATTGAGTGAGAGGAGAGTGAAGGATCAAGCATTGTTCCAACAGCAGAGCGCTCCTTGCTAGATCTAAATCCTGGGCTTGCTCTGGGCAGCTGCCTCACTCTGCAGCCAAGCGGAAAGCAGGTTTCAGCCTACCAGTGTAACTAGCTTCACGCAGGATTGAGAGGATGCACCACAATGCGCTCCTCTCGTGGCAGGATAATCCAGATAAACAATTCCCTCAGTATAGTTGGCATGCGACATGCACCAGGGAATGTTAAAAATAGGAACTGGCTCTCAGAAAGGAAATAAATATATATGTAAAGAGCACAGTCTGGAAATTGGGGCTCACTGAGTCTCCACAGTGTAAACTACACAGCAGAATGAAATAAAGCTCACAGGAGCCTTTTTGTGAAAGAGAAAGGGTGCAATTAGGCACAGTAGCTCACAGCTTCATATGCATTAAAAATGATTAAATAGCCGGCCCAGTAGCACTGAGGGTTGAGGCGCTGGACACTACACCTTGCACCACACTGGCGACCCGGGTTCAGGAATGAGCCTGGGCTGTCAGGAATCGGCAGGGGAAGGAGAGGATTGAGCATACAGAGGACAGCTCTCCTCTCCTGGGAGGGAGGGGGGTTTGCGCTCGGTGCTTGACTGGCCTCTGATGGAAGTTGGAGGCATGGCAAGCACAGAGCTGATGTCTAGGGGATGGGGAGTGGTGACGTCGGCGGTGATGTCATGGCATCTTGGTATGTGCCACTCCTCCAAGAACAAGATAAAATCACTCTGCAGGCTCCGGGAAGAAGGCGCAACGAAGCAGACCCCTAACTGCTCCCACCTGCCTGGTCCTGTGGTCCCCGACGTAACCAGAATAGTTTGGGGTGTAAGCCTGCCCCAGCTCGTCCCTGCCCGGGGGAAGAACCACGGCTCCATAGGGGTAGACCAGAGGACTCAGGTAGGATGGCTGAAGTGAGGGCAGACTTCATGGGTGCTCCCGATGATGCGGAGCCTGCAGAGATGGGGGTGGATAAATAGAGATTAAAAAAAATGATTAAATAATCAAATAAATGGGCATGTGGAGGCTAGAGGAGTCCTGGGCACAGCACACAGTTATGGATTGAGCACAAAAATGTCCAGGATCCAAAACAGAGCATTTTGAACATGAGGACAGTCAGAAAGTGAAGCACAAGAGTCATAACACATTGTACATGTTCAGCAATGCGCTGCCAAGACAAATGTTTATGAAATTGAACCAAACTTGTCACACGTGTCTAGTAAAATGTCCTATGCATGGGAAAAAATAGTTTAAGCTGTGTAGAGTTTGAAGCAAGGGAGTTGCTAACCGTTTTAGGGAGAGTGGTCCTTTGGTGAAGCAAATCCATGCAGGCAGTTACTCTGGAGGTGGCGCTTAGCATGGGAAAATGCACAACTAATGTCTGAGAGAAAAAAATTTGTGATCAGTACAATTAAAGGGGAAATGACTGTTTTGACAGGAAAAAGCATAGGACAGTGTTCAGAAGTCAGTATTTAAATGTTTTATTGGCAAAATAGTGAAAGTATTAGCGACTGTGCTTTCCTGTGGGTTATTGTGAGCAGAACAAATTCAGCAGAAAGCTTAGAAAGTCAGCTGTTCAACCATTATATTGAGAAAGTGCTTGTTTGACCCCTGAGAAAATGATAATTTTGTGTGACAAAGAAACTGTATTTTAAAATGACCAAAAGTTAGAAAAAACAGGAGAAGTTTTAGAATGTTTAGGAGGGCAGCTGGGCTTTAAAATTGAGGATTTCAGGCATTGCATACATGTGCCACGCCATATGCAGGAGGGGAGAAAAAGTGGAAAATGGTGGCTGAGGGCTCTATGAGGTCCCACATTAACCCCGTCAGCCCGACAATGTGACTGCCCCCAGATTAGGATTGTGTCCCGGGGTAGGGGAGGTGCCCCCTTCCCCGGCCCCACCATGGGAGGTAATCCGTGGGGGGTCTCGGGGGGTGGTCAAGGTGGGCCGTGCGGGAACAGAGATCTGCCCCCAGTGCGCAGGAGGGTTAAAAATCTGAATAAAAAAAAAACTGAGGATTCCATTGTGGCTTATGCTGCTGCGGGGAGGAATCTGATTGGTGCTGAGCGGCTGGACAGGTCAGTGTCCACTCAGTGACCACAAATTTAAATATGCTAATGAGATGTTAACTATAAAAAGAGCTGCACAGCCAGTGTTCAGTCAGTCTGAGCAGGGATAGTGACCAGCAAGGAAGGTGCCCATGCTAAGGGGTGTCTGTCTGAAGAGGCCTACTGAAGAAAGAAAAGCCTGACAGAACCCGTTTAGTTTAATTACAGTGTAAGGATAGGGGATCACATGTATCCCAGACTAGGGACAGTTCAGGGCAGTAAGTGAGAATAGGGCCTAGTGTAGAAAGCGTGTTGCTTCAAGTGCTGGTTGTTCCTTTGTAACCAGTTTCCTCACAGAAAAGAATCTACAGATCTGAAGAAATCATCATTCTCACCAACCACTTGCTGACTCAACAGAGGGCCCTCCAACTACATCAAACTGCACCATCTCTACAGAATGTCTTCAGTATTTCCAAAGGAGTGTAGTATAGTAAAAACCTTGTTGATACAATATTGGGGACTATTTTAAAAGCTCCAGTGACACTGTTTTACAGAGAATTTACCTCAGTCCTTCTTTAATTTTAGAGACTCTGTCAAAGTGAAGGACTGAACCTGAAGGGACTGAGGGGGGATTCTGTCATAACGTTTAATGTACCAGTATGCAAATAGAGGATAATGTATGGTCCTCTATCAGTAACCGGTCAGTTAACTGTCGAGAGGTTGCCAGGGTGACCGTGTAAACCTTGAGGCCCGAGAAGCTCGAGAGGTTCGTCGCCATAACGGCAACCCCGAACAGTTAACAGTGACCAGCGTCATAGAGGACTATACATTATTTTTATAGTGTATGGTCCCAAGTAAAAAGTAAAACGGCTACTTACTTTTTGATAAATAGTCACCGCCACGGCCGTTCAGTCCTTCCCTAACCGCTGCATTCATCCGTCGGTTCCCCGTTGAAAAAAAAGCACGCACATGCGCAGACCAATCGCTGTTGTTAATCTATCGATGTGACGTAGCATCGATAGGTTAACAACATATCTACATCACATCGATAGGTTAACAACCTTAGGACATGATGATTTCCTAAGGTTAACAGCGTTCTACCGTACATTATTATTGTTCAATGCCATTACCTAGTGTAAATGTGTCTAGAAATGAATGTGTGAAAGTGTGTTAACTGATTTAACTGATTTTTAGAGTATAAGATACAGTAAAGTGAACAGATTTGGATACCAGAGGGTATCTGGCAGAAGAGGTCAGTGGGCTGATTAAGGTAGGTAGACCTAGTAGTCACTATATGCCCTTAAGGTCACAGTAATTTGATACCAGGGGGTATCTGGCAGAAGGCGTTGGTGTACTGACTGAACGGAGGTATGGCCCAGTGGTCACTAATTGCCTTAGTTCTAAGAATACAGTGTACACAGTAACTGGATACCAAGGGAGGGTATCTGGCAGAAGGATTCAGTGAACTGACTGCTCAGAGGTATGGCCCAGTAGTTACTGATTGCCTTAGTTCTACAGTACAGAAAGCTCGGGGATAGACTCATTGAATCATATGAATCACAGAATCATAGAAGCTTGATGGCAGAAAAGGACCATACCATTCCATCTAGTCTGCCCTTTTTTTCCCCCACACCTCCCCCTCCCTGCCAGCCCCCACCCTCCCCCGATACTCAGCCCCATATGCTTGTCCCATGCCCTCTTGAATTCTCCCACCGATTTAGCCACCACCACTCTATCTGGTAGTCTGTTCCAGGGCTTCACCACCCTCTCCATGAAGAAACACCCTCTCACATTGCCCCTGTATCTTTTTCCTTGCAGTCTGAGGCTGTGTCCTCTAGTTTTGACCCCCTCCTTCCTCTTAAGTAAACCCTCTTCTCCCACTTTATTGAGCCCCTTTACATATTTAAAAATTTCGATCATGTCTCCCCTTTCTCTCCTTGTCTCCAGTGTGTACAGATCCAGCTCCTTACACCTCTGATCATATGACTTTCCCTGCATACCCTGCACCATCTTGGTTGCCATTCTCTGAACCCTCTCCAACACATCTATATCCTTGCAGAGATGTGGCCTCCAGAACTGAACACCATACTCCAGGCATGGCCTCACCATGTCTTTGAAAAGGAGCATTATTACCTCCCTCTTTCTGTTAGTAATGTCCCTGCTTATGCATGCCAGCATTCCATTGGCCTTTCCTGATGCCCTGCTACATTGGAGTCCTACCTTAAGGTTTGAGGAGATTATGATCCCTAGATCCCTCTCCTGTTCTGTTACTTTAATTTTCTCCGCACCTAGGGTGTACCCTGCTCTTCTGTTCCTACTCCCCAAGTGCATCACAGTGCACTTCTTGGCAGTACATTTCAGCTGCTATGTCCCAGACCATTTTTCAAGCATCTTTAAGTCCTCCTTCATGTCCTCCACCCCCCTGGGGTGTCCACCTTATTGCATATATTTGTATCATCAGCAAATAGGCACATCCTGACCCTCAAACCCTCAGCACTATCACTAATGATATATTGAAGAGAAGCGGACCCAAAACTGACCCCATGGGACTCCACTCTTCACCCCCACTGTCCCAGAATGCACCCAATTTAGCACCACCCTCTGAGTTCTTCCTGACAGCCAGGCCTCCACCCAGCTTATTTTCTCACCTAACCCTAGGCTTTCCATCTTGCTCCCCAGCCTCCTATGGGGTCGATGTCAAAGGCCTTACTGAAGTCCAGATAGGCCACGTCAACCGCCTCCCCCCTCAATCAATCACCTGAGTCACCCAAAGAACTGAATTAGGTTTGTCTGGCAAGACTTCCCCTTCATGAAGCCATGCTGTCTGCTGTCCTGCAAGCCACTGTCCTGCAGGTAATCCACCACCCTCTCCTTGATTAATGCCTCCATTACCTTCCCCACCACTGACGTGAGGCTGACAGATCGGTAGTTCCCCTTCACCTCCTTACTACCTCCCTTGTGTAAAGGCACTACATCTGAACTCTTCCAGTCCTCTGGCACTCTCCCCATATCCAGGGACAAGTTGAAGAGCCTTGTCAAGGGTGCGGCCAGCACCTCCTTCAATTCCCTGATCATCCTAGGGTGTAACCCATCAGACACCATTGCCTTGTCCACTTTCAATCTATCTAGCTCTGCCCTAACCCTATACACAGTGAATGGGCTCAGATCCACCCATTTGCCCTCCTTCCCATTCGACTTTAGCGCAGGATCCCCTACCATCCTCCTCCATGAATACCGAGCTAAAGTACTTTTTTAATCACTCCGTTTTTTCACAGTCCCTTGTCAGTGTTATTTCTCCCTCCCCCCTCAGCCCAGTAATCACCTGCCTTGCCCTTCTCTTCTCCCTCACATATCTGAAAAAGGTTTTATCCCCCCTTTTGAATGCCTAGGTGAGCGCTTATCCTGGAAAAGTGTGATATGTGGAGGGCTGGTGGGAGGTGAGTGCCTATAGTCTCCAGGGGTGATTTAGAAGGAATAGTGGGGTAGAGGTACCCTACTGGGATATGTAGAATATAAGAATGAGAGATAGATGTATATGAAGTGTTGTTTGTATCGGAATTTAAACTGTGCCATGTGTGGCTGTGTTTGCAAAAATGTCTCAAATATTTTCAGTAAACTTTTACCTTTTTGCTCATCTACCCAAGTGTCAGACTCCTTAATTGCAGTACCATTGGCTCATATTCCTGAAGGTCTCAAGGTCAGTCCAGTACAGATTTCCCTGCTCTTGGCAGCTCTTAGCTACTCCTGTTGGGGAGGTAAGGTATTGTACTCAGGTAGCACCCAACTGGGAAAGGGTTGTCGCAGGAGAAGGAACAAAGAATCCTTGATGTCACCTATCCCTGTGTGGAATGGTCCCATCTGTGGCCAAAGGTTAATACAGTAGTGGGTGAGTCATCATAGGGAGCCTGGCCAACTCCCCCACCCCACCTCAGAGGGGCAAGTCCAAAGTGATGGAGGACCAAGGTAAGGGGCAGAAGGCATGAATGGAGCTGGGAGGCCAGAATAGTGCCGATAGGGGCAGCTGCATGAGGAAGGAGCATAAAAAAAAAATAATACAATATAAACCTTGTGTAGGGAAAATTCTCTTTTAATAGTAGCGAAGCCACTTTAACTGATGTGCCTAGCAGAGGGCCAATTGATGTCAAAGATGCATTTATACAGATAAAGAGAATAGCACTGAGTTAGGAGAGTTTACTAGCAGCAGACTACTCTAGACATCTATTTAAAAGCAGGAAGGGGAGGGCTGGGGAGAGAAAGACTGAAAATAGCCCTGGCCATGCAGGATATAGTTGAGCTGCTCCCCGAGGCCCTGCACTGCTGACCATGTCACCCGCTTCCACCACACAAAAAGCCCAGAGGAGCTAGGAAGTGAATCTTGCTGGCTTCATGATGGGGGTTAGCCATGCGGTCCAGGAGGTTGGGATAGGTTCCTGGAGAAGGCAAGTGGCAGGACTGGGGAGTAGCTAGCAGAAGGGGCAGGCCAGTGAAGTAGGAGAAAAATCCATGAAGATTCCAAACTGTTCAGCAGAAGGTGGCTAATGAACTGACATAAAAGGAAGGAAATCTTGCTTTCTTTTCTGATCACACTGATTTTAGAAGCTACAGTGAAGAACTGAAGAAAACTGCACAGATGTAACCCAACTATCTACAATAGCACACTAAACTAGGTACCACTAGGACATTAGTCACAAAAGGCCTTATTCAAAAAGGCTGCATGGGGCTATGCATAGTGCACAGGCCCGGCACACAGTGGTTTATGCAGCACACCCACATACATGCCAGCCGCGCAGCATGCATGAACTGGGCATAGTGAGCCGCGTATGGCCATGCCACGAATATGCGTGCCCCAAGGGACCTACAAGATAGGGAGCGGCCGGTGATCGGCTGGCTGCCGACACGAGGGTACGTACATGCATGAAGTGGCCTACGTCAGCATTACATGCCACATGGCCGCAACCTGCCTATGTGACCTGGAGGCAGCCATAAATAGCGAGTGTGGAAGCACTGCACCGAGGACCTCCAAAGGGAGACACAAATGTGGCTCACCACAGGGCACCAGGTAAAGGCAGACTGCCCCAGCATGGGAATGACGTACGGCATGCTGGCTGCTGCACAACACGTGGCCATCACATGCATGCCATCACTGCCAGTGACAGTGCAGGGCCGCGCCCATAGCATGCCCCACCAAAGCACGGCATGGACGCCCACATGCCATGCCTAACATGACATGGGCCAGCATGCACCGTGGCCAACGTATGAACAGAACTATGGCATGGCATGATGTGAGGCCGAGACAGACACCACCAAAGCACAAACCACACAGTGAAGCACGGAACACACACCCACCTTGCAGCACAGCTGCAGGGCGAATAAGGGACCTGACACAGAGAGTCTGAAAAAACAGCAATATTTATTACACATTGGGGAGTGCAAGGGGCATAGCACATGTCAACACAATACAGACACAGAATAGCTGTGAAACCCGGACACTGCAGAATAGTGCTCAAAAGTCCAACATGCACAGGGCTGCCGGGCACCTGATCAGGCTCCTTGGACTCAGAGGTGGACATCTCCAAGGGTGGCGTTGTACTGCTTTAGAGCCTCCACACCAGTCCCTGATAATGCTGGAATGAGAAGAACACAGGGGACCCACCATCAGTGACCATGGTGATGCAAGGGAACTGTGGGCACGTGCACACACACACACACACACACACACACACACACACACACACATACACACCAGCCCACACAGCTCCTACTTTGTATGGCTCACGGATGGCCACAGATCCCCGATATTGCAGTGGTACACTTGTCCCTTGTGGACTGGTGCAGAGTGAAGTAAGGTGGAATGCCAAATGGGAGACATCTCCTTGGTGCCACCACCTGTCCTGTGCCATCCGACCCCAGACCCAGCCACTCCAGGACCAGCTTTGCCAGCTGTCCATTGCATGCCTGGAAGACATGACACAGCACAATGGGTCACTACAGGCCACAGTAGCAGCCTCCCCCCCACACGCCTGCACACCCATCCCACAACACTCACCTTCTTGTGCTTCATCACATGGTCCTGGAAACAGGAGGTTGAGACGTGGATCAAACGCCTTGGTAGGCCACGCCCACCATCAACACCACAGGCACGGACATACTCCTCTGCCATTATCAATGCTGGGAATGTGGAGTTCTGTCAGGCGACACATCCACAACATGTGACCAGGCCATGCCCATATAAGGCCATGTGGTACACTGCCCATCCTGCATCCCACGCACCGTGGACCTGGACGGTGGCAGTGCATGCTGACTGTACTGAGCAGAGGAGCAAACCGACAAGGCATGTGCCCTGGCACACTGATGCACATGGTCCTCCTGGAGGAAGCCATTTGCGGAGCAACATGCCCACAGACGGAGACGGCGCCCTTGCATCTTCAGGCCCAGGCACACACACTGCAGGACATCCAGTGCCTCCAGTGATACTGTGTTGACCATGACATGCTGCAGTATATCTGTGGCCTTGTACAGGATGTGGTTCAACCACACACATGGCGCTCCATGGCCATGACCATGGAGACCAAGGTACTCTGCACCCTGCAATATTATGCCACAGGGAGCTTCGTGAAGTCACGAGTGGAGCCAGTCTTCTGTGCCAAGGGCACTGCATCAGGTGACAGATGCTTTGGTACACCACCGGGTGTACCACATCTGGTTACCCACAACACTGAGTGACGTCAGGGCAGCCAAGGGGGCATTCTACGACATGTATGGCATGCTGAACATGGTGAGCACAATAATCTGTATGCACGTGCCTGTCCTGACACCAGCGGTTAATGAGAATGCGTACTGGAACCGTAATAGGTACCACAGTATCAATTATCAGGTCATCTGCGATGCGACTGGAATCCTGACAAATGTGTCTGCGAAGTACCCTGGTGCTTGTCATGATGCCTATATTTTCGACAACAGCGAGCTTAAGCGCCATCTTGCACACCACCTAGATGGGTACGGCTGGCTATAAGGTAAGCAGGTATCATGGCCTGTGCTGCGAGATGCATCTCTGTGTGTCTGTGCCACTGTACTAATTGTTCTCTTATTCCCCTCACGGGCAACAGCGGCTACCTACTGTGGCCATACCTCCTTACACCGTACCAGGTGCCACAGCATCCTGCACAGGAGGCCTATAATGCAGCACACACGTGGGCACACAACATCATGGAGTGTGCCATAGGACTACTAAAGATGCATTTCCGCTGCCTGAATCACAGCAGTAGCATGATGATGCTGGTGCCAGACATGGCATGCAGAGTGTTCACTGCCTGTGCCATGCTGCACAACATCTGCATGCGCCTCAGGCTACCTGCACCTCCTGATGAGCAGCCACCTGTGAACCCTGATGGCCCACCACCACCACATGGCCCAGGGCCTGCGGAGCCCCATGGCACACGGGTGGCCAGGAGCCCTACTCTTGGAGACTGCACGGCAGCACGGGCGGTGTTCCACCACATGGCTCATGGCACCTTTGGACATTAGGGCAGGACCCCTGTGTGCAATGATAAGACTAGTGGACTAAGCATACATGCAACTGGTGGCATGCCACAGGACCCACAGCCCAGATGTGCACCCAGCGTTCACTGCATGGTCCTGTTGGTGGGGGGGGGGACTTACGGGGTTTGCAATGTGGCATGGCCATAATGTCCATGGCTGCATGTTCCAGGCCATGTCTGCTGTGGTGTCACTGCCACAAGTATGCATGCTGCAGCATGCTGATGGTGATGTACGCGGAACGGCGGGTGTGGTGTGAGTGGGGGGCAGTGGTACTTGTGTGTATGTGTGTGTGGACTGTGCATCTGTGGCACCACACTGACGTGGGTGTCCTGGCTACTGTCTGTGTCAGCCACGGGCACAGCCTCTATCACCCACTGCATCGCACTGTGCTGGAGGCGGGGGTGCCTCCGGGGGCTGCATGGCACTCTGTGTCTGTCGCACACCACTGTTAACCTTTAAATAAAATGCTTTATTATTCTCAGCTTTTGGTGTGTGCCCAGCTTTGTTCATCTTTTTGCATCAGTTTTATGGGCTGGAGCACCTTTGAGAGGCTGATGTGCACTTTTTTGTTAATTTTAATTGTAAGTCTTTTTGAAAGTAGCACTCCAGAGTTTCTGTGACCTCTACTTACGTTCAAACCTTATTGCTGCAATTCGTGGGCCAAAACAAGAAGGAGTGAAAAGAAAAAGAGGACTACTTATTGTTTGAAATGGCCAAAGTTAGAAACCAGGACATAGAGAGGGAACATGATTTAATGGCTGAGGATGAGCGTAAAGATGAAGAAGGCTTTTTCTGCATGGCAGACCCTGTGGGAAGTGCGAGCTGCTGCAGTATGCTGATGGTGATGTGTGTGGAGCGGCGGGTGTGGTGTGAGTGGGGAGGCAGTGGTGCTTGTGTGTGTGTGTGTGTGTGTGTGTGTGTGTCTGTGTGCATCTGTGGCACCACACCAATGTGAGCATCCCAACTACTGCCCACGTCAGCCATGGACACAGCTTCTAACGCCCACTGCACTGGGTCATACCGGTGCTTGTGGTGGGGGTGCCACCAGTGGCTGTGTGGCACTGTGTCCATCGCATAGTGGTGTGCGCATTACCATGCTGTTCACTGGGTGGTCCACTGTCATCGGCTTGCATGCCACTTGGATGGGTGGCCTGTGCTTCAACTGCTGCGGTGGATGCTGCTGTTGCCTGTCCCTGCACAACGCCAGCCATGTGTGCAGGCGGCAGTGGATGCACAGCTGTCAGGTGTGCGGCAATGGCCACAAAGGCACCGGCCATGCACTCCTGGGCATGTACACCTGCAGCCACCTCATCTGCCACATGTTGCTGTGGATGAGCACAGATGGCAATCTCTTCAGCCAGCCTCTCCTGGGCCCTGACACCAGCGGCCACGTATGCGGCAATCTGCTCCTGTGCACCTACGGCATCCTGGACCACCTCCGTGAGCCAGCCCACAGCTGCTGTATTGTCCCTGGTTGCCTGCAGCCACTCCTGCTCAAGCCTCCACAGGTTGGGATAGTATGTGGCCAGTAGGGTGCCTGGTGCTGCTCAGCGTGTGTGATGTGCAGGTGGTGGCCTCTTCACTGTCCCACTGTTATCATCTTGGTCAGGTGTGGGGGTGCCTGGTGTGACAGTGTCCTCGCCAGGCAGTGTGCTGTCATCCAGATGTCCTGCCTCTGTGTTGCTGTGGTCATCAGATGGTGTTGCTTCCTCTCCTGCCACCTCCATGCCCTCCAATGTCCGTTCTGCCACTGTTATGGGTGCCTGGGTGTATGTGTCCCCAGTGTATCTGGTACTCTACTGATGATGGTTGAGTCTCTGTGGCGTCTCCACTCCCAGCTCATTGTCAGGCTGTTTTGGCTGCTGTGTGGCATCCTCCTGAGTGCTGTCCATGTCCTGCCACTGTGTCCCTGTGTGAGTGGGTGAGTGGGACACAACAGTTAGCAGTGTGTTGTGGCAGGCATGGTGCATGGCTCAGCATGGGTCACGGTACTCACCGTCGTCGGGTGCCATCTGCGTGCATCTCTGTGGCCACCCAAGGGTTCCTTATTGGGGTTGTCTTCATCCTGCAGTCTGGGGGGGTGAATGGGTGGTCAGTTCATGGTGTGTTCATGTTGGGGGGGGTTTGTGAGTGTGCCCCTGTGCATCTGGTTCACCTGGCATGCTGTCCTCTCCTTCGGGCTCACCATCTGTCAGCATGTCACTGATGGTGTCAGCAACCAGTTTCTCAATTGGTGTCAGGGGTGATACTGACAGTGGTGGTCTACCACTAGTGGCACCCTGTGACTGCCATGCCCTGCTCAGTTTCTTTTTCACCTGTGACCGGAGATCCCACCACTTGTGCTTGATTGCAGCAAGTGTGCAGGCCTCTGGTCCTGCAGCGTTGATCGCCACCTCGAGGTCCAGCCATATTCAGGTCTTAGTCTCAGAGGGAGTTGACAGGGATCATCTCCCATACAGCACGTCATAGTGCATCCATATGTGTGTGACCAGTATGGCCACCTGTGCACCGCTGAAGTTTGTGGAATGTGACCGCTTACTTGTGCCACTGGCTGGTGCGCCTCCCTCTGTGGCAGGTGTGGGCTGCGGTGACGCGGGGGTCGCCCGCCACTTAGTCCTATAGTTCACTGGCTTCTCTTCCACCTACATGCCTCTTACATGCTATGCGCTGCGCTGGCACATTGCAGGTCCATGTCGCCATAAATGGCAGGGTTAAGGGGCATTCCTTTGCCTCTGCACAGCCTCAGGACTTCCCCAGTGCATTGCTGCATGCCTCCATTGTCCACACCTATGCCGGTCGGGGGCATTCCATGTTTCTTCGTGCATGCCACATATGCATGGTGCTGTGTGTGGTGGGCAACTGCTCACCACCCCTTAGATTGCGCACATGCGTAACTACATCCCCTTCATGAACAAGCACCAATGTTTATTATTTATACAGAGACAATATTGGTTTCATCCAAAGGTGAGCCAGTAGGGTGGTCAAAGCTGTCCCCATCAAGGAGTGCAGACACTTACAGGCAGCACCTCAGCAGGCCACACCTCCAGGGAATGTGGGGTGAACATCCCCTCCCCCGGGGTCGCACCTGGAAACGAGCCTATGCTCAGTGTGCCTTTTATGGTCAGCAATTTTCAAATGCATAAATAAATAAACACAGAAACATAGACAATGTTGGTAGAAAAAGACAGATGGTCCATCTAGTCTGCCCGTGTTTCCCTATCTATCCCTGAGACCTAGCTGTTATCCAGGACACTAGCCTTCCCTTTCCTCCTCCTCAGTCTCCAACCTGCTACTATCACCCTAAGTAGCCTCAATAGCATTCAGTCTGTACCAAACATGCTTGAAACCATTTATGGTTTTGGTTCCTACCACCTCAGCTGGCAGGCTGTTCTACCACAGTCTCAGTAAAGTAATACTTCCTCAAATCCCTCTTAAACCTTCCCTGTTTCAGTTTCCACTCATGCACCTGTGACCTCGAATTTGTACTCATGCTAAATAACTCCTCACAGTTCACCTTATTTATTCCTTTCAGGAATTTGTAGATCTCTGTCATATCACCCCTCCAGGGCTGCAGCTATGAATTTTGGGGCCCAGGACTAGTCACTTGAAATGGGACCCTGTTTCTCAAACCAGCTAATGCCAGGGGTAATGCCAGCTTCTCAGGTAGGCCCCTCCTGAGCTCAGGGCCCCAGACAACATCCCCACTTTTCCCCCCGGTACTGCGGCCCTGCACCCTTCTCCCATCTGGTCTCAAGTGAATATATGTTTAGGGCCTTTAGCTATTGTTCATAAGATCTGCCCTGCTGGCCTTGTATCATCTAGGTCACCCTTCGTTGCACCACCTTCAGCCTGTCCTTCTCCTTCCTGAGATGAGGACTCCAGAACTGAGCACAGTACTCCAGCTGCGGTCTTACCATTAACCTATAAAGAGGTAACATTACCTATTTCCATCTACTGTCTATACCCCTCCTGGTACATCCCAATATCCTATTTGCCTTACTAAAGGCCTTTGTGCACTGACTTGATTGTTTGAGGGTGTCTCTAATGATGACTCCTAGGTCCCTTTCCTCAGTCATAGTGCTCCGCTTAATCCCTCCCATCCAGTACACCATCCTGGGGTTCTTGCTCCTCAGGTGCATCACTTTGCACTTTTTGCATTGAATTTCAACTGCCAGACCTTAGACCACCTCTCAGTTCTGTGCAGGTCACTCTATCTCCTTAATTCCCTCATTACTGTCCATCCTCCCACACAGCTTTGTGTCATTTGTGAAGAGACACAGTCTGCCCTGGATTCCTCCTCCAGTGTCACTGAAGAACATTAAAGAGGACCAGGCCCAGGACAGATCCCTATGGCACCCCACTTGTGATCTCCCTCTCTTCTGATTTGACCCAATTTATCATGACCCTTTTACTGCATTCCCCTTTAGCCAATTTCCTACCCATCTTACTATGTCCCTTGCCACCCCCAGAATCCTCCATTTTTTCAGCAATCACCTGTGAGGCACTTAGTGGAAGACTTTGCTGAAATCAGAATAGAATAGATCCATGGCATGGCCCCCATTCAGTGTCTTTGTCCACCAGGCAAAGAGAACTACTAGGTTTATCTGACAAACTCTCCCTACCACAAACCCATGCTGCTTACTATCTTAGAGGTCACTACTCTCCAAGTAGTCTACAGGGTCCTCCTTGACTAGTGACTCCAGCAGTTTCCCTATAACTAAGGTAAGACTGACAGATCTGTAGTTCCCTGCCTGCTCCCTGTACCACCCCCCCTCCCAAGCAGCAGGACCATGTTCGTCACCCTCCAGTCCTTCTGAACTACCCCTGTCTGTAGCGAGCTATAGAACAGCCCTTCCAGGGATTCAGCCAGCTCCACTGCCAGCTCTCTGAGCACCCTCGGATGCATCCCATTCAGTCCCTGGGCCTTATCTATCTTAAGGGCGGCTTACCCCTTTCAGACCCTTTTGCTGGTCAATACTGGCTGCCTCATCTCCAGGACCGCTTTAGCGGCCGCCTTAATGCCACTCTCTGAAGAGGACCCACTGTCCTCCCTGATGGAGACAGAGAAAAGGTAGTCACTTAGGATGGCTGCCTATTGCCTGTCCTCCTGTATTACCCTACCTCTCACCAATAGACTAACAATTGCCCCCCTTCTTCTTTTTTTTCCAATATACCCGAAGAATTTCTTCTCTACACTCTTAACCCATTCAGCAATACGCAGCTCAATGTCTGCTTTCGCTTCCTTAGTTGCCCTTCTAGCTTCCCTAGTTTTTATTTGGTAATATCACCATTCTTCCTCCCCCTTCTTTTCTCTCTACTTTATGAAGGCCTTTTTTGGCCTTGGCTCCTACTCTGACCCTTTCTGAGAACCACATTGGTCACCTGTACATGTTTCTCTTGGTTACTATCTTCAGGCATATCTTTGATGCCACAGTAATGGCCCCCTTTATTGCCTCCCATCTCTCCTTCACCTCTCCTATGCGGTCTACCCAGACTAACTGGTCCCGAATCAACTCCCTTATCCTGTTGAAGTCTGGCATTCTAAAACTGATGACCTCTGCTTTTGATTGGGGTTTACTGGTCTCCATAGCTAGCTCAAACCAGACGGAGTTGTGGTTGCTGTTCCCAAGTGGCTCACTTACCTGTACCGCTTCTACCATCTCCAGGCTGGTGAGCACCACACTGAAGATGGCAGCCTGCCTAGTGGGTTCCCTAACTAGTTGTACCAGCAGACAGTCCTGGACTGTTTCCAGCAAGGCCTCACTTCTGATGCTCCTGGCAACTGGAACCTTACAATCGATGTCCAGCAGGTTCAAGTCACCCACCACCTCCCCTTTTGCCACTCCTCTGAGTAGTCCTTCCCCTCCCTGTCCCTCTCCTCCACCTGTCCTGGTGGTCTATAGATCACCCCAAACCATATTTTCTTGCCCAGGCTGATCTGAGCTGCTCCCACAGTGCCTCCGTCTCCCCATTAGTCCCCTTGATATGTTCCTCCTCCACTGCCTCAATGCTATCTCTGACATAGAGGGCTACACCTCCCCCTTTACTTTCTCTGTCCTTCCTAAACATGATGTAGCCTGGGACTGTTAGGTCCCAAATGTTAGTTCCTGAGGCCTAAGTCTCTGTGATGACTATGATGTCCACCACAGTGTCTGCCATCATCACCTGGAGCTCGCTGAGTTTATTACCTAAACTCCTAGCATTGAGGCTGCCCCCCTCCCATCTAACCCTTGACCCCTTTGGCTATTTACTTGTCCTTTTTCTGTTTTCCTCCCTCGTCCCCTTCCCTTCTAGTTGATTGCAGGCTCTGCATTCAACTGATTCATTGCAGGCTTATCCCGTGAAGCCAAGACTGGGACTGTTCAATTAAACGTGGAGTAGCTCTTGGTGAGATGCACCATCTAAACTACCCCTAAACACTGGAGTCACCTCTGAGGTTATTGCCTGCTCCCTCCTCTCTATGGAATAGAATGGCAGAGATAGCAAAAAGGGGGAGTTGTGTTACATGTGAGGCTGCTCACACAAGATCTGTCAAAGTGATTGGTGTTTCAAAATCTGCCACCCTGTGCCCATGTGTGCTGCACATGCTTGAAAGTGATAAGAAGTGATGTATCCTACAAAACTGGTGCCAGTGCTGTGCAAAGCTGAGAGACTGCTGGACACTGTTTTATGATGTCATGACTCAAGACACTGGTCTTTCCAAAATAGGGACCCCTGACATGACTTTTTCAGTTTCTGCTGAACATTCTGAGGTTCTGTCAGTGTTGGGACCAGGTGAAGTTTCCCTTCAAGAGAACTTTGTTGACCTGTCTGGCCCACTCCTGCTTGGAAATTGTTTGTGCAGGGGTCCCACCAGCACTATTATTTTGGATCTATAAGGAGATCCACTGAGTATGGAGTCTCAAAATCATGAGAACCCTGTGTACCTATATAGAGCTATAGGAATGGCTCTCTTGCTTCAGCCATATAGGCCCTAGAACCCCGATCCTGCACTGCATGCTTTGCTGAACAGAAAACTGGTATTTGTCTGCATGGGATGTTTCTGACTGGCTACTGAAATTGCTCAAATGGTGTAAAGGTGTCCTAAGTGCTCTCATATCCACTTTCAACCCCCAGTAGACTTAATTTCAGTCTGGGACTTACACAGTTTCCTCGGAGGTTCATTGGAAGCCTGGAGTGGGGCCCTTCCACCCTACCAAGTAATTGTGTCTATCCCTGGAACAATTTGCAGCTCTTTTGGGAACAGACCCTCATGTGGTAATTGGAGTTCCTGTAGTGACCACTGAACTCAATGATCCCAGAGGAGGACCATCAGTGAATGTAAGTTACCCATCTGTCTAAGCTTTTGCCATTCCCACTCACCCTTCACATTGTCTGCAACAATGACTGACACCCAAAACCCCGGTGACCAGCATCCCAGAAGGGGAGCACCTTTGCAAGCACTGCAGGAGAACCCAGAACGGACTGATCCTTAAAGTGTTTTTTTATTTGTTAACTTTGTTAACCTCTTTTCTAGAATGTAATGCAGTAAACAATATGTACTGTTTGTAATGCTACTGTTTTTCTGAGTGATCATTAGATGCAGTTTGTTGTTTAGACATAGATGTCATACCACCTGCAAATGCTGTCTATGTGTGTTCCTAATACTGAGCTCATTTGTGATCCAAGAGTAATTGTGTTTAATTGTGCCTTGTGCCTTCATGTTACAATGGACATTTGTGATCCCAACTGAGAGCAAAGAGACCCAAAAATGGACATTACTGTATGTTACAAGTCATGTTTTGACTGAATCTGACAGAATGATGAGGTTCTCCATGTAATTGTGGTATTTTTGGAAACAATGCTTCCCATAGATAATGTGACATGTTTAAAATGTATAGTGTTTGGCGTGTTGGTGGCACAAGCGTGATGGGACATCAAGTATTTTGCCAGGGCTCTGCCCCCGATGTATAGGATTTTAACTCTGAGTCAGAGTTGGATCAGAGAGGGGTGCAGGAGTGGGAGACAGAGTGCCAGGGTCTTGGGCAGACTATTACAGCAAAAACATCAATGTTGTCAGCATCGACGTGTTCACTGTAATTGTGTCGCCGTACAGGGGTCATACCTATGGTAAAGTCAGACAGAGAAAACAGCCTTTATCTGTCCATTAGACTTTTACAAATTCTTGAGGATGCCCCAATGAATATCGGGAGCACCAGCCACTTTCCAGCAACTCACAGGTGATATGAATCTGCTCAAGTGTCTTGTTTATCTGGATGATGTCATCACCGGGTGTAAGCATGACTGAGTTGGTAGCACATCTGTCTCTGGGCCAGATGGTCATGGGTTCTCATCCCACTCAGTCTCTGGTGCTGTCCTGGTGGGTGTCCAGGTGGAAGTCAACTGTATCCTGGCCAGCATTAGAAAAAAACCTTCATGCTACTGTCCAAGGCTGACGATGCTTCTTCTTCTTCTGCTGCTTTGTCTTCTTCTTCTTCTTTTTCTCAGCAGAAAACATAGAAACATATCATTTATAATTTCACAGCAAATAAAGACTGTTTGGCCCACTCAGTACACCCATAGTATTCCCTACTTATACTGTCACCGCAGACCCTATATCATCTCCAGCCCCCTCACCCCCTGCTTCCCAACTAAGGTTCCCTTCTACCTGTCCCATGAATGCTTGAAGCCCACCACTGTTTTTGCCCCCACTACCTCCACTTCGAGACTGTTCCAGGCATCCACCACTCTTTCACTGAAGAAGTACTTCCTCTTATCTCTCTTATGTTTAACCCCTTCTAGCTTCACTGCATGTCATCTTGTTCTCATGCATTTTGCCCTCTGAAAAAATACTCCCCTCCTGTACCTGTGAGGTATTTATAGGTCTCTATCATGTCCCCCATCCCCTCCCTTCCCTTCCTGGGTGTACATTTTTTGGTCCTTCAGTCTCTTCTCATAGGGCTTCTGATGCAGCCCCTGCACCATTTTAATTGCCCTTCTCTGGACTGCCTCCACTCTATGTCTTTCCCAAGATGTAGTCTCCAGAAATGGAACAGTACTTCAGATGTGGTCTCTCCAGTCATGTATACATTGGCAACACCACCTCCCTCCTTCTGCTAGTGATACTTCCCCATACACACCAGCATCCCAGTGGCCCTAGTCATTGCCTTGTTGTTCTGTCTCACCGCCTTGAGGTCATCAGATAGGATTACTTTATGGTCCCTTTCCTGTTAGGTGAATGTTAATACCTCTTCTCCCATTTTGTACTCTGGCTCTGGGTTTCTGTGACCTAGGTGCATGATTTTGCACTTTTTTGTACTGAAACCCAGCTACCATACCCTTGATCACTCCTTGAATTTTCTCAGGTCTCTACACATACTTTCCACCCTTCTGGAGTGGCTACTCTATTGCAGATTTTGGTATTATATCAGCAGATGCACACCTTCCTTTCTAGCTCATCTGCAGTCTCACTTATGAATACATTAAAGAGGACTGGACCCAGTACTGAGTCCTAAGGCACCCCACTGGTCACCCTCCCTTCCTCAAAATGAACTCCGTTCACCACTACCCTCTATCACCTATCCCTTAATCAGTTTCTTACCAAGTTTACAACCTGGAGCCCACCTCTGAGCTGCTCAGTTTCCTTATGAATCTCCTTGTTTCTCCTTAGCTTCCATAAACAGCATGCATATGTACGCTAATGGTCCCATGCTCCTTGACTTCATGTTGGGGAGACTATTCTGGCTGTGTGACTAGGACTGGCCACTGCCTGAGGTGCTGGAAGCTTTGTCCCTGGGCTGCCCATCACCTGTACATGACACAAGAGTGAAAACATCTCTCAGTACTCACATACACACCAGTGTCATGTCTCACACTCCACCTGAGAGGATGGGGGGGCGCTAGACCACCTGGGATTGCAGGGTGGTTTCAGTGGATGGGGATCTGGAACTGGGAAGTACCACTAGACTACCAGGGAATGTGGTACAGAATGGGATGGTGATCAGACATCGGAGGAGGGGGGGAAGGATACGAGACTACCAGGGAATGGGGTTTTCAGGATTTGTGGATGGCCATTGGTGACTGGGAAGGTAGGAGGGACCACTACACTATAGAAAAATATTTTTCAACATCAGGTGGGTGATCCAGGAGAGAGAAGGGACCACTACACTATGGAAACATTTTTATTTTTATGGGCTCAGTGATTGGGGAGGAGGGAGGGACCACTACACTATGGAAAAATATTTTTCAACATCAGGTGGGCAATTGGGGAGAGGGGAGGGACCACTACACTATGGAAACACGTTTATTATTATGGGATCAGTGATCAGGGAAGAGGGAGGGACCGCTACACTATGGAAAATTATTTTTAAAAATTGGGTGGGCAATCAGGGACCGGGGAGGGACAACTGCATTATGGAAATTAATTTAACATATCAGATGGGTGATCAGGGACTGGGAAGGGACCACTATACTATGGAAACATATTCTTCACATATGGGGGCGATGATTGGAGGATGGCGGAGGGGGCACTAGACCGCCATGGAATTGTGAGGCATGGGCTGGTGGCGGGGGTCATGCCATACCATGGGTCATGCAAATGGGCCCATAATGGGCATGCTAATGGCCATAGTGCCTTGCATGCCCAATGGGCTCATTTGCATGACTACCTTAGTGAATGGAGACTTAATGCATGTGCGCTATTGTTGCCGGCCTATTCTCCTGGCTGGCTGTGGGGGCAGTGCTACTGGAGTTCCTGGTACTACTCCTGGGTTAGTGCTGCCCCCACCTGCCCCTATTCACAGACAGATAGCGCAGGGCACTATCCTACTGTGAATTGCAGGATTGCCCACCAGCACAACCGCAGGGTGCAGTGCAAATTTTTGCACTGCACTTTGTCCATTTTAGTGAATCATAACCATGGTTGTGTAAAACAGCAATTCATACTTCAGATCTCCAAATGAGTAGCATCAGGTTTGCAGACATAGGTGGGGGAAAATGTCCACTCCTTGGTAGTAGCCATACTATGTGCTGAATTCTAGGGTTAAACTAACGACACTATCAAAATAGCAACCAGCTTACAATTCGATATTTCAAAGACCAGCTCCAAAATAAGAAAACGAAGAGAATTCCTGGCACTTGGAAATGCTGACCTGTGCCTCAGTGGTCACTTAACACTTATGTATTGATGCAAAGTGGTGTCATCATCAGAGCTTGAGTCTCCACAGTGTAAGCATGCTTAAAAATGTGTCTCTTAAAGAGACAGTGTATGTGCATCTAAGCATGATGCAAAACAATACAATGAGTACAGAAAGTACAAAGTGCAGAATACTGCAAAATAGAGAATGAATCTGTGTGCTTTATGGAGACCTGGCTCAGTGATGACACTGGTCTAGTTTTGGAGGTGACAGTGACAGCTGATTTCTCTGTAGTGCACTGCCTGAGGAACGATCATGGGGAGGGAGAGGTTGCTATCTTGTTTAGAACTCAGCTGGGACTGGTGTTCCACCCTGTAGGGGACACCTTGACCTTCGAATACATGTCTGTCCATGGTGGTCCAGGTGCTGGGGGCAGGGTTCTCCTCATTCGTTGTCCACCTGGGCGTGAGGGGGACTTTATGTGGGAAATCATGGAGTTCATCACTGACTGGCTGTTTGAGTCACCGAGGTGGATTATCCTCAGCGATGGGAATGAGATTTCTTTGGTAAAGAACACTGAGTGTAAGTTGATGCCTTTTCCATACATATATTTTGTTCTATTTGTACCCATTCAGGATTATACACAAATCTACCTGAGCTCATGAGCCATTTAGATAGTTGGGTTAGTCTAGCAGATAAGTAGTAAAGGAAAATATCCGGCAACTTTAGTCCACCCCTAATCTTTATGCAGGTAAGTTTCTTATATGCTAATCTTATCTTTTTATAACCCCAAATAAATTTAGAGAACTCTGAGTTAATGCTCTCTAACCATTTTTTATTAATAGCACATGGAAGCATAGTAAGAACATAAATTATTTTAGGTAAAAGCATCATATTAACTGTTTCAGTTATTCCCCAAGTACCTAAAGGAAGTTTATCAAATCTTAAAAGAGAGGTTATAATGTTTTCTTTAACAACATTCAGATTCTTGGCCATAGTCAGAGATAAATTTCTATATATTCTGATACCTAAATAATTAATATATTCCGACGCCCATGACAAATCCAAACTAGTAATCAGTTCTTTATCGCAGTTATTGTTGAGAGGCAGAAAGTTTGTCTTTGCCAGATTCAGCTAATAACCCAAGATGTCTCCAAAATCCTGTATTACCTTTAGCACTTTAGGCACAGATTTTTCTATATCAGTTAGAGCAATCAGAAGATCATCTGCATAAACCAATGTGCAGATATTGACTCCAGACACATTAACTCCAGAAATGGCTTTATCTGAGTGAATTTTCCTTATCAAAGTATCAGTTGTTAAATTAAATAATAAGGGGGATAGTGGACAACCCTGTCTAGTGCCTTTTGTGAATTTGAAGTAGGGGGATACCAACCCATTAGTAACAACCACGGATGTCGAATTGTTATACAATAATTTGATAAGTCTCAAAAATTTGTCTGGAAAGCCATATTTAGAAAGAACAAAAAAAATATATGGCCACAGTATTCTGTCAAATGCTTTTTCAGCATCAAGTGCAAGAAGGCCACACGAATTGTCTTACTTACTCGCAGTCCCAAATATATGAAAAATCTTCTGTAAATTGTCTGCTGATATTCCTCCTTTCATGAACCCTGTTTGTTGTGTCGATATCAAATAAGGAGTAAAAATACTTAGTTTGTCAGTATATTAGATAAAATGTTTATATCTGTATTGATCAGAGAGATAGGTCTGTAATTATTACAATCAGCTGAATTTTTCCCTTGTTTTAGAATTAGATCAATTAATCCCCTAGTTTGATCATTTGACAGTGTACCAATTTCTAATGCTTCCATGAACACCTTTTGGAGTAAAGGGGGTTAATTCTTTGGTGAAAGTGTGACAAAAATTAGCTGAGAAGCCATCCGGTCCGGGGGTCTTATTTTTTTTAAGGGATTTAATAGCATTCAGAATTTCCCCAGTAGAAATGTCTGTTTCCAGTTCTTTAAACAATGACTCAGATACTTTGACTTCTGGTATGTCTCTAAAGAAATTTGAATAATTTTTTATTGTCGTCTAGAGTCTCTGATTTGTATATATTTTTGTAAAACTCATAAAATTCTGTGTTAATTTCTTTATATTCTGTACATAAACCCTTATCTCCACTCAGCGGACGTATAGCTGAAATAACTGTGGAAGTGGCATTTTGCTTAAGCCTAATAGCCAACAATTTTGAAGCACAAGACCCTGTATCCAGATAAGTGAGTTTGGCCTTCCTAACTGCAAATTCAGCTTCTAAGCTGATTGAATCATTATATTCATTTTTAAGTTTTGTCCATTGGTCCCAGAGTCCCTTTGTATCTGATTGTTCTAGCTCGGTCTCAAGCTTCTTTAGTTTTTAAAGAATTTCAATTTGTGTTTTTTGATAAAAGCGCATTTACTTATCAATGTACCTCTTATGTAGCATTTGAGGACATCTCAGATCACCCCTTTTCTAGTCCCTTCTAATTCGTTCAATAACAGAAAATCAGCAATATTTTCCTTAATATCTATCGCTAACTCTGCATTATTTAATATCCCATTATTAATTATCCGCCTTTTAGATTTGCGAGAGTTTTGTAACTCAGAGATATTCAATAAAATCAGTGTGTGATCAGATACAACCATAGGCTTAATGGTTGAATAATTGACCCTACTTGCCAACGCCTTTTCAATTAAAAAATAATCTATCCTTGAACTCGAGTCATGACATGCCAACCAAAAAGTGAACACTTTAGTGTTTTGATGTAAAATTCTCCATATATCAATTAGATCATTAGGTTGCAAACAAATCAGTCAGATCTTGATCAACTTTAGACCTACCTGCTCTGAATCTGGTTCGATCTAGATTAGGATCCAATATAGCATTCATGTCTCCTGCCATGACAATGTTTGTGGCTGAAAGGCTCGTCAATCTATGTTATACTATATTAAAAATATTATAATTTGGTACCGTCCGTCCATAAATATTAACTAAGGTAAAGCTTTCCCCTTTAATAAGGCCCTGTAAAATCAGAAAATGCCCTTTACCATCAACAATCTGCGTCTGCACTTTAAAATCCACATTCCTATTCACCAAAATGAGGAAGGACACCTGCTTTTTTAGAACTGTTTCCTGCCCCAAATACTTGTCCCACCCACTCTCTCCTTATTAAATTATAATGCTCTGTCCTTAAGTGAGTTTCTTGTAGGAAGGCAAAAGAAATTCCTAATTTCTTAAGATGTCTAATAATTGAAGATCCTTTAAGTTTATGGTTCAAACCCCTCACATTCCATGTGACAAATGTATAAGATTCAGAAATAGCCATTTTTTATTTTGAAGCAAATATGATGTGTATTCCATGAAATAGACTGTAAAGCATAAATCCAGCCTAATCTTCTACCCATGTAAATAATCCCCTTGTAAAGCTTAAGAACGATGCATAGGTCAGTAACAGAGGTAAAACAGAAAGTAATGCAGCAAGAAAAAAGAAACAGTAGGAAAGTAAAAAACACAGAAACAAAAATAGTTATCTTGAAGTAAGATTCATCCTGAATTTCTTTACACAAATATAATAATATTGTTCCCCATTGACTACTGTCTGGTTAACCAAGTTCCCCAAAATCCCACCCCAAGACATTCCCAAATGCCGTAGAGCAGAGTTTTATCTCAGGCTCACTAACCGCCCTTAACCCAACCACAACCTATAAAATGTAGGATAACAAGAAGAGCTTAAATATCACAGTACTCCATGTCAGCATTAAACAAAAATATGAGGTATAGATGTATACATTTGAACATGTTTCACTCTATCTTACTCTATTTTCAAAAAATTGAAAGCCATAAAGGATATAACATTCAAATATATTCCTTCTACCCAAACAGAATAATATAATCAGGCCTACTTTCTAATAATTAAAAGCTATCATAGGTCACCTAGATTTTTATCAAGTCGCACATTTAGGTAAACAGTCAAAAATATCAAAATCAACAGCTTTTACTTAAGAAAATAAAACATTTGCATTTAGTTCTAACATTTAGTTCAGGAGACCATAAATTCTTGCCAGAGACAATATTCTTAAGGTATTCTAGTCTCTTGCCACTCGTTATCATGATCAGAATCGTGGAAAGTGTCACCTTTGTAATAATAAACAAAATGGCCCATAAGCTGAATTCATGTTTTCCATAAGCCTTCCCATTCAATTATGTTCACCTCAGTCTGCATGTAACTAGAATAATCACTGCCCGACTGTGACAAAAAATCCAGTAAACAGTATTTGTAGAAGTGAATATGCAGAAAAAACTATTAACTCTGCCTACCATTTATTTTCAGATGCAAACAAGAGACCTTCCAGGCTCCACACCATCTCTCCTCCATCTTTGTACCTCATGCCCAGAATTCTCCTTGTGTGTGATATGTAACCCCACGTCTGCACGTGACAAGCCATGGCCTGCTCGTGCATCGATCTGGACCACCTCAGCTCGCGACACAGAATCTGCAGAGAAAAGCCGTTATTTTCAAAGCAAGGGTAAGCAAAAGCATCCTTTTTAAAAATGGCCGAAAATGAAAAATCACTGCTATATGGGCTCTGAACTCAGAGATAAGAGTAGCTATCTAGAAAGAAAAATCTAGAGCCGAGGTTTATCCAACCAACACAGGTCACACTTCTCTCACTTTGCCCTTCCCATGTCTATATGAACCGCTGCCTCTGCCTTTATTCAAGGCATATCACTTTTGTCGAGATTTAGACTAAAAACCAGCAGAGCAATTCAACTGTTTTCCAATACCAAGTACACATTATTGTATATTATGATACACTGAATTAAAGGGCTACCCATCTAATCCTTCTAATACAGAAAGCTGAAACAGATTACCCAGGTATAACCTAGCCAGCAGACCTGCAGCCCTTAACATTGCTGATGTATTACTTTAAAAACTCACAAGTTGTGACTGAAGCTTCATCTGCTAAAATAACTTTGCTTCTTAGAGGACCCCTTTTTCCTAGAGGGTGACCCACCTGTCACAAGTCTTTTGTTTAAAACAAAAAATTTGCACTTAGTATTTCCTCCTCTCCTCCCAGGTTTTCAAATCCAGTTCATATTTTATACAGTAAGTGGTTTATTAGAGAGCAAACAGAACCATAAAAACAGGCCATGAGAGAAGTATTCCTTGCATCTCTAGTCCCCTGAACCCCTGTCATTCCCATCCAAACTGCATACTCCCACCCCCATCCCGTCACAGAGCAAAAATCTCCACCTGTCTGATCAACTTTAGACAAAACAATGTCTGTCTATTTTACTGTTGAAAATCAAAAGTGCCAAAAATTGCAGGAAAGTCTCTTCTAAGTCCTTGCTTCATTGCTTCCATCCCATTATATTCTCTGACCCCATCTGATGACCACATTTTAAGCTTAGTAGGATATAGTAAGCCATAGCTAAGACCAGCTTCCCTCAGCCTTTTTTTAATAGGGTAAAATGCATTCCTTCTGTGAATGACTTCTGGGGGGAGGTCATTAAAGATTTTAATGTTGGTTCCTTCAAAACAAATAGAAACTGAATTTCTCTGGGCTCTTTGTATGTACATTTTTTGTTGAAAGTCAAGCAGCCAAAACACAAATGATCTGGGTCTCTTGTTCATGTTAGGTTTGGGTTTTAAAGACCTGTGGGCTCTTTCAATAAAAAATCTTGCTGCCCCCAGAGGGCAGCCTGCTATAGAGATCAGCAATCTGTTAATGAATTCAATGGGATCAGACTCCTCTATTCCTTCTTTGAAACCAGAAACTCTTAAATTATTTCTTCTGCTTCTGCTTTCCAAATCCTCCACTTTAGCTAACAAATCAGCTATCTGTCGGTTGTTTTTTTTTGTCACTTTTACAGCTTAATCTTTGTTAACTCTATCTTCTAGACTGCTGACACAAACCTCTACGTCTGATATTCTAGTTTTTTGTAAAGCCAGGTCATTTTTAACTGATTTTATATCCTCTGCCATAGAATTTAAGGTCAAATTCATATTGCTCATTTCCTGCATCATCAACTCGAAATGCCTGACAGTTAATGGCTGATCTGTATTGGTTTTTTTTTTTGCTTCTGGTGCCTGTGAACTATCTATATTCCTAGCGTCTTTCTCTAGTGATCTTTTCTTAATGTTTTTATTTTCTGTGTCAATGTCTGACCCTTCTGCCATTGCAACCAAGTTCTCATCCATTGCTATAAGATATTATGCTATTTCCCCAGAATAAAATAGCTGTGTGACCTGTCTATCGCTCCGCTTTGAGGTGAGAAACTAGAATAGTCACTCTGTATGTTTACTGACTTTAATAAATTGGACCTTCCAATAACAAATCCACTGGTCTCTTTTTTGTTTTGACAGTTAACGGTGAAGGTCCAGATTATAGTGAACCAGATAGCAGCCCTGCAGCACCAAACATCACCTGTCAGCGTCTGAGCAGTGTCCGGACCGTGTATGTCTCTCTTCTTTCCGTTTGTCTGCTTTGTGGTTTCAGGTATGCGCTACGTTCATATTCCGCTGTGAATACTAATTTTAAAACTGATTAAAAAAAACTTGCATGCGGAATTAATTTTCAGCATGGTTGCAATTTGGCCTTTGGGAAGTAGGCCTTGCTGGAGCTCAAGCTCACACGTCTGCTCTGTTCCACCGCATTCAATCGAATCCATCCTGGCAGTGCACTTTAGAAAGAAAAGTTGCATTTTCTGCAGTTTAAATTAAGCTGATTTGTTTTTTCTCTGAACACTGCTACAAGCCGCTCTGTTTTTCAATGTATGCATTTCTGTGCCATAAAATGTATATACTTGCATCCCTTGGACTGTTAGCTAACCCTCTGTGGCTTTTTATTACCCTTTAAATTAAGATTTATGTGCATTTCGTCAAGTGAATTCTACTTGTGTTATTTAGTCACTGAGCAGCTCTCTTGCCACTCTAAAATGGTGCCTAGCTTGCGCTTCTACTGTGTGTGCCTGCGAGAACTCTTCCATTATGTTTTGTGCCCTATTTTATTTATTTTAGTAAAGCAATTATAGCCAGTGCCTAAAGAATATTCCCTGGCACTTGCCGCTTGCCAACTAGTTTGGTTTTAAGAAGATAAATATCTGGCCTCCTGCCAGTGAGAGGAGCGCTCTTACTGTGTGTGTCTCTCTCTCTCTCTCTTTCAGCACAGACATGCTTTGTTAGGCCTTAGCCTGCTCTGCGACCACTGTCACAGTCTTGCTCAGCCGCTCCTGGGCTGTTGACAGAGGATTCCCTTCCAAGCACACTAGCACTACGATGTGTAGCTGGCACTTGGCGCTCTCAACTGTGCTTTTGCTCTTGGTGCCTCAGCACCACAAAGCTGCTGCTGTTCAATTTAAACTCTGCAGCAGACTGACCATACCATATTAAATACGAGCACAAGCTTATTTATTTTTAAAAAATATACATTTTCTGCTGATTTAACCCAGGCTAGCCTCTTTATACCACTGGACCGCCAGGGCTGTTACCCACTAGCCAGGGCAACCAGTTACTAGCCTTTGGCCACAACAGTCATTACTAATGCTTATGCTGGTGAAGGTGAGTAAGAAAGGGGGGCAATAACCCACTCTCTCTCCCCCTTTTAGTGTGCTACTACACCTATCAGACTAATAACTTGTTCAAAACTATTTTTTTTGTTTAATTTTGCAGGATCCACCCTCTTTCTCTCCTGGCAGATACCAGCCTCAAACCTCAAACCCAGATGACCTCCTATCCATTAAAGTACCCAGTTAAACTATTCTTATGGAACAGTTGTTCCATGGCTAGTACAGATTTTCCCAGTCAGTTGGTCAGATCACTGCACCATCAGTTTTGAGTTCAGGGCACCCCTCTGTGGCCCTTCCCCACAGAGGTTGTCAGATACCGCCCTTTGAGAGGGTTGAACCCTGAGGGTCTTCTAGCAGTACTTGACACCTCAGGTGTGTTGGTGGCTTGTGCTGCTGGTATGGTGGAAGCGGTGACAGCCTATAATAGGGCAGTCACCATGGTCTTTTACCTGTTAGATCCAGTCTGAGCCCATCCTCTGCATTTGCATTTTTGCATGCCATGGTTTGATGGTGAGCTAAGATTGATGAAGGCTATGGGACAGAGGTTAGAAAGGCATTGGAGGAGGTCCAGGTCACAGGAGTACAAACTAGCTTTGCTTTCTCACTACTGATAGTATCAAAGGACAATCTCTCATAAGAAGGCAGAATGCCTGCAGAGAGATTGTGGCCAGGAAAAATTGACCAATTCAACTTTTTTGGGCTGTAGACAGGTTTTTACATTCAGCCTGTCTGGAGCCCATAAAAAGTGCATCTTTTTCACAATGTGAGCAGTTTGCTCAGTTTCTCTCAGATAGGGTGTCCTCCATTAGAGCTGTGATCTCCCCTTTTGGACAGTCATCATCCAGCAGTGGGGAGATGGGATGTTGGGTTGGCTATCAGTGGTTGTTGAGGGAGTTTTGACCAATTACAATGGAGGAGGTCATCAAGATGATCTTGGGGGGCCCGGTAGCACTGAGAGTTGAGGTGCTGGACGCCACACCTGATGCCACACCAGCAACCCAGGTTTGAGAACGAGCCCGGGTCGCTGGGGGTAGGCAGGGGGGAAGAGATTAAGTGTCCGAGGGACTGCTCTCTCTTCCCGGGGAGGGATGGGAGTAGCGCTCACTCCTGGAGCAGCCTGTGGTGGTGAATCAGGGGTGCCTAGTGTGGCAATGCAGTGGGAGCATTAGGGAACGGAGTTTGCAGCTCTACGTTGCCTTGCTTGCAGCAACCCGAGGGGACAAGTAGAGAGAAAAACGGAAAAAGGCCTCTCATCCCTTCAGTGAGATGATGGTGACTCCAGTGACTCTGCCCACATCCCAAGCACCGGCCCAACACACCCAGAATCATCCTCCATCCCTGATCTGGTGACCAGCCAGATAGGCACTTCATACTTACGAAGCACACCGCCAAGGGGTCGGAATCAGCCCTGGAGATGGTACTGGTGGTCGGGCCTGTCTGGGGGGTCGCTCGGGGAGGAGATTGGGGAAATGCGAGGGTTCAGGCTGGGAGTAGGGCAGATGTTGAGAGGGTACACCTGAAGGAGGCCCGTAGGGATAGGAAAAGAAATAAAGTTGAAAAAAAAAAGATGATCTTGGAGCTGCGACCTACCTGCTGTGATCTGGATGCAGGTCCAATGCAGCTCTTAATGGGCTGCGTGAAACAACTGGGTCCAGTAGTTGCTAGGATTGTTGGTTGTTCCTTGTCAGAGGGGTTCTCCTGGTCTAATTAAAAAGCACACTGGTGAGACCTCTTTTGGAAAAAATGACATTGGACCCAGATGTCCTAGCAAATTACAGACCTGTCTCTAACCTGCCATTTTTAGGTAAGTTTATTGAGAAGGTGGTTGTGTTGCAGCTTGAGGCTCACCTTGAGAACTTCAGTATCAATGAGCCTCTCCAATCGGGGTTTTGACTGAGATTCAGCACTGAAACCACCCAGGTCTGAGTGCAAAATGATCTGCTCATGGGGAGAGATAGAGTAGAGTAGAGAGATCAATTCCTGTACTCCTAGATCTATCCCTTGCATTGGACACCATTGACCATGGGCTGCTTTTGGACCATCTCATGGAATATGTGGGACTCACCAGCACAGTTTTGCACTGGTTTGAGTCCTTCCTTCAGGGCAGGTCTCAAACAATGGTGATGGCTAACTTCCCATCATGCCCAAGGGACTTGTACTGTGGGGTTCCTCAGGGATCAGTCCTTTCACTCATGTTTTTTTGGTGTACATGCTACCATTGGTCAAGATCATTAGGCAGTATGGAGTTGAATTTCACTGCTATGCAGATGATACTCAACTCTTACTGTCTTTTGCGTCTTAGGGCCGGGAGGGTGGTGGACGTGCTGAACAAATGTTTGGCTGAAATGCAGGACTGGATGTCCTCGAGTTGGTTGAGGGTCAATCCCAAAAAAACTGAAGTACTGGTCTTTGAGCTGGGTCAGAAAGTGGGATGGACAACATCTGTGGGGATTATGAAACCTTTATTTTAGTGCCTCTTGTCTCAATGCTTTCATCAAGTGAAGAATCTAGGCTTCATTCTGGACGAAGGGCTGACACTGGAGGCTCAGGTGACGTCGGTCATCTGGATTGGTTTCTATCATCTCAGAAACATAAACTGGATTAGTTCCCTTGTGCCCCCCAAGGATGTCCCTTCACTAGTACATCCATTCATGATGTTGCGCCTTGATTACTGCAACACTCTTTACCTTGAGGTCAGTGGAGGTGCGCTACGACACTGCAGCTGGTGCAGAACACAGCTGCAAGATTGTTAGCAGGTCTTTCTAAATCAAGTCATATCACACCTGCACTGTGGGATCTGCACTGGCTGCCGGTAAAGTGGCACATCTCTTATAAGATTAGGTTATTAACCTATAAGGCCCTGCATAGCCTGGGTCCTGCCTACCTGCCCGATCTCTTGCACTTGTACTGATCTGCCCGCCCCCTCCACTCTTCCTATGACGGCCTCCTGTTAATCCCCAAGACTCAATTAAAAACATCTGGGGACAGAGCCTTTGGGGTGGCTGGTCCAACACTTTGGAACTGACTACCGAGGGCTCTGAGAGAGGATCCATCAGTTGAAATATTTAAAAAGAACCTTAAAACCTACCTCTTTGCTCAGGCTTTCAGCTCCACTATGGACTTTTGATTTCAGTTTCAGTAACTTTCAGGGATCTTTTTGTGCACCCTACATACCCCAGCCCACATGGACAAGGCAAATAATAGATGATTCTGGTGCTGCTGCACTTAATGAATTGTTGGATATCAATGCAGTTTGCACTGGTGAACAAACATTGTTTGTTACTATTGTAGCACATACAAAACATCACAGTAATACTTGTACATGGTGATGATGTCATCAAGGGTACTGTTAGTGCATACACACATGATCTATGAACCTTGCACACTAATGAGCGAGCTGCAGGGTATACCCAATAATCTATATGTCTGAACCATGTGACTAAAACAGACCAATGCAAATAAATGCCGTTTGCCTGTACAAACATCAGCAGTGCAGGGCAGAATACACAACTGTCAGTTACAAACTGATAAGCACTACACACACTCTGACAGCTGTTCACACACATTGCAGGTCACAACAGTACATCAAAATGAGCAGCGTTAGGAACTAGGGTTGTGCTGTTCAGCAGAGAGATGCTTCAGTAAGGAGGAGCTGCATCTGCTTGTTACCCAGGTGACCAAGAGGGAGAACAGGCTCATTGGCCAGACTGCCCAACTACTGTCACATTCAGAGCACATGGCTGAGTGGGATGTGATTGCTTGTTGCCTCACACCTCTCAAAGTTCATACATAGGGGCACAGTACTGCAAGCGCTAGGATGGTCTAAGTCACTGTGAGGAGCATCGTCTGGTGTGGTACTGGGAAGTGGTTGCCAGAGGCGGGATAGGACCTGCAGGTAAGTGTATTGTTCATAGAGCTATTACTGCATGTCAGCATTTCCACTGTGTGCCAGTTACTACTGTCCTGTTTGGGGAAAGAGGGATTTGACCACATGGTGCCACTCTGCCTCCCCCACAGCCATTCAAGGACAGATGTGCCTACTTGCAATGGAGGGATGGATTGGGGATGGGAGACATTACATGGAGACATAGGACAGCATGCTATGTCCTGAGCCAAGGGGTTTGTGCCATACAACTGAATTGTTTACTTCACTTATTGGGTGGGTGACTCCCATGCCTCATCCCTGCTGATGCTATCGCCAAGCTCCCCATCCACACCTGTGGCCATGGCCCAGGGCAGGAGATTTCTCCACAGCTTCTTTGATGGGGACCACTACTGCAAATGTTTTCCTACCTACCCTCCCTGGAATTGGAGGAAGGCGGGCCCTTTCGCTTGGGTTGGAGAAGGATTGGGCAGTGGTTAACTGAAAGGCATTTGGTGGTTCTCTAACATGTCACATAAGGACTTCAAATCACCTAGGAGCAGAGTGGTGTCAAAGACAGGGCCAGTTCATTACACTGAAGTCTTTGTTCACTCAGCTGTTGGCAAAGGACAGATTACTTGGCTCATAAATAGCTGGGTGGTGTACGCACTCCGCTTTGCTTGGATGGAGTACAGTAGGCCAATCAGGTTTTACTGCTATAAGAGGACATAATTTAATTCATAGTCACTTACCAGTATGAAGAAGAGTGCAAGCCACTGTGCTGTGGGACCCACAGTGATCTTTTTTTCACTTCTTCTGCTTTGGGTGCTATGAGGAAGGAGGAGGGAAGTGGGGGCTAATGGGTGTGTTGGGAGAAGGGTTCTTTATAGAATTCTGGGGACAGGGATTGAGGCTTGTTCAAGGGTAGAGGTCATCTACGATTTAGTGGGGTGGGGGGCAGTTTAAACTTCTAAATGTGCCAGAAGTATTTTATTCTAAGGATGAGAGGCTAGAATAAAAACAAAATAACAGCAACTGTTTAATGACACTATTAGTGGGCTGGGAAGAGGGAGGTTGTGGGCTACAGGTTAATTCAGGAGGGGGCACTTGGGGCTGGAGGGGTTATTACTTGCACAGTGAGGGAAATCATTGTTAGGTAAGATTTTAGACTATACAAATCCTAATCCGAGGACATCCAATGCTAGAATTGGATGTCAGATACAGATTATCCTAATATCTAACTATTCTAACTTGGAACAGGTTTTGAGGTCTCTAAGCACACTTATTATGACCTTAGGGTGTCCACATGTGGCTTCAGGAAGGGATACACTAACTATGCAAGTGGTTCTGCAAGGAAGTTATTCAGGAGATGATAGGTCTTCCAGGCAAGTTAGTGAAACATTTGTGTACTTTTGGAAGCATATTTTTTGTTGCTTTAAGGGGAAAGTCCTTGGTCAAATATTGTTTCTCTTGTAAAGAAACAAGGTTGTTATGGAAAGTATTATCAAGAACCAAATCAATCAATTTTGTAGTATCTGGTAGGAGTTTAAAGACTCTCATACAGAAACATAGAAACATAGACAATGATGGAGGAAGGCCACTGGTCCATCCAGTCTGCCTGTAAAAACCATAACAAACCCGGGACCCATTGTCCATTCAGAGTTCTAACCCACACTATCCACCTCCATGCTCCACACCCTACTGCTACCACCCTGAGCAACATTAATCCCTTTAGTCTGTCCCAGCTGTGTTTGAAACCATTGATGGTTTTCACACCCACCACATCAGCTTGAGCCGAACCTCCTAAGATCTGTCCTACTGGGCCTGAATCATTTTGGTCACCCTATATTGCACTGTCTCCAGCCTGTCCTTATCTGTCCTCAGGTGAGTACTCCAGAACTTTGAACAGTACTCCAGATGGGGCTTCACCAGTGTTCTATAGAGACCTGAGAAACCCATGGAGTGATCAAGGACATGGCAGCTGGGTTTCAATGCAAAAAAGTGCAAACTTATGCACCTACTATAGTACACAGAAACCCAGAGGCAGAGTACAAAATGGGGGAAGATGTATTGAAAGGGACCTGGGTGTAATCATATATGATGACCTCAAGGTGGCAAGACAGTGTGACAAGGCAATGGGTAAGGCCAGTGAGATGCTGGGGTGTATAAGGATGGGTATCACTAGCAGAAGAAGGGTGGTGGTGTTGTCATTGTATACGTAGATTAATGGTGAGACTCCGCCTGAAGTACTGTGTCCTGTTATGGATATCTCATCTCAGGAAAGACATATAGTAGAGATTGTCCAGAGGACAGCAATTAAAATGGTGCGGGGGCTGCATCTGAAGCCCTATGAAGAGAAACTGAAGGACCTCAATATGTATACCCTGGAAGAGAGGAGGGAAAGAGGGGACATAACAGAGACCTATAAATACCTCATGGGGCTAAATAAAGTACAGGAGGGGAGCATTTTTCAGAGGAAAAAATGCACAAGAATAAGGGGACATGCAATGAAGCTGGAAGGAGGTAGACTTAAGACTTATCTGCCATCAAATTCTGTGTTTCTGTGTAACAAGAGAATACCACTGCTGATACTACACAAATGTGGACTCTGATGAGACTGTAGTGCATATTACATGCAGCAGAAGAGGCATCAGCACCACTGGGGCCATGTCACATGGAGAAAGGCACCATCACCTGCATATATTCCTGTGAGGGTACCACGGATTGGTGTGGTAACAGCAGGAGGGCAGTCCACCAATGGTTGTGCATGCACAACAGGTCCCCATGCAGCATGGTAATGCACAGTTACAGCAGCAGGTACTGTATGTGGTACATACCCAATGTATGGCCAGATATCTCCCTGATGAATATTTTCTAGTAACAGGCACAGGTGTTGCCAGGCAGCCACCAGTGCCAGATGATGGAGGTCACATGAATATGAAGGAGGCAGACAACCAGCAAATGCATGCTTGTAGGCCACGATACAGACCATCACCCCTACCACAAGATGTGCAAGAACTGAGGCAACAGCACAGAGAGCTGTTCAATACTGCCATTGCTGCACAGTTGGGATTTACAGCAGAAGTGAGGCTGCTGGTGCAGAAGATTTGTGACATGGACACATGGGCAGCACAATGGCAAGACAGTGTGATAGGGTCACTCCAGCTCTTGATGTGTGAACAAACATGTACCACAGTGGACATGACCATGACCATACAGAAGCACAGCTAGCAGTGGCTGATGTTAGCATCATATGTTCAGCTTGCTTTGCTACTCTACTGGCCCAGCTTTTACGGCAGGCTTTTTCAATTTTTGTACTGTCTCACTACAAGTAATTTGTCCCACCTGCCCACCCTGGCTCCGACCTCTATTAAATGGTCTTAGACACTGCCCCGTATTCCGTTATTGGCTCTCTCTCTTAAAGACACCCATTTCATCCGAGGGTGTTTCCGTTCTCTTCACACTCTCGTCGCTTTTATGTAGCACAGCTGATTATTACTGCACAGCTCCTCATTCATCTTCTCTTCAAAGCAATGTGCCACTCCAGTTCTAAGTGCACTGGCAACAGCATGGACTGCTACTAGTACCCAGAAGACTAATTCTAAATATCCCAGTCTCCTTCTCCCAAGCACTTAACAGCTTTATTTTCCTGCACTATTCAAGCTTTGCCATGATCTTCTTTCATTTGATTTTCGTAGTTATCTGTATACCATGCCAACGCAGAGAACCTCCCTTAAATGCCCATTCAGGGACTGCTCCAGCATTATCACCCACCCAAAGCCCCTTGTTTGCCCCCATGCATTGCACCTCTCACCTCTTCTGCTACCTGAGTCCAAAAGGTACCCCATTCATCCCCTTCCTAGACTTCCTCAGTACCCTATCCATCCCTATGACTTCCAGAGCACTCTCCCTCCTTACCATCAATTGCCATATTCGTAGCACAACCCAAAACCCTAAACCCCTATCTCCGACATCATCATAAGGGTATTGTTAAAGAAAGAAGGCTCTCGTATCCACTGTATGATTATTAAAAAAGCTGCTATTGCTTCTCTTAATCTGCTCGGGAAACATTGAGGTAAACACTGGTCCTCCAATACCTCTTCCTTCCCCCTCAGACTTTGCATCTGCATCCAGACTCAAACTGATGCTAGTTAATATTCTGAGTCTGACCAAGAAAGTCAACTAGTTTCAAGTTTGGGCAGCCCACACCGAACCAGACCTTATCATAATTACTGAAGCTTGGCTCAAAAACGTCACAACTGATCAGCAAATTGCATTGCTAGGCTATAAGCTCTTCAGGGCTGACAGAGCTTCAAAGGGGGGTGATGTGATCATTTACACCAAAGATAAATATACTGTAACATATGGATAAGCCTCAATAATAAATAGAATAATAGATAGGTTCTGGTGTATTACAAGGCAGTAATTCCATCGAGAGGTTCTGGGGACACAAGAAACCTCGAGAGCGAAGCTCGAGAGGTTTCTAGTGTCCCCAGAACCTCGAGATGGAATTTCTGCCTTGAAACATCAGAACCTATTTGTTATTTTTTGTAATATATGGATGCAAGGAATTTTTAATTTCTTACTTGTGCCTGCTGTACGGCGCTGTGGTCTGCAGAGTTAGTAAGACTCCCGAGTGTTGTCCTCGCTCCTCGCTCACACCACCCCCACTCCTGCTCCCGCTCCCAGTCCCATTCCGCATCTTTCTCTCACAAAAAAAAAGAAACAAAACACAGTTCACACAGTAGTCACATCGGTAATCCCAACTATACTATTACGAGGACCGGAAGTATAGTATTATTGGGCCGGAAGTATACTATTACGAGGACCGGAAGTATACTATTACGGGACTAACTACTATATTACAAGGAATTTTTTGTATGCATTTTGGGGGTATTATTTTCACTATCCATATATTACATTATATTAAGTTACACAAAAATTTCCCAGTAATACATCACTACTCTCAATAATACTATCCTGAAAAGTGATAATACTATCGTATTTGCTGATAATACTACAGTTCAAAGGTCATCTCCAACTGTAGTATTATCAATGGATCCATGTATTGCAAAAAAATAACAAAGATAAGTGCTATACAAGGCAGTAATACCATCTCAAGCTTTTGGGGACTTAAAGACCTCTCGAGCTTCGTTCTCGAGGTTCCATGTCCCCAAAACCTCTCAATGTATTACTGCCTTGTAATACACACTTATATATCAAGTATTCTATTTGTAACAGACATACGTTGCATGACTAAGCCCAAAGAATATGAACTTGTCTCCTTTACATTACACCTCAACATCTACTGAAATCATTTCTCTTATTGGCTGCTGTAGGCCACCGTCTGGTAGCACTGAGATCCTCTCTGTCCTGAATTCCCTTGTCACGTCCAGCAACAATGGATCTATCTTAGTTGGGGATTTAAATATGGACTGGCTCACCCACAAATCAAGTGCCCTTAAAAGTCACTGCGATGAGCTCGGCATGTTCTAGGTCATCACTGAATGAACTAGGCCTAACACTGTGAATGACGCTAACAGCTCTGTCCTTGACATCATTCTAATCAACCATCCTCATAAAATCCTTAAATCTACTGTCTTTCACAATGATATGAGTGATCATGGGATTGTGGTTTGCATCAGAGCCCAACATAAGCTACACTCATCACCCAGGCTCATCATTAAACTGTCCTTCCAGAAGTTCAGTTCTGCAAGCTTCCTGTCTGACCTAGGTAATGTTAGCTGGCAAAGACTCTACTTGGCCACCTCAGTAGATGAAGCAGTTAATATCCTTAATGAAAACCTCACCTCATTGGTCAACAAGCATGCCCTGCTCATTAAAATTAGAGCTTGTAAACACTAGCACCCGTGGTTCACCCCAGAACTCAAAACTACACTTTCCAACCGGGATAAATTATGGTCCCATGCTAGGCGTACTAAGTGCCCAGCTGACTGGCAGGCCTTCAGAGTAGCTAGGAATGCCTGTGTTAATCTTGTATGTGCTGCTAAGACAACGTATTATGTCACTTCCCTTGAGCAGGCATGCAGGAACCCGGCCAAAATTTGGAGGACACTTAAATCAGTAGAGGGTCACCAGGCTACACCTTCCATCCCTTCTAAGATTCACCTTAAAAGTATGGAAGTCAAAAATAATGATCAGATCCTCAAAGAACTTAACTTGCATTTTGCCACAACCGGGATGGCTTTTGAGACGTCCCCCTATGCAGGTCTTGTAAAGTCCAACATGGGCTCCAATCCCCCAAATCTCCATACTCTCTTTTCCCCTTCCAATTGCAACCTGTCTCCTTCAAAGAAGTAGAAGACCTCCATGTTAACTTAGACACCGCTAAGTGTGGTAGTGAAGATGGGCTTGAATCTTTCCTTCTAAAACTAGGCCATTACCATCTTACAGCACCCATACTTCATATTTTTAACCTATCCATCTTCACAGCCACAGTCCCCTCATTCTGGAAATCTGCACATATCATCCCTCTTTTCAAAGCTTGCGATCTTAATAATTACAGGTCTATCTCTAGCCTGCCTATCCTAGCTAAAATGTTTGAAAAGGTAATCTACTACCAACTAAAATGCCACATTGAAACCTTCTCCCTCCTTAACCCGACCTAATCAGGCTTCAGGCTCAACCACAGCACCATCTCTGCCCTTGCAAAAGTCACAAATGACTGGGTCATTGGCAATGATGCCAAAAAGGTCACTGAAGCCATTTTTTTAGATCTCAGCAAGGCGTTTGACACCGTCAACCATAACCTTGCTATTGACAGTCTCCTCAATCTATGTCCCTCACCCTCAACAGCTCAGTGGTTCACAAACTACCTATTGGGTAGAACCCAGAAGGTCAAGGCTGATGGCCACTTTTCAGCCTCCCTACCCATTAGTAGGGATGTCCCACAATGGTCCATTCATGGCCCTATTCTTTTCTCCCTCTATATCAATGACCTTGACTCCAACATCATAAACTCCAAACTCCACTTTTTTGCAGATGATACTGTGTTGTATACATCCAAACCAACATAAGCCAAAGTCAGAAATGAACTACAGCTAGATTTTGCCCAACTAGAACAGAACTTCATCAATTCCAAACTTCTTCTCAATGCAAAAAAAACGAAGTCCATGTTCTTCGCCCTTAACAACTCGGTACCCTCGGATTCAACTCCATTACATAACCACATTCTCACCTCCTTAGGTAAACTGCTTGAGGTAGTGCCCAAATTTAAATACTTAGGAGTGTGGCTTGACAGTAAATTCACTTTCAAAGCACATATTGACAACCTTGCCTGCAAACTCAAAGCTTGACTAGGCTTCTTTTTTAGAAAAAAGTCCCACATCCCGACCGAGATTAGAAGAAGGCTTGTCCAGGCTACCTTCCTGCCCCTACTTGATTACGGTGACATAATCTATAATTCCATCTCTGCAGCCAACTCACACAAACTGGATGTCCTCTTATCGGGCCACTAGGTTCATAACAAATGCTCCCTTTAGATCACACCATTACAACCTACAATATATTCAGCTGTCGGGTGGACATCACTCTCAACTAGACATATGATTCATGCCCGGACGTGGACGTTCAAAATCCTCTTAGATAAGCTTCCAGGTTACATATCCTCCCTTGTCAACATCTCCCACTGTACATAGTCACTCAGGAAATCTGACTTTTTACTTCTAAATATTCCTCGGACCTGTACCACATTTGGTAAACAAGCTATATCCTACACCCTTCCTGCTGCCTGGAACCAACTCCAGACTGTCCTTAAACTTACCTGCTTGGTGCCTGTTAATACCTTTAAAACCTTAGTTGGAAATAAACAGAAAGATATATGCTGCTGCAACTAGCTTGGCTCTGCAATTTCCCAAGACTAGCCCTTCAAACAACATGAAGTCTTGCTATATTATGACAATTGCAGTATGACCGCAGGTTAGAACTGCTCCGGAGGTGAAATAGTTAACTTTCCATGCAGGCATGGAACTTAGAGCGCGAGCTCAGTTGAAAACTCTGTCTGTTGTGCTTCAAATGCAAACTGTCAGATTCTTTACTCCGCCTCACTGAACAGTCGCTCCGGAGATTTCTCCTTCTGCTCAGTTCATTTTGTCGGTTTAAAAAGTATTATTTTTCGGTTTTTAGCGAGAATTAAACATAACAGTGAAGTTCAAGCTCTGTCTGTAGTAATGTAAGTAATAGATAGGTTTTACATTTATTTTTTCTGTGTGGAACTTATAATTCTTTATCGGTTCGGTTTGAACCGATCAGTTATTTAAAATCTACTAGTCCTTTTTGAAGTCGGTTCGGTTCTTATCGGTTCTAAAAACGGATTTCATTATGGTTTTCCATGACCCGTGACACGTTTGGGAACCGATAAGAGTGTCTTGCTTGGTGGATTGCCATAAGCGGGCAAGTTGGTTAGGCTGGCATTATGTCTGCAAACCAAAAGAAAAACCGGACCCACTGGGTTTCAACACTGTAGTGTTTGTAGGGAAGCTTTGCTAAGGCTGACCCACACACATGTGTCTATTGCCTGAGGTTTGACCACCTCAATTCAGACTGCCAGATTTGTCACAATTTCCTGCTGCCACTATAGATAAGAGAGTTGGTAGGCTCAGGAAAGGGAGGCTAAAAGTCCGCTGACCCAGATGGCCAGCCGGTTCGGTGCCAACCGAACGAGGAAGTGCCCTCTGACCAGGCGATACTTCCTCAGGCAAGCGAAGAGCGGTTCTGAGGAGCCAGTTCCACAAAAGGACTAGAAAGTCAGCTAGTGTAGAGCCAAAGTTCTCTTCCCAACTGCTGAGGAAATAGCTAAAGCAATTCAAATTGTCCAGTCTCTCTCTCGGTTCCGACCGAACCGACACCTTCAGGTAAGCGTTCGGTTGGCCGGTTCCACAGTTCAAGATTATGATTTTGAGGATTTTTTATGAACTGGGGAGGGAAGAGGAATATGAGGAGGTGAATATCGTTTGAAGATCTGGATGTGCCCATTGATCCGGACATCTCCAGATAGACCCTAGGGGTTTCTCCTCCAAGGCTTTCTGAGTCCCTTCTCATTTCATGTTTTATAAAAAGTTGCTGAAACTCTCCAGCTCCTGTTGAGGAAGCTGTTGATGACAAGAGGCCAGACTATGTAGAAATGATGGATATTCCAGAGTCTAGGAGACTGTCTATTCCTTTGCATAAATCTTTTCGGAAACAGACAGTAAAAGTTTTAAAACTCCTCACACTATACCTCCTGTGGATAAAGGATGGACAAGAGGTATACCTATCAGAGCTCCGACACTGATTTCCTCACTCAATAATGCAGCCATGTGGGGGTAGTGCAGGCTGCAGCCTGTGACAAGGCTAATATTCCCCTAGCTTCACACACCCCTGAGAAGGACTCCAGGAAGATTGATGCTATGGCAAAGAAACAGTACATGGCAGCATCTTTGGGACTCAGACAAGCAAATTATATGGCTTATGCTGCTAGGTACCAGAAATCCAGATGGGATACTGTGCTGGCCCTAGCAAAACAAGTCCCTGACCAGCTTGCCAGGGAGCTGGAACAGGTGGCTATGGATGGTATTGAGGCATCCAAGGTGCAATTTTATGCTGCAGTGGACTCTAATGATGTTTCCTCAAGAGTCATGGCTACATCTGTGGCACTTCACAGGATGGCTTGGCTCAGATGTACTACCCTGTCTCAGGATACCCAGTCTAAGGCCATGGATTTTCCTGTTGTGGGAAATTCTCTATTTGGGGAGCAAACAGAGAATTACATGAAGAAAATGGATGAATATAGGACCACCTATAGGAGTGCACAGGCCAAGGAAAGGCAGGCCACTCCTCAAAAGCAGCTTCCTAGAGGCAGGGCAGGCCTTTTCATAGGCCTTTTACCAAGCCAAGCTTCCTCCTCCGCCTATGCTCAGAGGGGTTCTTTAGAGGAGGAGGCAGGCAGGGTACAAGCAGGTCTGCTTCCCCTCAGCCCAAAGCCCCTGCCAAGCAGGCGCCCTGATGGGATTGCCAGGGCGATTCTCCTCTACCTGTAGGGGGCAGGCTGGCTTACTTTGTCCAGGACTGGAAGTCTTTAACATCAGACAAGTGGGTCCTGGAAGTAGTAAGCCAGGGACTGGTTCTCAGCTTCAAAAATTTCCAAAGCTGAGAACCAGATCTTTTCCTTCAACTCCATCAGAGGCACTCGCCCTAGAGGCAGAGGTCTCTACCCTCCTGGCTCTCAGAGCTGGGAAATGGTTCCTCCCTACACCAGGGCAAGGTTTGTACTCCAGGTACTCCTTACCCCCAAAAGACAGGAGAATGGCCGCCATCCTGGATCTCAGATATTTAAACAAGCACCTTTAAAGCCAAAGTTCAAAATGGTGACTCTGGGAATTATCCTACCCTCTCTAAGGCCAGGGGACTGGCTAGCTTCCCTGGACCTCAAGGATGCCTACTTCCATATTCCCATCAGAAGCTCCCATCGAAAGTACCTCAGGTTCGAGCTGCCCTCAGGCCACTACCAGTTCAGAGCAATGCCCTTCTGCCTCACTTCTGCCCCAAGGGTATTCACCAAATGCCTGGCTGTAGCAGTTGTCTACCTAAGAAGGCAAAAGATTGCCATCTTTCCTTACCTGGACAATTGGCTCTTAGTAGGCCAGTCCCCAGAGCAGGTCAGTTTACACCTTCAGATAACGCAGCAACTGCTTACCTCTCTAGGTTTCTTTCTGAATCTCTCAAAGTCAGTTCTAGAGCCGGTCCAGCTTCTTACCTTCATAGGTGCAGAACTGAACACACAGGAAGCCAGGGCCTTCCTCCCCTGGACAGGGCAAGACCCTAGTCTCCTGGCCTCCTCATTTACCCTGCAGGTCTCCCAGCCAGCAAGGCATTTTCTGCAGCTCCTAGGACACATGGCTGCTTCCACAGCAGTTGTGCAAGGAGCAAGATTTCAGATGAGGGACATCCAGTTCCATTTGAGAATTTTGGTCTCAAAGAAAGGATCCTCTTACCAAGTTGATCCCAGTAACTCGAACCCTGATCCAAGCCCTACAGTGGTGGCAGGATCAGAGCAACCTGAGACAAGGGTTCCTTTTGTCACTCAGTCTCATTCTCTAATCCTTACTACAGATCGTCCCTCTTGGGCTGGGGAGCTCACATGGGTGACCTCACCACCCAGGGTCTGTGGTCTCCCCAGGAATCTCTGCTCCACATCAACCTGTTGGAGCTCAGAGCAGTTTTTCTAGCACTTCAAGCTTTTTCCAAATTTGTTCAGAACAAGAGTATTCAGGTCAGAACAGACAACACCACTACAATGTGGTACATCAACAAGCAAGGGGGCACTCGGTCTATGACCTTGTGCACCAAAGTGATGAAGTTGTGGTCTCTGGCTTACTCCCTGAACATCTCCCTTATGGCAGTTCACCTCCCAGGCAAGGACAATATCCTGGCAGATGCTCTCAGCAGGATTTCCCAGGACCACCACGAATGGTCACTGGATCCCCTGGTCTTGGGAGTAGTATTTGCCAGATGGGGCACCCCGCAGATAGATATTTTTGCAGCCCCAGACAATCACCAACTTCCTCTTTTTTGCTGCAGGCCCCCAGTGTTGGGCTCACTCCCACTGGATGCCTTAGCCCTCAGTTGGGAGGGGAAGTTTCTCTATGCCTTCCCTTCCTTTCCTCTCCTGTTCAAAGTGCTAGTCAAATCAGATCCCAATCATGCAAGGTCATTCTGATAGCTCCAGATTGGGCCAGACAGCCCTGGTATCCACTCCTGCTATCCTTAGCAGTCCATCCTCCCCTGTCCCTTCCCAGGAATCACAATCTGTTAACCTGTGCCCAGGGAAGGGTCTGGTACCCGAATCTCAAATCTCTCAATCTCAAGGCTTGGTTCTTGAAGAGTTAGAGTTTGCTGATTTACACCTTTCCCAAGGTGTAATGGATATATTGAAGGCCGCAAGGAAGCCTTCCACCAGGGCTACTTACAATTCCAAATGGAAAAGGTTTTCCATATGGTGCTCGGAAAAGCATATTTCCCCAGTCTCTACTGATCTACCCACAGTCCTGGATTATATGGTCCACCTGAATTCTTTGGGGCTGAGACCAGCTACCCTGAAGGTGCACTTGGCAGCTGTGTATGCTTTTATTTCAGCAGGTAAATCCTCTTCCCTTTCAGCTCATCCTGTATTTTCCAAGTTTTTAGGGGTTGTTTCACACCAACTCTCCATTCAGGGATCCTGCCCCTGCCTGGGATCTTAATGTTTGCATTGCTCAGCTTATGCAACCCCCCTTTGTGCCCTTGTCTTCAGCTAAGCTCAAGTACTTGACTTGGAAAACTGTGTTTTTGGTAGCCATCACCTCTGCCAGACGCATAAGTGAATTACAAGCGTTGTCAGTGGAGCAGGAGTTTATCTCTTTTCACAGAGATAAGGTAGTCCTTTGGACTAACAGAAAGTTCCTGCCTAAGGTGGTTTCAGATGTCCACCTTAATCAATCTATTTCACTTCCAGTGTACTTCACTGACCACTCCTCCTCTGGGGAGAGGATGCTGCACAGCCTAGATGTGAAGGCCCTTAGTTACTACATAGGCGTGCCAAGGGTCATAGGTTTGACTCCCTTCAACTGTTCCTCACCTATGGCGAAGTTGGTAAAGGGAAGCCAGCCACTAAAAGATCCATTGCCAGGTGGATTGTCTCTTGTATCCAATTCTGCTATGAGAAGTTGAGTAAAGTTCCCCCCTCAGGCCTGAGGGTTCACTCTACCAGAGGTACAGCTGCTTCTCTGGCTGCTGCCAGAGACATTCCTATTCTAGAAATATGTCAAGCAGCTACCTGGAAAACAGTTCACACTTTTACCAAGCATTACTCCCTGGACATCCAGGCTAGGAGTGATGCTCGGGTCTTCACAGCCGTGCTTCAGAGCCTATTTCCTAGGGTAGGTTCTGTCCCTCCTCCATGGGGGTACTGCTGTTAGTTCGTAATTGTCATAATATAGCAAGACTTCATGTTGTTTGAAGAAAAATTACTCACCTTAGTAATGTTGTTTCTTCTAATGGAGTCTTGCTATATTATGACCTCCCTTCCTGCCTGCCCCTCTCAGAACCTCTGTTTTGGGGATGTGGGTGGGCAGTACAGGGTTGGCACTTTTTTTTTTTGATGCCCACCTTGTTGTTTTTCACCTACCTTTTTGGGTGAATTGGTGTTGTGTTTTTGCATTTTTGGGTCTCCTGACTTGAGTCTTTGTTTTAGGCCAAAAATGAGTGTTTATGTTAGTAGCCAGTTGGCTAGTGTAGGTTTACAGCTTCCACACAGAACCTTAGTGAGTTTTAGCTCGTAAAGATCTGACAGTTTGCGTTTGAAGCACAACAGACAGAGTTTTCAACCGAGCTCGCGCTAAGTTCCATGCCTGCATGGAAAGTTAACTATTTCACCTCCGGAACAGTTCTAACCTGCGGTCATACTGCAATTGTCATAATATAGCAAGACTCCATTAGAAGAAACAACATTACTAAGGTGAGTAATTTTTTCTTACTTCTCTCTCTATGTTTCCTCAATCTCCTCTCCCTTCTGCACACACATACATTCTCTCAGTTTCCTTTCCCTTCTGCTCCCACATCCAGTTAGGTAGATAATAGGTTGCTTTGTATAGATGTGTCAGCAAGTTGTATATTATATTATATTATGTTATATTATTTATTTATTTGCATTTGGTAACATGTAGATGCACTAGGTATAGGGATGCTTATTTTCAGGCACGACCTGGGAGGTTACAAATCAAATACATGAGCAACAACAATGTGACACAGCACATAGAATAGATCATACAATGCAAGGGTGGTCAGAAATACAAACAATTAGTGAGACAGTGAAATACAGGGTTGGACAAAGTCAAACTATAAACAATATACAGTTCAGGGATATTCAAAATATAATCAAGTGCAAAACAAGTACAGACGTGTCACTAGTCAGGTATTGTGGACAGTATACAGTAAGTGCCGTTAACAAGGCCAATAAACATAGTAAGAATAGAGGGGAGGAGGAGGAGGAGGAGGAAGGGCACTGAGAAGGGAGAGGTAGATAAAAGTAAGTAGAGGAAGGGTGAGAGTAGAGTAGGATAGAGCATAAGTGAGAGACAGAGGGAAATAGATGAACTTAAGGTAGATGGAAGCATGTGCAAGGATTTGATGCAAGGAGATATTCATGGTGGAGTTTCTTAACACCAGCATGTGTATGGGGAAGGCAAATAGTTTGAGGGCTAGAATTCCAATACTTAGGGGCAGCATAAGAGAAAGCATGTGCACCCATAGAGGTTTTGCATCTGGGGATGTAGAGGGGGGGGTTCGTCATTTGACCGGAGCCCATAGGAGGGGATTTGTAAGTGTAGCAGAGAGGCAAGGGACTGAGGGAGGCCTGTTCTAGTTATACAGTCAATTAGAGAGCCATAGGATAGGAGTCGGTGAGCAGCAGGACTGGGCCATTTTAGGTCAGCATAGAGCTGACAGTGGTGATTGTACCATGGAGAAGCAGAAGCATCATGGCAAATGTCATTATAGGTGGTGTTCCATTTATGAAGAGCTGTCTTGGTAGTGCCTAGGTAGGTAACTGAGCCATAGGCTAAAGCCAGGAGCAGAAGGCCTTGTGCCACAGCAAGTCTGGCCGATGGAGTGAGGGCATAGCTAGTGCGGTAGGCCCCCCCCCCCCACGTTTTGCACTGACAGATTTGCAAGTAGCGGTGATGTGGAGATCGAACTCCAAGTATTCATCCAGAAGAATGCCCAGGTATTTGAAGGAACTAGTGCTAACTAATGGGAACCATCGGCACAGGATATTTTGAGGGAGTTTTGATTCACCTTAAGTCTGGCAGGGGAGCCAAGGAGCATAGAATGGGTTTTATTTACATTGAGAACAAGGTGATTTTCAGTTAGCCAGGTTTGTATGTTTAGGAAGTCCAAAGCAAGGGAGTTGTTTATATCTAAGACATTACTGGCACTGTGGTATATGACAAGGTCATCCGCATAGAGCAAGGAAGAGCAGGTAGGTGCCAAGGATGAGAGGTCATTTATGAAAATAGTGAAGAGCAGGGGACCAAGTATGGATCCCTGAGGGACGCCAGTATGTATGGGCGAAGATCAGACATCACTGCGTTAAAAGCTACAGTCTGCTTCTGATTGGATAGATGGCTGTTGAACCAGTCCACTATTTCAGCTGAAAAACCAAAGGAGCAGAGTTTTGTAAGGAGAAGAGTATGGTTAACCAGGTCAAATGCCTTGGTTAAATCATTGAAGATAGCACCTGTCAAGAGACCAGATTCCATAGCAGCATAAATGTCATTTGTAAGTTTTAGGAGGTCAGTAGAAGTACTGTGGCCTTTGCAGAAGCCATGCTGGGAACCAGAGAGGAGGTTGTGTGTCTGTAGATACTCTATGGTTTAGGTTGCCACTCATTTTTCCAAGATTTTGCTGAGCACAGAAAGGAAAGCAATGGGTTGATAATTAGACATGTCTTTAGGATCACCTTTTTTAAGGATGGGAGTTATTCTAGCTATCTTCCATATATTGGGAACTGCACTGTGGCATAGCAACAGGTTAAAGATTTTGGTTAAGGGGGAGGCTATTAGAGAGGTGGCAGCTTTCAGGAGCCTAGGTTCCAAACTGCCAGTGCCAGAGATAGTGGTGTCAGAGATAGTGAGTAGCAGCTTTAGGACTTCAGTTCTAGAGATGGTCCGAAACCAAAAACATGGATGAGAGAGCAGGGGTTCAGTATCCACAGGTGGGAAAACGGGGTACCAGAAGGGAATGAGGCAGAGTAGCTTGAAAGGTCCAAGAAGTGACAGTTGAAAGAGCTGGCGATTGTCACCGGATTATTACAATGTACTCCATTTAGTAACATGTCATTTGCAGAGGTCGATTTATTGGCTCCAAGGAGAGTTTTTATAATGGACCAGAATTTCTTAGAGTCTCCTGTGGCTTTTATTAGTAAGTCTTTACAGAAGGAGCTTTTGGCTAGGTGAGTATTCCTTTTGCAAGAGTTCTCTGGGCCCTATAGTGATTGTAATATTCCTGAAGCCCTGAGGCCTTGAAATGCCACCAACTTATGTCCTGGACCACTGGATTCACCATACCATTTTCAACACTAGTGAGGGTTGTACCACTCTGATTGCCTACAGTCCTGCACAACCTTCAGAACCACCAGCAAAGTAGGATTAGGTGCCTGCTCTAGTACATAAGTGATATGATATTGTGGCACATGTCTCTAATTTTTTTTTTTTTTTTTTTTAGTTTTACTCCTTCATTTAAGACCTTTCCATCAGATTTATCCACCTCTGCCCCTATCCATCTTGCACGCCTCCCTCTTGCAGCTTCCCCCAATTCGGCAGGATCATCAGGGTACCACGTGCTCCTCTGAAGTCCAAAGATATATGTGGTGGCCAGGTAGGTACCGCAGGGCAAGAGTACCATAAACCTCATTCTTGTGCCCAGACATTTCCCATTTTTTCCCTCCTCTGGAACATCAGCATTAAGGATTCCTGTGCAATGACATAAGAGTACAGTGTGGAATCAGCCAACATCTCCCCCCAACCCCATATTTTTTCTTTTTGTTAGTGTCTAGTGGCACCCCCCACACACACCAATTGCCATCCCTGTAAAAATATATTATTTTCCAGATGTCTAGTGGCACCCCCCACCCATCGATCATCAGCCCCGTATGAAAAGAACATTTCCCTGGTGTCAGTGGCCTAACGTTCACCCCATTCTCATACACTGTACACATCTCAGCTTCTTTTTGGATGGAAGGTAGTGAGCTTTAGCCTTGAGAACCGCAAGGCACACCCCACGCCTGGTTTGCTGCCTGCAGAGTGGGGGTGAGGTGTTAGGTTTGGGAACCCTAACACTATATTTCCCTACTTTTGTCACTTTAACCCTAACTGATTTATTAACAGAGTTTTTTGCAAAGAATATATTATGGGATATACAATGGGCTGACTCAAAATATGCAATTTATCTTCAAGTGTGAGGGGGCAGGACAACAACCCCAAAACACACCCCTCATGCCTGTTCCTGCATGCACAGTGGAGGTGGCGTCTTAGGCTTGGGCACCCTGAGGTCACATTTCCCTACTTTTGATACTTCACCATAATGGTGCATTAATGATGTGTTTTGCAATGAATTACTTTACTTTTTCAGATAGTTCACTTGTATCCTTATTTGTCTGCGCTCCTATCCTCCATAACAGTCCTCATCGCAGTGGGAGTATGCTCTGTGATTTTCCTTATTTTACTGTGGGAGTGCAGCAGGAGTCAACCTTAACCTTTTTTTGCACTAGCTGGCAGGGCAAGTTGATTCAAAATTGCAGTAGCCCACAGATGGTTGCACTAGCCCTTAAATATAATGGTAAATTTTGCTCACTTATACAGGAAATAATGCAAGCAAAGCCAGGAAATACTCTGCTTATTGCACATTTATCCTGCTCCCTCATTGCTTCCAGCTCCCCAGCAGAAAAAAAAGACTGCAATGACATCCATCACAGACAGTGAATCCCCCCCCCCCATTGTTTTGTACCATGGCCTCCTCTCTTCCTCTTTCTGCCCCCACCCACACACACACACACACACCAAACAGAGAGAGGATGTCACAACAGCAAATGTTCAGTCAAGCAGTCCTAGCTCTGTGCACACAATAGCTGGCATCATCATGCACCTCACCACCCTGTCACCACCACCCACAGGGGAATGAAGAGAGTCAGGCAGAGAAAGACACACACGGTCCCCACCCTATAGTCAACTGTATACCTGCACTTTTAAAGTTTTTGTACAGTCTCAAGTGAGCCAGGAGCACATCTAAGATTTCTTTGGGGTGGGGGCTAGACAAACCTAAGGGGCTTGGAAAATAGAAAACTATGACATTTTTATTTGTAAAAGCATTGATTTTAATATGCTCTGCCCTGACAATAACAGATTTTTCTTTAACATTGTCCTTTCATCAGCCATGGGGAAACAGTACACAGGCATAACACAATACTATTTCTATTTCCATATAGGATGAACTATGCACCCCGGGAATGCCTGTTTCAAGGTTTCAAATTATGCATTTTATCAAGGTTTATTTTTGTACCATACATGATCCAGAGCTTTGTTTTTAGGCTGAAAGGACATGCTGAGTGGGATAAGAGTGGAACTGTATGGATGATGATGGCTGGCATGGTCCACTTAGAAGAGCTGAGGACCCCCTACACTTGCCAGTAATGGCAGCTATGGATCTGTGGATGGTCACTTCAGAGTCTGGTCTGCAGTGGTGTCCAGGGAAAGAACAGAGTTAAGAGATTTGGGAGAGGGAAGTTATGGTGAGGCCGGGATAAAACCCACCACCTGCAGAGCCGATCCTGTATACCTTTTTGCATTTTGTCACTGAAATGTCAGATACAAACACTCCAAATGTAGAGAAATGAGGGGCACTGGTCTTAATAATATTGGACAAATTGTTAGACATAGACACATTCAGAAAATTGGAACCTAATGACTTAACAGCACTCTACCCTTGATCACACCTTGGACACTAACTGAAAGTCTTAACAGTGGAGAGATAATGACTCACATTGAGTCATTTGTGGGATCCCTCTCTTGAACTGCCAGATAATTGCAGCTCTTAATGAGCTGTTAATCACACCTGGCCATCTGGAACACGGAGAGAGATTAGCATGAGGACTAGAGAATGCTAAAGTAGAGACTTTTTTTTAACTTCATTAACAGCCATGAAAATCTGCACTAGTCAAGCTGGGCAAGTAGAGTTAGCTGCACTAGCCCTGGTCAATTTGCACTAGTGTTTGGGCTAGTAAAACAATGTTAAGATCAACTCCTGGAGTGCAGGGTCCTTTGGACCCCGAGTACCCATCCCTCCATAGATGCATAACCAAATTATCAGCATAGCCATCTGATTACCCCAGCATATGTAACCAGTACAGAAAATGTTCAAATCCCCACCAAAACATAATTCTGCACAACTGCAATGCCATTCCATGCCACAGGTTCAAAAACACATTTTGGACAGAATTTGAAAAATGACAGCTGTGACATACATGACATTGGGTAATAGGAAGGTTATGATGAAAATCTGGAGTCAAAATATTCAACATTTCCAAAGTTACGATCGGGCGTACCTAAATAGCAATAAGTGTTCATAACTTTGGTATTTTTTCATATTTTCACCACAAACTTTCAACCTAATTTTCTTATGACCCTACAGTGCCTCACAAACTCCATAGGTGGAAATGTTAAAATCCATGCCAAAATACCATTCCACACCACAGGTGCAAAAAGGTAGGATGTGAAAAATAACAGCTGTACTGTTCATCAGGTGGTGTAAAAAAATAGCTATGTTGAAAATCTGGAGTCAAATATTAAAAATGACCACATTTACATGCATGCGTAGACAAATTTCAATGATCGCACTTAACTCAGCCATTTTTAGGAAACTTTTTCACCAAATTTTCAGTATGGGCTTTTTGGGACCCCACCTCATGAACACTTGCACTGTCATTTCATTAATCAGCCCCAAAAGGTGATTTCATGCAGCGACCACAAACTCACCTTCCGGGCCTGATTAATGAAGCAACAGTCACAGTGTTTATGAGGTGGGGTCTCAAAAAGCCCATGTTGAAAATTTGGTGAAATAAAATGGCAAAGTTATGAACGTAAGTTCAAAATGCCATTGAAATACATTATATGGCCCTTACCTTGATTCCTCAGTTTGTGGTTCGGCTTTGAAGAGTGCAGACATGTCCCAGTCCACAGAAGATGACAGCAGAAGTCCTCTGGAAGTGCGTATAGGGTAAGGAGGGGTGTGGGGTGGTGAGTCCTCAGTGGGAGGGGAAGGGAGGAACCATGAAGAATTGAGGGGCGTTTCTTTTTCCAGGTTTAAAAATGTAAAAGACATTGAGGACTATTTTCTTGGCCTACAGGTGAGCAGGAAAATACACATTTCGGACAATGGAGTGGGCTCCCAGTGTCCCACTGCTGAGCAGGGAGCTTACGAGACACGGAATGGGCTCCCCAGTGTCCAAAACTCCTGGGGGAGGAAGTACATGTCCTGGGACACTGGGAGTGAGCTCCCCAGAGTCCCACGCTACTGGGAAAGGAGGGGTTGCAGACTTGCGACTGTCAGTTTGCATGTCTGGTAGCAAGTAGATGCTTAATGTTCGAAAGGATGATATGTGCAAAAATAGGCATAGCCTATTTTCACACATCCCACATTTTCACACAGAGGGTGGTGGATGCATGGAACCACCTTCCTGAGAAGGTTGTGGGGTCTAAAATTGTGGGAGAATTGAAGAATGCATGAGACAGACATAAAGCAATTCTTGTGGGGGGTAGGAAGAAATAGGCTGTTGGTTAACTAGGATCTGCAGCTTATTCAGTAGGTAGGGAAATGGGCAGATTAGATGGGCCAAGTGGTCCTTATCTGCCGTTAGAAGTCTATGTTTCTATGTTTCAAACATCAATCATTCAATTGCAGCCAAATATGCATATACAGTAATTGACAACATTGACAGATATACAAAAAGTGCATCTGTGGCTGTGCTTGTCCTGTGGTGTGGAGGACTAATCACAAGAATGGAGCATGCAATGGTCTTGGGGTTCAAATCCAGGCTGTCTATGATTTTTCACCTTCATTGTAAGTGAAAAAGAAATGTACAGAGACTGGATTTAAACTGAGGATCCCTGCAGTCCTGTCCCTGGCCCAGATATTCAAACTGTGCCGGGCTGTGGCACAAGCCTGGGTGCAACTCAACTTAGCTGCGCAGGAGCGTGGACTGGGCGATATTCAACGGAGCTGTGCCATGGCTCAGCATAGTTGAATATTGCACCCTGGCCACCCACAGTGTGCATGGCGCAGTGGCACTGCACCAGCGCCAGTGGCCAGAGTGGAGCATGGGGATGCGCTAGAGCAAGTTCCATTGCACAAGGTGCAACAACGCGATATTCAAAGTTGACATGCAAATGGGACCATAATGTATACCAAGGCACAAATGGGGCCATTTGCATGTCATTCTCCCCATTGCATGCAGGTGCGCGATCCTGATGACTTGCGCTGGCGCCCTGCCGAGCAGTAGCTGTCTGGGCCCGACGCCCCCTGCACAGCGCGGCAATGTGCCCCACAGCCCGATCATAGGCATTTGTAATAATAAAATCACGTCCTATATCTCTGGTGGTCCAGTGGACCACTGCTCGCCCGATCGTGGGCTTCAGTAAAAAAAAAGGGTTGGATCCTATATCCCTGGTGGTCCAGTGGACCGTTCCCCACCCGATCGCGGGCTAAGTAAAAGAAAGTATTTATCCTCTATCCCTGGTGGTCCAGTGGACCTGTCTGCCCAATCGTGGGCTGAATTAAAAAAAAGTAACCTCTATTTCTGGTGGTCCAGTGGACCTGTCTGCCCGATCGCGAGCTGAAGTAAAAAAAACAGAAACCTATTATCCCTGGTGGTCCAGTGGACCCTCCTCCCCACCTGCCCACTGATCCCCACTGCCCCGCTCCCCTCCTGGTCAGTGGTGGGCGGCACCCACCGCCTGCCTCCTGTACCAGCGCCCGACTGACACCTTGGTAGGGCTGTCGCCCATTGTCCTGGCGTAAGCCAATGGGCATGCAGTCATGCCATTACACATTCAGAATATGTGAATGGATCCATTCACATATCTGGAATCATGTCTGTTATGGAATGCATGCCCATTGGCTCACACTGTGGACCAATGAAGCGTACAACTACATGATGAATCGGTCCGAGAGTAGCAGAACGCTGGTGGGTGAGGTGCTCTCTCCACTGCCCAGAGGGGCCGAAGCGATGAATCGATGAAGCGGCGGAGAAGTACTGAACCACCAAAGAATTTCTGTTTCAATACTTCAACTCATGATCGACGAACGGGTCCACTGGACCGCAGGGATAGAGGTAACTTTTATTTAATTCGGCCTGCGATCAGGCAGACAGGTCCACTGGATCACCAGGGATAGAGGTTTCTTTTTTTCTTACTTCAGCCCACGATCAGGCAGACAGCGGTCCACTGGACCACCAGGGATATAGGTTTCTTTTCTTTACTTAGCCCGCGATCGGGCGGACAGCGGTCCACTGGACCACCAGGGATGTAGGATGTTTTCTTCATATCACTAATGCCTGCAATCAGGCATGGGAGGGGGCGCCACCACAGAGTTGCAGCTGGAACTCGGGTGGCCACCCACAGGTGGCAGCTGCTGTGTTGCGCCTGGCAATGTGGTAGCTCACCTGTGGGTGGCCAGCTGTTGCTCCTTTTTTTTTTGCTTAACTTTGTGCTGGCGCAGGTAGGGGTTGCGCATGCATGGCTCCGCCACATCCCGGGCTGAATATCGGGCTATGCAGGTATGCGTAGGCACGCCCTCCTGCTGGCAGTACATTACTGATGCCCTCCGGCAGCATCAGGATTTGTGCCAGGCGCAATTCCCGTTTGAATATCACGCCGGGGCACATCAGTGGGTTGCGCATGGTGCAACGCTGTGGCACCATGCACAACCCTTTTGAATATCTGGGCCTCTGTGTCTTATCCTCTGTAACTCAGGAGAAGCACAACATCAGGACTACATTTCCTACACTTATCAAATCTGTCAATCAACTGACAGCTCCTGCGATCACAGAAGTACTTGATTTGTGCAAATACAGACTTCTATTTGGGCAAATACTCGTTTGTGCAAACACAAAATTGCTCTCATGCCTGACATATACATTTTCCCATAGGAAATAATGGGAAATTTAAGAAATGTAATAACTTTTTAACAGATTAATATTTTTTTCACCAAACCTTCAAAAGGCACATTTGTGAGGCAAAGTCTTTCTACCCTGAACATTTCAGACCACAACCTAAAGCCATTTCTGAGATCCCGGTGGACAAAGAAACACCAAAAAACACAGATTTTTCTATTTTTTTCAACACTCTGTATCTCAGAAACCACTCACTGGATTCACAAACAAATTGGCACATCAAAAGACATAGACAGCATGCGTTGCTATATTAGGTGCAAAGCCATGTAATGGTTCCAAAGTTATTAATGTTCAAATATGTGGCTATATTATATTTATAAAAATATATGTAATGTATATAATATACTGTATATAAAACACTGACATTTCTGTTTTTTTCAGCACTCTGTATCTCAGAAAGTACAAAACAGATTCACACGAAATTTGGCAAGTCAAAAGATCTACCCCTAGCAATTATGCGTGCCACAATTCGTGGAAATCCATTGAACGGTTCCAAAGTTATTAAGGTTCAAAAATATGTGTTTAACATGGAAGTTAACCTTTCACCCTAATAGAGTGTATATATATATATAGAGAGAGAGAGACACACAATATGAACCTTGATAACATTGGAACTGTTCAACAGATTTGCACAAAATGTGGCATGAATAATCTCTAGGCATACGTCTTGTGACTTGCTAATTTGTATGTGAATCCGTTGTGCAGTTTTTGAGATACAAAGTGTCAAAAAATCCTAAATTGACCACTTTTTTGACATTTCTTTGTCCACCTGGATCTCACAAATTGCTTTAGGTTGTGGTCTGAAATTTTTAGGGTAGAAAGCCTTTGCCTCACAGATGTGCCTTTTGAGTGTTTGGTTAAGCAAGCAATAATACCTGAGAGGGTGGGCGGTGTTGGGCAACACCAGACTGCTCAGGGGCATAATGAGACCCAATGCTGCAGGCGGAGGGCCTTACAGCCCCTGGAAGGTCAGGTGTTGACCATACCACCCACCCTGGAGGGTATTATTGTGCTTAGAAAATGGGCCACTGTACCATATATGTTTGAAAAAAAAAATAATTTTGAGGTTAAATGTAAAAAGTCTTAGTTGTTAATTTTATTTTGTAATACAATTGTTCCTCTGCCTCTATTAGAATTCTGAGGAATTTTTTTTTTTTTTTTTACCTGGGGACTCTCAGAGACAAACAGGAACAGATCTAAACAGAGGGGGGAGAGAAAGATTGATAAGGGAGGAGAGAGAGACTCATAATCACAATGGTTTAACCTCTCATTAAAATCTCCATAAAGTTTTCCGAACTGCAAGCCTATTTAACTTGGGTACTCTGCTCAGCAGTCATCACGACCCTTTTTTTTTCCCACACAACAACAATACAGTCACTACCAATCTGTACAAGTAGGCAAGTCAGTGAAACTAGGAAGTGGAAGCACTGGGTTGGAAATAACACGATTAGTTTTTGGCTCTTTTGTTTTTTTAATGATGAACTGGAGCATACCTCTCAACCTCCTGCCTCATAAATCAGGGACAAGGCTTAAAAAAATCAGGGAGAGAAGACCCAAAACAGGGAGGAACAGGGTGCAGGAAACAGGGAGGAACAGGGTGCAGGAAAACACTATTTTTAAGCGAAAAAGATGTTTCAGGACTAGAGGGCATGGGATGAAGTTGGAGGGAGGACGATTCAGAGGAAACATGAGAAAGAATTTCTTCACAGAACGGGTGGTGGACAAGTGGAACACCCTGCCAGAGGAAGTGGTGGGGGCTGAAACAATCACGGGATTTAAGAATGCATGGGATAGACATAAAGGAATTCTAGAGGTCAGGGGTAAGGGGCAACAGACTTCTAGGAAAACAAACTGAACTTGCAAGCTCAAATGGGCAGACTAGGTGGGCCATAGGCCCTTATCTGCCGACACTGTCTATGTATCTATGTATCTATGTATCTATGTATCTATGTATAAAACAGGGACACATCTTCAAAATTAGAGTTATCCACCCAGAAAGCTGGTAGAATATGGGGCTTAGTGCAAAATGCATTTTTTAAAGAATAACAAGTCTGTAACTTTAATGCTTGACATTGTTTTGTGCTTACAGTCCCTACTGTTTAGCCACAAAAACACAAATTTTAGGAGGGACAGAGCCAAATTTTGAGGCAAAATCAGGGACGTCCCTGAAAATCAGGGACACTTGAGAGGTGTGAACTGGAGCATTGGATTTCAGTTGGGGGGGGGGCTGCAGCAATAGTATGGAGCTGCCAAGAAGAGCTGTAATGTTTGTAGCGAGGGAGGTGGACCGAGCCGGGAGGAAAAAGCAAACAAAACCTATATATTAAAAAGGTACATTTGATGGTTTGTTGTTTTACTTTGATAATAGGGTAAGGACACTGGGACTGGCCCATTTTCAGTTCCAACCCGAACACATGTAATAATACATATACAAAGCAGAAGTACACAAAACAGGACAACAAATAATTAAAACATTTACATTCATGCGATGCAAGCAGCCATAATTTCAATTTTCTTTTGAAACTTTCAAACGTACCAAGTTTTGATTTATCCCTGGTTTTGTTGCTACAACTTCAGTTATGGTTCGGACCAGGGTACACTATTTACAAAGTCAGTGGATCAGGCTGAGAAGGAGTGGTAATGGCAGGCCCAGTGGCGGGCAGCTGAGGTATGGAGCTCCCAAGGAGGCGTGAGAGGTCCGTGGCATTACATTCTGAGACAAAAAAGAAGAGTGGTGCTCTAAAAAAATAGGTTGATTTCATAGAAACATAGACTTTGACGGCAGATAAGGACCGCTAGGCCCATCTAGTCTGCCCATTTCCCTACCTACAGGATAGGCCGCAGATCCTAGTTAACCAACAGCCTATTTTTTCCTACCCCCTACAAGAATTGCCTTATGTCTGTCCCATGCATTCTTGAATTCTCCCACAGTTTTAGACCCCACAACCTCTTCAGGAAGGCTGTTCCATGCATCCACTACCCTCTCTGTGAAATAATACTTCCTCACATTGCCCCTGAACCGCCTCCTTCTATCTTTAAATTGTGTCCCTTGTTCTTGCAAGTCTCTTTTCTGAAAGATGCTACCCTCTTGGACTTTGTTGATTCCACTGAGGTACTTAAAAGTTTCTATCATGTCCCCCTCTCCTTCTTTCCTCAAGGGTATACATATTAAGCTCCTTTAGTCTCTCCTCATACGGCTTCTCTTGCAGACCCTGCACCATTTTAGTTGCCCTCCTCTGGACTGCCTCTATCCTGTTTATGTCCTTGCGGAGATGGGGTCTCCAGAACTGGACACAGTACTCCAGATGGGGTCTCACCAACTGTCTGTACCGAGGGATAACAACTTCCTGTTTTCTGCCGATAATGCCTCTCCCTATACATCCCAGTATACCCCCAGCCCTCCCTACTGCCTTCTCACATTGCTTGCTAACCTTAAGGTCATCTGATATGATTACCCCCAGGTCCCTTTCCTTTTTTGTTGTTGTTACTACCTCCCCACCCATTGTGTATTCTTCCCTGGGTTCTTGTTTCCCAGGTGCATTATTTGCACTTCTTTGCATTGAATCCTAGCTGCCATACTTCTGACCATTCCTCCAACCTTGTCAAGTCCCTTTTCATCCTTTCCACGCCTCCTTGTGTATCAACCCTGTTGCAGATCTTGTGTCATCTGCCAAAGGCATACTTTTCCTTCCAGTCCCTCTGCAATGTCACTGATGAAGACATTAAAAGGACTGGACCCATACTGAACCCTACGGTACCCCACTAGTAACCCCCTTTCTTCAGAGTGGACTCCATTTACAATTACCTTCTGTGTCCTGTTGTCCAGCCAATGTTTTACCCAGGCTACCACCCTGGGTCCCACTCCCCAGGCTGTTTAATTTGACTATTAATCTTTGTGTGGACTGTGTCAAATGCCTTGCTAAAGTCTAGGTAGGCCATGTCCACAGCCCCTCCCTGGTCTACTACTTTGGTCACCCAGTCAAAGAAATCTATTAGATTTGTCTGACATGACCTTCCCGCTGTGAACCCATGCTGCCTTGGGTCCTGTGCTCCACTGGCCTCTAGGTACTCAACTATTCTTTCCTTCAGAAGTGACTCCATCACTTTCCCTACCACAGAGGTCAGACTGACAGGTCTGTAGTTTCCTGCCTCTGTCTTGGTCCCACTTTTGTGAAGGGGAATCACATCCGCCTTCCTCCAGTCCTTGGGTACCACACCATCCTCCCATGATTTATTAAAAAGAGTAGCCAGTGGTTTCACTAGTTCCTCCCTTAATTATTTTAGAATTCTGGGGTGAATTCCATCAGGACCCATTGCTTTGTCCACCTTCAGTTTCAGGAGTTCTTGCAGAACCCTTTCTTCTGTGAAAGGACTGGGATCAGCCCCCCTATCAAGAGTGCTTCTGTTAATTGGATTAGGCACTTCCCCTCCTCTTTTGTGAATACTGAGCAGAAGTATTTGTTCAGTATTCCTGCTTTTTCACTGTCCCCTCTGCCCACCCACCGTTCATTCTATTCAGCCTCACTACCCTCCCCTTTGTCTTTCTACGCTCGCTGATGTACCTATAAAAGGTTTTATCCCCCTTCTTAACTGAGTTGGCTGTCTTTTCCTCAGTTTGGGCCTTTGCTATTCTGACTTCCCTCCCTGCTTCCTTCTGCCTTAACTGGTACAGCTCTCTGTCCTGCTCCTTCTGTGTTTCCTTATACTTCCGGAATGCTATCTTTTTCTTCCTGACTTTCACGGCCACCTCTTTTGAGAACCATAGTGGCTTTTTCTTTCATTTTGATTTGTTTATTTGCTTCACACAAAGGCTTGTTGCCTCTGTGATGGCAGTTTTGATAATTCCCCATTGTTGCTCCACACCTCCTTCTAACCTGTTTGCTAGTGCTTTTCTGAGGCACTCTCCCATCTTGCCAAAGTCAGCCCTCTTAAAGTCCAGTACCCTCACTTTTGTATGGCTTGACTCTGTAGCTGAGTTTAATGTGAACCACACTGTTTGATAGTCACTTGTCCCCAGATGGCAACCCACTTCTAGATCTGAGATCCTCTCACTGCCCCTGTTTGAGAGTACGAGGTCTAAGATTACTCCCTCACGAGTGGGTTCCAAAACTAGCTGTCTAATGCCTGCCACCTGTAGGGCATCAAGAATGGTCCTGCTGTTGGATGTGACTGCAGCAAATGTGCTCCAGTTAACATCTGGCATATTCAGGTCTCCCATCAACAGTATCCCCCCTTTCTCTGCCATTCTAAGAATGCCTTCTATCATATCCTTGTCCATTCCTTCCCCCTGACGTGGGGGTCTGTACACAACCCCTGTGTGGATTGTGGTGCCCTTTCCAGTCTCCAAAGTGACCCACAGTGCCTCCTCTCCTCCCTGTTTACTCTTTTGTTCAGTTGCTTTTATCCCTTCCTTTACATGAGAGCTACTCCTCCCCCTCTTCTCCCCTGCCTGTCTCTCCTGTAGGTTATGTACCCTGGTATGTTAACATCCCAGTCATGGTTCTCTGTGTACCATGTTTCTGTGACTGCTATGATATCCAGGCATTCCTCTTCCATTAAGGCCATCAGCTCAGGGAGCTTGTTGCCCAGACTACGGGCATTGGTACTCATTACCCTCCATTTCCTGATGGCCTTACTCCCTTTTTACCCATCCCTGTCCTTCTTGCCTTTGTCACTTTCTCCATTTACCCCTGCCCTTCTCCCTATCGACACCTCTATGTTGGTGTTTGCCGCACTTACTACCGTGATTATTTGGGGGGGCTAGGATTTTCCTGTTTCTTTCCAGTGCCTCCTCTTGGCTGGTTTAAAAGCTCACAATGAAGCATTTAAACCTATCACCTCAGGATCCTGGTTCCCCTCACGACAGATGCAGCCCATCATGCCAGTATAGGCTTGCATCATTCGAGGTGGACCCCAGTCCCCAATGAAGCCAAATCCTGAGCTCCACCCAGTTTTCAACCACTGATTGAATCCCATGATGCGGAACACCCTAACCTTTCCTATGCCATAGATGGGTAGCACCTCCAAGAAGGTTACCGTGTGTGCTACTTGACTAAGGCCCCTCCCAATTCCACAAACTCTTCCTGCACTTCTCTAATCCTTTCTTAGCCAGGTCATTTGTCCCTAGGTGGACAATGACATCCAGCTCCCTCCTGTGCAGCTGCTCCACAGCCAATCCTGAGGATTCTCCCTGTCCCTCAAGCCATGGCGCCAGGCAGGCACTCACTTCCCTCCCTTCCTCCCCCAGCTCTACCTTCTCCTAACAATGGAGTCCCCCACCTGGAGTTGTTTCCTTCCCTGCAGGGCCCCTGCCACCCTCCTGTGGGTCTCCTTGTGGAGGTTCCAACATCCTCCTTGGTCTCCACTGTGGGTGCCTCCATAGAGGAACCACACTTTGCCAGAATGGCATAGGAATTGTGGAGAGGTACAACTGCAGGTTTTATTTAACTCAAAAATTGATTAGCGTTTTGCTCATAAAAGTGCTAAAACATTGTGAAAATGCATAACACTTGCCTCATTGTGTTTAACAAACATAACACTTCTAGAAAACCTATATAAATACTTTCTGTACAGTTAGCATTGTCCCAAGAAAAAAACTGCTAATCAATTATTTAAAACCCTGAACTGGAGGGATGCGCCTCTGTTCCACCACCCTCACCCTCCCTGAACCCACTGTGGTCCAACCGCTCCTCTTTCTTGGCAACCTCTGAGGCAACGGCAGTGGCACTGGTGGTCCCTGGATGGAAGAGGAGGTCCCACAAATCCTGGCCAACTCAGCCTGGAGATGAGCAACCTCCTCCCTCAGCCCAGAGAGGTGCCTGCAGATGGGACAGCACCGCATCCTCCAGAACATCTCCCGGAAGACTGCTGCTCCACAGCCACTGCACTGCACCACTCCAATCATGTCTTATTTCTGGCCCCTTAACTGTTTGCAATCCTTACTCTTTCCTCTGTTTTTTTTCTCTGTCTCCTTACTTTCTGCCTGTGTGCCCTTTAAGCTCCTGATTGTCCTGTTCTGAGACAAGAATATCCTATATTTCTTTAGTAGACCACTTACTTGCTCAGAGGCAGATCTTCAGCAGCTAGAGGGGGCCGGAGAGCTACTCTTGCCCTTCTAGGATGGTGGGTCCTTGGTGGTTCTGTGATCACTCACTTCCTGCCCCTAAACAGGAAGTTCCTGTTGTCAGTCAAATCCTGTGCCTATAAAAATAGAACTAGCTTTGGGTGGGGGGAGTGGAGGGGAGGGAAGGAGGGCAATATAGTCCCAGCAGAGAAGTTCAGTCACACAGCAGTCCTTTCTCCTGGTGTCTTCTCCCAAGCTATTAGCAGAAACTTTCTAAGGCAGTCTTTAAATGTAGCTTCCTTCTAGCTAAGCCACTTCCCCTACTTACCAGATCTTTCTACAAGTAATTTAAACCTCACAGCAGTTAAGTCCTTTCAGTCACCTGAGATTTACACCCAGATAACTCTTCAGATACCCATTCAGTTCGGTTAACCCAAACACACACTTTTTTTTTTGTATGTTAGTTTTTTTAACCTAAATTAAAGGTCCAAGTACAAAAGTTCTTCTACTTTAGTCCCAGCAGAGAAGTTCAGTCACACAGCAGTCCTTTCTCCTGGTGTCTTCTGGTGGCTTTTGTTTGGATCAGCAGTGCCGTTTTTAGCTGGGACACTGTGCAAACTGTATGGATCAGACAAGCAGGTCCAGGAGTGGTCACAGACTTTCCCAAGTTCCACTTGAAATGCATAGCAACCGTTGTCCCCCTCCCCCCTGGACTCACTTTACTACCTCAACATCGGCAGTCTCCACATACAACTGCCTCAAACTCTGACAATCCACAGTTGTTTTTACTCAGCAGTTATGTGTGTTTTTCTTATCTTTCACATACTCAACAAATTTAAAAGAATGCTGGCAGTGCTACCACCAACATTCAAGTCGCTCTGCCACAGCACCGTCAGTTATAAATGAATAGACCATTGTGAGTTGCTTGACCGCCTGAGGAAATTTCGTGTACTCGCTGGCACTGTCATCTGCTGGTTTGAGTCCTAGCTCACGAATAGGAGGCAACAGGTAGTGACAGGGAATTTCTCCACCTCTGCTAGCCTCCTGTCATGTGGAGTTCCTCAAGATTCAGTCCTGTCACCAATGTTGTTTGCTGTGTACATGCTGCTCCTGGGAGAGCTCATTAGAAAATACAGTTTGGGCTTTCATTGTTATGCCAATGATACCCAACTGTACTTTTCCTTTGCCCCGGGACGTCCAATGTGGTGGAAGTGCTGAATAGATGTCTTGCTGAGATCAATGACTGGATGGTCTCCAGCTGGTTGTGACTGAATCCCGATAAGACGGAGGTACTGGTGGTGGAGTCAAACAGAAGGCATGATAGGATGGCCTCTGGCCCAGCTACCGGGTTATTCCTGAGGTCTGTGCCATTGAGGCCTTCTCTAGAGTGCATGATCTTGGTGTGACCTTCGACAGCAGATTGACATTTGAAGCTCAGGTGTCATCCATTGTCCAGACCAGCTTTTACCATCTTAGGAATATCGCCAGGATCAAGCCCTTAGTTCTGCCTATGGACCTCCCCACCCTGGTACATGCCTTCATAACGTCTAGGCTTGATTATTGTAATGCACTCTACTTTGGGGTCTCAGGAGGAACCCTCCGCAGGCTGCAGGTAGTGCAGAATGCAGCTGTCAGGTTGCTGAAGGGGCAGTCTAAATATTGTCACATCACCCCAGTGCTACATGAACTGCACTGGCTGCCAGTCAGGTGGAGGATCCTCTTTAAGGTGGGCTTGCTCACCTTTAAGGCTCTACATGGGCTGGGCCCTGTCTGACCTTTTAACACCTGCTGCCTCTGTCCGCTGCCTCTGTTCTTCCTCTAGGAGCCTCCTTGAGATTCCCAGGACTAGGCTGAAGACCGCTGGCGACAGAGCATTTAGTGTCGCTGGCCCTGTCCTGTGGAATTTGCTGCCTCCATCTGTAAGGGAGACCTCTTCAGTTGAAGTGTTCAAGGGCCGCCTCAAGGCCCTCCTGTTTAGTCAAGCTTTACCAGACACTGTCTATTAGTTTTTATTTCTGGGATAGCCTCTTTAATGACTACTGTTGTTTTACCTATTTTATATTATCTGGATTATTTATTGGTGTTTTATATTGTATGTGTTGTATTTTATGAATAGTTTGTATTTATTTGTACAGTGCCCAGAGCCTCCGGGATTGGGTGCCTTGATAAATAAACTTTGCCTTGCCCTGATGCCAAAAAAGTGGGCAGTTCTTTTTGTTATTTGTATTCAATTTGTTGATCTGGGGAAGGGGGTGCTTGACCAGCCACCAGCTTGCCCTCTAGTGAGGGGAAAAAACTGGCAGCAGGCCAATTTTTAAAATTCAAAAAGTTATTAATTCTTTAATTTCCCCACTATTTCCTAAGGGAAATGTTAGATGTTCTGCACAAAAATACTTTCATTTTCGTAGGAGGTACTGTATTTGCGCATGGAAGGTCACGTAAAGCCTAGTTTGTTTTTGCAGGATCTACAGTCTTTTTTTCATGGAGGATCACATAGACCCCACCGCCACTGTGCATGAAAGAATAGGCATGAGGGGTGTGTTTTGGGGTTGTGAAACCTAATTTTTTTTTTTATTATTATTTATTTTTTTAATTTTTATTTTAATCTTTGGTAACCGGGTAAGGCCCACCCCATTCCATGAGTAAGTAAAGTAAGATGGGTACAGCATAGGAGAATGGGGTGAGGATTAGGGTTCACAAGAGGAACAAAAAAATGGCAAAAAACACAGATTTTTCAGTTTTTTCAACACTCCATATCTCACAATCTATACAATGGATTAACACACAAATTGGTGCTTTGGGAGACCTACCCCTAGAGATCATGCATGCCAAATTTGGTGCCTATCCATTTAACAGTTCCAAAGTTATTATGGTTCAAGCATTTGGCTATATATATTTATAAAAAATATATATATATATATATATATATAATACTGTAAAACACTGAAATTTCTGTTTTTTTTTCAACACTCTATCTCTCAGAAACCACAAAACTCATTCGAACAAAATTTGGTAAGCCAAGAGATCTACAGCTAAAGATTATGCAAGCCAAAATATGTGGAAATCCATTGAACAGTTCCAAAGTTATTAAGGTTAAAAAATTTGGGTTTAACATAGACGTTAGCTTTCACCCCTAATATACTGGTGCAACCGCGCCAGTATATTATACAGTCCTACCAGGTCATAATGTCGTATGCTTAATAGCGTATGACATTATAGCTAACCTGAAACGGTGCTGTCCATGACAGCGTATGGTGCAATACCGCATATACTGCTGTACACGGTATTGCACCATTCACACAATCCCAGGCAGAGGATAAGACCTCTGCTGGGACTGGGTTCCACTGAGCAGCTGCTGTGGCTCACTGGACTGAGCCACAGCAGCAGGAACCCAGGTGCTGCGTCTGGGATCAGGTTTGATTCCCATTCCCAGACATTTTATTTTTTTACAACACTGTGTGCTCCCCGAGGTACCCCCCCCAGGGTTGAGAATGCTTAGTGGGGGGGATCGGGGGCACAGCCCCCCCCCGTAACGAGGGTGTGGGGGGCTGAACCCCCCATAGAAAAAAGACATGCTGCATGGCAGCAATTGCATTGTATTGGCAGTGCAATTTTGCCATGCGGCATAATGTCTTGCGACATTATGACACTGTGCCTTATACAGTATATACTGTCTATATAGAGAGAGCCACATTATGAACCTTAATAACTTTGGAACTGTTCAACAGATTTGCACGAAATTTGGCATGAATAATCTCTAGGTGTAGGTCTCCTGAAGTGTTAATTTGCTTGTGAATCCATTGTGTGGTTTGAGACACAGTGTCAAAAAATCCTAAATTTACCACTTTTTTTGCAGTTTCTTTGTCCACGTGGATCTCAGAAATTGTCTGAAATTTTCAGGGTAGACAGCCTTTGCCTCACAGATGTGTCTTTTGAATGTTTGGTTAAAAAATATTAATCCATTCAAAAGTTATTAAAATTTTAATTTCCCCATTATTTCCTAAGGGAAATATTAGACGCACAAAAATACTTTAGTTTTCGCAGGAGGTACATGAAGGGTCACATAAAGCCTAGTTTGTTTTTGCAGGATCTACTTTTTTTTGCATGGAGGGTCACGTAGACCGCACCCCCCACTGTGCATGAAGGAACTGGCATGAGAGGTGTGTTTTGGGGTTGTGAAACCTGATGCTCACCCCCATTCCATGAGTAAGGTAAGTTGGGTACAGCATAGGAGAATGAGGTGAGCATTAGGGTTCATAACCCCAAAACACACCCCTCATGCCTGTTCCTGAATGCACAGAGGGGGTGGGGTCTTAGGCTTGGGAACCGTAAGGTCGCATTTCCCTACTTTTGACACTTCACCCTAATGGTACATTAATGAAGTTTTACATTTTCTCATAGGAAATAAAGGGAAATTTAAAAATGTAATAACTTTTGAATGGATTAATATTTTTTCACCAAACCTTCAAAAGGCACATCTGTGAGGCGAAGTCCTTCTACCCTGAAAATTTCAGACCACAGCCTAAAGCCATTTCTAAGATCCAGGTGGACAAAGAAATGGACAAAAACACAGATTTTTCTGGTTTTCAGCACTCTGTATCTCAAAAACCACACATTGGATTGACACCCAAATTGGCATGTCAAGAGATCTACCCCTAGAGATTATGCATTCGATATCCAGACTTGTCTAGCAACTATGACACAGGGTCTACATAGGCCATAAGGCGGTAGCTAATTTTGTATTGTAAAAACTCTGTGCCTTGTGAACAATGTATTACTGTTTTTATATGAAGTGTTTGTGATTTCCTGTACTGACGTGGGGCCTTTGCAAAGGAGTCTATGACTCAAAGGATTGTAGTTCCAATTTCCCTCAATAAATAAATAAAATAAATCTGTTTAACAGTTCCAAAGTTATTACAGTTCACAAATTTGGCTATATACAGTATATGTAACCCCTAGGTGGCACTATCCCAAGGGCTACTACCCCAGCCTACTTGGCTAGTAGCAGGTTAAGGGGCCTAGGTTCGGTGACGGGTGCCTCCACCCAAAGGTCAGGGTTGGTATGGGTCAAACTAAACAGGCCACAGCTCTCTGGGACACTGTGACCCCACCTTGTCTCCTACTCGTGGTCCATGCAATACACCCTGTTTACCTGCGTAATACCCCTGATATGTTTTGCACATGCGCATATATTTGGCACTTACCCCAGGACTAATTTCTTCAGCTTGGCTCTGGGAAGCCCCTGTAGAACAAGGTCAGGCAAGACAAAAGGCAACAGTGCAATACTTTAAGCATAAACTGACACCACAGTCAATGTAAATTGCAGAAAAAGGTAGGTCTGATTTATTCAGGGGGTAGTAACATGGGAGGGGCACAATCCGGGTAATTGGTTGGAATAATCTATCATTTACTCTACAGTGTGGGCATTTAAAGTTCCTAAAACAGTTACACTCTCTGGGTACCCAGGGGGATGGGAGATGGGCTAGCCAGGACAGTTGCCCAGGGTAGGCCGGAGTTGCAGCTTGTTGGAGCCCTGTGAAGAAAAGAAATAACCTGCACCACACCCTAATTTTAATCCGGAGCCGGAGGGCTCAGTTCGTGCACAAGAAAAGAAATAACAAGCAATCAAGTGACACACTTTTGATTTAACTATATGCTGCAGGGAGCTACCCTGATGATTACTCACGATACCCAGAAACTGGACACAGGATGGACGGTGGTAGAGACAGTAGATGATAATTCTAAATTGCCAGAAAAAGCAGGGTCCACACGATGCACCGCAGCATCATTCCTATTCAGGCATGGAGCCGGGGCTGATCCCCTGGCAGGTCTTTCGTTGATGGTTCTTCACTGTGCAGCAGGGTATGGTGACAGAGCCCTAGTTGCAGGGCCTAGCCACATTAGGTAGCAGCGGATTCAGTCCGATTTGAGCTGGGTACAGCTTCCAGCCCTCAGCACATTTATATGAAAAAAGGATTACTTTACCAGGCAAACGCTCCTCGATCCAGATCGCAAAGTCACTGCTAACACCTTGGAGCTCTGAGGTAGCTGAAGTTCCTGACAGGCCGGTTGTATTTAACAAGATCTTTGGTGTTCTACAGGTGCAGCCTGGTCTCTTTCTAGTTACTTGCTGGGTTTCTCCAGAATCAGAATCAGTCCGAGACGTGCTCTTTCCCTCTCACCCCCTCCACACTACAAGCCGAAATGCAGGCCGTTAACTAGGCCTTTGCACAGTTCTGCTGCTCGAACTACGACAAACTTACTCGGCTATCACAAGCTGTCTCTCCCCCTCGACTCCCAACTTCAATCTGGCTCACCAGCAGACAGCTCAGGCAGTTTCCCTTGGATCCAAAAGGTCTGATTGGTGGGTCCAGCTGTCAGTCACACTAAGAGCTCCCCCTTTTGATGCACAAGGTACCAACAGTCCAAAACTACAAGTCCCAACTGGTAATCCACACAGTCCCACATTAGTAGGCTCCATTTTAGAGTCCTCGCGTACTAATTGGTCCAATTTGGCAGTTCGGGACCAAAATGGTGGAGCTAACTGAACAGTCCTTGCTGCAAATAAGGCAGGTTAGAACAAACCACATTATTGTTATTACTCTAAATGATTACCAATAATAGTCACATCTTTCAGCAGGGCTCCCGCTGCACAGTTAGTGATGGCAGAAACAAAGCGAGTATTCAGCAGCCCGGGCCGGACTCGGGCATGGAAACACACAGTCCCCCCTTTTGGTTAATTATGACTGCAAATAGGCAGCCCTTAAAGGGACAATACATGGAGGCCACACAGGCACTCATGGGCAATACTTTTAACCGCTAAATGCAGGACACCAGCCTGGCAACGGGTATTTGGGCAAGCTCACGGAAGCCTTTTGGAAACTCCCATTTGTAGGGGGGTTACACCCTTCCTTGCCTGGAAAAACTTGGCGTTCATGTCAAGTAGGTACCATCACAATAATTTCAAATGCAAATTATCCTACACATCTATACCATTAGTAAATTAGGCCTATAACTTCTAAAGCATTAGTCGACATATTAAACCTTTACAATACACATTTTTCTATATTTCACAGTGCACTACTTTTCCAAAATTACATCACACATATGTTGTACAGATTACTCACATACACACTGCAGTTTTGGAATTAGGTTATTACTTCCTGCACATGGAACAATGAGAATGGGGGCCCGTCCCTATCAGCTACCTTGGGGCTAGACGGGGCAGGGGCACCACACCTGGAGGGCAGAACAATCAACTGGGAATTAGCACTTAAGTTCGTTTGGGCAGTGAACTCTGGGACACATAAACTCCCTTGTGGACTACATTGAGAGGCAAATCCACTGACCTTCCCGGGGAATCATAGCTGAGGTGCACTATTGGTTTGACAACTCGTCCAGTCTTCCTGGGGGGAACAGCCACAGTCTCTATATCTTTCACCTCAATCTCTGCACTTTCCTTACTTGCAAGGGGGACCTCTGTCTGAGTGGAAAAAGTCAGGCTGGGGGCACTGTCAGCCCCTGGCTCTGTAAATTCAGGTTCTACAACACTTTGCTCACTGGGACAATACTCTGGCACTGGAAGGGAACTATCATCACACTCAAAGTATTCTTCATGTTCTGGCATGTCACCAGTCTGCCTCAGAGCATCTGTCTCTTCCTCAGGTAAATCATACAGTTCCACCATACACAGTGACTCAACATCATCAGACTTGCCAATTTGAACTTCACTCCCAGGGAGCACTGGCTCCAAGGACAAAGCTAGGGGGGTTAGGAAGTCCGGAAGGCCCAGCTTCATCCCCACAATTGACCATGGAGTTACCCCAAAACAGCTGACTCAGTTCATAAGATGGGTAATAAGCATAGTTGCACTCACTCTCATCAGAAGTGGACTGACAATCATTATCATTTTGGGTTTGCTATGGAGAGAACCTTAAGTCAGTGACCACTGGGGCAGGCTTACTCTGTCTTTGTTTCACAGCAGCCTGAGTCACGGGTCCAGGGGGAACAATCTCTGGGGGCTCAGCTTCAATCATGATTTGGCCAGTGGGCAACAAATGGTTACGGTGCATGGTCTTGACATCTTTTGAGTTGTTTTCAGGCCGCACCTTGTACACAGGTAAATCATTTAATTTGCCTACTACTATGTGGGGAAGATGGTGCCACCGATCAGCAATTTTGTGTTTGCCATGCAATCCCAGATTTCACAACAACACACGGTCCCCAGCTCAAAGCTCTTGGGCCTTTACTTTTTTATCATATCTTTCTTTATTGGCTAAGTTTATCATTGCAGCCTTTGTCTGAGCTAGGTGGTATGCATGGTTCAGTTGAGCTTTCAGTTTTTGTATGTACTGTAGGTAATTCTCAGCTCGGACTCCATCAGGAGAGACCCCAAAACAAACATCCACTGGCAGCTGAGCCTCTCTCCCAAACATAAGTCGGTAGGGGGAGAACCCAGTAGCATCATTTTTCGTGCAGTTATAGGCGTGTACCAAGGTGCTAATCTGCTGGCTCCATTTGGGCTTGTCTTTCAGGTGGAGAGTGCCTTGCATGTCAAGGAAGGTGCGATTAAAGTGTTCTGGCTGTGGATCCCCCTGCGGGAGATAAGGGTTGGTTCTAGACTTCCGCACTCCCCATAGAGAGAGCATTTCCTTAATTAAGCGACTCTCAAAGTCTCTGCCTTGATCAGAATAAATCCTCTGGGGGGCTCCATAGTGACCAAAGAAATTCTCTATCAGCACCTTGGCCACATTGGACGCCTTTTGGTCTTTGGTGGGGAATGCTTGGGCATACCTTGTAAAGTGATCAGTGACCACTAACACATTACTGATGTTCCGCTGATCAGGCTCCAAACTTAAAAAGTCGATGCAGACTAACTCCATAGGTATGCTGGTGGTGATGTTAACATGGGAGGCAGCCCTCTGGGGCAGGGTCTTTCTCTGTAGGCAGCGACTACAAGTCTATATATGATGCTCGACATCGGCTCCCATCTTAGGCCAATAGAATCGGGGCCACACTAGGTCAAGGTTTGGTCGATACTGAGGTGGTCCATGTGGTTGTGCAGGGACCTCAGCACCAAGTCTCTGAAGGCTGTGAGCAAGACCAATTGTTGTTTGTCTACTTCACCCCCTCTATCTACTGTCTCTCTGTACAGCAACTGATTAATCAGCTTCAACTTAGGGCCTTCTTTAAACAATAAAGCAGTTTGCAAATCAGAGGATCGCAACTTGGACAAGTCTTTCCCTGCGTAGAGGACTTCAAGTGCTGACTGGATCATAGGATCTTGGGATTGAGCCCACTGAATGCTGTCATTATCAAATTGAGGCAGTGCACTAATATCTAGTGCAGAGAAGTGGCAGTATGCAGCTGGTATACAAGTGTCAGAAGGGCCCAAGCAATCTACCAAGCAGACTACTGGGTCTGTGGACATCTGTTCATCTTTGCCAAACTTTTGGCACAGTGCTCTAATATCAGGTTCGGATAGCCTGACCCAATCACCTCAGGAAGTGGGCCTCCAGGAGAGGGCATCAGCATCTATGTGATTCAGGCCCAATCTGTATTCAACAGCATAATTATAGGTAGACAACGCAGAGAGCCGCCGGTGCCCAGTAGCATCCAATTTAGCTGAAGTCTGCACATAGGTCAATGGATTATTATCTGTCTTTACTGGTATCTTTGCTCCATAGAAGTATTCACGGAACTGGTCAATGATGGCCCACTTCAATGCCAAGAGCTCCAATTTATACACAGGATAGTTTTTCTCTGATGGGGTCAGACTTCTACTGGCAAAGGCCACTGGTCCCAAGCCATTCTCATGTTTCTGATATAACACAGACCCCAATCCTTGGAGGCTAGCATCAGTGTGCAACACATAAGGTTTGGTAGGATCAGCACAGGCAAGGACAGAAACATGGGTGAGCTGATACATTATTTCATGGAACGCAGTTTCGCAGTCAGGTGTCCAGTAGGACACCAAAAATTCACCCAGGCGGAATAATACTCTTTCCGTTCCTGTGGGGACCACTTTCTTGTGCTCTTGGTTCATAGGAGGGTAACCCTGGGTAAGATTTAGGAGTGGATGAATCACCCTTGAGTAGTCCTTTATGAGTCACCGGTAATAGCCACAAAATCCTAGAAAGCACTGTAATTCTTTCAGGTTGTGGGGCTGGGGCCAGGTGGGCAAGGCCTCAACTTTACTAGGATCAGTCTCTATCCCCTCAGTGGACACTATATGCCCCACATACTTCACTGATGTCTGAAAAAAATGGCATTTGTCGATGGACAGCTTGAGGCTGAAATCCTCCAATCGGTCAAACACTTTGAATAGTCGACTCTCGTGTTCCTCCAACGAACTTCTGAGCACAGTAACATTGTCCAAGTATACCAGGCACTCCAACAAGTTCATATCCCCCACTGCACGCTCCATTAGTCACTAAAAAGTGGCCGGAGCACCCGATATCCCCTGAGGCATCCTCATAAATTCATAGAACCCAAGTGGGTAGATGAAGGCTGTTTTCTCATGGTCCTCTGGGGCCATGGGGATCTGATAGTACCCACTGAGAAGGTCCAACTCCGAGAACCACTTGTTCCCATTCAGACAGTCCAAAGCATCTTGAACATGGGGCATGGTATATTGGTCTGGATAGTCCAGTGGTTAAGGGTTCTATAATCCACACACATTCTTACTGTCCCATTCTTTTTCTGCACCACCACAGTAGGTGACGCATCAGGGCTTCTGGATTCTTGTATCACACCAGCCACAAGCATTTCCTGCAGGTGCCTTCTCACATCATCTATATCTACAGGTGCTAGGTGACGAGACCTCTCACAAAATGGCTGTTCATCATGCAGGCATATGTGATGCTCCGCTCCTTGGACACATCCTACGTCCCACTCTTTTAAAGAAAACACTTGGTCTCTCTGGGCAAGTCTCTTGCTGATCCTAGTCTTCCATTTGGCTGGCAATGGGGAGTCAAATGTTTGGACTGCCTATTTCACCCCCGCCTCTCAGTTGGACAGAGACCAAGCACTTCCAGGGCTCGAACTGGAGAGGAACTTCTAGTTGTTTTTTGTTGAAGGCTGACATCCACAAGTATTGGGATCTATTATAGTGGTCTATGGACTCAGAGTACCATCACTTTCAAGTGTTTTGGAGACGACTAGTACTGTTGGCTTCACACCTGATGGCCACCTCATATGGGAAGGGTGGGGTCGAAGTACACAGTCGCCGGTTGACCTCTTGGGCGGAGTAAGGTACATGCTCCACAGCTGGTACTGTTTAGGTCAGGGGCCCGGGCTGGGTGGGGGTCCCCCTCTTTCCTGTTGGAGAGCACTAGATCACAGATGTCTGCAGGTCCTTGCTTATTCTAAGGGTCGGAAGAGGTCCGGAGGGGGCAACCCCCCTCTTGGCTCTCCTTCTTTGACTTTGATTCCAGGATTTTGGGCCTTGTTGTAATGGCGGAGATGATTGGGCCTTTCCTTGGTTGGAGCAATGTAGTCTTTGACAGTGCCTGTGACCCCCTGCAGCTTGTGATGTTTACAAGGGCTTGGTGATGGAGGAGGGATCCCCCCCTCCTCTGAGGAATGCTTCTAGATACACTTACCTCCTTTACAGGTCTAAGTTTATGGAACTATTTTTCACATTCAGAACAGTAATTAATTGTGGTAGCAGCTCCCAAGTTATAATATCCCTGAGTGGGAGGGCTGTTATCAGGGTGGCCACAGGGACGCTTGCTTTTTGTACTTATTTAAGGTGGGGACCCTACTGTCTTCACTGTCTCACGCAGAGTGATTATTGTGTTCTTAGTGTGATGGGGAGGCCTGATCTAGCTCTGAGGTTTCTGGCTCATGGCTGCCAGCTCGTGGGGTCACATACCTGCCCACTTAGGATGATCTCTAGGTGCCCGCGCCTCCTGGTGACTCTCAACTTGCATGCTCATGCCCGGGTAGTGTGGTTCAGGGTGGTGTTGGCTGAAATGACACACTATGCCACTCGATGGTCATGAACTGTGCGGGATTGCATGTCTTGTTCTTTGTGTTACGAGACTTACTTTGGTCTACGGGGGTCTACTTTATTTGGTAACTTGTTTATTAACAAACTTTTTGGTTTTACAGCGGGGTGGACTCTAATGAAGTGGGGGAGCCGGGGGCGGGACCTGCTCTGGGGATATGTTTCATCATGTACGTAATAGTAAGTGGAGTATGGCCTTTAGGGCTGGGGGAAGTTATCTTGTACATAGTTTATATAGTAAGGGGGGATTTGTGGTTGTTTCATGGGGTCTCGGGGTGTGGGTTGGTTAGTATTTGGGGCTCTGGTCACTGGGTAAGGGGGTTGGGGGTGAACAGGACATGTTTACTAAGGGTGCTCCTATTCTGCCATCTATTTGAGTTATTAATGTTGCACCGGTATTGTTTGAGTGGAGGGAGGACTGGGGATATTGGGGGAGCTGGAGTATGCTGTCTGAATTTCTGTCAGGGCCAAGAGGTTTATATAACTATATTTTTCATTGGGAGACGTGGGGACTACCTTTAAATTCCTGTCCTGGAATGTAAATGGGGTGAATGCTAAACACAACTGTTATATGCTACTTCGCCATCTCAACAAGTACTGTCCTGATGTGTTTTTTTTGCAAGAAACCCACTTGAAACAAGAGGTTATCTTGCTCTTTCGTAGGGAATGGGTTGGTCAGGCCTTTGGGGCTGGCACCAGCAATAAAGGGAGGGGAGTAAGTATCTTAATTCACAGAAGCTACCCATTTCAGTTGATTGGTGAGATCCATGATCCTGAAGGTCGCTTCCTCCTTATACATGGTCGCCTTGGACTCACTGAAGTGGTTTTTGGGGTGCATGTATGACCCGAACTTGGATTCCCCTACCTTTTTCACTAAACTTATGTCTCATATTTCCACCCTTCCAGCCTCACCTTTGACCCTTGGAGGAGACTGGAACTTAGTTCTGCACAAATAATCTCACATATCAGAGGGGAGGCGTAAAAACTTCTTATGGATTCCTTTCACAGCCATCCCTCTTACAAAACCCTTGACAAAATCCATCACCATAATGTTCCGCAATGAAAATGTTCCGGTTAGCAATATTTATCATTGGCTGCAAAAAAAAGTGTCAGGTTCTAGGCCCCACAGTAGCTATTCTGGATGATGAACAATTTTGAACTGGGGGATGGAAGTTCCAGGTCAAGCTGCACCAGACGGATGAGGGCATTCTCCACATTCCAAACTGTTTCTTCCTTGGTCGGGACAGAGGAGTGTGCTATTACCTGGGGCAATCTTGGGCTTGCTACCGGTGTGGGTCCCACACATACCTCTTGAGTGTATACGATAAGCCACGATGTAGCCTCTGTAACGAGGCTAGTCATGTCAATTCTACTTGCACTAATTATTTGCGATGCAACTTGTACAAAGGAAAAGGACATCTTTATAAATATTGCCCTGGGCGGCAGGCAATAAAACACAATTGTTGGATCCTGAAGACCTGATCATTAAAGCACAGGCAGAGGGGAATGAGAATAGTATCCCTTCTTCACCACCAACTTCCCAGGACAAAGGTCTGATGTCTCGCACAGAGCCACCCGTGCGTGACACTACAGAGGAGATACCCACTTCTGGAACAAACATAATACTGGAGCAAATGGAGGTCCCAGAAACTGCTCCACTACTTCAGCTTGTTTGCTATGCAGATCCTAAGAACCATAGTTCCGTTTCAAAGGACAGAAGGACTGTTCCTTCCCCTCTAAGTAGTGATGTGTCATCTCGTAGACAGTCATCTCGAAGACAGATCAAGGATGAACCTAGGCCACCTTTGGAAATGAACAACCCGTATGAAATTTTGGATACCACTGAATGGGGGGCAGTCCGATCATGAGGAGGACCCTAAGGATGTGATGGATGTTGGCACTCCACAGTCCCAACCCTGAGTATAAATTATATACTGGGAAAAAGGAAAAGAAAAGATGAAAAAACTGATCCCATGACCTCCTTTTCTGAACATTGCTTCTATTAAGGTGGCTACTTTAAATTGCCACAGTCTGCATAGCTATAAGCGACGTTGCCTATATTTCAGTTACTCCATGACTTGGTCTTGGACATTGTCTTTCTTCAAGAAACTTGGATGGTCTCGATTTTTCAGTTATGAGCGTTTAAAACAGAAAGGCCATGGGGACCATCTTGTTGGTCATTTGGGAGGGATACAGCTGATGAGGTTGGCATCCTTTTCACTTGTGACTGCTTCACTTTATTTCATCTCCTGGATCTCATTCCAGGACGAGTCCTCATCCTGGATGGTTATCTGGCTGGAGAACCATGCAGGTTAATTAATGTGTATGCCCCCCAATTAAAGGCAGACAGAACAAGCCTTTTTTCTCAGATAAAACCTTATCTTCATACAGCAAAGATAGTACTTCTTGGTGGGGATTTTATCTGTTCTATGACCTCTCCAAGGAATACCCCTTCCTGTGTTAAAGTATATTGTGATTTGTTAGCGTTCAAAACTTGTATTATCTCAGCTGACCTCCAGAACTGTAACACACATATTTTACAACATAATTATTTCATGTATAAGTGGGCTCAATTCACTACTGTGATTGATTACCTTTTTGTGTCGAAACACTTAGAGATTGCCAATACTAGACTTTGTTCCATTATTCAGATCGCCAAATGATCATCACTACTTTGAATTCTGATCTGTCTCACTCCACCTTGAGGACTAGATGGAAGCTGAATTCAAACATTCTGAAAGATTTTACAGTACAGGTGGCAGTCAAAAGGATCCTGCCACCCAGGCCTCAGTCATCGACCTCTATGATGATGATGATGTTGGTGATTGGTGGCTCCTGATGAAAACTGATCTCTCGCTCTATTTCCAACGTTATGGGAAATACAGTGCACAAACACAATACTTTAAATACCTAATCTTAAGAAAGAAATTGCAGTATTTGCTGTTATATACTACATTGGTGTCTTCTGCCCCAGATAAACGCCCTCAAGGCAGAAATGCAATCACTGCAATATGATAGGGTGAGCTACCTCCAGGCAGAGTTATCATATGGGACCCATAAAACACCTGTTCTTGACCCCTGTGATGCCTGTAAAGCATGCAGATGTGCGGCTTCCATTGCTAGTTTGAGGGACAACAGAGGTACTGAGATGAAGTTAGTACCTGATATATTTTTTTTTTATATTTTATTTTTACGCCCCCTTCTCACCCCAGTACTTCCTCACCTTCAGGAGTCTTTAACAGCCTTGTGCATCCCTGCTCATCTGACGGCATCGGGTGTAGTCATCCCCCCACGCTGCCTTGGTTTGACCCCCAGATGGGTACGAGGCAGCCCCCCCCCTTTCCGCCACCCTGAGCGACTGTGATTTCATCAGGGATCCATCACCCGTGCCGGCAGGGGCCCTGGGATCGGGGCCTGAGGCTCCATCTACAGGGAGCACTGGAGAGTATTTTCCTTTTTTTGCCCATCCCCATAGGATGTCTGCACGCAAGGAGAACCTAGGAGCGACTCACATCACAGCATGCTAATGCTCCGGCTCCCAGCAGACGTCCTCCCTCCCTGCTACATGCGGTCCTTGCTGCGCCTCCACCCGTGGTCACCCAGGTGGCGATATCACAGCGGGACCCGCATCCCACCCCAACCGGAGGAGGAGAGCAGCCTGTGAGCACTCGATCCTTCTCTCCCCCGGCTGGCCCTCCAGCTGCCCGAGTCCATTCCCGAACCTGGGTCGCTGGCGCCGCGAGCGGTAACCCTACTGCTGCGCTGGCAGGCCGCCCTAGTACCTGATATTTTTAACATTATTTTGGATACTAATAATGTTCAGTCTGATAAACTTCCTGACTGTGCCTCCTATCTCTCTGATTTGCAGCGATATGCAGCTTCCCCTCGAGACACTAAAAATCTGTGGCCATTATTGTTCAAGAAATTTTAGAGATCATTAAGACTTGGAAATTGGGGACCGCTCCTGGATTGGATGGTATATCCTATGAATTCTATAACATCTTTGCCCCTGTAATGGCACTTTATTTAACACAGGTGTTTATTTTTTTCTTTTTACACAATGCGGTGCCTCCTCAATTTTCTAAAAGTCTTACTATTTGTTTAAATCTGGAGATCAATCCCTATTCCAGAACATGACCTATCAGTCTCTAGAAAGGGGACTTTAAAATTTTAGCACAAATCTTGCATTTACAATTACAAAAACTAGCAGTGCACATAATTCATCCATCCCAATTTTGTAATATACCACACAGATCTATTCACCATCCGTTGATTATCTTAAGGGAAATGTGGGAATATCATCTCAGAAAACAACTCCCAGGGTGGGTAATATCCCTGGATCAATGGAAAGTGTTTGATGCTGTGGACCACCAGTTTCTTTTCAGTGTGTTAGAAACGTATGGTATTCCCCCCTCTTTTATTGATAAAATAAGAATGCTTTACGTCTCTGCCTCTTGGTCCCCTTATATTGGAGGGGTCATTGGGCCAGAAAGTACTGTTTGAGAGGGGGTCTGTCATGGATGCCCCTTGAGCCCCTTATTGTACATTTTTTCCCTTAATCCCTTAATGCAAAAACTCACAACTAACACAAGGGTACATGGCCTGCCTAAAGGGGGATATTCCCGGAGATGAAGTTAAATTCTTGGCATATGCCGACAACACTTGCTTTCTTCTTAAGGATTGCATTAGTGTTCATGAAGCTTGCCAGGAACTTAGATTATACCCATTGGCATCTGGAGCTCAGCTGAATCCTCTTAAATGTAAAGCCTTAGTGCTGTCTCCTCTACCTGATTTTCCCAGTGTTGTGGTAAATTTCCCAGTTGTTTCAGATCAAATTAAAATCTTGGGACTTATATTTTCCTCTTAAAATATGACATACATTAATTGGATGTTGGGCTTACAGAAATGTGAAGCTAAAGCCAGAATGTGGAAAGGGTGGAAACTATCAAAACTGAAAAGAATCTTCATCACAAAAAAATTCCTTCTCCCCGGTTTATCCTATATTGGTACAATCTTCCCACTTCCACTGTCATTGGAAACTAGGTAATACAGTTTATTCTTTAACATGTTGTGGGGTAGTCGTCTTAACCCTGGTGAACAGGGGATATACGTATCTTTCCCATGGGAAGAGTGGATTGGGAATGGTTGACCCAGTGCTGTTTTTTCATTTTCTATTTTTAATTCTTTCAGTGCAACATCCAATGACTGTGCCTCATACCTTGATTCATAAATGGTTTGCCAATAATTGCCAACATTTTATGGGTAAATGGGTGGACCTCCCTCTAAAATTCTCAGTATCACTGTTAATTCCTGAATCCTGTAAGTCTTCCATACAAAAATTGTATAAATGTCAAATTCCGAAAGCTGTGTTTCTGGTTTCCTCTAGGGTTCAGCTATACCACTATGTTTTGGACAAACTTGGACCCCCCCCCCCACACCCATCCTGAATTCAAGCACTGTCAGCATCATAAAAGAGATAAGGTATTGACATTATTGAATGAATAAAGGATCCCCGAGCATATCTGGGAAATTGTATGGTTAAGTGCATAAGGTAAGTTATATGTTGGGGCAACCACAAGCATAACCCCCTTGAAGAGAGATCCTGTCCATTTTTGGAGTGTGGGGCCCCTGAGGAATCAATGGAGCATTTCTCCCTGCATTGTGTTTTCTCTAGCAACCTTTGGGTATTTTTGGCCACGGTGTGGAAGCTACCATGGTTTCAAAATCTTACGTACGAAGCATTGTTATTGGGAGATTATACCAATAGGTTATTGAAATATAATACTGGGACATTATCATTTTTTTTTTGCAGTTTTAAAATACTATTTGTGGAATGCCAGGGTTCATTGGGTAATTTGACAGCAACTCATGCCATATATGGTTTTCAAAGTAATTTGTGAAAAGGCATTACAAGTTATTTGGGAACAAGAAGTGAATGTGTATGGGGTCCATATAATGCAACAGAGGTGGAAGGATCTTTCATTTTTTTATTAAATATAAATGAACTTGGAATTTGGGGATTATATTTCTTAATAATTTAGTGTAGGAAATGTTGCTTAGATATAATTGGAAGTATTGTTAGAAATTTGGTAACTTATCATTGTTTATGAGTATGTATCAGTACTGCTTTGATGGACAGTCTTTCATTTTTTTATTGCTGTATTTTCCTTTCTTCTTGTGTTTTTTTCCCCTCCTTTCCATGTGTTATAATTTTCTTCTCCTGTTGAAATCTTTGTACTCTGTATATGGTATTGTATTTGTCAATAAAAAACACCCCTACTGTTTTGGAGAAGTGCCATAGGATCTTTAACGTCCACCTGAATGACCACTAGAACAGGCAGACAGGACCTCAGACATCTCATCTGAAAGACAGCACCTCAAGAGTGCAGCACCCCCCTCATGCTGCACTACAGTGTCAGCATTAGGATTTAACCAAAGTGCCTGGTGTGGGGATAGACCCACAGCCTTCTGATCTTCCGGCCTCAGAGGCGAGTGTGCAACCTGCTGAGTCACTGACACTGATAGGGTGGGGGTACCACTGGCCACCAACATGGATATGAAATTAAAATAATATGAGGTTCAGAGGGTGGGCGTGTCACTAGACACCAGAGATATCAATTTTGGCATGACACAAAATGGGAACAATTGGAGGCTGGGAGTACCACTGGACACCAATGATTTTACAGAAGATCTGGCACTGCAAAGGGGGTTAAAATCCTTTTGTGTGCCAGTAAATCCTTTTTTGCTATATTTTTTCATCCATGCGAAAAAGGATCTATTGTCAAGCAAAAGGGTTTTGGACTTTGTTAATTTTGTATTCTTTTTTGCAAGTAAGGATCCTTCATTGTGAATCCTTTCTCGTTCTCACGAAAAAGGATGTTGGGCTTAATTGATTTTTGTATCCTTTTTCAAAAGACAGGATCCTTTTTCGTGATTCCTTTTCGGTTTTCACAAAAACAGATCCTGTGTCATGGAAAATGAATTTGGACTTTGTTTTTTTTTTTTTTCCTTTTTCACAAGTTAGGATCCTTTTTCATGAATCCTTTTTTGTTTTCACAAAAAAGGATCCCGTGTCATGGAAAAGGATTTAAAAAAAAAAATAAAGTCCAAAATCCTTTTTCTCAAGAACGAAAAACAATTCACGAAAAAGTATCTAAGAGAGTCACAAAAAAGGACTTAAAAAAGATTACAGGGACATATTGGGAGGCAAGAATGCAGTCCACACAAGGAAGTCCTGATGAGCAAGATACGTGTTTTGGTATCTGTGCTAGGCACCATTTTGAGAGCATTACAATTTTTAAGTTTAAAAAATTTAAAACAAGATTGTGGCTCACGAAAAAGGATTTTTTTCTCACGTCAAAGCATTGACCCCCTTAAGAAAAAGAATCCTTTTTTATGAGATCAAATTTCTTTGTCATTCCAGGAAGCTTTCTGAAAGAGTTAACTGAGCATGCTCAGAACCTAAAACTTTAAAATTAAATAACTGACAACAGATTAATATTTTTTCACCATACCAGCAAAAAGCACTTTGTGGGGCAAGCACTTTGCACCCTGGAAATTTCAAATAAAATTCCAAACCACCTGGGTAAAGCACAATGAGAAAAAAAAGCATGAAAAGGGAGAATTTTAACATTTTTGCATGATGCTCAGCTTCAAATTTGCCAATCCAGCCAAAACGAAACTTGGCATGTCAAGAGAGCCACCACACAGGATCACGCTTGCAAAATTTTGTACAAATCTGTTTAACGGTTGCAAAGTTATTAAAGTGCAACATTTGAGGTTTAGCATTAAAGTGGCTACTCAATCCTAACTATAGTGGTGCTACCGCGCCCCTGTAATATGTCCCATGATACTTTGCATTATGGGGTATGTGTGATTTTGTATTTCTTGGAAACCTGACTCTGTTGCCAATGCCTTTTATGGATAACCCTTGCCTCGGTGCTTTTGTGCTGGGGTTGTTTTTTTTTATTAAGTAAAAGGGTTTGCTGGAAAAGCTTAATGGTAAAGAGAATGGGGATATCTGTAACATCTTACCTGTAAGGCAAGGGTCTGTAGTATATTCTGTAATGTAAATGTACAGGATGTTTCATCTCTTCAGTGGAGAGACAGATCTGATGCTGGAACACTTATAGCAGTTATATTTTGTGTACTTTGATTTATTATTCCAATTTTATTCCGCTATTTAATGAATTGTACTTGTGTATGTTCTCTTCTCCCCCGGGATGCTTCTGGAAATGGGAAGGGAGGAAGGAAGGAAGGAGAGAGACATGGAAACATAGAATTTGATTGCAGATAAGGACCACTTGGCCCACCTAGTCTGCCCATTTCCCTTCCTAATGGATAAGCTGCAGATCCTAGTTAACCAACAACCTACTTCCTCCTACCCCCCACTGGAATTGCCTTATGTCTGTCCCATGCATTCTTGAATTCCCCCACTGTTTTTGACTCCACAACCTCCTCAGGAAGGCTGTTCTATGCATCCACAACCCTCTCCATGAAAAAATACTTCCTCACATTACCTCTGAGCCCCCCCCCTCTATCTTCAAATTGTGCCCCCTTGTTCTTGCACATCTCTTTTTCTGAAAGATGCTACCCTCTTGGACTTTGTTGATTCCCTTGAGATACTTGACAGTTTCTATCATGTCCCCATCTCCCTTCTTTCCTCTAGGGTATACATATTAAGCTCCTTTAGTCTCTCTTCGTATGTCTTCTGGTGCAGACCCTGCACCATTTTGGTTGCCCTCCTCTGGACAGCCTCCACCCTTTCTATGTCTTTGTGGAGATGGGGTCTCCAGAACTGCATGCAGTACTAAAGATAGGGTCTCACCAACTGTCTGTACAGAGGATAACAACTTCCTGTTTTCTACTGGTGATGCCTCTCCTTATGTTTCCCAGTATCCCCCCAGCCCTTCTTTCTGCCTTCTCACATTGCTTGTCCACTTTTAGGTCATCTGATATAACTACCCCAGGTCCCTTTCCATTTTTATTGTTGTCAGTATCTCACCCCGCATTGTGTACTCTTCCCCTGGGTTTTTGTTTCCCAGGTGCATTACCTTGCACTTCTTAGCATTGAATCTAAGCTGCCATGCATTTGACCATTCCTCCAACCTTGCCAAGTCCCTTCTTATCCTTTCCACTCCACCTTGTGTATCAACCCTGTTGCAGATCTTTGTGTTGTCTGCAAAGAGACATACTTTTCCTTCCAGTCCCTCTGCAATGTCACTTATAAAGACATTAAAAAGGACCGGACCCAGTACTGAACTCTGTGGTACCCCACTAGTAACCCCCCCTTTCTTCACTGTGGACTCCGTTTACTATTACCCTCTGTGTCCTGTGGGAGGGAGGGAGGAAGGAAGGAAGGAAGGAAGGACGGACCACAGTACAGAGTTTGAACTTGTATTCTAAAATTAGCAGACAGTGCTATCTCCAGTGCATCACACTCTGGCAGGATAATGCTTGTTTTAAGGCATCATCAATGGATTGCTGTTGTTTGAATGATGTAATCTTGTACACCTATATGGATGTTATCAGTACGAAGTGTGTATAGCTGATCGATTGATGGTGATGGAAAAATCCTAAAAGTGTTAAGTTCTGGGATGTCAGTGGTCAGAATGACATTGAGACAGTGAAGTTTTGTTTTTATTTATTGTTTATTTATTGAAGTCTTGGATTACAATACATTTGAGCAAAAGCAGCTCATTTACAAAGGTTCCATGTCAGTGGGGAAGGGTAACAAAACATACAAAGGTAACACAATTGCAAAGGTTATAAGTAACAACAGTTTAGCACTAAGCCTGTACAATGTGTTAAATGAGAATAAGGAGGGGAGAGGAAAAGGGGTCATGACGGAAGGGTGGGAACAGGCTCACAGATGGGGAAACTAATATCACCATAGAGCAACAAGAGAGGGGCAGCCCTAGTTAGGAGAAACAATCACAGTTGTTGTTAGTCATCAGATACTGCTGGAGCAGTAGTTTGAAAGGGCCCAGTTTTGGGGCAGACTGGATTTCACTGTTCAGGGCATTATACCACAGAGGAGCTCTATAAGTGAAAGACCTTTGCCCCTGGGTGGTCCAGCATCTTGGAACAAGGAAGTTTTGATTTACAGGTCTTCAGGTGCGCTGAGAGCTGCTATTGGCACTAAGAAGCTTTTCAACCCCAGGGGGGGTGTGAGACTGAGAAGCATTTTTTTAGTAAACAAGCAGATCTGGTATTTAATCCTATTGTTAAGCAGTAGCTATCCAGATTGAGCATACAGGTCACAGGTATGTGTTAGACTGGCTGCACCAGTGAGAAGTCTACAGTGCATGCTTTATTGAGCACCACAGATATCCTACAGAGGGCCGCCGAGGTGGCTGAGCCATAGATGACCAGCCCATAATCAATAATAGAGATGGTGGAACTGTGAATTGCTAGTCTTAGGGCATCAGGCATCAGGTTGTGTTTGAGTCTGTGTAGTAATCCAGTCCTAATATTGACAGCTTGGGCAACATTATCAATTTGCTACGCATAGGATAGGGAGCTGTCCACGGTAACCCCCAAGATATTTAAACTGCTGAATCTGTTTGAGTGGGACTCCTGTGCAGTTCCTGATGGTGAGAGATTGGGACTTGTGCTTGCTATGTGCACCACTGAAAAGCATAACTTTAGCATTTTTGTAGTTCAGAACAAGCTTGTGCATGCTGAACCACTCTTCCACTCTCAAAATTGAGCTGCAGGTGATGTTCCTAAAGCTTAGGATCATGGTGCCTAGAGAAAATGATAACGTAGTCCGCATAGAGGAGTATCTGCTAGTGACAGGAACAGGAGAGGTTGTGTAACAAGAAACTGCTGAAGCTGAACTGCAAAGGTACCTGCCAGTAACCACTAAAAGGTAAGAACTCTCTACTACAGCTGTACTTGATAATCCTAATAGTATGTGGTGTGTTGTATAAAGTGAATAGAATAGTAGTAAGCATGTGAATGTAAAAGTTACAAGTATTTTGTGCTGGTGGTATGTGCAAATAGGTATAATCGACTTTGTAGGACATAACTGTAATCTGTGCCAATGTGCATAATCTCCAATAAATTAAAACCACTGTTTGCATTCTGAGTAAACAATGTTTTCAGTTCTGCTCTCTGTCACCACCACCATATATGCTGACAGCAGTAGCATATAAAAGACTGAAATCTTGTTTCTTTCACAGTCATCAAGGGGTCAGAAATTACACTTCAACTGTAGATATAAGTTTGAAGTAGGTCTCAGCTATTCTTCGCAAATACACTGTATAACGGGTAAAAGCAGGACCCCACTGTAAATGAGATGTTGCTTTCCAGCTTAACTAGCCTGAGTTGGGGCTTGGGTGGGGTGGAGAGGAAGGGATGACGGGGGGGGGGGCATAGTCAGTAGTGTAAGCTGAGGACCCTGCAATACAAGCAGACTGGATAGACCAAATCACCTTCTTCTGCTGGCTTCTTCGTATGTTTGTATGAGTAAATAAATTGTAACAATGTGTAGAAGTGGGATTCCAGTTAATACAAGATATTGCATCTTTGCTGGGTTATCCTAGGTAAATACATTATTAAAATGGGTAACATCTGATGATATTACTTACAAATATCTGATGAGACTGCACTTGGAATACTGTGTACAATTCTGAAATCCACACCTGAAGAAGGTCATGGACCACCTGATGTCTGTCCAGAGGATGGCCATGAAAATTATCCAGGGACAGCAGGAAAAATCATATAAGGGGAGGCCGGTGAGTCTAAACATGTACACACTTGCAGCCGGAATGGTAAGAGAGGACATGGTAGAGACTCGCAAGTACCTGCAGTGGTATCAACATGGTGAACTGCTGTGAACTGTTCTCAAGGAAATAAGGCACTATGATGACAAATCATACATGGAAATTAATGGGGGGGAAGGTTCAAGAAGGACATAAGGAAATTAATCTTTATGTAAAGGGTGTTAGATGAATGAAATCGTTTTCCCAAGGAGGTGGTCCACTCAAAGTCTGTGACTATGTTCTAACATGGGAGAGACACAGAGAAGGGAATAGTACAAACAACATGAACAGGGCACTGGGGTATTATGGGGAAGAGGATGTTGAAAAACTGCAAAGGCTATGAGATAATGAAACCAGTGCAGTGTAGGATGGCCACAACTTCAGGTAGGCATACAGGAAGACTAAATAGATCAGTGGACCTTCTTCTGCTGTCAGAATCAGTGTATCTGTGTATCTGGCTCACCTGGGCTGGGATAGCCTTGATAAATGCCATCTAAAATGGGAAAAAGTAGAACCTCACATAAAGCAAGATAGTGCATCTCATTTTTGCTATACATAGTAAATACAGTTTAGCATGAGTAAAAGCAGGACCCCACTACAAATAAGATGCTGTATCTCAATAAATAAATAATGGATAAAGCCAGGACTGCACTGAAATTAAAATGTGGCATTGCAGCTTCAATGTAATTAACACTTAAAAATACACCAAAAGTGTAGACAGCTACAATACTATCTCATGGTTCTAGTGACAATTAGAAGCCAATTGTGCTTCACACTAATGGTTTATAAGTGTTACAAGAGCTCCTCAATCCCATTATGACCTTATTTTGTACACTTGGGTGTTCTTTATGCCTCCTATTTTTTTATTATTCCAAGCCTGCTGGGCGCTACTCAGCTGCTGGGATGTTGGAATAGCATTGCTCTGAGGTGGACACTATGCTGACTTGTTGGAAACAGATGTCAACCAGCTGAAAGGCAGCCGTGAAAGCTAAACAAAGCAGGGAGTAACCATTTTGCTGCTTAAGAAAAAGAGACACTGTAACACAGTAAACACATTTTTAACAGTGCTTAAATTCTCACTACACTGGAGTATCATACAATTACAGGGAACTTGAGAATGACTGAAAACTTATGGAGTAAAGCAAGTGATGAGCAACGTGACAGGGTGACCCGTCTTGGGTTTTTACCCTGTGAAGGAGATAGAGGTCTTCCCCGTTACCACCCTAACTCTCCCCCCCTCCCATGGAACCACAGGCTAGGAAGCCTTAAAATGCAGCTGGTTCGCTGGATGTACATTGTCTAAATGATAGAAATGTTCAAATACATCAAGTACTCAGTAAATGGTCATACATGAAGTAATATGGCTGGCATTAAGAATATAAGGTGCTGGTATGGCATCAACCATTTTTTAAAAAGATAATGAAGTGGAATATGACATGCCTAGACTGGATAAAGCAGAGAACTGATAAAGTGCAATTGGGTAACTATAAAAAGAAAGTGCTTTTGGTGCAGCTAAATAAAAAGTGGGCACTACTAATGGAAAGGAGTGCTGGGTGGTCACCTTGTCGAGGTATTCCCCCCCCCCCCACCGGACTGTGCCCTGCTGGCACAGGTTCAGTTTTGTATAGAAAAAAAAGTTTCTGGAGACCAGCCACTCAGTTCATCATAAGAAATGTAGTTTTATTTTGATATTTTCTTAGAACACCATGATCCCTTAGGTATGCCCAACGTTTCAAACCTGAACTGAAACTGCACCACATGCTATTTAGCTTAGGCAAGAAATGAGCATTGTAATGCTAGAAATCTGAGTGAAGGGGAAGTTTGGAATGGTACTCCTGGGTGGTCTGAAATGAAACTAAGCACAGACTTCAAGTGGTTGTAACTTGTTTCAGACAGAAAGTTATAATCTGAAGCTAGAAACAAACAGGAAACTGAATCCTAGCTGTGCTAAAGCCAATAATGAAATAATTTATTTAGGAACACAAGATCCTAAGCCCTTGAGGAAGCCCAGCATTGGGTGAAACGTTGGGCGTGCCTAGGGGATCATGGTGTTCTAAGAAAATATCAAAATAAAACTACATTTCTTATGATGAACTTAGTGGCTGGTCTCCAGAAACTTTTTTTCACTACATTGAAGTCAACCGTTCAACCAGCCGCCAATAGGAACATTTGGACTACTTTATACAAAGGGCACCCACCCACATTCTCTTCCTTGTCAGTTTTGTATGGGCCATTTTTTGTTTTCAAACTCTTGGTTGCAACCACTCTTTTTTTTCGCTATCCCTGTATTTTCTAGTTCAGAAGGCAGGCCACCTTTGGGCGAATTTTCCCTTTCTTACTTGATCTATCCCTTTCACTGTGTTTCCTATATCCTCTTTGGTCCAGTTAAAAAGGGAGGTCAAATGCATATGAACTCCAAGGCATTAAGAAGTGTACTAAGAGTATGGCACTTTAAGTGCGTAAGGGTGCCTATGGGTAGCCTAAGTAAAGAGTACAAAGACAGCCTTTGAGACTGTAAAGCAGAATGTATGTTCTCCTCTTTGTGTAATCCCTTTGTTGTTTTTAAATATTATTTAATGAAAAATGAAATATGGATCCGTGTGTTGAACAGGAGCAGTAACCACTTCTTCACTTTTGTTCCTTTCCCTGCTGCTCCCTGCCCTATGGTTAGACTCTTAGTAGAAAGGGAGAGGGAGCCAGTAAAGGCCATGGAGAGTGGCTAGTATTAGGATAAGAATAGGCTCCCGTGCTACCCGTTCATGAGAATCCAGGTCTTTGTAAATGGCAGCTTTTGCTGCATACAAAGGAAATATGAAAGCCGCATGTTCTTTAAGCAGCTCAAATGAGCAGCTCTGGAAGAGTTGCAATGGAGAGGAGAGGTGACCTAGCTTTTGGGCAATTAAAAATGCTTCCTCTCTCTCTCTCTCCCCCCCATTCCTTTTAAAATGCAGTTTGCGTCTTGCTGCTTCCCAAGAATCCACTGCACTGGGGCTGAGCTGAAGCTAATATTTGGCTGGTTCTATTGTCACTTTCGGCTCGCCCCATGGTTTCAGTGTGGCTCCTTTAGCTGGGTCCTTGAGTGGATGTTGCAGCAATAGAGATAAAACCCTATACCAGAGGGATGATTGCTAAAGAAGTGAAATGGAGAGGAGCTTGTAGAACAAACACTTTGCTCCCTCGCTCTCCCATTTCACTGTCCTTGTCTGAGACACTCCTTGGTTCTTATGCAGCCTGGCAGTTTAGAATAAAAATGAAATATGCCAGGCTGCCTTAAAAGAAAGCTGTTCTTTTGTTTGTTCTTTTGTTTTTAGGCTCCCTCCTTCCTATAAAATGCCTCAGAGGGTTACCTGTGTTGTTACAAAGTCAGCCCTTGGCAAAGGGCCAAAATGAAATGTAAAGCTGACTGAACATTTCAGCCCGGGGGGGAAAAAAATCAAAGGGCTGTCTTTCAGCTGTTTCTAATAGCTGCCATAAAGCAGCTTGAAGCTGCTTTTCTTTAAGCAACAATGCCCCTAAGCTTGGAGTGTTCCCTTCCAAAAAGTACACAGGAAGATAGTATGGACATGGTTCTTTCCATAGAAAAGGGTTTAAATTGCCACAGAAGAATCCTGTGCTAAAACCATACATGCCCAGTGTATTATAAAGCAACAAGCTAATTGTTTAAAGCTATCCTGTCAATTAAAAGGACATAAACGTAATACAAACACTGTCTATATTTAGTTATTTATTTGAGTTTTGGTGACGGATAAGTCCACTGAAACAAGTACAGTCCCTTTTTCAGGGTCGACCCAGGGGTGAAACAATTCTTACAGAGAACAACTAAATATAGGTCAAGAACAAAAAACAGCTAGATATACATTCAGAGTCACAGTATAATTCACATACTGCAATAGTAGGCAAATATGCTATATAAACATTATGTACAGAATAATGTAACAACCATGCAGGGAAGACTGTACAAAAGAAGTAGGCAGTAACTGTTTGCTACAAAGCATGGGCACATCAATATATGTATGTACATTATGTATGTACTATGTAGCAGTGACCTTAGAATTACCAGCTTTAAAACAAATAAGAGCTGCTCCCTTCTTCCCCCTTAGAAAAAATCAAAATGGGCCCTGTTAAAACAATGCAAGGAAAAGGAAGAGTTGTTTTTCTAACTAAGGTTACCTGGGCATTCAGTCAGGTAACATTATAAGAACCTTTGTCAGCCTTATGTGGTGCTTTAGAAGAATGCACAAGAAGATATAGTAACTTGCTTTTGTTAATAATTAAAGGTAAAATACTGACCTAAAACTCTGGACAGGAAAATGAAGCCAGTCTTACCTGAGAAGGGAGACTCAATGAAGTGCCAATCCAGGTGCTCTTTAGGCCAGCAGTGGCCCCTAGTGGTCCATTGTTATAGTGATGAAGCTGTCAATCAAAGGGAATGGAAATGTTTCCACTTTCCCCTACAAGTTAATACTTTTCTGGGCTAGTTTATTTAGTTCTGGTAACATGACTGAGTCAGCATTATCTTCAGTAAGCCCTTAGCCATGGTATAATTTAAAAAGAGGGCTTAATAATCAGGTTTATGGTTTTAGTGATGCTAAGATCATCTGATCACGGGGGGGGGGGCATATAAAAAGTCCTCCTGTGACACCAGAAGTCAGACAGGGAGCCAGTAGGCAGCTGACGGAGGTAGGAGTAAGACCTCGTGGTGTGGTGTGGTGTGGTGTGGTGTGGTGTGGTGTGGTGTGGTGTGGTGTGGTGTGGTGTGGTGTGGTGTGGTGTGGTGTGGTGTGGTGTGGTGTGGTGTGGTGTGGTGTGGTGTGGTGTGGTGTGGTGTGGTGTGGTGGCTCACACTAGCAATTACTGACTGGGCAGAGGACAAGCCTCGAGACCCTGCTGAGCCTAAGCAGTGGTTTATTTAAATTTATTTTTTATCTGAATGAATTATCTAACTCCATTTTATTGTGATTTCTGTAAAATATTCTTCCATTTTATGATGCAAATAAACTGATAAATACCTTTTTGGCATTTTTTTTATGCACTGATTTTGATTGTCTGCCTGTTATGTTATTCTGACTACCCACTTCCCCCACACCCATCCACAAGCAAGTTTCTTAGCTTTCCCCTCTGTCTCTCCCCCCCCCCCCACCACCACCACCATCACTTTCCCTCTGTAAAGAGTCAGAGTAACATGTCAGCAGTAGCCTGAAATGGCTTTTACCATCTGCATAACATTGCCCGGATCACACGGCATCTGGTGTAAGCTGATCTGGTGACAGCAGTCCACACCTTTGTCACCTTTGTCTAGGCTAGACTATTGCAACGCTCTGTACTTAAGGTTATCTAGAGGGTTGATGTGACACATGCAGCTGATCCAGAATGCTGCAGCCAGTTGACTACAAGAACTTCTCCGAATTATCATATCACGCTGGTCCTACCTGCCCAGTGCTGGCTCCTTGTTCAGTTGGGCATCAGCTTTAAGATATGCTTGCTGACATTTAAGGCCAGTCTGGATCCAGACCGCCTGACAGATCTCCTAGTTGCCTACCTCCTGACTTGCCTCCTGCACTCCTCCAATGCTGGCCTGCTTGTTGTCCCTAATTCTCATCTACAGCAGTCAGGGAATTACTGTGGAATATGTAACCTGGAAGCATCCACTCAGTCCTCACAGTGGAGGCCTTTAAAGCCTCTATAAAAACTTACTTATTTGCTTTAGCATTCCCAGATAGTTTTTAAATCAGATTTTAGTCAGAAATATCTGTATGCAAATGTTTAAAGTTTGTATATATTTTTTTATTTATTTTGTATTGTTCACATAGTGCCTTGAGCCTCAGGGATAGGGCACTTTATAAACTTAACCTTGCCTTGCCTCTGTGTCTCTCTCTCCTCCCTCTCTCTCTCTCTCTCTCTCTCTCTCTATTTCACTGTCTGTCTGTCTTGCTCTCTGTCTCTTCCCCCCTTGTCTCTCTCTCTCTCTCTCTCTCTCTCCCTCTCTTTCTCTGTCTGTCTGTCTTGCTCTCTGTCTCTTCCCCCCTTGTCTCTCTCTCTCTCTCTATTTCTCTGTCTGTCTGTCTTGTTCTCTGTCTCTTCCCCCCTTGTCTCTCTCTCTCTCTTTCTCTCTCTCTATCATATCTCACTTCAACACTCTGTGCATGACTAATGGCTGCTGCAATGGTGCATGGCTTGTTCAGCACTTTAGGATACAACATGTATGACAGGAACTGTATAAGCCCAAACTCCGTTATCTCTTCTTCATTAGTAGTCTGTAAAGAAAGGTGTGGAAAATCATTTACTTAACTCAGTTTTTAACTAAGTTGTCCAACTCTCTTACCTTCTTTAATAGTTGTTAAAGGAGTCATAAAAACATATTGATTAAACTTTGTTTTTAACTAAGTTACCAGTACTGTGTAGTATACTGTATATGTTTTTGATGCTTGCATTGTACTGTACTCTAATGTGTATAAATGTTATCTCTGCAAAGGTTGAACTATGCACTAAGCAAGCCAAGAAGGACACCTTAAAATAAAGTTTTTACTGTATGTATTATATTTGTTTAAATATTGATTTCTGATACATTATAGGCATTTTCAGCCTCTTATCAGTGAGTTTCTACATTATTTCTCACTATCAGATTTATTTATTTATTCAGTTTTGATAACCGGTAAGGCTACCACCTACTTGTTTTTTGACCAAATTGGATTCCGTTTTCTAGGTCCAGATTTGGTCCTCCTGTTTTCACCATTGCAAATTAATTTTTATGGTGGGTTAAGCAACATCTATGAGATCCTCCACTAACTCTCTTTCATTTTCTTCTCATCTGACTGTAAGCAAGTGCCTGATATTTCAGTGTGATTGCTTGCTTGCTTGCACTGCATGCTAATCAGGAAGTGACTTCAAGTGCAGGGCAGATAAAGGAGCCAAATGTGTCTCTGTCTGCCGAGTTGTCACCTCTAACTTTACACCAGCAAACTAGAAGGCTATTCCTGGGAAGGGTAAACAATGCCACCTTAATTAACACCTTTATTTTTCTGAAACCCTTAGACATTCAGACAGACATCACATTATGGTTGCCTCCTGTCCCAGTGTGGACTGTGTAATCTGTAGGCGTGTTTACACACAGGTTTTCAAAACGAAATGAGCGTTACCTGTGGTGCCGTTGTGCTCTGTTGTGTTTTTAGGATCCCTTTACACTCCGCGAGTTTTCCGGCAGCTTCCACCTCCATTTGTGTTTCGGTACCCCCACAGAGCTTGCTGCTCTATTGCTGTTTATGCACCACTTCAGAATGGCTGTTTTACACAGCCCGACGAAACAGAACACAATGGTGCAAACCACGAAAAGTAGAGATTGCGGTTTGGATGAACCTTCGCCTATGGAATGAAATAGATGCACTTTACACACAAGGGATGTAATGGACTACTGTTCCATAACAGTTATTCCGTTACATAAACCTGTGTGTGTAAAAGCACCTTGTGTTTCAGAAACTTTATCTGCTAATCCAGTTTTATTCAGAGGCAGTAGTTTTTCAGTCATTTTGAATGCTCACATACCTGTGAAACAGATTCTGTTAAATCATTCACTGTTTTACTTGCATATTCAGGTTACAAACACGTTCTGATGTCATGCAGACCTTTGTTTGTATACCAGTCAGTCTGAGAGGTGTAAAGTAGGGCCATTGAGACCATTTGCAGCAAATCAACCTAATCCTTTCCAGGCTGCATTGTGAGTATGGTCTTTGACTGCTGTGATAGGGAATACTTTCATACCTTTAAATGCTCACAAGTTTTTCTTTTAGGGTCTGTCCTATATTCTAATATGTGTTACCCCTTTTGTTGTTAAGTCACTAATCTAATATTTTATTCCATTTCTAGCAATACTACACCCCTCTCTTCTCAGTAGTTGTTGCTGTCAATTTTTATACTACCTGGATATTCAGGAAGAGCATTCCAGGCCTTTCAGGTGAACAGCACAGAATAGTGTGGCTAATGTCATGCTAAGCCACGTAAATGAGAAAAAGAAGAGAGAGAGAGAGAGAGAGAGAGCTGTAGTTGATGAGGTGAAAGGAACACAACCTAGATTTGATGGCACTACAAATTTAGGTAATTTATCAAACATTTCTCTGAGACACACTAAGCTGAAGCTCGTTTATAGGTGCAACCTGGGAGCACAAGGAAGTTAAGTAACTTGTTTAGGGTCACACAGTGTGCAAGTGTGGGCTGTGGGATTCAAATCCAGGTCTCCAGGTTTGCAGCTCAGTGCCTTAAACCACCGTGTTATACTGCCTCCATGCTACATATCACATATAATGCTACATATCACATATAATGCTATCTGCTATGTATGACTGACGTGGAAAACATAGGGGCCTGGATATTTAAACTGTGCCAGGCTGTGGTGCAAGCCTGGACGCAGCTGAACTTTGTTGCGAAGGGGTGTGGCCTGGGTGATATTCAACGGAGCTGCGCTATGGCGCAGCAGCTTTGAATATCACACCCCCACTGTGCACGGCACAGTGGCACTACACCAGCGCAAGTGGCCAGAGTGGAGCATGGAGATGCGCTAGAGCAAGTGCCATTGTGCCTTGCACAGCACCTGCGATATTCAAAAGGGGACATGCAAATGGGGCCATAATTTATGCAAGATGCACAGGGGGCCATTTGCATCTCATTATGGACCCATTTGCATGCCATTAGCATGCAGGTGCACTGATCCCTGACGACTTGCACCTGGCACCCTGCCAGGCAGCAGCCATCAGGGACTGATGCCCCCTGAAGCCCGATCGCAGGCATTCGTGTAAAAGAAACCCCCCCGTCCAATATCCTGGTGGTCCAGTGGACCACTATGTACCTGATCGTGGGCATTTGTGTAAGAATAAGCCCCCTACTATATCCCTGGTGGTCCAGTGGACCTCTATGTACTTGATCGTGGGCATGATATAGTACCCCCATGTCCAATATCCCTGGTGGTCCAGTGGACCCGATCGCATCTATCATGGGCATCTGCCAACACATAAAATACCCCTACTGTGGTGGTCTAGTGTACCCCCTCCCCACCCCACCCACTGGGCCCCACCGCTCTGCTCCCCGCCAGCCAGCAGGCGGCAGCACCCACCCTGACCCCCCACCACCCTCGACTCGACAGCTCGGTAGGGCTACATGCCATTGGTTCCAGCGTGAGCCAATGGGTGTGCAACCATCCGTACTACTCAGTCAGCAGATATGAATGAATCATTCACATATCTGAACTGAAATGGTAAACATGGAGCTACACAACCAAGCTCACGCTGTGAGCTCAATGGTAATGCAACCCTACCAAGCTGTCGAAGCTGACAATCTAAAATGGAATGAAGCACTCCACCATGAGGGAAGCCAGCTCAGTAGGCAAGTAAGAGGCTACTAGACCACCAGAAGCAAACAAGGGTATGTGTTACAGATACCCTATCAGCCGCCGATATCACTACTGAAGACAGGCGAGACTCTATACCGATGCCATGATGCACACATGAAGTCCACTAGAACTCGAGATAAGGAGGACTTCGACAGGATGCCTGCGATGGGAGACATCAGGGGATACCGCCAGGTACGGCAGGACCTCGGGACACCACACAGGTGGCAGCTGCCATGTTATGCCCTGCAATGTGGCAGCTCACCTGTGGGTGGCCATCACTTGTTCCTTTTTTTTTTGGCTTAACTTTGTGCAGATGCAGGTAGGGGTTGCGCATGCATGACTCTGCACATTCCCGGGCTGAATATCGGGCTGTGCAAGTTATGTATGGGCACGCCCTCCCACCTGTGCCTGCATACATTACTGATGCGCACTGGCGCATCGGGATTTGTGTGGAGCACTTTTCCCTTTTGAATATCACTCTGGGGCGCATCAGTGGGTTGTGCTGGCGCAACACTGTTGCACCATGCACAACCCTTTTGAATATCTGGGCTAGGGTATTTAACAGCACAGAATAGTTCCTACCACTTTTAAAAACTTCTCTGACATTATAAATAACTTTAGAGTAGGAGCAATGGGAGGGACAGTAGCACATCTTAAAATGGCAGATGATATTTGTAATTACATCTCTTCCACCTTTACTGGTATAGTTTATTTATTCATTAAACGCATTTTACCAGAAAAGGCCACCTGATCCAAAATAGACAGTTGTCAGGGGCGTCCTTGTAGTCGCTCAGTGTGTGAGCTAAGCTGTGTACACAGGATGCAAAGTCCCCTGAACCCCCTCTCTAACCCCACCTAATGTTAACACACACGACATTTAAAATATTTAAAGTTAAATCAGACAAAAAGTAATAATCATGATGTAATTTAAATAAGTTGTACACAATGCAATATCGGCAGCAATTCTGACTAAATCAAGTGAATCGGAGTCCAAGCAATGCCCTCATCAGTCATAAAAGGGGCAGGGTTGGGGTGGCATTTGGGGGTGTGGTTTAGTATTCGGTTTTCATCTCATCCAAAGGTGGCAGCCCTAATAACCAGGTAAGCCCACTGAGCCCCGAAGGTCCCTTTTTCAGAGGCGACCCAGAATTAGTTACACAAAATAAGAACAGGATGACCAGGAATTAGTTACACAAAATAAGAACAGATGTAGGAGAACCCCAGTAATAATGATGAATCTCAAATGTCATTGTTTGTACCAGTCGAAATGTTCCTGTACAAATTCTTGATGTACTGTCATTTTTTCATATTTTATACTTTTCAGGTCCCCCTTGAAAATGGACATTTGATGCTCTTGGGGTTTCACTTAGTCAACAAATTTTAAATATAAATAGTGCATTTTTGTTACGGCTGCCTCTCACACCAAAATTGAAAGTAAAATGCTGTGGATTGTTAGTGTCACCAGAGCAGATACAGCTGGACTGGTAACTGGAAAAAAAAAAGTATAAAACTAAAAATACACCCAAAGTGTACATGGCTGTAATGGTATCTCAGGGTTCTGGTGACCAATAGAAGCCACTTGTGCTTCACACTAATGGTTTATAAATGTCGCCAGAGCATCTCGGTCCCATTATAGCTTTATTATGTACACATGGGTGTTCTTTATTCCTTCTACTATTTTTATTCCAAGCCTGCTGGGTGGTGCTCAGCTGCTGGAATGTTGTAATAGCAATGCCCTGAGATGGACACTGTGTTGACTTGATCGGAATTGATATTAACCAGCTGGAAGGGCAGCTAGGGAAGCTAAACAAAGAAGGGAGTATCCATTTTGCTGCTTGAGAAAAAAATAATGTATATCATTTTTTTAAGTGCTTAAATTCTCACTATACTGGAGTGTCTTGCAAGTATGTGAAACTTGACTATGACTGAAATTTTTCACAGTATAAAAAAGGTAAGGTCAGATGTTCCCTTTCTTCATTGCACAGCTGCTTTCAAGTCAGAATGTTGTCTGCTAAGTATGGCACCAATTAACCTCTGCAGATTATCAGCCATCTCACGTAGGAGCTTAAATGCCACATGTTTAGAGTCCAGCTCCCTGCCTGAATATGTCAGACATGCACTTGAGTCTTCCATCTTAATGTCATATCTAACTCCTCTGCAGAGCCTTCCAACTGTTAATGAATTCTTTCATAACCACAAATTGATTCAAGAGGTGAAAAAGTGCTTTAATCCCTACCCTGTGTTCTGTGACCTAATGCACACCTGGGCCAAACCACAAGAAGCAAAGTAGCCCATGGGTATCTCTTTATGAAAACAACAGGAATCTCCAAATCAAAATTCCTGTAGGTCAAGTCCTCTAGCAATATTTTTAAATCCCTGAAGTAACGTCAGCAGGGAACAGATGGAGGTCTGAGGCCCTGTAAGGATTGAGACTGCCAGCAGCTGCAACTTGGCACTGTTGGAGTAGGAACCTCTCAGTTAAGACAATCTCTGTGGCGGAAGATTGTCACTGCTGATGGTGCCACCCACAGAACCATGGCTACCATCAAGCACAAGTATGGGACCTGTGGGTGGTCATTAAATGGAAGCTGATGAAGATCCACCTATCCCATAGCTCTACCATTGGTAGATGCCACAGAGCTTACCCTCATTGAGAACATGGTGGACACCTTCTCCCAGGCTGCCCAGGATGGAAAGAATAACAGCCTTGAAACCATGCCAGGCAAGTAAATGCCACAATAATAATTACTTGGAAGGCATATCAATAATGCTATGCCCTCCACCCCTAGAACCCAATCCAGAGCAATCTGAAGGGAAGGAGACACCAGCACTGTATCTTGATGTCTTGCTGACCCAATCTGTCGTCACCCCATAATCAGCAACCCCAGGTAGGCACCCCAAGGTGTTTAACTCATAAACTGACTAGGCATTCAAGTGGTAGCATTATTTCTTACAGCCTTGTATCTCTGACCAAAATTCTGCTCCAAGGGGCAATACCCACAGAGCCTCTCTCAAAGGAACCATGCAGCTCACAAGTGGCTCTTGGTCCCTAAGGCTCAGTCAGAAGGACCATGGCTAAATGCCCTCATTCCTCCACAACCTCCATTCCCCCACCCCATTACTCACAAGCCTTTTGTTCCAATGCAGGTCTATCCCAGACTAAGAGCAGGACCAGATCCCAAAACTCTTCCCCAGCCAAGGGCTAATTTAGACAGTAGTCTTATGAACACTTGAGAAAGTATTGGTTGGGACATGAAATGTCATTGGGTTGTGCAGTGAGTTTTTGGTCACTGTAAGCTACTGTGTGAAAAGAAAACAAAACAAAAAAGGCACACTCAGATTTCAATTGTGGGTGAAAACTTTTGTTTCAGACATTACCTGACAAAGTGCTAGTGCCGCTGACCACAAAAGAACAATACCCTAGTGTTACACTTCACTGAAACATAGAAACGTAGAATTTGTTGGCAGATAATGACTGCTTGGTCCACCTTAGTCTGCCCCTTTTCACTCTCTATTCTCAATCAATTAAATCTTTATTTATCCAGGTGGGCACCATTGAGCAAAGCTCATTTGCAAGATGGACCTAGTTGAACAAAAATGATAGTACAGTAACAAGGAAGACATAGCACCATATCATCACCACCACAGACCCCACCTGATCTCCACCTCCGCCTCCAGCTTTGATACCAGTTTTCCTTTATACCTATCCCATGCACACTTGAAGCCCACCACTGTTTTTGACCCCACCACCTCTGCTGGAAGACTTCTCCAGGCACCCACCACCCTCCCAGTGAAGAAATATTTCCTCATGGGCAGACTGGATGTTCCTTGCAATGGGCAGACTGGATGGGCCTTGCAGTCCTTTTCTGCCATCACCTTCTATGTTTCTGTTTCTCACATCCCTCCTGAACTTCCCCCTCCAGCTTCATTGCATGCCTTCTAGTTCTTGTACTCCTTCTTTCCTGAAAAATGCTCCCTTCCTGCACCTTATTCACCCCCATGAGGTATTTAAAGGTCTGCTCCCTCTCCCTCCTTTTTTCCAGGGTGTACATGTTTAGATCCCTCAGTCTCTCCTTGTAGGACATTTGGTGCAACCTCTGCACCATTTTTGTTGCCCTTTTTGGATGGCCTCTACCCTGTCTAGGTCCTTTCTGAGGTATGGTCTCCAGAATTGGAGACAGTACTCCAGGTGTGGTCTCACCAATGACCGATATAGTGGCAACACCTCCTCCTTCCTTCTTCTGGTGATATACCTCCCTATGTACCCAAGTATCCCACTGGCTTTCCCTACTGCTTTGTCACACTGTGTGTGCCTGAATTATTAACCTGTTTGCATGTTTTCACATACCTAAGTGAGTGCTTCATCGACTGTATTTTATGCAGCAATTGTGAGTGCCCGACCTTGTTTGTTTAATTTACTTAGGCAGTATTCTGCCATGTTCTGAAATACAATCAAGATCTGAGGGGACAATTTTGAATATAACAATTCCTGAACATTTTCAAACATGGTCAAGCTCTGCTTAAAAGGTGACATCATCACAACCCCTTGGGATAGAAAGACCATCTTGGTGTCATTGTAATGCTGCAACATTGAGATTTACAGTAGTACATAACTTGACTTTCCAGTTGCAGTCTTTTTGGGCAATATGAATTATGTTCTTTGTGGACTGTTAAACCTGATGGCTAGAGGTGCAAAAGCAGATCAACAGTTTGGTGCTCTTCTGTTTGGGTTTGGAGGTTGGACTCTTTATGTCCAAAATCGGTGAAAAATCTGGGCACATAACACACCTCAGTGAAAACATATGGCATTCAAAGTTCAGTTACAAATGTTTATTAGACTAAAAAAGTCAGACTTATGGAATGGAGAGTCTGGCTTTTTTTGTCTGATAAACATTTGCAACTGAACTTTGTGAACAGTGTACATTTTCATTGAGGCGTGATATGTGCCTGGACTTTTCATTGATTTTGTATGTATTTGTTGCCTATGAGCACTACATACCAAGTGCAATTCTTTTCGCCTTGTCACTGTTTATGTTTCAGACTTTCAGGCCCAAGCAACCCTAATCATGATCTACTCTTGCGCTAGTGCCCATGTGCTAAATACAGTGCCTTTATTCCATGTATGTGTCAAAGTATTTGAGAACCCTACAGAAGTTGCATCCTTGAATCCAAGCTGAACATTCCACGTTTGGACTTTTTCTGACTTCTTGTTTCAGCATGGGCAGAACCCTATTCCCGTCTGAATTTATTTATTCCATGATGCAAAAAAACTATGGGGTGCTATTTGTAATGTTAATATTATGTCCTCAAAACAACATTGTGTGCATGCAATTAAATTATCCTGTCTTAATTTTGTTCACAGAAGTTTTCAGATTTCTACAAAAAATGAATAAGCTACCTGTTTTTGTCTACCATGCCATGTGGTACCAAACCAAGGCTGAACAAGGCTCACAAGGAAATTTTTACATCTCAGCTTTAGGAGGCACAAGGTTGGATCAGGTTGACAGCATCAAATGGTGGGGAGTTCTTCTTGACCCCAATTTATCTTTTGATGAGCATTTAAATTACGTTAAAAAATATACTTTAAAAAATGATGCTTTATTCAGATATTATGAGCCTCTGATACTGTTTGTAAAGCACTGAAAACTGTATGATTTGGACACAATTCTATATGTATTCCTCATATTTCCTGTAAGTCTTTCCCTCGTTTTTACAGCTGCAGTAGGCGGAGGCTGCAGATGTTTTGCATATACAAAAGGAGTGATGTCAAGTTTTCTGACCGTGGAACTGACTAAAGGTGTAAATAGTCTCCTGTGCCTTACCCTCCTCCAAGAAATGTCTTCCACCATCAGATAAATACACTTTCATGTTAGTCAATGGTTGCAGTGCACTATTTTCTTTCTTAAGTGGGAGGTACAAGAACTGGAACCTGAGTAGTGGGAGGCAGCATTCGTTTTTTTTGTGGGGGGATACGTTCCGCTCCCACCTCCACCCAAGAAGCTCCTAAAGATCCACCCTACCTTTTTTTTCATTCATGTGGGAGGAGCATGAAGTGGCTCTATCATGCTGGAACAATTGACTATCACAGCTGCCTGGGGTATCAGAGCTTAAGCTTCAGAAGTAAAGAAAAAGCCTGAAACTGCATCCTTATACAGCACTTGTTTAAACAGCCTTGGCTCAGTTTACATTCCTCTCCTGGTCACACATTTTCACAAATACATTCCAAGAGATGGAAAGTCCTTCCTGTCCTCCAAACCTGCCCCCACCACCTTAGTCTATATTTTGCATCAACTGATGCAGGTCAGTACAGCATGAGGCTGCAGTGTATATTTCTACTGGGCTTGCAGTTTTAAAGGAGTAGTCCACTCAGATTTTGCAAAAACATAGGTTATGCAGAGTGTTTTGATTTGTATGTTAAGTCCTAGTGTGTCCTTTCCTCTGTCTGCTATTAGGAGTTTTTTTCCTAAATTAGCCTTTTAGCACATACCTGAGAGCTAACTAACTGGGGTTTCTGTAAGAAAACTGCTATTAAATTAAGCTCTAATTCACTATTGTTGTTGTCTATGTGTGCCAAATGTAGCTTGCAGGAGTGTTTTAATTTTAAAACTTTTAATTTCATCAAACTATACACAACCATAAAAGCACAGAAATTGCCCAGATCATTAGTGCTATAATTAGTTAAGACTCTATCTGTTTTCTCACAGAAAACCCACTCAGTTAGATTTCAAGTATTTGCTAAACTATAAATGTAGGTACCAGCATTCTATTGGGTAGAACTAGCATTTAGTGCTGATTTTGCTCTGTGACATGATTTTCATTTTTTTTACAAATGAAGTATATTATATGAAGCTGCAGCCTAGAAACTGCAAAATACTTTAAAGTTACTTTTTCTCCTGTGTGTGTGGTATAACGTGAAAACAACAGGATGACAGTGACTATTTCAGCTACACATTTGATCCCATTTTACAATGGTTCATTGCACTATACATTTAGTGTATCCCACTTTTCAAATAATAAAATAAATATTCACCAAATTAAATAACTCACACATACATATTTTTATGCTTTATTAAAAAGATACTTCACATTTGTAACAAAAAAAATTGAAAATCATGTCACAGAGCAAAATCAGCTCTAACTGCCAGTTCTACCTATTAGACTAGAGGAGGCAGTATAGTGCGGTGGTCTAAGGCTCTGAGCTGAAAACCTGGTGTCCTGGGTTTGAATCCCACAGCCTCCACATGCGCACTCTGTGTCCCTGAGCAAATCACTTAACTTCCTTGTGCTCCCAGGTCACACCTGTAAACAAGCTTTAGTGTGTCTCTCCTGGTAAAAAAAAAAGAAAGCTGGTACCTACATTTACAATTTAGCAAATACTTTGGAGCTAACTGAGTGAGTTTTCTGTAGGAAAACTGCTATAGTTTTTACTAATTATAGCAGTGATGATCTGGGGCAATTTCTGTGCTTTTTATTGTTGTGCATAGTTTGATGAAATTTAATTTTAAAATGAAAACACATATTACTGCTAGCTAGACATGGCACCGTACTGGGTCATAATGTCATATGCTTAATAGCGTACAACATTATAGCTAACCCATAATAGCGCTGCCTAGGACAGTGAATGGTACAATACTGCGTATACTGATGTACGTGGTATTGCACCATTCACACACTCCCAGGCAGAGGATAAGACCTCTGCTGGGAGGGAGTTCTGCCAAGCAGCTGCCGTGACTCACTGGACAGAGCCACAGCAGCAAAACCCAGGCACTATGTCTGGGACTGGGTTTGATTCCCGGTCCCAGAAATTTTATTTTTTTACAGACTTTGTGCGCTCCCCAAGTTGGACCCCCCTCACAGTTAAGAATCTTTAGTAGGGGGTGTCCAGGGTACAGCCCCCCACAATGGAGGGTGTGGGGGCTTAGCCCCCGCAGAAAAAAGGGTTATGCAGCATGGCATAAATCGCACTGTATTGGCAGCACGATTTAGCCATGCGGCATAATGTCTTGTGACATTATGACCCTGTGCCACATGACACATCCAGAAAACACCAATGGTGAAATTAGAGCTATTTAGAAGCTGTTTTCTTACAGAAACCCCAGTTAGGTAGCTCTCAGGCATCTGCTAAATTGTAACTGTTGCCATTTGTGCTCACTGGATAAGAACAGTTACAAAGCTCTGCTGTTGTGAACTGAATTTAAAAAGCACTGCATATTATGGAGTTTTAGTATTTGGTCTGCCACTAGGACCACTTACCTCCTGGTATTCTGCTTTCCCATCTGGTGCTTCTGCTGCAGGAGTCACTAGGTACCAAATGAACTGAGTCGGACGCATAAAATGATGAACAAGATAAGGATTATTTAGGAGCCTAGGAAGGCACATCTCATCAGCACAGGGAACGTCCTAAACTGACCATAGGACAAAGGAATTTACCCTTCCCTAGCCCCAGCTGGACACTAATTAGCATAGCATGTGACCATAGCTGGCTGCTCATTACTGTTCCTAGTTAAAGGGGCAGCAGCTAACCTTTAGCCCCATGCTCAACTCTGTACTCCACATCACCCCGGGTATTGTAAATGTGAGTACCACTTGAACAAGTAAAGACATCGTTATGCATGAACAGCAATAGAAAGTAGCAAACCCATAGTAACTCTAAAATAACATTTAACAGTATTGTGGAGACATTACTAGAAGTCAATTGATTAGTTGATTGATTGAAAATGCTAAAATTTAGAAGAGAAAAAAATTAAGATCATACAGGAATTGAGAAGCAAATTGCAGATTAAGACAAAGAATTAACAGAATCACTGCAGTGAGTCCAAATAATAAGTTCACTGGATTCTGTGACTTTTACGGTCAGTTGGGATTGCTGAGTGGGTGGCTTGAACTAGTTCTTGACAGGATGTGGTCAAGTCAGAAAAGGGGACCTATGAGTTCTGAGCACTGTTATACCCACACCATTTAACACGGTATGACCAAGATTCATTGATGTACTTGTTGCACAGAATCTTCTCAATCTGATACACTGTTTGGGGTATAGGAGAGTCCTGAGAAGACACAAGGGGCTGAGAAGTTCTAGAAAGTCCACCTGGTTGGGTAGGAAGAACGGGATCTGGCTGATAAGTGCCGTACCGTGAGGTGCTGGTGGAACTGTTGTCAAGTTGTCAGCAGGAAGTTCAGTTTCTGAAAGGACTGCAGGTTCCAAGGAAGCTTCATTACTTGGGGGACTGGGATCATCAGCGAGGGAATCATGCAAGTACCCATGCTTCAATTTGTTAATGTGAATTTTATTGTGTACCAGCTTCCCATCTGACTTTCAGCACAAGTGAACATGAACTGGGGGAAGTTTTTGCATAATGTAAAATGGCCCAGTCCAGGGGTGAAGCAGTTTTCTGGTGGTGCCTGGAACAAGGACAGGTCAATACAAATATACGATGTCCCCCACAGAAAATGAAGTATCATGACACTGGGCTGCAGGCATTCTTTGCATTGCCATTTTTCTCTGTCCCAGGGTATCAATAGCAACCCATCTCACAAGTTCAAACTGTTCCAACATTGGGATGATGAAGGAGGAAGCTAACTTTGGGACATCTAGCAATGAGAGATCTTTGTCCAGAGGTATTCTTGGGTGCCGTCCATGGACTAGGAAAAATTGGGTGTACTCTGTGCTGTCGACACAAGGGCTGGAGTTTAATGCAAACAGAATGAAAGGAACAAAACAATCCCAAGTGCCGTGAGTCTCATCCAAGTACTTGGATAGTGTGTTAAGAATGGTCGACATTATTCTCTCACTTTGTCCATTACACTGTGGATGATAACTGGTTGTATGAGTCTTTTTGATGTCGAGAAGTTTGTAGGTTTCTCACACAATAGATGAGAGGTAGATAGTGCCTCTGTCTGAATGCAGGTACGCTGGGGTACCGTGACGGCAAATGATTGTATTGAGGAAGGCACTTGCCACTGTAGCAGCTTTAATGTCTTTTAATGGGATCAGTTCCAAGTATTTAGTTAGGTAGTCCACAAAGACAAGAATGTACTTGTTGCCAGAGTCAGGGCAGGTAGGCAGGGGCCCAAGAATATCTGTGCTGACTCTTTGGAAGGGTTCTGTGGCTACAGGCATTGGAATGATGTGTGCCTTGGTTGGTTTGGTGGGAGGCTTTCTTTGGGAACAGGGCTGGCAGGATTTTACAAAATGGACAATGTCCTTGTTCATGTGAGGCCAGAAGAAGTGGAGCCTTATCTTTTCAAGAGTTCTGTGAATACCCATATGACCTCCACAAAGTGGAGAGGCATGAGTGGATTGAAGAACTTCAGAGACTAGAGAGGCTGGCAAAACTAACTGTACATGAATTCTGTCTGTGCGATGGTCCTAGCCCTCCTTGGTTCAAATGTGAAATAGCACTCCGTCATTGAGAAAATACTGTGACACAAAGAATTTTACATTCTGGCGGTGTTTCTTTTGTTGCTGTAAAGTTCCAGACTCAAGAAAAGTGATGATGTCTGTAAACTGAGGATCAGTTCTTTGTTGAAGTTTAATCATGGCCAGGAAGATATCAGTGCTGGAGGTTGTAAGAAGCACTTCAGCTGCTTGCAATAGTTGAGGATTCATACTTTTTTCTGCAGAAGCATTTGGGAGCAGCAAAGTGACTTTATGTGCTATAGGAGTGTCCACAGGGAGCTCACCTGTGGAGCAGAAGGGGAGAGCATCTAGGCAGGCTTCTTCATCAGGAGAGGTTGCCACAGAGGGATACCGTCTCGGGCTTACAGCATCGGCATTGGAGTGAACTCGACCTGGTCGGTATTGGATTTCAAAATTGTAGCCTTGCAGTATGGCAATCCATCGGGCAAACTTTCCAACTGATTCCTTCATTTCGAATAACCATCTGAGGGCTGAGTGATCCACGATGGCTGTGAAGGAGGAGTAGCGAAGGTAGCAGTCAAACTTCTTTACAGCAAAGACCACTGCTAGGCATTCTTTTTCTGTGATGCCATAGCTTTGCTCACTGAAGAAAGAGAATGCCCTACATAGGAAACAACTCATTCTGTTCCATCTTGTATTTGACACAGCACAGCGCCCACTGCAAAGGAGCTAGCATCTGTGTAAAGCCTGGATGGCCGGTCGAAGCAGGGATAGGCCAATACTGAGAAAGAAATAAGTTTGTCTTTCAAGGTTTCAAAGGCCTCTTTGCAATCAGAAGTCCATATGTAGTCGCATCCCCTTTTTGTGAGAGCATACAAGGGAGCTGTAATGTTAGCATAGTTGCAAATATATTTTCTGTAGTAGCCAGATACACCTAGGAAAGCTCTAAGGTCTTTGAGGTTTGTGGGTTGTGGATAGTCTTTTACTGCAGAAAGCTTATCTGGCTCTGGCGAGATGCCGTGTGAACTGATCACATGTTCCAGGTAATGGATTTGATGTTGAGTGAAGCAACATTTCTCTGGACAGAGTTTGAGGTTGGCTTGCCTGAGACGTTCGAACACCTCTTTGAGATGCTGGAGGTGTTCTTGGAAAGTTCTGCTGAAGACAATAACATCATCATGATACACTAGGCAAGATTTCCAAGACAATCTATGCAACACAACCTCCATGACGTGTTGAAAGGTGGCTGGGCTTTTCCGAAGTCCCATAGGCAGACATTTGAACTGGAAAAGCCCCATGTGGCAACACCAGGCTGTGTACGGACGTGAAGCTGAATCAATAGTAAATTGGTAGAATCCACTCTGGAGATCTAGAGTGGTGAAGTAGGCTGGGCTGTCTGCACCAAGGCTCTCTAAGGCATCCTCTGCAGTGGGTAAGGGATGGACATCCTCTACCGTGAGGGCATTGAGCTTTCTGTAGTCCACCACAAACCGATACCTTTTGTCCTTCTTGACTACCAGCAAGCAAAGTGCACCCCAGGGACTGGTGGATTCCTCAATAATGTCCTGTTCGAGCATGTCCGTGATTAAGTTCTCTAGGATTTGCTTTTGTTTGTGTCCCACTTTGTAGGCTTGCTGACGAATTGGCTTTTGGTTGGGCTGCACCTCAGTAGTGTGCTGCAGGGTACCGCAGCATCCAAGCTTATTATCAGGGCTGACAAAGACATCTGAGTAGGTTTCCAGGAACTCCAGAAGTTGCTGTTTCTCTGTGGGACAGGCTGGGAGCTTTGAGGCAGAGACACACTGGCTGAAGGGCATGTGCATTTCTTGTGAAGTGGGGGTGGTTGCGATGGTGCTGACAGGACAACTGTGAATGGAACCAGGCTGAGGTTTGGGTAGAAGCTGAAGCTGATCCCCTGAAGACAGACAAACAAACTTCCCGATACTGGCACCCTTGGAGATGACCACTGGTTCATCAGTGAAGTTGCAGCAGTTTTGGAATACTGAATCGCTGTGCACAGTGGATAGGGTGTTCCCTGGAAGGAGACTTAAGGAGTGCAAAGCTGGAGATCCCATGACAATGCCAACAACACCTTGAGGAAGGGGGCTCACCTCGAATCTTTGCAATCAAAACCATCTCTGACTTAGAAGGTACAGTGACTGAATCTACAGCTGCGAGTTGCCTCTGGGGATCTAGTGACAGGTTGTTTGAGGAAAAGTCCAGTATGGCTTTGTGTGCCTTGAGAAAGTCCAGGTCAAGGATCACATCTGTTTGAAGTTCAGGCACTAAGTAGAATTTAACCGTAGCTTGCTGTGAGCCGAAGTGAGGCTTGAGATGGACCATGCCAGTGATAGGTACTGTAGCAGTGCTTGCAGTGATGATGTATTTTAGGTTGGCCAGAGCAACAGTAGGTACATGGTGAATAGCTGGATTGTCTAAGATACTGCTGTGGAACACAGAGATTTCTGCTCCAGAGTCGACCAAAGCATGCGTGGACCAATTGCCAATCGTGACAGGGATATAGTTTGCAAGGAGGGATGATCTGATGACAGGAACTTTGGCTCCTTTAGGTGAGATTGTGCCTGACTTAGCAGCTAGAGGGTGCTGTTTGTTAGTGTTATGTGAGTCAGTGGGGCAGTCAGTTGCTTCATTTTCCTGCCCAACAAGAGCCCCTAGTTCGTTGGGTGGCACTCGTTTCCCTGGTCCTTTGAATAGTTGCTAGCATATTGCTGTTTGTGCTGCAGCAGATGCCTGTGGCTGTCTTGAGTCCTATGAAAGTTTTGCAGTTTGCGGCAGACTGCAGCAGTGTGACCCCTGAACCCGCACCACTGACAGGTCACTGGCTCCCGTGAAGATGGAGGTGGCTCAGGTCGCTGTGGAGGTGGCTGTAGGGCATTAACAGGAGTTGCAGTGGGAGCTGCAGTGGGGAAATGTATGCTGTTGACAGTTGAAATTAGCTGGTCAATCATTTTTTGTTGCTGTTGGATGCAAGTAGCAAGTGCAGCCAATTGTGAGGACTGTGGGTCCTGAACAGTGGTAGGCTGAAGCATGGAAATAGACTCTTGTGCTAACCGAGCCACTTGGATCATGTCTAGCCAGGTGGTTGTTTTTTGTTGAATAACAGGTACGAAATTATGGAGGCAGACCCCAGACAAATGCTGTAATCTGGTCTTTTTCTGATTTTTGTAGACATTTGCACCATGATTCAGTGTCAGTATAAATGCTTCCAATGATTCGGGGGGTTACATACTGCGCTCCCATAGTTGCTGTTCTAACAACCAGGGTGGATGAGCTTGTAAGAAATAATCCTTGAAGGTGGAATACAGGGTGACATTGTTCCCTCTCGTCTGGTCTGGAAGGGCATTGAACCATGATATGGCCGTCCCTCTCAGGAGCAAGCACATAGCATTGGAAATTCACAAGGGATCCATCCAACCATTGAAGGAGATCCAAGCCTGAAATTGCTCGAGCCAGACAACAGCATCTTCATGAGGTAGTGCTGAGAATGGTACTGGCTGCAAGCTGGAGTGAACCATTGAGTGTGTGGAAATAGCTTTAAGGTATGTGAGGTCATCCTGGATGGCCTGTATAGTGGGCGTCCCTTGGGATGGAATGGATGACAGGATGTCATGCAGCATAGTTTCAATCTTGAGACCCCATGCTCTTGAGGTAGGTGAAGGTGGAGCCCCAGAGCTCGCAGTGCTCTGGGCGTGGGTGTCCTCAGAAGACATGGTTGGAGAGGGGCTGTGCGACCCTGAACGAAGGTCATAGGGATGGGTAGGAGTGGTTGTCATGGAGAGAAGGAGATGCCTTGGAAGAAATGATTCATTGACAGAAGAACAAGTTTTGTTGTTTGGGTTTTGTTTTTTTGTAGACAAGTACAGTTATATGTAAGCAATTTTCATCAATGGACATCTCAATAAACAACTTCCACTCTAGTTTGGTGTTGTCTGTTATTAAAATAAACTTTTCTTTTGCAAGATGCAGCTATTTGTTGCAGTGTTCATTCATTTCAATGGGTGCCCCTCAAAACCATGGCCATCATTACTTCCCATGGAGTGAGGTCATTTTGAACAAGCTGATGCCTCTCACAAAGATGGCCACTGGACCTGTAACATAGGCTTCTTGACTAATTTGACATTCCTAATATGGCTGCCAACGAGGGGAAGAGTTGCTTTCTGTTTTGTAGTTGTAGGCAGCGGCTTATATTAGGGCAAATTAATGAATGCAAAATGGCCACTCTGCAGTCTGTTCAAAAGAAAAATGGCAGACTTTGGTTTGGCTGACTGACTCTCACCCAGGCTATCCAAAGTATTTGTGTTGAGAGATTTATTGCTGTCTTCAAGGTTTAGAAGCCTTGAATACTTTCTTGAGGCAGAACTGGCAAAACAAATGTCTGTGTATTGGAAGGCACCTTGACTTAAAATAACAGAAAGCCATATGTCTCTGGTTTAAGAGTTAGTGAACAAGCAATCCCCAGCCCATGGTGCTCAGGCTAGCAAGATTGTAAATTACGGTTTATTCAGTTTGCAGGCATGTAATATGCAGCACACTTTTTTCTCAGAGCCTACAATGTTAGAGAAGGACTGCAGGCTGCTAGTTAGCCGGACTAGTATGGAATTTGCATTTGCTGGAGCTGCAATCCAGAGACAGCAATAGGAAAAACACTTTAAAATTGTGTTGCTGCTTTGCTGGTTTTATAGTTTGGTGGCAGATCCCTGCAGCAGAGGGCAGTTGGGTATGGATTGTAGTGTATATTCTGTGCTTTTGCTGGCTGGGAGCTGAGTTTTAGATTTTGGTGTGCTTTCTAGACATAGAGTTTGCAGAAGTCTTCCAAGGTTTGTAGCATGCAGCTCCATGGGGATGGTGGAGTCATAAAAGAACGTTGTACCTTAGTTGCACAGACAGTGTCCGAATTTGGGCACATTTATATGTAAGGAGACTTATATATGCTGAGGCAGAATGCAGGAGGCTTACTTTAACAGAGAACAGTTCAGTTTTAATTTTCCTCTCTGTTGCCAAGTTTATTCTTTCTGAGCATGCATACAGTTCAGACCCACTTGGATGATGACTTTGGGGTACCCAACGATGCAGAGCAAGCTAGATGGGGGTCTGGGCAGAAGAGGAAGGACCGCATTCTCCACCATGTGTGGCGTTTTGGTATTTGGTCTGCCACTAGGACTGCTTACCTCCTGGTATTCTGCTTTCCCATCTGGTACTTCTGCTGCAGGAGTCACTAGGTACCAAATGAACTGAGTCAGATGCATAAAATGATGAACAAGATAAGGTTTATTTAGGAGCTTAGGAAGGCACATCTCATCAGCACAGGGAACATCCTAGACTGACCAGAGGACAAAGGAATTTGCCCTTCCCTAGCCCCAGCTGGACACTAATTAGCATAACATGTGACCATAGCTGGCTGCCCATTACTGTTCCTAGTTAAAGGGGTAGCAGCTAATCTTTAGCCCCATGCTCAACTCTGTACTCCACAATATGCTAAATCTATGGGCCTGGCTACATCACTGTCACATAAGACAGAGTGCATTGTATGAGGCAGAAGGCAATAAATCTATTTGTGATGGAGATCCCCAGGGGTCATAAAACTACCCTAAAGCTAGCAGCCTAATTTAGGAAAAACTCTGGGTGGACTACTCCTTTAATTGAGCCATCCCCAATCTGTATCCTTCTAAGAACCACTTTAAGTGGTGTTCATAAAAGTGTGGTTATTTTACTCTTATTTACAGCTTTACACCTTTATCAGTTTTTAATTGCAACTGTGTCTAAATGCTCCACCGTGTAGCCTCCAGTCTCCCACTATACCTGCATGCATTGCAGCACTGTTTCACTGCATGCAGGGAGGTCAGAGGCTACCAGGATATATGTAGATTGCAGTGTGGAGCACGGGTATAGGCTGCAATATGATTATTTACATAATATGTAACAGAACTTCACTAACTTGATTACGCAGCCGTAGTGGATCTGACCAGAATATGTTTATTACTGGATTAATTTGCATGAAAACGAGATTGCTGCCCTCTAGTCTTCATTTGCACTGGCTACTAATCTACACATGATATAAGAGTCATCTCCACAGCAACAGACTGTGATGTTTGTGATGTCAGGTGTGGATAAGCAGAATGACCAGATGGAGTGTACAGTGCAGAGATTAAGTTTTAATGCAAATGTCTTTAGTAATAAAGACATAAAGGTAGGAATTATAGAAACAATTTTAAATAACACTTGTTACATTTTCCAAAGGCATCAAGGCTCTTCAAACATTGCTTGAATGAAATAAAACAAAATGTCCCACAGTGCAACCTGCTGTATGCCAAAGCAGCAGTGCATGTAACAGTGGACATTTTGAACCATGCCATTTTTTTTTTGTACAGTATTTTAGAGTGCTCTTGTTTTCTTGACTTCCAAGAAACCCTTTTTTCGTAAATAAACTTTACTGATTTTAAAATAGTTTGACAGCATACATATTGTACATTATAACTGGACATTAATACAGGACAACCCCCCTGTAAATTATGAGGGTGCGCATGAACTGTCACATCGTAACAATATAGTTCTAGATATAATGAAACTACATAAGAAACATGGTTAAACAAGGATAATACCTTAACACTTCAAAATTATAATTCAAATTCCTTACTAGAAACTCACTCTAATAGGTAACATATAAATTAATAAGGTTCACTTAACACACTTTTAGCCAGTTCTGTACTATAAAATCTATTACGAATCCATGCAAAGTAATGTACTGCAGATCAAAGAAACAGACTATATATTTTGCACATGTAGAGTCAACTCAGGCTGTGCGGATATGTGCAATAAAAAGTTGTATCATGCTGTGAGCATGCAGAAGCAGAAACCTGTTAAACGGCAAATGTCTCCTCATTATACAGCTAAGTATCTCCCAGGCGTTAGCAGGTTAAAGCTGTAACTGATGGTTGTTTGTCTATCCTATCTCAAAGTGAAATAAGCCTTTTTTTTTCACTATTTTGAGTCTGATTTAGTACTTGTCATTTAACATCTAAAATAATAAAAGGAGCACTGCTCTTAAGATGACTATAACCAAAATGTCATTGTTATTCCTGTTTTGTTTTTGAGCATTCATTGCCCCATAAGGTTTGTGAGCAGGGACTATAGCATCCTAGTTCACCTTAATCACAAGAGAAGTGATGATAAATAGTGGGTGCCCAAAAACAGTTCAGAATAAGGAAAAAACACATGGGGTATAGCCACATTAAAACAGAGCACACATTTTAATTATGTCAAATGTCATAAAAAATGTTAAAGCAGACTCAATGTGGCAACAAAAAGGACTTTGAAGACAGGAGAACAAGGGCACACCAAAATAAAATATAGAGGATAATGTATGGGCAGCCATGCACAACAAGCCTGTGTTGGTATCAAGATGGTGTCATGACAACCACTCAACCTTGAGAGCAAAGCTAGAGATGTTTGTGGTTGTCATGGCCAACATCAAGATGTTGAAAGAAATATCCTGCCATGAAGGAACGTGTGGGGTCTGCAGGGGATGCTGAGTAAGCCAAACCTTTTTTCTCCATTTTCAGCCTTGGTTGTCTGTGTGACACAAGTACATAATAAAGTAGTTGTGTGTTGTGCCAACAGACTCCACCTCCATGTCTGCTGGTCCCACTGGTGATGCCTCCCAACTGCTGCCAGATTGCAGGCAAGTAGTTCAACTCAGGAACCCCCCCCCCACCTAAGGGAAGACAGCTGTGTTTGGGATACTCAGTCCTCCCTCTCCCAACCAGTCCTCACATGACCCTGGGCTGTTCCCAAACCTGGGTCACCAATGTGGCAGGCAATGAGGCAGATAGCACCTCAACCTGCCATGCCCTTCTGCCAGCTTACATTGTCTTTTATAGTGTATGGGCAATGGGCACTAATTAAGAGCTCAAATTCAGTTAAACAATGAAGCACTTTCCCAAACTGTCACTGAAATCTTGATCAGTGTGACTTCAATGGCTGCTAGTGTGCGACTTCAACGGTCATTAGTGTGCGACTTCAATGGATACTAGTATAACACAGGGTTTGAGGGTAGTGCACCATTTCAATGGGCATCATTTTAAAAACTAATAAATTACAATAATATCATAGAAACGTGGAATTTGGCAGCAGTCTGTTCATTTTACCCTACCTACGGTATCACCATAGACCCTACTTGATCTCCAGCTCTTTTGCCCTCTCCCCACTTCTTTTTACTAAGAACCCCTTATTCATATGCCATGCATTCTTGAACTCCATCACTGTTTTTGGCCTCACCACCTCAGCTCGTAGGCTGTTCCATGAATCCACCACCCTTTCTGTGAAGAACTTCCTCACAGCTCTCCTGAATCTACTACCCTCCAGCTTCATAGCACATCCCCTTGTTCTTGTGCATCTATCATTGTGAAAAATATTTCCTTCCTCTACCTTATTGATGCCCATGAGGTATTTAAAGAGCTAGTGTACTGCCTAAAAATAATATTCGATTTTAAAAGCAGCCAACCATTATCTTTTATATCTGAGATACTTTTTCTTTTCCCTTTGTTTAATTATTAGATTGTTTACCTGATTTTAAAAAGTGTGATGTGTGGAAGAGCACTCTGCCTGGCAGCTGACATATCTTACTCTACTGTCCCCCACTACATCACCAGCTTTATGACCTCACTGACTGTGATGTCACTACTCCTTAGGAAAAGCCATTCAGTGACTGCCAGGTCATTCACTTGTGATGTCACTGTCAGTGAGATCACAAAATTGATGATTCAGTGGGGGGAGATAGAGATAGATATTTCAGCTGCCAGGCTAAGAGCTGTTCCACACATCCAGCACAATATTATCACATTGATGACTTTCCAGTGAGCAAAAGGAAAATGAAAAATACTTCAAAATTAAAAAGTTACATCTGACTACATCTTTAAATTTGTGTTATTTTCTTATCTGCCTGTTTTGGCTCAACTAGCTCTTTAAAGGTTTCTTTCATATCCCCCTCTAACTTCTCTCTTCCAGGCAGGGCTTCAGTTAATTTTTTTTTGAAAGTCATATACTTCCATGGGTTGAAATTTGGAAGTCATTTCAGTTTTACTGCAGTCAAAATACTTTCGGCTGTCAGCTTTTGGAAGTCAAAATAGTTCCAGTCAACAAATTTTAGAAGTCAAAATATTCCAAGTCCTATCATTTTTAAAGTCATAGGCCTTCTGAATACCTCACTGTAACCTCATCCACGGCACATCTACAGAAATATATTTCTGAATGAGTCTAAGAAAGGAAAATGTGCACAGTAAATCAGTTTCTTACAGTACTTGTTTATTTATTTTTTTAACTCTGTTTATGCCTCCTCGTTCTCTGGTCCTAGACCTCTTTCCAGCATAGAAGCTAGGTTCTGGCTTTTTCCCGCTCTGCCGAGGTCCTCCAACCAGATCTCCATCCCAGGAGTGCTCTCTACCCCTCACTCAGACCTGACCAATCCCCCAGCTCTGAGTCCCCCGAGGTGGGACCACCACTCCTTTGGCACTCTATCTACAATCTAGTAGGTGGCTGGGGGGGGTGAGAGCCGGAGGCTGGTTGAAGGGTCCGGCATTGAGTACAGGTGCTGTGCCATGGGTCCTGCCTTCACCTGTCTGGGTGCCGGGAATTTTCTTCTTTTTCTCCCCCTGAGGTGTGGGTATGCAGTGGATCCCAGAGTATGGCGGGCATGCTCCCGCGCCCACACTCAGAGCGTCTTGCTGCATCTCTCCCCACCTATGTGTCTCCTTGCTGCAGAGCCCCCAGTCTCCACTGGGAGCTGCTAAACCCTCGGCGCCCACAACCCACGCTCTCCAGGAGAGAAGCGCAGTCTTCTGGACATTCAATCCTCACCTGCCCTGACTGACTCCCAATGACTCATGTCCACTCCGGAACACGAGTCGCCAGCGTGGGGCGAGGTAAGGTGGATGCCTCAGCCCTCAGCGCTCAGCACCACCACGCTGGCCATAGTATGTGTTTATTTCATGAATTGTTCTTGCAGTTCCAAGTAACCTCCATTAATCTTGTGTTAAGTTGCTTGCAGTCAGATGCCTACTACTTTCAAAGTCTGGTGATCATACATTGTTACTAACACACAGATATCACTTTTCTATTAAAGCTGTTAGATGTTTTGATATCAGATCTCATTTGTTGTATTGTTATAGGTTGATGATGGCAAGCAAGATACAATGCATGAGTGCAATTATGCAGCCAAAACATCTAGTCAAACAAACTCAGTTTTGTTTTTGTTTGTTGCTCATGCTTAATTAACAGCATGTTGTGGCATATCACCACCCACTTAAATGGGAAATTCACCACAAAAGGACCTTTCACCACCAGTTTAAGGCACCAATATGGTCAGGTCCCCATGTCTGGCACCTTCACCACTGAATGCCATGGCCAGCTCCTGCGACATGCCTGCCCCCACCAACATGGTCAGCTCCCCACACATATGCCCAGTTCCTTCCACTGCCAACATGGCCAGTTCCCCACACACATACACCCAGCTTCTCCTACAATACCCACCATCCCCCACCAAGACACACACAGCCTGCTCCCCAAACTCACACATAGTCCAATCTATCCTCATTCTTCACAGCCAGCTCACCTAAACAGTCAGGTCCTTTGCACCACACACACACACACACACACACACATACTGTATCCCTCCATACCCTCTGTAATACAGTACAGTATGCGGAGCTGCCTAAGATCACATGGGCCCCCCTGGACACACCAGCCATCTTGCAGCCTTTCAACTGGTTGCCCCCCACCACACACACACAAAAATATATAAACCTACTTCCCAAAGTGCAGCCAAGTATGGCATGCTTTGTTAATATTTTGTAAGCCACAAATAAGCTTTCACCAGCAGTTTAAGGCACCAACATGGTCAGGTCCCCATGTCTGTCACCCTCATCCCCGAATGCCATGGCCATCTCCTGCGACATACCTGCCTCCACCAACATGGTCAGCTCCCCACACACACGTCTGGTCCCTTCCACTGCCAACATAGCCAGTCCCCCACACATACACCTGGCTTTTCATTTTCATTTTTCATTTTTATTTTTTATACTTGTAAAACCAGGTGAGCAATTCTGCCCGTTTTCACAGGTGAGAAATAATATCTAAAAAAAACAGGACAGACAACAGAACACTTAGGAGCAAAACCTCTATCCACAATAAAGTGCAAGTGCTTTTCAACACATGATAAAACAAGTACAATCATACTTTGGAAAAAAGCCACTGTTTTAAACTTTCTTTAAAACACTGTATAGAATTGCTTTCAACAATTTCAGTAGCTATCTTATTAAAAAAGATTGGCACTCTAAATAATAAAGATCTTTGCCCAAAAGTCTTCCTAAACAATGGTACTCTAAAACCGAATCCAAACTGGGATCTTGTAGACAAAGCATTTACTGCCCTTGGAAACAATGAAGAAACAGACAGGGGAAGAAGTCCTAATTTTACTTTACATAAGAAAGTACCTATTTTAAAAAGAATTCAATCATCCAAAGATAATGTGTAGGACTGCTCATATAGAGCAGAATGATGAGATCGAAAAAGCATATTTAGCCAAAATCTTAGGGCAGAATGATATATTCTTTGAAGACAATTTACAGCATTACTATAGGAGGAGGTATATATCAAGATACCATAATCTAACACAGAGAACAGAAAACTGTGAACTAAAAGTTTTCTTAATTCAAGGGTCAAACAAGGCCTCATCCGATATAAAGTACCCAGCCTTTGATGCAGAACTTTCCTAAGACTTTGAATGTGGGGTTCAAAAGTAAACTACTATCTAAGATTATTCCTAAATATTTAAAAACTGGGACAAGCTCAATTACATTACCCCCTTATCAATAATTGGGGAAGATTAAGGGTTACGAGAAAAAAAATTACCTTTGTTTTTTTAGAAGTAAGTACCAAATGATTTGTTAATAACCAGTCCTGCAGATGCCAAAAATCATTCTGAATACAGGAAAGAGCAGTCACAGGTGTGGGACTAGAACAAAAAATAAAGGCATCGTCCACATAAAGAGTCAACTCAGTTTGAGTACAGATACCTGGTGCTGAATTCATAAAAAATTAGAAAATAAGTGGCCCAGGATTGAACCCTGGGGTACACCACAAATTAAGGGAAGAATCTGAGAAGTGTTTGAACCAATAATTGTTCTGTGAGATCTATTACACAGGTAACTTTGATACCACCTATCCACCTCACCAGAAAAATGTAATCCACGAAGAACATGTGGGAGAAATTCAAATTCAACCGGGTCAAAGGCCTTGGTGAGATCCACAAATAGTACCGCACATGAGTGACCTCTATCTAATGCACTGTGTACACTGCTTGAGAACCCCACAAAGGCTGTTTCTGTACTAAAGCCTGGCTTGAAACCATGCTGGTTACTTGAAAGAATGGACTATTTCCCAAGAAAAGCAAGGGTTTGATTCATAACAATATTTTCCATAATTTTTGGAATAGGTGACAAAAGTTATATTGGTCGATAATTTGAAACAATGGAAGAACTTCCATTCTTCAAAATAGGTTTTATAGTTGCTAATTTCCAACTGGAAGGAAAAACTTTATAACACAAAGAGAAGCTGAAGATATGAAATAAGGAATATGCATAACAATTTATACCCAGTTTAATAATCCTGTAATCCACTCCGTCATGACCATGAAAGGGCTTTGGGTTATTTTACAGAATTTATTTTTTAACAAGAAAAGGAGTAACATTTTTACAATAAAACTTTGGACTAGTATCATTACAGGCATCCTCGGGCTCAATTCCACTATCAGCGACTATGGGGGTTCTATAAAGGCCAAGTTTCCCAAAATGTCTATTAAAGACATAAGAAACCAGAAGAGGATCACTAATACTTTGTCCATCTTGAAAAAATGGTGGGGACAGAATCTTTTTTACGTCTTCCCATCATTTTATTCAGGAAATCACAGTTTTTTTAGGATTACCCTTAGAATTTCTCTGATCTTTAAGACAGTAGGCAACCCTAGCTTTCCTATTTTCAGATTTACATTTGTTTTTGAGTGTCTTATACTCGAGGAGAAGGGCAGAGTTTTTTGTTGCCCTATATTGCTTCCAGCACTTATCTTGTTTTCTCATTAAATGAATAAGATCCCTAGTAACCCATTCTTGTTTGAAAGATCTGACTCTTATTTTCTTTAAAGGAGAAATCTTATTGACAATGGCATTATAAGTAATACAGGAAAAAAATCCCACATTGCATCAATATTAGTACAGGAAAAGAAATGGGACCAATCTATTTCTTTAAACAGATCTTCTATTATCCGAGGGGATAAATTAGCCAGGTTCCTACATTCTACATATCTAGGAGGCCCTTTTGACACCTTGACAGACCATTCACATTTGATGGGATGATGGTCACTCATGACATCAGGCATAACCTCCCAGTTAATTATCCTGTCTGCATGAATGACCATAATCCAATCAAGGACAGTCCCTCCATCTGATTAGTAATTGGGTCTTGTGACTTCCTCAATTAGTTGCTTAACACCCAGATCTACCAGTATTTCTCTAACTTCACTGTTCAGATTTTTGTCACAACTACAATTAAAATCATCCAGGGTAATCCACTCTCTATTGGTGGATAGGATCTCACAAAATGAAATTAATAATTCAAGGCCCTGAAATATTCTACCCGGGGGAAAATATACTGTGCTAAGAATCAAATGTTTACATTGTCCTAAGATCAGATCTATAGAAATCATATTACATCCTGAGTTTCCCATTGAATGTTCCAAAACAGTATAATCAAGTTTACAATTAATATACATTATTACTCCACCTACCCATTTTCCTACTCTGTCCTGTCTAATTAGATTACAATCAGGGAGATAAACCTCACAGTCCAATATACCTTCGTGCAACCATGTTTCTGAGAAGGTGATAACAACAAATAAGTGGAGCTGAGACTATACTACAAATTGGGTCCACTTAGAGAGCAGACTCTGAACATTCAAGTGTACAATCTTGAATGAGGGGGAAACTGAACCCTGGAGGTTAGAGTAGCAAGCTGGCCTGTGAATGAACCTGGTACATCCAGCAGACCTGGGTTACAGTAGCCACCATCCCCCACCAAGATACACACAGCCTGCTTCCCAAACCCACACAGACTGCTCCACCCTACCAACATAAATATACACACACACACACTCTCTCTCTCTCTCTCCCTCTGAAAGAATATGGCTAATGAGTCCCCATTCCTCAGTGAGCCCCCCTCCATCAAAGTATCCTGCCTCCCCAAATGACCACAGCCAGCCCCCTCAGCCACTGCAGCAACATAAACAGCCATGAACAACAATACAACCAGTCTACCCCCCCATCTGCCCCACACCCAAGTGAACACAGCCCTGGCACCAACACTGCCAACCCCACCCCACCCAAGTAAACACAGCCAACCCAGGAACCAACACTACCAGTGCAGCACCCCCAACAAATCCAAATGAACACTGATGGACCCAGCACCTACATGGCCATTCACCCCACCCAAGCACATAGCCCACCTCATACTAGCACTGCCAATCCCCTTATACTACCCAAGTGAATGCTGATGCCCTTGGCACCAACACATCCAGCCCCCACTAACCAACACAGCCAGCCTCGGCACCAACATGTAAGCCTCTACCCCACCCAAGCAAACCTGCCCAGCTCTCTTACCCACAGCCCCAATACAGGCCATCCCTAGATTGGGAGGAAGCAAGTAAGGTTTTTTTATTCTTTGGTAACCATGTTAGGCCCACTAAGCACAAGTGTCTGTTTTCAGGTGTGAGCTGGGAGCACTGGGGAGATTATGTGACTTGCTCAGAGTCACACAATATGCAAGTGGAGGTTGTGGGAATCAAACCCAGGTCTGCTGGATGTACCAGGTTCATTCACAGGCCAGCCTGCTACTCTAACCTCAAGGCTATACAGTCCCAGGCCCAATTATACAACTGCTGCTACCCTGTCTTATCCATGCCAGATATAGGCAGCTCTTGTCAACAGGCTTCTCATTCGTCTAGATCAGATCATAGTGTTGAACTGTTTGAATGCTCAGCCAAGTTTGAATATAATAGAAATGGCCCACAACAGTTTATAAAGTGGGTAATTTATTAAAGTTTCTAAGTTCTGTAATGAATCTGAATTTTGCATGACACCTCAGTTAAGAGGATCTGCAGAAGTCTGCTCAAGTTTAAAAGTAACCTACTAAGGCAGTTTATTAGGGGATTTAAACCTTATCCCCTCGGCACCGATGTGCAAGCCCCTACCCGACCCAAGCAAACCTGCCCAGCTCTCTTACCCACAGCCCCAACAAAGGCCATCCCTAGATTGGGAGGAAGTCAAGAATGCATGGGACAGACATAAGGCAATTCTAGTGGGGGGGTAGGAGGAAGTAGGCTGTTGATTAACTAAGATCTGCAGCTTATCCGTTAGGTAGGGCAATGGGTGACTAGGTGGGCCAAGCGGTCCTTATCTGCCATCAAATTCTATGTTCCTATTGAAAGGGTGCACTATGACTTAAGTTTGATGTTAGATCTCCACTGCTCTTGACAGTAATAGCCTATCTTGGCATATATCTTAGCTAAAATACCAGATTTTGATAATCCCCACATGCTGTAATGTGATCAGGAGTATGATCAACACTAACCATGATAATGATGTGTACAGCATGCCTATGTACTTGCCTGCTGAAATAACTTGCATTAATTGAAGTTATACTCAGTAAATTTAAGTTTAAAAAAACAGGCTTCTCATTTCTCTTCTTTTGTAGAAATAAATGGATACACACACTGGTCCACCAGCACAGAGTCACGTCAAGACTAGCTGTAAATCTTTCAGCTCTCCGAGTCAGAGACTACCACAGAACATATATAAAACATACTCCTCTATGCTGAAGCTAATTAGCAGGGTTGCAAATGATTTTAGTTCAATTTAACCCCTTCACATCACACCTGAATTATATAGAAGTCAGTGCAAATTGAGTTTCAAAAGTGTGTCTTTGTTAGGTGAGGGGTTAAATTAAAAGAAAAAATAGATCCACAGTAGAAAAAAAACAGACGTCAGCTCATAACAGGGTTCTTATGCAAGGACATCAGTTACTCCAAGCTATTTCTGGATGTTTTGCACACATTTCTGGATGTAAGATATGTCTAAAATCCACTTATCTGAAGCCCTGCTTCCAGGATGTACATATTGAGTTCCTTCAGTCTGTCATTATAGGGCTTGTGACGTAGACCTCACACCATTTTAGTAGCTCTCCTCTAGATCACCTCCACTGTATCTATATCCTTCCAGAGATGTGGCCCACAGAACTGAACACAATATTCTAAGTGAGGTCTTATCAGGGATCCATACAGAGGCAGCACCACCTTCCTCCTGCTGGTGATACCTCTCCCTATGTACCCCAGCATCCCACTAGCCCTCCCAATTGCTGTGTCACATTACCAGGCCATCTTTAGGTCATCAGGGATTATTACCCTCAGATCTCTCTCCTTGCTAATATCTAAACATTGAAATATGTTTTTCCAACTTGTCACTACTCTGCAGGTCTCTGATTATTGCCAAGAGGCTGCACTGCTACCCTGCAAAGTAAACAGGGATTACAAAAAAAACTTTCAATTACTGTGTTTTCATAAATTGGAGGGCAGGGAAGTGTGATGCTTTAATGCTGCTAGTGCCTCAGAAGGCCTCTCTTTGGGTCCTCTAGTAAACTGCTTCAGAAATAAACTTTTGCCTACTAGAGACTAACTTAGAAACAACTATGACTGCCATTCTTAGCTCAATCACTGAGTGTCAAAACCAGATGAGCATCAACAATTAGAGCTGAAGTTTGAGCCAGGTGGCCACATGTGGATGTTCCAAGTTGTTTTACCACAGTAGTAATGCACCTAGTAGGGGACAACAACATTTCAATGTCACTACTATAGTACAACAACTCTATTACAAGGATGGAATTACACCCTAAACAGCTTTCCTCCATACAGTATAAAAGGTATATGTCAAATATCATAAATATAATAGGTCCCATCAGGGGTGTCTCTTACTATGTAAGAATGTCATTGCATGATGTTTGGCTGGACGGACTGGGAAACAAAGTTGAGCAGTTCTGGCAACCCGCACTTCTCATGACAACACTACTGTACAGTAAGACATCCCAGACAGGACCTACAGTATTATCTTATAAATCACGATATCACCAGCTTTTTGACAAAAAAGGCCACAGATACTGAAACATTTGATTTCACTTTTATTTTCTCCAAGTAAAGGGCATTCCACTGTTTCTGTTGTACAGAATGGTTCAGTCTAATACAGTTTCCATAGTGAGCACAAGGTAGCAAACATGTTCATGAGTTTGTGTAGTTTATTTATTTATTTATTTGCTTTTGGTAACCGGGTGACTACACTAGGCATAAGGATGCCTATTTTCAGGCATGACCCAGGAGGATACAAGTTGAAAACAATTAACAACAACAATGTGACACAGCACATAACAAAGGTGAATACAAAGTGAAGGAGTCAGAAATACAATAGTGAATCAGTGAAGTACATAGTTGGAACAGGTCAATATTTAAACAATACATTGGGATATTAGAGAAAACGAGTGCAAGAAATACAGGGTTGTAAAGTACTGCATATTGTAAGTGCTGTTGTGAGGACTATGCACCTAGAAAGAGTAGAGAGGAGGAAGGGGAGAGGAAGGGGAGAGGGTGAGAGGGTACAAATTGGGGGGAGGATGAAAGCAGGAAGAGGAAGGGTAGAAAGTGGAGTGCAGTGTTATGAGGATAAGAGCTGGGGGAGATAAAAACATAAGGTGGCTGGAAGCATAAGTAGGGATTTGATGCTTGTAAATATTCACGGTGGAGGTTCTTGAAACCCACATGGGTAGATGCTAAGCACATGACTTGAGGGATAGCATTCCAATACTTGAGTGCAGCATAAGAGAAAGCTCATGCACCCATAGCAGTTTTACATCGAGTGATATAGAGAGGAGCTTGGTCATTCGATCTGAGCCCATACGAGGGGGTGTGAGAGTGTAACAAGGAGGCAAGGGATTGGGGGAAGCCTGTTCCTGTTGTACTGTCAATGAGAGAGCCGTAGGACTGGAGTCGGTGTGCAGCAGGGCTGGGCCATTTTAGGTCGACATACAGCTGACAGTGGTGTTTATACCTTGATGAGGCCGAGGCGTAGAGGCAAATGTTATTATAGGTAGTGTCCCACTTATGGAGAGAGGTCTTAGTGGCACCTAGATAGATAGCTGAGCAATAGGCCAGGGATAGGAGCAGGAGGCCTTGTGCCACAACAAGCCTAGCTGATGGGATGAGGGCATAACTAGTGTGGTATGCCCCCCCAAATTTTCACATTGACAGATTTGCAGGTAGCAGTAATATGAAAGTTAAAATCCAGGGATTCATCGAGAAAAACACCAAGGTATTTGAAGGAGCTGGTGTTAGCTACTGGTGGGCCATCAGCACAGGATATTAAGAGGGGGTTGCTAATCCCTTTTAGTCTAACAGGAGAGCCAAAGAGCATTGAATGTGTTTTGCTTATATTGAACACAAGATTATTCTCAGTGAGCCAGGTTTGAATACTTTGGAAGTCAGAGGCTAGGAAGTTATTTAGGTCTGAGACTCTCGCACTGTGGTAGATGACAAGGTCATCTGCATAAAGCAGGGAAGAGCTGGTAGATGCTTGTGATGGAAGGTCATTTATAAAAATACTGAAGAGCAAAGGGCCTAGTATGGATCCCTGAGGGACACCTATATGTATGGATGTAAGATCAGACATGGCTGAGTTGAAAACTACAGTCTGCTTTCTATCAGTAAGATAACAGCTGAACCAGGCCACCATCTCTGCAGAGAAACGAAGGGAGCTGAGTTTTGTAAGGAGAAGGGAATGGGTAACCAGGTCAAAGGCCTTGGTTAGATCAATAAAGATAGCACCTGTCAAGAGACCTGAATCCATGGCAGCACAGATGTCATTTGTTAGTTTTAGGAGGGCAGTAGAGGTACTATGGCCTTTGCGGAAGCCATGCTGGGAATCAGAGAGGAGGTTATGTTTCAGAAGGTATGCTATAGTCTGGGTCGCCACTAGTTTTTCCAGGATTTTACTTAGCACAGATAGGATGGCTATGGGTCGATAGTTAGACATGGCCTTGGGATCTCCTTTTTTAAGAACAGGGGTAATTCTGGCTATTTTCCAGATGTCAGGAACAGCGCTGTGGCAGAGTGACAGGTTAAAGATTTTGGCTAAGGGGGAGGCTATAAGAGGAGCAGTAACTTTGAGAAGATGGGGCTCCAAGCCATCAGCACCATTGCTGGTAGAGTCGGAGATGGCGAGTAACAACTTTAGGACTTCAGCTCTGGAAATGGACAGAAACTGGAAGGATGGGTGACAGAGCAGGGATTCAGTATCCATTGAGGGGACAGTAGGGTAGATGGAGGAGAAGGAGGTAAAGTAGCTAGGTGAGTCTGAGAAGTGGCTATTGAAGGAGTTGGCAATGGTCACCGGGTTATTACAGTGCATGCCATTTAGTAGCATGCCATTAGTATTGGTCATATGATTCGCTCCAAGGAGAGTTTTAATAGCAGACCAGAATTTCTTGGAGTCACCTGCAGCTTTTGTTAATAAGCCTTTATAGAAGGAGCTTTTGGCTAAGCAAGGGTACCTTTTACAGGCATTTCTCCTGGCCCTATAGTCACTGTAATCTGCCAGAAGACCAGAGGCCTTAAAACACCACCAGCTTTTGTCCCTTGCTCAGAATTGTGTAAGGAGACCTTTGGTGAGCCACTTAGTTTGTGTTCCATATATGTGTCAGGTGACATGAGGACCGTGGAGGTCCTGTAGACTCCTGAATCTCATGAGGAAGTCATCAAGGGCAGACTGAGCATTGGTGGCAGTAAGGATAGGAGACCAGTCAATTAATGAGAGATCGTGCATAAACTGAGCCTGACTAAAGTTGGCCAGATTACAGAAGGTGATAAGTTTAGGAGGCAGAGATGGTTGTCTAGTGGCACTCCAGATACAGAAGGTGGAGATGGTTGTCTAATGGCAGTCCAGATACAGAAAATTTGGGAGTGATCACTTATAGCATCAGCAAGGGTACCCGCAGTGACTATGCAATCAGGATGGTTCATGAGGGCCCAGTCAATTAGAGCGCTGGATCAGGGAAGAGGCATGACCCTAGTTGGATTTGAGATTAGTTGGTGTAAGTCATGACCTTGTACCGAGGTGTGAAAGGACTGACTTGCTTTACCGGTCCAGCTGAGGTTCAGATCCCCCAATATAAGAACCTCTTTGCGTCCAATAACTAGGTCAACCTGGGAAAGGACTTCCTCGAGACCAGTAATGCCACCAGCTGGAGGGTTATTGGCACATACTATGTGCGGCCTCTTGGCTCCCAGTTGTAGGGTGGCATGAATTGATTCACAGTGAGAGAGAGTAGAAGAGGGGTTGTGGTGTAATAAGAGGTGAAATTTATAGAGCATTGCAAAGCCACCACCATGCTTGGATGTTGACCTGTCTTGCCTTAGTATTTTATAGTTTGGTAACTGACGTAGGTGGTCAGGGGTGGAGGGTTTAAGCCAGGTTTCAGACAAGCAGAGAATGTCAGGACTATATTGAGTAACCCCCACCTCAAGTTCAGTCAAGTTATGAGGAAGGCTCCTGATATTTAGGTGTACAATGTGCAGACCATTAACATCCTTCCAGGTAGTGTCAGTGTGGGCGACATTACCTCCAGGTCCTACATTAAGTTCAATATCCCCAGCTAATATTAGTGCTAGTGAGAGCAAGTGCCACAGTTTCCGATGTGTAAAACTTAACAGGAATGGGATACAAATAGGTGAGTTATATAATATATAGGCAACGTGGTAGATGATTCTTCTAGAGAAAAGAAGTGGTGATGTGGTGGGGGATACAGGAGGTAGTGTAATCATGTTGGAAAACATGAAATCATCAGGGTGTTTATAGTGGTCATTCCAGGAGGGTGGGCAACTAGCCTCAGGTATGCCTAAGAGAGGTTTAAGAATAGAGACTATTAGGAATATTGTGCAAGGAGTAAGGGCCTTGCTGGTGGACAATGAGATAGCCATGAGTGTGAAGCACTGTGAGCACAGTTATGGCTATTAGAACAGAGTGGGACTAGAGTAGTAAAAAAATATAGCCAGGGTACACTGGGAATAATGGTGATAGGTAAACTAGGGATGCTGTATATAGACCGGTTGGAAGAAGTACACAGACACCCTCTTGTGGTGGTGAACTATGAGCTGCAAATGAGAAAGTGAGAAGATAGTTAATTGGACGTGGCTAGGCACTGTATAAAACAAATGCTAGCCAGGGTGGGTGAGTGAGGGTGGGTGGGAGCAACCGCGTAGCAGCTGTGGGTTGAGCGTGTTGACTGTGGTGCACTGAATCCCCGAGAGGAAGGGCTGTGTTTGAATTCACTCGTTGGGTGTTTAGATTCACTCTGCACAGCGTTTTGATTAATTGTGGAGCAGTTGCCAAGCTGGTTAAGCCATGAGCAAGGCACAGGTAAAACAAGCTTAAGTTTAAGGAAATTTATCAGGAACCAAGCCCAGGAATCATTTGATTAAGTCCCCACCGATTGCTTAGGGAGCTGTGTACAGGGTTTCAGTCAACACTGTAAACTCAGAAGAGGTCCTATGATATCAAATCTAATGGCCCCAGTGACTAAATGACTAAACTCAGAAAAGCCCTGTGAGATCCAATCAAATGGGCTCCTGAGATAAATGTTGGCTCTTGCAAGCAAAGGTTTCCCAACTCAAGCAAAAAATCTGTTTAGTGAAGCAACCGCACCTAGTCCAACCAGCTTAGCCCCTGAAATAGTCACAAACACAAAAGGCACCAAAATTCAAATAGCGAGGATACAAAGGCAGAGTTCGTCTGTCTCGTTAATGGTATCCTGTATTCATACCTTGTCTTGCTGGTGTAGGTCTGCTCCAAGGGCAGTGGTGCCCTCCTCTGGCCAAGGCTAAGGAGAGAGAGAGAGAGAGAGAGAGAGAGAGAGAGAAAGTTAGGGCAGCGTATTAAATAGATTTCAGGGGCAAGGCAGGAGTAGCTTTTGGAGGGTTGAGAGATGGAGTGGTAGACAGAAGGGGAAAGGAGTGAGCAGATTTCAGCCAGCAATAAAACTTACAATTTTACTATTACAAGCAAATCAACATTTGCTACACATTATTGTGCACAGTGGTTCTAGATTCGCAGTGTGAAATACTCAAGCAGCACAAGAATCACAGATGCAGACAGTATAACTGAAGGCATATAAGACCATATACTAAATGTAAAATTAAAGCTAGCAATAAAGGCAGTACAGTTAACCAGGATTTGTTCTAACTGTGATGATTTCAGGCTAAACAGGCTATTCGGTTACATAGAAGTAAAGAATAGTATAGGCAATTAAGTAATTTAAATTACTGTTTGCACCGCATTTTGATTCTTAAATCTGACACACAAGCACAAAATTACAAATGAGCCCCTCAAATCCCAGCACGGGTTGAGAGTGTTGACTGTGGTGCATTGAATCCCCGAGAGGAAGGGCTGTGTTTCAATTCACTCATTGGGTGTTTAGGATTCACTCTGCACAGCGTTCAGATTAATTGTGGAGCAGATGCCGAGCTGGTTAAGCCATGAGCAAGGCACAGGTAAAATAAACTTAAATTTAAGGAACTATATCAGGATCCGAGCCCAGGAATCATTTGATTAAATGACCACCGATTGCTTAGGGGAGCTGTGTACAGGGTTTCAGTCAACACTGTAAACTCAGAAGAGGCCTGTGAGATCAAATCAAAAGGCCCCAGCAACTAAATGACTAAACTCAGAAAAGTCCTGTGAGATCAAATCAAATGGGCTCCTGAGATAAATGTTGGCTCTTGCAGGCAAAGGTTTCTGAACTCGAGCTAAAAATTTGTTTAGTGAAGCACCAAGTCCGAATGGCTTAGCCCCTGAAAGAGTCACGGACAAAAAAGATGCCAATATTCAAATAGGAGGAGACAAAGGCAGAATTTGTCTGCCTCATTAATGGTGTCCTGTATTCGTACCTTGTCTTGCTGGTGTGGGTCTTCTCCAAGGGCAGCGGTTCCTTCCTCTGGCCAAGGCTTGTCTTGCTGGTGTAGGTCTGCTCCAAGGGCAGCGGCGCCCTCCTCTGGCCGAGGCTTGTCTTGCTGGTGTAGGTCTGCTCCAAGGGCAGCAGTGCCCTCCTCTGGCTGAGGCTAAGTAGTTCATGGCATTGTGCACACAGTAGGAAAAGCAAAGGAGGTAATAGGAAAATCATACTGAATAGTGGTGGACCACTGAACTGCAGTACTCACTATGAGATGGGAGTCGGCTGGAATACTGAGGAGCAGATTGCATTTTTTTGTCAGATCATGACTCTGTTTGAAATGCAACCAAGAACAGTAGTGGGGACACACTGCAGAGGAAGCCTGTCAGAGTGGTGTGAGGCATCAGCTATACACAGTATAAGAACTAAGCGTACAGTGGCAATACTTGACTGCTAATTTGCTCCAAATTATGTCATGATTTAATTTACCATCATATGCACTGCTTCTGCACTTTAATACTGCAGCATAGCCCCCTCTTACAGTTGTAAGAGTGGTGTTATGCACATTCCTAGAGTATAAACACCAAGAACCAAAAGTGAGCAGTTGTGACCACACAACTGTAATCATGGCCTCCATGGCAGTATTCATATAGAGGATAATGTATGGGTTACTATACACAACAAGCCTGTGTAGCCATTGAGAGGTTGCCATGGCAACCTCGAGATGGCTACTCAGGCTTGTTGTGTATAGTAGTCAATGCATTATCTTTTATAGTGTATGGTCCACCACAGAACAAACTTGAGACTAAGTAAGTTAGAAACATTAAATTTCATTTGAAAAACATTAAACTGATATTGCAACATTTGCAACTGTCAGAGCCGCTAACATGCAGTGGTTTGAAACGTATACTGTCATATGATCAGTTATTAACTGTATGGATTTCTCTTTTATTTGATCCCTATGTTTGTTTATACTTCTCATGTTGATGCAGAACCTTTGTAAATGAACTGATGGTTCAAAGATATTTGTAATCCTAGTACTAAATAAATAAATAAAAAATATACTGCACAACTCTAAGACAGGGATACATTGAGAACTGTCCTACTTTATTGGGAGCTCATTTTAAGTCCCTTCATTCCCCCCTCCCAAAGAAATTAAGTTTGCTGTGAGGAAAAACTTGCCTGTTCTTCTGTAATGGCTCCTGAAGTCCTTCTGGTGCTGGTGTCACTATAGCAAACCACGCTCTAATGACTATCGCTACCTTACAAACTATGGCCATGGTTTAAGCAGGTATGGCTCAAGAATGAGTTCCATATTGTTGTGCTGCACTAGCTATGTATCTAGTGCAGCACAACAACAAAACGGCATACCTACCACAAGAACATTATTCTAGGCATGGATTTCTGCCTTGAATAACATTGTACCATACACTATATATTTTTGGCTGAGGTCAATCAATGTTGTATGTAAGCAATAAGACATGAGGGGGTGTGCATCTGACAATTCTAACACATGGCCAGGGGCGTAGTGAGGCACGATGCTGCAGGCTGAGTACTTTTAGACCCTGATCGTGCAGTAGGAATGTCTACTGCACACCCCTGGAGTCTTATTGCACTTATAAAATGGGACTGTGTAATTAACATGGGGACAGAGATGAAAATTTATAGGTTTCCACAGTAAAAAAAAAAAACCTTTTTCTGTTTTTTTTTTTTATGTCAAATATTTAATCCACCTGCTTTAGGATTCATATTGACTTAATGTGTTTTGACCAACATGGACATTGTTAGTTGAGTGGTACCCTTCCTTTGTCATAATCGGTATGAAAAAATATAATAAAATGCTTTTAAAAATGGTCTCCATTAAAATCTATGGAGCATGTCCCCACACTGTTTAGTTAATGAGGTCATAAAACATGCTTGTGTGGGGACGTGTCTGCATACTGGGAACTAGGCCTGTTTTGACTGGCAGCTGCTATAAACAAAATTATGAGTGTTTTTTTATAAAAATATAGCTTAAAATAAATTAAACTTCTTGGCACAGTACATTGCATGGCAGGTAAGCTACCTTATATGTCGGGGAGGAGGAACCTTCGGATGTGAGAACCTGCTCTTTAAGGGGAAACGCACTACTCACTGAGCCACAGCAACAGTTGTAATAACTTGGAGATATCTTTAACCTCCTCGTGTATTAGTGTTCTTATCTCTGGCTCATCTACAATACTAAACAGATTATTTTGCTCACTGTTTAAAAGTTATAGTCTACTAATGTTCCAAGCCTGAGAAAAGAAGTACTATGTATTTAGCCGCTAAGCATATTATGTACATCTGTGCCACTGAAAGCCTTATTTGAAGCATGTCTGCATATGTATCTGTGTTACACACATGACTGACTGGTGTGTGTGACACAGACACACACGCAGGCATGCTTCAACTAAGGCTGTCAGTTTCACAAACATTGGAAGATGGAAGACTGTCTGCTTCATTGCAGGTCCAAGTGGTCGGACACAAACATTTTGAATATGCAGTAGTCTTGTGCTGGTAGAGAGTTGGGGCAGTGTTAGGTCTGTCTGTCTTCTGGGTCCATCTGCATCATCAGGGTTTATATGCTGTCAAAATTCAATTATGGAAACTCTATGTATTATAATAATTAGATAGTTCCCATTGGGTGATTTTATTAATGTTTATCTAAAGATTTTTATAATAGTCGTGCCTTGGACTCAAACTCATGATCATCTGGTCTAAAAGTGTTTCAGAGTAAATGCACTACCCACTGAGCCACAATCACTCACAGTTGTAGTAGTAGTAGGATAAAGACACCCTTAAGTTCCTCATGTGTTAATGTTCTCATCTCTGGCTCATCTACAAATAGAATAATAGATAGATAAGTGTGTATTACAAGGCAGTAATACCATCGAGAGGTTTTGGGGACATGGAACCTCGAGAGCGAAGCTCGAGAGGTCTTTAAGTCCCCAAAAGCTTGAGATGGTATTACTGCCTTGTATAGCACTTATCTTTGTTATTTTTTGCAATACATGGATCCATTGATAATACTACAGTTGGAGACGACCTTTGAACTGTAGTATTATCAGCAAAATCGATAGAATTATCACTTTTCAGGGTAGTATTATTGAGAGTAGTTATGTATTACTGGGACATTTTTGTATAACTTAGTATAGTATTATCAAGGCTTATTCATATATTACAATACAATACTAAACAGATTATTTTGCTCACTGTTTGAAAGTTAATGATATTCCATGCATGAGAAAAGATGTATGTATTTAGCTACTAAGCGTATTAAAACCTCTTCAAAAGTTAAATCGTGGAAACTCTACACATATAGTTCTCATAAATTAATTTATTTAATTTTGGTAACGGGTGGGCCCACTGGAACAGGGAAGGTTGGGGAGGAAAAGATAGCATTCAGGAAGTATAAGGAAACACAGAAGAAGCAGGACAGAGAACTGTACCAGTTAAAGCAGAAGTAGGGAAGGCAATCAGAATAGTAAAGGCGCAAACCGAGGAAAAGATAGCCAACTCGGTTAAGAAGGGGGATAAAACCTTTTATAGGTACATTAGGGAGCGAAGAAAGACCAAGGGAGGGATAGTGAGACTTAATAAAGGGGAGGATGCATGGGCAGAGGGTGACAGTGAAAAATCAGGGATACTGAACGAATACTTCTGCTCAGTATTCACAAAAGAAGAGGAGTGGGAGGTACTTAATCCAATCAATAGAAGCACTCTGGATAGGGAGGTCAATACCAGTCCATTCACAGAAGAAAGGTTTCTGAAAGAACTCCTAAAACTGAAGGTGGGCAAAGCAATGGGACCTGATGGGATTCACCCCAGAATTCTAAAAGAACTAAAGCGAGAACTAGTGACACCACTAACTGCCTTTTTTAACAAATCATGGGAGGATGATGTGGTACCTGAAGACTGGAGGAGAGCAGATGTGATTCTCCTTCATAAAAGTGGGAGCAAAGCAGAGGCAGGAAACTACAGACCCTTTAGTTTCTCAGTGGTAGGGAAAATGATGGCATCTCTTCTGAAAGAAAAAAAAATTGAGTACCTAGAGGCCAGCGGGACACAGCACCCAAGGCAGCATGGATTCACAGTGGGAAGATCATGTCAGATAAATCTAACAGATTTCTTTGACTGGGTGACCAAAGTAGTAGACCAGGGAGGGTTTGCGGACATGGCCTACCCAGACTTTAGCAAGACATTTGATACAGTCCCATACAAAAGATTAATAAACAAGTTAGCCTGCCTGAGAGTGGGTCCCAGGGTGGTAGCATGGGTAAAAAATTGGCTGGACAAAAGGATGCAGAGGGTAATAGCACATGGAGTCCACTCTGAAGAAAGCGGGGTTACTAGCGGGGTACCGCAGGGTTCAGTACTGGGACCGGTCATTTTTAATGTCTTTATAAGTGACATTGCAGAGGGACTGGAAGGAAAAGTATGCCTCTTTGTACACGACACAAAGATCTGCAACAGGGTTGATACGCAAGGGGGGTGGAAAGGATGAGAAGAGATTTGACAAGGTAGGAGGGATTGTCAGAAGTATGGCAGCTTAAATTCAGTGCAAAGAAGTGCAAAGTAATGCATCTGGGAAACAAAACCCCAGGGGAAGAGTACACAATGGGGGGGATAGTAACAACAACAAAAATGGGAAAAGATCTGGGGGTAGTCATATCAGATGACCTAAAGGTAAGCAAGCAATGTGAGAAGGTAGTAAAGAGGGCAGGGGGGATACTGGGATATATAGGGAGAGGCATCACCAGTAGAAAACAGGAAGTTGTTATCCCTTTGTACAGACAGTTGGTGAGACCCCATCTGGAGTACTGCGTGCAGTTCTGGAGACCCCATCTCTGCAAGGACATAGACAGGATAGAGGCAGTCCAGAGGAGGACAACTGAAATGGTGCAGGGTCTGCACCAGAAGCCATATGAAGAGAGACTAAAGGAGCTTAATATGTATACCCTCAAGGGAAGGGGGGAGGGAGGGGGACATGATAGATACTTTCAAGTACCTGAAGGGAATCAACAAAGTCCAAGAGCGCAGCATCTTTCAGAAAAAGAGTTGTGCAAGAACAATGGGGTACAATTTGAAGATAATGGGGGGGATGCCTAAGGTGCAACAGGAGGAAGTATTTTTTCATGGAGAGGGTGGTAGATGCATGGAACAGCCTTCCTGAGGAGGTATTGGGTTCAAAAACAGTGGGAGAATTCAAGAATGCATGGGACAGACATAAGGCAATTCTGGTGGGGTTAGGAAGAAGTAGGCTGTTGGTTAACTAGGATCTGCAGCTTATCCAATAGGTAGGGAAATTGGCAGACTGGGTGGGCCAATTGGTCCTTATCTGCTGTCAAAATCTATGTTTTCATGTTTCTAACCATTACAGTCCCTTTTTCAGGGGTGACCCAGAATTAATTAAAAATAGAGATACAAAAGACATTTTACAGAGTACAAAAGTAATTCAGGCATCCTTGTAGCCCACTCGGCTATCTACCACATCTGCGGTTCACCTCCTGCATGCCTGGACATCACTCTGTGCCTCTCTCAGTGCCAAGGAGTCTGCTGCCATCAGCCTCCTGGAATCAAGCTTCAGGCGTCCTTGTAACCCACTCGGCTACCTACCGCACCCGCGATTCGCCTCCTGCATGCCTGGACACCACTCTGTGCCTCTCTCAGTGCCAAGGAGCCTGCTGCCACCAGCCCCCTAGAATCAAGCATCAGGCAGTATTGTAGCCCACTTGGCTACCTACTGCACCCGCGGTTCATCTCCTGCATGCCTGGACACCACTCTGTGCCTCCCTCAGCGCCAAGGAGCCTGCTGCCACCAGCCCCCTGGAATCAAGCATCAGGCGTCCTTCTGCCCCACTTGGCTACCTACCGCACCCGTGGTACACCTCCTGCGTGCCTGGACACCACTCTGTGCCTCTCTCAGCACCAAGGAGCCTGCTGCCGTCAGCCCCCTTGGATCAAGCATCAGGTACGGCCTATACACAGCTCGAGCCTCGCTGGCTGTTGGTCCGGCTGCCAAATTTTTCTCCCACCCTCCCTCCCAGGCCACCCTTAAATACACTTAAGCTCCTCCATCCCCTACCCTATCTTGCCCAATTGGCTCCCAGTACTAGTGCTCTGAGCTTAAAGCTTTCTGTCTCCCCACCCCCTTTGCTGATCTTTGTTGATCCTGCCCTCCTCTTAAAGGCATCTTCACTATAAGACACTTTCTCCTTAAAGCCCTACTCTGTTTCCCTGGCTGTGGTTTTACAGCTCTAGATAGTACTGTTTCATTAGCTATTGTAATAAATCCAAGAGATGGCTTCCGCAGCCTCCCCCCCTTCTCCTCATTGGCTACATACATCTTCTAACAGTGGAGCCAGTTTTGGACCCCAGGAAAGACTCATCCTGCCCGAATACTCCTATAGGACTGGAAATAAGTCCAAAGGTGTCTGCCACCCAGTTAACTCCCTCAAAAGGCATTAATCCTTACACATTTCCAACCCTTTACACCTCCTACTGCCAACATTCTCTAAGCAGACCCCCCTTACCCTCTCTGCTAGGGTAGTATCATCTGCTCTGATCAACTTCCGCTGCCCACCAAACTCCTACACCACTGCCCTTGATATTGGCCAAGGCAAACAACCAAACAAAGCCTTCCTAAGCAATAGGCAGGATCATACACTTGACTTACCCTTCTCCAAAGTAATGTGGAATGCAATCCAGCTTCTGGCCCCAACTACAAGATGCTCTGAGACCACCTCTGGCAATCCCACTATGCCATCCCTCTGCCATCCTACAAGAGCAGGGGACGCAGTTAAACATATGTCCGCTATCCTGCCGGCTCAGCTGAATATGCTGATAGTCACCACAAAAGTGAAGAAGAAAATAGCCAACTCCCACAGTAAGTCCTATCTTATGAAACATTTAAAGCTACAAGCTCTTAGAATTGCCTGGCTACTCCTTCTACTCTTGGGGAATGTTCACCAAACCCTGGACCTAGTACTAGTTCCTCAATAAAATTGTTGTTGCTGGTATACCTTCTTCTGCATTATTACAAGGTGTGCCTACAGGTGTGTGCTAACAGATTACTGCTGTAATCTTCTGATTCAAATTGTCTTTTGCAAGGTATATCTTCTGTTACTGCTTTATTTTTCTCTGCAGCAAAGTGTTTCTTACAGGGTATATCTTCTCTGAAATTACTGTATTACAGGTGGAGCTTACATTTTTGTGACTTTTTTGTCATTGGGCTAAGCAAAATTACTGTTTGACACTGTGTTTTATTTTATTCTTGTTTTTTTTTTTTTTGTTTGTTGTCTCAGAGGTGTTTCAGTCTCCTTCTCACATTGAATGAGCTAATTGCTTTCCTCCTACAGCTCTTCCAAAAGATTGGGTGTGTATGTGGGGGGTGGAGCTGGCAAACTGTCAATAATTCCAACAGAAAGAAGGGTTAAAAAGTCAGGTTAGTTGATATCTTGGAGATAGAAGACTTGGTTTGCTGGCCAAGGCACCTAGCTTCACCAGAGCTCTTTCTTTCTAAGACTGCTTGAAAGGCAGAGTAGAGAAACTTACCAGAGCAAGGGAAAAGGATTAAGACTTATTTTGGCTAAGCAGATTTACCGTGTGGTGTTGTTTTTATTTTTTACTCACAGGGATTGCTACTGTTTGTTGCTAACATTTCATTGTTTTATTTTTCTCTGTAGTAAAGTGTTTCTTACAGTGTATATCTTCTCTGAAATTATTACAGGCGGTGTTTTACAGGTTTTACAGTTTTATCTAACATTACGATAAGCTTTCAGGGTTACTGTATTTGTTGTTGACTGATTGTTTCTGCTCTTACCTCCTTGTTCTTTCGTCCGTGGTTCTTCTTTTTCGGCAGGGGAAGGGCCCAGCCACACATCCCCATCCCCAACCACCCCACACTACACTCCTTTTATAGGGTACCACAGTTGTGACATTTCCTGTGGCAGAGCAGGAAGGGGTGAATCAGTGGGGCCTCCACAAGGTGAGCTCATTTACAGGGGCACTAGTAATTTAACTTGTTATAACAAGTTAAACAAAACACAAACAAACCATTACTTGCATTTTTTTTTCCTTTTTTTGTCCTTCTAGTTACTCTGACTAGTTATAAACCCAGCAACTTATCTGGAATGGATATCATTAACTGCAGGTACTGTGGAACAATTTTCAGAAGGACAGTCTTGGGATTTAGGACACTGTCCTACATGCTGGCCTTTGGAGATCTTAGGGCTCAGCCCGGGCAGCATGGGCAGAGATTGCACGCTCAAATTTCATATTCAAGAGGAAATACATTATAAGAACCACCCGCCATTTCCCCAGCATCCAACAGAAAAACCTCGACCGCAGAGGGTAGTTGGTCCAGGAGGTTGGCAGGTGGTTAGGAGGGGCAAATCGGGTGCCCCATCACTCTCTGCTCTCCAACATATTACCTCCAAAAACCATACAAACACTACAAACATGTATCTGCCTCTATCTCTGAAATCAAACAAAGAGGCAGAAGACACTGCAGAGCAGGACACTGCAGCACAGGAGCTAGCACAACAAAACTCACCCAAATCAGGAACCAAAACAAAGAAAGCGAAAAGGAAATCCAAAAAACTTCTGATCATAGGAGACTCCATGATTCGGGGAGTTGATACCCATCTCCAGCCAGGGGTTATGGTCAGATGTCTCCCAGGCACATTAGCATGGAGAGACACTGACCACATTGCTAAAATTGTTCACAAAGCAGGAGAAAACATTAATGTCCTAGTACACATAGGGACTAATGATCTCGCCAGCCAGTCAGTTGTGGAGACCAAGGAACACCTGACCAGGCTGGGTGACAAACTATCATCTATTTCGTCCGGCATCTCCTTCTCTGAGACCCTGCCAGTCTGGGAGAGGGGAGCAGAAGGACAGAAGGTCAGAGAAGGGGAGATAGGGAGCTAAACACGTGGCTCAAGGGCTGGTGCCAGGAAAAAGGACACAGATTTGTAGGGAACTGGCAACAGTTCTGGGAGCAAAAGTTCTTTAAATTTGATGGACTGCATCTGACTAAGGAGGGAGTCAGTGCATTGGGGCAGAATTTTGACGTCTTTGCAGAATATTTAAACTAGCAAATGGGGAGAGGGGTGCAGCACCTCATACGTCGAATAGGAAGAACACCCCTCCCCCCTCAGCTAGTGGTCAAACAGGGATTCAGCATGTTTGCAGTTCATTTGCATCACCAGGTAAGAAAAAAGGTTTGTCTCCCCATACGACGCACAGGGGTAATGCCAAACCTCACCCAACAACTAACACACCAAAATCTGGCCAATGAAAAATCATGTACACAAATGATCACAGCCTGGAAAACAAGATCCCAGACCTGCAGGCAATAATGTCAGAGGCTAAACTGGACATAGTAGCAATTAGTGAGACATGGTTTACCAGTAACCACACTTGGAAGACTTCAGTACCTGGCTATGTATTGTTCAGAAGAGCCCGAGGTGCAAAAAGGGGGGAAGGAGTGGCCCTGTATGTCAATGAAAATATCAAAGCTACAGAAATTCAGAATACACATAAGGAGCCAGAAGAACTGTGGGTCACCCTGAAACAGGAAATGGGACAGCCATAAGAATTGGGGTTGTCTACAGGCCCCAGACCAGGGGAGGATAGACGCATTACTGTTAGAAGATATACAAAACATGACAGCTAAAGGGGAGGTTCTGATAATGGGAGACTTCAACATGTCGGATACAGATTGGTCAATACCAGCAGGAACATCTGCCAGAACTAGACACATAGTGGATTACCTTTAGGGGGAGGGCCTCAAACAACTGGTACAGCAACCCACAAGAGACAGGGCTATCCTAGATCTAGTACTGACTAACAAGGAAGGGATCACAGATCTCCAGGTAGAAGGTCACCTTGGGGCCAGTGACCATCACATGGTATGGTTCAATTTGGCTACTACATCTAAATCATCCCATTCCAAGGCAAAAATATGGGACTTCAGAGGAGCTGACCTTGATAAGATGGCCAACAGAGTTAAGCTAGCCCTGGCAAAAAGAAACACAGGTGAGGGGGTACAGGCAAAGTGGGCAAGCATTAAGGATGCAATACTTGAAGCAACATCCCATTGTGTTAGACAGAAAAGGAAGTGCAAAAGAAGAAGGAAACCACTTTGGTTCTCAAATACAGTAGCAGAAAGGTCAGAGCCAAAGGCTGGCCTTCAGGAAATATAAGGGAACACAGCTGGATGAAGATAGGAGGCATACCAAACTGCCCTAAGGGAAGCAGGGAAGGCAGTAAGGCAGGCAAAGTCCCAAACTGAGGAAACACTAGCACGTAACAGTAAAGAAGGTGACAAGACTTTCTATAGATACATTAGTGAAAGGAGAAAGTCCAGAGGGGGTATTGCTAAGCTTTAATGGAGAAAAGGGAGCATGTGAGGAGGAGGACCCTGTAAAGGCATCTATCCTAAATAGATACTTTGCTCAGTATTTACTGAAGAGAAGGTAGGGCAGGGCCAACAGCTCAGCATCATGAACACAGGGGGGAGGGAGGTGAGCACTACTCCCTTCACAAAAGAAAGGGTCCTACAAGAGCTTGATAAGCTCAGGGTGGATAAGGCAATGGGACCTGATGGCATACATCCCAGGGTACGTAAGAAGCTAAAGGTGGAACTAGCAGAGCCATTAGCAGAACTGTTTAGTGAGTCTCTGAGCACAGGAGAGGTCCCAGAAGACTAGAGAAGGGTTTATGTGATCCCGCCCACAAGAGTGGTAGCAGGAGGAGGCGGAAACACAGACCAGTCAGTCTTACCTCAGTAGTGGGCAAGATTATGGAGGCACCTTAAGGAAAGGATAGTGCAACACCTGGAATCCATAGGGGCACAGGATCCAAGACAGCATGGGTTTACAAAAGGAAGGTCTTGTCAAACTAATCTCATAGATTTCTTTGACTGGGTAACCAGAGTGGTGGACCAAGCGGGAGCAGTTGATGTCGCCTACCTTGACTTCAGCAAAGCTTTTGACACTGTTCCACATAGAAGATTGATAAATAAGCTGGGTAGGCTCGGGGTGGGTCAGAAGTTGGTAAACTGGGTGGCAAACTTGTTGACGGGCAGAAAACAGAGAGTGGTGGTAAATGGTATACAGTCAGAAGAGATGCAAGTCACAAGTGGGGTACCTCAGGGATAAGTCCTGGGTCCAGTCCTCTTCAACATCTTCATTAGTGACCTTGCAGATGGACTAGAGGGTAAGGCTTGTCTGTTTGGCAGATGACTCCAAGATCTGCAACAGAGTAGATGATCCAGATGGGGTGGGCAGAATGAGAAGAGATCTGGATAAACTAGTAAAATGGTCAGAAGAGTGGCAACTGGGATTTAATGCAAAGAAGTGCAAAATCATGCACATAGGGAAGAGAAACCCTGAAGCCACCTATAGGCTGGGAGGGGAGTTGCTAGCAGTCACAAAGGAAGAAAGAGACTTGGGCATCATCATCACCGATGACCGGAAATCATCCAAGCAGACCTCTAAAGCAGTAGGTAAGGCTAGGGGTGTTAGGGTGTATTAGTAGGGGTATCACAAGTCGTAAGAGGGAGGTAATAATCCCTCTTTACAAGACACTAGTTAGGCCCCATCTGGAGTACTGCGTGCAGTATTGGAGGCCGCACCTTCACAAGGACATTAACCAAATTGAGGCAGTCCAGAGAAGGCAACCAAAATGGTGCAGGGACTGCATCAGGAGACATATGAGGACAGATTAACAGAGCTCAATATGTATACCCTTGAGCAAAGGAGGGAGAGAGGTGATATGATTGAGGCATTCAAACACCTTAAGGGCATTAACAAGGTGAAAGAGTCTAACATGTTTAAATATAAGAAAAATAGCAGGACAAGAGGACACAGCATGAGATTAGAGGGGGGCCAATTAAGGGGAATGTGAGGAAATTTTTTCACAGAAAGAGTGGTAGATGCATGGAATGGCTTACCACAAGAAGTGGTGGCTATGAATACAGTGCAGGGCTTCAAACAGGCATGGATAGGCATAAGGGAGCAATACAAATGACTATGAATAGATAGGTCACTGACAGAGCAAAGGCCGATGGCACATTTATAAGGTAGAAAAACAAATGGGCAAACTGGATGAGCCTTGCGGTCCTTATCTGCCGTAAACTTCTATGTTTCTATGTAATACCACCAACAGACCGCAAGGCTGGTGCAATAACTATTGCATCTCTTAACATATGCAGCCTGCTAGCAAAATTTGATGCTCTCCAGGTATGGATGGCCCAACATAAACCAGATGTCATCTCAGTCATGGAGACCTGGCTCACTCCTAGAACCCCTGACTCTGCTATTCAACTTGAGGGCTACAAAACTTTCAGGGTGGACAGGCGAGGGAAACGAGGGGTTGGATGTGTCATTTATGTTAATGACTCAGTTCAGTGCAGGGCACTCCCCATCCCACCCCAGGGTGGAAGATCACAAATTCTCTCCATCCAGGTTCAACTTGGATCCCAGGGAAAGTGTTTAACTATAATCTCAGTGTACATACTTCCTAAAGATCAAGAGGCTGGTTTCAAACTAGCACTTGATGATTTATCTAGTAATTGCCATCAATCTAAAATCATAATGTTAGGGGACTTTAATATAAATTGGTTATCCCCAGATGCTGCACCTTACCAGGATGCAATACAGCCATAGACATGGTCCAACTTGTTAAGTCCCCTAATCGTGTGAACTACCGCACCGGTTCAAGTACTCTCATAGACTGGGTACTAACCAACTGGCCACAAAGAATAACTAGAACCACTGTGCTAGCCAACTCTATCAGTGACCACTGCTAATCTTATGCTCCTGGACAAACAAGACCCTGAATTTCCCCCAAAAACAATAACCCCCAGAATTATAAAAGTTGGACATCTTGCCTCATCAAAATCCTACCTCCATCAGCTAGATTGGGAGGGGGTCTATGCTGCCACCAACGTGAATGCTGCTCTTGAGTGCTTTATCGACAAGTTTAACTCGGCCTGCAACATCTTTGCCCCTCTAAAAATGAGGAAAATCAAAGGAACCAGCAAATTGTGGATCACACCACAGTTCCTTGAGCTCATGGGGGTCAGGGATAACCTGTGGCATAGGGCTAAGAGCACTGATTCCCCCTCTGACATACAGAAATACAAAGCAGTAAGTAATAAGTGCACTCAAGCCATCTGTCTTGCAAAAAGATCTCACTTTAAAAGTGAACTGGACAACTCTTGGCACGACAGCTGCAGATTCTGGGACAATATAAAAACTCTAACAGGCATAGCAAATAAATCACCACCATCGCAAATAAACTTTGAGGATTCGATTACCCAAAATCCCAAAACTATCACAGATGGCTTCAACAAGGCCTTCACAGACCTTAGTGGGGTCCTTCCTCCAGACTATCTCCAACCTGTGCCTAGCTCCGCCATTAGTTGTACCAACATCCCTCCAACACACACAGCACCTCCCTTCTACCTGAAGGTAATCTCTACAACTGAGGCAAAAAAATACTTGGAAAAAGTTATCGGGAACACTAGAGCCACTGGGGACTCGCTTGACCTAAAGACTGTGACTCTCACCCTGGATGTGTTACTCTCCCCTCTAACCTGGATCCTAAATCTCTCACTAACCGCTGGCATTTTCCCTCAATGCTGGAAAGCTGTGGTGGTCACCCCAGTGTTTAAAAGCGGTGACAGAACCTGCCTGGCCGACTTCAGGACAGTCTCAATTCTGCCCCCCTCTCCAAAGCACTAGACAGGATAGTATATGATCAGTTAGGTACATACCTTGATAAGTACAACCTTCAATGCCAGGAACAGCATGGCTTTCGGAAGGCACATAGTACTTCAATGGCATTGTTTGGGTTTACCAGTCATATCCATGAAGCACTTGACTGAGGGCACTTGGTGGGGGCCACTTTCATCGACCTCACCAAGGCCTTCGACATGGTCAACCATGACTTGCTTCTCATGCAGCTCTCTAACATTGGCATATCCTCTGTCCCTCTAGGCTGGTTCCAGAGTTACCTCGATAACAGGACCCAGCAGGTCAAGATTCTTGATGCTCTATCCGACCATCGGCATGTCAACACAGGAGTGCCCCAAGGTTCCATTCTGGGCCCCCTGCTGTTCAGCCTGTTTCTAAATGAACTCCCCAAAGTCTGCCAGAATAAGATCCTTCTGTATGCAGATGATGCTGTTCTCTACACGTGTCACTCTACTCCAGAAGAGCTGGAAAAAGGCATGCAAGATGACTTTACTGCTGTGGAAAAATGGTTCTTCAGTCTAAGCTCTTGCTCAACTACACTAAGATTAAAACAATGTTGTTTGCCTCCCATCGAAACCGCCATAAGTCCCATCACCTCAGTATCTACAATAACAAGTTTGATACACTCGAAATGATCACCACCTTTAAGTACCTTGGTGTCTACCTTGACAGTTCTCTCTCCTACAGCCAGCACATAGACCATGTTGCCAAGGCAGCTAGTGCCAGACTTGGTCAGCTCTACTGGCATAGGCAGTGCCTCACCGAAAGTGCCATCAAGCTTGCAGTTAACAGCTCCGTGCTATCTGTCATAGATTATGGACTGGTAGTCTACGGAGCCGGTACCGATACAGCACTTAGGCGAATCAAGATTGTCTTAAACAAAGCCTGTAGACTAGTCCTGGGTGTGAACCATTTAACTCACACTTGTGAACTATACTCAAGCACTGGTTGGTTAAACTTGAATAGCAGAATTCAGTACCAAGTCTGTCTATTAGCGAAAAATCCACCCTAGGTCTTGCTCCTCCTGGAGTGAGGAAACTGCTAAGAAACTCCACTTCCTCCAGACTAACTAGGGGGTCGAGTAGAGCTGCCTTCATTATCCCATTCCACTGGACCTCACTAGGGCAATGGTCCTTCAAATACAGGGTCCCCTGCTGGCTAAATTCCCTTAACTCTGAGCTGATTGAGGAAATGAAACCACGCCCATTTAAGGCCAAGCTGCTGCAGTACCTGGCCACTCTTAATAACTGTGACTGCGTCACCTGTGCATAATCCTACTGTTATTGATAGCGTATCTGTCCTGCATAGCACCCATCTCCCCCCACACACACTTTCTCCCCTGCCTGGTGTGACCCCACTGAGCACTTACCCCACGTCCCCTCTTTATTCCCCCCCGCCTTCCTGCTTTCTCTTCACAAATATTAATCCTCCACAATTTTCACCTCCTCCCACCAGTTTCCTACCTCACCCCCACTTTAAACCCTTCCTTATCCCTCTCTCCTCCCACACCACCCAGCCCTGCCCCATCACCTACTTACGTAACCCTGGGTAGATTCCTATCCAATCCCACCCCTCTGACTACTCAACTCCCTTATTCTGTCACCCCCTTTGTCTCTGTCCACATCCTCCCACTGCTCTCATCTATTCTGTCCTCTCCCTCCTTTGGTCACCACCATTTCTGACCCTCCATAACTCTACCTGCATGCTCTAAACTTCAGCTAGCACTATAAATTGCTTGTCCACCTTAGGTATGCTCTTGGCACTGTTGCAATAAAGTTGACCTCTCCTACCTGTTGTATTTTAACTGTACTTGCTTGAATCTGTATCTGTATGTACCATAATGTACTTGCCTTCTGTGTATATACCCCTATCTGTTTTGTAACATCTACGTACCTTGTCTATTACCTCACGACATGGAACCTTTGTAAACGAGCTTTTAGCTCAAAGGTGTTATCTCAATAAATAAAACATTCAATAGTCATGGACATTAGTTAATATAATCAAGACAGTTGTGCATTTTTACAATAGGTTAGACAGATTTTTGATAGTCATTAGCTACCACATGTTATCATAACTGGTGACCCCATACTACAGTATGCCGTATATCTTTTGGGGGTGTGGACATGCCGTTCCCCCTGTTTCCTGGCTAAGGAAAAGTTTAGACCATGCTATTCTAGGAAGTGATTTTATGAATGTTTATCTAAAAGTTTTTATAATTGTCATGCCCCAGGCTCAAACTCACAACCATCTGGTCTAAAGAGAAGTTCCCAAAGCAAATGCAATACCATTGAGTTCTATATACTAACTAGAGGGCGAACTGATGCTATGCAGTCATTGGATCATCTGACGCCATTTGTCTGCCATCTTGCTGGGGGATTCAGTTACAGGAAGTGATCCGAGAACGCATGGTTTTCGTAGGTCGTCTTGCTCACAGATCACTCTGAAAGAAAGACAAGAATGGCAACACCCCATTCTGAGGTATGTAAAATGTGCCACCATCTTTTGGATGGCAAAATCATGTTGCCTCCAGGGGTTGCCACTGGGTTACGTGTGGTTTCAGCTTGCAGTTTGTAATGCTGTTTTGCCCCAAAACTGCATGCAGCCCATCGTGGCCAAGGATCATTCATACCACCACAGCAGCAGCTGCTGAAACCCGCAGGTATTCCATTACTCATCCTGCACTGAACTATGAATAGGGGCTGGGGAGCACACTGGTAGACTTTTCTATAGTTGTGCTTCAGCTGTTGGGGAGCATCCAGCTACAGTGGGTTAGTGGTCCCACACCTCTTCAGTGTCCCTTGTTTTACCTAGCCCATAAGAAGAATTGCTCTGTCACTCCTGTGAAAGGTGCTGCCACACCTAGAAGCTGCTGTGAACTCAGAAATAAAAGCTGAATGGTACAGCTGGGGGGGCTATTCTATGGGTGGGAATGGTAATGGGGGGAGCACCTGCAAGGAGAGTGGGGGCTGTGGAGTGGTCTAGGGAGGGTGCTGAGCTTGGGGAAGGCTGGTGCTAGTAAGGTGGTCCAGCTACAGGAAGGGTGGGGGTGTTCCGGGTTGAGAGAGATTTCTTGGAGTCTGGTCTAGGGTCTTGATGAGTATTCCATCTGCAGGGGATGTGGCTTGTCCATAGGTAGAAATGATGGATTGGTTGAGTCCAGCTCCAGGGACGGTAATCATCTGGGGTGAGAGGCTGGTCTGGGGATGGGAGTGGTGGTCCAGCTACTAAGAGGGTACTCAGGGGAGGGGGCTCGTCCATGGTCAGGAAAGGTGTAGCTACTGGAAGGGTTGTCTGCTAGGGGGTGCGGGTGAGGAGCATGCAGTCCCAGGGGTGAAAATGACCAGATGTAGGGTGGATGGTTGGGCTACGGAGCTGGTCCAGTGCATAGGGTGGGTCCAGCTGTAGATACAGTGGTTGTCTGGGGTGGGTGCTAGTTGGTGTGCTTGGGAGTGCAGCTGCAGAGACATTCGCCTTTGGGGGGAGGATAGTCTGGGGACTTGGGGTTAATCCAGCTGCTTGGAGTTTGCATGGCATAGGGCTGAATGCTGGTCCAGATGCACGGAGGCTGGTCCCCTGAGGGAACAGTCTGGGCTGTAGGGTGGTGTAGCTCCAGGGAGATTGCCCAACTTGGGGAAGGTGGGGGCTGGAAGGGTTTCTAGCTGCATGGCTGATGGTCGGTTTTTGGATGGCAAAAGCACATTGACTCTGGGGGTTGGCACTGGTTTGTATGAGGTTTCAGCTTAGTGTCTGTAATGCTGTTTTGCCCTGAGACTGCATGTAGACAATTTTTAAAGCTGTCCTGGCCCCTTCAAACTGTGGTTCAGGACCAGGTATCATTCGTACCACTGAAGCTTCAGTTCTGTGTTGTTAAAACTGCAGATATAGTCTGTTCCCCTTCCCTGTCCCAAACTGCAGTTAGCGACTGGGGAGCACACAGGTAGTCTTTTCTTCAACTCTGATCCAGCTGTTGGGGGTGGGGGGCATCCAGCTGCAGTGGATGGTTCCATACCTCTACAGTGTCTCTCATTTCACTCAGCCCCTCAAAATTGCTTAGTCATGTAAAAGTGCTGCCATACCTAGAAGGTGCTGTGAACTCAGATATAAAAACAGAATTGCAGCTGTTATGGGGGGTGGGTGCCATGGGGGGTATAAGGACTGATGACCTACTCCCAAAAAGATAAGCTTGTTTAGGTGTTGGGGAGGGGGATGTTCCATGGGTGGAAATGATATTGGGGGTATCTAGCTGCAAGGAGAGTGGGAGCTTTTGGCATGGTCTAGGGAGGGTGCTTAGTTTTGGAAAGACTGGTCCTGGCTCTGGAAAGGCAGTCCAGCTACAGGGAGTGTGGGGAGTGTTCCACCTGCAGTGAAATTTATTGGAGGCTGATCTGGGGAATGGAAGAGTGGTCCAGCTACAGAGGGTGGGGGATAGTCCATAGGCAGAAATGGTGGTTTGGGGTTGACCCAGCTCCAGATGTGGTGGTCATCTGGGGTGAGAAGGTGGTCTGAGGATGGGGGGTCCAGCTCATGTGAGGGTGCTCAGTGTTTTTTTTTTTTTGGAGGGGCTGGTCTGTGGTCAGGAAAGGACTAGCTGCAGGGAGGGCTGTCTGCTGGGGGGTGCTGCTGAAGGGCATGGTAGGGTGATCCAGCTGCAGGTGAGGGGGCAGTCTTGGAGATAGAAGGGAGATCCATATGCAAGGCAGGCAGTCGTGCTAGTGAGCTGGTATAGAGTGTAGTGTGGGTCCAGATGTAGATACAGTGGTTGACTGGGGGGCTAGTTTGTGTGTGGGCAGCAGCTGAGGAGACTCTCACCTGCTGCGGGAGGATAGTCTAGGGACTGGGATACCAGTTACATGGAGGTTTGTGTGACATGGGGCTGGATGCTGGTCCAGATGCAGGGAGATTGACTGGGGGAAGAGGCTGGGCTGTGGGGTGGTGTATCTCCAGGGAGGTTGCACAACTTGGGGACTGCTGGGGCTGGAATGGTTCCCAGCTACATGGAGGATAGTCAGCTGGAGAGGGAGGCCTGGTCCCGTTCCTGGAAGGGTGATCCAGTGGTGGAAGGGTGATCAGCCATGTAGTGTCAGGGCTCATCTGGGCACCTAATGATGATGGTTGTGGTGTGTGGACCAGAATTTTTGGGGGTATATAATGGGAAAACCTTGACTCATCGGGAGAACTATTGACTACCAATAGACATAACTATTGTTGGTCATAGTTTATCCATCAGAGTCAATATTTTCTCTTTATAGCCCTCAACAGATGATGCTTTTCACACAGCTAGGAAAAAATAAAAAGACTACAATGGCAACACACAATCTGCAGGCAGGTAGATGTCAGTCATCATAGCCTAGGTAGTTTTAATTTAGAGATTCCTTTATACAGTTATCCAGCGCGATTTTTTCACAAGTTAGATTTTATTGTGTGATGGGATTTGTGACAATGTATATAAGTTTGAGGTTTTGCAGTTGTACATTTTGCTGCTAATATGGATGTTGCTGTTGCTAGAATCAGTAAAATTCACTCATTAAGAACATCCCTCGTATTCAGTGCTGGATGCATGACCAATGCAACCTGTTCACCCTCTAGCAACGATTCATAACGTAGACGGTTAACCCAACCATGATAATCTGGCAGTCCCCCCTACATCACCCATCCTTCGCTTGCGATAGCACCCTGCAGGCTGTTTGTGATACAACCATGGTAGTCTAGTGGCCCATCATCCATCCTTAATGTTATCTGTATCTCCCTGTTAAGTTTCATGGTCCCACTGCCCCTGATCACCAATCCTTCATATAACCTGTATATCACTAGTAGTCCAGCTGTCCTCCACCACTCCATCTGGTCACCACTTCCACACCTGGCCATTGGCCAAAGACCCTTGCCCCACCCACCTCTTGAGCCAAGCGCCACTTACTGTTACAGTGGAGAGTTGGCTGGCACAGCTCTCATGTAGCACATCCTATAGCGAGATCCTGCTACGTGACTGTCAGATTGCATCTGGCACAGGAGGTGAATATAGGGCTGTGCAAGCTGCCACTGCCATAGTAGTGAGTGGTGGTCAGGGTGAGGGGTGGTGTGTGCCTGTGGCCCTCAGTAGGTGACTCTGTGGGTTGTTGGTGATAGGATGGGGAGCAGGAGCCACTAGACTACTATAAGTATATGGGAAACATGAAGGATTGGTGATCAGGAGCATGGTTGGACACTAGACTACCACGTAAACATGGATAACATTAAGGATGAGTGATGAGGGGGCTGCTAGACTACCATGGCAATATTGCATGCACCCTGCTATGTGCTATCGCATGTGCAACTCATCAGGCTGTGGTGCACGCACGTACAATACTGAATATGTGGACCGTACTAAATAACAGCGTTAGAGCTTCCAAGGATAGCAACATCCATAACAGCAGTGACGTGCACAATGTCAAATGATCAAACTTACATACATTATATAACTTGTAAAAAAAATACAATTATCCATTAAAAATAGAAAGGTTAGTGCCCGTGTTAACATGGTTTAAATGTTAAAGTAACGCAACATCGCTAGCACATGCGCTATCCTGGGTTTTTGGGAGTGTTCCTAGTGGGACTATAATCAGAGGCACTGGGAGTGCCCTTAAACCAAGGTGCTACAATACTGCTGTGCCTATATTAATGAGGATGTCTCCTCTTGAATACCAGTGCAATGGGATATTAAAATATTTCTGCGCTGTAAACACCTCCTCAAGCAGAGCTGTTTACTGCAGTTAAAAACCTTTGCTTAGTTGGGCCCTTAGCAGTGCCTTCCCAAAGGTAGGGGGGCTGCAGTTGCCTGCCCTAATCTCCCAGTCCCTGCCATGATACCACTCCCCCCATCACCCTTTTCTTTTGCATGCTATATGCGTCTGAGTAAGTCACTTAACCTCCCCAGTTTTCCCTGGACGCCCCTGAAAAAGAGCACCTGTGCCTAGTGGCCCTTACTTGCTTACCAAATAATGAAATATGAAATAAAAAATAAGTACATTATTAATAAATGTACCCACAATACTTAAATGACCCTTTCTGTGATGCATTTCTTTCCAGTGTCACTCACTTCCCTGGTCTGCTGTCACTGCTGCAGCCACCTCACTGTGCATGTGCAACTACGTTCTAAGTTGTGCTGCAGTAGTGAAGTAACTAGTGCAGCACAACCACAATTTTATGTGTGACCCTCCTTCCTAACTCTACTGGTGGTACATTTTATTTTACTCAGCAGCTTTACTTTACAGGTCCTCGCTTCTTCTCGAGCAATCCAGGGGCTTACCCTCGAGCAGGCAGCAGCTTACAGTCCAGGCACAGATCACAACTCCAGAAATGACCCCCCCTCTCCTCCCTGTCTAGGGGGTTTGATATTATGCAGTCTCTAGGAAAGGAAGGCGTACTTTCTTGACTGGCAGCACATAGGAGGTCACAAAACACAGTACCTTATATTTGAAGATTAGGGATTCCACAGGTGGCAGCACACTCTCCATTGAAGTGCAGACTAGCTGGAACTTTCCTCCCAACATGACTGGTGGCCACAGGATCAGATGGGATTTCTCTAGAAAACATTGGGTTAGGCAGGCAGCACAGCAATAACATTTTTAGGCTTCCAAAATTATTTAGTCCCAAACGGAAATAAATTGCAATTAGGCAAGTTTTATTTTCTTTCCAAAAGCTCAAGCTGGTACACAGAAACATTTCTGAGGATCTTCTTTTAAAATTAGAACAGTTTCCACATTTCTGTGGCCCTCAGCCACGGCAAAGTTTCTTGGGGGAGCAGGGTTTGAACCTGGGCCCTACGCATTTCTTTGTTCCCAATTTCAAGCCAAATAAACTCAGATTCACTTCAGGACCTTTTCTCTGTCCTAACTGACTGTCTCTTTACTTAATTCCCCACCTGTGGCAGCAGGGGGACTTAATTCTGATCTCAGGCCAAAAACTCTCCTCAGGATGGAGGGAGTGGGGTGTACGATGATAAACTGTACAGGCGCAAGCCAGTCCTTTCCACTAGAGGCCTCTGCTCCTGTTGATCCATGAGCAGGGTTCTCAAAAGGCAGGGCCAAATCCCTCTTGGCTTCCACAGTCCCAATACCCAGCAGCACATACCTTGAGCGGACATGGCAAACTAAGGGGTAGCTCTGCCACCTACCCCACAGGAGACTCACTGCCACTTTCATCTCAACTAGTTCTCCATGGGAGCCGCTAACTCTCACAGGAATAAAGAGCCTAGCAGGCTCTCTGCGACCCTCAGCCACATTGTTGCTCCTTCATGACTGTTGCCCCATCAATAGCTTGTGGGGGTCCCTCTGCCACATTTGGGACTGGAGGCACCCTCTCCACCCTGGCCCCGGGCCTTGCCGACCCTGACTGTAGGCCTCCCCTTCAGCCTGCGAGCAGGTGCTCCCGCTCCTCCTTGAACTCCTCTCAACTCCCAAATCTCACTCTGACTCTCCCCACCTCGCGCCAGTTGGCGCGTTGAAAGAAAAAAACACGCACATGCTGCCTGGGCAGTGCCCAGCTGTGCGTGCATCTCCCTGATGCTGACAGGGCACCTCTGATCATAACCCCCAAATTTGGCACGGGGTTACATACATAATCACACCAGCACAACAGGATGATAACAGTAACAGAATTTTATACGGAACCACAATGTCCTCAGTCTACATTGCAGCCAAAACCCTCCTCTCCACATTAGTTTCTCAATCATCCTCTGTGGTCCTCTGCCAGCAACCCTTGGGGGTTCATTATGGAGGTCCCGCTCAGTGTCCCTGGTCACAACTTCGGGTGTCATTATTGGACCTTCCTGTTCTTTAATTACACCAGATAGGGGGATGTGCCTCTGATCTGCCTCCCTTACCCTCCCTGAAACCACCATAGTCCAGCAACTTCTACTGGGCAACCTTGGATTTAGCAGATGCAGATCAGGTGGCCAATGGACGGGGGTTGGAGGTCCCCTCCTTTATTCCAGCTATTTCAGCCCAGTGAAGTACCTTCAGATGGGGCAGCACAGCTGTATCCAGAAGGTTCTCATGAAGACTGCTGCCTCACATCCACTGAAGTGCACCACCACCAGTATCTTACCCTACAACGATGTCTATCCCTTCTCAGAAGTGACATTATCTGTGAGATCAGATCCAGATGAATTATAAGAAGGAGACAGCTGCAGGCAGTAGGGCGCTTGTCCTTCTATCTTCGTGAAATGACTAAGAATAAACAGACCAACTGCAGGCTGATCAGTATGTTGAGCAGGACTGGAGTGGTCCGACTGTTTGCTTTAACCTTTTAAAATTTTTAGTGGTACGATAGAGGACTTCTTGCAGTTTGAAATCATGAGAAGCTTCTCCTTCCCATTCAGGGCATAAAGACAAGTCAGCCTACAGTATGCTTAACTGGTGAAAAGGCTTATCACATACATTGCTTAAACACTACTCACAGTACAAGAGCTAAGACCTAAAAGTCCTCCGACTGAGTGCTTCTCCTGGCAGTGGGCTGTGGTCACAAAGAGTGTGCAGCCAATAACTCTAGGAAGAGTGAAAATATACAGTATAAGCACCTAAAAAGGCTATCCCATTGCCGTGGAGGGTTGAGGCAGTGGGCATCTTTCATCTGCCACCATGCCGGTGTCCAGGGTTTGGGAGTGGACTAGGGTTGCTGGTGGGTGGTGTGGGGGTGGGAGTAGGATCGAGCATCTGGAGAACAGTGTTCCTCTCCTGAGGAGAGATGGTTCACCATCCTGCTGTTGACTGACAGCAGCTGGAGTCTCAGTGGCAGAGAAAGCATGGGCCACATTAGTAGGAGGGTGAGGATCCTCCCTGCAGATTGATGCCCTCCCACTCCAGACCACATATCCCACCCACAGACAAGCATCCTACTCCATGCCAACCTCTCTGCACACAGCTAGAACTCCCCCCCCACCCACCCAGCCGACCACTCTCTCCTAAAAAAGCACCCTGTCTGTCCCTCTACAACACCCTGGCCAGATTGACTGTCTTAGCAAGTTCCAGAAAAGGACTGTCAGGAGCTGAAATACATACATTTTTGGAAGTCTATCAGTAGGGAAAGTATGGTTATTATCTTATTTTTCTTTGTTAGTGAGACAGTCTCGAGTTTAACTTTGGATGGAGTGAGAACAGTCGTAATCACAGTACGCTCACTGGTGTAAGCTGAGAATATATAGATTTTTTTCTGCTGTAAAAATTAAGGGGGGGGGGAGGAACTCCAGTATGCTCAGCAGGAGTGGGCACTGGCTGGTGCCCACTAAGTGGCTGGCCACAGAATTCGGGCCAGGGGCACATAAGGCACCCTGAGGTAAGCTCCTTCTTGGATGACTTAGTGCCATGTGCTCTGAGAGCCCTGAGAGTGACACTGTTGAAGGCCTTGCTACGGTCCAGCTATGCCAGTGTTGCACTATGTTTTTTGGTACGGGGCCAGACTTGGATATATGGTCAGTGTCAAGGGCCACTTACTGAGGGCCGATATCGACTGCGACACGACGTTAGGATAAACATTCAATATGTGAAAGAAAGACAGACCATATGTATATTTATTTTATTCTATTTATTAGAATGTATTTGATTTTTAATTTTGTTTACTTTAATGAAATTATTTTAAACATTTCTAAAGAAAGACTAAATAAAAATAAATGAATAAAAAATGTAAAGCTGCCATTCATATCTTCTGTCTTGGTCAGATGGTCAGATGAGTAGTTCATAAAGTGCATTCTGAAATAAGAAAAAAATAAAGTTTATTTATCTGTCACTCAGCATTAAAGTTAAATTGCTGTCCGTAGCAAAAGCAGAACTAACCAATCATTAATGTGAAGTGTTGCAATGACCATGGAACACCAGCTTCTGAATGTCTGGTTTTAGTTTTGAGGTGGCTAGCAGCATAACAGCTTCAAGATCCTCATCCGTAATCCTGCTTCTTAATTTTGATTTATTTAAGCTCGGTAGTGAAAATGCATGCTCACAAATAAATGTGCTTCCTCACATGCTTGAAAGTTTCAGTGCCTCATTTCTGATATTGGGGAACTTTTCTTCAGTAAGGCATCTATAGAAATTTAAAAGGTTGCCTTCTGTGTATTTGCTTCGTAGTGAATCACTGCATTGCAGGTCAATAACTTCAAGTTGTAAATTTGATGCAAGATCATCAGGGGACACAGAAAAAGGATCTCCCAAAAATGTCATTTTATGTGAGTCCCTCCTGAAGTTGGAGAACCGCTGCTGGAAGGAGTTCTTTAGTATCCCCACGACTTGGGAGTATGTCTTTGAAGCACAGTGGTGTTCAACAAACAGCTTCTGGCAGGTTGGGAAATGTGACAGGCCACCTCTTTTCAACTTCACATCAAATAGTTGCAATTTTATCTGAAAGGTAGTTATTTGGCTTGCTAAGTCACACACAAGATGGTGTTTGCCCTGTAGTCTGAGATTTAGCTCATTCAGATGTCCAGTAATGTCTGTGATGAAGGCTAGGTCACAGAGCCACTTTGCATTATCAAATTGTGCCACAGGCTTTCCTTTGTCCTGCATAAAAGATTTTATCGCTGGCAGTAATGCCACAAATCTTTTTAAAACGTTCCTGCGGTTCAGCCATCAAATCTCTGTATGATACAGGACATCCCCATATTCAGATTCAATTTCTTCCAGGTATGACTGAAACTGACGATTGTTCACAACACGGGACTTAATTGAAATTCACTGTGGAGACCACAACACTCGTTACATTTTCAAAGCCCAGATCCTTCCTACAAAGATTCTGTGGGTATATTATGCAATGATATTGAATACGTGCATCTGGGTCACTAAGTTGCTTCTTCACATGGGAAATCATCCCATTATGTACACCAGTCATTGCTGGGGCAGTATCTGTGATTATACCTGCAAGTTTTTTCCATTCCAAGTCCCTTATCTACTTCAATCTGAAGCATGTCGAATAAGTCCAAGCCTGTTGTTCTGCCGTGCAGTGCAGATAATCAGACCAGCTCTTCAGAAACCACAAAGTTGTTTGTCACACCACACACAAAGATTGCCATCTGTGCTGTGTTTGTCCTGTCTGTGGTTTCATCCACTGCTAGTGAGTAGTACTCAAATCGTTTGCACAACTCCTTCAACTGTGAAAAAATGTCTGTCCCCATGTCCAAAACCCGTCACTGAATAGTCATCCGATTCAGACTTATCTGATTAAAAGTAGCAGCTTGAGCAGGACATATTTTGTCACATGCACACAGCAAACACTGCTTCACAAAATCACCATCTGTGAAAGGACGAGATGACCTTGCAATCATAGCTGAAATTTCATAACTAACCTCTGTCAGCATCTGAGACTCCTTTTGAGCCTTTTTGGAAACCTGCTGCTGAGAAGATAGTTGTCTTCTGAGGTCAGCTATTTTCTGGTTTCTTGGTGCTCCAGTGTAATCACTGAAAGAGGCATGTGTAGTCTCATAGTGCCTCTTAAGGTTAAACTCCTTTGGAACAGCCACAGTTTGTTTACACAGAAGGCAGATATTCAAGTCACGGTCCACCACAAAACAGTACTTGTCTGTCCATTTATCATTAAACATTCGGGGTGGGATATTCAGACTGTGCCAAAAAGATGCTCAATAGTGGGAGCAGGCGAAAGTGCAGTGCGCCATGGTGCAACAGGCGCGATATTCAAACCAAGCGCAAGCCAAGGTGCGCCTGCACAATGTAGCTGAATATCGCACCCGATGCACCATGGCGCAACAAGGGATGCGCAGTGGAGCAGGGCTGATGCACAGTAGATGCACTGGGACAAAGACAGGAAGCAGCAGTGCACTAGCCATGGATGCGCCATGCGTGGAGAAGCATGCAGCAGGACAGACAGACCAAACCCCACCACCATCCACCAGGGCAAGGCCCCCATGAGCAGCACAAACAGAGGTGAGCTGAATGGACCACTAGCCCATGAACCCTTGCACCGATCCAACAGCAGACACGGGCCAGCAGTCCTCACCCACAGGGCACGGCGCCCCAGCACTGTCCCCCGGCAAACAGTGACCGTAACACAAGGATAGCCAGGACCCACCCATGCCACGGCACCACATCAATGCAGACCACCCCCAGTACAGTGATCCCAAGACACCCAGCCCAGAAGCATGACCAAACAGTGCATGGCACTGAAGGTATGCCACCACCACCGTAATAATGCAACCGGGCACCCCATGGTGCCATGCACAACAGCCCCACCGTGACTCCCCCGCATGAAGTAACACCATCCACTGATGCCACCATAGCATACACAAGGTGCCCCTGCATGGCTCCTACAGTGGCACAGCATGGAGGTTGACCTGGCAGTAGTACCCAAGGGACCCCGCAAGTGACAAGGCCTGTCTCGGACACCACCACCAGCAGGATGGGAACCCGCACACCCACCCATGCACACACCCCGTCCCAGCACTGGCCCAACCAGACAGCACAGCAGCCTACTGTGGTGCATGGAGGCATGGCCACACAGGAGGCAACACAGGGCACATACAAAGCCCCCCCACAGTCCCAAGGGTACCCCGTCAAATAGCCACACATAGCAGAGCAACAGATGCTGCTGTTGTGAATCCCATGGTGCCATGTACCCACGGCCTGCACACCACCATGGCACCGGTGATTCTGCCATGTGGTGAGTGCACCATGAACCAGGCCACTGCCAGCATGCAGCAGAACCCCATGTGACAGTCACCAGACCACAGGCACCACCCCAGACACCATAGACTATATGGAGGGGGACAACAACAGCACCACCCACAGTGTTAAAAGAGGCAGACGTGCAATAGACCAGGGGTCGGGACACCAGCTGCCAGGGTGCCGTGGCTGGTATGGACTGCCACCAATGCCATGTCAGCATCCACGCATGCGGTGGTGGGGTTGGCATGACTGTGCGTACCACAGACACGCAAGGGGCACAACCGCACAGGTTCAGCACACACCGCCAGGGGTGGCTGGGACATAGCACATGCACCAAAGTCTGCTGCACACAGGCAAACAATGCACAGGGCACACCACACATACCCTAGACAGTGCCCATGGCTCCCACCCACACCAGTGGAGGATCCCTGGCAGACACACCCATGGTCAGGCCAGCACCACCCTACAGTAGCCATTAACACCACTGCAGCAAGGTACCATGTGCCCGCTGCAAATCAGAGACCGACACAGTCATAGTAGGAAAAGCATGTATAATGTAACAGGAAACAATAACAACAGGAACTATTTACAAAGATATATATACAGTGGGGGAGGGGATATGCAAGGCTACAACAAGGGGGGGAAGGGCAGGGGACAATGGGAATGGCAAGGAGGTGGACATAGGGGTGTGGGGTACAGTCCAGGGGGAGAAAGGAACAGTGCAGGTGCTGCAGGCCCTACTGGTGGCCCCTGTTATCCCTGTGCTCCCTGTGGCGCCTTCAGTGCTGCCGACGTTCACCCCTCTCCATCCACTGCAGCAGCTCCAGCATGGCCCGGGTGACCTGCAGGATCTCCTGGATGTTCCGCTCCAGGGACATCCAGTGTGGTCCACCTAGGACAAGGGAGCAGAATCAGTATGTGTGACTGGCCAGACTAATGCAGCCCACCCAATGTGCATGGCGTACAGCAGTGGCCTGCTCCCCGGGATGGCATGCAACCACCCACAGTGGGTGCACCCACATGAGCCGCCTACCTGGGCACTCGAAGCCATGCAAACTGCTGCACACCCCCACCGCCCATGCACCGCACAGCACCATCGTGGCCGTCCGGCATCATGGCAATGCAGTGGGATGGCAGCGGCACAGCCAGGCACCCAGTGCACACACAGCCCATCTGCAACACTCACCCACACACGCAGACCCACAGGACAGTGCGGAGGGCACCGTGGGATGTGCACGGCAGTAGAGGCCATGTGCAGGGGGACACGCCCCACCACCGGCCTTGCAACCCACCATGCACAGTTGTAAGGGGAAACATGGCACTCACCTGCATTGCGGTCAGCAGGGCACTGCTGACCCCTGGCACCACCACTGTGCCCTGCCTGCATGGCCACACCACCATCATCAACCTGCCCTCCACGCTCCTGGGCCATCCGTGCCCTACGGCGATCCTCTGAGAGTAGAGTGCAAACATAGAGAGAGTCCCATCAGTACAATTCTGAACCATAGCTCCCCCTTGCAGTGTGCATGCCCACACAGCCCGTCCATGCCACGGTGGCACAGGGTGTACTCAATACACCCCCACTACTGGTAACACAGGTACCAGTCTCCCTGGCGGCATGGCCTGCCGATCACCGTGATACCAGGACAGACGGATAGTACTAGTGTGATGAAGGTGTACCTACCTGGCCATGGCACGGCACCCTGCCGGGCATGCACCTGCAGTCTCCCTAGGCAGTCGGGGTCACACCGCTGGAGGTCCCCATAGCGGTGGCAACACTGCTCAGCAGTTCTGCTGCTCCCTGTGGCCTCCTCAAGGCCCTCTGCCACCTCCTGCCACACCGCTGTGCGTGGCCTCAGGAGGGGAACCTGCCCAAAAAGGGCACCTGCATGGGGCTCCACAAGTGCCACCAGGTTTGCCAGTTCCACCGCTGTCCACACTGGTGCTCTGGTGCGTGGCATGGTGCTCACACTGGCGAGCACAAAATGGCACCCTCTAGCGCACGTACTCCACGTGCGGAGGCAGTGCAGTACTGCACTGCCAGATGCAATAGTGCTGGCACCAGATTATGCAATGGGGGCAGCCATGCAGACGCATGGCACCTAGAAGGCAAAGATCAGCTGCAGGGTCAAGGGTCTGTCTGCGCATGGAGCACCACAGTGCTATTGGGAGGCCCCTGCGTGGAGCGTGGTAGGGTGCATGGGTGTGACGCCATGCAGTGGCCTACTGTGCTGAGGCGTCATGGCGCCCACGGCACATCATGGCATGAGCGCCCCTTTGGGTATATAGCGCACGAGCACCACAGGCACAGTAGTGGCAGTGCCCTGTACTGCCTCCCACACACAGTGCGTCAGCAGCGCCGCTAGCGTATGCATCAGCACCACGGGCATGCATGGTGCGGTGCTGATTGCACACGTCACAGTGGTGCACCACAGCCTGAGCATGCTCAACACCACTGTGCAAGGTGCAACAGCACAATATTCAGCCAGATTATGCTAATCCATTGAGCATCCACTGCATTTGCATCCCATTACAGTTGCGCCTGCCCTCATTTGCATGCAATGCACTATAAATATGTGACCTGGGAATGCATAGGCCATGAATCGGTATTGCAGTCCTTTGAGGTAGGTGGCATGCTGTGGGGACGTGAGGACAGTGGTCTGGGAGGGCTGTATGGGACTGCACAGTCCAAGGTAATACCTATCCATCCCCCAGGCACGAGCATGACTGAGTGAGAGGATGAAGAGGAGCAGGGAATGGTGAAAAAGAGGAGGCCCAATTTCACCAGGATGGAATCTGATGCCCTATTCAAGGCCTACCTCGACAGGGAGCCACTGCTCAGTGGACAGAGGGGCACACCACAGGACTGTGCAGCAGCGTGGGGTGTGGTGGCACGTGCTGTCAACCAGCAGGGCAGCCACCAGTGTTCCGTGCAGGAGTTCAAGAAAAAGGTTGGCACAGACAGGAGGTGGATCATGGATAAGGTGGCTGCCATCAGGGTGGCAGGTGCTGCCACCGGTGGGGGCCAGCAGGACGTTCCCCGCCTGACACCACTGGAGGAGCAGGTGGCCGACAGCATGCGGCGTAGTGCCATTGAGGGTGTTCCTAGTGGAGGCATCCATATGGGTGGCAGCCCATCACTACATGGTAGGATCGGCACTGGCAGTGTGTGGGTGGTGGGGGGACAGGCCCCAGGGCCAGGTGGAACCACTAACAGTACTGTGTTCCTTTACAGCTCCTGAGCATCTGCATGGGGCAGCAGTGGTGGGTGTGTCCACCGAGGGGGAGGCCCTGGACATGGTGGAGCGCCCATCCACCTCCACAGGTGTCCGAGGGACCGACCATCTGCAGCTCTACACATCTGTCTGGACTGATGCCAGTGGTGCGGGTGTGGACAAGGCCCTGGCTGTGTTCCAGCATGATGCCACTCATGGTGTCCAGTGTGCTGAGACACAGATCGGGGCCAGCTACAGCACAGATGATGACGTGACGCACATCCCGGACAGTGATGTATGTGGGACATAGGATGATCCCACGGATGGCATCTGCCCAGGCGGATCAGCAGGTAGTGCTGGGGCGGCTGCCTGCACGACAGCCCTTATCCAGGCTGCATCTGCGGGCTTCAGTGGGGCAGCACTGGCACGTGGCCTGGGTAGTGGGGCTGTTGTTGCTGCTGCGGCCGCACCAGTGGTGCCTGGTGATCAACAGCCAGTGGGGCAGCGGCAGTAGCTGGCCAGTGTCGATGTGTGGACGGGGGGGGCAGTGGCAGTGCACTGCATGTAGACATACCCCAGGATGGCAGCGCTGTGCAGCAGGGCCAGGAACACCACAGGGGACAGCATGCTGGACATGCAGATGACCCCTTGGATGACCACAGCCATCTTCTTCAGGCCTCTGTGGATCAGCAGATGTGGCTCATGGTGGCAGTGGATGCACTCTGTGTGGCGCTGCACCAGGCAGAGGGGCGGTATAGCAGGGACCATGCCCTGCTCCTGGCAGAGCTGGCTCAGCAGCGGGCGAATGTGACTGCTGCCATTGACAGGCAGACCACTGCAATTGCAACTGTTGTGGCTACACTGGCCAACCGGCTGGGTTCCCAGCCACCACACACCCCGCAGAGTGCTATGTCCACCCCTGCTCAGCGACATGCGACCCCTGCCATGTAGATGCCGGGTTCGGCTGTGGGCATACCTAGCACACCTAGTGCGGGCATGTTTGGTGGCCTGCAGTCCCCTGCACGGACGCGGTCATGTTCACACTGAGTCACCCCTGGGGGCCCTTCAGTGCCACCCCATGAGGCCACTGGTCAGCCTGGTATGGCTTGCAGGTCTCGGTGGGTCCACCCATGCATCCGTGGTGGATGTGCTACTGTGCTGCATGACTGACCCTTCCCTCTCCACAGCCACTGTCTGCCGCTGCCCTGTGTGCACTGTGGTGTTCTTTGTGCGTTGCATGAGTGTGGTGCCCAGCACTGCACACACATGGTCCCTGTGTACACCCTCCTGGCTGTTGTCCGCTGTGGTGTGTGCATGATGATGCCTGCATAGCGCTGTCTACCACTGTGCAATGGTGCTCAGCATCTGAGGCACGCACAGTGCCAGCCACTGGGCATGGTAGTGTTGGGTCCTGTGTGGGTGTGGGGGGGCCTGTTGGGTGGGCATGCCTATGGTCCTGTGGGCATGGGTAGGAGTGTGTGTGTGTGTGTGTGTGTGTGCCACGTGTCACCCTGCCATTCCCTGCCTTTGTGTGCAGTACCCCACACATTCCCACGCTCCTGACGCTGTCCTCCCCTGGTGTTCACCCCTGCCTGTCTGTGGGCTGTGCTCTTGCCCTTGGTGGTGGCATGTGGCCCTGTTGACCTACCTGTGTTGTCCTAAGTGCTCCCCTGCAATGGTGTCCTGGTGCTGCTGGGCCATCTGGGACAGCCAGGGATCCCTTTGCCCAGGGGGTGGCTGTCCAACACTAGCTGGACCGGCATCCTCTTCATCCACACCACTGTCCCCCTCCTCGACCACAAGGGCTATCCCACAGTTGGTGGCCACATTGTGCAGGATACAGCAGGCCAGGAATAGCCTGCAGGCCTTTGAGGGGCTGTACTGTAGGGCACTGCCTGATGTGTGCAGGCAACGGAACCATGCCTTCAGCAGCCCGAACACCCGCTCGATGACATTTCGTGTTGTGGCGTGTGCCTCATTGTACTGTTACTGTGCTGGGGTCATGGGACTCCGATATGGTGTGAGCAGCCAGGGCCGTAGTGGGCAACCACTGTCACCTATGTGTAGAGGAGATTTGTTAGCATGGTAGTCTGCCATACTGTGCCATGGGCCGCCATGGCCATTCCCCATGGCACCCCTGCCCATGCCCCACACACCCCCATGTCTGCACCCATTGTCCAGCATGCTATGCATACTCACCTACCAGATGGCCAGTGGGGATGTCCCCACTCTCGAACCTATGGCACAGTGTGGACTGGTGCCAGATGAAGCATCGTGTGCTCCCCCAGGGTGCGTGGCACAGACATTGATTATGTGCCCCCTGGCATCGTACACCGCCTGGCAGTTGACACTTGGGTAACCCTTGCGGTTGATGTATGCCACCCCCTCCAGGCCAGGTGGCATGCGGATGCCTACATGGGTGCAGTCTATGGCCCCAAGCATGCCAGGCAACCGTGCTAACCTGTGGAACTCCTGCATGTTTGCTATGCGCTCTGCCTGTGTGCTGGGGAAATGGATGTAGTCTGCAGCATGTGGCAGCAGTGCACTGAGGAATTGTGTTAGTAGGTGTGACACGGCCGACTGGGTTATGCCTGTTATGTCCCCTTTTGGTCTCTGGAAGGTGCCTGTGATGAGCAGGCACATGACGGCTGTGATCTTAGTCTCCACGGACAGCGCATGGCTCCGTCGTGTGGATGCCTGCATCTCATCATTGCACAGCTCACAGAGCTGGCTCAGAATCGCCCAGTTCAGGCAGTACTGGCCCACAATCTCAGTGTCACTGTACTGTTCGAAGGTGGTGCAGGCACGGTACAGCCTGTTCTGGGCGTAATGCCAATGGTCCCTTTCATGGCCACGCCTCCCTGCTGCCTGCCTTCTCACACCCCTCATTACCACCTCCATCTGAAAGGTGGCACTGGCCATATCCCTGGTTGGTGTTCCCCCCGGGCAACTGTCTATCTATCCCTCCCCCGGCTGTGTGTTGTTGGTGCTGCCCCTGCACCGGGTACACCCCTGGCTGTTCACCACTGTATGCTCTGCCTCTTGACCACTGCTCTCCATCCTCTGTGGCACACTCAGGCCCTCTTGCGTATACACACACACACACACACACACCTTCTCTCACTTGCACACACCTCCTGTGGGCCCCCCGTCCAGCTCCTGGCCACATCTGCCCCCTGCTTCTTCGTTTGCCTCCCTGCCACTCTGTCTCCGTGCTCCCCGCTATGGCTCCTCTGTAGCACATTCATCCTCCTCTCTCTTGTTCCCTTTTCATTTGGCTCATTTCCGCTGTTGCGCAACTTCTGCTTGCTCCACTACTGTGCATGTCGCCTACTGTTGAATATCGCACTGCGCACAGTATTCCTGGTTACGCCCTTCCTACTTGCACATGCATTCATTTCTGTTGTGCTGCGCATTGACAGTGCTGTGACATCGCTGCCGCTTCCACTCAATATCTCACTATGGTGTATATCTGCTCTTGCACGGGTGCATCCCTATTGCGCATGGTGTAACTGCTCTGAATATCCCACCCTCGGTGCTCCGAATCTATTTTGCACTTTTTCATTGTTGCCATAACTCACTGCGATTATCACCAGCTACTACAAACCCTCACCTTGTGAAACAGTACTCCCTCTTTTATAACCATGATTAATTTAATTACAGACAGCTGCAAGTAAATGCTGCCTCCCCAAACGGTAATGGCCTGAAGTTTGTAGCTAGTAGAAAACATCCCCACCCCCCCAGTTGAGTCTGTCGACGACAACCAGAAATCGTCGGATATTTCCCATCCTGAGTAATGTGAGTGAAATAAACATTTTAAATGAGTGAAATTAACATTTTAAATGTCCTGCAAGGTCCAAGAAACTAGTTGGAAACACTCACCAACACACGTCGACAAGAACCAGGCAACCGTCCACCGCCCGTCAGGAATCATCGGAGATTTCCACCTCCAAGGTGATGCCCATCCTTGTATTGTGTGAGTACACTGGGTGAAATAAACATTTTAAATGAGTGAAGTAAACATTTCTGCGTTCCTGCATGGTCCAACAAAAAGGTGGAAACACTCACCCACACTCGTTGACAAGAACTAGGTAGCCGTCTGTTGCTCCTGTTGAGTCCGTCGAAGCAAACCACACTCTTGGCATCATTTTTAACCACCACCTGTTAGGCCATGTCTACTATCCTTCCTTGACCTATTTCTCTGGTCAGCCAGTCTGGCATGGATGGCAAATATAGAATAATCATGGGAAGGAGTACATAATGAGACCATAATAACTGGTGCTCGTGGGGGAATCCTGTTATAATTTCCCCGTCGTAACCCATGGGTTATAACAGCGAACGCATGCCAGGTTTCCCTTATGCACATGCACCAGTAGCTGCTTTTCCCTTTCTGGCTGCCAGTCTTTAGTTCTGCAATGATCACCACCACTCTGAGTCGGCAGTAACTTTCTTTAAAAAACATTAATGATAAATTGGCTAAAAACAGTTTTGAATTGTGGCTGCTTTAAAAAAAGAAAACATTTAAATTTTTTCACGAGCTGCTACGAACAACGCTGAAACCTGATCAGTTCTCGGTTTGAGGAGATGTCTGTTTATATAATTTCTCTGGTGAAAAAATGATCACCAGCAATTATATAAAATAAAGGTTGGGTAGGTGTGTAAAGCTTGAATTTTACACACATGCTCTCGATGTAGGATGCCTATACAAACCCCTTGAGCTTCGCTCTCTGGGTTTATGTGGCATCCCACACCTCGGGGTGTTAAATTATCATTATAAGCCCCTTCCCAGCCATTATACTGTATTGTATGCACTAGCTCAGTGTCGGATACTGCATAAATCCCTGAGCGAAGCCAGAGGAGTTTATCAAAGAATCCTACGCCAAGGGTGTGCAATTCTAGTTTACACTCTTCCCCATGTGTTATTTAATGTAATTGTTGGGGACTGTTTATTTATTTATTTATTTTTTGTTAACCATGGTGTGACTATTCTGTAGTTAGCAATGCAGCACAAAGAGCGCGAGCTTTCACTTTCACTTTCCAAAGGGAACGCGGGCAGATGTTCACCATTATAACCCACTGGTTATAACAGCAAACAATCAGTTTTTCCTATGGAAAGTCACCAGTTATTACATAATTCAATACAATGCATAGTTTATCTATAAACACAGCACTGCATGTGGCACAGTGTGTTGTTGGTACTGCACTTGGCATAGCATGTTGTCAGCAGTGCACATGACAGAAGTGTCAGCACTGCAAGTGGCACGACTCAGTGTCAGCAGTACACATGGTACAGCACAATGTTGGCAGTGCATGTAGCACAGCACAGTATCAACAATGTATGTGGGATGGGCCGACTCTATGGTGCCAGGCAATGAGGGATCACCTGGCATGCTGTTGACCCAGGTTCACGCCCGAGCCCGGGACAACAAGAGTGGGGACCAGCAGGGAGGGCTAAGAGTGTACCATGTGATAACAGCACCAGCATATCAGCGCATACCATAACAGCTACTGCAAATCACCAAACAGCGAAACGGCGATGTGCACAAAAATACCTAACACAAAGAGCTACAACAGCTTGATGTTGCTAAAAACATCAATTCATCAGTACAACTTTTTTGAGGGGCTATGCCCCACACCCCCCCTTTATGATGGGCTTTGCCCCCCACACACCCCAACTATAACTGATCAACTACAGCTGGCCCAGTGGTGCTGAGGGTTGAGGTGCTGGATGCCACACCTTGCACCACGCCGGTAACCCAGGTTCAGGAATGAGCCCGGGATGCTGGTGATCAGTTGGGGGGGTGCAGGATTGAGTTGTCACTGGCAAGCTCTCCTCCTCTGGGGTGGGTTTCTGTGCTTCCAGGTGCATTTGCGGCACCCAGTGGCAGCTGGATGCACTAGCGGCCAGCAGCACATTGGAGAAAGAGGAGGTTGTGTAGGCTTTATTGCATGTCCTCCTCCTGGGGCACCATACACAAGAAAAGCCCCACTCATGCATGCAACTTGAAGCCCCAGATGGGCTACTGCACCTTCCACCAACCAAACAAAACCCAGCATAAATCAGGAGGGGGCCTACTGGGTGATGTTGGTCTCTCCCACGTCCCTCCCCGAGGGTTCCCCTCTGTAGGGAGTATGCTGCGGTCCTCCCCGCAATGCGTATGAGGCGGAGTCTGGTTGGTGGGGTGTGTTGAGAGCCTGCAAACATTATGCAGGGGATAGGTTACATTTGAGTGGGGAGGAGATGGGGTACTAAAGGTGAGAGTATGGAAATACATGGCTATGAAGGTGGATTTAAACTAGGTAGGGGAGTGGTGAGTGGACAGATGGTAGGCAGGGATCCCAGAGAGGGGAGCCAAACAAGCTCCCCCCCAGGCTAGCAGGGAGGAACTTGGAGCAGTGGCACGGGGGGATTAGGAAGGGGGTAATTCAGGGAGGAGGAGGGCAGGGATGGCTTGGAGGGTGGTCTCACTGAATGCAAGAAGCCTTGGTAACAAATCAGCAGAATTACAGGCTCTCTTGGCAATTATAAGGGTGGACATTGCTGCCATCACAGAAACATGGGCCACCCAGTACCAGGAATGGGATTTGATGATCCCAGGGTATAGGATATTCAGGAAGGATAGGGCTAGGGGAAAAGGGGGGTGACAATATATGTATGGGAGGGGATAAGGTGCATAAGGGAGGAGGGGGAGGAAGGCAGAACAGAGGCCCTATTGATACAGCTTCAAGACTCAAAACATAGGACACTGAGGATGGAGGTGGTGTACAGGCTACCAGCCCAAGGGAAGGATATGGATAGGGAGTTAGCAGAACAAATCAGAAGGGTCTGTAAGAAAGGGAACACTGTGGTAGTGGGGGACTTCAACCTACTGGGGGTGGAATGGAGCACCCCAACCACCAAGAGTGCAAGGGAGCAGGTTTTACTAGAGCTTTCTGGTGCAGTTGGTCAGTGAGCCAACCAGACTGGATAGGATTCTGAACCTGGTTCTATCAAATGGGAAGTGTGACAGGGTGGAATAGGACCCTGTCCCAGTTGTTAGAGAAAGTGTTTAAAATGCAAGGATCTGTCCTTGCCTGTCTATTTGTCTGAGCGGTTGCACAACCAAATTTTCCTGTGAGACTTCAGACTTGACCAACACGACAATCTCACAGTTCTTTGCCTCTCACTGTCTCTCAGTCCTCCCTTGCTGTCTATTTTTCCTCCCTTGCATATCTAGATCTGTTGATATAAAAATATGTGCAAATCATTGTATGGAAATGTAACTAATATTGGGATCCCTTGTGTTTGTAAAATACAGTATATAGCATTATTGCTGAAATGTATATAATTATAGTTTAAGATGACTGCAAAAAGCTGTTGGAAGCTAGACGTTACCAGAGTTCAATTTTTAAGCCTTTTGCAAAAGCTATGCAAAAGGGGGCCTCAACTCAAGAAGCACACCACGTTCTTGCAGCTCCTGCCTGATATTTACAAAAACAGAATGCTTGCTAAGGATGGAGGTTGAAATGACTTATACGCACTAAGGTGCAACTGCAAGAAAGATTAGAAGAAAAAGGGACACAGACTGAGGGAAGCACTATATTTTATTTTGCCTTTGTAAATAGTTATACTGAACAAGTTTATTTTTTTATGTTACTGCTACTGTAAATAAATATTTTTGGGGAATTCTGCAACTATTCCTGGTGTTTTCTATGCTTCCTGACCTGTGCCTCAACAACAGGGAGGCTGTAGGTGGAAGACCCTCTAGCTGCTAGTGACCACCACACAGTATGGTTCACGCTTAACAGGGCCGGGAAGCCGGAGGTACGAGTACCAAAATGATAGAATTTAAGGGGGTAGACTTTAAAAGGATGGGGGAAAGTTTGGTCAAGCATGTGGTGGAAAGTCAGCCACACATGGATGCTAGCCAAAAAATGGGATATTATTAAGAAAGGGATGGTGGAGGTGACTAGGACATGTACAAAAACAAGGAGTAAGAAGGGACGAGCAAAAAAAAAAAAAACAGCTGGCTGACACAGAAGGTCATAAAAGGGTGAGGACCTGAAAAAGGGCATTTTGAGACTCAAGAAATGGGGGATAACAGGAGATGCATGTGAAGAAGTCCAGGGAGGTTACCAGGCTTGTCAGAGCGGCCAAGGCTTCCAGGGGATTGAGACTGGCCCAGGGCATAAAAAACAGAGAAAAAGACTTCTTCAGATACATCAGTAAAGGACGGAAAAACAAAGATCAGATTGTGGGGATTAGTAAAGGCGGGGGCTGAGTGGAGAAGGGGGATGACCAGGTGGAGGCACTGAATGAGTACTTCTCTCCATGTTCACGAGGGAGAAAGGGGGGCATATAGAACCTGGGAGAGGAGGAGTGGACAGGAGGAGAGGAGGTGACTGATATAGGGTTTACAGAGGACAGAGTGCTGAAGGGATTGAGGGCTCTGAGAGGGGGGTAAGGCACCAGGACCAGACAACATTCACCCTAGGGTACTTAGGGAACTGGTGGAGGTTCTGGGAGGATCTCTGGCTGACCTGTTTAACACGTTCTTGGACACTAGATGCGTGCCACAGGACTGGAGGATGGCCCATATGGTACCCATTGATAAAAATGGACCAAAGGATGAACCAGGGAAATACAGACCAGTAAGACTCACATCAATTGTGGGGAAACTCATGGAGATAATCCTAAAAGAGAGGTTGGTGACTTTTTTGGAGGTCAGTGGTCTCCAGGATGGTCAGTAACATGGGTTTGTCTTGGGAAGATCCTGCCAGACAAATCTGATAAAGTATTACAACTGGGTGACAAAGGAACTGGACAAAGGCCATACAGTGGATATCCTGTATTTGGACTGCAGCATGGCCTTTTATTCTGTGCCGCATGGGAGGCTGGGGGGGAAGCTGGAATATATAGGGGTGGGAACAAAGTTAGGAAGCTGGATCACCAATTGGCTGAAGGGAAGCAGAAAGGGGGTGGTGGTGGGGGCTCTCATCACCAAGGGATGTGATGAGCGGGGTGCCACAGGGATCAGTATTGGGACCAGTGTTGTTCGGGATATTCATAGCTGACATCTCCCATGGGGTCCAGAGTAAGATCAGACTCTTCGCAGACGACACGAAGATGGGTGCCATGGTGCCCATTCTTGAAGAAGGACATCAGATTGTTGGAAGGTGTACAGCGGAGGACAACAAAGATAATCCAGGGATTAGAGGGATATTCCTATGAGGAGAGGCTGGACAAGCTGAACATGTATTCCCTGGAGGAGAGAAGGGACATGGGGGATATGATCAAAACCTTTAAATATTTGAAGGGGGTTAACAAGGCTAGTAAAGAAGGGATTTTCCAGATTAGAAGGGGGAGGGTCATGAGGGGGCACCAGATGAGATTGGAGGGGGGAAGATTCAGGGGGAAATCAGGAGACATTATTTCACTGAGAGGGTGGTGGATAAGTGGAATGCTCTGCTGGAGGAAGTGGTAGCCTGCAGCATGGTGGATGGCTTTAAGAGGGAATGGGACAGAGCAAGGGGGGGTATTTATGAGGAGGGGAAGGGTGAGTGGGGCAGCTGGAAGTTGAGGTACTAGCTGCACAATCAAGCAGACCCGCTAGACCGTGAGGCCTGTTTCTACTGGTGTTTTTGTATGTTCGTATGTGTTAGCAGTGCACGTGACACAGCACATAGTTGGCAGTGCACATGGCAACACACAGTGGAGGCACTGTGATTGGTATTTTACAGAGGTGCCAGTGCACGTGGCACTGCATTGTGGTGGTAGTGCACTTTGCACTGCATGGTGCACTGTATAGTGATGGCAGTGCATGTGAGGGATTGAGAGCGCTACGGTTAATGAGTTCAGGTACAAATGTGCATGCACAATACTACCCTCTAACCCCTGGACCAGCCTCTGCCCCTAGGTGAGGAGTCCCCACAGACCGCCCTTAACACCTACGGACCAGCCACCCTGTTGACAATCTCTCTGCAGCTGGAGAACACCCCTATACCATTCCTGTAACTGGACCCAACATCCTCCCACAAACTGGCCTTTACAAAGCTGATCACCCTCCTTGGACCACTCCGCAGCCCCAGGACATGATGCCTCCTACTCCAGACCACATATCCCACCCATGGACGAGCCTCCCATACCATGCCAACCACCCTGCACAAATCTAGAACACCCCCCTTCCCTGCAGCTGACCACTCTCTCTTAAACAAAGCACCCTTCATGGCCCACTGCAGTCTCCCCCACAACCTGCATCCCTCACAAACAACAACCCTCCATACAGCTGGACAGGACTCCCCCCCATACCACCTGTTCTGTCCACACAGCAGCTGTCCAACCCCATCCTGCAGCAGGAACACCTACCACAGGCCACCTTTTTTTTTTTTCAAACTCTAGTTTTTGTTTCCTACTCTTCCTAACTTTCTTGGGCTGCCCTAGCTCACTGGACCACTCTACCACCAACCGTGGTCCTCTCTTCCTCATATATATTACTGCCTCTCATCACACCCATACCAGACAAGCCCTCTGACTCTGAGTCCCTCGGAGCAGGGCCACCAGCCACTCTTGGCACTCTATCTATAATCCAGATTGCCTAGCTGGGACGATGAGAGGCTGAAATGGTGGAGAGAGGACCTGGTATTGGGCATGTGGCAGCCAGCCCTGTAAGAAGTCGTCACCTATCAGAGGAGAGGGGCCTTTCTTGTTATGCCCTCCCTTCCTCCCTCTCCTCAGAGCCCGAGCATGCAATGATGCCAAAAACGTCTGTCGCGGCTCTGCATCCCACTACTTTGGCCCTGAGCATTGCAGTGCCTCCGGTCTCCACCAGGGCCCACTGTGATGCTGGGCTATCCTGGATCCCTCCCCAAGAAAGGGGAGCAGTCCTCAGATGCTCGATCCTCTCTCTCTCTCTCTGCCGACCCCCAGCAGCCCGGGCCTCATTCCTGAACCCAGGTAGCCGGCGTGGCATGAGGTGTGGTATCCAGGGCCTCAGTCCTCAGCCCCACCAGGCTGGTACCACAGACTACCTTTAACAGCTACAGCCAGCCACCCTGTTGACAATCTCCCTGCAGTATGAGAACACCCGTACACCATCAATGCAACTGAACCAAACTTTCTCCTCCAAATTAGCAATTACAAAGCTGATCACCCTCCCTGGACCACACCAAAGACCCTGGATCCTCTCTGCAGCTTGATGCCCCCCACTCCAGACCACATATTCCACCCATGGATAAGCTTCCCACTCCATGCCAACCACTCTGCACACAGCTAGAGTCACCTCAGCTGACCACTATCTCCTAAACAAAGCACCTTGCCTGGCCCACTGCTGGGATCCTCTGAGGGTCCAGGTCGTAAGGCACTGCTGGTGAGCCCTCCCCAAAATGAAGCAAGTCTGCTGGGATTCTCCAGGGTCCAGGTGGCGAGGGGCACTGCTGGTGATGCCCCGGAAATGAAGCAAAGTACAGAGAACAAATAACTTTCACTACTTGGAACAGAGCTGGTCCCTGCATTCCTTTTGGCACCATTTCTAATTCGAATTTATGCTAGCTTTTTTGTCACTCCAAGAGTGGAGATAGTTTTTTGCTAGGCTATTTTCTCTGTTTCCTAAGTGATTCTGCTTTTATGGACTGTGCACTTTAATTTGTGAAGTGGATTTTAGCCAGTTTTACTATTTTTACTGTGTGCTTTAACTTGTCCCTATGTAATCACAGCTCTGCACTGCCAGGTCTTAGGGCAAGGGACCTTTAATTCATGAAATTCCACTACTTGTGTTGTTGCCTTATTTTTAATGTAACTTAAACGCTTAGCTTTGATTTTTAATGTTAACTTATACGCATAGCTTCCCCTTGCACAGAAACCTTGACTGCCTTCTTCTGAGGTAGTTTCAATCTGAACTGCGCCAGACGCTTTCCCCGGTGGATACTACACTCTTGCTGGCTGCGTTCAAACCTGTACCTCAGTCAGGGAACCACAATATCTTAATGACTCTGAGAGTTAACAGTAAAATACATTTAAGCTAAAGTAGTAGGTCACATTACCTGGTGCTTGGAGCCAGCCTAATCTTGCTTCTAAATGAGAACAGCTTAAACTATGCTAATTTCCCTTTGGACCTTGATATAAATTCCTACCTCTTTTCTCCCCACAGTCTGCTGGGATCCTCATCGGGGGTCCAGGTCGTGAGGGCACTGCTGGTGAAGCCCCCCCCCCCAAAAGAATCAAGGTACGGAGAAACGAACTAACTGCACACCACCTAGGAACAGAGCTGGTCCCTGCAGTCGCTTCATGACTGCTCCCCACCCACCGCCCAATACCCTTCCACCCTTAGCTGGTGTTACATATATATGGTACTGTCTCGCGATACTTTCGTCCTTCTTTTTTTAAAGTCCCGTGTTTCCCATCTGCACATTATATTCTCTGACCACTAGAGGTCGTCCGTTCTTTCTTCCCCTACGTTGCTACATTTCTGGTTGTTTTCTAACACCCATCCATGAGCTCATCCTTTATGCCCTCTCTCTCACCTTTTTTCTTTTGTCCTCCTGTCTCACTATAATCTCATAATGGCTACCAGGTCAATACTCACCCTGCTCTTTGGTGCTCTTTTATTATGGATTCTCGCAGTTCTCTCTGGACCTGCTAAGATTACTGCTCCCTCCTCTGTATGCTCACTGGATGATTTCCGCTTCTCCAACCTACGAACGGTTTCCATCCCTTACCCACTACCACCGTCCGGGCTTAATTTCAAACATCTGGGGTTATTAATTAGATTTCTCCTGTCTTGGTTCACCATCTCCCCTGGAAATGTAGCACAGGCCTTCATTTTAGCTACACTCTGGATATTTACCCTATCCCTTTCTCTGATGGGAGATGTTAAGACTAATCCACCAGGTTACCCTCTGGCCACAAATCCCTCCCAGTCTCATCAGTTGCACTGTTTGCCGCAGTCTTCTGGTCTCTCCTTTGATCACATTAATATTAGGAGCCTATTGGCCAATTTTCCTGACCTGGTGGCATGGATCATAGTGAACAACCCTGACATCTTAGCCATATGAGAAACATGGCTTAAGCCCTCCGTTACTGATTCCCAGTGCTCCCTTCATGATTATAAAATGCTTAGAGCGGATTGGACTGGTGCTAAAAGAGGCGGAGGCTCGTCTCTATACTACAAAGCTCATCTGAACATCACCTTAGTGCAGGATCCCCTCTCACAAACTGTGAGGTTCTTCATTCCCTCCTACTGCTTGGGGGTGTTAAGAAACTCCATATTTTCTGTGTATATATACCGCCCAGAAACTCAAGGCTGGGGCTTGGGGAGTTCATGGAATATTTGCTATCTGTGACTGGTAAAAATGACATAATATGTCTCTGGGATTTTAACCTAGATTGGGCAGGACCCAGCTCCTCACTTCTATCCTCCATGATAAGCAAGGCCAATCTAGCTCAACTAATACAGGAACTCACTAGGATCTCCCATGGTGGCACCTGTGCCACTCTATTAGACTGGATCCTGACAAATAGGAAGGAGTTTATTACCTCAGCTGGCATTCTCCCTGACACCATAAGTGATCACTCCCCTATCTACTGTATTTGGGATACCTCCATCCCCTCCTTCCCATGAAAAGTGCTAACTTTCTCCAGTCTCTCCAACTTAAATACAGAGGCCTTCACTCACGATCTTGACCAAGTTGACTGGTCTCCCCTCTACCATATTGATGACATAAACATTGCTACAGCCTGCTTCAACTCTACCCTACTCGCACTGCAAAATAGACACATCCTGGTCACCACAAGGAGGGTACATGGGAAGGTTACCAAATAGCTCAAGCGCCCCATGCTCCACCTTCTGAAACTCAGGGATAAACTATGATCTGCGTGGAAGGCCTCCCATCTACGTACTGACTTTGAAGCCTACAGAGCTTTACGGAACACATGCAAAAAGGAGATTTGTCTGGCAAAAAGTTCTTATTACAGGAATCTCCTAATTTCCTCTGCCTCTAACCCCAAAAGGTATTGGTCCCAAATCAAGGAAATACTTAGGAATAGCAAGCCGCAGACACCCCCAGATATGTATCTAAATGATGCCCACTGTAACCACCCTCTCACCATCGCTAATGCTTTCAACTCCCTCTTCTCCTCTCTACCTAATCCTATCCCTCCGGGTGCCATAAAGCCAGGCCTGTAGCATCCACCAGTGTCCTCATTCACCCTACCCTTGAGCTAGCTCCAGTCACATACCATGAAGTTCTAAAGCTACTGAATACTACAGTATTCTGGCTAGTGGTAGCCAAGGCCCAGATGGTATTCATCCTGGGATACTAAAGCAGTTTGGTGCCTGGCTAGCAGAGCCCATTACCAGGCTTTTCAACCTTTCTGTCAGCACTGCCACTGTCCCCTCGGTCTGGAAAATGGCCAGAACTATTCCCATTTTTAAGAAGGGAGATGATAAACAACTGTCCAACTCCTGCCCCATCTCACTGCTCTCAAATCTTAGCAAGCTTCTTGAGAAACTAGTCCATCGACAGGCCTCTGAGTACCTTCTTAAGTATAATCTTCAATCTCTTTGTCAACATGGCTTTAGGGCTGGGCACAGCACTACCACTGCACTGACCCAACTTACCAGTGATATCAAAGGTAATATGGACAAGGGCCAAGTCACAGGAGCAGTGTTCATCGACCTTTCTAAAGCATTTGACATGGTCCACCATCAGCTTATGCTGACTAAGCTGCAAGCCCTAGGAGCCCTCTGCCTCTACCCTATCCTGGTTTGATAGTTACCTTGATAACTGCACTCAGGCTGTAGCTTTCCATAAGGCTCTCTCATCCCCCATCCCTATCACTCGTGGTGTTCCACAGGGTTCCATACTCAGTCCACTACTCTTTTCCCTGTTCCTTAATGGAATTCCCAGTGCTTCTCATCACGGTAACATTCTCATGTATGCTGATGACCTTGTGCTCTTATTATTCATCCAAATCTATGGATGACATAAACAGTAAACTCTCACATGACTTTCAATCCCTTCAATCTTGGCTCTCAGATAACCATCAAGTCCCAAACATAGGTAAAAACCAGGCTATGCTCTTTGGATCCCCTAAAAAGGTGCCCTTTGAGGTGCCTAAGCTCCTTGTGCACTGCAGTGATGGCACTACGGTCAGAAACACCTCTACCTTCAGATACCTAGGGGGTCACGCTTGACCCTGCTCTTGATTTTTCGGCGCATGTCAATGAGGTTTGTCATACTGTCAATGCTAAAATAGGAGCTGCCTATTGTGTGCACCACTCACTCACACCGACAGCCTGGCTATCAGTAGCTAGAGGAGTACTACTCCCTCAACTCCTTTATGCCCTCCCAGTTCTTTACCCTGCCAATGCTAGTATGCTCTGCAAGTGCGACACCGCCTACAATAATACCTGTAGGTTCGCCTTATTAGTCCCACGCCTTACTCACCACTGCCTGCTCTGCTCTGGACTAAACTGGTTGTCTCCCAAAGATCTCCAGACTTATACCCTTGGGTGTCTTGTAGACTCCCTTACTAGACCACCTTGCCCAGCCTCTTTAGCTGACTTGATTACCCTGGTTTCCCACTCCCGCACCCTTAGGTCCTCTTTCGTCCCAATGCTCTCAGTACGGCCCTGTGTGACTAAAATGGGTGAACAGGCATTCTCACATTTTGCTTCTAAACTCTGGAATTTGCTCTCGCAAGTTAAAACTCCACCTCTCTTTTAAGCATTCTCTGTTCTCTCACCTCTATATCCTAGGTAACTGTAATTGCTTGTAAGTAGAATCAGTCCTCATGGAGTATAATTTGTGTGCTTCGTTAAGCTTGGCTTAGGACCATTAAGAGTGTGCTCCTCCCACTGCCAATACACTTCTTTTGCTTTACACATTTTTGCATGTGTATGACTTGTCTGCATTAGCAACCACCCGATGTATCTCAACTGTTACTATTATGATTTTACCTTGTATTTGTATTTATCTCTTTTGTGAATATTGTTCAACTGCTCATATCTGTATTCTCAATTTTGTACTCTCTCGGGTCATGCCTGAAAATAGGCAGGCTTGTTGTCTAGTGCACTTACCCGGTTACCAAAAGCTAATAAATAAATAAATACATACATCTCCCACAACCAACAACCCTCTGTACAGCTGATTTATCACCCCATACTGCTCTTCCTGTCCACAGACCAGCCAACCCCCCCGCAGCTGGAACACCTACCCGACAACCTCTCAACAATTATACCACCATCCCTTATTTCCTGTAGGTAGAAACTATCCCAGGTAACCACCCTTCCCCGAAGGTGAGCACCATCCTCCAACAAACTGAACATCTGCCCTGGATCACTAGAATAGGGGGATACAAGCTGATGTGAGTGGAGGGATGGACCAAGAAAAAAAGGAATGAATTTTGTCCATTATTATTCAGTTTACTGATCTTCTGTGTGGGTAGTTCCTTTCAGGTGGATATTCAATTACCCCCGCCCCACGCCACAGATAGCACACCTGCTCCCAGTTGAGTGTGTTCTTTCTTGTAGCCATTTAGTATTTTGAGAGGGCTGGGGTAAAATGAGGGTCATGCATGCCTGTATGGGACCAGCAACCCCCCCATGATGCATGATCCCCGCCTCGCAACCCAGTCATCCCACCTCTGCAGCTCAGCACATTCATCGGCAGTAGGCTTGTTTTGTGCTTCTGGCTCATTCTGCAGATAGGAAGAGTGCCAGCTGGGGAGCGAAAACATATTTTTTTTAATTGTGCCAAACAAATGATGCGGTACTGGGAGTGCTATCTGCTCTCGATGGGTCCAGGAGAGCAGAAAAGCAGGTTGCATGCAGTTTGTTTTTGTGCATGACAGACAGCAACAAACAAAGCTATGAAAAAATGCATGCAGCCCACCTGCAACCCCCGAGGCAGTGCTTTTTGCCATCCAAAGTATGGTGGTGCCTTTTACTTGCCTCAAAAGGGGGCGTTGCCATTCTAATCTTTCTTCCCGAGTTCTGTGCCAGCAGATCTTGCTATACGGCAGGATGTGGGCAGTGAGCAGCATCTCCCCCAGCAATATGGTGGACGCCGGCGTCAGTTGACAGCGCATGTCCGCCCTCTAGTTAGTATATAGAGCTCAATGTGCAATACTAACTGAGCCACCATGACTGACAATACTGGCAGGTGCTTAAAGACAGGGGTGAAGTGACGTGTCCCAGCATCTGCAGGGACCAGAATGTCTTTGCTAGATAAAGGGTCACAGCAGATCTGCATCTGCTGGGACACTAGTGCCTGTGTTGAAATGAAGTGTCCCAACATCTGCTGGGACATTAATCTCTGTGTTAGATAAAGTGCCCCAGCAGATGCGGATCTGCAGTGACAGTAGTGCCTGCAATAATGGAACTCTGCCAGCATCTGCTGGGACACTAATGCCTTTGATCAAGGGAAGTGTCCCAGCATCTGTTGGGACAGTAGTGTCTGTGCTAGGTAAAGTGTCCCAGCAGATCCGCATCTACTGAGATACAAGTGCCTGTGGTAATGGAACTCTGCCAGCATCTGCTGGGACACTAGTGCCTGTGGTGAAGGGAAATGTCCCAGCATCTGCTAGGGATGTCAAAAGGGAACCCACTGACTGAATGACCAGGAGGACCTGTAATTCCTTTGCTATGCCCTCTGCAGAGGGCAGCTTAACTTTGTCTGCTGGGATCTCTTTTGCTTCTTCAGCAGGAGATGCAGTGACATGCTTTTCTTTTTTGCTTCTTTTTAGCAGAAACTGACTCTGGAACCTGCTCAGGAGGCCTTTTATGTTTACTGTGCTCAGAACCCCCTTGTCAGGCATTTTAGTGTCTGAGGAGTCCTCAGTGGGTCTCCCCTTCACCCTCCCATGGGAGGAAGAAGGGCCCTCCTCAGAATGCTTTGGTGATGTTGAGGCAGATGCAGAAGCCATCAAATGAGTAGGGGAGGGAGGGAGGGATGGAATAAGTAAACAGGGCCTGGGATGGGCTTTTATTGGACAGCACGTGGAGCTAACATTCAAAGGAGCAGTGCATGTTATGGTGAAAATATTGACCAATACTTTTTCATTATATTTTAGATATTGTCTTGTCTGCTCTGATACAATCATTTTCCCACTTTGAGTCTGCTTTAGCACTTCTTTGTACTTTAGAAATAAAATGAGTGCTTCCTTTATGCACTCAGACCAGATTTTAATTGGTATTCTTAGCTGTTTTAGCACAGCCAGTACATAGATACATGGAAATTGTTGGCCCATTGATAAGGCCCATCTAGTCTGCCCGTAAGCCCTAAACTTGTATGCAGTCACTGACCTTTAATGATCAATGGCTTTTCATCACTCCCTCCCCACCCAATGTCCCCTTGTGCCTGTCCAAGGCATGTTTAAACCCCTCCACTGTGCTTGCCCCACCACCTCTTGTGGCAGACTGTTCCAAGCATCCACCATTATCCTATACAGTCAGGCACACTGTATACTGCATGCTAGTTAATTTTAGTCATCAGAAATTATGTTAATGAGTGTACAAAAACAATGGATGGCAAAAGTAGAACAGATTGAAAACAACGGCTTCAGAATACTGATGAAAGCCTATGGGGTGCTCCTTTTATTTTGTTATTTATTTTTGTTCTTTAGTAACTAGGAAAGGCTCACTAACTTGAAGACCTGTTTTCAGGTGCTACCTGGAACTTGGAGCAATGGGGAGGTTAACTGACTTGCTCAGGGTCACTCAGTATACAAGTGGAGACTGTGAGAATCAGAGCTCCTTACTCTAACCTCTAGGCTATACTGCCAGCTCACTGTTGGCAGTGTAGCCTAAAGCAGCAGAAGTGATAAAGCAGACTAAAAATGAAGAAAGGCTGCAGAGTTCATTTCAGAGTGGGGGATTAGTGTAAGTGCCACATAGTTTTCAGTTTTGACCCACCTTTTCTTCTCTATTGGGAACAACCTGCTCTTATAACCAATGTAACAGTTTTAAGTTGATGTTTTACAAATCTGGCTATGGATGAACAATATGTAATGACCTTTTTTTTCATTTGACCTTTACTTTTGATTCCCTGTGGGTCAGTGTCCCACATAAATAAATATGTAAATTACCATTTAAGGGTATGGTACAAAATGGGGATAAGGGGTGATCAAAAATAGAATCAAAGTATTGGTCAGCATTTTTAATGCTTACATACACTGCAGCTTTATTAGAAGCGGTCCACTCAAGCCTTGGTGTAACCCCACTGCAAATGGGGGTTTCCGAAAGTCTTCCAGGGGCTTGCCTGAATGCTCCAAGTCTGGGCTGTGTTCAGCATCTGAGCTGTTTAAATGTGGTTCCAAGTGAGTGCTATTTGAGCTTCCATGAACTGTCTCTTTAAGAGCTGTCTGCTTGCAGACTTAATTAGTTTGTATGGGAGGACTGTGTATTTAATGCTCGAATCCCGCCCGAGCTGCTGTCAAGTCGCTCCGTTTCTGCCGTCATTACATGTGCTTAGGGAGCCTTGTTGAAAGATATAACTATTTGCCAGAAATCATTTGGAGTGACTGAGAAAATGTAGTTTGTCTAACCTGTCTTCATTTCAGCACGAACTGTTTCAGTGTAGTTCTTTCATTTTGGTCCTGAACTGCTGAAATGGACTAATCAATAAGGAGGGGTTCCTTAAAATGGAGCCTGTGGACGAATCGGAGCTTGGACTCTCAATTTTGAGCCAGCCACAAGGGGATTGTATGGGCAGTGACTCTAGAAAATGTAGTTTTGACCTTGGCGCCTTTTTTCACCAACTGAAGGAGTCTCACTGTGAGTGACAGCCGAACCAGCCAACAGAATGGTGTGGAGCTAAAGGAAATGCCCTGCTCTGTGACTGGAAATATCAGATCAGTTGTGACAGTGAAGAGAGAAGGAGCTCTGTGCTTCTGCGGTGTATAGTTTCACGCGGGAAGAGTGTGCGAGGCCCTGAGGTTCAGCCAGCAGCCGTTGTAAGTGCCAGTTCGGTCTGAATCCGATTTGTGAGGAGAAAGAAGGAAGTCTGAAGAGTGGAAACCAGGCTCACCCTGTAGAAGACTGGAGAAATTGTTGAATCGCGCTTGGTCTGTCAGGAACTGAAGCTGCTGTGTGCTCCCGGGTATTTTGCAGTAATTGCGATCAGGATTGAGGAGCAGCCTGCCTGGTATAGTACTTTCCTTTTACATATGAATATGTGTAGTGCTTGTTGGGAATCACTATTTCCAATCCCCTTGCTGTCTGTTGAAGCTGGAAGCAAACCCCAGCTTGCCTCGGACTAAATCTGGTTGCTATCAACAGCAGTGGGGTCCAGTCACAAGGACTTTGTCTCCATGCCCTGTTGTTCTGGCAATCAAGAAGAACATCCACCATCCGGTCCTCAGCTTGGGTCTTGTGAGCACAAGTCAGGGTATTCCCCTGCAGCCTGTTTTCAATCACAAGTGTGTCATCTAATTCTTGTTGTTTCACTGCTTCATGGACTGAGCCATCCAGCTCCGGATTACAATTGGGTGTTGTGCATATATTTTCTTCTACAGGGCCCTATCCATCTGCACCTGCTGGCCAAACCCGGGCAACGGACCTGGCTAGCCCCCCCCCCCAACCGGGATACCCAGAGTGTGACTTTTCAGACCCTGTATGTGTGCACAGTACTGTGATTTAATGCCACCAATTAACCTGATTTCCCCCTCCCGTGTTACTGTCCCCAAAATAAATCAGATTTGTTGTTGTTATACTATATACTGTCTGTGGTGTTGGTACTTATGGAAACAGTATTGTATTTCGCTGTGTATGTTGTTTAACCTTATTTTACAGGGGGTTCTCAGAGACGTGCTGTAGAATCAGTCTCGAGGGTAAGTGGTACTTTATGAGTGAACAGTGTGTATACATGGGGTATTGGGGCTGTAACTCCTGTGTACTGTGTGAGCCACTAGAGGGAACCAAAGGTGTTCACGGTGTCCCAGAGGGCTGTGATCAAGCTAGTCTAACCACTACAAACCCTGACCTCTGGGTGGAGGTACCCGCCATAGAACCTAGGCCCCTCAATCTGTCAGTAGTCAAGCAGGCAGGGGTAGTAGCCCTAGGGATTGCACCACCTAGGGGTTGCATTTAAAAGTATGGCCCTGCTAGGTGAAATTGGGAAAATTCAGTTGCACAGAATATCTGCAGCAGAATGACAGTAGCTATTCTACAGCCCAGACTTTGCAGAAACAGTAACATGGGATTTGTATTACTTTTAAAAGTTTACAACCCAGCCTGTTGCTGTCAGTAGCTACTGGTGGCTGGTGGGAGGGACTGTAGCTAATTTATAATACCACAGCAGGGGAGAACGTGGCTTACGCATTGCAAAAGAGAGAATATATAATTTGTGGGTTTCTAGGAAGTGGGAGCTGACAGCTGCATAACTGGTGAACTGTGGTGGGTACTGAAGTAATGGCAACTGAGGAAAGGCTTCCTAACTCCTGGAATATCTGGGAAGAACCAACAGGTCTAGAACTAGCTACCTCAATGGCTTTTTGCAACCCTGTACACACTAATATAGTAGTGGGGATTAGGGTAATAAAGTTTACTTAAACTCTTGTGTCAGGGAGAGATGGCACATAAAAAAAACACCCCTCTGAACTGGTTAAAAATCTGAAAACAGTGGTATATCATGAAGCACTGATGGTATCACACTTCCCACAGACTAATATTGATAATGTGACTTCCAAGACCGTGAAACTGTCATTTTGTGACATAATTTATTGTGCCCCAACCCCCAGTTTTTAAACCACTCCTCTGCCTATGGCTGGCTCTCCAAGTGATCCAGGAGTCCAGCAGTCCCTGGGCCTCACCTGTGGTAATGATCCCTAAGAAGGGTAGGACCATAAGTTTCTACATTGGCTACCACAAGCTCAATAGCTATATGGAGTTGGTGCATACCCCATGCTCAGGACAGATGAGATCTTAGAGAGGTTGAGGGGGCAATGTACCTCACCACCACAAACCTCACAAAGGGTGACTGGCAGGTGCCCCGACCCCTGATGCCAGAGAGAGGTCGGCCTTTGTCACCCCATTTGGGTTATTCAAATTCAGACTAATGTCATTCGGGATGAAGAATGTGGCAGCGACCTTTCAAAGGCTTGTGGACTGCATTTGGAATGGAGCAGGGCCTTTTGTGCTAGCATACATGGATGACATCGCCATCTACAGCCAGACCTGGTAGAATCACATCAAGTATGTGACAAGATGCTCTGCCAGCTGTAGGCCACTGGGTTGACAGTCAAGGCAGAGAAGTGCCAGATGGGAATGTCAGAAGTGTCATATCTTGGGCAGTGTGTGGAGTGGGTACATCTAGCCTGAGGCAGTGAAAATTGAGGCCATCCAGGGATGGGCCACACCCGTGACTAACAGAAAGTGCTGAGCCTTCCTAGGGAAAGCAGGGCACTATCATAAGTTTGTGCCAAATTTCAGCAGCCTGGCCAAACCCCTGTCCAATCTCACCAGGAAGAAAATACTAGACAACATTCAGTGGATGGAAACCTGCAGAACCGCATTCTGACAACTGAAAGAGGCATTGTTTCGGGTAGCCCAGACTGTTCTCTTGGGTTCATTGTGCATACAGATGCATCTGATCATGGCTAGGTGCAGTTCTGAGTCCAGTTACGCACTTGGAAGATGAATACCCAGTCATGTACCTGAACAGGAAGCTTCTTCCTAAAGAGGAGGCATATGCCACAATTGAGAAGATGTCTAAGGTATTATCTAGGCATTGCAGAAGTTCCAACCTTATATGTAAGGGAGGGAGTTCACCCTAGTCATTGACCTCAACCCCCCTCACATGGCTACATAGGACCAGCAAGCACAACTCCAAATTGCTAAGGTGCAGCCTGATGCTGCACTCCTATAATCTGGACATTAGCCACCACAGTGCATTGCAGCATAGAAACACTGATGGTTTGGCTAGACAGTAGCTAGCACCTAGAAAAATAAGAGGGAGAGGTGCTGTGAGGAACTATTGTGGGGTTCACACAGAGAGGGAACCAATGGCATAGAAAGTGGGTCCAGCTGGCTCACATAAAAAAACAAGCATCTGTTAGGGGTACTAATGGAATGTGTTTTCATTTTTTGGGGAGGAGATGTAACAATAATTTGATACTGTTTTTTCTGTTTGTTTTTTAATTAACTCTGCTTGCTAAGGGGACAGAGAGGTGCTGGGGAAATGAGATTAAAATTATTGCCAGTGGCAGACTAGTTGGTCCTGGAAGATAATTATAATCCCTTTGTTCTGTAACAATAATGTTATTAATGTTATGCCAGTTAATGGGAGAGCTTCTAAGCCAAAACAGCCCTTCCATGTCACAGCAAGAGGCTCTGGCTAAAGACTGGAGCAGACACTCCTGCTGTGTGAGACAGGAGGCAGGAAGAAGGAGGTGTCCTTTGAATACACAAACCCCTGATGTCCTCATCAGACTGGTTTCCCAAGAAAACCTGTCCCTTGAGACACAAAGAACTGGCCTGGCAGTGATGTAATTGATGTTATAGGACATGTGTGCCGAGGGTGGGTGGAGACTGGTGTGTGGGAACCAGGTTAAACCTGAATTTTGTGAGACTCTGGGTAGTTAGGCTGGGACTCAGAGCAGTTACCATCTAAGGAATACCAACAGTAGAACTCAGCTTTACCGTTACTGTCCAGGAGATTAATCCAGTTCAATGCAAGTGGATAAACAAGCACAAACTTTATTTCTAAAACCAGACCAGCAGCACAATGCAGATGCCTCTCCCCACGAGAAAAGCCAAACGTTTTCATGCATGAACAGCACTTTCTCAAGGCTGGGGTGGTATTAGCACTGTCCACATTGGTATTCGTGAGTACAACTTACATTTGGCTCTGTTTGATATGCTTTGAGGCTGTCTATTGCAGTACATTTAGTTACCATCTAAGGTTCAAATCTGCCCTGATTCACCAAGGTATCCTGTGTGATAAGAAATCTTTCTACTTTGTTAAAGTTAAGAAGCTATAGAAAAGTTTCTGCAGCAACCCTGTAATTCCCATAGTTTTTGTGTATTGTGATGTCCTGTAGATTGTGTAAATATTGTAAATAAATAAATATTATTTTATATATTGCATACATCTGACTGAAACTTTTGGAGAAATAGTTTACTGGTGTTGACAAATCCACAATCCATCTTTGAAGGGGAAGCAGATGGCTACAGTTATCATATTCTAGACATAAAGAGTTTCTCAGGAGTGAGTGACTGGGGAATGTCATTTGCTCTTAGCCAAGGGAATACAGTACTAAGTGAGCAGTGGCTCTGGTGGGGTTAGGACCAAGGAAGTCCCCATGCAAAAGAATCACTTCTGAGTGGTTGCACCTACTGAGATGCACTTACATGTGTGGAGGACTGAGGAAATTGGCAATCTATTGCCGACTGTGTCCTGAGTGTGGACAGGTTGTGACAGTGTCCCTGATTTTGGTCATTTGTCCCTGATTTTTTTAAGCCTTGTCCCTGATTTGTAAGGTATGAGGATGAGAGGTATGGTGAGGTCTATAAAGACCATACTAGTCTTACCATCATCTTACAAATGTATTAAAACCATTAATATTGCTTCCTGGATTACTTACTTTTATGTATGAGGCAGTGTGGCCTACTGTTGAAGTACTGGCTAGAAAATCAGGTTCAAACCCTGCTACAGCCAAATGCTCTCTGTGGGACCTTGACGAGTCACCTAACTTCTCAGCGCTCCAGTCCACCCAGCTGTGGAAATGGATAATACCAGGACCCCAGTGGAAACAAGATGCTACATCTTAGCTGGCTATTTTAGGTAAATTTAAAAATTAAAAAAATAAATAAATATGCATTCATATTCACTTTTGCTATGGCAGGCAGTTAATTCTGTCCAATCTCGGTTAACAGCTTCTTGTTCATATTCAAGAACATATTCTTAGCACAATTAATATGAAACCATTACCTGACGAGTTGTTTTGTGCTAACAGACTTCTTCAGGTCATTAGGTCTCAATCGCTAGGCCATTAAGAAACTGTTGGCTTTTCACTAAGCCTAATGCAGAATTTATCTAACGACCTCTGTAATGCGATTCTTGTCAGTTTCAGTTTGTCAGCCAGTGCCAATGCTGACACCTCTGCATCTAATTACAGCGGCTGAACTTGGCACGAGGGCTCTGCTTCACAGCAAAAAAAAAACAAGGTAGAAGTGATCCGCATGAGGAGAAAGTAATATTCTAATCAATATCAGAAACTGGTCTCATCACTGCGTCAGTGCTGTTCTTGTAAATAAGCACTGCTGTGGTTGCCAAAGAAACAAATCAGCCTGTGTCGCACATACAAGCAATCCTGTAAATTGTCCCTTTTATTACAATTTGCATTCCCTTATGTTTGCATACAGGAAACCTATAAACTAAAGAGCTAGCAGCACCACAACTAGCATTCAGGAATGTTATTCATTTGTAAAAGCAGTCAGTTCCAGTTTCTATTTCTGAATTATTTTTCTTTTTGCTCATTAGAAAGTGTTCTAGCTGGCAGTAGTTGAAGAGCAGTGCTTTACATGGCAGCTGACATATCTAGTCCTATTCCTCTTCCTACGCCGTCAGCACTATGGTCTCCATTATTGTAACATCACTGGTGACCAAGCTGACAACTTTTGAATAGTTCTTACTGAGCAGTTATTTTGTCACAGGAGTTAGGTCACAATGCTGATTAGGTATGAAGAGGAATAAAAGTAGATATGCCAGCCTCAAGACAGAGTGCTGTCCACATATCACAGCTAGTACTGTGAGATAGAAAATTGTCTGATTAGCCAAAGAGCAAAGTCCTGTAAAAGTATCTCAGCTATAACAAGCACTGGTCAATGTCAAATGTGTGCTGGCTTGTATTTGCTGTGTAGTTGTTGGGCATAGGTAGAGATGCTTAATCAGGAAAGCTGCAGATCTCTCCTGGAGTTCTCCCTGACTGGGCAGGCCTTACTGATAGACTTAGTGACCACTGTCAGTGTTTTCCTTTTAATCAATTTTCAATCACCTCCTTGGAGTTGGCACCCTTCTGCCTTCCACTGACCACCACATCCATTGATTATCTCGAGACTCCGGACTCAAACGATTCTGCATCTGATGACCACAGGTAGCCATCACCCTCCTGCAGTGGTATAGACAAGCATAATTCTGGGTCAGAGTAGGACTGAGAAATTAGAGCAAACCAGTTGGTCTGAGTCATGACAGTTTGGACAGTCCAGTTGGCAGCTGCTCAGCAAAAGGCAGTAGCTTTCCTTTGCTGGCACCACTTGCAAAAAGTTTGGGGGAGCAGCTTGAGGTACACCAGGTGGGTTGCATGAGTCCAGCAAAATGATGCAGATCCTGACTGAGATCTCATCTCAGCCCTGTCTGTGAACCCAGTGCCAGAAAGGAAGTCGAGTAGAACGACACTGCAACAGTTATGTCAAATGGTGACACACCAGCTACAGAGGCCATCAGCACCAAGCAACCCAGTTCAGCACTGTCCCAAAAACCAAAAAGGAAAAGAGTGCAAAATCTTAACTCAGCTTTCTGATAAACATGCAAACTCCAGCCTTTCAGCAAGACTTCCTGCCCTGACAAAATGGAAAAGTGGAAGCTCTCTCCCACTGTCCATGAGTTTGTATTAATGGGACACTGCAGGAAGTGAAGATGTATGGTGAGAACCAACAGAGGAGCGAGTTAGCTGTTTAAATAATGTTTTTTCCCCAGTTATGATCAGCTGCTGCTCTACACTGTCTATCTGGGACAGGATCCATGCTGCTTGCCATAAGTAACCTCTTCACCTCAGGCTGGGGGCAGCAGTGACAGTTCCTGGGTGGTTCTGGGATGGGTGGGTCCTCCAGCCACAATGTGGCAATTCCTAACACGTGAGCCCAGATTTCATGGGACACACAAAGCTGAACAAGCACTAAAATATAAAAGGATCAGCTTTCAGTTCCTACCAAATCAGTAATTTTTCAGCAGCACTTTAGGACCAAGTTCTGCAGCAGGGTTACATTTGCCACAAAAGTTCTGCGGCGGTGGTTTGTAATTTTTGTGGAAGTTCTGTAGCACCAGTAAACTACTACATCACAGGGCCGGCTGGTCATCCTAACACCACGTCCATGGTATGTCTATGGCAGCCAGGAATTGGGGGCATGCACAATACCCCTAGCTCACAAAATAAACCCACAAACTTAGAAATAATATTTTTTTTAAAAAAGCTAAACAAAATCTATCACACAAGATCCTATCTGATTGCATAAATGAAATACACAGTGGAGACCTTGTGTAACAAATGATTCACCTAGGTTACCCAAGGTCAAACAGCACTTGTATAGATAAATCATTTATCAAACAGGTCCCCACTACATATCACTTATTTATACAGTAGTGGTGGACACAAAAGGTTGCTAATAAAGCCATTTATCAGAGCAATTATATGTACAAATTGGAGACCATTGCTTCATTTTATTTACTTATTTTATTTATTCATACATGCAGTAAGTTCATCATCACCAATTTATACATAGTTAGCTCATCATATACTCATGGCTGCTGCCCTGCCCCCACCCACCACCCACTGGCACTATTTACAAAATTTTCCTTTCCTCTAGACACCCATTCCTTTCCAGCTCACCATCTTCCTCCCCTAAACAGTTTTCTGTTTTCCATACATCATTATTATAGTTGTGCTTCTTTTTCAAAACTCCGTCTATTTTAGTTTTTTCTACCTTTAGTTTTTCTTTGTTTTAACTGCCGTCATCATCACCGTCACCACTGAATGCACCTGTTCCTGCTCGCTCGGCTAACACAGTCCCATACCCAGGATCTTCAGCCAGCCTCCATGCTCTGCATTGCTTCTTTTTACAAAATAATGGCACTCACATGATACCCCTAGCCAGTCTCAACTGTAATTTGCCCTTTTTATTTATTACCTTGACAACTGTAATACTTTTCTCTGCATGGGACCTCCGCTCACTCCTTATTTCTCTACCCTGGCCAAAACCTGGCCAGCATGCTTGCTTGCTCCACATGGTCCACGACAAAAAAAAAGGTTTAAAAATAAAATGGGTGCTTAGTTAAATTAATATCCTGAACCGTGACTGCACCAACAACAAATCTAAGTCACGGTCAGGCTGCCTTCCCTATCGCTCACTAACAGCCCCCCATTTCTCCATTATTCAAAACAATTTACAGTAGCCATAGAAACTCAACCAATATAAATACACATCAGTGCATCAAAGATGTCAGGAGGTCACAGCATCCTTAGCAACTAGTACCAATCACTCCTGTATGTGTAAAAACACAGACCACAGCATACCTTCAAAACTTTGGTGTTTTTTTAAGATTTTGACCACAAATTTTCAATATAGTCTTTTTATAACCCCACTTCATGAACCTGGTAGGTAGGTGCATTTTTTCATAGCCTACTGAAAAGCTAATTTCACAGCACAACTGTGAAATCACCTTTCTGGCTGGATTTGAAAAATGACACCAGCCACATTCATGAGTTGGTGTGAAAAAAATTACTATGTTGAAACGTGGAGTCAAAATATTCAAAATTCCTAAACTTATGAGTGAATGTTGAAAAAGGTCAATGTGCCTTAATAACTTTGGTGTGTTTTTTTAAGATTTTTGATCCCAAATTTTCAACATACCGGGAATCTTTTTATGACAGGCAGGGAATAATCCTATGTCTGCTCTCATTTTATGTACACTGTGAAATATGAGACGGAAAGTTGTTATTGTCCTAGAATGTATGATGTTACCTAACTGTTACCTATCTTATGTTCCAGTCTATGTACCCTGTATAAATATGAAATGGAAAGTGGTTATATCACAGAATGTATGATTGTTCCCTATCTTATGTTCTACTTTGTATCATGTTACTAATATCTCTACTTGTTATTGTTACTGCTGATGGTACCAATGTCGGTGCATTGTTTAATGACCAATATTGTGAAATGCTTAGGTTCCCCAGGTTGCCACCGAAAAAGAGACTGTCTTGTCTCAGTTGTGCCTACTTGGTCATCAAAATTCAAATAAACAAATAAATGACCCCACTTTATGAGCCTGGTAGGTGAAAATTTCCAAATCATGCCTGGAACGTGATTTTGAGGAGCAACTGTACTCATCTCTCTGGATTGTGGGCTCAGATTGCTGGACTATGGGCCAAACTAGTAATGGTACAGAGGAACCTCTACTCCACCCAGGGGACACCAAGTCTGTCACTGCACCTCCAGAGGATACCAAGGCAGAGGCAGAGCAGATGGACCTTGGTGGGCTCCAGGAGGACAGGGTGGTGGGAAGGGTGCATGCTCCTCCCCCTATACCATACAGAACTCCTTTACCATACTGACAGCAAGGGGCAGGTGAGAGGAGGTACCATCACAGTGGGAAGGGAGGAGGTGGGTGTCCTCAGAATTGGAGGCTCCAAGAAGGGAGGGAGAGGCTTCCATCCCAAAAGGAAGCAGGTGCTGGTGGAGAACTCTGTTTTGAAGGGGATAGACTTGGGAACTGGGGGGGGGGATAGGGAGATGGCATGCCTGAGCAGTGCTTTGGCTTGGAGGGATGGAGAGCATATCTAAAGAATCACTAGAGCAGCAGGAGCTGGGAGGGTGCTAGACGTCATTGCCCTTCATACGACATATGACCAGGAAAGGGATAAGATAGAAGGCAGATAGAAGGGAGGAAGCATAGCACAGTGGTTTAAGGCTCTGAGCTGCAAATCTGGAGACCTGGGTTCTACTCCCACACCCCCTCTTGCATACTGTGTGACCCTGAGCAAGTCACTTAACTTCCGTGTGCTCCCAGGTTGCACCTGTAAACAAGCTTTCAGCTTAGTGTGCTACTACTGGTTAAACAATTGAAAAAATAAAAGTAGTGCAGGGAACTACAGGGAGCTGGGGAGGGGCCTCAGGCAGGTGGCATGCTGGGTAGCTTTTTCTGAGATGTTACCTGTATACAGCCAGGGAGAGGCATGAGTATTCTGCACAAGGGCATTTAATGACTGGTTGAACGCATGGTGCATGGAGGAGGGCATTGGCTACATCAGGGACTTGGGACCAGCTGGAAGGATATGGGAGGATATGGGTCTCTATAAGGGAGATGTCCTGCATCCTTTCAGGAAGGAGACCACAGTCCTTGGTGAAAGGTTTAAATGCTACTTGGATGAGAATTAAATTAGTTGGGGGGGAAGGGCAGTAAAACCAAGGGAGGCACACACTGCCCCACTCAGATGATGGAGCATCAGCGTGGAAGGCCCAAGGGGAGAAAACTCCTCTAGGGCAGGGGTGCAGATGGGCAGACACAAAGACAAGACAGAAGAAAACCAGGTTATTCTCAGATCAGAAAGAGTAGAGGATCAAAGGAGACAAAGAATGGTGAAGGTAAAAAGGGAACAGGTGAGTTGGGTGGGGGGCTTCAAGGAACAACACAGACAAGAATGGAAAGGGGAAGCAGGGCATCAGGCAGGAGGAAGGAGGGTGTGAAGAGAATTATGTGCACCAATGCAAGGAGTCTTGGGAAAAAAAAATCCAGACCTGGAAGCCATGATGGTGGAGGCTAACCTAGATGTCATGGTTATGAAAGAGTCATGGTGCACTGAGCACCGTGACTGGGACATGGCCATACTGGGCTACTCTCTGCTCAGGGCAGACATGGCAAGGAAGAGGGGAGCAGTGACTGCATTATATGTGAGAGAGGGAATCAAGGCCATGGAGGTACGGGGCACCTGGAGGAAAAGGAGGTACTACAGGTGCTATGATTATCCTAGACACAGGTTCTGGGGCTGCTATCCATGCCAGGATAGTGTAAAGACCTCCGGCACAGGAAGAGGTGCTGGATAAGATACAAGCCATCATCAGAATGGCAAGTAAGGTGGAGGTGTGCCAGACGGTGACTTCCATCTGCCATACAAAGAGTGGAGCCTTCCAACGGTGACTTCTGCAAGAAAAAGGGTCCTCCTTGACTCCCTTCAAGGGCTACCTTAGCAAGACAATGTATACAGAATATATAGATGTCTTGTGTCACCCCAACCATAACATAGTGGAAGACACTAGTACTGCAATTCTTGGTATTAGAACCACTGACTTATACACTTGGAGGGAGTGAGCTCTTCGCTAAAAGCTGGGGGATTTTCTGGACTTCCTTTCACCGGCAGAGGCAGGCAGAATGCACTCTGGCCTGGTATAAAAATCCCACTTTATTCACACCTCTGGACTGACAAACCTGACTAAACACATGAAATAGCACCTCTTAGTCATATGTATTGTATTTCTAGAACATGGAATTAATTGTTATGTAATCTTGTTTGTTTTACAAGTTTCTGGACCCTATATTTACTGTTGTTTGTATTGTCTGTGTGGCAAATTTTAAACTTCAATAAAAATGTAACCCCTAGGTGGCACTATCCCAAGGGCTACTGCCCCTGCCTGCTTGGCTAGTAGCAGGTAAAGGGGCCTGGGTACTGAAACGGGTGCCTCCACCCAGAGGTCAGAGTTGTTAGTGGTCAAGCTAACCTGGGCACAGCCCTCCAGGACACTGTAACCCCTCCCCCCTTCCCTTCTAGTGGCTGAAACAATATACAGTAATCACTTTTGCAATGCCTCTTATTCACCATGCAAGCACCCATACTGTTTGCACTTACCACTACGGCTGGTTCCACCAGTTTGACCCTGGAGACCCCCTGTAAAACAAGTGTAACCCCTAGATGGCGCTATCCCAGGGGCTACTACCCCTGCCTGATTTGCCACTAACAGGTTGAGGGGCCTGGATCCAATGGCGGGTGCCTCCACCCAGAGGTCAGGGTTTGCAATAGTTAAACTAACTTGGTCACAGCCCTCTGGGACACTGCAACCCCCTTTCTTCCCACTAGTGGCCCACAATATATCAGAATTACCTTCACAGTATACACTTACCCCCAGGTCTGGTTCCGCACTGGGACCTCCTGTGAAATGAGATACAGTGCAACAATCACAGTACAGTACTTTAACATAGACAAATACCTCAGGCAGTATAACTTTGCGAAACAAGCAGCTCTGATTTATTTGGGGATATAACAAGGACAGGGAAATCAGGTTAATTAGCTTATCACTCTAATAATCTATTATGGCTCTGTGCACAGGCCTATCCCTATCAGTTACTGTCCCTGGGTACCTAAGCCCTAGTGGCTAGTCCAAACCGTGGCAGCTGGTAGGGCCCTTTCACACAGAGAAAAGGAGAATTAAACAGTCAGCAGTACAGTAATTCCATTTGGATTTAATGTGGCAATTCAACAGGGAGCAACCCTGAATTAGTACTCACGACCTCCAAATAAGATAGGGTCCTTCAATGTCAGCAGGGCTCACTTGAGGTACACAAACCTCTTCACACATCCATATAAAAGAAAGCACTATACCAGGCAGGCTGCATCTGTATCCCGATCGCAATTACTGCACAATACCCGGGAGAACACACAGCAGATTCAGTTCCTGACAGACCGAGTGCAATTTTCAGCAATTCTTCCAGTCTTCTACAGGGTGAGCCTGGTTTCTACTCTTCAGAGATCCTTTGATTCTTTTCTACAGGACGGATTCAGTCCTAACAAGCTGTTACACAAGCTGCAGACCGAACTCTGGGCCTTACACACGTTTTTGACTAAACTGCACACTGAAAAGCACAGGGCTCTTCCTTCTTCACTGCCAAAGCTCAACTGAAACACCAACCGACAAAACCGGCACTTCCTTTGAGTTCCTCCCAGTTCTTGACTGGATTGGCTGTCACTCACAATAGACTGCTGCTGTTGGTCCAAAAGGCACTGAAGTCTAAACTACATCTCCCAGAGTCACTGCCCATACAATCCTCTTGTGGCTGGCTCAGATTATGAGTCCAAGTTCTGATTCTGCCAAGGCACCATTTTAGAGCTAGCTTACCCCACACTGATTGGTCCAGTTCAGCAGTTCAAAACTAGAATGGGGAACTAGCAGACACAGTTCTGACTGCAAAGAAAGCAGGTTAGACAAACTGTAATTTCATTATTACTCTAAATAATTTCTGGCAAACAGTTACATCTTTCAGATAGGTTCCCTTTGCACCCTAGTGACTGCAAAATGAAGTGAATTGGCAGCAGCTTGAGTGGTACTCAATCAAAGAAACACACAGTCCTCCATACAAACTAATTATGTCTGCAAGCAGACAGCTCTTAAAGAGACAGTACCAGAGGTTCTAAAACACTCACTGATAAATGGCTTAAATGCCAAACACCATTCAGGCTTGGAGCATTCAAGCAAGCTCCTGAAGTCTTTGGGAACCCCCATTTGCAGGGGTTACACCTTCCTGGCTTGGGAAAGCTTGACGTCCGCGTCAACAAGTGCACCATAAGTTTCAACTGCAACCACACACATTTGCATTAGGCTCGCACATGTAATCATCAGTCAATATATCATTTTACAAGAACACATTTCTGAAACATTGTAGTAGTCACTCTTACACAGTATTACATACACATTGTACTATAACCAAGTTATTACCTCTTGTACATGAAACCTGAAGAGAGGGGGCCTTCCTATCAGTTACCTTTGGGGCTGGATGGGGCAAGGGCACCATACTTAGAGGGCAACACAAGTAACTTGAGTTAGCACTGATGCTCAGTTTGGGCAATGAGCTCGGGACACATACACTCCTTTATGGACAACATTGAGAGGCAAGTCCACAGGCCTCCCAAGTGAATCATAACTGAGGTGCACCACAGGCTTTACAGCTCGACCAGTCTTTCTAGGGGAACTGTTACAGTCTCTGCACTCTGAGCCTCATTTTCAGCATTGTCCACACTTGTCAGGGGAGTCTCCATGGGGTAGAGAGGCTAGAACTTGGGGCACTTTCAGCTCCAGGAGTTACAGTTTCTGAGTCCACAACATTTGGCTCGCATGGAGAGCTGGACACTGGCAGTGGACTTGTCAGGGCACTTCAAAATACTCTTCTTGTTCGGGTGTATCACCAGTCTGCCCCAATCTATCATTTTCTCCTTGAAAGCTCAAACAGTTCAACCATGCACAATGATTCCATTTCATCTGATCTGATGCTTTGCACTTCACTTTCTGGGAGCATTGGCTCCAGGGATGAAGCTGGGGCTTAGACAGTCCAGAAGGCCCAGCTTTGTCTCCAGTATTGACTAGGGATTGCCCAAACAATTGACTCAGTTCGTAAGAAGGATAGTATTCAAAGTCACTCTCACTTTCTTCCGATATGGACTGACAGTCATGCTCAACTGGGACTTGTGGAGGGAACACTTTAACTTTGCTTCTGTAGGTGCAGACTTTCTTGATCTTTTCTTAGCAGCAGCTCTAGTCACTGGTCCAGAGGGGCATCTTCTAGGGCTCAGACTCAATTAAGATTTGTCCAATGGGCAGTAAATGATTTCTATGCATTGTTTTTACATCTTTGAATTATTCTCAGGCCTTACTTTGTACACTGGCAGATCATCTAGTTTGCCCACTACAATGTGAGGAGATGGTGCCATCTGTCAGCAATCTTGTGCTTGCCATGCAATCCCAGATTTCTTAGCAATACCCGATCTCCTCCTGGAGTTCCTGTGCTTTCACCTTTTATCATACCTTTCTTTGTTGGCCAGATTTCTTTTGGCAGCCATGGTTTGAGCCAGTTGGTACGCATGAGTTAGCTGGGCCTTTAACTTTTTACATACTGTAAATAGTTGTCAGCTTGAACCCCATCAGGAGACCCCAAACACACATCTACTGGTAGTCGAGCTTCTCTTCCAAACATCAGGCGGTAGGGGAGAATCCAGTGGCATCACTTTGGTGCAGTTATAAGCATGTACCAGGGTGCTAATTTGTTGGCTCCATCTAGGCTTGTCCTTTGGGTGCAGGTGCCTAGCATATCTAGCAAAGTGCGTTGAAACGTTCAGGCTGTGGGTCCCCTGGGGTGGTAAGGAGTGGTTCTGGACTTCGCACTCCCACAGAGAAAGCATCTCTTTGATCAGACGACTCTCAAAGTCTCTCCTTGATCAGAATGGATTCTTTGTGGAGCCCCATAGTGAACAAAAAGTTTTCTACAAGTACTTTGGCCACAGTGGATGCTTTCTGGTCTTTGGTGGGGAAAGCTTGGGCATATTCTCGTGAAATGGTCAGTGACCACCAGCACATTACTGATATTTCTTTGATCTGACTCCAAACTTAGAAAATCAATACAGACCAGCTCCATGGGTGCACTGGTGGTGATGTTAACAAGGGGGCAGCCCTCTGGGGCAAAGCTTTCCTCTGTAAGCAGCGACTGCAAGTTCGAATGTGTTGCTCCACATCAGCCCCCATCTTAGGCCAATAGAATCTGGATCTCACCAAGTCAAGTGTTCTGTCTATACCAAGGTGCCCATGTGGTTGTGCAAGGACCTCAGTACTGAGTCTCGAAAGCAGTGGGCAGCACTAGTTGTTGTTTGTCTACTTGTCCCCTCTGTCTACTGTTTCTCTGCATAACAGTTTATTGATCAGTTTCAACTTAGGACCTTCTTTGTATAACAGTGCAGTTCTCAAATCAGTGGAGCGTAATTTGGACACATCTTTTCCTGCATAGAGGGCTTCTAAAGCTGCTTTGATCATGGGATCGGGATTGAGCCCGCCGAATACTGTCATTGTCCAGCTGAGGCAGTGCACCAATGTCTATTGCAGAAAAGTGGCAATAGCAGCAGGTATGCAATTCTCAGAGGCTCCCAAGCAATCCACCATGCAGTCCACTGCGTCCATGGACATTTGTTCCTCCCTGTCAAACTTCCGGAGAGTGTCCGAATGTCAGGTTCTGCCAATCAGACCCAATCATTCTGGGGAACAGGCCTCCGGGAGAGAGTCAGCATCTATGTGGTTCAAACCTGCTCGGTATTCAGAGCATAGTCATATGTAGATAATGCAGAAAGCCACCTATGGTCAGTGGCATCCAACTTAGCTGAGGTCTGCACATAGGTCAAAGGATTATTGTCAGTTTTACTAGTATTTTAGCCCCATACAAGTACTCATGGAATTGGTCAACAATAGCCACTTCAAAGCTAGGAACTCTAACTTATGTACAGGATAGTTCTTTTCGGATGGGGTCAGGCTTCTACTGGCAAAGGCCACTGGTCTCAGGCCATTCTCGTGCTCTTGGTACAACACAGCCCCAACCCTTGCAAGCTAGCATCAGTGTGCAGGACGTAAGGTTTTCTTGGATCGGCATAGGCCAGCACTGGAGCATGGGTAAGTTGATATATGATCTCATGAAAAGCAGTCTCACAATCAGGAGTCCAGCGGCCCCAAATACTTCACTCGGATGAAAATATACTCTTCAGTCTTGAGGGATGCTGACTTTGGTATTTTTGTGGGTTGGGGATACCTTGAGTAAGGTTAAGTAAAGGTGATCACCTTGAATAGTCCTTGATGAGCTCCGATAATAACCACAGAATCCCAGGAATCTTTGCAGTTCTTTTAGATTTTGGGCTGTGGCCAGGTGGTCAAGGCCTCAACTTTACTTGGGTCGGTCTCTATTCCTCGGTGGATACTATGTGTCCCACATACTTTACTGATGTTTGAAAGAATTGACACTTATCAATGGACAGTTTAAGGCCAAAGTCCTCCAGTCGGTCCAATACCTTAAATAATCTGCTCTCATGTTCCTCCAGTGAGCTGCCAAACACAATAACATCATCTAGGTATACCAGGCACTCTAGTAAGTTCATGTCCCCCACTGCACGCTCCATCAATCGTTGAAAAGTGGCTGGGCACCTGAAATCCTTGAGGCATCCTCATGAATTCATTAAATAGCGGACAGATAAAGGCTGTCTTTTTTCACGGTCCTCTGGGCCATCGGATCTGATAGTACCCATCATGGAGATCCAGCACAGAGAACCACTTGCTCCCGCTTAGGCAGTCCAAAGCATCCTGAATGCGGGCATTGTGTACTGATCAGGATAGTCCGCGTTTAAGGTGCGATAATCCACACACATCCTTACTGTTCCATTCTTTTCCTCACTACCACAATGGGGAAGCATAAGGGCTTCTGGATTCTTGTATTACACCAGCAGCTAACATCTCTTGCAGATGCCGCCTCACATCATCTATGTCAGCAGGTGCCAGGCCGAGACCTCTCACGAAATGGTCTTTCGTCATGCAGCCGGATATTGTGCTCAGCTCCTTGCACGCATCCTACATCCCATTCCTTTAAAGAAAACACCTGGTCTCTCTGGGCAAGCTTCTCACTGATCTTCACTTTCCATTCAGCTGGCAGCGGGAATCGCGAAATCAAACAAGTCAGGCGTTACTCTGTCATTCTTCCTGAACTCTTGTTGCTGTAGCACTGCAGTGTCTGCACAATGCACATTAGCCAGGATGCAACCTCTGTTTACTCGAATGTCTCTTTCAGACACATTATGAACTTGGACCATTACCCTTCTGGCATAAGCATGGGCTCTAGCGGCAAAATACTAGGCTTGACCAGCAGTCCCTCTGGCAATTTTCCATCGCCTGGTGCATCCAACATTAATTTTATTCTTAACATCCTTTCTGATACGGACCTCTCCCTGTAAGGTACACTGGGCATTTGGCGCGGATCAGAGACTCAGCATCCTTCTTCCATACAATTCCGACCGGTTCCTCTGGTTCTGTTTTTCAGCATCTCTCTGTGCCTCATAGGCCTTCTTAATTAAAGCCGAACTCTTAAAGCTCTACTAGTCTTTGACCCTGTTTTCATAACACAACTGTGCCAGCCTTCCGAACATATGAGCATTTGTTCCAATCAACAAAGGGACACCATCATACAGTCCAGTGGGGGACACACTAAGGCTAGGGTCTCTACTTGTTCGGCCACTCCAGCCACGGAGGTGGGGAAAGACAGCCAAATTCGGATATACCGGAATAGGGTAGGCCTTCTCACTTAACCCCCATACATGCAGTCCTTCTAATGGTTGTAAGGGTCATGACAAATGCTTCTGATACCAATCTTGGAACATAATTGTCACTTGGGAGCCACTGTCTAATATAGTTTGTAGACACTCGCTCACCTTTACAGTGGTCTCCATGGAGGGACCCACTATTCTGGACCAGTCTGGGAGGCGGTAGGGGGGTCTGGGCAACTGACCTTGCCACAAAAGGACGTGAATTAGCATTTTGGTGCCTCACTGGGATCAATGTCGCACCTCTTAACCACTGATTTCTTCTCCAAGCTCTCCTTGTAGCCTATATGCAACTTTTGTCAGTGTCTTTTGGGACTGGCATTCCTTTCATGTGCCCATCTTTCCTACAATTATAGCAAAACATACTTTCTGGAGTTTGAGCTGGCCGAGGCGCCACACTGGGAGCCAGGGCGGGTATTACTAACTGGAAACCTTGGTGCCATCTCTGTCTGCGGCGTGATAAGCATTTGGAGACATCTCGTCAGTTCTCCACTTCCATGATCAAGGAATCGAGTTCGGAGCTGTTATCAGCAGGAGATACATGGGTGGGTACCCCACCCCATGAGATGCAGCCGAATATAGGTCAGTCTGTACTTGCAGGCGTGGCCTTCATAAAGGACTGTTTTGAATTCCTGGATCTCTCTCAACAGTTCGCCCCCATTGTGACATATCTTTTCCTTGTCAGAGCACTCATTGACTGCCAACCTCTGCCCTGAACTTCACTTGATGGGTCACCTCAGTCACCGGGTCGTAGCCGCAGCTATTGGTGCAGGTCCTCCCGAGGTCGCCTTTCAACTCCTCGAATTTCTCTCATTAACTCATCATAGGAGGGTGGGATTCCAGTCGATCTTCCAGGCGAACTGAAGCAACAGCAGTTCTGAGAAGGGGCAGACTTAAGGATCCTGTCCAGCCTGGTTCGGTCCAGTTCAATCGCTGGCAAACTACCTTTCTGAGGCATTCTTGCAACAATTTTTCCAGCCGAGATACATACACAGACAACAACTCCCCTTGGTACTGTTGTGCATCTCTTACTCTCCACCATAGGTCCTCATCAGAATCTGGGCTCCCTATACATTCTCCAAGGCCTCAAGATAGGCCTGTGCAGTCGCTTCAGGGTTACTGGCCCGTTTAGCATGGATGGTAGCCAGGGCAGGACCTCTTGGAGGCTCTCACTAACCCTCTTCGCTCTACCTTCCGGCATTGCCATTCTAGCACTTGGGGCAACATAGTCTATCCAGGTCTCCCAGTCATCCTCCCTTGGGGGTGGGAGGTGCCAGAAGATCCTCAACCTTCGGTAAGAGTCGTGACTAATGGCAGGTGCAGAAATAGGAGTCTGCATTGGTTCAGCCACCATTACGGGCACTGGAGCAGGAGAGGGTGTTGGGGAGGAACACCCCAGGTGGCAAGAATAGTTTCTTCAAGTCCTCCACAGTTTTCCCTCTCCCAGCAACCATTCAGCAAATTTCTCCTCAAAGTTTCAGATAGTGGTGGGGCTGATTCCCCAGGTCTTTACTGTCCTTAGTTATCACTCTCAAGCAGTGAGGGCTCCCTCTGGGGTAATGGTCTGTGGCACTTTGAGCTATCTATGGGATCCTTAAACTCTACTAGGGCCAGGAAAGTGTGGGTGAGCAGATTAGCATGCCGACCCACCACCACAGGGTTTTGTAAACCTTCCACCTTGGAAAGTACTCCCTGCACAGTGTCCGTATTGATACCCAGGGGATGTCCAGGATAAGCATAGCATTTTGGGTCGATCTCCTCCCCAGTACACCACTCCACCAGCGGTGCACAGCCACTTCTGTCGGGTGCCCATTTTTTCTTAACAGTGGTTCGTGAATATGGCCACTAGAGGACACACAATCCCAGCGGTGAGCCTCCAAGATGTAACCCTAGATGGCGCTATCCCAGGGCTACTACCCTGCCTGATTTGCCACTAACAGGTTGAGGGGCCTGGATCCAATGGCGGTGCCTCCACCCAGAGGTCAGGGTTTGCAATAGTTAAACTAACTTGGTCACAGCCCTCTGGGACACTGCAACCCCTTTCTTCCCACTAGTGGCCCACACATATATCAGAATTACCTTCACAGTATACACTTACCCCCAGGTCTGGTTCCGCACTGGACCTCCTGTGAAACGAGATACAGTGCAACAATCACAGTACAGTACTTTAACATAGACAAATACCTCTAGGCAGTATAACTTTGCTGAAACAAGCAGCTCTGATTTATTTAGGGGATATAACAAGGACAGGGGAAATCAGGTTAATTAGCTTATCACTCTAATAATTCATTTATGGCTCTGTGCACAGGCCTATCCCTATCAGTTACTGTCCCTGGGTACCCAAGCCCCTAGTGGCTAGTCCAAACCGTGGCAGCTGGTAGGGGCCCTTTCACAGAGAAAAGGAGAATTAAACAGTCAGCAGTACAGTAATTCCATTTGGATTTAATGTGGCAATTCAACAGGAGCAACCCTGAATTAGTACTCACGACCTCCAAATAAGATAGGGTCCTTCAATGTCAGCAGGGCTCACTTGAGGTACACAAACCTCTTCACACATCCATATAAAGAAAGCACTATACCAGGCAGGCTGCATCTGTATCCCATCGCAATTACTGCACAATACCGGGAGAACACACAGCAGATTCAGTTCCTGACAGACCGAGTGCAATTTTCAGCAATTCTTCCAGTCTTCTACAGGGTGAGCCTGGTTTCTACTCTTCAGAGATCCTTTGATTCTTTTCACAGGACTGATTCAGTCCTAACAAGCTGTTACACAAGCTGCAGACCGGAACTCTGGGCCTTACACTTTGTTGACTAAAACTGCACACTGAAAAAGCACAGGCTCCTTCCTTCTTCACTGCCAAAGCTCAACTGAAACACCAACCGACAAAACGGGCACTTCCTTTGAGTTCCTCCCAGTTCTTGACTGGATTGGCTGTCCTCACAATAGACTGCTGCTGTTGGTCCAAAAAGGCACTGAAGTCTAAACTACATCTCCCAGAGTCACTGCCCATACAATCCTCTTGTGGCTGGCTCAGATTATGAGTCCAAGTTCTGATCGTCCAAGGCACCATTTTAGAGCTAGCTTACCCCACACTGATTGGTCCAGTTCAGCAGTTCAAAACTAGAATGGGAACTAGCAGACACAGTTCTGACTGCAAAGAAAGCAGGTTAGACAAACTGTAATTTCATTATTACTCTAAATAATTTCTGGCAAACAGTTACATCTTTCAGATAGGTTCCTTTGCACTCCTAGTGACTGCAAAATGAAGTGAATTGGCAGCAGCTTGAGTGGTACTCAATCAAAGAAACACACAGTCCCCCATACAAACTAATTATGTCTGCAAGCAGACAGCTCTTAAAGAGACAGTACCAGAGGTTCTAAAAACACTCACTGATAAATGGCTTAAATGCCAAACACCATTCAGGCTTGGAGCATTCAAGCAAGCTCCTGGAAGTCTTTTGGGAACCCCCATTTGCAGGGGGGGTTACACAAGGTTAGGCACAGCAAACAACAACAGTACAATGCTTTCAATACAAACGGAAACCACAGTCAGGGCAAATGCAAAAAGAGTTAGATTTGATTTATTCAGGGGACTTGAACAAGGAGGGGGCGTAATCAGGTTGGTTGGCTTAAAGGCTAAATCAATCAAACAATCATGCATGCACTTCAGAGTCCCTACACAGTCACACACTCTGGGTACCCAGGTAGGAAAACAGTGGGCTAGCCAGGAACATTGCCCGCGGTAGGCCAGCATCGCAGCTGGTTGGGGCCCAGTGATGGAAGAAAGCAACATGCACAACACACACTATTTGTAATCCAGAACTGGAGGGAGGGCTCAGTTCGTGACAGAAAAGACAACAAGGCAATCAGATGACAACACTTTAGATTCAGCTGTTGTTGCAGGGAACTACCCTGATGTTTACTCACGATACCCAATACAGGACACAGGCAGGATGAAATCGAGACAGCAGGTTGTTGAGCTGGAGTGCCAGGAGAAGCAGGGCCCACACAAATCACTGAGGCGTCATTCCTATTCAAGGCATTGAGCAGAGGGCTGATCCCCATGCAAGTCTCTCGTTGATGGCTTTCTCTGTGGTGTGTGTAATCTGGCTGGGCCAGAATGGCAAAGCCCAGGCCAAGTGGAGATGAATGTGGATTCAGTCCAGTGGGGCTGGATGCAGCCTCCAGCAAGCAGAACACAGTTCAACACACAGTGGGGAACCAAATCGCGACCCACTGGCAGCACACAGCACATTTACATGTAAAGAAATTCTACTGTACCAGGCAGATTGCTATCCGGTTGCAATTACAGAGTCTCTGCACAAACTGGGAGTTCAGAGGTGACTGGAAATCCTGAAAGGCTGATCGCATTCAGCAAATCTTCGGTCTTCTTCAGGTTTTGAGCCTGGTCACAGTTCAGTGGCTTATCTCACTCTCCAAGGTCGGATTCAGTCTGAATTAACTCCAATTTACCTCTCAGAGACAGCAGGCAGGCAGGCCAAAACTCAGCCCTTCCACAGTTCTCCCACGCGAAACTACGCAGGACTACTGTTCGACTGTCTCAAGCTGTTACTCCTTCACTTCCCAACTCAGAACTGAACTCTAGCTGCAAGCAACCTGGGACTTTTCCCAGAATCCAAAAGGTTCAGTTGGCTGATCTGTCTGTCAGTCACAACAAGGGCTCCCCCTTCAGGTCCATTTGGGCGCCAAAGTTCCAAAACTACAATTCCTACCGAATTTTGCTCCCACAAGACCCCTGGGGACAGGCTCCATTTTAGAGTCCCCAAAGGTACTGATTGGCCCATTTCGGCAGTCCAGGACCAAGATGGTGGTGACAAATGAAACTGTCCATGCTGCAAAGAAGGCGGGACAGGTTAGAACAAACTGCAATATTATTACTATCCTAACAAATGATCAGCAAATAAGTACATCTTCTAACAGAGCTCCCTCTGTGCAAATGGTGATGGCAGAATGGAGTGATTATCTGGCAGCCCGGGCGGGACTCGAGCATAGGAACAATCAGCCCCCCTCCCAGGTTAATTATAACTGCGATATAGGCAGCTCTTAAAGAGCCAATACACATAGGCTAGACAGGCACTCTCTGGCAATAACGTTTAACTGCTAAAACACAGGACACCAGCCTGGCAGTGAGCATTTAGGCAAGCTCAAGGAAGACTTTTCAGGAACCCCCATTTGTAGGGGGGTTACAAAAACATCATGCAAAAAAAATCTGCTTCAAGAAGATAGGACTTCTTGAATAATCCACCAGTCAGGAAATGTGGTTGATCATCCTTGTGATACCGACAACAGTTTATCTGCATCCCCTGAACTGGAAGATTTTACCTCCCGTAAGTTTTTTGGAAACCATTCCCAAAGGGGAATCTTGAACAAACAGGCCATCCCCCTGCAAGTAATTTCAGACAAACCAGTTACATCAGCATTATCTAAGCAGCTCTTGAGTTATGTGAAGTAATATTAGAAACTTTGTGAGTTCTAAAAAACATACTACTGGATATTTTTAATTTTTACTTTTATTCATTTAGATTTTTTTGACCAGGAAAGGCACACTGAGTTGTGATAGCTTGTTTTCAGGTTCGTCCTGGGGAGTGGATTACATGGACTTGTTTTATTGATGGGGTAATGTTGGCCATGTCACTGAGGACACTCCTCTACTCTTCTGACAGAGGGCACAGGTGCAGAAATGTCAGTGATGGAGGAGGACGCTGGCTAGGTGAACATGAAGATCCAGGTGGAGAGCCCTGCTCCTCTCTCCACCTGGTGCTGCAATGGAGCAACAACTTTGCACAGGACGCAAGCTTCATGGGAAACTGTGTCTCAGGATAGGATTCTGATCGATGAAGATGCAACAAACCTTGTTTTAGATGCTGTTATGGATCAGGCTTAATTAGAAGCAGCTTAATTAGTAAGGAGTGACAGGCTGCTACGGCTGTTGGCTGTCGAGGATGTTTCTTACAGGACTCGCTCCCAGTACGCGTTTCAAGGGTGCAGCATGTCTACATTGCACTCCTCTATATTTTCAGACACCAGCTCTACAGTGCCTGCAGCTGTAGCTACCTTCCAGGAACCAGAACATTCCCCCAGACTGGGATTGCCGGCAAGTGAATGGACCGCATTTGCAGAGGCACACTGTACACCTTTGCCCAAAGCGGACCCCCAATTCAAATAACACACCACACTGTTTTTTTGTATAAAAAAGGGCTGCAGCTCTTTTTACTTGATCAAAAATTGTATACATTACATGGGACACAACATTTATAAAAACCTAATATGTACATCACAATTTACATACATATGCACTTTACAAAATATCATAGATACATACAACAACATACAGAACCATCATTTTAACATATGTACATTACGTATCCCATCCAGTAAGACCCGTTGGGCAGCCCTAATTCATGTATTGCTGAAACCCCGGCTCCTTCATCCGATTGTTTGAGGGGAACTCTGCCCCTTTAGTCCAACAGACCCGTTGAGGGCCATGCCTTTCCGCAAGACAGATCCCCCCATCTTACCTGAATTTAGGGGTTCCTAGACCCTTGACGAGGAGCATGCCCGTCGGAGCAGCACTCCCCATCTCGGAGTCTTGGATCCCAACGTTTCGGTGCATGCCCCAGCCTGGGTGCCTTCATCTCCCGATCTTCCGAGGCATACCCATCCTAGGGTCATGCCTGTCCCCGGTGACACCCAATCGCAGCTCTTCTTACGTCCATCTTACCCAGGGTCAGTCATAAATTACCGCCACTTACATACAGTGCCAGCACGTATCTCCCACTAATGCCCAAGGGATCTTACTCTTTCCAAACAGTATTGTTTCACAGAAATCGTTGAGGGTATTGTTAAAAATGTCATTCCCAATATTCGATAAATGAACCCCGTCATGGCTATATAGGCCCTTATCCATTTTGGTGATCAGGAAATACCTGATTACCTCCACGCCCAGTGAGGCCGTGAAATGGGACACTTCCCTATTTACGGACCTCCTTGCCTTGTCCATGGCCCCTGCCTTTCATTCCCCACACCACTGCTGGCATAGTATCATTCTAGTCCATGCTAGAATGGTGCGAGGCAACATCTGCTTTAAGTGGGACAAACCCCTCTTAATATCCCCGATTAATCTTGGTGCCCCTCGGGTGACTAAGTCGTTCCCACCCAGGTGAATAACCAGCGCGACCGGTGTTTGGCGATGTAGGCCCAATGTAACAATAGTTTTGCATAATACCCCCCCACTTCATCCTGCCTTTTCCTGCCCATTTTATCACAGCTTGACTTCTTGGGATGCCCAGCTGTCTGGTGTAAGGCAGTTTTTTCACCCTCGTGTATGCCTCCCTCATGTGCAAATGACCCACGATCCATATCTGAGGGGTTGTTGTAGCCGTGCCTGTAAGACAAAGATAGAAACATGTGAGTATTCTCCCAATTTTTACTTCAATTACTACTTGTGCTGGGTTCCCCAACTTCACTTCCTGCTGGGTTGTGCTGAGACCTAATGTACCCCATGTATGCTTTTGATGCCCACCTGCTGACCCCTTTTATCTGGTCCTCTTTTAACCCACACCTGGCTACTTCAGTGGCTGCTCCAATTCTGAATGAATGGGTATTGTATAAGGTTGGGTTTTTACCTGCCATCCATAAACCCTTTCATAGGACAGCCGTGAACTGCTGTCTAGTGACCGCTTTTCCGTCCCCATGCACAAACAAATGCCCCGGTCCTATTGGACGACCTGCCACATATTCTGTCATTGCCGACCATGGGCAAATGTTCCCTGGTGGAGCCGTAAACAGTGTTATAATGGCAGGGGGGCTGCACTGGTTCGTTTTTGATTTTCATAGCTGAAGACACAGTCTGTCTTGCCAGATGATGAAATCACTAAACTGAAGATTGGTGTTCTGGCTCAATGAGTTAGACTGTGGTACCAACTCTGAAACCCGGAAGGCCCCAAAAAGTGCACATATGTATAGGGCCCTGAAAAGCTTGGTTTCACAGCCCGAGCTGCAAGTGACCGACAGTGCTTTCAGGAGGCTGGACAGCTCAGGTAGTCCTATGGGCTTCCTCATGTAAGCCTTTTTTCCTGTGAGTCTAGACATGCCCTGTATCATTTTCTTCGTAATAAAACTGCTGGTTGGGTCAGGGAAACCCTCATACTTACGAAGAAAGGTGATGCCCGCTAGTTGGAGGCGTATAGCTGCTGGGGATTTTCCTAGGCTTTCTAAGTGGAGGATGTAGCTTTGAACTTGTCTTTGGGTATTGTGCAGTTCCACGCTTACCTCATTACCACAAAATTGCTGGAAAGACCCATATCCACCTACATACTTCCTCCATGTCGAGGGGGCCACAGCGAGTTGTACCAGTTGCTGCAATCTTGGTTCCCAAGTCTCCAGACCGCTTCCGGTATTTGCGTGGGGAACTGGTCCGCCCATGGGGCTAACCGCCTGAAGTGCTCGAGCTGAAATCGAGACAGGGCATCAGCTATAACATTTTCTTTTCCTGGCAAATGATATGCCTTAAAAGAGATGTTGTACTGTAAGCAGCATAACACAAAGACCCACAAGACCTTCATCACCTCTTCAGAACGAGATGTCTGTGAGTTCAATATGTCTGCTACCGCCCTGTTGTCCGTGTGAAACAGCACTTTCTTATTCTGAATTTTGTGCCCCCACACCCTTAAGGCTACCATGATAGGGAACAATTCGAGAAGGGTGATGTTTTTTGTGAGCCCCCTCAATACCCAATCCTGTGGCCAGTGTCCTGCAATCCATACTCCTTGCCAGAATGCCCCAAAACCAGTGCCACCCAAAGCATCGGTCACCATATGCAGATCTAACAAGTGGTCTGACGGTGTTTGCCAGATGGTGATACCATTGAAATCTTGTAAGAAGAGTTCCCAAACCTGTAAGTCTGCTTTTATGCCCTGTGTTAGTCTGATGTGATGGTAAGGTTTTAGAGCCACCCCAGTGGCTGACGCCATCCGCCTGAGGAATGGCCTGCCTGTGCGAATTGCCCGGCATGCAAAATTCAAGTGGCCTGTAACAGATTGCAACTGTTGTAGGGTCACCTTCTTTGCCCTTCCCATCTCCCCCAACAGTTTGCGTAAAAGTTCCACCTTGTCTTGTGGTAGCCAGGAAACCATAGTCTCGGAGTCTATTTCTATGCCCAGGTATGACAGGCAGGTAGCAGGGCCCTCCGTTTTTTCCCATGCTAGCGGGACACAAAAATACCCCATTAGTGAGGTGAAACCTTGCAGCGTCTCCGCACATGTGGTCCCCCCCTCGGTGCCCACAAATAGGAAATCATCGAGATAATGAACTATATGTACGTTATGTGTGTGTTCTCTGGTGGCCCACTCCAAGAAGGTTAAGAAAGCTTTAAAGGCTGAGCAGCTTACGGAGCATCCCATGAGCATAGCCTTATCCATATACCATTGGCCTCCCACTTTGAAACCCAGTAAATCCTGGTCATTCGGATATACTGGTAGCAGACAGAAAGCGGATTTGATGTCGCTTTTTGCCATCATTGCCCCGCGGCCTAGCTCTTGTGTGTGGCGCAGTGCCACATCGAATGTTGTGTATTGCACTGTGCAATCCTCTGGGTTGATGAAGTCATTTACTGAATTGTCTTTCTGGTAGGACAGGTGATGAATAAGCCTGTATTCCCCTACTTCCTTCTTGGGGACCAGCCCCAATGGGGATACCCTGAGGTTGTGCACGGGGGGGGGTAATTGAATGGTCCCGCCACCCTGCCCGCCTGTATTTCTTTGGCAATTTTCCTTTCCAGGATGTTGGGAAGTGAATTTGCAGACCTGAGATTGTGAGCTGTGGTTTCTACCCTTGGCCCCTTGTATGGTATCCTAAAACCATACTTGAAACCGTCATGTATATATTTGGCCGTTGTTTTTTTCAGGTAGCAGTCGAGCCAGGGGTCCATTCGGTCTAACCGTACTGGTGAGTTAGCTAAACTTCTCAGACCCCTTACCTTTTTCACTGCCTGCTCCCTCAATGTTTGATTTCTTGGAGGATTATTGTGTGCATTCCGAGAACTTGTGTTCTCCTCCGGACAACTTGCATATGTGCCCATACTTACAAAAGGAACAAAAACATTTTCCTTTATTGTAGTCATAGCATGCCTTCCTCCCTGCCCCCTTCCTCTGTTCCTTCCTGTACTCTCCCCCTGTTTGCCTGGCAATGACATGACCACAACAGTATAAGTTACCACATTGGGCCGGCCACGCATCATATAGCGGACCCACAGGTCTATGCGTGTGTTTTCCCTTTTGAGATTGGGTTCCCTTGATAGTTTCAGACGAAACTGTTCGTCATATTTTAACCACGCATATCCATCAAAGGACAGATGTGCAAATTTTATGGTGTCCCTGTATTTTAGCAGAGCAAGTAGCTTATCAGGGTGTTTCATCCCATAAACTGACATAAATATGTCAAAGGCTGCTGCCCAGTTCTCAAATGTGAAAGGTACCTTTGGCCGCCATGGCCTCTCTTGTTTATTCTTTTTTTCATCGCTCATTTCCAGGATTTCTCTATGCAATAATGAGAACATGTCTATAAATTCCCCTTTCCAGATTTTTTTCTGGACAGCGTCAGATAAGTGGTCCCCTAATGGGTCTTCCACCCTGGCATATGCCTAACGCTCCGGAGATGCTGATACTGTGCTGTTTGATTTTTTCCCCATTGCTGTATTGGGAGCGGTATCCATTTTAGAGGCTACTGTCTCCCACTCTTGTAAGCTTGGTGTCAAGCTTTCCTTGTTAGTTGGGGGGGGTTAAATTGTTTAAGGACCTACACCTGTCCATACCTGAACTGCTGCCCCTTGTGCGTTACCCCCTTCTATTGAGGCCCCTTGGGAGACAATGGAGTAAGGAAGCTGGATCAAACAAGCCTGGACCCCCATGGTGATCTGCTGTCTGCCTTCTATGTGACTTAACAGGGATTTATCCTGTCCTGCCCCCGCAGATTCGGTCTACTGGTGTGCCCCGAAACCATAGTTATCCACTGGCCCGGAGGCCCCAGCTGTGCCCAGAGAGGTACCCTCACCAGGTTCATTGGCTGGAATTGCCCTAGGCCCCACAATGGAGTTGGTCATTCCACCTTGCTGGGTTGTTGGGAAACCGGGGGTGAAGAAGCTCCAAGGATTCATTGCTGGCCAAGAGACGGGCATGTTACCCAGTCCCGCATACATAAATGGCCACATGAAGGGGTTATGCTGTCATGTTTGATGCCCTGGCATCACCGGCCCGGGTTTGAACCCTGGAGCCCCCTGGTGTCCTAAATGGCTGCTTACCCTTTGACCCACTTGTGATTTTTTCCCGACCGTTTTCTGCCCAGGGCCCCCAATCCTATCTCCCATGTGCCTTGCCCTCTTCCGTTCCCGTGCTCTTACCTTTGTGGCCTCCCGGCTATCCATGGATTGCTCTTCCTCGCTATCCAAATCAGACCACTAAATCTAGCGATACACCACTGTCCTGATCTCCCTCATACTCACCGATCTGTGGCTGTGCCACCGGTACCACCGGGGTTTTTTTCCTTCCTTCATCCTCCATCCTGGGTTGGGCCACAGATGTGCTCTCGTCTGCTCTGCTCCCTTTTTCCTCTGTCTGCTTTTTTCCTGCCTCTGTCGCTGGTTGAAACTTCTGCTTACTCTGTCTGCCCTGCTCCTTTATAGCAACGGATTTTCACTGAGCCACAGATTCCAACAATCGGGCCGATGGCTGGCTACGCCTGGGCTGCCGAGCCTCATCCTCTGCCGGTTCTTGCGGCCTATACTCTAATATGGTGGGAGGGTCTGCCATAGTTTGCTGTTACCCACCTGGATGGGCAACTAGCAGTTCGGGTTCCAACCTGGACATGGTTGTCAGCCAATCTGACCCCCCAATGTCCTTTAGGCATTGCAGGGCCTCGCAGAATGCTTGGTCTTGCCCTTGTGGGGGATAGCCTGTGCCACATATTGTGTCTGGCTTCCTAGCCCAGAAAGATCTTGACTGGTACCCTGTGCAGAGAATTGGGGGGCCTGGCTGTCCAGAACCTGATTATTCTGTGGTTCAGCCATTTTTGCTATTGATCGTAAGGGGCAAAGCAGTGATCAGCGAGGCGATACCTATGAGACAAAAATATTCGTTAATATATTGCACTGTCTGTCTTTTCTCTATATCCCTCTTGTTACTGTTAATGTCTCACAGTCCGGTAGTACTGACAGTGTTGAACCTCTCCCCCCCCAAAAAAAAACAAACACCACACCACTCTCAGTCTTTTTAGTAGACCCCTGTCCTAATCTGGGTGAGCAGGACCTTCCTTTGGAAACAATACCGTTCGTCCCTGCTTCTGCCTTAAAAATTTCCTCTGACCCTCTTAAAATTTCTAATTCTGTCCTGAAATGTAGTGATTTGAAGCATCCAATACTAATCAGACAGTTGTGCTAAAGCTAGTTCTCCATCACAAAATGCTTTACATATTAAATCATACACTTTAAGATCCTTTTTGAATTAATATCACCCATTGTTAAGCTTTTTCCTGGATTGTGGTCAGACTCGTCTGTCCCTAATATTTCTTGCCCTGCCCCTGAACTGCAAGGCCCAAGACTAAGGATAAGCCAAGCCATCTCGGGGATACCACAGGATTAAGGATCCCCCCCGAGCCCTGGCAATATCATGGCAGAGATTATACTTTTGAGCCGACACAAACCCAGCAAATAGAATAAAACTGGAAGAGGTTGGCCGAGCACCAAAACTTCCCCATGCCACTGAAGCCATGCTGCAAACAAGCAATCCAAATACCACCCACGCCCTCCTCCCCCCGCTGCTGCACTCCAATCTCCCCTGCACCCCCCCCAAGGGCCCGAGAGACAAGCTTTCAATGGAAAGGTCATAAAAAAAAAAAGAAACAAGTGGTCTTTCCATGGAACAACTACCAAAACCAACAAAAAAGCACAACCATCCGACCAGAGCATGCTGGAACACAGACCCACCGACCAAAAGTGACACCAGCGCACACACACAGGCAGTGCTCCGCAATCAAACCTACTTCTGTGGAAGCCACAGGGGAATTTGCAGTTTAATTAGCAGCATTTGGGGGAATTAGAACATTTGGGTTTGCCCACAGAAAATAACCTGCCGAAACTAGGAGTAACAAAACCAAAAAAGGCCTCTCACGGGGGGGGGCGCCTGTGTATCTCCCTTAAACTCTGGCTCAGACTCCATGGTGGGGGAAGGGGCGCAGCCGCCGGGTCCGGAAAAGGGACCGGGAAGGCCACGTGGCAAGTTAAAGCAAACTCTAAAAGTCCTGGTTTGCTTGATCGGTCTGGAAAGCTATTACTATGGCTCCAGAAGTCGGCTTTTTGTAGTTTGCCATAAATTAAATACCCACGGTTCTGAGAAGCATTAAGAAGGGAAAGCACACAACTGGGATTTTTCTTCCTCTCACGAGAGGTAAACGATCATCAGCTGCAGGAAAATCAAGCCTGGCCGCAGGAGACAAGGGAGGAAAAAATTCAACTAAAAGCTGGCCTCCGAACAAATTAGAGCATGGGGGGGGGGTTCACGAAGAAGCTGCAAAACAAAAAGGCCCAAATAAACCCCAGGAGTCCAGCTAGCATGCTGGGAACTAGCTGCCCTAAAAGCAACAAACACCCCAAACCTTTTAAACAAAATATTAAAAAGGAAGACTTACCTCAGGAGCCGAGCAAAACGCGAAAAAACCGCGGGGAGGCGAGAAAGGAGAAGGAAGCGGCGGGCAACAAAGCGGCCGAAGCGCCAGTGGGCCCGAAAAACCGGGGACGGAGGAAAGACGAAATTAAGGCAGTAACTGCAATGCCGAGTAGACTAAAAACTTCTTTTGCTGAGGATCTGTTCCAGAAGGGCGAGATCCCCTGGGACAGCTCCTTAGGTACCCTTACCATGACCCTCCCTGTAGGAAGGGTCTGTGCCAGCCAACTCTGAGGAGATCTTCAGATTGGGCCCTTTGCTTGGGGGGGCCGTCTCCTCCTAGATGGTGGGCCGCCCTCCTAGCCCCACCCTCTTGAGGGCCATCGGCAACCTGCCCCCCTGGTGAGAGGCCAATGGGGCTATTTCCTGCCAAGCTGTTGACTCCTAAACTGGCTCCTATGGATGACGTGGCATGTGGCATGGATATTTCTGCTCCTGCAACTGTTGACGAACCATCGATCTCACTGACACCGATGGCTGACAGTGTCAGCCCCTCTGAGGTTAGTGTTTTACCACTTGTGACACATGGCATTACAAACAGTACTTCTCCAGCTCCTGCAGTTAGTGTAATCTGCGAAACTGATGGGTGGCCAGTGAACAAAGCATTGGTTGGGGCGGGCCGGGTCTGAAAAAACATTCAGAGTCCATCGTGTTCTCCAGGCCTGGTATCTGCTGTCGACCTGGGTATGGATATGTCATCCAGTACTGTTCTGTTTGCCTCAAATGCTGATGACAATCTGGTCTTTTCAGACTCATGCTGGACCCCCCAGCAGTTGGCTGACATGCAACCTGAGATTCCTGCTAGTTTCTCTTTTTCCAATGATACTGACCTTGTCCTTTTCAAAACAGGAGGTCAGGACAACCCCACAGTTTTGCTGATTTTCACCACATGAGGTAAACAGGGTTACATAACTTAACCCTCACCTTTCTCCAGCACACACTGATGCAGAGGGCATTACGGGCCTGGTTGAGGAGCTGCAACCTGAACAGCCTAGTGTTCCTCATGCTCTGACCACTGATACTGCCCATTTGGCTTCAGCCACACCTGTGTTGGGTGGCCCTACACCTGGCACACACAGCAAGAAGAGTTATGCTGTTTTCAACCCCAAAACATGCCAGCAAAAAGGAGAAATACAGTCAGTATTCAGAATGTTGCTGGGCTGCCTGATGTTCCAGATAGGAAATTTGTTGTCAGAACACTATTAAAGGATTAGCCTACATTTCCTGGCCACTGAAATCTTTGCATTGATTCACTCACCTGGGGAACATAATTTTGATGCGAGTTTTAAAATCACAGTTAGCCTTGAAAGATTTGGGCTAAATACCATCAGGAAAAAAATTAACCCCAGTATGGACTCCTTTCATGGTGATTCCCCTGACGAAGCATGAGATCCGCACTCTTACTACTTTATTCAGAAATGAAGGGGTCTGCTTTGTGGACATTCTAAAATGGTTCAAACAAAAATGCTCTATCATGAGGAACCCTGAACTTATTGATTCTGAGAACATATGAACAGGATGCTAGAGGATTAAAGTTGTTTTATACTGCCTCTAGACTAGAGTAAAACACCTCCCAAATTGTTTTTATCTTGGGAGAGATAGAGTGATTCTCTTCTACAATGGTCAGCCCAAGGCATGCTACAAATGTGGGGCACACACACATCTTAACAGTGTGTGTGACGTACTGCACTGCAACTTTTCTATGGAGTTGGGCCATCTTAGTACCCACTGTACTAAGGCAATGCATTGTAATTTGTGTCAAGAGCCTGTCCTTGAGCCTTTCATAATCTGGGCGATGTAATGGATCAGGCTGAACAGGATTTCTATGTCAATACAGCACAGAAGAAATTTAGTCAAAGAAATCAAAGGCAACGATCACCACCAGCACTACCAGTACCTGTACCTCCTGACAGCCACACTGCTGTACCTATTCGCTCCTCTGACATTGCTGGGCATGGACAGACCCCTCCTTATGACCCTGCTGTGGTCCCTAGCTGAGGCCACAAAAGAAACAACAGAATACACTTTCACAGTATGCGACCTGTGTTGCACTCCCTCAACATACTGTTAGTTCAGACTTTCCGCTCCCTTCCACGTCAGGCATAGTTCCCCTTACTAACCACATTGAGGTCCCATCTAAGGGCCCAGCATGGAAGTTGCTGAAGTCGACACTCATGACCAACCCCTCTTGGAAGGCGACTTTGCCCAGGATGTGCAGGAGACCGAGGAAGGGCTCTGCCAGGCAGATGTGAGGTTTGGAGAATATGCCCCCACCCAACACCACTGGAACAGCTTCTTTTCAAACAGTTACTTGCCATGGAAGATGAAAGATGGAGCTGATCCCCAAACCTTTACAAACAACCAAACTGGAGTCTGTTGACCTCCATAATACGCTTGAAGTCCTCTCTGCAAACAAAGACTGGGGAGATGCCGAGGATGACTCTGATGCTGCTTCTCTTGCATCTTCCCAGCCTGATTCCTCTTCCAGCACTGAAGACATGGCTGCAGTCTAAGGGTATTCTAAAAAAACGGAAGTATGCTAAGTCTTGCTGGAGTAGAAAAAGGGGGGGTGCTCTCACATAGGATCACCTGTTTGAGTTAGGCTTTTATTTTTCCTTTTTTCTCTCATTTATTATGGAGCCTAATACTTTGCCAACATTAGCAGTTACCACATTGAATGTTAATAGTATTTTTAATAGTAAAAAAAGTCAACTACATTTACTGCCTTATAGACCCTGAATTCAGATGTTGTGTTTTTACAGGATGCTAGGATTAATACCCTGGAAGGAGTTACTCTGGCCAAAAAGGCATGGCTAAGAGGAACTCCCTTTTGGTACTTGGGTGGAGACTGCTGTTCAGGGGTTAGTATTCTGTTTGTGGCCTATAATGTACATGTTTGCAAAGTAGTAGACCTTATCCCTGGGAGTGTATTGCTATTAGATGTACAGTTTTGCGGTCTTGTCATTAATGTCTACTGCCCACAAGTGAAAACTGTCAGAGCAGAGAACATAGGTAAAGCCCATTCCTGACCCAACTGAGTCCACAATGGTGCTATATACAGACAGTCAAAAAACAGGTGCAACATAGATTCAAGTGTACATATACAGGTGTCCCGAACACAATACCTTTCAGACAATTGCTTATGCGCCTGGTTACCCTTAACATTTAATTTGTTATGACAATACAACCACAAGGTATCCCACATTTTTTCCGGAATCCTACTTTCCAGCAATTGTTTTGTCAAACATTGAGTGTCACATGGCACATCAAAACAGGGAGACACCAAGAACATGGTTTGCAGAACTGAGGAATATAAGCATTTTCTATACTGTAACAAATCTATATCATAAGACACTTTCCACAGTTTCACCTTTCTAAAGATTTCAATAAGGTATCCAGACATCCCGGTCAGAATTTTGGTAAATGGTTTCCATGCGGGGGCTTGCCACCTATCCAAAAAATACAGAGAACGGGAGCAAAAACTAAGGACCCAACAATCCATCAGGTTGGCTATACATGGAAAAATATTAGAATGGACAAAAATAGAAAAATAAAACAACACCTGGTTTACCATCTGAAGACCACCCAGTTTAATAGGCCAGTAAGTAATAAATCTCTTTACAGGGTTTAGTCTGCTACCCCATAGAAGCTGAAAAAATAAATTATAAAGACGGGCTTCAAGATGTATGGGAAGGGGGAAAAATATAACTAACCAATAAAAAAACAGGCAGGATGCAAGTTTTTAGCAGATAAATCCGCTTCTTGCGGGACAAGGGGAACCGCTTCCAGCAAACAACTTTGGATTCAGCTACCCCCATAGATGAAATCCAATTACATTCCACCACATTAGGCGGGCCAAAAGCAAGACCTAAAATACAAATTTTCTGGGAATGAACAACTATTCCTCCTATGTCTGGAGACACCGTCTGTGGAGGAATATGAACTGAAATACCCATACTCTTCAGGGTATTTAACTCAGAACCAGAAATCAAGGAGAAGGAACCGGCAACGATCTCAATAGCCCTCTCGCCAGATGCTTGATCTGCTACCAGAATACAGATGTCATCTGCATAAGCCAGAGCACTGGGAAAGGCGAGGTCTGGTTGTATAGAGATAAGTCTAATGGTCCCCTCCCCATTCAGTTTCCTGAGAAGAGGGTCAATAGAAAAGACATACAGCAGGGGACTCAAAGGACACCCCTGACATACCCCTCTCTTGATAGGGATATGGGAGCCTTTTAATCCGTTAACCAACAGCGTTGTGCAGGCAGACCGATACAGATTGTTAATCCAATACAGCAGTTCCGAAGGTACCCCATACTTTGCCAGGACCGCAAATAAATAACTATGTGGAACCTGGTCAAAAGCTTTAGTCTGATCTAAGCTAAGGACATAACCTTGCGTGCCACTCCCATCAAAGACTTCACGCAAGATTTTCAAATTGGAGAGCATAGAACGATTTGGAATCGCGCAAGTCTGAGTGGAAAAAATTACTTGGGTGGCAATCTGAGAGAGTCTATTGGAAACAATCTTACGTAAGATCTTCCAATCTGAATTTAACAAACTAATTGGACGCCAGTTATCCAACCATTCTTTATCATTTTTTTGTTTTCATAAAAAAATCAAATAACTATCAGCAAATGCGAGAGGTATAGGCAAGAGACCTTGCAAAATGACATTGTATACCTTCGTTAAATACAGTGATAATAAGGGTTTAGCCTTTTTATAAAACTCATTGGGGATGCCAACAGGGCCAGGGGTAATAGATTTTAAATGACTAACAACAGAGTCCACTTCAGCACTAGTAATAGGCCGACAGGAAGCATTAATACAGTCAGAGGATAATGCAGGAACACCTAAGGAACCCAAAAAACCTTCCCAGGCCTGTGGATCATAAGCTTGCCCATATAAAGTCCAAGCATGGTATGAAACCTCCTCCAGAATGGTACGATTATCACTAATCCGGGTGCCATTATGGGAAATCAAAGAGGGTATATATTTAGACGCAACCTGTTGGTGGCTACTGTCTTAGGGGTTAACTACTTTAGCCGATCCCTTCCTCCCATATTTTTGTTCTAAAAAAAGTGATGTCGTCCTCTCATACTGAGAGAAGTGCATCTCAATTTTGACCTGCCAAATCTGGGCAGAATAATCCAGTCTCCATTCTGTTTGCCAAGATAGTAATCTTTGTAAGTGCCGATGGCACTTAAGGTATTGAAAATAGCGATCTGATGACTTTTGTTTAGAAAACTGCTTACAAAATTTCTTAAGATCAGATTTAGTATCCTGCCACCAAAAGGCTGGGTTATCATATAAGTCAAATACTGAAATTTTGTCCTAGAGAAGCCCATGCAACTCCTGCCACCCTCCTTCCTCCCACAAACAGAAATATTCATTTTCCAGAACGTATGAGACACAGGTTTGTTACTGGGACAACCGATGTTAAACAATAACACACAATGATCTGAATATTCACATGGGAGAACTGAATACCGAACATTGGTCAACCAATGAGAAAGAAAAAAGTAATCAATTCATGTGGTAAATCTACCCCGGTGAAAAGTGTATTCCGGAGGGTGTGCACCAAAAGAAGCCCCATCATGCAGATTAGCAGTGACATACAAAGTGTTAAGAAAGTTAGAATCCGAATATAATTTTTGGGTAATTCCAGTTTCATCAGACAAGGCCACAATACAGTTAAAATCCTCTCCAAAAATAACTGATTTTGCCTAGTGAAGAAAGAGCTGGATAGCTTTCAAAGTCTGAATCCGCTGTGTTTTAAGTTGAGGGTTGTAAATATTAATCAACCTCCATTCTTGTTGTTGCAGAATGACATCTAAAATAAGAACCCGACTCTGAATCAAATCAAGCAATCTCGTAACATGAATGTCCATCCCTTTAACAAGAATCTCCATTCCGGAACACACGTCCTCAGCCCAGGACCAGAAAGACAGGCCATCCCTCCAATCCCTGGAGGCCTGCCCAATTTCCCTCAATGAGTGGAGCCTAGTGTCCTGTAAAAAAATAATGTTCAAAGTAAGGACAAAAGGAGGGAAAAAATAGCCCGTCTCCGTTTAACATTTTTAAGGCTATTAGCATTTAAGCTACCAAAAGACAAGACATCCCCCATAGCAGACATTGCACAATTCAAGACTTTTTTCTACCTCATCCCTTGCCTGCAGACTTCATCTTACATCGTTTTTTCTTACTAAGCTGAGTGTCACCAGAAACCTGCTTGGTGTCAGTCAACATCTCGACCTGGGAGGATACAACAGAGGAGGCATCGGATTCCTCCTCAGTGTCAACTGTCTGTTTATGTTTATGTAATACAGCAAACCGGTTTTTCACCACCACATCAGAGGGTGGAGAGGCAGAAGGCAGGGGACCCTCCTTCAAGAGAGAGCTTCTCGTCTGCTTCCTGTTCCCCGACGGAACCCAATCCATATCTTCGGGTGGGGGCATATTGTCCTTAGCACAGGGTGTAGCTGAAGTACAAGGGGCCAGGGACTTCTCCTCAGCAACGGCCGGGGTGGAAACTGTGTCAGGGGGTATTGTACCCATGTCAGCGGACACAACTTCCAGGCTGGACATGGGCGCAGTCAGGGGTGTTGGAACCAAAACTGCCTCAACATGTGAAGAAGAGGGACCAGAGGGAGAAGGGACATGTGCAGTAGCAAAAGGCCAAAACTGAGGCCTAGCCTGAGCAGATCGTTGAGCCTGAGTAACAGTCTCATCTTGAGAGTCAGAAGGCATCGCTGGATTATTATGAGAGGCTCATGGACAATCTCTAAAGGAGTGTGAAGTTGCTTCACACAAATTTCAGTAGGACGGGTGAGGACAATTAATACTCACATGTCCAGAACCCAGACATGAGGAGCATTTAAGTTGATCGCAAGCACTACTAAGATGGGTATGGGCCCCACACCTAAAATAGGATTTTGGGTGTCCTGGGTAAAAAACAAAACCCCTATCCTTGCCCAGATAGAAGTAGCTCGGTAAGTGCTGAATACTCCCATTAACAATTGGCAATTTTACCTGTAGTTTCCACCCCCCCTGTCCAAAGAAACTCTGAGTCAATAATGGGATTGGGTTAACCCAACACCGTACATTTAGTAGATAACCAACGCACAATGTCATCTATCGCCACCCCCTCATTTTTAAACAAAACAGTGAAATTCTTAATAGTTGGCTTAGTAAGGGGAATGGCGAAAAAAGGGGACCATAATGGAGTATGACAAACTGCCTGGTAACGATACCAAAATGTATCTAAACTTAAGGCAGTTTTAAAGCTGATGTCAAAATAATTATCACCAGAACTATGTATTAAGGCATAAATTTCAGAGGGAGAAAATTGAAGACTGGATTTAATCAACATTTTCCCCACATATAAATGATCTGGAAATACTTCTAGCCCACCCCTGTATCAAAGCCGAACAGCATTACACCATTTGACATGCTCAGGGGGGGAATGATATAAACTGGCAAAAGTTTTAGGCCTCTGTGGGCCAGCAGATAATCCAGATGCCAAAGCAGCAAAGTCAGAGTTCATGGCCAGGGCAGAAGCACTAGCAGGCGGAGGCCTAGGGGTCTCACTAGACATGACTGCCTGAAGTGAGCCACCCCCATCCCCACCATGTCAATGGAAGTCTCAGTAGTCAGTGGCAAATTAGAAGCGAGAGCAGGCAACAAAGAGGTAAGAGGCCCTTCCCCGACATTAATCCCCTTTGTAGAAATAGGTAAAGTTTTGTGCAGCACTGTCCCATGTTCAAAACCCTGAGCCCCTCCTACATGCCAGGAAGGGGGCTGTGAAAGACGTAAGCCTGAGGGTACATCCAGAGGGTCCAAAACATCCACTAAATCCCCTTGAGGAGTGGGGCCGGGCCATGCAGGGGAGGTCCAGGAATCATCTAAGGGGGACTTCTCCCACCCTGCGCCCCAAAGAGCTGCAGCAATAGTTAAACCCGAAGTAGACAGGTGGGAATCAAACCCACGACTAGGGGAGCTGTGAACGGCGTGTCCCACTGTGACCTGCTGTTGGGGTCCCTGTAAACCAACATCCACACCTTGAAACATCATAGTACCTGAAAGCTGGGATGGCAACTCTCCCGACTATGCTGTAGAGGAAATCCGTGGAACTGCAAAACAAGAGCCAGTGTCCTTATATGTCCTGTCACACTCCACACAGGGAGGCAAAGTACTAGACCCCACTGCCATTGTGGAGGAGCCATGGGGAGACTCCTGGCACTCGCTTGGTAGCGAACAACTGCCAGTCTCCCCAGCCCCCAGCAACGCAGAGCTACACTGAACAGAAACCCCAACGTCTTCCACATCCACTACCGGCTCCAGAATGCACCGCTGAGCCCTGTCAGACCACGTCACACCATGACTGACAGGACTTGAGGGAGCCAGGTGGAGCAAAGCCCCAGCAACACTGTCCACAGCTGAAGCCATCCCGATATCCATCTTCAGACCCAAACCATCCAAAGAAGCCTCCGAAGAAATATTCTTCTAACTTGCCTGTATTCTTGCTGTGGTGCCTTTGAGAACGGTAGGTCCTTCTTCCGGGTTAACTAACAAAACCATCCATACCGAAGCTCCTGCCAGTACTCCAGTGATCTTTTCTAGGTCAGTCTCCTGAAAAACAGAGATAGGGAGGGAGACCAACTCCCCTACCTCCGAGACGTCCTCCTTCTCCGAGTCCGAGCACCAAGTGGCCATCGCAATGGCTGGGCCCCCTACTGTCCACAATGCAGCAGCAGAGTAGGGGAATTTCCCCGGAGTCCTGGCCAAATTTCCCTCATTCACTAAAAATACCACCAACAGCTTAATTTGGTTCGAGGTCAGTTGGCATTCATCTGTATCCCCCTTCCCCCGGGTCGTGCCTGAAAATAGGTAGGATTTGTCTAGTGCACTTACCCGGTCAACAAAAACTAAATAAAATAAACTAAATAAAAATGTTGTGGTTATGTGTTCATGGTAAGCTGAATGTTAAGGGCAATTCTAAACATAAATGTGTGGAAGAAAGATTATGGATCTGACAGGATTGTTTGAATAATGCAGAAACAATGAACCATCTTTCCTTTCATGTTCCTATATTGTTTCCTTGTGGCACCTTTTGGTGACACAGTGGAATAAGCCTACGTTTCGGACTATAAAATATGGTCAATTGATATTAGGTGGTGTGCACACGTGGATACAATGGACTAACAGCACCACCCTCGTTATCTTTGCTTATGTTAAATGGTGTATCTGGCAAACTAGATGCCAGCTGGTTCTCCAGAAAAAGGACATATCTCTGAACAAGAATTATGCATTCTTAGAGACAAGGAAGCTACTTGGATGAACAGGGTGTCATTCCAGAATCACTGGAGTGGGATCTCATGGTTAGCTTAATCAGGAGTCAGAGATTCCATGTAGAACTGTAGGTTGCTGTGTCTCTGGATTATTTTTGCTTCTGTTTATTGATAGTACTTTCTGTTTAAGTCTTCTCTGTAATGTTTGTTGATGGATACCTTCCTTCAATAAAAATGATGCTACTCTTCATCAATAAGTGCCATGGGATGGGGGGAGGTGGTGCTGTGGAGCCTGAGCAATATGGCCACTCCAGCTATTTGCTCTAAATAATCTTAAAAGAGAAGTGCATCTATCTGTGTCCTTTTGTCAACGCCATAATTTTATTACTTTTGCTGATTGATCAAGTCTCAGGGTACAAAATGGGAAAGTCCCCGAGAGAAAAGCAGCCGCAAAACAGAGTTATAAGTAAAAATGTATCGGCACCTCCAGCCTCGCAGTCAGCCCAGGGATGGGCAGCAATAGCTGAAGCAGAAAAGTTGAAACTCTTCAAACTGTCAGGGCTAAACTGAATACCCTGATTAAATCAGTAATGGGACTTTCCGACAAGTTGAACTCTTAAACTAATTGGGTCTCTACTTTGGAGACCTTTTTGGAAGCAGTGCAGACCGCAACAGTGGAAGTCACAAAAAGATCCGATTCTGCCATGGGAGCAATGGCAAATCTTATTAAGGAGAACTATTATCTTCATACAAGGCTCAAGATCCTGGAAAACCAAGCCAGATCAGCAAATCTACTCCTTATTGGATTGCCTGAGGGATGTGAGGGCAATCACTTGTTACTGTTTCTTGGTGACTGGTTTCAACAGCAGTTTGGTGAGGAATTAGTTAATCAGCTGATCAATATGCAGGACTATAGGGTCACATCTCAAGGGAGACCAGCTAACTTAGAAGCCCCTTGAGCCATTGTGGTGGTAACCAATGGTGTTGGAATGAGAGATCGAGTGCTGGCTTTGGCCACACAGAAGAAAACATTGCTCCAGGATGGACTCCGTATTCAAATTTTTCCTGACTTGAACTTTGCCACAGAACAAAGGAAAAAAAGATCTGATGGTGTCCGGGCTATTCTAAGGGAGGCTGGCGTTTCATATTGGACGGTGTTTCTGGCCCACTTACGGATTGTCCATGACAGTACTAGGGTCTGTTCATGAAAAGGGGTTACCAAAGTGTGACATGAGGGTCAAATTTTCAGATTACTTCTAGATTAGTTTTGTGATTCATTTCAAGATACTGTGACCCAAGCATGAAAAAAGAAACATATTGGGAGATGAAAGCTTCACATATTCCTAAGATAAAATAATTTTAATGTGGTGAGTGTAACAAGTGACACCATACATCATGGTGAATGCAACCTGTGACACAAGCCACTTGTTTTAGTTGTAAAAAAGTTTACTAACATATGTTATAAGTTATATTAAACATGAAAAACAAATATTTATAGGAATTCTATTGCATTGATGGCAAAATTGATGTTTGGCACCACGTACCATGGTGAATGTAACAAGTGACACCACACATATGTTTCACTCACTAAAACTGTAGTAAACTTGCCCCAAAAATTGAAAATTACATTACTGGCAAGTGTGATGTTTGACACTACGTACCATGGTGAATGTAATGAGCAACGCCACACATTTATTTTAGTTGTAAAAACTTTACTGAACATGCCTAACAGCTAACATGCTGCTACTAATGACTGACATAGTGCTACAAAATCTGTAGAAATTTGACAACAGCAACATTACTGACAGGTGTAATGTTTGACCCAACATACCATGGTGAATGTAACTAGTCACCCATCAAATTTGTTTCAGTTTTTTAAAACTTTACCGAACATTACTAATGTCTAACATACTACTGACTTATAAAACATGGGTTGACAGGCATGGGCAACCTGATTGCTTGAGTCTTTGTGTGGCTGTATATTAAGTTAGCATTAATCCATGGGCCAGCAGAGCAACTAGAGTTCTGCCGCCAGATCTTGTTTTTGAAGATTGAAAAGCAAAGTGTAGGGATGTCTGTTTTTCAATCCTGTTAGTGAGTGACACTACTGTATTGCAATATGGACACCAGTTAATTCCAGCACCGTCTCAGAATTTCATATTTGGTATTGATGGTCTGCAGTTCCTCAGGTAGAAGATTGAGAGCACCCTTCCCTTCATAGTTTATGGCCCATAAAATATGCACATTGTCTTCTGTAATGAATCTGTGTCCTTGCATCATGGCCATGTGAAGCTGCTAGCCCCATGTTGCTGCATAAAGTTGAAATAGTATTTGCCACTCTTATCCATGGTGGTTAGCTGACCAATGTAGAAGGTCTTTGAATAATACACAGCATAAAATGTGTTCACCTGTATATGTTCTTTTGACTTCACTTTCTTTGAACAGGCAGAAGGAGCTGCTGCATCAGAGCTGTGGTTGGTGGTGCTTCTGCTGCTTGATGGAACAGCCAGAGTCTCAGGAACCATGGCAGATGAAGGAGTCACTGTGTCAGCACTCTGGTTGATGGTGCTGCTGCTTGATGGAACAGCAGGAGTCTCAGAAACCATGGCAGATGAAGGAGTGGCTGTGTCAGAGCTCTGGTTGGTGGTGCTGCTGCTTGAGGCAACAGCAGGAATCTCAGGAACCATGTCTTTGTCAGGATGGGTTGGCAGGGTAGTGTTAGGCATTGTGATAGGAGATGCTGAGGTCGTATGTGTGACTGGCAAGTCATGACTCGAATATCCAGAAGATTACCCAAGTGTACATAACTTCCATGATTCCACATGACAAGAGTTCTCACACAGGCCATCTTCCCCTTGACATGGTCTACAGAAACAGCTCAATCCTCTTGTTGCAACCACGCCATCTGCCATAGACTTAACGCTATGGATCCTTCATGTTCCAGGTATGGTGCGTACTTCAGGTCCTGCTTGCCATTTTATTTGTCAATCTCCCACCCAAAATAAGGTTCTTATCAAATGGCTTCATCCTTCATTGTCGGGCTTTTTTGTCAGATTACTTTCACAAAATTAAAATAGTTCTTCTGCATTACAAATCACCACCCGACGATTCTGCACCACCAGACTTGCAGCAGATTTGATGACAGTACTTTCTCTGTCTGATGGGCCTTTCCCATGGTGCGAATCAAAAAAGGCTTGTTCAGTTTGAAACCTGTTCTGTATTGGTGAAGATGAGATAGAGTTAAAAGCCCACTTAGATTTATATTGGCCTCCGCAGCCATCAGTAAACTGTATCACTCATTCGATATTCAGTTTGCGAATGTTACTCAGATGTCTATTTGCAAGTCCCACAAAATGGTGAACAGCATGGTGGCAGTCCTTGTCATGCTCTCTGAACTGCTTTCCTGATAGCTTTATGTGAGCTCCAGTTGGCCATTGGGTTGTCACAGGATGTATCCTTGGTTACCCACATGTTTTTTGTGAGAGACGCATTGCACGTGGTACAGGTGGCAGGGGGTGCAAACCAGTATCTCATTCTCTTTATTTTTCTTGTACAGTTCTCGTCTTTTTTCATTCAGTCGTCTGCATGCCTGACTAGACATGTTTCTCCATTCTTTTTGGTTTTTCTCCCTCCGACGTGCTCTTTCTTCATTCTTCTTTTGTGAATCTTTCCTAGTGGTTGCCTTTGAAGATGTGACTGTGCAATCTGCAGCCACTGCAGCTTGGGCCTTTTATGTTCTGTATCACTGCATTCTTAATCTGGCCTTCTCGTTATAGTTTTTCCTCTTTTCTTCATTTATTGTATCTTGATAAGACTGTGACCGTGCTTTGCATTTTCCCAAATAGCTGCCATAACGTTCTGGATCATTCTTCACATTGTCTCGGTACCGCTGACTTCTCTCCTTTCCCAACAGTGCACAGGGGGAAATATTCAGTGCACCTCTGATCAAATCTGCAGCGGATACACAAGGTCTTCTTCTCATTTCCATTACTTCAAAAACAAACTGAGATAAAAGTCTGATATTAGCTAGGCATTTCGCTCAAATAAAAAGCAGCAGACTGAGAGGCTGGACAGAAAACAGATGGATCAGTACAAGAGGTAAGTACACACCTGACAAACGGCATGAAGCAGACAAACCAACCAAAGGAGACGCACTTCACATTCTCAGGCAAACAGACCGACCATAGGAGATGCACTCCACATTCTTAAGCAGACAGACCAATCGTAGGAGGCTTGCTCCACATTCTTAGGCAGACAGACCGACCATAGAAGATGCACTCCACATTCTCAGGCAAACAAACCAACTATAGGAGGCATGCCCCACATTCTCAGGCAAACAGACTGACAGAAGGAGATGCACTAAACATTACCAAAGGAGACGTGCTAAACATGCCACAAGAATCAGCACAGCAGAGGAGATGCACTCAAAATTATATGTAAACAGTTGTTAGTCACCGAAGAAACAAAACACCAAAAAAGGCAGTTTAGACAGTCACTTAACAGAAGGTGAAACCAAACAGCAACATGGATCTCAATCCCCCCCCCACACACACACACACAGATACACACCAAACAAAGAATGCTGCATGGTGCTTAAAATGGCCGAATGTAGGTGAACAAACACAACTGGAACAAAGCCAGGAGTGCAGTTTACAATATAAAAAATGTTACCTGCTTTTAAGCCACCAAACCTGGCCCGGTTTTCAATATGGCCGAACGCAGGTGGACAAACCAACACAGCTGGATCAAAGGCAGGAGTGCAGGCACATTTATCAAACAAAAAATTAAAAATGTAACCTGCTTTTAAGCCACCAAACCTAGCTGATGTCCCTCCAGCTGTATCTGTGCTCACCTACGTTCAGCTAGACAGTCCCATCACAGTAGCAAAACAAAATAGCAGGCCATATTTTAATCCCCCCCACACCAAACAATGGAGGCCGCATGGTTCTCAATATGACCGAAGATAGGCGAACAAACAAACACGGCTGGAACAAAGGCAGGCGTGCAGACACATTTACCAAAAAAAAAAAAAAATGCAACCTGCTTTTAAGTCACTGAACCTGGCCGATGCTCTTCCAGCTGTAGCTGTACTCACCTACATTCGGCCAGACAGTCCCAAGACAGTAGCAAAACAAAACAGCAGGCCGGATTTCAATCCCACACACACCCACCAAACAAAGGAGGCCACATGGTTCTCAATATGGCTGAACATAGGGGAACAAACAAACACAGCAGGCACATTTACCCCCCCCAAAAAAAGTAACCTGCTTTTAAGCCACCAAACCTGGCCAATGCCCCTCGAGCTGTATCTGTGCTCACCTGCGTTCGGCCAGACAGTCCCATCACAGTAGCAAAACAAAACAGCAGGTCGGATTTCAATCCTCACCACCACCATCACCACCAAACAAAGGAGACCGCATGGTTCTCAATTTGGCTGAAGGTAAGTGAACAAACAAACACAGCTGGAACAGAGGCAGGAGTGCAGGCACATTTACCCCCAAAAAATAAAAAATGTAACCTGCTTTTAAGCCACTGAACCTGGCTGATGCCCTTCCTGCTGTATCTGTGCTCACCTGCGTTCAGACAGATAGTCCCAAAACAACAGCATGGATCTCATCCTGCCCCAGACAAAACAGGTTCTAAAAATGGCCAAACTTCAGACAAACACACCTGGCCAAGGGCAATCACAGCAAACTAACTTTTGCACAGTTTGTAGCCCCACACACACACACAGAGCAAGAAAGGCACATTTACAGATTGAGGCCCTATTTTTTCAAAATCAAGCTCCATACTAAGCAATTATAATAACAAATGTACCAACACATCAGTTCCCATCCTCTGTAGTGAGTCCCAAACACCATGCATACAAACTGTATTTTCATAAATAAATAAAATCATTTCTCATCCCCTGTGTGCCAACCCCCCTCCACACACACCAAGTACCATGCCTTCTGAAACATTTTTTTTTTTTTGGTAGAAATGCAAATTAAATCATTTTTACCCCTTTGAAGCAAGCAGCAAGCAGAACACGCGTGACTTAAGTAACTGTGACACCAGGCACACCCAGTGCTGAACGAACATGTAATCGAACGTGCCTGGTGTCACAAACACATAAAAAAGAAACTTCTGCCCTACTGTCCAGCCCTGCTGCAGTACTTACTTTAACTGCATGCATTTGGAGCGTTCCTACAGATAACCCCTTGGTCACATTCAGCAAAATGTTTTCCATTCGCCAACAACCACCCCAAGACTGTGGCGAAGGTAATTTTGGCCTTACCTGCCAGCGAACGTAATTCAGGAGGAATGCTGTGATGCCAGGAAGTTCTTATTTGTCCAGAGGTTCAGTGAATGAGACCGAGTGATACAATCTGTGCCATTTATAGACAAAGTCGCTCCCTTGCTCAGTGCCTGGCTCAAAATGGGGGGGGGGAGGGGCAGTCTCATAACATGATTGACGAACATCGTCAGAGTGTGACATGGTGGAAGCAAGGGTCAAAGGTCACCCACATGGACATCAAAGGGCTCTTAGCTCCAGCCAAAAGACAGTACAGCGTTCAGAAGAGTTTGGGGGATCAATGCAAACATTCTCCTATGGGGTAGCAGCACCACAAAACATTTGGAGAGGCTATGGGTGAACATAACCTGCCGTGACACTAGCAGTTACATTCACCACAGAAACTGCAGTGAGGAATAAATGTAATTTAATACTAAACAAAGGGGGGAAGCAAAAAAGAAATAAACACACAACTAAATACTGCTATAAAAGTGAGTTTATTAATGGCAGGCATCAAAGTAAGCAGTGCAAATAAATACATGAAAACATGTGGCTTGCAATGTCGTAGTTTTGCCTGGGGAAAATAGCAGGAACATGCTTCTGAAAAGGAAAAATAATATATATACACACCATACAATTGTATGACCCTATGTTTTCTATCTCTACATGTAACCAACTATCAAATGCAATGAAAAGGGCCTGCCAGACACTTTCAGATTTTTCTGCTCTGCCTTTTCTATCTATGCTGGGCATTGGTAACTCCTTTTCATGAACAGAGTTGGTAAAGTCTACTGGTTTAATGATCCTTCAGATGCCCAGAAATTGGCGCAAGGACATGTTGCAGTTGTCCGACTCAGGCGGATCAGGGAGACTCAAGCTCGGATACCGAAACCTGAACTCTGTACCGTTCTCTGTATATGAGGCTAACTTTGGTTAATTATGAGAGTGAATGACACCCTTCAGGTACTTTTTGCTGATTGCTTGTTTGTTTGCTGTTCTCGTTTTATAGAAAGTCCCATTTTATCTTCATTGAAGGGACTGTCCCCACTGTTTATAATTACATTTAGGGAGAATGTTCTAAGTTTTCTTCATGATGGTATATGTATAACTATTATGTTACGCACCACAATAATAACACTGTCTCTTCTGATAGCTTAGCAGATTTGAACTGTTGATGTATTAACCCTTGCTGTGCAGCCAACGTGTATACACGTCTGAAAAATCTATACGTTCTAAATCTTCTGGCAGCCTAAGGGTTAACACACAGAGTGTTCAACTTCAGGACAGCATTGTTTCTTAAATATCTTCCTCTGGTAGGAAGATGGCAACTCTGAATTTTTTCATTTTACTACATTTGATTAATATACCATGCAGCTCATGGACCCCAGTAACAGCTATTTCTTCAGATTACATTGGTCTTTTGTTATATTATAAGGCTACATACCCCAGTATGATGTGACTCATTGATGTAGAATGTTCTCTGTTGGTTTATTAAGAGGAGTGGTGCCCTCATTAGATTTGTATTAATAACTGTTATGTTCTATGTAAGCAACTTTAAGCTGCATGTGCTTTGCTAAAATAATAAACATGTAGTATAAAAAAAATAAATGCCATGGGATCTTTTACTACCACCTGCACTGTGACCAGAGATGGGAGAAGGGACCTTGGTTTAACATCTCATCTAAAGGTGGCACCTCAGTTGTGCAGCTCCTACCTCTACTGCACTATAGTGGCAGTTATGGGTATTACCCCAAGTACTCAGTGTTGGGCTAGAACCCATGAACATCTGATTTTCTGGCTCCACAGGTGAGCATGCTACCTACTCAGCCACTGATATTGCATAAGTGCTAATGTTATGAAATATCTATTTATGATTAAGAGACTGCTTGAGAGCCGGTCTGGTGGGGATGAGGGTTGAGGCATTGGATGCCAGACCTTGCACCATGCCAGCAACCCAGGTTCAGGCATGAGCTGGAAGCATCACGGGGCAGTGAGGGAGAGGGCAAGGAGTTGATCAAGCAGCCATCAAGCAGCTCTCCTCCTTGGAGAGGGACATAGGCATCTCTCTGGCACTTGGCTGCCTCCCAGTGGAGGCTAGGTGGCAGTGCTATGCCAGAGGGTGGACCTGGCAATAGGCCCGAGGGAGGGCAGAAGGGGCAGGCACTGGAGCCGTGGTGCACATGGGCACCTCTATGTGCATGTGCCACTGCGTTCTGGGGCCTTGGGGTAATGGGGAAAAATGACAAAAATCAGTGGCCATGGCTGGATGAAGCCCCCAGGCCAGCACCAGTAGTCTGTCAGGGCACGAGAGGGAGGGTGCCCCAAATAACTGCAGCGTCTAATACGGTCAGCAGACAAAGGACTGCCACCCGCCGTGGAGAGATAAACAGGATGGGAAAAGAAAAAAAGACTTCCTGAGGATAATTTTAAATTGAATCAGGAGGAAGATGAAAATGGTTCTTTTGTACTGAGAAGGAATGAGGGGGATGACCTAAACCCCAATTTAAACCTAAACAAATGTATTCAAGTGTATGTACACCTCCATTTGTCAGAAAAGACATAATAGATTTTGTAGATTCACAGAATATTACATTTATAAGGAGGAAAACAAAGTCTAAAAAGGAAAAAAGAGAAATAGATAGGCAGAAGAAGGGGAAGGAATGGAAAATCAGCTTAAAGGATACAAGTATAAATAATTATTCAAATACAAACAACAAGAAAAGAAGATACAGGGACCAGAAAACAAGATATTATTAAAATAAAATGTTGATCTACCTCAGGAGGGTCAACTGATAGAAATTTTCCCTAACAGTTTAAGAACACAGATTACAAATCACCAAAGGCAGGATATGTTGCAAAGCGATAGTCATCTAGTAGCTTTGGACAAAATAGCCTTGGTGAAAAATCAATGGACTGAATAGATTAGAAAATGAAACACAGCAAATTCTTAAAGAGCAAATCAAGTATGTATTTCATATATCCACTCAGAACTTCGATATTATTAAGCTGGCTATGCTGTCAGATGCCCAGACACTGTTGCTGGTTTCTGTAGATTCTATGGATTTTGCTTTATCCTTATAGGAAAAGAGAAAGTATGTTTTGGGGCTTGGACTTGTGCCTGAATACCCATCACTGCTTAGCATGATTTGTCCAGTGCTAAACTATGAGGATAATCATAGTGGACACAAATTCCAGTTGAAACAAAGTGGAATTCCATGGAATCCACACGAGAACACGGATTCACTTTTAGATAGAGTAAATAAAGTATTTATTACGTATTGAAACATCACACATGTTATATATTAGAGCGTCTGTTTTTTAACAAGGAGAAATCTAGCTCAACAGTTGGTTTATGCTTTCATTTAACTGAGGAGGTTACTAAGGGTTGGGATCAAAAAAGATCAGTTGGCAGTGATGGGCTTCACTCTCAGGCCTTCTCTAACCTCAATTATAGAAAGGAATGCCATGTATAATGAGATACAACACACTGACTTTGATTCACATGAGTACCCAGGTGCTCAACAACTAGTAAAGAAAATTATTCAATCAATGCAATCTAAATCATTGACTGAGAATGTGCAGTAGTCTATTCTAAAATATGTCCCAATCCAGTTACCTTGTTTGGAAGGTACATTCCCAAATGAGAATATGTAGCAAAGACTAAGAAATCAATATGTCAATTCTTCAAAAGTATTTTATAAGTAAATCTAGAAAGAGATGCTATATCTTAGATTAATGTAGCATCAACATTGAATAAACTTCCCCAGATAGACGTACAGTATATAGAGAATACTGGATGGACAACTATGCAGAACCAGTGTGTTCTGCCACAGAGGGATTCTGATTCCCTCTGACCTCGAGAGCAAAGCTCGAGAGGTCCATGGGAATCAGAACCCCGAGGTGGCAAAACACACTGGTTGTGCATAGAGTTGCTCATCCTGTATTTTTTATAGTGTATAGTACTGTGTGAAAATGTGTTTTGTGAGTTATTTTGCTTTCAAAATGAAACTGACTCATGCAGTCTCTAGAGGTTCTAGGCTGATGTTCTACCACAGTAGGGTAGAACAGCATTCCATGTCCTTGGAACTGTGGTAGAACAGCATTTTGAAAGAAATGGAATTCTGTACAGAACAACACTCCACTATATACTATACAGTATTTTAAAGTCAAAGACAATGTTCGGCATTCTGGACAATATGAGCTCCTGGATAACCTATGGATACATATAACTGCATTTGATACTGTAAATAAAACATAACAAGTTCATCCAATAATTGTGAAACAAATAATGTTCCAGAAGTCGATGCCCCACTTCCATGTTACCTAAATTGTCAAAATAGATTAACTCCTTTGGAACAGTTAATTGATAAATGACTTGACTTGTTGCATAGCTCAGAGAATAATAGACATACATCAAGTCATTGGACATTCATTTTATGGAGCATAGATCTGAAAACAATATAACTATAATAAACCCTTTGTTAACAAATTATAGAAAGTCAATGGATATCAAATCCAATGATGTACAGTAGGTAAATTATCACAAAAATTACTTTTAGACCTGGACCTTTTTATCATCAATAGAAGGACACAGGAAGAGAAACAAGGTCATTACACCTATCACTCATCTAATGGAACTTCACAATTAGACTTAATACAAACATAAACATCTTGGACAAGATAATATATTTAAAACTAATGGATTAGCCTAAATCACCACACTTGCCTATATTATAAATAACAAATTATATAAGATTATCTGCTGAGCTTTTACAATATAGCAAGAAATCTGTAGACATTATAAATTCTAGAAGGAGTAAACAGTCATATAAAACTTTAGAAAACATGGAGTACATTTTATATTCTCAAACATGAATGTTCTTAGGACTCTATAATGTCTTCAGATGAACATCAAAAGCCATTGCACACCTGGAACAATTTAATAATAACATTTTTGGCACCCTTATTGTATGCCAACAAAATCATAAATAACGGAGATGTGACATCAGGAAAAAAGGAAAATATAAAGAAGTAAGGAGGGTTAGGAAAAATAAAACAAAATGCAAATAAACAAGTGCTTAATCAATGTAGGAAAAGATACAATAGGGTGTTAATAGAAGAAACACTAAAGTTTCAGGTAAAGCTATGGACTTGGTTGAAAATTCAGCTACGCAGAAAAACATAAAAAATTCTGCCATTTGGTAGCAAAAGGTACAAATTCTTATTCAAACAAATTAAACATGTATGTACAGCCAAAACAATGGGAAGATCACTTTTGGAAGGTTTATTTTGATACAGAAAAAAATAATGTTATAGTGTACAAGATACAGTAAGGGCATCACTAATGCAACTTTATAATCCAGTCCCAATATTTTACTAAAATCGAGATTTCTCAAGCAATAATGTCTACTAAATTCAGCAAGGCTCCAGGCCCAGACAAGATAACAACAGATATAATTAAATATTTTCCATCATGGTGGAATCCATTACTGCATAATCTCTATAATTATATGGTTTAAAACATAGTTTTTCATTCTTTCTTCTTGGGCAAGAAATATTTTTCCAATCCATAAAAAGGATTCATTGAATAACCCACAAATGTATTATCCTACAAGCTTGACTAACACTACCCAAAAGATATTTGTAATGATTATCCTTAGGAGATTAATTCCCTGGACAGATAAGTCTTAAAACACATTAAAAAAAAAGGTAAACTGTGTAGCATTGTTTAGTTTTGTCACATTTAAGTAATAAATACATAGCTATTAAGAAAATGAGGTTATACCATTGTTTCATTCATCTAAAAATGGCCTTTGTTAGCATAAGTCAGAGAACTCCATAAGCCACTTTATATAATTGTGGAATTGACAAAATCATTAAATATCATGAAAATACTGAGTCAAAAATTCAATATTATATGGAAGGAAGCTTTAATAAAAGCAAATTTAAGGGTTTGGCAGGGATAAATTATAGCACCACTGCTATTAATTTTATATGTTAATAACATTATAGAACAGTTAATGGTCCTGAATTTAATTCTCCAAGAATCATGGGTAAGGTAGTATCATCACTGTCTTATGCTGACAGTATTGTACTAATCTCCATGTCATTGCTTGGATTACAGAGGAAATTAGATAAATTTGCAAAACTACATTACGTGAAGAGAAGTCTGAAAATAAATTACAGTAAAATCCAAATGGTGGCCTTTGGAGCTACAAGTACTCAAATAACAATTATTCATTAATGGAGTCATGATAAAAACAGTAACTAATTACAATTATCTTGATGTTTGGTTCACATAAAAAATCAAAATGGAATGCCTACATGGATTATATTAAGCATACAGTAAGCTGCAAACGTTGAGCTATATAGATATCTCTTTGGATTTCCAAATAGTATTCCATCTTATATATTACATAGTGAATTAGGCTAATATGTCTTAGAATTTCAGTAATTTCAAAACTTATCATATTTATAATGGATATGCAAATAATCCCAGAAAAAAAGATTGCCAAGACTTTGTCTTGAAAAACAAATATCATATTATATAAGAGGATTTACATTCCCATATATACATTTTATTTTAAAAAAATGTATCCAGTGGGTATGTTCTGACAGGTATTTTTAGAATCTCAAAAGAACAGCTGGTAATTAAAATAAAACACAAAGGTGTTGATATTGTAGGGACCTAAGAACCCAACAGGACATAGCTAAAATACAATACTCTAAACTTCATATAGTTTAAGGAGAAATGTACTGATCCAAAATAAAAGACAGATCCTCATAATACTAGGTTACTAGGTGTATTAGACATTAGAAGGCTAAAGCCCATCAAGAGTGTCTCCCATCACAGAGTGGGTATATTATGTTTGACAATTAGAAAGAGCCACACAGTGGTGCTGGTGCTCTAAAACCAGGCAGTAGATAGAAAAAAACAAGTCTTGGCACACCTATTTATCAGGACAAAAAAACTCACCACACTTGGCTGATACATAGTACTTCTTTACTTTTATCAAAAACATACAGCAACGGCAGCAACAGCAAACATAAAGTGCAGACCAGTGCAGACACAGACAAACTCCTAGTTTTTCTGTGTCTGCACTCATCTGCACTTTATGTTTGCTGTTGCTGCCGTTATGTTTTTGATAAAAGTAAAGTAGTACTGACTATCAGCCAAGTGTGGTGAGTTTTTTTTTGTCCTGATAAATAGGTGTGCCAAGACTTGGTTTTTTTTGCTATGTTATGTTTGACCCTTAGTCCAGCAAAGGTGATCATCAAGTCATTTTTTAAACAGTGAAAAATTTGTTGCTTCAACAACGTTCTGAGGCAAGTTATTCCATAACCTAGAGGCCCTAATAGTAAAATAGTTGTCCCTTTTCCACGTATTTGTTTTTGGGATGGCCAGTTGCTTATTATGACTCCTTAATTAGACATTTTTGTGAATAATTTTGAGGTTACATTGAGCCATAAGTGAAGGATTATGTAAGATTCTGTAGAGTTGCAGTAAATCACCTCTGCTTCTATTCTCCTCCGAGGTAACCAGCCCAGTACTCTTTAACCTATCTTCATACATTAGATATTTCAACTGTGAAATCAGTTTGGTAGCCCTGTGCTGTAGCCTTTCAACAAGATTTATATCCATTTTTAAATACGAGTTCCAAAAAGGGGAGCAGAAATCCAGATGCGGCCTTACATATGTTCTGTATAGATTCAGATTAGAAGTATAGAAAAGTAATTCACTATGTTATAAACAATACAGACAAAATGTTCCATCCCCATTTTGTAATTACAAAAGTGGTGACTTGGGTAATTTAGAACATATCCCTGTATTCTGGACAATGTTTTAAGAATTAAGGAAAGCTTGGCTATAGAACATCATAAAGGATATCCATGGAACTTCATCTCAAATCTTGATTCATTTGTTTTCCTCTAGTGATAAGACAATTATGGATATTTTGTTATAATTTATGCTGTGTATTAATATATATTAGATTCTATAAGAAACATAGGAACATAGAATTTGATGGCAGATAAGGACTGCTTGGCCCACCTAGTCAGCCCATTTTCCCTACAGTGTACCCACTGTTACACCGCAGAATCTACTTGATCTTCGGCTTTATCCTCCCCTCCCTTTCCTTACCACTAAGATTCCCTTAAGCCAGAAAACCAGGACCAAGAAGCTGAGCTGGATGAACAGGGAGGTAGAGGAGAAGGTGAGGTAAAAGAGGGCTGCCTTTAGAAGCTATAAAAGATCCAACAGGGAGGAATATGTGAGAAAATCCAGGGAGGTGAGTAGAACAGTAAGGGCAGCCAAGGTATCAAGAGAGCCGAGGCTAGCAGAGGGGATCAGAGAAGGTGAAAAGGAAGTCTTCAGGTATATATGGGAGAAGTGAAAGAGTAAGGATCAGATTGTTAGGATCAAGAATGGCAGTGGATGGGTGGAAAAGGGGCACAGAGCAGGCAAAAGTACTCAACAGGTACTTCTGTTCAGCATTCACCAGGGAGAGGGCAGGGCCTGTGCCTAAGGTGAAGAATAAGGTGGAGTGGGGGGGAGGAGATTACAGATGGGAAGATCACAGTGGGTAGGGTGATGGAGGGCCTTAAGTCCCTGAGGGTAGATAAGGCATCTGGGCCAGACAGAGTTTATCCTAGAGTCCTAAGAGAGTCGGCAGAAGTCCAGGCGGTGCCACTGGCAGACCTGTTCAACACCTTCTTGGATATGGGGTGCGTGCCCAGGGATTGGAGGGTGGCACATGTGGTGTCCTCCATAAGATTGGTCCCAGGGACAAACCAGGACACTATAGACCAGTGAGCCTTACCACAATTGTAGGAAAGCTGTTGGAGACTATCCTCAAGGAAAGGCTGGTAAAATTTCTGGAGGATAATGGTCTCCAGGACAGAAAACCACATGAGTTTGTCTCGGGCAGATCCTGCCAGCCGAACCTGGTTGACTTTTTTGAATGGGTGATGGGGCACTGGATAAGGGTCATGTGGTGGACGCCCTTTACCTGAACTTCAGCAAGGCCTTTGACTCAGCACCTCATGGAAGGCTGACCAGCAAGTTGAGTAACCTGGGAGCAAGGAGAAAACTGGTTAGATGGGTCAAGAACTGGTTACAGGATAGGCAGCAGAAAGTAGTTGTGGTAGGAGAACTATCAGAGCCCAGAGTGGTAACAAGTGGGGTCCCGTGGGGCTTGGTACTGAGACCAGTGCTGTTTAACATTTTTATTGCCAAAATATCAGATGGGATAAAAAGTAAGATTAGTCTCTTCGCAGACGACACTAAGATCTGTGCAGAAGTGGATAAGGGAGAAGGTGGTAAAGTGCTCCAGGAGGATTTAACAAGATTGGAGAGATGGTTAAACACATGGCAACTTGGGTTCAATGCCAAGAAGTGTAAAGTTATCCACTTGGGACCAGAAACCCCAAAACTAGTTACTGGTTGGGGGGAGTGCACTTATCCTTGTCAAAAGAGGAGAAGGATCTGGGCATACTAGTAACAGAGGAAATTAACCGCTTAGCCCAGTGCAGGAAGGCAGAGGCAAAGGACAACAGAATGCTGGGGTGCATCGCAAGGGGTATTACTTCTAGTAAAGGGGAAATTGTCCTGCCCTATACAGGCCCCTGGTGAGGCCATACTTGGAGTACTGCGTGCAGTACTGATGCCCCTACTTGAAAAAGGACATCAAGCTACTGGAAGGGGTACAGTGCAGAACAACACAAATGATCCTGGGATTGGGAGATAAACCTTATGAGAAGAGACTGAGAGAACGCAATATGTATTCCCTGGAGGATAGAAGGGAGTGAGAGGATATGATTGAGACCTTCAAGTACCTGAAGGGCATGAACAGAGTAAACACTGAGAGTATTTTCAAATTAAAAGGTGGGAGGGAAACCAGGTGGGCACAGTCTGAAATTGGAAGGAGGCAGATTCAGGAGGGAGATGAGGAGGCACTATTTCACTGAAAGGGTGGTTACAGGGTAGAATGCGCTGCCAGAGAAGGTGGTATTACTGAGGTCAGTGAGCAGCTTCAAGAAGGGGTGGGACAGGTTCAAAGGGAGAGTCCAAACTGAGAGTGGACGGGTGTGTGTGAAGGAAGCAGGAAGAAAAACAGAGGGGGGAGAAGGCAAGGGGGGGGCAGCTGCAGTCTAAAAGGCTGAAGTGCTGCACACTTGAGCAGACTAGATAGACCATAAGGCCTGTATCTGCTGGCAGTTTCGTAAGTTTGTATGCCTATCCCATGCATTCTTGAATCCAGTTAACGTTTTTGCCCCAACACCACCTCAGGGAAGCTATTCCAGGCATCCACCACTCTTTTTGTCAAGACATACCTCTTCACAACTCTTCGTAAGTCTACCCCCTCCAGCTTCATAGCGTGTCTCCCTGTTCTTGAGCATCTTTTTTGCTTCCCTCTTGAACCTTATTTATACCCGTGACGTATTTAAAAGTCTCTATCATATCCCCCTTCTCCCTCCTTTCCTTCAGAGTATACATGTTGAGGTCCTTTAGTCTCTCCTCCTAGGGCTTGTGATGCAGACCCTGCACCATTTTAGTTACCCTCTTCTGGACTGCCTCTACTCTGTGTATGTTCTTCCAGAGATGTGGTTTCCAGAACTGGACACAGCACTGTAGGTGAGGTCTCACCATTGATCTATACAGTGGTAACAACAACTCTCTCTTTCTGCTGGTGATACTCCTTCCTGTGCAGCCTAGCATCCCACTAGCTCTCCCTACTGCTTTGTCACACTGTCTGGCCATGTCTAGGTCATCAGATATGATCATCCCCAGGTCTCTTTCCAGTTTGGTGGTTGTTAATACTACACCCCCCATTTTGTTCTCTGCCCCAGGTTTCTGTGTCTTAAGTGCACTTCTTTGCATTTAAACTTAGCTGCCACACCCTTGACCACTCCTCTAGCTTTCTCAGATCTCTAATCATTTTTTACACACACCCCCAGAGTGTCTACCCTACTGCAGATTTTAGTGCCATCAGCAAAAAGGCATGCCTTCCTTTCTAGCCCCTCTGTGATGTCACTAATAAAGACATTAAAGAGGACAGGTCCCAGTACTGATCCCTGTGGCACCCCAATGGTTATCCTCACTTCCTCGGAGTGAACACCATTTACCAACACCTTCTGTCTCCTGTCCCCTACACAATTCCTTACCCAGTTTACCACCTTTGGACCCACTCCTAGGCTCCCCAGCTTGTTTATGAGTATCCTATGTGGAACAGTGTCAAAGGTCTAACCAAAATCTAAGTAGGTCACATCCACCGCTCCACCCTGATCTAATTCCCTGGTCAAACAGTCAAATAAATCTATCAGATTTGTTTGACATGATCTCCCTCAGTGAATCCATGCTGCCTCAGATCTTATATGCCACTAGATTCAAGATATTCCACAATCCTTTTCTTCAGTAGTGATTCCATTAATTTCCCCACCACTGAAGTTAGGCTGACTGGCCTGTAGTTGCCAGGCTTCTCCCTACTACCACTGTTGTGAAGTGGGACTACATTGACCCTCCTCCAGTCCTCCAGAACCACTCCCATCTCTAGCAAGTGGTTGAGCAGGGCTGTCAGAGGTGCCGCAGCACGTCTCTGAGCTCCCTTTGTATTCCTGGTTGCACCGCGTCTGGCCCCATGGCCTTGTCCACTTTCAGATGTGTGAGTTTCTTCAGGACTTTCTCCTTTGTAAATGGACTGGTGTCCACCCCCCTTCCTTCAATACTCCTGGTATTTATCTGTGGTCCCTTGCCTTCCCCTTCCTCTGTGAACACTGAACAAAAGTATTTGTTCAGGGTGTCCACTTTTTCCTGGTCCCAATCCACGCATACACACACACACACACACACACACACACACACACACACACACACACCTTCCCTCCTAAGCCTTACCTCCCCTGGTCTTTCTTTTTTCACTTACATACCTGAAAAATGTCTTGTTCCCTTTCTTTACTACCTGGGTTATTTTCTCCCCCATTTGTACCTTTGTGCTCCTAATTGCTTCCCCTGCCTCCCTCTGTTTTTCCTGCTACATCTCCCTATCCTCCTCCCTCTATGCCTCCTTATATCTCCTGAATACTAACTTTTTTGCCCTTACCTTCCCAACCACCTCTTTTGAGAACCATTGCAGTGCCTTTTTCCTCTTGCTTTTGCTTACTTTCCTGATGCAGAGGTTTGTTGCCTTCACTATCCCTACTTTTAGTTTTTCCCACTGTCCCTCCACTCCACCCAAGTCCTCCTCCCCAACCAGGGCATCCCTGAGGCATTCCCCCATCTTTTTAAAATTGACCCTCCTGAAGCCCAGAACCCTCGCCTTTGTGTGGTTCAGTTCTGTCTCAGTGCTAATATTGAACCACACTGTATGGTGATCACTGGTCCCCAGGTGACCACCCACTGTGATGTCTATAACACTGTCCCCATTGGGGAGTACAAGGTCCAGTACTGCCCCCTCACGAGTGGGGTCTTTTACCAGTTGCCTGAGGAAAGCCCCCTGCAGGGAGTCCAGGATGTCCCTGATCCTAATCTAACTTTATAAGATGACTATTCTATCAGAAAATAATAATGAATAATGTCGTCTTAATATTTTGAAATCAGCATTTATGTTGTCATACTTTTAGATTTTAAGTACATTTTAGATCACACATCTTCTGGCTCTATTAAACTTTCACTGTGTGTTGGTGGACTTACTTTTATGGCTATAAATTAACTATTAGCTCCTATCAGGAATATGGGAATATAGGTTGAAATGCACTATTTAGGGAACATAGGTAGCTAGACTTGAACCCTTTGGAGTCCTGTTTACATTCTAAATTAGAATTGTTTCTCTACCATCTTACATCCAATAATACAACTGATTTTTCAATATGCATAGACAGGAAATCTTTGATAGTAAAGACATTCACCCTGGAGAAATAATATGATGATATTTCATAAAGATATAGACTGGCCATGTTGTTGTATTATCATCAAAATATTTGGGTTTGCACTATGATTCTGTATTCTATGTCTAATAAGAATTCAGTATTATAATGTCAAGTTATTTGTAGGTACACACAATGATGTTTCATACGTAGTGGTTGAGATTTTTTCCTTTGTAATGACTATGAAAAAGTTGATCAATAAACTTGAACAAAAAGACAGGAGCAGAGGAAAACCACACAAGGACAAGGGTTCTTGACTTTAGGAGAGCAGATTTTAAATAAATGGAAGAGTGTCTCAGAAACTTCCTGGGGAGGGAATTGCCAGGGAGGGGTAGAGGGTGAGGCACAGTGGAGAAAAAAAGGACGGGAATAATTAAAGCAACAAACCTTTGTGTAAAGGAATTGAGTAAAAGCAGGAGGGAAAAGAGGCTGCTTCGGCTCTCTAAGGGAGTGGCAAAGGTGGTGAAGGAAAAAAAGGGTGGCATTCAGACGGTATAAGGAAACACAGAGGAGGGAGGACAGGGAGGTATACAAAGTAAAGCAGAAGGAAGCAAGCAAGGTGGTTAGGGGAGCAAAGGTGTAGACAGAAGAAAGGGTCACCAAAGAGGTTGTTACATTGTATAAGACTTTCTTTAGATACATAAGCGAGAAGAGAAAAGCAAGGGAAGGATAGTGAGAATTAGAAGGGAAGAAATGGGAGACTCCGCAGAAGAGAACCAAGAAAAAGCTGTCATTCTGAACAGGTATTTCTGCTCAGTCTTCACAGTAGTGGAAGGGAGGGATGAACCACCTGGGAGTAGCAGGAATGGGGCATAAGTGTACACAAGTCCATTTTCTGAGGAAAGGGTGTGGAAGGGACTTGTAGCTCTGAAGGTGGAGAAGGTCATGGATCCAGATGGAATATACCCAAGGGTACTAAAAGAACTCAGGGAGGTGCTAGCTGCCCCACTGACAGCCTTGTTCAACAGCTCACTGGAAACAGGCTTGGTTCTGGAGGACTGGAGAAGGGCTGAAGTGGTCCCTTTGCATAAGAGTGGCAGCAGGGAGGAGGCCAGCAATTACAGATTAATCAGTCTTACTTAAGTGGTGGGGAAATTAACGGAAACTCTACTGAAGGAAATACTGGTAGAGTACTTTGAATCAAGATGGCTACAAGATAACAGCCAGCATGGATTCATGAAGGAAGGTCATCATGGCAAACAAATCTGATAAGAGTTATTTGGCTGGGAGACCAGGAAAATAGATCACAGTTGCCCTGTCCTATCTAGATTTTGATATTTATGTTGAACCTTGCCCCAGGATTCTTTTTGGCCAGCCCTTTGTTGAATTTGAAATAGTACACTGCAGACAAGACTGAATATATACTCCCCTACTTCATAAGTTTCAATGTACAAAGAAGTTACATCTTTATCCGTAGGCATCATCTGCTTACAAGGAAAAATGATAAAGAGCTGGAGGCACCAAGCTAACAGCACTCCCTCAATGCATGGGAATGCTCTGCTTGGTTTCCTTAGTGATCAGGCCACCCCCCCCCAACATCAAAGTAGTGCTGTGGACACACATCCATGACGCATGATATAGTGTCCCAGCCCTCTCTCCTAAAGCACACAGAAGCCTCTTTTGAAAATAGTTGGCATCCTTGCTAATGGCTGTGATCAATGCACTACATCAAATTTAAACTGGGAACGGAGTCAATCTACAACAAAGCAGTACAACTCTATTAAAAAACACTGGGATTTTAGACAAAACATTGAAAGGTGAGTGATCTTTTTATAGACTAAGAAAGATAAAGGATTTCAAACAGTTCAGCACAGTAAGCTTACGGTATTGAAGGGAGGTCTTAATAAAACTTTTGTTTCAGATGGTGATATTAAATTCACGCTGAAAATAGAAAATAGAGTTAGAAAATGGGCTTGAAAAATAATGCATGCTGATTGGCTGAAAGGCCATGCCAGGCATGCATTTATTTTTCAATAGATGCCCAGCCAAAAACAAGTGCTAACTCGGGGGGGCCCCATTACTTTGGGTGTTCTTGGGTACTCCGAATTTTCAAAGTAGGCAAGGTGAGAAAAGAATCTTGAAAAAAGGCGATGATGGATATGGAAAGGTATAGTATAAGTGAATAGGCTGAGGGGTCCTCAAATGGGTGCTAATTAACAGGGTCTTGTAAGTAGGCTGAAAGGTGGCAAATGTTGGCGAAGGAGACAGAGATAGAGACATCTGTGGAAAATGAAAATAGATGCGCACACATAGCTGGAATGCCTATGTGAGTGTGCCCACACACACACACATGCTGGATGGAAGTGTATGCAGGCATATGCACACATGCAAATGTAACCACTAGATGGCGCTATCCCAGGGGCTACTACCCCTGCCTGATTTGCCACTAACAGGTTGAGGGGCCTGGATCCAATGGCGGGTGCCTCCACCCAGAGGTCAGGGTTTGCAATAGTTAAACTAACTTGGTCACAGCCCTCTGGGACACTGCAACCCCCCTTTCTTCCCACTAGTGGCCCACACAATATATCAGAATTACCTTCACAGTATACACTTACCCCCAGGTCTGGTTCCGCACTGGGACCTCCCAGAAATGAGATACAGTGCAACAATCACAGTACAGTACTTTAACATAGACAAATACCTCAGGCAGTATAACTTTGCTGAAACAAGCAGCTCTGATTTATTTAGGGGATATAACAAGGACAGGGGAAATCAGGTTAATTAGCTTATCACTCTAATAATCTACCTATGGCTCTGTGAACAGGCCTATCCTATCAGTTACTGTCCCTGGCTACCCAAGCCCTAGTGGCTAGTCCAAACCGTGGCAGCTGGTAGGGGCCCTTTCACACAGAGAAAAGGAGAATTAAACAGTCAGCAGTACAGTAATTCCATTTGGATTTAATGTGGCAATTCAACAGGGAGCGACCCTGAATTAGTACTCACGACCTCCAAATAAGTTAGGGTCCTTCAATGTCAGCAGGGCTCACTTGAGGTACACAAACCTCTTCACACATCCATATAAAAGAAAGCACTATACCAGGCAGGCTGCATCTGTATCCCGATCGCAATTACTGCACAATACCCGAGAACACACAGCAGATTCAGTTCCTGACAGACCGAGTGCAATTTTCAGCAATTCCTCCAGTCTTCTACAGGGTGAGCCTGGTTTCTACTCTTCAGAGATCCTTTGATTCTTTTCACAGGACGGATTCAGTCCTAACAAGCTGTTACACAAGCTGCAGACCGAACTCTGGGCCTTACACACGTTTTTGACTAAAACTGCACACTGAAAAAGCACAGGGCTCCTTCCCTCTTCACTGCCAAAGCTCAACTGAAACTCCAACCGACAAAACCGGGCACTTCCTTTGAGTTCCTCCCAGTTCTTGACTGGATTGGCTGTCACTCACAATAGACTGCTGCTGTTGGTCCAAAAAGGTGCTGAAGTCTAAACTACATCTCCCAGAGTCACTGTCTATACAATCCTCTTGTGGCTGGCTCAGATTATGAGTCCAAGTTCTGATCGTCCAAGGCACCATTTTAGAGCTAGCTTACCCCACACTGATTGGTCCAGTTCAGCAGTTCAAAACTAGAATGGGGAACTAGCAGACACAGTTCTGACTGCAAAGAAAGCAGGTTAGACAAACTGAAATTTCATTATTACTCTAAATAATTTCTGGCAAACAGTTACATCTTTCAGATAGGTTCCCTTTGCACTCCTAGTGACTGCAAAAATGAAGTGAATTGGCAGCAGCTCGAGTGGTACTCAGAGAAGCACACAGTCCCCCATACAACTAATTATGTCTGCAAGCAGACAGCTCTTAAAGAGACAGTACCAGAGGCTCTAAAAACACTCACTGATAAATGGCTTAAATGCCAAACACCATTCAGGCTTGGAGCATTCAAGCAAGCTCCTGGAAGTCTTTTGGGAACCCCCATTTGCAGGGGGGTTACACAAATATACCCATGCACACATGCAAGCAAAGATAGGATTGGGGTGGGGGTTAAAAAGACAGACTGCGGTGGTAAACCATAAGGTGGCTGAAAGATGTTAACAGAAAATAAGTCTGCAATTTAAACCAGAGGGCTGTTGGGAGCCTAGGCGTATGACAGCTTGGTTTCCATGTCCAAGAAAAAACATTAAAACCAAGCTGATCATCTGCCTAGGCTCCCAGCAGCCCTCTGGTTTGAATAACAGACTTATTTTCTACGGTCTTAATGTCTTTATAAGCGACATTGCAGAGGGACTGGAAGGAAAAGTATGTCTCTGCAGATGACACAAAGATCTGCAATAGAGTTGATACACAAGGCGGCTTGGAAAGGATGAAAAAGGGACTTGGCAAGGTTGGAGGAATGGTCAGACATATGGCAGCTAGGATTCAATGCAAAAAAGTGCAAAATAATGCACCTGGGAAACAAGAACCCAGGGGAAGAATACACAATGGGTGGGGAGGTAGTAACAACAACAAAACAGGAAAGGGACCTGGGGGTAATCATATCAGATGACCTTAAGGTTAGCAAGCAATGTGAGAAGGCAGTAGGAGGGCTGGGGGTATACTGGGATGTATAGGGAGAGGCATCAGCAGCAGAAAACAGGAAGTTGTTATCCCTCTGTACAGACAGTTGGTGAGACCCCATCTGGAATACTGTGTCCAGTTCTGGAGACCCCATCTCCGCAAGGACATAGACAGGATAGAGGCAGTCCAGAGGAGGGCAACTAAAATGGTGCAGGGCCTGCAAAAGAAGCTGTATGAGGAGAGAGACTAAAGGAGCTTAATATGTATACCCTTGAGGAAAGAAGGGAGAGGGGGGACATGATAGAAACTTTCAAGTACCTCAAGGGAATCAACAAAGTCCAAGAGGGTAGCATCTTTCAGAAAAAGAGACTTGCAAGAACAAGGGGACACAATTTAAAGATAGAAGGAGGCGGTTCAGGGCAATGTGAGGAAGTATTATTTCACAGAGAGGGTAGTGGATGCATGGAACAGCCTTCCTGAGGAAGTTGTGGGGTCTAAAACTGTGGGAGAATTCAAGAATGCATGGGACAGACATAAGGCAATTCTTGTGGGGGGCAGGAAGATATAGGCTGTTGGTTAACTAGGATCTGCGGCCTATCCTGTAGGTAGGGAAATGGGCAGACTAGATGGGCCTAGCGGTCCTTATCTGCCGTCAAAGTCTATGTTTCTATGTAAAGGTGAGCAAGCAATATGAGAGGGCAGTGAGCAGGGCTGGTGGGATACTGGGATGCATAGGGAGAGGCATCACCACTAGAAAACAGGAAGTTGTTATCCCTCTGTACAGACAGCTGGTGAGACCCCATCTGGAGTACTGTGTGCAGTTCTGGAGACCCAATCACTGCAAAGACATAGACAGGATGGAGGCAGTCCAGAGGAGGGCACCTAAAATGGTGCAGGGTCTGCACTAGAAGACATATCAAGAGAGACTTAAGGATCTTAATATGTATAGCCTTGAGGAGAGGAGGGAGAGGGGGGACATGATTGAAACTTTCAAATACCTCAAGGGAATCAACAAAGTCCAAGAGGGTAGCATCTTTCAGAAAAAGAGGTGTGCAAGAACAAGGGGGCACAATCTGAAGCTAGAGGAAGGACAGCTCAGAGGTGATGTGAGGAAGTATTTTTTCACGGAGAGGGTTGTGGATGCGTGGAATAGCCTTCCTGAGGAGGTTGTGGAGTCAAAAACAGTGGCGGAATTCAAGAATGCATGGGACAGACATAAGGCAATTCTCGGGGGTGGAGCGTGGAAGAAGTAGGCTGTTGGTTAGCTAGGATCTGCAGCTTATCCATTAGGTAGGGAAACGGACAGACTGGGTGGGCCAAGCTGTTCTTATCTGCCATCAAATTCTATGTTTCTATGTGTGCATGGTACATTTTCATGTGTGAGTATGCCTGCACACACTTCCATCCAGTGTGTGTGGGGGTGGTGGGCATGCTCACATGGGCATTCGAGCTACGGATGCATATCTATATTCATTTTCCACAGATGTCTCTCTCTCTCTCTCTCTCTCTCTCTCTGTCTCCTTCCCCCACGTTTGTCACCTTTCAGCCTTCTTACAAGGTCCTGTTAATTAGTCCCCACTCGAGGACTCCTCAGCCTATTCACTACTACTACTATGCCTTTTCATACCCATCATCATCTTTTTTTTCCCAGATTCTTTTCTTACTTTGCCTATTATCACTTTTTCTCCTAGAGCCTTCCCCTATTTTCATTCCTCACATACATATATCCCATATTTCCCCTTACCTCTCCACTAACTTTGCTTTTTTTCTTTTAGATAATTCCTGAAAAAGACCTAGCCGTAGAAACATTTATTCTAACTCTATTTTCAGTAAGCATTTAATATTACCATTTTGTTTTGTTTTCAGATCACAGGTTAACGTAGCATTTTTTTTTTTTGTTGCCCAGTGGCGTGGAGGGCTGAGGCATCATGCCTTACCTCCTGCCACACTGACGACCCATGTTTGTGGTGCAAGCGGGTAGCCAGGGGTCGGCTGGGGAGGAAGAGGATCGAATGTTCAGAAGACAGCTCTCCTCTCCCAGGCAGGGGTGGGGATGGAGTCCGCTGCTTGACTGGCCTCTAGCGGTGGCTGGGAGCCAGAATAATGGACCCACACAAGTGGGGTGGAGCTGAGCAAGATGCCCCATGTGTCGCATACGGAAGCATGTTTGACTCAGCCATTGGCGTCATTGCATGCCTTGGCTCCGAGCTCAGGACAGGACAAAATGGAGGAGAAAAACAAGGTGACCAGTGGGATGAAGCTGGTCTCCCTGCCTCATCAGGCCAGCTGGCGCCTCAGATTGGTGACAGGTGATGGCCAGCATGTTGCCTGATGGTGGTGATGGGGGTGGCCAGTGGAAGGGGGCCAGTCGGCAGGCGGACAAATAAATTAGGGAAAAGAAAAGGCACAGAGACGATCATAAATAGAGCAGAAATCAAAATGTACTCTGACCCTCCTTATTATATCTGTTAAAAATAATCTAACTGAAGCTATTTTTAAAATACATCTTCTAAAACACATATTTTGTATTTTATAGCAGGTTCTGACACATTCAAACCCCAGAGTGAAAAAGCTTATAAAACTGAGCCAGCATTTGAACCAAAACACTGTACTGCATTGATAGGACAAGCAGGTCAGTTCTACTTGGAGATAATTTTTTAATGGATTTTCTTTAATATTTACAATTTTAATGTTCTGAAACACACAAACAGTAATAGGGTTTTTGTATTATATTTTATTTATAAAGCCATTAAGCTCTGAAGAAGAAACTGAGTTTTGAAACGTTAGCTAAATTCATATAGAAATTTGACAAAGGGCGCAACAACAAGACAATTAAATATGCATGGAACTTCATTGTGGATGAAAACAAACAAGAATGGAATTAATATGCATTTAAAAAGTTCAAGGACTGTAGTCCACATGACCTGAATACATTTGTGCAAAGGAAAATTGAAGTAAATACAGTCCACAGTGCATATTCTGGGTACAGTACCTCATTTCAGTAATCTATCTGGATTTTGGCAAGGCCTTCAACATGGTGCCACACAGGAGACTGATAAAGAAATCGAACAGCCTAGGGGTGGGATCCAAAGTGGTGAAGTGGGTTAGAAACTGGTATATGGATAGGAGACAGAGGGTTGTTGTTTATGGCACTCAGTCTAATGATGGGAGAGTGACCAGAGGGATACCACAGTGCTTGGCACTGGAACCAGTCCTCTTCAATGTCTTCACAGGGGACACTGCAGAAGAACTGGAAGGGAAGGTATGGCATTTAGCAGATGATACCACAATCTGCAATAGGGTAGACAATAAGTTGGAAGTGGAGAGAATGTGCAGAGATCTTGGGAAACTCAAGGAGTAGTCAAAAGCATGGCAGTGAGTGTTCAATACCAAAAAGTTCAAAAATCATGCACCTAAGGCATAGGAATCTTGGAGCTGAGTAAAGGATGGGGGAAGGTACTGACAGTAATTAAACAGGAAAGGGACCTTGGGGTTATCGTATCTGAGGACCCCAAGGCGGTAGGGCAGTGTGACAAAGCAGTGGGTAGGGCTTGTGGGATGCTGGAATGCAAAGGGAGGGGTATCTCCAGAAGGAGAAGGAGGAGGGAGGTGGTGCTGATACTGTGCCACTCACTGGTGAGACCCCACCTGGAATACTGTGTCCGGTTTTGGAGACTGCACCTCAGAATGGACAGAGACAGAGTGGAGGCAGTCCAGAGGAGGGCAACTAAAATGGTACAAAATTTGCACAAGAAGTCCCGTAAGAAGAAACTGCGAGATCTCAACATGTACACACTGGAAGAGAAGAGAAAGAGAGATGACATGATAGAGACCTGCCAACACCTCACAGGGATGAACAAGGTGCAGGGGGGGGAGTCTCTTTCAGATGAGCAAGAACACCAGAACCTAGGGGCATATGATGACGCTGGGGAGTTCAAGAGATATGTGAGGAAATATTTATTCGCTAAAAGGGTGGTAGCTGCCTAGAAAAGACTACCAGTGGAAGTGGTGGAGGCTAAAACAGTGGGGGCTTCAAGCATGCATGGGATAGACATAAGAATATTTTAGAAAAGAGGTACTGAGGTGGGAGGGTCAACGGAGACCAGATACGGTCTGCAGAATCAGATTAGGCAGGGAACATCTGGGCAGGCTGGATGGGTAATGTAGTCCTTTAATGCCAAAAAAATTTCTGTTTCTATGTTTCTAACCTCACTGCAACTAGAAATGGATCCAGGGGGTTAGCCTTGTGCAACTCATCTTGGGAAATTACCCCCGGCATTGCCTTTCATGAAGCTGGCTGCAGTTGTTGCTTGTCGGTTCTGCCTCCCTCTGCTGGCTTCTTTGTCAAGTGAACTGCTACCCCCTACAGCTCTCTCTGGCATAGCCTTTCCTTTTGCCTCAGTGGTGAGAACTGTTTTCTCCGGCTGCTACAAGCCATTGAGCTTAGTGGCCCCACTATTTGGTAAAAGCCCAAGGTTATGAGCAGGGTCAGGTATTTTCTCCTTCCCCGTCTTCCCATTTACTTGTATACCTGTCCCAGTCATTGAGCTTGACTACAAGTCACAATATAGATGGCATCTGGCTCTCCAGTCTCATCCCAGTCATTCCCTAGCAGACTGGGTAACACAGAAGCAACCACAACTTCCCTGTCACCGTCACCCCCTCCCACTTCAGCAGTACTCTGGCCTTTGGAACTGTGACCCAGGGGTAAGGCCCAAATTTAATTGAGTCACCCTACTCAGACAGAATCTGATCTGGCTGTACCAGCTCCTGCTGGGTGACTATGACACTGGCCCCTGTGTTCCTCAATCCTTGTATTAAGGTATTGTGCCTTCCACCTTTGTCTTTCAGGAGGCAGAGGGTGTTGACGCCCACCCGAATCTTATGTCTCTGCCACAAAAACGGCATCATTACCTCCCTTGTTAGTGCCTCAAGGATTTGGACTGATCTTTTACCTAACAATAATTTTAATTGGGCACAAATTTAGAGAGATCTCTACAGATATACCACTCAAGACAGACTACGGCTTACTCAGTTTTGTATCCTGAACAATATGTACTATTATCCAGTGAAGTTAGCGAAAATGGGGCACCTGGAGTCACCTACATGCACCAGGTGTGGCAAATCTGAAGAGAATCTCTTACACATTTTCTGATATTGTGAAAAGGTGTCCCCGCTCTGGGCCTTAGTTGAGTCTCAGGTTGATCCCCTGTTGGTCTTGGAAGGTCTCTTTTCCCCGGAGATCTGTGTTATTGGAGACTATAGCCAGATTCGGATTAAGGAACCGAAACATCACATTGCCTTAATCTCCTTGGCTGTCAGGAAGCTTGTTCTTAAACACTGGATTGATCAGTCCTCTCTCTCCCACAAGGAGTGGTTACATGAGCTGTCCTTTTGTCTCAGAACGGAGCGTATGATTGCCAGTTTATGTCACAGTCTTCCCCTTTTTGATAAAAAAATGGGGTAAACTCTATGCCCTTTACTTAAATTGATTCAAAATGTCTACTCTAGTTCCCCCTAGGAAAAATCAGTGTAAATTATTTCATTTGATGAATGACTCTTCATCCATGTATCCTTAATATTGGTCACACTCCAGGGGAGGGGGTGGATGGGAGGAAATGGGTTGTGGGATATAGGGAGTGGTGATTGTATGGGGTAGTTCTTTGTTGTTACTGTACTTGTTCATGTTTTATGATACTTTCATGTTGTATTATTGAAACCCAATAAAGCCTTTTAAATGAAAAAAAACAAATGCATCATTAATTTCTTAAGTCACACCCAGAAGGTGTTGGAGAACTTAATAGGGAGAGCCTGGAAGAGGAACATGAGGTGGGGGGAGTATATTCATTTTTAAAGCTTAAATTTGGCCTACCCCATGTCTGTAAATCTTTAGTAATCACTTCCCTAATGGGTAGTTAATTCAATTTGCAAAGTTTTGCCAACCTGGGAGTGACCCTGAGTTCGAGATACCTAAATGTGTTTTTTGAGGCTCACTTGAATGACACGGTTTCTCTAAAGTCAAGGGGGCAAATCACAGAGAAGACCATGGCTTCAGATTTCTCATAATTTTATACCCAGAGTGTTACTGAAAATCTGCAACTCCTCCAAAAGGGCTGGGACCGAACGCAGGGGATCTTGAATTTTTAAAAAAAGGAAGTCATCAGCATACAGTGACATTTTTTTATCCAAGTTCCCATGTTCACTCCCCTGATGTCCACATTTGTTTTTACTGTGACTGCTAGGGGTTCTATATATACGGCGAACAGCAGGAGGAAAACAGGGCAGCGTAGTTGGGTTCCTCTAGCTAAGGGAAACGTAATGGACAGCATTCCATTCACTCAGACCATGGAATCTGGAGCTGAGTACAGAACTGAGATGTAGTCAAGGAATTTTAGGGCCAAACCCCATTGCCTCCAGGGTGCAGAGGAGGTAAACCCAGTGAACCCAATTGAAAGCCTTTTCCACATCCATGGAGATGGCCAGCTGTGGTTCATTTATAGAGCACTGTGCTGTTAAGATATTCAGGAGGCACCGGATGTTATCGTGCAAATTCCACCCATCAATAAAACCTGTTTGATCAAGGCTGACTAGATGTTGCACCACCCCCTGCAGCCTGGAGGGCAGGACAGCAGTGTAAATTTTAAGGTCCAACAAAAGTAAAGAGAAGGGTCTGTAAGACTCACATGCAGTAGAGTTTTTTCCTGGTTTCAGGATCACTGATATTTGAGCTCTGCACAATGTCTGTGATGCTCTCCAGACAAACGTAAAGAGTTGTGACAGCTCTGGGGTCAATAATTCCCTGAAAGTTTTGTAATATTCAGAGATTAAGCCATCGTTACCTGGAGCTATGCCATTTTTGAGATGCTGGATCATTTCATGAATTTTTGGTTTTTGAAATGGTTGTCTCTAGTGAGAGTGCCTGTTCTTGGGTGAGAGTTTTAGGGGCAATTCACCTAAATAATCAGTTATCTGTACCTTTTGATCCTGACCCTTTTCCTGCAAATAGAGGCCACAGTAATATTCAGCAGAGATATTGGCTATCTCTCTGTGATTTGCCATGTCCCTACCTGGTTAGCATCTGTCGCTGAGCTTAAAGGGACACTGTCAACCTTTTTTGCATCATATTATTTCTAGTTAAAACCCCACATTTTATGATTGCTGACCTTTCCTAAAATTCATTGATGTTACTGGTTGTTTTATCTGCCTTCTTTATCAGTAGAACTGAAATGCATGCAACTGGTATGGTTGTGCCCAATCTAATGCTACTGATGCTGTCAGGTAATATTCGCCCTAACCCGGGCCCAAATGACACAACCCCAAACAACTTGCTCCTTAAGCATGTATCTATTACACTGGCCACAATAAATGTTTGTAGTCTCCTAAACAAAACTGACATGCTAAAAGTTTGGGTGGCTATGCACAACCCAGACATACTATCCATTGTTGAAACCTGGCTATCACCTAAAATCCCGGATAATGCAGTCGCCCTGCCTGGATACACAATCTTTAGACTTGATCGAACCACAAAGAGGGGTGGTGGCTGCACTATTTACCTAAAAAATTCAATCAGAGGGCTGGTCATGCCTCAGATTGACCCTGGATGTCCGGCCCAGGCTATAGCTATAAAAGTGCTCTTGGGGGCACACAACAAAGCCCTCAATATACTCTCAATCTACATACCTCCCAAGGACCCAACTCCTGGCTTACTAAGTATACTGGACCATCTTCGGTTGCAAAAACACCTCACCAAAATGATTTACAGAGATACGTAGATACATAGACAGTGTCGGCAGATGACGGCCTATGGCCCACCCAGTCTGCCCATTTGAGCTTGTGAAGTCAGTTTATGTTTTCCTACAAGTCTGTTGCCCTTACCCCTGACCTCCAGAATTCCTTTATGTCTATCCCATGCATTCTTAAATCCTGTGATTGTTTCAGCCCCCATCACTTCCTCTGGTAAGGTGTTCCACTTGTCCACCACCCGTTCTGTGAAGAAATTCTTCCTCACGTTTCCTCTGAATCATCCTCCCTCCAACTTCGTCCCATGCACTCTAGTCCTGGAACATCTTTTTTGCTTAAAAATAGTGTATTCCTGCACCCTGTTCCTCTCTGTAAGATACTTGTATGTCTCTATCATGTCCCCTCTCTCCCTCCTCTCCTCCAGGGAGTACATATTCAATTTTAGTGGGAGATTTCAATATAAACTGGACATCAGGAGCAAGCAAGGCTATAAAGCATGCATTAGCATCACCACACCTCACTTAACTCGTAGACTCGCCTACCAGAATAAATTATACAACTGGGACTAGTACCACTATTGACTGGATTATATCAAATCACCCGAATCATTTCGCAAATGTAACAGTTCATCCCGACTCGGTCAGTGACCACTCCACCATCACTTGCTGCTGGTCAAACAAATTCCATACCCCAACCCCATCCCAAACTATCTACAACTGCATGCTAAAGCGAGGCATCTGGAGCTCCGAAGAAAAAAAAAAAAAACCCTCCAGTCACAGGACTGGTTCATTCTGGACACGCCTGATGACTTCAGCATCACTCTGGACCATTACATTAGGGTTTTCAACTCAGCCTGTGATATCCATGCCCCTCCTAGGAAACTGAAGATTCATGGCATGATCAACTCCTGGATCACACCAGAACTAGTAAGAAGTATGAAACAATGGGACCACCTATGACAACTGGCTGAATCATCAATGAAGCAGCATGATCTTTAGGCATATAAAGTAGCTAGAAATGCCTGTACTAGGGCAACTCGACAGGCAAAAAGAAGACATCACAGAGAACTGCTGTCAAACTCATGGGGTGATAACAGGAAATTTTGGTTGAACATAAAAGACATTATAGGCAAAAAACCAAAGACCTGTACCACAGTACCAACTGAGGATGGAAATCCTATCACGAACCCACTCCTAATTGCAAATACTTTTAATACAGCTTTCACTAATCTGTCGGGTGTCCTCCCAAAAGACTTCTTTGATGGTGCTCCCTTCTCACCAGCTGGGTATGCAGAAACCAACAGCCTGAAACACCCTTCCTTCTACTTCAAACGGGTTTCTCAAACCCAGGTCAGAAAGCTTCTTACTAAAGTCCTGGGGAAGTCCAGGCATAGTGGTGACTCGCTTGACCTCAAACTCATTGCACTTACCCTTGAGGAAGTTCTCCTGCCAATAACCAAGATACTAAATCTATCCCTCACTCTATCACGGTTCTCCGAAGTATGGAAATCTGTGCTGGTCACCCCTGTGCATAAATCCAGTGATTACACACAGCACTGCAACTACAGGCCAATATCAATCCTCCCTCCATTATCGAAAGTCCTGGTATGTATAGTAACCAATTAACTGGTAGACTACCCTGAGAAGTATGTCTTATAATGCCCCCAACAACACGGTTTCAGGAAAAAACACGGCACTACCACAGCTCTGTTAGAATTCACCAGTTTCATCCATCAGTCCTCGACAAAAACAATCTGGTTGGAACGGCTTTCATTGCCCTTACGAAAGCTTTCAACGCCATTAATCACAAACTACTCCTTGATCAACTCGCAATAATCAGACTCTCACCAAATACTCTGAAGTGGTTCAGAAGCTACCTTGCGGATAGGATACAACAGGTGAAGATATCCAACGTCGTCTCGAAGCTACAAAATGTTCGATCTGGTGTCCCACAAGGATCCATTCTTGGTCCTCTCCTGTTTAGCATCTTCTTAAATAACTAGTCGCATGCCTGTCAACTAAGAACTCTCCTTTATGCTGATGATGCTGTTATCTTCGCAAGCAACTCTGATCCCTCCGCGCTTGTCCTGAACTACAAAAAAAACAAAATTAATGTTGTTGTCTTCCTTTTGCCACAAGTATAGGTCGCATGCCCTGACAGTCAAAAATGACCTTGGAGCCCCCCTCGAGCAAGTTAAACAATTCGGATATCTTGGTGTAACATTGGACAGCCACTTTTCCTATGTACCTCACACTGAGATTGTTGCCAATTCTGTGAATGCAAAATTAGGCTTGCTATTCAGCCATAGAAGGAATCTGACTCCTGAAGCACTTAAACTTGCTGTCTACAGTCTGGTACTCTCCACCATTGATTATGGTCTGGTAATTTATGGAGCTGCCTCCGCTACATCCCTAAAAAGGCTAAATATTACCCTAAACAAGGCTTGTAGGCTCATCACGGACACTGCCCGCCTCACCCACACGTGTGATCTGTACGTACAAACAGGATGGCTTAATCTCCAAGGATGGATCAAGTACCAATCTTGCATACTTGCCAAAAAGGTGCTCCTTGGTGCTCTGCCAACTGGAATCTCCTGCCTTCTGCCCAGTTCCCTCAAGGCTCGTCACACTCGGGCCTCTGTCACTGAACACCTACTCATTCCAAGGTTCTGGACCACCCAGTGCCAGAGGTCTTTCCTCGACAGAGCCCCTAGCTGGCTAAACTGCCCGGACTATGAACTTGCTAGCGTACTTCATATGACCCAATTTAAATGTCTTCTCCACCAGCACATTATGAATGAAAGTACCTGTGACTGCCCCAACTAATCTCATTATGTGCCCTCCGGTGCACCTAGTCTGACCTCTGATAGGACCTCCTCTGTCTTGATCCCCCCCTTTCACCCCCCTCACGTCCACCTCTCTACTTCACTCCCCTAATACCCAGCCAATCACTTCATTAGCTTGTTAGACCTCTGGCTACCACGGATTTCTCTGCACTACTTTCTTTCCCTTCTTTTCTCCCCCCTTCTCCCCTCCTTTTGCCCCTGTTTTACACCCTAACCCCTCTTACTCTCCCATTTTATCCATATCTCTGACTACCTTACTACTCCTCATGATCTGGCTGCAAATTTCACACCCAATATCTCTGACCTAACTCAACTTTACATCTCCTTCTATCTCACTTAGTTTACCACCACCTCTGTACTGCAAAGGTATCAGATATTGTCACTCAATTTTGTACTATATTTGCTGTAAACTGTAAGATTATTTTCTCTCCTTTGTCTGTCTTTGTTACCCCTCCCCATTATTGATGTGGAACCTTTGTAAATTAGCAGTCCTGTGCTCAAAGGTACTTGTAATCTGAGAATGAATACATAAAATGAATAAAATTGTTTTGTTTTAAATCCTTGCTGTACCCTTTTACCATATATCCTGAACTTTAGGAACACCCCACACAGTGCAGACACTCATGATGGATTGTATGCGCTCCTCCTACTGTATAAAGAGTGGCTAGGCTGTGAATGGGGCATTCTCAAGTCCTGGAAGATGCAGTGGGAGTTGATCAAGGAATATAAACAAACATATTTTGGTGTGGTAACACCAGTATGGTGAGCCGTCTGTTTTCCACTTTTTAAAAGAAAAAAGGAATCAGAATCAAACTCCTAACTATATCAACAGTCTTTACAGGGGGAACCAGGATCCTATGTGAGAGGTTTAAATGCTTCATTGGCAAGCATTTAAACTAGCCAAGGGAGGAGGCACTGAAAAGGAGCAGGGAAATCCCAGCCTCCCCCCACAAAACACGGTAATTAGTGAGGTAAACACCAAGGTAGAGAAGTCATTAGGGAGCAGGACAGAGGTAAATGTAAAAAAAGGCAAAGGCAGTAAGGACAGGGGTGGGGCTAAAAGGGGTAAGGCTATCAAAAAGTGGAGGGTGATGAGTACCAATGCCCACAGTCTCTGTAACAAGCTACCTGAACTAGTGGCCTTGATGGAAGAGGGTTGCCTGGATATTGTGGCAGTCACAGAAACATGGTACACAGAGAACCATGACTGGGATGTCAACATACCAGGATACACAATCTACAGGAGGGACAGGGAGGGTAAAAGAGGGAGAGGAGTAGCTCTCTATGTAAAAGAATGGATCAAAGCAACAGAACTAAAGAGTAAACAGGAAGCAGATGAGGCACTCTGGGTCACCCTGGAGACAGGAAATGGCACCACAATCTGCATGGGGGTTGTATACAGACCCCCATCTCAGGGGGAGGGAATGGACAAGGAAATGATAGAAGGCATCCTTAGAATGGCAGAAAAAGGGGAGATATTGTTGATGGGGGACCTGAATATGCCAGATGTTAACTGGAGCACCTTTGCTGCAGGCACATCCAAGAACAGGGTCATTCTTGATGTCCTACAAGGGGCATGCCTCAGACAGCTAGTATTGGAACCCACTCGGGAGGGAGCAATCTTAGACTTGGTACTATCAAATGGGGATGGAGAAAGAATCTCAGATTTAGAAGTGGGTAGCCATCTGGGAACAAGCGACCACCAAACAGTGTGGTTCAAGATAAACACAGCCATAAAATCAAGCTATACAATAGCAAGAGTACCGGACTTTAGGAGGGCTGACTTTGGGAAAATGAGAGAGTGCCTCAGAAAAGCACTAGCAAACAGGCAAGAAAGAGGGGTGGAGGAACAATGGGGAGTAATCAAAACAGTCATCACACAGGCAACAAGCCTTTGTGTAAAGCAAATCAACAAAACACAACGAAGGAAAAAATTGCTATGGTTCTCGAAAGAGGTGGCAGGGAAGGTTAAGGAGAAAAGGATAGCATTCAGGAAATATAAGGAAACACAGAAAGAGCAGGACAGAGAACGTTATCAGTTAAAAGCAGAAAGAGGCAGGAGGCAGTCAGAATAGCAAAGGCCCAAACCGAGGAAAGGACAGCCAACTCTGTTAAGAAGGGGGATAAGACCTATTATAGGTACATTAGGGAGTGAAGAAAGACCAAAGGAGGGATACTGAGGCTTAATAAAGGGGAAGGAATGTGGGCAGAGGGTGACAGTGAAAAAGCAGGGATACTGAATGAATATTTCTGCTCAGTATTCACAAAGGAAGAGGAGGGGGAGGTACCTAAACCAAACAAGAGAAACATTCTGATGACGGGGGTCAATACCAGTCCATTTACAGAAGAAAGGGTTCTGAAAGAACTAATAAAATTGAAGGTGGACAAAGCAATGGGGACTGATGGGATTCACCCAAGAATTTTAAAAGAACTAAGGGTAGAACTAATGACACCGCTGACTACTCTCTTTAACAAATCATGGGAGGGTGGGGTGGTACCTGAGGACTGGAGGAGGGTGGATGTGATTCCTCTTCACAAAAGTGGGAGCAGGAGAGAGGCAGGAGACTACAGAACAGTTAGTTTGACCTCAGTGGTAGGGAAAATGATGGAATCACTTCTGAAGGAAAGAATTGTTGAGTACCTAGAGGCCAATGGGGCACAGGACCCAAGGCAGCATGGACTCATGATGGGAAGGTCATGTCAGATGAATCTAATAAGATTTCTTTGACTGGGTGACCAAAGTAGTAGACCAGGGAGGGGCTGTGGACATGGCCTACCTAGATTTTAGTAAGGCATTGATACAGTCCCACTCAAAAGATTAATACACAAGTTAGCCAACCTTGGAATGGGTCCCAAGGAGATAGCCTGGATAAAAAAATTGGCTAGACAACAGGTCGCAAAAGGTAGTAGTAAACAGTGTCCACAGTGAAGAAAGGAGGGTTACTAGCGGGGTACCGCAGGGTTCAGTACTGGGACCGGTCCTTTTTAATGTCTTTATAAGTGACATTGCAGAGGAACTGGAAGGAAAAGTATGTCACTTTGCAGATGACACAAAGATCTGCAACAGGGTTGATACACAAGATGGAGTGGAAAGGATGAGAAGGGACTTGGCAAGGTTGGAGCATTGGTCAAATGTATGGCAGCTCAGATTCAATGCAAGGAAGTGCAAGGTAATGCACCTGGGAAACAAAAACCCAGGGGAAGAGTACACAATGGGGGGTGAGATACTGACAATAGTAAAAATGGAAAGGGACCTGGGGATAATTATATCAGATGACCTAAAGGTGGGCAAGCAATGTGAGAAGGCAGTAAGGAAGGCTGGGGGGATACTGGGATGCATAGGGAGAGGCATCAATAGTAGAAAACAGGAAGTTATTATCCCTCTGTACAGACAGTTGGTGAGACCCCATCTGGAGTACTGTGTGCAGTTCTGGAGACACCATCTCCGCAAAAATAAAGACAGAGTGGAGGCTGTCCAGAGAAGGGCAACCAAATGGTGCAGAGTCTGCACCAGAAGACATCCAAAGAACGACTAAAGGAGCTTAACATGTATACCCTTGAGGAAAGAAGAGAGAGAGGGGACATGATAGCAACTTTCAAGTACCTCAAGGGAATCAACAAAGTTCAAGAGGGTAGCATCTTTCAGAAAAAGAGATGTGCAAGGACAAGGGGGCACAATTTGAAGATAGAGGGGGGACGGCTCAGATGTAATGTGAGGAAGTATTTTTTCATGGAGAGGGTTGTGGATGCATGGAACAGCCTCCCTGAGGAGGTCGTGGAGTCAGGAGCAGTGGGTGAATTCAAGAATGCATGGGACAGACATAAGGCAGTCCAAGTGGGGGGTAGGAGGAAGTAAGCTGTTGGTTAACTAGGATCTGCAGCTTATCTGTTAGGTAGGAAAATGGGCAGACTAGGTGGGCCAAGCGGTCCTTACCTGCCATCAAATTCTATGTTTTTAATGTGAACAATCATAATGCATGGTTTTTAAACTAGGGACACTTTGAGACCTAAGGGGGTTGACAGTGTCCCTTTAAGAACTGCCCTGCTGGCTGCCTACCATCGAATTTGCCAGGCTATGACCTTGCCTGCCCTTTGCCTCCCTCACAGAAGCACTGGCTTAAATAGCTTAACTGCCCTTCGATCTTCTGATAGAGATAAGTTTTTAGTGTGGGATGACATCGTTGGATTTGGGACAGTAAGATATCATCTAGGGTGATTTTATAAGTAATTTCAAGGGTGAATAAGTTTTACTGAAACTCTGTCAAGGTGCAACTTTTTTTCTATGAAATATATTGTATTATCACTCCAGTGACAGTAGCTTTCATGGCATACCATCTGTCAACCAGAGATGTGTCACCCACCTTATTATTCTCCCAGAAGTTCTTCTTCTAGCTGATGAATTAACTTTTTAAAGTCTGCTCAATTAAGGAGTGAATTGTTCATCCTCGAGAGGGTCTTTCAAGGGATCAAGGAAATTACAAAGTCTGTTGCTGTTGGGGAGTGATCACATAGGGTAATGTGGCCAATTCTGGCTGCCAAACAAAAACAAGTTAAATGCCTGTACCAATTTCACCTTTCAAGGTGTTTATTTTCAATGTATTTATAGAGCCAAGAACCCCTTGAATGCCCAATGTTTCACCCAATGGGCTTCCTCAGGAACAAGGATCTAGGCGTAAATCAAGAATGTACACAATCATTAATATCTTCATATAAACAACATTGTAGTATCCAGTTTACATTAAGTTGAGGTATATGTTACTACCCGTATTTACAGTATGCCACCACTGTGTATCCAAATTATGCAGTGCACTTAGTACTTTAAACATACGCTTTAAGATGTTTATTGTGCGCATATATTTAATATTCACCCATTGCTTCAGCTTCGGCTCTAAGGAATTCAAAAAATGTTTTTTTTTTAATTGCTGAGTTTTGCAGTAATTATTTCCTCAGATAGTCATATCTTGGATCTATGTATATTTTAAGCACTTTCTTTTCTCATCAATCATTTGTTCATGAAGTTCAAATTTCCTACATAGGTAAAATATTATATTCATATGTTTACAGCCTATTGCTAGCAAGGAATCCACAAGCACACATCATAGTATTGCTGTCATAGTTAATGCATTACTCAGTTTTTATTTTTGTCCAAAGTTCTATTCCATTTTGATTAGAGTAGATTTTCAACCCTGCCTGTGCCATAATCCGCTAATGACTTCAAGCCACTGGCTAGGTTTCTGAACATACACATTGCTACAAACATAATCATTAATGTCTACTTTCAGTAGGGGTATCTTGGCATTTCTAAGTACGTTTAAACATTATGTTAGTTTCTCATAAGGTCACCACTGATTTATAACTGTGTCATACTTGTAACTCAGATCTTTCTAAAATTCATTCACCATCTACCATTTTAATGGTTTTCCCAATGCAATGTTATTGCCTTCACATTTCTCCTAGTGCTAGACCAATAAATACACATGCTAATGCCCCACTGGAAACTACATCACAATGGTAGTGCACATCTTTGTGTCTTGTTAACAAAATGTTGAAACATCAAATTTATTTCCATGAACCACCCTTGAAATTCAAAGTAGAAGTTACAAGTTTTTTTCTTTCTTCATCATTTCTTTTTAAAACATATTCTTTTTTAGATTTTCTTAATCCCGTTGACTTTTCCACCTATAAACAATGTACAAAAAAGATAATTCAGACAGTGGTGGAGGATTAGCCGGTGCAGCTGGTGCAGTGGCACATGGGCCCGACACACTTAGGGGCCCATTTAAGTTATACACTGATTTTCCATTTTTTGGAAAAGAATCCACATTTTTTTGTCATCTTGTTTGTTTGTTACACAGACTCACACCCCTGACTAAGCTGTCAGCCACAGCCTACGGCTGACATGGCCACCCATACTGCAGATGGCAGCACTGAGCAGAGAGTTGTGAGAGTCAGGATGCGCCGGCGAGTCAGCGAAGTGCTAAACTGTCTGGCACTGCTGCAGAGATTAGAGCAGCATGCAGTAGACACCCCTCTCCCTTGTATATTGTGTACTTACTGGCTGGTGTGGCGCCTTGGCGGGCTGGTGGCTATGCTCTGTCTACTCTGCTCTCTGTCCCGCCCCTGAGTCCTCCAGAGTCGTTGCTGTTTGTGGTGGTGTGTAGCTGCTGGGGAGTATCAGCTGCGAGCCTCCTATCGGCGGCGAGTGGCAATGGTCCCATTGGTCCGAGACGAGAGCAGGCACACAAGGAGGGCAGCATGGGTCCTTTGCTTCAGCAAGCTTGAGCTTTGCTTGCACCACATGACTGGCTGGTTGACATGTCCTGTTGATTGGGTAGGGACACTGTCAGTCAGTCTGTGGTAGGCAGGGCTGAGGGCTACTATATATGCACTTTGCAGCGTGAGAACAAGTCACATGATAGATTGAGCCAGGCGCTAACGGCTAAACCAGTGTGTGTCTGTGGACACATCTTGTTCATTGTCAATTTGTGACTGACTTGTGATGAACTACTTATATTAGCTAGGAGGAGGACACCTAGGAGTAGCATAGCAGCGTGCCAGGCAGTGCCAGCCAGCTGCCTCAGCTCCTGGATTTAACTTTCTGTTTCTGGCTATTTGGTGGCACAGGCACAGCAGCATAGCAGCAGCCACCTTACTAAGCTGGGGTTTTGCTTTTTTTTGTGGTGTGATTGTGAGGATGGGCAGTTGGGAGGAGTCGGTCCCTGGGAGGGGGTCACTCAGTGAGTCAGTGAAGCAGTTGCAGCAGCGTTAAGTAGTGTACAAAAAAACAAAATAAATAATACAAAGAAAAAATAATAATAATACTGTGTTTTGCTGCCTGGGCAGGCTGGCCCAGTAAAATTACGGGTCTGACTCTCTATCTGTCTAGTCTTTCTCTCTACAGTATGACTAGTTAATGAGTGAGTCTGTAGTGTGTTATGGTGTTTGCCTTGCAGCAGCACTGTGTGAGATTGAGAGTAGGCCTGCCTGCCACCTGACCCTGACTGTGAGTGAATTAGTGATTTTTTTTTCCCTGTGTGTCTCCAGCCTACCAGGCAGGCCAGTCTTGCCTTGCGAGCTCTGCGCTGCCTGAGCCCTGAGCCTCTCCTGCTCTTGTCAGTAGCTGGCTAGCTAGCTGAGCTCTAGCTGCACTGCAAAACTGAACACCTCCTCATTTCTGTGAATCTGTGACTGACTCTTTGTGTGTTATTAAATTCCTTGATATTTGAGGGAGGTGGGTGGATGAAGGGTGTATAAACAGGTGCTAAAAAAAATGTGGAGGGTGCTGGGGCATTGGGGCACTGGGGTGGGGGGGCCCAGAATTACAACCTGCACTGGGGCCCATCTTTCTCTTCCTCCACCACTGCATTCAGAGCCCTTGATGAGACATAATGCCAGAAGCTGAGATAGAGCACAGGGAAGAATCAGTTGTACTCACCCTCACACGGCTAGAACAGTGCAACTGTGCTCATTACGAGCTACACTGGTCACTGTTAAAGGCTCATTTTAAATACTGCCAGATCTGGGAACAGAACTCCAGCTCCTCAATCAGCCTCCACATTTGTGCCTCGTCACATAATGTCATCACTGATGTGGAAAGCCACTGCTGGTTGGCTGGGGAACTGCTGAACAATGAAGCTAGGAACCATGAGTCCTGCTACGGAGCGGACAATGTAGGATCCTTGTGTACCTGCTTTCCGCCCCAAAGTCGAGGCATTTTCAAAAGGTTCTAAACAGGGGCTCAGTAACCCTGTCAGGACACAAAGCTTATTTAAAAGTCAATTTTGTAAGTCAATTCAATTCCCAGCTGCCATATCATTTTCTGGTTTTGTTATTTTACCACTATATTTGCATGAGCAGAGACGTATCTGAGGTTTCCCATATTTGGTTAGATAGGTACTTTGTTTAACTTAAATACTTTTTTTTTTACTTTCGTCTAGATGTTGTCTTTCTACTAGTCATTCCTCATCCTTTACAGTATAAGTGTTCTAAATCTTATCAGAAAATAATTTTTACTACTGGAGGGGAAGGACAACAGAGACCCCAAACAGGCTGGATGAGGAGTATGTGGGGATGGGTGGGGGGATTTTTCCATTTTCTAAGGTAAACAATGATTTACCAAATAGTTGTAAGCTATAACAAGCATTCAGCATGACCCAGGTGTCAGGGCATCACCAGCAAACAGACCAGTTTTCCTCTTTGTTTATGCCTAATTTGTCATTGGTGGCATCAAATGTATATATCCAGTACATTTCTGTATTTTCAACAAGTCTGTTCCAGTCCCCTCCACTGGCTGGGGTTCTAACTTTTCTATCACCCAGAATCTTACAGCCGCACCAGAATGTCTTTCAGTCATAAAATGTTGTGCCACAGGTGATTGTTCAGATCCAGTTCTTATGCAGCTTTTATGCTCTGTAATTCTCAATTTCAAGGGCCTAGTAGTTTCCCCTACATAATATTTGGAGCAGGGGCAGGTCAATACATATATTATGTGGTCCGAATCACATTAAAAATGATCTAATGGGGTATTTAGAGGCCCCATTGGGACGTGTAATCTCATGTTTTCTGGCGCTATTACAACAGTGAGCACACCTGCCACAGGGGTACATTCTAGTCTCTATGGGTCTTAGAAGTAGCAGTTGTCCTTTTATCTGTTCTGGCCCTTTCGGTTCAGAATGTACTAGCTTATCTTGAAGGGTTGATGCGTTCTTGGATACAACTATTGACTTTTGAATCAATTCTTTTATATCAACTGGTTTCAAAGTGTCCCAGTGTGAACAGATAATATTCTTGATGGGGTTAGTAAAAGTTGAGTATCCAGGAGAAGGCGCTATCCTTTCTGCATAATTTCTTTCTTTCCTACTCTGGTAGTTCCCTTCCCCCATTTCTGATCTCCTCATCACTTTTATTGTTCTGCTGCTGTAACCCCTCACTCTGAATCTATCTGACATATGTTTCTATTCTACCTTGTTTTCCTCTTGGTCAGTGCACTTCTTTACCCGCAGCATCTGTAAGTATGGGATGCAGTTTTTGAGGGGCAGAGGGTGAAAGCTGGTTGCAAGAAACAACGAGTTTCGCTCAATCTCCCTTTTAAACAGTCTAGTATGTAGTTTGTTATCTGCCTTGTAAATTAGAAGGTCCAAGAATGCTACCTCATTCTCACTTGCAGTAATAGTAAACCTAAGGTTTTCTGTCAAGGAGTTGATATGTGCATGGAAATTATCCAAGTCCTGTCATGTTCTAGTCCGCATGATGAGTATATCATCATTGAGGAAGCCCACTGGGTGAAACACTGGGCATCCCAGGGAATCGTGGCTCTATAAAAACACTGAAAATATACATTACCTTAAAAGGAGTACTTGGTGCTGGCATTTAACTTGTTTTCATTTAGACTTTTACCACTTATCCAGCCCAGATACACATATGAAAAAATAACATTGGAAGGGGATCCACCGATTTCTTGTTTTGTACAATTCTGGCTGGTCCAATCATATGGGCTGATTCAGCAGTAGAGGCAACTGTAAGGGGGGTGCTACTCCTTTGTTCTCTTTTTTTATATACCTTAATAAAATTAACTGCTCCAATATTATGGGGATTGATTGTGCTTTAGGACAAGTGGCACTACTTCTTTGTTTTTTCTATTCAGCAGTAACCAGCAACATGTCAATTTGGGAATACGATCTCTGGGAGGAGGGGGGTAGAATGTGAAATCAGAATCCCTGGGGTTTACGAATCACCAGGTATCAACTAGGACAAGTTCTCTGATCAGCAGCTTAAATCCTTGGTCAACCCATGGGCACTCCCTGCTATCCTATCTTGGGTGTTTCCTATACTTGCCCTCATGAAGGACTGCATTAAAATCCCTGCCAACTATGCAGAGAAATGAGGGGTCAGTGGGAAGTGTTAACAGAACTGACTGAAAAAATGCATCCCTCTCTGCCTCCATGTTTGGAGCACAGATATTTAGTATGTGTATGGGAGTATCTCTGTATCTCCCCTCAACTGAGACAAACCTCCCTTGTGGGTCAACCTTAGTGGTGGTAATTACAAGCTGGGTATCACGTCTCACTAATATGGCCACCCCTCGCTTGTGAGGGTGAGCTTCATAAGAGGCAGAGTGACACTGCCCCACCCACAAACGAACAAGTTAATTGCACTCATTAGGTTTTAGGTGTGTTTCCTGAAGCAGTGCCACTACCGCCCTCTGCTGGTTCAATTTGTTTGAGAGTCTAGACATTTTAGTGAGGTTAATAATACCCTTTACATTATAGGAAGCTAATTTTTAAATCCCTTGCATGTTGTACTATACCCTTTCTCCTATGCCACAACCCTTCCCCATTTGCTTTTAGAACACATACTGACAAATATACAGAATATAGACACAAACAAGTTAAAGATCACAAGAGCAATAAACTGAATCAACTGGATGCTTGAACTGAGAATAACAAATAACTTTTTTTTGCAAGTGTAATCCACAGAAGCCCACTGATTCAACCCCAGGCCTCGCTGTACAGGTATAGTACTCTGTGCACCAATCAAGTAGGTGCTGCGGCAGCAGGTCTCCTCCGATCCCTTCGTAGGCCGCCCTCCTAAAATATCACTTCCTGTTACCATATCATCACAACTTAAAGTGTTAGGCAGAAGTAACCAAATTAATTAATGTAAGGTCTGGCTCCCCCCTCCCCCCAATATCTATAAACAAGGCATAACCACTTGGAGTGCCCCCTCCCAGTCCTAAGGAAAACCAAAGCACCTTGACCACCCTTTTGTGGGGATGGTTATCAGCAGCCCTTCTTCCCCAGTCTTAAGCCAACTAAGTGCCACAGGTCCCTGTAACAACTTGCAGCAGAAGGGTAGGCCAGTGCCACCCCTTCCCCCCCAGCCACCATATTTGCAGTAAAAAGGCAAACTACTGCAATATCCTAGCATATGATCACATGTTGACAGCTCACTTTTCTGATGTAAATCAGGCAATCAGGTGGACTAGGGCTAGGAGTTTCTCAACCACTCCCCCACCACCACGCAGAGCTGTCCTGACTGATTACTTGTTGAGCCATACCTGGACATGCACAAATGACCAGTGTCTGGTAGTGTTTCTGGGCTTGTTAGTGGTGTGAAAGGTTCTGAGGCTCAACTGGCAAGGAGATGCTGGGGCCCCACCCAGTCAATCACAGCTTTGCCAGTTAGCGCTCCAGGTCCCTCAGGGTTAGGTGGTGAGCTCCCCAGCTTCCTCGCCCACTAGGATAACAACAAAGAGAAAATACCACTATGACATCATGCTTTCTTGTCAGGAGGTAAACCAGACCAACCCCTACCCCTATAGAATCCCCCTTACACACTACAAAAATGAGAGCAATGTGCTAAATTGTCCATCGAGGTTTGGTAAAGAAAGCATTAAAAATAAAAGCCCCATTCATTATGTAAAACCCTGCTGCCAAATAACTTATGCATAGCTCATAGCTGTAACTATATTCCTACCTCCCTCCCTCCAAGCTGTCCCAAAGAAAGTTTCAGCCTTCAAGCCATAAAAGAAACTTACATACCTACAGTTACATATCTATTAACATGCTGCCATATACAGTCAGTAAGGAAAGTCTGAGGGTGTTAAGGACTGCTGAACTTTCTGTTCCAACACTTCCCCATGAAGCAGAAAAAGCCTCACAGATGCTTCATAGTCAAGAGAGAAAAACAGTGCCCCGGGAATGTCCCTGGGGTGAGGTAGGAAACAATTAGTGGAAAGTACCTTTCAGTAGGTATTTCAGGTGCAATCCTGTGTCTCATCTCATCCTGCAGTCCGTGGGGGTGTGCCAGTGTGTTTTGCTTTCTACTAGAGTTCTTTCCAAGCTGCAGCTGTAGAACTAGCCTGTCATTTCTGTCCCTTCAAACTGACCTTCATGGTGGTCCGCATGTGGGATTTCAGCTCCTTTTTCCAGATCTGCTATGCTGGATTCTGGCAGTGGCAAGCTGGTGGAGACTCCTAGTTTTTGGATTGTGCATGATGCCTCTTCCAGGCTGTACAAGAATTATGGGCCACTTTCCTCAAATATTTTTTATTGCGTGGGAGCAAAGAGTCGGGCCTCTTTTCTCTGAGCACCTTCATGACTTCAAGGACATGGCATCGCTGTTCAGTCTGGTGTGGAGTAAAGTTGTGGTCAAGGTATAGTCACTTATCCCCAAACACTTTTTTTCCCCAAGCTTTGTATAATACCAGCATTTTACTTCTGTAGTCAAGGAATTCTATATAGAGCAGGACCTAGCCTCAGCCATCTTGGACTATGGTCCCAAAGCTCAGTGCACCCATTCCAAGTCTAGAGTTGTATCAGCAGGCTGGCCTTGCACCTCTTTCTGCAAGGAGGCTATAAAATCAGTCATGGGGCCCATTTCTGTTCCCTTCCGTAAACCATATATCCTGGCATTATTGCAGTGAGACCTGGACTCTAGGTCTTCTGGTTTATCTGCAGTTTCCTTTTCTTTTTGTAAGAGGTACAGGACTGTGGCATTGTGCAGGTCTGTCTGGGTGGTTATCTCTGTGAGGCCCTGTTCAATCTCTGAGGTCCTCATTTATATCATAGAAACATAGAAACATAGACTTTGACGGCAGATAAGGACCACTTGGCCCATCTAGTCTGCCCATTTCAGTTTGAGGTCTGCTTGTGTTGCCACCACAGTTTCTTCCAACTTCTCCAGAGTTGAGCTGATGGCATTGAGCTCAGCAATCAGGGACCTCAAGGTAATTGTTATATTCTACTCATACTAGGTGCTTCCTGTTTAACCCACACCTGTGCCCTCTACTCTCGCTCTGGTTGGCTCAACCTACAAAACAGAATCCAGTACCAGGTCTGCTTGCTTGCTAAGAAATCTACCCTTAACCTTACCCCTCCAAGTTTACAATCCCTCCTAATTTTCTCCACCAAACATAGGCCAACCAGAGGCACAAGTGGGAGTTTATACCAAGTACCCTTCCACCATACATCGCAGGGGCAATGTTCTTATGCTTACAAGGCCTCCAAATGGCTGAACTCACTTCATGCTGTGCTCCAACTGGAACCCAAACTGGGCCCTTTCAAAATGAAACTTCGTTTCTACCTGTCCACTTCCAGCGCCTGCAACTGTGACTGTTAAATAGCCCTCACCTAATCCTCCCCCCTCCTGATTACCCATCACTTCCAACTCTTACAATCCTCCTCTGCCTTACCCCATCTGGCACTGACCATTACTCCACTCACCCACCCACCCCTCCCTTCGCCTTTTCTGGGCAAGAGCTAATGACCCACGCCTTTACCTTAGGGCTCTTACCAGCAGCACATCCCTTCTCCCTCCCACTCTGCACTTGCTCACTAACAAGGCCCTCTGGGCTGCCGCCCCCTCCAACTTTCACCTCCTGCACACAAACAAGGACCTTTGGGCTGCTCCAACCTTTTAACTCCCAACCCCACAACTCTTTTGCTGCCTCTCAACTGCCCCTCCCCTTCTCTGACCCACTACCCCTCCTATCTCTCCCTCCATCCTTTCTGACTCCTCACTCTTCACTAGATGCTCTCACAACTGTGCTGACTGTATGATATTTTACTATGTTTATTGTAACCTCAGCATTATTTGCCTCTTGTTGCACACTGTAACAAATGTTGATGGATGCCTAGGTTTGGCACTGACCTAATTTAATGTCTACCTCTTGTAGCACTGATTAACCTTTGTCCTGCACCTTTTCTGTCGTAATATATTTCTGCTTTCAGTGTGGAACCTTTGTAAATGAGCTTTTAGCTCAAAGGTCTAACTCCAAGATGTTAATAAATAAAATAAATAAATAAAACATTCTCCTTCTCAATTTCGGATTCCATCTCACAGTCCAGAGAGCCACCCTGCACTGCCCACTGGGATTGCTTGGATTTCACTGGTCCTGCAGCAAAGTCTTTTCATTGTTGTCGAGCTAACATCCTAGATGCAATTAATATGTGTCTCAATGACAAATCTGGGGATTGTTTGGGTGGATTACCACTGATTTACTTCTGCCTACACATGGAGCTCACTGAGCTTGCTCCCTCATGGGCAATGATGCCGCCAGAAGAGGTACCAGGATTCCTATCCCTTAAACACATGTTAAGGGGAGGCAGTATAGCGCAGTGGTTTAAGGCTCTGAACTGCAAATCTGGTGACATCCACCAGCCCCGACCTGGGTTTGAATCCCACCATTTCCACTTACATACTGTGTGACCCTGAGCAAATCACTTAACTTCATTATGCTCCCAGGTCGCACCTGTAAAAAAGCTTTCAGCTTAGTGTGCTACTCTTGGTTAAACAACTTAAAAGAAAAATAAGATCAGCATGCACACATTCTAAAAACTGTTCAGTGAACATCATTTCACACATCTCTTCATCAGTTACAGCTTTCTTCCCATTTAACCATCCCCTTAACAAAGTATTCAACTGCACACTCAGTTCTTTATAATTCTCCCCCGACTGCTTTCTTTGGTAAACATGTACCCTCTCCCCCCAAATTTTGAGGGGGCTTACCTTGTGTATCTCCCTGGGCTCTACTGATGCCCACTGCCTGGCAGACGTCCAGCAAGCAGCACTAAATCCATAGCTTTTGATGTTCTGTTGTTGTCCTGCATGTGTGCACATCTCCATGCCACTGCACTATCGCTTTAAAGGATTCAGCCTGTGTATAGTGTAAACAGACTGGGCTGGGTCCGAGTAAATCATGGCTCGTGACCAGCCAGGCTTATCACTCATCTGCTCTAATCTACAGTCACTAGCAGTGCAGAGACAGCCCTACAAGAATCTGTAACTGTTTATCACTAAAACATTACTGTTGGTAAAATAAATTGTTTATGATGTAAGGACTGGACTTCCCAATGGGAGCCACCATCTTTGGTCTTGGACTCCTGCTTTGGACCAATCAGAAACAAAGGGTCCTCGAGGGGTCCTAATTATGGTGCTTTGGGGGAGAAACTGTGAACTTTTAGGTTGGTGCTTATAAGGACCAATGGGAGCACTGAAACTGTGATTGACAGCTCCCATAGCCAATCGGAATACAGGAAAACCAGCAAGAAACTGAAAAAAGGGAGAAGTTTGTTGTTATTCAGTCACTGCAACTGTGGCCTACCGCATGTGTGCAGAAGTTGCTCCAGGGACTCCTGTGTAAAGAAAAAGGAGCCAGCAATACACAGCAATGAACTTTGCTGAATACCAGCTGGAGGGTTCACCAGCACACAGACCAGATTGTTCAAAAGACACTTCCAGCCTGGGCCTATGCCATCCTTGGCCCAGCCAGATTGATACTATACCACCAGCATCACCATCCTAGTGAGAGACCAGTTTCCGGGAGTCAGCCACTGTGAAGCAGCTACGTGCAGGTTGCAGCCTCCTACAGGGAAAGGCCGTGAAGTGAGGGTGAATCGTGCCAGCTCTGTTCCCCGCCATCAGCTTCAGCCAGTAGCAGGTCTTCATGTTGCCACTGCCATGTTCCATTTTCTGGGTACAGTGAGTAAAACCAGGGTAGCTCCCTGCACTAGCCACTAATTATCTATGGTACCATCTGATTTTGTTTGCCAGTTAAAGTGTTTAAATAGGCTGGGCCATCCGGCCACGGATACAATTGATCTGGAGTTTTTCAAAGTGTGTTGTGTATGATTAATCATCCTTCTTTCCAACAAGGGCCCCAACAAAGCTGCAATGCCGGCCAATTCATGGCACCATATCAGGCATGCCAGGTTCCATTCTGGGTACCCAGTGTAGAACTGTGCCGATACAGGGACTGAGTTATTCTGTGCAGTGCAGTTTTACTAAAATAATTCAGATTCTCACCCCTCCCTTGCTACTGACCCCCCAAAATAAACCTGATTTGCTGTTTCAAGTTTAACCTGCGCCATGAGCATATTACTTGGTGTACAGTGATAAGGTATATGCTAAGTATTCTCAAAGTGCATGGTTGTATTGAAACTGTCTTTTACAGGGGAATGCAGGGTGCTAGCCAGAGATCCATACCCTGTTGGTAAGTGGATTGATTGTGAGCATATCATTAATGTTGAAACTGATTTGTAGCCTGTTAAGCACTGCAATTGCCCAGCTAAGCATATAAGGTCACTAGGCGGGATTGTGGGTAGTAGTAGCTTCCCAGAGGGCTGTACATATTGTGATAGTTACCCACTTAAGCACTACTCTGGGAGGAGGCATCACAAGTGTAGTAAAACTACTGGTGTCAGCTGAAGTGCTGACACCTTACCTCCTGGCACACCGACGACCAGGGTTCAGGAACAAACTCATGTCATAGGTGGTCGCCCAGGGTGGGAGGGGATAGCGCATCCAAGGGACTGCTCTCTTCCCCTGGGGAGGGATGTTGGCCTGGCCTCAGACTGCCCCCAGTGACAGCCTAGTGGTACTGCAGTGCAGGTGGCATGAAGGGAGGGGGCTGCAGGAATGTCACTTGTGTGCACCTCCACGCACACCCTGATGTTCTGTGGTAGGGATGGGAAGAAACCCAGGAACAAGGGGAGCAGGGGGCTTAATGAAGCCTTTCCCACTCATCCCTGAGTCAGCACCATCACCCGGGAACTTGCCTTGGTCTGCGCTAGACTGATCGTACTGGGGAAGGATGGCCCTCCCCACTCCGATCCTGCCATGAGGGGTAATTCCTGGGGGAACTTAAAGACTGAGGCAAGTCCCAATGGAGGCAGTACCCAGCTAGGGGGGTGAAAAACAAGGCTGATTAGCCACCCCTAGACTGGAGAGTATAAACACTTTTGTGAGGGAGAAAAAGACTGTTCACCCACCATTTTCTTTGCATGCCCCCTTGTTCTCGTTCTCCTTCTCTTCTGAAAAATATTCTCCTCCTGTACTTCATTCACCCCTGTGAGGTACTTATAAGTCTATATCATTTCCCCCACAACTTCTAGGGTGTATATATTGAGATCCCTCAACCTCTCCTCATAGGACTTATGATGTAGCCCCTGCACCATTTTAATTGCCCTCCTCTGGGCAGCTTCTTCCCTGTCAATGTCCTTCTTGACATGTGGTCTCCAGAACTGGACACGTACTCCTGATGGGGTCTCACTAATGAGCGCTATAGTGGTAACACCACCTCTCTCTTTCTGCTGGTGATTCCCTTCCCTATCCACCCCAGCATCCCGCTGGCCCTACCTACTGCCTAACAGCACTGACTCATCACCTTGAGGTAATTAGATAGGATGCCTCCAAGTTCGCTTTCTGGTGTAGTGACCATCAGTAACTCTTCCCCTATTTTATACACTACTTCTTGGTTTCTGTGCCCCAGAGTAGGTGCATGATTTTGCACTTTTTTTGCAATTAAACCCAGCTGCAATACCTTCGACTGCTCCTTGAGTTTTCACAGGTCCCTACTTATTCTTCCCACCCCCTCTGGAGTATCTACTCTGTTGCAGATTTTGGTCTCATCTGTAAAGAGGCATACATTCCCTTATAGCTCTTCTACAGTGTTGCTTACAAAAACATTGAATAGGACTGGTCCCAGTACTGAGCCCTGAGGTACCCCCGCTGGTCACCCTCCCCACATTAGAGTGACTGCTTTTTACCACCACCCTCTGTCTCCTATCCATCTAACAGTTCCATACACAGTTTACCACCTTGGATCACACCTCCAAAGTGCCCAGTTTCCTTTTAAGCCCTCTATGTGGTACAGTGCTGAAGGTCTTGCTGAAGTCTAAGTAGGCCACATCCACCACCTCACCCTGATCTATTTCCCTGGTCACATAGTTGAAAAAATGAAATAGGTTCATCGCTCTCCTGCCAGTGAATCCATGCTGCCTCTGGTCCTGTAACTCACTGGATTCAATATAATTCACTAGCCTTTCTTTTAATAGTGTCTCCATTAACTTCTTCCCCACAACTGACATTAGACTGATCAGCTTGTAGGTGCCAGCCTCCTCCGTGCCGCCACTTTTATGAAGCAGGACGACATCTGCACTCCTCCAGTCCTCTGGAACCACTCCTGTTCCCTGTGAGTTGTTGAATAGGGCTATCAGAAGTGCAGCCAGCACCTCCCTGAGCTCCCTCAGCACCCTTATTTTATTTTTTTTATTTATGACTTTGGTAACCGGGTAGGTGCACTGATCCCAGGGACCGTTTTCAGGCACGACCTGAGCCACATACAGTGGCATAGAGTTAAACACAAACAACAATGCATAGAACAGTAGACAGTCTGACAAATAATAAAAGGTTACAATAGTACAAGATACAAGGTAGCAAAATACATTCACATGATACGAGGTGATATAGTACATCAATCCAATGTGCATATACATAAAGAGAAATATGTGTGTATGAAATTGATATACAGCAAGTTGCATAGGAGATAATCAATGTTCCTCAGGAGTAACATGAGAAGGATAAAGTGGGGGCTAGTAGAGGAATGGAAAGGGGAAGGGGTGTGAGAGGAAGGGGAATTGGAGGATTTACAAAGGGAGTTGCATAGGCAAGAAACTCTTGTGGTAAGTGCAGGTGGGAAATGAAGAACTACCCAGGAAAGCAGTGGCAGCGGATAGTCTCCAGGAGCCAATCTTTGAGGCAAGATTTGAACTGGCAGTGGGTGTGAATGGAGCGGAGCTCAGCAGGCAGTTTATTCCACAGCATAGCATCTGCCACTGACAAGGCTGTATCGCCCATATTGGTGGATGCCCTGGGAATATTCAGAGGAGGAATGCTGTTTGAGCAGAGGCCACAGTGTAAAGTTTGGAACTTGAGGAGGGCTGCAAGAGGGGAGATTCCTGGCCAGTACGGATGGGTGTACCCATCTGGCCATGTAGCCTTTATCCACTTTCAAATTTGCAACTCGTCTCAGGACTTTTTCCTCTGTGGAGTGATTTGTGCCTAACTCCCTCCCCTGCAGTGTTCCTGCTGCTTCTGTGTGGTCCATTGCCCTCCCCCTCCTCTGTGAAGACTGAGTAAAAGTATCCATTCAGGATATCTGCTTTTTCCTGATCTTCCTCTGTACAGTCTCCCCCTGCCCTTCTTAACTTCACAATCCCTCCCTTGTCTTCCTCTTTTTACTCATGTATCCAAAAAAGGTCTTCTCCCCTTTAGCCACTCGTTTGGTTATCCTTTCCTCTGTTTGTGCCTTTGTGCCCCTCACAACTTTTTCTGCTTCCCTCTGCTTTTACTTGTACACCTCTCTATCCTCCTTCCTCTGTGTCTCCTTGTACCTCCTAACTGCCACCCTCTTAACCTTTACTTCTGCAGCCACTTCCCTCAAGAACCACAGTGGTCTCTTTTTCCTCCTGTTTTTCCTCACTTCTTTTGCATGAAGGTCTGTTGCTTTCACTATGTTATCCCTTAATCTAGTCTACTGTTCCTTCACTCTACCTAGTCAATCCCCCCTCCCCCCCCGCTAGGTCTTCTCTGAGGCATTCACTCATTTTTGTTACAATCTGCCCCCTGAAATCCAGGACCCTCGTCCTTGTGTGGTTTGTCTCTGCCGCCGCCCTTATATTAAAGCACACTGTATGATGATCACTAGTCCTCAAGTGGCATCCCACCTTGACATCTGCAACACTGTCCATGCTTGTGAGCACCAGCTCCAGTATTGCCCCACTTCGAGTGGGCTCTCTGACTAGCTGCCTGAGAAATGCCCCCTGCAGTGAGTCTAGGATAATCATGTTTCTAGCCAAGGCTGACTGGGAGGCTCCAATCTACATCTGATAGGTTGATGTCCCCCCCACAGCAGCACCTTCCCCTTTTCTGCCATTGTGCTGATGACCTTCCCCACTGCCTTATCCAGATCTTCCACCTGTGTTGCAGGTCTGTATATCACCCCAGTGTGAATAGTGGCTCTGACTCCTGTCTCCAGGGTGGTCCACAGCACCTCCAACCCATCCTTTGCTCTGAGATTCCCTTGCATATCTGTCATTCTGATACCCTTCCTCACGTACAGCACAAACTCTCCGCCCTTCCACCCCTCCCTATCTTTCCTGAACTGAGTGTAGCCTGAAACATAGAAACATAGAAACATAGAATTTGATGGCAGATAAGGACCGCTTGGCCCACCCAGTCTGCCCATTTCCCTACCTACTGGATAAGCTGCAGATCCTAGTTAACCAGCAGCCTACTTCTTCTTACCCCCACACCCTAGAATTGCCTTATGACTGTCCCATGCATGCTTGAATTCCACCACTGATTTTGACTCACAACCTCTCCGGAAGGCCGCTCCATGCATCCACAACCTCTCTGTGAAAAAATACTTCCTTAAATTACCTCTGAGCCGCCCCATCTTCAAATTGTGCCTCTTGTTCTTGCACACCTCTTTTTTGAAAGATGCTACCTCTTGGACTTTGTTGATTCCCTTGAGGTACTTGAAAGTTTCTATCATGTCCCCTCTCCCTCCTTTCCTCGAGGCTATACATATTAAGCTCCTTAAGTCTCTCTTCATATGTCTTCTGGTGCAGACCCTGCACCATTTTAGTTGCCCTCCCTGGACAGCTTCCATCCTGTCTATGTCTTTGCAGAGATTGGGTCTCCAGAACTGCACACAGTACTCAGATGGGGTCTCACCAGCTGTCTGTACAGAGGATAATAACTTCCTGTTTTCTACTGATGATGCCTCTCCCTATGCATCCCAGTAACCCCCCAGCCCTCCTTGCTGCCCTCTCACATTGCTTGCCCACCTTTAGGTCATCTGATATGACTACCCCCAGGTCCCTTTCCATTTTTGTTGTTGTTAGTATCTCACCCCCCATTGTGTACTCTTGTGGTATGGCCATGTCCCAGTTGTGACTCCCTGTGCACCACAACTCAGTAGTGTTCGCAAGGTCCACTTTGGCCTCCACTATGATGGCCTCCTGGTCTAGAGTTTTATTTCCCAGACTCCATGTGTTGGCACACATGACTCCCCACACCTTGCTCCCACACTGCCTGCAACCCTTCTTTCTGCCTTTGTTGTCACTTACATTCTCCCTCTCGCCCCCTCACCTCTCATTACCCTCTTTGTGCCTTGGCTTCTCAACACCTCCCTTTCCACCTCTTATGTTCCTGCCCCCCATCCTCTACTATGCTTCTGCATCCTTTACTTGTGTCCTGGGGGAGTTTCCTCCACTCGGGCCCTCTCTTGGTGCTGTTTCAATCTGTGTGTGTGGGGGGGTGCAGTTTATACCTCCCTTTCTATCCCCACCCCCCAGCTAGTTTAAATGTTTATCAAAATAACATCTAAACTCTCCACTGAGGACTGTGGTCCCCTTTCCAGATGAAAGCAGGCCATCACCTCTCTTTAGACCCATAACCTTCCAGGTAGGACCCAGTCCCTAATGAAGCCAAACACCCTCCTCCCTAAACCACTGTTTTAGTCAAGAGTTGAAGCTCTTGGTGCTGAGTAACCTATCCTCCCCATTTCCATGGACAAGTAGCACCACGGTGGATGCCACCTTTTGTGCCACTTGCCTTAGGCCCTCCCCAGTTCCCTGAACTCTCCCTGTACTACCCCAGCCCCTTCCCTTGCTAAGTCATTTGCCCCCAGGTGGACAACAACATCCAGCTCCCCACCCTGTTCTGCCAGCCTAGCAATCTTTAGGACCTGCTGTCCATCCCTGTGAGCTGATACACCAGGCAGGCACCTAACCTCCCTCTTTCCATCCCTTACTGCTCCCAAATGTATCCCAGTCACAACTGAGTCCCCCATCAGAAGCTGCTTCTTCCACTGCTGGGGTCCTCTACCTCCCACCTTGGAGCCTCCCCTTCAAAGAACCCACACATCCTCCCTTGCCACTACTATGGGTGCCTCCTCATGGCAGTCCCATCCCACCAGAATGGCAAAGGAATTCTGTAATGGTACAGGCTGAGGAATGTGCCCCTGAACTGCCACTCCCACCCTCCTGGAGTCTACCAAGGACCAGTCGGCCCTTTTCTGTCTAGGCAACCTCTGAGGTAACACTAGAAGACTCATGGCTCCTGGGTGGGGCAAGAGGTCCTCCTAGCCGGCTCAGCATGGAATCCAGCAACCACGCTCAACCGACAGAGGTGTGCACAGATAGGCAGCACGTCAGTCTCCAGAATGTCTTCTAGGAAACTGCAGCTCAACGAGCATTGCACTGTACCACTTCCATGACTGCTAAGATCAGTCACTCCCTTCTGCTTTCCGAATGTAACTTGCTCCTATTGTCCCTTCCCTTTATTTGCTTTTCCCACCTATATTCTCTATCAGGATCTACTCTAAACCTTACCCTCGAGAAGGAGTTACCTGCTTTCCCTAAAAATGGTTGTTATTGTAAGGTAAAGCTCTCCCTGTACCCTTCTGCCTTTTTACTCCTCCCTTTTGCTAACTTTCACCTATTGTCCTTCCTGAACTATTTAATTTTACCCCAGATAGTGTGCCTCCTATACTCCCAACTGTAGCTGTTAACTGCCTCCTTTATTCCCTGTAGTTGCCCACTACCCCACCACCAGTAGCTACCTATGCAGTTTAACAGTAAGTAACAATAAGCTTTAGAGTACCGTAACTTACCTCGCCTTTCTTTTTCCCTTGTCTGTCCAGCACAGCTACATTGTCTAAATCTGAATCTGTAAGCCTCAGGGGTTAACTCATAACACTTCAAAATACCAGCCTTGATTTTTAAATAGTCCCTGCTATCATTAGGGTCCCAGCATGAAAACACTTGTCGTGCTTTTCCAGTAAGGGGTCCACCAGATAAACGCACAGTCAAAGTGATATGGCCGAACACCCCAAAAGTGTGCGGTGGAAAACCATGCTAATATAAATAAACTGCACACGCTGGTTTTTTTTTGGAGTTCTTGATGGTATACCCCAGTAAGCAATGGAGTCAAGTGGGTTGACCAGTGGTCCTGTGCAAATTTATGTTACCAGCACAATTTTTAAAAGAAATTAAGCAGATAATTAATATCCATTTTTTGTGTTACTTTTGAAAACAATCTGGACCCAAGTTTTGAGCCTTGTCTACTCCAATCTATCTATTATTTACCTGGTCTGGGGTCTGCCTCTGATGAAGTGTTGCCGTCAGGAGTTCATGGTGCATGGTCTCTAGCTGCTTCAGTTATTAACCTGGCAAGTTCTATCTCCCTGTCCTTTTGCCTTTTTTGCAATTTGAGCCAATTCCAACTCAACTTGAGAGGTTGTCTCAGGCCCGTTTACACTGTCTGATCTGCACCAATGCAAGAGGTGCAGATGACTTGCATCTGTGCATGTCAGGCAGCATGAAATGCACAGGGAGTGTTTCAGTGAGTTCATATACTGGTGCAGGCATTTTTTGCTGGCGTGTAAATATGCCACTCCACCTGCACAGTGCTGAGACACACCACGCCAAGTCAAAATGCACACACACACACACACACACACTGCAAGCAGTGCAATACAAAGGTGAAGGTGTTCCAACCCCCCCCTTTTTTTCTTTAGTCCATGCTTTTCAATTCATTATCTCTAAACTCTTTAGATATGAATGATTTTTAATATTGTTGTAATATTAAAATATATCAAGTAGGGTCTACCGCAAGAATGAAGGTAGAAAGACAAGCAGACTGAGTGGGCCAGGCAGCCCTTATCTGCCATCAGAGTCTATGTTTCTATGTTTCTTATTTAATATGTGTTTTATGTGTCCACAGACAGGGGTATCACGCACCCCGGCCCCTAACCTCAGGCAGCCCAGCAGGACCTCCTGTTTGCAGAGAGGATCCCCCTATTCAGGAACTCGGGAGCAGGAGTAAAGGTTCAGGAAGACATCCCAACCTTCCTTTTCCCAGTGGGAGGGTGGATTCTGTAGTTTTGAGTTCCCTTGACTCTGCACTACTTTCAGTATTTGAATCCCACCACGGCCACTGGCTAAGTCTTGCCTAGGTAGTTTTATATGATAGCCGAGCGGTTCTATCTTGTTAGGCACCCAGTCTTTGCAAAACCCTTCTGTTAAAATGTTAGATCACACAAACAGACCCCAGGCAGATTTGAAAAGAAAATCATAAAAGTTTACTTACAATAAAAGCAATGGAGAAAAGTCTATAGTCTGGAAGAACTTTGAAATGCAGACAATAACAAAAGTAAAATTGGATGGTTTACAGAAAACACTAGATACTGTATTCTAAACTATACCTTGTTTTGATGTTAAAGTTCAGACAAGATTTCAAATGTCCTGGTACAGATAACAGTTCATTAGGCAACAGAATGTGTAGCAAGTCCTTGATCGAAATCTCTGGATGTCCTTTTAAAAAGTTTCCAAGTTCTATCTTTGTTGAAAAGTCTTGGTTTCCACAATTCTGACTTAAAATCAGAATTTTCTGTTCAGTATGTGGCAAGTCAAACTTTCCACACAATCAGGACTGTTTTTTAAAGATTTCCCTACACATATACTTTTCTCTACAAGTGTATGTCAGCTGGAAACAGGCGCTGTGCCTTCCAACTTCAAAACTATTCAACTGCTCTGCATTTGAAATGTGTCAGATATTATACTGGAGGGTCATTTTAGGACACATCCACCTTATTTTTTTCTCTGGGGTGGGGTTAATGATTCCAGGACTATACAGATATTAGGGTGCAACATTTCACCTTTCCCAGTAGGCATCACTGTGGTTCCATCACAATCCCAGTGACATCTGGTCTGTGCATTTGGCTTAACCTCTGACCCCTGGGTCATTACATTACCCTTTCCCTGTCACAGAAAGCCACAGTGGGATGTTTTATGCTTTCCTGTGGTCATATACCTGTCTCCCCTTATCTTGAAATATAACAGGTCCACACTAGCCTTTACAGAAATAACAGTTTGTAGTTACCTGTTAAAGGGACAGTATCTTAATTCCAAAGTACATTACAGAATATACAATATGAACCCACATAAATGGATTTAGACCTATCATACCACATTTCTCCCTCCTAAAACAGAACCTGGGAGGAACGCGCCCCATTGGAGGCAGTTCTTCTCAGTTCTGTTATAGATCCAGTATGCAGGATAGGCCATCCGTGTTCCCATTTTTGGATCCAGGCCTATGTGCAATCTCTATGTCATAAGACTGCAAGGCAATACTCCACCTCAGAAGTTTCCCATTTGTTTTTCCCATTTGGCCCAACCATATTAATGGGTTGTGGTTCATTTGGACCTTAAAATGCCTCCCATGAAGGTATGGTTCAAGTTTTTTTAATGCCCAAACTAAGATGAGATATTCCTTCTCCACTGTTGAATAGGCTTGTTCCCATGGAAGCAGCCTCCTGCTTAAGTATAAAATGGGGTGCTCTCTCCCCTGATTGGATACTTGGCTGAGGACTGCCCCTATTCCCACATCTGAGGCATCCCTCCATCTGTACCACAAATGGCCTCTTGTAGTCTGGGCTAGCCAGCACTGGGGCCCTACACAGTGAGGTTGTCAGCTGAATGAAGGCCTGCTCACAGTCTGCATCCCATTTTACCTTCCTAGGCTTACTCTTTGTCAACAATCCAGGTAAAGAAGCAGTGAGGGAGCTGTATTTAGGAACAAGTTTTCTATAATACCCTGCTGTCCTAGGAAACCTCCTGACTTGTCTCTGGGTTTCTATCTTTGCTTGGTTTGGGCGAAGTTGGCCTTGCTCCACCACATGTCCCAAATAAGCAACCTCTGCCATAGCCACCTGACACTTTTCTGCCTTAATAGTCAGATCTGTGGCTTGTATTCAGCCCAACACGTCCCTCAGGTGTATCAGGTGTTTCTCCCAGATACTGCTGAAGATAGCAATATTGTCCAGGTAGGTGACTGCAAAGTCCTCTATATCCTGTAACACCTGATTTACTAACCACTGGAATGTGGCAGGGGCATTCTTCATCCCAAAGGGCATGACCTTGAACTCAAACATGCCGACTGGGGTGATGATTGCTGACCTTTGCCTAGCCCTGTCAGTCAGCTCCACCTGCCAGTACCCCTTTGTCAGGTCTACTGTAGTCAAGTATTTCACCCCTCCCAGTTTGTCTGTGTGTGGCATTGAGTGGCGTCAGATTTTGTAATGGTGTTAAGCCTACGATAATCTACGCAGAACCATGTAGTCCCATCCAGTTTTGGTACAAGGACTACAGGTGAGGCCCAACGACTGTGGGATTTCTGGACCACCCCTAGATCCAGCATCTCCCCCACCTCCCTCCTAATGTCCTTGGGGACTGTCTCTGACACTCAGTAAGCTGTCCTACGTATGGGTGCTTGGGTCCCCATGTCTACATCATGCACTGCTAGTGGTGTCCATCCAGGCTTTGCTGTAAATAAAGGGGCCAAGTCTCACAAAAGGGTCCTCAATTCTTGGGCCTGTCCAGGTGTCAACTGGGGTGACAGCGTGATGGTCTCCACAGATGATGCCTGCTTGCTCTGGCTAACAAGTCAAAACGGGGGTCTTCTCCACCTAGCTCCTGTCCAGGACTGCAGACCACAAATACAATGTCAGCCCTATTAAAATATGGCTTCATCATGTTCACATGATACAGCCTGTGAGTGTGTTTATGATCAGGTAACTCTACAATGTAATTAACATTGTTTACCTGCCGTATTACCTTATAGGGCCCTGCCCATTCAGCTTGTCCTTTCAGACTGGAATCAGAACCATTACTTCCTGTCCTGTCCCGTATGAACAAGCTCTGGCTCCATGATCATACCAGGTCTTTTGTTTTTTGTTGGGCAGCTGCCAGGTTGCTCTGGGCCACACCCATAAGCTCCTTCAGCATCTCCCTGAATATTAACACATACTCCACTATGGGAGTCCCCTGGGTGGCATGCTTACCTTCCCAGTCCTCTCATAGTAAATCTAGAGGCCCCCTCACCCTGCATCCATACAAGAGCTCGAAGGGTGAAAACCCGGTTGACTCTTGTGCATTTCCCTGTAGGCAAACAGCAGGTGGGGCAGGTATTTCTCCCAGTCTCGACCATGTTGTTCTGCAAATGCCACAAGCATAGCTTTTAGGGTAACATAGAAACATAGAATATGATGGCAGATAAGGACTGCTTGCCCCACCTAGTCTGCCTATTTCCCTACCTAATGGATAAGCTGCAGATCCTAGTTAACCAACAGCCTACTTCCTCCTCCCATTAAATCTCTCTACGAGACCACTGGCTTGTGGGTGGTAAGGCATTGTGCACCTTTGTACGACACCACACTCCCCCCACAAACACTTCATTAGGTCTGACATAAAGTTACCCCCTCAATCAGAAACAACCTCCTGTGGAAACCCAACATGGGACAAAATCCCCAGCAAAGCAGCTGCCACTTTATCCATCTTAGTGGAGGACAGTGCAGTAGCTTCAGGATAGCGGGTAGCATAATCAACAACTGTCAATATATACCTTTTTCCCAAGGAACTTGAGGTATTCAAAGGACCCACAATATCCATTCCAACTTTCTGGAATGGCTCCTCCACAAGTGGTAAGGGAATCAGGGCAGCCTTAGCTTTGCTTCCGGCCTTCCCTATTTCCTGACACCGGTGAAAGGATTTTCAGTATTCCTTCACCTGCTTGGTAATACAGGGCCAATAGAAATTGTGGGCTAAGTGCTGTGTAGTGCGAGCAATGCCCACATGTCCAGACATGGAAATATCATGAACTGTCTTGAGCAATAACCCACAATACTCCTGGGGAACAAAGAGCTGCCTGCCCATCACCCCTCCCTCCGTTATGATGTCCTGTGTGTATAACAGTCCATTTTCCCAATACACTCTATGTTTTCCATCACCTCCTTGTGTCCCAGCAGACTCTGCACAGACTCTCAGCTTCTCTAAGCTAGGGTCTGTCCAGTGTGCTGCTGCTAAGTCTTCCAACTTACCCAGAGCATGGGGCATGCCCCATCAGTTCCCACTTGAGGTCCGTAGCTGTGGCAGTAGGGGACTCAGTATCACAATCTTCCCCCTCCCTTGGGCTATATGTCACCCCTCCCTCCTGAGAGCAACCTTCTGTAGCAGTTGGATTAACTGCCTCTAGGGGAAGTTCCATCCCCCTGTTATTACCCTCTTTTACAAGAGCTACAGGTTGGCTGGCCTGTTTCACAATCTCACCTGTCTGAATTTCTTTGGGGTCCTGAGGATCACAGGAGCCTCTATTCTTTTGGCTCCTGGTCACAGCACAAACCTTTCCCTGTGGAACATCATTCCCCACAATAACATCCATTAGTACCCCTTTACCTTGTTATCCATGGACCAGCACCCCTGATTGTACCCCCACCTCATGGACAGCAATACACATGCAGGTATATGTACTAACCGTAGGGCACAGACACTTGTCATATAAGCATAAGTGTCAGGATAAGAGTTCTACTGTACTTTTGTAATGCATATTATGCTTCACTATATTCTCACAATATATTGTACCACTGGGAGATGTTTTCTAGTATATTGATATTGTATAAACATTAGTTAGGCAACAGTGCAATCTTTAGTCCTTGTGCAAACTGCAACTGCAAGTAACCTTGGAAAGCATCATACCCTTATTGTTTATATTTTATCTTCTGCTAGCTAAGCAACTTTCCCATGCTAGTTAGGTCATCCATGACAAACTTACATCCTTAAGGATGATTACTGTCTGGCCACCTGTTTTTAGCCAATTACTTACTTTTTATGTATCTTCTTTTATAGTTGCCATAGCAATTATCAGGGTATAAGACCCTTTGTATCACATACTGTATTTTCTCTCAGAGAGACTTGACTGCACCTATGGGTAAGGAAACTGGATACTATCCTGGTGATTATTACACTGTTGGTTGTAAGCCTGTATTATTCTTATTTACCAGTAATAAATTACATTTATTACTTGGACACCACTTGTCTGTCATCTCTTCCTTTTGTGCAGTTCCAACAAAAGCCTGAGAAAGGTAATTTATTACCCAGTTACATTTGGTGACCATGTGCAGGTTGGAATGTACAAAAGAGGATTCCATTCAATTAATTTTGAATGTTGAGCCTGCACATCAGTGCAGCGGTAGGGATTCCACTCATGATGTCGGCTACCCGAGTTCAGGAACAGATCCGGGTCATCAGAGAGACAGCCAGGGGAGAAGAATCAAGCATCCCTGGACTGCTCTTCTTCTCCGGAGGGGGGGACTGAGTGTTCAGTGCAGAGGTGACACCCAGTGGAAGCTGGGTGTTCCACTATGCACCGATGCCAAATAGGACCACCAGGGGTGGGGCGGACACTGGCATCATTGCACATCCCCACCCCTGCCTACAGGGGGAAAAAAGACTGTGTCCCCGGCCATCTCCATGAAGGCCTACCCCCAGGCCTTGATTAGCCTCCGCCGCCGGCTCCTTGACTAGTTACTAGCGTCTCGGCGCTGAAAGGGCCATAGCACTGAGACCCCTGTCCTCTGGGGGGAAAGCCAGGAGTGACTGGGGAGTGCAGGCAATAGGCAGAGGTGGAGATGAAGGGGTCCATGACCAGGATGGACACTGATGGCTTGGGGGCACACAAAAAGTAATAAATAAAAAAAAATAATAATTTTGAATGTCGAGTAGTGCAGTGCCTTTCTTGCCTACTTGGACCTACTCATACTTACAGTAGGTGTTATTATGACGGACTCACTCCGTTCTGGTCTCGGGTGTGACACATCCACTCCGGACCCTAATACACTCCCTCTGCGAATGACAACGAGCTACCTTGGCACCACCGTTTGCCCATGGGGTACCACAAAGCCATTTGGTAACGTCACCAAGGATTTTATCCAGTTTTCCAACTGCTTCTTTGTTTCTCTCAAACTACCTCACATCCCATGGCAGATGGACAGATTTCACGCTGGATGCAAAGTCTGCAGAAAACCGCTTGCTGCTAATTTCAGACCAATACTTAGAACCCAAACTTAAATCCAAGAAGTACAACGTTAAAGGTCTCTTAGTTGCGGCTCTACATACTGCTGTTCAGAGTCTCACAGTGAAGTGTGCCTCCCTTGAACTGCAAAATGCATCTCTAAAAAAAGAGATGGGCTTGCAGACATCAGAGTTACAGAAAAGGGAACAGAAACTAGCAGAAGAGACACAGTCACTCTGTGATCACAATAACAGACTGTTGCATTGTACTGCTCAAGACTCTGAGCGTGAAACTTGCATGTTAAGAGATGATTGTGAAAGGCTGAAATGTGATAAGAAACAGTTAACTTATTTGAATGATATTCTGAGTGATACAAATGAAGGTTTAAGAGAGGAGAATGCTGAGTTGAAAGAAGAGAATGAAAGGCTGATGCATGAGCTAGACAATAAGCTTAGGGAAAATGTCAAATTGTGCACCCATACCGAGTATTACAGCATGAGGTAGAGAAGGGTATTGAGCAGGGCACTGCAAAAGTTTGTCATAAGAGATGTAGAGCAAAGATGGCGAGAATGCTTTATCAGTGAGAGGTTCTCACTGACCACGTTAAAACCATGAATGGTTTCTAATATATGTCCATTGACATTGCGTCATCCGGTGATGACGACTCCGACTACGGAGAACTGACTCATCTCATCACATCCAAGTCCACACCCCACAGGGTGGTTGCATTTTCCAGCCATCCACAAGATGGTGGCCATGTTGGCATGCCCCCTACATTGTCACGTCAACACAAACATGGCGGCCCCCATGACACGTGAGGTTGACCACCTCCGAGTGGTGTGCTTCCATTGGATCCCCTCTCCAGGGAAGACAATACAGAAGTGCATGGCATGATACAAGAAGCCTTTACTAATATGGTTACACTGGAGGGTCAAAGGACCATCCAAGAATGGATTGACCGCATGTTTGAAGATACTGTAACCCAGGACTATGTGTTCCGAGCAGTCACTGATGTTGTGGTGGAAGCTGTGCTCCCCAGTGCTATGGGTTGGAATTGAACATGATTCCCTGTATGACCAATCCCCTTCAGGTCACTCATTCTATTCAGCAAATTGCACAAAGCATCAAACAGATGGGTCCAACCAATAACCTCAGTTGTCATTTGGAGAAGGTGCACTCCCTCTGCTAAAAGCTTTCTCTCCAACCCAAGTACCAGGTTCAAGTTTTGTGACAGACCATCAACCCTACCCTCTGGATCAAGCTCCCAGATGCCATCTGCAATTGTGAGATGCTTGCCTACAACTATATCACTCAGGCACTCCTTGCTGCTAATGCCCCCAGTATTGTTGGAGCCCGCTTGGCCTACAAGGTTAAGCAAAGTGCAAAGGAAAGCCAAGCAACATATCATCAATGGTTGTGGCTCACCTGCAAGGCTGGAAAGGTCCTAGTGGGTGAGCTTGCACACAAGGACCAAATCGAGTAAAAGGATTTATACATCCAGAATATGACTCCGGGCCTTCAGGAAAAGGTTGAACTCAGTGTTTACCCGGAGACCGACACCTTTGCCGAGATCCTCACCAAAACAGAGCATGCCTTTCAGGTCTACCTCTGTAATCTTGCTTCCAATAAAAACAAGGCTGCTGCTCTCCAAACCCCAATGGCTCACGTAGCCTCAGTCCAAGTCACTGCAGTGCACCCTCCACCAACCCACTACACTGTGGAAGGCAATAATGAGAAGCAGGAGGCCCCTTCTGATGACAAGCACTTGTACAAGGGTGGGGAGGAACTGGAACTATAAAAACAACAGAAATAGGGACAGGAACAATTGGAAAAATCCAAATGGCCAATCCAAAGGAAAGTGCCATAATGGTCCCAGCTATCAGACCCTTAAGGATGAGAACGAGACCCTCCGTAAAACAACTGGAGGAGGCCCATGCCGGAAAAGAGGCCACATCTATGTGTACTGTCACTGCTCATGCATCGGTCGGCAACAAAAATCAGTTTCTGCCCTCATCTACCGAACAACCAGGCAGCTGAGGAAAGAATCCCTTTGTGGTATTGGGTACTGGCCAGGCCAATGCGACGACCAGGGAGGATCCAACTGAGCAGGCTGCTGTCATGCCTGTGACATTACAGGTACAATATCTGTATCCTGTGCAGGACATCACGGAGGCCCAATGGGATCCTGCAGGCCTCAGATGTCAGGAACATGATAATGATGAAGATTCTGAGAATTACACGGATTGACAATTACAGGCCCTAGTCCAGATTGTGAGTGACTTGCTTGTTGACATGAATAGATGGCCTTGTGTGAAGGCCACGGTCAGGGGCCACCAATTGGACATGCTTCTGGATACTGGAGCAGCCATGTCTGCTCTCCATGATAAGAACCCAGCCATGTCTGACTGGTCTATCAGCTGGAAGAACAGTGCACAGGTTGTAGATGGTACTCAGCTACACACCTACCTATCTGTGTCTTTGCCTGTGGTGGTAGGCCAACTCAGGACTGATTTTGCCTCTGACCTCATGGTATTACGTCATCACCCCAGCATATTGGGAATTGACTTTCTTGCACCGCACAGCTGTGTAGTGGACCTTGCCAGTAGACTACTCCTTTAGATCAAAGGACAATGTCATGCTGTCACCATCCCAGATTCGTACGTGGTGACAGCCATCTCCCATAACAACAAGGAGTATGACGTCATGGCTCTGTTCAAAAGTCATGACCTGTTTTCTGAACTTGCACCTTTGCTGCAAAAATACCTTGATGTGTTTGCTACCAACAAGCATGATTGTGGTAGGATGTACACCACTATTGAGATTCCAGAACCTAACCCTGTGAGGCAGAAGCAGTACCCATTTTCTGCTGAAGCCTTGCCATTACTGAGGGAGACCATCCAATCACTGCTATAACAAGGAATGATTAGGACTTGTGTCTCCACTGTCAATTCACCTATTTGACCAGTGAAAAAGCCAAATGGAGCTTGGATACTTACAACTGATTACAGAAAACTTAATCAAGTTGCCCCAAGCTGTGCCCCAATAGTGGCATTGGCCGCTGATGTGCTCAAGTTACTGACCCCTGACAAAAAGTGGTTCTCAGCTCTTGACATCTCTAATGGGTTTTGGTCACTCCCATTAGCACAGGTAAGTCAATACAAATTTGCCTTCACCTTTGATGGGCGCCAGTACACCTGGACCTGTCTTCCTCAGGGCTTCCATAATAGCCCCTCCCTCTTCCATCGCCATATGATGGATGTTCTGCAGGGGTTCTCCACATCCCAGTGTCTCCTGCAGTATGTGGATGACTTTCTCTTGGCAACCACCACAAAAGAAGAACATTTGGCACTTCTAGATGAATTATTGTGTCTCCTCAAGAGAGCAGGCCTCAAGTGCAACCCCTCTAAAGCACAATTGTGTGAAAAAAAAGTAAATTTCCTTGGTCTATGGATCACAGACCAAGGTAGAAGCCTAGCTGTAAAGAAGATTCAGGGCTTGCAAAATCTTCCACTTCCTACTAGCATGGCAACACTCAGGTGCTTTTTATGAATGGTAAACTATTCCAGGGACTTTATCCCTGACATTGCCTTGAAGGCTGCTCCCTTGTATGAACTTCTGAAAAAGGATGTTCCATGGACATGTGGCCCCACTCACACTTACTCTGTTACACAGCTCAAGCAGGCCTTAGCCACAGCCTCAGCCAAAGCACTGATCAATCCCAGCCCAGACCTGCCCTTCCATTTGGAAACTGCCACCTCTGATATGAACATGTCTGCAGTGCTGGCACAAAAGTACAATGGGTACCATAGATCCATTGCTTATGCATCTCAGATGTTATCCCAGTAGAGAGGAAATACAGTCTCTGTGAAAGGACACTCTTGGCAACCTTTAGGGCTATCAGGCACTTGCTATCTGTACATTATTGTGTATGCTCCTATTGTCTTGCATACCTGCCACACCCCAACTAACCTTTTGCTTTTGGATAAAGTAAAAGATGGTTCTGTCTCTAACACCAGACTAATCCATTGGTCTCTGCTTTTGTAGGACAGAGATATCAAAGTGTTGCCTGCTAAAATCATGACTGTGCCCTTCAACCTCCTGACTTACCTGAGCCAGGACCATTCTTACCGGCTACACCTGAAATTCTGGAAGATACCAGCATGTATCATATCTTTACAGATGGCTCTGCCTCCTATGTGGATGGAGAGCAGGTGGCAGGATTTGGAGTGCTCATACAAGATCAAGAAAGCAATTTCAGGTGCATTTCCAGACACTGTACTGGTATCTCCTCACAGTGTGCCGAACTGGCAGCTGTGGCCTGTGCTTTAGAGGTCATTCCCCATGGTGACAAGGATGCCATTATTTTTGAAGACTCCAATTGGGTCTGCTCATCCCTTACTGAGTTTTTATCATTCTGGGAGAAAAACAACTTTACATCCTCTAATGATACACCTGTCAAATACAGGAATCTGTTTGTGTACATACACACCCTGACACAGCAGTTCATTCATAAATTGTACATCCACAAGGTAAAGGCTCACTGCAAGTCTGACCCTTACCATGAATTCAATGATCAAGCAGACTCGCTTGCCAAAGCAGGCACTCAAGGGGGAGAGACATGGACAATGACTCACCCAATAGCTGTGGCAGCTATAGTAGCTGCTAACACCATGCATAAACCAGTACCAGAACCTCCACTGGATCTTTCTGCTGCACAGAAATCAGACCCAGAACTAAAAGATATGTTTAAATCCCTAGACAAAGGAACTGAACAACCACTGCCTATTGGTAGTCCGTACAAGAGACACTCGGACAATATACACTTGTCCAGTGATCAGAAGCTCATCTGGTATTGAAAACAAGATACAAGTGACAAATTGTGGGTGGCGCCACAATCTCTGTGAATTGAATTTATCCATATGGTTCATGACACTCCCACTGGTGGACACTACGGGACAGAAAATACAGTCCAGAGACTCAAAACTGTCATCTGGTGGCCCGGTATGGCCAAAGATGTAGAGCATTATGTGGACAACTGCATAGTGTGTGCCCAGAATAACCCAATTTTGGTGAAAAGAAATGTCAAATTGTTGCCGCAATGACAAACTGGACCATGGAATGCAATACAAATCAATTTTATTGGCCCTCTTACCAACTCCATCAAGAACAAGTATGCACTTGTTCTCACAGATTTGTTCTCCAAGTGGGTAGAAGCATTTCCCACTAAGAGTAACACGGCAAAGACAACTGCCAAGATCCTGGTGGATCAATTGTTCTCCAAGTGGGGCCTACCCTTTAAGATAGACTCAGACCAGGGAACCAGTTTTACAGCTGAGCTGATGAAGCAGACATTCCAGTTACTTGGAGTAGATCAGAAATTCCACATTCCTTACCATCCTCAATCATCAGGCCAGGTAAAAACAGCCAACAGGAGAATCAAACAGATGTTATGCAAATTCATCAATGACAATCCCAAGGACTGGGATACCCTCTTGCTACTACTCCTGATGGCATTTAGGGGCACCCCTGCAGCCACTACTTAGTGTACACCTTACGAGGTTATGACTGGTAGAGCCATGAGATTATCTGAGCACTTGTTGATTGATCTCCACACCCCCACTGCAGATCAAGTATCTGTAGACAAGTATGTTAAAAAGCTTCATGATGACATCATGAAGACACACCTGTTCACTGCCAATCAAATGGGTAAGGTTCAACAACAAGCTAAAACTCATTTTGATATGCATGTCAAAGAAGTAGACTGGCAAGTTGGAGACCAAGTTATGCTTCTCCAATACAGACAACCAACTCATTCTTTTACCAGCAAATGGGAAGGCCCATACCCCATTGTCAACAAACTCAGCCCTGCTGTGTATCAGGTCTGAGTTCAACAGCAAAAGTAGACCACCGACAAGTGGTTCCATGCTAATCAGCTCAAGCTGTACAAAGGTGACTAGACTTACTTTTCCCAACCCACTTGGGGGGAATAGTACCCCACACTTAAACCTTTTCTATTTTATTTTAGGTATACTGGCATGATGGCTATCTTGCACCTCCTCACCTTGGTGGGACTACAAATACTCTTTTCCCAGACAGTTTCCCAGAATAAGCCTCTGTCGACTGGACATAAACAACGTGTAGAATACCTTCTAAGGAAACTTGAACATTCAGCCCCAATGGGAGTTCACATTAGTGTACCCAACAAAATGATTACTGTTAAGGAAGGCTCAGATGCCTATCTTAATGCCATAGTAGTTGCTCCAGACAGGTCCTCCCTGTCTATTCAATGGGAAACTGACTTAAATGGCTACATTCCCTGTAGCCCACCTATCCAAAGGTACATTACACAGATGGTCTAACACTGACATATCTAAAAATGGTACTCTTTCTATTTGACAGACTTCCCCAGACATACTACTCATTAAAGTCTTACTGCTGTCATAGATCCTGTTTGGTGTGACTGCCTTACCTCTGAGGAGGAACGTGCCTTCTGTCTTCATAACTATGTAGCTACTGAAGCTCTTTTTCTCTCTGTAGTCCCACCCACTGAAGAAGAATTGACTGACTGTCCTCCCCAGGAGGAAGGTCCTCCTAGTGGTTTGATGCCACTTCCCTTCCAGGTGCCCTGATTAATAATGTACAATTTATGCATATACCGGTTATTTTCAATCTTACACATTGGAATATGGCTGAGATTGATCTCTGTCACATGACCAATACTTCTAAATGTTATAGTATGATGCTTACAGAAATTGTAGCTGCTTATCAGACACATACTGATGATCCAGTCAGTGGCCCCCACTCCACTGATCATGTAGGGGTCTTTAGACCAGCACCTAATGATAAAGCTAAACCACGCACTAGGTGTGATACTGCAGATGTAACTGGTGCAGCAGGCGCCATTTCTGGCCTTTTTGGCTTAGGCATATCTATTTGGAATAGAGCAGACATAGCCGCTGTCAAAGCACAAACTCTTAAATTTCAGCAAGCAGTTAAAAATGATGTATTTCCCCCACTATTACATGGTGTAGATGGTTTAAGCAAAGAGGAACATTTTACAGTGTACAATATGCAGGAATTTTCTAAAGGGTTCAATGATACCAAGTCTAAGATTAATGAACTTATTTTTCAGAACAATAAGGAGGCAGACAAGCAATATATTGCCCGTGAACTTTTATGCTCTGCTTATGGCTCTTATGTAGTCTCCACTGTTAACAATCTCTTCAGGGACTTGGAAAAAGGACGCATTCCAGATCTTATCCATGATAAACAAATTGGTAAATGGTAATGGCCTCACTGTAAATCTTTTGGTTGTATTAATATGTGTTTATCAAATTATATTAATATTTCTATGTCTACAGCTAGAAATCTTGGCTATGTCTCCAGATATCCAAATCAAGCACCTTGCTATTTTATTAAGACTTGTTCAATACATGACAACATGTTTGTCACCTTTATGGTGTCATTGCCCTGCTTTGACTCTGTTACGTCTGTTTTTGATAAACTTTCTGAAATTCATTCCATTGGACATCTTGATACTGACATCTATCATGAAAAAACTGACCTTCCATCTTTATTGGTCTACCATGCTGTGCTCCAAGGTTGGGTGGTACCCCACACAAACTGTTGTGCCAAGAAAGGATATTACTACCTGTGCCTGCTGTGAAGTCTTCAACATTGTGAAACCAGTGTGTGGCTACTCTTCAAAACACCTTGACTGGGCCTTTACCTTGGGTGATGAATTGCCGTTGAATCTTACTGATGTTAACAAGGATGACAAATCCAAATCTCCATGAGCTGCATCTTCTGCGCCTGATGCTGGAACAGCTACATCCTGAAGCTATCTGGAAAAGGTACATCACTTCATGGCTCACCAAGCAGTCCTTTGCCTTCCTGATACATCTACAGTGATGGAGGGTCCCATCTGTCAGAGTCACGTGTAACTCCGATGGCCAGTACTGTGTTGTTACCAATCATAAGTCATTCACTTATGGTCGTAAATCTTGTTTTATTGAAGCACCTAACATTTGTTTTACTCCACAACAGAAAACTGTTATTGGTCACACTGTGATGACTCCTGTTCCTCTCCCTGAACCAGATGTTATTGATACTGATCCGCAATACTTGCTTGCCTTGTCTCAGTATTTGCCCGTGTTTAACATGCACATTGACCCTTTGACACATTCCTTGAGATCTCTTTTAGCTAGGAAGGATTCACATTTGATATATATTAGCAATAATATTTCTAAAGCTGGCGATGTTAATACCCTTACTAATGATGGTGATTTAAGTACTGCTTTATTCAGCACTTGGTTGAAATTAATTTTAAAGCTTTTGTTATTATTCAAGCATTTTTGATTATTTTTCTAATCTTTACTCTCTGCTGTCTGCAACATACTCTAAGACAACACTGAGAACAACTCAAATTCCTTTACAAGGCTCATGCATCTGGCTTGTAAATGACTTTTTAACTCCATCCTACTACTTTCCTGGGATTGTTGCCCCTTCTGAGGCAACAGGGGGAATGTTATCCATAGAACAGCACCCCTGATTGTACCCGCACCTTGCAGACAGCAATACACATGCAGGTATATGTACTAACCTTAGGGCACAGACACTTGTCATATAAGCATAAGTGTCAGGATAAGAGTTTTACTGTACTTTTGTAATGCATATTATGCTTCACTATATTCTCACAATACATTGCACCACCGGGAGATGTTTTCTAGTATATTTTTATTGTATAATCATTAGGCAACAGTGCCATCTTTAGTCCTTGTGCAAACTGTAACTGCAAGTGACCTTGGAAAGCATCATAGGCCTTATTGTTCATATTTTATCTTCTGCTAGCTAAGCAACTTTCCCACACTAGTTAGGATGGTTACTCTCTGGCCACCTGTTTTTAGCTAATTACTTACTTTTTATGTATCTTCTTTTATAGTTGCCATAGCAATTATCAGGATATAAGACCCTTTGCATCACGTATTTTCTCTCAGAGAGACTTGACTGCACCTATAGGTAAGAAAACTGGATACTCTCCTGGTGATTATTGCACTGTTGGTTGTAATCCTGTATTATTCTTATTTACCAGTAATGAAATACATTTATTACTTGGGCACCACTTGCCTGTCATCTCTTTCTTTTTTGCAGTTCCAACAAGAACCTGAGAAAGGTAATGTATTACCCAGTTACAACCTGCATCTCCCGAATCCAGGCTAACACTGGCTAATGGATAATTTTTTCTTTCCCCTGTGTAATCCCTCACAGAGACACACTGATTTGGCAGTATTTGTTCAGCCCCCACCAAATTCCCTTTCACCATGGTAAGAGATGCTCCCGTATCCATTAGTCCCCTAGTTTGTACCCCATTCACCATAACTGGATGAATGTGCCCCCTCATATTGTCAGGGAGAGCCTCAGCTATACAGTAGGCTATTGTCTCCAATTGCACAGGCCCTTTTACCTTCTGGGCTTTCTTAGGACACTGCCTAGACAGATGGTCTATCTGGTGACAATACCAGCATTCATCATGTTTCTTGTCCCCAACCTCCCTTTTGGGCACCTGGGGATTCCCTTCTTTTTGCAGGGGCCCCATGGTTTTTGGTTGTCCAAAATGCCCACTTTTCCCTTTCCCTTTCACCCCTGAATTCCCCTTGGAAGCAGCCCTGCTTCGAGCATAGTGATCCGCCAGCTCTGCAGCCTCTTTGGCAGTCTTAGGATCTTTGTCCTCTAGCCAAAGCTTCAAGTCAGGTGAGCAAATCCAATAAAACTGTTCAAGCAATACCACCCCTTCAATAGCTTCAACAGAATCTGCTTTCACCCCCTCCCATCAATGTTTTAAATATTGATGCTGTTTTGTGGCTACCTCCTCAATGCTTATTTCCGATCCCTTTTGGAGTTTCTGGAACTTTGCTCTATATGCATCAGGATTCAGATCATACTTTTTTCAATAAAGCAGTTTTTAACTTGTCAAAATCTTTACTTTCAACATTGTTCATCTGCCCCAATGCTTCTCTCCCCTTGCCAATAAGTAGTGGAGACAGGTGAAAGCTCCAGGTCTCTTTTGGCAGATTGGCCTGGATACAGACCTTTTCAAATGAATTTAAAAATATGTCCATATCCTCCACCTCTTTAAACTCAGCAAGTAATTTTGAATTTAGCTTGTACCCCAGTCCTGGAGGTTCTAACCCAACTCTACCACTTACCTACTCAGGGGTTGGTGTCAGTTGGAGCATCATCTTTTTCAGCTCATGTTCCCTCTGGCACTGTTGTTCATCAGCCTTTGCCTCCACTTGGTGCTGCCTTTCTTCTGCCTCCACCTGGCGCTGCTGTTCTTGCACCTCTCTCTGTTGCTGTCATTCCTCCGCCTCTCTGTTGCAGTCAGTCCTCCATTAACATCTCAAACCTTCTTTGTTCATTTTCAATCTGTTTCTCCTGCATCTGCAGCCTCTTCAGCTCAAGCTCTTGGTCTGTAGATGGCTCCTTCTCCTCTGGGCTCTGGACCTCCGAAGTCACCACCTCTGGCACTAAGTGAGGTGGCACTTCCTCCATCTCAGCTGCCAGAAGGGTCTCCAAGAGTTGCCTTTTATTTTTGTTTTCACTAGCGATGCCCTTCTCCCCACATATCTTCCTCAGTTGTTCCAAGTTCATATTGCTGTACTGAACAGACATTTTTCTACCTACACTACTCTGCTCAAAAAAAACAAATTCAAACAGGATAGAGTCTATTGTCTGCAAACAAATTTCTTTTTTTCCCCTTTCCAAATTTTGCCTTTGCTTGTGTGATGGTTTTGCAAGAGCATTCAAAATCCCAGTAGCTGGCATCAAATCTGTCACGTGCCCCTGGCTCCCTAACCTCAGGCAGCCCGGCAGGACCTCCTGTTTGCAGAGAGGATCTCCCTATTCAGGAACTCGTGAGCAGGAGTAAGGATTCAGGAAGACTTCCCAACCTTTCTTTTCCCAGTGGGAGGGTGGATTCTGTAGTTTTGAGTTCCCTTGACTCTGCACTACTTTCAGTATCTGAATCCCACCACAGCCACTGCCTACATCTTGCATAGGTAGTTTTATATGATAGCCGAGCAGTTCTATCTTGTTAGGCACCCAGTCTTTGCAAAACCCTTCTGTTTAAAATGTTAAATCACACAACCAGATCCCAGGAAGAGTTGATAACAAAATCATAAAAGTTTATTTAACATAAAAGTAATACAGAAAAATCTACAATTTGAAAGAACTTTGAAATGCAGACAATGACAAAAGTAAAACTGGATGGTTACAGAAACACTAGATACTGTATTCTAAATTATACCTTGTTTTGATGTTAAAGTTCAGACAAGATTTCAAATGTCCTGGTACAAGTGACAGTTCATTAAGCAATAGAATGTGTAGCAAGTCCTTGATCCAAGTCTCTGGATGTCCTTTTAAAAACTCTACAAGTTCTGCCTTTGTTGAAAAGTCTTGGTTTCCAAAATTCTGACTTAAAATAAGAATTTTCTGTTCAGTATGTGGCAAGTCAAATTTTCCACACACTCAAGACTGGTTTTTAAAGATTTCCCAGGCCTACACATATACTTCTGGCTACAAGTATATGTCAGCTGGAAACAGGCGATATGCCTTCCAACTTAAAAACTATTCAACTTCTCTGCATTTGAAGTGTGTCAGATATTTTACTGGAGGATCACTTTAGGACACACCCACCTTATCTTTTTTCTGGGGTGGAGTTAATGATTCCAGGACAATACAGATATTAGGGTGCAACAGTTCACCCAGTAGGTGCCACTGTGGTTCCATGTCAATCCCAGTGACATCTGGTCCATGCATTTGGCTTAACCTCTGATCCCTCGGTCATTACATTACCCCTTCCCTATCATGGAAAGCCACAGTAGGATGTTTTATGCTTTCCTGGGGTAATATACATGTTTCCCCTTATCTTGAAATATAACAGGTCCACACTAGCCTTTACAGAATAACAGTTAGTTTGTAGTTACCTGTTAAAGGGACAGTGTCTTAATTCCAAAGTACATTACAGAATATACAATATGAACCCACATAAATGGATTTAGGCCTATCATGCCACAAGGGGTAAGAAGCATGAAATGACACTAAGCACGTTGGAATAAAGTAATACTGCTGTGGATTGTCCCTCCTGTGCTGTGGACCTTTTAAACCTTTCACTGCACCTTCACCTATGTATTGCACTGCTTGCACAAATCGAGTGAAAACACAGCATACCAGCAGTGATGTCGCCATGACTACTGTGAACACCTTACTGATGGGAGCATAAAAGGATTGTTACACCTGGGTCATGGAGCTCTGAGGATGTGCAAGGTGCAAAATGTAAATTCGTTCAAGGACACCAGCTGGCATCTGGATGGACTGCCATTATTTATATATTGTACTCTGCAATGCTGCTCTTCACATTTTTTGCATTTCAAGAAAGATCTGATAGATGTGTTCTTCCATTTTTTAGTGCTCTGTTCTTAAAAGGGGGGGAGTGCTGATTCTTTCTATTCTCTAGTGTACTGCTTTCTGAATTCAAGCATCACCAAGCCAGGGACCCTGTACATTCCCCTGTGTGGAGGCACCGCAGAATTATCATTCAATTTGAATCACAAACCTCAACACCAGGCCCCTCAACCTTAAGCAATCCCACAAGGTAGGGTTACTGACTAGGGCAGCTATGCTGTTACAGGCATCCTGGAAGAGGGTCACATACTCACTATACTGCAGATTTCACAAACCTCTCGCTTTCTCTCGCTCTCTCTGAACTTTAACTGTAATTAAAGAAATTGTTCTGCATCACATCTTTAAGGATACTCATGGCTGTGGCTACCTGCAAATGCATAAGTTGGTCAGAAAACAATCTAATCTTGATAACTAATTATAGATAATTAAATAACGTCTGATTATTTGAGGAATGCACAATGGTGACCATTACAACATACTGCTTACCGTAGCTTTCTGAGCAAGAACCATGCAGCACTGCCATAGCTTGCCATCCCATTCCCACAATGGTGGCTTCACTTTACTCATCATGATGTCATCACTGTATAGAGGGTAGCCTTCTGAGATGAATACTCAGTTATGAAATACCCTGTCCCCATACTGTATGAAGAATTATGCTTTTGTAGGATAAATTCATCTGAAGTCTTAGGATTTAACACCTCATCTCTTTGGAAAGTACCCTGGGATTTTTTCTTTCACATAGTAGTTTATTTGGCACCTACCATCTGCCTAGTCTTTGGACCTGGAGCTATGTTGTGTAGGGGCTCTCCTAGCTATGTTCCCCACTAACCCCACTGATCTGTCCATTGGGGATCCATGGTGCAGTACCTGAAGGTGCTACCATTCAACCTAACTGTAGGATTTTAACCCAAGATTTTCTCCATTCACCTCCCTGTGGCACCTGGTAATAGCCAGCTGTTGGCCCCATGCACACACAGGCAATGTCCGGGGAGGGGGCTTCCTGGTCCTTCACAGGAGTCACCATGGCACCAGAACTGGGCACCATTCCTCCCAATCTGGAAGCATTGCCACACTGCAGTGCCTTCCTAGCCTCCTGGGGTCCACATGGAGAGTGACCAGCAGGGTGCTGCAGGGCTCAGTACTGGAACTGGTTCTCTTCAACGTCTTCATAAGTGACATTGCAGAAGAACTGAAAGGGAAGGTATGCCTTTTTGCAGATGACACCAACATTTGTAATAGGGTGGACAATCAGGAGGAGGTGGAAAGAATGTGTAGGGATTTTGGGCAACTCAGTGAGTGGTCAGGAGCATGGCAATTGAGGTTTAATGCCAGAAAGTCTAGGGTATAGGAACCCAGGAGCTGAGTATAGGATGGAGGGAGAAGTTGCTGACAGTCACTAAGCAGGAAAGGGACTTTGGAGTTATCAGAGCTGATGACCTCAAAGTGACAGGGCAGTGTGACAAAGCAGTAGGTAAGGCCAGTGGGATGTTGGGATGCATAGGAAGTGGTATCTCCAGCAAGAGGAGGGAGGTGGTATTGCCATTGTATCACTCACTCATGAGACCCTACAAGGAGTATTGTGTGCAGTTCCGGAGGCCGCATCGGGGAAAGGACATAGACAGGGTAGCGGCAGTTTAGAGGAGGGCAACTAAAATGGTGCAGAGGTTGCAACAGAAGATCTAGGAGAAGAGATTGAGGAATCTGTGATAGGGAAAATGATGGAATCACTTCTGAAGGAAAGAACTGTCGAGTACCTAGAGGCCAGAGGGGCACAGGACCCAAGGCAGCATGGATTCACAGCGGGAAGGTCATGTCAGATGAATCTAATAGATTTCTTTGACTGGGTGACCAAAGTAGTAGATCAGGGAGGGGCTGTGGACATGGCCTGCCTAGACTTTAGCAAGGCATTTGACTCAGTCCCACACAAAAGATTAATATACAAGTTAGCCAGCCTGGGGTGGGTCCCAAGATGATAGCCTGGGTAAAGAATTGGCTGGAGAATAGGACACAGAGGGTAATAGTAAATGGAGTCCACTCTGAAGAAAGGAGGGTTACTAGTGGGGTGCCACAGGGTTCAGTATTAGGACCAGTCCTCTTCAATGTCTTTATAAGTGACATTGCAGAGGGACTGGAAGGAAAAGTATGTCTCCTTGCAGATGACACAAAGATCTGCAACAGAGTTGATGGACAAGGTGGGGTGGAAAGGATGAGAAGGGACTTGGCAAGGTTAGAGGAATGGTCAAATGTATGGCAGCTTAGATTTAATACTAAGAAGTGCAAGGTAATGCACCTGGGAAACAAAAACCCAGGGGAAGAGTACACAATGGGGGGTGAGATACTAACAACAACAAAAATGGAAAGGGACCTGGGGGTAGTCATATGATATGACTTAAAGGTGGGCAAGCAACGTGAGAGGGCAGTAAGGAGGGCTGGGGGGATACTGGGATGCATAGGGAGAGGCATCACCAGTAGAAAACAGGAAGTTGTTATCCCTCTGTACAGACAGCTGGTGAGACCCCATCTGGAGTATTGTGTGCAGTTCTGGAGACCCAATCTCCACAAGGACATAGACAAGATGGAAGCTGTCCAGAGGAGGGCAACTAAAATGGTGCAGGGTCTGCACCAGAAGACATATGAAGACAGACTAAAGGAGCTTAATATGTATAGCCTCGAGGAAAGGAGGGAGAGGGGGGACATGATAGAAACTTTCAAGTACCTCAAGGGTATAAACAAAGTCCAAGAGGGTAGCATCTTTCAAAAAAAGAGGTGTGCAAGAACAAGGGGGCACAATTTGAAGATGGGGGCAGCTCAGAGGTAATGTAAGGAAGTATTTTTTCACAGAGAGGGTTGTGGATGCATGGAACGGCCTTCCGGAGGAGGTTGTGGAGACAAAAACAGTGGTTGAATTCAAGCATGCATGGGACAGCCATAAGGCAATTCTAGGGGGTGGGGGTAGAAAGAAGTAGGCTGCTGGTTAACTAGGATCTGCAGCTTATCCATTACGTAGGGAAATGGGCAGACTGGGTGCGCCAAGCGGTCCTTATCTGCCATCAAATTCTATGTTTCTATGTTTCTAATCTCAACATGTACACCCTGGAGGAGAGGTGAGTAAGAGGGGACATGATAGAGACCTACATATATCTCACAGAAGTAAACAAGGCACAGGAGGGGCATCTCTTTCAAATGAAGAACAGCACCAGGACCAGAGGGCACACGATGAAGCTGGAGAGAGAGAAGTTTAAGAGGGATAGGAGGAAGTATTATTTCACTGAAAGAGTGGTAAATGCCTTGCATAGATTGCCAGTGGAAGTGGTGGAGGTGAAAACAGTAGGGGGCTTCAAGCATGCATGGGATAATCATACCTCTCAACTGTCCCTGATTTTCAGGGATGTCCCTGATTTGGCCTCAAAATTTTCCTCTGTCCCTTGTAAAATTTGTTTGTTTGTAACAGAACAGTGGGGATTAAAAGCACAAAATTATGTCAAACATCAAAGTTGCAGACTTGTTCTTCTTCAGAAAATGCATCTTAACACAAATTCCTTCATTCTATCAGCTTTCTGAGTGCATAGTACTAGTTGTTAAGATGTGTCCCTGATTTTGGGGTTTTTGTCCCTGATTTTTTTAAGCCTTGTCCCTGATTCATGAGGCAAGAGGTTGAGAGGTATTTGAGTAGACTGAGTGGGCCAAGCAGTTCTATTCTGATGACAAATTCTATGTTTTTATGTTTCTATGGCTGGCTGCTGAGTTCACTTCAGAACCCAGGTTGCCAGCACAGCAGCACAATATGTGCCGCTAGGCCAATGGGCCATCAGGCAGCTCCCCAAGGGATCTTTTAATGTGCACAAGTAACCCTAGGTGTGGTGCAGCCTGGTATCCCTTGCAGTGGTTTAGAAGATTCAAGCCTTGAGAAAGATGGCCCAGGGTGAGTGTTAACGGGACTCTGTACAAGTAACATGGTACTTCCACCTAGAAAGAGCTGTCTGACAGTGTTAGGGCCAGAAGCTTCCTACCAAAAAACTAAAATAGGGTACTGCCTACCTCCCGCAGCACCAGGGGACTACTACAGTAAATAACAACCCCACACTTACCAGTCACACTATATATCATATAATTTTAAAAAACAGTGGGTCCCATATTCAAAGAGTTAGTGCAGCACTAGTCGAGTTAGAACTAACCTGGATTAGCACTAGTGCTTCAGACAGGGCCATATTCAGAGGCCTCCCGGAGCACCACCCAAACCTAGCAGTGCGAGAACACAAACCATACCGTTGCACCTATGCAAATGAGGGATTCTCTCATGCATAATGGCACAGCAGTATGTTGAAAAGGTTTCAGCAGCACTAAACAGCCCCCACAGTGGCCGAAAAACTGGTCTTAATGCAGTGCTAATGCTGCATAAGTACGAGTACAGTACTCATGATTGTGCTCTGTGACAGTCAGGCTGCAGCTGACCAAGGAGGTGAGTGGAGGGCTGTGCCAACCACTGACCTGATATGGATTTTTGGGTGAGTGATGACCAGGGTGAGTGTGGTGCAGGGTGTCATGAGCATGTGGGTGGGTGGGGGAACGGTGGTGCTTGGGGTGGGAGGGTGCTAGCCCATAAGAGATCTTAGATATACATGGGACCCATGGCGATCAGGGGCAGAGGGTGAACTAGACTACCAGATAGTTGCAAAATAAATATATGACAGGGACAATTGGGGGGTCCATTAGACTACCAAAGACTCCTCTATGTACTGACCAGCATCGGTGGTGGGGGAAGGGTCTGCTGCTTGCATGCAGATTAGCCCATAATGGGCATGCAAATAGCCCCTTAGCATCTTGCATGCCCAGTTGGATCATCTGTATGCCTGGGCTGAATACAGTCCACAGGAGCAATGGCACTATCCCATTTTAAGTATGCTGCCTCCTGTGGGCCATATGGAGCCTTGGACTGTGTTGGTGTAGCTGATATCCACTTATGTTGCACTGACATGACCTGATATTCAGTCAGCATGCTCAATTAGTGTGCACTTACTGGCTGAATATAGCTCAGAGCAGGATATGCGCTATTTTTGGCGCATCACTACAGGCTGCACAATGCTATCAGCTGGCTCTGCATATGGGGGCCCATAACTGTTAAACATGCAATAAATGTAGAAGAAACAATATCTGCAACCTAAACAATAACTCAGGTTTTATTTAGGGGACAGGGAGAAAGAATAAGGAGTTTTAGGAGAAAATTAAAATAAAATTCAATTACATTATGCTCAGGATGTCTGCAACATAAATTTGCATGGATCCTGCCACTTGACACTGAGTCTCAGCCATACCCTCAGTCCAACAATATTCTCCACCCCAGTGCAACAGTAAATTGTCCCTCTTGCAGCTCCCAACAGTCTATGTGTACATGCCTGTGAGTGTGCACGCTGCATGCCTGTGAGTGGGCACGCTGCATGCCTGTGAGTGGGCACGCTGCATGCCTGTGAGTGTGCACGCTGCATGCCTGTGAGTGTGCACGCTGCATGCCTGTGATGCTGACAAGTTGCATCGCTAGCAGGAGGGAATAACTTTGAATTAACACAGTCTCAAATATGAAGCAAAGTACCAACATTTTTAGTGATATTCCCCTCTGGAGGGTTTAAATTAAAGGTTCCCAAAAGTCTTTAAACTTTCAACACCCTCCACTTCCCTGGTCCCCTACCCCCCTCTGAGCTCTAGTAAGGGGAATTATCTACCCTGCATGCCCTTCACCTCAGTACTTACCATCCTCAAAATGGGACAAATTGCGCTTGTATTATTTCCACAAAATGTGCCTATTGTTTGCTTGTTCTTACCCTTGATGCATATGCTTATCTGTTCATCCTGTACCTGTTTATTTATAACACCCTGCTCACTGCTTGTATTTCACATTGTAGTAATTCCCTCACACTGTTTTGTAAACCATGCTCTTTTAATCTCTCGGGTCCTACCTGAAAATAGGCATTCCTTGTCTAGTGTGCTTACCCGGTAAACAAAAGCTAATAAATAAATAAATAAATGATGTACCTCCTGTCGTGCCTTATTGCTTAATTGTACACATTGCTGCAGGGTAGAGCACTGGTCAGTACTCACACCTCCTGAGCTTGCAACCTATTTGGCATGAGGTGTGTCCTCCTATTCAGATTTCTCAATTTTCTTCCTCTCTGGAAATACACCATCTGGAACATTTACTGGGGAGTGGGTTACCCTTTCATCTTTTATCAGGATCCCACACTCCCCGTTGGTCTCTAACAGTTCACTTACTCTAGTCTAGTTCACATTGCAGGAAGACTTGCCTTCAATCCCCCGACAGAAAGCACAACACTCTTACAGAGCAGAGTAGTAAGGTAGGAGGGGCAGACTAGATGGATTGGTTGGCATTTATCTGCCTTCAGCTTCTATGTACCTGTGTATCCTGGCTTCTGCCACAAGCCCCATACTGAGACTAATCACAATTGTAGAGGTTTAGGACAATAAACATGACTGTCCCAGACTCACAGCCATCATGAAAATCCTTCTCTCTGAGCATATCTTACTCAGACAAATTAGCAAGCCAACCCCACTCAGAGTCACGAGAACAAGATGCAATCCCCCCCCATAAAAAGCTTTGTTCTGCTAAAATTTTGCTTCACAGAACTCCTCTTCACCTACCCCTTAGGGCTGACTCATACTAGCCCACTACAGGGGATTTCCTACAACACGCAACAGCATGCACTGGCTGATATCAGCAAGATGGGAGGGCTTCCTGTATTCCCTACCTTCTGATTTACCAGAAACTACAGGGAACTCCTTTCCCCATAAGTCTTTTGGGCATACTTCCTGTGTCCTCTCTACATACTGTATGTACATCTTCATAGTTGAGGTTAAATCCAGATAAGACTGAGATACTGGTGCTGGAACCGGGTCGTCAGGGGATGAGGGTGCAGTTTGGTTGAGTCTCAGGGCTTAGGCTCAGGGACTCCCAGATGCTTACCTCTGATCAGGTGAGGAACCTTTGGTGTTGTCTCGGACAGCAGCCTGACCCTGAAATCATAGGCATAGGCCATGGTTAAGACCTCATTTTACCGTCTGAGAAACATCGCCAGGGATAAACACCTGATACCCCTGGCTGATCTGCTGGCACTAGTCCATGCCTTTGTGATGTTGCATCTGGATTACTGTAATGCCCTCTACCTGGGGCTAGCCAGGGTAGATCTGCACCACCTGCAGCTAGTGCAGAATGCAGCACCTGGGTTGCTGACCACTCTACCTAGATCATGTCATATTACACCTGTGCTGCGCTCTCTGCAGTGGCTGCTGGTTAGGTGGCGGATCTCCTTTAAGGTTGGTTTGCTGACCTGTAAGGCCCTACACAGTCAGAGGCCTGGTTACCTACAAGATCTTCTATGTCCCTACCGGTCTGCCTGCCCCTTGTGCTCCTCAGATAACGGTCTTTTGCGAGTTCCCAGGATTTATTTAAAGGCATCTGGGGCTTGTGCCTTTGCGTATGCTGCCTCAATCCTGTGGAACTCCCTCTCTCATCATATTTGACAGAGTTAAACTGTGGGCCTCTTCAAACAGGAGCTCAAGACCTTTTTACTTAACCAAGCTTTTATGATCAGTTGATATATTTTAGTGTGGATTAATATTTATATGTATGTGCATGTTTGTTTTTGGTTTGTATTATATTTGTTTTTAAAGTGTGAAACTGTGTAAAGCGCATTGAGTCATAATAGAGAAATGCACTTAATCAAATAAAATGTGATTGATTGATACATCACATAATGCCTTTCTTGCCTCTGGTTTATCCATTGAAGTTGGCCTTGCTGTGTGACCTTTGGCCCCTTCCCATAGTTCAGTTGGGCCTGGAGGTCCAAGATGGCTGCACCTATGTCTTAGGGCATGCTTTTTTATTTTAAAACATTTCATTCCTCAGTACGGCTTTGAGCTAGTGTCTCCATCAGTTCCTGGTCCCCACTGCCTACCATGAGAAGGAGTGACTGTAAGCACTCTCTGTGCTCCATTTGTTTCAGGCTGGTGGCTCCTTTGATCTACACAGCTCCATCCATGTGACCATGAATAGCTCCCCTGCAGCTTCTGGCAGGGATCCAAAAGAAAACAGAGTCCTCTGGTTGGACTCTCTAGCCTCCTGCTGTAGTCACAGGGCCAGGAAGTGTAAAGGGAAAGAGGCAACTGTGGGGGAGGGCTGTGAAGCTCCAGTCCAGGAGCCAGAAGGTAAGCCCCCAGGTAGGAGGGGGGGTTACACTATCCCCTCACAAAAATCCTTGGTGTCCTCATCCAGGCCTAAAAGAAAAATGCAACAGCAAAAACAGGTAACAACTGTACTATTTAATACACCTGATTCCTGTCTAACATTTCAGGTAACTATAAAATATAAACATTCAAGATGTAGCTGTTACATTATCTATTATCCCTCTAACAGCATAGTTGCAATTCCCAATTATAACCCTGGGCAGTATAATAGGTGACAAATTTCTGAACCTGCTTTAGCTGGTGTACTTCTATGCACTATAAAACAGGACTATTGGTGGAGGCACCATAGACATCATTACTCAAATTAATGATAGACTTAATGGCTCTTCCAGAGCATCGAGGTTCAACAGTCGCTTCCTCAAGGGCATGTACCAGATTACTCTTAGGCTCAATATCCACCACTGGAGCTTCTGCAAGAAAGTCTGGTTCCTCAGCTTCCACTGGGGCACAAACCTCAATGGACACTCCTCCACTTCCCTCTCTGTAGGCATCCTCGACCATATGCTTCTGGTCAGGTGCAGCTTGAGGTTCTGTACAGGAGACTATCTTGACCACTGGAATGTTGGGGATAAGATCCATTTGAGTTCTACAGTCAGCCTCTTCAGATCTGGAAAAGACTTGAGCCATTTGCAGTGGACCAAGGGTCAATTCTGCCTCTCAGGTGGCTTGATGTCAGTCATAATGAAGACTCAGGGGTCTCATTGGCCCTCATTCTGTAACATGGGTTCTTTTACTTAAACAGCATCTAAGGTTGTGTGTGCTTTGTTATTTCTAGTTGCAACCTCCCATGCTTGATGAATAGCTTCCTTAAGTGGCTCCCTCAATTGCAACTGTCGCAGCTCCCTCTCCAGGTAGAATACAGACTGCATAGTGTACAAGGGAGCCCACCAGGATCCAACACAATTCTGCAGAATTCTGCAACAGAGTTACTACAGGAAACAAGGCAATTTTTTTTTTTTTTACTTACCCGGCCCTCAGCCCTTAGGAGGGGGCCTCATACCCCCTGACTCCTTCCACCAGGTCCTGATTACAAGGATCCCTGGCTTCATTGTGCTCATTTTTACTGGGGTGTTTACATTTTTCCCCCATTTTCTCCCCATCTCCTGAGGGCGCCAGAGCAAAGGACATACATCCAGATGTACAGCGTGCAGACACACACCATCATCAGGCACCCAACAGCATCTTCCCTCCCTGAATCCATAGAGTTTTGAGCCCCACCGCTTGTGCTTCCACTGGTGAAAGAGCTACAGGTGCATACGCTACCCCATAACCCACCCCACCTGGAGGAGGAGAGCATCCATTGGGATGCTCTATCCTCCTCCCTCCATCTGACCCCCGATGATCCAGGTATGTTCCCAAACCTGGGTCACCAGTGTAGCGTGAGCTGCGGCATCCAGCGCCTCAACCCTCAGCGCCACCAGGCCGGCTGGAAACAAGGCAGTTTCAATGGCAGGTTACCCCTTTTGCCATGCAGGAATCTGTTATACTGCATTGCATCCTTGCAGGCTCCATTTTCCTTGACATTTATCTTCATGTTGAGCATCTGCTTGACTATGCCAAAAGTCTTTGTCATTTGGTCACATTGCACATCTTACAATAGTTGCGCTATCCCTAGCACTGTCTTGAGGACATAACTTTCTGTTTGCAGGGCCTTGGTATTCAGGCCTCCTTTCACAATATTAACCTTCTTCATCAGTCTCTGGTTCTTAATCCAGAACCTTTGTTCCATCCTATGGACTAAGTCCTGGTTACTGTTTCTTTTTGAACTTTAAAAAGATTTTTATTAAAGGTTCATATCACAGCTCCTTAAATCATTTCATTACAAACATAATGCTTCAATCTCCAAGATTGTATAGGCACAAGTATCATCTTACAATAGTTGTTACAGTTTTTCACAAGCTAGATATGCTATTTCTGAGTGGGGGGGAACAAGCGGGAAAAAGAGGTTCCCTCTTTCTGACTGCTTCCCATCAACCTCTGCAAGCTCATCCTAGCTTTCTGTCCCTCTAAAGGGGGTTATGACATTTAATAAAGCAGAGGAGCCCCTCAGGTACCCCCTTATTATTAACTCTAAGGCATATCTTCCATAGTAACACCAGAGGTATTTACACCAGTTCTCTTGGAGCTTTTTTCAATGACAAATCTTATATCAACAATTCAATTTCTCTTAGAACCTTATATAATTTTTATAACAACAATGACAGAAAATAATGTTTCTTCTTGCCCTCTCCTTTCCTTCCCCCTCCTCTCCTCCTTCCCTAAGAGGAGAGGTGAACAAGAAGAGGGAAAGTACATAAATGAGTAACTAATTAAGTGAGTGAGTCCCCATTAAATTAACTAGCCCATCCCCCTTCCTCTTCCGGTTAGATAGTTGGAGTCTCCCTTGAGCTGGTTCAAGTCTACTTTTTTCCGTTTTTTTTTTTTTTCCTTTTTCCTCCCCTGTCTGCACCCTTCCCATCATCCTTCATAAATAGGTTTCAACCAGCAATTCCCAAGATTTCTCCTGTTCAACCTCGGCTCTGGGTCTTTAACATTTCGGGCAGGTTCAATTAACTATCCGAAGTTGTTCCCATACTGAAGTCCCTTCTTTCAATTCCTTATATTTAAAGTAAGGCAACCATCTAGTGTTGAATTTATCCATAGTTAATCTTAGCTGAGCTGTAACTGCTTCCGTTCCCTGAATTAGTTCTATATTCTTAAATCAGGCCTTCAGGGGAAGGGAAGAGCTTGACAACCAATTTTGCATTACCACCTTAAGGGCTGCTGCTATTAAAATATAAAAAAGATATCTTCCTGCTGAATTTTTAACTTCCTGTGGAGGGAGACCCAGAACCAGGTTTTCAAATTTTAATGGCATGGAGAGAGAGAGAATCAAGGCAAGCTCGCTAGAAACATTGTTCCAAAAGGCAGTAATTTTTGGACAATCCCAAAAATTATGGTAGTGAGACCCCGGAGAGTCACAACCTCTCCAGCACCTGTTAGATAGGTGCTGTTTGTAGTGTGCAGAGATTGTTGGAGTTCTAAAGGGCTGGCAGTATAGCCTAGAGGTTAGAGGAATGAGGTGTGAATGAGCTTGATACATCCAGCAGACCAGACCTGAGTTTGATTCTCACAACCTCCACTTGCATACTGCGTGACTCTGAGCAAGTCACTTAACCGCCCAGTGCTCCCAGGTCACCCCTGAAAACAGGCACTTGTGCCTAGTGGGCCTTACCCGGTTACCAAAGACTAAAATAAAAAAAAAAATAAAGAATCATATATTAATTTTCCATCGAAATTCTCTCCATGATGGTGAGTTCGTGGTTTTATGGATCCCCAACCAAATCTGGAACCAGTTTTGATCTGTGAGGTCGAGACTTGCCTCAATCTCCCACCTGTTTTCCACTTTGTGCATAGCTGGAGTCCCTCTATCCTCCATCCTCCATCAGTACTTTATAAAGTTGTGAGATATATGATCTGGAATCCTCTGCGGTGCTTTTCTGGTAAGTTAATTTATTAGGGAATGAGTATTTCTGTGCAAGGTCATTAAGACCAATTATTTTAGTAATGTAATGTGAGCATTGATAATACCTAAAAAAATCAGTAGGATTCAGTTGGAACTCCAGCTGCATTTGAGGAAAAGTCTTCAACTGTGAGCCCTCTATAAATTGTGCTGGATACTTCAGACCCAGAGTGATCCATCTAAAGAAACAAGAATCCCGGGGGGTGGGGGCTAGGAAGTCTGGAAGAAATGCTTAGTGGCAGATATTCCCATATCGGACGAATGATCTCCCAGTTCTGCCTAGCCTCGAGCCACCGTGATAAAGTGTGTTGGGTGAAGATATTTCGTATGCCTTTAAGATCTTTTGGTAAGACCCTCCAAGGAAGAATAGCTAGGGGGACCACCCCACTTTCACTTTCTTCTATCTCCAACCAACCATGTCTCAACCCAGGTCCCACCATTTTGATGATTGGAAGTAACTGGGCCACCAGATAATATTTAGAAAGATCTGGGAGGCCGAAACCTCCCTTACTCTTATCCTCCATCAATATTTCCCATCTTATTCTTGGTCTTTTACCTAGCCAGATAAATTCTGACAATTTTTTCTTTAAATCCTTCCAGTCTTTTTTAGGAACCTGGATGGGGAGATTGGTAAACAGAAAAAGGAACCTAGGTAGAATGTTCATTTTGATTGCCTCAACTCTGTTGGTGAGGGTCAGGGGAAGTAATGACCATCTATGGAGGTCAGCTCTCACCTGCTGAGTTAGGGCCACATAGTTGTGTTTGTATAAATGCTCCAGGTTGGTGGGTATTTGTATTCCAAGTTACCTCGTTTTATGTTTGACCCAATTAAACGGAATTCTAACCCTCTCCTCGGGCTTCAAGGCCTTTCCTATCGGGAGGACTTCAGACTTCTTTGGATTAACTTTAAAACCCGAGATGTTCCCAAAGGAAGCCAGTAGTTCCATAAGAGGTCAAATGGCCTCTAGTGGATTTCCCAAGTATACTAACGTGTCGTCTGCATATAAGGAGATCTTGTGAGAGGTATTCTGGATTTCAATACCCTGTATCTGTGGGTTTTGTCTTATGGCTTGCGCCAATGGTTCCATACTGATCGCAAAAAGCAAGGGAGAAAGAGGGCAACCCTGTCTTGTACCCCTGGAAATATTAAATGGTTGGGAAATAGTGCCATTCACCCTCAACTTGGCTTGTGGATTTTGATAAGATATTTTTATCCCTTGAAGGAAGTTACCTTGAAAACCCATTTTTTGGAGAACTTCAAATAGATAGGTCCAGTTCAGCCTATCAAAGGCTTTTTCTGCGTCGATAAACAACGCTACAGCCTGACTAGTTATCAAACCTTCCGATTTTATTTTATTGAGGAGCCTTCGGACATTATCAAACAAATGACGATGCGGGATGAAACCCGTTTGGTCCGGATGGATCAACAGCTCAACATATTTTTGTAAACGGGTGGGCAGGATTTTAGTATAAATTTTTTGGTCTTGGTTGAGAAGGGATATAGGTCTGAAAAATTCACACTTGGTAGTTTTCTTCCCTGATTTAGGTATAACCGTCACTATTGATTGCTCCCAGCTAGCTGGGCCTTTACCGTTTTCCAGACAGTGATTGAATACTTCCGTTAATAAAGGCGCTAAAGGTTCTGCCAACTTTTTGTAAATTTCCCCGCTGAACCCATCCGGACCGGGGGTCTTCCCCATTGGTAACTGATGAATAACTTTGAGAGTTTCTTGTGTGGTGATGGGAAGGTTTAATTCAGTTATTGCTGATTCAGGCAACTTGGGTAGTATGAGGGTGTTTAGAAAAGCCTGGGTATTTTCCAGCGTGTCTTTGGGATTTATATTATCCAAGAATAAGTTTTGGTAATACATTCAAAATTGTTGGGCAATTTCAGAGGGGGTGGTGAACCTCTTGTTAGGAGACATATCTTCCTGGAGATACGGGATGTACCTTTCTGCCTGCGCTTTTTTCAACCGGAAGGCTGATAGTCTTGAGGCTCTCCCACCCACCTCATGATATCTTTGATTTGTAAATCTTAAATAGCACTCCGCTTTTTTGTTTTCAAAACTTTGCAGGGCTTCTTTGACTTTACATAACTCCTTCTGAGTCTGAATATTAGTTGAGTTTTGCTTATGTTGCTCCTCTAATGCCGCTAAATCTTTTAGCAATTTTGCGTGTGAAATTTGTGACAGTTTTTTTTGACAGGCTGCAAAACTTATAACCTCTCCTCTCAATACCGCTTTGAGCGTATCCCATTTTACCAATGGGGAGTATTCCGTTGGTTGGTGTATTTGAGTGAAGTCCGCGATGGTTTGTTTCAGCTTATTAATAAAGGGCTTATTATTCAGCAGCGAGACATTTAGTCTCCATAGTGTCTGTCTCTCTCTCCCTCGGTGCCAGTGTTAGCGTGATGGAGATTGGTGCATGGTCTGACAGGGTTATGTTGTGTATTTCTGATTTGGTGATTAAATGTAACGAAGTAGTAAAAGTAAAAAAATAAATCTGTCCTAGTGTAGGATCATTGGGCTGTTGAATAAAACGTGAAGTCCCTCCCCTGAGGGTGGAGCGCCCTCCATAAATCCGTTAGCCCCAGCTCTTTTGTTAGAGCATTGAAAGATTTAGAAGCTGCCTGCGGGGTAGGTGTAACCCTCGCAGATTTATCTCTCTGTGGACATGGTACAGTGTTAAAGTCACCCCCTAGAATGAGAGCTCCTGATGGGAGATCTGCTACCTTTTTAAAAATTAATTTAAAAAAGGCCTCTTGATTGGTATTTGGGGTGTATATATTAACCAGGTGAAGGAGTTTCCCTTGTGCCTCTACAGATACTCTCGCGTATCTACCTTGAAGTCCCCATTCTGATGATTCAATATTTACATTTAGGCCTTTTCTCCATAAGATTGCAACTCCCGCTTTCTTCGCGTGCGGGTGCAACGCTGCCACCAGATTTTCTACCCAGGCCCTTCTTAGTTTTAAATGCTCTATATTTAACAAATGCGTTTCCTGTAGTAAAATGACATCCGCCCGTAGCCTTTTTAATTTTTGTAATAATCTGGTACGTTTAATGGGCGAATTAACTCCCTTCACGTTGTAGGAGCATATTTTTATAATGGCCATAATTGAAATTTAAAAGAGGGATCAAGATCTGCTACCAGCAAGGGTGTTTGAAAAATGGGGGTATGCAAGAGGTTCTTTATACCTAAATGTTGGTATCCATCCCAGTGGGGGGGGCCTCTCCAACCTAACCTACCTCATAATAAGGACTCACTCACTACAAACCTCACTCTGAGCATTGGGCAAGACATTATAACTTAAAAAATTCTCTTAATTAATAACCGTGGTAGAGTAACAGTAGTAGCACAACAAATGGTACTCTTAAAAATGAGTAAAATGAGTCTCTCCTTTCCCAACTCAACAAACTAAACACAGAAAAGAGAGAGAAGTTCATCAAACTCTGTTAGCACCCGGGCCCGCTTGGGGCTCGTGCTATGGTTGCTTTGGTTGCTTCCAAGGTGCAAATCCCAGGTCTCCTTGAAAAGGGAGATCCTGGTGCCACTCTAGGTGCGTAGTGCCTCAATGGACACTGTATGCCTCAATCTTGAGACCACGAGCTTGTATGTTTTTAAGCTCTATAACAAAACAAGAAAAGATAAAGCCAATCTATATTTTTTCCCATCACCAGTGATTCTGGGAGCCCTTTCTTCCCCCTCCCCGCCTCACCCTAATCACTTCTCTATGTTCATGTATACCTTCAAACCTCTCCTGCCTTCCAGTAACAGGTTCTGTCTCTCATTATACTGTATTTGCTAACTTCTTGCCAAAGAGGTCAGGATCTATTGAATCATTTGTTTGGGGTATATCTCTGACCTCTGGCTAACTGTCATAAAAGCCACAGAATAAACATTTCAAAATAACTTCTTCTAAGGAGAGATGTCTCTCTCCCTCTCCCCGTATAGTCCCAGGTCATAAACTCAAACTGCAGATCATTATAAATGTCTGCTTCTTTACCCATGCTAGAGACACATATCAGTAACTCTAAGACTCATGGAACGTTGCAAACTCATTTGCCCTCTCCTCCCTCTTATATCAGGAGCAGTTACCATTCAGGCTGTCTCGGGCCAGTCCCCTCAGGCAGACGTTTATTGGAGCCATAGATCAATATCTTAAGGAGGGCCCGATGTGAGAGGAGTGACCCCCCCCCGAAAGGTCCCTGTCAGTCAGACTCAATCATTAAAGTAATTAGGCAGTTAAGTCATTAGTATCTCTGTCCGATACAGTTTCTGACATTACACTTATAGACCACTCAGGGGATGGTGTTCTGCCTGGATCTGGCAGTGGAATTCCCTTCAGCTTTTTTGCCCTCGGCGCGTCTCGACAGCTTCGTCAAATCTTGAATGACCAAGGAAGGGAGCCCTCCTCGATACAGTCGTTTCGTGCCTCTCTCCGCAACTTGCCAAGTATTCTTCAACAACCTTTGTTCCAGAAGTCGTAGTTCCATTTCCGGTACTTCAATTCCCCATTCTTTTAAAAGTGGAGCTGCTTCAGCGAGATTAGAGTATGTCTTGACCCCTTCCTCTAAATGCAGTTTTAGCTTGGCTGGGAAGATCAGCTGGGCCTTAATGGATTCTCTTTTCTCTCGGATCTCTTTTATGACTGTGCGCACACTCATTCTTTCTGCTTGTAACGCTAGGGAGAAATCTTGTTCAAGAAAGAGGGTAGACTCGTTATATTTTAGATCCTTTAATCTCCACGCTTCTCTTAGGATCCACTCCTTCGATTGAAAATGGACCATTCTGATCACCCAGGAACGAGGTCTGGCTGCAGGAGTAGTGGGCCTTGGGCCTAACGATCTGTGTGTCCTATCGATTGCCATGTTTAAATCTGGAGGTATAGTAAAGATTGTATGTAGAAGGTGTTGCATAAAGTCTATTGGGGTAGGGTAGCCTTCCTCCGATCCTTCTGGGACCCCATGCACTCGAAAATGATTCCAATGTGACCGATTCTCAATATCCTCAAGTCTGTTGAATATTTCCCTGTCTCGATGCAGTAGGTACAGCAGGACCCTGTTTTCAGAATCCTGAGCTTCCATGATTTCTGATATTTTGTTAGTGTGATCCGCCACCTTGGCATCGATGTTTCGTACATCTTGGCAGAGGTCTGCTGGAGAGGACTCGATCTTTTGCACCGAGGTTAAATTTTTTTGCAGTGTACGCTCTGCCTTTCTGGATAAACTGGAGTCTTCCTCCTCCATATCAACTGAGGAGTCTGAGAGGGCTGGGTCTCTACGTGGGTGCGCCGAGAAGGCCTCCACCTCTTTGTCGAGTGTGAGTTGTTTCATCTTCATTTGTGAGGCGATGTTTTTTGAGTTTCTCGACTTGTGGTTCTTGGCAGACATCTTCCCTTCTTCCGTGGCTACGAGTTTCATTATTTAGGATCCTTATTCAAGAGGTTTTAATAGTATTGGTGAGGCGGTTGAGTGAGTTGTTCAGATTAAGCTCCCATTCACTCGGTGACGTCACCGGAAGTCCCCTGGTTACTGTTTCTGTGTCGCTGTTTCTGTGGAGTTCAGTTCTCAGAACAAAACACTCTACAAACATCTCAGTGTAAATCTGCTGGCTCCTTTCAACACCAGGACAAAATTGGTTCAGGTACCATCTCAGAAAAGATAGGACACACATTTCTTGAGGGAGTATCACAGTAAATGCACAGTCCTGTACTTTCCAGAGGGTGTGTTCGTGACATGGCAAATCTGTAAGGATCCCAGTGGTGCTTCCAATTTGTAACCCAATCCCCCAAGTGTGGTGCAGACCAGTATCTCTTGCAGTAGGCTGGAACCTTTGGGCCTTGGGACAGATGACCCCAGGGTCATGGAGTGTTAAATCCATCCTTCAGTGGGACAATAAACCAAAGTCCTGTCTGCTTGTTCTAGTGATATTTCAGGTGAATAGTAAAGATCCCATGGCACTTCTTGAAAAGAGTAGGGGAATTTTTATTAAAATAAATTATAGCATGACAACATACACAGGAACAATATCACAACACACAGAACAAAAATACAACAGTAATGTAAAATACAGCCCCCCGCCAATTCACCCCATCCCTGAACACTTATACTCCCCTAACTAATACAGAAGTATCCCAGTGAAGAAAACATTTAAATGACAGTGGAATTTGGCACAGTTACTTTTTTTTATCTGTGCTATTACCTCATAAATTCTACAATTTTCTTTTACTAAACTGTTGGCATTCTTTGTTATATACTCTTTGAATAGCCCTGCGTACCAGTTCAGTCAGGTCTGATTGTGAGGTATACTGCATCTGCAGCTCCCAGATTGCCCCTGAAAACAAGCACTTGTGCCTAGTGGGTCTTACCCAGTAACCAAAAACAAACTGGCACTACACCTGCCAGATCTGATATTTATGGATCACTAGTACTGTGATACTCTTAATATACTTGCACTGTATTTAGTCCATGCCTGTAAATACCTCCGCAAACCCCACATTTCATACATAATACCTTGAATCAGTGTACCCCCATGAAAGGGTCAAAGTTAAACAAAATTGCTTAATAAAAGGGCCTTGGAGAAACAGATGTCCTTAAGTCTAAAATATTATTAAAGGTGTCTTGTGGACAATATCGTTTCTCCAGACTTTTGTGTTTGTGGGTATTGTAAACAAAGTATTAAAAAGATCCTTCTCTTTTTTGATAAGTTAAAATGTTTCCATTGGACCACCTTCTTTTCCCCTTCATTTAGTCTGTCTTCCTAGTTTATCTTACTCATATCCCCTTGCCCATACCATATTCCTAAAATTATTACTGAAGTATATGAAACTAGAATTGGCCCCACGGTAGATGGCCTTAAAGAGTTTGAGGGTTTTAAACACAGTGCTGTACTTTCAGTAAAATGCACCTGTGCCCCTGCAACACAGTTTGCACCCTATGCAGATTGTGAGAGAGGCATTTTGGCACCGTGCATTCTTGCTTAAAGCTGAACCAGCCTAAAATGTCATGGTGATTTGCATATATAACCCCTGATGCTTTGCACTATGGGCGTATGTGTGATTTTGTATTCATGAAGTATGTGCATAACCCAGTCATAAACCAGACTCTGCATTCGCTAAAAACAAACAGACATTACCATATGCCTGGATTTTAACTGGTGGTGCTGAGACGGAACCTTCAATGCCACTGATGCCCTCACTTAAAGCAATTCTCATAATAAAAATATTCAGGCCAAACATATATAGTAAGGGGCTAGGTGGGAATCCTTGTGGAACACTGCTTGCAAGTTTTATAGCATTCTCAAAGAAATCATGTATTAACAGTTGTAACTGTGTGGATTCATATAATAACTGGATCCACTATATAAGCTTTTCTGGTGTAACCCCTAGGTGGTGCTATCCTAAGGGCTACTACCCCTGCCTGCTTAGCTAGTTGCAGGTTAAGGTGCCTGGGTACTGAAACGGGTGCCTCCACCCGAAGGACAGGGTTGTTAGTAGCAAGGCTAACCTGGGTATAGCCCTATGGGACAATGTAACCCCCCTCTTTCCCCGCTAGTGTCCTAGGCAATATACAGCAAACACTTTAACAGTAGCCCTGCATACAATTTCCCACACTGTTTGCACTTACCACCAGAGCTGGTTCCACCAGTTTGACCCTGGAGACTTCTGTAAAACAAGGTTAGGCACAGCAAATAACAACAGTACAGTGCTTTTGGTACAAACTGGAACCACAGTCAGATTAAATGCAAAAAGAGTTAGATCTGATTTATTCAGGGGGAATTGAACAAGGGAGGGGTGTAATCAGGTTGATTGATTCTAAAACTGAGCTAGTCAGGCAATTATGCATGCACTTTTAGTCCCTGCACAGTCACACGCTCTGCGTACCCAGTTGGAAGTAAGGTGGGCTAGCCTGGAATGCTGCCCGGGGTAGGCTGGTGTTGCAGCTGGTTGGGGCCCTGTGATGAAAAGAAAAGGCATGTACAACCACACACAATTTATAATCTGGAGCCAGAAGGCTCAGTTCATGAAGATTAGGCAAAACAATTAAATCAAATGACACACTTTGATTGAGCTGTTGTTAGAGGGAGTTACCCTGGTGTCTACTCATGCTACCCAATACAGGACACAAGATGGACGAAATGGAGACTGCAGGATGACTTGCTGGTTTGCCAGAAGAAGCAGAGCCCACATGATTCACCGTGGTGTCATTCCTGTTCACGATGTTGAGCAGGGGGCTGATCCCCAGGCAAGTCTCTCTTCGATGGTCTTCTCTGTGGCGTGAGTAGCTGGCTGGGCCAAAGTGGCAGGGCCCAGGCTGAGTAAGACAGTTCGGATATCAGTCCAGGAAGGCTGAATGCAGCATCCAGCAAGCGTGGCACAATTAAACGGTGGGGAACCAAATCACAACTCACTAATAGCAAACAGCACATTTATAGTAAAGCAATCACCATACCACAATGCGGATAGCAGTCCGGCAGCAATATCAGTTTCTCTGAGCAAAACCGGGAATTTTGTGGCTACTGGATGCCCTGACAGGCCGATCACATACAGCAAATCTTCGGTCTTCTTCAGGTTTAAATCTGGTCACTCTTCAGTGGCTTTGTCACACTCCATTTCGGATACAGTCCGATTACTAAGCTTTTCAAAGGATTCCCTCTCGAGGGACAGCAGGCAGACAGGCAAAACTCAGCCTTTCCACCAATCTCCCACGCGAACTACGCAGGAGACGCTGCTTGAATCACTCAAGCTGTTCACTCTCCAAACTCTTCCTCCAGACTGACTTCTGGCTGATCCATCTGTCTATCACAGCTAGAGCTCCCCCTCTCAGTTCATTTAGGTGCCAAAGTGCAAAAACTACAATTCCTACAGAAAGTCACTCCTACAAGACCCCTGGGGACAGACACCATTTTAGGGTCCCACAAAGGTACTGATTGGTCTCAATAGGCAGTCCAGAACCAAGATGGTGGGGCCATACTGAAATGTCCATGCTGCAAAGGAAGGCAGGTTAGACAAACTACAATATTATAATATTATGAAAAGATGGAGATTAGCGCCCAGGAGGTGGATAGGCAGAATAGGGGCAAAATTCAGCAGAAGGGCAGACAGCAAGGTGAACTAGGGATAAAGGACAACCAAGAAAGGGGCTGGAGTAGAACAGCGAAACAGTCTAGGGAGGTCAAATCATGGAAAGTCATGTGTGCAAATGCCAGGAGCCTTAGCAACAAGATGAAAGATCTGGAGGCTGTCATGGTGCAGTCAGACCTGGACATTGTGGCCATCACTGAAACCTGGTGTAATGATAACCATGACTGGGAGTTGGCCATACCTGGCTACAACATATTCAGAAGAGACAGGGCAGGCAGGAAGGGAGGAGGAGTGGCACTATATGTGAAAAATGACATAAGGGCCACAGAGATCCAGGAGGAACAAAATGGGGGAGAGATACTGTGGGTTAAGCTGGAAAGGAAAATGGGACCAGCCATCCACACAGGTGTGGTCTATAGACCACCAGCCCAGGAGGAAGAAACAGATAGGGAGCTGATGCTAGCCATCCAGAGGATGGCAGACAAGGGTGAGGTAGTACTGGTTGGAGACTTCAATATTCCAGACGTGGACTGGAGCATCCCAGCAGCAGCATCAACTAGAGCAGATTTATCCTGGACTCCTTCAGGGTGCCTTCCTCAAGCAACTGGTCATGGAACCAACTCGGCAGAAGGCAATACTGGACCTTGTGCTACAAACAGGGACAGTGTGATGGGGGTAAGAGTGGAGAGCACCTGGGAAACAGTGACCACCAGTCACTGTGGTTTGAAATCACAGAAAGAGCAGAACCAAACCACACAAAAACACGATCCTGGATTTTAGGGGCAAACTTTAAGAAAATGGGAGATACTTGAAAGAGGCATTAAGGGAATGGGGCAGGAATCAGGGGTTGAGGAACAGTGGGAAGTATTTAAAATGGGGATTACAAGAGCAACAGAATTATGTATTAAGCAGGTTAGCAAGAGGAAAAGAAGAGGAGACCATTATGGTTTTCCAAAGAGGTAGCAAAAAGTGAAAGCCAAAAAGATTGCATTCAGGCAATATAAAAAGACACAGGCAGAAGGGATAGGGAGAAGTACCAGGAGAAGCAAAGGGAGGCAGGGAGGTCAGTAAGGAAGCCAAAGCTCAGACAGAAGAACACATTGCAAAATCAGTGGGTAGGGGACAAAACCTTTACAGGTACATAAGTGAAAAAAGAAAGGCAAAGAGAGGATAGTGAGACTGAAGGGGAGGATGGGGGCTGTGTGGAGGATGACAACAGTAAAGCTGACATATTGAACAGGTATTTCTGCTCAGTCTTTACTGAGGAAGAGGAGGTAATGGGTCTGAATGGGTACAAGGGTGAGAATGGTGCAGAAATGGACACAAGTCCCTTTACAGAAAGGGTCCTGAAGGAACTGGAAGTAATAAGAGTTGATAAAGCAATGGGGCCAGATGGGGTGCACCCAGGGTCCTTAAAGAACTAAGAGAGGTGGTGGCTGAACCTCTTGCTATCCTGTTTAGCCGATCACTAGGTACCCAAAGACTGGAGGATAGCAGATGTAGTCTCCTTATACAAAGTGGGAACAAGAGAAGCGGGGAACTACAGACCAGTCAGCCTCACCTCGGTAGTGGGGAAGATCATGGAAGCACTACTGAAGGAGATTGGTGGAACATCTGGTTGTCAATGGACTACAGGACCCAAGGCAGCATGGTTTCACCAGGGAAGGTCATGTCAGACCAACCTCATTGAATTTTTTGACTGGGTGACTAGGGAGGTGGATCAGGGGAGGGCAGTGGACATGGCCTATCTGGACTTCAGCAAGGCCTTTGACACTGTGCCACATAGAAGACTATTGCACAAACTGGGGAATATGGGTGTGGGCAGGACAGTAGTGCGGTGGGTAGGTAACTGACTGGGCAACAGGACACAGAGGGTGGTGGTAAATGGCTGTCACTCCACAGAGGAAGAGTGACCAGTGGGGTACCACAGGGATCAGTGCTGGGACGGTGCTATTCAATATCTTCATCAGTGACATTGCGCAGGACCTAGAAGGCAGAATTTCACTGTTCGCTGATGACACAAAGCTCTGTAACAGAGTAGACACACCAGAGGGTGTAGACAGAATGAGAAGGACCTGCAGAAACTTGAAGAATGGTCGGGGTTTGGCAGTTGAAATTCAATGCAAGGAGTGCAAGATAATGCATATGGGGCACAAAACCCTGGCACAATATATCAGTTGGGGGTGAGGATATAGCATGCACCAAGCAGGAAGGGATCTTGGGTTATCATCTCTGATGACCTCAAGGCAGGAAACAGTGTGACAAGGCAGGCAGGTAAAGCAAATAGGATGCTGGGATGCATAGGCAGGGGCATCACCAGCAGGAAAAGGAGGTCATAATTCCACTATACAAGACACTAGTGAGGGCCCCACCTGGAGTACACTGTGCAGTTCTGGAGACCTTACCTACGTAAGGACATAGACAGGGTAGAGAAGGTTCAGAGGAGGGCAACAAAGATGGTGCATGGATTGCATCACAAGTCCTATGAGGACAGGTTGAAGGCACTGAACATGTACTCCCTGGAGGAGAGGAGGGAGAGAGGGGATATGATAGAGACATACAAGTATCTTACAGGGAGGAACAGGGTGCAGGAATGCACTATTTTTAAGCGAAAAAGATGTTCGAGGACTAGAGGCATGGGATGAAGTTGGAGGAGGGCGATTCAGAGAAGCGTGAGGAAGAATTTCTTCACAGAATGGGTGGTGGACAAGTGGAACACCCTGCCAGAGGAAGTGGTGGGGGCTGAAGCAATCACGGGATTTAAGAATGCATGGGATAGACATAAAGGAATTCTGGAGGTCAGGGGTATGGGGCAACAGACTTCCTGGAAAACATAAACTGAACTTACAAACTTAAATGGGCAGACTGGGTGGGCCATAGGCCCTTATCTGCCGACACTGTCTATGTATCTATGTATCTATGATTATTAAAACAGATAAACAGTAAACAGTCACAGTTCCTAGCAGGGCTCCCTCTGCGCAAATAGTGATGGCAGAATGGAGTGATAACACTGCAGCCTGGGCAGGACTTGAGCTTGAAACTACTCAGCCCCAACCCAGATTAATTTTACACCACAAAAAGGCATCTCTTAAAGAGACAGGCACGGATGCTAACAGGGCACTCACATGCAAACACTTTTAAATCACTAGGACACAAAACACCAGCCTGGCAGTGGGCATTTAGGCAAGCCCAATGAAGACTTTTGGGAACCCCCATTTGTAGGGGGGGTTACATTGGTAAACCATGAAACCTCAAAGTCTTTACCAAGAAATCATGTGACACATGGCCAAATGCTCTCTACTGGTCGAGAGACAGGCAAAAACCCTTTAGTTTATTCAAATTCCCTCGTCACATGAGTTCACATAGTATGATCAGGTTAATGCTCCTATTTCGACCCTTTATTGAACCTGATTGTTTTGGGAAATCAGTAAATTTGCCATCCTTCCCTGTTGAAAATGCAAGATTTTATTCAAACTCTTCTGGTCCAGAATCATCAGACATAGGGGGCATCAATTTTAAATCTCCGTATGGTCTCCCTTCTTACATAATAAAATTAAGATTGAATGGCCATATCATTAGAATATTGTAAACTGGCATGTTATTATATACTTCCACTAGAACCAGACCTAATTCCTCTTGAAATGTTTTATACTCTGCATTCAACCCATCTGGTCATAGAGAGGCATTGCATCTCTCTGATTTGATAACCTTAGTAATTTCTTCCAAGGTTATTGGCATACATAAGTCATGTTTCACACTTTCAGATGAATTGAGCAGAGCACTTCTCAGCAATTCTTCTGGGGAAGAGGTTATCGGGATATACATGCCAAAAGAACCCTGGAGGTGCTCACTCACCACCCTCAGACTGTTCTCACTCCTCAGTGTCAGTATGCATACTGTCTTTGGGATCTCTAATGGCAGAGAATACATTATAGAGTACAGTGCAATGCTGTTCTGCATGGAAATCAATGTCTAGAACAGTGCTGTGCTGCAATAGTGATGTCATGATGTACTGCACCTGTGACATCACTACTGCAGCACAACAGATTACAACACTTTCACACAACACACACAGTATGTAGTCACAGCTACTATCATTAGCACTGTCAAGTGTTCTTGTCGGTACAGTCCAGTGCTAATGAGGCTCAAGAAGCGATAGTAGCTGTGATTCACTCAAAAACGGCATCAGAAAGGGAAAGGTTTAATCTCAGAGCATACCGTGGTTGCCCATACACTATAAAAGATTGTGTATGAGCAACCATATACACACAAGGCTTTTTTTTAATCTTGAGGTTTTTATGATAACAAGAGACCTTTTGAGATGCATTCTTGAGGTTTATTGTTATCATGGAACCCTCTCAATTAAAACACAGCCTTGTTGTGTATGGTTGCTCATATATAATCCTCTATATAGAGTATAAGCATCCATGCCCATTTCAATCATTCTACTTCATTTCAGTGAACTGGGGGTTGGGGTGATGAGGCCCTTGAGGGTTGGTGGCAGATCAAATTACTGATTCAGTGTGCTGCAGCTTTTTCTGTAAGTTAAAGTGAAAAAAAGGTAGCTTCCGGCTCGACTGACTAGAGGAAAGGAGCTATGTGGCAGCATTCTAAGTTGTGCTGCAATAGTGATATCATTACTGCAGCACAACAAAGATAGCAGTGTCAGTGGCTCAGCAGGTAGCATACTCGCCTCTGAGGCTGGAAGATCAGAAGGCTGTGGGTTCTATCCCCACACCAGGCACTTGGGTTAATATCCCAATACTGACACTGTAGTGCAGCATGAAGGGGGTGCTGCACTCCTGAGGTACTGTCTTTCGGATGAGACGTTAAACCGAGGTCCCATCTGCCTGTCCTGGTGGTAATTCAGGTGGATGTTAAAGATCCCATGGCACTTCTCGAAAAGAGTAGGGAAAGTTTCCCCGGTGTCCTGGCCAAATTTCCTGCATTCACTAAAAATACCACCAACAGCTTAATCTGGTTCAAGGTCAGTTGACATTCATCTGTATCCCCCTCCACTGAGTCATGCCTGAAAATAGACAGAATCTGCCTAGTGCACTTACCTAGTCAGCAAAAACTAAAAAAAAAAAAAAAAATAATGATGTCACTACTGTAGCACAACAAGCATATTCCAGGCATGGAAGTCCATGCATAACAGGGTCCACCATACATTATAAAAGATAATGTATGGGCATCCATGCACAGACAAGCCTATTTCTTCATCTTGGGTTTTCTATGCCAACCAGTTAACCTCTCTAGCTTCACTCTCAAGGTTCCCGGTTTCCATAGCAACTCTCGATGCAGACATGGGCTTCTTGTGTATGGCTGGCCATACATTATCATTTATATAATAACTGACTCTCATTTTTTTCACATAGGGAAACAGGGTTGTAATTTTATTGCTATAACCAGCTGGTTATAATGACAAACACGCGCCCAGTTTCCCTAGCTCAGGGCGTGCGCTAGCTGCGATCTGTACTCTGTGTGTCCCCTGCCGTCCCGCTCCTCAACACTCTGCAGTTCATCGACAGTAGGAGTCAGTGGTAAGTCCTTCCTTTTTATTAAATATATGGCTGGGCACAGAATTTTTTTTTTTTTTTCCGGTCAGAAATAAAAAAAAAAGTTAACAATGTTTTACATCAGGAGCCGAGCCACTATGGACCACACTGAAACCCCAATGGTTCGCGGCTTGGCTCCATAGAGATATACATTTATTTTATATAATTGCTATGGTGAAAAAATGATCCCCAGGAATTATACAAAATAAAGGATGGCTAGGTGTGTAAAACTCCCCTCGGGGTGTAAAATCTTAATTATAACCACTACCCATCCATTATTCTCTATATAATTACTGGTGACCCCCTTTATCACACTGTTTACAGGCATCTGTAAAATGACATAATAACCCGAAAACCAGTTATTATGGCATTTTGCTTTAAGTCTCCTATCACTTCCCCAGCACTTTGTGTCACTCAGTCCTAGTCCACTGCCTTATTGGCTCTTAGTTCGTACATGGGTGAGCCATACATCACAAACAACATGGTGGCTCCATTTCACTGATACTGAAGCGCCCGCGCTGATCGTCTGCCCAGCAGTCCCCTCACAAGTAAAGTATTAACTTTTGTCAGCATTTATGTGATTGATCCTGCCTTCACAACAAAAAAATATATATGGTTTATCCTGCAGTACTCACACTTTGATCAGGGCTTCAGCAGTCAGTCAGTCAGATTGGGAACCAACCACAGCTGACTGACTGACTGCTTTTGTGGTGCTACATTAAAATGCACCAGTAATTATAAAAAATAAAGTCTAGGCAGGTGTGTGTTAATAATGTTTTTTTATACACCCTCTGTGAGTGATGAGCTCATAATTCTCTCAATATTCACTCTTGGGGTTTATGACTCATTACTCATCTCGGGTGTGTAAAAAAAATATAACACACACCTGCCTAGCCATTATTCTCTATATAATAACTGGCTTAGCCTTTTTCCCATAGGGAAACCATGGCATAATTTGCCGTTACAAAGGAGCGTTTATAACGGCAAATATGCACACGGTTTCTCTCGCTCTACGCATACCCCCACTGCTGCTTTTCCCTTCAGAACCGGGCAGGCCACAGAGCAACTTGCATTCATTTTATATAATTGCTGAGGCGAAATAGGCAAACCCAGCAATTATATAAAATAAAACATGGGTCGGTGTGTAAACTCGAAGTTTACACACACCATCGGGGTTAGATGCTTTTAATAAACCCCTTGAGCTTCACTCTCGGGGTTTATGTAGCATCTAACCCCTCAAGTGTGTGTAAACTTCTCGTTACACATCCCGACCCATATTTTATTCTCTATATACTTAATTCTGTCTTGACAATCTGTAAATATATCAGATGAGTTCTAGTTCCCTTAACACCAAGTTGTAATTGCACCTGCAGAGACTTTGCTTTGAATTGGAGATTTCATAGATCCAGTTTGAGCTTTTGAATTTGTAACTGGAATGAAACTCATTAGATTTTGCACTGAAATTACTGTAGTTTGGCCAACTGCACCCTTAGTTGTAAATAGTGTACAAACCCCTTCCTATTACGTTTTTTTCCCTTGTTCCTGAAAAAAAGTAGCTAAACACCTGTTTAGTGTCCTCCCACCATTGTACTAGGCTGTTAAAAAAACATTCAACAGAAAGTCGAGCTCAAAAAAGCTCCTTCCAGGCTGTTGAAATTTCCATATCCTCTATTAATTGAGATTTTAATCTCCAAAAGCCAGTACCCATCTTCCTTTTAAAGTGCCCCCTAGCTTTCATATGTAGCAACAAATTATTTGAGGTTTCTGCCGCCCCCATCAATGCTTTTTCTTCCCTTTGGAAAGATATATATATATACTGGTATATAATCTATGCAAGATTAACTTACCCCTAAAGTAAGTACTGTATATATTTCCCCTTGATGTAAAGCTCTATAAGAATTAGTTAAATCCGCTGCATTTATAATTTGTTGTAAAAAATTGGCATCATAATTTTTTTCCCAGTTTATCTTCCACAGACAAACTATAATTGTAATCCCCCTAATATAACCTTTTTTATGTATAAAGGAAGGGTTGTATAAGGCAAAATAGGTTCTCTCTATTGGCTTTTGTGTGAGGGGCATAGACTACAATAATCTGGAAGGAACTGTACCACCATTCTGTGTCCAGTATAAGAACCCTACCTGGTTCGAGATCGATTAATCTGGAAATTTTAAAGTGTAAGGTCTTACACAAAATACCTAGCCCTGAACAAGCTTCATCCCCCAAGGACCAAAAGGATGGGCCACAGGGCCAGGCCCTTTGAGCTTGTAGGATATCACTATTAGAATGCAACATGTATCCTGCAATAAAAAAATGTTAGTCAAGGTCAGACAGTATTGAAAAAATAGTTGTCCTCCTCCTAAAGTTTCTAATACTATTAATATTCAAGGTAGTAACCAATAAGGATGTACTTAGATCAGTAGCCATAAGAAACAGTAGGAGGAGGGGCAACCACACCATTGTTTTTTTGACTTTGTCAAGACAGAATTAAGTATATAGAGAATTCTTCATCCATCCTCATTTCCTGGCATGGGTAATTTACAAATGGGACATATCAGTGTCTGTATAGTGCTTCTGGGACGATGTATTGGAGGAGATCTCTGAGTCCCCTTCTTCCCTGTTGGAATCTCCCCTGCATGCAGTTTCCTACAGAATCTCAAATCTGTTTTCAGTATTGATGGTGTCAGTTTCCTCCATTGTAGTTTTAGGCTGCTGGGAGCAAACACTTTTTTGCCTCCCCCTATGGCCACAAAGTCCTTTCAGGATAATGGAGGAGGGGACGTATTTGTTTCACTAGCCTGAGCTTCCCCATGCTCACCAGTCACAACACCTGACCTGATTCTGGGAGATCAGGTGGTGTCACTTCCAATTCCTGATCCCGTGGCTCCAAGGTGGCTCCTGTTCCTGACGTATACCTGTAGTCTCCTCTTCCTGGTTTACACCACTAGTCTCCTCGTAGCTTCTTCAGAGTACTGTATGTCCTTCTCCCTCAAGTGGAGTACTATTGAGTTGTTTTGTGGAATGGTGTTGGAGGAGACTGGAGTGGCAGGAGGGTTCATGGCAGGAGATGTCTTGAAGCCATACCTGAAGTCCCAGGGGTAGGTAGTGTTTTGATAGATTGTGAAGTAAATGGCCCCTTCAAATCCGGTCTCCCTCCATATCTCTGGACTTGAATCATAATGCAATCCTGATCCAAAAAATCCCCTTTATTGTGAGCTGCCCTGTACATTGCCAATATGAATGGCCTTATTCTTTGTAGAGGTTGCATCTTAGGGGGTTCAGACAGTACAGACTGGAGTGACCATATTCCAAATATACACCACATTTCAGTTTGTCACAGGCATTGCTGAGATGTAACAGGTCCCCGCACTTGTGACATGTTTTTGCTTGTCCAGAATAGAAACAAAAGCCTCCGTCCCTTCTGATGAAGAAACTACTTTGAGGAGGTTGTGTACCCATTTCTGTAGTTCGCAGCCGGACTTTGATTTTCCAACCCCCATCCATGTATTTTCTGTTTCCAAGATAGCAGTCAAGCAATCCAGCACATCACTCCTTTGCTTTACCCAAAAGAGAAGATCTGATATATAGAGACATAGAAACAGAGACAATTTCAGCAGAAGAAGAGCATTGGGCCATCCAGTCTGTCAAGTTTTGTCCAAATGGGGTTTTCACCCTCCTCTTCCTCCCACCTTGTTCTCTGCCTTACTGCTACCCCGTTAAGTTACTGTTAAGCCCTTTACTCTGTCCCAGCCATGCTTGAACCCATTAATGGTTTTTCACACCCACCACCTCTGCTGGTAGGCCATTCAATGACTCAACCACTCTCTCAATAAAGTAAAACTTTCTTGCATCCTTCCTGAATTGACCCCCCACAAGCTTACAGTCATACCCCCTTGTTTTTGATGTGCCATTTCTTTTAAATAGTTACTCACAGTTTACCTTGTTTATTTCTTTCAGGAACTTGAAGTTCTGTACCATGTCCCCCCACCCCTCCCTTCTGGCCTCCAGTGAGTGCGTGTTCAGTGCCCTAAGCCGATCCTCATAGGATCTGCCCTGCTGACCCCCAGTCATTTTATTTACTTTATGCTGCACTGTCTCCAGCCTGTCTTCGTCTTTCCTCATGTGAGGACTCCAGAACTGGGCAAAGTACTCCAGACAGGGTCTCACCAGTGATTTTACAGAGAGGCAGTATTATCTATTTCCTGCTGCTTTCAAAACCCCTTCCAGTGCATGCCAGCATTCTGGTTGCCTTGCTATAGGCCTTGTTACACTGGCTAGTTTGTTTAGGGAGTCACTTATGATGACTCCAAGGTCCCTTTCCTCTGAAGTAGTGGCCAGCTTAACTCCACCCATCCAGTATTTCTTCCTGGGGTTCTTGTTCTCTATGTACATCACCTTGCATTTCTTGGTGTTGAATTTCAACAGCAAGACCTTGGACCACCTCTCTAACCTTTACAGGTCTCACTGCAACTCTCTCCCTTGCTTTTTTTCCCTTTGGCAACCAGGTAAGGCCCCTTCCCCAGTCACAACTGCCTGTTTTCAGGGGAGACCCAGAAGCTCTGGGGAGGTTAAGTGACTTGCTCAGAGTCACACAGTATGCAAGTGGAGGTTGTGGGAATCAAACCAAGGTCTGCTGTATGTACTAAGCTCATTCACAGCTTGTTAATCTAGCCTCTAGGCAATACTGCCAGTCCAATTTCTCCTATCTCCTCCTTGCTGTCTGCCCTGCCACAGAGGTTAATGTCATCTGCTAACAGACACATCCTGTCCTGTATTCCTTCTCCTGTTGCTTATGAACGTATTGAAAAGGACTGGTCCCAGGACTGACCCCTGCAGTACCCCACTTGTGACCCCTTCACCTCAATTTGACCCAGTTTACCACCACCCTCTTCTGTCTCCTCTCAACCAACTTCTCACCCCTTTAAGCAGGTTCTTTGCTGCTTCCAGATCCTCTAATTTCTTTAACAACATTCTGGGTGGCACCAAGTCAAATGCCTTGCTGAAGTCAAAATAGTGTAAACCTGCTGCTTGTCCTTTACTCACTGCCCTTGTTACCCAGTCAAAGAATACTATCAGGATGATCTGACAAGCACTCCCTGCCACAAACCCATGCTGTTTACTATTCTGGAGCCTATTTCTCTCCAGGGTTGTCCACTAGGTTCTCTAACTACTGAGTCAAAACAGAAAGGCTCACCTGTAAAACAGGTGCAGAGACCAAATAAAGTGCAAAACAAACCAGAGAAGGCTCGCGCTCTCTCTTTAACTACTGTCTACTTTCCATCAGTTTACCTACAATGGTGGTAAGACTGATGGGCCTATAATTTCCAGGTTCTTCCCTGTCCCCTCCTTTTCAGAGTTGCACCACGCCTGCTATTGTCCAATCTCTTGGAACCACCCCTGACTGTAGTGAGCTATTGAACAGCCTTGCCAGAGGTTCAATCTGTTCTGATGCCAGTTCCCTGAGCACCCTTGGGTGCATCCCATCAGGTCCTGGAGCCTTGTCTATTTCAGGGCAAGCCCTTTACTTACCCTTTCTCCTGTAATTATCACATGTCCCATGTCTGGGATCCACTTGCAGCAGTCTTTATGCTGTGCCTTGTACACCATGATTAGATCACCATAAGGTCTACTGAATGAGTTCAACTCCTCCAACCTCTACTCATAGAGGAGTTCTTTTTTTTTTTTGTAGACTTTCTTTCTGCACTGCGCTCCACAGAACTCTCTCAGGCAGACCCCACTCACTGCAACCGCTCTACCACCCCACCTGATCCTCACTCACCGGGAAATCGGGGACAGACACTCCCCATTCTACCCCAATCCAGCAACTCCCAAATGAGACCCAAGGCAAGACAGGGGATCAGGAGAGCCAGCGAGATGAGTTTGGCATTGGGTATGTGGCGGCAGGCATTGGAGGTTGCCGTCACCTATCTTTGGGGCCAGGGATTTTTCCTTGCTGCTGTACGGTCCCCTGGAGCACAGACATACAATGATGCCCTGCACGTGATGGTAGCATTCTATTAATCCTTTTATACATTTAGTATAGCTACACTGAACTTGTCCCAGCCTGTTTTTATCCCTAGTGCTATATGGTGCCCAAAATGGTACACAATATTTCATGTGGGGTCTCATCAGGGACTTGTACAAAGCTAGCAGCACCTCTCTCTCTCTCTCTCCCTGCTTACAAATTTTTTTTTGATGCAAGGTATTATTCCATAGTAGTCATTTGCCACTTGCCCACATTGTGCTATTTGAAGTTGTTAGTAATGCAACTCCAAGATCCCTTTCGCTATCAGACTCCCTTAGCTGCACCCCGTTCAGAGTATAAGATGCATGCTTAATTTTAATCATGAAATGTAGTACAACACACTTGTCAATGTTAAAAGATATTTTCCATTATGTGCCCAATCCGCTACCTCATACAGCTGCCCTTGCAGCAAGGATATCTCTTTATCATCACTTTTCCTATCTTGGCGGTATCCACAGACTTAGCTAGCCACTCCTTCTTAATTTGTATGCCAGCCACATATATATTAAATAAGGTTCCCCCAAGGGTCTGAGAAAGCAGACGGACACCCTCCCCCACAGCAGTTCTCCCCCACTGAATCAAAGAATGAACTCCAGCAGCTCCCCCAAGGGTCCAAGAGGGCAGACAAACGCCCTCCCTCACAGCAGCTCTCCCCCACTGAATCAAAGGTACACCACACAGCAGCACCACCATGCTTGCTCTCAGCTCATGACTGAGAAAAGACCCACCGACGTAGTGCGTCGACTCCCCACCACCACCCATGGTCAGCTCAGCGTTATATAGCTGCTGACACATGATGGCTGAAACCAATTAGCCATGTTTCTCATTAGCAAGCTATCATATCTCCCCACCAGAGGCCGCTTCTGCATCCTTCACCTTCATTTCACCCTCCCAGCCACAATGATGCTTTACCCAGTTTTGTGCCTACTTCTTCAATTTCCTGTCTCTCTTACAGAGTGCCTACCTATCTTCCTCCCCCCATCTAGGCACCCTTTTGACTACCCCTTTCTCTTTCTTGTCCCTTCCCTTCCCTTAGGCACACCTCCCCAAATCTCTCTCTGGTGCACTCCCACCTTACAACATCAATTCTTCCGCACCTTCACCCATCCCCCCACCTTTCCTACCTACATTCACCTTCCCCTACCATTCATCCTTCACTGCTTCACTCACACCTGCTGAACCTCGGGGCCTTTCTCCATTGCTTAAACCTAAGTTCTCCACCCCCAGGCACAACACACATAACAGAATGAAATCCTCTCTCCTCCCCCTTCCCCTGCTACTACTACTCCTGGCAGGCGACATCCACCCCAACCCGGGCCCACTAGCACCTAGTCAAACCACACCAGCTCCTGCTTCCTCCTCAGTCCAATTCCCATATTCTCTTCCCAAGGACCTCCGTATATTTCATATTAACACAAGGAGTCTGCTCCCTAAAATAGATGCCCTCTCTGTCTGGGTAAACCAATACCAACCTGATATACTCTGTGTCACGGAATCCTGGCTATCTGCCAAAATCTCCAACTCCTCCCTTGCCATCCCTAACTATGTCATGTTCTGGCAGGACCATGGCAAGTGAGGCGAGGGGGTAGCGCTGTATGTCAGGCTTTTCCCAACATGCTCCATTAGCTTCAAGGAATCCTGCCCAGCCTCTCATGAATCTCTAGTAGCCCTCCTCTCCTTTCCCTCCTCCTCCCCCTTTACATTGGGGTCCTATATGCTACCCCAAAGACCACCCCTGGCTCCCTCATCAAGGCGATCACTACAATCTTCTTGGTCACAAAAAATGGCGAACTCATTCTACTAGGTGATTTCAACCTTGACTGGCTGTCCTCCACCACCAAAACTACTGTTCTGAGGATCAAAGCCCTAAACCTCTCCCAACTAATCCAAGAACCCACCCGCCTAAACCACCGGTCTCAAAATCACTCCCTTCTAGACTGGATTTTAACCTCCCATCCACACAGGGTTACTGCCTCAGGCACCTTCTCAGATGCCCTTAGCAACCACTGCATCACTTACTGCATCCGCAAAATCCATGCACCACAATCCAGCCCCAAATTCATCTGGTCTCACCCACTACACCTCCTAGATGAATTCACTCTACCGCACAACCTTACAAACATGGACTGGCTTCCTATCTTTGCCTCCAAGATGTTGACCTCACCCTATCCCACTTTAGCTGCATCCTCCTAAGCACCTGGGACCACCATGCTCCCCTCAGGAAAACCAGAGTAAAGTGTTATCATCACCCCTGGATCATTTCGGACCTCATCACCTTATGTCGGGCCAGGGACAAGGCATGGAGGCTGTATAAAGCTTCCCTTGCCCCTTGCAACCTCCAAACCTACAAACATCTCAGAAACACATGCACCAATGCAATTCAGAAATCTAAAGCCTCATACTTCAAAGCACAACTTACCCATCCCCATGCCTCCCCAGCATCCTTCTGGAAGGTCCTAAACTCCCTTATGGACCCTCCCTCTAAGCAAGCCAGCCCAGTCCTCAGCTCAAATGGCAGAACAGTAGAACATCCTGCTTCTGTAGCTGAACTCGTTCTTCAACTCCTGTGCTCTGCCAGACTCAGCCCCCCACCCAACCCCACTATCTCCTCCCCCCTCAACTCCGGCTTCCTCTTTCCCCGCCACACCCCAGGAGGTCTACTCTGCCCTCACCACTCTAAACCAGTCTAAAACCAGCCCTGATGGCTTACACTCCAGACTGCTCCACATCTCCGCCTCAGCCATAACTGCTCCCTTAACACACTTACTCAACCTCTCCCTCTCAACAGCCATGGTCCCCACTGCCTGGAAACTGTCCAAAATCCTTCCCCTGCATAAAGGTGGAGACCCCTCCCAACCAGGAAACTACCAACCCATTTCTCTCCTCCCCTCTCTTGCCAAACTCCAAGAATCACTCATGCTCTCCAAACTGTCAGCGTTTCTCTCCTCAAACAGCTCCCTCTCCCCTTTTCAATCAGGCTTTAGAAAACATCACTCCACTATCACCACCCCGCTATGTGTAACTGACTCTGTTCTCACTTTCTCACTGCCATGGACAAAGGCCATACCACCTCCGCCATTTTCATTGCCTGGCAAAAGCCTTTGACTCAGTCTCCCACCCCCTGCTACTATGCAAATTAAGCTCCTTCAGCCTCGCTTAGCCCAACATCAACTGGTTCCACTCTTATCTCCAGAACAGGCAGAAGTTGGTTCAAATTGGGGACACTCTCTCCCCCTTGCTACCCATCCTCTCAGGCATCCCCAAGGCTCTATCCTAGGCCCCATCCTTTTCTCCCTTTTCATAAATGACCTCCCCTCCTCTTGCCTATCCTCTAATGTGCATCTATACGCCAACGACACCATCATCTTCGCCTCAGGCCCCTCCCATGATAGAGTGCTTCCAGATCTTCAAAGTGACTTTAACAGGGTCCAAACCTGGCTCCAAAAAAATCAACTCAAACTAAACGCCAAAAAAATGGTAACCATGGTATTCGGTACAAGACAAAATCTCGCCTCCCAACCCACCCCACCACCAATCTGCACCCTAAAAGGCTCTCCCCTCGAGATGGTACCTGCTTTCAAGTACCTGGAAGTCTGGCTGGACAGCCACCTCAACTTTTCTGTCCACATCGAGGCAGTCTGCACCAAACTCTGACCCAAGCTGGCCTGCCTCTATCGCCACAAAGCCAGCCTTCCCCTTCCCACTCGTAGTGAACTCATACGTAAAACCATCCTACCAGTCCTGGACTATGCGGACATCATCTACGGCACAGCCCCAACCTCATCCCTCTCAAAACTCGACATCCTTCTCAACTCCTTTTGTCACCTCGCCACAGCCTCTCCCCCACTTACCCACCACTGCCTCCTCTACTCTTCTCTGTCCTTGACCCCACTCTCGCATAAGAGGACCATACACTCTGCCTCCCTCTTAGCTAAATACTGGCTAGGATCCTTACCCCCCTACCTATCCTCCCGCCTCACACCAGCAAGTTACTCTGGCTAGCCGCTCTGCCACCGAGATGCATGCACCTTCCAACTCACACGCCTCCTCTCTACCTTGGGACAGGCAGCCTTTTCCTACCATGTCCCCCTCCTCTGGAACAATCTCCCTCCCAACCTTCACCAGGCCCTCTCCCTCACAGCTGCAAAGCTTCTCCTCAGGCTCCTCCTCTTCCCCTCTTGCCCCAGTTGCTCATAAAGTCCCTCCCTGATTTGGGCCTAGCCTTTTATGGCTGGCCCAAATGGAAACTTCCTTCTGCAGACAGCCTCACCTTTTCACTCTCCGAGAACTCTTACTGTCCAATCCCAGTACTAGTCCACTCTATCATGTTACCTATTGTGACAAGCTGCATACACTAACTTCTGACTTCTGCTGATCATGCAATCAATAGACATGAAAGTCCCGGATGCTATATCCCATGTCTAAACAGAAATTAGCTGTGTAGTCCTGCATACTGCTGTTGTACTATACGTCTAAAACAAGAAATTGTTGTGTTTCTCTGTTTAATTTTCTGCATACACCTTGTACCCGGGTCACACCTGGAAATGAGATTCGGCCCAGTGTGCCTTTCCTGGTCACCAATTTTAAATAAAATAAATAAATAAGGTTTGTCCCAAGACTGGTCCCTATGTGGGACCCCACTGATCACCCTATCCCATCCTGACAGAAGCCCATTTATTTTAACCCTCTGTTTCCTATTTGTAAACCAGCTTAAAATCCATCTGGTGATGTGACTGTGCATGCCACCCTCCTTAACTATACCCACTAGTTCCTTGCATGGCATAGTGTCAAAGGGTTTGCTGTAATCGAAGTATACAGCATCCGCTGATTTACCTTGGCCCAAAACACTACTAAATGGCGCAAAAAACCTCAAGAGGTTAGTTTGGCAGGCTCTGCCTTTCCTGAGGTCATGTTGTGTTGTATCCTCAAGGCTATTTATTTTCAAGTTCATTTCTATAAGCTCCCTAATTATGAACTCCAGTATTTTTCCCACCAGCAATGTTAAGCTAGCAAGGTAATAATTAGATTTGTTCCCCTTATCGCCCTTTTTGTGAATTGGAACAGAAGCTTCTTGGACCGAACTATTCCCCCCCCCCAGACAGCTCTCCTTCAGAGGAGCACCCCAGCCCCATAACCCCAATGCCCGCCAGGACTTATCTTTCTGCCTGTCTTCCTCCAGGGCTTGCCCCCTCCTGACATGGTTAGTGGGGTTCCCCAAGCCCCACCGGAGAATGGATCCAGTTTGAGCCAGCATGCCCAGCAGGTTGGGTACAGGGCCAGCAGGCATTCCACCTCTTCCCACCACTGGGCTTTTTTTCAGTTTTCCTGTCCCCAGGGAGGCATGGTGTGCACTGAAGTCATGGTGTATGCACTGATATCTTCTAACCCTCCCAGCTTTCTGGCCCAACCTGCCTTCCCCCATCTTCTTCCAGGGGCCAAGCAAACATCAGGCTCTGCCCCCCCCAGAGGAGAAGAACAGTCCTATGGATGCTCAATCCTCCTCCCCCAGCTGGCCCTCTGACACTATGGATTCACTTCCAAACTTGGGTCATCGGCACTGCAAGCAGTAACATTACCGCTGCACCAGCGGGCCAGCCTGGACCGAACCATTTTTAAGTAAAGCATTAGAGATATGTAAATGGAGCTGTGATTTAATTTGATATTTCCTTGAGGACCCACATACAGTATGTAGATCATCTGGACATTTAATTAAGGGGCTTACTGTATTAGAGCCTCCCGTTTTTGCTCTTACATATTTATAGAACTCTATAGTTATCTTCTGTGTTACTGGCTTAAACCTTCTCTATATTTTGTTCAGCTTTTTTGACATTGCCTTTTTATATTTTCAGTGTTCACTTGTACTCTTGCCAATTCTCAACTGTCCCTCTTTGTCTTACCACCTTGCATGCCATTTAAACTAGCCAAGGGGGTGGCAGAATGAATTGTGGCATCAAAAGCTGCCTCGCCCCACAGGCTGAAGTAGAAAGTAAGGAACCTGAAGGGAGAGGAATCCCCCAGGGTACAGATTAATAATGAGAACAGGGAGGTAGAGATACAAGAGGAAAGGAACAGAAGCATTAAAAAGAGAGGTGGGAAGGAGGGAGGGAGGGCAAAAAGGAAAAAAGGGAGGCAATAAGCAGAGTCGAATCAAAATCTGGAAGGCCATGTGTGTGAATGCTAGAAGTCTAGGAAATAAGATTCCATGCTTTGTCTACCTGCCACTGACCTCTGCCACCACCTGGGACACCTAGACGCTTTTCTTGATAGGGTCCCCAGTGGGATGGATGGTCCTCCATCTCCTGGCCACACCATGGGGGGGAGATCTATGGGGGAACTCTGGGGGCAGGTAAGTCCCAGGGGAGGTGGTTGCCAGTTGAGGATGGTGGGATAGAGCTGATGTAGCCACCTGAGATGTGCAGGAGTAAAAGCTGTATAAAAAAACCTTACAGCACATAAATCACCCACAGCTCAATAGGTGTCTGTACCCAAATGCCTCTGATTAACTGCTAACAACCTTAGTCTATTGTCTACCTTGTTAGTAGGGATCTTTTAAAATTTATTTGGTCAGGTCTTCAAACATGCATGACAGCTAGCCAGTCTCTAGTCTTCCCCGGCTGACACAGCAGACACCTGCCAATGCTGTGTCCGGCCCTGCCCATGCTTGCTGATAACTCTCAGGGCAGTTGAATTTATGGAGAGTCACCTGGAAGTGCTCACACAAAGGTTGTGCTGGTCACAATCACAAAATGGCCCTAAAGTGCCTACTTTTCAATAAAACAGTCTTACTTACTGAGACTATTGCCACTAAAAGCAGCTTTTAAAATATCCACACTGAAACTCTTGGTAGTCCTTTTTTTATGTGCCCTGTGCTGACCGGCTCCTTTCCACTGGTCCCCCCAGCCCCATCTCCTGACGTTCACCAGGACTCATCTCGATTCCAAGGAGGTGCCCAGCTGGCTGGATGCAGAACCTGTGGGGGACCGGCAATCATCCAGCCGGTCAACATCGTTTTCCACCTGTTTTCTCCCATCCCTGGTCACGGCTCTGCATGCGTGTGTAGAGGCACGTGCACGCTGCAGACCCGCAACACCCTACCAGTGCATGCCACATGCCGACCTGCACCATCATCGGATCTCCACCTGGTGGTGGCCAGGCAGCAGGAGTGACAAGGACCTTCCCTGGGAGAGGACAGCTGCCTCCCGCCTGCTCGATCCAGCTCCCCCCCGATAATCCCAGCTCATTCCCAAACCTGAGTCACTGGCATAGTGCAAGGTGTGGCGTCCAGCACCTCAACCCTCAGTGCCACTGGGCTGGCTACTCTTGGCAGTTCTATATCAGATGCTGCCATTTTTTGTTATCCACGTACAGGTTATGGACTTCAGTACCCAGCTGCCCCTGCTACCAGCCCACTAAAACGAATTTATAAAGAAGAGATAGACTGTTTTTAAGAGTTTTCTGCTTTACTTTTAGAGAGGGAGGGTTTGATAGATTTTTTGGCTCCCTCTTTGCTACACTGAAGATTCAGCTGCTCTTTCACCCAACCTCTGCTGTGCCTGCCTCCACCTGTGTTCCATCAGGGGTAGTAGACTCATTTGATGTGAGAGGGTTACTAGTGGGGTACTGCAGGGTTCAGTATTAGGACCAGTCCTCTTCAATGTCTTTATAAGCGACATTGCAGAGGGACTGGAAGGAAAAGTATGTCTCTTTGCAGATGACACAAAGATCTGCAACAGAGTTGATGCACAAGGTGGGGTGGAAAGGATGAGAAGGGACTTGGCAAGGTTAGAGGAATGGTCAAATGTATGGCAGCTTAGATTCAATGCTAAGAAGTGCAAGGTAATGCACCTGGGAAACAAAACCCAGGGAAGAGTACACAATGGGGGGTGAGATACTAACAACAACAAAAATGGAAAGGGACCTAGGGGTAGTCATATCAGATGACCTAAAGGTGGGCAAGCAATGTGAGAGGGCAGCAAGGAGGGCTGGGGGGATACTGGGATGCACAGGGAAAGGCATCACCAGTAGAAAACAGGAAGTTATTATCCCTCTGTGCAGATAGCTGGTGAGACCCCATCTGGAGTACTGTGTGCAGTTCTGGAGACCCAATCTCCGAAAAGACATAGACAGGATGGAAGCTGTCCAGAGGAGGGCAACTAAAATGGTGCAGGGTCTGCACTGGAAGACATATGAAGAGAGACTTAAGGAGCTTAATATGTATAGCCTCGAGGAAAGGAGGGAAAAGGGGTACATGATAGAAACTTTCAAGTACCTCAAGGGAATCAACAAAGTCCAAGAGGGTAGCATCTTTCAAAAAGAGGTGTGCAAGAACAAGGGGCACAATTTGAAGATAGCTGAGGGCGGCTCAGAGGTAATTTAAGGAAGTATTTTTCATGGAGAGGTTGCGGATGCATGGAGCGACCTTCTGGAGGAGGTTGTGGAGTCAAAAACAGTGGTGGAATTCAAGCATGCATGGGACAGTCATAAGGCAATTCTAGGGGGTTGGGGTAAGAAGAAGTAGGCTGCTGGTTACCTAGGATCTGCAGCTTATCCACTAGGTAAGGAAATGGGCAGACTGGGTGGGCCAAGCAGTCCTTATCTGCCATCAAATTCTATGTATATTTCTATGTTTCTAGGAGCAATGGAGTCTTAAAGATACAGTAGTCCTGTGGGGTATGAACTTCTTACATCTACCCCACTTGCCTGCTAGTTTTGTGTCTGCTTGCTGTAGCAGAGAAGCCTGCCCCTGCCCCTCTTCAGCACTAAATCTTGTGGTACTTCACCAAGTGGCATGTCTCACTAACGCACACCTCGCTAATACTCATGGGAAGTGTCCATTTTGTACTTCCTGGTTTCCCTAGTCCTGGACATACCACCCTTCTCTTTATGTACCCATAAAGCCTTCCACTTACTGAGACTCTCTTTTGGACCCCACCTCCCAGGTATGAGGTAAGTATGATTTCTAAAAATTATTTTAACCCTTGCAGGGCCACGGACTGATATATCAGTCCAGAATTTCAATACATTCTAATTAAGCCAGCAGCCTAAGGGTTAAAAGAATCACCTGATCACTTTATACCCTTACCATGGGGACGTCCTTACAGGACAGCGATCGGAGGGTTGTGGGGACCACTGGACACTAGGAAAATATTTTACAGTATATGGGACTGCGATCAGTGGGTGAGGGACCACCAGGGAAATATTATACAGTATACAGGATGACAATTGGAGGGTGAGGAGGGACAACTAGATACCAAGGACTACATTTTTTACTATGGGATCGGGCAACCGTGGTGGGGGGTGGAGCCAGTCATAGGGGTACAAACCTGCCACCGCTTCCCATGCAAATGTGCCCAAATGAGCATTTGATACAGACCCACAGAAAAGATTAATAAACAAGTTACCAGCCTGGGCATAGGTCCCAGGGTGGTAGCCTGGGTAAAAAATTGGCTGGACAACAGGACACAGAGGATAATAGTAAACGGAGTCCCACTCCAAAGAAAGAGGGGTTACTAGTGGGGTAGTGCAGGGTTCATTACTGGGACAGGCCCTTTTTAAAGAGCTGGTGGCACGTTCATGTGAACTTTAATAAAACATAATATTTTCACACAGTCCAGCTTGTATTTCCCATTAGTTCTGTATTTCTCCTCCCCATTATTTATTACTGAGGTCATTTGTATGAAAACAGGATTTCTGCTCCTGAAGAGTTCATCTATTCCTGCTGCGTTCTCCTCACCTGAAGTCATAGATCACTGCTTGTGACCTCAGAGTTACTCCCATGGCAACAGACTGTGATGTCAAAACAGAGAATTATGACTTGGAGTAGGGAGTAAGCTATAGAGGCATACAAAATCAAAATAAACACTAAAGGACAACCCAACCATCACATATATTCATACACATTTCCGTAAGCAATAATACCCGACAGGGTGGACATTATTGGGAAATACCGGACTGACCAGGGGCATAATGAGGCCCGAAGCCGCAGGTGGAGGGCCTTATAGACCCTGAAAGGTCTGGTATTTCCCAATAATGCCCACCCTGGAGGGTATTATTGCGCTTAGAAAATGGGCATGTTAGTAATTTCAATAAAATAGCAAAGGAAATAAGTTTAAAGACAAATAGAAGCAGTAGAATTGTTTTTTCTTGGAAAAATAGTCAATTTCTTTAAAGGCTGTTCCAGCTCCTCTTGGTTCTCCTCACAGAGCTATTCTAATCTATTGACACCTCCCCATACACTCATACACCCATACATACATACACACACACACACACGCACACACACCTGAACAAGAAGCGTGCAGAAAACGTTCACTCCAGCAGTGTCTGGATATCGTGTGTCTTCTTTTGTGCAAGACTGTTTTTTTTATCCAGTAGCCATTGGAGGATGCCTGTCTTAAGCGTGCGATTGACCTTGTGTGAAACTGATTGATAGCTTCATCTGCGATACCGAGGGAGAGCCCCGATGTAAATTATTAATTTATTTTAAATTTGAGGCAGCAGGTTAACTAACTGTGGGCACTCTGTGGTATTTGAGCTGTTTTCTTGTACGTGCTTGCTAGCACGAAGCGAATGGACTAACGGCTTGCTTTTCATTCAGCGAGGTACTGGAAGAGCATAGTCGGGAGAGTGGTGCTGCTGTATAAGAAGACGGCTGTGTGAAATTTATGTTTTATCACTCTTCCCGACCGCAAAGTATCTGGAGTGTGAGCTATCTTTTTTTTCTTGGACTGAAGAAAGGAGTGTGTGTGTGTGTGTGTGTGTGTGTGTGTGTGTGTTGGGGGGGGGCAGTAGCTCTCGCTAAGCAAGAGAAAAATATGGCAGGGATTTGAAATTTCGCTGGGTGCTTTCAGCCAAAGAGAAAGCAGGCTGGGCACCAGTACACAAGGGTACCTGGTGAAGTGGCACTTGGACTGGCTTTTATTTTAAGCTGGGCATCTATTGAAAAATAAATGCCCAGCTTGGAGTCTGTCTCAGCCAATCAGGTTTCAGAATTAATTCTTGCCATTTTCTAATTAGTAATAAATTATGGGGAGGAGGAGAAATAAATAAACTATAAATGTAATGCAAGCAGCATTATTATGTTTTTTAAAGTTTTCTTTGAGGCGTCAGTAGCTCTTTAATGTCTTTATAAGTGACATTGCAGAGGGACTGGAAGGAAAAGTATGCCTCTTTGCAGACGACACAAAGATCTGCAACAGGGTTGATACACAAGGGGGGGTGGACTTGCAAGTTTGGAGGAATGGTCAAAAGTATGGCAGCTTAAATTCAATGCAAATAAGTGCAAAGTAATGCACCTGGGAAACAAACAACCAGGGGAAGAGTACACAATTGGGGGGGGGGTACTAGCAACAACAAAAATGGAAACGGACCTGGGGTTAGTCATATCTGATGACCTACAGGTAAGCAATTAATGGAAGAAGGCAGTAAGGAGGGCTGAGGGATACTGAGATGCGTAGGGAGAGGCATTACCAATAGGATACAGGAAGTTGTTATCCCTCTGTACAGACAGTTGGTGAGACCAAATCTGCAGTATTGCATGTTCTGGAGACCCCATCTCCTCAAGGACATAGACAGGATGGAGGCAGTCCAGAGGAGGGCAACTAAAATAGTGCATGGTCTGCACCAGAAACCATATGAAGAGAGACTAAAGGAGCTTAATATGTTTACCCTTGAGTAAAGGAGGGAGAGGGGGGCATGACAGAACCTTTCAAGTACCTCAAGGGAATCAACAAAGTCCAAGAGGGGAGCATCTTTCAGAAAAAGAGACGTGCAAGAACAAGGGGGCACAATTTGAAGATAGAGGAGGGACGGCTCAGGGGCAATGTAAGGAAGTATTTTTTCACAGAAATGGTGGTGGATACGTGGAAGAGCCTTCCTGAGGAGGCTGTGGAGTCAAAAACAGTGGCTAAATTCACGCATGCATGGGACAGTCATAAAGCAATTCTAGGGGGTGGGGGTAGAAAGAAGTAGGCTGTTGGTTAACTAGGATCTGCAGCTTTTCCAATAGGTAGGAAAATGGGCAGACTGGGTGGGCCAAGCAGTCCTTATCTGCCGTCAAAGTCTATGTTTCTATGTTACCTCTGATATAAAGGTAATAGTTGATTAATTTTAAAAACTAATATTAATTTTAGGCAACATGCATGCCCTTTAAGTTGGTGCCCATAAATTTGATGTGGCTTTAAGAATTCAGCTGAATCTCTTTGACTCCAAATACAGTAACTGGCATGGAGTAAAGCAGACTACAAAAAGGAGGTAGAAAAGCTTTGATGTCAGCAGTGAATTTTAATAATAGTAGCTCAGTTGTGACAGGGGCTGTTGGCATGAATCTGCTGTGGATTACTGTTTGTGGTGTTCTTTTTCTCTTGTAATTAAAGTTATTTATTTTCCAAGTTTTTACATCATGGAGTCAGTACATTCATATTAAGAAAAGTCATGACATGCTTCAATAATAATGTGCCAATGCAGTAAGTATTAACAGCTTTGTTATTCAAACCTGGCCAGGGTGTATGAGCATAGCAGACAGCAGGTAAGGTTAACAGCACTTATTCTATAGAGGGAAGTGTGACAAGTGGGGTACCACAAGGTTCATTTGCATGGTGCTGTCTGCAATGGGAGCTATCAGAGCTATTGGGTCTGGGGGAACTGTCCCCTGCACTGCCAGGATCCATGTTGAGGCTCGACTTAGCACTACACCAGCATGCCTCTATATTCAGTCGGATAGGATATACAACTGAATATGTCATCCTTGGGGTTGCGGGCAATGGGCAAGTGCAGCGCAAACCTTTGTGCTCCATCTTGCCCATTTTAAAAATTTGGCCCCCGTAGTGATTCTGGGTACATATAATTTATTACTGCCGGGCATGCAGGCCAATTTCTTACCATGGTTTCTGCAAACTGGTCTATGCTGGGAAACCATACTTTCTCTCACAGTAATTTTGTGGTGCTTACTATGCCAAGGTGCCCAGTGTACGCCATTGCAACTGTTTTAGCTCTTAAAGAGCACCTTTCATGAAGGTCCAAAAAGTTACATCTTGTAGTCATTATATGCAGTACTAGACCTGAAAGGGAGTGTGCATTTGTTATTTTTGGCCAAGGTTTACTCTGCCTTCCATAATTTGGACTTGTTTTGGAGCCCTGCTGCACTTGCCTTTGCTGTTCAGCTGCTGGGCTGCTGGCTCCTGATGACATCACTATAGGGCAGAGGAGTGACTCACACTGAGCAGTACCATGCAGTTGCAACACTGTTGCAAGGAAAAACTACCAGTACTCAGTGTACATACTGGGTTACCCCTTTTCCAAGAGACCCTGCTAGCAATGCATTATGCCAAAATCCAAATGCCTTGTCAGTATGTTTTTTTTGTTTATTACATTGACTCTGCCCTATAGCGATGTTAGCGGTACAACCCTGGGCCCACAGCAACACCAGGCTTGCTATAGAAGCTCTGGTACACCCTGCAGTTTTTAGCAGCTCAGAATGCAAAAACTAACTGCAGCAGACAGTAATGAAATACAATTCCAGAATCAATGCAAGAAGGGGTAATTTATGCATGGAAGTCAAAAGGAGTATGAAATGTGGTCATTAATGAGATGGGTATTCCTATGCTGTTGCCTCTCAGAATTAGACACACACACAGAACAGACAGTTCCGTTTTCTGTCTGGAACACAGTGTCAGCTCAGATATGTCAGTTTCAGGATCTAAGAACTCAGTCCTTGTTACTTTTGTACCACTTCTGTGTCCTTATTAACTCTAGTAGAGCCTGCAGTCTTGTCAGTTTTTGTTGCTTCCTCTGTCTCAGGAAGGGTAAGAGCTTTTGGCACTGTATGTGTAGCTACAAAGCTGATGTATTCTCCTGCAGATGACTGTGAGATTACTGATTCTTCCAAAGGGTGCCTTGAAATATAGTCTGCTGGCTTATTATCGTGCCCTGATCTGTGCATAATTTTGAAATCATAACCCAGAAGGCATAGTCTCCATCTTTCAATGCGTGCCGGCATCTTGGATTGCAGGTTGCCAAATACTGTTATGAGGGCCTCATGATCTGTATTGTGAATGGTGCCACATACACAAATACATGATAATGCTCACATGCCCAGACAACTGCTAGTGCTTCTTTCTCAGGTTGCGAGTACTTTTGTTCAGTCTCAGTTAAGCTGCGACTTGCATAGGAGACTACCAGGAGAGGACTACCATCTGGCTTTTTCCGAGTTAATATTGCCTCAAGTCTGACTGGACTAGCATCTACTACTAATTCTGTTGTCAGACTCAGATCAAAGTATGCCATGATTGTGTTTGAGGTTAGTAAGTCCTTTATGATGTCAAATGCCGTCTGACATGCAGTTGACCACTGAAATTATGTATTCTACTTTGTGAACTCCTTCAGTGCAGCACTTACAGCAGAAAAGTTTCTGATATACCTTGCACAGTAACTAGCCATTCCTAAGAACGAGTTCACTTCACTGACATATTTTGGTATTGCTGCCTTCTTTATTGTCTCTGCCTTTTTCTTTTTTTTTTTAATGTATTTATATCCTCGGCTGGGGGGTTGTACCTTTGGTTCCCCCATCCAGCCAGCCCTCATGGCCCCTGCCCTGGCCAGAGTTCACCTCCCTGCCGCAGCCCTTCCCTGGTCGCTTCGCAGTGGGTATTTACCCAACCACCACAGAGACCTGGAGGGCAGGCACAGGAAGGAGCTGAGTTGGGCGCGTCATTGGCAGTGTCATCGGGGCAGCCATCAAGGGTTTTCTCTTTTTAGTGGTAGTCCCCCTGGCACTGGCATGCAGTGGCATCAATGACACTGCAACATACGCTCTCACATGCTGCACATCAGACGCTGCCAATGTCATGCCCTTCTTTTGGCCCCGAGACTACACAGACCCCAGCCGTCGCCAGGAGCTGGCATTGCAGCAGTCTTCCCCACCCACCTCCCTGGAGAAGGAAAGCTGTCTCTGGGATGCTAATCCTCCTCCTCCCGGCTGACCCGAGGCGGCCTGTGCCCTTTCCCAAACATGGGTAGTCAGCGTGGTTGTGAGGTGTGGCGTCCAGCACCTCAACCCTCAGCGCCATCAGGCCAGCAGTCTCTACCTTTTTCCGATCTGGTTTCATTCCTTGATGTGAAGATATGTAATTCACATTTAGCACGAGTCATTGTTATCTTATTAGCAGCCAAACTCTGAAACACCGATTTGAGAGCTTGGTTATGTTCCCTCTGAGTTTTGCCAAAGACTAAGATATCATCACCATAGTTAAGCATATTGGGAATATATTGGGAATATTTTGTAATCTAAGAAATAATGCATGACAGGGTGTGTGTCATGCTAGGATAACGTCACGCCTTGGGTGGATGGGCAGGAGGCCACAGGCTGAGTGCGTCCAACACCCAAGAAGTGGCATTATGTTAACAAGACACACATCCTGGAGTTCATTATTCCTATTATACAATGGCTAATCTTTAAAGAGAAGAAAAAAAAATTAAATGGTTCTTTACTTGATTTTTCTGTGTGAAAGTACATTTATAAAAAGAAGTTCCTTTTTGTGTTTATCCACTAGGTGGAGCTGCCTGTGCATTTGTTGTCATCCCCACCCCCCACCCCAGCGTGGTGGTCCCAGTTCTTCAGGTGCAGTTTGCTGTGATGCTTTTGCTTCTCAGTCCCAGTTGTAGCTTCCTTTCATTCGATCCGTACCCCCCCAACCTTGTGCTGGTTGCAGTTCTCCCTGTACTGGGAGGTTATCGTAGTGGGAATTCTGAGCAAGTGAACAATGTATGGAGGTGTCACCCATTTGCTGATGTTGCTGCCCACTGCTACCACTTTCAGTCTGAGGACTGCTGAAGAAGAGGAAAGGAGGTTGGGAGGTGGTAAGAAGAATGTAGGTTTTCTTAGCTGCTGATCGCTGCTGAGTGAAAGGCATGACAGGATACCTGGGATTGGAGGATGCGAGTTTACCATAGGTGTGAACTGGAGGGGAAGGTTTTATTTTATTCTTTTATAAATTGAGTACTTTAACAAAACAAAAAAAAACAGTGCTTCTTTTTAAGAGGGACTTAATACAAACTGCCACTGTGTGCGACTTTCAAGTGAAATGGGCAGCTAAGCACATGCTGCAGTTTTGTGAATCACGGTTTATGTGAAAATGTGTGGATTGGGCTGTGGGTGTTGGGATTTTTAAAATATGTCCAGGACCTTTGAAATATGTGATTTAATGAAGCGCTCAAACTATGGTAACATTCTGCTTGTGTTTGAAAGTGAAAATGGCTGGGGTGGTGGCATGTACCAGGCAGTGGGCAGTGATTTCTTTTTATTTTGTTATGTCATTCGGTCATATGTGTGCCAGGACTACATCTGAGATGTTGTGCTGGGATAATGTCATGGGTCCCACCCTATACTGACCAATCATAGCCCAGGATTCTTTCTTGCCATTATATAATATCCTTTTAAAGAGGGTCTCCAGTGAAAAGCTGTCAGTAAACCGACCCTACCTGTGCACTCCCCATGTCCAAAATAGCAGAATCGCAATGCAATGTAATGTTTTCCAGACCGAATTAAGTTTTAATCAATGTTTTATTGAACCATGTTTAACTTCCACTCCACCTTGTGTCTGATACAGTCATGATACTGGAAGTGACGCATTGTCCTGTGCCTACCACTGACTTCTGAGCTCGCCTCCACAACACTCAATAGCAGGAAATCTGATAGATCTTGTGTTTCTTGGCTGCAGATGTATGCATCATGATAGCAGTGTTTGTTTTGAAGCATTCATATAGTGTAGCACTGTACATGTTTGTGGATGCAAAATTTATGACTGTGATCATGTGGTATTAGCTTGATTTTGCCTATGAGTTTTATGTGTCTCGATCATTGTGGAGGTGCAGTGCAATTGTGCAGTCAGATGTTTGTGTGTACTGTACTGCACAGTGTTTATAATAATTATTGGTTATGTGAAGTTGTGTAAAGCAATATTGAATTATGTGATCGTTTCTGCACTGTGCACACATACACTGATTAAAATCTTGCAAAGTGATTATACAATTTGTGTTTGTCACCACATTACATGCATCACTCGGTGGATGATCCCTGTTACCTGCCGAAATGTTGACATCTGTGTAATGTTGGCATTAATCATTTTTCATTGTTCATTATATAGTGTGTTCCACAAACAGCATCACAGAACTCATCATAGTTACTCTGGGTAATCTGTGTGCAGCCTTTGCTGTGCATTCTTCTGCATAACACCAACTTTTCTGTTTAACTTACTGTTACTTGCTTGTGAATGACTGTGTTACTTGGTAATTATAATCAGAATTTGTGCTCAACACTTCATTGTGACAGTGACAGTTCACTGCAGTGTAAGGGCTTAGACACCTGGACAGCTGGTTCTGAATAATTCATGCTTTTTGGAATAAAAAAATGTAGTGTGATTGTCTGTCATTAGAAATGCTGTGCCTGGATAACCAACTTCTCCCCCCCCCCCCAGGTTTCAGTTCTAACAGGACAGGATATATGTTAGCAGATCTCTGTGATGAGATTAACTCCTAAGAATTCACATTTTATAGCCTTATTTAGGAGATGGGTTGTTTGTAGCTAAGCCCTGACATATCCATTTTATGGCATCCTCAGGAAGGTTAGTTAATTGCAGCTGGTGTCAAAAGAATATTATACCTCAGTGACAACTGACAGAGAGAGAGTCATAAAAAGTTCTTTCATGTCTTTATAAAGAGCAGGATGTTGCTCATGGTTGAAAGAAAGAAATTGGAAAATTACAGACTTGATTGGGAAGTCACATGGGGAAACAAAGTTTTGCTGATGTCACCTATTAAATTTGCCTTCTGAATGATGAGACATCCTGGGTGTATAATTTTTAATAAACAGAGGAGGAGCTGGGTGACATCATGGAGGAGGAAGGGTCAGCGACAGTTTTTTTAACCATGCTGTGACTGACCTTGACACACACATGTTTGGACTCTGAAAAAGCAACATCAGCACTGGAAGGAGATAAGAATACATTAGATTAGACAAGTCTAAGGGTACTGTGGTAGGAGATTTTCTTTGTATTTAAAACCGTATTATTTTAAGTGATTGCATGCTTTTGTGATATATGGTTCTGTATTTACATTTTACATTTTTATCTATTTTTAAGTAAACATCTCATTTTTAGAGACCACTTGGTGTGCCTTTGAAATTCTTTATTTGACAAGTGAAGCATATATGGTTAAAGTTGACACTGTGCAAGGCTATTGGTAATACCAAACTGGGAAAAGGTAAGAGTTTATTCTGAGGTCTTTCATAGAGTTTTAAGGGTTCATTTTGTACACCTGGTTAGGTGCCCATAGGCGAAAGATATCTGCCCCCCCGAAGAGCAGAATTATCTGAGCCTGTACATTGGGTATGCTAGCAAGTGGTTCACAGTTTGAATCCCTCCAGAACTTGAGACCAAAGTTTGATTCAAACCCACAAAACAGACAGGAGGGTTACCCTATTCTGTTTCTTTTTTTTTTTTTGACTTTCCTTTTTTTTTTATCCTCCAATCTACCTCCAGAGCCCACTCCTTCCGTCCGCTCATGTCCCCCAAGTCGCCTACCTTGGGATCTGCCCCTAGAGTGCTTCCTCCTCTTCTCCTCGCACAGTGGGGTCTGTCCCTTGTCAGTGGCCCGGGTGGTACTGGAGTGGCCTTCATCCAGGGCTGCTGGAGGGGTTTTTCCATTTTCTCCCTTAGGTCCCTCACCCCCTGAGACGTCGGCGTTTGGGACGTACATCCTGAGTGGTGGCGTGCTGATGCACGCCAGCCTCTCATGCGCTGCGACATCCTCCCTCCCCAGCTCCAGTAATTGGAGCCGCCTCCATTCCTTTCTGATGCTGGTGCTTCCACCGACTGTGGAAGGGATGCAGAACGCAGATGCGTTCTTGGTTTCCCACCCCTGAGGGAGGAGAGCATCCATTGGGACGCTCAATCCTCCCTCTCCCCACCGACCCCCGGCCGCCCGAGTCCGTTCCCGAACCCGGGCCGCCGGCGTAGCATGAGGTGTGGCGTCCAGCGCCTCAACCCTCAGTGCCACGGGGCGGAACCCTATTCTGTTTCTATTCACAAGACTGTGCTCGAAGGTTGGCACTGTGGGAGCAGAAGGCCTGACCTGCTGAGTGGGTCTGTGACAGACTGTTTGGGCAGCAGTGTGATAATTTTGGTATTACAAGCTTTTATTGTTCAATGTGTCATCTTGAGACCGTCAGCTCACTTGCAAAGAAAGAAAAAGGCAGTGATTTATTTTTAAAAAGGAGACAGAACTATATCACTTGGCGTACAGTCAAGTTCCTACCCATTTTATTTTTATTTCTGAAGTGCAAGTCAGAGTAGCCGTAGTTAGGGAAGAAGATGGCTTCCAACTACAGCAGGTACACTGTAGACTACTTAAAGCAGTTGAGCGGGGACAGAGGAGTCCCATTCGAGGTGAAAGCCACCAAACAGAACCTTGTGGATACCCTGATGGTAGAAGATACCCAGAGCATCGAGTCACAGACTGTGACTGAAAAGGACCGATCCTTGAGTGTGGCAGGGCTAGTGGCCAGTGCAGTGTCCAGACATGAAGAGGAGGGCAACAGGGTCAGTGCCAGCGAAGGGCCACAGCAGCAGGGGAAGGTCACCAGTATCCTGGATCCAGAAGTACTCAGGCTCCAAACTGAGTTGCGCAGAATGGAGCTGGAGTTCCAGAGGGAGCGGGACTGTGAACAGCGGGAGGTAGACCGTGAGAAGTGTGAGCACCAGTGAGCTGCAGAGGAGAAGAGGGAGCAAGAACAGTGAGAGACGGACCATGAACAGTGAGAGGTGGACTGTGAGGAGCGTGAGCACCAGAGGCAACATGAAATGGAGAAGCTAAAACTCCAACCAGTGGTACCAGCGCAGGTAAGTGGCTAGGGTTTAAGTGGGACTACAGGACTGGGTTACAAATTGAATTCCAAATTGATAGCCAAATTTAAAGAGAGGGAGGATATGGATGCCTTTTTAAATTCTTTTGAAAATGTTTGTATTCAGGCTAAAATTCCTAGGGAGCCCTGGAGCTTCCAGCTATCCCCGCTATTTACCAGGAAAGCTCGGGATGCATTGGGTCAAATGGACAATGAGGACAGTGATGATTACAGCAAACTTAAAGCTGCACTGTTAAAAAAAAATTGAATTGACTGCTGAATCATACAGAGAGAAATTCCATAAGTTCAGGAGAAGCCCTGACATGAGCTACGAGGAGCTAGCCATGAAACAACGTCAGTTTTTAAAATGTTGGTGGGAAGGAATTGAAGCAAACACAAACTGAAAATGTGATTCTGTTAGAACAGTTTTATTGGGCATGCCCAGCTGAGCTAAAAACCTGGCTGGAGGACAAAGATCCCAAAACAGTGCAAGAGGCTGCTGAACTCTCTGAACGCTATGCCAAGAGCAGACCTGCTCTGAGAGTGAATGGGGTGGGCGTGGCAGTGCAGAAAGGGAAAAGCACACCTTCAGGGCAGCTAAAAACCTTACTGCCCCCACCAAAACCAGTTAGCCCAAGGTTTCAGAGAAAAGATTTCTCTGAGAAAAGAAATGAATGTTGGTTCAATGTGCTGATGCAACTGAATGTGATAATGTGAGATAATGCTTGTGTAACTTGAGTTTTGTTTATGGCTTTCTGCCTCTCTATCCATGGGCTATACCACCCTGTAGGAGCACGATGCAAGAAACCCTAGAGGAGGGCTCCCCCCCCTACAGGTGCCAGGAATGAATGTGTCAGCTAAAGGTAGGTTAGGAAGAAGCCCACGGGTAGAAGAGATGTGCCGCTGGAGGAGGAGGGGAGGATGGTGGACAACAAAAAAGAATCCTGGCAAGGCCCAGGATGTTGTGACCTTTAAATTCGAAGGGGGAGTGACATTGTTGCTCCGCCCATCGAACCATGGACTAAAAGCCCTCCCATTCAATGTGCTGATGCAACTGAATATGATAATATGAGAAAATGCTTGTGTAACTTGAGTTTTGTTTGTGGCTTTCCGACTCTCTATCCGTGGGATATACCACCCTGTAGGAGTACGACGCAAGGAACCCTAGAGGAGGGCTCCCCACCCACAGGTGCTGGGAATGAATGCATCGGCTAAAGGTAGGTTAGAAGCCCAAAAAGAATATCCGCAGATGTCAGGCTTCGAAGAGGTGAGGATCATGAACGAATTCTGTGAAGAGAGGGCTAACTTCTTAAGAAGAGAGGGGAAAGCCGGGCCACCATCTGCCTCCATCCAACAGCAGAACCTAACTAACTAATGAGAAGAAAGCTTTAACTCTAACTAATACTATGACCTTTGGCACGGAGGACAGGAAAATCCCCCTTTGAGGAGGAAGCCTCTGGGGATCCAAGGCCTAGGTCGCCTTCCCTCCAGGTTGACGACGTTTGATTTGAGGACATGTATTAGTAGAGAGAATAGTTCCTACATGAGGGATATGAGTGAGTAGGATTACGATAGGATAGGGAAAACTCATAATAAGCATGGACAAAACGAGGAACGTACTGTAGCAGGGACCCAAGGAGGATATGCTAGAGTGGTCAGTAAGAGACAGTAGATCAGAGGAGAAAAGCTGGGATGGAGTAAATCCATGTATGAAACAGAGGAGCAAGGGGTGTCCAGATGTGCTCACTAGGAGATTCCAGATGTGCTGATAAGGAGATCAATGATAAGGCAGACAGGCTTGATTGAGCGATGCAAGCGAGCATACACTGAGATTGAAAAGGCATGTTTGATTAAGCGATTAGACTCTGAACGATTAGACCTTGAGGCTGTAGTCGATGAGGTAGTATGTAACTCAATTATAGGAATGTTCGAGTAAATGATGTAAAGATGTTAGCCTTGAGGTAATGCAGAATGAATGACTGGATTTGTGAACTCGATATAACAGGAGTTATGAACTCGATCCGTGTAGCAGGATGACCGCGGTTGATAGAAGGCATAGAAGATATGGTAGGTACGCCCAAAAAGAGTATCGATAGCAGGCCATGAGTGGAGGGAATCCTGGATGGCTGGTACAGAATTGTAAGAGGAGAGAGGAATGAACTTGAAAATGAATTTCTACGAGGGAAAGAAATGAAGTCGGCTCCTCAAAAGGAAGTAGACTCAGAGGCCAGGAAGAGAGATCAGGAACCAGAGGCAAATTAGGTTGAGCAATCGAGGATCAAAACTGAACAAGGAATGATGAGGAGTGAGCAAAATTGAACGATGTATGATGAGGAGTGAGCTAAGAGTGGAGTGAAGCCATGATGGCTGGTGCTAGAAAAGGCACTAGGACAAGGAAGGTAAAATTAGGAAACGGATGAGGTATGACGAGGATCAAAGCCATGAGGGCTGGTACAGGAGGGGATGCATGGAAGGACGAAGGACGGAGGGAGGTCAATGGGGTAACATAGGGCCCAGCCAATATAGAATGAGAACGACAGTAAGGCGAGCTGGATGAGGATGATATGAGATGATAGTGTGGATGAACTGAAGCCTAGGGGGTTGGCAGAGGTGGTAACCCCAATAATAATGAGAGCAGGCCAGATGGAGTCTGCTGAGGTGTACTGATTGGTCATCCAAGGCAGACGAATTGAGTGAACTGCAGCAGACGGTAGGATAGGGAAACCCCAAAAGGAGATGCACCTGTCATGGCTAGGTGAGGAGGCGGACCAGTACAGCGGGAGGGCCGCAGTTCAGTGAGGCGGCATAGGAGTCATGATAGGTATGCCCAAAAGAAATATTGAATGTGTGCCAGAGGGAAATGAAGGCAAGTGAATTGCTAACAGCAAAGCCTCCAAGAGACAGTTCATGTATTCATGTATATATGTACATTCTTAGGAAAAGAAAATGCCCAACACATGCATGAGCTCTATGGAAAATCTGAAGAATATGAAGCTCCGAAGGAAATTAAATATGACAGAGATGCTGCTCAGCATGAAGAGCCAGAAAAACAAATGATTGTAAAAGATGAACCATCAGACCCCTGGTAGAAGAATGAATACCTGAGAGGGAAAATTAGAGAGGTGCCAAAGGTAGAATTCCAACGGGGTTCGCAACTATCATGATGAGAGGAGCTGGTAGCAGGCATCCAGGAATGACGGCAATGACCACTCACGCAACCAGCAGATGAAGACGCTGCGAAGCAGGGTCACACTGAAGCAATAAACCAGACAGAGGACAGGGCAGGAAAATGATGGACCAGCGGGATGAACGAGGGAAGGAACGGACAGGGGAGGAGGCAGGACCAAATAGGGAACGGCAGAGGGGTCGAGCCAGATGGGTGAGGAGGAGCAGGAGAGAGAGAGAGAGATGAAACGGGGTCCAAATTAAGAAAACGGCCGCTGCACAAGCATCACTCAGGGCAAAGCGTACCAGGAGTTGGCGAACCCTCGCACAAACACCAAATGCAGATGGAAAGGTCGAGGCAGTGCAGCAGAGGTAGAGGGCAACAAGACGAGTGGAAGGGCTGGCAAACAAAACACCCATGACGGATGGATGGGGCCCAGGATGGAGCATACACGGAGGAGCAAAACAACGAGGAAAGGAGGAGCTGAAAAAGAAACGAAGTCGGGGGGGCTCCGAGTGAGCGGAGTGAAAAGAGCGCTCGAAAGCGCCATTAGAGAAGGGCCAACAGAAGAAGCAGCATGAAGGGAGAGAAGGCACTGCGAAGGAGCTAAAAAATGCAAGGAGGAATCAATGGGTAGCTGCGAGATGGGAGACATCAACAAAGTCCAGACGGGTGCAGAAGAGCAGCGCCTCCAGCTGCAACGATAAAGAATCCTGGCAAGGCCCAGGATGTTGTGACCTTTAAACTCGATGGGGAAGTGACGTTGTTGCTCCGACCATTGAACCACGGGCTAAAAGCCCTCCCATTGTGTAAATGAACTGGCATATTGCCAGACAATGTCCCAAACGGACAAGCAATAATACGCAAGGTGGTGCTAGAAAGGAAGTGGGTTGTTTGTGTGTCCCTGGAAGCATGCCTGTGAACATGAGGGAACACATGAACCCAGTCATGGTGAATGGTGTACAGATGCAATAAGGGACGCAGGGGCATCTCTGACATTGGTAAAATGAGATCTGGTACAGCCTGGTCAGCTTATACCCAATAAATACATCACTGTACAAGGGTTCACTAGTGAAGAGAAAACATTGCCACTGGCCAGTGTTCTCCTGGCCTGGGGTGAAAAAGGGGGGACTGTGCAACAGGTGGCTATAGCCAAAACCTTAGCAGTGGATGTGATCCTGGGCAACAATCTAAAACAGGGGATGGTATGTGCAGTTACCCGTAGCCAAGCAGCAAGGGAAAATTGTAGTTCCCTGAACCCCACAGAAGCCACTGCAGAAACCACTGAGAGGCTGGTTCCCCGGCCTGTGTCTCCAGATGGGGAGATTAATGAAAAGGGGGTAGAAATTTCCCCAGTAGCAGTTAACCACACAGCTACAGAGGGTTACTCCGGAGAGGGAGGGGTGACTCATTGTCAGAGGGTTGGGATCGACAGTGATCCTGACGCTAGTGCTAGGGACCCTAGTTTAGCGACTGAAGGGGGACCTGTCCCATGCCTTGGGAATGTGTGAGGGGTTTGCAGCTTCTCAGAGAAGTGACCCTAGTCTAGAGAATCTGAGGGCTTGGGCAGACTCTGACAGGGCACAGGGAGGTGATGGCAGACATAAGGTTTATTGGGAAAATGGACTGATGTATACTCAGGCTGTGCAGACAGAGGGAGGGGTGCTAGGCAGACAGCTTGTATTTCTCCAGGAGTATCGTGAGCAGTTGCTCAAGACTGCACATGATATTACCTTGTCTAGTCATCTGGGAATTGCACACACTATGCAGTGGTTGGCCCAGAATTTCTATTGACCTAACTTCACCCAGCAGGTGAAGGAGTATTGCCGGTCTTGTCGTCGGTGCCAAGAAATAGGGAAGGCGGGCAAGAAAACCCAAGTCGCCCTGATTCCATTGCCCATAGTGGAGGAGCCATTCCAGAGGATGGGAATGGATATTGTGGGGCCTTTAAATACCCCAGCTCCTCAGGGAAGAGATTCATCCTGACTGTGGTGGATTATGCCAGCTGGTACCCAAAGGCAGTCCGCCCTATCCTCACTGAGGACAGACAAAGTGGCAGAAGCCTTACTTGGGATTTTCTCCCATGTTGGGTTTCCGCAGAAGGTTATCACTGATCAAGGGGGTTCCTTCATGTCAGACCTGATGAAATGTTTATGGGAGAAGTGTGGGGTGGTGCAGAGATGCACGACACCGTATCACCCACAAGCCAATGGGCTTGAGGAAGATTCAATGATACTCTGACATCAATGCTCCATGCGTTTGCTGAACAGCATGGGAGGGACTGGGAGAAACACCTTCCCCACCTGTTGTTTGCATACAGGGAGGTGTCCCAAGAGTCAACAGGATTTTCACCCTTTGAACTCTTATATGGACGCCAAGCACGTGGCCCCTAGACTTGATCCAGGAGGACTGGGAAGGCAAGCACGCCACCCAGGGAACTCCCATAGTGGATTACGTCCTTAAGTTTAGGGAAAGGCTGAAGGAGCTTATGGGGACAGCCCAGAGCAACCTGGCAGCTGCCCAACAGAAACAAAAAGTGTGGTACGACTGCAGAGCCCGAGCTTGCTCATACATGGTGGGTCAGGAAGTGATGGTCCTTATCCCGGTCTGGAAAGACAAGCTGCAGGCTGAGTGGGCAGGACCGTACTAAGTGGTTAGGAAGGTAAATGACATGAACTATACTGTAGAGTTACCTGACCAAAGACAGACAGAAAGGGTGTACCACGTCAACATGATGAAGCCATATGCAAATAAGGCTGACATGGTATTTGCAGTGTGTAGTCCTGGGGAGAGACGGATGAAGGAGACCCCCTTCTGGACTTGCTGGAAGAAAGCAAGCGGGAGTCCTCTGTGGAGGCAGTAAAATTGTCTCCCCAGCTGGCCCTGGACCAGATCCAGGAAGTAAGGGAGGTTTTAGCCGACTTTGCCCCATTGTTTAGCACCAAGCCTGGACTAACCCCTTTAGCGACGCACAATGTGGAGGCAGGGACACAGATGCCCATATAGCAGACATCATATCGGGTGTCATAGGCTGTCCAAAAAGACATTAGGAGGGAAGTGAAGTAGATGCTGGATTTAGGGGTAATCCAGAGATCCCACAGCCCCTGGGCCTCACCTGTAGTCCTTCTGCCTAAACCAGATGGCTCTACTCATTTCAGTGTGGACTATTGTGGACTGAATGCAGTCACGAAGTCATACGCCCACCCGATGCCCCGGACGGACAAACTCCTAGACAAGTTGGGAGGGGCAACCTACCTTACGACGATTGACCTGACCAAGGGGTATTGGCAGGTAGAGTTAACAGACAGAGATAGGGATAGGTCGGCCTTCATCACTCCAATAGGCTTATTTAAATTTAAAGTAATGCCTTTCGGAATGAAGATTGCCCTGGCCACTTTCCAAAGGTTGGTGAACCAGGTGTTAAATGGTGCTGAGGAGTACGCCGTGGTGTACCTGGATGACATTGCCATCTTTAGTGCCAACTGGGAGGAACACCTGTCCCACCTTAGGGAAGTGCTGGGCAGGATACAGAGGGCCGGGCTCACTCTCAAAGCCAGGAAGTGCCAGGTGGCCATGGGAGAAGTGGCATACCTCGGGCACGTGGTAGGCAGGGGACAGCTCCGGCCTAACCAAATAAAAATAGAGGTAATCGAGGCTTGGCCCAGATCAGAAATGCAGAAGCAGGTCAGGAGTTTTCTTGGGACAGCAGGGTACTATAGAACATTTGTACCCAATTACAGTGCCCTGGCTGCTCCCCTGTCTGACCTGGTAAAGAAAAGAATGCCAAAGAAAATTACCTGGAACCCAGCCTGTGAAAAAGCCTTTACCAGATTGAAGGAGGCACTGTGGAGCACTCCTCTTTTGACAAGTCCTGGCTATAGCAGACCCCTTATAGTTCAGACTGAAGCCTCAGACATGGGTATGAGCAGTAATGAGTCAGACATCCGGCCAAGGGAAAGATCACTCTGAAGCGTATCTGAGTAAAAAGTTACTTCCCCAGGAGCAGGCATACTCCACTGTGGAAAAGGGGTGTCTTGCCATAGTGTGGGCCCTAAAGTAGTTAGAACCATACTTATATGGGCAGCATTTTGTGGTACAGACTGACCATAACCCCCTGGTTTGGCTGACGCAGATGAGAAAGAACAATGGTAGATTGCTAAGATGGAGTCTTGCTTTACAAGGGTATGACATGACAAGTCTACATTGGGCCAGAGTGAAAAATCAGAACTCAGATGGGTTGTCTTGTGTCTATGAGGAGTGAACTGATTTGGGAAGCTCATCCCATGCAGGGAATAGAGCCCCCAAATTCAGTCTAGGTGGGGAGGAATTGTGACACATGAACAGCTGATTCTGATTAATCCATGCTTTTTGGAACAAAAAAATGTAGTGTGATTGTCTGTCATGAGAAATGCTGTGCCTGGATAACCAACACCCCCTCCCCCCCAGGTTTCAGTTCTAACAGTACAGGATATATGTTAGCAGATCTCTGTGATGAGATTAACTCCTAAGAACTCGCATTTTATAGCCTTATTTAGGATATGGGTTGTTTGTAGCTAAGCCCTGAAATATCCATTTTATGGCATCCTCAGGAAGATCAGTTAATTGCAACTGGTGTCAAAAGAATATTACGCCTCAGTGATAACTGACAGAGAGAGAGAAAGAGCCATAAAAAGTTCTTTCATGTCTTTGTAAAGAGAAGGATGTTGCTCATGGATGAAAGAAAGAAATTCGAAAATTACAGACTTGATTGGGAAGTCACATGGGGAAACAGAATTTTGCTGATGTCACCTATTAAATTTACCTTCTGAATGATGAGACATCCTGGGTGTATAATTTTTAATAAACAGAGGAGGAGCTGGGTGATATCATGGAGGAGGAAGAGTCAGAGACAGTTTTTTTAACCATGCTGTGACTGACCTTGACACACACATGTTTGTACTCTGAAAAAGCAACATCAGCACTGGAAGGAGATAAGAATACATTAGATTAGACAAGTCTAAGGGTACTGTGGTAGGAGATTTTCTTTGTATTTAAAACCATATTATTTTAAGTGATTGTATGCTTTTGTGATATATGGTTCTGTATTTACATTTTTATCTATTTTTAAGTAAACATCTAATTTTTAGAGACTACTTGGTGTGCCTTTGAAATTCTTTATTTGACAAGTGAAGCATATATGGTTAAAGTTGACTCTGTGCAAGGCTATTGGTAATACCAAACTGGGAAAAGGTAAGAGTTTATTCTGAGGTCTTTCATAGAGTTTTAAGGGTTCATTTTGTACACCTGGTTAGGTGCCCGTAGGTGAAAGATATCTGCCCCCCCCCCGAAGAGCAGAATTATCTGAGCCTGTACATTGGGTGTGCTAGCAAGTGGTTCACAGTTTGAATCCCTCCAGAACTTGAGACCAAAGTTTGATTTAAACCCACAAAACAGACAGGAGGGTTACCCTGTTCTGTTCCTGTTCACAAGACTGCGCTCAAAGGTTGGCACTGTGGGAGCAGAGGGCCTGACCTGCTGAGTGAGTTTGTGTGGTACTTGGTAATTATAATCAGAATTTGTGCTCAACACTTCATTGTAACAGTTCACTGCAGTGTAAGGGCATTCTATTTTGTGCTACAGTATTTATTATCAAGTGTGTACTTCATGCCATAGTTGTTGAGTGCCATTTCTGTTTTTGAACTTATAGCAGTTACATACATTTCACTATTTGTATATCCATGATATAGCACCACAGTCTGTGGCATATATAGTTTCGTACTGCTTCTTGTGGAACTGTACATTTCTGTCCCTGAATACTTACCGGTTTTGTGTCCTGTCATCATGCCATCTAGATGTGTTGCTGGCAACTGTGGAAACACTCTCAAAATGGGGTTTTCACTATTCACATTTCCTAAAGATCAACATTACTTAAGGCTTTGGAACCGGTTTGTTCAAACTATTTGTACTGATTGGAGTGACCCTAGTGAGTACAGCATGCTTTGTTCTTCACATTTTAGGGAGGAATGCTATGACCCCTTTATATTAGCTCAGTACAAAATGAAGTTTGTGAAGTGCCTGCATTTGTTACCAGATGCGATATCCACAATCCTTGCAGAGTCAGCACGTCCCAGCGTCGCACAGCCTGTTGACAGTATGTGCAGTGCATCACCAGACCCGAGCAGCACATGTGGTATCTGTAACTGTGCTGAACTTGGTGAACCAAGTGTTAAAAAAAAAAAGTGGAGGTGCGTTTCGTAAACGACAAATAGTTGAGGTAAGTAATTTGACAGTGCCAGAGACAGTCACTGTGTGTATCTATGTATTACATGTGTCTGGAATGCAAAATGTAATGAACATAATGCCACATGTTGTTCCTCCTCTCCTGTTGCAGATGTATTCTAGCTATAAATGTATTCAGAGTACACTGTTTCTAATCTTGCACACTGAACAGCGGAGGTGTAACATCATGTAACACAATGAATTATGATGGTGTGACATATGTGTCTACTGTTAACAACTGTAACCCCCTACAAATGGGGGTTCCCAAAAGTCTTCCATGAGCTTACCCAAATGCTCGTTGCCAGGCGGGTGTCCTGCGTTTAGCAACCTAAAGTATTGTCAGTGTGTGCCTGTGTGGCCTCCGTGTACTGTCCCTTTAAGGGCTGCCTGTTTTTGCAGTCATAATTAATCGGAAGGAGGACTGTGTGTTTCCATGCCCAAGTTCCACCTGGGCTGCTGGATACTCGCTCCGTTTCTGCCATCGCTACTTGTGCAGAGGGAGCCCTGCTGAAAGATGTAACTACTGGTTGTTGGTCATTTAGAGTAATAATAATGTGGTTTGTGCTAACCTGCCTCTCTTGCAGCAAGAACTGTTCTGTCAGCTCCACCATTTTGGTCCCAAACTGTCGAACTGGACCAATCAGTACTCTGGGACTCTAAAATGGAGCCTGCTAAAGTGGGACTGTATGGATTACCCGCTGGGATTTGTAGTTTTGAGCTGTTGGTGCCTTTTGCACCTAAAGGGGGAGATCTTACTATGATTGACAGCTGGACCAGCCAATTGGACCTTTTGGATTAAGGGGAAATACCACGAGCTGTTTGCAGGCAATCCAGATTCGAGGTGGAGATGGAGAGAGTAGGAGCTCACTTAATTCGAGCAGTCATGCTGCGTAGCATTTTGCGCGGGAGAATCGTGTACAGCCTGAATCCCAGCCTGCTTGTCGTTTTCCGCTTGAGAAGAAGTAAAACAGACTGAATACAATCTGTGTGCTGTGAAGGAATCTAACAAATTGGGACCAGGTTTAACCTGAAGTAAACCGAAGATTTTGCTAAGTGCGATCGGCCTGTCAGGAATTTTAGCTCCCTTTGCGCTCCCGGGTTTAGCAGTGACTATGCGATCGGGGCGAGGAGCTGTATGCTTGGTACAGTAATTTTTTGTTGCATGTAAATGTGCTATGAACTGGAGGGGGGGTTGCGATCTAGTATCCCCACAAGTTGAATGTGTGCTGAGGGCTGGAAGTGTACCCAGCTTGAATCTGACTGAATTCCAGCTACCCTATGCCATTGGGCCCTGCAACGAGGGTTTTGTCTCCCTACCCTGCTTCGTCTGGCCATCCAGAACAACCAGCGATAGCCTCAACCATCGTCCATCCTGTGTTAAGCTTTGGGTATCGTGAGTAACAAACAGGGTAGCTCTCTGCAACATAGCCTTTAAATCACCAGTGTGTCATCTGATTGTTTGTTGTGTTGTTTTCACGAACTGAGCCCTCCAGCTCCAGATTACAATCAGTGGGTGTACATGTTATTTCTTTTCCTCACAGGGCCCCTACCAGCTGCAACGCCGATCTACCCTGGGCAACAGTCCTGGCTAGCCCCCTTCTCCATCCTGGCTATCCAGAGAGTGTGACTGATAGGGACACTGACTGCATGCACAACTGTGATATTTATAGTGTGCTTAAGCCAATTAACCTGATTGCCCCCATCCTTGTTATAGCCCCCTGAATAAATCAGATCTACTTTTTCCTGCAATTTACATTGACTATGGTGTCCGTTTATGCCTAAGGTATTGCATAGTTGCTTTTTGTCTTGCATCACCTTATTTTACAAGGGGTCTCTAGAGCCAAGCTGAAGGAACCAGTCCTGGGGGTAAGTGCTAAATCTAGGTGTATGTGTAAAGCCCATCAGGGGTGTTGGGAAGGTAACCATTGTGTACTGTGTGGGCCACTAGCAGGAGACAAGGGGGGGTTACAGTATCCCAGAGGGCTGTGGCCTGGTTAGTCAGACTAATACCAACCCTGACCTTTGAATGGAGGCACCCGACACTGAACCTAGGCCCCTTAACCTGCTACTAGCCAAGCAGGCAGGGGTAGTAGCCCTTGGGATAGCGCCACCTAGGGGGTTACATCTTGGAGGCACCGCTGGGATTAGCATCATCTAGTGGCCAAGGGAAGAAGTTACACTGACATGTTTAGTTTTGGGGAGAAAATGGAGGATCTCGCTATGCCCAATCTGAAAATTGCCCCTCATAAGCTGTTAGTGCACCGAATGATAGGGTGGAGTGAGGCTGAGGGATTAGACCCCTGACAGGCTCTCCTGTTACTGGATGTCCCATTAGGGATTGCTAATGCTGATATTGTAGCCACTGTGGAGCATGTTAAGGGTTTGGTCAAAGTAGAGGTGAAGGGGAGAGATGCAGATTTGTTTGAACAGACTATGACAGTGTTGCTCTCCTGTAGCTCCCCAATAGACCCAGAGACAGTACCCCCTGTTATTCTGCCTGAAGGTACCCAGAAGGGGTGGAGGGTCATTCACCTGCACAGTGATCCGACTACCCTGGGTGGGTCCCCCCGTATAGAGGGGGTTAAGGATAAATTGCTCAAATTATTAGCATCTGAAGAACAAACTGCCCAAGAGCTCATAAAGGTGTTAGACCTTTCAGAGGAACACACGCCCCTGCACTCCCCAGCCACCTTCCCCGCTTCTCCAAAGAGTTCTCCTGTAGCCCCCTCCCCCATAGTAATTCCCTCAATACAGTTGGATTCTTACCAAAAGCTCACTCTTTTCAGACACAGTCCTAGTGCCCACAGGGGAGGACAACTTGGAAACGTGGATGGACTATGCCACTCCTTTAGTACAAGAATGGCAGTGTTCGGAGGGGGGAAAAGAGAAAGAGGCTGATGGAGAGCTTGAGGGGCCCTGCTCTGGAGGCCATCCATTTCTTGCGAGGAACTAATCCTGAGGCTATGGCAGCTGAATACCTGTCTTCACTGGAAGGAGTGTTTGGTAGTACTGAGTCAGGGGATGACTTGTTGTGGAAGTTCAAGTCAGCCAAGCAGTGGAAAATCAAGAAATTGTCCGCATTTGTTACCAGGATTGAGAGGGCTCTGCAGAGGGCCCACAGAAAAGGTGGAGTGCCCGATAAGGAACTGAACCGGGTCAGATTGGACCATGTCCTAAAGTCAGCCAGACATTCTAGTGTAATGATATTGAAACTCAAGTTACAAGACAGGAAAGCTAATCCTCCTGAGTACTGTCATCTTATGAAGGAAATTCGTGAAATCAAGACTGAAGAGGGCTGGGAGCCCTATGCTGGGATGGTTGGTACCTGCCCTACCCCTGAGAGGAGTTACTCGGATGAGGCCCACCAGCTGAGAGAGTTGATTAAAGAATTGACTGAAGCAGCCCAAGAACCTGACCTGTATCAGGCGTCCCCAGAGGCCAAAGGTGGAGTGGGAGTGCATGTTGTTTCGTCGGAGCCCCAAGCTGAGGGTAAACTACTGGAAGAAGTGCGAGAGCTGAGAGCATTAGTGGGAGACTTGCTGTGGACCACACCAAATCCTCACCCTGGTGGAAGTCCCGAGGATCAAGGATCCAAAGCACGAGCCAAAGATGCGCCCTCCAATACCCTGGTGGTATGCAAGTTGGGGGATGGCCCACGAACCCCACGAGATCCCAGACAGCCTACTTTTTGCTATCAATGTGGAGAAGATGGACACACCCGGTTCTTCTGCCATTCACCGGAGAATTTGAGGAGACTCACTGCCCAGTTATTAGCTGTGATTCGATGAAATAATAGCTCGCCACCAGGGGGAGCTGTGTGGAACAGTTACAGTACTAAAGCCCATGCCAGATCAACACCGACATCAGTGCCACCGGAATGGTCCGACGTGGTGGGCCCCTCCATGGAGACAACAGTGAAGCTGAATGGAGTGTCTACCAGAGCTGTGCTTGACAGTGGCTCCCAAGTAACTATAATGTTTCAGGACTGGTATCGGAAGCACTTGCCTGATGTGCCCCTACAGCCACTGGAAGGACTGCATGTCCGGGGGTTGAGCGAAATGGCCTACCCCTACACCGGGTATATAAGGATTTGGTTGTCTTTCCCTACTTCAGTGGCCCGAGTGGCAGAGCAAGTAGAGACCTTAGCTTTGGTGTGTCCCCCTACTGGACTGTACGATGGGGCCCCTCTACTAATCGGGATGAATGCTCATATTATTATTGTTTTGGTTTAGTTGTACTGTAGCAGCATGTGTCAGCCTACAATCCCCACGGTGGTGCACTATTTATCCTCCTCTCTTCGCCCCCTCTGCCCTTTTTATCTTCTCCCTCTCCATTATGATACATATCAGCATTGTAGAGCACTGGGAACTGCTCGAAGGAGAGGGAGGAGGCTGGGGGGCTGCGAACAAGGTAGGATGGATGAGGGGGGCCTTCGTATCAGGGTAGTTAGATCTAGAAGGCGCCCTGGGGTGAAATGGAATCCAGACCGTTGTTCGTCATGTCTGGTGCCCATACACAAGGGCACTACGGAACTTAGTAGGCAGATGGGCTTGACAGCCTCCAAGGTTCGTTCAACTCGGGTGGTGCTATGCAATGCTAGGTCCGTCAGAAACAAGACTGGCATTATTGCTGATCTTGTTGATTCCTTGGACTTAGTTTGCATCACCGAGACCTGGCTGGATGAAAATCCAGGCCCCACGTTGGAAGCCATGACCCCGGCCAGGTACTCAGTGATACACCGCCCAGATTGGACCGCAGGGGGTGGGGGCGGGGTTGCAGTCTGTTTTAAGACAGAATTGGGCATCACGAGTGTGGTAGTGGGGGAGACTGAGTCCTTTGAGTGCACAGGGTAGCGGGTGTTGATGTTCGAATCGTACTCATCTACCATCCACCAGGAGATGGGAAATGGTTGTTTCAGGAAGTGGCAGACTTCATCGTTGACATGTCATTTGAGTCGCCCAGATTGATGGTTCTGGGTGACTTTAACGTCTGGGTCGACGATGAACTCTCACAATCTGGTCATCACTTCCTCCAATTAATGACTTCTTTGGGCTTTACACAAGTGGTTTCCACTGCTACCCATAAATCTGGGCACTCCTTGGACTTAGTCTTTCACCTAGGAATTGATACTTCTGATTTGGGGGTGGAACCAGTCATTTGGTCAGATGACTACACCGTGAGGTTCAATTTTAGTGCCCCCCTGAGAAGGCCTACCCCTGTGGAGATGGTAAGGTACCGCCCTTTACGGGATGTTACTCCCCAAGGCCTTGCGGTGGTCCTTGACCTCTCATCCCCCGTGTTGGCGAGCAGTAGTCCAGAGACCTTGGTGATGGCCTATAATAGGGCTGCTATGTTGGCTCTGGATACTATTGCTCCTGTTCGTGTACACCCCCTCTCCCTTCACCCCAAGACCCCTTGGTTTGATGGGACATTGAGGGAGATGCAGAGACAGGGGCGAAGATTAGAACGCTGCTGGTGCAGGTCCGCCCTTGATGCTGACCGCCTTAGATTGATGGACCATTATTCTGTCTATCAATCTGCAATCTCCCATAAGAAGGCAGAATTCCTGTCCAGGGAGATTGCAGCTGCTAGGAATCGACCGGCTCAGCTTTTTCGAACTGTGGACAGGCTGTGCAACCCAGCATGTCTACAAGTTCGGAAAGCTTTTTCACAATTAGAGTGCAAGGAGCTTGCTCGTTTCTTCGCAAATAAGGTGGCCGACATCAGGGCGGATCTGCATCCAGCGGCTTCTAAGGGGGATGCTGTTGAACAACATGAGTTCACCGTACCTCCATTTTCTTGGAGTTCCTTCAGCCGACCTGATTTCGTGGATGTCATGAGGATTATCCATTGTCTGCGCACTACAAGCTGTAGTTTGGATCCTGGACCGACCTCCCTAATATTGGGTTGTAGTGACATCATCAGTCTAATCCTTGTGCGAACAGTCTGGTGCTCCCTTGAATCGGGTGAATTTCCTAGCTCCCTGAAAGAGGCGGTGGTGACACCTCTCTTGAAGAAAGCTACCTTGGACATGGACTGTTTTGCAAACTACAGACCCATCTCAAACCTACCCTTTATTGGGAAGGTGATTGAGAAGGTAGTGGCGGTCAAATTGGAGAACCATATAACCATCCATGACATCTACGAACCCTTCCAATCTGGTTTTCGCAAAAGACATAGCACCGAGACTGCACTGGTTTGGGTGCTTAATGATCTTCTGAGGGCGAGAGACCAGAAGAGACATTCTATTCTAGTTCTTCTTGATCTCTTGTCAGCTTTTGACACTGTGGATCACGTGGTGTTGTTAGCGCACCTGAGGCAGATTCGCGGAATATCGGGAATTGTCCTTCGATGGTTCACCTCATTCCTCACTGGGACATCACAAAGAGTTGTGTCCGGGGTTTTTTCCTCAGGCCCAACTTCTTTGTTGTGTGGGGTGCCTCAGGGTTCTGTGCTATCTCCCATGTTATTCGCGGTGTATATGTTGCCCCTTGGTGACATTATAAGACGGTATAAGCTGAGATTTTACTGCTATGCAGATGATACCCAGCTATACCTGTCTTTCGCTCCTGACCAGGATGGAGCTCTCTCGGTGTTTAACAACTGTCTGAGAGAAATCCAGGATTGGATGGATTCTAGTTGGCTGAAGTTGAACTCAGAAAAGACAGAGGTTTTGGTTGTGGATCCGGGCTGTTGGATAGAGAGGCCGCCTGTTGTTGCACTCTCAGGAATTTTTCTTGGCAATGTGTCACTTCCAACCTCCGAACAGGTGGGTAACCTAGGGGTTATCTTGGATGACAGACTGACACTACAATTACAGGTGTCAGCAGTCGTCAAGACTTCCTTTTTACCATCTTAGGAATATCACTAGAGTGAAGCACCTTGTTCCGTTTGACATGCTACCAATGTTGGTCCACGCCTTTGTGTCCTCACGTTTGGACTACTGCAACTCCCTGTATTTTGGGCTTTCTGGGGTTGAAATCCGCCACCTTCAGCTAGTGCAGAACGCAGCAGCTCGGGTTTTGACTGGGACGAGCAGGTCTTGTCATATTACCCCGGTGCTGCGCGATCTGCACTGGCTTCCTGTTAGGTGGCGGATCACCTTTAAAGCCTGTTTACTGACTTTCAAAGCCCTACATGATCAGGGTCCAGCCTATCTGAAAGATCTTCTGGCTCTTTACTGCCCTGACCGATCGCTCCGCTCGGCCAACGAGGGGCTGCTAGAGATTCCAAAAGTGAGTTTAAATTCATCTGACTGTAGAGCTTTTTCTTATGCTGCACCCACTCTTTGGAATTCTCTACGGTACCCGTCAGTTACGGGAGTGCACCTCCGTGGAGGACTTTAAGAGGGGTTTAAAAACTCATTTTTATCAAATTGCCTTCTTGGAGTATTGATTGTGTTGAAGCTGCTGATTATATTGTAGTTTTATCTGTATTTTATATTGAATTTTAATGTTCAATTTATATTATTTGTTTTGTACAGTGCCTTGAAAACTGAAAGGCGCTTTAGAAATAAAATGTATTATTGTTATATGTTCAGGAGATTGGCGCAGCTATGCTATGAGAAGCAGGGGCAACGAACTGGTAGGGTTCTGAGGATTCCTGTATTGATTAAGAGAGTGTATGAGTCACAGCAGAATGCCGAAGAGGTGGATCAAGACGAACCCGTCAGGGTGGTATGGAAGAAGGATCCTGAGTCAATGGTCCTGGGCCTCAACACCCAGTGCGCCCTACAATGGGAGGTCCGCTTATGGAAAGATGTCAAGAATAAGATACTCATGCTGGACGCGCCAGGCGATGGGAAATTGCCGGAAGGGTTGCTGATTAAGCCCAATATCTTACCCGCTCATGCTCATGCCTATGCCCGGTGGGTCACGGTATAGGTCCACAATGTGTCAGATCGAGAAATTTGAGTGAATAGAGGCTGCACCCTAGCTACAGTACACTGCGCAGACACTGCAGTGTTACCTAGTAACAAGCCCTCTGGAGTGATTGACCAAGTGACACCCGACTTGTTTGACTTTGGTGACTCCCCGTTGCCAGCGGAATGGAAGACCAGAATCAGCCAGAGACTTGCCCAGAGAGATAAGGTGTTTTCGCTGAAGGAATGGGATGTGGAATGTGTCCAAGGAGCAGAGCATCACATACGCCTGCAAGATGAACGACCATTCTGTGAGAGGTCTCGGTGCCTGGCACCAGCAGATATAGATGATGTAAGATGACACCTGCAGGAAATGCTTGCATCTGGTGTGATACAAGAATCCAGAAGCCCTTATGCTTCACCTATTGTGGTGGTGAGGAAAAAGAATGGGACAGTAAGAATGTGTGTAGACTACAGGACCCTTAACAAACGGACCAACCCCGACCAATGCACTGTGCCCCATATTCAGGATGCTTTGGACTGTCTGAATGGAAGCAAGTGGTTCTCGGTGTTGGATCTTCGCGGTGGGTACTACCAGATCCCCATGGCCCCAGAAGACTGCTAGAAAACAGCCTTTATCTGTTCACTTGAGTTCTATGAGTTTATGAGGATGCCTCAGGGGATCTCAGGTGCCCCGGCCACTTTTCAGCAACTGATGGAATGTGCAGTGGGGACATGAACTTGTTGGAGTGCCTGGTATACTTAGACAATGTTATTGTGTTTGGAAGTTCATTGGAGGAGCATGAGAGACGACTTTTTAAAGTGTTGGATCGACTGAAAGACTTCGGCCTTAAGCTGTCCATCGACAAATGCCAGTTCTTTCAGACATCCGTAAAGTATGTGGGGCACATAGTGTCAACCGGGGGAATAGAGACTGATCCTAGCAAAGTTGAGGCCTTGACCACCTGACCCCACCCCCACAATTTAAAAGAATTACAACACTTCCTAGGCTTTTGTGATTATTACCGTTGGTTCATAAAGGACTACTCAAGAGTGATTCACCCATTGTTGAGTCTGACCCAGGGTTACCCTCCCACAAACAAAAAATACAAGAGAATGGCCCCCACTGAAGCAGAGAGAATGTACCTCTACCTGGGTGAACTTTTTGGGCCTTGATGGACACCCGACTGTGAGGCTGCTTTCCATGAAATTATATATCAACTCACCCACACTCCCGTCCTTGCATATGCCGATCTTGCTAAACCCTATGTGTTACACACCGATGCTAGCCTACAAGGTTTGGGGGCTGTGTTGTACCAGGAGCATGAAAATGGCCTTAGACCAGTGGCCTTTGCCAGTAGGAGTCTGACCCTGTCGGAAAAAACTATCCTGTATATAAATTGGAGTTCTTGACATTGTAGTGGGCCATTGTCGACCAGTTTCATGACTATTTGTATGGAGCAAAGATACTGGTGAAGACAGATAATAATCCGTTGATCTATGTGCAGACTTCAGCTAAACTGGACACTACCAGGCATCGGTGGCTTTCTGCATTGTCCACTTATGATTATGCTGTTGAATACAGATCGGGCCTGAATCACATAGATGCTGATGACCTTTCCTGGAGGCCTAATTCCAGAGGTGATTGGGTCAGGTTGTCCAAGCCTGATATTCGAGCCCTGTGCCAAAAGTTTGACAAAGATGAACCAATGTCCACAGACCCCGTGGACTGCCTGGTAGACTGTTTGGGCCCCTCGGACACTTGTATACCAGCTGTGTATTGTCACTTTTCCACGCTAGATACTAGTGCCTTGCCTCGGTTTGATAATGACAGCATTCAGCGGGTTCAATCCCGAGATCCTATGATCCGATCAGCACTTGAAGCCCTCTACGCAGGGAAAGATGTGTCCAAGTTGCGCTCCTCTAATTTGAGAACTGAACTATTGTACAAAGAGGGTCCTAAATTGAAGCTAATAAACCAGTTGCTGTACAGAGAGACAGTAGATGGGGGAGGGTCAAGTAGACAAGCAACAGTTGGTCTTGCCCACTGATTTCAGAGACTTGGTGCTGAGGTCTCTACACAACATATGGGCCACCTCAGTATTGACAGAACTCTTGACTTGGTACGGTCCTGATTCTACTGGCCTAAAATGGGGGCAGATGTTGAACTTCATGTACGAACTTGTAGTCGCTGCCTACAGAGAAAGGCCTTGCCGCAAAGGGCTGCCCCCTTGTTAACATCACCATCAGCACACCCATGGAGTTAGTTTGTATTGACTTTCTAAGTCTAGAGCCCGATCAGTGGAACATCAGTAACGTGTTGGTGGTTACAGATCATTTTACCAGATATGCCCAAGCCTTCCCCACCAAAGATCAAAAGACATCCACTGTGGCCAAGGTGCTGATAGAGAATTTCTTTGTTCACTATGGGACCTCCCCAAAGAATTCATTGTGACCAAGGCAGAGAATTTGAGAGTCGCTTAATCAAAGAAATGCTCTCTCTATGGGGGGTGCGGAAGTCAAGAACCACTCCCTATCACCCACAGGGAGACCCACAGCCAGAACGCTTCAATCACACCCTGTTTGACATGCTGGGCACTCTCCACCCGAAAGACAAGCCCAAATGGAGCCAGCAGATTAGCACCTTGGTCCACGCCTATAATTGTACAAAAAATGATGCTCCCGGGTTCTTTCCCTACCGCCTCATGTTTGGGAGAGAGGCTCGGTTACCAGGGGATATTTGTTTTGGGGTTTCTCCTGATGGAGTCAGAGCTGAGAATTATCTACAGTATGTGCAAAAGCTAAAAGCTCAATTGAACCATGCATACCAACTAGCTCAGACCATGGCTGCAAAGAGAAACTTAGCTAACAAAGAAAGACATGATAGAAAGGTAAAGGCCCAAGAGCTTCAAGCTGGAGACCGGGTGTTGCTGCGAAATCTGGGATTGCAAGGCAAGCACAAAATTGCTGATCGGTGGCATCACCTTCCCCATATAGTAGTAGGCAAACTGAATGACTTACCTGTGTATAAAGTGAGGCCTGAAAACAATTCTAAGGATGCCAAGACCATGCACCATAACCATTTGTTGCCCATTGGCCAAATCATGATTGATGCTGAGCCCCAGAGATTGTTCCCCCTGGACCAGTGATTCGGGCTGCTACAAAACGAAAACAGAGTAAGCCTCCCCCGTGGTCACTGACTTAAGGTTTTCTCCACAGCAAACCCAAATTGATGACTGTCAGTCCACTTCTGATGAGAGTGCGTGCAGAATGGTTATTACCCCTCTTATGAACTAAGTCAGCTGTTTCAAGGTAACCCCATGGTCAATTGTGGGGATGAAGCTGGGCCTTCTGGACTGCCTAACCCCCCAGCTTTGTCCCTGGAGCCAATGCTCCCTAAGAGTGAAGTTCAAAGTGTGGAGTCACTGTGTATGGTGGAACTGTGTGATTTACCTGGGGAAGATTCAGATTATCTGAGACAGTCTGGTGACATGCCAGAACATGAGGAGTACTTTGAGTGTGATGATGATTCTTTCTTTCCGGTGCCAGAATGCCTTCTCAGTGAGCAAAGTGTGGTAGAACCTGAATGCACAGAGATAGGGGCTGACAGTGCTCCAAGACCGAATTTTTCCACTCAGACAGAGGCCCCCTTTGCAAGTAAGAAAAGTGCAGAGATTGAGGTGAGAGGTACAGAGACTGTGGCTGTTCCCCCCAGGAAGACTGGACAAGCTGTCAAACCAATAGTACGCCTCAGCTATGATTCTCCTGGGAGGCCAGTGGATTTGCCTCTCACCGTAGTCCACAAGGGAGTTTATGTGTCCCAAAGTTCATTACCCAAACTGAGTTTGAATGCTAACTCCCGGCTGATTGTTCTGCCCTCTAAGTATGGTGCCCCTGCCCCATCCAGCCCCAGGGTAGCTGATAGGAAAAGGCCCCTGTTCTCATTGTTCCATGTGCAGGAAGTAATAACCTGATTTCATACTGCAGTGTGTATATGAGTAATCTGTGTAAAATGTGTGTAATGCAATTTAGGAAAAGTAGTGTACTGTGAAATACGGAAAATGTATATGGTAACAGTTTAATGTGTTGACTAATGTTTTAGAAGTTATAGGCATTATCTGCCAGTGGTATAGATGTGTAAGGTAATTTGTACTTGAAGTTATTATAATAGTACAGACTTGATGCAGACGCCAAGTTTTTCCAGGCAAGGAAGGTTGTAACCCCCCTACAAATGGGGGTTCCCAAAAGTCTTCCGTGAGCTTACCCAAATGCTCATTGTCAGGTGGGTCTCCTGCATTTAGCGACCTAAAGTATTGTCAGTGAGTGCCTGTGTGGCCTCCGTGTACTGTCCCTTTAAGGGCTGCCTGTTTTTGCAGTCATAATTAATTGGAAGGGGGGACTGTGTGTTTCCATGCCCGAGTCCCGCCCGGGCTGCTGGATACTCGCTCCATTTCTGCCATCGCTACTTGTGCAGAGGGAGCCCTGCTGAAAGATGTAACTACTGGCTGTTGGTTATTTAGAGTAATAATAATAATGTGGTTTGTGCTTACCTGCCTCTCTTGCAGCAAGAACTGTTCTGTCAGCTCCACCATTTTGGTCATGAACTGCCGAATTGGATCAATCAGTACTCTGGGACTCTAAAATGGAACCTGCTAAAGTGGGACTGTATGGATTACCCGTTGGGATTTGTAGTTTTGAGATGTGGGTGCGTTTTGCACCTAAAGAGAGAGATCTTACTGTGATTGACAGCTGGACCAGCCAATCTGACCTTTTGGATCAAGGGGAAATACCATGAGCTGTCTGCTGGCAAGCCAGATTCGAGATGGAGGTGGAGAGAGTAGGAGCTCGCTCAATTCAAGCAGTCGTGCTGCATAGTAGTTCGCGCGAGAGAATCACGTACGGCCTGAATCCCGGCCTGCTTGTCGTTTTCCACTTGAGAAGAAGTAAAACGGACTGAATCCGATCTGTGTGCTGTGAAGGAATCTAACGAATTGGGACCAGGTTTAACCTGAAGAAGACCGAAGATTTTGTTAAGTGTGATCGGCCTGTCAGGAATTTTAGCTACCTTTGCGCTCCCGGGTTTAGCAGTGACTTTGGGATCGGGGCCAGTAGCTGTATGTCTGGTACAGTAATTTTTCATTGCATGTAAATGTGCTGTGAACTGGAGGGTGGGTCACGATCTAGTATCCCCATGAGTTGAATATGTGCTGAGGGCTGGAGGTGTACCCAGCTTGAATCAGACTGAATCCGAGGCTATGTCATTGGGCCCTGCAACGAGGGCTTTGTCTCCCTACCCTGCTTTGTCTGGCCATCCAGAACAACCAACGATAGCCTCGACCATCGTCCATCCTGTGTTGAGTTTTGGGTATCGTGAGTAACAAACAGGGTAGCTCCCTGCAACATAGCCTTTAAATCACCAGTGTGTCATCTGATTGTTTTGTTGTTTTCACGAACTGAGCCCTCCAGCTCCGGATTACAATCAGTGGGTGTGCATGTTATTTCTTTTCCTCACAGGGCCCCTACCAGCTGCAACGCCGATCTACCCTGGGCAATGGTCCTGGCTAGCCCCTTCTCCATCCTGGGTACCCAGAGAGTGTGACTGATAGGTACACTGACTGCATGCACAACTGTGATATTTCTAGTGTGTTTAAGTCAATTAACCTGATTGTCCCCATCCTTGTTATGGCCCCCTGAATAAATCAGATCTACTTTTTCCTGCAATTTACATTGACTATGGTGTCTGTTTATGCCTAAGGTATTGCATAGTTGCTTTTTGTCTTGCAACATCTTATTTTACAGGAGGTCCCTAGAGCCAAGCTGAAGGAACCAGTTGTGGGGGTAAGTGCTAAATCTAGGTGTATGTGTAAAGCCCATCAGGGGTATTGGGAAGGTAACCATTGTGTACGGTGTGGGCCACTAGCAGGAGACAAGGGGGGGTGTCACAGTGTCCCAGAGGGCTGTGGCCTGATTAGTCAGACTGACACCAACCCTGACCTTTGGGTGGAGGCACCCATCACTGAACCTAGGCCCCTTAACCTGCTACTAGCCAAGCAGGCAAGGGTAGTAGCCCTTCGGATAGCGCCACCTAGGGGTTACACAACAGTGAAGCAGCACCTTGGTTTTGTGAAGTACTTATGAATGGGTTTGCTAGCATGCATCTTTCTCTGTTAGGAGCCCTAGTGAAGAATGAGTGTCTATCCACCTGTTGTGCTGTATATGATGTTGAGTGCTGCATATATATAATTTACAAACTGCCTGCCCCTGACATGATTGCAATGCACTGGCCCAATCCTCAATGTGTTATATGTCCTTCCGGTGGGTGTGGGACTTTCACGGCACATAATGACCACTTGGCCCACCTAGTTTGCCAATTTCCATACGTACTGGATACGCTGCAGATCCCAGTTAAGCAACAGCTTATGCCTGTCCTATGTCTGCTTGAATTGCCCTACTTGTTTTGACACTATTATCTCCTCCGGAAGGCCATTCTATGCATTCACCACCCTCTGTGAAAAAATACTTCATCACGTTGACCCTGAGCTGTCCCCACTCTATCTTCAAATTGTGTCCCCTTGTTCTTGCACATCTCTTTTTCTGAAAGATACTACCCTCTTGGACTAATTGTATCCTGTCCCCCTTAGTCCTTTCCGCAATGATATACATATGAATTATTTTTAGTGTCTAGTTCTATGGCTTCTGTGGCAGACCCTACACTATTGTAGTTGCCCTCCTCAAGACTGCCTCCATTCTGTCTATTTCCTTGCTGAGATGGAGTCACCAGAACTGCACGCATTACTCAAGATGTCATCTCACCAACTGTCTGTACAGATGTATAACAATTTCTTGTTTTATACTGTTGATGCCTCTCCCTATACATATCAGTATCCACCCAGCCATCCGTACTGCCTTGTTACACTGCTTGGAAACATTTAGGTCATCTGATATGTCTGATATTACTACCTCCAGGTCCCTTTCCATTTGTCATGTTGTTACTACCCCCCGCCCCTTGTGTACTCTTCACCTTGTTTCTATTTTTACCAGGTGCATTACTTTCCACTTCTTGGCATTGAATCTAAGCTGCCATACTTCCAACCATTCCTCCAACCTTGCCAAGTCCATTCTGATCCTTTCCAACTCCACCCTTGTGTATCATCCCTGTTGCAGATGTTTGTGTCCTCTGCAAAGAGGCACACTGTTTCTTCTAGTCCCTCTGCAATGTCACTTATAAAGGCAACTGAACGGATCAATGCGCTAGCGGACTTGCCATATGACAGTTGAATGAGGGAGGTCAACATGTACTCCCTGGAGGAGACGAGAGATGGGGCACAGGATTGAAACCTGCATGACACAGAGATGCCTGTCCAGTTAAGGAGGTGGTGGGACCCGTGAGGACACAAAATACGATGTTGGATGGGGGATGGTTCAGTACGGAAATGAGGAGACTGTTCTTCATGGATAGGGTGGTCACATGGTGTAACGTATTAGTAGTATAATGCAGTACAGTGCTCAGCTTGAACTGGTGATGGGACTTGGTAATGGGGTGTGTCACAGGAGGGGGTGGTTGAGATTGGCAGGTGCCGTAAAAGGGATGATAGCTGCACAATACAGCACACTCAATAGACCGAAAGGCCTGTAACTGCTGGCAATGTCATATTTTTGTAACGGTTTGCGCTCTGAGTGTGTCATGACATCGTGGCTCAATCTCCTATTTCCGTGACCATCTGGGAAGTGAAGAACCAATGCCAGGTAGAGTGCTATCGCTTACAAAAAATGAATTCATACAGAAAAGTTCTGAAAGTAACATAGAAATGTTTGCAAATGCTAAACATAAGTACAGTTTCATTAATGGTGTGAAATGGTCCCTACTCAGATATTTATCACTGTTCACTTATCTGTATTTTTGGTGCTTGCAGTGCAGCCAAGAGGCAACAATAATACGCCACAAATTAATTTGGCACATAGAGCATAGCGGTGCTTGTCACAAACTCCACATGCATATTGTGTGACTCTGAGCAAGTCAGTTAACCACCACAATGCTCCCAGGTTGGCCATGAAAATGTGCATGTGTGGCTACTTGTCCGTGCGCAGTTACCTTATACTCCAAAAATTAATAAGTAGATAGCTACGTATGTTGTTGTATCTTTTCATTACTGTTTCCATGTCTTTTGATCCCTCTGTCTTAAAGATTGTTCAGCTATATCAGAATGCAACGCTGACCACTGATGTCAGTAGCAACACATTAGGTGATACTGCAGCTGATGCTGAAACAGATGATACCTAGCATCCCACCACTAATGACATTGATATGTCAAATGACACCACCACGGAATCACGCAGAACAAAGCATATCAGCAGGGGGGCTCAAAAATCACTACAGAAGCCACCGCATAAAAGCATAGTTAATTATGACATAGCTATCGCTCTTATAAAGTATTTACACCTTGCTGTAATGATGTATGTTCTCACCATTACTCAGATGTTTTACAATAGTAAAAAGGAAATGTACTGCATGGCGTTGAGGGTTGAGGCACTGTACACTACACCTTGAGCCATGCTGGATACCACTGTTCTGTAAGACTCTGGACGCCGGTGGTTGGCATGTGACTGAAGGGATTGAGCATCTGTAGTACTGCTCTCCCTTCCCGGTGAGGGATACAGGACTTGCACCTCCCCTCACTAGCCCTTGATGGATATGTGGTGAGGTTTCTTTGCTGTGACCTGCTGCTGAAGTGGTGGCAGATGTCATCAAGTGACTGCCATGACATCATTGTACGTCCGCTCAACAGAGTGGAAAACCATTATGCAAATACCACGGATGACAGGGGACTCGATTGCTATAGAGTCCTCACCAACATCTCCATCATTGCACCATCCCTCAAACAGTCACCCAGTGCCCTGGAATAGGACAGACACTGTAATCCAAGAAACAACACAAGGTCTGGCATGCGTGCCCTCTCCAGGTGTGTAATCTGGGCATATGTAAAGTCCTGTTATGTGTCCCTGGAGGGAGATGTAGGCATGGAGCATAGGCTGCAGTTGTGTGGTGCACCTCTGAGAGACGCCATGATGAACGTTTGTGATATATCTGTTACATCTTCCCTGTGCGGAACACAGTCACATGTGTAAATGCTTCCTTGGTCTTTTAGTTCATCACAGACAAAGCCTTTATTCTAAATGTATGTAACAAGTGTGTCCCCAGTCATTAATGCGTCACTTAGTTATATCATTCACGTTGGTCCTTCGATGCCTCATCCTGTTATTTTGATTGTGGTCCACTGAGGTGGGAAGAAAGTTTCACAGCCCCACCACTGGGTGTGTGCAGAGTGGTCCACTGTAATCCGATTTATAGCACTGATATCATCCCTCAGTGTCAGTGAACATGTTTCACTGGTACATGACCACAATGTTTTTAGTATGCAAATGAAATATGTTGCTAACTGGTGTCACAGTGCAAGTCTTTATGTGCTTAGGCAATGTTTACTACTTTATTTAGCAACATGGTCAGTTGACCACCTCTGAAAATTGACAGTTATTGATTCAATTCTTTGGATGAAGTGTCAGCACAAATACAGATTGCTGACAACGTACAGCTTTCTGACTGTAGGGTATTGCTAACAATTCCTTGGTAGCTGCACCAGTAGTGCCATTGAGTCACACAGAAAAGCAATACATATTGTGTCTCATACAAGATTCACGTTTGCTTCACAGCCATACAGTCAATCCCTAAATTTAAGGATGCCAGTGTTCAGACAGATGCCATGGTCCACCACTTCTATACGTCTTCTCCAGTTATTAGCTCAGATTTTGAATCAGAAAGTGAGGGAGTACAGGATGTCAATGACAGCAGCTATTTTCCAAGCAGTTCAGTTAGCGAAGTAGACATAAGTAATTGTATTGAAAGGTAAGATAAGTTGATCACATGAAAAGATGTGTTCATACTTGGTATATTTAAGTGTGTAATAGTTATTTAACTGTTGCTTTCATGTGTTTTACACTGCAAACACGTTATCCCATTGTCACTTTCAGCAGTGGACTATCCAGTGTCTATGCACCCCCTTTTACTTTGTTGTGGTATGCTGTGTGATAAGGGCACAGACTTATCAACGTATGATAACAGAAGCAGAAAAAGTCAAAGTATTCCCCATCTACACCACCCTCTATGTGAAATAATGTTTCCTGACTTTACTCCCGAATCTTCCACCCTCCAATTCCATGTCAGCCTAAAAACAGCCATTACACCATGGATGTACACCATTCCCTCAGACACTTGTTGAACTCAATAATACTTGTCTTCCTCACCTTGGCTGGTGATGTTAATGTGAGCACCTCTGACAAGGTCAACAATTCCACCAGCTTCTGACACAGCCTGCACAGGTCCTCGAACCTGGCCCTTACTACTTCCAGCATCGACCATGCCAGTTCAGTTGTGCCCACGTGCACCATGACATGTTGTTTTCTACTATGCCTCCTACCACACTCCAGAAATGTACTGCGTCGTTGTGCCATCAGTTCAGACAGGTATGGACTCCACCCAGATGTGACTATGCCACTCACCCTTGCTGCAGCATTTTATCCCTTTAAGTATCTAATCCATCATTAATAATAATCCTACATCTGAAACCGTCATCACAGTACAAAACCATATTACTTCTGTAGCGACCACTGCAGTGTGCATCAGCGTAAACCCTGGCCTTCTATCCTGTTTTACCCACCCTCCAGCCCAGACATAGCCCTGTTAATTCTCATTGTTCCCTCAAAGTGTGACACATCCTTCACCTCCACCATGGTATCCCCATCAACATCTCCTAAGTCAGTCCTCTTCCATGCTATACTATTGCTCCAGTTCCATGTCACCTCTGATCCTTTCCTATCGTTACATGTCTAGCGTTATATTGAATACTGTGAAAAACAATGAAATACAAATTGTGCATTCTATTCAATAGTTCAAGCTGTGTGGGTACATATGTCATAGTCACCGTAGTGTGCACGCCGTGATGAGCAGTGGTACTTGTTCCCCCTCAGGTGGTGCTTGTACCCCTCAACAGCATTGATGTGCCATCTGACAGCCTCCACTGGGTGCCAGGCAATCATCAACAGCTGATCACACCCATACACAGACAAGGACAGTGGTTAGTGGTACGAGCTATCATTATAATCCATGGCCAAGTAACGGTGAACTACTGTAACCGCCAGCATGAATTCACCATGTTGCAGTATGTAATGCAGAATGACACTGTGTGAGAGAACTGTAGCATTATGGACAGGAAGGGCATTTCAAATATCTGTTCACTTTTGATGTTGTGGCATTCATAGTTGTATGTCAAGGTGAAGATTGTATAACTACAGTTGTATATGACTTTTGTGAACAGTGCCATGTTCTCCCTTCCTAGGTCAACAGTGAAGGAATTCTGTCCACCACAACATAAGTGGCATTGACAAGAATGTAAGTTTATTGTCTTTGAATCCAACCAGCTGTCACTATTCAAAGTATGCATTCAGTGTCATGGAAAAACACATCCCTGTATTACTAAAGTTAAAGGCACTGCAGTGGTCATTCAGCAAAAGTGTCATGACTGTGGATATGAGTAGACATGGTCGAAGCCGTACATTGGAGACTATCCTGCCAGCAATGTGCTGCTGTCTGGCAGGATAGGTTTCAGTGGAGTGTCAGTGCAGAAAACAATCCGGCTTCTGCAACACATTAACATTCAGTGTATGTCAGAAACAACCTTTTATGAGCACAACAAACTGTTCATCCAGCTGCTATTGAAGAGATACTGCATGGTCAAAAAGCAGAAAGGCGGTTATAGACGCCATCAAGATGACAGACAATGGTGTAACCATGGCAGGTGATGCAAGATGCGATAGCCCGGGCCATTCAGCAAAGTTTGGCACTTACACACTCATGGACATGGATCACCGGAAGATTCTAAGTGTCAACCTTGTCCAGGTGAGTGATGCACGTGTTTCTTTGTAACTGTACGTTGCATGTTTATGGTCACGGTACTATCGTACAACGTACCCACGGCTTCGTTTTTCATGTCTGTCCTGAGGGCAAGCACCTCCGAGTACCCATCATTGTTACAAACTGCCACTCATTGCCCAACCATCCACACAGTCCAACAGCCCAGCAGCTGGCAGTTAGCACTGCATGGACAGATGTGATCATATACTAACATGCCAGCAGAGTAGGCCTAGTGGTCTTTCGTGTCTCCTCGTTTGGTCAGCCCCCACCCTGGGAGCTGACCTTGCTACCCCCCCCCCACCCTCTATGGATTCTCCGTTGCCAGACATGGGTATTTCCCTTGCAATTGACTTTGCCTGCACAACCCTTCCCCTGTACCTGTCCCAACCCCTCTTGAACCCATCCAGTCTCTGCCTCCACTACTCAAACAGGCAGCACATTCAATGGTTCTACCACACTCCCAGTGAAGTAGCACCTCCACATTTCCTCCCTGAGTCTCCCCCTCTCCAGCTTCCAACCTTGCCCTCTGGTTGCCCCCCCTTCCTTTGGAGCACCCCAACTAAGCCTCCCCTATTTACCCACTTCATGTACTTGAAGACCTCTATCATGTCCCCCCCGTCCCTTCTCTCTTCCAATGTGTACATATTTAGGTCCTCAAGCCTTTCCCCATTGGTCCTTCCCCCCAAGCCCAAGATAATTTTTGTTGCCCTCCTCTGAACCCTTTCCAGAACTACAATGTCCCTTTTTAAGTGCGGCCTCCAGAACTGCACACAGTACTCAAGGTGCGGCCTAACCTAGCAGTTACACAGAGCGAGTATCACTTCCCTCCTTCTGGGGGTAATCCCCCTAGCAATACATCACAGCATCCTGTTGTCTTTGGCTGGTGCCCTCCTACAAGTCTCAGAGTTGTTCATCTTGACATCCACCACCACCCCAGGTCCCTCTCAGCCATCTACACTTGCAGCATTTCCACCCCCAGGGTATACAATTGGCATGGGTTTCTGCCGCCCAGGTGCAGTACCTTGCATTTCCCTACACTGAACGTCAGTCTCCACTTCCTTGACCACGTCCCCAGAGCATCATGGTCACCCTGTCGGACCATACACCCCTCTACACCATCCACCACTGCTCCCAGCTTTGAGTCATCCACAAAGAGACTAATTTCACTCCTGATATCCTTACTTATGTCAAAGACATAAGCATTGAACCGGAGGGGCCCTAGGACCAATCCCTGAGGGACGATGCTAATGACCCTCCTTGGAGATGAGATTATCTCCCCAGCCATGACCCCCTGGGTTCGCTCCAAGAGCCAGTTTCATTACCCATCAGATAATCTGCTTCCCAACCCCCATTTCTCCCATCTTATCCAACAGGAACCCATGAGCAACTAAGTCAAACGCCTTGCTGAAGTCAAAAAAGAGGACGTCCACCAGCCTGCCAGGTCCAGGGCACTTGAATCATAGAACTCTGCAAGGTTTGTCTGACACAGTTTCCCCAGGACAAAGCCATGCTGTCTGTCGTCCTGGTACCCTGACTTTTCCAATACCCCCCCACCCCTTCCTTGATAATACCCTCCATTACCTTGCCCAACACCAATGTCAGTGTAATGTGCTTGTAGTTTCCAGCCTCCTCTCTTGATTCTCCATTGTGGGACACACACCCCTGTCATCAGAGAGATTTTAAGAAGCTCCGCCAGGACATCCTCCAGTTTCCTCAGTACCCTGGGATGTAATTCATCCAACCCTGTTGCTTTCTCCTTCCTAAGGGACCTGAGGGCTTTCCTCACTTGCATGTTCCGTGAATTGCACCTCCACTTCCTCTGCCCCCTGTTTTGCCTTCCCCCCTCCTGCCAGTGATGGCTCACCCCTCTACCCAGACCTGTCGATCCATAAGGGTCCATCCAACTCCTCAGTTACACCGTCTCCTCCCATGCATGGTGCAGCCCCCATTCTCCTGGTAAACATTGACGCAAGTACTCATTTAGTACCTCAGCCTGCTCCCCATGTCTTGTGCCCATCCCTCCCTGTTCTAATCCCGCTAAACTGCCTCTTCACCATCCTTTTTTCCCAAATGTATCTATAGAACCCCTTTTTCCCACTCATGATTTCCCTGGCCAGGTTCTGCTCCTTCTATGCCACAACACAGCAGTGCCCTTAGTAGAAATGTGAATTCTGGTGTGTGAAGCAACATAAAAGGTTTGAGCATGCTGATTTTGCATTTGATTGAGTTTTGGGAGCCTGTGGTGCTCCTTTTAGCAAGCTCCCTTTCAACAACTGTGTAAAATCCTTGATGGGAGCACAGTGCATAAAAGGAGCCAATTACACACATTAGCCCTTGAGGTATTTGAAAGCTGGAAAGTTAGACTAGAGACTAAACCAAGGGTCCCACCATAACGTTGGTGGTTTGGCTTACTCACATTGGAATTCCAGTCTGAAACTAAGAGGACCTTCTCCTCACATGGAGCTAAAAGTAAATATAGCCGATTTTGGCAGTGGAAAGTTTAAATACGCTATGTTGGGGGGGGGGGGCTTGGTGTGCACTGGTATTTTTGGATTGTTTGTTATATGCCGCAACCCAGCAGCACCCCTTAGTGGAAATGTGAATTCTAGTGTGTGAAGCAACATAAAAGGTTTGCGCATGCTATTTTTGGATTTATTTGAGTTTTGGGAGTCTGTGGTGCTCCTTTTAGCATGCTCCCTTTGAAGACATGTGTAAAATCCTTGATGGGAGCACAGTGCATAAGAGGAGCCAATTAGGCACATTAGCCCTTGAGGCATTTGAAAGTTGGAAAGTTAGAATAAGGACTAAACCATGGGTCCTACCGTGACGTTAGTGGTTTGGCTTACTCACATGGGAATTCCAGTCTGAAACTAAGAGGACCTTCTCCTTACATGGAGCTAAAAGTAAATGTAGCCAATTTTGGCAGTGGAAAGTTTAAATATGCTGTGTTGTGGGGGTGCACTGGTATTTTTGGATTGCAGGTTCTGCTCCTTCCTTGCCTTAGCTGACCTCACCACCCTAGTGGCCCTTCTGGCCATCAGCTCATGCTCCCCCTGATCACTTTTGCTCCTTGAGTGCTTGAAACGCCTATATGCAGCCTTCTTTTCCCTCATCGCCTCCTGAACCTCCCGAGTCCACCAACGGAGTTTTCGGGCCTTACCGCATTTGTGCCTCACTGTTGCACAGGTCCTGGTAGCCTCCTGCACCCACCTCCTGATGATTTCCCACCTACTGTCAGCATTCATATCTAGCCTTATACCATCCAAATGCTCCTTGAGGATCCTTCCCATCTCCTTGAAATCTGCCCCCCTGAAGTCACTTACTGCTGTCTTTGTGCGGCCTTCTTCCCCTACTAGGTCCAGGCAGAACCAAACTGTGGCATGGTCACTCCATGCCAATGGGTCACATACCTCCAGGCCCCCAATCTGGTCACTGTCCACCAGGACTATGTCCATTATCCTGGCCTCTCTAGTTGGCTCCCCCACCTGCTGGGTTAGGAATGCATCCTGGAAGACATCCAGCAACCTCTGCTCCCTGGCCACCGAGGACATCACAGTCCCCCAGCCCATCTCTGGCATGTTTACATCACTCAGCACCACCATCCTTCCCTTGCCCAATCTACAATGTCTCCTAACATCTGCCCCCCAAGTTTCCTCTTACTCCATGCCCTTCCTCATCCTTTTGTCTGACTCATCCCCCCAGCCTGCTCCTTGCTCCTCATACTACCTGGGTGACATATACTGCCCTCTCCCTAGCCACACTTGCCACCCCCTCTCCTCCATTCCTGGGCATCCTTTTTGGTGTTGCTACTTCCCCTATCCTTGCTCATGACTTGTCCTTCCACCCTATCTGCTGGCCTATCCTGTCTTGTACTCCCATCTGCCCCATCTGTGTTTAACAGCTCCTTGTCTGCCATGCCCCCTAACCCAAACCCTCAGCCACATATATTGCAACCTTCCCCTTGTCCCCCTGCACATCCTCCTTGCGCTTCCCCCCACTACCCCCTTCCTCTCAGCCTGCTCTGATCCCACATCCCCCAGTTTTCTCGCACTCCATGCCCCGTTCTTCATGATCTCTGGTCCCAGACACTTGTTCCTCGTCCCCTGTCCTCCCTATCCTCCCCCATCGTAGCTGCATCCTCCACCACCAGCGCTACCCTCCTGTACTGCCATATGTAGGGTGTTGAAACAGTTGCTGAGTCTAATGCCACACCCCCAATACTCTCTCTCTCTCTCTCCCGTCCTCCCCCAATCCTGGTTCCCACTGTACAACCCAAGATGCCTGCCTGCTTCTTTTGCAGTTTCCTCCATTTGGAACCTCTCTGTTAGGGTCCCCATGTGCCCCCATGAGTATCCCCCCCCCCGCACTCTTCTCCCTATGACAATGTCTTTAGTACTTGGTGCAGCCACATAGGTGACCCCTTTCCCATTTCTCCCACCATACGTTCACCCCAAATACCCTAGCTGCCTCCTAATCCCATCATCCTCCTCACTGAGCTGTGCCAGCTGGTAGCACACTGGACAACCACCAAATTTCCAATCCCAGTCAAGTACCATGGCCACCCCACATCCTGTGCACCCAGCCACCCTCCCAAAGATGCCTGCTGTAATGACATGCGGTCCTATCCCCCTCATAGTAGATTTTACTGAGTGAATCCCACCAGGTTCCGTAATGATCAGCGCTACAGTTCCTACACACTGATCAGAGCTACAGTAGCGATAATGTTCACTACTACCTCAGGACACTCCTATCTCTTGACTCCTCCCCCACTGGCTATTTAATAGAGGTCAAGGCTGGGGCCAGGGTGGGTGGTGTGGGGAAACAATTACAGCTCCTTTCTGTCCAGATTAGATGAAGATGGCTGTGCCTGTCCTTTATAGACAAGCTGCGAGTTCAAACTTGGCATCCTGGCAGCTAATTTGTCCTCAGCCCTCCTGGTAAAAGCAACTCCGCTCCCTCCAGCCCTGAGACACTGCTGACTGCAGCCACTGGGAAAGCCTACACTGGTGCCCCTCCACCTGCCGATGCAGATTCGGCTCCACCAACCTCCAATGCGCTGTCCTCGCCACTGATTCAGCCATCAACCGCCCCTGCTCCTCCGCACAGCTTTCTGCTACCGAAGCAGCACTGGACCCGCCTTCCACAGATGTGGAAATGGTGCAGCAAGTACAGCTCCTTTATGGACTTATTTAGTGAAGGTGGCTGGGCCTGTCCTTTATAGCCCAGCAGCGAGTTCAAACTCGTATAGAGGCAATATGGCATGACCCAAATCATTATATTGATGCAACAACCCCTCTGTAGCATAACCCAGACACACACACAGAGATACCTGTGCCCACACCTAGTTTTGACTTCAAGACACGATGCTCACCAGTCTCATGTCCAGTCATTGGTGGGTAGTCACCCACACCCACCCTGGCATCAATATAAACACCAAACACACGTCAAGCACAATGGTATAAGTGGCGCATGAGTGTGATGGCAGGTGGTGTTCCCATCAACACACCTCCCCGACCGACACCCAACCAAGTGATGTTATGAACGCATTGTTCTATATTGCCATCACGATACTGGGTAACACAGGATGATCCCAGGATTGGTAGGTGAGTGGAGGGGTGTGCTGGTGTCCATCACGCGCATGTGGAACTGCTACTACAGTACGTGTGCCGGGTGTGCCGGGTGTGGGGGTTGATGCCAGGGTGTGTCGTGGACAGTAACCACAAATGACTGGACACATGATTGTGGGTTGGTGGTTACTGCATGCTTGAACCAGGTGTGGGCAATTCCAGAGGTGGTGGGTGGGGAGTGGTGGTTGAGTGAACTCTGCTTGTGCAACAGGCAGTGGTACTGACCTGTGTGTGTTTGTGTGTGTGTGTGTGTGTGTGTGTGTGTGTGTGTCAGGTGGCTTGGCTGGTCATATGGTGTCCTGTGGGTGTTCAATGCCATTCTGTGTGTGCGTATTCCACTTACTGCAGGGTTACCTGGGACCTTAGTAGTCCCACTGTGCGCTGCAATACTCCCCCTGCCTCCCCTATGCCCAGCCATGTCATGCATCTGTCTGCCCGTACGGTGTATCGGACACATACAGGTCTTCAGCCCCCTTTGTGAATAGCACATGTGCACCTCTCCATGACATTCTTGCTTTCTGAACCCTCCACTCCCTGTTTTCATTTGGAGTTGGCTGCATACGTATGGCAGATTGATACTGTTTTGTCGATGATGGTTAGAATTAATTAAGGTGTGGTTTCCATAGCAGTATGCTACATTACTGAGCCGAAACAAATGGTAACTGATATTGTGTAGACCCTAAGTAAGTGTATATTGCTTTTGCAATGACAATGCATTTAGCACTGTACATTCCTTTACACAGAGTAACGAGGTGAAGAGTGCTTATCATATGGAACTGGATGGACTGAAAAGGGGAATATCAGATGTGAAAGGTCAAGGCTTGACACCACTATGCCTTGTTACTGATAGACACCCACAAATCCAGAAGTACCTGCGGGAAAATGAGCCAGTGATTGTGCATCAATATGATGTCTGGCACATATATTTCTATATATATATACATAAATGGACAGTTATTATTGTCACTGCACCCCCTGTTCCACCCTGCTATAGTATGTTAGGACCAGAAACCTGTTATGAATGTTTTGCTGGCAGCTGCCTGACGTTCATGTGAACAGTACTCTTGCATGTGAGGCATGCATACTCTGCTCAGTTCTGTTTCTTTATCACATTTAAAGGAATCACTTAAAAGTTGCAAGCGATATCAACACAGAAGGGATGTGAACCTGTGAAGGACTGGATCAGTAGCATTAGGAATATGCTCTACTAGATTCCCAGATTGACTCCAGATGGAAATAGAGAGGTCATGTTTACCAAGCTACAGTCAATTACGAACCATACCCAGAACATACATCATCATGAAAACACACTATTTCCCAAATGTGCACACGGACCACTAGATGAGGCTGTCCATAAAAGGAAGTGGTTGAAGAAACGTAAGTCATTCCTCAACGACATTACTTGTTCAGAAATAATAACATCAGTTATCATCTTCTACTTTTGTGATTGTTAAAATACCACCCATTACATTTTTGCTTAAGCTTTCCCCATCTTCCCCTAGTCCCCAATGCATGTTCTCTGTAATCTGTGATGTAGAAACAAGGTGAGACAACTCTGAACACTTAGCAAGCTTGACCCGCTTGACCATCATGTCACCCACACCATCAGTTTTATCCACACTGTTGCATATCTCAGTGTCATCCACAGATAGATAGACGTTGCTTTCCAGCACCTACGTAATGTTACCACTGAACTCATTAATGAAGACAGGCAGAAATATTGCTCACCAAGGTAATACAATGTTCACCCGTGTGTCCCCGCATTCAGCGTCATCCCGCCCACTGTATGCCCACAGTCTGTCACACAGTTCATAACCCATTATAGAACCTTGCAGCAAAAGCAAGACTAAATGACTTGTGTTAAACCCTTTCACTGACAGACTATGTGGCAATATGTATGTGCACCACACTAAGTAACTGTAGTGCCAAACGTGCTATTGATGTACATCCGTGACAACATTTGTTTAGTTGATTGAGCACAAACAGTAATTGACTGTGTGTGCTGCCCACAGATGAGAAGGCCTATATGAAAAGGTTGAAATGGTTCTAATGGCAAACCAGGTGAAGCGTGATGTGAAGAAACTGTCGCCACACCATCAAACATCCTCCTTGGAAAGCTTCCACAGCTTGGTGATTCAATATGCACCAAAAACATTTGCATACAGCTACAAGGGGATGTACAGCACGTGATTAATAGCATCAGTCTGTGTTTGGCAAGATGATTAGTGATAAACTGTTGTACACAAGTGATTGACAAACACTGTTTTCATGTTAAATTAGAGTATTACTGGCAGCGATACATTTCAACACCAATTCTGAGTGACAGCAGCAGCAGTCAAGTGATGGAGAGGCATTGTTCACTGTTGATTCCCCAGATATAAAGGTGGACAGAGTGTGGTGCATCCAAAGAAGACAAACACTTCATATGGTACATACTTGATTTATTATAACCAACTTCGATGTGACATCACCTTGTGACAAACTGCATGGTGCAGTGAAACTGTAAGATACAGTAAGGCACATTACCTGTAGTAACTGAGAAGACTAGTATCTGTGTAGCTATCCATCTCATAACAAGCACTGACTGCCATGATAGCTTTATGTCACAATACGTGGCGCCACAGAACACATCATGCATGGCCAACCTTATTGTGGCGGTGTGTATTGATCAGTCATGGTCACTTCACACAAGGAAGCAGTTACATTGAATGTGCATGTAGTTATTTGTTCCACTTTTCTCATTGAACACTATATCCAGTTAAAATATAATAACGTATGACCTGGACAACATTGACATTTCGATCCAAACAGCATCAGGCTATGTTCAATGTAAACTCCTACCTCGTATTGTGCCCAACTTTCAACTGAGGCAGTGACACCTTATCAGTTTGAAATATAAAAGTATTTTAAGAATTTACTGTTGCTTCTTTTATGTGACATTATATGTGGTTGGTTCTGTGCCCTCACAGCGGGCATTTTGTAAGTAACTGCCCTCAATGGCACACCTGACAGCATTGGCTGCTGCCCTGTCATGATGACTGAGGCATGGAGCAGCAGTGGAGCATCAAAAGGCAAACTATATCAGTACTGTAAGAAAATGTCTAGTGTTGTGAACATCGTTGTTTCAGTATTATCACAAGATGAAGTATGGACTCACAGGTACCCTGCCAGTCTGTTCCTGGTCTCGCTACATCACGGACACCCATAGACATCATCTGTGGGATACTGGAAGACGTGGCAATACCGAGTACTATGTTGCTACATTTTCAAATAGATCATGTTTGGAGTCTGCCTGTGACACTGGTTTATTGAGACCAGGCACTGACTGACAGGGTACCTGTAAGCCTGTAATTGGTCTTGTTGTAAGCACGGAAACACCGATACTGACAACAGCAGCAATTTCAAACAATAGTCATACAGTAAGCCTATGCACAAGCACCGGCTGATAAACGCCTGGCACATCAAGAGTTGGACACACACTAATGGAGGTTTTGGCGCAGGATCAGCAACATGTAATGTAATATGAAAGAAGCCACAGTATGTTCTTAAATGGATATGTGAGATGCATGATGTGTGCATCCCAACACTGAAGTGTGTACATTAAACATTGTCAAGGAGTGACTTCACTGCAAATATGCTTGATGCCTGGTGGTGTGATGCTCTATGTCTTTGGTGGTTTCTTTAACAGTTCAAGTTACAGTAAGCTATTGCGGTTATGGGTGACTGTGACAGATGCTTAGTGTTTATCAACGCTAAACTGTTGGCATGTACAGAGTGCTGTTCACCAATTGGCATATAGCACAATAATCAGAAGTGTGAATATTCGGTCCATTAACATTAAACTTTGCATAGCTTGTAAGACTGTCCCATTCTACATCCCAAGTAAGTACTGTTTTGTGACCCATACAAACCACAAACATTTCAAGTTAATAAACAATGTTTATATTTCCAACATTCGTTGAAGAACTGCTGACAATAGTGGAGCAATACGTTGCTAATGGACAGTCCAAAAAAGCAACGCAAACTACGGAGGTACCTCCACCACTAAGATCTCTGTTCCCACTCGTTGACAAATGGGATGCAATACAGCAGTGGAAGACAAACAGACGATTTCAACTGTGAACCGCAGTCTTCACTCGGCTTCCATGAACCCTACATAGTGTTCAGATTGCCACTTGTCACATATGCGCTTCACAAGGCATGCAGGAATGACACCTTGAACTTTCCGGCCTAGCCATCCCCAGCACCATCTCACGAAGCTTCTGTAGGCCAGAAAATGATGGCAGCTGTGAATATGAAAGACAATATACAAAGGTTATGATGGACTGTATTAAAGAATACATAATGAAAGAATTAAGCAACCTACAGCTAATAATGTACATCATACTCAGAAGCGTTCTTACAGATGTTTGACAGTACCAGTCTACATTGATTAACCACTATGTACAGCAGCACAAATCATTCAGCATTAGCATTACTGTGGCATGCAATGTAATATTACCATCATTGCGGTGTGCCACCGTGTGGATGTAGCCCACTGTCACAATGTCATGAATGACACTAGGTGATGACTTGCCGTGGTATTACATTGTTTACTGCAGTAAGTGGGACACAGCGGGCTACACAATTCTGATGAATGTGTTATATTGATTGACAGTTAACCTGTGCCTTTTGGTGACTATGGCAGACAACTGTTTGTGGGTGGAGGTGGGGGGGGGGAGACACCCATGAGCAGCTCCTCTGTGGTGACAAATGCATGGCCAGAACAGGGTATCACAGGGTGTGCTGAGTGTTGGCACACTGAAAATGGTGTGTCCATGGATAATTATAATGTGTTCTGAAGAGAATGTATTGTAAGTCATCAAAACAGGTCCCTAACCATTCATTAATCCCTGATATACCCACACTTGCATGTTCACAGGGCTTCATTGTAGTATTTCTTCAGGTAAAACTCTAACATGACATTGTCCATGTTATTAGAGGATTAACACACTCCAGGGTATGGGTTTGCTGAGCTTTAATCCATGGCAAAGTTGGTTGAAGTCACTCTGCATCGCATTGTTCCCCCCCCCCCCATGGATTAATGCCTACTAAACCCATACACTGTTGTGGGTAAATACCTGCTGATTGAAAGCTGACATGCACCTTTTTGGGAGTATGCATGACTGGTGTTTTTGTGGGTGGTGGGGTCAAATGAGACCCATAACCAATTGATCTGGGACGACAAACGGATGCACAGGTTGCAAGGGTTGAAAAGGAGTGCAGCCTGTTGGCACAGTGCAAATGGTGTGTCCTTGGTTAGTTACATTGATTTAAATATGATGTGCACATGTTTGTGACTATGCAGGACCACTGTTTGGGTGGTGGTGTTGAAGAGACACATGACCACTTCTTCGGCTATAGTCACAGAACAGGGGTTTACAAGGTGTGCTGAGTTTTTGCACACTGCAAATGGTCTGTCCTCGGCAAAGATAATAAAATGTTTAACAGTGTACCACACAGCTAAATTAGAAACAAGTACACTCTTGGCCAAAAAGGAGAATAATGAATATCGATTTTTCGCATATAACACGAGCTTTAGTGTCATGCAATGGTACTACATCATGATCCACTTTACCTTGTCGGTTATGCTGCTGAAGTCATAACAGAACTCGGTCAGTATGGCAGTAATGCTGTCTGGTTTTCAGTGACCATGCAAAGAGCAGGTGCATAGTGCCATTTGTGCAGCACACCAGTAACATATATGACAGGTGACCTGTGTTGATGGGTATTACAAATCATATGTGGTTCAGTCCAGTAAAAAAGTTAAAGCACTGTGAAGTTGGACACAATGAAAAAAACATTGGCTGGCCCAGTGATGCTGAGGGTTGAGGCGCTGAATGCCACACAGCACGCTACACTGGTGACACAGATTCAGGAACAGACTCAGGTTACCAGAGGTCGGCGGGGTGAAGGAGGCTCGAGCGTTGCAATGGATACTCTCCTCCTTCTGAGATGGGATACCAGGAGTGCTTCCAGCACCTGACACCCCTAAGGCTGGTGTAAGTATGGGCCTTTGGTGCTCTGGTGGCTCTGTCCTGCGTCGGGGAGGGGGGGATGCTGTCAGGCGCGTGGTCGACAGTGTGCGTAAGCATGTTGAATATCTGGATATACGTCCTCTGCGCCAACATCCTAGGGGGACAAGGGAGAAGATTGGGGAAAAACAACAAATACCCAGGCCCTACGAGCACTAATGAAACTGGGGGTTGGATTGTCTTGGGGGATAGCACTGGTGGACGGAGTAGGAGGAGATACGAGGCCTCCTCTGAAAGCCGTGGTAGCCAGGCAAGTAAACAACAAACACAAAACATTGACGCTTCATGAACATGATGACATGGGCACAGACATGTACCTACAGCCCTCTTTTGTGCTTGCCAAAGATTATGGCTGTGTGTGTTATCCAACAACTTGTACGAGCGCAAATCTGGTATACCTGTTAGTAGTATTTACAGGTGTGAATTACAGCAATCAAAGCCAAAGCTACAGTAATAGAGACTATTGCCCCAGTGGACACTTTGACTTGCTTATATCGCAACTGTAAATAGCAAGACATGGTATACGACAGTAGTGCTCATACAAGTCACTGGAGCACACACACAAAACAACTTTCATGTATTCAGAAAATGGTGCTGTAAGTGCCTGCCTGTGTTCATGTCAACTGATTCAGGACGTGACTATGTTGGTCATTGGGTACAACTTCAGAGTGCTGTCATCCATGATGGCCGGCGGGCTGGGCATGTCGTTGGTTGCTCAATAGCTTAGTGTTTTAGTTTATTGTTTTTAAACTGTGTTTATTGTTTTTAGTTGTTTTCTAGTTTAATTTTATTTTCTGTCCATCTGTAGTACATGCATCTTTACGGATTTTCCTGGCTCTGTGCCATTTGTATTCGAATTCCCAAATCGCACTGTCAGGCGGTCTGTCTCTCCTGAGTTGAAGCAGGAACAAATCGCAGCAGTTAGAGCAGCTCAAAGTGTGAGAACAGTATCAGGGTGATTCCTGTGGTGTGTTTTGGATTGCCTTGCTCTGGCTCGTTACCACTATTGCTACACTACTGTTGCTGCACGTGTACTTTATCGACCCGCTGCCTTTGTTTTATAATTCGGTGAGTTTAGGTGGTTTGTTATAGTTGATTGCCCTGTTTTGAATTTCCAGTTACTGATTTCTCACTGTTGGTGATCTCTTGGGTGGCTGAGATAGCCGACGAAGATATTGGGAAGTTAGATTGCCATTAGGAATACGAACAGGAACAGTGGGGAAGGGAATTGGTTTTCAAGAGAAGACTCTTGGATTATCCGGCAGGAGATTATACTGGAATTGTTGGCAGTTTATTGCAAGATTACCAGGATCAGTGGGCCCTTGAAGACCAGCTTGATTTGGAGTAGGGAGCTGGTGTCCTGATCCTGTGGGTGAGCTGACTGCGGGCCGAGCGGAGGTCCCGGTTCCATTTTGCCAGGAGCTGGCGATTTAGGCCAGTGTCCCCTTAGGTTTTCCTTCATGAGGCCTACTAATAAGTGGACCTTGGTGGGGGTCTGTAGCAGTGGCTGCAGGCTTGCAGTTTGGCCTCTCAGCAGGATTTGTCAGGGCCCTCTCCAGCTCCAGAGCAATTAAGACCTTTAGCCGATTGTCTTGGACCTGACTCCTGCAAATATGGTCAGACCTTTCTATATTTTCCTTTATAAGATGGTTAGAAGGCAGTGAGAGTGCCTTCTCTTTTGTTCCCGGAACAGTGAGAGTGCGGCATGTTAACAAAAGTGTTTGGACATTTTTTCAGTGATCTCACCCATAGTAGTGAAAGTACTTTGGGAGTTGGGGAAATTACTGTGACTTTTCATCTACCAGTCTCCTGTGGTGGTGTGAGGACCATAGGGTGATGGAAATCTTAAGTATATTTGTAAATTGACTGGGTCTGTGGGTCTGGATTATTGGGGGAAGGGAGAGGTTTTTATCCTGAGATTTGTCTGTGCCCCTTAATCTGCTGCCGTGTTGGAGACCTCCTGAACCTGTGTTTTATATGTTGCATGACTATTATCTGGACTAAAGCCTGCTACTTATTAGCAGCTGAAGAATTTTTTTATTTTTTTTTACTGAATTATTGTGGGATTAATTGTTTTAAGTTATTTTGTTTTAGTTGTATTAGACTGTAGGTCAGCTAAGTATTGTGATGGGCTGGAGGCCTGCCCCCACGGTCGTGCAATATTCACCCTCTGCCCTTCATGCCCTCCACCCTTTTTTTCCTCCCCAACTGCAAACTTACCAGCGCTGTCAGGCGCTGGGTATTGCTCACAGGGGAGGAGAAAGGTGTGGGGTGGTGAACAGTGGAGGGTGAATGAGCGGGGCCACCACATCGGGGTCGTGAGATCCAGGAGACACACTGGGGCGAAATGGAACCCAGAATGTGGTTTACCATGCCTGGACTCCATACCCAAGGACACCACCACCAATACTGGTGGGCAGGGGGCCCAGGCAGCCCTTGAAGTTCATCCAACTCGGGCTGTGTTATGCAATGCCAGATTCATCAAAAACAAGACTGCAATTATTGCAGGTCTTGTAGAAAGGGTGGATCTAGCTTACATTACTGAGACCTGGCTGGATGAGAATTCTGGCCCCACTTTGGAGGCTTCAATTCCGTCCGGGTACTCGGTGATTCACCGCCGAAATCGGATCGCCGGGGGTTGTGTTCTGTTTCAAGACTAAACTTAATTCCCACGAATGTACCAGTTGAAGGAAGTGGAGTCATTAGAGTGTAACGTGGTAGCAGGCATAGGCTGTAGGATCGCCTTCATCTACCGTCCACCCAGAGATGAAAAGTGATTCCTTCAGGAAGTGGCAGACTTTGTCATTGACATGGCATTTAAATCACCCAGACTGATGGTACTGGGTGATTTTAATGCATGGGTCGATGACGAACTCTCGCAGTTTGGACAGCACTTCCTCCAGTTGATGTCATCTCTGGGCCTTACACAGATAGTTATCACTGCTACCCATAAACATGGTCATTCCCTTGACTTGTTTTTTTTTTCCCTGGGGATCGAGGCCTCTGATTTGGGGGTGGAACCAGTTGGGTGGTCCGATCACTACACCGTGGGGTTAAGTTTTAGTGCTCCCCTTCGTAGGGCCATCCCTGTGGAAGTAGTCAGGTATCGCCCTTTACGAGATGTTAGTTCAGAAGGCCTGGTGGCGGTGCTTGACCTATCGTCCTTTTCAGTGGCAAATAATGACCCAGATGTCCTCATGGTAGCCTATAATATGGCCAACTTGGCAGCTCTGGATGTCATTGCTCCTGTCCATGTTCGCCCTCTCTCTCCCTTCACCCTCAGTCCCCTTGGTTTGATCGGACTTTGAGGGAGATGCGGCAACTAGGGCGAAGGTTAGAGCATTCCTGGCGTGGATCCTCCCTTGATGCCAATCGCCTTAGATTGGTGGAGCATTATCAGGCTTATCAATCTGCAATCACCCATAAGAAGGCAGAGTTCCTGTTTGGGGAGAATGCGGCTGCTCAGAATAGACTAGCTCAGATTTTTCATACTGTGGACAGGCTGCGCAACCCAGCCTTTCTGCAGGTTCAAAGGGCTTTTTCGCAAATGGAGTGCGATGAACTTGCTCGATTCTTTGCTACTAAGGTGGCTGACATTAGGAAGGCGCTTCAACCGACACACTCTAAGGGCGTTGCTTTGGATCAGTGTGAGGCTGCTGTCCCTCAGTTTTCCTGGAGTTCCTTTGACCGACCGGAATTCGTAGATATCATGCCGATTGTCCAGGGTACACACCCTACATGCTGTAGTTTGGATCCAGGACCAACTTCCCTGATTTTGGGTTGTATTGATTCTACTGGTCCAGTCCTAGCACGGATAATTTGGTGCTCCTTGGAAACAGGTGAGTTTCCGAGCTCCCTGAAGAAGGCGGTGATAACACCCCTCCTGAAGAAAGCTTCTTTGGACCCTGACTGCCATGCAAACTACAGACCAATCTCTAACCTTCCCTTTTTAAGGAAGGTGATTGAAAAGGTAGTGGCTGTACAGCTGGAGAACCATTTGACCATCCATGATATCTATGATCCCCTCCAGTCCAGTTTTTGAAAAAGGCATAGTACTGAGAGAGCGCTGATTCGGGTGCTCAATAATCTCCTGATGACTAGGGATCAGAGGAACCGTTCCATTCTGGTTCTTCTAGATCTCTCATCGGCCTTTGACACTGTGGACCATGGGGTTCTACTTGAGCGTCTGAGGTTTATCTGTGGACTATCGGATGTAGTCCTCAGGTGGTTTGCATCCTACCTCACTGGGAACACAGAGAGTGGTTTCTGGGGTTTATTCCTCAAATCCAGTTTCTCTGTCTTGTGGGGTTCCTCAAGGCTCGGTGTTGTACCCCATGTTGTTTGCAATGTATATGCTGCCCGTCAGAGACATTGTAAGAAGGTATGGGCTGAGGTTTCACTGCTATGCTGATGATACCCAGCTCTACCTTTCTTTTGCACCCGATCAGGGTGGAGCTTTCTCGGTCTTTAATAACTGCCTTAGGGAGATCCAGGAGTGGATGGATTCGAGTTGGTTGAAGTTGAACTCGGAAAAGACAGAGGTGTTGGTAGTGGAATCAGCACGCCGGATGGGGGGTTGGGAGCTGGTTCACCCTCTGGATTTTATCTCGGGGGGGTTTCACTCCCGACCCTGAGAACAGGTGCGTAACCTGGGTGTAATTCTTGAAGAGGGATTGACTCTGCATTTGCAGGTGTCTGCCATCGTCAAGTCCTCATTTTACTATCTGAGGAATATCTCCAGGATTAGGCACCTTGTTCCGTCCGACGATCTTCCTATGCTAGGCCACGCCTTTGTGTCCTCATGTCTAGACTATTGCAATTCCCTTTATCTAGGGCTTTCTGGGGTTGAAATCTGCCACTTGCAGCTGGTGCAGAATGCAGCAGCCCGGCTTTTGACTGGTCATATTTCGCCGGTGTTGCGCGGACTGCACTGGCTGCCAGTGCAGTGGCGGATCACCTTTAAAGTCGGTCTTCTGACTTATAAAGCCCTACATGGACTTGGCCCTGACTACCTGAAAGAGCTCCTGGTCCCTTACTGCCCTGGGCGATAGCTCCGTTCAGCTGTCGAGTGGTTGCTAGAGATCCCGAGGGTGTTCTTGAAATCTTCTTGGGCTCGTGCATTTATGTATGAGACCCCTACCCTCTGAAATTCTCTATCCCGCCAGTTACAGGAGTGAGCGACCATGGAGGGATTCAGTATGTAAATAAAAAATATGATAAAACTGAATATTCACAGTGTCATTGCTGTTTAAATGTATGGAATGTAAAACTTACTCATGTTGTGGAAGTCCCTCATTGGCTTGGTACTGTCTGTATACTGCCTGTACCCAAATGCTAAGGCATACTTCTGGAAAACCAGGGTGTTCTGTTATGCAGACTGATACCGCAGCATCAGGAATAACATTGCTGATGCCATTCATCTTGTCCAGCACCCCAGCCATCTCCTGGAAACATCCTCCTCCTCACAGAACCTAGCCTATGGCTCTTCGAAGTATGTTACCTAAAGAATCTACAGTACTGTCTCTCTCCTTTGTATGACTGACGCAGGATCAAATGAACAACAACTTATTAATTAGATATACGAAAACCCTTTGAAAAGACTGTTATGTGTAAACTGCCGAATACTGTATACCCATGACCTGTATATGTATCACGGTCTATTATTTCATGTACTGTTATTCCCAGGTCGCCCCTGAAAAAGGGACCTCAGGGGCCCAGTGGGCCTACCCGGTCATCAAAATTCAATAAATAAATAAACCATGCTGTATCATGCTTTCAGTTTCTGGAGAGTTTTTATGTGTGACAGTCTGCACAATAGTGAAAAGCACCAATGTTTTAGCCGTTGTACAACTCAGCAAGCATCCCCTTTACCATATACTGTATCATAAAGAAAGTTGCAGTGCAGAGTTTGCCTTTCTGCTCTATTGGTGGGTGCATCAAATGTTCCTGCTTTCAAAGGTGAGTTGGAAACATAAGGATAAATATTTGTTTTAACTTTTGCCAGTTTAGATTTAGTCTCTAGTCTGTCATAAGTAACCTTGTCCATAAGGCACCAGAACCAACAGTAAACAGAAGTTTGGTGTTTAGCATATCAGTTACAGTGGTGGGGCAGCCTGTCAGTAAACCATTTGCTTTACATGATGTCACTAACACATTATATTCTCTGGGGTCTTCTTGTTCTACATACCTGATCTTAATGCTCTTTGACTGCTTTACTTTTTACAGAGTCGCTGCTGATGTGGTGCAGTTTGTGTGGAGTGGCACATAACAGCAAAATGATTACGCTCGCCACACTTACATAGATTCATAGGTATGGATACTAGTCAAGCAGCTCAGAAAGCCGTATTTTGACTAGCCACATATCACTGGAAACTAATTGTTCTGTTTTTACCCATATATGTATCCAAAGCTTTATTTAAATAAACCCATGTGTGTACTTGTAACCGTTGATTCTGGCAGTGTATTCCATGTTTCCACAACCCTCTGACTAAACCATTTACCCCATTTAGTGGTTTTATAAAATTTCTACTTTAATTGTAAGTTATGAAACCCTGAAGATCTATCATCGTTTTTTTGTTTTTTTTGTTCAGTCCTGATGTTTCCACTTGTTATCATTGTGGAAGACCTTATAAACTAAACCCAAATCACCTCTTAGTCTTCGATAAGTTAGGGAGAACAAACGTAGTTCTTCAAGCCTTTCCTCATATTGTTTCTCTTTTAGAGTTTTCACTTTCTTTGTCACCTTTCTTTGCACATTTTCTATGGATTTCATACTCCCTATATTTTGTGGTGTACAGAAGGGTGTACAGTACTCCAATATTTGTCTAATGTGGAATAAAGAGGTACAATTACTTCACAATCCCTACTCTTAATATGTCTTAGTATGTTTCCCTGTATTTTGTTTACTTTTTTTACTTTTTTTAACCACATCTTTAGCTTGATTGTCAAAACAGCTTATTTACCATCACACCCAGGTCTCCTTCATTATCAGTAGTAGTTATTACTCTATTATTTCTTTTGTATTCTGCATTAATGTTGTTATAACCAAAGTGCATTACTTTACACTTCATTTTATTTCATTTTATACTGAACAATCTGTAGGCTAAAAACCCATTTGCACAGACTTCCAGTTTACACATATACAATGCATAAAAACATACATATACAGTAGTTATACATACTAACATATAACAATGACAACCAACACCTTATAAAAGCAGTAATAACATTAGGTCTTGGTAAAGCACTTACAAATTGTGTTAATAAACATATAGGCCCAGATATTGAAAAGGGTTGTGCCAGCGAAAGTCTGAAAATGCGCCATTCTGCTATATTCAGTGGGAGGCAGATGCACCCCCCAAATCACACTGCACAAGAGCGCAATGATAATGAATGCATGCGCAACTGAAGGGGGAGGAACCATGTATAAATGGCGCAGTGCGATATTCAACAACATGCGCCATGCACAATAGGGAAGCAAGCGGAAGTTGCACAATAGGGGAAATGAGCCAAAATAAAAAGGAACAAGAGAGAGGTGCAAGAACGCTACAGGGAAGGCACATGTTACTGTATTGTAGGCAGCTACACAGGCACCAAACACTGGGAGCAGGACAGGGCAGGACAGAGACAGAGCACCTGGAACCTCCAGGAACATGGAAGGTGTGGGGAGCCTCTGCAACAGTGCAGTCCAAAAGGGAGAAGTGCCACACAGCACTGAAGCCACTATAGGGAGGTGTTCCCGGTGCAAGGGAAGTAGCAGCAAGGACAGCGGGGGGAGCACAGAAACAGCTGCTGGGGGGGTAACACAAGCCAGGGATATTGCACGTTGAACAACACAATGCACACAGGGCAGCATCAGACAGTAGCCATGCTGGGAGACAGGTCAGTCACCCGCCACAATGCCACAGCCACCACGGATGCATGGCAGCCCCCGCCGAGACCCCCTAGCAGTGACAGGCAGACCAATGGCCTCATGGGGTGGCACCGACGGTCCCCCAGGGGTTCCACTGTGTGAACGTGACCATGACGTCACAGAGGGGTCTGCAGCACACCAACATGGGCCTGCGCCAAGCATGCTCGGATGCCCACAGCTGAACCTGGTGTCGACAAGGAGGGTGTCGCACGACTTCGGAAGAGGGGTGACATTGCACTGCACGGTGTCTGTGGACGCATGGGCAAATAACTGTGTGCCCATTGTGGCCATGACAGCTGTGATTGCCTGTGTCTGCCTGTCAATGGCAGCAGTCACATCCTCCCGCATCCGGTCCATCCCTGCCAGGAGCAGAGTGGTGTCTCTGCTGTGCCGCTCCTCTGCCTGGCGCAGAGCCGCAATGAGTGCATCCACCGCCGTCATAAGCCGCATCTGCTGATTGACTGATGCTTGGAGTATGCGGATGTGCTCATCTAAGAGGTCATCTGCCTGATCGGCATGCTGTCCCTCATGGTGTTCATGACCCCGATGGTCAGCACCCCTTGAGGGTGGGTGCTGCACACCAGGGCCAGGCCTGGGCATGTCCACAGGAGGTGCACTGATGCCGCCCCCTGACACTGTACCCCCATGGCCATTGGCCGACTGCTGACACTGCCCCTCCAGCTGCCACTCTCCAGGGCTCAACAGTGCTGCCGCAGTGGCCACAACAGCCCCACTGTCCTGGACACACACCAGTGCTGCCCCACTGGTGCAGAGAGGCACAGGCTAGGACTGTGATGTCACACAGGCCTCCACGGCGGCACCACCCATGGCCATGCCCGTGATGTCACCTGCTGTGTGGCCATCCTGTGGCCCACACGTATCACTGCCCATGAAGTTAGCTCCATCATCATAAGTGATGGATCCGGCACCAGCCCGAGTCTCAGCATGCTGGCATCCATGGACGCTGGCATGGTGGGACATGGGCAGGGCCTCCTCCACACCTACTCCACCAACATCAGTCCAGATGTCCAGGTGGGCCCACTGTCACCCTGACCCTCGTATGCCTATGTAGGTGGATGGGCCCTCCTCTATCTCCATGCTACCACCCTCAGTGGACAAGCCCACCACTGCTGACCCATGTAGATGCTCAGGGGCTATAAGGGAAAACAGTAGCATTAATGTGTCTGCCCTACCCTGTCCCCCCCCCATTGACAGACCAGGACCTACCATGCAGTGACGGGCTACCACCCGTCTGGAATCCACCACCCGGAACACCCTCGATGGCACAACGCTGCATGCTGCCAGCAACCCACTCTTCTTGTGGGGTCAGGCGTTGCACGTCCGGCTGTCCCCCACTGGTCGCAGACCGCAGCCCTGATGGCAGCCACCTTCTCCTTAATCCTCCACCTGTCCGGTGCTCATCTCTTTTGCACTCCTGCACAGATCGCTGGTGGCTGCCATGCAGGTTTATGGCCGCGTGCCACCTCTTCCCATGCAGCCAGCATGGGCCTGTGTGTTCCTGGCATACGCTGGAGCAGTGGCTCCTGGTCGAGTAGGCCTCAAACAGGGCATCTGTTTCTGCCTTGGTGAAGTTAGGCCTCCTCTTCCGCCCACGTCTCTGTTCCTCTTCCTCCACCTCACAATCGGTCATTATTCATCCTGTGAGAATGACAGCTGTTACCTGTGACTGTGCAGTCCCATGCATGTCCCACACACCACAGTCCACACTCCCAAACAGCATGCTACTCACCACAATAGACTGCAGTAACTGACTATGGCCAGTGCAGCCCAATGTCGCATTTTTATAGCACAACGCATGCAAATGAGGCGAGGCACATTTTTAAGTGGATGCAAATGCAGTGTCTGTGCCATTGAATGGCTGATTAGCTGATTTGCAAATGCCGGCTGAATATCACACTGTTGCGCTTTGCGCAGTTGTGTTGAATGTGCTCAGGCAAGGGCGCAGTTCTGTGACATGTGCAGTACACACTGAACTGCGCATGCCGGGTGATGGCGCAGACGCTGCTGCAATGCTGATGTGCTGTGCGCGGGAGGCAATGCAGGGTACGGCCACCACTGTGCCAGTGGCGCTACTGCGCTGTTCACATATATGGCGCTGTGGCACTGGGGTGCTGTAGGCGCACTGGGGCCACAGTGCTGTAGGCCGCTACAGGAGGTGGCACACAGGTGCCCAATTGCGCTACAAGCATTGGATTCCAATTGTGCTGTGGCTGTCCGTGCAAGAGAGACCCTTGACCCGTGCCCGACCTTTGCCCCCTAGGCACCATGCGTCCGCATGGGTGCACCACTTTTGCGCTGTTCGGTGACAGCGTGATAGGGAATGGCAGCGCTGTACCGCGCAGCATCTGCACGTAGCAGACCGCACTGCTGAGCGCCATTTTGACTCCAACTATCTGTTGAGATGGCATGGAGAAGGGCTGCTATGTGGAGCCAGGTGGAACTGGCCAATTTGGTGGCCATTGTAGAGCCCCATGCTGGGGCACTATATGGGTGATGCACCCCTGGACAGGGCCAGGAGTGCAGTGTGGCAGGAGGTGGCGGTTATGCTGGAGGAGGCCACAGGAATCGGTTGCACAGCCGAGCAGTGTCGCCACAGGTACGGGGACCTCTGGCGTAGGGACCCGGTCATGCTTGCCCGCCTGCGTGGACGTGCCAGGAGGGGCACGGTGCCACGGCCAGGTAGATGCCCCATCCATACACTGTTAACGTCCATATGGGTATCACGGTTGCATGTGTCCGGCACATGGGGGGGCTTTCCAGTGTTGGCCGTGGTGGTGGTATCAGGGTGGGGGGTAGATGGGTATGGCTGTGTGGGATTGCACACACATGGGGGCAGGGGGGACTTTGCTACCGGATTCTACTGATGTTCCTCTCTCCATGTTTGCACCTTAGGCCCAGAGGAGTGCAGGTGGGCGAGAGAGAGAGGAGGCGCGATCAGGAGGACCAGCAGGCCGGGAGGGATGAAGGTCTGCAGAGGCGCAGGGACCAGCCTGATGATGGTGAGTGCCTTACAACCATGATTACTATTGCATGCTGTGTAACAGGGCAGGCAGCGGGGCATGGCCACCATCCACTGACACCACTGCCATGCATGCAACTTGTTACAGTCAGCACTGTCCAGTGGCACTGCATGTCTGGGAGTGCGTCAATGGTGGTCCATGCGTGCACTGGGTACATGGCTGTGCCACTGCCTTCACACCGCATAGCCAGGTCACTGTGCGGCCACAGTGGTGCTGTGCGGGACATGGGCGGTGGATGTGTGCAGTGGTCCGCATGGCTGTGGGTACCTGGGTAGGCAGGTCTTGTGGACGCGGTCACTATGGGTGGTCGCACACCATCACAGGGGCGTGACACATGGCTCTATGCCATGCACAATGGGTGGGCTGCAGAGGGCTGGACAGTCACACGTATTGACTCTGCTCCCTTGTCCTAGGTGGACGGCGACTTCTGGCCATAGAGAGGGGACTGCAGGAGTTGTTGCAGTTGGCGAGGGCGTCCCTGGAGATCCTCCAGAAAATGGACTGGCACAGGGTCAGGAGGTGGAGTACATGTCGGCGCCACATGGATGATGAGCAGGGTGGACGATAGGCCATCCATGCCCCCGGAAACATCGCACCTCCCTGGACCCACCCTCACACCCCTTACTCCCTCTCCTATATGTTCACCCCTGCCCCTTACCCACCCCCACCTGGTATGTGGCCCTTCCCCCCATTGTAAATATTTGTAAATAGTTTTGTTGCTTACCTCTTTTTAATACATTTGTTTTGTTATGACAACTGTGGTGGTCTCTGATTTGCAGCAGGCTACAGGTGCTCAGCTGTAGTGGTGTGCATGGCGTCAGGGGTGGTGCATGCACTGATGTGTGTGTGTGTGTCTGGAAGGGAACTGCCTATGGTGTGGGCGGCGGGATCAGTCACTGTCTGTGGTTTGTGTGTTGTTCTCTGTGCACTGGATGCCTATGTGCAGTGGTCCACGGTGCATGCACTGTGTGCATGGCACCCCTGTCAGACAGTCCATGGCCTGTGCAGCTGACAGCCTTGCATGTCTGTGATATGCACGGTCTGCTGGCATGTCAATGGTGGCTGTCCATGCTGGACAACCACTGTACCCGGCACAATGCCAGGTTGCTCCCATCACCAGTTTAGTGCACGTCTGCCTCCGGTGGCACTGTGGCCTCCACTGTTGTTGTCCCCCCTTCAAGCTGACACTTGTGTGTGCTACAGGGGATGTGCTCCAGTGTCTGTCACTTGTGCTCTGGTCGCATGCTGGTGGCATACAGCTTCATGGTGCCTGCGCAGGGTGACTGGCATACCTGTGCCATGTAGGGGTGCTGGACATGTGTACATGGCTGCCATGGCCATACGCCAGTGGCTTGGTTGACCCACTACTGTGTCCCTGTGTTGGTGTGCCTTTGGGTATGGGTGCGTGTTTGTCCATGCACTGTGTTGCATCCTGTGTGGCGCATGCTTCCATGCAACACTGTGTGTGTCTGTGCTGGCTGTTGTGGCCAGTGCTGGGATGGAATGTGTTCTTAGGAGGGTGTGCAGGGTGCTGTACAGCTGGTGGTGGGGTCCGGGGCATGCTCTGTCACATGTGGGGTACCTCGTGTGTCGACGTATGGTCGGTCTCGCAGCTGTACCTTGGGGGGGGGATGTGCAGGGTGGCACTGTGTATGCTGTTGTTGTATTGCTATCTGCTGCCACCCACTGCAGGGTGCACATGGTAGGGCTGCCTTGCATGGCTCCATGCCGCACAGGGTTGCATTTTCACAGTGGGGGCGGTGGCATGCATGGGGTGTCCTACACTGTTGAGCGCTACTCCTGGGAAGGGTGTATGGAGATCGTGGTGCAGGGTGTGCTCTGCATTGGTGGGGTGGTGTGGCATGGGATGGTCATCCCTCCTTGTGTGCTGGTCACAGCTTGCCAGGGGGTGTGCTGGGGCACCATGCCCCGGCTTTGGGTTGGTTGCTGGTATCCATGGGCTGGTGGTTATTCCAGCTCTCCCCCGGTTGTGCAGTGCATGGGGTGTGGGGGGCGATGTCTGTTCTGCTGTGTGCTCCTCTGCCCATCTGTGGCATGAGTGGTGGGCCCCTGCATCCTGTCCCTGCGCATCCCTGGTTGTGCTGTTGCATTGCTGCCCTGCTCCACGAGGCGTCTCTGGTTGCACTATGGCGCATCTGAACTGCTCCACTGAGCATCCCTTGTTGCACTATGGCGCATCTGAAACGCACAACTGCACATCCCTGGTTGTGCTATGGCACAGGTGGCACAATATTCAGTCGTGTGATGCAGGCGCATCTTTGCCTGTGCAGTTTTTGAATATCACGCTTCTTGCGCATGGGCGCAGTGGACTTGTGCTTGTTCCTGCTGTTGCGCACTTTTTGGGCGCAGTTTGAATATCCGGGCCATACTTCCTAAGTGTAGTCTTAAAGGTTGAGTTCTTTGTGCAACTTACTAGGGAGCTTAATAAATCATTATATTGTTTTGAAGCTAAAAGAGTCAAAGAGTTTTGTGCAAACCAGGTGCGGTAGAGTGGGACAGTAAAATCATTTTTACTTTGCAATCGAGTATAACCAGATTTGTGGGTTCTTGAGAACAGACTTAAAATACTTTCAGGGAGAACACCCAACTGTATCTTGTGTATACAAAATCAAGGATCTAGAGCGAAACCTTTCAGCCAATGGAAGACAACTGAAAGATTTATACAAAGCACAATGATGTGTAGCTCTAGATTGACCAGTTGCAAAAGGGATTGCCGAATGATGTGTTGCTCGAAGTTTGGCTAATACTCTTTCGGATGTGTAAGAATAAACTGTTGAACCATAGTCAATTATGTGGAAAAAAGAAGACTATGGGTCAACAGATATCTAGTATCTACAGTAAGTTGATTTCTTAGACAGTAAAGGAACCCCAATCTTTTATGCAGTCTGATGATTACATCCATGATATGCTGTTAATATGAGAGATGTGAGTCCAAAATTAACCCCAAATGTTTAAACTCCTTAACTAGTTCAATTTGTTTACCAAAGTTATCATAAACATTAAACTCAGAAGGAATTGATTTCCTAGAACTAGAAAAGACCATTGTCTCCATCTTAGTTGAATTCAAAACTATTTGTGTTTATCAAGCTAGTGATGCAGAACACTGAAGTCAGAATGGAGCATCTTTTGAAGAGATGACAGACACTTCCCTGAACAAAACAACACCACATCATCTGCATATAGTATTAATTCTGTATGTGAGAGATAAGAGGATAATGAAGTCACAAAAAGAGAAAACAACAGAAGGCCTAGTATGGAGCCCTGTGGGACTCCACACTTAAAGTTTTGCTTCATTTGAGAAGGAACCATTGATTAGTGTTTTCTGATTCCTATTAGTGAGATAATTTTCAAACCAAGAAATGACTTCATTGGAGAAGCTAACACCAGGCATAAATTTTAGGAGCTCACCATGATTCACCCAATCGAATGGCTTGGTGAGGTCCACAAAAGCCGCCACTACATACTTTCCCTCATCAATTGCTTTGGTGGCTTGGCTTGTGAACCTCACCAAGGCAGTCTCGGTGTTATGACTGGACCTAAACCCATGCTGAGACTCCGTCCAGATGCCATACTTCTCCATGTGCTCTGTGACCTGATCTAGAACCATCTTTTCTAAAATTTTAGACAATGAGGCTAACAGGGGAGATTGGACGGTATGTATTAGAATTGGACCTAAGACCTGATTTAAAAATATGTTTTACTATTGAACGTTTCCAAATTTACGGTAAACACTGAAGCATAAGGAATAATTAAACAATTTATTTAAAACACTTATTCTCATTAAAGCTTAGCTTTTGTTGTTTTGCCTATTCTTCCAATTTGAATGTTTGCATTTGGAATAGTTTTGCTGCCTCCTGTTTTTTATTATAGCACCTATCTTCATATCATCTGCATATTTGCATCACCATACCTCTTCAGTAGTTCACACTGAGGACATGAAAATGTTAAACAAACAGGGGCCCAAAATAGACCACTAGGGTATCCCACCCATCACCTCACCCCACTCTGATAAGAAACCCCTGACAACGACCCTCTGTCTTCTATCACACAGTCATGATTTAATCCAAGACACAATAATGGGATCAAGATTTAGTTCTATTACAACACATTTGGCCCTTTGCTGGGCAGCTACCTTCATGAGGATAGTTCCTGCCATATTTATAGCAGCAGGATGTGGACTCAGTGTTACGCTTGATAGTTTTCTGTTGGACTTTACACACTGGATATTGTTCTGCATCTTGTTCAATAGTTTTAGCTTGACAATCTGAGATCTCTAAAGTCCTTATCATATTTAAAATTCAGTCAGAGAGGCATCTTTGCTTAGTGCTCTTCTCCTGATTGAGGACGAAGTGCATGAAACAATGATCTGTGTTTTGATCTCACTGTTCACATTTAGAAAGATCACAGGTGCATGCTAGCTCCTGTAAACGACTGGCATAAGCATCCATGGATTCACTTGTTAACTGTTTAGCTGTCCGAATTTTGTATCTCTCAAATTCATTATTTTGCTCAGGATAAAAGTAGTCAGACACAGACCTTTTGCAAGCATCATTGTCTCGTGTTGCAAAGGCAAGAAGTACACCATATATATCATGTACAGCACTTCACTGCCAGCATAATGGAGTAGCAAGGCTTTTTGTCTTTCTGGGTCAGTAATGTTTATTGCAGTCATAAAGTTTTCAAACCAATCTATCCATTTTCTCCAGCTGTATATAACATTATTGGTATCTGAAGTATCAAATTTGAGAAAGACCTATAACACATCTACCACTTCGTCCACGTGCTCTGTTTTGCTTCTGTATGCACTCGACTTATTGTATCAGTAGTCAAATCGTACACGTCTATATACTTTGGTTACTTGTAGTAACTGCTATTTCTGACAGTCCTATATTTGAGGGAGGGTAATCAAAACAATGTCACCTTTGTGAAGCCATGTACAACAGCAGTCCACCAGGACTTCCTTTTGACCTTCACTTACTATGGAACACTTATCTGATGCCAGTTAGCAGATATGTAGGCAAGGTTGCATGCAGGATCTGTCAGCCTGGAGCGCTGGGATTTTCCTCATGGGTTCTCTAGCTTATGCACTTGTCCTTGTCGCCACTTGTACTGTTCTTTTCAGTTCACCTCAGAACAAGACCACTGAAGTCGCATCTTCTTTTATAACTGTAACCCCCCCCCCCCTTGGGGTTAAAGCGTTGAGCATTGTGTACTGGGATGTACAGTGGTAGGACATTAGGTGGGTTTGTACAGCCCGGGCCCTTGGGTTAATATTTGTTGCTTCCAGGGAACTCAGGGGATGGGCATGCCCTGGGAGGTGGGCCTTGGAGTCAGCATGGGAGCGCTCAGGTGAGAAGGCGAGAGGTAGTGTCAAGACAGCAGGGTTGATTGCCTGCTCAGATGGATTTTTACCCCTTTTTTGTTTTTTTCTGGGCTGAGGGGAGGAAAAAAGACCTTGCTCCTGTTGTGGCGGCAGACATGTGAAAGAGTTTTCCTGTGTGAGGGGAATATTTGTCCTATGTCCCAGCCAAGACATGAGAAAAGAAGCTGAAAGTGTGATCCAAAACTGAGGCTGAAGGTAAGTGCAGAGGAGGGAGCGAGCAGGAAAGGACTTTGCAGCTGTGTGGGGCATAGTTAGAGAGATCCCCAAGGGTATTAAGAGGACTGGATTGGAGGGTACCCCAGGCCTGAAGGGAATATGTAGTGTGTGGAGTTCAAGAACTGATCAACCTTAGAGAGTGCAAGCAGTGGCACTAGTGGGGATATGAAAATATAGTTCAGATAAGCAGTCGCCCAGGAGCTGTGCCAGTGAAGATGATAATTTTGGAAGGGTTGTTAGCACTAGTGTGTGAAGTCAGTGAGCATCGTGGGATGCAGAGACCCAAGTGACTGCTGACTGCATTGGGACAGTGTAGTCAGCAGAGAAGAAGAGGCTGCCAATGTAATTATGATGCCTGGATGCTTTAGGTGGTCATCTGATTAACACCCCATGGTTATGGACATTGTACATGCTGCCTATGTAATCATGCTGCTTGATAGTTAAGGGGGTCGTCTGATTAATTCCCCATGTTTATGGACACTGTACTACCAGCTCAAGATATCTTTTGACTCTGGACCAATGTGATCCCCCCTGGTTTGTTGAAAGCATGTTGGGTACCTGAAAGATTATCAATTTTCCCATAGGTTCCATGGAGTTATTGAGTTTATTTATTAAATGGCATCCCCTGGTTCTTTGACTGCAGTTTTGGCACCAGTTATTTTAAAATGTTTGTGAACTGCAACTTAAATTGCCTCCTAGCCCAGCACCCCAGGAAGTAGTGCGGCACTCTGCTCTAGAAGAACGGGTAAACACAGCCAGTTTCGGTGTTTCTGCCCATGGTCTCCCCTGCCCACAGACACTTACCATCAGCACACCTATAGACATTGGGGAGGGAGTGGGCTACCTGTCGAGGCTCATCCGGGATATGTTTTGCGGTGCCCAGAGAAATGCTGTGGCCCCGTGGATGTTGGTGAAGCGATAGACTATTGTGGACTTTGTGCATGAACTGGGTATTAAATATGATGCTGGAGAATCACAGAAATTTGCACCTTGCACAGCCGTGGTGTCTGGAGGGCTGATTGAAGAGGGGCATGTGTACAATCCATGTAAGAACTATGTTGATGGACTGGGACACAATATGAAGATTGGACTGTCTGAACTCATCAGGGTGGAGCTGCTGTTTCCTGGCACCCTGTGGCTGTGTTGTTCTGGGGTGGATCATCAAGAGTACTGGTGTCAGCAGCTACATTCTGTTAGCACCAAGCTTATTCTGTGCTTTGAACTGTTTTAATCATAATTCTTGGCCAAGGTGGCTCAAGCACTCTCAGCCTCCAATGTTTCCAGTGCCAGCACAAATGTTCAAATGGATGTGGGAGATGGTGGCCAAGTCGACAATTGCCACGGAGTGTGCCCTGTGCCAGAATAAGGGCCCTGAAGTGAAGCCTCTCCCAGTGTGTCACCTGTGTTGCATTGGTGGGTTGATGGATTGAGGATATCAGCCCTTACTCAGTCAGTTACCTCCCTGGAGTCTGAGGGATGGGAAGATGTGATTGAGCAGTTGGGCACCAAAAAGGCAGCTGACGACTCTGCTCCTAGCAAGCAACCGGAGATCACCCTTCAGATGAGTGTACAGGCAATGTTAACTTTGGAACAAGTTACAGAATGTAGCACTACAGCCCTTCAAGTGGAGTCATCGTCACAGCTCATGACCCCAGAGGATTTTGGTGCACCCTGTCAGGCCAGCGACAGGGAGCAACCAATGACTTCTGTGGACGCTAGGGCCCAGTCACCTGTAGGATATGAATTATCTATGGAGACATTACCAGTCGGTGTGCCACAAGTTCAGAGTCAGCAGAAAAAGCCCCCAGTGGAGCAGCCTGAGGCAAGCCCCCCTTCCCATGAGCAGGGATCTGGAAGGCCCCCAGTGGAGCGCCTGAGGCAATCCCCCCCCCCGGTAAGTAGGGATCTAGAGGTCAACAAAATCAATCAAATATCATAGTGGTGGACATTTGGGAGGATGAGGAGTTGGAAATTGATCCCCCCATGGACTATACTTCAGTGGTCCTGTCTGCTAGAAAAAGTTCTCCACCCTCCCATGCAGTTCAACCTGGGCCTAGAGAAACCTACTGGCATATCAGAGAGCAGGAGCAGCATGAATGGGAGTACAGAAAAGGTATGTGACTCCCAGAGGGACAGGCTCCTAGAACAACAATTTGGAGTCTGCTGAACTGGTCGCTAAGTGGAGCTTAATCAGGCATGATTCAGCGAGAGTACCCTGGGTAATATCTAATAACCATATTTGCCCTATCAAATATATGAGATGCCATTGAGGAGAAAAGGAATGACTGGGTCTTCCATGGCATGCTTGGGAAAATCTATCGGAAGCATAATTTGAGTGCTTCTAGTCCCAATGTTTCCCTTAAGAAGCGTAGGGTGTGGCGAAGAGCATTTGTGTCAAAAGTGCATATGAAGGATTGACCCAGTTTAAGAATTATGCCATGATGCAGGACGTGATGCGTGAATGTACCAAGTATCACGCGGGAGGCAGAGATTCATATAGGCGTCCATGCACCAAGCCAGACCCTAGATATAATTTTGGCAGGAAGTGAGCTGAACATGTTCAGAAACCCAGCAGAGAATGGAATATAGTGATCCCCAATGGACTACTGACTCATGGGTGAAATTAACCCTTTTTCTTTTGTTAAGGACTCTTGCTTGGGACTTATTTGGACTATGATTACCTGTTATTTTAAGCTGTAACAATAATTAGGGATACTTGCAGCGGGGGGGAGGGGGCGTTGTGTACCTTGAAGTTATTTGCTGCATGTTACAGTTTTGTACTTTTTGCAGTATAGCAGTTTGTTTCAGTTGCACATGAAATATGACTGCTGTTAATTATATGAGAAATTGTTACATTTAGGTATGAACCCCATTGGGCTGCTGTTCTGGTTATGGTAATTTTACCTTTACAGTATACTAAATGTTTTCTCACCTGTTTTTCAATGTGATGCAATATTGGGTTATAGTTTGGGAGCGTCCAGTTGAGGAAGGCAGCAGCAGTTTAGGCAGGACCTTTAGGTTAGATTAATGTTAGGTCTGGATGCCACTCCCTGAGGACTTGGGCAAGCTGCCCTGAGGATCAAGAAGGGTGAGTGGCCAAGGTGAGAAAGCTTGGGCATTTGAAAGAGTCAAGCTGGTTTGGGGTCCCATTTCATTAGGTTAGTAGGATCACCTTCGTGGTGAGGCAGCCTGAGCCCTCTTGAGGTTGGGCAGAAGGGGGGAGCACATACCTTTCTGTCTGGGCCCAAGTGAGGTGGCTGGTGGTGCTCCAGATCTCGCCGAGGGCACTGTGCTTTTAAAGGGGGAGAGTTGTAAACCCCCCATGGGGTTTAAGCACCTAGAATTGTGCATTGGGATGTAGGACATTAGGTGAGCTGGCACAACCCAGGCCCTTAAAGGGTTAACATTTGTTGCAACCAGGGAACTCTGAGAATGGGAGTGCCCTGGCAGGCAGGCCTTGGAGTCAGCGTGGGGGTGCGCAAGTGAGAAGGCAAGAGAGTGGTGTCGAGGGAGCGGGATCAATTGCCCACTCGGATGGATTTTCACCCTTTTTTCTTTTTTTCTGGGCTGAGGGAAGCAAACAAGACCCTGCTCCTGATGTGGCGGTGGCTCTGTGACAGAGTTTCCCCTGTGAGGGGAATATTTGTCCTGTGTCCCAGCCATGGCATGGGAAGAGAAGCTGAAAGTAACATCCGAACTTGAGGCTAAAGGCAAGTGAAGAGGAGGGAGAGAGCAGGAAAGGACTTCACATCTGAGTGGGGCATTGCTAGAGAAAACCCCAAGGGTATCGAGAGAACTGGATTGGAGGAGACCCTGGGCCTGAAGGGAATATGTAGGGTGTGTGGTTCAAGGACCAATCAACCTGACAGACTGCAAGCAGAGGCACTAGTGCAGACATGCAGATATAGTTCAGATGAGCAGTCGCACAGGAGTTTTGCCATTTAAGACAATAATTTTGGGAAGATCATTGGCCACCTATGTGTAAGGTCAATGAGCCCCGTGGGATGCAGAGACCCGAGCGACTGCTGGCTACAGTGGGACAGTGTAGTCAGTGGAGAAGAAGAGACTGACGATGTAATTATGATGCCTGGATGCTTTAGATGGTCGTCTGATTAACGTCCCATGGTTATGGACACTGTACATGCTGCCTATGTAATCATGCTGCTTGATAGTTAAGGGGGTCGTCTGATGAATGCCCAGTGTTTATGGATACTGTACTACCAGTTCAAAGACATCTTTGGACTCTGACCAGTGGGACCCCCGTGGTTTGTTGAAAGCATGTTCTGTACCTGAAAACATTCCTCATTGGATCCATGGAGTTATTTAGTTTATTTATTAAATGGGATCCCATGGTTCTTTGAATGAAGTTTTGATTCCAGTTATTTTAAAATGTTTGTGAATTGCGACTAACTCATATTGCCTCCTAGCCCAGCACCCTGGGAAGTAGTGCGGCACCCTGATCCAGAGGAACAGGTAAACGCAGCCAGTTGCAGTGTTCCTGCTGTGGTCTCCCCTCCACACGGATAGTTACCATCAGCATACCCCTAGACATCGGGGAGGAGGTGAGCTACTTAACACTTTATTAACTGAATGTCTCTGCCTCCAGCATTGCTGTGTTTGCCCTTAGCTTGCAGCACTCCTAGCAGCTACGTCCTGTGTCTCATATATTACTGAACATGCTGCCACTGTGAACACTAAATGAGATCAGTTTAAACAGACACTTCTCTAAACACTACAGTGACAAAAGGGACAAGACATTTTTTAGGTATGTAAGTGGAAAGAGGAAGACCAGGGATGAGATTATAAGATAAAAAAGGCAAGGTGGGACTGTGCAGAGGGGGACCAGGAAAAGGCAGACATCCTGAGCAAATACTTTTGTTCAGAGTTCACATAAGAAGGAGAAGGGGAGGGGACACAAAAAAGTAACAGGAGCATTGGAGGGAGGGAGGTGAACAATAGTCCATTTTCAGAGGAGAGTGTCCTGAAGGTACTCGCTAATCTTAAAGTGAACAAAGCAATGGGGCCAGATGCAGTGCATCCAAGGGTGTTGAGGAAGCACAAGGAGGTACTAGCTGTACCTCTGGCAGTACTATTTAACTGCTCATTGGAAACAGGAGTGGTTCCGGAGGACTGGAGAAGATCTAGTCCTACTGCACAAAAGTGGTATCATGGAAGAGGCTGGTAATTATAGGCTAGTCAGCCTGACTTTGGTGGTGAGAAAGTTACTGGAGTCACCGCTGAAGGAAAAGACTGTGGAATATCTTGAATCAAACGGGTTACAAGACCCAAGGCACTGAAGGCAGCCTGGATTCACAGCAGGGGACGGAGTGAGGGGGGAGTCATGTCAAATGAATCTGATACATTTCTTTGACTGGGTGACCAAGGGATTAAATCAGGGTGGTCCAGTGGACATGGCCTGCCTAGATTTCAGTAAGGCTTTCAACACTGTTAGAAACATAGAAACATAGAATTTGACGGCAGATATGGACCGCTTGGCCCACCCAGTCTGCCCATTTCCCTACCTAATGGATAAGCAGTAGATCCTAGTTGACCAGCAGCCTACTTCTTCCTACCCCCAACCCCTAGAATTGCCTTATGACTGTCCCATGCATGCTTGAATTCCACCACTGCTTTTGACTCCACAACCTCCTCCGGAAGGCCGTTCCATGCATCCACAACCCTCTCTGTGAAAAAATACTTCCTTAAATTACCTCTGAGCCGCCCCTCCATCTTCAAATTGTGGCCCCTTGTTCTTGAACACCTCTTTTTTTGAAAGATGCTACCCTCTTGGACTTTGTTGATTCCCTTGAGGTACTTGAAAGTTTCTATCATGTCCCCCCTCTCCCTCCTTTCCTCGAGGCTATACATATTAAGCTCCTTAAGTCTCTCTTCATATGTCTTCCAGTGCAAACCCTGCACCATTTTAGTTGCCCTCCTCTGGACAGCTTCCATCCTGTCTATGTCTTTGCGGAGATTGGGTCTCCAGAACTGCACACAGTACTCCAGATGGGGTCTCACCAGCTGTCTGTACAGAGGATAATAACTTCTTTTCTACTGGTGATGCTTCTCCCTATGCATCCCAGTATCCCCCAGCCCTCCTTGCTGCCCTCTCACATTGCTTGCCCACCTTTAGGTCATCTGATATGACTACCCCCAGGTCCCTTTCCATTTTTGTTGTTGTTAATATCTCACCCCCCATTGTGTACTCTTCCCCTGGGTTTTTGTTTCCCAGGTGCATTACCTTGCACTTCTTAGCACTGAATCTAAGCTGCCATACATTTGACCATTCCTCTAACCTTGCCAAGTCCCTTCTCATCCTTACCACCCCACCTTGTGCATCAACTCTGTTGCAGATCTTTGTGTCATCTGCAAAGAGACATACTTTTCCTTCCAGTCCCTCTGCAATGTCGCTTATAAAGACATTGAAGAGGACCGGTCCTAATACTGAACCCTGCAGTACCCCACTAGTAACCCCCCTTTCTTCAGAGTGGACTCCATTTACTATTACTCTCTGTGTCCTATTCTCCAGCCAATTCTTTACCCAGGCTGTCATCTTGGGACCCACTCCCAGGCTGGCTAACTTGTATATTAATCTTTTGTGTGGGACTGTGTCAAATGCCTTGCTAAAGTCTAGGTAGACCATGTCCACAGCCCCTCCCTGATCTACTACTTTGGCCACCCAGTCAAAGAAATCTATCAGATTTGTCTGGCATGACCTTCCCGCTGTGAATCCATGCTGCCTAGGGTCCTGTGCCCCTCTGGCCTCTAGATACTCGACAATTCTTTCCTTCAGAAGTAATTCCATCATTTTCCCTATCACTGAGGTTAAACTAACAGGTCTGTAGTTTCCTGCTTCTGCCTTGCTCCCACTTTTGTGAAAGGGACTCACATCTGCCCTCCTCCAGTCCTCGGGTACCACACCATTCTCCCATGATTTGTTAAAGAGGGTAGTCAGTGGTGTCACTAGTTCTACCCTTAGTTCTTTTAGAATTCTGGGATGAATCCCATCAGGCCCCATTGTTTTGTCCACCTTCAGTTTTAAGAGTTCTTTCAGAACCCTTTCTTCTGTAAATGGGATGGTATCAACTTCTGTATCCAGAGTGTTTCTACTGTTTTCTTTTAGGTACCTTCCCCTCTTCATTTGTAAATACTGAGCAAAAATATTTGCTTAGTATCTCTGCCTTTTCACAGTCACCCTCTGCCCACCCTCCTCCCCTTTATTAAGCCTCACTATCCCTCCTTGGTCTTCCTTGCTCCTGATGTACCTATAAAAGGTTTTATCCCCCTTCTTAACTGAGTTGGCTATTTTTTCTCGGTTTGGGCCTTTGCTGTTCTGACTGCCTTCCCAGCTTCCTTTTGTTTTAACTGATACAGTTCTCTGTCCTGCTCCTTCTGTGATTCCTTGTACTCCTGAATGCTTTCTTTTTCTCTTGAACCTTCACTGTCACTTTTTGAGAACCATAGTGGTTTCTTATATCGTTTCGTTTGGTTTATTTGCTTCACACAAAGGCTTGTTACCTCTGTGATGGCAGTTTTTATTATTCCCCATTGTTCTTCCACCCCTCCTTCCTGCCCATTTGCTAGTGCATTCCTTAGGCACTCACCCACTTTAGCAAAGTCAGCCCTCCTAAAGTCCAGTACTTTTGCCTTTGTATGGCTTGACTCTATTGCTGTGTTTATTGTGAACCATACTGTTCGATGGTCGCTAGTTCCCAGATGGCTACCACTTCTACATCTGTGATCTCTTCATCTCCATTTGAGAGAACCAGGTCTAAGATTGCTCCCTCTTGAGTGGGCTCCAATACTTAGCTGTCTAAGGCATGCCCTGTAGGACATCTAGAATGACCCCACTCTTCAAGTGGCTGCTGCAACTGCACTCCAGTTAACATCTGGCATATTCAGATCACCCATCAGCAATATCTCCCCTTTTTCTGCCATTCTAAGTGTACTTTCTATCATTTCCTTGTCCATTTCTCCCTGAGAAGGGGGTCTGTATACAACTCCTGTGCAGATTGTGGTGCCATTGCCAGTCTCCAAATTTACCCACAGTGCTTCTTCTCCTCCCTGTTTACCCTTTTGTTCTGTTGCTTTGATTCCTTCCCTTATGTAAAGAGCTACTCCTCCTCCTCTTTTACCCTCCCTGTCCCTCCTGTAGATAGTGTATCCTGGTATGTTTACGTCCCAGTCATGGTTTTGTGTGTACCATGTTTCTGTGACTGCCATGATATCCAGATGTTCCTCCTCCATCAAGGCCACTAATTCAGGAAGCTAGTTACTCAGACTACGGGCATTGGTACTCATTGCTCTCCATTTTTTTGATGGCTTTACCTTCAGTTGCAGCATCCCCCACTGACCTTTCTACCTCGGCCTTTTTCTCATTTAGTACCCTGTTTTGTAGGGAGAGGCTGGGATTTTCCTGCTGCTTATCAGTGCCTCCCCCTTTGACTAGTTTAAAAGCTTGCCAATGAAGCATTTAAACCGATTGCTCAAAAGACTTGTTCCCTTCCTGGACAGATGCAGACCATCCTGCCAGTATAGGCTGGTGTCCCTCCACGTGGAACCCCAGTCCCCAAAGAAGCCAAACACCTGTGCTCCACACCATTTTTTCAACCATTCATTAAACTGCATGGTGCAAAGTACCCTCACCTCACTCATGCCATTGACAGGCAGCACCTCTGAGAAGGATACTGTGTGTGCTACTTGTCTTAGGCCCCTCCCCAATTCTACAGAGTCCTTCTGCACTGTTCTAATCTCATGATGAGCCAAGTCATTTGTCCCTAGATGGACAATGACGTCCAGCTCAGACTCCCGTGCAGCTGTTCTCGTGATCCTGAGGATGCGCTTCCTGTCCCTGCAAGCCATGGCACCAGGCAGGCACCTTACTTCAGTTTTCCCTGCTCCCCCAGTTCTAGCCCCCTAACAATTGAGTCCCCCACCAGGAGCTGCTTCCTTTCCTTGTGGTGTCTTCTGCCTCCTTCCTGTGGGCCTCCCTTGTGACAGCTGTCCTCAACCTCCTTAGTCTCCTCTGCGGATGCATCCATAGGGGAGCTATGCTCCCCCAGAATGGTGTATGGATTGTGGAGTGGAACAACTGACTGGGTGTGCCTCTGTTCCACCATCCTCACCCTCCCTGAGCCCACTGTGGTTCAACTGCTGTGCTTTCTTCGCAACCTCTGAGGTAGTGGTGGTGGCTCTGGTGCTCCCTGGATGGGGGAGGTTCCCTTCCTACCGTCCAGTGTGGCCTAGGGAAGGTTCCCTTACTACTGTCCAGTGTGGCCTGAAGACGGGCAATTTCCTCCCTCAGGGCAGAGAGTTGTCTGCAAATAGGGCAGCATCTCAGCCTCCAGAAAGACTCCCGGAAGACTGCTGCCCCACAGCCATTACATTGCACTACTCCCCATGTTTATCTACTTTTTGTGTGTGTGTGTGTGTGTGTGTGTGACTGGTTTGTTATATAGAAATATATATATTATACAATGTGTATGCTTATATTGTCAGTGCAGTGTGCTAGAGAGGATATTACAGTGATATGCACCTTGCACTCTTGAGGAAATGATGTCAGAACCCCAGGTATAAAGGAACTATTTCCAGGGGGACGTGGGGTGAGGGGTGGGAAGGGGTTGGGCCTAAACTGTGCCCTCACAAAACAATCAGCTAAAATCTCTAACCCACCGCTGCGATGAGTGCCTTCCTGTCAGCAAGATGTCCTACACAACAATTTGACAGAGAAAATACCCTGCTAATCAAACAGAGAAAAATCCAAACATCCAAGTCAGACACAGGTAAACCTCCCCAGCCCCAAAACAGCCTGGTGGTTTGTGCTCTGAAAGCAGTAAGCACCAAAATAAGTCAGCTGTGCTTTAAACTCTTCCTGCACTGAAAATCTTAAGAATTGTAACAAAAGTAAAGCTAGATCCACCTCCCTCTGTTGCTTGAAAGACTGTCTTTTCCTGATAATTCTAAAGTTCCTTATTTCACCTTTGTTCCACACAGGAGGCTAGTAAGCAAGCTGGATAACTTAGAAATGGGCCCAAAGGTAGTAAACTGGATAAGAAATCAGTTAGGGGGATAGGCAACAGATGGAGGTAGTAAAAGGGTTCACTTAGAGGAAGGGATAGTGACCAGTGGTATGCCTCGGGGATCAGTGCTGGGACCAGTCCTTTTTAATGTCTTTATAAGTGACATTGCAAAGCAGCTGGAAGGAAAAGTCTGCCTGTTTGTGGATGACACCAAGATCTCCAATAGGTTGGACACTACGGTGGGGGGGGGGTGGAAAGAATGAGTAAAGACCCGAGAAAACTTGAGGAGTGGTCAAGGGTGCTGCAGTTGGGTTTCAATGTGAAAAAGTGCAAAGTAATGCACTTGAGGCACAGAAACCCAGAGGCAGAGTACAAAATGGGAGGAATGGCATTGACCACCACCAAGCAAGAAAGAGACCTGGGGGGTAATTATGTCAGATGATGTAAAGGTGGCCAGGCAGTGTGACAAAGAAGTTGGAAGAGCTAGAGGGATACTGGAGTGCATAGGGAAGGGTATCACCAGCAGAAAGAAGGAGGGGGGGTCTTGCCTCTGTGTAGATTGCTAGTAAGACCCCAACTTGGCTGGCCCAGTGAGGGTTGAGGCGCTGGACGCCACACCTCATGACACGATGGTGACCTGGGTTCGGGAGTGAACTCGGGTCATTGGGGGTCGGCAGGGAGTGAAGGGATCAAGCATCCAGAGGACTGTTCTCCCTTCCCATGGAGGGTTCCAGCATCTGCGCTGCTCCTGTGCATGAGCGGATGCAGGGCGGAGCTGCAGCAGACATCAGCATGTATGTGCCACTGATGTCATTGCATGTCCAAGCTCCAGGGGCAACAAAAAAAGTGGAAAACCCCCCTTGGACTGGGAGGCAATAAGGGGTCCAGTGGACTGCACCCACATCCCCAACACTGGCCTGACTCCCCAATGGCTGGCCGAGCCCCTCACCTGACAGACCCTCTAATCTCAGAAAGGTCGCCAGGCAGGAGAGGCAGGCCCTCCCCGGGGGGGGGGGTGATCCAAGGGCTGGAATGTCCAGTTGGGGGTGGAGGGGAGGAGGCTTCAGGCAGAGGAGTAGAGGTGTTAGTCTGAATGACCACCTCTGAGACATGCCCAGTCCTAGGGAGCATAAAGAAAATGAGGGGGGAAAAAAGACCCCAACTACAGTACTATGTCCAGTTCTCGAGACCACATCCTTGGAAGGACATAGACAGAGGGAAAGTGGTCCAGAGGAGGGCAAGTAAAATGGTTTCAGGTCTGCATCAGAAGCCCTATGAGAAGAGACTTAAAGATCTAAATACGTATACCCTGGAAAAGAGGGGGGTATGATAGATACCTTTAAATACCTCATGGGGTAAATAAGGTAAAGGAGGGAAGTATTTTTCAGAAAAAATGTGCTCATGGACAAGGGGGTATGATAAGAAGCTGAAGGGGGGTTAGATTCAGGAGAGATGTGAGGAAGTACTTCTTCCCAGAAACAGTTGAGGATTTCTGGAACAGTCTTCCAGCAGAGGTGGTGGGGGCAAAAGCAGTGGTGGGGTTCAAGAATTCATGGGACAGGCATAAGAGAATCTTAGGAAAAGGGAAGGGGGGAGTGAGTGAGGGGTCAGAGATCAATGAAGATCTAAGGTGATACTGTAGACTAGGGAAAAATGTGCAGACTACGTGAGCCAAGAGGTCTTTATTTGCCAGCAGTTTCTATGTTTCTATGACAGTGGCACTTGTCTTTGCTAAGCTAAGTCTCCAAATGCAGAAGCAGAAAAGAAATAATGCAGATCATGCAGAAAGGCTGTCACAAAGTATCAGAATCAAGTAGTAATGTTAAGGAAAGGCACGGAGGTTGCCTTAAAGCTCCAGAAAAGAAACATTTGAACTAACTATTGGGCCTTACTGACCTGATGACTGGGAAGGCAGAATCATGTGGAGAAGAACCAATGAAAGGAAGACTTGGCCACAACACAGCATTTGGTGGGTCCTCCCCTCTTTTAGACCTGGGTGTTAAACTGCTGGTCAGGGTGATGCAAATACCCCCTGCTTTGGACAAGAAGTATCACTGTATACCCCTAGATGTGTGTGTGTGTTGGGGTGGGGGGGGTCTGTTACATTCATATAATGAATTAAGAAGTTATCAAAGGCATTTTTAGACACTGGGATGGTGAGCGGTTCTGGAAAAACCACTAGACTGCCAGGGATCAATAAAATGGACATCAGCATTGTAATGAGACTAGGGGAACACTAACAGGACAGGGACTGACAACTTGTATCTTATATATCCGTCCTCAAAACTTATCTCAGAAAATCACACTCACCAATAAAATGCGTTAGAATAGAGCTGATAGAATCACCACAGCATGGTAAGATTTAACTACAATATAGGTATTAGAATCAAAACAACTTGTAAACTATGTGAAAGATAGTGGGTAGACAGATGTAACAAACACAGGTAAAAGGTGCAGAACTCACTTTGCAGTATTTATTTTCCAAAAAAAATAATAAACATACAGAAAGGAAATGGGTGATTGGTCTGTCAGTTCTGCAAAAACAGTGCACAATTCCTTCAGTGCACAACTTCCAGGCTTTGTTCCAGCCAAATCGATTGCTAGCACATGAAAACTTGCACGTATTATGAGATGCTGCCTCCACAACAGTCAGGTCTGCACTGACTGACTCATCTGTTTTGCATCTCAGGAGGTAGGCTTTTATGCCTGCCTACAGATGATGTCAGTACCATGTGAGCTGTCTGACTTACAATTCTCTAAGTAAACACAGGCAGGCTGACTCATCCTAAATAAACACAGATAGGCTAACTCATCTGACCTTTACGCACCTCTTCTTCACCTAGGAAAGAATGTTTTGTTTTTGGTTTCTTGTAAACCCAAAGCAGTTTGCTCAGAATAAAACACAGAGTGCAAGGCTCTGTGTTTCAGTTTTTTCTCATTACTTACATTCTCTCTGTGTCTTCCTGCAGTACAGCACAGGAGAAGGCACGCAACTTGCTGCCTCTTGTCTTGTCTAAGAATATGTTCCTTATACAGTACTTGGGAGAAGGGGTGGGGGAGACTACAAGACTGTAAGTGGCCAGATGTCAGCCTGTAGTAAGAACAATAAACTTGCAAGAACAGGACAGTGTAAAAGAAAATGCAACACAAATTCAGACAGGGGCTCTGGTCCTGTCACAAACTACAAGATTTAGATGCAAAATTAATACTTCATAAAGACTATCCACTCAGATAAAGGAATTATCTTACCAATTAGTATAGAGCTTGAGCCTGATGTGAGAAGCAGGAGATATCCACATTTAGGCAGAAGGGTACAGAAAACAGAATGCTATGAATTAGGTGTAGCGCACCCCCCCCCCCCATCAGTAGGGGCCTGGTGGAAAGTTTTGGGGAGGGGGCACCACTTAGCAGCAAACATACCCAGAATAAACGAAAGTTAGCACATACCTGGGTCCATACTGGTCTCCAGAAGGCGGTCACTGGGCGCAGCCAAAAACAATGTGTTGAGGGCAGCAACAGAGGCTGTGGAGGCAAGATGTTAGCAGGTAGTCAAGGGTAATTCATAAAGCAACCAGAGGCCCACTCCAAGATCCATTTTAATAATAAGGCAAAATTTAATTTAAAATGCAGCATAAAACAATACATACAGCTCCCAGGAGCTGGGGGCATGGCTTTAAAGAGAAAGGTAGTCTTCTGTGGCCAGAGTCACAGCACAATGCTTAGGACCATTAAGGCCGCAATACAGAGTCCACACAGAGCTGAAGTGGCTCCCTACAAGAAATTGATGACAGCAGCATGCTTAGGCCTTGCAGAATCTCACACAGTCCTCACAACAGCTCAAATCCTAGGCCTACCACTCTCTCCTCTCGAACATTCACAATGGCTATATATAAACTGCAGCACCTCCCACGATTTCTCTTCAACCTGCCAATTAGGGCATACTCGACCTTGCCCCTGGCATCCCAGCACATCCAGGGTGCAGGCAATCTGAGGGACTCACCAGACAGCTTCTTTGCTCCCTGCAGGCCATCTTCACTCTGGCAGAGTGCCACACAGGTAAGGGGAGGTGAGCTGCCACCACTGCTCTCCCCACGATGCAGGCTGCCACCACTACGTCGTCCCCACTGCCCGAGACTCCTTTCCTGGCTCTATGTTACTGGCATCTGGGCCTCCCCCACCCCAGTGTTGTGATGCACACAGGTGGGCGCCTTACTCCCCAGGCCATGGCTTCCACAATGGGCCCAGCTTCCAGCATGCCGCACAGTCTCCCTATGGCCACACAAACCTTAGAGTGGACAATCCCAAAGATGAACCACTGAGCCCTGAACTGGGCTGGGGCCGATGCCCCCGCCCACTGTGCATCCCTGCTCTCTCTCTCTCACCAGCCTCCCCTTGACTGCCAAAACACCTCCCTTAAATACCAGCCCAGGGGCACTAGCCCCACCTGACCAGCATGTGGGCCAGCCCCCAACCTCTCAAAAAGGGCAACAGGGAAGTGAGGGTTACAATAGTAAGCATCCACCAAAGGGGGTGCTTACACTCTCCCCCCTTTAAACCATTCACCTCCTCGTGAATTGCTCATCCGGCTACCCCCAAAACAGGCTCCTGGAAGGATATGTGCACTCTCTGATCCCTTCCCACCTAGGGAAAGACCAGCCACAGGGGAGGCAGACCTCTAAACCTACACCCAGGGACACAAGGGCCCAAAATACCCCAAAAACAAACCCACTGCTGCTGCCATCAAAACATTGTGAGACTCAAAATATGTTTGCAGGTTCAAAAGCCAAAAACAAATAGCAAATAACAATAACATTAAGTAAATAAGTGCTTCAGGACAATTAATATTTCTTCCCCAGTTCTAGTAACCCACTCTACCCCCCCACAACACACCTACTACCACACACACTCACAGACACCACCCATACAATTAATATATACGCCAGAACCCACACAGTATACACACACACACACACACACACTCTCTCTGACTTTCAGCTCTCTCACTCACTACCCCCATCTACTGAAAAACATTGGGCAATAACATGCTGACAGTCCTTGGAAGATTTTTAGTCCAAAGAACTCAGTCCCAAGAGTCCCAGGGTACTAGACCATGTTTTGGACACCAAGAGAGCACACAGATAAATAATTTTCTCCCTCATTATTCCTTTTTAAACACAACTGTAACATTAGCATCAAGTTGTATTGGGTCACGAGAGGCTTACATTATAGGTATTGGACCCAACTGCTCGATTTTTCTCTGACTGTAATTGTTTTTTGCTGAGTATATTCTCTGGTAGATTGTTATGCCGGTTGTCTTGCTAAAAAGGTCAGCACTCACCGGCATGGTGCAGGTTGTCATAGTGATGTAGGTTGTCTTGCTGAAAGGAAGGTCAACACTCACTGGAGTGGTGGGTCAGAGCTTGTAGCTGATTGTTTCTGGAGGGAAAAGGCTTGGGCCCTCCTACCCTGCCCCTCACCCCCATGGGTGACATTTCCTTTACATCAGGGGTTCTGACATTACATCCCCAGGAGGGCAAGAGGCATACAACTGTCATATCCTTACCAGCCCAGCACATTGCATTGAGGGTAAGCGCATGCACACACTAACAAAAATAAATAAATAAATAACAGGAAGAAATATTAAATAAACAGGAAGACAGATATGTGGGGAGTGGCACAATGCACTAGCTGTGGGGCAGCATTCTTCTGGGAGACATTCTGGAGGCTGTGATGTTGCCCTATTTGCAGTCAACTCTCTGCTCTGAGGGAAGAGGTTGCCCATCTCCAGGCTGAATTGGACAAGTGTAGGGAAACCTCCCCCACCCAGGGAAAACAAGGGCCACCTCCTCTGCCTCGGAGGTTGCCAAGAAAGAGGAGCGGTTGGACCACGATGGGCTCAGGGAGGGTTACGGTGGTAGAACAGAGGTGCATACTTCCAGCTGCACCTCTCCACAATCCATACGCTGTTCTGCTGGAGCATAGTTCCCCTATGGAGGCACCCACACTGGAGACCAAGGAGGTTGCTGGGAACTGCCACAAGAAAAGCCCACAGGAGGGTGGCACGGGACACCACAGGGGAAGGAAGCAGTTCCTGGTGGGGGACTCAATTATTAGAGGGGTAGAACTGGGGAAAAAAGGGGAAAGGGAGATAAGGTGCCTGCCCAGCACTATGGTTCGGAGGGACAGGAATTGAATCCTCAGGACTGCAAGAGCATCTGCACAGGAGAGGGAGCTGGACATCATCGTACACCTAGGGACAAATGACTTAACTGGGCATGGGATCAGAGCAGTGCAGGAGGAGTTTGTGGAGTTGGGGAGGGGCCTTAGGCAAGTAGCACACATGGTAACCTTCTCGGAGGTGCTGTCTGTCTGTGGCATGGGTGAGGCTAGGGTACTACGCACCATGCGATTCAATGAATGGTTGAAAAACTGGTGTGGAGCACAGGGTTTGGGCTTCATCAGGGACTGGGGCTCCACCTGGAGGGATACATGCCTATACTTGCAAGATAGTCTGCATCTGTCTGGGAAGGGAACCAGGCTCCTAGGTGATAGATTTAAATGCTTCACTGGCAAGCTTTTAAACTAGCCAAGGAGAGGCGCTAATGAGAAGCAGGGAATTCCCAGCCTTCCCCCCACAAAACAGGGTCGTCAGTGAGGTAAACACCAAGGTAGAAAGGTTGATAGGGAGCAAGACAGGGGTAAATGGAGAAAAAGCCAAAGACAGCAAGGGCAGGGATGGGGCTAAAAGAGGCAAGGCCATCAAAAAATGGAGGGTGATGAGTACCAATGCCTGTAGTCTGGGCAACAAGCTTCCTGAACTAGTGACCTTGATGGAAGAGGGACACCTGGATATTGTGGCAGTCACAGAAACATGGTACACAGAGAACCATGACTGGGATGCAAACATACCAGGGTAAACAACCTACAGGAAGGACAGAAAGGGTAAAAGAGGAGGAGTAGCTCTCTACGTAATGGAAGGGATCAAAGCAACAGAACTAAAGGGTAAACGGGGAGGAGAGGAGGCACTGTGGTCACCTTTGAGACAGGTAATGGCACCACAATCCGCACGGGGGTTGTATACAGACCCCCATCTCACAGGGAGGAAATGGACAAGGAAATGATAGAAGGCATCTTTAGAATGACAGAAAAAGGGAGGCTATTGTTGATGGGGGACCTGAATATGTTAGATGTTAACTGGAGCACATGTGCTGCAGCCACGTCCAAGAATGGGGTCATTCTCAATGCCCTGTAGGGGGCATGCCTCAGACAGCTAGTGTTAGAACCCGCTCGGGAGGGAGAAATCTTAGACCTGGTACTCTCAAATGGAGATGGAGAGAGGATCACAGATTTAGAAGTGGATAGCCATCTGAGAACTAGCGACCACTGAACAGTGTGGTTCACGATCAACACAGCCGTAGAGTCAAGCCATACAAAGGCAAAAATACTGGACTTTAGGAGGGCTGACTTTGGCAAAATGGGTGAGTGCCTAAGGAATGCACTAGCAAATCGGCAGGAAGGAGGGGTGGAAGAACAATGGGAAAAAAATCAAAACTGCCATCACAGAGGCAACAAGCCTTTGTGTGGAGCAAATAAACAAAACAAAGTAAAAAATCACTATGGCATTCAGGAAGTATAAGGAATCACAGAATAAGCAGGACAGAGAACTGTATCAGTTAAAGCAGAAGGAAGCAGAGAAGGCAGTCAGAATAGTGAAGGCCCAAACTGAGGAAAAGATAGTCAACTCAGTTAAGAAGGGGGATAAAACCTTTTATAGGTACATCAGGGAGCAAAGGAAGACCAAGAGAGGGATAGTGAGGATTAATAAAGGGGAAGGGAGGTGGGCAGAGGACGCCAGTGGAAAAGCAGAGATACTGAACGAATACTTTTGCTCAGTATTCACAAAAGAAGAAGAGGGGGAGGTACCCGATGTACAGTATACTGAATGCAACTGTAGTGTAGTATTATGAGGCGCCACTAGAGGGCAGCATGGACTTTACAAACTCTAAGAGAATACAGATCTTTAGCAGTACTAGTGTTGTTGTTAGAAAGATCCAGAATCTCTCTCTCTCTCTCTCTCTCTGTGTATTAAGAAGAAGGCTGCCTTGTTAGGAGCACGTCATAAAGCTATGCAGTTCCTAAAGAAGTTCCCTGTGTAGATCGCTTGGTTTTTCAGGATACAACATATTATTTGGTGACAAGGATAAAAGAAAGAGGACGTTTTCACCCAGAGTGAGAAAAAGAAAATTATACAAAGCATGAAAATAAAGAAAGTAGTGGGAGCTACGCATACAGTAAGTGGCTGTCTACATTCAAAGAGGAAATGGCTGGCATGGTAAGAACTGTGGCTTCTTATAATCCTCAGATTCAAACCTGGGAGGAATACTGTGAAATCTTATTACATTTCTTTATTGCAAATGATATCACAGAGGCTACTAAAAAAAGAGCCATTTTACTAAGTGGAGTGGGTGCACACACCTACAGCTTAATGAGAAATTTGTTGAGCCCTGAAAAGCCTGGTGACAAATCCTATGAAGACTTAGTAAAACTGTTGAAAAATCACTTTAACCCAAAACCAAGTGAAATTGTACGAAGGTTCAAATTTCATTCTAGAAACAGAAAAGCTGGAGAGACTGTGGGAGCATGTATTGCAGAGTTGAGAAAAATGGGCCAGGACTGTAATTATGGAGAAACTTTAGAGCACATGCTGAGAGATAGACTGGTTTGTGGGATAAATGATTATAGAATTCAAAGAAAGTTATTGACAGAAACAGATTTAACGTTTAAAACAGCACTGAAGTTGGCGCAAGTTGCTAGTCAGAATGTAAAAGATTTACAGCTGCTGTCGAGAGAAATGTCTGGGCCCAGTTGTAGTTCACAAAAGCCACAGGACTCTGTAAACAAAATGTTTAGGAACAAAGCGCAGCTGAATAAGAACATAACTAAAAACTGCTATTGTTGTGGGGGCCAGCATTTCCCGCAGGAGTGTTGCTTTAAAGATCAAAGATGCCACATATGTGAAATGAAAGACCACATCAGTAAAGCCTGTAGAAATAAGATTAAAGAGAAGAGGGTAGCACACACACCAAGAAAGACAGGGAAATAGAGTAAGAGCAGTCCCAAAAGCTTCCAACGTACCCTCCACTTTCAGGGGAAGGAAGAAAGCGAGGCCACGGAGGAAACACAGGCTTATGCTATGCATAGTATGAAGGAGGCAGATATTCCCAAAGTAGCACCGATCATTCAGATGTTGGACATTAATGGCAAAACTGTACAATTTAAGGTGGACACCAGATATAGTGTCACCATCATGAATCAAGCAGAATACTCTGAGTTGTGGAATAGGAAGAAATCCCAGAGCTGGAAAAGTGTGCAATTAAATTGAAAACTTATACAGGGGAACTAGTAGAGATACTGGGGTCAGCAAGAGTAATAGTGACATACAAAGAGACAGTCAAAGAATTGCCATTGGTAGTGGTGATGGGGACAGGCCCAAACTTGATAGGCCAAGGCTGGATTGCTGAACTGGTCATAGACTGGAGAACAGTCAATCAGGTGACACCGTTACAGCAGTGGACACTGCAGGAGGTGCTTGCAAAAAATGAAGTGGTATTCAAGGAAGATCTGGGAACTTTACAGGGTACCACAGCAAAAATATATGTGGACAGTGATGCAATTCCACGTTTCTTTAAACCAGGATCTATACCTTATGCAGTGAAATCCAAGGTTGAGGCTGAACTTGATCGTCTTCTGAGAGAGAAGATTATAGAACCGGTCCAGTTTTCAAGCTGGGCTGCACCCATTGTTCCTGTACTGAAGCCCGATGGCTCTGTGAGAATATGTGGAGATTATAAACTGACTGTAAATAGGGCGTCATGCCTAGAACAGTACCCAATTCCAAAAATTGATGACTTGTTTGCAGTCCTTGCAGGAGGAAAACAGTTCACAAAGCTAACATGAGTCATGCACACCAACAGATTGTGCTGGTTGAAGACTCCAGGCAGTATGTTACTGTGAATACCCACAAGGGTCTGTTCAAGTAATAACCATTTACCCTTCAGTGTTTCATCTGCTCCTGCTATTTTCCAATGAACCATGGACGGGTTGTTGCAAGGAGCCCCCCATGTGGCAGTGTACCTTGATGATATTTTAGTAACAGACCAGTCAGAAGGGGAGCATCTGCAAAACTTAGAAAATGTATTAAACAGACTGGAAAAAGCAGGACTTTGGTTAAAATGGAGCAAGTGCACTTTCCTAGCTAAGGAAGTGGTTTTCTTGGGACATAAAACAGATGCAACAGGACTGCGGCCTGTAAAAGAAAAAGTAGTACAGGCAATTCAAAAGGCCTTGCACCCAAAAATGTGTCTGCATTGAAAGTGCATCTGGGACTGTTGAATTATTATAACAAGTTCTTACCAAACCTATCAGCCCTTTTGATGCCCTTGTATCAGCTCTTGAGGAAAGGAGTGAAATGGCATTGGGGAGCCGAGCAAGAGAAAACTTTTGAAGCTTCCAAGAAGTTACTCCGATCATCAGATGTGTTAGTTCACTATGACAGAGACAAAGACCTCATTCTCTCTTGTGATGCTTCACCATATGGTGTTGGTGCGGTTTTGTTGCACCGCATGCTTGATGGAACTGACAAACCCACTGGATTTGTATCAAAGACTTTAACAGCTGCTGAAAAAAATTACAGCTAGACAAGGAGGGATTGGCTGTGATGTTTGGGGTGCAGAGATTTCACAAGTATACGTATGGGCAACATTTTGTCATCTGCACAGACCACACACCCGTGATTTCTCTCTCTTCATTGAGATGAAAGGCCATACTGCAGATGGCCTCACCAAGGATCCAGAGGTGGGCTGTCACACTTCAAGCTTATGAGTATACCATAGTGTACAAGGCGGGTAAGGACCATGGTAACGCTGATGCCTGAAGTTGTCTTTCTCTACCAGAGGACCCAACCAAAGCTCCTTGTGAAGAGTGAGTGTTGTTAATGGACCACATGGATGCCTCACCAGTGATAGCTGCTCAAATCAGGTTCTGGACTGGAAAAGACCCTGTGCTGGCAAAGGTCCGGGAATACATCTTGAGAGGATGGTCCAAAGTAGTCCCGGAAACTCAGTTCACACCATACTTCTCCAAAAAAAACTGAGCTCAGTGTGCAGGATGGATGTGTCTTATCGGGTGGTGGGCTCGTGTTGTAGTGCCTCCCCAAGGTCATAAACTTCTCCTTGAGCAGTTGCACCAGTGCCACCCTGGAATGACATAAATGAAAAGACTCGATAGAAGTTATATGTGGTGGCCCAAGATGAAAGAAGAAATTGAAAGTAAGGTTCAAAGTTGTGACGTGCCAGGAACATAGGAAAGCTCCAGCCACTGCTCCACTCCACCCATGGGAGTGGCCTGAGAAACCCTGGAGGTGATTACATCTTGATTATGCTGGTCTATTCCTTGGAAAAATGTTCCTAGTTATTGTGGATGCACGTTCCAAGTGGATAGATGTTTATCCAATGACTTCTGCGACGTCAGCAGCTACTGTAGAGAAACTTAGAATGAGCTTCTGTAACCATGGTGTAACCCCTAGGTGGCACTATCCCAAGGGCTACTACCCCTGCCTGCTTGGCTAGTAGCAGGTTAAGGAGCCTGAGTTCTGAAACGGGTGCCTCCACCCGGAGGTCAGGGTTAATAGTGGTCAAGCTAACCTGGGCACAGCCCTCCTGGACACTGTAACCCCTCTTTTCTTACCAGTGGCCGGAACAATACACAATAATCACTTTCACAATACCCCAGATACACCACACAAGTACCCACACTGTTTGCACTTACTACCAGGGCTTTCCTCTGGCCCGGCCCTGGGGACCCCCTGTAAAATAAGGTTATACACAGCAAATAACAGCAGTACAGTACTCTTGCACAAACTGGAACCACAGTCAGGGTAAATGCAAAAAAGGGTTACATATGATTTATTTAAGGAGCTTGAACAAAGGAGGGGCATAATCAGGTTAATTTGCTTAAAGGCTCTATCAATCAAACAGTTATGCATGCACTTCAGGGTCCATAAACAGTCAAACACTCTGGGTACCCAGATGGAGAATGGTGGGCTAGCCAGGAACGTTGCAGCTAGTTGGGGCCCTGTGATGGAAGAAAACAACATGCACAACACACATTATTTGTAATCCGGAGCTGGAGGGCTCAGTTCGTGAAAAGAAAACAACAAGACAATCAGATGACACACTTTTAGATTAGGCTGTTGCTGGGAGCTACCTTGATGATTACTCACGATACCCAAGACTGGGCACAGGCTGGACGAAAATCGCGACAGCAGGTGGTTAATCTGAAGTGCCAGGAGAAGCAGACGTCCACACGATTCACTGAGGCGTCATTCCTGTACAAGCGTGGAGCAGGGGGATGATCCCCAGGCAGGTCTCTCGTCGGTGGCTTTCTCTGTGCAGTGGGGTAGTCTGGCAGGGCCAGCATGGCATGGCCCAGGCCGAATGGAGATGAATGCGGATTCAGTCCGATTAGGTTGGATAAAGCTTCCAGCAAGCAGAACACAGTTCACACAGTGGGGAACCAAATCATGACCCACTTTCAATACACAGCACATTTACATGTAAAGGATTCTATGGTACCAGCAAGCAAACCGCTCTCTGGTTACGATCGCAAAGTCTCTGCACAAACCGGGGATTCAAAAGCAGCTGGAAATCCTGACAGGCCGATGGCATTCAGCAAATCTTTGGTCTCCTTCAGGTTAAAGCCTGGTCACAGTCCAGTACTTAAATAGTCCTCACAACTCGGATAAAGTCTGAATAAACTCTATTTTCCATCTCAGGGACAGCAGGCAGACAGGCAAGCCAAAACGCAGCCCTTTCACAGTTCTCCCATGCAAAACTACACAGAACTGCTCAAAAATCACTTGAGCTGTTACTTCTTCACTTCTCAGCTCAAAACTAAAACTAGCTGCAGCAGCCTGGGAAATTCCCCAAGATCCACAAGGTTTGGTTGGCTGATCCTCCTGTCAGTCACAACAAAGGCTCCCCCATCAGGTGTAAAAAGGGGCAAAAAGCCCAAAACTACAATTCCTACAGATTTTGACTCCAGACAGCTCCTGTAGTCTGGCTCCATTTTAGGTCCCACCAGTACTAATTGGTCCAATTCGCAGTCCAGGACCAAGATAGTGGAGATAAACAAAACAGTCCTTGTTGCAAAGAAGACGGGTTAGACAAACTACATTATCACTCTAAATGATTTTCAGCAAATAGTTACATCTTTCAACAGAGCTCCCTCTCAGATTACTTATGACTGCAATCCAGGCAGCTCTTAAAGAGACAGTACACAGATTCTATACAGGCACTCTCTGGCAATCACATTTAAACTGCTAAAATGCAGGACACCAGCCTGGCAGTGAGCATTTAGGCAAGCTCAAGGTAGACTTTTCGTAGGGAGGTTACAATGACATACCCGAGATGGACATGGAACTCCTTTTGTTAGCATGGAATTTAAAGAGTTTATGGAAAGTAATGGAATTACCCACATAACTTCTGCTCCACATCAGCCTTCATCAAATGGGTTAGCAGAAAGAGCAGTACAAACATTCAAGAAGTGTTTAAAGAAAATGTCTGGAGGTACATTAGAAACAAAAGTAGCTCGTGCATTGTTCAGCTGCAGAATAACACCACAGTCAACAACAGGAGTGTCACCAGCCGAGATGTTAATGGGTCAGAAATTGAGGTCAGCCTTGGATTTGTTACACCCTAATTTTAAAGGAAGGGTGATACAGAAACAGTTAAAAACCAAGGAAAAGCATGATAAGCATGACATTTTGTGACAGGAGAATCAGTATACAGCAGCAAGTTTGGTCAAGGAAAGAGATGGATACCTGCAATTATTCATGAATTGACAGGACCTCTGTTCTACAAAGTGTTGCTGCTAGATGGCAGAGTAGTGCGCCGTCATGTGGATCAAATCCACAGGAGGTACAGCGAACCAGACAGAGCTATGGACATAGAGGTTGAGAACTTTGTGAAAGGGGCCAGTTTCCATAACCAGCCCAATTCCTTAGAGATTCATGAGAAATCAGGAGAGTTACCACTTACCACATAAGTCCCAGGTAATCTAGAGACATCTGTCACTGACATGACACCTGTACCATTTGCACCGAAAATTAAAGAAGTGACTTTGTCAATTGTGTTTGGAAATTCCTCACCCGTAGATAGTTCAGTACCAGATTTAGCGCTCACATGCTCTTCAAGGAACAGATCTTCCTCATATCTGAAGGACTGTGAACGTTAAATAATAATAATAATCATAATAAAAAAAAGTAGTAGCCTCTTTAAGGGGGGGAAATGATATATACTGACTGCAACAGTAGTGTAGTATTATGAGGCACCACTAGAGGGCGGCATGGACTTTACAAACTCTAAGAAAATATAGATCTTGAGAGGTAGTAGTGTTGTTGTTAGAAAGATCCAGAATCTCTCTCTCGCTCTCTCTCTCTGCATTAAGAAGAAGGCTGCCTTGCTAGAAGCATGTAATAAAGCTATGCAGTTCCTAAAGAAGTTCTCTGTGTAGATCACTTGGTTTTTCAGGATACAACAGTACCTAAACCAAGCAATAGAAGCACTCTAGACGGGGGGGGGGGGGTCGATACCAGTCCATTCACAGAAGAAAGAGTCCTGAGAGAACTCCTAAAACTCAGGGTGGACAAAGCAATGGGGCCTGACAGGATTCATCCCAGAATTCTAAAAGAACTAAGGAGAGACATAGTGACACCACTGACTACCCTTTTTAACAAATCATGGGAGGATGGTGTGGTACTGAGAATTGGAGAATGGCAGATGTGATTCCTCTTCACAAAAGTGAGAGCAAGGTAGAGGCAGGAAACTACAGACCTGTTAGTCTGACCTCAGTGGTAGGTAAAATGATGGAATCATTTCTGAAAGAAAGAGCTGTTGAGTATCTAGAGGCCAGCGGGGCACAGGACCCGAGGCAGCATGGATTCACAGTAGGAAGGTCATGTCAGACGAATCTAATAGATTTCTTTGACTGGGTGACCAAAGTAGTAGATCAGGGAGGGGCTGTGGATATGGCCTACCTAGACTTTAGCAAGGCATTTGATACAGTCCCACACAAAAGATTAATAAACAAGTTAGCCAGCCTGGGAGTGGGTCCCAGGGTGATAGCCTGGGTAACAAATTGGCTGGTCAACAGGACGCAGAGGGTAATAGTAAATGGAGTACACTCTGAAGAAAGGGTGGTTACTAGTGGGGTACCGCAGGGTTCAATACTGGGACCGGTCCTCTTTAATGTTTTTATAGGAGACATTGCAGAGGGGCTGGAAGGAAAAGTATGAATCTTTGCAGACGAAATAAAAATCTGCAACAGGTTTGATACACAAGGGGGTAAAGGAAAGGATGAGAAGGGATTTGGCAAGGTTGGAGGAATGGTCAAAAATATGGCAGCTTAGATTTAATGTAAAAAAGTGCAAAGTAATGCACCTGGGAAACAAAACGCCAGGGGACTAACAACAACAAAAATGGAAAAGGACCTGGGGGTAGTCATATCACATGACCTTAAGGTAGGCAAGCAATGTGAGAAGGCAGTAAGGAGGGCTGGGTGGATACTGGGATGCATAGGGAGGGGCATCACCAGTAGAAAACAGGAAGCTGTTATCCCTCTGTACAGACAGTTGGTGAGACCCCATTTGGAGTACTGCATGCAGTTATGGAGACCCCATCTCCGCAAGGACATAGACAGGATGGAGGCAGTCCAGAGGAGGACAACTAAAATGGTGCAGGGTCTGCAACAGGAGTCATATACGGAGAAACTTAAAGAGCTTAATATGTACACCCTTGAGGAAAGGAAGGAGAGGGGGGACATGAAAGAAACTTTCAAGTACCTCAGGGGAATCAACAAAGTCCAAGACAAGAGCATCTTTCAGAGAAAGAGATGTGCAAGAACAAGAGGGCAGAATTTGAAGATAGAGGGAGGGTGGCTCAGTGGCAACATCAGGAAGTATTTTTTCTCAGAGAGGGTGGTGGACGCATGTAACAGCCTTCCTGAGGAGGTTGTGTGGTCAAAAACAGTGGGGGAATTCAAGAATGCATGGGACAGACATAAGGCAATTATAGTGGAGGGTTGGAGGAAGTAGGCTGTTGGTTAACTAGAATTTGAAGTTTATCCAATACATAGAGAAATGGGCAGACTAGGTGGGCCAAGCAGTCCTCATCTGCCATCAAAGTCTATGTTTCATGTTTCTATGTTAATAACAACAGCTAACAGGTAAACAGAGGGAAATTTTAGAAAGATCTCACCCATTTTTAAGGAAAAAGTCCCAAACACCTCAGGGGTATCCCAGAAGAACAGTCCTGCAGCACTAATTAAATTAGTTACTTGGTCCAGAAGAGGGATTACAACCTTCTACAGAGCAGGTCCTCCACCATGGGTATCGTAGAACTGAGGATCCGGTTTAGTAGTCTCGGCTCCAAAGGTGTCGGTGGAAACAACATAGTACTTGGTGCACTGTCCCATCACATCCTGGATCAAAGCAAAGTGTTAAAACAATGTTAGTCCAGTCCAGACAGTTGAATTACAAAGGGATAGAGCCTTGGTGATGGTGGCTGCAGCAGAGGGTCCAGACTAGTGATTTCTACGTTGGATTTTGTGCACAGCTCCCCAAAACACCCAGTCAGATCTTTTTTCCTCAATGACATCCCAGATCCATTCTTACACATAAGGGTACTCCTCCTGAGGGTACTCAGCATGCAGCCTCCTCCAACCCATCTCTCTCCACTTGAGATCACTCTGGGATACTATGTACGCTGCTCCGTGGGGCCATACATTCCTCCAGTCACGCCCCAGAGTGGTACTTCACATTCCGGGGGGATCTGGGAGCAGCCCATCCATTTTTTCTCTCAGAAGGATGCAAAGCTGGGCCAGCATCAGATGTGGGTGGTGATAGGGCTGTGGGATGGCACACTCCACATCCTGATCTTTGAATGCCAAAGGCGATGGCCGCTTTCCAAGGGGTAACACCGGGGGTCTACATTGTCAGAATCACTAAAGCTGGCCTTGACCATTTTGCCGTCTGGTGACTCTGGTCCAGTAGCAGGAATATTACAGCCTGAAGAGCAGAAGGGCCTGGTGGCCATGTGGGCAGACCCTGACTCCATGGGACCTAAGGAGCCAGCCAGTTTTTCGGTTCTCCCACAGCCTCTCCCTCTGCCATGGGGCGGCTCAGGCACCTTCGGTGGAGAAGGGCTGGGCAGACATCTCAGCCCACTCTCCGCCTGTGTAGCCTCATCCTTGGGTCTAGCTTCTGACACAGATGGCTCTGAGGGGGCAGTGACAGATCTCAGCTCATCCCAGTTCTCCAAACTGCCCATAGTAGAGACGGTGGTAGTCTCTGGAGACACAGATGCTGACCAAGGCCAAGGAGGCAAGTACAGAGGCATGGTGTAAGCATTCCACATGGGTGGCACTCCATGAGCACATGAGGAGCACAAGGGCAACTGGGCCACTCTTACCCCCTGGTAACTGCAGATCACACTCTTGTCCAGTGGCACCTCCCCTCCCCACTTTACTCCACAACCAAGAGAGCAGCGATGCTGGGACAGCTGCCATAGGATCAGTCTCTCACGGAGATTAAGCCATCTCACCCAATTCACAGTGCTGTTTAGTACACACCCAGCCTCTCAAGATGTCCATTTCAGTTCTTTCACTCACAAGCTCCTTGCCTGACACCATCCAATCTGCTGCACCCAAAGAGTCATTAGCATGGAATTGACTATGTAAATAATCTCCCACTGTGGCACCAGAAGAAGAAAAGGAGCAAAGAACTAATCCAATATGGTGGGACCCAGCAACACCACAACCAAAATCAGGCCTCAGTCTACTACCGGATACTGCAGCAGCCCTCCAGTAGCCAAGGTACCATCTTGCACCCCAAATCTTTACTCCAGGTGAGCCCCCACATTCTAGCCCCCCCCCCCGATGTCTAGGGGCCTGGTGGAAAGTTCTGGGGAGGAGGCACCACTCAGCAGCAAACACATCCAGAATAAGCGAAAGCTGGCACATACCTGGGTCCATACTGGTCTCCAAAAGGCGGCCACTGGGCGCAGCCAAAAACAGGGTGTAGAGGACAGCAACAGAGGCTGTGGAGGCAAGATGTTAGCTGGCAGTCAAGGGTAATTCATAAAGCAACCAGCAGCCCACTCCAAAATCCATTTTAACAATAAGGCAAAATTTAAAGTGCAGCATAAAACAGTACATTCAGCTCCCAGCAGCCAGGGGCACGGCTTTAAAGAGAAAGGTAGTTTTCTGTGGCCAGAGCCATAGCAGAATGCTTAGGACCGTTAAGGCCACAATACAGAGTCCCCGCAGAGCCGAAGTGGCTCCCTACAAGAAACTGATGGCAACAGCACACTTAGGCCTTGCAGAATCCCACATAGGCCTCACAACAGCTCAAATCCTGGGCCTACCACTCTCTCTCCCCTCCAACACTCACAGTGGCTGTACACAAACTGCAGTGCCTCCCATGATTTCACCTCAACCTGCCAATTAGGACCTACTCAACCGGGCCCCCAGCATCCCAGCACATCTGGGGTGCAGGCGATCTGAGGGACTCACCAGCCAACTTCTTTGCTCCTCACAGGCCATCTTCACTCAGATGCAGTGCCACATGGGTAAGGGGATGTGAGCTGCCACCACTGCTCTCTCCATGATGCCGGCTGCCACCACTACACCATCCCCACTGCCCAAGACTCATTTCCTGGCACATTACTGGCATCTGGGTTTGCCCCACCCTGGTACCATGGCACACCCAGGTGGGCTACTTACTCCCCAGACCATGGCTCCCACAACAGACCCAGCTTCCAGCATGCCATGAACTCTCCCCATGACCACAGGAACCTCTGAGCAGACACTTCCAATGATGAATCACTGAGCCCTGAACCGGGCCGGGGCCATTGCTCCAGCCCACTGTGTGTTTCTGCTCTCTCTGTCACCGGCCTCCTCTTGACCGCCAAAATGCCTCCCTTAAATACCAACCCAGGGGCACTAGACCCACCCGACCAGTGGGCAAGCCTACCCCCAACCTCCCAAAAAGGGCAACAGGGCAGAGAGGGTTACAATAGAAAGCATTCCCCCGAAGTGGGTGCTTACATAGGTGAGATTTTTTTAAGCTAGCAAACAAGTAAGTAGCAGTAATGCAAGACGGCAATATGAAATAATAAACAATATACTGTATAATGTTTTGACTTATGCGTACTACAAGGAAAGAACTCATGTTATTACTGGCACAGAAAGGATTGATGCATACAGTATATATTTTGCCTAACACATTTTATTGGAGAGTGTTCTTTTCTGAGACAATTGTTGAGGGTGGACACATAAAATTAAATATTTTGTTGGCATCGTTTTATTACCAAAACTGGGCATAAATGAGTAAGTTGAAAGTATTCATATTTGATTAACATTCATATTTTATAGAGTTTGCAACAGTGTTGCCCTGAGGAAGTGACTAACAGTATCACAAAGCATTGGCTGTCCAGAGTACTGTGGCAGAGACACAATGTGTTAAGAATAAAGAAAATATTGAAAATTTATTGGTGAGTGGGCGAGTCCTGATTGTTCAATTTGCAAATTTACAATTCTCCATATGAGGACAACATGCATTTTGTCAGTTCCTCAATTCTGTAGACAAAATGCATTTTGTTCAATTAACTTTATTCTGTGGACAAGATGCATTTTGTCAACTCCCCAATTCATTTTGTGGACAGAATGTATTTTGTCAATTTTCTTATTTCGTTCTATGGACAAAATGCAGTCTGTCAAACTGCTTAACTTCATTTTGTGGAGAAAATGCATTTGATAAGACTGCTAGCTACATTCTGTTGACAAAATGTATTTTGTCAAATTGCTAATTTCATGCTGAGGATAAAATGCCTCTTGCCAAACTCCTAACTGTATTCTGTGTACAAAATGTTAATGTTACAAATGACAACGCATATGGATGTGCATCGGAACATCTTTCTTCCATCCAGGAGGAGGAGGGGCAGGAGCATGGGAAGGTGAGTGAGTGGCAAACTTAGCAACTGGTTCCAAAGCTGCTCCTTGGCCAGTTGTCAAAAAATGTTCTGTGTCGAGCAGCCAGTGCCCTCTTCACAGAGAATGACTACCTCACTCCTAGACAACATTCAGCTTCCAGCAGCCCTGGGCCAGAAAACCAGATTCTGGACATGAACTCGGTTTCTTTTGTAGGTGACAGCACTATCTAGCATTGGCTTTGTCTTCAGAAGTTACATCACTTTGTTTAGTTGAGTTATGCTGTGCCTTCTGCTTTTCACTAGTCTAATACTTTTCACAAGGAACATCTGAAAAAACATTTTTCTGCTCCTTGAAAGTTGCACATAACAGTAGTTTGTGACACACTTCAGTTAAAGATATTTAGAGGCAAAACTGCTAAGTGCCAGATTCTGACAGCGTGCTCCAGCTGTGAGAAGGCCGATGATAACCTTTGTTTTCTGACATTTTTATTTTCGGAAGGGTAATCTATGTTTTCCTGTTTGCCTGAAGCAGTGAGTGCCACCACAGGAGCTTTATTACTATGCAAATTACTACAACCTGACTTTCTCTCAATCCCCATAATCATTTTTTGTTATGTGGCTTGATGGTCCCAGCAGCAAACTTGAGTATGTTAATTTGCACTTTCATGATTAAGCTGTGGACACGCTGGTTGCCTTGACGAGTTGGTGAAATTCTGTACTCTGCTCTGGCCCCCTACGTGAATGCTTTCGCAATGCATGGCTTGGTATACACATACACCATTATACTGGATTTTCTGATATGGCATTTGTAGATCATCCCAGTGGCATGGTGGTAGTACGTCTAACTCCCACCTGGAAGACTGATGTTTCTTGCAGAAGCGTGGGTATAATAACAGACACAGTAGGCAGTATATAAAGTGCATAAAAAATGCAGAGCATGCGTTTGTCAATTTATTTTGACACTTCAAAAATAATAAAGAAAAATAATAAATATTTACAAAAAGGAAAAGGGTGTTAGTCCTTCACACCACAGCATACAGGAAATACTTTCTTTTTCAACAACTCCTGAAACTTTCCTTGCAATCCAAAATTTCGAACAGTGTGTAAGCTTTCACACTCAGCTCCTTCTCTTACTGTGGTTAGCCAACTACTGAACCTCCTCTCTCTTTTACCTATCCCCTGGTGGTGGGATTTATACAAGAACTGAGGGTGACATAACAGTTAGATGACCCCTCATTGAGGACTTTTGTCCTCTAATTCTCTCCTACCGCACTTTGGCTCATCAACCATTCTGCAATACTTTACAGGAAAGCAGGCATTATACTTTCATCCCTCTATATGCAGTACGAACATATAAAATTTGCCAGCAGATAAAGGTCTAGAGGTCTATCAAGTCTGCTCGAATGTGCAGCTAGCACCCCTTATTCTGTAGCTGCCCCTCCCTTCCACCCTTCCCCTTCATTGACCCTCCCCCCTGTCCTGTCCCATCCCCTTTTGAAGCAGTCCACTGTTCTACTGGATACCACTTCTGCAGGTAACACATTCCACCCAGCCACCACCTCTCTGTAAAAAGTGTCTCCTCATCTCCCTCCTGAACCTTCCTCCCTCCAGTCTCATATCATGGCCCCTGGTGTCCCTCCCCTCCCTTACTTTGAACAGCCCCTCTGTACCTGTCTTGTTTATTCCTTTCATGTACTTAAAGGTTTCAATCATGTCCCCCGTCCCTCCTCTCCTCCAGTGAGTACATGTTCAACTTCCCCAGCCCCTTGATCATCTTTGTCGCCCTGTGCTGCACCCCCTCCAGTAACTTAATGTCCCTCTTCAGATACGGGCGCCAGTATTCCAGGTGCGGTCTAACTAATGACCTATACAGTGGCAGAATCACCTCCTCCCTCCTTGAGGAAATACCCCTTGCAATACAACCCAGCATTTTGTTGGCCTTTGCAGCTGCCTTCCTACATTGTGTTGAGTTGTTCATTGACCCTATAATGAGCACCCCCAGATCCTTCTCCTCCTCAGTCTGGGCTAGCTGCACTCCCCCCAGCTGGTAACTCCTCCTTGGGTTCTTCATCCCAAAATGCAACACCTTGCACTTTTTAGCATTAAACCCTAGTTGCTAGGTGTCTGACCAGGTTTCAAGCTTTGCCAGATCATCCTGCAACTCCTGACATCCCCCTAGGTCATCCACCACTGCTCCTACCTTGGTATCATCAGCAAACAGACTTATCTTGCTCTTGACGTCCAGTGATATGTCTGCAATGAATATCCCAAACAACACTGGTCCCAACACCGAGCCCTGTGGAACACTGCTCATCACTACCCTGGGGTGTGAGAGCTCCCCACCCACCACCACCCTCTGTTGCCTTCCCTGAAGCCAGTTCCCTACCCATGTCACCAGCTTTGCACCTGCCCGTGTGCCTACTAACTTACTTCCCAGTCTTCCATGCGGCACCAAGTCAGATGCCTTACTGAAGTCCAGATATAGGACATCCACTGCATGGCCCCTGTCCAGTTGCCTAGTTACCCAGTCATAGAACTCCCCCAGGTTGGTTTGGCAGGATCTGCCCCGTATGAAGCTATGCTGTCTGCTGTCCTGTAGTCCATTGGCCTCTAGGAGGGACACCAGCCTTTCCTTCAGCACAGTCTCCATTAGCTTACCCACGATGGATGTGAGGCTCACTGGTCTGTAGTTTTCCGGTTCATTTTTTGGGCCACTCTTGTGGAGGGGCACCACATGAGCCATCCTCCAGTCTTGAAGTACACACCCCGAATGTAGTGAGGCATTAAATAGGTCTGCCAAAAGTCCTGCAAGGACCTCTGCCAGCTCCTTCAGTACCCTGGGGTGGATGCCATCTGGGCCTGGCGCCATCCACCCTCAGTGCCTTCAAACCCTCCTGAACTCTGCCCTCCATAATTTCCCATCTGTCACCCCTCCCCCTGTTTCTGCCATTTCTCCCCTGGGTGTCACTCCCTCTTCTCTTTAGTAAATACTGGAGCAGAAGTACTCATTTAGTACTTCTGCCTTATCGCACTCTGCTTCCACCCAACCCCCCTCCTTCCTAATCCTTACTATGTGGTCCTTACAGCTCCTTTTCTCCCTGATGTACCTAAATAAGTCCTTCTCCCCTTCTTAATGCCTATGTGCCAGCTTGAGTTGCATAGATGCCTTGGCTCCCCTTACTGCCCTTGTCACTTCCTTCAATTCCGTCAAGTACTCCTCCCTGTCTTCCACTCTCCCTGTTTTCTTGTACTTCCTAAAGGCAGCTCTTTTTCTCCTTACCTTTTCCATTACTTCCTTGCTCAGCCAGCTTGGTTTCTTAGCCCTAGCCTTCTTGCTCTGGGCCTTGCAGCAGGTTTTGGTTGCCTCCACTATCCCCAGCTTTATCATCTCCCACCTCTGGTTAGTGTCCATACTAGATTGAATTCCGACCAGGTACCCTTTTACCACTTCCCCCATCCTCCCAAAGTCGGCCCTCCTGAAGTCCAGCACTCTTGCGCCAGATTCCACTCCTTCCTTGCCCACATCCACTGTGAGTCATACTGAGTGGTGGTCACTCCCTGACAGCGGTTCCTCCACTGTAAGTTCTCTCACAAAGTCCCCATTTGCCAGCACAAGGTCAAGGGTATTCCCTAACCTGGCTGGTTCACTGACCATTTGCAGCAGGAAGCTGTCCTGGAAGGCATCTAGCAGTACCTGCTCTCTTCTGTTTCTGGTTGTTGGGGTACTCCAGTCCACTCTGGCATGTTGAAGTCCCCCACAGTCGCCACACTACCCTTCTTGCAGGTCCTCCTGATCTGTCCCGCTAGTTCCCTATCTAACTCCTCTGTCTGAGATGGCGGCCTGTACACCATTCCCATTCTAAGAATCCTATTCTTGGACTCCTGGATTTGCATCCAAATTGACTCCGTACTACCCTCCTCCCCTTCCTGCCTTACACACTTCAGTTCTTCCTTCACATATAGTGCCACACCCCCTCCTTTCCCAATCACCCTGCCCAGTACAGTGTATCTGGCTTATAAAACCTTCTTCAGCCTTAATTATAAGGTCTCAGCTCATTTAGGGACTAAGCTCCTCCCAACAAGGAGTGACATCACAGCTTTGGCTGCCATAAAAACAGCCTTTGTTTGGGCTGCCAACTCTATAGTAGGGCATCTGAAAATCCCTGCTCCACACAGATAAATACATTTTTATTAACCACTGTAATACATACTTAATTTCCCAGGCATCTCTGAGTTGGCTAGGGGAAAAGAAGATTAAGGGTGTGCTCCTTATCGCCTTTCTTTAGTAATTAATTAATGGTTTGGAAACCCAATACAATGTATATAGGCTTGTCCATTGGAAGGAAAGGGCTTGGAGGTTATTTAAAAAGGGCTCTAACAAGAACTAAGAAGCATTATAAGATATAAGACATAAAAATCTGAAAAACTGATATCACCCAGATTTAAGGAGACGTGGGGTCTGAGGAAGTGGCGAGGCCACGTAACTGTTCCCCCCGATGAACAGTGCTGATCGAAAATAAAAGGACATAAAAGAATTCTTCAGGGAGTTCATCCTATTTTTTTTTACTTCATAACTGGTGCTAGTGGATGATCCAATTTATACATAGTACAGAGAGCAACCTGAACACATATTGTTTGCATTTTTATTAACCATTGTAATACACACTTTATTTCCCAGGCATCTCTGAGCTGACTAGGGGGAAAGAAGATTAAGGGTGCACTCCTTATCTGACATACTAAAATTCCAGCAGAATAGGACTAACGGTCTTTCGTGTCTGCTCGTTTGGTCAGCCCCCACCCTGGGAGCTGACCTTACTGCCCCCCCTCGCCCTCTCTGGCTTCTCCCTTCCCAGTCCCGGATATTCCCACTACACAGGACTTTGCTTCCAGAACAACTTCCCCTGTACCTGTCCCACCCCCTCTTGAACCTCTCCACCATCTCTGCCTCCATCAGCCCTCAGGGCAGCGCATTCCATGGCTCCACCACCTTCTCAGTGAAGTAGCACCTCCTCCTTTCTCCCCTGAATCTCCCCCCCTCCAGTTTCCACCCATGACCTCTATTTGTCCCCCCTTCCTTCCTTCGGAGCACCCTAACTGCTCCTCCCCTATTTAACCCCTTCATGTACCTGAAGGACTCTATCATGTCCCCTCGGTCCCTTCTCTCTTCCAATGTGTACATGTTTAGCTCTTCGAGCCTCTCCCCATAGGTCCTGTCCCCCAACCCTCAGATCATTTTGGTTGCCCTCCTCTGGACCCTCTCCAGGAGTTCAATGTCCCTCTTTAAGTGTGGCCTCCAAAACTGCACGCAGAACTCGAGGTGCAGCCTCACCAAGCAGTTATACAGAGGGAGTATCACTTCCCTCCTTCTGGAGGTGATCCCCCTAGTGATGCATCCCAGCATTCTGTTGGCCTTGGCCGCTGCCCTCCTACAAGTCTCAGAGTTGTTCATCTTGACATCCACCACCACCCCCAGGTCCCTCTCAGCCATTGAGCCTTGTAGCATCCCCCTCCCCCCGGTGTACACTTGGCCCAGGTTTCTGTCTCCCAGATGCAGTACCTTGCATTTCCCTGCATTGAACCTCAACTTCCCCTTTCTAGACCACCTTTCCAGAGCCTCCAGGTCCCCCTGTAGGGCCACCCTCCCCTTCTCCCCATCCACCACCGCCCCCAGTTTTGAGTCATCCGCAAAGAGACTCATCTCACTCCTGATACCCTTCCTTATGTCAGAGACATAGGCATAGAACAGGAGGGGTCCAAGGACCGATCCCTGAGGAACCCCACTAATGCCCTCCTTGGGGATGAGACTATCCACCAACCACGACCCTCTGGGTCCGGTCCTGGAACCAATTGCCTATCCATCTGATCATCTGGTTCCCCATCCCCATTTCTCCCAGCTTATTCAACAGGCCCCTGTGAGGAACAGAGTCAAACGTCTTGCTGAAGTCAAGATAGAGGACATCCACCGGTCTATCCAGGTCCAAGGCACGCGTCACCCAGTCATAGAACTCCACAAGGTTTGTCTGACATGATTTCTCTGGGACAAATCTATGCTGTCTATTATCCAGGCACCCCAACTTTTCCAGGTCCCCCCCAGCCTCTCCTTGACAATGCCCTCCATCACCTCGCCCACCACCGATGTCAGACTGACGGGCCTGTAGTTCCCTGCCACCTCTCTTGATCCCCACTTGTGGATAGGCAATATATGTGCCACCTTCCAGTCCTGAGGCACCCACCCTGTCCTCAGAGAGATGCTGAAAAGCTCCGCCAGGGGTTCGCCAGGACATCTGCCAGTTCCTTCAGCACTCTGGGATGTAATTTATCCAGCCCCAGTGCCTTCTCCATCATAAGGGACCTGAGGGCTTCCCTCACTCTCTCTCTGCTGTGTGTTACATGAGGTCCCTGTACCCTTACTGGTACCCTCAGAGGTACACCGTAGGCAGCTAGTCCTTAGATATATGTTGTACTAACATATAGGGCTAAGTGCATCTACCGTAAAAGAGTAGATGTCAGGATATGTATGCATGTTACTGTAATACACTCTGCTTGCTAATATATATATATTCTTCTATGTATTTTCTGTGTATTTCTTACTTATAAGATGTTAGGACACCTGTGTCCTTCTAATAATTATGATATGTAAGTTGGCATTGCCACCTTTCGGTGACTTGTACCCAGGGCTTCAGATAATTTTTTTTGGGTGGAAGTCAAATACTTCCATGGGTTGAAATTTGGAAGTCATTTCAGTTTTACTGGAGTCAAAATACTCCAGTTGTCAATTTTTTGGAAGTCAAAATAATTCCAGTCGACAAATTTTGGCAGTCAAAATACTCCAACTCCTATAGTTTTAGAAGTCAACTCACTGGCCTTCTGAGTACATTACTGTAATCCATGCTACATCCACATAAATACATTTCTCAATGATAAGAAATGAAAACGTAAGCACGCAGTAATGCGTTTTCAGACAATGTGTTTATTTCATGAATTGTTCAGTTCTTGTATAGTAGACAATGCCATGCCAGTATCTTCAAATCATTGCTGTGCATAGATTAGTAATAATCATTGTGCACTGTATACAATATTATCTAGTATGTTACAGAGCTACACAGCACTTCAACGACACCTGCTTTTATTGCACAGGTAGTGCAGTCAAGGTTACAAAATGGCTACTGACTTTAAAGCGAAGTAAGGTAAAATCTAGTTTTTGGTATGAGATTTACTGGCAGTATGCTTATTCAGAATCTGCAATGTAGCACTTTTGGCATTAGCGCTCTTTTCAGTTGTTTGCAGATAGATGCTGCTGCTAGCAGTATGCCAGGCTGCTGCCACTCACATTATGATTCATAGTGTGGTAATCAGTGATTGATTACTCTACCCATTGTTTATTTAGTTATAAAGTAAAATCTTTAGTAATTTGTTATTACCATCACAACTCGTGTTGGAAAATGGGCTATTCTGCCGACTGCCACACTGCATCATAAATACTCCAGTGGCACTGTCTGGCAATGCGAATAAACTGGCTAAATAAATCTTATTTTGCATAAATATTTTTTCTCACTTTATAACACCATTTATTTCACTTACATTACAATTTAGTAATGTATTACAAGATGTTTTCTCCACTTATAGCCTGGTAATTGAACTCAGAATAATGGGCTTCCCTGCCACATATGGATATTCCAATAGAGAGAAAGGAAGTTTTGAGGTAAAACAAAGATAAACACCACAAACAATCATTACAAATGGTGTGTGGTGGTATTATAGAGCCTAGGATCTTCTTAAACTTAAGACAGAAGATCTTAACAAAGGACAACTGAATCTGCAAAGGACTCCATAAACTTAAGACAGGAGTCCCTGCTATATACACACACCACCACATGCTATATAGAGCCACCTGCAAGGATCTTCTTAAACTTAAGACAGAAGATCTTGACAAAAGGACAACTGAATCTGCAAGGACTCCATAAACTTAAAATAGTAGTCCTTAACACCATTTATGGTTCTGTACTGTTTGTTAAAGTATTGTATTAGTTTTGTGTTTTACCTTGTATTATCTCAAAGCTGCCTTTCTTTCTGTTGTAAGTTTCCTATCTGGCCCATTGTTGTTATCTGTGTTTTTTTTGTCCGGTTCCATTTCTACAAGTGGAAATAACATTATAACAAGTTAATTAAATTGTAGTACAGTGAAATATATGATGTTGTATAAAGTGAAACTTACATAATTGTTCCAAAATAACATGATGTATTTACCCAATGTATTTGGCTGGCCTTGCCTGGTATTGTGTATATGTATTGTAATACATAACACATCATGGACAAATAAGCAAGTCCTACATGGGTGTCTGCTGCAGCCTGACAGTGCCTGGTGGGGGTATTGTGTGTGCATCGTCCATGAGATTTAACTGTACAGTCTTTTTCAATCAAGGAACAGCTGTTTTAAAACCTACCTTACCATTCTAACTTGAACTTATTTAACAAGGTAAAAGTGCTAATGATAACATTTAAATTGGTAAGCCACAATTATTATACTTTGAAACATAAAACATTTCAACTTGCTGGTACCATAGGTGTTGGCACTTGGTTGGATGAACTTAAGTTGACACTTTGCAGAAATTGGGTGACTCCTGCAGTGATGACATTTTTGATGCTTATCAAGGCCAAAAAAAATCAGTCTGTGTGAGTCAGTGCTAAAATTTGTCAAATATATAACAGTGAGTGACTAATGGCCTGGCAAGATGTTGTCTTGCTGGGTACGCAAACCAGTTTTTTGGTTACGTGTGGAGAATTGATTTGGGGGAGACAGAGTAATGCAGAAAACATGTAGCCTTAACAATGCACTTATCCCTGTATGTCCGACCCCATGATACATTTAATAACCCATTCTTGCGTTATGTAATGTGACTGCTGTATCACATCCATTACCTGCAAGCAATGTGAGGCAATGCAACCTGTTGTGTACTTACTAGATGTAGTATGTACCTTTCGTCTGCTAGTGTCTGTCACCATAAATTGCCACCAACCGAAGGTACAGCACATCATCATGTGATGTGAACAATAGGCTTTGTGTCTTCTTTTAACAGTAAGCAACTAATTTTTCATTATCCAATGCCCTACCATATTCCATTATGTTCAGCAACTCACAGTCACACCAGTCCCCACTCCTCCCAGCCATCACCACTGCACTTTTGCAGCAGCTAGGCTGCAACAATGCTTCCTGCACCAGCTATCGCTGCCTTGTCCATACACTCCATCCATGTACAGTGCACAGCAGCACTGTGACAGTAGTATGCAAAACAAAAAGAAAATAAACATTTTGCTTTCTTCACAGCTTTCGAGTGAATTTACTATTTATAATACTGGTTTTCAGATAATTACTTCTGCAGATTCAATGTGCAGCAGTATGTCTGTCAAGTAAGTTGTATTTGGGCCAAAATGTGTACCTGAACCTGGATCAAACGAGTCCAATTTGAAAGTTATGTAATTATTCGCTATTGTTGTCATCCATGCCCTCTATTATTTCCAGGAAATCCTCATCGCCTAATTCACTATCTTCAGCCCTCCCCATCATGAGCACTTCTGTTAGTACTGCTTGTAGGATAAACTGCAGTGGCACTGGCACCGCTGCCATCATCTGCAGTGTCAGAACAGGTATTGCTGCTGATACATAGTGACATACTGACATAATCATTGTTTGATGTGTGGCTACCTCTGGATGTACGGCACAGCTACCACCAGTATTGCTGCTGCTGCTGCTACCAGAAACATGAAACCTGACTGTCTCTGTCTGGGACTTTGGCTTCTCCAGTCTCCTCCTTTTGATTTTTGCCACAAAGACATATAGCGCCTTTTTTTCTTTTTTCCAACACGTCACAGATTTATCGACTTCAAAGTCGGAGAAGTCAGGCCCATGTTTAGTTTCATTAGTAGCTAGGCTATCTTCTGTTAGTGAACAACGAAATTTTGTCTTTATCCTATTCTGCACACTGAAACCTCGCTCACATTCTACAGATGTCAGTGGAATGCATAAAGCGATATTACATAATGTTGAATATACTGGCATTGTATCAGAGTACTTTGAAATTACCCTTCTCATAAAGCTTTCGGAACTAAGGTTCCTATAGCATCCAAGCATCATTGCCTTTGCTTTTGCCCAGTCTGAGCGGAGACAATTTTCATCTAGTAAAGGCTTGCATTTATGAATATTTGTCTCAGTATCATCTTGATCAGTGTCATATTGTGTGTTGGAACCAAATTTTCACAAACAACTTCTAAACTTTTCTGAACATTGACTGTATTACAGTCTACTACAACTTGGGTCAGTTAGATTGGCAATGGCATCCAGAAGTGCTTCCGTTTTAGAATTTGGGCACAACCTACACTTCATGTTGCTTATAAGAGTATTGAGATACTCTCCCTCAGTTTTGAGAATTGTGCTGTCATTTTATGTGAACACTTGAGTTCAATCTGAATGTCATCTTGCTGAGATTCCTTTATTTTCCAACATGCTGTCATTTGTCCACTATCGCTAGTCTCAATTTCACATGCCTCTTGAAACGCTGTCAGGATTGGGCCTGGCTCACTTTTCATGTTTTCTAACTCACCAATTGCACAGAACACTTGTGGTTTCACATCCACATACAGCACATCCTGCTTTTGAAAGGATTTACAAAGAGTTCCCATTACTTTAAGGATATCACAGAACATACATAGAACAGCTGCAGAAATATAAGTAGTGAGAAACGTGTGAAGGCCCTGAGCTTTGGCATGGTTCCTGTCTTCTTTAAGTATAGGGAGAATAGCAGGGTAACATTTATGTAATGCATTTACAGCATTTTGCATTGACAGCCAACGTATGTTAATTGCTTCTTTCAGCTTTCCTTTTACTGTACCAATCACCCTTTGCATATCTTCTAGCTTTGCCTGCCTAACAGCAGATGTACTGAAATAGGCATATGTACCATTAATGTTACTCTGAAAGTCTTGTAGGTATCTAAAGTGAGTAGCAGACTGTGAACAGGCCAAAGCCAATCTATGAGCCAAACAGTGGACATGAACCATAAAAGGTGAATGTAGTGAAGTCAAAAGTGCACCAACACCATTGGACTTGCCCATCATTACACTAGCCCCATCACTACCTAACCCCACAAGTTTACTCATGACAAAGCCCAGGGCCTGACATCTGTTTACAATAGCCTCAGTTAAGTGATGTGCTGAACCATCCTTTACCCTGATGTTGCCAATTAGTTTTGTTTTCATTCCACCCTCCCTTCACTGACATATCAATATACATTATTACAGTTTTGTGGACTGAAAGATCTGTGGATTCATCAACTAGCAAGCCAAACACAGGACTTTGCAAGGCTTCTTTTATGACTTTGCTATCTAATACTTTCACAATACTTCTCTGAACATCATGAACAGTGTAATCACTTATATCATGTACTGAGCATTGACCTCCTGTCCAGCGAATGAAATGTAAAAGCTGGTTGACACTGCAATTTGCCATATCTGTTTTTGCTGCAAAGTACACCGCTTTAAACAGATTCGTTCACTGTCTTTACAAATTTAATAGCTGAATCATTATCTTCTGAACTTTCTGCGCATCATTGTCACTAACTGCATACAGTCTCCTTCTAAGAATGTCTGCTTCCAGTGCTGTATGATGGTCCTTTGTCTGATGCTTCCTGAGGTTGATTTCTGACAATTTTCTAAAATAGGAAAATTATTTTCTTGTAAATACTATGGAATTGGATAAGAGAAGAATAAAACTGTAAAGGCTAAGCTGCTGTCTGCTTTACGCACACAATGAAATGGCATACATCAGTGACACAGGAAATAACAGATATGTAGAATGTACCATAAAGAGTAGATCTATAAGGTGATCTCACTCACCAGGTGGATTACAAGTGCACCATAGGCACTCTTCACCATCATGGAATGACAGTAAACACACCAGGTTTTTATTAAGTTTGCAACTTTGGCCACACATGTGACACCATCAGCAAGACCTCACCAGCCCAATATAGTTGTGGCACTAGTCATTCACACACACTCCATCCGCAGTCCTTCCCCACCATCACTCTAGTAAAGAAGGGATCAGATCAACGCACAACTTGCAAGCCCTGGGGGGAAGACCTTGGCAAGTGAATCTGCCCAACACCGTGACTCCATAAACTTAAGACAGGAGACTTGGAACAAATGGCCAAGCCAAGGATCTTCTTAAGCTCAAGACAGAAGAGCTTGGCAAGTGAATCTGCCCATGACTCCATAAACTTAAGACAGGAGACTTGGAACAAATGGCCAAGCCAAGGATCTTCTTAAGCTCAAAACAGAAGAGCTTGGCAAGTGAATCTGCCCATGACTCCATAAACTTAAGACAGGAGACTTGGAACAAATGGCCAAGCAAGGATCTTCTTAAGCTCAAAACAGAAGAGCTTGGCAAGTGAATCTGCCCATGACTCACTAAACTTAAGACAGGAGACTTGGAACAAATGGCCAAGCCAAGGATCTTCTTAAGCTCAAGACAGAAGAGCTTGAGTGTTGAATCTGCCCGTGACTCCATAAACTTAAGACAGGAGACTTGGAACAAATGGCCAAGCCAAGGATCTTCTTAAGCTCAAAACAGAAGAGCTTGGTAAGTGAATCTGCCCGTGACTCCATGAACTTAAGACAGAAGTCCGTGGGATCCCTTCCAAAAATGCATGGGCTCTTAAATATATCAAGACAGTAATACTCACCTCGGTGAAACAACTGTGTGATACTATTGTACTCAAGTGGCAGTAGGCCCTACTTTGAAAAAGGTGCTAAATCCACCAACACTGCACTGCTGTTTTCACTGGAGAATGTGCTTGCAACTCGATGGTGGAAAAGAACTGAGGAGTGAGCAATGTACTCGGTGGAGAATCTTCCATGTGGATTTCAGTTCACTGACAGTGACATTCCTCATCGCTATAGTGTTAGTGGTGCTGCTGCGGTACTGGTACCATACCTACCTGATGAGTGAGATCACCCCAAGAAGATCTATGTATGTTCTGTGATATTCTAAAAGTAGATAATACTGGTGTGGTGACTCAGTATTACATTCTCTGTACAGATAGACTGCAGGATTCTATTGGTTGCTTGCACTCCACCATGCTATGTCCGGCTACAAGTTATCAAACTTATTAGCATCTGGGTGGGAGGGACAGTGCAGTCCTGAAACACAGGTGACAAAGTCAGCATACTTTGAGTCAGAAATTGTCATTTCTGTTAAAATTATTAATAAAAGTAGCAAGCCTTCACTAGATGAACTATGATGAATATAAAATAAGCAATAAGATGGGTATATGGAACAGATTTTACCATACGTCAAGGGCTAAAGGTACTCGGCCAAGGCCTTGTGCCCAAGTGCCCCTGGCCATGTGTGCATTAAAATCTGTTCCATCCATGCACACCCTGTCATGTCTTATTGATTACATAAACACCCGCTACCCCTGAAGTGCTGTATTGTGGTAATAAAATCGGTAATTTTTTTGAAATGTTATTAATTTGTTAAAGAGGTTAACCTGGGCTGTGTGTGGTGGGATTATGGGTCAGTCATACAAAGCATCTGTCTGCCAATCAGAATTCAGCATCCCTTCTACCGATTTCAATATCAGAATTGTAAATGTGTAAAAATGCTGAATTCTGATTAACTGGCAGTGCTTTTTGCATGATCGACCATAATCCACCACACACAATACCCAGGTTAACCTCTTTAACAAATTACTGACTACTTGGACTGTTATCAGCACAATGTGTCCAGTTGAAAATAAACCTGTTTAAAAATTCACTAATGGTTTCAAAAAAGGACACATTCATTAGCACAATAGCTTCGTAAGAATGATTATGATTGAGTAGCAGGGGCCCTGCTCGGGTGGTGGAAACACGGCAGCCACACACCTCGTGCTTCAAAACATCTGGAGGTGGGCGGCTGTTATCACACCATAACTCTCCCTAGATGGTTATGATGTCACTCATGGCATGCCTTACCACTTAATTCACTACCACCACCCGCTGTGAACTGGAAGCCAAAGCCCACATTTTGTGACAGCCAATCAGGCTACTCGGAACCGTTACTGTCAGACATACTGTATGCACTTAACGCACCTTGCACCTGTAGTAGCAAATTTGTTTGTGAGGCAGCGATATGAGCGGCACACAGAGCAAAACATTTCCCATCTCTTGCCTCCAGCCAATCAAATTCAGTTTCCACTGATGTCTGTAATTACGCATAACAACAGATTTCACAGCATCTGATAATTGACTGTTCTGATTTCTAGTGTCACCACTGCATGATTTCTGAACAACTGATAATTGTTGTGTCACTTGTGTGGACCCTGAGAAACTGCAGATTGTGGAATATCATAAGAAGAAGAACAATCATCACTATCTGATAACTGAAGTGTGGGAAAGTCATCAGAATAACAAATTGAAGTTACAGCAAGGTTGCAGCTGTCACTTTCCATTTCAGTATTGGAATTGGAAGAACAATCAGCAGTCGGTCCATTCACAGATGATGAACTCCTCAGCAGGTCAGTCCATGAGGCACTGAGTTGCAGGACATTTTTGATTAACCAGCAGTCTAATAAAGAGTTTGTGGTAGTGGTGGTGGTTCTCTTTTGGGTCTTCACACTGGCTTGACCTGAGCTTGACATATTCGATGTGTCACGACAGTTCCCTTCTCAAATTTGTGTCACGAGGTGTTGTTTATGCACAGTTGGTTCAGGTTGTTGTCAGCCAGCAGGTTATCTAAAGCATATATAAAAGTCACTTCAACATGTGTACGCTACTTTACCAGCAAAGCAATCACACATGACTGTCATCACATAGTGACAAAACAAGTACGAAACCCCATTGTAATGTATGGGGTTAATGGAAGTTAATACATTTGCCAAGTGTTATGTTGTAAAGCTTTGGGTGACCAGACTACTCTAAGTTGTTCTAAAGAGAATTTGTTTTAATAAAGTCCACACTAGTCTGTAGGATCCCATCTGCAGACTGCAGGTCTGGACATTCGTTATTGCTTCATGCACGGACACTGGGTTCCCTCCAGAAGATAGGTCTAGCATGGCCCATCAATCTCCCTGGACCCAGTGGTAAATACACAGCTTATTCTGTAAACACAAACCCCAACTGTGCAGCTGAACCCTAGTACACATGCCCAAAGCTGTTGTTACTACCTCCCCCAACTGTGTACTCTTCCCCTGTGTTTAGTTTCCCAGTTGCATTATTTATACTTCTTTGCATTGAATGAAACCTGCCATACTTCTGACCATTCCTCAAACCTTGCCAAGTCCCTTTTCATCATTATGGTTAACCGCACAGTGCTCATGCATTATCCTTCCTCTATATCTATGGTAGCTACCCCTACATCCACAGTCACTACTTCTCCCCCCACCAACTACCCCCAGCAACCTGCTCAAACCCAACAAAAAAAAAAAGCATTTTTAACATTTCTCTACTGAAGAGTACAGTAGAGGTAACAGTAACAATAAGTACCTTGCAAATAAAAAGGTGATGAAATGCTGTAAGCTGGTGATAGCTTCCTCTCGGAATGATATCGTGTATGATCACCACATGCTACCCAGGGTACCCTGCTGCTGCTTGACTTCTTCTACTGGTTTGTGGTGTGACTCCTTCAGTCAGCTCAGCTCACTCGTCAGTCAGATGCTATGCTGCCTGCATCAGGAAAAGCAAGCGAAAGCATTGGAAGTTTTATAGAGACAGTGCTGTGCTGTGCTTCTATGGTTGTGGAGGTGCCACTGCCACCGTATGACACCACTCTACTACTGCTTGCTACTCTGCATGGGCTATTACATTTGCAAGCAAGATGCTTCCGCACTGACATTGTGATTGTGCCATGAAAACCAAACATTTCATTTCAAGACTTGGGTGATCCCACCCCCCACCCGACTGGCACACACAGACAATCCAAAACCACAAAATGTGCTTCCCGGCCCGTAGTTGTGATTGGCTACAGCACAAGTTTAGGAACCTGGGCATGAAACCAGCATGGATACACAGCGGAAGATCTTGTCAAACAAATCTGATAAAGTACTTAGAACAGGGTGACCAGAAGTGGATCAGAGATGGGAGGTGGATCACGGTGACCTACCTAGATTTCATACAAACCAATACATACAAAAAATTGGGTAATGGTGTCAAAAGTCTTTTAAGTAGAGCTCAGAAGGTGTTCTAAAGTGGTCCAGAAAACCAAAAGCTGGGAGCTCAGGACTACATTCCAATATATTCACTCAGTCGCTGATTCATATATTTTCTTTTATTTTGATAAAATCCCTTATAAAGTTCCTGTGTACCCAGTGTTGCTGACCCCACTGATGTTGCCTTGGTGGGATTGCTGACAAATTTGCATTTTTAAATTATATGCAGGGAAGTGGGCACCTGCTCTGATAAACCGAACCCACAAAAGACCATGATGTGAGGAACTGCAAAATGGCGGTCTTCCTTAATTCATACTGAGGTATTTGTACTAGTGTTCCTGAAGCTTAAGGGTAAAGGCAGGCCAAATAAGAAACAATGTCTAGCTGCCAACAGCTGCTTACCTTTGCTGGGGAAGATGCTGGCTGGCTGTGCTGATAGCCGCTCTCCACTGAACTCCTCTGCTACTCCTCGCTCCTCTGAGGCTCCAACTGACCTGCCTCTGCTGCCTGGTGCAGTGTTGTGCAGCCGGCCGCCGGAGGACACCCCCCAACCACGGAACCACCCACCGGAGGTCCGGCCACTTCCCAGGCCTGCCGCCTGCCTAAACCAACCTCCTCCCTCCCTACCCACCCAGTGTGCCCAATCGCCCGACCACCACTTGCTCCCACTCCCGATCCCTTACAGTAGCACGGCCAACACCATTAGTCTGCTGTTCAGCCTGGGCCTTCCCCTTGCAACCTACTGGTGGTGTGTGCGTGCGCCTCCCTGACCCCATCTAATCTAAATACACACCCCACCCACACAATCCTTTAACTTAACTTAAACTTTAAATTTTAATTTTAATTGCCACCCACCTCGAGAACTGACTTGCTGCTGCAGGTGTTCAGTTGGTCCTGTTCTCTGTCCACTCACTTTCACAGCACACACACTCGTGGTGGTGGCTCCAACTAGGCCTCACCCAGGCTGAGCTATGGGCATTTTCTTTGCGCATGCGGTCACGGAGCACTTCTGATCTCGACTACGATCCTCGCTGTTGTTCCTGACTGCTGCCCTCAGGTGGCTCCAGCCCTCTCCTCCTCAGGTCCAGAGGCCTCACTGTTGGTCTGGCTTCAGTTGCGATTCGAGATTGTGTTTATTGGTACTACCTACGTACTGCCGCTCCAGGGCGATGGGATTGGGCACCACAGGGTCTCCACCTGCTCTTGGCCTCTACTCGTCTTTACTGTCTCTACAGTAAAGAGTGGACGAGGATGACACAGACAGATCAGATCTCTGTCTGATAATGACAAACTATATTTTGTACAATCGACGGCTTGTGGGACAACGGACAAGATGCACACCGATGATCCGTCACGGTTCTCTGTGCAGCCACAGAGCTTCCTTTTCCTCCTCTGTACCCAGACTGCTGGTAGCTTAGCACACCTCTCCCGCCAAGTCGTGGTGCATTGCATCCGGTTAAACTTAGCTAGCACCACCAGCAAAGCAGCTCCCAACTCCTCCTCCTTACTCAATCATCCATCATTATTGGTGCATTTGCATATACAAGTTGTACGCTACACCGTCAGGGCCAGAAAGAGCATTATTGGCCCATTTTGGATGGTGTGCAGCAGATGGACAGGACTGCACTGAAAAAAAAAATTTTATACGTCTCCACAGTAGGCGGGCTAGACCTACTCAAAACTGAGTAAAACAAATGATGGCGTGGCGTCCACACTATAAAAACCAGGCGTCAGCATTAAACTACTATAAGTATTACTGACATCAATTGACTCCAGATAGTGCATTTTGGGCGTTTTTTAGCGTGAAGGCCCTGAGCTTTGGCATGGTTCCTGTCTTCTTTAAGTATAGGGAGAATAGCAGGGTAACATTTATGTAATGCATTACAGCATTTGCATTGACAGCCAACGTATGTTAATTGCTTCTTTCAGCTTTCCTTTTACTGTACCAATCACCCTTGCATATCTTCTAGCTTTGCCTGCCTAACAGCAGATGTGCTGAAATAGGCATATGTACCATTAATGTTACTCTGAAAGTCTTGTAGGTATCTAAAGTGAGTAGCAGACTGTGAACAGGCCAAAGCCAATCTATGAGCCAAACAGTGGACATAGACCATAAAAGGTGAATGTAGTGAAGTCAAAAGTGCACAACACCATTGGACTTGCCCATCATTACACTAGCCCCATCACTACCTAACCCCACAAGTTTACTCATGAGCAAAGCCAAGGGCCTGACATCTGTTTACAATAGCCTCAGTTAAGTGATGTGCTGAACCATCCTTTACCCTGATGTTGCCAATTAGTTTTGTTTTCATTTCCCTTCACTGACATATCGAATATACATTATTACAGTTTTGTGGACTGAAAGATCTGTGGATTCATCAACTAGCAAGCCAAACACAGGACTTTGCAAGGCTTCTTTTATGACTTGCTATCTAATACTTTCACAATACTTCTCTGAACATCATGAACAGTGTAATCACTTATATCATGTACTGAGCATTGACCTCCTGGTCCAGCACGAATGAAATCTAAAAGCTGATTGACACTGCAATTTGCCATATCTGTTTTGCTGCAAAGTACACCCTTTAAACAATTCGTTCACTATCTTTACAAATTTAATAGCTGAATCATTATCTTCTGAACTTTCTGCCGCATCATTGTCACTAACTGCTACAGTCTCCTTCTAAGAATGTCTGCTTCCAGTGCTGTATGATGGTCCTTTGTCTGACTATGCTTCCTGAGGGTTGATTTCCGACAATTTTCTAAAATAGGAAAATTATTTTCTTGTAAATACTATGGAATTGGATAAGAAGAATAAAACTGTAAAGGCTAAGCTGCTGTCTGCTTTACACACACAATGAAATGGCATACATCAGTGACACAGGGAAATAACAGATAGTAGAATGTACCATAAAATAGATCTATGAGGTGATCTCACTCACCAGGTGGATTACAAGTGCACCATAGCACTCTTCACCATCATGGAATGACAGTAAACACACCAGGTTTTATTAAGTTTGCAACTTTGGCCACACATGGACACCATCAGCAAAGACCTCACCAGCCCAATATGGTTGTGGCACTAGTCATTCACACACACTCCATCCTAGATCCTTCCCACCATCACTCTAGTAAAGAAGGATCAGATCAACGCACAACTTGCAAGCCCTGGGGAAGACCTGGCAAGTGAATCTGCCCAACACCGTGACTCCATAAACTTAAGACAGGAGACTTGGAACAAATGGCCAAGCCAAGGATCTTCTTAAGCTCAAAACAGAAGAGCTTGGCAAGTGAATCTGCCATGACTCCACAGACTTAAGACAGGAGACTTCTTGGAATAGTAATGACAGGATCTTCTTAAACAAAACAGAAGAGCAAAGCAAACTGAATAGACTTGTGACTCCATAAACTTAAGACAGAGACAGAACAAATGGCCAAGCCAAGGATCTTCTTAGCTCAAAAGAAACCAGAAGAGCTTGGCAAGTAGATCTGCCCATGACTCCATAAACTTAAGACAGGAGACTTGGAACAAATGGCCAATGCCAAGGATCTTCTTAAGCTCAAGACAGAAGAGCTTGGCAAGTTGAGATCTGCCCGTGACTCCATAAACTTAAGACAGGAGACTTGGAACAAATGGCCAAGCGAAGGATCTTCTTAAGCTCAAAACAGAAGAGCTTGGCAAGTGAATCTGCGTGACTCCATGAACTTAAGACAGAAGTCCGAGGATCCTTCCAAAAATGCATGGGCTCTTAAATATATCAAGACAGTAATACTCACCTCGGTGAAACAACTGTGTGATACTATTGTACTCCAAGTGGCAGTAGGCCCTACTTTGAAAAGGTGCTAAATCCACCAACACTGCACTGCTGCTCTTCACTGGAGGAATGTGCTTGCAACTCGATGGTGGAAAAGAACTGAGGAGTGAGCAATGTACTCGGAGAATCTTCCATGTGGTTCCATTCACTGACAACGTTCCTATCGCTATGTAGTGTTAATTGGTGCTGCGGTACTGGTACCATACCTACCTGATGGTGAGATCACCCCAAAGAAGATCTATGTATGTTCTGTGATATTCTAAAGTAGATAATACTGGTGTGGTGACTCAGTATTACATTCTCTGTACAGATAGACTGCAGGATTCTATTGGTTGCTTGCACTCCACCATGCTATGTCCGGCTACAAGTTATCAAACTTATTAGCATCTAGGTGGGGAGGGACAGTGCAGTCCTGAAACACAGGTGACAAAGTCAGCATACTTGAGTCAGAAATTGTCATTTCTGTTAAAATTATTAATAAAAAGTAGCAAGCCTTCACTAGATGAACTATGATGAATATAAAATAAGCAATAGATGGTATGCATGGAACAGATTTTGCCGCACGTCAAGGGCTAAAGGTACTCGGCCAAGGCCTTGTGCCAATTATGCCCCTGGCCATGTGTGCATTAAATCTGTTCCATCCATGCACACCCTGTCATGTCTTATTGATTACATAACGCACACCCGCCACCCCCTGAAAAGCTGTATTGTGGTAATAAAATCGGTAATTTTTTGAAATGTTATTAATTTGTTAAAGAGGTTAACCTGGGCTGTTGTGGTGGGATTATGGGTCAGTCATACAAAAGCATCTGTCTGCCAATCAGAATTCAACATCCCTTCCTACCGATTTCAATATCAAGATTATGAAATGTGCCCAAGAAAAATGCTGAATTCTGATTAACAGGCGAATGCTGACTGTTATAATCCACCAACAGCAAATTAACCTCTTAACAGAATTACTGGACTACTGGACTGTTATCACAGCACAATGTGGTCCAGTTGAAATAACCTGTTTAAAAATTCATAATGGTTTCCAAAAGGACACATTCATTAGCACAATATGGCACTTCATGGGGTGAGTTATGGTTGGGTAAGCAGGGGGCCCTGACTCGAGTGGTGGAAACGCGGCTGCACACACCTCGTGCTTCAAAACATCTGGAGGTGGGCGGGCTGTTATCACACCATAACTCTCCCTAGATGGTTATGATGTCACTCATGGCATGCCTTACCATAATTCACTACCACCACCGCTGTGAACTGGAGAAGCCAAAGCCCATTTTGTGACAGCCAATCAGGCTACTCGGAACCGTTACTGTCAGACATACTGCATGCACATGCGCACCTGCACCTGTAATGCAAATTTGTTTGTGAGGCGCGATCTGAGCGGCACACAGAGCAAAACATTTTCCCATCTCTTGCCTCAGCCAATCAAATTCAGTTTCCACTGATGTCTGTAATTACGCAAACAACAGATTTCACAGCATCTGATAATTGACTGTTCTGATTTCTAGTGTCACCACTGCATGATTTCTGAACAACTGATAATTGTGTCATGTGTGTGACCCTGAGAAACTGCAGATTGTGGGATATCATAAGAAGAAGAACAATCATCACTATCTGATAACTGAAGTGTGAGAAAGTCATCAGAATAACAAATTGAAGTTACAGCAAGGTTGCAGCTGTCACTTTCCATTTCAAGTATTGGAATGGAAGAACAATCAGCAGTCAGTCCATTCACAGATGATGAACTCCCTCAGAGAGTCAGTCGAGAGGCACTGAGTTGCAGGACATTTTTATTAACCAGCAGTCTAATAAAGATTTTATGAGTAGTGGTGGTGGTTCTCTTTTGGGTCTTCACACTGGCTTGACCTGAGGCTGACATATTCGATGTGTCCACGACAGTTCCCTTCTCAAATTTGTGTCACGAGGTGTTGTTTATGCACAGTTGGTTCAGGTTGTTGTCAGCCAGCAGGTTATCTAAGCATATATAAAAGTCACTTCAACATGTATGCTACTTTTACCAGCAAAGCAATCACACATGACTGTCATCACATAGTGACAAAACAATCTGAAACCCATTGTAATGTATGGGGTTAATGGAAATTAATACATTTGCCAAGTGTTATGTTGTAAAGCTTTGGGTGACCAGACTACTCTAAGTTGTTCTAAAGAGAATTTGTTTTAATAAAGTCACACTAGTCTGTAGGATCCATCTGCAGACTGCAGGTCTGGACATTACGTTATTGCTTCATGCATGGACTTACTGGGTTCCCCTCCAGAAGATAGGTCTAGCATGGCCCCATCAATCTCCTGGACCCAGTGGTAAATACACAGCTTATTCTGTAAACACAAACCCCAACTGTGCAGACTGAACCTAGTACACATGCCCAAAGCTGTTGTTGTTACTACCTCCCCCCCAACTGTGTACTCTTTCCCCTGTGTTTAGTTTCCCCCGGTGCATTATTTTATACTTCTTTGCATTGAATGAAACCTGCCATACTTCTGACCATTCCTCCAACCTTGCCAAGTCCCTTTTCATCATTATGGTTAACCACTGATGCTCATGCATTATCCCTTCCTCTATATCTATGGTAGCTACCCTACATCCACAGTACTACTTCTCCCCCCACCAACTACCCCCAGCAACCTGGCCTCAAACCCAACAAAAAAAAAAGCATTTTAACATTTCTCTACTGAAGAGGTACAGTAGAGGTAACAATGTCAGTAAGTACCTTGCAAATAAAGGTGATGAAATGCTGTCGCTGGTGATGGCTTCCTCTCGGGAATGATATCGTGTACGATCACCACATACTCCCAGGGTACCCTGCTGCTGCTTGATCTTCTACTGGTTTGGTGGTGGCTCCTTCAGTCAGCTCAGCTCACGTCAGTCAGATGCTATACTGCCTGCATCAGGGAAAAAGCAAGCGAAGCGTATAAATTTTTATAGAGACAGTGCTGTGCTGTGCTTCTATGGTTGTGGAGGGTGCCACTGCCACCGTATGACACCACTCTACTACTGCTTGCTACTCTCGACATGGCTATTACATTTGCAAGCAAGATGCTTCGCACTGACATTGTGATTGTATGCATGAAAGCCAAACATTTCATTTCAAGACTTGGGTAGTCCCACCCCCCCACCCGACTGGCACACACAGACAATCCAAAACCACAAAATGTGCTTGACCCATTTGATTGTGATTAGCTACAGCACAAGTTTAGGAACATGGGCATGAAACCAGCATGGATACACAGCGGGAAGATCTTGTCAAACAAATCTGATAGGTACTAGAACAGGGTGACCAGGGAAGTGGATCCAGAGATGGGAGGTGGATCACGGTGACCTACCTAGATTTCATACAAACCATAATACAAAAAATTGGGTAATGGTGTCAAAGTCTTTTAAGTAGAGCTCAGAAGGTGTTCTAAAGTCGTCCAGAAAAACCAAAGCTGGGAGCTCAGGACTACATTCAATATATTCACTCAGTCGCTGATTCATATATTTTCTTTTATTTTGATAAAAATCCTTATAAAGTTCCTGTGTACCCAGTGTTGCTGACCCACTGATGTTGCCTTGGTGGGATTGCTGACAAATTTGCATTTTAAATTATATGCTGGAAGTGGGCACCTGCTCTGATAAACCCGAACCCACAAAGACCATGATGTAAGGAACTGCAAAAATGGGCGGTCTTCGTAATTCATACTGAGGTATTTGTACTAGTGTTCCTGGCTTAAGGGTAAGGGCAAGGCCAAATAAGAAACAATGTCCTAGCTGCCAACAGCTGCTTACCTTTACTGGGAAAGATGCTGGCTGGCTGTGCTTCGACCGCTCTCCACTGAACTCCTCTGCTACTCACCCGCTCCTCTGAGGCTCAACTGACCTGCTACTCTGCTGCCTGGTGCTTTGTTGTGCGCCGACGCCAGGAGGACACTTCCAACCACAGACCACCACCCGGAGAGTCCGACCCTTGTAGGCCTGCCGCCTGCCTAAACCAACCTCCCTCCTCTCCCTACCCCACCCAGTGTGCTCAAGTCGCCCGACCACCACTTGCTCCACTCCGATCCCCTTTACAGCAGCAGCCCAACACCATTAGTCTGCTGTTCAGCCTGCAGGCCTTCCCTTGCAACCTACTGGTGGTGTGTGTCGTGTGCCCCTCCCGACCCCATCCTAATCTAAATACACACCCGACCCACCCCACAATCCTTTAGCTTAACTCAAACTTTAATTTTAATTTTAATTGCCACCCACCTCTGAGAACTGACTGGCTGCTGCTGCAGGTGTTCAGTTGGTCCTGTTCTCTGTCCACCACCTCGGCACACTAGGTGAGTCGTGGCTCAACAAAGCCTCACCAGGCTGAGCTATGGGCATTTTTCTTTATGCGCCGCAGTCACGAACACTTCTGATCTCGACTCGATCCTCCGCTGTTGTTCCTGACTGGCTGTCCCCTCCAGGTGGCTCCGAGCCCTCTCCTCCTCAGGTCCAGGGGCCTCACTGTTGGTCTGGCTACAGTTGCGATTCGGGGTTGTGTTTGGTATTGTACTACCCTACGTACTGCGCTCAGGGACGATGGGATTTGGGCACCACAGGGTCTCCAGCCTGCTCTTGGCCTCTACTCGTCTTTACTGTCTCTACAGTAAAGTGGACGGGATGACACAGACAGATCAGATCTCTGTCTGATAATGACTTGAACTATATTTTGTACAATGCGGCCGCTTATGGGACAACGGACAAGATGCACACCCGATGATCCATACCCGGTTCTCTGTGCAGCCACAGAGCTTCTTTTCCTCCTCTGTGCAGACTGCTGGTGGCACACAGCACACTCTCCCGCACAAGTCGTGGTGCATTGCATCACGGTTAAACAGCAAGCACCACCAGTAAAGCAGACTCCCAACTCCTCCTCCTTACTCAATCATCCATCATTATTGGTGCATTTTGCATATACAAGTTGTCACGCTACACGTCTGGGAGCCAGAAGGAGCATTATTGGCCCATTTTGGATGGTGTGCAGCAGATGGACAGGACTGCACTGAAAAAAAATTTTTGTCGTCTCCACAGTGGGCCGGGCTAGACTACTCCAAAACTGAGTAAAACAAATGATGACGTGGCGTCCCACACTATAAAACCAGGCGTCAGCATTAAACCATAAGTATTACTGACATCAATTGACTCCAGATAGTGCATTTTTGGACGTTTTTAGCTGATTTTTGGACGTAAAATACGTCCAAAATTGACTTATCTGAAGCGCTGCTTGTACCACTACACTGAGTTATGTAAGACTCTGTATAAGTACTCTTTTGTTTCACAAACTGATGACTACTACAAAATTGTATAATGTTATCTTGGACCGTGCAGCCTCCTCTAATTTAGCCAATAGGGCTCATCTCTGTAACTAGAAATGTTTCTATCTTACAGTAACCATAGTAATTATCATAGGTATATAATGTGAGACACAAAGTCTTGTACCTCGGAGCTCCCAAGAGACACAAAGAAACCTCGAGGTATAGGGAACGCTTAGCACTGGCTCCCAGTTCATATATGTAAGAACTGCTTAGGGCAACTGTGATTTTACCTTTTTGGTAGTAATAAACAAGTTTATTACTCTAATGCAACATGTCTGTGATTACTTGCATTCCTAATATTGCCAAGAACCTGAGAGTGAGGTTTAGACCTCCTGACAACTGGCGACCACGTGCAGGCAATATTTGGTGTTTGTAAGCTTTCACTAGTTGCTACAACTTTTCCCTTCCCAACGGGGACAGTAGGTGTACATTTCTGTATCACCTCTCCGGTTTTCAAACCACTCTGTAGTTACTTACAAAGTCTGTCTGTTTTTCTTGGGTGTGGTCTATGCCGAGTCGACCCACTCCACAGCAACTTTGAATTTTAAGCCTACAAATTCTACAGTAGCCCGACTGTGTATAATGTGCTCCTGCTGTGGATTGATACATAGCATGGCGCCTTTTTCACAGTTTGATTTTTCATTCCCTCCCACACAATGGCCACCGTATCAAATATCTGCACAGGACTGAAACTCGATGTCTCTAACTTCCTTGCCTCCCATGGAGGATGGGCTGACTTCACGGGGGACGCAAGTCAAACCGAAAACCGTATACTGGGGATTTCAACCCAGTACACAGAGACGAGACAATCAGCCAATAAGCGTCATGCCAAAGGGCTGCTGGTCGCAGCTCTCTACGCTGCTCTGGAAGCCTCCGAAGCGATGTTTCGAACCCTTGCTCTGCATATTTCATCTCTTAAGCAAGAGATGGGTTTGCAGGAAACTGAATGCATTAGATTGCAGCAGAATTTGGAGTCTAAACTTTAAATACTGCGAAATAAAAAAGATTCACTTTTGCATCATTCAGCATAGGCTGGAGAACAGGAACTTTGTATGTTGAAGTAGGAGTGTGAAAGTTTGAGACAGGATAAGGGGCAGGCATTGCATATGAATGGCTTGTTAAGTACAGTGAACGTACAGTTGAGTGAGAAGATGGGAGGACTACAGGACGAGATAAACCAGGTACGTAATGACTTAGAAGTGGCAACTAGGGACAATGGCAAATTGAGCGCCGCGTATAGAGTGTTGCAAAAGCAAATGCAAGATGAGGTTGATATGGATCTTGCAACTGTGAGTCATGCGGAATGTAAAACCAAGATGGTGAAACTGTGCCATCAGTGGGAGGATCTGGCTGGACATGTTAAGGCGATGGGAGGCATAGTCCCTGCCTTACACACGTCATTCGAGGGGGAGGTATCGGATGACGACATCTCTCAGCACAACGCCCCTACTATGGCCCAAAAACCCCACCCAGCCATTCACAACATGGTGGGTCCCCCCTCCACCCGCACCATGTCATACGTCATCGATGTCGTGATGCCCATCATGGGAGATGCCAACATGGTGGCCTCCATGATGGGGGGGAGCAGGCCCAAGCCTGGTCCCAACGGCACCACTGATAGCCATTATTAATGTGGAAGACAGGCAAGAGATAGAAACAATTATTTAAAATGCAATAGGTAATATACCTATTCCTGAGAGAAGTAAATGGGCCATTAAAACCCAAATCAGGCAGCTTCTACTAGAGGCTGGCACTCAGGATGGCATTGTTCATACTGCAGCCAAGGCTGCAGCCTGGGCTGCCCTAGACAGCACCCGAGATAACCTACCTTCACCTGATGGACCCAATAATCTCCTACAAATGGCCTACACTGTTCAGCAAATAGCTGACAGTATCGGTCGGATGAACCCGCCCGACAACCTCAGCTGCCTCTTGGAAAAGGTGCATTCCAAATGCGAGATGCTGAGCCTCGCTGCAGAATATCAGGTCCAGATACTATGCCAGACCATCGATCCTAGTTTGTGGGCCAAACACCCTGAAGCCATCCACCAGGACGGCAACACCACCTTTGATGAGGTTGCAGCTGAGCTCATTTTTGCACACAGCCCAGGTGTAGTAGGAGTGATGCTTGCATACCCTATAAAACAGAATGCAAAAGAAAGTCCAGCGACTTACCATCAGAGACACTGGATGGCCTACTAAGCAGTAAACACCTTGCTCAAGAAGCTGCAGATGTAGATCTTAATGAGTACAAGACCCTGTTCCTTAGGAACATGATTCCTGCAGTAAGAGAAAAGGTAGAGCCCACCACTTATCCAAACACGGACAGGTTTGCCGACATCCTTCAGAAAACCAAGAGAGTCTACCAACTCTACATCCATGATCCGGGCTCCGGTTCCAAGAAAGTAGTTGCTGTGGAGCCTACTCAAGAGGCCATGATGCACTACACGGTGGAAGGGCAGGCCCAACAGAAACAGCCCCTCTCCACAGACAACCAACACCCCCAACAGGCCCAACAACAACAGCAACAACCACAACAGCAACAGCAGCAATGGGGTGGGAACCAAAACTATCATAAGAATAAGAAGTACAAGAATAAGGGCAGACTACAACAACAACAAAGAACAGGCCTTTCGTATAGGGAGATAGCCAAAGAAAATCAGAAATCCTGAGAGCTCCTGGGGCAAGTGCGCTCTGTAGCAGATGCTGTTCCTGCTCAGTCCCTTGCGGCTGTACAACCGGTGACCCAAACCCTGATGGGCCATGGCGACACTGGAAGTACAGGCACTCAGGCCCATACCAGCCTGAACCCAGAAGCTCCTCCCTATATAGCATCAGTGCAGCATGGCGAAGTGGTTCAAAGGAGCCAGGCCCAACCTCTCCATGTTCCCAGCAGTACAGATTGACAATTATAGGCCCCAGTCCGGACTGTAAACAAGCTGTTCTTGAATACAAACGGAAGGCCCTGCACTGAGGCCGAGGTCGGGGGCCGCCTACTTATAGTGTTACTAGATACAGGCGCGGCTGTGTCTGTATTACATGATGACCACCCAGACACATCTCCTTGGTCCACTGGACAGAGGACCAACATGTCAGGAGTAGATGGTACTAGATTACTTGCATATCGGTCTCTACTCTTACAGGCAGAGTTAGGCCACTTAAAGGCCTCACACACCTTCCAACTGATGGTATTGCATGATCATCCTAGTATCACAGGAATTGATTTTCTTGCACCACACAGCTGTGTGGTGGATTTAGCTAACATGCTATTGATACAAATTAAGGGTCAATACCACACTATTTTGATCCCTGATTCACATGCTGTGACAACAATATCTGTTAACAACAAAGAGTATGACATCATAGATTTGTTCAAAGACCATGAGCTTTTCCCAAAGCTTCTCCCCATCTTGCAATGGCATTTGGAAGTGTTTGCAATCAACAAACCTGACTGTGGCAGAATGCACACTGTCATCGAAGTGCCAGGCCCAGCACATGAGAGACAAAGGCAATATCCTTTTCCAGCTGAGGCCTTGCCTTCTCTCAGAGAAACAATAAAGTCACTTCTCAAGCAAGGGGTAATCAGAACATGCTTTTCTGCTGCTAACTCCCCAGTGTGGCCCATGAAAAAAACCACAGGCGCCTGGAGACTTAATATTGACCACAGGAAACTGAACCAGGTCACCCCCAGTTGCACTCCAACTGTGGCATCCGCACCTGATGTGCTACAACCTTTGACACCTGACCTAAAATGGTTCAGTGCCCTGAATATCTCCAGTGATTTTTGGTCACTACCATTGGCTCCCAAGAGTCAATATAAGTTCACTTTCACCTTTGAAGGAAGGCAGTATACGTGGACTTGCTTACCACAAGGATTCCATAACAGCCCGTCCCTGTTCCATCTGCATATGATGGATGCCCTTGAGGGTTTCTCTACTCTCCAATGTCTCTTGCAGTATGTGGATGACCTGTTGCTGGCAACCACCACACAGGAATAACACTTGGATCTCTTGGATGAACTACTAACTCTCATTCAGAAAGCAGGCCTAAAATGCAATCCAGCAAAGCATAGCTATGTCAGAAAGCAGTACTCTTTCTGGGTCTAAAAATAACTGACCCAGGCCAAATCCCTACCTGGAAGAAGATACAAGGACTGCAAGACTTGCCATTGCCTACCAGCGTGGCAACTCTTCAACGGTTTCTAGGTATGGTGAACTACTCTAGAGATTTTATCTGTGATTTTGCTCAGAAAGCCACTCCTCTGTATGAGCTATTAAAGAAGGACATTCCATGGATTTGGGGCCATATACATACCCAAGCTGTGATGTCACTGAAGCAGGCCTTGGCCTCTGCCCCAGCTCTGGTTAAACCCAATCCATCACTACCGTTCCATCTGGAATGTGCCACCTCTGACATTGCCATGTCAGCAGTGCTGGCCCAGAAGGTTCATGGCACCCTGAGACCTACTGCATATGCATCACAGCTCTTGACCCCAGTGGAACAGAAGTACAGCCTTTGCAAAAGGAACCTTCTGGCCATCTACTGGGCTGTCAAGCACTTTCTGTATATCATTGGGTACTCTCCACTGATTATTAACACCAACCACACACCAACTACCTTTCTGCTTTCAGACAGAGTGAAGGACAGATCAGTCTCCAATACCCTGCTGACACACTGGTCACTTCTTCTCCAGGATAGAGACATACAGGTGCACCCAACAAAAGTTCCATCTATGCTGGCTCATGGACTCCTTTTCCAGGGAGAACCCCATGACTGTACACTGCAGTCACCTGATCTTCCAGATCCAGGCCCTTTTCTCCCTGCCATGCCACAAATACTTGATAACACCTCTTTGTGTCGTATTTTTACTGATGGTTCATCTTCCTACTATCAGGGAGAACAAACTGCAGGGATGGACATCCTAGTGATTTACCCTTATGGTAACCCTGTTAAGATTTCTAAATGTTGCAGTGTAGCATTATCACAGTATGCAGAGATGGCAGCGGTGGCCTGTGCCCTCGAGTTCATCCAGCATGGGACCGAGAATACCATCATTTTTATAGACTCTAATTGGGTTTGTTGTTCTCTTACAGAATTCCTTCCTTTCCGGCAGAAAAACTCCTTCCTGTCTTCGGGTGGCAGCCCAGTGAAGTACAAGGAACTGGTAATATACATACATTCACTGGCACAAAAATTTGCACACAAACTCTATGTAAACAAAGTTAAGGCTCATTCCCTCCATGATCCCAAACCATGCCTTCAATGATACAGCAGATACCCTTGCCAAGGAAGGGGCCCGAGGGGGGGACACATGGATGATGGATGATCCAGAGGCCAATGCGGTCGTACATATTGCAGCACTCAGGAAAAAATCTGAACCCTTTTCCCCCTTGGACCTCTCAGCAGCTCAAGAAGTTGATACTGAACTCAAAGAAGTGTTCAGATTCCTTGACAAGAGTACCAAAGAAAAACTTCCCACACATAACCCCTACCAGAGACATAAAGGTAAGTTACACTTGTCACCAGATGACAAGCTCATCTGGTACCAGCCAGATGATTCTACCACCAAGTTGTGGGTGGCCCGTTACTCCTTATGGCAATTAGGGGCACACCTTCAGCCACTACCCAGCTCACACTCTTTTAGGTGATGACTGGAAGACAGATGAGATTACCTGAACACCTGTTGTTTGATCTGCACACTCCCACTGCAGACAGTGTGTCTGTAGATCAATATGTGGAAAAACTCAAAAAAAACCTTATACACACACACACACACACACACTTGTATGCTGCTAACTGCATGGATAAGGCCCAGCAACAATCCAAAATACAGTTTGACAAGCATGCACAAGAAGTGGATTGGCAAGTTGGAGATCAGGTAATGGTCCTCCGATTTGCACTTCCCACACATACCTTCTCCAATAAATGGGATGGCCCATATCCCATTGTCAACAAGTTCAGTCCGGCAGTCTATCAAATTTGACTCCTACAAAATAATAAACTGACTGACAAATGGTTACATGCAAAGCAACTGAAACTGTATAAAGGAGTTTAATTACTTTTCTTCACCCCATTGGGTGGAATAGTACTGACTTATTAATGTTTGATTTTGCTTTTCAGATACACTGACAAGATGGCTATCTTGTTCTATTATCTCCTCATCTCAGGAGTTATCCCCTGCATCCAAGGCATGGTACCGAACCTCCTACCACACCTTGATCATGCAGCATCTCCTTCAGAGGGAGTATCCATCAAAATACCCGATAGTCTGATTACTGTCCAGGAAGGTTCCGATGCTTACCTCACTGCCTCGGTTGTCACTCCTGATCAATCTACCCTAAAAATTGAGTGGCAAACCACATCACAAGGACAAATTCTCCCTGTGGCCAAACTCTTCAAAGGAACTTTCCAGGGTTGGCCTAATGCTAAATTATCCCCAAATGGTTCTCTGTCCTTGCTGCAAACTGCTCTTAGGCATTCTGGTTTATACAATATTACTGCCTTAACTGATCCTTCGTATTGTAATTCTTAGTCTAAGGATTCTGCTCGGAAATTTTGTGCTGTACACAACATGGCTTCTGCTGCTACAGTATGTACCTCTCTATGTCACCACCCACTCATAAACAGCTTTTGGAATGTCCAAAGCACACCCCTGGTCCCCAGTGGTCTAACAGCTACTGCCCTCCCTGGTTCATTGATTACCAATTTACAATTTATGCACATACCTGTGTTGTTTAATCTTACTAACTGGAATATGAAAGAATTTGGTATGTGTCACAATACTATTACGTCAGCATTTTATAGCACGTTATTGCTTCATAGTTTAGCTGCATTTCAGATTCGTACTCAAGACCCTATTGCTGGGGTCCATACTACTGAACATAGAGGCAACTTCAGGAGAAAACCCAATCCTGATGATCAAAGTCATAAATGTAATACACGTGAAGTTGACAGTTCTGATGTCACTGGTGCAACAGTACTGTAACAGGTCTCTTTGGTACGGCCATGTCTATTTGGAATAAGGCAGACACTGCTGCTATCAAATCTCATTCTGCCAAATTTCAGACTGGTTTGGTGAATAATATACTACCCTCATTATTGCATGGTGTGGATGGCCTTAGTCAGGAATAAAGATACACTGTATACAATATGCACGACATTGCTAAGGCATTTACAGACTCTAAAGAGAAGATTAATGCACTTATTGCACAGACTAACAAAAAAGCAGAAAAACAATACATTGCTAGAGAAATTCTCTGCTCTGCCTATGGCTCATACATTATCACTACCATCAACAATCTCTTTCATGATCTAGAATCTGGAAGAATCCCTGATATCATACATGACAGACGCATTTCCAAATGGTATTGTCCACGATGTAAAACCCCTGGCTGTACTGCTATGTGTATGCAACAATCTCTAGCTATTCCTCTTTCTACAGCTAGAAACCTGGGTTTTGTAACCAGACACCCTAATACTGGTCCTTGTTTTACTTCTAAGAAAAGTTCTGTAAGAGATACTATGTTTGTTTCTTTTACTGTCTCTTTACCATGCTTTGATCCCACTACAGCATTGTTCGATAAGCTGGCACTGGTACACTCTGTTGGGCACTTTGATGATGACATCTACAGAGAATGCCTGGATGTACCTCCTCTACTGGTGTTTCATCCTTTCCTGGACGCCTGGGTCGCTCCGCACACAGACTGCTGTGTGAAGAAACAATATATTTACTTGTGTCGATGTGATGCATTTGATGTTATTCAACCTGTATGTGGTTATTCTCCAGATAGTATTGATTGGACTTTTTCCATGGATGATGACATCAGCACAAATGGCACAGATTTCTCAGACTCAACATTGGCTCTGGATAAACTCTACCAATCATATCGTGAGGAGTTTCATCGCCTGTCAACCCGGATTTCCAAGACAACCTACACCTGCCCGGTACAGTTGCAAAAGTGGAGACTCCCCACTGTTAGATCTTAGTATAATTCTGATGGAGAGTATTGCATGGTTACTAATTTCAAAAGCTATACTTATGGATCTGAAACATGTGTTATTGATACTCCCAATTTTTGTTTTGTACCACACCGGAAATCAGTTATTGGACATACTGTAATAACTCCCGTCCCCCTTATCGATGCAGACATCATTGATGGTAACCCCGATTATCTGCTCACACTTTCTGAATATTTACCATATTTTAATGTACACCTAGATCCACTTACACTTACATTGAAATCACTTTTAGACAGGAAAGATACCCACCTCATCCACATCATCAATAATATGACCAAGGCCAATGAAGCTATCCTTTCATTAATTAATGATGGTGATATGAATGATGCATTAACTAACACCTGGTAAGAAATTATTTTTAATGGTTTTGTTATTATACAAGCATTTTTGATATTTTTCTTGATTACTATGCTATGTTGCCTACAGCGCACACTGCACCAACACTGTGAGCAGCTCGAGTTCCTTTACAAAGCTTGCGCATTGGGTTTGTAAATGGCCACTCCTCCCTGACCTTTCCCTGGATTTGCCTGTGTTGCCCTTGGAGGCAACAAGAGGAGGAATGTTACACGAGGTCCCTGCACTCTTATTGGTACCCACAGAGGTACACCGTAGATGGCTAGTGCTTAGGTATATGTTGTACTAACATATAGGGCTAAGGGCTTCTACCATAAAAGAGTAGATGTCAGGATATGTACGCATGTTATTGTAATACACTCTGCTTGCTAATACATATATATTCTTCTATGTATTTTCTGTGTATTTCTTACTTATAAGATGTTAGGACACCTGTGTCCTTGTAATAATTATGATATATAAGTCGGCATTGCTACCTTTCGGTGATTTGTACCACTACACTGAGTTATGTAAGACTCTGTATAAGTACTCTTTTGTTTCACAAACTGATGACTACTACAAAATTGTATAATGTTATCTTGGACCATGGAGCCTCCTCTAATTTAGCCAATAGGGCTCATCTCTGTAACTAGAAAAGTTTCTATCTTACAGTAACCATAGTAATTATCATAGGTATATAATGTGAGACACTAAGTCTTGTACCTCTGAGATCCCAAGAGACACAAAGAAACCTCGAGGTATAGGGAACGATTAGCACTGGCTCCCAGTTCGTATTGGTAAGAACTGCTTAGGGCAACTGTGATTTTTACCTTTTTGGTAGTAATAAACAAGTTTATTACTCTAATGCAACGTGTCTGTGATTACTTGCATTCCCAATATTGCCAAGAACCTGAGAGTGAGGTTTAGACCTCCTGACACGTGATTTCCACCTCCGCTACCTCGTCCCCCTGCTTTGCCTCCCCCCCTGCTAGTGATGGCCCCCCTCTCCCCAGACCTGCCGATTGGCAAGGGTCACCCCCTCCTCAGTTTCACCATCTCCTCCCGTGTATGATGCAGCCCCCCCATTTTTCTTGCTGAAAACTGAGGCGAAGTACTCATTTATTACCTCAGCCTGCTCACCCGGGTCTTGTGCCCATCCCTCCCCTGCTTTAATCGTGCTAATCTGCCCCTTCACCCTTCATTTTTCCCCAATGTATCTAAAGAACCCCTTGTTCCATCTCCTAATTTCCCTGGCCAGGTTCTGCTCCTTCCTTGCCTTAGCTGCCCTCACCACCCTAGTGGCCCTTCTGGTCATCAGCTCGTACTCCTCTCGATCCATTTCACTCCTTGAGCACTTGAAATGCCTATTAGCCACCTTCTTTCTCCTCACCACCTCCTGAACCTCCCTGGTCCACCAGCAGGGTTTACGGGCCCTACCGCATTTTTCGTCTTACTCTTGTACAGGTGCTGGTAGCATCCTGCACCCCGCCTCTTGATGATTTCCCACCTACTGTCAGAGTCCATGTCTGGCCCGATCCCATCCAAATGCTTCTTAAGGATCCTTCCCATTTCCTTGAAATCCGCCTCCCTGAAGTCAATTACCTCCATCTTTGTGCAGCCTTCTGCCCCTCCTAGGTCCCAGCTGAACAAGACCGTGGCATGGTTGCTCCCCGCCAACGGGTCCCTTACCTCCAGGTCCCCAGTTTGGGCACTGTCTGCCAGGACCATATCCAGTATCTGCGCCTCCCTGGTCAGTTCCCCTACCTGCTGAGTTAGGTATGCATCCTGAAAGACACCCAACAACCTCTGTTCCCTGGTCACTGAGGATGTCATAGTCTCCCAGTCCATTCCTGGCATCTCCTTTCTCCTGCCAGCTCAGAAGACCTGGAAATATTATTTTGTTCTGTTTCATTTTATTATCAACAGCAGTATTTCTTTATTTAAACATAATCGCCTTGTTAAGGGGCTCTTTAATTTGCAGCAGGTCTTAGATGCAGCTTTTATATAACACACAGGGGCTCTGTGCCATGCTCCTTTATGAGCCCCTGCCGCAAACCAACATTAATTTTCTTTGACAATTCTGGGTAATTGTAATCCTAGACTTAATAAATAAATAAATACATACATACATACATACATACATAAATAAAATGACCTGATGGCTGAAATGGCAGCCATCGGGCACACATTTCATTTGGGCCTTATATTGCCCTTCTGGCCCATTTTTACCTTTGGCCCTCATTTATTCCTTAACCAACCCCAGTTACAGCATTCCTGGGGCTGCAACATCTTTCCAGGGCTTACGTTCTTATTTTGGGACACTATGGGGCTTATCTGGTTATTTTCCCAGTGTTCCACATACCAGCAATTTCTTTTTCATCTTTGCCACACTGTGAGGCATTTCTGAATGCTTTGGAGCAACTTGCTGTTCCGAAGCAACAGCTCAAGCTTTTGCTCCAAACCAGGAGCATTTGTAAGCTGTGTCTTATGGCTGTGTAGCCACGGAACATCCTGCTCCAAACAACGAGCTTATCCAAGGTTGCATACTTGCGACCAGAGATGAATCTAGCAGCAGTGGCTTCGGAGCTCTACACATCGGGAGCGAGTGTCACATACAGAGTTCTTCCCTGGCATACCATGGGCTGGATATTCAAACTGTGCCATTCTGTGGCACAAGCCCTTGCGCTGCTCAAAAAAGTTACGCAGGGGTGTGGCCGGGGCGATATTCAAAGGAGTTGCGCTATTGAGCAACTCCTTTGAATATCGCCCCCCGGCCACAGCCACTGTGCATGGCGCAGTGGAACTTGCGCCATCGCAAGTGGTCAGAGTGAAGCATTCAAGATGTGGTGGCGCAAGTTCCATTGCGCCATGCGCAAATTTCCGATATTCAAAAGGTGACATGCAAATGGAGCCATAATTCATGCAAGGCGCAGGGGGGGCCATTTGTATCTACTTATGGCCCCATTTGCATGCCATTAGCATGTAGGTGTGTCAATCCCCAATGACTTGCGCCTGGCGCCCTGCCAGGCAGCAGCCGTCAGGGATCGACGCCCCCTGCAGCCCGATCGCAGGCATGAAGTAAATCCCCCCCCGACTGGCCCGATCGCAAGCATAACAGTAGTAACCCCCCCGACTGGCCCGATCGCGGGCAGAACAGTAATAACCCCCGACTGGCCCAATCGCAGGCAAAACAGTAGTAACCCCCGACTGGCCCGATCTCGGGCAGAACAGTAATAACCCCGACTGGCCTGATCGCGGGCAAAACAGAACTGAACCCCACCCCACTACCCGATCATGGGCAGAACAGAGTTCAACCCCATCAAACAAAATCCCTGGCGGTCCAGTGGACGCGAAATTCGCGAGCAGTAGTGGCATCCTCCCCCAAAGAGCAAAATCCTGGTGATCTAGTGGCCCCCACCCCACCCACCCACAGAGCCCCACCACCCGCCCCATCAGCCGGCGGGGGCAGCACCCCACCCGCCTGCCGCCCCACTGCCCACCGACTGACTGCTCGTAGGGCTGCACACCCACTGGTTCAGATCAAGAGCCAATGGGCGTGCAGCCCATACTGTACAAGGCAGTCCAGATACGTGAATGAAGTCATTGATGTTTTGCGTGCGATCGGGCCAGTGGAAGGGGGGTTCATTGCTTTTATGCCTGTGATCCGGCTGCAGGGGGAGCACAGGGAACAAGTGGAGGGCCACCCACAGGTGGCAGCTGCTGTGTTGCACCCTGCAATGCGGCAGCTCACCTGTGGGTGGCCCTCAACTTACTCCTTTTTTTTGGCTCAAAGTTGTGCAGGCGCAGGTTGGGGGTTGCGCTTGCACAACTCTGCACAGCCTGGCTGAATATCGAGCTGTGCAGTTTATGCATGGTTCCTCCCCCTCTGGTTGAGCATGCCTTCATTACCATTGTGCTGTTGCTCAGCATGACTTGGGGGGTGCAACTGCCTCCTGCTGAATATCGCAGAATGGCGCAATTTCGGACTTGCGCAGGTGCAACCCTATTGCGCATGGTGCAACCCTTTTGAATATCCAGCCCCAAGTAGTTTATTCAAGTGGTACCTTGCCACAAATGAACCCCAGGACACTCAATCGTTGTCACAGGGCACCAGATATTTTAAACTTATAGCGCGACATGCGATAATAAATGTCTCCAGCTTGAGAGATCAAAGAGAAATGCTTAATGTGCAAAGATGGGGGTTCTAAGAAATACAGGGGATAGCAAAGGAGTAAGAATGTTAGGCAGGCCACCTTGACATGAAAAAGAAAGTAAAGAAGAGAAAAAGGAAGATGACAGAAAAGAGTGAGAGAAAATGGCGTGTGGGGGGTACACATCTTTATTTGTACTTTTTGGGGGACCCTTTTACATAACAGGGAACACCCTGTTGCATTTCTGTTCAAAGACCATAATCTCATACTGAGGCCGGGTAAGGGTTGAGCACATTACATAGCTCTCCCACACCTGGGCACCTCAAAATGTATCTCCCAGAAGCCTCATCAGTTCATGTCTTCCCTGCTGTACAGAATCCAATGGGATTTCAATAACAATGTCACATGCAACAAAGAGGCCACAGAATTTAAACATAAACAGTTTGTCCACTGAAGAAAGGTTTTCAGGTGGATTGAAGGCCTTGCAAGTAACATGTGAGGAGGAGGAGGAGGAGGAGAATGATGGGTATTTAAAAACATACACACTACAATATGCCACCTCTTAACTGCTAGGCTTGTGACTCAGTCCACTGGTATTGGTTGGGACACAGTTTGTAGGCCTCTGGCAGTGGGTACTGAGTTGTTGGTGTTAGTGTGGGTCTAGCTATATACTGCAGCTACATAGTCTATGATGGTAGAAAAGGGGCTATCGGCCCATCCTGTCTGCCACCCTCCCTAACTACTTTGCACTGCCCCCAGTGACCATCCCTGGGGTGATAGGCTGATCAGACCTTACTATCCATCCCCTTTTGTCGGACTAAAAAGGGCATGGGCTCCTTCCATCATGCTGCCCCCCACCTATGGAACTTACTACCTCAGGATCTAAGGGATGTCTCCACTCATGTGACTTTTAAGAGCAAACTCAGGACTTTCCTCACTACTATGGACAAATGTGTTTGCTTTGACCCTACCTGATCCACTGCATTTGTTCTGTTTCCTCATTGCTAGCACTTTTGCCTGTCCAAATGGTGTTCTATACTGTGCCTTGTAATTAATGTTTTATATTATGCCTTGTTATTAATGTTGCCTTAACCTGTTTGTTTATAAGCCTAATGTTAGCTGTTGACAATTGTAAGTCGCTATTCTACTCCATGACATTCTTATCTTCACTTCACAGCCTCTCCTCACTTAACCCCACTGCTGCTCTCTTCCCCCCCTTCTTCTGTTATATCCTCTTCCCCCCTTTTGCCACTCCCCACCAAACTCACCTTTACCTGTTCCTACCTCATCCATGCCCCTCTTTAGTCCCCACCCTCCTGGCTGTGCTTAGTCACCTCTCTCCACCTACTACCGCCTACTCCCACCGTCTACCGACCCCCCCTTCCCTGCCCTGCCGTCTCTCGGTTCCACTGGCTCGGCTTGACTTTGACACTTTTGCCGCTATTGCCGTAACTCCTCTGCCTCTATCCCCCTCTCACCGGCATCCTCACTCTCGCCCTGCCGTCTATCGGTTCCACCAGCCCGGCTGTACTTTCCTACCTCCTACCGCTGTTGCCGTCTACTGCCGCTCCCCCCTACCACCCTCTCTTCGCCTGCCGTCTTTCGGCTCCATAGGCCCGGCCGCAGGTTGGTACCTCACCCTGCTGTTGCCGTATCTGACGGCACCTCCTTTCCACTTAATCTCTCCCTCCCATCTTTTTGCCAGTTTTCCCTTCCTTGTGTCTTTTCTACTGATGCCTATCCTCTCTTATTTTCTGCCTTCTACTATTCACATTTTTGAGTATGTTCCATGATCAAGTGCTAAAGTATATTTTTGTTTACTAATGTATGTTACATTGCCATATGTACTTCTCTCTGCATTTATTGTACTCGTTGTCTTAATAATCTGGCTGTACTCTTTGTTGTGTTGTAATTGTACCTCCCGGGTCGTGCCTGAAAACAGTCACTTGCTGGCTAGTGCACTTACCCGGTTAACAAAAACTAAATAAATAAAAATAAACCCCCCTTTATTTCTACCACCCCTTTCCAAACTAATCTCATATGCCTGTCCCATCCCTGCTTGAAGCTGTTCACTAATATGGCCAGTATCACTACCTCTGGCAGCTTGTTACACATGTCCACCACTCCTTCTGTAAAAAAGTGCTTATGGACATCTTTTGAATCTCCACTCTGTGAGTTTAAGTGAGTTCCCCCTTGTTTCTGTAACTGAGCTCAAGGTGAAAAGTACCTAGACATCCACCCTGTTTATCCCATACATAGAAACATAGAATTTGATGGCAGATAAGGACCGCTTGGCCCACCCAGTCTGCCCACTTCCCTGCCTACTGGATAGGCTGCAGATCCTAGTTAACTAGCAGCCTACTTCTTCCTACCCCCACCCCCTAGAATTGCCTTATGACTGTTCCATGCATGCTTGAATTCCGCCACTGTTTTTGACTCCACGACTTCCTCCGGAAGGCCATTCCATGCATCCACAACCCTCTCTGTGAAAAAATATTTCCTTAAATTACCTCTGAGCTGCCCCCCCATTATCTTCAAATTGTGCCCCCTTGTTCTTGCACACCTCTTTACAGATAGATACTTATATGTTTTGATCACGTCTCCCCTTTCCCTTCTTTTGTTGAGGGTATATGGTACATGTTCATATCCTGCACCCTCTCCTTATATGTTTTATCCCCCTTAACACCAACAGACTCGAGGTCCCCACCCCCCATACAGTCAGACACATATCCCTCTTCCTGGGGTACAAAGCAGTTTGCCATTTGTTTTATTTAATATTTGTTTTATTTAATACATTTTATTGAGTTTTGCATAAAGCAATACACAAGACTGAACTACAATAAAAACAGTATCAGACATTACATACATGACAGTACAACGTCCCCACAACTGACACCCCCCCCCAAGACAATCAACAATCTATTATGGGAGTGCACTACCATGAAATGCACGACACACATAGCAGCTGAACGATGATGTCCATATTAACTCTATAAGTAGTTCAGATAACCCCCGCCCCCCAAAAAAACACAAACACACTCTCCATATCTCCTACTGCAACAAAATACTCTATGGTAGAAAGACAGATATAATTCACGTGATAAGTAATATGGCATGAAGGGTTTCCCACTTCTTGTGGTATGTCTGATATCTATTATGCAGAGTTGCAATGAATTTCTCTGCATTAACTGTAAAAAGAATCTTATGCCATTTGGTTCTTGTAGGGATGACCTCATCCATTCAGTGTCTTAAAGAGCTAGTGGAGCCAAAAATAGCAGAGAGGAAAATGTTACAAATTTGAAGTAAGTAAAGCAAGCAAGTAAAAGTTTACTTGATAGAGCGCCCTGTCCCGGAGGCTCTGAGCGCTGTACCAGTGGGAAGTAACACAACAATAAATAAACATAAAACAATAATAGGTTAAAACAGTTAAAATCCAATTTAAAATAAAATATTTACATAAAATATTGCAGCAGGTTACTAACTCAACTCCAAAAATCTGAAAATGCCCTCCTAAAAAGATGCACCTTAAGGCCCTGCTTAAAAGCCTCCCTCCAAGATCTTGGCAGCGAGTTCCACTATACCAGGCCTGCTACCTGAAACAAGCGGTCACCAGAGGACTTAAGGCAAGCCCTGGGATCCGGGAGAGGAGCAAAGCAAGCGCACAGGACAGGCAAGAGTATGGAGGTTATTCAGGTAGCCAGGGCCTGATCCATGTAGGGCCTTGTAGGTGAGCAAGCCCACCTTGAAGGTGTCTCTCCACCTAACCAGCAGCCAGTGTATTCTGCGCAGAAATGGGGTAAGATGACAGGACCTCGGAAGGAGAGTCAGTAACCTGGTTGCCACATTCTGCACCGGCTGCAGTCACCAAAGAACCCCTCCAGTGACCCCGAGGTACACAGCATTGCAGTAATCGAGCAGGGATGTCACAAATGCATGTACCACTGAGGGCAGGTCATCGAGTGGAATCAAGGCTTTGATCCCGGTAACACTCCTCAAGTGGCAAAAAACACTCCTGATGACACATGACACCTGGGCCTCAAGTGTCAATCTGTCAGGATGATGCCCAGATTTTTCACCTTAGCAGACACCGCCAAGGGAGTGGGACCAAGAAATAATCCTGTACCCATCCCAGCAGCATCCACTCCTGCCGACGACCATGCTCAATCACTAGTACCTCCATCATGTCCAGACTGAGTCTCAAACAGCTTGAGGACATCCACTTTTGGATCTTGGACAGATATTTGTTTAGCACTTCCACAGCACCATCTGTCCCAGGTGCAAATGACATGTACAGGGTGTTATCTGCACAGTAGTGAAAACCCAAGCTGTACCATCTAATGATCTCACCCAGGGGAAGCATATACACTGCAAACAATGCAGGCAACAGGATCGAGCCCTGGGAGAACTCCACAAGGCAGGGCTTTGGGCAGGAGGAGAAATTCCCCATCACTACCTTCTGCATCCTGCCCATAAGAAAGGACTCAAACCAGTTGATGATGGTATCTGTGATTTCACAGAGCTCCCTTAGGTGATCCAGCAACACTACATGGTCCACAGTGTCAAATGCTGAGAAGAGATCAAGGAGAACGAGAACTGACTGCTCCCCTCTATTCCTCACCCTGAGGAGATCATTTTGCACTTTAACACCATTTCAGTGCTATGTCTTGACCTAAACCCTGACTGGAATGGCTCATAGATGTCATGGGCTACGAGGTGTGCCTCAAGCTACAGCACCACCACTTTCTCAATAATCATACCCAGAAATGAGAGGCTAGAGACAGGTATATAATTCGCCAAGATGTCAGGGTCAAAAGATGATTTCTTTAGGAGGGATCTCACCAGCGCCACTTTGAGGGCACCAGGTCAGAGACGATCAGGGCAAACTCCTTGCACCGAGTCCCTGAAGATGCTTTTTTCGGCTGCAGACAGACAGGATGGAGAAGCCTGTTCACAGTTCGACAAAGCAGAGCTTGTCTGTTTCTCCCTGCAGCAATCTCCCTGGAAAGGAACTGTACCTTATTATGGTTGATTGCCCTTTGATATTCTTTGTGGTGAAATCTCAAAGCCAGTTTGTCCCCCTCAGACTGAGTCCTCCTCCAACAATGCTGCAGCCTCTGACCCATGGTCTTCGTCTCCTTGAGAGCACCATCAAACACAAACCTAATAAGGCTGTGTTCTGCATTCTCATTCTCTCTCCATCTTCCAGATGCTCCTGCCCACCTGTTGCCTGTTTGTGCACCAGTCCATCTCCCCACAGATGAACCAAACCCTGATGGTGATTTATCTCCCCACAGTTGAACCAAACCAAGATGGTGACACCCTGAGGGTAATTCCCCCCCCCCCCCACAGCCGAACCAGGTTGCCGAGCCCCAGATCAGACCAGGAGTCATAGATGTTTGTCACCAGGAGGGTGGGGGAGGGATCAGCTGAGCATATCTGCTTAGTGGGTGGGGCAGGCCAGTCATCACTGGGCAACCTTGGCAGAATGTCTTTCTCCTTGAATCCCACCCTCTGCCCTGACACTAACACATCTGTCTGCTTACCATAAATAAGTCATGTGGGGGAGGGTGAAATGTTGCATGGTCACCTAGCACATCAAGGTCATTGCTCTATTCACAGGAAGTACTGCAACAATGGGAAGACAGACCACCAGTCCAGAGCCTCTGTCTCTACAGCACATCTAAGGCTTCAATGGTCCAGCAATGAAAGACATTTATCACTTGGGGAAAGTGACAATCATTGTGAGCCTGCAGGAGAATGCTTTTGTCTGTAAACGGACACTATGCATGATTCTCAGGATTATCTCAAGCTCACAGTTTATGCCAATAAATGTCCATTATAACACATAAGTTCCATTTGTTTACCCATTTCATTTTTATGTTTGCTTACATGCATGTGCAAGAAACATAGTGCCACCATACAAATTTTTGTAGGTGTGCCACTCAGCTTCCAATGCCCTGCTCCTTCTTGCAGGTACTGCTTCACCATACCAATAAATGTCTGAGTTGTCTATGACAGCAATTCAGTTGCAATGGTGTACAGTTGAAAGCAAAAGACCGCTACAATCAGCGGTGGTAATGTGTAGGCAATTTGCATACTGCCATCGGCAGGCAAGCAAATTGCCTACACTCAGCACTGCATCTGAACACAGCTGTCATAGACAGCTCCCTTGTTTTCTAGTTCCCCCCTTCCCAAACACCCAAGTAGCATGCTGGGAGCCCACCCCAGCGTGCTCATGCCCCACACCATATGGCCGACAGGGTGCCCAATCCCCATCGGCTCCGCTGCCCCCCAAACAGACTTCCAGGTGCCACACTGGGAGCCCACCCCAGTGTGGCAAAAGTCCATATGGCGATGGGGGTGCCCAATCCCTCATCGGCTCCACTGTACCCACCCAAAGAAAACAGACTTCCAGTTGCCACGCTGGAAGCCCACCTAAGCGTGGCAAACGTCTGTATGGCTGATGTGGTGCCCAATCCTCCATCGGCTCCACTGACTCCCTCCAAAAAACTTCCAGCTGCTACGCTGGGAGCCCACCCCAGCATGGCAAAAGTCCTGTGTCGTCTTCTAAAAAGAACCCACGCTCACCCTCTGTGCACCCACCTCTCCACACCCCCTCGACCCAATACTTACTCTGGAGCCCAGGGCGACAGTCTTCAGTGGACCGGGAACACGTCTGCACTCTTCAAATCCAACTGCGAACTGAAGCAATGCCAGTAAGCTGTATAATGGCATAAATGGGTTTTTTTCAACTTTAGTGCATATCTCAGCCATTTCTGGGAATTTTTTCCCAAATTTTCAACATGGGGTTCTTGGGGCCCCACCTCATGAACTCAGTCACTGTCATTTTGTTATTCAGTCCCGAAGGGTGATTTCGCGGTCACTGCGAAGAACCACCTTTCAGGACCAAGTAATGAAATTACAGTGTCACAGTTCATGAGGTAGGCCCCCAAAAACCCTATGTTGAAAATTTGGTGAAAAAATTCCCAAAAATGACTGTTTTATGAGCATGCATTGCACAGTTCCTACGTACGCTCGTAACTTTGAGAATTTTTAATATTTTCACTATAAATTTTCAACAATGCCATTTTACCACACCTCCTTATGAAAAGTTCAGCTGTCATTTTTCATATATATCACACAATATGTGTTTTCGCACATGTAGCGCACATTGGCGCGGTCGGTGTGCGAAATCAATGCTCAGGACACATTAGGAAAATCATAGTGACACTGTTAATGAGCAGAGATGTTAAAATGGCTATACTGAAAATTTGGTGACAAAAGTCCATAAAATGACTCAGTTACGAGCGTGCATTGTGCAATTTCCACGTACCCTCATAAGTTCACGAATTTGTAATATTTGCAGTCCAGATTTTCAACATTGACATTTTTCCACACCTCCTTTTGAACAGTACAGCTGTCATTTTTCACACCCTGGCCAGAATGTGTTTTTGCACTTCTGGCGTAGACTAGCGGTCACTGTGGGACACAATAACACATTATTTGATATAGCCCTACCATTGCGATTACACTCTGGCTTAACAATTTCATATTTGGTATAGTATTATCTACTGTTTTAATTTTCATGTTCATCTTTCTAGTCTAAATATGTTTGATTTATCCTGTAAAGCATTTTGTAATACTTTGTTTGAAAGACGCTATATCAAATAATGTGTTATTGTGTTGCAGTTATCATCCCACGGGTCATTGTTTTTGAACACCTTGGAATACAGAAGGTGATGAAGGAGATACGGAGAGCTGGAGAAGACACTGATGAAGAAACATAGCTAAAATGAGACTTCAAGAGACCCTGATGTCTTGGGGAGGAAACATTAAAGAAATATTATATTTAGACACATAGCTATTTACATTTCATATACTTTCTCTATTTAGCTTCTGTCTAACTATGCCCATTAACATGAAAATGGGATCTCTTCTCTACCCCCTTATACTTCATCTGCTCTGACTGCTTATCTATATCTGACATCACCGTCCTATACTTGTTACATCCTATTCATTTCCCCAGCAATAGATTGTGAGATCAGGTGTAGGCAGGTAGCAAGAAAACATGAAGTCCAGTGAACAGTGATCCTGTTTTAGTATTACAGTTCCTAGTAAAAAAAGAAAAATCGTCAGCTAAATATTAAAGCTGTGCAAACCTCAAAAATGTTCAACCATGGGAACTTAACATGTTGAATCATGGCAGCAACAAAAGAACAGGAGAACCTATAAACTGGCTAACCCAATAAAAAGGACACCAATTTACAGTCAGTTCAAGTCTAGATTTAGTAGTTGCCGTATTGGTCCTTGCAAGAATAGATCCAGAAGCAAATGATTTGATACCTTTTAATGGACCAACATAGATGTAACAACAAGAACAAAGTGCTCTAGCTTTCGAACCAACCAGTCCTTCTTCAGAAGCTCATGGCAGTTGTTTAGAAAATACAATACTTATAACAGCTAGATAATGCAGAGAAAAACAGAAAAAAATCCCCATTGGTTTAAAATACTCATTTAAAAAAGACCAGAAGATGATGTCAGAGAAGTTTAACAGTACAATACTGCCCTCAGTCCGAATGAACCTTGGGTTCAGATGTGCTTGGTGCAACACACATGCAAAGAATCCTACTGCACATAAATTTAATTGACATAAGATAACACTGCTGAAGCAAATAACTCCCAAATCAAGCCATGAGTGTCACAGTCAGTATAAGGATGTGATTACTGAAAAGCAACCCCACCCAACTTAAGACAAACTAAGATAGTTATAGGGCTCATGAAATTACAATGTATGCATTAAAGACAAGAATTACCAGTAAAGTTGTCTAAAAACATCAGTGCACACTGTGTGATGTGTAAAACATAGCTGGACATGCCACCCAGCTGTATTCTCAAGCTAAATAAAAGGCCCAAGAAATTACAAAAACCTCAGGACTATATAAATGATAATTTAAATATAAATTGATAATATTAGTGTTAAAAACTCTAGTCGAGGAACCTCAAGGAATTCAGACCATGCAGCCTGATATGTACTGATGTCAATATATACTGAGAATGTAGCAACTTCATGTACCACAAGTGTCAAGGAATCTGAAAAAGAGATAAAAATGTAATTTATCTCCTCCTGTTCATACAAACAATACAACCTAACCCACCCCACATCACAATAATGTGGGTGGGGGAGATACATAGCTTAAACGAGATGTTGTCTCTCTCTCTCTCTCTCTCTCTCTCTCTCCCCCCTCCTTTTTCTCTCTCTCTCTCTCTCTCACACACACACACACACACACACACACACTCAATCTCTCTCCTAGTGAACCTATATAAACTTCAGTCACTGTAATAGTTCCCCAAAGGAATACAACTTGTCATGAAATCCTGAGTAAATTACTACAATATTAGCCTAATGTAAAAAGATATGTGCAGGACCCCCAAGCAAATGAGATCACACATCCCAATATGTACAGAGTTACAAAAATTATATATAACAGTATAAGATAACACTCCTGTATGTACACTAGCAGGCTGGGTAATCTGAATATGGTGCAATGGAATCAATCCTCCCCCCCCCACGAAATAAAACTCTCTTGCAGAATGGCTAATATTGCGGATAACAGTAAGTGCAACTGACCCTGCTCCCATACAAAACACCCCACAGTTTTGCAGTATATGATACTTTGTCACGGGTTCTGCCCCCCCCCCCCCATCTCTGTCATACTAATATACTCTCTATGTAACGGAAGGGATAAAAGCAGCTAAACAAAAGAGTAAACAGGGAGGAGAGGAGAGGAGAGGAGGCACTGTGGATCATCTTAGAGACTGGACATGGCACCATAATCCGCACAGGGGTTGTATACAGACCCCCATGTCAAGGGGAGGGAATGGACAAGGATATGATAGAAGGCATTCTTAGGATGGCAGAGAAAGGGGAGATACTGTTGATGGGAGACCTGAATATGCCAGATGTTAACTGGAGCACATTTGCTGCAGTCACATCCAAGAGCAGGGCCATCCTCAATGCCCTACAGGTGGCACGTCTCAGACAGCTAGTTCTGGAACCCACTCGTGAGGGAATAATCTTAGACCTCGTACTCTCAAATGGGAACAGTGAGATGATCTTTGATCTGGAAGTGGGTAGCCATCTGGGAACAAGTGACCACCAAACAGTGTGGTTCATGATAAACTCAGCTACAGAGTCAAGCCACACAAAAGTGAGGGTACTGGACTTCAGGAGGGCTGACTTTGGCAAGATGGGAGAGTGCCTTAGAAAAGCACTGGCAAATAGGTTAGAAGGAAGGGTGGAGCAACAATGGGGAAACATCAAAACTGCCATCACTGAGGCAACAAGCTTTTGTGTGAAGCAAATAAACAAATCAAAATGAAAGGAAAAAGCCACTATGGTTCTCAAAAGAGGTGGCGGGGAAAGTCAGGGAGAAAAAGATAGCATTCAGGAAGTATAAGGAAACACAGAAGGAGCAGGACAGAGATGTACCAGTTAAGGCAGAAGGAAGCAGGAAGGGAAGTCAGAATAGCAAAGGCCCAAACTGAGGAAAAGATAGCCAACTCAGTTAAGAAGGGGGCTAAAACCTTTTATAGGTACATCAGGGAGCATAGAAAGACAAAGGGAGGGACAGTGAGGCTGAACAGAATGGACAGTGGGTGGGCAGAGAGGCACAGTGAAAAAGCAGGGATACTGAATGACTATTTCTGCTCAGTATTCACAAAAGAGGTTGAGGGGGAGGTGCCTAATCCAATTAACAGAAGCACTCTGGATAGGGGGTTCAATCCCAGTCCTTTCACAGAAGAAAGGGATCTGAAAGAACTACTAAAACTGAAGGTGGACAAAGCAATGGGGCCTGAAGGAATTCACCACAGAATTCTAAAAGAATTAAGGGGAGAACTAATGAAACCACTGACTACCCTTTTTAACAAATCATGGGAGGATAGTGCAGTACCTGAGGACTGAAGGAAGGTGGATGTGATTCCCCTTCACAAAAGTGGGAGCAGGAAAGAAGTAACAAACTACAGACCTGTTAGTTTGACCTCAGTGGTAGGGAAAGGGATGGAATCACTTCTGAAGGAAAGAAGTGTTGAGTACCTAGAGGCCAGTGGGGTACAGGACCCAAGGCAGCATGGGTTCACAGCGGGAAGGTCATGTCAGACGAATCTAATTGATTTCTTTGACTGGGTGACAAAAGTAGTAGACCAGGGAGGGGCTGTGGATATGGCCTACCTAGACTTTAGCAAGACATTTGACACAGTCCCACACAAAAGATTAATAGTCAAATTAACCAGCCTGGGAGTGGGTCCCAGGGTGGTAGTCTGGGTAAAATATTGGCTGGACAACAGGACACAGAAGGTAACTGTAAATGGATTCCACTCTGAAGAAAGAGGGGTAACTAGTGGGGTAACGCAGGGTTCAGTACTGGGTCCAGTCCTTTTTAGTGTCTTTATAAGTGACATTGCAGAGGAACTGGAAGGAAAAGTATGCCTCTTTGCAGATAACACAAAGATCTGCAACAGGGTTGATACACAAGTAGGTGTGGAAAGGATGAGAAGGGACTTGGCAAGGTTGGAGGAATGGTCAGAAGTATGGCAGTTTGGATTCAATGCAAAGGTCAAAATAATGCACCTGGGAAACAAAACCCAGGGCAAGATTACACAAGGGGGGGGGGAGAAACAACAACAAAAATGGAAAGGGACCTGGGGATAATCATATCAGATGACCTTAAGGTTAGCAAGCAATGTGAGAAGGCAGTAGAGAGGGCTGGGGGGATACTGGGATGCATAGGGAGGGACATCACCAGCAGAAAACAGGAAGTTGTTATCCCTCTGTACAGACAGTTGGTGAGACCCCATCTGGAGTACTGCGTCCAGTTCTGGAGACCCTATCTCCACAAGGACATAGACAGGATAGAGGCAGTCCAGAGGAGGGCAACTAAAATGGTGCAGGGTCTGCAAGAGAAGCCATATGAGGGGAAACTAAAGGAGCTTAATATGTATACCCTTGAGGAAAGGAGGGAGAGGGGAGACATGTTAGAAACTTTTAAGTACCTCAGTGGAATCAACAAAGTCCAAGAGGGTAGCATCTTTCAGAAAAAGAGATGTGCAACAACAAGGGGACACAATTTGAAGACGGGGGGCGGTTCAGGGGCAATATGAGGAAGTATTTTTTCACAGAGAGGGTGGTGGCGCATGGAACAGCCTTCCTGAGGAGGCTGTGGGGTCTAAAACTGTGGGAGAATTCAAGAATGCATGGGACAGACATAAGGCAATTTTTGTGGAGGGTAGGAAGAAATAGGCTGTTGGTTAACTGGGATCTGCAGCTTATCCTGTAGGTAGGGAAATGGGCACACTAGGTGGGCCAAGTGGTCCTTATCTGCCGTCAAACTCTATGTTTCTATGTTTCACCATTTAAAAAGACAAGAAATGATAATGCTGCAGCATGTGAAGCCAGTTTGATCCTCTATGTGGATGATGCTGTTCTTTTCACCAATCATCACAGCCCTACCCAACTATCTTCCGACCTACAATCCAGCTTTAATGCAGATGAAAGATGGTTCAATCAACACAAACTGTTGATGAACTACGAAAAGAGAAAGACCATGCTGTTTGCCAACACCCACAGCAAACACAAAATGGCTGACCTACACATCCCAAACAACCAACACCTCCAACTTGGTCAAGTCCAAGAGTTTAAATACCTTGGTATTACTCTGGACAGCCCACTCTCCTACACTACCCATGTGAAGGCAATCTCTGGAGCGATTAACTCCAGAATAGGCACCTTCTATCGCCATCGAAATTGTCTTACACAAATCTGGACTGCCTTGTACGGTATGGGCTGCACGCCCATTGGCTCTTGCTCTGAACCAATGGGCGTGCAGCCCTACCGAGCAGTCAATCAGCGGGCGGCAGGCAGGTGGGGTGCTGCCACCTGCACTAGCTGACGGGGAGGCGGGTGGTGGGGCTCCGTGGGTGGGTGGGGTGTGGGCCACTAGATCACCAGGGAAATTGGACTTGGGGGTTGACCTTATGCCCTTGATCAGGCTTCGCGGTCCACTGGACTACCTGGGATATTGGACTTAGGGGTTGACCTTATGCCCTTGATCGGGCTTCACAGTCAACTGGACCACCAGGGATGTTGGACTTGGGGGGTTGATCTTATGCCTGATCAGGCCAGTCGGGAGTCACTACTGTTATGCCCATGATCGGGGCTAGTGGGGGGTTCAGTACTGTTATGCCCGTGATCGGGCCAGTCGGGGGTTCAGTACTGTTATGCCTGGCCAGGCCAGTCGAGGGTTTCATTACTGTTATGCCTGCGATCGGGCCAGTGGGGGTGAGATCTGCCTGTGATTAGGCTGCAGGGGGGGCACAGGGAACAAGTGGAGGGACACCCACAGGTGGCAGCTGCTGTGTTGTGCCCCGCAATGCGACAGCTCACCTGTGGGTAGCCCTCGACTTACTCCTTTTTTTTTTGGCTCAAAGTTGTGCAGGCGCAGGTAGGGGGTTGCACCTGCACAACTCTGCACAGCCGGGCTGAATACTGGGCTGTGCAGTTTATGCATGGTTCCTCCCCTTCCGGTTGAGCATGCCTTCTTTAGCATTGCGCTGTTGCTCAGTATGACGTGGGGGGCGCAACTGCCTCCTGCTGAATATCGCAGAATGGCGCAATTTCGGACTTGCACAGGTGCAACCCTATTGCGCATGGCGCAACCCTTTTGACTATCCAGCCCCTGGTATAAAATATTAAAAAACAACAAAGTTATGAGACTACGTTGAATTTTGTGAATGTAGGCTTGTAACTTTGGTAATTTTCAATATTTTCACCCAAAATTCACAACATAGCCATATCTTTACAGCACCTCATGAATGTGGCAGCTGTCATTTTTCAAATCCTGGCCAAAATGTTTTTTTACATCGTGAAAGGTGATTTTGCAGTCCCTGCATGAAATCATCTTTCGTACAGGAGTTGAACATTTTCTCTACCCTTGTTCATAAGGCAGGGTCCTAGGAAGGCTATATTATAAATTTGCTGTAAAAATATTTAAAAAAAACAAAGTTATGCAGCTATATTGAATTTTGCACATGCAGGCTCATAAGTTTGGTAATATTTCATATTTTTACCCCAAATTTTCAACATAGGCATTTCTTTACAGCACCTCATAAATGTGACAGCTGTAATTTTTCAATTCTTGCCCAAAATGTGTTTTTGTACCCCAAAAGGTGATTTTGCAGTCCCTGCATGAAATCACCTTTAGGCCAGGATTTGAAATTTTTTTTTGCCCTTCTTAATGTGACATAGTCATAACAAGGCTATGTTGAAAATTTGGTGTAAAAATATAAAAAAAAAAAAAAAAACTTATGAGCCTACATTATATTTTGCGAACACGGGCTCATACCTTTGCTAATTTTCAATATTTTTACCCCACAAACAGGCATGGGATAGGCATAAGGGAGCAATGCAGATGAGTATGAATAGATAGGCCATTGACAGAGTAAAGACCTATGGCACATTCATAAGGTAGAAAAAATGGGCAGACTGGATGAGCCTTGCGGTCCTTATCTGCCATCAATTTCTATGTTTCTGTGTTTCTACATTCCTCAGCTGGAGCCCTATCAGTTCTGGCCAGAGTGTGTTTACATATGGATAACCATGGTTTTACCCTAAGTTACAACAGCCTGGTTGATATTTTGCATTATAACAGGGCGGTTGTAATCAGTGGCTGTCAATTGAATTCATGCTACAGTCAGCGTGAGCTAACCAAACTGTTCACAATACCACCAGCTCAGTCAACCCAATGTTGCAAACAATGATGACCAGTAATTGAATAAAATAAAGCATGGGTGGGTGGGTGTAAAATTAGAATTTCACACACACCCTCAGTGTGGGATGTTTTTATAAACCCCTTGAGCTTTGCTCTCAGGGTTTATACAGCATCCCACATCAAGGGTGTGTGTGTAAAATTCTGGTTACACTCACCCACCCATGTAAAATTCTATATATCACCCAGAGACAGAGTTGGGTTGTTCTGCAGTTAAAACTAATATATTCAAAGTATCCCCACCTTTCCTTGACCATGGGCCAGGGCCTAAATGTGCAGCTATTGTGTGTGTCAATTGCAAGAACTTAAAAATGGAGGCGCTAGGTATGTGTTATCATTCTTTTAGGGTTGGGAACATAATAAATCTGTCTTCTATCAGAAGGGACTCCAGGGTCGCTTGCAGAAAACAGACAGATTTTAGAGCTCCTGGATTTTATAATTATAATTGCTTAATTTCATAACTTTTCCCAAGGGGATTTACTCTCTACGCATCTTGAGTGATCCCAGAAGTGGTCCACAATTGGAATATGGGCAAATCTAAGGGAAATAATGCCTCTGCAAATGACTTTTTGCTCTGAAAAAAATGCAGCCCAACGTGGTGAGAGGCCTACTGGAACCATTGAGACTGCGCTTCAAGGTGCCGCCTCTCAGGAGGGAGCCTTGTAAATGACTATCCAGCTCACTCTCAGTCAGCTGGTTAAATCGGTGCAAGACATCGATAAAAAACTAGCTGTGCTTATACCTAGGGTCTCGGCCCTGGAATCCAGGATGCATGCCTGTGAAGGGACAGTGCAGCGGAATGAAGGTGTAGTACTGAGGGCCTGCGATACATCTACCCAGCTCCTGAAAGAAACTGGCCTACTACGTCGGCAAATGGAGCTCTTCAAAAATCAGGCCAGGGAGAAGAATTTGCGTCTGTTGGGGCTACCCAAGAAAGCTGAGGGGGAGGGCTGCTTGGAGTTTATTAAAACTTTAATGCCAGAGATTTTGGGACTTGATGATGAAGACCTTCCCCCAACAGCGATCGAGAGGGCGTACTGTAACAACCCCAGAAGGCCATCTTCGGACACCTCATCCCCAAGAACTGTAATGGTGGTATGCTGAGGTATGGGAGATTGAGATAGGGCTTTGCAGATCATCCAGAGAAAGAGAGCACTCAGATATGGCCAGGCTAAGATTAGCCTTTACCCCGATCTTGCGTACAGTACCAGGCACAAACGAAGGCATTCATGGTGTTTGGGGTAAGCTGCGGCTTCTGAAGGTGGAGCGTCAGTTGCTATATCCAGCGCGACTGCGGCTGTCATGCAAGGGACAACCTTACTCCTTCAATGATCCTGAGGATGTAGGAAACATATTGCATCTAATGGAAATGAACCTGGAGGAACCAGCTGAAGATGTGGACCCCTCATCAGAGGAGGACTGAAGGTTTTCTCTTAAACTTTGTATAAAGTGGGCTCAGTGATAGTAGTGGGCCTGAGGCCTCATGGGGACTATATGGACAGTACTCTCACCGGACTGATTCTGTGAACTTTATTCTGTCCTGGGGACAAATGCTTGAAATGATGGCATATTTTCTTTTTGTTGGAACAAATTAAACTAGATATTTTGGGACTAATAACTCACTTTGGGGCTCTTACCTAATGTGTTTTGTACAGCCACATGGGGGCTTCTTTATTTGGGACCTGTTATTGGGAACAATGTTGATGCCTGTGTTATGTATTATTAGAGGAAGGATCTGGATAGCAAATGGGGCTTGTGTATAATGGATCTCTAGTTATGTTTTGGGATATATTATGAGCACCGTTGGATCCTTCTTAGGGTCTGACAGGATAGTGCTCCGTTAAGCTTTCCTATTAGGTTGTATGCTGGTGGATCTGTATTATGTATAACTGATTTCGAGATATCCCCCCTTGATGTAACAAATAAGAAGGGGTAAACTGTTCTGCCTATGTAACATCTATAACTGACGCTGTGTATTATAGATGTTACTCCTTCACCATGTGTATTGTGATGTAAGTTACTTGACTTGCAAAAATCAATAAATATATAATACAAAAAAAGAAGGGACTCCACAGAAGAGGGCTGAATTTGGGGCCAAAATGAAGAGTGATGGGGCATTGATTAATCCAGAAATTGGGGTTCCCAAATATTGGTTGAGTAGTTTATATGTTAAGTGTAACCCCAATATGAGGTAATCTGTGCATGGGTTTTAAGGAGCCAAAAAATGTGGGTCCATTTCTTTCTTTTAAATGCTGAGTATATAAGTGACTCTTGACAAAGCACCAAGTGTGGTGTGAGATATTGGGGTGTTGTGTATAGGGTGATCAGCTGTACTCGCTGTTATCTGCACTATCAGCCACTGTGCAATAAAGTGTTTTGCATGGACAGATTGTAAATTGCCTTATGTTTGAACAGTGAGCACCATTTACTCTGAGCAACCCTGTTTGTCCTTTCTGTGAATTTTGAATCATACAAAGCCTTCCATAGTTCATATACTATAGAACAGATCTGCAGTTCACATGGTCAGACTGCAAGACTATCAAAATAATTAAATACCCTCCCAGTCCTCCCCAGGTGGCCAAGGCTAGTCCCGAAGCACCCTCTTTAGAAAAAAATACTGTGCCAGTAGCTGACACCATCTTTTAAACCAGTCCCACAGCCAATTTTCCCAAGCCACCAAAAATATGAATATTAAATAGCCCCTCCCCCACATATACTCCTGATCCACATTTTGGAGCTGGGGAACAACTGTATTCACAAACCAGACAAATTCAGTCACACCCCCATACACCAATTGTCAGAAAAACAATTTTCCAGTTCCAGGCAAAATGCTAACAGTTTCACTTTGCCCCTGAATGTTTGTGAGAGTTCACAAAAATCAAACCACTGAAGTTCAAGGTGTTCCATGTTTTGACTTGCAGAGCTCCTAAATATAGACAATATACAGACTGTAAGCTGAAATGTGTCCAAAAAAAATGTTCTTCAAAGTGTCCAAAAATTCACATACCCAGTGTGGCCCACTATTCCTGCAGCAAAAGAAATCAACAGCAAGGAGTCTGCTCCAGCTGTCTTCATATTCTGAGATAAAGCTAGACAAAGCCACTTTTGCAGCTGTAAAATGTTGATTCTGCTAGATTACCTGTATTGCACATTTTTCAGCATCATTCGCAAAATAAAAACTGAATTTTTTTACTACCATCGTTTGCTGAAGTGAATGCTCTTGTGTCCTTTATCCAGTGTGTGTGCTCACTTCTGCTTTCTTCCTGCTGTAGTGTATTGGTGCAGACTCCTCACTGTTGATTTCTTTTACTGCAGGAACAGCGAGGCCACACTGGGTCCCAGGATTTTTGGAAACTTTAAAAACATGCATTTTACAAACATTTCAGCTTATGGTCCATTTCTTTTTCAGGGCTGCATGGGTGCAGCCCTGCAACAATTCTGGGATCACATCACTGTAGGAGAAAGGCGGAACTGATCGCCGTCTTCTTCTAGAGTGATGCAGTCTGCTGCACACAGTGCTGAAGTCGCTGTTTGTCTGTGGTGTCTCCTCCTCCCATTCCATCACCTCCACAGACAGAGCTCCCCCCTACAGTGCTCAGCCCCAAGTGCACTACTATCTGCAATGGTAGAAGTGACAGTATGACTGAAACTGTGCACGCACAAGTATTGCATATGCACAGTTCTGAAGTCACTGCCATCTTGAGGGTGGCATACTACGGCACCAGTCTCAAAAGCTACTCTCCTCCATGGCACTGGTGCTGCTCTAAAAAGCCACAGTCCACCGGCACTTCAAAAACCTCTGCCACGGCTCCATAGCAGCTCTGGAAATTAACAGTCCACCAGTGCTTCAAAAAGATCTGCACAGCCATATCAGCTCTGACCAGACTTTGTTTATATTTAGTACAGCTGCAATTCCATTCTACCTAAAAATCCAACACATTGAACTTCAGCTGCTTGATTCTTGTGACTCTCGCAAACATTTGAGGACAAGGTTGAACTTTTGGCACTGTGCCAGGAGCTGGCAATTTTTGTTTACTTTGTCGATAAGTAGATTTTTAAATATTATTTTGTTACTAATTATATAATTAATTAACATACAGTATCTTCTGCCACAAAAGAAAAATCACATTTTTGCAAAATTCATTCCAAACTGTTGTTTTTCAACATGTCCCCAAGGATGCCAGGAGATCTAAATGATATGGGCGACAGCAGAGGATTTCTGCTCTTGGAAACGGAGTTGCCTAGGTAGGATCCCAGTGTATCAATGTAAATATTGCATGTGATGAGACATGTCAATAAAGCACATCGATGAAAAAATAATATTAAAACAGCTGCTTATCAAAGCAGTTTCTATGGCATTGTGTGCTTCACACATGCTCTAACAATGTCAGATTGATCAGTATAGCCTCATTTCAGCTTCAGGTCACCATTTCCCCCATTATATCATTCCAAATGACATAGCACTTTACTTGCTAATAGCTGTGGAGGCTGAAGACATGAAACTTTGAAAACAATCACATCCCGTCTACCTTTTAATGCTGCTGTTAATTATTAGGCCTCTTCTGAGAGTTTTAGGAGTGGGAGGGAAGTCCCATTTGCAATGTAACCCTGTAAAAAAGCATGCTGTTACCACGACTTTTTATGAATTCACTGTGTATATTCACAAAGGCAGCTTAGGTTCTGAAAAAGTCATATGTGCTGTGAAGGAGGGGGTAGTGATTGCTATTGAAAAGAATAATAAGGAACTGTTCATGCTGAAGTATAGTTACAGGAACACCATCAACCCCCATAGGCACATTTTGGCCCATTTAACAAAAGTAAGGGTTGACAGTGATGATGATTACAGTACATGTAAATGAAACTACCAATGGCACTACCTTTGAAAACATCCCCCCACTTCAAGCATGTCGGTGTGTGGTTGGACTGAAATTTAGATTTCTCCTCACATACTGTATCAATGTCAAACTCATGAAACTTTGACCCAGGCTTGGACTACCATAACACAAGTCCTGCCCACCACTCCCAGTCTGCTGTAAGCCTATTTAAATGCCATTTGCCAGTATCCAGGAACACTTTAAAAAAATAATAGTCACTATTCTGTTTATATTTAATTAATTCTCAGTATTAATCTCCCCTTATCTATCATTACTGAGGATAGCTGCATGAAAACAGGATTATTGCCCCAAGACTTCATCTGTTCTTCCTGCTTTAGCCTCCAAAGAAGTCACAAGTCTTTGTTTATGATATCACCAATTGTTGCTATGGAAATGATTTGAAAGCCCTAGTGGCAGACTGTGACTTTCTTGGTGAATAAAGCATGGTGGACAGGGGCCAAAGACCCTGTTTTCAAGTAGATGGTCTCAGAAATAAAGAATGAGGAAAGATGAATGCAGAAACAGAATGATATATAAGCTAAACTGTACTCAATATCATATCTCAGAATGTTTTCTGGATACTAGAGAGCATTTAAAAGAAGATTCCACAGGTAGCTTGATTGTGCAGAGTGGTTAATAGTACAGCCAAAACTACCATTGTCAAACTGTACCCCCTTTTTCCTCTCCTTCTGCTGCTTCACCCCAAACTCCCCCACCTCTTTCCTATTACTGCCCTCTATCTACCTAAAATTCCCTCTCCCCTCCCTTGTGTCTTGCCGTCTCTCCCATTGTACTTCCTTCCTGACAAAGCATTGATTTTCTGCCTTTCCTTCCTACTTCTCCTCCATCTTCCAATCTTCTGTCCCTTAACATAGTAACATAGACTTTGACAGAAGATAGGGACCGCTTGGCCCACCCAGTCTGCCCATTTCCCTACCTATTGGATAAGCTGCAGATCCTAGTTAACCACCAGCTCTAACCCTTCCTTGTATTCTCTCTTTACTGACATCCACTGCTTTTTCATCCAACCATATACCACAGCTGCTGGATAATCTATCTTCTCTGTTCATCTTCCAAACCTTTGGAACAGCCTCCCTCTCCTTAGGACCCACTTCACCACCTCCTTCACCAGCAGCTAGCCCCCTTTCCTTCCCTCCACCCCAGCTTTTTATCCTCCCCTACTTCTCTACCCCAGGTATCTCCTTGTTGGTAGGCCCCCTTACTTGGTCTTGGCTCCAAGAAATCCAGGCACAAGCTTCAGCACACTGCTGTACAAAACCACACGCTGATCATCAAGTTCAGTATTAAAAATATACTAAGAGTAGGGAGTCTGCACGAAACATTGGGCCATTTTGTATCTCTGAACTGACTATTCCAGCATGTCTTCTTCAATAAAATGCTTTGCACAACTAAACCGGTTCATCAGCATGTGATTCTGTAAGTATGCTGATGCCTTTATCCAGAATCCTTGGAACCAAGATCGTATTGATGTATCTGCGAGCATCTTCCCAAGAGCGATTCGTCCTTTGGTGTACCTTTATTTGGTGCCAAATCCTCTCCCCCTCAGCCTCACCTCGTATGCCTCTCCCTACTTGTGCCTCTTGGTAGGTTGAGTTGTTCTCAATGTTTGCTTTGCTGATTTTCATATTTCTTGTGTATTGTAGTTGGACATTGAACTTTATATTTCACAATTTAGTACATTTTTACTGATATTTGTAACAATTATTGTATTTTGTGTAGTGCACGTTGAAAGCCCTTTATAATGGCCCTGAATTACAAGAAGAGTAAACATAATAGTACAAGTACAAGCAAGGAAAAAGATAAGGCTCGCAAACTAACAAGCAAAAAGTTCCAGGAAATAATCCAATCATGTGGCGTTAGGAGAACAACAGAAAAAAATGTATTTATTAGATCAGCAACAAATTCTCTTTCAGTTATTCAATAATATTATGTCAAGTAAACAAAGGGATAGATTAGCAACTTCTGAAACTACCTTAGACTAATCCATTCTTTGCTGAATCTGGATAAGACAGAGTTGTTAGTTATTGAACCAGGATTGCAGAAGTCAGTGATGAAAAGGGTTTGGGCTCACCCTACCTTCACTGGGTGATATCACCCTTCAAGCCATGGATAGGGCAAAAATCCCGAGGGCCGTAATGGACAACAGACTGACACAGAAACAACAGGTGTTGGCTGTAGTCTGTTTTGTTTTATTCAGAAACATTGCCCAGTTGAAACTCTACCTTCAGTATGATGACCTGGTGACTACAATCTATGCCTTTGTGACCTCCCATCTTGACTACTGTAATGCTCTTTATCATGGGCTTTCAGCATGTTTGGTGTGCCTTCCTTAACTGGTGCAGTATGCTGCAGTGAGGTTGATATCTAGCACAAGCAATTACTATAATACGCGACGTGTGATCTAAATTGGCTTCAGCTTGGATAGTGTACCTCATTCAAGATTTGCTTGATGGTATTCAAAAGGGAGCCATCCTTGATCTGCTTCAATGAAATCAGGACATGGTTGAAGAGGTAGGGTAAGGAAACACCCTGGGAGGAGTGATCACAACTCAGTTTGGTTCACCTTAGCCCTTAATGACTAGAAGACAAAATCTAGGAGAAAGGTCTTAAAGTTCAGGATGGCAAATTTTAGGACAATGGGGGAGACCCTCCAAGACAAACTGAGAGGGGTAGAAATAGTTGAGAAAGTAGAGAAAATGTGGTAGTTCATTAAGGGCATTCTTTTGGAAGAGACAAAAACCTGTCTGAAGCAGGTAAGAAAAAACAAAAGACATAATAAGCCACTCTGTTTCACTCCCGTTCTCAAGAGAAGTGAGATGCAGTCCAGGCAAACAGATCTGTAGGATTCAAAAAGTATAAAATGATCAGTCTGAGGGTAAAATAGAGGCATATTTTGTGAAAATACTTAGTGAAATTGAAGGAGTGAAGCAGAGTTACAAGGAGGAGAAAGGTAGATACAGGATTCAGGATAGCTGAGGATGTAAAGGAGAATGAAAAGGTCTTCTTTAGCTACATCAAAGAGAAGAGGAATATCAAGGAGGGTATTCTTAAGGCTAAGATCAGGGTATAGAGGAGGATGAGAAGAAGGCTAACATCCTCAATAAGCATTTTTGTTCGGTATTCACAGTAGAGGTGGGGGATCCACTCCCTGACTGCTGTATGTAAGATAAAGTGGTGGACGGAACTGAACTTTGGACTGGTGTTAGGGAATCAGATACTTAAGGAAGCATTCATGTACAATGGATGGCACAGTTTGAAAGTCCATGAAATGCTCTTTCAAGTGAGGTATTGTGCTCTCTTGTAGCTGGAAGCACTCCAGAGATACAGAAGACTGAGTCTGTTCAATATTAATACCATACTTCAGCCATTTTTGGAGCACTGTGATGTCATTGAGGAACAAGCTGTGTTCCCAGGCTGGGAAAAAAAGGGGTGAAAAAGCACCTCCAGTGGCAAGATGATGACAGTGACCCTGCATGCCTCCCATCAACTATCGAGGCACCCACTCACCCACTGCAGTAAGAACTGGCTGGGGGTAAGTCCAGGGTATGGTGGGTGATGGGGCTGGGGGTCATTGTCTGAAGGAGGGCACTGTGGAGGAAATGGAGGCATAAACAGAAGATGAAAAAATAAGTCTGACCACTGAGGAAGCTGACTTGAGGCTCACCATTAGTGACAGCCTCAAGTAAACAACCCAGGTACCAGAGCACTTGGAAAGGCAAACATGATGCTGCTGTGTACAGAAAGAGGGTTCTCCAGTAGGAGAAAAGAGGTACTGTTGCCCCTCTGTGGATCACTGGTGAGGCCACACATAGAGTACTGTATCCAGTTCTGGAGCCTGTACTTGAAAAATGCTAAACATCACATAGAATATATCCAGAGGTGGGCTACAAAATGATAAAGCGTCAGCAAGAAAGACCATATGAGGAGCATTTAGCCAGTTTGAACATGTATTCACTGCTGCCCAGAAGGGAGAGGGGGCGTGATAGAAACCTTTAAGTATGTGAAGGGGATAAACAAGGTAGAGTGACTTTTATGACCTAAGTTAGCGTGGGATCAGCTACTAGGGGACATGAGTGCAAACTGGTGGGGGTAAATTCAGGAAAGATGTAAATTACACCTTCACAGAAAGGGTGGTGGGTAGATGGAATGGTTTGCCAAGGAAAAAAATAAATGCTAAGACAGTGACAGGTTTTAATAGAACCACAACGGGAGGAAGTTTGTACCTAAGAGTAATGCAGGTTCCTTACATATACTGTAGTCTCCATTAGGAAGATTGCTGAACAGTCTAATATGGGCTAAACATAACTGTACTCTGTTATTAAATATTATTCATAATATACTGCATATGTGCAAAATGGAAGGGTAAACATCCCCATTACACTTGATTTTACCTAGGGGACTAAATGACTTTTGTGCCAGAACAAGGGACCAGCATTAAAATGTGTTGGTCCATAAGTACTTGAAATAAATAATGCACTGATCACACCTGTCTCTGGTCTAGAGCCCTAGCCCTGTTGCAAACAATAGGATAATACAAGAGTATAAAAATACATTTGTTAGAATAATACTATTATTGAAACATTGCCTCAGTGAAGCTTGGTCAAAGTCATCTAATCCAGTTCAGCTGTGACCCTTCTTAATATACAACTGATAAAACCCTGAGCCTTTTGATATTAACCCCCCCCCCCATATAATAAATATGTAACCCCTCACTCATCCCTTTTACCATGGGAGAGTGGCGGGCATGGCCCAAGGAACCTCTCATGTTTAGGGCTATTTTATGCTCATGGGAAAGTGCCTTACAAACCAGCTAATTTGTATTAACTTTGGTCAGGCTGGTGCTTCAGCAGGACACCGGGATCCACCTAGCCTACCATTCAGACACCTGTTAATATGAAATGATATTCATAATTTCATGTTACATTAGATACAGTTTTGCTACAAGCCTCAGTCAGCAACATGCCATATGCAGAACGATAAAAGTTAAGTGTACCCTGGACAGAGGTTTCTACCACTCACTTACAGCAGTATCCCTAATAACAAACACTGGATTTGGGGGCCCTTGATAGGTTTTAGCTTTAATAGTCTCTATCAGTAAGTGCCACAGTTCTCTCAGATTTTAAATGTACTTCTCTGGCTACACAATTTCACCTGACTGTAATAAATGTGAAAATGCTCTATGCAGGTTCAAAAATGGCCCTGGGGGCTTAAATAAGATCTTACCTTGGTCTAGATGAAAACAGATATATTCCCCTGCAGCTCTTCCCTGCAAGATGCCCTGCAAGACACTGTCCTCTTGCTCCATGAGCCTCTTGTTCCAGGATTGCTCATGTGAGTGGTCACTTGGACATGTGGGATTTAAATACTAGACTGCTAGAGCACTATTGGGTACTAGCAATTATGTGGCTTTCCTTCCCTCTGAATGGCATCTTTATTCCTACTCACTGTGAAGGCCCTTAGAATTCTGCGGCTGCAGAATTTTGTGCAGAACTTCCGCAGTGCTGCAGAATTCACTGTTCTTGGTGATTCTTTATTAATATTTCCATTTATCCATAGAATCTGGTTCCCTTCCCTTGTTTTTATATCCAAAACCCCTCTATGGTCAGAATGTGATGTTATTAATGCTGTAACATCATACACTACCTAATGAAATGGCTGTATTCTGCCACAGAAATGAATAGTCACTTATCTACCACAGCTCCCATTGTCTGAAGCAGAGGCACAGTGATATTTGCTCAACCTGCACTACAGCCTAATACAATTTTCAGTCTTACATTATTACACTACAGCCAACTTAAACAAAACCTTGACAATAGCATAGACCTGTTAAGTCAATACCTTACTTCGTACAAACTTATTTTTGCCTTTAAGGTATAGAGATGCCATCTGAAATGAATAACTGGTAAAATGAATTCATCTGACATTTTTAAGAGAAATAAAGTAATTATGCCCAGAAAAGTGGACGATAATAATGTGTAGACCTGTTGAAAGAATAGACCTGTTAAATAAATAATTGCGTTGTACACATTTTTGCCAGGGTTATTGATTACATATTGTCATTGGTTGATAGAATCACCTAAAAGTTATGGAGAAATGTTGTGTGTAGGGCTAGCTGTTGGGTCAGAGGGTAGCAAGTTGTGTTTTCATGCCGGCAACTCAGGTTCAGAGATGAGCTCTGGGGAGTTGGCTGGGCAGCACAAGGATTGGGGGAACACATCACTGCTCTGAGCCTGGGATAATATGGGGCAGTGTTGTGTCACACGGGGGACAGATTGTGATGGGCTGGACAGCTTTATCTCACAATGGGTTCACATGTATGTCATTGCCTGATGGCATTATGTAGTGTGTCAGGGGAAGCAGGTTGGCATGAAAAATTATTTTTGCAATTGTAACCCCCACCCAGGTATGCCATTTCTATCTGACAGCTCTACCTGGTGGGCTGGGTTCGGGGAGGAATATCTCACTCAGCACATTGGCTAGGTTTGGCTACTCTGCACAAGGGCACCCAAGTAACTCCGGACAAAGGAAGCAATAACTGTAATGTCCCAATACCAGAAGTGGGATTCTAAAGTGTGGCTTTTATTCACATCCAACAGAATAAACAAAGCATAGATGGACCCCCAAGGGGCTACACTCCTGGTAATGCAGATTTAAGGAGACCAGAACACATCCTCATCACTTTAGCCCTCAGGCTCTGAAACACACTGGGCATACAGCCCGAACATGCTGCTCTGGGTTTTCCCTGGCTCGGCTCCCTTGCCAGCCACTTGGACACTTTCCATATAGCATGGAAACATTTGCTGGTGGCTCCCTAAACCACCTATGAGCATTTCTGCTCCATAAGGGAATCTTCCTCATCAATCTCATGTCTGGGTACTTTCCTCAGGCACTGGCCAAGTACCTGAGAGAAAGCAACAGGTGTCCCAGAACAAATCCGTAGAGGTGAATTTGGTTACTACTGATGGGGGGTCTCCCACCTCTCACTCCCATAATTCATACCCGGCCATTTCTCTGGACTGTAACACCTCACCCTTTAAAACACTTTGCTGTGTAGATTCTTTTTAAATGTATTCCACATTCAAGCTACTGTCTTTACATCCCATTTGTGCTGAACTTGAACATACTTAATAAGAGGCTCTGTCCATTACTCTAGACCCCCCCACAGAGTTAAGCAGTCCAATCCCCACATCTTCCAAACTGTACTTGGCTGTCTTTTCCTGACCCCACAGTAACAGTCCCTTTAGTTTCATCTTGAATCAGGTGAAAACACATGGCCCTTTAGCAGAGCAAACTCACCCCTTGGTTGCAGGTACCCCACAGGCATTTTCTCCTCAAGAAATCTCTTCCAGAACTTCTGGTGCCTCAGCACAAACTTAAATCAGGCAGCTTCTTTTCCCTAGCCAGACCGAGGGGTTGCCCCTGGAAGCAGGCTGATTCCTTCCCCCATCCCCACAGGGATGAGGCCCTGAACCACTGAAAGCAGTCTCCACCACTTCAATGTGCTCTTCTTGTGTTCCTCTTCAGGTGAGAACACACACCTATACAACAAAAAATAGCTCTTTGACAGAGTTTAGAGCTGTGAGGGCCTGCTTACAGCAGAGCACCTCTTCTACTACTGTCACAGACTCTACTGAACTCACAGACTGACTTCAAATTCCCCAATGTTCTACTCTAACCTCCAACTGCAACATTCCAGTGTGGCTTATGCAGCTGCGACAGTGCTAAATGATGTCATCCCTCAGTCTCAGCTGAGACTGAGAACAGAGTGAGACAGTGTGAAATCCATTTAACTGGAGTTTCACAAGTTGCCTTCCCTGCCTACCACTAGGTCTTACTGGGATTCTAGTAACCCCGGGTAACAGGGGGGTTACACTCACCTTGGGCCAGGAAAATGAGGGTCCGCAGTCATTAGTCACCCGACTTAGGCCATCTCACCCCATGTGTTGACTACGGGGAGGTAGCGCTACCTTCTCCCCTACCATATGCCAGCACAGGCAGACAACACTAAGGGTCTAGAGGCCTTTGGCTGATGCAGCAGCCTCTATTCTACCCACTGACTATGGGTACCTAGTGGCTCCGGTAGAACTGTCAAGAGCATAGACCTAATAGATCAGTACTGCAACCCCTACTGCAGGTCAGGGCCACAGCCTGTCTATCCCTCCTAGCCCTCTAGGGAAAATCTGTCTGCCTCTAACTTAGAATTTCCAAAACAAACAGGGGACCTCCCTGACCCTGGACACCATGCAACCACACACTAGGAGCTAATACCATACACTATGCATTATTCCCACGTTCCCCCACAACCATACCTGTGGAAGAAAATGTTACACACAGTAACAACAACTACAACAGTACTTTAAACACTAAACTCTAAAGTACTACTGAGGAACTCCGCTGAGTCCCTCCTCCTCCTCTTCTTGTCTTCTCTTCTATCTTCTTCAGGAACACCTGCAAGAAAAAAAAAGACAACACACACTCCTAATCTGCATACACAGTCTATCTAAACCCCTACCATCAAAACACTGGAGAATCCCAAAAAGATTTTTTTTTTTTAGAAAAGTAGAAAAAACAGTATACACATTAGAAAACAATGACATTATTTACAATACACCATATTTGGGGGATGGAGTGCCCTAAAAGTCCCATCTAGTGACCACAGTGCCTGAAGGCAAGACCATTAAAGAGTCTCTCCTGGGCCGGAGCCCGGTGAAGCACAGTTCTAGCAGGCCAAAGTCCCGAAGGGGAGAGTCTTTGAGGACAGTTCAAACATCTGGTGTCTGCTAGTGTAGGGTGATACTGCAATGTCATAAAAATAGAAAAGTATGGACTTACCAGTCCCTTGTAGAATCAAAATGGTACCACACCTGGTTCTCAGTCGAAGACTCTCCCTGGCAGCATTCTTCTGATACAGCTGGGAGGACATCTTCCGGGAAACTACAGGAGAGCACATCTGGAAACTGCTGGGTTGATGTCATCTCTGGAAATGGAACCTTGGAACAGGAACAAAAAGGAAAACTGCTGGTCTGAAGTCATCCGATACCCAGGCAATGAATCAGGATACAGCTGGGCTGGTGTCCTCTCTGGCTCTGAAGTCATCTGGTGGGCCAGTTGATGTTTTCTGGAAAGCCAGTACATTGTAGAGCTGATGAATGTGGGGGACCTGGTTCCTGGACATCTAGACTGATGGAACAACATAGGTACGGCAACGGCTGGAGTGGCAGCACTGGCTACCACTGCTCTGCTTTCCATTTGGTAGGCATGGGCACATTCTCAGGAAGGTCTTTGCATTGTGGCCAATAGCACAATGGGTCAGGTACTTGAATTATTACCCCGTCTGGGCGCTCATAATTCACACTGTGAAAGGTTTCATGTCCCTCTCCATCCACAATTCGAACAGTGTCCATAAACCGTGTCCTGCCTCTTTTCCACTGGCTGTATTTTTCTTGAAACATTCTGTTCTTGACATGCTTGTTTGCACCAGGATGCACACATTTCATTGCTTCTTCCCAAATCCAGGATTTCCTTTTTTCAATCTCCTCCCAGACTCTCCGAGGAAAGGTAGGAAAGGACATCTCATAGATTTCATTCGCTTTCCTACGAACCAGTCTTTCCTCTTTATTAGCTTTGGTCAACCTGAGACCTCTGGCCTGGCTTGGGGGTGGCCAGTCCTGGTTCTGCCAGCTATGCATTCTTAATGACACAAAAAATGGATCCCTGGCTTCTTCTTGCACAGCCAGGGCAGTGGAATCACCACTCTCTTCAATGCGTTCCTCTGAGGCAAGAGCTTGAGGCTGTGTACCAGTTCCTTTTTCAAAAGGCCGCATAGGTTCCCCCCTTCTTCTTTCTCACTGAGAATCTGTGCCCAGGAGTAAGCAGTCGTCCTCACTCCTGAGACTGTCCACTCTTCGCTGGGCGCGGAGGTCGAAACCTCCCATTCAAAGGCCTCAGTCATCTCATCTTCACCTATGAGACTTGGGCTAGGCCCCTCTCTCCAAGAGTCTACTGATGCTCTTCCTGAAATGTCTCTCTGTGACTCAGACTCTGAAACATCAGCACATTGTTCTGTCTGTAATTCTGCACTCTCTTGCTTTGTGCCACACTCCGAGGGGCCTTCTCCAACAGGCTCCACCTGGTGCTGCGTGCTGCCAACTGCAGATTCTTGAACTTTGGTCCATGTGGGAGCCAAATGAATCTTGGGCGCTTTAAACAAACCATATTTCTCACAGTGAGGTACCATGAAGACGTTCCTTCCAGCATTTAAGCACATCAAACATACTTGCACTGGATATCCAGGAATCGCCACATGAGGAGGCAGTCATCCCCCATAGTAACATCTCTCAATGTCCCTTAACTTGTTAACTTCTACTGCTATCACAGCCCAGGCATGATCCGGGTAGCGGGCTGGTCCTGAAGCCATGACTGCAGAGAAAAAACAAAGAACGCTCACTGTTATTTCAAGTTCCACATCACTGAAAACTTTCTTTCTCTTTCAAAATGGCTCCTCTGCTGCTGTGTTTACATTACTACCCCACCCTGTAATGGCGGCGGCAGCACTCCTACGTATCAACATTCTGTAATTGAGTCAAGCCACTGTGCAACCGATTTACACACTCTACTGATAACTTTGCTCAAACTGCACAAACTTGTACTGTTCTTTTTCCTAGCACATTTATATGATCTACAACAGACTTTTCACTCACTGAAGACATTGCTATAGCTTACAGTCCCTTAAAGCCTCAGTATTTCATAGCACAGGATTGCCTGTATTTCTTGCTGCATATCTAATACAACTCACAGTCTCTCTCATGGCTTTCAAAATTATACTGACGCTGAACCTATAATTATGCTCACAGTCGATTGCTTAGAGTTCTTGCTTTTGCTGGTAAAACTTAACACAGTCCTTCTTTGCAAAGCGATTACACTGCTACACACAGATCAGCTGGCTTTTGGTGAAATCACACAATTTGAGCAATGATTTCTGTTGGTACTCACTGTTATCAGTAGCTGTTTGCTGCAATGGAAAAACAGCCTGCAGCCAGTCTTGGAGGCCTCTGGAAATAAGCGGGTTGGCAGTCCTGCCGATCATCCCTCTGAACACCACACTCACAGTCCAGACGATCGAGATGCGGGTTGAGCCCGAATTTACACAGAAAAGTCAGTTTTTTACACTTTTACAGTGCTTTCAGTCACCGCAACACTCCTCCTGGTAAGCCAGTTCGCACACTCTACTCACTCTCCCTCTCGAATGCTGTGCAGTCGATCTAGAGCTGTCTTGGGTCTCACCTATCACTCGACGCCATGCAAATGAGCCTTTTCCTCTCGTGCTCTTCTCCTCACAGCGACCGTTGAGCAGGCAAATTTAAACTGCAAAACCACACTACTTTTTTTTAACTGACTCCATGGCGGGAGCCCATTTCAACCATTTTTCATGGCCATTAAGCACAACAAGTCTCTCAGTTCACACAGAAAGCATTTCCAACATCTAGGGCACAATTTTCCTTTTGCTACCCACAGTTTTCCACACTTTTCTTTGTCACAAACACTTTTAAAAGCTGGCAAACACTGTAATTTGATGCAGGACAAGGGCATACACTCTCATGTTTTACTGCTCCTTGGTAAACAGTTGGCATTTTAATAACAGCACATGGATAACAGCACACAGTGGCACATTAATTAAATGCTGCTTCAGTTGTTTTGAGCTACCCACTGCCAGATAGCCAAAATGCTAGCCATTGTCCAAGCGATCTTTCTTACATTCCTCCCTAAATTCCAAACCCAAATCCCAGCGGTGCCTCCATTTTTGTAACCCCCACCCAGGTATGCCATTTCTATCTGACAGCTCTACCTGGTGGGCTGGGTTCGGGGAGGAATATGTCACTTGGCACATTGGCTAGGTTTGGCTACTCTGCACAGGGGCACCCAAGTAACTCCAGACAAAGGAAGCAATAACTGTAATGTCTAATACCAGAAGTGGAATTCTAAAGTGTGGCTTTTATTCACATCCAACAGAATAAACAAAGCATAGATGGACCCCCACGGGGCTACACTCCTGGTAATGCAGATTTAAGGAGACCAGAACACATCCTCATCACTTTAGCCCTCAGGCTCTGAAACACACTGGGCACACAGCCCGAACTTGTCACGCTGCTCTGGTTTTCCTGGCTCGGCTCCCTTGCCAGCCACTTGGACACTTTTCCATATAGCTTGAAACATTTACTGGTGGCTCTCTAAACCACCTATGAGCATTTCTGCTCCATAAGGGAATCTTCCTCATCAATCCCACGTCTGGGTACTTTCCTCAGGCACTGGCCAAGTACCTGAGAGAAAGCAACAGGTGTCCCAGAACAAATCCGTAGAGGTGAATTTGGTTACTACTGATGGGGGGTCTCCCACCTCTCACTCCCATAATTCATACCCAGCCATTTCTCTGGACTGTAACACCTCATCCTTTAAAACATTTTGCTGTGTAGATTCTTTTTAAATGTATTCCACATTCAAGCTACTGTCTTTACAACCCATTTGTGCTGAACTTGAACATACTTAATAAGGGGCTGTGTCCATTACTCTAGACCCCCCACAGAGTTAAACAGTCTAATCCCCACATCTTCCAAACTGTACTTGGCTGTCTTTTCCTGACCCCACAGTAACAGTCCCTTTAGTTTCATCTTGAATCAGGTGAAAACACATGGCCGTTTAGCAGAGCGAACTTACCCCTTAGTTGTAGGTGCCCCACAGGCATTTTCTCCTCAAGAAATCTCTTCCAGAACTTCTGGTGCCTCAGCACAAACTTAAATCAGGCAACTCCTTTTCCCTAGCTGGACCAGGCGGGTTGCCCCTGGAAGCAGGCTGATTCCTTCCCCCCATCCCCACAGGGATGGGACTCAGAACCACTGAAAGCGGTCTCCACCACTTCAATGTGCTCTTCTTGTGTTCCTCTTCAGGTGAGAACACACACCTATACAACAAAAAATAGCTCTTTGGCAGAGCTTAGAGCTTTGAGGGCCTGCTTACAGCAGAGCACCTCTTCTACTACTGCCACAGACTTTACTGAACTCACAGACTGACTTCAAATTCCCCGACGTTCTACTCTAACCTCCAACTGCAACATTCCAGTGTGGCTTATGCAGCTGCGACAGTTCTAAATTATGTAATCCCTCAGTCTCAGGTGAGACTGAAAACAGAGTGAGACAGTGTGAAATCCACTTAACTGGAGTTTCACAAGCTGCCTTCCCTGCCTACCATTAGGTCTTATTGGGAGTCTAGTAACCCTGGGTAACAGGGGAGTTACACAATATCTCCTTTATTCTGTTTATTCCATTTCCAAAGGGACCTGTATGAATGAGGATACATTTCCATAGAAATAAAAAAAAAAATTATATATATAGTTACACACACACACACACACACACACACACACACAATATCTCTCTCTCACTACACACACACACACACACATTTGTATGTATGTTACAGATTGCATATAAATATATAAGTGATACACAGTAGGGACCTTGTGAGTGATATAGATAGCATGAGTATAGAAATACCTGATTTATCACATAAGGTCCCCTCTGCGTATTTCATTTATGCAATAGGCTAGGACCTTAAGGGACAGATCATTTTTTTTTTTTGCTTTTTAGGGAAAAAATTTTTTCTATAAATCTGCTATTTTTTGAACTACTGTTACTGTACTTGCCCCCATCCTGATTGCTATAACCATTGCCATTAAAGTGAAGTCAGGATGACAAGCTGACACTGTGATGCGGTAATTCATTAGTGCCGCAAAACTTCCGCAGAAATTACAAACCACCGCTGCAGAAGTTCTGTGGCAAATGGTAGTCTTGCCGCAGAACTTGGTCCCAATGTGCCACAGAAAAGTAGGGGCCTTGCTTACTGTCCACTCCTGGCTTCAATTCCTGATAGCTTCCTTCCTAGTCCCCATACTCTGGAGGCAGCTGCTCTGTATAAAGCCTCCCCTTACAGGACTGGGGGCAGGGTTGATTGGTGTCTACACATACAGTGCAGTGCATGTGTCTCATTTTGTTTCCAGGAGTATCATGCCACATGACTGTGATGACTGTGATTCCACACAAGTGATGTATTTACTCTCAACCCCTCCCCATCAGCACAGACTTCATATAGCTAGTGCCTGGACAGGCACATGGTAGGACTGAATGTGTGTTTGCCATGCTACCAATGTGCTTTGGATGCCTGGGCATATTGAGTAGCAGACTACAGCTGCTGCCTGTGAAGGTGTGCTGCAGTTACTGCATTATGCATTATATGGCAAAGCACTGCATGTAGCCATTACCTGCCAACACAGATGTACATACAGATATCACTGCAGATGTTGATGGACATGTGCACTGTCCCTCTGCCAATGGCATCAGAGTGGCAGCTGGATAGGTGGTTGTCAGACAATAGTGACAGAGGAAGATGGATACATATACCACCCGATGGAGGGTCAAGGGATATGAAGGAACACCATGAGGCTTGCGTGCCATGCTGTCATAATGTACTGATAGGTTGCACAGGTTTGATTGTACAGTTTGTTGGCATGGTGGGTGGGGTTTCATGAAGAAGAGTACCACACTGTCTTCTCCAGGCCTCTGGACTTCTGCAGTTTGTGTACCAGTTCCGGTGTCACCAGCAATGGCTATTTGGTGGTGTCAGCTTCTGCACAAACTATTCACCAATTCACAGTCCACACTGCCACACCAGGTCCATGCCAAGTATGGCACCTCCTTATATGATGGGGTTATGGTGCGGTACATGGGCTTTCAGCAGTATCTGCAAATCTGGCCCCTTTCCTTTCTGTATCACTTTGCACACACCTACATGCACATTGGTCCATCCCACAAATGTTATGGCTATGGCTAAGTGCACGAGTTCTACATCTTTTCTGTGTATTTAATTTATGTAAAAGAGTTGTCCAGTAAGGCACACTGAGCTATACACCTCATTTCCAGGAGTGTCCTGGGGGAAGGGGACAATGGAATAACACAAATGCACATGAAAATATGTCAATTATAACAGTAACAACTAAACTATAAAGTATGCAAAACAAAGTTAGTTAAACAGTTGATACAGAATAATAAGAACTGAACATCCATGAATCACACAAACCCCAAAAATGGGATCATTACAGTGAAATAAACAAATGCTCTGAAGGATATCCTGGTCTAAAAGGTATCTCAGTACCCTTTGATTATTAAGCCCTTAAAGCAGCAGTACTATTCAACTAAAACTCAAATAATTTAGTTGGCAGTTTTAGTTGCCCTAAAATTGAATATGATGCAGCAGTTATGGCATATACAATCTGTAAAAATCAATTACCTAGAAGTTTAACTGAGGGTTTTGCTCCATTAATTGGATGATATTCTACAAGATACAGTGAGTCAGTCTTATTCTACTCTAGTTTACCAAAACTGTCTATGGCTAAAGGTTCTTTCACTTGGTATGCACCTATGGTGTTACATAAGTTCTCAAGTCAAGCCAAATCAGCAAAAAGCATAAAGCACTTTAAAAATATGCTTGCACTTTTTTATGATTCTTTGAATCACTGTTGTTGTAATTTGAACAAAAATGTATTTGTTAATTATTTGTACTTGTGTCGTTTTATATAAGTTTTGTATACGATTTTGTATTGTTAAATGTTACTTGTCAGGCATGACTGAAAAAGGGTTGTGTCCAGTCATTTTTCCTGGTTAAAATTAAAAAACAAACAAACAGAAATCAAAGTGTCAATTTATCTCATTTTCTTTTTGCTTCATCTCATTCCTGTGGCCAGATAGAGGTTTTTGAAGTTCTTAAAAATTACTGTTCCTTTGCTAGGTCCACCATCATGGATGTAAGGAGATCAGAGTGCTGCTGCTGGCCATCAGAAACATTTGCTGGCAATACCCTGATGTAGCTGCATTATAAATACAGTGTGTACAGTTCGTGTGTGATCTCTGGGGAGAAGATTTTTGAAAGTTGCTTGGAGCCGCCATCTTTATTGTAGGTCCACACAAATTACAAAAGTTGTAATTAAACATGGTCTTAAAAATAGCTGATTGAATTTAAAATACTTGAATGAAGAACCTAAGATTATCCAGAATATATTAGTGCTAAAAAAGGTAGGGTGACATTTTTCTCTGGCTAACTAGTACTGCCACTTTAGGATTTCCTTCCTTGGCTTATATTGCATTTACTTAAGTAAAAAAAAATGCAAACTTCATATTTTTTATTTGTTTGTTTATTTATTTAGATTTCAGATTAACACCTTTGAGCCAAACGCTCTTTTACATAGGTTCCACGTCAAGGACAATAAGGCAATGCAACATACAGGAAAACAAAAAAAGTCAGGATAAACTTGCATACAATGTCAAGGCAAGGCAAAAAGAGTAGATGAGTTAGGCAATATAATTGTATATTCATAATGCAGGACGGCAAGCAACAAGAACAAGTTAAGAAGTAGAGAAAATTGCACAAGAGTATCCCATAGATTTGACCCATCAGTAAATCTTTCCATTCTGAACTTAGATTACACTATCCAAAAAAGAAGGGGCTGGGTGTATCATGAGTATTTAACAAGACTGTAAAGGAAGCATATTTGGAATGCTTGCTGGCTAATGTGCATCCTGCTTGGAATGGCAGTGTCAGTTGTTATAGTGTGTGCACACTGATCTGGCTGATGTCTCCCCGGTGCTGTAGAGCACATCCTCAGGAACTGATGACTCGGAGCTTCCAGACAATTAGCCATGACATGATGGATTGAAAATAAGTTTGGAATGTATGTACTGTACCTAATGATGTACTCTTTCCTAGTCCCAAGGCGCTGTGGCAATTGCAATCTTGTTATAAAGGAAAGGCAATCATCTCTTTTAGTTCCTGAAACGCTAGCATAGAAATGCTCTATGTCAAAGAGGCCACATTGCACAGTTGGCAATTATTGTAAGTTTTCTGAGATTCAGTGGGGCAGCAGGCGATGTATGCTATGCCCCCATCAACTGGTTCATAAAGTGCACAAACTTCAGTTTCCCTCAGATGCCTTTTTTGTTGTGGCAGTTCTGTCTCTGCCATCTTTCTCACTGCCCCCATTCTGATGGCTTATCTCTTGCCTGCTCCTTGGGTGTTCCTCCCAACTGCTGCTGCCTGCCCCTGGCATCCAGCCATGCTTCTGCTCAGTTCATCACTGTATCACTCCCATGGACGTCTCTGCCTGCTGGTGGCTGTTCTCCTTGCTCACTCCTGGTGAGTCCCAGCGTTACCCTCCTCGTCCCGCTCTAGCCATCTTATCATTCCCCTGCCTTGCACTGTGCCTAGGGTTCAAAGCAAGGCAATTTTATTTTTATAGTGCCCTATCCCAGGGGTTCAGTATGCTTCACAGTAAAACAATTAGTAAATACTTTTTTTATGTTTCTACAGTATATATTTAGGTTCCAACATCAATCATCCTACCATCCATGCCCTTTATGTTGTTGAAGCATTCCTCATAAATTGCCCAATGCATCAGTGAATTGTAAATTTGCTGTGGTTTGGTGGGACAGCTGGTGACAGATGCCATGCCCCCCACCAAATGGTTCATAAGCCTAGCAGACTTCAGCATCCTTCCTTCGGATGCCAAGTTTGTTGCTTTACCATCATCCCCACCTCTTCCAGTTGCTCCTCTTACTCCTTGTAATCTGGACTTCTACCCTAAGGTACCTTAGGTCTAAGGCAACCTTGTTTCTGTGGCACCTCTACTACTCAAGAAGGTTCCTATGTCTTCATGGCACCCCAGAGGAGTGGAAGTCCCTGTAGCAGTGACAGAGAGAGCATATGCCATACCTATACTGCATAAGTACAACATCCATTCTAACATACAGCATTATGCATGTAACTCCCTACAAACTGGGGTTTACTATAATGTCTTCTTGGGCTCCCTAATGCTTGCTGTCAGGCTGGTGTCCTGTCTTCAGTAGTTCTATTTGTGTGCGTGAGAGTGCCCTAATGAGCCTCCGCGCCTGTCTCTTTAAGAAAATGGCTAATCTGTGTTAGAAATTAGTCTGGGCTGGGTCCAAGTGATTTAAGGCTTGTGACCAGCCAGACAGTATGTTATTTTGCTCCATTCTGCAGTCGCTATTTGTGCAGAGGGAGCTCTCTTAGGAACTGTGATTGTTTATTGTTTATTCACTGTTATAGTAAAGATAGAGAAGTTTGTCTAACCTGCTTTCATTGCAGCTCAAAAGTATGGATGGTAGCCATCATGTTAGGTTCTGGACTTCCAGTAATTGGACCAGCTGAACCACTGGGGACCTTAAATGGATCATGTCCCCAGGGGTTTTGTGGGAAGGAATTCTGTAGTTTTTGTAGTTTTAAGTGTTAGCACCCAAATGGACCTGGAGGGGGAGCCCTTACTGTGACTGACAGTTCCCTCAGCCAACAGAACCTTTTGGATTACAAAGGAAATAGTAAGAAGTGCCTGAAGCAGTGACTCAGTTAAGAGTTGGAGGTTGAAGAGCGAACAGCTCGAGCTTTCAAGCAGTTGCTCCCAGAAGGAGCGTCGGGGAATCAGCGGGAAGAGGCTCTGCTGGCCTTCCTGCAATGTTTCTCCTGCATCTGAACTGCCTATTGTAGAAGTCAGATCTGTTCCAATTTCCAGCTTGGATCTGTGGTAGAAGAAAGAAGAAGTTTGCTAGTGTGACTGGTGATTTGGACCGAAGACTTGCTCCAGAAGCGATCAGCCCAGCTTGTGATAGAGTTTGTCTCAGATTGGAACGTTTGCGCAATGAAGCTGTCATTTGCAACCGGACTGTATTCAAACTGTTGTTTAGAGGAATTAGTGATTTAAACGTGCTGAATGTGTTTCATGGGTCGCGATTTGTTTCCCCAGAGCAAAATCCTTTATGCCAGCTGGAGGCTTCACCAGCAGAAGATCACAACCTTTTTCAGGACTTTTCATCCTGCCTGGGCCCTGTCACCTCAGCCTAGACCGCTACTCCTGCTTCAGAGACCATCTCGGCGAGAGACCGGCTTGGGGATTCGGCCCCCTGCCCAACACCATTGCACAGATAGTGACCACCTGGAGGTGAGTTGTGTCAGCCCTGCTTCCCCTGGCCTCCCTGATCATCACCACAAGGTCTACATCTCGCCTGTCCTGCATCCTGGTCTGGGTAGCATGAGTACAATCCAGGGTAGCTCCCTGTAACAAAAGCAAAAGCTCATTGTGGTACCATCTAATTGTTTCTTTTCTGGTTAATGCAACAGACTGAGCCATCTGGCTTGGATTACAAATAATTGGGTTGTGTACATGTTCAACTGTTTTCTTTTCTTAAGGGCCCCAACAACAGTTGCAATGCCAGCCACCCCAGGGCAATGCTTCAGGCTAGCCTGCATGACATACTGAGTACCCAGAGTTGTTGAACTGTCTAACTGGGACTTACAGTGCATGCTGAACAATTCTGATTTAAATCAGATTGCTAATCATTCTGCTAGATTTATGCTCCTCCGTTGTTCACTGCGGCACGGGGTCAGAATGTCACATGATGTGTCGCGATGAAAAATCGCTCTGCCAATACAGCGCAATCTCTGCCATGAGGCATGTCTTTTTCTGTGGAGGCTCCACCCCCACACTCCCTGTTACGGGGGCTGCGCCCCTGAACCCCTCCGCCCACTAGAGATTCTCAACTCCGGTCCCAGACACAGCGCCTGGATTCCTGCTACTGTGGCTCAGTCCTGTAAGCCATGACAACTGCTCGGCAGAACTCACTCCTGGCAGAGGTCTAACCCCCTGCCTGGGAAAGCAATAATGGTGCAATACCATGTACAGCAGTATATGCGGTATTGCACCATTAGTGCTTGCATACTACACTGCACCGGTTTAGCCATAATGTCGTATGCTATTAAGCGTGCAACACTATGACCCAGTAGGGTTCATTGCCCCATAATAAATCTGATTATCTCTTTCCACGTTTAACTTGGTTAGTGTGCATATTATTAGTTGGGTTACAGTGATAAGATTGTACTGCTGCATTGCTGATCTTATTTTCCAGGGGGTCTCCAGGGCAGCTGCAGCAGATCCAGCCTTGGTGGTAAGTGAAAAGCGTATGAGCATATTATTACTGCTATCTACTGAATGTGATTGTACCATTGTGTTATTATTTAGGCCACTAGAAGGATTGGTGGGTGGTTATAGCATCCCAGAGGACTATACCAAAGCAGTTGAGCTACCCTAATACCATTCCTCTGGGTGGAGGCACCCAATTACAGAACTCAGGCCCCTCAACCTGTGTATTGCCCTACAGGCAGGGGTAGTAGCTCTTAGAATAGTGCCACCTAGGGGTTACATGCATTTTCTCCTACCTAGTACAAGTGTACTTAACTTCCAGCATCAATCATCCTAGCAACCATGCCCTCTGGATTGCCTAAGCATTACTAACAAATTGCCTGCTGCACCAGTGAACTAAATATCTATATTCATTTTAAAAAACCTTTGTTAATGCACCAGTTAGGGTTAAAGTGACAAAAGTTGGGAAATGTGGCGTTAGGGTTTCCAACCCTAACACCCCATCCCCACTCTGCAAGCAGCAAGAGGAAAAAACATTACGGTCTGACCTCTCCTGCATCTTCCCAAATCAGGTATGGGGTGTACCTTGGGGTTGTCAACCCTAACGCTCACAGTATATGAGAATGGAGTGAGCATTAGGGTTGACAACCGGCACACCCCATACCCAATTTGCGAAGATGCAGGAGAGGACAAACCATAATAGTTTTTCCTGTGGCAGCTAAAGGGGAGGTGCTGCTGGTAGGTGCATAGATACACAGATACATAGATGCTGTCAGCAGATAAGGACCGCTAGGCCCATCCAGTCTGCCCATTTAAGCTGCCTAACTAAGCATCCACTGGCCCTATCTGGTCATTGGCTTTAGCGTTTTCTTCTTTTCTCTATTATTCGTTTGTTTCTGTCCCATGCATGGTTGAAGCCTGTCACTGTACAGACGGCCACCACCTCCTGGGGCAGGCTATTCCATGCATCCACCACCCTTTCTGTAAAAAAGAACTTCCTGACATTTCCCCTTATGTGTCCTCTTGTCCTGGCACTACTATTAATCTGGAATATGTTGTCTCTTTTCAACTTGTTAATGCCCCTGAGGTACCTGAATGTTTCTATCTAGTCACCTCTCGCCCTCCTTTGTTCCAGCATGTACAAATTGAGGTCCCTCATTCTTTCCTTGTAAGGTTTGTGATGCAATCCCTTCACCATTTTGGTCACCCTCTTCTGCATCGTCTCTAATTTGTCATTGTCCTTTCGAAGATGTTATGTACAGTACTGTACAGTATTCAAGGTGAGGTCTCACCAGGCTCTTGTACAGTGGAACTATTACTTCCCTCCTTCTATACCCCAAAATCCCACTGGCCTTTCCAACCACCTTTGCCATCTGTCTAGCGGCCTTCAAGTCATCTGTGATTATGACACCCAAGTCCCTTTCCTCCTTAGTAACTGTCAGCAGCAGCCCCCCCCCACACCTGTAGCTCACCAAAGGGTTCCTGCTCCCCACATGCATGACTTTGCACTTCTTTACATTAAACCTTAGCTGCCATGCCCCGACCATCTCTTCAGTAGTTCCAGGTCTTTCTTCATCCCTTCCACCCCCTCCAGAGTATCCACCCTGTTGCAGACCTTGGTGTCATCCACAAACAAGCAAACCTTTCCCTCCAGCACATCTGCAATGTCACTGATGAAGACATTGAAGAGGACTGGCCCCTGAACTGACCCCTGAGGTACCCCAATGGTCACCTCCCTTTCATCTGATTGGGTTCCATTCACCACTACAATCTGTTTTCTGTACCTTAACCAGTTTCCTATCCAGTTCACCACCTTGTGTCCCAACCCCAGGCTGCCTAGCTTGTTGACCAGTCTCCTATGTGGGACTGTATCAAAGGCTTTGCTGAAATCAAGGTAGGCAATATCTACTGCCTTTGTCACCCAGTCAAAGAAATCTATCAGATTAGTTTGACAGGAACATCCTGCAGAGAATCCATGTTGCCTGGGATCCACCACTCCATTTTCTTCCAGGTGTTCCACTGTTCTTTCCTTAAGGAGTGCCTCCATTATCTTTCTGACCACAGAGGTTAAACTAACTGTCCTGTAGGTCCCTGCTTCTTCTTTACTACTGCTCTTGTGAAGAGGGACATTTTCCCTTCTCCAGTCCTCTGGGACCACTCTAGTGTCTAAGGACTCACTGAGCAGGGCTGCCAGAGGGGCTGCCAGTTCAGTCCTTAGTTCCTTTAGGACCCTGGGATGTATGCCATCTGGATCCATGGCTTTTTCCACCTTTAGCTTTGCCAGTTCTTCTAGGACCCTCTCCTCTGTAAATGGACTGGTGTTTACCTCCTTATCCTTAGCTCCTCTGAAGTCCAGTTGTGGTCTCTGTCCATTCTCTTCCACAGTGTAGGCTGAACAGAAATATTCATTCAGGATTGCTGCTTTGCCCCCGTCTCCCTCCACTATCTCCCCCTGGCCCCTCTAAGCTTTGCTACTCGCCCCTTTGCCTTCCTTCTCTCGCTAATGTACCTGTAGAATGTCTTATCTCCTTTTTTAACTGACTGAGCTACAGTATTCTCTCCTCTATTTGCACTTTAGTGCTCCTCACTGCCTTTCCCACCTCTCTCAGGCACTTTTGGTACATGTCCTTGTCCTCATCCCTTGTGTCTCCTTATACTTCCTGAAGGCTGGCCTCTTGGCCCTTACTTTTTCTGCCCCCCCCCCCCGAACCAAAGTGGGTTTCTTCTCTTTTTACTCCAGTCTATTGACCTAATGCATTGTTTTGTAACCTCTGCTATAGCCTCCTTGATGTGTGCCAATTTCTCCTCAACATCCCCACCTATTCTCCTCTTTTCCAGGGTTTCTTTTAGCTGTAATCCCATACTGGTAAAGTTCGCCCTTCTAAAGTCCAAGACTCTTGCCTTTGTATGGGTTGACTGGATCCCTGTGTCCACTTTGAACCATACCATATTGTGGTTGCTGGACCCTAACTGACCTTCCACTCTAAGATCTGCTACCCTGCCCCCCACTGGTCAGCACCAGATCCAGGATTGTCTGGTCCCTGGTTGGTTCCTGAAGCAGCTGCCTAAGGCCAGCCCCCTCAAGGGAGTCCACAAAGTCGTGTATCCTAGCTGAGGCCCCTGCTGGGATGGACCAGTCTACCTCTGTCATGTTAAAGTCTCCCATTAGCAGTACCTCCTCCTTTGCTGCCATTTCATGCATGTTTTCCTCGGCCTGAGCCAGGGGTCTGTAAATGACCCCTGTGTGAATGGCTGTTCTATTGCCTGGCTCAAAGATGACCCACACTTCCTCCATTTGCTCATGCCTGTTTTGAATTTCAGTCACCTTTATGTTCTCTTTGACGTAGAGGACAACCCCTATCCCTCTCCCCTTTTACCTTCCCTATCTTTTCTGAATAGGGCATTACCCGATATGCCTATGTCCCAGCTGTGGTTGTTGGTGTATCAAGTTTCAGTTATAACCACTATATCCAGATAGAAACATAGAAACATAAACTTTGACGGCAGATAAGGACCGCTTGGCCCACCTAGTCTGCCCATTTCCCTACCTAGAGGATAAGCTGCAGATCCTATTTAACCAACAGCCTATTTCTTCCTACCCCCCCACAAAAATTGCCTTATGTCTCTCCCATGCATTCTTGAATTCTCCCACAGTTTTAGACCCCACTACCTCCTCAGGAAGGCTGTTCCATGCGTCCACCACCCCTCTCTGTGAAAAAATACTTCCTCACATTGCCCCTGAGCCGTCCCCCTTCTATCTTCAAATTGTGTCCCCTTGTTCTATTTATTTATTTATTTATTTATTTATTGAAATTGTTTCACCAGGATGGCACACTGAGCAAAAAGATGCTCGTCTCCCGGTGCGGCCTGGGGCATGAGGGTACAGTGGGAGATAACTCGCAGGTTATCAAGAGTTACATATGCGAGGGAAAAACAGTAGAACATAGCTGAGCACAATTACAGCAATACGGTAGACAGATTCACTTGAACAGTTTACAGAGAAAGTTTCAGTTATGCAGTTGCAGGATAAAATTGTGTGATGGAATAGGGACAAGACAAACAGTACAGTTCAACAACAACACTTGGCAGGCATAGATTATATTACAGAATGGGATAGTATTGGATAGATGAGGTGTGACACTGAGTGCAGAAAATGTGAGGATCAGGCAGTATCAAGGAGGGTTTAGGACAGGGCAAAGCCCATGTACTAGAAGTGCTGACGTTGGTATACATAAGCCAGCTTCCATAGCGTAAGCTATTTGCCACTGGTCAGGCAATTGGGGGTAAAGGGGGGACATCTTTGTGGCTTAAGTGCAGGAGCAATTTACCGAGAGGTAGTTTGCTAGTGCTGAAGACAGGGAGTGGGTAGAAGAGGAGTGGCAAATTTGGAGTGGGAGTTCATTCCAGAGTTTGGGGAAGCGGTAGGAGAAGGCAGATTGCCCAATAGTGGTTTTCCGCCTAGGGATTTGAAGCTTCCGGTCATCAAGGGATCTGAGGGCATGAGAAGGGGAGGGAGCTGGGGAAAGTAAGGTAGAGAGCTATGAGGGCAGGGCGTCATGCCAGAATTTGGCTACAGATTTAGCGCAGTGCTGCAGGCAATGGTTTTCGAGGGAAGGGAATGCAAGGGCATGGTAGAGGTTGCAGTGATGGGTGTGGGGGGTGGCATCGAGGGCCAAGCGACAGAAGGCATGGAAAAGTGTATCCAGTCTGGATAAGGTAGATTTGGGAGCGGCACTGTATACTGTGTCACAGTAGTCAAAAGAGGGGAGGATCATCTTATGCAGTAGCTCACGCCTGGCCATGAGAGGGAGGCAGTTGCGGTTCCTGTGAAGTGCTCCGAGCTTGGGGTGCAGTTTTTTTATGATGGTGTCAATGTGGTCGCAGAAGGACAGGAGACGGTCGAGCCAAACCCCAAGGTAGTGGAAGGAAGTGACATCCTCCAGTACCGTCCCATCAAGGGTGTGGAAGGTAGGAAGGGAGGGAAGGAAGCCTGGTTAGACATTGCCGAGTGCCGAAGGTCATGGTGGTAGTTTTGTTCGCATTGAGAGAGAGTTGGTGAGAGCCAAACCATAACTGTACCTTGTTGAAGTCAGCCTGGAGGTTGGCCGTTACCTCTTCTAGGGAGGAGCCAGAGGCAAAAAGTACAGTATCGTCTGCGTACATTTGAATAGACGTGGATGAGCACACCAGAAGGAGGTTATTTAGAAAGATGGAGAACAGGATAGGGCCGAGTACTGATCCCTGGGGAACTCTGTGGCTATAGGGAGGGGTGAAGAGGTGACGTCGGTGATTCTAACTGATTGGATTCTGTCAGTGAGGTAGGCTTTGAACCAACTGGTAGCTGAGCCAGCTAGGCCCGCTTCCGAGAGACACTGAAGTAGCAGAGGGTGGGAGACCGTATCGAAAGCTTTGGCGAGGTCTATGAAAATGGCCGAGGTGATCAACCTTCTGTCCATGCCTGAGAGGATGGAGTCCATGAACCTAACCAGGGAGGAGGCTGTGGAATGGCCCTTCCTGAAACCAGACTGGAATGGCGTGAAGATGTTTGTGTCAGAGAGGAAGGAGGTGAGTTGGTTGAGCACTAAGTGTTCTTGCAGTTTTGCAAGTGCAGGGAGGAGGAGGAAGATAGGGCGATAATTTGAGGGGGAGGTGGTGACGCCCCCTTTAGGGAGGGGGATGACGATGGCCTGCTTCCAGACCTGGGGGACAGTGGCAGAGGAAAAGGAGAGGTTTAAGAGAGTGGCAAGGGGGTTGCAATGGCTGGGGCAGAGAGGTGGAGGAGATTGCAGTCGAGGCCATCGGGGGATTTTCCTTTTGTTGTGTCGAGGGCCTGAAGGGCTTCGAGGACGTCAACTGGCAGGATTATTTTGAAGGTGAAGGTGGGGGGCCTACTGGAATTAGAACATATGGGAGGAGGAGTGAGTGGCACCGAGGTGGGCAGGTAAGAGAGAAGGGTCGAGGCACAGGAGGAGAAATATGTGTTGAAAGCAGTGGCGACATCCTGCAGCTCAGTGAGGAGGGAGTTGTTCAGGAAGAGGAGAGGGGAAGGGTGGGCAGTTGGGGGGGGAGAAGATGGAGTGAATAACCTTCCAGAATTTGGATGGACAGTTTAAGTTGGAATAAAGGGAGGAGCTGAAGTATTCCGCTTTAGCTAGGTGGGTTGCTCTGGTGCATTTGTTACATAGAGACCGATAGATGACAAGGTTGCTTGGGAGGCATGAGGTTTTGTGAGTGCTCCATGCTTTGTCCCGAGCGATTTGGCAGGCTGTCAGTTCCTGGGTGATCCAGGGCAGGTGATAGCCACGTACCCTGGGGCGACGAAGTGGGGCATGAGCATCCCAGACTTGGAGGAACGTGTTTTGGAAATGAAGGAAGGCATCGTCGATAGAGCAGGGTTTGGCGGGGGATTCCCAGCAAGCAAGAGCTAAGTCTTCAAGCACAGAGGCGAGGTTTAGAGATTTGTAGGAACGTTGGAGCATGAACTTTGGAGGAGGACAAGGTCAGTGGATTTTCCGGACTAGATAAATAATGTGGTGATCAGTTAGGGAATCGGGTAGGAGCCCTGAGGCGATAACCCAGTGGGGTTGACTGGTGAGGCCCCAGTCAAGTGGTGAGTGGTTTCCCATTTTGGAGTTTAGACGTGTGGGCGCAGAGATGGTTTGTGAGAGGTTAAGCGAGGCAATGTCCGCCCGGGTTTTGCTGAAGGGGGGAGCTAGCCAGTTGCGATTGAAGTCGCCCATGACATAGAGTTCACCAGTAGGGGTTTGGGAGGCAGTTTGTTCTAGGAGATTGGTGACAGATGAAGCTGGGAAGCCAGGCCAGCAATAGACTCCAGCTATGTAGACAGGGAGGGAGAAGGGGAGAGTCAGTTGAAGCAAGAGAATTTCATAGGCATTGGGATCAGCTTTGGCTAAGGTGGTTGAGAAACGCAGATCAGAGTTTACATAGATAGACACACCACTGCCTCTAGTTGACCTGTCCTGACAGGCAAGTTCATAGCCTGGAATAGCAATTGAGGAGTCAGGGACTTGTTTGTTTAGCCAATTAGCCTCCATCATTGCAGCCACCAGGTCTGGGATCTTGTTCCCCAGATTGCGGGCATTTGTGTGCATGACCTTCCATGAAATGCAGCATCTTTTTGTCCCCTCCTTGTGTTTTGTCCCTTGCTTCATCCTACTTTTCCTGGAGTGTTCTATGTGTTGTTTCCTTTTTATTACCTTACTGGTTGTTTGTGGTCCAGGTCCTTTTATTAGTGGTGATAACGTTATATCCTGAGTGCAGCCTATCCCACCCTGTGGTACCTGTGCATCTGCCCCCAGGTTGACATCCTGGTCTTGCTTGATGTGTGCGCACACTACCCTGTGGGGCTGGGCTGCCTGAATCTCCCCACTCCCGACAGCCCCCCCTCCCCCATGGCTAGTTTAAATGCTTGCTCAGGAAGCATGTAAACCTCTCACTGAGGACAGACGTACCCTCCTCAGAAGGATGCAGGCCATCTTTTTTGTAAAGGTGTGCATCATCCCAGGTGGTGCCCCAGTCCCCAATGTAGCCAAAGTTGTTTTCCCTGCACCAGTCTTTCAACCACTTGTTGAAGGTTTTGATGCACTTGTTTCTTTCCCCCTCCTTCCCCCGACTGGTAGCATCTCTGTGAATGTAACAGAGTTTGCTACCCCACCCCCCCAGGCACCTACCCAAGTTCCTAAAATTCTCCTGAACTTTCCCCATACTTGCTCTTTCTTTGGGTAGGTCATTTGTCCCCAGATAGACAATGACGTCCAGCTCCCCCCCAGCCATGGCCTTTACGATCCTGTGGATCTGCTCCCCCGCTCTCAGAGCTGTGCCTCCCTCTCCCTACTGATGCCTGGTCCTATCACCATACCCTGAACTATCGAGTCCCACACTGGGAGAAGCTTCCTTCTCCCCAGGGATTCTCTGGCCTTTTCCCCCGTGCTCCCCTCCTGGTGGGTCTGCCCATCACCCTGGTCACAACCTTGGGTTCCCTTTCAGGGCTCTCCCTCTCCTTGAGAACATCATATTTGCTCTTTAATTGTACCGGTTGGGGGGGGTGATTGAGCTACACCTTCCCCAACCTCCCTGAGCCCACCGTAGTCCATCCAGGCCTCTGTCTGAGTGTCCTCTGTGGCAGTGGCTGGTGATACGGTGGCCCCTGGGTGGGGGCAAAGGTTCCCAGTACTCCTTCCAACTGTGCGTGAAGCCTAGCAACCTCCTCCCTCAGCCCAGAGAGATGCCTGTAGATAGAGCAGCATCGCAGCTTCCAGAACGTCTCCCTGAAGACTGCTGCTCCACAGCTACTGCACTGCACCACTCTGCATGTCATCCTGTGGACTTCTACAGTGCCCCCAAATACTCGCTAAGTTTTCCTTTACGTCTTTAGCCCTTTTTCTTCTTTCCCCTTTTTTCCTTCTCTTTGTCTGCCTGCCCCACCTGTTCTGCTAATCAGTAAGTGAGTGTAGTCCCTACCAATGAAGTAGCAGGAATTTGTATGACATAGGTGCCTTTAAACTAACCAGAGCCTTGGGGTGGGTGGGTGAGGGTGGGGTTGGCCTACTGCATTGCCCACTGAAAAACAATCAACCCGGTGTAGAGTTTCCCTCACAGCACAGTTTAGCCTATAGAAATATAAATCACAAAATCAACTGTAGCAAACAAATTCAGCAACTACTGCTAGGTGAAAGAACACACAAGAATTTAACCACAATTACTTACCTGGAATGTGATACTAGCTGAGGTTAGAAGCACAGAAACTTCCAGAAGGTTACTAGCAACAGAAAGCCCAAGCAGCCTGAGCCAAGCAACTTCAGCAAGTGATAAGGTGGTTTCGATCTGCCAGATGTGGACTGGAGCATCCCAGCTGCTGCCTCAGCAAGGAGCAGGAACATCTTGAGGGGCAGGCCTCAGGCAGCAAGTGCTAGAGCCCACCCAGAAGGGTGCAATTTTGGACCTGGGACTCACCAGTGAGGACAGAATTGCGGAAGTCAGGGTGGGAGGACACCTGGGATCCAGTGATCAACACACAGTGTAGTTCAGTATGAGTACAGTGACAATGTCAAGCCACACAAAGGCAAGGGTCCTGGATTTCAGGAGGGCAGACTTCACTAAGATGGGGATATGTCTCAAGAATGCCCTGGCGGGGAGGGACAATTGGGGGGAGGAGTTGAGGAGCAGTGGGCTCATCTGAAAGGAGCCATAGTGTAGGTGACAAAATTTTGCCTCAGGCAAGTAAACAAGGCAAGAGAAAGAGAAAACAATTATGGTTCTCAAAAGAAGTGGCCAGGAAGGTAAGGGCAAAAAAGATGGCTTTCAGGAAATACAAAGAAACACAGAAGGAGGAGGACAGGGTAGTGTACCTTGATAAACAGAGGGAGGCAGGGAAAGCAGTCAGGAGCGCAAAGATGCAAACGGAGAAAAAAAAATAGCACAGGAAGTAAAAAAGGGGACAAGACTTTTTATAGGTACATTAGTGAAAGGAGAAAAAAACAGGGGTGGGATTGTAAGGCTTAAGGGGGAAGAAGGGGAGTGTGTGGAAGAGGATTTGGAAAAAGCATTAGTACTGAACAAATATTTTTGTTCTGTATTCACAGAAGAAGGAGAAGGTTAGGGACCACAGTTAGGCAACATGAGCAAATATGGGAGGGAGTTGGACACCAGTCCATTTATGGAAGAGAGAGTCCTAAAAGAACTCACAAAACTGAAAGTGGACAAGGTACTGGGACCGGAAGGGACACATCCTAGAATATTAAGGGAACTATGGGAGGCGCTGGCAGCTCCACTGGCAGCCCTGTTCAACGAGTCACTCAATATGGGAGTGATTCCACGGGAGGAGGGCAGATGTAGTCCCTCTTCACAAAAGTGAGACTAGGGAGGAGGCTGGAAACTACAGACCAGTCAGCCTCACCTCAATAGTGGGGAAAATTATGGAATCACTGCTTAAAGAAAGGATTGTGGAACACCTTGAATCCAGCGGAGCACAGAATCTGAGACGTAACATAGAAAGTGACGGCAGATGGGGACCAAAGATCCAGCTAGTCTGCCCTGAGTGCTACCGCCCCCCCTTAGAATTTCTTAGAGACAATCCCCTTATTCCTATCCCAAACAGATTTGAATTGCCCTACTGTTTTGGAGTCAATGACTTCTGCAGATAGGCTATTCCATGGAGCCACCACCCTTTCTGTAAAGAAGAACTTACGCATGTTACCCCGAACCTCCCTTCCCTTAATTTCATTTATGACCCCTTGTCCTTGTGGAGCTATTGATCAGAAAGAGTTCTTGGGTAGGGACTCTGTTTATACCCTTCAGGGACTTGAATGTCTCTATCATGTCACCCCTATCTATGTGCTGCTCCAGTGAGTACATGTTGAGTTGCTGTAATCTGTTTTCATATGGCAATTAATGGAGCCCTTGTACCATTTTTGTTGCCCTCCTCTGTACCATCTGTAGTCTACCCATGTCCTTCTTGAGAACTGTACGTAGTACTCAAGGTGGGGCCTTACCAGGGACTTGTATAGTGACATGATCACTTCCCTCTTTCTACTTATGATGCCCCTTCCTATGCATTCCAGCATTTTGCTGGCTTTTTGCACCACTTTTTCACATTGTCTGCCCACTTTTAAGTCATCAGAGATGATGACCCCAATATCTCACTCCTGTTTGGTGGCTGTTAGCTGCTCCCCTCCCAGATAGTAGACCGTCCCTGAGTTGCTCCTGCCCAGATGCATCACTTTGCATTTTTTTGCATTAAATTTTAACTACCACATGTTGGACCATTTTTCTAGCTTGAGCAGGTCACTTCTCATTTGTTCCACTCCCTGAGCAGTGTCCACTCTGTTGCAGATCTTTGTGTCGTCTGCAAACAGACTCACCTTCCAGCCCAGCCCCTCAGCGATGTCACTTATGAAAATATTGAAGAGTAAAGGACCCAGGACAGACCCCTGTGACACCCTGCTGGTCACCCCCCATCCCCTGATGCTGCCCGTTGACCATCACCGACTGGTTCCTCTGACTAAACCAGCTCCTAACCCATGATACCACTTCCTGTCCCATTCCTGTATGCTCAAGCTTATTTGGCAGCCTTCTGTGTGGGACCGAGTCAAAGGCTTTGCTAAAAAGCCTTTGACTCAGCATGGATTCATAGAAGGGAGGTCATGTCAAAAAATCTAATTGATTTCTTTGACTGGGTGACTAGGGAAGTGAATCAGAGGAGCAGTGAATGTGACCTACCTGGATTTCAGTAAGGCCTTCGATACTGTTCCACATAGAAGACTTGTGAACAATCTGGGCAGCCTGGGAGTGGGTCACAAGGTTGTAAACTGGGTTAGTAACTGGTTGAGTGATAGAAGGCAGAGGGTGGTGGTAAATGTAGCTCAAACTGAGGAAAGGAGGGTGACCAGCAGGGTGCCTCAGGGATCAGCTCTGCAGCCAGTCCTGTTCAATGTCTTCATAAGTAACATTGCGGAGGGGCTGGAAGGGAAGGTGTGTCTCTTTGCAGATGACACTAAGATCTGCAACAGGGTGGACACTCCGGGAAGGGTGGAAAAAATTAGGAGGGACCGAGGTAAACTGGAGGAATGGTCTAGAGTGTGGCAACTGTGATTCAATGCATAAAAGGGCAAAATCAAGCATGTAGGGTGCAAAACCCAGGGGTGGATTACATGATGGGGGGGTGGAGGATACTGATGGTCACCAAACAGGAAAGGGATTTGGGAGTAATCATATCTGATGACCTAAAGGCGACCAAATAATGTGCCAAGGCTGTGGGGAGAGCCAGTGGGATGCTGGAGTGCATAGGGAGAGGTATCACCAGCAAAAGAAAAGAGGTGGTGATGCCACTGTACAGATCAATGGTAAGGCCTCATTTGGAGCTCTGTGTCCAGTTCTGGAGGCCAAATCTCCATAAGGACATAGACAGGGTGGAGGCAGTTCAAAGGAGGGCAACAAGGGCCTGCACCAAAAGTCGTATGAGGAGAGACTGGGAGACCTCAGTATGTATACACTGGAGGAGAGGACAGACAGGGGAGATATGACAGAAACCTACAAATATTTAAAGGGCATAAACAGAGTGCCACAGGGTAGCATCTTTCAGAAAAGGAGATGTTCAGGAACGAGGGGGCATGACATGAGGTTGGAAAAGGGTAGACTAAGGGGTAATGTGAGGAAGTATTTCTTCACAGAAAGGGTGGTGGATGCATGGAATAGACTCCCATTGGAGGGGATAGGGGCAAATACTGTGGAGGAATTCAAAAATGCATGGGACAGGCATAGGGGAAGCCTAGCGACAGGAATAATAAATAATAATAATAATAAAACGTTATTTGTTATGCGCCTTTCAGGCACCAAGGAGCAGTACAGAAAAAATAAAATCCAACAGATTCAACCACATAATAAATACAGTTCAATAAATAGTACATCCGTAAGCTTTTTCCCAAAGGAAACATTTAAGAGCTTGTTTAAAACTCCCCACGGTCGTGCACTCCCTAATCCGACGGGGTAGAGAATTCCAAAGGGAAGGGGCCACAAACATAAACGCACGGGCCCCAGCAGATTTTAAAGTCACCCTTGGAATCTCTAGCAACCCCTCGTCGGCAGAGCGAAGTGGTCTCACAGGGTGGTAAGGAATCAGGAGTTCTTTCAGGTAGTCAGGGCCCAGATCATGCAGGGCTTTAAAAGTCAGTAATCCGACTTCGAAGGTGATCCGCCACTGAACTGGCAGCCAGTGCAGTTCCCGCAGCACCGGTGTGATGTGGGAAGATCTAGAAATTCCCACCAACAACCACGCTGTGGAATTCTGCACCAGCTGCAAGCAGCGGATATCAACCCCCGGAAGCCCAAGGTAAAGCGAGTTGCAGTAGTCAAGGCGCGAGGTCACAAAGGCATGGATTAAAGTTGGCAGATCACCGGACGGAACAAGGTGCTTGATCCTGGCAATGTTTCTTAGGTGGTAGAAAGATGTCTTAACCACAGCTGACACCTGAGACCGAAGTGTCAGCCCAGTATCCAATATCACCCCCAGGTCACGTACCTGTTCAGAGACCTGTAGCTCGGCTGCCCCAAGACATAATCCAGATGGGGAGCCAGCCATTGAACCCCCTATCCGGCGATCCGGTTCCAAAACCAACACCTCCGTTTTCCCTGAATTCAACTTCAACCAACTTGTCCTCATCCAATCCTGGAATTCATTAAGGTAGCTATTAAATACCGAGATGGCTCCTTCCTGGTCGGGGGCAAAAGACAGGTATAGCTGGCTATTATCGGCATAGCAATGAAACCTCAGACCATACCATTTTACAATGTCTCAGAGGGGAAGCATATGCACCGCAAACAACATGGGGGACAAAATAGAGCCCTGAGGAACCCCACAAGGCAGAGAGGTGGGATCGGAAGAAAAAAACCTCGAAACCACCCTCTGAGTTCTTCCGGTGAGGTATGAGGTGAACCATCTGAGGACCACCCCAGAAAGCCCACAAATATATCTCAAGCACTCAAGAAGGACCCCATGGTCAATGGTGTCAAATGCTGAGGATAGATCTGATAGTACCAAAATGGATGGTTTTCTCTGGTCTCCCGCCATCAGAAGATCATTGAGCACCCGAACCAGCACCGTCTTGGTACTGTGCCTCTTTCGAAAACCTGATTGAAGTGGTTCATAGATGCTATGGATGGTCAAATGGTTCTCCAACTGGGCCGCCACTACTTTCTCGATCACCTTCCCCACAAAGGAGAGATTCGAGATAGGCCTGTAGTTTGCAAGACAGTCTGGGTCCAATGAAGCTTTCTTCAACAAGGGTGTCACCACTGCCTCTTTCAAGGGACAGGGATATTCACCCGAGTCAAGGGAGCACCAGACTATCTGTGCTAGAGCCGGGAAAATGGCCTCCTCACAACCCAAAATAAGGGATGTAGGACCCGGATCTAAACTACAGCATGTAGGGTGCATCCCTTGGACAAACTGCATAACCTCTACAATTTCTGGGCGGCTGAAGGTACTCCAGGAAAACGAAGGGGAGGCGACCAAGTCCTGATCAGTAACGACTCACACAGAATGTGTTAAGAGGATCTCTGACCTGATGTCGATCACCTTATCAGCGAAGAACTGAGCAAGCTCATCACACTGTATTGTGAAAACGCTCTTCGGAGCTGCAGACAGGTTAGATTGCACAATCTGTCCACAGTTCTGAAGAGCTGAGCTGGTCGGTTCTGGGCGGCAGAAATTTCTCTGGACAGGAATTCTGCTTTCTTACAAGAAATTTCTGACTGATAGAATTGATAATGTTCTAGCAGCCTAAGATGATCGGCATCAAAACCAGATTTCCACCAACAACGTTCTAACCTGCGTCCTAGTCGCCGCAACTACCTCAAGGCCCCATCAAACCAGGGTGCCCGAGGTCGAAGGGAGAGAGGGCACACACGAACTGGAGCAACAGAATCCAGAGCAGAGGTGATGGCATTGTTATAGGCCAAAACCAGAGCCTCTGGGTCATTGCAATGGACAGGAAATTGTGATAGGTCAAGGACCGCAGCAAGGTCATCGGAAGTAATATTCTGCAAAGGGCAGTACTTGACCATCTCCACAGGGGTCGGCCTACAAGGTGGGATGCCAAAATTGAATCTCACAGTGTAATGGTCGGGTCATCCAGGAACAAGAAGGGAAAGCCGGAGATCAAGGAGGGTCTGTGATTTTTGCAGTAGGTAGGAAAATGGGCAGACTGGATGGGCCTAGCAGTCCTTATCTGCCACCAATTTCTATGTTTCTATGAATTTCCTTACTTTTTGAGATAGAATAATTGTATCCCCATTTGCCATTGTATGGCTTATTAAACTTTCAAAGTTATCCTAAGAGGGAAACTGCATTTTTTATTTTTTATGCTTTTTTTTATATTGTCCCTAAATGACTGGGGGGAAATTGTGTTATTGCTGTAGTACTCATTAAGACCTTTGTTTTGATATATAGTTCGTCCCTGAAGTCCAAATATTGGCCGCGATTCACAAATGCCCACGCGCTATGCAAGGGCATCACGTAGGCATTCAGATGAAAGAATGCCACATGGCAATGCCCTGCACACCCCCCACAGCATTCACCAATGGGTGAGCACTAGCGCTCCACGCACTGAATCCCCAGCTGGTTGTGGTGCGCTGCAGCAGGGGTGGGATGGGTGCGTGTCACGGGGATGCCCGCACTCCACACCAGTCACTAAGGTGTGGAGTGCCGGTGCTTGGGGGGGTGCAACATATTTATTTTTATTTATTTAAAGTTTTACCAGGAAGAATATACTGAGCAGAAGCTCATTTCCAGATGCGTCCTGGGGGGGGAAGGGGAACAAATGGGAGTATAGACAACATAATGAATACAGCATTAGAGGATTGAGAAATACAATAATACAGATGCTTGACAACACAAAGACAAATACAGTATAAGTAAACAAATAAGTAAATACAAATACAAAATACAGGAAATTTGTAATAATATGGATGGACATTTTAGCACAACTTAAGAATAGAGCAAAACAGAGGAGCAGCATTGGAAAGATCCTAGTACACATAGCTAGTTACATGATGCATAAATAAGAATACAGAATTGCTTTGGTAGAGGTTAATACGTGCTTGTACGCCTAGCCTGAAGCACCTGCAGAAGACAAGCAGGGTAGGATCAGCAGGGGTGGAAGAGGCAGGGGATTAGGGACAGGTTCAGGGGCAGTGGAAATGTTTTTTTAAGAGGTAATTAAAAATACGAGGGGAGGGGGCAACTCGAATGTGCCGTGGGAGGGAGTTCCACGGAGTTGGAAACCTGTATGAAAAGGCAGCCTGACCTGCTGAGGAGGTACAACGAGGGATGGTTAAAATGAGAGGGTCAGAATTTCTGAGTGAATAAGAAGGAGGAAAGGTAAGGGTGGAGAGAGAGGAGGAGAGATAGGAAGATAGGGACTGGGATCAAAATTTGGCCAAGAAGCTACTACAATAAGTGCGCTGTATGTACTCAAGGGAGAGGAGGTACAGTGATTGGTAAAGGGTACAGTGGGGAGTGCGAGGGGGACAGTCGAGACAAAGCGGCAGAAGGAGTGGTAGAGTGTGTCCAGTCTGGTTAAGGAGGAGGATGGGGCGGCACTGTATACAACATCCCCATAGTCGAAGATGGGGAGAATCATTTTCTGTACAATGGCCCGGTGAGCCAGAAGTGGGATGCAGCCCTGGTTGCTGTACAAAGCACCCAGTTTAGGGTGCAATTTCTTGTGGATGGCCTCAATGTGTACAGAAAAGTTGAGATGTCAGTCAAGCCAAACACTGAGGTATCTAAAGGAGGAGCAGTCCTCAAGCATACTCCCATCCAGGGTGTGGAAGGAAGGGAGGGAGGGGAGCAGAGAGAGTCTCTACCTAGTGCTGAAGGTCATGGAGACTATTTTTAATTTTTTTATTTTAGTCTTTGGTAACCAGGTAAGGCCCACTAGGCACAAGTGCCTGTTTTCAGGGGCGACCTGGGAGCACTGGGTGGTTAAGTGACTTGTTCAGAGTCGCACAGTATGCAAGTGAAGGTTGTGAGAATTAAACCCAAGTCTGGTCTGCTGTATGAACCAAGCTCGTTCACAGCTCATTACTCTAACCTCTAGGCTACTTTCTGGTTTTCTTGGCATTCAGGAGAAGCTGGTTTGAGCAGAACCACAGCTGAACATTGTTGAAGTTGCGCTGAAGTCTGGCTGCCACCTCAGTGATGGAGGTGCCAGGTGCATACAAGATGGTGTTGTCTGCATGCATATGGATACAGGAGTGTGGGGAGGCAGAGGGTAGGTCATTTAGGAAGACAGAAAATAGCAGGGGGCCAAGGACAGAGCTTTGGGATGCACCAGTGGTTATGGGGAGAGGAGGAGAGAGGGAGTTGCCGATATGAACAGACTGTGACCTACCCCCTAGGTAGGGGTGGAACCAGCTGGTGGTCTCAATGGAGTGCCCTGCATTGGTAAGATAGGAGAGGAAGAGGGGGTGTGACACAGTGTCGAAAGCCTTTGCTAGGTCAACGAAGATGGTGGAGGTGATCAGACCCTGATCCATGCCTGTTTGGATGGAGTCAGTGATCCTCAACAGCGAGGTGATGGTTGAGTGGGATCTCCTAAAACCAGACTGGTAAGGGGTGAAAAAGGAAGTTGAGTCAAGGAAGGAGGAAAGCTGGGACAGGACTAGACGTTCCTCCAGTTTAGCGAGAATGGGAAGGAGGGAGATTGGGCGGTAGTTACCAGTGGAGGAGGGTCACCTCCTTTAGGGAGGGGGATGACAGTGGCCTGTTTCCACTCAGTAGGAACAGCTGAGAGGGAGAAGGAGAGATTTAGAAGAGAGGCAAGAGGGGACACGATGGCAGGATCAGATAGATATAACATTTTGATATCCAGCCCCGAGGGGCACTTACCTTTAGAGGGATTGAGCTTAATAAGAGCATTATAGACCTCCTCAAGGGTAATGGGGCTGAAAGTGAAGGAACTTGAGGAGGGAGAAGAAAGGGGGGAGGACAGGATCAGCAGAAACTGAGGGGGGACAGAGGACAGCAGGGACAATGTGCAGGTGGTAAAGAAGGAACTGAACTCTGTTACGACAGATTGAGAATCTGACAATGTGCTGTTGCCAGTTTTGATCACAGGTGAGAGAGGCTCAGATTGGGGTGGAACAAGGAATTTACCACCTTTCAGAACTTGGAGGGGTGATTTATATAAGTAAGGAAGGTGTCCTGAAAGTATTCTGACTTAGCAAGTCTGATTGCCCTGGTGCAGACATTTCAGAGCGTTCTATATTTCTGGAAGCCTGTAGGAAGGTCAGAAGATCTGTGGGTCTTCCATGCTTGGTCATGAGCTCGGAGACAGGCTAAGAGATCAGCGGAGACCCAGGGCAGGTTAATCCCACACACACACATATTCTTCTCAGAGGTGCATGGGTATTCCAGATGGAGAGAAGATTTGACTTGAAGTCGTCAAGAGCAGCATCAATGGAGGGGGCACGGGTGATAAAGGACCAGTCTATGCTAGCCAGATCATGTACGAGTGAAGCAGTATTTATTTATTTATTTTTTTTATTTATTTAAGAATCAGTTTACAACCTTTGAGCCAGAGGCTCGTTTCCAAAGGTACTTCGTCACATAAAGACATACATTGCGTTTCGGTTACATAGCAAAGATTTGCAAAGAATCAATAGGCATTCACCAGAGGTGCCACGTCATATAGTGGTCAGACAAATACAACTGGGTACAGGGTACATGTAATTGATAACAGGTATTACACAGGTCGGTATCAAGTGAGCATTCTGGTAGATAAACATTGAAAACAGCTGGCACTGGCCAGGTTAAACCTAGGCATGGTGTACAGGAAGTGGTGGAGGGATGGTAGGGTGGAGAGCTGCCCGGGGCATTGTCAAGAGAAAGAGGTGGAGGCTATGTTCAGAGACAGGAGCAGTTACGAGTGCTGAAGATGTGGTTCAAGTGCGGTTTTGAATGTGGAGATGGTGATGGCATTGGTGATGGTGGCAGGAGAGAGTTAAACCAGGTTGGGGCTCTATAGCTGAAGGACCTCTGGCCACGGCTGGTTCTCCGTTTGGGACCTTTAGAGTGGTCTTGTAGGAAGACCGTGTTGCAATGGTGGGAGGGCTCTGGTGGATGGATGCCGTTACCCCAGGGGGGAGAGCCCGAGTAGGGTTTTTTTGGTGAGGAGACAGGTCTGGTATCGGAGCCGTTCATCCAAGGTAAGCAGGTTAGCATCGACATATAGCTGACAGGTGTGTGTGAGCCTGGGGGCACCAGTAATTAATCTGCACGCTTTATTCAGGGTTAGGTGAATTTTGTTGAGTGCAGTGGTGTCGGCAGCACCGTATACTGGTAGACCATAGTCTACAAGGACAGAACGGACGATGTAACAGCTAGCCGGAGAGCATTTGGTGGAAGGCAGGTTTTATAGTGAATAGGATGCCAAGCCGTGTGTTGGTGGCGGATGTTAGGCCGATGTGGTTGTGGAAATGTGAGGGCTGAATCAAGGTAACCCCAAGGTATTTGTAGGAGCAGACTTGTTCCAGTGGTTGGTTGGTGCTTGGAAGGATATAGAGTGGGTGGTTGCTAGCTTTGTTTTGGGGGTGTGAAAGAGCATAGTTTTGGTTTTCTTAAGATTGATGACGAGTCTCGCTCCTTAAACCAAGCCTCGCACTGTTGAAAGACTGCTGTAGGGAGTCCTGTAGGGAGATGGGATTACGTGGGTGGCAAAAGGACAGCGTCATCTGCATACAGCAGTATTTTGCCAGAGCATGCACTGGGCAGGGTGTTCAGATACATCGAGAAGAGAAGGGGGCCCAGGATGGAGCCTTGGGGGACCCCCGAGAGAATGGGATGGGTGTCGGAGAGTGTGCTATTAATCTTGACACATTGGGATCGAGTGTCAAGATAGCTAGCACACCATGCCAGGGGGCCAGCCGAGAGACCAGTGAGGCAGACTGGATGAGGGAGTAGCTGGGGATAGAGACACAGTCATCATGGATGTGAGGTTTTAGCCAAGTTTCAGTGATGATTAGAACATTTAGGGAGTTGTAGAACTGTAGCAGCAGTGCTTTGAGAGGGGATTTGGGACGGTGGATTTTCCTAACTGCATAGATCAAGTGGTGGTCACTTAATGAGTCAGGGAGTAGACCAGCTGTAATAATACAATGAGGGTGGGAAGAGAGGACCCAGTCTATCAGAGAGTGGTTGAGGGATTTTGTGTTTATATGGGTGGGTTCATTGAGCAGATGAGTAAGGTTTAGGGCAGCAATGTCTTGCTGAATTTTGGAATGAGAAGGAGTGAGCCAATTTACATTGAAGTCATCCAAGACGTGGAGTTCGCCACAGCCGCATGAGTTTGTAGGGTGGCTAAGAGGTCAGTGATCGATGATGTGTGAGCACTGGGGCAGCAGTAGGAGCCTGCAAGGAAAATAGGTATGGAGCAAGGAAAGGTGAGTTTCACCAACAGAGACTCATGTGTCTGTGGGATGGTTGTTGCGAGTATGGGGTGAAAGTAAGGGAAGAGGCTACATACAAACATGGCAACTCCTTCACCCTTACCATTTCCAAGCTGGTCCTGGTGGATGAGAGAGTAGCTGGGGATAGAGACACAGTCATCATGGATGTGAGGTTTTAGCCAAGTTTCAGTGATGATTAGAACATCAGGTTTGAGTGAGAGCACTAAGGATGGAGCAGCGAAATTTTATTGAGGAGGCTCCTGATGTTTCGGTGAGCTAGCTTGAGGAGACAAGGAAGTGGTAAGGGAGTGGCAGGGTCCAGGCCAGGATTAGGTTCAATGTCTTCAGCTAATAATAGCAGTGCTGTTAACATAAACTTTACAGCCGGGGAGTACAGGGTGTATCTGTTGCACGCCCCCAGTGGAAGGCAGCCGCCAGCCATAGTGGGATCAGGGGGTTGCCCCCTGCTGGAGCCACAACCTACTGGGCTGACAGGGAAGGCTAGGAGCAGTGAGTCCAGTGTGTGCCCTGCTGTGCCCAATGATGGGATCCATGCCTCCTGCACACCCCTCCTCCCTCGGTGCAAGGGATCCACTCAGAGACCCAGGATGGGCATCCCGTTGGATGGTTGCCCCGGTCCACAGCTCCACACCCATCCACCTCTGTGAACATGCACACTGGGGGGGGTAGGTGGTGGACAGGTGGTCGGCAATATTGAATTCTGGCCAGCACACACCTGTCCGCTAGTGCAGAGCTGCACAGGTGGGGTATGCATGCTTCACGTGTGAAACCCGCCTCTTAGAGGACTGCGGCCATTGAGGGAGTTACAGCTTGTTACAGTTCCGTTATCCTATGGGAACTTGCATGTTTTAATTTTTTAGGGTTTTTACATGGCAACTAAATTGTTTTTTCTCGGGGGGGGGGTGGATTATGTGTTATTCTTGCAGTACTCATTATGGCCTTTGTTTTGATATATTGATTGTCCCTTAAGTCCAAATATTGAGCGAGTTATGGCTTGTTGAAGTTCAAATCTGGAAAAAAACTAAGTCGAAAATCTTTTTTCATATGAAGGAATCCTTTTTCATATGAAACGAAAAACCCATTAGAAGAAAGATGCCTTCATTCAAGCAAAGAATTGGGGGGAAAAACTAAGTCCAAATTCCTCGTTTCCATAGTGCAGTGTACCTCCCAGCCCTGATCACTGTTCAACCAACATAAAACCTGATTCCCATTTCCATAGTGTAGTGTACCCCCCCAGCACTGTTCACTGTTCAAGCAACATAAATCTCAAGAGCCCCGTTTCCATAGTGTAGTGTCCCCCCAGCCCTGATAACTGTTCAAGCAACATAAAACACAAGAGCCCCGTTTCCATAATGTAGTGTCCCTTCAGCTCTGATTACTGTTCAAGCAACGTAAAACCCAAGAATCCCATTTCCATAGTGTAGTGTCCTCCCAGCCCTGATCACTGTTATGCTAATGAACCCCCCAGCCCAGATCACAGTTAAAATAATGAATTCCTCCCCGAGCCCCAAACCATATAACATTACAACGGTCCCCATCTCCAGTAGTCAAAAAGCCCCCCACCTTGTTAGGCATTGACCCACCACCCCGCTCCCCCCATCCCAACCCATGCCGGCAACTGACACAGCCCTCCTCACCCTGCCATGGCCAGCCACTGACTGACTGGTATCAGAGAGTATACAGTACATAGTATGTGCTCACTGGTTGTCTCAACACTGGCCTTTTGACTGCCAGAGGAGGGGACGGTTGTAATATTATACGGTTCGGGGCTCGGGGGGGGGGATTTCATTATTTTAACAGTGATCAGGGCTGGGTGGGGACACTACACTATGGAAATGGGGCTCAGGGTTTTATGTTACTTGAACCATGATTAGGGCTGCAGGGGGGACACTACACTATGGAAATGGGTCTCTTAGGTTTTATGTTGTTTGAACAGTGATTGGGGCTGGGGGTGGCACTACACTATGGAAACAAGGCTCTTGGGGTTTATGTTGCTTGAACAGTAATCAGGGCTGGGAGACACTACACTATGGAAAAGGGGCTCTTGGGTTTTATGCTGCTTGAACAGTAATTGGGGCTGGGGGACACTACACTATGGAAAAGGGGCTCTTGGGTTTTATGTTGCTTGAACAGTGATCGGGGCTGGGGAGTGCTGGCCCGGCACACAACACAATGGCACAGACATGTAGATGAGCCCATAATGGATATGCAAATGGACCCATTGCGCCATGCAAGTCCAATGGGTTCATCTGCATATTTGGGTTGAATATTGCCCATGGAGGCTGCAGTGCATACAGGTATGCACCACGCATTCCCCTATGGGTGGTCTTCAGCCCTGCACCCTGGATGTGCTGTGCCATACACTGCGGCTGCTTGCTGTGCGCCACGCATCCAGGGTCCAATATTCAAACAGATTGCATGGTCTGTTCGGCCGAGCATGGGTACAGTGCTGAGAGCCGATCAAGTCTGCTAGGGAGGACAAAAACCTTTATTTAACACACACGCAAAAAACAAACGAAGCATTAGTACAAAGCATAAATTAGTGTCGGAGACTTGAAAGTAAAAAATAATTAGCAATTGATCGGAGTTGATTAGCAATTACCAAAAATTTATATTGGTGCTCAAAACCCCATACAATCTACTTATCTTGCTTTATATTGATAAAATACACATTGTACACAAGTTTCTGAGACTGATATCTGTTTTATTTAGCCATTTTCAGAAAAATACAGCAATTGTGCAGCACACATACGTTTCAAGAGCCGAGAAAGATGTCTGCGAAAGCAGACCGTGAATTCGTGAGCGTGATCGTGAGTCGTGACAAATTAAACATAAATTTAAAATGACCCCGGCCCCAGCATAAAAACTACTCCACCTGGGACTGTGATTGACCATAAAGTTACCAACAAGGACTGCGTCGATCTATGCTACTTTTCTTCACCAGGCATGTAGCCAGTAATTCTGACCTCTTTTGAGGGGGAGGTCCACCATCCTCAGCTGCCAAATCACCAGGACGTCTTGGTTTAGCACTAAAAAATATGTCTATAGCCCAGTCTTGGCTGAATTTAGCTGGAGGGGGCCCTGCTTTTTAATGCAAATTAATGTTTCTGCAGCATCCTCTGCCAGACCTGCTCTCCAGTCAGTTTTTACCTTGCTCACACTTGAAAAAGACTTTTCTACTATTACATTAAACACAGTAAATACTCTCAACACATTGACAAGCTTCAACAGATTTGGATAAGAATTTTGGAAATCACATGCATGACCTGATAGCAGAGGCAGAAAGACTGATGACATTGATTTGAGCAAAAATCTTAAACTCTTATCATTCTGCTGTCACAGTCAAGCTGCAGAAGTGGTCCGCTACTGCAGTAATGCCACTGTTACTATACAGCTCTAGTTCCTTTCTGTCCGCTGGCCAAAGTCTGGTATCTAACACTTTTGCGCGGTTATAGCTATTACTTTCATCAGTCAAACCGAACCTTTGTTCACAACAGTTCTCAATGTTTGTAATGTATTTTCTTTTTTTGTTTGCTGCGTAAAAGTTTTAATAACTTGGCCACTAAAATGTAAGTGACTTGAAAGTGCACATGCTCCTGAAAGAACATTAGACCCATTTTTTTATACTTCTTTTATTACTTATTTTCATAGTACATGTTTAAAACAACACTTTGTCATACAGAGATGCTGTAGCTCCTAAATTCAGGAGCTTTGGGTAACAATTGATTTTTATACAGCATCTAGAAGGTGTAGATTTCAAGCAAAATATGTAAACAACATACATACAGAACTAAAATTTATAAAAAACAAACTTGTCAGCTATTTGTCTCTTTTTTATCCCAAAGAGTAAATTAAGATCCTGTTTATGGGGTAAAAGTTCTCCTTTACTACTTGTCCCTTCTAGTAAAACTTCAAGAGCATTCTGTAATTTCTCTCACTCTTTTTGTTATTTCTTAAAAAGATTTTAACAGAGTGTTTAAATAAAAGATAATTTATTAATCCCTTTCAAGGAAAATTCTCAGCATCCTTAGCAGGGATATAACACATTAATAACCTTAGAGTTTTCAAATTTTCCTAGAAATCCCAACCTAGGTCATTTGTTCAAGTCCCATCTAGTCCAGCGATTCTGATATACTGCAGCCCTGTCCTGTAGATTATGCGTTAGCTGTTCCAAATGCTGTATGTAGGTTATGTCTTGCCATTCCAGTAGTGTTGGGGAGCAGCCATTTCTTAGTAATGGCTTTATAGGCCGCTGCTAAACATATAGCCCAGAGATATTTGGTGTCTTTATCTTTAAGAGTTTTGGGAGGTATGCCCAGTAGGAGATTTTAAGGAGTCAGAGGTTCCTGAATGGACAATAGTCTAGTTATCTGGTGAGTGAGTGCTTGCCAGAACGGCTTAATCACTGGATAGTTTAAAAATATGTGAGCATGGGAAGCCTCCAGTGTCCCACATTGTCTCCAGCAAGTAGAAGAGGCTGCAGGATTACGCTTTGTCTGAAATAAGGGTACTAAAAAGTACCTTGTACGAACCTTCCAAACATACTCCCTCCAGCTAGGAGACAAAGTTGTGGACCACATAGATTGCCACACCTTCGGCCAACAAGACCCAAGTAGGGGGACGCCCAGGTCCTTCTCCCATCTCCGTTTTATTAAATCAGTAAGATGGTTCTGGTAAGTATTAAGGAACTGGTATAACACAGATATGGCGTGATCTTTTTCAGAGACTGTCCATATACGAATAAAGGGACTATAGTCCTCCTCTTGTAGTGATATAGAGTTTTGAGTTTTTATTTGTGTGTTAATCCAATCTCTCATCTGTAAATACTATATATAGTCACTGCTTCTGAAAAATAAATTATCGAAGAGTTTTGAAGCATTTGCCAAGGTGCCACAAAGCCCTAGTGGCCTGTAGAGCATACCATTTATATTCTAGAGCTGGTGGAAGCAGGGTTCACAGAGAACCAGCAGTATTTCCAAATGGGTAGAGAACGCTTTGAGGGTAACCTCCGCCAGCCTTCCAGAATTGCTCCTGTACTATTTGGTAGGACTCCTTGAGTTGTCTCATCAGCAGGGGAGCAAAGAGGCTCAAGGCAAGGGTGGGGTAGAGATCTACCAAGATCAGTTTTCTTCCAGTGTGTCAAGTAGTGACTGTTTCCCCACAGTAGAGCCAGTCGCATCTGGGAGACATTCCAATAGTAATGTAAATTGGGAAGTGCAATTCCTCCAAGGTTTTTTGTGAACATCAATAGTTGGGATTTAAGTCAGGGTTTTTTGCCTTGCAAAAGGAAATTCAAAAATGCTAGTTGCCAGTTGTTCAGGGACTGTAAGGGCACCATACAAGTCACAGATTGAAGCAAATACAATAATCTTGGCAGAGCATTCATTTTAAGTGCTTAATTTCTAGCATAAAAGGATAAAGGTATCACTGTCCAGCGATTGAAGTCCGCCTTCAGGGTCTGTATTAGGGGATCATAATTTAGGTTATGTAATGATCCAAGATCAGCTGAAATAGTAACTCCTAGATACCGTATTGTTTGGGAATTCCATTTAAATTGAAACTTTTCCTTAATATGTCTTGGAGGGCTATAGTGAAAGGCCAGTAGCTCAGTTTTGTTAGTATTTAAAGAATATCCGGCCAAGGATGAAAATAAAGTAAGCTTTTGAAATAAGTGCGGGAGAGAGTTATTGGTTGGCTAAATATAATAATAATAAATTTATTTATATGCGCTTCTCAAAACCAAGGCATGACATAATAAAACAGAGAATAAAACATATTAAAACATATTTAAAAACTCAGTTAACCACACGAAATTAATCAGCCTCCAAATTATCTGCAAATGCCTTGCTCCATAAAAAGACTTTAAGTCCCTTTTAAAACCGTCCACCGTCATGCATTCTCTAATCCAACGTGGTAGAGAATTCCAGAGGTCGGCGCCACGAACATAAAAGCACGGGCGCCAGAAGATTTTAAGATTACCTCGACTCCTAGCAACCTCATTGGCCGAACGGAGTGGTCGCGTCGCAGGTAAGGCATCAGAAGCTCTTTCAGGTAATCAGGGCCCAAACCGTAGGGCTTTGAAGTTGAAGTCTCGACTTTGAAGGTGATCCGCCACTGAATCGGCAGCCAGTGCAGATCTTGGAGCACCAGTGTAATATGAAAAGAACGGGAAGTCCCCGTTAACAACCGGGCTGCCGAGTTCTGCACTAGCTACAAGCGGCGGATATCAACCCCAGGCAGCCCAAAGTAAAGGGAGTTGCAGTAGTCCAGACGTGAGGTCACAAAAGCGTGGATCAAGACTGGTAAATCGCCGGATGGAACAAGGTGCTTGATCCTGGCGATGTTCCTAAGATGGTAAAAGGATACCTTAACAACCGCTGACACCTGTGCACGCAATGTCAGCTGATCGTCAAGGATCACCCCCCAGGTCGCGCACCCGTTCAGAGGTCGGGAGCTCCGCATCCCCCAGGAATAAACCAGAGGTTTGAGGTGCCCCCAACCTCTCAGTCCGGCGGCCATGATCCACGACCAGCACCTCCGTCTTCCCTGAGTTCAACTTCAACCAACTGGACCTCATCCAATCCTGGATCTCCCTGAGACAGTTATTAAACACTGAGTGCGCTCTATTCTGGTCAGGTACAAAAGACAGATAGAGCTGGGTATCATCGGCATAACAATGAAACTCCAGCCCATATCATCTTACAGTGTCTCCGAGGGGAAGCATGTACACTGCAAACAACATGGGGGACAGCATAGAACCCTGAGGCACCCCACAGGTCAGAGCGGCGGGATCGGAGGAAAAAATCCCCGATACCACCCTCTGAGTTCTACCTGTGAGGAAAGAAGTAAACCAGCGGTATACCAGGCCCGAAAGCCCACAGATACATCTCAGGCGCTCAAGCAACACCCCATGGTCTACGGTGTCAAATGCTGCTGACAGATCCAGAAGGACCAAAATGGACCATTTTTTCTGGTCTCTCACCATCAGGAGATCATTGAGGACCCGAACCAGCGCAGTCTCAGTGCTGTGCCTCTTTCGAAAGCCTGATTGAAGAGGGTCATAGATGTTATGGATGGTAAGATGGTTGTCCAACTGGGCTGCCACCACTTTCTCGATAACCTTCCCGACAGAGGGGAGGTTCGAGATAGGTCTGTAGTTTGCCAGGGAGTCGGGGTCCAAGGATGCCTTTTTCAACACTGGTGTCACCACCGCTTCCTTCAGGGAGCGGGGATATTCACCTGTGTCTAAGGAACACCAGACTATCCTGGCTAGAACCGGGAAGATAACCTCCCCACAGCCCATAATCAGGCCTGTGGGACCCGGGTCTAAACTACAGCTAGTGGTACGCATACCCTGGACAATCCTCATAACATCCTCGATTTCTGGCCTTATGAAGGAACTCCAGGTAAACGGTGTGCTAGTGATCATAGGTTGGCAACCACAACTCCCATGGAGGAGTTGGCACAAATCTCGCCCTAATGACGGCCACCTTATCTGCAAAGAATCGAGCAAGCTCCACACACTGCAACTGTGAAAAAGCACGACGAACCTGCAGACAGGCTGGGTTGCACAGCCTGTCTACGGTTCGAAAGAGCTGGGCCGGTCGATTCTGAGCAGCAGCAATTTCTCCGGACAGGAACACTGCCTTCTTATGAGTAATTGCTGACTGATAGAGTTTGTAATGCTCTAGGAGTCTAAGATGGTCGGCATCCAAGCCGGACTTCCGCCAACATCTCTCCAACTTGCAACCTAATCTCCGCAACTCCCTCAGATCCTGATCAAACCAAGGGGATCGGGGGCGAAGGGAGAGAGGCCGCACATGAGTGGGAGCAATTAAATCCAAATCGGAGGTGACAGCTTTATTATAGGCTTGCACCACCGCTTCAGGATTAGAGCTCAACCCAGGAAATTCTGATAGGTCAAGAACCGCAGTTAGACCAGTGGGAGTAACATCCCGTAGGGCGGTACTTTGACCATCTCCACTGGGGTAGGTCTACGAGGGGTGCGAAAATTGAACCTCACAGTATGGTGGTCAGACCATCCGACTGGTTCCACACCCACATCAGAGGCCTCCAACCCCAGCAGGAAGACCAGATCAGAGAATGGCCATGTTTATGAGTGGCAGAGGTAACCACCTGTGAGAGGCCCAATGAACACATCAATTGGAGGAAGTGCTGGCCAAATTAGAGAGTTCATCATCATATATCAAAACATCATCTGCAAATAATGCTATTTTGTGTTGCATTCTGGCCAAATTGATACCAGGGAGATTTTGATCTTGTCGAATCATGTGGGCCAAAGGTTCATTGTAAAAAGCAAACAGAAGGGGGGAGATGGGGCATCCCTACCTGGTTCCTCTATGTAAATCAAATTTATGGGACAAATGACCATTGGATCTAATATAAGCTTGGGGGGGTCTGATAAAATTTAAATATAGTATCTATAAACTGATGTGAAATTTGAAAAGTATTCAATACTTCCCTTTAGAAGGGCAGTGAGACCTTATCAAATGCATTTTCAGCATCCAGACTAAGTAGAAGGGCCGGGGTTTTTACCTTTTGGATATCATTGACAACCTGGCCCACCTACAAATACCAGCATCCCTTGCAAAACTCTTCCAAAATCAAACACCTTGTTATGGGCTGAGGTCTGCTGACCAGGCCCATGTCTTCATCCACAGGCACAAAACTCAAAAGGTGCGAGTGCTTTCATCTGCCATGCCCCAAGTACTGGAACTCCCTTACATTAGCTTTGCCCCAATCACCATCTCATGCATCTTTTAAAAAAGGGCTGCAAAACCATCTTGACTCTTCCCTCAAGTGCACCTGCTTCAAACCACCATAGCTGTTCTTGTTCCTGCCCTCCTCTCTCTACATGGCATTTTACTGACCTGACCCTCTTTTCGCTGGTGTGCTTATACTTACCAATCTGCTTCACCCCACTTTGTACTTTCATTCTCATCCCTTCCTTTCTTGACTTATCCCTTCCTTCTTCCTCTCACCTCTATCACTTCCAGTATTCCTCCTACAATACTTTATTCTTTCCTTTCTCAGCACTAAAATGTTCAATCTGGCTCATGTTTTCTTCCCTATAGCAAACTTTAGGTAGTCTTTGGTTTGTGCTGCTCCTCCCTTATCTTTATTTTTTTCTCTACACTGGTATTGCATCTGCAAATTGCTCTGTATACTATTGTCATATAATTTGTACATGTATTGAAATGTTTTCCTGTAATTAGATAACCATTGTCAACTATTTCTGTACTTGTACTGAAATGTCTCCGTATTGTTGTAATGTACACCCTGGTCGGCCTGAAAATAGTCATTGCTATGGCTAGTGCACCTACCCGTAAACAAAACTAAATAAATAAATGTTCGATTAGGTATACAGTTCTCCTAATATTATCCTGAGCTTGACTTGACCTTGAATAAACCCTGATTGGTCCTGTTGAATTAAACCGAGGGCTAATTTAGCTAGTCTGTGGGCTAGTATAGATACCAAAATTTTGTAGTCAGTATTTAGAATGGAAATAGGACGATATGAACCAGGCAGGAGGAATCCTTCCCAGGTTTTGGGATTACTGAGATAATTGCATATTGCCAGGAGGGAGGATAGGGGTCTCAGGTAGGGTTATATTTCTAAACAAACGATGCAGTATAGGAGTTATGTCTTGTTTAAAGGCTTAATAGACTTCCCCTGGCAGGCCATCGGTCCCTGGACATTTATTAGATTTAAGATTTCCTGTCTCTCCCTCCAGCTCCTTGATCGAAATCGGGGCAAGTAGTGTTTCTGTAAGGGTTTTAGAAGGGGTTGGGAGGTTTAGGGATTGGAGAAAGGCTCGGATTTTTGTTACAGTAGGTTGTGGTTGGGGTGCCTCATAAAGCTCCATATAATGTTTAACAAATATGTTTGGATATACTGGCTATAGTATGTTGGGGTGGGTCTTTAGACAAAGGTCTCAACGTGGTGATCATGGCTCTAGCCTGCTGCCTTCTTAACCGCCCTGCCAAAAGTTTCAACGAGCGGAGACCACCTTCGTAGTACCTCTGTCTGAGGAATAACAGTTCTAGGGACATGGATGGAAGCTGTCCAGAGGAGGGCAACTAAAATGGTGCAGGGTCAGCACCGGAGGACATATGAAGAGAGACTTTAGGAGCTTAATATGTATAGCCTCGAGGAAAGGAGGGAGAGGGGGGACATGATAGAAACTTTCAAGTACCTCAAGGGAATCAACAAAGTCCAAGAGGGTAGCATCTTTCAAAAAAAGAGGTGTGCAAGAACAAGAGGGCACAATTTGAAGATAGGGGGGGCTCAGAGGTAATTTAAGGAAGTATTTTTTCACAGAGAGGGTTGTGGATGCATGGAATGGCCTTCCGGAGGAGGTTGTGGAGTCAAAATCAGTGGTGGAATTCAAGCATGCATGGGATAGTCATAAGGCAATTCTGGGGGTTGGGGGTAGGAAGAAGTAGGCTGCTGGTTAACTAGGATCTGCAGCTTATCCAGTAGGTAGGGAAATGGGCAGACTGGGTGGGCCAAGCGGTCCTTATCTGCCGTCACATTCTATGTTTCTATGTTTCTATGTTGATCACGCATTCTGTTTGAATATCATGCCAGAGCCAGCTGGCTCAACTTATCTGAGCTGCGCACTATTATGTTCGCACATCCGGCCAGCTCTGAATATGAGGCTCTAAATCTCCAAACCCAATGCACAGCATTCTGTGTAGCAGAATACAATTCCCCATGCAGAACAGGTTGACATAGTTTCAGCAGGACCAAAGGTTTTCCATAACAGGCCTTACATTTAATATAGTGCAGCTGTGAATACCTAACCATTGAAATATGTTTTGTCCTTTTGAGACTTGTCATAGTTAGGCAGCTGTTTTCTAAGCCTAATGCCAGGTCAGCCTAAAGGTAAACAGGCATTAAAAGAAAAACTACACCCACATATCATTTCAATTGTATTTGTTTCCATGCCAACAGACAACTCCTTTCCTGTAGCTGTTAGGGCTGTATGTGTTACCTTTAGTTTGTTTTCACTGCTCATGGTAGCCCCTGGGACTGCCCTGGAGGTCTCCATTTCACAGTTGTTGAAATCCCATTGTCCATGAGAACTGCATTAGCATATGAGAACATGATGTCAAATCAACCATTTGTATCATGTACAGGTATCTCTATGCTGAAAGAACAAATACCCCACAAAAACTCTCTGGAAACATAAACTGAATGAAATTTAAAGGGAAAAAACCTGCATTACAATTCAAATAGTTTGCAAAGCTCACTGAAGGTAAAAGTGGTATTTTATACCTTCTTGCAACTTGTTTCTTTGAAGACTAATTAAGCAGACAGGCATACTGGGGAGTTTAAAGGTTGATTATGCATCATGTTCTCATATGCTAATGCAGCTCTCAGGGACAATGAGATTTCAACAACCACCAAATGGAGCCTCCCAGGACAGTTACAGGGTCTAGTATGAAGTGTGAAAACAAACTAAGGCAGTTGCATGTATCTCCAACAGCTACATGAAAAGAGTTGTCTATTGACATGGAAACAAATAACATTTAGAAGCTATAAGGGTATTGTTTTCCTTTAAGAACAGCCACAGGTAGCCTGCACTGCACAAGAGGCAGTTTGCAAAAAACAATTGTATTTTGTTAACTTTGCAATAAAACTCAGTGGGGCAGATTGTACAACAGTGCATGGGACCGGGGAGAAGCAGCAGTTCAATAACCATGCAGAGGCCCATCATAACACAAGACAGGACCAGAAATACATTTCAAAACAACTGCAGACTTCTGTCAAACAGTGAGAAACAATTTGTTTCAACTTGTCATGAGAATCAGTCATACATTTGACAGTTTGTAGGAACATTCCAAATATAATGGTGACAAGTGAGAAAACTTTCATCTGTCATTACTGGTTTGACATTTTTTTTTTAAATTTCTATGCATACCCCCTTCTAGTCTCCAGCACCTACTTCCCTAAAGAGTACTGAACGCACACTTAGCTCCTGGAACTCCTGTCTGCAAGCTCCATCATCTTTGGAGCTGTAGTTTAGCCCTGCGAAAGGATAGGAGCAGGGGGATGTGCCCCTGAATCTGTTGGTTTTGTGAGGAGGAACTGCTGGAGACAGTCTGGTGCCCAAATGTACTGCGGTCCATCACAGGGCATAGTTTGGGGGTGGGCACACCAGGACTTGGCCTGCGTCAGGCTGATGTACTCCCTAGGTTCGCCACCTGTCCAGTTTTAGACCAGATAATCCAGTGTTTAGGGTCCTCACCTAGTCATCCAGTTTTGCTTACAGTCTGGTTCATGGGCCCTTTTGAGTGCTCATGTACTTTTAAAACTGGTTGTATCAAATCATGTACCGTTTTACAGTAGTTGCATGCATGTCCAGGTTACAAAGAGGTCTGATGGCATACAGACTTTGTTTGTAAAACCAGTCAGTCTGGGAAGTGTACAGTATGGCCATTGAAACCATTAACAGTAAATCAACCTAATATTTTCCACTTTTAAGCATGGTCTTTTACTGCTGTGATAGGAAACAGTTTTTATACAGTACCTTTATATGCTCTCCTGTGTTCCTTTTCGTCTTTCCTGTATTTTGAAATGTTTCGGATCCATTTTTGTCAAATTAATATTCTATTGCCTTTGTCACTACAGTCATTCCCTCACTCCTAAAACATCAGCAGCTACTGCTCTCATTTTTCATATTACCTGGACATTGATGATGTCAGTTACAACATTACAGGTCATTCAGATGAATAGCTTGGAATGGTGTGTCTCGTGCTGTGGAATGTCTTAGAAATATGAAAAGAACAGTAGTAGCTGCTGAGATAAAGGGAACACACTGCAGAATTGGGGGCACCATAAATACAGCTAACTCATTTATCAATAATTGGTCAAAACATACCCAAATACATGACTTACATGAAAAGGAAAATTGAGGGGGGGGATGTTTAGCAGAGATTAGAACAACGATCTGTGAAGAGCTTGATATATCCAGCAGACCTGGGTTTCATTCTCAGAGCCTCCACTTGTACACTGTGTGACCCTGAGTAAGTTACTTCACTTCCTTTGCTCTCAAGTCACCCCTGTAAATGGGCTTTGCGTCCAGTGGACCTTATGTAGTTAGTAAAACATACGAATAAAAATAAATACAAAATAACAGTATAAAAATTACTTCCTTTTATTTTTCAAGCCTCTCAAACATTGCAAATGGCTATGGGGAAGAAGCAATATCTAAACATACAAAATTTGCCAGCAGAAAAAGGCCATTTGGTCTATCGAGTCTGCTCAATTTTGCAGCTAGCAGCCCTATTCTGCAGCTGCCCCTCCCTCCTCACCCCCCTTTATCCTCGCTCTTGCCCTGTCCCAGCCCCTTTTGAAGCAGCCTACTGTTTTACAGGCTACCACCTCTGCTGGTATCGTGTTCCACCTTGCCACCACCCTCTCTGTAAAAAAGTGTCTCCTCATTTCCCTCCTGAACCTTCCCCACTCCAATCTCATGTCATGACCTCGAGTGTCCCTCCCCACCCTTATCCTGAATAGCCCCTCTGTACCAGTCTTGTCAGGTCAGGTACTTGAATGTCTCGATCATATCCCCTCTGTCCCTCCTCTCCTCCAGTGAGTACATGTTCAACTCCTTTAATCTACTCTCATATGGTAAGTCTCCCAGTCCCTGGATTATCTTAGTTGCTCTGTGCTGCACCCCTTCCAGTAATTTAATGTTCCTTTTCAGGTACGGGTGCCAGTACTGCATGCAGTAATCGAGATGAGGTCTAACTAATGATTTATACAGCGGCAGAATCACCTCCCCGCTCCTCAACATTTTTCCCCTTGTGATGCAACCCAGCATTTTGTTGGCCCTTGCTGCTGCCTTCCTATACTGTGCCGAGTTATTCATTGATCCCCAGATGACCACCCCCCAGATCCTTCTCCTCTTCAGTCTCCACCAGCTGCACTGCCCCAAGTTGGTAGTTTCTCCTTGGATTTTTTGCCCCAAAATGCAGTACCTTACACTTTCTGGTATTGAAACCCGGCTGCCAAGTGTCCGACCAGGTCTCCAGTTTTTTCAGATCTTCTTGCAAACTCTGTCACCCCTCTATGTCATCCACCACTGCCCCTATCTTGGTGTCATCGGCGAACAGTGGAGTAACTTACTCAGTGTCACACAGTGTACAATCTACTCAGTCATAACAAAGGGGTGGAGTCTGGAGTGTGGTTTTGTATCCAGTTTTCACCTCATCCAAGGATGTCAGCCCTAGTCCTCCCATTCTGCCTTACACTGCGCTGCCACCCATGGTCACCCAGGTGAGAGCACTGCAATGAAGGCAGCACTCATCCATCCCTAGAGGAGAGCAGCATCCTTGGGGACACTCCATCCCCCTTCCCTGGCTGGCCCTTAGATAGCCCGTGCTCGTTCCCAATCCCTGCTCACTGGCATGGTGAGTGGTAGCCATAAGGCTGTGCCAATGGGCTAGCTTGGTTTTAACTCTTTCACGTATCTGGTAAATAGTAAAATAAACAGATTGCAACTGTTACTTTTATAGTTATTATGTTCCACATTGTTTTCTGTTTTTTTTAATCCTGTTATTCGTCTTCTAAATATTTCACATTATATGGTAGTTATTTCACTGTTAGTAGCACCGGTGTGGGAAGCGGTTGCAGAACCACATCGGTGTATACTAAACATAGACAGGTAGCAAAACAAAGACCGTTTGGCAGTGTGCGCATTGCTTCTGGTGACTTGAGGTACTACCACATGAGAAGTTGAGCCAGCTGTGAGGGAGGGAGGGAGACAGCCCCCACCACCACCCACCACACCCTCCCGCACACTCTCACCTCTGCAGCGTCCTCATTCACCACTGCATGCCAGACAGTGACACTTGGCTCTCAAGGAGGGGCAGGCATAGCACAAGAGCAATTGCATTTAGTTCTGATGGAATTCTGGGTCTGGAGAGCAGGGACTGCAGGGAATCAGGCACAATTAGTTACATACAAGTTACTAAGTGTAATGTCCGCACACCATCTGCAGGGTGATGATCTTTTATTATCACAGGCTGGTATCAGATGATAGAAATCACAGATGACACTTGAATCCAGGCTATGAGATTAGGCTGAAAAATTCTCACATCACTTCAGCCAAGTCATCACTTGAGGGAAGTTTCAGACAACTGCATGGATTGCAAGCAAGTCCCTACCTCTGAAGGGGAAATACAATGCAGTAGAGAGGCCTTTCAAAAACACTTCAGAGCTCTATCATCCCGCAGAACAGTGGTAATGTAATGCGCACCTTAGATATGGGTGCAACACACTGCTAAAGAGTAGAATCCAGCAGTCCCAGCTAGAAACCGAGGTAGCTGCATTTAACTGGCAAGTAGGGATACAGTTTTGACTGCATGTGAAGTGATGGTTTGAGCCCACCAGGCACCAAGATGGAACATTTAAATCCTCGTATCTCCACCATGGGACAGCATAACCTGTGGCCACCACTCCAACCACAAAGTGAGCATCAGACCATGTAGAGCAACGTGACAACCATCCTGATACCATCCATAACAGTGGCCATGGATCCCTACAGTGGTGACCCATAGCACTTCACCACAACCTATCTAGACCACAGTTTAAGCCGGCGTAAACAGCACAATGTATTCATTACAGTTCTTGGCAAGCTTAAGCAATGTCAGTGGCTCAGTAGATAGCATACTCACTTTTGGGGCTATGAGAACAGATGGTTATGGGTTCTAATCCCACACTAAGTACTTGGAGTAATACCTGTAACTGATACTGTAGTACAGTAGGAGAGGAATGCTGCAGTGCTGAGGTGCTGGCCTTCAGATGAGATGATAAACTGAGGTCCTTTCTGTCCATCTCTGGTTACTGTTCAGGTAGACATAAAAGATCCCATGGCACTTATTGAGGAAGAGTAGGAACATTTTATTAAAAGATCACAAACAAAAAAATCATAAACCATGATACAGACAGACACAGAGAAAACAAAAATAATAATCATACAATGGTCCTAACACTATTCACTATTTACTATAGATAGATAGATATAGATATATACAGAAAAAGGAAGGACCATGATAAGAAATAGATATATCCATAATATACTTAGCTGTTGAAAAGGCTAACCTTGCAGTTCCTGGGGGAAAAAAAAGACCGAAAATATACAAGAGACACTCTCCCTTTCTGGATCAGTTCACAGCAGAAATAGGATGGTCCAGTGGTGCTGATGGTGAGGCACTGAATGCCACACCTCGTTCCATGCCAGAAACCTGTATTCAGGAGGGGAGAAGACTGAGCATCCGAGGGACTGCTCTCCTCTCCCCGGGGAGAAAGGGCTGCTGGCTCTGCCAAATGACTGCCACCAAGTGCAGGCCTGGTGGCAGTGTGGGACAGCAGCGGCAGTAGATTGGTGGGTGCTGTGGGACTCTGTAGCATGCACATGCCTCCACACGTACACACTGATATGTGTGCCTCAGTGGGGAATCCAGAGAGAAAAGCAGTAGAAAATGGTGGCCAGGCAGGCATTCATGATGCTCTGTGCACTAGTCCCCCACTCACATCACCACCAGGGGCCTGAGTGGCTGAGACTGGATTGCGCTTCGGGGGGAAGACAGCCCTTCCCCTCCGATCCTCCCACGGGGGGTAATTTGTGGGGGTATTTGGGCCATACAGTTAAGCCCTGGGGAGGTGTTGGATGGTGGAAGTCAGCAGGGACAGGGCTGAAGGGAGTCCATGCCTGCCTTGGCACAGGAAAACTAAGGAGAATAAAGTATTTATAGAAAGAAATTTACACCAGAAATACTATTACTGTCATAATAAAGGGGGTGAGATGGATGGCCCGGCATTGCAGCAGTAGTGCTACCACTTCAACTCAGGTTTGGGAATGGACCCAGGTCGTTGGAGGGCTGGCCGGGGGGGGGGAGGTTTGAGCATCTGAGGGATTGCTCATCTCCTCCAGGGGAAGGGGGGTGTACTGACTTGATGCAGGCCTGGCCTCTGGAGGTGGCCGGAGGTACAGCATGCCTGAGTCCTGTCGAGGGGAAGGCATGACAGACATCAGCATTTGCCTTGGCATCAGTGCACGTCACACTTCCGGGGGGTGTACACAAGAAAATGCTCAGGCCCCGGCGCAACACTGACTAGAGGGTCTGGATATTGACCCCCACTGTTGGCACCGTGAACCGCAAAGAGGACCCCAATGAAATTTGAAGGTATGAGGGACTAAGGGGGGAGGCCTCACATCGTCCCCACCTGGGTGGTTGAACCAAGGCTCCATGAGGGGTTCTCCAGGAATCGCGGTGTCCGGTGGGATGTTGAGTGACAGTGCCAGAGATTAGGGGGCTTAAATTACTGTTACAAAAAAAAAAAAAGGGGGAGAAAGGAAAGTAGAACCCCCATTTGTCCAATGCACAACAGCAGAACCACTGACCCATTCATGTATTCAACCCTTGGGAGCACCCCAAGTCATATTTTTCCAATATCTGTTCCAGTCTGACCTCAGTAAGGAGCTCCCTTCTCTGCTGTATACCTCTAGCACAGCAAAGACTCTCTGATTATGCATTCCAGTTCCACCACGGAAGTAACACGCTGTTGGAGGACTAAGTGACACCGCATTTGTCAAATAAAAAAAAGTAGCTGTGGTGAACCGTAAAATCACCGTACATTTGTTCTATACCCCATACACGAAGAATAGGGGTATTTTATCTAAAAAAATAAAATAATGTCACATACTATATCATGAATAATAAAAGGAAAATCAAAAAAATAGACCAAGTATTAAATCATATTCAAAATAATAAAAAAGAGAGAAAATAAATGATTTCCCCATGCCAAAAAAGTCCTGCTTAGAGCAACACAGAAAATATTAAATAAGTAAATCTATACATATCCAGGCTTATATCCACACTGAATGCTTACAGTGTCTAGGTAATAAACTGACAATGTTTCCACAATGCTTTCATTCTTTCTTTAGTGTTTAGTTCTCATTAAGCTGATAGACTTTCCTAAGAGAGATGAGAATGTTGTGTATTAATTCATTATAAGACAAACACTTCTGTTGTAGGGCCCAGGCACACCCAGCCTGCCATAAACAGTACTTTAGGACTGCAGAAATGACTTGTACAGTGCTGACATGATATTTCAGCCAAGACGCAGAGAACAAATGTAATACCAATGTTTCATAAAAGATAGTCTGAAAGAGTGGCTCTCGCCATTCATTGGCAAGCATCACCCCAAAATGTACTGCATAGGGAGGGACATTCCAAATAATGGTGTTCCTGGGTTTCCAATATCGCCAAACAAGTTGGCCTGGGTCACACCCTGTCACATACCTGGTTGTATTTGTGTGAGTTCCCAACATCCAGTTTTTCAAAGTACCTCCCAGACGAAGGCAGGAATTCTAGGTCTTGTCAGTGGGTCACACAGCACACTTGTATCAGTTGGGGGACAAGAAGGGAAGCTCAGTTCTACATTGTAGACAGTGTCATTGATTTATCGGTACAACTGTCTTCTGCTCAATGTTAACATTTAATTGTGAGAAACAACCCAGTTTCTTATCTTTTGAAAGGACAGCCATGTATAACTCGGCACATGTGTTTTGGCTGAAAACACTTGGATCCTTCCTGCCTGACAAGAAGGGAGGTAGGGCTTAATCCAAACCAAAAGGGCCACCAACTAGACTTTCTCCCCAGGTTTCAAAGCTAGGCCAACATTAGTACACAAAAATATAGTGTCATAAAAAAGCAAGGAGTAAACCATATTTGTAAGAAAAATCACTGAAATCACCAGTGTCTTGATTGGATAAAACTTCACATGACCGTGCATTATTCCACAACGACCACACACCTCCCAGTACAACCATCATAAGAGGGATCCAGCTAGGAACACAGGAGGGGGAGGACAGGGAGGTGAGGTGCCTACCAGGTGCCACGGCATGGAGGGATGGAAGGAAGATACTGGGGATCACTGGGAAGGCAAGACAGGAGGGTGAGCTGGATGTCATTATCCACCTAGGTACTAATGACTTGGCAAATGGGGAGCCAAAGGAAGTTCAGGAAGAGTTTAGGAAACTGGGGAGGGTGTCAAGCAAGTAGCTACTCTGTCACTTTCTCAGAAGTACTACCTGTGAGAGGCAAGGAGCATAGGAGTGCATGCACTAGGAACTTTAACTCATGGTTGAAGAACTGGTGCTGTGAGGAAGGGTTTGATTCATTAGACTGGGGACCCATCTGGAGGGATGGAGGTTTGTTCAAGCCTGACGGCCTGCATCCATCCTGGAGGGGAATCCAAGCACTCAATGATAAGTTTAAATGCTACATTGACAAGCATTTAAACTAGCAAAGGGAGTGGCAGGCCAGCAAGGATGGTACCTACTTGCTCACCCCCCACAGCTAGTAATGGAACCAGTGAACCAGAGGAGTGGCTATCTCTGCAAAGCAGTGTGCAAAAGTTGGAGATTAGTGTCCAAAAGGTGGATAAGCAGAAAAGGGGCAAAATTCAGCAGAAGGGCAGACAGCAAGGAGAACCAGGGATAAATGACAACCAAGGAAGGGGCTGGAGAGAACAGTGAAGCAGTCTAGGGAGGTCAAATCATGGAAAGCCATGTGTGCAAATGCCAGGAGCCTTAGCAACAAGATGGAAGATCTGGAGGCTGTCATGGTACAGTCAGACCTGGACATTGTGGCCATCACTGAAACCTGGTGTAATGATAACCATGACTGGGAGATGGCCATACCTGGCTACAACATATTCAGAAGAGACAGAGCAGGCAGGAAGGGAGGAGGAGTGGCACTGTATGTGAAAAATGACATAAGGGCCACACAGATCCAGGAGGAACAAAATGGGGAGAGATACTGTGGGTTAGTTGGAAAGGAAAATGGGGCCAGCCATCCGCACAGGTGTGGTCTATAGACCACCAGCCCAGGAGGAAGAAACAGATAGGGAGTTGATGCTAGCCATCCAAAGGATGGCAGACAAGGTGAGGTAGTACTGGTTGGAGACTTCAATATACCAGACGTGGACTGGAGCATCCCAGCAGCAGCATCAACTAGGCAGATTTATCCTGGACTCCTTCAGGGTGCCTTCCTCAAGCAACTGGTCATGGAACCAACTCGGCAGAAGGCAATACTGGACCTTGTGCTCACAAACAGGGACAGTGTGATGGGGGTAACAGTGGGGAGCACCTGGGTAACAGTGACCACCAGTCATTGTGGTTTGAAATCACAGAAAGAGCAGAAGCAAACCACACAAAAACACTGATCCTGGATTTTAGGGGGCAGACTTTGGGAAAATGGGGAGATGCTTGAAAGAGGCATTAAGGAATGGGACAGGAATCAGGATTGAGGAACAGTGGGCAGTATTTAAAATGGGGATTATAAGAACAACAGAATTATGCATTAAGCAGGTTAGCAAGAGGAAAAGAAAGAGGAGACCATTATGGTTTTCCAAAGAGGTAGCAAAGAAAGTGAAAGCCAAAAAGATTGCATTCAGGCAATACAAAAGACACAGGCAGAAGGGATAGGGAGAAGTACCAGGAGAAACAAAGGGAGGCAGGGAAGTCAGTAAGGAAGCCAAAGCTCAGACAGAAGAACACATTGCAAAATCAGTGGTTAAAGGGGACAAAACCTTTACAGGTACATAAGTGAAAAAGAAGGACAAAGGGAGGATAGTGAGACTGAAGGGGAGGATGGGATCCGCGTGGAGGATGACAACAGTAAAGCTGACATATTAACAGGTATTTCTGCTCAGTCTTTACTAAGGAAGAGGGGTAATGGGTCTGAAGGGAGTACAAGGGGTGAGAATGGTACAGAAATGGACACAAGTCCCTTTACACGAAAGGGCCCGAAGGAACTGGAAGTAATAAGAGCTGATAAAGCAATGGGGCCAGATGGGGTGCACCCAGGGTCCTTAAAGAACTAAGAGAGGTGGTGGCTGAACTCTGGCTATCCTGTTCAGCCAATCACTGGAAACAGGGAGGTACCAAAGACTGGAGGACAGCAGATGTAGTCCCCTTATACAAAAGTGGGAACAAAGAGGAAGCAGGGAACTACAGACCAGTCAGCCTCACCTCGGTGGTGGGAAAGATCATGGAAGCACTACAGAAGGGAGAGATTGGTGGAACATCTGGTTGTCTATGGACTACAGGACCCAAGGCAGCATGGTTTCACCAGGGGAGGTCATGTCAGACCAACCTCATTGAATTTTGACTGGGTGACTAGGGAGGTGGATCAGGGAGGGCAGTGGACATGGCCTATCTGGACTTCAGCAAGGCCTTTGACACTGTGCCACATAGAAGACTATTACACAAACTGGGGAATATGGGTGTGGGCAGGACAGTAGTGTGGTGGGTAGGTAACTGGCTGGGTGGCAGGACACAGAGGGTGGTGGTAAATGGCTGTCACCCACAGAGGAAGAGTGACCAGTGGGTACCACAGGGATCAGTGCTGGGACCGTCCTATTCAACATCTTCATCAGTGACATTGCACAGGATATGAAGGCAGAATTTCACTGTTTGCTGATGACACAAAGCTCTGTAACAGAGTAGACACACCAGAGGGTGTAGACAGAATGAGAAGGACCTGCAGAAACTTGAAGAATGGTCAAGGGTTTGGCAGTTGAAATTCAATGCAAAAGAAGTGCAAGATAATGCATAGGGCACAAAAACCCTGGCACAATATATCAGTTGGGGGTGAGGATATAGCATGCACCAAGCAGGAAAGGATCTTGGGGTTGTCATCTCTGATGACCTCAAGGTAGGGAAACAGTGTGACAAGGCATCAGGTAAAGCAAATAGGATGCTGGATGGCAGGCAGGGGCATCACCAGCAGGAAAAGGGAGGTCATAATCCTCATACAAGACACTAGTGAGGCCCCACCTGGAGTACAGTGTACAGTTCTGGAGACCATACCTATGTAAGGACATAGACAGGGTAGAGAAGGTTCAGAGGAGGGCAACAAAGATGGTGCATGGGTTGCATCACAAGTCCTATGAAGACAGGTTGAAGGAACTGAACATGTACTCCTGGAGGAGAGGAGAGAGAGGATATGATAGAGACATACAAGTATCTTACAGGGAGGAACAGGGTGCAGGAAAACACTATTTTTAAGCTAAAAAGATGTTTCAGGACTAGAGGGCATGGGATGAAGTTGGAGGGAGGACGATTCAGAGGAAACATGAGAAAGAATTTCTTTACAGAGCGGGTGGTGGACAAGTGGAACACCCTGCCAGAGGAAGTGGTGGGGGCTGAAACAATCACGGGATTTAAGAATGCATGGGATAGACATAAAGGAATTCTAGAGGTCAGGGGTAAGGGGAAATAGACTTCTAGGAAAACAAACTGAACTTACAAGCTCAAATGGGCAGACTAGGTGGGCCATAGGCCCTTATCTGCCGACACTGTCTATGTATCTATGTATCTATGTAACCGCACACCTGAACTACTTTCCAGCCCTCAGAACCTTTTCACAGCACTGAGATCACTCCCCACATGGCACAGACACTCTGCCACAGACACAGTTGGCACACACATGCTGGCACCCACAGCCACAAGTAAATCTTTATAGCAGTATCACTGAATAAAAATTATGTGGTTGATCCTGCCATAACTTTTAAACAAAAACTCATTTAAAAAAACACTTATCTGGTTAATCCTCCCATTTTCACACTTGCTTACTGTATAATTACTTTCACTTTTCCTCCTCTAATGTAGCGTGACTGAATGGTGTTAATATTGGAAAAGGAGCTAAACAGCATTTTTGATATTAACTATATTCGGGTTTAAGCAAAAGAAGCCACTGACTGTATACAGAGGACAGTGAGTGAAAAGCAAGCGAGTCAGCAGATTCAGTAAAGTAGACGCGAGCATGAGCAAGTGTTGCTTTAGCAACGGTTGCTCGGGTTTGCATCTACTTTACTAAAGCCACCGACTGGCTCACTTTCCACTCACTCTCCTCTGTGTTCAGTTGGCGGCTTCTTTTGCTCAAACCTGAATATAGTTAATATCAAAAACGCTGCTTACATACTTTTTCAGGACAGAATGCCTTATTTTAGTCATCTGCCTGCACCTCCTTGTCCGCTATTATTATGGCTCAGTCACTTTACATTACAAGATGAAAAGTGGAAGTAATTATACGGGTAATACAGTCTGAAAATGGCAGGATCAACCAGATAATAAAATAATTTTTTCTTTAAAAATTATTGCAGGATCAATCAGATAACTTATCACCTATAACATAAACATGTCACAATTATGGCAAGATAAACCACATCACATACTGTAAATGAAACACTTATTCATGCCAGACAGGCACTACTTTTTTCCCCCACCCCCAATATTTGTGGCCATTTTATAAAATAGATAACCCACTACAGGGCGTATGGTCGTGTTCTGATATTCGCAAGCCTTGAGTGGTTGAACGCACTTGGCCTATGGCCTCATGCATCACAATGCACACCAAGGTGTGCGTGCCTGGTAGTGGGTTATCTATTACTTAAACCACCCTATGCCACCATCCTGTAAGTGAGTTCCCATTTTACCAGGTTAAGGCAGTTAACCTACAGTGCCTAAAAAAACACACTACATAATTATGATCCTAACCATAACGGGGTGAAAAGATGTAACTTAGATAAAGAGAATTTGGGATCCCAATTAATAATACATGAAGAGTAGGGGTGTTTTTATTGATAAAAGGTATATACAAATACAAGTCAGAAAGAAAAAAAACACCAATATCCCACAATACAAAATCATGAACAAACCTACAAATCAATCAACAAAACACGAAGGAAAGGAAATGAAGAAATACAGAAAGAAAATAGATTACTGTATTAATACATTGCTCCCGTCTTGTGAATTTGTACTAGGTCATCTAAGGAAAAAAGAATATCCACCTAAATATACCTTATACTAAATCTACCCAACATACTGTAGGTCTTTACACAGTGGCCCTGGCAAACTTTTCACCTCTTTGTCATAACAAAATGGAGCTCCTGAAAAACCTGTAAAATAAGAGGTGTAAGGGGACAAGTTTCTGGTGGAACAGAAATGTGCATCTGGCATGCCAGATGCACCATTTAAACAAGCCATTATTAAACACAAGGGCCTATGCACTGTGGTAGGGGTACACGAGCAGCGCATACCCCACCCGTGGTGCACACCACTGAACAGATGCGCACCAGCGTGTTCACCACCGGCTGCCACCTGTCTGTGGCTCGCACCTGGCGCGCAGGGACTCTGCAGGGCAGCTGGGGCGGAGTCGCAGACTCGGCCAGGCATCCCATCAGATGCCTGGACTGGGACCCACAGTAGATCCCATACGCGGTGGGGCGTGCATTGGCAGCGTGCCACATGGATGTCTGAGGGACGGCGACTGTGGTGGTGTGTGGAGGGCAATACCACCGGTCCTGCGATGGCACCTGAGAGGTGCTGATGGACGGGATGGGGGGATGGGGGATGGCAGTTGGTGGTGTGGGGGGAAGGCACTGTACCCCGCGGTTAGTGGGGGGTGGGCAGGCGGTGCCATTCGGGAGGGTGGGGCAGCATCCATGTTCTGTGCCCCTGTGTGTGTGTGGTGTCCTGGGAGGGGGGGACCAAAGTGTGCTGGGGCGGGTGGGAGGCACCGAGTGGCTGTATGCAGTGGCCCTGGTGTGTATGGGTGGGCTACTCGCCCTGTTGTTGGGTGACTCCCACTGTGTTTGCGGGGCACTTAGGGGGCTTATGACAGGGTTCTCTCTGGTGTAGCCTGTGCCCCATGTGCACCCCCGTGGCCAGCACTACATGCCTTGGTGCATGGCACATAGTGCCGGTACACCCCTTGCACCAAGCCCTGAGTCACAATACTTTGAAATCACTGGTGTGCCAATCCTTTTTGCCACAACTACATCTGATTTTTGAAGGTCGGGCACAGTTGTGACAGTTTTCCTGATTTACAGCAGCTTCACCAAATCTGTGACACAAGCCCCGTAAAAACAGTTCCAAGACTGACACAAGCTAAACTACAAAAAGCTAGTCTAACTTGCATTGCAAGCAGCATGGGCTAGAAGATTCTGCTAAACTACCATGGGCCCGGTGTGCCATATCTCTGGCATACCTGGGGCTTGCGGCAATTAAAAGCCTATGAAAATCTGACCCTATGTATCCATATAACTCTTTCCAAGAGCCAGAGGAAATCTGCACAAAAGTTATTTCCACTGTCTATTTTACCCAAACTCGCATAATAAAGGATAAGACCTGTCTCCCACATCTACCCAAAGGTCTGTCCCTACCCAATTCCCACATAGCATTAAGAGCAGACCACCATTCTTTACCCAGAGGAACCCATACTCTATCAGAATTAATAGCAATAGCCTTTAAAAAACGCACAAAAAACATATAATGAAAGAAGGCCTGCGGGTTAACCATCCCTAATCCGCCTTCCTTAAGTGCCTGGTATGTGTGAGCCCATTTTATTGGGTTTAGGTGACTCCCCCAAAGGAGCCTGAAAAAAAAATTGTACTATTTAGCCTCTAGTTCTTTTGGGGGAAAGCAAAACCTATTTAAAGGAAAAGGCGAACAAGAAAGTTTTTTACCAGAAAAGCCTGTTTTGGTTTTATACATAGGCTACCGGTTTCACTGGGAAACTTTGTGCTCAGCTATCGCCAATTTAGAGTCCCAATTCAGGTGGCCCATGTTGCCTTCCTCAACTTGGATACCTAGAATAGTTAAAGAGTCCTTCTGTATAAAGATATCCCAAAATTTGTTTTGGGCAGGTGTCTTTCAGAGTTCCTAAAGCCATACCCTCACTTTTTGTGACATCTACCTTGGCTCCCGAAACTTTTGTCAAAGCAGTCAACTGACTAGATATAACCATCAAGAATTCCAGATCTTTAATGAGCAGACAAATGTCATCTGCACAGGCCAAGATGGGGGGAATGAACAAGCTACTGGGAGTAATCATTCAGTGGATTCCAGGTGAAGTATTAATCTTTCGTATTGGGAAGCCCAAAACAAAAACATAAAGAAATGGACTGCGAGGACAACCCTGATGACTCCTCTTTTAATCAGTGTTAGTTTTCTATTCCAACCAAATACTACTGGAAATATTTAAGCCGTGGAATACAGAAATTTCAACCAGTGTATAACTTGATCTCCCATAAGCACGTAACACTGAAAAAAATAAATTTGTGAGAAATACGATCAAAGGCCTTCTCCTTGTCTAAGGTCAGGAGCTCTGATCCCTGTTCCCCCATTCAGCCACTTTTCCTCAGCACATGAATATTATCCTGACTCCATCTCCGGGGAATGGTACATGACTGTGTAAAATCTAACAAGAGGGGAGAAACCTGTGTGAGCCTGGAGGCCATGATTTACATCAAGATTTTGAGGTCTGTATTTAAAAGACTAATCAGTCTCCATTTTTTCATATTAAACTTGTCCTGTTTTTCATATCGAAAAATCAAGATTCCCTGCATGAGTATGGGACCTAAGACATCTGTATTCAACATGTGATTGTACATGAGAGCCAATTCGGTTTTAAGAGAGTCTCCTACTAGGCAATACATGAAGAGTAGAGGATTTTTTATTCAAATAAAACATACAGGCAATAGCAGACTAGAAAAATAATTATCCAAAAATATTTGTAGCAAAAATCATTAGGTAGACCATAATAACCTGACACATTTCCCATTCAGACCTGCTTCATTATCCCCTCTATAACTTACATATCAGTAAAAACACAAAAAAAATTAATAATAACTAATGTACTTAAGAAGTCTTGAAAAGAAATTCCAATTTCTTCCAGCTAGGTAATAGGGATACCCAAGTCATAAATTTACTCTCCTGCAGTTATGTGTTAAACAACCCTTTCGGTTATTCATAATACAGCTGTTGGTTTCAAATTAATTTGCTGGAACATAAATTTACACCATCTCTGCCATAAATAACTAATCTTAAAGTACAACCAACATAACATTTTAAAGTTGGCAAACACACAGTATCACTTCTACGTATGTTACACTGGACCATGTAGGATCCTTCCACGTATGTGCTACTAACTGCCAGAAGTATTTAGCAAAGGGATATTCAACAAATAAATGTTCTATTGTCTCTAAGATATTTATGCTTAGAGTTGCTCTTCACACCCAGCCATCCATGGCAACCAAGCCAAACCATATCCCACATTCTGGGAGGAGTTCTTTTATCTCACAAATATCTTTCAATCTTCTTGCAGTTGTTGGAGGAATCCCTTTTACTACTTCTGTATGAAAACTCTGTTCTGGAACTGTGCCATAAATCTTTTCTCTGGAAACATCTTCAGTGTAGGAAAGTTCCAAATTCCAGGCTCTGAGTTTCTTAATTACTGGGAGCACATAGCTCGGGACAAACATTGCTTTTTTAAGTTTCTTGTCCGCTGCTTCCCAACAGGTGGTTAATGGTGTCATTCAACTCTGTGTCCAAGAATGCTATAACTTAAATTCATGTTTCAGAAAAAATGAAAAGTTCCTAAAACAAAATAAACTATAAAAAAATGAATGGGTTTATAAGAGTTCACCCCCTTGTTTTATCAGTAAATACAAAATGTTTCTTTCTACCGGGCTTAATCTACTACCCCATATCACTTGGACTATTCAACTCAAAACTTTCATCTCTTTTGGAGGGAGGTGGATTGCACTAAGGCAGGCAAATAAAGGTAGCAGAAATTTTTTAATAATAGCAGCTTTTTTTATGCTGCCAGTGTATCCAGTCATTGACTTGCTTCTCACATATCTTAAATTTTACTTCCCAGTTCATGGCAGCTTGGTCTTCTTTTCCAGAAAGAAGAACTGGGGCTCAATATTCAAAAAGCACGCAGCACAGCGCAAAGGTTTGTGCTGTGCTTTGCAAGTGTCCAGGAGTCTGAGGATGCAAGATTCAGTCAGATAGCATACTATCCTACTGAATATAGGGCCATGTCAGCACAGTGCTAAGTCAAGTAGCGCTGACCTGACATGGATCCCTGTTGTGCAGGGAATAGAGCCGCCCAAGTGGAATACAGCCAGAGCACTATTTTCGATTTTCAGGGGGACCCATGCAAATGAGCCCATTGGGCATGCAAGGCACTAAGGGGCCTTTTGCATGCCATTACGAGCCCATTTGCATTGTAGCAGTGGCAAAGCTCAGTGGCTTCCTCTATTGCCTGGGTCCCATGGAGTGAAAGACATCCCTAGTGCCTAGTGGTCCACCCAGCCGACCAATCACCAGCTCATATAATAATGAAATAATCCCTGGTGCCCACTGGGTCCCCCTCACTCTGATTGCCAGCCCGTATAACAAAAGAGTAATCCGTGGTGCTTAGTGGTCCCCCTTACTCTGATCGCCAGCCTGTATAACACAAATATAATCCCTGGTGCCTAGTGGTCTCCTTCTCCCTCCAATTGCCAGCTCATACCAGGTAAATGTAATCCCTGGAGCCTGGTGGCCCCCCCCTGCCTCCGATTGTCGGCCTTTATAAGACAAATATAATCCCTGGTGCCTAGTGGTCCCTCCTCCTTCTGATCCCCAGCCTGCAGAGTGCAAAAGTAATCCCTGGCACTGACCACCCACCCTGCCACCCCCTACTCCTTTACCTGCAATGTCGGTGCTGCAGAAGCCCATACAGCAATCAACACAGCCCTCCTTGGCTGACCGCCATTTGCAATGCCAGAAACCATGCACCCTATGTAATGTACAGGGTGTGCATCATCTATTTTACAGTAGAGGATGCACACCCTGTACATTATATAGGGTGCGTGCTCTCTAGCATTGCACATGGTGGATGGCTGAGGAGGTGTGAGGAGGCCTGTGCCAGTCAGGATGTGCACCCTGTACATTACATAGGGAGCATTCTCTCTGGCTCTGCACATCATGGTTGGCTGAGGAAGTGTGAGGGCTGTGCCAGTCACTGTATGGGCTCTTGTGGCACTGACAATGCAGGTAAGGAGGTGGGGGGGTGGCATGGTGGGTGGTTGGTGCCACGGAAGGGGGTGGCCACTAGACACCAGGGATTACTTTTGCATTCTGCTGGCTGGTGATCAGTGTGAGGGGGGACCGCTAGGCACCAAGGATTACATTTGTCTTATACAGGCTGGTGGTCAAGGGGGAACCACTAGGCAGCAGGGATTACTGTTTTCTTCTACGGGCTGGCAATCAGGTGGGGAACCACTAGGCACCAGGGCTTACTGTTTTATTATTAAACATTTAAATTCATGGTTACAAAACTGGACCAAAGAAATTGGTCTTAGGTTCTTAAGACCGTGTGGCACCTTCTGGGGTAGACCAGACTTATACTGCAGAGAAGGTTTGCACTTACACTTCAAAGGAACTAGGACTCTTGGTATCAAATTTGAAAACTTTATCAGCACAGCTTTAAACTAGAGAAGAACTGGGAGACCGGGGAAAACATCAACCCTATTTCTAGACAGACCAAATCTAGGACCAAGAGGAAGGTTAACACCTTAAATGTTTTGATGCTCAATGCTAGAAGTCTGAATGCTAATAAAAAAGTAGACTTAGAATCCTTGGCATCCACCTACAATCTAGACATTATTGGTGTTACTAAAACATGGTGGAATTATTCCAGTATATGGTGCACACAAATAAATTGTTATTAGCTATTTAGTAAAGAAAGGTTAGGGAAAAGGGGTGGGGGAGTTGCAATGTACATTAGTAATGATACTGAATGTGATCAAACATTTCTACCTGGTGAGCATAGTTTGTGCGAATCTATCTGAATGATAGAATCATAGAAATCTGATGGCAGAAAAGGACCTCATCGACCCACTGAGTCTGCCCGTACCTCCCCTCCCCATCTTCACTCTTTACGGGCCTTCCCAATCCCATGTGTCTGTCCCGTGCCCTCTTAAATCCCTCCACCATTTTGGCCTCCACCAGCTCCTCTGGGAGTTTATTCCATGCCTCTACACCACTCTCTGTGAAGCACTGCCCCCTTACATTGCCTCTATATCTTCCATCTTCCAATCTTAGGCTATGCCCTCTAGTTTTAGCCCCATCCTTCCTTCTGAACAACCTCTCTACATTCACCTTATTGATCCCCTTCACATATTTAAAAGTTTCTATCATGTCCCCCCTCTAGTCTCCGGTGGGTACATGTCCAATTCCCTACATCTCTGTTCAAAAGGTTTCACCTGCATGCCATGCACCATCTTGGTTGTTCTTCTCTGAAAACTTTCCATCCATCAATGTCCTTGCGTAAGTGCGGTCTCCAGAACTGGACCCCGTACTCCAGGTGTGGTCTCACCATGGCCTTGTAAAGAGGCATCAGCACCCCCCTCTTTCTGCTAATTATTCCCCTCCCAATACATGTCAACATTCCATGTGCCTTCCCCACCACCCTGCTACACTGGTTACCCACCTTAAGGTTGCATGATATTATGATCCCCCGATCCCTTTACTGCTCTGTCCTTTTGATTTCCTCCCCTCCTAGAGTGTAAACAGCTCTTGGGTTTTTGTGCCCCAGATGCATCACAGCACATTTTTTGGTACTGAATTTCAGCTGCTATGTTTCTGACCACCCCTCATGCATCTTCAGGTCCTGCCTCATGGCCTCCCCGCTCCCCCTGCTCAGGATGTCCACCCTATTGCAGGTTTTCATATCATCCACAAATAGGCACACCCTTCCCTCCACTCTTTTTGCTATATCACTGATGTATATATTAAAAAGGAGTGGTCCAAGCACCAACCCTTGGGGCACCCGACTAGTCACCTCCCCCCACCATGGAATGCACACCATTTATCACCACCTTCTGGCTTCTGCTCGCCAACCAGTTTTCCACCCAGTTAGTTATTTTCTGCTCACTTATCACTGCTATGTCCAGTCTCTCATCCACCATGATGGTCTCCAAGTCCACCATTTTGTTCCCTAAACTCCTGGAATTTGCTGATAATCCCTTCCACCAGGACCCCCCACCGCACTGCTCTTCCCTACTTTGCTTGTCCTTGGTTCCTACCAGTACTTGTATACCATCCTGGGGGAGAAGGCTGAGAACCTGCCATTTCAATCCTGCAATCTGGATTGCCATTTCAGGAATAGATGGCAAAAAACTAATATTAGGAGTCTTTTACAGGCTGCCAGATGCCAGCACTGATGCAACAAATTATAGATTTTTCAGATGGCAGGGATATTATCATAATATCAACTGGGAAGAAATGGCTGCCACATCGTCCCTAGGTTCTAAGTTTATCGATCTCTCAGTCACTCATGATCTTAGTCAAACTGTCAACAAACTAACAAGAGGAGACAACACACTTGATGTGATTCCAACAATATCAAGGATAACATGCACAATATTGGTGTCAGTACTCCACTAGGAAATAGTGATCATCGTACTGTTTAATATACGTTAATTAGGGCAAAAGGGAGGACAAAAGGCACATCTTTTATCAGGAATTTCAATAGAGCAAACTATAATGCCATTAGATATCAATCAATCAATCAAACTTTATTTAACCAGGCATAAACACCATTGAGTAGGCTCATTTTCAAGGTGGTCCTGGACATCAAACAATTCACAGTCAAATATATGGTAGACAAAACAAAACATTGTACATGCGAAAGATAAATCAGGCCTATACATACAGAACTAACACAGTTAAATGCAGTTAAGATTCTTTGACAAACGAGCAAGGGAGGTAAAGAAGCTTAGACCCTAGGCACTCACTAGTATATATAGACCAGTGCGTTTATTAAAATATGTAGAATGGTGGGTATACTATTATAGGACTTGGGAGGGGGAGGGGAAGAGAGGGGGGGTATACAAGACAGGGAGAGGTAGGACGGTGAGGACCGGGAGAAGAGAAGGGGGCTACAAAGTGCTGGGGACCCCCTATTGGGCGACGGGAGTTGAGCGAGTCTAAGTGTCAGAGGATTCGTGACAGACACCAGAGACTAAGGGCTCATAGTCACCTAAAACAGTTGCAGGTTTCCTTCAGGTACTCAGCTATTAGTGCTTTGAAGGTGAATGGACTGGGGAGGGTTGAGAACTTTAGTGATCTTTGCATGGTGTTCCATAAGGACGGGAATGAGAAATTAATTGCAGCCAAGCCATAGGATGTTTTTACTCTGGGTATCTGGAAGCAGAGTATGGAGAAGTGTCTCAAACCATATGACCCCTTGGCACATTCGAAGAAGCTCGAGATGTATGCCTGAAGCTTATCAGACAGAGCGCTAAAGAACCAGAGAAGAGTGTTTCTTTTCCTGCTTGTTGAAAGTGAGGACCATCCCATCTCTTAGTACAGCAGGCAGTGGTGGGTGCGAGAATGCAGATTGAGGATGAACCTCAAGGCCCGGTGGTAAAGAGTGTCGAGTTTACTGAGCACTGATGAGGGGCAATTGTTGTAGAGGAAGTCAGCATAGTCCAGTAGAGGTAGGAATGTAGATTGCACTAGTCTCTTTCTAACTTCTTTGGTGAGTAGATGCTTAATGTGGTAGAATATGCCTAACCGCTGTCTTAATTTTTTTGAGACTTCATTCAGGTGGCACAGAAAGTTAAGCTTATTATCAAGCCAGAACCCTAGGTATTTAAAGGTATCCACGATTTAAAGGGGTTCACCCAATAAAGTTAGACTCTTGGGTTTGTGTGTTGGTCCTGAGGCTGCCTTTGGTGAGAGGATCATGGCTTTGGTCTTTTTGGCATTGAGTAGAAGCTTGTGCTTGATAAGGTTATATTGGAGAGAGATAAAGTCTCGCTGTAAGTCCTCATGGGCCATGTCCAAGGAAGAGTTAGAGGTGTAGAGGACAGTATTGTCTGCAGATAAGTGCACATTAGCTGTGTGCAGATGTGAGTCAAGGTTATTGATATAGATTACAAATAGGATTGGACCCAAGATGGAGCCTTGGGGGACACCTTATGGTAGTGTTTTTAGTGGAGACAATTCTCCAAAGGCTTTAACTAGCTGAAATCTGTTAGTAAGGTAGCTGGTGAACCATTTAATGGCAGTACTATCGAAACCGATATTACTCAGTGCATTAAGCATAATATTGTGATCCACAGTATTCAAAGTTTTACTAAGATCAAGGAAGAGGGCAAACACATACTTCTTAGAATCCAAGGCAATTTGCCAGTCAGTGGTTACTTTAGCAAGGGCAGAGACTGTGCTATGTTTGGCTCTAAAGCTGGGCTGTGCAGCATTTAGCAGTTTCTGCGAATCCAGATGCTCTCTGACTTGGGTGTTAATGACTTTTTCCAGTAGTTTTGAGAGGGTGGATAGTATGGAAATAGGCCGATAATTGTTCAGGTTGCTCAGGTCCCCAGACTTGAACAAGGGGATGATGTGTGCAGTTTTGCATGACACGGATCAATGAATAAATGGGCAATGGGACGGTCAAGTAGTAATGGCCTAATTTTGGAAGTAAGGTTCGATATTGTCGGCACCGGCACTCTTTTTTGTATACAATGACAAAAGGAGGTCCTCTACTTGTTTAAATGTTACAGGATGGAAGCTGAAGGAGGAGGAATAACTTTGGTTGGGGTTGAAGTTGGAGTTAGAGTCATCAGTGGTGTCCCCTAACAGGCTGAGCTTACTGATAGGAGAGGCGTCAAAGGCCAGCCCCGCAGTGGCAAAGTGTTCATTGAGCTGTTCTAATATATCAGCTCTGTCCATGAAGGCAGAACCACAGGGCACTATTTTGGCTGGTAGGGAGGCGTCGATGTTATGACCTTCAACCTCTTTGAGGATGCTCCAGAACTTGGCAGAATTGTTTTTGTTGTCTTCCAGTGCTGCTGGGAAATATCTAGCTTTTTCAGACCTAATTAGTTTGGTGCAGGCATTTCTAGAGACACGAAAGGCAAGCCAATCAGCATCCGAGTGAGATTTCCTCACTCTTTTCCACCAAAAGTCTCTGTCCTTGAGGGCATTCTTCAGGATAGGAGAGAACCAGCCAGGAGGTCTTTTTTTTGGACTTGATCAGCCTTGGGGGGCATGTTTGTCTATTAGACCCTCTAAGAGGCTATGAAAGATATTAAATGCCTCACTGAGGGAAGGGGCTAGGTAGAAGTCCTGCCGTCTGATGTTACCCAGGTCATTCAGGAAGGCATTCGGGCAAAACCTTTTCAAGCACCTTTTCAGTTTGAATTTAGGGGCAGACTTTAGTTGAGGAGAATGTCCAATGCAGGCAATGGTGCAATCATCACTTAGGTAGTTGAAAAACACTCCAGTATGCAAAATGTTATGAGGTTTGTTAACTAACATGAGGTCCAGAAGGGAGCTTCGCTTGGGGTTTTTTCTGTTGGGTCTGGTGGCTGCAGGGGTTATTTGTGCCAGCCCACATGCATCACAGAGATCCTTGAGCTTCTTGGAGCTCTCATCATTCCAGTTTTGGTTGAGATCCCCATTAGAATACACTCGGTGTTAGCCGTGTCGATTAGACTTTGGAGGTGAGGTAGGAGGGCCATGCCACCAGAAGGCGGTCGGTAGCATGCAGCAATAAGGAGTGCCTTTTCATTGGAAAGTGTTAGTTTTAGTGTCAGGCATTCAAATTATTTTGCCTTAGAGGTGCAATCAACGACTGTGACAAAGAATTTGCTCTTAACATATATTATGACCCCCCCCCCCCAGTTGGTGTATCACACCGGTAGGTGCTGTATCCCGCTATGTTGATAGCTTTGTCTGAGGTCGATGGCGTAAGCCAGGATTCTGATATCATAAAGAAATCTGGGGATGCGTGTAAAATCTTTGTCTGAATCAGGCCAGGCTTCTTAAGCAAACTACAGACATGAACTGAACAACACAAATTGGGAAGATATACTTAAGTCATTAAATGTTGAAGAGGCATGGCCTTCACTTATTGCAAAAATTGATGAGCTTGTGGACACATTTGTTCCTAGAAAAAAGGGCTTAACCAGTAAGGGAGAAAAACATGGTTTTGTAACCGAATTAAGAGACTGAGTAACAAAAAGGTTATTTCCATTAATGAAGAAAAATCAGTCAGTAACTTACAGTGAGCCAAAAGATATGGCAAATTTTTTCAACAAATACTTTTGTTCAGACAATGCTTATTTATCATGCAAACAGCATTCTCTATCAATTAATCCAGCTCAGGCATCGATACAAAACAGATGCTGTGTGCAATAAACTACTATCTTTGGACCCAAACAAATCTGCAGGCCCTGACGAGTTACATCCCAGGATACTTAAAGAGTTGAGTAAGGAATTGCCACCGATTATAACAACTACAGTATATTTAACAAATCTCTGTCCGAATGTAGCGTACCCTTGGACTGTCGTAGAGCACTAGTGATTCCATTATTTAAAAAAGGTAGCAAATCTGCTCCAGGTAACTATAGCCCAATTAGTCTGACATCCATTGTTAGTAAAATAAAGGAAAGTATTATTAAAGATACTCAGAAGATATGACAAAATTAGGTCTGATAGATTATTCACAACACGGACTTGTTAAACGTAAATCATGTAGCACCAATCTTGTAGCTTTCTATGAAAAGGTTAGGAAAGTGGAGAATAATGATGATGTTGATGTTATCTATTTGGATTTAAAAAGAGTTTTCAATACCATGCCACATGACTCATATCTAAAATATTTAGTATGGGAATCAATATCCAACTCATTAAATGGGTTCAGGCTTGGTTATCACAAAGAAGCCATTGTGTTAGAATTAATGGATTCACTTCTGAGGAAGGTTGTGTTACCAGCGGAGTTCCACAGGGGTCAACTCTAGGCCCATTACTTTTTAACACCTACATATATGATTTACAATAAAAAGTAACAACTATTCATTAAAGTTTGCAAATGATACTAAACTTGGCAGAGTTGTTACTCAGGTCCAGGGTCAGACTAGGGTTACTTCTGATCTACAGCATATAGCTGAATGGCAAACAAAAGTCATTTACAGTTTAATACTGAAAAATGTGAGGTCATTCACGTTAGAAGAACAAATGTTTTTCAAGAATATTGCATGCATGGCATTGAACTCAGATCGGTAAAAAACATTCATGACTTAGGCATACTTATTAGTAGTAGTTTAAAGACAAGTGATCACTGCAAACAACTAGCTGTTAAAACTGATCACTTAGTAAATTGTGTCAAATGAGCTTTTGCTAGTAGCTCTGATGTGGTTTTGATGTCTTTGTATAAGGCTTACATACATCTCCACCTAGACTATTGCTCCCAGTTTTGGAGACCATATTTAAAAAATGATATTGATCTTATCAAAAAAAAACAACGCAGATATACCAAACTAATCCACCGAATTAAAGAGAAACCATATGAGAAGAGGCTGTAAGAATTGGGTCTATTTTCTTTAAAGGACAGACACACTAGGGGTGATTTGCTACTTTTATTTAAAATCTTGTAGGATGAGAAGTTGTTCAAAGAAACTGGCCATGAATTCAAAATCTTAAATCATGATTTAAGGGGTAACAAAATGCAATTAGTTGAAAAATTCTCCAAAACAGATATCAGGAAACATGCGTTAATATGAAGATCTGTCAGACTGTGGAACATTTTACCACAAGACATTGTGTATTCAAATACTCTCTTGTCCTTTAAGAAAAAAATTAGATGAACTGGTACTTAATGGCAGTCTACCTGGCTCTGTCAACTGAGAAGTGGGGGGCAGATTAAATGGGCTCTTAGCCTCCTACTGCCCTACTACCTAAGTATGAACCTAAGTATTAGATGGGCTGGTGATCAGGGGGCCCACTAGCCACTAGGGATTACTGTTTTATTTTATAAGCTGGTGATCAGAGAGAGGGAGGACTGCTACACACCGGGGAGTATGTCTTTATTATAAGGGCCGGCAATTAGAGGGAGGGGAGAAAACTAGGCACCAGGGTTCCCTATATGGATACTAGGATGGCCATCAGGCAGGGGAACCACAGACCAACGTGGAGGCAGGTGTGCTTCCCCACCGGCCAACATGGTTGTTGCCTGCAGTAACTCTGGCAGCCACTAGGGTTGCCTGGAGTAAATCAGGGTTTTGTTCAGTGGCATTTGTGTTGTGCAAATGGGCCATGCTAAGACCGTTTGTGCAGCACAGCTGCATTGAATATGGGGTTGCACAGACATTCCTGTCCCCAACCCCCCCTTGCCCACCCACATACATTATGTTTTGCATGGGTACTAACACTCTTTGCCCATGTAACCGCCCCTTTTGAATATTGCGCTCTGATGCAAAACTCAGTTTGTGCAGTCAAACATCCGTTTACGCCTGTGCAAACTTTTGAATATCAGGCCCCTAATATTTTAATAGGCTCATTTGAAATCTCTATCCCTTCTATGTGCTTTGCATATCAAACTTCAGAATTTATGGCATAACCCCAGCTTTTCTGCACATTAATGTTAGCTCCTGAGACCCTCAAAAAACTTTGCAGAATATCTAGTGCTTTCCCCCCGACTGAACATCCCTCACATTTAATCAGATGTCTGCATGTGCTGATACAGTAATAGTTGCTGTATCTTCAGAATTACAGCGACCTTTAATCTTAGGATACTCATAAATGGTATGTATTACTGGATCTGTGCTAAACACATTTTTTTTTTAGTTTTTTTTTTGTTGACTGAGAAAGGAAGGCCAGACAATTCTGCCTATTTCAGCCTCGTCCCGTGGGAGGGGGCAGATACAGATGGTAACCAACTGAAATTGAACCAGATTAAGCTGTTGGTGGTATTTTTAGTGAATGGGCGAAATTTGGCCAGGACACCAGGGAAATTCCCCTACTCTTTTTTCAAGAATTGCCATGGGATCTCTAAGGTCCAGCTGAACAACCACCAGAACAGGCAGACAGGACCTCAATTTAACCCTTACAGGGCCGCGGACTGATATATCTGTCCAGAATTCCAACATGTTCCAATTCTTTCAGGCTCAGCAGTCTAAGGGTTAATGTCTCATCCAAAAGACGGCACCTCAGGAATGCAGCACCCCCCCCCCCGATGCACTACAGTGTCAGTACTGGGATTTATCCCACGTTCCTGGTGTGGGGCTTGAACCCACAACATTCTGCTCTTCCAGCCAAGTGTGCAACCTGCTGAGCCACTGACACTGAAATATAACAGTGGGCTGAGTGGACAACCCTGACAAACACCTCTTTTAATTAGTAGTCTGACCCCCAAACATTCATTTATATTCAGTATTATTTTTGCTGCCCTGTATAATTGCTGGATCCATTTACAGAAATCATCCAGGTTACCACAGTGTCTTAAAACTTAAAAAAGGTATTTGTGAGACACCCTGTCAAACACTTTTTTCTTGATCAAGTTACAGACTATAACTACTCTCTTTACCTTGTTTCCCCATATCCACTACTTCACATAGAATAATCAAGCTGTCATATATGCTTCTTCCTGATATTGAGCAGGTCTGATATGGTGTAATGAGATGCTTAGGAAATTATGCTAATCTAGTACAGTACATACAATTTTCATTAGAATTTTTAAATCTGAATTCATGAGGCTCAAAGGTCACCAATTCTTAAGGTCCTGGGAATCTCATTTTTTGTACAAAAAATCTGTACTGCTTCTCCAACTGTTTCATGTGGGTTTCCCTTTACCAAAATCAAATTAGAAACTGCCTGTAATATTTTTGCCACTTGGTCTATATATTTTTTATACAGTTCTGACATAAGACTGTCTGGGCCAGGAACAGCATTATTACTTAACTTTTTTATTGCAAACTGTATTTCTTATTTAGTAAAAGGGTCTATCAATTTGCAAATCTCCTCCTGAGAAAGTTGCAGAATATAAATATTCTGCAAAAAAGACAAAAGTTTGCAGAGTATTTAAATCTGTACTACCAAACATGTCTTTTAAATATTTCTCCACAATACTCAATATATTAGTCTTTGACAGTTAGCCCTTCTTTATTTCCTAATTCAGCTATACATCTCTTGCTTACTCTATCCTTGCAACTCTCAAATATATTACCCTTCCCAAGTTTACTGTACCACTACAGTGTTGTATTAGTAAAGAAGTGGCTCTATTATATTGCAATTTTGTCAATTTCAGCTTAACTTTATGGATTTGGTCTTGGTAATTTCCAGCCCATGCATGGGTTAGCATCAATAATTTAGCAAGCTGTGTTCTTAGCATTAAATAAGCCTTATACTGTTTGTTTATTTTTCCTGACTCCCACTTAAGTTGGCAGAACAAATCCAACTTCGTCTCCTCCCATCATTCTCCCAGATCATCATATAGAACTACTAAAGATTTCCTTGCTAAAAGAAGATCATTAACTTTAAAATGTATGTTTGGATAGTCAAGCAAAGAGCCATTCAGTCTCCATAGCCCTTTTGCCCCTGTCCATGGTTTCTGTCCCTCCCAGCTGTCCCCCTAATAATAAGTGGTCTGAATTTTTTACGAGACATAGACTAATCTTATGTACTGTAATCTGTTAAGATACAAAAAGAAAATCAATTCTTGTAGCCAATTTATTTTATAATAACTGAAACCGTCTGTGCCATATATTTTCTACAGGCATCTTTCAGCCCAGCATCCCTCATCATTTTATTCAAGAAGCCGGTGTCACAAAACAGCTTAGAAGTACAGGCTCCTCTAACCCCTCTCACTAAACAGCAGTTAAAATCTGCACCACATATTAACTTTTTTTTAAACTTGTATTTGTTTTTTCTAGGATACATCCATTATGCCATTACAATTAGTCAATACTGTTATTCATGTGCTGACTCATGTGGTTCACATACGGTACTGTCCAACATCATCACTCCTAAATTAAAGGAGCTTAGGGGTAGTAACAGAAAAGGTAAAACACTTCAAGGTTAATCGAACTGCATGCCAAGGGATGCACATTAAGTTATTTCCTTTCATACAACCTAAGCCTGTATCCCTGATGGACTGTCTGGTCCGGTGAGTCCTAGAGCAAGGAGACCCAACTCCCCCCACCTCTTACTTGAGCTCTCCCCCACCCAATCTATGGTATGATGTCCCCCCATGGGCTGAAACATATAACAGCCACCCCGTCCATCTGTTGTTTAGCAGGGGCAAGGTGTTTTGCAATTGTGCTGTCATTCTTTCCATTCGGTAAACATAATAGATTATGTCCTCCCATACAAAAACCTGGGGGGGAGGTGTTTCTGTAGTCACAATTTGGTGATGGCTTTTTTGGCTACTGCCAAAAGTATGCCTACCAGGTATATATGATGTTTTTGTTTTAATTGTGTCGGGAAATGCAGCAGTAGCACCTTATCGGGAGTTAATAGTCCCAGGTCTGGTATGAACTCCTGCAGTGCCCTATCTATTGATTCCCAAAAAGTGGTGAGGACAGGACAAGACCAGAAGATGCATGTGTGCTTTGCTAAGGGACATCCACATTACCTCCAGCAGGTGGGGGGTGGGAGTTTGAGAACTTCACTGTGATCTGCAGGGTTCTAAATAACGGCTGGCTGTCTTCCAACTAAATTCTCCCCAAATATATGAACCAGTTACTTTATGTTGTCTAGACCATATCTTAGCCCACCGAGCTGTAGTAAGGAGACCTGGAGCTCCTGCGCCCATCTGGATTGCAATGAGTGCATAAGGGTTGTGGGTATGTTTAAAAGTGCTTCATAACAGCAGGAAACAAAATGTGCTTGATCCACAGAAGTTTGCACTGTTAAGAATGGGAACACTGGTGGGATCTGGGTTTGGTCCACCTAAAGCCCTATGGTCTGTTCATAATAATGGTGATCTGGAGGTATCGATAATAGTCCTGTTGCTCTAGAGGGAAGGTGGACTTCAGTTGTTCAAGGGAAAGAAAGATCCCATTATTTTAAAACCGATAGGTATGTATTAAACACAGTCTGACCCACATGGGAAACTTATGATCCCATTTGGCTGAAATGAAACAAAGGTTTAAGCACTGGAACCCCCATCCACTGGGCTCCCAGTCTATTAACTGTTAACCCCAAATGAGTTTTCCAGGCTTTGATTATGTTGGCGATGAAATATGAAGGCTCTCCTGACAGCTCATAGTGGGCCAGTTGAGACAAGGCCAGAGCATCCAAAGGAACTGGTGCCATTGTTTTTTTTCAATTTGGACCCATTCAGGTGTCATCTCTATGGGGAAAGACCACTGATAGGCATGGTGGAGAAGAGCATGGCATAGAGGTGAGATTGGGTAGAGTCAATCAGCTCTTTGTCTTTGATAGGATCAACTTTCTATATGCCACTCTGAGTCTATTGCCGTGCCAAACAAGATGTGCTATTAACTTGTCCCACAGTTGGAAATCCCTCGCCAGAGGGAATATGGGAATATTTTGAAACAAATATAAAAATCTGGGCAGTATATTCATTAGTATAGTTTGCATGCAGTGCATTAAGTTAAGGGGCAAATGGGTCTACGCACTCAGATCTGCCACCACTTGCGCAGCGAAGAGGGAGTAATTTTGGGTATAAACTGTGAGATGTACAAGTATGGTTTAATTAACTTGAATAAGTCAAGTCAGCTTTTTTGTCTGTGGAGTGTATACATTTATATTGTAATATACAAGCATTCTGACTGAGTAATTAAATGCAATAGAACGGCTCTGCCTTGTGCTATATTCAGAACCCTGAAGACCAAGAAGCTTGTATCTTATAACAAAATTCCCACTCTGTCACACTTATCCTCACCAAATGACCCAAATGATAGACCCTAACACCAAAGTTTTGGGGTCTGGATTGTGCCCGAAATCATGTTCGTTCTTTTTTTTTTTTTCAATTCTGTTTATCACCTGCGTCACGAATGGGAAGCTGTTCCTCAGGACAGTCCTGTTATGCAGGATCTCATATCCAACCAACTGCCAGCCTCTGCCATGTTCAGTGAAGCAGGGAGGACCATAGCTTGCCCCCAACGGTGGGGACCTTCCCCCCGGTGGGGGGGATGGGCAGGGGAAGGGAGACCACGTCACCCTTAAGCCCAGCCCTGGACACTGGCTTTGTTTTGGTGGTGGCAGGCAGGACCCCGTCGGAGGCATCATCCTGTCATGAACAGGGGTATTTTTGGCTTGTGTGGTGAAAGGTGCCCTTCCCTGGGATGCAGACATGCCATGACATCAATGCATTATAGTGCAGGCGTCCACTGCATCCCACCCTATCTATTGCATTGTTCCTGTGTTGCCACCGGAGGCCACTCCAAAGCAATGCACTCCAGGAACCCACCCCAGGAGGGGAGAACAGTCCTCTGGACACTCAATCCTCTCCTCTCCTCCCCTGCCAACCCCCGATGCCCGGACCTCATTCCCGAACTCAGGTCACTGGTGTGGCGTCTAGCACCTCAACCCTCAGTGCCACTGGGCCAGTCATTCTTCTTCTTGAACAAGACAAATATCAAATGGCAAATGGACCAGTGACCCGGGTTCAGGAGTGAGCTTGGGCACCAGGGGTCGGCAGGGGAAGGATTGAGGATGAGTGCCCACGTGGTGCTCTCCTCCCCGGGAAGAAAAGTGTGGTTTGCTCTGGCATGCCAGCGGCCCCCGGTGGAGACTGGGGGCACTGTAGCACATCAAGCAAGCACGTAGCTGGCGTGGCGGCTGGCTGGTTGCTGTGCACCCGGTCATTCGATGTGCTCCACGCATGGGGGCTGGGGACCATCAAGGAAAATGGAAAACCCGGTCTGCGGGGTAGGCAATGGCACCTGTCCCCATCCCCAATGCCAAGTCCATCCTACCTGGCTTTCCAGGTCCCTCCATCCAGATCCTCTCCCATGTCGAGGTCTGTCTCTAGGAGTGCCCAAAGAGGAGGGGAGGCCCCACCCTGGAGGGGTTAAGCCGGGGGTAGTGACAGTGGGTGGAGGAGGGGGGGGAGAGGAGGCACAGATGAAGGACTTCAGGCAGGGGAGGATCAGGCAGGATGCCTGAGAGAGGCCCCCCAGACCGTGACCGGAGGGAAAAAGAATATTTAAAAAAAGGGAAATGGAGAACGTCGGACATTGTTTCTTTGGATTTTTAATACTATTTAACATAGCTACATGTAATCTGAAATTATTAATCATTTGGTGAGGATAGGAGTCAAATCAAGCAACACTTACTGGGAGTTGAGTTGATTTGTCCAAATGTTTTCCACTTCTGGTTCTCATGCCAAAACAAGGTTTCTTCTTCTTGGTAGAGTCTGGAGGTAGTGAGTCTTCCTCAGACTCAGAAGAAACCAGCTGTTGGGAAGATCTGGTGGAAGATGATTCTAAGTCCATTTGACAGTTTGAGTTCCCTCTGTCTGAATTAAGAACCTCACACTTGTTTCTAAAGGGATCCTTGTAAGTCTTGGATCTGTACGCTATAGTTTTGGTTTTGGTTGCTGCCTTTTCAAAGATCTCTTCCTGGTAACTACCATCATCTGAGGAGGAGGCATTATTTCTTCTTCAGGTTGTTCTTGACTTACTTCTGTAATATGCGTACAGCCTGAATCAACCACATGTTTTTTTTCAATCCCTAGATATTGAAACTTCCACCTGCTGGATTGGGAAAGTCACAGCATCTCTCTCATATGGAACAATCTGTACTTCGTTTCCAACTGAGGGCTGGATGGGAGTTGCGTGGGGTTGGAGGTCAGCTAAAGCATCTAGTTGATAATGTTCTTCTGTGGAGTTAGCCGATTTTTCTGCTGTTCCTGCTGTCGTTTCTGGAGTGTTGATATCTGGGCAGTTGCCAAGATATCCTCTTGATGGGTCTGCCTTCCCGATTGTGGGTAGCCCACCTGCAGTTCTGGTATGAGTGACCACTCTCCGCTCAGAGGTTGCATCTAAAATCATTATGGCAGTAAGTACTCACATGGTCGTAGTCTAAACAGAAGTTACAATGCACTCTATCACAAGTGTTGCTCAGATGACTTTCTGAGCGGCATTTAAAGCAAGTCTTTGGCTGGCCTTGGTAGAAGCACTGTCGTCTCTCTCCCAAGATAGAAAACACTAGGAAGGCATTGCAGCCCTGCAGTATCATGTTGCAATTTTACTTTAAACTACTAACCCCTAGTCCATATTTGTTCTTCATCCATAATGGGATCTGGAGTTCTCAGTATATCGCATCTCTGTGACAGCCAGTTCTTAATGTTAAAGACATTAACCCCTTCAGTCTCAAAAATGATGGTAACAGTTCTTACGGTACATTCTGTCAGCAGGATTGCCTGAAATAGCATCCAAAGTGGAGAGAGTTTTATGGAATTATTTTGTACCCAGAATCAGTCGAGATCAGCAGCTGTTTTAAAACTGCTGTCAAAAATAACATTGCGAAAAGAAATGTAGGGACTTCTTCAGTAGGGTCCCCCTTACGTACAATCTGTCCAGAGGAAGATCTAAGCTGCCTCTGTAACATATGTACACCAGATTCCCTCTTTGTCCGGGGGCTTGTGAATTAGAAAATAAATCCACCTTCCTGAATTTCCTTTATCTACGAGTCGAACTGTTCTGCAGATCATTAGGGTTATCAGCATACCTCTCAACCTCCCTCATCACAGATCAGGGACAAGGCTTAAAACAATCAGGGACAAATGGTCAAAATCAGGGACACATCTGAAAAAATAGTAATATTCCAGAAGCTGTGTACAACATGCTTCTCAGTATGAATAGCATTTTCTTAATGAGAACTAGACTGTAACACCAATGGCAGGAATTATTTTGTGATTCAAATCCCTACTCTTCAGTGACAGAAATGCCAAATTTAGAAGGGACAGAAGAAATTTCTGAGGCAAAATCAGGGACATCCCTGAAAATCAGGGACAGTTGAGAGGTATGGTTATCAGCCTGCTGTCTTCTTTCTCCTTCAGCAGTGTGCTGTTCAGCCCTCCTCCAAGCAGGCCTACTACTGGGCCCTTCATAAGCTGAGAATACCTGATGTCAGCTTCAGAAGCTTCACTTGCTTGTGTACTTGAAAGATGTGATGGCAAATTAATATCTGGTTCACAGTCCAGAGAAACTGATCCATTCTTATCCAAAGAAGATACGGAGGCACAGAGGCAAGTCCATTTGCAGGTTCGCATACATATTGCTATTTGCTGAAGGAACGTTTGTAGCTGGTTATGTGATGGCTTCAATCTTCTCCTATATACTGCTAGTTCCCCATTCATGTGCAGAATCGAATCCCTCCTTTGCCGTTTCGGGTAACCCCTCCCATGGCTGAGACACTGTTTGAAATGTGAATGCTACACCTGAACTGTTACATTTGATACTGTAGCAGAGTCTAGAAGCTCTTTCACTGCTGCAAGAAAGTCTTTTATTTCCAAAGTCCTGGATGGTTTGTAGGGACATATTCTGGGTCTGGCATTCATTGTCCTGTATGACTGCATGCCCAACCTGCTCCTTCAAAAGCTTGCTCTACTGTCTATTCTTCTGACAGGACTTTGGATGGTATCTGAGAACCTAAATGCCTGCCATGTCTCAAACCGAGAACTAGGCTGCCACATAGGCATTTTAGGTCTGTATTTTCAGTTTCACTGCAGACACTTCAGAACATTTTTGAAAAGTTAACTGCCTTCTTGGTATTGCTGGTTTTGTGTGGGTGCCATTAACAGTTCAGAGCTTTTCATCTTGTTATCAGCTGGCCTTTTAGAGGTCGAGGAGATTCTGTCTTCTGTCAGCTTTCTAAGTTCCTGGCATTGAAGAAACATCTGCTGATCTCTCCTACAGCATCTGCTTCACTGTGACTGGAGAGGATTACGGCCGGGAGCAGCATGTATTTCTCAACTGTTGGGCTACAACCAACTGTTCTTTCTTTTGGAGAAAGAGGGCTTCTTCCTTCAAAATCAGAGCCATAACGTATTGTTTCCTTTCTTTCACTGCTGCTTATAACTTTTTTCCTCAGTTATTAAATACTTATCTAACAGTTCTTCAACTGAGTCTAGGTCTAAATCACTTTGTAAAACATTATCCTCAGTATCCACTTTTCTCTCGGCAACTTCCAGGGCAAGAACAGTATGGAGGGAGTTTGTCTCACCTGCATGCAGAGCTTTTCCATCTCCACCTTCCTCTTCAGGGTCATCCACCACCTTTCATTTTTATGCAGAAAAATCAAGATTCCCTGCATGTGAATGGGATCTAAGACACCTGTCTTCAACGTGTGATTGTACATGACAGCCAATTTGGTTTTAAGATAGTCTCCTACTGGGTGATAAAGAAAAAGCAGGGGAATTTTTACTGAAACAAAACAAAACATGTAAACACTTAAATAAGCAATATGTACATCAAACAAACATACTCATACATAAAGAACTAGTGGAATTTGAAAACCAAAAACAAAAAAAATATTCTAATAGTCAGGTGAACAACCCATCCCAGCTACATGTGCAGTCTATTGAACTTGGACCCCTTTTAAGAGAAGGGGAATTGTTTATTTGTAGAAATCAAATAACAATAACACAGAAAAACACAATAAAACACAGAAAAAAAGATATCACAGGTTATAACAAGTACAGTGATGTGGTCACCAAAAAAGGAAAAAAAATTATCCCAGGAACAATATTTCCAAGTGTTACTCCACAAGGCTTAAGACTATTGAATAGATTCTGAGGCACATTAAATCTACAAGCAAGAAAAGGGGAATTGCTGAAAAGAGCAAATGAAAGAGTAATAACAACAAAAGTTACAAAAATAATGTCAAAAGAAAATAACAGCCAATCTCAGAGCATGATAGGTGAAGGTCAAAAAATTGCCCAAGGACAATGTTTCCATTGTCTAATCCATGTGGTTTTAGGTAATTTGGTATGTTCTTGTCATCGAGGAAAATGTCAAAAGCACAGGAAAACCAGAAGCAGTTTCAAAATTCACAAATAGCGTTTTATTTTTCTCAATAACAGCAAAATTAAAAAATAAAAATTATTTAGTATAACTATTTACAAAGGCAGTAAAATCAGAGAAAACGAAATCCTACTTCTGAGGGTATATTTTAACTCCAAGTTTCAGTCTCTCAGTCTCTCACTCTCCTTGTCTCTCTAGCAAAAGCATTGCTGCTCTTTTTATAAGTTTTTCTGGGAACTCGTTAAGACAGCCTGCTTCTCACAGAATATTCTTGTAAGTTTACTTTACAAATAACTTTTTGCAATCATTTCAACAGTATAATTATATACAGTTTTAAACAAAAGGATCCCAGTATCAGTGACACTTTCACATAAAGATTCACATATATTTTTTATACTTGTAGATTTGCAAGGGGGAAGAAAAGACAGAACAGCAAAAGAAGGCAGAGAGATGGCGAGAGGCAGAGAACTGCAAAACCATCGGAGTGATCAGTTCCTAGGTCTCACAAGAAAATTTGGTTGCGCAACCAGACGGAGAAAATATTGAAAAAGAGAGTACAGAACAGACCCTTGCATTTAAACTCTTTCTGCATAACAAATGAGTCAGGGCCTTATTCAGCCCTGTCACAGTTCTGGAGCACAAGCTTTCCTGATATTAGTGTCAATCATATATAAAAGGACTGTATGGTCCAAGTAAAATTGTTGCAAACCAAATTTACAGCAAACCCACTAAATCATAACTTTAATACAAGAACACATCAAAAGTATCACAGAATGATCATATTTAGTGGGTAACCTAAACAATTCTCCATAAATAAGGATATCATAGGAAATAGATGCCTATACATGATCAGACCAGGAAGTACCCAGTAAAGGCCAAAATGGTTGAATAAAAGGGCAATCAAGATATAAAATACATATAGTCTTGTAGTGAGTCCCACAACTGTCCCGGGAACAGGATCACTCCATGACATTTTTGGTTTATTATTATTTTTGACAGTTTGTCGTGACAGCAGAGCCAAGTGATATCCCAAAATGAGAGGCGCACCAGAGGTATAGAAGGACAGGGAAGGCAGTGGACAGGCAGAAGTATGCAAGATGGTCAAGGGAGGTGACCAGAAAAGTGAGAGAAGCCAAGACCCAGAGGGAGCTGAGACTGGCGCAGGGAATTAACGGGGGGGGGAGACTTTTTCAGATACATTAGGGAGAAAAGGAAGTGCAAGGAGACAATAGTGAGGATAAAAAGGGGTGGGGAGTGGACGGAAAAGGGTGAGGAGCAGGCAGAAGCACTGAATGAATACTTTTGCTCAGTGTTCACAGAAGAAAAGGGGGGACCGCTATCACCATGGGCTGGGAAGGTGGGGACAGTGGAAGAGGAGGCAACAGATAGAAGAACTGAGGCAAGTAGAGTCCTAGAGGGACTGAGGGCATTGAAGGTAGACAAGGCACCAGGGCTGGATGGTATCCACCCCAGGGTGCTGATGAAGATAGCGGAGGAGTTGGCAGAGCCGCTGGCAGATCTGTACAGCACCTCACTGAAGTCAGGATGTGTGCCACAGGACTGGAGGATGGCACATGTAGTACCATTGCACAAGAGCGGACCAAGGGATGAACCGGGTAATTATCACCCAGTAAGTCTCACCTCCACAGTGTGCAAACTCATGAAGACAATACTAAAGGAAAGACTGGTGTTGTACCTGGAGGACAATGGCCTCCAAGATGTGAGGCACCATGGGTTTGTTTCAGGGAAGTCTTGTCAAACCAACTTGATACAATATTATGACTGGGTGACAGGTGAGCTAGATAAAGGTCATGCAGTGGATGTTCTTTACTTGGGCTTCAGCAAGACCTTCGATTCTGTGCCTCATGGGCGGCTTGGGGGGAAGCTAACTGGTGTAGGAGTAGGGGCAAAAATGATCAACTGGATTACAAGCTGGTTGAGTGGGAGGCTGCAACAGGTGGTGGTTAGGGGAGCTCTCAACTCCAAGGCCGGTGATGAGTGGGGTGCCACACAGCTCTGTGTTGGGGCCAGTATTGTTCGGGCTCTTCATATCAGACATTGCACATGGGGTGGTGAGCAAGATAAGTCTGTTCGCTGACGACACCAAAATCGGAGCAGTGGTGAATGGAGAGGATGGATGGAAGCAGCTGCAGGCGGACCTAAGCAAGCTAGAGGAGTGGTCAGAGAGATGGCAGCTGGGGTTCAATGCAAAGAAGTGTAAGGTTATGCATTTTGGGGTGAAGAACCCAAGAAGTGAATACTGGCTGGGAGGGGTTAAGCTGGGGATCACTGAGGAGAAGAAGGACCTAGGGGTAATGATAACAGGGACCATGGACAACATTTCCCAGTGCAGGAGAGTGGCTGCAAAAGTGAACAAAATGCTGGGGTGCATAGCGAGGATTTTTTACGTCCAGGCGAAGAGAGGTGATCTTGCCCCTCTACAGGCCATTGGTAAGGCCGCACCTAGAGTATTGTGTGCAGTTTTGGAAGCCATACCTAAAGCGTGATATCAGGCTACTGGAAGGAGTGCAGAGGAGGGCAACAAAGATGATATTTGGAATGGAAGGGACAGATTATGACAGCAGGCTGAGAGACCTGAATATGTACACCCCGGAGGATAAAAGGGACGGGGGGGGGACATGATACAGACATTCAAATATCTGAGGGGAATCAATAAGGATGGGTAGATGGCGTCTTTAAGTTAAGGAGGGGGAGGGTCACCAGGGGGCATGCGCTAAGAATAGAGGAAGGAAGATTTGGGAAGGAAATGAGGAGACACTATTTCACAGAGAGGGTGGCAGCAAAATAGAACACCCTACCAGAAATGGTGGCATCATGTAAATCTGTGAACAGTTTCAAAAGGACATGGGACGGGGAACAGGGGAGAGTGAGGGTGGGAGCGGTGAGGGGTGGCAGTGGGATGACAAATGGGAAGGGGGTGGGGCAGTTGCAAACTAGGGGTGCTAGCTGCACACTCGAGCAGACTTAGATAGACCGGGTGGTCTGTTTCTGCTGTCACATTTGTATGTTCGTATAAAAGGTTTTTCGATGTTGAGTATGGATGACATCCCAGGACAATTTTCTTAACTTTACCAATTTCAAAAAAGGCATCAAATAATGTGGAAAAGTTGCCATTACTCTAAAAAGTGGTTTTGGTCTCTGCCATTTCATTTGACATGGTTCCAGCCAAACCATGGCCTAGTCTTTCCACACGGAAGGGCTTCCAGAAACCCAAGGGACAATATTCAATTAAAAAAGATACTAAAATAGCTGGCCCGGTGGCGCTGAGGGTTGGTGCATTGAACGCCACACCTCACACCATGCCGGAAAACTATGTTCGGGAACGAGCATAGGTTGCCATGGGTCAGCTGGGAGGAGATGGATTGAGCGTCCTGTCGACTGCTCTCCATCTGCGGAGAGAGGGGATTACAGCAGCCGGTGCTCGCCTGACCCCTAGCGGAGGCTGGGGCTCGACGGCATGCAGCTGCATCACTGGGGCGTGGGGGCAGCAGACGCTGACTGGTTCGCACATGGAGGCAGGCACGGCTCAGCCTGGCGCCACTGCATGCCACTTTCCTGCAGAGAGAGAGAGAGAGAGAAAACAGAAAAAAGGCAAGGCTCCCAGAAGATGACGAGGGGGAGTTCTCAGGCCCCACACCTGGTTAGCCACAGTGCAAATGGATCCGGTTTCGTCAGGGGAAGGGTCCCCTCTGCCGACCCCGCCGGGGGGTAATCCCTGGGGTACTGCGCCAGTTGGTGGATGCCAGGGTGATGGGGCTGGGGATCCCCCCCAGATTGAGAGGGCCGAGGAGTAGGAGTATAAACTAATTATAAAAAAATAAGATACTAAAAAAGAAAAGCACTGGATGAACCATATCCAAGCCTCCTTTACCCAGGGGTAGATACAGGAGGATAATAATAATAATAATAAACTTATTTTTAAGGCGCCTTATTAATTATCAAGGTGCCTAACAGTATAAAAACAAATCAAAACATACAAACATCAGGACATCATCTCAGTTAAAAGTACATTATAATAAATCAGAAAAAACAGAATAACAGAAACAGAATATTCAATTGGCTGGAAAGGCTTGGTGCCACAGAAAGGTTTTTAAGCCCTGCTTAAATCCCTCCATGGTTGCGCACTCCTGTAACTGATGGGGTAGAGAATTCCAAAGGTTGGGGGCTATATACGCAAAGGCTCTTGCACCAGATGATTTCAAATTCACCCTTGGAATATCTAACAACTCGTCGGCTGAGCGGATTGATCGACCAGGGCAGTAAGGAACCAGGAGATCTTTCAGATAGTCCGGGCCCTGTCCATGTAGGGCTTTGAAAGTCAGTAAACCAACTTTAAAGGTGATCCACCACTGTACTGGCAGCCAGTGCAGTTCGCGTAGCACCAGAGTAATATGACAGGATTGAACAGATCCTGTCAAAAGCCAGGCTGCCGTATTCTGCACAAGCTGCAAGTGATGGATTTCTACCCCAGAAAGTCCTAGGTAGAGGGAGTTGCAATAATCCAAGCGCGAGGACACAAAGGCATGGACCAGAGTGGAAAGGTCGTTAGACGGAACCAGATGCCTAATCCTTGCGATATTCCTCAAATGATAAAAGGATGTTTTGACAACAGCCGACACCTGAGAGTCCAGTGTCAGTCCATCATCAAAAACTAACCCCAGGTTACGCACCCGTTCAGAGGTTGGAAGTGAGACGCCACCAAGAAAAATTCCAGATGGCGCACCAAAATCTGATCCCCCTATCCGATGACCTGGGTCCACAACCAGTACCTCGTTTTTTTCTGAGTTCAACTTCAGCCAGCTGGAATCCATCCACTCCTGGATTTCTTTGAGACAGTTATTAAAGACCAAGAGAGCTCCATCCTGGTTGGGTGCAAAAGAAAGGCAGAGCTGGGTATCATCTGTATAGCAGTGAAACCTCAGCCCATACCTTCTTACAATGTCTCCGAGGGGTAGCATATACACCACAAACAACATGGGTGATAGCACTGAACCCTGAAGCACCCCACATGACAGAGATATCTCTTTTAATCAGATTCAGCCAGATACACCAAACCATTTGAAAAAAAAATACTCAGTAAATGAGTTTCATACTGCTGAGGTAAAGGAAATGTTGTGCTAACATAAAGAAAGATAGGCACCAAAAACATCTTGATGCAAATCTGCTTCTTTCAGGAGAGGTGCCAAGATTTCCACCTGACCACGTGAGAGGCCCCAACATCCAAAGCCTTTTCTCAATTATACTCTGGTAGATTAGGCTGGCTATAGTAAATACCTAAACTTTTAATGGGATCTAGAGACACCTTTATATTACCAATAGCTTAGGGAGGATTCTCACAAACCCCAATCGGTAGCACTTGACTTTTTGTGATATTTAGTTCTGACCCTGTAGCCATAGCAGCTTCTTGGATCAGATCAGCTACAGCTTCTCCTGAAGTAACATCTTTTATAAATAAACAAACATCATCTGCATAGGCTCACACCTTCATTTCAGTCATGGACAGAGGGTGTCAATACCCTGAACATGAGGTGCAATACTAATGGATCTAAAGTTAACAGGTAGAAAATAGGGCTAAGACTACACCCCTGTTGTATACCTCGAAGCAAAGGTAAGCGGGCCCCCAACCACCCATTGATATGAGCGAGTACAAATTTATGTAATGCTAAAAAGATACAGTCATGGGGGACCTTTTCAAAGGCCTTCTTCTGATCTAAAATGAACAGGAAGTGCCCTGGCATTCTCTATGGCAATGGTCAATCAGTTCCTGGATCAACAGCAAATTGTCCGGGATTTTCCATCCTGGAATAGGGCACATCTGCAGGGGGTGTATTATAGTTGAACAGACCTCAGCTAATCGTGTACAAAAAAATCTTGGCAATAAGGTTAGCATCAGCATTGAGAAGACAAATTGGTCTCCAGTTTTTTAACTCCATCTGGTCGCCCTTTTTAAATAAAAATATTTGTAATGCCTCTGTAATTGATCCACAGATAGAAAACGTGTCAGAAATGAATTGAAAATGAAAGCTAATATCAGGGCCTAAAGTGAAGAAAACGCCTGATAAAACTCAGAAGTCAGACCTTCAGTACCAGGAGATGTCTGCTTCTATAGGGAAGAAATCACCGAAGCAACTTCCGTAGTACTGATGGGGCATGTGAGAATGTCGTTTTCCATGGCAGAAACTTGTGGCAGACTTAAGAGTCTAAAAATTAGGAAGTTTTCTCATCAAGCAGGAACTGTGTGCCCACTGTGACCTGTAAAAAGTCTTGGACCACCTGCAGCATGTCATGTTTTGATGTCTGAAGGTCACCTCTTTTATCAACCAAATAATGCATTTTCCCTTTACAAACTCTGGTAAAAGGAAAAACATATCCCGATAAATGTTGTCCCTGTGTCCCATAGTTCTGTTCAAAAGAAAGAGTCCTAACCATGTCATAATAAACAACAGCCATGTGGTTTTTAAGGCTCTGAATCTGGGCTTGGAGGGGGATACCCCTTTCGTTCTGAAGAGAGATTAATTTGTAGAGCTGATAGCATAACTCTAAATAAATGGTATCTATTTAAACAAGCAGATCTGGCTTATCATCATGCTAGGCCTCCAAGATCTCTTTTGGTATCCTTCCACCAAATAGACGCATCGTCATATAAGCTAAGAACTGAAGTACAAGCCCATAATAATTCATGAACAGCAGTCTGAAAAGATAAATCAACAAGCATGGTATTATTTTTTTCCATATAGGTTGTATCTCCTTTGCCCCCCTAACTGCCCTCCTCTGACCAACCCCCCCAGCCACATCACCCTGGTGTCACTGGGACTTACTTGCCAGAGATCTGTCTGGTCGTTGGGTGCGGAGCCTGCAGAGGGTTGGTCGTCATCCGCAGCCGGGGAGCTTTTCCACCATTTTTTCTCCCTTCCCTGTTGCTGGGGCACACACGCCAGACATGTGCACATGGAGGCATGTGCACGTCTGCAGAAGTCCCACAGCACCTTCCCTTCCTTGGCTCCCAGCAGACCTGCACTACCCTCGAGTCTCCACCCGGGGGCAATTATTCGGCGGGAGCACCAATCCTCCCTCCATGGGAGAGGAGAGGAGAGCTGTCCTTCAGAAGTTCGATCCTCTCCCTCCCCAGCCAACCTCCAGAAGCCTGCTTAGACCGTGAACACGGGGCACCAGCATGACAGGAGGAAAGGCATGGATGCCTCAGCCCTCCACACCACTGGGCCCGGCTAACAAGAATGGTAATATTTAATTTATAGCTAGGCTTTCCTAGTTTATGTTCAGGTGCCACGATTATTGTACAACTTACTGAAAGGTGATCAGTAGTCTCCATAGGCATAGTTTTGTTATCTGAGCTGAAGCTAGTGCAGGAGACAAATAAATAATCAATTCTGGCAGCAAACTGTGCCCTAAAGTATGTCTGCCCACCAGTAGGATATTGAGTACGATATGCATCGACCAACTGGGTGGCATACAAAGTTTACCTAAACAAAGTCACAAAACAATTTACAGTATGTATTTTTGCTCCTCTATCATGGAGCTGTAGTGGACAATTAAAGTCCCCCCCTGAAAATAACAATTTTGGAAGTATGTAAATAGGGGCGAACCAACTGAAAAAGAGAAACCATATCAAAGTTCAATTGAGGTGCTTAAACAACGATCAGTAGTCTGATCCAAGCTGTAATCTAGCAATGGTGCTCTCTCAGGTAGGAGATCTCTCCCAAGTGAAAGTGACCACACTGTCTTCACAGGTATCATTAAAATTGCATCCTTCAGACCACAAAAAAACGTTTATGTTAAAAATTACAATAAAGCTAACTTTAACCTAATAAATAATTATTTCCACAATATTAAATGGGAAAATGAATTAATGTCATCCAGATGTGAGGAAAGCTAGTTATTTAAAAAAAAATAGTATTTATGTAGCTGAAAATAAATATGTTCCTACAAAAATCAAATATGACAACAAGGGCAGGATACCACCATGGTTAACTAGTACTGTTAAAAAACAGATTAAAATAAAGGAACAAGCATATTCCAAGCTACAAAAAGTAAACACTGAGGTTAACTATAATAATTACAATTATTAACAAAAGTATCTCAAAAAACTCATTCAATCTGAAAAACATAAAATAGAATTTCAGATTGCCCACACAAAGGATAACAATAAAGTTTTATGTTAATATGTTAATTCCCAAAAAAAAATATTTGGCAGGGAATCTGCCAAATCAACATCAATAAAAGAATTAACAAACAATGATCGAGAAAAAGCTTTGGCATTTAATAATTATTTTTGCTCTGTTTATAACCCCAAACCGACGCAAGCATGGACCCCTGGCCCAGCATCATATACTTCCCTCTTTACTGTAGAAGAAACAAAAAAATAGTCTTAAAAAAACTAAAAGTTAATTCTACACCGGGCCCTGATGGAATCCACCCAAAAATGTTAGTGGAAGCAGCAGCGCATTTTGCTGACCCAATTATCACAATATTTAATAAATCCATCACTTTGGGCTATGTTTGGAAAAAATCTACAGTTGTGCCTGTTTTCAAATAAGGTGAAAGAGTAAGGTAAATAACTACATGCCCATAAGCTTAACATCAGTCTTATGTAAAACTTGAACAATTAATAAAAAACAAAATTGAACATGAATTAGCCTCCATTCAGTATACTGACAACAAACAGCATGGGAGTTACTCCAGGAGGGTCATGCACCACTAACTTAATTACTTTTTAGAATCATATAAACAAAAGCCTTGACACTAGGACCCCAGTGGATGTTATACTACTAGACTTTGTCAAAGCTTTTGACAAAGCCCCCCACCTAGAACTATTAGACAAATTAGTAAACATTGGGCTAAGATACCAACTAGTAAATTGGGTTAGCAACTGCTTACTCAGAAGAACTCACTAAGTAAGGATCAATGGTAACCTCTCACCTGTGGGGGAGGTGAGCAGTGGTGTGCCACTGGGCTCAGTCCTGGGACTCACCTTGTTTAACATCTTCATTAGCGATATCAATTCAAACATAGTGATATCAATTCAAACATCAAGAACCATTTTGCTAAATTTGCTGATGATACTAAGGTAGGAGCAGAGGTAAACTCACTAGTCAAACATATATCACTAGTTAATGATCTTAACAATATCATACAATGGACAAAAGACAACAAAATGTCATTAAACCCAAATAAATGTGTTTTTCTCCACCTTGGACATAACAACCCCCATTATAAATTTAATATAAATAATAATCCACTCCGAATTATAAATTTAATATAAATAATAATCCACTCCGAACAGTTACTAAGGAGCGTGATCTGGGGTCATCATAAATAACTCACTTTCTGCAGTAGAACATTGTAAAAAAGTATCTCAAACAGCAAATACGATACTTAAGCAATAAGCCCAGAGGGGAAGTGGGTTATCGGGGGATTTCCCACGGCTGGGGTGGTTTGCCCAAGAGGCGCAGCCGACTGGGTAAATCCGCCCCAGCCGTGGTAAATACCCCGATAACCGATCCCCCCCGAGTGGCTTACTGTGATTATACTATGTTAATTTTTATTAGGTTTATGTAATTATTTCGATTATTTGTTTGTTTTATTAAAAAAATGATATTTATAGAGGAGATATTCATCCACAAGACAAAAGTAGTCCATTAGTTGCAATTGAAATATTCATTTGAGGTGAAGACCGCGGAATTCAAGTTGGGCACTGTGGGGGATGGTGATGCTGTGGTGGGGTCAGTGCTAATACAAATGCCAGCGGTTTTGGCCGCTGAAGATGGAAGGAGTACTGGAGAATGGAAGTCCTGTAAAAGTACGTTACTTTTGCAAACTGGGCTAAATTGATTCTCTAGAGTATTAAATATTGCGTCCAGTTCTTCGTTGTCTATGAGTTCGAAGGAGGTTTCCATGTTTTTTGTTCAGTCGGTTCCGACGGTAGCGAGCAGCATTACTGGGAGGAAATATGGCGGCGCTTTAAAGTTGTTTCGGCTATCAGAGGGATTTAGTGATAGGGTGGCACAGGACAGTGGCAGGCTGGCACGTTTTCCAGTGATTATCAGTAAATAAGTAATGGGGTTAAGGTGCTGGTCTGGGAATGTGATTGGACAGTGGGTTAGGTCCATAGTATAATAAACCATATCAAACGCTCTTTTATTAATAGAAGTTCATACTGCATAATATCACTATATAGAACTTACATAAGACCACATCTAGATTTTTGTTTCCCTTTTTGGAACTCCCATCCAAAACAAAACATCCACCTAACAGAACAGGTACAGCACAGGGCCACTAAATTGATACCTAAACTAAAAAATAGCTCGTACAAGGAAAGATTGCGTACAACAGATTTAGTAACTCTAGAAGAAAGGAGACAAAGGGGAGATCTTTTGCAGCTTTACAAAATCCTCCAGGATCCTGCCCTTGCACACCAGTGCAGTCTATAGGTCTCTCACCTTTGCATTACCCTCAGAAGTCACAATAAACTAGTGATTCTCCAAATTAACACAAACAAGAGAGATAACTTCTTTTCTATCAGAGCAGCTAAAGCTTGGAACCTGCTCCCGAAAAATATTGTTGATTCCCAGAGCTTTGAAGTCTTCAAAAATAGACTGGATAAGTACCTGAAATGGGACATAAGCCATGATTAATTTGCCCACACTATTGTGGGAGACATTCTAGATGGGCCTCAGCCTCCTTATGTCTAAATAACCTAGTAACCCTCAGCACCCTAGGTTGCACCCTGTTGAACAATGCTGCTACTGCAGTGCATGCCTTAGTACCAATCGAAAAATAGGATATACCAGGGATCCATAGCCATTGTGCAGCCCTATTGTCAGACAACATATGCAGCCTGGTATCACGCGGAACGAATATATCAGCAGGAAAGTTAAGGAAGATCTGAAACATCATTTTCCTACATATAAAATTCTTAATGCTATTGACATTTAATGTAGCAAATCACAAGCAGGAAGAGGAAAAAAAAACAAACATCTTAAACAGAGCAGAAAAAGCTGCACGACCCTATGTGACAGGCCATTCATCAATATGGCTCTGTGTAAGTGGTGGTTAACCTGCAAGTCCATGAGACAGGTCAGTGTCAGGGCTGGGAGGATTTCACTGAGTAAAGGGACCACAGGAGGGGAAACTAAGTGGATGGCCCGCTGGCACAGCGGTAGCACTACCACTCGTGACTCTGATGACACAGGTTCAGGAACAAGCCTGATTCATCAAAGGGCCAGACAGGGGAGGTGTGCTAAGCAACCAGGGGCCACACTACACCTCAGGAGGGAGGGACGGAGGGAGGACATTTGGACTCCACTGCACCACTGCCACTTGAGTTCCCACAGGTGGCGGTGCAAGCAGGCCGAGGATCTGGGAGGGAGGACTCTGGCATGCAATGCAAGCGCATGCATGCCCACATGCCAGGAGCTCTTCTCAGTGTCCTACTGGGCTGGGGAAGAAAAGAGAAAAACACCAGCCAATACAGGAGGATGTCCACACCTCACCAGAGGCCCCACACTGCCAAATGTGATGCTCTCCTTTGGAAAAAAGCACCAAGTCCCCATTGGGGGTAGTGCCCCCTCCAAACAGCCCCATCCTACAAAGTAAGCCAGGGTGTATATAGGAGAAGAGTTAAGTCCCAGGGAAGGTGGGTGATAGGGCTGGGTGAGTGGGGATAGGACCAATGGGGGGCGGCTGGCAGAGGGGGAAAAACATACTAAATGGAAAAAAAAGGAGGGAAAATTAAGTGAAAAAAAACCTGTCTCAGCAATGTGCAGTGACAGTAAGGCAAATTAAATGCTGGGCTACACTAAAAGGGGCATAACATTCTGTGAGAGTTATTCAAGTCTGCCTCTTTATAGGGTGCCAGTAAGGCCACACTTGAAGAGCTGTGTGCACTGCAGTACGAAAAGGACATTGCAGGATTTGAGGGAGTGCATGATCACAGAAACACCGTGCAAGCTAGCCAATTACAAGGGGCACCAGTGGACTCGAGCTGCTGGTAAAAGGCCTCGGGACCCCCAGCCCCATATACAGAAACACCCTGCAAGCGAGCCAATTACAAGGGGCACCAGTGGAATCGAGCAGCCGGTAAAGGCCTCAGGACCCCCAGCCCCACATACAGAAACACCCTGCTAGCGAGCTGACTACAAGGGGCACCAGTGGACTCGAGCAGTCGGTAAAGGCCTCGGGACCCCCAGTCTCACATGCAGAAACATCCTGCAAGTGAGACAATTACAAGGGGCACTAGTGGACTCGAGCAGCCGGTAAAGGTAATTACTGCCTCTCTCCCTGCATTTCCTGGTGGGGTGTTGACTCCGTTTTTAGTCCTCCATACAGCAACCGATTGGATTTGAATGGTGTTGCCCTGCCACAGTCTCTGCGAGTTTAGCACCATTCCTAGGGATGCTTTAAGACCGACAGAGGCTCTGCTACACAGCGCTTACCGCTCTTAGGACTTTACAGCTTGCTTATACCTGTTTTTTTGCCTTAATCTATTACTATGCAGCTCTGCTTACACTAAGCATTGTAGCAATTCATGGAATAAGTACAGTACTAGTGTTTTAGAGTACCTGTTAGTGAGTGAGACGTGCCATATTTTCTGTTGTATTTTGACCATTTCTTAGGGCTCTATTGTTTCTCTCTCTCTCTCCCTGCCCATTCTGATTCCACCCCGGTTTTGTGCATGCGTAATACGGGCTATTCTCTGGCTACCTGCCTAGACCCTCCTACTGCATACTAATGAGTCCTTTGTTTCCCTTCCCAATATAGGCCTCGGAACCCCCAGTCCCACATACAGAAACACCCTGCAAGCAAGTCGAATACAAGGGGAACTAGTGGACTCGAGCAGCCGGTAAAGGTAATTACTGCCTCTCTACCTGCATCTTCTGGTGGGGTGTTAGCCCATCGATGCTTCGCGTTGACTGAACCGCACCCTCCCACCCAGGGGCGTCCCTTAATTCAAGGACTGCCCTAATCACGTGACTTCCTGCCAGATATTTTTTAAGTCCCTACATTCCTCTTTGCACCTTATACGGATCCCCCACTATAGGGTGTGCTGCATCTTTTCCAGCCAACTCCAGCCTAACCTCTCTATCTCCTTGCTTCTCCTCTCTTCCACTGCCTGTCACTCTACCCTGTGATCTAGCTGTCCTCCTCCACCCTACGGCTATCCCTCCCCCCTTCACCCCCTCTCTCTGCTCCCTGCCTCTCTGCTTTCCCTGCTCCTCCCCATTCTTCCCCCCACAGCCCTTCCCCAAGTGACCACTAGGAGTCGCTACTGTACCTCCCTTTTCTCCACGCTCTGCCCCCTCCTTGCATAGCTGCCACTACCTCCCATGGCCTCAGACTAGGGGCTTTTTAGTATACCCCTCCTGGGCTTCGAACCTGGGAGCTTCTGCGCCAAAGCCCACAACCCTACCACTGCACCACTGTAGCTGCCACAGTACTGTGCTCCATTATGTCACCCTTATGCCTAGTCTCCACCTGGCCACCACTACTAACCATGCTAGCTACTGGTCACCTGCGCGGTCTGGTCCTGCTGCTGACCCTGGTACTGTCCCTCCCCCACCTGTGCCTGCCTCCATCCACCCCTGCTACCACTTCCTTCAATTTCCCCCCGCTTCTCCCCCCACTCCCCCTCCCACTCTGGTCACCGTCAGGTCCCCACCTCACCCCCCACCTGCCCACAGTCCACTGATGTCGTCAACCCCTGATTCCCCTTGACCCCCCACCTGCTATCCCTACCTCCGCTGTCTCCCCAATCCCCTGCTCCCTACCCGCTAAGTCCACTTACCGCCCCCGACTCACAGTAGATGTTGTGACACTTGGACAGCTGGTTCTGATTACTCTATGATTTTTGTAATATAAAAAAATGTAGTGTGATTGTCGGTCATGAGAAATCCTGTGCTCCTGGGATGCCCCCCCCGCCAGGTATCACTTCAAACGACAGGATATGTTAAACAGCAGATCTCTGTAATGCGATTAACTTCCAAAGACTCACATTTTATGGTCTTGTTGTTGAACTGTGGTTCTTTGAAGGCCAGGAACTAAAATATCCATTTTATGACATCTTCAGAGGAAGCCCAGTTAATTTCACCTGGTGTTACAAAGCATATTACACCTCAGTGAGATCTGGCAGAGTTAGTCATAGAAAGTCCTTTGATGTCTTTAAAAAGTAGTAAAACCACTCCAGATCAAACAGTCATATTGGAAATGAGTTTTTGCTTGTCATCTTATTTGAAATACCTCCTGAGTGATAAGACATTCTGGTTGCATAATTTTTAATAAACAGAGGAGGAGCTGGGTGACATCATGGAGGAGGAAGGTTCAAAGACAGTTTTTAATTATGTTGTGCCTGACCTTTAGAGACATTCTTATTTGGACTTTCTGAAGCAACAACATCTACTTCAAGCACTGTTAGAAGACATACATTAGACAGACAAGCCTAACTGTCTGGTGGTAGGAATTTGTTTGCACTTTTTAAACCTTGTTCTTTTAAGTGATTGTATGCATTGTGATATATTGTTCTGTATTTACATTGTACATTTTATCTATTTTAAACTAAACCTCTATTTTAAAGAGACTGCTTGGTGTGTCTTCGAAATTCTTTCTTTGACAAGTGAAGCATATATGGTTAAAGTTGACACTGTGCATAAGCTAAATGCTATACCAAACTGGGAAAAGGTAAGAGTTTATCTGAGGTCTTTCACAGAGTTTTTAAGGGTTCATTTTGTATACCTGGTTAGGTGACCTTGGCGAAAGATATCTGGCATTTCCTCGAAGAGCAGAATTATCTGAGCCTGTACATTGGCTACGCTAGCAAGAGGTTCACAGTTTGAATCCCTCCAGAATGTGAGACCAAAGGTGATTCGGACCCACAAAAAAGACAGGAGGGTTACCCTGTTCTGTTCCTGTTCACAATACTGCACTCAGAGGTTGGCACTGTGGGAGCTGAGGCCTGACCTGCTGAGTGGGGTTGTGACAGACTGGTTGGCAGCGATGTGGATAATTTCGTATTACAAGCTTTTATTGTCCAGTGTGTCAGCTTGATACTGTATAGCTCACTTGCCAAGAAAAGGCAGTTATTTTTTTTAAAAGGAAACAGAACTATATCACTTGGCTTACAGTCAAGTTCCTGTTTTATTTTTTTTCTAAAGTGCAACTTAGAGTAGCCATAGTTAGGGAAGAAGATGGCTTCCAACTACAGCGGGCACACTGTAGACTACTTAAAGCAGTTGTGCAGGGAGAAGAGGAGTCCTGTACGAGGTGAAAGTCACCAAGGAGAACCTCATGGATGCCCTGATGGTAGCAGATACCCAGAGCATCGAGTCACAGACAGTGATTGTAAGGGACCAAACTTTGAGTGTGGAAGGGCTACCGGCCAGTGCAGTGTCCAGATCTGATGAGGAGGGCAGCAGGGCCAGTGCCAGTAAAGGGTCACAGCAGCAGGGGAAGGTCATCAGCATTCTGGAGTCAGAAGTACTCAAGCAGATTGAGTTGCGCAGAATGGAGCTGGAGTTCCAGAGAGAAGAGAAGTGAGAACAGCGAGCTGCAGAGGAGAAGACAGAGCGAGAACAGCGAGCTGCAGAGGAGAAGAGGGAGCAAGAACAGCGAGAGGCAGACTGTGAGGAGCATTAACGCAGAGGCGACATGAACTGGAGAAGCTAGGACTCCACCTACCCGCACCAGAGCAGGTAAGTGGCTTGGGTTTAACTGGGACTACAGGACTGGGTTACAAACTGAATTCCAAATTGACAGTCGAATTTGAAGAGGAGGAGGATATGGATGACTTTTTAAATTCTTTTGAAAAGGTTTGTATTCAGTCTAAAATTCCTAGGGAGTCCTGGAGCTTTCAGCTATCCCCGCTACTTACCGGGAAAGCTCAGGATGCAATGGGTCAAATGGACAATGAGGACAGTAATGATTACAGCAAACTTAAAGCTGCGCTGTTAAAAAAATTGAATTAACTGCTAAATCATACAGAGCTAAATTCTGTAAGCTCATGAGAAGCCCTGACATGAGCTATGAGGAGCTAGCCATGAAACAACGTCAGTTTTTTAAAACATTGGTGGGAAGGAATTGAAACAAACTCTGTAGATAAAATTGAAAATATGATTCTGTTAGAACAGTTTTTCTGGGCATGCCCGGACGAGCTAAAAATCTGGCTGGATGACCGAGATCCCAAAACAATGCAAGAGGCTGATGAACTCTCGGACCGCTATCCCAAGAGCAGACCAGCTCTGAGAGCGAATGGGGTGGGCGTGGCAGCACAGAAAGGGAAAAGCGCTCCTTCAGGGCAGCTAAAACCTCACTGCCTCCACTGAAACCAGTTAGCCCCAGGTTTCAGAGAAAAGATTTCTCTGAGAAAAAGAAATGAATGTTGGTTGTGTAAAGAAACTGGGCATATCACCAGATGGTGTCCCAAAAGGGCAAGCAATATGCAAGGTGATGCTAGGAAGGAAGTGGGTTGTTTGTGTGTCCCTGGAAGGATGCCTGTGAAAATGAGGGAACACATGTACCCAGTCATGGGTTAAGGGACACAAGGGCATCCCTGACATTGGTAAAAGGGGATCTAGCAGAGCCTGGTGAGCTTATACCCAATAAATACATCACTGTACAAGACTTTACTGGTGAGGAGAAAACATTGCCACTTGCCAGTGTTCTCCTAGACTGGGGTGAAACAGGGGGAACTGTACAACAGCTGGCTGTAGCCAAAACCTTAGCCGTGGATGTGATCCTGGGCAACAATCTCAAACAGGGGATGGTGTATGCAGTTACCCATAGCCAAGCGGCAAGGGAAAATTGTAGTTCCCTGACCCCCACAGAAGCCATTGTGGAAACCACTGGGAGGCTGGTTTCCCAGTCTGTGTCTCCAGATGGGGAGATTAATGAAAAGGGGTAGAAATTTCCCCAGTAGCAGTTAACCACACAGCTACAGAGGGTTACTCCGAAGAGGGAGGGGTGACCCATTGTCAGAGGGTTGGGATTGACAGTGATCCTGAGTGCCCTGACGCTAGTGCTACGGACCCTAGTTTAGCGCCTAAAGGGGACCTGTCCCACGCCTTGGGAATGTGTGAGGAGTTTGCAGCTGCTCAGAAAAGTGACCCTAGTCTAGAGAAGCTGGGGGGCTTGGGCAGACTCTGACGGAACACAGGGAGGTGATGGTAAACATAAGGTTTATTGGGAAAATAGACTGATGTATACTCAGGCTATGCAGACACAGGGAGGGGTGCTAGGCAGGCAGCTTGTTGTTCCTCAGGTGTATCGTGAGCAGTTGCTCAAGTTTACACGATATTCCCTTGTCTGGCCATCTGGGAATCGTGCACACTACGCAGCGGTTGGCCCAGAATTTCTATTGGCCATGCTTCAACCAGCAGGTGAAGGAGTATTGCAGGTCTTGTCACCAGTGCCAAGAAATAGGGAAGGTGAGCAAGGAAACCCAAACTGCTCTGATTCCATTGCCCATAGTGGAGGAGCCATTCCAGAGGGTGGGAATGGATATTGTGGGGGCCTTTAAATACCCCCAGCTCCTCAAGGAAGAGATTCATGCTGACCGTGGTGGATTATGCCACCCGGTACCCAGAGGCAGTCGCCCTATCCTCACTGAGGACAGACAAAGTGGCAGATGCCTTACTTGGGATTTTCTCCCGTGTTGGGTTTCCACAGGAGGTTATCACCGACCGAGGGGGTTCCTTCATGTTGGACCCAATGAAATGTTTGTGGGAAAAGTGTGGGGTGGTGCAGAGATGCACGACACAGTATCACCCACAAGCCAGTGGGCTTTTGGAAATATTTAATGGTACCCTAAAAGTAATGCTCTGGGCATTTGCTGAACAGCATGGGAGGGACTGGGAGAAATACCTTCCCTGACAGAATTTTCCCCCTTCGAACTCTTATATGGATGCCAGGTACATGGGCCCCTAGATTTGATACAGGAGGACTGGGAAGGCAAGCATGCCCCCCAGGGAACTCCCATAGTGGATTATGTTCTTAGGTTTAGGGAAAGGCTGAATGAGCTTATGGGGACAGCCCAGAGCAACCTGGCAGCTGCCCAAGAGAAACAAAAAGTGTGGTACGACTACAGAGCCAGAGCTCGCTCGTACATGGTGGGTCAGGAAGTTATGGTCTGTATTCCGGTCAGGAAAGACAAGTTGCAGGCTAAGTGGGCAGAACTGTACAAAGTAGTTAGGAAGGTAAATGACGTGAACTATATTATAGAGTTACCTGACCGAAGACAGACAGAAAGGATGTACCATGTCAAGATGATGAAGCCATATGCTAATAGGGCTGACATGGTGTTTGCAGTGTATAGTCCTGGGAAGGGGATGGACGAAAGAGACCCCCTTCTGGACTCGCTGGAAGAAAGTAAGCGGGAGTCCTCTGTGGAGGCAGTTAAATTGTCTCCCTAGCTGGCCACAGACAAGATCCAGGAAGTAAGGGAGGTTATAGCAGACTTTGCCCCATTGTTTAGCGTCAAGCCTGGACTAATCCCCTTAGTGACGCACAATGTGGAGACAGGGACACAGACGCCCATACGGCGGACAGCATATCAGGTGTCAGAGGCTGTCCAAAAGGATATTAGGAGGGAAGTGGAGATGCTGCATTTAGGGGTAATCCAGAGATCCCACAGCCCCTGGGCCTCACCCATAGTCCTTGTGGCTAAGCCAGATGACTCTACTCATTTCTGTGTGGACTATCATGGACTGAATGCAGTCACGAAGTCAGATGCCCACCCGATGCCCCGGACGGTCGAACTTCTGGACAAGTTGGGAGGGGCGACCTACCTTACGATCATTGACCTGACCAAGGGGTATTGGCAGATAGAGTTAACGGACAAAGCTAGGGAGAGGTCAGCCTTCATCACTCCGATAGGCTTATTTGAATTTAAAGTAATGCCTTTCAGAATGAAGAACGCCCCGGCCACTTTCCAAAGGTTGGTGAACCAGGGGTTAAATGGTGCTGAGGAGGACGCCATGGCATACCTGGATGACACTGCCATCTTTAGTGCCAGCTGGGAGGAACACCTGTCCCACCTTGGGGACATGCTGGGCAGGATACAGAGGGCCGGGTTCACTGTCAAAGCTGAGAAGTTTCAGGTGGCCATGGTAGAGGTGGCATACCTTGGGCATGTGGTGGCCGGGGACAGCTCCGTCCTAACCAAATAAAAATAGAGGTGATCCAGGCGGGGCCCAAACCAGAAATGCAGAAGTAGGTCAGGGGTTTTCTTGGGACAGCAGGGTACTATAGAAAATTTGTACCCAATTACAGTGCACTGGCTGCTCCCCTGTCTGACCTGGTAAAGAAAAGGATGCCAAAGAAAATGACCTGGGGACCAGCCCGTGAAGAAGCCTTTACCAGACTGAAAGAGGCACTCTGCAGTGCTCCTGCTTTCACAAGTCCTGACTATAGCAGACCCTTTATAGTTCAGACTGATGCCTCATATGTGGGTATTGGGGCAGTACTGAGTCAGACATCCAACCAAGGGAAAGATTACCTGGTAGTGTACCTGAGTAAAAAGTTACTTTCCAGGGAGCAGGCATACTCTACTGTGGAAAAGGAGTGTCTTGCCATAGTGTGGGCCCTAAAGAAGTTGGAGCCATACTTGTATGGGCAGCATTTTGTGGTACAAACTGACCACAACCCCCTGGTTTGGCTGATGCAAATGGGCAAGACTAATGGTAGATTGTTAAGATGGAGTCTTGCTTTGCAAGGGTATGACATGACACTCTTACATAGGGCTGGAGTGAAAAATCAGAACTCAGATGGCTTGTCTCATGTCTCTGAGGAGTGAACTGATTTGGGAAGCTCATCCCATGCAGGGGATAGAGCCCCCAGATTCAGTCTAGGTGGGCAGGATTGTGTCACTTGGACAGCTGGTTCTGATTACTCTATGATTTTTATAATATAAAAAAATATAGTGTGAATGTCTGTCCAAAGGTGATTCAGACCCACAAAACAGACAGGAGGATTGCCCTATTCTGTTCCTGTTCACAATACTGCACTCAGAGATTGGCACTGTGGGAGCAGAGGGCCTGACCTGCTGAGTGGGGTTGTGACAGATGTCACCTAGCCATGCTTAGGGTAATCACCCTTCTCCTCCTGCTGTCCGCTAATATCCACCCCAACCCTAATCCTATCACTGCCAGCCTGACCTGGGCCCCACCAGCTGGAAGTCTTCGTATAGCCTCCATGAACATTTGTAGCCTCCTGATGAAATCCACAGCCCTTCAATGCTGGATCCTACAGCACCAACCAGACATTCTAGCTCTGGTGGAAACCTGGCTCTCCAAATCCATCCCCCATGACTCCTTTGTTGCCCTCCAGGGTACACTCTCTTTAGGAAGGATAGAGTTGGAAAGAAGGGAGGGGGTTTTGCCATTTACATGCGAGACTCCTTGCTGGGCCATGCCCTATCCCCCACCCCATACTGGATCATGACACCCAAGCCATCTCTCTCAAAATTACTCCTGACCTCTCCAGGGCCCCCTCATCATCACGGTGGCCTACGTTCCCCCACGACACCAGGCTTCTGCTATCTCTCTCTCTCTCTCTCTCTCTCTCAGAATACCAATCTAATCTCCCCCACAAAATGGAGCAGATTTTGCTGGGGGACCTCAACACAAACTGGCTTGCCAGTTCTGCCATTCATTCCAAGAACACCTTTGCAGCCCTTAACCTAACCCAACTAGTAACACAACCTACTAGATACAACCCCTCAATAGGAGTGTCTGCTTGACATCATTCTCTCCAACCGCCCACACAAAATTGTAGACATCACTGTCCTCCCAAACTCACTAAGTGACCACTGCCCAATTAGCTTCTCTTGGTCCTGTCAGATCCAAAACCTGAGCCTAAGGTGGAATTCTGCCAGCGACTCCACCCCGGAAGCCTTAACAAATTCAGGCAGCACCTTGCCCTCTGGGACTGGTCATCCATAAACCTTGCCCACAGTATTGATGATGCGCTAGATTTCTTTTCTTGCTCCTTTATCATGGCCTCTGACATTTTCGACCCTTGCCAAGACTCCAAAACACAATGTCCCTTGTATCACCCCATCCCTCCTCCAACAGTTGAGACACAGAGATAATCTGTGGCATAAAGCCATCTCCTCAGGTAAACTGGCAGATAGGCAGGCCTTCAGTGCAGAGTGTAACAAATGCACCTGGGCCATTCATATGGCCAAGGCTCACTACTATAGATCAACACTTGCCCACTTGCCTCCTCCTGAGGGTCTGCCCATAACTTCTGGGATAACATTGAAGAACTAAATGGGAAGTCTTGTACCCCCCCACCATCATTTCAACTTAACATCAATGGCACTATCTCCACAGACCCTCAATGCATCGCTGACTGCCTCAATGCTGCTTTCACCGACCTCAGCACAGTTCTACCCAGCAACTTCTTTGACCCAATAGCTGCCTCCCTGCCACCCACCTTCCCTCGACCCCCATTCTACCTTCGCACTATCTCTCCGCAGGAAGCCTTGCCATACCTGATTGAAGCTCTGAACGACACCAGCCCCAGTAACGACCTGCTTGACCTAAGGCTCCTTCGCCTGGCCCTTGATGTAGTGAAACCACCACTCACAGACTTGCACCAGCCCCACTAATGACCCACATGACCTAAGGCTCCTTCGCTTGGCCCTTGACATAGTGCAACCACCACTCACAGACTTGCTCAATCGCTCCCTATGCCTTGGCCAATTTCCCAAAGCCTGGAAAATAGCAGTCATTACTCCCATTCTAAAAAGTGGTGACAGTTCCTCCCCTAGTAACTATCTACCAATTTTCATTCTCCCCCCTATCTCTAAAACCCTGGAAAAAATAGTGGCAGATCAACTTACTGACTACCTTGCTACCCATGACCTACTCTGCTAGGAGCAGCATGGCTTCAGGTCGGGCCATAGCACAACTACTGCTCTCCTTGAGTTCTCTAACTTCCTCCACTCTGCCCTTGACAAAGGTCACCTAGCGGGTGCTGTCTTCATCGACTTGTCAAAGGCCTTTGACACAGTCAACCACTCACTCCTGCTGGATACCCTCCTACAATATAGCTTATCTCAAGGAAGGACCCACTGCCTGATTCACCAGCTACCTAACTTCCAGGTTCCAATGCGTCAAAATAAATAGCACCCTCTCCAGCAGCCATCCTCTCCGCTCTGGAGTCCCACAGGGCTCCATTCTTGGACCTCTTCTTTTCAGCCGTTATCTCAACTCCCTACCCAGCTCCTGCCCTAGTAAGGTTCTTCTCTATGCCGACGACGTGGTCCTCTTTGCCTCGCACCCAAGCCCCACTGCCCTCCAGTCTTCCCTCCAGCACTCTTTCAATCAGGCCGAGAGCTGGTTCACGGACAGAAGACTAGTCATAAACCTTGAAAAAAACAAGTCAATGCTCTTTGCCCACCACCAAAGCAAACTTAAAGACCCCCCCCCCAGGTCCCGTCTATCTCTCTCCATCCCCTGGAACAAGTATCCTCCTATAAATACCTGGGCATCCACTTTGACTCTGCCTTCACATTCCACTCCCACATCAGTGCCCTCTCAACTGCCACCAACACACGTATCGGCCTCCTCTATCGGCACAAACACTGTCTTCCACCCGAAGGGCTTAGACTGGCTATCACCTCATCAATCCTTTTGTTAGTTAACTATGGCCTGCTCATCGACCATGCAGCTGACAGTACCACCCTCAGCAAAATTAAATTGTCCATTAATAAGGCATGTAGGCTCTTGACCACTGCTGATTGGCGCACCCACACCTGCACACTTTATTCCCTCTCAAATGTGCTTAATTTTGAAGAGAGGCTCGAATACCAGTCCTGCCTCATGGCCAAAAAAATACTCCTCGGTCTTACCCCCACCAAGAGTTGCCTCTGCTCTTCACCCAGCTACCCCTTCAGTCTAAACTCGCAGTGCCTCCAAGTCCTCTCTAGTAGTCCCAAGGGTGAGAACCACTCTCGCCCAAAGGACCTTCTGCTACAGGAGCCCAACATGGTTCAACTCCCTACCTACCTCAATAACCAGTTTTCCTAAGTTAGGACAGTTTAAAGAGGCCCCCAGGAACCACATCTTCTCCACTCGCTTATGCACGTGTACCTTGTGGTGAGTCCCCGGCCCCACAGGGCTTCCCTCCTTCTTGCTACAGTCTGATCTAGGCCCAAGTCAATGACAATGGCTATCTAGCCGGCATTACCCAGACTATTTAGTCTATTCTTAGACCAAGCCGGCTCAACTTGCATAATCACCAAAGCTACGCCACTGTACCTGGTCCTCTCCGGTGACAAAGTCTATCCAGACAGCCTTTAATTAGCTCAATTCCAGTATACAGATAGTTAAATTTGACTAATTACCTTAGCTACCTCAATGTATAGGCCTGCATTTTCACCTGTATAGAATTATTGTAGGTGCCCAATGTATAATTTCTGACTGTGTCCTGCTGTGCTCATATTGTAAATTGTACATTGTGTATTAGTTCCTAGGATTACTAGTAAGAAATGGACAAAAGGAAGCTCTCAATCCCATCTAGATTGTCCCCCACACATGTGGGTGTCATTAAGCTATTTTACCTTTAGTGTAAATCAATCTGTCTAATGTGTTCTTGAATTCCATAAAGCTAGACTCCTCGACTCCCTCCCTTGGTAACCTGTTCCATGCTTTTATACTCCTTAGTGTAAAATAAGTATCTCTTTTTTTTGTACAAGCCTTAGGTATGATTAATTTTTTGTCTCTAACTATGCTCGGGTGCACTTGCTTGTATTTTCTGTAATTATGACGTGGAGCCTTTGGAAACGAGTCCCTGACTCAAAGGGTTGTAATTCCGATGTTTACAATAAATAAATAAAATAAATAAGATGAAAAGGTTAAGTTACGGGAAATGGCTAGATAGATGAGGCATGTTTACTCTGAAACACAGAAAGCTTAGAGGAGATAGGATTTTAGTTTTTAAAGTGTATATCCAAGATTCCCAAGGGGACTCATAAGGTACCATGAGTGATGTAAGCATATGATAAAATAATTACTTAATTGTTTCTGGAGTATCCTAAATATGCATATTTTCCCTGGAAAAAAAGAAGGCTAAAAGGAGATATGATTTCAGTTTTTAAAATTCAAAAAAAACTGAATATGGTGGATCTAGAGAAATGTTTTCAGCTAGTGCAGGGCAGTCTAACTTGATGGCATACCCTATGCCTGGACAGGGGGTTAGAATTAGGGGTAATGTTAAGAAACATTTTACTCAGAGAGTGGTAAATTGTAAGGTTGCTGGGGTTCAGTGGGGCAGTAGGTGACATATGCTCCCCTCCCGGTGGAGCAGTACTTAAATTGCACATGCTTCAGCATCCTATGAATGTTGTTTTTGTTCCAGCAGTCATGTATCTGCAGACTAGAAACCATCAAACAGTTCTCCTCCCTCTTTCCTCTGTACCCCTTCCTATCTTAACTTCCTTATTGTCTGTTGAGGGGCCTTCCTGCTATTTAGTTGCCTTGCTGCAGTTGCTGTTATTGCTTTGGGTATCCACCCACTTGCCTTCTGCTGTGTGTGGGACTCCTGCTCACTAGACTCTTACTCTTTCACAACTTTGGCTTCTGATGAGTCGCCCACCCCACTCCTGGCCTGCCACCCTGCTGTCCCAAACCAGCTTGCTTTTCAACCAGCTTACCTACTTCCCTGTAGCACCTGGGTTTTAAGAATTTGGGACTGCCTACTTTCCCGTAGCCTCAGGGCTTTAGGAATTTGGTAAGGCAACAACAACATAAGCTTGTGAACACTAGAAGACAGGTGGGGTGCAGTCCTAGAGTGGCTAACCCTCTCAGGAACAACCTAAAACAAAATGTAGGAACACACACCTCGGCCAAAAAAAAAAAAAAATAAATCTGAAGCAGAAAAATCTGTTACAAATCCAAAATTTATTTTGCACCAAGCAAAAACATTAGTCAGCATACAAACGTGTTGGCAACTCCAACCAGTTGCCGCTGCACTTCGAATGTTAGGTCTTCATCGGGGGCGGGCACTGGTAGCTGTTGAATTGCCTGTGCCACTTCTCCATCATCCTGACTGTGAAGTACTACTTCTACACATCCTTTCTGAACCTTGTCCAGCCAGTTTCATAGAGTTTCCCCTTGCACCCGTGGCTGCACTCATTGAGAATAAATTCATGCAGTGCGCTTTATCTCATGTAGAAATGTATAGATCTTAGAGAGCTCTATCATGTCACCCCCCCCCCCCCTTCTGGCCTCCAGCATGTACATATCCAGTTTTTTGGGGCCTTTCCTCTTACAGCTTCTCCTGTTCACCTTGAATCTTTTTAGTGGCCCTCCTCTGCATCTTCTCCACCTATCCTTATCCTTCCTCAAGCATGGCCTCCAAAACTGTGTACAGTACTTCAAGTGTGGCTGTACCAAGGATCTCAGAGCAATATCACCTACTGATCCAGATGCCCCTACCTGTTCACCCTAGCCTTCTATCTGCCTTCTGTACTGCTTTATTACATTGTGCTGATTAATAAACGCTAGTTTTTACACATTTTGTCTCAAGGGTACTAGGTGACCTCTGAGCTACTTCCGGATCTCCAGGGGCTATATTAAATGGCCCTGCGACGAGCAGGGTGAGCCCGAGCAGGGCGAATGCGCATCGTCGCGCGTGAATACGCACACAAAGACATGCATGTCTGCGCGTGTTATGCGTGTTAATCGTAGAGGCTTGTAAAAAGGATTAACCATAGTGGGAAAAGTAACAAGCTAGAGTATGCCAAGTTTCTACTCTTGTGTTTAACTACTGCTCTGACGGGTAAAATGGCCACTACCATATCTTTAATTGATGGCAGAATAGGTACTATGTGTACAGAATGCAAAATGTTTGATATTGAGAGTTTACAGATATATACTAAGTCTTATGTCTGTGAAAAATGTGTTAAGATCCAGGACTTGGAAGCTGAAATTAAGTTGTTTGACTTCAGACTTGTGATTCTGGAAAGAAGTCAACAAGAAACCTCCAAAAGATTACAAATTCCAAACGTAGAGGTTCAGTATCAACAAACACCAAACTTACAAGTGTATAGTGATAAGGTATCTAGGAAAAGACCTAGACAAGAGGGTGAAATCATTGATTCTGAGGGAGAATGGTATACAGTACAATCTAATAAAGCCCTAAAAAGGGGGAAGGAAAGCTAATGATTTTCAAGTACTTCTGCATAATAATTTTGATCCCTTATTGATCAATTTAGAAGACAATGTTCTGGGAAATAGTAGTTCTCCAATAATTAACCAGGCGGCATCAATATCTTCTGAGAACACCCAGAATACTGAAACTCAGCTGAACAGCAACAATGAGTTACTGGAGCAGCCTAATCTTTTCAGTTTTCTTTGCAGCAATAATGAACAGTGGGAACCATCACAGAATAGTGTCATCACTAATAATAAATATAGCACTCATCAGATATTTGTTGTAGGGGATTCTCTGATTTCTAATTTAGACAGAAAAATCTGTGAACCTAACAAAGCTACTAGAACATTATCATCCTTTAAGGGGGCTAAGATTCAAACGGGTACACTCCTAGACTGGGTGATGGTTAACCGTATGGAACACGTGTCGAAAGCAGGAATCCTTGCAGATGCACTAGCAGACCACTCACCCACTTTTTGTATCCTATCTATGGTTGTGCCTCCTTCTCCTCCATCAAGACTAATCACATTTACAAATCTAGCTCATATTGACCAGGATGCATTTCTCTATGATGGCTCCAATATCGACTGGGCAGGTACTGTATCTATCAAACAAAGGATGTGGAGATTGCTCTATAGATATTCATAAATGAATTTCTTACCATTCAATATAAACATGTCCCCAAGACTACTAGGAGGGTCAGAGGAAAACAGACGAGGTGGCTGCATAAAGACCTCCTTGCTAATCTGGCGCCAGAGGAACAAGATCTGGATTCGCTACAAACTGGCCTACAGTCAGATTTTATTGTCTATTGTGGACTAAGGAACAGATGTAAGAGACAAGTTAGAGCTGCTAAAAGCAAATACTGCAAGGACCTTCTACAAAGCTCAGCCTGCGATCCGAGGAAATTCTGGGCCCATGTCAAAACATTTCTGGGTACCTCGCAGTCGGTCACTCCTGATGAAATGATCATAAATGGGGCACATTGTAATGATCCTAGGACCATCTCAAACAGTTTTAACAATTTTTTCTCTGATCTGTCACATTATACCTTGGCTTTACAACCTAGTGGATCGCACTCCATTCTACCTACCACACTACCATCAGACAACCATACTGCCCTATCGTATGATGCTCCTCCAGCGCCACTATTCTATTTCAAGGCTATATCAAGAGCGGAAGTTCTGAAATAACTGAGATCCATATCTGCCAATACCAGCTCTGGTTCTGAGTCACTGGAACCTCATCTTCTTAAGCTGGCTGCTCCACTCATTGCCTCTCCGATTGCCAGAATCTACACTTTATCCCTTATCCATAGCACTGTGCCGGTCCTATGGAAATCTGCAAGAGTAATGCCTGTCTTTAAAAAATGGTGACCCAAAGGACATGGCCAATTACAGACCTATAGCAATTCTCTCTGTCCTTAGCAAGATCCTAGAGAAAATAGTGGCATCTCAGACTATTGACTACCTTACACGCTACAGTCTCCTCTAAGACACCCAGCATGGTTTCAGAAAAGGTCATAGCACCACCACGGATCTTCTTCAACTAACTACTGATATTCTGTCCAACATGGACTCTGGAAAACTCACAGGTGCCATCTTCATTGACCTCACTAAGGCTTTCAACCTTGTAGACCATCCCCTGCTTCTCTCCACTCTCCATAAATTCCATTTCTCTACCCCTGTTGTGGACTGGTTCTGTAGCTACCTGTCAAACAGGTCGCAAGCTGTCAAAGTTAACTCCTCCCTGTCCAACACGTCTACTATCAACCTTGGGGCCCCCCAGGGCTCTATCCTTGGGCCCCTTCTGTTCTCAATTTTTATCAACAATGCAGCTGAGGTCCTGGAATCCTGCTCAGCTATTCTCTATGCTGATGACCTGATCATCCATACTAATTCTTCTAGTATTGCCTGCATAAACACATCACTTACTTCAGACTTCAATAAGGTCTTAGACTGGCTACTAGACTGTAAGCTTGTACTAAAGGAAAATAAAAGGACGTCATGCTCCTAGGTTCCGCACTGAAGATTAAGGCCTGTTCTAGTTTGCTGGAGGTTCTTCAGCCAGGAGGATTTCCACTTGAAAATGTTACTTCCTTCAAGTACCTTGGCATCCTGCTGGACCAGTCCCTGGATTTTAATCTTCCCATTCAGTCCTCGTCAAAGCTATAAACTCGAAACTGGGAGTAGCTTACAAAACGAGCTGCATGCTTACACCCTCGACCAAATTAGAAAACTGCCCAAGGTATTCTGCTCCCAACACTTACTTATGGTGCCTCTATTCTTATCTCTGCCCATAAAACCTCCCTACTAAAATGGGACATAGCTTATAACAATATATGCCAATTTGCCTCTTCGTCACCTCGACTCAAACATCACTGCCTTCTTTATAAGGATCTGAATTGGCTCTCACCCTCTGCCAGTAGACAATACTACCTTGGATCACTAATCGACTCGATCATCCGGGAAATAAAAACATCCCAGCTGGTGGCGTTGCTGGTCCCTCAACCATCCTCCCATGGCCTGCGATCAGCTGACAAATCCTTGCTCTATGTTCCGAGATGTCGGATGACTAAAGGCACAGGGGCCTTCCAATTCTCTGCTCCCAGGCTATGGAATGCTCTTCCACTCAACCTCCGGTTGTCTCAGTCTCACTTTGGATTTAAAAGTGAATGTCGTCGTTATCTATCCTTTGCTGATGCTTGTACATGCTTTAACCCAACCTGAAGCTCCTGAGACTTACCAGTAATGTCACCCCTGCTCTAATCCAGCTCCAAGACTGTCTCCTCTTCCCCTCACCATATTTTATCTTCTCTTTGTAAATAACTTATTGACTACTAGCTCTCTTCCTCCTTGAACCTTGTTGCTGACCATCCAATGTTGTTTTGCCAATTACCACCCCGACCTTCCTTCTGTTACTCTTTCTTGTTACGTTTGAACATTCCTCATATTTCTCTCTATATAACCTTACTATCTTATTAACCCTTTCACTCCACAGGCCGGGTCCATGGTTTCTGCACTTATTATATATCTTACTGCCATTATCTGTATAATGCTTGCCACTATTTTTTGTTGTGTTCTACCCATTGTATTTTTGTAGAACTGCTGTACTGTTCCTCTATTTGTATTATTGTACCCATGTTGCTGTTGTTCAACTGTTCTCATTTTGTTGTACTCTCCCGGGTCGTGCCTGAAAATAGTCATGTTATGGCTAGTACACCTACCTGGTTAACAAAAACTAAGTAAATAAATAAATATCACTCGAATATGTAAATTGATTCTTACTAATAGTGGAGAAAACCCTTTAGTAATTATACAAGCTGGTGTTAACAATATATGGAAACAAAGTATTCAACAAATTAAAGAGGCTTATGTCGGTCTGACCAACATTTTAGTTGCCACTGGTGCCAATATGGTCATTTCTGAGATTTTACCTGTGCCTAAAGCTGGCCATTATTTTACTAATAAAGTCAAACTTGTAAATGATTGGCTATGTGGTTGGTGTCTAAAACAAAACATAAAATGTATTACACACTGGGAATAATTTGATAATCAATTCAAGTATTATGCAAAAGATGGTTTACATCTAAATAGGAAGGGTTCAGAAATTCTGGGTAATAGCTTCATTAACCAAATTGATGCTTTTTTAAACTAGACAAAGGGGGGTGGTGAGACCAACTATTGAACTAACCATGCGATATAGGAAAATTTATGATAAAACAAAATCAGACTCTAAATTGGATGTTTCTACATGCTTACAACATGTTAATATAAAGGGGTCTAAATTAAAATTTTTTGCTATTAAATGCCAAGAGCTTAGTGAATAAAATTGATGAACTCTAGTTTATTTTAATGTCAGAAAATATTGATATATGCGGAGTAACAGAGACTTGGTTCTCTGATGAACTATGGGGACAAGGGATACAAGGGTATACCCTTTTTACCAAAAATCGAAGCATTTCCAGAGGTGGAGGTGTGGCATTGTATGTTAAGCAAGGAATTAAATGTGTAGAAACTAGACCTGACACTGCCGTACCCGCAGGAATAGAATTCCTCTGGGTTAAACTAAATTTAATCTCGTATCCTGTTACACTAGGACTCTGCTATAGACCCCCATCCTGTGATCTGAATAAAAATGATTTATTTTGTAATTATTTATCAATAAGCAATCAATTAGAAAATATTGTTTTGATAGGAGATTTTAATTATCCAGGCATAAACTGGTCTACTTTGGAGGGGACAAATTCACAAGAAACAACATTTTTAGACACAATAGCACAGATAGGCCTTGATCAGTTAGTGCAGGAATCAACTAGACTGAATAACATCTTAGACCTGATATTAACCAACCTTGGGGATTTAATGGATATACCTATCATCATGGCACCACTTGGAGGTAATGATCATAATATGCTTCAACTTACTATGAAACATTATAAAAATGATCCCAGAGGAATAACTAAAATGAAAAATTATTCGGAAGCAAATTTTTTTAGCCATTAAAGCATATTTACAGCAATGGGATTGGCAAGCTGAATTAAACTTGTCAACAGTGTTAGAAATATGGACCAAAATTAAGAACAAAATTGATTATTGTATCCTTAATTGGGTACCAGAAAGAATTAAATATAAGAATAAAAAAGACTCCCACTATGGTATACAACAGCAATTAGTAGATTAGTTAAAGCTAAAAAAAAGCCTTTAATAAATATAAAAAGAATAGATCCAATGAAAATTGGAACAAATTTCTACTAAAATAAAAAAAAAAAATGCCAATAGAAAGCCTAAAAAATCAATGGAGATTAATTTAGCAACTACCAAAAAAGATAAAAAAAGATTTTTTAAATACATTGGTTCTTTAAAATCTACAGAAAGTGGACCCTTTAAAACTAAATGAAGAAATTATAGACAATGAGCAATTGATGGCAAATTAGTTTAATCAATACTTTGCAAGTATTTTTCAGAAAAAGGCTTCTATTCCAACATTAGATGTTGACATTATGGATTCAGAGATTAGTTTTACCATAGCTGAAACTTATTCAGCCATTAATTCATTTAAAAACTCAACATCTGCAGGACCTGATTGTATCCCTATTGCTTTATTAAAAGAAGTATCATAATGAATTTATCTGGACCCTTGACACTACTCTTTAATGAGTCCATGGAAAAAGGGGTTGTCCTTAATGAATGGAAAGAAGTCTTAGTAATCCCCATTCATAAAGGTGGATCAAAGCAATAAATCAAACATTACAGACCTATTAGCCTGACTTCATGTTTGTGTAAAATTATGGAGAAACTTATTTCCAACAAAATCAGCTCTCATATATTGAATAATGAACAGTTTGATATTACACAACATGGCTTTCAACCGGGATGTTCCTGCCACTCAATCCTGATCAACTTCTTTGAACCAGTTAGTGAAGCACCTGATCAAAGTATTTCTGTAGATGCAATTTTTTGGACTATGAAAAAGCTTTTGATTCGGTTTCACATAAAATTCTTATAGACTGTCTGTCCAAAATGGAATTAAATAAGCACATAATTACTTGGATAACCAAGTGGTTATGTGATAGAAGACAACAGGTTGTTATAAGAGGATTTAAACCTCCTTGGACTAAAATTACTAGTGGAGTTCTGCAGGGGTCAGTTTTGGGCCCAATCCTATTTAACATTTTGATTGCAAGTATGAATACTGTAGATGGAATTTGGCTAAGTAAATATGCTGACGATGTTAAAATGGGAGGTCTTGTCAATGATGAACTTTCTGCTCAGAAATTACAGACAAACCTGGATTTAGTTCTTACTTGGGCTAATAAGCACAAATTAACATTTAATTATCCAAAATGCAAAGTTATGCATTTTGGGAAACAATAATAATTGTTATAAGTACTACATCAATGATAATATGCTGACTGTAACAAGTTCTGAAAGGGATCTAGGTGTCTTTATTACTAATGATTTAAAATTCTCTGAACAAACAAATCATATAGTAAAAAACTGTAATCGCCTAATAAATTGTATATTGAGAAATATAAAAAGTAGAGAACTCGAGGTATTGATTCCTTTATATTGTAGTATTGTGAGATCTAACTTTGATTTTTGTTCATCTTTTTGTTCTCCAACAATATTGAAGGATAAACAATCTATAGAAAAAGTACAAAGAAGATTTACTAAACATATTACAGGCCTAAACACACTCTCGTATAAAAATAGACTAAAAAAATGTAATCTCTATTCACTTGAGTATCGTTATTTAAGAGGTGATTTATGTTTAGTATTTAAGGCAACTCAAGATATTATGTTATTTGAGTCACTGTGTTTGGAATGGCCCCGTTCAGTGTGTGTGCAACCAGCTCTCATGACCTGAAATTAAGGGCTAATATAAATAGGACTACTACAAGAAATCATTTCTTTACACAAAGAATTATCTCTACTTGGAATTTTCTTCCATTCGAGGTTGTCCATAGTATCAACTTAACTCAGTTTAAACAGAATCTTGACTCATATATGGATGAATCAAAATATAACTACCACCAATGGTAGGTGGCGAGATAATATTGGGCTAGTCCCTCGATCTCGTAATTTTCCTACGAACCTATGATTGCTTCAGGTTATTCTTATCACTCCTACGTCCTTCTCCTCAGTTGCATCTTCTAGCTTTGCACCCCCCATTATGTACTCCATTCTCAGATTCCTTACCTCTACTGGCTATGCATGAGTCCCCAGTTAGAAGCCTCAGCTAAGATGAAACACTGGGACAGTGTTTGTCTTGGTCGAATGGTCTGGATTTCCCCACTGTAAGTGTATATATTTCTAATTTTTTTTTATATACTGTTTACATGTTTCATGCTGCAATAAATTTGTATACGTTGTCCTATGTAGGCCTTTCTTAAACTACTATTTTGCACAGTACTTTGATAAGTATTGAATATAATTAATTTGAATGTATACATGTGTTATCGCGTTTGTTTTTTTAATGTACTGGATATGCATGACCTTATAGTCTTTTGCATCAAATTTCAGTTGTCAGACCCTGGACCATTTCTTTAGTTTTCCCAGGTCCTCACTATGTAACCTTACACCCTCATCTTCCACCCTGCCACAAATGGTGTTACCATCGGCAAAGAGGCCTATTTTTTCATGAATCCCTTCCCCCATGTCATATCTAAAGACTTTAAAAAGGACTGGGCCTACGACCAATCCCAAGGGATCCCCGCCTGAGACCTCCCTCAGCTCTGAGACTTCTCCAATTATGACGGCCCTCAGTGTTCTTCCACTCAGCCAATTTTTGATCCACCCTGTGATTTTTTTCTGCCAGGTCACTCAATATTAATTGGAACTAGGGCCATTGTTAGGAACTGTGTCATTCGTTAAGGAACTGGAGATAGGCATAAAGTGGTGGTTTTATTTCTTAGTGGGAATTAATTAAATTCTGGTTATTTTACTTCCAATTTTATGCCTGGCTCCAAACACCAACAGTACCCCTTCATACATGTTTGAAACTGAAATGTGAATGCAGTTTAGTTAAATATTTGATATTTTACCTTGCATAGTAAAACTAGGATTTTGTAATTATGAAGTGGTGTTGGGTGTATCCTTAGGCACTAAATTCTTCCTTCTCCAGCCAAAATTTTCAATTAGGGTATCAACTGTCAAATTCAAGATCAGATAGGCTGCCCCAGAGGCCCAGAGGGAGTGCGCCATGCTGCTGTGCAGCAGTGACCTGACTTCAGGAACAAACTCGGTATCTAACATTGAGAGGCAGGTCAGATGGCACCAGCTGCCACTCAGCAGTGTGCTGCAGTTGAGGAGGGATGACACTGGGCTCCAGTGCCACAACAATCCCTGCAGTGAGCCACGGGAGCTTGCTCTCTACGCAGGACACCACCACACACAACCAAGGCTACTTGATGAGCAATGCCCAAGCCAGGAGGGGCTAGAAAGAAAGAAAAACATGACTGTCTATATAACCACCAGGACTCTAGAGGCTTCCCCTGGGTCCTAATACCAACCAACACTAGATCCTAGTCCACATGGTGGACTGACTCAGGGGAGGATGTCTCTCACTCTGGAACCCTAGCCTTGAAGAAAATGTGAAAGATGTCGGATGGGGAGCCGAGGAGGATGGAGGTTAACAGAACAGAACCAGGTCTATCCCTTACAGAAGTGGCAATGAATAAAAAGGTCTATGGTGAAAAACTGGCATCGGAATTTCAGAAAAGCTGTGCTGGTTATCTGAGTCAAGACGCAAAAATGTTTAAGTCCTGTTAATTATCTAGCTTTAGTGACCTAATAGTTCAGTGGTTTGTCTTTACATGTACCTGCCACTAAGAAGTCTTTTTAGACTGGATCTGATACAGGGGGTGTAAATTAATAGAAAAATGTTAAATGATTTCCTCAGGTAGATTTTATCATCACATTATATAGACGGCAATCAAGCTCTAAAGTGTGGGACTGGGTAAAATCCAGACTTGACAGCTGGAATAGGTCTAGAATTGGAATGCCAGACAAAGTCAGAATGCAGCAAGTGCAGTGGTTCCAGAACTAGGTTCTGGATATGGAATGCACATGGAAACAAGGTGTCAGACAAATAAAATGCACTCAGAATTGGGTTTCTGGGCACAGAATGCACCTGAAACTTGGGTTCCACAACCAGAATCCACCTGAAACTCTGTTATAACGCAGCAACCGGCTGCTGCATTCTGAATGGTTCTAGCATTCTAGTATTTATTTATTTTGTAACTTTCTTTTTTGTCCCTCAACCATCAACCCTCCTCTTACTTTTAGGACTCCAGGCACCTTTTCAATCCCTCCACCTCCCGCAACCAGTGACACCTACCTCCATGGAGCCTTGACATTTGTCCCCCAGGTAGGGTCAGAGTAGGGGAAGAACCCCCAGACACTGCATCTAGTCAGGTGGTGTGCACTGAGGATGCAGGGGACCCAGATATACCAGGGCCATTATCATCATGGAGGTGCTGGGGTCACAGTCTTTTCTGATGTTGTATCCCAGTGCTGGGGACGTTGCATGCAATGGGGTCTAGGCATGCTCATGCATGTAACACATGCATCCACATGCTGATGCATGCAATGTCCCTCCCTCCCATTCCATCTCCACTATCCCCCTGTGGTCACCTACGTGGCAGTATTGCGGTGGAGCATGGAACCCTCCCTCCCGAGAGGAGGAGAGTATTCTCTGGGGTGCTCAGTCCTACTCCCCCCAATCAGCCCCCCATGACCCCGGGTGCATTCTAGTCATTCTGGGTCTGAAATCCAAGTTCTGGGTGCATCCTGAGTCTGGAACCAGAATATACATATACATACATAGATGATAAAGGACAGAAAAAGACTTCTAGTCCATCAATTCTGCCCCGTTGTTCCTACATAGTTTTACCCAGCCCTTACAGAGCTCTCCCCACATCCTACTGTCCAATTGTTTCTTATTACCTCCTTGAAACTGTCCCATTGACTTACGAACCTACAGATAATCCTTACAGGTGTAACCCCCCTACAAATGGGGGTTCCCAAAAAGTCTTCCTTGAGCTTGCCTAAATGCTCACTGCCAGGCTGGTGTCCTGCATTTTAGCAGTTTAAATGTGATTACCAGAGCCTGTATAGCCTCTGTGTACTGTCTCTTTAAGAGCTGCCTAAATGCATTTTAAGTAATCTGAGAGGAAGCTCTGTTGAAAGATGTAACTATTTGCCGAAAATCATTTAGAGTGATAATGATAATGTAGTTTGTCTAACCTGCTTTCTTTGTAGCAAGGACTGTTTTGTTTGTCTTCACTATCTTGGTCCTGGACTGCAAATTGGATCAAACAGTACTGGTGGGACCTAAATTGTAGCTGGACTACAGGACCTGTCTGAATTCAAAATCTGTATGAACTGTAGTTTGGAGTTTTTTGCACCTTTTTTGCAACTGAAGGGGGAGCTCTTGCTTTGACTGACAGCCAAATCAGCCAACCAAATCTTTTGGATCTTGGAGAAGTCCTGGGCTGCTTACAGTTTTCAGTTAGTTCTGAGTTGGGAAGTGAAATGAGAAGAGCTCAAGTGTATTTTGGGCAGTAATCCTGAGTGGATTCGCATGGGAAAACTGTGAAAGGGCTGAGTTTTTGGTTTGCAGGTCTGCCTGCTGCTCCTGAGAGGGAGAAAAGAGAATTATTTTGGACTAAATCCAAGTTTGTGTGACTAAAGTAAGCTACTGAAGTGGACCAGGCCCAACCTGAAGAAGACCGAAGATTTTGCTGAATGCGATCGGCCTGTCAGGAGTCCCAGCTTACCCCTAAGCTCCCGGTGTGTGCAGAGACTTTGCGATTGTGACCGGGGAACACTTTGCCTGGTACAGTAGAATTCTCATACATGTAAATGTGTTATGAGCTGCTAGTGGGTTGTGAGTCACTCCCCCACTGTGTGACCTGTGTTCTGCTTGCTGGAAGCTGTATCCAGCCCAAAACGGACTGCATCTGAATTTGTTTCCATGCGGTCTGGGCCTTGCCAGACTGGCCCAGCCAGACTACCCACTGCAGAGAGAAGCCATCGACGAAAGACCTGCCTGGGGATCAGCCCCCTGCTCCGCTCTTGAACAGGAATGACACCTCTGCAACTCGTGTGGGCCCTGCTTCTCCTGGCATTCCAGATCAACCACCTGCAGTCTCGATTTTCGTCCAGTCTGTGTCCAGTCTTGGGTATCGTGAGTAAATACTAGGGTAGCTCCCTGCAACAACAGCTTAATCTGAGTGTGTCATCTGATTGTCTTGTTGTTTCGTTTCCTTTACGAATTGAGCCCTCTGGCTTCGGATTACTAATATTGTGTACTGTGCATGTTGTGTTTTCCATCACAGGGCCCCAACCAGCTGCAGCCCTGGGCAACAGTCCTGGCTAGCCCATCTCTTCTCAACCTGGATACCCAGAGGTGTGACTGTGTGGGGGGACTCAAAGCGCATGCATAACTGCTTGATTGATATAACCTTTAAGCTAATTAATCTGATTTTGCCCCTTCCTTGTTCAAGTCCCCTGAATAAATCAGATCTAACTTTTTCTCCATGTAATCTGACTGTAGTTCCACTTTGTGCTCAAAGTACTGTACTGTTGCTATTTGCTGTGCATAACCTTGTTTTACAGGGGGTCCCCAGGGTCAAGCCAGAGGAACCAGCCCTGGTGGTAAGTGCAAACAGTGTGGGTACTTGTGTGGTATACCAGGGGTATTGTGAAAGTGATTACTGTACAGTGTTCAAGCCACTAGAAGGGAAATGGGGGGGTTACAGTGTCCTGGAGGGCTGTGCCCACGTTAGCTTGACCACTACCAACCCTGACCTCCAGGTGGAGGCACCCGTTTCAGAACTCAGGCCCCTTAACCTGCTACTAGCCAAGCAGGCAGGGGTAGTAGCCCTTGGGATAGCGCCACCTAGAGGTTACATCTTGGAGGCTCACTGCTGGGATTTTGTCTCTTCAGGGTAGCTCCCTGCAACAACAGCTTAATCTGAGTGTGTCATCTGATTGTCTTGTAGTTTCATTTCCTTTATGAACTGAGCCCTCTGGCTTCGGATTACAAATATTGTGTACTGTGCATGTTGTGTTTTCCATCACAGGGCCCCAACCAGCTGCAACCCTGGGCAACAGTCCTGGCTAGCCCATCTCTTCTCCACCTGGGTACCCAGAGGTGTGACTGTGTGGGGGGACTCAAAGCGCATGCATAACTGCTTGATTGATATCACCTTTAAGCTAATTAACCTGATTTTGCCCCTTCCTTGTTCAAGTCCCCTGAATAAATCAGATCTAACTTTTTCTCCATGTAATCTGACTGTAGTTCCACTTTGTGCTCAAAGTACTGCTATTTGCTGTGCATAACCTTGTTTTACAGGGGGTCCCCAGGGTCAAGCCAGAGGAACCAGCCCTGGTGGTAAGTGCAAACAGTGTGGGTACTTGTGTGGTGTACCAGGGGTATTGTGAAAGTGATTATTGTACAGTGTTCAGGCCACTAGAGGGGAAAGAGGGGGGTTACAGTGTCCCGGAGGGCTGTGCCCAGGTTAGCTTGACCACTACGAATCCTGACCTCCAGGTGGAGGCACCCGTTTCAGAACTCAGGCCCCTTAACCTGCTACTAGCCAAGCAGGCAGGGGTAGTAGCCCTTGGGATAGCGCCACCTAAGGGTTACACATTAATCACATTACAGAATAGCTTGTTCCACTTATCCACCCCCTCTCAGTAAAGAAGTATTTTCTGACATCTTGAATGCTCCCCCAACTACTTTAAGGCTATGCCCTTGTTGGTTGTGTTGTTCATAGCTTAAATAAATCTGATGAATCCACCCTATAATCTCCCTGCATGTATCTGTGGGCTTCTATCATGTCCTTCTTTCCCACCATTCCTTCAATGTTAAGACTGCCTAATTATTCACAATAGGTCTTGTCTGCTACCATTAAATTAGTTTCTTAACCCTCCACTGGATAGTCTTGAACCTCACTTTGTCCTTTTTTAGTTGTAGGTTGCAAACCTGTAAGCAGTACTCCAGATGTGGTCTAACCAGTACAGTGGTGAAACCCCTGCCTGTATGACTAAGCACAGGTTGAGGGGCCTGGATTCAGTATTAAGGTGCCTTCACCCAGAGTAGTGGTACTGGGGGTGTCTGCCTATCCCACTATAGCCCTCTGGGAACCTATAACCACCCACCAACCCTCCTAGTGGCTCTGTACCTGTCTCAGCAGTAGTTAACACACAATCAGTATACAGCAGTAATAATATGCACACACCCTTAACACATACCACCAGGGTTGGACCTTATGCTATGTCCCTGGAGACCCCCTGTAAAAATAAGGTTAGCAAGGTAATGGCACACTTTCAGTACTGTAACCCATCAAATAATATGCACACTAGCCAGGTTAAACATGAAAGAAGACAATCACATTTATTTAAGGGATGTGAACAAGGAAGAGGCATGAATTTAGTCAAATGATTTGTATTCTGATTTAAATCAAGCTTTTCTGGCATGTACTTTAAGTCCCAAATACACAGTTCAACAAGACTGGGTACCCAGGATGGAAAGTTGGCTAGCCAGAGGCGTTGCCTAGGGGTGGCCAGCGCTGCAGCTGATGTTGGGGACCTTGATGAAAGAAAAACAGTTAGCATGCAAAACAACAAGATGATTATTTGTAATCTGAGCTGGTTGGCTCAGTCTCTTGAAAACCCAGAAAGTTAAATCAATCAGATGGTACCACAGATGATTTAAAATACCCTTTGCAGGGAGCTACCCTGAGTGTACTCACACTACCAGATTTCTGCAAGATGGCAGGCGATATGGAGACCTCGTCGTGTTCACCGATGAACATGGGGAAGCAGGGCCGACACAGCGCACCTCCTCTTCACAGCCTTTACCTCCAGGTTGCCACAACCTGCGAGTTGTTGTTGCACAGGGGCTGGATCCCCAAAGCCGGTCTCTCGCTGAAGCAGTCTCTGGTGCAGGGCAATCAGTCTGGGCCGGACTGGCAAAGGCCCAGGCAGGATGAGCAAACTGGCAAAGTTTGTTTGTTTCCTTGCTAGTGAAGCCTCCAGCTGGCATAACAGGTTGGGTCATGGGCAAGCATGTCTCGACCCACGAGAAACATTCAGCACATTCAAATTAGGCAGCACTAACTTTGTACAGTTCAGGTATAGTCTGGTTGCTAATTCAGTAGATTCACCGAGCAAACCTCTCAATCGAAATTTCATCTCGGACTCTAGCTGGGCCAATCACTTCACAGGAGTAAATCTTCAGTCCAAAACGCAAGTGGTACTGATAAACTTCTTTCTTTTCTGCCGCATTCCCAGACTTAAATTGGAACATGTCCAACTTCTGCTATCAGGCAGTCCCAGGCTGGAGAAACGTGGCAGGGAAGCAAATTAGGCCTCTTCCCACCAATTCCCCTATGCTCCGTTCAGTGAGCAGCTGCTCAAAAGCTTGAACTGTTCACACTCCAAGTTCCGACTGTAACTGATCCACTGTCTCAAGTAGCACTGGGAATTTCCCTTTTAATCCAGGATTTAGGTTGGCTGGGGAAGCTGTCAGTCACAGTTAGGGCTTCCCCTCCAGGTTAGTTTTGGCACCAATCTAAAAACTACAAAAACTACAGTTTTCCTTTCCACAAGACGCTTGAGCCAGGATCCATTTTAGGTCCCCAGAGTTCGACTGGTCCAATTACTGGAAGTCCTGGACCTAACATGGTGGCCTTCATTTAGAAAGATAAGCTGCAAGGAAAGCAGGTTAAACAAACTTCCCTATGTCAAATGTAACAGCATATAAGCAATAAATAAACACAGTTTTCATACAGACTCCCTCTGCACAAGTATCGACTGCAGAGTGGAGCACATCAGAGTGGTGTCTGGCCGGCTGCAAGCATTAAATCACTCAGACCCAGCTGAGACCATTCACTATACATATATTAGCTAGTCTCTTAAAGGGACAGGCACTGAGGCTCAACATGGCACTCACACGTAAATAAACAGGATCACACCAAGATAGGACACCAACCTGGCAGTGGGCATTGAGGAGCCAGGAAGGCATTAAAGAAAACCCCAAATTTGTGGGGGGGGTTACAGTGGCAATATTGTCTCTTGCATCTGATGAAACATGCCTGATACATCTCCCAATATCCAACTAGCGTTCCCACATGCTTCATTACATTGGAAAGAGGCTTTCAAATATTATTTATTACACCCCTAGGTCTTTTACCTTTTTTAGTGACTTGATGCCCACTTTCAAAGGGCCTCAGACAGCCCAGGAACGAAGTCCTGGGTCTCAACCAGCTGGCATGGAAATAAATTGCCACACTGGCAGACATTCTCATCTTCAGCCCATGCTGCACAAGGGCGGCAACAGCAGCTGCAGAGGATGTTACGCCTGATAATACATAGATGGTAAAGGACAGAAAACTCATTTCAACGCAGCCATGCACAGAATATGGCTACATGCTGACATAAATTGTGGAGACAGTCGTAAACTGGCTCCACATTTGAAAATACTGCACATGCAGCAAAACCTGCAGGTGTGCAAGGGAAGCCCCCTACTCATGTTTTTTTCTGCCTGTGCGTGAACAGTTCAGTTTTTGAAAATCCGTTCCCTCCTGTTTTTTAATTTTATTTATTGAATTTTGGTGAGCGGGTAGGCTCACTGAGACAACCTCAGATTAATTACATAAGATACAACAGTTAGAGACACAATACCATAACATGATGCAGTTGTCACAAAAACAAGGCACAACAGGCTGAGAAATAGGTTGATAAGAAATTATACATCTGTTAGCAACACAAAGGCAAAAGGTAAATATGGGACAATTTTTTGACCCCACCAACGAAATGTTCATCTGCAGATTTTTGCTCCCACTGTGCATTACATATAGAATAGTGGATGGGTGACCATCCACAACAAGGCTGTGTTTCTACTCAGTGCTCTCTTCATCGTGCCATCATGTTAATGCTATTTTTATGCGTTAGAGCCAGTGGAGGGAGCCAATCAGGTGAAAAGTCAAGGTTGAACAAGCACTTGTCAATGCCAAATGTTTGTTTGTTGGTATTGGCATTGGTAGTGCAGTAGTTAGGGAGAGATGCATAATAGGAATGGCAGTGAAGTACTGAAGTAATGCCAACCCCCGCCCCCACCCTGCAGAGACTGACAGGCATTGGGGGTGTGCCTTTGGGTCGTCAGCCATAACACTCACGCCATTCCACCTCACCCCACCCTGCAGACACTGACAGGTGTCGCGGTGTGCCTTGAGGTCTTCGGCCCTTACACTCACCCCATTCCATAAGGAAATAAGCCGAGACGGATGCAGTATAGGAGAATGGGGTTAACATTAAGGCCAAAGACCCCAAGGTACACCTCGATGCCTGTCAATATCTGCAATGTAAGGGTGGAATGGCATGAGCATTACGGCTGATGACCCCAAGTCACACCCCTGATGCCTGTCAGTCTGTACAGGATGGGCGTTATGGTTGGAAACCATAATGCCCCAGGTGTTTGTTGGTATTTTGCTCCAAATTTTCAACATGGACTTTTTCGGACCCCATCTCATGAACAGTGGCAGTATAATTTTGTTACTCAGCCCCAAAGGATGACTTCGCACAGCGAGTGTGCCATTCAGTGCCACAGGTGTGAAAACACATTTTGGGCAGGATGTAAAAAATGACAGCTGTACTGTTCATGAGGAGGTGTGAAGAAATGGCAATGTTGAAAATCTGGAGTGAAATATGAAAAAGTGGTGAAGTTATGACTGTGCGTAGAAACTGTGCAACACACACTCGTAACACAGTCATTTTTTGGAATGTTTTCACCAAATTTTCAACATGGACATTTTGGGACCTCCCCTCATGAACAGCAGCACTGTGATTTCATTAATCTGTCCTGAAAGTTGATTTCACACAGCGACTGTGCCATTCTGCGCCACAGGTGCAAAAACACAGTTCGGGAAGGATACAAAAAATGACAGCTGTACTGTTCATAAGGGGGTGTAAAAAAATGGCAATGTTGGAAATTTAGAGTGAAAACATAAAAAATTGATGACATTACGAGCGTGCGTAGAAACTGCACAATGGATGCTCGTAACGCAGTTATTTGAGTTTTTTCACCAAATTAGCAACATTAGCAACAAGGGCTTTTTGGGCCCCACCTCATGAACAGTGGCACTGTCGTTTTGTTAATTGGTCCTGGAAGGTGATTCCACGCAGTGACAGCAAAATCACCTTTTGGGACCAAGGAACGAAATTACACTACCTGTGTTCATGACGCAGGGTCCCAAGAACCCCATGTTGAAAATTTGGGACCAAAACTCCAAAAATTGCCTGAGATATCACCTAAGTTGAAACCCCCCCACTGACTGACATTGTAGGAATTACCGTCATTTCTTCAGTTGGTCTTTGAAGAGTGCAGATGTGTTTCCAGTCCACAGAAGATCGCTGTTCCTGACTTCTGGAGGTAAGTATGGGTGAGGTGTGGGGAGGTAGGTGCGAGAGGAGGGTGAAGGTTGAGGAGGGGTCTGGTGGGAATGACGAGGACTTTTTTCAGGTTTAAAAAAAGACGTCATGGGACTGTCTTCTTTTTTACAGGTGAAATATTAACAAAATGGATTTCAGCACACTGGGGTGTGCTCCAAGAGTGCTAGAGTACTGGGGGGGGGGTCAATGCCGACCTGGGGATTGGGCACCCCGAGCTCAGCTGAGAACATGGGGTGTGGGCGGGGGTCGGTGCATCCAACACCAGGAGTGGGCATCCCGATGTTGGAAACACCAAAGAAGAATTTTTTGGCACACTGGGTTGGGCTCCCAGTGTGCCACATTAATGGGGTGGGAGGGGATACATGCTGACATGAGGATTGAGCACCCCGATGTCAGCAGGGGACAGAGAACGGAGGGTGCGGGGCAGGCAGCAGCAATGGGAGGCAGCTAACATTTAAATTTGTTGTCCTGCTGTATGCCTGGTTGGGAGGGAGTGGGGACTGACACTGCAGTGACAAAACTGACCCTGATTGCAGCAGCAGATTTCTTTCAAGTGCGGCGCTAGCTCTGAAACTACCGTCATCGGCAGCTTCATCATTAATTGATGGCCGAGGGACGCATCCCATTAAAGCACCCGCTGTATTGGCCACAACACTACCACACCTCTGCAATGCTCTACTATCTCAATATGTTTCTTGTGCGCTGTACATACAAGCAAACATAAAACCTTTTTTTTACCTTTGAACCATCAAGATTTTAAAAGCAACTAATTCCCAGCCACAATGAGCCCTAACCATATACCATTTTACTTTTTATAGCATTGAATTGTAGTTGTTATATGTAAGATCACTGCTTCAGCTTTTCTCCTGTACAGCTTTTTCAATGCTGCTAATTCCTTATTATTCACCCTCTTGCAGAGTTTAGTGTTGCCTGCAGCACAGACACTTTACATCGTTACCCCACCCCAGTGCCACTGATATACTGTACATGCTGAAGAGTACTGTACCTACCCCGATGCAGACCCTTGTGGCAAACAGTTCGGGAACCATTCTACTTGCCGCATTCTGGTTGGTTATTGCATTTCAGAATTATCCCGGTTCCAGGTGTGTCCAGACCAGTCCAGAAACTATTCCAGAGTGAGACCCCCGTTTCTGTGTCCATTCCGGTTCCGGAACCATTATATTTTGTAACACATCACCTAAAGTATAACAGTATGCTACAACATAAACATAACTCTGGTTCACCTTATACTCCGAGATGTAATTCAACCTTATGTCAGAAATACAAAGAATTACACGAAAAGGACGGATTCTGTTTTGTTCAATCAGTGAACTGCGGTCAACATTTTAAATAAACTAGTTGTGACTACTTCCATGTTTTTTGTGTTTTTGCATATACTAATTTGAGCTGGATACTAATGACACAGGGCCGATATCTTAGCTATCTGCCCTGCCTGTTCATTCCAAGTTCAGATTTCCTGTCGTAGTATTTGTGGATTTCCTGAATCTCTGCTGACAGCCTAGGTCCTGTCTATTGTAGCAGCCCCTTTTTCGCTCACATGGTAGGCTTTCCTTCCTCCTCGCATCCCAGTCCCGTTCCTTACAAACCGCATTACTGTACCACAGACCCCCTTATGGACAGAAATTAAAACTTTTGCTCGTCTCTGTCATCTCGGTAACTTCCATTCTCCCAGTTTTCTTTCTGGATAATACTGTAAGTGCAAGCGCCATGATGTCCCCGAGAAATGTGTGGGAACAGACTGGTATTCGCCAGTGAAAGGATGGCTTCGGATAATTTGCTGCACAAAACTGGTCTTGGACTCCGAATTGCACAGCTCCTGGTAAGTTGTTCCACACAAAACGAGAGCTTTAGGCGTGGCCGCAAGCCAGTGCTGGAGTACTTGCCTTCGGCGAATAATATATGAAACAGAACAAGAGGGGACCCGGAAAGACAGCTTTTGAAGAAAGGGACATTTATCAGTCCGGTTTTATAAAAGTATAATGTCGAGCATACAAGTAGCGAGAAAACACATTGTACTCGAATTTGGCAAGCCTACTGACAAACTCCGGAATTTGGGCGCAAAAAAAAAAAATTGAGACCGTTATAATAAGGTACATGAAAAGAGGTCGCTTCTTAATGGGAGAGCACCAATTCTGTCTCGATCGATTGATTGAGCTTTTTTTCATATTTAATTCTTGTTGCTTTGCCGATGTTCATTTTTGTACAGCAGCTGCGTGGGGGTGGGGACTCAGCTACAGTGGGTCTCCCAACAGCTCTCCCCATAGTTGGTCGATAGTTTTTTTGTGATGGAGGATGGGATATGTGCAGCAGCTGACTTGGAGTTTCCTTTCCTTAGGCCCCCTACTCAGTCGCCTACAGTCTCAAATTCCTGACTCATTTGTTCACCCTGCAACCGCTTAGTAAATGCTTTAATAAATTGTTGCTCACAGACACAAATGCGCATACTGAGATATACTCGAGACAGTCGACTTACCAAGGCAAGTCTGGTCGTCTCTGTCGTGAATCTTAACATTCTTCAGCCCAATAACTGTGTCCGGTTTGTCAGAACCGGCTTCATGATGTGTGCGTGTACTGGTGGTGTACTATGTAGTTTGGTATTAGGCTCTGTAAAATATTTGATTTTCTATGAGGATGTCCGCATGGAAATTGTTACATTTTTGTGTATCCATTTGGCATATGTTGCAATTCTTTTAAGTGTTGGCTACCCAGTGTTCCTGGAAAATGTAAAAGTTCCAGCTTCCTGTATATCTGGAAACTGTTGCACTCAAGACTCAAAACATGTGTGTCCAATTGCTATGTGTGGGCCTCTTAGGCCATACTTATTGTAATGGAAATGTAGGAATAATAAATAATTTGTTGTTAGGTAGTTTGGAATGATACTTTATGAGCTGGTGACACTTTAAAGGTGACCCTACAGTATGTTTGTGCCGCTGGGACTGCAACAACCCCGGACATACACAACAGTGGAAGGAGGCTCCTATAGGCAAACACCTACAGTAGGGTGCAATTTTCAGAGAGAGAAAATTCACAGACATGTGGCAGGAAAAGTTGCACATTGGGGGTCCCATAGAAACACTGCAACAACAAAAAAAAGGCTAGTCAGCCCATCCAGTCTGCCCACCCTACCTAGCTACACTGTGACAGCGCTAGTGGCCACCTTCCCTCTTACTTTTTCTTTGGGGTGTGTGGTATTTAATGGGTGTGTATGGATGTTTTGTATGAGAGTATAGGTTATTATTTTATAACCTGTATTTTAGGTTTTTTAGGAGTGTGTTTTAATTTTGTGTAGGTGTGTTTGGTGTGGATACGTGTGGGTGCATTGCCTATTGTTTGTTTTTTGGCAGTTCTTTGGGGCTGAAGATGTGCTGGCAGGCTGCTCTCCCAGTCAGGCACTACTTCTCCTCCTGGACCTCCGCCCTTTTTTCTGCCTTCCCCCCTCCCACCAGCAGCAGTCTATAGACACTGCAGGGCATTACGAATAGTTAACAGGAGGTGGAGGTGGGTCGGGGGTCCCAAACCTCGGTGGGGGGGGGTGAGCAGAGTGGCCGTATCAGGGTAGTCAGGACCAGGAGATGTCCTGGGGCAAAATGGTTTCCAGAACATGTGTGTAAACGTAAAAAAAGACCCACACCTCTGCTAAAGGCAGGGAGATATTCCTGTAGTAGTCACACATTCAGTGAGCACTGAATGAGTGAAACGCATCAGGTGACCTGGTCATACTACCAGGAAGTGGGAACAAATTATGGGGAGCGGTGTGTGCATTTGGATTTATTTGCTCTGGTTGTATTTTCTTCATTAAACGATATTATTGTGATTACAAAGAAGAAGCCTGAGCTAGTGAGTCTTTGAAATCATAACTAATTGAATCTGTGACTACTACGGGAATATCTCCCTGCCTTTAGCAGAGGTGCGGGTCTTTTTTACGTTTACACATACTTTAACTTTTGACCACAGTATGGCATCCCTGGGTGTGGTGGCTCCTAGTCAAAACTTTCCAGAATGTGGTCTTCCATATCTGGTTTCCATACCCAAGGGCTCCAGTGTTTCTGGGCCAATAGCTCGGCTGGCCCCGGAATCTCGTCCGACTTGAGTGGTGTTATGCCAGGTCTATTAGAAACAAGACGGCGGTTATTGCCGATCTTGTTGGGACAGCAAACTTGGCTTGTGTCACCAAGACATGGCTGGACGATAATGCTGGTCCCATCTTGAAGGCAGCTGTTCCAGCTGGGTTCTCGGTGATACACTGCTCGAGACTGGACCACAGGGGTGGAGCCATAGTCATTTCTTTTAGATCGGAATTCGGCCTTACTGGTGTGCCAGTTGAGGAGACTAGATTGTTTGAGTTTCCTGTGGTAGCAGGTGTGGGCTGTAGGATCGTTCTCAACTACCATCCACCCGGTAGTGAGAAACTGTTCCTGCAAGAAGTTGCAGACTTCATGATTGACAAGGAGTTTGAGTCACTCAGGCTGATGGTCCTGGGTGACTTCAACACCTGGGTCAACGATGAACTCTCACTATTTGGACAGGACTTCCTCCAACTTATGAATTTGTTAGGGTTCACACAGGTAGTTGCCTCTGCTACCCTTAATCGTGGTCACTCACTCAACCTGGTTTTCCTCCTGGGGATGGAGACTTCTGATTTGGTGGTGAAACCAGTCGGATGGTCCAATCAGCACACTATAAGGTTCAATCTCTAGGCCCCCCCTTATAGGTCTGCCCTTGTGGAGATGGTCAGATACCGCCCTTTGAGGGACTTGAACCCAGATAGTCTACTGGCAGTGTTAGACCCATCAGGATTTCCTGGGGCAAGCGAGGATCCGGAGAGTTTAGTTCAGGCCTATAATCAGGCGATCACTGAAGCTCTGGATTCTATTGCTCCTGTCCGTGTTTGTCCGCTCTCTCTTCACCCTCTGTCCCCTTGGTTTGATGGGACCTTGAGGGAGCTGAGACAAGATGGACGAAGGTTAGAGTGATGCTGGTGGAAATTCCCCCTCAATGCCGACCACCTTAGATTAATGGAGCATTATCAAATCTATCAATCAGCTATCACCCATAAGAAGGCAGAGATCCTGTCAGGGGAAATAGCTGCTGCTCAGAATCGACTGGCTCAGCTCTTTTGAACCATGGACAGATTGTACAACTCAACCTGTCCACAGGTTCGAAGTGTGTTTTCACAAGTTAAGTGTGACGATGTAGCTGGTAGGCTGCCACAGCGGGTGCAAGAAATAAAGATGAGATTAAAAAAAAAAAGTTATTAAAGTCATTATTACTTCTGCCCCTTCCCTCTTACTATGGCCTTATGCCTGTCCCAACCTACCTTGAACGATGGTGCAGGCTAAATCAGTGGGGGCACAGATTTAGCCTGCACCACCTCTGTGGGCAGTCTGTTCCACTTATACACCACTCATTTGGTGAAAAAAGTGTTTGCTGACATCTTGTTTGAATCTTCTTTATGCCAGTTTCATTGAATTCCCCCCATACCTGTGTTTTTTCTTAAGGCAAAAAGGCCTTTGAAATCATTCCTATTTTTTAATCTCTTTATCACATCCATTTTAGCATGTTTTTTTGGAAACTACAGCATTCATACTTCTTAAGCAAGTCTCTCAGGGATTGGGCTGATGTTGCTGGGTTTCAGAGAAAGATGAGCATTTTGTCCATGCGTATACTGTAGATATTCTGTTTTCTGTCCCTGCTACCAGTACTGCCTGTGTCTTCATGCCCTTGCAAGGGCACTGCTGAGGGGTCAGGACTGTGTATGAATAATGAAGGGGAGAGCAGGCACCCCTGACATGTTCCCTGCTTGATGTCTTGCTTGCCAGATATCATCCCACTGACCCTGACACATGCGTCTGGGGTCAAATAAAGAGCCTGTACCCAGCTAAGAGATTTTCCCCAAAGCTAAATATTTCTAATGTTATTTTCAAAAAGGTCCAGTTCAAGTGACTGAGTGGCTTTTCTGTGTCGATTGGAATTGTCAGCTGTACTACCTGCGCTCTGGATATCCCAGTGATAATGTTTAGTAAGCATCTTACGTTGTCCATTATTTATTTGTTTATTTATATAAAAGTTTAACCAGGAAATGCATACTGAGCTTATAACAATAGACATCTCCCTGGTAAGAAAACAATTTGGTCTTCGTTTACCAAAGTTCCTATCTCTTGTTTTAGTTGGTTGGCTAAAATTTTTGTGAAAAACCTCTGGTCCTGTTTTAGAAATTAAATTGGACAGTATGAAGCAGAGCTCTCCCTAGCTTTGCCTGACTTCAGGATAGAAGTTATTACAGCTGAGTTCCAGGATTTAGGAAGGGCCCTTGTTGTTGTGAAGGTCTGTATTGTCCTGAAGAGCAGTGGGGTCAGGCTTTCACCTACGATCTTATATACCTCAGCATTGAGACTGTTGGGGCTGACTCCTCACCCATTTTAGCTTCTTTGATAACCTCTAGCAATTTCTCCAACTGAATTGGTGATCTAACTTATTTTTCTTGCCTCCTCTTACAGTTTGGAAAGTGTTAGTCAATTTTCCTGTGACTCCTGCTTTTCCGCTCTGTACAGCTCAGAATAAAAACTAAAGGTCTCTGTTATCTCACTCTGCCTAACCTGTATCTGGGTGGGATTTGCCTGGTTGTGTACCTGTACGGTTGTCCTGTCAGCCTCAGTATCATGCTATGGGTGTTGAGGAAGCACACGGATATGCAAATCTCAAGGAAAATTCATAGGTTTGTATTTATTTTAAGAACAAGCAAAATAAAATACTGAAGTATCCTCACTCCTGTGTCTCATAATATTCCGGGTCCAAAAAATCTGAGGGATGCCTCAGCTTTATGTTGTAGGACATCATTCAGCTTCTGTATGACAATCTTCAGTTCCTTGAAAGAATCCTTACTGTTTTGTATTTTATGTTGTTCCTCCAGTTTTGCTAGTTTTTCTTCTAGTGTCACCGGAACTACCAAGGCTTGCCTCTTTTTAGCGAATACCACCGCTGTAATTTTTTACCCCCTAGTGCTGTATGAAGGGCAACCCATCTTACCTCCTGTGGAACTCCATCCCCAACTAAGTGCATCAAACCTCTCTATCTCATCCTCCATGTTGGAAATAAAATTCTGGTTATTTAGTAGTGATGTGTTCATGCACCAGAGAGTCTGCTTACTATTCATACCCAGCCTTAAGACCACCGACACGAGAGCATGGTCTGACTGGGTTATCTGACCAAGCTGACTGGACTCAAAACAATATAAATGGCTTTTCTATGGCAAAAAATAATCAATCTTCGAATGGCTGCAGCGGAGATGAGAGTAGAATGTATAGCCTTTGCCCTTTACAGCCTTGGTGTTGCTTCTCCCATACAGTATATTGACCAGGCCTAATTCCCCTGATATATTGTTCTAACCATTTAGGCAGCTTGCTTTTCCAATCCTGCATTCCCTGAAGTGTGGTCTTCTGAAAGATTGAGTGTGCAAATAAAGTCCCCTGCCATCACCACCAAACCTCCCTCATATTTAGACAGTCTGTTAAAGGTTGTTTTAAAGAATGGGGCTGTATGGTTGTTGGAGGCATAGATATTAAACAGCCAGATTAAATCCCCATACATCTGGCATTTGAGTAAAGTCCATTTGCCATTGGGATCGGTGTCAGATTGCAACATTTATATCGGTACTTCCCTGCAGATCAGAATGGTTACCCCTGCCTTCTTTGCCTGGGGTTGGGGTGCTGCCTCTTCACTCACCACCCAAGCTCTTCTAAGCTTAGTATGCTCCACTGTGGACAAATGTTGTACCTGTATGCAAGCAACATTACCTGCCCCATCTCTTCAGCCTTTATAAAATTATAGTGCATTTTGTAACAGAGTTGATCCCTTTCACGTTGTAGGAACTAATACGTAGAGTATTCATATATGCAGGACCACCTTGAAAATGAGCTTGCTCAATGGTGTTTATGCGTGGTTAAATAAAGTGATTGATTGACTGATTGATTGAACATGATAAATCTAAAACATCTTTATTCTTATGCTCACTGTGAACCTTTTATGGGGATACCCTATGGCCAGATTCACAGAGTGCAGTGTATTATGCTTTTTCACAGTGTGCTACAAAAGGTGCAGAAAAATATTTCATCTCTCTTTCCCTAAGTTCCCCCTGTGTGATTAAATGAACTTACCTCTGCATCAGTCATCAGCGAGGCAGGGAGCTCACCATCTGAGAGCCTGAGTTCTCAACAAACCGACCTGGGAACCACCGATGTAATGTTGCTGCTTGCTGTAGTCTGTTGCTGCTGAGACCCATGAGGCTAGTCGAGGAGGGAGCAAGCTAGTTCAGCCGTTGCCAAACTGCTCTCCACTCACTGAGACTGTGGGAATCAGGAGACCAAAATGATTTTTGACTGATGCAGCCATGTTGCGCGAGTGAGAGCTCACCGACCGAGCTGTAGGCAGCCTGTGGGCTGTGGCTTGAATGTGTGTTGCGTGACTCACACGCTTCTGCTCCTACACATCGCATGACCTAGAGGGTTATGCTCCCATATTACAAGCTGTCCCTGGTGGGGCAGGGATGTGCTGTTGTGTGAGAGCCTGGGGCAGAGGACACAGTGATGATCTGCATATTCATGAGCTGTGCCTGCTGTTATAACTCTCCCACCTGCTCCATCTCGCTATCCCACTCCCAGCTCAGTCTGGTCTTTGATTTCCCCTTCCAGAAGTCAGTGATGCAGTGATGACAATTGATGATGCCCCTTGCAGCTGCCCCTGAGCCCTCTTCTGAGTGTGAGCCTGGCCTCATGGCACCATTGGCACAATTGTTAATTCAGTACTGTTCAAGGTAAACAAAACATGTAACACTGTAACTGTTGCCCAGTCAGCTGAGCTAAACTTGGAAAACTCTTCAAGGTAAGATATCACTGTAAGAGTTGCAAATCCTCACTTCTGGGCACCAATCTGTCACTCCCTTGCCAAGGACAGAATGCTGGGCTGGATTCCTGTCACCCTGTATTATAGAGAAATTGGTATCTCCTCACCAAGATCAGGCATCAGAATTCCCTTTTTAGTCTGGGGGAACTGCTTGAAACATCCTCTGTCTTCCCCTCTCCAGCCAATACAACAATAAGCTGGATGCCATAACTTTGGGGGAGGTAATTTTCTTTTTTTTTGCCCATCCTTTGCTGCTGTTTACCTCCATGTTCCCAGGGATAGTGATCGAGGTCCATTCTGTTCATTTGTCCCAGCTTCCCCTCACTGACTTTTAAGTCCATGACTTCTGCGACTTCCCCTATGATGCAGAAAAAGGGTTGACCTGTTTCACTGGAAGCTGAGCTCGGACTTTCCCTAAGCACACGAGCAATTCCCCATCAGTTCAAGAGTGAGCGTTTGAGCCTCTCTTCCGTCTCAAAAACGCCCCATCAACCTTACTCAGGGCCAGGACCATCTTATTCTTTAGAAGTGAGGATATTTATCCTGGAGTCACCCTCTGTATTATATGGGTCTAGTTGGGGCCCGCTGTGTCACGAGGCCAACCTAGATGCCTTGGCCTCACTGATAATGCAGAAGGAGCTCCACTGTGGCTCTAGACTGTTCAGTGCCTCCTTGCAGCCCTCTGACCTTTGCTTTGTGGTCTGTTCCCGCCATGGACTGCCATACTTTATGACAGAGGGCAGAGCTGTGGCAGGGCAGAACAAGGGTGAACTCAGGAACCGCTCAACCCCCTCCCCTGCAGGTATACTCATTTACATAAGCTGTTTCCACTTTGAGCAATTTTTGTCATTACCTGTGAGAAGAGGGCCATGCACACAAGCAGACCAAGAGAAAGTGGTTAACAACAAAAAAACCAAACAACAAAGGACAACATGACAAAGGAATATTCATGGGGGGGGGTGTTCAAACAAAGATTATTCAGGCGTCTTATTCAGTCAATCATAGTTTATTCTTATTATGATCTGTTGCCCCAACCATTCACCAAATTACAGCTGGATTCTTCAGGGGACTGGATTCTTCAGGGGACTAGTTTTATGTCTTCATGGCATTTCCTTAAACCTCCATTTATTACAGTACTATCTAGTATTTCATCTTGTCAAACCGTTGTGAATGCCTCACTGAGTGCCATAACTGGAACACTTTTTATCATATAAACATTTCCATGGAAAACCAGCATCTGCTATTTCAATCACCAGATTCTGTGGTATCTGTAGCGTGGCCCTCTGAGCAGCCAATGACATATTTATATGATAAAAAGCATTTCAGTTATGACACTCCGTGAGGCATTCATAATTTTTTGACAAGATGAAATGATAGATGATACTGTAACAAATGGAGGTTTAACCCATAGGCTGCCAACAGAATTAGAACTTATAGGGATTTTGGACTGCTATATCAGTCCACGGCCATGCAAGGGTTAAGAAAATGCCATACAGATATAAAACTGGTTCCCTGAAGAAACCAACTGTAATTTGGCGAAACGTGGGGCAGTGCATCATAATTATAAACTGTGATTGACTGAAAAGTGCCCCCCCCCCCCAAAATAAATACGTCTGTGGTTACAGGCATCCTTTGGGGCATCTCCATCTTTCTACTGCATATATTGACCATTACCTGCAAGATACCCTTCCTTATGCAATATGGCAGAAGCCTGGTTCAGTGGTTTCCAACCACCGCTTAACTGAACATTGGTCCTCTCCAGAAGCCCCCTAGGATATCTCAATTTTATTCCCAGTGGCAGCTGTTATTTGTTCTAAGACACAAAAGAATAGCCAATGATAATTTCTACACATTTAGGACTTTATCATTATATTGTTGCCCCTTATGAGAATAGTTTAAACACTGTCCATAGCCTCTCAATGTAAAACCTCCGGACACAGTAAGATGTAAACTGTCCAACTCATTCAGGTTGAGTTTTTAGCTACTCCCTCCTTAGCAGTCTTATTGTCCTTCAGCTTCAGCATCTATTGCAGAAAGTGGGTAAAATCCACAAACAGGGCAAGTGGTATGTGTCAGTAGTTGTTGTGGTATGTTGTTCCTTCAGCCTCCCTGCTGTACTCCAGGTCGCCCTTTGCAACCAGGCTTCAAGTTCCTCACGTTTTGCATCAGGACACTGAATGTTCATCTTTTTCTTAGGAAAGGGACTGCTTTCAGGAGAGAGCCAGATATAGTACAGCTCCTTTTTCACTGAATGCTTTAGGTTTAGCAGGAAAATGAGCTGACTTTTAATTTCTTTTTTCCCCTCCATTCCTAAATTATGTGTGGTTCATAGCTCAGTGCTTATGTAACATATTGTAGCTGGATGATATAGATGGTTGTTGGATACAGAGGCCAGCAGGTAAGAGGGCAATGTTTATTAGGTACTAGCAGTATATGATTTGTGCTTAGGTACTTCAGCATGAGCATAATAGAGTCAATGACTATAGTACATATGAATCGGATATTCTGAGCAATGTGCTTGGATGCTTGAATTGAGTCATTGATATTATTTGATGGTTTTGGCTTTTCTCTGTATCCCACCTGTAGGGAGGAAGCTTGGTTTAGTATTATGGGACCCCACGGTGGGATAAGAGTGCCGCAGAAGGAGGAGGTGTCAGGGAGGATGGTGGGTGAGTGCGATTCGCTCTAAGCAGAGTGGAAGTCTGCTGCTTGAGTTAAGTAGTGTGTGGGGGAGGAGCTGTTCCCCCACATAACTACGGGCTAAGCCCTTCATTTACAGCCTGGATTACCTGTCTCTTTGCTTGGGGCCCAGAAGAAAAGTGCTGGTCGAAGAAAATGCAGGTGGACTAGAAGCTAACCAGTTCTGCTTGCCAGGCTATCTACAATATGAATTCTTTTGCTTGATAATGAATCTTCTTCAGTATGAAAGATCATGGTTGCATTTCTGAGTCGGTGGTTTGGGGCCAAGGGATCAGTGCACCCACTTGATTGTGAGAAGGAGATTTTCTGAGAGCTTTATGTTTTTTTTGGGAGGACAGTGAGAATGAAGGCCTGAGAAGTGGCAAAACTCTTTTCTGATCCCTCCTTTGTCCCTAGTATTCTAAAGTTCTTTCACCTGCTACTATATTTGGCATTTTCAACTCAGGCCTGCAGTTCCCACTCATATCACAGCAAGAATAGGAGAATATGGTCATGCGAGCTGCAGTAATTTTTACTGTATTTTGTTTTTTACTGCGTGAATTTTTGTCGTTTTAATTTTCATTAAAACAGCTTGGACTCTAGGTAATTCAGCAGAGGGGGAAAGAGGTGTAACTTTGAAAATACAGTTCTGGGTTCTCAGAGAGATTGGGTGTGGACAGCAAGAATTCCTGTCATCTAAATGCTTTTTGTTCTGTATCACAGTAGGGCCCCTAGTTTCCAGTAATGGGTGGCTGCTTTAGGGAATCTTCAAAAGAAGATGAGCTCCTTTCATATTGAAGGAGTCGTTGTGGGTCACAACAGGACCAGACATCCCCTGCTGGGTGAACTGGAGGGGTTAGAGTAAATGAGGGGCAGTACAATCCATGTAGTCGAGCTAGGAAATGACAAATCTGGTCTGAACAGGTTGTCAAGTGGGGGGGGGCAGGGAACAAAGAGATGGTCGAACCTGTGATGGAGTGACATGTTCAATGATGTGGCATGGTTGGGGTCTATATTTGGCCCTGAGAAGGTAGTTAGGCTTGAAACTCTGAGCAGACAACATCAAGGGTTTGAATCTGTCTTAACTCACTGTTTTCCCCAGTTAGGTTAAGTATCTGCGCTGCTTAGTATTTAGAGAAAAGTGAGTTACTATAGGTTATTCTGTGTGTTTTATATCCGCTTCAAAAATATTAAATTTTTTTCTCCGTAGGTACACTGTTTTCCCATAGTCTTAGTGTGCTTTATCCTGTAACATATGTAAATAAAAAAAAATCATTTTAATTTACTTTAAAAATAAAGTATTTCACTAAAAATACCACCAACAGCTTAATCTGGTTCAAGGTCAGTTGGCATTCATCTGTATCCCCTTCCCCCGGGTCGTGCCTGAAAATAGGCAGGATTTGTCTAGTGCACTTACCCGGTCAACAAAAACTAAATAAAATAAATAAAATATCTTGGAGCATGAAATATTATTTTATATACTTCATTCTTTTTGAGACTGAGTCATTTCTGGTGCAGGTAACTGGGTTAGATTACAAACACTTTGATCCACTTTGAAGAGAAAGGCTAAAGTTATCATATTTAAAATGAGATATTCTCATGAGCTGTGATAAAAGGCATGGATTGTTTGCGCTTTGGTAAGGAGTACTGTACTGTGCGGGCAGTGGCTCTGGTCGGATTCGGACTTAGGGGTATCCTGAGTGCGGGTCATGCTGAGTGGTGGCAGCATAACCAAGTAGCCATGTGGGTTGAAAGGGTTCTGAAGGGTTGTGAAAACTGGTAACAGTCACAGGCTGAGTTCTGGGAGAGGACCGGTTTGTAACAAGCACCAACTGTCTCTCTAAGGTCTCTAACCTGCTGGGCTGTCACGGGCACTTTTTTATCTAGTGATCTGAGATCCATGTGTAAATCTGCAAAGGTGGATTCTACTTTATTTAGGGTGTTAAATATTTCCTTTTTTAATGATGTGTTATTAAGCTATTTTATATATATATATATATATATATATATGTGTGTGTGTGTGTGTATATATGTGTGTATATATATATATATATATATATATATGTATATATATATATATATATATATATATATATATATATACACATAAAAAGAAAACGGTGATTATCCAAACAAGTACCAAAAATTAAAAAAGAAAAAAAAAAGATCATTTAACTTTCACTGTTAATGGCTATATAATAGAAATTAAGTCCAAAGCATCATTGGAGGAGGAGACTTAAAAAATGAAAATATTTCGGTCATCCACTGTCTAGCAGGAGTGTTTCTTCCTAGCAACTTTAGGTAGTCAGAAATTCACGTTAATATATAAAAAATTCATTTTTATTCATACTGCAATTTGACCCATTTCAAATAATTTCCCAGTCAAAAGATTTAATTTATAATGAGACTGCCCTCCTAAATCGTTATTACATTAAACTAAAATATTGCCTTACTTTGAAATGTAAACTGGTATTAGTGCAATATCTTATTTCACATATGAATTATAATATTGTCTTACAGTTTATTATTTTTAATTCTGTTTATTTTAATTATCATGCCGGGAGCATCCAAATTATCTACCATCTGTCTTAATCTTTGTAATTGTAGCAACCACTAGTTATATTTAACAATAGTAAGTAATACATCCCTGTCTAACAAAAGAGCAAAATAAAAAAGTCACTCAAACTCTGCTGTTTTTTTTTTTGTTTGTTTGTTTTTTTATGGTAACCATTATCATTTCTTCCTCGGATGCTGTAGAGGATTCTGTTTCTCCCTCTTTATGTGAGTCGTGATTGTATTGAGCTCTAATGAGCACTGTAAGGTAGTCCAATTAAAAAAATGTGCTCTAATGAACACTGTAAGGTTTTCCGATTAAAAAACAATGTGCTCCACACCTTTGTATTTAATACGAGCTTTGCAGGGGCTTGGAGCTGAAACTCCACTCCCATCTACAAAGGTTCCTCCCTGTAAGTAAGAAAATGACATTGGCATTCCTGTTTTTCAAAGGCATAGTCAGGGAATATAGAAAATGTTTGTGTTTTGTATATTGAAGTTGCTTTCAGTTTGGGTAAATGGACAATGAGATCTCAGTCTGACTCAAAAGCGAATGTCGTCATAATGGTTAGTTTTTTTCAGTGAGGATGAAGAAGATGTATTTAATTGGATTCTTTACAGATTGAAGGTCTGGGTCAAATTAAACAGGCAAATCTACCAAGTTTAAGTTTTTATAGCCTTGCTGGTTCTCTTGGGGCTCAGTTTTGTGGGACATAGCGTAACTGACCCTAATCAAATTGATGGTTGTTGCTTCCACCCCCACGATCTTATTGACTGATTTTTTTCAATTTCTTTTTTGTTCTACGTCATTACTGACCATCTCAATTTTTCCCTGTTTGTTTTGTCACCCAGTTGCAGGAAATCAACTTTCTCAGAGAGTGCGTGTAATTTGCAATCAAAGATATGTGTCCAGGAAAGTAATTTATTGAGAACCTCTCCACAAGAGTCAATTGAGTGTTTTCCACCTGTTGACAGACCTTAGTTTATTTTTTTTCTGGCGTGGTCTCAGTTGCAAACAATTCAGGCTGATCCTTTTTATTTTGTTCACTTAGTGTTACTGCCTCCAGCAACCCAGAGTTCAGTATCAGGGCAGTTGCAGCAGTGAGTTCATCACCCAGTGAAGGTGTATTGATAGGGGATAGGAGCTTCCACCTAACCGTTGGAACTGTGTTGTGACCACCAGAAATCAATGCAGCTGATCCGGTCGCAGATCCAGGTAAGCTTTGGATTTGTGAGGGGCTGCTCACTACTCTTGCTGTTCCATGGATTTCAGTGGATCACCACTTGGCGTCACTTTAACAGAGCCAGAGCTTCCTTCCCTGGCTATCCTGGCATCCTCCGTGCCAGTCTTCATCCTGAAATATTTCTCCAGCAGCTTTATGCATGGGAACATGTACGCATCTGACAATACTGATAGGACTGCCTTCCTCTTATCAGACATTTGTAAAACTAAGCCATTTGTTTACCAATTGAGTGAGGAAAGGCTTTTTAATAATGCTTCTGTTACGGAGCTCCTCTTGCAAGCTGCTGCCTGTGACCATGTTGGTTTCCTTGAGCTTAAACATTTTCTGTATCACCACTTCTGCCAGTTGGTAACAAATCATAATTTTCATTCTCCTGATCCACTGAACACCTGGAAGATGGGTTGCATCATCTGGTTAAGTGGCCCCTTGAACTCCTACCATTCTGAGAATCATCATCCATCAGTGCCTATAGGCGCACTGCAGGGGTAGAGTGAGCCTTTCAGTGTTTTGCTGACATCTTCTGTGACTGTGTGATACCTGATTTTGCCAAGTACAGTTTACCACCAGAATTTGGACTTAATACCAATCAGGGTCAATTCACCTACTGACCATGTTGATGATCTCACCAGAAGTCTGAACTCCAGTTATATACATATCCTCAATGTATGATGCATTTATAACACCCATAAGCTTCGCTGTTGTGTTTACGAAGCATTACACACCTTGGGTGTGTATAAAATTCTCGTTACACAGTGTGTATAAAATTCTGGTTAATTGTAGGACTGAGCAGACTCGCTGGACCGCAGGACCTTTTTCTGCTAACAGATTCTATGTTTCAGACTTTCTGTGTTTCTGTGTAACACATAACACCCCTATATATTATATTGGCGTGGTAGCGCCAGTATAGTTGGGGTGAAATCTAACTTCAATGTTAAACCCAAACTTTTGAACCTTAATACCTTTGGAACTGTTCAACGGATTTGCATGAAATGTGGCTTGCATAATGGCCAGGGGAAGGTCTTTTGACGTGCCAAATTACATGTGGATCCGTTGTGTGGTTTTTGAGATACAGAGTGTTGAAAAAAACAGATACATTCGTGTTTTTTGACATTTCATTGTCAACCTGGATCTCAGAGATGGCTTTATATAGTGGTCTGAAATGTTCAAGGTAGAAAGCCTTTGCCTCATAGATGTGATGTTTGAAGGGTTGGTGAAAAATATTAATCCATTCAAAAGTTATTAAACTTTTAATTTCCCATTATTTCCTATGGGAACATTTATATGTCAAGCACAAAAGTTTGGAATTTGCTGTGCGCAAAATGCAATAGTATTTTATGCAAATTATATAATTTGCACAAAATACAACCATATTTTGCAGAGATTATATAATTTGTGCAAAATACAACATGTTAAACTCGAATTTTTGAACCTTAATAACTTTGGAACTGTTTAATGGATTTGGACGAAGTAAGGCAAGCATAATCTCTATGGGTAGTTCTCTTAATGTGCCAAATTTCATGTGAATCCATTGTTTCATTTTGAGATATGCAACAGCAACAAATCCTAAATATACAATTTTTTGCCTTTTTTTTTTTTGTCATGCATATCTCAAAAACTACTTTATGTAGTTGTCTGAAATTTTCAGGGTAGACAGTGTCTGGGTCACAGATGTGTCTTTTGAAGGTTTGGTGAAAAAATGTTACCCCACTCAAAAGTTATACAATTTTGTTTTTCCCATTATTTCCTATGGGCAAAGTTAAGTATTCTGCAAGAAAGTGACTTTTTTTCGCACACATGGTCTTTTTTTCACAAGTAGGGTAAATTTGCAAAAGTACAGTTACAAAACTTTTGCGCATTTAGGGTAGATTTGCAAAAGTACAGTTGCAAAGCTTTTGCTAATTTGCAAAAGTTTCACAAACATGTTTTCACAAATTTTACAAAACTTTTGTAAATTTGCAAAAAGACCTACCAAAAATGCTGTTTCTTTGCCACTTCACTGCACTAAGGGAAGCAAGGAAGGCAATAAGGCAGGCAAAGGCCCAAACCGAGGAAACACTAGCACAAACAGTAAAAGAAGGTGACAAGACTTTCTATACTGTAGATACATTAGTGAAAGGAGAAAGTCCAGGGGGGGTATTGCTAAGATCAAGGGGGATAGGGGGCGTGTGAGGAGGAGGACCATGTAAAAGCATCTATCCTAAATAGATACTTCTGCTCAGTATTTACTGAAGAGAAGGTAGGGCAGGGCCCACAGCTCTGCACCATGGGCACAGGGAGTAGGGAGGTGTGCTTGAGTCCCTTCACAAAAGAAAGGGTCCTATAAGAGCTCGATAAGCTTAGGGTGGGCAAGGCAATGGGACCTGATGGCATACATCCCAGGGTACTAAAGGAGCTATGGGTGGAACTAGCAGAGCCATTATCAAAACTATTTAGTGAGTCTCTGAGCACAGAAGAGGTCCCAGAAGACTGGAGAAGGGCTCGTGTGATCCCACTCCACAAGAGCGGTAGTAGGGAGGAGGCAGAGAACTACAGATCAGTCAGTCTCGTTTACCCCCCTCACAGCAACATTTCACCAGTGTGGTCCCCCACAGCGACTACAGCTCCTAGCCACGGTGGGAGACCCGCCAGAACCCGGCGCTGCCTGTCGGGGGTCCTGCACCCCCACCTGCTCAGCTCCGACTGGAGTTGAAAATCTTTAAGTGGGGGGTGCGGGGGGAGTAGCCCCATGTGGGGAGTTCAGGTGGCAAAGCCCTCAAAGAAAACAAGGAAATCAGAGTGAACCGCAGCCGACTGCAGAATGTGGTCGACCGTCAGCTGTTAAGCGATAGGCCGTTCAACAGAATTTCTGTTGGACTCCTGTCGTGGATCCATCAGTCTTACCTCAGTAGTGGGCACAATTATGGAGACATTCCTTAAGGAAAGAATAGTGCAACACCTGGAATCCATAGGAGCACAGGATCCAAGACATAATGGGTTTACAAAAGGAAGGTCTTGTCAAACTAATCTCATAGATTTCTTTGACTGGGTAACCAGAGTGGTGGACCAAGGGGGAGCAGTTGATGTTGCCTACCTTAACTTCAGCAAAGCTTTCAATACTGTTCCACATAGAAGATTGATTAATAAGCTGGGTAGGCTCAGGGTGGGTGAGACATTGGTCAACTGGGTGGCAAACTGGTTGACAGGCATAAAACAGAGAGTGGTGGTAAACGATATACAGTCAGAAGAGATGTAAGTCACAAGTGGGGTACCTCAGGGATCAGTCCTGGGGCCAGTTCTCTTCAATATCTTCATCAGTGACATTGCAGATGGACTGGAGGGTAAGGTTTGTCTGTTTGCAGATGACACCAAGATCTGCAACAGAGTAGATGATCCAGATGGGGTGGGCAGAATGCAAAGAGATCTGGATAAACTAGCAAAATGGTTGGAACAATGGCAACTGGGGTTTAACGCAAAGAGGTGCAAGATCATGCATGTAGGGAAGAGAAACCCTGAAGCCATCTACAGGCTGGGAGGGTTGTTGCTGGCAGTCACAAGGGAAGAAACAGACCCAGAGGGCCCTGTGGTCCCACATATGGCTACCATTATGCTATAATGGGAGCACAATGCCCTCCATTATGCATTCTGAGACCTGCACTCTCTCAGTGAGATGAGACTTCATTAAAATGTCTCTACACTTATGTATACATGAGCCCTGTGCTCCCACATGAAAATCAGAGACAATCACAATATTCATGCAAGATTCCGGGGCCCTGTGTTCCCACAACCACATAGGGGTAACATTACACTTTATCAAAAAGAAGGGAAATCAAACCCATAAAGTGATTTGCAGTGTCGCTGTAAAATCACCTTTTAGACCGAGTAAAAAATGACAGTGTTACAGGTTCATGATAGGGTGCCAAAAGCCCATGTTGACAGTTTGTTGTAAAAATTCCCCAAAATGCCTGAGTTACGCACAGTCATTGAAATGTTTCTACGCACACTCATAACTTCAGCAATTTTTCATATTTTCACTTCAAATTTTCAACATGCCCATTTTTTCATACCACCTCATGAACAGTACAGTTGTCATTTTTCACATCCTGCCCAAAATATGTTTTTGCACCTGTGGCACAGAATGGCGCTGTCATTGTGCAAAATCACCTTTCAGGACAGATGAATGAAATTACAGTGCCACTGTTCATGAGGTGTGGTTCCAAAAAGGTCATGTTGAAAATTTGGTAAAAAAAAAACTAAAAATGCCTGAGTTACATGCATTTGTTGAATGTATTCCACGCAAGCGCATAACTTTGGTACTTTTCAGTATTTCGTACCCAAATTCTCAACATAACCATTTTTTCACACCACCTCAAGAACAGTACGTCCGTCAGTTTCCACATCCTGCCCGAAATGTGTTTTAGCACCTGTGGCGCATAATGGCATTGCAGTTACAGTATCCTATAAACTGGATTGTAAACTGTTTGGATAACAGGTAGCAGAGAGTGTCGGTAAATGGAGTTTTATCCAAAGCTGGAAGAGTGACTAGTGGTGTTCTGCAGGGCTCAGTTTTGGGCACTGTGATCTTTCAGTTATTTATGGCAGATCTTGAAGTAGGACAAAAAAACAAACTAACAAAGTATGCAGATGATATTAAGTTGGGAGGACCATGTGAAACTAAAAAAGATATTGCATCGATTCAACAAGATCTGGATCAAATAGCTAGTTGGGCATATGAATGGGGAATGGCATTTAACACGGATAAATGTAGTGTGATAAATTTGGGAAAAATTAAAAATAATCAATATATACTTAGTAACACATTATTGAATAACTCCACGGGTGATCGAGACTTGGGGGTATATATTGATAACAATCTAGATTTCAGTAAACAGTGTACAAATGTAATCTCTGTGGCAAACAAGACATATGGAGCGATATGTAGGAACATAAAGAGTAGAGGGATGGAGGTGTTGATGCCCCTCTATAGGTCATATGTGAGACATCAGCCGGACTTTTGTAGTCAGCTTTGGAGTCCTTATAAAATGAAAGATATTACAAGAATAGAGAGAGTACAGTGTAGGATGTCCAAACAAATAAGACAGTTGAGAACATTGAACTACGAAGAGAGAGAATGAAGACTTTGGGATTGTATAGTTTGGAGGAAAGAGGTATATGAGGAGATTAATATTATATTTTGATATTATCAAGAGTGATTTTTTTTTAGACAAGAATTGGATATAGAGCTAAAAAACAAGGAAGTAAACACAAGAGGCCATTCATTACAAGTAAAGGGAAATACAGTGAAAACATGTAAAAGAAAATATTTTTACACTGAGGTAGTGGTAAACATAGAAGATTCGATACAGAGTAAAAATAATTATATTTAAAAGAGGTCTTGACAATTTCATGCAAAGTGGTATTAAATTACAATACTAGTAAATGAAAAGGAGCAATTATAGGCGAGAGCCTTTTCTAGCTCCTATCGCAATAGTGACAATAGTGACAGTTACGCATAATTATGTTTTGCCTTGCATTTCACAATTTCTCTGTATCGGGTTACGTGAAGTGGGATAATAAGATGGCTATGCTGACAATTTGGTCACTGTTGTTCGACACATGAAGGGCCCTGCACTTCCACACCTACATACATCTGTGCATCTACGGAGGGATTGGAGCGGAGGGGGATTGGAGCGCAGGGTTCCACAGTAAAATAAGGATACTAATATACCATCTCAAAAAGAAGGGAAATTAATTGCAAAAAAAACCTCCATTAATGCATCAGTTAGGGTTTCTATTACAGCGACAAAAGTCTTTTGTTAGGGTTACCAACCCTACCACTACTCCTGCCTCCCCCCAAAACTCCACTCACTGATAGGCGTTGGGGTGTGCCTTGGGGTCATCTGGCATAACTCTCACCCATTCCATGTATAAGGAAGCTCAAATGGTACAGTATAGGAGAATGGGATAAGAGTTAGGCCCGACAACCCCAAGGCACACCCCGATGCCTGTTGGTATGTGGAGTTTGGGGGGGGCGGGATGGGGTGATAGAGTTGGTAACCTTAACGTCAAATTTCCAGATTTTTGTAGCTGTAATAGAAACTCTAACTGATGTATTAACAGAGTTTTTTTTTTGCAATGAATTTCCCTTATTTTTGAGAAAGTGTTCTTACCCATATGCAGTTGTGGGACCGCAGGGTCCATGATGCTGCTGACTACCCATAATCTGTCCATAAGTGTAGAGACATTGTAATGAACCCTCATCTCTCTGCTCCCAGCACTGCATAATGCAGGGCTGTGTGCTCCCATTATTACATAATGGTATCCATATGTGAGAGTGCATCTACCCATATGTATAGAGACATAGCGCAGGCCTACAGCCATTCCAAGTAACCCCTGTGGTGCAAATCTGGCAATATCTCAGTAATCATAGGAACTTCTAAAAAAATTAATCTGCAGCTGTAATCATGACCTGGCAAGCTCCACACGTGCTAGGCTGCGCTTAGCGAAAAATCCATATCTCGAACCATTTTCGAGATATAGCCACCGAAAGGTGGCGCAGCCACCACAGTGTTATCCTATGGGAAACTTCAAAACTTTGGCGTGCTGTAACTATGTAACCGATGTATATTTTTCCACTAGAACAACAAAGAGCACATCTGTGGGGCAAGCCCTTTCTACCCTGAAAAGTTCAGCCCAAAAGTCCAAACTGTTTAGGTGCAGTGAAGTGGCAAAGAAATGTATTTTTTTGTGCAGTGCTGTCGCAAATTGCGACAGTTTCGCACATTTTGCAAAACTGGTCACAAAAAGCTGTTGCACTTCTAGAACATACGTGGCAATAGTGTTTCGATAAAAATTTTCATGAAAGTGTCGCACTGCACTGTCTAATAAAACTTGAAAAACTTATTTCCAACTATAATTTTGGAAATCTAAAGGCAGGATCGTGTTCCTAGGGCCCCGATTAGGTAAACACAACTGTTGGTGTTTACCAAGGGGCATTTGTTTTTGAATTATAAGTTTTTTTCTCTGTTGCTAACTGAAACAAGATGGCCACCACATGACAGTAGTGAGCCCATTTACGACAGAAAAAGGTGCTTTCGCGAAAGTAAAATGTACTGTCACATGGCACATATATTTTTTCCCATAGGCTATAATGGGAAACTTAAATTTTTAATAACTTTTGAACAGATTAATATTTTTTCACCAAACTTTCAAAAGGCACATCAGTGACCCAGACCCCATATTCCCTGAATATTGCAGACCAGATGGACAAACCATTTGGGTTGTAGCCTCGAGCAAAGAAATTGCCCAAAAAGTGGTGTTTATCACGTTTTTCCACATTGTGCAGCTCCATAACTGTGTATCCAACAAAGCTGGCCAGATCCAGAGATCTATGTCACCAGACCGTGTATGCAAACTTTCAGGCAAATTGGTCATACAGTTGCAAAGTTATTAAGGTGCAAAAGTTTGAGTTTAACATAGAAGTGGCCTGGCAACCCTAACTATGGTGCCACTACCGTAGTAATATATATATATATATATATATATATATATATATATGTATACACTCACACACGCCACCCAGCACATTATTTTTTATATATATATATATGTGTGTGTGTGTGTGTGCCATGCCATGCATTATTGTTTATATACAGTATGTTTTTTTCTCTCCTCTCTAACCAGGTCCTTTTTGGGAAGCCATCATAAATGAGCTTTGAGCTCAAGTGGCTATATCTTTCAATAAACACATTTCACTGCTGCTACTATTTTATGTTTACATGTCTGCATAGCATATTTGTCGGTCTCTGCTTATGAAATGTGGGGAAGGGGGTATCTGTTGGCCCTAGAGTCACTTTCAAGGGGAACAGTTATCACAAAGGGACCCCACACCCAAGTGTGGAGCTGGTCCCAGTATGCACTTTGTGTGCAAAAACATTTTGGTTTACTTTCTGTTTACTGTAGTGATTGTATCAGGCTAATTTTGTACTGATTGTATCAGACTAATTTTTCTTACTTGTAGGCAGATATCTTCTGTTACTACAAATCCCAGAATGTCCTGCAGCTGATATTAGAACAGTAGGCATCACTGGGAGATTCAGTAGCCTGCAGTCCACATTAGAGCTTATATAATGTCCAGTCAGAAGTTTTCCAGTTCTGCTTTTCTCCGGAGACTGAATACAGTCCCCTGTGATTGTACTTAGCATAGGGAGGACAGCAGAACCAGCAAACAAAGATTCAGAGCTGATATAAACTCTAATATGCAATAGAAATCCCGGAACAAATCTTACACCACAGGGATTGGGTTCTACCGAGAAAACACTACTAGAACATATAACATAAAATTCAGAGCACTCACAACTGGAAAAAAACTGCCGTCCTTGTGGCGCTGAGGGCTGGTCACCTTGCCTAGCACCATGCTGGTGATCTGGGTTCCGGAGCTAGCTTGGGTCAGCAGGGGAGGAGAGGATTGAGTGTCCGGAGGACTGCTGTCCTCTCCCAGGGAGGGGGGTTTGGGGATCCCTGACTCACTGTGACTCCCGGTGGAGACCGGGGGCACTGCAGTCGGGATCCTCTAACAAAGGAAGAGGCAGCAGCAGACATCCTGCAGATGGGCGCGGGACCATGTCTGTCATGTGTTGGACATCATTGCACGTCCGCACCTCTGGGGTATCCAAAGCTGAAAACCCCTTCGGTGCTGCACAATAATGCCCCCCTCCGACGGACTTCCGCTTCCTCCAGTCCCGAACAAAGCCCAGTCTGCGGGGTGAGGGCTCAGGGTGATCTCAGTCTCCCCCCTTGCATCCCCAGAGGCCCTCCATGGGGTAAGTCACGTCTCCCATTCCCACAACTATGGTGGAGGCCGGGCCAGTAAGGGAGTGTTGAAGGTCCACGTATAGGGGCTGAAAAGTGGACCTGGCACCATCCCTGCAGTACCTGAAGAAGAATAAACAAAGTTGGGGAGAAAAAAACTATAAAAAATGCACATTATATTTGTGAAACGTGTTAGGCAGCTCACACCCAGTGAGGCTCGCTGTTTTTTTGACTTGTTTGCACCTGTTTGTACCTGAGCCACTAGTTTAATAAAAGCCTTTGCACTAGTGAATGTTTTACAGTTTTTTTCTGGTTGTGAGTGCTCCAAATTTTTTGTGTTATGTTCTGATATACAGTGCTGACTATTGAATCTCCCTCTGCTGCCTGCTGCTCTGATGCCAACTGCAGAGGATTCTGGGATTTGTAGCTGCAGAAGATGTCTGTCTAGAAGTAAGCAAAATTAGCTTGATACAATCTGCTTGCTATACTACAGTAAACAGAAAGTAAACAAAACTGTTTTTGCATACAAAGCGCACATTGGGGCCAGCCCCACACACGAGAGTGGGGCCCTATGTGATGACTGTTCCCTTTCAAATTACAGTATGTTACAGTATGCATCTTACAGCATTAAGCCAAATGAGAATCTTCATTAGCTGCAGCTACATATAGGGCTTTTAAATTTCTCTGAATTCCAGAACTTTGGCAAATGATTCTGTTCCACAACTTTCACAGAAGTCAGTGTCAGTTTTGCATGACCTACAGAGGCTCATTTCAGCGTTACGGGGGCTGAGCCACTGTGCACCCATCCCATTACAACACAACATTGGCATTCAATTCCAAAATAATGATTTGTTTTCATAGAAGTGACTTATCAAAGGCTCCGATTTAGAGATGTACAAAAGTGAGTCTACTTTATAAGTTATTTCAGGAGTGTTTCCGTTTGGTCTTATTGATTTAAATGGAACCAAATGATTAAGCCCAGTTCCACGTCAAGGCAATACCAGCATGGTGTGGCAGGGCATTGACTTTGGTCCTTTAAGTCCTTTTAATCCATGGGACCAAACTATCCTGAAATTACTTTTTTTTTTTTTAATTTATTTTTATCCCTCCTAAACGCCCTCGTCGTTCCACTTCTTCAGGCTTGCTCAATGCCACCCACCCCTGACACTGAGTCTGCCCCTAGAGTGTTCGTGGTGTCTCCTACCTTCCTCTCACCTCCGTGGAGCACCTTGCACAGCGAGGTCTACCCATGATTCCTGGACTGGGTAGCTGGAGCGGCCATCATCTAGGACCGATGAGGGTGGTTTCCATTTTTCTGTGGTTTCCTTCCATCCCCTGAGGACGCCGGCTCAGGCAGGAACGTGCTTACACATGCCTGCCAAGTGCCTAACAGTGTCCTCCCCTCCCCGACTCCCCCCATATAGGAGCCGCCATTGCCCAGAGAGTCGGTGCTTCCACCGCCCTCACGGGATCGCCGGTGCTGCTACACTCGGTATCTCCACCCTGAAGGAGGAGAGCATCCATTGGGATGCTCAATCCTCCTTCCCTCAGCTGACCCCCAGCAACCTGAGTTCATGCCCGAACCCAGGTTGCCGGCGTGGTGCGAGGTGTGGCGTCCAGTGCCTAAACCCTCAGCGCCACCGGGCCGGCATTATTTTTTTTTTCTTCTGTGGACTCTGTTTTTCCACCTCCTCACTGACTTCTGGGGCATCTCTCAGGCGGCTCGCTCGACCTTACCTCTACTGCCCGCACCTGCCTGAAACCCTACCCTGACCAAGGAATTGGATGTGCTGGGTCTCTTTCTCTCCCACCGGGCCCTCACGAAAGGAGGCGGGGGACCTCAGAGAGTCAAGTTGAGGTCAGGGCTGGCACTGGACATGTGGGCTCGACCACTGGAGACTCGCCGTTGCCTCCCCGGAGCCGGGATTTTTCTTTGTGTTGCTCCCAGGGGCACGGACGTGCAGTGACATCCCGCATGTGATGGGCGTGCTTCCACACCCATAGGCAGGACGTCCGCCGATGCCCTCTACCCCACTGTACATGCCCACATGGGCTGCAGTGCCCCTGGTCTCCACCAGGAGCTGCCAGTGCAGCAGAGCGCACTACCCTCCCTCCCCAGGAGAGGAGAGCAGTCCTCCAGATGCTCAATCCTCTCTTTCCCTGGCCAACCCCCGGCAACCAGAGTCCATTCCTGAACCCAGGTTGCCTGCATGGAGCGAGGTGTGGTATCCAGTGTCTCAACCCTCAGCACCACTGGGCCAGCCTGAAATTACTTTTATATTTGCTTTTGTGGGACAGTGTGAACCAGTGTTTATCTGGTTCAGAACATGACTACATGGCAAAGGGGATGGACAGATAGAAAATGTAGATAGTATGGTAACTTTTTGGGCTTCAAGTACATAAAGGGATAAAGAAGAACTAAGCAATGGGGTATATAACATACTGCACTCTTACAATAATACCTCCTTTTAGGATAGCTGTCATATGGCGAGTATACTGCCTTTGAAAATAGCACACTGACCAGTGCCCTACAGGTAACGAGGTACAGCATGCACCATGCTGATGAGATACCACACTTCCTGAAACTGCAAGCTTCTTGCATAAGCATAGACACTCCAGATACCCAGCATCTCCCATATACTCACCCCTACTCGATTTGCACCCCCCAAAATAAAAGGACTGACAATTAAACGCAGCATACTGTTTAGAGCAATTTTAGTTCCTGAGATAGTTTTAGTGTTAAACTTAGGTTATGGGACTTACTGTAGATGAAAAACTACAGTTCCAAGATCTAATCAGGAAACTGCTGCATAGCAGGAACTGACAGCATACATCATAACCAAGCTGTTTTTTCTGGGTGATTTAGTTTCCAAAACATTGCACTGAGACTTATGGATCCTTTTTAATCAGATTCAGATACAGTTGTCCTTACCTCATATCTGCAAGTAAACACTCCACTTCTTCTAGTTTCCATTATGATTGTACTGCAGTAGCTAGTCAGATAAAGACATACGTGTTTAGATGTGACCAGTTCAAGCTGCATTTGAAACGGCACTTTTTAACAGGTGTGTCTCTGAAACTGCCACAAAAAAAATTAGTTTCAGGGGCTGTGCACTGGTCCCCTAACTCTTCTTCATCTCCGAGAACTGAGATAGGTCACATCTGAGCTGGTGGTCATAATTTTCAAGGATCCGGTTAACTGCATGACTGATTAAGTTAAGGAATTGTTTAAAGTCTATTGGGTAGCCAACCAGCCCATCCCTCACAGTCTCCAACCACTTTTAATAGTCCCTGTGTGAAGGACACAGGGGCTGTGAAGGCAGTAAGTTCCAAATCAAATAGGTAGAGCCTGACTTTTTAGGGTTTAAATTTGCATGTCACAGATATCTCAGTTGTCTGATCTAGTGTCTGATGGTGCACTTTTCAATAAGGGCTCCCTGCTGGATTCCAACCATGCAATTAAACAACTGGCATCTTGTGGATTAGAAGCAACTTAAGTTTCCCATCCTACCCTGATTGTCAGGCCAGGTGGTAACAAATGCAACGGGGAAGCTTAAATCTCTGAACTGATGCTTAACCCTTTCAAAATCTTTACACCTCATCCCGAGTGAGTAAGAAAGATCAGGATAAAAAGGAATAATTGCCTCTCCAGCCAAGAACTCCTTCTGTCTATGTGCTGACAACAGGGCTTGTCATGAAGGTCCCCCCAGGTGAGAACTCTCGACATGGTCCCAGGGAGTTGGGAGTTGGTTGGAGCCTTCCTGGTGGAGGTTGGTTGGGGCCCTCCTAGAATTTGCCCAGCACAGGTCATTGATAAAATCCACAAGAGATAAGGGGTCCCATGGTAACACTTGTGGGAACCTTCATTCAATAAACTTTAGAGGATCATTTGCCTCAAACCCATCTAGGCGCCCCACCAACCTCAAATTTTTGTCTGTAGAGCATTGTGAGCAATTTCAATCAATGCTTAAACATAAAGTCCTCTGTCACAAGTTTAGATGTGTCTGCCATTGCTTTATCTGCATCTCCCTCTTTTGCTCTCAACTCAGTCATCGTGTGCTCCTCAAAATATTGCTAACAGCTAATTGCAGTTTCATTCATTCAGATGGTGGCTGGCTGAGGAGGCAAGAGGAGGGTTGTACCGATCACCATCTCCTTTTGTACTTTAATTATAGGTGGGACAAGGGGAGGAGGGTTGGAATGAGGTGCTAGTGGGCAGGGGAAAGGGGGTTATATTGCACAGTGGAGGGAAGGGCGAAGAGGGAGGGACGGTGCTTATGGGTGGAGAGAAAGGAAAATGACTTTCAGATTTTTTTTAAACTGCTTACTTTTTCCGACACCGGGTTGGGCACCTGGTGTCAGAATTGAGGGAGGTGATATTGCTGAAGGTTGGTGGTACCACTGGATGCTAGAGATACTTATAAAGGGGTGGGAAGGGGTACCACTGGATACCAGGATTACTTGGACATGGAACAGGGCATGGGAGGATGGTGCCGTTGGACACCAGAGATACTTTGCATTGGGCAGAGTGTGGGAGGGGGTACCACTGGACACCAGGGATACTTAGAATAGGGCAGGATGTGGGAGATCCCTGTTGAAGTGCAGCATACATGAAACACTTAGAAACATTTTAAGGCGATGGCAGAAGGAGACCAAAGATCCATCAAGTCTTCCCTTGAGATCCCGAGATCCAAAGTGATCCTGGGTCATAGCTGGTAGATTTCTTTGTGGATCTGATTCTAGCATACTCTTTATCCCATCCCTTTTTAAATGCAGATATGGTCTTAGCTGTACCACCTCCGCAGGTAGTCTGTTCCAAGGCTCCACTACCCTTTCCGAGAAAAAGTGTTTCCTAAGATCTTTCCTGAATTTCCCACACTTTAGTTTTCACCCATGCCCCCTCATGCTTGAGTTGGGAGCCTTGGTGAGAAGTTCAGTGTAGGGAACTGAATTTAAACCCCACATTTACTTAAAGGTTTCTATCATATCCCCTCTTTCTCTCCCAGTTTCAAGTGAGTACATATTTAATGCCTCCAGCCGTCTTTCAGCCCCTGTAGCCCTTGTATCATTTTGGCTGCCCTTCTCTGAATGGTTTCTATCCTTTCCCTTTCCTTTTTAAGGTATGGTCTCCAAAACTGTATGCAGTATTCCAAATGTGGTCTCTCTCACCATAGATCTGTACTGTGAAAGTATAACCTCCCTGTACCTACTGTCAAATCCTCTCCCTATGCATCCCAGCATTTTGTTGGCCCTACTATATGCTATGTTGCTTTGGCTGGTTTGTTTAAGGGTGTCACTAATGAGAACTCCAAGATCCCTTCCCCCATTTGAGTCACTGAGTTTGACCTCGTTAAGCCAATAAATTGTTCTAGGGTTATTCCTGCAAATATGCATAACTTTATATTTCTTGGCATTAAATTTCAGTTGCCAGATACTAGACCATTGCTCTAACCATTTCAAATCTTTTTGTACAATTCTCACTGATTCTTCGCTGTCCACCCTTCCCCCTAATTTAGTGTCATCCACGAACAGTGCAGTCTTGCCTTGGATACCCACTCCTAAGTTGCTGATGAACACATTAAACAGGACTGAGCCTAAGACTGAGCCCTGCGGGACCTCACTTGTCACTTCTCCCTCCACTGACATCTTCCTGTTGACCACCACCCTCTGCCTCTTTCTGTCCAGCCAGTTTCCCACCCACCTAGCTTGCTATGCCCAGATCCTCTAGCTTCTTCAGCAAGCATTTGCGTGGTACCAAATCAAAAGCTTTGCTGAAGTTAAAAGAGAGGAGGTCCACTAGTTGGCCACTATCCACTTCCCTAGTTACCCAGTCAAAGAAAGTAATCAGGTTTGTCTGTCACGACCTGCCTGTCACAAAACCGTGTTGTTTGTCATCCTGTAGGCCATACTTATCCAAGTCATCTACTAGGTCTTGTTTAATCAGGGCCTCCTTTTGCTTTCCTAGCACTGATGTGAGGCTGGCAGCCTGTAGTTACCGGCCTCATCTCTGCTTCCACCCTTATGTAAAGGCACCACGTCTGCTATTTTCCAGTCATTAGGCATGACTCCTGTCTGGAGAGAATGGTTAAACAGGTGCACGAAGGGATCTGCTAACTCATTCGCTAGCTACTTAATTATCCTTGGATGTTTTCTGTCCGGACCAGGAGATTTGTCGATTTTTAAATGCTCAAGCACCTCTCTAACCCTGCCTATGGTAATAACTGGTGTTTCCATTTTTGGCTGTCTCCTGTCACGTGCTGTAATACTGCAATCAGGCATTGGCCCACTGTATTCTCCGGTGAACACTGAACAGAAGTATTTGTTCAGAATGGTGCTCTTTTGCCTGTCTTCCACTATCTTATCCTCATCCCTGATTCTAACTATCCCTTCACCCTTCTTTCTCTTTTCCTGCAAATATCTAAAAAACTGTTTGTTCCCTCCCTAACACCTTTAGCTATCTGAAGTTGCGCAACTGCCTTCACTTGTCTCACTGCCGTCTTAACTTAACCTCTTTGTTCTTTAGTACGTATTCCTCCCATTGATAGTTACCTGGCTTTCTTTTGAAGTTGTGGAATGTTTCCCTCTTTACTCTTATGGCCGTCTTAACTTGACTCATGAACCAAATGAGGTGTTTGCATCTATTTCTTCTGTTTACTGTCTGCACTTACCTTTGTGGCCTCTGCAATGGTTTGTTTAATCATTCCCCAAATGTCTTCTACTTCAAGATGTTGGTGAATCTTAGTTAGATTTCCTCTTACTAGTTCCCTCATTGTATCGAAATTTTCCCCTCTAAAATTTAGTACCTCTGCCCTTGACTGAGACTTGACATCCTTCAGGACTATTTTAAACCACACCAAGCTGTGGTCGCTGTTCACCAGTGGTTCCCCGACTCTGACTGCCTCGATTATGTCCAAGGGTTTTCCATGTACCCCTTACTGTTGTGGTGTTCTGTGTATCAAATAAACTTCATTGCAGCTACTTTTATGTGTTGCAGGTATACTTCCCCCACTACACCACTCCTGTATTTTTTTACTGTGTTGTTTCATTTGCAGCTGCACCAGAGCCTCTCTGATGCACCACTCCCTTCTGTTGCTCAGTACATAGTTTAGCCAGGTCAAAGGTAAATGTAGTAGGGTAATCTGAGATAGGCACATCTTGGAATGCAGGCCAAACACCTGTTGAAATGGTTGGCAAAATATATGGGAATCCCAAATATAAAGGCTGATACTGCTTTAAGGTTGGGATATTTCTGCACATAGAGTATAATAAGATGAGGACTTGAGGTGTAGAAATAAGGGGAGGACTTGAAATGCTCATTGATAGACTGCTCAATTATGGTTATCTCTGTATGTGAACAGTAAGAATTGTGTTACGTATCGATCATTTAGAAAATGGGCTTTTTATTTCCTGGTCTCTGATTGGCTGGTACCCCTGCTGGGGGGTACATGAACTTTCAATAGACGAAAAGGAAATAAAAAGCACCAGCCCCAGTGCCCCTTTACTCACTGAGGTAGCTTTGTGCCCTGCCTTCTTTCTGATTGGCTGAAAGCACCTAATTTAATTTAAAATTGCCGCAATTTTTTTTCTCTCGCTTAGCGAAATATACTCTCCCCAACACTCCTATTTCAGTGCCAACTGTCAAACAGAATTACACATCAACCTTCACTGGACTTACTTCTGGCTACTTTCTTGATTTTTTTTTCACATTTCCCATTGCCACCATTTCACCAAGACAGCTAGCGAGAGCCCCCCCCCCCCATTCCTGCTACAGCATTCTGTACTGGCATTCCCCCGATCTGCTGCCGAAAAAAAAGAACAACAAAATTCCAACCCATAAATTAAGAAACAGGCAGCAGTACCTAATGGTTTCTATCCTCATACAGCTCTGTTCTTCTTTGCAGCTCCGTACCTTCCACGGAGAAACTACACCGCTAAAACGAACAGCACTCCTCTTCACACTTCCAGTCCTCACATCAAGCAGCGAGGACTGGCAACCACTAAAAATGAAAACTAAAAAAAAGCCCTGGAAGAAGTGATCCTGGGTCATCAACAAAGGTAGCGAGGACTGGAAAACTGGAAAAAAAGCCACTATTAAAATCCCCAAAGCAAACAGAACACACTTCCTGCTTTCATGCCCATGGTCAAATAATGTCACGCTCCACCACGACGTTCCGATGCTGAAATACTGGTTGAAAAAAACACTATTTAAAATCATGGTATAGAACACTTTTCTTTTTTTTTCCTTTTCTGCAGTGCAGGGTACTTGTTCCAGGAGTAGTAGTAGGGGAAAGTAAAAACACAAGGGAATAGCTGTGTGAAACGCTAGGCAACAGAACATGGAATACCTCACAAAAGAGGGACTACTTTACAATCAAATGACTAAAACTTCTCTTTAATTTTTTCTTTTTACTTTCTTGCTGTTTTAAAAATCCCACATTAAACTGCCACAGTTAGCCCATTTTCTAAGTGCAATAATACCTTCCAGAGTGGGCAGTATTGGGCAATACCGGACCTTCCAGGGGCTATAAGGCCCTCCGCCTGCGTCGTCAAGTCTCATTACGCCCCTGGGCGGTCCGGTATTGCCCAATACCGCCCACCCTGTCGGGTATTATTCCTTGTGTCGCTGGTTCCTACTGCTCTCTCCTTGTACTGCATGAATATTCGAATCGGAGGAAAAAGGAACCGAACAGTCATTTCTTTATGAATGTAATTTTGAGATGAACTCTCTGGGACTGGATACGAAATCTCTCATGGAAGCTACTATTTACAGCATTTCCTGTATATGGAACAAGCATAAGTATAATGAGATCTGTACACTTTATGTACATACAGCAGGCATAGATGTTATGAGAAAGTCGGGCGCACTCGTGACAAAACGCCAGCTGTTTGCACATGCATTGGAGCATGCTTCTCTTGCATGATGGTGGCAGTGATGTTCGAATGGAGCCTGCACTTGCTATGATGGGTTGTTTTTTTGCAAACAAACACACATTCCGCACTATGAAAAGCCATGCCTTCTGTCTGCTTGTTGTATGAAGTGAAAACATGAGCAGTCCAGTATGGTGCTAACTTCCTGGTTTTACTGGTTTAACTTTGCACTTTGCCCTAGCACCAGCACAGCTCCACTGAACTGAGTACCCCAGTAGGTCTGAACTGTAACACTTGTAACTTTGTGTTAAACTTTATGTACTGTCAATGTCTACATTGTTATTGACAACAATTTTCTTAACTTGCACATACCCCTTACTCTTTTCCCTTATGCACATATCACTTTCATTCCTTGGTGTGCATCCCTTTAAATGTTTTTAGCACTGTCACTTTAAATATTAGTATCGGCACCTTTAGCTGGCAGTATATCCATATGTCCTGTAAGGGGCATGGCATTCCTTGATAAAGTTCTCCGTAAAATATTGACTTTTGTCATGCTACTGCTGCTTGTGAGTGTTAACTCACTGTATTAATAATTAAAAACATTTCTGCACAGCCGGCCCAGTGGTGCTGAGGGTTGAGGCGCTGGACGCCACACCTCGCGCCACGCTGGTGACCCGGGTTCGGGAATGGACTCAGGGTGCCGGGGGCTGGCTGGGGAGAGGAAGGATCGAGTGTCCCACGACCGCTCTCCTTCCTCTGGGGTGGTTACGGGGTATGCGGCACGCTGCAGTGGCGCCTAACTTAGGCTAGGTGCACTGTCAGTGGCACGCATCTGGAGGCGAGGGAGCACAGTGGTCATCTGCAGAAAGGTGTATCAGACATCATTGCACGTCCGGCTCCCTGGGGTAAAAAGCAATGGCGGAAAATTGTGGGGCGACCGCAGCGGCTCATGGCTGAGCCACGAACCCCCAGACATGAGAGGTGTGGCCACCTGGTTCCCAGTTATAGACCCCCTGGGGGGGTGTCCCATTAATTTCATCAGGGCCTGTGTGAGTCAGGCACAGTAGCATACGCCAGACCTGGTTCGGGGACTCGGGTGCCGGCGCGGCCGTGGGCCACTGATTTGTGTTGGTTCTTACATGCTACCAATGGGAAGGGTGATGGTCATGGGTCACAGGCACATCCTCCAGATGGTACCACTACACAGTTCCTATGCTGTTCTGGTGGGGCGGGACTGTCCCATAGAGGCACCTGCAGAAGTGACCATGGAGGATGTGGGGATCCTCCATAGTGGAGACCCCAAGGAGGGGGCAGAGAACCCCAGAGGAGGAAGCAACTCTGGTAGGGGACTCCTTCATGAGGGGGGTAGATTTGGGAACAGGAAGGGAGGGTGAGAAGGAAGTTAGGTGCCTACCCGATGCCATGGCTCTGAGGGATGGGAAGTGGATCCTGAGGATCGCTAGGGCAGCAGGACAGGAAGGAGAGCTGGATGTCATTGTCCACATGGGGACTAATGACCTGGCTAGGGACAAGGCTAGGATAGTGCAGGAGGAGTTCAGGGAGTTGGGGATGGGTTTTAGACAGTAAGCACACTCAGTGGCCTTTTCTGAGACGTTGCCTGTCTACGACAGAGGGGAGGACAGGGTACTCCGTACCAGGCCTTTCAACTCATGGTTGAAGGAGTGGTGCAGAGAGGAGGGGTTTGGCTTTATTGGGGACTGGGGGCCCACCTGGATGGATAAGGACCTATACAGGGTAGATGGGCTGTAACCATCCAGGAGGGGAACAGCAGTCCTCAGTGAACGGTTTAGATGCCTCATTGGCAAGCATTTAAACTAGTTGAGGGTGGTGGTGGAAGGAAGCAGGGAGTCATAAACTGCCCCCCAAAGCTGAAGTAGCCACTAGAGAGAACCCTAAGGTAGGGAAATCCCCAAGAGTACCAAACAAGAAAAACAAAATGGTAGAAATAAAGAGGGATGGGAATGAAGGCGGAGGGAGAAAGGAGAGTAGGCAAAAAGGAAAAAGGGGGTCTGACAAGAAGTTGATAGCAGAACTTGGAAGGCCATGTGTGCAAATGCTCGAAGTCTGGGAAATAACATCTGGCTGAATTTCTTGGCCCAAACTGTTCATGGGCTTATTTCGTTTGGGACCAGCATTCTAGGCCTCCTAGCGACTTCTAGCCTGGGGTGTCTCCATTCAGCAGGCATCAGGTTACAGGTGTGTGGGTTGAGATTGTTTTCTGTTTGCTGGGCTTACTTCGTTTGGCTGGGTTTCTTGGCCTGGGCTGTTCAAGAGCTTGCTTTGTTTGAAACCAGTATTCTAGGGCTTCTGGCGATTTCTAGCCTGGGGTGTCTCCATTTAGCAGGCATCAGGTTACTGGTGTGTGAATTGGAATTGTTTTGTGTTTGCTGGGCTTGCTTCATGGTGAGCAGGGAGGTCATGGAGAAAGTAAGAAGGAAAAGAACCGCCTTTAGAAGGTACAAAAGAACGGGGGACATGGAGGTGACAAGGGCAGACAGGGCAACCAAGGCATCCTGGGAACTCAGGCTAGCACAGAGCATTAAAGATGGGGAGAAGGACTTCTTCAGGTACATCAGGGAGAAAAGGAGTTGCAAAGACCAAATTGTGAGGATTAAAAGGGGGGGGGGTGAGTCTGTACAAAGGCAGAACAGGCAGAAGCATTAAATGAGTACTTCTGCTCAGTATTTACTAAAGAGAAAGGGGGAGCATTACCCAGGGGAGTTGGGGGAATGGGCACAGAAGGGGAAGAGGAGACAGACAGGGAAATCCCAGTGTTCAGGGTACTGGAGGGCTTGAGGGCACTGAGGGTGGACAAGGCACCGGGGCCAGATGGCATACACCCTGAGGTGCTAAGGGAGCTAGCAGAAGTCCTACCACAACCTCTGGCAGACCTTTTCAATGCCTCTCTGTACTCAGGGTGTGTGCCGCAGGACTGGAGGATGTAACACGTGGTGCCCCTCCACAAGATCTGCCCCAAGGATGAGCCGGGGAACGACAGACCAGTAGGCCTCACATCCATTGTGGGAAAGCTGATGGAGACAGTCTTGAAGGAGAGGCTGGTTTCCCTCCTTGATGCTAATGGGCTGCAGGACAACAGACAGCATGGGTTTGTCTCGGGCAGATCCTGTCAGACCAACCTGGTGGAGTACTGTCAGACTAACCTGGTGGAGTACTATGCTTGGGTAACCAGGCAGTTAGACAGGGGCCATGCAGTGGATGTCCTGTACCTGGACTTCAGTAAGGCATTCGATTTGGTGCCACATGGGAGGCTAGGTAGTAAGCTGGAAGGCACAGGGGCCGGGCAAAGTTGGTGGGATGGGCAGTGAACTGGCTGCAAGGGAGATAGTAGAGGGTGGTGGTGGGAGGGGAGCTCTTGTTGCCCAGGGCAGTGACAAGCAGGGTGCCACAGGGATCTGTATTGGGGCCGATGTTATTTGGGATCTTCATAGCAGACATTTTAATAGGCATCAAGATGAAGATCAGTCTGTTTGCAGATGACACCAAGATGGGAGCAGTAGTGGATGGCCTAGATGGGTGGCAGGGGTTGCAGGATAATCTGGCAAGATTGTAGGCCTGGTCAGACACTTAGCAGCTGGGGTTCAATGCTAAGAAATGCAAGGTGCTGCATTTGGGAGCAAAAAACCCAAGGAGGAGCTACCAGCTAGGGGGGGATTCAGCTGGCCAAGACAGAGGAGGAGGAGGATCTGGGGGTGATCATAACAGCAGCAATGAACAACTCCACACAGTGTAGAAAGACATCTGCAAAGGCTAACAGGATGCTGGGTTGTATTGCCAGAGGCGTATCCTCCAGGAGGGGGGAGGTGATCCTGCCGCTGTATAGGTCACTGGTTAGACCACACCTGGAGTACTGTGTGCAGTTCTGGTGGCCGTACCTGAAAAAATACATTAGGTTACTGGAGGCGGTGCAGTGCAGGGCCACAAAAATGATCCAAGGGCTAGGGGACTTGCCATGTGAGTAGGCTGAGGGAGTTGAACATGTACTCCCTGGAGGAGAGAAGGGATAGGGTGGACATGATTGAAACCTTCAAATACATGAAGGGAATAAATAGGGCAGACACAGAGGGGCTTTTCCAGTTAAGGAGGGGGAGGGACACCCTGGGCATGGTCTGAGATTGGAGGAGGGAGGTTCAGGAGGGAAATGAGGAGACACTTTTTTACAGATTGGGTGGTGGCAGGGTGGAACGCATTACCAGAGGAAGTGGTATCCTGTAATATAGTGAGCTGCTTCAAAAGGGGATGGGACAGGGTTGAGAGGATCACTGGAGGGGGGAGATGAGGGAGGGGCAGCTGCAGTATAAGGGCTGCTAACTGCACAATCAAGCAGATACAGTAGACCGTAAGGCCTTCATCTGCTGGCAAGTTTCGTATGTTCATATTTCTGGATCTGCCAGCTGTGGCTCCATCAGGTCCAGAGGGACTTTTGTTTCTGTTGTTTGCAGCCACCATAGGTGTTGCACTGGAAGGGGCAAGGGACGTGGCCCATGCCCCCCCCCCTGAGCTCCTTCTTAGGTGAAAGAGTCAGCTTGGTTATTGTAGTGATTGAAGAGTTCTATTTAGGTTGGCCAATGCTGGAGCAGAGGCCAGGCAACAAATTAGTAAGTTCCCACTAAATGTACCTGTAACAGTTTTGCATAGATGTCAGATGACTCTCTATTGACAGTATGGGTGTGGACATTTAACCACAAATGCGTTGGCAATCTTATTTGCCAGTCCTTCAGCACCTTAAAAGGTGCAATCTGAATGGATTGACCCTAATTTGCCATTAGAAATAAGGGCAATAGAGCATCCCAATGTTTTTCAAACTTTGAACAGCAATATTTGAAATAAACCTACTGCATACATTGCCAGAGGTGGTTTGTAATTTACTGAGTATTATTGCCTCCCCCCCCCCGGAAGGGTGGGTCTTTGTACTTTTGGTGATGCAGTACCTGGTCAGAGGGATCCTCTTCTTCCTGAGAGAAAAGGAGAAACACACAAAACAAACCACAAAGGAACGTCCTTTCAGAACATCCTCTCTGTGAGAGGTTAGCATTGATTTTAAAAATGCTGCTGCATTAGCTTGATACAGATGTATGCCCTCAGCTACCTCTGGTAGGGTAGGTAATTCTGTGGCTGCTAGCCACACACTACTTGATTCCTGAAAATCAAATAGGATTACAAATAAAGTGTGAGTTTCCTTTGCTTTAAGATTACAAAACAATCTTAGCTGAGCTCATGCAAGATCCAGATTTAATGCCTATTGTTGTATATCATGACATAATGTACATACATGTTATTTTACATTGTAAAGTTGACAACGTTCAGGCCTGAAACAAAAGGTTGGAACAATTAAAAATGATAGGGAAAATCTCCCTGCCCCCTGGTGGTGCACAGTATGTGTTGCAGAAATGAATTTCTGACAAAGCCACAGTTTAATATTTTCTTTCTTTAGCAGTTTAAACTGTGTAACAAGTGACCTTGCTTTCCTTTCCTGTGAGCTGGCAAAGGAAACAGCTTGTTATGGATGCTGGGGTGTTGGAGTATTCACTCCCCCCCCCCCCACTGATTGCCTTGCTTGGCAGGAGAATCACGTGGTATTTTACTGAATGAAGAGAAGCTGTGGTGACAGTGAAGCTTCATGAAGGAAGAACATAGATTTGGGTGGGCAGTGTTAAAGATAAGCCCAGAAGAAAATGGCTGTCCTTTTCCTCGGACAGAGTGCAAGCACTGTAATAATAAAAAAAGTAAAATTCCAGGGTTCACATTTGGTGTGTTTCCTTGAAAACATGCATTTCATGTGAAAAACTGTTGCTTAAGTAGAGAAACACATCAAGTCTGAGCCGGTAGAGCAGGGAGGTCAAGTGACGTGCCAAAGGTCACACAGTGTGCAAGTAAGGGCTGCTGGGATTCATACCCAGCTGTTTCTGCAGTGTCCTTAAACACTACGCCATATTTAAGTGTCTTTTAATGATAGAAGAGCACAAAATGAAGCTTCTGGCTGAGGCAGTGTGGCATTGCTTAACACACAATGTATGATTAGATTGGCACGTCATTGAGTGCTGACGTAGTGCCCATATTTTTCTTAGAAAACTGTAAAAGTGTTTTAGATATGTGCTGCCTGCTGTCTATCTTGCAATAAACTGCAGTTAACTTGAACCAACATTCAGAAATCCATGCCAAATCTTTCCAGAATACAACTTTTCAAACACTCTCGAACCACTTTGTAAAATAAAATAAAAAAATCATCATATCTGTTCCTTCCAAACTAACAAGGTCTTATCCGAAGGTTGTAAAAATGCAATTGCAACAGCTGTGGGTGAAGACACATCTAGGAGACCAGAGGCTACGCCCCCTTCTGCTCGGTGGCAGAATATGGCACTCGGCCATTTTAAAACCTCTGTTACAAACATATTATTCCTCTTTAGAAAAAGAGTTTCTGGTTTTAACTAGAAGTATGATAAAGGCATTTGTAGCTGTTAACACACAACATTTTCCTGGCATATTGCCTTGGAGGGGGGAAAAAAACTTAAAACCATGAACAGTAACAACCTATTACGTCATATCTCTCCTACCCTCTGCGACATGCTCCAGCCGACAATCTACATACAAAAATCCTTTACACTAAACCTGTTCAGGCAAGCACAGTTCTTGTATCATAAAGTTACATGACTTAAAGAGTGAGTGTACTGCCTGGAAACTGCCTGCAATTAATTGTAACTTTCAGATGTAGTCAGCTATCACTTCTTATATCTCAAGTATTTTTTCTTTTCTGTTTGCTAAATAGAAGGTCACTGGGGTGACGTGTGGAGCAGCACTCTGTCTGAAGGGTAAAAAAAGTCAGTTCTGTTCCTCCCACTACATCAACACTGAGACCACACTGACTATGGAATCACTAGTAACCAATGAGAAACCATTTCTCACTGCCAAGTTTCACTTTCATATGAAGCAGCAGGGACTGGCTCTCTCTAGTTACTAGCTATGTCACAGCTTCCTGCATTTTGATTGGTAGCTTGTGAGAGTCACTGCTCAGGCTGCAAGGATTGTGTGCCTCAAGGTGTTTGGTCTCATTTCTGACAATGTAGTGGGAGGAACAAGACTGAATTTTTTGCCTCCAGGCAGAGTGTTCCACCACACATCACCCCAGTACTGCCAGGGTGAAAATCTTCTAATTAGCAAACAGAAATGAAAAAAAATACTTGAGATATAAGAAGTGATAGCTGACTGCATCTGAAAATTATTATTAATCCCAAGCAGTACAGTTGCTCTTTAACCAATTCATGAAAACAGACTTGACTTCCCCTGCCTGAGGAACACTAGTTAAGCAACACATGTTTAAAAAAAAATCTTGATAATGAGAGGCTAAGAAGCTTTTGCTTTCATATTGCAACTTATATTGCAAAACATGCTCTGGTCTTTTTAAGCCAGCTAGCTTACATAAATGGTTAATGTATCAGGCAGAGCACAGAATAGCGAGGTCTTCATCGGGGGGAAGTTTAACATGGATTGTGCCTAGTAGTAGTTCTCCCTCTTTGCAGCACCAACAGCATTTTGATACGTCTGGAACTGGTTATAGACCAGTCTTTGTAAAATTTTGGATAGGGTTCAAGGAATGGAAACTGGACAGTACTACTCTATAGCTTCCTTAGTAACCCTTTTATAGATAGGAACTCTGGGGGCTACTTTCTGTATGTTAGGTAGGTAGGTCACTTTGCAGGAAGGACATATTAAATAGCACCACAATGGGGGCAGTGAGAATAGGGGCACCAAGTTTAGTAACCTGAGTTCAAGCCTGCCATGGCCAGTGAACCATTCTGTTGTTATCTTTAGTAGCTGGGCTAGCACCTCCTGTCTGGAGACTAAAGTGGAATTCAGGATGAGATTGTGGGGGGAGTAGCAGGGCCAGGGGGTGGGAATCAAGGAAGAGCCATCGAGAGGAACCTTAAACTGTGATAGATTTGTGAAGAATCTGTTGAATGCATCGGCTGCAAAGATGGAGTCAGTGGTTGATTTAGTCTCATAAAGAATGTCATGGGGGTACTCACTTTGCATTTGAAAAGGATGTTAATTTGAGAACAATACTGTTTGGAGTTTCGCAGGTGTTTGGACTGCAGCTTCTGTAAGTATGATGCCCTAGCTTTCATTCACATTTCTGGTCCTGTGTAGTACAATATGGTCTGCAAGCCCATTGGTCCACACTGTGGACCAATAGGCGTACAGATCATACTGTACGCTGTCATTCAGCGGGTGGAATGAGGGCGAGGTGCTGCCACCCGCCGATGACGGGGGAGGGTGCTGGGTGGCCAGGGGACCTCTGGGGGTGGGTGGGGAGGGGGTACCACTGGACCACCAGGTAGTACTTCATTTCCAAACGGCCCACGATCAGGTGTATTGGGGAGCGGGGGTTACTACTAGACCACCTGGGATGATTACACATTTCTACAGCCCACGATCAGGCCTATCGGAGGGCAGCTTACCGCTAGACCACTAGGGATGATTACACATTTCTACAGCCCATGATCGGGCATACCGGGGGCGGTTACCGCTAGACCACCAGGGATGATTACACATTTCTATATCCCACGATCGGGTGTACCGGGGGTGGGTTACCACTAGACCACCAGGGACTTTACCTTTAACTACAGCCCGTGATCAGGTGTACGGGGGGAGTTACCACTAGACCACCGGGGATATTAACTTTTACTACAGCCCACGAGCGGACGTACCGGAGCACCCCCGCTCCAGTACATCTGATCGGGGGCTGTAGTATCTGCTGCAATAGCCCACCAGGGGGCAGCCTGGCAGGGCACCAGGTGCAATTCGCTGGGGATCAGTGCATCGCATGCAAATGAGGCCATAATGGCGTGCAAATGGACCCATTGCACCGCATGCATTTGGCCTTGTTTCATGCCCCGCTGAATATCTGTGGGTGAGGTCACCAATACAACTGCCCTTGCGCTGACGCATCCCTGTGCTCCCTTTCTGCATCTTACACTGGCGCAGTGTCACTGCACCATGTGCAGTGTATGTGCCCTCCCTGCCATATTCAACAGTGATGAACCATGGCGCATCACCATTGAATGTCGCCTGGTCCTAGCCCTGGCGCAGCCCAGTTGTACTGTGCCCAGGCTTGCGCCACTGTCCAGCGCAGTCTGAATATCTGGCCCCAGTTCCTACTGTGGCTGTGTTAGGATGGTGCTTCCTTCCACATGTTTCTGATAGTGATCAGCACAGCACTGTGCCAAGAATTTTTTTTTTGTTTTTTTATGGTGAGCATGTCACACGAGTGGGAATTTTTAAAGGTTAAAAATCCTTTTTCTTACTCCAGGAATAAAATAAAACAAAAAGACAAAATGTGTTTACTGACGTTTTTGCCAGAAGATAATTATTCCTGAAAATAATTATATGGTGACCAAGAAATACTGCTGCTAAAATAAAATTGGTTTGTATTGTTTCGTTCTCTCTGTTGGAGATGGATAAACTGTGGAAGTCAGTGTACGAAGTGGTATTACATTGAAAATGAGTTCTGGGGTTATAGTACGCTACTACAAACCTCAAAGCTCCCCACCATCAGATAACCACAAATACACAGATCTGTTGTGCTAGTTACTTGACTAAAACAAATATGAATTTTTTTATCTTCTAATGACGTGATACCCTGATTACTCTGCCCAACATAGTCCAGTGTTGATCAGTAGGAAGGACAGAAGTTGCTACAACTGAGACAGTGCAGTAAGGGTGGGGGAGTTGCAGTTAAAGGGACACTGACAACCCATTTTGCATCTTTCTATTTCTAGTTCAAAACCCATATTTTATGATTGCTTACCTTCTTTAAAACTCATTAATGTTGCTGCTCATTTAATCTGTCTCCTTTCTTAGTAGAACTTAAAAGCATGTTAATACTGTAATTATATTCCGTCTTGTTTTGTTTTGAATCCTTGATCTACTTTTATTGCATACTTCCTGAATGCTAGGAACACTCTCAAACAAAGCAGCCACTCATGATGCAATAGTCGCTTGTCCTCCAACAGCATTTTGAGTGGCTAGACTATGCTGGGGGTGTTCCCAAGTCTACTAAAGATGCAGATGGAGTAAATTAGGATTTTAATAACGAACACATTATGATGTGGGTAACAAATATATAACTACAGTGTAATTACCCTGTTGCGTGCAATTAATGATTAGTTACATTGAAACGGACACTTAAAGTGTAACTGGTAACTCTAGTATAGTGGGCAGTCCGTTTTTCCCTTTTAAAAAGAAAAACTGAGTCAGAATCAAACTGCCAGCTATATTAGCACATTCTACAGAATGTGAACAATCATAAAGTATGTTTTTTTTAAAACTAGAGACTGTTAGAAGCCTAAGGCGGGTTTATAGTATCCCTTTAATTTGCTGACAGCTTTAACCCCCTTTTCAAGTTCAGTGGGCATGAGAGGGCATGATATGAGACTGGTAGGAGGAAGGTTCAAAAGCATCTTCAGGAAGCACTTCTTCACAGAGAGAGTGATAGACCCGTGGAACAGCCTGCTTCAGGAGGTGGTAGCATCAAACACAATCAGGAAGTTCAAACTCGCATGGGACAGACATAAAGGACAAGTTAGGATGAAGGCTGCATAGGGAGGGGGTAGTTCTAGGGCAGACTAGATGAATCGCATGGTCCCCATCTGTGGACGCTCTTCTTATGTTCTTATGTTCTAGTGCAAAGTATGTTGAATGAAAACCTGGCATATTTTGGAAGCAAATAATCTGCAGAAGGTAGTAAAAAATGGACCAAGGGTTGTTTTTAGGAGAGGTCGCAGTTTATGACCTTTTAGTGCATAGTGCTCAACCAGTTAAAGAAAGCCAGACGTAGCTAAGTGAATTCCCATTGGGCTGCACCACATATGTTAGACGTATGTCCTGCTCTGTGACCCACAAAGAAAAATAATTTGTAAACCCGAGAACAGGAACCACAGCACAAATCAAATCTCTAATAACATGTAGTATAGCAGGCATTGCATAGGCAGCCTTGTGCTGTTTTGAAGCATTTTATATTGGAAAAACAAGGAGAGATATTTGTGTCACTGTATCTGCTGTTCTCGCATCACGCACTACCGAGTGCTACTGCTGATAGCTGTCCCAGTCATCTCCAGATACACGTGCTGCTCACTACATGAAACTACTCTTTCTACCCCCTCTCTTGAGGAGGCCCAAGGAGATCACCCTCAGCCACAGCTGTAGTGTTTCTGCCCCCTCTCTTAAGAGGGCCGAAGAGATCGCTGTCAGCCACGAGTCTACTGTTTCTACTCCCTCTCATCAGGGGACCCAAGGAGAGCATCGCCAGTCATGACTGTAGTGTTTCTGCCCCCTCTCTTAAGTGGGCCGAAGAGAACGCTGTCAGCCACGAGTCTACTGTTTCTACTCCCTCTCATAAGGGGGCCCAAGAAGAGCATCGCCAGCCATGACTGTAGTGTTTCTGCCCCTTCTCTTGAGAGGGTCTGAGAAGATCGCTGCCAGCTGCAGGTCCACTGTTTATAATCCCCCTCTTAAGGGGGCTTGAGGGCTGTAGTGTTTCTCCCTTGAGAGAGCCCCGAAAATCGCTGCCAAGCCATGGTTGTGCTGTTTCTGTCCTCTCCCTCTGTCCTCTCTCTTGTGGCTGGGGGCTGGATAAGATAGCCGCTGAGCCGTGACTGTAGTGTGTATCGCTGAAAGATTGTGGGGGAGTGGATGAAAGAGAAAGTGCCACTGGTAGATGGGAGGAGCAGTGCCACCAGTAGGTTGAGGAGGACAGGATGAAAGAAAAAAGTGTAACCTCTATGTGGGGGCAGATGAAAGAGAAATTGCCAGTAGGATTTTTTTTTGGGGGGGGGGCGGATGAAAGTGAAAGTTCCATGTGCACAGGTTGAAACTGTCAAACTGACAGTGCCAGTGTTGCCGGGGATTGTTGCAGCTTTCAGTGTGTGGGGGATTGAGATGGCCTGCCATGGTCGCAGATGGTACTTTGCGGATGAATCCATGTGCTACCATGGTTACTGTGAGGTCACATGAACATGGTCCTCACAGTAATCACAGTGGTAACATGGATAAACTGCCTCATCCAGTTCTGGCACAGGCCCTATTTATTTTATTCATTTAGTTATTCATTACTCACAAGATCCTTTAGGTAGAGCCTATTTTCAAAGGGTCTAGGGTCATATGGGTGAGAAGGCAGTAGGGAGGGCCGGGGGTATACTGGGATGTATAGGGAAAGGCATCAACAGCAGAAAACAGGAAGTTGTTATCCCTCTGTACAGACAGTTGGTGAGACCCCATCTGGAATACTGTGTCCAGTTCTGGAGACCCCATCTCCGCAAGGACATAGACAGGATAGAGGCAGTCCAGAGGAGGGCAACTAAAATGGTGCAGGGTCTGCAAGAGAACGTATGAGGAGAGACTAAAGGAGCTTAATATGTATACCCTTGAGGAAAGAAGGGAGAGGGACATGATAGAAACTTTCAAGTACCTCAAGGGAATCAACAAAGTCCAAGAGGGTAGCATCTTTCAGAAAAAGAGACTTGCAAGAACAAGGGGACACAATTTAAAGATAGAAGGAGGGCAGTTCAGGGCAATGTGAGGAAGTATTATTTCACAGAGAGGGTAGTGGATGCATGGAACAGCCTTCCTGAGGAAGTTGTGGGGTCTAAAACTGTGGGAGAATTCAAGAATGCATGGGACAGACACAAGGCAATTCTTGTGGGGGGCAGGAAGATATAGGCTGTTGGTTAACTAGGATCTGCGGCCTATCCTGTAGGTAGGGAAATGGGCAGACTAGATGGGCCTAGCGGTCCTTATCTGCCGTCAAAGTCTATGTTTCTATGTTTCATATACAACAGATAGGTATAGGTACAATAATATTACATATTTACAGCAGTGAATGAACAAGGTAAGGACACAGATTATATTACATATTTACAGCGATAACTGACGTGACAAAACATAGCTGAGTTTCATCATGTGATAGACATAGTAAATCAGAGCTGAGTAATGCAATGTGAGTATACAGCTTGGCGTAGGAACAAGAATTGTACATTTTACAAGAGTGATTTGACAGCAATATAGTGCAGATATTTCAGAAGAAAAATAGATATCTACATGTAGATAATCTACATTATACAACAGCAAATAAATGTCTTATCCTCTGATTGGTCACTGGGTACCTGGAACAGTGATGTTATTTCTTTTTTTTTTTAATGTGCTGTTTATGCTCCCCCTGCCCATGACACTCTATTCCTTGAGAAGTAAAGCCTACAACCTTCTAATTCCCATCCCTCTTACCTGGAGCACGGAGCAGTCCATTCCCTATGTGGCCATGGCTTGCCCCCCCAGGCAGGGACAAGGTGGGGCCTTTACACCCCGAATTCCTAAGTTTTGTCAGGAAGCCATTCCACCGGGACAGGTAGGGGCATTGGGGATCGGGGCCCTGTGCTCTGTCTACCGGGAGAGCCACAAGCTGTTTTCCCATTTTCTGTACATGATGTGTGCCCTCACATCAAGGTGCTGGGCACTGATGTCCATAACGCAGCTTCCCTACAAGTGGCAGGGCTTGCTGTACCTCGGGACTCCGCCTGGAGTCAGTCAAGCACCGAGCCCTTGTCCCCTCTCCCCCTGGAGAAGGCGAGCGGTCCCTGGGATGCTCAAGCCTTCTCCCCCTGCTGGCCGTCCAGCTCCCCAGGCTCATTCCTGAACCTGGGTCACCCGGTATCTGGGTGGTATTGCCGCTGCACTGCCAGGCCGCCAGGGATGTTATTTCACATAACATCACTGTATGAAGTCCAGGCACACAGATGACCGCATAACACACTAAAAATTCATAAAATTACTAAATTCATCCCCGCTGTTTCCCCCGAACCCAGTGCTTCACCGAACCAGGCACAGCACCACACACACACACACACACACACACACACACACACATATTCCATCCGTCATTCCTTCAAGCAACTCAGTATTAAAAAATAATAATAATTTAATACCAGAAACAACTGCTAAGCACCACCAGCTTAACTGCTGCTCCATGCCTTAATGCAGCACATGCTCACTCCTTGGCCGTTTCTGCAGAGAACCGCAACCACATCCATTTTATCACTTACCTTCTTGCACTGTTCCATTTATTTTAATTAAAAATCCCTACCATATTAAATACCATGCTAGCTGATCATCAGACCACATTAAAGCCCCTGAAAACAGCAGACAAACAGAGCACCAAACCCACTCAACTCTCAGTCACTTCAGTATGTCTCTTCGCATGACGTACTCACTGATCCCATGTTTGCTTCTGTTCCGTCACTGACCCACTGTTTTTACTTCACCACAGTATTCCATTTATTTAATTAAAACCCGCTACCATATTAAATACCACGCTAGCCGCTTGTCAAATCACATTAAAGCCCCTGAGAACAGTACAGAAACAGAACACCACACCTGCTCTGTTCTCAGTCACTTCATCGAGTTTTTTCGCATGAGGTATTCACTGATCCCATGTTTGCTTCTGTTCCAATTCTAAACCACTTTTCATATTCTTTTAAATATAAAGTCTCAGTCAGATCCAAACCCCTTCCCCCAAGAAAACGGAGACCAATAACCAGAAACAACATGGGGGGGGACAGAGAGAAACACATGTACAGACAGCACAGAGTAAACAGTGCCACCTGCAGCACAACCACGAAAAGGAACTTTTTTCTTTAAATGTTCTTCCACAGTAATAAATCAGTAAAAAATATATAAATAAATGTATAATCCTTGTTTTTTTTAATTCTAAACATAACGAGGCATTGTATAATAGCAATAAGGCACTTCAGGGTGTGTGTTATTGTGTAATAACATCATTTCTCGGGTGTTGAATGCACTCGGCCTGCGGCCGTGTACTTTAACCACCCAAGGCATGACTTTATTGCACAATAACACACCCTGTCATGTCTTATTGCTTGATTATTGTAATTCGTGTCCTGAGAATGTCAGGCAGCCTTAAAAAAAGGAAATGACGACAGTATCACAGGATGTCATCCTTACTAGTTGAACAAATGTACAACACAGAAGGGAAAAAGCTTCAGACCAGCCCATTTGATGATTGCAAAATCCATATGGAAGAAGATAAGTCCTTCTCTCAACTTCAGGATGAGGGAAGCAGACTTCTCTCAGGCACAAAAGATCAGCTGGCCTTTTTAGGGTGATAGTCTCATTCCTGGTTTGGAATCTCGGCCCAACTGGTAGCCTTCATTAAGAACTTCTTGACAGAGGTGCAGGTTCCTGGGCTGTCAGTGAACCAGCAGGACATTCTCCAAGCAGCTATTTCCCCTTCCTTTTTGTCTTAACTTGGAGTTTATTAATTTTCAGACACTATGTTTTGTACAGCGTGAGATACATTCTGCAGTAAAACTTTGCTATGACATACAATGTGGTCCTGTGTCTTACTATGCTATTCTGTTTTTCTTGACATCCTCCTACCTTGCTCATAAGGAGGGAGGAGTGTCTCGAGGGCAGCCCAGAGGGGTGGAGATGGGAAGAGACACCCAGCTTTGTTATTGTTTGGTTTGTCTTTAAGTACCATCCCACTGTCTAAATGGCCAGACTATTTAAAATGTAAAAGGCTACTCCCCTGCTCAAGTGTATTTAGCCATTCGCTCTGTACTATCGGGGTCAGCATCTAGCTTGGATGGGCTCCCTGGGAATTTTTACCATCTGGTAGGGGAGTCTCTACAGGATGAGCTGGCATATGGCACAGTTATATGCTAGAAACAGGCGTGGGTCTGGTCCCAATGTGCACTTCATGGGCAAAAACATTTTGGTTTACTTACTGTTTACTGTAGTGTAGTAGATTATAGCAGATTCATTTTGCTTAGTTGTAGGCCGACATCTTCTTTTACTGCAAATCCTAGAATTCCCTGCAACTGACATCAGAGCAGTAGGCAGCAGTGAGAAGATTCAGTAAGTAGCCTGCAGTGCATGTTAGAGCTTTTTATACTCTCCGATCAGATGTTTTATGGGACTGCTTTTCTCCACGGCTAGGTACAGTCCTCTGTGACTGTATACAGCCCATGGAGGACAGCAGGACCAGCAAACAAAAGATCAGAGCTTATATAAACTCTAACATGCACTGCAGGCTATTGAATCTTCTCACTGCTGCCCACTGCTTTGATGTCATCTGCAGAGGATTCTGGGATTTGTAGTAACAGAAGATGTCAGACTACAACGAAGCAAAATTAGCCTGATACAATCTACTATATATAGAATAAAGCATGGGGTAGCACGTGTAACGAGAATTTTACACACGCCCGAGGTGTTGCAGGGGTTTATACAAGCATCCGACACTGAGTGTGTGTGTAAAATTCGAGTTTTACACATTTTCTCATATTTTGTTTTATATAATTGCTGGGGAGCATTTTTTCACCATAGCAATTATACAAATGCATCTGTGTGCAGCTGTGTTCGGCTTGAAGTGTGATCCACGGTTGGGCTGAAGCTTCTGTTTAAACTTTAATTATTTTGGTTTTTTTATTTTATGATCTCACCCTAAGTAAGAAAAAAAAAGTATCCTGTAAAGACTGAAGTTCAAACTTGGAAGTTTGCCATTTTAAGGCTTACAGTGGAATCCAAGTGTGAGAGGTGGGGAAGTGTCCTGAGTGATGATGGCAGGACGGCAGCTGCTGCATGCGTGGAGTGAAGGAAACCCAGCATGTGTTCACCGTCACAACCAGCTTTTTATGATGGCACATTATAAATGGGTTTCCCTATGGGATAAAATGCTCCCCAGTCATTATACCACAGTAAACAGTAAGTAAACCAAAATACTTTTGCACACAAAGTGCACATTAGGACCTCCCCCACACTTGAGCGTGGGTGCCCTCGGTGGAGACTGTTCCCCTTTAAAAAGGTGACAGATCTGACATTTCTACTTGGAGACCCATCAGTTTATTAAAAACATTATTTGAATGTTCTGACAAAATTTCTAACTTCCAAACTGCTACAAGTAGCCTTTCTCCTTACAGACTTCTCCCAATCCTGTTTCATTTTTGTACACAGGATTCAAGATTATCTTCACATGTTACGTGAATTGTTTGAACATAGTGACAAGGGTGATATTTAAGGCCTTCTTTTGGTTCCTGACTAGGAGAAAACTTTGACTACATTTCCCATGATTTCTTACTGAAAGTTCTGCAACACTGTGGACTCCCTGAAAAATGTGTTTCCTGGATTAAGATGTTATATTCCAACATCTGTGCCACACTCATTTAGAATGGATGGCTGGGGACCCAGTGCTTGTAAAAAGGGGTGTGAGGCAAGCGCGTCCCCTTAGTCCCTTGCTTTATGCATTGGCATGGATCCATTGATCAGGACCGTTAACAATTCTAGTAATATTCAGGGAATGGTTATGTCAGATGGGTTAACTGTCTCGCCAGTCGGTCAGTGTTTAATGATCCAAGACTTGAATTCTGTACCAGTTGCTTCAGAGCTGCGGCAGTCCTTTTCTACTGCAGCAGGGTCCAAGGTAAATTTGTAGACAAGTAGGGGTATTGCTTTGGGGACTATCAAAGATAGTTGTCCGGATAATGTTTGTGGGATCCGTATCGTAGATGAGCCTCTTCTAAACTTGGGTATCAAATTTAGAGGGGAGGATTTGGAATGTACAAATTGGGAAGTCATGCTGGCCATAGCGGACAACAGGGTGTCTTCCTGGAACAGATGGCCACAGTCAAAAACCAAAAAGGTCTTTATGGCCAAGACAGTCTGGATTCCTTTATTTTTATACGTTAGTTTTGCTTTTCTGCCTTCCAAGGAACTGGAGATGAAGTTGTGCAGAATAGTGAGTTTTTTTTTTAAGGCTTTTATAGGGTACTCCCCTCAATCCTGCAAAAAGGGTTCACTATATAGAAACAGAAGTTGTCAGCACATAAGGACCTCTTGGCCCACCTACTCTTTCCAGTGTTCTCTACCTACCTACTGCATCACCACAGACCATACTTGATCTTCGGTCTTCTCCCCCCCTTTGTCTTACTACCAAGGTCTCCTTTTATCTATCACATGCATGCTTGAATCCAGTAACTGTTTTGGCACACACACCTCTACTGAGAGGCTGTTCCAGATGTCCACCACCCTCTCCGTGAAGAAGTATTCCCTTACATTTCCTCTAAGCCCCCACCCAGCTTCATGGTGTGACCCCTTGCCCTCAACAGTGGCTCTACACCAGGGCCCGCCAGGGCACGTGCCCCGGTAAAAAAATGCTGTGCCCCTGTTGGTGCCCCATATGGTGCAGAGCTTCCCCCATAATAACAATATATCAGTGCCCTGGCTGCAATCTGTTGTGCCCCAGCTGTGCCCTGGTAACCATTTGTGGCTAGAGCCGCTACTGGCCCTCAAGCTCTTTTTTCTATAGAAAATTCCACCTACCTGTACCTTATTTATACCTCTGAGGTATTTGAACATTTGTATCATATCCCCCCTTTCCATCCTTTCCTCTAGAGAGCACATATTTAGTTCCTTGAGTCTTTCTCCATAGGGTTTTTGAAGCAGGCCCTGCACCATTTTGGTAGCCCTCCTTTGTACCACCTCAACCCTATCTATGTCCTTCCAGAGGTGGGGCCTCCAGAACTTGACACAGTACTCAATGTGAGATTTTACCAGTGATCTGTACAGGAGCAATATTTCATCCTTCTTCCTAATGGTGATACATCTCCCTCTCCACCCAATCATCCTGTAGAATACCTAAGGAAGTACATGATCGACCCTCTGTTTCTTTTCCACTGCATTCTCAACACATTTCTTAAAGCCAGTAGTAGTACAGTCCTCAAAATTATGGGTTCCGTTTGAGAGAGCTTGGCGCCATTCATTTTTTCCACCTGTAAATAGTGAGGCAGTGAAACGTCTCTTTTTAGCAAGTTTCTACCTTACCCCATGAAAAAATTGTATGACTATATTATAACCGCTGTTTTTTTCCAAGCCTATTTATACCAATGCAAGTGGCATCCCCGCACCCACACCCACACCCATAATCATGATGCGACGAGTGGACCAGAGAATACCTGTGAAAATGAGGGACTTTGTTTAGATTTGTTCCCATTAGAAGTTGAAAATGTGAAGAAATCACAAGCACAAGAGTGCAGAAGAGAACTTTTGTCTTTGTGATTCTTGTTCCCAAGAACCTGAGTCTATGCCCCATTTTTTTTCTCCTGCTCTTATAGACAGGATTTTTGGAAGGAATTGGGCAGTTGTGGTAGTGCTCCTGAATCTTTGGACATGTCTTATGAAAATTTGGTTTATTGTTTTTTTTCTTTCTCCAGACAAATGGAAAGCCTGGGATTACAGCCCATTATGTGTGATCATGGCATGCTTGAAATGGACCATACGGCAGGCTACATAGTTTTCTTTGTTCCAGCAAAAGGTGGTTCCTGTACTGTCATTAATGTACATAGGTACTAATGAAATTCAAGCTGTTCATGCTAATGAATATAAAATTGTACCTAAGTAGCGATTTCTTACTGCATGGAAAAAAGAATCTTGGCTGGGATAAGGTGCTTACATATAGATCTATGGTAATATCCAGGGTTTTCTGTTTTTGTGAGGTCTTTTTTACCTCTTCTTTTGGTCCTGTTCCTTGCTTTGTTTTCCCTATATGCAATTGCTTTGTTTTCCTTGCAATTGCGCATGGCTGCCTTCTCCCCCTTATTGACAACTGCACTCCCTTCGATTCCAATGTAACCCCTAGATGGCGCTATCCCAGGGGCTACTACCCCTGCCTGATTTGCCACTAACAGGTTGAGGGGCCTGGATCCAATGGCGGGTGCCTCCACCCAGAGGTCAGGGTTTGCAATAGTTAAACTAACTTGGTCACAGCCCTCTGGGACACTGCAACCCCCCTTTCTTCCCACTAGTGGCCCACACAATATATCAGAATTACCTTCACAGTATACACTTACCCCCAGGTCTGGTTCCGCACTGGGACCTCCTGTGAAATGAGATACAGTGCAACAATCACAGTACAGTACTTTAACATGAGACAAATACCTCAGGCAGTATAACTTTGCTGAAACAAGCAGCTCTGATTTATTTAGGGGATATAACAAGGACAGGGAAATCAGGTTAATTAGCTTATCACTCTAATAATCTACCTATGGCTCTGTGCACAGGCCTATCCCTATCAGTTACTGTCCCTGGGTACCCAAGCCCTAGTGGCTAGTCAAACCGTGGCAGCTGGTAGGGGCCCTTTCACACAGAGAAAGGAGAATTAAACAGTCAGCAGTACAGTAATTCCATTTGGATTTAATGTGGCAATTCAACAGGGGCGACCCTGAATTAGTACTCACGACCTCCAAATAAGATAGGGTCCTTCAATGTCAGCAGGGCTCACTTGAGGTACACAAACCTCTTCACACATCCATATAAAGAAAGCACTATACCAGGCAGGCTGCATCTGTATCCCGATCGCAATACTGCACAATACCCGGAGAACACACAGCAGATTCAGTTCCTGACAGACCGAGTGCAATTTTCAGCAATTCCTCTAGTCTTCTACAGGGTGAGCCTGGTTTCTACTCTTCAGAGATCCTTTGATTCTTTTCACAGGACGGATTCAGTCCTAACAAGCTGTTACACAAGCTGCAGACCGGAACTCTGGGCCTTACACACGTTTTTTGACTAAAACTACACACTGAAAAAGCACAGGGCTCCTTCCTTCTTCACTGCCAAAGCTCAACTGAAACTCCAACCGACAAAACCAGGCACTTCCTTTGAGTTCCTCCCAGTTCTTGACTGGATTGGCTGTCACTCACAATAGACTGCTGCTGTTGGTCCAAAAGGCACTGAAGTCTAAACTACATCTCCCAAGTCACTGCCCATACAATCCTCTTGTGGCTGGCTCAGTTTATGAGTCCAAGTTCTGATTCGTCCAAGGCACCATTTTAGAGCTAGCTTACCCCACACTGATTGGTCCAGTTCAGCAGTTCAAAACTAGAATGGGGAACTAGCAGACACAGTTCTGACTGCAAAGAAAGCAGGTTAGACAAACTGTAATTTCATTATTACTCTAAATAATTTCTGGCAAACAGTTACATCTTTCAGATAGGTTCCTTTGCACTCCTAGTGACTGCAAAAATGAAGTGAATTAGCAGCAGCTCGAGTGGTACTCAGAGAAGCACACAGTCCCCCCATACAAACTAATTATGTCTGCAAGCAGACAGCTCTTAAAGAGACAGTACCAGAGGCTCTAAAAACACTCACTGATAAATGGCTTAAATGCCAAACACCATTCAGGCTTGGAGCATTCAAGCAAGCTCCTGGAAGTCTTTTGGGAACCCCCATTTGCAGGGGGGTTACACCAATGTGTCCACTGCGCTGCTCTCCAGGCTCAACTCAGTTTATAATAGTATATGTCGTTTTGCACTCTAGTCTCCCTACTCAGCTCACCACTGCGACCTGTGCCAGTCATTGAAATGGCTTCCCCTCCAAGGACCGTTTGACTTTACCCTTGTCTGTATAAAAGACAGTATCGTCAGAGGCAGACACCTGTCCCCATTCTCATGCCTCCTCATGGGAAGAGTGGCATGCAGGTGTCATCCCCCTCTGGAGGTCCCTAGAGTCTCTTCTGCCATGGGCAGCAAAGCACTTTCCTGGTCTTACCCTTCCCTATGGAACAAGATCCCCATGTCGCTTTGCTCGACCGCATCTCACTCCTCTTTCAAAATCCACTACAAGGCCTGGCTGATGTCAGAAGCCAAATGCTGTTGCTCTCCCGGGCAAGTGGGCATCTCTTCCTGACTATTTTGCTCCTCTTGCACCCTTCCATATTGTGGGGCACTTACTAAAGGCTCCGGCACCCTACCGTGCTCTGCACTCTCCACTTACCTTGCTTTGTACTCTCTTCCCTCCTGACTACATCATCGCACTTACCGTCTGTCGACTGTATTATTGTAACTGTGTATTTACCATCTTACTGAATTGTTTGTGGCACCTGGTACTATACTGTAACCTCAGTTTATGTATTGTCCCTATCTACCATGCTTCTTGCCTGAACTGTGTCACCTGTTATACTGTTCTCTGTACCTGTACATGCCTTACCTGATGTGCCTTGCTAGTGGCCCAGGTCGTGCATGAAAATAGTCCATTGTTTCAGTGCACCTACCCAGTCATCAAATAAATAAATACATATGGAGGAGTCACAGGAGAAAGGTGTGTCTTTGATTTAGTGATTTCTTTCTTTTTTTTTGTTTTATTGTCTTAACAACATTGGGGTTGATGGTGTGAGGTTCTGAATTGACTTGTCTCATGTGTATAATTTCTTTTTATCAATAAAAACATGCCTACTACTTTACTATTGATGTTAGAAAACAAATAGAAGCTGTTAAGCTGAGAATGAAAATGTTTCAGTAGGACAGAGCTTGGTCACTGAAAAGTGACTTACAGGCTAGGACACAGGGCCATAAGCAGCAGCTAGATGGTTTTCGAAAGCTGTTACGAGGAGGGCCATATTGACTCTCCATTCTGATGCCAATGGTCTCCTTCATACTGAGCAGGTTGAAACTATGGAGGTAGTCCAAACTACAGTAAAACAGACTTTTGACTACACACTGATAGTCCCATGGGATCATACCCTTTTCTCTAGGTTGGACATTCCCTCATTACCAGAGGATGTGTCCACAGCTATGATTAACTCCATTAATGTGGTAGAAGTAACAGAGGCTGTAAGGTCTGTGTGTAATACTGCCCTGAGTTCTGGGGGATTACCTCCAGAATTAAAAAAAATATTCATGGCTTACTTAGGTGCAAAATTGGTGACTATTTATAATCATGTTGAATGCTAAAAAAAACTCCTAACTCCATAGACCCGGCTATTCTGATTTATTTGTATAAAAAAAAGGGGTAGGACATAAATGGGTGACTGGAGACTCCTATGTCTCCTTAACTAACCTAAAAATACTGTAATGCCTTCTTACCAAGCATTTGGCTAAAGCAGCTGTTGTAGTGATTTCACATTTCCAGACCTGTGGCATGCCCATAATCTGGTTCTACTGTGAGAATTGATACTGGGGAGAGAGAGAGAGAGACATTAGGACAGGTCGAGGGCCTTCTCCTGGCTGTTGCCCAGGAGAAGGCCTTTGACAAGTTTGTACATGACTATTTGTTTTAATGTATTAGGAGCATATGGGATCTGGGTCACCATCCTCTATAGTCATGCTGTTACCATTCCAAATATTAATGGTTTCTTGGGTAACCACATTTAGATCCATAGAGGCATTCGGCAGGGGTGCCCCTTGAGCCCCCTGTTGTGCACCTTTGCTATTTACTCCCTGCTTTGAGTGATTCAAATGCTTGTTAAACTACAGTGAATTACTTTTAATCCCACCTCTCCCACAACCAGGGTATTAGTATACAGTATGCTGATGATATTTGCTTCATAACAGGCACTCTAAATTCTGGCCCCACAGTACAAGAATCTCTTAGGTGGCAGGTGCAACAAATAATTTGGAAAAAAGTAAAGCCATGTGCCTAAGGAGAGTACCAAGCTGGACCCCTATGACTGCCATACTGTAGGTATACAAATAGTTGACTCAGAACTGTTTTGGGAATGAGGCTTGATACAGGCAATATGCCTGTACAGAACTAGGAAGACAGTCTAAATATAGCCTGGGCTAAGTTGATAGTATGGAAAAATAATTTTCTCTCTAAGGAAAAACCTTTTTTTTAAATAAAGACATAATTGTTCACTCTGTTTTTACACCGTAGCCACATCTTTACCCCTTCTAGTTGTTTGGAAACACGACTGTTTAGCCTGTGTTTTTCAGGCACTGTAGGGGAGCAGAGTTAATCCCATGAAATGGGACATAATGTACAGGGACATAACAGCAGGAGGATTACAGATGGTTCACCTGATAGTGTTTTCCTGTGTATTGTTCATTAACAGTAGTCTTGCCCCAGTATTAGCAGGTAGAATCTGTACTTAGATCCCCCTGCTTCAGGAGTGACTGCAGATGATTCTGGTTAGCTGGGGGAGTGGGACCTTTAAATTTCCAGGGGTTAATAGGGGATTTCATAATCCAGATTACATAAAGCATGCTCTGACTAAATTACGACAATGGAAAATCTCTCCTGCACAAGTAGCAACAACGTCTAGAACGCATTGTTCCATACAGTTATGAATCCACTAGTTTCCTGCCCTACACATTTTCCAAATTGTCCCCAATATAAAGTGATGGAAGGTTTCCAACAGCTTCAGAACCAATGGATACCCCTTATTATGTGAGATGAGGCTCCTTTAAGCATAAGAAGGTAGAGGAACGAGGATGCCGCATACCTTTCTACCCACACATTTTGGAAACACAGGAGTACTTTTTGTTTGAGTATACTTTTGCACAAGGACTTTGGCTGAGCTCACTGAAGTGTGGAAGAACAACTGTTTTTACACTCAAATCATGATAGGTACAGTACTGGGCATTTTCTCATCAGTATGGGGTAGTTATCATAAAAGTACATTTAGAGTTATATTTGCTTGTTGTAAATATCTGTTATGGTAAGCACAGTGTGCATACTTCTACAGAAGAAACAATTAGTCTTTTCTGAAGTCACTGGTAATATCTCTAAAGTGTTATTCAAAATATGTTCTTCAGAAGTCAGTTGTTTGAGCCCACAATACTTCCAGAATTTGTGGGCAGGCTGCTCTTGGATTATGAATGGGATAGAAGCATGACTATAAGTGTTTTTATCCAAGTTTTTTCCCCATCAACCTACATTTTTGTTACGAGATATGCTCTGAATATTGGTGTCTTTTTGCCTTCCCTTCCCTTTTTTTTTTGCTGTAAGTTTTCTCTAACTTTCCATGTATTAATTTGATATTGATTTGGTGGTTTGCTCTGTGCATATTTGCACTGTTTGTATGCTTGTATTCTTTCAATAATACTCCGCTACTGCAGTTTGTTTTATGGTTATGGGCCTTATACATGATTGCGGCAGTGGTACCATTAATTCATTGGCACCTAGGGCGGGCTGCGGCTATTAGAGATGGGGTTGCAGGGTTCAATAAGAGTGCCCTCCAAGTCCTCTTCTCTACTGGATCTGGTGGCTAAAAGGATCATGTCTAAACAAAGAGTAGTTGGGCTCACTTCTCAAAATAGGGACAATTAAACATTTCAGCATATGCAGATGATATCTGCCTGTACATGGCTGATGAAGCATCTGCTCAAGCAACTATTGAGGACCTGTCACTTTCCTTGTCCTTATCGTTTTCCCAGATTAATTTGCAGAAGAGTGTGGATATGAGTCTTGGTGCAGCCAGGTCCATAGTGAGGGTGGTGGCAAGGATTAAAATTTCCTCAGACCCAATTAAAATGTTAGTAATCCAGTTTGGGGTTGGAGATATTGCTCAATTTAATTGGACAGAACAATTAGCTATATGTGCACAAAGAGTAAGTAGGTGGAAATCTTGGAAATTGTCAAACATAAAAAGAGTTCGTATTATTTGGCAATTTATGGTTCAAATTTTGTTGTATTTAGTTGCATCCTTCCCCCCTCAAATTGTCTTTGGAAATCTAGATTTGCAGTTGTTTTTTTTTTTTTCAGATGCTATGGGGGAGCCAGCTTAAACCGATCAGATGGGAACTAATGTACTTACCCAGAGATAAAGGGGGACTTAATGTGATCCATGTGATCATATTTTTCCACACCTTATTTTTGAATGGGACCATCAGAGTGAATATTATAATAGCTCCTTGGAACAACAGGGGAGGATTCAAGGGAATCAAAAGGACTGTTTTGATGTTTGGCAGGACGCGTCTCCAAAATTGATGTATAGGATGAGAATACCACAGTACATGCTTGTCTCGTTACAGATATTGTATGAATGGAAGATTACGAAATAAAACAGTCACTGTCTCATTCTAGACATACAGATTTAGTCTTTGCCGTATTGGTCCTTGTAAGAACAGAACCAGAAACAAATGATTTGATACCTTTTATTGGACCAACATAGATGTAACAAAAATAATAAAGTGCTTTAGCTTTCTGACCAACAAGTCCTTCCTCAGAAGCTTAATGACAGTTATTTAGAAAATCCCATACTTTTAATACCCAGATCAATCAGAAAAAAAACAGAAAAAAATTCCTATTGGCTCAAAATACTCATTTAAAAAATGGCAGAAGAAAATGTCAGAGAAGCTGAATAGTACCAGTTTACCTTCAGCTGAAAGGGCCTAAAAGTCAGATGTGCTTAGAGCATAACAACATGCAGGGAGTGCACTGCACATAAATTAAAATGACTAGAGATACTTTCAGAATAAGAAAACAACTACTCAAGCAGAGAGCTCCTAAACCCAATTATGAGCGTCATGGTGTATATAAGAATGCAATTAATGAAAAGCAAAACCCACCCAGATTAAAGACATGCTAAAATTGTAAGTTAAAACAAGCCCCACAAAATAGAACTACAAAAAGTATCTATATATGGCATACAAAGAGTAAACAGTAAAGTTTACCTGAAGTGAGCAATAGTTTCATACTATATGGAATGTAAAACTTAGATGGAACCATTACACAACTATACTCTCAAACTAGTTATTATGCCCCATAAATCTTAAGGCCTATAGTGTAGTAACAGGAGTGTATAAATGATAATATAAATTGGCAGTATAAGTGCCAAACAAAAAACTTCTTGTCAAGGACCACCAAGAAATTAAGACCATGCAGTCAGATATGTACAGATTTCAATAAATTCTCAGTGTATAATTTAACAACTTGATGTACTGAAAATGTGTAAGCAATCTGAATAAGGAAGGAATTAAATTCTCTCACCACCCCACCACCCCAAATCCGGAGGGAAGATAATTTGTTTTAAGGAGACATATAATAATAATAATAATAATTATAATAATAAAATGTATTTGATTAAGCGTCTTTCAAATTTCAAAGCGCTGTACAGTATTCATAAAAACAAAACACATGTACAAATACATGCAATATAAAATCAGAACAATACAGGAAATGCCTTCCCCCATAAAAAAGTCTTTAGTGCCTGCTTAAAACTCCCCACCGTCCTGCATTCCCGGAGCTGATGGAGCAGAGAATTCCAGAGGGTAGGTGCCGCAAACCCAAAGGCATGCACACCAGATGACTTTAAATTAACCCTCAGAATCTCCAGCAACCCCTCGTCAGCCGAGCGGAGCTGTCGCAAAGGGGTGTAAGGAACCAGGAGCTCTTTCAAGTAATCGGGACCCGATCTGTGTAGGGCTTTGTAAGTCAATAGACCTACTTTAAAGGTGATCTGCCACTGTATTGGCAGCCAGTGCAGAGCACGCAGCACAGGGGTAATATGTGATCTTCTACATGCCCCAGTCAACAACGTGCTGCCACATTCTGCACTAGCTGTAAGCGGCGGATATCAACCCCAGGAAGCCCTAGGTAAAGGGAGTTGCAATAATCAAGGCACGATGTCACAAAGGCATGGACTAAAACAGGCAGATTGCTGGATGGAACAAGGTGCCTAATCCTGGCAATGTTCCTAAGATGGAAAAAGGCCAGCTTGATGACTGCCGATACCTGATGTTGAAGAGTAAGACCATCGTCAAGCACTACTCCCAGGTTATGCACCCTTTCAGAGGTGAGAATCTGGGCCTCCCCCAGGACTAAACTGAAAGGGAGCCCAGTCCTCAACCCCTCTACCCTACAACCCGGGTTCACAACCAAAACCTCAGACTTTCCTGGGTTCAACTTTAGACTGCTTAAATTCATCCAATCTTGGATTTCTGCGAGGCAGCTGTTCAGTACAGAGATAGCACCAATCTGGTCAGGCACAAAAGACAGGTAGAGCTGGGTATCATCGGCATAGCAATGAAACCTCAGCTCGTACCGTCTTACAATGTCTCCAAGGGGTAGCATATATACTGCGAATAACATGGGGGACAGCACCGAACTCTGAGGTACCCCACAAGGCAGAGAGAAAGCCCCAGATGAAAACAAACCCGAGACCACTCTCTGCGTTCTCCCAGTGAGGAAAGATGAAAACCATCTGAGGACTGTACCCGACAGCCCACAGATGAACCTCAGGCATTCAAGCAGAACCCCATGATCCACAGTATCAAAAGCTGATGACAGATCCAGGAGAACCAAGACAGAACGATGTCTCCGATCTCTCACCATCAGAAGGTAATTGAGCACCCGAACCAGAGCAGTCTCAGTACTGTGCCTCTTACGAAAACCCAATTGGAGAGATTCATATAAATTATGGATGGTTAAATGGTTATCCAGTTGAGCAGCCACAACTTTCTCAATAACCTTCCCCACAAAAGGGAGGTTGGAGATAGGCCTGTAGTTTGCTAGGTTCTCCGGGTCTAAAGAAGCTTTTTTCAGAAGGGGGATCACTACCCCCTCCTTCAGGGAGCTAGGGAACTCACCCATGTCTAGAGAGCACCTGACAATCCGAGCTAAGACCGGGCCAATGATCTCACTACAATCCAAAATCAGGGAAGTAGGGCCCGGGTCTAAACTACAGCACGTGGGACGCATCTCCTGGACAGTCCTCCTAATGTCTACAAAATCCGGCAGGTCAACGGTACTCCAGGAAACTCCGGGCTCTGCGACAGAGCACCGATCAACAGCAACCCCCTTAGAGTGAAGTTGGTGGCACTCCCTCCTGATGTCATCCACCTTATTCACAAAGAAGTGAACGATCTCATCACAATCAGTTTGTGTAAAAACTCAACAGAGCTGCCAACAGGCTGGGTTGCACAACCTCTCAACAGTTCTGAAGAGTTGAGCCAGTCGGTTCCGTGCGACAGAAATTTCCCTGGACAGGAATTCTGCCTTCTTACGGGAGATTTCTGTTTGGTAGAGTTTATAATGCTCTAGCAAAATACGGTGGTCAGCATCAGTGGCAGTCTTTCTCCAACGAGGCTCTAACCTACGCCCCAATTTCCGCAACTCTCTCAGAAACCCAGCAAACCATGGGGCTCCAGGGCGACACAGAAAGGGGCAAACTCAGATAGGAGCAATCAGATCGAGGGCTGAAGATATGGCCGCATTATAGGCCACAACCAACTGCTCGGGATCTGTGCAAGACTCGTCCAACAACGAGAGGTCAATAACCACCATCAGGTCTTCAGGGACCACATCCCGCAAAGGGTGGTACCTGACCAACTCCACAGGGGCTGACCTACGAAGGGGGGCCACAAAATTGAACCCAACTGAGTAGTGATCAGACCAACTGACTTGTTCCATCACTAAATCGGAGGCCTCGATCTCCAGGAAGCAGACCAGGTCAAGAGAGTGACCTCCCTTGTGTGTAGCTGAGGAAACAACCTATGTGAAGCCCAGAGATGTCATAACCTGGAGGAAATGTTGACCAAAAAGCGAGGATTCGTCATTGACCTAGGCATTGAAGTTGCCCAGAACCATCAGTCTGGGCGACTCCAAAGCCATGTCGGAGGTGAAGTCTGCTATTTCCTGCAGGAATAGCTTCTCATCACCTGGTGGACGGTAAATGAGGGCGATCCTGCAGATAACACCAGCTACCATGGTACACTCAAATGACCCGACCTCCTCAACTGGTATACCCGTTAGGCCCAGTCGGTCTTGAAACAGACGCAGCCCCCTCCCCGCAGTCCAATCTCGGGCGATGTACAACCGAGTACAGGGTAGGAACAGTGGCCTCTAAAAAAGGGGCCACATTCCCATCCAACCAGGTCTCGATAATGCAAACCAGATCTGCCCTAGCAACAAAATCTGCAATAAGACCAGTCTTGTTGCAGACAGATCTGGCATTGCATAACAGTGCCCGAGTTGGATGAGGTTGGTGAGCTGTCCCAACTACATGCCCACCCAAATTGGAGGTGCCCTTGGGTATTGGAACCAAATGGAATCACCACGTTCCAAGTACCATTTCGCCCCAGGGCGTCTTCTGGGCCTAACCACCCCTATGGGAGAGCCCCACTCACGCCGCTATCTGCAACCCCCCACCCACCCCGACTCCTCCCCCCACAAGCAATCCCCAGCACCCGACAGCATTGATAGATAAAAGCAGACGGGGGAGAGGAGAAAGGGCGGAGGGCACGGAGAGCGGAGGCCGAATAGCACAGGACAGGAGGGGCGAGCAGGCACATTTCAACAACACTATTAAAATAACAGGAAAGCAGAAAACTCCAAATATCCCAAATCACAAGGTGATAATGTAAACAGAATTAAAACCCCCAAAACATAAACAACTTAAATATCCATCCTAACCATAATAAATCAAATAGACTACAAATAAACTACCCCTTCCCACTATAAGATAACCTTCTAACCCTGGAAGAATAAATAAAACAAAAAAATAAGACAATGACACAATCCTCTCTCACGGGATAAAATAAAACATCAAAATATAAAATAAAAACACACACACACACACACACACACACACACACACACACACACACACACACACACACACACACAGTCCTAATGCACCATCATTCACATCAGTCACTTCAATAGTTATCCAAAGGAATTAAACTTGTCATGAAATTCCAAGTAAAAGGGATCATGTATCCTAATATGTACAGAGTTCAAAAATGCAACACTATATAACCATACTACTATCTGTGCAGTAACAGTCCAAGAATTCTGAATAGAACCACAATGAAATAAAACTTCTACCCTCCCCAGGGTAAGGTAACTAGAAGTAAATGTACAGTATGTATGTAAGACAAGAGTCCTAATAAACCTTCATTTCCACACATCACTACACTATTAGCCCAGTGTAATTTGATCTGTCAAGGACCCCCATGCAAATGAGATCTTGCACCCCAATATGTTCAGAGTTCAAAAATGTGACAGTATATATTAAAACCACTGTATGTACAGTAACAGGAAAGGAATCTGAATAAGATCCAATGAAATTAACCCCACCCACGGGGAAGATAAATAGTAAGAAGGAATTACTATTCATTATGTGTGTGAACTAAAAGTCTGTACTCCATATATCTGAATAGAAGGCCACCTCAATGTAACAATAACCCACACACCCACTACACTCACATAACCCCCCTTTTTTCCCCTCCCCCACACACACAAGGAGACGCTGAAGTCTATAATATGTTTATCCTATGAAGAAAAGGTCTGTAGATGTTAAGTTCTATAATGTGCCATAAACCCCAAATCTGTGTTCATGCCTTCTTCTACCATATTGAGAAGTAAAATAAGTCTGATCTCAAAAGCCCGTTTCTGTTGTGTACTTTTGAGATTTCCTTTTAAGACCATTACTGACATATCTGAGATTAAGTGGTCAGGCCAAGAGAAGTGTTGCCCCACTGGTTTTTCAGTCATCTTCAAATTAATATTATGTCTGTGCGAGTTCATCCTAGTGCGGAGTGGTTGGCTTGTCTTTCCAACATAACCTGTTTGTGGACTTCTCTTACATTGAATGAAATAAACAACATGCCATGATGCACATGTATAATTCCCCTGTACCTTGCGCCAGCCCGGTGGTGCTGAGGGCTGAGGTGCTGGATGTCTTACCTTGTGCTACGCCAGTGACCCATGTTCGGGAACGAGCATGGGCCACTGGTGGTCGGCAGGGGAGAAGGATTGAGCATCTGAGGACTGCTCTCCTTCTCTGGGGAGGGGGGACACCAGCTTTCAGTGCATGACTGGCCCCTAGCAGAGTCTGGAGGCTGGTGTGCTGAAGCTCAGGAAGAGGAGAAGATGCGGCAGACGCTTGGAGGAGCACATGCGGTAGTGTACGCGCTCGCTCCTTGTGGCGTCATTGCACGCTGCATCTTGGGGGTCAAAGAAAATAGAGGAGAAGAAAGCAGGCACTGGTGGGCAGATTGATCTGATCCCTGCAGGCACTGCCTCCGCGATGCGCAGTAACCCATAGCACCGAATTTGTGTGTGATAGCGGGTTGGGGGTTCCCACCACCCTGCTATGAGGGGCACAGCCGTGGGCCAGCCAAGTGATATGCTGCAAGCGGAGGACGGGACTGGGGAACCGCAAGAGAACAGCCACCAGTGCCAGGAGGACAAACATGAGTAGCTGAAAAAAAAAAAATTTCCCTGTACCTTGAATTGTCTGTTTTGTGATGTAACCACACAGTCCGTAGTGGAAATGAGCCCACAAGTCTTACAGTTGCATTGACTACAGTGTCATGTACTATTCTGTGTCATGGTATTCTGTTCTGGTGAAAGTTTAATTAGGTTGGCTAAGTTTGGTGGTTGTTTAAAAGATAGTAGTGGTAGTTCCTTAAAAGTACAATTTAGGGTCTCATCCTCACTAAATATTGGATGGAGATCCTTAATAATCTTACGCAGAAGTTCAAGGTCTGGATGATATGTGACTACTAAGGGTATTCTGTTGGTAGCTGTCTTTTCCTTATACTGAAGTAGTTGTTGTCTTGGTACTTGTGTTACACGTTCTATTGTCCTGTCAATTTCTCTGGAAGAGTGTCCCTGCTCAATAAAGGTGTTTTTCAACACAGCCAAATGTGTATCTGTCTTCCTCATTTGAACAGATATGGTGATACTGAAGTGCTTGACTGTACATGACAGATTTTATTGTGTGGCTTGGGTGATTACTATTCCTGTGTATGTACATATGTCTGTCTGCCTGTCAGCTTCCTGTAAATACATGAATGTTAGGTTCCATCCTTAATGGTGACTGTGGTGTCTAGAAAATTAACATTGGTGGCAGAGTACTCCAGGGTAAGCTTTATGGTAGGGTGGAGGTTATTAAGTTCCTGATGAAAATCTTTAAGTGCATCTGTTCCCTCTGTCCACATGATAAATCATCAGTGTAACAGAAATAAGCGAGTGGTTTGTGGGGACAGTGCCTTAAAAAGTCCTTCTCCAAATCTGCCATAAAGAGGTTTTTTTTTTGTTTTTTTGTTTTTTTACCAATTATTTTACCAGGTAAGACACACTAAGCTGAAAGCTTGTTTGCAGGTGCAACCTGGAAGCACCAGGAAGTTAAGTGACTCGCACAGGGTCACACAGTATGCAAGTGGGGGCTGTGAGATTCAAACCCAGGTCTCCAGATTTGCAGCTCAGAGCCTTATACCACTGCGCAAACTGTGGCGCCATCCTGGTGCTACCAATAGAATACCCTTAGTAGTCACATGTCATCCAGACCATGAACTTCTGCGTAAGATTATTAAGGACCTCCATCCAATATTTAGTGAAGATGAGACCCTAAATTGTATTTTTTCAGGAACTGCCACTACTATCTTTTAAACAACCACCAAACTTAGCCAACCTAATTATTAGGAGTAAACTTTCACCAGAACAGAATACCATGACACTAAATGGTATACGACCCTGTAATCAATGCAACTGTAAGACTTGTGGGTTCATTTACACTTCAGACTGTGTGGTTACATCACAAAACAGACAATTCATGGTACAGGGGAATTATACATGTGCATCATCACGGCATGTTGTTTGTTAAAAAAAAAAAAAAAGTACATAATCATGTGGGGAGTAGTGCAATGTAATGGCTATGGGGCAGCAGTCTTCCGGGAGACTTTCTGGAGGCTGAGATGCTGCCCTATTTGCAGACAACTCTCTGCCCTGAGGGAGGAATTTGCCCGTCTTCAGGCCACACTGGACAGCAGTAAGGGAACCTTCCCCCAGGCCAGATTGGATGGTAAGAAGGGAACCTCCCCCATCCAGGGAGCACCAGAGCCACCACCACTGCCTCAGAGGTTGCAAAGAAAGCACAGCAGTTGGACCACAGTGGGCTCAGGGAGGGTGAGGATGGTGGAACAGAGGCACACCCAGTCAGTTGTTCCACTCCACAATCCATACACCATTCTGGGGAAGCACAGCTCCCCTATGGATGCACCCACAGAGGAGATTAAGGAGGCTGAGGACACCTGTCACAAGGGAGGCCCACAGGAAGGAGGCAGAGGACACCACAAGGAAAGGAAGCAGCTCCTGGTGGGGGACTCAATTATTAGGGGGATAGAACTGGGGGGAGCAGGGAAAACTGAAGTAAGGTGCCTGCCTGGTGCCATGGCTTGAAGGGACAGGAAGCGCATCCTCATGATCACGAGAACAGCTGCACGGAGTCTGGCTGGACGTCATTGTCCACCTAGGGGCAAATGACTTGGCTCAACATGAGATTAGAGCAGTGCAGGAGGACTTTGTAGAACTGAGGGAGGGCCTAAGACAAGTAGCACACAGTATCCTTCTCAGAGGTGCTGCCTGTCAATGGCATGGTGAGGCGGTACTTTGCACCATGCAGTTTAATGAATGGTTGAAAAATGGTGTGGAACACAGGGGTTTGGCTTCATTGGTGACTGGGTTCCACCTGGAGGGACACCAGCCTATACTGGCAGGATGGTCTGCATCTGTCCAGGAAGGAACAAGTCTTTTGAGCAATCGGTTTAAATGCTTCATTGGCAAGCTTTTAAACTAGTCAAGGGGGGAGGCACTGATAAGCAGCAGGAAAAATCCCAGCCTCTCCCTACAAAACAGGGTACTAAATGAGAAAAGACCAAGGTAGAAAGGTCAGTGGGGGATGCTGCAACTGAAGGTAAAGCCATCAAAAAATGGAAAGCAATGAGTACCAATGCCCGTAGTCTGAGTAACAAGCTTCCTGAATTAGTGGCCTTGATGGAGGAGGAACATCTGGATATCGTGGCAGTCACAGAAACATGGTTCACAAAACCATGACTGGGACGTAAACATACCAGGATACACTATCTACAGGAGGGACAGAGAGGGTAACAGAGGAGGAGGAGTAGCTCTTTACATAAGGGAAGGAATCAAAGCAGCAGAACAAAAGGAAAACAGGGAGGAGAAGAAGCACTGTGGGTAAATTTGGAGACCGGCAATGGCAGCACAATCCGCACAGGGGTTGTATACAGACCCCTTCTCAGGGGGAGGAAATGGACAAGGAAATGATAGAAAGTACACTTAGTAAGGCAGAAAAAGGGGAGATATTGCTGATGGGCGATCTGAATATGCCAGATGTTAACTGGAGTGCAGTTGCAGCAGCCACTTCGAAGAGTGGGGTTATTCTAGATGCCCTACAGGGGGCATGCCTTAGACAACTAGTATTGGAGCCCACTCGAGAGGGAGCAATCTTAGACCTGGTTCTCTCAAATGGAGATGAAGAAAGGATCACAGATGTAGAAGTGGGTAGCCATCTGGGAACTAGCGACCATCGAACAGTATAGTTCTACATAAACACAGCAATAGAGTCAAGCCATACAAAGGCAAAGGTACTGGACTTTAGGAGGGCTGACTTTTACAAAATGGTGAGTGCTAAGGAATGCACTAGCAAATGGGCAGGAAGGAGGGTGGAAGAACAATGGGAATAATAAAACTGCCATCACAGAGGTAACTAGCCTTTGTGTGAAGCAAATAAACAAAACTAAACGATGTAAGAAACCACTATGGTTCTCAGAGGAAGTGGCAGTGAAGGTTCAAGAAAAAGAAAGCATTCAGGAAGTACAAGGAATCACAGAAGGAACAGGACAGAGAACTGTATCAGTTAAAGCAAAGGAAGCTGGGAAGGTAGTCAGAACAGCAAAGGCCCAAACTGAGGAAAAGATAGCCAACTCAGTTAAGAAGGGGATAAAACCTTTTATAGGTACATCAGGGAGCGAAGGAAGACCAAGGGAGGGATAGTGAGAGCTTAATAAAGGGGAGGGAGGGTGGGCAGAGGTGACTGTGAAAAGGCAGAGATACTAAACAAATCTTTTTGCTCAGTATTTACAAAGGAAGAGGGGGAGGTACCTAAAACAAACAGTAGTAACACTCTGGATACAGAAGTTGATACCAGCCCATTTACAGAAGAAAGGGTTCTGAAAGAACTCTTAAAACTGAAGGTGGACAAAGCAATGGGGCCTGATGGGATTCATCCCAGAATTCTAAAAGAACTAAGGGTGGAATTAGTGACACCACTGACTACCCTGTTTAACAAATCATGGGAGGATGGGGTGGTACCGAGGACTGGAGGAGGGCAGATGTGATTCCCTTCACAAAGTGGGACAAGGCAGAAGCAGGAAACTACAGACCTGTTAGTTTAACCTCAGTGGTAGGGAAAATGATGGAATTACTTCTGAAGGAAAGGAATTGTCGGTATCTAGAGGCCAGAGGGGCACAGGACCCAAGGCAGCATGGATTCACAGCGGGAAGGTCAGGCCAGACAAATCTGATAGATTTCTTTGACTGGGTGACCAAAGTAGTAGATCAGGGAGGGGCTGTGGACATGGCCTACCTAGACTTTAGCAAGGCATTTGACACAGTCCCATACAAAAGATTAGTATACAGGTTAGCTAGCCTGGGAGTGGGTCCCAAGATGACAGCCTGGGTAAAAAATTGGCTGGAAAATAGGACACAGAGAGTAATAGTAAATGGAGTCCACTCTGAAGAAAGGGGGGTTACTAGTGGGGTACCACAGGGTTCAGTATTAGGACCAGTCCTCTTCAATGTCTTTATAAGCGACATTGCAGAGGGACTGGAAGGAAAAGTATGTCTCTTTGCAGATGACACAAAGATCTGCAACAGAGTTGATGCACAAGGTGGGGTGCAAAGGATGAAAAGGGACTTGGCAAGGTTAGAGGAATGAATGGTCAAATGTATGGCAGCTTAGATTCAATGCTAAGAAGTGCAAGGTAATGCACCTGGGAAACAAAAACCCAGGGGAAGAGTACACAGTGGGGGCTGAGATACTAATAACAACAAAAATGGAAAGGGACCTGGGGGTAGTCATATCAGATGACCTAAAGGTGGGCAAGCAATGTGAGAGGGCAGCAAGGAGGGCTGGGGGGATACTGGGATGCATAGGGAGAGGCATCACCAGTAGAAAACAGGAAGTTATTATCCCTCTGTACAGACAGCTGGTCAGACCCCATCTGGAGTACTGTGCAGTTCTGGAGACCCAGTCTTTGCAAAGACATAGACAGGATGGAAGCTGTCCAGAGGAGGGCAACTAAAATGGTGCAGGGTCTGCACCGGAAGACATATGAAGAGAGACTTAGGAGCTTAATATGTAAGCCTCGAGGAAAGGAGGGAGAGGGGACATGATAGAAACTTTAAGTACCTCAAGGGAATCAACAAAGTCCAAGAGGTAGCATCTTTCAAAAAAGTGGTGTGCAAGAACAAAGGGGCACAATTTGAAGATAGAGGCGGATCAGAGGTAATTTAAGGAAGTATTTTTTCACAGAGAGGTTGTGGATGCATGGAACGGCCTTCCGGAGGAGGTCGTGGAGTCAAAAACAGTGGTGGAATTCAAGCATGCATGGGACAGACATAAGGTAATTCTAGGGGTTGGGGGTAGAAAGAAGTAGGCTGCTGGTTAACTAGGATCTGCAGCTTATCCAGTAGGCAGGGAAATGGGCAGACTGGGTGGGCCAAGCGGTCCTTATCTGCCGTCAAATTCTATGTTTCTATGTTTCTATTTCATTCAATGCAAGAGATGTCCACAAACAGGTTATGTTGGAGAGACAAGCCAACCGCTCTGCACTAGGATGAACTCGCACAGACATAATATTAATCTGAAGATGACTGAAAAACCAGTGGGGCAACACTTCTCTTGACCTGACCACTCAATCTCAGATATGTCAGTAATGGTCTTGAAAGGAAATCTCAAAAGTACACAACAGAGACGGGCTTTTGAGATAAAACTTATTTTACTTCTCAATCTTGCTTCCAGAGCAAGGAGCAGCTGACTAAAGAGCTAGAACTTTTCTAATGGCCCTCCTTCACTCCCCTTCACCCTCCTACTCTTTGCCAGTTCTACTTTTGTAGGCACTGGATTTCACTGACAACAGGAATTTCCTGTTTGACAGTAAGAAGGGAAGATCACTGAGACACATAAGTTTTGTCATCCTTGAAGGAAAAGAGTAGCTCTCCCTCCCCCCCCAGCTGCTGGAGATATGACTTTGAGCAAGGAAGAAGGAGACTACCGAAGAATACAGGAAATTCCTGTCCCAGAACAGGAAGGGCGATTGCTGTAAGGGCACATAGGCAGTAGGAAAGTAGGTGGAAAAATAAATAGATGGAGGAGAGAGAGACATAGAAACGTAGAACATAGAAACATAGAATTTGACGGCAGATGAGGACCGTTTGGCCCACCCAGTCTGCCCATTTCCCTACCTAATGGATAAGCTGCAGATCCTAGTTAACCAACAGCCTACTTCTTCCTACCCCCACTCCGTAGAATTGCCTTTATGACTGTCCCATGCATTCTTGAATTCCACCACTGTTTTGACTCCACAACCTCATTCGGAAGGCGTTCCATGCATCCACAGCCCTCTCTGTGAAACAATGGCCTTACATTACCTCTAGACAGCCATCCATCTTCAAATTGTGCCCCTTGTTCTTGCACACCTCTTTTTCTGAAAGATGCTACCCTCTTGGACTTTGTTGATTCCCTTGAGGTACTTGAAAGTTTCTATCATGTCCCCCCTCTCCCTCCTTTCCTCGAGGCTATACATATTAAGCTTCTTAAGTCTCTCTTCATATGTCTTCCGGTGCAGACCCAACACCATTTTAGTTGCCCTCCTCTGGACTGCCTCCATCCTGTTTATGTCTTTGTGGAGAGTAAGCATACAAAGCAACAGGAGAGGGACCACAAAATTAGACATGAGGGGAGTGGTGCAGTGCAATGGCTGTGTCGCGGCAGTCTTCCGGGAGACATTCTGCAGGCTGTGATGCTGCCCTATTTGCAGGTACCTCTCTGGTCTGAGGGAGGAGGTAGCCCATCTGCAGACTGACCTGGCTAGGATTCGTGAAACCTCCTTCCCTACCCAGGGACCACCAGGGCCACCACTGCTGCCTTAGGGGCTGCCAAGAAAGAAGAGCGGTTGGACCAAGGTGGGCTCAGGGAGGGCGAGGGTGGTAGAACAGAGGCGCATCCCTCCAGTTGTACCTGTCCACAATTCATACGCCATTCTGGCGGAAAGTGGTTCCTCTATGGAGGCACCTGCAGTGGAGACCAAGGAGGATGCTGGGATCCTCCACAAAGGAGACCCACAGGAGGGTGGTATGAGGCCCCACAGGGGAAGGACACAACTCCTGGTGGGGAACTCAGTCATTAGGGGGGTCCTGGGGAGGGAGGGGAGAGGAAGGTAAGGTGCCTGCCTGGCACCACGGCTTGGAGGGACAGGGAGTGAATCCTTAGGATTGCGGGAGCAGCTGTACGGGGAAGGGAGCTGGATGTCATTGTCTACCTAGGGACAAATGACCTCACTGGGAATGGGATCAGAGCAGTGCAAGAGGAGTTTGTGGAGTTGGGGAGGGGTCTTAGACAAGTAGCACATATGGTAACCTTCTCGGAGATGCTGCCTGTCTGTGGCAAGGGTGAGGCTAGGGTACTCCGCAGAGTCGGATTCAGTCAGTGGTTGAAAAACTGGTGCAGAGCTCAGGATTTTGGCTTCACTGGGGTCTTGGGGTCAACCTGGAGGGATACAGGCCTATACTGGTGCAATGGTCTGCATCTGCCCAATAGAGGAACCAGGATCCTAGGTGATATGTTTAAATGTTTCATTGGCAAGCATTTAAACTAGCCAAGGGGGGAGGTACTGAAAAGGAGCAGGGAAATCCCAGCCTCCCCCCAAAACAGGGTAGTTAGCGAGGTAAACACCAAGGTAGAGAAGTCAATAGGGAGCAGGACAGGGGTAAATGGAGAAAAGGCAGTAAGGACAGGGATGGGGCTAAAAGGGGCAAGGCCATCAAAAAATGGAGGTGATGAGTACCAGTGCCTATAGTCTGGGTAATAAGCTCCTTGAACTAGTGGCCTTGGTGGAAGAGGGATGCCGGGATATTGTGGCAGTCGCAGAAACATGGTACACAGAGAACCATGACTGGGATGTCAACATACCAGGGTACGCAATCTACAGGAGGGACAGGGAGGGTAAAAGAGGAGGAGGAGTAGCTCTCTATGTAAGGGAAGGAATCAAAGCAATGGAAGTAAAGGGTAAACAGGGAAGAGAGGAAGCCCTGTGTGTCACCCTGGAGACAGGAAATGGCACCACAATCCGCGCAGGGGTTGTATACAGCCCCCATCTCAGGGGGAGGCAATGGACAAGGAAATGATAGAAGGCATCCTTAGAATGGCAGAAAAAGGGGAAATATTGTTGATGAGGGACCTGAATATGCCAGATGTTAACTGGAGCACTTTTGCTGCAGCCACATCCTCAGACAACTAGTGCTGGAACCCACTCAGGAGGGAGCAATCTTAGACCTGGTACTCTCAAATGGGGACGGAGAGAGGACCTCGGATTTAGAAGTAGGTAGCCATCTGGGAATACATGACCACCAAACAGTGTGGTTTATGATAAACACAGCCATAAAGTCAAGCCATACAAAAGCAAGAGTATTGGACTTTAGGAGGGCTGACTTTGGGAAAATGGGAGAGTGCTTCAGAAAAGCACTAGCAAACGGGCAAGGAGGAGGGGTGGAGGAACAGTGGAAAAAAATCAAAACTTCCATCACAGAGGCAACAAGCCTTTGTGTGAAGCAAATCAACAAAAGAAGAAATCACTATGGTTCTCAAGAGAGGTGGCGGGGAAGGTTAGGGAGAAAAAAGGATCATTCAGGAAGTATAAGGAAACACAGAAGGATCAGGACAGAGAACTGTACCAGTTAAAGCAGAAGGAAGCGGGGAAGGCAGTCAGAATAGCAAAGACCCAAACAGAGGAAAAGATAGCCAACTCAGTTAAGAAGAGGGGTAAAACCATTTATAGGTACATTAGGGAGTGAAGACAGACCAAGGGAGGGATAGTGAGACTTAATAAAGGGAAGGGGGGGGGGGTCAGAGGGTGACAGTGAAAAAGCAGGGATACTGAATGAATACTTCTCAATATTCACAAAAGAAGAGGAGGGGGCGGTACCTAAACCAAATAATAGAAGCACTCTGGATAGGGGGGTCAATACCAGTCCCTTCTCAGAAGAAAAGGTCCTGAGAGAACTCCTAAAACTGAAGGTGGACAAAACAATGGGGCCTGAAGGGATTCACCCCAGAATTTTAAAAGAACTAAGGGGAAAACAAGTGACACCACTGACTACCCTTTTTAACAAATCATGGGAGGATGGTGTGGTACCTGAGGACTGAAGGAGGGCAGATGTGATTCCCCTTCACAAAAGTGGGAGCAAGACAGAGGCAGGAAACTACATACCTGTTAGTTTGACCTCAGTGGTAGGGAAAATGATAGAATCAATTCTGAAGGAAAGAATTGTTGAGTACCTAGAGGCCAGTGGGGCACAGGACCCAGGGCAGCATGGATTCACAGTGGGAAGGTCATGTCGGACGAATCTACTTGATTTCTTTGACTGGGTGACCAAATTTGTAGATCAGGGAGGGGCTGTGGACATGGCCTACCTAGACTTTTGGCAAAGATCCAGTTACCTTTTAATGACTTTAGCAAGCCATTTGACACAGTCCCACACAAAAGATTAACAGACAAGTTAGCCAGCCTGGGAGTGGGTCCCAGGGTTGTAGCCTCTTAGTTCATACACATAATGAATAGTAATTCCTTCTTACTATTTATCTTCCCCGGGGGTGGGGTTAATTCCATTGGGTCTTATTCAGATTTCCTAGCCTGTTACTGTACAGGGAGATACTAACAACAACAAAAATGGAAAGGGACCTGGGGGTAGTCATATCAGATGACCTAAAGGTGGGCAAGCAATGTGAGAGGGCAGCAAGGAGGGCTGGGGGGATACTGGGATGCATAAGGGAGATGCATCACCAGCAGAAAACAGGAAGTTATTATCCCTCTGTACAGACAGTTGGTGAGACCCCATCTGGAGTACTGCGTGCAGTTCTGGAGACCCAATCTCCGCAAGGATAGAGACAGGATGGAGGCTGTCCAGAGGAGGGCAACTAAAATGGTGCAGGGCCTGCACGGAAGACATATGAAGAGAGAGTTAAGGAGCTGAATATGTATAGCCTCGAGGAAAGGAGGGGGACATGATAGAAACTTTCAAGTATCTCAAGGGAATCAACAAAGTCCAAGAGGTAGCATCTTTCAAAAAGAGAGTGCGCAAGGACAAGGGCACAATTTGAAGATAGAAGAGCGGCTCAGAGGTAATTTAAGGAAGTATTTTTTCACAGAGAGGGTTGTGGATGCATGGAATGGCCTCTGCAAATTGCATGGAGGTTGTGGAGTCAAAAACAGTGGTGGAATTCAAGCATGCATGGGACAGTCACAAGGCAATTCTAGGGGGTGGGGGTAGGAAGAAGTAGGCTGCTGGTTAACTAGGATCTGCAGCTTATCCAATAGGTAGGGAAATGGGCAGACTGGGTGGGCCAAGCGGTCCTTATCTGCCGTCAAAATCTATGTTTCTATGTTTCTATACAGTAGTTTTATTATATACAGTCACATTTTTGAACTCTGAACATATTGGGGTGCAGGATCTCATTTGCATGGGGGTCCTTGACAGATCAAATTACATTGGGCTAATATTGTAGTGATTTATGGAAATGAAAGTATGTTAGGACTCTTGTCTTACATACATTCTGTACATTTACTTCTAGTTACCTTACCCTGGGGAGGGTAGAAGTTTTATTTCATTGTGGTTTTATTCAGAATCCTTGGACTGTTGCCGCACAGATAGTAGTATGGTTATGTAGTGTTACATTTTTGAACTCTGTATATATTAGGATACATGATCCCGTTTACTTGGGAATTTCATGACACGTTTAATTCCTTTGGGTAACAGTTGAAGTGATTGACGTGAATGATGGTGCATTAGCACGTGTGTGTGTGTGCATGCGTGCATGCATGTGTGCATATGTATAAATCTCCTTAAAACTAGTTATCTTCTCCTCAGATTTGGGGGGGGGGTGAGAGAATTTAATTCCTATGATTTCTTATTCAGATTCCTTAGACATTTTCAGTACATCAAGTTGTTATATTACACACTGAGAATTTATTGAAATCTGTACGTATCAGACTGCATGGTCTTAATTTCTTGGTAGTCCCTGACAAGCAATTTTTTGTTTGACACTTATACTGCCAATTTATATTATCATTTATACACTCCTGTTACTACACCATAGGCCCTAAGGTTTATGGGGCATAATATAGAGGATAATGGCTGGGGATCAGGTGATAACCATGCTGTAATCACCTCGAGTGGTTGCTAGGGCAACATGGTAAACCTCGAGAGCACAGCTCGAGAGATATACTGTAGCCCTAGCAACCACGAGAGGTGATTTCAACATGGTTGTCATCCGATCACCAGCCATCATCTTTTATAGTGTATGGTCAAGAAAACACTGTTTGCATTCTATGTGTGAGAATTATGGAACTCTGATGCATTCTTTTTTGTTATGCCACTGTCTGGGAGTTCCGAAGTGTGGTTAACAACATTTAAAATTCTAAACAGTGCATAACAAAGCTGTGTAACTGCTGATTATGGTGGTTAATAGGCACTTAACCGTACATTATAACCAGTTTGAGAGTATAGTTGGATAATGGTTCCAGCTAAGTTTTACATTCCATGCAGTGTGAAACTATTGCTCACTTTAGGTAAACTTTACTGTTTACTCATTGTATGCCATATATAGATACTTTTTGTAATTCTGTTTTGTGGGGCTTGTTTTTAACTTACAATTTAAGCATGTCTTTAATCTGGGTGGGTTTTGCTTTTCATTAATTACATTCTTATGCACACTGACACTGATAATTGGGTTTAGGAGCTCTCTGCTTGAGTAGTTGTTATCTTACTTTAAAAGTATCTCTAGTCATTTTAATTTATGTGCCATGCACTCCCTGCATGTTGTTATGCTCTAAGCACATCTGACCTTTAAGCCCTTTCAGTTGAAGGTGAACTGATACTATTCAGCTTCTCTGACATTTTGTTCTGTTATTTTTAAATGAGTATTTTGAACCAATGGGAATTTTTAATGGTTTTTTTTTCCTGCATGATCTGAGTGTTTTGTATGGGATTTTCTAAATAACTGTCATTAAGCTTCCAAGGAAGGAATTGTTGGTCAGAAAGCTAAAGCACTTTGTTCTTTTTGTTATGTCTATGTTGGTCCAATAAAAGGTATCAAATCATTTGCTTCTGGATCTGTCTCATTCCAGGAAATTGCTATACCAGCAAGTACTGTCACAGACCTGTGTAGGGGACCCAGCATTTAAAAATTGTGTATCTTCTAGGACATTCCTTGTTGTGAAGCAATTGATGGACAAGAGAGTACAGCAGTGTAGATGTAACATAGCCTGTGGCTCTGTTTACATGGCAGAATAGGAGTATAGGGGACTAACTAACACAAACCGGTGTAAGAATAATCCTGCCCATAACCAGAATGTTCTGCAAAAATAGACAGTTGAATGTTTTTTTTGGATGGTACTTTTGTAACTGGTTTCTGGCATCTTTAGCTACCAGATGGCACCTTCTATGGTTCAAGAGACTCACCTGTGAGTATCTAGTTCTCGGTGATTCACCCAGTGTCTGCGGAAGCATAACAGCACACTGAATGTCATCTTTGCCTGTCTGAAAGCCAATTAGTGCTACAGCAAGTAAGATCATATTATCTATTATTGCCAAAATATGTGAAACTGTTTTATGAGATTTATTCTGGTAGGAAAAACACATTCTGGGAAAGCAGGATTTTGCCACCTTATGGAGAGGGCTTGCATGGGGTCACATAATTTAATGGAGCAAGTCAACACAATCCTTTGGGGAGGCTTTCTGTAGTTTGCTTTTGGTGAGGGTGGTTTTCTATTATAATTTCTATCTAGTACTGTTTGTTTCTTTTGGATGTGCATGCCTTGATTTGTTTTGTTTGATCTTTTTTGATTTTCCTTTCAATAAAATTCTCCTACTTTTCTTTGATAAGTGCCATGGGATCTTTAATTTCCACATGGACAGCGCCTAGAGATAGCCAGAAGGGACTTTGGTTTGCCAAGGATTGCTGTTCCAGCCTTTGGGTGGCCTTTCCAGCCTTCATGGAGGCAATTCAGGCACTTGGGTGGCCATGGCAGCTCTCAGGGTGGCAGTTCCAGCCCTCAGGGTGGTCATTCAGGCTCTTGGGTGGCCATTCCAGTCCTCAAGGTGGCCCTTCCAACCCTCAGGGTTGGCTTTCTGGTATACAGGGTGAGCATTCCAGGTACATGGTGGGCATTTCAGCTCCCAGAGTAGGAATTCTGTCACACAGGGTGGGCTGGGCATTCTGGCCCCCAAAGTGAGCATTTTGGACACAGGGAGGCATTCTACCCTTTGGGTGTGCAGTGTGCCCTTCAGGGTGGTCATTCTGGCCCAGAGGGTGAACATTGTAGCCCCCCCCCCCAGGTTGGCATTCCAGGGTCTGTCCATCAGAGGTCTTAACAGCAGGATGTATGGAAAGAGCACAGGTCAGAAAATATAGGTGTATAGGTGGAAGGGGTTGAAAAGGAAAGTGCAGTAGCAAGGGATAGTGCCAAACCAGAATTTGGAAACAAAGGAGGTGCCTATCCTCTGGGGAAGGGCAGTTGAAAGTACAAGTAGCACTGATTGGCATGGTGAGACAGTTCATGATGAATCATAAGAACAAGGGAGTCCAGTCTGTCTAGGGGTGGACTTGGAGGCAACACTGTATGCAATGCCCCATTATCAAAGGCCCAAAGGATCACTGTATGAATAATCTCCTGTTGGGCAGGGAAGGAGCTACAGGCTTTGTTCTGGTACAGTGCCCCAAGTTTAGGAAGGAGTTTACAGTGGATGGTATCAATATGACTGAAACAGGAATGGTTCCAATCCAACTATACTCCAAGGTGTTTGAAGAAGTGGGTATCCTCCATCTGGGAGCCATAGAAGGTCATAAAAAAACAGAAGGGAGGGGAGTGGAACATTATTATCTTCTGTCTGGAGCCAAAGGTCATGAGGACATCTTGTGGCATTCCAAGTGAGCTGATTAGCACAGAATCAATGTTGGATATTGTCTAAATCACATTAAATGTGCCATTTCCAGCTCAGGAGATGAGGGTTCTGTGCTAGGACATGCAGGCTTTTGGAAGATCATTTGGAAAAATTGAGAACAGAATGGGGCCAAGGATGGAGCCATTGGGAACATTTGCCATGATTGGAAGCGGGAGAATAGGGGACATCTTATGAGATCTGATTAAGAGCAGTTTTGAAGCAGAGCTCCTTGACCAACTGATTAGAAAGGTCTTTCATATTAAATTTGTCAAGGATGCAGGAGTGTGCAACAGTGCTGAATGCCATAGTTAAAGTAACGAAAAGTGTGGAGAGCAACAAAAATTTCAGACAATGTAATGTTGATCATTAACATACTGGTTTTAGGATTGAATAATCAGGAGGGTGTGGCTTAGCAGCAAACTGGAGCGGACACGCCTTTTCAGAGCTCCCAAGGTTTTGAGCCTAAAACCAGTTAAAATCAACAAATAACCTGTTTTTTAACATCTGAATCCATTCTGCGATTGCTATGTGTCATCCACTGCTGAAAGACGTGCAAACCATGGAGTGCAGCACCACCTGCCAACTTTTTGGCACCAAAATCTGGCAAGCCACACGACACCAGGCCACAACAGTGGGACGGAGCCATGGGTAATAGTAGCATCAGCCAGGACAAGGTATCAGTATCTGCAGTGAATCACACCCTTGCACAGCTTGTCAAAGCTGTCCAGGAGATGGACAAAAACTGAATGTCCTAACTCCTCAGGTAAATAATCTTGAAACACGATCTAGATATGGAACAAACCATATAGAGGGTAGGTAGGTGGTGCCATTCTTAAGTCAGTTGACACCACAGCTAAATTAATTAAAAGAGAACTCTCTCCTCTGGCAAAGTCTGGAAACAGTGGAGAATCAGACTAGAGCGGAATAGCAGACTGAATGGACTACCAGAATTCGAAAAAGGTGAGGAGCTCATATGTTTTGTTGCCACAATGTTGCCACAGATCTTGGGTCTCTCAGAGGAGGATCCAGCCTTCACCATAGAGAAAACCTACCATTCCACCTTTGCAGGGACATGGCGGAAGGTGGGGGACCACAGACCTTGTTAATTGTTTGTAATGGGGTGGGAGTTAAAGACAGAATAATGACTCTAGCCAAGAGGAGAAGAGAATTCTGGTATAGATACCTTTGTTTCCTGCTCTCTCCTACACTACTGGACAGCGTCCCAAGGCATTTGATAAAGTGCGAGATGCCTTGCGCATGATGAAACTCCAATATCAGCTTTTTGTTCCCACAAAGCTGAAGATTGCTTGGAATGGACACACTTAGCTTTTTAATGACCCCAATGAAGGAGTCAAACTGGTCAGAAAGGTAGAAACTGAAATGGTGGGGAGAGAGGAGGGTGAGTTGGATGAAGCGGCAGGAATGGAGTAAGAGCCTGCCATGCTTTCTTTTAAGTGTCAGGACTTGGGAGTACATTACGGAATTACTGCTGAACTTCTGGGATGTTGCAGCATTTATTAAATGACTTAATGCTATTTGTTTCATGTTGTGCACCAGTCAGGATTTGCATTGTGATATCCCTCACTATTTATCGGAACTCATGGTCCCTATCTTCAGTGCAAGACTCTACCTGACTAAATGGACTTGCTCAATGTTTGTAACTCCTATTTGGGGGTAATATTCAGGCTTGAAACTGTACAATGTATCAAACATGATTGTTTCATTAGACTATTTTGCACTTATTAACCCTTTTTACCTTACAGTAGATTTCCTTTCCTCCTAAGATAGCGGCAGAGGCATTGGATCTGCATGGTAGAGTAATGGCACACCATATTTATTTTGTAGTGCACAAGGTGGCCACATGGGTTGGACTCACAAACCGTGTATGTCTTTGTGTAGTTGCATATCCGGTTATGACTGTATCCATTTTCAGATAGCTGCTTATGCCTTTTTATAATACTGCTCGAGTGGTTCGGGGAGGACAGTAGTTCTTAATCTGGTTAGTACTCTAAAGATAACTAAGTTTGCTCAACCTAGGTTTAACACTTCAGGATGTGTATTATCAATTTTGATGTCACTACTAGTTTATCCAGTTATAAGGGCTCTACTTCGGGGTATAAAGTTCTTTTATCGTTATTATTCATCTACGCGGGTTACTTAAGCCGCTTAAGGCAATATGGTAAGGGGTCATTTGGGTTTTTATTCCTTCCTTGTACTGTAACCCTGTAAAGGTTCTGTGCTGTGTATTAGCTTTCAGACATTATTATAAGCATTAACTTGTGAACTGTACTTCCTCCAATGCTGTATCTAAATGAAAGATGTCTGCTAGTGCTAGTAACTTTTTCAGAGCATGTTCACCTGTCAATTCATGCATCCTTTCATGGGATTTTATTTTTCTAAGTTTTGATTGCAACATTTATAAATGAAAAGTTAAAAAAAAAAGACCAATCATATTTTCCAAACTGGTAGATGCTGATCAGATGGGCTTTGTTAAGGATCGCCTAGTGGCAGAAACATGCTGCTTTAGTTTGAAGGGTTAAGGAAGAGCCACACTCTTGCTACAGAACATAAGAAAGTATGGAAATAGGAAAAGACCAAAAAGACCAACTGGCTGCACCAAGCTTTTTATCCCTTCTTTCTGAAGTCACAGATCCAGTTTTCTGTTGAAACTGCATGTTTGTAACTTTGGAGGCCTTCACTTACAATGTACCATATTCCATATAGTTATTGCTCTTAATGTAAAAGAATGCTGTCTGAATTCCCTATTTGTTCTAATTTTAAATGTATCTGAATTTTGAATTTCCCAAGGCTTGGTGCACTGTTCTGCAACAAGTCCTGCCTTCTGCTGCTGGTCTCCCCCAAGGTTATTCTCAAAATGATCCTGGCAGCGTTTTATGTGGATGTGGCCTACAGTACTGCCTCCAAATCTACACTTGCCAGGCTGCCCCCCTTCCACTCCTGTTGTTTCACCCTCAGCTGCCTTCATGGCTCCAACTGCTGTGTCTTCTACCGGGATCTTTCTCTCCGCACTCTTGGGAATCGATGTCTCTCTGGCTGTATGAATATTCTTTCTAAATACTGGTTTGCTTCCCTTCCCTGTTAGCCTCACTCCTATCCCCTACCTCCTCATAATCTCTCCATTCTTATTTTTTTCTGTATATATATTTTTATTTCCCCAGCCAGTTGCAGTCATCCTCAGGTATATACCCTGTGTTGAGGGATATATCCTATTCAGACCTCGCTGTCATTTGAACGGCAGCTGTTTTTTTTCTCCCCATTTTGTTCCTTGCCTCCTCCCACCCCGTGATATGGGCCAACTGGCCAGAGGCCTTAGACAATGCAGTGAGCTCTGGGTGCGAGCACCACTCCATGCATGGGAGAAGGCTCCGCAGCCTACCGCAAGGGGTCTCTGCATCGCCTGATGACCGCTGTCACCATCCTGAGCTGACTCCTGCTCCTAGTGACAGCACTCCCTAGCCTTGACTGCCACAATTCTGGCTGTCCGAGTCCATTCCTAAACCCAAGTTGCCAGCACCAAAGTGCATAGTGCTTCCACTGGGCCATCCCCCCCAATTCTTCTGACACCCTTATCTTCTCAGTCCCCAAAACCTCTGCTTGGCAATCTGCCTTTTCCTACTGCCTCCCCTCCTTTGGAATAGCCTTCCCCACTCCATTCTTTAAACATTCTCCCCTTCTCCTTCAAAGCCCTCCTTAAAGAGTACCTAAACAAGCAGTTTTTTAAAACTGCAAACTCTAAAATCTGGCTTCATATGGAGGTAAAGTAAAGGCTGCTGTTTACATGTATGCTAAAACTGCATTTATGTAAATAATATAATTGCAGTTTCATAGCTTTTGAAAAATGTAAACATCAGCCTTTCACATTCAAAAAACAGCCTTGGCTTCTCCCTAAGATGTCTGCCATGTGTGTTAAGTGATGAGTCATGATGACATCATTTGAGCCAGAGACAGAGATCAACATATATTTCTATAGTGCTAACTAGTTCTTCTTTCCTGCTTTATTTTGAATTATTGTACCAGAATGATCAACACCATGTATTACCTCATGGATTATTTTGATCAGTACACGTTAGGCTATGATTTTGTTTATTTTATTTACTTTAACTTGCAGAAAATGTCTTGCAATCCAGCTGATATTTTCTTTGGCTTTACTGCATTACAGTACACTTCAAATACCTGATGATCTAGTGTTTATATGATGCACTGAATTTTTTTTTTTTGTTAACCAGGAGAGACACACTAAGCTGACAGCTTGTTTTCAGGTGTGGCCTAGGAGCACAAGGAAGTTTAGTGACTTGCTCAGGGTCACGCAGCAAAGTACCGGTTTTGTTCAGTTCCAAAGCTCATGCTCTCTTGTTAATCCACAAATAAGGCTTTCTTTTTCCATGTGAACCCCCTGCACCTAGCCTGCCTTCTGTTGAACACCCCACCATTCATACCCTCTCCTTAGTACTGCCTGGGGACGCATACGAGCTTGCGGTCTCATGAAGAGAATTATCACACCTCAGATTGTAATCTTGTACCTCAGAGGGTTGTGCACACCTATACTGATACACATCATAAGCTGGCACTGTTAAGAAATGCCTCCCAAATCACTCTCCAGTTCACATTCTCAATGTCTGACTTCTGCTGTCACAGTAAATATTAAGTGGATCACCACCCTTCTGCACAGTGAAGGTAGTATGTACAGTTCTCTGTTGTGTTTTTTTCTCACCTTCCCAGCAATTCTTCTCCAGTACTTTTCTGTGCTCTGCTCCACAGTGTGAGTTGGCTGGCTACCACCCTTCCAAATCTTGAATGAGCTATACACAATTCCCTCAATACTGTCCTAACAAATGTCAACCCCCCCCCCCATAAGCTCCCTACACTGAAGTCAAGTAACAGTTTTGGTGCAGCCCTGCCCCTCAGAGTATTTGTCATTGTTGGCTACTCTCATCCACAGTCAGGTAGTGAGCACAGTGCTGGCAGACCCACATTTCAGATCTCACAGTGATCTGCTCAGCGTCCTCTTTCATGTCTTCAACTAACCTGAATATAGCTGTAGCCTGCTGGAATGGCCTCTTTAGTTTCTCTCTGGAATTCATTCTTCTCACCTGCTCCCCACACCAAAAACTGGTGAGTTCACTACCCTCCCGCATCATGAATGTGGTTAGTACAGTCTCCCGTGTTATAGTTACATATTAATAATAAACATGATCTTCTGATAAGCCAGGCTGATAGCAGCATGGCACAAGTGGAAAAATAGGCTTTCCTACTCATATAAGATCTAAGCCACCTATGATTAGGCACTATTATATGACGTGCATAATGATGTACACACCTGTCATTTAATAGTGCCTAATCAAAGGTAGCCTAGATCTTTTAAGGATAGGAAAGCCCATCATTCCCCTTGTTCCCTGCTGATATGAGTCTGACTTACTGGAAATATATTTTTATATTTGATATGTCAAAATAAAACGGGAACTGTACTACTTGCATTCATTATGCAGAAGGGTGATGAGCTCACCAGTTTTTGGTGTGAGGAGGAATAGTGAAGACTGAATACTAGAGGGGGACTGAGAAGGCCACTCTTGCAAGGTACTGCTATACTCAGGGAAGGGGAAGACAGAAGGAGAGAAATATGAGCAGATTACTGTGAGAAATAAGATGTGGGGCTGCCAGCACCTTGATCACTACCTGACCCCATTGTCCTGGACAACATTCCCCTTCCTATAAAACCAGTGCATGCAATTGTCCAAGGCTGTGTGTGGATATTAATGTATGGAACAGCTGCCACTACACGTTCAGTCACTTCACTATCAGTCTAGTATTGCTTGTAAAACACTTTGGGATACAGTGTGTATGAAAACCACTATATAAATGCTGATTCTTATTATTATTATTATTTCCGATGGAAAAAGAGGACAAGACAAACATATATTTGAGTTTCGAGAAAGTATGAACTCTAACACTGGACTGCACAAGAACTTTGCTACAAAAAAGTGGCGGCTCTACGGGGTGGTGAAGGGTGGGGCTGCACCCCCCCCCCCCACATAGTAACGTACTTGCTTGCAGCTGCTGCTGCCTTTCACTTTGTTGAAGAAGTCTGATTTATTGATTGTACAAATGTTTACATTAAAACTATGGATTACATTTGTAGGTTCTGTCCAAAACGTACTAGAAAAGAATAATAGCAGAAAATATAAAGGTTTAATAAAAATGTTAAAAAGTGCATATTAAGCATGCACACCACCTCAACACCCCCATTGTAGCATCCTGGATCCACTATAACCACTAGACCACCAGGTTATTCAAGAGTTGTACTGCACTGTGGTTTGCCACAGAAAGCAGTTGGATTAACATAGAAACATAGAAACATAGAATTTGACAGCAGATAAGGACCGCTTGGCCCACCTAGTCTGCCCATTTTCCTACCTAACAGATAAGCTGCTGATCCTAATTAACCAACAGCTTACTTCCTCCTACCCCCCACTAGGACTGCCTTATGTCTGTCCCATGCATTCTTGAATTCCCCCACTGTTCTTGACTCCACGATCTCCTCAGGGAGGCTATTCCATGCATCCACAACCCTCTCTGTGAAAAAATACTTCCTCACATTACCTCTGAGCCGTCCCCCCTCTATCTTCAAATTGTGCCCCCTTGTTCTTGCACATCTCTTTTTCTGAAAGATGCTACTACCCTCTTGAACTTTGTTGATTCCTTGAGGTGCCCAGAAAGTTTCTATCATGTCTCTCTCCCTCCTTTCCTCAAGGGTATACATATTAAGCTCCTTTAGTCTTTCTTCATATGTCTTCTGGTGCAGACCCTGCACCATTTTAGTTACCCTCCTCTGGACAGCCTCCACTCTGTCTATGTCTTTCCTGGAGATGGGGTCTCCAGAACTGCATACAGTACTCCAGATGGGGTCTCACCAACTGTCTGTACAGATGGATAACAACTTCCTGTTTTCTACTATTTATGCCTCTCCCTATGCATCCCAATATCCCCCCAGCCTTCCTTACTGCCTTCTCACATTGCTTGCCCACCTTTAGGTCATCTGATATAATTACTCCCAGGTCCCTTTCCATTTTACTGTTGTCAGTATTTCACCCCCCATTGTGTACTCTTGCCCGGGGTTTTTGTTTCCCAGGTGCATTACCTTGCACTTCTTTGCATTGAATCTGAGCTGCCATACATTTGACCATTCCTCCAACCTTGCCAAGTCCTTCTCATCCTTTCCACTCCATCTGGTGTATCAACCCTGTTGCAGATCTTTGTGTCATCTGCAAAGAGACATACTTTTCCTTCCAGTTCCTCTGCAATGTCACTTACAAAGACATTAAAAGGACCGGTCCCAGTACTGAACCCTCGCGGTACCCGCTAGTAACCCTCCTTTCTTCACTGTGGACTCCATTTACTACTACCCTTTGTGTCCTGTTGTCTAGCCAATTTTTTATCCAGGCTACCACCTTGGGACCCACTCCAAGGCTGGCTAACTTGTATATTAATCTTTTGTGTGGGACTATATCAAATGCCTTGCTAAAATCTAGGTAAGCCATGTCCACAGCCCCTCCCTGGTCTACTACTTCGGTCACCCAGTCAAAGAAATCTATTAGATTCTTCTGACACGACCTTTCCATCGTGAATCCATGCTGCCTTGGGTCCTGTGCCCCACTGGCCTCTAGGTACTCAACAATTCTTTCCTTCAGAAGTGATTCCATCATTTTACCTACCACTGAGGTCAAACTAACTGGTCTGTAGTTTTCTGCCTCTGTCCTGCTCCCACTTTTGTGAAGAGGAATCACTTCACCCTCCTCCAGTCCTCAGGTACCACCCTATCCTCCCATGATTTGTTAAAGAGAGTAGTCAGCGGTGTCATTAGTTCTACCCTTAGTTCTTTTAGAATTCTTGGTGAATCCCATCAGTCCCCATTGCTTTGTCCACCTTCAATTTTATTAGTTCTTTCAGAACCCTTTCTTCTGTAAATGGACTGGTATCAACCCTCGTCTTCAGAGTGTTTCTCTTGTTTGGTTTAGGTACCTCCCCCTCCTCTTCCTTTGTGAATACTGAGCAGAAATATTCATTCAGTATCCCTGCTTTTTCATTGTCACCCTCTACCCACATTCCCTCCCCTTTATTAAGCCTCAGTATCCCTCCTTTGGTCTTTCTTCGCTCCCTAATGTACCTATAAAAGGTCTTATCCCCCTTCTTAACAGAGTTGGCTATCCTTTCGTTGGTTTGGGCCTTTGCTATTCTGACTGCCTTCCCAGCCTCTTTCTGCTTTAACTGATAAAGTTCTCTGTCCTTCTCCTTCTGTGTTTCCTTATATTTCCTGAATGCTATCCTTTTCTCCTTAACCTTCCCTGCCACCTCTTTTGAGAACCATAGCATTTTTCCTTTGTTGTGTTTGTTGATTTGCTTTACAAAGGCTTGTTGCCTCTGTGATGGCTGTTTTGATTACTCTCCATTGTTCCTCCACCCTCCTTCTTGCCTGTTTGCTAGTGCTTTTCTGAGGCACTCTCTCATTTTCCCAAAGTCAGCCCTCCTAAAGTCCAATACTCTTGCTTTTGTATGGCTTGATTGTATGTCTGTGTTTATCGTAGCACCACACTGTTTGATGGTCGCTTGTTCCCAGATGGCTACCCACTTCTAAATCTGAGATTCTTTCTCAATCCCATTTGAGAGTACCAGGTCTAGATTGCTTCCTCCAGTGGGTTCAGTACCAAGCTGTCTGAGGCATGCCCCTGTAGGGCATCAAGAATGACCCTGCTCTTGGATGTGCCTGCAGCAAAGGTGCTCCAGTTAATATCTGGCATATTCAGGTCCCCATCAACAATATCTCCCCTTTTCTGCCATTCTAAGGAAGCCTTCTATCATTTCCTTGTCCATTCCCTCCCCTGAGATGGGGTCTGTATACAACCCCCATGAGGATTGTGGTGCCATTTCCTGTCTCCAGGGTGACCCAGAGTGTCTCATCTGCTCCCTGTTTACTCTTTAGTTCTGTTGCTTTGATCCCTTCCTTTACATAAATAGCTACTCTTCCTCCTCCTCTTTTACCCTCCCTGTCCCTCCTGTAGATTGTGTATCCTGGTATGTTGACATCCCAGTCATGGTTCTCTGTGTACCATGTTTCTGTGACTGCCACAATATCCAGGCAACCCTCTTCCATCAAGACCACTAGTTCAGAGAGCTTGTTACACAGACTACGGGCATTGGTACCCATCATCCTCCACTTTTTGATGACCTTACCCCTTTTAGCCCCATTCCTGTCCTTACTGCCTTAGCCTTTTTTTACATTTACTTCTGGCCTGCTCCTTAATGACTTCTCTACCTTGGTGTTTACCTCACTAATTGCTGTTGTTTGTGGGGGGAGGCTGGGATTTCCCTGCTCCTTTTCAGTGCCCCCCCCTTGGCTAGTTTAAATGCTTGCCAATGAAGCATTTAAACCTCTCACCTGGGATCCTGGTCCCCCCCTGGACAGATGCAGACCATCACGCCAGTATAGGTCTGCATCCCTCCAGGTGGCTCCCCAGTCCCCAGTGAAGCCAAAACCCTGAGCTCCACCAGTTTTCAACCATTCATTGAATTCCCTGTTGAGGAGTACCCTAGCATCACCCTTGCCATAGACAGGCAGTACCTCCGAGAAGGTTACTGTATGCGCTACTTGTCTAAGGCCCCTCCCCAACTCTACAAACTCCTCTTGCACTGCTCTGATCCCATTCCTAGCCAGGTCATTTGTCCCTAGGTGGACAATAACATCCAGCTCCCTCCTACGTGCAGCTGCTCCCACGATCCTGAGGATTCGCTTCCTGTCCCTCAAGCCGTGGCACCAGGCAGGCACCTTACCTCCCTCTCCCTTCCTCCCCATTTCTACCCCTAATGATTGAGTCCCCACCAGGAGTTGTTTCCTTCCCTGTGGGGTCTCATGCCACCCCTCCTGTGAGTCTCCTTTATGAAGGTTCCCAGCATCCTCCTTGGTCTCCACTGCAGGTGCCTCCGTAGAGGAACCACTATCCACCAGAAGAGTGAATGAATTGTGGAGAGGTACAGCTGGAGGGATGCAACTCTGTTCCACCACCCTCTCCCTCCCTGAGCCCACCCTGGTCCAGCCTCTCCTCTTTCTTGGCAACCTCTGAGGTAGTGGCATTGGCCCCGGTGGTCCCTGGGTGGGGGAGGAGGTTTCTCAAATCCTAGCTAGGTCAGCCTAGAGACAGACAACCTCCTCCCTCAGACCAGAGAGGTGCCTGCAAATAGAGCAGCATCGCAGCCTCCAGAATGTCTCCCGGAACACTGCCGCCCCACAGCCATTGCACTGCACCACTCCTATCATGTCTTATTTTGTGTTCCCTCTCCTGTTTCTCTGTATGCTTACTCTCTCCTCTCCTTACAACTCTCACCCTTCCTGTTCTGGGACAGTAACTTCCTATATTCTTCAGTAGCCTCCTTCTTCCTTGCTCAGTGTCAGACCACCAGCAGCTGGGGGGTGTGGGTGAGCTACGTTTTTCCTTTAGGGTTGACAAAACCAATGTTTCTCTATGATCCTTCCCTTCCTACTGCCAAACAGGAAGTTCCTGTTGACAGTCAAATCCAGTGGCTATAAAAGTAGAACTGGCTTAGAGTGGGTGGGATGGAGGGCAATTAGTAAGAAAAAAGGCTAGCAACAGGAAGTTGTAATTTGAGTCACCTGCTTTTATAGTGTCTAAGCCACGCCCCTAATTAAGCTCTCTCTCCTCCTACTGGTTTAGCAAAGTAAACTGATACAGAACCCTTCCCAGCATAGAACACACACTGACTTTCTTTCTTTTCTTTCTTTTTTTTAAACCCTAAATTAGGCCCCTTCTACTTCTAAAAAAATATTTGTCTGCTTAAATTCAACAGACACTGACTCCTGCTAAGATATAAGTGTTAAATTAATAAGAAAATGTAGCTTCTTTTAGTTAGCTGCTTTCTGCTCTACAAGCAAGGCTAGCAACAGGAAGTTGTAATTTGAGTCACCTGCTTTTATAGTGTCTAAGCCACACCCCCAATTAAGCTCTCTCTCCTCCTACTGGTTTAGCAAAGTAAACTGATACAGAACCCTTCGCAGCACAGAACACACACTGACTTTCTTTCTTTTCTTTCCTTTTTAACCTAAATAAGGCCCCTTCTACTTCTAATAAAGTATTTGTTTGCTTAAATTCAACAGACACTGACTCCTGCTAAGATATGTGTTAAATTAATAAGAAAATGTAGCTTCTTTTAGTTAGCTGCTTTCTGCTCTACAAGCAAGGCTAGCAACAGCAAAACACATTTTCAGCAGGTTAAATAAACAAAATGAACATAACCATAGCCTAACATGTGTATTATACAAAATAATGCACAAGGGTTTGACCATTTGGGTGGAACACTTCTATACAAAGGGAAAAAAGAACTAGTTAGCACTACAGAGAGCCATATAACTCTCTGACTTTGGCTCAGATGACATCACATTTGGCGGCCATTTTAGGAAGCAGGTAAGACAGTTTTTTCTAAATTGGAAGGCTGATTTTACCATTTTCAAATGCTCTGGAACCACATTTAGGTAAATTATGTAAATGTAGTTTTAGCATTAATGAATACAGCAGCCTTTCCTTTAGTCACCTACAGAGTCAGATTTTTGAATAGTTTGTTGTCAAAATGTTGTTTAGGTATCCTTTAAAGATCATGTTGTTGGACATGCAGCTAGCCATATGTCCCTTCCCCTTCCCATTTTTCTCCCCCTTCCACATCCTCTTGTCCTGCTGGTATTCCTCCCCATCCCATTCCTTTACTGCTATCACAGCCTTATTTTGCCGTGGCTTTGCATGCATCAAATTAACCTTTGCCTTCCCAACCCCCTTACTCTATTTTAACACAAAGGTGCTGCATTGAACATTATATCCATAACTGCATTTATTTTTCATTTGTACTTTTTATTTCATTTCTATCTTGTAACTCTGGCACTGAGAACATGTCAATCAGTCACTGCAATATTTCTTTTAGAGTATTTTGTACCGATTTGTAATTTGCACTACTTTAATTTTGCAACTTTTCTGCTTTTTCCTACTTGTAACCCTCTCCCTGGTCAAACCTGAAAACTGAATTTGGCTTAGTGTGCCTGTCCCAGACAAAAATGGTAAGTAAATAAAAAAAATTTAAGTTCCTCTATTTTTTACTCTATTTTTCACCAGAGTGAGCATAGTAGTATTTGAACAGAATACCAATGGTCTACCAAGTCTTTCTTAGCAGTTACTCTCAGCTATGTCCTTTCTTCCCAAGTACTCCTCTAATTTCATTTTGTGTCCTGCTGTACAGTTTCAGTTTCTATTGCCTCTATAGACAGTGTCCTCCACATTCCTATCACACTTTGTGTGAAGTAATGCTTACTTACGTAACATGTAACCTTCCCCTTTGCAGTTAAAGCAACTTTACCACTTCAAATTTATGAATCGCCTTCAGCGCCTTCATAATGTTAGATACTGCAGACTGTGGCAACTCAAAGCAATTTGTTTCCAAGTGAGACTACAGTCTGTCTGCAGTTGCTAGCATGACATTAGAAGCGTAGTAAGGACCAAACACTGCACAAAGTATCAGGACCAAGTAACAGCCTCTACACCAAGCATCAGGCCGACATACATGCTCATGTTGTTCTATGCTGTTTGTTTGATTGCTACTTGTTTTATTTATCAGGGTGTGGGGGCAGAACCCCAACATAAAATAACCAAATGAAGGTGCTACAGAGACGTACAGCTGTTAGTACAACAGTACGACTGTTACAGCACCCAGAACAGACTGTTAAGTGTGCGGGACAGTAATTACATACAGAATCAGCGTATGTTATGTGAATTACATAGCATGTTGCTATGCTTCTTGTGTTGCTCCTCAGTCCGCTACTTCTGCCATGAGCATTTCCTCTTAATTTAGATTCCGGCAATATGGAATTATTTTGACTGCTATGCTGCACTTTCTTAAGTGCAGTAATGCCCTTTTTATGGATTCAATCAGTCAATCAATCAATATCTTTATTTATCCAGGCTGGCACCATTTAGCAAGCTCATTTACAAGGTGGACCTGCAGTCCTACAGTAATAATACAGAAAGACAAGTTACAATAGTACAAACAGTAAAAATAGCTGCTATTATAGTAAAAATGCACATTTACAGGTAATATACATTGAACATAGAGCTACAAGGAGTTGTGGATAATGAACTTGTGCTGGATCCAAGCCCAAAAACTGTGCATTTTGTAGTAGGAAATGTTAGGGAGAGGGTAGGCATACCAGATAGAAGATATTAAGCGCATAATGTGGGGAGAGGTGAGGAATAGGGACGCAAGCGAAGAGGACCCAATTGTTAGAGCAGAGTGAGGGACTGGGAGGGCGGAGGACCGTACTAAAGGCAACAAAGTGATTTTTGCCCCAAAACGCGGCGACATATGGAGGAAAAAATCTGCCGTTAAGTACTAAGTGCAAGATGAGGAATATAGTAGCAGGGGCATAACTGGGAGAGTCCTGGAGGTTGGGACAGAGGGAGGTGTTGGATGGACAAAGGACCGAATATTTTTTGGGGAGAAAGACGATAATTATCCCCAAGTGCGGTAGCATGTGCTAGAATCAGGCTGCAGCTGTTCAGAGTGTCAAAGAATAAGATATGGGAGTTCGGCAGTAAATTCTGTGGACCTGTTGATGGGCATGCTAGAGGCAGAGGCACACATTTTGGCTGGGGGGCCGCTGTTTGAGGGAGGGAGGTTAGTTAATGTCTAGTAAAGCAGTTGCAAATTTCGGTAATGCCATCACGGTAAAGCCTTTTGAACAAAAGGGTACTTACTGGGGTTTTCAGCTTAAGTATTTTTGGGGTTTTATTCCATATTGATGGGAGTGAGAATCCAAAGGCGGCTCTCCTGACTTGTGTGAGTGCCCTGGGTATATTTAGCAGGAGTTGTGAGCAGCTTCTAAGGGAATAATTCCTGGGCACAATCGGAGACAGACAGTCGGCGATGTATTGAGGGAGTTTGCCACTGAGGGCTCTAAGTGTCCAGAATGCTGCATTAAAGTTGCGCCTATAGTGAAGTGAGGTCCAGCCCATGGCGGCATATAGTTCGCACTGATGGGTAGAGAGGGAGGTCAGTGATGGAGCGTATAGCTCTGTGGTGGCGTGTCAATTTTCAAGATAGGAAGCCACACAGCTACTGTATATGAAGTCTGCGTAGTCAATTAAGAACAGGAACGTGGCTTGGACTAGTCGTTTCTTTGCGTCTGCTGTAAGAAGTCTTCTTATCCTGTAAAAAAGGCCAAGTTTTTGCCTTAATTTTTTCAGCAAGTCTTCCAGGTGGGCAGTGAAGGAGACTTTACAGTCGATCCAGACCCCAAGATATCTGAATTTCGGAACGTACTCTAAGCACTCTCCCAGCATCGTGGTTATTGGGGGAAGGGGGAGTCAGTAGCGCTTGTGTAGTCTGTGGGGGAAAATAACATGGCTTTAGTTTTCTTAGCGTTTAATAGCAGTTTTTTATTGATTAGTTGGAGTTGCAGGAGGTTGAAATCTTTTTGTAGGTCAGTACAAGCTTCTTTTGGTGTGGGATGAATCAGGTACAGCACTGTGTCATCCGCGAATAAGTGAATACTTGCATCCTTGATTCCCTCATCAATGTTGTTGATATACACTGCGAAGAGGAGGGGACCTAATATGGATCCCTGAGGGACACCTCTTTGTAAGAGTTTTAGGGCAGATAGTTTGCCACCCGCTTTCACCTGCTGGTATCTGTCTGTCAGATATTCAGAGAACCAGTTTAGAGAAGTAGCATCCAGTCCTAGTGTTTTTAGTGAGTCGAGGAGCAGGTCGTGGTCAGCTGTGTCGACTGCTTTGCTGAGGTCAAGAAACACAGCACATACTGACTTTTTATGCTCCAACTCCAGTTGCTAGTCATTGGTTACTTTAGCTAATGCCGAGACTGTACTGTGGTTGGCTCTGAATCCAGATTGAAGGGGGTTTAGTAATTTTTCTCTGTCGATGAAGGATCTTAGTCGGCCATTTACTATTTTTTCCAGTAGCTTCGAGAGTGTGGGTAGGAGAGAAATTGGCCTATAGTTATTAAGGTCTAAGGTTCTCAAGATTTAAATAGCGGGATAACATGCGATCTTCCATATTTGAGGGAGGGTACCTTGTGTTAGGGACAGATTGAATAAATGAGTAATAGGCACTGCCATTACGTGGCATGCTATCTTTAGGAAGTATGGTTTAAGTGCATCTGCGCTGGCACTTTTCTTAGTATCCAGGTGGAGAATCAAGTCTTCCACTTCCTTGAGGGAAACCGATGAGAATGAGAAATGTTGGCTGACATGAGCCAACATTTGGTGGGGTCATGCCAAGTTGGGTGCGCAGACTACATGCAGGCGAGTTATTGAAGGCTAAGCCTGCTGTGGCGAAGTGCGTGTTGAATGCCTGCAGTATCTCTTTTTTGTCATTGATTACTGTATTGTCAGAGGTAATTTTTGTAGGGAGCATATTTTGTGATGTGGCTCCTGCCAGTTCTTTGATTGTGGCCCAGAATTTGGAGGGACAAATGGCTGCAGTATCTAGTTCTGCTTGGTAATAGCAGGCTTTAGCTTCCCGAACCAGTTTGGTGCAGTGATTTCTGGCTGTTTTAAAGAGGTGCCAATCTTCCTTTTTTGGGGATTTGCGGGCAGTTTTCCAGAGTTTATCCCTGGACAGTAGTGCAGCCTTGAGATCTTGAGTAAACCAATGGCATTTCCTAGCCTTTATGCATATTTTTGACAGAGGCGCATGTAGATTCATGGCGTAGGTATTGATTTCATGTAGTATAGAATATGCAGTTTCCACTGTTTTAGCAAGGTAAAAACTCTGCCACAAGGGGGAGTTTTTTTAGGTCAAGTAGGTATGCCTTTGGGTCGAATGACCTGGTTGACCTTTTGGTGGAGAATTTGGCCGTAGTTGGCACTTTGTTGGCTGCCCAAACTCCAGCTATTAGGCAATGGTCACTAATATCCACATCAAAGGTTCCAATGTGGGTGAAGGAATGGGGTTTATTCACAAGCAGGACCTCCAGAAGGGTACTTTTGGCTGTATTATTTTTGTTGATACGGGTGGGCTCTTCGTTGAGTAGGGTGAAACCAAGGGAGTTGCAGAAAGATTTAAGCGGGTGACCGGCTTCCAACAGCCAATCATAGTTTCGATCCCCGAGGATAATTGTTTCCAGGGGGCTAGTGTCCAAGATAGTTGTAAGATAGGACAAGAGCTGAGTACCGGCAGATGGTGGTCTGTAGCATCCTATGACTCGGAGTGCTAACGGTGGGGATAGGTTAATTTTTATGTCTAGGCACTCAAATCCCACTACCAGTGAGTTAGAATTAAGTGTTGATGCCACAAATCTATCTTTGATGTAGATGGCGACCCCACCTCTGCTGGATTGCCTATCGCATCTAAAGATCTGGTAGTTAGGTATATTAATCACGCTATTTGGTGAAGAGGGCCATAGCCAGGATTCTGAGATAACAAGCACATCTGGCATTGTATGGGCATTCCAAGCCTGGATAAGGGTGAATTTGTTCGGCAGGCTGCACACGTTAATGTGCATAAAACTAATACCTTTAAGAGATAGTGACTCAGAAGTGGAGGTAAGTTTATTTATGGGCCCTGGATTAAGCTCGACATTGCCAGAGCAGAGTAAGAGGAGGAGTAGCAATTTTTTCAGGGATTCAAGTGAAAGGCAATGAGCTTGATGCTTTTTCCGGCTTGGCATGGAGGAGGAACCGGGTTGCTAAGCTTTGTTTTTTAATTTATGCAAGCCTAAGGACACTGAGGCTAATACTCTGGCTGTGTAACGTCAGTGGGAGTAGCTCAAATTAATTAGAGATAAGGAAGGAGGCGTAGACAAACCTGCAGTAGTTGCTCTTTGAGGAAGGCAGTCCACCTGGATCAGTTGGCAAAGAGCCTTGGCATAACATGCAATGTGTAGAGTCAGATTGGGCGAGCAGTCTTCAGGATGAGGATGTGGTGTACCCCCAGTCTCACATTTTTCGGATAATAAGCCAGTAAATGGTATGATACACAGTGCAGTCAGGAGGAGGAATTGCTACGAGGCTGCCATAATTGCAGTTGTTGGGTAAATGAGGGAATTTTGATAACAAGGGTAGCTCGCTGGCTGCTGGTTGCAGGATTCCCCTGGCGGAACCCTGGCAGTAACAAATTGTTTTAGTAAGAAAGAGAAGGCAGGAGATTCATCAGGGATGGGAGTGGGTGGTGCTAATGGGTCTATATAATACAGGAGGGGGGATGAGCGGGTGGGCAAAAAATTGCGGCTTTGCCGTACCTCTCAAGTGGTGTAGTCCGATGAGGAGGTCTCGGGCGGCAGCTGCGGAAGCGCCGACCGCCCGGTGTCCACGGGATTACTGAGGCATGCCAGGTGTGGGCTCATGGCACCCTTATAAAATAGTAAAATCCCCTTATCCTTAGATGCAAAGAATGCATTTCACATTACAGAATGGGACTTTCTGTTGTGAGGCATAAAATGTCTTGGGTATGGCCACAGATTTTTTTAAAATGACATGACAGACCACCTTATAAATAAGGGTGAAATAAGTATGCTATGCAAACACATAGTAATGTTCATTGCAAAAAACTTTGGTTAATGCATTAATTAGGGTTAAAGCAACAAAAGCAGGGAAATGTGGTGTTGGGGTTTCCAACCCTAACACCCCACCCCGCACAGACCAAGAGGTGTTAGGGGGGCGGCATTGGGGTTATCAGCCCTAACTCTCACCCCACTCCATTAGAAAATAAGCTGGGTGGGTACAGCATAGGAGAATGGGGTGAGTGTTAGAGTTGACAACCCCAATATCACCCCCCAACGCCTCTTGGTCTGTGCAGGGTTGGAGTGGGATGTTTGGATTGGAAACTCTAACACTGCATTTCCCTGCTTTTGTCACTTTAACCTTAACTGATGCATTAACAAAGGTTTTGCAATGAATTTCCTGACTTTTTGAGATAGTTTACTTGTATCCTTATTTGCCTGTGGGAGTGCAGGGCCCAAAGGGCCCTGCACTCCCACCCTCCGTTACTGTCCTTCTTTGACTGTGGGAGTGCAAGGGCCCTTTGGGCCCTGTACTCCCACCCTCCCTAATTGTCCTTCTTTGGCTGTGAGAGCACAGGGGCCCTTCCCATGAGCTTTGGGGTGAGAGCGCAGGGTCCTTCTGACCCTGCATGCCAATGTGTTTTGAGGTGGGATCAGAGTCGCATTTTGTGGTAGGAGCACAGGGTCCTTCATACTCTGTTTTCCCACACCTTTTGAGGTGGCAGCACAGGGTCCTTTGAACCCTGCATTCCTCCTAAGTTTTGTGATGGGAGCCCAAGGGACTTTGAACCCTGCACTCATTTTTTGCGAAAAAGAAAGATTCCTTTTCCACAAAAAAAGGAATCCTTTTTTAGTGAAAAAGGAATCATTTTGTGAAAAAGGAATCCTTCTGGTGGCCAGCCCGCCGGTACAGAGGCAGGGCACCAGACTCAGGATGTCGGAGGGCCGGCCTGGGGGAGAAGGATTGAGCATCCTAGGGACCGCTTTCCTTCTCCGGGGGAGGGGGTAGAGTGTCTGGCACACCATGGACCTCTGGTGGAGACTGCAGGAATCACCATGCTGGCACTGTCATTCGTGGGGGTGGAGCGGACGCGGGACATCATTGCACATCCCAACCCCCAAGGGTAAGCATATTAAACATTCTGGCTGCCGTTCATGATGCCCCCATCTCCACTGCTGATCCTGCTGCAATTTAAAGTCCACCAGGGGGGTTCTGCTCCTGTGGCACCACCCTGGAGGGTAAGTCAGGGCTAGAGACTGCGTTAACAAATCCAAAATTAGCATGCTCAAACCTTTTATGTTGCTTCACACGCTAGAATTCAAATTTCTTCTAAAGGGTGCTGCTAGGTTGTGGCATATAAAAAACAATCCAAAAATACCAGTGCACCCCCCACACACACACACACAACATAGCATATTTAAACTTTCCACTGCCAAAATTGGCTATATTTACTTTAAGCTCCATGTGAGGAGTGGGACTGCTCTCCTTCTCTGGGGGAGGGGCAGAGTGTCTGGCACACCATGGACCTCTGGTGGAGGCTGCGGAAATCACTGTGCTGGCACTGTCATTCGTGGGGGGCGGAGCGGACGTGGAACATCATTGCATGTCCCCACCCCAAGGGTATGCATATTAAAAATTCTAGCCCTCATTCATGATGCCCCTGCCTCCACCAATGCTCCCACTGTGACTTAAAGTCCACCAGGGGGTTCTGCTCCTGTGGCCCCACCCTGGAGGGTAAGTCAGGACTAGAGACTGTGTTCCCTGGGGAGGGGCACCTCCCGGTGGCCCCACGCAGAGGGGGTAAGGCTGGGCATGGGGGCACGGGGGGGCTGAAGCCTGGGGGAACCAGGCAAAAAAAGGACTCCTTTTTCACAAACTCATGAAAAAGGAATCAGCTCACGAAAAAGGAATCTGCTCGCGAAAAAGAAATTCTTTCTTCACAAGCTCGCGAAAAAAGAATTGGCTCGCGTAAAAGGAATCTTTTTTCACAAGCTTGTGAAAAGAAAATTGGCTCACAAAAAAGGAATCTTTCTTTGCGAGCTCATGAAAAAGGAATTGAGCAAGTCACGAAAAAGGACTTAAAATGCTAAGAAAAAACCCTTCCAAGGTTGCTTTTCTACCAAATGAACTTCAGAATCCACCTAACAGAGTCCTGATGTCCCAGATACATGAGTTGGTGTCTTTGTATAACTTCATTTTTGTGGGATTTACTTTTTTATTTTTTTTTTAAATGAAAACAAGATGGCAGCTCGCAAACACGGAATTTTTTCTCATGAAAAAGGATTTTGCTCTCATGAAAGAGGAACAGTCTCACGAAAGTGAATCCTTTTTCATGAGAGCAAACTCCTTTGTTGATTTTTCTCTCCCTCTATTCTGAATAGTGCTCTTCCCATTGAAAATAATGGGAAATTAAAAATTGTTATAACTTGCAACAGATCCATATTTTTTCACAAAACTTGGCATGCCTGTTCTGTTATACAAACTGGTTCTACTATGAAAAAATCACACCAAAATTCCACACCGTCTGGACACAGGGCGATGAAAAAATTGCAAAAAAAAGATGACTGTATGACTTTTTGCACTGTCCGTATCTCAGAATCTGCATATCCAACCGGAATGAAACTTGCCATATCAAGTGATCTACCCCATGGGACAGCACGTACCACATTTTAGGCAAATCCAGTGATCGGTTGCAAAGTTATTAAAGTGAAAAATTTGAGGTTTAACATTAAACATGCTACTGAACCTTAACTATAGTGGCATGACCATGCCCCTATAATACGGATTCGCTAATCACTCTACTATCCAGGGTGTCTGTTTATTCTCTTAGCAAGCAGGTATTTGTAAAAACATATTTATGGAATGTGGCCTTTTTAGATAACTAAGTTATTGTATTAATCTTTCGATTTTACTATTTATATGATATCTGGATGATACGCTGATTTTTATGGATGTTTTATGATTTTTATTTAGAGTTTTGGATTGTTTGTAATTGTTTCAGCACCTTGACATCTTGAAAGGTGCTTTATAAATAAAATTATTATTATTATTATTATTTGCCCAGGTTTACCTTAAAGGCCCATACTGTCTTCATGCCCACTGTCTGCACTGATTGAGTGTTCCATAGATTCAGAAAACAAAGCAGAAGGTACTCCAAACAAGGATCGTAGACATGTGAAGATTTAATTAATGATAAGGCAATAATGCCAACAAACGGCAGCACCACCGACAACTCCAGTGCTTCAAGCTTTACAGACCTTTTAAACCGGGTGTCAATTGGTGACCCAAGGATGATTTGTAGGGAGGCTACCCAATAGTTGAAAAATAGCAACTGACATTTCAAGATTAGCTCAAAATATTCTTGCTACATCAGTTTCTCTTTTTTCTACTATTTAGCAGCCTCCCTCCAAATCGACTTTGGTCACCCATGGGTCATTTTGGATTGTGTCTTTTTTTTGTTTGTTTTGTTTTTAATCTACAGTCCCCCTTGGTCCTTATACTCCCAGTGCCTATCCCCCTCAGGAGCCACGGGGCACACAGTACCCCCTTTACCTCTCTTCTATCCTTGCCTGCCTCCATATTGCTCAGGATAGCCCCCAGGTGGAGTTGGTGTGGGGGATATCATCCCTGACAGCATCCATCATCAGGCAGTGTGTGGTGGAAGCATGGGATCTGGATATACTGTGGTCAATTGTCCACAGGCAATCAGGCCATTTTCTCTTGCCTGTTAGGATGCTGGTATTACTGAGGTCAGGTGCACGCATGCACAGTGTGCAGCTACATGGCATCAGCCAGCAACCTCCTACACAAAGGCATGCTCTGCCTGTAATGTCACCAGTGGTCACCCAGGTGATGCTGTAGGGGCGGCATAACACTGCCTCACTCCCTAGACATTGAGAGTGTCCTCTGTGAGGCTCATTTCCTCTTCCGCTGGCCAGCCCCCGACAACCAGGATCCACTTCCGAACCCACTGTGCCAACATGCTGGTAGTTTGGGTTGTGTCTTAAATATTTAGGATCCAGCAGACCAGACCTGGGTTTGAGTCTCACAACCTCCACTTGCATACTGTGTGACTCTGAGCAAGTCACTTAACCGCCCAGTGCTCCCAGGTTGCCTCTGAAAACAGGCACTTGTGCCTAGTGGGCCTTACCCGGTTGCCAAAGACTAAAAAAAAAAAAATAAAGGTCTGGAGGAAATGTGTTAAAATAATCTTAACCCACTGCTGCATTGCCAGATTCACTGCAGGGCAATATAAATCCCATCAAAATGGTAAAAGATTCATAGTTAAATTATATTTTTAGCATCCACCTCCAAGTACATTCTTTTTTTTTTTTTTTTGTATTATTTATTTATGCTCCTCCCTCGGACACCCCCGACCGGCTACTCCTTCGGACCGCCTAGGTCCCCGCCACCATCCACCAACCTCTATAGCAGCCCCCAGGGTAACCCAACTTATCCCTTCGTCGGAAGGATCCCTCTCTTCCGGGGGAGGGAGCACCTCTAGGCAAGCCTGCATATCCCAGGTGCTGCAGGGTTACACCAGGTTTGCTGTGGGGCTTCGTGGTGGCAAGGAACCAGCAGTCATCATCTGGCCGATCGGGGGGCACTTTTTCCATTTTCTGGCCCACCCACAACTGCCCTAATTTGGCCTGCATGAGTACGCCAACCTCGGGCAGGGACATGCAGGGGGTATGTTGAGGCCTCATGTCCCCCCTAGCACATCACCCAATCTGCCCACAGGTGCCAAGGCCCTGCCCACTCCCCCAGGGGGAAGTATCCAATGGATGCTCTTGATCCCCTCCCTGCTGGACTCTGCTTCTGATACTCAGGCTCAGGGTGCAAACCCAGGTCGCCAGCATGCCGAGCAAACCCCTTCAGTCGGCACCAAGGAGCAGGCACAAGTACATTCTGATTACTTCAGCAAATTAAGTGCATTGTCTAAACATTTTTCAAGGGAGGGAAATGAGTCAAACTGCTTTAGAGGAAGGCTCTCAAATTACCTAATATACAATCTAAGCCAATTGACAGAACAGTTTTCTGGATACAGCCAGTGTCAATGGACAGCACAGTTGGAAAGTGTCATTGTCATTGTACCCTCATATGAACCCATCCCTCACTTAGAACACTTACATAAGTGAAAGCTATAGTCTCTTTTGAACCCTGTCCAGCTTTTTAACCAAAACATAACATGGGAGAAAGCTGGTTGTTCATTCAGGACAGCTTTCCACCTTACCCTCCAGTTTCCTCTTTGCAATAACCCTTGCAGTAGAACAGATAAAGTAGTGGGTGGTATTTTAAGGTTAAAAAGGGAAAGGGGGGACTGTGCAGAGGGGGACCTGGAAAAAGCAGACATCCTGAACAGATGCTTTTGGTCAGCATTTACACTGGAAAGAGAAGGGGAGGGGCCACAGAAAAGTATTAGGAGTATTGGAGGGAAAGAGGTGGACACTGGTACATTCTCAGAGGAGAGAGTCCTCCTGAAAGGTCTCGCTAATCTGAAAGTGGACAAAGCAATGTGGCCAGACAGGGTGCATCCAGGGCTATTGAGAGAGTTCAGGGAGGCACTGGCCACACCCCTGACAGTTCTTTTTAACAGCTGATTGGAAACAAGAGTGACTCTGGAGGACTGGAGGAGGGCAGATATAGTCCCACTACACAAAAGTAGTAGCAGGGAAGAGGCTGGCATTTACAGGACATTCAGCCTGACATCGGTGGTGGGAAAGTTAATGGAGTCACTGCTGAAGGAAAGGATTGTGGAATATCTTGAATCCAGTGGGTTGCAGCACCCAAGGCAGCATGGATTCATGGGGGGTTCGGCAATCAAACAAGTCTGATAGAGTTCTAGGGAACTAGATCAGGGTGGAGCAATGGATGTGGCCTACCTAAATTTCAGTAAGACTTTCAACACCGTAGGCAAGCTGGGTAGCATAGAGGTTGGTCTAGAGGTGGTTAACTGGATAAGAAATTGGTTAGGGGATAGGTGGCAAAGGGTGGTGGTAAACGATGGTCACTCAGAGGAAGGGAGGGTGACCAGTGGGGTGCCTCAGGGATCAGTGCTGGAATGGTCCTGTTTAGTGTCTTTATAAGTGACATTGCAGAGGAGCTGGAAGGGAAGGTCTGCCTCTTTGCAGATGACACCAAAATCTGCTACAACATGGATACTCCAGGGGAGTGGAAAGGATGAGCAGAGACTTGAGAAAACTTGAGGAGTGGTCAAGAGTATGGCAGCTGGGTTTCAGTGCAAAAAAGGAAAAATAATGCACTTGGGGCACAGAAACCCAAGAGTGGAGTACAAAATGGGTTGTGTGGTACTGACGACCATGAAACAATAAAGAGACCTGAATGTGATCATATCGGATGACCTAAAAGTGGCCAGGCAGTGCGACAAGGCAGTTGTGGGGACTTGTGGGATGCTGGGATGCATAGGGAGGAGTATCACTAGCCGAAGGAGGGAGGTGGTGTTGCCTCTGTATAGATCGCTGGCAAGATCCCAACTGGAGTACTTTGTCCAGTTCTGGAGACCACATCTCTGGAAGGACGTAGACAGAGTGGAGATTATCCAGAAGAGGGCAACTAAAATGGTGCAATGCCGGCTCAGAAGCCCTATGAGAAGAAACCTAAGGACCTGAATATGTACATACTGGAAGAGAGAAGGGAAAGGGGGGATATGTTAGAGACCTTTAATTACCTTGAGGAGGTAAGTAGGTAAGGAGGGAAGTATGTTTAAGAAAAAAAGGTGCTCAAGAACAAGGGGACATGATATGAAACTGGAGGGGGATAAATTCAGAAGAGATGTGAGGAAGTACTTCTTCACAGAAAGAGTGGCAGATTCCTGGAAAGAGCCTTCCAGTGGGGTGGTGGGGTGAAAACAGTGGTGGGGTTCAAGATTGCATGGGATAGCCATAGGGAAATCTTAGTGGAAAGGAAAATGGGGAGGGATAATGAACCTGAGATGAAGTAGGAGCTGCGATGATACTGTGGGCGGGGAAAAATGGGCAGACTAGGTGAGTCAAGCAGTCCTTATCTGCCAGCAAATTCTGTGTTTCTATGTAATTTATTTATGAGCAGGTTAAGGAAGATGATCTTCTCTCTCTGTACAACACCTTGTTTAGATTTTATGTGGGATGTACCTTTTGATCTTTTGCACAAATGAAAATCAAAGTTGGCCTCCACCAGACTCAGTTCTGTTCTTAAAAGTAAGTGCTTCCAAATACAGAGTGTTCCATGCCAGAGGGTCAGCCTACCACCACTCTCCCTACTTTCAGCATAATCAGGGCTTCAGTTAACTCCATTTTGGGAGTATCTGACTCCAAAAATAAGGCAAAAACTTCCAAAATAAAGGGGGAAGAAGTCATTGACAAAACAAAACTGGATGACTTCCAAAACTGAAGGCACAGAAGCTAGTAAGTTACAGATTTTTTCTAAAAGAAATTGTATTTTACCACTAATATTTGTATTAACATCAATAAATTGATTCTTCTTAAAATACTGGCTTTCAAATTGTAGGATCTGGAAAGAATTTTGACTTCCAAAAAATTGGAATGACTTCCAGATTTTGATTCATGGAAGTATTTGACTTTCACAAAAAATAAATTAACTGAACCCCTCTTTCCCTCAGCTTGTCTTTGTTTACTGCTTCTTACACTGCAAGTTTCATCACCTCTAAATGGGCTAACAGATTATAGAGAAGCAATGTGTCCTTCATTGTGACGATTGAACAAAGGTCCAAAATATTGATGACACCTCACACAGGGGCAAGATATGCCAGACCTTTGTACATGCTCACATGTGCAAGCTAGGAATTGAAGTAGATCTAGCTCGGCCAGTCCACTGGTGTGATGGCATAACATCGTACTGCCACTTGGGAGACAAGGATTCACTTGTGCACCCAGGAATCCCACACTGAGACTAGCCAGGGACTGGGCTTATCATGGGAGTGAGGTACTAGGCTCTTAGGGAGGGGGATTGATAGCACAGACCACCTAGAATTCGCCTTCCGCCAACCGATCCAGGAGTGACATTGGCACCATCTGTGAAGGCATCTTCTCATGTGCCCACTTGGCCAGAAGAAGAGGGCAGGTATGGTGACAACAGATGAAAAAAAAAAAGACAATAAAATAACTATAGTTGGAGGTGTGATGAATTGTAACATTGGCCTCATTTATACAATATGGCAAACACCAGTTCTTTACCATTGGAAGAATGCTACATCTCCATCTCTGGCAGAGTGGCAACAGAAGATGTTAAAAAACAGCTTCATGGGCTCTATGCACAAACATGTGGGTTGTATGCACTATCCGTGCATACAGAACCCGCACAGCTCTGCTCCTGTGGACAGGTGCACACCGACCAGTATTCACTATCGCCAGCCACCTGTCTGTGGCCCTGTCCCCCAGCACGCAGGTTCGTGAGGGGTGGACGAGTGCGGAGCTGTGGACCAGTTTCTCCAATTGCATGCCCATCCTAGGTCCCAGAGTGGATCCCTTGTGCCAGGGTAGCAGGGGAGTGTGGGAAGGCGTGGGTCCATAATTGTAGCAAATACCGGCACTTACCCAAATGGCTGCCCCCAGTCCTCCCTTTCAGCCCAGTGGGCTGGGGCAGCATTGTGGCAGGTATCTAGGTGCTGGCACTGGGTGTCCGTTGGGGAGGTGTAAAACCTATTGCAGGGTCCCCCCTGCCGGAACTCATGCCCCCCCTTTACATGGCACTCTGTGCCGTTGTGAATGACACTTAGTACTGGCACGCTTCCAACATTTTCTCCCGGACTACCCATTGCGCATAGCTGCCCGCATGGCCGGGGGATCCAGTGTGCAACTAGCTGACACTCCAATTGTAAATGCCACCAGGGGTCTGCTGCATGGCATTCACATGTAGGGTTGCCTACATGCATAGGCAGTCCGCACTTTAGGGCATACAGCCTCATATGAGCTGATAATATACAGCCTTTTTAGATCAGCTAATTTAAGTTAACAACACATGGCCTTTATTTTTGGTAATAGTTCAAGGAACGGTAATGATCATGGAGTTGTTTCTTCCTGCTCCTACCAATATTAACAGTGGAGAGGGGTTTCCCACTGTTCCAACATCCTGAACTTGGTGGGACATAAAGAAATTTTGCTTTTGAACTAATACTGTAGAAATACGTGAAGTCAGTGGGAGCTGCATACTTGGAGTATATATGTTACAGGTTTACTGTCAAATCAGGCATTTTACCAAACTTTTTGGCATCTGGCCAAAGACCTGAAAAATATTTCAGACTTACAGGCATTGCTTGATGTGCCAGTTGAGAATCTCCGTCTTCCTTTCTCTTTTACCATCCTTTACCAGTCTTGACTTTTATATTTTTCCTGACACTTACTTTACTGTTTATTTTCCCTGGACAGCTCAGGTGAGATGCAGCATCTGGTCTGGGATCTTGCTTCTTCTCTTTTCCGCAGCTGAGTGGACTGAATTACTGAGTGATTAAGTTGTAGCAGTTACCTTGTGGTGGTGACTCAGGTGCCGGGTTGCCTTCATGGTGACTACCAACCAGGGGTCATTCAGAATATCTGCTCTTCTGTCATAAACAGTCAGATTACCTGACCAGGATAACTATGCTGCAGCTTTTTTTCTTTCTACTCTTCAGGCACACTACAATTTTATTACTGTTATGGTAATTGTGCTCCAGTTCTCGCTTGCCTCCCCTCCTTCCTACCAGACCCCCAAGCCCGTTCACCCATCATCTCTGGGACTTAACTCACAATATTCCCATGATTTAACCCTCATGGCAGGCTTGGAGGGGCTGCCCAACCCCCCCCCCAAAGCAGGATCTAGTTTGCCCCATTAGTGGTGCAAGGCCTGTGAGAGGCCATCTGTCATCCTGCCTGGCAAGGCATTCTCATTCTCTCTCTCTTTCTCTCTCTTCTCTCCCCCTCCATTTCTCCCAGGGATGCTTAATGAGTAATGATGCAGGCATGTCTCTGGGAGTCCTACTCACTTCTGGGACTCCCATGACACCCCACTGCCGCTAGATGTCAGGCATACTGTGGTGGGCTGACAACACAAAAGAAGCAGCTCCATGTATGGTCGTGTCAGGTTAAAAGACAGAGAACCAAGTACAACAAAACACAGCACCAACACCTTACACTGTTAAATGGGAGTACATTTATTACAGGCAAGTGCAGACAGAAGTGTAAAACACTTACAAACAGTCCGTGCTCAAAAGGAACACTAATGACTCACTCACAAAATGCCCTGACCGATTTTGTGTATGTGCACTTACGCCGCTTACTCAGGAAGGCCAGTCTTGCGTGCAAGAAGTCCTTATATAGTGTGGCAATATTTAAAAATGTTACCGGTTTAGGAAGCTCAACCCTGGCCAAGACACAAAGATGTTATCACATTTCTTATGCATCTTTCTTACATTTTTTTAAATGTTTACAGGGTGCACCTGGTGTGTGGCCAAATTAAATAGTTACAGTACCAGTCCTGAGGGGAGGGGGTCCCAAAGCTGCTTAAAAGACTGCAATTCATTCAGATCAATTCAGTTTTCTTATTTGGCTTTCATTCCATCATTTTAACATTTAGAAGGGTTTTTGGTCTCATCGTTTGGCTGAATCATGATCAGCCTGAGCGCCGATGGCAAGGTAACCCACACACTGGTCAGAAAACTACACTTTCTTTTCTTATAGTCATAGTTTATTGAAGTGTTTTCATATTATCAACAAGACAAGCAACTAGGTCTAACAGTAACAAGTACAGCTGTCACTCTGACCAATACACTCCACTGTGCATTCTTCTGCAAATTTAAGGTATGACTCTGTAAGTTCTGGCACTCACCCCCAGCCCTCGACCGTCAATCTTCCAGTAGTGCCTGGGAGACAAAAGGCATGGAGTAGACAAGTGGTTCATCCTTCACTCACTTGTCATTCTGTTCTCCATAATATGGGGTGGAGCTGTTTCTCTAAAGTTATGGGACAAAAGAGGGGTCTCTAGCCATAACATATAGGGCCCAATAGCTCCATCTGTTCTGACCCCAGTCTGCTTGGGCACGTGGTCATAATGTCACGTCCAAAACTGCGCACATCAAGAATGCTGCGTGCAAATCAGCGAGTGGCAAACTAACGTCGGCACAACACGCCTACTACCGCAAAAAGCACACACCGGGGGAATATCTTTATTTTTGCTGGGGGATCTGCAACCCACACTCCCGGACTAATTATAATCAACTCTGAGGGGTCATGGACTTTGGGGAAACAAAAATATCGGACCAGGGAACATTTTTGGTTTTTTTGCACAAAAAAGGCTGCATCACAGTGGGACCTGGGGAGAACTGAACCTTAGCCCCAGGTCCACGCCGCTGCCGGCAGGTGTTCTAACCACTCCACTATGGGAGTGGCTTGGACAGGAACCTTTTACCTTCCCTAATGGCACCCTACAGCGACAGGGGTAGAGGTTCTTACCACACGCTGAAACAACCCCTGTCGCTGTATAACTTCCTACATCACAATATTTCATGCGCGGTTTTGTCCGCACTATGTTGACCCAGTACCGGCTGCTTGATTCCTGATATTATAAGTCACGGTTTCTAAGTTATAAATAGAGTTGACCAGTACTATCCAGTCATTTAGCTGGGGTGTTTAGGCTGTGAACCAGTGCTTTATTAGATACAGGAAACTACACTTTAAATTTTAACATGCCAATGTACTGTAAGCTGATTCCCACTGCTATCTCTTATTTCTTATGTGGAAACCACTCTCTGGCTGCATCTTTTAATTTTAAATTTTACCATGCCAATATGAGCGGAGGTCCCCCCACCTTCTCTCTTTCTTGTGGGGAACCACTCTTTGTCTTCATTTCTTACATGGTGTGCTCTGGCCCATAGGAGGCTCATAGGTGATCATTGGGGAGCTCACGTATTGGGAGAAGGGCACACCTGCCCTATTTGCAATGCAAATAGTCAGTGTCAATGTCAGTGGCTCAGTAGGTAGCACACTGGCCTCTGAGGCCGGGAGATCAGAGGGCTGTGGGTTCAGTTCCCACATCTGGCACTTGGGTTAATATCCCAGTATTGACACTGCAGTGCAGCATGAGAGGGGTGCTGCACTTCTGAGGTGCCGTCTTTCGGATGAGACGTTAAACCGAGGTCCCATCTGCCTGGATTGGTGGTAGTTCAGGTGGATGTTAAAGATCCCATGGCACTTATCGAAAAAAGTAGGGGAATTTCCCCGGTGTCCTGGCCAAATTTCCCTCATTCACTAAAAATACCACCAACAGCTTAATCTGGTTCAAGGTCAGTTGGCATTCATCTGTATCCCCCTCCCCCGGGTCATGCCTGAAAATAGGCAGGATTTGTCTAGTGCACTTACCCGGTCAACAAAAACTTAAATAAAAAAAATGTTAAATGTTTAGCAAGCTCAACCCTAGCTTATACACAAAGATTGTATCACATTTCTTATGCATCTTTCTTAAATATTTTAAAATGTTCACAAGGGTGCACCTGGTGTGTGGCCAAAATCAAAATCAAATACTTATAGTACTGGTGCTCCCCCAAGCTCCTTAAAAGCCTGCAGTTCATTCCAATCAGTTTAATTTTCTTACATGATTTTCATTGCATTATTTTAATAGTTGGGGTTCTTGGTCTCATCATTCAGTCGCATCATGATCAGCCTGACTGCCGACAGCAAGGTGACCCACTCATCAGCCAGGTAACGACACTTTAAATTTTAAGATGCCACTATGAGCTGAGGCCCCACTGCTGTCTATCTTTCTTGTGTGGAAACCGCTCTCTGGCTTCATCTTTTAATTTTAGATTTTACCATGCCAGTATGAGCTAAGGTCTCCCTGCTTTCTCTCGTTCTTGTGGAGAAACCACTCTCTGACTTTGTTTCTTATGTAGTGTGCTCAGGTCCTTAAGAAGTTCATAGGTGCAAGCAGCGTGTAATATTTCATACATCAAAGTTTCCAGATGGACACACCAATTCTAAAATGAGAAAACACATATATTTTTTACAGTCATTAGAAGCATCATGTCACCAGTATCAGAGATGCATAAAATGCAGAAAACCATTTCTAAAAGTGGAGGAGTGGAGGTCAAGGAGTCAAAATGGAGTAATGATATGCTTATCAAAATAAAAAAGTACTCTTAAGACATGGTTTACTTACAACATTCATTAGGCCATTGTTACCCTCTAAACAATGCCAGGGTCACAAGGTCAAAGGTCCAAAAACAAAATAAAATGAGGAGCAAAATTATTTCCTTAGAAAGGGGGCCATATTTAGTCCTGAGTATTTGAGAAGGCCCCTAGTTGGTAAATCCAAAAGACCTCCCTATTAAGGATCAGATTGTTTGGGTCACTCCCATGTCTACCAGCCATAACCTGTTCAATACCACAAAATGTAAAACAGCGTTCTTCTTTGTTTTGACAGGTGGCAATATATTTAGTCAAAACATTTGCCCTGTCCTCAGTCCAAATGGACCCAAGGTGCTTCCCCACCCATGCCTTGAGCATTCTAGCAGTTTTGCCAACATAAAACACACAGCACTTGCAGATTGCAAATAGGGGTTCCAGGTTTGAGGCCCCTGACCAGGTGTTCTCTCCGTCCTCTCCAGTGCAGCACGTCTTTATTCCAGCAGCCACTGCCCACTACCCTTGCCTGCCAGCAAGCCAGACACAAAGGTTGGAGGCCTCTGACCAGGTACTGTCTCCCTTCTCTCCAGTATGGTGAGGCTTTACTCCAGTGGCCGCCGCCCACTACCCTCGACTGCCAGCAAGTCAGACACAAAGGTTTGAGGGCCCTGACTGGGCGCTGTCTCACTCCTCTCCAGTGGGGTAGCTTTACTCCAGCAGCTGCCGCCCGCTACCTTCTCCTGCCAGCAAGCCAGACACAAAGGTATGCCACCGAGAAGATGAGCTGAGGCATTGCCTGAATTTTTCTTTTTTGACGCTTACAACTGCTGTCTCCTGATTGGTACATCTGCTTCTCCTACTGACTCTGATTGGTTGCTCTCTGCTGAAACTGAAATTGGTGGACTTGTCGCATTGTCTGTATTTTTAATTCTGTACTTCCTTAATCATAGGCGGACTAGCTGCTTTGTCTAACTGTTACATTACTTTATTTAAAGTTTAGCTAATCATCTAGTTCTGTTTAAATTCTAGGCCATTTTTTGCTTACGTGCCGAACAATTGTAACCATTCAGTTTTGTTTAATTGTGCAACTTTAGCCTTTTAATTTTCATACTCTGCTACCTTTTACTGCCCTTTCTTTTCAAACCCCATCTTTTCTCTCCCTCTGATACCTCTTTTTAAACTCCATCTCTGTCTCACACTGCCTCCTCTGACTTCCCTCAGCAACCCAGAGTCTCCCCATTCAGTACAATCTTTCTGGCTGTTAATCCGGTGTCTGCTCCTCCCCCGACACACCTATTCTCTCTCCCCCCTGCCTGACTCCACTTGTTCCAGCCCTCCCACCAATTTAGTCCTGCTCCTGACTATAGCCCACCTGCTGTGCCGGTGTCTCTGCACCCTGTCTGTCCCACACCCACTGATTAATTCCACTCTATGTAACTGTGCTCTCCCATTGTCTCCGCTCCAAGTCTGAGGCCCCTGACTGGGAGCTCTCTGCCTCCTTTCCAGTGCGGAACAGCTTTACTCCAGTGGCCACTGTCCCCTACCCTAATCTGCCAGCAAGCCAGACACAAAGGGACGCCACTAAGAAGATGAGCTGAGCCATGGTCTGAAATTTTCTCTCGCCCTCCCACCCGCTCCCCGACACTCTTTAAATCCATATTCTGCCCTAATGGTCATGCTTCACTGACCCAACCACCCATTCTGCTTGTCTGACAGCAGACTGTTTTTCCTTAAAGGGCCCTCTCCCCTTATTCCTGACATGTTTCACGGTAACCTCTCCCTTCCCCTTCACACTCTCACCTACTCCCTTTCCTCTCCTCTCTATTTTCTCTCTCCCCTCCACTCACCTCACTTCTCTCTTTCTCACTATCAAGCTCTTCCCTCACCTTGTCTATGAGTATCTCAACTCCCGACACTCTCAGTGCCCCAGACAGCACCTTATTACATCCCTAATTCAGTCTAGTGACATGCTTCATTAATCATGCAGCTTCTCATTAGCACTGTCACTCTTGTGCTGTCCTGCGTCCTCACCTCACCCTTTTAGCCTCTTGAAAACTCACCACCCAATAATGTTTACCTCCCCCTACTAATAAAACCTCACCTGGTGGTGCCAGAAACATTGTGTAGCAACCTTGGTCCCCATCTTGGTGGCACTCCACCATCCAGGCTACATGTTCCAGAACAAAACAATAAAACCCTCGCCCAAATACCCCTCTTTCTTAATACCAAATACGTTTATCATGATGTCAGCGTCCGGCTACATAAACCCCCATCCAAGCTAAAACTGCTACACCAAGTATTACCGCGGATCACCCTGTTGCTTCTCTTCTTAGCTAGCAACAGTCACCCCAACCCTGGCCCACCCCCTGCCCCACGCTACTGTAACAATAACTTTGGTGCCGTGAAGCTACCATCCATAAATATAAGGAGCCTTCTTTCCAAACAGGCTGATCTCCAGATCTGGACTGCACAGCACAAACCCGACATAGTATCTGTTGAAACCTGGTTAACACCTTTGGTTCCAGACTCAGCTGTATCCCTCAATGGGTACACCATCTTCCGATGGGACAGATTAGGTAAAACGGGGGGTGCAGTCTACATTAAAGACACACTCCAGGGCTGTGCATTGCCACCAGAGGATTTTGGCAGAAATATCCAATTGCTACATATTAAGCTAATCCAAGGTTACAACAGGAAATCCCTCTCAGACATCTCTGTGTATCTTCCACCCAAGGAACAGTCAAGAGGCTTCAATCTCCTCTTTGATTACCTATCTAAACTCCCCCGTAACACTAAATTCGTTGCCCTTGGTGACTTTAATATAAACTAGCTGGCTCCTGATGCGGCCCCACACAGACACCCTTTCCTCTTTTAGCATAACCCAACTAGTCACCTCCCTCACCAGATCCAATCAACGGACAGGCTACAGCTCCCTCATTGATTGGATTCTCACCAACCACCTGAAAGAATTTCTGAGTCTACCATCCTTCCCAATGTAATCAGTGACCACTCCCCTGTCCTATGTTACTGGTCAAACAGATCTCCCAAGCCACCCTCTAAAACAGTAATAAACAGGGTCCTGAAGAAAGGACAACTGCTGCTTCCTCACTCTCATCTGCTAAACACCGACTGATCACCCTTCGATGCAGCACAAAGCATTGACTAGGCGCTTGAATTTTTCATCTCGACCTTTAACAGTGCCTGTGACATCTTCGCCTCTCTCAAAAAAGGAAGATCAAGAGAGCATGCAACCCACAGATTACCACTTCCTTACTCAAACAGATGTCCACTAAGGATAACCTTTGGCATCGTGCTAGGGCCACTGGCAAGCCATATGATCTGCAGCAATACAAAACAGCCAGGAACACCTGTACTGTCGAAATTCATTTCCCTAAATCACAGTACTACAATCACACACTCTCCAACTCCTGGAGCGATGGACAGAGGTTCTGGGACAACCTCAAAGAATTGATGGACACCGCAGCAAGTCCCCTCCCACCATCACAGAAGCTGGATGGGCCATCCTCCAAGATCCTAAAAGCACAGCTGATGCCCTAAACATAGCCTTCTCTGACCTCAGCAACTTACTCCCCGACGCACCTGTTACATCATCTTGCAACACCAAGGCCAGTACCACCCATTCCCGCCAGTCCCCTCCATTCTACTTTAGAGGATTACCTCTGCAGAAGCAAAAAATACCTAGTTCATGCCATCGGGAAAGCTAGAGCTAGCAACGACTCCTGGACCTCAAACTTATAAATCTAACCCAGGATGTAGTCCTTCTACCCCTCATTAAACTCCTCAATCTATCCCTTTGCCTTGGGCAGTTCCCCTCATACTGGAAAGCTGTGATGGTTACTCCCATCTTCAAAAGTGGAGACAGACCCCAATCCACTTACTATCATCCGATCTCTATCCTCCCCCCTCTCTCTAAAGTTCTGGAATGAATAGTCGCTGACCAGCTGACTGACTACCTTGAGAAATACCAAGTTCAGTGCCCGCAACAACATGGCTTTAGGAAAACACATAGCACCACTACACTACATAGCTACATTTCTCTAACTTCATTCATACCGCTCTTGACATTGACCATTTCATGGGAGCAATTTACATCAACCTCACTAAAGCGTTTGATACCGTGAACCACTCCCTATTACTTGGCACACTTGCAGCCCTAGGTCTCTCTGATGAAGTTACTGGGTGGTTCCAAAGCTATCTAGTTGACTGGACTCAGAAAGTAAAAATTGTTGAGTCATTCTCTGACAGCCGCCTTGTTCACTCCGGTGTCCCACAAGGCTCAATACTTGTCCCCCTAATGTTTAGTCTTTCTCTAAACTCTCTGCCCTAAGCATGCACCACTAACCTACTTCTTTATGTGGACGACTCTCATGTTCTCCAGTCACCCTGCCCCCCCTCCCCATACTAAGACAACTACAGAATGATTTCTCTGCAATTGAACAGTGGTTTATTGAACACAAACTTCTTCTAAACTACAAAAAACAAAACCATGCTCTTCACCAGCACACACAACAGGCACAGACACTGCCAGCTCAACATCCTCAACAACAACACTGTACTTCTGGAACAGATTCAGCAATTCAAGTACCTAGGAGTAACACAGGACACAGTCACATCATTCTCTGCCCATGTGGACTATATAGCCAAGGTGGTTAACACTAGGCCGGGGCTCCTTTTCAGGGGCATAGACATTGTCTCACGCCCAATGCTCTCCGTCTTGTGATCACCAGCTCCTTACTTTCCATTATTGACTATGGTCTCATCCGCTATGGCGCAGCTACTGACAGTACCCTTAAAAGAATTTACAGTACACTGTCCTCAAAAAAATTTGCAGATTAACTTCCAGAGCACCCAGACTTACACATATATTCGACTTGTACATTCAGTCTGGCTGGCTTGATCTAAAGTACTGTGTTGTTTACCAGACCTGCCTATTTGCAAAGAAAATCTGCCTAGAACTTACCACGCCTTCCTTCCAAAATCTTCTCTCTCATGTCTCTAACCCCCAACATGCTTGCGGCATGACTGGTCAGGCCTTCCAAGTCCCTTTCTGCCATACCTCCCTGGCTCAATGCGCCTTCTAGTTCCGAGCTCCCCGCTGGCTAACCATCTTCCCCCCATAAACACATGACCTCTTGAATCTTGGCCCCTTCAAGCTCAAACTCCTTAATAACCTCTCCACTGTTAACAAATGTTCTTGCACCCACTAGCACATCCCCGCCCTCTCCCTCACATCCTCTCAAAAATGCCCACACATTGTTGCCTACTTTATCCTCTGACTCCTTCTTCCCCACCCCTCGCCTTACTGCTTCATCCCCTCTCCTGTCTCCAGCCCCCTCTCCCCAACTACTCCCTCTGCTCCTTCTTTTGACAATGCCTCCCTGGCTGCTTGTAATCTGCACCCCTTCCTGTCTGCACTTATACTGAGTTTCTGTACCATGACTTAGCTCATTATCCCATGTAACCTATTGTTATGATTATCCTATTGATACTGTTTTGTCTAGTTTCTGTTTTTACGCTGTACTTGTTCTCACGACTTGGAATCTTTGTAAAAGAACCACTGGTTCAAACGTATTGTAATCCGAGAGCTTAATAAATAAAATAGATAATAAATGAATACATTATGCTCGTGGTACTGCAATTAATACATTTCCAGATTTTAAACTTTGCTTTGTGGTTCACTGTTTTAAAAGTACCAGTTTTCTCAATGATACTACAAAATCTGCAGTTCCCACAGCAAAAACACCCCGGGGGTAACCAAGAGGATCTATTTGTGGGCATCGGTTGCAGGCTATGTATTAGTTTGTCAGACAAACTCGGACCCCTCGTATAGACCATCCTGGGTGGAGTATCCATTTCCCTTTAGGAGGAGTTCTGCCTGTAAAATATTCCAGTTGTTACGTAAAATATTCTAGACTTTGTTGGATACATTTGTAAAAGTTGTTGCAAAATTAAGGGTGTTATCTTGGCATTTATCCCTCACATGATCAACCAACAAACTATTTCTGTTTGTGTTCTCTGCCATATGTCTGGCTTCACTGACAAGGGTGTGCCCATACCAGGCAAGGAAGAATACTATTGCCTGGCAGCCCGGGACAATAGAATTCAGTTGCAGGATAATCAATTTGTGCAGGTTAAATGCCCACCAGGCAATCGCAAAAAATACAGAGTTCCTTTTTTTTTTTTTTTGGCAGTCTGGGTATGCACTGGATTTTACAGCCTAGCACATGCATGACTGCTAAAATGGACCCTTTTTTCTGATTTGGCCGATTAGGATCCTAACTTGCGGCTACGTCATTATGGAGTTTTGCCGTTGTCGAGGGGTCTGCAGATGAGGAGCAGGAGCAGCCATCTGCACAGTCGCCAACTCGCCACCAGGTCTCAGGAACATGTGATGGCTGCACTATAGTCATCTGACCCCCGTGGTGCCCAGCCATGTGTCTGCTTCTCTCGAGTATCCAGCCCCTTTTTCTTCAACTGATGTTCAAGGCAGCAAATGGCAGGCAAGCCAGGGGATGGAATATGCCGACTGTAGGGCTTGGTCACCAAGGGCAATGTCGCGTGGCATGCACCACCTTCTGAGCAGCGAGTATGACTTGGGTTGGTCTTCTCACAGCTCGCTGTTTGCTTTCACCAGTGATTGCAGAGTGGGTGTGCCTGTTTTCATAGAGAAATCTGTGTGGAGTGGAGTGCTGTTAAAAATTGAAAAGCTCTTTTAAGAGCCATATTACTTAAATCAACCTTGTTAAAAAGTACAAATATTTCCCTACTCAGAGTGCACTACTAGTACTGGTCTGACGCTGACGCTTGTTGTACAGTCGGAGCAGCACATCAGGCAGGGAATAGTAAGTTTTGGGGGGGAGTTTTGGGTGACACCCCAGAGTCAGAGAGGAGGTGAGGGGGTGATTGATTATTCATGGGATGGGACTGCTGCTCACTCGAAGAGTGGACGGGACGGTGAGAGGTAGCCAGGCAATATAGGGTACACTACTGTAGTCTGACTTCACTGAGAGCAAACAATTGTTTTAAAAAAATGTGCGGACCTTCAGTTGAGCCTGCCTGCTTGTTGCAGCAGCCAGCAGGCTAAATGGAGTGTGAGAGATGGTCGGGTTGACCGAGACCATTGCTAAGGCAGCCTAAGTCAGTGCTAAGTGCTGCGGCTCCACTCTGAGGGAGTTTATTGTGTATTTCTGTCACTGACACTGTCCTGAGACTTGCAGCAAAGGCAGCACAGCTAGCACTAGTCCAGTATTGGGTTTGGTAGGGTAACATAGTTTATCAAAAATTCCTTAGTCTGCCTAGTCTCCCCCAATAGTCTCCATTCATTCCTATTTTCTATAATTGAAACTGATAGCTGCTGCTGCTAAAAGAAAGGAAAAGCCATCCATGCAGCAGCACTGTCACTCTGTTGAACTTAAATACTATTTTTTATTCTTGTATTTATTCAGAGGTCCATGTTACGTATTCCATCAGTAGTATAGAGGATACATTGTTTCAGTCATTAAAATCCACTCAGTAAGGATACAGAGGAAATACAGTCGGAGGTCATTTTACAGAATTATATAATATGGGGAAACATTAAAATTATTATCATTCTCCTTCCCTCCCTCCTGGGGGTGAATGACAATACAGGAATCATCAGATCCCTAGGATACAATATCCTGTCTATATTGCATTACCCACAGTAGCCATTTATTCCAGAATTCTCTGGCTCTCTCTTCCCTGGAATAAACCTTGGCTGTAATTTTTTCCATCTCATAAATCTGATAAATCAGGTCCTCCCACTCCCTTCTCCGAGGGGGGTCGGGGAGCCACCTTCTGGATATAGTTTTTTTAGCTGCTAGAAGAAGTATAGTCAATAATCTTTTAGAATGTCAACTCTTTACCTCTGAGGGGAACCGGTGTGAGAGTGTCAGTCCCATCGGTAACTGAGCCACCTCGGGGAACAGATCCTGTACCAAGCTCTCCATCAAACCCCAAAAATCCCTGAGCACTGGACATGTCCAGAATACATGGCTATATGTAGCTGAACTCTCTCCAAATGCCCTCCAACATTCCCCTGTTCCCAGCCTATCATACTTTGCTGTGATGTGTGAAGTTCTAAAAAACTTCACTATACATTTCCAGCCATATTCTTTCCATATATAAGAAGTAGATCTGTGGAGATTAGTGAACAACCCAACCCACTCAGACTCTGAGATTTTTTCTCCCAAGTCCACCTCCCAGGACTCCTGGATTTTTGTTAGTGATTTATTTTGAGTAGGCTGTATGGCTTTATACAAAGCCGAAACTATATGTTCAGGCATATGCCTAGTTTTAGTCTCTGTCATTTGAACCAAAGGATGTGCTTCAGCCACTTGCCAGTTCAAGCCACATTTCTGCTGTATATAGTGTCAAATCTGAAGGAACTGAAAAAAATCGGTTCTTTGCAGAGAGTGTAATTGCTGGATCTGAAGGAAGGGAACAAACGTTCCTGTGCTGAACTGTTCAAATATATGACTCAGGCCTTTCCTCCTCCAGTTTTCAAATGTGGAGTCTTGCTGACCCAGGGAGAATAGGTTATCCAGAGCCGGGATTATCAAAGCTACTGCTGAATCAATTATTTGAGAGTCATCTAACTTTAAACTACAGATTTGTAAAATCTGAGCTGTAAATAGGGAGTGTACTTTTTCTCTTATCCTGCTCCTTCTAGATGGGGGGGACCCAAGTATAAATTCAATTCCCTGTTCATTCTGTAGAAGCTCCATCCTCTTCCAGTGTGTATCTGTATTCGAGTCCCACAACTGTAGAGCGTGGGCAACATGAGCCGCCTGATAATATGATTTTAAATGTGGCAGGGTTAGGTCTCCTTTAATTTTTAATAACTGTAACAATCCTGGGACCTTTCTGGGCCTTTTTTCCTGCCATAAATATGCAGAAATCATTTTATCCCATTTTTTAAAGTCTATAGCAGGGATTGGAATTGGGAGATTCAAAAATAAGTATAAAAAACGACGTGGGAGGATTGTCATTTTTATAGAATCTACCCTTTGAGATAGAGGACTAGGGAGGCCCTGCCACCTCTGTAGCTCAGTCTTCAGTTGCTTAGTTATAGGTGGAAATTTGCCTCATAGAAAGCTCCTAAGTCCCTAGGGATTTGGATACCCAAATACCTACATTTTTTAGTGTTCCATCGAAGGGGGAGACTGTCTTTCAGACCCTCAGAGGGTTCAGATTGCCATCTGAGGACTTCTGTCTTAGATGTATTCAGCTTATAGCCTGACAGGGCTTCTATTGCAGCCAGCCTGTCAAAAAGTCTGGTTAAAGAGATAGTGGGGTTTGTTAAATAGACTAGCAAGTCATCAGCATAGAAAGCTGTCTTATGAACTGCTTCGCCTATTTCTAAACCAGTTATTGTCTCATCCTCCCTTATTAACTGCGCTATGGGTTTCACATACAGGGAAATTAAAAGAGTGGGAAAGCGGGCACCCCTGCCAAACAAAAGCAATCAGAAAAGGACCCATTGGCCTTCACTACTGCTTGGCCGAAGTATATAGAATTTCAACTGATCTATTGAATTCTGGGGGAAAACCGAATTTCCTTACAACGTAATGCAGAAACTCCCAGGAAACATGATCAAAAGCTTTTTGGGCATCCATGCTCAACAGAATGAGGGGTAAAGGGGAGTCAGCTACTTTTTCCAATAGATATGGGTCCTCTTAATGTTATCTGTTGTTCTACGGTTAGAGATAAATCCTGTCTGGTCCTTTTTAATTAATGTTGGCAGTATAGTTTCCAGTCGGTGGGCCAGTATACTTGCAAAAAATGTATAGTCTTGATTGAGTAATGAGATAGGCCTGTAGGACTCACAGTTAAGAGGGTCTTTGTCGGATTTTAAGATGGTGGAAATATTTGCATATTGCCAAGAGGGAGGGAGGGGGTGTCATCTGTCTGTAGCGCTCGAAATACCGAGCAGAATGGAGCTATAATCTCCTTCATAAATGCTTTGTAGAATTCAGAAGGCAACCCATCCATACCCGGACTCTTACCCATTTTAGCCTTCTTGACAACGGCCTTTATTTCTTGAGGGATAATAGGTTGTAATACTCTATCTCTCTGCTCTGTGGTGAGATGGGGAAGAGTGATAGCTTGAAACAAATCTATATATATCTCTCTTCCTCTGACTCAGTCTCCTGGGAGTATAGAGTCTCATAAAAATTCTTAGAACCTTCCAGAATATCTTTTGTCTTGGATAAGATCTGTCTGCATTGTGTTGAACTTAAATACTGTGTGCTGCTGAGAGTGAGGAGACTTGAATAGGAGGGGGAGACTCACTGTAGTGACTATACAGAGTCAGACCTTCACCCGACAACTCCAGTCCTAGCATTTACTGAAGTGCCGTGTGCTGTGCTGTGGTCTGTCTCTGTCTAGAATTATATAAATAAATGCTGAATTAAAAGGAAAAACAAATAAATACAGTCAGGCAGCAGTACTAGGGGTCAACTCAGTGTGCTCACAGCTCAGAGAAGGGGTAGACTAGAAATCTGAGGTGTTGAGTGAAGGACTTCCATCACCAGCAGTCTAGTCTCAATCCAAGACTCCTCCAAATACTGTTCCAGCATTTATTTTACTGGAGTCTGTGGCAGTGCAGGCTGCAGCACTTCACTGACTGCATTTGAAACAAAATACATAAAAAAAAAAAAAAAGATTTTTTAAACAGAGTTGAGAGACACCTACTGACAATTCAAACAAATAGTAAATTATTTAATAAAGAAAAAAAGAGTAGAGAAAGAGACAAAACAGGAGGAGGAGGAGAGTCACTGGGTCGGGGTAAGAGGAGGAAGGACACTGAGTGGTCGAGGCGAGAGTCCAGTTGGCTACTTGTGTGTAATAAAACTATAAGTACATAGGAAAAAGAACTTTAACAGCATAAGCACAACAACAGAACAACTTCCATATATTATTTCCATTCCTGTCCCATCCCTAGCCTGTCCGTTCCATAACCCTGGTCGCCCCCTAACCCCATATCTCTTCTGTCAAGTGTCTGTCTGTCCAATGTAAAAGGATTGGAATGTAGAATTTATTTTAAAATTTTAAGTTAGAGGCTTAACTACTTAGCTAAATGTTGAGTGACTGGGCTGACAGCCACCAGAAAAACAACACTAAACTTGTCAACGACTTGACGTCCACTCATCTAGTACATTGTATGCAAATTTCATGCAGGGCAACAAAAAAGTTGCGCAGGGCAACCAAATTTTGGCTCAGGGTTGTCTGTGGGCAACTTCATTTAAAAAAAAATTTCCAAGCCTGACCTATACCACCTTTCAAGGAAGTCGTGTGCCATTTCTGTGGCACGTTTCTCAAATTCCAAGTTAGAGGATCAATTCTTCTCAATTCTGAGAAACTGAGCCTTGGGTATGTTGTCAGATTGTGTGGGTGGCAGCTAGAGGGTAACAGCAGAGTGCTACGGTCAATCACCTTTCTGTAGAGGTCAGTACTGAATGTGCCAACTGTCTTATTTGGGATTTGTAGGTCCAGAAAGTGAACCCTTGTGTCACTGAACTCCATCTGGAATTTTAAATTCTCATTAGACCTATGCAAATATCTCACAAAACCTTGCAGTTTACACACCACCCCCACCATATCATAAGCTCATCATTGATATAGCACCTCCAGAAGTCTATCAAATGAATCACAAATTGACCTCTAGAGCAAAACAAGCTCCTTTTCACATATTCTCAAATACAGGTTTGCATTGTTGGAAGCAAATGTGATCCCCATTGTGGTGCCCTTAAATTGCAAGTAGTACTGATTAAGAAAAACAAAGGAATTGCACATTAACACAAATCAAGCAGTCTACTACAACACCTTCCTTCTGTTCACTGTACACTGTTTTGCTATCTAGTGTGTCACGTAATGCCCTCAAAACATATTATTGACAGTCGCAATAAAGAAGAACACTTTTTTACCTTTCATGGCATTGAGCGGGTTATGGTTGATGAATGTATTGGTGACTTATATGATCTGATCCTTAACAAGGAGGTCTTTGGACTTACCAACTAGCTGCCCTCAAATGCCCAGGACTGAATGATCTTTTTTAACATGACCCCCTTTCCAAGGAAATAATTTTGCTCCTCAGTTTGTTGTTTCTGGGCCTGTGACCTAGTGACCCCGGCATAGTCTACTAGGCAACCATTCCTAAAGAATTTTTTGAGTAATTTTTTTATTCTGATGAGCATATCATTACTCTTTTTATACCCCTTGACCTCCCATTTTAGAAATGGTTTGCTACATTTTTATACATCTCCAATATTGGTGAAGTGATGCTTCTGTGTTTGTAAGCAATATATGTATTTTATCATTTCAGAATGAGTCCATCTGGAAACTTTGATTTATGAAATATATTCAGGGTGCTGCTTGTACCTCTTTATTGATATTAAAAATGTTACATCAAATGTAATGATCCCATTATGCCTTACATCAGCCACTGACTAAATTTTTACTTGTTGTTTGTTGGTTGTGCACTTTGGAACATTTTGCACATCATGGCCCCTATGCACAAAGGAGTGGAGTGACTATGCACTATGTATCTGGGTGCATAGCCACTCCACACCCATTGTGCCCCCCACCTGGGATGTACCAAGTGGGGGTGCACAGCCATAATGCACCCAATCCCCCAGCCGCGTGGACCGCAATGCGCTGGGGGCAGGCAAGGGCACGCCAGCCGCCATGCACTAAGGCACGTAAGCTGGCGCGGGGTGTGGAGGAGGTGCAAAGTACACCAGGGAGAACTCTGCCATAAGCCCCTATGTGCCTCATGCACACAGCAGAGACTCGCACAGACAGGGCAGATAGCCCACCCACCCACCCATCTGGACCACTGCGGCTGTATCCCCTTGGCCACCCAGTGTCACCGTCCACACACACTGGTAGGCAGCCCCCATCTGGCACCCTCCCAATCAACACACACCCCACACTGGGGCACTGGGCCAGGGATGCAGCCCTCCCCATAAGGCACTGGCCCCGGCCCCTCCGGGCATGTGGTGGGGTACATCCCCCCGCCGCAACACCAACAGACCCCAACCCCACCCCATACCAGCACAATGCACCAATGCCTCATTGTAGGGGGGGCCAGCGGCATTGCCCTCCACTCATCTCCACAGCCGCTGGCCCTTGGACATCCAAGGGGGGCATGCTGCCAGTACGCACCCCACCACATACGGGTTCCACTCTTTGACCCAGTTTGGGCATCTGATTGGATGCCCAGCTGGTCTCTGACTCCTCCCCTGGCAGCCTTGCTGTGTCCTGTGCGCGGGGGAGCAGAGCCACAGAAAGGTGGCTGGCAGTCGTGAATGCCACTGGTGTGCACCTGTCCGCGGGTGCACAGCTACGCGGGTGGGGTACACACTGATTCCATGTACCCCTACCCTAATATTTCATAGCGGCCCATGTTTGTGTTTAACTCATTGTACCCAGGGTGGCCATTTTGTATCAGGTTAAGCAGTGATGGTTCAGACTTCTAATATAACTGTTGGGTACAGCCACCAATTGAAGTTTTATTTATTTGTTGGATTTTGCACCTTAGCATGTTTTACACATCATTTTTGTCTTTAAATAAAATAAATAAATAAATACTGCCACACTATGTAAGAACTGCTTGCATGTATGACTGGCCTCCCTGAAGAAGTGCGCATGCGTGAAACCAGTCAGTGCACTCCTAATTTAGATGCTCAGGATGCTGAACAGCATGGCTTTAAAAAGGGACATGGCTGCCTTAAAAATCTCTTGTTTTTACAAAACAATTAGCGATCATCTAGATAATAGGACACCTTGCGATGTCATCTATCGCAACTTCAGTAAAGCTTTTGATGTCATTCCACATGGGGGACTAATAGCTAAACTCACAAGCTTGAACATCAACACACATATCACAAATTGGGTAGGTAAATGGCTGACTGGCAGATCACACTGAGTCCTGATAAATAGTTATTTAGCAAACTCAAAATGGGTCACTAGTGGGGTCCCCCAGGGGTCTGTTTTGGGCCCCTGTTTTTTTCAAATATTTGTTTCTGATATGACCAAAAATTGTCTATCTGCTACAATAAAGTACACAGACAATGTCAAAATCGGCGGCCCTTGTGATAACTTTAGTCAGTCTGCAACTCTACAAGATGATTTAAACAAAATGGTTGCATGGGTGAACACATGGGGTATGAAATTAAACAACTCCAAATGCAAAGTAATGAACCTGGGTCCCACCAATCCATTTACTCGCTATACTTTAGGAGATATGACACTTAATTCTACTACTGATGAAAAAAATTTAGGGATAATCATTTCAAACGACTTCGGCAACTCAAAACAAATACAGCAATCAGTTAAAAAAGCTAATAGAGTAATTTGGTCAATCAAGCGCAATATTAAATCTAAAGATAGTAGGGTACTTATGCCCTTATTCAGAGCATATGTTAGGCCACACCTTGAGCATGCCTCTCAACTGTGGTGTCCCTTCAAAAAAACAGAATGTACCACTCTAGAAAAGGTCCAACGGAAATACACCAAGCACATTGCTGGCTTAAGTAATGAATCATATGAGAAAAGACTGAACATTTTGAACCTTATGACACTGGAGACTAGGAGGTTGGGGAGGGATTTGCTGCTTCTCTTTGATATCATCCAGGACCCATATTTGATGATGGAACTTGGCCTAGAATTTAAAAATGCTATACATGACTCTAGAGGCCATCAACTCCAGCTATGTGGGAATAAGTTTAATAATCTCACCAGAAAGTTCTTTTTTACAGTAAGAATTATAAATCCTTGGAATAAATTACCTTTACACATTATCAGTAAAACAAAAAAAGAATTTAAATACCTACAGTACTTGAGAAAATTTTGTTAACATATTACTCCTTCTGAGATTTACAAGAGCGCTTATGGGCTATATGAGAACTTGGGAAATAAAAATCCAGAAGAAGAGTACACAATAGCAGGGGAGGTACTAATGACAACAATAATGGAAAGGGATCTGGGTGTAGTCATATCAGATGACCTAAAGGTGGGTAAGCAATGTGAGAAGTCAGTAAGGAGAGCCAGGGGGATACTGAGATGCATAGGGAGGGGCATCACAAGTAGAAAAAGGGAAGTGGTTATCCCTCTGTACAGACAGTTGGTGAGACCCCATCTGGAGTACTGCGTGCAGTTTTGGAGACCTCCTCTACGCAAGGACATAGACAGGATGGAAGCAGTCCAGAGGAGGGCAACTAAAATGGTGCAGGGTCTGCATCAGAAATCATATGAAGAGAGACTGAGAGAGCTTAATATGTATACCCTTGATGAAAGAAGGGACAGGGGGGACATGATAGAAACTTTTAAGTACCTCAAGGGAATCAACGAAGTCCAGGAGGGTAGCATCTTTCAGAAAAAGAGATGTGTAAGACAAAGGGCACAATTTAAAGTTAGAGGGGCGGCTCAGGGGTAATGTGAGGAAATTCTTTTTCATGGAGAGAGTGGTGGACGCATGGAACCGCCTTCCTGGAGAGGTTGTGAGGTCTAAAACAGTGGGGGAATTCAAACATGCATGGGACAGACATAAGGCAATTATAGTGGGGGGTTGCAGGAAGTAGGCTGTTGGTTAACTAGAATCTGCAGCTTATCCAATAGGTAGGGAAATGGGCAGACTGGGTGGGCCAAGTGGTCCTTATCTGCCGTCAAAGTCTATGTTTCTATGTTATATCAGCCTTCTTGCTCTTTCTCATCCATAATATGATCCTTACTAGCTTGCATTTCATGAGTGAGTCGACATTCTCTTCTGAGCACCGGACTGTTTGTAAGTGTTTTACACTTTTTTCTGCACTTGCGTATAATACATGTACTCCATTTAACAGCGTATAGTGTACAGTGTCAGTGCAGTTTTGCTTGGTATACTGTGGTGGACACCTGCCTCTCACCTATGAGAGGAGATCAGTCCTTCAGATGCTGTATCCTCCCACCTCCTCCCCGGGCCAACCCTTGATGAATCAGGTTCACTCCCGAACCCAGGTCCCCGGCATAATAAAGAATAGTATTTCTGCTCTGCTGCTGGGCTGGCCCAGGCACTGTACAATTTAACCTTTCTTTTTACTTTTTCTTCTTTCTACTTACTTACAAATTATTAGAGTGTCAACCCTTCTTGAACAATGAAAACACAGCTCCAAAAGAAATGGACAGTTAAGCATACCATTTACCTATAAAACTGAACTTCAGTCAGAATAAGCAAAAACCACAAACAATAAAGTAAGCAGTATCACTCAGAATACAAGACCTTAGAAGTGTTCCCTATTTTTTCTTAACAGAAAACCACCTTTACAACACATGAAACACCTGAGGGAAATCGGCAAACAGCACAGCCCTCCTCACACCTCCATGGCTGCCCACTGACTGAACTGTAAATGATAGCTTACAGTATACACTACAAGTCCACTGGTTGACAGTCAACCAATGGGCTTGTAGTGTATACTGTTAACTGTCATTGACAGTTCGGTCGGCGGGCTGTCTTGGAGGTGTAAGGACGGCTGTGCTGCTCGCCGACAGGCAGCCATGCTGGGACGGGAGGAGCAGAGTGGTACGTCATTACTGAAGTGGCTGGGGTTGGGGGACCACTACACTATGTATGGAAAAATATGGATTATCACATCGGATGGGGGATCGGGCAATGGGGTGGGATCCTACACTATGGAAAAAGTTTTATGTTATTACCGGGTGGGTAATCGGGCGATCGGGGAGGGACCACTACACTATGAAAAAGTGATAGATTATTACCGGGTGGGTAATCAGGCAATCGGGGATTGGGGAGGGACCACTACACTATGGAAAAAGTGTTAGATTATTACCGGGTGGGTGAAAGTGAACCGGGGAGGACCACTGCAAAATGCAAATTATTTTATTTTAAGAATGGGTGGATCATTGGGCAATTGGGAACTGGGGAGGGCCACTACACTATGGAAATTATTTTATTTTAAGAATGGGTGTGTGATTGGGGACTGGGGAGGGCCACTACACTACGGAAACAATTTTAGTTTAAGAATAGGTGGGTGATCGGGCGATCTGAGATGGGGTGGGACCACTACACTATGGAAAATAGCTACTGTAATAACCAGGTGAGTGATAATAATAATAATATAATAAACTTTATTTTTTGAGCACCTTTCAGGTACCAAGACACTTTACAGTACTAAAAGCATGATCAGGTGATTGGGGATGGGATGGGACCGCTACACAGTGGAAAATATGTATTTGTGGTAATAGGTGGCAGCTCAGGGGATCAGGGACTGGGGAGGTGGGGGGGCTGTGCCTCCACCAGTCGCTAGAGGTGTGCGGATTACCCCAGTTTTTTGGCAGTAATTTGCTCCAGCAAGGCCCTTGCGTGGAGCAATTCCTTTGTGAGTGGGATCGCGGGGACATGCAGGTCTCCACCCCCTCATTTGAATTGTGGCCCCCTCAGTGCTTTACCCAGTCACAAACCCAGTTTGTGGGGGCAAACTGGACTTTGTGAATCACAGCTATTCACAAAGCCCAGTTTGCCCCCTGGCAAAGCTTTGGGAATCCTGCCCCATGTGATGCAGTGATGTGCAAGTGCAAGCTATGGAGGACAACAGGTGACTCCTCAGTGCCCTCTTGAAGAGGTACTGGCTGGGGGCAGAGCGGACTGATACAAGGATGGTGTTTCTGGCCATAGTTGCAAAAGTGGAGAAGGAAGAAAAGAGCAAAACAGGTAAAACTGCCAAAGAGCGTGCATGGTAACAAAGCAACAAAGCAAAAAACAAAACCAGCACCACTCTGATGATCCCTTTGATGACACACGTTGTGCGAACCCGGTAAGGGTTCTGAGTGCTTCTGGTCCATGGCTTTTGTGTGTGGCAGTATGTAAGTTAATAAATCGCTTTTTACTTGCAGCCTGAGTGGTGCTGATTTTTTTGCTTCAAAAGTGGAGAAGGCCTGGTAAGGGTGGAGATGTTAAGCACAGTGAGTAGAGGTGCATCACTAGACCTCCAGGAATAGTTCTGACATGAATGCTTAAAGAGCCCCTGACGCCATTGTGAAAACTTTGAAAAAAATGTAATATGTAGACACAATTCAGCTTCTATTTAGGATTTTTTTCTGTAATTCTTGCCCTTTTTTATTACTAAGGACATTTGCATGTAAGCAGGATCACTGCCCTATCTGCTGTGACTACTTACCTACACCTGACATCACTGTTATGTTTATGACATCACCATCTGTTGCTGTTGACATAATTATGATGCCTTAAACAGGGGATTATGATAGTCAAGTTTAGGCAAGCAGAAAGCGCAGATAAAGTCTAAGGCACAGTAAGGATTTATTATGATAGACTGAAACTCGGTATCCCGTCACTCGCGATACCAAGTAAACAGTCCCAGAACGCAGCTGCCCAACAGCACCACCTGCCTGACATAATGTCGGGAACACCGCAAAATGTAACAAAAAAGACAATGCGGGGAGGCTGTGCCCCCCCGCAGCCCCCTCCCCATAACTAATATAACAAACTCCAAGGGAGAGCAGACCCCAGAGTAAAAATTAAAAATCATTATGGGGGGAAATCAAGGGCAAAGATATAGCTGGGTTGGGAACAGAACCAGGGTCTAGTAGTGCACACTAGCCGAGCTGCCAGTGGCTTAGCCCTCCATACCACCGGGGCAGCTTAGCCAGCTTCCGCATCCTGCACTACCTTGTAGTGCATTCGCAGGGGTAGTGTAGCAGTCCATTCACATCTGCTACCTTACCCCTGTCAATATCCGCTCCCTCCCCGTTGGGCATGGAGACATCGGGACTACACCAGTCGGGACAGTGCAGCTGTTGGGCATTAGTGCCCAGGCAGGTAAGTGTCAGGATAGTGAGCCACGGGAAGTCAGAAGCATACAGACAGGGATCTCCTTTCATAAAACTGTCCTCAGTAACAAGAAAAAAGAGAAACAATTATAGAAACATATGAAATATAAACTGAATTGTGTTTAAATCTCACATTTTTTCAAAGTTTTTCTAATGGCGTCAGGGGCTCTTTGAAGAAGTTGACAATTAGGCATAGTGTCATCGTCCAGATGGACTTTTCAGTAAAGCAACCAAGTGCTAACAACCTACTGCTGGATGGAGGCAACCAGTCAAGGTTGGAATATTCATAGTGGTGCGTAATTCTGTTTGCAGATGAAACAAAGTGGCAATATTGTTGTAGGTCATATCCCATTGGGACAGCACTGCTTTGGGAGAACACATGAAGATAAGGGCGCCATCATTTAGGCAAGGGAGAAGGCAGTCTTCAGGGGTGAGAAAGTGTCTAGTTCAATAAACTAAACACAATTTAGCATTAACAACCTTCCAAGTACAATAATATGGAGGGAGAAGTCAAAGGAGGGATCATGCGTGACTCCAAGGTACTTGAATGAGGAGACATGAGGAGCCATCAGGGCAAGTTATAGTTAAGTTCCCAGTGCTGGATCTGATTCTTGCGGGAAAGCCAAAGAGCATGGCTTGGGTCTTCTTGGAATTTAAGATAAGTTTGTTTCTCAAAAGCCACAACTGGATGACTTGAAAACCTATGTGTAAACCTTCATTAATGGAGCCAGTGTTTTTTGAGCTGAGGATTATGGCAAGATCAGCAGCATATATAAGAGTACAGCACTGTTTAGTTTCCTGAGGAAGGTTATGTATAAAGTGGGAAAAAACAGTAGTCCCAAAATAGAATCTTGGGGTACACCGAGTTTAATTGGTGCACTAGTGGATAAGGATTGGCCAAACATAACTGTTTGCTGTCTACTGGAAAGGTAGCTGGTAACGCAATTACAGGGCTGACTCTGGATTTGTATTTGTTTGAGCTAGCCTGTGACTTGTGCCATCTTTTTTTTTTTTTTTGCCCCACGTTTTCCAAAGATTGCCACACATACTGGCATACTAAATGTAATCACCTTCCTGACTGTGCTGAAACTTCTACCCACCTCCAATAGCCTCCCTAGTACAGCTTCAAACTTTGCTGTATTTTCTATTTTTCAGACCACCTTGCTGGCACAGTTCAGTACTCTGCTGTTTAAGCTGCTATGCTGCTTGTTAAGGCCCCCCATCCTGACACAGAAACAAATGTAAATTCTTCAAATATTTCTCCAGAGCAAAGTAGATCTTCTAACACAGTGAGAGAGCCAGCACATGGAGAATTAAAAAAACTCACTGTGGCCTCTACCCTTCTAAATACAGCCAAAGTACGGCTCAGTGCCACAGCTCTGGAAGCCAAAACACAAATACTTTGAAAATGGACCTCCACCATAGCCCCCACACAATCTTGCACTCACCAGACGGGCTAACTATGAGTGGTTGTCCTGTTTGTCCTCATATAGCCTCAGTCATTTTGTTAAAATCTAGGACCATTTTCTCCCAACTCTAACCCTACTCTCCCTCCACCTCCCCAACAACAAAATAACATCCCCTTCCATTTCCTTAACTTTGAATGCTGCTTATCACTAGGACTCTATTACCGGTTTGTAATACTTTATTAAAAAAACACTCAAAGTATTGTGATAAAGAAGATTGTCCAACAGTGTATTTACTCCATGATGTTTCAGTGTGTATTATACTTGCCTATTGACTGGTTCTTCTACTTCTATTTGTTGTACATACTGGGTAATAATATGTGTGTTGCTAGAGTTCACTGTTACTGCAATAAGTATGTTAGAGTTATATGGGGCTTGCCCTGGCTAGACAAATCTAAATGTCCTCTTGTTTTGTATTTGTGAACATTTAATGAAATATTTATTAAAAAAAATTAAATAAGTAACTCACTATTCCACCGCCAGAACATTTTCAGCAGCAGGCACCTCCCACAGACCACACAATCAGATCTAAGATGTTACCTGGGATCAAAAAGTCCCACTTTTCAGTGATTTTTGGAACACCCCCCAGCTCTGGAGTATTAGCTAGGCCTATTGTTTCTACCACTGAGTATACCCGGTTAATCCTCTGGTTGCCTCTCAACACACTTATGCTCCTCAGCACACCATGGTCTTCCCCTGCCAGCCTATCAGTCTGTCCTCCTCTGACCACCTCCCGTTATGCTGACGGGCACATGCAGAGATAACTTTTAGGTCCCCTGATGTGTCTAAGATCCATAGGACTGCTCCCACCAAACCATTGGTCTGTTCTTCTCCTGTGGCTGCACTATGATGACAAATCACTTGCCCTCCTTGAGTCCTAGCAGCAGTGAGAGTGCACTGAACTTTGTTTTTAAACTTTGTTTTTATTATTTTAAAAGGGTACCACATACAATATATTTTTAACACATGATACTTGGAAAAGAAAGACCTAAATACAATGTTGAAATTAGCAGAAGTAATCTTGTCACTTTAAACCACAAAAATTGACACTAATACCTATATACTGTATTAATTAATAGGCTAATGATAGGGAGATACTGTAGCATAATTGAAGTGTATCATTATCAGCAAGGGCCTCAGATCTAATAGTGTTACCAACCCAAGTGGCTCTTACCATCAAGGATGTGTTTAAGATGAGTCAGCTGGACCAATATTACCCAACCAATGTAGTACCATTTCAAGGTACCAGATCTGGTCTATAAGAGGCTACCTGGAAAAACCAGGATGTCCATCTGTTCATTGGGGCAGGGTTTTTGTTTTGTAACGTCGCTGTCATGGCTTCCGTTTTATAAATATCATAAATTATGTCCTCCCAGCTCCTGATCAAAGGAGGATTTGGCTGGAGCCATAATCTAGTAATAGTTTTTTTCACCGCTGTCAATAGAATGCCAATTAAATATATGTGATGTTTCTGCTTGATCTGTTTTGGAAGATGTAGTAAAATGGCCATCGCCAGAGTTAGAGCCCCAACACTGGGAAGAACTTCTCCAGAACGCTCCCCACCTCCCTCCAGAATTCCTTGATAACGGGGAAATACCTAAAGATATGAGCATGTGTTGTGACTTCGCAGCCATATTGTCTCCAGCATGATGAGCCACTCTCCATGGAGTACTTGGCTGTGATCTGGGGGAGTACAGAAACAACGTGTCGCCACTTTCCAGTAGAATTCTCACCATCCATATGATCCAGTTACTCTGTGCTGACGTTGCCAGATCTTAAGCAAGTCCTCCGAGGAGAGCTCAGCCATCAAGTCTGCCTCCCATGAGGACCGGGCTCCTTCCATCAAGGATGTTGGACAATGAGTTATCGCTTTATATATGTGGGATATCTAGTGTCAGGGAGATCTCCCCCCCCCCCGAATCTGGGTAAGCAGTGTAAAGATTGGGGGTAATGATACTGAAGACATGTCTAACCCCAAAATGATAGTGACATAATGGCGGATTTGTAAATATCTATAAAAGTCCCTCTGGGGGAGGGCAAATTCAGTTTGTAGTTGTGCGAATGATTTGAACCTGCTATTTAAATGGAAATGATGTGCATACATTAGGCCTCTTCTATGCCAACCATGAAATCCAGAGTCCAGCTTAGCTGGGACAAACAAATGGTCCAATGCAGGGATCCCGACCCACCGATCCCCTGTTCTGTTTTCTGGTCTGTTCAAGAACCCTGCCCAGAAGCGGACAGGGGATATGGTAAATAGAGATTTTAACTCAGAGATCTTGCCCCAGTAGGTCTGAAAGATCATAGTATTATGTCATCATCATCATAGTTTATTGGTCAACCGAGATGTAACAAAACATCAGGGTTATTACAATCAGTTAAACATTTTGATTAAAATACATATACAAAAAATAGACAAGTTTCGTATTGACAAGATGGTATTGATAAAATATTTGTCTGTGCACCTTTCAAATAGCAATATTTTAAAACGAGGGCTTATTCAGAGCAGATTTTTTTCATATTTGTTAATTTTTTCCATTTAATTATTGATGCAGATAATGCAGTAATTAGTTCTGCATCCTTTAGCATGAAAGGATGCAGAAGAATGAATAATACATCATAGCTAGTATTATTATAGCATTCTAAAATTTCTTTTGAAGACTTCAAACGGAGACCTAAATATAAGGGGCATGAGGTGAGCAAATATAATAATGTTTCTGGTGTGGATTGATTACATTCACACATTAAAACTTTCAATCAATCAATCAATCAAACTTTATTTTTAAAAAGGCGCTTTTCTCAAAACCAAAGCGCCTGTACAATTTCATAAAACAATAAATAAATAAACAGAGTTTAAAACTATTATAGATCATTAAAAGCTATGCTAAAAAGGTGGGTCTTCAAGGCTCCTTTAAAGCTCAGGACAGTCGGACTATTTCGCACCTGGCGATGTTATGCTATCACCTATTATTTTGTTAAAATATGAATATTTCGAATTGATTAATCTGACCCTTGTCCATGTCAGGATCTTCCTTTTAGATGGTTCTAATGGGAATAGAAAATACTTTTCTAGGGCATGGCCTATTTTGTTTGTTTTAAACCAGGGTGCACATTTCTGAGCCCTGATTAATTCCATGTCACTCTCCTGTGATGTATTAGTGTTATCTAGTGGGGCTGTGAAAAGATCCTTTTCTACTTCTACCCACCTACGGGTTGGGATGTAGATATTTAGCCAATAAGAAATATGAGAAAGGACCACGGCAAGAGCATAATTATATATATTACAGAGGGCTAATCCTCTTGCATCCTTAGGTGATTGTAGTTTTTTAAGAGCTAGCCAAGGCCTATCTCCACTCCAGAGGTACGAAGATATGATTCTGTTCCATCTAAGTATTTCCCACCTAGATGGGGGGAGTGGGATGTTCTGCAATAAGTGTAATATCCGTGGTAGCATATTAATTTGTATCGATTGCACCTGATTCAACAAAGATATTGGGAGGTGCTTCCATCATTGAGGATCATTTTTGACTTCCGAAAATAATGAGTCATAATTTTAGGAGAATATTTTAGTGGGGTCGGATGTGCAATCTACACCGAGATAAGTAATGTAGGGTTTATCCTATTTGTACGGGTACCTCTGCATATCAGAGGCAGAGAGGGGTTCATTAACCATCAAGACCTCTGTCTTATTCTGGTTAATCTTATATCCTGTGATCTGCTCAATTTGTTGTAACCGCTTGCCCAGATCTACTAATGAATATCGCAGGGTTTGTAATATATTTTATTTATGTTTTATTTATTTGCACATTGGTTTACAACCTTTGAGCCAGAGGCTCATTTCCAAAGGTACCTCGTCACATTGAGGACAAACAGACAGTAAATTTTGGTTACAGCAGAGTGTTACATACATACATAGAAAGTTAATATATTTTTGGTTACAGCAAAAGTGTTACATGCTTAGGTTACATAGAGTGGTTGCGTACATTTTAAACAATTTGGTAGATATTACAATGATACAGCTGATAACATGCTGGTAATAGCAGAGGCACTATGCTGTAGTGGGGAGAGTTGGGGAGGGTGAGTTACAGTGCTGCCTAAGTGGCATTGTCAAGTGTGTTTAGGTCAAGGCGCTGTTTACAGACAGGCACAGCTGCGGGTGCTAAACAGTTGGCTCTGAAGGGCATTTTTGAAGGTGGAGATTGTGGGGGCTTTGGTGATAGATGCAGGGAGAGAGTTAAGTTATATAGCAAGAGGTTGTCAACATAATAGGCAAGCTTATACTGAGTGTCCTTTACATGATACTCCTGAACTGAATCAACTTGGCACAGATATTGGGCTATAGGCTCCACGTATAAAGCAAAATAGTATGGGGAAAGGGGACAGCCCTGCTGAGTGCCTCTGTCCAGTGGGAAGCACGTTGAGTGGGATCTGTTAATCTTAACCAAACTTTTTTTCTTTTAATCACGTTAATGAATGGCACAAAATTTAAAATAAAATTTCCAGTCAAGGAAAAATAAAATCTTTGTTTGCGTGGTTGGCAAGCAGCAGCACAAGCTCTGAATTAACAGCTAATGGGGAGAGACCGAGTGGTGCCAGTTTAGAGTCAGTGGTCAGCCAGCTCAAAAACTTTAAGCAAATCAACAAAAATCACCTCAGACATCTTCTCTTAGTCCATAGAGGATTTGATATCATTAGTGAGCTGAGTACTCCACATCAGGGCATTTAATAACTGATTGAAAGTATGGTGCATGGAGGAGGACTTTGGCTACATTGGAGACTGGGCACATGCCTGGGAGAATGTGGGCCCTTATAAGGGAGACAGCCTGCATCCTTCCAGGAAGGGGGCCACAGGCATGGGTGGGAGGTTTAAGTGCTACATGGATGAACTTTTAAATTAGCCAGTGAGTGATGTAGTGAAACTAAGTGAGACAACAGTTGCCCCCCTCGGATGATGAAGCATCAGAGAAGGAGGATCAGTAGGGAGAAAACTCCCCTAGGGCAGGGATACAGAAAGGGAAGTATGGGACAAGACAAAAGAAAAGGTAGTATAATTCAGGCAAGCGAGATTTGAAGGACACAAAGAATGGTGAAGGTAAAAAGGGAAGAGGCGAGTTGGGGGCTGCAGGGATCAACACAGGCAGGAATGGGAGGGGAAAGCAGGGTAGCAGGCAGGGGGCAGTAAGATGTGAAGAGCCTTGTGCATCAGTGCAAGGTGTCTTGGAAACAAAAACCCAGACCTGGAAGCCATAATGGCAGAGACAAACCTGGATTTAGTAGCCATATGGAGTTGTGGTGCACTGAGCACCATGCCTGGTACATGGCTATACCAGGTTAATCTCTGTTCAGAAGGGATAGGCCAGGGAGGAGGATTTTGTTTATATGTGAGAAAGGGATTGAAGGCTATAGAGGTACAGGGGCACCTGGGGGAAAGGAGGGGCTGGAGGTGCTGTGAGTTAGACTGGAGACAGGCTCTGGGGCCACTGTCTGTAATGGGGTAGTGTACAGACCTCCGGCATAAGTAAAGGAGTCGGATAAGGCAGTTGTGGTAGACATCGTCAGAATGGCAAGCAAGGGGGATGTGCTGCTAGTTGGTAACTTCAAGTGTACCATGCATGGAGTAGAACCTTCCAGCTGTGGCTTTGGCAAGGAGCAGGGCCGTGCTTGACTCCCTACAAGGGGCTTTTCTTAGTCAGCTAGACAAAGAACCCACTATTGGCAGGGCAAGAGTGGACCCGGTGCCTACAAACAGTGACAGAATTTCAGACATCACAGTGGGCAGTCCCCTAGATACCAGTGATCACCATACAGTGTGGTTTTACACAAAGACAGGAACAGGATCAGCACTTCTGCGTAGAGGTACTATTACCGCTCATGCTCCAGTGACCCATGTTTGGAATCGAACCCAAGTCATCGGGGTCCGGCTTGGAGGAGGAGTATTGAGCATCCTAGAGGATGCTTTCCTCCTCCAGTGAGGGAGGCCAGCATGCTCCGCTTCAGTACTGCCACTTATGTGACCACATGTGGCAGTGCAAGCAAAACCATGATGGGTGGGCAGGCGCCTGCTGACTGGGACGTCAGCAAACTAGCGTGCAGATGTCTGCCCCGGTCCTAGCCCATGATGTGCACAGAGGAAGAGAACAGAAACAGGAAGAATCCCCCAGCCTGCAGAATTAAGTCTTCTCTCCTTGCAGGTCCCACACCCACTTAATGGGCTCCTGACCCATGCCCAAGCTAAACTCCTCATGGGCTTGCGGAACCCAGAGGGAGATCCACCACTGGGGGAAATCTGTGGGGCACTGTAGGGTCAGAAGGAAGTCCCACAGACAGAGGGTGATGGGGCTGGAAGAGAGAGAGGCTGACAGGACAGGTTGGGCATTTAGGGGACATAAAGCATAGTACTGTACATTTAAAAAAAATAAATAAAGATGGGAACAGAGTCTAACCACACGAGGACAGTGGTCCTGGATTTTAGTAGGTTGGATTTTAAAGAAATGGGAAATTGCCTCAGAAACTGCCTCAATGGGGGGGGGGTTGTGGCACAGTGAGGAAAAATAATTGAGGGCATTATCTGTCTATCTAGCTATTTATCTATCTATCTATTTATGCCAACCTCTGCGTGAAGGAAGTGAGTCAAAGGTGGTTAAGGAAGAAGGTGTGGCATTCAGTAAGCACTGAATAACGAAACACAGAGGGAGGAGGGCAGGGAGGTATAACAAATAAAGCAGAGGGAAGCAGGCAAGGTGGTGGGGGGAGTAAAGGTGCCGAGAGAGGAAAGGATCGCCACAGGGGTTGCTAAAGTGGATAAGGTAGTCTTCAGGTACATAAGTGAAAAGAGGAAAGCAAGGGGAGGGATAGTAAGGATTAGAAGGGCAGAAGGAAGGGACTGTGCAGAAGAGGACTAAGAAAAAGATGACATCCTGAACAGATATTTCTGCTCAGTCTTCACAGTGGAGGAAGGGATGGCAGATCACCGGGGAGTAACAAAAACAGAGGTAGCACACCACCACAATGACATTTGTAAAGCGAACACCACCACAGCCACAAATCTTGGCAAGTCGCTGTGGTGGTCCACTGTACGCCGACACCGCAGCTCCTGGTGTTTCGCCCCACCCTGAACCAAGTCCAACTCAGAGTTGGTTAATTAGAGATGAGGGGTGTGGGGCCGAAGCCCCCTGCAAAAAAAAAACTTCTTCCCGACAGGAACACTGCTGACAGCCGGCATTGTTCCCATCGATGTCGAGGGTTTCGACAACATCATTGTTGATGTATTGATGTGGAACCCGGGAACAGAGCGGGCAGGAGATGGACACATGTCCATTTTCAGAGGAAAGAGTCTGGAAGGGACTAAGCTCTGAAGGTGGATAGGGCAATGGGACTACATGGGATACACCCAAGGGTACTAAAAGAACTCAGGGAGGTGCTAACTGCCCCACTGAAAGCCTTTTTCAACAGCTCACTGGAAATAGGCATGGGTACAGAGTACTGGAGAAGGGCTGACATGGTTTCTTTACATAAGAGCAGTAGCAGGAAGGAGGCAACCAATGATAGACTGGTCAGTTTTATTTCAGTGGTGGGGACATTAATGGAAACCCTACTGAAGGAAAGACTAGTAGAGTATCTTGCATCCAATGGTCTGCGGTAGCATGGATTTACCAGAGGTAAGGGTCATGCTAAATAAATTTGTTAGATTTCTTTGACTGGGTGACAGGAAAATAGATCGGGGAGGGCAGTGGATGGGGCCTAGCCAGACTGCAGCAAGGCCTTCAACACTGTGCTATACAGGATGCTGATAAAGAAATTGAGCAGCCAAGGGGTGAGATCCAAAGTGGTGAATTGGGTTAAAAAACTGGTTAACGGCTAGGAGACAGAGGGTGGTGGTTAACAGCACTCACTCTGGTGATGGGAGAGTGACCAGCAGGGTGCCACAGGGCTCGGTACTGGGACCAGTCCTTTTCAATGTCTTTATAGGTGACATTGCAGAAAAACTGAAAGGGAAGATATGCATTTTTGCAGAAGATCCCAAAATCTGCAATGAGGTGGACACTCAGGAGGGGGTAGAGAAAATGCACAGGGATATTGGGGAAAATGGAGGAATGGTCAAAAGTATGGCAGTTGGGGTTCAATGCCAAAAAGTGTAAAATCATGCACTTAGGGCATGGGAACCCAGGAGGTGAGTACAGGATGGGGGGAGGTACTGACAGTCACTAAATAGGAAAGGGACCTTGGGATTATCATATCTGAGGACCTCAAAGTGACAAAACAGTGTGACAAAGCAGTGGGTAGGGCTAGTGGGATGATGGGGTGCATAAGAAAGGGTATCTCCAGAAGGAGGAGGGAGGAGGTTTTACCACTGTATTGCTTGCTAGTGAGATCCCACCTGGAGTATGGTGTCCATTTTTTGAGACTGCATCTTAAAAGAAGGACATAGACAAGGTGGAGGCAGTCCAGAGGAGGGCAACTAAAATGGTGCAGGGGTTGCATAAGAAGCCCTACGAGAAGAGTCTGAAGGATCTCAATGTGTACACCCTGGAAGAAGGGAGAGAGAGAGAGAGGTGACATGATAGGGACCTACAGTACAAGTACCTCTCAGGGGTGAACAGGAGGTGAGGAGGAGTCTCTTTCAAATGAGAAAGAGCACCAGCACTGAGGGCATGTGATGATGCTGGAGGAGGGGAGTTCAAGATAGATGTGAGAAACTATTTCTTCACTGAAAGGGTGGTAGGCACCTAGAACATACTACCAGTGAAAGAGGTGGAGGCTAAAACAGAGGTGGACTTCAAGCATCTGTGGGATAAGTACAGGGTATATTAGAAAAGAGGCAGGGAGGTGAAAGGGTCGCCAGAGACCAGATAGGGTCTGCGGAAACAGATTAGGCAGGGAACATCTGGGCAGACTGGGTGGACCAAGCAGCCTTTTTCTGCTGACAGATGACATTTTTTTTAACTGTTTTTTCCCTCCAGTTGCCACCGGCTGGACATCTCTCACTTGTCTCCCAGCCTGATCGCTGTCCTGCATGAGATCCTCCCTATTTGTGGCTGTGTCCCCCCGACCCACCCAAGACTCACCTGCAGGGCAACCCCCTGGCTTGCACCCCCAGAGCAGGGCCACCTTCAGCTGCACGGCACTTCCTTAACTCAATCCAGTGACTGTACCCCTATGATCAGGAATTTGACTGAGGAACTTAAATGGTGGCAAGCCCTACCCCTATCATGGTTTGGCCGCATCAACCTGATTAAGATGAATGTGCTACCCAGGATCCTCTACCTGCTTCAGATGCTCCCCATGGGACTGACTAAATGAGACATTAAGAAGGTGGAGAAAGCTTTCACTAGTTTCATATGGAAAGGAAAAAGGGCCAGGACTAGCCTAAGACGACTTAAAACAAACACACAGAGAGGAGGGATAAAGTTTCCGGATCTGAGGAGTTACTTTCTAGCAGCGAACCCGTTACATAAAGGACTGGATATTTAGGCTCCCTGCAGCAAGCTGGCTGGACCTGGAGGAGGGAGGGGCAAGAGGGAAACTGCCAGCCTATCTAGCTAGAGGCGGACAGAGGGCATATGCCTCCCTTGTGCACTCTAACCCTTTGGCCCTGCAAATATTAAGCAGCTGGCAGCAGATTAAAAACACTATAGAAGCCAGGGAGGAAGAAACAAATCTACTGCCCATAGATAGAACCCCCTTTTTTAGGCCTAGCATAGATGACCCTGCATTTAGAGATTGAGAGGCTAGGGGTATTTCATGTATCCGAGATCTATACAGAGGGGGAGGCTTCTGCTCCTTTTAGGAACTCAGGGAAGTGCTGGGAGTTCAAAACAGTCACCTGTTCAGGTACTTCCAAGTAAGAGACTATGGCAATGCCGTAAGCAGATGGGGGAGGGTAAAACGCCATTGGAGCAAATGGAAACCCTGATCTATAGGGCACAAAGCAATCCCAAAGGTATTATTCACAATGCCACTCATCTTCTTAGAGATAGCATGTGAGATGTGATTTCTGGCACGAGGAAACTATGGAAGAGAGACCTTGGAATGCAAATTACTGAGCAGAACTGGGTTCTGGTGATGGAGTCACCCTCTCTTGCAATAAATTCAAGGAGGCGGCATACAAATTTATGCACAGATTGTACTGCCCTCCAGTGGTGGTTCACAGGTTCAAACCAGAAGTTTCAGAGACTTGTGGCAGATGTAAAACAGATAGAGGCAAGTTCTATCACTGTTTCTGGACTTGCTCATGTCTTCAGAAGTACTGGGAGGGAGTGAGCCATGAGTTGAGTGTTTCAAGTAGCTCTGACATCCCAGTTACACCCTTGGGTCTTCTATTTGGAGTAGCCGAAGAGGAAGAGGGAGAATGGGCACTCTAGAAGAGGTGGATCCGGGTCCTCCTATTACTGGCTAGACAAGTTATATTAAATTCTTGGGTCTCGGGGGAAACGCCTACTATATCACAATGGCGTACTTTAACAGTGAAAGCCCTGGCTTTGTAGAGGTGCTCATACCAGATAAAGGAAAGAATACATACCTTTATAAATATCTGGGAAGCATATTTGAACACACTAAGTGCAGATGAGATGTTAGCGATTTACTCAGGGGAATGATGAATGAAGCTTTATCTTTCTCCCCTCCTTGGTCCAAGTTAGCCAAGAAATGATCTATATATACTTATTAACCCATTATGGAATATGTTCCTTGATTTATGCCTTGACTATGTACCTTATTTTTATTTTTATTTTCCTGGACCTTTGTAAATAGTTGATGAAGTTGATATGAGTGTGTAATGCTGGTACAGTCACTTTTGAAAATTTAATAAAATGAGTTAAACAAAAAAAAAAAATCAATCCAGTGGACTTAAAGGTGGAGATGAAGATCAGGGAGAAGTTGAGTCCCAGGAGGGCAGGATCCGGCATTGGACATGGTGGCTGTGGAGTGACGTCGCCTGTACAGCCAGCAGGGTGTTTCTTTATTCTGGTGTTCCCATTGGGAGTGGCCATCCAATGACATCTAAGGGTGACATGTACATTCCAGCCTGCCAGCACAGTGGTTGTGCAACCACTTGCGACACCAGTGGGGGGGGAGGACTGAGCATCCAAGGGACTGCTCACCTCCTCTGGGGGGGGGGGATTACAGTGTTCAGTGCATGCCTTACCCCTAGTGGAGTGCTGGGGGAAGGCTAATAGGGCCTGCCGAGTTACAGATGTGACAGGCAGATGCCCAGTGTCTTCCTGGGGAAGCACAGGTTGACATCTTGGACTCATGGCACACCACGTCCCTCCTAGGGAAACTATTCTAAGCTAAAAAATCCTGAGCCTCGGGACCTACTGGCTTGGCTACCAACCTTGTCCATCACCGCCATGGGCATTACTGTCCCATGTGACAGCTCCGCCATGAGGGGGTAAACTTGTGGGGTTGGAAGTCCTGCAGTGGTGTGGTGACCGGGGGGGCAGGGTTGGCTGGGGGCAAAGCATCTACCAGGGAGCAAAAAATATAAAGAGTGACTCTCACGCTCCTGTGCACACCACACCAATGTCCACCACCTCCATCTATCCCCCGAGTCTGAGGTCTGTTGGCTCAGTACCTCCTGGCTGCTGCCAGGAGGCATCCTGTGCCAGTGCCCTCCACCAACCCAACCCAGAGGAGGTGAGTTGTCCGTCGTACGCTCAGACCTCCTCCCCCAGCCGACCCTCTGACTCCCTAGGCTTGCTCCTGAACTCGAGTTGTCGGCACCACAAGCAGTAATGCTACCATTGCACCAGCAGGCTGGCCCCATGTTCTGTGCTTTTATGGATAAGGGCAGTGGTATTACTATAGCACTTACAAAACCTTTTTTCTGGTGCGAAAACATTAAATTTAAGTCGGTAGTCCGAGATCTGGGTATGCATGTAATCATATCTCAAGATAATAATCTTCACATACACTTACTTTCTTGCATTGTGGTGTGTTTTTAGCTGAGACACATGGATTAGTCCCATATCTCTTCCCGTTTTCTTGCATACCACATGGTAGTTACCCCTTTCCTTCCTCAAAGTCCCAAATAACTCTGCACTCTCCACGTTGGTGAGACAAGCTATCTGTCTGTTAATTTCACAAAATTAAAGTTTTGGATTTGAAATCATTTACAGCGTCTTGTCCTACTTCTACTTTGGAGTGCAGTTATTTGGGACTTTCAGTAAGTACAGGGGTAAGCAACCCCCTTCACTGCACCGAACTCCTCAGACAGTATGCACATAGCAACACCTTTTGGAAACCCTTTCCTTCCTCAGCCTGTCCAAGTCTAGCCCTGACAAGCTATGATAGATCCAAAACTCATCCACCTCTCAGATCCTGCTGTTGTATCTCCCCTTACTCATGTGCTCAACCTATTATTCTGTCTTTGCTCTGTTCCTCAGTTTTGGGAGAATGCCAGCATTTTACCACTTCACAAAGAGGGTGACCCCTCCTCCCCTGGCAATTTCTGTTCTATCTCCCTCCTTCTCTTCCCTTCCCTTCCTTGCAAAGCTGCAAGAGAAGCTAGTCTATTCTAGACTCTTAGACTACCTCTCATCTTCCAGTTTCCTCACCCCCTACCAGTCTGGCTTTCAGAAGCACCATTACTCAGTCTCCTGCCTGCTGTGTGTCACTGACTTCATTTTCTCCAGGATGGATTAGGGCACATCACGGCTGCTGTTTTCATCGATCTGGCCAGTCTTAAACTTAGTGCCCCACCTGCTCCTCCTGGACAAGCTGTGTTCTGCTGGCCTCTCAGCTCCCATGGTTGACTGGCTCCATTCCTTTCTCATGGGCTATCAACAGTCAGTATCAGTCGGAGGTGTCTTGTCACCACTCCTTCCAATCCAGGCTCAGGTTCCTCAGGACTCTGTCCTGGGTCTCATCCTTTTCTCCACTTTCCTGAATTACCTCCCCTCCACCTGTGCCAACTTGCATATTCACATGGATGCTGATAACACAGTCATCTTCACTTCTAATCCCTCTGCTGCATCTGTGGAAGATCTGCTCCAGCAGGATTTCCACAATGTCCTGCACTGTTTCCAGTCCAACCATCTTTGGGTCAACACCAAACAGTATCTGTGACCATTGGTACCAGCCAGAAACTGGCCAGACTCTTGAGACATCCGGTTTTCTCCACACTGGATGGCTCCCCACTTGAAGTGGTGTAATCTTTCAAGTACCTCAGTGTGTGGCTGGACAGCAAGCTCAACTTATCCGCCCACATTGATGCCATTAATGCGAAGCTCTGCCCCAAGCTGTGTGCCTTGTACTGCAATAAAGACTGCTTACTCCCACTGGTCTGCTGGGAGCTGGTCACCAAAATGGTGCTCCTGGTTTTTGACTACACAGATGTGGGCTACAGCATCACCCCCTCCAGTTCTCTAGCTAGACTGGACACCCTCTGCAATGCCTTTTCTCACTTTGGTACAACCCCCCCGCCACACACACACCACTGCTCCTTTTACTCCTCCCTATCTATTCTCCCAACCCTCATGTTGCCAGTCACACTGTAGCTCCTTCATTTCCAAATATTGGTTTGGGTCTCCTCACTCATACCACTTCTCACTCCAGTCTCCCTGCTCCATGCTCCCTCTGCTCCAGGGACCATCAAACTTTCTCCACTCCATATCCCTGCTTCTCTGCTGGGCAATCTGCTTTGTCCTATCGACTTCCCAGACTCTGGAATCTGCTTCTCTCTTCCCTCCACACTATTCCACCTCCCCAGGCTCTCTCAGGCATCAGTTGAAACTCCTCCGCACCACATGCACCTGTTTCCCACAGGTGGCACCCCCGGGTGGCACAGGGGAAGGCACTCCCTACGCCTAACAGGTCTCTAGTTCTAATTCCTGCGTTTCATGCCCCGCTGCAGCTTTATTTGCTTTATTTGCATTGTAGAGGTATACCATGCTAAACTGTAACTGCACTTTACTTTGTACCAAGTTTTATAACTGTGTAGCATTCCCTGGTTTACTGTGTCAGCACTTCATTCTGTACCAAGAAATGTGACTGTGTTGTGTTCTGTTTCTCCTGTTCCCTCTTTAGTGGGTCACACCTGGAAACGAACCTTGGCTCAGTGTGTCTTTCTCAGTCACCAATTTTCCAATAAATGAATTAAGTAAATAGTTTAACGATTCAAGACGTTTATGGATTCAGAAAGGTCCTTTTCACCATGGCACAAACTTGGCTATGTATTTGTTCATTGCTTATGACACAGGAAGGATCTAACTACACTTGATATTTAGCTGGTAGTGTTGAACTCTCCTTCTCATGTTGTAGTATTCTATTTTCTTTTGTGTCTGTGCTTTATTGAGGTCATCATCATCAGTTACCCAGTCATTAGAATTAAACTGCTGGTGCAGTCAATTATAGGCCACCTGATCAGGTGGTACTGGTTATTTTTTTTGTTTTATTTTATAAGATACTCTTACAAACATGGTCTGTAACAAATACAGATAGCATGGGATTAGGCAACATCATTACATTAGGAAAGTACATATAGCTGTCTAGTTTTGAGCCACTTTCGAATTGCATTGCAAAACATTTACAAAATGTAATCCTAGATCCTCCTCGCTGGGGGGCACTGGAATACATAGATACATAGATACATAGACAGTCTCGGCAGATAAGGGCCTATGGCCCACCCAGTCTGCCCATTTGATCTTATAAGTTCAGTTTGTTTTCCTAGAAGTCTGTTTCCCCTTACCCCTGACCTCTAGAATTCCTTTATGTCTATCCCATGCATTCTTAACTTAATTGTAAGAATGTAATAATTGTAAAAAAACAAAGACAAGGCGCTGCGTCAGCATGTGGTCTAAAAGCAAAACAAAATGGTTATATTAAATGCACGCTGAAAATAGAAAATAGAGTTAAAAATCTATGTTTCGACCTTAGGTCTTCTTCAGGAAATATCTAAAAGAGAAAAAAAACAAGTTAGTGTAGAGGAGAGGTGAAATGAGAGAGATATATGTGGAGAAAAGAAGAAGGGGAGGCTAAGGGAGAAGATGGATAAATGGTAAGATTAAGAGAGAATCTGTGAAACAAAAGGTGATGATGGGAAAGATAAAACATAATGGGAGAGAAAGAGCTGGGAAGTTCCAGGTAGAGACTGATTAACAGGGCCTTGTAAGAAGGCTGAAGGTGACAAATGTGTGAGAAGGAGACAGAAATGGAGACATATGGTGAAAATGAAAATAAATCAGTACAAAACAAATTGACTTTAGGGAAAAAGGGAGGCTGAAAGATGTTAGTGGAAAATAAGTCTATCATTTAAACCAGAGGGCTGCTGGGAGCCAAGGCGGATGATCAGCTTGGCTCCATGTTTTTTCTATGGTTAGGATCCCGAAGCCCTGCTGAAGGACACAAACAGAAAGGTCATTGACATTGTGGTCCCTGGAGATAAAGTGGGATACAATGGGTTTAGCAGTTTCACCATTCCTGACCGCTCTGTAATGTTCCTGAAACGGTCAGCAAGGCGCTTACCAGTTTCTCCAATGTAAATAGCTGAACACCTCCTGCAAAGAATACAGTACACTACATTAGTGGAGGTGCATGAGAACCCCTTGGTGATGTGAAAAAACACCTGTAGGCCCCAATCTCAGTTACACTGGAAATAAATTTGCAGGTGTAGCATGAGCCCTGTTGCAAGGTTTGGTACCTGGGGAGGAACTGTTAGGGAGTGGGTAGGCTGCTTTTTACCAGGAGATTACGCAGGTTAGGTGACCGGCGGTAGGAGGCAATAGGTGGTTCTGTAAAGGAAGCACCAATGTTAGGGTCAGTTTGCAAAATGGGAAAGTTACTAGTGATGATCTTGTGAAGAAAAGGTGTGCTCTGATGGAAAGGAAGAACTAGTGGAATTCACCATTGTTCTTGTGTGACAGTCTCCCTCCTGTGGGGGTCAAGGTTACGGGGCATGTTACTGACCCGGGAGAGTGCTCTGTCCACTGTGCTTTAGGGTATCCCTGTTGATAAAAAACTATGCATTATTTGGGTCTGCTCAGCAAAATCATCCTCTTCACTGCATAACCTGCGAAGTCTAAGAAACTGTGAATAAGGCAGGCCATTCTTGACATATTTAGGATGGAAGGAGCTATGGAGGAGGAGACTGTGAGAGTCAGTGGGTTTGTAATAGACTGATGTCTTCAGACCAGTGTTCTGGACTGACAGCTGGATATCCAGGAAAGGCAGTGTAGAGGAGGATACTTCAACAGTGTACTGAAGGGAAGGATGAGCCGTGGTGAACTTGTCAAGGAAGACTTGGAGGTCTCCCTGAGCAGGAGGTGGCCCCACACAGTCATCAATGTAGCGTTTGTAGAGTTCAGGCACAGTCCCTGTGAATGAGAGAAAACGCTTCCTCCACCCAACCCACAAACAGATTAGCAAAGCTGGGACCCATCTTGGTACCCATGGCAACTCCACTGACCTGCTGAAAAAACTGTTATTAAAAGAAAAAGCATTGAGTGTTAGAACCAGTTCTGCCAGATGAGTTAGTGTGTGTGGGTGGCTGCTGACTTCCCGCTTGTTCAAGAAATGCTGCAAAGCTGTCAGACCATCATCATGGGGGATCACTGTGTAAAGAGATTTGATGTCCATGGTGAAGATGAGCTGATGAGAGTCACTGAATCTGAACCTGTCAAATAACTGGAGAGCATGGTTGATGTCTTTAACATAGGAGGCAGGGACTCAGCAAGGGTCTCATGAGGCCATCCAAAAATGCGGAGATGTGGGATGTGGGGCAGGAGCAGGCAGACACTATGGGATGACCCGGGTTACCTGTTTTGTGGATTTTGGGAAGAAGATAAAACCTAGATGTCTGGGGATGCTGGACTATGAGTCTCTTAGCAGAAGCAGGGAGCTCATTGTTTTCAATAGCAGAGGTGGTGGTGGTGGTGACCTCCGTCTGATAGTCAGCAGTGGGGTCCTGTGGAAGAGAAGAATAAAACCTGGTGTCAGAGAGTTGCTGTGTGGCTTCCGTGATGTATAGCTCCTTTTGCCAGACCACAACAGCACCTCCCTTATCAGCTGGTTTAATAACAATGTCATTCCTACATTGTAGAGATCTGAGGGCTGCAAGCTCACCAGGTGTCAGGTTGGAATGGTTGTGCCTGCAATGAAGATTAATAATTGCCCTAATCTGTATCAAGAGATCCAAGATCTGCATACCGCCTGCCTTTTCACTGGATTTTGGGGAACAGGGATTGCAGGAAATGGCCTCTCGTGGGTACTGTTGCAAATTTGATGGCATATCCCAGAGAAAGGATTTCCAATATCCACGTGTCTGACATTATTTGGGTCCATCACTGGTAAAACTTCTGAAGTCTTTCACCAAGGGAAGGGGGGGCAAGAGATGGGCCTGCATATTTTCACTGGGAGTTACCTCCTCTTCATACTATACCTCCATTATGCCTTAGACATAGGTAAAGCACTCCTTTATGCCTGCAGATGAAGGACCCTCTGTTACTGTTATCCTTAAATCTGGAATAGGCTCCCCTATTCCTCTGATTTCTGAAAAGGATGAAAACCACCTCTGAACTGCCATTGCCTTGCACTCTTGACATTGAATTTGCCTCCTGATGCTGTTGTGACTTCGGAAGTCGTCTCTTCTTATCTTGGACGTCCTTCAAAGATGATGTCCAGGCCAGATCCAAATAATAGTCTTCCTTCAAAGGATAGGTTAAACAGCTTTGCCTTCAGTGCTTGGCCTGCAACCCACTGCTTTAGCCAGACACCTCACATCACTGCCACAACATGGTAAGTGGCGTGTACCAGCATCCATAAATTGTCTACTGTGGCATCCCCCAGAAAGGCAGATGCCATGGATACCAGCCACAAAATGTTTGCCCCCTCCGAGTTTGGGGGAACAAAACTACCCAGGGCCATGACCCATAAGTTCAAGGCTCTGTATACAATAAAAGATACACATGAGGTGTGAAGATTTACTCCATATGAGGCAAAAACCCTTCTGCATGAGGCGTTCACCCACTTGTTGTGGGTATCAGTTAAGGCCAACAAACCTTCAGTAGGTATGGATGTGTGCTTAACAGAATTATGCATGACCTTATCTGCCAAAGTAAGGACCTCCCACTTCTGGGAGCTCTCCTCCAGAAATGGATATCATCTCGCCTTCAGCCTAGGAAGATGCATTTATCCATGCCGGCCCATTCCTGTTCAGTAATCTGGTCGCAGTGTACAAAGTTTGGAAAACATTTTGGTGCAGAGAAAGAAGTGGACAGAATTGGATTCATGTCCAGAGACTCCATGCCTTGCACCTCCTTCAGCTGCAATTTCCAAGAAGCTTCCATTATAAGGTAGGACAGAGACTTTGTACCAAACAGGGGAGGGATCTGAATCTTTTTCTTAGGCTCCACCAGCTTTCCCGCCTCCTTCTCCTTAGAGGGGTACCCCTCCTCCTTGTATAGCATGGTCACGTCAGGATTTTCCCTATAGCCCCCTGTATCCTCATCTTGACCTTCAGTATTGTCAGGGGTTGCCTGCAGATCTGGGTGAGCAGTATCACTCTGTTCTGGCACACCTGGACATGCCTGTATGGGACCCCCGACCTGAGGGGCCCACCTTGGTTTCGGATGTGTTGGTGGGGATGTCCTGTGGAACATCAGAACTCAGCAGCTCATTTAAGAGCAGTAAAAAAGATTTTCCCAACTCAGCCTTGCCACTGCCAGTTAATACCCCAAGTGCACTCCCCCCAGCTCAGGGGTTTGGTTAGATGGGACAAAACAGACATGTTAAATTGCATTACACAATTAGGGCATTCAGATCCTAAAGGGGAGGGTCTTATCATCCTCCTGCAGGTCTTACATCTTTTAAACACAACATGTCTCTGATATACCATGCTGCCACTTCCTAAAGCAATGGAACTACTTGAAGAAATTTCATTACATTAGCTATATACAAACCCCTTTTATTCTGAAGTTGCAATAGCAAGCAGGGGGACAGGCTTGCAGATTGCAACCATTGTCTCCTATCTTTCCTAAGCAGATCACTGACAAATTAAGGAAAAAACTTCAGCAGATACTCTTATACAAAGGAATGAACTAACCTGAAGCTGCCTGAAAGGAAGCATTGGCGACCATGGCCGACTTGGTATGAGGAACAATGTCCCTGCTCTCCGAGGGCGCCGCCTCTCTGCTGCAGCTGAGAAATGGAGAAAGAACTTGCAGAGCAGAAAACAATTGCTCCGCCTCAGCTACAGTGCTGGTCAAGCAGCGGACATCATGCACTGGCATGTGAAGGCATGATGATGTCAGGCTGGAGCACGTGATGTCATAACATCAGGCATGAGCACCGAACAGCACTGCATCTCCTTTCTAGGGAGAATTAGGCATGAAAAAGACAGAAATTCACCCTAAATTTGCCTTTGCCAAATCTTCAGCCTAGGAAATTTCCTCCAAGAAAACACAAAGTACATGCACCTCCACAGCCCAAAACTTTACGCTACACAGCTCAGCCCAGCGCAGTCTGCTTTTCTACTGCCTAAAATGGAGAAGGGAAGAAAATATCCATGCAGAGAAAGGGAGATGCAGGAAAGGTTTGTCACTAGGAGAATGCTGGAAAAGAAAGAAAATGGAAGCAGGATTAGTAATGGACCCCCAGACTAATTGTCTAACTGTGCTTCCTAAAATAAATAATTTACCTGAGGCACCAGGCTAAGGAGATCGGAGAACTTGCTGCACACCCAAATGTAGTACACAGGCATGTGGCCCCCAGTTCATGCACAGAAGGCACTGAAAATGGTATAGAAAATAGCAGGTTAGTGAATTTACAAGCTGCAGCTTAACAGGCACGATTTCTAAATTTTGAGGAGCTCCCTGTCACAAGGCAGCCCCAGCCTACTTCATAGTTGCACAATCCTGTCAGAAAAATAACAAATAAACTGTAGTTAGACACTTCTGAAAGAGCTCTCCCTATGCTGTAGTACCCTCTAGTAGCACAGCAAAGACTGGGGAATCAGTGATCTTGGAATGCTAATGTGCCCAAGGTTCTATGCTAATTGACAGCTTTGGGCTGTGCCACTACCCCAGTAGGGGTATTCATTACCCATAAGTATTAACTCCCATTGACAACGTGGAACGATACAGAAAAGCAGTTTTTTTTCTTTGCTCTTCTTGGCCATTTCCACCTGCCAGTATCTGGATTTTAGGTCAGAAGTGGAATAGATTCTGGCTCCATGGAGAGACTTGTGGATTGTCTAAATCTCCAGCATTCCATAGGTATAATCTTTGGTGGATTTATTTATTTATTGATAATCAACACAAAAGCATTGCTTACCATCTTTGTGGGGGACCAATGACAATAGGGGAAGGGGAATTTATTATTTATTGTATTTTGTTGTATTATGTATTTGGGTTTGGGGGTGAGAGTCCCTAAGCTCTGTTTTGCTGTGTATTTGTTTTAGCGGGTTATTTTGTGTCTAGGGGGGGTTGTCAGGGGCTCTAAATTTCAGAGTCCGAATTGATGTTAAGTTAATTTGGGTGTTGGATGGGGTTTTTAAATTATTTTTAAGTGAGTATTATTAGTTTGTTAGTTTTATTTTTTTTTTATGGTTTTGTTTGTTTTATTTTTTGTCAGTAGTACAGCTTACAGCATGTGTTGGCCTTATTTTCCATAATTGAGCTAGTTTAAGTTAATAGTCTGAGTTTGTGGCTAAATTATTGTCTCATTATAGAGCTTTGTATTTATTTAAACTTTAGAGGTGGGTTAATTTCTGGATTGTTTATTATGTGTTGGGATAATATTAGGACTGTCTGGTATTATTCCCCCTCCAGGCTCAGGGATATTCACCCCTTTTCTTGTCCCCCCCATCCCCTGAGGTCTATAGATGTTGTAGGGCCTTGGGGATTGTGGGGAGGAGGAGGAGGAGGATGGGGGCAGGGTCTGGAGGGGGAATGGAAAGGAGTGAGCGGATTGGGACAGTGAGGACAAGGAGACGCCCTGGGGCGAAATGGGCCCAGGAAGGGACCTCTGTCTGGTGCCCATACCCAAGGGTTCTGACTATAGTCAGCAGGTACGCGTCATCCTGGAGGCTCATCCCGATCAAGGGTGGTTATGTAACGCCAGGTCTATTAAAAACAAGACGGCTATCATAGCTGGTTTTGTTGAGTCATCTGACCTGGCGTGCATCACTGCGAGACCTGGCTTGATGAAAATGCTGGACCAGTTTGGTGGCAGCAATTCGACGGTACTCGGTGATACACACGCCAGTGGATCAAGAGGCGGGGTGTTGCTATTTGTTTTAAAACAGAACTGGGCCTAGTGGAGTTGCCAGTGGAGTTACCAAATCCTTTGAATGCATTTTAGGCGAGGGTTGGGGCGCAGGATACTTCTCATATACCGTCCACCAGGTGATGGGAATGTTTTTCTTGAAGTCGCAGACTTCATTGTCGATCTAACATTGGGATCCCCAGATGGTTGGTTCTGGGGACTTCAATGCTTGGGTTGATGAACTCTCGCATTTTGGTCAAGACTTCCTCCAGTTAATGATTTAGCTGGGCTTCACACAGGTAATTTCCTCCTCGACCCATGTTGGTGGTCATTCACTGGATTTGGTGTTCCTTCTGGGGATGGAGATATCCGACCTGGTGGTGGAACCGGTCGGATGGTCGGACCATCACTTCATTGGGTTCAGTTTTGAGGCCACCCCTAGTAGGTCAGCCCCTATGGAAATGGTCCCAGTGCATACATTAAGGGTGTTCCCCAGATGACCTGATGGCGGTACTGGATCTATCGGGCTTCAAGAGATTGCATGGATCCAGGAGAGCTGATACGTGCTCATAATGAGGTGGCAGGGCCCTGATTCTATTGTCTTGCTCGTGTTCTGCCTCTCACTTTTGCCCCAGGTCTCTTGGTTTGATGAGACCCTGAGGGAGTTGAGGAGAGCTGGACGAAGGTTGGAGAGGTGTTGGCGGAGATCGGGTCTGGATAGTGACAAACTTATTTTGATGGACCATTATTTGGTCTATCAATCATAATCTCTAAATGAAGGCAGAATTCCTGTCCAGGAGATTGCGGCTGCACAGAATAGACCAGCTCAGCTCTTCCGGACTGTGGACAGACTGTGCAATCCAGTCTGTCTTCAGCCTGGAAGAGCCTTTTCTCAAGAACGATGTGAGGAGTTTGCTCTGTTCTTGCAGATAAGATTGCCAAAATCAGATCCGAGATCCATTTGACCCTCTCAAATGGGAGTTGTGATATTGGCAGGAGACGCCGGACACCCAGTTTGTGTGGTCTGACTTCAGCCTCCCCACAATCAGTGACATTGTGATGGTTATCCAATCACTGCATCCGAACAACTGTGATTTGACCGGGCCCCACACGCTCTTAGTGGATTGTGGATAGAATCGGCCTGGCTCTTGCTGAGATAGTCTGGAGGTCCTTGGAGAGGATTTTCCGGATCCTCTTAAGGAGGCTGTGGTTAAGCCCTTTTCTTAAGAAGTCCTCCTGGACCCGGACTGTCTGGCTAATTACAGGCCTGTCTCTAACTTACCCTTTGTGGGTAAAGTTATTGAGAAGGTGGTCGATCACAGTTGGATGATCATCTGACCAACAACAATGTCTATGATTCTCTCCAGTCTGGATTCAGGAAAAGGCATAGTACCGAGACAGCACTTGTCACGGGTACTAGTGACCTCCTGATAAAGAGATCAAGGACCTGTTCCATCTTGGTCCTTCTTGATCTCTCTGCAGCATTTGACACTGTGGACCATGGTGTGCTATTGGAGCATTTGCGATCTATCTGTGGACTGTATGGTACAGTCCTAGGGTGGTTTCAATCGTACCTTGAGGGTAGGACTCAGAGGGTGGTGTCAGGAATTTTTTCCTCGGCATCAGTCTCCCTATCCTGCGGGGTACCGCAGGGTTCCATTTTGACACCCATGTTGTTTGTAGTGTACATGCTACCGTTAGGGGTGATTATTAGGTGGTATGGCTTGGGTTTTCATTGCTATGCAGATGATACCCAGCTGTACATGTTCTTTGTGCCCAGCCAGGATACTGCCTTTTTGGTCTTTAACAACTGTCTTGCCGAAATCCAAGACTGGATGAATGTGAGTTGGCTGTGGTTGAACCCTGAAAAAACTGAGGTGTTGGTTGTGGACCAGGGTCGCTGTGAGGCGGGTTTGTTAGCTGGATCACCCTCAGGCTTATGGCTTGGGGGTGTCCAGCTGACTATCTCAGATTGGGTGCAGAACCTGGGCATTGTATTTGATGATTGTCTGACCTTTACGTCTCAGGTGTCAACAGTTATCAAAACCTCTTTTTATCATCTGAGGAACATCGCCAGGGTGAAGCACCTGGTTCCTCCAGAGGATCTTCCAACTTTGATCCATGCCTTCGTTACCTCCCGCTGGACTATTGCAATGTCCTATACCTAGGGCTTCAGGAAGTTGAACTTTCGCCACCTGCAGCTGGTACAGGAGAATCGGCAGCCAGGCTTTGACTGGTTCTTCTAGGTCCAGTCATATAACGCCTGTGCTTCCGCGGACTGCACTGGCTGCCAGTTTGTTGCGAATCACCTCAAGGTCGTTTGCTTTATCTATAAGGCTCCTACATGATCAGGGACCTGCTTACCGAAGATCTCCGCGCCCCTACTGTCCCCTCACTCCGCTTCCAATCCACTGGATTAGGGATTGCTAGAGATTCCAGGGTTCGCTTTTAAAAGTTCAGGGCAAGATCTTTAGTTTTATGGCCTCGACCCTGTGGAATTCTCTACCTCGTCAGGTATGAAATTGCCAGACTGTCCAGAGCTTTAAAGGAGCTTTGAGAACCTACCTTTTTAACAAAGCTTTTAATGACTGTTAATTATTTAATCTTAATCTTGTTTAAATCCTGTTTTAAATATTTATTGTTTTATGTCATTTGTAAAGGCACCTTGGTTTAAGAAAGGCGCCTTAAATAAATAAAGATTGATTGATTGATAGGTGTGGCACACAGTGACTTTGACTGTTCAATGATTCCTTTATTCAACATGTCTTACACATGTTCTCGGATGATTTCTTGCTTATATGACATCTGACAAATTGATTGAATTACTTCTGTATAAATGTGTCACAGAACCTGGGTCCTTCCTGTTTGTTGGGTACAGATATCAGAATTTACTAGCAGCAAATGTTTGATCTGTCACTTGTTACTCAGTGGTGCCATCTGTGTCAGTGATGGCCTGTTCACCTGTTCAGTAAGAGAATTCAAATCGGTTACATTTTGTTTTTCCTAACTGATCATGTTCTTCTCGTACTCATTGGGTTTCTCTATGATGTAACTACACAAACTATGTCCTGTTTGATGTTCCCCCTTCAGGGATCTACTATCTGAAATCAGGTCACATGTCCATGGGGTATCTTGCAAATTTCAGGTTGATATGGCAGAGTAATGTTACCATGGCCTTTCGTCCTTTGTTAAACCTGGCTTTGCACATCCAACTGTATTCCAGACACTGCCAAATAGTCCAAGCCTAAAATAAGGTCATAAGCTAGGTGTTCTGGTCTTACAATTACCATTACTCTCCATGTTATACCTTCCACTTTGTAAGATAAGTCCACAGTACCAAGTGGCATGGTGAGTATACTGTCTGCCAAAAACAAATATTCTCCTACCCATGGTCTTATCTGAGTGAGTTCTTGCTTTACTTTCTGCCATAGTCTCTGACTTGGGCATGAGACATCTGTGACAACTAAGGCCTTCCCCATCTATCCATATGTAGCTACCGCCACGGGGTATACTGATGAAAATCTCAGGGAGCGGAGTGTACAAACATCAACCGTTTACTTGACCTAGCTTGGCAGAAGACACCAAGAGAAAGGACTGCTGTGTGACTGAACTTCTCTGCTGGGACTAAAGTAGAAGAACTTTTGTATTTGGACCTTTAATTTAGGGTAAAAAAACTAACATACAAAAAAAAAAGTGTGTGTTTGGGTTAACTGAACTGAATGGGTATCTAAAGAGTTATCTAGGTGTAAATCTCAGGTGACTGAAAGGACTTAACTGCTGTGAGGTTTAAATTACTTGTAGAAAGATCTGGTAAGTAGGGGGTGGCTTAGCTAGAAGGAAGCTACATTTAAAGACTGCCTTAGAGATTTCAGCTAATAGCTTGGCAGAAGACACCAGGAGAAAGGACTGCTGTGTGACTGAACTTCTCTGCTGGGACTATATTGCCCTCCTTCCCTCCCTCCACCCCCACCCAAAGCTAGTTCTATTTTTATAGGCACAGGATTTGACTGACAACAGGAACTTCCTGTTTAGGGGCAGGAAGTGAGTGATCACTAAACCACTAAGGACCCACCATCCTAGAAATGCAAGAGTAGCTCTCCGGCCCGGTCTAGCTGCTGGAGGTCTGCCTCTGAGCAAGTAAGTGGTCTACTGAGAAATATAGGATATTCTTGTCTCAGAACAGGACAATCAGGAGCTTAAAGGGCACACAGGCAGAAAGTAAGGAGAGAGAGAAAAAAAAACAGAGGAAAGAGTAAGGATTGCAAACAGTTAAGGGGCCAGAAATAAGACATGTTTGGAGTGGTGGAGTGCAGTGGCTGTGAAGCAGCAGTCTTCCAGGAGATGTTCTGGAGGATGCGGTGTTGTCCCATCTGCAGGCACCTCTCTGGGCTGAGGGAGAAGGTTGCTCATCTCCAGGCTGAGTTGGCCAGGATTTGTGGGACCTCCTCTTCCATCCAGGGACCACCAGTGCCACTGCCGTTGCCTCAGAGGTTGCCAAGAAAGAGGAGCGGTTGGACCACAGTGGGCTCAGGGAGGGTGAGGGTGGTGGAACAGAGGCGCATTCCTCCAGTTGTACCTCTCCACAATTCCTATGCCATTCTGGCAAAGTGTGGTTCCTCTATGGAGGCACCCACAGTGGAGACCAAGGAGGATGCTGGGAACCTCCATGAAGGAGACCCACAGGAGGGTGGCAGGGACCCTGCAGGGGAAGGAAACAACTCCTGGTGGGGACTCCATTGTTAGGAAGGTAGAACTGGGGGAGGAAGGGAGAGGGAGGTAAGGTGCCTGCCAGGCGCCGTGGCTTGGAGGGACAGGAGGCGAATCCTCCAGGATTGCGGAGCAGCTGCACAGGGAGGGAGCTGGATGTCATTGTCCACCTAGGGACAAATGACCTGGCTAAGAAGGATTAGAGAAGTGCAGGAAGAGTTTGTGGAATTGAGGAGGGCCTTAGTCAAGTAGCTTACACGGTAACCTTCTCGGAGGTGCTACCCATCTATGGCATAGGAGAGGCTGGGTGTTCCGCACCATGGGATTCAATCAGTGGTTGAAAAACTGGTGTGGAGCTCAGGATTTGCTTCATTGGGGACTGGGGTCCACCTGGGTGATCCAAGCCTATACTGGCATGATGGGCTGCATCTGTCTGGGAGGGAACCAGGATCCTAGGTGATGGTTTAAATGCTTCAGTGGCAAGCTTTTAAACTAGCCAAGGGGAGGCACTGGAAAGGAGCAGGAGAATCCTAGCCCCCCAAATAATCACGGTAGTAAGTGCAGCAAACACCAACATAGAGAATTGATAGGGAGAAGGGCAGGGGTAAATGGAGAAAGTGACAAAGGCAAGAAGGACAGGGATGGGGCAAAGGGAGTAAGGCCATCAGGAAATGGAGGGTAATGAGTACCAATGCCCGTAGTCTGGGCAACAAGCTCCTTGAGCTGATGGCCTTAATGGAAGAGGGATGCCTGGTTATCGTAGCAGTCACAGAAACATGGTACACAGCGAACCATGACTGGGATGTTAACATACCAGGGTACATAACCTACAGGAGAGACAGGCAGGGGAGAAGAGGGGGAGGAGTAGCTCTCTATGTAAAGGAAGGGATAAAAGCAACTGAACAAAAGAGTAAACAGGGAGGAGAGGAGGCACTGTGGGTCATCTTGGAGACTGGAAAGGGCACCACAATCCGCACAGGGGTTGTGTACAGACCCCTATGTCAGGGGAAGGAATGGACAAGGATATGATAGAAGGCATTCTTAGAATGGCAGAGAAAGGGGAGATACTGTTGATGGGAGACCTGAATATGCCAGATGTTAACTGGAGCACATATGCTGCAGCCACGTCCAAGAGCAGGGCCATTCTTGATGCCCTACAGGTGGCAGGCATTAGACAGCTAGTTTCGGAACCCACTCGTGAGGGAGCAATCTTAGGCCTCATACTGTCAAATGGGGGCAGTGAGAGGATCTCAGATCTAGAAGTGGGTTGCCATCTGGGGACAAGTGACCATCAAACAGTGTGGTTCACGTTAAACTCAGCTACAGAGTCAAGCCATACAAAAGTGAGGGTACTGGACTTTAGGAGGGCTGACTTTGGCAAGATGGGAGAGTGCCTCAGAAAAGCACTAGCAAACAGGCTAGAAGGAGGTGTGGAGCAACAATGGGGAATTATCAAAACTGCCATCACAGAGGCAACAAGCCTTTGTGTGAAGCAAATAAACAAATCAAAACGAAAGAAAAAGCCACTATGGTTCTCAAAAGAGGTGGCTGTGAAAGTCAGGAAGAAAAAGATCGCATTCCGGAAGTATAAGGAAACACAGAAGGAGCAGGACAGAGAGCTGTACCAGTTAAGGCAGAAGGAAGCAGGGAGGGAAGTCAGAATAGCAAAGGCCCAAACTGAGGAAAAGATAGCCAACTCAGTTAAGAAGGGGGATAAAACCTTTTATAGGTACATCAGCGAGCGTAGAAAGACAAAGGGAGGGATAGTGAGGCTGAATAGAATGAACGGTGGGTGGGCAGAGGGGGACAGTGAAAAAGCAGGAATACTGAGCGAATATTTCTGCTCAGTATTCAAAGAGGAGGAAGAAGTGCCTAATCCAATTAATAGAAGCACTCTTGATAGGGGGGTCGATCCCAGTCCTTTCACAGAAGAAAGGGTTCTGCAAGAACTCCTAAAACTGAAGGTGGACAAAGCAATGGGTCCTGATGGAATTCACCCCAGTATTCTAAAAGACTTAAGGGAGGAACTAGTGAAACCACTGGCTACTCTTTTTAATAAATCGTGGGAGGATGGTGTGGTACCCGAGGACTGGAGGAAGGCGGATGTGATTCCCCTTCACAAAAGTGGGAGCAAGACAGAGGCAGGAAACTACAGACCTGTCAGTCTGACCTCTGTGGTAGGGAAAGTGATGGAGTCACTTCTGAAGGAAAGAATAGTTGAGTACCTAGAGGCCAGTGGAGCACAGGACCCAAGGCAGCATGGGTTCACAGCGGGAAGGTCATGTCAGACAAATCTAGTAGGTTTCTTTGACTGGGTGACCAAAGTAGTAGACCAGGGAGGGGCTGTGGACATGGCCTACCTAGACTTTAGCAAGGCATTTGACACAGTCCCACACAAAAGATTAATAGTCAAATTAACCAGCCTGGGAGTGGGACCCAGGGTGGTAGCCTGGGTAAAACATTGGCTGGACAACAGGACACAGAAGGTAATTGTAAATGGAGTCCACTCTGAAGAAAGGGGTTACTAGTGGGGTACCGCAGGGTTCAGTATTGGGTCCAGTCCTTTTTTAATGTCTTCATCAGTGACATTGCAGAGGGACTGGAAGGAAAAGTATGCCTTTTTGCAGATGACACAAAGATCTGCAACAGGGTTGATACACAAGGAGGCGTGGAAAGGATGAAAAGGGACTTGGCAAGGTTGGAGGAATGGTCAGAAGTATGGCAGCTAGGATTCAATGCAAAGAAGTGCAAAATAATGCACCTGAAACAAGACAGGGAAGAATACACAATGGGTGGGGAGGTAGTAACAACAACAAAAAAGGAAAGGGACCTGGGGGTAATCATATCAGATGACCTTAAGGTTAGCAAGCAATGTGAGAAGGCAGTAGGGAGGGCTGGGGGTATACTGGGATGTATAGGGAGAGGCATCATCAGCAGAAAACAGGAAGTTGTTATCCCTCTGTACAGACAGTTGGTGAGACCCCATCTGGAGTACTGTGTCTAGTTCTGGAGACCCCATCTCCGCAAGGACATAGACAGGATAGAGGCAGTCCAGAGGAGGGCAACTAAAATGGTGCAGGGTCTGCAAGAGAAGCCGTATGAGGAGAGACTAAAGGAGCTTAATATGTATACCCTTGAGGAAAGAAGGAGAGGGGGACATGATAGAAACTTTTAAGTACCTCAGTGGAATCAACAAAGTCCAAGAGGGTAGCATCTTTCAGAAAAGAGACTTGCAAGAACAAGGGACACAATTTAAAAGATAGAAGGAGAGGCGGTTCAGGGCAATGTGAGAAGTATTATTTCACAGAGAGGTAGTGGATGCATGGAACAGCCTTCCTGAGGAGGTTGTGGGGTCTAAAACTGTGGGAGAATTCGAGAATGCATAGGAGAGACATAAGGCAATTCTTGTGGGGGGTAGGAAGAAATAGGCTGTTGGTTAACTAGGATCTGCAGCCTATCCTGTAGGTAGGGAAATGGGCAGACTAGATGGGCCTAGCGGTCCTTATCTGCCGTCAAAGTCTATGTTTCTATGTTTCCAGGACTGGAGTGACCTCCCAGGTTCTCGAGTCCTCCTGATTCCAGTACAGGGCTGCAAACAAAGGGGGGTAGCAAAAGAACAATCCACAGTAATAACTGAATGTCCAGACATAAGTAAAGTCTAACTAGGGTCCATTTAACTTTCCAAGCTCAGGAACATACCAGTAATATTTCTGCAAAACACATATCCCAGGGCAGTTAGCCAAAGTCCATTTTGCTCAGTTCATACTCCCAAGGGAGGAGTACAATTACTTGTTTAAATTCCCCTCACATTTCACAATCCCAGAATTAATTTTGGGGCTGTATACAACCCAAATGGGCACAGGCACAAAGTGTCAGTTCATGCAAAGCATTACAATTAGGAATCCAAACCCCTTAAGATAGATTTCCATGGTCCTTCCAGCAGATAATGGTGATTGACATTACACAGAAGCACTTTTAACAGCAGGTCCCTTGACTAATGTTTGTTTCATTGACATTTCACCCATATTGGTGCATCAGTGAGGGGCAATTAATTTAGACTGTTCTCTCTGTAATTTCCAATTCAACAAAGCATACTAGTAAAGCAAGGGGCATTGGGCTCACTAGAGCTGCCTGGATACTTCATCCTTTTACCCTCTTTTTGACCCAGTACTCTTCACTGATTGTCTATGGAGGGTCTACAGTAGTTCCAAACTGGGTCCCTGTGCACCTGCCTTCATGTTGGCTTACAACAGCCAACTCAGAGCCCTTGGATATGCATACATGCTCCACCATTTTTTTTCCTGCACTGATACCAGAAGGTCTGAGACTTGTGGGGATTGCCCAAAATCTAGAATGGGCATGGAGAGGTAGTCAGTCTCTGGGGTTCCCAGTTGCCATGGATTCTGCTTCTCAGCCTCTCCCAAGCATCGATCTCCATGAGGCAAAGGGTACCAGGTCGAATCTCGCAGTCAGATGGCCATGAACATCCCCATTCTGCATGGCTGCAGGGAGGGAGGGCACTGAAAATGTACCATAAGCAGTCACTCTGTTCAGAAAAATTACATTTCACCTGAGGAATGACAGTGTCAGCCTCTAAATATTTATCTCTCTCCCCTTCACAATGGTAACTCTCTCAGGAATCTTCCTCTCTTGAGTCAGGGCTTCACCCCTCAGGGGCACTTTAGCGATCGCAGTTGCCATGATTCCTGACAAATTTATCTGGCTTCACTCTCTGGAAACAGGAACTCTCGGTTGAAGCTCTGACACAATGCGCTAGTCAGGTGGCTACCACCGGCTGAATAAACTGCTGTGGGTTACAGCTAGATGGCTCCACTCTTTTGTAACTCTGGGGCAAACCAGCTGACACAGCCTTCTAAGAGACCCGGAGGTTAGCCCTTTCAGGCCTCACAGACCTACTTGGAGGGGGCTACACAGACATAGAAACAAGCATGATGATCTGACGCGGTATGGCTCTATAACATCTCTGTTATATGTGTGGGTAGTGAGGTTTTACCTGACTCCACTGTTCACTTCTGGATTGTTGATGGTGAGAAGCTGAAGAATTGTGCTGTACAGAGTCGTTCGACTGTTGTGTTATGCTGAAAATAGTTCATAGTACATTCACTTTAAATGAGTTGTTTTTCCATGAGGTACCTAATCTGGAGAATGGATTCCCCCTACATGTCCAAGATACAGGTTTTTGGGGTTCTGGACTCTTCTGTATTTGCTCCATTAGTTCTCTTCTCTGCAGCATAGTTTTTTTGTTTTTGTTTTTTTGTGCTTCTTTAGCAGTCTCCTTCAGCTTGTTCCTCTGCAGGTACTCCACAAAATTGGGATGGTCTTTTTTCCATAATCTGCCCAGATTTACAATATCATCTTCATTTTGAAGCAGTCCATGAAGCCGAGCTACCAGTTCTGGGTCAGAATTTTTCAAGATTAGCTTGACAAGTTCTGTTTCAACAATCTCTTTCAGAGCACTTGATAGGACTAGACAAAGTCTCAGTAGCGTAGACTCCGCTGATCTTCCAACTATTCCTGACAGCAAGAAATGCTGTTAAAGATTTCTGCTGAAAGACATCCCATGTAGTTATGTCCATCTAAGCAAGTTCCCATCAGTCTCTAGCAATGTTACACAGTATAAGACATTACTTATGATGACCGATACTGGAATGCACTATTAGATCTGTTTCATCATTTTTATGTCTGCATGTTGAAAATTGTATCTTAACAAGTGACTTGCTTTCTGGTATCACCTTCTGACTTTGAAGTAGATCATATGCAGTGTGACATTTGGCAGTACATCATTTGCAGTGCTGCTTCTATTTTTCCTTTGAGATATATAAGGTGCGCTTGTCATAGGCTTTGAAATCTGAAATGGTTGTGCTTTCCATGTTAGGTCACTATCCAGGTGAAGGTAGTTACTCACAGACTGTGTTATTCAAATCTTCCAGCTGTCTTTTGATTGTTTTCAAGAAGGTAGAGAACTCTTTAATCATATGTTCTTTGTAACTGTTGATGTAACCTATCAGTTTCTGCTCTCAGTGCTGCATTTTGGTATCCAATGCTGTTACAAGAGCTGTCTGCCACTCGCAGGCAGACTCAGCTCAGGATTTGCTTCCTGTCTTCAACAGCAGTGTTGACTATTCTGTCTAGCTGCTGCCAAGTTTCAGACAGATGTCTCTGATACTGATACTAATACTGCTCTCGCTTATCATGTAACCTGGAGTCCAAGACTTTCAACAGATCTACAGTATGTCCCCCTCAAGCTTAGTTAGGGAATGATTTCTTCTATGCCACTCATTTCTCTCAAACTTACACCACTTTATTTCCAACCGAGTATTGTGATTTGACTCAAAAGCCTTGGGCCTAGCAACATACTACGTCTGTCTCTCATGTACACTGGAAAAGATAAAGTCACAAGGTGACTTCATTCAGGTGCTCCCTACTAAGCTAGGGATGGAACCATTAGGATTTTTAAATCTGGCATCACTCCATACATACATAATTCCCTTCTCTTTGAAACTCGAATAAGTCAACAACTACATATTTAAAGGAGGGATACTCTACTTTTCTGTGAGACAGAAAACTTGTTTTCACCAACCCCCCACCTTGGATTCCTTAGATATAATGCTTTTTCCTATGTCACTTTTGCAGTCTTCCTTGTATCTTTCATCTAATCATCCCACCACTCTGTAAAAACAACTGAGCCTGCAAAATTGTTCTGGGGCAACTTTGTGATGCTTTTCAAGCACCTAAGTGACTTTCATCTCTCAAGAAGTCCATATCAAGCATTTGCTATGGTAAGTAATTGAGATATTTAAGAAATGTAACCATGTTAAACCGAGGTCCCATCTGCCTGGATTGGTAGTAGTTCAGGCGGATGTTAAAGATCCCATGGCACTTATCGAAAAGAGTAGGGGAATTTCCCCGGTGTCCTGGCCAAATTTCCCTCATTCACTAAAAATACCACCAACAGCTTAATCTGGTTCAAGGTTAGTTGGCATTCATCTGTATCCCCCTCCCCCGGGTCGTGCCTGAAAATAGGCAGGATTTGTCTAGTGCACTTACCCGGTCAACAAAAGCTAAATAAATAAATAAAAATGTAAGTCCCTGTTCAGGCATCGTTTATTCTGCAACGATTGCCCTGTGGCGATGATTTGTGCTCCATGTAGATTGGATGGTGACTACCAACCAGGGGTCATCCAGGATATCTGCTCTCAAATATAAAGAATCTGACCACATGACCCCAATAGCTGAGCTATATAATTTTAGTTTCTTAGTTTTATAGGCACTTACAATTTAACTTTCCCTTTTACTTTTCCTTCTTTCCATTTACTTAGCATGGACTCATCTTGAAGAATAAAAATACAAGTCCAAAAGAATTTCCTCTGTACAGTGCCAGAATTACCTTGTTTCTCTCACTATCGAAACCCCTCCCTATACACCCCAACATCCTCAATGCCTTGCTGTAAGCTCTATTATAGTGACTTGTTTGCTTGCAGTAGTCACCGATTTATAACCCCTAAGTCCCTCACCTCTTTAGCCTAACCCCTCCCATCCAGGTTTCTGTGTGTGGATTCTGTCTCCCTAAGTGCATTACCTTGCACTTCTTGGCATTGAATCTCAAATGCTGTATCTTTGACCATCTCTCCAGTTTATCTAGGTCAAGCTGGAGGTTCTGTATCCCTTCCTCATGATCTACCCGATGGTATAGTTTTGTGTCATCAGCAAAGAGACACAACTTGCCCTAGATACCTTCCCCTTTGTCACGAATGAACGTATTGAATAGGCCAGGTCTCTGGACTGTACCCTGCTTGTGACTTTCATGTTCTCTGACATAGCCCCATTCACTAGTACCATCTGCTGTTTCCCCCTAGCCAATTTTCTACCCATCTGACTAAAACTAGCTCCACTCCTAAGCCCTCTAACTTTTTCAGCAGCCTCCTGTGTTGTACAGAATTAAATACCTTGCTGAAGTCTAAGTAGATCACATCCATTGCCTTTCTTCTGTGAATCACTTTTAAAGAAGCAGGAACATGGGGAAAAGTGTGTGGAGGGGCTGCAGTATTAACACAAGAGACAAATACTGCTTCTCTTTCAACCTTGCTTGCATTGAATAAGCACTTTAAATGCTCTTGGTCAAAAGGGGGGGCTACTGCCACTCCTCGCCCATAAGGTTCCGTCACCTATGATCGCCTTAGTTACCCAGTCAAAAAAACAGTATCAGGTTGGTTTGGCATGACCTCCCTGACACAAACCCATGCTGCTTGCTTTTTCACAGTCCATTGTCTTCTAAATAGGCCACAAGGACCCCACCTGACTACTGTGGAGAAGTAGGAAACAGAAGAAGGACAGTAACATAGGTGTTGACTCTCCCTGTAAATGTATTTACAGAGGTATATGGCTCTTAGTGTCACTATGGTCAAGACACCGAAATCAAGAAAGAGACAAGCAGTCATAACTTAGTTGTGTTTCAGTTCTGTTTATTATGTAAAGCTGCTGTTCTGTTGTTTGCAGCTGACGAATCTTAAGCAAAAACTTTTGAAATGGGTCCAGCATCGCAGAGAAGACAACACTCAGCTGCAAAACAAGAGACTTTGTTATGGCTATGTGCCAAACCTAACCTATTTCAAAATGTAATGTAAAAACATGCAGCAGGATTTTCATAACTCCTAGATTGCCACAAGCCCTGGTGCGTCAACGATATGGCGAATGGGGCTTTCGGCAATCTAACAGGATTTTCTATCTGGTGCGGCAAATGCCACAAGTTAGACCAACATTTTCTGGTCTAACTTGTGCAATCCTGGGGATTCCGTTATGGAGCTTGAAGCAAGTATTTGGCGCAAGCTGCCATAAATTGTGAAAACAGTCACAACTACATACGAGGTTGTAAAATTGGGCACAGTTGTGGCAAAGGGTTTGGCGCACTGCCAGAACTGAAGTGTTGTGGCACAGGGCTGGACGCAAGCCCTGCTCCACATTTTGAAAATCCTGCCCATGAACTTCACCATAAAGCTGAGTTTTAAAAAAAAGAAAGTAGGACACCGAGTTTTTATTTGTCTTTGCTTTTTTTACTATGGTCTCCATCAACTTATCTACAATTGATGTTAGACTGACAGGTTTGTAGTTGCCTGGATCCTCTATGCACCCCACTTATGAAGTGGTACTACATCGCAGATCTCCAATCCACTGGCACCACTCTGGTCTTCAGTGAGTCATTACATAGTAACGTAAAGGGAATCCTCCGTTCTGTGACCAGTTCCTTAATTACCTTTGGGTGCAGGCCATCTCTCCTGGTGATTTATCTCCCCTGAGGGCTTCCAGACCCTTTTTCACCTGGTCTACCATTATTTCCACCCTGCACAATTCCTGAGCCCCTGTGCAGTGCCCCTGATACTGCTCTCCGATAGAAGTCTGTCGTCCTCTACCATGTATACTGAACAGAAATAATTGTTCAGTACATTTGCCTTCTGCTTGTTGTCTTCATTTATGCTCCCCCCTCTGCTAGCTTGACTATCCCCCCAGTTTTCCTTTTTCCCCTAAATGTATCTAAAAAAATGTTTTCCCTCACCTTTACTTCCACAGCAATCTGCAACTCTGTGTCTGCCTTTCCCATCCTGACTGCCACCCTTGCCTCTTTGACTGTAGCCTGATATTCCTGCCATTATTTCTTCCCTTGTTCCTCTTGTACCTAGTGAAGGCCCATCTGTTCATTCATACAGCCTCCCTCATCACCTTCAAAAAACAGATTGGGCTTTTGTATTTGTTTCCTTTGGTGATCCTTGTACAAGATTTGGCCACCTCAAGAAGTACCCCTTTAATCCTACTCCACTGTTTATTCTACCCCCTCAGTCTGGTCTACAGCCAGACACACTCTCTCTCTCTCTCTCTCTCTCTCTCTCTCTCTTTTTCTCTCTCAACATTTCCGGCATCAGGCAGAAATTCACTCATTTGAGGTCTAGGACCGCTGTCTTCGAGTGGGATACCATTGTTTTCAGAACTGGAAAGTGCTACACTCCTGACTCCCTGACCTGGAAAAAAAAAACAGAGTGCGAGGATTCCATTTCCTGCAATTGTCCTATCAATACCCACTATAGTGTGGTAACTTCTTGTTTGCTCAAAGTCGCTTGTACTCAAATATTTTTTTATCAACAATGCAGCTGAGGTCCTGGAATCCTGCTCAGCTATTCTCTACGCTGATGACCTGATCATCTACACTAGTTCTTCTAGTATTGCCTGCATAAACACATCACTTACTTCAGACTTCAATAAGGTCTAAGACTGGCTACTAGACTGTAAGCTTGTACTAAATGAAAAGAAAACGAAAGCCATGCTCCTAGGTTCTGCACCGAAGATTAAGACCTGTTCTAGTTTGCTGGAGGTTCTTCACCCAGGAGGATTTCCACTTGAAAATGTTACTTCCTTCAAGTACCTTGGGATCCTCCTGGACCAGTCCCTGGATTTTAATCTTCACATTCAGTCCTTGTGCAAAGCTGTAAACTCGAAACTAGGAGTAGCTTACAAAATGAGCTACATGCTTACACCCTCGGCCAAATTAGCAATTGCCTGAGGTATTCTGCTCCCAACCCTTACCTATGGTGCCTCTATTCTTACCTCTGCCCATAAAACCTCCCTACTAAAATGGGACGTAACTTATAACAATATATGCCGATTTGCCTCTTCGTCGCCTCGACTCAAACATCACTGCCTTCTTTATAAGGATCTGAACTGGCTCTCACCCTCTGCCAGTAGACAATACTACCTTGGATCACTAATGGACTCGATCATCTGGGGAAAAAAAAAAAACATCCCAGCTGGCAGCGTTGCTGGTTCCTCAACCAACCATAGCTTGGCAGAAGACACCAGGAGAAAGGACTGCTGTGTGACTGAACTTCTCTGCTGGGACTAAAGTAGAAGAACTTTTGTACTTGGACCTCTAATTTAGGGTAAAAAAACTAACATACAAAACAAAAAAAAAAAGTGTGTGTTTGGGTTAACTGAACTGAATGGGTATCTGAAGAGTTATCTAGGTGTAAATCTCAGGTGACTGAAAGGACTTAACTGCTGTGAGGTTTAAATTACTTGTAGAAAGATCTGATAAGTAGGGGGAGTGGCTTAGCTAGAAGGAAGCTACATTTAAAGACTGTCTTAGAAAGATTCTGCTAATAGCTTAGCAGAAGACACCAGGAGAAAGGACTGCTGTGTGACTGAACTTCTCTGCTGGGACTATAGTAGAAGAACTTTTGTACTTGGACCTCTAATTTAGAGTAAAAAAACTAACATACAAAACAAAAAAAAAGTGTGTGTTTGGGTTAACTGAACTGAATGGGTATCTGAAGAGTTATCTAGGTGTAAATCTCAGGTGACTGAAAGGACTTAACTGCTATGAGGTTTAAATTACTTGTAGAAAGATCTGGTAAGTAGGGGGAGTGGCTTAGCTAGAAGGAAGCTACATTTAAAGACTGCCTTAGAAAGATTCTGCTAATAGCTTGGCAGAAGACACCAGGAGAAAGGACTGCTGTGTGACTGAACTTCTCTGCTGGGACTAAAGTAGAAGAACTTTTGTACTTGGACCTCTAATTTAGGGTAAAAAAACTAACATACAAAACATAAAAAAAAGTGTGTGTTTGGGTTAACTGAACTGAATGGGTATCTGAAGAGTTATCTAGGTGTAAATCTCAGGTGACTGAAAGGACTTAACTGCTGTGAGGTTTAAATTACTTGTAGAAAGATCTGGTAAGTAGGGGGAGTGGCTTAGCTAGAAGGAAGCTACATTTAAAGACTGCCTTAGAAAGATTCTGCTAATAGCTTGGCAGAAGACACCAGGAGAAAGGACTGCTGTGTGACTGAACTTCTCTGCTGGGACTAAAGTAGAAGAACTTTTGTACTTGGACCTCTAATTTAGGGTAAAAAAACTAACATACAAAACAAAAAAAAAAGTGTGTGTTTGGGTTAACTGAACTGAATGGGTATCTGAAGAGTTATCTAGGTGTAAATCTCAGGTGACTGAAAGGACTTAACTGCTGTGAGGTTTAAATTACTTGTAGAAAGATCTGATAAGTAGGGGGAGTGGCTTAGCTAGAAGGAAGCTACATTTAAAGACTGTCTTAGAAAGATTCTGCTAATAGCTTAGCAGAAGACACCAGGAGAAAGGACTGCTGTGTGACTGAACTTCTCTGCTGGGACTAAAGTAGAAGAACTTTTGTACTTGGACCTCTAATTTAGAGTAAAAAAACTAACATACAAAACAAAAAAAGTGTGTGTTTGGGTTAACTGAACTGAATGGGTATCTGAAGAGTTATCTAGGTGTAAATCTCAGGTGACTGAAAGGACTTAACTGCTGTGAGGTTTAAATTACTTGTAGAAAGATCTGGTAAGTAGGGGGGAGTGGCTTAGCTAGAAGGAAGCTACATTTAAAGACTGCCTTAGAAAGATTCTGCTAATAGCTTGGCAGAAGACACCAGGAGAAAGGACTGCTGTGTGACTGAACTTCTCTGCTGGGACTAAAGTAGAAGAACTTTTGTACTTGGACCTCTAATTTAGGGTAAAAAAACTAACATACAAAACATAAAAAAAGTGTGTGTTTGGGTTAACTGAACTGAATGGGTATCTGAAGAGTTATCTAGGTGTAAATCTCAGGTGACTGAAAGGACTTAACTGCTGTGAGGTTTAAATTACTTGTAGAAAGATCTGGTAAGTAGGGGGAGTGGCTTAGCTAGAAGGAAGCTACATTTAAAGACTGCCTTAGAAAGATTCTGCTAATAGTTTGCAGAAGACACCAGGAGAAAGGACTCATTGACTGAACTTCTGCTGTGACTAAAGTAGAAGAACTTTTGTACTTGGACCCTAATTTAGGTAAAAACTAACATACAAAACAAAAAAAAAGTGTGTGTTTGGGTTAACTGAACTGAATGGGTATCTGAAGAGTTATCTAGGTGTAAATCTCAGGTGACTGAAAGGACTTAACTGCTGTGAGGTTTAAATTACTTGTAGAAAGATCTGGTAAGTAGGGGGAGTGGCTTAGCTAGAAGGAAGCTACATTTAAAGACTGCCTTTGAAAGATTCTGCTAATAGCTTGGCAGAAGACACCAGGAGAAAGGACTGCTGTGTGACTGAACTTCTCTGCTGGGACTATATTGCCCTCCTTCCGTCCCCTCCACCCACCCACCCAAAGCTAGTTCTATTTTTATAGGCACAGGATTTGACTGACAACAGGAACTTCCTGTTTAGGGGCAGGAAGTGAGTGATCACAGAACCACCAAGGACCCACCATCCTAGAAGGGCAAGAGTAGCTCTCCGGCCCCCTCTAGCTGCTGGAGGTCTGCCTCTGAGCAAGTAAGTGGTCTACTGAGAAATATAGGATATTCTTGTCTCAGAACAGGACAATCAGGAGCTTAAAGGGCACACAGGCAGAAAGTAAGGAGAGAGAAAAAAAAGAGAGGAAAGAGTAAGGATTGCAAACAGTTAAGGGGCCAGAAATAAGACATGATTGGAGTAGTGCAGTGGCTGTGGAGCAGCAGTCTTCCGGGAGATGTTCTGGAGGATGCGGTGTTGTCCCATCTGCAGGCACCCTCTGGGGCTGAGGGAGGAGGTTGCTCATCTCCAGGCTGAGTTGGCCAGGATTTGTGGGACCTCTTCTTCCATCCAGGGACCACCAGTGCCACTGCCATTGCCTCAGAGGTTGCCAAGAAAGAGGAGCGGTTGGACCACAGTGAGCTCAGGGAGGGTGAGGGTGGTGGAACAGAGGCGCATCCCTTCAGCTGTACCTCTCCACAATTCCTATGCCATTCTGGCAAAGTGTGGTTCCTCTATGGAGGCACCCACAGTGGAGACCAAGGAGGATGCTGGGAACCTCCACAAAGGAGACCCACAGGAGGGTGGCAGGGGACCCTGCATTGGAAGGAAACAACTCCTGGTGGGGGACTCCATTGTTAGGATGGTAGAACTGGGGGAGGAAGGGGAGAGGGAGGTAAGGTGCCTGCCTGGCGCCATGGCTTGGAGGGACAGGGAGCGAATCCTCAGGATTGCCGGAGCAGCTGCACAGGGGAGGGAGCTGGATGTCATTGTCCACCTAGGGACAAATGACCTGGCTAAGAAAGGAGTTAGAAGTGCAGGAAGAGTTTGTGGAATTGGGCGGGGCCTTGGTCAAGTGACTCATGCGGTAACCTTCTCAGAGGTGCTACCCATCTATGGCATAGGAGGCTAGGGTGTTCGCACCGTGGGATTCAATCCGTGGTTGAAAAACTGGTGTGGAGCTCAGGGATTTGGCGTCATTGGGGACTGGGGTCCACCTGGAGTGATGCAAACCTATACTGGCATGATGGGCTGCATCTGTCCGGGAGGGAACCAGGATCCTAGGTGATAGGTTTAAATGCTTCATTGTGAGCTTTTAAACTAGCCAAGGGGAGCACTGGAAAGGAGCAGGAAAATCCTAGTCCCCCAAATAATCATGGTAGTAAGTCGCGAAACACCAACATAGAGGTGTCGATGGGAGAAGGGCAGGGGTAAATGGAGAAAGTGACAAAGGCAAGAAGGACAGGGATGGGGCAAAGGAGTAAGGCCATCAGGAAATGGAGGTAATGAGTACCAATGCCCGTAGTCTGGGCAACAAGCTCCCTGAGCTGATGGCCTTAATGGAAGAGGATACCTGGATATCGTGGCAGTCACAGAAACATGGTACACAGAGAAACATGACTGGGATGTTAACACCAGGGTACATAACCTACAGGAGAGACAGGCAGAGGAGAAGAGGGGAGGAGTAGCTCTCTTGTAAGGAAGGGATAAAAGCAACTGAACAAAAGAGTAAACAGGGAGGAGAGGAGGCACTGTGGGTCACCTTGGGAGACTGGAAAGGCACCACAATCCGCACAGGGGTTGTGTACAGACCCCATGTCAGGGAAGGAATGGACAAGGATATGATAGAAGGCATTCTTAGAATGGCAGAGAAAGGGAGATACTGTTGATGGGAGACCTGAATATGCCAGATGTTAACTGGAGCACATTTGCTGCAGCACATCCAAGACAGGGCCATTATTGATGCCCTACAGGTGGCAGGCATTAGACAGCTAGTTTGAACCCACTGCGTGAGGGAGCAATCTTAGACCTCGTACTCTCAAACGGGGGCAGTGAGAGGATCTGAGATCTAGAAGTGGGTTGCCATGTGGGTACAAGTGACCATCAAACAGTGTGGTTAACGTTAAACTCAGCTACAGAGTCAAGCCATACAAAAGTAAGGGTACTGGACTTTGGGAGGCTGACTTTGGCAAGATAAGGAGTGCCTCAGAAAAGCACTAGCAAACAGGCTAGAAGGAGGTGTGGAGCAACAATGGGGAATTATCAAAACTGCCATCACAGAGGCAACAAGCCTTTGTGTGAGAAGCAAATAAACAAATCAAAAGCGAAGAAAAAGCCACTATGGTTCTCAAAAGAGGTGGCTGTGAAAGTCAGGAAGAAAAAGATAACATTTCAAGTATAAGGAAACACAGAAGGAGCAGGACAGAGGCTGTACCAGTTAAGGCAGAAGAAAGCAGGGGAGGAAGTCAGAATAGCAAAGGCCAAACTGAGGAAAAGATAGCTAACTCAGTTAAGAAGGGATAAAACCTTTTATAGGTACATCAGCGGCGTGAAAGACAAAGGGAGGGATAGTGAGGCTGAATAGAATGAATGGTGGGTGGGCAGAGGGACAGTGAAAGCACTAGGAATACTAAATGAATATTTCTGCTCAGTATTCACAAAGAGGAGGAGAATTGCTAATCCAATTAACAGAAGCACTCTTGATAGAAGTTCGATCCCAGTCCTTTCACAGAAGAAGGGTTCTGCAAGAACTCCTAAAACTGAAGGTGGACAAAGCAATGGGTCCTGATGGAATTCACCCAGAATTCTAAAAGACTTAAGGGAGGAACTAGTGAAACCACTGGCTACTCTTTTTAATAAATCATGGGAGGATGGGGTGGTACCCGAGGACTGGAGGAAGATGGATGTGATTCCCCTTCACAAAAGTGGGAGCAAGACACAGGCAGGAAACTACAGACCTGTCAGTCTGACCTCTGTGGTAGGGGAAAGTGATGGAGTCACTTCTGAAGGAAAGAATAGTTGAGTACCTAGAGGCCAGTGGAGCACAGGACCCAAGGCAGCATGGGTTCACAGCGGGGAGGTCATGTCAGACAAATCTAATAGATTTCTTTGACTGGGTGACCAAAGTAGTAGACCAGGGAGGGGCTGTGGACATGGCCTACCTAGACTTTAGCAACGGTTTGACACAGTCCCACACAAAGATTAATAGTCAAATTAACCAGCCTGGGAGTGGGACCCAGGGTGGTAGCCTGGGTAAAACATTGGCTGGACAACAGGACACAGAAGGTAATTGTAAATGGAGTCCACTCTGAAGAAGGGTTACTAGTGGGGTACCACAGGGTTCAGTATTGGGTCCAGTCCTTTTAATTGTCTTCATCAGTGACATTGCAGAGGGACTGGAAGGAAAGATATGCCTTTTGCAGATGACACAAAGATCTGCAACAGGGTTGATACAAGGAGGTGTGGAAAGGATGAAAAGGGACTTGGCAGGTTGGAGGAATGGTCAGAAGTATGGCAGCTAGGATTCAATGCAAAGAGGTGCAAAATAATGCACCTGGGAAACAGAACCCAGGGAAGAATACACAATGGGTGGGAGGTAGTAACAACAACAAAAAGGAAGGACCTGGGGTAATCATATCAGATGACCTTGAGGTTAGCAAGCAATGTGAGAGGCAGTAGGGAGGGCTAGGGGTATACTGGGATGTATAGGGAGAGCATCATCAGCAGAAAACAGGAAGCTGTTATCCCTCTGTACAGACAGTTGGTGAGACCCATCTGGAGTACTGTGTCCAGTTCTGGAGACCCCATCTCCGCAAGGACATAGACAGGATAGAGGCAGTCCAGAGGAGGGCAACTAAAATGGTGCAGGGTCTGCAAGAGAAGCCGTATGAGGAGAGACTAAAGGAGCTTAATATGTATACCCTTGAGGAAAGAAGGGAGAGGGGACATGATAGAAACTTTTAAGTACCTCAGTGGAATCAACAAAGTCCAAGAGGGTAGCATCTTTCAGAAAAAGAGACTTGCAAGAACAAGGGGACACAATTTAAAGATAGAAGGAGGGTGGTTCAGGGGCAATGTGAGGAAGTATTATTTCACAGAGAGGGTAGTGGATGCATGGAACAGCCTTCCTGAGGAGGTTGTGGGGTCTGAAACTGTGGGAGAATTCAAGAATGCATGGGACAGACATAAGGCAATTCTTGTGGGGGGTAGGAAGAAATAGGCTGTTGGTTAACTAGGATCTGCGGCCGATCCTGTAGGTAGGGAAATGGGCAGACTAGATGGGCCTAGCGGTCCTTATCTGCCGTCAAAGTCTATGTTTCTATATCCTCCCATGGCCTGCGATCAGCTGACAAATCCTTGCTCTATGTTCCGAGATGTCGGACAACTAAAGGCACAGGGGCCTTCCAATTCTCTGCTCCCAGGCTATGGAATGCTCTTCCACACAACCTCCGGCTGTCTCAGTCTCACTTTGGATTTAAAAGTGAATATCGTTGTTATCTATCCTTAGCTGATGCTTGTACATGCTTTGACCCAACCTGAAGCTTCTGAGACTTACCAGTAATGTCACCCCTGCTCTAATCCAGTTCCAAGACTGTCTCCTCTTCCCCTCACCATATTTTTCCTTCTCTTTGTAAATAACTTCTTGACTACTAGCTCTCTTCCTTCCTGAACCTTGTTGCTGACCATCCACTGTTGTTTTGCCAATTACCACCCGACCTTCCTTCTGTCAGTCTTTCTTGTTATGTTTGAACATTCCTCACATTTCTCTCTATATAACCTTACTATCTTATTAATCCTTTCACTTCACAGGTCGGGTCCATGGTTTCTGCACGTATTACATATCTTACTGCCATTATATGTATAATGCTTGCCATTATTTGTTGTTGTTTCTACCAATTGTATTTTTGTAGCACTGCTGTACTGTTCCTCTATTTGTATTATTGTACCCATGTTGCTGTTGTTCAACTGTTCTCCTTTTGTTGTACTCTCCCGGGTCGTGCCTGAAAATAGTCATTTTATGGCTAGTGCACCTACCCGGTTAACAAAAACTAAATAAATAAAAATAAATATTTTGCTCACTGTCTCCTTGTATATGGCTGCATCTGTACTTGTAGCTGATTTGTACTTGATCATGGCAATTGTCTTACCTTGCATCATGTATTGCTGTTTTGCCCAGTGTTGTATTTACTTTGTTCATCTGTTATTTTTGTGATATGCTCGTGCCATTTGGCCTGGGTCGTGCCTGTAAATGGTCCTCTGGAACAGTACACTTACCTGGTTAACAAAGACATAAATAAATAAAAAAAATAAATAACAGTAGGAAAAGAAGACCCTCTCAAGAAAGAAAACGTTTATTTGATATATATATTCAGGAGTAGAAGGTAACACCCTATATGAGCACCTATTATTGAGTGACTCAATATGAGCGACTCAATAATAGCACTTGGAAGTAGAGCGAGTGGTGAAAGAAGTCGCTATATCCTGTAGCGTGAGTGTAGCAGGGAGCTACACTCACTAGAGCAGGATAAGCATGATGGTTGGGCGAACACTGCCGAGCTGGCCGTTAGCGTGGCAGTATAGAAACATAGAAACATAGACTTTGATGGCAGATAAGGACCGCTTGGCCCATCTAGTCTGCCCATTTCCCTACCTGCAGGATAGGCCGCAGATCCTAGTTAACCAACATCCTATTTCTTCCTACCCCCCACAAGAATTGCCTTATGTCTGTCCCATGCATTCTTGAATTCTCCCACAGTTTTAGACCCCACAACCTCCCCAGGAAGGCTGTTCCATGCATCCACTACCCTCTCTGTGAAATAATACTTCCTCACATTGCCCCTGAACCACCCCCCCATCTTTAAATTGTGACCCCTTGTTCTTGCACGTCTCTTTTTCTGAAAGATGCTACCCTCTTGGACTTTGTTGATTTCACTGAGGTACTTAAACATTTCTATCATGTCCCCCCTCTCCCTTATTTCCTCAAGGGTATACATTTTAAGCACCTTTAGTCTCTCCTCATACGGCATCTCTTGCAGACCCTGCACCATTTTAGTTGTCCTCCTCTGGACTGCCTCTATCCTGTCTATGTCCTTGTGGAGATGGGGTCTCCAGAACTGGACACAGTACTCCAGATGGGGTCTCACCAACTGTCTGTACAGAGGGATAACAACTTCCTGTTTTCTGCTGCTGATGCCTCTCCCTATGCATCCCAGTATACCCCTAGCCCTCCCTACTGCCTTCTCACATTGCTTGCTAACCTTAAGGTCATCTGATATGATTACCCCAGGTCCCTTTCCTTTTTTGTTGTTGTTACTACCTCCCCCATAATGTGTATTCTTCCCCGGGTTCTTGTTTCCCAGGTGCATTATTTTGCACTTCTTTGCATTGACTCTAGCTGCCATACTTCTGACCATTCCTCCAACCTTGCCAAGTCCCTTCTCATCCTTTCCAGCCTCCTTGTGTATCAACCCTGTTGCAGATCTTTGTGTCATCTGCAAGGGCATACTTTCCTTCAGTCCCTCTGCAATGTCACTTATGAAGACATTAAAAGGACTGGACCCAACACTGAACCCTGCGGTACCCACTAGTAACCCCTCTTTCTTCAGAGTGGACTCCATTTACAATTACCTTCTGTGTCCTGTTGTCCAGCCAATGTTTTACCCAGGCTACCACCCTGGGACCCACTTCCAGGCTGGTTAATTTGACTATTAATTCTTTGTGTGGGATTGTGTCAAATGCCTTGCTAAAGTCTAGGTAGGCCATGTCCACAGCCCCTCCCTGGTCTACTACTTTGGTCACCCAGTCAAAGAAATCTATTAGATTTGTCTGACATGACCTTCCCGCTGTGAACCCATGCTGCCTTGGGTCCTTCGCCCCACTGGTCTCTAGGTACTCAACTATTCTTTCCTTCAGAAGTGACTCCATCACTTTCCCTACCACAGAGGTCAGACTGACAGGTCTGTAGTTTCCTGCCTCTGTCTTGCTCCCACTTTTGTGAAGGGGAATCACATCCACTTTCCTCCAGTCCTCGAGTACCACACCATCCTCCCATGATTTATTAAAAAGAGTTGCCAGTGGTTTTACTAGTTCCCCCCTTAATTCTTTTAGAATTCTGGGGTGAATTCCATCAGGCCCTATTGCTTTGTCCATCTTCAGTTTTAGGAGTTCTTGCAGAACCCTTTCTTCTGTGAAAGGACTGGGATCGACCCCCCCTATCAAGAGTGCTTCTGTTAATTGGATTAGGCACTTCCTCCTCCTCCTCTTTTGTGAATACTGAGCAGAAATATTCTTCAGTATCCTGCTTTTCACTGTTCCCCCTCTGCCCACCCACCGTTCATTCTGTTCAGCCTCACTATCCCTCCCTTTGTCTTTCTACGCTCTCTGATGTACCTATAAAAGGTTTTATCCCCTTTCTTAACTGAGTTGGCTATCTTTTCCTCAGTTTGGGCCTTTGCTATTCTGACTTCCCTCCCTGCTTCCTTCTGCCTTAACTGGTACAGCTCTCTGCCCTGCTCTTGCTGTGTTTCCTTATACTTCTGGAATGGTATCTTTTTCTTCCTCACTTTCACAGCCACCTCTTTTGAGAACCAAAGAGAGCAACCCAGGTTCAGGTCTAGTAGCCGGAAAGGAAATGTTTTTGTTTTTTAAATCTTTATGTTTTCACCTAAGTCCATGCCCCTGTGGAGTTGGATTATCTTTATTTTGGGGGGCACGGGGTGCAAAGCCCTCCACATAAAAATACATATATTTTCTTTTTTTGAGATGCAGTAAGCGACCATCGCTATTTGCGATGGTCACTCTATTGTCCATCACCCTTTGTCTGTCAGGCGGTTCTCATCTCACTCTTTGTGGTTGGCACTCATTAGGAGCTGCCGTTATCACATAAAACCAGAGTAGAGATGGGCGAAGTTTGGCAAACTATGGAGGGAAGGAGGGGACATGTTAGAAATATTCAAGTACCTAAAGGGTATAAACAAGGTGCAGGGGAATACATTTTACACTACAGGAGGAGCACAGGAATGAGTGGGCATAAAATGAAATTGGAAGATGGGAGGCTAAGAGGGGATGTCAGGATGTTCTTCACAGAGAGGGTGGTGGATACATGGAATGGTGTGCCTCAGAAGGTGGTGGGAGCAAACACTGTGGATGGATTGAAGCATGCTTGAGACAGGCATAGGGGAACCATAGAGGTACAGCTGCGGGTGGGTCAGAAGCAGTAATCCAGTACAAGGGCTTACGGGCAGACTAGATGGGCCAAGCAGTCCTTATCTGCTGACAATTTCTATGTTTCTATATGCGTTACTTGAATCAGTCTGCGAATTTCGTGCAATTTCACAAAATTCGTGGAGCACAGAACATACAAACATCCGATGAAGCCAGAAGATAAAAACCTAATGGCCTATCAAGTCTGCTCAAGAGTGCACCCCCCCCCACCAGCTGATCCCACTGTTTTACCATTGCCCTTCCCCATTTTGATTTTGCCCTTAGTTTATCTCCCCTCCCCATTTAAATACCCCCACTGATGGCCTTGAAACCAGTTCTTCTGGCAGAGCATTCCATGCTGTCGACACCCTCTCAGTGAGAAAGTGTCTCCCCATCTCCCTTCTGAACCACCTTCCTTCCAACTTTAGACTATGCCCTCTTGTAATTCCTTCCTTTCTCATTTTAAAGAGATACTCATGACTTACCCTACTGATGCCCTTCAAGTATTTAAATGTCTCAGTCATATCCCCTGTCCCTTCTGTCCTCAAGAGAGTACATATTGAGCATCTGTAGCCTCTCATAGGGCTTTTACCTCATCCCACTTAACATCTTGGTTGCTCTCCTCTGTACCCACTCCAATAGTCTGATGTCCTTTTCTAAGTATGAACACCAGAACTGCATGCAGTACTCCAAGTGAGGTCACACTAATGCCCTGTACAACAGCAGGATCACATCCTCACTTCTTGAGGTGAATTCCCCTTGCTATACACCCCAGCATCCTATTAGCCTTAAATGCTGCTTTCCTACACTGTGCAGAGTGATTCTTATGGCCTGTGAGTAACACACCTAGATCTTTCTCCTCAGCGGATACCAATAACTGCACACCTCCCAGCTTATAGCTAAATCCAGGATTCCTGTTTCCAAGTGCATAATCCTAAACTTCTTAGCATTGAAGCCCAACTGCCAGATACTTGATCACCTCTCCAAGGTTTCTAGGTCCCTCTGCAGCATCCCCCCATCCACCCCATCCACCACTGCCCCCAATTTAGTATCATAGGCAAACATACTCATCCGACTCTGAACCCCAACTGACATATCGGCAACATAGATGTTGAATAACATTGATCCCAGCACTGAGGCCTGTGGGACCCCACTGACGACCTGTGGTGTTGATAATCCCTCCCTTACCACCACCTTCTGCTGCCTCTTTTCCAGCCAGTTAGCAATCCAGCTGACCACCCTATCACTAACACCCAGGTCCCTCAGGTTGCCCATCAGTCCTCTGTGTGGCACTGAGTCAAAGGCCATGCTGAAATTCAAGTACAGAACATCCACTGCTTTACCCTCATCCAGAGCCTTAGTCACACAGTTATAATAATCCACAAGGTTGGTCTGACAAGACCTTCCCTGTGTGAACCCATGTTGCCTTTCGTCTAAGAGACAATTCTCCTTCAGAAATGCCATTATTTTTTCCTTCAGGATCGACTCCAATAGTTTACTCACAATTGACATGAGACTAACCGGCCTGTAGTTCCCTGGATCATCCCAAGAACCTCCTTTGTGGATGGGTACCACATGCGCCATCCTCCAGTCCTGGGGCACACAACCTGATTGCATAGACATGTTGAAAACATCTGTCACAGGCTCTGCCAGCACCTCCACAAGTTCTCTTAGAACCCTCAGGTGTATCCCTTCTGGTCCTGGTGTTTTATCCGTTCTCAGATCCTTTAGACCCTCCAGTACCCTCTGCCTATTGATCTCCTCATCCACCATCCTTGCTTCCTTAACATTCCGCTCATTTCTCTGCCCATGATGACTAGGTAATCCTCTCTCCCTTGTAAAAACTGAACAGAAATATTCATTAAATACCTCTGCCTGTTCATCCCCCTTATCTACCCATCCCTCATCTGTCTCAACTCTAGAGATCTGCTCCCTGCACTTCCTTCTCTCCCCCTGAAGCACTTGAAGAACTCCTTTTTACCTGGCCTAATCCTTCGAACAAGCCTTATTTCCTTCTTAGCTTTGGCAGCCCTTACTACCCTTATCACCTCCTTGGAACTCCTAATATAATCCTCCTTATCTGCTTCCATACCAGTCCTCTTATAGTTTTTATAAGTCTCCCTTTTTCCCCTCACTCTCACCTGTGCTTCCTTTTCCCACCAGCTTGGTTTATTAGACTTTGCCTGCCTTCTTACTTCTCCACACAGTACAAGAGTTACTGGCCTCCATCAGTCCCAACTTTATGATTTCCTATTTTGAGGTGGTATCCATGTCAGGTTTTATACTAGCCATATGCTTCCCTAGTACTTCTGCCATCCTACTGTAATCAACCCTCCTAAAATCAATAACCTTTGTGGCTGTATTTGTCTCCTGACTGCTTAACTCTAGTGCAAACCATACAGTGCTGTGATCACTCCCCACCATGGGAGCATCCACCATCACTGCCCTTACTTGATCGCCATTTGACAGTACAAGGTCCAATATATTGCCCTCTCTCGTAGGATCCCTTACCAGCTGAGACAGGAACACATCCTGAAACGCATCCAGAATAACCAGTTCCCTGCTGCTATTCGATAATGTGGTGGCCCAGTCTGCCCCTGGTAGGTTGAAGTCTCCAACCACCACTGTGCTGCAGTTCTGCTGTATAACACTAAATTCTTGTCCTTTTCCTCAGTCTGGGATGGTGGTCCATGCACCACCCCTAGCTTAACCCTCTTGGTTTTTGACTTACATAAAGTAATCCACAAGGATTCCATATCCCCTTCACCCCTTCCTCCCTATGAAAGTGCAGAATTTCACCCATGAACAGTGGAAATTCGCTATTCACGGGTGAAATTCCGCAATGTGCAGGTGAAATTCCATTGTTTGTGGGCAAAATTCTGCACTTCACAGCGGAACTTCCCAATTCCGGGCGAATCAAAGTTTCTGAGGGTAGGGAAAACTTTGCGGAGCTATGCGGAGGCAAATTTCGGCCACTTTGTGGCAACTTCGGCCCATCTCTATTCAGGAGTCAAATTACCAGACCTGCTTTAATGTGCCAATGTTTTGCCAGGCAAACCCAGCTTCTTCAGGGCAGCCCCCCTGCCCCACTATCTGACAGTATATTTGAAACACAGTAAGGTCTTATTGAATCACTAGCACCAAATAAAACCGTATAAATGCCAAAAATGTAAAAAACAGATATGATAAGGACCACAGTGTATGTTTGGCATTTCTACCTTGGGTTTGTAAATATCATGACAAGCACTGATAATAAGGTAACTGTGTGGCTAGAATAGGAACTATAATAGAATGTGCACTTATACAAATTTTGTTCCTTCAGTATTTATTTATTTGTTTTTTGATAACCAGGTAAGTGCACTACACATTAAATCTGCCTATTTTTAGACAAGACCCGGGAGAGTACAAGACATAAAACAATCATGAAACAGAGCACAGAGAAAGTAGCTGAAATGAGTAAATACACGATAACAAGGAGAAATCATACATACTGTAACAATGAAACAGTGCAAAAAAGTAAACTGTACAATGTAGGGGTGAAGTAATTGCAGATACAAAAATGGGATAAAAATCGATACAGTGTAACAGGGAGAAAATCGGTACATGAGCAAACCCAGAGATGAACAAAGCAGAGTAGCTAAAGCAGACAAGAAGCAGCATTCATACGAGCAGCAAGCAGTAATCAGGTAGTGTAGGTAGGGTGATCAAGGAGGAAGTAAAATGCAATGGACCAGAAATAAGTTTGACAATATACTATTATTTTGTAGATTGATTGAATTGTATGAGGAACAAAGTGTAAAACATCAGGATAGTATTTTCAGGTATGTTTACTTACTGTATATGGCATTGTAGCAGTACTTTTTCGGAGTGACCACCCAGTGTGCTGAATATTTAATGACAGAGTGCACTGTGCATTTCATTTATATTATATACTGCTGCCTCGAAGACGCCTGGTTCGCCTGGCAAAACACTGGCACATTAAAACAGGTCTGAACCTAAATAAATACATTAAATAAATGTTTCCTTGCTTGAGAGGGTCTTATTTTCCTACTGTTAGGGTTTACCATTGTTGTTCCCTGTCAGTTCCAACCAGACAGAGTTGTGGTCACGGACCCCAAAGGTTCCTTGGTTGCCACTCCCCTATCATTTCTGAATTGGTGAGCACCACGTCAAGTATGGCATCCTGCTGTGTGTGGGATCCCTGTCTAGCTGCACCAGCAAGCAGTTCTGCACTGTATGAAGCAGTGCCTTACTCCTGGTGCTTGTTGCTGCCAGAAAATCCCAGTCTATATCAGGTAGGTACAGATCCCTAACACTAGTCCCTGTTTTGCTTCTCCCTTCTTGATTTCCTCCTCCAACTCCCTATCTCTTTCTTTCTTCCCTGGCGGTATATAGACCAACTCCAACCTAAATTTTTCTCCAACAGCTGTTGACAGCTGTTCTCAGATAGATTCCACCCCCTTCTCATGGGCCTGTCTTCTATCCTCCTTAATATATAGGGCTACTCCCCCTTTTTTACCCTTGCCCTGTCTCTCCTAAGCAAGGTGTACCCCAGAACTGCCAGACCCCAGTAATTATTCTCACTGACCCTGTCTCTGTGATGGCTGCTAAGTGTAGCTTTGCCTCTGCCACCATCACCTGCTGTTCACTGATTTTATCGTTTAAACTTCTGTTGTTTAGGAAAGTCATCTTCCAGGTACCCACCTTACTCCTTCCCCCGTACTTGCTCCCATCTTAGTGCCTTCCTCACTCTTCCCAGCGTGTACTATACTGCCTCCCCCGCCAGCTGGACTATTGCTGCCCAGTCCCTCTCTCACATGGGTGTAGCCAGGCATTTCAGATTTGTACACCAACCTGCCACACTGCTACCCCTTCCCCCCACTGTTGTTCATGCCTGCCCCCCCCCCCACGACTCGAGTCCAAGGTTCCTGGCTCCAGTCAGATGATTCCCACATGAGAACTGCTGTCTGTCTGCACTGCTAGTGTGGTGCTTGCTGCCTGCTGGTAAACGCCACTGACTGCACCATGAGTCCAAGGCCATGGCAGAAATTTCTTCTCTGTCTCACCCGCAGGTAGGCAGATTCACTCCACTTGCCACTCCACATGAAATCTTCATTCTTTTAGCTGGCTCTGAGTCTGTTCTTCCGTCTGCTGCTCCTCAGTTCTTCTACTGCTTCTCTTGCTCCCAGTACAATTGAACTAACAGTATGGCATTTAAGCTCACTACCCCAGACTTGCCACGCCCCCTACCAGATGCTGCAACCAATCACTATGCAGGTGGACCTAATTGAGACCTTCAGCTTCAAAGTCCGCAGTCCACTCTGCCACCTGCCCCCAAAACAAACTGAAAGAGAAAAGAAAAAGCCTGTGAAGCAAAACAAAGGAATTCAAACACGATGGCCTAGAAAGGGCAGAGCAATGCTTGCCAGCTTGTTTGCTACCCCCTGCTACTAAACTTGGTATGCCATGACTTACTTGGAGTATCAGTAGCTATGCCCTTGCTCTCTCACTACTTTGACCTGTCCCCCTGCCCTGCTACTGCTGCTTCCCCAGGTTCTATTACCATTTCTGGGTGGAGACTTTGCTAGGTTCATCCTATACCTACCTCCTACTAGAAGGTTGCTAGCATCAGCTTCCCCCTCCCTCAAATTAAAAGACTGCCCACGTAGAAGTCAAGTTTTCACCCAGCATACTTACCCCTCCCTCCCCTTCCCTATCTCCACATTGGGTCCTTCTTTAGAGTCAGTCTGCACACTGTCTGCTTTTGCGTCCATATATATATTAAATTCTTCTAGCGCACCTTTTTTTACAGAGCTTTTAAGACTTTCAGAAGTACCATATTGATGGGCTTTGCAGCAGCTTGTTTGCATGTGGCCTGCACTACTTTTGAAGTTACACTGGTAGCTGGAGATTTTCTCCTTGTAACCAGCTGTTGTCTCCAACGTGGCACTTTTATTACTACAGCCCATGCTGTCCAAAATACAATTATTAGATCAATTTGTTCCTGGCTGTATTCTGTTGAGTAATGCACTTCTTAGGAGCCAATATTGATTTAAAACAATCAAGAGTGCATTTTGAGTTAATTTTTTAACAGGAGCTCTGTTTGCCTGCTTTCTCCATCTGTGGCCACAAGCCTTGATCTCCCAGAACAGCCTTGTTTAGGGTATTATAAAAAGTACTGAAAATGCAAAGCAGTGCCTTTTATATATCTGGAGGTCCTAGGGAACATGGAGACTAGTAGGATGCTTTCTATATACCACACCAGTCTTTTTTCTTATCTTCTGATGCTTTTGCAGGCATAGTCTCTGAAACCAAGGATGACTGAGGGTTAAATCAGGGGAGAGTGAAATGTCTGCAGTATACTTATAGGTCTAAGATGAATGTATGCATGGTTAAAAATGGCCTAGCTCCTCAAGAAATAGGATGAAGTGAAGCCAGAATTCAGAAAAGGTTAAACATGTATGCCTAAGAAAATTTTTTTTTTTTTTTTACTTTTTCATTTGTTGATGTACAGTACTGTATGAAAGAGGTAATTACATCATGTATTTATAGTAAAAATGTGGTTCACCCACTTTAGGGTGAAAACAAAGCGCGCTCAGTAAAAAAGAGTGCAGGCAAAAGGGTGACAGCAAGATGCGCTACATGCAGTTGTGTCACCCCCCACACCCAGATTGCATACTGCACATTGCGATCACATCCTCCCAGTGTCACTGTGATTTCCCACAGGGGGTGTAGCCCCCCCTGCACCCACCCTCAACTATAAACAAACAGCACCCAGGCGGCACACGTTATGGGCCCCACACTCAGTGTGGGTGACAATCAGAAATTCCAATCTCCCACATCACACCTGCCCTCATCTAGCTGCCCACATTCCGGAGCTCTGTTCATGGCACCCTATTGATGGTATATCTACTGTAATCCCCCTGTCGGGGGCTTACCTGTACAGCCCCCAGAAAAGGCTCCGTTTAGCCACGGCGTTTGTTCCACCCCCATTTCTTTTTTCCCCCCAGTCCTGGATGTCCCCTGGTAGTCCCAGTATCCTCTCACTGGCTGCCACATAGTTTTTCCTTGAGCGGGGCCGGAGGAGCTGTAGCATGAAGCCGCCACCTGTGTTATGGCACTTTATGCACAGAAGCACATTTGTTGATTGGCCATTTGGTGGCCTTTGTGGTAATCTCTCTGGTGGTCCTGGTCCCGTTGGACAGCAAAAGAGGGGCCAGAGACCTGAGTTGGACCAGGCAGACAACAAGAGGAGCAGCAGAAGAGTTTCCTGGAGTGCCAATCTTGCTTGAGGAGTCAGGCAGCCCTCATTAATATTCATGAGGCTGTCTGAATATTAATGAGCAGATTCCTGTCCAGCACCTAGGGGCTACAGATATTGGTGCTAGCGACAGCTGAGCAAATAAATAAATGTAGTAATGGTGGGCCAGGGCCAAGGGAGCCCTGTGATTCTGAGGGGAAATGTTTAAATCAATGTGTCTATGTGGGCTACATTAAGGTGGTAAAGTGGGAACCTGTATGGTCCATAATGGAATTAAGTGTGGCTGCCTGGGGACTGTACAGAACGGCAGCAGCGACTGGGAAAGGGATAATCTAAAAAGTTGACTGTGGCAGTTGCTTAACCAGGCACAGGGGTGACTACCAATCTATGAGGAAATATTTAAATAAAAGCAAAGTGTTTGGCTGCAGAAATAGTTCTAACATGGGACACTGTTAAACTGCGTGGACACACTTTACTCCAGCCACCATGGTTTGCAGGCACGTGACATCTGCCAACCAACCACAGGGCCAGGGCTTAACAGGATGCTCATGGGACTTGTTGAACAGACTCTTGGAGAAAAATAGCGGGACAATTCTGGTACCATTTTGTGCCACCAATGAGGTGTCAAGGGAGCCTCATACATATTAATTGTCTGTTACGACAGTGGCTTCAGCCAATGGGGAGCTGCCAAAATGCTCCCAAAAGACTAGGACTTGGAGATTCTGAGTCAGTCTGGGAAGAGCCCCTCCACAGGGAGGGAGGCATTTGCTCCCTGTGAAAGAAAGCAAGGTTGGGAGAGGGCCTGCCTGGGGGCTGCCAGCAATCTGTCCCCTAGGGGCTGGGTGTTTGCCTTCCCCAATCTGAGGAGAATTGGAGGAGAATGTACAGGCAACTCTGCAGAGAAGGAGAGCTGCAGGAGTTCTGATGTTGAGGAGAGAAGTTGCACCACAGTGGTGAGAATAGATGATTGAGATGAAAGAAAAGATTGTGTCCTGAGCCTGGAAAAAGGACAAAGGTTGTGTGATGAGCCTGGAAAAAGACAAAGGTTGTGTCCTGAGCCTGGAAAAAGGACAAATGTTGCGACTAAGCCTGGGAAAAGATGGGTAATTTCGTCTGCACCTCATCGATTAGGAAAGTGTGAGAAAAGGAAAAGGAGTGACTTGTGAAGAGAGAAAGCCTCTTCAGACCAGAGAATTGCTATGCACCCGCACAGTGAGAAGAAAGACCTTCGAAATGTTTTCTGAGACAGAGTTCTGGAATTGTGTGTGTGAGCCAGACAGAGAATGTAGCTGTGTTAAATTTGAGAGACTGTGAAAACAGAAGAATGGACAGGTGCCTTTCAGGGTTCGGTGCCTGCTGTCTGCTCCTAAGATACAACAAGAAAAGAGACCATTGTGGTAAACCTTGTTTTCAGGCTCTGCACTCCCTGAGGCCTGGGGACAGGGAAGGTAAAAGAGACCGCTGGCTATACACCGCAGCAGGTAACTGAAAGAAAAGCACAAATGTTAAAAAGGTTCCATCCGGAACCCAGAGCTAGGTGGGGAACTTGCTAGCCCCCATCAAGTGGGGTCTGCTGGCTACAGGGGATCATGGGTCATGGACCCGAGTGCTAGGGCACTCTGACCTGTGAGGGAGCCGGACAGTGGGGCCACTCCCAGGACTGGGTCCCCTGTGGTTGGGGGCCCTGCACCAATGCCCTGCAATATGCCCACAATAGGCCGAAGGGGACAAGCTGCAAAATCTCCAAACAAGCTAAAGATACAAGCTGCAGCCTCTGTGCCCTTTCCAGTTGTGATCAAGCATCGTGCCCTGATCTGCAAATGCTGTTTCCATCAACCCACAGGACTCCAGTCAACCATGCCACCCAAGGACTGAGCCTGCAGAACCGTGGGTAACAACAAGAATTACCCTGCAACTTCCTGAGGAATGTATATAGTTATTGTGCAAGTATGCTCACTGACATAGGAAGCCAGTACACTAAGGCAAGAAAGAGAAATGTAAAAAGTTGTTTAAATTTGCTTGAGCAAACACGCCAATGCCGGCCAACCAGCTGCCCCCAGGCCTGCAACTGTAAGATCTGGGTACCCAAGGACAGATTTAGGGGTGTCATTCTGGACTGGTACCATTTGGGGATTCTGGGTTTGGTAATACCTGCAACATTTAGTTAGGAAGATAGAATGGTGGCTGCATTGATTAATATGTGTGGGCTCAAATACAAGGGAAATGATTGGGGGAAAATTCTAAATCTTTAAATACCAATTCAAATGCTTGTTTAGCCTCTACTCCACTTACCCCATTCTAACCCTCCCCATGTAAATAAATTAAGTTGTTGTTTCAGAAAGAGCTGACTCAAGAGCATAATTTTTAGTGAGTACATGTGTAGCTGAAATACAAAATGCCAACTGTTTAAATGTGGGGAGGTTCGAATCCTGGTAAGTCCATGTCTGGGGTAACTGTTTTGGGAAGATGGGTTTATAGGACATCCCGGGGGTTGTGCTGTAGAGATCATGCCCACTTTAATCTACTGTGGGTGGAGGCACCGCCATTTTATTTGTATTCTTGGGAAAGGACCCCCGGTAATATTAGCTAAGGAACCCAGGCCCCTTAACCTGGTTAGTGGCCACCCAGGCAGGGGTAGTGGCCCTCTCTAGGACAGCGCCAGAGAGGGGCTACATAAATGTGGGCACCGCTGGGATCTCCTCTGCCAGTCACTCCCAGCATGGACCCCCATCCCAGCTCATGAAAATGGTGGGGACCCTTAAAAGTAGTAGAAAGCAATAGAAGGTACTGGAGAGGTGTTTTGGTGTCAAAAATCTGGCTTGGACTGACTTCATTGCTGGTCATTGAATGTTAGGGGAGTGATTGCCTCTTAGTGATCAAAGGTGGAAATTGCGCCAAAATTTGTGTCAGCTGGAAAACTTTAATGTTAAGGGTCCTCGGGGAGGGTTAATACCATCTACAGCTCTGAGTCTATGGGGGAGTGTGTGGAAAAGGTAGAAATTGAGGGTAATTGTCTGAAAAGGAATGTGATCTAATGCTGTTTAGAAGCATAGGTAATTCTGTGTATAGAATAGGATGTTACATTGTTCTGATGTGATAAATGTTTACTGATGGTAATGGGAATAATGAGAAAAGGTAATTAATGTTACTGATGGAGCCAGGTTAAGTTTAGGCTGGCAAGGATGCCAGGCATTTAGGGGGAGGGGGAGTGTAACCACCTCCCAGTCAGGAGCTTACCTGTACAGCCCCCGAAAAGGCTCCCATTTTGACGCAGGGTTTGTTCCACCCCCATTTCTTTTTTCCCCAGATCCTGGCTGTTCCCTGGTAGCCCCAGTGTCCTCCCACTGGCTCCTGCATAGTTTTTCCTCGAGCAGGCCGGAGGAGCTCTAGCACAAAGCTGCCACCTGTGTTGTGGTACTTTGGTGTTGGACAAGCTCCACACATGCACAGAAGCGCATTTCTTGATCCACCATCTGGCGGCCTTTATGGTTGTCTCTCCGGTGGTCCCAGTCCCATTGGGCAGTAAAACAGGGACCAGAGACCTGAGCTGGACCAGGGAGACAACAAGCAGAGTAGCAGAAGAGTTTTTGGAGCACCAAACGCGCTTGAGGATTTGGGCAACCTCATTAATATTCATGCGGCCGTCTGATTATTAATGAGCAGATTCCTGTCCAGCGCCTAGGGGTTACAGATATCAGTGCAAGAGACAGCCGAACAAATAAATAAAATAAGTAAGTATTGTAGTGGTGGGCCAGGGCAAAGGGGACCCTGTGATTCTGAGGGGAAATGTTTAAAGTGAATTTCCAGCCAAAAGGCATAAGGTATTGAGCTTCATAGCCCATTACCTTATGCCAGTGAATCATTTTCTCCATCACTTTTTCACTCACTTGTGTAATCAGGATCGATAGCTGGCTCCATAGCCACTGCCAGCCATCCCTTCCAGCTTCCTAGTATGCCTGCTCCGCCCCCATGCTCTGTATTTTGTGACATGTGAGCAGGGAGGAGAGTGCGGCGAGCCATATTAAAAGTGTGGGTGTTTTAAAAGCAGTTTATGAAGTTTGTAACATCTGAGAGGGCAATAAGCTTCCTCTCAGTAATATGGACTGTATTGGTAGAGCGTGGCTTTCATTGCCCTCTCAGATTGCCTAAAGCTTCATAAAACTGCTTTTAAAAAACACCCCATAGACTTGTATAGGGCTTGCCCCTGCGCTGTCCCTGCTTACACATCACAAAAACACAGAGCGCAGGGGCAGAGCAGGCATACTTGGAAGCTGGAAAGGATCAGCTGGCGGTGGCTATGGAGCCAGCTACGATCCCTTCGTTTACTGCACAGAGTGAGTAGAAAAATTTAATGTTGGCAAAATGAGCTCACGCTGGCATAAGGTACTGGGCTGTGAAGCCCAGTACCTTATGCCAGAAACTTCCTTTAAATCAATGTGTCTATGTGGGTTACATTGAGGTGGTAAAGTGGGAACGTATTGGGTCCATAATGGGATTAAGTGTGGCTGCCTGGGTACTGTACAGAACGGCAGCAGCAACTGGGAAAGGGATGGTCTAAAATGTTTAATGTAGTAGTCACTCAACTAGGCACAGGGTGGCTACCAATCCATGGGAAAATATTTAAATAAAAGCAAAGTGTTTGGCTGCAGAAATAGTTTAAACCTGGGACACTGTTAAACTGTGTGGACACTGTTTACTCCAGCCACCATGGTTTGCAGGCACGTGACATCTTTATTTTGTATTTATTGAGATCTTGGATTAACACCTTTGAGCAGAAAGCTCTTTCATAGGTTTCACATCAAGTATGACACAAATAAGAATACAGATATATTCCACAGATACAGGAAAAAATAATTGAAAACTGTCTCCAGGAATAAATTCTAACAATAGTTACACAATCTGAGCACATACAGGGTGCAGAGTCAAAACAAAAGCTTACGTTTCATTAGATAATGGTAACATAACACGAGGACGCTTGTTTAAAAAGGAGAATTGTACAACTAACAACATAGGCTGATAACTGGATTGTGCCCGAGTCAAAGAAAGAAGGAAGGTCTCATGCCAGTAGAGAGGGACAGGGGAGGGAGGAGGAACGTGTGGGGGATGGAGAAGGTAAGCAGAAGTGGGGAGTAGGATGAGGACAGATAGGAGGGAAAGGGAATAATAGCTATGTAGTCAAAGTGGAATAAAGGGGCAGGAGGGTGGAGGGAAGGAGGGGTAGTGGAGAGTAGGGAGGAAGAGGTGGTGTAGGTAGTGGGGTGATGATGAAGATGTATTAAGGTGGTAGGGAGGAAAGTGGTATGGAATGACAGAGGGGCAAAAAAAGGGAAGAGGAGGTGGAGGGAGGTAGAAGGGAAAATAAATAATTTAGGCAGGGAAAGAAAGCCCATGAAAGTGTTAACTTGATGGGAGGGGGGCTAAGAAATGGACATAAAGCATAACATTTTACTAATCAATAGAGATCACAGAGATTGCAAATGGTAGGAGCAAGGTAAAGGCAAATTAGCGGTAGCAGTCACAGGTTGCCAGTGAGATTAGATGCTACTAGAATTTTTTCTTAAAGGCGCCCAGCAAAGTAGCATTAGTTGTGTCAGGAGGCAAGGAGTCGTACCACTGCGGAGCTCTGTATGTGAATGCACGTTGTCCAAAGGTGGTGCGGCACCATGGTATTCTGAAAGCCTGTTTGCCAGAGCTTCTGGTACTGCGTGGGTTACGTGCAGGAGAAGTAAGGGCCATTACACCAGGGGATAGCAGTCCCAAGGTGACTTTTTTTGCAAGCAGGCACGATTGGTATTTGAGCCTGCTGTCATATTGTAACCAGCTAACCTGGGCATAAAGATTGCAGGTGTGCGTCAAGTGTGCGGCACCAGTAAGAAGGCGGCATGCTTTATTTATGGCCATTTTGATACATCAGAGGACATCTGCCAACCAACCACAGGGCCAGGACTTACCAGGAGGATCATGGGACTGTTGAACAGACTATTGGGGAAAAAAAATAGGGACAATCCTGGCACCGTTTTGTGCCACCAATGAGGCATCGAGGGATCCTCATACAGATTAACTGTCAATAAGGACAGTGGCTCCAGCCAATGGGGATCTGCCAGAAAGCTCCCAAAAGACTAGGACATGGAGATTCTGAGTCAGTCTGGGGAGAGCCCCTCCACAAGGAGGGGGGCTCTTGACCCTGTGAGAGAATGGGATTGTAAGGTTGGGAGAGGGCCTGCTTGTGGGCTGCCAGCAATCTGTCCCCTAGGGGCTGGGTGTTTGCCTTCCCCCATCTGAGGAGAATTGGAAGAGAATGTGCAGGCAGCTGTGCAGAGAAGGAGAGCTGCAGGAGTTCTGATGTTGAGAAGAGAAGTTGCACCACAGCGGTGAGATGATTGAGATGAAGGAAAAGATGGTGTCTTGAGCCTGGAAACAGACAAAGGTTGTGTTCTGAGCCTGGAAAAGAGGACAAATGTTGCATCTAAGCCTGGGAAAAGATGGGTACTTTTGTCTGCACCTCATCAGTGAGGAAAGTGTGAGAAAAGGAAAAGGGGTGACTTGGGAAGAGAGAAAGTCTCTTCAGACCGGAGAATTGCTATGCACCTGCACGGTGAGAAAAGAGACTTTCGAAATGTTTTGAGACAGAGGTCTGGAATTGTGTGTGTGAGCCAGAGTGAGAATGTAGCTGTGTTAAATTTGAAAAACTGTAAAAGTAGAAGGATGGACAGGTGCCTTTCAGGGTCGGGTGACTGCTGTCTGCTGCTAAAATACAGCAAGAAAAGAGATTGTTGTGGTAAACCCTGTTTTCAGGCTCTGCACTCCCTGGGCCTGGGGACAGGGAAGGCAACAGAGACCACTGGCTACACACTGCAGCAGGTAACTGAAAGAAAAGGGCAAATGTTCAAAAGGTTCCATCCGGAACCCCGGGCTAGGTGGGGAACTTGTTAACCCCCATCAGTTGTGGTCTGCTTGCTGCAGGTGATCACAGGTCATGTACCACTAACATGGAAATGGGCCCATGTAGTCCCAATCCACAAGGGCGGAGCAAGGGAACCCATAGGCCACTATAGGCCCATCTCCATCCTATGTCACCTGGCTAAGATTCAGGAGCGGCTAGTGTACAGCCAACTCAGAGACTACCTGGAAGCCAACAGGCTACTGGCCCCCTCACAACATGGCTTTAGACCAAAGCGTGGGACCGACACTGCCCTCATCAAATGCATCTCCGATGTCCTGGCCGCCTGGGACAAGGGTACCCCCACTGGGGCTGTGTTCATTGACCTCTCTAAGGCCTTCGACCTGGTGGATCATCCACTCAAACTAACCAAGGTTAGCCAATTGGGGCTGGATCAGCACTCCCTCGACTGGTTCCATAATTACCTCACTGACCGCTCTCAACAGGTCAAGTGGAAAGGGGTCACCTCCGAACCCCTAACTTTAACTGAGGGGGTCCCACAGGGCTCAATCTTAGGCCCGCTTATGTTCTCCCTATTCACAAATTACCTCTGTGGCCACTGTGGGGCAGCTCCATAGTACAGTATGCTGATGATGCAGTACTGTACAGAATGGGTGACCACCCATCCGACCTAGGACCCCGGCTCCAAGACGACTTCACCAAGGCAGAGACTTGGCTAATTGAGAATCGCTTGGTCCTTAACCCCACCAAGACTAAGGCAATGCTGTTCGGGCCAAAATCCCTGGGTCTCTCCAGGGCCCATCTTCTGCCACTCACTACCATATCTGGCTCCAAAACAGAGGTAGTACAATCAGTCAAATACCTTGGCCTCACATTAGATCAGGGGCTCACACTGAAGCCCCATGTGGACGTAGTAATAAAAAACATCCACCAAAAACTGGGCCTCCTCTATCGCCTAAGCCACAACATGATACCAGAGACTAGACTGGCAATCTCTCAAAGCATCCTTCTCCCAACCTTAACCTACACCGCCCCCATCATACTCGGCATCGCTAAAACAGACCACAGCAGATTAATGACCTTATACCACAAAATCGCTTGCTTTGCTTCCAAATCATACCCGAGGACCCACCATTGTGATGCCCTCACAGCCCTCAACTGGCCATCCCTGTACAACAGGCTCCAGTACCCCCTATTAAGCTGGACCTACAAGCTCCTTGATGCCCAACCTCTGGCAGGTCTGATCGGACTACTTGCCCCAAAGCGGACCAGATGACCACTCCACTCCTCGAACAAAAAACTCCTGGAAATTCCCCTGGCCTGCTCTGTCGCTGGGAGTAAATCTTTTACTCACCTAGCCCCAGAATCATGTAACAATCTCCCCAGCCATCTTCAGGAAGCACCCACCCTAGCCATCTTTCAAAAGGGACTGCGTGCTCACCTCCTCAAACTTAGTACCTGCCCCTGCACCAATGGCTAAGTCAACCACACCTCGCATCAATTTGTACTGGCTCTAAACTGCTCCCCTACAAGGGTTACAACTAATGACTGCATAAGTTGGTACTCTACCCCATATGGAACTTCCCATATGCATTTAAAGCACTTATCACCCTCACCCCTATCTGCCGTCACTGCTGTACTCTATATTGTAAGGTATTTACTGCCCTCTTCTACAGAAACTGTATACTGTCCTTATAACTCCGTATTATATGTACTACACTGTTCTGCTGTACTCATCAATGTAATATACCTCCTGTATTAAATGTACTGTACTGTACTGTGGTATTAGATGTACTACTGTATTAGACATACTGCACTGTACTGCTGTATTCACTAATGTCATGTACCTCCTGCCCTCTTCCACAAAAACTGTAAAATTGTATACTGTCCTTGTAATCCTGTACAATATGTCTGACACTATACTACCTGACTGTATGTTCAAAATTATATGTAACAAACTCCGGCTCGCCCCTGAAAAAGGGACCCTTGGGGCCCAGTGGGCTTACCCGGTTAAAAAACTTAAATAAATAAATAAATGTGCCCGAGTGCTAGGGGGCTCTGACATGTGTGGGAGCTGGGCAGTGGGGCCACTCCCAGCTCTGGGTCCCCTGTGGTTGGGGGCTCATTGCCAGTGCCCTGCAACAGGCCCATAATAGGCCGAAGGGGACAAGCTGCAAGATCTCCAAGCAAGCTGAAGATACAAGCTGCAGCCACTGTGCCCTATCAAGTTGTGATCAAGCACCGTGCCCAGATCTGCAAGTGCTGTTTCTATTAACCCCCAGGACTCCAGTCAACTGTGCCACCCAAGGACTGAGCCTGCAGAACTGTGAGTAACAGCAGGAATTACCCTGCAACTTCCTGGGGACTGTATATAGTTATTGTGCAGGTATGCTCACTGGCATAGGAAGCCAGTACAGTAAGGCAAAAAAGATTGGGTCGATCGGGTCGAGGAGGGGGAGTGGCCATGTATATCATGTCCTCACTGCAATTGACTACCACCCTTTCTACCTCCATCTCAGCCACCTACGAAGCCCTTGTCACCCGCATTACCCTTCCTTCCTCAATCCCAATCTTTGTGGCTGGCATCTATTGCCGCCCAAGCATTCAACCCTCGGTCACGACTGAACTCTTAGCTGACATCACCTCCCTCTTGCAATCTGGTGAACTGTTCATAATGGGTTACATGAATCTAAATTAGTTGTCTCCCAAGTCAAACAAGCTACAAAATGATGTCACTGCTCTAAACCTCACTCAACTTATACTCGAGCCTAAACGCCCTAATCTGAAAACACAAAACCACACCCTGCTTGATTGGGCACTCACAACCCACCTGCACCATGTCAAAAAATCTGGTCTCCTCCCTGATGCCCTTAGTAATCACAACCCCATCGTCATTATACGGAAGGTCCATCGCATCAAACCTCCCCCAAAATCATACAGCTCTGGTCCTTTAAATCCCTTGACCTAACCCCACTCAGCTCTGCACTTGCTTCCACCGATTGAGCCCCCCTCTCCACTGCTATTTCTGTTGACCAAGCCCTTGACTATTTTAGGGATAAATTCACTGTGACCTGGAATGCCTCTGCTCTGTTCAGAAAGACCACGGTCTGTGGGCTTCACCTTCCCTGGATCACCCCTGAACTACTGGCCTGCTTCAGGGGAGCGTGACCGGGCCTGGAGGAAACACAAAACTACAAAACATCCAGATGACTGTGCCAAGTACAGAATGCTACGTAATTCCTATACTAAAGCTACTAGATTGGCTAAGTCTGAATATTTCAATTCCTCAATCCTGTCTAACATTAACTCTCCATCTAAATTCTGGAGGGTAGTTCAGGCCCTATTTTCTCACCCCTCTCACCCTTCCCCTCCAGTTCTCAAAATAAATAACTCCATAGTTTCTGACCCTGGCTCCGTGGCAAATGAATTTAATGCCTACTATACCTAGTGTGCCACATCTCTTCTAAATTCCCTCTCCCCATTGCCACCTAACGTCAGCCCTTCACCTCAGCCAGTACCTACCATTTCCCCTTTTTCCTTTTCTACTATCTCCTCTGATGAAGCTGTTAGTGCCCTCCTATCCCTCAACCCCTCTAAAGGCTCCTCACCAGATGAGCTTGATCCTAAACTTCTCTACCTTTCTGCTGCTGCAATTGCTTATCCTACCTCCCTAATCCTTAACCTCTCCTTAAATTTTGCCCAAGTACTCTCTTCCTGGAAACACGCTGTAGTTCTTTCTCTCCCCAAGGGTGGTGACACATCCTCCCCTGGCAACTATTGTCCCATATCCCTCCTTCCTTTCCTTGCCAAACTTCAAGAAGATTTAGTTATCTCTCAACTATCACCCTTCCTCTCCGACTCCTCCTTCTTCACCCTTTACAATCTGGTTTTTGGAAGAACCACTCTACAATCACCTCCCTCCTCAGGCTTACTGACTCCATTCTTTCAGGGATGGATGATGGCCTGATCACCTTGGCCATCTTTGTCAACCTAGCCAAAGCTTCCGACACTGTTTCCCATCCCCTGCTTCTTGATTCCCTCTCCTCAGCTGGCCTTGTTCTGTCATCCACCAACTGGTTTAAATCATACCTCACTGGCAAGACCCAATCAGTGAGAATCCTTGACTCCATCTCCCCCCCCCCATCAACACTGGTGTCCCTCAGGGCTTAGTGCTTGGCCCCCTACTCTTCTCCATTTTCCTTTAATGATCTTCCCACAGCCTGCTCATCCTCGTCTATCCACTGTTTTATACAGTTCCGGCAAAAACCCTGCTGCTGTGGAAACCAGCTTACAGCATGACTTTAGCCAAGTTCAACTCTGGTTTGCTTCTCACCAGCTTTTTCTGAATGCCAAGAAGACAGTCCCAATGACCTTCGGCACCAGGCAGAGACTCTCAAGGCTCCTGGCCCTTCCCACTTTCCACACCCTTGATGGGACCATCCTGGAGGACACCTCCTCATTTAGATATCTGGGGGTTTGACTGGACCAGTACCTCAACTTTTCTGTGCATATCAATGCTATCCTGAAGAAACTGTGCCCCAAGCTTGCTGCTCTGTACAGGAAACGTAGTTGCATCACGCTGACTGCAAGGCGTGAAATTGTCCAGAAGTTGATACTCCCCATCTTTAACTACTGTGACATAGTCTGTGGTGCTGCTCTCAACTCTTCCCTGACCAAGTTGGACACTCTCTTTAACTCCTTCTGCCACTTTGCTCTCGACTCCTCTTCCGGCTCCCACAACTGTGATCTCTATCGCTCTCTTATCTTCCTTCCACTGTCTCAGAGACGCATCTCACACTGTGCCAAACTAACCTCCAAATTCTGGTTCGGAGTGCTCCCTACTTATCTCTCATCCTCTCTCTCCACTCCACCTCCTCCACCCACTGTCTCAGATCAAATGACGCCCACACCTTGACGGTCCCTCACCGCTCCACTCTCATCGGTCAGACTGGTTTCGCCTATCGCTTCCCTAAAATCTGGAATTCACTCCCCTCTGAATTACGACACTCCTCTTCCAGCTACTCCTTTACCTTCTGCCCTACACAATTACCTCTCCCTCAGCTGTTCCTGCTTTAACTCTCCTTAATACCTACCCCAGTTTCTGTCTTCCTGCCCTAATCCCCCCTGGCAGGGTTCTCAACATCTGGAAGGGGTAATCAAGAAATGGCTACCCTTCTCCTCGTATTCACTTCCTGCCTCACCTCTCTTCTCCATCTGCCTTTCCAGGTCATCCGTGAGCACACCCTATCCCATCCTTTTTACTCCAACAGCACTTGTGTACTACTTCGGGTCTGCTTCTGATACACTCATGCACTATAAATGGTTCTGTCACTTTATTACTGTTTTGTATGTTTATAGGTTCTTTTGTACATTTTTGGATATGTATTGTAATTTACCCAAGTTCCACTGCTGTTTATTGGACTTTACCTTGTGTTCCAACTGTTGCATAATCTTACATTGTTGTACTGTTTGTACTACCTACATATTGTTGTATAACTGACCGTCCTTCACAACCCTATGTAACCCCCTTCCCCCGGTCGCACCGTGAGACGAGCAACTTGTTGCTCAGTGTGCCCTCTTGGTGAAACATTTCAATAAATAAAAACAGAGAAATGTAAAAAGTTGTTTAAATTTGCTTCGGCAAGCGTGCTAATGCCGGCCGACCAGCTGCACCTCAGGCCTGCAACTGTAAGATCTAGGTACCCAAGGACAGAATTAGGGGCGTCATTCTGGACTGGTACCAGTTGGGGGTTCAGGGTTTGGTAATACCTGCAGCAGTTAGTTAGGCAGATAGAATGGTGGCTGCATTGATTAATATGTGTGGGCTCGAATATAAGGGAAATGATTGGGGAAAAATTCTAAATGTTGAAATGTCAATTCAAATGCTTGTTTAGCCTCTATTCCACGTACCTCATCCTAACCCTCCCTGTATAAATAAATTAAGTTGTTGTTATTTCAGAAAGAGCTGACTCGAGCTTGATACCTGTGTAGCTGAAATACAAAATGCCAGCTGTTTAAATGTGGGGAGGTCTGAATCCTGGTAAGTCCATGTCTGGGGTAACTGTTTTGGGGAGGTGGGTTGTTACGACATCCCAGGGGGTTGTACTGTAGAGATCATGCCCACTTAAATGTACTGTGGGTGGAGGCACTGCCATTTTATTTGTATTCTTGGGAAAGGACCCCTGATGATATCAGCTAAGGAATCCAGGCCCCTTAACCTGGTTAGTGGCTACCCAATCAGGGATAGTGGCCCTCTCTAGGATGGTGCCAGAGAGGGGCTACACTAAAAATGCATATTGGTTTAACTCCTAGGTGGCGCTATCCCAAGGGCTACTACCCCTGCATGTGTGGCTAGTTCCAGGTTAAGGGGCCTGGGTACTGAAACAGGTGCCTCCACCTGGAGGACAGGGTTGTTAGTAACAAGGCTAACCTGGGTACAGCCCTCTGGAACACTGTAACTCCCCTCTTTCCCCTCTAGTGGCCTAGACAATATGCAACAAATACTTTCACAATAGCCCCTATTCAGCATACAATTCCATACACTGTTTGCACTTATCACCAGGGCTGGTTCCACCAGTTTGACCCTAGAGACCCCCTGTAAAACAAGGTTAGGCACAGTAAATAACAACAGTACAGTGCTTTTGGTACAAACTGGAACCACAGTCAGATTAAATGCAAAAAGAGTTAGATCTGATTTATTCAGGGGAATTGAACAAGGGAAGGGTGTAATCAGGTTGATTGATTATAAAACCGATCTTGTCAGGCAATTATGCATGTACTTTTAGTCCCTGCACAGTCACACGCTCTGGGTACCCAGTTGGAAGTAAGGTGGGCTAGCCTGGAACGTTGCCTGGGGTAGGCCGGTGTCGCAGCTGGTTGGGACACTGTGATGAAAAGAAAAGGCATGCACAACCACACAAAATTTGTAATTCAGAGCATGAAGGCTCAGTTTCTGAAAGGAAAAACAACAATGCAATCAAATGACAACACTTGAGATTTAGCTGTTGTTGCAGGGAGCTGCCCTGATTGTTACTCACACTACCCAATACGAGACACAGGCTAGACGAAATGGAGACTGCAGGTTGATGACTGGTTTGCCAGGGGAAGCAGGGCCCACACAAATCACAGAGGTGTTGTTCCTGTTCGAGATGGTTGAGCAGGGGGCTGATCCCCGGGCGAGTCTCTCGTCGATGATGGCTTCTGTGCCTGAAGTAGCTGGCTAGGCCAGGTGGCAAGGCCTAGGCCGGGTGGAACAGTTCGGATTTTGAGTCCAGTAGTGCTGGATGCAGCTTCCAGCAAGTGTGGCACATTTACACAGTGGGGAACCAAATCGCGACCCACTAACAGCACACAGCACATTTATAGTAAAGCAATCACCATACCACAATGCAGAAGGCAGTCCGTCCGCAATATCAGTGTCTCTGAACAAAACCGGGAATTCTGTGGTAAATGGATATCCTGACAGGCCGATCACATACAGCAAATCTTCGGCCTTCTTCAGGTTCAGATCTGGTCACTCTTCAGTGGCTTTGTCACACTCCAGTTCAGACACAGTCCAATTGCTAAGCCTTTCAAATGATTCCCTCTCAAGGGACTGCGGGCAGACAGGCCAAACTCAGCCTTTCCACCAATCTCCCACGCAAACTACGCAGGGGCTGCTGCTCGAATCACTCAAGCTGTTTACTGTTCAGACTCTAACTTCAGACTGACTGACTGTAGTAGGCAGCTTGAGAAGTTACCTTCGGTCCAGAAGGTTCTGATTGGTTGATCCATCAGTCTGTCAAAGCAAGGGCTCCCCCTCCAAGTCTGTTTTGGCGCCAAAATGTAAACACTACAATTCCTACATAAATTTGCTCCCACAAGACCCCTGGGGACAGGCTCCATTTTAGAGTCCCCAAAGGTACTGATTGGTGCTAACTGGCAGTCCAAAACCAAAATGGTGGTGCAATACAGAAAGTTCATGCTGCAAAGAAGGCAGGTTAGACAAACTACAATATCATTGCCATTAAAGCAGCTAAACAGTAAACAGTTACAGATTCCAATAAAGCTTCCTCTGCGCAATTAGCGATGGCAGAATGGAGCGATAACACTGAAGCCCAGTCGGGACTTGAGTTTAGACACGCTCAGCCCCACCCAGATTAATTATACATTGCGAAATAGGCAGCTCTTTAAGAGACAGAACACAGAAGCTATTAGGCACTCTCATACAATTTCTTTTTAAACAGCTAAAACACAGGACACCAGCCTGGCAGAGGGCATTTAGGCACACCCAAGGAAGGTTTTTAGGAACCCCCATTTGTAGGGAGGTTACACCCTTCTCTGCCTGGAAAAACTTGGCGTCCACGTCAAGTCTACACGATCAAAATATTGAAGAATCAATGTATACATGACATACGTGACATTAACATACTATGGAAATACTATCTGATGTATCAGTTAACATAAACTTATCACATTGCTATACATTTCACTATACCATATCTTCATTGACAATACTTATGCATGTTTCATACATTCTATACTGATTCTATTATGATTAACATACTATGAACAGTTACCTATGACTTCACTTTATAACTTCTTGTACAGTAAACAATGCAGAAGGGGACCCTTCCCTATCAGCTAACTTGGGGCTATGTGGGACAGGGACACTATGTTCTGAAGGAAGAACAACTAATCAGGAGGTGGCAGTAAAGCTCAGTTTGGGCAGTGAGCTCTTGGAAACGTAAACACCTTTATGGACCACATTGAGAGGCAAGTCCACAGGCCTCCCAGGGGAATAATAACTAAAATGTAGCACTGACTTGACAGGTCACCCAGATTTTCTGGGGGGAACAGACACAGGCTCTGGATGGTCAACACTGGCACTGATTTCTTCTCCTGTAGTGAGTGATGCCTCTGCACTGGTTGAAATGTCCAGATTGTGAACACTATCTGCTCCTGGCTCTGCAAACTCTGTTTCCACAACACTTTGCTCATTATTACCTACTGAAGAGAGCCCAGGTTGCTCATTCTGAGGAGACTCTGGCACAATTAGACTTTGCGGCACTGAAGGGGTGTTGTCAACACTTTCATATTGTTCTTCAAGTTCTAGTATGTCACCATGGAGACTCAGGCCATCAGCCCCTTCTTTGGGCAAGTCAAACAGTCCTACAAGACACAGAGAGTCCGCAACCTGAGACATGATACTTTGCACCTCACTTTCGGGGGCATTGGGTCCAAGGAAGAAGCTGGGGGGTTAGGCAGTTCTGAAGGCCCAGCTTCATCACAACTACTCTGCAGAGGATTGTCTCGAAACAACTGACTCAGTTCATATGAGGGATAATAGGCATTATCACAGTCACTCTCATCAGAGAAAGACAAACAGTCATCACTATCACTCTGGGCCAGCTGAGGGGAAGGCCTTAGTCCTGGAACAACACGGATAGGTTGGCTGTGTTTCCTCTTTGCAGCAGCATGAGTCACTGGCCAAGAAGAAGTGTCAAGAGTTGGTTCAGCATCAATAACGGCTGATGAGCAGCAAGTGATTGTGGTGCATGGTCTTAACAGCTTTGGAATTATTTTCTGGGTGCACCTTGTACACCGGCAGATCATCCAATTTACCAACCACTATGTGAGGAAGATGGTGCCATCTATCAGCAATTTTGTGTTTTCCATGCAGTCCCAAATTGCATAGTAGCACCCTATCTCTGGGCAATAACTCCTGGTCTTTTACTCATCAATCATGTCTGTCTTTGTTGGCGAGATTTCGCTTAGCAGCCATAGTTTGAGCTAGTTGATTGGCATGATTCAACTGATCTTTCAATTTCTGTACATACTGCAAGTAGTTTCAGCTTGGACCCCATCTGAAGAGACCCCAAAGCAGACATCAACTGGCAGGCGGGCCTCCCTCCCAAACGTGAGATGGTAGGGGGAGAACCCAGTAGCATCACTTTTGGTGCAATCATACGTTTGTACCAAGGTGCTAATCTGCTGGCTCCACTTATGCTCGTCTTTTGGATGGAGGGTGACCAGCATGTCCAGAAGGGTGCAGTTGAAGCATTCTGGTTGAGGGTCCCCTTGTGGGTGATAGGGGGTGGTTCTTGACTTCCACACCCCCCACAAAGAGAGCATTTCTTTGATTAACCTACTTTCAAAGTCTCTGCCTTGGTTAGAATGGATCCGCTGGGGGGCACCATGGTGGACAAATAATTTTTCCACCAGCACCTTGGCCACGATAGAGGCCATTTGATCTTTAGTTGGGAAGGCTTGTGTGTACCATGTAAAATGATCAGTAACTACCAACACATTGCCAATGTTCTTTTGGTCGGGTTCGAAAGCACAAGAAGTCCATGCAGACCAACTCTAAGGGGGCACTGGTAGTGATATTGACAAGAGGGGCAGCCTTCTGAGGCAGAGCTTTTCTTTGGAGGCATGGACTGCAAGTCTTTACATGGTGCTCGACATCTGCCCACATCTTTGGCCATTAGAATCGGGATCTTACCAAGTCGAGAGTTCTGTCAATATCAAGGTGCCCCATGTGATTGTGGAGAGACCTCTATACCAGTTGTTTAAAGGCTATGGATAGAACCAACTGTTGTTTGTCTACTTGACCACAACAATCCACTGTCTCTCTGTATAACAACTGATCATGCAACTTTAACCTGGGGCCTTCCTTGAACAACAGAGCAGTTCGCAAGTCAGGGGAACGCAACTTGGACATATCTTTCCCAGCATACAGGGCGTCAAGTGTTGGTTGAATCATGGGATTGGGCCCACTGAATACTGTCATTATTGAACTGAGGTAGTGCACTAATATCTAGAGCAGAGAAATGGCAATAGGCAGCCGGTATACAGGTATCAGGAGGGCCCAAGCAATCTACTAGGTAGTCCACTGTGTCCACAGACATTTGTTAATCTTTATCAAACTTTTGGCATAATGCTTTCATGTCTGCTTCAGACAATCTGACCCAATTGTCCTTGGAAGCTGGCCTTCATGACAGGGCGTCAGCATCAATGTGGTTTAGTCCCGGTCTGTATTCAACAGCATAATCATAAGTTGATAAGGCAGAAAGCCAACGGTGCCAAGTGGCATCCAGTTTAGCTGAAGTCTGCACATAGGTCAGTGGGTTATTGTCGGTCTTCACTAATATCTTTGCCCCATAGAGGTACTCATGAAACTGGTCAACTATGGCCCATTTTACGGTGAGGAATTCCAACTTGTGGACCGGATAGTTCCCCTCTGACGGGGTCAAGCACCTACTGGCGAAAGCTACAGGTCTTAAGCCATCTTCATAGTCTTGATATAGCACAGCCCCAAGGCCCTGCAAACTAGCATCCATATTCAGAACATAGGGCTTGGTAGGCTCAGCATTGGCAAGAACTAGGGCGTGGGTGAGCTGGTATATGACTTCAAAGAATGCTGCTTCACATTCGGGTGTCCACCGAGTCCCAAAAGGCTCACCTGTTCCAAAATACACTTTCTCTTGGTCTTTAATAGCCCCATTTTTGTACTTGCGGTTGGTAGGTGGGTAGCCATGGGTAAGGTTAAGAAGCGGTCGAATCACCTTTGAACAGTCTTTGATGAACCTGTGGTAGTAACCGCAGAACCCCAGGAAACGCTGTAGCTCTTTTAGGTTATTGGGCTGGGGGCAAGTGGTCAAAGATTCAATTTTACTGGGATCTGTCTGTATCCCTTCCACAGGCACTATGTATCCCACATATTTCACAGATGTTTGAAAAAACTGGCACTTGTCTATGGATAACTTGAGGCCAAATTCTTCCAAACGATTGAGGACATTGAACAGTCTGGTCTCATGTTCTCCAGCATGCGTCCGAAAACAGTGACATCATCCAAGTACACTAAACATTCCAGCACGTTCATGTGTCCCACCGCACATTCCATCAATCTCTGGAAGGTGGCAGGGTCACCTGAAATCCCCTGTGGCATCCTCAGAAATTCATAGAACCCCAAAGGACAGATGAAGGCTGTTTTTTCATGGTCCTCCGGGGCCATCGGAATCTGATAATATCTGCTGCGGAGATCCAGTACAGAGAACCACTAACCCTCGTTCAGGCAATCCAGGGCATCCTGTATGCGTGGCATGGTGTATTGATCTGGGATAGTCCGTCGGTTGAGGGTCCGATAGTCCACATGCATCCTCACGGATCCATTCTTTTTATGCACCACTACGATGGGGGATGCATATGGGCTTCTTGATTGTTGAATGATGCCAGCAGCAAGCCTTTCCTGTAGGTGCCTCCTAACACTGTCTGTGTCCACTGGAGCAAGGTGCTGGGACCTCTCTCGAAATGGTTGGTCATCATACAAGCGTATGTTATGCTCGGCACCATGGACACACACACCCACGTCCCACTCTTTTAGTGAGAACACTTGGTCTCTCTCTGAGCAAGTTTCCTGCTAATTCGGGTCTTCCATTCAGCGGACAAGGGGGAATCACCGAAGTCAAATAAGTCTGGGGTCACTTTCACCCTTTTGCCAGAGTACTTGTTACTGGGCAATACTGCAGTTTCTGCACAGTGCACTGTAGCCAGCGTATATCCCTGGTTCACACAAACTTCCCTGTCCGACATGATTCTCACTTGCACCATCACTCGGCAGGCATAGGCATGGGCAGGAGCAGGTAGTATACTGGGCTTAACCATCAACCCCTCTGGCAGCTTCCCTTCACCAGAGGTGTCTATCATCAATATTTTATTCTTTACATCTCTCCTTAGGCGGACTTCTCCATGGATTGTACACTGGGCATTGGGGCCAACACCAAAGAGTCAGGATCCTTTTTCCACACTATTCCCACTGGCTCATCTCAGTCCACTTCATCGGGTTTCTGTTACAAGTCATAAGCCCTTTTGATTAATGCTGAAATTCTTAGGGTCCATCCAGTCCGTTGCCCTTGTTTCTCATGGCAGAGTAGTGCTAGTCTCCCAAACATGTGGGTGTTTGTTCTTATTAACAGGGGAACTCTATCATACAGTCTGGTGGGAGGACACACTAGGGCAAGTGTCTCAACTTGTTCATCTACCCCAGCCACGGCGGTAGGGAATGACAGCTAGATCTGGATATACCCAGAGTACGGATAGGACTTCTCACTCAACCCCCAAACATGAAAACCTTCCAAGGGTTGTAGGGGCACATCAGGCAGATGCTTCTGGTACCAATCTTGAAATACGATGGTTACTTGAGATCCACTGTGAAGCACGACCCGAGCAGACACACCATTCACCGTCACTGTTGTTTCCATGGAAGGGCCCACCACCTCGGACCACTCAGGTGACTTGGACTTGGACATGAGCTTTACAGCTGTCTTGGATGAATAGTTTTTCCGGGCAGCCCCACCTTGCAGACATATGTTGCTCTGTCGAATCAATGCCAGCAGCCTAGTAGTAGCTTTTCTCAGATTCTCAGGGAAATGGCAGGTGAATCGGGTGTGCCCATCCTCTCCGCAGTGGTAACAGAAAACAGGTTCTTTAGAGTCTCTTGGGGAAGAGAAGCTGTTCCCCTGCTTGAACATAGTGGGGGAGTCTCGGGGTCTCTCTCTTTTTGGGGGTTTGCTCTCTTGACTTTCTGAGTTTCCCCAAGGGTCAGTGTCTCAGGTAGCTGAGAGTCAGGGTAGGTCTTCCACTGCAGCTCTCAGTTCTCGTACCTCTTCCCGCAGGCTGTCTTCAGGCCGGGTTTCAGAATAAACAAGGTGTACCTCCACCCCTCCTGACAGGACTTCCCTCTTTGTCTCGGGGGGGGGGCAGGGCTGGACAAGAATTAGAAACATAGAAACATAGAAGTTAACGGTAGATAAGGACCGTAAGGCCCATCCAGTCTGCCCATTTCTTTTTCTGCCTTATAAATATGCCATCGGCCTTTGGTCTGTTAATGGCCTATCTTTTCATACTCATCTGTATTGCTGCCTTATGCCCGTCCCATGCCTCTCTGAAGCCCTGCACTGTATCATATCCACCACTTCCTGAGGTAGGCAGTTCCATGCATCCACCACCCTTTCTGTGAAAAAGAACTTCCTCACATTACCCCTTAATCAGCCTCCCTCTAATTTCATGCTGTGTCCTCTTGTCCTGCTATTTTTCTTATATTGAAACATGTTAGACTCTTTCACCTTGTTAATGCCCTTAAGGTGTTTGAATGTTTTGATCATATCACCTCTCTCCCTCCTTTGCTCTAGGGTATACACGCTGAGCTCCGTTAATCTGTCCTCATATGTTTTCTGATGCAGTCCCTGCACCATTTTGGTTGCCCTTCTCTGGACTGCCTCAATTTGGTTAATTTCCTTGTGAAGGTGTGGCCTCCAGTACTGCATGCAGTACTCCAGATGGGGCCTAACCAGTGTCTTGTAAAGAGGGATTATTACCTCCCTCTTCCGACTTGTGATACCCCTACTAATACACCCTAACATCCCCCTAGCCTTACCTACTGCTTTAGTGGTCTGCTTGGATGATTTCAGGTTATCGGTGATGATGATGCCCAAGTCTCTTTCTTCCTTTGTGACTGCCAGCAACAACCCTCCCATCCTATAGGTGGCTTCAGGGTTTCTTTTCCCTATGTGCATGATTTTGCACTTCTTTGCATTAAACCCCAGCTGCCACTCTTCCGACCATTTTGATAGTTTATCCAGATCTCTTCTCATTCTGCCCACCCCATCTGGATCATCTACTCTGTTGCAGATCTTGGTGTCATCTGCAAACAGACAAACCTTACCCTCCAGTCCATCTGCAATGTCACTGATGAAGATATTGAAGAGGACTGGCCCCAGGACTGATCCCTGAGGTACCCCACTTGTGACTTGCATCTCTTCTGACTGTATACCATTTACCACCACTCTCTGTTTTCTGCCCGTCAACCAGTTTGCCACCCAGTTGACCAACTTCTGACCCGCCCCGAGCCTACCCAGCTTATTAATCAATCTTTTGTGTGGAACAGTATCGAAAGCTTTGCTGAAGTCAAGGTGGGTAACATCAACTGCTCCCCCTTGGTCCACCACTCTGGTTACCCAGTCAAAGAAATCTATGAGATTAGTTTGACAGGATCTTCCTTTTGTAAACCCATGCTGTCTTGGATCCTGTGCTCCTATGGATTCCAGGTGTTGCACTATCCTTTCCTTAAGGAGTGTCTCCATAATCTTTCCCACTACTGAGGTAAGACTGACAGGTCTGTAGTTCCCTGCCTTCTCCCCTGCAACCACTCTTGTGGAGCAGGATCACATGAGCCCTTCTCCAGTCTTCTGGGACCTTTTCTGTGCTCAGAGACTCACTAAACAGTTCTGATAATGGCTCTCCTAGTTCCACTCTTAGCTCCTTTAGTACCCTGGGATGTATGCCATCAGGTCCCATTGCCTTGCCCACCCTGAGCTCATCGAGCTCTTGTAGGACCCTTTCTTTTGTGAAGGGACTAGTGCCTACCTCCCTCCCCGCTGTGTCCATGGTGCTGAGCTGTGGGCCCTGCCCTACCTTCTCTTCAGTAAATACTGAGCAGAAGTATCTATTTAGGATAGATGCTTTTACATGGTCCTCCTCCTCACACGCCTCCTTATCACCTTTGATCTTAGCAATACCCCATCTGGACTTTCTCCTTTCACTAATTTATCTATAGAAAGTCTCGTCACCTTCTTTTACTGTCTGTGCTAGTGTTTCCTCGGTTTGGGCCTTTGCCTGCCTTACTACCTTTCCTGCTTCCCTTAGGGAAGTTTAGCATCTTTGGCTGCCTTGGCAGCTTGCTGACTGACTCTCAACTCAGTTAACTCCTTGATCAGTTCCCTAATCTGTTGCAGTTTGGCCTCCTTGCCTCTCTTAGGGGCCTGGCAGGCATGGGCAGCCCCAGCATAGGGCTCCCATCCCTCTTCGTCATTCCCAATCTCACAGATTTCTTTCATTAGGTCACAGTATTGGAGGGGATTGCCCCTTCTGTCTTGCAGTTTAAGCTTCAGCAACATCACGCTGGAGTACCTTGCTGACTTTAAGATGAGATCTAGCCTGACCCTGTTCAATTCACTGGCGGGCACCCCTCCTTTCCGGTGGGCCCGCTGCAAAGCTCGCTCAACTCGAGTAATAAACACTGACAATTTTTCATTCTTCCACTGTTTTGCAGATTTAAACTTCCACATCAGGTCATCTCCCGACTCGGTGCTACCAAATACACCCTCCAGGGCAGAGAGGTACTCAGCGGCTGTGGCCTCTGGGCTGGTGGATCACAGGAAATGAATGACCTCCAGTGCAGGGCCCCTCAAACTTTCCATGAGCCTCTTCCTCTTTCCCCCTCAGTACACTGCCACTCCTGGACCAATGTGGTGGCATAGTCCATCCACGTTTCCAGATCATCCTCCTCCACGGGCACTGGGACCGTGCTCGAAAAGAGCCTAACTCTGCGGCATGAGTCCAAATGTACAGTAGGTGTCACTATGGGGGAAGCAACTGTAGGGGTGGCAGGAGAGGCTATGGGGGACTGCACAGGAGTGACAGCCTCAGAAAGCTCTAACATTTCACTGGCTCTGTAGCAGAGTGCCCTTCATACCTCTCAACCTTTTCTCCCCCAGATGTGGAACATTGCCTCTCAAAATGTGGAACAAATGAGAAAAATGTGGAACACTTAATCAAGTCTTTACCTAGGAAGCTCAGAACACTGTTAAAATGCTTGCAGTTATGTCCAGAAAGTCTGTTATTAATTGAATAATATATTTTTTGCATCATTTACTATAGATTTTTGCTTTAAAATGTTGACATTGAATGTGGAACAAGTCCTCACAATGTGGAACAGGGAGCTTTTGTGAAGTTAAATGAGGAACATTCCTCGGAATGTGGTACAGTTGAGAGCTATGGTGCCCTTCAGAGACTAACAGTTTAAACAGCTTGTTTTTGAACCCCTCTATGTGGGGGGACCCTCCAGGAGCAGCCGGGTCACTATGTAAATGAATGACCCTCCACCCCTTTTGGGACTCTTCAGGCAAAATGACAGGGGGTACCTTCCCTGGTTCAGTGGACAGGCTGCAGGAGAGTAGGGCCACCATAGTTTGATCAAACAGGTCGGAATCCCTTCCCCTTACTTCAACCTTCCCCAAACACTTAATTCGTTCGACCACTTCCATGATAGTGGCATTATCGGTCCCCAAGGGGATGTCCATTAATAGCAGAGCTTGCCGGGGGTCCACCCCCTCTGCCTCGCTCCACCCCATCATACGGTGCACTAGCAGCTTGTGAGGAGCAAGTTTAAACTTGGGCGTAGTGAGTGTCTCCATTTTACCACAATTTTTAAGTGTGGGGTTATAGTACCCACTTCTGACCACTAGAAGACTCAAATCCCAGCATTGTTGCCTCCAAGATGTAACCCCTAGGTGGCACTATCCCAAGGGCTACTACCCCTGCCTGCGTGGCTAGTTGCAGGTTATGGGGCCTGGGCACTGAAACAGGTGCCTCCACCCGGAGGACAGGGTTGTTAGTAACAAGGCTAACCTGGGTACAGCCCTCTGGGATACTGTAATCCCCCTCTTTTTCCTCTAGTGGCCTAGACAATATGCAACAAACACTATCACAGTAGCCTCTATTCAGCATGCAATTCCTCACACTGTTTGCACTTACCACCAGGGCTGGTTCTACCAGTTTGACCCTGGAGACCCCCCTGTAAAACAAGGTGAGGCACAGTAAATAACAACAGTACAGTGCTTTTGGTACAAACTGGAACCACAGTCAGATTAAACGCAAAAAGAGTCAGATCTGATTTATTCAGGGGAATTGAACAAGGGAGGGGCGTAATCAGGTTGATTGATTATAAAGCTGATCTTGTCAGGCAATTATGCATGCACTTTTAGTCCCTGCACAGTCACACACTCTGGGTACCCAGTTGGAAGTAAGGTGGGCTAGCCTGGAACATTGCCCAGGGTAGGCCGGTGTCACTGCTGGTTGGGGCCCTGTGATGAAAAGAAAAGGCATGCACAGCCACACACAATTTGTAATCCAGAGCCTGAAGGCTCAGTTCATGAAAGGAAAAACAACAATGCAATCAGATGACAACACTTGAGATTTAGCTGTTGTTGCAGGGAGCTACCCTGATTGTTACCTCACGCTACCCAATACGAGACACAGGCTAGATGAAATGGAGACTGCAGGTTGATGACTGGTTTGCCAGGAGGAGCAGGGCCCACACGAATCGCTGAGGTGTTGTTCCTGTTCGAGATGGTTGAACAGGGGGCTGATCCCCGGGCGAGTCTCTCGTAGATGATGGTTTCTGTGCCTGAAGTAGCTGGCTGGGCCAGGTGGCAAGGCCCAGGCTGGGTGGAACAGTTCGGATTTTGAGTCCAGTAGTGCTGGATGCAGCTTCCAGCAAGCGTGGCACATTTACACAGTGGGAAACCAATTTGCGACCCACTAACAGCACGCAGCAATCACCATACCACAATGCGGAAGGCCACAATATCAGTGTCTCTGGGCAAAACTGGGAGTTCTGTGGTAAATGGATATCTTGACAGGCCGATCACATACAGCAAATCTTCAGTCTTCTTCAGGTTCAACTCTGGTCACTCTTCAGTGGCTTTGTCACACTCCAATTCAGATACAGCCCAATTGCTAAGCCTTTCAAAGGATTCCCTCTCGACGGACTGCAGGCAGACAGGACAAAGTCAGCCTTTCCACCAATCTTCCACGTGAACTATGCAGGGGCTGCTGCTCCAATCACTCAAGCTGTTTACTCTTCAAACTCTAACTCCAGACTGACTGACTGCAGCAGGCAGCTTGGGAATTTCCCTTCGGTACAAAAGGTTCTGGTTGGTTGCTCCATCAGTCTGTCAAAGCAAGGGCTCCCCTTCCAGGTCTGTTTTGGCACCAAAATGTAAAAACTACAATTCCTACAGAAATTTGCTCCCACAAGACCCCTGGGGACAGGCTCCATTTCAGAGTCCCCAAAGGTACTGATTGGTGCTGACAGGCAGTCCAAAACCAAAATGGTGGTGCAATACAGAAGGTTCATGCTGCAAAGAAGGCAGGTTAGACAAACTACAATATCATTGTCATTAAAGCAGATAAACAGTAAACAGTTACAGATTCCAATAAAGCTTCCTTTGTGCAATTAGCAATGGCAGAACGGAGCGATAACACTGAAGCCCGGGTGGGACTCGAGCCTAGAAACACTCAGCCCCCACCCAGATTAATTATACACTGCAATATAGGCAGCTCTTAAAGAGACAGAACACAGCGGCTATTAGGCACTCTCATGCAATTTCTTTTTAAACAGCTAAAACACAGGACACCAGCCTGGCAGAGGGCATTTAGGCACAGCCAAGGAAGGTTTTTAGGAACCCCCATTTGTAGGGGGGTTACATTGGCACAGTGGGTTTGAGGGTAAACAAATCACCAGGACCTGCTGGTATTCACTCCAGGGTATGTATGGAATGTGCTTCCCCTGAGGAAGATAAATAGTTGAAGTGCTGGGGCTTGTCAGGTTTTGTTTAGGACAGTTGTGTTTTTCTGCAAGAAAACTATATGTATGCATCTGTTACCATTTTGCTATTTTGCATTTTTTATAAGGAAACAGCACTAAAAACAGCACTGAAGAGTACTTTACTTGGAAAAATAAATATATTGATTATAGCAGCTCGAGTGCTTTGTCTTTTGCACAGAGTTTGTATGTAATGTGGGCTGGTCCTGGCGGACCCACTGACAGGTATGTTCAGCTGCTCCTGACAGCAGGGTACATGCCAATAGACTGGAGGGTGACCAGTGTGTTTCTGATGCACATAAGTGGGGATAAGAATTACAGGCCGGTTAGTCTAACCTCCATTGTTGGCAAACTCTGGAAGACCATTATCAGAGAAAAGATAGTTGAGTTCCTAGAGCAGTAGGGCTACAGGATGAAAGGCAACAAGGATTAATGAGAGACATGTCTTGTCAGACTAATCTAATGTGACTTCTTAAATTAATGAAATCAGTGGACGGATCAGGCGGTTGATAACTTGTATCTGAATTTCGGAAAGACTTTTGACTCTGTGACGCACAGGAGGCTGATCCAGAAGGTGCATGATCTGGGAATGGGGGAAATCATGACAAGGTGGACAGGTACCTGGCTACTTGGGAGGACTCAGAAGGTGGTCCTGAAGGGCTCATATTTTAAAGTTCGAGAGGTCACGAGTATGGTAAGTCCTGGGACCTACACTCTTCAATATGTACATCAGTGATATAGGGGCAGGGGTAAGGGGGAAGGTTTGTCTCTTCACGGATGACACAAAATTCTGCAGGAGGGTGGATACTGTCGAAGGGATTGTCTATATGTAAATGAGTGTGGAAAGATTAAAAACATGGTCAGGTATTTGATAAGTGAAGCAAAACTCCAATAAGTGCATGGTGATGCACATAAGGAAAAGGAATCCTAAAATGAATGACTGATTTGAATGGGTGAGGGTGGGAAACTCTAGAGAAGAATGGGAATTGGTGGTTATCATTAGTGATACCCTGAAGTTCACTCCACAGTGCACTAAGAGTTATGGAAAAACCAGAAGCATGTTGGGGGCTGTAAGTAGGGGTTTTCCCAGCAGTAGAAGAAAAGTCATGTCACCTCTGTATGGGTCTCTGGTGAGACTGGGACAGGCTAGAGATAGTCCAAAGGAGGGTGCTGAAAACAATATAAGGTCAGCGGAAAACCATACAAGGAAAGACTGCAGAGCTGACAGAGTTTGTATATGGGGGCCACAATCACAAGTTGATGGGGGGCAGTTTCAGGCCAGGTGTGGGGCAGTACTTCTTCACAGAATGAGTTGTGGGCAAATGGAATGGTTTACAAACATGGGGCTTGATTTTAAAAGAGCCCTTAGAGCAATGCAAGTTGTGCCGCTCTAGGACTGCAGCAGACTCCGGGTGCGTGAGGGACTCTGCACCCAATTTTATAAAATTGCGGATCCCTGCACGAAAGACCCAGGAGTTGCCGCAGACGCAGGCTTGCATTAAACATGTGGCTCACCTGCAAGTTTAGATGCAGGAATCCTTCCCCACCCCACCCCACCTGGCACAACAGCAGAGGTGCCGTGAAGGTGGGGTGGGGGTGACTGTGCCTGCCAGGAGGGGGCTGGGGAGAAGGCCCATGGGGGTGCTCTTAGGGCATGGGAAAGGCGGCTATATCAGGGTGGTAAGTTGACACCCAGCGGAGGTGCCATGCACAAGGGCAGACAGCCGATTGGCACAGGTAGTGGGGGGTAGGTAGGGATGGACCATGACCTGGTTCCAGGTGGGCACAGCCCAGGCACCTTCTCCATAGGTGCCACAATCCCCAGACTTGTCGGTGGGAGACAGTCTGCCAGAACGTGGGGGGGGGGCTGGCTACCAGGAGACTGTTGCGGTGCCCAGAAAACGTTCCTTTCCACCACTGGCAGCCCTCAACCTGCAGCCACTGCTTACCACCGACAGGGCTGGAGATTGTGGCACCTGTGGTGCAAGTGCCTGGGTTGTGTCCACCTGGAGTCAGGACATGGTCTGTCCCTGCCAACCCCCTACTACCCAGGCCGATTTGCCATCTGCCCTTGTGCATGGCACCCCCGCTGGGTTCCAACTCACTACCCTGACATAGCCGCCATTTTCCTGATGCCCCCTAGGGCACCCCTGTGTGCCTTCTGTCCCCAACTCCTTCCTGGCAGGTCCCCCCTAATTGCCACCATTGTCTGGCAGTGGCACATAGCCCTTAGACCACCTCCTGGCTGGTCTAACCTAAGCCCCCTGTTGCATCGATGGCGGGGCTTCCAAATTTACAAAAAAGGGGATCATGCAGCCGTGCAGTGGCACAATCCCCCTTGCGACCCGGCACAAGGACGCTTCTGTCAAAAGAATGGTGCAGTGTGACTTAGGTGAAAAGCATCCTGATTTCAACACAGCCTGCATTCAGAAATCAGGATTGCTACAACCTTTGAAGCAAGGTGCCAGTTGCGTCATACCCATTTGGTGCAGGCACCTTGTGTCAAAGAATTCCTTTTTAAAATCAGGGCCATGAAATCTGATGGCTGATGAGGACCACTTGGCCCACCCAGTCAGCCCATTTTTCCCTACCTACATTATCACCACAGACCCTACTTGATCTACAGCTCTTTCTCCCTCCCCTTTCCTTTCCACTGTGAATTCTTGTGCCTACCCCATGCATTCTTGAACCCAACCACTGTTTTTGCCCCCACCACTTCCGCTGGAAGGCTGTTTCAGGAATCCATCACTCTTTCTGTGAAGAAGTACTTCCTTACATCTCTCCTGAATTTAGCCCCCCTCCAGCTTCGTAGCATATCCTTTTGTTCTTTGGCACCTTTTTTTCTGAAAAATACTTCCCTCCTATACTTTATTTATCCCCAAGAGGTATTCAAAGGTCTCTGTCATATCACCCCTCTCCTTCCTCTCTTCCAGGATGTACATATTGAAGTCCTTTAGTTTCTCCATGTAGGGTTTTTGATGCAGACCCTGCACCATTCTAGTTGCCCTGCTCTGGACCACTTCCACTCTGTCTATGTCCTTCTAGAAATGTGGTCTCAAGAACTGGACACAGTACTCTAGGTAGGGTCTTACCAGCAATCTATACTAAGGCAACACCGCCTTCCACTTTCCGCTGGTGAAACCACTCCCTATGTACCCCAGCATCCCACTAGCCACTCAGCTGCCTTGTTGCACTGCCTGGCCACCATTAGGCCATCATATATAATCACCCCCAGGTCTCTTTCCTGCTTGGTAGTTGTCAGTACCACTCCACCCATTTTTTTACTCAGTCCCTGCGTTTCTCTGCCTTAAGTGCATTATTCTGCACCTTTTTGCATTGAATCCCAGCTACCGTACCTTTGATCACTCCTCTAGTTGTCTTAGGCCTATGCTCATTCTTTCCACACCCGTGGAGCATCCACGCTATTCAGATTTTCATGTCATCCGCAAAGAGGCAGACCTTCCCTTTCTGCTCTGCTACACTATCACTTATAAAGACATTAAAGTGGACTGATGTGACAATGTTGTATTAGACCCTGTCCCATTTGTGATACAGGGGAAGTTAAAAGCAAGGATCTTTTTTTCTGTCCTCTCCTATTCTGCCACTTGTCTGTCTCTTGTCTGACTGATTGCACAATCAAATTTTCCTTGTGGAACCCCAGAAATGGCCCCTCCAAAGGTCTCACAATTTCGCCGTTACCTCTCTTCCTTCACTTGCTTTTTCAATTCTTTCTTCCTTTGCTTCTCAGTAGTTAAGCATATATGTGAATCTGTATGTGAAACTGGAATTCCTTGGTTTGTAAATGTATATAGTTACATTATTGAAACAAATTGCATAAGGCTGTTTGGGGTTTATTAGAAAAGATAGTAAGCTGAAACACAGGGGGATGACCTTGAGAAACCTTTTGACCTTCCAGAAGGGTGTTTGCAGAGCTGTGAACAGGAACACCAGCTCTGGCCAGAATGTATTTATTGTTGCACCTGTTAAAGGCTGGATGTACTTGTTACAGGAAAGAAATTGACAATGTTTGGTATGTTGTGTGAAAACAGGAGAATGTTTAATGAGAACAGGATACAGAATTCAATTGCCAGGTGAAAACATCTTTGTAAATAAGCCAGAAATGTACTGTAAGGATGGCCTACATTTGAGTGCAGAGGGGAGTAGGGTATTGGGCACAAAATAAAAAATGAAATCTCTAAGCATTTAAACTAGGCAGACCGGGGGCGATGGGACAGCATGAGGGGATGGGTCTTTCTGATAGTAATACTGCAACCCAAAGGAACAAAAAGAAAACTGAACAGGTTAAGTCTTTGTATTTAAATGCTAGAAGAGAAATTAGCAGAACTTCATTGTTTAATTACTACTATAAACGTAGACATAATAGGTGTCACTGAGACTTGGTGGAATAGAGATTGTGAGTGGAGTAAAGCCATACCAGGGTCTGACTTGTTTCACAGGGACAGGGAGAGATGTAGAGGTGGTGGAGTGGCCATTTGTGTTAGGGACAACATTGAGTGCACTACTGGAATACCTCCCCCTGATCTAGGGGATACTATAAAAAAATTGTGGGTGGACATAACCAGTCTATACGGGAAAAAAATAAGGACAGCAGTTTTCTATAGACTCCCAGATAGCCCTGCACAGGATATTATAAGACTAATAGAACATATAGAGGTAGTGGCTAATGATAATGATGTACTTGTTATGGGTGATCTTAACCTTCCTCAGATTGACTGGAATGGTGACGGTACCAGGGGTACAATGGAGTGCAGGGTGTTAGAGCTGTTAGCAGCCCTAGATCTGCAGCAGCTTGTAAGGGAACCAAGAAGGGGAGAGAACCTACTAGCTGTGCTGCTGACCAATGTACATCAAGCTATCACTAGCATTGAGGTCATTCCACTACTCTGTAATAATGACCACAATGTAATGACCTTTGCTATTAATAGATTCAAGCATACCACTTTAAGAGAATCAATGCATAAAAGCTATGCTAAAGCCAATTTTCAGGCAATGAGGAAGACAGCATCAGAAATAGACTGGAACACATTAGTTAGTGATATGAATGCTGAAATGGCATGGGAAAAGCTAATTAGTATAATAGCAACATTGAAAGATGCTTATGTTCCATCTTTTTGAGGTTTGTAACAGCAAAGGAAAGAAGCCCTTGTGGTTTTCTAGTAGGATAAGAAGGCTTTCGAAAAAACATCCCTCACTCACTGTTACTACCAAGAATAAAAAGTGCTAAAAAACTTAAAATTGATATAAGGAAGGCTAGAGCAGTTACTAAGTTCAGGTTGGCCCACACCAGCATAGCCATAAGGCTTTTTATTCATATATCAACGAAAAAAGAGGGGATGATAGGTGAGTTGGGCCACTAATAATTAATAACCAAACATAAAACAAGCCTCAGAAAATGACTGAAGAATTTAATAAATATTTTTGTTCAGTTTACATTCCCAGGAAATAAACCTCCCAATCTCACAGAGTCAATGAATCTCAATACAAATATCAGTAACATAATTACCAAGTATAAGGTCTTTAATAAATTATCGGGCCTTAAATATAAGTAAATCAGCAGGACCAGATGGACTTCATCCTAAACTGTTGAAGGAATTGTCCTCTGAATTCGCTCTCTGGATTGCGGACATAGGAAACAAATCACTATTAAATGCCTGTGTACCCACTGATTGGCGTAGAGCAATAGTAATACCTATTCATAAGAAGGGCAGTAAAACCAACCCCAGTAATTATAGGCCCATTAGTTTAACTTCTGTAGTTGGCAAAGATATTGAACGCATAATTAGGGATGAAATAGTCAAAGACCTATCAAGTCGAGGGCTGACAGGTAAAGCACAACATGGCTTTTCTACCAACAGATTGTGTGCCACTAACCTCATTACCTTCTATGAGTTTGTGAGCCTAAATCTGGACCAGGGTATGGGGGTGGATGTAGTTTTTCTGGATTTCAAGAAAGCGTTTGATACGCTACCACATAACATCTTGATTAGGAAACTTATTGATTTAAGAGTGGATATACATCTGGTACGGTGGATTTGGAGCTGGTTAACCAACAGAATGCAGGCTGTGAGAATAAATGGTGTGGTATCACAGGAAGGAGATGTGACTAGTGAGGTACCGCAGGACTCTGTCCTGGGGCCGCTCCTGTTTAATTTATTCATTAGCGATCTCAGTATTAAAAGTAACAACAAATTGGTCAAATTCACTGATGACACTAAACTGGGGGGAATAGTTGACACAGTTGAGCAAAGAAAAATGATGCTTGAAGATCTTACAAACATAGATAAGGAAAATAAAATGCAGCTTAATATAGAAAAATGTGCCATCTTACATTTTGGCAGGAATAATGAGAAACAAACATATCAGGTAAACGGGATTAACATCACATCTGTGACCTCAGAGACCTAGGACTAAATGTTAGAAATGATCTCAAACCCAGCACCCACTGCAAGATTGCAGCATCCAAAACAAGTCATCTTGTAAGCTGCATACATAAGTCCTTCTCATCAAGGCAAAGCAAAGCAAATTTTATTTCTAGGGTGCCCAATCCCTGAGGCTCTTCGCGCCTAACAAAAACATAAAGATTTAAACAGCAATTAAGATCAAAAACTTACAGAATAAATAAAATTTCAAATTCCAGTTTTACAATCATCTATAGTTGTTAAAACAGACATAAAATCATTCTGTAAAAGCCAGGCTGAAAAGGTGGGCTTTTAGCCTCCGCTTGAAAATACCAGTTGAGGGGCAGATGGAAGCACGCTCCACTGGGTCGGCCCAGAGCCACTGAATGCTCCATCACTGGCTGTCTTGAGCCGAACCCTGGAAACATCCAGGAAGCCCCTCAGAGGGAGCGAACAGATGCTGTGGGTAACAGGAGCTCTGACAGGTAGCCAGGGCCCAGTCCATACAGGGCCTTATAGGTGAGCAAGTCCACCTTGAAAAGGACCCTCCACCTGACCGGCAGCCAGTGCAGGGCACACAAGACCTGGGTCACATGACAGGACCTAGGCAGTCCCATCAGCAACCAGGCTGCTGCGTTCCACACCAGCTGCAGCCTGCGGAGAGTCCCTCCCGTGACCCTGAAGTAAGTCAGTAGTCGAGCTTAGTGGTAACAAAGGCATGTACCAGTGTCAGCAGATCCTCAGGTGGAATGAGGGGCTTGATCCTGGCAATGTTCCACAAGTGGTAAAAAACACTGTTAACTACAGACGAGACTTGGTCTTCAAAAGTCAGCCTGCTGTCCAGGATCACGCCTAGATTACGTACTCTCGGGGAAGCCACCAATGGAGCAGACCCCAGGAAAAGACCTGTGTCCACTCCAGGCTGCAACCCATCACACCCGTGACCCGACTCGTTCACTAATACCTCTGTCTTGTCCGGGTTTAGTCTCAGCCAGCTGGAAGCCATCCAGCCATCAAGATCAAGTTCTGTTTTATTACCCCTGTATAGGTTATAGGTCAAGCCTCAAGTTTGGAGTCCATACATTAAAAAAGACATCAATGTACTAGATAAGGTGCAAAGACGGTTTACTAGATTTTTCAGGGGTTATAGGGAGCGACCCTATGAGCAGCAGATTAATGAAATGGGACTTTGGGCCTTAGACCTAAGAAGAACTAGGAATGATTTGCTACTCCTATACAAACTTCTGGACGACCCAGTTCTATGTATTGAATTGGGTCTGGTTTACAAGGACACACAATATGACCTTAGAGGACATAAGTGACAACTTGACAACTTCATGAGCCAAGTTTTAAAACAGATCTCCGGGCGCTGTGGAGCCGAGCAATATGGAAGCTGAACTCTAATGCTCTGCCGATAACGGAGGAAAAATCGGTATTTTGGTTTAGAAATACATTGACTGGCACGTCAGAACTGCATTAATCTTGAAGCTGAGACATTGCAGCAAGTCATGGGTAACCCTCGTAGAGATAAACAGCAAGGAGATGGAACTAGAACTAAAATAGCTCCCGGAGCTTCCACCACGAGGGCGACGTCAGGCCGAGGCCTTGACTATGAAGAGGCTGCAGGAGAGGAAACTTTGCAAACCCTGGGGAACAAATTGAACAGACTTGTATCATCAGTCGAGACTCTATCGACAAAATTGATTCCCTCACTACTCGGGTGACCGTTGTTGAGTCCACTCTGGAAACAATTACCACAGCTTCGTCGGCAGCTACCAAAACCGCTAATTCTGCGATGGGAGCTGTAACCTCTTTGGTAAAAGAAAACACGCATCTGAGATCGCGACTAGAAACACTTGAGAACCAGATAAGGGCCAATAATGTGCGGAACTTAGGGCTTACTGAAGGATGTGAAGGGGACCATCTGGCTCTTTTCTTGCAGGAGTGGATTGTGAGTCAGCTGGGTGAAGAAGTGACTTAGGTAGTTCAGAAGATTCAAAAGGCTTATCGGGTTGCTTTCCGAGGCCGTCAAGACAACCCAGAAGCCCCACACACTGTTTTGATGATGCTGGATGGAGTGGGATCGAGGGATTATCTGCTAGCCCTAACAAGAAGAAAAAAAACACTTCTTTATGATGGCCAACAAATAAAGGTTTTTCCTGATCTCTCCTATGCCACGAGGCAAAAAAGAAAGCGATTTGATGGAGTGAAGGCACTACTAAGGGAAGCAGGGATACCCAATGGAGTGATCTTTCCAGCTCGGATGCGGATTGTCCATCGAAATAAAGTCTTTCTATTTTCGGACCCAGCGGAGGCTCTTAAATGGGCCCAACGGAATCTGCCGACCTGAGGAATAAACAGCGAGGAGGACGAGCAGTCTTCTGATGAGGAAGCCACTTGAAAAGACTGGACATAATACGGAGAACAGTCTGTACGGACATGGTAAAGGGATAAGAAGGGGAGTATATATAATTAAAAGTGTAGCCATCTCCTGCCCATTAACTTTGCTTTTTATTTTTACTTAATTTTCACTTGTGGCCTAATTGGGCTATGTAATAGAATGGGCTAAAGGGGAGTGAAGGACTTGCGTTATCGACTTCCTCATCCCAAGAATTGTATGCCTGTTAATTTGGTTATATTAAAGATGTATAAGCTTTCTATTAGTCCCCGTTGAATAGTCAGCGCCTCAAATGATTTGAGTATAATAATTATGCTGTCTGTCTAAAGAAATATAAAAGGATGCCGAGTTAGTTGAGTTCTATACATATTAGTACACAATTGTGTATTCACTATGGGTAAGCATGGTTCTTGATCCCTGTTATAGGGAAGAATACTGGTAAATTAATGCTGTGGACCATAAGGTTAAAATACCATGCAGCTCTTGGACTCTATACAGTTATAGGAGTACGAACATTATGGACTTTTCTTTTAGATGAGTAATACCTCCCAAAGATGTATCTTTTTTCTTTTAACGATTAATTTGTGAATATTAAGAGGAGTGGCGCCCTCATTCTGAGCAATATATATAAGGTTAAAAGAAGATATAATGACTGTTTGTTGATCTTTGAGAAAAGAATAAACATAAAGTTTAAAAAAAAAAAAACAGATCTCAGGAAATATTCATTTTTACCAAGGACCATAAGATCATGGAATTTGCTTACAGAAGAAGTAGTTACTGCCAAAAACCTGATACTGTTCAAACTTAGGCCTGATGCTTTTGTTAATAGGAATGGAATGTCAGTAGCAAGCCCTTCAGATAACTCTGTTTTGGACATATTTTACGCCAAAAATTAGCTAAAAACACCCAAAACTGCAGTCTTTGGAGTCATTTACATCCACTAAGAATCCCTTGTTTAAGATCTGACATCTGTTTTTCACAGTGTGGACGTCACATCTTTAAGGGTATTTTTTTTTTAATCCTGTGGATGGGTTGTCAGTTGTCATGGGAGTTTTTCTTTTTTTAGTTTCCAAATTCTGTCCTGCCCCCCTCAGCGAACTGCCAGCCACGTTTGCACATGCACAGTCCATTTGGCGCCTTCTATGTTGTCCAACAGTCATCGTGAGGTAACTCGTGAGGTGATCAAACTGAGAGCAGTGAATGGAGTAAGAGAGGTGAGTGACTAAGACAGGATAGTTTGACTCTAGTCTGCAGTGCATGCTGTAAATGTATTGAGGAGCCAGGAGGTGAATGAACCCCTCCCCCCCATGTTGGGGGCTTACTGTGATTGCTCTCCTTGGGTGCTGCTCTGCCTGCCTGTCCTCCCATCTGCTTGTGCAGCTCGTCCTGGTCCTGCATTGGACCCTACATGCTCCTACCAGCGCACGTTGTGTTAGTGAATCCTTTGGGGACCGGAGGAGTGAAAATAAAAATAAAACTGACAGCTCAACAGTAGAACCAAGCGAGCTGCATGCCTGCTTTAGTTCTTTCCCCCAACATGCCTGCAGTGTCGGCTCATGTTGGGAGAAGCACTACGGAGCTCCATGGATGAAAGCCATAATGACAGCTCCTGCAGGCTTGTCTGTGTGTACCCCAACCCCAGAGGGTATAAAAATAATAAGGGGTCTAGAGGCATGTTGGGGAAAGAACTAAAATGTTACTAGACAGCGCTATAAAGCACTATTGTAAAAATGGGCGTCTGTTTCTTTAAGAGCTGCCAAGCCTGCTGAACTCAGTGGGAGTTCTGTTTGCTACCTGGGGGAACAGTGTTTCGGCATCAGTGACACACAGGGGAAGCCCCTGTTTTGTCCCTCTCTGCCACCGAATGCAAGTGAAGAAGGTCTGCTATCAATTGCTGTGGGCAAAGAATGCTAAATCATACAACTTCGTAGCAATATAATGTTAATGTTGGGACACTGAACAGACTGTTTTGGCAGTGGCCATATGCAGCAGGAAACCTTTCGCTGTTAACTTCATTACCTGCCCAATCCTTAGAAAATGCATTTTCTGTCCTTCAGTAAGCCAACTATATTGAAGTCTAGCTCATGTAATTAGCCACTTAGTTAGCCAGTATTCTGCTGAGCAATTAATTTTGTAAGCCTAGACTGCAGCTATCTTGTTCTTTACTGTTCTCCTCTCTACTCCATTATGTGACTTTTCCTTCCGGGCACACTGCTCACCCCTTTGCTCCCAGGCACATATCACTTATGTGCCCGTGCTATTTTTGTCTCCTTTTTTATCCACAGAATCTAGCAGCCAACAGCCAGCCCGTTGGCGTTGAGGGCTGAAACGCTGTATTCCTTACCTTGTGCTACACCAGTGACCTGTGTTCGGGAAAGAGCACGGGCCGCCAGGGGTCGGCAGGGGAGGAGAAGGATCAAGCATCCAATGAGCTGCTCTCCTTCTCTGGGTGGGGAGGGCTGCACGCTCCCGCTGCCATACCACCACCTAGGAGACCCCAGGTGGTGGTGCAGTCAGGGAGCAGCAAAATGGGAGGGGAAGACGTCGGCCGAGGGTTGGAGCGAAAAGGTACGTCTCAACGTGCCTTCATCTCCTTGACCCCTCCCTGCATGATGATGTCTGTGGGACAGGACTTAAAAAAAATCAGGAGGAAAAACATCTGACACAGGCTCCTGGGGACAGGCCTCGGCGCCGCCGACTAGGAGGTTGGGAGGAGCTCTGATCTGTCTGTCCACCTCATCTCAGGATCTCAGGTAAGGAGGGGGTTTGGGGATCCTCCTCCCCCCACCCAGGGGGTAATCCAGGGTGCTCAAGGATTGTAGGGGCGGAAGCAGAGTAAGGGAGCAATATTCCCCACCTCTGGTCAACAGGGCACGAGTGAGGACCCTGATGATAGGAGCCGGCGTGGTGCTAGAAGAGCATAAATACAAGGTAAAAAAAAAAGAATCTAGCAGCCAACATCAGCGGTCATGAGGGCCTGAGTTCAGGTCACCCTCCCTTCCCCCTCCCTTTGGCTTCATGTCTCTATCCCAGCTCTCCTTTGCTATGTTTTAACTTAGGGCATTAGGCATAAATGTACTTAAACTGAGAATAGTTACCCCACAGGAAATGTGAAATGTAAATGGTCATCAGGATAGGGGGGCAAGGGCAAGACAGGATTATTTCTAGTGGAAGCAGCAGCAGAGCCCAATTACAGCAAGGAGCAGGAACCTGAAAGGAAGTGCTGTGCACTGTAATATAGTGTGTATGTACAGAGGCTACAAATGGTATTGAGCATGTCTTGGTAATGAAGTAACAGAAATTGTGACTGTTTGGTGAGGGTATTTTGACTTCCAAAATTTGTTGACTGGAATTATTTTGACTTCCAAAAATTTGACAGCTGGAGTACTTTGACTCCAGTAAAACTGAAATGACTTCCAAATTTCAACCCGTGGAAGAATTTGACTTCCACCCAAATAAAAAAAAATATCTGAAGCCCTGTCAGCCCACTGAGCAGTGGGGGGCAACCACATGGGCCACAGCTTTCTGTTGCCTGAAGTCTGAAGTATTGTCCGAAGTATAAAAGAGCGCAGTTTTTGTTTAGAGATAGAGAGAGATTGAGAATTTAGAGATATCTTCAAATGAAGGATTTTGTTTTGTTTGCACTGCCTTATTAGTTATTCTGCATAATTTTTATTTTTATTTTATTACCATTGATAATAGTAAAACACTGCTTGCTAATTTTATGACTTTTCCTGGTTTGTCTATGCTGCCTGACCTGTGCTTGAATGACAGCCAGCCCCAGCTCTGGTTCCTGATGCATTCTGCTGGTCACCCTCCTTTCCTCGGAGTGAACTCTATTTACCATCACCCTCTGTTGCCTATCCCCTAACCAATTTCTTATCCAGTTTGCTACCCTTGAACCCACTCCTAAGCTACCCAGCTTGCTTACTAGTCTCCTACGTGGAATGGTGCCAAAAGCTTTACTGAAATCTAGGTAGGTCACGTCCACCACTCCACCCTGATCTAATTCCTTTGTCACCTAGTCAAAGAAATCTATCAGATTCATTTGTAATGACCTCCCCCCCCTCCCCGTGAGCCCATGCTGCCATGAAGTCAAGATATTTCACAATCCTTTCCTTCAGCAATGATTCCATTAGTTTTCCCACCACCGATGTTGGGCTGACTGGCATGTAATTGCCAGCCTTCTCCCTGCCACCACTTTTGTGAAGTGGGACTAAATCTGCCTTCCTCCAGTCCACTTGAACCACTCCTGTTTCCAGTGAGCTGTTAAATAAGACTGTCAGAGGTGCACGCAGTACCTCCCTGAGCTCCCTCGGTGCCCTTGGATGCACCTGGCCCCATTGCTTTGTCCTCCTTCAGATAAGCAAGTACCTTCAAAAAAAGGACTAGTGTCTAACTCCCTTTTTTCTAAAGCTTCTGTTATGTTTTCATGGCTTCTCCCCTTCTTTCTCTGTGAACACTGAGCAAAGTATTTGTTCAGAATGTCTGCCTTTTCCTGGTCCCCCTCTGCACAGTCTCCCCCCCCCCTTCCCTTTTTAACCTTACAATCCCACCACTGGTCTAACTGTTTTCACTTGCATACCTAAAAAATATCTTGTACACTTTCGTTACCTCCTTGACTATTCTCTCTTCAGTTTATGCCTTTGCATGCCTTACTGCTTTCCCTGCTTCCCTCTGTTTCCCCAATGTACCTCCCTTTCCTCCTCCCTCTGCATCTCCTTATATCTTCTGAATGTTATCCTTTTAGCTTTTACCTTTTCAACCACCTCTTTAGAGAACCATAGTGATCTCTTTTTCCTCTCCCTTTTGCTCACTTGTTTGATGCAGAGGTTTGTTGCCTTTACTATGCTCCCTTTTAGCTTCACCCACTGCTCCTTCACCCCCCCCCGCCCCACCAGGTCATCCATTAGGTATTCACTCATCTTTATAAAATCTGCTGTCTTGAAGTTCAGAACCCTCACCCTTGTGTGGTTTGATCCCGCAGCTGTCCTTATACTGAACCACACCGTACAGTGATCACTGGTCCCCAAGTGGCCTCCCACCTTGATGTCTGCAACACTGTCCCTGTTACTGAGTACCAGTCCAGTATTATTCTATCATGAGTGGGTTTGCTGACTAGTTGCCTGAGGAACACCCCCTGCACAGCCCAGGATGTCCCTCCTTCTAGCTGTAGTCACTGCTGGGAGGCTCCAGTCTACATCCGGCAGGTTGAAGTCCCCCACCAGCAGCACCTCCCCATTTTCTGCAATCTTGCCAATGGCTTCCACCAGTACCTTATCTAATTCCTCCACATGTGCTAGAGGTCTGTAGATCACGTAAGTGTGAACAGTGGCTCCATTCCCCATCTCCAGATGACCCACAGTACCTCTGCCTCCTCCTGTATTGCCTGTATCTCCATCACCATTATGCGTTCCCTCACATAACACACACCCCCTTCCATTCCTTCCCACCCTATCCTTCAGGAACAAAGTATGGCCATGTCCCAGTCATAGTTTCCAGTGCACCATGACTCAGTAATGGCCACAATATCCAGGTTGGCCTCTGCCATGATGGCCGGCAGGTCTGCAATCTTATTCCCTAGACTTCCAGTATTTGCACACATGGCCTTCCAGATTTTGTTTCCAGTCTGCTTGTTAGCCCCTTTTTGCTCTCCCTCCTTTCCCACTCTCTTTTTAATGCTCCCATTCCCTTCCTCCTTTGTCCCTACCACCCGGCTTCCTTTATTAATTTGCATCCTGGGGGATTCCTTTCCCTTCAGGCTCTCCCTACTCTCTTTTTCAGTCTGTGGGGGGGAGGGCAGTGTCTGCCTTCTTGATTCCTTCTTCCGCCCCCCTCAGCTAATGTAAATGTTCTTCAAAGTAACATTTAAACTGCCCACCTAAGGACTGTGGTTCCTCTCCCAGATGGATGCAGGCCATTAACCCTGTATAGGCCCTTATCCTCCCAGGGGTGTCTCCAGTCCCCGTTGTAGCCAGACTCCCTCCTCTCAGCACCATTCCTTCATCCATAAGTTAAAGCTCGTGATACAGAGATTCCTTTTAAACTCTAACTCTGTCGCCAAGTTCAGGTCCAAATGGGACAGATTCAGAGGGAGCAGGTAGTGGTGGCAGGAGTGGGGCACGGAGGAGGAACATGGACCCATGAAAGGGGCATCCTCAGGCTGCTCCATCTAAATCGGGCACGCCCCTCCTTTTAGGTAGAGTTTCCGGGCAGAGTAGATGGACCACAGGTTTTTTTCTGCCCTTAAAGTTCTCCCTTTCTGTTTTTTTTTTAATGATTTACAAGTGATAGAATATTTTTGGTATATATCGATAAAAAATGATTTAAGTATTAACTGAGAAAGTTACAAAATTATGTAGCCATATTGTAGCAGTTGTATTAGATTCATGGTAAAAAAAAAAATACAAGTGGTTGTTCCATTAAGGAACAAATACATGTTTCTAGTTTGTAACTCCGGTGACATCTATCCTGAACTTCCCTTGCTGGTTGGCTAAGCATCAGTCTCTATTCTTTGTGCCAGGATGATTCTTTTTTCCAGTCAGCAGACAGCACATGTGTCAAAAGTGACACATTAGGAAAACCTTAACCCACTGGAGGGTCCCCTTCCAGTTTGATCCCTTAGCCCTGAATCAGGAAAGCCAAATCCAGTCAAGATGAAGACACTGATGCCAAGTGACTCATCTCACTCCAGCGGGGACAGGTGCAAACATGGGGACATCCTACTCTGGGTAACTCTTCACCCTCCAACATCCAGGACATAGACAAGCTCTGTACCCACCTGGAATCTCCAGATCAACTCACTCAATATGCATGTGCTCCTGGACTGCCAGAAGGCAGTGATACAGCAAAGGTTCCAACCCTCCACTCCCAAAAGAGGACATCCAGTTAGAAACTTGATCATGTCCTCTTCCTGCCAGCCCATAGCAGTGCACCAGGCTAAGGACCTAAACCTGAATCTCTAGCATGGCAAGTGGCTGTCCGGCAGACACGCTATTGCCCCCCCAACACCAACACCACGACCAATAAATATTTTTTTTTTTTTATTTAAATAAAATCATGTGCGCTGCTCATAATGCACAGATTTTAAAGGGGCAATTGAGCATAAATGTAAAATGTTTTTTGCTGATGTTTGTCAGTGAGTGTGCGCTCCTTTGCAAAGCATCAAGAATGTCTTCAATGGCTCTTTGGGGTCATTAACAATGGGCATCCCATCATGCACCACCTAACTTCCTTCGCCTCTTCTCCCCATTTCATGTATAGCTAACATGTAGTTCTGTGCAAGTCCCGTGTCTTTGCCACACAATGCATGCAGGATCACTTTAGTGAAAGGCCTTTAGGGAATAGGATCTAGTTATTGCCAACCATACAGTAATTTGCTGTGACTTTGAACTGTATTGCATTAAAGTCATTAAACCGCCAAAAAAAGTCCAGACCATGTTTAAGTAACTTATGTGGACCAGAAAGGTTTTTTTCAATATTCATTATAAACTGAAGACTAGAAGTAATGCCCATTATTAGACCAGCAAACTATTCCATTTCAGAGATGGTGAAGTGCAGAAAAAGGTGTTCCTTGTCTTCTAAGTATCATATTAAACAGATTTCTGACTACAAGAGTAAAACAAATATGTTGGCCCGGTGGCACTGAGGGCTGAGGTGCTGGACGCCACACCTCGCACGACGCCGGTGACCTGGATTCGGGAACAAGCTCAGGTCATCAGGGGCTGGAGAGGATTGAGTGTCCGGAGCACTGCTGTCCTCTCCTGGGGGTGAGTGGGTATCATATGCTGCAGTACCAGCAGCTCCCAGCGGAGACTGGGGGCAGTGCACTTTCGCAGGGGATGGGGGTGTCAGTGGATGCCTCACGCACGGGTGCGGGATCACACTTGTCGCATGCAGGGCATTATTGCACATCCGCACCCCCCCCACCAGAAAAAGTGAAAATCCCTGGCATCCGGACAGGTGACAGTGCGATCCAAGGCACAGCAACCATGCTCAACGCTGGGCCCCTCTGACCAGCCTCCAGCTCTCACTTCTCCTCCGGCCGCCTACTAGATTCTAAATAGAGTGCCAGAAGAGTGGCAGCCCTGCCTCAGGGGGCTCAAAGCTGGGAGCTTGGTTAGGTCGGAGTGAGGGGAGAGCATCCCGGGATGGAGGTCAGGTCGGAGGACCTCGGCAGAGTGGGAGAAAGCCATAGCCCAGAAATCCATGCCCAAGAGAGGTCTAAGGGGCCAGCATTGAGGGACATAAATAGAGTTAAAAAAAAGAGTAAAAAAATCAATCATCATTTTCATACAGAAATAAATATTGCTTTCATAGAAACAGAATTTGACGGCAGACAAGGACTGCTTGGCCCACCTAGTCTGCCCATTTCCCTACCTAATGGATAAGCTGCAGATCCTAGTTAACCAACAGCCTACTTCCTCCAACCCCCCACTAGAATTGCCTTATGTCTGTCCCATGCATTCTTGAATTGCCCCACTGTTTTTGACTCCACGACCTCCTCAGGAAGGCCATTCCATGTATCCACAACCCTCTCTGTGAAAAAATACTTCCTCACATTACCTCTGAGCTGTCCCCCCTCTATCTTCAAATTGTGCCCCCTTGTTCTTGCACATCTCTTTCTCTGAAAGCTGCTACCCTCCTGGACTTTGTTGAGTTCCTTGAGGTACTTAAAAGTTTCTGTCATGCCCCCCCCTTTCCTCGAGGGGATATATATATATATTAAGCTCCTTTAGTCTCTCTTCGTATGTCTTCTGGTGCAGACCCTGCACCATTTTGGTTGCCCTCCTCTGGACAGCCTCCATCCTGTCTATGTCCTTGCGGAGATGGGGGTCTCCAGAACTGCATGCAGTACTCCGGATGGGGTCTCACCAACTGTCTGTATGGAGGGATAACAACTTCCTGTTTTCTACTGGTGATGCCTCTCCCTATGCATCCCAGTATCCTCCTGGCCCTCCTTACTGCCTTTCTCGCATTGTTTGCCCACCTTTAGGTCATCTGATATAACTACCCCCCAGATCCCATTCCATTTTTGTTGTTGTTAGTATCTCACCCCCCATTGTGTACTCTTCCCCTGGGTTTTTGTTTCCCAGGTGCATTACTTTGCACTCCTTTGCATTGAATCTAAGCTGCCATACATTTGGCCATTCCTCCAACCTTGCCAAGTCCCTTCTCATCCTTTCCACCCCACCTTGTGTATCAACCCTGTTGCAGATCTTTGTGTTGTCTGCAAAGAGACATACTTTTCCTTCCAGTCCTTCCGCAATGTCACTTTTAAAGACATTAAAGAGGACCGGTCCCAGTACTGAACTCTGCGGTAACCCGCTAGTAATCCCCCTTTCTTCAGAGTGGACTCTGTTTATTATTACCCTCTGCATCCTGTTGTCCAGCCAATTTTTTACCAAGGCTACAACCTTGGGACCCACTCCAAGGCTGGCTAACTTTTATATTAATCTTCTGTGTGGGACTGTGTCAAATGCCTTGCTAAAGTCTAGATAGGCCATGTCCACAGCCCCTCCCTGGTCTACTACAGTACTTTGGTCACCCAGTCAAAGAAATTTTTAGATTCATCTGACATGACCTTCCCGCTGTGAATCCATGCTGCCTTGGGTCCTGTGCCCTGCTGGCCTCTAGGTACTCAACAATTCTTTTTTATTTCTAGGCTATAATTACATGATTAGCCTGATCATCAACTTCCCCATCCTTGATTTTGTGAGTCATGTATACCAGGCAGCTTCTGGAAATTTACTAGAGAAATTAGATGTATTATAAACCAGCATGGCAAGGTTTGTCTTAAACTGTAGCTATTGCACCACTGAAGTATCTGCTAACCTCAGCTGGCACATACTTCAAAACAGAAGTAACTGATAACTGGTGTCATTTTATATTTAAGACTGTAACTGTCAGAAACCCAACTTCTATTTAAAATTTGGATGAGGTCAACAAAAATAGGTGGGACTGAGATCAAACGGTCTACTTTCATTAGTTGTTCCTCGGTTGGGTTAAGTATTCAGAGAAGGAGAGCTGATGAGCAAGTTCTCAATAACAAGATTATGTTACTGTTTTCACAAATCAACAGAACTTCAAACAGAGGAGTACTTCTTTTTAACTGAGCTCCGGGAATCTGCAGATAGAAAGACCAAAGCAGAAACTGACTAACATGTTGCTTATTAGAGGAAAAAGTACATGTTGTACAAAACATAAACGATAAGGAACAAAGGGCTGTGTATAAACCATATTTTACAGCATGGCCAGGGGCGTAGTAAGGCACGAGGCCAACGGCCAAGTGACTTCAGCTGCCGGCCATGCTGTAAAATATGGTTTACACACACCCCTGAGTGCCTTATTGCACTTATAAAATTGACTCCTTTTTTTTTTTGCTTTTGACTATTGGGAAAAACATGTTTATATGCAGAAAAATAGATTTACTGTGTGCATTTATGATAAAATAATCCTTCTGCCTACTGCAAGTGATGTCATTGATGATGTTATTGTATTTTTGCCCACTTTCTTCTTCCTGTGTTTTTCTCTGTTTTTCTCCACATTCAAGATATGGAATGTTTACCATGGAATACATGGATTCAAAATTCTGCTCAGTTCCACTGGCAGAATGTTTCTCTCCCAACACACTGTACACACAGACAACAAAGGCCTTAGTTTCAGCCAGAGACTCAGTTATCTCACTGTCAGGGCAAGAAAAAGATAATTCCCTGATGAGCAGGTAAAGACAGAATGGGGATTATTCACTGTCGGCAAAGAAACAGTTGTAGTGAAAACTATAAACAATAGTTATTGTTTCTAATGTGTTCATGTATATAAGGAGAGTGTGATAATCAGGGAAACAGCATTTAATTAATTAGTTTCATTTTTTATTTAAAGTAGTTTTATTTTTAGGGCTCAGTTGAAGTTTTTTTTACAGTGTAAAGGTAGCAGCCATGTTTGTGGTGGAAGATCAATTCTGGCAGTACAGGGCTATCTGAAATGCCTGTGCTCCAAATGCCCATTGATCTCTGTTGCAGACTCTTCACTGCTGACCAGTCCTTTTTTTAACCATGTGTAAACCATATTTTACACATAAATAAGAGACAATCAGATTACATGATTTTACCCTGCCATTTTATAAACTAGATTAGCAGAAGTGGCCACCTTTGTCATTAACCACTATAATACCTAACCGAAAAACCTAATGGACAGAACAAACTGTTTTTTTGCCAGTTTAGGTACATTTGTGTGGAACCTGTTTAGGGTAGGGTTGGGAAAGAGGCTGGAGGCTTTATATCTTTAGATTAAATCTACACCCTGCTATCCTCCTTACATTAACCACTAGAACACTAGTAGGACTGTAGAGTTCCATCCAGGGAATTTAAATTATATAATCTTCTACACCTCAACCAGCACACTTTCTTTGTGCGTGTGTGTGTGTGTGTGTGTGTGTTAGTGTGTGTGTTAGTGTGTGGGTGTGCATTTGTAGGGAAGGGTTCTTGGTGAGCAATTCGATGAGAGAACCAGCCTAGATAAGATGACTAGTGACAAATCCCTAAGTGACACCAGCAAACAGCCCATTTTCACAGGGAAGTATACAAAAGGCAGGTGTTTCATTACTGAGTTGGAGAAACAAGGCATGGACACAGCTTCCAACTGTTGAACTTGTTTTTACTAAATTGCAAAACGGGAAGATCTCAAAGCATTATTATAAATCTTTAGCATTATTTTAGCCAATGAGTATTCAGAACTGCAGGACCTCTTGGCCAACGCACAGTTCTCACCATATGCAGCAGAGTTACAGTGGAGCAATCCACTTCAAAGCCAGGGGAACCATTAAATTAACTTTTAAAATAAAAAAATGTAAAGCATTATAAATCACTCTAGGAAACTCAAGTGATTATAAATGTTAATAGGTAATCTGAGTGTTATTTCTTACGGTATCAGCGAGTCCTTGCATGAGGTTTGGGCAATTAGAACTGCTCAGCTTCACCTTGTGGTCCTTTTATCCAAACCTCACATGAGGGCGCCCTCGTACCATGAGAGACACCCTTTAGAGGACCTATTAACTTTTAAAAGATATCATGGTCAGAGAGTCTGCATGGAAGTTGCAGGAATTCCACAGTTCAGTTCAATTTCTGCAACAATCCACAAGGTGTCACTGTAGACTACATCTCAATTGTATTAAGGTGTAGCATTGGCTAGTTCAACTTAGTGTAGTACGGGGGTGGAGCTCCTTGACTTTTGGTCGCTTTTTCCAAATGTTGTATCTATCTGAATATGCAATAATCGAGTCCATTTGTGCACAGAGTGCTGTAAAATTCAGGCTAATTATTTCCCATGATATGAAGTCTACAATTCCTTTTGGCATTAAGTTACTTTTGGTGGTCCTGTCTTTGACAGACAGACATTACTTTTAAGAGCTAGAACATAAATTGTCATTTTTAACTTTATTTCAAAGGTAATTTAAAGCTTGAATTTACGCATCTGTTCACACAAAAATGGGTTACTGCATAACCACAGATGGTGCTCAGGGGTAGAATAGAGTTAAAAAAAGTGAAGTTATGCAGGGAATGAGTACAGTATGTCTGATCAGCAGAAATGGTAGAGGTAGGAGATGGGTCAAGCAGTGGATGTACTGCACCTTGACTTTAGCAAGGCATTCAGTTCCATTCCATACAGAAGGCTAATAAAAAAGCTGGGTGACCTGGGGGGTAGGGCACAAAATTTCCAGAGGGATAGGGAACTGAATAGGGTGCTGGATGCAGCAGAAAGTTGTTAGTGGGATGTAGTCAGTGAAGTCAGAGCCCAGTGGAGTCAGAAGTAGGGTGCAGCGGGAATTGGTTCTGGGACCAGTGTTCTTTAGTATCTTCATTTGTAATGTAGGAGTGGGAATCCAGAATAAGGTGTGTCTCTTTGCTGATGACAGAGATGCGGTGGAGTAGACACTGAAGAGGGAGTAAGAACATTGAAAACAGCCCTGGAAAATTGCAAAAGTGGTCTAGATTACAGCAACTAAACTTAAAAAAGTGCAAAGTGATGCACAGTGGTAGAAAGAACCCTAAAATAGGCAAATGGATGGGGTACGAAAGTATGGTACGGACAACTAAGGAGCAAGACCCGGAAGTCATCACTAGTGACTACCTCAAGTCCACTGCTCAGTGCAGCCAAGGCTACAGGAAAGCAAACAGTATGCAGGGATGCAACGGAAGGGGGTTTCATAATAGGAGAAAGAAGGTGATAACTGCCCTTGCACTGGTCTCTCGTAAGGCTGCACCTGGTGTACTGCATGCAGTTGTGAAGTCCACACCTCAAGAAAGCCAGAGACTGCATAGACACCATACAAAGGAGGGCCTCAAAGATGATCCAGGGGCTGCAGAGAAGATCGTATGAGGAAAGACTGGCAGACTTTAACGTGGAGAATATGCTGGAGGCCAGGACAGACAGAAAGGGAGGTATATGATTGAAGCATACCAGTTCTTGCAAGGAAGCAACAAGGTGGATTTTAAGGACTTGTTCTCGAGGGATGAGGGACCAGTGACTACAGGACACGGGTGAAGACTGGTTGGGGAAAGACTCAGAGGGAACACTGTGATAGGGCAGGACTGTACCAGGCCTAGAAGGACTTTGCACTATCATCCTTTCTTCCAAGTCTGTTGCAACAGTGCTGAAAAACCCTTCATGGTCCTTTTTCTATCCTGTGTTTTCACTTTAGCTCAGTCAGGTTGGCCACCTGTAGAGCTCCTCCTCCCCCAGTTCTCTCTTACTCTCTAAATCCACTGTGGTTTCCATTTTCCCTTTCCACGTTCTTACATAGAAACATGGAACATAGAAATTGACAGCAGAACGGGACTGCAAGTTCCATCTAGTCTGCCCAATATGGGTAACGAACCGCCCCCCCCCCCCCAATCCTTTCTGTGAAATAATACCTTTGTGCCTGTCCCAGGCATTTTTGAACCCATTTACCGTTTTGACCTCCACCACTTCCTGGGGCAGGCAATTCCATGGGTCGACCACCCTCTCAGTGACGAACAACTTCCTAACATTGCTCCTGAATCTCTCTCCTCTCCGATCTGGTGGTGGAACCGGTCACATGGTCAGACCATCATACTATAAGGTTCAGTTTTGAGGCTCCCCCTAATAGACCTGCCCCTATGGAGATGGTCCAGTACCGCCCTTTAAGGGGTGTGAACCTGGATGGTCTTATGGAAGTTCTGGACCTATCAAGTATATCGAGTGTTAGCGGGGAACCAGGGGATTTGGTATTAGCCTATAATAAGGCAGTGACAGTGGCCTTGGATTCCCTAGCTCCTGTCCGTATTTGCCTCCTCACTCTTCGCCCTAAGTCCCCTTGGTTCGATGGGACTTTGAAGGAGTTGAGGTGAGGGGGTCGAAGGTTGGAGTGGCACTGGCGGAAATCTGGCCTGGCTGATGACAGACTTAGATTGATGGTCCATTGTAAAGACTATTAATCAGCAGTCTCCTGTAAGAAGGCATAATTCCTGTCCAAGGAGATTGCCGCTGCACAGAACCGACCAACTCAACTCTTCCAGACTGTTGACAGATTGTGCAGTCCAGTCTGTCTTCAGTCTCTGGGAGCCTTTTCACAGAGTAAGTGTGAAGAGTTTGCTCAGTTCTTAGCAGATAAGGTTGCCGCCATCAGGTCAGAGATCAATTTAGTGCCCTCAGATGGGCTTTGCAGGGGATGGCGGGAGGCTTCAAGTGCCCAGTTTGTCTGGTCCAACATTGGCCAGTTGGCGATCGCAGACATTGTGCAGATCATCCAGGGTATGTGCCCAACTTATTGTAGTTTGGATCCGGGCCCAACATGCCTCCTAGTGGGGTGTTGAAGTCATTGACCCATTCCTGGCTGAGATAGTCCGGTTTTCGGTGGAGACAGGGGTGTTCCCTGACCCCTGAAGGAGGCAGTAGTGGTAACCCTCCTAAAGAAATCCTCCCTGAACCCTGACTGCTTAGCAAACTACAGACCTGTCTCTAACCTGCCCTTTGTGGGCAAGGTTATTGACAAGGTGGTTGCGGTGGAGCTGGAGGATCATTTAACTATCCACAATGTCTATGATCCTCTCCAGTCTGGATTTAGCAAGAGGCATAGTACTGAGATGGCGCTTGTTCAGGTACTTAATGATCTCCTGATATCGAGGGATCCGTCCCATCTTGGTTCTTCTCGATCTCTCTGCAGCATTTGACACTGTGGACCATGGTGTGTTGCTGAAGCACCTGTGGATGCTCTGCAGACTATCTGGTACAGTCCTCAGATAATTTCAATATTTTCTCATGGGCAGGACTCGGAGAGTGATGTCAGGGATTTTTTTTCTCAGCCCCTCTCCCCCTGTCTTGTGGGCTTCCACAGGGCTCCGTACTATCACCCATGTTGTTTGCAGTGTGTATGCTGCTGTTGGGGGACATTATTAGGCAGTATGGTCTGAGTTTTTACTGCTATGCAGATGACACTCAGCTCTACATGTCCTTTGTGCCCGAGCAAATTGGAGCCGTCTCGGTCTTTAATAGCTGTCTGTCTGAGATCCAGGGCTGGATGAGTGCCATCTGGCTAGGGTTGAATCCGGATAAAACTGAGGTGTTGGTGGTGGACCCAGGTCACCAGAGTTTGGGGTAGTCGACTAGTCAACCATCCGGGCTTTGGCTCGGGGGGGGGGGGGCCAGCTGCTTGCCTCAGGCCGGGCACAAAATCTGGGCATTGTTTTCGACAGCGGCCCAACGTTAAAATCTCAGGTGTCTGCTGTTGTAAAAACCTCTTTTTACCATCTGAAGAACATCGCCCGGATCAGGTGCCTAGTCCTGCCCTGCGACCTTCCAACTCTGGTCCATGCCTTTGTGACCTCCCGCCTTGACTACTGCAATGTCCTTTACCTGGGACTACTGGGGGTTGATATCCGCTGATTGCAGCTGATGCAGAATACGGTGCCCAGGCTGCTGACTGGCTTATCAAGATCTTGCCATGTCACGCCTGTGCTCCACGGCCTGCACTGGCTGCCTGTTTATTGGCGGATCACCTTCAAGGTCAGGCTGTTGATCTGTAAAGCTCTACACAGACAGGGACTGCGGTGTCTGCAAGATCTTCTCTGCCCCTATTGCCCCCTCTGCTTACTCCTTTCCTCTGACGAGGAATTGCTAGAGGTTCCCAGGGTTTGACTGAAGACCTCGGGGGGCCTGTTCTTTTGCTTTTATTGCCCCTACCCTGTAGAACTCTACCTTTTTGGGTTAGAGAGTGTCTTCACCGTAGAGCTATAAATCTGCTCTTAAAGTGCATTTTCAGCATGGCCTTCCCTGCCTCCGATTAGTTGGCTGTTTTATCCTAATGTATCAGTTTTTAGCTATTGATTGCGTGCATGCATGAATATATTTTAATTATTTGTTTTAAGTGTTTTTTTATGTTGTACAAGTGCTTTGATCTGCAAAGGAATTGCACTTTTTAAAAATAAAACATGACTGATTGATTGAATCGCCCACCCTTGAGCCTCATTGCATGTCCTCTAGTTCTGATGCTTTTCTTCTCCTGAAGGACCTCCTGTACCCCTACCTTATTTATACCCTTGATATACTTGAATGTCTTAATAAATATCTGCTCTCTCCCTCCTCTGCTCCAGGGAGTACATGTTGAGCTCCCTCAACCTACCCTCATATATACCATTTGATACAGACCCTGAATCATTTTTGTGGCTCTCTTCTGCCCCGTCTCAATCCTATCGATGTCTTCCAGGGGTACAAGAAAGGAAATGAATAAAATGCCATGTTGAGATGAGAGTGACTAAAATACCATCAAATAGGAAGCAGCCATGTTGACAAAGCTGCTGTTGAGCAGCTGTAGCTGTAACAATGCTGTTCATGGTGTCATGTAGATCTGTGATGTCATACTAATTGTGATACCATGCTACCTTGATGTACTGAATTGATCTGTAGCTCAGGGTGGAGATTAACCTGAAGAGAGGGAGGACATGCTGCCTTAATATCCTGAATTGTTTTCTAATGTTTATTTTTGTTGTTGTCTGTAAAGAGTGTAAATAAAACCACACCGTTAGTGGGTCACCTGATGTAGAGGTCTGTCTGTCACTCACTGCCTCCTCCAAACATGAAGAAGTTCTTCTTTACAGACTGGGTGATGAACAAAAGGAACTGACTGCCTAGAGAGGTGATTGAAGCCAAGACTGTGACAGAGTTTAAACTTGGGTGGGAGGAGCTTGCCTGTCAGCACATCATTAACCCTACTGCTCGCAACACTATTGAACCATGTTCAGGAACGAGTTCAGGCCATCAGAGCGACAGTGGGTGGAGGAGAATTGTGCATCCCAGAGGACACTCTCTACTCCAAGGAAGGTGGGTTGCTGCCTTCACAGCAGTGCTGTCACTTGGGCAACCATGTGTGGAAGCACAGTGGAGACATGGTAAAAGGAGAGATTTCTGCTGGGCTAGCTGATTGCACGGCGATGCACATTTATTTGTGAGAATCAATTTACAACCTTTGAGCCAGGGGCTCGTTTCCAAAGGTACCTTGTCACATTGAGGACATACATAGCATTTTAGATTACATAGTACAGGTTTTCTATAAATAGGTGTTCATTAGAGGTGCCACGTCACACACTGTGGTCAAACAACATACATTTGAGTTACAGGGTACAGGTAATTGAAATAGGTCTTACACAATTGGTTTCATATGTTGAGCAATCAACTGGCCTTACCATAATACAGCAGGCACTGGCCAGGTTATACTTAGGTATGGTGTGCTGGGAAGGGGTGGAGGGGTGGGCTAGGTGGAGAGCCGCCCGGCGGGCATTGTCACGAGTGGAGAGGTCGAGGTCGGGCCTCATTCAGAGACAGGAGCAGCTACGAGTGTTGAAGAGTTGGCTCAAGGGTGGTTTTGAATTTGGAGATTGTGGTGGCATTGGAGATGGTGGCAGGAGAGTTAAACCAGAATGGGGCTCTGTAGCAGAAGGACCTCTGACCATGAGTGGTTCTTGATCTGGGGACCAGTAGAGCGGTCTTGTTGGAGGACTGTGTTGCAATTGTAGGTGGGATCCGGTGGATGGATGCAGTCACCCCTGGAGGGGAGAGCCCGAGTAGGGTTTTTTAGTGAGGAGGCAGGTATGATAGCGAAGCCATTCATCTAGGGTCAGGAGTTTAGCATTGTTATACAGTTGACAGGTGTGTGTGAGCCTGGGGGCACCAGTAATCAGTCTGCAAGCCTTATTTAGGGTTATGTGAATTTTTTTGAGGGCAGTCGTGTCAGCAGCACCATAGACTAGTAAGCCATAGTCTACAAGGGACAGTACTGAGGATGTAACAGCGAGCTGGAGAGTATTTGCGGGGGAGGCAGTTTCTATGGCGGAAGAGGATGCCAAGCCGTATGTTGGTGGCAGATGCAAGGGCATCAATGTGGTCATGGAATGTGAGGGCTGAGTCGAAGGTAATCCCGAGGTATTTGTAGGAGCAGACTTGTTCCAGAGGTTGTTTGGCACTAGGAAGAATACGGAGTGGGTGGTTGCTAGCTTTGTTTTGTGGGTGGGCAAAAAGCATAGCTTTGGTTTTTTTAAGATTAATGATAAGTCTGTGCTCCTTAAACCAGGCATCTGCCTCATTGAAGGACTGTTGTAGGGAACCCTGAAGGGAGATGGGATTGCGGTGGGTGGCAAAAATGACAGCATCGTCAGCATACAGAAGCATTTTGCCAGAGCAAGCACTGGGCAGGGTGTTCAGCTAGAGTGAGAAGAGGAGGGGGCCCAGGATGGAGCCTTCGGGAACCCCTGAGTGTATGGGATGGGTATCGGAGAGTGTCCCATTGATTTTAACACACTGTGACCGAGCGTCTAGGTAGCTCGAGCACCATGCTAGAGGGCCAGCCACGAGACCAGTGTGACAGAGGGTGTTCAGTAGAAGAGGGTGGGAGACAGTGTCGAAAGCCTTTGATAGGTCGATGAACACTGCACCAGCTAGGGAGCTGGTGTCCAGGGAGGAGTGAAAGAGATGGAGAATTCAATTAGCGAGTGCTGGTACTGTGGCCAACGGAAGCCATGCTGCTCTGGGCATAAGATGTTATGCTTGGACAGATATTCAGTGATTTGAATGGCCACCACTTTTTCCAGGGCTTTTGGGGGGGGGGGATGGAGATTGGTCGGTAGTTGTTGGTTGAGGACCTATCACCACCTTTATGAATGGGTGTGATTATGGCTGTTTTCCAAGCAGTGGGAAATTGTCCCAGGCAGAGCGATTGGTTTAGTAGGCTGGTGAGCGGGACAAGGACTTCATCTAGCACCAACCTGAGGGTACTGGAATCCAGTGAGTCACTGCCGGGACTGTTGCCATTTAAAGCTTTGATAAGGATGGGTCTGGCCTCCCGGGCAGATACTTTGCGCAGGTGGAAGCTGGGGTGGTGGCGGACGGGGGGGGGGTTGGTTTGGGGGAGGATCAAAGAAATTACTGGGGAGGACTGAGCTAAGGTCGGTGAAAGCGGTGTTGAGGCAGTTAGCTATGAAGGCAGGATCGATGGAGGTAGTACCATCACTAGTGAGCTGAGATGGGGAAGGGGAGCGTGACTTACCATTTAACTGTTTAATATTATCCCAGAACTTCCAGGCCGAGCCCCAGGAGGAGGTGAGGGTGGCCTGGTAGTGGTCGGCCTTGGCTTTACGGACCGCCCAAGAGCACTTGTTCCGGGCTGCATTGTAGGCTTGTCTATCAGACAGCCGGCCCGTTTCAGTGGCATGGTGCCAGAGGTTATCCCGATTTCTAAGCAATTGTCGGAGGGCAGGGCTGACCCAGGGTGCATTCTGTTTTTTGGATCGGATTTTTGTGAAGGGTGCAAAGAGATCACAGGCATTGTTGAAAGTTTGGGAGAAGAAAACGAGGGCAGTGTCAATGTCGGGTGCATGCTGAATGGGGGACCAGTTTATCTGGGTGAGAAACTGTCTAAGTTTTTTCAGCCCACTGGGGCGGAGGCGCCTTCGGAGGGTGGTCTGTGCTTTGGGCTTGGGATTGGGGACTGCCCAAAGAAATAGGATAGGGGAGTGGTCACTTAGGGAATCCGGTAGGACCTGGATGTTTTGGATTTTTTTGGGTCGGTTGGTGATGATTACATCCAGTAGGGTGCTGGTTCCTCTTTTTGGGTTTATTCTAGTGGGTTGGGTGACGAGTTGCATCAGGTCTTGGGCGGCAAAAGTGTCTCGGATTGAGAAAGAGGAGGTGCTGAGCCAGTTTATGTTAAGGTCACTAACTAGGATTTGCTCCACCCATTGGTGAAGGGTGGCCAGGTAGTCAGTTAGTGATACCAGAGCTGGGTTCTGTTTTTTGGGGGAATGTAGGCAGTGGTGAGATAGAGGGGCCCCTAGAGGGGTCAGGGGTGAGTTTGAGGGTGAGGGCCTGGGCCCCATTTACAAGGGCAGGGGTAGGGAGTGCTTGTCCAGTAATTGTGTCTCTAGTGTAGATTGCACAACCTCCCCCTCGTTTGCCTACTCGGTCCTCCCGGTATAAGGTATAGCCAGGAAGGGAGACAAATGAGTCAGGGGTGGATTTAGACAGCCAGGTTTCTACCAGGGCTATGATGTCAGGTTGATGTGCCGTGGCCCAGCACTGGAGGGCATCAAATATTTTCAGCAGGCTGCATATGTTCATAGAGGCTATTTGGAGATAGATTATTATAGAAACATGTAACTGTACTGTGCCCCATGCATGAAAATGTCCAAGGTGCTGGATGAAACAAAGAAAATGGTCCCAGTGCAGCAGATGATGGACAACAGGAAATGTGGGCCCTGCACCTGGGGGTTAGAACCAAGGCTCTATGAAAGCAGCTGCTTTTGGGAGTGAAGGGTGTCTGGGTACCGTGATTCAACCAGAAGGATGTCAGCACTAGAGGACAGAAGGGGGAATGAACTATAAGTAAGAAAAAATTTACTTAGATGGGGCAGATATAAGGGAATAGTGGGACCCACAAGTAGAAGAGAGGAAGGGATATCTGGTGAAGGGGCGACGATTAAGCCACTTGAGCTGTTGGATCTCTAAATCCAGTCCAGCATGAGACCTGACATGGAGTTAGGCAGGGAAATGGGCAGACAGAATGGATTCCAGATTTTTCTTCTGCCAACATAGTCTGTGTTTCTATAATAATCTATCTCCCCAAGCTGGTCTAGAGTGCCGTGTGTCCCACTTAGCATATGTGGTCCTATGACTCAGCCTTGCAAATTAGGGCTGAGTGAACCTTTTTCTTTTCAAATTCAAAACTGTCTAAAGCCAAACAAAAACGTTTAAAAAATTGTATTTTTTCTGAACTTTTTCAAAGACTCTAATTTACATATAATTTAGTTGCAGTTAGTATGCAAAGTAGGTAATTTGCATTTGTTTGAAATGATTCAAAAATAATTCTAAATCCTGCTTTAGGGTGAAGGGGATAGAGGGGGAGGGTTGTCAAATGTTTTTGAATTGGTGCACCCATCCCTGCTGCAAACTAGGGGCTTTAGTGATACTAAATTGTTCGCTCCCCAGAGATGTCCAGTTGTACAAGTCATGTCATCAAGCTGCGACAAGGTAATCTATCAAAACTGCTATCCATATTTTTATTTTACTTTGTTTTTGTTAACCGGGTGAGTGCCATAGCCAAAAACATGACTATTTTCAGGCACGACCCGGAAGAGTACAATGACACAAGAATACAGTAGTTACAGGATAAAACATAGGAAAACAATTTACAGTACATGAGTATATAAGAACACAAGATAGGAGAAGAATTCATAATACAATAACAATAAATAATAATGACATATACAGGTAGAGGAATCTTGTTAGGGTGCAGATGCAACTACAGTTCCAGTATGTGTGAAGCAGGTAGGCAGGGACAACTTCTGGGCAAGGAAAAACTCTTAGCTCCTGCCCTAGAAGCTCAGCTGTTTATGGGCATATGGGCCCTTTTTTTTTGGACAAAACTAGTCCCTTGCTCCTACAAGATATTGTTCTAGGGACGTGGATATGGTGTTCTATCCATGCGTCTGGCAGTGTCCTTTTTCCTTTAAATTGTGCCGTAAAGTCTTTAAGCTGGCTCCTCCCACCCACCCGGGTGGTATATCCCTCGGCTCAGCCCCATGACGCTAGATCTTCCTTTCCGCTGGAAGAAGCAGGTTCCCTCTTTACCGCTTCCTCATTGAGTAGGCCCTAGGGCTAAAATCTTTGGATTTCCTTCCAAAACTTTTAACTCTCTCTCGAGTTTCTGTCTTCAGTTTGATCATCGATTGCGACCACAGTGGATGAAAAGTCCTCTCCCGTATTTCGTTCTTGCCCATGCAGGCAGAAGATATCGCGCATACCGACCCCCATGCCACGTGCATCTACTGCCTGGGTGGTGAACATGATACCCAGGCCTGCAACATTTGCCGGTCGTTTCACGTGAAGTTCCTCGAGAACCACCTCACCTGTCTTAAATTGGGCCACCTGGAAAAACAACATCCGCAGATCAAATCTAAGGATGCCTGTTGGGTGGTCTCCATGGCTGCGGGGTCTGCCGAGCAGTTAGAACAACATACTGCCTTCGAGGAAAGGCGACTTGGACCACTGCGCAGTCCTCTTTGGCTTCTACCCTGTTCTGCTCCAGTTGGACTCTACTTTTTCAGGCTCCTCCAAGGAGCTGTGCCAGTCCCTCCTGAATAAAGGGCAGGACCCTTCCAGGTCACCCAGCTCCCATTCTATCAAGAAGGAGTTGAAAACCGGCCCGGTGGCACTGAGGGTTGAGGTGCTGGACGCCACCCCTCGTGCCATGCCGGTGACCCGGGTTCGGTAACAAGCCCGGGCCACTGGGGGTCGGCGGGGGGGAAGAGATCGAGTGTCCGGAGGACTACTCTCTCTTTCCAGGGAGGGTAGGGGTGAAGCGTTCGCTCCTAGAGTGGCCTCTGGTGGTAACCAGGGTCGCCTAGTGTGGTGACGCAGTGAAACGCTGGGGCGGAGTTTGCAGCATTACAATGCTTTGTCTCACCATGCTCTGACGGGGAAACAGAAAAAATTGGTAAAAAGGCCTTCTACACTGTCGGTGAGATGACGGTGGCCCCAGGGGACTTTGCCCACATTCCAAATGCCGTCCCAACGCACCCAGGATCTTCCTCCACACCGACCCGATGACAGCAGGTAGGCACTTCACACTTAAGGAGGCTACCACCGTGGGAGGGTGGAATCAGCCCCAGAGATGGTACCCAGGGTCGAGCCTGCCTGGGGTCATTCGAGGGGGAGGAGATCGAGGGGAGATGTGAGGATTCAGGCTGGGATTAGGGTGGACTCCGAGTGGGCACTCCTGAAGGATGCCCAAGGGTGTAGATGAAGAAACAAAGTAAAAAAAAAAAAAAAGAAGGAGTTGAAGAAAGAAAAGGGGAAGACTCACCATCAACGTTCCTTGGACCAGGAGCGTTCTCTGTCTCAGGAGGCTGGCTTCACGAAGACCCCATCGGGCCAGTTGATCGAGACGCTGGGCGACGATGCAGGCAAGATTTTCTCGACCCTGTCGACCATTGTCATCTGAAGAGGCTGACAATTCTCTGTTCAGGACTCAGGTCCTGCCAGTGACTTCTGAAGGGGTGGCTCTGCCTGCTGAGTCAAACCCTTCGGTTACCAACCCTGACCAGGAAGAGCCGCGGCTCTCCCTGACTCCCTCCTACATCCCCCAGCGGCATCCCCAGCAGCCAAGGTCAAGGTCTTCCTCATCCAGTTGGTCGAGCAGATCTCACCATCATCGGTGATCCTGCTCTCAATGCCACGGGAAGTGGTGCCGCTGCTGTTCTCCATCGTCGTCCTCCTCGGGTGAGGAGAGATTTCGGCGCAAGTTGCGTTGATGCTACAAAGACCTCATGTGGCAACGGTCAGAGTTGGCTGGTCCAAAGCCGACCCCAGCTCCCACACTGGCCATCACTTGGCTGTTGCCCAACGGGCCAACACTGACGTCCCCAATGGGGCCAGTCAAAACCATTCCTCCCCCAGCAAAGCCGGTCATGACCATCTCGGTTTGGTTGAAGACAGCCTCTCTGCCGATCATAGTAGAGCCGCCACCCAAGCAGCCACCGACCAGTGCTCTGATTAAGGAGTCTTGGCCGGTCAAGCGGCTTCCCCTTCAGCTGTCGGTCACTCTCACACCTGACCATCCCCAGGGGGTCGAAAGTGACTTAGGTGATTGGCCGCTTTATGTGGACTGTTCCGAGTCTGAGGATTCCTTACTTCACTCCCATCTGGTCGACATGGAGTCTGTGGGGGACCTTCTAATGGAGGAAGGGCCCACTTTTTTCATGGGCATCCTCTGCCTCATCTCCAAGTCCCCGGGGATGAAACTGGAGCCCGTTCAGAAGCGGGCTCGCTATCCCCTCACAGAAATCCTGGACAAAGGGGACTCTGTGACGGAGGCTTTCCCAGTGACCGGGGCCATTGTTGGCACAGCCCTGGAGCTTTGGCAGCACCCTGCATCCTGCCCTGCACCTTCAGCCTGGATGGTCCGCAAGTGTGCAGTGCTTACTGGTACCCTCTTGAGTTTCATGGAGCACCCCTCAGCCAAGGGGTTGGTGGCCAACTCCGTGTTTTGGTACTCGGCAATACTGGGGACGTCGATAAGCTGCTGGACAAGGAATCCAAGAAATTGGACCACACAGCTAAAAAAGTCTATGTTGCCTCCTCGCTCAGCCTCCGCCAGGTGAGCTTGGCCATCATGATGGCACACTTCTCCCATGCCCTCTTGCGCTCCTTGGATGAGGTGATTCCTCACCTTCCTGTGGACCTCCAGACCACTGTCAACCAGGTCCATGATCAGGGCCGGACTGTGGCCAAGCAGCAACTTCAAACAGCTCTGGATATAGGGGATTCCTGTGCCTGCTCGGTGGCGGCCGCAGTTGCCATGCACCGTATGGCATGGCTGCGGAGCTTAACCTTTATGGCAGACACTCAGCACAAGCTGGCAGATGTCCCATTCCTGGGCACCGACCTGTTTGGGCCTGGTGTGGAGGGTCACCTCCAGCATATCGAGAAGTCCAGTGCCACCTTGGACTCCTTGACGTCCTCCCAGAAGGATCCCATAGGCTCCAGGTAGCAGAAGCGTAAGCCCTTTTGGTCCTCCACTCCTGTGTCAAAACCAGCCCAGCACCAGTCTGATCAGCAGGCTCAGTCTTGGCGACCCAGGCCAAAGTCCATGGCCTCAGTGGTCCATAAGCCTGGAGGGAAGGGATCTGGTGGCTCCTCAGTCAGGTCCTCCTCCTCCTCCAAGCCTGCTCAGTGATGGGATGGGAGGTGCCACCCTCATGCCCATCATGCCATCCCTGGGTCCTCCTGTGGGGGGCCGGCTCCACCACTTTCTTTCTGCCTGATCCGCTCTCTGTACGGACAGGTGAGTTTTGGCAGTGGTTGGTCAGGATCTGCCTCTTGAATTCGAGCAGTATCCTCCCAGCCGAGCCTACACCCTAAGGAAGGACTTGGCATCTGCAGACTCTCGGTTGGCTCATCAAGATGACATAGCCCAGCTCCTCCACAAGTAGGTAGTTGTCAGAGTAATGGATACTCTGAAACACCCAGGGTTTGTCTCCAGGTACTTCCTGGTGCCAAAGCGGACAGGGGGGCTGGCACCCCATTCTAGATCTGCACAACCTGAACAACTTCCTCAGGTCCCACACCTTCAGGATGGTAACTCTGTCCCAGATCATACCATCTCTAGAGCAAGACATGTGGTTTTGCTCCCTGGATCTCCAGGACACGTTCTTCCATGTCCCGATCCATCCATCCCATTGATGACTCATCTGCTTTCGAGCCAAGGGAACCCTCAAAAAGTTCTGGACCATGCCATTCAGCCTCTCCTCAGCCCCCAGGGTCTTCACCAATTGCATTGCAGTGGTGGCAGCTTACCTGAGGTGCCAAGGAGTCCGGGTGTACCCCTACCTGGATGACTGACTGATCACAGGTTCCTCCAGGTAGGAGGTGGAGCAGTCCAGGGACCTGGCCCTCCAGACCTGCACCTCCCTTGGCCTCCTAGTCAATGAGGCAAAGTTGGAACTCGTGCCTTTGCAGGTGATCAGCTTCATCGGGGCAGAGTTCGACTCTTGCCAAGATAGAGTCCGGCTCCTGGCAAACAGGGCGGAGGCTCTCTCGCCCAGGACTTCCTGCGCTTTCTGGGTTACATGGCAGCCTGCACCAGCAGGGTCCAATGGACCCATTGACATATGCATGTCCTGCAGTGGGAGCTGGCCAGCCAGTGGTCTCAGCGTAAAGGTCACTTCAACCAGCTGGTCACTGTGACCCAGAAGATATGGGACACCCTCCAGTGGTGGCTAGTCCCAGAACATCTGCAGGAAGGGATCCCATTTGTCCATCCTGAGTCGACAGTAATCCAGATGACCGACGTCTCTCTCACAGACTGGGGTGCCCATCTGGGGGAACACAGAGTCCACGGGCTCCAGACCCCTGAGGAGTCCTGATGCCACATAAACCTGCTGGAGCTCCGGGCAGTTTGGCTGGCACTGACTGCGTTCACTCTGTTTGTTTGGGGTCAACTGGTCCAAGTCCAGACATACAACACCATGACCATGTACTACCTCAACAAGCAGGGCAGAACACACTCTCTGCCTTTGTGCAAGCAAGCCCTCTGCATATGGACCATTGTGCACAGCCTGGAGGCGGTTCTCCTAGCCATCCATGTGGCAGGAGTCTCCAGTCGGCTAGCGGATGCCCTCAGCCAGGTAGGCGAGGCATCTCATGAGTGGTCTCTCCATCTGGAGGTAGTTCACAGTCTGTTCTCCCAGTGCGGCACCCCTCAGGGGACCTGTTTGCCTCCAGGGAGAACGCAAAGCTGAGGCTGTTCTGTGCCTGCCCCCCTCAGCAAGGCTCTCTGCAGGGGGATACCTTCCAGAGGCCTTGGACCCCAGGCCTCTTCTGTACCTTCCCTTTACGTTCCTTGATCCACAAGGTGCTCCTCAAGGTCAGGAGGGACAAGGCATAAGTGATCCTGGTGACTCTGGACTGGCCATGCCAGTTTTGGTACCTTGATCTCCTCAGCCTCAGCAACAGGCTCCCAAGGCATCTTCCACTATGCCCGGGCCTCCTCACCATCAGTCAGGGGAAGGTACTCCACCTGGACCTTCAATCCCTGCACCTGACAGCCTGTTCCTGAGTGGCTAGAGTTCCAGGCTTTTGGGTCTTTCAAAGATGTCCTCACCATGGTGGGGCATCTAGAAAGGAATCGACCAGAAAGTGCTATGCCTTCAAATGGAAGAGATTCTCAGTTTGGTATCAGGGCAATGAGCTGGATCCCTTGGCCTATCCAGTGGCTAGCATTTTGGACTACCTGTGGTCCTGCTCCAAAGGGGGAATTCGGTCAACGACCCTTAAGGTGCACCTGGCAGCCATCTCTGCTTACCGGGTGCAGGCTGGTCTGCAGTCGGTGGCACAGGATAAGGTGATCTCGCACTTTTCCAAAGGCTTAGATCACACTTCCCCTCCGATGTGTGAACCACCACCACCATGGGACTTGCTGGTTTTGGCAAAGCTCATGGGCAAGCCATTCGAACTGATGCACAGGTGTGACAAGTCTCACCTGTTGTGGAAAACCACCTTCTTGGTGGCTATCACATCAGCCAGAAGGATCAGTGAACTCCCACCTGGTCTTCCACAATGACAAGGTCATCCTGCATCCCAACCTGAAGTTCCTCCTGAAGGTTGTGTTGGAGTTTCACCAGAATCAGGTGAGAACTCTTCCGGTGTTATTCCTGAATCACACCTTAGTGGCCGAACACAGGCTCCATACTCTGGACCTGAGGTGAGCGCTCACTTACTACAAAGAGCACACAGCTGGAGTTCGGGGAGAGGTTCGCCAGCTGTTTGTCACCTACGCTGAAGCCACAACTGGTAGACCTGCAACCAAGTAGATGATTGGCAGCTTGATCACATCCTACATTGATCTCTGCTATAGGTTGGCAGGTAGGGATCCTCCTGGAGGGCTAAAGTCACATTCCACCCACCATACCGCTGCATCAGTGGCTGCCTCTGGAGACAGCCCTATCCAGGATATCTGCAGGGCTGCCACCTGGAAGTTAGCATACACCTTCATTTCCTATTACCACACTGACCTTGAGTCATGCCGGGATGCTGGTTTCGGGGCCTCAGTTCTCCAGTCTCTGTTTGCTAAATAGGGGGTGTTCTTCTTGCCTCCCTCCTCCTGGAAAACTGCTAGGAGTCTGCCAGACGTGTAGCTAGAACAACATAGCCACATCCCTAGAAACACAGGTTACTCACCTGTAACAGTAGATCTTCCATGGAGTGGTCTTTTGCAGTAGGTAATACTTTTGGGTATCCAGCAGAGGTCGCTGTGGTGCACAGCAGCTCTTCTAGCAGTTTTTCACCAGGGACCGCCCACACATGACATCAGCTTCCTGTTTCCTATATAAGTGTGGACGGTCCCTGATATCCTCATTTCATTTTCCCGTCATCTTCAGCTCACGAACCAGCTAGTGCAGGTTCTGTGTAGTGGTTATTGACGAGAAATTTGGACGAATGTCTACAGATTCTTCAACAAAAAAAGCTTTATTTCATTTCTGCCGTTGTGGTAGGAAGATACACTGCTTTGACAATCACACACTTTGTATAAGGTGTCTAGGACCCACACACTACACCAATTCCTGTAGTTTATGTCAGGAATTTAATCAAGCAACTCGTTGACGATGGTTGCTTGAAATACAACGACTTTAATAGTGCAGAAAATGTCTCTCTTAAAGAACCAGGGGGCTCATACCAAGGACTCCCCCTCTACTGGTTCTCGTTCCAGGCAGAAAAAAAAGAAGGATAAACCCTCCTCACACTCCCTGCCTCGATGTCTGTCGACAGCCACCATTTCTGGTGTCCCTCCATCGATGGGGTGTCCTGTAAACACTTCTTGATTGACAGGGGCTCATACCCTCTCGTCGACGGCACTTTCCAGTGCTTTAAATGCAGTTCAACTAGTGACTGCTCCATCAGCAGAGGCTTATACCCTCTCGTCAACGATGCTTTCCAGTGCTTTACATGCAGCAAAATATGCTGCTGCTCCGTCAATGAGGGCTCCTCTCCCATCAACGGCATCTGGCAATTTAAGTGAAAAGAACTAATTTTCCCCTGCGGGCCCGTCGACGAGACCCCGCATTCCTCAGAAACCTATGGCTTATGCCTTATTGACTGCCCTCCACCCTACGGTGGCTTCTTACAGGGGTCAGGCAGACAGAGATTGGGACCCTGGTCTTTATCACCCAGGGGTGAGACCTGCTCATACTACGCGTCCCATTACCTCTATCACCCCCCTTATTTCCCAACATGCCGCCCTTCTCACCCCACCTCCTTCCCTTCCCAGGAAAGGGACCTCGCTGATGTAGTCCAACAGGTCTTGCATGCCATGCGGCATTCTCAGCCCTCTGAAGAGCTGGGTGATCCTACCCGATCTCCTCTCCCTCCTCCACCTAAAAGATTTCATAGTGACAGGGATACCATGCCACCCTGGTCTCCTCCTCCATTCATAGAGGACTGCTTGTCAGATGACCAAGATTTGCCACCTGAGTTTGCCAGTGATCTTGAGGATGAAGAGTTTCAAGATTTGGATTTTCCTAATCCTGAATCCCCCTGTTCTGAAATCTCTTCCCTGGATAAGGATATGCCTCTCCCCTCAGCAGCCTCACCCCCAGATGACCCGACCTTTAGCGAGATGATGGCACAAATCCAAAAGGTCATGGGATTCTCCACTACAGAACATTACAAACAATGTAAGGATATGGCAGAATACCATGAATTACCTGAGGAGCCCGTTTTAGTGGTTCCCCCACTAATACCAACCTACCAGAATGCTATGCTGGCTGCTAGGCATCAGCCTTCAGCTATTACAGCTGTTCCCTGCAAAGCGGATCATCTATATCAGGCTCCTCTGGACCACCCCTTTCTGTCTAGTATTCCAGAGGCAGATTCTGTGGTCATTACTGCTGCTCATGACCGTACGAAAAAACCCAAGCACATGAGCTCCTTACCCCCTGATAAGGAATCCCGAAGAACTGACTGTCTGGGGAAAAAGGTCTTTTCCTCAGGTGCTATGAATATCATAATCCTGAATTATATGGGTCATATGATTAAATATCAGTATACCCTTGGGTCCTCTGCCATTGAGCTTATCAATAAACTCCCTCCCTCACAAGACAGGGATACATTTTTGGCTATAGTGACAACTAGTAATTCTATCTCCCGTCACCTTCTCAGGTTGGGATACTCCATGGTCTACGATCAGCTGATAAATCCTCTCTGAATTTGCTGAGATGCCGCACTAGGAAAGGAACTGTTGCATTTGAGCATGCGGCTCCACAGCTGTGGAATTCCCTTCCCCTCAACATTAGACTTTCTAGCTCCCACACATGCTTTAAGAGAAAATTGCGCTCAAATCTGCTGATTGCTGATACCTGTTCCTGCTGCATTCTACCTAATGACTGATGTCTCTGGCCATACAATAGTATTTCCTCACTTCTATATAACCATCTTACTGCCTCAGCCTGTCCCAGCTCCCTTTCCCTGCCCATATGCTATCTTGCACTGCAGGCATCTCCCTTACACTTACCTATACTCATATAATCTAATTTCATGGCTTGCTCCCCTTTTCCTCACTTACCGACCTTTTCCTTAATGACACCCCCTGCTCTCAATGGTTATTTCTTCCTTTTGTATTACCTGTTTTTGTTTTTGTGTACCTTGTTCTGTTTATATGATATGTCACCTGATAATTTATTGTCCAAGGTCCTCTCTATTCATTGCCTAGGTAGGCACCTATGAACTTATGAATGATCTATGCTGTATGTCTCTGATATATTGTATCCACTTTAACTTATTGTATGTAAAGCGCTTTACTTTGTATGTTCCGATATATTGTATCCTCTTTGTCTCATTGTATGTAAAGCACTTATAAATTGTTATCCTGTTAAGTTTCTGCATGTCTGTACTCTCCCGGGTCGTGCCTGAAAATAGTCATTTTATGGCTAGTGCACTTACCCGGTTAACAAAAGCTAATAAAATAAATAATGCCGTAGATACCTCAGCCCGGCTATCAGCCACTGGTATCACTCTGCGTTGCCATGCCTGGCTTCGCGTTTCAGGCTTTGCACCTGATATACAACATAAAGTAGCTAATGCCCCCTTTAACAGGTCCAAGCTCTTTGGGCCAGGTATTCCAGCTTTGCTGGATGACTTACAGGCATCAGGCAGTACCCTCCCTACGGTACATGGCATATATCATACTCCAGCTACAACTTACCGTAGTCAGCACTCCTCTTATTCCAAAAGAGGTGGAAAATACAGAGATAATAATAAAGGCGGCTTCAGAGGCCATGCTCAATCCACCAGAGGCAACATCTCTACTGCCCAGGGTGCCCGCTCCCACCCTTCCAGTGGGGCTTTGCAGCCCACCTCCCAGTGACCCACTAGGGCTTTCCCCCCACCTCCTCGACCAGGCCTTGGAGGCTGTGGGGGTTGTTTTGCCCTCCATCTGGAGGCCTGGCAAGCAATCACTTCTGACAATTGGGTACTTCAGATTATACAGAAGGGTCGTACTCTAGAGTTTCTCTCCACCCCACGCCCTTGCCCTCCACAGAAGATTTATTATCCTCCAGATCATATACCCATCTTACAGGAGGAACTGATGGTCCTTTTGACCAAACAGGCCATTGTACCAGTGCCCCTTCTGGAACATCCAACAGGATTTTACTCCCACTTCTTTTTGGTGCCCAAACGAATGGGAGACCTCAGACCAATACTGGATCTCAGACAACTGAATCTTTACATTCAGTACAAACGTTTCTGCATGATCACCCTACCTGCCATCATGCCAATCCTGAAACAGGGCGATTGACTTTGTGCCCTAGACATGAAGAATGCGAGGCTTCATATTCCCATCCACCTGCCCACACCAAATGTTTGCGCTTCCACCTGCTGGGTAAAAATTACCAGTTTCGAACACTCCCTTTCAGCCTCTCATCAGCCACCAGCATGTTCACCAAGTGCCTAGCGGTGGTAGCAGTAGTCTTACAAAGAGAAGGGCATATCATCTTTCCATAGCTAGACGATTGGCTAATAAAAGCAGACTCCAAAGTAGCTCTGCTTACCTCTCTAGATGCTACCTTGAAACTGTTCACAGATCTGGGAATCACTGTCAATTGGCCAAAGTCCAGTTCAAATCCGACACAGTCTCTCCAATACATTGGATCTGTTCTAGATACAGTTACAGCCAGGGCTTACCTCCCACCTGCCCGTCAGGACACACTTATAGCTCTGGTGTTAGATATACAGACTCAGAAAATAGTCACAGCCAGACAAATGCTGCGCCTTCTGGGTCACATGTCCGCTGCCATCCCTATGGTGGCATTCACCCATCTCCACCTGAGACCTGTCCAATGGACCCTCCAGAATCAACGGTCCCAAAAAACAAGACAGTTCAAAGATAAAATCAGGGTCACTCCCTCTCTGAAGTCTTCCCTGACATGGTGGACAGTCTGAATCGGGGTGGGGGGGTGCTGTGGAGCCCGAGCAATATGGCCACCAGGAATTGATGCTCTGCAAACCTTATACTTTTAAACAGATTTAAAGTCTTTTTATTGGACACTGAGACTGAAATTGTAGCAATTATCAACAATCTGAAACTCTGGGGTATAGAAATGGGGAGCCCTAAAAAGGACAAAGTCTCATTTTTATTTATTTAGTTTTTGTTGACCGGGTAAGTGCACTAGACAGATCCTACCTATTTTCAGGTACGACCTGGGGGAGGGGGATACAGATGAATGCCAACTGACCTTGAACCAGATTAAGCTGCTGACGGTACTAGAAGCAAAAATCCAGCTGGTACCCCCACCACGAGATCCAATCAAGACCGTAACCTCACAGAACCGAGTTTGGAGGGAGAAGAAATGCTGTAGACCTTGGGCCAATAAATGAATAGTTTACTGACATCCATGGCAGGTCTCTCTGAAAGGTTCGATTCCTTAACTAATAGGGTCACCACACTGGAGGTGGATGGAACCTTTCTTAAAACAGAAGCAACAGAAACAAGGAGACAATCGGAGGCTGCATTAACTGCCACAACCACGTTGGTGAAAGAGAACATACATCTACGCGCCAGACTGAAAAATCTGGAGAACCAAGCACAGGCTGCCAATTTACGGATTATTGGCATGCCAGAACAAAGTGAAGGAGACCACCTGGGCATATTTTAAAAGACCGGATGGAACAACAGTTGGGGCAACCACTAGTAGATCGGCCCCTCCACATACAAAAGGCTTACAGAGTAGCCTTTCGGGGAAGGCCCATGAATACTGATGCCCCCTGGGCAATTGTGATGGTAGTAGACGGAGTAGGGACCCATGATTTCATCCTAGCCCTTACCAGACAAAAACGTACCTTACTCCACGATGGGCAGTGGATCTCAATTTACCCGGACTTGAGTTACACCACTTGACAAAAAAAGAAGTGATTCAATGGAATCAGGGCCTTGCTGCGCGAAGCAGTGATCGCATACGGAGTTCTGTTCCCAGCATGCTTCAGACTGGTACACGACAGAAAGGTGTTCATTTTTTTGGACCCTGCAGAGGCCCTAAAGTGGGACCAGAAACATGCACAGCCTCAGAGATGCAGACGCGAACAGCCCAGTTCGGATTTGGAGGAGGAAGAAGGGACAGACACATGAAGGAGATGGGGGATCAGTGAGTTTAAGTTTGGTCCCAAAAACAAATAAAAAGAAGGACTGAAATATGCTACTTCTTAACCAGAGTACAAAGTGTAAAACTGAGTTTCTTTTTCGGTTCTTTCTTTCTAAAAAAATGCTGTACACATATCTTACACTGTGGTCTTATTAGTAATCAATGTGGGACATTAGTCCTAGTTTTTTTTTCAGTTAAATAATCTTTAAACAGGCTGAGGGTCAGTGTTCACTGACGAGATGAGGTATAAATGTTATACTTGTTAAAGTAGTTCACTGAATGCATACCTAAAAAATAAGATGAGGTTGTTGCAGAGGATTTTTCCTATATTGATCATACCTTTTGGTATAAAACATAGGGTAAACGCATGTTTTCTTTCTTAATTCCATAACTGGAACTAGAGAATATTATAAATAACTTTAAAAGACCTAAATAACATGCAGCTCTTGGGCTGTTTATAAACAGCATAATTCTGAGGTGCTTAAATGCATACTGGTTAATAACTGTATCAAGGTTTCCCCCTATAATGTTGTATCTTATTGATGCCATACGTGTTTTATACACTGGCATGTATTAAGAGGAGTGGCATCCTCAGCTGTTATAAAAATGATCCTCAAGTATGACATCCGGAAAAGTAAAAATATATGTTTACTGAAACTCAATAAACATAAATTAAAAAAAAAAAAAAATCAATCTGAATCAAGGAATGCCTTTCCGGCCCCACCTCACATGCAAACGTTGACCACGGATGCTTCCTTACAGGGCTGGGGAGCACACTTTGGTCCTTATCAGACCTAAGACCAATAGCCCGCTTCTCCCCATCTGTCTCTTATCAATCTCTTAGAGATGAGAGTGGTCCGTCTACCGCTCGATGCATTCTGGCCCTACTTCGAGCCAGGATCGTTACTAATCCAATTAGACTACACTGCAGTAGTGTTCTACCTCAACAAGCAAGGGGGGTACAAAGTCTCGCACCCTATGGAGAGAGACCCTTGCAGTTTGGCAAGAAGCTATATGGCAACAGTTGATGCCAACAGCTGTCCACCTACCAGGACATTGCAACTAGTTGGCTGACCAGCTGAGTCACCAGTCCACAAATCACGAATGGACACTTCACGAGCAAGTGCTCCAAGAAATCTTCAACTTATGGGGCACTCCATAGATGGATCTGTTTGCCTCCCCAGAGAATTACCGTCTTCCCAGTTATTTTTTCATTATCCCAAACAGAAAGGGACGATCTATAGATGCCCTGTCCCAACCTTGGACAGATCTCTTCTTATATGTCCCCACCCCATCCCTCACCTGCAACGGACTCTACTGAAAATACAGTTAGAACCAGCCACATTGATTCTCATAGTCCCAATGTGGCCTCGCCAGACATGGTTTCTCCTACTCCGACAACTGTCAGTTCAGGACCCCATCCCATTGCCGATCAGACCAAACCTCTTGACTCAGTATCACGGGTCTCTCCTACATCCCAACCTGAAGGCTCTACACCTTCACGCTTGGCTCCTGAGGACGCTTTCATAACTTGCTTACAAGTGTCCTCTCCTGTTGCTAATATTCTCTTGGCCTCCCGTAAGCCAGCAACAAGAGCAACATACAATTCCAAATGGAAATGCTTTTCCATACGGTTAGCCTCTCGATCTTTGGACCCTTACTCTTGTCCACTGACGAAGGTTCTGGACTACCTGGCCTCACTGTCTGAGTGCGGTCTAAGTTATTCTTCCATTAAAGTCCACTTGGCCGCCATCTCCGCTTTCCATGAGCCTCTGGATGGCAGGTTACTGTACCAACATCATCTAGCTAAGATGTTTTTGAAAGGAATGTTGCATATTAAACCTCCTATTAGAAGACCTGCTCCTCTGTGGGATCTCAATTGTGTGATAGAAAAATTGACCCTTGATCCTTTTGAGCCAGCTGCCACTTGTGAACTCCATTTTCTTTTATGGAAAACCCTATTTCTAGGGACATGGATATGTTGTTCATCCACACTCATTGGCAGGTATCCTTGCCGCTTTAAATCTTGCCGGAAGGTCTTCAAGCTTGCTCCTCCCACCCACCCGGGTGGTATAACTCTCGGCTCCGCCCCATGACGCCAGATCTTCCTTACCGCTTGGAAGCTCAGGTTCCCTCCTTAACGCTCTACGTTTGAGACTGGTTCCTATTTCTCCGTTTTGCGGATTAAAAATAAATTTTGAAAAAGACTTCAGTCTTCGATCCCTCGCGGCTGCGATGGACAAATCGACTCCCGGTTTGGAGATGCCCATGCGGGCAGAAGATGTCTCGGACGGATCCACACTCCACGTGTGTCTACTGCTTAGGCCTTAGCACGACCGCGGGCTTGCGACCTGTGCTCATCTTTCTCGCCTCGTCCTCGAACCGTGCTGCCGATTGCAACTGGGCGTCCGAGCGTTTCCCTCCGGTGAAGTCCAAGGAGGCCCGGTTGGCGGTGTCCGCGGCGACGGGCTCGGCGGATCAGCTCGAGCGGATGGTCGCCCTCGAAGAGGAGGCGGCGCGGGCCGTATCTTCCTCGGCCGCGGCATTTATCCCGCTCTCTCTGGGTTCTTCCTACACGGCTTCTTTTAAGGAGCTTTGTCTGTCCCTTTCCACTAAGGGAGAAGGGCCTACGTCTGCTGGACCTTATTCTCGGTCCAAAAAGAAGGACAGGGGTAAGTCCCTCCGTCGACGCTCTTGGGAGCGGGAAAGGTCCTCTCCCGAGTCGCGTCACCGCCGGCTTCGTCGCATCGCTCAAGCCGCCACTGGCCTCACGGTAGTCCCCGCAGGTCAGTTGACCGAGACTCCCACCGACGAAGTCAAGATTTTTCTCGACCCATTGGACGGGCTGTCGCCTTTAGCAGCCGAGATTCCCCCTTCCCCGGTTCCCCCGGGAGGAGTTGGGGATCCCGTGGGCTCGTCTGTGCCTCCGGTTCCGGCCCTCGGATGGACCATCCGAGCCGAAGGGAGTGCCGGTTCCGGCCGACACCTCCCGCACCGACCTCGGAAATTCCGGGACTCTCGGTCTCGGACCTCTTGTGATCAGCCGATCCCACCGTCATGGCGGTCTCGGTCTCAGCACATGATAGCGGCGGCGCCGCTCGTCCTCGTCCTCCTCCTCGGACGAGGAAGGCCAGCGTGGTACGTCGGCCAGTGCGAGGACCTCATGTTGCAACAGCTCCTGGCCGGGAGTAAGCCGACCGCCGCCTTCCCCGCCATTAAGTGGTTGTCACCGAGCGTACACAACCCCCGACTTATCCGAGAGTTTATACCCAGGCCGGTTGTTCGCCAAAACCAGCTGCTCCACCGATTCGGTGGAACCTCCGCCTCCACAGCCACCTATTGGGGCTCCGACCAAGGATTCTCGGTCGGCTAAGGGTCTACCCCATCGGCTGTCAGTTACCCTCACTCCCGACCGACCTCGGCAGGTGAAGGGTGGCTCAGGCCAGAGCAGCTCTTGAGGACTCTTCCGAGTCGAAGATGATTCCTCCCTTTTCTCCAAGCGACTGGACTTGGAGTCTTCAGGAAGTCAGTCAATGGACGATAGCCCGTCGTCCTTCCTAGGACTGCCTGGCTCATCCGAGTCCACGGGATGGAGCTCGACACCCGTTCCAAGCGGGCCAGGTATCCCTCACGGAGATTCTGGACCGAGGGATTCTCCGACGGAGGCCTTTCCGGTGGCCGAGGCCATAGTGGGTCCGGCACTGGAGCTTTGGCAGCGCCCTGCTTCCTGCCCTGCGCCTTCGGCCAGGATGGCCAGGAAGTATGCGGTCCCTACCAGTTCCTTGTCCAGTTTTTCGGAACACCCCTCTGCTGAGGGGTTGGTTACCGACAGCGTTTTCCGGCGCGCCAGCAACGCCAGGGATGTGGACAAACCTCCTGACAAGAGTCCAAGAATTGGACTATGTCGGGCGAAAGTCTACGCTGCGTCCTCTCTTGGCCTTCGTCAGGCCAGTTCGGCCGTCCTCATGGCACATTTTTCTCATGCCCTGTTGGGCTCCTTGGATGAGGTCATCCCTCATCTTCCCGCCGATCTGCAGACTACGGTTAAGCAGGTGCGGGACCAGGGCAGGGCAGTGGCCAAACAGCAGCTCCAGACTGCTTTGGATATAGGGGACTCATGTGCCAGATCGGTGGCGGCCGCAGTCGCTATGGGTCGGCGGGCTTGGCTGAGGATATCCACCTTTACTTCGGATACCCAGCACAAGTTGGCGGATGTTCCCTTTTTGGGGACTGACCTCTTCGGCCCTGGGGTGGAAGGTCACCTGCAGAGGATCGAGAAGTCCAATGCTACCTTGGACTCGGTCTCTTCGCTCAGAAGGACAAGGCCACAAGCCACAGCCTAAGCCTTTCGTCCTTCTGTGCCCCCGCGCCTGACCCAGCAACGCCAGGGCCAGCAGGTGTCGGCCTTGGCATCCCAAACCCAAGCCGCCGGCTTCTCTAACAGGAGGCAGGGAGGAAAGGCCCAGAGGTCCCTCGGCCAGTCCCTCCTCCAAGCCTGCCCAGTGGCAGGGCTGAGGGTGTAGCCCCATTCCCGTCACCTTACCCTGGCCCCCGTGGGGGACGCTCCAGCACTTCCGTTCCACCTGGTCCGCTGTTTCACGGACAGGTGGGTCTTGAGGTGGTGGGAAGAGGCCTGCCTCTGGAATTCGAGCAGGCACCACCCTTCAGAGCCGTCGCCCTCGGACCCGGGATCCCAGCCTCACTGGCGGCTCGTTGAGCAGACGCCGCTCTCCTCCTCCAGAAGGAGGTGATAAGAGAGGTGGTGGACCCTCCTTCAGACCCAGGGTTTGTGTCCAGGTACTTCCTGGTTCCGGCGGACGGGGCTGGCGCCCATTCTCGACCTACACGACCTAAACAAGTTCCTAAGGTCTCGAACCTTCAGGATGGTCACTCTGGCTCAGATAATACCACCCTTGGAATGCGGCGTGTGGTTCTGCTTTCTGGACTTGCAGGACGCGTTTTTTCACGTCCCTATCCGTCCGTCTCACCAGAGATTCCTTCGCTTCCGAGCGGAAGGATCCCTCTTCGAGTTCAAGCCATGCCCTTCGGCTTGTCTCCAGCTCCCAGGGTCTTCACCAAATGCATGGCAGTGGTGACAGCATTCCCTGCTGGCGCCGAGGGTCGGGTGTACCCTTACCTGGAGCGACTGGCTGATGCAGCTCCCTCCAGGAAGGAGGCAGAGTGGTCAGAGATCTGGCCCTCAGGTCTGCTCTCAACTGGGCCTCCTTATCCATGAGCTAAGTCAGACTCGAGGCGAAGCAAGTGATTCTATTCATCGGACGGCTCGCTCTCTTGAGCCAGAAGCGCGGCTCCCGGCGGACAGGGCTGAGGTTCTTTCCTCCTTTGCCCGATCATTTCTGGTTGGGCAGTGCGCCTGCCGGGACTTCCTGCCTCCTGGGTCTCATGGCGGCCTGCACCAGCGTGGTCCGTTGGGCCGCTGGAACATGCGTCCCTTCAGTGGGGACTGGCCAGCCAGTGGTCAGAACGCTGTGATCCTTTGGACCAGCTTGTGTCGGTGACACAGGGGATGTGGAACGCTCTCCAGTGGTGGACCGTTCCAGATCATTTGCATGAGGGCATCCCGTTCGTCCGCCCTGAGCTGACGGTCTCTCTATCGACCGATGCCTCTCTGATGGGTTGGGGTGCCCATCTGGGGGAACACCGGGCTCATGGCCTCTGGTCCCCGCGGGAGTCCCGATGCCACATCAACCTGCTGGAGCTCCGAGCAGTCCGCCTAGCTCTCACCGCCTTTGCTCCGTTCCTCCGGGTCAAGTGGTCGAGTCCAGATGGACAATACCACGACCATGTACTATCTAAACCGCCAGGCGGGGCGCCCATGCTTTTATGCAAGGAAGCTCTCCGCATTTGGTCACTCGTGCGCAGCCTGGAGCGGATCTCCCTAGCCATTCACGTGGCAGGAGCCTCCAACACCCTGGCCGATGCCCTGAGCCGGATAGGGGCTGCATCCCACAGTGGTCTGTCCTGCGGAGTAGTACAGCATCTGTTCTCCCATTGGGCACACCTCAGGTGGACCTGTTTGCCTCCAGGAGAGCGAGCTGAGTCTGTTCCATGCCCGCCCCCTCAGCAGGGGCTCGCTGCAGGGGATGCCTTCTCGGGCAGTGGACCCCGGGCCTCTTTACGCCTTTCCCCATTTCCTTGATCCACAAGGTGCTTCTCAAGGCGAGGAGGGACAAGGCGCAGGTGATTCTGATAGCCCCAGACTGGCCTGCCAGTTCTGGTACCAGATCTCCTCAGTCTCAGCTCCAGGACTCCGCGGCAGCTTCAGCTCGCCGGACCTGCTCTCAGTCAATCAGGGAAGGTGTTCCATCCGGACCTTCAATCCTGCACCTGGCGGCCTGGTTCCTGAGCGGCTAGAGTTCCAGGCCTTGGGTCTTTCGACAAGGTCCTCAATGTAGTTGAGGCGTCCCGTAAGGAGTCGACCAGAAAATGCTATGCCTTCAAATGGAAAAGGTTTTCCATTTGGTGTCAGGGCAAGGGCTTGGACCCTTCCTCCTGTTCCTTGCAAGCATCTTGGACTAGTTATGGTCCCTTTCTAGTCAAGGGCTTGGGTCGGCGACCTAAGGGTGCACCTGGCAGCCATCTCTGCTTACGGCGCGGGCAGGAAGCAGTCGTGGCGCAGGAGAAGGTGGTCTGGCGCTTTTCAAAGGCCTTGATCACATTCCCCTCAGTCGCGGGAACCCCCACCTCCGTGGGATCTACTGCTGGTACTGGCAAAGCTCATGGGCAAGCCATTCGAACCTATGCACAGGTGTGCTCTCTCTCACCTGTCGTGGAAGACCGCCTTCTTGGTGGCTATCACGTCAGCCAGAAGGATGGGAGAGCTCCAGGCGCTTTCCATCGAGTCTCCTTACCTGGTCTTCCACAGGGACAAGGTTGTCCTACTTCACCGAAATTCCTTCCGAAGGTGGTGTGAGTTTCCACCTTAACCAGTTGTTGACTCTGCCGGTGTTCTACCCCAATCACACCTCGGAGGCGGAATATAGGCTCCATACTCTGGACCTAGAAGAGCTCAGTTACATAAGGAGCGGGCTGAAATTCGGGAGAGGTTCGCCAGCTGTTTGTCACCACGCTGAAGCCGTGATCTGGCAGAGACCTGCAGCCAAGCGTGTGGATCATAAGCAGGTGGGTAACCTCCTGCATAGATCTCGCTATAAGTTGTCGGGCTGGAGCCTCCCAGAGGATAAGAGCCTCATTCTACCCGCCATACTACTGCAACGGTGGCTGCTTCCAGGGACGTCCCTATCCAGGAAATCTGCAGGGCTGCGACCTGGAAGTCAGCACACACCTTCATTACCCATTACCACATCGACCTTGAGTCACGCCGGGATGCTGGTTTTGGGGCCTCGGTTCTCCAGTCTCTCTTTCCCAAGTAAGTATTGAGAGTGTGCGTCTTGCCTCCCTCCTCCCGGAGAACTGCTAGGAGTCTGCCAATGAGTGTGGATGAACAACATATCCATGTCCCTAGAAATACAGGTTACTCACCTGTAACAGGAGTTCTAGAATGGTATATGTTGTTCATCCCTACCATTCTCAGCTTCGGCCTTGCAACCTGAGCTTCAAGCGGGCAGATCTGGCGTCATGGGCGGGCGAGTTATACCACCCGGGTGGGTGGGAGGAGCAAGCTTGAAGACCTTCCGGCAAGATTTAAAGCGGCAAGGATACCTGCCAATGAGTGTGGATGAACAACATATACCATTCCTAGAACTCCTGTTACAGGTGAGTAACCTGTATTTCTGGTGGCTATCACTTCCGCTCAACGTATTTCCGAGCTCCATGCCCTCATGTGTAGGGAATCTTACTTGATTTTCCACAAAGACCAGGTTGTCTTTTGTACCAACCCTTCCTTCCTTCCTAATGTAGTCTCTGAACATACTTTAAATCAGTCCTTGGAGCTTCCGGTCTACTATCCAGACTACTCCAATCAGGGTGAACATCTGCTACATACTTTGGATGTCCGCCGTATACTACACTACTATACTAATTGGACACAATCGATTAGAAAGATGTCTCAACTGTTCATCTCTTTTGCCCTGGGTTGCGAGGGCCTCCTGGCTGCAACACATACTCTTTCATCCTGGTTGGCGCACTGTATTTCATTTTGTTACAAAAAGTACAACAAGCCTTTACCGGGACCTGTCCAAGCCCACTCCACTAGAGCTATGGCCACCACTGCAGCTTGCTTTAAGGGAGCCTCCATTTCAGATATCTGCAGTGCAGCTACCTGGTCCATGATCCATACATTCACAAGGCACTACAATCTGGATATTGCCTCACGACGTAGGACAGTCTCCGGCAGTGCAGTCCTACAAGGTCTTTTATCATAACTGTCCTCCTACATGGGCATTACTGCTTGGGTGTCATCCCAAAAGTATTACCTACTGCAAAAGACACTCCGTGGAAGATTGTACACTTACGTAAAAACGTACCGTAACAGTAGATCTTTGAAGAGTGTCTCTTGCAGTAGGTTTGTTCCCGCCCTCCATCTCCCTCCTTCTCTAAGAGAGCACATTCTGGTCCAGTGACTACGGTTGGGGTTCCTATGGTATCTCGGCTTCCCCTCGGTCCTCGCTTTGTGAGCTGAATCCGGAGGTGGAACTGAGGATATCAGGGACCGCCCACACTTATATAGGAAACAGGAAGCCAATGTCATGTGTGGGCGGTTCCTGGTGAAAAACTGCTAGAAAGGCTGCTGTGCACCACAGCAACCTCTGCTGGATACCCAAAAGTATTACCTACTGCAAGAGACACTCCTCAAAGATCTACTGTTATGGTAAGTTTTAACGTAACTGTACTTTCTGGGAGTGGTATATGTTATTCATCCACACGGACCCACCTGACCTCCCCTGGCTTAGGCGCACGATCTCTGCTTCCAGCAGGCAAGATCTGACGTCATGGGGCAGCGCCGAGAGATATACCACCCAGGTGGGTGGGAGGAGCCAGCTTGAAGACTTTCTGGCACAATTTAAAGGGGAAAGGCCACTGCCAGACATGTGGATGAACAACATATACCACTCCTAGAACTACTGTTACAGGTGAGCAACCAATGTTTCCTGCCCCCCCCAAACACACACACACACACATTGTTGTTCCTTTTGCAAGCCTTGGTCATCCTACTCCCTACTCCCAGTGGGTGTATATACTGTTAGGCTAGCCTAAGGGAAGGATAGGCATGGGTCAGGCAGACATGTCAACACCCACCCACTCCAGGGCATCAAAGGGGACAAAAACTGAACAGATATTCCCTAGGAATGAATGGAAACAACTAGGGTACTGGAATGATGCTGGGTATGTGGTGAGGATCGCCACCATCACCATTGGGAACTGTAAATTAATTGCAACTAAAATTTATGAAATGCCTGTTGCCACTACGGCTAAGGCTTCATTACTTTCCTGCTGCTGAGATCTGTGCTGCCATCATGGAAAGTCTTGAAACTGCATCAGTCACATCCCCCAGCAACTTTGGGAGCCAACTGGCAGCGCATTTAAATTGATCTTTTGTTCCCTCCTTGAGATCATCAGGATTAAACACAGGAGTGAGGCTAAGATGGAAACAGATACCCCCACACATGACCAGCGGAGGTCCCAAGATGATAGACTGCACAAAACAGAGGAAGCAGCTTCTCATGTCTTGTGTTACAAGATGCCAGTGCCAGTCAATGTTAGCTTGATAATCTGACTGATTGATTCAGGCTGAATGACGGTAATCGACAGCACAGCAGCAACAAATTTCTTGTAAACGTTTTTTCACTGTAAAAAATATATATATACTGGCACTAGGAAAGAGAGGGTAAAAGCCAGAGATCAAGTAGAATCTGCGGTATTGTAGTAGATAGGGAAAATGGGCAGACATGGGGTCTTATCTGCCAGTATGTGTGTGTGCTGTGTGTGTGTGTGTGTGTGTGTATATATATATATATATATATATATATATATATATATATATATATATACCTTGCCAAAAACTCCAGTAATGCATCAGTTAGGGTTGATAGTACACCGACAAAAGTTTGGAAATTCGGTATTAGGGTTGCCAGCCTACAGCCTCACCCCCCACCATCCACACATTAACAGGCATTGGCATGTGCGTTGAGGTCATCGGACCTAACTCTCACCCAATTCTCCTATACTGCACCCCCTCAGATTGCTTACAAATGGAATGGGGTAAGAGTTAGGGTGATGACCCCAAAGCACCCGCCGATGCTTGTTGGTGTGTAGAGGGTGGCGGGTGAGGTTGGAACAGTAGGGGCTGGCAACCCTAACACTGAATTTCCAAACTTTTATCAGTGTACTATCGACCATAAGTGATGCATTAATGGAGTTTTTTGCAATGAATATATATATATATATACAGTATATATATATTAGAGGCAAAAAACTCAGTTTAATGCATCAGTTAGGGTTGTTCTACAGCGAAAAAAGCAAGGAAATTCGGGGCTAGGGTTGAAAGCCCCTTGGACCCCCAAGCCCACCCCCAACCGGCATCAGGGTGCGTTGGGGTCGCCAGCCCTAACTCTCACCCCATCACATGTGTAAAGAAGCAGAGGTATAGGAGAATTGGGTGAGAGTTAGGACCAACAACCCCAATGCACACCCCGATGCCGGTTGGGGTGGGCTGGGGGTCCAAGGGGACTTTCAACCCTAACCTCAATTTTTCGCGCTGTAGAACAACCCTAACTGATGCATTAAACTGAGTTTTTGCCTCTAATTTCCCTTCTTTTGAGAATGAGGATGATAAATAGTGAATGGAATGCAGTGGCGGGAGCGCAGGGCCCTCTTCTGGCCCCGCGCTCCCGCCACGTGATGTCTTGTTACATAGTAATAGGAACTGCAAAGCAAACGCAAGCGGCAATGGTAGGCAAATTGTTACGGTAACAGCAGCAATAAAGCCAACAGAAACATAAGCGTGTATGGAAACGCAAACTGTTACACACAAGGTCATGGTACCACAATTGTAAATGTAAATGGTAACAGTAACAGCAACAATAAAACCAACAGAAATGCAAACGCATACGAAAACACAAACCATAACGCGCACGGGCACAGTACCGTAATTGCAAATGCAAATGGAAACGGTAACAGCAACTATAATGCGAAACAAAAGAGAAACACAAGTACAAATGAATATGCAAACTGTAACGCACACGGTGGCGTAGACGGGAACGGTGATGCGAATGGTAACAGAAGCGCAACTGGAAACGCTGACTGACACAGTAACAAAAGGACACACCTTTCTATCCCCCAAAAACTGCATTGAAAAAAACACATTGAAAACAAAGAATGTATGCATTATAATTGACTTCGGATCAGAAAATTACCACTTAGAATACTAAATGCTTCTATCTCAGGAACCATGCGATGTAGAAAAAAAATTAAAATTTTGTAAGAATTACTACTTCCCTGGCTAGTTTTATGCTTAGCCCCCATCTTGGGGGCTAAGCATTTTTTTGACGAAAAGTCCATACCTTGTACCGTTTCCAAGATACGGGCCCTGAAAGACGCAAACACCATAATGTTATTCTATGGCAGAAAGCGTCAACTTCGGAGTGCCGTCACTTTGCCGCCCTGTAATACTATTTCACCAAACCTCCAAAAGGCACACCTGTGGGATGTTGGCTTTCTTCCTTCCAAATTTCAACCCAAACGACCAAACTGTTATTTTGCAGCACTGCAGCAAAGAATTCCTCTAATGCGGCTAATGCTGTAATGTTATCCTATGGGGAACAAACGTCAACTTTGTAGTGCCGTAACTTTGCTGCCCTTGCTATTTCTTGACCAAACTACCAAAAGCCACATCTGTGGGATATTGTCTTTCTTTCCTCCAAATTTCAAGTCAAAAGACCAAACCATTCCCAAGATATTCAATATGAAAGATTACTAAAATTTCCCTATCTATTCCATTATAAAAAATCTGGCCATCTTGTCCCTCCCTCGTGATCAAAGATGGTGATCAAAGAATCTCATGATCAAAGAATTTGCAGGCTCATAAACAAAGATTTAAAAACCTTCTAAACTGAAAAATTGCAGGAATTGCGGTAAACCACCACCATGGTTCGACAGAACGAGGCCCTCTGAGTAAAACCCACCCTCATTTGACTTCCTACGACACCCCTGGGCTGAGAAAATTGTTTTTTTAATTGGGCGATCTCGTTCCTCGCTCGCGATGCATGATCGCAATCAAAGAATCTCGCGATCAAAGAATTTGCAGGCTTGCGATCAAAGAATTAGCAGGGTCACGATCAAAGAATTTAAACTATTGTAATTTTAAAAATATACATAATCGCGGTAAATCACCACCATGGTTCATCAGAACGAAGCTCCTTGGGTAAAACCCACCCTCGTGTGACGTCCTACGAAAACCCTGGCCTGAGAAAATAAATTTTTTCATCTGGCCATCTCGTCCTTCGCTCGCGATGCACGATCGCGATCAAAGAATTTCACGGTCAAAATTTTTGCATCCTCGCGATCAAAGAAATTGGTCGCTCACGAATAAAGAGTGAGGGATGAGATGGCCAGATTCTAAAATTCATTTTCTCAGCCCAGGGGTGCCCTAGACTGTGAAATAAAGTTGGGTTTTGCTTAGGGGATTTCGTTGTGCCCCATCTGCATGCCCAAAATAATGTAATAATGATCTCTGGTAGTCTCGTGCCTCCTCCTCCCTAATAAAATATTTACATTCCTGGTAGTCTAGTGGCCCCAATGAAATATGAAAGAAGTAATGCCCTGGTAGTCTAGTGCCCCCATCCCTGTTTTTTTTTAGATCCCTGGTAGTCTAGTGGCCCCCCGAGCTGAATTGTCTTATTATATGTGAATCTTAATATCCCTGGTAGTCTAGCAGCTCCCCCCCAGCATAATGAAAGAAATAATGAGTTTATAATATGCCTGGTAGTCTAGTGGCCCCCACCCCTCCATCCAAGCCCACCCAGCACCCCCTACACTTAGCCAAGCTGGTGGCCGGCACAGCCCTCCTCTCACCTCCACGGCCAGCCACACGACTGTCTGCATTACGGCGGTAATGAAAGGTGCTCTGAAAATATTTTCAGAGTGCCTCTTTGCATTACTGCTCATAATGACAGACAACACTGGCTAACGGGAGGTGAGAGGAGGATCAGCCAGTCTCCACGGGCTGAAGGATAGCAGGGGTGCTGGGTGGCTTGATGGATGGGTGGGGCACACTACCAGGCATATTATAAACTCATTATTTCTTTCATTATGTTGGGGCCGCCAGGACTACCAGGGATATAAAGATTCACATATTATAAGACAATACAGCTCAGGGGGCTACTAGACTACCAGGTATCTAAGAAAAACAGGGGGTGGGGGCACTAGGCTTACCAGGGCATTACTTCCTTCATATATTTTATTGGGGGGGCCACTAGACTACCAGGGATGTAAATATTTTATTGGGGGGGCACTAGACTACCAGGGATTATTATTACATTATTTTGGGCATGCAGATGGAGCACAATGAGGCCCCCTAAGCAAAACCCACCTTTATTTCACAGTCTAGGGCACCCTTGGGCAGAAAAAATTAATTTTTTAATCTGGTCATCTCGTCCCTCGCTCGCAATGCACGATCATGATCAAAGATTCTCGCGATCAAAGAATTTGCAGGCTCGAGATCAAAGAAATTGCACGCTCATTATCAAAGAATAAAAAATGGTGAAACACGATTTTTTTGACCGATTTGAAGCGAACTAACGCCATGGTTTGAAAGAACGGACCCTCCTGAGCAAAACCTACCCTCATTTGTATCCCTAGCCCACCCCTGAGCCGAGATGTTTGTGTTTTTAGGTCGCAATGCAAGATCGCGATCAAAGATTTTCACAATCAAAGAATTTGTCGACTTGCAATCAAAGATCGTTAGCAAGCCGCGAAAAATTTAAAAGCTAAAAACTCTATTTTTGCTCCGATTTGGATGGAAACAAAGCCATGGCTCAATAGATCGGGGTCCCCTGAGTAAAACCCATCGAAGTTTTACTTCAGAAGTGACCCCTGAGCCGAGATATTTGTGTTTCAGCAATCGGAAAACTGAAAACGATATGGCGGACCTCGTGGTCAAGAATTTTTGAAATTCCTCGGGATCAAAGATTCTTGAACTGCGAGGCTGCAAATTCTTTGACCACCAGGCAGGACGAGATGGCCAGAACCTTGATTCATTGATCGCTAGATATACGTATAAATTTTCCCATTGAGTTATAATGGGTACTTAAAAGTGCCATAACTTTTGAATGATTTAATATTCTTCCACCAAACAAAAAGCGGCATGTTCGACCACCAGAGCTCTTTCAAACGAGCCATCTCACAGAGCAGCACGCCTCACAACGGCCGTGCAGGACCACATTAAGAATGCCAAAAGGTGCCTCCAAAAATGGAAAATTTAGCATTTTTCAGTGCTTTCATACACAAAGACCGGCACTCCAACAGAAACGCAATTTGGCAAGTCAAGAGATCTAGTGTGCCCCAACGTGTGTACCAAATTTCAGGCAAATCCATTGAACGTGTCCAAAGTTATTAACGTCCAAACTTTTGACTTTAGTATGTAACTGGCTGCTCAATCCTAACTATAGTGGCAAAACTGTGCCACTATAATATATATATATATCTATAGTGAAATGCCCTCCTCCTGAGACTGCACAGAGCATAACATTTTTAGGTCAGTGTTTTCTGAACTGTGACTTAAAAGTACTACACTCGCAGATTTTCTCTATGAGGTCAGTTTTTTCAGCTTACACCAGTGACTGATACTGTTCACAGGTGGTTAAAAATACAAGATACATTTTAGCCGTAGTGACTATTGGCTTAGGTAGTTTAGCCCCAAGCACTCACCCAGTGATGTCACTGCATGTAGAAACTCACTGTATCTGAGTTCACATGAAGAAGGCTCACCATAGTTGATTCTGCACTCTCTTTTATTTAAATGTGTGAAGTGTCAGTTCAGGTGATATAAACTACAACATTGAAAACAATTGCACCCCAGGCTGGATGGCACCAGAAAGAGTTCACTAACCTTTTACTGCTAGAATCTCCAGGTCGGATCCAGGCTCAGGTGATAAATGGAACAGGTTCAGAGATCAGGCTTCAAATCCCAGTGGACGTGAACACACATTAAAATAAGATGCTGACTTGGCATGACAGTCTGTATCTGGGAAAGGACCAAAACTGATGAAGTAGGTAAAATGGTTCAACACAAATCTGCTGATCCTACAAAACTTTGAAAACAAAGGTGTTTATCCTGACTGCCAGTGTGTTTTGTACTGAGAATAATAGAAACCACTATCCCCCACCCATGCTTCAGGCTGGACTGATAACGTTCCTGAGGGTGGAATGGAAAGGTCAGAGGGATGGGAGTTGAAGACATCTTGGAGGTTCACAGCACTTTTACAGTCCTGCTGCTACCAGTAGGGTTTGGTGTTGAGTGATCAACAAAAGAAAGGCAAAGAACAAAGAAGAAGGAATTCAGGGTGATTGACCAGGCAGCAGCAGTTAGTCTGTCAATGTAACAGTGGTAGCAACTGGTCCAAAAAGCAAAGTTACTGTCCTTTAACTAGTAGACATGGATCCAGCTCAAGTGTTGCAAGACTGTGGAATCGTATCATAATCACAATGTAATACAATTTACCAGTCTTTGCTCTTATATAATTGAATTTAATCACATTCTGGTTGCTGTTTTCCAGTGACAGTATCATATTCAAAGAAGAGTCAGTGTCCTTTTAGTTCCTAATTTAATAATTACAAAGTAGCATAGTAATTAAAGGTTGGAAGGGACCCTACGTCTATCATATCCACCCCACTGTACCATAATCAGGGATATCTATGTGTCTCTTTTTTTTTTGTAATATATTTTTTGTTAGAGTTTTAGACAGTCGACAGTAGCCATTTCCTGTACATCATTATGCTACAATTAATAAACATTTACAGGAAAATCCTTTACATTTATAAATTCCCTTTTTACCAGTGGTTGCATGTCTATTGAACATCATGGGTACATTATTGTTTCTGCCACCAAACCCTTGTCACAGTGAAGGTGGTGTGATCATAAGGTAATACAGTTCAACTGGTTCCCAATTTGATCAGGAGTAAGCTTACCATATGGCTTCAGAGTTTCAGGCGAGGGTGATGTGGGGGTGGGGATTGCACCTTAAGGGGGATAACAGTCTTTCATAAATGTAATTATATGGGCATTAATGAGTAAAAACTGGTCCAGGTTAGATCTTCACTCCTGGAGGAGTGTACTGAGCTGGTGGTGGTGGTGGTGGTGGGGGGGGGGGTATCATGGGACAAAGTTAGTATCCTTCATCATGTAGTACCAGATCCATCTAGTCCATCTCGAGGTGAACTTCTCGTCCTGGTCATTAAGTCTGAATGTGATTTAGCATGTTCCCCAAAGTACATACTATCTATGCGAACTGTATGTATTTCAACCTTGTTTACTTTAAATCTCTTATTTATTATAGTAACCTTTTACAACTTGTCCTTTTTCACCCCTGTAAATGGGCCTTGTGCTCAGTGGACTTTACCCAGGTACCAAAGAAATACATGTCGAAAAGGGTTTTGTGCAAATAGGTACTAATTCATAGGGATTCCCTGCCCACTGTACTATTACGAGAACCAGTACCAGAACAAATGCCAGGGTTTGTATGACAAAATAAGAGTACTCAGTTTTATATGTAATTTATAGAACAGACCTGGAGGGTACTAGCATAATTCAGGCATTTTTTTTTATTATTATTATTGTTATTATTACAGATATCTAGCACTGAACTAGAGAACATTACATGTTAAAAATCTCATACCAGAAGGATTCATTAGGAATGTCATGACAGAAATTATTCTCTTCTGTACCCAGTAAAAGCAGTATGCAGATAAGTGTTTTTGGTTTTCGCAGCAGTTCTTTGGCTTAGAGCATACACTTCTAAACTGAGGTATAAGATAGTCTAATTTAGCTAAGCTATGTGGATATCTGTATTACATACACACAGACACACACGTGAAGGATACCTACATGTACATTCACAGTCACATTGGGCTGTATTCACCAATGGGCAGGAATTACGTGCCAGAGGCGCGTATCCCGCCCGCGTAGATCCACACCTGCAGACAGGTGCACATCAACGGAATTCAACACCGGCCACCACTTGTCTGCAGCCCGGCCCCCCCTGGCATGCAGGACTATGCAGGGTGGCCAGGGGCAGAGTTGCGGACCTGGCAAACCAGGTCACTCAGTGGATCCCCTACATGGCAGGGCATGCATTGGCAGCGCGTTCCGCAGATGTCTGAGGGACGGCGGCTGTGGAGGTGAGCAAAGTCACTGGCCCTCCTGCGATGTGGCACCACAGCGGTGCGCAGAGACAGGGTGGGGGGTCCATTGACGGTGCTGGGGGGCACTGCATCCCACCATATGCCCGTAGGGGCTGGTGGTGGGTGTGGGCTGGTGGTGCCATTTGTGAAGGGGCAGCATATTTGGGCCATTCCCCTTGTGTGGTGTGTGTGTTGGGTGGGGAGGGCGCCTGGTAGGGGCCGCGCACCGATGTGTGCTGGAGTGGGTGGCACTGGGCAGCCATCGGGAGTGGCCACAGTGGACCCAGTAGAGGCTGCGTGGGCTATCCACCCTGCACAGGGGGCTTACATCAGGGTTCTCCCTGGTGTACCCTGGGCCTCCCTCTGCACTTCATGGCCAGCACTACGCGCTGTTGTGCATGGTGTGTAGTGCCGGCACACCCACAGCCTGCTCCCCATGTGGTGCGGTCTGCTGACCAGGGGGATCGGGTGCATTGGGGCTGTGTGCACCCTGGTGGCGCATCAGGTGAAGGGGGTGCATTGGGTGTGGAGTGGCTATGCGCCACAGTTACACAGCATGTAGCCACTCCACGGGATCGTGCTTAGGACCCAATGTGTTTTAGCCTTACTACCAATGTTCATATTGCAATGCAGTATTTCTATCATAAAGCAGTTATCCTAAACTAACCTACACACACACATGATATGATGCAGCAATATCCTGAACAGCAGTCTTTAGTGGCCTGTAGCTTGTGACTACTAATATGTTACATTAGAGGCTGTCAGTGCTATAAGCAAAGAGCGTATCCAGTTTCTTACCACTCTGTGTGGTCCTGTCAGCAGCTGCAGCCAATGTCCGCCAAGATGACCAGCAATCTTTTCCCAAGAGCTTGCTCAAAGTGTCCTCCTGATTTAGTAAAAATCTGGGATTTTTTTTGTGTGTGTACTTTGTGGATTTTTTCCTTTTTCTCCCCGACATGGGACCCCAGCAGATACGTATGTGCACGTGCATGGAGGCGCATGCCGGGTACCAGCTCAGCCCCTTCCTCCCCACCCCTGGCTATTGCCACCACCACCCCCATGCCTACGCTTCCCACCAGACCTACACCCAATGGGAGTGGAACTACGGAGGGTGCAGTAATCCACCCCAGGAGGGGAGAGCTGCCTTGCGGCTGCTCAGTCCTGCTCCCTCCCTCCCCTCATGCTGGCTCCCTGATGACCTGAGGTCATTCCCAAACCTGGGTCGCCGGCGTAGCGTGAAGTAAGGCATCCAGTGCCTCAGACCCACTGGGCCAGCTAAAATCTGGGATTTTATGGGGTATTTTGTGTGTGTGAAGGGGGGATTTCAGAAGGGAGTACAAAAAGAGAAACCGGCAATCTACTCATGATGCTGCGTGGTTAGCAGCAGCTCTAATACTTACCACTCAGTCATTGCCATTATTTTCCTGTTTTGGTCAGAGGTAACATTCTGCGACTCTGTAGTCTGTAACTGCTATACAAGCTGCCTCTTGTGAGCTCTGATAAATGCTTTTTATAAATGTTTTGCAAAATATGTATTTTTTTAATGTTCCAGTTAGCTGACCTCTGCTTGACTCTTTTGCTTGTCTCATTTATAACTAAAATTCAGAGTGCTTTGCCCTTGTCAGTTTTCAAGGTCCTTTTTGTCTAGTTTTTCCTTGATATGCTCTGGTCTGGATGGTCCACATCCCTGGGAATGACTTCCCTGGTATCACAGCTAAGCAGGGTACTCATTGATACCCCTGGTAAGTAGAAATTTGTCCAGGCTTACCTTGAAGTCTGGACAAATTAACTTTCATGCTTTTATTTAATGTTACTGTACTATCCATTTCCTTTCACAAAAGCTATTTGGGGGCACTGGAGAGCAGCCAAAAGGAGCAGCAGAAGAAAGTTCGGCTCCCAAGAGAACTTTCTTTAAAAAGAATATATGTGCAGTTTAAAGATTTTCAATGAAATAACTGCATCACAGAAACATAGAAACAGATTTTGCTGGCAGAAAAGGACCGGTTGGCCCATTTAGTCTACCCTGATTTTCCCTGCCTATTCTGACACCTGTGACCCTTCTTGGTCACTGGTGTCCCCCCCCTTCCCACGCCTCCCTATCCTCTAGCTAGTTTTCACCTTGTATCTGTCCCATGGATGCTTGAAGCTTCCTACAGTGTTAGTCCCCCACAACTTCGCCGTAGGCTGTTCCAGTTTTCCAGGACTCTGCTTGTGAATTATTTCCTTGCATCCTTTTTAACACCCCGCCCCCCAGCTTCAGTGTATGCTCTCGTGTTCTGTTGCCTTCTTTCTCTGAAAGAGACAGCCATCTTGCACTTGTTCATCCTGTGAGGTACTTATAGGTCTCAATCATGCTCCCCCTCGCTCTCCTCTCTTCCAGGAAGTACATGTTGAGATACCGCAGCCTTTCCTCATATGGCTTCTCTCACAGTTCTTGAACCATTTTAGTTACCCTCCTCTGTACCACTTCCACTATGTCCTTTCAGAGGTGCAGCCTTTAGAGTTGGACACAGTACTCCAGACGGGGTCTCACTAGTGAACGATACAGTGGCAACACCTCCTCTCTCTTCCTGCTAGAAATCCCCTTACCTATGCATCCCAGCATCCCACTAGCCTTTCCAACTGCCTTGTCACACTGACCAGCTACCTTGAGGTCATCAGATATGATGACTCCAAGGTCTCTTTCTTTCTTGGTGACCATAAGTACCCCCTCCCATCCTATACACAGTTCATGGGTTTCTCCGCTCCGGCTGCATGACCTTGCACTTTTTGGCATTGCAACCCAGTTGCCACCCCTTAGACCACTCTTCCAGCCTCCTCAGATCCTGTGCATTCTCTCCACTCCCTTCTGAGTGTCCACTCTATTGCAAATTTGTGTATCATCCACAAAGAGACTCACCTTCCCTTCCATTTCCTCCATAGTGTCACTTATTAAGAAATTGAAGTGATCCCTGCAGCACTCCACTAGGTCACTCATCTGTCCCCTGAGTGTCTGCCATTCTCCACCACCCTGTGCCTCCTATCCTTCAGCCAGTTTCAGTGTAAAACTTCAGGTCTTGTGTTCTCATCCCTAAACATCTGCAGCCTCCTCCCAAAAATGGACATTCTCAAGGTCTGGGTCTCTCAACACCACCCTGATGTGATATCCATTGTGGAAACATGGCTTTCCCCGAAAACACCAGATACTGCCATAACCCTGTCTGGCTACACCCTGTACCGACAGGACCGGCGTTCAAAAAGAGGTGGAGGATGTGTCATTTACACCAGAAATACACTCCAGGGATATGTCATACCCCCACCATCCAGCAATGATAATCTACAGGTACTAGCCATCAAACTAATGCTAGGAGCACACAACAGAATGTTCACCCTTCTGTCTGTATACATCCCACCTAAGCAGACCACACCTGGCATCAACAACCTACTGGACTACATCAGCACACTGAGCCTAAACACTGAAACAATGCTGTTGGGAAACTTCAGTATCAGCTGGGTCCCACCTGTTGATAACACCATCAAAGATACCCTTGCTACAATCCACTTTTCCCAACTGGTGGATGTGCCGACTCGAACCAATTACAAGACGGGCACCAGCACACTTCTGGACTGGGTTCTCTCGAACCGCCCTTCCCACATCACAGATCTCACCATGCTCCCTGACTCATTGAGTGACCACTCCCCTGTCAGTTTGCTCTGGAACAACAACTACCACAAACCCCGTACCAGAACCATAAAAAAATGCCTACACCTAAAGGGCCACCTTCCGCAGCTAAAAGATGACCTAAAGCAGCAGCACTGGTCGGATCTGTATGGAACAATGGATGTGGACAGTGCACTAGATCTTTCTATCTCAAAATTCAATGCGGCCTGTGACAAACACGCTCCTATCACAGAGAGAAAAATCAGAGGACCTACAAATCCCTGGATTACCCCGGAACTCCTGGTGCAACTAAATGCAAGAGACCAACTCTGGCAAACAGCGTGGGCACAAGGCAAACCAACTAACATCCAAAGGTATAAAAAGGTCTGCAAAGAGTGCACAAAGGCAGTTTATGAGGCAAAAAGCAAATTCTACTAGGAAGCGCTCACTAACACCTGGAATAGCAGCAAATCGTTCTGGGCAAATCTAAACGATATCACTGGGAAGGACCCTAAAATAGCCCCAGCTATGCTAAATGTTGAGAGTGTCCCTATCTTGGACCCTCTGCTCATCGCTAACTCTCTGAACCTCACCTTCTTGGATCTAAGTAGTGTGCTCCCAACAAACGTCTTCAATACCCCTGCTCCAGGGGTCAGTAAGAAGAACCCAGCACTACCAAACTGACCACTCTTCTGTTTCAAACTGGTCTCCAAAGAGACTGCTAGAAAATACCCTGAAAAAGCCCTTGGCAAATCAAGGCACAGTGAGGACTTTCTGGACCTAAAATTTGTTCGACTAACACTAGACGAAGTATTTGGTCCACTGACAAAGATAATTAATCTGTCCCTCTGCCACTCCAAATTCCCCCAAATCTGGAAAGCTGCCATGGTGTGCGTCCCACAAGCTGTAGTTTGGATCCTGGACCAACCTCCCTAATTTTGGGTTATAGTGATATCATCGGTCCAGTCCTTGTGCAAATAGTCTGGTGCTCCCTAGAGTCGGGTGAGTTTCCTAGCTCCCTGAAAGGTGGTGGTAACACCTCTCTTGAAGAAACTACACTGTGGACCCGGACTGTTTCACAAACTACAGACCTATCTCCAACCTTCCTTTATTGGGAAGGTGATTGAGAAGGTAGTGGCTGCCCAATTGGAGGGCCATTTAACCATCCATAACATCTACGAATCCTTCCAGTCCGGTTTTTGTAAAAGACGTAGCACCGAGACTGCACTGGTTCAGGTGCTAAATGATCTTCTGAGGGCGAGAGATCGGAAGGGACGTTCCATCTTGGTTCTCCTTGATCTCTTGTCAGCTTTTGACACTGTGGATCACTTGGTGTTGATGACATGCCTGAGGCAGATTTGTGGCATCTCAGGAACCGTTTTGAAATGGTTCACCTCTTTCCTCACTGGGAGATCACAAAGAGCTGTGTCAGGGTTTTTTCCCTCCGGCCCAACTCCTTTATTGTGTGGGGTGCCTCAGGGTTCTGTGCTATCTCCCATGTTATTCGCAGTGTACATGCTACCCCTCGGAGACATTATAAGACGGTATGGGCTGAGGTTTCACTGCAATGCAGATGATACCCAGCTACCTGTCTTTTGCACCCGACCAGGATGGAGCTCTCTCGGTGTTTAACAACTGTCTGGAAGAAATCCAGGACTGGATGGATTCTAGTTGGCTAAAATTGAACTCAGAAAAGACAGAGGTTCTGGTTGTGGACCCAGGTTGTCAGATAGAGGGGCCGTGTGTGGATACGCCCTCTGGAATTTTCCTTGGTGGCGTTTCACTTCCAACCTCTGAGCTGGGGATTATCTTGGATGACAGACTGACACTACAGTCACAAGTGTCAGCTGTTGTCAAGACTTCCTTTTACCATCTCAGGAATATCGCCAGAGTTAAGCACTTTGTTCCGTCCGATCCCTACCAACGTTGGTCCACGCCTTTGTGTCCTTGCGTCTGGACTATTGCAACTCCCTGTACTTTGGGCTTTCTGGGGTTGAAATCCGTCGCACACAGCTGGTGCAGAACGCAGCAGCCCGGGTTTTAGCTGGGACAAGTAGGTCCTGTCTTATTACCCTGGTGCTGCACAAACTGCACTGGTTACCTATACGGTGGCAGATCGCCTTTAAAGTCAGTTTACTGACTTTCAAAGCCCTTCATGATCAGGGTCCGGCCTATCTGAAAGAACTTCTGGTGCCTTACTGCCCCGGCTGATTGCTCCGCTCAGCTGATGAGGGGTTGCTAGAGATTCCAAGAGTGAGTCTTAAATCTTCAGGCTGTAGAGCATTTTCTTATGCTGCACCCACTCTTTGGAGTTCTCTACCCAGCCGGTTACAGGAATGCACCTCCGTGGAGGAGTTTAAGGGTAATTTGAAAACTTATCTTTGGTAATTGGCCTTTTTGGATGGTTGATTATACTGCACTGATGATTGTGTTGTGGTTCTATCTGTATTTACCTTGACTTAATTGCCTGATGCTATTGTGTTATGATTTTTTGTGTGTTTTATTGAACTTTAATGTTTGGTGTTATTGTTTTAATATGTTCAGCACCTTGGAAAATGAAAGGCACTTTATAAATAAAATTATTATTATTATTATTATTGTTGTCACCCCAGTACACAAAAGTGGTGACCGGTCTCTTCAAAACAACTACAGGCCGATCTCTATACTCCCCCCACTCTCCAAGGCCCCTGAAAGGATTGTGGCAGACCAGCTGGTGGAGTACTTCAATCAATATCAGCTCCTATGCTCAGAACAACATAGTTTCCAAGCCAGCCATAGCACCATCATGGCTCACCTGGAATTTACCAGATTCATACATAGTGCTCTTGACAAAGGGCACATTGTAGGAGCAGCCTTTGTTGACCTATGAAAGGCATTTGACATGGTCCATCATGCCCTCCTCCTTGAACAGCTCTCGAACATATGGCTAGACCTAGAAACTGTAGCATGGTTTTGTAGCTACCTTAGCCTGCGATCACAGCAAGTAAAGATCAGGGACATGCTGTCGGGACGTTGACTGGTCAGATCAGGGGTTCCACAAGGATCCATACTTCAGTGTCTTCCTAAACAAACTCCTGGCTGCTTGCAGTAGCCACATGCTCCTCTATGCAGATGATCCGGTGATCTTTACTAGCAACTTCAACCCCGCACTTCTGGAATATGACCTCCAGAGCGGCTTCGCAGTGGCTGAAAAATGGTTCAAAGAGCAAAAACTGGTCATGAACTATAAAAAGACCAAGACCATGCTCTTCACCCAAAACAAGCTAAAAGGCTATCCCCTGGCAATTCAGAATGACTCTGGTAAAACCCTGGAACTAGTCCCCCATTTCAAGAACCTGGGAATCACACTGGGCACTGCCCTGTCTTACACACAGCACACTGACATCATGGCCAAAGCCTCTAACACCGGGATCGGTATCCTCTACAGGCACAGACATTGCTTGAGCTATGAAGCTCTGAACTTGGCAATTAACAGTTTACTCATCATCTTGATTGACTATGGCCTAGCTGTCTACGGCTCAGCTACTGACACAGCATTCCAATGCCTTTCAACAGTCTTAAACAAAGCCTGCTGCCTGCTCACTAATGCCCCAAAACTCACCCACATCTGTGAGCTTTATGCAAATTGGGCTGGCTTCAATTGAAGGACAGGATACTTTATCAAACCTGCCTACTCACAAAAAAGGTTTCACTTAACTTACCTCCTCAAGGAGTTCTGAGCCTTCTATCACCACCTATACATGCCAGGCACACCAGGAGCTCGACTACACAAGTATTCCATGTGCTCAGATGCTGCACAACTATGGCCTAGTGATCCTTTGCTCACCGGGCCCCTCTGTGGACAAATGGTCTACCACCTGACATCACCAGAGCCACAACCCTTGGTTCATTTAAGCGCAAACTCCATCAGCACCTCACCGACAATAGTACCTGTAGGTGTCCCTGCTAGTCTGTGCCCGCAGCTTTAGTCTGCCTCAGCACTTCCAACTCCTGGCCCGCTAGGTTAAGTCTTTGCCCAAGCACTTGCCTCCCACCCCCTTTGCCCTAGCATTTGCCTCCCACCCCCAACCTCTTGGTTGTTTTCTTTCCTTCTGCCCTCCCTACCCCAGCTCCCACTGCCCCTCCCTACCTCACCCTCACAGTCTGCCTCTCTGTCTCTTTTTTTTCTGCAGGACACTGGCATACCATGTACAATGCCTTAGGACAATTTGTGAACTGCTTGTCATTGCAACCCATGTGCTGTTGAATTTTGTGTATACTGTATGTATAATTTAAAGTAACTATATAACTATATTGTGTCTTCTTGTGTTAATGTATCTGACATGGAACCTCTCAACGAGCATCTGCTCACAGATGTCATCCAAGACTTCAATAAATAAATAATAAAGTTTCATATCCAACTTACCAATTTCTCTCCTACCCCCAGGCTACTTAATTTCTTCACTAACCTCCTGTGCGGCACAGTATTGAAGGACTTACTGAAGTCCAGATAGGCTGCATTCACTGCCCTTCCCCAGTCCACCTACCTAGTCAACCAGTCAAAAAAATCTATGAGATTTGTTTAATATGACCTTCCCCCTGTCAAGCCATGCTGCCAGAGATCCTGTAGCCCTTTAGATTCCAGGCACTCCCATCAGTCTGTCCTTCAGCAGGGTCTCCATCAGTTTCCACACCACTGAAGTGAGACTGACTAGCCTGTAGTTGCTAGACTCCTCCTTGCTGCCACTCTTATGCTGAGGGAGCACATCGGCCCTCCACCTGTACCAATCCTGTTTCTAAAGCGGTACTGAGTAGTTAAGTCAAGTTTATTTAAGACATGTATATAAAAAAATGTTTATGATATGTTAGAAATTTTCTGTTTCTCCATGATACAGACAGTACAACAGCAGAAGTGTTACAAGTGACCATCAATCCATTATAAAACTTATTAGATAGTACATGAAAGAAGCAAGCAATTCCGTTTTACCCTTACACCTCAGATGAGCAGGTAGATTTTAAATATTGTTATTCCTACATTACATACATCTTTTATTTAAAAAACAATATGTCACATACTATGCAAATCTGGCAAGTGCAAATAATAGAGGTTTGTGTTGCGTGTTAAGAATACAAATAGTCTTTTGCCAGAGACTATCCCCCTCCGACCTCTCAACAAAGGGGGAAATCCATCTAGCCCTCGCATTATTCAACAAGGGGCATTTAAATATCAAGTGTGACACTTCACATTTTATACTCTCACCACAATAGCACGGAGTATCCATAGCGCCTCTCCTACCCATATAGGAAGTGAGTGGCCCTATTTGCTCCATTCATATCTTACAAATTGCTTTTCTTTGCACCCCATTATCACAAAAAAGAAGGTATTTTTCAGCAGAGAAAGACTTTTTTATATTTTTATAAAGCTTTGAATCCCAGAACTCATGTATAATTGCAAGATCTTCAGATGCCGCTACCTCCAGAAGTCTCTGTGTAGCCAAGGATCTAAATCGATATAGATTCCTGTCTGGATTTACCACAGTCTTTTTCTAAACTTTTTTTATTCAGCAGTGTATTCAGCTTGATACACCAGTAATATTCATTTCTACCTCTATCACAGCTTTCTTCCCTTAAACAGCTCAAACAGTAATTTGGGTATGATGAAACAAGAATTCTATACCAAAAGTGAATTGCTCTTTCAAACAACATGAAGTCTTGCTGTATTCAGACATAATGCGGTTAGCCCCAGCACTTGAACAGCCCCAGAGAGGAAAGAGTTAACTCTATGCAGAAGCATAGAACGTTGAGCTCAAGCTCGGTTTTCAAACCTCTGTCTATGGTACTTCCAGTGTAACCCGTCAGATTCTTTACTCCGCCCTAACAGTGATACGACCTGGAATTTCCTCTATCGGTTCGGTAAAAGTAAAGCATTCAGTTTAAACTGCATATTTTTTTGTTATTTTCGGATTTCCAGCCTCGGTCTATGGTACAGGTAGTGTGTAGATAGGTAGTGACTTGTGTTTTATTTTGGTAAAAAAAGTGGAAATTGTCCGTTTCTTCGGTTTCTTCCCGGTTGGTCCGGTTTGGAACTGACCTTGTTAATTTTAATTTTATTTTTTCTGGGATTAGTGTGGTGTTCTGGTACCGATCGGTTTCAAAAGAACTGGACCTTTTGCTGGTTCTTTTAAAAAGCCCGTGACACGGTTTGTAACTGATTGGTTATTATATTACCTGGCTTGAAAGCTGCAATAGGGTAATTTGTTAGGTTGGCCATGTCTGAGAAACCCAAGAAGAAAACCAGTCCCACTGGGTTTCAACACTGTACTGAGTGTGGTGAGGCCTTTGCTAAGGCTGACCCCCACCTCAACTGTGTTTATTGTCTGGGGTTTGACCACCTCAAGTCAGCTGCCAAATCTGTAAAAACTTTCCTAAATCCACTCTAGATAAAAGACTGAGTAGGCTGAAGGAAAGGGAGGCCGAGAAGTCCGTAGATCCAGATGGCCAGCCCGGTTCAGTTGCAGCCGAACCTGAGGAGGTGCCTACTGACCTAGGAGATACCTCCTTGGCCAAAAAGAGAGCCGACCCCGAGGGGTCGGTTCCGTCAAAGAAGAAACGTAAGTCTGCCAGTTCGGATCTTGTATCTCACTCTCCAACCGTGGACAAAATAGCCAAAGTGATTAGTATTGTTCAATCGCTTAGACCGGTTCCGTCTAAACTGGTACCGCTGGTTCGGCAGTCAGTTCAGTCGGATCCATCTCCTCCGGATTATGATCCAGATGCTTATTATGAGGAGTGAGAAGGAGACGAACACTATCCCGGTGATGGTGATGATGATGATGATGATGAGGGGGATCTGGATGAGCCCATTGAACCGGACATCTCCCCAGACAGGCCCTCAGGTGTCTCTTCTCCCAGGCTCTCTGAGTCCTCTTCACATTTTTTGTTCTACAAAAAGGTGGCAGAAACCCTGCAGCTTCCCTTGGTTGAAGACACAGAGGAGGATGAAGAGCCTGATTTTGTGAAAATGATGGACATCCCAGAGTCCAAAAAGCTGTCTATCGCTCTTCATAAATCCTTGGGGAAACAGTCACACAAAATTTTATAAACTCCTAATTCAATACCTCCTGGACAGGAGGTATTCATTATCAGGCTCAGCTGCGGACTTCCTTTATAGTCATTGCAGCCATGTTGGGGTAGTGCAGGCTGCAACCTGTGACAGGGCTAACATTCCTTTGGCTTCACCCCACCCCTCGGATAAGGACTCCAGGAAAATGGATGCCATGACCAAAAGACAGTATTTGGCATCCTCTTTGGGACTCAGGCAGGCTACTTATATGGCCTACACAACCAGGTACCAGAAATCCAGATGGGATATGGTTCTGGAACTAGCTAAACAGACCTCTCCCCAGCTAGCCAAGGAGCAGGAGGAGGTGGCTGCTGATGGAATTGAGGCATCCAAAATGCAATTTCATGCTGCTGTGGACTCCAATGATGTATCATCTAGAGTCATGGCTACATCTGTGTCTCTCAGAAGACATGCTTGGCTCAGATATACTAGCCTTTCACAGGATACCCAGACTAAGGCCATGGATTTTTCTGTAGTAGGTAACTCTCTGTTTGGGGAGCAGAGCCTTACATGAAGAAAATGAATGAATACAGCACCACGTACAGGAGTGCACAGGCCAAGGAAAGGCAGGCCACTCCACTCACGCAGCAGTCTAGAGGCAGGGGCAGGTCCTTTCAAAGGCCATTTTACCAAGCCCAGGCCTCCTGTCCCTTCCCACAGAGGGGGTTCTTCAGAGGAAGGGGTAGGAGGGGGATGAACAGGGCTGTTCCCACCTCCTCTCAGTCTAAGGCCCCTGCCAAGCAGACACCCTGATGTGTCAGCCCGGGTCCACTCCCCATTTCCAGTAGGAGGCAGGCTGGCTTACTACTTCCAGGCCTGGAAGTCTGTGACCTCAGACAAGTGGGTCCTGGAAGTAGTAAGCCAGGGACTGGCCCTCAGCTCCAAAAAATTTCCAAAAAAGAGTGCCAAGTCTTTTCCACCTGCATCAGTCTCAGAAACCCTTGCCCTAGAGGCAGAGGTTTCCTCTCTTCTAGTACCCAGGACCTACTCAGCTCCCTGGGGTTTCTTCTCAATCTTCCAAAGTCTGCACTCGAACCAGTTCAACTTCTTACCTTTATAGACATAGAGTTGGACACTGTACAAGCAAAAGCCTTCCTTCCCCTGGCAAGAGTGAAGGCCCTAGTGGATCTCATTTCCTCCTTTCGACCTCAGGTCTCCCGCCCAGCAAGACAGTTCCTCCAGCTCCTGGGCCACATGGCAGCTTCACGGCAGTGGTGCAGAGAACAAGGTTCTAGATGAGGACATTCAGTTTCATCTGAGGTCTTTTGGTCTCAAAGAAGGATTCATACCAAACTGATTCCAGTGACTTAGACTCCGGTCCAAGCTCTCCAGTGGTGGCTTGACCCAGGACAACCTCAGAAAAGGGGTTCCATTTCTCCTCAAGTCCCATGTAGTTCTAACTACAGATGCTTCTCTTCTAGGGTGGGGAGCCCACCTGGGAGCCCTGACAGCTCAAGGGCTCTGGTCTCCACAGGAGTCTCTCCTTCATATCAATCTCCTGGAACTCAGGGCAGTTTTCCTAGCCCTGCAGAGCTTCTCGAATTCAGTCAAGGGCAAGGTGGTCCAAGTCAGAACGGACAACACCACCACAATGTGGTACATCAACAAGCAGGGAGGCACTCAGTCCTCGGCCTTGTGCACAGAAGCCATGAAGCTGTGGTCTTTGGCCTATTCTCTTCAGACTTCTCTGGTAGCAGTTCATCTTCCAGGGAAGGACAACGTACTAGCAGATGCTCTAAGCAGAACTTCACAGGGACACCACGAATGGTCCCTGGATCCTCACATCCTGAAGGTCATCTTCTCCAGGTGGGGCACTCCAGAGATAGATCTCTTTGCAGCACCGGACAATCATCAACTTCTTCTGTTTTGTTGCAGACCTCCAGTCCTGGGGACAGTTCCCCAGGATGCTCTCTTTTTGGACTGGAAGGGCAGGTTTCTCTATGCCTTCCCTCCCTTCCCTCTGCTGTTCAGAGTTCTGATCAAGATCAGGTCTCAACCCTGCATAGTGATACTGGTGGCTCCAGATTGGGCCAGACAGCCTTGGTATCTTCTACTGCTGCCCTTGTCAGTGTCACATCCCCTGACTCTGCCCAGGACATACAATCTCCTGTCCTCCTCCCGGGGAGGAGCTGGTACCCCAATCTCCAGTCTCTCAAGCTCAAGGCCTGGCTCTTGAAGAGTTAAAATATGCAGCACTACATCTTTCTCAGGGAGTTCTGGATATTCTGAAGGAAACCTTCCGCTAGAAAAACTTACAACTCCAAATGGAAAAAGTTCAGTATTTGGTGCTCTCAGAAAGGCATCCTGCCCGATTCTGCAGACATTTCCATAACCTTAGACTATCTAGTTCATCTCAATGGTCTAGGCCTTAGGCCTGCCACTCTGAAGGTTCATCTAGCAGCTGTCTCTGCATTCCTCTCAGCAGGGAAGAGCTGTTCTCTGGCATCTCATCCTGTTTTCAGAAAGTTTTTCAAAGGTCTGGTTCACATTAACCATCCCTTTAGGGAGCCCACTCCACCTTGGGATCTTAATGTCTGCATAGCTCAGCTAATGCAGCCACCCTTTGAACCTCTGGCTTCGGCCTAATTGAAGTACTTGACCTGGAAAACTGTGTTCCTGGTAGCTATTACTTCTGCCAGGCGGATTAGCGAGTTGCAGGCTCTGTCAGTTGAACCTGACTTCATCTCCTTCCATAGGGACAAAGTGGTCCTAAGTACCAATAGGAGGTTCTTGCCCAAAGTAGTATCAGATTTTCATCTGAACCAGTCTATATCTCTCCCTGTATTTTTCACTGACCATTCTTCTTCAGGTGAAAGAAGGTTACACAGTCTGGATGTTAAGAGGGCCCTTAGCTACTACATTGAGCACACTGAGGCACACAGAAATGACTGTCTTCAATTGTTTCTCACTTATAGTGAAGTGGGGAAAGGTAAGCCTGCCACTAAAAGAACTATTGCCAGGTGGATTGTTTTTTGTATACAATTTTGTTATGACAAGTTGGGTAGGACGCCCCCTTCAGGCCTGAGGGCTCACTCGACTAGGGGTACAGCTGCTTCTCTAGCTGTGGCCAGAAATATACCTTTGTTAGAGATCTGTAAAGCAACCACCTGGAAAACAGTACATACTTTCACCAAGCATTACTCCCTGGACATCCAAGCTAGGAGTGATGCTAGATTTGGTACAGCAGTACTGCAGAGCCTCTTCCCAAAGTAGGTTCTGCATTCCCTCCTCCATAGGGATCTGCTTGGTAGTCTGCATTATGTCTGAATACAGCAAGACTTCATGTTGTTTGAAGAAAAAATTATTCACCATAGTAATGTTGTTTCTTCTAATGGAGTCTTGCTGTATTCAGACATCCCCCCCACCTCCCCTCTCAGAACCTGGTTTTGGGAAGTGGGCTGGCAGGTACAGTGTTGCACCTCAGGGGTGTACCTTGTACCCTCCCTCTTGGGTGGGGTAGATGTTATTATTTTTCTGCTGTTTTATACTTAAATATTGTCACTACCTTTCCTTCTTGTGTTCTCGACTTGAGTCTTTTGGGCCCAAAAGGAATCTTTTGCCCTTTGGCCATATTTTGAACAATTTCCATACTATAGTATATTAGTTAGTTTGTTCGTAAGAATCTGACGGTTACACTGGGAAGTACCACAGACAGAGGTTTGAAAACCGAGTTCGTGCTCAACGTTCTATGCTTCTGCATAGAGTTAACTCTTTCCTCTCCGGGGCAGTTCAAGTGCTGGGGCTAACTGCATTATGTCTGAATACAGCAAGACTCCATTAGAAGAAATAACATTACTATGGTGAGTAATTTTTTCTTCTGTGCCCCAGTCCTAATGGAATATGTCCCTGTTTCTGCACAAATCATTGTAGTACGAGTGAATCTGGAACCCCCAATAGGGTTTTGGAGTACTTATTTTGTACTTTTTCTAATTCACCAGTATTGCCCAGAATACCCCAGATCTCTGAGGCATATAACATCTGGGATGAGATCTAGGCCTCATAGCATTTTATCTGGGTATATATGAATTTTGGGCATGGGTATTCGCAAATCGATTTATGGCCATCAGAGACAGTAACCTTTTCCTTTATTTTCTGTCCATGTACTGACCAAGTTAGTCTTTTTGTGAACCACACTCCCAGGTAGCAAAATTAATCAACTTTTTCAAAGTTTTGATTCCCCACTACCCAGGTTTTCCAAGCAAAATATCCATTTTAAAAAAACAAGATCTTTGTTTCTAAAGAGGTACTGAGTAATGTTGCCAGAGGGGTGGCTAGAACCTCGCTCAGCTCCTTAAGGATTCTTGGGTGAATCCCATCCGGCCCCATCACCTTATTCACCTTTAGGGCTTCCAGCTCCTTTAGAACTCTCTCTTCCATAAAGGGACTAGTGTCTTCTTCTCCTCCCACCCCCTGGAACTTTCTACTACGTGCTAGTCCATGCCCCTGTCCCTCTACTATGAAGACCGAGCAGAAGTTATCATTTAAAATTTCAGCCTTCTCCTAATCCTCTTCTGCAGAGTCCCTTTGTACTCCCACCCTTCCAATGCTCACTGTCCCTCCCCTTGTCTTCCTCTTCTTGCTCACATACCTTAATAAGGTCTAGTCCACTTTCTTCACCTTCCTGGCTGTTTTCTCTTCTACTTGAGCTTTTGCTGCTCTCACCCTCTTTCCTGCCTCCCTCTGCTGAGCCAGGTATACTTCCTCCTAGTCCTCTTCCATATATATTCCTTCCTTGTATTTCTTGAAGGCTGCCTTTTTCTCCTTCACTGCCTTTGCCGCCTCCTTGGAGAACCACAGCAGCCTCTTCCTTTTCCTTCCCTTGCCGACTTGCAGCATGCCATCACCTTACCTATGCCTTCTTTAATCATATTCTATATGGTCTCCACACCATCCCAGCCATCCAGTCCTTTGAGGAGATCTCTGAGGCATCGCCTGAAAGCTGATATCTGTGTGCACAAAATGGGTCACCAGCAGAGAGCTAAGGGTTCTACAGATTTCTTAAACTGGGACAACAGGGATCAATTCAAATGGTTAGGCCCAATAACCTGCATGCTTGAGTGCAGAGGCAGCCACAGATGTCTTCCTTATGACAGTAAAAAGGACTCTTCAACAACTTTGTAAGTCCATGTACGACTTTGATCAGAAATTAGACTCCGTGAATGAATCACTTCGGTGGAAACTATAGTGGAGAGAATAAATTCCTACAAGCAGTTAGCAAGTCAAAAAAAGCTATCTCTGCCATTGGCAAGTTACAAATATACAAAAAGTGCCAGCAGAATAAGGCCTAGTGGTCTGCTGAGTCTGCGTATATTGCAGAGTCCCTAGTGGCAGTTAAGGACTCCACCCACCTCCCAGACTGATAACCCCCCTTTCTGGCCATTCCTCTTTTGGTCCTGACCTTACCCTTTACCATCCACTATTACAGTCTTCCAATGTCTCTAGTGATACTACTTCTTCAGGAAGACCATTCCATACTTCAACCATGCTCTCAGCAAAGAAATGCTTCCTGTCTTCTCTCCTGAACCTCCCCTTCCCCCCAAGCTTAAGGCAATGTTATATTCACTGAGAATCCAGTTATCTTTACTGAAAGAGTGTCGGATACCTGCAACAGTCTTTCAGCAAAGGTGGTGGAGGACAAAACAGTGGTGGGCTTCAAGCATGCATGGGATCAAGGGAATTGTAGTTGTGAAGCGGGGGGGTGAAACGAAGATCAAGTAGGGTCTGTGGTGATAGGATAGGATAGGCAGGGAAAAATGGCAGACTGGGTGGGCCAAGCGGTCCTTATCTGCCATCAAATTCTATTTTTCTATGTTTCCATGTCCTCTCTTGTTTTTACTGCCACTGAAACTGAAGAGGCTCCCCTTGTTCACCTTGTTAATACCCTTCAGATACTTAATGGTCTCAATCATGTCCCCCCACCTCCTCCAAGGTGTACATGTTCAGGGCTTCCAGGCTTTCCTCATATGTCCCATACTGTGTTGTCGAGGCATAGGTCAGGAAGCATAGGAAAACCAGGTGCAGTCTCAAAATTTGCAAATAACTTTTTATTTTTCTCAATAACAGCAAAATAAAAAATATTCAGTATAACTATTTACAAAGGCAGTACAGAGAAAACTAAGTCCTTCTTCTGAGAATATCTCTTAATTCCAAGTTTCAGTCTCTCTTTCTCCTTGTCTCTCTAGCAAAACATTGCAACTCCTTTTTATAAGTCTGTGAAGGAGCTCGTTAAAAAAATAGCATGCTTTTCACACAGTGTTCTTGTAAGTTTCCAGTGTTCTTGTCAGTTTTAGCAGGTCCAGCGAAAAGAACATTGTGACCCAGAACTGACCTATTGTTTACATCTTCTGCAAAAGACTGAAAAATTGCATCTCGGGTTAACCCCTTGAGTTCCAAATAGCTTTGCAATCATTTCAACAGTATAACTATATACAGTTTTAGCTTTGCAATCATTTCAACAGTATAACTATATACAATTTTAAACAAAGGGATCCTAGTATCAGTTACATTCCCACAAAATGATTCACATATATCTTTATACCAGCAGATATGCGGGGGGGGGGAGAAAAGACAGAACAGCAAGTAAGAGTAGAGAGATAGAGATAGAGAATTGCAAGACTGTCGGGGTGATCAAGTCTTAGATCTCACAAGAAAATTTGGTTGCACAACCAGACATAGAAGACAGAAAAGGAGAGGAGAGGATAGAACAGACCCTTGCATTTAAACACTTTCTGCATAACAACTGGGACAGGGCCATATTCAACCATGTCACATACCTCCCTCCCTCCCTCCTTAAGAGGGAACCTGTTCAAAAACAGGTTTCCAAAACTTTCTAGTAATTCTCATCTAACATAAGCATATAACCTTTACAGATCTGTGCATATGCAGTATCCTTTTATCCATAACAACAGTACAGCAAATAGTGAAGTTTAAACTCGCACATTTGTTTTTTTCAACCTTCAGAATTCTCAATTCCAGATTATATCTAGACAGAAAATCAACATTGCTATTACCTTTCCCAGATTTGTGCATAACTTTAAATTTAAATGGCTGTAGTGCCAAGTACCACCTTGTGATTCTAGAATGTTTTCCCTTCATTTGGCTAAGCCAACAGGATGGATTGTGATCTGTTACAAATGCAAAGTCAGCTCCTAGTAAGTAAAACTTAAGGGACTCCATGGCCCACTTTGCCGCAAGACATTCCTTTTCAATGGTGGAGTACCTTTTCTCTCTGTTGTGCAACTTCCTACTTATGTACAGAATAGGATGTTCGTTCCCATATATATGCTGATTCAAGACCGCACCTAGGCCTACCTCTGATGAATCAGTCTCTTAACAAAAATTGTTTCTCAAAGTCTGGGCTTCTTAAAACAGGTTCTGAACATAATGCAGCCTCAATGGCCTGAAAAAGCCTCAACACATTCTGGGATCCATTTCACATTATTTGGGAACTGTTTCTTTGTGAGTTAGTAGCTAACTCGGCAAAGCTGGGAAAATATCTCCGATAATAACTAGCCAGCCCTAAAAATGACCAGACATGTTTCTTGGTTTTAGGGACAGGGCTGTTAGCTACAGCTTTTATCTTGGAAACCTCTGGTTTGACTTCTCCATTTCCCAAAACATAGCCCAAATATCTGGTTTCCTGCATGCCCAATGCACACTTGGTAGGATTACTTATCAGACCTGCCTTTTTGATCGATTGGATAACTGCTCGTACGTGTTCGGGTTGCTTTTCCAGACTGGACTGTACACTGTGACGTAGACAGCCAGCTCTGAGTGTTCGAGTGCTATATTAATTTTTTTTATTACATAAAAAATATGTGATGGGAAACTCAGTTTGAGGAAACTACTGTCTTACTGGAACTGACACATCAAGACCCCCCAGGGATAGGTTAAAAGGACAAGAGGTATTTTAAACTGCAGAGATCTGAGGTGCAATTACCTTGTCAATTTGCTTTCATCCCAGGAAATAAGATTAGCCATTCATAATGCCCTCAGGGAGATCCTTTGACTTGCATGGTTACCAGGAAGGACTTGTGGGTAGGGGTGTCGGAGAGACGCCAGAATGGACATTGAAGAGGTTTGATGTCTGAGCCAGGGAGAACCCAGATGGATTTGGAAGGTCCAAAATACATTTCCCAGAGAAACTCCTGAAATACATCAGAAAGACCTGGGGTGTAGATTCCAAGGTCCAGATGGGATTAAAGAGGCCAATACACTTTTGCTTTGAATACAGTGACTTAGATCAAAGAAACTTTTGAGATGTATGTGTAGCAGAGCACAAACCAGTTCTGGCCAGTTAACCTGTGGAGAGGAAAGTCAGTGCGGTCATCTCATATGTTTTTTTAAATATTTTATTTGGAGACCCTGTATTGTAAAATATAGAGTTTGATACACCAAGGTGGAGTTAGTGACCTCATGAGAAGACCGGCTCAGAAGTGTGTTTAACTGCTGAGAGAACATGACAGAGACACAAGAAAATATGTCTGACTGACAGAAGGGAGATCCTCAAAGCACTGAAAGAAAGTAAGCATTAGATTATACCAGTCTGAAGTTATAAATTGTACGAACTGTACTTTTTTACCTGTTTGTTTTAAGGCTGTATGTGTTGGGATATATATTTGTTCTGTAATTATTGTTCTGTTTTGATATTTTTAAAGTAAAGATATTTTTTATAAAACGAAACTGCATGGAGTTCCTTGACATTTCTTTTTATTTTAAGTGGAGCTTTTAAAGGTTATAAGTACGCTGTGTATGGGCTTATTGTATACCAAACTGGGAAATGGATAGAGTTCTCTAAAAGTCTTGCATAGAGTTCTAAGGGTTCATTTGAAAGACCTGGTTGGGTGCCCGTAGGCAAGGATATCTGGCCCCCTGAAGACAGAATTATCTGAGCCTGATAATTGGGTACGCTAACAAGAGGTTATCAGTTTGAATCCCTTCAGAGCTTGAGACTAAGGTGACTTGAGCCCACAAAACAGACAAGAGGGTTACCTTGTCTGTTCACTGTACACAAATCATACTCTCAGAGGTTGGCACTTTGGCAGTAGAGGGTTGACCGGCTGAGCGAGTTTGTGACAGATTGGTTGGCAGCGATGGTATAAAAGTTTGGTGGAATAAGCTTCATTGTTCAGTGTGTTAGCCTGAAATTGTTTAGCTCACTTGGAAAAAAAGAAAGGCAGTGTTTTATTTCAAAAAGGAAACAGAACTACGTCCCTTGACTTACAGTTAAGTTCCCACCCATTTTATTTTTTTTTTCTGAAGTGCCAGTCAGCATAGTATTAGTGGTGAGAGAAGACGAAAATGTCTTCTGACTACAGCAAGCACACTGTAGATTTCTTAAAGCAGTTGTGCAGGGACAGGGGAGTCCCGTTTGGGGTGAAAGCCAGTAAGCAGAACCTCATAGAGGCCCTGATGGTAGCACATACCCAGAGCAGCGAGTCACCAACTGTGACTGAAAGGGACCAGACCTCGAGTGTGGCAGAACTAGTGGCCAGTGAGGGGTCTCAAGCCGATGAGGCAGACAGCAGGGCCACTGTCAGTGAAGGGCCACAGCAGCAGGGGAAGGTCACCAGTACCCTGAAATCCAGAGGTACTCAAGCTGCAAACTGAGTTGTGGAGGATAGGACTAGAGGCAGAGCGACAACAGAGGGAGGCGGAAAGTGAGGCAGAGCAACAACAGAGGGAGGCGGACCGTGAGGAACATGAGCGCCAGCCAGAGGCAGAGGAGAAAAGAGAGCAAGAACGCAGAGCTGCAGAGGAGAGGAGAGAGTAGCGCCAGTGGCAACACGAACTGGAGAAGCTACGACTCCAGCCAGCAGCACCAGGGCAGGTAAGTGGCTTGGCTTTAACTGGGACTGCAGGACTGGGTTACAAATTGAACTCTAAATTAATAGCTGAGTTTAAGGACGGGGAGGATATAGACGCCTTTTTCAATTCTTTTGAAAAAATTTGTGTTCAGGCTAAAATTCCTAGAGAGTCTTGGAGCTTCCAGCTATCCCCGCTACTTACCGGAAAAGCTCGGGATGCATTGGGTCACATGGACAATAAAGACAGTGATGATTACAGCAAGTTAAAAGCAGCACTACTAAAAAAGTTTGAATTAACTGCTGAATCATACAGAGCTAAATTCCGTAAGCTCAGGAGAAGCCCTGATATGAGCTATGAGGAGCTAGCCACGAAACAACGTCAGTTTTTAAAATGTTAGTGGGAAGGAATTGAGGCAAACACTGTTGATACAAATGAAAATGTGATTTTATTAGAACAGTTTTATTGGGCATGCCCAACAGAGTTAAAAACCTGGCTAGAGGACCGAGATCCAAAAACAGTGCAAGAGGCTGCTGAACTCTCGGACCGCTATGCCAAGAGCAGACCTGCTCTGAGAGTGAATATGGCGAGTGTGTCAGCACAGAAGAGGAAAAGTGCGCCTTCAGTGCAGCTAAAACTCTTACTGCCTCCACCGAAACCAGTTAGCCCCAGGTTTCAAAGAAAAGATTTCACTGAAGTAAGAAATGTTTGTTGGTTATGTAAAGAAACTGGGCACATTGCCAGACAGTGTCCAAGAAGGGCAAACAATAATATGCAAAGTAGTACCAGAAAGGAAGTGGGTTGTTTGTGTGTCCCTGGAAGCATGTCAGTGAACATGAGGGAACACATGCACCCATTCATGGTAAATGGCATATAGATGCAGGGGTTAAGGGACACAGGGGCATCCCTGACATTGGTAAAAGGGGATCTGGTACAGCCTGGTCAGCTTATACCCAACAAATACATAACTAGTAGTAGTAGTAGTAAATCATTTTTTATTCAAAAGTATGAATAATTGGATACATTCACTTGAGCATAGCTCATTTTCAAGGAAGTTCCAAGTATCAAATTTCAGTTGTGGGGACTCAACATAAAACAATGTGACACTCAAAACAAAATAAAATACCACAATACAACAAACAATACAAATCACTAAAAACAAAAACGTTAACATATAACATTCAAAGTGCAGAACAACCATTACATAATATGCTCTTATTTAGTGCAGACAAATACCATTTCCTTAATTCATTTGCATTGTGTTTAGTTTTTATACATCTGAGGGCTTGGGGGGATCGATTCCAGAGGCTAATACCTCTGGCAATAACCGAAGATCTCCCTACCTTTAAATTACAGGTGAACGGGACATATTGAGTTCCAATTGAGGCCCTTAGGCCTCCCTTAATCTTCTTGATCTCAAATAAGTCAGAGATATAACTCGGCACTTTCATATGCCAAACTTTAGTCATAAACTGAATCAGATGTAATTCTCTTCTTACTTTAGGATTAATCCAGTCTAATTCTTTAAAAAATAAGCACCTATGTGTTCTATAAGGGGCATCTAGGACAAAGAGAGCCAATCTATGAAAAACTAAGTCTACACTACTTTTAAATTTTTCCAAGGCTCCTGCATAAAGTATGTCACCGTAGTCTAACACTGGAAGTATCAAAGAATTAACTACAGTCAAACGAACATCCCCGGGCATAAATTTTCTATATCTATACAATACACCTATTTTCCTATTAATATTCTTTATTAGGGAATTTATGTGAACATCCTACCCCAAACTGGTATCTAACCAGACCCCAAGATATTCATAAGAATCCACCTGTGAGATGGCAATGCCATCCACAGTATGAATATCCAGATGCAAATCTCTTTTATTATTGTAATTTTTGAACAACAACAATTGTGTTTTGTTAGTATTTAAAATAAGATGACTCATTTTGAAATATCCCTGGATTTCATCAAAAGCCAATTGCAACTTCTCATTTATGGATTCTACAGTAACTCCCTCGACATTCAGCACAGTGTCATCAGCATACATATGACACCGCGCTGATGTAGATGTACACAATCATTCATGTAGACATTAAACAATAGGGCCCCAAAATAGATCCTGCGGTACTCATTATTTATTTCCAAAATCTTACATTTATAGAATACTTCCATAAATTGTCTACGGTCCATCAGATAAAGAAGCAAACCATTTAACTGATCTAGGGAACAAGCCGATCTCACTGAGTCTGGACAGGAGGACCCGATGATTAAGGGTATCAAATGCTTTAGAAAGATCTATAAATAAAGCTCCTATCATTAACCTCCTGTCCAGACTCAGTTGAAGATCGCTTACTACCTTCATCAAAGCTGTTTGTGTACTATGATGTGCCCTGAAACCCGATTGAAAAGTTGCCAACTTATTATTATCCTCAAGAAAACCTTTCAACTGACATGAAATGATCTTCTCGAATATCTAGAAATCTGAGACAGGGAGGCGGATGGGCCGATAATTGCCCAGCTCGCGCCCATCTCAACCTTATAAATTGGTCTAATCTTAGCAATCATCCATCCCACTGGAAATTCCCCACTTACAATGGACAGATTAAAAATATAGGCCAATGGGTGGGCCACACAAGGCGCTGCATATTTTAGCAATATAGTGGGAATCTCATCTGGTCTCTTCGCCATAGAAATATCCAATTTAAGAAGTTCTGATCGTATAGTTTCCGGAGAAATGTAATCAAAATCAAAACCACCTATTACACTATCTCCTCCACCATTAGTTCTATAATCAGACTCCGATGTTTCATTTTGAACACTATGAGCCCTATCCAAGGTACCTGATGAGACCACTTTTGAGAAATATTAATTAAAGGCATCTACCATTCCTTTGCCCAAGAGTAGTGACACGCTATCTTTTTCTATTTTATTTACACTATTTTGTTTATTTTTCCCCACTAGACTTGAAACCATTCCCCAAAATCTCCTCGGGTTCTTTTTATAATTATCCTGTAAATTAGATCGTACATACTGTTTTTTTGATTCCCTAATTTTAGAAATATAGAAATTTCGAACCTGTCTATAGGATACCCAATCCTGATCCAGCATTGTTTGTTTTGCTTTCTTCCATTTTTTATTCCTATCTTTTCTAATTTTATATAATTCAGAAGAGAACCAAGCATTACCACCATTTTTTATCATTCTTGACTTCAGGGGAGCATGTATATTACAAATAGCCATAAATTCACTTAGGAAAAATTCCCAGGCATCAGAAGAAGTGGGAATCAGTTCTAGTCTATTCCAATTTATGTTCTCAACATCATTCATAAAACTAATATAATCAAAATTTTTAAAACATCTCCAAAATATTTTTGAATTGGCGCATATCTTAACCACATTATTTCTAATTGAATAGATAACTTGATGATCCGAAAAAGAATCAGGAAGAACTCCAGCCTTAGAAAAAAACTGAGGAAAATTAGTAAACATCATATCCAAAGTAGTGGATTTCTTTGGATCTCTGTGATTAATTCTGGTTGGTTCCAAGATCAGCTGGGTCAAACCCAGTCCAATCTGAAACTCAGCCAGATCATGATTCCCATCTACAGTCAACCAGTCCACATTAAAATCTCCAGTTATTAATAATTCATGCATATCTCGATAATCTAACAAAAACTCATGTAAATCATTAAAAGCATTCACTGAGACCTTGGGCGACTTATAGAGCCCCACTAACAGCAAAGATTTTCGAAAAGGTACCTCTAATTCCAGGATCAGTAATTCCAAACCATTATCCAAAGAAGGGTAATGTATTTCATGGGCCGTTAAGTTACAATCTATATAAACAATAATCCCCCCCTTTTAGTTCTATCCCTTCTAAATAATTGAAAATTTTCCAGGTCAATAGATGAATTCGCTGTTCTCTCATTCAACCAGGTCTCTGTAAGAACCAGAATCCCTGGTTTAGCCTCATTAACCCAGTCTCTCAGCTCATCAAATTTATTTCTCAAACTCCTAATATTCAGATGAGTAATAATCATAGATGCATGTTTCATAGAAATCTCTTTCTCATCATAAAACATATTAGGAGGACCAGGGTTTGGATGTATGTCACCACAAATTAACAAGCAACACACAATAAGCCTAGTAAATATGCCCCTAACATTCAGTTTCCATACTCCCTTATGATAAAGGCCTTTATAGGGCCTACCTCCCAAGAGAAACATAGACTGAGGCACTGTCTGCACTAAATATGCTCTAAGAATTGTATCAAAACATACATTAGATAGTAACTCAGATGAAATATATACATTCTGATGGACATTCAATGTCCCTTCAGTAAAAAAAGAATGGTACTGGAGATCAGTCAATGATCCTGTATATCCATATGAAAACTGAAAAGCACTAAACACATTAACTGCAAGCAAGCACATTAGAATGTTTAGAACAAGCATCTTGTAAAATCCCATTAAATATATAAGATATGTCTAAATGTGAATTGTTTTAATCTAACAGTGTACAGCAATCAAACTAAATAAAAATAGTTAAGTATAAAATCTAAAATAAAACTTACAATTCTTCAAGAACAACAACTGTACAAGGGGTTACTGGTGAAGAGAAAACAGTACCCCTGGCAATGTTCTCCTGGACTGGGGTGAAACAGGGGGAACTGTGCAACTGGTGGCTGTAGCTAACACATTAACAGTGGATATGATCCTGGGTAACAGTCTCCAGCAGGGGGTAGTATGTGCAGTTACCTGTAGCCAAGTGGCCAGGGGAAATTGTAGTTCCCTGAGCCCCCGGAAGCCATTGGGGAAGATACTGAGAGGCTGGTTCCCCAGCCTGTGTCTCCAGAGGGGGAGACTGATAAAAAGAGGGTAGAAATTTCTCCAGTAGCAAATAACCACATAGCTACAGAGGGTTACTCCAAAGAGAGAAGGGTGACCCCTTGTCAGAGGGTAGGGGTTGACAGTGATCCTGAGGGCCCTGACGCTAGTGCTAGGGACCCTAGTTTAGCGACCGAAGGGGACCTGTCCCATACCTTGGGAAGGTGTGAGGGATTCGCAGCTCTCAGAGAAGTGACCCTGGTTTAGAGAAGCTGAGGGCTTGGGCAGACTTGGACAGTGCACAGGAAGGTGACGGAAGACATAGGGTTTGTTGGGAAAATGGACTTATGTATACACAGGCAGTACAGACAGAGGGAGGGATGCTAGGCAGGCAGCTTGTCGTTCCCCAGGGATATCGTGAGCAGTTGCTCAAGGTTGCCCATGATATTCCCTTACCTGGTCATCTGGGAATCACACGAACTATGCAGTGGTTGGCCCAGAAGTTCTACTGGCCTAACTTCACCCTGCAGGTGGAGGTACAGGTCTTGTCACGATTGCAAGAAATAGGAAAGGCGGGCCAGAAAACCCAAGCGGCCCTGATTCCATTGCCCAAAGTGGAAGAGCCATTCCAGAGGGTGAGAATGGATATTGTGGTGCCTTTAAATACCCCCAGCTCCTCAGGGACAAGGTTCATCATGACTGTGGTGGATTATGCTACCCAGTACCCAGAGGCAGTTGCCCTTTCCTCACTGAGGACAGACAAAGAGGCAGATGTCTTGCTTGGGATTTTCTCACATGTTGGGTTTCCGCAGGAGGTAATCACTGATCGAGGGGGTTCCTTCATGTCAGACCTAATGAAATGTCTATGGAAAAAGTGTGGGGTGGTGCAGAGATGCACGACACCATATCACCCACAAGTCAATGGGCTTGTGGAATGCTTCAATGGTACCCTAAAGTCAATGCTCTGGGCATTTTCTGAACAGCATGGGAGGGACTGGTAGAAATACCTTCCCACTTGTTGTTCGCATACAGTAGTGCCCAAGAGTCAACAGGATTTTCACCCTTGAACTCTTGTATGGACGCTGGGTATGTGGGCCCCTAGACTTGATCCAGGAGGACTGGAAGCAAGCACACCACCCAGGGAACTCCCATTGTGGATTACGTCCTAAGGTTTAGGGAATGGCTGAAGGAGCTTATGGGGACAGCCTAGAGCAACCTGGCAGCTGCCCAACAGAAACAAAAAGTATAGTACGACTGCAGAGCCAGAGCTCACTCGTACATGGTGGGTCAGAAAGTCGTGGTCCTTATTCTGGTCTGGAAAGACAAGCTGCAAGCTGAGTGGGCAGGACCATACAAAGTGGTTAGGAAGGTAAATGACGTAAACTACATTGTGGAGTTACCTGACCGTAGACAGACAAAAAGGATGTACCATGTCAACATGATGAAGCCATATGCAAATAGAGCTGACATGGTGTTCGCAGTGTGTAGTCATGGGGAGAGGATGGACAAAGGAGACTCCCTTCTGGACTCGCTGGAAGAGAGTAAGCGGGAGTCCTCTGTGGAGGCAGTACGGTTGCCTCCCCAGCTGACCCCGGGCCAGATCCAGAATGTGAGGAGGTTTTAGCAGACTTTGCCCCCTAGTTTAACACCAAGCCTGGACTAACCCCCTTAGCAACACACAATGTGGAGACAGGGACCTAGACACCCATACGGTGGACAGCATATCGGGTGTCGGAAGCTGTCCAAAAGGATATTAGGAGGGAAGTGGAGGAGATGCTGGACTGTACCCAAGCCCGATGCCTCAACTTGTTTCTGTGTAGACTGTCGTGGACTGAATGCAGTCACGAAGTCAGATGCCCACCTGATGCCCCGGGCGGACAAATTTCTGGATAAGTTGGGGAGGCGACCTACCTTACGACCATTGACCTGACAAAGGGGTATTGGCAGGTAGAGTTGACGGACAAAAGCTAGGGAGAGATCGGCCTTCATCACTCCAATAGGCTTATTTGAGTTCAAAGTAATGCCTTTTGGAGTGAAGAACGCCTCGGCCACTTTCCAAAGGTTGGTGAACCAGGTGTTAAATGGTGCTGAGGAGTACACATTGGAGTACCTGGATAACATTACCATCTTCAGTACCAGCTGGGAGGAACACCTGTCACACCTTAGGGAAGTGCTGGGCAGAATACAGAGGGCCGGGCTCACTGTCAAAGCCGAGAAGTGCCAGGTGGCCATGGGAGACGTGGCATACCTCGGGCATGTGGTAGGTCAGGGACAGCTCTGTCCTAACCAGATAAAAATAAAGGTAATACAGCCATGGCCAAGACCAGAAACTCAGAAGCAGGTCAGGAGTTTTCTCGGGACAGCAGGGTACTATTGACAATTTGTACTAAATTACAGTGCCCTGGCTGCTCCCCTATCTGACTTGACAAAGAAAAAAATGCCAAGGAAAATCACCTGGGGTCCAGCCTGTGAGGAAGCCTTTACCAAACTGAAGGAGGCACTGTGCGGTGCTCCTGTTTTGACAAGTCCGGACTATGGCAAAACTTTTGTAGTTCAGACGGACGCCTCAGACGTGGGTATTGGGGCAGTTAAGCCAGACATCCAGTGAAGGGAGGGACCACCCGATAGCCTACCTGAGCCAAAAGCTGCTCCCCAGGGAACAAGCATACTCCACGGTGGAAAAGGAGTGTCTTGCCCTAGTGTGGGCCCTAAAGAAATTGGAGCCATACTTGTATGGGCAGCCTTTTGTGGTGCAGACTGACCACATCCCCCTGGTTTGGTTGTCACAGATGGGGAAAAACAATGGTAGACTGCTCAGATGGAGTCTTGCTTTACAAGGGTATGATTTGAAAATCGTACATGGAGCCGGAGCCAAAAATAAGAACTCAGAGGGACTATCTAGGGTCTTTGAGGAGTGAACTGATTTGGGAAGCTCATCCCATGTAGGGGATGGATCCCCCAAATTCAGTCTAGGTGGGGAGGAGTGTGACGTAGACAGCCAGCCCTGAGTGTGTGAGTGCTGTATTAATTTTTTTTATTACATAGAAAATATGTGATGGGAAACTCAGTTTGAGGAAACTACTGTCTTACTGGAACTGACACATCAAGACCCCCCAGGGATAAGTTCAAAGGACAGGAGGTATTTTAAACTGCAGAGATCTGAGGTGCAATTACCTTGTCAATTTGCTTTCATCCCAGGAAATAAGATTAGCCATTCATAATGCCCTCAGGGAGATCCTTAGACTTGTATGGTTACCAGGAAGGACTTGAGGGGAGGGGCGTCGGAGAGAGGCCAGAATGGACATTGAAGAGGTTTGATGTCTGAGCCAGGGAGGACCCAGATGGATTTGGAAGGTCCAAAATACATTTCCCGGGGAACCCTTGAATTATATCAGAAAGACCTGAGGTGTAGATTCCAAGGTGCAAATGGGATTAAAGAGGCCAATACACTTTTGCTTTGAATACAGTGACTTAGATCAAAGAAACTTTTGAGATGTATGTGTAGCAGAGCACAAACCAGTTCTGACCAGTTAACCTATGGAGAGGAAACTCAGTGAGGTAATCTCATATGTTTTTTTAAATATTTTATTTGGAGACCCTGTATTGTAAAATATAGAGTTTGATACACCAAGGCGGAGTTAGTGACCTCATGAGAAGGCTGGCTCAGAAATGTGTTTAACTGCTGAGAGAACATGACAGAGACACAAGAAAATAGTTTTGACTGACAGAAGGGAGATCTTTAAAGCATTGAAAGAAAGTAAGCATTAGATTATACCAGTCTGAAGTTATAAATTGTACGAACTGTACTTTTTTACCTGTTTGTTTTAAGGCTGTATGTGTTGGGATATATATTTTTTTCTGTAATTATTGTTCTGTTTTGATATTTTTAAAGTAAAGATATTTTTTAAAAAATGAAACTGCATGGAGTGCCTTGACATTTCTTTTTATTTTAAGTGGAGCTTTTAAAGGTTATAAGTACACTGTGTATGGGCTTATTGTATACCAAACTGGGAAATGGATAGAGTTCTCTAAAAGTCTTGCATAGAGTTCTTAGGGTTCATTTGAAAGACCTGGTTGGGTGCCCGTAGGCAAAGATATCTGCCCCCCAAAGACAGAATTATCTGAGCCTGATAATTGGGTACGCTAACAAGAGGTTATCAGTTTGAATCCCTTCAGAGCTTGAGACTAAGGTGATGACTTGAACCCACAAAACAGACAAGAAGGTTACCTTGTCTGTTCACTGTACACAAATCATACGCTCAGAGGTTGGCACTTTGGGAGTAGAGGGCTGACCGGCTGAGCGAGTTTGTGACATACACTACAACATCATCCAGGTATGCAGCACAATAAACCAATGTGAGGGGATAAAATTACCTCCAGGTACCGCTGGAATGTAGCGGGTGCACCATGTAAACCAAACGGCATGGTGGTGAACTGATAGAATCCTATAGGTGTGGCAAATGCAGTTCTGTTTCTGGATTCTTTAGCTAGGGGGATTTGCCAGTAACCCTTGGTGAGATCGAGGGTACAGATATACTTAGCACTTCCCAGTCTGTCCACCAAATCATCTATTCTGGGCATAGGATAACTGTCAAATTCTGACACTTGATTAAGTTTTCTAAAATCAAGGCAGATTCTTACACCCCCTTCCTTTTTGTTTACAGTCTCCACTGGTGATGACCAAGCACTTCTCAACTCTTCTACGATACTCAGTTCTTTCACTTTTATATTTCCTTAACCACGTCAGCTCTTAACCTCTCTAGTAATCTGTATGTCTTTTATCTAATAGGTCGAGCATTCCTTGTCAGTATTACGTGCTCAACCCCTTTTGCTTGGCCTTGTACTGTGGTAAAAGTACTGTTAAATGTCTTTAGCAAGTTATGAATTTCTACAGTTTGTTTAGAGGTTAAGGAAACATTTACCTTTACAGCATCAGCAGTTACAGTTTGCTCCAATCTATCATAAGCTACATCAATATATTCTTTATCAGTTTCTGGTAAAACTAACAAAACAGCTTTTGCTGTTTTTTCGACCCATTTATTGAGGAGGTTAGCATGGTATATCTTAGTAGGATTTTTCCTATCAAGGGTCTCAATCTCATAGTTAACTGTGCCAGTATGTCTAAAAACCTTATAAGCACTTGCCACTTCATTAACGGTTTATTTTCTGTAGTGGGTAACAGTAGCAAGACCTTTTCACCTGGCTCAAAAACTTTTTCTTTTACCCCATGGTTATAATACACTTTCTTCTGGTTTTGGACCTCTTCCTGATTACTATGGGTGATTTCAACATATTTTGACAGCTTCTTTCTCAGAGCACACATATAAGATGCAGGAGATTGTTTCTGATGGGGCTTAACTTCCCGGGTTTGTTTCTGATGGGGGTTATCGTCCAGGATTTCTTTCATTACATCTAGTGGCCCTCTAGGTTGTCTACCGTGCAACATTTCAAATAGTGAAAAACTTGTGAATGCCTGTGGCACTTCTCTGTAAGCAAAAAGCAGTTAAGGTAAGTACTGGTCCCAGTCTTTCCCTTCCCCTTTTACAAACCTTTTTAAACATACATTTTAGAGTTTGATTGAAACACTCAACAAGACCGTCTGTCTGAGGGTGATAAGAGGAGGTTCATATAGCAGTGATACCTAGTAGTCTGTACAGCTCCTTAAGTAATGTAGCACCAAAATTACTACCCTGATCAGTAATGATTCTTTAGGTATGCCCACTCTGCTGAAAATTTTGGCAAGCTGTGCTGCCACTTTTGGGGCTGTGACAGTACACACTAGAACTGCCTCTGGGTATTGAATAGTATAGCCACATACTACCAAAATTAATCGATTACCCTTTTTACTTTTGTCTAAGGGGTCAACCACATCCATTGCAATTTTCTCAAAAGGCACAGCTTTCAAGTGTAGGGGCACCAGGGGCACCTTGTTTTTTTTAGTCACTGGGGCTACATTCTGATACTCAGCACAAGAACTACAATAGGTAGCAACATCTTCATGCATTCCAAGCCAGTAAAATCTGAACAGCAATCTGGGAAGGGTGTGATCCCTCCCCGAGTGACCAGCCATAGGACTGTCATGTGCTGTCTGTAACAACTCAGATCTATACTTTTGTGGTAAAACCAATTGTTCTATCTGGTCCTGTGTCTGAGATTTAACTCAAACTGGAAATTATTTCTGAAACACTAGGTGTAACAAGTGCTAACAGCTTACTGCCCTGAGCCTATGCTGTGTATGCAACTTTAAAACCTGTATTTTTTTTAATTTACTCACAATCGCGAGTTCTCTGAGCCCTGGTTCAACTCTCAGTACCAGGAAGATGGGTTGTAGTTCCCAGGGTGTGCTGAGGGAACTACAGCCGTGTTTAAGGCTTTACTTTTGATTCTGAATATTGCTGTGGACAAGTTTGTGATAGAGTAAGCCAGCTTAGTGGTACTTTTAACCAAATAACATGCAAATTGCTGAATTTGCTCACAGAGCTTCTGTGACCCCTAGGAAGTACTTCCAGGGTCACAACAGAGCTTCTAAATGATGCCCTGCGGCGAGCACTCCATGAAAATTATTTCTGAAACACTAGATGTAACAAGTGCTTACAGCTTACTGCTCTGAGCCTGTGCTGTGTATGCAACTTTAAAACCTGTATTTTTTTTAATTTACTTACAATCGCGGGTCCTCTGAGCCCTGGTTCAACTCTCAGTACCAGGAAGATGGGTTGTAGTTCCTAGGGTGTGCTGAGGGAACTACAGCCCATGTTTAAAGCTTTACTTTTAATTCTAAATATTGCTAGGGACAAGTTTGCGATAGAATAAGCCACCTAAGTGGTACTTTTATCCAAATAACTTGCAAATTGCTGAAATTGCTCACGGAGCTTCTGTGACCCCTAGAACGTACTTCTGGAGTCACAACAGAGCTTTTAAACGCTGCCCTGCGGCAAGCACTCCATGGAAATTATTTCTGAAACACTAGATGTAACAAGTGCTTACTGCTCTGAGCCTGTGCTGTGTATGCAACTTTAAAACCTGTATTTTTTTTAATTTATTCACAATCATGAGTCTTCTGAGCCCTGGTTCAACTCTCAGTACCAGAAAAGGGGTTGTAGTTCCCAGGATGTGCTGAGGGAACTACAGCCTGTGTTTAAGGCTTTACTTTTAATTCTAAATATTGCTGGGGACAAGTTTGCGATAGAGTAAGTCACCTTAGTGGTACTTTTAACCAAATAACTTGAAAATTGCTGATTTTCCTCACAGGGCTTCTGTGACCCCTAGGATGTACTTCTGGGGTCACAATAGTGCTATTAAATGCTGCCCTGTGGCGAGCAGGTCGAGTGCGTGTCGACGCGTGCAAAGACATGCACATCTGGGCGTGTTAGGTGGGTATAGGTGGGGAAAGGCAGCCTGTGTAAGAGGAACGTGGCAATAGGAAGTAGGTGTCAAAATGTATATAGTTCCTATATTGCATTATTAACCTTACCAGTATAGGCCATGTCTGATACCATTACTACAATAGATGGTAGGGTAGGCATTTTGTGTATGGTGTGTCAGATGCTTAGCCTCAATATAACGGATATTGTTGATAAACCATGCAAATGCACTAAATGTGCACAAAATGAACTCATGGAAGAGGAGATAATTAGATGTGACACCAGACTGCGTGCTTTAGAGCTCAGTCAGTTAGAGACCTTCAAACGTTTCCAGATGTCCATTACACCAGTTAACACACATTTAAGTGAAGAGGCTAACCTAGACAGTGGAAAATCTATCACTACCCAGCAGAAAAAAAGAGGTAGGGAGGATGATGACCCTGACATTAATATTAATAATGACTGGTATGTGATACAGAGTAAAAAGCCTGCCAAAAAAGGCAGGAAAGCTAGCCGCTTTGATATACCCATTTATAACAGCTTTGATCCACTAATTAATTTTAGTGAAGAATGGGACACCGCCCCCAATACACCCCAGACAGCTGTGCCCCCAGTCAGACTATGAAAAATATACCTATTCCACCTTTATCTGTTGATATTGCTGAGAATACAGTGACACATTATATGGACACAGATACTACAGCTACACAATCTAAACAAGTGTATGTTCTTGGGGACTGTATGATCAAACAGTTAGATCGCCTGGTGTGTGACATGGATAAGGCTAATAGGACCCTTTCATGTTTTAGAGGTGCAAAAATCCAGGACATTACTAAAATTCCAGACAGATATTGAGCAACTGTGGGGATGACCCTCTGGTTATTGTGCATGCCGGTGTTAATAACATCAGGAGTCAAACTATTCAACAAATCAAGGAGGATTACGTCTGCCTAACTAACACACTCTGATATAGGTTGTACCATAGCCTTTTCTGAGATCCTACCAGTTCCCAAAGCGGATTTTATACTCTTACCAAAATTAAAAAAAAATAAATAATTCATTAACAGTTTGGTGCATGAAGCAGAATCTCAATTGTTTAACTCATTGGGAAAATTTTAACATAAGACGGAAATGTTTGCCAGGGACGGCTTGCATCTAAATCGGAATGGCTCACTTTTGTTAGGAAAATGCATAAATCAACATATAGAAAAACATTTAAACTAGATTGTGGGGGGAGAGGGCGATTAGAATATTTTGAACATCGAAAGAATACTACCCCCATTGAGCCCACAGAATTTGATAATGTTGGTTATCAGAGTTCTATATCTGTCTCTCATTCTACTCCACAGAATGTAGCTCAGTCTAAGCTTAAAATTATCTTACTTAATGCAAGGAGCTTAAAAAATAAAATTAATGAGCTTCAGCTCATTCTCTTTAAAGACGATATTTATATCTGTGCAGTCACTGAGACCTGGTTTTCTGACAATGACTGGGGTCAGGATATTCCGGGATATGTTCGTTTTGGGAAGAACCGAAGCACAACTGAAGGTGGCAGTACAGCCTTTTTTGTTAAAGAATGCCTAGACTGCTCTGAAGTCGACGCAGATAACTCCCTGTATGAAGGTGTAGAATTAATCTGAGTTACTCTTACCCTGGGGAAGAGGCCAATTAAAATGGGGCTGTGTTATAGGTCACCCTCATTGGACATAGACAGTAACAACAAAATACTTGAACGATTATATAATATGAATCCACTGGGAGACATTATTCTAATGGGTGACTTAACTTACTTCATATTGACTGGGCCACACTGGAGGGTAAAAGTTTATTAGATAATAGATTCCTGGAGATTGTTGTACAGCTTGGACTTGACCGACTTGTTCTGGAACCAACTAGGCAAAATAACATTCTGGATCTAATATTAACTAATATTAGTGAGTATGGGGAACCCCCATGGTATGTCAACCCCTTGGGGATGATGACCATTGTATGATTTCCTGGACTTTTTATTATTATAACACAACTCCTAAGGGTATTACTAAAATTAAAAATTTTACAAAGGCAGATTACAGCAAAATAAAAGCCTATATTAATAACTGGAACTGGGAAGAAGAACTAAACAATTTAAACGCTAATAGTACTTGCTTGAAAATTAAGGAAACAATTTAATATTGTATAAGTAACTGGGTGCCGAATCGTATAAAATATTATAGTAAAAGGAGACTCCCCCTATGATATTCAATCAAAATCAGAAAATTAGTAAAAATTAAAAAACAGGCCTTTAATAAATACAAAAAACATGAAACAGTCGATAATTGGAATACGGTTAAAATCAAGGCCAACAAAACCAAATCAGCAATTAGAGCTGCAAAAAAAGATTTGGAGTATAATCTCGCATCTATTACAAAAGATAATAAAAACATTTTTTTAACTACATCGGTTCCCTGAAGGGAAATATACCAAAGGTAGGCCCTATCAAAATAAAGGATAAGGCAATCTCTGATGAGCAAGCAATGGCCCAAGAGTTTAATGCACATTTCACTAGCATCTATAAGCCTAAAGAAAAATTTGAATATACAGGACATAACAATCACAATTCAACTCTGAAATTCACTATTTCAGAGACATTTGATACTATTAACTCTTTTAAAACTTCCTCATCAGTTGGGCCAGATAATATACCATCGATATTTCTAAAGGAAATTTCATATGAGATTGCTGGCATACTTACAATGCTATATAATAAATCACTATCCAAGGGAATCGTTGTACAGGACTGGAGAATGGCCACAGTTATACCAGTCTATAAAGGGGGATCCAAATTGAGCGTGTCCAATTACAGACCTATTAACCTAACTCCTTGTATAGGCAAGGTCATGGAGAGATTTCTGTTACAAAGGATCACTAGTGATATATCTGAGCATAAGTTATGTGACATTACTCAATATGGTTTTTCACCTGGGAGAACCTGTCATAGTAATCTTATAAAATTCTTTGAACCTATCAGTGCGGCCTTAGACAATAGACTGCATGTAGACGTAATTTTTCTCAATTTTGAGAAGGCCTTTGATTCAGTCTCTCACAAACTATTACTTGAACAACTGATCAGTATAAATTTACATCCAAATATCATAAAATTGATTAATTCTTGGCTAACAGACAGGAAACAGCGGGTCAGCATTAGAGGGTACGAATCCACCTGGAGTTTTGTCACTAGTGGGGTGCCACAGGGCTCGGTGCTGGGCCCCGTACTATTTAATATAATCATTTCTAGTATGCAAACCTTGATTGGAGTATGATTGAATAAGTTTGCAGATGACAGTAAACTAGGCTGTATTTTCAGTGATCCTGCGTCAGCTACTGCACTACAGGCTAATCTTGACAACCTGTATAATTGGGCACTAGTAAATAAATTGGTATTTAATATTACAAAATGCAAGGTGATGCACTTAGGAAAAAATAATGGTTTAAGTAAATACTATATAAATAACATAGTCTTGCAGGACGTTGCCTCGGAAAAGGACTTAGGAGTTTATATTTCCAATAGTCTGAAGTTTACAGACCATATTAACAAGACAGTAAAAACTTGTCATCAACTACTAAATTGTATCTTTAAACATATCAAAAGTAGAGATTCCCCAAGTACTTCTGCCTATCTATTCTAGTCCAGTGAGATCACATTTAGATTTTTGTTCCTCATTCTGTGCACTAACTTCAATACATGAAAAAACAGCAGTGGAAAAAATACAAAGAAGGCTGACTAAAACCAACTCTGGTCTAGAAGAAGTCTCGTATGGAAACAGATTAAGAGCATTAGGACTCTATTCCTTAGAATATCGCTTTATTAGAGATGATCTCTGTTTGATTTACAGAGCTACTAGAGACCCAGCTCTGTTCGAGGCCCTTTGCCTGGATTGACATATACCTGTAAAAAACACGATCACACAATCTCAAATTGAAAACCAATATAAATAAAACTCTTAAGAGGAACAGATTTTTCACTCAAAGAGCTACTCCAATCTGGAATGCTCTCTTTTCAGAGGTAGTATCTAGTATTAGTCTTCATCAATTTAAGATAAACCTAGATACATATATGGGGGATTATAAATTCCACTTTCACCTTAGTTGAAGGTGACGAGCTCATTATGGGCTTTGTCCCTCGAACTTGTATCCTACCAATGAATCAATGAACCAATTATATTTTTTAAACATAGGTTCACCCTCTTTTGGTTTCACCCCCAGCTGCTTAAAATAACCCTGGAGAGACATCATTAGCTTGTTCTGAAAGAAAATCACAATCAGTGATCAGTTTAGTTTCAACATTTTCATATGTTAACCCCTTATGTCCATCAGTTTTTGTTGCCACTGTTTCTTCAGGCATCATCTTTCTTTTTTGGACTTCCGGATCTTGGAGCTATGCTCAAACAAGTCCGAATCAAAATCAGCGAAAGGAAAAGGGTCCACACCATCTGAGATTTTCTTTGCCTGAGCTCTTGTCACCACAGCTGCTGAAACATCGGGATGTACTCACTCTATGATTAACTCAGTAAATCCTGGAAAGTAATTTCCAATAATCACAGGTACAGGTAACTTAGCTGCTACTCCCACTTTCATTTGGTGCGACACCCTATTAATAGTGAGAGTCACTTGGCTAGTGGGATAGTATCGAGTGTCCCCGTGGATGCAGATGACACCAGTACCTGGTCCTTTTTGACATTGTTTTCCCAGCACTTCAGTATGTACTAGGGTCTGTCTGCTTCCCGGATCTATAAGTCCCTTCACAGTCTTATTTCTCACATTCACATCTGTTAAATACTTGCCCCAATTTGCTAAGGACAAATCTGCTTCAGTGTCACTCTTCTTACTATAGCAATTTCTTGCAATATTTTTTTTTTTGTAAACTTTAAGTCAGCAGTACAGAGGTACAATATATAAAGATACCAATGTGCATTAAGCAACATACCAGTTGGCTTGGAAATATCACATTGGAGAAATATGTTAAATAATATGTATAAGTCCATATATATGACCATATAGAGCAAAAACAAAACTTTGTTGGGCTAAGATAGTAAATAAACCATCATAATAGTGCCTAAAGCGAGACAAGCTGGAAAAGATCCCCAAGCCCCATGATGATATTACCCAAGCTGTGTCCAGAAATATACTCTGGCAGCCAACCCATGGTCTGAGGCAGCAACCCTGCCACTAGCAGGATGATATCTAAAATACGGGGAACCAGGCTTGACCCATGGCTACCTCCAGAGGGGTCCACAAATCCTGGTATCTTTCCACCTGACCTCTAACCTCATATTGAATCTTTTCAAATTTCATACAGTCCATAAGAGAGCTAAGCCATTCGGTCACTGTAGGGGTTTCAGCTAATCTCCAGTGAGTGGCCAACATTCTAAGGCCAGTTGCATTTCCTAGCCTCCAAAGGCCAAAGGAAGGAACCCCAGGCACCACTCCTTCACTTGCAGAAAGTCCCAACAGAATTTCTGCAGGGTCAAGGTGAAGTGGAATACCCAGAATAGGTGCTAGTAGCTCATGCACTCCTCTCCAAAATCTCTGCACCTTGTGGCATTTCCACACCATATGGTAGAAAGTTCCCTCATGGATCTGGCATTTTGGACACAGTGGGGACTCTCCAGGGTCAATTTTATGGGCCAACATGGGGGTATATTAAGTCCTAAGAAGAAGATTATATGGGATGACCCTCACCCTGTTGTTCACAGAACATCTGGTAATGTTTTTCAATAGCAGCAGCTAGTCCCCACCCGTCAGACCCTCTGGGTAAAAGTCTGTTTCCCACTTCGCTTTTTTTTTTTTTTTTTTATGTTATTTACTCGCCTTCCACGCTCTGGTGTTCCCCTCTCCTTCGGGCTCCACAGTGCTTCCGACTCACCGGCCATCCTCTTCCTGGGCTCCCCAGTGTCTTCATATTGCAGCCGACTCCCGAGGGGTATCCTGGTGTATCCCTTCACCGGACGGGTCCCCCTCCTCCAAGGGGGAAGTCACCGGGCGGGGGCTTACCCAGCGCACTCTCTGTTAGGCCCTTAGGAGTGCTGCTGAGGCAGAGGAAGTCCCTGGAGGTTCCGGTGCTGTCGCGGAGTGGGGGAGCCGTCATCCGGCGAGCACACAGAGCAATTTTCTGTTTTCGTGGTGTTCCCCTTCTTGCGCCACTCGTAAACAGTGCCCCCAGTCTCCACTGGGAGCCGCTGTTGAGCGAGGCGACCAACTCCCCAACCCCTGAAGAGGAGAACAGTCCTTCAGATGCTTAGTCCTCTTCATCCCCTTCCGACCCCCAGCGCCCCGAGTCCGTTCCCAAACCCGGGTCGCCGGAGTGGTTCGAGGTGTGGCATCCAGCGCCTCAACTCTCTGCACCACCGGGCTGGCCCACTTCGCTTTTATCAACTCCAGGTGGTCTGGCAGGGCACCCATCGGAAGCCCATAGGTTCTTCTAAGGGGTTTAAAAGTGACATCTCCGGATTGGCCCCAAAACATTTTCTCCAATTGGGAACGAGACATTGCCTGCTCCATCCCTTCCATGTTCTGTGATCTGTAAAAAGCCCTCCTTAACTGCTCGTAAAAGGGGAAGTGAGCAGGATTAATGTTATTTTCTTTAACAAGGTCCCTGAAAGGGCATATCTCCCCCTCCCTGACTAAATGTTGTATGAGATACACTTCCATGCAGTACCAGCTCTGCAGAATGGGACTCTCCCATGTAGTTAACCTCCCCCCCTCCCAGGAGTCTCCCCAGAGAACAATCCGGGGAAACCCCCCTCCTGTACCCAGTCCAGTCATGGGCTAGCCTCCATGCCTTAACCGTTGCTCTGGTGCAGGGTTAACTGGATTTCCTAGGGAACTTAGTCCACCCACTGTGACCAAGGTATCATGATATGGGGATAGACATGATGTTTTCTCCATTTCCACCCAAACAGGCTGTTTGTTATCTCCTCTCAACATATCTTGTACATGTGCAACCTGAGTGGCTACATAATAGTATTTCACACTTGGTAAGGCCAGCCCCCCTTTTCTCTGAGGGAGCCACAGAAGAGCTTTTTTTAATCCTGGGTCTCTTGTTATTCCAAAGCAGCTGCGTAATGGCTCCCTCTAATGCACTAATATATTTAAGCGGAATACTTAAGGGGACTGTTTGAAAGAAGTAAAGAAACTGAGGCAGAACTGACATTTTTACCAAATTCACTCTTCCTATAAGGGACAGTGGTAAGGCCTTCCACGCCGTGCAATCATCCTTGATTTTGGAAATTATTCCCTTCATGTTATTTTTTTACCAAAGTTGACAGTTTGGCCGGTATTAATATTCCCAGATATTTTAGTTGGTTAGCAAGGGGGAATTCGGGCCTGAGTTATGTTAATTGAGAATTGTCCCCCGCCCAGTGGCATCCATTCGCATTTTCACCAATTAATCTTATGCCCAGAAAGGGGGGCCATATATTTCAAATAGTTGAGTTAGGGCAGGCAATGAATCCCAAGGGGAGCTAAGAAAAAGGAGCCCATCATCAGCAAAGAGAGCTACCACCTGATTTGTCCCCCTCCACTGAAATCCCTTTATGTTATTGTGGGACCTAATACTTTGCGCTAGGGCCTCAATCGAGAGGACATATAACAATGGCAAAAGGGGGCAACCCTGTCTAGTTCCCTTTGACTGGGCAAAGGGAGACGAGAGGACATTATTTATAAGAATTTGGGCTTTTGGGGACTGGTAGAGGGCACCCAACCATTTCATCATGTGGGGTCCTAGGCCATATTTTCTTAAGACTGCCATCATAAAAGGCCATTCGACCCTATCAAAGGCCTTTTCAACATCTAGCGTTAAAAGCCCCATCCCCCACCCCCTGGGCCACTTATGTATGATGCTGAGAGTTCATCTGATGTTATGTTTGGCCTGTCTTCCCTTTACGAAACCTCCCTGTTCAGGATGGATCAGCTTAGGGGAGGAACTTCTCCAGTCTAGAAGCTAACAATTTGGTCAGGATCTTATAGTCTGAATTCAGGAGTGAAATGGAATGATAAGAGGAATATTTCTGAGGATCTTTTCCTGGTTTAGGAAGGACGGTAATTGTGGCCAAGACGGTAATTGTGGCCAAACATTGTGAGGGGAGCAAACCTCCTTCCTCCAGGGACTCCACCACTATTTCCAGCATCAAGGAGCCCACCTCCTCCCACAGCTGCTTGTAGATCTTGGCAGGGATCCCGTCAGGACTGGGGGCCTTCCCTTTTTTTGCACCCCAAACGGCCCTTTTTAACTCCTTCAATGTTATGGGAGAATCGAGGCACTCCCTGTCTTGTGGACCTATACGGGGAAGGGAGACCCTGTCTAAGAATATCATGGGGACAGCTCCTATTGGGAATTCTGATGTGTACAGGTGGGAATAAAAAGCTTTGAAGGCACCATCAATTTTGTTCTGGTCATAAGTTAAGGTCCCCCTTTCCTCCTCCACTCCTATAATAGTAAGCTCAGCCCTTTTCCTCTTAACTAATCCTGCTAGCCACTTACCAGATTTGTCCCCCTCAAAGTATGTATCAGATTTTGTAATAATAAGATCCCTTTCAATTTTCCTATTTGACAGCTGGTTTAATTTGCTTTTCAGAAGTTTGAGTTCCGCCAATTTTTGTGATGCTGTGGGTAGCCATTATCTCCCCCTCCAACTTCTTAATTTGCCTTTCAAGGGATGCTTCCTGTCTGGAATTTGATTTTTTCTTGAAAGAGGAGTAAGAGATTGTCTCTCCCCGAATAAAGGCCCTAAGTGTGTCCCAGATCATCCTATTATTAGTCTCCCCCTGGTGGTTTAAGGTAATAAAATCGGACACCTGATCTTTTAATTGAGTGAGAAATTGCTGATCCACCAAAAGGGAGGGGTCCATATGCCACTGCTGAGACGACTTAGGCTCTACATCCCCCTTGATCACCACCATGAGAGGAGCATGGTTGGAGACAATTAAGGGACCATACTTGGCCTCCCTAATGCTGCCCACTCTAGATGATGGGAGGAATAAATAATCCAATCTGGTGTACACCTTGTGGGCATGCGAGTAGAAGGAACATTCTTTGGAGGAAGGATGGCAAAATCTCTAAGCCTTCTGTAAGGCTCTACCCTCAGCTAAGTGGTGGAGAGTCTTAACACTGCATGCCACTGGGCCATGCCTCATACCTGAGTGGTCCAGTTTCGGGTCCCAATAGGTGTTCATGCCCCCCCCAATGATAATATCATCAGGGAGTGGAGCCAACGTGGTTTCCAAGTGGGCAAAAAACTCGGGGGTGTCAACGTTTGGTCCATACACCGAAACCAGTGTCATTGTTTTGCCCCTGATGTCAACCACCATAATGACAAACCTCCCCTGAGGATCAGACACTGAGGAAAGAACTCGATGAGGAAAACCCAGGCACAGCCAAATAGCCACTCCTCTGGCCTTGGAGGTAAAGGGAGAGGCTACAAGAGTGCCCCCCCACCACAATACCTTCAGATGCTCTATTTCCTCCGTTGTTGAGTGGATTTCCTGCAAAAACATTATATTCCCCTTCATCTTTTTTAACTGGGACCACATACGCTTCCTTTTTACCATGGTTCATAACCCATTTGTGTTCCAAGTAACCAGTGTAATTATATCCATTGTGATTAGGACTTTTAATATACATGGGGCTGGATATTCAAACTGCGGTATTTTGTGGCGCAAGCCCTTGCGCTGCACAAAATAGTTGCACAGGGGTGTGGCCGGGGCGATATTCAAAGGAGTTGCGCTGATTGAGCAGCTCCTGAGATATCACCCCCACGCACTGCCACTTGTGCATGGTGCAGTGGAACTCTGTTTCACCGCAAGTGGTCAGAGGAGCATTTAAGTTGTGGTGGTGTGGCACCATTGCGCCATGCTCAAATTTCCCATATTCAAAAGATGACATGCAAATGGGGCCATAATTCATGCAAGGCGCAGGGGGGCCATTTGCATCTATTTATGGCCCCATTAGCATGTAGGTGCGCCGATCCCTGAGGACTTGCGCCTGGTGCTCTGCCAGGCAGCAGCCATCAGGGACCGACACCCCCTGCAGCCCGATCGCGGGCAAAAGTGTAAAACAGCCCCCCACCCACTGGCCCGATCGCAGGCAGCAAAGTGTCAACCCCACCAAGGACATATCCCTAGTGGTCCAGTGGACCACTAAGCCCGATCGCGGGCTAAAGTGTAAAGTACCCCCACCAGCCCGATTGCGGGCTGCCAAATGTTCAACACCCCCCAGAACATATCCCTGGTGGTCCAGTGGACTGCTAAGCCCGATCGCGGGCTGCCAAATGTTCCAACACACCCCAAGACCATATCCTGGTGGTCCAGTGGACCGCTAAGCCCAATCGCGGGCTGCCAAATGTTCCAACACACCCCAAGAACAAATCCCTGGTGATCTAGTGTCCCTCCCACCCCACCCACAAAGCCCCACCCGCTCCCCCTCCGCGGCGGCGAGGCGGCAGCATCCACCCACCCGCCCGACTGACGGTAGGGCTGCACCCCCATTGGTGCAGAGCAAGAGCCAATGGGCGGCAGCCCATACCGTAGAAGGCAGTCCAGATTGTGGGGAAGACACTAGATCACCAGGGATTTGTTCTGGGGTGTGTGTTGGAACATCTGGCAGCCCACGATCGGGCTTAGCGGTTCACTGACCACCAGGATATGGTCTTGGGGTTGACACTTTGGTGCCACGATTGGGCTGGTGGGGTGGGTTTATTTTTCACTTTGGTGCAGCGATCGGACCCGGTCAGGGGGCTGTTTCTACAAATGCCCGTGATCAGGCCAGTCAGGGGTTACTATATGCCCGATTGCCACCCACAGGTAGCAGCTGCTGTGTTATGCCTGCAATGCGGCAGCTCACTTTCGGGTGGCCCTTGACATACTCCTTTTTTTTTTGGCTCAAAGTTGTGCAGCCGCAGGTTGGGGGTTGCGCCTGCACAACTCTGCACAGCCCACTGAATATCAGGCTGTGCAGTTTATGCATGGTTCCTCCCCCTCCAGTTCAGCATGCATTCATTTGCATTGCGCTGTTGCTCAGCTTGACTCGGGGGCGCAACTGCCTCCTGCTGATTATGGCAGAATGGCGCAATTTCGGACTTGCGCAGGCGCAGCCCTTTTGAATATCCAGCCCATGGTATTAACTGCTCTGAAAATTGCACAACAAATAAAGGTAACTCTGCTCCACTTGATTTTTCTAATCTGGTGCTCAACTAGAACAATTGACCCCAACCAGTATTCCCCCACCCCCACCCCTGGCAAGCAGTTTCCCTCAAAACCAACATAGTACCAGTTTTAGCATTCTTTCCCTCCTCCCACTCCCAAAATCCCCCACCCAGGAAAAATACCACAATTAACAGTACCCAACAAATGGATACCCTCCCTTCCCCCATTCCCAAAAACATAACTCATAACCTTCCTCTACTTTTCGTGGATTTAGCACCCATCCCTTGCAACTAATCAACTGTAGGAATCAAACATAAACATGAATATCAATAGATTCCTTCCTTCATAACACATCTGTATGCATGGGAAGATAGGTCCCAGGAAGGTTAACTCCACCTTCCCAGATTTCTACTGCACTCAAATTAAAAGTTTATGAAGCTCTGGCCCCCGAGGGCCCCTGCGGGAGGGTCTGCCCCCCACTGAGAACTGGCATCCCGGCCCCCTCCGCTTCTATGGAGGTTTCAGCATTAACCCAAATGCTCTTCGCTTGTTTATTTAATAGCCAGAGCCCCCGGTGAGCAACCCATTCAAATAAACATATGAGAAAAAAGTGCTCCAGCCCAGAGCCCTCCCCTACCTTATACAGGGAAAGCTGAAAGTAATCATAGTGACAAAAGCCAAACTTTTTAGATTTATAACTACCAGACATCACAGCCACCAGTCTGTTCCATGCCCGGCCAGGTCACCCCATTAATAGCAAATGGCTGAAGCTAGAACCCCCCACTTCAAGTTACCAACTCAAGGTCAACACGATTTAGTAAAGCTGTCTCTATGAAGAGAGTCAAAGTGGAGGATCCCCTCCAGTTGTATAGTCTTGGACTTCACTCCAGAAAAGAAACACGAAGAGCTGCAACATGAGGGTCTGTAACTGATTTTCTCTGCTGCTTTTCAGCTTTTAAGAAGTTCTTGCAATATGACCTGGCTTATTACAGTTATAGCAGATCACGTCTTTAGGCACAGATTTGTTACCCCTACCAGAGTTCTTATCAGACTAGGAGTTTAAATAGGAAAAAGAGTGTCTTACCGGTGCTTGACTATAACCTCACTGCTGTGACGTCTGTCAGGCCATTTGGTAGTCTTCAGCCAAAGAAACAGCCTTTTCCCCACTTTCTGGTTAGTGTTCTTTTACCCAAAGCTGTACGTCTGTGAGTAGGATGTTGATGAACCTCTCCATTACAAATGTTTCAATGATCTGTGGGAGTGTTTTGCCCTCTGGTTGGGGCCATTTCATAAGAAGTTCTTCCAGTTGGGTGAAGGCTTCCTGGGGATTGTCGGCTAAGTTGTACTTCAGAGACTGAAATCTCTGCCTGTAGGTCTCTCCTGAGATGTCATATCTTTTAAGGACCTCTCTTTTCACCAGATCATAGTTTTCTGACCTTGCAGTGTCCATATTGCTGTAAGCAAGTTGGGCTTTCCCTGTTAGGTAAGGTACCAGTCTTATTACCCATTGCTGCTTTGGCCACTGACAGGCTGCGGCAACCCTTGCAAAAGTTGTCAGGTATGCTTCAATATCATTGGAGGGACACAACTTTGTAAATTTAATGTATTTCAAGTTGCCTGTGTCCTGTTGCTCATCTAGAGCTGTGCCAGATCCTCTGCCTTTGATAGCCTGCAAGGCATCCAGCCACCGCTGCTCCTGTCGCTGCATCGCTTCTCTCCTCTGCTGCTCAACTTGTTGCATTTCTTCTTTGCTGTTTCTCAGTCTCTTATTGTTGTTGTATAGCCCACCATTTGAAGAAGGCAGACAGGCTTTCAGGTTCTGTCACTGCCTGTTCTTTTTTTTCCATGACTGGTGCTGGCTTTATTCTCAGTTTGGACTTTTGTCTGTGCTAGTTTGGCTGCCATTCTCCTGGTAACCACTCATGGGCTTGCTGCTGCAGAATCCATACCTTTCTTCTATGCCTCCCTGGTACCAGGTCTAGTACCCACGCACAAAACTCCTGGCTTAGAGTATGCACAGCATAAATTCCACTTAGGCTGACACCATCTGTCATTGAGGCACAGGTCAGGAAGCATAAGAAAACCAGGAGCATTTCCAAAATTCACAAATAGCTTTTTATTTTTCTCAATAACAGCAAAATAAAAAAATATTCAGTATAACTATTTACAAAGGCAGTACAAACCGAGAAAACTAAGTCCTTCTTCTGAGAGTATCTCTTAATTCCAAATTTCAGTCTCTCATTCTCCTTGTCTTTCTAGCAAAACATTGCAGTTCCTTTTTATAAGTCTGTGCAGGAGCTTGTTAAGAAAATAGCATGCTTTTCACACAGTGTTCTTGTAAGTTTCCAATATTCTTGTCAGTTTCAGCAGGTGCAGCAAAAAGAACATTGTGACCCAGGACTGACCTCTTGTTTACATCTTCTGCAAAAGGCTTAAAAATTGCATCTCAGGTTAACCCCTTGAGTTCCAACTAGTTTTGCAATCATTTCAACAGTATAACTACATACAGTTTTAGCTTTGCAATCATTTCAACAGTTTAACTATATACAGTTTTAAACAAAGGGATCCCAGTATCAATTACATTTTCACAAAATGGTTCACATATATTTTTATACCAGCAGACATGCAAGGGGGGAGAAAAGACAGAATAGCAAGTAAGGGTATAGAGATAGCAAGAGGCAGAGAATTGCAAGACCATTGGGGTGATCAAGTCCTAGGTCTCACAAGAAAATTTGGTTGCGCAACCAGACAGAGAAGACAGAAAAGGAGAGGATAGAACAGACCCTTGCATTTAAACACTTTCTGCATAATAACTGGGACAGGGCCATATTCAACCCTGTCACATACTGCTTACCTTTAACAATCTTTGTCTCCCTCCTCTGAACCATCTCCAGTTGGTTAGTGTGCTTCTTCAGGTAGGGACACAAGTACTGCACACTGTACTCCAGGTGCGACCTCACCAGTGATGTGTACAGTGGCAATATGACTCCCTCACTTCCTCCCACCTGCTGATGATCCCCCTGGTAATGCAGCCTAACATTTTGTTGGCTTTTGGCCCTGCCTTCCTGCATTGTGAGGAGTGCTTCAGGTTGCTAGAGATCAACACCCCAGGTTTTTCTCTTCCTCAGATTTGGTTACCAGGACCCCTCCCAGGCTGCACTCTATCTTTTGGTTCTTGAGTGCTATGAGCATGACCTTATACTTCTTCACTTTAAAGTAGAGTTGCCAAATTCTGGATCGTCTCTCAAGCTTGGCCAGATCTTCCTTTAGGTTCCATATCCTTGGTGTTGTACCCACCCTCCCACAGACCTTGATGTTGTCCACAAACAAGCAGATCTTGTCATTAAAGCCGTCTCCAGTGTCATTTATGAAGACATTAAACAGCACCAGCCCAAGCACCAAGCCCTGTGGGACCCCACTGGTGACATCCCTAGAACCTGAGAGCTTCTTCCCCACTACAACCCCCTGGGTCTTGTCTTTCAGCCAGATAGCTACTGATCCAGTGAGTTTCTCTCCTACCCCCAGATCCTCCAGCTTTCTGGTCAGTCTTCTTTGGGGCACAGAGTCAAAGGCCTTGCTGAAGTCCAAGTACAGGATATCGACTGTTTGGCCCTTGTCTACTGTTTCAGTGACCTAGTCAAAGAAATCAGCCAGGTTTGTATGGCAGGATCTAACAGCCATGAACTCATGCTGTCACTCATCCTGGAGACCATTTTCTTCCAGGTAACCTACCAGCCTTTCTTTAAGTATGGCAACCTTGAGGTTACACATGACTGAGGTCAGGCTGACTGATCTGTAGTTGCCTGGGTCATACTTTTGGGTCCACATTTATGGAGTGTCACGACATGCTTCATTCTCCAGTCCTGTGGTACAACCCCCGAATCAAGAGAACTGTTGAACAGATCAGCCAGGGGACCTGCAAGTTCCTCCACTAGTTCCCTCAGTACTCTTGGATGGATGCCATCTGCTTCTAGGGATTTGTCTACCTTTAGGGACAACAAACCCTTCCTCACCCTGTCCTCACTTATCATTGCATCTTGGCCCCCCCCCCCCAGTTCCTCTGCGGTATTGGGCCTTCCTTCTGTTTTGTAATGACCGAACAGAAGTACTCATTCAGTACCTCTGCCTTGTCCCCATTTTCTTCCACCCACTCTTCCACTCTCTTTAGCCATACTATGCCATGCTTCTTATCTCTTTTTTCACTAATATACTTAAAAAGGGCTTTTTCTCCTTTTTTAATCCCTTCCCCTAGTTGCATTTCCTTCTTGGCTTTTGCCAGTCAGATTGCTTTTCCTGCTTCCCTATCCTTTGTCTGGTACCCCTTCCTGTCCTCCTCCCTCTGGGTCCTCCCGGACTTCCTATAGGAAGTCCTCTTGTCCCTGACTGCCTGGGCTACCTTATGACTAAACCAGTTGGGTGTTTTGGCCTTGAGTATTCCCTTTTAGCATAACACACTCCTTTGTGTTTGCTGCTGTTCTCTTCTTAATGATGGACCATTTCTGATCCATCCCCATTTCTATACTGATGCCAGCCAGGTGACCCCCTAGCAGCTCCCTCATCTTTCTGAAGTCTGCCTTTCTGAAGTCTAGGACTTTAGTCTTTGTGGGTACCTTTCTCCTTCCCAGTGTGTCCAATCTGAACCACACTGTGCGATGGTCACTCCCACCCAAGGGATTCTCACCTGGATGTCCTGGAGGTGGTCTCCATTTGTCAGCATCAGATCAAGGATTGCTCCAATCCTAGAGGATACCGTGACACCTTGAGTCAGGCATCCGCTCTGCACAGCATCCAGGATTATGTGAGTCCTGGCACAGGTCATGGCAGGGATCTTCCAGTCCCCCTTAGGCAGGTTACCCAAAAATACCACCTCCCTCAGCCACTCTTATTAAGGACCCCAATTCCCTGTCCCTTTCTTCCTCCTGGTTAGGCAGTGTGTAAACCTCCCCAGTTTTACCTTCTTTCCTCAAGTGGATTGCAACTACACCCACAGCACCTCTGCCTTCCCATCTTTTGACTCCTCCCTCGTGCATGTTATTCCTTCTTTTACATATACAGCTTCCCCCCCTTTTCCTGCTCCCCTGTCCCTTCTCTATAGCTTATACCCAGGGAATGAAAGGTCCCCATCATGGTATGGAGCAGCCAAAGATTCTGCAACCACCGCAATGTCCACCCTCCTCTCTGCCAACCTTGCCTGCAGGTCATCCATCTTGTTTCCAAGGCTTTGTTCCTTTAATCAGGGATAATGGGTTGCTTCATTCCCATCTAGATAATTTGGATAATGCTACCAGGGTTCTGAATTAAAGAATACTGGGTATCCCAGAGGGGTTGAAGTAGGACAATTTACGTAGCTTTATAAGAGACCTGCTTGCTTCCAATTTGCTTCTCACACAGGACACGTTACCACTCTGCATAGACAAGTGTGTACAGGATAACCTTTCAGAAGGCTCATAATTGGCAGGCAACATCACAAACTAATGTGGTTGCTTTGCCAGGCTTTGGGAAGCAGAACAAAATACTCCAGGCCATGAGGTAATGTGGTATCATGTAACTTGAGGGGAATCTGATATAAATTTACCTTGACAAGAGCAATGCAACAAGACAGTGTAAAAAGGATTTTGATGGCGTTCACCTGATGTCCGCAATCTCCGCATCACGCACCAAGTTTTGGTCACTGCCCATCTGAGTGAGGGTTAAGGACAAAATCAACATCTTCTCAGATCAAAAAGAAGTTAGTAGACTGGCCCAGAAACTGACTGATGAAACACACAAAGGGAAGAGGAACACCAATCTGATTTGAAGAACTAAATAGACTTTTTGTAAGTTGTGGATCGCTCAGGGAGTGTAGGCTTTGCTTTCCCCTGTGGTTCAGTACCTCACTGGCAGCAAGTAACATCTTTTCATTTAAATAATAACAGCAAATTGATAGGTAGATAGATTTGTATGTATTGGCACCCTTCAGTGGCTCAGAGCACAGTGGCGGAGCCAGGTTTGGGAGCGTTTGGGAGCCAGAGGGGGCCATTCAGTCAATCATGGGCTCCACAGTGGGCACTAAACAGTGAATAAAGATGTTGGTGGGGCACCACTACTCACACAGGGGCAACCAGGAGGGGTGACCATCCCCCCAGCCCCCCTCTAGCTCCGTCACTGCCAAGAATATAACAATTAAGAACATGATAAGAGAACATTTTTAAGACAAAACAATAACAATGAAACAACCAACCTACCAATCTATAAATAAACAGCAGTTAAGCAATAAATACATAAAATAAAAATAATAGTACAGTAAAAAACTAAATTTTACCCTTTAGAACTTTTAACACTGTGGGACAGGTAGGTGTTACTAAGTAAGGCATTCCAGAATCCTGAGGCAGCGACTGAAAAAGAACGGTCACCAGCTGATTTCAAGTACTAAGGTGGAATACTTAAAAGCTCCTGGCCAGTGGACTGGGTGGCTCTCCCTGTCACTTAGGGGGACAGAAGCTGATACTAAATTGGCAAGAAGAGTGGACTCGAGGAGTAGTATGCATTACAGGGGGACCTGCACATGTTAGGGATCTGGGCTGAGTGATAGGGCCTTAAATTTAATGTGAGAAAGTGCAGGGTAAGGGCAAGATATCAGGGTTGCACATATACCCAGTGGGGTGCAACAATGGACAGCAAAAGTGAGGAAAAGGATCCTGGGGTAATTATAGACAATATCCTGAAGCCAGACAATCATAGAATCATAGACATCTGATGGCAGAAAAGGACCTCATTGGTCCATTGAGTCTGCCTGTACCCCTTCCCCTACTCATCTCCACTCCTGCTGGCCCCCCTTCCCCTCATTTCCTAATCCCATGTGTCTGTACCATGCCCTCTTAAATCCCTTCACCATGTTGGCCTCCACCAGCTCCTCTGGCAGTTTATTCCATGCCTTCACCACCCTCTCTGTGAAGAACCGCCCCCTCACATTGCCTCTGTATCTTCCACCTTCCAATCTTAGGCTATGCCCTCTAGTTTTAGCCCCCTCCTTCCTTCTGAACAAGCTCCCCACATTCACCTTATTGATCCCCTTCACATACTTAAAAGTTTCAATCATGTCCTCTCTCTCCCTTCTAGTCTCAAATGGGTACATATCCAATTCCCTACATCTCTGTTCAAAAGGTTTCCCCTGCATGCCATGAACCATCTTGGTTGCTCTTCTCTGAACCCTTTCCATCCCATCAATGTCCTTGCATAAGTGCGGTCTCCAGAACTGGACCCTGTACTCCAGGTGTGGTCTCATCAAGGCCTTGTACAGAGGCAGCAGCACTTCCCTCCTTCTGCTAGTTATTCCCTTCCCTGTACATGCCAACATTCCATTTGCCTTCTCCACCGCTTTACTACACTGGCTACCCACCATAAGGTTGCTCGATATTATGATCCCCAGATCCCTCTCTTGCACTGTACTTTTGATTTCGTCCCCTCCTAGAGTGTAAGCAGCTTTTGGGTATTGACGCCCCAGATGCATCACAGCACATTTTTTGGTATTAAATGTTTCCAACCACCCATCCAGCCTGTTCAGGTCCTGCCACATGGCCTCCACCCCCCCGGATGTCCACCCTGTTGCAGATTTTCGTATCATCTGCGAGTAGGCCCACACTTCCCACTACACCTTCTGCTATATCACTGATGTATATATTGAAAAGAAGTGGTCCAGGCACTGATCCCTGGGGCATCTCACCCGTCACCTCCCTTACTATGGAATGCTCTCTATTTACCACCACCCTCTGCCTTCTGCCCGCAAACCAGTTGCCACCGCCCAGTTATTATTTTCTGCACCACCCCAAGCTTTCTCCAGCTTATTTACTAGTTTTCAGAGGGACGGTGTCAAGGCCTTACCAAAGTCCAGATAGGCCTCGTCCACCGCTCCCCCCCCAAGTCAACCATCTGAGTCACCCAGTTGAAAAACTATCAGATTCATTTGGCAGGACCTCCCACTTGTGAATCTGTGCTGCCTTTCATCCTGCAATCCGCTGTCCACCAAGTAGTCCACCACCATTTCCTTTATCAGTGCCTCCATCATCTTTCCCACTACTGATGTGAGGCTGACTGGGTGATAATTTCCCTCCACCTCCTTACTGCCCCTTTTGTACAGTGGCACTACATCTGCCCTCTTCCAGTCCCCTGACACACAACCTGTATCCATGGACAAGTTAAATAGTCTCATCAGTGGGGATGCCAGCTCCTCCCTCAGCTCCCGGAGTACCCTGAGGTGCAAGCCAATGGGCCCCATTGCCTTGTCCACCTTCAACTTGCCCAGTTCCTCCCTTACCTTGTCTATGTTGAACATACTAGGATCCCCCATTTTGCATTCCCTGTCCCTCCACCGCATCTCCGGTCCCCTACCCTCTCCCTCCTCCCTGAAGACCGAGCAGAAGTATTTATTCAAGCTCTTCTGCTTTCTCAAAGTCCCCTTCCAGTTGTATTCCTCCGTCCACTCGCAACCTTACTGTTCCCTGCCTCACCTTTCTTCTTTCCCCCACATACCTAAAAAAAGTTTTATCCCCCTTTTTGTCTGCTTGGCTAAATTCTCCTCTGTATCCACTTTAGCCCTCCTTATCCTCTGCCCTGCAACCCTTCTCTTCTCTCTATAAGTCTCCCTGTCCTCTCTCCTTTGTGTCTTCTTATAATCCGTGAATGCTAGACAGCCCACTGGCACTGAGAGTTGAGGCGCTGGACGCCACACCTCACGCCACGCCAGCGACCCATGTTCGGGAATGGGCGTGGGCCACCAGGGGTCGGCAGGGCCGGGGAAGGATCGAGTGTCCAGAGGATTGCTTTCCTTCCCCAGGGAGGGGGGAACTGCAGCACCAGCACCTGAGTGCCCCCTGGCAAAGGCTGGGGAGCAAAGTGACGTGTGCGAGCATGGGGGGAGCAGAATGCTGATGCATCAAGGGGAGTGTGCACAGGAGCGTATGAGTTCTGCCTTGGCCGGTGTCATTGAACGCACCCGGGTCCAGAGGGAGCAATATAGAAAATACCACCGCAGCGCCTCCATGACGCCACCTCGCCACCCCTCCATCACTCTCAGGCTGGCTCCCATAACCTGACCCGTGTCCATGACACCTTGGCTGGTGCCGTGGCCCCGCCCTGGGGGGTAAGCCAGAGGCAAAGGGAGAATAGCTGATTTGGGAGTGAGGGGCAATGAGGGCCGTGACCGGGCTGAAAATCGGCGTTGAGATGGACAAAAAAAAAAAATAATCACTGAATGCTCTTTTCCTTTCCCTGACCACCTCTTCCACCTCCCTTGTAAACCAGGGCAGTCTTCTTCTTTTGTTGTTCTTTCTCACTTTCTTAATGCAAATTTCAGTGGCCTTCAATACCCTTCCTTTGATGGCTCCCTATAGTTCTTCAACATCCCCTATATTCTCCTTCCCTGCCATTTCTTACTCAATTATCCTCCTCACTCTGTTAGAGTCCATCTCTCTGAAGTCCATCACCCTCGTACTAATCTGATTTTAATCCCTCCCCTTTTTTACCCTGAACCTCACAGTCCTGTGATCACTAATTCCTAGTCCATCACCAACCTCAACCTCTCCCACACTCTCCCCATTTGTGAGGACCACGTCCAGCATATTTTCTCCCCTAGTGGGCTCTCTGACCAGCTGTTGCATAAATACCCCTTGTAGCACCTCTAGAATCCCCCTACTCCTAGCTGATCCTGCAGCTGGGATCCCACAGTCCACATCAAGAAGGTTTAGGTCCCCCACTAGCAGAAGCTCTCCCTTGAAGGCCATCTGTAACTGCCTGTATCATCTGTCTATCCTCCTCTTCTTCCCCCTGTGTCAGAGGTCTGTAAACCACCCCTATCCTCAGAGATTCCCCAGTCTGTCTGTCGTGCATGACCCACATGAGCGCCATCTCCCCCACCGCCTCCTGCCAAGTAGTGTGGTACTGCAGTAAAGACAGCAAACACAATGCTGAGATGCAGTGGGTAGTGGATAAAGATCAGTTCAAGAGAGGTGATCGTTGAGACATCCAATGATGTCACAGTCTGGATGGCTGGGACTGATCGAGCTCCTGACCCTTCCACCCATATAAACCTCTAGAACAGAGACAACAAAAACCAGCATAGAGGTACTCATGAACATAGGAAAGACTTTGAAGAGCAAAGACCATGTGGATCCAGAGGATGGCAATGGATCCACTGCTGAACAATCAGATTCAGTTCTCTCCCAGGCTTCTAGCATGGTGGCCCACATCGCTTCCCCCAGCAAGCCCAAACGGATGCAGAAGAAGGCAACAAATTTGATCTCATATTAAAAGAGCTACATACCATAAGATCAGAACTCCAGGAATTTAAAGCAACAAATGAGGCAGTTGACCAACTTGTTAGTAAAGCTGCAGAAATGGACTGCCACAACTCAGAGGCTGACACCCATCTAGACAGACTGGAAATGGTAGTAGTGCAAATCATCCAGACCCAAGCAGACATTCAAGATTGACAGGAAGAAACCGAAGCCAGGGCGCACAATCTGCACATATATGGAGTGGCAGAATCCTTGGAAGGCACTGATATGAATAGTTTTCTAGAAAGTGTGCTGAAAGAATTGTTGGAGCTGCCACCAGACTACACCTTTGAAACAAAGGGAGCACATCAGGCCCTTAGGCCGAAACTGACTAGCCCGAAATGGTGGCCAAGACCAATAGTAGTTCAGTTCCATCACAATGCAAGGGAAGAACTACTACATAATGCATAGTAGAAAAAGTTTCTGATGTGGCAGGACATGCATATTTTCATAGACAATGATTATCCTTCAGAAATGATGCAGTAGCAGAGGGCTTATATTTTGTTGCTTCAGGTTCTCAGAAAGGCTCAACTCAGATTTAAGATCCCATACTCTACCAAGTCAATGGTTTAGTACACAGATGGCCAACATACTTACTTATCAGCATCCAAAGCCTACAGGGATGTACAGACCAGAGGACTTGACGTGCCTCACAATGTTGCTTCACATGAATGACAACAACCTCCTCCCATTACAACATGGCAGCAACAGATACCTGCTGCGATGTGAAAAAGGCAGTTAGCGGAGACAGTAGCCACTACTATAGACAAGCTGCATGAACTGACTCAATAGTTGAACTGAGACATATCCTGCAACTCATTATTGCTATATGGTCTGAGTACAGGTATCAGGGTGGTGATGATGCGGGCAGGGACTGAGACGTATGTGTTTCAGGTTGGAGTATAGGAGGGGGCCTTTGTGGGGGAGATGGGGACTGAGGTGAGGTTGACCACAGGAGTTTTTCCTCCCTTTCAGCAAAGCTGACTGCCCAAGAACCTGACCTCAGTAATGAATTGTCCAGATGCAGTGGAGAGGACGTGAGCCAAGCAGGGAGCTGTGGGTCCTATCTTCTCCTCGGCATAATACATAGGGACACTAGCTTAGCAGACAAAAATATGGCTGTCATAGAGCCAGGAAAAAGGAAGCAAACCCACAAGCAATGCACTCACGCACAAATATAGCAATTAAACTTCAGTGCTAAGAAATGTAAGGTGATGTGTCTGGGTAGGGCCAACCCCAAGAAAGAATACTGGCTAAACAGAGTCCAGCTGAGCTCCTCTGCCATGGAACATAATCTGGGAGTCATCATTAGGGATGACCTCAAGCAGCAAAGTCAGTGCAATAAGGCTTACAACAGGACTAGCAGGGTGTTAGGTTGCACTGGCAGGGGGATAGACAGCAGGGTCAGGAAGGTGATACTACCACTTTACTGGTCATTAGAGAGGCCTCATCTGGAGTACTGTGTACAGTTCTGGAGACCTTAGCAAAGAAAGGATATTGATAGATTGGAAGTCGTCCAAAGAAGGGAAACAAAAATGATACATGGCCTTCAAGAAATCACCTATGAAGAGAGGCTTGGGGCACCGAAATTGTACTCAGTAGAGACTAGGAGGGAGAGGGGGGATTGATTGAGACCTTCAAGTTCCTTAAAGGCATCAACAAGGTGCCAAAAGTGCAGCTTTTTACCAGGAACTTCAGTTCTACTACAAGAGGGCATGAGGGGAAATTGAAGGGTGGAGTGTTCAAGAGGGACATCAGAAAGTATTACTTCTGAGAGAGGATGGTGGAACCTTTGAATAGATTACCTCCCAAGGTGGTGGCTACAAAGTCAGTATCAAGCTTTAAGCACGGATGGGACAAGGATTGGGAACAAACACATGGCACTGGCAAGGGCTAGGCTGGGTGTCTAGAAAGACAGAACACCGGTGCACAATAGAAACATAGAAACATAGACTTTGATGGCAGATAAGGACCACTTGGCCCACCCAGTCTGCCTGTTTCCCTACCTACTGGATAGGCTGCAGATTCTAGTTAACCAACAGCCTACTTCCTGCAACCCCCTACTATAATTGCCTTGTGTCTGTCCCATGCATGTTTGAATTCCCTCACTGTTTTAGACCCAACAACCTCCTCAGGAAGGCTGTTCCATGTATCCACCACTCTCTCCATGAAAAAAAAATTCCTCACATTACCCCTGAGCCGTCCCCCCTCTATCTTTAAATTGTGCCCCCTTGTTCTTACACATCTCTTTTTCTGAAAGATGCTACACTCCTGGACTTTGTTGATTCCCTTGAGGTACTTGGAATAGGTCCCGGGATACTTCACTTGGGCAGACTCGATGGACCATAGGTCCCCTTCTGCCATCACCTTCTATGTTTCTATGTGTTTATGTCTTTTACTTCATAAAAAATTCATAGCCCACCACTATATAACACCAACCTTTCACTGAGGTTAAATCAGCTTTTTCAAGGTGGTGGTCCTAAAGGTAAACAAATTAACAAAGCTGCATATTTATATGAGTGACTCACCAGCAATCACTGATTCACAATCTTTTCAAGCAGATACACTGCATCTTTCTTGTGTAGGAAGAATATACCTCCCTACATGTGGCCACCCAAAGCAAATCTGGCATACAACCCCATGGCATATCCTCATATAGCACCACAAGGGAGTGTGACCACATCAGCGGGATGACGCACTAGCATGTATGATACAGTGATGTCATATGCCTTTTTCACACTGAACATCAAGTGCTCACCCTATGTGCCTTGCTAATGCGAGGTGGTCTCCAGAAAACAGTAAGGGCAGTAATTCTTAATTAAGAAAAGATACTGAAAGCTGTATGAATGTAATAAAATAAAAAGCACTCACATACACAACTTTATGTTGTAGGGAGGTGGGTATTTGTAGGGGGCTAGGATGTCTGTGGTGGGTGCTATGGACTCAACAGAGTTGAGCAGGATTGAGATGGTAAGGAACAGGAGGTGCCCTAGGAGAAAACGGAGCCTTGAGAGAGAGGCCCGACGTGTTTGGTCTCCGTTCCTAGGGTTTCCACTGGACCCCGTGGACAGGCAGCCAGAGGGCCTATAGCCTACACTGATCTCCTTCGGCAGTGTTATGCAACGCCAGGTCGATGAGAAACAAGACCATAATTATGTCGGACTTGATTTCTTCAGTCAACCTGGCATGCATTACAGAGATCTGGTTGGAGGACAATGCAGGTTCAATTTTGGAGGCATCAATCCCCAGCAGGTACTCTGTGGTACATTGCCTGAGGAGGGATTGCAGGGGTGCGGGTGTGGCAATCTGTTTTAGATCTGGCCTGAATTTCTCCGTATACCTGGTGGGCTTTACCTTGTTGTTTGAATGTGTGGCAGTGTGTGGTGGTCCAGGTACGGGTTGCACAATTCTCCTTGTTTACCTCCCTCTGGGGTCAGGAGGAGAATTTCTAAAGGAGGTCGCGGACTTTATCGCCGACAGGGTATTGGAGTTGCCCAGATGGCTTATTCAGGGGGACTTCACTGCCTGGGTCGACGATGAATCCTCAAAATTTGGATTTGATCTCCTCCAGCTGATGACATCAGTGGGTCTTGCACAGGTAGTTGCCTCTGCGACCCACCATCATGGCCATACCAGTTGGTATTCTCACTAGATCTTGAGGTCACCAACCTCAGGATTGCTCAGGTCACTTGGTCCTATCATTGTATGGTGAAATTCTTATTTGAGGCACCCCTGATGGTCTCTCCCCTGTTGAGATGATCAGTTACCGCCCTTTGAGGGGATTGTCCCCAGAGGGACTGCTGGCGTTAGTTGATTTTTCCAGTGTTAGTGCTGTTTGTGTGACTGGGTTGGGTGAAGTGATGGCAGCTTATAATAGGACTGTCTCTGAGGCACTTGATGCCATCACACCGGTCTGTATATGACCCAGGTCCTCTCGCCTGGGACCCCCATGGTATGATGGGGCTGTCAAGGCAATGAAGACCATGGATCAGAGGTTGGAGCATTGTTGGCATAGGACTCAGTCAGTGGAGGATAGACTGGCTTTGAGGAATCGCTATGCTGATTATCAAAGGGTAATCAACCATAAGAAGACAAAGTTCCTGTCCAGGAAGATTGCCACATGGACGAGCAAACCAGCTCAGCTTTTTTGGACTGTGGACAGACTACTTCATCCAGTCTGTCTACAGCCAAAAATAGCTTTTTCAGTAGCATTTTGCAAGGAGTTTGCTCTGTTCTTCTCTGACAGGGCATTCTCTGTTTGGGCCAGGATCTCGCCAGTAAGTCTAGATCAGTCCCACTGGGTAAGGACTGGTTGGAGCAGGGGCAGTCCCATTGTCTGAGTGGAGTTTCAGCCAGTGGTGGTGGCCGAGGTCTCTGAGGTAGTCTCAAAGCTGCAGCCCACATGTGAACTGGGCCCCGGCCCAATTCATCTCCTAGTGGGATGCTTCAAGGCTATTGGTCCAGTGTTCGCCAGGCTAGTCCAGTGTTCGCTCTCAGAGGGGATCTTCCCTGATGCCTTGAAGGAGGCATTGGTGAAGCTGCTTCTGAAGAAACCATCTCTTGACCCTGATTTCCTAGCGAATTATAGACCTATCTCCAACCTCCCATTTTTAGGGAAGGTTGTTGAGAAGATGGTGGCTCTGCAGCTAGAGGCACACCTGGAGACCTTTGACATCTATGAGCCATTCCAGTCCGGGCTCAGAGTGAGGCACAACACAGAGAAGGCACTAGTTTGGGTACATAATAACCTCCTCAGGGCAAGAGATCGAGGGGAGTGGTCGATTCTTGTCCTTCCCGATCTATCATCAGCATTTGATACCATGCACCACATCATGCTGTTGGATTGCCTTAGAGAGTATTGTGTACTCACTGGTACTGTCATCAACTGGTTTGAGTCTTTTCTCTCAGGCAGGAGGCAGAGGGTAGTAATGGGGAATTTATCCTCCTCTCTGATGCCCCTGACCTGTGGAGTTCCTCAAGGCTTGATCCTTTCACTGATGTTGTTCGTGGTATACATGCTGCCCTTGGGGAGGCTCATCAGACAGTACAGTCTAGGTTTTCACTGCTGTGCAGATGATATGCAGCTGTACATGTCTTTTGTGCCAAGAACAAATGGTGTCATCGAAGTGCTAAATAAATGCCTTGCTGAGATCCAGGACTGGATGAACTCTAACTGGCTGAGACTTAAGCCGGACAAGACAGAGGTACTAGTGATTGAGCCAGGACACAGGCGTAATAAGGGTGCCTTCAGGATAACAACAGGCTTGGTCCTTGTGTCAACCCGTTGACAGCATCCTCTAGGGTGAAAGATCTGGGCGTTGTCTTCGACGGCAAGCTGATATTTGAATCTCAGGTGTTGTCTGTCATCAGAAGCAGTTTTTACCATCTGAGGAACATCGCCCGGATTAAACCCCTAATTCCGCCCAAAGACCTGCCATCACTGGTGCATGTCTTTGTGACATCCAAGCTCGACTACTGTAATTCTCTCTACCTCAGGGTCAGTGGAGGGAACCTCTGCCAACTGCAGCTAGTGCAGAATGCAGCAGCTAGGCTACTGACAGGGCTTTCAAGGTCCCATCATGTGAATTTGGTCCTGTAGGGTGTACACTGGCTGCCAGTCAGATGGAGGATTCTCTTCTAGGTGGACTTGCTCACCTATAAGGCCCTATATGGATCAGGCCCTGGCTACCTGTCAGACCTTCTTACTCCTGCCATCCCAGCTCACTCAGTCCGTTCTTCCACCGAGGGCCTCTTGGTGGTTCTGAGGACCAAGCTGAAAACCTCAGGTGATTGCTCATTTGGGGTAACTGGCCTGGTCCTCTGGAACTCACTGCCAAGATCTTTGAGGGAGGCCCCTATGATGGAGGCTTTTGAGAGGAGCCTTAAGACTCATCTTTTTAACATAGCTTTTCCTGCTGAGGTATTTTAATCTTACAATTTTCATTTATTTTTATTTGTTTATTTATTATTTTTGTAGCTTGAATGTTTTGTATCACCCTGTTGAATTTTACTGTAAGGTGCCCAGAGCCTCTGGGATTGGGTGCCAAACAAATAAACGTACTTACTGCTTACTTACTATAAGAGTAAACAGTTAGCATTTCTTTTTTTTTTCTTCAGTCTCCCTCCCCTCATGCCGGAGGGTTCGGCATCCCCCACCCCGCTCGTAACCCCCCAATGTCCAGGCTTTATTCCCCTGGATGGGGCTGCTGGGCAGATGCCCCCTCCCCAAGGAATGTGGTCTCTTGCCCTGGCTTACCTCCCAGGGTGGGGCCATGGGAGTGGGACCCCCCCAGCAGGCATTAGTCTGAACGGGAGCAGAGGTGGGGGCTATCATGAATGGAGCCAGCATTTTTTTACTGTATGCTGGTTCCCTGGGGCGGGGATGTGCAATGATGCCAGCGTCCATCCCACCCCCAAATGTGTGGCGCTGGCAGCGTCGGTACCCCCAGCCTCCACCAGAGGTTTGCATAGTGCCGGATACTATTCCCCCCTCACCCGGAGAAGGAGAGCAGTCCTGGGGCACTCAAACCTTCTCCCCAACAGTTCATTTCTATACTGCTCTAAATCCTATTCCTGGAGCCCAGACTAATGAAGAAGAACATAGACTAAGCATTGAAGGGCAAAACTTTAAAAATCCCATTAATGCAAAAAATAAAATACAACATAAACATGCAAATGAAATTGTGATGACAGCAAAAATAAAAAGGTAAAGGGATAAGGAGGTGGGCGGGAGAAGGTGAGGGAAAAAGGGAAGGGGGCATGGAAAGTGGGAGAGAGAGAGAGAGACTGACGGTGAATGGAAATGGATAGTGACAAGCTGGAATTCAAATGGGCAAACAAGGTGAGGCCACAGGGGGGCATCCAGATAGCCAGTTCACAGGTGGCTACCTAAGTGGCAAGTTGCACCCAAGGCCTGCAGACGTAAAGAATTGGTGCCCAATCAGTTTCTTCGTTCATCCCCATATGTGGCAGTAATAACCCAAATCGCTGCATCCAAAAAGCCTCTCTTTCCAGAAGAGTCCACTCACAGCTACCTACTTTTTTCTGGTGATTCCACTTTTTCTGTGCTACAGAATCGCAAAGATGTAGCAGTGTAATTTTTCAGCATTAAATAATGAGCTATACTGGAAGCCTTATCTTGTCTCCCTATAGAGGATTTATTCTCTGAAATTCAATTTTTTAGCATATAGAAACATAGAAACATAGAATTTGATGGCAGATAAGGACCGCTTGGCCCACCCAGTCTGCCCATTTCCCTACCTAATGGATAAGCTGCAGATCCTAGTTAACCAGCAGCCTACTTCTTCCTACCCCACCCTAGAATTGCCTTATGACTGTCCCATGCATGCTTGAATTCCACCACTGTTTTGACTCCACAACCTCCTCCGGGCCGTTCCATGCATCCATAACCCTCTCTGTGAAAAATACTTCCTTAAATTACCTCTGGGCCCCCCATCTTCAAATTGTGCCCTCTTGTTCTTGCACACCTCTTTTTTGAAAGATGCTACCTCTTGGACTTTGTTGATTCCCTTGAGGTACTTGAAAGTTTCTATCATGTCTCCCTCTCCTCCTTTCCTCGAGGCTATACATATTAAACTCCTTAAGTCTCACTTCATATGTCTTCGGTGCAGACCCTGCACCATTTTAGTGCCCTCCTCTGGACAGCTTCCATCCTGTCTATGTCTTTATGAGATTGGGTCTCCAGAACTGCACTCAGTACTCCAGATGGGGTCTGACCAGCTGTCTGTACAGAGGGATGATAACTTCTTGTTTTCTACTGGTGACGCCTCTCCCTGTGCATCCCAGTATCCCCCCAGTCCTCCTTGCTTTCCTCTCACATTGTTTGCCCACCTTTAGGTCATCTGATATGACTACCCCCAGGTCCCTTTCCATTTTTGTTGTTGTTAGTATTTCACCCCCCATTATGTACTCTTCCCCAGGGTTTTTGTTTCCCAGGTGCATTACCTTGCACTTCTTAGCATTGAATCTAAGCTGCCATACATTTGACCATTCCTCTAACCTTGCCAAGTCCCTTCTCATCCTTTCTACCCCACCTTGTGCATCAACTCTGTTGCAGATCTTTGTGTCATCTGCAAAGAGACATACTTTTCCTTCCAGTCCCTCTGCAATGTCACTTGTAAAGACATTAAAGAGGACCGGTCCTAATACTGACCCCTGCAGTACCCCACTAGTAACCCCCCTTTCTTCAGAGTGGACTCCATTTACTATTACTCTCTGTGTCCTATTCTCCAGCCGATTCTTTACCCAGGCTGTCATCTTGGGACCCACTCCCAGGCTGGCTAACTTGTATATTAATCTTTTGTGTGGGACTGTGTCAAATGCCTTGCTAAAGTCTAGGTAGGCCATTTCCACAGCCCCTCCCTGATCTACTACTTTGGTCACCCAGTCAAAGAAATCTATCAGATTTGTCTGGCATGACCTTCCCGCTGTGAATCCATGTTGCTTTGGGTCCTGTGCCCCTCTAGCCTCTAGATACTCGACCATTCTTTCCTTCAGAAGTGATTCCATCATTTTCCTTACCACTGAGGTTAAACTAACAGGTCTGTAGTTTCCTGCTTCTGCCCTGCTCCCACTTTTGTGAAGGGGAATCACATCTGCCCTCCTCCAGTCCTCGGGTACCACCCCATCCTCCCATGATTTGTTGAAGAGGGTAGTCAGTGGTGTCACTAGTTCTACGCTTAGTTCTTTTAGAATTCTGGGATGAATCCCATCAGGCCCCATTGCTTTGTCCACCTTCAGTTTTAAGAGTTCTTTCAGAACCCTTTCTTCTGTAATGTGAAATGTGATATCTTGCCAATAAATACCATGTCACATGGGCATTTCATCATGTGTATTACAGCATATATATTACAGAGGTTGGCGCGGGCATCAGATAGCATAAATGGGCAGACTGGATGGGTCTGGCGGCCCTTATCTGATGACAGTATCTATGTAGAAGTGGAAGTGCAAGTGATTCTTTGTTTTATTTGGATCCTTTCATTTCTGAATTTATTGTCAGTATCCTTCAATTTGAATGTGTTCCCACATTGCGAACAATTGCCACATGGGTAATTACTTGCTGGGGCTGGACCAAAACTGAAACTGCTGTCCTCATCTTTCTTGGGAGGAACGTGGTCCAACCTGAACAACTGATCCTTCAGAGTAGTGTTCCTTTTTGCCACAGACAATAGATGAGTAACTTTTTGCTCCCTCATTGGTGTACCACAGTACTCTTCAATATTTATAAAGCACATTTTTCACTTTCCCAAAAACTGGTGAAAAAGGAGTAGAATATACAATCCTATCTGGCAAATCCTGTTTTGTTGAAATATTAGGGACCTCTGGTTCTAGTGGGCCTACCTGGTTACCAAAATTAAATAAATAAATAAATAATGAGTAAAGTTCTATTTTTTAACAATGCTTTCTCTGCTTCATTTATAATCACTAGTAAAAGGTATCCTTTCTCCGTTAATCTGTTCTCCATCACCTTGCAGTTTCTCTGTGCTCTTAGCATTGACCAAATGGAATATTTTCCTTTGAAGTTCCTGGATGGAAACTTTTTAAAATGTAAAGGTGTATTACACTCAGTTTCTTTTCTATAGAGACTACTTCTCAGAACATTGCATTCTTTAAAAATCTCAAGGTCTAGAAATGGTATTTTCTCAAAACTATATTCCACTGAGAACTTAAGATATGATTTACATCCATTTAGAAAATCAGAAAAAGACAGTTCAGTTTCAGTGCTAACCCATACAAACAATAAATCATCTATGTATCATCTAAAACAGAATTTTTTTGAAAAAAGTGTTGTTAGATCTAATATATATTCAGATTTGAATTTGTACATGTACAACTTCGTGTAGGCAGGGGCTATGGTAGTCCCCATTGTCATGCCAAAAATCTGTTAACAAAAAGTGCTCTCACATTGAAAAAAGTTTTTAACACCAGTGCAGCCAAAACTGCAAGGAAACCACTGGGTGGCATTTCAGAAGCATTCCTTAGGTCCAGGATTTCTCTCAACACCTCTGTCACCTCATTATGGGAGACAGAAGTAGCACATAAGCAATTTTTCACATCAGCATTTTCCAAGTTAAAGCAGCACTGCATGAATGTGGTGAAAATTCTGAGCTCTGCTTTTTTATTGTTGTAACCTCCCCACACTGGCCCCCCTTGTTCAACTAGCAGGGCTGCTCCTCTCACACATGGCACCACCAAAATGGATGGGGGTAGTCACTACGAACAGTTCTGTTGACCCATACTTCTACTTCGTAGCCTGCCATCCTCAGACAGGCAAACCAAGTTTGGCAACTACCTGGCTCACACCTGGGGGGACCATTTAGCATGGCCATCAACCTTGGTCCCCTGGGAGAAAACGTTTGCTCAGGACTATGCTAGGTTTGAACTTCTGGTCAGGGGCACCTAAGTAAATCCAGACACTTGAAGCAATAACTGTACTGTCCAAACCAGGTTGGGATTCTAGAGTGTGGCTTTTATTCACATACACAGAGAATAAACAAAGCGAAGATGGACCCCTACAGAGCTACTCCCACTGGTATTGCAGATTACTGAGGTACAGAGCACAAACAGCAAACCCTCAGGTTCTGAATGGAACTTGGCACACATGGCCAAACTGGTACACGTCCCTTCTTTCCCTTGACTTGGCACCCTCGGCCAGTACTAGGAACTTTCCCATATTTCATGAGGAATTCTTGGTGGCTCCCTCGACCACCCACGAGTACATCCTGGCTCACTGGAAATCCAAAATCCCACATCTGGGTGTTTTCCTCAGGCACTGGCCAAATGCACTGAGAGAAAACAAAGGTGCCCAAACTGAACCCGGAGAGGTAAACATGGTTACTGCAGATGGGGTGGTCCCCCACCTTTTGCTTCCAATATTTATACTCAGCCATTCATCTGGTTAGCAACACCTTTCTCTGAAACACTGTCTTGTAGATGCTCTTTTTAAATGTCTTGCACATTTAACATTCTACATCTCATGCCTCGGAGGTGTCATGAAATTAAAAGTTCTGCATATGGCTATGTCTTAACTCTAGACCCCCACTTTAGCAGATGCTTTTAAATCAGACACAGTCTAAAAGTTCTGTTATTTGGCAAGTCTCCCTTTGACCCCACAGTAGGCAGACACTTTTATTCAAAACCCAGTCTTAAAAGTTCTATACTTGGCTAGTCTCCCTCGGACCCACAGTAGGCAGACACTTTTAACAGAAACACAGTCTTGGTGAACAGAGTCCCTTTGTCAGAGAAAAACTCACCACAGGAATGCAGGTGTCCCAGGCTTTTTCCACAAAAAAAGTCTCAGGTACTCACAGAACAAACGAATCTAGGCAGCTTCACCACTTTCCAGGAGGGACCAGGGGATTGCCCCTAAATCCTGGAATTCCCCCCATCCCTCCAGGGATGGGGCACTGGAAAAGCCTCTAGGAACAGTCTCTACCACTTCCTTCACTGGTCTTCTGTGTTCTTCTCTAGGGTGAGAACACACTACCCCTTCTCCAGAGGCAGCTCTCTTTCAGAGCTAAGTCTGAGGAGCTACCCTCTTCAGTACTCCTCACTCTCCAGACTCTCCACACAGACTGCTGACTCTCTCCCAACATTCTACTGCTAACCCCTGCAGCTAGCATTCCATTGTGGATTATGCTGCTGCAAAAATTCTAAGGTAACATCATCACTCCAGCTCAGCTGAGACTGAAAACAGAGTATGACAGTGTGAAACCCATTTAACTGGCATCTCACAATCTGCCTCTCCCTGCCTGCCACTGATTTTAAGTGGGATTCCAGTAACCCCTGGGAACAAGGGGGTTACACCCACCCTCAGCCAGGATAATGACTGCAGTCATGACCTACCCAGCACCAGGCCATCCTACCCTATGTGTTGACTACGGGGAGGTAGTGCTACCTTCTCCTGTACCATGTGCCAGGCACAGGCAGACAACACTAAGGGCCCAGAGGCCATTGGCTGATGTATCAGCCCCTACACTACAATCTTACTATGGTAACCAGTGCCCCTGGAAGAACTGTCCAGGGCATAGCCCTAATAGACCAGCACTGTGGCCCCTACTGCAGGTCAGGACCACAGCCTGTCTACCCCCTAGCCCTCTAGATTAGATTGCAACTTATCTACTGACTTGTATGATACCCTTCTTTCTCCATTTTGAATCTGCTTTAGTACTTTTTATCCATCTGAATTAATAAATGGAGCAGTCCTCTTAATATTGCTCGGACCAGATTTTCATCACTATTCTCAGTTGTTTTTGAATGCCTGCTGTTCTGTAAGGTCAGGGAACACTGCCTGCTGCATGCTAGTTCATTTTTGTCACAACAGGAGTGATTTAAAACAATTGATGTACAAAAACAGCTGAGAATACTGATGAAAACCTGGTCCAAGTTATATAAAAGGAGCGCTTCTTTTATTATTTCAGATGTGAAAAAAGTACTAAAGCAGACTCAAACTGAAGAAAGCAGGATATCATACAAGTCAGTAGATAAGGGCCAATTGAAAATAGAATAAAAGTGTATAGGTCAAACTTTTCACCACATTCATGCACTGCTGCTTTAAGACTCTCCAAACGTTTCAAAACATCTTTCATATTCTGTAGAAAAGAGGGTATTTGAGGTGCAAACTCTTGCATGAAAAAAAATCACTGAAACTGGATAAGGGCTCCAAGCATGGACCCCATCATTGAGATGTTGGGTTGTCCCAGAGGTGTTGTTATTTTCTTGTGCACCTTTGGAAGGCAGTCGAAAACAGGAAGTGTTGAATCTTTTTTTAGCAATGCTTCCCCTAGCCAGGCACATATGATTGTAGTCATCATAATCCAGTACTACTGTCCCTCCTCCCTTGTCAGTATTTGTATGATAATAGACTTATTTTTAAGTGTGGCAATAGCTTCTCTCTCTGTTTTTACCATGTTAATGAATGTGTTGTTTCTGAGTTAAGTAACAAATCTATTTCCAGCTGTGACTTCATACCCAATTTGTTTTCAAGTTTCATTTCTGTTGTAGTGTTTTGTTCGGTATCTATAAAAACTGCCTAAGCCTGAGTTTTCTATAAAACCTTTTCAGGTCAAGTGTTATCCTAAACTGATCTGTATTTTTCAGTAGGGGCAAAGGAGAGACAGTTTTCAAGTACTTTTGTTTCAAATTCTATTAACTGTCTTTCTGACAAGTTGAAAACAGTACTGTCCTGCTGCACATCTGGACTCTTCCTTGCTCTGTCATGTCTCCTCGTTTTCTTTGTCTTTTCCTTTTTCAGGGAACTTTTTTCCTTTTTGTGTTTTCTGGATGTTCCTACTCCTCCTGGGTCTCTTGAGGTTTGTGTATCCTCTCAATTTTCCTTCCCAGTATCTCTCTTCTGTGTGTTTCTCTGCTGACCCCCCCCCCCCGTTCCACCCAAAAAGGCCACCTGGCCTTGTCCCCTCTGGTTGCTCTCCCTATCATTCCCTGCTGAACGGCTGAGTGTCTCTGAATCAGGAAGAGCTAATCTAGGATGCCCCCTAGTGTTCTTTTTTTTAACTCCACTTATAGACCCAGTTACCCATATAGTCTATAGTGGCCCTCCTATATTGTTTAAGTTAAAAGTTTTTCTAAAGTCTCCTCAAATCTTGATATGTCTGTTTTTGTTCTTTCCAAGGAACATTTAAGTTCCTCTTCTTCCACCTTCAATTTGAACTACTCTTCTAAAATTGAAATTTCTTCTGATAAGCTGGTATATTATGTTCCCAGCTGTCACTTCAGTTATAGTGACCATAAAGTTGATTGAACACTTTGACCTAAGCTGTTTCACCTATCCTAGAAGTTTTTGGTCATAACAGCCTACATTTGGCTCAGTGCGGATCTGACAGCCTCTCGGTATCCTTCAGTTTTTTACGTACTTCACCAAACTTATGGTTCACCACTCGTGGTGTACATACTTTTCTTCTAAAGTTTATAACTTCTTAATCAAGGCCTTTTCACTCAGGGTGTATTTATGTTCTCACTTGCATAAGTTTGAAGCTACATTACCTATTTCAGCTTCAGCGTATCCAAACTGATTAGACTTATTACTTATAATGATGGTCACTGAATCAAAATCATACATATCAGACAAATAAATGTAATAAAACATACAATTATAACCTCTACATATACACAGAAGAAATATAAGACTCAGTGGATGTCAAACTGCAAACAAATGTCCCTGCAGCTAAGTTAAGTGACAGTTTACAAAGTTCTCAACAAGTTGAATACACAGCTGTACTTAGATTCGAATCTTCATATCCAGAGAGAGAAATCCTATTCAGCATGGGCACTTCAGTGTGACAGTCAGTCCAAAATAACAATCCAAGCCTTCAATTTCCAAATCAAAAACACAAAGTCCACATAGCCTCCCAGCGTAAACTGTGTGGTCTGCAAAATAACTGGTAGAAAAAAGGCAAAAGGAAACAAAACCACAAACAGTGCAGTCACACACAAGTAGATTCAATAGTCTTTTACTTCATGAAAAATTCATAGCCCGCCACTATATAACATCTTCTTGTAGTAAATCATAGTGCACACTGCTCATGCCCTGAAGTTCCCATGTTGAATGTGATTTATCTCTGGATATGAAGATTTGAATCTTAAATTAAAAGGGCTAAACTTTTGAATACTGAATACATTTCAAATGAAATGTCTTGGATTGATACATGTAAACTCCAGACTTGCCATATGATCCTCATTAGACAGCAGTGTAACTTTCCTGTGACGTGGCAGGGCTTCCAGCCTCATATTCCAAATCCTAATGAATACACAATTTGAAGTAATATTGCAGACTGTTAGTGGCCTCTCATACACAATATAAAGGGCTCTGGGGCCACAGGCATTGAAAAAGCAGAGCCTCCATCTGCTCCTTTTACAGGAGACCTATATGAATACTACAGAACACCAGAAACTACTCAAATTCGAGTTTGAAGCTGTTGTAGAATCGGCATATAGGAATGGGAGACAAAGGTGAACAGTCATTCTCATACCTAAACACTCTCCCTTCCAATTAGAGATATCCTATGCCGATAAGAAGGTAAGGATGGTACTGGCCATGGGTACAATTTATGGCAAACCTGTGACAATGGGAGTGTTTATATTCCCCCAGGCAGTGATGCCTCATATAGTTGATATTTATTTATTTATTGAAATTGTTTCACCAGAAAGGCACACTGAACAACAGGATGCTCGTCTCCAGGTGTGACCTGGGGGAAGGGGGTACAAGGGGGTTGGATAACACGCAGGTTAACAACTGAGCAAATAACAGAGGAAAACAGCAGCATATGGATACAATTGCATTAAAGTACAAGCAACAACACAGGGAGTACATTGGATATTGTATGGAGCATATAACAATTACCTGACGTAGCAGTAATACAAGGGAAAATTTAGCACACAGTAATATGCAGGCATAAGCAACAGGAGACATTGAATGGTGGTGCAGGACAAAAAGGCACAGGACAAAAGTGCATAGGTTGGGGCTGTATGCCAGCAGTTATAGCAAAGCTAAGGCCGCTGGTCAGGCAGTGGGGAGGGGAGCAATTGGCGCATGGCCGAATCAGGTACAGGAGCAATTAGTGGTGAGGAAGTTAGCTAGGGTGGTAGAAAGAGAGTGGGCAGAGGAGGAATGTCGAATTTGAGGTGGGAGATCATTCCATAGCTTGGGTAACCAGTGTGAGAAGGCGGCTTGCCCGGCAGTAGTCTTCTGCCTAGGGTTTGATAGTTGGCGGTAGTCGCAGGATCTAAGATAATGGGCAGGGGAGGAGGCAGCTGAGAGCATGGAGGAGAGGTAGGAAGGGATGGTGCCAAGCCATAGGTTAGATACATATTTAGCACAGTGTGAAATGCGGCAGTTTCCGAGGGACGGTAGTGCCAGGGAATGGTAGAGGTCGCAGTGGTGGGTAAGGGGTGAGACATCGAGAGCAAAGTGGCAGAAGGCATTAAAAAGTGTGTCCAACTTAGGGTGGACGTAGGGGCTGCACCGTAAACAATGTCACAGTAATCAAAGGAGGGAAGTATCATCTTCTGGACCAGTTCACGTCAGACGTGGGGAGGGAGGCTACTGCGGTTCCTATAAAGTGCACTGAGCATGGGGCGTAGTTTTTTTGAAATGGCATCAATGTGGTCTGAGAAGGAAAGATGGCAGTCGAGCCATACCCCCAAGTAGTGGAATGAGGAGACATCTTCGAGTTTTTGACCATCCAGGGGTAGGGAAGGGATGGGATTCTGGACAAGCGTTGTGTGGCAAAAGTCATTGTTACAGTTTTTTTTACATTTAGGGAGAGCTGGTGAGAGCTGAACCATTGCTGTACTTTGTTGAAGTTGGCTTGGAGGTTAGTTTGTACCACTTCAGGATCAGAGCCTGAGGAGAAGAGTACAGTGTCATCTGCATACATGTGGATTGAGACAGTAGAGCGGTTGCGTGGTAAGTCATTTAGGAATATAGAGAACAGTATGGGTACCAGAACTGACCCCTGGGGGACACCGGTAGTTAAGGGAAGGGGGGAGGAGATAGCATTTGCGACTCTAACAGACTGGGTTCTGCCAGAGAGGCAAGATCTGAACCAGTTGGTGGTAGCAACAGAGAGGCCTGATTCAACGCAACAAGAGAGCAGTATGGGGTGGGAGATGGTGTTGAAGGCTTTCGCAAGGTCGACGAAGACTGCTGAGGTGATCAGTCCACTGTCCATACTAGTCAGGATGGTGTCGGTAAGCCTTATCAGGCAGGATGCAGTGGAGTGTCCCTTTCTGAAACCTGACTGGTAGGGTGTGAAGAAATTAAGAGTCGGTGAGGAAGGAAGTAAGTTGGGTGAGCACAAGGTGCTCTTGTAGTTTTGCTAGTACTGGGAGGAGGGAAATAGGGTGGTAGTTGGAGGTGAGGTGGGGGTACCTCCATTTGGGAGGGAGATGACAGTGGCGTGCTTCCATGCTTGGGGGACGGCAGTGGTGGCAAAGGATTGGTTTAAGAGTTTGGCAAGTGGAGTTGCTATGGCGGTGGCGGAGAGGTAGAGGAGTTTAGGGTCCAAGCCATCTGGGGGTTTGCCTTTTGAAGGGTTGAGAGAAAGCAGTGCATCTAGGGCATCCACTGCAGAGATGTCAATGAAGAAAAAGGAGCGAGGCCTAGTCAGGTTCATTACGTCTGTAGAGGGTGCGATAGGTGCGGGGTTTGGCAGTGCAGAGAGGAGAGTGGCAGCACAAGTGGAGAAATATATTATGAACTCAGTAGCGACTGCTGTTAGCTCAGCAAGAACGGAGTTGTTATTATTTAGAATTGGAGTGGGACTGGCAGCTGGTGGGGTGAAGAGGGAGTGAATGACCTTCCAGAATTTTGAGGGGTTATTTAGGTTGGACTGTAGGGAGCTGCTGAAGTACTCTGCTTTAGCTAGGCGAGTGGCTCTGGTACACTTGTTTCGGAGCATGCGGTATACGGAGAGATGTTGTGGGAGGCGTGAGGATTTATTTGTTTTCCAGGCTTTGTCACAGGTGGTTTGACATGCAATCAGTTCTTGGGTGATCCATGGCAGGTGGTTGCCTCGTACCCTTGTATGTCGCATTGGGGCATGTTTGTCCCAGACACTGAGGAAAGTGTCTTTAAAGTGGAGAAAGGCGTTGTCAATGGAGTCCATAATAGGGGCGGGGTCCCAGTTTGCTAATGCAAGGCCGTCTAACACCGGGACGAGATTGAGGGATTTGAAGGAGCATTGGACTAGAAATTTAGGGAGGATTTTGAGCAGTGGATTTTTACTAAGAAAGTAGTGGTGGTCACTGAGGTCAGGAAGAATACCGGCATTTATGACCGGTGAGGGTGTGTGGTAAAGCCTATCAGTGAGTGGTTACCAGATTTTAGGTTAAGCCAGGTGGGCTCAGTAATGATTTGAGAGAGGTTTAGTGCAGCAATTTCAGTCCTGGTTTTGTTGAGGGCAGGAGCTAGCCAGTTGTGGTTTAGATCGCCCATAATATAAAGTTCCCGTGACGGGGTTAGGCAGGAGATGTTCTTGAGGAGGTTGGAGACAGCAGAGGATGGTGTGCCAGGTTGGCAGTATATTCCTGTAATGTAGATTGGTAGCTAGGAAGAAGGGGAGTGTCAGCTGGAATAAAATTAATTCATAGATTTTAGGTTTAGACTTGGCTAGGATAACCGAATAGTGCAAGTCCGAGTTGACATAGATGGCAACTCCGCTGCCTCTTATGACTCTGTCCTGGCAGGCCAAAGTGTAGCCTGGGATGGTGACAGAGGTGTCGCTAATGTTTTTTGTGAGCCAGGTTTCGGACAAGGTGAGGATATCTGGAGCATAGTGGGCAGCAAGTACCTGGAGGGAGTCAAGTTTATGGACTAGGCTTCTTATATTTAGGTGCAGGAGGTGCAAGCCACGTGGGAGAGGGTCTCCAGGGAGAAGTGAGGAAGTGTCCAATATAGGGGGGGGCTTGCAGCAATTGAGAGGGAGTGTGTGGTTTGGGGGCCGGGGTTTGGGTGGATGTCACCTGCGGCAAGGAGCAGGAGCAAAAGAGATAGGTAGTGGGCAAATAGCTGTATGTGACTGACGGTGACTGGACGTCTCCTAGTTAGAAGGCTTGGGTGATTATTTGGAGCTGGGCAAGGGGAGAGTAGTTGAAAAGTAAACCAGGAGAGTGATGGGACGAAGAGAAAAGGACTGGGACGTGTGGCTGAGTGAATCCAGGCTTGGGTGAAAGGGAGAGTGGACGCCGGAGTGGAGGAGGAGGGAAGCCCATTGAGGTTGGGCAGGAAAAGATGGGGCATGGGAGAGGTGGGTGGCATGTTGGAGAGGAGGGGAGGGAGGAGGGAGAAGAGAACATGGATGAGCAGTGGCAGGAAGCCTAGTAGTTGGGCCATGGCACAGATCTAGCATTAGAAAGCCCCTAACTGTTGTGGCAACTTAGAGGGGACAGGCATAGAGGGCCAGGGGAGTGAGTGGTTCCTGCGGGAGGATGGAGGACTAGTGAAAATTAAGGCCTAGATAACCAATGAGGCGTGGCTGGCAATAGCCTATAGGAGTGAGCTATCAAACACCTCCCTAGTCACCAGTAATTCTACTCCGATACCATCACAGTGGAACAGAAGCATTTATGTAGACAACAGAAGGACATAGGTCTCATGGTTGTGTGGTGGTTCCAGCAGCAACAAAACTAATGTTATACTGTACATTTTATTCGCATTCCTCCCATGCCCCTATTATTGTATCACTAACAGTTCCTTCAGAGAGACGGAACACTCAGTAGTGTTTCAACCTCTCTTTACTTAGTGGCTCAAAACTCAGAATTTATTAGACTCACACATTTCGGAAATTCTTACAGAAAATGCGCATCCAACTATCTCCTCTGCAAGTTTATGGAACACAATTGAAACAGTCCTCCAGGGAGACATAATAGCCTATACAGCACAGAAAGAAAAAACGAAAGTGGGAAGCTAGACTACAGGAACTACAAAGCAAACTACAGTTCCTCCAGTATGCACATATGCAAGGAGATATTTCACTAATAGCACTCGGGTATCAACTGGGATAATAATATGTCCGCTTGGAACGCTGAAGGTAGTTGGAATTTCTTTAAACAGATGGTACCACAGTTAAGAGATAAATATATCCCCTTTATAGTTAAGCAAGGTCAGAGGAAGATTAAGTCGAAATGGCTGTCCAAAAATATACAGCGGGCAATGAGACAAAAAACAAAGAGATACTCGGCTTATTTAAAATCCCAGACTAAGGAACATTGGTCTGCCTATGTAAAACTTCAAAAGAAATGCAAGTCTTTGATAAGAAAGGCTAAAAAATGTTGGGAATTAAATCTTGCCAAGAATGCCAGTAAGGATAGTGGAAAGATGTTCTACTCTTATATCAACTCTTTAAAAAAATCTACCTGTCAGTTTGGACTCCTTTTGCATAACTCCAGGCTTTGTCATGACCCCCTAGATATGGCTAACATTTTAAACCAAAACTTTTGTAATGTATATAGCATCAAAACCAATCACAATGATGTTAATATATCTGTAGTAAATGAGCCACATATCAAATTATCAGATAACATGGTTCAAGAGAAACTTAATTCATCAAATAATAAATATTCCCTAGGCCCAGACGACATCAGTGGTCACCTGCTATACCTACTGGCTGATCATATCTCCCACCCTTTACATTTTCTTTTTGACTATAGCCTACAGAACCATTTTGTGCCCAAAGAATGAAAGACCGCCCACATAATACCAATTCATAAAAAAGGTCCTCGTTCTAATTGGGAAAATTACCGACCTATTAGTTTAACATCTACAGTCTGCAAAGTACTTGAAAGTCTAATTAAAGATCTTGTCAGTGATACAATTAATACAGTTGATATAGAGCAGCATGGGTTTAAAAAGGGTAGGGGTTGCCTAAGCAACTTGATGTGCTTCTATGAAAATGTTAGTAGAAACATAGATAATGGCACCACTTGGGATATGATCTATCTCGACTTTAGGCAAAGCGTTTGATGTTATGGTTCATCACAACCTAATAGATAAATTATTAGATACTAAAATAAATAAATACATTATCATATGGATCAAAAATTGGTTAGCTCATAGATCACAGAAAGTCTTAATAAATGCCATCTATCTGCCTCCCAGCCTGTCACTAGTGGGGTACCTCAGGGGTCTGTCTTGGGCCCCTGCCTATTCCAAATATTCATAGCCAACCTTACTAAAAATTGTTCGTCAATTTCCATTAAATATGCTGACGATGTTAAACTTGGTGGGCCATGTGATAGTGAAGATAATATTTCCATAATACAATGAGACTTAAATAGAATATCAGATTGGGTTTGAAACCTGGGGTATGCATTTGAATTCTTCAAAATGTAAGGTGATGCATGTTGGCTTTAACAACCCTTCAGCCATTTACATTTTAAAAGGGATTCCTTTGGAACTTACCACCAATGAAAAGGATCTAGGCATATAAATAACAAACAATCTAGGGTATAATAAACAGATTAATGAGGCCATTAATAAGACTAATAGACTAGTATGATCTATCAAAAGAAACATTAAATCAAGAGATCCTAGAATATTCATTACAACTTTGGTGTCCCTATAAAAAGAGAGAGATAGCATCTCTGGAAAAAATCCAGAGGAAACTTGCTAAGAATATAAAAGGACTTTTTAATGTTCAATATGAACAATGTTTAGAAAGTTTTGAATATGATGCCATTAATGTTTAGACGTCTCCAGGGTGTCTTAATCTATATGTTTGACATCATAAATGACCCATACCTGTTTACCCAAATGGGTTTCATGTTTAAAAACAATATTTATAACACTAGAGGTCATCCACTGCAGATTAGTAGGGCTAAATTCAATCATATATCACGGAAGTATTATTTTACCCAAAGAATTATCAACCCTTGGAATAGTCTACCTTTTGAAATTGTCATTAGCGAAAATAAATCAATATTTAAAAATCGCCTTGATAAATTTATCAACAATAAGGCCAATTTTGGGTATTATAATTGATTTTGGTGCTGTTATGGGCCTCTCAACCCCCTTGCACCTAACCACCTTAGTACGAACCTTAGTATGAAACGTTAGCACAAATTAAACTCACACAAAATAAAATACAAGGCATTTTAACATATAATACAGAACAAGCTTTGCTCTGGCTCAGACAGGCCTACTATGAAGGAGGTGTGAGGGCCACAAATTGTTGTCCCATAGACTCCATCATAAATGCCGGGCAAAAACTATTACTAACCTGAAAGACCCTATAACGGGATAGACTTCCATTAAGCAAACTGAAAATTTCCAAAGTCTTATGAACTTTCTATACCACCAGAGTAGCTCCTTCAGACCAGTGTCTAGCAGACTTCTTTCAGAATATTACTATCCCCAAAATAACACAAAAAACAACAAGACCTCCTGGTGGGTCCTGCACTTCTTGAAACTTAATTACAAGAGTGACAGCACTAAACAATGAGAAAAGTCCAGGGAAGGGTACAGAGCAGAGTTTTATAAGCCTCTGTTAGAACCCTTACATGGAATTCTGCTCAAAACTTTCCAGGAGGCTTTAACATCCTCCCAATGCCTGATACCTGGAGATTCGCAACCATATCTGCTATTTTAAAGCCCCCAAAAGACCCCACCAATTGCAAATCTTAATGCCAGATATCAGTCCTTTATGTGGACCATACATTATTCATAAGTATTAAGGCCCACAGATCAGATTCCATACTGGCCCACGTCATGGACCTAGATCGATCAGGATTCATTAGACATTGCCAAACACCAGGCAGTATTAAATGGACCGTACTACTAATAGAACATATCACTAATCATAACACCCCAACTCTAATATTAAGTCTGGATGAACAAAAAGTATTCAACAGGGTCTCTTGACAATTTCTTCTCCACACCATAGTGCAGTTCTCCCTCCCATCCTTATTCCAGCAACTAATATGTGGATTATAGCGCTCCCCACAAGCAACAGTAAAGGTGAATGTCTCTCTCTCTCCCCCCTGTCTAGGGGAATGTGCCAAGATAGATGGAGCGGCTAGCACAGTATCTTCACCAGACAGAGACATTGTGGGAAACTGAGGTGGGGGCTCAGGTGCATAAAGCAGCACATTATGCAGATGATCTGCTTCTGTAGCTTTCAGACCCACAAGAATCCATCTGAGTATTGAGAGCATGTCTACAAACCATATATATTTTGGAGCAGTAGATCAGTGTAGTAGGCCTCTGTTTCTTTCCACCTAGTGTGCCTGATTGCTGTGACTCACATTCAGTTACATACTGCTTTGAACCAGTTGCCCAAAGGGCTACTTGCAATTCAAGCATTTGTCTATTTTTTCTTAAAAATATATATACTGTATATATTTTAATTTAAAATTAGTTAACCAGATTAGCTTCATGGGCATTACATGCCCATTTTCATGGATAACTTGGACATAAAACACACTAAGAACAATACAGTTGTACAATAGTACAACAATTACAGAAATACATTAGGTACAAGTAGAGGACAACTTTTCCAAACAGTACTTTTTAACTTTATTTTTAAGATAGGTATGATTTTGCTTTGTGTAAATGAGCAGGTAAATTATTCCATTCAGAAACCACCTTGTAAATAAATTACCTTTGAGCAGATGTTGTTTTGAGTAAAGGAAGCTTAAGAGTAGTAACAGTCTGAGTTCTAGTAAAATGAATGCATTCTGCTGTGTAACTTGCTCTTTAAAAGAAAACAGAACAGGACCCTTCCAAAATGCCAAAAAGAAATTAATCTAAAGTAAACATGTGCCCCTAAAAAAAGGCAGAGACAGCAAGGACAGGGATTGGGCTAAAAGGGGTAAGGCTATCAAAAAATGGAGGGCAACGAGTACCAATGCATGTAGTCTGGGTAACAAGCTCCCTGAACTACAGGCCTTGATGGAAGAGGGACACCTGGATATCGTGGCAGTCACAGAAACATGGTACACAGAGAACCATGACTGGGATATCAACATACCAGGGTACACAATCTACAGGGGGTACAGGGAGGGTAAAAGATGAGGAGGAGTAGCTCTCTATGTAAGGGAAGGGATCAAAGCAACGGAACTAAACGGTAGACGGAGGAGAGGAGGCACAGTGTGTCACCCTGGAGACAAGAAATGGCACCACAATCTATACGGGGGTTGTATATAGACCCCCATCTCAGGTGGAAGAAATGGACAAGGAAATGATAGAAGGCATCCTTAGAATGGCAGAAAGGTGGGCGATATGGGGGACCTGAATATGCCAGATGTTAACTGGAGCACCTTTGCTGCAGCCACATCCAAGAGCAGGGTAATTCTTGATGCCCTACAGGGGGCATGCCTCAGACAGCTAGTGATGGAACCCACTAAGGAGGGAGCAATCTTAGACCTGGTACTCTCAAAGGGGGACAGAGCAAATCTCAGATTTAGAAGTGGGTAGCCATCTGAGAATAAGCGACCAATCAGTGTGGTTCACGATAAATACAGCCGTAGAGTCAAGTCACAAAAAGGTGAGGGTTTTGGGCTTTAGGAGGGCTGACTTTGGTAAAATGGGGGAGTGCCTCAGAAAAGCACTGGCAAATGGGCAAGAAGGTGGAGTGGAGGAACAATGGGGAAAAAGCTGTCATCACAGAGGCAACAAGCCTTTGTGTGATGCAAATAAGCAAAACAAAATGAAAGAAAAAACCTCTATGGTTCTCAAAAGAGGTGGTGGGGAAGGTTAGGGAGAAAAAGATGGCATTCAGGAAGTATAAGGAAACACAGAAGGAGCAGCACAGAGAACTGTACCAGTTAAAACAGAAGAAAGCGGGGAAGACAGTCAGAATAGCAAAGGCCCAAACCGAGGAAAAGATAGCCAACTCAGTTAAGAAGGGGGATAAAGCCTTTTATAGGTACATTAGGGAGTGCAGAAAGACTAGGGGAGGGACGGTGAGACTTAATAAAGGGGAGGGGGTGGGCAGAGGGTGACAGTGACAAAGTAGAGATACTGAACAAATACGTCTGCTCAGTATTCACAAAAGAAGAGGAGGGGGAGGTACCTAATCCAAATAATAGAAGCACATTGGATAGGGGGGTCGATACCAGTCCATTCACAGAAGAAAGGGTCATGAAAGAACTCTTAAAACTGAAGGTGGACAAAGCAATGTGGCCCCATGGGATTCACCCCAGAATTCTAAAAGAACTAAGGGGAGAACTAGTGGCACCACTGACTCTCCTTTTTAACAAATCATGGGAAGAGGATGTGGTACCTGAGGACTGAAGGAGGGTGGATGTGATTCCCCTTCACAAAAGAGGGAGCAAGACAGAGGCAGGAAACTGCAGACCTGTTCGTTTGACCTCAGTGGTAGGAAAAATGATGGAATCACTTCTGAAAGAAAGAATTGTTGAGTACCTAGAGGCCAGCGGGGCACAGGACCCAAGGCAGCATGGATTCAGAGCGGGAAGATCATGTCAGATGAATCTCCTCGATTTCTTTGACGGGGTGACCAAAGTAGTAGACCAGGGAGGGCCTGTGGATATGGCCTACCTAGATTTTAACAAGGCATTTGACACAGTCCCACACAAAAGATTAATAAACAAGTTACAGTAGCCAGCCTGGGAGTGGGCCCCAGGGTGGTAACCTGGGTAAAAAATTGGCTGGACAACAGGACACAGAGGGTAATAGTAAACGGAGTCCACTCCGAAGAAAGGGGAGTTACTAGCGAGGTACTGCAGGGTTCAGTACTGGGACCAGTGCTCTTTTAACTTCATGTCTTTTAGTAAAAGAATGAATGAATATGCTTATTTGGCATACGTTACATACATATCATTGTGACAGCAAAGACAGGCTTAGGGGCTTAGTGGACCTGCAATATATACAGCAATCTCCAGTAAATTAAGTAAAAACATAATAACAAAAGGTTTCAGACCCTGTGTCCTGTTAGGGGTACAGTCCCACCTGAACCATTGCACGTAGTACCTAAAAACCTGTAAAAGATAGGTTCACATTCTTTAAAGATTATTAAACTATCTTCCATTTAATGTAGAGTAGTTTCATGTGGTCCACTAAAGAAAAGTCCTCTTATATGCCATCTGTGTATCATTAGGGAGCTTTAATATTCAGCAAGCTATAACCAGAATGTTATCAAGAACCAGAAAGAAAAATCTTAAACAATAAAACCATAGTGTGCAAGCCGGCCCACTGGTGCAGCAGTAGCACTACCACTCACGACGACGAAGACCTGGGTTTAGGAACGTGCCCAGGAAGATGAGGGCTGGCTCGCCTTCTCCAGGGAGGGAGGAGGGGTTGAAGCTCGGCACTTGACTGGCCTTTGGCAGAGGCCGGAGGCACAGCAAGCACCAAGCAGTACAGAGGGGATGGGGCATGATGGATGTCGGCGACTATGCCTTGATGTCAGCGCACACATCACACCCCCATCAGAACACTGGAAAATGGCTCCTTGTGCGCCGGGTAGACAGAGCTCTGGCGCAGACCCCTCCTCTCTCCCTGCCTTTCCCACTGGAAGTGGGCTCCAGCGAAAGACAAGACGTATGGGGTGTATGGGCCCCATCTCATCCCCGTCTGCAGGGAAGATCCATGGCCCCATGGGGGGACAACCCAGGAGCTCAAATATGGGAGAAGAGGCTAGTCGCCACTGGCGACTCCTGAAAGTGCAGCTCTCGGTGGGGGGGCAGGGGGAGCAAAAAAAACATATTGCACATGGACCCCCTGATTTTATAAATGTTTTACTGTAATGATGTGCTGTACTATATGTAGGTAGCTTCTAAGAAGCTATTTGCCATTGGTGCCAAGGGCGTCATATCTGCAGGAACCTCTCGTGTTGTAGTCTAACCAGACTAGTTATATGTTCCATTCTCTCTAACTCTGTGACTCTAGCAGTCCACTGATCTATAGTCAGAGTAATCAATCAATCAAAATCTTTATTTTATCAGGCGAACATCATTGAGCAATGCTCATTTTCAAGATGGACCTGGACAGAACATATAGTCATAAATTACATTGGACAAAAGGCAAGGAGTAAAATAGCATAGGATTACAGAGACTAAGTGATACAACCAGCAGGACTAGACAAGATATTTACAGTATATAAACATTTCATTGGTCAATGCCAGACTAAATGATACAATCAGCAGGAGTAGACAAGATATTTACAGTATATAGACATTTCAGAGGTCAATGCACTGGTTGAGATAACTGTACCCAAGTAAAAGTATAAAAGCCTAAAGCTAACAGAGGAGGGAGGAGGGAAAATAGTACAACACCGGATGTTAGGATGGTGACCAGTGGAGGAAAGTAGAGCAGAAAAAAGGTATGGAGAGGAAGTGCCAGTAAGTGAGGAGGCAGAGAAGCCCAGAAAGTGCCGAGGCACTAGGGCAGTTTAGAGCAGGCTAGGAGGGGTAACCGGGGAGAGGAAGTTGAAGCCTAGAAAGTGCTGAGTCACTAGAGTAGTTTTTAGAGCACGAGCTAGGAGGGGGTAACCGAGGGGAGAGGAAGTTGAGAAGCCTAAAAAGTGCTGAGTCACTACAGCAGTTTTTAGAGCATGAGCTAGGAGGGGTAACTGAGGGAAGAGGAAGTTGAGAAGCCTAAGAGTACTGGTTCAGAGGAGCAGATTTTCGGAGCATATACCTGATAGGAGGTAACTGGGAGGGTGGGGGGCCAGGTGGTACTATGGTCTTAGAGAGAGATTTGGTGCTAAGCACATAAGCCAAGTTGGGATGGAGATCAGTCACTGAATAGATAGAGAATACTGGTAAGTGCTAGAGGTGTGGTAGGGGAAGATAGAAAAGTGTATAACCAGCATTTTGACCCCAGTTTTCCATAGTGGAAACAGGACAGGTTCAATGATAACAATTACAGGATTCATTGAAGAAGAAAGCTTAGCTTGTTTTGAAAGCAGCCACTGACAAAGGGTGGACCAGTTTCAAGGATTTTTGTATCATAAGTATTTTGTTATTGTTGGTGTTCAGAAGAAGCGGACTACGATTTTCCAGCTGAATTCCCACCAGGATGGGGATTCAGTGACTTGCCAGTTTAAATTCAGCCTGCAGGCCCAATGTTCTGGAGCAGTGGAGATGCTGCTCTCCTGTTCCCATTTAAGGCAATAAATATCTAAAGGAAGCACCTCCAAATGTGTCAGCAGAGAATAAAGTTGAGAGAGATATTGAAATTTCCCTTTACTCGTAATGATATGGTAGAAGAAGGACTCTAGTTCTAAAAGCTCTCATTGAATTTGAGGCAAAATACCTGATACCATACTGTAATGACGAATTTGGAGGTATCGATAGTGGTCCTCTTTTCTGAGTGTGTATTTGCATTGTAGCTGAGCAAAGGAAAGACATCCCCACTCATCCGTGCATTGTTGAAAAGTAGTTAATTTATGTTGTTCCCAATATATATACCCTGGTTCTAGTCGGGGGGAACCAAAGAGTTCTTATACCAGCTAAGGGACAGCGGACCTAGTGTATTAGGGGTGCCAGTAAGTTTCTGTAAATGCAGTAAAATTCAGAGGGAGTGTTTGACCCATGGGTTATCAACCCATGGCCAGATCTGGGGTTGGATAACACTGGTGAGCAAGGTCCACAATGCCCAGCCCGCCAAAGATGCTTTTTCAATCTGGCACCATCCAGAGCTAATGCATTGCTTGGCCCACATGCAGAGCTGTGCTCCCTATGTGGGCAAATAATATAACTGAAGATCAGGAAGAGCCAAACCTCCCAATGACTAAGGGTCTTTCAGAACTCTCAGCGACACTTGGGGATGATATCTGAACCAAATAAATTTAGAGATATCCTTGTGAAGCATATTCAGGTACTGGGATAGGCAGAGTCTGAAACAGAAAAGGGAAGCGAGGTAAAATATTCATTTGATCGTCTGAGTTCTGCCATATAGGGTAAGAGGTAGCAGATGCCATCTGGCCATATCGGCTTGAAGGGCTGTGTGAAGCTTAGTATAGTTATTGTGAAAAAGAGCCGAGGTATCCGCCAAGATGTGGATCCCCAAATAACAGAAAGTGTTTTTTTTTGCCCAGACGAATGGGAGTGTTCTTTGCTTCTGAACTGGAAAAATGTAATTTGTAACCTGCCAGAGAACTGTATTCCTGCAGGGTCTTTTGGAAGTGGGGGAGAGAAGAAGAGGGATCAGAATAAAAGAAAAGTGAGTCATCCGCATAAAGTGCGTCTTTGTGTTCTGCACCACCTGCCACCACTCCCTTAATCCTAGTGTTAGAGTGAACAGCCTCAGCTAGAGGCTCCAAAGAAAGGACAAAAAGTGTGGGGGAGGAGAGGGGGCAACTCTGCCTCGTACCTCTCTCCAGAGGAAAGTGTTCAGACAGGGCTCCATTCACCCTCACTCAGGCCTCCGGTGTGCTGTAAAGTGATAAGACTGTTGCAGTAAATTTGTCCCCCAGTACAAATTTCTCCAAGGTAGAAGTAGTCATAAAGAGCCAATCATCCCTGTCAGATGCCTTTTTGGCATCCATACTAACAGCTAATTGAAAGACTGTTTTTGACCTTGGACTGAAACGATATTTAACAAATGGCAGAAATTTTCTTGGAGGAAGTGGTCTGTAATAAAACCAGTTTGATCTCTGTGGACTAATGAGGATATACAACACTGAAGGCAGTCTACCAGGATACCTGTAAAGAGCTTAAGGTCCATATGCAGTAAAGAGATGGGACAATAGGATCCGCACTCCTCTGGATTCTTCTCCAGTTTTAAAATTACTGAGATCTGTGCCTGGTTCCAAGATTTCTGTACCCCCTGCTCTCCCTCCATCACCTCATTAAACACCTCTAATAATGGAGTCAGAAGCGAAGGCGAAAATATTTTATAAAATTAGGAGGCAAAACCATCCGTCCCCGGGGCCTTGCCATTCTTTAGCTGTTTGATCTTGGCTAGGACTTCTGTGGCTAAAATGGGGGCATTGAGGGTCTCTCATTGGTCATCACTGGACCGGCCCTCTTTAATGTCTTTATAGGTGACATTGCGGAGGGACTAGAAGGAAAAGTAAGACTCTTTGCAGTCAACACAAAGATCTGCAACATGATTGATACACAAGGTGGGGTGGAAAGGATGAGAAGGGACTTGGCAAGATTGGAAGAATGGTCAAAAGTATGGCAGCTTACATTCAATATAAAGAAGTGCAAAGTAATGCACCTGGGAAACAAAAACCCAGGGGAAGAGTACACAATGGTGGGGGAAGGTATTAACAACAACAAAAACAGAAAGGCACCTGGGGTAGTCATACCAGGCAACCTAAAGGTAGGCAAGCAATGTGAGAACACAGTAAGGAGGGCTGGGGGGGATATTGGGATGCATAGGGGGAGGCATCAGTAGTAGAAAACAGGAAGTTGTTATCCTTCTGTACAGACAGTTGGTGAGACCCCATCTGGAGTACTGCGTGCAGTTCTGCAAGGACGTAGACAGGATGGAGTCAGTCCAGAGGAGGGCAACTAAAATGGTGCAGGGTCTGCACCAGAAGCCATACAAAGAGAGATTAAAAGAGCTTAGTATGTATACCCTCGAGAAAAGGAGGGAGGAGGGGGACATGCTAGAAAATGTCAAGTACCTCAAAGGAATCAACAAAGTCCGAGAGGGTAGCATCTTTCAGAGAAAGAGATGCGCAAAAACAAGGGGGCACAACTTAAAGATAGGTACAATGTGAGGAAGTATTTTTTCATGGAGAGGGTGGTGGATGCACAGAAAGACCTTCCTGAGGAGGTCATGGGGTCAAAAACAGTGGGGGAATTTAAGTATGCATGGGACAGACATAAGGCAATTCTAGTGGGAGGTAGGAAGAAGTAGGCTGTTGGTAGGACTAGGATCTGCAGCTTATCCGATAGGTAGGGAAATGGGCATACTGGGTTGGCCAAGCGGTCCTTACCTGCTGTCAAAGTCTATGTTTCTATGTAAGGAAACCAATCCAATGATGAATAAAGTTGACAGTGATGGGTCAGTGCTGGACATAACAAATTGGCAAGCATTATTGTACAGCGTCCTAACTTGGGAAAGCGATATCACTGATGCTGCAGAATATATAGGTAAATCATAATTAATAACAGACAAAACCAAGAACTAAATCAAAACTTTCTTAGAAATAAAAAGATAGTGGAGACCTTGCATGGTGAATGTACTCTAATAGAGCTCCGTATAATCTCTGCCAAAATATTGATTAAAACTTTTTTTTTTTCGGGATGCAGTTCCATAATAAACATACCAGAAGGTTGTATGAATACTCTCTGTCTGCAATGGGCAACCCAAAGCGAAATAAATTGGCCTCAGAAGGATTTAAAACTAAAAATACTTCAGGTGTCGAACAACACGCTCAGCGCAAGGCCGCAAACACAAGGGAGCTGCAGTGGAGGAAGAAACCTTGCAATCGCTCGGGTACAAAATTAACCAGTTGATCACCTCAGTTGCTGGACTGGTGGACAACTTTGATACCTTAACAAATAGAGTGACTGGAATTGAAACTAACTTGGAATCCATTACATTGGCCTCCTCTGAAGCAACCAAACAGTTTTATCAATAATAAAAAGAGAACGTACACCTCAAAACCGGACTGGAGAGCCTTGAAAATCAGGCTCAAGCCAATAATCTCCATCTTTTTGGTGTGGCACAGGGAGACCACCTACTTTTCTTCATTCCAGAGTGGATTGTACAACGGCTAGGTGAGGAGATGTCTCTCGTGGTCCAACAATTCCAGAAGGCCTGTAGAGTAACACTGTGGGGCCTTTCAAACAACCCAGAGGCCCCGCACACCGTAGTAGTGGTGGCTGATGGTGTCAGCTCCCGAGACCTACTCCTAGCAACAGCCAGGCGCAAACAAATGCTTCTATGCGAGGGCCAGGCTGTGATGTTGTTCCCGGACATTGGGTATGGAACCCGATTTGACAAAGCAAGGGCAATGTTCCGTGAGGCAGGGATTCCCTACAGCATAGTGCTCCTGGTGAGACTTAGAATTGCACACTGAGGTAAAGTTTTTCTCTTTGTGGACACTGACACTCTCAAATGGTGCTATAAAAATGGACATGAAACTGTTATTTCTGGACTAAAATTCAGGTTCTCTTTATTTAGTAAAGAGGAGTGGGAGTAGCATGATTGAGTTGGTCTTATGGCCACATTGTTTTTTTTTTTTCTTTTTCTAAGGGCTAAAGATATTGTACATTAAAAGTTATGAAGGGATACACTAAGTCCCTTAATCTGTTTTGCTTAAAATATGCCTTAGTTGAACACAAATGTCTTATCATGCGTCTAGTTCACATTCCTAAGTCATCTAAGTCCCTTAATTATTTAGTTATGGAAAGTGACACCGATTGTTTATATACAAAGGTATTTTTCTTCTCTTCTCTATGTTTGGAGAGATATTCTGCACTCTAAAGACTGCTTATTGTGCTTTATTGTGCCATCATTTCTAGTTTAAGCATGGTGTTTAGCTTCAGTTCCTAAGGGGACAAAGTACAAAGGATCTAATATATGGACTTTTGGACATCTTGTGCTATACCATGCAGCTCTTGGACTTGATTAGCAGCAATGTGGAATATTTTACACTGGATTTTAAATAGCTATAACCCCTAAGACGTATCTTTTAATTTTAGATGGATAAACTGTAAGTATTAAGAGGAGTGGCACCCTTATTGGTGTATAACTAAAGCATGTCATATCTGAAATTAGTAAATGACTGTATGTCTGTTATAAACTAATAAACATAAAGTTAAAAAAAGAAATAAAAATATAAACCGTATCAAAACTGATATAATAAACCAAAACAAATCTTAACAGTCTTTATAACAAAAGCAGTATGAGAATTACACAATGCTGCAAGTCACAATCTAAATTAACCTAAATATTTAAAACAATCAAACTTTTCAACAACATTTCAAACTACGTCTTTAATTTCTGGCATACTAACAAATTGATTTAGTTTCTGTTTTGGACTAAAACGCATCAACTTTGTCTTACAGAATTTAACAATAAACCTGATTCTCTTAACCATTTATTAACCGAGGGCAAATCTTACTGTAACTCAGGAAATAATTTATCAGCATTTGAACTGTAGGAATATAAAATATCATTTGCATAACACAAAACATGCAAAAATTTAACACAAAAAGGTAACGTATTAAAAAATATACTAAATAAAAGAGGACCTAGAATTGAACCCTGAGGTATACCAATGTTAGTTTTAGAAACAGAAGACATAACATCTTGTAGTACCACTCTTTGTTGTTGATTAGACAAATAAATTTCAGACTGTAACACATCAACATTAGAAATCCCTAGATCCCTGAGTCTGGAAAGCAGGCAATTGTGGTGAACCAGGTCGAAGGCATTAGAAAGATCTAAAAAATAGCTACTGCTGTCTCACCCCGTCCAAGGCACCATAGAGAGCACTTGTCAGTTCAGTAAATGCAGTTAAATTAGCAATAATCCATAACAGGGTATGGGATTATAGGCATTTAATCCACACCTGGGGTGCATTGCGAGGCAGTAGGCTGTAGGCCAAGTCCTCACAGCAACCCAGGCATGGAATAAATACCTATAATCTCCATACCCTGGAGTGGGTTGTTGCACTTATAACACAATTATGTTTAAAAAAAAACTCCAGAAAGATGTTTTCTTCAGTTTAAATAGAGAAAATGTGACTGTATTCCGCTGACTTCCAGCCGTTATTTAGTTTATGAACATACAAATGCCAGAAATAGAATCCTAAAATTATATATGACATTTGTATGTTCATAAAAAAATCACAGCTGCATGCATCCCACAGTCTCACTCCCTCTTGCAACACTGCTCGTTTGAACTGCACCCCCGAGGGATGGAGCATCTTTGTTGCGACAGAGCTTTTATATAACACTTTGAAGCAGGGAACACATGTTTGGACAGTTTGTTTTTTTGTTTTAGACTAGCGCAAACTTACAGACCCCGAGTGCCTCAATGGAAATATATATATATATATATATATATAAAAAAAACAAAAACAAAAGGTACTGCGTCAGCATGTGAGTCTAAAAGCAAAACAAAATGGTTATATTAAATGAAATAGAAAATAGAGTTAAAATCTACATTTAAATCCTTAGGTCTTTTCCGGAATTTGGGATCCAGCTTATCTAACTTGTTTTTTTTTTCTCTTTTAGATATTTCCTGAAGAAGACCTAAGGTGGAAACGTAGATTTTTAACTCTATTTTCTATTTTCAGCGTGCATTTAATATAACCATTTTGTTTTGCTATATATATATATACTGTGCAGGTGGAATGCAACCTGGTCGCTAATGGGACCCGATTCACGAACCCACAGATGCTGCTAAGGGCATCAATTCGTTCCTTACTGATCTTGACAAATTCAAGACATTTCCTCAGGGTGTCCCCCCCAACACACACACACACACCTCTCTCCTTCGACTTCTCTCGTGCCCCAGAGTTCTACCTCAAGCTTGTGATCAAATCTGAGGTTCTCAAATTACTCAAGAATCTTAAAGACTGTGACTCAGCTGGCTATGATAAGCTGGATCCCAGATTCTGAAAAATTGCAGCTCTAGTCATGTTATTTAATAGGTCCCTGATGGAAGGAAAGGTTCCTGCAATCTGGAAAGTGGCACTTGCCACCTCTGTTCCTAAAGGTGGATCCAGAGAGCTAGTGCAGAATTATAGTCCTGTATCTCTCCTATACACTCTTAGTAAACTGCTAGAGAGGGTTGTATATACCCAGCTGCAGGACTACACTGATCTGCATGGCCTACTCACGGACCGGCAACATGGTTTTAGGAAAAACCATGGTACTAGCACTGCTCTTGTAAGCCTTACCTCTGGCTTCCTCACCACCCAGGATAAAGGCTCGTCCACTGGTGCAGTCTTTATAGACCTCACCAAAGCCTTTGATTTGGTAAATCACAAATTACGAATTGAGAAGTTGTCTTCATACAGCCTTGACAGTCTGTCTGTTCGATGGCTCTTGGATTATCTCTAAGGAAGATCTCAAATCATTAGATGGCAAGGGGCTGTGTCTGATTAATGCCCCATCCAGGACAGAGTACCCCAAGGATCAATTCTTTGCCCACTTCTATTCTCCCTGTTCATTAATGATATGCCCCAGCATTGTGGCAGTGGCAAACTTACCCTCTACATGGATGATGCCATGCTCTACAGGGCCTTCCAGGATACCGCCCTTCTGAACAGGCATCTTAAAAAGGACCTCCGATGTCTTGACAGCTGGTTCTACATTAACAAATTGGTCTTCAGTGTCAAAAAGACCAAGGCCGCATTGTTTGGTCCTAGAAGCCTGGGTCCACATAGATCACACCTGCTGTCATTCTCCCACTCTACTGGTATGAGTATCACAGTCGTGGACTCAATCAAGTACCTGGGGATGTACCTTGATCATGATAGCACCTTTAAAACACATATTGATCACCTGTCCAAGACCATGAATCAGAAGTTAGGCCTCCTTTATCGACTTAGTCCCTTTCTTACCAAAGAATCCTGCCTGAAGGTTGCCCATGGTACACTGTTATCCACCCTGCTCCACAGATCCCCGGTCCTGCATGTGCTTAGAAATACTGAACTGCATAGGCTGAGAACTCTATATCACAGGGTTGGCCATTTCGCCATTAGCACCCCCCCCCTCCCCAGGGCATCATTGAAATGTGTTATTTGCCCTACAGTGGCCCTCTATAGAAGGTAAACTAGCATATCCGTGCCTGTGCCTAGCCTTCAAACTTAGAAGTAATAATGCCCCTCCAAGTTTGGTGGACATGTTTATCGATAAACCAAACAGGAGGTCACTCAGGTCCTTAGGCCAGCATCTCCTCAATGGCCCTAGCGTATGTGTTTATTTATTTTATGTCTTTGGTAACCAGTTAAATGTATTGATCCAAAGGACCGTTTTCAGTCACGACCCAGACCACACAGATGGCAGTAATACAGTACAGAAATACACAGTTACAGAAAGGAAACTATGCATAAAGGAGCACGGTATAAACATAGAGTACAGTAAAATAAACAGTTATACAAACAGTAATAGTACTAGAAAAAGGACATGTGATTACAACAAAAGAAAAAAGTATAACTAACAGTCAGTAGCTACATGTGATTACATGATACATTAACATATAACAACAGGTACTAACAAAAGAAGCTGTGTAGATACAGACGTTCAACTATCATGGATTTTCAGAGAAGCAATCAGGATTGGGGGCAAATGTACAGGGTGTGAAAATGAGAAAGGGGGTATGGCATAAGAAGATAAGGTGAGAAGAGAGGAAGGGCAGGAAGGCAGTGCAAGCTGTGATGCCTTCCCGTCATACAGCATGGGTGGTCAAATGCCCAAGTATAGTTGTGGAGAGTAGTGGGTGGCCACTAGTCCCTAATGTTATTGTGGAGAGCAGCAACAAGTGGCTGCAGTCAGGAGCCAGTCTTTTAGGATCTGTTTGAAAGACAAGTGAGAGGTGGACAAGCAGATGGTCGGTGGGAGATTGTTCCACAGGGAGGGTGCAGAGATGGAGAAGGCTTTGCTATCCAAAGCAGTGGAGACACAAGGAACTTCCAGCAGACAGACTGAGGATACCCTTAGAGTTCTTGAGACCACCCAATTTGTCAGGAGGGATGAGTAGGGGGACAGGAGGTGGTTTCTAAGTGAATTGTCCACCAAGCAGCCGTGGCATAATCAAAGAGACCTTGTAGTGGGAGCCATCTTAGGGACTGTTCGAGTGTGCAGTGGTGGGTAGAGTACTGAGCTTGAAGGATGAATCGACAGATGGAGTTGAATGTTGTGTTTAGCCATAAGTATAGTGTAGAGGACACAAGGAAGTAGACTGGAGAGCAGTAGTCAAGGAGGGGCAGTAGGTTACCTTGTGCAATGGCAAGACGCGGTTCTACAGACAGATAATGTTTAAGTTGGTAGGCTGCACTTAACTTCTGCTGAATGCTCCACACAGTGCTGTTAATATGCTCAGAGAAAGTAAGAGAGGGATCAAGGGTAACACCTAGATATTTGAAAGAGGGGACAGTTTTGAAGGGTGGGCCTGCTGGTGTGAGCACATGGAGTGAATATTTGGTTTTGGTGACCTTGGCCATGGAAAGATTTAGAGCCAAAGAGCATAGATTTTGTCTTTTTTTCATTTACTATGAGTTTGCTGGAGAGGAACAGTTGGTGGGCAGAACCATAGTTTCGTGTGAGGGTGGAGGATATGGATTCATATGATTTGTCGCTCTGGTAGAGGACTAGATTGTCCACATAGAGGAGTGCCTTACAATTGCACTATCCTTGGGGAGTGCATTGATGAACGGGGACTCCAGTGTGTACAGGTAGTGCAGCATAGGAAACTTTACCAATAATGATAGACTGGGACCTATTTGAAAGACAACTGCGGAACCAAGCAGCAGTTGCCTCGGATCAGCCAAACTGAAGTTGGGTGGAATGGAGAAGGTGGTGGTCCACAAGATCAAAGGTCTTTGGTAGATCCACAAAGACAGCACCTGTGGCTTTGCCCATGTCCATATATCGCAGAACATGATCAGAGAAAAGGGTCAATACAGAGGCAGTGCTGTGGTGCTTACGGAAACCATGCTGGAGGGGACGTAGGAGGTTATATTTTTCTAAGTATTCAGATAGCTGGAAGTGTGTTTTTTTCCAGCAGTTTACTTAGGTGGGGGAGGAAGGAGATGGGCCTGTAGTTATCAAGGAAAAGTGGATCACCAGCTTTGAAAATTGGCACCACATGTGCATGTTTCCAGGAGTCAGGCACAGTGGATGAAGAGAGGGCAAGGTTGAAAATGAACATGAAGGGTTTAACTATGACAGGGAAGGCAAGTTTTAGAAATGCGGGGTAATGTCCATCACTGCCAGGGCTTCCTTTGGCCGGGAGAGACTTAATGAATTTGATAGCAAACATTATGCCCAATCACTCTGAAATGGAAAGGGGGTGGCAGGGTGGCATTTGAGGAAGGGGGCATGATTTGGTTGATGGTCCTGGTTCGGGGAAGGGTGGTGGGGGGGAGCTTGCTGAGATAGGAGGATATGTCAGTAAATTCTGAGTTGAAAGTGTTTGCAGTCCCAGCAGGATCAGAGATGGGACCAGAGGGGGATAAGAGTTATTTGTTTATTGGTTTTGGGGTTAGAAGTAACCCAGTAGAAGCACAGAAATTACGCAGATTGCCAACATGGTTGCTTTGTTGGTTGAAGTAGTATATGCGCTTGAGAGATTTGGCAGTCTGTTTGCAGGTATTGCGCAGTTGCCTACAGGCATTCCAGAGTTGGGTGGAAGGGGACACCTTGTGTGCCTTCCATTTACTATCCCTGTCTGAATGTCCCGAGACCTCTTTAGGTCTCGGGACATTCACCTCCTCTATCCTGTCCCTCTGGAATGCTTTGCCTCCTACCCTAAAAGAATGCTCTTCTCTTGGGGGATTTAAAAAAGGGCTTAATGCTCACCTTGTTGAGCTTAGCTGTTGCACCTGCAACAGTGACATTGCCACTCCAGCTGACAGGAGCTGCCTAGATCCCCTCCCACCCATCAACTCCCCTCTACGGCACTTTAGTACTTTCATTTGGGAATGGATTACTCCTACTCAAATTGTTATATTTATTCTTCTGGCTAGCTAGTTCATTGGTTGTTTATAGTATAGTACTCGAGGACCTGTGCTTTGGACCTTATTTCCTTTGTCATACTGTATCGTCTAACTATTAACTGTATTTGTGTATTCTGGGTATTGTGATTTGTCTCACATCTCTCTTGTTCATTGAGTTATTTAACTCCTGACTGTTTTATTGTACCCTGCTATCTGATTATCTTATGTTGTATCTTCAAGTACTGCTCTTATTATATGTATGTAATTAATTCCGGGTCAACCGTGAAAAGGGGATTCTGTTGGCCAGAGCCACCGATTACCAACATTTTAAATATACATACATACATATATATACAGTATATATATCAAAAACTTTGTTAGTACATCAGTTAGGGTTGAGGCAACAAAAGTAGGAAAATGAAGTGTTAGGGTTTTGAACCCTAACACCCCCCTGCCACACCACTCTCCACACACCAACAGGCGTCGGGGTGTGCCTCGGAGCCATCAGTCCTAACTCTTCTCACCCCGTTCTATGTGTAAGGAAGTTGAGAAGGTACATTATAAGAGAATGGGGTGAGAGTTAGGCCCGATGACCCCAAGGCACACCCCATGAGAATTGATAGGGGGCATGTAGAAATCCAAGAGGGGGGATTACAATAATCTCCTTTTAAAAAGGGGTATACAAAGAACCTGGTTTGAAGTTCAGCTTGGATGTGAGGCCATATCTGGAAAAAAAGAAAAAGAATAGGCCTTAGAATGTATCCTAATGATGAATGTTTATTTTCAGAATTAATGAGATGAAGATGATATACACAGGGTAGGGATATTTTGTCCCATATATCTTTATCTGCTATTCAGCCCTAAAAAGTACTGTATAGGTAGGGTTTATGTGATGGTGTTGGTTTGAATTACTAAAGTCACTTTAACATATACTCAGTAGAATTAAGACTGTATATTTATTATTATGGTTATCACGTTTTGGTGTGTGGATTGTAAATAGTGAATATATGTATTTTTTAAACTTTTTTCTAAGTGATTCCTTTGTTCATTTTCAAACCCTCTCCCCAACCCCCTTTCCCATTCCTGTTTCCTGTTTGTTTCTTTGGGTCTGTCTCCTTTTTATTTCCCCTTTACCACCCCAACCACCCCACCCCTACCCCCTTTCCCTATGATTTCAGTCCCATTTTTTTTTGTGGTTTGAAATTACAATCATAAAACATTATTTGCCTTTAACAGGACTACTTATTAGAAATATTCTTATTTATTTATGATATCTAATATAGAATAGTACCTTTACTGTGTCTTTTCATTATTTTACACCTTCAGAGTAATGTTCTAAAGATAAATTAACAGTGTTGTTTTGAATGTGGAAGGACCAATCAGAAGGAGATACTATCTATGATGTCATGATTGCTTCAGTGTAACTGATTGTGTATTTAAACATTGGTTCATTTGGCATTCCCCAGTCTTTGATAAAGGACATGCATCCAAAACATGTCAGGTAGGGTAGTGTGGTCTCCTACTGAATACATATTTGTGGTAAAAGATGCCATATAGTGAAGATGTCTTATATTTCTACAATTTGAGGTGGTGAGTGCTGGAATCTTGTGTTTTTTAAAGTGAAATCTTACCCTTTTATGTTTGTGGTGTATAAACATTATAATCAAGTGCCCTGCGCTCTAATCAAGCTTCCATCACTCCATAATGGTATCCATTTGTGGGGCCCTGCGCTCCCATCTATCTATAAGTGTAGAGACATTGTCATGAACTGTCATCTCCCTGTGGGCCCTGCGCTCCCACTACTGCATAATGGAGAGTGCTGCATGCCTAGTACTATATAATGGTATCCATATGTGGACCCTGTGCTCCCATCTACTTACAGTTGTAGAGGCACAGTGCAGGGCTAGAGACATTCCAAGTAACCCCTGTGCTGCAGGTTGTGCAATATATCAGTAACTGTAGTAACATTGGAAAAAAATCCACCGCAGTTGTAATCATGGACTGGCAACCTGCTTTGCTGCTTGGTAGACAGCTGTGTTTAGCAAAAAATCTGTATCTCAAACCGTTTTCAAGATATAGGCACTGAAAGTGTTATCCTATGGGAAATTTCCAAACTTCAAAATGTTCAAATCCAACAACAAAATGTTTAACCAAAAGTAGTAGGAAAAAGGTGGCTGAACAATTAATACTTCCAGTACTGACCTATGGGGACCTAGTCTATCGTACTGCCAATAAAACATTATTAAATGATCCGAGTAAGGTGTATAATACAGTTGCAAGAGATGTTTTGCGGTGTGATTTAAGAACACATCACTGCGTGTTATTGGTCTCTTTACAGTGGCTACCACTCAAAATAAAACATGCCATGAAGTCGCAAAAGCTAATTTATAAATATCATACAGACAGCCCAGAGCATTATATAAATAAAAATGTATTTGTAGGGTGTGATCAATTAAACTTAAGACCCAAGAGGTCTAGTTAAATAAACAAGATTTCTATTCCAGTCAACAAAAATAAATATGGAGAAAAAGCATTACGCTATCAAGCCGCAAAATGCTGGAGTAAATTATCTTATTTATCACGTTCATTCCCAGCGTACAGCCGGTTTCTGCAGGAACTAGATGTATTACGTTTAGTTATCTATCAGTATTACAAATAATCAGGTATGAGTGGATTGTGAGAGACTTGGAGATTGTTACCGAAAAATGTAGAGATTATTTATATTTACATTGTCATGTTTGTTTAGTCATTATTTTGTAGCTACATGTTTTAAATGTATAGGCAACAAGTTACCAATAGGACAGTCTTGTGAACTAGGCCAACTGGCCTAAAGATTTGTTTCCTGTATAAAAATAAAATTTTTACTACTACTACTACATAAGCATGGACGTAATGTAAATTTTATCACCAATCCAGCAAATGTCACATCTCCGGGGCAAGTAAGTAAAGTAAAAATTTATTTTTAAGCACTTTTCAAAACCAAAGCGCTGTACAAATGGACAGGCAATTAGAATTTACAAACTTATAACATCAACAACAATAGTAACAGTACAATCACAATAAAATCACTCTCTATATGCTTTTAAGAATAAATAAGTTTTTAATTCCGACTTAAAACTCTCGACGGTCAGGCAGCTTCGTATCCGACGAGGTAGAGAATTCCACAGGGTGAGGGCAGCGTAGGAAAATGCCCGTGCCCCAGATGTTTTTAAACGAACCCTGGGAATCTCTAGCAATCCCTCGTTGGAGGATCAGAGTGAGCGAGAGGGACAGTAGGGAATAAGGAAATCTTGAAGATACTACGGTCCCTGTTCATGTAGGGCTTTGTAGGTCAGTAACCCGACCTTGAAGGTGATCCACCACTGAACCGGCAGCCAGTGCAGTTCGCGCAGCACAGGCGTAATATGACTTCTCATAGATGTCCCAGTCAAAAGCCTGGCTGCTGCATTCTGCACCAGCTGCAAGCGGCGGATATCAACCCCCGGAAGCCCTAGGTACAGGGCATTGCAGTAATCAAGGCGAGAGGTAACAAAGGCATGGACCAATGTCGTAAGGTCAGCCGGAGGAACTAGATGTTTTACCCGAGTGATATTCCTAAGATGGTAAAAGGAGGATTTGACAGTGGATGACACCTGAGATTTCAGGGTCAAACCGTCGTCAATAATAACGCCCAGGTTACGTACCCGGTCTGAAGTTGGGAGCTGGGCACCATCGATCCATATGCCCAAAGGAAGCCCAGCCCTACAACCCGCCTCAAGGCGACCTGGGTCCACCACCAGCACCTCAGTCTTATCCGGGTTTAACCTCAGCCAGCTGGCACTCATCCAATCCTTGATCTCGGATAGACAGCTGTTAAGTATAGAGACTGCATCTTCCTGTCCAGGACTAAAGGACAGATACAGCTGGGTGTCATCTGCATAGCAGTGAAAACCCAAACTGTATCGCCTAATAATGTCTACCAATGGCAGCATATAGACAGCAAACAACATGGGTGCCAAAATGGAACCCTGCGGGACCCCACAAGGCAGGAGGATGGTATCAGAGGAGTAAATTCCGGTGACGACCCACTGTCTCCGCCCCGTGAGGAAAAATCAAAACCATTGTAGAACTGTACCAGACAGTCCGCAATAGAGCCGCAGGCGTTCCAGAAGCACACCATGGTCCACAGTATCAAATGCTGCAGAGAGATCAAGAAGGACTAGAATATACGAGCCTTTCGATCTCTCGCTATCAGGAGATCATTTAGAACCCGGACAAGGGCAGTCTCGGTACTATGTCTTTTCCTAAATCCTGATTGAAGAGTATCATAGATATTGTGATTTGTAAGGTGGTCATCCAGTTGTAGTGCAACCACCTTTTCAATAACCTTACCCAGAAAGGGCAGGTTAGAGACAGATCTGTAGTTGGCTGGACAGTTCGGATTCAGTGAAGGTTTTTTCAGGAGTGGTCGAACAACTGCCTCCTTTAGGGGATCGGGGAAGACCCCCTGCTCCAGAGATTTCCAAACAATTTCAGCAATGATCGGACAGATAGTATCTACGCAACCTAGTAATAGTGGCATAGGGCCCGGATCCAAACTGCAGCTGGTTGGACGTACAGTCTGGACAATCCTCACAATATCCATGAATTCCGGCTTACCAAAGTCAAACCAGGTGACACAGGTGTTTGTTTCCCCTTGCCGATCACCACAAACCCTTAAAGAGTGAGCCTGGCCGATATCCGACCTAATGCTGGCAATCTTATCTGCGAAAAACCGAGCAAGCTCATCACACTTTATTTGTGAAAAATCTCTTCCAGACTGTAGACAGAGTGGATTGCACAGTCTGTCGACAGTCCGAAAGAGTTGAGCTGGTCGGTTCCGCGCAGCAGCAATCTCCCTGGACAGGAATTCTGCCTTCTTATGGGTTATTGCCAATTGATAGATACCATAATGATACATCAACCTAAGTCTGTCAACATCCAGGCAAGATTTCTGCCAGGCCCTCTCTAGCCTTCGCCCCACTCTCCTCAGTTCCTTCAAAGACTCATCGAACCATGGAGTCTTTGGGCGCTGAGTGAGTGGGCGAACACGAACAGGAGCAATTTGGTCCAAGGCCTCGCTCACCGTCTTATTATAGGCAAGAACAAGGTCCCCTGGACCCATGCTCTCACCCTTTGTACTCTGAAAATGTCAGCCTGAAAGTCCTGTTTCTTTGCGGTGAAGTGGCAAAGAAACAGTAAAGTTTAAAAATCCCATTTCATGAGGTGTCAAAATCCCTTTGCGATATGAAAAGGATTTGGCCTACGTAAAGGAAGTTCATCACGAAAGGATTAAGGATAAGGCCATCTGGTCCCACAAGTCCTAATCCTTTTTGTGTTAAAATAGTTTTGACACCTCATTAAAAGGAAATCGGCTCACGAAAGGATTTTGACAGCTCACAAAAATAGATTTATTTTTAAATCCTTTTAGTGAGCTGGCAAAACCTTTCGTGAGATGTCAAAAATCCTTTCACATTGTGAAAAGGATAAGGGACTTGTGGGACCAGATGGTCCGGTTTCAATCCTTTTGTGAGCTGCCAAAATCACTTTTTGCATCACAAAAGGGATTTTGACACCTCACAAAAAGGGAATTCAGCTCACAAAAAGGGATTGCCAGTAGGGCCATCTGGTCCCACAAACCAAATCCCTTTTCACAATGTGAGAAAGGATTTTGATGGTACCGGGTGAAAACACTGCGGACAAAATATCGCCGCACAATACAAAGCAGGCTACTCATCGCTGAATACAATGTCGGCATAGAACATTATCACCCCCCCCAAACCCCATGGGCAGTGCACAGCACAAATCGGCAAGGTGCTGACTGAGACCCCAGCCCACCGAATCATGCCCCAGGCACTGTAACTGCAGCCAGCCACAGTGTGATGGCCGGTCCCCCCCCCAACCAGCCGTGATGCGGTACACTACATTCCTAATGTCTAGTGGACTTCCCTCCCTTACACCACCCCAGCAGGTAGCTGCCCACCCCCGCACACCCCCACCATACTCCATCAATGGGCAGGCAGCCAGCACAGCCTTCCACACACCACCATGGCTGGCCACTCTACTGAATGAACTGCATAGGTATAGGTATGCGCTCATCCAGTTTGTTCAGTAGTGGCCAGCCATCAGCCCGGTAATGGAAACTGTGCTACCCTCCATTGACAGGAGTATGTTGGGGGTGCAGAAGATGAGCAACCTGAGGTGGTCTCAAGGGAAAGCGCCTAGACCAAGGATATAGTGTACCTTGTCGCAATGGTGGGGGTGTCCACCCATAGTGTCTGACAGCAGTTCGCGGTGCCTAGGGCACCATTGAGGTGGGCTGGGGTCTCGGTCAGCACCTTGCCAATTTGTGCTATGAACTGCCCATGGGGTTTGGGTGGATGATAACATTCCATGTGGACATTGTAGTCAGCGGTGAGTAGCCTGCTTTGTATTGTGCAGCAATATTTTGTCCACGATGTTTTCACCCAGTCCCGATTTTGACACCTCATGAAAAGGGAATTGTGCCACGAAAAGGGATTTTGATACCTTGCAAAAGGGATTTGAGTTGTCAGACCAGATGACCCTGCAGGTAATCCTTTTCGTGGATGAAATTCCTTTCGCGGTGTCAAAATCCCTTTTAACATCGAAAGGGATAGTAAGCGAGTCCCAAAAAGAGATTTTAAAAATTAATAAGAACTGTTCTGAGGCCAGAGTAAAGTAAACCAAAGGCAGAGAAGTGTAAAGGGCATCCATATTAAAAAAAAACATTCTTGGATGTCTGCAGAAGACGTCCCTGGGAAAAGTTATAATGTTTTGTTTGGGCTGGAAAAATGAAAACAAGATGGCAGGGGTTTAATGAATCCCTTTTTGCGAGCTGTCAAAATCCCTTTTTTGTATAATAAATACCAGACATTCAAACCCTTTGGAGACTATGGGTGATACATCTGTCCAGTCAAGACCCAGACTTTGTCCCTTGAGTCTCTCCACAACACAGTTGTCATATTATATTAAAGGAGATCAAGAACCAATAGCAGTTTTAGAGTTTCGCCTTCACATCGGGTGGATCCTTAAGTTTTTTAGACATTTTTTCTTTTTTTTTTTTGGAAGGAACTAAATCCTTGAAGAGTCTATATTAGGTGAACCATCTTTCAAACTGATAATTTCAGCCCTTACAGAAATAATTACAAAGACAAAGGTTAAAACACATATATTTTATTGTCCTTGGCACATTGGGCTGGATATTCAAAAGGGTTGTACCATGCTCAATAGGGTTGCACCAGCGCAAGTCCAAAATTGCGCCATTCTGCCATATTCAGCAGGAGGCAGTTGCGCCCCCCGAAGTCAAGCTGAGCAACAGCGCAATGCTAATGAAGGCATGCTCAACTGGAGGGGGAGGAACCATGCATAAACTGCACAGCCCGATATTCAGTGGGCTGTGCAGAGTTGTGGAGGCACAACCCCCAACCTGCGCCTGCACTTTGAGCCAAAAAAAAAAGGAGTAAGTCGAGGGCCACCAACAGGTGAGCCACCACATTGCAGGGCGCAACACAGCAGCTGCCACCTGTGGGTGGCCCTCAACCTACTCCCTGTGCCCCCCCGCAGCCCAATTGCGGGCATATGGCAACTCCTCCTCCCCTGACTGGCCCGATCGCGGGCAAAGCTGTAAATATCCCCCTCCCTGACTGGCCGATCACGGGCAAAAGTATAAATATCCCCACCCCGACTGGCCCAATCGCGGGCAGCAAAGTGTCAACCTCCCCAAGGACATATCCCTGGTGGTCAGTGGACCATGAAGCCCGATCGCGAGCCAAAGTGTAAAGTACCCCCACCAGCCCGATCGCGGGCAAAGTGTACAGTACAACTCCCCCACCAGCCCGATCGCGGGCAAAAGTGTTCGAACCCCCCTCAAGAACACATCCCTGGTGGTCCAGTGGACCTCGAAGCCCGATCAGGGGCTGCAGACTGTTCAAACACCCCAAGGACCACCTACCCTGGTGATCTAGTGGCCCACATATCTGGACTGCCTTATGCGGTATGGGCTGCACGCTCATTGGCTCTTGCTCTGCACCAGTGGGCGTGCAGCCCTACCCGAGCTGAGTGAGTCAGCAGGCGGCAGGCGGGTGGGATGCTGCCAGCTGCGGGGAGGCGGGGTGATGGGGCCGTGGGTGGGTGGGGTGGGGCCACTAGATCACCAGGGTAGGTGGTCCTGGGGTGTTTGAACAGTTTGCAGCCAGCGATCAGGCTCTGAGGTCCACTGGACCACCAGGGATATGTTCTTGGGGGTTGAACACTTTGCCCGCGATCGGGCTGGTGGAGAGGATTGCACTGTACACTTTTGCCCTGCGTCCGGGCTGGTGAGGAGTACTTTACACTTTAGCCCGCGATCGGCTTCACGGTCCACTGGACCATCAGGGATATGTCCTTGGGGGTTGACACTTTGCTGCCCATGATCGGGCCAGTCAGGGGTGGGGGATTTTTACACTTTTGCCCGCGATCGGGCTGCAGGGCGTCGGTCCCGATGGCTGCTGCCTAGCAGGCGCCAGGCGCAGAATCCTCGGGGATCGGCGCAACTGCATGCTAATGGCATGCAAATGGGGCCATAAATAGATGCAATTGCCCCCCTCGCCTTGCATGAATTATGGCCCCATTTGCATGTCACCTTTTGAATATGGGAAATTTGCGCATGGCGCAATGGTACTTGTGCCACCGCAACTTGAATGCTCCACTCTGACCACTTGCGGTGGCGCAGTTCCACTGCACCATGCACAGTGGCTGTGGCGGGGGTGATATTCAAGGTTGTTCAATGGCGCAACTCCTTTGAATATCGCCCGACCTCCCTGCGCAACTATTTTGTGCAGCGCAAGGGCTTGCGTCACAAAATAGCGCAGTTTGAATATCCAGCCCATTGTATTTAATTGGATAGCTCTGTGTTGTAATTACATGATAATGACTGTATTTCATGTATATGTCTCATCACTGAATAAAAAGAAAATATTAAAAAATCCCTTTTTGTGAGCCCTAAATCCCTTTTCACACCTTGCAGTTATCCAAAAGACTGAACTGAGCATGCTCAGAACCTGAAATTTCAAAATTGAATAACTTTGGAATGGATTCATATTTTTTCACCAAACCAATGCTGGCTTGTTCTTTGGGGCACACTCGTTCTACTCTGAAAATCAAAGAACAAAATTCCAAATGGTGTTGTCACAGACCTATGAGGAAAAAACAGCCAAAACAGGCAAAAAAAGCAACTTTTACAATTTTTTCACTAGTCACAGCACAAAATCCGCAAATCTGATCGAAATGAAACTTGGCACATCATGGAATCTACCTCACAGGATAGCACATACCAAATTTTGTGCAAATCTGTTGAATAGTTGCAAAGTTATTAAAGTGGAAAATTTGAGGTTTAACATTAAACTGTTTACTCAACCCAATTATAGTGGTGCTACCACACCAGTTTATAATATGTGTATATATATTTTTTCTTTGCACTATCATAACTTGTAACTGTTCGACAGATTTGTACAAATTTGGTATGCGCTGTCCTGTATGGTAGATCTCTGGATGTGACAAGTTTCCTTCCAGTCGGATGTATGGATTCTGAGATAAAACCATAAAAGTTGCCTTTTTCGCAGTTTTTTTCCTCATTTCCTTGTGTCCACACAGTGTGGAATTTTGGTGTGATTGTTTATGGTACAACTAGCTTGGATAATATAACTGTCATGCTTAGTTGGTGAAATAATATTTATCTGTTGCAAAGTTACTAAATTGTTAAGTTTCCCATTGTTTTTTAATAGGAAATCTCCTGTCAGTTTTATAGGAATAAAGTTCGACCAAAGATTGACCTCGCAAAAAAGGAATTGTTCTTGCGAGTTCAGTTCCTTTTTCATGAGAATAAAATCCTTTTTGTGAGTGAAAAAATCTATTTTCATGAGAAAAAAATCTTTTTTCATGAGGGAAAAAATCCCTTTTCATGAGGAAAAATTCCTTTTTTGCGAGCCGCCATCCTTTCCACTTAAAAAAATGTTTTGAAAACCCACAAAAATAAGGTTATACAGAGACACCAACTCATGTAGCTTGGTCATTGGGACTCCGTTGGGTGAATTCTGAAATTATTTGGTGGAAAAACAACCTTGGAAGGTGTTTTTTTAGCATTTTTAATCCATTTTCCTAACTCGCTTAGTTTCTTTTTAGCAAGCTGATTCCCTTTTTGTGAACAAGTTCCTTCTACGAGTTCATGTAAAAGGATTCCTTTTTTGTGAGGCAATTCCTTTTTCACGAGTTCATGAAAAAGGATTCCTTTTTCACGAGCAGATTCCTTTTTTGTGAGTGCAGAATTTGAGCTTTAACATTAAACAATCAATTTTAATGAGGGTTTCAACTTTGGTGCATAACTTTTCCATTTCTCAACATTTTGACACCAAATTTTCAACATTGCCTTTTGGGGACCCACCTCATAAACAATATGACTGTCATTATGCAACTCCTGCCCGAAAGGTGATTCCACGGTCCCTTGATGAATTCATTTTTTGGGCAGGATTTTGAAATTTTTTCTGCCCTTGTTCATGAGGTGGGGTCATAGGTAGGCTATATTGAAAATTTTGGGTCAAAATATGAAACAAATGCCAAGATTATGACCATTCATTGCAATTTCATTATGCACACTCGTAACTTTGGAAATTTTAAATATTTTGACCCCAGATTTTCAAGATAGCCTTCTTATTACCTACCCCATGTATGTCACAGCTGTCATTTTTCATATCTTAGCCAAAATGTGTTTTCACACCTGTGGCGCGGAATGGCGTTCCACTTGCGGAGAATTACATTTTGGCAGGGATTCAAAAATTTTCTGTACCAGGTACATGAAGTGAGGTAATAAGATGGCTATGCTGACAAATTTGTCACTGTTGTCCTATAAATGGAAGCACAAGGCCCGGAGGTCCCTGTGCTTCCACAGCTACATACTATACATGGAGGGATGAGAACACAGGGCCCAGAGGATCTTGCGCTCCCACAGAAAAATGAGGATACGATTATACTATCTCAAAATGTAAGAAAATGAGTTGAAAAAAACTCCATTAATGCTACAGTTAGGGTTAAAGTGACAAAAGTAAGGAAATGTGGCGTTACAGTTTCCAACCCTAACACCCAACCCCCTTTCCTGCACACAACAGGTGTTGGGGAGGGTGCCTTGGGGTCATCAGTCCTTACACTTACCACATTCTCCTATACTTGACCCATCTCAGCTTATTAACAGATGGAATACGGTAAGAGTTCAGTCTGATGACCGCAAGGCATCCCCTACATCTGTTATTGTGTGCAGGGTGGGGGTGGGGTGTTAGGATTAGAAATCCTAAAGCTACATTTTCCCACTTTTGTCGCTTTAACCCTAACAGATGCATTAACTGAGTTTTTGGCAATATATATATATATATATATGTATATATAATTTTATATATATATAGCGGCACGATTGTGTCTCTATAGTTAGGATTGAGTAGCATGTTTATTGTTAAACCTCAAATTTTGCACTTTAATAACTTTGCAGTCCATTAATGGATTTGCTCAAAATTTGGTATGTGCTGTCCCATGGGGTATCTCTCTTGATGTGTCAAGTTTTGTTGTGGTCAGATGTGCAGATTCTGAGATACTGATAGTGAAAAAAAGTTAAAAAAAAAAACCACCCTTTTTGGCAGTTTTTTCCTCATTGCCTTGCAGCCAGATGGTGTGGAATTCATGCATGATTTTTGTCTAGGGTAGAAAGAACTTTGGTAGCAGAACAAACAGTTATAATTTGGTGCAATAATATTAATCTGTTGCAAAATTATTGCGTTTTTTAGTTCCCATTATATCCTACTGAGATGTTTATGAACGTTCCAATTCCAGGATAGATGTCTTTTTTTTTGCCAAAGGATTTGATCTTGTGAAAAAGTTTAGTCTCTAAAGTATTCCTTTTCCAGAGAACAAAATCCTTGCTCGAGAGCTGTCTGTCACCTTGTTTACAGTTAGCGAGGAGGAAAAAGTTAAATATTTTTAAAAATACTGCCCTTAGGTAGACACCAACAGTTGTGCTTACCTAATCCGTACCCATGAAACATGATTCTGGCATTGTTTTTTTTAAATTGTCTCTGGAAATATGTTTTTGGGGTTTGGCCCTTGGTAGTGTTGCAAATTTGCGATACTGCCTTTGCGAAACACCTGTTGTTGTGCAAACTTATGGGTTGGTGGGTTTGAGGCACTAATCCAGAAAATGTCCCTGTACATTTTGGCGGCAAACAGATGAGAAATTCTGCTTTTCCCCTTTTACTGCTTCTAAGGGGAACGGGGTGAGGAATTGTAATATAAAATATTTTATGCTGTGCCAACAATGGGGCACCCAATCCCTGTGTCGGCAGTATAACACCACCCATCCACTGCCAGTGTGGGACACTGGGGAGCCCACTCCCAGTGTCCCCAGATATGTTCTCAACCCCCACCCCCCCAGCAATGTGAGACACGGAGGAGCCCACTCCCAGTGTCCCAAATTATGTGCCTCTCCTGGTTACCACTAATTTGCCGACAGTGGGATGCCCAATCTCCGTGTCAGCACTACCCCCCCAGTCAGTGTGGGACACTAGGAAGCCTAATCCCAGTGTTCCCAGTTCTGCCCTACCCCCTCCCAGTATTGTGGGACGCTGGGGAGCGCACCCCCAGTGTTCCATTGCCTTAAGTCTACCTGTGAAAAAAGAAAACAGTCTCCCAATGTCTTTTTTTTAACCTGAAAAAAGGAAAACGGTTCCTCATCATCTTCCTCATCCCCCTCCAGCATCCTGACCCTCCCACTGAGTATGCACCATCCCACCCCTTGACCTATACTTACCACTGGAGATCGTCGGGTGTCATCTTCTGTGGACCGGGTGATATCTCGGGAATTTTTGGTATTTTATCACAAAATTTTCAGTATAGGCTTTTTGGGACCCCACCTCATGAACACTGTCACTGTCATTTTGCTATTCGGGCCTGGAAGGTGATTTCGCAGTCACTGTGGGAAATCACTTTTTGGGATCAGTTAAAAAAATGACTGTGCCAGTGTGCATGAGGTGGGCTCCCTAAAAGCCCACGTTGAAAATCTGGTGCACAAATACCAAAAATGCCTGAGTTATGAGCAGTTGTTGAAATATTTCTATGCATGTGCCTAACTTTGATAATTCTTGATATTTTGACTCCAGATTTACAACATAGCCATTTTTTCACACCACGTCATGAACATTACCTTTGTTATTTTTCACATTCTGCCTGAACGTGTTTTCACATTTGTGGCACAAAATGACGTTTTGGCATGAATGTAAAAAATTTCACCTGCAGCATTTATGAGGTGGGGTCATAAGAAGACTATGTTTGAGATTTGGGGTCAAAATAGGAAAAAATGCGAAAGTTGTGACATTTAGTTGCAATTTCACTATGCACGCACTTAACTTCGGAAATGTAAACTATTTTTACCTCAGATTTTCAACACAGTTTTCTTATTACCTCACCTCATGTATGTCGTACCTGTCATTTTTCAAATCCTGTCCAAAATGTTTTTCAAACCTATGGTGCAGAATGGCACTGCAGTCATGCAGAATTACATTTTGGCAGGGATTTTCTTTAACAGGTACATGAGGTGGGGTAATAAGAGGGCTATGCTAACAATTTGGTTACTGTGGTCCTATAAATGGAAGCACAAAGCCTGGAAATATATGTATCTACAGAGGAATGGGAGTGCAGGGTCCAGAGAACCCTGCGCTGCCACAGTAAAATAAAGATACTATTATACTATCTCAGAAAGTAAGGAAATAAACTGCAAACAACTGCATTAATGCATCAGTTACTGTTAAAGTGACAAAAGTAGGGAAATATGGCATTAGGGTTTTCAACCCTAACACCCCATTCCCCACCCTGTACAGACTCATAGCTTGGGGAAGGGGGATGTCTTGGGCCCATGAACCCTAACGCTAACCCCTTGCAACCATGTCACCCTATTTTCTAATGCAGTGGGGTGGCGTTACGGTTCATGGGCCCAAGACAGACCCGGCTATGGGTCTGTGCAGGGTGGGAATGGGGTGGTGGGGTTGAAAACCTAACCCCACATTTCTCCTACTTTGCCCACTTTAATGTAACTGTTGATAACACAATTTTTAATAATATATATATATATATATTCATTGCAAAAACTCTGCTAATCATCAGTCAGGGTTGATAGTACAGCGACAAACATTTGGAGATTCGATGTTAGGGTTACCACCCCTCCTACCCCCCCCCCCACACATCAATAATCGTTGGGGGTGCCATGGGGTCGTCAGGCCCAACTCTCACCCCATTCTATGTGTAAACAAGCTGACATGATACAATATAGTATAGGAAAATGGGGTGAGAATTTGGCCTGATGACCCCATGTCACACCCCGATGCCTGCTGGTGTATGGAGGGTGGGGTGGTAGGGGTGGGAACCCTAACACTGAATTTCCAAATTTTTGTCACTCTACTATGAACCCTAACTGATGCATTAACAGAGTTGTTTGCAATGAATTTCCCTTATTTTTAAGAAAGTGTAATGTAACTGGTAAGTGGTATGTGGTTGTGCGAGTGCAGGGCCTGGAGAGCCCTGCACTCCCTTTTTATGCTGCCCATTTTTAAATAAAGGCATGCATATTTGGAGCATGGGCCCTCTGGGATCTGTGCTTCCACTTACACACTGCAGCTCTAGAGTCACGAAAAGGAACCCTTGTAACACTAATTTGGCAATATCTCAGAAACCGTAGCAACTATGAAAAAAATCCCACTGCAGTTGTAATCATGACTTGGAAACCTCCACGCATGCTTAGTTCATCTAAAGGTGACCTAAGCTGCCCAGAGCAAAAAATCTGTATCTTGAATAGTTTTCAAGATACGGGCACCTCAATGTTATCCTATAGGAAATTTGTTAACTTTGGAACACCGTAACTAGGGAACCAGTGTACATTTGTTCAAAAGGCACATCTGTGGGGCAAGGGCTTGCCACCCTGCAAATTTCAGCCCAGAAGGCCCCAACCATTTATTTGCAGTAAGGTGGCAAAGAAATGTTTTTTTTTTAAGACAGTACTGACACTTTCACAAAATTTGTGAAAGAACGGGTGTGAAACTTTCACAAATTGCGAAAGTGTCACATCTGTTCTGTTGCAATTTGGGACAGTACCAGGAACCCAATCAACAGAAAGGCATTTCTGGAGGGGTTTAAGTAAAAAAATAATGACTGCATTGTGTTCCTCATGCCCCAATTAGATAAACACAACTGTCAGTGTTTACCTAGGGGCAGTAAAATTTAAACTACAGCTGCTTTTCTCTGCCGCTAACTGAAAACAAGATGGTGGCGGCACAACAATACAGAGGACATTTGTGACAGTAAAATGTAATGGCGGCAGCTTTCGAGTGCCACATACATTTTTTTCCCATTGACTATAATGTGAAAATTTAAATTTGAATAACTTTTGAACGGATTAATATGTTTTCATCAAATCTTCAAAAGACACATCAGTGACCCAGACTGCATATTTCCTGAAAATTTCAGAGCAGATGGACAAACTGATTGGGCTGTAGCCCCAAGCAAAGAAATAGACCAAAAAGTGGGTTTTTACATGTTTTTTGACGCTTCTCAGCTCCGCAACCGCACATCCAACCAGAATGAATCTTGGCAGATCCAGAGATGTATAGTACCTGACTGCATATGTACAATTTCAGGCACATCTGTCATACATATGGTTGCAAAGTTATTAAAGTGCAAAATTTGGGATTTAACATAGAAGTGGCCAGGCAACCCTAACTATACTGCCACTACTGATAGATGTGTATATATATATATATATATATATATATATATATATATATATATATAAAACTAAGTGACAGCTGCTGCAGCTTGGTCCACTCAGATGGACTGCAGTCTCTCATTTCACTCCAGCGACCAGTCCATCCCTTCCCTTCCAATACCTAAAACTAACTCCATCCACAGAGGATGGGACCTACCTACCTTGAAAGCGATGCCCGGTCAGATATTGGTAACGCCGGTGAGTGGAGTGGTCTGGCTTGGAGCGACTCAGGACTCGGATTGGTTCAGTTGCTTGGTTGGATGGACAGATGGCAGGCAGCAAACAGGATCGGTAGTTGTTGCTTTTGTAAGCAGTAGCTAAGTAAAGGATAACTGCTACGCTGCCTTTCGGTGTCTCTGTCCCTCACTGCAGTGCCTCGTGGTGCTCGCTGTTTGTGTCTCCAGCCCAGCTTCACGTTTGATGTGCTGTTTCCTAAAACAACATTCACCTGGACTGTGCAGCATGCTCTCACTTTTGTTTCTCTAATATGTTATGGCACAGTAGTGTCATTTCTGTGGCAATCTACTCGCTGGGTCTCTTTGTCGGGAATGAAGCGGCCAGTGATGGTTGCAGTTAGTAATTTACAGGGGTAAGACCAGGTACAATTGGGTGTATATTTCCAATTTTCCAATACTTGAATTTCAGCCTCTGTGTGGGATAACCACTGACATCAGGCTACTCTGTCTTGCTGTCTCTGTCTTTCACACACTGGGGGAATCTAGTTGTGTCTCTCCCTCTCTTTCACAGGGTGGGGCAACACCTGGGACGTGCTACTAGCATTGGCAAGGTGACTGGCATGTGTGGGAGGTTACACATGTGATGCTGGGCAGCATGGGAGCATGTTTCATTTCTTATTTTACATGTTCACCCACGGATACTTCCATTTCTGTCTAGTCCCAACTGCAGTTCCCTTCAGCTGACTGTCTCCCGCTTCAGTGTTTCTCCAATGGCTGCCTTTCAGTTTCACTTGCTACAGGAGGGAACGAGTCCCGACGACAGTTTACCTGATTTGCTTCACCTAACTGTGAATTAAATAGGAGATTTAATCCAAAGTCAGGTGCCAGTCTTTCACCAATGAGCTTTACTCCTGTTTCTGACCCATGTTATAGTGTGCAATTATCGATATGCTGTGCTTTCAAAACTGTAACGCTGCCCTCGTGGAAGTGCTTATGTAAATTGTTATTTGTTATTGTACTTGTGAAATGTAATCGATATGCTCTGTTTTCAAAACTGTCACTCTGCCCTTGTGGACATGTTTATGTAAATTATTACTTGTTATTGTGCTTGTGAAATGTAATCTCCCGGGTCATACCTGAAAATAGGCACACTGCTGTCTAGTGTACTTACCCAGTTACCAAAAACCAAATAAATAAATGTAGTACCCCTCTGTTTGTTGCCATCTAGTGTGCCTGACTGGTGTCACTCACATCCAGTTATGTACCGCTTTGTTCCATTTCCTGAAGGACTAGTTGGAGTTTAAGCAATTGTCCATACTTCCTTTAAAAAAAAAACATTTGGGAGCAGTCAGTCAGTGCGTTATGCCTCTGTCACTTACAGTAGCGTTCTCCCAACAGTAATAAGACAGCCTGAACACTAGAGGCAAAGATAAGGTGCCCGCCTGCCCTGGATCCCCTGCTGAGCCTTTACCCACTGCCAGAAACAATAAAATAAATGGTCTTTGGAGGTTAACTCAACAAAATCAGTAGACAATGTCAAGTCCATTTCAACTGTCGAAACGTAAGAGTTCTGGTCATGTTATGAAGCCCAAAAGTTTTAGCCCCATGAAATATTCAGCACCGCCAATAAGATCAGGTACCCCTGCCACATCATCATCATCCTCATCATCATCTTCATTTAATCAAGACATTAGCAGTCCTACACCGGTTCAATTACAGAATCCAACTGCAGTTTCAAGATCAGCACAGCTTTTAGCTCAGGCTGAAGTTCAGTTTTTTCAAGTTCTTCCACATACAGACTGGGCAGTGGTTGAGTAGAAGACTCTGTCACAGATTTGTGCGCTGCTCAAACGATAGTGGAGGAGCTGCTGTGTAAACCTCACTATCCAGTCCAAACACAAAAGCACAGCACTAAATCAAACTCTCCTGACGAAGTGAGCATTATCTAGCACCACTGTTATGTGTGGTTGACACAGTGTAATCAACATATGTAACACCCTAGCAAAACTGTGGGAGGAATGGATACTCAGAAATGGATTACAAGTAGGAGTAACAGTAACTGATAATGCAGCTAACATGATAAAGGCTATCGGTGAGAGTGACATGGAGAGAGTAAATGTCAGCCACTTTGCACACACATTAAATTTAGCTGTCTGTTGAGCTTTAGACAAGTGCCCAAGTATCAGCAATCTTATGCAACAGTACAAAGAATAAAAAGCTACTTCCACGTGAAAGTAGCTGCCATACTGCAGACATTCCAGTAGCTTGCAAAACTGCCCCAACACTCCTTGATACTAGATGTCATTGTTAATGGAATTCTATGTATTAGATGGCAAAAATATTGGTGGAACAAAAATAGAGACTGCATGTGGAGTGACTGTGTCACATGACACTGGTGAAACTACAGTAACTATGGACCAATGTCATTGTATCCTTGCCCAGTTTGACTGTACTGCCCGAGAACTCAGCAGTAGCACTGCCTGTTTTCGTGAGGTCATGCCCATGGTGCGTAATCTCAGCTTCACCAATGAAAAACTTAATGATATGCAAAATCACATATACCCCAATAGTGCAAAGCAGCATAGGAAGTACATTCAAATCACCATGAAAGAATTTAGATTGGTTCTGCTTTAAAGAGGATTTACAGTCAAAATTTGCAAAACAAAATGTGCAGAGTGTTTTGATTTGTGGATGTAGTCCTTGTTTGTCCAATGATGCATCCGTAACTAAGGTTCAGTAAGTGCTGGTTTAATGTCAAGTTACAGCAGTAGAGCTGTGATTTTAAGTTTCTTTTCATATCCAGTGAGCACTAATAAAGGCTACATTCAATGGCAAACTCCTGAGGGATAATTGAGTGGGCTGCTGTGTAAGGAAATGACTAGAGTCTTCACTAATTATAGAATTCATGACTCAGTGTCATTTGTATGCTTTTTTATGGCTGCATGTAGTCTGATAAAACAAAAAGCTTTACAAACAATATTTACTCCCGTTGGCTAGACCTGGACACACACTGTACCTAGAAAGCAAAAATATCGTATAAGCTATTTAGTCGAGGTCAGAACATTAGGCTCGTAATGGCAGATTGATGCTGCAGCAGGCTGTCACTCACTGAATCAATGGTCACAGATGCATCACTGTCACATAGGACTAAAGGAATAATAGGAAAATGAAAAGCAATAAAAAATCAAACCTGGAGAGCCCAAGGGGCCATAAAACTAGTAGGCAAATTTAGAAAAAACTCATAACAGCAAACAAAGGAAAGGACACACTAGGACTACACACACAAATCAAAACATTTAGCACAATATAAGTTTTTGCAAATTTTGACTGTAGTTTTCTTTTAAGTGGGAGTGTAGGGGTTCCCAATGACCTCTCACACAGTCAGCAAAGGCTGACAACAGAAGACACATGTTTGATCCTTCTCAAGGCTCATCAGTATGCCTTATCTATATCTCAACCCAGAGGAGAGGCGAACCAGCCATGATGTCCTTTACAGTGATGACTACTCATCTGATTTAACACAACTGGCACATCTAATAAAGAGCTCCACAGGAGGTTTGGCAGGATATTGAAAGGAAAAAAGATACCTCACAACTATAATATTAGATCTTTGTTTTAAGGATGACTCCCTTGTGTAGGATCCTGCTGCTTTACTTGAGTATAAACAGCACATAATCAGGTGGGTTCAAGTGGTCCAAACACTTGTGAATGCTCCGCTTCTTCCAGTACCACAGAGAAACTGTCCTCAGGTGCAGGCACAGGGTGCACGTGCCAGTTTCAGCACTGAAGCACCCAGGAGTATTCCTATCTGTAGCACAACTACAGAGCATGAGTGTCATACACACCGTGTCACAAATATCTGGAATTAAGTTTCAGATTGAAAAAAAACAAGGCTATGTTTATCAATACTGTAACTTCATTGTTGAAACAAAGCTCACTGCATACCTAAATGAAACCAAAGGGCCAGACCCTGAGGCAGATCTTTCGTTGTACTGGATGTCCAACAGATTAATTTGGCAACCTTTTATTCAGCCTGCTGCCTATTATCTTGATTGTCCACCCACCAGTGCAATCTCCACCCACAGCTACCCTTCTCCATACATGCGCTGAACAACTGGCCTTTTAAAGTCACTTGCCCACCCTGAATTACAATTATGACATGCAGTATGTACAGTAGGGTGAAAAACAACTCAATTCTAGCCTACTTTCTCCTGGTTGGAGGAAGTACAGGAGAAGAACCACCATGCTATGTTTCTGACTCTAAAAGTTATCACTTCTTATATCTGAGTATGTTCTTGCTTTTCTGCCTTGCTAATCAAAAGATTTTCTACCTAACAGTACTAGGTGTGGTGTGTGGAACAGTGCTGTACCCGGAGATGGACATAGTCAGTTCTGTTCCTCCCTTTACATTATCAGTATTGTGGTATCTTGGACTGTGACATCACCAGTAACCAGGAAGTTTATCTGCTGCTGCTTGACTAGTAATGTGTGACACATCTTACAGCTCAGCCAGCAGGGCTTGTGAGAGCAGTAAGTGAGATCACATGCTGATCTCGTAGTGGGAAGAGTAGAACAAGATATGTCTGCTTCCAGGTAAAGCACTGCTTTTCACATCACACTCAACACTATTAGGTAGAAAACTATTTAATGAGCACATTGGAAAAGAAAAACACTTCAGAAATAAAAAGTAACACAGGGACTCAGGGTGTTAAATAGCTGACATAGCGCAGCAAAATGCTACACGGAACAGGGTAATGCTACCCATTTCCAGTAATGCATAGCAATAGAGGCAGTATAGCACAGTGGTTTAAGGCTCTGAGCTGCAGATCTGGGTTTGAATCCCACAGCTTCCACTTGCATACTGTGTGACCCTGAGCAAATCACTTAACTTCCCTGTGCTCCCAGGTCACACTTGTAAAAAAAGCTTTCAGCTCAGTGTGCTACTCCTGGTTAAACAACTAAATAAAAAAAAGTAGACTGCTAACCAATTTCTGAATGAGCCTGTGGCACAATAAATGTTATTAGAACTAAATATGTTTTTTAATTGTGCTAATCAATCCATGCCAAGTGCTATGCTTTTTCTCAGCTGATTAGCAGGATTATGCATGAAAGGCACTTCAGAGTACTCCCACCCACCCAAAAGGAAAACACCATCACAGTTCAGAATGGAACAGACTGTTTATATAGCACCAACACACATGCAAAAATGCCAGACTAAGTGGTGTCCTTCACTTTTCTATATTCCTAAGTCTTCCAATTTAGGATTTCCACATAACATACAGTATTATGAACCCAAGATCAAAAGGCCAAAAGCAAAATGTATCCTGTTTTCCCCTTCAGTTTCTCAAGCATTTCTATGCCAAAATCCTTTTGATAAGCTGCACTGGTGATAAAAGGCAGCAGTAATGAGACACAAGAAGCAACAGTAGGAAAGCAAAATATTCCCTTTATGGTGCATGCTGATCTGGAACCAGTACACTGTATGGAAACTTTTCACACATGGTAAACATATGAAAGATTTCTCCAGTGACGCAGGACACAGACAGATTCTTCCCTGTAACCTAAGTGCAAATCATTGAAATTCCCATGGCTAACTAGCTGTGTGTCCTTTTTTTTCTAGGCAATCTTCTTATGGTGACAGATAAGAGATGAGATCTTCAGCCTCAAGGCTTTCAAGTTTTTCTTCAAGAGATTCATTATGGAGCCGGTAAGGAAAATAAAAAAAAGAAATTTCTAGAAGCATGTAGGCAGCACATTTAAATATCCTCAATTACTGTGCCTGATACATCTAGTGAAATGACAAAAGTGCTGACCAAAATGGCAGTAAAGTCAAGTGTATGTATAGTATAAGGTTCAGTGTTATTCTGAATGGAAATCCATACATTTCAAGACACGTTGAACTACAGAAGTGATGTTAGAATGCTGTTGTGCCACAGTAGCTATGTCATCGCTGTGGTACAACGGCATAGAATCCCGTGTCTCTTAAGGTTCCTCATGCTTACCTAAACTGTAGATTTCTCATAACAACGATATCAGCAAGACTGAAAACACCCCAAGTGAACTGTTTGTTGAAAGATGAAATACTAGAAATGTTGCCGACTCAAGTAGCTATTACTTAAATCATATTAAAGGTTCTTAATCTCATCCTGATGTTTGTTCTAGCTTCTGTTTGTTTAACCACAGTTCAAGACAGAGTTAGAAAGAAGGTAAATTAATTAAAACAAACATTTAGGGTAGGATATTCAGACTGTGCCAGGCTGTGGCTCAGGCCTGGGTGCAGCGCAACTGGGATGCGCCAGGGCGTTGACAGGGTGATATTCAACGGTGCTGCGTCATGGCTCAGCACCATTGAATATCGCTTCATGACCACCTGCTTTTGCACATGGCGCAGTGGTACTCAAGTGGCCAGGGAGGAGCAGGGGGATGCGCCTGCACAAATGCCATTGTGTTAGGCACAGCAACCGTGATATTCAGCGGTGGATATGCAAATGGGGCCATAATGCAAGCAAGGCACAAATGGGGCCATTTGCATGTCATTATGGTCCCATTTGCATGCAGGTGTGCCAATCCCTGGCGACTTGCACCTGGCACCCTGCCAGGCTGCAGCCGTCGGGGACTGACGCCCCCTGCCCCTCAGTGGCAAAACACCCCAACGCCCGATCATGGGCTATATATAAAAACACCATCCCTGGTGGTCCAGTGGACTGAATCCTGCCCGATCGCGGGCTCAGAATAATGAATTATATCCCTGGTGGTCCAGTGGACGCTTCAGTCGATCATGGGCATCAGTAAACAAATACATATTAACCACTCCCTGATGGTCAGTGGTACCCCGCCCACTGAGCCCTGCCCCTGCTCCCCGGTCAGCGCGCGCGGCATCTTCCATCTGCAAGCCGCCTGGCCGCCACCAACTGACAGGCGTACGGTACAGCTGTCGCCCATTGGTTCTGGCGTGGGCCAATGGGCGTGCGAACTGTACTATAATCTGATCCTGATATGTGAATGGATCCATTCGCATACGGGACTATGTACAATAGTACAGTCTGCATGCCCATTGCCCCATGCTGTGGACCAATGGGCGTGCAGCTGTACTGTATGCTGTCGGTCGGGGCGGCATCAATGTTAATGAGATGCCACCACGTCTCTGACCAGAGGAGCAAGTGCGGGGCTCAGTGAAGGCCGCTAGACCAAATTAATAGTACTGCTCTGCACTGAAAACTGGCAGCGATCCACTGGACCACCAAAATATAACTTATTCTGAGCCAGCCATGACGAAGATTCAATCACTGAACACCAGAATGGTCTCTCTATACATCCTGATAAGACTGGAAGATACACTGACACCAGGGTTATCTTCCTGGCCACTGCCCTGATCACGGGCGGGGCGGCGATAGCCAAACCAGGCTCGGCGGCCACCATGGCAGCTGCCATGTGCGCCCTGCCATGCCAGCACCTCACGCTGTGCTGTGTCTGCTCCTTCTTTTTTCTGCTCAGCTGTGTACAGCACAGAGTAGAGAGTTGCGCCTGCATCTGCCAGCGCATCCCAGGCTGAATATTGGGATGTGCAGATGCGCATCGGACCCCCACCTGTGCCACATACATTACTGATGCGCCGGCGAGATCAGTTTGTGCCGGCACTTTCACCTTTTGAATATCGCGCCAGGGCACATCAGTGGGTTGCACATGGCACAACTGTGTTGCGCCATGTGCAACCCTTCTGAATATCCCACCCATAGTGTACAAAATCATATATGGATAGCCATACACTACAGTGCGCATGTTTCAATCACGGGGTGAGATGACATCATAGGGACCTGTCGAGCTTTCCTCTCAAGGTCTATGATGACTTCTTATCCCTTGATGGAAATGCAGCCTTCTTGCATATGGTTGACCTTGCATTATTTTGTATGTTCTGTTGTCGATGTTCTGTGGCTGGTTTTGAACAAGCTCTTGAGAAGCCTATATGCATCCGAAGCAGTTGCAGTATTACAGTAAATCCTACAGGTGGCATATATGCTTCACATGAAAAGAAGACTGCATTTTACAGCATGTTAAACTGGCAATACTCAGATGTGAAACTTATTACAGGGCTCCCAGATTTACAGGAATTCCTGTTTTGTACTGGAAAAAAGATCAGCCATAGAGTTCTGCTGTTACTACAGGAAAAAAATGAAATGTAATTGGAAATAATGCAAGCACAGTGCACTCACCATAAATACTGTAGCTATGTTTGGATGTTGATGAGCGAATTATTATTCTTATTGTACTTCATGAAGTTATAAAGAAAAAATCTATTTGGTCTCGGACTCTTGCACATTTATAATGACTAAAAATGATAGTTGAGTGGAGTGCTTCTGACCAATTGGAGTGCTCCTTTTTCCTGCACGTGCGACACTCTTATTCTATAAAGAGTGTCCCACATGCAGTTTTGGAAATGGGCTGATTCAGGGGAGAGTTTTTAAATGTTTAATATATTATTGATCAGCCTTGATTGGATGATACATTAACACTGTTGCAGAGACCACTCTTAGGGCTGTAAGAGTGGTCTCACTTACATTCTTTTGGTATCAGAACCACTCACCTTTGGTTAACAGTTCTCATACCCTAAGAATGCTTGTGAGACCACTCATAGAAACATAGAAACATAGAAGTTGTCAGCAGATAAGGGCCTTTGGCCCTCCGAGTCTGCCCTATCATCCCTAAGAGATGTGCTTTTTCAAGTTCTGCTGGTAATAGGCTATCCCCCTCCCCCGCCTACCAGCAGCCTGCTATGCCTATCCCAAGCTTTTTTAAAACCCGTTATCGTTTCTGCCTCCATGACCTCTGCTGGCAAGCTGTTCCATTTATTTAATAAACAATGGGTGATTTCTAAAGCAGTAAAAATATACATTATATCATTACATAATTTTTAGCCAATCAGGATTTTTTATTTCTACACATTCTAGACACACATAACCATAAGAGAGTGTCTCATGCTAACAGTTCTGAAATTCTGAAGTTCTAAGTGATTTTTTTTGTTATCGAGTTTATACAAGTACAAATCTTACAGTTGCCAAGCGCAGATCACAGTGGGTACAGGGTCAATACGGCACTACAAAAACAGTGCTACAAAAACCACACTGTGCAAAGTGCAGAAACATTTACAGCGACAGGGTATGTATAATAGTGGTAGGGAATTACCGCTACCCCTGTCACTGACTGTGAAGTAGAGGAAGGGCTGAAGAAGTCTCTGCTGCTGTGCCTGGTCGAGCCACTCCCATGGTGGAGTGGCTAAGGCACCAGCAAGCAGCAGCGAAGGAGATCTGGGACCATGGTTCGTTTTCCCCCAGGTCTCCTGGTGTTGCAACTTAAAAAAAAAAAGGTCCCCCCTCCCAAGTTTCATCCTATCCCCAAAGTCCACACCCCCTTGGAGAAGGTTATTTGTATTTCAGGGGGGTATGGGGCAAAGCCCACTGGTTTACCTATGCTGACGCGACAACAATGTTGTCAAGGTTCGGCATAGTGAGATCCCTGATGTTGACAAGGGAAATTACGCCTGTCAGACTTTGGTGTTTTGTCAATCGGGGGACTGTGCCCCCTGAATCTAGCCCCCCGCACCTGCTACTAAAGATTGTTAACTCCGAGTCAGAGTTAACTCAAAGGGGGGGCGTAACTCAGCTAAAGGGCAAAAGTTCACCCATGGGTCCCCCACAGCAACAATCTTGAAACTTGTCGAAATTGTCGTTGTGGGGGATTTTGCCGTTGGGATGTCTGCTTTTGGTCAGCATACCAAGCCGTCCACACATGGAGTTACGCTGAAGTAGCCCGTAAAAAAAGTCTCATTGATTACAATGGGGTATGCATGTTAGTTGTATGGTCAATGTTTTGACTGACCTTATTGTGGTAGACGCTGTTTTGCTTACGGCATTTATTGCCGCGCTGTTTCTGTCCATGACATAATGATGCCGTGCCATCACAGTGCACTCCACAAATGGAATAGTGAATCACGATCCATCTTTTATGGTGCTGTAACACCACCGAGGGGTTCCATGATGTCATACACCTTGAAAACGAAGCTCAAGTGGTGCCTGACATGATGGAATCCTAAGACAGTGTTATAGGTACCATAACAGATACAGTAGATTGCCATGCACTGTTTTTTGTAACACATGATTGCAGTCTCATAGGGAGCAGGTGCAATTTTTGTAAGAAACACCGCCACAGCTTCAATTTTTCTGTTTTCCTATGTCAGTTTCACTTACTCTCCATCACCATGGCAATGACGTGTGCACACATCAGCAGTTAATTGGGACACTAACAGTTAGCTGTATGCACCACTCTTTGTAAGGTTCTAAGTCGTAATAGCATCGATTTGACATGAGATTGATGCTGTCACAGTTTAGAACCTCTAAGCACATTACTGTTGTAAGTGTTCATTTATTTTTATTTATTTAAGTTCAGGATTAATACCTTTGAGCCACGGGCTCGTTTAAAAAGATTTCAAGTAAGTCAATACAGTACAATACAAGACATAGCATAATGTAATGTAGCATAGCATAGCATAACATAACATGACATCGCTTAACAGAGGTTACACAGTACACACAGGTGATGTAACAGCAAATAGGTAAATATTTACAGCATGGAAGTGCTAACAATGTCATCACTCTGAGTAAGGTACAGTGCTTTGAGACTGCCATACAGGTTCACTACTGAGGGGTAGTGAAATGAGCAGCCAGAGTAGGCTTTGTCAGGGGTGGGTCTGTAGAGGGGAGGAGAGTGAAGTAAGCAGCCAGAGTAGGCTTTGTCAGGGGTGGGTCTGTAGCGGGGAGGAGAGTGAAGTAAGCAGCCAGAGTAGGCTTTGTCAGGGGTGGGTCTGTAGAAGGGAGGAGAGTGAAGTAAGCAGCCAGAGTAGGGTTTGTCAGGGGTGGGTCTGTAGAAGGGAGGAGAGTGAAGTAAGCAGCCAGAGTAGGCTTTGTCAGGAGTGGGTTCGAGGAGAGGAGAGACAGGCAGTGGGAAGAGCATAGAGACCAGGATGGGAGAGGGGCTTGGGCTGCTGGGAAGTGGTAGGAGCAACAAGGGTAGGCTTTGTTAAGGGTACCGGGGAGAGTGAGGAGTAGGGACTGGGTAGAGGGAAAAAGGGGTATGAGGGGGTGTGGATGGGGGTCTGGACAGGAGTGGAGGGAGAGAGGGTCAGGCTGAGGGGGGGGGTGGGTCTGCGTTAGGAGAAGCAGGCACAGACATTTTCATGGTCCAGGTGGGAGTGGAGCCCAGCTTTGAACTGGTAGAGCTTATTACACTCAGTAAGGGTGGTCAGTAGTTCATTAATAAATTTGGGTTCTCGGAAGGATAGCGATCTCTCAGCTAGCATTGTGCACCTAAAAGGCACCTGTAGACACCTCTTAGTCGCACTTCTAGCGTTGATGGCAGGTTGTGTATTTTTGAAGCCTAGAAGTTGAGTTCGGTGCGAGTTCTAACATCGACTTTTTTCCTAGTAGGCAAGTCTGGAATTGTTTAATGAGGTGAAGGGGGTGCCATCCGGTCTCATTGTAGAGGAAGCATGTATGGGTCAGATGGTTGGCTCCCAAGACCAAGCAGCAGGTCTCTTATCGAGGCGTTCCAATGGCGCTTTTATGTCTGGCTCAGACTACAATTACGTGTGCATATACAGTAAAATAAATCATGGGCTAGTGTTTGTAATGAGAATTTTACAGATGTCCACAGTGTTGGATACTACATAAACCCTGAGAGTGAAGCTTGAGGGGTTTATACAAGCATGCAGCACTGAAGGTGTGTGTAAAATCTGAGTTCTACATACTGCCCCATGTTTTGTTATATATAATTGCTGGGGAGCATTTTTTCAACACAGCAATGATAAAACATCTCTCTGCAGCTGTGGTCAGGTTGAAGCATGGTCTGTGGGTGGGTTGAAGTGCCTGTTTAAATGATTAGGGTTTTTTTTTTTTTAAGCAGGAGTAGCAGAGGGGCAAGGGTTAGCCAGGGAATAAACTTCATGTTGCCAAAGAACGAGAGCAGCACTCAATGCCAAGACCCACAGCAGGATTGGGAAGGAGAGAGGGCAAGTTTGAGTTGGTGAAGTGTCCTGGGCATTGAAAGGAAAACTGCAGCTGGCGCATTCGTGGAGTGTGGGAAACCCAGCGTGTATTCGTCATTATAACCAGCTGGTTATAATGATGAATTGTAACAGGGTTTCCCTATGGGAAAAATATGCTCCTTGGTTGTTACATTCTTATTACACTAGGATAGCTAGTTGTCCTTCTGTTGTCACATCCCTGGAGGATAATCAGCTCTACCTGGAGTCCCCAAAAATAGTATTATGACATTTAAACCATGTGTATCAATGGAGCTAGACCCTTAATTATACAGAATCTTTAACGCTAATTACTTTTACGACTTACAGGTCTTCTTGGCCTTAATGGTTAGTAATATTAAAATCCTACACACTAGTGCCCACCACATGTAATGCATCAATATTATTTATAGAACTATAGAAAGAACTGGCCCAAAATGTCTGCCGTCAGGTAACTGCCTCAGAGCATCACTGAAACTGGAAAACTCTTAAGCATTAAAGGGACACTGTCAATCCCCCATGGCTTCAAAGTGTCCCTTGTTTAAAAAATGCATTTTATGGTTGCTCACAATCTGTAGAATTAGCTGATATTGCTGGTAGTTGGGGTTTGATTCCTTTTTAATTTTTAAGTGAAAGAACAGACTGCCCACCATACTAGTGTTACCGCACAAAAACATTTTTTTTTTAACATTTCTTCATTAACTCCCACTGCATCTTCCCTGGACTTAGGAACACCACCAACACAGTCTAGTCACTCAAAACGCAGTGGGGGGAGAGGATGCTATTGCATAATGAGTGGCTGCACAGTTTGGGAGTGTTCCCAATGTTTAGGAAGCATGCAGTAAAAGAAGATCAAGGATTTGAAACAAAACAAGGCTGGGTATAATTATACTGTTTAATCTGTTTGAATTATGTTTTATGGTTTGGGATTTTAATTGCATGAAATTGTTTTTATGATTGTATGCTGTACAGGCGCTTTGGTATTTGAAAAGCGGCTTTTATAAATAAAGCATGAATTGACTTGACTACCATTAGCATGCATTGCAGTTCTACTAAGAAAGAAAGCAGCTGGCCCGGTGGCGCTGAGGGTTGAGGCGCTGGACGCCACACCTCGTGCCACACCGGCAACCCGCATTCGGAAGTGAGCTCAGGCCCCGGGGGTCGGCAGGGGAGGGATTGGATTGAGCGCCTGGTGCTCTGGTGACCCCTGGTGGAGATCGGGGGTGCCGCAGAAGCTTGGGCAGCATGTAATGGCATCCCCGACGCTGGCAAGGTTACCGTGTGCCAAGCATCTGGGGTGTGCACATGCAAGGGAGGGGTTGGTTGAGAGAAACAAGGAAAAATCCAGCTCGGAGGGATAGGTGATGGCACCTATCCTCCATGCCCAGCACCGGGGTCCATCTCTGCCAGCTTCATCAATCCTCCACCCGGTCCCCACCTGCATGCCAGAGTCTGTCTCGCAAGGAGCCCAAGGTAGGAGTTGGGCTACCTTCCCCGGGCGGGTTAAACCTGGGGTGCCGGCTGCAGGGGAAGGGGGAGAGAAAGCACAGGTCTCAGCAACCCTCAGGCAGGGCAGCACAGGGATGGGATACCTGAGAGAGTTTCTCCGAGCTGCGAAGGAGTAAAAGAAATTTGAAAAAAAAAAAAGAAAAGAAAGTAGATAAAACAACCAGCAACATCAATGAATTTTAAATGCAATGCATGCTAATGGTAGTCAAGTCAAGTCATGCTTTATTTATAAAAGGCGCTTTTCAAATACCAAAGCGCCTGTACAGCATTCAATCATAAAAACAATTTCATGCAATTAAAATCCCAAACCATAAAACGTAAAATGTGGGTTTTCATGTAGTTAGTCTGTTTAATGGTTATAATTTAAGTGTTGGTGGGATGAAATACTGACAACACTGTCAAATCTTTTAGAGAAATGCTCAGGAATATGAGATGCATTAATATGACGGTACAAGAATGTTACTCATGGATTTGCTATATAGTATGGGATGATTGAATGTAATGTCTGTATTGTGTAATATGTAAAAGACTCAATAAACAGAAGTTCGAAAAAAGAAAATCAGCTCATCAAAAAAAAAGAAATAATATGATGCCAAAAGGTTGACAGTGTCTCTTTAAAGAGCTATTGTACTGCCTAAAACTAATATTAGCTTTTAAAAGCAGTCAACCATTATCTTTTATGTCTGAGGTACTTTTTCTTTTCCCTTCATTTAATTAGATTATTTACTTGCTGTTAATAGGTGTGATGTGTGAGACAGTACTCTGCCTGGCAGCCGACATATCTAGCTGTACTGCCCCACACTATATCATCAGCATTGTGACCTCACTGACTGTGACATCATTGCTGCTTAGGAACAGCCACTTAGTGACTGCCAGGTCAGTCATGTGTGATGTCACTGTCAGTGAGATCACAGTGCTGATGATGTAGTATGGGGAGGGGTGGGTGGGGAGGACAGAGATAGATATGTCAGCTCAGGCTAAGAACTGTTCCGCACATCCAGCACAATATCATTACATGAAAGTCTTTGTAATGAGCAAAAGTAAAAGGAAAAATACTTCAGAAATAAAAATGTACAACTACTTCTAAAAATGTGTATTATTTTCCTGTCTGCCTGTTTTGATTCCAGTAGCTCTTTAAAGAACAACACAATACTAAGTAGAAGCATAGTAAAAGAGAACCACACTGAATGTTCTCTAAATCATTATCAGAAGGCAGTCTGGGAACTTATATTGATGCAGTGTACATTCCCCCAACATATCCCATTCTCCCTTACCAGAGATCGAGGGCGGGGAAAAAATCTCCTGTACAAATCTTCAAAAAATTTGCAGTGAACCATTTCTAAAACTCCATATTAATGTCCAAAGTTGGCACCTTTACTTGATATAGGCCAGAGAAACTAAAATAAAGAACACGCTGTAATACAGTACATTAACTGATACATATGTTATAGTGCAGTTCAGTTTCTAATTTATCGATTGTCCCATCCATGACGGGTAATGTTCATAGCCACATAGGGTGAGTGAGTCCAGAGAGTTAACAGGGAGCAAGCAAAAGCAATATATTATAATTACAAGTTTAGCCCCTTACTCAACAGCACAAGAAGAGAATACTGTAGGCTGGAGTTCAAGTAAAGAAAAGTCCAAAAAGGAAAGTTCACCACACCTGTCCATCCAGTTCGCTGGCTGAATTCTGCTCTTGACTCCACTCCACTTGCACTTTGTCAAGTAGTTTCTGTACATTCTTCATCTTGGAATAAACAATGTGTGTCCATTGTGCTGACGGAGCTGAACTGCATGTTGAGTTCCCAGAGTTGTTTATTTTTAGGCCATCAAAACTCTTCTGATGCTGACTTGTTGAGTAGATACAGTCAGGAAAAAAACATTACCGACCTCCTTTCACTGCCACCTTCTTCACCCTTTTTGCGGCATGTACAGTTGCCCAAATTTTTTCTTTGCTAAGGGTCCTATGTGAAGGAGCAGGGTTCGGCATGATGATCCTGGTCTTCGCTGTATTGCTTCCTGTATCATTCCACATTGTCAATGGGTAGTTAAAACAATGGGTGATGTGAGCGCCTACCATGGGGTAAGTGGTACATTCAGACTCTTGAACTGTTCCAGCAGCACCAGAACCCTAAGGACATGAACATTCCAGTAGTGTCAGTTAGCCAGTCTAAAGAACCACTTGGAGGGAAAGGCAGCACAGTACAGAACTCACTGAAGAATTTGAAGAATCTTCTTAATTTTTGATATTTTTGGCAAAGGTTCAACTCCAGAGAAGGTTGTACACAGGCAGCGCTCCACAGTTTATGAAAATATGCCTGTTAAGCTTTAGCTCAAATTGACTAATCTGCTAGAATTCCCATTTCATTCTCAAAAAGCCTAACTTGGAACCACTTGCAACTAGTAGAGTGTAAGTAAATTCTGCCCCTACCTAAAGCTCTTCATGCTCCATGTTTGGTGAGCTGCATCTGAAATTACTGCAGGTTTGCACTGTTTTTTCAAAATAAATTTGCTGCTTTGAGATTTGTTGACGCCTGCATTTTCGTGCAATATTTTATGATGCTGACCCAGTCTCTACAGTGTGGAGCATTTTGTGTTCTAGGTACAATATATATATATATATATATATATATATATATATATTTATTGGCATGCTTGTCAAGCACCCGACACCCAAGATGGAGACCCTGAGGTCAACCATCAGAGCAGGTCAGCTGGGAGACTATCTAGCATCTATCAAGCTGATGAAGGCTTATCTTTATTTCCCGATACACAGGTCTCACCAGAAATTCCTAGGATCTACAATCCAGGATCATCAGTTCCAATACCAAGAACTCCCTTTCAGTCTAGCGATGGTCTTGATAGTGTTCTCAAAGGTAGTTATGGTGCTGGTGGCACTACTGAGACAGGAGGGTCACCACATGTTAACTTACAAGAAGAGCTCCTGATCAAAGCCCCCAAGGTGCAGGTGGTGGGTAGGTCAGTGGCAAGACCACTGGAGATTCTAAGATGCATGGCTAGATGGTGAGCAAGGGGAAAAGCTCTCTGATACCGTCACAGAGACTGGAGCACCTGGATGTGGTGTTCCAGATGGACATGAAGAAAATTTTCCTTACTGCACACAGGAAGGAGACTCTGGTCAAGGAGAGTCAGTTGCTGAAATCTCAGACAGGTGTGTCTACTCACAAGATTCTTCAGGTGCTAGGCCTGATGGAAGCAGCAGTATAGTTATTACCATGGTCAGGATTGTCGGCATAGCAGTAGCAGTGCTGCTTGCTACACTGCTAACTCGGAGGGTCAGTCAGGAGCATCTCAAGGGGAAGGTATGTGATAGGGCTAGAAGAGGAAGCAGGACTGATGATAAGGCCGGTGGGAGATGGGGAGAACATATACTAAAATGAAAAAAGGAGTTAGTACAATGGGTGTGACTCCGTATGAGACTGCTCCTGAACAGGTGGTTGTTAGTATGGTCTCTGAGGTCATAGAGTTGCCATGCATGGATCTGGTTGCCATGTTCAATATGACAGTTCTTTTCATGGTGGGAGGATCCAGAAAATCTCCAGGGCATGCCCTTAGTATCCACCTGAGAGATGATCCTCACCATGGATGCCATTCTTTCAGGCTAGGGAACGGTACTAGACCAGATTCTGGTACACAGAAAAACAATAAGCTACGGCATACTAGAGAGCAAATAATGCAATGGCAACCAGATGGATGCTCGAATCATTTATTGCATCATTGTGCAGCTTTGTGAAGCAAAGAAGAGACTATAACTCTGGCGCTTTGCCTCTTGGATGTGAGGCTTCGTCATGGGGAGGAGAGATAACAGATGGACACACCCATTTATGCTTACAATGCAACAGTCACAACTTCAGAAACAAACAGGATCCCTTTCAGTTTCAAGCCAAGTACATGAATCCCTCAGTGGGAAAACGGGAAGGAAGCCCAGGCGATATCAAATCGCTGTTATCTCTTAAGGCAAACAATCAAAAACTGTCATTTAAAAATACATATTATAAGTGATACCACACATTATGGATATACAGATGAAGCCACTTAAAGGGGATGGCTCAGTTGTAACCACTTCATCCCCTTTAAGTGGCCATCCCCTTAAACAGAAACCCATACATTACATGGCCAACAAACAAACAGAGAGAACGGACAACACAGACTTCATGGTCAAAGACAGAGAACACACAGCACTTGGTGATTGCAGCTCTTTTTTGATCTTGTGCTGTATGTCTTGAATTTCAAACTTTATTGAATCACAACAGTTCGTTAAAACTTCAAAATGATTTCACTTGTCTGTCCTGCTGCCCTAAGATGCAGTAAACTGTGTCTCGGTGAAACAATCGGTGAGCTTCCATTGTCGGGCCTCCATTGCCATCTCCCGAATGATCTGCAGGCACTAATCTCTGAGTGGTCTGATATGCTTTGCCTGCTTGTTGCTCACAATGGCTAGCGCCGTATCTGTGTCTACATCAACATCTGCATCCTCATCGTCTGGATCACTTAGTGCTTGCAGTGACTCACAGATCGTCTCCACTGTGAGCTCTCTCTTGGTCACCTCATATATTGGGCAATATTGGACTGTCCAGTAGCATAATGACGCCTGACACTGCAGACGGAGGGCATTATAGCCCCTGGAAGGTCCAGTATTTATTGAATACTGCCCACCCTGGAGGGTATTACTGTGCTTAGATAATGGGCTTTCTGTTACATCTTAAATAATATGTTTAAAAATATGTAAAAAAAAAAAAAAAAAGAGTAAATTGGTAATAAAATAAATTAAAAAGAGCATGTTATGTAAAATGGTCTCTCCACTGCTGCATCTGGCAGTAGAGGGCACTGTGGTGTGATAGCATTTGTTTCTGTTCAACAGTATATTCCACCAGGAAGCAGTATTCCTTTTTTCCCATATTAATGTTTTAACTTTGCAGACTGTGGACCCCACCACCTCCCTGCGGGAAAAACAGTTACATTTTTAACTTACTCTGCAAGCTGGAGCAGGACAGGAGCATGCTGGCAGCTCTCATTTAAATGTTTCTCCCACTTTCAACTGCCACCACAACTCAATAGGAATTACGCCTACTAATTTTTTTTAATTTTTTTGGCAGAGCCACACCTCACAAAATCTAGTCAAGCCTTTTGACTTGAAGGTCGTTAAGCAGACACAGACCATCATCTGTCATGCAGGAAGAGTAGGCTGGCTGGTACGGAGGGTTTCTCATACAGGGAGAGCATGTTGCTACTCCCAGACCATCTCTCATATGGGGAGAGCATGTTGCTACTCCCAGACCATCTCTCATGCAGGGAGAGCATGTTGCTACTCCCAGACCATCTCTCATGCAGGGAGAGCATGTTGCTACTCCCAGACCATCTCTCATGCAGGGAGAGCATGTTGCTACTCCCAGACCATCTCTCATGCAGGGAGAGCATGTTGCTACTCCCAGACCATCTCTCATGCAGGGAGAGCATGTTGCTACTCCCAGACCATCTCTCATGCAGGGAGCATGTTGCTACTCCCAGACCATCTCTCATGCAGGAGGAGAGTTGCTACTCCCAGACCATCTTCATGCAGGGAGAGCATGTTGCTACTCCCAGACCATCTCTCATGCAGGGAGAGCATGTTGCTACTCCCAGACCATCTCTCATGCAGGGAGAGCATGTTGCTACTCACAGACCATCTCTCATGCAGGGAGAGCATGCTGACGGACACAGAACAGCTCTCATTCTGGCAAACACAGACCGTTTGAAGCTGCCACCAAAACTGAGGAGGACTTGTGGCTGAATGATTTTTTTTTTTTTTTTGTATTTATTGCTGAGCATCCTGAATGTGGAGCAACAGCTCAGAATATGCGGTTGGGATACTGGTTGAGTGTGTGGCGAGACTGTGGTCTACTGACAGTTGGCTCTGCAGTGGAGGTGAGTGTAAACAGATGGCAGTGGGGGGTACAGAAAAGAAAGTTTTTGTTTGTTTTTTTAACTTGACATGAAAGGGATATTGCTTTGTGGGGAGGGATGGCTTACTGTCTGACAGAAAAGCCTTCACTGTATTGGATTTGCATGTGGCCAACAGGCTAGGAATGGAACGGGGTGGGCTGGGGGGAGTGCCATTTGATGGAAAATGTATATGCTGGCTGTTTGGACTGCACCGTTTTGAAATAAAAGTGTGTTTGTTTGACAAATAGTTTACTAGAGTGTGCAAAGTGTTTGTTTCTTTTTTGGCTCTGTAATTTATTCAGCTTAAAGTAAGAAAGACTTGGGGGGGGGGAGGGTTAGCTGGCCACTAACTCACCTGCTAAGCGAGAGAGAAAAAATGGTGGCACATCGAGTTTGAAAGTTCTAAGTGGCCCCATGATACCAGTGATGGGAGTGGTATAGCTGGTACCTGTTTTTTACAGGGCTCTAACTATAAGTTAATGTACCCGCTGGCATCACTGGCACCCAATCAGAATCCTTAGATTTATAATCCCATTTTCTAATAAATATTAAATTAGTGCATGTATACAAAAACACCATTTAAATAATGAGTAAAAAAAATGAGTATAACCTCATTACACAGCAGGAAAGCATTTCATAGACCATGTAGGTATTATCAAAACTATTATCAAAATGTAACATTAAAGGCAGCCTAACAGTGCTGTCCCACTGGCATTGAGGGATGAGGTGCAGACGAGCACCTTACCTCGCACCGCGTGGAGGACCCAAGTTCAGGAATGAACTCAGGTTATCAAGGGCTGGCAGGAAGGGCGAGTCAGGAGCGGATGTAGCAATTGCCAGGCAGCTCTCTTCTACCAGACTGGGGAGGCTTGCCAGTTCAGCTGTTGGCTGCTGCCAGGTAGAGATTTGGTGGCAGCGCCAGATGCCCAAGCGGCAGATGTGAGCATCATGGAATAGTGGGAGAGTTGCAGTTTCTGGGGCACATGTGTGCCTCCACACACATGCACATCCTGTGTGGCCTCAGCTCACACAAGGGACAGAAAATGGAAAAAGGGACCTGAGGGTTGTCTGGCACACTGGTCACCTCCCCGGACCTGCACCACCACCTAGACACCTCGGCACATTTTGGATATGTTCACTGGTGAAGGCAGGGGACCTCCCCCCTCCAGCACACCACAGGGAGCAATCCATGAGGGAACCTGCACAGAGGTAAGCCTGGAGATCGTGGCAGACAGTATGGGTGAGGTGGGAATGGAGCGGCTAGTGAACCCAAGGGGTAGAAAGCTATATTAAAAAAAAGGCAGCCTAACAAGAAAAAAACAAGGACCTTCATTATGGCAGAAACAGGTCAGAGACACCTACCGTAAACATGCCATAATTTTATTAAGCTTACATTAACAAGACGGAAATATAATTCACATACTACAATAAATTACAATGATAATAATTTTCAGTGACACATCTGAAAACAAGCTGTTATCAGTTCAGCATGTCTTTCAAGGTAAAACTTTTGAAATAAATAATTAATTAAAAAGATTTTAATTTATAACTATAATTATCAATCAATCAATCAGTCAATCAAATCTTTATTTATCCAGGTGATCATCATTGAGCAAGCTCATTTATAAGATGGATCTGCTAATTATCACAGGCTGAGTGGTTTTAACCACACAAGAAGTGGCTAAAATCCCACCATAACCCACACCCCAGAATGCATTATTGTGATTATATAATGGATCTTAGTAAGGAAACAATCTTGCTTAAAACTTGTGTTACATTGATCATTTTTATGTTTTTAAAAGATTTTTGTGAAATATTCTGCCTCAGCATGTTAAGTTGTATTTCCTGACCCTTCCCCCACCCCCTTGACTTTAGTTTAAAGAAATTTTTATGTGTGGTTCTAGTCCTTCAACATTGTTATGTGGTACGGTACTTTGTTTTTGTGCTGGTTCCACCCCTGCACACACTTTTTTGTGTGGTAGGTTAAGCAGGTGGCAGCAGCAAGGGTTGAGGAGTACAGTAAGCAGGGAGAGAGATAGAGAGTGAATATCTAGCTGGCGCCAGGAGAGCAAGGCAAGCAAAGAGAAATGTAGTAAGTGAGCACGAGTGAAACGGTAGACTGGCTGTTTGAACTGCAGTGTATCAGGAGCCAAAATAAAAAAAAGTGGCATGTTGCCAGCCCGTCGGTGCAGCGGTAGTGCTACCGCTCATGACACTGGTGACCCGGGTTCGGGAACGAGCCTGGGAAGCTGGATGGCTGGCTGGGGGGAGGAGGTTTGAGCGCCCATGGGGCTGCTTGCCTTCTCCGGGGGACTAGGCTTGATGATAGACTGGCCTCTAGTGGACACCAGGGGTACAGCAATAGACACCAGCTGCAGTGTGTGAGGGGAGGAACATGAAGGATATCAGCTCTTGCACCTTGCTGTCCAGGTGCGATTCATGCTCCAGAAGAAAAGCAGAAAAATGGCCTCCTGTGTGATGGGGAGACGGAGCACTGGCACTGATCCCATGCCTCTACCTCTGCAGTAGCCCAGCGGAATACCGAAGATTCGGGGTGTAGGTGACCCACCTCATCCCCGCCTGGGGGGATTACCACGGCTTGATGGGGGTGACCCAGAGGTAAAAAGGAGGGACAAGATGCATTGGCGACTCCCAAGAATGCGGAGCACAGGAGGCTTGGGGAAGGAGAGATAAATAGAAATATATATAAAAAAAAACAAGTGGCATAATCGGGAGCTGAAATTGGCAGTTTTAATTTAAACATGAATACTTTGTTTGTGAGCGGGCAGAGTCAGGCAGAAGGACTGAGTGCAAGCAGTTTTATTGGTTTTGGCAAGTATATTTCTGGCAAAAAGTACGGGTCACAAATGTTAGGTATGGTGTTAACATGCTACTGGTTTTCCATGGCCATAGTTTTACCAGGCTACAGTAATTCCTTTTTACGAAGGTTGGGACACTTTTGAAAATAGAAGATAGTGGTTAAATGGGGCATTTCATTCAGAAAAAAAGTGTACTGATTTTTAGATTTGCAAATCAGTTGACCCATACTTTATGCATGGGTTATGCAGGGATTCACCTCAAGCTAAAGCTGCCTGTCAACCAATCAGGATAAAGGATTTTGGGTGTCCCTTGTATAATACCTATTATGCAACAGGTGTCTGAATAAATCTGCACTGATACATCCATTTATCTGTGCTACTAGGTGGATACATTTATTTATCCACATAGTAACTACATCATCACCCATTTATCCACACAGTAACTGCATCACTAACTACCACCACCTGTGCTGCCTTCTTACCAGCACTGTCTCCCAGTTTCACTTTCACCTCCTCACAGTGCTCTTGAAAGCCAAGCTATCATAGTCCCAAACACTCATAAAATGCACACCCTAACAAACCCCACCAAAACTGGAACCACATTTTAAATGAAAATACTCTTAAGAAAAAAAAGCCATTTTTTCCTCTTCCTCAGAACAGCAATCCTGCAAACCAAACACAGCAACCAGGCACAGAGGAAAAACCTGAAAAGGAACTTAACTAAAAAAAAAAATATATGACAAACCAGAACCCAAAAAAAATCCAGTTGCATAAATCAAATATGCAGGGGGTGCCTGTGGGATAGCAAAGTTATTTGTTCAGTTGCCAGTGACCACTCGTAACCCTCACTCATGGCTTTGCCGCTCGTGAGGTTACTCGAGGTCACAGGCAACTAATGCCTTACCAGCCTCCATAAGACACGCACCGAATCCCAGCCATCGCAACCAACTACTCTGTACACATTTCTCCTCCAGCTGCTCCTGTTTTAACTAACAACTTACTGCTGTGTTCCTGAAGCCTAGTCGCATTTTTAATTGTATCATGGATTTAATCATCCCACTGTATGTATCTGTCTGCCTGTCTGTAGCTTTCTGCCCGAAAAGTCTGCTAGGCAGTAAGCCATTTCATTCCACTTGAATGTCTCTGTTTTAAATACTGTGCTCTTTATTGGGTCTCGGTCCCCAGGTTGCATCTGGAATCGAGCATCACTGCTCAGTATGCCTTCCTGGTAAAACTCGTAAATAAATAAATAATAAATATCCCACAGGCACCCCCTGCATATCCCTTATTTATATCACAGGTATCTAGTGCAAGCCAATCAGAACACATGAAAACTAGCAGTTATTATCCCGCAAGCTACTACATACATGCTCACAGTAGATTATCCTTATTTAGCCATGCCCACCGTAGGTTATCCTCATGTTAACCACACCCACGGTAGGTTATTCACCTGTAACCATGCTCACAGTAGGTTATCCATATACCCTTCTCTGCTGTCTACACTGCCTGTCTACTCTGGAGTCTGCTCACACTCGCACTCCCCCAGCATTTTTATGTGAGCCCTTGCACACTGCAGCTAAGTTTACTGTTTCTGTCTCCAACTCTGTTTAATTTATGTGTGAGGCTGGAGACCAACCATGGAGACTGAAGTTGAGCAAGGAGCAAGAAATGATTTTCTTGCTGAGGTGAGCCGATCATGGGGGGAAGACGGGGGGGGGGGAGAGACAAAGAGAAACAAGAATGGGTCAGGAATACTAACAAATGAGAACCATGTTGTTTTTAATCTGTACCTTTGACAGATTCTGTAGCTTGAGCAGAGTTACAGCATGAAAATGGGCTTTCAAAACTGAAGCCAAGTCTCTGGGCACACATATTACCACCGGCACTAATGTGCATGCCCAGAATCACAGCTTTACTTTTCAAAGCCTGATTTCAACATGTAACATCACTCATTTTTCATTAGGAGTTACATAAAAAAATTCTGTGTAACTCCTAGTGCTATAATAGTACACTAATAACATTTATTTAGTTGGAGTACACTCACGATAACCAGCTTCTGTGGATGATTAAACACCTTGGGTTCACCTCGGCATTTAATTATCCACAAAAGCTGGTTATTGCGAGTATACTCCAACTAAATTAATTTTAGCAGTTACTTATACTACATGCTGACCCCTCCTCCAATCACAAGCCAGAGTTACAAATAGTTTATTTCACAGCAAACTCACAACTGTTTTTTATTCTCAATCCAATGACTGCTGAGAGCTCAGAAAAGTAATTTTATTTTCAATAAAGTGATAGCAGTGCTGGCCCAGTGGCACTGAGGGTTGAGGTGCTGGATGCCACACCTCGCACCATGCCGGCGACCCGGGTTCAGGAATGAGCCTGGGTTGTTGGGGGTTGGCAGGGGGAAGGGGAGGAGTGGGACTCAGCTGCCGTAAGGCAGCTGTCCTCTCCCGGGGAGGGATGTGGGGTTTCCCTGGCCCTTGGCTGCCACCTGGTGGGGGGACGGATGGCAGTTCGAGCCATGGAAGCTCAGCAGTTGCCAGGGGATAGGTGGAAGGGGCTGCACTGGCTTCACGGGGTGCATGTGCGCCTTCACGTGCATGCACGGCTGTGTGCTGGGGCCCCGGGCACAACAAGAGAAAAATGGGGGTTAAAATCAACAAAATATAAATTAAAAAAAAAACTGATAGCAGTGACATCATTCATCATCATCCTACTGTGCAGTCTGATTGGTCTGCGCCCACAGCAGCAACTGTATGAAAGTCAAGTGTAGTAGCACAGGGAAGAGTGAAGTTACCACTAACATTAAAAAAAAAAGTTGGGACAAAAAATAGTGCCACTATGTTTCCTTACACATGAGGCATAATAGTGATATGTGTTACGAGTCTGAAGGAACAGTACTTTTATCCTCATGAGACAATAACATTATTGCTGATCATAATGAGCCAAATATTATATTCACTCAGCAAATACATCATTGCCTCATATAGTGAGCTAACTAGTACATTATCACTTAACTGTTATACGTTTTCAGATTGGAATGGGAGAGAAAAACAAATGGGATGGAACTGATGTTCTTTTTTTGATGTTTTGTGATAGTGGACGTTTTTCACTGATTGCCTATTATCTTACAGTATTGGTGATAAGACAAATCTTATCCTTGGAGCAGTATATCTCCTAAAGTGCAGGGCTACTCAACTAAATCTGGTTTAGAGCATAACCCCTGAGGCACGATAGGGTGGAATAGGAGAACTCCATCCTAGTGCAGTGGGCTGTACTCAACAGATTAAATAAATCTTGGATGAATTTACTATTGTATATACTCTTGTTGCAGCTTGTCAACTCTTATACTGACCGTCCTGATTGCTTTTGTACAGCTGATTACCCTGACCCAGGATTTCATCTGGATGTATTGCTAAATGTTTAAAAATGGTATATCTGTGATACATTTATTAAAATGCTCATCCTTATTTAGAATGTCTATATAATGATTAGCATTGAGAATGTGGTGAACATCAAATAAAATACAGTTTGTTTCTGTATGCATGCAGGGGGATTGGCATAGGTAACTAATATTAACACCTTGACCTTGTTATTTTGCACAGGTTACAAAGTAGTATTTTCTTAGTTGTGAGTCTTAACCAAAAAGTATGTAGCCTTTGAAAACACTGGCAAATTATTTTATTAGGACCAGACATATGAAGAAGTTTACATACGTACGGACATTTAGTGCTTAACAATGTGCCGACTCCTCTACGATCTGTCACATGTTGCTGAGCTTGAGTTAATCTTGTATGAACATGCAATCTCTGAATTTATTGCTGTCTATCTCAGCAATGTAAATGGCTGTTATCAGCTTGCTGTGTGTGGTACTAGTAAATTATTGATTTGATAAGAATGAAATTGTATATTCCAGTGATAAGATGAACAGGTCTGTTGGAAGGCATACAGAGCCCCAAGGGATTATACTTCACTCCAGAAATATATGACACCAAACCAAGTAGTTGGAATATTTTTGTTTTTTATTGACTTGAAGGAGAACAGCGCTGAACCTGAAAGTCATTGTCTCCTGTAGATGTTGTGTTGTAAATACTGATTCCACTTCTGTTACTGTTCAACCTATATGGGCCTTTTAGTAAACAGAGTGGGTGTTTCTGATTTACACTGTGGTGCTAAGAACCATTTTAGAACTGTGTCATGTAATTTATATCCCTCTCAACCACAAAGTTCTATAGTAACACATAGATGCTTTCTGCCAACAATGTAAGAGCTGAGTAAGGGCATAAACTACAAAATACGATTCTAAAATGGTACCTACTGATGTGTGTGAATCAGAAACACTAGACTAACTAAAATGCCAATGTAGATGGAACAGTAACAGAACTGGAACAGTACTTAAAAATCAACTTCTACAGGGAAAAATGGCTTCAGGTTCAGCGCCGTTCTCCTTTCAGGGGTTTCAACTCTTGGTATCTTGTAGATCTGTAGATCGCCGTGTTTGTTTGTTTGTTTCATTGTATCTGAGCTTTATTATCAGGCCTGCATGCAAGAATTTGAAAAGAGGGAGGGTTTATTAAATTCTGTGGTGTTCCTTCATCCATGGGGAGATAGGGTGAGAGTTCTTAAAGCCCACCACCCCCACCACACACTTTCAGCAACTTAAACAATTGTGAGGTTCTTTTTTTTTTTGGACCTTACATTTTTATTAAGCAATAATTCCTCAGTTTTACATTCACCTTTTCCAAGCAATACATTGGTCCATAAAAAGAAAACCATACAAAGTAAGTTTGGCTTCAATATTTTAACATTTCCAGCTTTGACTTCTTTGTCATCTCCTTAAAGCCCCCTTTCCCAAAATTAATGTAAGTTCCATACCGGACCATTCTTAAGTGAGATTATTCTGTATCTTGTTTGTTACTTTAAATATTAATCAATATTTCTTTCTATTCCTTTTACAGGTAAACTATGTCCATCATCCGGTGACCCGCCTTTTCCCAGCTATTGTCTTTTCCACTGTTAGTTTGAATGAAGCCCTATCATTTCCTCTGGCTTGTTGTCGTCTGCTATAATAGTCTATGTAATATTGCTTATTTTGTTTCCCCCTTTACCCCCTTATAAACTTTTTAATAACTATGTACAAATTTCTTCATTGTTGCACCACGTACAAAGAACTGTAATAGCAATGGACCCATAAAGCTTTACCATGAATCATCCTAAGAATTGTATCATTTTTTAGAGCTAACACATTACAGAATGTTTTGACTTAAATTCTGGTTGTTGTTACTTATCAACATCTCTACTGCCCCCCCCCCCCCCAACACAGCAGCTGGTCCAATACTCCTTGCCTATCTACCTCCTCTATATATGTGAAAAAGGGCACCCATCATGAATTATATTTGTCTACTTGCAGCTTTATTTTGGCAGCAATAGCATCTAAAGCCTTTATTGTCATTATATTTGCTTTCCATTGCTTAAGAGACAAGCTATTGTTTGTCATCCAGTTTTGTGTTATTACTTTAAGTGCTGCCACTATCAGTACATAGAACAGGTATCTGCAGGTTGCTCCCTTCAGTTCCTTGGGGGGGGGTCTTCCCAGGGCCAAATGAACAAAGGTTAGCGGAGCCACCAGGTTCATCATCCTCCGTATTGCACTCTCTATCTGCGCCCAATAGGAGGCTACGGTCTGGCAGCTCCAAAAAATATGATAAAAGGTTCCCCTTTCTCCACAGCTCCTCCAACATTTATCAGAAAAAGAACTCTTGTAGTGCTTTGATACTAAAGGTGTTATGAAATACCTCCCACAGACCTTCCACCGAAACTCTCTCCAGGATGCCATAGCAGTGGTCTTATGCACCCCCCTCCCAAATCTGTTCCCAGTCCTCCTCCTCTATTATTAGTTCCCCTTCAGTCTCCCATTTGTTTTGAATATTCTGAATCGCAAGTGTGCCTGTCCCCTCCTGTAAGGATTTGTACACCTGTGAGATTAGGTGTCTGATTTCAGACTGTGGACCTCGTCTATAGATCAATTGGATCTCTGGGGCTGGATCTTCCTTAATAGTTGCTAGTCCGGGGCCCCTTAATATAAAGTTCCTACACTGCAAATACCCAAAAAAGTACTGTTTAGGAACCTTGAATTCCTGTTGTACGGTTTCACATTCTTTGACTCCTTCCTTATCCAGCAGCTGATCTAGATACCTCAGCCCTAGGGTCTCCCATCTAACCAGGCATCTACCTACCATCCCCATTGATAGCCCTGGGACATATCTAAGAGGAATATACTTCCATATCTTAGTTGGTAACTCCCATACTTGCCTTGCCTGTATCCAGACACCCAGTGTGTACCTGGTCCAATGGTTCCGAATTTCTTTCAGGTCTCCTTGTAACACCATCTATGGCAAAACATGCAAGGGAATCTGAGGATGGGCTTTCTCTTCCAGTAACTGCCACCCTCCTCTCTGTCTAGGATGAGTCATTTTGGCTATCATTTGTGTTTGTGCTGCTATATAATAATTCTTAAGGTCCGGTAACCCCCCCCCCCCCCTTCTTTCACCTCTTGAAGTACTGTCCATCTAATTCTGGGTTTTCTCCCTGCCTGCACAAAGTGGGAAAACTTTCTCTTCAAGCCCTTCCACTCTGAAGATGGAATACTCAGAGGAAGCGTGGAGAAGAGAAACAAGCATTGTGTATTTATTTTGATAGTGCCTATCCTGTTTGACAAAGTGAGGGGAAGGCTGTTCCATCTATTTAGGTCCGTGGATAATTTGTAGGAACAGGGGAGTATAATTTTCCTTAAATAGATCTTGTAAATTTTTTGGAACCCAGATGCCCAAATATTTAATTTTGCCGGATACCCATTTGAAGGGAATTAATTCTCTTATCTTATTATTAAGATTTATTTTTATATGTAACACCTCACTTTTGTCTTTGTTAAAATTAAATATGCTTTATTTATTTTATTCAAATAAAATGAAACAGGAAATACAGGCCCTGCAACAGACAAAGAACTCTAGGAACTAAGCATCTTATACAGCAGAACAGTTGCAGGAGTTAAGATTACAGTGAAAATATACGTAAACAATTATACATTCTAACACATTAACCCCCCCATCCCACCTAACCCTACCACCCCAATCCCACTAACTCCCCCACATACCCAGAGTCACATGTATCATAGTATAATGCACCCTTCATATGTATTAGGTAGTTACACTTATCCCTAATAAAAGGGTGGAGAAAACTAACATACCAGTTGCTGGGGTTGAACTTGGGTATATCTGCAGATCTCAAGTGGCTCTACCTTCACATCACAGCCTTATCAGTGCAAGGGCCCGCAGACATCAACAGTGCCAGTGACCGTTTCCCAGAACACCTAGGTAATATGTGGTCTCTACCCTCCCTTAGGGAGGGGTTAGGGACCAAAGGGTATGCAGCCTCTGCCATCTGACTCGATACAGGGAAATTTTGCCATGGAGGCTGGCAATTGCTTTTTCAATCCTAAGGTTATGGAAAAACTTGTTCACCCACTCAGAATAAGAAATATCATATTGGTCTTTCCAGTGTTGGAGAACAAGTTTTTTGACTGACAGGGATATAATGTTCATATGATACCACCTTTCCCTAACTGAGAGTTTGCTATAATCTCCCGCTATACAAATTTGAGGTGTGAATAGGTCTTGTAGACCCAGTAGCGGGTCAGCCTTTGCCTGGATGAAATGCCAGAGGGGAGCAACTTTGGGGCATTCCCAGAATATGTGAAGTAATGATCCCGGTTCCTGACTGCATCTAAAGCAGTCCTGGGCTGGGAGTCTGCCCATCTTAAACATTTTCACAGGGGTGTAATAATTATTGTGCAAGATGTGGAATTGTGTCAGCCTTAGGCGATCATTAGCAGTATATAAATATATTCCCCGCCAGACATTGTTCCAAGAAATATTATCATTGGGGAACGTGAGGGCCCAATATCGAGGGTAACCCGAATCTTCTGGGTTAAGTATCCTGAGTAGGGCCAAAACAAAGCGAGACACAGCATGAGGCTGTTTGGTGAAGGCAAAAAGCTTCTGAAAAGGAGCTGCTGGATGGATAGCCCAGGTGCCAGAACCATACCATTTTATTAGCATATGTCTGATTTGGAACATGAAAAAGGAGTATTTACTGGGCAATTGGAAGTATGCAGGCATATCTGGCATATTACCTAATCTGCCACTGACCACTAAGTCACTGACTAGGGCATGCGAAGTTGCACCCTTTGTCGGAGCCTAAATCACCTGGTCTCCAAGCTTAAAGTTGGGGTTACCGAACACCGGTTGTAGTAAGTCTTGTTGGTTATTATATCGTATAGATTTGCATAGTTGCATGTGAACCTTTATGAATGTGTGACTAGCTGAGCTATGCAGGGAATGTGGTAAGCTACCTGGCATTGTATACAGAAAACTGAAGGGGGTAAAACCTGAGGCGGTCAACATATGGTGTTCAGCTAGTAGCCAGATGGGAATATAGGGGAGGTTCCCGATTTCTTGAGGCGTAATAGTCCAACGCATGTATTTGACTGCATGACTGTCCAGGTAGTAGTAGTAGCAAAAATTGGGAAGTTTGAGACCCCCTAGATGACGTGGTGCGCATAGATGACTGTATGATCTCCTTGAGGGTTTGCCATGCCATAGAAATTTGGAGATTATACTATGTAACCAACAGAACCAAGTCAAGGGAAGGTGGATGTTCAACATATTCAACGGATAAAACACTCATAGTAAAACATTCATTTGACCATGCTAACTCTGGCTTGGAGGGTCAAATACATAGGAGCCCATCTATCCAGGTCTTGCTTGATGCTCAAAATGAGGCTGTCCAAGTTAAGTTTTTTCATTAGTGATTCAGAGGTGGACAGTATTATCCCTAAATATTTGAGGCGGGTATTCCAAATCATAGAAAGAGGGGCAATCTTATGTTGGGGGAAAAAAGAGGATTAAGGGGCATCACTTCCATTTTATTAAGATTAAGTTTATAACTGGAGACTGAGCTAAACTTTTGAGTAATTTGTAAGGCTGCCCAGAGTTGTAAGGTTGAGTGACATGAAAGAGGATGTTGTCTGCATAGACACACATTTTTAAGCGAAACGGCCCTATTGCAATACCCTGAAGGAGTGGGGAGGTTAAATAAAAGGGGTGACGGGGCAGCCTTGCGGGGTACCAGATTTTAGGGGAAAAGGAGATGAGACAACTCCATTGCAATATACTTTTGTGGTAGGGCAGGAATATAGGGAGGTGATCCAGGATATAAAAACATGTGGAAAGCCAAACTTAGCTAAGGTGCAAAAAAAGGAAAGGCCAGCTGACCCTGTCGAATGCTTTCTCCGCATCCAGGGAGACGAGGACCATAGGTTGATCCGCTTCCCTGGATATGGAGAAAATGTGGGTGAGCTTGTGAATGTGATCTGAGGAAGATCTACCTTGCAAAAATCCAATTTGTTCGGTGCTTAACATCCCCTCCCAGACCTTAGCAACCCTGGAGGCTAAAATTTTAGGAAAAATCTTTATGTCATAGTTCATTAGTGAGATGGGACGGTAATTTGTAGCTTTGTCTTTAGGTTTGTCTGGTTTGGGGAGCACAACTGTAACTGCCTCCAAAAGCATCTGGTCTGTGAACCCATGCTCACTCAGAAACTTAAACAATTGGTGAAGGATGGGAATCAGCTCTGCCTCAAATGTTTTGTAAAAATTGGATGGAAAACCATCTGGGCCTGGAGCCTTGTCTCTAGGAAGGGCCTTATTGGCAGTCCTGATTTTTTGTTCTGAGATGGGACAAACAAGCAAGTTTTGCTGGGCTGCATCAAGGGAATGGAGGGGAATTGCATTCAAGTAATCCCTAATATCATTTTCAGTAGGGGAAGTCTCCGTAGGACTGTAAAGCTGCCTATAGTACTGCTCAAACTGCCTTGTAATTTCCCTGGGGGTAGTTAAGATGGTTCCGGAGGCTAAGGAGGATAGTGAAATAATAAGATGAGCCTCTTCTTTCCTTCGAAGCCTCAGCCCCAAAAGGTTGCTGGCTTTGTCTCATTGCTCTATATACTTAGCCTGAGTTTTAAAGAGGACGTATTCCGCTTTTTCTCTTAGGATATCTGCATTTTGGTTCCTCAACAGATTCAAATGGTGTACCTCTGTCTCTGAGGGGAGATTAGACAGCGAGGTCTCTAGAGACCTTATGTCTGCTAGGAGTGAATTGGATTGTTTATCTTGTTGTCGCCTCCTAGTGGATGAGATCCTGATAAATTCACCCCAAAGAACACACTTCAGGGTACTTCATATCTGATCAAAGTCCGGAATGGAGCCTTCATTATGGGTCATAAAGTGTTTAATGAGTTCCTTGATATGGGTTACTGTGTGTTCATGTGCAAATAGCTGGGAATTTAATTTCCAGATAGTGTCCCTCTGAGTTTCTGGGACGAGGTTGATTTCTAGCCATATGAGAGAGTGGTCAGATAAAACTCTGGGAGTGATTCCACACCCTAGTAAACCTGTAATCAGTTTCTGGTTGATCAGAAGGAAATCAATCCAGGAGAGAGATCTGTGCAGTGGTGAGTGAAATGTGTACGCCGTAACACTAGGGTACAGAAAGCGCCAGGGATCAATCAGGCCGTAGGTCTCCGTAAGATCTTGAAGAGATCGCTGTGCAGGAGAAGGAATGGAGTTCAAAACAGAGGACCTGTCCAGGGAAGTGTTGGTAACAAGGTTCCAGTCTCCAGCTAATGCAATGGGCAAGTTGCTGAAGGGTGCTAAAGATATGGAGAGGTTAATAAAAAAATCAGGGGAGTCTCTGTTGGGGCTATAAATTGACCCGACGAGGATTTCTCTGTGATCGAACACCCCTTGTATGAAAATGAATCAGCCATGTGGGTCGTGATTTTTTGCAGTTCTAGGAATTGCATACCTCTGGCAATCAAAATCGTTACTCCGCGTTGTGATGTGGAGGACCCTGCAGTATACACTGTTCCTATAAAACCTCTGCGGAAAAGATTGTTATCCCCTTCTAATGGGGTGTCCCCTGAAGAAGCGCAATATGACACTTCATTAAGGCTAAGTGTTTGACAATCTGAAGCCTTTTGACCCATGACTGGGCTCCTTTAATATTCCAGGAGACAATTTTCATATAGGAAGTTTAGTATCGTGAGGGATAAATTGGGCATAAGTGTACATCAGATATCTCAAATATAAATGTGGCAACGTGACTCTCCCTCCCACACCCCCATAAGACCCCCTCCACTATCTATCACACATACACTGGAAAAAAAAAAAAAACTAATAACCCATTCCATCGTACTAGACTCTTGGCACATAAACTTGCAAATGAAACCAAAAATTAAATAAGTAGGCCAAACCCCCAGTCCTACTGACTGCACGCCATCCACCTTGGTTGGCATGATGATGTCCATGCTGCCTACTAACCCCCTCCGCCAAGTCTCCCCTGCCCCCCACCCAAACCCGAAACCACCCTCATGAACATTAAAGGAAAAATTGGGGGTGTAAGTACTCCCAACCCCGTTTAACACTATAAACGGCATAGAATAAACAAGAGCCGCTGGCCCAAACTAGGTTAACATATGGCTAGCTAAGTAAAAGATAAAACAAAGTGGGTATTAGCCTTTGGGCGCCCTGACATTAAGGACCACTGCTCAACGTGGTCCCTATTGGCAGTCATATATACTGAAAGAGTACCTGTTTGCAGCATATATATCCAGCTTAAAAAATTATGTACCACCTTGCATTACACAGACTTAGTAGTCAGGGGAGCCCCCTTCGCACCTTATTTAAATTGAGAATAACCCTAGAATCGAGTTGGAGATTAATCATTGTCCTCAGTCTTTCTTTTGTAACCATAGAAATTAAATACAAGGCATACAAGAGTCCAGAGGAAGGACCAGCTGTGTCCTTTACAGCAAGCAATCAAAATTGATCTGTTTCTTAATCCACTTTGAGGAGGATGTAAATCAGGAGATCTTGCAATTATATCCCTACAGACTTGTTATGGCAGTACCACCGCATGGTCACAGGCTGTCCCTTTGATTCTTCATTTAAAGCAGTCCGGGAACATATGCTTGCAAGTGTCGGTTGCAGCTTCCACGGTGTCATAGGAATTCCAGTGGCCATCCTTAGAGATTTGCAGGGTTGCTGGATACCGATCTCTATATTTAATGCCAGCCGAGATAAGCTTATTGACCACAGGGTGAAGTGCTGATCGCTTTTGGCGCACTGTGTATGGTAAGTCCTGCGCCATCCTTATTTTCTTACTGGCCCACTGTATTTCTTGAACTTGTCTGAGCTTGGTCATGGTGTGTTGCGTATCGAGGAAATTTAGTACCTTGAACAAAAAAGCCTGGGAGGGGAACCTGTGGGAGGCATAGGCCTCAGGGATCGGTGCGCGTGTTCAATGATATATGCTGGGCCATTGGGAGAGGGCCCCACCAATCATTCGCAGAGCTTTTGGGCAAACAGAACAGGTGTAGTGCCCTCCTCCCCTTTCTGGTAAGCCTAATACCACTAGATTATTGTGACGAGACCATCCCTCGAGGTCCTCTAGCTTTTCTTCAGCTTTTTTGAGCCGTTGTTTAGTCTGCACAATCTCCAGTTCCAGCCTAGCCCTCCAATCATCCAAAGAGGATATGTGGGCCTCGTCAGCTTTTCAGGTAGCAAGTTGCTTGACAGATGTCCTCATGCTACGGAATTCGGAGGCAAGCATCAGGAGTGTATCTTTCATTGGGGCGAGCTCCTCCAGAAATTTTTGTTTGGTGCGTACTGCTTGTGGAGCAGTATTTGGAGTTGGATCCTCACCTTGTGCTTTAGGCCTTCTAGCAAGTTTATCTTTCACCGGTGTAGTCAGCGGCATATGTTTCAAAGCTGCTCTTCTCGGTTCTGTATCCATAATTAGCTGTATACAGATGGTTGAAGTACCGGAGAAAGCTAGGCAAGTACTCCTTGTATTTTTAAGAGTGTCCTGGAGGCCAGTCACAGTAGAGTTAAGCAGTCTGAGTGGGGATAGCGAGGGAGCTACAAGGCAGAGCTGTTCACTAGGCAGCCATCACACCGGAAGTCACTTTTGTCTTTGTTCACCTTAAAGCCTGAAATGTTTTCATACTGTTCCAGTAACTGTAGAAGGGGGGGTATGGGACTTTCCAGATCTTCCACATATATTAGGGTGTCATCGGCATATAATGATGTTTTACAAGTGTTTATCCCTGTTGTTATTCCCCTTATGTTAGGTGAGGCCTGTATGGCCTCAGCCAATGGCTCTAAACTCAGGGCAAACAGAAGTGGGGATAGGCCAGCCCGGTGGCGCTGAGGGTTGAGGCGCTGGACGGCACACCTTGCTCCACACCAGCAACCCGGGTTCGGGAATGAGCCCGGGCCATCGGGGGTCGGCAGGGGGAGAAGATTGAGCAACTGGAGGACAGCTCTCTTCTCCTGGGAGGAAGGAGGGCTCCCTGCTCGGCGTTTGACCAGCCTCAGCAGAGGCTTGAGGCTCCGAGGCTCGCAAGCTGAGCTGATGCTTGGGAGGGCGACATCAGGCAGTGATGCCTTTGATGTTGGGCACGTGCCACTATCCACAAGAAAAGGGAAAAACAACTCTCCGAGCTCCGGGTAGATGGAGCTCCGAGGCAGACTCCTGATTGCTCCCGCCTGCCTGGTACTGGGGTCTCCCGATGAAAGTTGATTATCGGGGTGTTCCGCCCCACCTCGTCCCCACCAAGGGGGATTATCCATGGATCCATGGGGGATGGACTGCAGGATCAGGTAGGTGGAGGAGTGGGGGCAAATCCTTCATTGGGGCTCCTGAAGAAGCGGTGCTCGGAGAGCGAAGGAGGGATACAATGCAATTTAAAAAAAAAATAAGAAGTGGGGATAAAAGGCACCCCTGCCATGATCCCCTTTCTATGTTAAAGGAATCAGAAATTGTGCCATTCACTCTGATTTTGGCCCTCGGCTGTTTATAACATAGCTGTATCCACTTCAAGAAATGCCCCATTTCCCATTTTTTCTAATACCATTGTTAGGTATGTCCAATTTAGACAGTCAAAGGCTTTGTCTAGGAAGATTGCCAATTGAACCAAATCCGTGGACTTGCTATATTCCAATATATATAATAATTTCCTAATATTATATTTCAGGTGTCTGATTGGGAATGAAACCCGTTTGATCTATATGCACCAGGTATTCCAATGTAATTTTGTAGTCTAAGGGCTAGTAATTTGGTTAAAATGTTCAAATCTTGATTTAACAGGGATATGGGTCTATAATTTTCACATTTGTCTCTCTGTGTTCCTGGTTTTGTCAGGACTGTCATTAGGGCTTCTGCCCAGGTCCCTGGTCTATTATCTTCTATCAAGCAATCATTAAACATCTGGGCTAAATGGGTGATAGGGTTCCTTTAAGTTGTTTGTAAAATTTGGAGCTATACCCATCAGAGCCTGGGGATTTTCCAGTGGGCAATGTTTCAATAACCTTTTTAACTTCTAGGGCTGTGATCGGTGCATTCAGGGCCTCCCCCATGTCAGTGGTTAGTTTAGATAATTTTAACTGCTGTAGGAAATTTTTGGTTCCTTTTTTAACCTCAACTTCACTTTTCTCCTCTGACTATAATCTTTTGTAAAAATTTAGAAATTGTTGGGCTAGCTCCTTGGGTCTGGTCCAAGGACTATTCGAGTGTTCCTTATTTATGAGATGGGTAATTACCCTTTCAGCTTGGGCTTCCTTTAATCTGTACACTAATCATTTTGTGGCCTTCCCACCCACTTCTTGATATTTATGGTGTATAAACCGTAACTTACCTTCTATTCCCTCATTTTCCATTTTGCATAGTTCTTCTTTAACTTTTAGTAGCTCCTTATATATCTTAGGATTTTGAGGCTTCTGTTTATGTATTTTCTCCAAATGTCTTATCTTTCCCAATAGATGTTCCCGCTTCGTTTTTCATTTTTTTTAACCCTGCTGCATGGCTAATTAATTCCCCCGGACTACCGCCTTGACAGCTTCCCAGATGAGTAAGTTTGAGCACCCTTGTAATCTATTCAACCTAACTACCTCTTCTGTGGTTTCCCCCAACTTCTTTTTCAGCACTTTACTGTTTAATAAAGAGACATTTAATCTCCATAATGATTGTCTTTCTTCCTGCTCTGTCTTCAAATAAATCAAAACTGGGGCATGGTCTGATAAAGTAAAATTGTCTATCTGGGACTTGGATATCCTATACAAATATTGTTTCTGCATGTAAAAGGCATCAATCCTAGAATATGATTTGTGAGCTGGGGAATAAAAAGTAAATGCCTCTATTTCATATATTGACTCCTCTATATGTCTCCCAGACCCTGCTCCTTTGTTAAACTATTTAAAGTCTTTGTTGCTTGAGCATTCGTTACTTTTATTCCTGATGATCTATCCATGTAAGTATTTCTAACTGTGTTTAAATCCCCTCCTAATATTGTTTGTTCCTCTTGGTATCCTGTTATCTTGTGTAGAACTTTACTTAGGAATTCCTCTGGGTTCTGGTTAGCTGCATAAACATTAACCAGATGCATTAGTGACCCTCTTAGTTCTCCTGTGATCCATACAAAATGACCTTTCATCCCTGTTTCCACTGATTTTATTTGAAAAGGAAGATCCTTTTTAATTAATATTGCCACCCCTGCCTTTCTAGGGTTCAGGGATGCTGCTGATTCCACCCTACCTACCCAGCCCCATCTTAATTTATTATGTTCTGTCCCTGTCAGGTGCGTTTCTTGTAAAAATAATATATCCCCCCAGCCATTTTAATTCCCCCAGCAATCTAGTTATTTTCACTGGGAATGTATGTCCTTTACATTGTAGGATATTATTTTAATATCCCCCATTATTGTGGCCTTTGTTCCCCCGTTTTCCCCCTTCCACACTTCCCTCCACTCTCCACTCACTTATCCCGTGAACTGTGCCTTTTAACATTTCCTCCAATAGATCAACCATCCCTTTTCTTAAAGTACCTTCTAGATATTTCCATCCCAGGTTTCTGTATTCCCTTCATTAAGTCCATCGCTCCCTCCATTGTCCTCGTACATTTGAGTGCAACATTTTTGAAACATATGGAAAACTAACTATTTACATACCAAAAATAACAGTATACCAACATGGTAAACTTTTCTCCCCCAAAACCACTAAGAAGAGAAAGAAGTTCCAACAGGAGTAAAACAAACAGAATGTGCATTCTTCCTAGGTTAGATGTTTACCCCAGAAGGCTAGTGAATCAGCGTAGTCACTCCCTTCCCTCTGTGTGGTGGCCTGTGTTGGCCTAATATCCCTCCCTTGACATATACTCTGAACAGGGAACACTTTCCCTGTCAAGATCAAAGTAAAGTCACCCCATGTGAGAAGCTTTCATAAAAATGAAACCATGTTACCCTCCCTCTTCCCCTTTGACCTTTCCGTCTCAAGTGGGCTGTGTATCCAAACTCATCTGGACTGTCTTTGAATTAATAGATTGGTTCTTTAAGCGGCCCGCTATTAGGGCTGTTTGTATCTATCTACTATTTGCCCTCTTAAACTTTCTCTTGCCCTTTTAATTCTTTTGCCCTTCCCTTCAATTGTTAATTACTCTGCTTCAGCCGTATGTTCCCCGAATCACCCATCTTGTTTACCCCCCATAGCCCTTCACCAATGGCTCGGCATCAAGATTGATAGTCCAAAACTACTGTACAACTAATGGTTCTACAAATGCCTGCAGAGCCACTAGTCAGTCTTACTGTTTCTTTTGTCATGCTGGGTCGCTCTGATGGCTAACTGTCATTTGCCCCATTGGTCTTTTCTGCCTCTGCTCTCAGTTCTCTGGTATCTCCCCCTCGCAGTCCCGTGTGGCGCAGTAAGCAATTCAGATCTCTGGCCAGTTCTTTCGGAAATGATCCCAGCATGTCCCTTCCGGTTTTCCCTCCCGCCCAACTCCAGGATTCGTCTTGTATTTTCCGTTCCAATTCCTCCATTTCTAAGTCTGGTATCTGGATTTTCCAACCTCTCAGTAACGGTGCTGCCTCAACCAATGATGAAAACATCTTTATTACATCTGAAATGTGAATCTTCAGCTTCTCTGGGAAATTTAGCTGTGCTTTGAGGCTCATCTTTTCCTTGATCTCTTTAATGATTCTTCTAACCCTTTGCCTCTCTGCTTGTATCGAAGGAGAAAAATCATGATAAAAAAATATCTGGGTACCATTAAATTTAATTTCCTTTTGTCGTCATGCCTCCTGAAGTATGTAATCCTTGGCCTGATAGTATACCATGCACACTATTATTGCGTGCGGTCTGGCAGATGGATTGGTTGGTCTTGTGCCCAGCGATCTATGGGCCCCTATCCATTTCATGATGGGAGTGAAAGTGTGGTTCGGAGAATTTGCTGTGCAAAATCAATCAGAGATGGGAACCCTTCCTCTGTTCCCTCTGGTACACCATGCAGCCTAAAATTGTTCCTCCTCACTCTGTTTTCTGTGTCTTCCATTCTGGTGCATGAGAATTGTTCCTGCTTTAGTAAATATAGCAAGAGCCGACTAGATGTGTCTTGAGTCTCCCCCACCTCCGAGATTTTAGCCGTATTCTCTGTGACTCTTTTGTTCACATTCTGTAAATCTTGCAGAAGGTCGGACACTGAAGAGTCAATTTTTTGAACGGAATGAAAAATTTGTTTTCAAGTGTGGCTAGTTTTTCTGGAATGTAAGCTATCATCTTCCATCAAGTCAGATGAGGATTCTGATACTGTGAGTGGTCTGGGAGTGCAGGCCTCAAAGCTCTCCATACTTGCCCCCAGCTTTAATTGTTTCATTTTCACTGCAGATGGACCCGTTTTTAAATTTTTATCTTTATTTCCTTTCAGTGGCATGCCCTGATGCAGATCCAGCTGTTTCCCTTCTGAAAAATCTCTTTGTTATGGAGGATTAAATTAGATATTTGTAGTTTAAATGAGGGAGCTATAGCTCAGTGCTTCTCACATATTGGTGACGTCACCGGAAGTCAATTGTGAGGTTTTAAAGATGATTTCAGATAAATGTGATCTGAGATTAATCAAATAGAGGTTAATACTTTCAAAATAATACAGCAGAAGAGCAAACCTGCATCTAAACATCGATCTGGGAGAAACAGTGCCCCTTCTACCGTACACTGCTTATCATCACTTGGTACTCTGGGTTGTGGTGTTTCAGAGGGTTTGATTCTGGTCCCAATTGCCCTTTATCATCTGTACACTATGTTGCTGCTGGGGGACGTCATTAGGAAGCATGGAATTGACCTTCACTGCTATGCAGCTGATACACAGCTCTATGTTACTTTTACATTTGACCCACTGGGGCAGGGGGTGTCGCTTTGCTGTCTGAGTGTCTAAAGGAGAGTGAAGCTTGGATATATGTTTATATGTACAGTTACTGTGTCTCTTATTCTTATAAAAGTGAATTCTAGAGTTCTTTGAGTTTAAGAATTGCGAAAGTGAAGCTGAGTATTTCTGGCACACAAAGAACTTGACAAGAAACTCTTATAAACATACCAGATTGGGGGGGGGTGTGGAGCTAGCCAGCAAGCTGATTGGATGTGTCTCTGTGAACTCCTTAGCAGATCCTTTTTTTTTTTGCTGGGTCTCCCTCCCCCAAACTGGAGGTTCCAGCCCCCCCAATTGCCTTCCCCTTCTGACCAGGATTGCCTCCCTGGGCGGGACTGCTGGGCAGGTGTCACCTCCTCAAGGAAAACCATCTCTTGGCCTGGCTTGCCCCCCAGGGCAGGACCCAGGGGAGCAGGACCCCCCCCAGTGGACATTGTTTGCTATGGGAGCAGAGACGGGGACCATCATCGATGGACCAGGCATTTTTTTGTGCTGTGGATCCCTGGGGGCGGGGACATGCAATGATGCCAGCATCCACCCCACCCCGAAGCATGTGGCGCTGGCTGCGACAGTACCCCCAGCCTCCTCCAGAGGTCTGCATGGCACCAGACACTCTTCCCCCCCCCAGAAAATGAGAGCAGTCCCTGGGATGCTCAGTCCTTCTCCCCCTGGCCGGCCCTCCAACTCCCAAGTCCATCACTGAACCCAGGATGTTAGTGCCACATGTGGATGCCTTGCCACTGTACCAGCAGGCTGGCAGCAGATTGTTAATTTGATAAAAAAATTCTTACTATTTTTCACTGTATAGTGCTTATTGTCTTGGAGTTTATCTACAGACCCTCTTGCAGCAAAGATGGGGCAAAAAAAGCCGATAAAGCTGACACCTCCTCTTCTAAATTGGTAGAGGATTTTCTGCTCCCTAAATCTGGTGTCTCACTAATGGTGCTGACAGCAACTCCTAAGGACCCAACAATTGAAAAAATTTTCATGATCCTACCGAAGATTGAAGAAAAGGTGAATCAAACAAATACTTCTTTGGCGTCTATGAATCAGCGGGTATTGAAGTCGGAGCAAAAAAAGGAGGAGAGCTCTAAGGCACTGGAGGAGCTTTCAGTTCATCAGGAGTGTTTTGCTGAAGCCCAGTCTCAGGATTTAAAATTTCTAGTTAATAAGGTCGAGACACTCAAGAACCATATTCGCACTGCCAGTATTAGGGTAGTGGGGCTTCCAGTATCCATTGATGTTAAGGAGAGTGTTTGGATCTATACTTACAGATTTTCTGGGTCTGGCTGAGGATTCTGTCCATATTGTTTGGATTTTTCGGCTGCCAAACTGGAGAAAAGTACCGGAGGGTATGGAATGACAGGCTACTGACTTGCTAACCTTAGGTTTGGCCGACGAGTGTTTACAGATTCTAGCGGCTGCCTGGGACAAAGGGGATATTTACTATCAAGGTCACAAAATATCCTTATTTCCAGATGTTGCTTCCCGTACACAGTCCCAGAGGAAGAATCATTTAAAATATCATCAGCATTCGGCTGACTACTGTATTTCAGCAAATTTGTTTTTCCCTGCAAGGGCTATATTTAACTTATAAACGTAAATATTATGTTTTTATTGATGTAGAGGCGGTGGAAATATTTATGGAGGCTCTGCCACTTCGAGTAGATCAGGATGCCGAGGATCCAGATGACCAGACTGGGGTTTCCTGAATAGACTTTTTGGACAGCACTACATAAATGTTTAAGTTAATAATGATTTTTCAGCTTTCTGTGAGGCTCTTGTAGTAATTCTCTTTCAAATGCTCTAGCTGGTTGTTAATCTTTGGACATGCTTCAATAGGTGGGAGGTCTGATTTTTGGAATTTCTCCTGTTGAACTGGACTCTAGTATCCCTTTTAATTATACTCTTCCCCTGTTGTTTGTCATATGTTATTTCATGGTAATGGTAGCCACTGTGGTAATGATAAGTTTAGTGACGTTTTGAATGCTTAATGGTTATTTAGCTTGCTCAAGATATTCTTCACTATGATCACCCCACTAGACTAAAGGGGTACATGGGGCTGATATTGCTTATGCTTTGTATGCAAATATTTTTATTTAACTACATTACACTTTGGTTTTCTATTTGGAAGATGTTTCCAACCGCTTCCCCAACTCCTGCAAGTGGCTGACCTCACTTATTTTTTTATTCTATCTCCAAGTAAGAGCTGTATCTGTGTGTGTGGTGTTGCTAATACTGAAATTCTCATTATCCTGTTTTATTTTATTTGAGACATTCTACATATGAGGATGTTACTTCTATATTTTGTATTGTAATTAAAATTTTTATAAAAAATAAAATGAAAAAAAATAAACGAGACAGACACCATAACTGTACATATAAGCAGATTATAAATTATGTTGAAGATCGATGTTTTAAAACATTTTACTTGAGTTGAAAATCAGAATGTTTGACTTTGTAGAAAATTACAAAAAACCCTATGAGTGGAAATGGACTATGCTGCCAACTGAACTTCAGAATTTTAGAATTATGTGCAAGAGACACCCTCTTATGGTTATAAGAGTGCCTGAAATATTTAGAAACAGTCCTGATTGACCAGGAATGAGGTCATGATTTATAATGTCTATAAATTGGTCAGGCTGAATTCAAAAGTGTTAGGTCCTGCTGGTTGACTCAGGTCATATGTTGGCCATGGCCAAGGGAGCTTAATATCCTCTTAAGAACATTGCTAGGTTGAGACTTTTCCTTCCAGCTGGTGAACTGGAGTCAGTAGTGAACACTTTTGTGACATCTCAGCTTGAACTTATACTGGATTCACATGGCAAGTACCTGCATCGCTGCTGTCCCCATGGGATCTACTGCTGTTTCATGAATGCTGCCGACCAGCTTTCACATGATAGGGCTGTGCACTGTTGGTGGCTTACTTCAGTTGATTTTCGGAAGACTCCTGGAAATGCAGGAGTCTACTGGAAATTAACTGAAGTGCAGCCTGGCAAATCACTTCAGCATTGTTGTAAGTGGTGCCAGCTGTTCTGATGGCTGTGCGAAACGCCCACACCAGTACATGAGCCCAAGGAAAGAGGGATTGCGGTGAAATGCAGTACATGCACACAGTGTAATGAGGGTTAGCGTTCACATTATTAAAGCAGCAATGTCCTAACAGCTCTGCACCGCTCTTAATAATGCAGAAAGAAAGTGTGAACGGCTCTATATTAATGCATGCTTTGTGAGATTATCAGATAAGTCCATTGGCACCTGTAGTTAGTGTAGAGTGCTGCAGCCAGGATGTTAAAAAAAATGAACTCCAGGATTTAATCACATAACTCCTGTGTTACACACATTGCACATACTTTCAGTCAGGAGTCAAACTCACCTTAATGCTAATAAGAAATTATCTTTACATAATTAACTGTCCTCCCATTTCAGGTTGCTTGCCAGTTAGTTATCAAAATATGTTGTGACCAATTTCTGAAAAAAAAAATCTAGCTTTGGGGTGCCCTCAGAACTGCATAAAGTTGCACTCTCCTCAGCAGCTACTGCTTTTTCTTGCCGTAGTTCTAAGACATTCCATGACAGCTGTTACACCATTCCATGCAATTCATCTGAATGGCCTGGAATGTTGTTACTGATGTCATAGAATGTTCAGGCAGTATGAAAAGAGAGAACAACACCATCAAATGCTAAGGAGAGAGGGAGTCAGGGTAGTTACAAAGGAAAAACTAAAAATAAAAATAAAATAGATAATTTTACAAAAATTGTCAAAACATAATTTTAGATAGACACTAAAAGGAACACATGAAAGCATCTAGAAGTGTAAAAAACTGCTTCTGATCACCTCTTTTTTTTACCTTGTATTTTTCACCTGGTCACTCCAACTGGCCCCCATCTGGATTGGTCCACCCCAGCCTCATCACCCAGCTTTCCTGCGGCTTAGCTTCTCTGCATGCATCCTGCCACAGGACCCGGAGGCAGTGCACAGTGTTTTGTGCAGAGCCTGTGAGGGACAGAGCTGTCATTGCACTGTGCTCAGAAGGTTTTTCCACCATTTCTCCCTTGGGGCCCATGCACATTCAGTGATGCAATATGCATGTTCTGCTTTCACAGAGATGCCCCCGCATCCGGGCAAGGGGTCCCCCTGCCTTGCTCTCCCACATTGCTGCCACCTAGATTCCTCAAGGTGACAGTCAAGCCATGGGACAGACATTCTTCCCTCCCCAAGGGAGGAGAGCTGTCCTCTGCACACTCAATCCTCCCTCCACTGGCCAGCCCCTGAGTGACCCACATCTGTTCCCAAACCCGGGTCACCACTGTGGCAGATGGTGAGGCAGTCAATGCCTCAGCCCACAAAGCTACTGGGTCAACTTCCTATTAACGTTAAGATAATCATTTGTAGGGGGTTCAGTGTGGGAAGGATAACTGACTGTCCCACAGGATGTTCTCCCCCTCCAGGGAGGGTGAGTTTTGCCTTCCGCTGCAGCACTGCCACCTGAATGACCACGCATGATGATGCACCTGGAGAACACATTCATATTGGGAAGGGGAAGGCGTGCAGATTGTTGGTGTGTCAGGCTTACCAGCTCACAACATCATTATGTGCCCTCTTGGGGAGAGTGCAAAAGAGGAAAAGGCACACATTTGGACAGAGGTAACTCTGGGCACTAGGTTACAATAGCTAAAACTCTAATGGCATGGTCAAAAGTCACCCAGAAAAACTCATGACGGACAAGGTAGTGCTCGCCAAAAATACCGAATGCTACCACAGCGACCACAAAAACAAAAAGCCACATTAGCTGTAAGTACCCCCAAACCATCCCCCATCTGAACATAACTACTTTCAGGAGGAGGCAACTCAGGGATGGGGAGAAACACAGACCACTACCACAGCGACCACCAAAACAAAGCACCACATGACTGCGTGGGGCCCCGACCCCCCTGCCCCCTGAACCCCCCAACTTAAAATAACTACCTCTGGAGGGGAGGCAACTCAAGGATGTGGAGAAACTTCGGGGGGAGATTGCTGAGAAGGGGAAGGGAGAACCTAAGTCAGGAGGGGGGGGAGACAAAAACAAAAGAAGCAAATGTCCCGGGACCAGCAATAGAACCCCGGTCCACCAATGCTCCACCACCCTCCCTGTCTGTTACCCTACCTTCTACACCATGGCAGCTGCTCAGTGGCACATTTCCCAGCACAGGCTTCATCCGTTTCTCCCCTTCTCCCTGACAGCAATACAGCTACAGGGATAGCGTTAACCTTACCTGTGTTATACTATTCCCGTAGCTGTATTACCTTTCGCTATTTTAAGAACGTGGTTTTGACTGCACTATTCTGGTTTCTCTGTTTTCACATGGTATGGTAACTGTGTCAGCCCCCCCCCCATGTCCGCTAAAGACTCATACTGTCAGCCTCCCAGAATGGCCTTGAGTGTCACCTCAGAGTAGCTGCTAAAATGGACCACAGGGGATCCATTTAAGGGAACATTCCGGCACAGCAATGATCACAGGATAGCACAGTGAGGAGCAAGAGATACCCCGTCTCAGTGGGGATCATCTGAGGAAGTGAGCCCTGAGGTAGTAAGAAGGGTTTTCTCAGGGTCCTAGATGGAATGTCACGGAGAAGCTCCATAGGATGGGATGGTGGAACTCTGGCAGTAGTATAAGGAGGTCTTTCTCGTCGGGCCCAGGGGAGGTAAACAGTGTGTTTGGGGGGGTAAGCAGTTTTTTTAAACATACTGAATCTTGTATACAGAGTCAATCCTATCTCACTGATCTGACTCCTAATGATGCCCCAAGCCTTCTTCCTTCTTTGGGCATGGAACTGCTAGAAGTGCTAAAGGCAAAGCGTCAGGACTTTTGCAGTTTATGCTCTGTCTCTCTGTAACTCGCCCATGAAAATATAGTATACCCCAAAATGTGACCTAGTTTCAAATGTGGATCTTTAGAAGGGCTTTTAATTAAAAGTGGACTATGTATTTATGCATTGTGTTTTAAAGTTGTAATTACCTAATCTACCACTACTATAAAAGCCATTTGAGTACTACACCAAAAGAAAGCACTGTACCAGTAAAACTTTACTTCCTTACTTAATGGTATATGTACCACACCAGTGGTGAATACATTGGGTAAATAAATCATGTTATTTATCGGAATCAGAACTCACCACTGCTCCCTTTACTCCTCCCTTGGCATCTCGCCCCTATCCCACTGACATTACATGCATTCACTCTCTCTAATAGCCAAATTCTGGTTCAACCTACCACCTCCCTATCTCTCTGACATGCTGTCTCCTGCAGCCCCCAACCTCCTATGCCCTGCGTGCTAGAAACACCTGTGTCTTCTCTCTTTCCCCCAACCCTGTTCCTCAGCAGGCAAATCTTCTGTCTCCTACAGACTTCCGTCTCTATGGAACAAATTTCTCAACTACAAAACTCTCCCTCACACACATCTATGAAACAGCTCTTATGCCTCCTCACCCATCCCATTTGCTCCTACCCCTTGACACACTACTCCCCTCCCAACTCCACCACACTACAGGAAGCTAATTTAGAAGTGGTTATTCTCCTCTGTTTTTGGTACATCTTAAAAGTTTAATGTAAAACTGTGTTTCTCTAAACAAATTATGAAAGTGCCTTGCAACCTGCCATGCCTAAACTGTTTATTGCACATGTACTGACTGGGTAAGTTTAACAGTCAAAGATAATACCATGTTGATCTAAACTAAATCTGAAAATGCCTTGTAAACTGCCTTGGCAGCCTAAACTGTTTCTTGTACCTGTTTTAAGATTATGTAACTCCTGTGTATATATATTGTTACCTCTGTCCCCGGGTCGCACCTGGAAATGAGCCTTGGCTCAGTGTGCCTTTCCTGGTTACCAAAATTTTAAATACAAAAAAATCAAAACATTTTTGGACAAAAATGTATTTTCACTTGGAATACAATTTATTTAACTTAGAACATGAGTTATTTCACTTAGAACATGTTATTTCCACTTAGAATCTGGAAATAGAACACAGAGGACTATGGGCCAGTTAGAGAACTTAAAATGGAAACAAAGTCAGTTTTAAACTAAAGTAAGGTAAAAGCATTACAAATGATGTGGTATATATCAAACACATAACGTGCTGCGGTACAATAACACATTTATATCTACACGAGTGGTAAGACCATAACTAACTCATGGCTTTGTCACTCATGAGTCATGGGTCTTATCACTTACTAGTGAAGATAAACGTGCTATTCCACTGCAGCCCATTATGTATTCCCTATATACTGCACATGTGTGATACAGGTTAAAAGTATATGAAACCTTCCTAAATGAAACTGTCATACTTCAGTATCTCTATCTATCTATCTATCTATCTATCTATCTATTTGTAATTAAAATAAATTTATCCATGTGTATGGGAGAGGGTTATTAACCCCCTCCCTCCCTAGGCCACCTTTAAATGTTCTCACTCTCCGCCTACTATTCATAGACTTTAGCTATTGGCTAATACTGGTAAATATTAAATTACTTCCTGCTATTGCTGCTTGATGCTCAGGCTGCTTTGGCTAATTTGTATCTTCTGCTTGATAAGTATACATTGTTTCCAGGCTCTCAATACCTTAGTAAGTGCATCAGTATATGCTGAGTGATCTTCCCACAATGAGGGCATTCCGTAATCATCTGTGCCTGTGCCTGTTTATCTTACGTTTCCTGGGGTTAAACCTTCTCGGCCAGATGTCTTCCATGACAAACTGCGGTTCCTATACTACTTCATCCTGCTTGAATATATGCCTCCTTGTTGACCAGCTTGCATGTAACTTACAATTTCCCTCCTTGCAGCTAGCCCATTATCCATCATGGCATGAAGGAACTATCATAGAGCTGTCCCACAGGGGCACACCCCTCTCTGCCTTTATTCACCAATATTTCTGGCTACTCCCTGCCAAAACACTTTTATAGGTCTGCATGGAGCCAGTCCTAGGGCTGCACTAGTCTATTCCCATGAACATCACACTTGCAAAAGTACTAATCAGTCTAAACTCATTGCACATTTATGTAGGAAGCTTCTGCTATTACTCCTGCTGTGTTCAGGCAATGTTGAGCTCAATCCAGGTTCTCCTGTGGTTTTAACAGCTCCTGCTGACCTTCACAGCCTGAAGGGGCTGAGTCTCCTGCATGTCAATGTGTGCAGTTTATTAAAAAAAATAACATCAGTACAGGCATGGGTTTGTCATACAGCTCCGGACGTGCTGGTAGTCATAGAATCTTGGCTTAAACCAGTAACCAGCAGTTCAGAAGTAAACATTCCCTCCTACACTTTATTTAGAGCTGACAGGCAGACCAGAGGTGATGGTGTAGCCATATACATCAAGGACCCATTGTTGACTCCACCTCGGTAAAAACCGAATTTGAAAGTCTTTCCTTAAAAATTGATATTGCAAATGGTGTCTCAATTTGTGTAATAGGCTGCTATAGGCCTCTGTCTGCTGGTCTACTACTGCTGAATCATCTCGGGAACATTATGAACTCAGCCGCTTCAGAGTGCATCATACTAGGGGACTTCAACTTAGACTGGTTCACCAATGCCTCCACTCCTCTAAAAATTTTCTGTGACTCCTTTGGACTGTCCCATGTGATTAATGAGGCTACTCATCCCAATAAAAATAACCTTATCAAAAGTTCCTTGTTAGATGTTATCTTAGCAAGCCTCACCTAATTTCTCATGGCTGGTGTCTTCTTCTCGGCTATTAGTGACCACTGCTTCATTGCATGTGTAAGGTCAGCTCATAAAATTACAGAGATTTCCAAGTTTACTACCAAAAGTTGTACTCGTAATTTTGATTCGTGGGGGTATATTTCAGAGCTAAGGGACTCCCTGCACTGGCAAGACTTTTATTTAGCTAAGTCCTTGACCGCAGCTTATGATGTTTTTTTCAGAAATTGTGTTAGGGGCCATAAACAAATATATGCTCCCTTGGTGAAAGTCTGTACCAGGGAAAAAAACTGCCGTTGGTTCACGGAGGACTTGAAGGGTGCCCTGAGGAGCAGAGACATGCTCTGGAAAACCACTAGGAAATCCAATCTTCCTAATGATTGCATTCTATTCAGAAGGGCAAGGAACCATTGCACTAAGTTGATTAGAGAAGCTAAAGCACATTTCTACCATACACCGCTAGAGCTAGCTTCCAGTTGTCCTTCTAAATTTTGGAATACAATCAAGGTGATTGAAGGCCATTCTTCTGGAAATCATATTCCTGCTAACATTTTAGTTGGTGATTCTGTAGTCTCTGAAAGACCTTCTATCCTTGACTATTTTAATAATCATTTTGCCACTGCTGGTCTAGCCTTCGACTCTTCCCCCACTTGCTCTCTCCATCAGCAACTTGTTGAGGATACTCAAGATAAACCTATTTGCAACACATCTTTCTCATTCCAGCCCACAACCCTGAAAGAAGTTGAAGACCTCCTCCTTCATTTAGACTCCAAAAAAGTGCTGGAGCCGACCTGATGGATCCCTACTTCTTAAAGGTCGGATATCATGTCCTAGCAATTCCAATTACACATCTCTTTAATCTATCTTTGCCTCAGGGTGAGCTTCCGCCCATTTGGAAGTCTACCCTTGTGGTCCCGTTGTTTAAATCAGGTGATCCCAGGGATCTTAATAATTACAGGCCAATCTCATTACTTCCAACCCTGTCTAAGATGTTAGAGAAAATAGTGAGCGTACAGCTACAAAACTACCTCGAATCGGAAAACCTGTTTTATCCCCTACAGTCCGGCTTCAGAGCACAGCATAGCACAATATCTGCTCTTGCTAAAGTGACCAATGACTGGCAAACAGAGTTGGATAGTAGGAATTTTATCTGTGAGGTGTTCTTGGACCTAAGCAAAACATTTGACACCATGGACCACAACCTGCTTCTTTTATCCCTTCGGAGTATGGGCCTAGATGCCCTTTCTTAAAATGGTTCACAAACTACCTCTGGCCAATTTCAGCAAGTAAAGGTTGAGGCAGAAGTCTCTTCTTTAAAATCTTTGACGAGGGGCGTACCTCAAGGTTCCATTCTGGGACCCTTGCTTTTCGCTATCTATATTAATAAAATCAACACTACCATCAATGAAGCTAAAATACATTTATTTGCAGATGACACAGTGATCTATGTCAGCAACCTTTCCCCTGATGCTGCACAGAAAACCCTTCAAAGTGAATTCAACCTGTTGCAGCTACAGTTACTAAACCAGAAGTTACTTTTTAATGCCAAAAAAACAAAAGCATTGCTCCTCTCACCTCTTGCTCATGCTTCTAATCCTGCGTCTGATGGTACACTTCCACTTATCACCACCATACTCGGGGAGCAGCTGGACTACATAGCAAAATTCAAACACTTGGGAGTTTGGTTAGACAACAAACTCTCATTCACTGATCATATTGATGAGTTGTTAAAGAAACTCAGGCAGAGACTTGGTCTCTTCTTTAGGATAAACAACCTACTTACTAGAGATGCCAAGTCGAAGTTGGTCCAAACCACCTTTCTTCCTTTACTTGATTATGCAGATTTCTTATATGGCCAGAGCACCACTGCTGCTCTTGCAAAACTTGACACACTTTATCACCGTGCCTTAAGATTCGTTACAGGCTTACCGTATTCCACCCATCACTGCTCATTGTACACAGCAGTAGGATGGACATCCCTTAGCTGTAGACGAAAGAGGAATACTGCATTCTGGACTTATAAATTTATTATAGGAATGCTGCATCAGTACACCTCAGTCTGCCTTCCGATATGTACTCTCGGCAAGTATGCCTTGAGAAGCGCCTCCTTCATTGCTCTGTATGTATATAAGGCAAAATCACATTTCAGCTGAGCAGCCATAAGCTATGTACCACCTCAGATGTGGAATAAATTGCAAAGGACCCTGAAAGTTACCCATCCTATCTCCCTTTCTACCTTCAAATCACTTTACCTGAGCTGTAACAAGGAACCATGCACTTGCTTCACTTGATGCCGTTATTCCTGTAACCCTAGTCAGATGAGTCCTGCCTCCACAGTTATATTGTGTCTGACATTTATATTTTGGGGCTCCCCCTTTGCCTTCCCCTATCGCTGCCCCTGCTCTCGCCTCTCTATTTACCTGTCATCCTCCTACCCCCCAAGTCTCTCTCCTCCTCCCATGGAATCCTTTGCTGGCTGAACCTAGATCCCTTGCTACTGCAGTGGTTCACATATTAACAATGTGTGTTTTTCTTTTCTTCATTCAACTCTCCTATGTCCCTGTCCCAGATTGTACCCTTACTCCGTTGTTATTACCTCCTCACAAATGCCATCTAGAGTAGCCTTCTAGCCCTTACCCTACCCTGGACCTTTATTTACAGTGTATATTGGGCGCCCAAATCTACTGTTCCCATCGACTGTTATATCTATTCATGTATAATTTCATATATACTTGTATAGGATGAAACACGTGTCTATGTCTTCTGTTGGCACCCTTTGCAAACTATGTGAGAGGCCTTTCAGCACCATGCATGTCTGCTTAAAGTTGAACCAGCATAGTATTCTGTGGTGATTTGCATATGCAGCCCATGCTGCTTTGCATTGTGGGGGCATGTGCGATTTTGTATTTCTTTTAAACTTGGCTTCCCGGCCAAATGCCCTTTGGGGTAACCATTGCCTCAGTGCTTGCACACAGAGGTTCTTTGTCTTTTAAATTGTTTTTTAATTGGGTTCACCACAACATAACCCAGATAGACCATCTTAGGGTAGCTGGTTCATTCCACTGGGTTGTCAAACACACGAGGCATACTGATGAGTCCTGGTAGGATGAAACACGTGTCTATGTCTTCTGTTGGTACCCTTTGCAAACTGTGTGAGAGGCCTTTTAGCACCATGCATGTCTGTTTAAAGTTGAACCAGCATAATATTCTGTGGTAATTTGCATATGCAGCCCATGATGCTTTGCATTGTGGGGGCCTGTGCAATTTTGTATTTCTTATATACTTGTATGCTGTGTTATCAGTTTAGTTCCCTATTCCAGATTCCAACTGTCCTTAATTACTGTATATGCCTTTGATGTTACCCCTGTATATATTTTTTAATTATACTGTATTTTATTCCTGCTGTATATTGTTCATTGTATCTTTCTGATCTGTCTCACCTTGTACACCCCAGGTCCACCTCGAAAATGAGTTATGCTCAACGGTGATCACTTGGTTAAATAAAGATTTTGATTGATTGACTGATAATGATGGAATTCAATGAATTCCTGTTATTGTTGTGCTATCGTTGTGATGTCAAGAGGTTGTTATACCCTCTTGAGTACGTCACAGTGATAGCAGTACAACATTAACCTCTTTACACATGTGCATCTCATGAATGGGAACTAGTCTCAACCATTCCGATTACCGCCATCGCCAAAGAACCTGGAGAGCCACACCAAGGAAGACTCGGACTCAGAGAGACAGTGCAAAATTCAAAAGGTAGACAGACTTGTAGGAGGCTTGTTCACATTTGTGACAAATTTATTTACCATTAAAAAATCTTTTAATGCCGACCTGCTGGCACAGTGGTTGGATTTCCACTTGTGATGCCAGTGACCCTGGTTCAGGAACAGACCCAGGTGTGGAAGGGCCGGCCGGCAGGTAGATGGCTCAAGCATCTCATGATGGCTTGCCATGTCCTGGGGGGCATGCAGTCCGGTGTCTGCCGACCTCTGGCAGAGGCCAGAGGCATGGCAGCATGTCTGGTCCTGCTGTATAGGGAGCATGACGGATGTCGACTCATGCCTTGACATCCTGACACGTCCTGCTCCCAGATGGAAACCAGAAAAAGGCTCCCTGACCAGCCGGATGACAGTTGCTGGTCCCCCACTGCCATGAATCCCCAGACAACCCAGACCAACCCCAGCAGCACCCAGGCAAAGTAAGTTGCACTGGCTGCCCCCACAGGTGCCTTCCCAGGGAGCGTGGGAGGCCCAAAAAAAAAAAAGTTTATTGAAGCATGTATTTTCACATAGATTTGTTAGATAATTTAATGGTTTTAGTGTTTGTAAGTATGTCTGTAACTTGTATGTGGCAGAAATCACATGTGGAAATAGGAAATGGGACAGCCATATGAACTGGGGTTGTGTACAGGCCTCCAGACCAGGGGGAGGACATAGACACATTACTGTTAGAAGATATACAAAACATGACAGCTAAAGGGGAAGGTCTGATAATGGGAGACTTCAACATGCCAGATGCAGATTGGTCAATACCAGCAGGAACATCTTCCAGAACTAGACATATGGTGGATTCCCTGCAGGGAGAGGGCCTCAAACAACTGGTACAACAACCCACAAGAGACAGGGCTATCCTGGATCTAATACTGACTAATGGGGAAAATATCACGGATCTCCAGGTTCAAGGTCACCTGAGGGCCAGTGACCATCACATGGTATGGTTCAATTTGGCCACTAAAACTAAATCATCCCATTCCAAGGCAAAAATATAGGACTTCAGATGAGCTGACTTTGATAAGATGGCCAACAGAGTTAAGCTAGCCCTGGCAAAAAGAAATACATGTGAGGGGGTACAGGCAAAGTGGGAAAGCATTTAGGATGCAACACTTGAAACAACATCCCATTGTGTTAGAGAGAAAAGGAAGTGCAAAAGAAGAAGGAAACCACGTTTGTTCTCAAAAACAATAGCAAAAAAGGTCAGAGCCAAAAGGCTGGCCTTCAGGAAATATAAGGAACACAGCAGGATGAATATAGGAAGGCATACCAAACTTCCCTAAGGGAAGCAGGGAAGGCAGTAAGGCAGGCAAAGGCCCAAACTGAGGAAACACTAGTATGAATAGTAAAAGAAGGGGACAAGACTTTCTATAGATATATTAGTGAAAGGAGGAAGTCCAGAGGGGGTATAGCTAAGATCAAAGGGGATAAGGGGGCATGTGAGGAGGAGGACCATGTACAGTAAAAGCATCTATCCTAAATAGATACTTCTGCTCAGTATTTACTGAAGAGAAGGTAGGGCAGGGCCCACAGCTCAGCACCATGGACACAGGGGGGAGGGAGGTGTGCACTAGTCCCTTCACAAAAGAAAGGGTCCCACAAGACCTCGATAATCTCAGGGTGGACAAGGCAATGGGACCTGATGGCATACATCCTAGGGTACTAAAGGAGCTAAAGGTGGAACTATCATATCCATTATCAGAACTGTTTAGTGAGTCTCTGAGCACAGGAGAGGTCCCAGAAGACTGGAGAAGGGCTCATGTGATCCCACTCCACAAGAGTGATAACAGGGAGGAGGCAGGGAACTACAGACCCATCAGTCTTACCTCAGTAGTGGGCAAGATTATGGAGGTACTCCTTAAGGAAAGGATAGTGCAACACCTGGAATCCATAGGAGCACAGGATCCAAGACAGCATGGGTTTACAAAAGGAAAGTCTTGTCAAACTGATCTCATAGATTTCTTTGACTGGGTAACCAGAGTGGTGGACCAAGGGGGAGCAGTTGATGTCGCCTACCTTGACTTCAGCAAAGCTCGCAATACTGTTCCATGTAGAAGATTGATTAATAAGCTGGGTAGGCTCAGAGTGGGTCAGAAGTTGGTCAGCTGGGTGGCAAATTGGTTGACGGGCAGAAAACAGAGTGGTGGTGGTAAATGGTATACAGTCAGAAGAGATGCAAGTCACAAGTGGGATACCTCAGGGATCAGTCCTGGGGACAGTCCTCTTCAATATCTTCATCAGTGACATTGGAGATGGACTGGAGGGTACGGTTTGTCTGTTTGCAGATGACACCAAGATCTGCAACAGAGTAGATGATCCAGATGGGTTGGGCAGAATGAGAAGAGATCTGGAAAAACTGGCAAAATAGTCGGAAGAGTGGCAACTGGGGTTTAATGCACAGAAGTGCAAGATCATGCACATAGGGAAGAGAAACCCTGAAGCCACCTATAGGCAGGGACGGGAGTTGCTGGCAGTCACAAGGGAAGAAAGAGACTTGGGCATCATCATCACCGATGAACATAGAAACATAGAATTTGATGGCAGATAAGGACCACTTGGCCCACCCAGTCTGCCCATTTCCCTACCTAATGGATAAGCTGCAGATCCTAGTTAACCAGCAGCCTACTTCTTTCTACCCCCCACCCCTAGAATTGCCTTATGACTGTCCCATGCATGCTTGAATTCAACCACTGTTTTTGACTCCACAAGCTCCTCCGGAAGGTCATTCTATGCATCCACAACACTCTCTGTGAAAAAATACTTCCTTACATTACCTCTGAGCCACCCCCACTCTATCTTCAAATTGTGCCCCCTTGTTCTTGCACACCTCTTTTTTTGAAAGATGCTACCCTCTTGGACTTTGTTGATTCCCTTGAGGTACTTGAAAGTTTCTATCATGTCCTCCCTCTCCCTCCTTTCCTCAAGGCTATTCATATTAAGCTCCTTTAGTCTCTCTTCATATGTCTTCTAGTGCAGACCCTGCACCATTTTAGTTGCCCTCCTCTGGACAGCTTCCATCTTGTCTGTGTCCTTGCGGAGACTGGGTCTCCAGAACTGCACACAGTACTCCCAGATGGGGTCTCACCAGCTGCCTGTACAGAGGGACAACAACTTCCTGTTTTCTACTGGTGATGCCTCTCCCTATGCATCCCAGTATCTACCCAGCCCTCCTTACTGCCCTCTCACATTGCTTGCCCACCTTTAAGTCATCTGATATGACTACCCCCAGGTCCCTTTCCATTTTTGTTGTTGTTAGTATCTCACTCCCCATTGTGCACTCTTCCCCTGGGTTTTTGTTTCCCATGTGCATTACCTTGCACTTCTTAGCATTAAATCTAAGCTGCCATACATTTGACCATTCCTCTAACCTTGCCAAGTCCCTTCTCATCCTTTCCTCCCCATCTTATGCATCAACTCTGTTGCAGATCTTTGTGTCATCTGCAAAGAGACATACTTTTCCTTCCAGTCCCTCCGCAGTGTCACTTATAAAGACATTGAAGAGGACTGGTCCTAATACTGAACCCTGCGGCACCCTACTAGTAACCCCCCTTTCTTCAGAGTGGACTCCATTTACTATTACCCTCTGTGTCCTATTCTCCAGCCAATTCTTTACCCAGGCTATCATCTTGGGACCCACTCCCAGGCTGGCTAACTTGTATATTAATCTTTGTGTGGGACTGAGTCAAATGCCTTGCTAAAGTCTAGGTAGGCCATGTCCACGGCCCCCCTGATCTATACTATTTTGGTCACCCAGTCAAAGAAATCTATTAGATTCTGTCTGGCATGACCTTTCTGCTGTGAACCCATGCTGCCTTGGGTCCTGTGCCCCTCTGACCTCTAGGTACTCGACAGTTCTTTCCTTCAGAAGTGATTCCATCATTTTCCCTATCACTGAGGTTAAACTAACAGGTCTGTAGTTTCCTGCTTCTGCTCTGCTCCCACTTTTGTGAAGGGGAATCACATCTGCCCTCCTCCAGTCCTCAGGCACCACCCCATCCTCCCATGATTTGTTAAAGAGGGTAGTCAGTGGTGTCACTAGTTCTACCTCTAGTTCTTTTAGAATTCTGGGATGAATCTCATCAGGCCCCATTGCTTTGTCCACCTTCAGTTTTAAGAGTTCTTTCAGAACCCTTTCTTCTATAAATGGGCTGGTATCAACTTGTATCCAGAGTGTTTCTATTGTTTGTTTTAGGTACTCCCCTCTTCATTTGTAAATACTGAGCAAAATATTTGTTTAGTATCTCTGCCTTTTCACAGTCGCCTCTCTGCCCACCCCTCCCCTTTATTAAGCCTCACTATCCCTCCTTAGTCTTCCTTCGCTCCCTGATGTACCTAAAAGGTTTTATCCCCTTCTTAACTGAGTTGGCTATCTTTTCCTCAGTTCAGGCCTTTGCTATTCTGACTGCCTTCCCAGCTTCCTTTTGCTTTAACTGGCACAATTCTCTGTCCTGTTCCTTCTGTGATTCCTTGTACTTTCTGAATGCTTTCTTTTACTTCTGAACCTTCACTGCCACCTCCTTTGAGAATCATAGTGGTTTCTTACATCGTTTTGTTTTGTTTATTTGCTTCACACAAAGGCTTGTTACCTCTGTGATGGCAGTTTTTGTTATTCCCCATTGTTCTTCCACCCCTCCTTCCTGCCCATTTGCTAGTGCATTCTTTAGGCACTCACCCATTTTGGCAAAGTCAGCCCTCCTGAAGTCCAGTACTTTTGCCTTTGTATGGCTTGACTCTATTGCTGTGTTTATTGTGAACCATACTGTTCGATGGTCGCTAGTTCCCAGATGGCTACCCACTTCTACATCTGAAATCATCCAAGCAGACCACTGAGGCAGTAGGTAAGGCTAGGGGAATGTTGGGGTGTATTAGTAGGGGTATCATAAATCAGAAGAGGGAGGTAATAATCCCTCTTTACAAGACAATGGTTAGGCCTCATATGGAGTACGGCGTGCAGTACTGGAGGCCACACCTTCACAAGGACATTAACCAAATTGAGGCAGTCCAGAGAAGGGCAACCAAAATGGTGCAGGGACTGCATCAGAAAGCATATGAGGACAGATTAATGGAGCTCAATATGTATACCCTAGAGCAAAGGAGGGAGAGAGGTGATATGATCAAAACATTCAAACACCTTAAGGACTTTAATAAGGTGAAAGAGTCTAACATGTTTCAATATAAGAAAAATAGCAGGACAAGAGGACACAGCATGAGATTAGAGGGAGGCCAATTAAGGGGTAATGTGAGGAAGTTCTTTTTCATGGAAAGGGTGGTGGATGCATGGAACAGCCTACCTTAGGAAGTGGTGGATATGAATATAGTGCAGGGCTTCAAACAGGCATGGGATAGGCATAAGGAAGCAATACAGATGAGTATGAATAGATAGGTCATTGACAGAGCAAAGGCCAATGGCATATTTATAAGGTAGAAAAAGAAATGGGCTGACTGGATGGGCCTTGCAGTCCTTATCTGCCATCAACTTCTATGTTTCTATCTTTCTATACACTATAAAACACAGTGGATGGGCAACATTTAACAGAAACACTGAGTTCCCTTCTCAAGGTTGTCATGCCAATGGTAAACTTACTAGGTTGGCATGACAACCCCTCGAATGGAACACAGCATTGTTGTTGACTATTGCCCATCTATTATCCTTGATATATATCTATTTATAATTATACTTCAGTATCTTTGTTTATCTATCAATCAATCAATCTATCAATCTTTCTATCTCTCTATCAATCGTTTTATCGATCTGTTGCTCTATCTTTATCTATTTATCTTTCAACCTATTTATCTTTCTATTTATCTATCTGACAATCTAGCTATTTATTTCTCTTTCTATCAATCTATCTATATTTATCTTTCTTTCTTTCTGTCTGTCTGTCTGTCTATCTATAGTGTATGGTGAGGGCTTGTTTTGGATGGAAATCCATCCTACCTGAAATGTTGTTGTACCACAGTTCAAAGGTCATGGAATGTGGTAATACCATACTGTTGTACAACAACATTGCAGCTCATTTGGAAAGTGCATGAGCCACAGAAATGGCAGGCTCAACCAGACAGCAGAAGCCACAGAAACGGCAGGCTCAGACAGATAACAGTCATGGTGGTGGCAGCAACACAATCACCCAAACCTGCGCAGATCAATGCAGGATCAACCAGATATGTACGGTAAAAATAAAATACAGGATCAACCAGATATCTAAATAATAATTACAAACGGAGTCTCCTTGTAGTCACCACTTCTGGTTAAGCGAGCAATGCAGCCACCATGTTTTTTTGGGGGGAAGTCCTTCCCATACCCAATTAGCAACCAATAGCAGGTTGCGATACAAAATGATGGATATCTGCTCCCTAGCAGCCACCCTAAATATCAGCATACCCGAGGTGGAAACAACCGATTTTAATTTGTATTTTAAGAATAAAAGGTGATGTATTTTATTAGAGGGAGGCACCATACACTATTAAAAATAGTGGATGGTCAACTCTATGCACAACCAGTGTGTTGTGCCACATCGGGGTTCTGATTCCCACGGACCTCTCGAAGTCAGAGGGAATCAGAACCCCTCAGTGGTACAACACACTGGTTGTGCATAGTTGCCCAGCCACTATTCTCTATAGCTTTTCTATCCATAATTTGGTGACCGGAATAGGCACACTGAGATGGAGCTAATTTCCAGATGTGATCTAGGGGAGATGATACAGCAGTGAGTAAAACAGCACTAACAAATGCAGTGCATGAACCTTTCAAGTGACATAAACTTACCTCATCCAGAGTCTTGCATGTGCCTGGGTACTTTTAGGGTCCCACCATGACAGTTCGACATTGATATTGTCGACCAACACTACATCGACAACAAAATGCTGACAGTGACCATGTCACCCGGCAATCGTGCCACCTGACCACCATCATTGCAAAGCACTGGGGCACATCTTGGTTCCCCACTACAGGGGGCTTTGCGCCCTGCACACCCAGTAAATAATATAATCACCTCTAGGTCAAAGATGTAGGGGAGAAACAGCGCAATACCCCTGGGGCAGCAAGACAGCAGGTGCTGCAAAATCCTGATTGACGGAATGACTGTTGATCGGGTTGCAGCGTGCACATTGCCATCGCTGCAAGGTTTTGCTGCGCGAATGGCACACCCACTTGTGTATTTCTAATTCTCCAACGTATTTTAAAAACAACTGTTATGGAGCTGCCCAGTGGCACAGAACAAGCATGTCATGCTTCTATGTGGATTGCCCGAGTTTGGGAGCGAACTTTAGGTGCCTGCAACCAGGTAGGAGGGTTAGGTGGAGCATTGGTGCTTGGCCAGTACCATGGCAACCCCTAGCGCTGGTACAGGAAGCCAGATACCTCAGCTGGTGTAGGTATGGACATATGTATCAACACTGGTGATGTGTGACACCATCACAAATGAATGCGGTACCACAGAGAGGTAGGAAGGTGTTAGGGGTACGTCGGGAAGGGAAGAGGAGGCAAAATCTTTGCCTCGTCTGCTCACGATGATGGGACTGTCAGGCTCCACCTCATGGATCACTGAGTCCCCTAGATATCTATCTCATGAGGGGTGACACCTCTCAACCCCGCCAAGGGGGCAAGTGATTGGAGTATGCTGGCCAGGGCTAATAAGGGGAGGTCTTGTTGATTGTCTGTCCAATATCAAGCAATCAATCAAACTTTATTTAACCAGACTTCCGGTTCCATCCCCCATGAGTGATGGCCACCTAGCTTGGAGCTCCACTCAAACTCCCGAGCTAATACCCTCTAACAAATGTTTTCCGTGGCTGTAATAAGTAAAATAATACTACAATAAGGCAACGGAGGGTATTCTGCGTGTGATACTGGTGTTCTTTCTGTGAGGTGAGCAGTTATGGAGAGAGATGTTGAAAGATCTGAATCGGATGCATCAGGTCCAGAAACTGTGCAGGAGGCTAAAAACGTGGGCCTTCGTAGGGCCGCGCAGAAGAACTTGCGCTCTGCAGCAAAACCTAAGTTAAAGAAAGCAAAACTCGATTTAATTTACCAAGAACTGCTTTCTTTTCGAGCTGAAGTCAAACAGCTCTACAGGGAGCTCCGCAAAGATGTCATGTTGTTGGAACAGAGGGCTGATGATACTGAAAGGCAACTAACGGCCACTGAAAATCGGGTCAATGATCTGGAATTGCAAATGCAGCAAATACAACAGCAGCAAGAAGTACTGGGAGGCCAGGCAGAAGGATGCTGAAAACAGGGCCAGATGGGAGAACATCCATATATATTGTATCCCAGAGAATTCTGAAGGCTCAAATATTGAGGACTTTGTGGACACTTTATTACCTATGGCCCTAGAGCTACCCGATGGGTTTGCATTAAATCTAGAAAGAGTACACCAGGCCTTAGCCCCGGAACCAGCTGACCCTGCGGCCCCTCCAAGGTCGATAGTAGCCTGCTTCCAACAGCTTTGCTACTAAAATACAGTCTTCTTTTTGGAACCATCTGCACCAAATGCTTATTGCAGGGGTAAGGCAGCACTATATGTGGTGCAAGATATAAACTTAGTGAATCTCTTTAATCACACATGCCAGCAGTCTGGGCCAGTTTAAAAATCTGCACAATGTATTCTAAAAATCTGCACAGTAAATTCTTCAATTCTGCAGCATTATTTTTCTACATTTACTGTTTGATTTTTTTACTATATTTTATTCATTTTATGAGAAAAATGTAACAAATACAATTAGATCTGTACAAGAAACAATTAGAAATACGTAAAGCATTGGGATGCAAACATCTCATGATATACAGGATGATAAAGTATTCCTCATTTGTATGCAAAATCGGATAGGCTACCTCAAAATAACATACAGATCCAGTTCTGTAGAACTGCATCCCAAGAACGCATGACGTGAATCACTTAAGAGGCGTTCCAAAAATGCATCCCAAATATTTCTGTGCCCAATTGGGCTATAGGTGCCATGCATACAAGATGCAAACTATCACAATAAAAGAATAGTCATGTTTGCAACCTCCAACCCCCCAGGCTTGAACAAACTTAGTAATATAGCATAAGGTACAGTTATACCTTAGGATTTGAGTAAGTACACTTACATTGTATATGTGATAACATTAAAACCTAAACCACAACAGAATGACAAAGAACTGTTCAGGCAGCACTCTAGTATAAAGGAAACTGAATGTACTTCAATAACACAAGTGGATCTAGTGCTGCAGAATAGATGAGCCGCCTCAAACAAAATGCAAAGAGACATAATCTGTCCTAAACTGGTAATGGTATGTACTTACCAATGTAATGCTGAGGTAACCGGTCTTAAAAAACATAACTTCAGTAAACATGAAATAAACGGTAATCAGACTTGTTTTACAAGTATAGAGAACGGGGAAAGAACTGTTACTGTAAAAACACGTTCAGTGAGACTGAAACCCACATAAAGTCAGTGCAGATTTTCAAGTGTCCTCCTCCATTGTTTCCAGTCCAGTACACTGCTCTGCGACCACCATCTTCACTGCCCATTTTCCCGCATCAACCAGGTCTGTAAACATATAGATCTTGCTCTTGTAGACGATGTGGAGTTTCGCTGGAAACTGGATGGTATGCGGGATGTTCAAGTCTCTCAAAGAACTGTGAACTCCATCAGACTTTTTCCTACAGAATCTAGTAGTGTAGGCAAGGTTGGGGAATACATGCACTGCAATGCCCTCCACACTCAGAGGCCCAAACCGTCTGGCGACATTTAAAAGTTTGTCTCTGGTTCCCACACTGTCTAGTACTACCATCATAACCCAAGCAGGGGTCTCTGCTCGAGGTGAAATCCTGTATGCCTTCACTAATGGCACAACAAGGTCAGGGACCTTTGATTGAAACTGCTCCTTAAACCAGTCCATCAGGAATAAAATAACATGATTGCCTTCTAATTCCTCCGGCAATCCCACCAGCCTAATGATCTGGCTGCAGATTTGATTTTCTAAAATGTTTAATCTGTTACACGTGTGCAGAGTTGCTTTAGCTCTTTGTGCCATCGGGCTCTTACAAGCTTCAGAATGATGATGCACCTCTGCCATGTCACCTTGAAGCATAGCAACTGCCGTTTCCACCGTAGCAGCATGGCTGGTGAGTAAATCCAGCTTCTGGTTCACTGAGTTAGTTGAGGCCAGAAGCTGGTACATTTTGCAGCCCAGGGTCTGTAATATTTCTTCTGCGCCATCCCACTTGATCAATTCATGCTGCGTAGAGTGAGTACTCGATTCTGCAGTGTATCCCTTGCTGCCATTTTTCCTTCCTTCTGCTTGCCTCGGATTATGATTTGATTTATCCATTATGTAACACACTCTTCTGCAGCTGTAGAGATCAATTTTCCATGTAAATTGAGCTTTTAAAAGATTATTTGTTAAGTTTAAAAGTATTAGCCTGAGGAGTCAAAGTGAAACACAGCTTCTCTGCTCAGGCTCCACAGCACCCCCTACTGCTTGATTTTACATGTTTTCACATTTGCTGTTTTGTTCCGACTATAAATTATATGTTTGCAGAACAACAAAATGGAGGATGTGGACAGTATGGCAGTAGTTCTGAACAACATGAGATCTGTCAGATCTCTCTTTTTTTTTGTGCTTTTTCTTGCCATGTTGAATTCTCCTGCCACATTTTCACTGCTTTAGCACTTCAGATGCTTACTTTTTTTAGTGTCATCTATTATTTCTTATCCTCAGGGTCTGCCAGACAGCCCACATCTGACTGCCCCCCCAGACCTGTCATCCACCATCCCCAGGTACTTATCCCAACCTCCAAGTTCCCCTGTGGCTTACTTCACACACTGGGGGCCCTCTAGGAAGTGCACATTTCCCTAGTGGGAGCAAGATCCAGTCCAGAGGTGAGTGCCTGATCGACTATTTGGGGCCTGCTAGGGGCTGGTCATCATGCTGCTGCTGTGGTGGTTTTCCACCCATTTTCACCCCGGCAACTGCTAGCATGCAGTTACGCCACATGCACATGCATAGTTGTACTCAGCATGCATCGGCATCCACAGCACTCCCTAACTCCTGAGATAGCCTCCACATGTACTGCCACCAAAACTCCTCTGGGTGGCAGTCAAGCAGTGGTGGATGGAATTCCCATCCTGAAGGAGGAGAGCTATCCGTTGAAATACTCATCACTCTTTTCCCTATCCAGTCTCCCACAACCTGAGCCCGTTCACAAACCTAGTACACCGGAGTAGCGAGTGGATGCCTTGCTGCTACGCTATATTTGATGAATTCTGCAGTATTCCTCTCAAGTGAAAAAGATATGTATTTCCAGCAGGTTTTTTAATTTTTTTATTTTGCACTGCTCATAAAAACAGAACACTGGGATGAGTGATTAATGAGCTTCCATCAGTGCCGCCATAGGACTGCAGTTAGTGTAGCAGGTTTGCTCAAGAGTTACAGTATATTGCCACATTACTGAGCCCTCTGTTTCCATCTGTCAGAGTAACCACTGAGATATAGAACAAGTTTTCATGAATATTTTATCTCCTACCTCACACTTTGTCATTGCAGCTGTCTCATGATCAGCACAGTAACAGAAACCCGCTCTACTTTTGAAAACACTTGTTTTGTTTTCAATCATATGAAAAAAAAAAGCTACGGAGTTCAGCCATACAGAGGCCGAATGCGTGCTTGGCTTTCAGTGTCAGAGGTAATGGTTTCCACAGACTTGCAATGGATGGAAGGCATCTGCTTCATCTACGCTAGCCAGCAGCTGCACACTGGAACTTGGGAATGTGGAAACAGATTTTTATGGCCGATGTGTCATGCCAAGTAAAAAAAATATAAATGAGCATATTTTCTGTCATATTATTGCGCCAGCAAATATAGGATGCTGTTTTATGTCTCTCTCTCTCCAGATATATATATATATATATATATTTATATTTATACAATGTATGTTTGGGGATAAATAACAGTATAAAAAATGATATATGAGCTGCCCAGTGAAGGTAACATTGTTATCTTCATGTTCCTATACGTCATACTTTTATCTCCACGTTCCTATACGTCATCATGATGAAAGTGAAAGTTTTTCACTTTTCATCATCTGGCTGTCTCTCTTTCCTGTCTCACTGTACAAGCAAGCCCCCCACCCCCCAAACACACACACATCTCTCGGATCTGGTTGATCGTGCCTACATCTTTAAACAAATAATTATTTTTAAAAATATCTGGTTGATCCTGCGATTTTGTTTTATCCACGTCCAACTGTAATGCAGCATGGTCAGTCGGTATACAGTCAAATGTAGCGTGACCAAGCGCTAGAAGATTCAAATCTGAAGTACTGTCAGAAATTGTTAATTGTGCAGCCTGTGCTGTAAACTGTGAAAAGTGTCGCCTTTGTTAATATTGCCTCTATTTTAGAAAGAAACTGTCTGACAGTACTGAGCGCTAGTAATGGGCTTAGAACACAGACGAAGTACGAGCGCCAGCTGCCATAGCAACACATGCTCGCACTATCGCCTGGTGTCTGAAGCTGCCAACTCACTCGCTCTCCTCTCAGTACTGTCGGCAGCTTCTTTTGAGGAATTAGGGCTAAAATAAGAAAAACAAAACACTTTTCTGAGTGTGGCAGTGCTGACTCCCTTATTCTAAAAATCAGACACTGCCTCAGGTTTTCATATGTATAGCGCTCGTCCATGTGACACTTCTGGGGAATAGCTGCTTGGTCACGCTATGTTCCATGAAGAAGTAAATAAACAGAAGTCACAGGATCAACCAGATATTTTTTTTTACTAAGTATTTGTTTAACATACAGGCAGGATCAACCAGATATGATTTATTAAATACCTTTACAGTGCCAAGATCAGACACTTTTTAACTTTTAGTACATGTAATCTGTTGGATCGGTGGTGGTGGTGGGGGGGGGTGTGTGAAGAGTTGTGTTTGGGTAGTCCAGAACATACTTTTTTTTGTTATAAAGTGGCAAGATCAACCACACACATTTTTTTTAAATAACATATGCCATCTGTTGTGATACAACAGATATGCACAGTTGAGATGGAACAGCCATTACTTCTGTAAGAGGGATTTTATCAAGGGGCCATTTGGAGTTTGTGTTGAGTGGGGCCCAAGCGCCCACTGTATAAACAGAACATGACATGGCCTGACTGGAATATCATATTTGTCCGCCAGCGAGGCCAATGACATGATGATATCACTCGCGGGTTTCGCCACCGTGAGATATCATGATATCATTGGCCTCTGTGACGATAAATATGAAATCTTCAGTCAGGCCATGTCATATCACCCATATATATATATATATATATATATATATATATATACACATACACACAATACATATATCCCTGGTGATTCTGAACTGATGCAACCAGTGGCATGCACTCTGTCGTCAGGTTATTATTCTATGCTGCTGCTTTTAGGGTCTTTGTGTGGTGGCAGATAAACCAAATGTGTAAGACACTGCATTGTTTTGTCACAATAGTTTCTGATTCATCTAAGTGGAACACAAAGAACCCTCTAGGATGGATGTCCCATTCCCAGAGATATTTTGAGGAGAATATATATATATATATATATATATATATATATATATATATATATATATATATATATATATATATATATATATGCAGGGATAAGCTCAGGGTACATATGGCTGTAGTTACAGTAGACTAAAATGAAATAATAAGCAGTTTTACTAACATTAGCATACAGAGTACTGTAATTTGCAACAGACATCATTCAATCATACATTGAGTGATTATCAGTTTGGACACATTTCTACTTTGTTAAGTGCTCCCAATACATTAGGTTTTACTTCTTTTTTGGGGAGGGGGCACGTAATCAATTTTCTTTTAACATTTTAAAGCTGTTTTTGAAATTACACTATGTAATTCCCTTGTCTAAAGCCAGACTGGAAGGTCTGAGGGTGCTAATCTGCCGACCATGCCCCAAACACCAACACTAGTCCCACCCAGCTGGTGATTTCCACCTCCAGACAATCCCAGTTGAAGATGTATTCAGAGAGCTCTCAGTGGTTAACACCTGCTCTAGTTGTGGTGATAACACCATTTCCCGGACGTTCTTGGTGCCACCGCCTTGGCTGCTCCCATCACCCATATCTTCAACTAGTCCCTCGCAGTCATCTCTTTCCCATTCAGCTGGATGCATGTGATAGTTGTCTCTCTCCACAAAGTGGCCCTGCAGATGTACCTTCCATCTACTATCTGACACCCCTCTTGTCCAGCCTCTCTAAAGTTTTCAAGAAGCCGTTAAGTAGACAGCTTTCGAACTACTACACCAGCTAGATCTGACCCTGTTTCATTCTGGCTTCCATTCTAACTACTTCACTTCCGCCTCCCTGCTGTGTGTCACCGACCACATCCACTTAAGCATGGATAAGGGTTTGGGCACAGGGGCCCTCTTCACTGACCTAGCCAAGATCAACAACATAGACCACACTTCTTCTGGATCAGCTTGCAGTCTCAGACATCTCTCCCTCTTCTTTAGCCTGGTTCCACTCCTTCTTAACCAACCATCCCAAGTCAGTCAAGCTAGGTGGAATCCCATCATCTCCATTATCAGTCTTCCTCAGGGTCTCTCAAGGCTCTGTGCTGGGTCCATTGCTGTTCCCTGTTTTCACAAACAATCTACCCTCAGCCGTCTCCTCCTGAGACACCCACATATATGCTGATGACACAGCTGACTGCGCATCTGGCCTCATGGTCCCCTCCATTGTAGAGCCCTTGCAAATGGACTTCACAGCAGTCAGACTGGTTCCTGAACACCCAGCTAGTTATGAGCCAGAAGAAAATGGTCTCCATGTTGTTTGGCTCCAACCGCTCGTTAAACGCTTCCCCAGACTCACTAATCCTATGGTTCTCCCATGGAAAATGCCTCGACTTGGTGTCCTCATACAAATACAAATTTGGGAGGCAGTATAGAGCAGTGGTTTAAGGCTCCAAGCTGCCAATCTGGAGACCTGGGTTTGAATCCCACAGCCCCCACTTGCATACTGTGTGACCCTGAGCAAGTCACTTAACTTCCCTGTGCTCCCAGGTTGCACCTGTAAACAAGCTTTCAGCTTAGTGTGTCTCTCCTGGTTAAATAATTGGAAAAAAATTAAAAAAAATACCTAGGCATGCACATAGACCAGCATCTTGACTACTCTGGTCACATCTCCCAGGTAACAGCCAGGTGCTGCTGTACAGAGCTTGGAGACTGCTACCGGGTTAAGAACTGCCTCGCACCTCACAACAAGGAACTGGTGGTTGAGTGCTCCATCTTTCCCCCTGCAGGATTATATGGATGTTGTATATGGTGGCACCAACTCCTCCGCCCTAACTAAATTCTCCTCACTAGTCAATGCCTTATGTATATTCATTCTGGCCTGCCCCCCACCAACTCACCATTGCATCATGTACAATGCTCTTGGGTGGATTCTGCTGTCGGAAAAGCACATGATGCACATTGCTGTCATGGGGGCTAGGTACTGGCAAGTAAATTCACAAGTTCCCTCAGGGATCTTTTCACTCTGGCAACAAACTGCACATACCCCCTCAGATCTTAGGATGTTTGCCAGTTCCAGATTCCATGTTGCAGGAAAAATCTAGGGCAAGCCTCAGTCACCTAAGGGCTGCCCTCCATATGGAACACCTCCCTTCCAAAATCACTATGTCCACTACATATTTCTCAGGTAAGAGACTAATCAAGCTCCACCACACCACCATAATTTCATGCCCCAGCTGCTTCAGACATGTTTTATTGACATCGGCCTGCTGTTATGTAGCAACACTGCTGTTTCATAGTGGGACCACTGCACTATAATCCCTGGTATCTTATCTGAACCCAAGGGTCTTGCTATTACCACCTCTCCTGCTATTATAACTTGCATCTTCCAGTGTAACTGTAGCCTATTTGCACAGTGCTTTGATGTATGAAATTCACCCTATAGATAAAAAGAGGACTGTATTGTAACAATGATAACAGTGATAATTACACATTCCTCATTGTTTGCTCCCATATTTGCAATGCATTCAACTTGTATTTTTGTATTTTGTACTGTTGCTATGTATGACGAATGTATTCTTCCCTGTGATCTTCCTTACACCCCCACCCCTCAGAACTGGAAACAAGTCTTCTGGGCTCTGCTTGTTTAGCTGGTAAAACATGTTTAACTAAATATATAACTAAATAAATAAGGTAATCTTATGCCAGCACACTGGCACAAGGGGTAGTGCTGCCGCTTATGGCGCCAGTGACCCGGGTTCAGGAACAAGCCCGAAGCATCAGAGTGTGACTGGAAGGAGGAGTATCGAGCATCCAGTGGAAAGCTGTCCTCCTCTGAGGTGGTTGAGTTGTGGCACATGGCAATAGTCTGACCCAAAGCATTGGCTGGGGGTCAGTGAGCCAGAGACCGCACAGCAAGAAGATTGGAAGAGAGGCAGATGTCAGTGCGTCAGGTGTGGGAGCATGCCTGACTTCATCAGAATATCATTGCATGTTCTCTCCTCCAGAGAAAAAACCAGGGTAGAAAATGGCCATTGGATGGGAGGGTGATGCTGTCCTGCCAACCACATCCACCACTGGATCTTATCTGCTTGGGCCTGGCTGCCTCTGGTTTTCACCTCTGCCTGTGACCAAATTGGGTGGGGTGGGGAGTTTGTAGAGGCGCTGAAGGCAACGCACCTTGGGGAGGGGGTAAGCTGAAGGGTCTGCCTACCAGATGTGTTGCAAGTGGACCAAGAGGAGGTCCAGAATCATGAGCAGGAAGGTCTCAGCTGGACGAGGTAAGGGCACTGGAATCGGCTTAATGAGGTGCCGTCCGATCGAGAGTTGAGAGATAAAAAAGAATTGGAAAAAAAGAGCTCCTCAGAAAAAGCCAAGCTTATTTATAGGATACCCCTTCCTGGAGGCTCAGGCCACTAAACAGGGATATAGCAATAAAATACAATCTAAATAAATAAGCAATAAATACATAAGAACTCAAATTAAGTATAGTATAACACTTAATCCAGATAGTAGGCTTGCTGGAAGGTCCTTTGAAGATCTCCACTTAGCTGCCAGAATGAAAATGGGTGGCAGAGAATTCCAAAATGAGGGCGCAGCCACCCCAAAAGTCCTGTCCCCAGACAACTTTAACCTTGACCGCAGGGAACTGATAAGCCAGCCACAGTGGAGGAGAGAGAGGACAGAGCTATACGAAGTCAGGAGATCTTTCAGGTAACCAGGGCCCTTATTTATTTATTTATTTTTTGTATGATCTATTTTTCCACCCCATGCTCGCTGGTCCTCCACTCCTTCAGGCTCTACCAAGTTCCTCCCGACCTTGTCTGTCCTTGCCAGGCCCTCCTCTGGTCCCCAGATAGCAGCCGACCCCCGAGATATCCCGTGTATCCCTTCACAGGCGGTCCTCCCAGGGGGGAAGGTACCGAGGGAGGATAGCCCAGCACACACATCTAGGGCCCGGGGATGCTGCTGGGGAACAGGAGGCACCGGGAAGGTGCTGGAGGCCCCTAGGAACAGACAGCCGTCATCCGGAGGCCAGCGAGCAATTTTTCCTGGCTTTCTGTTGGGGGCAACGTAGTGACGTCATGGCATACGTCGACGTCCACTCTTCCCCCAGTTAGTATTGTGCCGTGCATCCTGTGACACTCCCAGTCTCCGCTAGGAGCCAGCCGGCGCCAGACCAGTCCCCTACCCTCCCCCTGGAGAAGGAGAGCTGTCCCTGGGATGCTCAATCCTTCTTACCCCGGCCGGCCCTCCAATGACTGGGGCTCGTTCCCGAACCGGGTCGCTGGCGTTGCAAGGGGAAATCCAACCGCTGCGCCGTCGGGCCGGCCACCAGGACCCTTATTAACAAATCAATCTTTTTTTTAATTCAAGTTTACTGTGTAACTTGGGTACAGGATACATCACAGTGTAGCATGGCAGTCACATATTTGATTATACACAGTGAGCCACAATGTTATATTGCAAACCACAGCATTTTTGCAAGAGTAGTACAATGTCTATTACTTTTGTCTTCGGGCATCAGTGTCGCTGTAGGCAAAGGAGTGTTGGCTCCTTACCTGAGTGAGCTTTGGCTATACGACCCCGGGTAGGCCAAGGTAAGGCCTCCAGAACCCAGGCTGGGAAGCAGCTTTATGGGGTTACTCCATAGTCCCTTTCATTGAGATATAGCTTCCATTGTAACCATCTACCTGAGAAGCTTGGCTCACAGTGGTTTAGCTGGTATGTGAGTTCTTCTGTGCAGTGTAGCTCTCCAGTTGTATCTCTATCCATTGCCTATGTGAAGGAGGCTGTGGTTGAAACCAGTGTCATGTTATGACTTTGTGTGCTGCCACCAGAAGCATGTGCCATAGATAGAGTGTGTCCTTGCATCTCACCCTATCTGGGGGAAAGTCCAAGATGGCTTGCTGGATGGTGAGTAGTGTATCTAACATAAACACTTCTATGAGGGTTTCCATGATTTGTTTCCAGTAGCTGGTCAGCTTATGGCATGACCAGAAGATACGCTTGTGGTGTGCTTAAGTTTGTGAACGCAACCTTCAGCAGTCCTGTGTGATCTTTGGAGGTATCTCAGTCATCAGATCACACTATAGGAACTTCACCGTCGGTGAAGCAGGATCCACATGGAAGATTTTACAGAGAGAGACTCCCCTGGAAATGATACCCAGACTCAGTTTTTATTGGGTGCTCGACTGGCAGCATAATTTATTAATGTTCACATCAGCCATCCATTTATCATCCATCATTTTCTGGTTACATATTTACAATCACCATAATTTCATAATCTCCGTGTATTCACATTAGGCATTTTATCAAGTCCATTTAAATCCACATATCCATCACGTAAATTGTCTCCAATGTCTCTGATTTCTTCCTTCTCACACGATCACTCTTCTCGGGGTCCGGATATGTGAAACCCGACACCCCTTTTCTTTCCAATTGCTGTAGCCCTACCTGAGTTCAGGTGTTGAACAAACCCAACCCTTAGTTTAGTTAAATCCCCCCCAACTTCCTTCTGCTGCATTCATGTCCGGGTGTGCCTGACCCCAGCCCATGCTTACCCCCTGCACCCCTCCCCTGAAACTTTACCCCCCTTTTCCTTCCCTTCCCCACTTCGTCCTCCTGCTTCCTTCATATGACCTCCCCAGCTGTACTCTTGTCATGTTGCCCTCTTTGGCAACCCATCACCCTCCCTCCCTTCATGCAACCTGCATGGCCATGATTCCTTCCATTGGCCTCTTACTGCCAACCCTCTCTGCCTTCTTCTGATAGTAATCAATTTCTTCCGTCATGCTCTTCTGGTGACCCAGCCACAATTTCCCCTATACTCCCCCCTTTGTCCCTTGCTATCCCACTTCCTCCATCCTGATTCCCCCCATCTTCCGTCCTTAGTACCCATGTATCCAAAAAGGGAGGGTAGGTGGGTACAAATCAAAAATCCCAGCAAAAAGAAGGATGAACCTAGCCTTACATCCCTTCTTATACCCCCAAGGACCCATTGCAGGGACCCCTATCAGCTCCCTCACCCTGACCAATCACCCATCTTGCCCTCACCTGTGTTGTTGTACCCACCTAGTGACCTCATGACCCTTCCCTTTTTCACCTGTGCTGAGCTAATCCACCCCTCCAGTCCACCCACTCCGTCATTTCCCAGGTAATCCCCCTGACAATTTAGGTTGCCTTTTATAGGCAACTGCATTTGTCAGAGGGAGACTCCCCTGGAAATGACGCCCAGACTCAATTTTTAGTGGGTGCTCAACTGGCAACATAATTTATTAATATTCACATCAACCATCCATTTATCACCCATCATTTTCTGGTTACATATTTACAATCACCATAATTTCATACTCTTCGTATATTCACATTAGGCATTTTACCAAGTCCATTTAAATCCGCACATCCATCTTGTAAATTGTCTCCAGTGTCTCTGATTTCTTCTTCCTCACACGATCACTCTTCTCGGGGTCCGGATGCATGAAACTCAACACTTCTTTTCTTTCCAATTGCTGTAGCCCTATCTGAGTTCGGGTGCTGAACAAACCCGACCCTCAGTTTAGTTAAGTCCCCCCCCCCCCCACTTCCTTCTGTTGCATTCTGCAGCCGGGTGCACCTGACCCCAGCTGTGCCTACTCCCCCACCCCTCCCCCAAACCTAACACCCCCTTTTCTTTCCACTAGTCTGTCTCCAGTTTATGCGATGGATGATGGGCTTCCCCCTATTTTTATCCATCCAGCAATTGCCCCATTCCTCCATTGTATCACCTATTTGTAGAATAAATGCGGACATACCCACTGTCGATAGGTGGACCCTATCTGGTCTGTACAAACCTGGGTTGGTAAAAGAAATATCCTGGTATGCAATGTATGGCCCCCCCACTTTAGCTATCCATGCCGCTACCCGCATGTTCACCCGTTTCTGAGCCCTTTCCACTGCCCTGATGTCCCTAGCATGCTGCCAAGCTATCCTGGATATTATTTTTGACCATGCTACCCTAACTTTGGGCCACCATTGTTTTAAGACCCCAAATCCCTCTCTGTATCTTTGTCTAATGCCCCCCCATGGCCGATCCCTAGTCGTTCCCACCCAAGTGTAATATTAACAAATCCAGTCTCGGCCATGTCAACTTCTGCTCCTCCAAAGTCAGTATGATTTGTGCCCATTTCATGCCCCAGGCCCCTTTCCAGTGCACTCTAACTTTATCTAGGTCCTGCCTCAGTTGTTTTCCTCCTAGATGAATAGCAGCCCATTTCTCAGCCCAATATATGTATGAATGCCCAATGATCCACACCTGCCTGGTCCTTCTCTGCCCTGTTGTGGATAAAATCAACATAAGTTACAACATCTTTTTCACATATCTTTTATAACAGTTCGATTTCCATCTCCCCACCTTCTTCAGTTCCTCCTCCGACCTCCCTTGTGCCGCCAGCTCAGATGCTGTGCCAATTCTGAATGAGTGTGATGAAAAATACTTTGGGTCTTCCCCCATGAATGCCATCCCCTCTTTAAAACTCCCGTCACCTTGTAACACGTGACTGCCCTCCTTTCATTGTACATGAAGAAATGGTTGCCTCCTTTCTGGCTTATCTCCCTGTAATCCCATAGGAAACCCCTTGACCTACCAGCTTGTGCAATATGACTTCCATCCCCACTCCCAGCTGGTCCATCTTTGATTGCTTTCAACCATATTACTACCCTATCTGCGCCCCAATTTATGTCATTCTCCCAGAGGCCACCTTTCCCATCCTTCTAGTTTCCCGCCACCACTTCGCCCACCCTAAAAGCTCCCTTTGCCATTAACATGAATATGGCCTTAAATAGATAGGCTTTATATTCTAAAGTACATATCTGACCCAGGACCCCCACTAACCTCTGGAGTGCCTGCCCCACTACTGGCTTCTGAGTATCACCCAGCCTTCCTTTCCTCCTCTGCCAACCCATCAAAATATGGCATATTACCTTGAATTTGTTTGACTCCACCCAACCCCTAACACCGCATGCCCATCCAATCCCCACTAGCTGCACCCCCATTGTCCCACTCACCAGCCCCGCTTCCCATTTTTGCACTGTGTACTTCACCATCTGGTCCTGAGTAACAGGCTCACTTACCTCAAACCCTTCCCGCTCCCGAAACTCCAGGAATGCACTCTACACCCCCCTTGTATGCCCTTAGTGTGTTCACAGACCAGGAGCGCCTATACAGCAGTCAGGCTCCTTCCAGCCAATTTCCCAAACTTGATCTGTTACCTGTGTTCCTTGCGCAGCCACTTGTGGTGCCACGGACCTGAACATGTGGAACTGCAAACAGGAAAAACTGTCAGCTATGTCATTGTTAATCCCCTCGATATGCTTAGCTTTAAATGACAGGTTCAACCTCAACTCCAGCAACACCAGCTGCCGCAGCACCCTGTTCACTGACTCCATGTGTCCTCCTTGTCTGTTGATCACTTCCACTACTGCTTTTTTGTTGCACCAAAATCTGATCTTCCTATTCCTAAGATGTTCCTCCCAAGTCAAAATTGGATTCCTTGTGATAATGGCGATCGCCATTTGGGTGAGTGTACATCGCTGAAAATCAATTTTGGCGATGTACACTCGTGGCGCACAGCAAAAGGTCACCAGAGACATAGATTTTTCTTTTTATGTGGGGACTTGCCCCCGCATCCCCCTAGTAAAGGTTCTTAATTTGGGGGCCATGTCGGGGTGCAAAAGAAACAAAAAATCCTGGACTGGTGCAAAAAATTAGCATGCCCAGAACTGAACCAGGCACCCTCCCAACCCTAGCCTGCCACCAACCCATCACGCCTCATGGGCAGCTCAGCAGCCCACCACCACACCACACCCCACAAACCCTCCTACCTTTCTGCCCATCGCCGCGGCATGGTCTCTCCTCCCCCACCCACCCCCCACTCGCGATATATATATATATATATATATATATATATATATATATATAGTGACATTCTGTTGCTGTATTCGCTGACCCCTATTCAGTCACCATCCCTGCTTGGTAACCCTGTGCACAGGTACCATGATTGAGTCGCCCTTTTTGAAAATGCTCAGTTGCGGTCACCATCATCAAAGGCTACCCAAAACTGCCACCCAGATTGGAAATATTTCTAAAAATGTGATGTCACTCAGTATCCCTTTCTCCCTCCATGACTTGGGCCATGCCTCTGAGATCCACCCCCCCTGAAATAAGCCCCCATCCTAAATGCCCCCACTGCATCCATATAAAGTTATAGGTCATTGTTTCCCAGCCACTTGTCCTGCCAAAACGTGACTCCATTGTACCCCTCTAAAAACTGGCCCATATCTCCAAATCTTGCTGTATTCCCCTTGTTAGATCCACCCAATGATGTGGTAGGTTTGCTTTCCCCATCGCCCTTGCTAATCTCCTGGTAAATGTTCTTCCTGGAGTCACCGCCCTACATGCAAAGTTCAGATGACCCAGCAGTTGTTGCACTATACTCAATGGCACTCTCCTTCCAGTTCTGACCTCCACTAGTAAATCTTTCAACCTTGCTACTTTATCCTTCGGTAACCTGAAGACCTGCTTCTCCATGTCCACCTCTATCCCCAAAAATTCCATCTTCCTTGCCAGACCCTCTGTTTTCACATTGGCTAGTGGCACACCCATAATTCCGCACATGTCCTTAAAGTCCCCAAGCATCATCTCTGCCCCCTCCTTACTTTGCGCTATCAAGAGGAAATCATCCAGCCGGCCCAGTGGCACTGAGGGTGGAGGTGCTGGACGCCACACCTCATGCCATGCCGGCGACCCGGGTTCAGGAGCGAGCCCAGGAAGCTGGGGGTTGGCAGGGGAGGGTAGGGATTGAGCATCCAGAGGAGAGCTCTCCCTCCCTGGGTTGGGGGGGTTTTATGCTCCCGCAGTCCAGTGGCCTCTGGTGGTGCCAGGGGCTTACAGCACGGGAGCCAGAATTAGTGGGGACTGGATAGGAGGTGCTCCTGAGGGCATGCTCGGGAGTGAGCACGCAGCACGCTGGAGTGCATTGCACTTTCCAGCCAATGGGGGAAAAAACATGGTAAAAACCCCTACCGCTGGGTGAGGTGACAGGAGCATCAGTTGCCACAGCCACACGCCCAATGTCGGCTGCAACTCCCAACTCTCCCCTTGGGGACTTGCGGGCCTCTCCTTGGGCTGGGAGGGCCCGGGGTCCTGAACCCGATGTAGCAATGTGAGTGGCTGTTCAGACGGGAGGTGGGTGAAGCTGAGGAGCAGAGCATGGATCCCCGAGAGATGCCCCGGATAGGTAGGTACATAAAGAAATTTAAAAAAAAAAAAAAAAGAAATCATCCAGGTAGTGCACTACTGCTTTGTAACCATACCTCTTCCCAAATACCCACTGCATCCATGTGCTAAATGCTTCGAATTTAGCGCAAGCGGTGGAACAGCCCATTGGCATTGCTTTATCAAAATACAATTCAAAAATCCCAGCAAAAAGAAGGGTGAACCTAGCCTTACATCCCTTCTTATAACCCCCAAGGACCCCTTGCAAGGACCCCATCAGCTCATCCCCCATGACCAATCACCCTTCTTGCCCTCACCTGTGTCATTTTACCCACCTAGTGACCTCTTAACCCCTCCACTTTTCACCTGTGCTCAGCTAATCCATCCCCCCCCCCTTCCCCTCCAGTCCATCCACTCCGTCATTTCCCATGGAATCCCCCTGACAATTTAGTTTGTCTTTTATAGGCAACTGCATTTTCAGCAGTGCAACTGGGGCCGCTCACACTGTCGACATTTGTCGATGTCACAACCCTATAAAGGTGTGAGCAGCCCCGCTCCCTCCTCAGTTCTTTCCCGCTGAGCATTACCAATTCAAGGTACTGCCCTTTGGCTTGTACTCTGCACCACAAGTCTTTATTAAGTGCTTAGCAGCAGTAGATGCAGCCCTCAGAAGGGAGGGACTGTACGTTTTCTCTTACCGGGACAGTTGGCTTCTAAAGACCCCATCCAGGGAGCAGCTCCTGTGGACTCTGGAGAGAACACTCCAGCTGTCCCTCTTCTTGGGCATTACTGTCAACCTGCCCAAGTTTGGTTCTGGTGCTGTCCCAAAGACTGCAATACATAGGGGTGATTCTAGACTCAGCGCAGGGAAGGCTTTTCTGCCTCAAAACAGGATGGAGTGCTTTATAGCACAGGCTCAGGAGGTGGCCCAGAGCCATTTTATTCCTGCCAGTATGTACCTGAGACTGCTGGATCTAATGGCGGTTGCCATTCCCACTGTTCCACTGGCCAGACTCCATATGCGCATCCTCCAGTTGACTCTCCAAATGCAATGGGACCAACACATGGATGAGTTAGATCAGTTGGTGCTGGTCTCCTTCCCAGTCCACAAAGTGCTCCAGTGGTGGATGGACCCCTTGAATCTGCTGCACAGAGTCCCATTCCAGATCTCTTTTCCACAGTAGATCCTCACCATGGATGCTTCCAGTTTGGGCTGGGGAGCTCACCTTGGTCCCTTTCAAACCCAGAGCTCCTGGTCTCAGGTCAAGATCTCCCTGCATATCAATGTCCTGGAGATGTGGGCAGTACTGTACGTCATGCAGGCCTTTCAGAACCACCTTGCTGTGGGTCAGCTGGTGGTGCAGTCAGACAACCTCAGTGTAGTGTACTGCATCAACAAGCGGGGGGGGGGGCACTCATTCATACCTCCTAAACAGGAAGGCCATGAAAGTGTGGTATTGGGCATTAGATCATGGTCTGACACTCTTGGTGGTCCACATCCCAGGTGTGCTAAACACTCTGGTGGACAGCCTCAGCTGGACTCAGTCCAGCATGCATGAGTGGGAGCTCCTCTCATCTGTCACAGAAGAGTTGTTCAACAGATGGGGTCATCCAGAGTTGGACCTTTTTGCATCCCCATTCAATGAAAAACTGCCTGATTATGTATTATTTTTTTTGCTCCTTCAATGTCCCCAACCAACCACTCCTTCAGGCCTCCAAGGGCCCTCCTCCACTGCTGGGTCCATCCCTCTCGTCGCCATCCACTGTCCCCCATCTGTTGTGTCTCGGTCATCCCGGACATATCCCTTCACCGGTGGGGCCCCCTCCTGGGGCCCACAGGAGGGAAGACCATCTCAATTACCAGTCTGGGCACACAGTGGGGGATCAGATCTGGCCGCATACCAGGGCTTTGTGGCCAGAAGGGACCCGGGCAACCGTTATCCGGTTGGTCGGGCAGCGGTTTTCCACTTTTCTCCCCATCCCCCATCCACAGCGGTCGCACACACAGCGATCTCCTGGTCTGATGCACAGGTAGCATGTGGTCACCCATACCGCATTGTGCACTGTCACCAGGAGTTGCTCCAGAGTGGTGCGAGCCTGCGCTGACCTCCCCCCCCGTGGAGGAGAGCATCCCTAGGATGCCCTAAGCCTTCCCTGCCAGTCTCCGCTCCTGATGTCCTAGGTTCAGGGGGCAAACCTGGGTTGCCAGCATGCCAGGCAATCATCTGTTACCCAGAGCCACAGAGCCAGCCCACTGCCCAATTTTTGCGTGCTCGATCCAGGACCTGGAGTTTTCTGTCTGTCTCCTGGAGCAGGAGGTTTCTTTATGCATTTCCTCTGTTCCCACTAATTCCGAGGGTGCTCATCAAATTCCAGATGGAAGGGGCCAGCATGATTCTGATAGCTCCATTCTGGCCCCGCCAGATATGTTTTCCCCTACTACAGCAGCTGGCTGAGGAACCTCTGGTTCCACTCTCCATTTACAGGAACCTGCTGACCCAGGCTGAGGGGCTCTGGTCTATTGCAACCTCAGGTCTCTCCATCTGCATGCTTGGCTCCTGAGGACACAGCCATTGCCAGGTCTGGAGTCTCCAGCAGAGTGGTGGATGTCCTGGTGGCCACCTGAAAGCCTTCCACTCAAGCTACATATGCCATGAAGTGGAAGCAGTTTGCCATCTAGGCTGCCAAACATAATCTGGACCCATTCACCTGTCCAGTGAGCCAGATCCTGGACTGCCTGAGCTCTGTCTGTTTCGGGGTCTCCAGCACTCCTTCCTTAAGGTGCATCTTTTGGCTAGTTCAGCTTTTCATGAGCCCATGGGTGACTGCATAGTAGCTCAGTTGGAGGTCTCCCATACCTTTTTAAGAGGCATCCTGTATCTGAAACCCCCAGTCCGTTCTCCTGCCTTGGCTTGGGATTTGAATTTTGTTTTGGAAAAATGTACCCTGTCTCCTTTTGAGTCAGCCGCAATTTGTGAGCTACACTTTCTCTCTTGGAAAGTTATATTTTTAGTTGCTAATACTTCTGCTCAAAGAATGTCAGAGCTTCAGGTCCACTGGTGCGAGGAGCCATATTTGATTTTTCACAAATAAAACAATTTTTGTACAAATCCTAAGTTTCTCCCTAAGGTGATCTCTGAGTTTACACTCAACGAGTCTGTCCACCTTCCTGTTTATTTTCCTGAGTGGGCCAATCCAGAGTAAGCACTGCTCCATATGTTAGATGTGCACAGAACTTTGAAGTACTACCTGCTTCACACCAAGGAATGTAGAAAGTCAAAGCAGTTGTTTGTTTCTTTCACCACATGTAGAGAGGGCATTTCAGTTTCTAGGCATTGTTTATCCAAATGGTTGGCAAATTGCATTGTGTTCTGCTACAAGTATGGCAAAGAATAGCCTGGAGTGGTTAAAGCTCATTCCACAAGAGTTATTTAATTTGGTTGATACCTTTCCATGTTTCCGAGGGGTCTCAGCTGCTGACATCTGTGCAGCTGTCACCTGGAGTACCGCCCATACTTTCACCAAGCACTACAGTCTGGACATTACCTCTAGAACCCGTGCAGATTTTAGTAGGGCTGTGCTGCAGGGCCCCCTGTCTTAAGTTTATGGTTGGCCTTCCTCCCAGACTGTCTGTTTGTACCTGTAACTGCTTGGGACTCATGCCTACTGTGTGACCTGATAACTGAGATATCTCCAAAGAAGATAGAACAGTTACGTAAGAACTTACCATAACAGAAGATCTTCGAGGGGATCGCAGTCATCAGGTCTGCTTTCCCTCCCACTATCCCCCTTCTTGGGGCTCTTTACTGGAACTGGCTATCTGGTGTATCCAGTCTTTCATTTAGGCCTGGTCACCTCTCTGTCTCTCTCCTCAGTCCCCCCATCGCTAGAGCTATGCTCCCTTTGTCACCGGGGGAAAGAACTGAGGAGGGAGTGGAGTCTCTCACATCTTTATAGGGTTGATGACATCGACAGATGTTGATGGAGTGGGCGGCGCCAGTTGTACTGCTGAAAATCTTTCATGTGGATCCTGCTTCACTGACGGTGAAGTTCTTAAGGTATGACCTGATGACTGAGATCCCCTCAAAGATCTACCATTACGGTAAGTTCTTACGTAACTGTTCTTTCTGTGCCCACTTTCCCTGTATTACAGGTCTATAGAGGAAGCGAGTTCTCACCTTCCAGGCAAATTATTTCCATAATGGGGAGCTAGTTGTTTTAAAAGCAGTCCGGAAGGATGTGGCCCAGTCTTTGTCCATGATTTCGATCTTGTTTTACCCCTCCCATTTTTGTTTGATGTTAGCAGTGTAGTCTTTAAGCCTCATAGGACTTTATAGAGAGCAGATACCTGTCCAGTGTATATTTCCCCTTTAGTATGGCCTCCAAGGTTGCCAAGAATTGTTTGACAGGGGTGTTTCTTGTACAGTCCTACTATGAGCCTGTATGTGTGCATGTGTTTGGAGGTACCTAAGGTCATCTATATTTAGTTGAAAAACTTGGAGGGATTTAAAGTCTATCAGGTCCCCTCCTTTTCATAGCTGCATTGGGGAGCACAGGGCATGATGGGCCCATCTTCTGTAAGTCGTGTCTAGTGTGGCTGGTGTGAATGAAGGTTCCCATGACAGCCGCCTAAACTGCCATAGGTGGGTGTTCAAATCAAATTTATCCCATCTTCTATATCCCACTGCAAGGGTGGAGTGGGCTTCTAAGAGTGTGATGCCCAAGTTTGCTCTTTTGAAGTTAGTGCCCACTGCCCTGTCTCCTAAGGGTGCCCCCCCCCGCATCTGTTCTGTCAACTTCAAGTGGCTCCATATGCAGAGACCACCCACAGAAACAGGGATCATACATGCACCTCCAAGTAGTAGTTTTCAAGGTCTGGGATGGCTCTCCCTACTGATACTTTAACTGATTGTAACAATCTGTATTTTATCCAGGATCTTCTGTCTATCCATAGGTATTTTGAGAAAGAGGTTTGCCACTGAGTAAATTGTTTGTTTCTTTTTGGTAATAGAGTAAGGATAGTCTGAAAAAAGGTATAGGTATCATGGTAGAATACTCATTGTTAAGAAGCTGATTCTGGAGTTAAGTGGGTAGTTGATTAGGGCCCGTCTGTTCAGATCCTCCTACACGTTTCGTGTTAGAGGGACAAAGTTGGCACTGAATAACTTGAAGAGATTTTGTGTACCATGAATCCCTATATGTTTCATTTGTGTGGCCTGCCCTTTAAATGGAAACAGTTCTCTGATGCAGTGGGAGGGGTTGTAGTTAAGTATCACCCTTTTTATTTTATTTAGGACAGCAAGTCGATCTTGAAGCTGATGCACCACCCAGTAGATAGTGCAGATGGTGCAGTATCAGGATAATGTGCTCCCAGTGAGATATACCAGCAACTAGCTGGGCTGCCACATTCTGAACCAGCTGCAGATAGTCAATATGTGACAAAAGCATGGATTATCAGCTGGACCAGTGACTTGGCAGCAGCGCTGCTGCCCTCCGTGTCAGCGACCTGGGTTCAGGAGTGGACTTGGGTTGCTGGGGATTGGCCTGGGGAGGGGAAGATTGAACGTCCAGTGGACTGCTCTCTTCTCCTGGGGAGAGAGGACAAGCTGCACTGCTTCTACACTGCCACCATGTGGTGACATGCTTTTAGGGCAGTGGGGCAACTCGGAACAGGAGACATCTGGTGGCAGACACGTTGGTGTGTGTGCATTTCCACATGCAGCCTCTGCATCCTTGCATGCCATCAGTCAGGGGAAGAAGAAGGAAAAGTTGGATGAGCAGAATGATGCAGTCTGCCTGCCTGTGGCATGTGCCATCACTCAGGACTCCCGCTGACAACTCTGGATGCGGTCCTCAGGGGGAGGATAGCCCTTCCCCTCCTGGTCCCTCCATGAAGGGCAAACCATAAGGGAACCTTGGAGGCAGTTAAGTCTCAAGGAGGTGGTTGCTGTTTGGGGGGGTAGAGCAGGAGCTGAGAGCACTCACCTGCAGCTGGGAATTAGAAAGATTTATGGAAAAAAGCAGTAATTATTGTAACCAGTCTCAGATGGAAAAAGCCACTACAGATGACGACTGCCATCTTGTATTTAAGTGTCAGCTTGATCTCCAGATTGCTAACCATATCCATAACTCCAACTAATGCCATTAAGTGATGGCAGCAGGGTGGCACTCCTTCTCATAGCCAACCCACGGGAACCAGGTTCAACAGTCATCACTTTATTCTTGCCTGGGTTCAGATCCAGCCAGGTGGAGGCCATCTATTTATTGATTTCCTGTGAACAGCAACACAGCACAGGGCCTGCATCAACGCAGTCAGGTGAACAAGACAAGTGTATCTGGAGTATCATCCACGTAGCACTGGAAATGAAAATCCAAGTCAATCTATCATATGATTTCACCCAGTGGCAGCATGTACATGACAAACAATGGGAGCCTGGGTCAAACCTTGACGCACACCACAATTGAGCACAGCTGTTCCGGAGATGGAATTTCCTTAACTACCTGCTGTGCCCTCCCTGTAGGGCAGGATTCAAACCAGCACAAAACTATGTGTCCAGCGTAGTGTCTGTGGCATTCCAAAAGCACTTCATGATCCACCATGTCAAAGATCAAGAGAGATTAAGATGGGTCAGTAGCCTTTATCCCGCGAAGTGAGGAGATCACTGAACACCTCAACAAAGAATGGTCTCCGTGCTGTGGTGAGGTTGAAACCTGACTGTAGAGTCTCATAGATGTCACATTTTTCCAGGTGAGCCTCCAGCAGTGTCTCCACCATTTTATTGACCACCTTCTCCAAAAAGGAAAGGTTTGAGACAGATCTGTAATTCAGCAGAACATCAGGATCCAAAGATGGTTTCTTCAAGAGGGGTTTTACCACTGCGTTTTTAAAGGCAGCAGGGAAAATCCTCTTCAAGGAGGAAATGTTGATCTCCAAATAAATCGTAGTAACATACAGTAGTAAATTTAAGGTAAGAAAGGACTCTTTGTCCTTGAGGTACCCCCCCCCCACCTACACACACACGTCATAAGCAGGGAATAATAAGTATGCATTGTAAACATGTACTAATTTATAGGGATACCCACCCATTCTACTACCCAGATAATCTGTAATTCCCTTGGTTTTCAGAAATGTGTCCAGGTTTACCTTGAAGGTCTGTGCTGTTTTCATATCTGCTGTCTCTACTAGTAGCTGTTCCAGATAAAGGTCTATTCAGCAGGTTTAGGTTCAATTTTTAGTGATATTTATAATTTACCAAAAGAAATTATACAGTTACATAAAGTGGAGATACAGAGATCTAGCAATACAGAGAGATGCGATAAAAATCAATTCTTCAAAAATTCATATCACTTATAAAATATTGAAATCAGATGGCAAAAGAGAAAAGTACCTAACTACAGTCATGGTCAGGAAAAAAGGACCATAATTACTAGATTTAAACTGGATATTTTCAGGTCTAAATTACTATTATACAAACAGTGCAGAGATAGTGTTGTGTTTTCTTTCTGTGAATGTGGTCCAGGAGATGTGGATGACTTAACATAGTATTTTATATTACCCAATGTATCTGAAAAAGAAATGGTTAGAACAAGTTCTGGATAATACATACATTACTCCACAGGAAGCTATAATTACATTGTTTACAGTCAATGTCATAAATAACTTAAACTTGTTAGCAAATTACTTGTACACATCACATCTGTCTTGAAATGAAACACTTGTAATTCATGGTGTGGGGACAGCAATATTACAGAAAAAGGAAAAGAAAATACAGACCTGATATTGTATTCTATTCTTTGGGTATATTTAATAAATATGTTTTGTTTACCCAAAGACTGGTAATAAAATAAAATTAACATATTTTAATGAGATACTGTCTGAAATATTTTGTCAACAAAAAAGGGGTTGGTGGGTGAGGAAATCCAGTATATCAATCTATAATATAAACAATGTTACTTTTGTTTCTTGTTTGTGAAAATAAACTTGTACAGGAAACTAAAGAAACAAATTCTCCTTTTATGGCCCATATAGGTTTTTAATCTAAATTAGGAAAGGGACTGCAGGCGACAATACACTAGATGGGGGTCCCGAACTCAAAGGTGTCTTGTTGCATTTTGGCAGTTTTGCTGAATTATCTAAGGAGAATAATTTCTTTAGTGTCCCAATAATACCATACAAATGGATGTAGAAGTTTATTCAGTTTTTCTGGTCCTCATAAGATATAACTAATGAACCATGTTAATATGGGTGCATAGAAAGTCATATATAGTTGAGCCCACTTACATGAATACCTGATAGTGGAATAGACCTGTTAAAAATGAATACTTTTGCCGGCCTGGTGGCACTGAGGGCCGAGGCTCTGGACGCCTTACCTCATGCTGTGCTGGTGACCCAGGTTTGGGAATGACCTCGGGCCGCTGGGGTGCTGGCGGGGGGGGGGGGCAGGATTGAGCAATGGCTCTCCTCTCCCAGGAAGGGGGGGTCGCCCACCTGTAGTCCCGCTGTCACCGGATGGAGGTCTGGTGACAGGCGTAGGTGGTATCGGTGCTACTGGTAGAGTGGGAGATGTCCCATAAAATGTGCATACATGTGCCTCCACACACGCGCGTCACATCGGAGATGCGCGGGAGCGTGATCTAAAAGGGGGAAAAGTTGATAAAGTACTAATGGAAAAAAAAGTACTTTTACTGTGAAGAAATCCATTTGTGTCTTTCGGTGCCTAATAAAGGAATAAATCTGTTAAATCAATAAAAGAATTATGTACAGAAATGTAAAAAACATGATTTTCAGATCTGTTAAATGAATAACTTTGCTTCGTACCTGTTTTTGCCAGTGCTATAGTTTTCAGAAACCCTCTTAAATGAATATCTGATAAAGGAATAATCCTGTTAAATGAAAACATTTGACCAGCACTATGCATTTAGCAGGGCTCCACTGTATAAGAAATAAGGAAAATATTTTGACAACTGTGTAATGACTGGAAAAAGTGTAATATAAGTGCTATATAAAATGTTTTTAACAGTTTACTTATTCTTTCTGTTGGAATATGTTTAAATATACATGCTTTGATGACAGTAATTTGTCGCTCTATAAATGTTTGACCTTTGCACTACCCTGGTGTATGCGGAAGACTGAGATCACGTCCCACTCAGCCTCCTTTTCTCCTGGAGAAACAGACTCTGGACCAGCAGGCTGTCGTCATAACTGTTGTCCTCTGAACCCCTGATCATATTGGTGGCCCCGCATTGCACTCTTTTGATTGCCTTAATGTTCTTTTTGAAACATAGAAATACAGACAATGATGGCATAAAAAGACCAGCGTTCCATCCAGTCTGCCCAAGTTCCCTGTTTAGCACTGGGTATTGAGGAGCCCAGAACTGCATGCAGTGCAGCAGGTGGGGTCTGACCAGGGACTTGCAAAGTGCCAAGATTACTTTGCACCCCGGCCCCCATTTAATTCACCCCAGCATTCTCCCAGCCCTCTTGATAGTGACTGTGCATCACTTGCCATGCATCAGTCCTTTTATTTATTATGACCTTCCCCCTCTGCAACCTATACAGTGTGTATGACCAAGCTGTATCTCCCCATGTGCAGCATTTTGCATTTGGCTATGCTGAATCTCCAGGAGTCTGACCAATCGCCCAACTTGTTCAGGTCCTCCTGAAGTTTGTTCCCACCCTCGAGGGGCTCTACCACCCTGGCCAGCTTAGTGTCATCAACAATTAAAAGCCCCGTTCATACAGCCGACTCTGAGCCGTTGTTGGTGGTGCACAGTGGCCAGATCAGTGCCGCTGCGCACATCTCAACACCACCGTTTTCCACATTACTAGTTGCATGGTATTGTGACCGCGATCCCTCTTTTCTTGGGATCACATAGTGGTGCTGGCGTTTTGTGCCATTCTTCTTGGTGGTATGAACAGCCTGCACCACCTGCAGTGTTGTGACAGGCTTTTCCTAGCCTGCTGCTAGAGGGCTTGTAGATGGGTCTTCAGACTCAAGTTCAGCTAAAGGTCAATTCCAGTAGTTTAAACACAGCTGAACTCAGGCAAGTGGTTCTTTTTGTAAACCGAGGGCTAAATATAGCATAAAACATGGTCTCAGTGTTGAGCTGAGATACTGGGCATGCACGCATGCATATCCACATGCCCAGTATCTCAGCTCAACTCTGAGGCCATGTTCTCTGACATTTTTAGCTTTCCATCTACAAATAGACCTACTTGCCCTGAATTCAGCTGTGTTTAAACTACTAGAATCAACCTTTATCTGAACACGGGTCTGAAGACCCATCCACAAGCTTCTGGCACTGCAGCGCCATTTCTGTGGCATTACCCCAACTCCACCACCCCCCACCGGAACCCTCCTTGGAATGCTGGAACACCTCTGCGAGCATCTACAGTGCTGCAGAGCAATCCAGTCTGAATGCTGCTCCACAGCGTTTCAGGGAAAAAATAATGGCAACAATCTACATGGTGCCAGTAAAAAGTGTCACCGTGTGAACAAGGTGCAAAGCAGCATACGGGAGACTCCAGATTCCAGATTGTTGCTGAAAATGTTGAACAGCAGTGGCCCAAGCACCAATTGCTCCCTGAGGGAAACTACTGAATACCCTTCTCCACTCGGATTAGTGCGTGTCCACCACCACCCTCTGCTTCCTGCACCAAAGCCAGTTAGTACCCCGCCTTATGTTTGCCTCTCGAATTCAACACTGCTGTACTTTGCAGGTAAGCTTGTCATGCGCTACAGATAAAAGGTCTTGCTAAAGTCGAGATAGCGTACATATACAGCCTTGCCCCGTCCATCTCCCTGGTCACCCTGTCAGTACATTAATAACTGTCCAACAATTCTTTACATGCTGGTTACATGCTTGTTGTGCTGTCATTATCCATAAGGAAATGAGAATATAAAAGGAAAATAAAAGTATTGCTGGACAGAGTCCTAATAGTTTGTAAGAGAAAACAGTGATGGTCTGTTTGTTTAGATTAACAGCCCATTATCAGTGAGATAGGAAATGTTGGCTGGTGGCTGCATTTATGGCCTCTGATTTCCCTTATGTTTACTATCTAGTTTCCATGAATTTTCTGAAGAATGAAGGCCTGCAGCATTCACATGTGTTTGCTCTCTGCCCGGAGGATAAAACTGAAAACTGACAGTCTGAACCTGTTGCCAAAGCTACTTTCAGTGAGCTGTTGTGCTTACTTGTAAGTCTTAGCAGTCCAGAGTTATTCATATGTAAATCAGCCTATAATTAAGGGCTGGGGCAGCCATGAGTTTTATGATGTCACAGCAGACTTGGCCCTGCTTTGACTGCAGATAATCCAATAGGGTAAATAGGAAGTTGGCTATTTTATTAAGCAATTAAACTAGTGAGCTATCACCTTTACATTTCAAACTGTTAGTAAAACAATCCAATAGAATTCTGGTACTGTGTTAGAAAATACTGTGACTATTCAGTCCAGAATATTTCAGTAAGAATGTGTCATACTTTTAACTTTATCAAAAGAAATAAGAGACTGTTTTAATAACACATTTCAAGTTATGTATGTTTTAACACTGCTGTCTATGTGTTTTTGCAAATAATAAACAAATAATTATGACCTCTCTTTTCAAGTCAAATCTGGATAGAAAGAGAATAACAACTGCAGAATCATAAAACATGTTTACAGATTTTTTGTACAGTCTTTGTCCGGGAAAGGAACACTTGAGCTAAAACTTATTTCCAGGTGTTTTTTTTTTTTTTTTTTTTAAATTGCAATTTATCCCTCCAGCACTCTCCGAGCACTGCTTGTTTGGGAGCCCCAATGAAGGACTTGCCCCTACTCCTCCACCTACCTGATCCTGCAGTCCATCCCCCATGGAACCACGGATAATCCCCCCGGGCGGGGATGAGGTGGGACGGAACACCCCGACAATCAACTTTTGTCGGGAGACCCCAGGCAGGCGGGAGCAATCAGGAGTCTGCCTTGGGGCTCCATCTACCCGGAGCTCAGAGAGGTGTTTTCCCTTTTCTTGCGGACAGTGGCGCATGCTCAATGTCAAGGCATCACTGCCTGACATCGCCACTCCCCCCCTCGAGCGTTAGTTCTACACTTGCCGAGCCTCAAGCTTCTGCTAGAGGCCGGTCAAGCACCAAGCAGGAACCCCCCTCCCTCCCAGGAGAAGAGAGCTGTCCTCCAGATGTTCAGTCTTCTCCTTCCCCTGCCGACCCCCAACGGCCCGGGCTCCTTCCCGAACTTCCAGGTGTGTTTTGGGAGCACAAGGAGGTTAAGTGATTTTGCTCAGGTGCACACAATATTCAAGCAGAGCATGTTGAAATCAAAACCCTGTTCTGCTGGTGCTGGTCTGTCAGCACGTTGGTAGCGCTACCACCCTCGACACCAGCGACCCGAGGTCATCAGAGGCTGGCTTGGGGGGGCAGGAGGTAGCCTCCTCCCATGGAATGTTCTCCTCCTCCAAGGAGGGAGAGCTGTCACACCACCCTGTTACCGTCGCCTATGGATACATGGGCGGTGGCACAGGACTCATGGTCTCAGGAAGGGAGGACTCCATTGGGCTGAGGACGTGCACCTGCAAGTCACCAGCCTGCACTTTAGTCCTTTGTGCTGGCATCCTCAGGGGTGGGGCTTTCAGGAAAAAACAGAACAGGAAAAATAAAAAAACATCCAGCCCCCACTGCCGCACCACATGATTCATGACCAGTCAGAGGGGGGACAGAGCACGGATGGTCGGTACTACCACCAGAGAGCCCTGCAGACAGTAGGAGATAAAAATGAGACTTAAAAAAAACAGTTCTGTTGGATGAACCAACCTTGTTCACAGCTCACTGCTCTAACCTATAAGCTATACTGCCAGCTGATCATCAAAAACGACACATTTTAGGGCTGACTCAATGGAACCAAAAGGTATGGGGCCCCATATCAGAATTTCTAGAACCTGGCTGTATTCAAGTCAGTACAGATTTCTGAGGCTGCCACAGCACCACCATCTACTTTCTTTTTTCATCCCCTCTCTTACAGCCTGTTCTCCTACAGTCATGGGTTTCAGGTGTGAACTCAGGTCTACAAGATGCAAATGTGGCCCCACATCTACTGACCTGGCACCATGGTGCCAGCCCTGAAATGTGTAGCTTTTGATGGTCAGCTGGCAGTATAGCCTAGAGGTTAAAGCAAAGAGCTGTGAACAAGGTTGGTTCATCCAGCAAAATGGGTTTCGATTCCAACATGCTCTACTTGCATACAGTGTGGCCCAGAGCAAGTCACTTAACCTCCCTGCGCTCCCAAACTACACCCGGGAACAAGCTGTAGCTCAGTGTGCCTTTCCTGGACAAAGACAGTAAAAACAATGTCAGCATTTGTTATGCTTCTGAAAATATTATTCTCTTTCTATCCAGATTTGACTTGAAAAGAAAAAAAATAGGACACAATTACTTGTTTAATAATTTCAAAAACACATAGATGAACACTAGTGTTAAAATATGCATAACTTGAAATGTGTTATTAAAAGAGTATTTTACTTCTTTTGATAAAGTTGAAAGTGTAACAATTTCTTACTGAAATACTTTGGACTGAATGGGATTTTCTAACATGATGATATCAGAATTCTATTGGATTATTTTTACTAACAGTTTGAAATGCAGAGGTGATAAATAACTCACTAGGTTCAATGTACATACAAAATAATTATTATAAATGTAGAGCCAGCCCAGTGGCACAGAGGGCTGAGGTGCTGGCACCTTACCTCAAACCATACTGGCGACCCGTGTCCGGTAATGGACTCAGGTCGCTGGGGGTCGGCAGGGAAAGGAAAGGATTGAACATCCGGAAAGATTGCTCTCCTCTCCTGGGGTGGGTTAGGGTGATGCCTCACTCTGTAGCAGCCCCCGGTGGAGACCGGGAGCACTACAAGATGTGGTGCAATGTCAAGGGTGCCAGGAAAACGCAGAAAAATGGTGTCCGAGTGGCCAGATGACGGCCACCTGGATCCCCACCTCTATGGAGCCCCCGGAGTGCCAGGACCGATCTCAGCAGCACCCAGGGCTGAGAAAAGGAATGCTGGAAGGCAATTTCCCCCCAGAAGGTGGGAACCTGCCCGATGATGGGATACATCGGGCTACCCTGGGCCGGCTGCAATATGAGATCGGGAAGCTGGGCACTGGGGTGGGTTCAGAGTGGAGGACGGCAAGCTCCTTGGCAGAAGGTCCAAAGGAGAGGTCGGTCGGATGCGGAGGGTAAAATAAATAATGCAAAAAAAATAAATGTAGAAAGTTGTTATAGTGTATGGTTATGGCTTATTGTGTATGAAAATCAGTGGCTGCTGAAATCTTGTTGTGCACATTCTAAAAGTTGTTGTGCAGGTTCTAAAATGTATTGTTCACATTCCAAAATCAATGTTCATCAGCCCAGAAATAATATTCATGAGCCCAGCACTATGTGCCTCCTGATTGGTGAAACAGACCTGTTCAAAGAAAAATCCAAACAAAGATGGTGGCACTGCTTAGCGAGCAGTTCAATGAGACAGTTTCGACATGGGCTAAAGGCGAGTGGTACACTCGGACAAGAAGCAGCCTGAAAAAAAAAATCACTCCTTAGTAAAATAGAGCCCATTTGTAAATGGATTTCTGAAGTGTACAAAGCAATTCCAATTTGAAACAGACTGCTGTAGCTGTGCTAATTTAATGTTTGAAAATTCAAACCCTGATTCTGGGCAGGCTCAGTAGCGTTAGCACTACTGTGCATGCCCAGAGTCACGGCTTCCATTTTCAAACACTAAATTACAACAGTTAGAGCACTCGGTTTCATATTGGAATCACATTCTACACATCAAGAATCCTATTTACAAACAGGGACTCTAAACAGTAATTTTTTTCTCCAGATTCCTTCACAACTGAGTCTACTGCTCACCTTGGCACCACATCTCACTGTAGAGGCGCGGCATCAGCAGTTGATGGGACTTACAGTCGGTCCCAGAAATGAGTTCTCTCTTTATTTTTAAAAAACATACACTATAACAAATAAAATATGGGCACGCATACACAATTCGCCTTGTGTTTCCATCTCAGGGTTGAGATACCAGCATGGACCTCTCAGCTTCGTATTTGAGGTCCATACGCTGGTATCTCAGCCGCTCGATAAAAACATAGGCTCATTGTGTATGCTTGCCCATTCTTTATTCCTTATGTAATAACACCTTAAAGCCCTTAACCTCCCTCCCGGAGCTCATCTCAGGGCCCTCCGGCCCAGGACAAAGGACAGCTGCAGGCAGCCAAGCGGGAACAGTCTCCCAGCCCTTATCCTCCCTCCCAGAGCTCTCCTTGGGGCCCTCCAGTCCAGAACAAAGGACACGCACCACAGCCAAGTGGGAACAGTCTCTCAGTCCCTACCCTCCCTCCCAGAGCTCACCTCGTGGCCCTCCGGCCCAGGACAAACAACAGCCATGGTGGCCAGGTGGGAACAGTCTCCCAGCCCTTACCCTCCCTCCCTCCCTCTTGGAGCTCACTTCAGGGCCCTCCAGCCCAGGACAAAGGATAGCCACGATGACCAAGCAGGAGCAGTCTCCTAGCCATTACTCTTCCTCCTGGAGCTCACCTTGGTGCCTTCGGCCCAGGACAAAGGACAGCCACCACGGCCAAGCAGGAACAGTCTCCCAGCCCTTACCCTCCTTCCTGGAGCACACCTTGGGGCCCTCCAGCCCAGAACAAAGGACAGCCATCACAGCCAAGTGGGAATAGTGTCCCAGTCCTTATCCTCCCTCCTGGACCTCACCTCAGGGCGCTTCAGCCCAGGACAAAGGACAGCCATGGCGGCCAAGCGGGAACAGTCTCCCAGTCCTTACCCTCCCTCCTGGAGCTCACCTCAGGGCCCTCCAGCCCAGAACAAAGGACAGCCATGGTGGCCAAGAGGGAACCATCTCTCAGCCCTTACCCTCCCTCCCTCCTGGAGCTCACCTCGGGGCCCTCCGGCCCAGGAAAAAGGACAGCCATGGCAGCCAAGCGGGAACAGTCTCCCAGCCCTTACCGTCCCTCCCAGAGCTCATCTTGGGGTCCTCCAGCCCAGGACAAAGGACAGCCATGGTGGCCAAGTGGGAACAGTCTCCCAGCCCTTACTGTCCATCCTGGAGCTCACCTCGGGGCCCTCCAGCCCAGGACAAAGGACAGCCATGGTGGCTAAGTGGAAACAGTCTCCCAGGTAATTCAAGTGGGCATACGGCATCTTCTGCTCACAGTCCTCTGAATGTGTTTTCGACCCTTGTGCGGGTGCCATCTTAGGGTCAACCACATGGTCGCATCCCAGACTCAGCCTACACTGCCAGACAATCTGGACTGTATTGTACTCTGTGCACATGATGTGTATGCTGTTTAAGAACTGTTACTGATGAAAGTCGCCAGTGAATTCTCTATGTTTACCAAGTCATAATGTATCTCCGTTTGAGTGCTCTGTTCTATAGTGCAGGGTATGGACAATAGGCAGCCAAAAAGCATTTTTGTTAGCGTTTTTCTGACTGTACCAGCTCTGTTTAGCCTCTGTTCCAGTCTTTCTCTGCAGTCCTCTTCTCACTTACCTTCCTCCCATTTACCCACTCCCCACTCTGTAAACTGATCCCCTGCCTCTAAGTCCACGCTACCCCATTCAACCTGCCTGCTTTTCTCCTCTTCCATAGCCCTCACCCTCCCTCTTGGAGCTCACTTCGGGGTCCTCCGGCCCAGGACAAAGGACAGTCACGTTGACCAAGCGAGAACAGTCTCCCAGGTAATTCAAGCGGGTGTGTGGCATCTTCTGTTCACAGTCCTCAGAGTGTATGACCCGCCACTGCTTCGCAGCAGCTGCCCCCCCCACCCGTGGTTGTCACTGATCTATAGGGCCTCCCAGTCATGTGACCTGGTCACGTGTTAAGGTCAAAGGTCACTGCAGTTTTTTCTGTCTTTCCCATCTGCCATTAGCAAGTTATTTTGTCTTAACACTAGTGGCCTCCAGCGCTCTCTCGCTCACTCTCTCACACATCTATTCCTCCAGGCTCATGCCTCATTCTTCTACAGAGCTCAGAATCTCAATCCCCCCCCCGATCTCAGTCCATAAAACACCTGTTTTCTTTCTCTTCCTTTTCTTTCAGCTTCTATTAGTTGAGTAGGACCCCACTACGCTTAACCTCGTTGGTTCTCCTGGGGCAATCCCCCATTAGTAAGTGTGTAAACCACATCATGTTGTCCCTCACACTCCTCCTACTCTGTACCCTCCCTCCCTCCCTCCCTCCTCAGAGTTTACCTCCCTCTCAACCCTCCAACTGTCCCCTACTTTCCTCCATCCCTCCTTCCTCCACCTTCTCCTCCATTTGCCTGTATGCCCCCAGTCTCCTCCTTTCCATCACGTTCTCCTTTCCTCCTCCCTCCTTCACTATCACCTCCTCCTCCCCACTAAACCTATCCAGCTCCCTCCTCCCCCCCCACCCTCCTGCATCATGTCCTAATCTCTTCCCTCCTACATCTTCACCTTCCTTTCAGTTTCTCCTGGGACGGCAAGACAGTTTCCATGTCTTCACTGTCAAATACCCTCACTTCCACCCAAAAACACCCGCTTCCTGAACACCAGATGCACCAGAACCCTCTTTTTTCTCTTCCTCCTATGGGGGACCATACACCCCAACCCAGGCCCTGCTAATCTGCACCCTCCCTCGGACCCCAACCAAGTCAGAAGCAGTAAATACATAAATATTGTTCACCTCGATGTGCAAAACCTCCCCACTAAGAAAGATGCCTTTCAGGCCTGGGTCAAAGGCAATAACTTTGACATAATAGCGCTCTTTGAGACCTGGCTCTAAGATAATATCTCAAGCGGGGAAATAGAACTGGATGGCTTCACTTCTTTCAGGAAAGACAGGTCTGAAAGAAAGAGTGGGGGCTGCCTGTTCTTTGTGTCAAAAAAATTATCTGTCACAGAATTTAGTCCAGTTGTAAAATTCAACAAACTCTAGTCCCTCTCCATTTACCTTCTACTAGGGAAGAACAAAACACTCACCATCACCACTGCCTATCTCCCTCCCCCCAGATCTTGAATCTCTGCTAGCCATTAAGAATTCTCTCCCCCTCAACAGGAACTGGATTCTACTTGGGGATTTCAATCTCATCTGGACCTCCAGTCAATCCAATATAGCCAAATCTGTAATCTAGGGCCTAGGGTTACACCAACTAATCACCACCCCGACAAGGACAAACTATAAAATTGTCTCTCAGTCAGTCATTGGCTGAATCATTGTCTCTAACCCTTCCAGAATCTCTGAAGCCAGGACCCTACCAGATTGCATAAGTGACCACTGTGCCATTTTTTGCCACGGGACTGCACAATCCCCCAAACCCCCTCCCAATTTCATTTACTTAAGATGTTTAAACAGCAATGTACTTGAGGACATCATCAAGCCTTTCACCAGGTTGACTGGTCATTCACCTCAACCATGGACAACATCGACACTGTCCTAGATCGTTTCTCAGCTATCTTCAATGGGGTATGCGACAAATTCACCCCCCTCAAAAAGATCAGGATATGGGGCCGCCTTTTTGAATGGGTGATCTCTGACATCTGCAAATTAATGAGGCAGAGAGACAGCGCCTGGACCAAACATAGGAAGCACAAGGACACCGCCCAATTAACACTGTACAAAGCTCTGTGGACAAGTGCAAAGCTGCTGTCAGGTCAGCCAAGGTCAACTTTCTCTACAGTAAACAGCTTGGGGAAAAAACTAATCCCAGACAACTCTGGGGGTACCCTAAATAACCTCCTTGGCAGGGTCAGGAACGCTGAACCCATCACCCTCATGTATGGGGACAAGTTCACTAACGACCCCTCAGATGTGGCTGACATATTTAATTCGTTCTATTTAGACAAATACAAACCCTCCCCATCCCCCCACCCAGGCTCAGCTAAACCCCTCCCACTCTCCCACCATGCCACACTCAGGTTCCATTCCCAGTTTCTACTTCCAGGCATTGTCACCCTCTGACACCATTAAGCTCATCCATTCAAATAACCCCAGACCCTGTAAAGGGTCAAACGAGATTGATTTCAAAATTCTCAAGCTTGCCTTTGCCCCACTAGCGCCCCCCCCCTTACAAACATCATAAATCTTTCTCTCTACACTGACACCTTCCCTCGCATCTGGAAAATGGCCATAGTCAAACCTCTGTTTAAGTCAGACTCGAAGAACAAGGTAGGAAACTACAGGCCAATTTCTCTTCTTGCCCCCCTCCCCAAGATTTTGGAAAAAGTAGTACATTCTCAGGTCACTTTCTTTCTCAACAGCTATAACATCCTCACAGATGTTCAACACAGTTTCAGAGCCGATCTAGCACTGAGACTACCTTAGTTAGGTTCACCAGGGATATCTATGGAGCCATAGACAACAACCTTTACACAGACTCCGTTTTTGTGGGCCTGACTAAGGTTTTTGACCTTGTCAACCATTATATGTTCTTGAACACCCTATCTGACCTCCATTTCTCGAATATCGAAGTTAATTGGGTTGGTAAATATCTCTCCCACAGAACACAGATTACCACGACAAATGGGCAGTTCTCCTCTGAATGCCCTATTAAATACAGGGTTCCCCAGGGCTCTGTCCTGGGCCCCCTTCTTTTCACCCTTTTTTATCAGTAAGCTACCAGAAGTCTGTAGCAACACCAAAAATGGTCCTCTACACGGACGATGCTGTAAGGCAGCAACAGAAACTCGGATGTGTTGCTTGCCAACCTACAATCCAACTTCAAGAATCTGCATTCATGGTTCACCAATAAAGGCATGGTCCTAAACGCTACAAAAATGAAATACATGGTTTTCTCTGGTCCCAGGAAAAGCTACAACCTAAAACAAACCCTCTCTGATAACCATGGAAATTTCATAGAGCAAGTCTCTGAATTTAAATAGCTTGATATTCTGCTTGATCCCCGCCTGTCCTTCAACCTTTACATTTCTAAAGTCATAAATAAGGTTCACATGATTCTGGGGCTCATATACAGGATCTGTAAATTTTTAATCCCTAAATCTAGACTCCGTCTAGCAAGCTCCATTCTCATACTCCTTCTGGACTATGGATCCATTGTTTTGGCCCTTCCCCCACTTCTCAACTCTTCTATAAACTTAGATCTAGCTACAATAATATCATCTGTTTTGTCACTGGACTACCCTAGAAAACACACAATTGCACCCTATACAAAGCTATTGATTGGCTCTCTCTTGAGGGGCATTTCACCCTCAGAAATCTTTCTTTCTTGGTAAAGTTCACTTGAATAAACTTCCTCTGAGCGTGACATCACTATTTCCCAAATCTGCTCCTGCCCACCAAACCAGAGGAACCTCTAGCAATGTTTTCAGCATCCCATTCTTTCACACCACACTTTCACAAAATTCCATTGCTTATAAGAACACGAAACAGTACAACTTGCTCCCACTGGACTACCTTGCCTGTAGCACTATAAATGCCTTTCAGAAGACCCTCAAGAGTCACCTCCAAGAAAAACTTGCATGCACTCGTTCTCCTTCTACTGGCTGACTCTAACTCTGCTTTTACTCTCTCCCCTTCCAATCCACCCCTTTTCTCCCCTACTGTTTTTCCCTCATCCTCACCCCTCGATCCCTCCTTCCCTCTTTCCCATCACCCCCTTCCTCCCACCCCCCTTCTTGTTTCCTTCCTTTTGGTTATTCTGTGTATGCAAATGACTCTAAATGCTTTTCTAAATTATGTCCTGTAAATTATTCTTTTACCTTGCACATTCGTTGTCTCATACCTGTAAATAAGTTTCTGTTTATAATACATTAGCTTAGCCTTTATTTACGATGTATATTGTAAATTGTTTCTCTGTATCTTTGTAATTTCATGTACAACTTGACATTTGTGAAAATGAGCATTTTTGCCCACATACTTTCCAGTATAAAATAAAATTGACTGATTGATTGGTTGAGTGATTGATTGATTGAAAACACAGTTAATAAAACAGACAACTTCCTATTTAACCTACTGGATTAACTGCAATCAAAGCAGGGCCAAGTCTGCAGTGACATCATTGTCTGTCAGAAGCCTAAAACACATGGCTGCTCCCAGCCTATAATTCCAGGCAGATTTACATATGAATAACTCTGGACTGCTAAGACTTAGAGTTACGCACAATAGCATACTTAAATTAGTGTTTTATGGGCTTTCAGACATTAACAAATCCTGAAGGTGAGGGTTCCCCTTTACTGTATGTGCTAAGACTTGAGATGCTGGTGGCAGCTCATCAGATTACAGAAATGCCTATGATAACACATAAATGATGAGTGTTGGCAGGTGTGTATTTGAACAAGCGAGTTTTTTTTATCTTACATATTTTCTTTTTTTTCCCTAAATTGATTTTTCTCCCCTACTTCCCCACTGTTGCCAGGGAGGCATCCTGATCTCAGGAATTTACCCTTGTTTAGGTGGTGCTATCACACAGATGGCAGGGAAGTGTTTTTCTCCCCAAGTTTTGAAGTACTAACTAATATCCCTCCTGATGAACAAAAGTCTAATCCTCCTCCCTCCACACACATCTCCATAGCTAATGTTTCATCATCACAATGTGAGACATTGTCTCTGGAATATAATAAAATAATGGAAGCTACTCCTTACTATGAAGGAATTTATGCAATTAATGTAATACACCAGGAGGTAGCTGACCAGCAGCAGATACAAACTGCAGAACAGATATTTGTATTAGGGGATTCAATGGTCAAACATTTAGACAGGGCAGTTTGCAACCAGGACAAAGCTAACAGAACTATGTCCAGTTTCAGAAGAGCTAAAATCTCTGACATTACACCTATGATCACAGATATTCTCTGTGACACCAATAAAAATGCATTTGTTATAGTACATGCTGGTGTCAATAATATCTTGTATGATCCCATCGTATGTTCATATGAGGAGACGCTATTTCACAGAGAGGGTAGTAACAAAATGGAACGCCCTACCAGAATGGGTGGTATCATGTAAATCAGTGAACAGCTTCAAAAGGGCATGGTACAGGGAACAGGGGAGGTGAGGGTAGGGGTGGCAGTGGGATGACAAAAGGGAGGGGTTGGGGCAGCTGCAGACTAGGGGTGTTGGCAGCACACTCGAGCAGACTTAGATAGACCTGGTGGTCTGTTTGTGCTGGCACATCCGTATGTCCGTATGTTTGTATGTTCATTCAAAAAATAAAACAAGAGTTTGTGGCCATAACCAATAAGATCATTGAATTGGGAGCAGAAGTGGCTCTGTCAGAAATACTCCCAGTACCCAGGTTTTCACCCCAGTTGAATAACAAAATTAAACTCCTCAGCAATTGGTTGAGAAGCTGGTGCATTAAACACAACATCCAATGTTTAGCCCACTGGGAGAATGTTGAATATAAAAAGGATTTGTACTGCTGGGATGGGCTCCATCTCAATAGAAAGGGCAGTGCAGCTCTAGGAAAAAGTATAATAGACTGCATCAATAATAATTGAAACTAGTGACTGAGGGGGTGAGAGGGACTATGACTCTCTCTCTAAAAGGGTGTGATAACCAAGCAAACACTTTACCTGTACTGTTACCCAATAACACAAACCCCCCTAAAATATTGATGATACTAAACCCCTAAAGCTACTACTAACCAATGCTCAGAGCTTAAAAAGTAAACTAGAAGAACTTGTTTTATTTCTGCATAACAATGACATCGATGTTTGTGATATTACCGAAACTTGGTTTTCAGAGGACGAATGAGGTGTAACCATCCCTGGTTACACCCTGCTTAATAAAGTATGAAAATATAAAAGGGGTGGTGGAGTAGCTTTTTATATTAAGGACCAATTGAAACTTAATGAGATCAAGTTAAAACAAGTTCCTGGCAAGGACAATGAAATAATTTGGGCTAAACTATCTGCTACTCCTGCAGAACTAATTATTGGCCCAGGTAATCGCTCCCCCAATTTGACCATGGAGGAAACACGTGTATTCCTCAATGAAATTGAAAGTATGGTCATGAAAAATGATTGTCATTCTTATGGGTGATTTCAATTTCCCATCTATTGACTGGTCAAACTTAACTGGGGCTGGTATTCTGGAAAACAGATTTATTGACATAACCACCCAAGGCAACCTGGAACACATGGTGCATGAGGGCACCAGGATGGCAAATATACTAGATTTAATATTTATAAGTCCAGATTTAAGTTTCTCCAGCCCTAAGGTATTGCCTCCCCGTGGCAGTAGTGACCACAATATAATCCAATTGGATTTACATATCACTGTGAATAAGCCTATTAATGGTATAACCAAATTTAGGGATTTTTTAAAATTACCACAGTATTAAATACTTCCTAGATCAATGGGATTGGATGAATGAGTTGGATAACCTTGATGCTGAGCAGATCTGGGATAAACTATATAATAAGTTAAACATATGTATTAGCACTTGGGTGCCAGAAAGGACAAAATATATAGAAAGGCACAGTGTCCATGTTTGGTGGACCAAGAAAGTCCAGAAAATTATAAAAAGGAAAAATAAACTGTATAAAAAGGCTAAAATACATCCCACTAATATCAACAAGGTAGCATATATAAAAGCTGTTAAAGACACAAAAAAATTATTAAAAATGCCAAAAAAGCTGTAGAACTTAAGTTAACAACTACAATAACAGATAATAGAAAGAAATGTTATAATTATATTGGGTAATTAAAAAAAAAACTGCAGAACTGTAGGGCCAATCTCAACGGAAAATGGAATTATGAGTTCTGAAATGGATCTGGCCTCTGCCTTTAACCAATATTTTCTTAGTATGCACAGAGAGAAAGAGGTATTTTCTGGTGATTTACTGGCATTACAGACTGACCATCTAGTATTCAGCCCCATTTATATTATACAAACAGTTAAACTAATTAAAAATAATAGCTCGGCTGGACCAGATGGCTTGACACCAAAATTCTTGAAGGAACTTGTCGTTCAACTAGCTGGATCTCTCTCTGTCTTGTTCAATGCCTCCCTGAAAGATGGGAAATCCATAAAAATCTGGAATAAAGCACTTGTAACCCTTATTTATAGGGGAGGAAAGAAACAAGATGTAAAAAATTACAGGCCTATCAGCCTGACGTCTGTGCTGGGTAAAATCTTTGAAAGGTTACTGCAGATGCATATTATACAACAGCTAATAAATATTGGGCACTATGACTTGACTCAGCATGGTTTTGTATCAGGTAGATCTTGTCTAACTAATACGTTGTGTTTTTTCGAACCGGTTAGTGCTGCTTTAGACAAAGGAATGGCAGTGGATGTGGTGTTCCTGGATTTCTCAAAAGCTTTTGATTCCATCGCTATCAAAATCCTTGTTCAAGAACTGATGACTCCAGTTCCATCCAAATATAACAAGGTGGATTAACTCCTGGCTGAGTAGCAGAACTCAATGTGTGTCAATAAGGGGCTATATGTCCTCCTGGGGAGAAGTGACTAGTGGAGTTCCCCAGGGCTCAGTTCTGGGTCCTATTTTATTTAATATCCTATCAGCCTCCATGCAAATTCCGACAGGTACTTGGTCTTGTAAGTATGCAGATGACTGCAAAATGGGTGGCATAGTCTATAATGCAGAAACAGTCAAATTATTCCAAGATAGCTTAGACTATCTAGCTCACTGGGCACAAGAATATAAACTAATATTTAATGAACAAATGAACAAAAGTGCAAAGTTATGCACTTTGGAATTCACACCTTAAACTTCCAATATAGTATTAATAACATACTATTAGAGGTCAGTGCTAATGAAAGAGACCTTGGGGTTTGGATAACCAATAACTTAATGTTTGATCTTCACATGGATAAAACCATTAGGAAATGTAATCAAATTATACGCTGTATTTTGAGGTCAATAAGCAGCAGGGACACTGCAGTTATTCTTCTATTATACTCAGCACTTGTTTGCCCACATATGGAATACTGTCTACCTTTTTGTGCCCCATACTCAATTCAGGGGAGAAACAGATTAGAAAGGATACAAAGAAAAGCCACCAGACAAATCTTGGAAGTCAAGGGTCTACAATACCATGACAGGTTATAGTATTTACAGTTATACTCTATGGAATATAGACGGCTGAGGGGTAAATTATGTCTGATTTTTAAAGCTCACAATAACTCAGAATTGTTTGAGCTGAGTGGTTTAAATTAAAGCACAACTCACTATAAAGACGCAAGGTCACATAACCTAAAACTAATTTGAGAAATGAACAAAACTGTCAAAAGAAGCCAGCGGTTCACACAGAGAGTCGTTAACATCTGGAATACATTGCCAAGATATGTGGTTGAAAGTGAAAGTATGACAGTTTTTAAAAACAGTTTAGATATCTTTATGGGTGAAAAAAAGATTCTTCTGTTCCACCATTAAAGCTTGAATGGTGGCAAGTTCATTTATGGACCACCATCTTTCTGAACTTGGTCCCAAACTATGAAACTATGAAAGTTCCTCCCACATCCCTTTGGTGCTAGATATGCCATGAGTAGCCTTGGCAACATAGCAAGCCCCAGTGGAGGAGAAAACTCCTGGGCCTACCTTCAAGACAGAGAGAGGTCCAGCTAGTTGAACAACAAGTTCCTTCAAGAATTTTGGTGTCAAGCCATCTGGTCCAGCCGAGCTATTATTTTTAATTAGTTTAACTGTTTGTATAGTATAAATGGGGCTGAATACTAGATGGTCAGTCTGTAATGCCAGTAAATCACCAGAAAATACCTCTTTCTCTCTGTGCATACTAAGAAAATATTAGTTAAAGGCAGAGGCCATATCCATTTCAGAACTCATAATTCCATTTTCCATTGAGATTGGCCCTATAGTTCTGCAGTTTTTTTTAATTACCCAATATAATTATGACATTTCTTTCTATTTGTTATTATAGTTGTTAACTTAAGTTCTACAGCTTTTTTGGCATTTTTACTACATGCTGGAACCCACCTCCCAGGTTGCTGTCCTGCAAACTTCCTGACCTGAGCAGGCCCCAATGTGACTGAACTTTTGTCATCCACACAGAAGCAAGGCTGAGCCAGCTGGGTGGCCTTCTCACATTTTTTCTTTTTTTTTTTTTTTCTTTACTTGCTGTGCTTTTTTCTGCTCCCGGACACCCGGTACCTCAGCCTGCTCATGGACCATTTGACTTCCACTCCCTCATACTGGCCACGACTCTCTGACACCCCCTGGCTTACCCCTCAGGCGGGGTTGCGGCACCGGCCCAAAGTGCCGTATCCAGCTGGATAGGTCAGGGACCGGCTTGAGAGTGCTAATTGAACCTGAGGGCGGGCTTCATCAAGGGCAGCCGGCAGCTATTTTCTAGTCTGCCCCAGGGGCAGGGATGTGCAATGACATCCAGCGTCCACCCCGCCCCACTTGCGTGTTTGCACCAATTACCTGTGGTTCCCATAGCCTCCGCCAGGGGTCCCTCGAGTGTCAGATACTCTACCCCTCCCTCCCCCTGGAGAAGGAGAGCAGTTCTTGGGACGTTCAATCCTTCTGCCCCGGCTGGCCCTCCGACTTCCTGGATCCATTCCCAAACCCGGGTCACCGGTGCCACAAGCAGAAATCCAACCACTACACCGGCAGGCTGGCTTCACATTTTTTCTAATGTTCCTTTGCTGTGTTTCATTTGTGGGTAGCAGTAATTTTCTATAGCAATAGGAACAGTATCCTTTGCGGTGAACATCCCAAAGTGCTCTACAATACCAGTTAAAAACACTTAATTTATTTATCTGAAATGTTGTCCAGGAGAGACTACACTGAGCTGTGAATAGCCTCTTTTCAGGTGTATCCTGGTGGAAGGGTACATAAAGTTGACAGTGCAACATAAAAGTACATTTCCAGGTGACCTGCTACAGGCCAGGGAATTTTATCCACTTTTTTCCTTCTCCTGCAAACAGCTACATGCTAGGGCAGTTTACGTGTTGCCACACAGAGTCAACAACTGTCTGCTGTCCCCTTCAGCTCCTCCTGCACTTCCACCTGTGATCACCCTGGCCGCAGTGCTGTGGGAAAGCCTGGCTTAAACCCTTCTCAGAGAAGAAGAGTGTTCTGCGGGAGGCTCAATCCCCACCCCACCCACCGGCTGTCCATTGATTGAGGCTCAGGGCACAAACCCGAGTTGCCAGTCTCTGAGACTGAGTACTTCAGGCCTGATCTGCAGAACACATAGTCTAAGTTGGTTTGTCTTATGACAGTATGCTTCAGGCGTATATGTGGAACACCCTTAGGCCTTTGGGTAGCATAGGTGAGCCACCTAGAGAGGGTCACCTTATATGCTATCCCAATGGTTGAGCATTGTGCTACCTTTCACGTGTCCCAGGTTTGGGAGCAAGCCTAAGTGATATTATAAAATGGCTCATAGGTAGTACAAAAAATGGACAGACTGGATGGACCCTTGAGATCAGATTTTGTAATGGCCGAGATTGCTACAAGCCCCGGCTGGGTGTGCCAAAGATATAGTGCACTGAGCTTGCAGCAGTCAAAAGGGATTTTCCATCCCTTGTGGCAACTGACACAAGCTAGACCATCTTTTTGTAGTCTAGCATGCGTTAATACCGGAGACCATTTTCATGGAATTTGCGCCTGAGATTTGGCGCAAGCCGCCGTAAAGCAGGTAAACTGTCATAACTGCCCCTGAGATTGTAAAATCAGGTGCAGTTACAGGAAATGGGTATAGCATATGGAAAGGGTTTGATGCAGGGCTTGTTGCAAGCCCAGCATCTCCCTCTGAAAACCCAGACCATGGTCATTACTTGCGGTCACATTCTGTGATTCTTTATGCCAGTACTCACGTAGCCAAGGCCGGGGAAGTGCTGCTGATGGTATCATGTTCTGGTCTGGGGAGAGTGTCACCATGCTTTGCCAGTGCAGTGATGCCTGAGATGGGCTGGGGAGCATGTTCCTCCACAAGGGTTGTGCTGCATGCGTGCATGGCCACTAGTATGCTGTACATTGCACCAGCAGGGCACTAGAAGGGCAGGTAGCAGTTAGAAAACGTGAGCAATTGACTGTAAGAAATAAATCATGACATAGTGTGCATTACAGGATTTTAATGCATGCCCCAGGGGTGACGTAAGGCACAAGGCCAAAGGCCAAGTGTTCTTTCACCCATATGACGTGCATTAAAGCACCAGTATTTGTCAGTCGGCAAAAAGAAAATGTCATCATATAGTTTTTTTTTTTAGAAAAATATATTTCTGACATTCTAAGGTTCATTGTCAGTACATTTTAGTTTTTGCAGATATTGTTAAAACAGTTATTAACGACTCAAGTCACTAAAGATAGCTGCTACTTGTTATTTAAAAAAAATCTCTTCCGCTAAGCTTACCTGTTGAATATATATGCTAGATTCATACTGCAGATGTATTAAGCTTGTGCTACCATGTTTTTGAAGGTGAACAGCATGACACTGTACCAAGATATTTTTTTTTCATGGTGGGCGTGCCATGCAAGTGGGAACTTTTAAAAACTTCAAAATTTCATATCTTGGTTCAGAAATGAAAGAAAACAAAAAAAATGTGTATCCTGATATTTTTGCCAAAGAAACATTATTGCTGAAAAAAACCTGTATGCTCACTGACAAGTACTGCTGCTTTAAAATCCTACAATGCACACCCTGAAGTAACTTATTGCACTTGAAAATGGCTCATTTGTAGTTTTTTTCCCTACATATATTTTTTGTGTTTTTACCCCATTTTTTCTTCCGAACCCGGGACCCCGGCAGACACATATGTACGGGTGCATGGAGGTACACACCGGGCACTGGCTCGGCCCCTTCCACCCCACCCTTTGCTATTGCTGCTGCCCCTACCCACCTACACTTTCCACCAGACCTCCACCTGGTGGGAGCGGAACTATGGGAGATGAAGGCAACCACCCCGGGAGGGGAAAGCTGCCTTGCGGCTGCTAGATCCCACTCTCCCCCCCCCACACCAGCTCCTGATGACCCGCGGTTATTCTCAAACCCGGGTCACCGGCATAGCGTGAGGTAAGGCATCCAGTGCCTCAGCCATCAGCACCACCAGGCCGGCCATTTGTAGTTTTTGGGGGATGGAAATGACACTCTGAACATGTAATGCTAGGATTTAATGCATGGTCAAGTGACATGTCTTGGCCAATAAAGTTCCTAGATGTTTTTCTTGCTGTGCCATTAGCACAACGACATTTCTACAGTGAAGACCATCACAGCGACAGATATCGGCAGATCACTGTGATGGTCCTGCTGTACACTGGCACTGTGTTTCCCGGTGTTGTGCCCACACCCTGAAACAACTCCGACTTGGATTTGGTTATTTATAGATGGGAGTGGGTGTGGGGGGGCTAGCCCCCGCTAATAAAACACTTTGTTCCCTGAATAAAACACTTCATTCTCGACGGGAACAATGCCGACAGTCGGCATTGTTCCCGTCACTGTACGGGATGTCGACAACATTGTTGTCGATATTCTGACATGGAACCCTTTCTCTTGCCATTTTATAACAAGTGATAAACTGTCAATCATTGGAGAACGACACTTTCCGGGGGACTTTCAGGCTCCATGCTGCTCCTAACCTTATTGGACCCTGGTCTGGATGGCCCCTGTGGGCAAGACATGGAGGATGGGGGCCAAGTGAGCGGTTGATGGGGCAGGGAGGTCGCCCAGCAACAGGTCATAAGGGGCCCGGCTGATAGTAGAATGATAAATACAGGATGAGCAAAAGACAATTAGTGACACAAATTACACATAAATACATAATACCATAAATCAACATGAGCAAAAATCCTTATACACTTTCCAAGATGAGAGAAGCATATGTATTTCTGACAGTAGTATTGCAGAGGCAGCAGAAACAGGTATAGTGCTAACATTCTCTCGGGGAGACAGTTTGGTCTAGTGATTAGAGTGCTTATGAGCTGTGAACCTGGAGACCTGGGTTTCAGTCTTAAAACAACCAATTACTGACTGTGATCATGAGCTAGTTAGTACATTAACCTTACCCTGCTTATCCACTCTCTGATCCATCTCCTAGTGTTCCTGTTGGCGGCATGATTCTCTCCCCTACCTCTCCAGGATTGCAAAGTTCTTTTTAAAAAAAATAAAAGGCACTACATAAAACTGAATTAATTTTCTCTCTTAATGTAGCAATGCACTATTCTGGTGGTTGGTGGTGGAAAGGAGTAGCTCCATGTTGACTGCCCCTCCTGATGCACAGCAGTAACAGTATGAAATCTGAATACTAACACACATTCGCGCATGACTGCTGGAATGTTACCTTTGTACTTAAGCTGTGTTATGTTACATTGTTTAGCCTTGTTCCGGGAGGGGGAGATAGGAAGTGCTAACTGATATTAAACCAGGTTATGCTGTTGGTATTTTTAGTGAGTGGGGGGAGTTTTCCCAGGTCTTTGAGGAAATCCCGTACTCTGTTTTTTTTTTTAAACTCTGTTTTTATTTTATCACTCAGAGCAAGGTACATACAAATTTCTGGATTCTATGTCTTGCATCAAATACAGCATATTGGACATACAAGGCACCAGTATAATAAATCACTACCAGTCATATCGTATATCATCCTACATATATACAAAAGGCATAACTAAGATCAGGAAAGAAAAAGCAATCGCCTGTAAGCAAAGTCCAGAAAGAGTAAATGAAAAGGCTAAGGTCCAGACTGCCCCAGCTTCCGGAAACACACAAAATCAGCTTCTTTCCGTATGACTCCCACCCCCACAAAATCGCTTCACCACTTCAGGGGATGAAAGAATCATTCCCCTTAGAAATATGAAAAACCTAGGACTGCCACTTAATCTTATATTGTGAGATTCTACCCATACATCTCGCTATAAGCCATTCCATTGCATACATGTCATTGATTATCTTGTGCCACTGGGAGCACTTAGGTGCACATGATTGATGCCACAGATGAGTGATCACCTTCTTGGCCACCGATATGTAAATATATAGCATAGAACCAGGTGGGAGACATAAATTTTGAGGCGGTGTCAAGAGAAGAACCAATTCTGGGGTTAAAACTGCATTGACTCCCATAAGAATATAAAGGCTGTCCATGACCTGCTGTCAGAAGGAGGCAAGGACAGGACAAGTCCAGAATATATGCAGATGGAAGGCCAGTGTCTTTGCGCACCACCTCCAGCAGTGCCCATGTTGCGGCGACAAATATTTGGCCAACCAGGAAGGAGTATTAAAATACTTATTACGGGACTTCCAGGTAAATTCACACCAGTATGGGGCTGAGGAAATCTTAATGGACAGGACTGCATATTTTAACCACACAGCACAATAAATAGACATGGATAACTTCTTATTCCAGGCATCCAATATCCCTTGCATGGAATCGCCTAAGTATTCCTGGAGACCTCTATACAAGAGCCCAGTCAAATGTTGCCAGTGTGTGCCTTTTATTGAGTTTATAAAAATGTGCAGTAACAAAGGGAGGGGATCAGGGAGATGGCTCATCTGGGGGCTCTTATGTAACAGAAAAGTATGAATTTGCAGGTATCTAAAATATTCTTTGTTTGTTAACTGATAAGTGGATTGGACATTGGCAAACAGGCAAACACCCTGGGCATCTAAAAACTGAAAAATAAAAGATAAGCCCTGAAGGTGCCATCTCCAAAAAGTGTGGTCTATATGCGCAGGCATGAAGTCAGTTTCTGCCACCAAGAGCCACACATAGTAAATAATGGTGAGGGTGCGAAGTCGGTACCAAGTGCACTGGGTGTGTGCCACGCCTGAGTAAAAATCATGTATATTCACCAGCGAGGTTAAAGGAGCACATACAATCTTCCCGAAATCAAAAAGATAATTCAGGACAAATTCAGTTTGCTTCTAGGGTGCCATATAAACTGGGTTCTGCCAGCACATGACAAAGCTTGCAGTCACCTCCTGAAAATAATGTTGAAGATTGGGAAGGTTTAAACCTACCTGTGCAAGTGGCAATTGGAGAAGAGACCACTGTACATGTGGGCGGCGCCCTGCCCACATAAACTGGGACTGGAGCTTATTCCATGATGTAAAAAGTAGAAGGACGGAGTAATAGGGATAGTCTGGAACAAATATAGGATTCTGGGTAGTATATTCGTTCTGACTGTCTCTATCCTAGAGTAAAAAGTTAAATTAAGTTGTGATCACTTATAAAGGTCCCACTCTTTAGATTGTATAAGGGGCTCATAATTGACCAGTAATAAATTATGGAGGGACTGAAGTAGATGGATACCTAATACTTTATTTTCATACTTCTCCGTTACAGAGAGATGGAACAGTCTCCCCCAGGAAGTGGTGGGGGCGGCCACAGTTCAGAGATTCAAGAATGCGTGGGATAGGCACATGGGAATTAATCAAACTAGGGTGAAGGGGGTGGAACTTGTCATAGCATCTAGGGTACCTTAAGCATTAGAAAGAGGGACAGGGCAGACTGGATGGGCCACAAGGCCCTTATCTGCCGACACCATCTATGTATCTATGTAGCTCAAAACAAATTTTCAAAGCTCGTGAAGGAGAATAGTTAAGAGTAAGGACTTCAGTTTTGGTCATATTAATGACATACCCGGAGATGTTAGTGAAATCCTTTAATGTCTGCCAAACTGCAAGAACCAATTTTTCAGGATTCCCTACTCTGAGAAGTATGATGGGATGTTTAACATCCACCTGAACAACCACTAGAACAGCCAAATGGGACCTCGATTAAACATTTCATCCAAAAGATGGCACCTCACAACAGCACAGTATCCCCCAAAAACCATGCTGGCACATTGGTATGATTACTTATAATCAAGGGGAGAATGTCCCCTGCAAAGCTACCAACACTACTTCCTGCAGCACTTGGTGTTCCTTGGAGGTTTCCCATCTGACTGCTGATTAGCTTTTGAGACTTGATGGGATCAGGCTCCTTGGTAGTAAGGCTGCAGGTCTTTTCAATACTTTGTTTGTTTTCTCTTTCTTCCTGTCAAAACTGTTCCCCATCCCCCTCAAGCAGTGGGAAACGGTATAGTGTTTGCCCAGTATTGGTGTTATACCTTCCTTCCAGTGTCACATTTCAGCTTTATCCCTCACTCTGTAGGGAGTAACGTAAAAGCAGATACACTGTAGGTAAACTCTTATAGCCTCTCACCAGTAGTTTGTGTCATGGTGGGCTCTACTGCTAGGAAAATGGTTGTGGTCCCTGGGTGTGCTTACACTCACAGAGGGTAAGAAAAATATTTGGTTGGAGTACTTCTATTGCAATTCCTAAAGGTAAACAGAGAATGAGTATGACTACTTCTAAATGTATATCAAGCCATGTTTATTTTTCAAGTTATTTCAAAACTCCACATAAGGGTAGTGCAGGCCAACGTTTCCTGACCCATGTCACTTTCTCAAGGCATTGGTGGTTTTCACTTAATGAGTTAGTAGAACCAGAAATAGCAGACAGGAAAATGTTACAAGTTTTAAGAAGTAGTCAGGTGTAACATTTTACTTCTGAAGTATTTTTTCTTTTTCTGTTTGCTCATTAGAACATTTACTATGTGACAGTATTATGCTGAATGTGTGGAACAGCACTCTGCCTGGCAGCTGACATATCTAGCTGTAGTCCCCCCCTTCACCCCCCACTACATGATCTTCACTGTGACCTCACTGACTGTGACATCAGGTGACTGACCTGGCAGCTATTGGTGGCTGTTCCTGAGTAGCTGTGATAGCACTGTCAGTGAGGTCACAATGCTGATGATGTAGTGGGAGGTGTAAAACTAGATATGTCAGCTGCCAGGCAGAGCGCTGTTCCACCGATCACACCTACTAACATCAGGTAAAAAAAATCTGATTACCTTAAGGGAAAAGAAAAAGCACCTCAGATATAAAAGGTAATAACTGATTGCTTGTAAAAACACTAGCTGTTTACATTCTTTCAAGGTTAATCTCTGCCAAACACAGGTTGCATTACTTATTTTTACTTTGATCCGGCCTAACCGGTTCAGTTTCCCTGTGATTCTCAAAAAGTGCCTGCTTTTAATTAGAGTGCATCCTAAACCTTTTACATTGAAGGTTTCTTTTTTTAAATCTCTCTTTTATTAGAAGAACTTTTGAATGCAGAGAGACAGAGAACAGTACAGAAATAGCACAGGAAGCTGGTATAAAGGATAAGCGGTATTATACATCATTCCGGTGGGTAAAAATCACCTACAATTCACAACAAATAGTATAGTGGGTTATATAACATGGCTATTATCCCATGCAAGTGACCCCATGAATACAAGAAGGACAAGGAAGCATGCACTCTTATAAATGAACCCTTCAGTATGGAACTAACTTATACTTATAAAATTGCGACTGTATTCACTGCATGGATTAATAAAAACTATGATATAACAATATTTGTACAAGTATTCTATACATGGTGTGCCTTTGTTTTGTGTCAAAAATGATCTAAGGAATAAAGTCAGAATTAACATCCAACTGGGACTTCTGGTGACATTGCCAGAGAACATAGAGTGAGTGGAATGTAGCCCTGAGACCGTCGTGATCAGAACATCTCCATTATAGATACAGATTAGTATTTTCACTGACATACATCACTGGAGGTGGCAGTCAATTATAGGAGGAAACAAAAACAAAAAATAAACATAAAAACTTGTTACAAGCTCCAACCGAAGGAAATCGGGAGATTAATTCAGACTGCTCCTCCTCCACGCCCAGCATGGTGTCTTCACCAAGTGGTACTACACAGGCTTCCACCTCAAGTGTTACTAATGAGCAGTTGGTGGTGGAGCTCAAAGCCTTTCAATCAGAGATTACAGACTCCATTCAATCTCTCCATACAGATGTAGACATTCTAAAGTCAGAGCAGCATAGCTTGCAAGGAGCTTTTGTGGAATTATGATAGGACAGATACTATTAGTGACATAATCATTATTATACACACCAAATAAACGCAACTTGACAATAAATGTAGTGACCTAGAAGGCAAAATATGATAGAAAAACTTATGATTATATGGACTTCCAGAAGGGGCAGAGGGGCAACATATATCAGATTTTGTACAAAAGATAGTCCTGGACACATTGAATCTTCCAACGGATGAACCCTTACACCTCAAGCGCATACAGAGAGCGCTTGGACCTAAACTAGATACTATACAGATGGCGCCATCCATTATCATACAGTGGCGGAGGCTTAGTCGGACATACAGAGGAAATACATAAATATTCCCCAACCCCCAGGACTCAGACACGGCAGCGAGGATGTCAGACATCTTCAGAGCGACATCCTACATCTCTCTAGAATCGACAATTCCCCAGCAGCCCTTCTTGGAAGAGGCTAAACGACAGGTACCAGAAACTCTACAGGCCATCAAGGATCTTTTAAAACATTTTAGCAGATTCCAGGAAAATAACTTTCCCTAGTGAACTGCATATTCCACTTGCATTCTGATAACATCCTGAGAGACAACCTGTAACTTCCTAGGATGGCACAGGGAAAGTTCAGTGTATTGGTCTACAATCTGTATTTTCCCTAAGTACAACAACAGCCCTCATATCTCAGGTGCATTTTCCATGGGGGGGTTGGTGGGAGAGAGCAGAGTGGTCCATTTGGGCTGGCAGTGGAGGGACTGGGGGGGGTCTGTGCGGTCAGGCCCTACTACCGTGAAAAGTGTTAGCCAAAGTGCTGCAATCACTAAGGTGAAAGAATGAGATTCTACAGTGCTGTTGTGCAATGGTGACCGATTCCAGGCATGAATTAGTAATGGAGAAAAAAGGGGGAGTATGACTAGGCAATGATATTGGTGGCGCCGGCATGAAGTCCTCATTTGGTGGGGGTCAATCGCCTTGGACCCACAGGAAGGCCGATTAGGCTTTAATACCACTGCTACATTATTCACAGCTACAGATGAGGGTGTTTCCAACTCCCAAATCCATCCTGCCCTTTCTTTCTTCAGCAGATTCTGCAGGTGGATGGGATCTTCTGAAAAGGGGTAGCATCTGCCCGGTCCATTGGAAGGGGTTGGCAGAGGCCAGCAAAGTGCATATGTGAGGCAATGTGATGCTTCAGGAGAGATCCAGAGCAGGAGCTGGCTATGTAGGTATTTTAATAGCACCCTTCCTGGGACATGATGTAGAGCATGGTAGGAAGCGATGGGATTGGTCTGGGATTCAACTTCCAGGCCCCCGCTCACTCAGCCCCAGAACTCACATGAGTCGAAATGTTCTATACGTAACCTTATTCAAAATGGCCACCTGGGGCTGAGTGAGATCTATAGTCCAAAAGTTTGGATCAATTCCTACCGGCTCCCCTTCCTGTGGAACCTGCTCCCCTATCCTCTTCACCTATCCCCCCCCCCTCCACTCTGTAAAGCACCTACTAAGACTCTCTCTCTCTTCTGCCTCCTTGTACTTGTCGCCCCCTTCCTGATTCCTTGGTTCCTTTTCTCACTGAAGCTTCCATACTCCCATCTATCCTAAGGTTCCTACTTCTTGGAGTCTCTCAACTCCCACCCTCAGTCAGCTTCCTCAAATGGGCAACTTTCACCCATTCTTACCTACACGATTTTGTATCTACAAATTTTAGTGTGCGCTTCTCAGGTCATTTGTAACCCTCATATAGCTGCTGTACTACATTGTTGCCAATTGAGTTCTGTACTTGTTTTTGCCATTCTTGCTCTTCTGATGATTGTGTTTGCCTGTATGCGTAATCCCTCACCCCTTTCCCCAGGTTGCACCTGGAAACAAGCCTTGTCTCAGTGTGCCTTTCCAGGTTATTAAACTTTTAAATCAATCAATTAATAAATAAAGTGGATTTTCTCTCTCTCTCTCGCTTTCATGTCATATTTTATCCCCGCTTCGATACACATACTGATATTATCTCCACCGATTAGACCAGGGGTGTCGCCCCTGTTTTGGAGCCTCAGACATATTATTATGATGAGTGATGAGAAGGAGAATGAGACAGGTATTAGGGCACCTACTCCATTCCCTCCTTTCCATTTACATCTTTTTTTGTAAAATGGTATATAATTCTACTTACAGTGTGTAACTACAAAATCCACCTATAATTACTGTAGTAGGACTCTTCCCTGTCATAGGTCTAACATTCTAATATAAGTGATATCTCCAAATGAAGCACCTTCCCTAGCAGGAGACAAAAGCCACAACCTCTCAACTGTTTTGTTTCAGGAGATGGGAACCTGCTTCTCTAATGATGTTTATGATACATAGGATGTCCTGTGAAGGGGGCCCAGGAATCACCTGAACTGTCCCCTTCCAGTGCTCCAGGTACATTGGATATTGGCCAGGAGAGCTCTTAATGGTGACACTCCCTCACTTGGAGGTCAATTTTATATATGTTTGTGTTTGTATTTAACTGTTTATTTTTATACTTCCTGTGTTATTTCAACAGTTTAACTTGGCCTCCAGCCATCACAGTTGTTTGTGGAGGCTTGGCTGCTTAGCTGTAATCTCACTCTGGTCCAAGGAGGTTTGCAGCCAGGCCTTCGTGAACCTAGCTGTGTTTGTTTGTCACTACTGTTGGCATGTTTCTTGTTTCTCTTCTGCAGATCGTACAGGATGATTGGATACTATCTGCACTACATGACCGGGAGTTATTTTGGGCCAGCATATTCATTGTATTTAAATGTGCTTCAGCCCTATACTAGGGGTTTATGGATACCTACCAGCTTAATGTTAAAAATGTATTTGAATGTACCCACTAGTATACTATCATATAATGTCAACGGAATCCATGACTCTATATGTAAGCCCCCCTCCCGATATCTAGGGGTATGCCTGGTGTTTCTTGAGGGGAAGGGGGGCACTACACAGCCAGAAACACAGTCCTGAAATCAAACTCGTTACCTGGGTTCCACTGGGTGGTCTCCAGGGGGTGCAGGCAGTTCATACTGACGGGTTACAGCAGTTGCGGGGACAAACTCTTAGACAAATCACAAAGTGCTTCAAGTGAATCCATTGTCCACTCAGAAGTAAAAGGGCAACAAAAGGGTTTAATGTGAAAATTGACCAGTTCGCTCCATGGAGCGTGGGGTACAAAATCAACAGTGGGCAACTTTTTTAGGCACAGAGCCTGACAACAGTCTGCAGTAACCTTTATTTCCAAAAGCTCCTTTCTGCAGTGCTTTCCCTCTGAGCTGTGGGGACTCTCAAATCCTGGCAGTAGCACTTTGTCTTGGGCTGAAATAGCCACACAAGATTCCCCTCCAAACTTACTCCTGCACAAAGCTTACTTGGGATTCAACATCTTCCTGCTCACACACACCTATGGGCACCCCAAAAGAGCTTGAACTCCTCTGAAGCTGCATACAGGCAGTCCCAGTACGGTGGCAGTTCGAACCTGGAGATCTCCCAAAATTTGAATGTCTGCTTTCAAGGAGAGACCCCACACAGAAATGGCCAAGTCCCTTCCTGCTGATGACAGTGCAAAGCTCTGAGCATCCCAGGGCATCTTAGCCACAGCAGGGCCATGGCAATCCTGGAGACACACAGTACTTTCCCCTCATTGGCTTTCAGTTCCTTGAAAGCTTCCACGCCAGACCGAAGTGCCACATAGAAAGGAAGACAGGCTGCCACCACTGCCTTCCACACAGTGCAGGCTGCCACCACTGCACTGTCCCAATGGCCTGGCCAAACTAAGGACTCTACACTGGCACTCGCCCACAGACGAGGGTGTCCGGACCATTCCTGTGCTGCCCCACCTCAGTGCCAGAGATCACAAGGTGGGCGCTGGTTTAACTCTCTGGGCTGCGGGCTAGCTCCCACAACTGGCATGAGGGGTCCCTTTTTCTTCTCCTCCAGCCTCCAGACGATCTCCTGAACCGCTACCCTTACTACCAGTCTTTAAGGGTAGTGGGTCGGGGTGGCAAGTGGCCCACCCCAGCCCCGAACCTCGGGCCTCACGCCCGAAACACATGGGCCACCTCTTCCTGTCTCCCAGGCTTCTCTCCTTTTAGTGCCAAGCACCTCCCTTTTAAACCCTGTGGCCTGAACCCCCAGGCAGGGCCCCAGCTCCAGACTTAACAGCAACACAATTTATCTAGTATGCTCCCAAAGGGGGCTTACATATAAAAAATTCCAGATTGTTACAAATGTTCCAGTGGGAGAAACCTGATGTTCTGCTTCTCCAGGAGACTCACCTCTCATCCGCAGAAAATCAAAAATTTATGAAGTGTGGGTTTCCGGTAGTAGAAGCTTCCTTTTACTATAGTGGCAGAAGAAGGGGCACAGCTCTATTAATGCCCTGGGGAACCCCCTTCATTTTGCAGAGTAAAATTATTGCTAAGGAAGGGAGATTTGTCACACTGGTAGGCCATGTTTATGTGTAATTGGTGACATTAGTCAGCGTACATCTGTCCCCAGGATCCACCAATGGAGTGCTAAATTACTGTCCATTTTACAGGGCATATTAATTATGGCGGAGGATCTTAACCTGGTAATGAATATTTCCCTAAACACAACTGCTCCTGGGACACAAAAAAGAACCACAGTGGCCCAAATGTGTTTTATAGCTACTGTAAACCATCTCGGTTATGTGAATACTTGGTGCTATTATTTTCCTACCAAACAAGAATATACTCATCATTTACCTTGGCAGAATACTTCAGCTCGATTAGATTATTTCTGTATCACAGCTGAATATTTGGAAAAAGTGCAGGATATCTCGCATGGATCCCACTTTCTCTCAGATCATTCTCTTAAGTTATCTGAAATTGCATCTGGGAAAGCAATGGAAGCAAACCGTGTGGAGACTTGAGCCCCTTTTAAATGGCAGGCTGAGAGCAACTTGAACGATACCTTTCTTGTCGTCTGCAGTCACACCGCATAACATCCATGGGGAGCATTCGCTGTCCTGGCATTCCCTGTTTTTCTGGGTTCGCTGTTGCGTTTTTGCATTTCACACTGTTCTGTGGGGCTGTGTAATCCAATGATAGCGCCCACCTTGATCTCAGGGCAGCCTCTTGGGATATGAAAATACCTAAGCACATGCACAGTATCATGGCTCCACTTTCGGAGTGCTTTCAAAGTACTTTTTAGTCCTCATTTCTGAAACGTAGCTAGTTTCCCCGAGTTTAGCTTTCTTTCTAGTATCTGAGGATATATTTAACTGAACTCAGGTAGAATATGTTAAGTGAACCACTCACCTCCACCCCAGCACTGCCCACATACACCTCAACATGGAGGTCAGCTGGAAGGATGGAAGAAAATGCCAGAAGAGCCACAAGAAAAGTGCAAGCCTCTGTAGTGTAGAGGTACAAGGTAGTAGCGTAGACGGAGCTGAGTAAGCGGTTGGAAACTGCTACGATGTGAGTGCTTCTCCGTGTAAAAAGGGCTACAATGCATCTCTGCTTAAAGGCCCCAAAATGGTGAAAATAGTAGAGGAGAAAATTAAGAAAATAATGGTGGATAATGATGAGGGGATCACTCCTACAATGTTATCGGATACAGTAAAATCTGTGCTGAGTGGTGTTTGATACAAATAGCTTCAGAAACACAGAAACAAAGAAACCAAAAACATGAGGCCCTTCAGAAAAAAATTGAATTCCATGCAGTTATAGTCTACTCTGGGAGATAAGGTAGTAGCCTATCATATAGCTCAAACCAGAAGGGAACTACAAGATTTAATGGACCAAAAGATTGAACAGGCTTTAATATATTTATGCTAGTATTACTGTGAAGGAGGGGCTTGTGATGCTCAAAGGCTGGCCAGGTAGCTCCTCACTAAAAGGAGTCAGGCATGCGTTTTAGAATTGAAAGATCCTGCTACTGGCTGCTTCACAGGGAATCACGTAGGTATCCAACAAATCATCTCAGACTATTATTCCAAATTTCATACACAGGATTTTGATTCTGAGTCAGATGACAATAACAGTTTCCTGGCTGGTCTGGGGCTACCGTAACTCTCACCTGAACAGGAGGCCTATCTGGTCGCCCCAATCACACAGCATGAAATTTCTAGAAGCTATTAAAAAAGTTAAATTAGGAAAAAGCCTGGGCCTGGATGGGTACCCTGCTGAATTATTTTTTTTTATTTGCAATTTCTCCGTCTTTTGCGGAGCTGGCAGTGGACTCTGGCTCCTCCCTTGGAGGAGCTCACCTCTCTCGCCTGGCATCCCACACCAATCCTTCCCTGAGAGATCCCTCACAGGTTACCCTCCCGTCACGGGGACGAGGAGAGGAACGTCGACTTCCCCCCTTCCCAGAAGCCAATGTCCAGATTCTGGGAATGTCGACCTGCAGCATCCGGGCCAACATGGAGCCTGCCAGCTCCATTTTTCCTCCTGGTTTTCTGCCCAGGACCCACGAACGTGCAATGGGTGAACGGCTGAGCTCCACCTCTGTGGAGGCAGCTTCATGCCCTGAATGTGGGTCCCACCTTCTTCTGGCTGCGCCTGTGCTGACACCCAGCCACTGCTGGGTGTCAGTCTACAGCATGCAGCACTGTCCTTCCCCCTTCCCAAGGAAGGAGAACAGTCTATGGGTGCTTGATCCTTTCTCACCCCTGCAGACCAGCGAGTGACCCGAGTCCATTTCTGAACCCGGGTCGCCAGCGTGGCGCGAGATGTCGCATCCAGCCCCTCAACCCTCAGTGCCACCAGGCCAGCATTGAATCTTTTTAAATGTTTACTGAAACCACCCTCCCAGTATTATTTAGAGTATTCAGACACATAAAGGAGGGGGAATTTATTTATTTATTTTTATTTATTTCGTCATTCGGACATAACCTTTGAGCAAAATGCTCTTTTTCAAAGGTTCCACGTCTTGACAGGAGGACAACACAGAAAGGTAGTTACAGAGTATGGGTGCACAAGTACAGAGAAAACAAATATAAGAAATAACAGCAATTGGTCTGACTATTTACAGTTGTAAGAACCCTACATTCCCCCAGCACAGCTTGATGGGAAATCAAAACTTACAAATGTTTACCCAATCAAAGCCTTAGATGTACTCCCACTACTTAAAAATGTAAAAAAGACTACTAGCCCAGGGCAAGACCAAATTAGCTCCAGATTTTTACTTGAAACTGCGGAAGCGATAGTCATCCCCTTACAGATTCTTTTTAATAAATCCTTAGAGCAAGCCAACATCCCTGAGGACTGGTTAACAGCTACAGTTACCCCATTCATAAAAAAGGAAACCAGTCCAGTGTTCAAAACTATAGGCCCATTAGCTTAACATCCATGATTTGCAAAATTATGGAAAAGATAGTTAAATTATACCTAGAAAAAGAAATGTTAGAATTAAAAATATTAGACAACTCTCAACGTGCTTTCACCATGGGCCACTCAAGCACAACTAACCTGATATCATTTTACAACAACATTAGCCAGGGTCTGGACACAAACTCTCAAATAGGTATTATCCTATTAGACTACAGTAAAGCATTTGATACGGTCCCACATGGGAAACTTATAACTAAATTAGATTCACTGGGTTTCTCCATCTGTTTAATTAACTGGATCAAAGTATGGTTGACCAGTAAAACACAGAGGGTAATTATTAATGATACTTTGTCCAAACAGGGTCCTGTCACAAGTGGGGTTCCACAGGGCTCTGTCTTGGGGCCAACCCTGTTTAATATTTACATCAGTGACATGCAGATAAGATCCCTCAACTGGTTGTCAAAATTTGCCGACGATACAAAAGTGGGAGGAATAGTCGATACCACTGGTAACCTTGAAACCTTCATTTCTGATTTAAAATCCATTGAACACTGGGCTGTATTAAACAACATGGAATTCAACATTGACAAATGTGTAGTCTTACATCTTGGATCCAAAAACCCCAACAACACTTACCACTTAAACAATATCCCACTTAAAACAACTAGCAGAGAGAGGGACCTCAATAGGTCTTGGCCTGCTTTTTTTCCTTTACAACCTAATAAACCTAGAGGTACAGCATATTGCAGTTAGTACAGCCCAAGGTACATGGTTAGTGCTGTGGATTTAAGAAACTAATTTAGCTAGAGGTAAAGCAGCCGGGGGAGGCATTGTTGTTATTTCATATAAAGTCTTGGAGGGGGAGAGACTCAACATAGGCTTTCACACCCTGTATGTTAATGTAGCCAAGAGGAGGCTTTGTCGTTAATTCTAGTCGTCGGGGGGGTAATTTTCTGTGCAGGACTGACCTAGTAGGAACATACTAGAGAGCAATGTGAGGGAGGATCGTACACAAAATAAGCTTGGGGAAGACAGGTGGTTTAAGACAATTACATTTGTGCAGGGTCAACGGCAGGGGAGGGACTTACAACAGAGTGCTGAGTTAAGGACAGTAGATAGAAGGCTCATTGACAGGCTGTGGCTATGGAAGGCTCAAGTTTGAGGGCTGGCAAGTAGTAGTAGGAGGAAGTAAGAGTTTAAACTCAGGGTTACTGAGCAGCAGGGTAACAAATCTGAGAATGCAGCCCAGGAACAGGCTGACTCCAAGCTACCGGGTGATAGTGCTACAGGCTACCTGCAGCCACAGACCTCAGCCTTGGCCAGGTGACATCTTAGTTCCGCATTGAAGATGGGGAGGCTGTTAATGAGTAAAAGGCATGCTGAGATCTCATTTAGCCAAGAAGTAGCCCTGTATGCAAAGGAAAGTTGGCCAAGCACCATTTTTCTGAAAGGGATGGCAAGTGGGCAGCGAGTCTGCCCTGTAGTGCGGTACCCGGATCTACCTTGCCGGAGCAGTTCTTTGAAGGCCAGTGGAGCTTTACCTAGGAGAGATTTCATGCCAAGTAGGCACATTTGGTATTTAATTCTGCTGGCAAGATTGAGCCAGTTAGTGCACTCGTAGAGAGGGAGCAAGTTGTCGCTGAGGCACAGGTCAGGAAGCATAGGTAAACCCAGGAGCAGTTGTAAAATTCCACAAAACTGTTTATTTGTAGTTGCAGTAACATAAAAAAAATAAACTTGTTCAGAATAACTATGTACAGAGGGCTAAAATAAAATCTTTCTTCGGTCTCCGTGTCCCTTATTCTTCTAAAATCTTCCCTTGCAGCCCAGCTTAGCTGTTTTATAAGTCTTTTCAACCCCCATCCTTTGCAAACATCCTGTTTCTTCCACAGTGTTCTGTTCTCGTATATTTCAGGAGGTTCAAGAACAGTATGCTTTCTGAGACCCCTTTTTGCAAAAGGCTCCATATTTGCAATCAAGCAACTTCCAGAGTTTATGCAGTCATCTCAAAATATAAATATATAATTTCAACAGTAATACTATATATTTTCCAAACACAAGGGATCCCAATATCAGTTTCATTCCATTCATTGGTTTGCACATAATTTTATATCAGCTGATATAGATATGCAAGGGAGGAAAAACAGACAGCAAGAGAAAACTGAGACAGAGAGAGGCAAAGAATTGTGAACTGTTTGGGTTGATCAAGTCCGAGGTCTCACAGGAAAATTAGGTTGTACAACCAGACAGAGAAGGGACAGAAAAGGAAAGAATACAGATCCTTGCATTTAAATACTTTCTCCAAAACAAATGGGACAGGGTCCTATTCTACCCTGTCACACAGGTGTGTAGGAGATTATCAGCCCCCTAGAGTCAGCCTGCAGGCCTTGTTGAGGGCAATGCTTAATTGTTTTAGCGCAGTGTCAGATGCTGAACTATAGACCACGAGTCTGTAATTAGTCACAGACAAGATGGAAGAGGAGACTGCCAACCTGAGTGCCTCAGGAGTTAGGTACTGTCTGTGCCAGTAGAGAACTCCAAGTTTGGTGTTCACTGTTTTGATGAACTGATCGAATCACCCCCACCCTCGTGGGATTATGCTTCAGTAGCAGCATTATTAAAACCGAGAAGGAACCCTGACAACCCCTCCTCATACCACTCCATATCAATGTTAAACATTGATTACAAGCTGTCTACAGGGGTCTAGGCCAGTAGACTGGACACCATCCTCCCACACCTGCTTGATGGTGACCAGGCGGGGTTTGTCAGAAAGAGACAGACACAAGACAATGTACGCTGCACTTTACATACAATTGATTATGCAGTCCATTACAGTGGCTGTGGTAAGTCTAGAAGCCAAGGAGGCATTTGACAGGGTGTCCTGGATTTTGTTTTGTGGGACACCCTGGCTAACATGGCCTTTCCTGAAGAAGTCTTATTAATCTTCCAGGCATTATGTGCATCCCTAAGGGCTTACATTAGAGTGAATGGGGCCTACTCAGACCATATCCCACTGACAAGGACATCCATCATGGGTGCCCTCTTTCTCCGTTATTATTCGCACTTTATATCCAGCTGCTAGCAATAGTTGTGAGACAGGCAAAGGGAGTGGAGGACATACCATTGGTAGGTCAGTTCTGACACTATCTTTCTGACACTTTCCTCTTCAGAAACATCACAGCCCCTAACTTGGGAAATTATAGAACCCTTTGGGAGGCTATCAGAATTTAAATTAAGCAATTTAAAAAACTGAGATACTTAGTTTTAATTTCATACCATCCTCTGACTTGAAATCTAGATTTCCTGTCCAGTGGAATGGGAAAATTAAATTACCTAGGGGTCCAACTGACTAAAGATCTATCGCATCTTGAGTTATTAAATTGTGAACTTATTACTCAACAAATTAATAGGGACCTACAAGCCTGGGCTACCCTACCCCTCTCATTTTTATCTAAAGTGGAAGTCATTCGTCAGAACATTCTTCCCACACTTCTATATCTATTTCAGTCCATCCCAATGGTCCGACGCAAATCTTATTTTCAATATCGGAACACCTTAATTTCTCACTTTATGTGGGGGGAGGAGGCTGCCTTCAAAGTCTATATATTATTTTGCCATTAATTAAAGAAAAGTGAGGCCTTAATCTACCCAACCTACAGTATATCTATAGTCCGTGGTGGCTCATCTATGTGTAATAAGTTGCTGGTTAACATTTACGTCAAATTATCTGTTTGAGGTAGATAAATATTTATTTTATTTATTTTATTTTATTTAAACAGCAGTTTGGAAAACCTTTGAGCCATAGGCTCATTTACAAAGGTACCTTGTCACAGTAAGACAAACCAAAATACACAGTATAGCAGTACAACACATAGGTGTAACAGTAAATTAAGACATAGATACAAACAAGCTGGTACAGGTAGGATGGATGCAAACAATACCAGAGTTATGTTGTCCTTAGCAGCTTAGTAATAAGCTTTGTCATAAGTATTAGTGCGGCTTTGACTAGCGGCAGTTACAGCATCGGTGTTACACAGGTTACGTACAGTTTTGAAGAACATATAGTTGGAGCTTCGGAGATGGAGAGGGGCAGTGTGTTGAACCAGGAGGGGGGCCCTAAAGCTGAAGGCTCTTTGGCCGTGAGAGGTCCTAGCTCTAGGGATAACAAGAGAGTTTTTCCCAGAGGTCAGTATGAACTAGTGGGACAGGCGACGTATGGTGGTGGTCAATCCCTGGTGGGAAAGCCAGGAGGGTCTTTTGGTAAGGGTACAGGTAAGATATTTGAGGCGCTCATCGAGATCAAGTACCAGTGCTTTAGCATACAGTAGACAGGTGTGTGTCATCCTAGGTGCTCCAGTAATTAACCTGCAGGCCTTATTCAGAGTAGTGCGAATTTTATGGAGTGCGGTCTGATCAGCAGCACCATACACCGGCAGTCCATAGTCCACTAGGGACAGGATAGAGGAGGTGACTGCGAGTCGAAGAGCCTCCGGGGGGAGGCAGTGTTTATACCGATGTAAGATGCCCAATCGGATATTAGTGGCAGTGGCTAGGGCAGCGATGTGTCCATGGAAGGAGAGGGAGGGGTCAAAATGGATCCCTAGGTATTTATAGGAGCAAACTTGTTCGAGTGGGAATGAGGACCCAGAGTGAATGAGGAGTTTGAAGTTGCAGGACTTGTTTTGGGGATGAGAGAAGAACATAGTTTTTGTTTTTTTAAGATTTATCACCAATCTATGTCCCTTGAACCAGCCCTCGGCTTCAGTGAAGGACTTCTGCAGCGAGTCCTGGAGGGCAATAGGGTTACGACTTGAGGCAAAGATGACTGCATCATCAGCGTACAATAGAATGTTCCCCGAGCAAGAGTGTGGAAGGGTGTTAAGGTAAAGGGAGAATAGTAAGGGGCCCAGAATGGAGCCCTGGGGAACCCCAGAAAAGATGGGACAGATGTCTGAGCAGGTCCCATTAATTTTTACACGCTGTGAGCGGTCAGACAGATAACTGGTGCACCAGGAGATGAGACCCCAGCAAAACCAGAGAGACTAAGGGCATCAAGAAGGAGGGGTGGGAGACAGTGTGAAAGCTGAGAGGTCAATGAAGACAGCACCAGCCAGAGAACCAGTGTCTAAGAGGAGTGGAGAAAGTTGGAGAACTCTAGGAGGGCTGTGTTGGTACTGTGCCCACTCGGAAGCCATGCTGCTCAGGACAAAGGACATTGTAGGTGGAGAGGCAGTCAGAGATTTGAGAGGCCACCACTTTTTCCAAGGCCTTGGAGAGAGAGAGAGAATGGAGATCGGTCGATGAGTTTCCAGCCACAGTCCTATCACCACCTTTAAAGATAGGGGTGACAGTGGTGACTTTCAGGCAGTTGGAACCTTCCCAGGCAAAGAGGTGGTTGATGGGGCATGTGATCGGGTAGGACTGTGTCTAAGACCAGCCGTGGATACCGGATCAGGTGTCACTGCCGATACTATTACTCTTGAGCAGTGACAAGGTGCGGCCTAGTTCTTGGGCAGAAACACAGTGGAGGAGAAAATAAGGGCGAGAAAGATTTACAGCAGGTGCTGGGGAGGAGGTCAAAAAATTTGTAGGGAGGATAGGGCTAAGGTCAGTGAATGAGGTGTTGAGGTGGTTGGCTATGAGGGCTGGGTCTGAGGAGATCACACCATTAATGTTGATCTGGGTGGGTGAGGAGAGGTGTGCACTCCCATTTAACTGTTTAATGTTATCCCAGAAGGTTCTGGGATTCCCCATGAGGCAGTGAGTGAGGACCGATAGTGCTCAGACTTGGCCTTTCTGATGGCCAGTGCACTTGTTTAGGCGGCAGCATATAACCGCCTGTCATTGGGCCGGCCAGTCTCAATGGCACGCGTGCCATAGGTTGTCCTATGTTTGAGCTGGTGGATCAAAGCTGGGGTAACCCAGGGGCATTCTTCCTTTTAGAACGGCGGGTCAACACTGGGGCAAAGATATCACAGGCATTATTAAAAGTTTGGGTAAAGAAGGAGAGCTGTGTCGATGTCAGGAGTTGCCAGTATAGGAGACCAGTCAATTTGGGACAGAAGTTCCTTAAGTTTTATCAGTCCACCAGGTATTAGGCACGCCAGCATGTGGACTGTGCTATGGGTTTGGGGACTGAGGTTGACCAGTGGAATAGAATGGGGAGTGATCGCTGAGAGAGTCTGGGAGGACTTGTACATTGGGGATCCGATTAGGCGGTTGGTAGTACCACATCAAGCAGGGTACTGGAGCCTCTCTTGGGGTTAGTCCTGGTAGGGTGGGTAACTAGTTGCGTTAGGTCTATTGCAGAAAAGGAGTCTCGGGTAGAGGAGGAGGAGGGGCTGAGCCAGTTGACATTTAAGTCACCCACCAGAATTTGATCAGCGGTAGGAGGTAGAGAGGTAAGGTATTCTCTAAGAGAGGCAGTGGCCTGCATTTGGTCCCTGGGGGGCACGTATGCAGTAGTCAGATAAAGGGGTCCCTTTAAAGGGTCAGGGGTTAGTTTCAGCGTAAGTGCCTGGGCCCTGGAGTCAAGGATGGGAGCGGGCAGGGCTAATACGGGGAGAGATTCCTTGACATTAATAACGCAGCCGCCGCCCCGTCTCCCAACACGGTCGGACCGGAAAAGGGTGAAACCAGGAAGGGAGACTAGGAGTCAGGGGAGGATTTCGACAGCCAGTCTCAACCAGGGTGATAACATCAGGGTTAATTGAGTGACCAGGCATTGTAGTGAGTCAAACTTTTTGGAGGCTACAGATATTCATGGAGACCATGCATAGGCCTGTGGTGCGAGTTGGGGAGCTCCTGGGAACGGGCCAGGGTTTGGATGAATGTTCCCTGACAGGAGTAATAGCATGACTAACACCCTGGCTGGGAGATGGTGAGAAGTTTTCCTCCGATTGACATGGGGAGGCTAAGGGAGCAGGGGTGGGCAGGGAGGTACAGGAGGGAAAGCAAGAATAAGAAGACACCCAGATGTGCCTGAGTTGAAGAAAGCTATGGGGAGGGCAGGGAGGCGAGGCACACAGAGGTCCCAAGGGGCAGGAGAGGAGGTTCAGGAGCAAGGGGAGGGAGGGGTGCCAGGGCACAATGTGGACTAGCAGATATGTAAGTGGGTAAGTGCACTGCTAGTGGGGATAGGCACAGGAAGAGCGTGATGCAGGGCCAATGCATTGTGGTGAGCAAGATCCCAGGGAAGTAGTGCTGTACAGGTAGGAGTAGGAAGTAGTGAGGGAGCATAGGTCCCTCTAGTGGCCAGCAGGTATAACCTGCAAATGGGAAAGTGGGGAGATAGGTTCTGGGCAACAGGACGTGATGACACCAGATGTGATGTCACGGGGTGGATCATTAAATTGACAGCCGCCCCTGGGTGGGAGGGTGGTTGGGCAGGGCGGGGCAGACGGTGCAAAGTGCTGTCGGGCTAGCACCCCTCTGCAGGCGTCCAGACGAAGAGAAGAGGCTCTCTTTACCTCGAAAGTTATCAGGCTGGAGATTTGGCTTCCTCAGCTACTCAGGTGAGCTGCTTGTGTTGCTTCAGTTGCTTGATTGTCCCGAGTGCCTAGCTTGGGGGAGCTGCCTATGTTGTGAAGAAAACAAAGCCTCTCATTATTATGCAGCGGGAGAATATGTTGTGACTTACACAAAGGAGCTCCACTCTAAGCAAACAGGGCTATTCCAAAATGAGGTCACACTAGGACCCAGCTAACCTAATGCCTTCAGTTACAAGCACAATTAGCTCAATACCACCATATTAAACAAGTCTGATCTATATTAGCTGCTTGATATATCTGGCTTTAAAATGTAATCAGCAATTAGCTCCAAATACCACCATATTAAACAAGTCTGATCTATATTAGCTGCTTGGTATATCTGGCTTTAAGATGAAATCAGCAAGGCAACTCTAGAAAAACCAGTGAGTCCCTAGCTTTACACTTCAGCATTACTAGCACAAAGAGAGGCAAATAACAAGCCCACCCAGTGGTGAACAGGAACAAAGTTCATAAAATATAAGTGTTCATCAGGTAGCACCCCTCTGCAGGCGTCCAGACGAAGAGAAGAGGCTCTCTTTACCTCGAAAGTTATCAGGCTGGAGATTTGGCTTCCTCAGCTACTCAGGTGAGCTGCTTGTGTTGCTTCAGTTGCTTGATTGTCCCGAGTGCCTAGCTTGGGGGAGCTGCCTCGAAAGTTATCAGGCTGGAATTTGGTTTCTCAGCTACTCAGGTGAGCTGCTTGTGTTGCTTCAGTTGCTTGATTGTCCCGAGTGCCTAGCTTGGGAGCTGCCTCGAAAGTTATCAGGCTGGAGATTTGGCTTCCTCAGCTACTCAGGTGAGCTGCTTGTGTTGCTTCAGTTGCTTGATTGTCCCGAGTGGCTTGCTTGGGGGGGGGGAGCTGCCTCGAAAGTTATCAGGCTGGAGATTTGGCTTCCTCAGCTACTCAGGTGAGCTGCTTGTGTTGCTTCAGTTGCTTGATTGTCCCTTGATTCTCCAATCTTCTAACAGCTATTCCTTTATCTAACTTCACAAGCTATACGACCATTCCCTTAAAATTCTGAAGACAGTGCTGCACTAAATATATATATATCCTAAATAGCATACTGGTTTGTCTGTGGTCTCTAGAATATGATAAAGCCTTCCCGCTCAATTTCTTCTGTGCTTCTATGCCATACTTCATGAATGGGGGTCTAGGGGCCTTAAATATCTATATATAATCTCTGTCTTATACAGCACAATGAATTTTGTCACAGCACAATTAATTTTGTCTCCCCAGGAGAGCACATTTCAGGTATTTGCAAATTAGATAACATCTTATGGGGTTAGATCCCACATTTAAACATCTTCCTGACAAGGCCTCTTCTATGTACAGTATGTTACCATTAAGGATCATCAACAAGGCATGTATTGGCCCCTCTTAATAGGAAGTCTTTTAAGAACCTAATAGACCTTGTACCGGATTCCACACTGGATGTTCTTCAGAGGTGAAGTTTGGAAAAAACGCTTTCCAGCAGGATGAGTGGTTCAGACATCACAATAGTAAACATGCTTACAGTTCGAATGTCCCACTAGACTTCTACCATGTAGTTGAAGTCTGTGGGAAAAGAATCCTGACTGGTGTTTTCTGACCATCAGTTTTCTCATTTACTACATATTTCAATGTGGGAAGTGTGCAATCATTTCTTGGAGCCACTTTAATAGGCTGAATGTGGTTAAGGCCTCTGCCAACTGAGCAAGGAGCTCTTCTAGCTCACCTTGTTGAGTTACTGTTCTGTGAAACCAAAGTTCCCTGCATCAAAGCTTGGCCCTGTTCTTGCTAAACTTAGCCATCAGTTGGCAGGAGACTGGCCAAAGTATTGTTTACAAAGTAGATAAAAAGGACTGCACAGGGAAGCAAGCAGTGCTCGGTTTCAAGAACAGTCCTGAACAGAAACAAAAACAGAAAACCGGCACCTGCTTTAAAACATATATAGCAGTAACAGCTCTATTATGGCTCTCAATTAAGGAACTTAGCCGAGAATGCTAATATGGTATAAATGCTTTAATATTAAAAAAACTCACTACAGATATGGCAAAAGACAAAAAGGAATTTGTTTTTAAGCTGAAGTCCATAGAGCATAAAGTTCCTTTAGTCTCAAAAGAACGCCATGTAGACCAACACATAAACGGCTGTATAGTCCCAACAGGTGTGAGTAAAGGCTGAGGGTCGCTTCCAGCTGACGTCACCTGACGCGTTTCGCTGATAGCTTTTTCAAAGGTTGACATCCACAGGTATACACCTATATTTAAACACAGCCCTTAAAGGGGAAACACCCTTATTATACTAAATACAAGCAAGTTAAATATAAAGAACATGTAATACATATAACAAACTACTAAAAACTTTGCAAAGTACCCATTATACAGCACCAGTAGGCAGTAGCACAAATAACTGTTGGAAATATTTCACTTTAACAAAAGATATCTTTATCCAGTAGATCATAGTACTCAGTGCACTGCTGAAAGATAGAAAAAGACAAAGATATTAGATAGAAAACACCAAAAAATCTTCATTTTTATATTTCAAAAGGACGAATCTCAATCCTTTCATTTAGACCTGGTTCATACATTGCTCTCATTGCAAAAATCCAGTATTGTTCCCTCACGAGAAGGAGATTATCTAGATCCCCCCTCTTTTTGTCAGCATAGGTTTTTCAATTGCTGTGAATGTAAACTTATGTGCACCCTTGTCACTAGCTCTTAATATATGTAGAGCTAAGGCATTCTTTTCGTCACCATTTAAAATAGACCTGGCATGTTCACCTATACGTGTTTTAAAGGGGCGTTTAGTTTTACCAATATAGAAACTGTTACAGGAACACTCTGCAATGCATATAACACCAGACGTGCAACAAGTAACAAATCCCCTTATTTTAATATCAGTTCCTGTTTCATGGTTTCTGAAAGTTTTAGTTGTTTTAACCCATGAACAGTGTTTGCAGTGACCACATCTGTTACACCCCTCCACTGGTTTATCCAGCCAGTTTTTAGGCTTTTCCACATTTGGTTGTACAGAGTGTACCACTAAATCTTTGATGTTTTTACCCCTTCTAAACACTACTCTTGGATCACTTACATTATTTTGGTGTAAATTAGTGTCCAAACGAACTAAATGCCAATGTTTTCTAATGATCTTAGCTATTTCCCCTGATTGAGGACTATAAGTGGTGACTAGTGTAGTCTGTGGGTCACCATTATTAACCCATTGTTTACCAATCAGTAAATCTTCCTTACTAGTCCATCAACTTCACATTTAGCTTTTTAATAGATCACTATTGTATCCTCGATCTTGTAGTTTAATAGTCAGTTCTTTAGCCCTCTTATTATATTTATCTGTATCACTACAGTTTCTTTTGGTGCAAATAAACTGACCTTTAGGTATGGCATTAATCACATGCCTGGGGTGACAACTGTTGGCCAATAAAATAGTATTTCGATCAGATTGTTTAGTGTAAAGGTCCGTCTTAACACCACCAGCTCCATCTTTATAAATCCTTAGATCCAAAAAATTAATTTCAGTATGACTGGAGTTAATAGTGAACCGTAGATGTTCATTACTATTCTCTAGATATTCCACAAATTCAATTAATTCTTCTGACTCCTTTCCATACCACAATAATATAAATCAATAAAGCGTCTCCATAAGTCAATCTTATGTGAAAGGGATTATTAGGGTTCCTGATTGTGTCAATTCCCATTTTGCCATGTATAGATTGGCATAATTGGGTGCCATACTTGCACCCATAGCCGTACCCATTTTCTGTAGTAAATCATTCTTATAGAAAAAAGTATTGTATTCTAGTATAAACTTGGTCAATTGAATCAGCACTTCTGTTGGTGGTTCTTTCCTGCCTCTGCCTCCAAATAAAATTCTAAGGCTTCTAAGCCTTGTCTGTGTGGAATATTCGAATAAAGAGATGTAACATCAAGTGTTACTAGAATACTCTTTTCTTCTATGGCCAAATCCTCTAATACCTGCAAAATGTCACTCGTGTCTTTTATATCGCTGGTACCTGTTCCTGAACAATGTTGACTAAAAGAATCCACATACTTCGCTAGTGGTTCAGTCAAACTATTGTTACCTGACACAACGGCCTCCCAGGTGGATTCATCAGATCTTTATGAATTTTAGGTAACACATAAAAAGTGGCCCTAGTTGGATACTCAACAGTCAAAAACTTATAGACTTTATCAGAAATAAGCCCTGCATCTTTTATTTGCTTCAAATAAACGTCTATACTCTTTTTAAAAAGTAAAGTATTATCAGACTTTAATTTCTCATAATAAGTTACATCTGAAAGCTGTTTCAAAACTTCAAAATCATATTTAGGAGTGTCTATGATCACAATAGCCCCCCCTTTATCTGCTGCTTTTATTGTAATATCTGTGTTTTTCCCAAGATTTACTAAGGCTTCTTGTTCAAGTCTGCTTACATTATGATAATAATGCAGATCTAAATTTTTATTCAGAAGCAGTAAATCTTCCTCACAGCATTCCAAAAACATCTGCAATGCAGAAGAAAGTGTTGGTCAAAAATCAGAAACTGGTTTAAATGGTTTTACATTATCAGAAGGCATGTGCATGTCCATATTACCAATTCCCTGATTCACAGGATCCTGACCCCCCCCCGAAAAGAAGGCTTTAAGTCCTAAGTTACGTACCAGTCTGTGGAGGTCCAGCACCGTCTCAAAATAATTAAACCTCTGCGTTGGGGTAAAGGAGAGACCTCTATTTAAAGCAGCAATTTCGGTTTCATTCAGTTGATAACTTGAGATGTTAATCACTGAAACCTGCCCTGTAGTCGTCTCCCTCCCCATCCTCTCCGCGGTGTTCCTCTTCGACCTCCTCTTTCTACCACCTCTTCTGGTGCGTTTTGTTGCATATCTTGTCTCCTTATTCGTTGACTCCACCACGGAACTGAAGGTGGTGGGACCCCTGGGATAGCACATGGTTCCTCTTCTTCCCCTAAAAAACGATCCTGATCTTGTTCATCTATGGTAGCAGTGACATAAATCGGTTGTTCTCCAGTCTGTGGCAAACTCTGACTATCTGTATTGATGGTAGTGGTTTGTGAAGACCAATTAAACACTTTATCATTCACATAATCTTTTTCATCTCTCTCAAACTTTGATTTTTTAATATTTTTAATCTTTTTGTCATATTTATATATATTTTCTGTAAAAGTGTCCAGTTGTTGAGAGAATAATGGAGCACTATTAAAGGAATATAACTCCTCTTCTTGTTTTTTTAATTCAATTTCGATTTCAGACTGGAATAAGGCATTTTCTTTTAAAATTAATTCAATGTATTCATGACTTGCCTTCTCACTTATTTGGCGCCACTTCTCTAAAAAACCATCTCTTTTCTGACCACAAGTTGGATTCTTTAAGATCCTCAAACCTCTCAGTATCCGATTAACTTCTAAATAAGCCTTCAAGGATATTTCTTCCCATTGCAGCCGCTTAAGTTTGCATGCAGTTTTTTCAAAAGCTGTAAAAGCTTGTCGGCTGTTAATCGGTCCTAATTGTACTGTGGTACTGTTTAAAAGTTTAGTAAAATTCATAGTATTCGCTGTGTTTCTTAGAATAAATTCAGAAAGGGAGCGAGAACCCTCAACACGCTGACCCTGCCGTGCCTCAGACATCAATGGAAACACGTAAAGCAGGAGCGAAAACTTTAACTCACAAAAATTCAGAGAGCTTGTTTTTTATTTTGACAACCCGTGCAAGTCCTTGCAAAAGTCAATCACAAAGTAGATAAAAAGGACTGCACAGGGAAGCAAGCAGTGCTCGGTTTCAAGAACAGTCTTGAACAGAAACAAAAACAGAAAACCGGCACCTGCTTTAAAACATATATAGCAGTAACAGCTCTATTATGGCTCTCAATTAAGGAACTTAACCAAGAATGCTAATATGGTATAAATGCTTTAATATTAAAAAAAAACTCGCTACAGATATGGCAAAAGACAAAAAGGAATTTGCTGCTAGAAAATAGCTTGGCCTATGTCTCTTACATTTTAGGGGCAAATCTATTTATTAAGTACCAGCTGTGCTCAAATTTTTTTGTCAATTAAATTTTATTGTAAGAAAATCAACATATTCATATTATACAGGTAATCAAAATAACAGTACTATAAATTATAACAAGTTACAATTCTTATTCTTATTAATCAGCTTGTACATTAAACACAACCTATAGAGATGGCAATAAGAAATTGGAACCAGGGACACCTGTATCTTATTTCTACACCAGCAGCCAATGCAGGTGAACTAAAGGTGCATCTCCACCATCAATACAGATAGTCAGAGTTTGCCACAGACTGGAGAACAACCGATTTATGTCACTGCTACCATAGATGAACAAGATCAGGATCGTTTTTTAGGGGAAGAAGAGGAACCATGTGCTATCACAGGGGTCCCACCACCTTCAGTTCCGTGGTGGAGTCAACGAATAAGGAGACAAGATATGCAACAAAACGCACCAGAAGAGGTGGTAGAAAGAGGAGTTCGAAGAGGAACACCGCAGAGAGGATGGAGAGGGAGACGACGACAGGGCAGGTTTCAGTGATTAACATCTCAAGTTATCAACTGAATGACACCGAAATTGCTGCTTTAAATAGAGGTTTCTCTTTTACCCCAACGCAGAGGTTTAATTATTTTGAGACGGTGCTGGACCTCCATAGACTGGTACGTAACTTAGGACTTAAAGCCTTCTTTTCGGGGGTCAGGATCCTGTGAATCAGGGAATTGGTAATATGGACATGCACATGCCTTCTGATAATGTAAAACCATTTAAACCAGTTTCTGATTTTTGTCCACCACTTTCTTCTGCATTGCAGATGTTTTGGAATGCTGTGAGGAAGATTTACGGCTTCTGAATAAAAATTTAGATCTGCATTATTATCATAATGTAAGCAGACTTGAACAAGAAGCCTTAGTAAATCTTGGGAAAAACACAGATATTACAATAAAAGCAGCAGATAAAGGGGGGGCTATTGTGATCATAGACACTCCTAAATATGATTTTGAAGTTTTGAAACAGCTTTCAGATGTAACTTATTATGAGAAATTAAAGTCTGATAATACTTTACTTTTTAAAAAGAGTATAGACGTTTATTTGAAGCAAATAAAAGATGCAGGGCTTATTTCTGATAAAGTCTATAAGTTTTTGACTGTTGAGTATCCAACTAGGGCCACTTTTTATGTGTTACCTAAAATTCATAAAGATCTGATGAATCCACCTGGGAGGCCGATTGTGTCAGGTAACAATAGTTTGACTGAACCACTAGCGAAGTATGTGGATTCTTTTTTAGTCAACATTGTTCAGGAACAGGTACCAGCGTATATAAAAGACACGAGTGACATTTTGCAGGTATTAGAGGATTTGGCCATAGAAGAAAAGAGTATTCTAGTAACACTTGATGTTACATCTTGTTATTCTAATATTCCATACAGACAAGGCTTAGAAGCCTTAGAATTTTATTTGGAGGCAAGGTGGTGAAAGAACCACCAACAGAAGTGCTGATTCAATTGACCAAGTTTATACTAGAATACAATACTTTTCTATAAGAATGATTTTTACTTACAGAAAATGGGTACGGCTATGGGTGCAGGTATGGCACCCAATTATGCCAATCTATACATGGCAAAATGGGAATTGGACACAATCAGGAACCCTAATAATCCCTTTCTACATAAGATTGACTTATGGAGACGTTTTATTGACGATATTATTGTGGCATGGAAAGGGAGTCAGGAAGAATTAATTGAATTTGTGGAATATCTAGAGAATAGTAATGAACATCTACGGTTCACTATTAACTCCAGTCATACTGAAATTAATTTTTTGGATCTAAGGATTTATAAAGATGGAGCTGGTGGTGTTAAGACGGACCTTTACACTAAACAATCTGATCGAAATACTATTTTATTGGCCAACAGTTGTCACCCCAGGCATGTGATTAATGCCATACCTAAAGGTCAGTTTATTTGCACCAAAAGAAACTGTAGTGATACAGATAAATATAATAAGAGGGCGAAAGAACTGACTATTAAACTACAAGATCGAGGATACAATAGTGATCTATTAAAAAAAGCTAAATGTGAAGTTGATGGACTAGTAAGGGAAGATTTACTGATTGGTAAACAACGGGTTAATAATGGTGACCCACAGACTACACTAGTCACCACTTATAGTCCTCAATCAGGGGAAATAGCTAAGATCATTAGAAAACATTGGCATTTAGTTCGTTTGGACACTAATTTACACCAAAATAATGTAAGTGATCCAAGAGTAGTGTTTAGAAGGGGTAAAAACATCAAAGATTTAGTGGTACACTCTGTACAACCAAATGTGGAAAAGCCTAAAAACTGGCTGGATAAACCAGTGGAGGGGTGTAACAGATGTGGTCACTGCAAATACTGTTCATGGGTTAAAACAACTAAAACTTTCAGAAACCATGAAACAGGAACTGATATTAAAATAAGGGGATTTGTTACTTGTTGCACGTCTGGTGTTATATACATTGCAGAGTGTTCCTGTAACAGTTTCTATATTGGTAAAACTAAACACCCCTTTAAAACACGTATAGGTGAACATGCCAGGTCTATTTTAAATGGTGACGAAAAGAATGCCTTAGCTCTACATATATTAAGAGCTAGTGACAAGGGTGCACATAAGTTTGCATTCACAGCAATTGAAAAACCTATGCTGACTAAAAGAGGGGGGGATCTAGATAATCTCCTTCTACGTAGGGAACAATACTGGATTTTTGCAATGAGAGCAATGTATGAACCAGGTCTAAATGAAAGGATTGAGATTCGTCCTTTTTGAAATATAAAAATGAAGATTTTTTGGTGTTTTCTATCTAATATCTTTGTCTTTTTTCTATCTTTCAGCAGTGCACTGAGTACTATGATCTACTGGATAAAGATATCTTTTGTTAAAGTGAAATATTTCCAACAGTTATTTGTGCTACTGCCTACTGGTGCTGTATAATGGATACTTTGCAAAGTTTTAGTAGTTTGTTATATGTATTACATGTTCTTTATATTTAACTGCTTGTATTTAGTATAATAAGGGTGTTTCCCTTTAAGGGCTGTGTTTAAATATAGAGTGTATACCTGTGGATGTCAACCTTTGAAAAAGCTATCAAGCAAACGTGTCAGGTGACGTCTAGCTGGAAGCGAATTCTCAGCCTTTACTCACACCTGTTGGGACTATACAGCCGCTTATGTGTGTTGGTCTACATGGCGTTCTTTTGAGACTAAAGGAACTTTATGCTCTATGGACTTCAGCTTAAAAACAAATTCCTTTTTGTCTTTTGCCATATCTGTAGTGAGTTTTTTTTAATATTAAAGCATTTATACCATATTAGCATTCTCGGCTAAGTTCCTTAATTGAGAGCCATAATAGAGCTGTTACTGCTATATATGTTTTAAAGTAGGTGCTGGTTTTCTGTTTTTGTTTCTGTCCAAAGTATTGTTTGCAGCAGCTTCAGGCATGTGCCAGAGTCCCGGAAACACTTGTCGTGAGTGTCACAGTTATAGTGGAATGATCTCATGGACAAGCTCCAGAGTCAGCAGGAGAAGTGTATAAGGGACCTGGTCTGAGTATACAGTACGTGTCCTACTAGCAGAGCCGTGTGTGGAGATGCACCTTTAGTTCACCTGCATTGGCTGCTGGTGTAGAAATAAGATACAGGTGTCCCTGGTTCCAATTTCTTATTGTCATCTCTATAGGTTGTGTTTAATGTACAAGCTGATTAATAAGAATAAGAATATTGTAACTTGTTATAATTTATAGTACTGTTATTTTGATTACCTGTATAATATGAATATGTTGATTTTCTTACAATAAAATTTAATTGACAAAAAAATTTGAGCACAGCTGGTACTTAATAAATAGATTTGCCCCTAAAATGTAAGAGACATAGGCCAAGCTATTTTCTAGCAGCCACAAACACATACATGTGTTAATGTACACCAAAGCAAAGGAAAAAGGTAAAAACTGGCAACTGTCACTATTTGTGTGGGCAATGATATAGTCAGTGTCCCTGGCTTCTAAAGCTTTTTTTTTAACTTGATGTTTATTATTTTCACAATAGCACGAACATAAGTCATAATCTCATACACGGTGACAGTGAATATGAATGTTTACACATTCTATATTGCAAGAAATAGTTGATATTCAAGGAAGGACACCCTGTAATCTGGCACAACAGGAATTAGGGGATCCATGAATATAGTAAGCATCCAAACTTAAGTCCCCACATTGCCAACCTTCTCAGTGGCCTTGGAATATCCAGAAAACAATGGAAAATTTCTATACGTAGTGAAAGGCAGTCACGAAGGATTGCTGTTAATCCTCATCTACAATATTAGAAGGAAGGAGGAGCATGTCATAAACTGTAGGACACATCACAGCACTATATTTGACACTAAACTTTCAGCACTTAAGAAGTAACAACCAAATATATATTTTAACCATAATTAAATTGAATAATAAAACAGTGCAGAATCAAACTTTGTGGTACCCGATTTAGAGCAATAACAACCCACTCTAATCCCCAGACTACAGAAGAAGCAAAACAAAAAAAGAGAATGGCATTCCTGTTAAACAGAGCCAGACGACCTGTGCACTGGCCCACCCATATATTGCAATCATAATGTTCTTTCTAGAGTCCAGGCGGCATTTACTGAGTCATGTAGAAAGAGGAACAATCATAATTGTTATGTCTAGTGCCCCATTAAAATCCCAGCTAATCAGGTTCCTTCACACACTAAATTCTGTCTTACAAAGCAAAAAAGCTGCCCTCATATGCTCCTGTAGCATTACCAGGTTCAGCCCAAGTGGCAAACTCAGCCTCCGTTTTTGTGAGCCACTGGCCCACATCGGTTGGATCATTAAATTGCCAGGATTTTCCACCATATGTTATTCTGAGGCAGGTTGGCAGTAGGATGGAATGACCAATCTCCAGGGCCCAGAGATGTTACCAGATCATGTCAAACCTCTTTCTCCACAACCAGTTCTGAAAAGAGAGCGAGATCTGGAAACAGCTTAACATCTATTTCATTAACTGATAACGGATAAGCAACTCATGCTGCATTAAGGATTAAGTCTCTGATTTCTACGCCTGTAGTCTGAAGAAGTGTTGTATTTGGCTGATTAGAAGTGGCTGATCAGACTCTCAGATTTACCCAAGATGCTGTGCAATGTGATGCCCATTCAAAGTCTTCTGAGACTGCAGTGGAAGATTTTAGCCACCCGATCAAAAAGTTCAAAAGGTCGTTACTCCCTGCTCCCTGCAGTACCCCTCAAAGCGGAGGTTGCCAACTCTCACCTTATTTTGAAGTGACTCCAACTGCCCTTGCAGTTGCATGTTTTCCTGCATGAGAGTAGTCACTGCAGTTTGGTTGGTCGTTGACCTTTTGTCAGCTTATGTCACCATGATGGTAATGTCTTTAAGTTTAGCATCTTGTTTCTCCAGCCTGGTGAGAGTTTGCTCTATTTTAGAGTCCATGGCTTTCATGAACTCCAATAGTTTATGCCAAGGAGGTTCAACTGTAGGTCCCATAGGATGGTTGGCCGTATGACTGGAAGTTTCACCGGCCTGATCCGCAGTCTGGATTGACTTTTTTTGCTGTCCTTGATGCTGGTGTTTTGGTCTCCCTGCCTTTGTGTCGTGTCTTCTAATAGCTGACACTCTCAGAAAGGCAGCTGTAATGCTAAAATTGCTGATTTTTAATGTTATGAAGTATTTTTTATAGTATTTATGAGCTGCAATGTGGAGCTAGCAGTAAAGTTTTCCTGTCTTGTGAATGGCTCTCTAGCACCCCACTTCTAAAGGTTTTGATGGGGTGGAAACACGTGAATTCTTGGTTGGAAAATGTTCAGTTTCTACCCATCCTACCACAAAATGTTTTACTTCATTTTAAGTTGTCACTCACTTTTTCTGATGGAATCCTCACATACTAACATACTAAGAAGCCAGCAGATTAAGCCCTATGCCTTTCCAGGGCATCGTTGTATTCACTTCCCTCCTTACAAGGTCCCTCACCCCACCCCTCCCCCAGTGGGGCTCTGGGATGCACCCTCCCCCTATACCCATCCCAGCCTTTCTTGAACCCCTACACAGTTGTTGCAGCCACCAAGTTCCCAGGCAGTGCATTCCAGTGCCCCACCACCCTTTCAGTGAAGTAGTGTCTCCTTGTTTCCCCCCTCAGCCTCCCACCTACCAGCCTCATTGAGTGACCCCTGGTGGTCCCCACCTCCCTCAGCTGAAGCACCCCCTCAAGGCTTACCCTCTTTATTCCTTTGAGATATTTGAAAACCTCTATCATATCCCCTCAGTTCCTTTTCTCCTCCAGCAAGTACAGGTTGAGCTCCTCCAGCCTGTCCTCATAGGGCCTCCCCCCCAATCCTGTTTATTTATGGGGTTTTTTTTTGGGGGGGGGTGTTGAAACCTTGTATATTTGTGGATTTGAAAGTGAGCCACCTGTGTAATGTACAAACAAAAAGAGACTACAGTATCACACATACCCAGCAAAATAAATCCTCTTCAAGCCCCTTAAGACATCTCCAGTGGTTAAGCTCTGACCGATTTTAGTATACATGTTTGGGTTAAACATCTTCAGTTCTCTCTGTTTCTTTAGTAAAAAGAGTCTGAGTTAATCTGGTTTCCTGTTCAACAAAGAAATGTCATAGCCATCATAGTCCAGAAGAAGCAGAACACACAAAAACAATAAATAAATAAAAGTTGTGGGTAACATGGCACCGTTTATTGGACAAATAAACAAAACAAGTTGTGCAGATTTACAGTGAAGGCAAGGTGTTGACTGGCAAAGGAGAGCTGGTCAGTTCTGCCTATTTTCATCCCGGGGGGGTTATAGATGCAAACTGACATACTGAGTCAGGTTAAGCTGTTAGTGGTATTTTTAATGAATGCCCAAGACACCGAGGGAAATTCCTCTGCTCTTTTCGAGATATGCCATGGGATCTTTAACATCCACCTGAACAGCGACTGGAACAGGTAGACAGGATCTCAGGTTAATGTTTCATCCGAAAGATGGCACCTCAAGAGTGCAATGTCAGTACTGGGATTTACTCCTTCTTCCTGGTGTGGGGCTAGAACCTACAACCTTCAGGCCTTCCAGCCTTAGAGCTGAGCGGACAACCTGCTGAGTCTCTGACACTGATGACACTAAATATAGCCCCCTAAAGGTATAAAACTAACTAAGTAAAGTGCAAAACGGCAACTTATATTGAGAAAACATGTCCCCAGACCCCTGCCAGGTATGTTTGATCCTACTTCAAAAGTGGTGGGTTCAGACCTGCCCCATCAGCGCAGTGGTAACACTACAACCCACAACGCTGGTGACCCAGATTCAAGAACAAGTCTAGGTTGTCAGGGGCCAGCCAGGGGAATAGGTTTGAGCATCTCATAGAATGATCTCCTCCTCCGGGGGGGGGGCTGTCATACCACCCTATTACCATCATCTGCGTATGCATAGGTGGACGGGACTCACGGTGTGGGAGAACACAATTAGGCTCTTGGCTAGGACATGTGCTAACACGTCTACACCCTGGACTTAAATCCTTCATGTTGGCATCCTTAGGGGTGGAGTTTCAGGGACCAAAAACAGCATCAGGAAAAATACAAAAAAAATCCAGCCCCCACTGCTGCACCACATAATCCTCGACAAGATGGAGGGGGGGACGGAGCACAGACGATCGGTACTGCCGTCACCGAGCCCTGCTGGCAGTGGAAGATAAAATGTGATATAAAAAAAAAGTGATGGGTTCCCCCAGTGAACTTCTTCTGCTTCCAACACTGGCTGCTTTTGTATATTGGGCAGAAAAATCAAAATAAGAATAAACCTCCACATTTTTACAACCAAACAGAAATATGAAAACACCCCTGCTGGGGAACATTTCTCAAGACCAAACCTCTTTATCAATGAGCTAATCATCAGGATATTAATAACGGAACTTTAAAAGCAGCTAGGAATTAAAGGCATTTGAAGTTTAAATGAGCCAGCTTTTTTGACACCAAAAGAAAATAACTTAATAAAGATGAGGGATTTCTGGCACATTCTAGTGGTAAATAAATATCAAACCATGAACAAGCATTTGTCAATGCTGAAAGTTGCTTGCTTGTATTTGCTGTTTGGGTGTTTGGCACTGACAGTGCAGAGGCAATAATGAACAAATTAATAAACTAGTGAAATTGTCATGATTGTGAATTCATAATTTCCCCTAATTGAATATAGTTAGCAGCACTGAGACTTGATTGTTGAAGTCTTGCTCTCCCCAGCTTTGCACTGCTACACCAATCAAGTTGTGCTTGATTATCCAGGTCCTGCTACTCAAAGGTGGCAGCAGCTTCAGGTTTACTGTCAAAATAGCGCATGCAATATTGCGTATGCAACTACAGTGCATACTTAATAGTGCTGAATCATTTCAGCGCACAGCAATAACCGCTTATATTTTATAGCGCCTCAACATTTGGTAAACTAGCAGTTTTCCTACCGCTATGAGTTCCATGAGTTCCATTAGAAGCTCTGTCTTCTGGCTTATGTCTTATGTAGAGCAGGACATTGGGGAAGTTAAGTGGGACTGCAATTGCCAGTGCATGTGTGTCACACATTGAGCAAAGTTCGGATCAGATGTGTATTGACTGCACACTTCTGGTATTTCTTGCACTTTTCTCCAAACCGCTTGGCATAGGTGGAAAAAACACCCTCGAAATGCTGCATTTGGGAACGCTTGTTTGAATGCTTTTAAGGCAGCAGCTTCATAATCAATCAGTATTGTTTCAAGGTGCAGGTCACCACATAAGTTCTTTAGTGCAGCAAAAACTTTGGTGTATGTGGCAGCGGTTTGGTTGGCCATTAAGATGTATACCAGTGGGATAACAGTACCATATTTCACCACATGTATTGTATATAGTTGGTGAAAAATAGAGGGGCAACATTTAAAAGTCCCTTCTGCAAACCAATGTGTACTTGCCTGCAAGAATGCCATGTCCTGGTGTGTTGAGAAAATTTGAATTCTGTCACTGCTGGGACCAGAGTCGAACAGTAAAACCTTTTAATTTTTCATTGTGACAGTAAACTCCTCAGGTATAACCAGTGTGTCTGTGTCCTCTGGGTCAGGGGGTGGGCTTGCAGTTGCCAATCTGTTTCTACGAACCGTACGCTTTATAAGCGACATTGCTGGTAGTTGGGAAGACACAGAGGGGGATAATTCTGAAACACTAGATGCCACAATCTGATACGTGCGGTCACATGTTGTTTCAGCTCTTTTTTTCATACTGGCAACTGCTTCCTTCACAGCAGCCTCGGCTGGGTCCGGCACATGATTATGCTCGCCTACTTTCTTTATCACAGTAACACCCTGCAAATGTAGACGTGCACCGCAGTGTCCTTTGTCATACTGCAAGCATTTGTAGTATGCATTTTCTTGGGTAACCCACTCTCAATTGTATAGGAACCCGTCCAGCACAGCAAGCTCCTTACTCTTTTGAATAATGATGAAGCGCACTTCAGACATGATGTCAATCTGACAAATCTGAGTGTGCCACTACGGGTCACTTGTTTTATGTCATCATTAATTAAGCAATTGGGTTTAGATGGGGGACACGCAGTATTGACAGCGCTATATTGACCTCAAGCGCTTCTGTTATTACGCTAATTTGACTGCACGTTGACTCGTGCTATTTTGTCCATGCTATTTTGACTGGATCCCACAGCTTCACATGCTCGGACCGGGCACACCTTGCCGTAGGGTCCATCACAGTATTGAAGCAGGGGCTCTGCTTTGCTTGAAAGTGCATTTTAACAGGTACAGCAAGACAACAGGATGTTCCTTCATTAAATGTGAACCTCACTAGTCCCAGAGGTACAATCAGGGATTGGCACTTCCCTGGCCAGCATCCCAATGATCCTCCCACAGCCAAATTCCAGCAAGGACCCACTGGATCTCATCCTGCATATAGCCACTCATGCTACCATGCAAACACTGTTCTGCCTGCTCTGATCCTGTCCCAGTGGGTCAGACTGCAAGGTATTTCCTCTTCCCTTTTGCCTGGAGGCACTTATCCAGCCTTGTCTTGCTGCTTTAAATCTTGGCTTACCAGCTCTGGCCTGCTGTCTTCAGGTGGGATGACTCAGCATGGACCAGGCTCTCCCTGGATTTCTTTGGGGTGACCCTACAGAGGACCAGAACCCATCAGGAGTTCTCCCTTGAGGGTATACCCTCCTGGGGTTTCTTCCCTCACCCACCAGATGGTACCACAATGATTCCACACTGTGGGCAACACCCTTGACCTGACTCATAGATCCTATCTGCTTGGGATCTGTCCCCGTGCCCGAGTTCCTTCTCTGGTACCCGTCAGGGTCTCTCTCACAGTTCCCATGATGCCCTGAAAGCCCTGAGGTGTTCTGGACCTCTGTTCTTGTTGGCAACCCAAGAGTGTCTGGCACACAGCTCAGGTTACACTTTCAGACAGGAGTCTTTTCCAATTCTAACTGTAACAGTTACATACATCAGTTTTAAATCAATAACCCTACAAAAACATACACAGCCACCACTTTGTTGACATTCACTGATTTCAAGATCTTGAAAGAGAGGTGTTAGATTGTTTTTGCCTCCCCTTGAGATTTTGTTATTTTTGATAATCGGTTATATTGACTTCCACTGCAGGCTAGTGAGGGAATTTGTTTTGATTTTATTTGAAATGGTGGGCCATCTGAGGCCCAGGCTGCTACTGCTGTAAGGGAGGGGCCGGGCAGGCTGGTGGTTTACCTGTTGTGCTGGTGGTCGGCCCCCGCCAGAGTCCCTTCACTGCTGTCACCGCCAAGCTCTGCTAGATCCCCGATGTAGTACTGCTTCAGCCAGCGGTGGGCATTCTCTATGTGCTGGTGTGGCAATCCTTCCAGGTCCTGGGCCATGTCTCCTCTGGGCGGCTTCAGCAACAGCTGCTTGCCAACGGGGTAAAGCTGGATGAAGACCTTCATATCGTACACCCGCTCGCCACCTTAGACCACCCCACCAGCTTTTGTAAGTCACTCTGAATTTTCCTGATTCACTCATCACTGTCCACCCTCCGACAGAGCTTAATGAGTGTCATCTGTGAAGAGATGCAACCTGCCTAGGATTTCCTCACCAGTGTTGCAGATGAACATGTTGAAGAGGACTGAACTGTGGACCCAGAACATATCCCTTGCTACCCTGCTCGTGACTTCCCTCTCTTCTGGTTTGAAATCATTGACCACAACCCTCTGCTGCCTCCCCTTTTATCAGTTACCTACCCAGTTTACTATGTCTTTCGCTGTACCCAGATCCTCCATCTTCTTCAGCAAGTGTCCATGAGGCACCAAGTCAAAAGCCCTGTTGCAGTCAAAGTAGACCAAATCCAGTGCATGACCCCTGTCCAATTCCTTCATCACCCAGTCAAACAAAACTATCAAGTTGTCTGACAAGACCTCCCTGCCACAAATCCATGCAGTTTACTTCCCCGGAGACTGTAGCTCTCCAAGTACCAGTTACCCTGAACACAGCTAAGCCAGTGGGCTCATAGAGCAGCTAGTGATCGCAAGTGACTCCTCGCATTCCTATAGTGTGCAGTGTTGGAAACCACATTGGAATATGAGCAGAGACAGAGTGGAGGTGGTACAGAGGGTAACCAAGATTATCTGGGGACAGCAGGAAAGAACGTACTATGACCTAAACATCTACAGTACATGCAGCAGGTGAAAAGGGAGACAGGGGACATGACTGAAACATACAAATACATCCTCAGGCTAAACAAGTTGAATAGCATGGAATTGTTCAAACTGGGTCGGAACTCATGCACCAGGGGTAATCCCATGATGTGTGTGTGTTTGTGTGTGTGTGTGTGTATTTAAGAGGGATACCAGAAGGTTGTTTTTTTTTTTGTTCTTTCAGAGGAAAGGTGCTGGAGGTGTGGAATACTGAACTGGACAGACATAAGGGCCAAAGGAGCCTTTTTATTTTTGTATGCTTGCACACATTTCCAAAACGCAGAACAAACAGTTACAATTACAAAACACGTCATCCATCCTGTCGTGACCACATTCACTTGCACTTGGAACAGTTCTGGGCTCTATCATAGAAATGATCCTTCACCAAAGCAACCCTCCAAAAACCCGGGAAAGTAGGTTCCACAATGGTTCCCCACATCTGGGTAAAAGCTTGATTAAATGGATTGGTTTATGTTCGCAAATCTTCCATAGATGAGACTGGCTGGAGCAGGTTAGTTTCGGCGAATGGTGTGTGTTATGAACTGCTTCAGACATCACTGGTGTGAGTCAGACAAGGCCCTGTTAGTTTCAGTTTCACAATCAGCAGATTGGAAAGAGATGGACGTGGGGTGGGGGGGTGACTGTACCAGCCTTACCTACAGCAATTGGCTCACAACTGGGGCTCCAGAAATTACAGGAGGGAGGCTAATATACCTACCTGAAAATTGTCAGCTGGCACGATAAGTGACTGGCTCAAGTGTGGGAAGTTAAGTGCAAGAGCAGGGCTAGGATTCTGGTTGGGAGGTTGCCCCTGGGAAATTGTTATACTTTAGAAAAAAATGTCAGATGTGTGCATAGCTTTGTACAAGACCCCTGGTGATATTGTGGGGATGTGGGTAGTGCTGAGGCAGAATTAGAATTTCGGTAGGGTGCGATCAGATAGTTATAGCAGGGCTCCTCGGGGCACACTGCCCCTTTCAAATTCTGATGCTTTCAAATGGGGGAATGGTCAGGCAGGACCCCTGTGCCTCCATCCCTCTAAAATATAGCAAGATGGTGGAGGGGGCAAGACATATAACCCCAGCACTGACATATAACCCCAATACTGAGCCCTTCTGTCCATGTGAAAGGTTCAACAACAGGAAACACGCCTGTATGCTGCATGCTGAAGTACAGTAGGGAATGAAACTCAGGATCCAGCCACTTTGTCACATGATCATCTGTCAGTTTGATGCCGAGTTGTCCATGGTTTTGCTGTTATAAAATAGGGAAAGATGTCGGTTGCAGACAGTATGATTGACACTGCCACTTTTTGCATTTGCTTGTGAGTGGCACATTTCAGAGGTGTGTCTGTGTTGGCGAAAGCAGGGCATGCTTTAGTAGGTGCGTCCCTCATTTCCTAGTAAGCCAGCATGCTAGCGCTGCCCCCAACATTATGTAAAATGGACACAACTTCTAAGGAAGGTGCTGCTGCAATCAGAGACAAGCTTGTCATGCAGCGGCACCGATGACATGCCTCCTGACGTGCCTTTCCTGGTGAAGCATTTAAATAAACATGGCAGCAGTGGCTGTCACCGTCTGCCATACACAATCCCAGAAGTTGACGGGGTTGCCCAGTCCCCTGTCAGCATGTTTAATAAGCCCCAAGATTGTGTGGCACACTGGGGCAGCCACAGCCTCCTGTGTTCAGAAGCCGATCACTGTCGGCATGTTCCTGCCCCTGCCCCATCCCCATTGTGTGCCACACAGGGAGCCCACCCCAGTGTGGCTAATATCACCTTTCCAAAGTCATGGGGTACACTGGGAGCCCACCCAGTGTGCCCAACATTTTTCTTACACCTGTAAAGAAGAAAACTGTCCGTGGTGGTTTTATCACCAAAACAAAGAAAAGCGGTCCCTCGCTGTGGGTCCTCCCCCAGCCCGCACCACCCTCTTCCCACCTCCCCACCCCTCCTCCCCCATACCCCTCTGGAGGCTGGTGCTGTGATCTTGTTGAGTGAGAACATGTCTGCACTCTTCAAAGCCGACCGCGAACTGAAGAAATGCCAGTAAGCTGTATAATGGCATAAATCGGGGGTTTCAACTTAGGTGGATATCTCGGCCATTTTTTTTAATTTTGCCTCCAAATTTTCAACATGGGGTGCTTGTGACCCCTCCTCATGAACACATACACTGTCATCTTGTTATTCGGTCCCAAAAGGTCATTTTGCGGACACTGCACGGAATCATCTTTTGGGACCGATTAACGAAATGACAGTGCCACAGTTTGTGAGGTGGAGTCCCAAAAAGCCTATCTTGCAAATTTGGTGGAAGCGTTCCAAAAAATAACTGTGTTATGAGCATGTGTTGTGCAGTTTCAATGCGTGCTCGTAACTTCGACAATTGCTTATATTTTCACTCCAGAATTTCAACATTTTTATTTTTTATTTTATTTAGTTTTTGTTAACCGGGTAAGTGCACTAGCCAACATAATGATTCTTTTCAGGCACGACCCGGGAGAGTACAACATAATGAATAAGTACATTTCAACAAGGTGAGGAGCAAACAAATATACTTTTCAAGGAAAAAGAGCAATGTAAATTGATACAAGAACCGTAAAGGCAAAATACAGCATAACAGAAGGAATGGGCAGCATTACAGATTCTCTAGTAGTGAAAACATTTTTAAAGTGGTACAAATATAGGGAACTGAAACATAACAGTAAACAATAGTAAGCAAGAAGCAGAACAAGTAGCAATTGTTGTAGGGATAAAACACAAGATAATACAAGCAAAATACAGTAATAGTAGAAAGATGGTTGTCAGATCTAACTCTGAAATAAAATCTATAGAATAGAAGAGGAGGAGGAGGAGGGCAGGAAGGAGACAGTAGGGTAGCATAGGGAGAAGCAGGTAAGGAAAGGAAGGTAGAGTAGTAGGAGTAAGGGAGGACATGTACAAGAGGAAAGGTGAAAAGGTGGAGGGCCAGGAAAGAGAAAGACAGGACAGAGGGGTAGTTGGCTGAAAGGAGCTAGACTGGAGATACAGGAAGGGGGATAGGGTTTTGGGAGAAGGAAAGGTCTTACCAGGCAGGCAAGCCTACACGACCTAGGGAAATAGGTCAGGACTCGTGCAGAGAAAATAGAAAAAGATAAGAGAGCAATTAGGGCAGACAGGTATACCAAAACTATGAGGTGGGGTCAAAACAAGTGCAGGGGTAAGCGCGCCATAGATAACGATGAAGCTTTTTTTTTTTTTGTATATTTTATTAGATTTTGAATTGACAGCTACACAACATTCACTCCACATATATATCTATTAATACATACATGCTGTATCCATGAGATGCAGCCATAAATGCAAATAAAGCTAATAACATGTACCATAATACAACCCAAAAAAAAAAACACACAAAAAGAACGTAAAAAGAACACAAAAGAACACAAAGGTGCGATCACATACCCAAACTTCATATTCAACCTTCCTTGCAAAGACCTCTAGAATTTCCCATAGGCTAAAGTGCTAGTGTTTTACCCAGTGGTAGTCCCTAGTGTTAGTTTCATGTCTTGCTCAGCTAAGGGTACCTTCCCTTAGGATCCACCCCTCCTCCACACTGAGAGAGGCCAAGAATGGAGCCCAACTTCTATTGAAGTTATCCTCCCTTTCCCACATCTCGTATGTCAACTTTTCCAGTCTTGGACTCTGCAGGGCCGACTTCCTCCAGGTTTGTACCATGGGAATAACCTGGGAAACTCATGTATCTTGTATACCATGGCGTGCCAGCACAAATAACACTCTGCTCCATCTTGGGAGCAGTGACCATTCATCCCCATCTCCCACTTCAACCCCAAACAGGCATCCCAAGGGGTCTACTGGCAACTCCCTACCAGCCACTCTGCTTACCTCGGCAACCTCCACTTTCCAATACCTCTGCAACACGGGACATGCCAAAAAACAATGCATGTAAGTTCCCCTATCCACCCCACACCTACCACAAAGAGGTGATATCCCAGGATGTGGTTTATGCACAATCACAGGTGGATAGTATACCCTGTGTAAAAACTTAAAGTAGGCCTCCTTATACTTGTTGCAGGCCATAATCCCTGAATGCAGGGGGAGCAACAATTTCCAGTTCTCCTCAGTTATGTCCCTCCCCAAGTCCTGCGCCCACAGCATCCTCGTCTTACCAGTTCGATCAGGGAGTATGAGCTTCCCTCTCTTAACCGCCCGGCCTATAAAGCCTTTCTCCCTACCATGAGCCTGACAAATCATAGTTTCGACAAAATCCAATTTATATGCCCCCTTCTCCTCTCTTTCTAGACTACTCATATATGTCCTCACCTGCATGTACCTAAACATATTTCGACTACCCTCACCCATCACATTCTGCAGGGTTTGGTAAGAGCATATCTGTCCTCCTTCCAGGAGGTGACACATGCTACGAATACTCTTCCTTTCCCACTCTCGAAACCCTTTATCCTCGTATCCTAGTAAAAAATAGGGGTTGCCTGCAACCGGCAAAAGTAACATTTCCCCATTCTGCGTCCAACCCTGCCTCCTAAGTTGCTGCCAGGCCATCAAAACCTGTACCACCATAGGATTACCTTCTCTTCCCATCCTGTATGCCCTAAGTCCCCTACTATGCAAATAAGCTGTAAGATTAACCCGGGCAGTGTCCTGTTCCAAATCCACCCAGCTGGTGACACTAGGTCTATGCACCCAATCTGCTATATTCCGTTGCTGTATGGCCAAGAAGTAGCTTCCCATATCAGGGAACTTCATTCCTCCACTTTCTCTTGCAGCCTTCAATCTTTGAAGGCTGATCCTCGGATGTTTACCCCTCCATATAACTGCAGAAAAAGCCTTCTCCAACCTTTTAGTGTCCTCCCTTCTGAATCCTATATGTAGCATCTGCAAAAGGTAGAGGATCCTGGGCAGGATATTCATCTTGATGAGATTAATTCTACCAGCCACGACACTGGCAGCTGCATCCACCTTCTCAGGTCTGCCTCTATGGTTTTCACTAGCCTGGTGTAATTCAGGTGATACAGGGACTCCAGCGATTTCCCCACCTGTACCCCCAAATATGCCAGGCCATTGTCTGCCACCTTTAGGCCCCATTGCTGCACTTCGCTCCCGAAGCCCTGACTCCACAGTATCTCTGATTTGCCCAGGTTCACCTTGTACCCAGAGAAGATGCTAAACTCCTCCACCAGTTGTAGCAAAGGGGGCACTGACTGTCCTGGGTCCCTCAAAACCAGCAGCATGTCATCAGCATATAAAGCCAATTTGTGCTGTACCCCTCTCTCCCCCCCTACCCCCTCAATCTCCACACAGTCCCTTATTGCAATCGCCAGGGGCTCCATCGCTAAGGCAAACAAAAGCGGGGAAAGTGGACACCCCTGCCTTGTGCCCCCTCTTAAGATTAAATCTCTCAGATAGGGAGCCATTCACCATCACCTGTGCCCATGGTCTTACATACATCGTCTGCACTCATCCCAGGAAGGGCCCACCCAGACCAAAACGCTCGACCACCTCGAACAGATACTTCCACTCCATTCTATCAAACACTTTTTCAGCATCCATAGAAATAACCCCTATTTCCTCTTTCCCCCTGTTCGCCCGCCATATAATATTAAGTAAGCACCTCATATTACATTATGACTGGTGACCTTTTATGAACCCCGTTTGGTCTGGGTGGACCACCCCCGGAAGCATTTCTTCCAACCTCATGGCCAAAATTTTGGCCAATATTTTAAAGTCCGTATTTAACAGTGAGATTGGCCTGTATGAGGCACAATCCTTCGTATCCTTGCCTACTTTAGGTATCAGACAAATGGTGGCCCCATAGCATGCATCGGGCAACACAATGGCTCCTGTATCATCTTTTTGCTGGTAGACTTCACTAAGCAACCCCACCACCTGGCCTCCCAACAACCGGTAATACTCCACAGGGTAGCCATCTGGCCCACTCACCTTCCCCTTCTGCAGCACCCAAATAGCCCTCAAGACCTTGTCCTTAACGATTGGTTGACCCATCTTAGCCCTTTGCACTTGTGTTACTTGCAGCAACTTAATCTTACCGAGGAATTCCAACATTTGCTCCCTGGTACCTTTAGCCTCCCCTTGATACAGTTGCTGATAGAAGGCTGTAAAGTCGTCTTTATCCCCTTCGTGTCCCCAAGTAGCATCCCATTCCTATCCTTTACCCCCGTGATCTGACCCACCTTTTTACCCCCCTTCATGAGATTCACAAGCATTGGTCCTGGTTTACTGCTTATTAAAAAAGCAAGCACTTCCAGCTTCCATTCTCAGATGAGCATTCAAGGCCTCTCTGACCACAGCCAAATCTCTACCTGCTTCCCCTGTCTCTCCCCCTGCAACCCTCTTTTCCAGCTCCTTTAGTCTTCCCTCTAGGTCCCTCCTTTTTTCTTGTTTTTGCCTCTTGAGTCAGGCCAGATACTCAATAATTACACCCCTCATAAAGGCCTTACTCGCCTCCCACAGCCCAGTTCTGGTGATCTCTTCAGAATCATTCGTACTCATATAGAATTCCCATTGTTCTACAAGATACTGTTTAAACTCAGGATTCCTAACCATATAAGTTGGGAATCTCCATGGGTCGGGGGGATTCCCGCTTTTCCTTACTCAACAATTTCACTACAACCACAGCATGGTCCGACACATGAATGGGGCTATGTCGAACATCCCGCATTTGATTATACCCTTCTCTCGTCAGGTACAGGTAATCCAGGTGAGACCACGTTTCATGTGGATTTGAGTAGAAAGTATACTCTCTTACCCCCAGACTGGCCGTATGCCAGACATCCACCAGATCCAACTCAGACATGCCCATCTGCCATTGTTGCATACCAACACTTTCCCTCCCCCTCCCTTCAAAATGATCCAATTTCAGATCCATCACCCAATTTAAATCTCCACCCAAGATTAAACCAGGGAACTGTTCTTTGACCAATAAATCCAACAGCGAGGCATAAGATTTCGGATCATGGACTGCAGGTGCGTAAACCGAGCCAAAAGTGACCCACTTCCCTTCCAATATACCAGCCATGAAAATATATCTTCCCCCATTAGGATCTTGCAGCACTCTAACTACTTCAAGGGGGAGAGCCTTATGCACCAAGATGGCAACCCCCCTTTTATGCGCCGTGGCCAAAGCTGCGTAGCACCTCCCCACCTATCTACGGACCAATTTGGCATGCTCCTCAACTGTCAAGTGCATCTCCTGTAGTAGGGCCACATGAGTATCAACTCTTTTTAGAGCAGTTAGCAAAGCAGTCCTTTTGACCGGGTTTACAATACCCCTAACATTCTAAGTTACAATGTTAATCGTTTTCATAGCAGCCATCTATGTATATGTCACTCTTTCCCCTTTATACCCACATTTTGAAGGAAGATCACTTCAGCTCCATTCTTAACATACACTCTAAAGGTCTTTCCTGTGATCGCACTCTTAACAACACACACAACAACAGTAATAACTTTAAACTTTTTACATTTCCCCACAACGTCCCCCACTCCTCTTGAAAGGCAACATTTCCAGCATTTGTAATCTCTCCTCCTCTCTCCCTCAGCCTTCCTGCAAACCCCCACTTTGGCCCGCTACTCTCCCACTGACAGATCCTCCTGCCACTTCGCATACACCATGCTATATTTCTAGCCCCCCCCCTATTCCCCGTCCCCCTTTCTTCTACTACATCATAAGCATTATAAGGCCATCTCCTACTCCCCCTCCCACCCTGCCACCCTCCCTGTGACACTAATTGCCCCACAGGCTCGAGTGTCTGCCACAACCCCTATACTGACGAGTACGCTCCCCCACCTGCCCCCACAGCCGAAATCATTCTAACCTTCAACCTGTTCCAAAAAAAAGAAAATAGAGGCCCTCATCAATATTCCCATGTGATTCAAGTACCAGCTTCTGACCACTCCCAGAACTCCAACAGAAGTGCCTTCCATTAACTCCTCTCAACACATCCCACATCATTCAAATATCCCCACCTGTCCTCCCACCTCCCCCCAGCTTCCCAGCATTGTCCATTTCAAAAGATTCACCAGGCCAGGGTTACTACCTTAGGCTGTTAGGGAGAATAGGCCGCGCCTCAAAATCCACACGCTAGGCCTCCATCCCCACCAACCCTCGTACCTTCACCCGTGAGAAGGAATTACGATCTCCTGCACTCCATCTCTCTATCCATCTCCTTCTCGCTTCCAAGGGCTTCTGCAGCTTTCACACCAACAGTACGCTCACTGGCACAGATCGTCTCAGCCACAATCCACAAAGGCCCTTTGTCCCCTTGTCTCCAGGCTCCTGTAATCTGCCAAGAGAGGGGGTCAAAATAAACATGCAGCCCTCTCGTCCCTGAACGCGGAGAAATGAAGTAGAGTACAAACCAAATCAACAGTCACTCCCCAGGGCATAACATTAAGCAGTGGGAGTCCAACATTTAACACACATGGCAGACTCAATAAAAGAAGCAATCTTCTCAGCTTCAGTGCTCAGTCAACCTCTGGACCTTGTGCCTTCTCAACACAGCTTCTGCTTAATCGAGCTAACGAACTCCTCCGCCTTGTCCACGTCCCAAAACGAGAAAGTGGCCCCCTCGTGCTTTATCTTCAGGGTTGCCGGATACACCAAAAAGCTCTCGACCTTACACTCCCTTAGCTGCTGCATGATCCCATTAAACATTTTCCGTTTCTTGAGTAAACGGACCGAATAATCCTGCGAAATAAAAAGCCGTTGCCCTTCATACATCAATGCCACCTTCTCCCGATAGGCTTTTAGGATTTGCTCCCTGTCCTGAAAATTATGGAAGCGCATGATCAATTGCCTTGGTGGCTGGTCTTTCGGCAGCCTTGGCATCACGGCTCGGTGCACCCGCTCTAGCTTGAGCCGACCCTTCGTGAGCTGGAGGCCTAATAGCTCTGGCAGGACTCTTGCGTAGAAATCTAAGGCACTCTCACCTTCCCGTCCCTCTGGTAGCCCCCGCAGTCTCAAGTTCAGGTGGCGGTGATAGTTCTCTTGGTAATCAAATGCTTCCTTGAGATCTGCCAGTTCTTTTTGGAGCACCACCACCTGCCCCGGTACCGACAATAATTCATCCTCCATGTGGGAGACCCATTCCTCGACCTCCATTATCCTGCCTGCCTTTGCAGTCTGCTGCTCCTGAATTTCTTGCAGCTTCAGATCAAGTTTCCCTTCTAGCTTGATCAGTCAGGTCCCAAGCGCCACCATGACCTATCTGGTGACTTCCTTGCCAAGTGCAGTAACCTCAGCTGCAGATAGCGAGACCAGGCCTGCATTCTCCCCAGTTTTCTTCACATTTTTAGATGCTAGCCGCTGACTTTTCGATGAACCGGATGCAAGATATTCATCCATACTGTTGCAGGGGCCCTGAATGGATCTAAACGATTGGGTATAGGTATTTATTTATTACAAAAATTTAACTTTTCAGCCTTGAAAGGGGAGCAGCGAGGGAATATGCGACCGTTCAGCTTCTCATCAGCACCCCCCAGCTCATTTTTAAAGCACTGATGGGACTTAGCCAATTTGAGTTCTAGGGGAAGAGTATTCCAGAACTGGGGAGCCCATACTTGAAAGCCCCAGTGCCTTTAGTGGTAGAGCATCTGGGAACATTGAGTAGAGATTTGTCAGCAGACATCAGTCCGTGAGAGACTGTATGAGGAATTAGCAGCTCTGCCAGAGATTTTGGGATTTTGAGCCTTACAATAGCATTAGTAAGGGAGCCAAGATAATATTGCCTTGATCAAGAAGGGGAGAGCCATCGTAGGTCATCATAAAGCTGACAGCGGTGCTTTAGTTGTGAGGAGGAGGACGCATATCGACATATGTTATCGTATGAGACATCCCATTTCTGGAGGGCGGTTTTCTGAGCATCAGCTAGGATGGGGACACAGTAGGTTAGGGAAGGTAGTAGTATACCCCTAGCAATGGCCTGTTTAGCAGATGGCATTAGCAAGAAACCAGACTTGTCCGCGGCACCCAGTTTGCAGTTTACTGTCTTGCAGATGGATTGAATGTGCAGGCTGAGATCAAGGGATTGATCGAGCAAGACACTGAGATAATTAAAAGCTGTGACAGTTTCGAGTTTTGTACCTTCTAGGTCATGTACTGTAAGGGAGGAAGGACAGTTACGAAGTTTAGGGGCCGTGCCAAGACGCATAACCTTCATTTTCTTAGCATTTTGAACCAGTTTATGCTCGTAGAGCCAGTTCTGGACATTTTTGAAATCAGTTGAGAGGGCAGAGTTTAAATTCTCCACTTTATTATCACTGGTATAAATAACAAGATCATCAGTGTACAAGAGAGATGAGCAGCTTTTCAGTGCACTAGGGACATTATTTATAAAGAGAGAGAAAAGAGGAGTGGTCCAAGGATGGAGCCTTGAGGCACACCCACATTTATTGATGCAATCTCAGATACAGCTGCATTGAATTTAACTGTCACAGAGGCAACAAGCCTTTGTGTGAAGCAAATAAACAAAACAAAACAATGTAAGAAACCACTATGGTTCTCAAAGGAGGTGGCAGGGAAGGTTAGGGAGAAAAAGAAAGCATTCAGGAAGTACAAGAAATCACAGAAGGAGCAGGATAGAGAATTGTATCAGTTAAAGCAAAAGGAAGTTGGAAAGGCAGTCAGAACAGCAAAGGCCCAAACCAAGGAAAAGATAGCCAACACAGCTAAGAAGGGGGATAATACCTTTTATAGGTACATCAGGGAGCGAAGGAAGACCAAGGGAGGGATAGTGAGGCTTAATAAAGGGGAGGGGTGGGCAGAGGGTGACTGTGAAAAGGCAGAGATACTAAGCAAATATTTTTGCTCAGCATTCATAAATAAAGAGGGGTAGGTACCTAAACCAAACAAGAGAAACACTCTGGATACAGAAGTTGATACCAGCCCATTTACAGAAGAAAGGGTTATGAAAGAACTCTTAAAACTGAAGGTGGACAAAGCAATGGGGCCTGATAGGATTCATCCCAGAATTCTAAAAGAACTAAGGGTAGAACTAGTGACACCACTGACTACCCTCTTTAACAAATCACGGGAGGATGGGGTGGTACCCGAGGACTGGAGGAGGGCAGATGTGATTCCCTTCACAAAAGTGGGAGCAGGACAGAAGCAGGAAACTACAGACCTGTTAGTTTAACCTCAGTGATAGGGAAAATGATGGAATCACTTCTGAAGGAAAGAATTGTCTAGTATCTAGAGGCCAGAGGGCACAGGACCCTAGGCAGCATGGATTCACAGTGGGAAGGTCATGCCAGCCAGATCTGATAGATTTCTTTGACTGGGTGACCAAAGTAGTAGATCAGGGAGGGCTGTGGACATGGCCTACCTAGACTTTAGCAAGGCATTTGATACAGTCCCACACAAAAGATTAATATACAAGTTAGCCAGCTTGGGAGTGGGTCCCAAGATGGTAACCTAGGTAAAGAATTGGCTGGAGAACAGGACACAGAGGGTAATAGTAAATGGAGTCCACTCTGAAGAAAGGGGGGTTACTAGTGGGGTACCGCAGGGTTCAGTACTAGGACCGCTGCTTTTCAATGTCTTTATAAGTGACATTGCAGAGGGACTGGAAGGAAAAGTATGTCTCTTTGCAGACGACACAAAAATCTGCAACAGAGTTGATACACAAGGTGGGGTGGAAAGGATGAGAAGGGACTTGGCAAGGTTAGAGGAATGGTCAAATGTATGGCAGCTTATATTCAATGCTAAGAAGTGCAGGGTAATGCACCTGGGAAACAAAAACCCGAAGGAAGAGTACACAATGGGGGGTGAGATAATAACAACAACAAAAATGGAAACACAGAAACATAGAATTTGATGGCAGATAAGGACCGCTTGGCCCACCCAGTCTGCCCATTTCCCTACCTACTGGATAAGCTGCAGATCCTAGTTAACCAGCAGCCTACTTCTTCCTACCCCAACCCCCTAGAATGGCCTTATGACTGTCCCATGCATGCTTGAATTCCACCACTGGTTTTGACTCCACAACCTCCTCCGGAAGGCCTTTCCATGCAGCCACAACCCTCTCTGTGAAAAGATACTTCCTTAAATTACCTCTGAGCCGCCCCCCTCTATCTTCAAATTGTGCTCCCTTGTTCTTGCACACCTCTTTTTTTGAAAGATGCTACCCTCTTGGACTTTGTTGATTCCCTTGAGGTGCTTGAACATTTCTATCATGTTCCCCTCTCCCTCCTTTCCTCAAGGCTATACATATTAAGCTCCATTAGTCTCTCTTCATATGTCTTCATGCAACCCTGCACCATTTTAGATGCCCTCCTCTGGACAGCTTCCATCCTGTCTATGTCTTTCAGGAGATTGGGTCTCCAGAACTGCCATGCAGTACTCCAGATGGGGTTTCACCAGCTGTACGGTACAGAGGACAATAACTTCCTGTTTTCTACCAGGTGATGCCTCCTATCCATCCCAGTATCCCCAGCCTCCCTGCTGCCCTCTCACATTGCTTGCTCACCTTTGGGTCATCTGATATGACTACCCCAGGTCCTTTCCATTTTTGTTGTTGTTAGTATCTCACCCCCATTGTGTACTCTTCCCTGGTTTTTGTTTCCCAGGTGCATTACCTGCACTTCTTAGCATTGAATCTAAGCTGCCATACATTTGACCATTCCTCTAACCTTGCCAAGTCCCTTTCATCCTTTCCACCCCACTCTGTGCATCAACTCTGTTGCAGATCTTTGTGTCATCTGCAAAGAGACATACTTTCCTTCCAGTCCCTCTGCAATGTCGCATAAAGTAATTGAAGAGGACGGTCCTAATACTGAACCCTGCGGTACCCCACTAGTAACCCCCCTTTCTTCAGAGTGGACTCCATTTACTATTACTCTCTGTGTCCTATTCTCCAGCCAATTCTTTACCCAGGCTGTCATCTTGGGACCCACTCCCAAGCTGGCTAACTTGTATATTAATCTTTGTGTGGGACTGTGTCAAATGCCTTGCTAAAGTCTAGGTAGGCCATGTCCACAGCCCCTCCCTGATCTACTACTTTGGTCACCCAGTCAAAGAAATCTATCAGATTCGTCTGGCATGACCTTCCCACTGTGAATCCATGCTGCCTAGGGTCCTGTGCCCCTCTGGCCTCTAGATACTCGACAATTCTTTCCTTCAGAAGTGATTCCATCATTTTCCCTATCACTGAGGTTAAACTAACAGGTCTGTAGTTTCCTGCTTCTGCCCTGCTCCCACTTTTATGAAGGGGAATCACATCTGCCCTCCTCCAGTCCTCGGGTTCCACCCCATCCTCCTATGATTTGTTAAAGAGGGTAGTCAGTAGTGTCACTAGTTCTACCCTTAGTTCTTTTAGAATTCTGGGATGAATCCCATCAGGCCCCATTGCTTTGTCCACCTTCAGTTTTAAGAGTTATTTCATAACCCTTTCTTCTGTAAATGGGCTGGTATCAACTTCTGTATCCAGAGTGTTTCTACTGTTTGTTTTAGGTACCTCCCCCTCTTCCTTTGTAAATACTGAGCAAAAATATTTGTTTAGTATTCTGCCTTTCACAGTCTCCCTGTGCCACCCTCCCTTCCTTTATTAAGCCTCACTATCCCTCCCTTGGTCTTCCTTAGCTCCTGATGTACCTATAAAAGGTTTTATCCCCCTTCTTAACTGGGTTGGCTATCTTTTCCTCGGTTTGGGCCTTTGCTGTTCTGACTGCCTTCCCAGCTTCCTTTTGCTTTAACTGATACAGTTCTCTGTCGCTCCTTCTGGATTCCTTGTACTTCCTGAATGCTTTCTTTTCTCTAAACCTTCACTGCCACCTCCTTTGAGAACCATAGTGGTTCTTCACATCGTTTTGTTTCTTTATTTGCTTCACACAAAGGCTTGTTACCTCTGTGATGGCAGTTTTTATTATTCCCATTGTTCTTCCACCCTCCTTCCTGCCCATTTGCTAGTGCATTTCCTTAGGCACTCACCCATTTTGGCAAAGTCAAGCCCTCCTAAAATCCAGTACTTTTGCCTTTGTATGGCTTGACTCTATTGCTGTGTTTATTGTGAACCATACTGTTCGATGGTTGCTAGTTCCCAGATGGCTACCACTTCACATCTGTGATCCTCTCTCCATCTCCATTTGAGAGAACCAGGTCTAAGATTGCTCCTCTCAAGTGGGCTCCAATACTAGTTGTCTAAGGCATGCCCCTTTAGGGCATCTAGAATAACCCACTCTTTGAAGTGGCTGCTGCAACTGCACTCCAGTTAACTTCTGGCATATTCAGATCACCCATCAGCAATATCTCCCTTTTCTGCCATTCTAAGTATACTTTCTATCATTTTCTTGTCCATTTCCTCCCCTGAGAAGGGTCTATGTCTACAACCCCTGTGCGGATTGTGGTGCCATTGCCTGTATCCAAATTTACCCACAGTGCTTCTTCTCTTCCCTGTTTACCCTTTTGTTCTGTTGCTTTTATTCCATCCCTTATGTAAAGAGCTATTCCTCCTCCTCTTTTACCCTCCCTGTCCCTCCTGCAGATAGTGTATCCTGGTATGTTTACATCCCAGTCATGATTTTGTGTGTACCATGTATCTGTGACTGCCACGATATCTAGATGTTCCTCCTGCATCAAGGCCACTAATTCAGGAAGCTTGTTACCCAGACTATGGGCATTGGTACTCATTGCTCTCCATTTTTTTGATGGCTTTACCTTCTGTTGCAGCATCCCCCACTGACCTTTCTACCTCTGTCTTTTTCTCATTTAGTACCCTGTTTTGTAGGGAGAGGCTGAGATTTTTCTGCTGCTTATCAGTGCCTCCCCCTTTGACTAGTTTAAAAGCTTGCCAATGAAGCATTTAAACCGATTGCTCAAAAGACTTGTTCCCTTCCTGGACAGATACAGACCATCCTGCCAGTATAGGCTGGTGTCCCTCCAGGTGGAACCCCAGTCCCCAATGAAGCCAAACCCCTGTGCTCCACACCATTTTTTCAACCATTCATTAAACTGCATGGTGCTAATTACCCTCGCCTCCCCCCATGCCATTGACAGGCAGCACCTCTGAGAAGGATACTGTGTGTGCTACTTGTCTTAGGCCCCTCCCCAACTCTACAATGTCCTCCTGCACTGCTCTAATCTCATGATGAGCCAAGTCATTTGTCCCTAGGTGGACAATGACGTCCAGCTCAGACTCCCTTGCAGCTGTTCTCGTGATCCTGAGGATGCGCTTCCTGTCCCTCCAAGCCATGGCACCAGGCAGGCACCTTACTTCAGTTTTCCCTGCTCCCAGTTCTATCCCCCTAATAATTGAGTCCCCCACCAGGAGCTGCTTCCTTTCCTGTGGTGTCCTCTGCCTCCTTACTGTGGGCCTCCCTTGTGACAGTTGTCATCAGTCTCCTCTATGGTGCATCCATGGGGAGCTATGCTCCCCAGAATGGTGTATGGATTGTGGAGGAACAACTGACTGGTGTGCCTCTGTTCCACCATCCTCACCCTCCCTGAGCCCACTGTGGTCCAACTGCTGTGCTTTCTTCACAACCTCTGAGGTAGTGGTGGTGGCTCTGGTGCTCGCTGGATGGGGGAGGTTCCTTCCTACTGTCAAGTGTGGCCTGGGGAAGGTTCCCTTATTACTGTCCAGTGCGGCCTGAAGACGGGCAACTTCCTCCCTCAGGACAGAGAGTTGTCTGCAAATAGGTAGCATCTCAGCCTCCAGAAAGACTCCGAGGCTGCCGCCCCACAGCCATTACATTGCACTACTCCCACATGTTTATCTACTTTTTTGTTTGTTTGTTTTGTGTGTGTGTGTGTGTGTGTGTGTGTGATTGGTTTGTTATATAGAAATATATATATTATACAATGTGTATGCTTATATTGTCAGTGCAGTGTGCTAGAGAGGATATGACAGTGATATGCACTTGCACCTTGAGGAAATGATGTCAGAACCCCAGGTATAAAGGAACTATTTCCAGGGTGGGTGGGTGAGGGTGGGAAGGGTTGGGCTCAAACTGTGCCCTCACAAAACAATCAGCTAAAGCTCTCACCCACCACTGCGATGAGTGCCTTCCTGTCAGCAAGATGCCCTACACAACAATTTGACAGAGAAAATACCCTGCTAATCAAACAGAGAAAAATCCAGACATCCAAGTCAGACACAGGTAAACCTCCCCAGCCCCAAAACAGCCTGGTGGTTTGTTAGCCACAAAGGAAAATCAAATATGCAGTTATTTCAACCCTTCTGAAGATGCTGACAAGATAAGCAGTTTTGAAAACCCCCTTCCTGAATTAAAAACTAAAATAATTAAACACAAAGCAATACCAATGTAAAAGTAAAGAAAACTTCCCTCAGATGTAAGCAAGAGAGAGATTCATTGCAGATATCTAGTCCAATATAGTATATCCCATGCAGGGACCTGGGGGTAGTCATATCAGATGACCTAAAGGTGGGCAAGCAATGTGAGAGGGCAGTAAGGAGGGCTGGGGGGGATACTGGGATGCACCGGGAGAGGCATCACCAGTAGAAAACAGGAAGTTGTTATCCCTCTGTACAGACAGCTGGTGAGACCCCATCTCGAGTACTGCGTGCAGTTCTGGAGACCCAGTCTCCACAAAGACATAGACAGGATGGAAGCTGTCCAGAGGAGGGCAACAAAAATGGTGCAGGGTCTGCACTGGAAGACATATGAAGAGAGACTTAAGGAGCTTAATATGTATAGCCTCAAGGAAAGGAGGGAGAGGGGGGACATGATAGAAACTTTCAAGTACCTCAAGGGAATCAACAAAGTCCAAGAGGGTAGCATCTTTCAGAAAAAGAGGTGTGCAAGAACAAATTGAGTCCACAGTGAAGAAAGGAGGGTTACTAGTGGAGTACCACAGGGTTCAGTACTGGGGCCGGTCCTTTTTAATGTATTTATAAGTGACATTGCAGAGGGACTAGAAGGGAAAGTATGTCTCCTTGCAGATGACACAAAGATCTGCAACAGGGATGATATGCAAGGTGGGGTGGAAAGGATGAAAAGGGACTTGGCAAGGTTGGAGGAATGGTCAAATGTATGACAGCTTAGATTCAATGCAAAGAAGTGAAAAGTAATGCACTTGGGAAACAAAAACCCAGGGGAAGAGTACACAGTGAGGGATGAGATTCTGACAACAACAAAAATGGAAAGGGACCTGGGAGGTAGTCGTATCAGACGACCTAAATGTGGGCCAGCAGTGGGAGAAGGCAGTAAGGAGGGCTGGGGGATACTGGGGTGCACAGAGAGAGGCATCACCAGTAGAAAACAGGAAGTTGTTGGCCTTCTCTACAGACAGTTGGTAAGACCACATCTAGAGTACTGTGTACAGTTCTGGAGACCCCATCTCCGCAGAGACATAGACAGGGTGGTGGCTGTCCAGAGGAGGGCAACCAAAATGATGCAGGGTCTGCATCAGAAGACATATGAAGAAAGACTAAAGGAACTTAAGATGTATAGTCTTGAGGAAAAGAGGGAGAGGGAGGACATGATATAAACTTTCAAATACCTTAAGGGAATCAACAAAGTCCAAGAGGGTAGCATCTTTCAGAAAAGTGTGTAAGAACAAGGGAGCTGGATTTGAAGATAGAGGGCGGCTCAGAGGTAATGTGAGAATTTCTTCACAGAGAGGGTTGTGGATACATGGAACAGTCTTTCTGAGGAGGTCGTAGAGTCAAAAACAATGGGGGAATTCAAGAATGCATGGGACAGACATAAGGCAGTTCTAGTGGGGGGTAGGAGGAAGCAGACTGTTGGTTAACTAGGATCTACAGCTTATCAGTTAGGTAGGGAAATGGGCAGACTAGGTGTGCCAAGCGGTCCTTATCTGCCATCAAATTCTATGTTTCTATTAGAGGAGAGTCCCATTAACAGTGGTATGAGCAAGCTACGGCTAGTACTAGGTAGCAGTATAATCGGATACTGCCGAAGCACCAAACAAAATTGCCTAGAGTGGAGTTTGTAGCAGGCAAAAGAGGAGTAGATTCGGTTGATGGGAATACCACTGATCCAGAAACACGAAGATTAGCAAGGCTAAGTAGCCAGAGCAAGCTTTGTTAAACAAACCGATTTCTGGAAGTACAATTGTTTGTCCCCTAGTGGCACTATAGTATAAGGAGCCAATGGGATTTTGGGGACTTAGTCATATGACAGACCGAATCCAGTACAATCAAGTGTCCACCCAGGGTGGGAGAGGTGGGGGGGGAGTCGGCACGAAGCGCTGGTGGGAAGCTAGCTGCTGTAATCACTTACTCCAGTACACTCTAGCTATAGTAGACTAGGCCCCAGAGGGAGCGGTCACAAAAATTAAGTGAAACAGCTATTTTAGGCATAAGTCAGTCCAGATAGTAAAAAAGGCACACTGACTGCTAATTTCAGCTCACAGACCCAGATAACCGCCTAAGTGGCACTAGATCCACCTAAGAAAAGCAGGGTTTAAAGGCGCACCAATCAGTAAGCAGTATGGAAAGGCGCATCAATCGAAAAGCCAGAGAAGTACAAGGACAGTGAATCGGATAAGTGGCGCCTTCTTCAGAAATTTCCAATGGAGCACTAGGAGCCAAGAAGACATACCTTGCTACCTTTTACGGCTTTGCCGCCCGCTTCTCAAAAACGCAGCCAGGCTCACGGTCCTTAGTCCAGGGAGAGTCCTTGTGGTGTAGCGCTCCTGCCCCATGGGGGGTGCTCAGGGGAGTGGCGGTCGAAGCAGCAAGTCCTGGCCGAGCTGCGCTGGGAGTGGGCTCTGGGTCCAAAGCCCAGGTGGGCTTGTTAGCGGCTGGGAAGATAGTGCAAGGAAGAGAGGTTAAGTAGGGGCAGGTAGCGGGAGGGAGCACAGAAAAAGAAAAGAATTGGGCATAGCACAGCAGAGACAAAAGAAAATGGGCGTGCAGCAAATGTAGGAAGGAGTAGCCAGGTAACAGCTGCGGCCAAGAGGAGAGAGAGAGAGAGAGAGAGAGAGAAATTACAGAAATATGCAGTTTAGTACAGTGCATTAAAGTAACAGTCAGCTTAAAATTACAGCATTTACTGAGTAAAAGTAACTCTAGAGCTGTGAAGATACACGGAAAAAATCACAAGGAGTGCTGTAATCACTTACTCCAGTACACTCTAGCTATAGTAAACTATGCCCCAGAGGGAGCGCTCGCAAAATTAAGTGAAACAGCTATTTTAGGCATAAGTTAGTCCAGATAGTAAAAAAGGTGTGCTTCCAGGTAATTTCGGCTCACAGACCCAGGTAACCGCCTAAGCGACACTAGATCCCCCTAAGAGAAGCAGGGTTTAAAGGCGCACCAGTCAGTAAGCAATGTGAAAGGCGCACCAATCGGAAAGCCAGAGAAGTACAAGAACAGCCAACCGGATAAGCAGAGCCTTCTTCTGAAATTTCCAATGCAGTGCTAGAAGCCGAGAAGACGCACCTTGCTACCTTTTATGACTTTGCCGCCTGCTTCTCAAAAACGCAGCCGGGCTCCACGTTTTTAGTCTAGGGAGAGTCCTTGTGGTGTAGCGCTCCTGCCCCATGGGGGGAGGAGCCTCAGGAGAGCGGCAGTTGAAGCAGCAAGTCCTGGCCGCACTGCGCTGGGAGCGGGCTCTGTGTCTAAAGCCCTGGTGGGCTTGATGGTGACCTTGCTACCTTTAATGGCTTTGCCACCCGCTTCTCAAAAATGCAGCCGGGCTCACGGTCCTTAGTCCAGGGAGAGTCCTTGTGGTGTAGCGCTCCTGCCCCATGGAGGGGAAGCCTCAGGGGAGCAGCAGTCAAAGCAGCAAGTCCTGGCCATGCTGTGCAGGGAGCGGGCTCTGGGTCCAAAGCCCCGGTGGGCTTGATGGTGACCTTGCTACCTTTTATGGCTTTGCCACCCCGCTTCTTAAAATTGCAGCCAGGCTCATGGTCCTTAGTCCAGGGAGAGTCCTTGTGGTGTAGCACTCCTGCCTCATGGTTGGAAGCCTCAGGGGAGTGGCGGTCGAAGCAGCAAGTCCTGGCCAGGCCGCGCCGGGAGTGGGCTCTAGGTCCAAAGATTCGGTGGGCGTTCACGCCACGAAATCAACATTTAAGACACATTAACAAAATCACAGTGACATTATTCATGGGGAGGTCACAAAATGCCTATGTTGAAAATCTAGTTAAAAAAAATCCCCAAAATAATTGGTGCAATTAATTAGTGCTTAGCGCAAGTTTCTGTGCATGCTCGTGACTTCACCATTTACAGCTTACCCAAATTTTCAACAGTGCCATTTTTTGCACCTCCCCATGAACAGTGCAGCTGTCATTTTTCACATCCTGCCTGAAATGTGTTTTTGCACCTGTGGCACCAAATGGCAGAGTCGCTGTACAAAATCACCTTTTGACTAACAAACTCATAGTGCCACTGTTCATGAGGTGGAGTCACAGAAAGCCCATGTTGAAAATTTGGAGTGAAAATACCAACATATGCCTGGGGCATTACGGTTTTCAACCATAACACCCCACCCTGTAGAGACTGACAGGCGTCAGGGGTGTGACTTGGCATTGTCCGTTGTAATGCTCATGCCATTCCACCCCACCCCGCAGCTAGTGACAAGCATCGTGGTATGCCTTGTACTCTTTGGCCCCAAAGTTCACCCCATTCTCCCATACTGCACCCATCTCAGTGTATTTCCCTATGGAATGGGGTGAGTGTAAGGCCCAAAGACCCCAAGGTACACCGCAACACTTCTTGGTGTCTGCGGGGTACGGTGAGATGAAATGGCATGAGCATTATGGCCGACTACCCAAAGGCACACCCCGATGCCTGTCACTGTTTGCAGGGTGGGGCTGGTTCGGCATCAGTTCAGTACTTCACTGCCAATCCTATTATGAATCTCTCTAACTCCTGCACTACCAATGCCAATGCCAGCAAGCCAACATTTGGCATTGACAAATACTTATTTGCTGAGCGAGACAGAGGGAAAGAAGAGGGAGAGAAGAGGGGTAGAAAAGAGAGAGAGAGAGAGACAGGGGGAGAAGAGAGAGACAGAGGGGGTTAGAGAGAGAGACAGAGGGGAGAAAAACAGAGAGCAGAGGGAGAGAGAGAGAATAGGGAGGGGAAAAGAGAGAGAGAGAGAGAGACAGTGGGGGGGGGGGAGATGGGAAAGATGGACCATACCTCTCAGCTTTCCCTGATTTTCAGGGATGTCCCTGATTTTGCCTCAGAATGTTCCTATCCCTCCTAAAATTTATGTTTCTGTGCCTGAACAGTGGGTATACTGTATGTTCTCAATATTGTCAAACAGAGTTACAGACTTGCTCTTCTGCAGACAAAGTATTTTACACCAATACTCTTATACTGCCTGCTTCAGGGGATAGATCCAATTGTTAAACGGTGTCCCTCATTTTACTTCTTTGTCACTGATTTTTTTAAGCCATGTCCAAGTGCCAAACACCACTGCAAATACCTGCAAGCGAACATTCGGCATTGACAAATGCTTGTTTTTTCGTTTAAGCCTGTGTATGTCACCAACAATCTCTCAGTGCTGGCTGGCTCTGGAAATTATTTATCTCTCCCTTGAGTTGCTTGTGGGTGAGATGCCAAGGACTTACCACGTCAAACAGAAACTATCACATCCATTCTACAACAGGCTCCCAAATTGTGTACTACACCTACAGTACCTCTCTCCTGTGTGAGACATGCGTGTGCAGAATAAGCAGAGTGCACAGTACACAAATGGGCTGGGTATATTTTAAATTAATTGCAAAAAACTTCATTAATGTAACAGTTAGGGTTTTTACTAAAGTGACAAAAGCAGGGAAATGAGGTGCAAGGGTGCGAGGGTTTCCAACCTACTCCCCACCCACCCCACCCTGCAGATACAGATAGGCATCAGGGTGTGTGCCTTGGGGTTATCAGCCCTAGCACTTAGCCCATTCCATTCCTACCCCACCCTGCAGACACTGACAAAGCATCAGGGGGTGGGGTCTTGGGGTCATCGGCCCTAATTCTCACCCCATTCCATTCAATGCTCACCAACAAGAATCTTAATAACAGATACATTCCTCTTTGGCTGGGCAGGACATCTGGAGAGAAAAACATTGAATGGGCAATGGATTCACCCAAGACAGACAAGAACTCAGAGCTGTCTACCTATCCATATCATCTTTCTCTTCCCTGTTGCAGGCCCGAACAGTCCTGGTAAAGAAAGATAATACAGTGCTCTCTCGCTATAACAAACAAAATCAGAGCCACAGCAGCTGTTCATTATAGTGCTGTTTGTTACAATGAGGGATGTTGAGCAGCGGCAACAGTACTGTAGTTTAGTTACTGTATTGGCACAGGTATACTGTAATTAAACATTTATGCCTACAGCTGCTTAAGTGTTGCCTGCTGCCTGGCTGCACAAATAAACAAAATACAGTACTATAGACTATGTAATGTGTAGTCCCTGTGCAATGCTGTCGGTGATACCGGGAAAGTGAAAGTACACAGCTGGGCCCTGTACTACACAATGATTGCAATCAGTAGTTCAGTTTTTGCAGAGGAGGTATGAGAGATAAAAAGTGGTTTGTTTAAGTGATAACTTTCTGTTAGCTGGAGTATACAAAGGAATAACCGTCTGCAGTGGATGATTAATGCTGAGGCCGAAAGCCTTTTAAGTGATTTGCTCATAGTCACACAGTATGCAAGTGGTGCTTGTTGGCACCGGGTCAATACCGCGCGGTCAAAAATGGCTCAGGCAAAAACACCATTGCACGGTTACTACAAAATGGCGTGGTCTGAAACCACACTAGATTAAATAAACAAACTTCGAAACCACGCACACTGTTATGCCCGCGCAGTTTTTAACCGCGCATATGTACTTTCACTCTTGTAACCAGACACCATGGTCAAGGGATTCAAACCCAGTTCTCCAAGTTTACAGCTCAGAGCTCTTAAGCACTGTGCTATATTAACTCCCAGGAAACAGTTGAACAGGAACATACCTTTCTTTCCCCTTTTTTTTGTCTGTGTACTAAACGGATAACCTACTGTGAGCATGTCTGAAATGTGGATAACCTACTGTGGGTGATGCTAGAATGTGACTAACCTACTGTGGGCATTGTCAGAATGTGGATAACCCACTGTTGGCATCACCAGAATGTGGATTACCAACTGTGGGTGTGTCTAAAATGTGATTTTAGTAGTTTCTGGGATAATAACTGACAGTTCTCCTGTGTTCTGATTGGCTTAGAACAGATGCTTGCTGTATAATGAGAGTTAGCGCCTGCAACAAACTGCAAGGTGATCAATGGATCTGAGACAGTGAAAGTACACAGTCCATGCTACGCAGCAGTCGTGATCAGCTGCTCAGTCAGAGCAGACAAGATATAGAGGTGTAAAGAGCCTTTTAAATGCTGTAATGGGATCAACAGTGGTGGGGGTGGCTAAAACAAAGCATTTCTCTAAGAACCACAGCAAAGTTAACTGAGAAGGCAGTAGCAGATCCGTTGTACTGGGAAAGCCTGTACTATACAGCTATTGCAATGGCGATTCAGAGTTCGGCATCAGTCAGAGCATTCACGAGAGAGAGAGAGAGAGAGAGGGATAAAGAAACTTTCAAATGTGTTAGTGGGATTACAGTGATTAATATTGGGGCTTCAGGCTAAAACAATACATTTCTTTTTCTTTTTTTTTTTTGCTTTATCTGTTTATGCTCCTCCTCAGGCCCCCTGACCTGGCCACTCTTTCAGGCGCCTGGGACCCCTCAACCCACCAAGACATCTCCTCATCTCCATTCTCGCCATCCCCCCTTCTGCTGAGACCCAAGTGGCCTAACATATCCCTTTGTTGAGGGGCCACTCCCAGGTAGGGTCGAGGGGAGACTGGGCTTTACACTAGCCCGGGCATACAGCAGGGGATCATCATGAGGGCACTCTCAGGGCTGCATGGTGAGAGAGGGGACCAGTGGCCATCATCCTGCTGACTGAGCGGGTGGTTCTTCTGGTTTCTCTATCACCCCCCACCCACAATGTGGCCACACACAAGCGGTGTCCTGGCAGGTAATGGTCACCCATGCTCCAAAGTGCACCGCCACAACAGGCCACCAGCAGCCGCTGAAGAGCAATGCAGGATTGCACCCCCCCTCCGGGAGGAGTGCTTCTGACGGATGCTCCAAACCCTCCCTGCCAGTCTCTGCTCCCACTGTCCCAGGCTCAGGCATGAACCCATGTCACCAGCGTGCCGAGCGATCCCCTTTCACTCGGCACCTCGGAGCCAGCTATAAATTTTTCTAAGAACTGCTGATCTATGACTTCTCCGAAGAGCAGTCTGAACAGATGACAAAGCAGTGATTTCTTCTGGGAGCCACAAACAGCATTTATAATACCTGAGTTTTCACTATAATGGGATACATTATAGTGAGGGAGCTTTGTTCAACTACTATGTATTATATAAATGAGCAGGGAGGCAGCAGATCTTTGAAACTCTGTACAGAGTCGATGAAAATAGGAAACCTGGCATACATACTGAATATGAGCCTACTACATATCTGCTGTACACCTAACAAGCAAGGAGAATGTACTAGCAGATTCACTCAGTAGGATGGGTCATGTTACCCATGATTGGTCTCAGAAACAAAGTATCTATAAGGTACAAGAGGGTGGCATTTTGCACAGAAAGAGATGCTTTAGGACAAGGGACATGTTATGAAGTTGGAATGGGGGAGATTAGAGGAGATGTGAGGAAATACTTCTTTACTAAAAAGGTGGTGGACGTCTGGAACAGACTCCCAGCGGAGGTGATGGGTACTGAAATGGTAACAGGTTTCAGACATGCATGGGATAGGCAAAAAGGGACCTTAGTAACAGGGCTGGGGGGGATCCAGAGATCAATTAGGGTCTACGGTAGCACAGTAAGTAGGGACCTTAGGGCAGACTAGGTGGGCCAGGATATTCTTTTCTGCCAACAGCTTCTATGTTTCTTTCTACGTGCTAAGTATAGTGTTTCTGAGATGGGGTGTGTCAGAATTGGACCTGTTTGTCTCTTGGGACAGCAGGAAGCTGCCTCAGTTTCATTACAGACTTCCCACAGTCTTCCATGGGATATCTTCATTCTGCGATAGAAGAGTAAGTTTATTTATGCATTCCCCCTTCGTCATTCCAGTGATCCACAAGGTCATGTTGAAACTGAGAAGGGAGACAGCAACAAAAACTCTGATAACACCAGACTGAGCAAGGCAGTCTTGGTAGTCAATCCTGCTGACAGTGTCACAGAGAATGCTTATAAAACTGTCACTGAGGCAGGATCTCCTGACTCTGGTCTAGGGCAGTGTGTTTCACCGAGACCTCAGATCACGTCACTTGAGAGAATGGTGCTCGAAGAACTAAACTATTCTGATCTAAATCTGTTGAATCAAGTTATGGAAGTTTTAAAGTTGCTAGGAAATCTACAACAAGAAAAATGTATGTGTCCAGACTTCTGGTTCCGGTTCTGAATATGGTGGAAGCATAGTCTTCGAGCTCCGGAACCCCTCTCAAACAATCCTAACTAATCCTCAGACTTAACCTCTGAATCCCTGACTATTTCTCCCCTCAGAAGCAAACTGAGATGGCTACCAAAGCAGTGAAAGCCAAAGGGCCGAAATCTGCCCCATCTGAAGCAGCTTACCTTAGACGAGGAACTGGAGAGTCAGGTGGCCCGGCCGCTAGGTATCAGGTTGAACTCCAAATCATCACAGGACTCTGAAGATGAGGATTTACTTACATGCCACGAATCTGGAAGAACCCTTAATAAAATGCTACACTCGGTTCAAAAAATTGAATCATCATTGGCTGACCTTAGACAAGACATCTGAAATATGGACAAAAAGGTCTCAGAAAATACCGCCAAGCTGTCTGAGGTATCTGAAGCCCAGGACTCAAGTGATCAACTGCTACTATACTTGCTTAAACGGGATCAGGAAATCTAGGGCCGATTAGAAGACATAGAAAATCGAGCCTAACAAAATAACTTCCGAATTCACAGTATCTTCGAGGGAGCAGAAGAGGGGTTCGCTACCCCTATAGATTTCATCCAGCAACTGCTCCACTCGGTGATGGAAATCCCTGCAGATCTTGACATCACGATGGACAGGGCCCATCGTTCCCTTGTACCCAAACCTACCAGCCCATCGGCACGGCCCAGATCCTGGGTGATAAGAATGGCCCTCTATCAAAGCAAAGAATGGGTGCTCCGAGAGGCCTGGAGGCTGAGGAACCTTAAATATAAAAATAATCTTATCTATTTCGAGCAGGACTTTTCGACAGCCGTGCAAGCTGAGAGGTAGAAAACAAGGGCCATACTTAAAGAGATCCTGGAAAAAAAGAACCTACGGGCCCAGCTACTTTATCCTGCTAGGATCAAACGTTGTTTCAAGGAGGGCCCTAAAGCATACAGTGGCCTGCTGGAACTTTTACCAACACTGTGGGAATGGAAGACTACCCCACCTGATATGGAGTCAATACTACTGGAGAATAACATCGCATCCAGCACTTGGTCTGTGGCCTCAAACGATCCCTCAAGAACACCACCGGGAGCAATGTCGAAATCCCTTACACAGGATGTTTCCAGAATCATTTGGTATGCAGGCAAGAGGAAGAAGGATGATCAAGGGTTACTCCACCCGAATGCCCCAAAATGTTGAAAGGGTCAGGTGCACAACCAGCTCGTTGATCAGACTGGTCAGTGCGGGGACATACATGCTTTAATTTGAACTGTGCACCTTGAAAATCCTTACTCTTCTGCCTTTTGAACAGACGCTTTCCTTAATATGAACCTGGAACTGTGAACAATCGTAATGGTAAAGGAGAGATCAGAACCGGGGTAGGGGGCATTCGGGTGACTACAGCACCGGGCCAAATTATTCACTCTGCTGCACTGTAGGTAAAAATACCAGACCTACCCTACTAAGATATTGCAGGAAGTTAAGCAGTGCTGACTCCGGGGGGGGGGGGGACAGATTTGCAGCCTTGGATCCTTAAGCTACCCCTGATATACACTGTATAAATGTGAGTGTAATTACCCTCAAGGGTTGTAGATGGCCCTAGGTGGGATACAGGGTTTATTGAAGTTATCTCAAAGTTTTCTGGGACACTAAATATGTTGTGAAGGGAGGGGGAGACCTGAGGGTTTAGAATAATCATTTCTGTGCTTTTACTGATATTCTGGGTAGAGCTAATCTCCTGTGCAACATCCTTTACATGACGCTCTACATCACATCCGGTGTTGATACACAGCCCGGACACCTGGCTGGGACTCAATTTCCTTAGAGTCCAGGAGAACCAAGCCAATTACTTGACTCTTCTTTCTCCTCTCCAGGTAGAGCACAACCTACATCAGCTCACCTGGACCTTTAGGGTACCTCCCAAATGGTACCCCTACCTTGGAGGTCATATTGTACATAGGTTTTTCTCCAGAGGTGGTCCTCAGGTTAGGAGTGCCATCATAAGGGGAGTTTTGTTGCAAATGTTATTGCTTGTTGTTATTGTTAAATGTTATTCAGACATTTTTCAATTTAGTGCTATATATATAGAAATGGAAACTATGGAAGTCATGGGAAGTGTGGAGAACCGAGAGAACTACCACACCTTTGGGAGTGGGGGGGGGAGACAGGAGGGCCTTTAATCAAATTCAGACTAAGGGAGAAAACGAGCCTGATCAGGGCACTGGTTCCGCAAACAGATGATTTTTATTACCCACAAGTAAATGGGTGCTAGGCATAGTGTAACTATTGTATCACACAATGTAAACGGAATAAATAATCCGGTGAAAAGGAGGAAAGTTCTTTCGGCCCTTAAAAAACAGACCCCTTTTGTCATGCTCCTACAGGAGACACATCTTAGCAAATCAGAACATGCTAAGTTAGGTAAGTTTATTTTTTCTCAAGTAGTGGCCTCATTGTATGGGAAAGGGAAGAGAAGGGGTACAGCCATATTAGTCACCCGTGGATCCCAAATGAACATTTCCTCCACTTACTCAGACCCAGAGGGACACCTGGCAATATTGTTTGGAACATTGGAGGGCACTCCAATTACTCTCGCCTTGCTCTATATCCCCCCAGGATCCACTGTTGCCACAATAACGTCCCTGCTGCATAAAATTACTGAACTGCACACAGGAACCTTAGTGGTAGGAGGAGACTTAAATCAAACAATAGACCAGATAGACTCTTCTAACCATAGACATCTTAAAAAAAGCCAGCTAGTAAAACAATAAAGGAATACATGCGGAGGGCCCTGTGGGTAGATGCCTGGAGACTTCTGCATCCTGGGAAAAGAGAATATACATATTTCTCCCCCACAGCTCCTGTGCTTGACTTGACCACTTTTTGGTTTTGGGCGAGCATCGTTATAAGGTGGCGAACTGCACACATATCCCCTTGACCCTGTCAGACCACTCCCAACTTTCTCTGAAATTGGATTGGGGCTCCAACCAGAGATGATCTCTTTGGAAGTTCAATAATTATTTATTAAACCTGAAGGAATTTACAGAACTCGTCAAGAAACGTATACCCTGGGGGGGGGCAAGCCGGCATCCAGAATGGCTGCTTAGTTCTGGAGCTCTGAGCCTAAACCGTCAGGAATCTCCCTTTTTCTCGCAACCTTGGGATGTAATGAGTGAAAAAATTGTGTGACTTGGTAGGGAAAACAGTTATGCCACCAAAAATATCGAAAAAACAGGAGCAACTTCCATTTAAAAGCGCCAACGGGTTTAAAGATCTGGGCCTGGAGGCGTTTCCACCACGAGGAGAGAATGCTGGAAATGGGTCTGCAACAACATCAGCAGGGACTGTGGAAGACAATGTGTATAGTTCGCAATTCCTGGTACTAGAAAAGTTATTCAACGATTTAAAATATGACCTGATTAGTAAAATGAATGCTGGATTTGAAAATGTATCGGCACAGCTAGCTCTCCTGCAAACAACAGTAAACAACTTGGGGGAAACAGTGGAACAACACTCAGCTCACTTAACGGAGGTGGAAGAAAGGGTCAGTATGCAAGAAGACCATTTTAATCAGTGGAGCCCCCGATTGCAAGCAGCAATGGCCGAAATAGAGAAACTGAAAGCAATATTAGACGACCATGAAAATAGGGAGAGGCGAACAAATGTACGAATAGTGGGCATGGCTGAAGGGGTGGAAGGCAGAGACTGTGTAACTTTTTGCCAGACATGGTTGAGAGCAAAGTTGAATCTGCCAGCAGAATGCTCCTTGGAGATACAGCAGGCACATAGAACTCCCGGTCGACGACCACCCACAAATGAAAGGCCTCGCCACATTATTGTAAAATTTCTGAGATATCAGGACAGAATGGCGGTATTGAATGCAGCACGAAAGACGGGCTCCATTAGAGAAGGCTCCCAAACTGTTAGCATATTCCAAGACTTGTCACGGTCAGTACAAACAGATCGGAATGCATTTATGCCTGTGAAGAGGAGGTTACATCAATTGGAATGGCCTTTTGTACTTGTCTACCCTGCTCGATTGATCATAAAGAGAAAAGGTGCTACACCGAAGGTGTTTACAAACCCTGATGCGGCAATGCAGTATATTGAACAAGAATCGAAGCAGCAAGAAGATGCAGATGAGTGAACTTTACTTTGGACCTGGGTTAATTTATTAGTACTTTTTTCCTTGTTGCCCAATACTATGCAGGATCCATATAAGGGAGTGGGGTGGGGGGGGGGAGTGGAGTTTGTGTCTCGGTCTGCTCCGTAACTCCTAGGAGGCCTATCAAGGCTGGAGCGGGTGGCCTACCCCGTTTCCCCTCCTGCTGTAGCTCCGGGCAAGATCCTTCTGTTTCTTTTCCTCTGTGGAGGTGAATCAGAGTGACATCAAAGAGACCAAATGATGCCTAATGACTCTTTAATGTGTACTGGGACAATTCTTTAGTTCACTTGTTTGTGCTTTTGTGGCGTCATGTTACATGGGCGGTCTGATTTGCAGAATGTGGTCAATGGGGAGCTGAGAATATGTTCCGCTTGCCTTTGCACACTAATTGTGCAATGGATTGATTTGTGTATGTACAGGGCAGCATCAAGGTGGGACGAGGATACAGGGGGGCAAGGAGCTTTTACGCAGTCTGTTCCGCAACTCTTATGAGGCCTATAAAGGCTGAAGCGGCTGGCCTCCCCTACCTCCCATGATGTCAGCCATGGGGCCTAGAGGTCTCTTTAACGCTCCTCATGTAGTTGTCGAATTTTGTTCTGGTTATTACACTTGGGTCCCAGAGGCTGTCATATTATTTGCTTTGTTTATACCAGAATATAGAATTAAGGACAAGTTTAATCAAATTAATAAGGGTATGTAAACCTATTCTCCTGCCTCATTTTCGTCTGCAGGGAGATGATGTGGGCAGGAAATGTGTGCCGGATCTCAACTAGTGAATGGGTTTTCCCTGAATATATGGACACAACATAAGTCCCGGGGGGGGGGTTCAGTTGTTTTTTTTTGTTTGTGTTCCAGGTGGGGTGGGCGAAGGCCAGCGCAGGAGACCAGTTTTAAGCTGGTCACCACCTCCGGATGAGGCGAGAGGTGGTGTCACATGACCCTGGGAGTAAAAGGGGAATGGAGCACTTGGAGTATGATGGGGCATTTGAGCAATAAAAGGACTGTATGCTAAATTATGTGTGGGGCCTCCCCACTCCTGTTGGGCTCCTCATTCCGGAGGTTCCCTGGGGGGGTGGACCCCAAGTGTTTCCGATCAGCCTAGATTTATATATCTACTTTATTTAGACACTGGGGTTATGGGAGAGTACATTTTATGCTTTGAAGTTGGGGGGGGCCCTGGGCGGGGGCCACTGGCACCGCCACACCTGGCTTTATGGAGAAGAAAATGACGGTTTGGCCAGCAGGCTATTCCACGAGAGTAAAGGGGGTTTTAATTAGAGGTACACTTGGTGGGAAGAGGGAAGCTAGGTGGGGATTTAAAAAACCTGATACCACCTGGCTAGATTCCTGACACTAGGGGCTTAGTTTTTTCTAGTAGGCCAAGTAAGCGTCGTTGCGCAGGCCTTTATCTTTTTCCTTTCTCTTTCCTTTTCTTCTTTTATCTTTTTTGGGTCTTTTCTGTGGGGGACCCTCTGACATGTTACAGATGAGGGGGCGGGGAGGGGAGATCTGTTAATTGGGAGGAAAATAAAAAGGACAAGAGTCGGTGCTGAAGGGGCCCGGGTAGTGTAATGCAATGTGCTTGGGAGATCCTAGATCTAGGAATATATCTGATGCCACCATATGGCTAGTTTAAAATGTTATCCTGGAATATAGTAAATGGCTTAAAACTGCAGTGAAACAGAAACGGTATGGGCATATATTAAAAAAAATGTAGATGTTGTGATGCTACAAGAATTGCATTAACATGTGATGAGATTAAGCGAATAGAAAAAATGGGAGAAGTACGATGATAGCATCTTATTTCCGTCCAAGGCCAGAGGAACATCGTGTGGTTTAGACCGGGGTTAGGGTTCAAATTCATGCAACTCAAAGAGATAGTCAGGGAAGGTATGTTATAGTGAAGGCTACGGTGGAAGAGGAACTGCTAGTCTTGGGATCCTTGTATGGGCCTACATTTGATTGTCCAGAATTTTTTGAGCACCTGCCGATTGTGTTGGCTGTGTTCCCAGACAAACTGATCACAGGGGGTGATTATAATACCTATTGGGACCCACTTCTTGATCACTCTAAACCCAGATTCAGGCATTCCCCTAGGAGTGTGGGAGCCCTCCGGAGATTGGCGGAGGAAAGTGCCTTACAGGAATTGTGGAGATTTAAACACCCAGATACAGAGGAATTCTCTTTTTACTCTTGTGCCCATAAGGTCTATACAAGACTAGATTATTTTCTGGCTTCTCCTGCCTTCTTGGGACGTATAAGGGAGATAGAATATGGTCCTATCATAGTATCAGACCATGCTCCATTGTACTTAGAGATAGAGAGAGAGACAGTTGAGGAAGGGGTGCGACAATGGAGAATGGATCCCACATTATTGATAGATCCCCAATATGTGCAACAGATGTCTAGGAAGCTAAAGGAGTTCCTTGAAAATAATAAAGTGGAAGACACCTCAGCAAGAACTACTTGGGAGGCCCTGAAAGCTTTTGTAAGGGGGGAGACTATCTCATATGCAGCCTTTAAAGGCAAAAAAGAAAAGCAAAGGGAGAATGAACTAGAAGCTAATATACTGAGGTTAGAAAAGCAGATTATGGGCAGCCAGTCACCTGAAGATCTGGTGAAATTGAAGAGTATGAAGGGGGAATACAACCAATTGTGCCATAAGCGTATAGAAAGAGATATCTTAATGTCAAAAGCAGGACAGTACTTTGAGGGGGATAAGTCGGGGAGATGGATGGCCTGGCTAATTAAAAAACAAAGAGCAGAAAGAACAATCTTAACAATAGAAAATGAGAAAGGGGAAGTCAGTTCCCTGCTTGGGACATAAATACAATTTTCAAATCCTTCTACGAAAAGTTGTATACATCTGAATTCCCTAGAGGGGCAAACTTAGATAGTTTCCTAGAAAATATAACCTTCCCTGAGATACCCGCTCAGATAAATGAGAGGCTGAGACAAGATCTTCAGGAGCAGGAGATGGGCTGCCCATGGAATTCTACAAGAAATTTTGGAATGATCTGGGCCAGCTTTTCCAATATATGGTGAGAGAAGTATTGAAGGAATGGGGGCTGACGCCATCTCAGCAGCTAGCCATTATAACAATTTTACCCAAACCGGACAAGGATCCAAAAAAATGTGGCTCCTATCACCCAATATCTTTATTAAACACTGACTATAAGATCATAGCGAAAATATTGGCAAGGAAATTGGAGGGGGTCTTACCACAGATTATCCATCATGATCAGGGCGGCTTTGTTAAGAGGAGGCAAGCAAGGCATGATTTAAGATGGGTATTGAATATTATTTGGCATGGGTCTAGAGGAAGGAAAACGTGTGGAGGCATCCTCGCATTAGATGCAGAAAAGGCCTTTGACAGGGTCGAATGCTGTTTATGTTTGCAGTACTAAGAAAGTTTGGTCTGCACCTGGTCTTTAGACAGTGGGTGGAGTGGTTGTATCAATCCCCGTGGGCACAAATTCTTACAAATAATACTTTATCACCCCCTTTTCGACTCCACAGAGGGACAAGACGGGGTGTCCCCTTTCGCCTCTGATATATGTGTTGACTATTGAGGTCTTGGCGTCAGCCATTAGACATCATTGGGAAATAGAAGGTTATAGGGTGAATGGGGAGGAACATGTTATCTCCCTTTTTGTGGATGATGTGCTGTTATTCCTAGCTGACCCAGTGAGAGCAATGCCTGCCTTGACTTCCCTGTTCAGGGAATATGGCCCCATTTCAGGTCACAAGATCAACTGGAACAAGAGCGAATGGCTCCCTCTGGCTGACGGCGGAGAGTCCATACAGATAAGTGGCATAGACATTACTCCTAGAATAGTAATTAAATATCTGGGAATACTGCTGCTGCATAGAATAGCGGATGTGGGATACATAAATTACAGTCAATTAGCAACTAAAATTAAGGAACAATGTAGAAGGTGGAAGTCGCTCCCTTTGTCTTTGCTGGGAAGAGTAAACTTAGTAAAAATGCAAATTCTACCTCAGTGCCTTTACCTTTTCCAGACCCTTTCTAGTATGCCTCCACTGGGCTTCCTCAAGTCCTTTGAGGGATCTATTACTTCCTTAATCTGGGCAAATCGGAGACCTAGGATCAGGAAGGAGGTGTTGTGGCAACCAATGCACAGAGAGGGCCTGACACTCCCCAATTTGAAGTTATATGCTTTAGCAGCCTAACTAACATTTATCATGGATTGCCAGGAAATAGGAGGAAGAGTGAGAGCCTGGGTTACTATGGAGTCACAATCTAGGAGGTGCTCTCCCTATGCTTTATGTTTTCTTCCTTCAGGATTGAGGAAAGGAGATGGAGCGAGGCCTAATAATCCATTCACCAAATGTATGCTTAAAGCCTGGAGGAGGGCTTCACTGCTGATGGGGGACAAGGGAGGTATGTCACCAGAGGGGTCTGTATTGTTTAGTTTGTGGAGGGATGGAGGGCCCCCCCGATCAAACAGGCTCTGAGGCAGTGGGAGGGGAAGGGTCTCTTCCTACTGTCCCACTTATTTAATGGTCAGACCTTTTCTAGTTTCTCTGAGTTGAGACAAACATTTGACATTCATCCATCTCACTACCTTACCTATGTGGTAATAAGATCCAGGATGATTAAGTTAACTGGGATGAGGGATGGGGAACCTTTCTTGAGCAGAACATCTTTGGAGGAAATTTTTCAACACTGTAAAAAACACGAGGGTGTGAAACCATTGTCTGTGTTATACAAAGCTTTGTTAGGAGCACAGCCAGATAAGTTGTAAAAGTTAAAAGACAGTTGGGAAAGGGACTTGGGTGTGGACAATTTAACAGGAGGGGACTGGGATTTGACCCTGTGGAGCAGCAAGGCTGTTTCGGTAAACAACAGACTGCGAATAATTAATTATAATATTGTGCATAGAATCTATCATACCCCTGCTTTGGCACACAAGATTAATCCCCAAATTCCGGATCAATGCCCGAAATGCTGTGCTCAGAGATGTACCTTTTACCACATGGTTTGGGCGTGCCCAAAAGTGGGAATGTACTGGAATGAGATAAATCATATCTTAAATAAGGTTTTGGAGAGTAAGGTTCAATTAGACCCTGTGGACATTTTACTCTGAGTACCAAGAAACGGAGGGGGTCAATCAGTAGCCTCACATCCTTTGAGAAGGCTGGCAATAGTGGTGGGCAAGCAGGTTTTGGCTCAAAATTGGATGGCTCAGGCCATGCCTACTATTGCTCAGTGGGTAAATACCCTCCTAAGTAATATGAAACTAGAATATATCCAATATAAAGTTCTGGGACGATTGGACAAATATGATAAGATTTGGTCCCCCTTGGAAAGGGCCTTGGAGAAAGAATGGTTCCCACTCTTTTAGATTACCACATGTAATGAGGGCACTGACTATAGAAGGTGGAAGGAAGTTCCTCTGGCGCTGGACTGAGTTGGGGTCTAAAATAAAAGGACGAGGTGCATAAGCATCCTTATTTAAAGTTGAGGGATTTCCCGGATTAGAAGTTAAGGGTATAAGTACAAACGCTACAGATGGTTAGTTTCACTGTATAAAATGGTGTTTTCATTAATTGGATCATGGATTGAACCCAAGCTATGTGTACATGTATTGTATTGTAACTGAACGAGATGTCATTGATTATCTGATTATAAAGAGCTTTCCTCGCTCCGATGGTTCTTCTATAAATAAAGTTTAAAAAAAAAAAAGAAACGTATACCCCAAATTATCCAGGAAAATGATTCCCTGCAAACCTCTAGAGCCACACTTTGGGACACCATAAAAGTTGTATTGAGAGGGGATATGATTAAATATGCAGCCCATCATAAAAAACAACAAAACATGCGACTGGAGCTGCTCCAACAGCAGTTACTGGATCTGCAGATGGCCCACACGGGGGGAGACCAAGCTGCCTGGCCCTTATTACAAATCACCAAACAACAGATCCAAAAAATAATTGACATTACAATGAAACAGGCCCTACAACGCCTCTGTCAAAAATATTATGAGACAGGACTGAAGGCAACCCGTCTGCTGGCCCATCGCCTGCAGCAGCAGACCTCCCAATCCACGATAGCTCAGATTAGGGACCCCAAAACAGGTCATCTGGGGAGGCAACCTAAGCAGATCTTGGACTCCTTTACTGAATACTACTGAACCCTATATACCCCGGAGCAAACAGCAAGTGACTCACAAATCCAGACTTATCTTTCAAAGCTGAGACTGCCAAAGCTTACGTCTGAACTTAGGTCACAGATAAACCATTCTCCCTATTAGAGCTGACCAGAGCAATAAGCTTATTAAAATCCAGTAAGGCTCCAGACCCTGACGGGTACATGCCTGAATTTTTTAAGTTCTTTAAAAAGGAATTGGAGGTCCCTCTCCTGGCTGTCTGTAGAGCCTCTCAGGGTGGGGAGGATTTACCTCAGACCTGGACTTATGCTGTCATCACCAGTATTCCGAAACTGGCCAAAGATATAACTCAGTGCAAGTCATAGAGACCTATATCTATACTGAATATAGATTATAAATTATACACATTACTAGCAAAACGTCTAGAGGGAGTCCTTCCCAGGCTAATTGATTATGATCAGACGGGCTTCGTTCTCGGCCAACAGACAGGACAACATCAGGGGGTCCCTGTCTCTCCTCCACCACGCCACCCAGTCGGGGTCTCCCTTCCTACTACTGAGTTTGGATGCGGAAAAGGCCTTCGACCGGGTGGCGTGGAATTTCTTTGGTCAGACACTCAAAGCATTTGATTTCTCAGCTGCATTTATCAAAATTATAAATAAAATCTACTCTGACCCAAGAGCTTATATTACAATAAATGGGGAGGTGTCTACCCCAATATCTTTGCTCCGGGGTACTAGACAGGGATGTCCCCTTTCCCCACTCCTATTCACCTTATACTTGGAGCCACTAGCACAGGACTTGAGGCAAAGGGAAGAAATAGAGGGTTTGCACTTGGTGGGGGGGACCCATAAACTAGCTCTGTACGCAGGCGATCTTTTGATCTACCTTAACAATCCAGAGAAGGGGCTAGTCCCACTTTGGGATACTCTGAAGGAATTTAGTTTATTAGCAGGATATAAGGTAAACACTGCTAAAACTGAGGTCCTGGTGGTTTCTTACTATCCCTCCAACAGAATAAAAGAGATTTTCCTTTTTAAATGGAATAGAGATCATCTTAAATACCTCGGAGTCCACTTATCTTTGGATAGTACCCAGATTTTTAAACTTAACTTTATCCCTATTCTGAACAACTACGAGCAGACTTGGAGAGATGGGTCTCATTCCTATCCTCTTGGTGCAGAGAATATAAAGGGTATATAAAGAGTTAAAAAAAAAGGTGCCTCTCTCCGCGATTTCAGCCTATCATGCACCAGTGAAAGGCAAATATATTGCCCAGTTGGACCTGTCCCATACGTTTTTACAGGGCTTGTTGCATCTGAAACCTCCCATATGGGACCCTATCCCACCATGGGATCTTTTATTTTTATTTTTCTTAGAAGAGCTTACATTGCCTCCCTTTGAGCCGGCTGCAGATAGTGAGATGCGCTTTCTGTCATGGAAAGCATTATTTTTAGTCGCAGTCACTTCTGCCCAGAGTATTTCCAGCTTCAGGCCCTCATGTCTGAGCAGCCTTATTTAGTTTTACACAAGGACAGGGTGTCCTTCAGAACCAGTCCTAAGTTTCTTCTTATGGTGGTGTCCAAGTTCACTCCTAATCAGGACATCTACCTACATGTTTATTACCCAGAGTATTCTATTTGGGGGGTTGCCCTTCTTCATACTCTGGATGTGCACCAGGAGCTAGCACCAGTGTGGGAGCTGGATTTTGTCACTACGATGTTATATTGACACTGCAGTGCTATTGTACTTTTTAAGTACTGCCTGGAATTTTCTGTATAAAAATCTTTCCACTGAATTTTTGTCTAGAGTGCTGGTTCCTTATTATTTTACATGTTATATTTTCTCAGCACCCTCTCCTTGCCTGTGGGCAGTGCCTTCTGCTCATGGATGAACTGATTAATTTTTGGCTAGCAGCCCAAGATAGTTTTTACTGAGAGAACGGACACTTGCACAGGAAAAAGAAACCCTACACTTTGTTTTTCAAGAACGCCATCAGTTTGAAATTTTTAGCCAGTTGGCCTGTTGAATCTCTTACATGGAGGAAGAATGGCATTCTCCTTATTACGTACCGTCCTGGCTACTACCAGAATGAGCATAGATCTGGGTGATAATGTAGATGCATCCCTGCAGAATAATTCTGAGGAAAGTAGCATCAAGAATACCTTTTCAAATTGGAGAAAGCAGCATTAAAAGAAGTAACCTTACACTACAACATTTTGTTATTATAAAAATTCATAGAAAGAGAACTGGTCCCTCGTGGATTAAGATTAACTAAATTCCAGGTGGCGCTGGACGCCACACCTCGTGCTACGTCGGTGACCTGGGTCTGGAATGGACTCGGGTGGCTGGGGGTCGGCAGGAGAGGGAGGATCAAGCATCCCAATGGATGCCTCCTCCCTCAGGGTGGGAACCAAGAACGATCTAATAAAGCTTCTGCATCCCTTCGCAGCCGGGCGGAAGCAACGATAACTGAAGGGGATGGAGGCGGCTCCGTTCGTCGGAGCCAGGGAGGGGGGATGGCGCATGATGCACGCCACCACTCAGGACATACGTCCTAGCGCTCGACGTCCCAGAGGGTAGGGGAAAAACCAGGGAAGAAAACGGAAAAACACCTCTCGGCAGCCCTAGATGATAGCCTCTTGGATACCATCTGGACCACCAAAGAGGGACAAACCCCACTGTGCAGGAGGAGAGAATGAGGCACTCTAGGGGAAGATCCCACCGGAGGTGGAATGGAGGATGAGAGGAAGGAAGGAGAGGGCTCCGAGAGTAGGGCAGGAGAAGATAAAAAAAAAATAAAAAAAAAAAAAATTAAATTATCAGCATGTGGGCTTGAAAAGATGTTTTTTCAAGAGAAATGGGAAACCAATCCAAAAAACAGCTCGTTAGAATTGGTTAAAATTCAAATCAAGGAAGACCAATGTAATAGGGCTGAATTATTGAACGAGATAGAAAAACTGCATCAGGAATTGGTGCCATTTGGTGCAAATGCTCTGGTAAGAGAATAAGATAGCAAGCTAACCATCAAAGCAAAGAAATTAGACAATGAACTGATCGAGAGAAAGAAAACTAAATTACTTTGAGATGAGAAAGATTATCAAAATAACCGTATATATAAATGGGAAAATCGAATGCGGTCTGTCTCCAGAGGAAGGAGAAGGTCAAGGGGGAGGTCAGAAAATAAAAATGGACAATCTGATTTGAATGTAGTATCTTCAGCTTCAGTTTCATCAAGAAGTGTACGTGTGTCAAGCCCCGAGTCTGCTGGTGAAGGCATTAATACACCTGCTTTAAAAAAAAGAAAAAAAGTCACAACTAGGGCGACGTAGGAGGAGCCGACAACGAAGGAGTGATTTAAAATAGTAGTGTACAAGAACTTAGTGATGCTTTAACACAAGGGCATATTTCTACTGTTATAAATTTGTCTAAGAAAATACTCTCTGGTTCACAAATAGGTTTGCTATCGTATGGATTATCTTTTGTGCCATTTCAACATAATGATGAATTCCAGGTATACTGTGATTTATTTACATTGTTTTGTAAACTCAATTTAGAGAAGTTATTTGCAGTTAATTAAAATACAATTATGAATGACAACAATGAAAATGATGCTGTAGTTGATTCAGTACCAAATGATGCTATAGCTGATTCAGTACCAAATGATGCTATAATTGATTCAGTACCAAATGATGATGTAGTTGATTCAGTACCAAATGATACTGTAGCTGATTCAATACCAAATGATACTGTAGTTGATTCAGTACCAAATGATTCTGTAGTTGATTCAGTACCAAATGATGTTGTAGTTGATTCGATTCCATTGTTGGATGTCTTGACTGAAATGGGATTGAATGAACTACTAGCAGCTGCTGCTAGTAGCACTTGCAATATTAGTGATGGAAATGTGGGAACAGGGGAGCTTTTAGGGGCATACAGGCAGTTAGACCTATGATGAAAAAAACATCTAAGTGTATGCATCCCTCTCCAGGTAGCGAGACGCTAAAAATCTTTCAGGAGCTTATTTTAAGGGATGTGGCAACGTCTATTAGAGGGTCAAAATTGACACACCACTGGGATAATTTAACACCAGAACAAAGAGAAGCTCTTTTAGAATTGCAATCCATGTCTGACGTCATCATTAAGGCCTCGGACAAGGGCAGCAACATGTTTTTTTTGTATTTTTTTATTTGTTTTTATTGGCAGATTTTCTACATACAAGCCAATAGTTATAATTCCATATGTAGTTTCATAGTTTCAAAGTTATTTTATAAGTTCAGAAGGCCAAGGCCCATAATGAACTTGCTGCCAAATTAATTGTGGTATTTGTATTTTATTTCCTTCATGTAGTCATCAAATAAAATGTTAAAACTATGCACAGTATCGCTATTAACAACATTTTTTGGTAATGAATTCCATATAGGTGGTGCCCTCTGTGTAAAAAATCTCTGTCTTCATTGAGTTTTGTTTACTGAGCATTTGATTTTATCTTTATGTGATCTGGTTTTGTTTTCACTGTCCTGTTTTTCTAGACATCTGACATCAAGTGCGTCACTATTGTGTAAGGCATTGTATATGTATATACAATCACCCCTTAATAACCTATACTCATGCAAGTATAAGTTTAAGGATTTTAACCTATCCTCATATGGGAGATGTCCGAGTTGTTTCACTTTCTTAGTAGCTCTTCTTTGGACTTTCTCTATCATTCTCAATGATCCTACAGTAGTGGGTGCACAAAAAAGGGGCACAGTATTCCATGTGAGGCCTGACGAGACTTGTATACAAAGGCATCAGGACCTCAGCCTTTCTACTCTTTATATGCCAATGTATACATCCTAAAATAGAATAACATTTTTTTAGCTGTTCTTTTTGTATGAACATCAAATTTTAAATCATTGGTGATAACTATACCCAGATCTCTTTCCACTATTGTCGATTGAATTATTTTATCCTTTATAATGTAGTTTGCCCCCATTGTTAGTTCCAAAGTGCATCACCTTACACTTTAATTTGTTAAATCTAATTTTATTCTCGTCTGCCCAGATACAAATATTATCTATACATTCCTGAAATTTGGATACTGAATCTGAGTTGTTGACTATACTTGCAATTTTGCAATCGTCTGCATACTTTCCCATCCAGACACCATCACTCACACTTATTGTAGATATAAGTATATTAAATAACAATGGGCCCAGGACAGAACCTTGTGGGACTCCGCTAGTCACAGAATCCCAACTAGATTCATGTCCACGTACCACTACACATTGTATTCTTTCATTCAGCCATGAGCTTATCCACCTGATGCTGTTACCATTGAATTTTAGTTTACACAGATTTTTAACAAGATTTTATGTGACACTGTATCAAACGCCTTAGCGTAATCTAGAAAGATTACATCCACTGGCAAGCCTTCATCAAGAGCTTCACTAACTGGCTCAAAGAAACTGATTAAATTGGTTAAGCATGATCTTCCAGGTGTAAAACCATGTTGTGAGCTATCATATATTCCAATTTTATGCATATGTGCAGTCATCCTTTTTTGAATTATTCTCTCCAACATTTTGCCAATCACAGAGGTCAAGCTAATGGGCCTATAGTTTTCAACAAATTGTTTGCTACCATTCTTGTGTATTGGCACAACATTTGCACACCTCCACTCCTTTAGTGTAGTCCCACTATTTATTGATGTATTATATAGTACAGTTAAGGGACCTGCCAGTTCTTTTACCAATTTCTTTAGGAATTTTGGGTCTATACCATCTGGGCCTGCTGCTGATTCTTCCTTCAACATTCTTATAGTGTCCTCTAATTCTTTTGTAATGATGGTTTCCATTATTCCTTCATTATGTAATTGCATAAGTTCAGTATATTCTTTAGGAATGAAAACACACCGAAAAAAAGTGTTTAGCTCATTAGCCATATCAGAATCATTAGACACTACCGATTCATGTATTTTTAATGGCCCTATGGAATTTTGGCTACCCCTAAGTGATCCAATGTAGTTGTAAAAACCTTTTTTTATTATTTTTACGTTTAGAATCAGTTGCTAAACGAAGTTTGAGTTCTTGTTTCCTTTTTTGATTAAATGTTTGGTCTTTTTAATTAAAGTTTTGTATTTTAGAAAATGAAATGTGTTTTGGGACTGCTTGAATTTTCGGTATGCCCTACTTTTTTTTTATAACTTTATTTATTTCATTTGTCCACCATAACAGAATTCTTTTTGAAGTGTTACCATATTTAATCCTCCATGGTACCCATGTGTTAATGCAATGCATAACCTTGGACTTGATTAAATCCCATTGATCCAGTAAGTTAGGATTTTCTGTTAATTCCAATGCCGAGTTCCAACTACTTAAATTGTTTCTTATACATTCATAATTAGCTTTATTGAAGTCTCTGATCTTTGTTATTCCATTATTTCTTCCTTTGACCATTGTATTTAATTTAAATTGTATTATGTTATGATCACTATCAACCAGTGGCGGCAGGACTATTGGTTTTATATCAAGATTATTGATATTAATTAGGATAAGATCAAGTACATTGGATTCCCTAATAGGTACCAGGACTAGTTGTTCAAGATTATTCTGTAAGGTAAATTCCAAGAATCTTTTTTCCATAGCTCCTCTTGTTTCAAGTGTATTCCAATTAATATTTGGCATATTGAAATCACCCATAAGAATATGCTCATTTGGCACTTCCGTACTTTCTATAGCTCTAAGGAGTGCCAAATTACTATGGGAGTCCAGACTAGGGGATCTATAAACCAGACCAAAAGTTATTTTTCTGTTATTCAAATATAGATCAACCCAAAGTGCCTCTATATTATCATCCTGGACCTTTTTAATTTCAGATTTTATACTTCCACTGACATAGAGGGCAATACCTCCACCTTTTTTCTGTTTCCTACTCTTGATAAATTTAGTGTATCCTGTGATATCAGTGTCCCAATCATCACCTGTAAACCAGGTTTAACACACAGCACACACATCAACATTTTTGCTGGTTAATATATATCTCAACTCATCCATTTTATTATGCAGACTTCTTGCATTAATTAACTGAATTGTTGTTGTTTTTTTAGTTTCATAGGTGTATCGTGTGTCTTATTTGTCAATGTTTTTGTTTTATCATTTTCATGTTCTATGTATTGCCTCCCTCCCCCTTAACAGTTTAAATAATTTCTTATATATTTTTCCATGTGTAAACCAAGTTTATGTTTACCTTTATTATTTAAATGAAGCCCATCTTTACAGTAGTATACACCGTTTATGCTAAAATCTTCCCAGTGAAATACATGTCCTATTCCTTGTTTAAGAGTCAATGAGCGCAACCAGTTATTCACCCTTCTTAATTTTAAAGTCTGTTCATAGGTAGTAGCACTTGGTATTGGTAATATTTCTGAAAATGCAAAATCACATCCAGAATTCACCAATTTATTAGTCATATCTACAAATTCTTGCTTAATTTGCTGTTCATTCTGTGTAAATATATTATTGGCTCCAGCATGTATTATAACTAGGGAATTCGGTGCTTCTTGTTTCAGAATGTCATTTACCATTTTATTTATATTGGTAACTCTTGACCCTCTAAAACATGATAGAGTTCTTGAGGCCTTATTCTCATTACATATAGTTCTGTCTAGCCCTTTAACTAGGGAATCTCCCAAAACAAATATTTGTTTTTTTCCTGGTGACTGTATACTTTCTATTTCCATATTTTTATCACAACTAGGCCCAGCTGTAGTCTCTGTTTGAGAGTTTAAGTCCCAAGTTTCTTCATTATTGATATCCTAGACTGGCTCTAAGGATACCAGTGGTGCACAATTTCTGTTTTCTTCTTGACTGAGCTCTGTCAATTTAGTTATATTGAGCCCATCCTCAGTATCAAGAGTACTATCATTAGTTTCAAATTGTGGGGCTAATGGATCAAAGATGTTTTGAGGGGAAATATTAAAGGTACCCATGTTTTTCTTTTCACTTCTTGTAGTAACTTTTGTACTTTGTACATGAAACCATTCTTCCTCTATGTTAGTAGATGTTTCTTCTTCCCTAGTTCTTTTTTGTTGTTACTGATTTTTATTTTGATGTTTTAACGTTATTCTCTTTTTGATTTTTGGTTAAAACAACTCCCCTAGGAACAGAACTATCATTACCTATATTTTGTTCATGGAATCTATGTGACATATCTTTCTGGCTTTTATGTAGCTCACTTAGTCTTTTATTAAACTCAGTAACCATCAGTGTCTATTCAGCATTATCCCTACATTTTTTACATATATTTTGTTCAGGTAGGAACACTGAGGAATCCGGGCTATACATACAGCATGATATACACCTAATTTCAATTGTCCAATCTTTAGTTGCACTGTTGTTTTCCATAATTTCTGCAGTCTTTCACCACTATATAATTCCTGAAGTAAGCTGTTATTTTATACTTTAATGTGTATAATACGTGTCAATAATAACCTAACTGCAAGATTCGTTATCGAAAAAAGCCCCTTGTTTTTCCTCTAATAATACAATACAGAGTCTTAGGGTTCTGTGTTTTAGCTCTTAATGAAAGTTTAACCCGTTCCCAATTAGTCACTAATTGTACCTTGCTGTTCCTTAGTAAAACTACTGACTTCACAAGGTTTTATGCTCAGTACAGTACATCAAACTATTTCTAAACTCAAGCTAATAAGCACTTGTAGTAGTACGGTTATAAGTAATCAGAAACTTAATCAGTAAATGGTTACAAGTTTCCAGCTCCTTAACCTTGTTCCCCGTCTGATGCCGTCAGACGCCGCTGGCCTCTGCCCGCGTCGCCTCCTCTCTGCGCTCAGCTCTGTTCGCTAGAGCCAAGCCAGATATAGTATGCCTAGCAGTCACGTCACCCCCGTTACCTAGGAGACATTCGCACACTAGATATAGCCCTGTGTTTCTCAGGCAATGTACATAGACTACCTTTAAAAAATGTATGAGCATCATTTCTTTAACAAAGTCTGAGTTTCATAGCAAACTTACATATTGTAGCATATTACCTGATGTTAGACTCTGTCTATCACCCAGGTCAGATTAAGTGTTAGTTAATGTTTCCCAGATCTATCAACAGTCTCCCCTCCCCGCCCCATCCAATTAGCCCTCTTGATTTACCTTATGGCATCCTTGGCATTCATCTTCCAAGGTCCCCCCAACTTCCTATTTACCTCTGGATCGATCAGAGACAAAATTCTGGATCTGTTTCGGATTGATGGAGAATCCATCTCTGCCATTTTATTACAAAGGTTTGTGACTTATTTTATAGTTTGGCAGTAAGGTACTCTATTTGGTAAATATTTTTCATTATTATTTTCCAGTCACCAAGGGCTGGTATAATGGAAGACATCCATGTTCTAGTAATGGACTTTTTTACAGCTAGTAGATGTATAAGTAGTAGGGTTCGGGCCCAGGGGGAGAGTGATCCAGATAAATGGTTAGTAGGACCTGTTCAGCTGTTAGTTCAATAGGTTTGCCGAGACAGAGTGATATCTCCATCTGTAAGGTGATCCAGAAGGGCATGAGACATGAGCATTGCCAAAAAACGTGTCCCAAGGTTGCCTTAGTACATCCACAATTCTCCCAACAGTGACCATATCTGTCTGGAAGATATTTGGTTACTATCGCAGGAGAGCAAAAATAACTTGATCTACATTTCCATGAGAATTCCCTCCAACGAGGTGAGGAAGTAATTTTCTTTGCCTGTAATGCTGTCTTCAGCCACCCTTGAGTCACTTCTATGTAGAGTGATTGTAGTTTGGGGACTAGCTCTTTTTGAAACATTCGGTACCATTTGGCCAGGAAGCCATCGGGACCTGGGCTACATCCAGGGAGAGATTTTTAGTTGCTGTTTGAATTGCTGTTTCCTTAATTGGAATTTCTAAGGTTCTTATCTGTGTTGTTGTTAATTTGGGGAGGCCTAGGTTGTTTAAGAAGTTAAGTCTGTCATTTGGGGTGGCCAAATTCTCTTCTTTATACAAGTTCTGATAAAATTCTACGAAGGTTTGTCTAATTTCTGATTCTTTGTGGGTGGTCTGTCCTGTCTTGGGGGTTTTAATTTTGAGAATAGTGGCTGTGCGTTTACCTGCTCTAAGCCTCTGGGCCATTTTCCGGGCCCATGAGTAGTTTGCCTTAAGTATATCAGGGATTGTTGAATTTTATTATCTATGATTTTTTGTAGAGCTGCTTTGGTGTCTCCAATTTTGCTTTATAGTTCTTTTCCCCCTTTCTTATAGAGAAGTTGATAGTTCAGGAGCTGGTTTATAAGTTCTTGGTATTTGGCTTCCCTCTCCTGTTTCTTTTTAGATGCAAAGGCTATAATCTCACCCCTCAAAGTGACTTTCAGGGAATCCCATTGCATGGCTTCAGAGATGGGGGGGGGAGTTTCCTGTGATGAACTGGGGAATCCTTTGTTTTACAGTAGTTTGGAATTCTTTGTCCTTTAGAATTAAGGGATTGAGCAGCCACAGGGTCCTCTTCACTGTTTTGCCTCGGTCTAATTTTAGTAATAGAGAATGGTGGTCTGATAGGTTTTTAGGGCATATTGTGATATCTTGAATGATTGAAAAGTGCTCGCAGGTAGTTAGGAAGTAGTCCAACCTAGAGTAGGTGTGGAACCTATTAGAGTGATATGTATATCCCGGAGAGGAAGGAAACAACTTTCGCCAGACATCTATTATTCCTAGATGGTCTAGCAAGTCCCTTAGTTGTTTAACCATATTGGTTTGTCAGTGTTTTCATGGATTGGAGCAATCTAGATGGGGGATAGTGTCATATTTAGGTCTCCCCCTAAGATCAATTGGCCTTGAAGAATATCCAGTAATTTTGATATGTATGCCTGTATCACTGGGATCTTTGTCTGGGGGGGGGGGAAGGTAGATATTGGCAAATGTGATCTTTTGGCCGTATAAGCAGCCTTGTATAATAACATATCGCCCCGGCTATCTATGTAAGTATTTTGGGTCTCTAGAGGGGTAGTTGAGGGGATGAGGATTGCTGCTCCTTGTTTCCATCCCCTGGGATGGGAAGAGGCAAACACCGAATATCGCTGGCCCCATCGCAACTTTTGATGTTCGTTTTCCGAGAGATGTGTTTTTTTGAGGAAATAAAAATCCACCCTTTGTTTATTACGGAATTGCATGAGGTGGGAGCGTTTGATTGGGTCGTGCAGACATAGAAACATAGAAGTTGACGGCAGACAGGGACAGCAAGGCCCATCCAGTCTGCCTATTTCTTTTTCTACCTTATAAATGTGCCATCGGCCTTTGCTCTGTCTATGGCCTATCTATTCATACTCATCTGTATTGCTCCCTTATGCCTATCCCATGCCTGTTTGAAGCTCTGCACTGTATTCATATCTACCACTTCCTGAGGTGGCCGCTCCATGCATCCACCACCCTTTCTGTGAAAAAAAACTTCCTCACATTACCCCTTAATCGGCCTCCCTCTAATCTCATGCTGTGTCCTCTTGTCCTGCTATTTGTCTTATATTGAAACATGTTAGACTCTTTCATCTTGTTAATGCCCTTAAGGTGTTTGAATGTTTCGATCATATCACCTCTCTCCCTCCTTTGCTCTAGGGTATACATATTGAGCTCTGTTAATCTGCTCCTCATATGTTTTCTGATGCAGTCCCTGAACCATTTTGGTTGCCCTTCTCTGGACTGCCTCAGTTTGGAATGTTCTTGTGAAGGTGTGGCCTCCAGTACTGCACGCAGTACTCCAGATGGGGCCTAACCAGTGTCTTGTAAAGAGGGGATTATTACCTCCCTCTTCCAACTTGTGATACCTCTACTAATACATTCTAACATCCCCCTAGCCTTACCTACTGCTTTAGTGGTCTGCTTGGATGATTTCAGGTCATCGGTGATGATGATGCCCAAGTCTCTTTCTTCCCTTGTGACTGCCAGCAACTCCCCTCCCAACCTATAGGTGGCTTCAGGGTTTCTCTTCCCTATGTGCATGATCTTGCACTTCTTTGCATTAAACCCCAGTTGCCACTTTTCTGACCATTGTGCTAGTTTATCCAGATCTCTTTCTCATTCTGCCCAACCCATCTGGATCATCTACTCTGTTGCAGATCTTGGTGTCATCTGCAAACAGACAAACCTTACCCTCCAGTCCATCTGCAATGTCACTGATGAAGATATTAAAGAGGACTGGCACCAGGACTGATCCCTGAGGTACCCCACTTGTGGCTTGCATCTCTTCTGGCTGTATACTGTTTACCACCACTCTCTGTTTTCTGCCCGTCAACTAGTTTGCCACCCAGTTGACCAACTTCTGAGCCACCCCGAGCCTACCCAGCTTATTAATCAATCTTCTATGTGGAACAGTATCGAAAGCTTTGCTGAAGTCAAGGTAGGCGACATCAACTGCTTTCCCTTGGTCCACCACTCTGGTTACCCAGTCAAAGAAATCTATGAGATTAGTTGACAGGACCTTCCTTTGTAAACCCATGCTGTCTTGGATCCTGTGCTCCTGTGGATTCCAGGTGTTGCACTATACTTTCCTTAAGGAGTGCCTCCATAATCTTGCCCACTACTGAGGTAAGAATGACTGGTCTGTAGTTCCCTGCCTCCTCCTGCTACCACTCTTGTGGGCGGGATCACATAAAACCCTTCTCCAGTCTTCTGGGGGCCTCTCCTGTGCTCAGAGACTCACTAAACAGTTCTGATAATGGCTCTGCTAGTTCTACCCTTAGCTCCTTTAGTACCCTCATGTATGCCATCAGGTCCCATTGCCTTGTCCACCCTGAGCTTATCGAGCTCTTGTAGGACCCTTTCTTTTGTGAAGGGACTAGTGCTCACCTCCCTTCCCCTGTGTCCATGGTGCTGAGCTGTGGGCCCTGCCCTACCTTCTCTTCAGTAAATACTGAGCAGAAGTATCTATTTAGGATAGATGCTTTTACATGGTCCTCCTCCTCACACCCCCTTATCTCCTTTGATCTTAGCAATGCCCCCTCTGGACTTTCTCCTTTCACTAATGTATCTATAGAAAGTCTTGTCACCTTCTTTTACTGTCTATGCTAGTGTTTCCTTGGTTTGGGCCTTTGCCTGCCTTACTGCCTTCCCTGCTTCCCTTAGGGAAGTTTGGTATGCCTCCCTATCTTCATCCCGCTGCGTTACCTTATATTTCCTGAAGGCCAGCCTTTTGGCTCTGACCTTTTCTGCTACTGTTTTTGAGAACCAAAGTGGTTTCCTTCTTCTTTTTTTTCACTTCCTTTTCTCTCTAACACAATGGAATGTTGCTTCAAGTATTGCATCCATAATGCTTGTCCACTTTGCCTGTACCCACTCACCTGTATTTCTTTTTGCCAGGGCTAGCTTAACTCTGTTGGCCATCTTATCAAAGTCAGCTCCTCTGAAGTCCCATATTTTTGCATTGGAATGGGATGATTTAGTTGTAGTGGCCAAACTGAACCATACCATGTGATGGTGACTGGCCCCCAGGTGACCTTCTACCTGGAGATCTGTGATCCTTTTCCAGACCGTTGATATTCTGGGAGAAAATTTTTACCGGGTACGTGGCCATAAAGAATTAGTATTTCTGAGACTAACCATATTTTTTCTTCCTAGGGTGGCTGAGACAGGATGTATCCAGATCACTCTCCCCAGGATTGAATGACGGACCTGGAGATCTAACAGTTCCATCCAGTTTAATTGTTGCTCTATTATAAATAAAGGTCTTTTTAAAATAACTAAGACTTAACTCGTGTGTTCCCCCTTAACCCATGTAACAGAAAATACAATATCAAACAACTTTCGATATAATATCATATATATTAGAATTAACTCAATATAATCTTGAACATTGTTATCTGTCAACAAAACTATATACAATATGACTCCAATGGAGATGCTTACATTAAGCCACCTATGGATACTCCTGTCCAAGTTCCCAATGGGAATAGGAGTGGAGTTTGGAGTCTCATAGCCCTCCAAGGAGAGGAAAGCTCCCTGGAGAAGCAAGAGAACCCCAAATAGGGTGAGCAATCCACTTGGTTGCCAACTCGAGGGGGGGACCGACATGGTTAGGGGAAAACAATAAGATCCGAGGCCCTCCGCACTTTTGGGTAAGAATGTGGTTGACCTTTACTGGAAATAGTTGACAAGAGGAATTGGTAAAGAAGTCTCTGGAAGGATGAGCTATTCACATGATATAGATTGGGAAAGATAGGGATCTCTTCTTGGATAGCCACAGCCATGGTACTTGGTTGTAATAACCAACAATGTCAGTTGGGGGCTGGAGAAAGGTGTATCCTTGGGCAAAAGAGGGAATCTGGAGTCCCCGTTAGGGGACCCCAAAAATGAGGAGAAGGGAAGGGACCCCAGCTCATCAGACCTCAAATAGGCCAGGGACCCCCGAGGTATAAAAGGTGGGGCAGCACCCCACATGCAGTTTGGTAAGTGGTATAGATCCCCGAGGTAGTCTCTAAGTCCATTATGGTATGGTGCAGAGAGTTCTCATAGTCTTGACCCCCCCCCCCCAGACTCCAGTGGGTAATGACTTTGCAATTGTCCTCTTTAGGAAGAGCTGTATAAGAAGAAAAGTAGGGATAGCACATTGGTCCTCTCTGTTTGCGGGGCCATGCATCAGATGACATCCCAAAGGCCCTGTGCAGGTCATTTAGATGTATATCTGTAGGAGTGGCTTGGGTTTGTTAATATATTTGAGTTAGGCCTCCCATCACATCTCTCGGGTCAGACAATGGAGCAGAGTCGCTCCCCCATCAACAGAAGCAGTGTAACAGGCAAAACCCGAGGATACCATAGAGTCACAGTAAGATGTTGCTCAGAATAGGTGATAAAAAAAACAAGTTCCATATTCTATCGGGATAAGCTGCATATTCTCCTATGGTCAGAAGTCAAATTAGCATTTCCTCAAGGTCTCTTGCTCCATTTTTAACATGGGAGGCAACAGAGATCTCCCCTCCTTCAGGCCCCACGGTCATTTACCACCCCACCCCCCCCCGCCAGTCCGGACATCCACTCTGAGACAAATCTCAAGGCATAAGACTTGGGGGAAAGGCAGGGAGTGGAGAAAGCCACTGGTCAGCATGAAGGGCAGGGGCAACAGCCTTAGGAAATAGACCAGCCGGCCTGGTCAGTGACCTGCCATTGGAGGGTCGTGGGGCCCAAAACTGCAACACCAAAAGCCTGATCTAAATAAAAGAAAAAAAAAATTTGAGGTTGCCTTAGGCCTTATAGAAGCAGCCCCCCCCCCAGCATCCCCTCCAGCCAATCTCCCGCCCAACCAGGCTAGAAGGAGAGTAAGACCCAGCAAGGAAGAAAACGAAAAGATTTTATCACTCTCCGTCATGTGGGTAGTCAGATTTCTGTATTGGTGCAGTTTCCTTAGGATATCAGCAAGTGATAGGTTTGATTATTGTTTCTCGGAAACCAGTTGGCGCGATTGATCCAGGAGGGATCTCAGTGATTCCAGGGCCTTTCCACTGATGATGCTCCTAGTAGCCAGGTCTTCAGCTGCCTCTGCCGCCGTGTTTAGGTCTGCTGGCGCGAGGGCAGTTGCACAATTAATCTGGCTGGACAGGGTATACGAAACGTTATTTTTTGAGAACGTAGAAGTGGGAATATGGAAGCATATTCCCTGTGCTGATGCTGGGTACATGGACGTAATCATTGTCAAAGATTATATGATGTTGTCCCAGCATGATGCGGCCTTTCTGCCAGGCCTTTCTCAAGAGCTGTTCCTTCATCTGGTAACTCAGGAAGCGCATCATAAAGGAGCAGGGTCTGGAATCCGGGCGAGATGGCTTGGGACCTAGGGCCCTGTGTGCGTGCACTATATCGAAATGAAACTCATGGTCTTTTTCCAGCACTAGTCGGAGAAGGTAGTCCAAGAAGGTAGTCCAAGTATGCCAGGGGGTCCACATCTTCCTCACCCTCAGGTAAGCCGAAAATCCTTATGTTTCTGCGTCGGCCTCGATTCTTGGCATCCTCCTGATGAATCGCTATTGTGAGTTGTTCAGTCACTAAAATTTTAATAGTTTCCTCCAGGGTGTCTATGCGGGAGGTGTTTTCTGAGATTTGCTGGTCAGCCTCAGCCATTCGTGATTGCAGGGAGCCGATGTCAGATTTTAGCTCTTTTATAGAATCTCGCCTTTCTCCCCTGAATTCGGCAATTACATGGAGAATGGCCTCGCCTGAGTTTGGTTCCTGGCTTTTCTTTTTGTTTTTAGCACTGGAGTTAGTTTTTTTTACGTCGGAGCCTGAGGATGGCCTAGTGCTTTGCTCAACACTGGAAGTCCCGTGGTCTTCTGTCTCCTCCATATCGTTGAGAAGCTGGTAGCGATTGCACTGATTCACAGCAACGTGGTTTTGATGGATAGGGATGATTATCATAATGAAACCCTTAGACAGCTTTCAGGCACCAGAATTTATGAGAAACTAACAAATAGCCGACTGGAGGAATTTAAGGTACAGCTCGAATCTTTTTTACAGTATGGGTTGGAGGTAAAATGGATCTCAGAGCAGGATTGTGAGTTTCTTAACTGTAGGGCGCCAGTGATTCCCGTGTTCTACCATTTTCCTAAAATTCATAAAAGCAAAGATCACCCTCTGGGACATCCAGTAATTCCGGGCTGTGGAGCCTTTAGCCATCAATGTTGATGGTTTCTTACAGCAGAAAGTGTGTAGATTAAACTCCTTTTTGAAAGACACCACGGCTGTGTTACGGGATTTAGAGGGTTTAAAATGGAAAGAAAATTATAGATAGCTTACGATCAATGTTTGCTCATGTAACCCCTAGGCGGCACTATACCTAGAGTTACTACCCCTGCCTTGCCTGGCCACAACAAGGTTGAGGGGCCTGGGTCCCAAGATTATTTCAAAACTGGTTCTTTTCCGAGATATTACAATGACACAGTGCCTCCACCCAGAGTTTAGCTTTAAGTGGGCTAGTATGCTACCTGGTACAGCCCTCTGGGGTGTCATACCACCCACTATAACCATTTGCCACCCCAACACAGCACCCAATAAGCATTTCCCCACATTTCAATACCTGGTACAATTATTGACTGTCTCCTAATAATATGCTCATGACACCATAATTTGCAAAGAACAATTTATTTACAGGGGGATTAGGGCTTAGGAATGGGGAAACAAGAGGAGTTGAGGCTATACATACTATTATTTACAGTATTTATATTCAATTTGTTTTTTTCTGGGTGCTGGTGAAAACCTTCCAGCTGGGTAGGTACACTATCTTTAAATCAGAAAACAATCAACATTATACCAGCACAGATGCCCAGAGCCCTGGCTATCCAAGCTGCCTAAAATCAGATGACACACAATATTATACCTGCCCACGCTAGTATCAGTTACCCAAATTTGTATTGAAACCCCGCAATCTCAATATTTAAACCTGGGTACCTTGTATGTTGGCCATTTTGATTAGCAAGAAACGAACTAGGCTTTCAAACATTGGTTACTTGAACTATTTACAGTTTCCTTGTAATATGTAGGAATTGCCCTACATGTTGCAGTCGAAAACACTGGTCAGGTATAATCAGCCGGTTACACTGGGTTGAGCCCAACTGACATTTTTGAACATTCATCACATCTATAGAAGGTGTAGCGCCTTCAACCAGGGGCCAGGATGGGCCACCCTGGTCCATCTGCACATCAGCACAGTCCTCCCAGGCAAAGTCAGGATGAGCCCCTGCTCTGCGTGCTCCCTTTCCAGTCCTGTAGGCTCTGAGCAGTTCACACGTGTCAGCACATTTATACATTCTAGCTGGACTCACTTGGGTCCCTTAGGGCAGTTAGGTCCACCTGCGCTGGGCAAGACTTGGCACAGCAGATACAATGTGCAGTCCAACTGAACAATCTTAAGCAGCAACAGTCTCTGATGGGTCCACCCGTGCTGGGCTAATGTTAGGCACAGCAGGATGCAAGGTGCAAACCAGATGGACAAGATAAATCAGCAACAGTCTCGGGGCATTGGCAGCCCCAATAAGCAAGTTTCTTTCTTTCTTTCTTGCACCGATGGGTACAAGAGTACTCACTCAGGCTCCTCATGGTAGGATCTCCCCAATGAAGGCTCCTGATGTCTTCAGTTCTCTCACAACTGAGGCAGGATCAGCTCTCTCACAGCTGGCTTGATATCATCAAGTTGCAGGTCATGCTCCCCTAGCATGGAAGGGAGGGCTAGCACCTGGAGGGCATTCTGGCAACCCCCAGGCCAGCAGGTTCTATAATAAACTAAATTACATTAACTTTACTGCTAATAGTACAAAAAACCCTCCTGGATGGAGGGGCTTAACTGGATCACCAGGCCCAGTTGCATGGTTGGGGGCCTGAGCCCCCACCCCTGTGGAGGGCTCCCGCTTGAATTTCTGTCAATCTGCTCGCACAGCTAGAAACACAGTCTTTTATGAGGCTCTCCTGAGGCTCCAGATTGGCAGAAGCTATTGGATGCTTGGCCTCTGATTGGCTGGAGGGCTTGTCAGTCAGGAAAATGAATTATGCATGAACCTCACTCAATGCACAGTTGGTTTACTGTTTTGGCACCTGAAATTAGGTCCATGCAGTTCCCCATGAGCACTTGGTAATTTCCCATGAGCTTTGGCAAATGTCCCACAAGTCCTGGCTTTAAAATCCTAGCTTTCCGATTGGCTGTGGTTGCTTAGAAATGGCTGCTGAACACACAGTCCCTTAAGCAGAATTTATGTAGTCCCAAATAAAGTCCTGGTGCAGCCAGAATAAATAAAATATTTGCCCAAATGCTCCACAGTTCAGTAGCCCTGGATGTGTCCTTTAAGTCGCTGCCCAGCTTTAACTACCTTCTCAGTCCGTTTGCCTGTCATTGCTGCCAATATTTTAGCTCCTTTTGCAGCAGACAAGCTGTTTCTATCTGCGTCCCAATATTTACTGGTGCAGCCAGGATTGAAGCTTTTATTTAAACACTTTCCACCCTAATGCCCACCCTTTCCCCTAGCCCATAGCCTTCTGTGTGAAGCATAAGATACAGCTCCAACCTAGTGCCTCATAGTGACACAGTATGGCCAACATAATCTGTCGGAGCTTTCTTTGCGGCCCTGCATGAAGACATCAGATTTGATCTCATCTGAATAGGGGAGGGGGTGGGTATTAGGGTTGACGACCCCAAGTAAAACCCCACCACTGATTCGCCAATACTCCAGAGACCCAAATCCCTAATGTTTTTCATTTCCCTTCTTTGTATGCTTTGCATTCTATAATCCTAATGTCTGCATTAACATTTTTTGTGTAAGTATCCCTACCACTATATGCACAACCATCCGCAAATGGTGCTGACTAATAGATGTAGGTTGGCGCCTGGGCTCATGGTTAGAAATAGATTTGTAAATGGCATGGTGCCTTCACCTATGGAGATCCTTATATCAGGGTGCTGCCAGGGTGCTTCTTCACAGGAAATGAATATAGCCCCCTCTCTTGGTGAAAGGCAGATCAGTAACACAATCCCTTCCCCACTTATCACTCTAAACAGGCAAATATCACACTAACACAATAATGGCAAATACTTCAACAGTTGTAAATAAATAACCAGATGGGTTTATTTTTGGGGGGGTTGGAAAATAAGGTGGGGAACAAGGGAAACAAAGGCTAGTAAAAACATCAGTCAGCTATAAATAAATACTGTAACACAACCACTGTACGGTATGACCTCTGTCCCAGTCCCTCTCCCCCCACTGATGCACCAGTTGACCCCACAGTCCCTGTGGGAGCTCCCAACAGTCTTAATGTGCACACAGCAAGGAGTTGCAGGCCTGTGGCAAATTAAAAAATGGCAATTCCAGCTCCTGATGACATAGCCATCTACAAAACTTGATGAGGTCTGCCGAAATAACATGCCCCTTGTTAGTTGAGCGGTGTCCTTCATTAATCTTTAGGTGGCCATTCTTGATCTTAAAAATGAATGAGAAATCCAGCCCCATTCCTTTCAATGGGGCGCGCCCCAGCGCTCTCCCTGGTCACACGTCATTAATTGCTTGAGCACGGGGGCGTGTCACCATTACCAGGGATTTTAGAACCAGTCAGGCTGCGTTGCAAAATATAGAATTACGAGTGAAAATACTAAGGTACGGGACAGAATTTATTATTTAAACCAGGTTGGAAAAACTATCGCTGAGGTCAGTTACCACAATATGTGAGTGGTAGCTGCTCTCAGCTAAGTCAGAAAATCACTTTAAGAAAATAGCATGCTTCTTCCATAGTGTTCTTGTAAGTTTCAACAAGTGTAGCAAAAAGAACATTGTGATCCAGAACTGACCGCTTGTTTACATCTTCTGCAAAAGGCTGAAAAATTGCATCTCAGGTTAACTCCTTGTGTTCCAATTAGCTTTGCAATCATTTCAACAGTATAACTATACACATTTCCACCGTAGAACTATATACATTTCTAAACAAAGGGATCTTAGTATTAGTTACATATTCACATAATGATTCACATATATTTTTATGCCAGCAGATATGCAAGGGGGAAGAAAAGACAGAACAGCAAGTGAGGGTAGAGAGATAGTGAGTGGCAGAGAATTACAAGACCGTCGGGGTGATCAAGTCCTAGGTCTCACGAGAAAATTTGGTTGTGCAACCAGACAGAGACGAGACAGAAAAGGAGAGATTAGAACAGATCCTTGCCTTTAAACTCTTTCTCCAGAACAACTAGGACATGGTCCTATTTAACCCTGTCACATACCCCCTTCCTTAAGAGGGAACCTGTTTTACAAAAACAGGTTTCCAAAACTTTCTAGTAATTCTCATCTAACATAAGCATATAACCTTTACAGTTCTGTGCATATGCAGTATCCTTTTTTTCCATAACAACAGTACAGCAACTAGTGTAGTTTAAACTCACACATTTGTTTTTGCAGCCTTCAGAATTCTCAATTCCAGATCCATATTTAGACAGAAAATCAGCATTGACATGCTCGTTCCCAGATTTGTGCATCACTTTAAATTTAAATGGCTGTAGTGCCAGGTGCAACCGTGTGATTCTAGAATTTGTATCATTCATTTGGTTAAGCCAACACAGAGGATTGTGATCTGTTACAAGGACAAAGTCAGCTCCTAGTAAGTAAAACTTATGGGACTTCATGGCCCACTTTGCTGCAAGACATTCCTTTTCAATGGTACAGTACCTTTTTTCTTTGTCGTGCAATCTCCTACTGATACAGAGAATAGGATGTTCCGTCCCATCTGTATTTTGACTCAGGACTGCACCTAGGCCTACCTCTGATTCATCTGTTTGTAACAAAAAGGGTTTCTCAAAGTCTGGGCTTCTTAAAGCAGGGGCTGAACATAATGCAGCCTTAATGGCTCAAAAAGCTTCATCACACTCTGGGGTCAATTTTACATTATTTGGGCACCATTTTGTTGTATGTTCTGTGAGGGGACTAGCTAACTCTGCAAAGCTGGGAACAAATCTCCGATAATAACCAGCCAGCCCTAAAAATGATCTGACATGTTTCTTGGTTTTAGGGACAGGGCTGTTAGCATAGCTTCTATCTTAGAAACCTCAGGCTTGACTTCTCTATTTCCCAAAACATAGCCCAAATATCTGGTTTCCTGCATGCCCAGTGCACACTTGGTAGGATTAATTGTCAGACCTGCATTTTTGATTGATTGGATAACTGCTCGTAGGTGTTCCAGGTGGCTTTTCCAGTCTGGACTATATGCCACGATATCATCCAGGTATGCAGCACAATAACCAGTGTGAGGGGATAAAATTACATCCATGTACCGTTGTAATGTAGCAGGTGCACCATGTAAACCAAATGGCATGGTGTTGAACAGATAGAATCCTATAGGAGTGGCAAATTAAGTTTTGTCTCTGTATTCTTTAGCTAGGGGGATTTGCCAGTAACCCTTGGTGAGAGCAAGGGTACTGATATACTTGGCACTCCCCAGTCTGTCCACCAAATCATCTATTCTGGGCATTGGATAACCATCAAATTCTGACACTTGATTAAGTTTCCTAAAATCAAGGCAGATTCTTACACCCCCTTCTTTTTTGTTTACAGTTACCATTGGTGATGACCAAGCACTTCTCAGCTCTTCTGTGATTCCTAATTCTTTCATTTTTTGTATTTCCTTAACCACGTCAGCTCTTAACCACTCTGGTAATCTGTATGTCTTTTGTCTCATAGGGTGAGACTTCCTTGTCAGTATTATGTGCTTGACCCCTTTTGCTTGGCCTGGTACTGTGGTAAAAGTACTGTTAAATGTCTTTAGCAGGTTATGAATTTCAGCGGTTTGTTCAGAGGTTAAGGAAACAGTCACCTTTACAGCATCAGCAGTTACAGTTTGTTCCAGTCTATCATAAGCTACATCAATATATCCTTTATCAGTTTCTGTTAAAACTAGCAAAGCAGCCTTTGATGTTTTTTCAACCCATTTCTTGAGGAGGTTAGCATGGTATATCTTAGTAGGATTTTTCCTATCAGGGGTCTCAGTCTCATAGTGCCAGTACGTCTAAGCACTTTATAAGGCCCTTGCCACTTCATTAACAGTTTCTTTTCTATAGTGGGTAACAGTAGTAGTGGGTAGCAAGACCTTTTCACCTGGCTCAAAAACTTTTTCTTTTATCCCATGATCATAATACACATTCTGCTAGTTTTGGGCCTCTTCCTGATTATTATGGGCAATTTCAACATATTTTCCAAGTGTCTTTCTCAGGGCACACATATAAGATGTAATAGATTGTTTTTGATGAGGGTTGTCTTCCCATGTTTCTCTTATTACATCTAGTGGCCCTCTAGGTTGTCTACCATACAGCATTTCAAATGTTGAAAAACCTGTAGATGCTTGTGGCACTTTTCTGTAAGCAAAAAATCAGGTAAGGTAAGTATTGGTCCCAGTCTTTTCCTTCCCCTTTCACAAATCTTTTTAACATGCATTTTAGGGTTTGATTAAAATGCTCAACAGGACCATCTGTCTGAGGGTGATAAGGGGAGGTTCTTATGGCAATGATGCCCAGTAGTCTGTACAGCTCCTTCAGTAATGCAGCACCAAAATTACTACCCTGATCAGTAATAATCTCGTATGGTATGCCCACCTGGCTGAAAATTTTGGTAAGCTCTGCTGTAACTTTTGAGGCTGTGACAGTATGCATTGGAACTGCCTCTGGTTATCAAGTAGCATAGTCACATACTACCAAAATGAATCGATTACCCATTTTACTTTTGTATAAGGGGCCACCACATCCATTGCAATTCTCTCAAAAGGCACATCTATCAAGGGTAGGGGCACCAGGGGCACCTTGTCTTTTTTAGTCACTGGGGCTACTTTCTGACACTCAGCACAAGAACTGCAATAGGTAGCAACATCTTCATGAATTCCAGGTCAATAAAATCTGTACAGCAATCTGGCAAGGGTGCGATCCTTCCCTAAGTGGCCAGCCACAGAACTATCATGTACTATCTGTAACAACTCAGATCTATACTTTTGTGGTATAACCAATTGTTCTATCTGGTCCTGTGTCAGAGGTTTAACCCAAACTCTATAAAGTAGCCCATTACATTTTTTAAACATAGGTTTGCCCTGTTTTGATTTAATTCCCAGCTGCTTAAAATAACCCTGGAGAGAAACAGTGTTAGCTTGTTCTGAAAGAAACTCACAATCAGTTATCAGTTTAGTTTCAGCATTTTTATATGTTAACTCCTTATGTCCATCAGTCTTTTGTTGCCACTGTTTGTTCATGCATCATCTTCCTTTCCTGAACTTCTGGATCTTAGAGCTGTGCTCAAACAAATCTGAATCAAAATCAGCGAAAGGAAAAGAGTCCCCAACATCTGAGAATTTCTATGCCTGAGCTGTTGTCACCACAGCTGCTGAAACATCAGGATTTACTCCCTCTTTGATTAACTCAATAAATCCTGGAAAGTAATTTCCAATAATCACAGGTACAGGTAACTTAGGTACTACCCCCATTTTCATTTGGTGCAACACCCCATTAATAGTGAGAGTCACTTGGCTGGTGAGATAGTATCGAGTGTCTATGTGGATGCAGATGACACCAGTACCTGGTCCTTTTGGACACTGTTTTCCTAGTACTTCAGTATGCACTAGGGTCTGTCTGCTTCCCAAATCTATAAGTCCCTTCACAGTCTTATCTTCCACCTTCACATCTGTTGAGTACTTGCCCCAATTTGCTAAGGACATATTTGCTCCAGTGTCACTCTTCTTATGGCAATTTCTTGCAGTATGACCTGGCTTATTACAGTTATAGCAAATAACATCTTTGGGCACAGATTTGTTACCCCCCACCAGAGTTCTTATCAGACTTGGAGTTTAAATAGGAAAAATAGTGTCTTACCGGTGCTTGACTGTAACCTCACCGCTGTGACGTCTTTCTGGCCATTTGGTAGTCTTCGGCCAAAGAAACAGTCTTTTCCCCACTTTCTGGTTGGTACCCAAAGCTGCACATTTGTAGGCAGGATGTTGATGAATTGCTCCATTGCAAATGTGTCTATGATCTGCGGAACTGTTTTGCTCTCTGGTTGGAGTCATTTTATCAGGAGTTCTCTGAGTCGGGTGAAGGCTTCTCGAGGATTGTCAACTGAGTTGTACTTCAGAGATTGAAATCTCTGCTCGTAGGGCTCTCCTGAAATATCATATCTTTTCAGGATTTCGCTTTTCACCAGGTCATAGTTTTCTGACTGTGCAGTGTCCATATTGCTGTAGGCAAGTTGGACTTTCCTTGTCAGGCAAGGTACCAGTCTGATTCCCCATTGCTGCTTTGGCAACTGGCATACAGCAGCAACCCTTTCAGAAGTTGTCAGGTATGCTTCGATATCATCCAAAGGACACAACTTTGTAAATTTAATGTATTTTAAGTTGTTTGTGTCTTGTTGCTCTGCTAGACCAGTGCCAGATCAGGGATTTATTTAACTCTAAAAATTGATTAGCATTTTGCTCATAAAAGTGCTAAATCTTTGTGAAAATGCATAGCTCTTGCCTCACTGTGTTTAACAAACACAGCACTTATAGAAAATCTATATAAATACATTCTGTACAGTTAGTATAGTCCCAAGAAAAAAACTGCTAATCAATTGTTTAAAACCCTGCAGATCCTCCAGCTTTGGTAACTTGCAAGTGTAACCCATATGTCCATTTTTGTAACATGGATATACATATGATATCTACGGGTTCGGGGAAGGATGAGGTTACCTGGCACAAGAGACCTAGGTTTGGCTACTCTGCATAGGGGCATCCAAGTAAATCCAACTACAGGAAGCAATAACTGTAATGTCCAGAACCAGAACTGGGATTTTTCAGTGTGGCTTTATTTATTAACTCACTGAACATAAAAAAAGCACTGCATGGTCCCCCAAAGGGCTACGTAACTGTAATGGGATTAGAGGTTAAACACAGTGGTCCATTTGAGGAATGAACACAATACAACAGTTGTCTGGCTTGGACCCACTAGGCACTCAGCCCGGACTTTGCATGCATTGGATACACAGCCCGACTGGCCCAGCTCCCTGCCGCCACTGACTGACGGTCCGGCCATGAATGAACCCAAACTCTACTTGGAAAGACATCCCATCAAACAAGGAGGCTCCCAAACTGGGCTCCCCACACCACTTGAAGTCTCGACTCCTAGAGAGATTTTGTTTTCATACTTCCAATTGAAACTCCCATCCAACAAGGAGACTCCCATCCAACAAGGAGTAATTTTCCCATCCTGTGCTCCCCACACCACTTAGAGTCTGCGACTCCTAGAGAGATTTTGTTTTCATACTTCCAATTCGAAACTCCCATCCAACAAGGAGACTCCCATCCTGTGGCTCCCCACACCACTTAGAGTCTGCGACTCATAGAGAGATTTTAAAGTTGCGACCCATGTCTGGGTACCCACCCCATCACTGGCCAAGCGCATGAGGCAAGTAGCAAAAACACAGAAGAAATCTGTAGAGGTGGACCTGGTTACTAAAGATGGGGGGGTTTTCCCACCTCCAGCTCCCACAGCCCATACCCGGCCATTTCTCTGGACACACAGAGCTTTAGACTTTAAAATGTAGATTGACGGTGGATGACCTGAAGCACCCCTCTACAGTGAACTTAAATCCATTAACACTTTGAACAGATGACTGCTCTATTTGTTTGTCCTAGTTGACATTGTCCTCCCAAATAGCAGTCCCCAATACTTGAAATCCAACTGAAGAATCGAAGTTGTTTGCCTTCCAATGGAGCCAAACATTCACCATTCGTTGCAGGTGCCTCACGGCGAAAAACTGTAACCTTTGCTGTTATACATGAACAGGCTGAACTTAAATTAAAACAGGCAGCTTTCTTCCCAGGGTGGGAGAGGGGATTGCCCTGGAACCCACAAAGAACTTTTCCTCACCCCCAGAGGGAGGTAAACAACAACTACTGTTGTCCTTCTTGTTTGCTTAGGACAAACTGAAGACTGACTTTGAATTCCCAAGGTTCTAAACTTACTCTGAGCTGAAGATTCCAAATGTGGCTCATGCAGCTGCGACAGTTCTATTATGATGTCATCTCTCAAGTCTCAGCTGTGAGGACAGAGGACAGAGTGAGACAGTGTGAAACCCATTTAACTGGAGTTTCACAAGCTGCCTTCCCTGCCTACCACTAGGCCTTACTGGGATTCTAGTAACCCCGGGTAACAAAGGGGTTACACAAGGCATCCATCCATCCATCACTGCATCTCTTCTCTTCTTTGCTGTTTGAGTTGTTGCATTTCTTCTTTTCTCTGTGCTTCTAAATGTTGACTCTCTTTTTCTTTCTGCTTCTCTGTCTGTTTTTGTTGTATAGCCCACCACTTGAAAAAGGCAGGCTTTCAGGTTCTGTCACTGCCTGTTCTTTTTCTATAACTGGTGCTAGCTGTACAATCTCAGCTTTGACTTCTGTCTCTGCTAGTTTGGCTGCCATTCTCCTGATAACCACTCCTGGGCTTGCTGCCACTGAATCCATACCTTTCTTCTATACTTCCCTGGTACCAGGTCTACTACCCACACACAAAACTCCTGGTATAGAGTATGCATGGCGTAAATCCCACTTAGGCTGACACCATATGTCGTCGAGGCACAGGTCAGGAGGCATAGGAAAACCAGGAGCAGTTGTAAAAATCGAACAAGTGATTTATTATTAACAGTAAAATAAAAAAAATAAAAAATTGTTCAGTATAACTATTTTCAAAGGCAGTATAAACAGAGAAAGTCCATCTGGGTTAATTCTCAATTTCTAATCTCCGTCTCTCTCAGTCTCTGTGTTTCTCTCTTTTGCAAAACATTGCTGCTCCTTTTTTTTTTGAAATCATACTTTATTCAATTTTCTGTTTTTATAAACAATACATAACATACAAATACAAAAGAAAGAACACAAAAAAGGGGGGGGGGCAATATTCCTTATGACTTCAACATTTTTAAAACACCAGCTCATTAATTTCCAAAAGAAAGAGAACCGGGAAGGGGGAGGATCCAATAGACCAAGACTCAAATACATTAATACAAATCACAAATAAACAACTCTAGGATCACTAAACCGAGGCTAAGGGAGGGGAGAAAGAGGAAAAAAAAAAGGGGGGGGGGGAGGTTGATTGTTGCATTTAAATATAGTTTCTAAAAGTATTTTACAACTGAGGTGAGCTCATATTAAAATCGGAGTGGTCCACTAAACTCTCCCAAGATGCCAAGCCAACCCCAGGACCCAATCAGGGGATTGAGATCCTGGGGAGCCCTGAGAACAGGAACAGTACAGCCTCCTTTAATCCAGATCAACATTTTAAGTCAGTTCGGCCAATACCTCCAGCATATCACTGGACTCCCTAGATGCTTTATAATGAAGAAAAGGTAGCCATCTGCTTTTGAACTTATCCAATTGGAACCGGAGCTTGGCAGTAAGTTGCTCCATAACCAACATTTTACAACAGATGGAATACCAGTCCTCAGTAGAAGGAGATTAGACAGTTAACCAGTATCTGGTGACAGCCTTTAGGGCCGCCATGTTTACAATATGGAAAAAATATCTCTGAGATCTAGATCTCAGGTGATCTGGTGGAAGGCCAAACAGCCAATTCTGGACTGTCGAGGGAGGAGGGATTTTTAAACATCTTTCCAACCACTTTACCCATCGAGTCCCAGTAACTTTTCAACACTGGACAGTCCCAAAGAATGTAGGAGATTGTTCCTCTGCCTTGGCATCCCCTCCAACAAATGTCTGAGGAGTGTTTACCCAGATGTTTAGTAACTACTCGGGGTCTGAAATATCTGACAATGACCCTCCATCAGAACTCCCTCCAGAAAGGAGCTGAGGAAGTGCTATGAATCCCCTTCCAGATCCCCTGCCATTGTTGGTCATTTAACCTGGCGACCGTTTCCAGTTCCCAGTGCTCTTTAAAATGGGTCAGATGGTCAGATTCTAATGATGATAAAGCCGCCACTATTTTAGAAACAGCTTTCCCCCTGGAGCCTGGGCAAGCTCTACAAGACAGTTTTGCAGGTGGCCGAGGGGGAGTGTCATTTGTGCACCTATGTTTTGCTTTACTAAATAATGCCTCAACTGAAGATATCTGAAAAAATCTGATTGTGGAAGACCGAATTCTGCTCTCAACTGTTGAAAGGATTTATATCTCTCCCCAAAGTGAAACTGTCCCAGAGTTGAAAGACCAAGTCTGCACCAGCCCTTAAAGGAGCCATCTAATTTGTATGGAGTAAAATCCAAACAGCTCTGGAGAGGAGTTAGGGCATGTAAACTCATTTTAAGCTGATAAGCTCGGCATACCTCTTTTAAAATAGGTTTCAAGATAGAGGTCCAAGGGTTGTCCGGTGTTACCCTAGCCAATCTGGGCACATCTAACAGTAGGAGGTCTCCCGGACTAGCCAATTGTAAGGAGTGTGTCTCAATTTCTACCCAGGTGGGGAACCCTTCTTCTTTTATCAAGGGTATGAAAGCTTGTAGCTGTGCTGCCCAGTAATATTTACAAAAATCAGGAAGTCCCATCCCCCCTCTTTCCTTCGGGGCTGTCAGAACCTTCCATCTAACCCTCGGAGCCTTATTCCTCTATTTAAATCTAGTCAGAAATTTTTTCAGTTGTTTCCAAAACTCTCTGGGAGGTCTCAGTAGAAGGGTAGAGTAGAGAAACAAAAACCTTGGGAGCACATTCATTCTGAGGGTCTCAATTCATCCCAATAAGGTCAGGGGAAGTTCTCCCCACCGATTGCAATCTGCCTGGACATCCAAGAGCAACTTAAAGTAATTGGTGGAATACAGTTTGCTCAGGTCCCTCGGGATCCACACCCCGAGATATCTGAAGCCGGTCTTTGCCCACTTTAATTTACCTAGGTCCGGAAGGGGACGACCCTCAGTATGATTCACAGGGATAATCTCAATCTTGGATTCATTGATTTTATATCCGGAAACTGACCCAAATGATCTTAATAGGTTAAAAATTCTGGGAAGGGCTTGCACTGGGTCTGACACATACAGCAGTGTATCATTGGCGTATAGGGATACCCTAAGTACCGATTCTCCCACTCTGATACCCTCAAATAGTGGGGATTGCCGAAGGGCTGCCACCAAGGGCTCAATGCTCAGAGCAAAAAGTAGGGGAGAGAGCGGGCACCCCTGTCTCGTCCCTCTACAAATATTAAAGGAAGGTGAGATAACCCCATTCATTGCCCCCTTGCCCTCGGTTCCTTGTATAGGTTGTTGATCCAGCCCCGGAATTTCACCCCAATCCCAAATTTGGCCAGAGTTTGATCTAAGTACGCCCAGTCTAATTGATCAAAGGCCTTCTCTGCATCTAATGATATCACTGCTTGTGTGGTCCTGACTAGAGAGGAGGATAGGGAAATGAGGGCATTCAGGAGAAGACGAATGTTATCACTAATGTGCCATCCTGGAATGAAGCCAGTCTGGTCAGGATGAATTAGTGAGGGTATGATTTTTTGGAGACGGATGCTGACAACCTTAGCAAAAATCTTGGCATCCTGATTCGACAGGGATATTGGTCTGAAACTGGCGCAGAGAGATGGATCCTTCCCTGGTTTCGGTAACACTGTCACCAGAGCTTCACCCCAAGAGTCGGGGGTAGCTCCCAGCTCCTGTGCTACATTACAGACCCTAGTGAGGAGGGGGACCAAGACATCCATAAAACATTTAAAGAACTCGGCAGAGAAGCCATTCGGGCCGGGTGCCTTGCCGGTCTTGAGAGTTTTAATCGCCTTTATTATCTCGGCCTCAGTGAAGCCCGATTCCAACTCCTTCCCCTGTTCTACTGACAATTTTAGCAGGTCTGTTTCATCCAGAAAAGTCCTAATTTTGGAGGCAGGATCTGGCTCCCTCTCCTCAGTATATAGGTCCCTGTAAAATCTCTGGAATTCGTTTGCTATCTCTGTGGGTTGTGTAAGCTGAGATTGGGAGGGGTCGTTAGGTCTAATTAACGGAATGTACCTGTCCGCCTCTTGTTTGCGAAGGCATAGGGCTAGAAGTCTGCCCGCCCTCTCCTCCCCCATAGTACCTCTGTTCCGTGAACCTGAGGACATTCTCTGTACGCCGTTGCATCAATTTTTTATATTCATCCCGAGCTGCCCTCAGCTGTGGCAGAAGTGATTTGTTGCCCCGTGTCTTATGCTCCCGTTCTAATATAGCTATTTCATCTAGGGCTTTCTTAATCATGGCTTGATGTTATTTTTATAAGAGTGAGAAATTGTGTGCCCCCTTATTATCATCTTGAGCCTGTCCCATACGAATTAAACGGCCGTCTCCCCTCTGGAGTTTTCCTGAATATAATGTTTTATCACTTCTTTAGTAGACTTAACATACATTTTATCATTGACAAACCCCGGACCGAACCTCCAGAGCCCATCTTTGTGCACAAAGTCCCAACTGAGACAGGCCGAAACCATCGTGTGATCAGAAAATGACACAGGATGGATCTCCACCTCTTTAAAATAGTGGGCCAAATTCTTTTGGGTGTAAAAGCGATCTAGCCTAGAGTAAGAGCCCGAGGCAGTGGAGTAAAAAGTATAGTCCGCTTTCGATGGGTTTTGTAGACGCCAAGGGTCCACCAAACCCCCTTTTGTTGTCAGAGTTCTGAGCAACCTGGAGCAGGCTCTAGACCCTCCCGTGGTCGTCTTGCTCCTATCCAGTCTCAAATCTTCCACACAGTTCCAATCTCCGACGCAAACCACCTGGCCCTTCATGAGACCAGAAATTACCTTGAACAGGGACCTTAGGAATTCCTCTGGGGGGGGTAGGGGCGTAAACTGAGATAATGTGTATTTTCTTTCCATTATACACCCCAGATACTAACACATACCTTCCCGAACCACCCGTACTGGTCTTCTGGACCTGAAAAGGCAGACCACGGCGGATCAAAATGGCCGAGCCTGCCTTTTTAGCTTGGGGATGGGAATCGGAAAAAACAGAGCCTACCCAAGATCTCCTTAATTTGGAATGTTCTGTATTAGACAATTTTGTCTCTTGGAGACGGGCAATATCGCATTTCGCTCAGTGGCGCTCTAATAAAATCCTCATCCGTTTTATGGAATTATTAATTCCCTTTACGTTTATTGAGCAAATTTTCAAGGGAGCCATGAGAAAGAATGGCCTTGGGGGGGATATCAGTAGTCCTCCAGAAAACCAGTACTGCTGTGTTTATTAATTGTGAGCTCTTTTACAATATCCCATTACATGCTTGGTCAACCTTATAGAAGGGGAAAGGGGTAAACAGTAATAACATCAGAACAAGAACTCCTACAGGGATGTAAACATTCAAAAACACTCCAAACCCATTAGGAGTCTTGAGTATAACATAACAACAACTGGTAAATGGGGTATAAGCCCCATGTCAATAGAGACCAGTAAGTCATGACCTTGCCCACCTAGGGGCCAAAGGGAGGTAATATTCCTCCCAAGGGAGAAGCCCACGTTATCTGTGGCAAAGTGTGGAGGTTCCTGCTTGTACAGGAAGTGCCACGCCTGTTCCCTGTAATGGATTCCAGTGAGGCCGCCCGAACGAGGGCCACCCCAGGTGATATCAGTCATCTGAGCTGCTGGACCTCACAACTTCCCATAGGAGTCAAAGGACCAGACCCTCCTATGCTTTGTGGAACCAGCAATTTGTAGCAGTGAGGCCAACTCAGAACATAGCGTTGAGTACTTTCCTCAGCTTAGAGTATACATTAAGTCAGGGCTCTGTCAAGAAAAATGAACCCTTACAGCTTTAAATCACTATAACATAGCATTATAAGTCTGTAATTATAGTATCTGCATTTGTTAAGCAAGTCCCCAAACAATTATGCACCTGTAATAAAACATACTGATTTTACACAATTTCCCTTAAGCAACTGTATTAAACACCCTATGATTGACCCACTCAGGTGATTAGCCCTATACTCTGTGGCACCGAGTCCCATGAATTTGTGCACCAGAGTGTATTTAGGTCTGAGACCCCCTTCCCCTGAGACACCTTCTGAAAACAATTTCTACTGGCCTTGTCTCATAAGAGATTTGCCCAAGATTTAAACAAAGTCTGTCAAATTATCGCAAAGCCATAGTACTTGCGCATTGTGAACAGAAAAGGGTCCTGGTTATGAAACCACCTGCCTCACGAGCCCTGATCCCGATCAGGAAAAGAAAAAAAGAAAATATTATCTCCCCCGGGAAGCGAGCGAACAGGCCGTAAGAGGGGAAGCAATAGCATAGGGACCGCTCGTGTACTGCAGAAGCAGAAGTTCGGGCGAAAGAACAAGTTTTGAGGAACGGTTCTTCTTGTACCAAGGGATGTAGTCCAAAGACCTCAGTCACAAAACCAAGCCAAGCTCACCATGTGGGATCACTGGTAGGCAATCGGATTAAGTCAAGTTGCAGAGTCTTTTTTTTTTTTTTTTTTAACTTTATATTTATTAGTTTGCATATAGACATGTGCATTTACATCATACGTCTTGGAAATATGAATTTTACATACAACAAGGAAATAGATCATTCCTATGAGATACAGGATTACAGTCTCTCCAAGCTAAGCCTATAATGGAGGGAGACAATCTAAAATGGAACAAGTACACACTACAAGTCACAGGTTCTGTGTAGCTGTAGCCCAAGAGCAGATAGATATAATAATTAAAATAGCTCCGCAAGTTTTATCTAAATTACCTCGCTCACAGAGCTTAGGGTCCACTTCTATACCGAAAGAGAATTATAACCCCATAAAAAGACTTCCAAACAGCAAAGAAAAAAACAGCTCGCATCTCAATGCTAAAAGTTAAATTTAGACCTCAGGAGAGCACAGCTTAATTCTCCTGATTACTCGCAGGTTACTTTACTTAAGGCTAATGATGGGGCTCAATGGCCACAATCTCATTTATTTTTTTTTTTATACTTCGTTTATTAAGATGATTCTCACATCTTGATATACAAATTATATTGCTTTTTACATCCTTATAAAGTACCTCAGATAACAATGTATGTTCTCCTGCTTTCAGCCACCTTAAATTTATCCCATCCATCTTTACAGTTTTTTGTAGTCTCAGCTGTTCCCCTTATTAAGCAGATGGCTAATTCACAGGAACTCAGATGAACAGACAAAATATAAAAACATACATATACATTCAAACCAAAGGGTCTCACAACTTTATATAACTCTATATTATTCTATCTTTTCTAATGTGGTACAATTCTGGTAATTCCTTTTACCCCCAAACCCCAAGGCTGGCAGGAGGCACCTTGTATCATTGCCCCATAACCTATTAGGAGGTACAGGTTATTCCCACCCCTCGGGCCACTCAGCTTTGCCCGGTATTGTGGGGAACCCACCCCCTCAACCCAACTACGTCCTCTGAAAATAGAGGAAGAAAAAAAAAATGGAAATAGGGACTGAAGGAAAAAAAGGAAAACTGGCTCTTTTATGATAGAGCCTATTTAATCCCAGTGGAACTCTAGACTATAACCTACCCTACCCAAATAGTCCAATGGGTCCAGCAATTCACATAAATTGCAGTTCTCCTCTGGATCTTAAATGTTAATTATTCCATCCTCTGAGCTTGCCCCACCACTTCCAGCCAATCCTCTTTTGTTGGGGGAAGAGACTGCAACCATCGCCTCGTTATAGCTTTTAAGGCTGCTACAACTAAAATTTGCCATAAATATTTAGCATCTCTCCCCTTGATTTCTGCGGGTGGTTCTCCCAGTAGGAGACTCCTTTGATCCAATTGTCCTTGCAACTGGAAAATCTGTTGCTTAATTGGTCAGCATTGACCAAAATGGAGTGATAGTGGGACAAGACCAAAAGATGTGTCCGTGAGTGGCATTACTCTCTCCACATTTCCTCCAGCATTCTGGGGGGGATCCCCTATGTTGTCTAGTGACCACCACTGGCACCCTGAAATATCTCACCCTTACTTTCCACATAAACTCCTTCCATGAGGGGGAGGAGGATATCCTCCAGATATTACCCCAGGTCTTTTCCCAAACTCCTTCAGGTATAGACAAGGCCATTTCTTGTTCCCAGGCCAATTTTATATAACTCGTACTTACTTTAATATGTTTAATATTCCTCTTGTATAGTTGAGAGATAACCCCAGTAGGGTGCCCAGCCTTCCAAATGTCCTCAAAAACATTTTCCACTGACCCCACAAAACCTGTTCTACGCTCCAACATAAGTTTTTTACTAATAAAACTAGTAATTTGACAGTAATGCATTTTGTCTCTGGGAGAGAGACCAAAAACTCTCTGTGCTGCCTCAAAGGATAGTAATCCCCCACCCTCTAATAACTGCCATGGTGTCTGAAGTTGCAGAGTCTTAACTTGTCATTCAAGGTGACTTGCAGCCACTTAGATAAGTCGGCGTATAGTGGGAAGAGGGAGTTGGTTCTTGTAGTGCCGTTTCGTCACCTTCCCGGAGCCACTGACCAATGGAACTCCACAATTTCACGTTCTGCTATATCCTCCTTCAAATCAGGGATAGAAACGGCCTTGGATTCCATGAAGGGCACAGCTTCTAGGAGGGACTCGAAAGATTTGGCGCCATCTTCTCCCTCAATCCAGAGTTTAGTGGGATATCTAAGCTGGGTTCTCATACCCTTCTCCCTTAGTTGTTTGACCACAAACAACATCTTTTTCTATTTTGCCATCATTAATGGTGGGAAATCTTGATCGATGTAGACTCTTGTACCATCCAGGATAGGATCTTGCTTTTTCCATGCCAGCTTAAGAATCTGATCCTTGACAGGGAATTTTAGTAATTTAATTATGATGGACCTCGGGGGTGCTCCTGGTCTGGGCTTGGGGGCCACGAACCTGTGCGCTCATTCTTGAAGTCTTCCTCTAGGCCCAGCTCTTTTTTAAGCCAGCAGTCCATGAGTTGAGCTGTGTCTGCCTGTTCTGCACCCTCAGGGATACCAAATACCGTGATATTATTGCGGCGGGCCCTGGACTCTGCATCTTCAACTCGGAGAGTTATTGCTCTTTCCCTACGATGAAGAAATGCCAGCGACCTGCCGAAGGCCATGTGTTCCCCTTGCACGATCTCTAGTTGGTTTTCTACATTTGAGGTGCGGGCTTCCAGTTTTCCGAAGTTTTTTTGGATGTGAGAGACCTTGCTGTCAATTTTGTGCAGCAGCCTAATAATTTTATTACTGTCTGCTCGTGATGTAGTTGAGCCTGAATCAGAGCCGGAATCCTCTTCGCCAGACCCCACTGTAATCGAGGATCGGGATGGAGCTGGACTTAGGCCCACAGCCTGCTGATACTGAGAGTCTTGTTTTGGAGTTTGCAAACACGTTGAGGCCATTTTTTCATACGTCCCATTATCTGTAGAGGTCCTGATGTCAAGCCAAACCAGTAAATGCTATGTATATTGTCGCTGGACCACGGATTACTGTAGATTGAACGCCCAGGGAACGGAGCTCTCATCTAGGTTTCCATGCAAGTTGCTGACGTCACCGGACTTGCAGCTCCTTTTTATAAGTCTGTGCAGGAGCTCGTTAAGAAAACAGCATGCTTCTCTCATAGTGTTCTTATAAGTTTCAACAAGTGCAGCAAAAAGAACATTGTGACCCAGAACTGACTTCTTGTTTACATCTTCCGCAAAAGGCTTAAAAATTGCATCTCAGGTTAACTCCTTGAGTTCCAAATAGCTTTGCAATCATTTCAACAGTATAACTATATACATTTCCACAGTAAAACTATATACATTTCTAAACAAAGGGATCCCAGTATTAGTTACATGGTCACATAATGATTCACATATATTTTTATACCAGCAGAGATGCAAGGGGGGAGAAAAGACAGAACAGCAAGTGAGGGTAGAGAGATAGCGAGAGGCATAGAATTGCAAAACCGTCAGGGTGATCAAGTCCTAGGTCTCACGAGAAAATGTGATTGCACAACCAGATAGAGAAGAGACAGAAACGGAGAGAATAGAACAGATCCTTGTATTTAAACTCTTTCTCTAGAACAACTGGGACAGGGCCTTATTTAACCCTGTCACATATATGACACTGTAAACATAACAAAATACATCAACAGGACACCATGCTTTAGCAAAAATTCAGCTGTCCATAGAACGTTAATATTTTAAACTGCACATGCTCACAAACTGAACTTGTTTCTTTAATAATTTAAAAATTAGTAGCCCCCAAAACATGAAAACCACAAAAGCACATACCTTGGGCAAAACTCTATCAAACCTGAAAGTTTCAGCTTTCAAAGTCTCATATTTTTTTTTAGCTATCGGGTGGCAAAAAAAGGCTTAACATTTTCATAAACAGTGAAGTTTATGTTTTTGTGCACCTCTGTAATTTGGCACCCACTGAACTGATCTACATGAAATTGTCAGAATCAAGAGACCCTGGCACAAAGGCTGCATTTTCCAAATTTCATGTAAATCGGTTGAACGGGGCAGAATTATTAAGATGCAAAAATTGGGGTTTAACATGAAAGTGCTTTACTAATCTAATATACAGGCACTACCATGCCTGTATAATGACTCTAGTATCAATGGAATTGGGGGTTAGTAAGGATCCTTCTAGGTTCTTGGGGGGGGGGGGTTACTGCAAAAAGAGCAGGAAAGGTGCTCTTTAAAGAGTAGAAATATCTGGTAACAAGCTTAGTTTTTTGGTTAAAATTCTGCAACCTTGGTTGAGTACAGATACTTTTCATTGAAGCCCTGTATGGTGTCACAGTTTAAGAACTTATGTCACATTATTACCTGCCTACAAAATGTTTAGTTTACAAGGCAGTCAGTTACGGCAATGAAACAAGTCAGGAATTTGCCATCCCATGGACTGGAGATTTTCTGAGGTGTACTGGTATGCCATGCAGTCTAGTAATGGTACTTTTTTAATGTGGCAAGGCTTCTTACAACTTGGACAGTAACTTTGATATATGGACACCCGAGTGTGGCAGCTCATAGAGAAGTTTTATGCAGCATCTGCTGTTCTGCTGTATAATTATGTTGCAGTTTAATTTTATTTGTTCACAGCTGTCATGCATGGATTTTATATTTCAAAAATAAAGCAGGGATTTAACCATTGTTGAGTATTAACAGGTTCACAGGTGAAAGTGGCTAAGAATTTGAGGTCTCAAAGATACCATAGCACACAACCCATGCATTTGGTGGCTTTATGCTCTATAGTTACACATTTATAATTTGTAAGAATATTTCTGTTTATTAATCCCCTCTCATGTAAAAATGCGGGGAATGCAGTTGCATCTCTGCCATTGTAAGACAGTGATGTAGGACCTTGTATAGTCTCCGGCATGGAAATGTTTTTTATTGATTTTATTAATACTCAATAAAAAAAATAAAAAAAGGGAAACAGTGTAGTAGCCATTACTTCTGCAAGAAAGGTTAATGATCTGCAAGCATTTTGCATAGACCCTAACTATATGGTGTTCTACAGGGATAAAGTGGTGCTTGGAATAAATGTGAAATTCTTTCCAAAAGTGGTGTCTGATTTTCACATCAACCAGTCTGTAACATGGTCTGTGTTTTTCACTTTAATCTCACATCAGTGTAGGTGAGAAGAAACTGCACAGCGTACATGTCATAAGGGCTTTGGTTTTCTAAATGCAAGGGACAGAGAAGTTCAGAACTAACAATTCACAATTGTTTGTCACTTATGGTGAGGTACAGTAGGTAAAATAAACCAAAAGCTTGAAAGACAGCTCTCATTGGAATGTCTTTTGCATACAAATCTGCAGTGAGAAGGTTGGTAAAGTGCCACCCAAAGGGTTAAGCGCACATTCTACTAGAGCTATGTCTGTCTCTGTTGCAGATTTCAGGGGTATACCATTTTGGGAAGCATGTGTAATGCAGCTACAAGGTCTACAGCATGCAGTTTCACTTCTCATTACTGTCCAAATATCCAAGCAAGAAGGGATGCCAGATTCAGTGCTTCTGTGCTTCAGAACCTTTTCCTTAAGTAGGTCCTAGACCTTGCCTCCCAGGGTACTGCTTGGAGTCTGCATAACGTATAACATCATTAATAGACTCTTCTTGCTGGAAGAAAACTTACTGTAGTAATGATGTTTCTTGTAGAGGGTGTATTACTGAGTCCTATAAACCCTCAATACCTCTCCTTCTAGAACCACAGTATACAAGGGTTCTTACAGAACAATTCAATCAAATGGTATACAAAAATGTGTTTATTGTTTGTGCATTTTTTTTTTTGTTGTGTTTTTTTTGTGTGTAGCTGGTCCTTGCTGAACCTCCACCTGGTCACGGACCCTCCAGCTCTAGCGTCCCACATAGCCGTGGCTCCTCGGATACCCCCTGGCTTGCCCCCCCAGGGGCGGGGCCATGGCACCGGCTCTCCTAGTGCCACGAATGCCATGATAGGTCCGGGAGCCAGCCTGGGAGCAAGTAGAGTGGAGGACGGGCATCATGGAGGCGGTGGCTGCTGCAATTCCCCCCCCATATGGGGGCAGGGACGTGCAATGATGGCCAGTGTCTGCCCCACCCTCAACGTGCTGGGTGTCTGTAGTGCACCGGACACTCTACCCTCCTTCCCCTTGGAGAAGGAGAGCAGTCGCAGGACACTCAATCCTTCTCCCCCGGCCGGCCCTCCTATGTCCCAGATCCATTCCCGAACCTGGGTCATCGGCGCCGCAGGTCGGCACACTGCCCCTGTGGGCTGGCTTGAGTGCATTATTTTTTTCAAAATTACAAAACTGCAGTTTTAACAATTTATCATGCAGTGATTTTAACTTTAACTGTTTTTACATAAGAATACACATTATAGATTAGTTAGATGGCCATTGCTGTTTTGTGGTCTTCAGCTGTAAATCTGACGTTAATGCCAGCCTGGTGGCACTGAGGGTTGAGGTGCTGGACGCCACACCTCACTCCATGCCTGTGACCCGGGTTCGGGAACAAGCCCGGGCTGTCGGGGGTCGGCAGGAGAGGGAGAGGATTGAGTGTCCAGAGGACAGCTGTCCTCTCCAGGGAGGAAGGGGGTCCATGCTCGGCGCTTGACTGGCCTCTGGCGGAAGTAGGAGGCATGGCAACCACAGAGCTGATGTCTAGGGGATGGGGAGTGGCGACATCAGTGGTGACGCCATGGCATCTGGGTATGTGCCACTCCCCTGAGAACAAGGAAAAATCACTCTGCAGACTCCAGGAAGACAGAGCACCAGAAGCAGACTCCTAATTGCTCCCACCTGCCTGGTCCTGTGGTCTCCGATGAAACCAGAATTGTTCGGGGTGTAAGCCAACCCCACCTCGTCCCCGCCTGGGGGGAAGAACCTCGGCTTCATGGGGGTAGACTGGAGGACTCAGATAGGATGGCTGAAGCGAAGGCAGACTTCATGGGTGCTCCCGATGATGCGGAGCCTGCAGAGATGGGGGTGGATAAATAGAGATTTAAAAAAAAATCTGACGTTAGATCACCAGGGGCACCATGGCCACACTGCAGAACTTGGAATTAAGCACTCTTTTTTTTTTTTTATATTTAGTTTATAGAAGGATTAGTCATGCGTAATACATCATACAGATACCAACAGATAAACTTACATACATAAGATCAACAATAAAACAATCTAAAAACAATTTAAGGACAAAATACTAAATGAAATATTGGTCTTATAAAATGCAATCTAGACCAAGCTGAAATCATTTTTTAAAATGGGCAATCTGTGAAAAGACAGGTACTGTTATATGATAAGTTTAGTTATAATCTTTTAATTATCTCTCACCATGGTCTAATCTGGAAAGAAAAATTCTTAAGTTCTATTGCCAGGGCAACAACTCATGCAAGCTCTAGATATCCTCAAAGTAGACAGAACAGTAACGTACCTACCATAACAGTAGATCTTCAAGAGAACCTCTTTCATCAGGCCATGCTGACCCCCCCCCCCCATCCCCCTGGGATTTACAATATGATACATGCTGTCTCTTTTCTCTCTGAAGGGTCATCAGATATCTCCATGTTGGGTCTTTGCAGCTTTTGTCGGGTAACACCTTGCTGTCTAGCTGGTTCCCTTCACAGAAGGTCCCAGGATCTTACAGTCTTCTACAGGCTTTCTCTTTCTCTAGGAAGGTTTATCAGTCTTCAGCCTGGATTCCAATGCCTCCTTTGTTTGGCAAGGGCCTCCCTTATCTTTTGATTTCCTGGACAGAGGTTCAGGGTTTGAAAGCTCTATGTAGGCTGTCTCATTTGTTTCATGTTGCCATACCAGATGTTTTCCTGTGAGCTAATCGGCCTCTTCTGTTAGGCAGACTTGTGTTTTCTCTCACAGTTCCCTGAGGTGAGATCCTCCAAGCATGATCTGTGGTGGGGAACTGCGGAGGGAGAGGGGCCACGCACGTTTACATAGAACAGACATCAACATAAGATGTCATCATGGGTGGGTGGCCCCCTGGTGGACTGCTTGCAAAACATTTCCATGTGGTCCTAGCACCTGGTGGCTGTACTTCCATAGGTGTGGCCTGCTGAAAGAGATTCTCTCAAAGATCTACTGTTACAGTAAGTACGTAACTGTTCTTTTGCAAGTAATATAAAATACTGGGGAGCACATTCTGTCAGACAGCCTCCACTTTCTGAAGAAAGCTAAGGTGCAGATTATGCCACTTAAGCAAGTCTGCAGTAATGGCTCATCTTACATCAGGGGACTCTCCTGCAGCAGGCCATCACAGGTAGGACCCCACCTTCAGGCACTAGGACCACACAGAAACTTTTCTAGCTAGCAGTCTACCACCTCCAATGTCACTCACTGACATCAGCTACTCTGTATAGGTGGCCAGCCCCCCACATCCTTCCCAGTTCTTTCCCATCATCGACCTAGTCACGTTGGATCTGCAAGGAAAGCGCTGCTGCTTCAGTCGCCATTTTAGCACCTTTTTCTATTTGTTTCTCACCTTAGTTTTTCCCCATTCTTAGATGGTCTTTCTTTTCTTTATGTCATCTTCTTCCTTATCGATGTCGGAACATTGCAACAAGTGTGCCTGCGGCAAGCAAATTCCTAAGAAGGATAGCCTCTCAGCTTGCCTTTTCTGCCTAGGCCTGGACCAGGACATCTCATCTTGTGAGTTCTGCCAGAGTTTTTTTTTTTTTCCCAATTGTTTAACCAGGTGAGACACACTAAGCTGAAAGCTTGTTTACAGGTGCAACCTGGGAGCACAGGGAAGTTAAGTGACTGGCTCAGGGTCACACAGTATTCAAGTGGGGGCTATGGGATTCAAACACAGGTCTCCAGATTTGCAGCTCAGAGCCTTAAACCACTGCGCTATAGTCCCACCACCTGCTGCTGCCACCAGCAGACCCTTGAGGGGCACTTGCTTAAGCTGAAGGTCACCTTAATGTAGCAGGAGCTGCAGACATGGTCTTCTCAGACCCCCAGGCCCAACCTCCAGCCTCCCAGACCGAGTCATCAGCCTCCCAGTCCCAGTCCCCAGGCTCAGCTCCAGCACAGCCCGGGACAAAACTTCAGAGAAGCACAAGCGTAGACAAAGAAAAAACATGCATCCAGGTCCTTGTCTTCCCGCTCGCAGTTGCTGCACTCTCACTCGACTGTATCAGGGTCCTTCTTCTCTGGGGGCTCAGCCCCGCATCCCACCAACACCCCCTTCTACTGGGCAAACAGTGGATACTCCTCCCACCACTATCTCTGTTACTGGCAGAGGAGCGTCGGGTCAGGGATCCTCCCAGTCTGCCAGGCCCCTGCTGCTCAGGCCCATCTCTTCATTGAGCACACAGCAGAGCAGCCCTGTTGGCGGCCCCACCACTGATGTGGGTGCCGTGGATGCAGGGGCACCTTTGTCACCCCTCCCATCACCTGCCTCTCTGGCATCGGACACCTCAAATAGGTTTGCGCCCCCAGTGGAGATAGGCTTTTCAATGGTTCCCAGCCCTCACTCTACCCCACGCAGGGCTCACCCTTTGTCGGCCTCTACATTGCCTGCTCCACCACAGGACCCTCACTGTCCTACACCCAAGGGCCCGTACTATCCATACCCGATGACCTACCCTGGCTTCCCCATGCCTATGCTAGGGGCTCCTCTGGGTTATCCCTACCCACCTCCATCGGGCCTTACGTTGGTCATGGAGGACATTCAGGGATTTGTGTCCTCCCTTTGGGTGCCCTACATTTGCAAGTACTGATGGCAGCCCCTCCACCTCCTCTGAGGGATCCACTGCAGTGGCCTACGTTGCCCACCCCAGCATCTACCCCAGATGCCACGGAGGGCTTTCTCCCCTTCTCCAGCTGACGAAGGGGATGAATACCACCCTGACCATGTTCTCTCCAATTCAGAGGATGAGGGTGCTCCAGATGAAGGGAAGGCGATTTGGGCTCCCTCTCTCACTCTTCAGGGTCCTCTGAAGGGGTCTCCACCTACAAGGACATTCCACAGTCCCCCACCCCAGATGATCCCTCTGTTTTGGTGGTCATGCATCACATTCAGGCGGTGATGGGCTTTGGCTCAGAGGAACAAGACTCCGAGCATAGGCAGCTGATCATATACTTGCACAAGCCTGATTCCCCGCTGTTGGTGGTTCCCTCACTGATTGACACTTATGAAGATGTTACGATGGCAGCCTGGTGTTGACTCCATCTCCTCCCTGCCATGTCTCTCAAGGCAGACAGGTTTTACCATGCCCCAGAGGGCAGACCTTTCTTAGGAGAACAGGGACAGGCAGATTCAGTGGTCATAAACGCCAGCCATGACCATTCCAAATGGCCCAAACACCTTGGTTCCCTGCCCCCAGACAGGGAATTCCACCATTTTGCTTGCTTGAAAAAAGGATGTTTGCTTCCTGCACTCTTGCCATCCGGGCCCTTAATTACCTCAGCCACATGCTGCAATATCAAAACTCCCTGTGGGACAAGATCCAGGAGGCCGTCCTCTTCCTCCCCAAGGGGGCTCCTAAGTTGGAGCTGCAGGACCACCTCAAGGGAGTCTCTGACATAGGTGACCACCTGCTCAGGACTGCTTACGATGCTGTAGATGCATTGGCTAGGGCTGCAGCCACCGGAGTCTGCCTTCGCTAGTATTCCTGGCTTAGAGTCTCAGATTTGCCCAGGATGTGCAACAGTCTATACTAAATGCTCTCTTTAGAGGCTCCCTGTTGTTCAGGGGCACTGTGGAGGACATTTTTGCAAAGCTTCATGCCTCAGAGAGGGCCATATGTTTGGTCCATTCCCTCTATTATAACCAGTCTAGGCCTACTCAGAAACAGCCCTTTCGTTGCCAGCATCCCCAACAAGTCCAGCAGCCGGCTAGAGCCCAGGGTAAACACAAAACCACAGCATCTGCCCTACCCACCCCAGCCACTTCGACTAGCAAAATCCTCCAAGGGGGACCAGCGGTCCCCCTTGCCTCTGCCCCCCCCCCCGACTCCTTGCCTGACGGGTGGAGCAGGAGGTGGTGGTAGGGGGTTGTTTCTCACTACACCTGCCCAAGTGGAGAGACATCACAACAGACAGCTGGGTACTTCAGATAATCAAGCATGGTCACTCTCTAGAGTTTCTGGAATGGCCTCCAGACAACCACCCGTCTCTGTCCCACTACCCCCCACATCATGTTCTCCTGATATGGGAGGAAATCCACACCCTTCTGCAAAAGTGAGCCACAGAGCCGGTACCAGTATCCCAACAGGGGACGAGATACTACTTCCATTTCTTCCTAGTTCTGAAGTGTACGGGAGACCTCAGGCCCATCCTTGACCTCATTGATCTAAATCTCGCCATTAAGTACATGAAATTTAGAATGGTCATGCTGCAAGGCCTTCTCCCCCTATTACATCAGGGGTACTGGATCTGTTCCCTGGACATGCAGGATGCATACCTTCACATCAAAATATGCACTTCTCACTGGCGCTATCTACGCTTCCATTTCCGGGGAGCTCACTACCAGTTTCGGGCACCCCCCTTTGGCTTGTCCTCAGCTCCCAGGGTCTTTACCAAGTGCTTAGCAGTGGTAGTGGCTGTCCTCTGGCTCCAGGGATTTTATTTATTTATTTATTGATTTGTAAATTCTGTTTATCTCGACCCTCGTCCCTACCAGCTCCGTTTCCTCAGGAGCGCCAATGGAGTCCACCCCTGCTGCCCACCTTACCTGCACTGACCTGTTCCCCCATCCAGCCATGTTTTTTCCCCTGGGTGGGGATGAGGTGGGGCCAGTACACCCGGAACAATTCAATGTCTTGTCAGGCTCAGGGCAGTCAGGCAGGCGGGAGCACATCGGGGCCATACTCAGTGCTCCATCTCCTCGGAGCTGGGTGGTGTTTTTCCTCCTCTCTTACGGGCATCACGTGTGCCCTAATGTCAAGGTGCATAGTGCCGATGTCCATGATGTCCTTCCCCTATGTCTGCTTCAGTGCTTGCTATGCCCCAGACTTCTGCCTGGGGCCAGTCAAGCGCCGAGTCACTACCCCCCACTCCCTGGAGAAGGCGCGCTGTCCCTTGGACGCTCAAGCCTCCTCCCCCCAGCCTGCTCTCCAACTCCCGGGCCTGTTCCTAAACCTGGGTCATTGGCACTGCAAGTGGAAATCCAACTGCTGCACCGACGGGCCGGCATAGTTCCAGGGGTTTTACGTCTTTCCTTACCTGGACAACTGGCTCCTAATGGCCCCATCCTGAGAGCGCCTACTGCTAACCCTTGAGCATACTCGCAGCCTTTTCCAGGACCTTGGGGTGACCATCAATCTGGCCAAGTCCTTCCTTTCTCCCTCCCAGCACCTTAAGTATATTGAGGCTGTTCTGGACACAGTCCAGGGCATGGCCTTCCTCCCCCAGGACAGAACAGACCACTTTATGGAACTAGCCAGACTTCTGTACTCTTCTCGTCATGTCCCGGCCACGCTTGTTCCTATGCCTTCTGGGTCATATGGTGGCTGCCATAGTAACTGTCCCTCTGGCCAGGCTACACATGTGAGTTCCCCAGTGGACACTGAAAATTCAGTGGGATCAGCATACAGATGATCTCAATCAGATGGTCATGGTCTCGGACCCACTAAAGAGGGTTTTGTTGTTATGGCCAGAGCCCAGCAACCTCTGCCGAGGGGTCCCCTTCCTTATCCCCTCTCCTCAACAAATCCTGACCACGGATGTATCCCCTTTGGGATGGGGGGGCCCATCTGGGGGCTCACCAAACCCAAGGACTGTGCTCAGCAGCTGAGGGCCATCTACATATAAATGTTCTGGAGATGTGAGCTGTGCTGTAGGCCTTTCAGACTCATCTCTCCCTGGGTCCACTGCTGGTCCAGACAGACAACACCGGCATGGTCCATTACATCAACAAGCAGGGGGGACCCATACATATCCCGTGTCGGGAGGTGATATAAGTATGGTATTGGGCTCTGGACCACGGCCTTCACCTTTCGGCCATGCACATCCCAAGTGTGCAAAACATCTTAGCAGACAGCTTAAGCTGGTCCCAGTCTCAAGTACATGAGTGGGAGCTTCTGCCCTCTGGTGCGGAAGATCTGTTTGATTGCTGGGGTCGCCCAGAGCTGGACCTTTATGCGTCCCCACTCAATGCAAAACTGCTGCTTTTCTGCTCACTTGCTCCAGGGCCTGGAGTCTTCTGGTGAGATGCATTGTCCCTCTCCTGGAAAGGGAGGTTTCTGTATGCCTTTCCTCCTTCCCTCTTCTCCAACAAATTCTCATCAAACTGCAGATGAGGGAGCGACCATGATTCTCATCGCCCCATTTTGGCATCACCAGATTTGGTTTCCTCTGCTTCAGTAACTGGCAGTGGAACCCCCAGTTCCTCTCCCAATATGCACAGGCTTGCTCTCCCAGAAACAGGGACCCTGGTCCATCTAGACCTCAGGTCGCTCCATCTTCATGCATAGCTCCTGAAAACATAGTAATTTCTTGCTTTGGGGTCTCCTCCCAGGTAGCAGAGGTCTTGGTGACAGCTCATAAGCCCTCAACTAGAGCCACGTACTCCATGAAGTGGAAGCGCTTTGCCATTTGGGCTGCTTCACACCACCTGGATCCCTTCACTTGTCCAGTTATCCAGATCCTGGAGTACCTGCTGTCTCTTTCAGATGCTGGTCTCAAATACTTGTCCATTAAGGTACATCTATCTGCCATCTTGGCACACCATGTACCTGTGGATGGTCGAGCAGTGGCCCAGCTTGATGTGGTCTGTACTTTTTTAAAAGGCATTCTGCATCTGAAACCCCTGATCTGTAATCCTGTCCAGGCTTGGGATCTCAACTTTGTGTTGGAAGAGCTCACCCTGCCTCCTTCCGAACTGGCCGCATCTTGTGAGCTATGCTCTCTGTCATGGAAAATGTTATTTTTTAGTTGCTGTTACTTCCGCTTGGAGGGTTTCCGAGTTTCAGGCCCTCGTGTAAGTAGCCTTACTTGGTTTTTCACAAAGACAGGGTGTCTTTACGTACTAATCCTCAGTTCTTCCCTAAAGTGGTATCTGGGTTTACTTTGAACCAATCCATTAATCTTCCTGTGTATTTTCCGGAGCATGCCAATCCAGGAGAAGCATTGCTCCATACGTTGGATGTGCATAGTATTTTGCATTATTATATGCACAGGACTAAAGAGGTCAGGAAGTCCTCTCAGTTGTTTGTTTTGTTCGCACCAGGGAAAGAGAACGCACCCATTTCTAAGCAGTGTCTGTCCAAATGATTGGCCAACTGCATTATTGATTGCTACCGGAAGTATGGTAAGGAGCTTCCGGGTATTGTTCATGGCCATTCCATCAGGAAGATGGCTGCCTCGGTAGCCTGTTTTCGTAATGTGTCAGCTGCAGAAATTTGCGCAGCAGCCACTTGGAGTTCAAGTTCACACTTTCACTAAGCACTACATCCTGGACATTGCCTCTAGGAGTCAAGCCAATTTTGGACTGGCTGTGTTACAGGGCTTTCTTTCTTAGGTGTTTTCACCTCTGCCCAGTTTCGTAGTGCTGTCAGTTTTGGAACTGCTTGCTACTCATACTACCTGTGATGGCCTGCTGCAAGAGATTCCCCCCCGATGTAAGGTAGTACAGTTACGTAAGAATTTACCATAACTGTAGATCTTCAAGGGGGTCTCTTGCAGCAGGCCTTGCTTTTCCCTCCCTCCCTCCTTCTCCCTGGGCCTGTTTGTCCAGTATTCACTTCCTCGCCAAGAGACCTTCAACCTTCCTTTTTTCCTTCCCTTTCCCTGGAACCTCGGGTTCCTCCTCGGTTCCCTCAGCCAGATATTCTGGGGTCCCAGGCAGGACAACTGGGGAGAACATGGGGGGGGGGTACTCACCTATATAGAGTAGCTGACATCAGTGAGTGACATCAGAGGGGTACAGTGTCATGTCACCACAAACAAAAACTGCACAGCAATATATGCTGCAAGGAAAACAGCGGCACTCACAAACAAAGTTGGGTACAACAGTGACCCAACCACAACAGCGCAGCCCTATTGCAAATAATGGAACTTCTTGTTTTTTGCAGGGGGGGCTCCACCCCCAGCACCCCCCAATGTGGGAGACTTCACCCCCACACCCCCTAGACTTAAAATAATCAACTCTGGGGGGTCGTGGACTTCAGGGATGGGGAGAAAATTAGGAGGGGAAATGATTTTTTTAACAAAAAAAAACCCTAATGGTAGCAGGAGAAGACCTGGCAGGAACCAAACCGCAGTCCCAGGACTCTTGCTCTGCCATGTGCTGGTGCTCTAGCCACCCCACCACGGGAGCAGCTCAACCAGCCCCCCAGCACACAGCTACTTGGTCACTCTAGAGGCAGTCTGTAGAATGACAGGGATAGCTGTAATCCCCTACTGCTATTACACCCCTGTCAGTCTAAACCCTTTCGCACTTTACACAGCGCGTTTCTTACAGCACTCTTCCTGGTGGGCTGTTTTGACCAGGTACGCATTGGAGGCAGGCAGCCCCCTTTGGTAGACTGCTAGCTAGAAAGGTTTCCGTGTGGTTCTAGTGCCTGATGGCAGAGTCCTACCTGTGATGGCCTGCTGCAAGAGATCCCCTCGAAGATCTACTGTTATGGTAAGTTCTTACATAACTGTACTTTGTCAGAGGTTTAAAATTTAAAAGTACCAGGTGGTCCAGATTTTTTGTAAGTTGCACTCCCAGGTAAGTGAGAGCACCCCAATTCCATCTGATTGGTGGCTTTAACCTGGTTTCAGCAGAGGGGGCATGACCAAAAGTCAGTACCTCATTTTTTTTTTCATAGAGCTGAAATCCAGCCAGGGCCCCATATTTCTCCAGGTCCAACACTTCTGTGATAGGGGCATCTGGGTCACACACTGTTAGGTGAAAGTTGTCAGCATAGAGAGCAATTCTGCACTCTCTGCTCCCCAGTGGGAGACCTTGGCTATCCGAGTCTTTGTTCTGTTTTCTTGTAAAAGAATATGGGAAGTTATACAAGTCTATGGCAACTGTGGAGGTCTGTGAGTCCTTTGTATTAGGTGGGAAAAAACTTTCAACCATCACTGGTCACCATAGTACAGACAGGACATTGAAGAGATCAAGAGGGTTGAGCAGGACAGGGAAGCCAAGCTTATTAGTGGCTTAGGAGGAAAGAGTCATGAGGAAAGTTTAGACACTCAAATTGTAGTGTATAGTGAGGGTTTGTGCTGCAGGGATTTCTGCACCAGATGAAACCTTGTTATACAACTGTTCAACTGTGGAATGTGGTTGTACCCTTCTGTGGTACATTAAGATACCAACTGATTAGAAATTCTCAATGCAACTGTTTCTCACAGCGCTCTGTGTGCACAGCAATCAGTTCAAGTTCTGAACTGAAACCCCCTGCATGTTTGCTGCTGCTGCGGGAGCACTGCGAAAACACTTTCATTTAAAAAAATGAATAAAAACTAAAGAAAAAAAATGATACATTTTAAAAAATACTGGTTGGGCTGCTGGTTACATTGGACCCCTCAGGCTTTGCTCTCAAGGTCTGATGTAATCACAACCCCTCTGTGGCAGCACAGGCTGGTTATGCACAGTTACCCAACCAGTATTCTGTATAGTTAGCAAACAAAAGAGAAGGCAGAGAGGTGAAATGATCACAGTTTTCTGAACATAAAAGGGGATAGATATGGTAGAGTATACACGGATGTCTGAGCTGGTGATTGCAGACAGACCTAGAGGGCATGGGGCAGAATTAGAGGAAACAGTAGACGTTATTACTTCAGACAAATAGTGGTTAACATGAAGAATAGGCTACCCAGGGAGGTTGTAGAAACTAGCACTGTTTAGACTTTCAAAGCAGAATTAGACATATTCCAGATGAAGAGTGGCACTAAGGCCCTGTACACACTGTGCCTTTTAAAACATTTTAACTGTATTAAAATGGGGTTACATCCAGATTGTAGGGCAGTAAAAACTATATTACAATCTGTGGTCTAATACTGTGCTAAAACCCTGTTCAAAACAAAGTTTTAGCACGGTTTTAGACAAGCACTGTTGTCTTAACCCATGTTAACAACAGCGTGGAAGCGATTCATGCTGCAACATGGGTTAAGGCAACCCGATATTAAACAAAACTTATTTTTATTCAAACAGGAATTAAGCAAAAAATACCCTGAGTACAAGGCTGCGCTCCCAATACATTCCTGAGTCCACTTGACTTTTTGCCACAATCCGTTACTATGCCTGATTGTGAATCTCCCATCATGCATTCCAGGACCCACAATGCTTTACACTAATGTCACAGTCATACCTGGGAAACCTCTTAGGCAAATGCTGTGTCGGAGCGCAGTGTGGATGCTCCAACAACTGTGCTAAGAACTGGATTCCAGAATATTTTTTAAAATGTTTTGGGAATCGCTACCCAGTGTCTACAGTGCCTTAGAAGTAATGCAACATGAGTAGGGTAGCATTCTGACTGTTAAGCTTGTACCATACTCAAATTGGGTACAGTCACTGCCATGCGGCAAGAAAGGAGGGCAAGAAGTACTTTCTGTTCCTTGTGTCATCACAATACTCTGTTACTATGTTAACAAATTATATTTTATTTTCCTGCAGTCTGCTTTATGGAACAACCACATGCATACCTCTCCATCTCTTGTCACTAAAGTGTGAGTCACTAACCTTTAAAATATAGGGAAAAAGAAGAAATCTAAAAGAGACTGGAAATAGGACTCAATCACCACAAAAATTACTTTCACATTTTATAATGTTTCATACAAATCAGGTACAATATACTGTACTGTATAGCCTGTCTGTACACCAAGGTTGTGTGGGTTCTACTTCCAAACCCTCAGTAGATTGGACAATTTAACCTAGTTTACAATGTGTAATTTTTCATATCTCTTAGAATACAATTTCTTGGCTTGGGGAAGAAAACTACACTCCCTTAAATTCCTGGGTTTCTAGCTAAATGCTTTTCAGCAAGGATTCATTTCAAATGATTTTACCACACTGGGCTCCAGATGAAAGAGAGGACACTGGAACTAGGCGTGGTAAAATCCTTTAAAAAGAAATCTTGCTGAAAAGCATTTAACTAGAATGCTCTTTTTGCCAGGAGTTTTGGGAGTGCCGCTTTAGTTTCCTAGCCCTGACATCATATTCTAAGAGATATGAGGAATTACCCATTGTAAACCAGGCTGAATGTCCTCCTGTCCACCCTGATGAAGTGGGGCTAGAACCCACAAAATGTTGGTGTACAGACGGCAGTATATTGCACCTGGTTTATCTGAAATAAAAAAAACACATAAATAACTTCTTGTGATGAGTGAGTCATGTTTCCAGCTTCTCTGAGACCTGCCTTACAGCTAAGTTGGAAAAGGCTTCTCCTGATTGATATTTTTGTTCGCAGGGTCAGAGGTCACACTAGAACTCCAGGAAAATCAAACAAAACATGGGATGCATTATGACATAATGGAGACACAATCTTTGAACATTAGAGGAAAATTGTATTCTGTAGCTTATAAACATATTGTTAATTGCAAATCAAAAATGCATATTGAAGAGGGGGTTTAGCCTTCAGTAAAACAAATCCCAGCTGGCATCAGCAGAACTCAGTCATAAATTCTTTCATGATGATTTGCATATATTTCCCATGATACTTTCCATTATTGGGGTGTGTGTACTTTTCTTTTTCAGTTACACTACTTTTCAAACCACCTGACTTTCAAATGATTGCATTTCTCATTACGGAGAATATTTACATGGAAACGAGAGATTCACCCTGTACTTTTAGTCTGCTGTTTGTCTACATCAAAGGCTTATTTTCAAGCTGAAGTCACAAAATGGTAGGGAAATATCTGTATTCTGATTGGCCAGGACCCATGCATGGTGACAGTGCTACCAATGGGTAAATTTTGCTATTTTTAAAGTTTTTTTTTTTTTTTTGTAAAATATTCCTCACAAACCAATTGTATAAGTGCAATAAAGCAGTCTAGGGTGTTGGTAATATTGTGATAACTGCACCTCCAGAAGCTAAAGGCACTTGTCATAGTACTACTAACACCTTGTCTTGTTGCATTTGCCATTCCCAAAGCTATAGACTATGATATCACAAGCAGGGGATTAAGTGCTCAACTCCTGAATAAACCTCAGCTGTAAGTGAACTGTAAAGGGCAATGATCCTGATGCCATATACACACTTGCGGATAAGGTTAGAAGATTTTAGGGGTGCACAGATGCTCCCTATTCTGCCACGCCCTAAAACTGCTGGTTAAGTCACAAAGCAAATGATGGTTGCTAGATGGTTGTGGTCGAAAACAAAGACGTTGACCACAAACATACACACTACAAGCAACATGGGCTTCTGAACTTGGATTTGTGCCTGTTGCATGTTCCGAAACCATGTCCAGAGGCTTTGACATGAGGTGCTACTCCCTCAGTCATCTCCCATCATACTAACCCTGCACCCTTATGACCTGCTTGCAGGCTGAGTAGTTTTTGATTTATCTGGTTCGTTGCCAGTCAGTCCTGGTGGTCTAGTGACCTTCCAACTGGCCTTAATATCCCCTAAAGTTCTTTTTTTCATTAAATCATTTCATTGTTCTGTGCCAATTATGAGCTGAGTCCCACTGCTGTTTAGGTCTATAGCCCCCTATCTCTCCCTATCCCTGTTTCCCCTTGCGTGGCTTGTTAAACGATGGTCCCTTTTGGGTCGTCGCCATTTGTCAAATCCATAGAGTACCACAGCACACTGGCACCACCTGTGTGGAAATGCTTCTCACAGTCTGACAGGGTTTGAGGGCACTGTGGCATGTGGACAGTTGTTCAGTGGTAGGAAAGCATCTGTGCCCATGTCAGTGCGTCATTAGCATCCTGGTCCCCATCACTTTCGCTTTGCCAACACAGCACTAATTGCACCAGTGCAAGGAAAGGCTTGCAATGCTTTTGTGCCATACACAAAGTGGTGCAAGTTAGAACAGTAGTGCAGAGTGGTTGTTGTGGCCACACTGCATCAGTAGACTGCAACTGCATCTGGGACCCCAGTTTTCATCTAGGTGTATAGCGAAAAAGAACAAAATGGCTTGAAACTCTAATTTTCCAGGAATGTTATTCTCTAGTTAGTTAGTCGAAATTCACATTGTGCAGATGGCGGGATGGACCCATGAAATGCAATATCTTGTCCCTTAGTACAATTAGGGTACAAAGGGTTAAAGTCGCAATGGAACACAGTGAGGTATATGGTTACAATTCACGGTGGAGAGCACATATAGTACACATATAAGGTTTCAAAGGAAACTCCTAATTATCTTGGTAGCAGGTACAGATGTTTCCTTAGTCACAGTTATGAGGGGAAACAGGGGGATGGGGAATGGTTGTCTCCTGTTTACTACTAAGTCCCACACCACTATAATCTTTTTTTTCATTCCAGAAGGGTCTGGAGTGCAACCATACCTCTCAACTGACCCACTGTAGGAGGGATGTGCCTCATTTTGAAGAACTTGCCTTTACATTGTGTTTATGCCCCCTGCTGCACCTTCACAGCCCTTACCCCAGCTTGGACCACCTCTCAGCCCTGACCTGGTCCGTCTCTGCTGCTTATCCTCTTCCTACTACTATGGACCCCCCCCCCAGTGGGTGGGGTCATTATGGTCCTCCTCCTCAGCAGCCAGTGGGATAGCATACTTTTGGGAGGAGGCGAGCAGTCGGATTAGGCAGGGCCCAGGGTGTCAGCATCATGTACCCACTCCGGAGGCTTTCCATTTTCTAGTATTCCCCCCATAGAAAGGTGATGGCAAGGGCTCTGTGGTGTGTGCCAGCACTGTGAGAGCCAGTCAGCATCCCCCCTCCCACTTGCACCTTCCAGCCAGTGATCACTCAGGTGGCAGTAATGCAGTGAAGTCTGCAGCTCTCCTTCCCCAGAGGACAGCACCCTCTGGGAAGCTCAATCCTTCGTGGAATGGATTCAGTTTGTGCTACACAAACATGGTGCCGTAGATTTTGTGCGTGATTTCCTGGAAACAATTATTCATAATCAGAGCGCGTTGTCCCCTGCATCTCCCTGCACTGTAATACACAAAAGAAAATACTTACCAAACAATATTCTACAACAAAAAAAGTGTTTGTCAGTTTTCTATCTCTTATATCAAAGTCACGCACAAAATCTTGATTCCCATTTTATGCAGTGTAATATGCAGAATAACTTGTGTGTGAGCCTCCTCCTCCTCCTGCCTAGATGGCCGCAGACAGTCCAGGTTTGTTATCAAAACTGGGTTGCTGGCATTGTGACCAGCTGCTGTGCTGAGGGACTGGAACATGCCTTTAACCTTCAAGCTTGTGTTTTCTGTAGAAGCTGTTTTTTAAATACTTATTAACATTCTGTTTTTGTTCCATATTTACTAGCCTTTCGGCGAACTGAATGGGTACTTATGGTCTACACACTGGTGGTAAAGACTAATGTAGAATCACAGTTACATAATTTATGCCTTTGCTAAGTTTTATAGTCTTGCATAGATTATAAAGGACAGAGACTAATAGAGCAAGTCTGCTCTGTTGTTTCTCCATAGTTTTACCCAGCACCTTTAGAGATCTGCCTTCAGAGCTTTCCCCATCCTAACTCCCTTTTGTTTCTGATTACCCCTGGAAACAGTCCCATTGAGTTCTGAGCCTTGAGATAGTCCTGATCAACAATCACATTACTGGGTACAGTGTTCTGCCTATCCACCACAATCTTGGTGAAGAAATATTTCCTGATGTCCTTCTTGTAGCCTCCAGTTTAAGGTTATGTCCGCTACTGGTTGTGTTGTTCCTTAACTTAAATAACTCAGAGTCAAGCCTATTATGTCCCTGCATGTATGTAACAAAGAAACATAGATTGTGTCAGTTGAAAAATACCTGGTGTGCCATCCTGTCTGCCCATTTTCCTGCCTAGCTCCATGCTTGGCCTAATGCTGTGCTGGATTCAGAGATCCGATAGCCCTAGTATGTGATTGGCACCCCCTTCCCCAGGTATCACTTCTCCTCTTCTGCCTGTGGGTTTCAGTACTCCCTGATATCTGTCCCATCCAAGGTTAAACCCCTTCACAGTCTTGACTTCAACCACCTCTCTGGGTAGTCTATTCCATTTATCCACCACCTGCTCCATGAAGAAGAACTTCCTCATGTCCCTCCTAAGTCTTCCCCCATCAGTATCCTCTTGTGTCCTGTAGTCACTGGGCACTCTTTCCTCAAGAAGAAGTCCTTACAATCCACCCTGGTGATTCCTCACAGGAACCTGTATGTCTCAGTCATAGCCCTGTTTCCCTCCTGGCCTGCAGTGTATGCATGTTGAGGTCTGCCAACCTTTCCTCATATGACCAGCTCCCCTGCTGCCCCTGGATCATCCTAGTGACACTCCTTTGTATGGCCATCATGCGGTCCCTGTCTTTTTTAAGGTGTGGACTACAGAACTGAATGTAGCACTCTAGCTGTGGTACTACCAATGACCTATACAGGGGCAGTACTGCCTCCTCTTTCCAGTTATATTACATACCCATTCCATACATTCCAGCATCCTGTTTTCCTTCCCATAAGCTTTGTTACAGTGAACAGTGGACTTGAGGTTGTCACTAATGATGATCCCCCAGCCTCTCTCCATAGTTGTCACTCTGCACCACCCTTACTTACCCCCACACGCACACCCCGTAGTCCATTCTAGTGTTCTTTCTGCCAGTGTGCCTCACTGCACTTTTCATAATCTGGACCACTTTTCCAAATTTTCCAGATTGCTTCTCATTTCTCTAACTCTGTCTGCAGTGTCTCCATGCTGCCAAAATGTTATCCTCAAAGAGACACAGCTTAGGGCTGATGTGTTAGTACAGTGGTAGGGCTACCAGTCATGGTGCCAACGACCTGAGTTCAGGAATGAACTTGGGCCACCCACTGGGAGCGAGCCAGGGAGAGGAAGATGCAGCATCCCAGAGGGGGCTGTCTTCCATCTCGGAGGGAGGGTATCATCTTGGAGGTCGCCATTACAACACTGCCACCTGGGTGACCACAGGTGGCAGTGCAGCAGTGGTACAGTGGGGAGGGGCAGTGTTGCCCGGGCTAGACTCAGGCATGCTTTGCATGTGCAAACAGGGAATCCCTAGCATGCTGTTGCCCTAGGGACAGGGAACCACGACAAGAAAACCACACTTACTCATGTAGGATGATCCCAAGTGTGCTTGCACACCCAAACCTGCTCCTCTCTGCTCCTCTCAGTATGCTGGTTACTCCTGCCTTCCTACTCAGGAGGACGTGGGAGGTTGGGTCTAGCACAACCAGGCCTCTCCAAGAGGGGGAGACCTGTGGAGTTGGAAATGGAGAGAGAGGTAAGTGACAGAGATGCGGGGTGGGGTGGGTCTGGGACTGACACAAGGGAAGGGGTCAAATCAGTGCATGGGCATAAACAATAAATTATTTAAAAAAAAAAGAGAGAGAAAAGAGTTACACCTTATTCTAGATTCCCTCTCCTGTATTACAAATGAAGGAGTTACAGAGCACCAGTTTAAGGATCGAGTTTCTGCAGTAAGATGCTTGTGATTCCACTGAGATCTGAGTTTGCCCCATTCATGACCACCCTCTGCGTCCTGCTCCCCAGACAGTTCCCTGGCAACCTGGTCAGTTTCTACCATATCTACAGGTCACTCAGCATTTTTATTGGCTTTTCTTGAGGAACAGAATCAAAGGCCTTGCTAAAGTAAAGGTACAACACATCCAACACATCTAGTGTTTGGTCCATGTCCACCACCTTCTAGTCTTTGTAGGTTTCTATAATGTCCCTACTTTCTTTCCAGTGAGTACGTTAAGATTGCCTCATTGTTCCTGAGAAGTTTTGCCTTGTTGCTCCTGAATAATTTTTATAAATCCCAGCTGAGGGTTTCCAACCTCTCCCTGCTATTTTTATGTTTGGTTGCAGAGCATAACATATTGGTACCAATCTGTGCTGTGAGAGTGCTTTTGGGTGTGTACCCCATCTCCACCCAACATAGCTTCAGAATACTGAATCTCCTGCTTAATTCCACCCAATCTTCCCTTTATCCTACTTTTTCCTTTGAAGTCCTTGCCAGTCACAAGACTAGAAAATGCAAAGCGGAAGTGGGTTTTCTTTTGCAACTCCTAATTCCTGCTTGAAACCATCCTCCTGTTTTTACTCCATTTATAACATGGGTTGGCAAAAACATGCAACCCAATCAATCCAGTCACTCTGCATGGCTGTGGATTAAATTCCTTATTTAATCCACAGTTTCACGGAGCGACTTAGGGAAAAGTGCTGTTGGGACTGGTTCCGTGCTGCAGTAAGGAAAAGAGAAAGGCGGCCATTGAACTTTGCAGAAGCAGGATACAGAAATGGAAGTATCCGGGGGTGAAAATGTAAAATAATAAATCAAAAAATGCTCCCACTGTGCTCAACATCACACGTGTAACCCCACACACAGCACTAACCTTGCCAATGCCAAACGCCTGGCCGTGCAATTTACTGACTGCATCCACACTGACCGGCTGCTCGCAGCCCTGCACCTAGAGAGAAAGTGAGAGAGAGACTGAGAGCCAGACATGTAATTCACAAGTCCAGCAGACTTTTCCCTCTTGCCAATCGGGAGCAGTGCTCGGTGTCCTGCAGCCAAATTCCTCGTTCCCCCCCCCCCCGAGACACAGAGAGAGAGAGAGAGAGAGAGACTGACAGCGAGAGTGCTAAGACCGGGACAGAGAAGTCCTGCAGAGGTTTCCTTTCGCCAGTTGGGAGCGCAGGTCACCGCAGCACAGCATGACTTGAGAGAGAGAGAGAGAATAGAAGGGAAAAAGAAAATGTACCGCTGCATAGGTTTGCAATCATTATGAATGGATTTCCAGAACCAGAAAAGATTAGTAAGGTTGCCCTGTAGTGCCCTGCATTTGTAACAATTAAGTGAAGTGCACTGAGCGACCTTGCATGAGAGAGACAGACACACGCTGCGGGGAGAGGGAGACAGAGGGAGAGACAGACAGAGAAATATATAGTTTGTGAAGTTGAAAGCACAGTGTCTGATGTATATGTTATTTATGTTATGAACATACAAATGTCAGAAATCTATGTCTGGCATTTGTATGCTCTAAAGTAAACAACATATCCAGGAGTTCTGGGGACTACTTTTCAAGGTGGCAGGATACACTAACATTTCTTTTATTTGAACAGAAATAAAACACTTTCTGTTCATTTTTTTGTGTCAACCAAAGAACTCATGTTATAAGTGCAATAAACCACCCCAGGGTATGGGGCTATAGGCATTTAATCCATGCCTTGGTTGCTGTGAGGGCACTCGGACTGCGGTCTCATGCCTCGCAATGCATCTGAGGCATGGATGCCTATAACCCCATACCTGTGGTACTATTTACAGCTTTGAGTGGCAGAGATGCAACACAACCCATATAATTTGCATACTCATTATGCAGTGATTGTAACTCATGAAATTAATGCAGTCTCATCATACTGTGGTAAACGGCAAATAAAACAGATGTTTTAACATATTCCTACACTCACTGATCAGTTTAACTAAGGAGTTCTGTTAGTCTGTTTACTTTTGGTTTACATTGAAAGTAACACATTTTAATCCTTACAACATAAATAAACAAGGCATAGCTCATATAAACCAGTTTACACTGTTTCAGGTACGTATGGATTAGTCCAACTGTTTTAGTAGTAAAGCTTTTGTAATAAAATTGGTTATGTTTGTATGCAAGCATGTTCATGCCTTTCTGAGCTTTTTCTTCCCTTAGAAGTAATTCATCAATCAAAAGACTAGAAAATACAAGGCAGAAGTGGGATAGCTTGTGCAACTTTTCATTCCTGCTTATTTATTTATTTGTTTATTTGTGAGAATCAGTTTACAACCTTTGAGCCAGAGGCCTCGTTTCTGAAGGTACCTCATCACATTGAGACATACATGGCATTTAGATTACATAGTACAGGTTTTCTTCAAGTAGGCGTTTGTTAGAGGCGCCACGTCACACTGTGGTCAAACAACATACATTTAAGTTACAGGACACTTGTAATAGAAATAGGTCTGACACGACTGGTTTCATTTGCTGAGCAATCAACTGGCATGAGACAGCATGCTCTGGCCCGGTTATACATAGGAATGGCGTGCTGGGTAAGGGATGGGGCTGGACTAGGTGGGGAGCTGCCCCGGTGGGCATTGTCACGGGTGGAGTGGTCGAGGTAGGGCCTTATTCAGAGACAGGAACAGCTACGAGTGTTGAAGAGTTGGCTGAGAAGGGTGGTTTTGAATTTGGAGATTGTGGTGGCATTGGAGGTGGTGGAAGGGAGAGATTTAAACCAGAGTGGGGCTCTGTACCAGAAGGACCTCTGACCATGAGTGGTTCTTGATCTGGGGACCAGTAGAGCGGTCTTGTTGGAGGACCGTGTAGCAACAGTGGGCGGATCCGTGGGTGGATGGATGCAGTCACCCTGGTGGAGAGAGCCCGAGTAGGGTTTTTTTTGTGAGTAGGCAGGTATGATAGCAAAGTCGCTCATCTAGTGTCAGGAGTTTAGCATCGTTATACAGTTGACAGGTGTGTGTGAGCCTGGGGGCACCAGTAATCAGTCTGCAAGCCTTATTTAGGGTTATGTGAATTTTTTTGAGAGCAGTTGTGTTAGCAGCACCATAGATTGGTAAGCCATAGTCTACCAGGGACAGTACTGAGGATGTGACAGCAAGCCGGAGAGCATTTGGGGGGAGGCAGTTTCGATGGCGGAAGAGGATGCCAAGCCATATGTTGGCGGCAGATGCAAGGGCATCAATGTGTTCGTGGAATGTGAGGGCTGAGTCAAAGGTAATCCCGAGGTATTTGTACGAGCAGACTTGTTCCAGAGGTTGTTTGGTACTGGGAAGAATATGGAGTGGGTGGTTTCTGGCTTTGTTTTGGGGGTGGGCAAAAAGCATAGCATTGGTTTTTTTAAGATTAATGATGAGTCTGTGCTCCTTAAACCAGGCATCTGCCTCATTGAAGGACTGTTGTAGGGAATCCTGAAGGGAGATGGGGTTGTGATGAGTAGCAAAAATGACAGCATCGTCAGCATACAGAAGCATTTTGCCTGAGCAAGCACTGGGCAGGGTGTTCAGATAGAGTGAGAAGAGGAGGGGGCCCAGGATGGAGCCTTGGGGAACTCCTGAGTGTATGGGACGGGTATCAGAGAGTGTTCCACTGATTTTTAAACACTGTGATCGAGCGCTTAGGTAGCTTGAGCACCATGCCAGTGGGCCAGCCGTGAGACCAGTGTGACAGAGGGCGTTCAGCAGAAGAGGGTGGGAGACAGTGTCAAAAGCCTTTGATAGGTCAATGAACACTGCACCAGCTAGTGAGCTGGTGTCCAGGGAGGAGTGAAGGAAATTGGAGAATTCAATTAGCGCGGTGCTGGTACTGTGGCCAGCACGGAAGCCATGCTGCTCAGGGCATAAGATGTCATGCTTGGATAGATATTCGTGATTTGAATGGCTACGATTTTTCCAGGGCTTTTGAGAGGGAGGGAGGATGGAGATTGGTCAGAGTTGTTGGTTGCAGACCTGTCACCACCTTTATGAATGGGTGCGACTCATGGCTGTTTTTCCAGGCAGAAGGAAATTGTCCAGGCAGAGCGATCGGTTTAGTAGGCTGGTGAGCAGGGCTAGGACTTCATCTAGCACCAACCTGAGGATACTGGGATCCAGTGAGTCGCTGCCGGGATTGTTGCCATTTAAAGCTTTCATAAGGATGGGTCTGCCTCCCGAGCAGATACCTTGCGCAGATGGAAGCTGGGGTGGTGGCGGATGGGGGGGGGTTGGCTTGGGGGGGGTTCAAAGAAATTACTGGGGAGGACTGAGCTGAGGTTGGTGAAAACAGTGTTGAGGCAGTTAGCTATGAAGGCAGGATCAGTGGAGGTAGTACCATCACTAGAGACCTGGGATGAGGGAGGGGACCGTGTCTTTCCATTTAACTGCTTAATATTATCCCAGAACTTGCGGGCCGAGCCCCAGGAAGAGGTGAGGGTGGCCTGGTAGTAGTCAGCCTTGGCTTTTCGGACCGCCCAAAAGCACTTATTCCGGGCTGCATTGCAGGCTTGTCTATCAGCTAGCCGGCCTGTTTCAGTGGCACGGTGCCAGAGGTTATCCCGATCTCTAAGCAATTGTAGGAGGGCAGGCTGACCCAGCAGATTCTGTTTTTGGATCGGTTTTTGTGAAGGGTGCAAAGAGATCACAGGCATTGTTGAACATTTGGGAGAAGAAAGCGAGGGCAGTGTCAATGTCGGGTGCATGCTGAATGGGGGACCAGTTTATCTGGGTGAGAACCTGCCTAAGTTTTTTCAGCCCACCGGGCCGAAGGCGCCTTCTGAGGGTGGTTTGTGCTTTGGGTTTGGGATTGGGGGCTGCCCATAGAAATAGGATAGGGGAGTGGTCACTAAGGGAGTCTGGTAGGACCTGGGTGTTTTGGATTTTTTGGGGTCGATTGGTGATGAGTACATCCAGTAGGGTGCCGGTTCCTGTTTTTGGGTTTATTCTAATGGGTTGGGTGACGAGTTGTGTCAAATCTTGGGCGGCAAAAGTGTCCTGGATTGAGGAAGAGGAGGGGCTGAGCCAGTTTATGTTTAGGTCACCAACTAGGATTTGCTCCGCCGCATGGTGAAGGGTGGCCAGATAGTCAGTTAGTGATACCAAGGCTGGGTTCTGGTTTTTGGGGGGAATGTAGGCAGTGGTGAAATAGAGAGGGCCCCTAGAGGGGTCAGGGGTGAGCTTGAGGGTAAGGGCCTGGGCCTCATTTACAAGGGCAGGGGTAGGGAGTGTTTGACCAGTAATTATGTCCAGAATGTAGATTGCACAGCCTCCCCCTCGTTTGCCTACTCAGTCCTCCCGGTATAGGGTATAGCCAGGAAGGGAGACAAGAGAGTCAGGGGTGGATCTGGACAGCCAGGTTTCTACCAGGGCTATGATGTCCTGTTGGTGTGCTGTGGCCCAGCACTGGAGGGCGTCAAATTTTTTCAGCAGGCTGCATATGTTCATAGAGGCTATTTTAAGGCCAGTGGGCCAAGTTGATGGGTGGGAGGGGGCTGGTCCTGGGTTGGGATGTATGTTGCCAGAAAGTAGAAGCAGGAGGGCCAAGGCTCTGGTCTGGGCGTGGCAGCAAGTCAACTTCTTTGGTGTACGCTGGGGGGGTGGCCATGGTGGTGAAAAGGAATGGGCAGGGTTTGTAGGTTTGGGAGGGCATGGATGAATTCCAAACCATGGGGTGTCAGGGTAGAGCGGGGGGTGGATAGGAGAGGTGCCATGGGCCAGGTCCATGGTCAGTGTGAGGTATGATCGTACTAGATCAGTGAGAGTTGTGGGCACCGGGATCCGTGGGCCTGTGAATATGTTTGACTGATGGGATGTATGTACTAGCAAGAGAACTGGGGGGGGGGGAGACATTTGAGGAGAAGGGGCACAAACATAATGTCTATTGTAAGGAGCAAGGTAGGAAGGGTACAAGTATCTTGTATGCCCCCAGGAAAGCGTGGATACCACTTTGGATTAGTGGTAGAGTCACGGACTCTGGTGGACAGGGTACAAGGTTCTAACCCCTGGTGGGGCAAGAGGAGAATGGACCTGGGCAGGTGTAGGTTCTACTATCCAGGTGGTTCAAAAACGGGCTAGTACTGGGCCAAAAACCAGGGTGGAAATAGCGACTCCTAGTGGTCACTGAAGGTTAGCGTCAGGCTAGGGTGTGGTCTGACAGTTGGGTTGGATCAGTGTGCCAGGCTAGTATGATGTCTGGGTATAGGAATGTAGAGTTCAGAGACAGGAGTGGGAGTAAGGGGAGAGAGTACTGCACGTAGGTAGAGGGTTCCCAGGAAGTAGGAGGAGGGAAGTTTGGACAGTGAAAACCAATGTGGGTAGTCAGGGGTCCCTCTGGTGGCAGGCTGGTATAAGCTGCTAGTGGGGACTTAGTAAATTTAGTAACAGGATGTGATGTCATAGGTAAGAGACTATAAAAGTAAAGCCGACCGTTGGTGGGTGGGGCAGTCGACGTGCGCAGCATGTCGAACTCTTACCCTCCCTGGTGCACTTCAGGAGGTGGTTTATTACCTCGTGTCTGGCCGGAGCTTCAGATAGCTCTGCTGCCGCTCCTTGGAGTGATTAAAACCTTTCCTTTGCTGTTTAGTATGTTGATGACATGGTTGCATGACATCTGCAGCTTTTTCAATTTTTGGCTGCCATGTTGACATCCACCAACCCTTCAAAAAAAGAAAAAACAGCATTGGGTGCTCAATCCTGCCCCCAGTATCTCCTGCCTAAGCAGGCCACTACAATAAAAGCAGTGACAAGTGTTCGACCCAGCAATTGGTATCCCTCCTATCCAACCCAGGCAATGTAGAAAACTGGTGCTGGTGCTTAACCCGGCTGCCGGTATCCCCCCCCTGCCCCCCACCCAACCCAACCAGCACAGAAAAATGGCAGTGGGTGCTTAACCCCGCCACCTGTATCTGCACTTCTACTCAGTCTCGCCACCTTTATTGCCCCACTGCCCAACCACCTTTTCAATAAAACTAGCAGTGGATGCTCAGTTCTACCACTGATATTCCCCACTCTCTCTCCCAACCCAGCTCTTAAATTTGACACTGGGACACCAACCCCCCAGTGTCAATGAACATTCTCCCTGTCAATGTATGTGACACCAGGGTGTCCACCCCCAGTGCCACCACACAACCCTTCCCCACTGACAGTGGGATGCCCAATCCCCAGTGTGTTAGAACCCGTAAAAAAAATCCCTCATTTTTTTTTAACCTAAAAAAAAATCTGTTGATGTTTTCTGGTCCCTCCAACCCCCCTCTTAGCACCCAGCAACCCACACACCTCACTTACCTAAGATGGGTCCTTCAAAGTAATCCTCTCATGACTATTGAAGCTACTGTCTCTCTCTCTCTTTGTGGTTCCGAACCACAAACTCACTAAAAACAAGGTACTGTAAGTGGGGTTAATGGCTTTTTAATGCGTATTGAACTTTTACTCATAACATGATCATTTTTAACATTTTTGACCCAAAATTTCAACATAGCCTTTTTTTTTTTTCACCCTATCTCATGAACAAGGTAGGTGTTGTTTTTCAAGTCCCCACCGAAACATGTTTTTGTGGTTGCTTAGTGAAGTTTTTGCAGTCATTCAGCGAAATCACCTTTTGAAAGGAATTTTAAAAATGCCACTTGTTTTGATAATAAGGCAGGGTTATAAAAAGACTATGTTAAAATCTGGAATCAAACTATCAATAAAACAATGACATTTTTCAGTGTTTACTCATAACTTTTTTTTTTTCAGATTTTGACCCCTGATTTTTACCACAGCCATTTCACCACCTCATTATCAGGACAGGTGTCATTTTTCACATACTGCCCGAAATGTCTTTGAACATTTCATGCCGTAAAATTATGTTTTGGCCTGGATTTCATAAATGCCACTGTCATGTACATAAGGTGGAGTCATAAAGACTATGTTGAAAATTTGGAGTCAGAATCTCAAAAAAACAACAAATATCTTCTTCAGGGGTATCTCAGTCATCAGGTAAGACTGTAGGAACTTTCACCGTTGGTGAAGGGGAATCCACACGGAAGATTTTCAGCAGTACAACTAGGGCCGCCCACGCCATCAACGTCCCCGACATCACCAACCCTATGTAGGCATGGGTGACCCCGCTCCCTCCTCAGTTCTTTCCTGCTGTCGACTTGCTAGCACAGTTTCCACAGAAGTCTTGTTGCAATGTTTGTGCCTTTTTCAGCTCACGGCTGTTTTTTTCCTTACAACCCTTTCCAAAATCTCTTTTTAGAGATTATTTTCTTTGTAGGTTGAGAGTTAATCCTTCTTCTTTTCTTTTCTGTCGCTGTCACTGCGGAACGAAGATTGCTTCTACAGATGAATACTCTGTTTATGTCTGCTGTCTTGGGCCTGACCACGATGTCTCCAACTGTGAGCTCTGCCAGTAGTTTAATCAAACAACCCTTAGGCAATGCAGAAAGCCTCTGAAGCAATTCATGGAACAGCAGGTAGCCAGCTCTGGGCAGGGGTCTTCTGGGGCCCCAGCCTCTCAGTTGCCCACCGGATCTTCGAGCTCCCAGGCTACTAAGGCCTGAGACAAGTCCTCGGGAGGAAAGTCACAAAAAGACCAGGATCATGACTGCCTGCCCCCCGTGGTGATCCTGTTCCCCATCAGCCTCTTCTTCAGGGGGTTCTTCATCGATGGTGGCTGCCTCAATGAAGAGACCAGCTGTCCAGGTCTCTGTTGCTACCAGACCCATACTGACTGCTCCCCCACCTGACTCCCAGGGTGCTCGGCCATCGACCTCTGGGTCGTCGGCCCCTCCACCGTCGATAACAGGCACATTGTTGATGATGATTCCGTTGAGGCCTGCCTCTTCCTCTATGAGGGCTAAAGGCTTGTTGGGGCTCTCAGGACAGAGGGCTGTTGGTTCCAGTGCCATCGAACCCCCCTCCATCGCCGACTACCATGAATCTGAATAAAGTACTCATTAAGTTTACAAATGTACTAGTTCAGCAGCTGTGTGCCTTCAACAGGCCCTCTTTGCCGGCACTGTTGATGGCAGCTTCATCACTGGCACCTGTTCATCGACCCCGGGAGGCTTCCCCTGGGCCACCGCCGATGCATCTGATGCCAGACCCAGACGAGGAGGTCAACATCGAGGAGGGGTATCATCCTGATCTCATCCTTCCTGACATAGAGAATGAAGAGGAAGAGGAAGAAATCCTCATCTCTGATAAGTCCACTGCCTATTCGGTCAGTGAGGACTTAGTCAAGCATTCTCCAAGGTCTCTTCTTGAGGATGCCACCTTTTTCACTGTCATGAAGCAATTGTCTGCCACAATGGACTTCCAGACTGAGGAGGAGGATGTCATCAAGAAAGATCTGGTGGACTTCCTGGAGGTTCCTGAATCTCCACCTAAAATGATTCCTCCTATGCTGCTAGCCCTGACAAAATGCCACTACGGCAGCCTGACACAGGCCAGACATAGTGCCAAGTGCCAACCATACCACGCAGGGCAGACAAGCTTTATAATGCCCCTCAGGGCCTTCCTTACTTTTCTGCCCAGGCCGAAACTGACTCTGTGGTCATCAAGGCAGCCCATGACAGATCTAAGGTGCCTAAAGACCTCAGCTCCCTTCCCCAGATAAGAAATCCCACAGGATTGACCTCTGGGGTAAAAGAGTTTACACCTCCTCTACTTTGGGCCTCAGGATTGTAAACTATCTGTCACATATGATTACATTCCAAAATGCCAACTGGCAAAAGGGCAAAGCTGCCACTCAGGCCCTTCCCGATGGCACCCAGAAGCAGGAATTGCTCCAGTGTTTGCAAACTGCTGAAGATGTCAGTAGACATCTCCTCAGGACCCTGTATGATATGACCAACACAGTGGCCAGGGCAGCTGCCACTGGCATATGCCTTTGTAGGCATTCATGGCTTAGGGACTCTGGATTTGCAGCTGATATGCAAAACAAGGAGCTCAACGCCCCTTTCAATGGCACCAATCTCTTCAGCCCTGATGTCCAGGACCTCATAAATGATCTGTAGGCCTCTGGCACAGCCATCAAGTCTGTCCATTCTGTCTACCACACTCAGCCCCATGGTAGAGGGCGATCTACTCTTCATAAACAGGCCAATAGGCCAGGCTCGGGCCCCCACACCCAGGGCAAACGCAGAGCCCAATCTTTCTTGCCCGCCCCCTCCAACACTGGAACGGCGGCCAGATGTCCCAGAAATGACAGACCAGCCTCCACAGCTGGTCCCACCTAAAATTGACTCCTTGCCAGAACCCCCCCCCACTCTGGTTCAGGCCCAGGAGGTGGTGGTCGGAGGTTGGTTCTCCTTCCATCTGAATCAATGGGAACCATAACTTCAGATACTTGGATCCTACAGATCATGGAGAGTGGTCACAACTTGGAGCTTATCCAGCAGCCCCCAGATACACCTCCACCACTCTCAAACTATCCGCTGGCCTACTTGTCTGTTCTCTGGGAGGAAGTACAGTCTCTTCTGCTCAAGCAGGCAATCGAATTAGTGCTAAGGCAACAGAGAAACCATGGGTTTTATTCCAGGTTTTTTCCTGGTTCCCAAAAAGATTGGAGATCTGAGACCCATTTTAGACCTCAAGGACCTCAATCTCTTTGTCCAGTACAAAATGTTCTGGATGGTAACTTTGCCAGGCCTCATGCCCTTCCTCAAAACCAGGTATGGGCTCTGTTCACTGGACATGCAGGATGCTTACCTGCACATTTTGGTCTTTCCTCCTCACAGGAGTTTTTCTTTTATCTTACTTTGAGAGGGTTCCTGCAGTAGGTCTTCACATATAGGACTGCGCCCCCTGGCGTCAAGACCGCATGGAATACTTCTTCTGGGCTGGCAGTATAGCCTAGAGGTTAGAGTATCATGCTATGAATGAGCTTGGTACATCCAGCAGACCAGACCTGGGTTTGATTCTCACAACCTCCACTTGCATACTGTGTAACTCTGAGCAAGTCACTTAACTGCCCAGTGCTCCCAGGTTGCCCCTGAAAACAAGCACTTGTGCTTAGTGGGCCTTACGCAGTTACCAAAGACTAAAATAAAAATAAAATAAATAAAATAAACTTCTAGCTAGCAATACATAGCAGGGGGCCGCCCTGGCTTCACAATGGGACATCGACGTGACAGTATAAAGGGGGTGGTCCCCACGCCCGCCCTCCAGTTCTTTCCCACCGTCGACCTGAATTCGTCAGACCTCACGTTGAACTCGGCTTCAGACGACTGCCATTTTTCATAAGTATTTCTAAATTTTCTGTCCTTTTTCTTAAATTTTGTTGCATGTCTTCGTGCAAAATAAAAAAGAAGTGCTTATAGTGTGGCACGCAGATCCTGCATGGGGACGATCACTCCCGTTGCGTCCTCTGCCTGGGCCCCAAACACCAGGTGGCAGATTGTGAGATCTGCCAGTCCTTTAACTAGGCCACATGCTTCCAGTGCCAGAAGGCCCTCAATGCCCATCTTCTAAAACAACACCTTGCATCGATGGAAAAAGAGCTCGAGGAGCTGCGGGAACGTTCCTCTTTGTCCACCTCAGAGAAAAAGAAGAAGGAGTAACGCTGGGAGCGGGAATGGCCTCCCTCTACCCAGCATTGCCAGACAGTCGATGCCACTTCAGGTGAGGCCTCTACGTCGGTGAGTATTCCTCCTGTTAGGTGTCCATCTGCCCTGGCGGACTGGACACCTTCCCCCCTCCTGCCTTGGTCAGTGGGCAGCTAGGGTATTCTATGGAGGATTTGCCTTTGTGGCCTGTTGACAGCTTGGCCAATAAGTCTCCCTCCAGCTCCGCCACCAAGTGCATGGCCTCGATCGATTAGCCAGACTCCAGCTCCTCTGCTGTCCGCCTGACCAAGACTAATAAGTCAGACGTCGGCTCCGCCGACACCTGCCCGGGCGAACCTGATCAGTCCATCGCCAGCTTGTCTGACGACCGCCCGGCTGAAGCTGTCCCGTTGGATCCTTCCTTGGTTCCTGCCATCGGGCACAGCCAACTTCCAGGCTCCCCTGTGTCCTGCAAGGGTTCTCGCTCCCTAGCCTCACTGACCCAGCCTGACCTCTCAATTTTCCTAGAACCCCAGGACTCGAGTTCTGCTGTCCAGGAGACCTCTCCCGTGTCTAGCCTTCCTACCAAGATTCCTGCTTCTGCAGCAGACCTGTTAATGGGGGTATCAATTCCCTTACCCCCCTCACCAATCTTGGATCAGACGTCAGACATCTTTTGACCCCCAATGCCGGGCCAATCTCCGGTGCAAGCACACGCTGATTTGGGGTTGGACTTGGGACTTTCGCTCTGATGCTGGAGCCACCTCCTGGCCCATCAGGGATCCCTAGAGAGACTCCAGGCCAGCCAATGGACCCTCATGCTCCCAGTGGTCTCTCGGCCCCACCACCTTCTTGGTCTTCAGCCCCTCCGCCGTCAGGCCCCTCTGGCAACTATCCTGGCTACCTGCCACCACAGTTCCCATTTTACCTGACAACTGGAGGGCCATCACGGGGCTACTCTTTGCAGGTGCCGATGCCAGGGTACCCGACATCAGGCCAAATGTATCAGGGGTACCATCCTTACCCCTATGGTATCAGATTCCTGGTTACCCTCCTTACTCTACCATGGGATACCCAGGCTACTAGCCTCCACCACCTCCACTGCCTCCTCTACCTCCCCCTCCCGCAAGGGACAATTCTGGCCTGGTGGAAGGATGCTAAATCCCAACTTCTGCAGGAGCTGGGACAACCCCAACTGGTCGTGGCTGCCACCCCAACCTACAGGGCAGTGATGAGGAGCCCATCCCCAATCGACCACTGGTCATTGGACAGGGACTTGGGCAGATGCCCAGCAGGTTTTTTTTCTGGAGCTAAGGCCAACGTGACCTCCTTACCAAGCAGACTGGAGTCCTCAGACTCGGACTCTGACTGTGTTGGTCATTCGGAGCCTCATTCCCCTATAGTGCTGCAACTGAAGGAGTCTTCTAAGTCTTGCTGGAGAACCTGTCATTTGCGGAACTCCTCAGGTCTATCCAGCAGACATGTAGCTGGGCATCTCAGGAGATGGACCCCAAACGGTAGAGATTCATGGAGCACCTTGACCTAATTAATGCAGAACCCTCCCCATCCCACCATGGACGGGGCCGCACGAGGACTTAATGTCGACAATATGGCAACAACCAATCTCCATTCCTGCTGGCTCAAAGAAGGCCAACAGGATTTATCACCCCACGGAAGGGGCATGCCATTTAACAAGTCAACCTAAGGCCAACTCTATAGCTATTACTGTGGTCCATGCTAGGTTGGCTCAAGTGAAGCACCTGAGTGCCTCCCCACCGGACAAAGAGCCCAAACAGATGGACCAGTATGGGCACAAGGTCTACGCTTCCTCCACCTGCGCCATTCGTTCTTCTTTTTTTTTTTTTTTTTTATATTCTGTTGTATGCTCCCTTACTCACCACTCTGGACCCTTTACTCAGGGATCTCTAGTCTGGTGTGCTCCCGTAGGTCCTCTCCAGGTATCTCCTTCTGAGGTTCTGTCTGCACATCCCCCATCTGGCTGCAGTTTGCCCCCCTGGGTGGGGAGGAGAGGGATCCCCCTGTAGTCCCCTCCAGTCCATAAGTCCTCGTCGGGTGTACCGCACAGGCCGCATCTGGACCCTGGTTGTAGATTTTCTCGGGCAGCCGGGTCCCATCTCCAGACATCCATCATGGGGTGTTTTTCCACTTTTCATTGCCATCCCTCTGGATGTCGACATGCTAGGAAAGCCTAAGGGCAGAGCACACTGCAACGTGCTAGCCCTCCGGCTCTCAACTGATGTCCTCCCTCCCCATATACTGTCTTCACTGCAACTCCACCTGTGGTCACCCATGTGGCGGTATTGTAGTGGGATGAGCAACCCACCCCCCTGAGGAGGAGAGCTGCCACTGGGCGCTCAATCCTCCTCCCTCTGGATGTCCCTTCAAATCCTTCCTCCCCCCCCCCCCGGCCGCTCCTCCAACATCATTCAGTCTCTTTAATTATGTGGCCCACATGATGTTCTTCCAGAAGTCGGCTTTATCCGACTTGGAAAAGGATCTACATGTTATTCCAGATGAGGACCTCAGAAATAAGCTTCTCAAAAAAGTAAGACTTAATAAGTCTTCCTGCAGTGCTGGCCTGGTGGCGTTGAGCGTTGTGGCACTGGATGCACACCTTGCTCCATGCCGACAACCCTGGTTTGGGAATGAGCCCGGTCTGCCGGGGAGAGAGAGGATCGAGCATCCGGAGGACTGCTCTCTTCTTTCGGGGCTCCAGGGTTTGCCCAGCACCACAGTGACCTCCAGTGGAGACCGGAGGTACTGCACCACTTAGGGCACATGGAGGGATGCAGAGCCACGAATGAACGTCCCCTGGCATCACCGCATGCTCATGGCTCTGCCTGGGGGGGGTGGGAGCGAGGGCACCAAGCAGAAAAATCCCTGCCCCGGGAATAGGCGATGGCACCACCTACCTCTTGCCACACTCCACTGGCCTGACTCCCTCCTCTCCTGGGCTGAGCCCAGCCCGGCCTGAATTCTAGATAGAGCGCTCTGGGAGGATAGGGTGTCCCCACCTTGAGGGGCTCAGAGCTGGGGGGGGGATAGCCAGGCTGGTGCCAGGAGTCAAGGAGGAGTTTCAGGCTCGGAGGTAGCGCTGGAGGAACAGGTGGCTGCCTGAGAGAGTTCCCCAGGGAGTCAAAGCCAGAAAAAGAAATTAAAAAAAAAAAAGTCTTCCTGCCGCCACACTTTAAGGGCCACCTATGATTCAGTGGCCCGATGCACTGCTTCGGGCGTTTGCTTGAGGCGTCTGGCTTTGCTCTGGCTTGCAGAACTGGCGCAAGACGTCCAAAGCACCCTTCTGGATGCCCCCTTCAGAGGTTCCATCCTTTTTGGAGGCAATGCTAAAAACATTATAACGGAGCTACAAGAGAGTGGCAGGTCACTCAAGGACATCTGCTTCATGTATTGCTTGGGCAAAAAAAACAAGCAGCCAACCATTGCCCCCAGAAGAGGTGGAATAGGCAGAACCAGGGCAGACAGGGCAAGCAACATGCCACTTGTTCTGGTACCCGGACTCCCCAGACAAAAGCTCAAATGGCCACTGGAGGTGGCAAAGCTGCACTCCTCCCTGTGTCCTGACTTGAGGGATCTCCTCCACTTCCTCCGGTGTTTCAAGAGGAACAAGTGGGGGGAAGGTTCACCCTCCACCTAGAAGGGTGGAAGATGTTAACCACAGATGCTTGGGTACTCCAGCCCATTGCAAGAGGGCACTCAATCGAGTTCCTAGACAGACCCACGGCCAATCCTCTGAGCAGGTCTCACTACCCATCAGGCCATCAAAGCTTCATTCAGCAGGAAATCCAGGCTCTACTGGAAAAGTCAGCTATAGAGCGGGTTCATCCAGGGCAGATAGGAAGGGGATATTACTCCCACTTCTTAATAGTGCCCAAAAAGACGGGAGATCTGAGACTCATTCTAGATCTCAGGCTGCTCAACTTCTTCGTGGAATATAAAATCTTCCGCCTGCTAACCCTCCATGGACTCTTGCACCTGCTCTGACAGCATCAATGGCTGTGCTTGCTGGACATGCAGGATGCTTTCCTGCACATTCCTATCCTCCAGGCCCACTGCCGTTTCCTGAAGTTCTTTCAGGAGAACCATTATCAGTTCAAGGCCCTCCTTTTTGGCCCTTCCTCAGCACCTCGGGTGTTCACCAAGTGCCTGGTGGTGGTGGCTGCAACCTTTCATCGCAAGGGGATTTATGTGTTCCCTTACCTGGACAACTGGCTGTTGTTGGCACCATTTCAGGACAGTCTTGACGGAATCTCTTTCCACCACCCTGGACCTCTTTTCCAGACTTGGCATCACTGTGAATTATCCCAAGTCTCAACTCTCACCCTCTCAGCGCCTACAATTGATTGGAGGGGTGCTAGATATAGTCCAGGGCAGGGCCTTTCTTCCTATGGACAGGGTGGAGACTCTAATTCAACAAGCCGTGTTAGTGTCCAGCTCCCGTTGGACCACAGTGTGCTCTGTCCTTTGCCTGTTGGGACTCATGGTGGCTGCCATCCCCACAGTTCTGTTGGCCAGACTGCATATTGAGGGTGACCCAGTGGACTCTATGGGTCCGTCACCATAGGATGATTACGGGTCCCTACGTTTTCTCCCTCCTTGAGGTCTACAACACTGTCCCTTTTATTAAGAAGTACTAGGTCCAGTATTGCCCAATTATGTGTGGGTTCACTAACTGTCTGAAGAATACCTATATAAATACAAACAGGTGTAATATAATATATAGATGCCTATATATAAATAGGTGGCAGGTATGGTGTACCATAGCATAATAGAAACAAGTCTACCACATCTCCCTAGAGAAAGTCATTTTCCCTAAAGTGCTGGAATGTTTGGTCTAAACCCCACCAGTCTCACCGACAGTTCTCCTTAGAATAGATATTGCCAGCTATGTCATCCAAAACGACTGTTGTGCGCACTAGTAACCACTGTAGAGGGAGGGATGCTGCCGTGCCCCCACCTCCTCCACTCCATCAGATGTAACAGAGGGAGTGCGAGAACCAGTGTCAGCATGTGTCGGGCCAGGGCATGCGCAGAGCACTTCCTTGTTTGTCCACGTGATGGTGCGCGAGCCCGCGAGTGTCAGATTGTCAGTGGAGTCTCGAGACACTCCAGGAGAGAAAGGGAGAGAAGAAAAAAAAAAAAAGCTCGCGCGAAACCTGCAGGAGTAGAGTCGGCGGCTCATGGATGAAACAACTCGGGGCGAGATTGGGCAGACCCGGGGCGGAGAACAACAGCAGCAGCCGCCCGTCCTAGCACTACATAGGCATGAGGGGCTGTAAAGGGCACTTTACAGGGGACTGGTAGTAGCCTGAAGAGACTCATTCACACATCCCCCAAACCCACAACATAAACCAGTAGTGTCATTGTTTCTGACTCAGCGGACGAGCCTTGAAAAATAGACTGAGAGGGCTGGGGAAAAAAAAAACAATCCCGACCCGACGACGACAACAACAACAACAAACCGAGACCACAGCCCCCCGACCAACACGCCGCGCCTGGAAAACAAAATAACGTAAAGCAAAGCGCAGTTGAATTCGCAGCGGGGAGGAGGAGCGGAAGCCTGCGGTCTCTGTGTTTTAATGATTTAAGTTTGTTTTTTTTCTGTTTGTGACTGAAATCATTTCTTTTTTTCTTTTTGGACTTGTCTCGGAAGAATGCCGGACCAGATCTCGGTATCGGAGTTTATCAGCGAGACTACGGAGGATTACAACTCGCCGACCACGTCCAGCTTCACCACCCGGCTCCAAAGCTGCAGGAACTCGGTCACCGTGCTGGAAGAGGTAGGGAGAGAATCTCATTCTACATTTTTTTTTTAAATGGATTGGGCACCATCTGCGGGGGCTGCGCTGCTCGAGCCCCGCACACTGCTGACATTCACGCATTCGCATACTCACACGCAACTTGCTGGGGATTATGGGGACATTGCTGCTGTATCATTACTAGCTTGATAGGTTTTTTTTTTTTTGCATTTCTGGGGAGTGGGTGGTAACAATGCTGGATCAGTTTGCTATTTGAATATTTTGTTGTTTACCATGATGCCAGGGTGAATGTGTTGAGCTACGAGGACCCACATTTTATAAAGGTGTACAGTATTGGCAAAGGCGGAATGCAGTTGGGTTATTTGGGAAAGGTGGTACACAGAGGCTCTATATAATGTTGTTTGCAACAGATGCTGACTATCGTATTTCTAGCACACGATAGAGGGGTAAAGAAAATGGCAGAGTGCAGAATTGTGAAAAATACGTGTGTGTGTGTGTTTGAGGGGCGGGGAGGGCTGATGTTGCGAATACAGTAGTAGATGATGCGCTTACACTTTTAACCTTGGGATTGCATTGTGCCCTCTCCCTTACCTTAATGTTTCTATTGCATGTGTACCGTACTGCATGTAGGAAGACATATAGTTGTAATATTGTATGTATTTATCTGGTATGATTTTGTGTTTTGGTGGTTGAGAGGGTAGTGGATGGAGGGACAGGGCATCAACTAGGAGGTCTCCTGGAATAATATATGGAAAGTTTTAATTTCACAAATCAGGTAGTGGATAGATCAGAGATGACTCATTAGCACTGTGGGCACAGTGTTGCTCTAGAATTACATAGAAAGAACATGGCATCTTTTTAATGCCTCCTTGCTTTTGTGGTAGAATTTGCTTATTTTTTCTCCAGGAGTTTCTTTTTTTTAACAAGATTTAATTGTTTCTTTTTTGGCCATTGTCCCACATTTGTAGAAACAATTACTGCTGTGATTGTTACTCACAATTTTGGTGTTTCGTTAGCAAACTCATCAAAAAAGGGGGAACTTGTTGCAAAGACCAAAGCTATTCAATATGCAGTTATTTTATTAAGAAAGAGACCTATAGCATGTTCCTCAAAATATTTATGGTTCAAATTAGCCATGGTGTTATAGAACAGAATGTGGATATGTTTAGCTTTTTACGAACTGCAATGTGCTTTTACAAAGCAGTGAGTTAGATGCTGGTAATGCAGTGACTAACATCAGACAAATAGCGGTCTTTACGTGGTTCTGTACTTTTCAATTTCCCACACACAAGCATGGACAAGTGCATCACATTCCATCTGTTTCATTGAGGGGGATGATTGGTCAGAGCATTGAGGTTATCTACCATTATATATTTAACTCACTCCTAGGCAACCAGCTGAAATGGGCTGAATAGATCTTGGTTTAATGTTTCAGGCAAAGGACAATAATACCTTCAGGGAAACACCCTTAGTACTGCACAGCACTATCAGCTGTGAGCAGGAGCCCAAGTTGCTGACATGGGACTTGAACCCACGTCCTGATTTATTTATTTATAATTTTTATTAAGGAAGGAGCCATCTGGGCCGAGTTCTCTACAGTGAACATAGTACAGTCATTAACAGTGAAAGTATAACTATTAAAACCTAATAGATGCTGATTAAAGGTATCACAAATAAAGAGGATACTAATATTTTTTAACCTTAATTTCATTAGGTTGTCGATTTGTAGAGCCATGAACAGTGTATCTGAATGCTTTACAAAAAACAGCAGTGAGTTAGGTACTGGAAATGCAGTTATTACGGAGAGAGGAAGCATTACTAGACCTGGTGCTGTCGGATGGGGAGCATGTCCAGGGAGTTGAAGTGAGAAAGTGAGGTATCCCTTTGCAGGCAGTGACCACCACACAGTGTGGTTTTCCATTAACGTGGGGAAGGATGCAGCCAAGACAAAAACGAGAGTGGTGGATTTCAGGAAGGTAGACTTTGCTAGAATGTGTCCCATACTGAAGGAGCGCCTGGCAAAGCTCAGGCCACGGATGGATGTGGAGAAGAAGTGGGTCGTCATCAAGAAGGGGTTAATAGAGGCCACCGACACCTGCACAAAGATTCGTAAAAAGAACTCCAGGTGTTAGAGACCTAGCTGGTATAGCAGGCGGGTGGCTGAGAAGGTGAAAGCAAAGAGGGAGGCCTTCCTGAAGTACAAGCGTACCCTGAAGGAAGAGGACAGAGAGGCTTACGCAGAGAAATCTTTGGATGCAGGGAGGACGATCCAGGCAGCCAAGGCAGAGAAAGAGCTAAGGCTAGTGCAGGGGATTAAGGAAGGGGAGAAGGATTTCTTCTGACACAGAGAAAAGAAGCAGAAGGGATGGTATTGTAAGAATAAAGAGGGAAGGAGGATGGGCAGAAAAGGGGGAGAATTAAGCAAAGGCTTTAAATTAATACTTTTGTTCTGTCCTCCGCAAGGAAGCGGAAGGGCCGATACCAGGGGAGGAAATGGGGTGAGCGGGGAGGATTGAGGTGGACAGGGTCTTATGGGGTTAAGGATTTGCGGGTGGAGAAAACACCGGAACCGGATGGTTTACACCTGAGGGAGTTGGCAGGGGTACTAGCAGCCTTGCTAACGGACCTGTTTAACACCTTGCTGGAGGAGAGGTGTGTTCCACAGGACTGGAGAACTGCTCTTGTGGTTCCACTCCACAAGAGCGGTCCCAGGGATGAGCTGGGTAACTACAGGCCAGTTAGCCTGACCTCCATAGTGGGGGAGATAATGGAGATTATTCTAAAAGAAAGGCTGGTGTCCTTCCTTGAGGAAAATGGTGTCCAGAATGACGGGCAGCATGGATTTGTCGGGGAGATCTTGCCAAACCAACATGATTGACTTCTTTGACTGGGTTACTAGGTTGTTGGACAGTGGACAGGTGGTGGATGTCCTGTACCTGGACTTCAGCAAGGTATTCGAATAAGTGCCACATGGCAGGCTGATCAGCAAGCTGAGGGACCTGAAAATTGGGGACAGACTGCTGGGGTAGGTCAAGAACTGGCTACAGGATAGGAATAAGAGTGGTGGTGTGGGAAACTGTCCAGACCTTCGCCTGTAACCAGCGGGGTCCCACAAGACTTAGTACTTGGACCTGTGCTGTTCAACTTCTTTTTTGGTGACATACTGTAGCAGAGGGGTCAAAACTTAGATCTGCCTCTTTGCAGATGATACCAAGCTCTGTGGGAGGGTGGACACAGATGAGGGGAAGACAGAAGTTAAGGGAGGATTTAGCGAGGCTGGAGAAGTGGTTGGGCATCTGGCAGTTGGGTTTCAGTGCCGAGAAATGCAGGGTCATGCACCTGGGTGCTAGGAACCCAGGGCCAGCTACTGACTGGGGGGAGTACAGGTGGCAGTCTCATAGGAGGATAAGGATCTTGGAGTGATGGTCAGAGGTGACATGAAACATTTGGCACAGTGCCTCAAGGCAGCAGCCAAAGCAAATAAAATGCTAGGCTGCATTGCCAGGGGAATAACCTCTAGGAGGGAGGATGTAATCTTGCCACTGTACAGGTCACCAGTAAGGGTGCACCTGGAATAATGCGTGCAGTTTTGGTGTCTGTATCTGAGGAAGGATATCAGGCTACTGGTGGGGGTCCAGAGGAGGGCGTCCAAGATGATCCAGGGTATGGGGACAAACCATATTAGGTGAGGCTGAGCGAGCTAAACATGTACTCCCTGGAAGGATAGGAGACGGGGGGGACATTCATAGATTCATAGAAGTGTGACGGCAGAAAAGGACCAAAACAAGGCCCACCAAGTCTGCCCATTTGTCCAGCTATCTGCTTGGACCTGTGCCTTCCCCAAACACACCCCTGTGGTTGTCCCATGCCCTTTTGAATCCCTCCACTGTTTCCTCTCCAACGACTGCCTCCGGGAGTTTGTTCCACTTTTCCACCACTCTCTCTGTGAAACAGTATTTCCTAATGTTGCCCCTGAACTGCCCCCCCTCCACCTGCAGGCCATGCCCCCTTGTCCTCTGGTTTCCCTTCATCTTGAAGATGCTCCCCCCTGGCACCCTGTTTATACCCTCAAGGTACTTGGAAGGTCTCAATCATGTCCCCCCTATTCCTTCTCTGTTCCAGGGAGTACATGTTCAGATCACTCAATCTTTCTTCATAGGATAGGTGGCTTAACCCTTTCACCATTTTTGTCGCTGTCCTCTGAACCCGCTCCAGCCTCCCCAAATCCTTCCTGAGGTATGGCCTCCAGAATTGGATTCCGTACTCCAAGTGCGGCCTGACTAGATGGGTGTACAAGGGTACTATGACCTCCCTATTCCTACTGGTGATCCCTCTTCGGATGCATTCCACTCCCCCCGGCCACTGCCCTCCCACACTGCCTTTCCACCTTCAGGTCCACGGATATAATGATGCCTAGGTCCCTTTCTTGTTCCGTCTCTTCCAGATCTCTTCACCCCCATACAGTATCCTGCCTTCCAATTTCTGTAGCCAAGATGCATGATTTTACATTTTTCTGAATTGAATGCAAGCTGCCACCTCTTTGACCATTCTTCAAGCTTTCCGAGATCCCTCTGCGTCTGTTTCACCCCTTCCTGCGTGTCCACCCTATTGTAGATCTTGATATCGTCCGCAAACATACTCACCCCTCCCTCAAGGCCCTCCACAATGATAGAGACCTTCAAGTACTTTAAGGAATAAACAGGGTAAGATCGGGCGGGGGATCTTGAACTTAAGGAAGGGACAACAAGGGGGCACAGCCTGAAGCTAGTGGGGAGTAAATTTAAGAAGGAAATGAGGTGGCACTTTTTCACTGAAAGGGTGGTGGGGTGGAACGAGTTGCCAGAGGAAGTGGTTGCAGTAAATACAGTGGCTAGTTTCAAGGGGAGGGGGTAGGATAAAGTGAAGAAGAAAATCAGGGTGGGTATTCCTGGAAGGGGGAGGGATAGTTGACTTCAGTGGGAGTGGGGGAGGGGGCAGCTTCAGGGAACTAAATAGAGCTGCACACTCGAGCAGACTAGATAGACCATTATGGTCTGCATCTGCTGGCAGATTTGTATGTTCGTAACCTTGTGTGCCAACTAACAGCCACGCCACAATCATGGATAGTTACATTAGAACATGTCTTTAGTGTGAGGAAATGGTCCAAGACATTGGGGATATTTCAAACTCTTATTCAGAAAGTGCCACAGGAGCTTTTCAAAGTCACATGTACAGCTACCAGAAATCGGCAGAAGGGACCTTGTTTTTATTATTTCATCCAAAAGGCACCCCTTCCAGCAAGGCAAAGTCTTCTTTGTGCTTCACTTCAGTGCCCGTAGTGGTTATGGGCTCAGTGTATCAGTGTAAGAGGTGAACCCAATGTGTCCCTTAAAGTGTTTATGCACGGGTGTGTCCCCATGATTTTTGGGATCTTTCATGGTTCCTGCCTACTACGTTAAATGACTGAGCCCTGGGGGCCAACCAGTAGGGGTGTTCTTGAGCAAGCCAGCAATCTAGGCTTGCACCCTGAGCATGGGATGATAGTCAGTTGGGCACAGGAAGAGGGAGGAGTGTCCAGAGATTCTCTCATCCTCAAGGGATGATGGGAAGAAGCAGCCTCATTGCCTGACTGACCCATGATGGTCCAGGGAAGGGTGTGTTAGACTGATGACTTCTCCTGATGGGAATTAATGATACCGAGGAACCTTGTGTTTGTGTCTCCAGTGCAACACAGTGCCTCCAGGGAAGGGGAGGGGAGAAAAACATGGAAAATGGGGAACTCCCAAGCAGGTGAAGACACCAGCCCACCCCCCGCCTTGTCCAGATAGAATCGCCTGACATCAGACCAGTCCCTACTACAGAGACTCTCGAGTAAAGTCTAGCATTGGTTCAGGAAGGTGACAGGATACCTAGAGTTGGGTGCAAGATAAAGATATCTGAAAGGAGGGTTAAGGCAAATGTGGCCCTACTATGTGAGGTAAGGAAAATTAGTAAACTTTAAAAAAAAAAAAAAAAAATCACAGAGCTCTGGTCCCCAGTGTTATTGCATAGTTATCAAATGGGGTCTGTATAGTAAGGAAAGAGAGAAAATGTAATATGGGAAAAAGAAAGAAAAGAAATGCTCAAAAGTAAAAAAGGTAAACAGTTACAGAAGCGACAAGGAGAAAGTGCATCTCATTCCTTTGCCACCCAACTTTACATCTTTGTCCGGGGAGAAGCAGTGTAAACCCATTATATTCTGGCCTAGATAGGGGATTGGAAGAACTTAGTTTCTAATATTTCTAGGTGGGGTGTGAGAGTATTTTGAGCATATCAACTTGAAACCCTGTTCTCATATTCTTCAAATATCTGGAATCTCCTTAATAGCGCAGAACATTTTTTTGGTAATTTTATTTTTATAGTGCATTTACCCATGACAGCCGAGCTGAAATGCTACCTTACATCTTGTTTTCACTGGATTCCCTTTTATACACAGTTGTACGATTAGGACGACTGTGGTAATCATGTGACTAGCTCCAGTCCAGTGGCTATGGTGATATTCAAACCTGGGATCTCCTGTTTCATAGTTTATTGCTCAAACTACTAGACATCACAGCTTTCCAACCCCATGTCTTGGTCACCCACAGTCATTGGAAAGACCGTTGCACCACAGAGCCGTGCAACATGTTAAAACATACATGGTGAAATTAGATACGATCTGGAATGGTGGGCTTCAGGTTAGTTTGCCATTATGTTTTTAGGCAGACAGAAGGCAAAACCAGTAAGCCTGTACTCTGTTGATTGTCCGCCAGTCTAGAAATGATCTGTTCAGCCTGAGGATCAGTTTAAGTTCTAAAATGATCAGTTTATGACTTGGAATGGTGGGCTTCGGGTTAGTTCGCCATTATGTTTTCAGGCAGGCAGAAGGCAAAACAAGCAAGCCTGGGTTCTGTTGATTGTCCGCCAGTCTAGAAATGATCTCTTCAGCCTGAGGATCAGTTTAAGTTCTAACATAGTAGTTATTCTTACGGTGACAGTTGGGAAGGTACAACAGTCATGGTTGTTTTCTAGCAGTAAGAAAATGGCAAGAGAAACCAAGACGTGTTATTGGTTAGATGTGATCACATGACTGTGTATTATTCCAGCTTGGGTCTGGAATGCTTAACTTTCTGAACCTTATTACTGACTTTGTAAAATAAAATTCAGAGGAACCATTTTATAATCGCAATAAAGCACTCCAGGGTGTGTGGAATTGTGAGATGATGGCACTGCTTGAATGTGTAAGGCACTCTGTGTAGCTTTGTGCCTCACTTCCAGAGGCATGCTGTTATCCCACAGTAACACACACCCTGTCATGCCTTATTGCTTAAATGTAACCTGTATTCCAGCAGGCCTGCTGGCTCAAGCGGTAGCACTACTGCATGCATTGCCGACAGCGGGGTTCAGGAATGAGCCTGGGGCGTCGGAGGGTCAGCCGGCAAGAGGAGGATTGAGCATCCCACAGAGCGCTCTCCTCCTTTGAGGCAGATGGGCTGTGGCACTGAGCGGTAGCCCAACCTGTAGCTGCAGATAAGGGTCAGTGAGCCAGAGACTACAAACACAAGGAGATTGGAGGAGAGGCAGACATTGGTGCGTCAGGCATGGGAACACATCTGACGTCACCGGCATGTCATTGCACGTCCTCTCCTTTGGGGGACTGCAAAATGTGGATAACCCCACTGGCTGGGTAGATGACGCCACTCCCTGCCATCACACCCACAACTGTATCCTGCCCTCCTGGACCACGTCATCCTTTCAGCCTTCACCTCCTTGAGCTAGGAATTAGACTGATGTTTGCAAGCGCTGAGGAGCTGAAGGTCCCCACTGGGGGGGGGGGGTCAAGCCAGAGGTTTACCCTGGCAGGTGTGTTGCAAGTGGACATGGGGAACTGGGGGTCATAAGCCGAGGAGGATTCCGGTGGAATGAAATCAGTCACCAGGAGATGGCCGGAGGAAGTCCTGTCCAGAGATGTAGGAGGAAAAATACATTTTGGGGGAAAAAAAATGATTTAATGGGGTTGGGTGAGAAACCCCAGTGCCAAACTCATGTGCTTCAGTGTTGGCACAGCTGATTCCTGTCTGCTTGGAGTTAAGCATCATAGGTGCACCTGTGAGAGTCACTGGCAAGAAATGGTAAAATATGCACATTCATTCAAGGTACAGCTAAATTAAAAGGCTATTTTCTGGTGATTTTTTTTTTCTGGGACATGCGGTAAATATAAATAGAGCCACTGATAAACATTGCCACTCCAGTGACTTGGTGGACAGCTACTGCCTTTTCAGGGTACGTGCTAGCCCTGTTAGGGTGAAGGCTAGTTTGGTTTACAAAATGTGGGTGTCTGAACTTCATTGCTGCCTTCGTTGTTCCATTACCTGACATCTCATCAATGATACAGCTGTAACAGTGGCTGTGAGTGACTGCGTGTGTAAGGGTGGGTTTATGAAAGCTTTACGTTCTTTACCAGTAACTCCCTCATTGATTCCTTACTGGCCCTTAGAGAAGACTGGGTGCAGATGCATGCATTCTAGTTGTATTTTACAGTTATAATGAGGTATCTTTGCAAATATAAGGCTTGTGGTTGGAGTGGAATTCCTAAAAATTTGTATTCAGGATCCTAGGTGAGTGTGTGAGTGCGCATGTGTGTATGTTTCATCAGACTGCCTTAACAAATTCTGTGTCACTGTTTGACGTCTTTCATTTATTACAGTTTATCGTTGTCAGGTGCTGGTTAGCTGCACTTCGTCATTTGTCAGTACGATTGAGTACATTGGAGCCCATGGTACTGAAGGGATGTCACGGTATGCCAGGTTTTGTATTGTAGTTATGGGAAGACACAGTATTCAAACCACGTGAAATCTGCTAGAGAATGACAATTGTGCTTTATGGTATATTGTGTCTTTAACCCCCCACCCCCCACCCACGCACACCCCCAGCGTAGAGCGTCACTTGTAACTCCTGCACTAGCCTGCTCCACGCTGTCAGCTAATTGTCATTCCACTGCAGTGCTAAAAGGAGTCAGCTGAGCAAACTAGAACGCTGCGATATGACTGTAACTGCAGTATTGTATTTTTCAGTTGTTAAACCTTTCATATCCATGTTGAACACACATAGTGGTTCTAGCTATAAAAAAAAGAGTTGGGGTGATCCGTTATCCAGAGAATCTGCCTATAGGCTGTTTTGCAAAAGTATTTTGCGCTGATTACACTAGGCTTGGAGGGGAACAGTACACGACTGGTGGAAGCATTTTAGTAACGCTTCACAGGTACGAAGCATAATCTACCAATCTCCCTGCCCCATTTCTTATCTGGAGCATGGCATTTTGCTCTTTATTTTCTTTCTGGAGACTCCTGGAATGACATTGGTTTATTTATTGACCTGGAAAGGCATACTGAGCCGGAGCTCATTTCCAGGGGTCCACTGTGGGTGGGGGTGAGGGGAGGTACAAGGCCGAAGTGTCATAGCAGAGAACAATACAAAGTGCAAATAGCATACATGAATGAATGCTGAATACATTACAGAAACCTGTATCCATGAACGTGACAAGGGCAGTATACCAGCAGTGTGTTTTGTTTTAAACAGATTCAAATATCATCCGGTATTAATATCTGGTATATGTTTTCAGTAAATCAGCGTTCATTCTGTTTGTAAGATTATGTGAAACACAAAAAGTTTAACATAAAAAAGTGTCAATTCACATTAGACGTAAGAAAACAGCAGTGACTGACTCTCTTAAAGGAAAACTGCACAGAATCTGAAGGTCATTTTTACAGTGGAAGCAGCTTTTCTTTTTCTTTCCTTTTTTTTGTTAATACCGGTTCATGTTTGTTATTATTCTGTCTGTACTGGCCTATTAATAACATCAGTGAGTGTTTTTGAGTTATACGCTGTATTAAAGAAGCATTATTTGTTAGTGACCATATTATTATTTTTTTTCTCAGCAGTAATGCTTGTCTGGCAAAAATATTAAGATAGACAATTTTTTTTTTTCATTCCTTATCCAAATTACAGGATTTTGAAGTTTTCAGAAGTTCCCACTCCCGTGCAGTGCTCACCATGAAAAAAATTAAATATCTTAGAACATGTGGAAACACCATCCGAATACATCTATTGTATGAATCTAGCATTCAACAGGTAGCGACAGATTAGTAAAAACTGCAAGTGGCAGCCATCTTTAATGACATTATAAAATTAGCTGTAGAAGCTATTTTACCAATATCTTAAGAAAATTGCAAATAAACTGAGCATGAATCTTGACTTACAAATACTGCTGCTTTAAGCACCATTTTAGAACAGTGTGATGTAGTTCATGTCCCTTTCAACCACAGAATTCTTTAGTAGAACATAGATGCATTGTGCCAACAATGGATGAGCTGAGCAAGGACATTGTGCCAACGATGGAAGAGCTGAGCAAGGACATACACTACATTATATTGTTCTAAAGTGGTACTTAGTACCTGTGTATAAGCCAGGAACACCCACAAGGATAACTAAAATGCCAGTAGAAATGAAATAGTAACAGAACTGGAACCAGTATTTAAAAATCAGATTTTACAGGGGAAAATAACGTACAGGTTCAGCATAGTTCTTCTTTAGCAAATTAAGTGTCTAGACTGCTATACGGAATTGCCATATTTTATAAAAAAAAAAAAATTAGTGGCAGCATTTAATTTCTTTGGAAAAGCTACAAGAATAGCAATAGTCTAATGGTATAGCAGCCTTGATGCTTTATATTAAAAGAAGCAGTCACTTCAGTTTTTTACGGTAGTATTTGTCATATGCAAAAGAATTAATCATATTTTCTTTTTTTTAGCAGTAATGCATTCCTGATATCCTTAGATGCACCATCAGAGCAGTTTGTTTTGCTGTTTTTCTGGGCCTTCTGGAATCGCACTCCTTCTGGTCCTGCTGGACATGCCACCCGCCACCATTCAGGATCACTGTGTTCCTGAGATCCTCTGACAATAAACACTCTGAGTATTCTTCTCTGGCGCCGGACTTACTGGGGGGGGTGCCAGCTGGTTGTGATTGTGTCAGTATGAGTGTGGCCTTGTGGCATGGGAGGACAGGGGGCCCATCATCCAACTTGCTAGAGGAGGCCATATTGTCCCTTGTTTTCCTTCCCCCTCCCTCCCTCCACCCATGTGAGCGCAGCCATGTCAGTGTTCCGGTGGGGGGGGGTTGCTGGATGGTACCTCCACCACGCCACTACCAGGAGAGGAGCCACTCTTCGAGTGGTATACCACTCAGCTCTCACTGTCAAGCTCCACTCCCATCATCCTGGGCTGGATAAGTTAGCCTAGATCACTAAAGTGCCAGGTAGATGTGTATGGTATATGCTATCACTAAGGGACATTATAAGGTGGTACGGTCTGAGTTTTCACTGTTATGCAGATGATACTCCGCTGTATCTGTCCTTTGTGCCCGAACAGCACGATGCTGTCTCAAGTTTCAGTCAGTGCCTTACTGAGATCCAGAACTGGATGAGAGTCAACTGGCTGAGGTTGAATCTGGACAAGACAGAGGTACTGGTGGTGAAACCTGGTCGCTCGAGGTTTGGGGTGCAATCTAGTCAGGTCTCTGGTCTTAGGATCAGGGACTCCCAGTTGCCTACCTTGCTCAAGGTAAAAAATCTTGGTGTTGTGCTGGACTGCGGTTTGGCGCTTAAATCTCAGGTGTCAGCCGTGGTCCAGAGTGTGTTTTACGATCTTCGCAACATCACCAGGATTAGACGCCTGATTCCCTCAGGCGATCTGCCATCACTGGTGCATGCCTTTGTGACTTCCCGGCTCAACTACTGCAATGCCCATTACCTAGGACTATCCAGGGTGAGCTCTACCGCCTACAGCTAGTGCAAAATGTGGCAGCCAGGTTCTTGACTGGCCTCTCGAGGTTTTGTCATATTACACCTGTGCTCCACTTTATGCACTGTCTGCTGGTTAGTGGCGGCTTGCCTTCAAGGTCGGTTTGCTGATCTATAAAGCCCTATATGGACTGGATACCTGCAAGACCTTCTACGGCCCTGTGGCCCCTCCCATCCCCTCCGGCCAACTGATGAGGGCTTCCTTGTGATTCCCAGTGTATGTTTGAAATCTTCTGGTACCCGAGCATTTTCGTTCATGGCACCAATCTTGCGGAATTCACTTCCTCGATCCATTAGAGAGGCCCTATCAGTAAATGCCTTTTAAGAGGGAGCTAAAGACATTCTTTTTAGAGAAGCCTTTGCTTCAGTGAATTAACCTGAGTCAGTGTTGGTTAATATTATCTATTTGAAATTCTAAGTATTATAGTTTTTTAACTGTTTTATTGTATTCTCACTTGTGCAGTGCCTTGAATTGCAGTTGAGAAAGTGCACTATATAAACAAACTAAACTAATTAAACTAAAGCCTACATCTGTATATTTTTAATTCCCCCAGACATTTTTAAAGCTGCTTTAATTACTAATTTTAAAATGAATGATGCCAAGCAGTCAGTAAATATGATTACCATCAGCAGTTTAAAAAAAATATTCTGACGATGCTTTTTGACTGTTCATACTGTGCTAGATTTGTACTGGGCATTGCTCTACATGGCAACCATTTTGGTCACCATAGCTACCTGCACTTTTGTTTGGCCAGTATGGATTGTGACACTTCACCACTGAGGTGACTCCTCTCTTTTATTTATTTCACAAAAACTTTCTGCAACTTGAAGACAAAGGCTGCTTCACCAAACAGACCCATAACTTTTGGCAGCATGAAATTTCAACTTGGCTGGTGAGATTTTTGATTGGTGGCCACATGGCAAAAACCTTAATGTTGAGCACTGATACAGGGGATATCCCAGCATGGTACTAGCACACGTTTCTTTTTCTTTTTTTCATTTATACTTTCTGGTCCTCCGCGGAGCCGACAGGTGGCTCTGGCTCTTCCTACAACCCCGGTCGTACCCGCTCTGATGACCCCCCACAATTCCCCTGCTGTTTACCAGCTGGGCCAGGGTGAGGAGTGCCGGCGTATTCCCCCCGCCTGGGGCACAATCCAGAATGGGGGGGGGGCAGCATTGTGGGGAATGACCGGGCTGTCATGGGTCCCGTCGGCTCCCGGCTTTTTGCTCCATTTTTCTCCCCGGGCCAACATCCATGCAACGGGTGGGGTGGCTGTCCTCGCCTCCGCAGAGGTTGGGAGCTGTCTAACGATGGTAAATCTTTTCCTTCCCCGGCCGACCCCCGAGCAACCCACGTCCATTCTTGAACCCAGATCGCCGGCATGTCATGAGGTGTGGTGTCCAATGCCGCAACCCTCAGCGCCACCAGGCCGGCTAGTAACACTAGCACATGTTTCTGATGATAAACGGCACAACTCCACACCAAGATCTGTAGTTTATGTCAAGGTAGAGGAGGCAAGAGAATAGGAACTTCAAGAAAATGTCAAAACCACATATCTGAGTTCTGGAATAACATGCAGTGGAAATACAGATAAGTGTATTGATATTTTTTGGGATGTCCTAAAAACTTCTTTCACAATAGTTCTGCTTTAATTTGGCATTCTTAGTAGTGTAGTTTGCTGGAAGCTTCAGTGTGAGTGCTCTTGGTTATTATTTGGCTTTTCTGCAGTTGGCTCTGAAGTTGAGCAGTGGCCCAGTATTTGGAAACACTGGTATGTATATTTCAATTGCTGTTGCAGATTTGAAGCGGCCTGTTCTTGGCAGAAATATGTCTGATCAGATTATCTAGGGCCATCTCCAGAACATATAACAATTGCACATTTTGGAGATGCTCCTCACAATTCTGGGTAGGCATGAGTCACCCCCCCAAAAAATAAATGATTTTGCTGAAAGTCTAAAACACAATAGCCTTTTGGCAAATTGCCCCCTTAACTTTTTAGCCAAACAAATCCCTGAATTTGGGTCTGCATTATGTGGATTTGTAGTAGCACAGTTTGATTACTCGCGTAGTGTTATTTGTAGCCTAAGTACAGGAATGATTAGCAAACACTATTTGACTGAAGGCAGCTTAGAGCAGCAGTCCATGATAGCAGTGACAATTTTGACCTGTACTTTTTTCTTCTAATTTAGATTGCAGCTTATCTCCAGATTTGTACAATACCTCTTTTTCCCCATTTTGAGTATGCTTTAGCATTTTTTTTTTTACAGTTGAACTAATAAAGACCGCTCAATATCAGTATTTTTTTTTTTTTTTTGAACACCCATTATTTAACATCATTTTTCATGTGTGGCCTTCTTACTTTATGGTACAAAAAGTGTACAAAAACAACTGAATATACTGACAGAAACCTGAGCTATATTAAAAGAAGCGCGTCTTTTATTATTTCAAAAGTTAAAAAAAGTACTAAAGCAGACTCAGAATTGGAAAAAAGGATATCAGAAGTGAGGAGAAAATAGAATAAAAAGCATAAGTTTAGAAATGTTCACTGCTGTCGTACACTGCTGCTGAACACTGAAAAGTTGCATTGTCAGCATTCAGAGTGCACTTCAGATGTTTAGGATATAGTTTCAAACCTCCACTCCAGTGTGTAGTTATATAATGAAATTATTTAGGGGCTATTGCAGTATACTGTATATAGAGAATACTGGATGGGCAACTATGCACAACCAGTGTATTCTGCCACAGAGGGGTTCTGATTCCCTCTTACATCGAGAGCAAAGTTTGAGAGGTCCGTGGGAATCGGAACCCCTCTGTGGCAGAATACACTGGTTGCGCATAGAGTTGCACATCCAGCACTTTATATGGTGTATGGTGTTCCTAAAAGTAATATATACTGTATATAAAAAAAAATAAAAAAAAAAGTTTTATTTTTTTTTTTTGTAATAGAAGGAGAAATTTATGCTGCTGCGTCTTGTTCTGGGATTTAAGGCTGGTTGCTAGTGTCAGTGGTGTGGTTGTTAGGGACCAGACGTTCCCTACGTCTATAGCACAGGCTTCCATTCTCTCTCACCTGATTCAGAAACCATCCTCCTTGGTGACTTTAATATTAACTGGCCTGCTGCAGAGGCAGGGGCATACAGGGACTTGATAGCGGCAGCAAACCTCTCTCAGATGGTTAGCTTCCCAACCAGGACAAACTATAAAATGGGTACCAGCACCCTTCTGGATTGGATCATAACAAGCCATCCCGCCAGGATCACAAACACCACTGTCCTCCCCGACACACTTAGTGACCATTCCCCCGTCATCTGCTACTGGTCCAATAAATTCATCAAGGCCCCCCCCCCAAAACCATTACTAGCCGGGCTCTACCTAGAGGAAGGCCACCTCATCTCAAAACCTTCCTTCGTCAACAGGATTGGTCCCCAATTTTCACTACAACCAGTGTGAACACTGCACTGGAACACTTCATCAGGATCTTCAACCAAGCATGCAATATATTTGCACCCTTCAAGAAGCGCAAGGCCAAAGCCCTATGTAACCCCTGGCTCACTGGAGACCTACTTAGACGACTAAAAGCTTGAGACCACCTTTGGGAGATTGCCAGAAACACCGGGAGACAAGTTGATATTGCTAACTATAAACGTGCACGAAATGACTGCACCAAATATATCCGGGATATGAAGAACACCTATTTCCATAATGCCTCACTAACTCATGGGGCAACGGTAGGGACTTCTGAATAACATTAAAGAAGTCACCGGAAGCAATCTAAATCACCCCGTCCAGTACTCGTGACAAATGGTGAAACTACACTTGACCAGAAACTCATTGCTGATACATTCAATGACACCTTCACGGACCTCAGTGCTGTGCTCCCACAGAGTTTTTTCGATGAGGTAGTTCCCCTTGCCCCCCCCGCCACCTCCAGCCACCCTCTCTTCTACTTTAAAGCAGTAAAAATGCATCAAGTCCGCAGCTACGTTACCAAAGCCATTTGCAACTCTAGAGCCAGCATTGGCTCCCTCGACCTCAAACTGCTATCACTCACACTTGAAGAAGTACTCCAACCACTGACCAGGATTTTCAACCTCTCCCTCAGCCAGTTCCCTGACTTATGGAAATCTGCCACGGTAACCCCAATTCATTAAAAGTGGTGACAAAACAGCTACTGAGAATTACCGTCCAATTTCCATCCTACCTCCACTTTCCAAGGCCCTAGAACGGATTGTGTCAGACCAGCTCACCGACTTCCTAGACATTCACAACATCCTGTGCAAGGAGCAGCATGGCTTTAGAAAAGGTCATAGCACCTCCACGGCACTACTTGAATTCACTGGTGCAATCCATCACTCACTCGATAACAGTCATCTTACTGGGTCCACCTTCATCGACTTAACTAAAGCCTTTGATACCGTCAACCACAATCTCTTACTTGCCCAGCTTCGACTAGCAGGGCTGTCACCTAACTCGGTGAACTGGTTCAAAAGCTACTTAGACAACCGCTCCCAAAGAGTGAGAATTGCTGGCACACTCTCAGACCAAAGACCAGTCTGGTCCGGTGTCCCACAGGGCTCAATCTTGGACCCCCTCCTTTTTCAGCCTTTTTCTGAACTCACTGCCAGAATCCTGCCCTGAACAGATCCTACTCTACGCGGACGATGCTGTTATCCTGGCATCCCACCGTGATCCAGTCTATCTACAAGGTGACCTCCAACAGGCCTTCTCTGCAGTCGAAAACTGGTTCACAAAACACAGACTTACTCTTAACCAGAAAAAAAACAAAGACCATGATCTTCTGCAACTCCCAAAACAAACACAAACAATATCAGCTCTCCATTAAAACCAAGCAAAGAATCACCCTCGAACAAGTTCATACCTTCAAATACCTCGGCCTTGCCCTCGACTGTAATCTCTCCTATGTCCCACACATCAATAACGTGGCAAAAGTAGCCAACACCAGGATGGGCCTACTATTCGACATAGGAAACATTCATTCCCAGAAGCTCTGTCCATAGCTGTCCAGAGCTCCATCATCAGCACTGTTGACTACGGTCTCATTATCTATGGATCTGCCACAACCTCATCTCTCAGGCATGTTTTGACTTCCTCAATCAAGCCTGCCGACTGCTGCTATTGGTTCCCACCGTCTCACCCACACCTGCGACCTCTACTCCAAAACAGGCTGGCTGCAACTGAACAAACGAATCAAATACCAAACCTGCATCACTGCTAAGAAAATCATGATGGGAAATGCACTACCAGGAGTCAGTACCCTCCTCAAACCCAAAATCACCAACCTCAACACCAGGAGCTCTAAGCCCCAAATCCTTCAAATCCCCCGCTGCCGCACATCCCAAGGCCAAAGGTCGTTTGCATACAGGACTCAGAGTTGGCTGAATGAACTCTCTAGTGATACCTCATCCACAGCAACACTTGGAGCGTTCAAAAAAAAAAAAAAAACTCCACCACTCCATAACTGGCACTTCCACCTGTGCTTGCACTCCATAACATCTTCATTCCCTATGCTGCTTCTGACCTTATAGGTGTCAGTTTCTGCCCTCTCTTCTTGCACTTACCTGTCCAATGCAACTTCTAATGCACTTACCCTGTGTCTGTCCTGACAAGGCCCCTCGGCTGCTTTACCCTGACCCTCTACACCTATGCCTTCCCCTACTCTCGGCCCTCCCCCCTTCTTGCCCTCTTCCTCCTATTGTTTCTTGAGTTACTCATCGCACAGTCTGATTTTGTCAAGCAAAGTTACTGTCTAAAACCATGTACCTGTAACTGTTTTATGTTTTGGTGTCTGTCACCCTGTAACCATCATGACGTGGAACCTTTGTAAAAGAGCCTTGGCTCAAAGGTACTTTGTAATCCTAGACACAATTAAGTAAATAAATACTAAACTATTTTTCAATAAGTAAGGAAAAAAATTTATTTCAATGCATTTCACTTAATCGGAACCTCCTGTTCCCACAGCTTGTCTACAAGGGAGCTGAGAGTTCCCTTTTAATGTCTTTATAAGTGACATTGCAGAAGAGCTGAAAGGGAAGATCTACCTCTTCATGGATGACACCAAAATCTGCCATAGGATGGACACTCTGGAGGGGGTGGAAAGAATGTGCAGAGACATGAGAAGACTCGAGGAGTGGTCAAGGGTATGGCAGCAGGTTTCAGTGCGAAAAAAGTGCAAAATCATGTAGGGTACAGAAACTCTGAGACGGAGTACCAAATGGGTAAAGGGGAATTGATGGTTACTAAACAGGAAAGGGACCTGGGGGTAATCATATCTGATGACCTCAAGGTGACAGTACAGTACAACAAGGCAGTTGATAGGGCCAGTGGGATGTTGGGGTGTATAGGAAGGAGTGCAACCTACAGAAGGATGGAGGGGGTGTTGCCATTGTATAGATTGCTGGTGAGACCCCGCCTGGTGTACTGTGCATGGTTATGGAGACCATATCTCAGGAAGGACATAGACAGGGTGGAGGTATTCTGGAGGAGGGCAACTAAAATGGTGCAGGGTCTGCATCAGAAGCTCCACGAGGAGATACAGAAGGACCTCAGTATGGACACCTAGAAGAGAGGAGGGGAAAGGGAGGATATGACAGAGACATCTTAATACCTCATGAGGGTAAATATGGTACCAGGAAGTGGTATTTTTTCAGAGGAAAAGATGCAGGAGAACAAGGGGACATGCAGTGAAGCTGGAAGGGAGTAAATTCAAGGGAGATCATACCTCTCAACCTTTTGTCCCCCAAATGTGGAACATTGCCTGTCAAAATGTGGAACAAATGGGCAAAATGTGGAACACTTAATCAAATCTTTACCTAAGAAGCTCAAAACATTGTTAAAATGTTGCATTTATGTTCAGAAAGTCTGTTGCTAATTGAATAATATATATTTTGCATCATTTACTATGGATTTTGTGCTTTCAAATGTTGATTTTGAATGTGGAACAAGTCCTCACAATGTGGAACATGGAGCTTTTGTGAGGTAAAAATGAGGAACATTCCTCATACTGTGGTACAGTTGAGAGGTATGAGGGAGATGTGAGAAAGTACTTCACTGGAAGAGTAGTGGATGCCTGGAACAGTCTTCCAATGGAAGGTGGGGGGGGGATTGAAAACAGTGGTGGGTTTCAGGAATGCATGGGATAGGCACAAGGGTATCTTAGTGGAAAGCAAGGGGGGAGGGAGTCAGCGATCAAAATAGGGTCTGCTGGGACAAAGTGGGCAGACTTGGTGGGCCAGGCGGTCCATATCTGCCATCAGATTCTTTGTTTCTGTTTGAAATGATTTTACTCTGTTTTACAAAGGTGACCCAAACCAAGAGGCATCCTTACAATTTGGAGGGACATTATAGTATGGTGGTTAAGAGCACTGAGCTACAGACCTGGAGAACTGGGTTTGAATTTCACAGTCGCCACTCGCATACTGTGTGTGATCATGAATGAGCAAGTTACTTAATTTCCCTGTGCTCCCAGAACGCACCTGGAAATATGGCTTGGCTTAATGCGTCTTTTCTGGCCAAAAATTGTTTAAAGAAATAAAATTAAAAAATGACACAGTGGATAGCAGCACAGAAATAACCAGAAGCTATACATACAGAACATTTTAATAGCTTTTTACAAGCAGGTATAATAAACATCATCATTATCATAATCATTGGGGTGGTCCGATGCAAGGCTTGTGACCAAGATTGAGGTGTATGAGTTTGGGGGAACATAAGTCAGGAAATTAGCGACCAGTCCCATTTTGAGTTGCTGAAATGGTCTTATATGAGAACACTTTAGTTTGGCTTGGAGAATATCCTATGATCATAGAATGAGGGAGTGAAAGGGTGTCCTTCCAAAATAACATTTATTTATTTCAAACGTTTTACCAGGTAAGCATACAAAGATATACTGTATAGTAATCTTGACGCAACCTGGTTGAAGATAGGTGGGGGTGGGTAGGGGGAAGGGATATTGACTAATATATAAGCTAGAGTAGCACACTAAATTCTGAAATCGTGATTTCAGCAGGATATTACGCAGAAGATAGTGCAGGCACAAAAACAGCAGTCAACTAATGCATAATGAAGCAGAATACATCTTGTCAGGAGGGATCATCCTTAGCAAGGAGCTCCATTATTACAAAAGGTGATTGATCAGCCTCCTGAACCCTCTGATTCAGTGTAGCCAAATGCAAGGTGCTACACTTGGGGAGGAAAATCAGAGATAGGTAGGACCTACACACTGAGTGGCGAGGGTTCTGTTTACTGCAGTGGAGGAGGAGGAAAGGACCTGGGGGTCATTGACGAGCAATATGTGGCTTCTGTCAAGGGGGCCAGCAGAATGCTGAGTTGCATCAAAAGGGTGCTGACCAGCAGAGCAGTAGAAGTAATCCTGCCACATAAAGTCCTGCTCGGGTCCGCTTTCCAAGAGGGTTGGGGTGGGGGGCTATGCTAACAGCAATTCCTGGTGCTACCCATAAGTGAAAGTTAATTGAACAGCTGGCCAAAGAAAGGAGTAAGGGAAAACCAGGTGTTATCTGCCAATAAGTTTTAGTCATTCATTGGGGAGATACAGCATGAATGGCAGACAGCTGACAGTGAAGACCAAGAGCAGGAATCCCCGTCACTTTGAGACTAGACACAGCCTCTTTGTCAGGGGGCAGTCACAGAAACATAGATTTTGACGGCAGATGAGGACTGCTTGGCCCACTCAGTTTGCCCTTTATTCCCTACCAATATTGTTATTGCAGATGATACTTGATGTACTGCTCTCCCCCCCCCTTCCTTTCCACTATGATTCACTTGTGCCTGTCCCATGCATTCTTGACCCCACCACTGTCATCACCCCCACCACCTCCTCTGGAAGATTGTTCCAGGAATCCACCACTCTTTCTGTGAAGAAGTGCTTCCTAACATCTCTCCTGAATCTACCCCACCTTCCAGCTTCATAACATGTCCCTTGTTCTTGAGCACCTTTTTTCCTGAAAATATTATCCTCCTGTACCTTATTTACCTGGTTATACTATACCTGGTTAAACAACTAAATAAAAAAAAAAATATATATATATATATATATTTACTCCTGTGAAGTATTTAAGTCGCTGTCATATCCACCTCTCCCACTTGTCTTCCAGGGTGTACATATTGAGGTCCATAAGTCTTTCTTTGTGAGTCTGTTGATGCAGACCCTGCACTATTTTAGTTGCCCTCTTCTGGACAGCCTCCACTCTATGTCCTTCTGGAAATGTGGTCTTCAGAACTGCACACAGTACACTGTGGTGTCTAACCAGAGATCTATACAGAGGTAACACTACCTCCCTCTTTCTGCTGGTGATACCCCTCTCTGTGCACCCTAGCATCCCAGTAGCTCTCCCAACTGCCTTGTCGCACTGCCTGGCCACCTTTAGGTCATCCAATATGTTTACCCCCAGGTCTCTTTTCTGATTGGTGCTTGTCAGTACCACTCCACCCATTTTGTACTCTGCCCCTGGGTTTCTATGCCCTAAGTGCATTGTTTTGCACTTTTTCACATTAAACCCAGCTGCCATACCCTTGAACACTCCTCTAGTTTTCTCAGGTCTCTGTTCATCCTTTCCAGTCCCCACAGGAGTGTCCACCCTATTGTCGATTTTGGTGTCATCTGCAAAGAGGCAGACCTTCCCTTCCAGCTTCTCTGCAGTGTCACTTATAAAGGTATTAAATAGAACCAGTCCTAGTCAGGCCCCACTTCAATATAAAAAGAACATTGAAGCAGTTGGGAGGGTGCCATGCAAGGCCAACAAAAGATTAAAAAAGGAAAGGCGTGAGGTCCTTAACATTTTCACCCTAGCCAGCTTGGTAGTGCTACAACTGACTGCTCCGGAGACCTGGCTCCAAGAATGGGGGGGGGGGCCCTGCTCAGGGCAGGCTGGATTGAGTGCTGCAGGGACAGCTCACCACCCTCCTGGTGGGGGATGCTGTGTCTCTGTGCTTGCCTGCAACATGGTGATGCAGTGGGTGCACACACTGGTGAAGAGACCGCTGCTGGACACTGACATACATTCTCACAGCCATAGGCATACATGAACATCATTGTACTTCAGCACTCTCGGATAGGAAAACTAGAGGAAAAAGCCCAGGTCAGGTTCACGCATGACTGACCTTGCAGGCCAGCAACATCTTTGGCTTTTTAGCTTGCTTTCTTATTTTTGGCCCATAATGACCAAAACCCGTAACCCATTCTGTCTTGTGCGATCATTTTGGGTCGGGTTAAGCAATGGATGGTTCCGACACCATATGGTGCTACTGGTAAGAATGGGTAGGACAAATAAACTAGTAAACTGGGGGGTAAATCACATTGCAGATGCTCCTGTCTACTAGTACAATAAGGGACGCTGATTTTCCTTATGGTATTATTAATCTGAAATTTTGTGATTTTATATAGTTTTCGTTGCTGATGAAAAGTTCGTTGAAATGTAAACAAAACCTTCAGTTATCTCCGATCTGAGCCACAGCTCGGCTCACAAAATGGAGAGGACATGCGTACATGATGATGTCATTGGAGCGACTCTGCTCCAGTTCTTCCACTGAAACCTGTGGGCACTGTTTTAAAATGTTAGATATTTCCAGTACATGTAGATATCAGCATATGTAGCGATACTTAGCTTGTGCACCAGATATATTTATATTGACCAAATAGACCAGTAAAAAAGGAAAAACACAAGACACCTATGGTACCAAGGAATTGGGATGGGGGAAGTCATTCAAGAACCAAGAGGGATTAATGTGTGGCATACAAGGCCATGTACCCATGTTGGGGGTTGGGGGCTAATTGGATGGTAAAGCCACTTGGCCTTTCGGGTTCGGTGGGTATACTTTCTTGTATACCACACATACAAATAATTTAATATATATTTAATTTTTTGATCTATAATGTAATACAATGGCCACCAGGCATGCTTACTTGCATCCTTGAGGCCAGAACAGCTCAGATTTGCTTCACTGTTCTCACACCCGAAGAAGGCGTATCCTCTTATTGCAGTAAGAGTGCCAATGGCCGAGGCAGTAATAAACAGGAATAAAATTGTAACAGGACTCCCATTACTGCATTAGTATTGTTTAGTCTGTGGTGTATAAGCATCGTATTATAATGCCGGAGGTTGTGGACCAGTGATGTTGATTTCAGTTCTTGTTTTGCTTCCTCAAGAATAACCATGTACGCCATGATCAGCTGCTAATATTTTTAAAAATCATAGCTTCATCAAAATTATAAACCATACACGGTGCGAAATTCCTATACCTCAGGTGCCCCAGGGCAGGCACTTTGGTCTCAGGACACCTCGTGCTATTTAGTGCCTGCCCAGTGGGGCACCTAAAGTAGCTGTGCAGTGAGCAAGTCCTGTTTCTTCCTTTTCCCCGATGTCTCAGTTTTTTCCCCAGACAACTTTTATTTTTATTTTTTTTTGAAGATCATCCTTAGCGTCATTGTCTGGGGGTGCGGGGAAGCTGCCGGAGGACTGGTACTGTCCGCAATCACGAGACGCACTCTAGCATGATCAGTTGACAGGGGGTTTGAGAGGCAGGAGAGGTAGACGATGACCAGCTGGCTGACGGTCCCCTCCGTTGATGGACAGAACCACCAGCAAGTGAAGCTGTGAGGGATCAGGTCATCAGGCTGGGAGGCAGCTCACAGTGGACAGACACCAGTCGGACTGTCCTTAATTGGTCTGCCCACCCCCTTCTCACAGAGCGATCATGTGTGGTCTTTGCAAAGCGTGCCACTTCAGCCTATTCAATTGCTGAGACTGGTTGTGCAGCGAGTGGTGCACTTTCAGAGTGGAGATTAAAAGACATTCAGTTGTGGTAGGTACACACTGCAGTCGGTGATTGCTGTCGGACTGTCAAGTCCTAACTCTTGATTCACGTTTTTGAAAAAAAAAAAAATACAAAAGCTCTTTTAAGAGCGTGATTTAAATCTTGATCCAACTTCCCAGGCTCAATCCTACCACTTGCAACTTGGAGAGGTAGCCAGCAGAGAGCGGTCTCTTACGTCTCACTGGAGGCAGAAAGAAAAAAGGAATGAGAACTACTACTTAGGGTTGGAAAAATACTTTTTTAGGACGAGGGTGGGTGTTTTATGCTGCTGAATGTATGTGTGTGGGAGGGACTCTGAGCATCTGAAACAGTGAGCTAAATTCACACCACAAGCTGCTGTTGTCTCAGTCGCTGTATGCTAAAATATAAGGAGGACTGACAGAGAGACAGTATTAAAGGAAAAAAAAATAGACTGCAGGGAAGGGGGGTACTCTGCCACCAGGGGAAACTAAAAGCAGCAGGGACCCATTCTTGCAGTCTACAGTCACAGACTCAGTTACTGGGAGCTCACCTGAACTACCTAAAATCAAGAAATAAAAAAAATATTTGCATTATCTCATCCTCCCCTGTCCTGACTCTCAGAAATAAAAAGCTCTCTTTCACTCAACTGTCTGAATCTAAACTATCAAAAACCTAAAAAAAGAAGCTAGTGGGAGCTGAAGAAGCTATCTGAAATAAAAAAAAAAGCTCTTTCACTGAACTGGAATCTAAATAGAGCTACTGGGAGCTGAGAAGCTATCTGAAATTTAAATAAAATTTATAATTTAGAGGTTCTACTAAACTGTGTTCCTCTAAAGGACCCAAAATCCAACTAAATAAATAAAGCTCTTTCAAGGACTGCTGTGAGCCGAGTTAGCTTAAAATTTGTTAAAAGGCCTTTTAAAAAGCTACTGTGTTTAGGACTACCTAAAATCTAAAATAGAAAAAGTCTCTTTAAAGCCTAACGGGCAAGTGTGAGCAAAGTTAGCTAAAAAAAATATATAAAAACTTCCTTTAAGAGCTACTGTGTTTGTGGCCAGTAGTAACTAAAATCTGAAAAGGAAATCTCTTACAGTCTAGATGAGATACTGCACTGTTGACTACCTGAAATCTAAAAAAAAAATTCTAGCTGTTAAAGCCTTAAAAGGCAAATGTGGGAGCAAAGGTAGCTAAAAACTGAATATAAACACCATGTAAAGACATAGTCTGCGCCTATGGGCTGTACTAACTAAAATCTGAATAGGAAATCTGTTATAGACCCTGCAACAGTATTTTGGAATATCTAAATAAAAAGGCTGGGGCAACAGTGAGACGAGTTAGTTAAACTAAACTAAGTAATAAAGTAAACATTTCTAAGAGCCTAGGTACTGTGGTGGTAGTATGGGTGAACTATGTGTAACTACAATCCAGACTGTACATCCTTCACCATCTTCTCCCCTCACTCCTCCCTCCCAATTTGGCCTCACCCGTTCTATCCAGCCCCTCCCCCACCCCGTTTTTCCCCCAGCACTTACTTCTGATAGTACTAATTTAGCTCATATATGTACCTAAATTCATTTTGTTTTATCCCGTAATTGTGTGCATCCGTGTCCCCCAACTTCAGTTCTAACAATGCCTTGTTTCCTCTTTCTTTCCAGGTAATGTCTGTTGTTTTCTTGTTTGCTAAATTTGTACTATACTGTCAGCCGCTTATCCATTTCCTGTTAATCTTGTTTTTTTTTTGCTCAGCTGTATGTAACTGACTCCTGTATGCTACTACCTATGTAACCCTCCTGGGTCGCACCTGAAAATAGGCACTTGGCTGTCTAGTGTGCCCTACCCAGTTAACAAAAATAAATAAATAAACTAGCCATTTTCTTGAAAAATAAAAACTCCTTACAGTTTACGTGCTGATGCTGGATAAGAGCTTATTAGGACATGCAGCCAGGCATTGAGCCACTTAAGTATAAGTACAGTAGCCGGTCCCTTGACAGGAATTCTGGGGCCCCTGTCATCTTGCAGCCCCATCCCTGCACACAGTATGCTGGGCACTGGCAGCCTGGGCCCCTCTTGGCGCTGGGCCCTGGGAATTATCCCCTGCTCCACCACCCTCTCAAGGGCCCTGATAAAGTAGGAGTTAACAACTTACTTAAAAAAAAAAATTTGGAGTGAACGCTTTTGCCTGGACTCTGCCCCTAGTGCTCTGTTCCTGTATCTTTCTATCTTTCTTGTCTTTACTGAAATAAATAAGAGAAACACACAGTCAGTTTTCATTATCTTGTGTTTATTACTGACAAGACAACAAATTCAACACTTCAAAAAAAGGGGTGGCTTGTAAAACGTTTCTCAGGCATGTACATTTACTGTTTACATGCCCCAGTGGGCATGTTTTTTTTTTTTCCTCACAAATTTCATGCCCTGAAACCATAGCTTCATCAAAATTATTTTTCTTTTCATTAAAGAGCTGGTGTAGGTATGTCAGTACTATGATGAAAAATAAAGATTTGGTTCCCCTGACCCAAAGATAATTAAACTGTACACTAGCAGATTTATTGACACGAGCTATGGAGAACAACCCAAAAGCTGAACAGTGACACGATTCTTCTTAAATATAAAGATGTTCTAGATGAGCCGACCTAGTGACTTGGGAGCAGAGCTGTGATGGCCATTTTGGTCACCATAGCAACCTGAACATATTTTAGCTAGTGGGGATGCATAGTTCCCCCACCATTCCCACGTTAAAGAGCAGGCATTTATAGACAACTGACCATTTTAGTTATTGTATTGTGATGGGTTAGTGATTACTTTCTACTTTTATAACATAGTATTTGTTCGTACAGTGAAACAAGTGGGGTTTTACCTTTACCTTTTCCACTGCTACGAAAAAAGAACTCCGGAGTGTTGTGATGTCGGGAATCTGCCAGCTACTTGATGCTAATGTATGTCAGTGAGAAACTAAATATATATTTTTAATTTTTTCAAAACAAAATAGTTACTTTTTTCAGCAAAAAACTTTGCCTTTTATATCTTTCCAATACTTTTGTCCATCTCTATGATTTTACGTTTTTTAAACAATTATTGTCTTTTGTTTATTTTTTCTTCCCAAGTAAAATCTGGTTATGAAGAAAGTGTCATCTGCTAAATTATAATAAAAGTTCACAAGTTATTAAAAATCACATATTTGCATTGAATATTTAAATATTTGATGGTAGAAAGTATTATTTCTTCATAAAAATCTGAAAACAGATTTGCAGTTTCACCCTGAAATATGCTGCCATCCTTGCCAGTAAAGAGTTTGACTTCATAATACAAAGACTCCACTGGATTCTTTTTTTACTAGCAGTTGGCAAACAAATAAAATGATGAAAAGGTAAGCAAAGAAACAACCTGAATGATTGCAGAGGCATCTAGAGGCCAGACCTTCATTATTTAAGATACACATCCTAACATTGGGGTTGCCTTGTTGCACCCTTACTCCTTCACAGTCAGTAATGCTTATGTGAGGTCAGCCAGCAAGGTGGGAAGGGGTTGCATGAATACTGAGGGGTCTGGGCCCCCCCCCCCCCATATGAGCCAAGCACCTCACCTCCAGGATGCACCTGATTCCTTTCTGGCTCCAGCATGGGATTCCAGGAGTTATACCTGAAGACTAGGAGGGAATGTGGGGACATGATAGAAACATACAAGCACCTGTATGGGATAAATAGGCTGGACTGTGAAGACATACTCATTTTGAGTACGAATACCGGTACAAAGGGGATTCAGAAAAACTGGCAGGAATAAGCTTCAGGAGGGATTTCCATAAACACTTTTTCACCAAAAGAGTGGTGAACAAGTGGAACAAAACTGCCTGAAGAGGTGATGAGGACCAGAATGGAGGGAAGTTTTAAGCTAGGGTAGGACATGCGCACGATTCATAGTAAGTGGGAAGGGCAGAGGGAAGGGGAAGGGATAGCCACTATTGCCTGTGTAGTGTAGTTTGGTAGGGTGGGCAGTCTGGATGGGCTACTGGGCCTTTTTCTAAGGCTTTTTTTCTATGAACCCCACTTTCTGAAATCATGCCACTTGGCCAGCAAGTACTATTGCCAGGTTGCTAGAGCGATGACTTCCTTTATTCCCCCCTAAGCCCCAAAACTGCAAACAAAGTTTCTTGCAGTTTCTTAGATTCTAAGTCCCCAAAGTACAGAATACTTTCTGTTTGGAGACATGGGCTGTTCCACCAGCTAGACCCATATATTTTGGCTTCCTAAGGCTGTGCTTTGACTAATAATACATTTTGACTGGTTGCCAAAGTGGCACCCTAACAAAAACCTTAACATAGACCCCAGATTTGGACACAGTGCATTGCACTGCCAAGCAGGAAACAGAAGCTTTGGTCTCTCGGTGACTGAGCTACTGGAGGATGGGTGTCATACGTTTGGAGTGTTGTATCTTGGGGGTGGTGTGCTGCTCAGTGCTATTGTTCAGAATGCCCCTGGTGGTGAGTAACAGGTGGGACTTGACAGGGTCTTAAAGAAGGCAGTCACCTGTGTGTCTTGGTACTGAAGTTGGGTGCTGTGATGTGGGCATAAGCATCTGAGTAGGGGGCATAGAGGACCATGGGGAGAATGTATTTCTTTTTATTTCTTGACCAGGAAAGGCACTCTAATCTATAATAGCTTGTTTCCACCTGCGTCCTATACGGTTGGCAATAATTTGTTTCCAGGTGCGTCCTAGCGGGTTGGTTACATGGAACTGTTTTACTGATGAATGTTGGCCATGACACTGGGGAAACTCCTTTCCTAGGTCCATGGGATCTTAAACTTCCATCTGGACAGTGACCAGAGATGGGCAGAAGGAACCCCGGCTAAAAATCTCATCTGAAGGATGGCACCTCAGCAGTGCATCGCCTCACCTTCCTTCTGTATTGAATTACAATGTCAGTTATGGGTATTACCCCAAGTACCGGGGGTGAGGATAGAACCCACCACTGTCTGGTCTTCTGGCCCTACAGATAGAGCACCAGGCCATGAAAAGGCATTAGAAGGGACGCCGCTTTTCCACCTTGTTTTGTTTCATGCACTCCTTAATGTTGTTAATTAGCAAAGTGAATGAGAACTAGTCCTGGAGTGGATACGTTTTAAAGATATCTTACATTCACTTGGATTTGCTTCTCTTTCACAGAATCTGAGAAAAACAACTTTGTGCAATTTGTAGTGTGATATGAAGTAAGGATTTGTCTGTAATTTATTTTGAATGGGATATCCACCTCCCTCTCCAGGGAGTTCAATGCCGCTCAGAGGTGGTTCACTTCAGACAGCTACTTGTCAACATCAAACTAAGGCGATACTCTTTGGGTCCAAACCCAAGATCACTAACTGACAGTAGGCCCCAATACTCCTTATTCCTTGAATATGCAAATACAGAATGGGACCTCCCTTGAACAGGGAACGGCTTTTAAATACCTTGGAGCCACACTGGACCCTTCCCTAACGTTCTGGGACCACATATGGGTAGCAAGTGGATTAATCAGAAATGGGGGGGTCTGTTTCAGGATAAAAAAAAATTATCATGACCCCTGAAGTACAACTAGGTGTAGCCAAGGGTACATTTATTTATGTAGTTTTTGTTGACCGGGAAGGAGGACTTAACAATGTTTTGCCTATTTTCAGCCTCGTCCTGAGGGGAAGGGGGATTCAGATGGATGCCAACTGCAATTAAACCAGATTTTAAGCCGTTGGTGGTACTTTTAGTGAATGGTGGAAATTTGGCCAGGACACTGGGGAAATTCCCCTACTCTTTTCGAGTGCCATGGGATCTTTAACATCCACCTGAACCACCACCAGAACAGGCAGATGGGACCTCGGTTTAATGTCTCATCCGAAATACGGCACCTCAGGAATGCTGCACTACAGTGTCAGTATTAGGATTTAACCCAAGTGCCTGGAGTGGGGATAGAACCCACATCCTTCTGATCTTCTGGCCTCGGATGCGAGTGTGCAGCCTACTGAGCCACTGATACTGCTAGACACTGCTACATGTCTCCCGCTCCTGGATTACTGCTTACCTGTTTTTACTCAAACTTCTAGATGCAACCTCTCCAGGCTACCTACAACAGCATCTGTAGATCTGTGTTGTTGGTTCCTTACAACACTTATCATTGCTCCCTTTATCAGGTGCTGAGCAGGCTCCGCTCACAGGCCCACTGAGACTTCTTTCTGGACTTTCTTGTTGATAAGTGTCTCTGGGAAAGCGATAACTCCCTGGTTTCAGCATTCCTTAATCCTAAACCTGGCACTCGTAACCTTAGATCTTCCTTGCACCATCTCCATGACCCTCTCCAAGTTGCCACCTGTATGGGAGAAAGAGCCTTCTCCATAGTTGCCCCCAGGCTCAGGAATGGTTTCCCAGTTACCCTCCACTCCTAAGACACAATCTCTCTTCAAAGCATGCTTTCAAAGCACCCTTTTAGTCACCTTTGCTTGTAAGTGCTCCAGACGAAATTGAGCTGAGGTAACTTCTTGATTTCTGGGACTTGGACAGCATTTCTCAGTTTCTCAGAGCGCACGGTTGGTATCCTACGTGGAGGGTGGAGCCTCCTTCCAGCTAGCCTTACTCTTATTATTTATTGTGATTGGTTTATTCCTGCGTTGATACTTGTGTAATTTTAGTTATTTGCCTGATACAGTCAACCAGCCAAATGATTCTAACTGAATTGTCTCACCCAGTATCACAGTATTGCAATTCATGCTGGAACTTACTCCATTGTACGACCCATCTTGTTTTATAGATTTTTCTTTTTTGTATTGCAGTTTGGTTGCTCTCTATCTCTGTGACTTTACATCACTCTGCATAACTCATTATGTTTTTGCAGATTTTGTTTCTCCTCAACATAATGTTGTGTATCTATGCTGACATGTGCCATCTTGATGGCCCAGGTTATGCCTGAAAATGGTCCCTGGGACCAGTGTACCCACCCGGTTATCAAAAAAATAAATAATAATCTGAAGGGTGGCCAGCAGAAGTCATTCTAAGGAACATATTGCATGTGTTACTGGTGAAGGTTAAATTCTGCAGTTTGAGGGCTTTGGTTTTATATATCACTTTTTACACCCAGCATATATTCAAGTGCTTTACAAAGCAATGAGTTGGATACTGTTAACACTGCATCACATGCATAGTCAGCATGGACTGTTGCATTCCATTGAGTGAGCCACTGTTGGCGAAGATATGGGAACACTTGTTTGCTATTTATGAAAAGAGCTGTAGGATCTTCCACCTGGAGAAGCATTAGAGGCAGTTAGAGTAGGGCTGTCACAGTATGAAATTTGGACAGTATGACAATTGTGATGCATAATACGTAATGCTTTGTCGTAAATATTACAGAAGCAGTCATTCAGCTGTATTTTAGATCTCGTGTGAAGGAAGGCATCTCAAATGGGATGGTACCTCCCTAGCACTTCACTGCAGTGCAGTGTCGGCATTGGGCATGAGTAGAATCATAGAACTTGACAGCAGAAAAAGATCCCATGGTCCATCCAGCCTGCCGTTACCCCGCCTGACAACTGCCTCCCTCCCTGGAACCCCCCCCCGTAGCCCTTTATGCTTGTCCCAAGACCTCTTGAATCCCGACACTGTCTCCATGCCCACAAGCTCCTCCGGAAGCCTGTTCCAGGCATCCACCACCCTCTCTGTAAAGAATGCCCTCTCACGTTCCCCCATAGTGTCCCCCTTGTAGTCTCAGGCTATTCCCTCTAGTAGTGGTGTCCTTCTTCATTTTGAATAAGCCCCACCGGGCCTCCTTTGTTTAACCCCTGACATATTTGAAGGTCTCTGTCATGTCCCCTTTCTCCCTTCTAGTCCCCAGGGTGCATAGCCCCAGCTCGCGGCATCTCTGGTTGATATGGTTTGCTCTTCGTCCCTAGCACTATCTTGGTCGCTGTTTGCTGAACTCTTTCAGCGAGGTCTACATCCTTTCACAAGTGAGGCCTCCAGAACTGGCTCCATACTCCTGGTGCGGGCTCACCATAGCCTGGTACAGGGGCACTAGGACCTCTCTCCTCCTGCTGGTGATTCCCCTGCCAATACTAGCCAGCATCCCATAGCCTTCCCCACCGCCTTAGTACACTGTTTCCCCACCTTAAGGTTGGTGGAGAGTACTATACCCAGATCCTTCTCCTGATCTGTTGCCCTGATTCTCTTCCCTCCCATTTTGTACTCTGTCCTCGGGTTACCATGTCCCAGGTGCATAACTTCACACCTCCTGATGTTAAATTTTAGTTGCCAAGTCTCTGCCCACTCTTCTAGTGCCCTTAGGTCCTGCTGCATGTCCTCCACCCTGCCCTCAGTGTACACCCTATTGCAGATTTTCATGTCATCCGCAAAGAGCACCACCCGTCCTTTCAGTCCATCCATAATGTTGCATCTATAGATACTGAAGAGGAGCAGCCTCAACACCGACCCCTGGGGTACCCTGCATGTCACTTGCCCCCTCGTTAGAGTGTTCCCCTTCATTACCACCCTCTGGGTCCTGTCCGCTAGCCAGCTTTGCACCCATCTAGTTATTTTGTGCCCCACCCCCATACCTTCTAGTTTATTGACCAGTCTTCTGGGGGGATGGTGTTGAAGGCCTTACTGAAGTCCAGGTAGGCCACGTCCACTGCCCCCCGGTCTATTTCCTGCGACACCTAGTTAAAGAATTCAATAAGAATGGACTGGCATGCTTGTATATATTGTTGCACTACTTGTTTATATTTCTAAACCAATGCCCTAAGTCTAGCAGCTGCCACTGTTGTTGTGCTGTATGTCACCGCCTTCTTTTATGAATATAGTACACTGTCACTGTATTTCTGTATGCAGTGTCCTACTCTGTATTACTTGATTTTACTTGCTCAACTCTATGTAACTAACTCCGAGTCGTCCCTGAAAAAGGGACCTTTTGGGCCCAGTGGGCTTACCCGGTTAACAAAATGTAATAAATGAATGACCTCCCCCATGTGAACTTGTGCTGGTTGTTGTTCAGCAATCCATTCCCCTCTAGATAGTGTGCTACCCACTTCCTGATGAGTGCTTCCATGACCTTCCCTACCACTGTGGTAAAGGCTGACTGGACGATAGTTCTCCTTTGCCTCTCTACCCCCGGTATATTGGCACGACTCTGGCTCTTCTTCAGTCCTCCAGCACTATCCCAAGTCCAAGGACAGGTTGAATAGGCTTGCCAGCAGGGCGGCTGACTCCTCCATTAGCTCCCAAATCACCCTCTGATGCAGTCCATCCGGTCCCATGTCCACTTTCACCCTACCTAGTTCTTCCCTGAGACTCTCCATACTAAATGGACCCATCTCCACCCCTTCCTCATCCTGGCCCCGCTCCACTTCCTTCATAAAATTTAAGCAGAAGTACCTGTTTAGCTCTTCTGCTTTCATGTTGTTGTCCTCCAGTGGCTCCCCCCTCCCCCTCCAAGAGCCTTGCGATCCCTTGACTAGTCTTCCTCCTTTCCCTCACGTACCTAAAAATGTCTTTTGCCCCCCTTGCCTGTCTCACAGTCCGTTCCATTGTGTTAGCTTTTGCCTTCCTAATCTCTTTCCTTGCTATTATCCTCGATTCTCTGTAGGTTTCCCTGTTCTCCTCCTTCTACATTTTCTTATTTCCTAAATGCCCTCTGCCTGCCCCTACTACACTTCTGTTGAACCACAGAGGCCTCCTGCTTTTTGCTCCCTTCCTTACCCTCCTTATACATGTGTGTGGTCTCCCTGATCCAGTCTGTAATAGCTCCCCCATAGGTCATCCACTTCCCTTATATCCCCTACACCTCCCATTGCTTCCCTCACTATCTTCTCATCTCGTTAAAGTCTGCTCTCCTGAAGTCCAGTATCGTTGTGCTGGTCCGGGTCACCTCCCTGCCCGCCCTCACCTTAAACCTGATGGTACTGTGGTCATTATTACCCAGCTCCTCCCCCACAGCCACCTCCTCTACGTTCTCCCCATTTGTTAGGACCACATCCAGTAGGTTGCTTCCTCTTGTTGGTTCCCTTATTAACTGCTGAAGGAAAGCCGCCTGTAACACTTCCAGAATTTCCCTGCTTCTAGTTGAAACTGCATATGGGATGGACCATTCAATGTTTGGGAGGTTCAGGTCCCCCACTAGTAAAGTTTCCCCTTTTAGAGCTACCCTCGCTATGTCCTGCGTCATCTTTCTGTCCTGCTTCTCCCCTTAGGTGGGTGGTCTGTACATCACTGTAAGCCTCAGCGACCCCCTGTCCTTCTGCCTAGCGTTGCCCATAGTAATTCAGTCTCCCTGTCGCCTTCCCTCTTCACCAACACCTTCACATCTTCTCTTGTATACAAGGCCACCCCTCACCCCACTTGTCCTTCCTGTGCCTTGATCAGTCTGAATCCTGGAACCTCTGCCTTCCATGTGTGGAGCTCTGTTCACCAGGTCTCCGTAACTGCTATCATGTCCAGCCTATTATGTGCAATGGTGGCTATTAGCTCCTCCATCTTGTTTGCCAGGCTTCTAGCATTGACTACCAGACCCCTCCACCATTGCCCCCCTTACACAGATTTCCCCCATTGGCTTGCTAGATCCTCCGTCTTTAATTTTGTGCCAGGGGGGACCGAGGGTCACCCGACTCGTCTGTGGAGCTGTGAGGCTCCACCTCCAGCCCCCAACACTGGCCCCATGTATTTCACTAACAAAACTTTAGTTATGAGAAAATGGCAAATTGGATGCTTTGCCACAACTTAAAAAAGTCAATATGAAAGGAAACTTGTCAGATACAGTTATTGTTGCAGAAGGTATTTTTGGAAATATCTGCACCTTTAAATCTTGATCCCATTAATGAATATTTAAATAGAGTTCTCTCTATCCCTGCATCATTGTGACACCCTAATAAACTTCATATGTGCACTGAGGAAGTACTTAAAGGGAATTTGGCACTTCTGGGAAAATTTAGAAACACACATATTTAGACACAATCTTATTTCCTTAGTTTTGTTTTGTATTTTGATTCCTTTTATTCATTGTTAATTGTTTAACCAGGAGTAGCACACTAAGCTGAAAGCTTTTATACAGGAGCGACCTGGGAGCACAGGGAAGTTAAGTGACTTGCTCAGGGTCACACAGTATGCAAGTGGAAGCTGTGGGATTCCAGCCCAGGTCTGGTCTGCTGGATGTCACCAGATTTGCAGCTCAGAGCCTTAAACCACTGCGCTCTACTGCCTCCCCTATTATTAGGGGTGCTTTCCATTTTAACAGGATCCATGTCACCTACAGTTGATCTACTCCTATTTAATCCTTTGCAGAAGCTACATTACTCTGTTTGTGACATCATAGTCAGAGAGCATGCTAGTGCTCACAATTATAGCTAAAAAAAAAAAAAGTTTTCCAGTGTGGCGATTTTTTAATTGCCGCTGTTTGCTGATACAATAAAAAAATTAACATGTTTCCCCATGGAGGGCCTACTTGAAGCCAAGGGATACATTTTTTTTTTTTTTTTTTTAAACAGTGACAGTCACTGACTGTAATCGTGCTTTCGACAGGAGCACCTGTGCAAGAATGCCTGTCCCACTGGTAGGACTGAGAGCTGCGTGGTCAGAGGAGGCATAGACACATAGCCAGTCACGGCTTATTTTGGCCCGTTCATACTGTCAAATGTGCAGTCACATGCTGGACATAGGATTATAAAAAGGGGAGGTGCTTCTTTTGAGACCGAGCCAATCATTCAACAGCTATCAGCTGTGGTCAAATAGAATGGCTTGTTTTGTGATTGATGGTGCCAGTGAGCCAATAAGGATCCAACATTGACAGTCTTTAGGTTGCTCACGCTGAAACCTGTGGAAATTGGAAGGTAGGGGCGAATCTCTGTTAGAAGGTGAAGTGTAGTGGTGGGTGTTGGGCAGCCTTAGGAAATGAATTATCTGTCTTAAATTAAAAAAAGGCAGCCAAACAAACATTACTCTTAAAGGGAAAGTCCCCTCAACCTTTTATTCTGTTTCCCTGTATAGTTAGTAGGTATGCACAATGATTGCCTCTATTGCACCCTCCTAATTTCATTGGGATTTAAATGTAAATGAAGGTACTTACGTTTGGTGTGAAAAGCTGCTTGACTCCATTCCAAAGGCCATGACCTGACTCCTGTCTAAGGCATCCTGGAATTTTATGTTGTTTTGCTGCTAAATCCTTCATTAATTACACTGTATTAGTCAGAGATGTTGTTGCCTCTGCAGTCCGTATGTTCTTGTTTTATGCTAGCCATGAAACTTTTCAAGGCATAGTAAGTGCTGTGATGTTTTCTGTAGTTGAAAGTATGTCTGGGTTAGGGAAAAATGCTTTTAGAGAATACAGGGACTTCACAAGGCATTAACAGAACTGAATAAGAGTATAACCTCTACATGCTTGTGCATGTACACATCATCAACTCCCATGATGCTTTGCATGAGTGCGGTCATGACCTTTATAATGAAGACAAGCAGGTTTTCACACCAGGGCAAAAAAGAGTGAAGCACCCTCATTTATATTTAAATTAGGAAGACATTAGGGGGATGCAAGAGAGGTAATCATTGTTTATGCCTACAAACTATACAGGTATACAGAAACTAGGCTGAGGGGACTTTCTCTGTAAGTGTGGGGGTAGCTGAGATGCTGAGAATTCCCAATTACATTTTTTGGGGCAAAGGTACTGGTGCTACCACCTTGACAATTTTACATAGAAACATAGACTTTGACGGCAGATAAGGACCACTTGGTCCACCTAGTCTGCCCGTTTTCCTACCTACAGGATAAGCTGCAGATCCTAGTTAACCAACAGCCTATTTCTTCCTACCCCCCCCCACAAAAATTGTCTTATGTCTGTCCCATGCATTCTTGAATTCTCCCACAGTTTTAGACCCCACAGCCTCCTCAGGAAGGAAACTGTGGGAGAATTCAAGGTTTTTGGCGCCACTTGGAAAAATTCTAGATCTGCCTCTGAGCAGGCTGCGGGTGAATTAAAAAATAAACAACACTTCTTGGGAACCAACGTGGGCTTTGTGGGGAGAGACCTGACACCTTGAATAGCTGTAGGCTGCATAGACTGAGCCTGCAGTAGCAAAAGCTGCTAGGAGGAGAAGAGGACAAAGTGAGCAGGGCTGCTGGCGATATACTACTTGATCTCGATGAGCGCCTCAAATATCTTACCTGTACCCTTACAAAAAAGACCCTCCTTGGGCTTTCCCCACCAGGATTGACCACCACCATACGCCACTCTGTCCCACTAGTTCATACTCTGACCTCTGGGAAAACCTCTCTTGTTATCCCTAGAGCTAGGACCTCTCACGGCCAAGAGAGCCTTCAGCTTTAGAGGCCCTCCTGGTTCAACACACTGCCCCCTCCATCTCCGAAGCTCCAACTATGTCGTGCTTCAAAACTTCCTTACGTAACCACCTTATTAACACCCGATGCTGCAACTGCCACTAGTCAAAGCGTACTCAATACTTATGACAAAGCTTATTACTAAGCTGCTGGACGACTTATAACTCTGGTATTGTTTGCATCCATCCTACCTGTACCAGCTTGTTTGTATCTATGTCTTAATTTTACTGTTATACTTATGTGTTTGTACTGCTATACTGTGTATTTTGGTTTGTCTTACTGTGACAGGGTACCTTTGTAAATGAGCCTATGGCTCAAAGGTTTTCCAAACTGCTGTTTAAATAAAATAAAAAATAAAATATATAAACTAAAATTAAAAAATCTTGTGAACCAAGGATTTTGAGTTTGGTTGGAAAGGGGGTTGGGTGCTCTTAATAGCAGCAGGCAGAGCAAGCCTGCAACAGCAAAGGCAGAATGGGGGAAGAGGAGATTTTGCGCAGACTACTCCCATGGTAGTCTGTTTCAGTCTTCCATCACCCTTTCCACAAAGAAGTGCTTTCTGATGGCTCTCTTGAATTTCCCACCCACCAGCTTTATTGTGTTCCCACTGGTTCTTGTGCTCCTCCTTAGCTTGACCAACTCTGTACTGTATGCTGTATTCATCTGTGGTGGTATTTGTACATCTGAGTTATGTCCCCACTTAAACTTCCAGCCTCTAGTGGTGTCAGTGGCTCAGCAGGTTGCACACACGCCTCTGAAGGCTGAAGTTCAGAAGGTTGTGGGTTCTATCCTCACACCAGGAACTTGGATTAAGTCCCAATACTGACACTGTAGTGCAGCATGAGAGGGGTGCTGTCTTTTGAAAGAGACGTTTAAACAGAGGTCCAGCTGGTTGTTCTGGGTGGTGGTTAAGATGGATGTAAAAGATTCCATGGCATTGCTCAAAGAGTAGGGGAATCTCCCCTGTGTCTTGGCCAGATTTCCCCCCAGTCACAAAAAATACCATCAACTGCTTAAACTGGTTCAATATTTCAGTCTGTATCCTAGCCCTCTTTTCTGGGTCAACACAACGTAATTAACTACTGCTCTAACTACATGTTGAGCTCTTTGAACCTCTCCATGCAAGACTTTTTCTGTGAACTCTGGATCATACTGATTACCTATTCTGCACTATCTCCAGTGTATACCTAAGCAGGTAGACTAAGCCTCCGCAACAAGACTGCCTGGCAAGTGGAGCAGAAGAAACAAATACAAATACAGGGCTGTGCTGGCTAGAGCAGCCAGAGAAGAAGAAGAAAAATAGGGCAGATACATTCTCCAGGGGCTGGTGCTATTGGTCAGGTGTGGGGACTCGTGCAGGGATAGTTTGAATGTGCCCAGACTACTGCAGCTCTCAAGTGTTGCATAACCTGTAAAAGAAATCCGTAAACTAAATCGGCTGAGGGGGAACACAGAACCGCCTGCCAAGGGTGCTGCTGCTCGTTGGATGGAGATGGTGGTGGTGGTGGTGGTGGGTTGTAAACATCATGAGACAGACAAGGAAGATGCAGTTAAATGTGTGACTCTGATAAAGCTTATTATTTGACAACGTGGGACGTAAAAGAAAAATTCAGTTTGTGAGTGATACAAATGACAATATCACTAAATTGTACACGTCTTAAAGAAAACAGCATCACACATGGGCATAACAGTAATGATTTATGGTATGTGCCCACTCTAAGTTCTGCTGTACCCCCACACCGAGAACTGCAGACTTCTGTGACAAAATCAGTTGCATCAGTGGAATTCACAGCTTGTACATCAGTCACTCCTCTTTCCAAAAGTGCTGCTTTCCTACAGCTGTCAAGTCTTAAAAGTGTTACATCCCTTGAGATGACCTGTTCTTCTGCCTCTTTGTCCAAAAGTGTTAATATCTCTCAAAAGTCAGTAATGGTGTTAATACCACAACCAAACAGAGCCGCTTCCTGAAGTAGAAGGAGCGAAGGGACAAATATCCATATATTAACCTCAAACAAATAGACTTCGCTTAATACAAAAAAGGAAAGAGTATCAACAAACTTATTTGGTTTGTAAGATAAAAGGCAGGCTTTTATTTAAACATAGCACAGGATATAACCCCCAGGTAAAAAGAACACCCGACAATCATTTCGCACACTTTATTTATTATTTTATTTATTCAATTTTGATAACTGGGTAAGCCCACTGGGCCCCGAAGGTCCCTTTTTCAGGGGCGACCCGGGAGTTAGTTACATATAATTGTACATACAGGCAGGTAATACAGTGCAGGACATATCATACAGGATTACAAAGACAGTATACAGTTTTGTGGCAGATGGCAGTTTGTAGATTACATTACAGAAGACAACAGTGGCGGCAGATAGCTGTGGGGTGATAAATGCTTTAAGTACACACAAGAAGTTCCGCACAGGATAGGGGTACAAGGTTATGCAGTCATTAGTCTTTACCCGTAAAGGGGAGCAGTTTTGTACAAACACAATTGACACAAGGTGAGGTAGGCTAGCCATTGTAACAGGGGCAGGGACTAATATTAAGGAGGTGAGTGCTCAGTCCCTTCTGAAATATGGCTAGGGAGGGTGCCTCCTGAAGGTGGCTGGGGAGATTATTCCACAACGTAGGGGCTAGGTGAGCAAAGGATTTTCTCCCAGCTGTTGAGCAGGCCATGGGGATTTCCAGTAGTTTTTTGCTCGAGGAATGGAGTGGTCGGCTGGTCCGTTTTTGGGACAAGTAGTCCGATCAGCCCTGCCGAAGAATGGGCATTGAGGAGCTTGTAGGTCCAGCTTAATAGGGGGTACTGGAGCCTGTTGTTCAGGGAGGGCCAGTTGAGTGCTGTGAGGGCTTCACTATGGTGGGTCCTCGGGTGGGATTTAGTTGCAAAGCATGCTATTTTGTGGTACAAGGTTTTCAGTCTACAGTGGACCAATTTTGTGATACTGAGTATGGTAGGGGCTGCATAGGTTACGGTTGGGAGAGGGATGCTTTGTGCGATTGCCAGTCTTGTCTCTGGTATCATGTTATGGCATAGACAATAGAGGAGGCCGAGTTTTTGGTGGATGCTTTTTGTTACCAGGTCCACGTGGGGCTTCAGTGTGAGTCCATGATCTAATGTGAGGCCAAGATATTTGACAGGTTGTACTACCTCAGTTTTGGAGCCGGATATGGTAGTGAGTGGTAGAAGATGGGTCCGGGAGGGACCCAAGGATTTTGGCCTGAATAGTATTGCTTTTGTCATATAGGGGTTAAGTACCAAGCGATTCTCAACTAGCCAAGTCTCGGCCTTGGTGAGGTCTGCTTGGAGCAGCGGTCCTGGGTCAGATGGGTGCGCCCCAGTTCTATATAGTACTGCATCATCTGCGTACTGTACTACTGAGCTGCTCCCACAATGGCCATAGAGGTCATTGATGAATAGGGAGAACAATAGCGGGCCTAAGATTGAGCCCTGTGAGACCCCCTCAGTTAAAGGTAGGGGTTCAGAGGTGACCCCTCTCTACTTGACCTGTTGAGGGCTATCAGTGAGGTAATTATGGAACCAGTTGAGGGAGTGCTGGTCAAGTCCAAATTGGCTAATCTTTGTTAGCAGGAGTGGGTGATCTACTAAGGCAAGGGCCTTGGTAAGGTCGATGAAAACTGCCCCTGTGGAGGTACCCTTGTCCAGGGCAGCCAGGACATCGGAGGTCAATCTAATAAGGTCAGTATTGGGCCCATGCTTTTGTCAAAAGCCATGTTGTGAGGGGGCCAGGAGCCTGTTGGCTTCCAGTTACTGTTGACAGTACACTAGCCGCTCCTGGATCTTTGCCAGGTGGCATAGGATGGAGATGGGTCTGTAGTGGCCCATAATTTCCCTAGCTCCACCGTTATGGATTGGGACTACATGGGCCTGTTTCCACATTTTAGGTACTGTTCCTTCCAGCAGGGATCTGTTTATTATCAGAGCTACTGATAGGGCAGTGACTAGGGCAGCGGCCCTAAGCAGCCTGGGGTCCAGTCTATCAGGTCCTGGAGATCATTGGGTTTTAAGGATTGTAGGAGGGGCAGCAATTCTTTGGCATGCACTGTCCTCAGGTGGAAATGGGCGATCGGAGGGTTCTGAGTACTTGCGTGTGCTTTATCAAGGGATCCATGATGTTAATACCCCAATTGTCTTAACTGCTTCCACAGAAATTATTTTGGAAGGCTAAGTATGTAAACAAACTGAAAACACTTGGCCCAAAGAACATCCAGTTTAGAGTGCTGTGATGCACTATGAGTTTGAGTCCAAATTTAGAAGTTGTGGCCAGGTATTCAGACCAGTCTGGAAATGTGATAGACCGTGGTTGCTGTACCATGTCAGTAAGCGAATGATGTACGGCTAGTTATTCATGTAATTTATTTGTTAACCAGGTTAGTAAAAAGCCCTTTTTTAGGTGCAGCCCAAAGCTGATGTCAAGACAGTTAAAGACGACAAGCACAATAAAATACAACAGTAGAAGTTTACATCTGCAGTATACTGACATTAAAGACACAGTGGTAAAATACACTTTGCAATATAAAAAGACACAGTCTTAATAAGTAAGACAACAATATAGCAATTGCATGCAGACTTATCAAGTAGATGCTGTTTCAGTCTAGTTTTAAAGATCACATGAGAAATAGCAACACAAAAGTAATGGGGAGATCGTTCCAATATTTAGATGCAGAAAACAAAAAATGCACGCCGACTAGTTTTTACTTCAGGTGTAGCTAATAAAAGCTTTTTAATTATGTCTTGATGCAAACATAACATCCTTTATGGCTGTATGTTCAGGAATGAAAGCATATTGTAAAACACTGATTAGAAATGGAGCATTCTGATTGGCTGGCAGTATTCGAATGTTACATTACTGACTGGAAACATTCGTAAAACATAAAACAGTGAGAATTATAACTTTTAAAATAATCATTTAAAAAAATAAAATAGGACATTTTAGTTAAATAAAAACATAAAGGCACTGCAGGTGCTGGATTACCTTACTCTAACCCTAGGAGCATAATACACTAGACTACACCTTGTGTGTCATGATCCGACCCCCGTGTTAGATTCACAGATGGTAACCCAAACCATGATTGTGCCTTAATATTTAAAATCATTTTAACCCATGATTCTGGAAAAGGGTGTAAGTCAGCCAAAGAATAGCAATTATTGGTGAAAGCAGTGCAGCGAGGGCAAGTTATAGCGGTAAAATTAGAGGCGGCAGTAATAGCTGCTCTGAAGTGTTTATTTTTTGGCAAAATTAAGTCTTCCAAACACAGTTGGCACAGAAATACATTGCTTTTGTCTTGAAGCTGGTATTGAAGATCTCTACCCTTTAAAAATTGATTCACGTACTGATTGCAGTCATCAATCAATAAGAGACACTCATTCTGCTGGTGCTGCAGTGACTGAGGGTAATATCATATCGGATTTAAACCACATTCCCTGCTTGACCATTCTGCTTGATGAATCCACGGATATAGCAATGGAACAAAATGTAATTGTTTAGTTTATATTTTGTTAACCAGCAGAGAACATGAGGACAAAATCTGCCCATTGTCAAGGGGACCTGGAATAGAAAATGAAGAGACAAAGTACAGATACAGAACGAATCACATAAGTAATTCAGTACAAAAAAAGAGAACAAATTAGAGTAAAAAGAAAATGCATCTATACAAATTATTCACACATATTGAAAGCCAACAAATGGTATTTACGTTTAAATGTAGCAACACTACAGTAATTAAATATTGAACCAAAGAATATTAATTTATCATCGTTGACTCTGGCTTGTCCGAAATACATTGCTTGTAGCTCATTCAACTCCCTGATGCTACTATTGATCAAATACTAAAACAACTTTTAAAGGTTGTCAAAGATGAGACCAAAATATGTATACAGTGGTAATCACGCAAGAGTGTACCAGTTCCGCGCAACACGCTATTCATGTTATTTAATGGGTACCGAGATTGTGCACCGCTTGGTATACTGCACTGCTGACAAACCTTTGTGCGATTACCACTGTATATGAAAAATATGTGTAGTGCAGTAACTACTATATGACGGGGTAAAATTTGGAGTGGTCAGTGCAAAGAAGTGCAAAGTAATGCACCTGGGAAACAAAAACCGTGGGAAGGGGATACTAACAACAATAAAAATGGAATGGGACCTGGGGGTAGTCATGTCAGATGACCTCAAGGTAGGCAAACAATGTGAGAAGGCAATAAGGAGGGCTGAGGGGATACTGGGATGCATAGGGAGAGGCATTACCAGTAGAAAACAGGAAGTTGTTATCCCTCTGTACAGGCAGCTGGTGAGACCCCATCTGGAGTACTGCATGCAGTTCTGGAGACCCATCTCTGCAAGGACATAGACAGGATAGAGGCAGTCCAGAGGAGGGCAACTAAAATGATGCAGGGTCTGCACCAGAACCCGTATGAAGAGAGACTAAAGGAGCTTCACATGTATACCCTCGAGAGAAGGACATGATAGAAACTTTCAAGTACCTCAAGGGAATTAGCAAAATCCAAGAGGGTAGCATCTTCCAGAAAAAGAGATGTGCAAGAACAAGGCAGCACAATTTGAACATAGAGGGGGGGATGGCTCAGGGGCATTGTGAGGAAGTATTTTTTTCACGGAGAAGGTGGTGGATGCACGGAACAGCCTTCCTGAGGAGGTTGTCAGGTCAAAGACAGTGGGAGAATTCAAGAATGCATGGGACGGACACAAGGCAATTCTGATGGGGGTTAGGAAGAAGCAGGCTGTTGGTTAACTAGGATCTGAAGCTTGTCCAGTAGGTAGGGAAATGGGAAGACTGGGTGGGTCAAGTGGTCCTTATCTGCTGTGAAAGTCTGTGTTTGTTTCTGAGCAGACTGTGTGGGCCAGGCGGTCCTTTTCTGCTGTCAAAATCTATGTATGTTTCTGTGTTTCTATGTTAAGGGAAATCTGTCCAGGACTTCTGTTCTCTTATTGCATTTCACAGAGCATGGCACTCATTTCTGCAGATGCTGCTGACAGCAGTCCACATTTAGTCAACTACAAAAAAAATTGCAGAGTGGCATTTACAAGTTTTTGGGAAAGTCACCTAAAAACTCAAATGCTTTCAAAGACATTCAGAACATACTTAATGAGAAACGGTGACAATTCAGTGAAGTTTTTCACACAAGGTGGCTCTCTGTTGAGTGTGCTGTTGATGCATTGTTAATTTTTGAGACTTTACCAGTATGCTTTCTGCAGTGAAAAATTCCAAGGAAATGGCTCAAAATGTATGTCCTCTTACAGATTTCTCTGCGTCTCATTTTCTGTCTGAAGTGCTCCACTTTATGAATCAAGCTTTTCAGCGGAAAGATTTCCATTTTGGTAAAATGTCATCTTCTGTACTTGTACACCTAATTTAAATGTAGATAACGATTTGTACATGTAGATTGCCCATAGGACCTCAGCCAGATACGTTTTAGGAATGGAGTGTTATTTACTGCCAGCTTTTTCCACCTGGTAGTGTTTTCATCCAAAAGGTAGTACTGTAAGCTGTCCCTTGACCTGTCTCATACCCCCCCTCCTCTAAACCAAGTCTCAATCCGGCTAGGCGCCTGCAGTCTCTGACTCTCTTTGACACTGCCAGGGAGTCTTGATGTGATTTTATTTTTTAACATTTTGCTGTGTTGCAGCAGCCCTTCTGACCAGCTAATGAGCAATCCCTGAATCAGTCTCCTACACTGTCAGTGTTCCCACTGCAGCCACGTAGCAGAAGGTGCAGAGTACCCTTGTCCAAAATTTTTAGGGGAGCAAAATGAGTTCTGAGGGTATGTCGTACCCAATGAAAAAAGGTCTGGGGGTATGAACAGGTGTAAAAGAGCATGAACAACATAAGCAGTAAACCTCATGCCCCCCTAAAAAAGGGTCACGTTACAACCGGGGTACTTTACTGCTGCCACTGCTATGTGGAATTAAAGTTTAGATTTACACCTGCATACCATTGTGGTTTGCAGTCATTATTGTTGATTCACTGCGGTGTAACTGTTTCATATGTTGTTTCTCCTTTTTCCACCTGCACCGACTGTCTGCGGTGATCGCTGGAATGTGGAGTCTGCTACAAAATGCAACCAACCCCCCTTACTGCAACCAAATTGGGTGCATCAGTAAGCAGCCAAGCTGGGTGCAAGAGTACAGATTGGAGTTGCAGGGCAGGTCTCACACACACACACACACACACACACACACACACACACACACACACACAGTCTTTGAGCCACAAATGAAAACAAACTTGTTAGGAGGTGGTAGGGCGAAGGCGAGGGGTTCAGAATGCACGTGATAGGCATATGGGTTATCTTGGGTCAAGTGGGGGGAAAGAGCAGATCATCGATTAGGGTCTGCGGTGATACTGTTTGTAGGGAAAAATGGGCAGGCTGGGTGGGCCAAGCGGTCTTTTTCTGCATTCTACAGTCTTTGTTAACTGCACTTTAACATAAATGAGGCTGAGCCTGACAGCAGAAACATCCATGTTACTTTCAAGAATTTATTAGTAAACAAAGTGAGGTGAGTCGAGTGGGTGATGGTCGAGAGGGCTTGGCTGAGTCGCTGGTGGGTAACACGTAGGCTGGGACTGAATTGGAGTCCTTTGAGTGCACAGCCACTAGGTCACTGAGCCATCTGAGCTGCAACTAACAAACAAAAAGAAAAAACACTTGAAGCTGATAAACTAAATAGGGCTAAGCCTAGCTGCAAATGCAGCGGAGGCGAGTGCAGTCGGTGAGAAGGGACTTGTCTGGCTATCAGGGCGGAAACTTATGGGCTGAGATTGGGACTTGTGATCAGACATACAGGTACAGTCACTCAATCACAGTAAGTAAGGCAGAGACTGGCATATAAAATTGCACTTTTTATGTCAGCAGCTGTAGAAATTAAGTGAGATGAGTCAGTGTGTGACTGGCAGGTAGGGGACACGTGGGTAGGGACTCCCAGAATGCATACTCTGGTTTGGTCACTTAGGAGTCTCTGCCCTGTTAATTGAAAAGACCCATCCTACTGAGCCTGGCACAAATCACGTTTTATGGCAGCAGCTGCAAAAACACAGCGAGGTGTGCGTGATGCAGGACTGGGATTACTGATTGGATGCATGCAAACAGCCACAGTCAGTCGGTCGTTCATTGAGATCTACAATTTTGAAGTTGGAAAAGTCAACAGCAGAGGAGGTGAGTGCCATGGGTGGGGGAGGGGCTCGTCAGACTTGCAAGTAGAGAACTCGCGGGCTTGTCAGTCACTGGCAAATCCAGTTTTGACAAAATGCAGCCAGTAAGTAAATCGGGCTGAGCCTGGCATATAATAATTGCGCAACCTTTGTCAGCTGCTGCAAAAGCAAAGTACGGTGAGACCGTGAGTCAGTGTGTGAAGGTCAAGCGGGACTCTGACTGGTGGACAAAGGGCACATGGGCTGGGATTCCTGGGATGCATACTCAGACTGGGTCTCTGTCTAATAGTCTCTCCCCCTATAAATCAGAAAGACCCACACCTGCTACATGTCATTGGGATAGTTGGATCCCATTCTTCCCATCCAGTCCTCTGTGAATTGTGTGATGCATTGGTTGGTCTTGCTACCGAAACTTACTGCAAAGCTTTTTTCTTCATGGCACGTGCAAATCCCATGACTCCCAGCTGCTGCCCAAATACAGTGCTCACGCCCGGTTTCCTGAAGTACAAGGGGGCTGGAAAAGGATCCGTTGGTGGTCTGCTAGAAGTATCCTGGGGGAGAGAGAGAGAGAGAGAGAGAGAGAGAGAGAAAAAAAAAAGTATGCTAACGGTGCAGAATACACGTAATGCAGACCACATGCCTGCATTGACGGAAAGAACTCTGAGAGGTGCATTTGCATACAATGTACCCCCACCACACACAAATGTGTGTGAATTTGGTAATTTGTATGTGAATCACACACATTTATGCGTGGATGAGAACACTGTACAGAACTGATACTGATGCTTTTGTTTATTTGTTGTACCCAGCCGTGCAGCTTCCACTCGCTAGCATCACATGGGACCTCCAGTTTTGTGCATGTGTACCAAATATTGTAAATGTGCTGTGTGAGAAATGATTCGTAAAATCGGAGCGTAGGAGTAAATCATGCAAAAATGGTAGTAAAATACTCCTTTATTCCCCTTATCTGTTCCCTTGTTCACAGCTGCCGTATGGATCTTCCTTAAAGAATATGCATATTGTAAAATGGCCCTAAAATTGTTATTAGGTTTAGCTGTGTGACAGTGACATTAAGAAGTGAATGTTAACAGCTGGCCCAGTGGCGAGGAGGGCTGAGGTGCTGGGCATCTCCCCTGCTGCCACATCAGCGACCTGGGTTCGAAAATGGATCAAGGTTGCTTGGGGGTCAGCTGGGGGAAGGAGGATTGAGCATCCAGGGATGGTTCTCCTTTGGGGAGGGTGGGGGGACAGTGCATACTGCTGCTTGGTCACCACCTAGCAGAGGCTAGGTAGCGCAGCAGTGGCCACCTACTTAGTCGGCCAGGAGCGGGTTCTGTGTCGGACTGTGGTACATCTTCCTGTAGTGCGTTGTAGGGCACCTACTGACTCACTGATCTACTGATCTAAACTTTTCAGTGAAAACCCTTCATCCCTATGGTTGCCTTGTTTGGGTGGTGGGGTCTCAAGAAGAAGGAAAAAAAAAAACCAAGCTACAGACAAAGAACCTCAGTGCAGAAGCACTGAAACCAGGGTTACCCCAAAGGGCATTGACAAGCCAAGTTTCAAAGAAACAACCAGAGGAATAGATACGGGGAGTAAAGGAGTATTTTACTACAGTACCAGTTTTGACGATTTACTCCCACTTTCTGATTTAAGGAATTTGTTTCCCACCTGGTATATTTACAGCATGTTGGTATACATGCACAAAACTGGCAGCAGCATTCAGTGCTACTAGCCATGGATCCACATACTAATAGACTGTCAGCAGTAGAGGTGGGGTCAGAAAACAACATGGGTATCGGTTGTGTACATGCAGAAGACTATTTGTGGAGTTGTGCACTGGATGGCAAGAAGGGCAGGTGCAACTTAAAATGTCAAAAATAGGGTCACCGCACTACATAGCAGTGGGAAAGTATCTCAAGATTCCTTCCTGGTATCACAGGAGGATGATCAGTTACTTCAAACAATCAGTGGAACTGTGACTTTTTTTTTTTCCCAGAGATGGGGTCCAAGACAGATCAATGCATGGTATCACTGCAATGTAGCTTAAAATACTACCATGTGAAAGCAGCTAGCAGTGAACACTTCCCAGTCCTAAAAATTATCTGGACCCCTGAACACGACATCTCACACACTTCCATAGTGCAAAGCATCATGGGATATATGCAAATCACCATGACATTCCAGATTGACTCAGTTTACAGCAGGAATGCATGGTACCAATTTTACATGCATTTAATAATGCAACCAACTTAATTTCTGTAATACAGTCACCTAGTACTTTTTACATTTATCAAAAACACCTAGTGCCATGGTATTTTCAACATTTACAGGTTTCATAAACATACAGTGTGTGTATATATATATATATATATATATATATGTATTTTATGGCATAGTCCTATTACATACTAAATCCAACAACAATAAACACAGCCTGTTGTTTTAGATAAGCTCGGAAGTCACCACAATAAGCTCCCTGTATGAGGACCTTAGAGATAAAAGGAAAATTTAAAGAGGACACTTATAGCATAGTCAAGGAAAGAGGGGGAGGGTTATAGGTGGCCAACCTTATGGACTAGAGAAATTGTAAAGGCTAGATTAGGCTAAGAAACAGAAGAACTATTGCAGCAGATTTAAGAAAGGTCGGTCTTCAAGAGTGGCAGGATCTCCTGTCACATATTCCTCACCTTAAGAGGGAAGCGGTTATCTCAGGCTGCTTACCACCTTCCTGTCCCAGGAAGGGATGGAGCTTCCACCCATCCACCTACAGACGGCTCTGTCTCAGGGTCCCTATTAACGATAAACATTCCATCATAAACACTGTGGATATCGTCATGCTTTACCCTGAGGCGTTAACACATTTCTCAACAGAGATGAATTGTACCTTCCCATCTCCTTTTAGGGAAAGTCTGTGATATTCCATTGACATCAATTCCTGCACCGTATCTAGATGTGAAATCAGCATTTACATGTTTTGTCCCTGCCCTGTGGGACACAGTAAATAGATAGGGCAGAAGAGCTAAGTACCACTGCATTATATGGGGACTTTTTTTCTCTCATCTGGTGCAACCAGCAGAGGGTTATGATCAGTTACAACCTTAAATTCAGCCCCCTACAAGTAATATTTCAGAGACTCAATAGCCCACTTCAGATCTAAGCATTCTTTCTCTATAGTAGCATATCTTCTTTCCCTCTCATGTAGCTTCCTGCTGATATACATGATCAGATGTGCTTCCCCATCAATTTTCTGAGATAAAGACTGCCCCAGTACCATTCTCTGATGCATCAGTTTGCACCTTAAACAAAATGCCTCATCACAAAAAGGGGTCCACTGAACCTTATTCGGGCACCTCTTTTTAGTGAGATCAGTCAAAGGACTGGCAATGGCTGAGAAATTAGGTACAAATCTCCAGTCATAACCAGCCAAGCCTAGGAAAGATCTCACATGCTTTTTTGTGGTAGGTATTGGGATGTTTGCTACTGCTGTAACCTTCTCTGCCTCTGGCTTCACTTGTCCGTTGCCTAAAATGAACCATAGGTATCTTGTTTCGGTCTTTGCTAGGGCACACTTAGCAGGGTTAATGGTCACTCGTGACTCCTTCATTGCTTTCAATACCTGAGACAAGTGTCTAACATGGGTTTCCCAGTCAGGGCTGAATATGACCACATCATCCAAATAAGCCGCACAGTGCTCAGTGTGTGGTCTTAGTATGTGGTCCATAAAACGCTAAAAAAACAGTAGCTGGGGACCCATGTAGTCCGAATGGCATTGTGACAAACTGGTATAAACCAATTGGGGTGCTAAATGCAGTTTTATCTTGTGAATCAGTTGACAAGGGGATTTGCCAATGTCCCTTAGTAAGGTCAAGGGTGGAGATATACTGTGCATTGCCTAGCCTGTCAGTGATGTCATCTATTCGGGCATTGGGTAGCCATCGAATAGTGACACGTTGTTACACTTTCTAAAATCTAGGCATAGACGTATTCCACCCTCTTTCTTGTCCACTATGACCATGGGTGAAGACCATGCACTCTTTGAGGACATAATTATGCCTAATTGCTCCATTTTCATGACTTCCTGAATCACCTCATACGAACATTGCCAGCAACAAAAGGCCATCATGGTCTATCTTGGCTGCTCGTGAATGCAGCTAGCTCCCTATTCAGCAGCTGCCCCCCCCCCTTACCTCTCTTTATCCTCCCCTTTGCCCTGTCCTACCCTGTCTTGGAGCATTCCACTGTGGTACATGCCACCACTTCAGCTGGTAGTACGTTCCACTTTGCCACCACCCTGTCCATAAAGAAATGCCTCCTCACCTCCCTCCTGCATCTACCCCCCTCCAATCGCATGTCATGGCCCTTAGTGTCTCTCCCCACCCTCCTCCCAAATAGACCCTGTGTCCGTTTTATCTCTTCCGTGTATTTGAAGGTCTCAGTCATATGCCCCCGTCCCTCCTCTCCTCCAGTATGTACATGTTTAACTCTCTTAGTCTGACCTCATATGGCAGTTCCCCCAGGCCCTGAATCATCTTCATTGCCCTATGCTGCACCCCCTTCAGCAGCTTAATGTCCTTTTGTAGGTACGGGCGCCAGTACTGCACGCGGTATTCCAGGTGGGATCTAACCAACGATCTGCACAACAGTAGAATAACCTCCCTTCTTCTCGAGGTAATATCCCTTGCAGTGCACCCCAGCATTTTGTTGGCCATTGCTGCTGCCTTTCTGCATTGTGCGGAATTGTTCATACCTCACCTTCATGGGTAGTCGGTAGGGCTTTTGGTGTATGGGCTTGTCTTGCGTGGCAGTTACGGTGTGCATAATTCCTTTGGCCCTCCCCAGGATATTTGTGAATATGAGCTCAAATTCTTGCAGTACCCTGAGCACATCTTTTTGTTGCTAAGGCTCCAATTCAGGGTTTATCTGAATCTCCCCCAACTGTCCTGACTGATCTAGCCTTTTATAGGCAACCTCCAACTCTGACTCCCCTTCATGATGGATATAAAGGGAGGGGTTAGACTTATCACGCCATTTCCTAAGGAGGTTCACATAGTAAATTTTTTGGGCGGGTCTCTTTCCGGGCATGCTACGCTCATAGTTCACTGCTCTTATTTGCCTCAAAATGGTGAAGTGGCCCTGTCATTTCATGAGTAGTTTGTTCTCTGTGGAGGGAAGGAGTAACAACACTTTGTCCCCTGACTGAAATGTTTTAGTCTTCAAACCCTGGTCATATCTTTCTTTCTGCAAGTCCTGCTTCTGTTCTAAGCTCTGGTGTGCCAAGTTTATAACCTCACCAGGCATTTGCGTAACTGCATCATCTACTCTACGACATTAAGATGTCTCACCTCCTTCCCTTCTTCCCAGTGTTCTTTAACTACATCCAGTGGCTCCCTTGGGTTTCTCCCATACAGTAATGAAAAAGGAGAGAAACCAGTGGATGCTTGAGGGATTTCTCTGTAAGCGAAAAGTAAATAGGGGAGGTACCTATCCCAGTCTTTACCTCCTTCTCTTACATACTTCCTCAGCATTCTCTTTAATGTCTGATTAAACTTCTCTATGAGGCCGTCAGGCTCTGGGTGGTATGGGGAAGTATGCACTGCTACCATGCCCAGCAGACGGTACAATTCTTTTAGCAGGTGTGCATTAAAATTACTCCCCTGATGTGTAAATATTTCCTGGGGGATTTCCATGCAGCTAAATACCTCTGCCAGCTCCTCTGCTATCCTTGGGGCAGTGATAGTTCTCATGGGGATAGCTTCTGGGTAGCGTAATCGCATATTACCAGTACAAATCTGTTACCCTTGGAGCTCTTTTCCAGGGGGGCCCACTACATCCATGGCTATCCTGTCAAAGGGGTTAGTCACAATGGGGTTGGGTTGTAGTGGTACTCTATCCCTTTTTCCTGTCTGAGCTACCTTCTGACACTCAGCACATGCTTTACAATACTCCACTATATTCTTGTGGATAGAGGGCCAATAAAACCTGGGCAATATCCTATTCAGGGTGCTATCTCTGCCTGCATGGCCTGCTAAAGGGATGTCATGCACCAGATGCATGATTTGGGAGTGGAATTTTTCTGGAACCATTAGTTGGTCTACTACGTCTCCAGTTCTGGGGTTAGTGTATTCTCTGTACAGTATACCCTGTTTTACAACAGACTGAGGGGCACCTCTTTCCACTCCCTTACCCACCTGAGGGGAAAAAAAAAAAAAAGTGAAGGGTCTGCTTTTTTGCTCATGCTGCATATCACATTTAAAAGTATGTCCCAAGTCAGGCTGTACACCAGCATGAGTATCATACGGCAAGCCAAGGCCAAACACTATCACACCACACTAGCCTCCTCCTGGGGCTCCGCAACGCATTTCTGGGGAGTCCCCCAGGGCTCCATTCTGGGACCCCTCCTCTTCAGCCTGTTCTGCTCGGGAGTCCCCCAGGGCTCTATTCTGGGACCCCTCCTCTTCAGCCTGTTCTTAAACTCACTACCGGACAGCTGCCCAGAACAAATAATTCTCTACGCCGACGATGCTGTGATCCTCACCTCTGACCCTGATCCAGTCCAATTACAAAATAAACTTCAGCGGGCCTTCTCCTCCATTGAATCCTGGTTCCTAAATCATAAACTGCTTCTCAATCAGAAAAAAAGCAAGTCTGTGGTCTTCTGCAGCCCTCACAACAAAAACAAACAACTCCACCTCTTCATTGCAACCGAACAAGGAGCCATCCTAGAGCAAACACAATCATTCAGGTACCTCGGCATCACCCTTGATCCCCACCTCTCATACGCTGTCATATCAGCAGTGTTGCAAAGTCTGCCAGTGCGAGGTTAGGCATATTATTCCGGCACAGGAAACACCTAACCCCAGAAGCACTGTCAGTGGCTGTCCAAAGCTCCATCGTCAGCATCATAGACTGTGGTCTCATCATATATGGGTCTACAACTACCACTGTTCTGAAGCGTATCGCAACCTCTCTGAATAAGGCCTGTCGTCTCATCACTGGCTCACATCGCCGTACCCACACATGTGACCTTTATTCCCAATCTGGATGGCTTCAACTGGACAAATGCATAAAATACCACACGTGCATCACGGCCAAGAAAATTATAATGGGGCTTGCCTCACCTGGTGTCTGTGCCCTCCTTAAGCCCAGACATGGAAACGCCACTACAGGGAGATCCAATTCCCATCTACTACATATCCCACGATGTCGCACGACCCAAGGACAAAGATCATTCGCCTATCGGGCATCCAACTGGCTCAACTCTCTTGGCAGCAACATAGCGACCGCTCCAACACTCTGCCACTTCAAGTCCAAGCTGTGCCTCTCAGTGCTTGTATCCTGCGATTGCCCATCTTAACATTTCCACCGTTCAGCTGCACATGCCCCAGCACCCATCTCTTACAATCAGCCTTTGCACCCCTAGCACCTTACCTGTCATATTCCCTCGACAAGGCCCCTTGGCTGCACTGTCTCCGCCTCACCCTCCCCAGTATCTCCCTCCTGCCCCTGCCCCCAACCACCTCCCAGACCCCCTACCCCCTGCACCTCCCCCTGATCTCCCTACCCTCACTCCCCCACCCCTCCTCCTTCCCTTGTCTTGCTCATAGCTCAAGTCTTTGTACTGGTTGTTACATGTCTGTAGTCAGTGACTACATGTTTGTAACTAAAATGACTATTTACACGCTGATGTGGAACCTTGTAAAGAGCCAGCTCAAAGGTATTGTAATCCTAGATTGAAATAAATAAATAAATATAAAGGAACTCAATGAGAAGTCCGCCCCGATAGAGGTCAATGGCACTATTACCACTAGCACCCAACAGATTGCTGACTGCCTAAACACGGCTTTCTCTGACCTCAGCTCAGTCCTTCCTGTCCACTTCTTTGACCCTAGCAATACCTCAACCCCCATGCCCTGAAAGGCCCTCTGTTTCTCCTGAGCACGGTATCACCTCACGGAGCCAAACTCCACCTGCTGAAAGCCCTCTCCAGCCACAACCCCAAGTGCGATCCGATGGACTCCAGGATTCTCCGGCTAACCCTAAATGTCATGCTTACCCCCCCCCCACTGACCTGCTAAACCGGTTCCTATGTCTAGGCCAATTCCCGAACGCCTGGATGTCAGCTGAAATCACTCCAGTCCGCAAGAATGGAGATTACACAGCATCTAATAACTACAGGCCAATCTCCATCCTCCCCCCACTCTACAAAGCCCTGGAAAAAATAGTCTTCTCCCAACTCGTGGAATACCTGACCAAACACGACATACTATGTCCGGATTGGACTCCTCTACCGCCACAGAGACTGTCTCCCTCAGAACATGCTCCGGCTGGCTATCACCTCCTCCATCCTGTCCCTGGTTGACTATGGGCTTCCCATCTATGCTGCGGCTGACTCCTCCGCCCGCTCCAAAGTCCAGACCTCAACAAACCAGGCGTGCAGGCTCCTAACTGGTGCCCATGGCAGAACGCACACATGCCAGCTCTATTCCTCCTCTAACCTACTCACCCTCGCGAGTGCCTGCGCTATCACACATGTATATTGGCCAAAAAAAAACACTACTTGGGCTCTCCTCCCGGGCTTGCTACATCCCTAAAACTAGCCCCCAAGACAGTCGCCACCTGAAATGCAGCCAAGGCCACCTTCCAGGTACCTAGAACCAGGACCTCTCTTGCCCAAAGGTCCTTCCACCACAGGGCCTCCTCCTGGTACAATACCCTCCCTTCTCATATCACAAGCATCCCCAAAATTGGCCCATTTAAAATCACCTTATGCAGCCACATCACCAGCACTCGGAACTGTAAGTGCTCTTGAATGCCCAAAAGCCTGAATTCATCCTTCTCATCTGGTACTCTTCAATGGACAAAGTCCTCTGGACTGCCCCCCCCCCTATACCCACTAGAGCAGGCATAATTATTTAATACAATTGTTAGCTCGAGCTATGTAGACAACTGAAAGCCTCAGCACTTCTGTGTAACATTGGAATTGCTTTGTATGGTCACTTAATTGTATCACACCTGCATTGTCCACCAATGTTGTACTCACTGTCTATTTGTTGTTTACCCTCCCTTGTGACGAGGTGCCTTTGTAAATGAGTCCATGACTCAAAGGTTGTAAATCCAACATATGAAATAAATAAATAAATATCAATCCAGGCTTTCTTTAGCTTCCTCTTCTCCGCCTTAGTTTTACAGTCCTTGCCAGGATCCTCAAAAACATCATCGTCAAATGCGAACGCAGATGGTAGATGTCCTTTCTTTACTTAAGCATTGGTGGTTACGGCAACTATAGCAGAGTCCTGGGTGGCATGGCAATAATATAAATGAAATAAAGTCTGGGTGGTCATGCTCGATAACTGGCAGAGTTAGGTGAGGTACCAACCCCACTTCTACCTTATGTGTCTTTTCTTGAACAGTCATTTGTATGGTGGCTGTAGGGTAGCAGCGGGTTATCTCCATGCACACAGATGACTGCTGTATCCTGCCCTTTGTTATTCCTAGTTACCAGATCTGCTCATACAAGAGTCTGGTGGCTCCCTGAATCAATCAGTCCCATCATCTGCTGTGATCCAATCTGCACAGTAGCCATAAAGTGATCCCAGTTCACTAAGGCCACGTGAGCTGTTTCTTTCTTTCTTTCTGTTAGGACAGTTTCTTACATGATGTCCCTTCTTTTGGCACCCATGACATACTATCTCTGCTACATGAATTCGCCACCCTCTCTCTGCTCTCCTGTCTTGTTTCACTGGGGCTGGATTTGACCGTTTATAGGTAAAAGGGTTCCTTACCGGATTGCCGGTGGTCACAGCTGATGATGTCCCTTGGAACCCTCTGGGTCTGGATGGTCGGACTGCCATGAAGTCTTCCACCAGCATGATGGTTTTATCTGTGGAATCTGGCTTATGCTCCCAAACCTAAAGTTGTACATCCTGGGGTAACACTTTAATAAATTGTTCAATAATCACCGCCTCCAGAAGTTGGTCCTTGCTCTTGCTCTTGTTCTCTGGCTGTAACCATTTGTAGCAGAGCTCTTTGAGACGGGAATAAGTCTTTCGGGGGGGGGGGGTTATCCAATGACTGTATTTTAAGAAACCTAAACCTCTGGCGATAGGTTTCAGTGTTTCTATCATAGCACCTGAGGATCTCGTACTTCATATGGTCATAGTCCTCTGCCTTTCAGGAGTCCATGTGGTTGTAAACCAACTGGGCACTGCCTGTCAGATGCGGTGCCAGTCGAACATCCTACTGTTCCCTTGGCCATGCACATGTTCGAGCGATCCTCTCAAACGTGAGGTAGGCTTCAGTGTTATCACTGTCTGAAAGGTTAGACAGTTTAATGTATTTTGGGCTACTGGCTCTTTCTATTTGCCCTGCATTGATGGCATGCAAGACCCTCATGGTATCAGCCCTTTTGGCATCTTGACTTCTCCAGTTAATGTCTCTATCTCTCCGCTCAGTGTCTCTATCTCTTTCCATCTGCACCTGTTTTATGCAGAGCCATTTCAACAACTCCCTACATCCTCAGGTGGACGGTCTTCAAAAGGAGGTGGTTCCCTCGATTCTTCCTCGTCCTCTCGCATCTCTTCGTCATCTTCAGGCTTAGCCTTCCTCTGAGCTCCCAGGTCCAGTCCAGGCAGCAGTTTCTCTCCCAGTCTGTCGGCCATGGTTTCTGGTCAGAACTCCACAGACTTTCTTCTCTGGGTTCTCCTCTGGCAGCTCCTGGTGCATCAGTCCACCTGGGATATCTGGGCAATATCCACCAGAAAATGTCCCTCTTAAGCCAGTCCAGACATTTCCAGCAAGTCATCCCACTTTTGACAACAAGTCTGTGGCGGGAAATGTGGGGTAACAGATGCACCAGACACCAAACTTCAGTTTCAACACAATCTCTATGTGATATTTATTCAAAATGCAGAAGATAACCTTCAGAAATGGCATGTTCCTTTTTTCAATACATCAAGTTTGCAGCAACAGACTATGTATGTTCTTCCTTTGCACTTGTCAGCACCTACTGACTCGCTGATCTAAACTTTTCAGTGAAAACCCTTCATCCCTATGGTTGCCTTGTTTGCTTGATTGGTGGGGGTTCAAAACGAAAACAACCCGAAATAAGCTACAGACAAAGAACCTCTGTGCAGAAGCACTGAAACAAGGATTACTCCAAAGGGCTTTGACAATAAACCAAGTTTCAAAGAAACACAAAATCACACATACTTCCATAAAGCAAAGCATCATCGGATATATGCAAATCACCACAACATTTCAGATGGGCTTAGTTTACAGTAGGAATGCATGGTACCAATTTACATGCATTTAACACCACAACCAACTTAATTTCTGTAATACAGTCACCTAGTACTTTTCACCTTTTATCAAAAACACCTAGTGCCATGGTATGTTCAACATTTATAAGCTTCATAAACATAAGGTATATACATCAAGGTATTTTATGACATAGTGCTATTACATACTAAATCCAACAATGATAAACATAGCCTGTTGTTTTACGTAAGCTTGGAGGTCACCACAGTAACCTCCCTGTACAAGGACGTGAGAGGGAAAAGGAAAATTAAAGACACTATAGCATAGTCAAGAAAGTGGAGGGGGAGTGGCCCGTAGGTGGCCTACCTTATGGACTAGAATTTGTAAAGGATAGATTAGACTAAGGAACAGAAGAACTGTTGCAACAGATTTAAGAATGGTCAGTCCTCAAGAGTGGCAGGATCTCCCTGTCACATGCGTGAGCACCAGAGCACATCTTGCAGCCTGGGACGGTGCGAAAATGGAGGAAAAATACTCACACCAGTCGGATGATTGTGACACCCTGCAGGTTCTGCATTACCTTCTGAGGCACCCACCCACCTATGGTGGTTCATGACATGCAGGTAGATCTCGGGTGGGTGACAGGGTTGAGGGTTGTCGCCAGAGGGGGGCCACTGAGGGCAGAAAGGAGCTTAAATACAGGATGATAAAAAAAAAAAAAAAAAAAAGACTGGCACGGGACTGCCACAAAAATGAGAGATTACATTTCATAGGGCTATCTGGCGATCCTGGTGGTTGCAAACTTTAAATGAAATAATGCATTAGTAGTAGTAGTTTAGTTGGACCATGCCCTTTCCCAGGGATTCAGGGCAACTTACCTAAAAATAAAACATGACATAAATAAAACAATATATAATAAAAGTCAATTGAATCCATAAAATAGTAGCAAAATTAAATAAATAGTTCAGCATCAGATTTGTACCTTGAGTAATGTAAGTTAGCAGAAAGTTGCCTGGGATTAAGATTGGATCCAGCTAACTGTGCCGAGTTCTTGCAGAAACACTGCAAAAGGTGCGGTGCACACAGTAAAATAAAACTCCCAGAAAAATGGAGCTGCTGCTGCTGCAAACAGAGTTTATTCCATAAGCTTGCCCCAAGGCAGCACCAGGATCCCTGTACGTACTGTGTGCAGGCCTTTTTGTCTGTTTGAGTTCCCTCAGACCTGTCACAGTAAATAGATTGGAACTCTTGTTGGGTAGCTTGGGGTGTAAATTACATCTTAAAAGCCTGAATCTCTGTGCTGGAATTGCTGTTTGTATTGCTGCTAGAGAACTCTGTGTAAAACTGAATCAGAACTGTTGCTTTTAATTGGAATGGACATTTGCGTCTACTGCTACATCTACTGTAATTTTCTTTATATCTTACTATCTTATTTATGTAGCTGTAAAATGTTTGTACTATCCAACTCGTTTTTTCAGATGCCAAATATGCAAGCATGAGGATGCCCACGGGGCTACTGCTGTGTACTGATTTCTCTGTTTTTGCTGTTATTGTACCTTAAATAAAGCAGAATTACATTTAGGCCTCAAGAAGTTTATTGGCTTGATTCGATTTGGCATCTGAGTGTTTTGGCTAGTGCCGGCCCTTTAGTTTACAAAGTGATTGACTTTGAGCCAGGGCACAGTTTTCCTTGGAAGTGGTAGTACTGCACTTTGCTGTTATGTCAACCCCTTTCGTTTGCCATTCCTCCCTGACTACCACCCATATCTTTAGGGTTACTTTGGATGCACATTGATCTCTTTTCAGGAGGTCAGTAGAGCAATTCTTTCACCATGGTGGATTCCTTTGGGGTTGGAGGCAGCTCCCACAAGGGTTTTCATAGTGTGGGAAAGCTGCACCTTGATCTCTTTTTGGGAGGACATGGATCACTTATTTTGTATAATTAAAATTTTTATTGAATTTTTAACATTTGCAGTCAGAGGCCACATGTTTGCAGGTGACAGACAACAGCTTACAGAATATCATTATAGAAAGGTAAACACGTTATGCATTTGTAGTGTATGGTGGAGTGTTGTTCCGTATAGAAATCCATCCTTTTCAAAATGCTGTTCTACCACAGTTCAGCGGTCATGGAATGTGATTCTACCCTACAGTGGTAGAACAGCATTCTAGAACCTCTGGAGACTGCATGAATCCGTTTCGTTTTGAAGGCAAAGGAACTCACAAACTTATATTTCATTCAGTACTATACACTATCAAAAATAGAGGATGAGCAACTCTATGCACAACTAGTGTGTTGTGCCACCTCAGGGTTCTGATTCCCATGGACCTCTCGATCTTCGCTCTCTAGGTCAGAGGGAATCAGAACCCCTCTGTGGCAGAAAACACTGGTTGTGCATAGTTGCCCATCCAGTATTCGCTATATTCAGATGATACTAGGGTCACAGATAATGTCCTAGCCAAGGATGTCTAGGTCAGCTACAGCTAGTTTATCGTTTATCTCATCGTTCTAGTAGAGAACCCATGACACCTCTTCCCCCATGCCGAAATTGGCCTCTGCCACTCTCCACTCTGTACTTACCCTTACCCACTAGCTCCCTTCATAGTAAGCACTTAGACGACCCCACGTTACCTTGTCCTGCCCTCCCCTCTAGGATGCAACCGTGGGGGCAGATCTCTTCCCTCAGCCGGAGCCTTGACTCTGTCGTGGTTGTCCACCCCCCCTTCTGTACTAGCTAAGTACCCTGCTGGCGTGCTGGACTGTCTACACTCCCCTTTATCTGTTACCTGACAAGTCACCCTGTTAGTTGCACTGTTTACACTCCCCTTGTGGTTACCTGATGATCTCCTGCCTCCCCATGCTTCCATGGAACCTTGTGGTTGACATGTCCTCCTTACCGTATCTTGCAAGATACAGTTGTCTTCTCTACCATTTAATGCAAGTTGAATTTGTATCATGTTTCTATCTCTGATTGTGTATCATGTCTCCATATTGTACTCTGGCTTCACATGTTACGTGGGCCCGTGTGTTATCATGGCAATGTACCATGTTTGCTGTTTCGTAATTTGCTGTATTGTAATTTTTTCTTCTGTATTGTAACCTCCCGGGTCGCACCTGAAAATAGGCACTTCTTGTCTAGTGTGCTCACCTGGTTAACAAAAATAAATAAAGTAATGACCCAGGGTGGTGCAAAAACTACTCTAGGGCAATTGATGGACTGTTGAGCAAGATCCCAATTATTTCAGTATAGGGGAAGAGGAGATTGTTTAACCAGGAAAGGCACACTAAGCCAGAGCTTGTTCCCAGGTGCAACCTGGGAGCACAAGGAAGTTTACCTGCTCAGGGTCACACAGTATCCAAGGTGGGGGCTGATAGACAAGTTATCTTGGAGGGTCAGGATACAAACAGAACATTCTGTGTCATGTAGTATAGAATCCAGGGCAGCCATAATTCTGGCAAGCTTGAGAGCTTTCTTCTTAGCCGGTACATAATTTTCTCATAAGTATAAATACTGGATACTGTTTGCTGCCCATGCACTATAGTAGGTATTGTTTCTTGTAGCCACTGCCTGGTTATAGCTTTTTTGACCGCTAAGATAAGTTCCAGTGCCAAAGAGAGAGATCTCATCCGCATTCCAATTGGAGGGACTGAGAGGAGGACCATGTCTAGGTGGAGCAGGTGAGGATCCAGGGAAAGTAAGGGAAACTGTTGTTCAGTGGGCTCCCAAAATTCCTGCAGAGTAGGACATTACTAAAATACATGCTCGACATTGGCTTCCCCACATTTTCTCCAGCATAGCCCGAATCTCTTTTCTGTATATTTTGCTTGGATTTTAGGGGTATAAAAAAATCTTGTTCGGCATTTCCAGGGGAATTCTTACTACCGATTAGAAGCTGTTATCTTGAGAGCTGGGAGTGAATATCTGGACCAGACGTCATAAGCTTAAGTTGCCTGTAGTTATTTGTTCCATTTATGTAGTACATATCCGTGGTGTATCCAGTTTGCCTGGAGCCCCCTGTATAGGTGACCTATTAAGTGTTGCCAGGTAGGGAAGGGGCCGGACGAAAATGGGGAAAAACTCAGGATAAAAACATAATAGAAAAATAAAAATAAAGTGTTGCCAGGTAACACTTTTTAAGATTGTCCATGAAAATGTGAAGTAGTACAGTAATGGGACCAGGTCAGGAATATGTGGGGCTCCCCAGGAGATGCGTCCTAATATTAAAATAGCAGGAGTGTTCCTGCCTCATAAGGCCATAAGTGTCCTGGAAATGTTGAAAGGGGAGCACACCTTCATTGTTTTTAAACTGAAAAATGCAGTGTAGCCCTAAATTCCTTCACCATTTAAATGCAGAGTCAAACTTAAGAATGTGAAGTCTCCAGTCGAAAATACCACAGTTGCTTGCTGTAGATAGGCACTTTCATAAAGTTAAGCCATTGAGCAAGAGTGGTAACTGTGAAGGTGGTGAAGTCTCACAAATGGAAGTTCACTGGTGAGTGCAAGAATAACTGTTTTGAGGTATCAAATCATGGAGCACTTCTTTATCTGTGGTGGATTCCACTGGGGCAGAGACGGCTCCCACATGGGTTTGCACCTTGATCTCTATCGTGTGTGTGTGTGTGTGTGTGTGTGTGCAGGGATGGGGGGGTTGTGGAGTACTTCTTTCTGCTTGCTGGATTTTTTTGGGGTGGAGACAGCTCTTACATGGGTTTGCAGAGTGTGAGAAGGTGGTGGGCAGTCGGGTCTGCAAGGTCTTGAGAGTACCTGCTTCATACTGCTCGCCCCTGAGGATTTTCCACTGTACTCCCCCCACCCACCTGAAGGATGCAGACATTGAGGACTCCATTGAGCGTATGTGCACAAAGTGCATGCCTGCATTTCAGAGTCCTTCTCATCCTCCTTTACACAAATGCCTTAATCTTCATTTCCATCTGTGATCACACATGTGGCGATACAACAGTGTAATCTGCTGCCCTTCCTCTCTGGGGAGTGTCCGCGTTCTTCTCTCCCCCCCCCTTCCGTCTCCCAACATGTTCCCAGAAACTGGATTGCTGACATTACGTGACTGGCTGGACATTTTCCAGACTCCTTGATAAAGAAACTAGTTAGCAGGTAGGCTATTTGCACAAAATAGAATAGCAAAACAAAACCACGTACTGTACAATACCTGCAGAGCTGGGAAAGAATTCTCTAGGGGTGCAACAGCAGTGATTCGCACTGCCCCCTGGGAAGACCAGGGTTTGCATGCAGTCCCCTGAATCACCTGGTGCAGTCTACAGTGGGCCAGGCATGTTGTAGAGGAGAGGCTCTTGGCCACTGGGAGGAAGGGGAATGTGCTGCTTAGCATTTGCACTTCTTCTGCTGGTCAACCCCTAAGTGGTATTAGTGTGGACTGTGAAGGCAGCTGCTTGTCTGCCCTCCCAGCCTGTGGGAGGGTGGAGTTGTGCTGGTCATGCTGTCTTGGTGGTGGTTGGGGGAGCCAAGAGGGACAAAATATGACTTCGAAAAAAGAGTTATTGCATATAGAATTTATTTACCTTGGATAGCCCAACTGAGATGAAATCTATCTCGTTCTGTCTCCCAAAGTAGTATATCTTATTTTCAGTAGGGTCTGGCTTTTACTCAGTTTTACAGCAGGGAGAACTGAGGCACAAGAAGTTCACTTATTACTTCCAATAGCTTTGTTAGAAGTCAGAACCATCCATTGAGTATCCTTGATGCAAAATGGACAGCTGTGTGAAAATGATGACTTGCTCACAGTCACAGTGAGTGGCTCTGGTCGGATTTGAGCCTGAATCTCCTGCACATTTCCCAAACGTATTTTCTAACCACTAGGCTAATGACCTTTTTTTCCTACCACCAGCACAGTGGGCATAACCTTTTTGTTTTTTTCTCTAGTTGCCTACCATTGATTTAAAGACATAAAGCACAATGAATAGAATGCCAGATTCAAAAGCAATTAAAAAGCAAAGCAAAAAGAAGTAAATTTTGCATAGGGATAAAGGATAGGGGGCTGTTCAGGAAGGGTCTCTAGTATAGAGTACCTTGAGACTGGTATTGAATGCACAGAAAACAAAAAAGCTGAGCTTTGGTGAAGTATTTATTTTTCAGTAAACTAAAACTGGTATGCACTTCCAACCTGGAGTTTCTGGAAAGGGGGAAAAAATGAAACGTACCGTAATTATCTGATCGAAATGTAACTACTATGAAAGGTACAAATTGATTCTGGCTTTATACCAAAAACCTAATGTAATCTATGTGAACTTTTTACTGTTATCTTAATATCTTAAACTTCGATAGTTATGAGTTTTTAAATGGTTTTATAAAATTTATTTTGGAATATGCTTTTTGAACATATTAACAGCATGGACTGTTGGTGACTTACGTTACTGTGAGCATGGCCAGATTACACCATCTATTAGAGCGTGAGAGCGACAGGCTCTCTGATAGACGGCCAGCCTTGCTGTTTCTTGGGTTCATCTAAACCTTGTATAAAAAGACACTAATTAGACTTTCTCAAGGTATTGGCAGAAAGGACTAAACAGTACATGAAGTAACACTGTAACTGCACAGCATAAATCGTAGACGTGCTCCATCTCATATCGGAAGGTGCTTTGCACAATTAACTTTATCTTAACCACTAATGGGACTTTTCCTTTGCTCAAGTTGCCTTGGGCTTTAACACCCACTTCAGAAATAACCATGCACAGTCCACCTCCACTCCTTTTACCCTGAGCTCAAAACCCCAAAATTTTACGGATGGGGAAACTCTTATACCACTCCTAGTCAGGCTGGGTGACTCTGCAGATTGTGAGTGTAGATTCTGAAGATGTTCTCTGGTGTTGATGCTGGTAATTGGGTGTGGTGCACTTTGGCCTAGAACGACCTGTTGACTACGGAGTCAGTGAGAAATAGTAGTGGACATCATTCTTTGGCCACACATGGCCTGTTGATCACAGAGTTTAAAGACAAAGAGGTTTGCAATGCTACTTCAGGATAGTTCAGTGGGTGCTTCACTCTGAGGGGGCTAACCCTCCAGACAGTCATACAGGCAGAGAAAGTTTTGGGTAAAGCTCTCCGGTACTCACAGAAAACGAAGGAGATCTCAAATAAATTCAGTTATTAATTTCAGTAGTCCTTAGACGTACACAGCATAGCATAGCGTGATCCAAATCCCAGTGCTTCGGTCTTAACAATAGGGCCTTCATCGGGGGGGTGTCTTACTGCTAAACCACCTCCATTTTAAAGTAATACAATTAAAGGAACATCCACATAATTACTTAAGAAAAAATCATTTGGATGTTCAGTGACCAATCGAAAGCTGCTGTTTTATGTTTTATACGTGTACATATTCCATTCTTATATAAAACATTATCAAAATAAGTTTTTATTTCTTTATGTTTCTTCTAAAATAGGTATTCTAATTACTTTCTAATCTTTCAAAATGTTTATGGAGCTTTCCTTTAAATCAGTTTTAAATTGTTAGTTTTTTTTGTTTCAGAAGAGATGGGATGCATCGCTAGGGGGATTACCTCAAGGAACAGGGAGGTGATTTTGCCACTGTACAACAGCTTGGTTAGACCACATCTTGAGTACTGTGTGCAGTTCTGGAGGCCGCACCTAAGGAGGGACATCCAACTCCTGGAAAGGGTTCAGAGGAGAGCAACCAGAATGATCTGGGGCCTGGGGGATATAACATATGACCAACGACTAGGGGAGCTCAACCTGTTCTCGCTGGAGGAGAGGAGGGACCAGGGGCACATGATTGAGGTCTTCAAGTATCTCAGGGGAGTAAATAAGGTAAGCTGAGATAGGATCTTTCGACTGAAGGAGGGTGGAATCACCAGAGGACGTAATTAGGAGGAGGAGAAGGTACTTCACCGAGAGAGTGGTGGACCGTGGAATGCACTGCCCGGGGAGCTGGTACAGGCAGCTACGGTGGAGGGATTCAGGAGAGGATGGGACAGGTATAGGCAAGGGGTGAAGCAGAGGCTGGTTTGCCGGGGGGGGGGGGCAGGACTGCGGGATGGAGTAACAGTGGAAGGAGACAGATAGAGGGTTACGGTACCCAATCAGGGTGCTGAAGCACGAGCAGACTTAATAGACCAATATGCCTACTCTTCTGGCATCTAGTATGTTTAGTACATTATGTTAGCATACAGTTTTCAAGTAAATGTAATACAAAGGAAAGAAGAGTGGGGAAAGGAAAAAAACAAATACAAAGTAAGGGATTTGGATCATGCTGTGCTATGCTATGTACTTCTGAGGACTATTAAAATAAATACTTGAATTTGAGATCTCCTTCGTTGAGTACGGGAGTGCTTTACCCAAAACTTTCTCTGTCTGATCACATCGTTTGCAAGGACAGGAACAAGTAGTTAGGGTCTCTACCTAAACCTAATGGCAGAACTGGGGAACTAGCTTGATTTCCCCCATACACCATTCTGATCTTAAACAAGGCAACGCCACTTCTTCTGCAAGACACACAGGCAACCTACCCTGGACACACTTCCCTAAAGCCATGCCACCACTGTGCATGGCTGAACAACTCAGAGTCCACTGACTTTTCACTGAGGGCCTTGATTGTTCACTCACTGGAGACATAAAAACAGAATTTATCAGCAGAAAAAGACCATTTGGCCCTACGAGTTTGCCTAGATATTCCTTGCCTGATCTGTCTCCCCAAATGCTAACTGGTCTCTGGGAATTCCCTCCTCCCTACCTGTTTTCTAATATCCTGTGTCTATCTCACACATGGTTAACCCCCCATTCTTTTTGCCTCTACTACTACTGCCGCAGACTGGTACAGGCATATATCACCCTTTAGTGAAGAAATATTTTCTGACATCTGTCTTGGCTTCATCGCATACTCTCTGGTCCTGGTGCTTCTTCCTATTTGAAAGAGCTTTCCTCCTGCACCCTGTTCAACTCTTTGAGGTACTTAAACAAAACAAAAACAGAGCCGCAACTCAGTACTTGGTGCACAGAGTATTCAACAAAAGTATGAGTCAACTTCGGCGTACACTTGCGGCTCAGACAGATGCATATAAAAAATTGCAGATAGTTGTTCAAAGGTGCAGCAGTCCCACACAGCAAAAACCACATAGCCAGAAAAACACTTCAACGTTTCATGCAGTCGCACCTGCGCGTTAAGAGAACCCTTTGAGGTATTTGTAGGTCTCTATCATGTCACCTCTCACTCTCTCTTTTCCAGAGTATACATGTTGAGATCCCTTAGTCTCTCCTCATAGGGCTTCTCGTGCAATCCCAGCACTCTTTTAGTTGCACTCTTCTGGACTGTCTGCACCCTGTCTATATCTTTCCTGAGGTGCAGCCTCCAAAACTGGACATAGTACTCCAGATAAGATCTCACCAGCGAGTGATACAGTGGCAATACCACCTCCTTCTTCCAGCTGGATAGTACCCCTCCCTTTGCACCCCAGCATCCCTCTATCCCTACCAGCTGCTTTGTCACATTGCCCTGACACCTTTAGGTCATCAGATATGATAACCCCAAGGTCCCTTTTCTGTTTAGTGACTGTCCATACATCCCACCATCCTATAAACTGGCCCTCCCTCCGACACAAGCTGACCTACTCCCCTGCCTGCCTGGCCTTCAAATTCACCTCCCTTGGCCCTCCTCCTCACCTGTGCGATCTACTCACCCCCAAGATCCAGCAACGCACCCTTCGATCCTCAGCTAGATGCCACCTTGCCATCCCCCGGGTTCGTTCCAACCAAGGCAAGCGCTCTTTCCTTTACGTTGCCCCCCTCTTGTGGAATGCCCTCCCTGAAACTTTAGCCAACAAGCCTTCTTCCTAGCGCTTAAATCGGGCCTGAAGGTATCTCCTGCGAGCCCTGTGGCTGTAACTGCTAGCATCGGGTCAACGCCCCCGCGACCTCCGTGTGACTACTTCTACTGCTTCCTATAACTCCTGCATGCACTGCTAAGGTGCCTTGAAACTGCCCTACACTTCTATTAGCCTAGTGGCATCCTCTGTTCTCTGTGCCAAACGATGTACCCTATTGTGGACTATGTACAAACTATAAACTTATGTATGTTACTACCCATCTATGTACCCCTTGTGTCTAAACAAGCATTCTGCTAAAGCTGCTCTACTGTTGCTCCTATGTATCACACTCCCTGTTATGCACTTTGTCTAATGTCATCATACACTATTCTACTATGTATGAACACGCTGAATCTTCAATGTATTTTTCTAAAACTTCTGTGTAAAGTTGCTAAGTTATGTACTCTGTAACTAATCCCGGGTCGCCCCTGAAAAAGGGACCACTGGTCTCAGTGGGTTTACCCGGTTACCAAAATCTAAATAAATAAATAAATATTCAGTGCCTGGGTTCCTATAACTTGGTGCATGAATTTGCGCTTTTGGGCATTGTACCCTAGCTGTCATGCTTTAGACCACCCCTCGAGTTTCTCCAGATAACTACGCAGTCTCTTCACCACCTCTTGAGTGTTCACTCTATTGCAGATTTTGGTGTCATCTCCAGAAAGGCATACCTTGCCTTCCCGTTCCTCAGCAAAATCATTTATGAAGATATTGAAGAGGACTGGTCCCAGTACTGGACCCTCTGGCATCCCACTGGTCACTTCTCTATCATTCGAGAGGGTGGCATTTAACACCACCATCACTCTCTTCTCCATTAACTAGTGTTGTAACCCAGTTCACTACTTTGCATCCCACCCCAGGGATGCTCAGTTTCTCTACCAGCCTCCTTTGTGGCACAGTGTCGAAGACCTGGTTGAAGTCCAGATAGACCACACCTACTGCCTTCCCTTGATCTGCCTCCCTGGTCACCCAGTCAAAAAAAATCCATTTGATTTGTTTTGGTATGACCTCCCCTCATGAATCCATGCCACCTGTGGTCTTAGAACCCATTAGATTCAAGATGCTGAACCATTCTTTCTTTTAGCAGGGTTTCCATTAATTTCCCCACTGCTGATGTAAGACTGACCAGCCTATAGTTGTTGGCTTCCTCCCTGCTGCTGTTTTTATCTAGAGGGACCACATCAGCTCTTCTGCAGTCCTCTGGCATCATGCCTGTTCCCAGGGAACTGTTGAACAAGGCTGTCGGTGGGGCACCTAGCACCTCCCTAAGCTCCTTTAGAACCCTTAGATTTATCCCTTCTGGTCCCATCACTTTGTCCACCTGCAGAGCTGCAAGTCCCTTCCAGACTCGTTCTTCTGAATATGGACCTGTGTCCACCCGCTCTTTCTGCTACTCCCTGGTGGTCTGTCCTCCCCCCCCACTGTGAAGACTGAGCAGAAGTACCAGTTCAGGTTCAGGTTCAGGATGTCTGCTTTTTCTTGGTCCTCTTCTACGCAGTCTCCCAGCTCCACTGTTCTAATACTCACTGACCCTTCCCTTGTTTTTCTTTTGTCATTTATTAATCTAAAAAAGGTCTTGGCCTCCTTAGTAACCCCTTTGGCGATTCTTTCTCTGTGTGTGACCCTCTAGATCTGACATTGGGGTATCTCTTGCATCAGGCCACACCTGTGGAACTATAGCCGCTAGGCACTAGGACCATACAGAAACTTTTCTAGATAGCAGTCTACAAGGGGGCCACCCATTCCGATGTCCTATGCCGACGTCAGCTTATCCGATAAGAGTGGGAAGCCCTCACGCCCTTCTCAGTTCTTTTTCCGCCATTGATCATCGCACGTCAGACTTCAAGGAGATCTGCCAGCTTCAGTTGACTGCCATTTCACCGCAATTCTTCATCGAACTTATATTTTTTGTTTTTTCCCTCCCTAGTCTATATCACTTTGGCGATAAAGGGATTTTTTTTCCCTCCATTTATGCTGCACTCCCACTCCAGGAACCTCTTCAAAAAGTGTGCCTGCGGGCAGAAAATCCCTGCGAAGGACAACCACGAGGCCTGTGTCTAGTGCCTAGGCCCAGAACATGACACCCAGGTTTACGTGATCTGCTGCGTCTTCAACCAGGCTACCAGGAAGCGCCAACAGACCCCCAAAACTTTTCTGCCGAAGCAGAAGGTCACCCAGATGAAGAAGCTTCAGGTTCAAAGTTACTCCACTTCCCTGTCGACGTCCTCGGGCTTTCACCACTCCCAAGGCGTGGGACAAGTCTTCGGGGAAGCATAAGCATTGAGACAAGGACTGACCTAAGGAGAAAACCTGGTGGTCCTCATCTTGATCCTGGTCACCGCTCCCTGCACTGGCACAGTAGGCTGTCCTCGTCAGTGGCAGCCCCCTCTGCCTTGCACGCCCTTTTCCTCCACAGGGCTACCATTACCAGCTCCTCTAATCAACCTTTTGGTGATTGGCGTCAGTTCCAGGGGTTCTGGCGCTCCACTGACTTCTCAGCCCCTGCTGTTTATGGTGGGCACTCGGGTGGCTCAGCTGGCCCATCATTGATGGGCTCAGCATCAGCGGTTGTGGGGACATAGCCTAACCCCCGCTGCTGACCGCTGACATTTCTTCAGTTGTTGTCTCTGGCCCAGAGGCTTTACACTCTCCTGAGTCACCCTGGCCTGAGCCCCGGTCACTCTCGCCATCCCTGACTCCGACCCATTCCAAGGAGTTTCTCCACAGGCCACAGTCTGTGTGGCCACCCTTCCTGTTGCTGACCCCAGCACCGATCCCAGTGTTCCCTCTGCCGAAGCCGGTAGTGGTGGAGTTTTCAATCCTTGCTTATCGCCTTGTGGGACTTTATGCAGGCTGAGCTTGCTCCTTCCCAAGGTCCATTCCTGCAGCACCCCTCCTGCTTCTCCAGCAGGGCCATGGCCCACACCACAAAACCCTGGGCCCTCGCTGCCCATTCAGGACTCTGGTGATGAGGATTGATGCTGTCCAGACCTCATTCCTCCCGATGAGGGCGATGACGGGGGAGCCACCCCTTACAACTCCTCCACCACAGTCTCATCCGATGGCAAGGAGACTCTAAGGTATATCCCGCAGTCTCCCCTGGGTGACCCCTCATTTGTCTCGGTTATGAGACAGTGACAGTCTGCCATGGGCAAGATCCTGCATGACATCAATTGGTCACTTATTTATGGCTACTGGATGCCCCATCTCTGGTCATTCCTCCCTTAACTGAGCCCTTAGAGGATGGCACCATGGCCACCTGGCATTGGCCCAATTTGATGCCCGCTGTGCCCAGGAAGGCAGACAAATTATACCACTCTCCAGCAGGAAGGCCTTTCTTCGCCGATCAGCCTAAAGCAGATTCTGTGGTCATCAATGCCGCCCACGATTGCACCAAGAGGCCAGAACATCTCAGTTCTTTGCCCCAGGATAAGGAGTCCCAGAGGCTGGATCACATTGGCAAGAGAACCTTTGCCTCTACCACACTGACCATCAGGGTGTTGAACTATATTACGCATATGGTCCAGTACCAAAAGCAGCTCTGGGACCAGGTCCTTGAATTTGCCTGGGATCTCCCAGAGGACCCCCTAAAACAGCAGATGCTGCAGTCTCTTAAAGCAAGTTCCGATGTCGACACCCACCTCCTTAGGGCTGACTACAACGCTGTAGGTGCCTCGGCCAGGGCTTCCACGGCAGGCATTTGCCTGTGAAGACACTCTTGGCTAAGGGTGTCAGGCTTTGTCTAGGATGTTCAGTTGTCCATCCTGAATGCCCCAGTACCTTTGTGACTTCATGCCTGGTCTACTGTAACTCTCTTTACCTAGGGCTTCCGGGGGTTGATATCTGCCACTTGCAGCTGGTCCAGAATGCTGCGGCCAGGCTGTTGTCTGGATCATCTCGATCCAGTCATATTACGCCTGTGCTGCGCAAACTGCACTGGCTGCCAGTTCAGTGGCGGATCACTTTCAAGGTCGGTTTGCTGACCTACAAAGCCCTACAAGGACAGGGACCGAGCTAGCTGCAAGATCTCCTGCATTCTTACTGCCCCCTCCAGCTGCTCCGCTTGACCGACGAGGGATTTCTGGAGATTCCCAGGGTATGGTTAAAAGCATCTGGATTGAGGGCGTTTTCATTTGCGGCCCCAACCCTGTGGAATTCTCGGCCTCACCGGATACGGGAGTGTCTGATATTGGAGAGCTTCAAGGCTGCCCTAAAAGACTTATTTATTTCAGCTTGCTTTTGGTGCTGCTTTGTAATGGATTGTCATTACTGAATCATGGATTACTGAATTGTATTGTAATATTTTATGGTTTTAATTGCTGTTTACTGTGCAGCGCTCTGATACTTCGTGAAGAGCACTATATAAGTAAAGTTTATTATTTTTATTATTATAGGCTTCATACTGTTTGGGGTAGATGTACAGGACATACTGTCTGAACTGCAAGCCTCTGGCCACACCTTGCGGTTGGTTCACTCTATATATCACACCAATCAGCCCAAAAGTGGTCAACGAGAGCCCTTTCAGAGCTCTATCCATAGACCCAAGCTTTCTAACAAACTTTGGGGTAAGCGCCGTGCTGCCCCTGCCTTGCCAACCCCGCCTCCACCACAGGTTAAAAAAAAAAGTGTGATGCAGCCCAGCTACCTCTGTCAGTTCGCCTGACTCCTGCCCAACCTCCCCGCCCATCACATCCACTGTACCTAGTCCTCCTGCCTTATTGCAGTGCTTATGTCATTATTTGTAACCTTGAATGTATTATTTTGGCTATATCCTCTGATACTGTGAATGTGCTGTATGTTCTAGTTCTTATGTTCCTGCATGCTATTTCATATTGTTTACTTTCACTGTACCGCTATGTGATTGCCTGTTTTGTATTATTTTTGGCTATACACACTGATACTGTGAACGTATTGTATGTTCTAGTTATTATGAGACTACTTGTTATTTGTTGTTGTTGTATACTTTCAATATGCCACTATGTGTTTGCCTGTTTTGCCTTGTACCCTCCCAGGTCGTGCCTGAAAAAAGGCATTTTTGATATCTAGTGCATTTATCCAGTAATCAGAAACAAACAAATAAATAAATAAGGCAGGAGGAGGTTGTAGGGGGTCATTTCTCCCTGCACTTGGACAAGTGGAAGGAAATCATCTGAGATGTCTGAATATTGCAGCTCATAGAAAGTGGCCACACTCTGGGACTTTTAGAGTGCCCTCCAGACTAGACCCCCACCTCCCAGTGCTGTCCTCTTATCCTCCAGACCACATCCCAGTGCTCTGGGAGGAAATCCACTCTGTTCTACACAAAAGGGCCATAGAACCCATTCCAGACACACATCAGGGCAGTTCTTCTTGCTTCCCAAGTGAACATGGGATCTCAGGCCCATTCTAGACCTCCAGGGGCTAAATCTGTTCATTCAGTGCAAAAAGTTCCAGATGGTGACACTTTGGGGTCTGCTGCCCCTTCTGCACCAGTGAGACTGGATTTGCTTCCTCAACATGAAGGATGCCTACCTGCATATCCAGGTACATCCCTCCCACAGACAATGCCTAAGGTTTCATTTCCGGGGGCACACTTCTAGTTCCGGACCTTGCCCTTTGCCTTGTCCTCAGCCCTTTGGGCGTTTACCAAATGTGTGGCACTGGTAGCAGCTGCTCTCAGGCGGCAGGGACTCTGTGTCTTTACCTACCTGGATGACTGGCTTTTCAAAGCCCAATCCAGGGAGCGCCTGCTACAGACTCTGGGACATTACTTCTAGTCTATTCCAGGATCTGGGCATTATAGTCAACCTGCCTATGACAGTTCTGACCTGTCAGTGCCTTCAGTACATAGGGGTAGTCCTGGATACCTCTCTGGGCATGGCCTCCCTGCCCTAGGACTGGGCAGTTCACCTTATAGCTCAAGCCCACCTGCTGTACAGCAGCTGCTGTGTCCAGCCAGAACTTTCCTCCTGCTTTTGGGCCTGATGGCTGCAGCCATAGTCACAGTGCCTTGAGCCAGATTGTACATGAGAATTCTTTAGTGGACACTGAGGGTCCAGTGGGACCAACATACAGATGACCTGTAATAGCTGGTTCTAGTTTCCTCTCTGGTAAAGAGAGTTCTGCTTTGGAGGATGGAACCCAACAACTTGTTTTGTGGGGTTCCTTGCCTCATTCCTTCTCCTCAGCAGATTCTCACAACAGATGCTTCTGGGTTGGGGTGGGGTGGGGGCTCATCTAGGGCCCCACCGAACACAAGGGACGTGGTCCCATCTGGAATCCTCTCTCCACATAAATGTCCTTGAGATGCGGGCCGTTCTTTATGCCTAGCAGGCTTTCCAGACTCTGCTATCTCCGGGTCTTCTGCTAGTGCAAACGGACAACATCAGTGTAGTCCACTACATCAACAGACAAGGGAGCACTCACTTGTACCCTCTTTGCCGGGCAGTGATAAGACTCTTCTATTAGGCTCTGGACCACGCTCTTAAACTGTTGGCTGTCCATGTTCCAGGCGTCCAGAACGTCCTAGCGAACAGCCAAAATCGGTCACAGTCAAAGATGCACAAGTGGGAGTTGCTGACCTCTGTAGTAGAAGACATGTTCAACAGGTGGGGTTGTCCAGAGTCGGACCTTTTTCGTATCCCCACTCAATGCAAAACTGCTGCTTTTTTGCTCGCTCAATCCAGAGCCTGGAGTTTTCTGGCGAAATGCGTTGGCCCTCTCTTGGAAAGGGAGGTTTCTGAATGCATTTCCTCCTTTCCCCCTGCTGCAGAGGGTTTTGATCAAGCTCTAGATAGAAGGGGCCATGATGATCCTCATCGCCCCCCTTCTGGCCTCATCAGATCTGGTTCCCTTTACTGCAACAGCTGGCAGCAGAACATCTAATACCTCTTCCTCTGTGCACCTGCTTCCTCTCCCAGAACCAGGGCACCCTGGTCTATCCGGACCTCAAATCCCTGCATTTTCACGCCTGGCTCCAGAGGACATAGCCATGGCTCGGTTCGGGGTGTCACCCAAGGTAGCTCATGTCCCGGTGGCCTTCCTCTAGGGCCACTTATTCTATGAAGTGGAAACGTTTTGTGCTGTGGGCTGGTTCACGTCATCTGGATCTCTTCACTGGTCCAGTGAATCAGATTCTGGAGTATTTGTTGTCCTTTTCAGATTCTGGTCTGAAGTACTCTTCTCTTAAGGTGCACATATCTGCCACCTCTGCCTTCCATGTGCTTATTGATGTCCGCACGGTGGCACATTTGAAGGTGTCCTGTACATTTCTGAGAGGCATCCTTCACCTGAAGCCTCCTATGTGCAATCCAGTCCCACCTTGGAACCTACATTTTGGTGTTAGAAAAACTTACTTTGGCTCCTTTTGAGCTGGCTGTGACATACGAGCTACACTTTCTGTCATGGAAAGTGTTCTTTTTATTTGCTGTTACTTCTGCTCGAAGAATTTCAGAGCTACAGGCACTCATTTGCAAGCAGCTTTTTTTGATTTTCTACAAAGACAGGGTGCCTTTGCATATCAACCCGAAGTTTCTTCCTAAGATGTTGTCAGTTTACTGTTAATCTGTCCATCCACCTTTCTGTGTATTTCCCTGAGCATGCCAATCCAGGGGAAGCATTGCTCCACCCTTTAGATGTGCATAGAATTCTGTTACTACACACACTGTACAAAGGACTGAAGGAAGTCCTCTCAGTTTGTTTCTTTGGCCCTTGGGAAAGAGGGCATTCCTGTTTCAAAACAGTGTTTGTCCAGATGGTTGGCTAACTATCAGGTACTGCTGTAGGAAGTATGGCAAGGATCTTCCTGGCGTTCGTTGCCACTGCAACAGAGGCATGGCCAATTCTGTTACCTGTTTTAGGAATGTCAGATGCAGAGATCTGTGCTGCTGCTACTTGGAGTTCTGTCCACACCTTTACCAAGCATTACAGTTTGGACACTGCCTCAAAGCATAGGGCAATTTTGGCCTAGCTGTCCTTCAGGGGCCTACTTTCTTAGGCTTGTGGTTTCCTCCACCCAGACTGTGCTGTCTGCTGATGGAACTGCTTGGGCCTTGTTCCGTAGGTGGTGCCTGATGAAAGAGATACCCTTGACTTCAGATAGTACAGTTCCATAAGAACTTACCGTTACAGTAGGTCTGTGAGAGGATCTCTTGCAGCAGGCCATGCTGTCCCTCCCTCTTTCCTCCTGAACCGGGGAGGTCTTTGTCTGTACCTTTTTTTTTTCATTATTTTCTTTTTTAGCGGGAACCTTCTATCCCTCCTCGGTTCCCTCTGCTGGGACTAGGTGGCTAATGGTCTCTAGCAGGAGAACTGAGGAGGGCGCAGGGCCGCCCACTCTTATAGGACAGGCAGACGTCTGAGTGGGCAGCCCCCTGGTAGACTGCTAGCTAGAAAAGTCTTTGTGTGGTCCTAGTGCCTGGTGGCTATAGTTCCATAGGTATAGCCTGATGCAAGATTTCCCTTCGCAGATCTAAGATTATGGTAAGTTCTTATGTGACTGTACTTTCCTCAAACACAACCGCATGCTGTGGTGCCCTAGCCTCCCTGTATCTGTGATCTTCCAGTGCAGCTTTTCCCAGGCACTGCCTGCAGCCTTTAGTGCAGGCCTGCTTTCACAGCTGAAGCCTTTTCTCTGGTGCCCACAGACCAGTTGCCTGCAGCTGCCCCCCATCAAGCCATCCTTAGTTTTCTCTGCTGCAGATTTCACTCACGACCCCTCCTCCTTGCAACAGCACTATGCTTGCAGCACTTCTAGCCAGGGCTCTGCCTTTCTGTGGCTACTAAACCTGGCAGCACTGTCCCCTGGCCTGAACCTAATCTGAACTCTGACCCCACAGGTCTCCCCTATCTCTGTCTCTTCTTCCTTCTCTTGTGCCTCTCTTCTTTCTTTCCTTCTTTCTTTCTTTCTCTCTCTCTCTGTCTGTCTGTCTCTAGTCTTCCTGGCAGCTCTACTTCCCTAAGTCCTTCTTCCCTGTAGTCACCTACCTCTCGTCCTGATGTCTGCCTTGCTGTCCACTTGCAGCTTCTGCGCTCTTCGCACTTTCCCTTCTGTAGAGCTGCTGCACGTGACTGTCTTGCCCCCACACTATCCTGACTGACAGCTCTTCCCCCTTCAGTGCAGCTAATCATTCTTTCCCCAGCCAGCCAAGAATAAACCGAATAAGTCTTCTGAACTGTCATGCATGGATGCTGGAATGCAGGGCAAAGTGTGTGTGTGTGTATGGGGGGGAAGTTCAAAAGGGCACAGGGTAAAAAAGGCAATTTGCACAAACCACTGTTTTTATACACAGAAATTAGCACATTTTCTAATACAAAACACAAGAGATAATGTATTACACCTGCTCGCAAAAGCAAATTTTAGAGGCCATTTCAGGAGCTTTTGGTTCCATTAATGCAAATGGGCAAGCTTCGGATCACATCAAGAACTCCAGCAGTTGCCGTGACATACAGTATCATTTGAGCTTGACCACCTGACTGAGACCCCAGTGCTAGCCTGCAAGGAGTTTCCAGTTCAATTGGGGAATGGGCTACACACACAAAGAATTGCAAAGGAGACCTTTTCTGTTAATCTTGCATGCACTAATTAGTCACCTTGAAGACTGAAGTCAAAACTCCCATGCCCCTTACTTCTGGCATCTATTATTGTGATACTTAAGTTTCGGTACTAAATGTCCAAAAGTAGGGGTCAGCTTTGAATCTTGTTTCTAAATGATGATCAAACAAGAGCAGTCTGGAATCAAGTGTTACTTAGCCAAAAATGCTGCATAAATCGGAGAACAAAGATTGATTGAGGAGCAGTGTAAAGCTTGTTCATGTGATTAATGTAAGCTAGTGAGTTCATCAGCACAGTTGTCAGCTGCACCTCTCCTTGTTTGTTATTCTCATAATCCCTATCTGTTATGGTGTCTCTTGGTCTTTCTTTTATGGCTGCTTCAGGCAATAGTGCTGTGCTGTGAAGTACATAGAAATGTAGAATTTGTCGTCAGAAAAGGACTGCCTTGCCAATCCTGTCTGGTTAAATGGTCCCTACCTAGTCTGTCTCCGCAGACCCTAACTGGTCTCCGGCGACCCTCCCTCCTCCCCTCCCATTTACTGATATTCCTCTATGTCTGTCCCAAACATGCTTGAAGTCCCCTACTGTTTTTGTCTCTACCACTTCTGCTGGAAGTTTGTTCTAGGCGTCCACTACTCTTTCAGTGAAGTAGTACTTCCTCACCCCCTTGCACTTCCCTTCCTCCAGCTTCATTGCATGCCCTCTGGTCCAGGTGTTCTTTCTCATTTGAAATAGACTCTCCTCCTGCACCCTATGTACCCCTGTGGGGTACTTTTAGTCTCTTATGTTTTCCAGTCAATCAGATGCATCTGGCGTGACCCCCGGTGAATCCATACTGCCTTTGGTCTTGTTGCCCATTGGAGACTGACAAGCCTATAGTTTGCAAGCCTTCTCCCTGCTGCTGCTCTTGTGGACCTCCCAATTGAAATCAGTACTCTGGCTGCTACACTGTGTGTTTCACCAAAACCTAGCGCTACTGCTTAAATATATAAAGGGCAGGATTGTCAAAGGTTACCTTGACATGCACATTGATTAATGACACATGGCGCCATTTTTTAAGGTACAGCTGGTAAACTTTTGCAGATGATCAAAACATTAAAAATTAGCATTCGTGCATATTTCCCCATTTATTTTGATGCAGGCGATGTCCAAATTTGTGAAATTCATCTGTCAAGACTTTTGAAAATCGTGTTTCATGCATCTGTTTTGTCTACATTTTTTGAGTCTCTTTAAATTAAGCTTTTAAGCCCTGGCATCTCCTCTACTCAGATAGGTTTGGGAGAATTCCTCTCTCCCCTTTGACCTCAGAATAAGGGGGTCACTGCTAAAATTGGAAAGAGCTCTCGATGTGTCTGCAGCTTTAAACCATGGCAGCCATTTGATGTCTAATTAGACTGTATGATTACTGAAGCAGTGAAATTGGTTATCCCCATGCCTTAGGAATTTCTGTAACCTATTCAGGCTACCAAATTGAGTGGCAGGCTACTTAATGTGTTGTGTCAATATCCCTACTGGCTACCAGAAAATATACTTATTTCATTAAAGTAGGGCACGAACAGGGGAACAAATATATAAAATATAATATTTCAGTCAAATTCCATTTGTTTCCTGTGTTTTTCTTCCCTTTATTCCCAGTTATTGAAATAGCTAAGTTTAGAAATATGTTTGTTTTCCTCTCACAACACATCTGCTCGAATTGCTTGAGCATGCAGACACATGTTTATGCTGTAGTATTTGTGACTTTTCAGTGTGTGTTGCTACGAATTGATTGTAATGCCACAAACGCAGCACTGCAACATTACTGCATGCCCCAGTAATACCAGTAAGTGGGTTGTGATAATTGGCATACATGGGAAAGGGAAATGGAGAAATACAAATACATGGAAGGCAATAAGAATTTTAAACAATAATTAGGATACTCCTTCCCAAAGTGTGCCAGAGTATACAAGTGTCTATTGAAAAACTAGATAATTCATAGAGTCTCAGTGGTTGAACCAGAGCTTAAAACCAGCTGGATCTATGGACAGCAGAAGTAAACATTTCACCTGTTCGTGGAACTAATGGATGTTTGTAGTTCCTCAGACAGATGTGAGCTCTTTAAATATGACCGAAAGTATGGCACTTATGACACAGCTTTATTAAAAAATTCAAAGGAACTGGCTGTTGTGTACCTTTTTAAAGAGAGAGTGCTTTGCCAGTGAGCATGTTGGTTACTATAACTGTCCGCCTAATTTATGCAGCTGGCACATGTTACATTTACACATTGTTGGGCATGGGGCTCATTGAATGGCGTTCGAGACACTGTGCGCTCCCTTTTGGCTGGAGAAAACCAGTATGGTTCTATTGGCAACAACTACACAAATTCTCTTTGTTTATATTATGAGAATAGAAAAAAGCCTCCAGTTTACTTCTCATATTCTTCATGTTTTTATACTTGATTATCTTAAAACAGTAATACAGATTAGTACCTTACAGCCTGCAGTCATAGACAATTTTTTGCAAAACTTGCCTTCATCTGCTTCCTTTCCTTTTTCCTCTGTTGAGGTCATGCCCCTCTGTGACATCACAGTTTCCGCAGCAATAAACTGTGATGTCACAAATGGAGGATTGTGACTTTAGTAGAGGTGGGAAAGGAGGAGTAAATCAAGCCTGAGGGACACAAATACTGTTTTATGAAAATGTCTTTAATAATAAAGATTGAGGGGACATTAGTATAGAAAATTAAATTACACTGAAATACATCTGACTGTCATAATATCAATGTTTTCCTGAATACTCAACAACTTAACTTTTAAGTATCAACATAATTAATGGTCAGTGGGATAGTCTCCTTCCCCAGGAAGGTATTCAGTGGGGTCCCCCAAGGTTCAGTATTGGGGCCTCTCCTGTTCAATGCCTATGTCTCAGATATAGGGAGGGGGGGTTAGGAGTAGGCTGAGTCTCTTTGCAGATGACTCCAAGCTGGGAGCACTGGTGGACTGGGAAGAAGTGAGAGAGACAGTCCAGGACGATCTGGATACCCTGGAGGGGTGGTCAAGGAGGTGGGGATTGAAATTCAATGCCGGGAAATGTGAGGTACTTCATTTGGGGGTCAGAAACCTGGGCCTTGTATACACCCGTGGGGGTGGGGTCACACTGCACGCCACAGTGGGTGAGCGGGATCTAGGGGTGGTGGTAGATGTCAAAATGAATAACTCCGAAAATTGTAGAAGAACCGCAGCCAAAGCAAACAGGATACTGGGCTGCATAGCCAGGGGAATTACGTCCAGGAGGAGGGAAATGATCCTCCCTCTATATAATGCCTTGGTCAGGCCGCAACTCGAGTACTGTTTACAGTTCTGGAGACCTCATCTGAAGAAGGACATAGCAGTGCTGGAGAGGGTCCAGAGGAGAGTGACCAGGATGATTCATGGCATGGAGGGGAGGCCCTATGAGGAGAGACTGGAAGAGCTAGGGCTGTACACACTGGAGGAGAGGAGGGACAGGGGAGACATGATAGGGGTCTTCAAGTACGTAAAAGGAATAACCGAGAGCGGAACCAAGGAGCTATTTAGACTAAAGAAGGGGGGGGGAACAACCAGGGGGCATGAGTTGAAGCTGGAGGAGGGAAATTACAGAGGGGGAATATAGGAAACATTATTTCACTGAGAAGGTGGTGGAGCCGTGGAATGCGCTGCCCAGGAGGCTGGTGGGGAGGGCACAGTGGAGGGCTTCAAGAGGGGATGGGACAGGTACACAGGGAAACTGAAGCCTAAGAAGACCCTCTCGGGGCCTGGGGGGCGGGAAGGCAAGCATCCGCTAGGTGGCTGGCTACCGAGCAGAGACAACAGACCATTAAGCCTATTCTGCTGGCTTTTAGTATGTAAAATGTCAAGCAACAGAATGACAGTAGCATAAACCAACAAGAAGCCACCAGTAGTAAGACCCTGATGACAGAAGCGTATTAAGTTCTCACATGGGCAGACAAACTTGTTAAATACCACTTAAGTATCTAAAGGGGAAACTAAATACTTGGGCAGACAGGCTGAGCCAGATGGCAGTACAACCAGGAGAGTGATCCTTGAAACAGTAGATTACTATCACTTGTGTCTTTTTTCCCCAGCTATGTTCTTTATCACATGCATAAGGATAGCTAATAATAAGAAACCAAATGCTCTGAATCTGCTCCAGACTAAACTGAAAGTATATACAGTAGCTCTACTCTTCTTGAGTTGTCATGTTGAATATTGTTTTCTGAACTTCTTTTAAGTTCTGCCTCCAAATCATTTCCTATTGGTCTAAATGATAATGGTTTTATGCCAGCAAAGGGTCTCAGTACGAAGTGTTGGTGCCTTCCAGTCACTTCACATCTGTTGTCTCAGGGCCCAGTTTCACATCTAGATCTAGAGATACTGGGCTTGAAAGAATAATGTGACTGCATGGAGTGTCTTAGAAGCTTATAGTTATTCCGCCAGCTCTAGTAGACTTGTTTCTTTAATGTCATAGTTTAGTTTACAAACAGTGGATACTAAAGAATCTGGTCAAAATGTTTGCACTGGTGGAGCACTAAACCAGATAGTCTGCAGCAACTACTGCTTTTCCATGTTTCAGATTTAATTTTTTGCGTGATCTAGATAGAGAGACAGATATAGATAGATACTCAATTTTATAGTACATTTCTAAGGTATCCCGTCATATGTGCGAAGGGTAAAAGGCGACTGCGTTTGCAGTGAAGGGAAAATGGCGAGTGCAGAAGAGCAACCGGGAATAACAGCGACTACAGAAAAGGCGACCAGTGGCTTTCACCCCTTCCCCAAGTTCCAGCCCCCCTGGAGTTGATTATCTATAGAAGGGGGAATGGGGGGGCGTAGCTCCACGATAACAGGTGAAAATGTATTTTCGCCCTTTCGGCCATCGCTGTATAGTGATGGTCACCCTTTGCTTCCTCGCAGTTTGTCCCTTGCTGTTTTCCACTCGCCGTATTTCCTTTGCCCATATCACATGGAAGCCCTTTCTAAGGCTCAGATTGTGTAACACATAAACACAACAAAAGTCATAACATAATCAACTGTTACATGTAATAAATAACAAGACAATAAATTTAAGATTATAAATTACCGAAATTTCTCTGCCAGTGACTTCCTGGTGCTCCCTTCTTTTGGGTCTCCATGCATGCAGTCCACCAAACTTACTTGTGGCAAGTACCGCATGCTACCAGGCTCTCCAAGGGGTCCACAGTCCTGAAGTTCCAGGGCTGTGCCTTCCTGAAGGGGGTCTTCTACTGCTGCCACCAGAGGAGTGGAAAGAGGCTTCTTGACCAGGACTTAAAGCTGGGGATCGTGCATGGTGCCTCGGTGGTCCAGTTGGCATAGGGGAGTATGCGTAGACTGTCATCCAGAGTAACCTAAACTGGCTTTTTTTTGGGGGGGGGGTCAGAAAGGTGCATATGTAAGTTACAGACATGTGTATAAGGCATGTTGCACATTGTTGCTATTCAAGCACCTACTTGATGCCCCTTATTACAAGTCAGTACTTTCTGTATGACTTGCACGTTTTGTATTGCTAGTTCTTCCACAAGTGAATGGTCCAATTTCTTGTATTACTAAGAAAAATAAAAACTTTATATAGCACACAGTGTTGGGAAAGAGAAGGTCCACCCCGGCCCAGCTATTTCCCCTTCCACTACCTGAGCCCTTAGGGAAGGGCAGTGTGTGTGTGGATCATTCCTCCCACTTTTCCAGGTATTTTTCCCTTCCAAGAAGTCACACGTTATTCTTTCCATTTGACTCAACAGTTGTACCCTGTCCCTGCAGTCTTGAATGGTTGGGACTCCAGCTGAGAGCCAGTGGCAAGGTTCCCCTTGGTTGCTAGGAGGCATAATGTGTGAAATCCTGTTGTTTGAATGTTCTTATGTCTGGGACCAATAGACCAAAAACCAACGTTTCAAATGTAAAGGGAATAGGTATTGGTTGAGACCACATCTTGATTGACTATTTTTTGATTTCTCCCTCCCACCTGCCACAGTATAAACACACTGTGGCTAGCCTGGGAAGGTGAAACACACTGTGACTAGCCTGGGAAGGGGCCCGGCAATGTGTGGTTGCCCATACTACCATGGTCATCTCCACCACGCATTTGCAGTGGCTGCAAAAGCGGCGCACAGGAGGAGTATATTGAAGCAGACTGTTTGAACCCTGCCTGCCGGCCTCCACTACTGATGTGTTGGGCTGGAACATAACCAGGCTTATCATTGCCCAACACCACAGAGTCCGTTTCATTTTAATTGAATTTTGATTTTGCTGAGTTCGTGTGGCAACATTGAGTGCATTTTGTTTTCTGAACAGTTCAAATCCTCCTGGGGAAATATATTCTCTTCATTCTGTTTTTTAACATTTTAACACCAGACAACTTTCCTCAGTGCAGTAAAGCCACTGCAAGGCAATTTCAAATCATGAAGGAAAAGTGTGACTCCGACGGGGACTAGAACCCAAGCTGCTGGTGTACAATGCCAGTACTCTAACCCCTAAGCTATGGGAGGCTCAGTGACTAGCAGGCTTCTGGACTTCCCTTGAGGCACACACATTCTTTCTAAGTGTTGCGTAACCAGCAACTTAGGCATATGTCAGAAACACCAGACAGCTTTTCTCAGTGCAGTAAAGCCACTGCGAGGCAATTTTAAATCAAGGAGGAAATGTGAAAGGAAAAGTGTGACTCCCACTGGGACTTGAACCCAGGCCCTGGCGCACCGTGCCAGTGTTCTAACCCCTAAGCTATGGGAGGCTCAGTGATTAGCAGGCTTCTGGGCTTCCCTTGAGGCACACACATTCCTTTCTCAGTGTTGTGTAACCAGCAACTTAGGCATCTGTTTTTTTTAAGGCTGATTAATTATCTAGGCCACTAGTTAGATCTCTTATCCCAACTTAGAACTTAAATGTGGTTCTTCAGTGACTCTCAGCTGCACTGTTTGATCCATTGAATAAAGTTTAATTAAACCAACCACAGGGTACGGGGTGTGTTTCCTGCCACTTTTACGTTTCAGAGACCACAAAATTCTATCTATAATGTGAAACTTATCTGGTTTCCCATCAAGGCAAGTTGGTACTCAAATGTACTTTGGACTTCAGAAGCTACACTCTGCTTTTCACCCAAACAAAAAAAAAATATTCTGCTTTATTTCTACTGCAAACCAGCTTCAAGGAAAGAACATTATATAGCATACGTTAGATGTACAAAAAGCAGGAAAAGGGTTCAGTTTCCCCATTTGTCTGTGTTTTTATTATCTGCAGTCTTACAAGGTCAAAATCCTCTCTACTTTGATGAATCGGGGAATGAATCATAGATGCTAGAGTTAGTAGCTCAGAAAAGGGATCCCTTCACCTGATCAGCAAGACATGTGACACCTTTGAGGGCAATATAAAAAGGTGATTTTTACCAAGGTAGCAAAGTCATCCCTAGCCTAAAGGAAGATTAGCCACAGCGTGTGTGCGGCTTGGTCCTCAGGCTAAAGGAACAGTTGGTGATGCCACTAGCAGTAATCTGTCAGGAGTCTGTCTGGACAGGTATTCTGCCAGAAAACTGAAAAGTGAACAGTGTGGTCTCCATCTTGAAGAAGCAGGGCAAGGTGGGACTCTCGCAGCTACAGGCTGGTCAGTCTGGCAGTGCTGGACAAGGCCCTGGAGATCATTATCAGGAAAAAAATAATGGGACACTTGGTTGAGGCCAAGGTTCTTCTTTCTGGCAACATGGCTTTATAATGGGCAGGTCTTGCCAGGCCAGCCTGATCACATTCTTTGAGGGGGCACATGGAGGCGGACGGGAGCAGCGTCACGGGTGTGTAGTCTTTTCTTTTTCCCCAGTTCTAATGTTTTTATTGAGAGAAAGGACAATACTGTGGATAGAGTGCAACAATATAAATACATACTCCGTGCGCTGATGACTGGATGTGAGAGCGCCAGCTGAGGATAAGATCAAAATTAGCACAGGAAGCTACACTCAAGGGAAGCCATTTAAAATAAATGGCAAAGGTTCCAAGTATGACTAAAAAAAATCCAAATAATTTATTAGTAACTGTGATGAGAGCATGGAATTTGTGTCACGCTCTTTATCTCTGTTACTAATAAAGTATTTGAAATATTTGCTGTCATATTTGTTGTAACTGATGCAGGCAGGGAATACAGGCAGACTGGGTGGGCCTAGCAATCCCTATCTGCTGTCACATACTCAGGGTTTTATTTAACTCTAAAAATTGATTAGCGTTTTGCTCATACAAGTGCTAAAACATTGTGAAAATGCATAGCACCTGCCTCACTGTGTTCAACAAACATAACGCTTCTAGAAGATCTATATAAATACTTTCTGAACAGTTAGTATTGTCCCAAGAAAAATCTGCTAATCAATTATTTAAAACCCTGCATACTGTGTTACTATGTTATGTTACTTGGAACTTTTGCTGTTTATTTTCAAACCGTTTCCCTCGAGTGTGGCTTCCTATGCTAGTTTTTAACCATACAAATACTCTCATTTTCATTAAACAAATGTAAGGAATAACCACAGTCCATTAACAAGCTCTTAAAACATGCAAGAATATTGTCTATCTTGACTCTAACAAGGCCTTTGATACTGTGGCACATGCCAAGTTTCAGGGCAGGGTAAACTAGTGTATGGTATGTAAGAGACACATACAAGATGGGTTGCTAACTGGCTGTAGAGGACGATGCAGGATGGCAGCAAAACACACATGTTGGTGCATGTAGGGAGAATTTAAATCCAAAAATAGACACACCTAGCATCCTGCAAAATAAATTTAATCTGCAAAAAGAAAGTGCAATATAGAATCTGCGGAGCTTAGCATTGAAATGCTGTTCTATACTTTGCTGTCAATACCTTGTTTTGTATTTTGCTTTAAGTACCTTGTTTTGTATTTCTGTTATGCTACTTTGTAACCTCCTGGGTCATGCCTGAAAATAGTCATCTCTATGGCTAGTGCACCTACCCGGTAAACAAAAACTAAATAAAATGTGATGCACCGATTAAATTTATTTTGCAATATACAGCACCAGATTTGTCTATTTTTGTATTTCATATTCTCCCTGTGTATGTAGACTTGAGTGTTGTGCTGTTTAGTTGACTTTGCAGTGAAACCCACTCTGACATTAGTGTGTCTTGGAGTTTGCGCTTGTTGTGGTGATGGACGGGTGCTAGTCCGCCTGCAGAGGCGGACTCAATGGTTGCCCTTAGGGATTGATACTGGGGCCTCTGCTCTTTGCTGGGGTGTGCAGTATGCTGCTTAAGTTCACGGATGACCCTTAAGCTGGCCAGGGTGGAGGACTCCCTTGATGACTAGGACAAATTTCAGAAGGACCTGAACAAACTAAGTAATTAGTCTGACTCCTGAAGCTTCAGAATCAATTTTCCAAATCCAAGGTTCTACATATGGGGAGGAAAAACAGAGGCCCTACACACTGTGTGGGGCCCTTCTTGCTACAGTGAAGCAGAAAAAGGACCTGGTGGACATTATAGGCAAAGGACTAAAGCAGTGCACAGCTGCAGTCAAGAGAGCAGCAGAATGCTGGGGTATGGCAAAAGGGGTGTGATCAGCAGAGCAGGGTAAGTACTCCTGCCACTATCCAAGGCCCTAGTCCGGCCCCATCTGGAGCTCTGTGTGTAGTTGTGATCTCCTCAATAGAAAAGGGACATTGAGTCAGTCAAGAAGTTGCAGAAAAGAGCCACTGAAATTATCAGCGGTACGACACAAGCTGTGAGAGGCTGGAAGCCCTCAGCATGTTCACCCTGGAAAAGAGATGACTCAGTGGGTTCATGATGTCACTCTTTCACTGACTTGGATAGTATCAACAAGATTGAACCGTCAGAGATTTTTGACCTGGTGTCCTGTAGCAGAACGCAGGGGCATGCCCTGAAATTCAAGGGTGAAATGCCGGGTAATGTTAGGAGGTACCCCCCAAGATACTCTTTGAAACAACATGCCAGCTGAAACAGTGGAGTAAAGACAGTGCAGGCCTTTAAGGAAAGTCCAGACAAATTTCTGCTTACCAAGGGAATCACCATGTACCTGTGTAGTGAAATGTGTTGTGAATCCCTATAAATTGGTACCTGCTTGCAGATCTTACTTCTTCCTTCCCAGATTATGAAAGGGTGGTGGACATGATGAACCTAACTGACATAAGTTAAATCCAGAATACCTTCTCAAGTATTATATAGGGAATAGTGGCTGTACAACCATGCACAACAAGCCTGTTTTGCCCCAGAGGTGTTTTGTTTACAGCACTGACCCTGAGAGTGAAACTCAAGTGGTCTGGGGCCAGATATTCAAAAGTTAGCACAGGCGCTGTGGAGCATTTGCCCACGCCAGTCAGGTTTTGTGCCCTATTTGTGGAAGGGTTCTATATTCAGAGACCACCTTACCGTGGGCAAAACACATTAGCGCCCACGCGTTAACATACCAGTGTGCCAATGCAAATGAGGGGGGTCCTCTCCCCACATAGAGGTGCAGCGACAAATTCAGCAGTGTGCGTTGGGGGTAATAGCAACCCAGACGAGTGCTAGTTACTGCCTTTGCAAACCTAGTCTTAGCAGGGCACAAGGCCCTGGTGGTGGAACAGTGGTACTGCTGCCTCCCCCTGATCCCCATCCCGGTGACACAGTGAATGCCCTGGTGTCTAGTGGCACACCCCATCCTCTGATTCCCCATCCCAGTACTGGTCACATCCTTCCTGATGTTCAGTGCCACCCCAGCCGCTCGTCCTGTGCAGTGTATGAGATTCCTGGTGTCCAGAGGCATCCCCTACTTGCCAGTCACACAACCCAGTACGTCCAGTGCCTTTCCTGGTGTCCAGTGGCACCCTCCAACCCCAAGAGCACACATGCGGGTGCATAGCAGTATACCCCTGGTGTCCAGTGGCACCCCTCACCCCCTAATCACCCCTCCGGGTGAGCAGCAGTATATCTCTGGTGTCCGGTGGCACCCCCCGCCCCGATTACCTGTTTGGGTAAGTAGCAGTATATCCCTGGTGTCTGGTTGTACCCCCCATCCCCGATTACCTGGCCCACGTCCTTCATACAATTTTGTGGTGTCCTGTGGTACCCCCTCCTGCCCAGCACATGTCCCAATGCTGCCACTGAGGTCTCTGCAGTTAGCGCCTCCCCCACTCCAGCAACACAAGCCCATACAGTCTCCTGCCACCCAGGTAAAAAGTGGCATCCCCTTCCAACTCCTGGCCTTGGTAACTGAGCGATCCCTGGCACCCAGTGGATCCCCCCCCACTGACTGCCAATTGCCAACTTGGATAGTGCTAAGCTTAAGCACCGTTAGCCAGAGAATGATGGCTACTGCCTTCAGAACCAGTGGTTACTGGTGTGATCCCAGCATGTGTAACAGTGAGACACCCTATAGTGTGGTAAGCATACAGACATTGAGAATACACTGCCAGGGTTTATCGTTTCAACTGAATATGTTCCATACGTACAGGATGCCACCCGATATAGAGAAGTGGAGCCGGTGAACAGTGGTGTGGCAGCGAACCCCCACCCACTCCACCCGCACCCAGAACTCCACCCAGCCAACCCCTCCCCCATACCTGTGCTGGTAGGGCTGTGCAGGGAGCCCAGTTCGGTGACCGGCACAGTACTTCTCACGGCTTCTTGGTTGGCTGCCATATTTTTGCCTTTTCATTGTTTTCTGCATAGTCCCCCCCTCCTGGTTTCCTGATCCTCACTGTATCGTTCCTCACTTTCCTCTTTTCATTCACGTACCTGAAGAAAACCGACTTTCTGTGCTGGCCCACTGGCACAGTGGTAAGTTGTCCTCTTACAACTAACATCCCAGGTTCGAACCGGACTTGAGAGTTGGAGGGCTGGCCGGGGGTGGAGGGTTGAAGCGTCATATGGACTGCTGTCCTCCGGGAGAGGGTGGACGAAACTTTTTTTTTTTTTTTTTACTTTCTGTTTATCTTTTCCCCTTCACCACAGTGCCTACCTTCCCTCAGGGACTCCCAAGGCATCGTGCCCACCAGATCTCCGGGATATGAGCCCTCACGTGTCCATCCTGTCATCTCCCTCGGATTACCCCCCGAATGGGGTGGGAGGCCTATCCCCAAGCCCCCCAACAATCATCCAAGTGTTGGCCGGACTCTTGCAACCCCTCTCCGGTCCTGGTCTCGTGATGCCGGGGCCCGTCTCCAGGCATCGCTGCGGGTGTTTTTCCACTTTTCTGGGGCATGGTGTGCGTCCGACGTCAAGTCGCTCTTGCTAAAGTCCTGCTCCCAACCCCTGTCTGTTACCGCTCCATGCGCTTGCTGTACCTCTTGCCTCCCAGAGGTCAGCCAAGCGCCCGAGATGTGCCCCCTCCCTCCCGGGAGAGGAGGCTGTCCTCGGACGCTCAATCCTCTCCCTCCCCTGCCGACCCCCGACGGGTGGACGAGCATTTAGTATATGACTGACCCCGGCACGGAGGCTGGGGGCAGCAAATTCCAGTGACTAATTGGTGATGGCTCATGCCAGACGTCGGCAGCTTGGCACCTTACGTCATTGCACGGCATGCCCCCCACGTTCAAAATAGTGGCCACTATGTATGATGCCCTGCTCCTCCAGCCCTGATCGCCTGCCGTGGCTCTCCAACGATGACCTAGTACCAGCATCTGTTTGTCCAACCCGACTCCACACCCTGCCTGGAGGGGCAAGCCATGGAGGCAGTGCCGGTGGGCGGACTCTGCGGTCCCCTTGTATGGGCATGCATTGGGTCCCGTCTGTATGGCAGCCCTGTCCTGGGGGGGTAAGCCAGGGATCCTTGGCAGAAGTAAGTCCTGAAGGTGAAGTGGTGGACTGGAGAAGAGCAGGGGCTGAGCCTTCGGCGGTCCGCCCCATAAAGCCTTCCACATAGAAAAAAAAAAATTCTATTCTAGGGATGTGGATATGTTGTTCTATCCACACTAACTGGCAGTGTCCTTTCCCTTTAAGATGTGCCGCAAAGTCTTCAAACTGGCTCCCCTGACCCACCCGGGTGGTAACTCCCTCGACTCTGCCCTTCCTTTCCGCTGGAAGAAGCAGGTTCCCTCCTTACCGCTTCTGTATTGAGTAAGCCCAGGTGCTTAAATTCTTCAGAATTACTTCCAAATCTTCAACTCTTACGAATTTTTGTCTTCAGCTCGATCTTCGATCGCGACTGCTATAGATAAGTCTGCTCCCAGGTTCCGCTGGTTCCCCATGCAGGCAGATGATATCCAGGACCGACCTGCACGCCACGTGCGTCTACTGCCTGGGACACAACTGTGATTCCCAGGCCTGCGACTGCTGCCGCTTGTTTCACCCGGCCATTCTGGAGGATCGTCTCACCCGCCTGAAATGGGGATGCTCAGCGCAACAGAACCCGCTGGTCAGATCCAAGGATGCCCGTTGGGTGGTCTTCGCGACTGCGGGGTCCGTCAAGCAGCTTGCAACCTTCAAAGAAGAGGCAGCCCAGGCCGTGGCCCGTTCCTCCTTTGCTTCTACCTTCATGCTGCTTCAGCTGGGCTCGACCTTTACGGGCTCCTTAAAGGAATTGTGCCAGTCTCTGCCGACCTTCAGTCAGGGACCCACCGGCAAATCTAAATTTAAAAAAAAGAGTCTAAGAAAGAAAAGACTCGTCACCGATCATGGGATCAGGAGCGCTCTCAGTTGAGGTCCTCCTATTCCCGCGCTTCTCCGGATTCGACTTAGGTTGAATCCTCGGCCTTGGCTGCTGGCTCCATGGTCACCCCATCGGGCCTGTTGGTCGAGACGCTGGTCAGAGTCCCAGGTGAGATTTTTCTTGAGTCGACTGACCAGTTGTCGACTGAAGAGGCTGAATACTGCTTTGTCTAAGACTCTGGTCCTGACACAGACAATTGGAGGGATGGATCAGTCCACTGACCCACCACCTCTGGTCCCTGACCCTGCCCAGTAAGAACCTCGGCAATCACTGACTCCCTCTGAGCCCTGCCACCGGTCCCCAAATCAGCCGAGGTTGGTGCTCCCACTCTCGGCACCACGGGAATAGGCTTTCCCGGTGGCAGAAGCCATTCTTGGCCCTACCCTGGAGCTCTGGCAGCACTCCGCTTCCTACCCTACGCCTTCTGCCCAGATGGCCCACAAGTATGCAGTGCTCACCGGATCCCTTTCAGGATTCACCGAGCACCCCTCGGCCGAGAGGTTGGTGGCTGACTCTGTGTTCTGGTGCTCTGGCAACACCGGGGATGTTGACAAGCTGCCTCATAAGGTGTCCAAGAAGTTGGACTATGTGGCTAAGAAGGTCTATGCTGCCTTCACGCTTGGCCTCTGCCAGGTGAGCTCGGCCCTCCCCATGGCCCACTTCTCCCATGCCCTGCTGGGCACCTTAGATGGGGTGCTTCCTCATCTGCCTGTGGACTTTCAGACCACAGTCAAACAGGTCTGAGACCAGGGCCGGGCTGTGGCCAGGGAACAGCTCCAGACTGCCATGGACACTGGGGACTCCTGTGCTCGCTCCTTGGTGGCTTCAGTGACCATGCACCGCAGGGCTTGGCTGAGGATCTCGACCTTCACCGTGGACACTCAGCACAGGCTGGCAGATGTCCCTTTCCTGGGCACTGACCTGTTCAGGCCCAGGGTCGAAGGTCACCTCACACGCATCGAGAAGTCCAGTGCCACCTTGGACTCTGTGACATCTGCCCAGAAGGACCCCAAGGGCTCCAAGCAGTATCAGAAACAGAAGCCCTTTCAGTCCATCTCCACTCCTGCAGCCAAGCCAGCCCAGCAACAGGCTGGCCAGCAGGCTCAGGCTTGGTGACCTCGACCCAAGTCAGTGGCCTCGGTTGTCCATAAGTCAGGAGGGAGAGGCTCCGGTGGTGCTTCAGCTTGGCCCTTCTCCAAGCCTGCCCAATGACTGGATGAGGTGCCTCCCTCATGCCTGTCGCACCTCCCCTGGGTCCTCTAGTGGGAGGGGGGGCGGGCTCCACCACTTTCTTTTCTGCCTGGTCTGCTGTCACCACTGACAGGTGGGTTCTAGAAGTGGTGGGTCTGGGTCTGCTTCCAGAGTTCGCACAGTACCCTCCTTGCTGAACCAACACCCCATGGGAGGACTTAGTTTCCGCAGACATGCTGTCAGCTCTCCAAGACAACATAGCCCAGCTCCTCCACAAGGAGGTCATGGTTCCTGTCACGGATCCTCCGGAACACCCTGGGTTTGTCTCTAGTACTTCCTGGTGCCAAAGCAGACAGGGGGCTGGCACTCCATTCTAGATCTGCACGACCTGAACAAGTTCCTCGGGTTGCGCACCTTCAGGATGGTAACTCTGTCTCAGATCATACCATCTCTAGAGCAAAACATATGGTTTCGCTCCCTGTATCTTCAGGACGCGTTCTTTCACGTCCCAATCCATCCTTCTCACGGAAGTTTCCTCCGCTTTCGAGCCGAGGGAACCTTCTACGAGTTTGAGACCATGCCTTTAGGCCTCTCCTTGGTCCCCAGGGTCTTCACTAAGTGCATTGCAGTTGTGGCAGCTTACCTGCAGTGCTGAGAGGTCCGGGTCTACCCCTACCTGGATGACTGGCTGTTAGCGGATCCATCCAGACAGGAGATGGAGCGGTCCAGGGATCTGGCTCTCCAGACCTGCGTCTCCCTTGGCCTCTGGGTTAACATGACCAAGTCGGAACTCATGCCCTTGCATGTGATGATCTTCATCGAGGCGGAGCTCAACTCTTGCAGAGCTAGAGTCTTGCTCCCAGCGGACAGGGCAGAGGCTTTGTCCTCCTGTGCCCGATTATTTCGGGTCAGGCAATTGCACCATGCCCAGGACTTCCTGCACTTGCTGGGCTACATGGCGACCTGCACCAGCATGGTTTGGTGGTCCTGCTGGGGAATGCAGTGGGACCTGGTCAGCCAGTGGTCTCAGCGCAAGGGTCACTTCAACCAGCTGGTCATTGTGACCCAGCGGATGTGGCACACCATCCAGTGGTGGTTAGTCCCAGCACATCTGCAGGAAGGGATCCCATTTGTCCGCCCTGAGCCAATGGTCATCCTCATGATTGATGCCTCTCTCATGGGCTGGGGTGCCCACCTGAGGGAACACAAAGTCCATGGGCTCTGGACACCCGCGGAGTCCCGATGCCACATCAACCTGCTGGAGCTCCAGACTGTTTGGCTAGCACTGACTGTATTCGCTCCACACAGTCAGGTTCAGGTGGTCCAAGTCCAGATGGACAACACCACGACCATGTACTACCTCAACAAACAAGGCGGGATGCACTCCCTGCCTTTGTGCAAGGAAGCTCTCCATGTCTGGACCCCTGTGCACAGCCTGTAGGCAGATCTCCAAGTCATCCATGTGGCAGTAGCCTCCAGTCAGCTGGCGGACACTCTCAGCTGGGTGGGCGAGGTGTCTCACGAGTGGTCCCTCCACCCAGAGGTAGTTCACAGCCTATTCTCCCAGTGGGGCACCCCTCAGGTGGACCTGTTTGCCTCCAGGGAGAACACACAGCTGAGACTTTGTGCCTGTCCCCCCCTCAGCAGGGAACACTGCAGGGGGATGCCTTCTTGAGGCCCTGGACCCCAGGCCTCTTTTGTGCCTTCCCTCAGTTTCCCTTGTTCCACATGGTGCCACTCAAGGCCAGGAGGGACAAAGCACAGGTGATATTGGTGACTCCGGACTGGCAGTGCCAGTTCTGATACCCCGATCTCCTTAGTCTCCGCAGCAGGCTCCCACAGCATCTTCCCCTATGTCTGGACCTGCTTTCCATCAATCAGGGGAAGATATTCCATGCAGACCTTCAATCCCTGCATCTGACAGCCTGGTTCCTGAGTGGCTAGAGTTCCAGACTTTGGGTCTCTCCGAAGCTGTCTTCACTGTGGTGGAGGCTTCTCGGAAGGAGTCGACCAGGAAGTGCTATGCCTTCATGTATAAGTTAGGAGGCAGTATAGCGCAGTGATCTAAGGCTCTGAGCTGCAAATCTGGTGACATCCAGCAGACCAGACCTGGGTTTGAATCCCACAGCTTCCACTTGCATACTGTGTGACCCTGAGCAAGTCACTTAACCTCCTTGTGCTCCCAGGTCGCTCCTGTGAAAAAGCTTTCAGCTTAGTGTGCTATACCTGGTTAAACAAATAAAAATTAAAAAAATAAGTGGTTCTCCATTTGGTGTCAGGGCAAGGGGTTTTGACCCTTTGTCCTGTCCAGTGGCTAGCATCCTTGACTACCTTTGGTCCCTCTCTCAGTCAAGCCTTTGGTCAACGACCCTTAAGGTGAACCTGGCAACCATCTCTGCTTACCGGGCGTGGGCCTGTCAGCAGTCGGTGGCACAGGAGAAGGTGGTCTGGTATTTTTTTTCAAGGGCCTTGTCCACATTTCCCCTCTGGTGCGTGAACCATCACCACCGTGGGACTTACAGCTGATTTTGGCAAAGCTCAAAGGCAAGCCATTTGAACCGAAGCACAGGTGTGAGATGTCAGACTGCCTTCCTCGTGGCTATCACGTCAGCCAGAAGGATCAGTGAGCTCCAGGCATTTTCAGTGGAGTCTCCTTACCTGGTCTTCCTCAGTGACAGGGTTGTTCTGCGCCCCAACCCGAAGTTCCTCCCAAAGGTTGTGTCAGAGTTTCACCTTAGTCAGGTGATTAATCTCCTGATGTGCTTCACCAGTCACACCTCGGAGGCCGAGCAGAGGCTGCATGCCTTGGACATGCGGCAAGCGCTTGTCTACTACAAGGAGCACATAACTAGAGTTCAGGGAGAGATTCGCCAGCTATTTGTCACCTACGCTAAAGCTGCACCTGGCAGACCGGCAGCTAAGCAGACGATTGGCAGGTGGAATGTATCCTGCATCGACCTCTGCTATGGGTTGGCAGGTAGGGAGCCTCACGGAGGGCTAAGGGCTCTTTCCACCTGTCATATTGCTGCTTCCAGAGACATCCCTATCTAGGAAATCTGCAGGGCTGCTACCTGGAGGTCAGCACACACCTTGATTTCCCATTACCACATCGACCTCGAGTCACGCCGGGATGCTGGTTTTGGGGCCTCAGTTCTCCAGTCTCTGTTCCCTAAGTAGGGGGTATGTGCCTTCCCTCCCTCCTCCCAGAGAACTGCTAGGAATCTGCCAGATAGTGTGAATAGAACTACATATCCGTGTCCCTAGAGAAACAGGTTTCTCATCTGTAACAGAAGTTCTAGGAGTGGTATATGTTGTTCATCCACACGGACCCACCTGACCTCCCCTGGTTTTGGTGCACAACACTGCTTCCAGCGGGCAAGATCTGGTGTCATGGGGTGGAGCCTAGGGAGTTACCACCCTGGTGAGTGAGAGGAGCCAGCTTGAAGACTTTCTGGCACATCTTAAAGGGAAAGGACACTGCCAGATGGTGTGGATAAACAACATACACTACTCCTAGAACTACTGTTGCAGGTGAATAACCTGTTTTTCTTAACATCCTGGGCGATCCTTTCCTCATTTTGAGCCTTTGTTGTCCTTGCCCTCCTTCCTGTTTCCCTTTGTTTTTTGAGATATACCTCCCAGTCCGCCTCCATTTTGGTCTCCTTGTACTTTCTGAAAGCTTTTTTTTTTTCCCTCTCTCTCTCTCTCTGTTACCCCCTTGGTCACTTCCTTTAAGAACCACAGTAGCCTCTTTCTCCTCTTACCCTTTCTTAATACCTTTAAACAGCTTGCTGCTACCTTAATTATTCTCTCCTTTATTCTTTTCTATTGCGTCTGTACCCCTCCCGGCTATCTCCCCCTTCAAGGTATTTTCTAAGGCAGTAAAATCTGCTCTCTTAAGTCCAGCACCCTTGTCCTAGTGTGGTTTATTTACTGTCCAAGCTGTATGCCAAACCACACTGAGCATCCTATTTATTTATTACATAAGGTTCAAGTATACTGGATAAGTTGTATGAGAAGCTGGTCTGGTTTGTAGAATGTCCCAAGCCAATTATAAACATGCAAACATCAGTACATAGATGAAACATAGCAAGCTGTCCAAATTATAGTTATGAAAACAGTTCCAAAAAAGATTGATCTTGTAATATTTTTTTCTTAAAACCAGGTTTGAAAGAGTCTACAGTGGAGCAATTTCTGAGTCAGGGGGTTGAACTATTCCAGGAGAAAGGGTCACCATAGGTAAAACGCTCTTTTCCATAGCGTGTGGAAAATATCGGAATAGAAAAACTGCGATGCAGCACATGCCTAAGGCTATATTTATGCACCAGGACAATTAACTTGTCAGTAAGATATGAGAGAGTTTGTTATTAGGCATCTTCAAAATTAGAGCTAGCCAGTTAAAATTGTCCCCGTTAGTCGAGTGGTCACTTTGATTTATTAAAATCACAACTCTAAATGTTAATAAAAATGTGTAGAAAACTCGTCCCCGTTGAACTCAATGGAGCGTGCAAATGCGGCATTTGTTTTCTGACATCACAGAACAAATGTGTGTGTGCATGCTTGGGGGCATGTCGGCAGCTTCAGGAAGTAGCTCCGTTCTTGTCTGTGGTGGCCGTGGAGAAAATTGCGAGGGATATAACTTTTGAAAACCGCAGAAATAAAGGGAATTCTGTATAGCCATCAACTTTGGGCCAGGTGAGCTATACAGTATGTTTGGGGGAGCAGCAACTAGGAAGCTACTCTTTAAATGTTTCCGCAGGTTCTAACAGTACAGTATCTCGTAGGGCTTTTTGAAATTAAACTTCTGCCAGCAGAATTTTGGTGAAAGTTGGAATTTCACTTTCATGAAATTTCAAATTGCACTTTGCCAACTTTTGCAGAAATTGTGACTTAGAATGGTGGAATGAATGTATGAATTGTGGATTAATGTACAGTCCAATTTGCTTATAACTGGCTCATCCGTGCAACACCTAATTGCCCGTTGTAGTAAGTGGTCAGTGTAACCCAAAAAACAAACAAAAAAAGGAAACGCTTCATTCAGAAACTTGCTGAAGTCACAGTATGCAGTTAAATAAAGAAAAACTCAATTTCATACATTTATTTTGTATATTTTCACCCTCTTCACCCTGCTTGGTCTCTGAATACTGTAATAGTACTGTACAGTCCTGTACTGTGATGGAATTGCAGCCCCTTTAATGAAAGTCTTACTTGTTTATGAAGAAGTTCAGGATCTTCTTTTGGATCACCTGCGTACGGTGATACGGCGCCCACACTTTCTCAGTTGCTGTTAGAGCTCCCCAGTTTGGCTCCAGCTCGAGGTGCTGCTCCATTGCTCGGCGTAAAGTGAGCAAGGCAGCTTTCACATCGTGTGCGGTGACTTTGGTCTTTTGTGGTTCTTCTTTGTCGTCTTCTTCTGGCTCCTGTGCATCATCCAGTTGCATACTTTCCAGCATCTGCGCAATGTCATTGGCTGCTCCTCTCCCATCTTCTAGGTGGCACACTAACTCACAGAATGCCCAAAATAGACGGCACAGCATTAACAGTATAAGCGGGGCTTATTACATTGCTGTTAACCAGTATGGCAAATGGATTTCAAAAAATTGCCAGCACTAAACGATTGCCCAAAATAGCCGCGGGTGGTATAACTGGAACGGACTGTATTAAACTGCAGAAAGAAATTCCCCAGAACTGATCACTGAACTGTGGAATAATTATATGTATTGCGGATTATTGTATTAAACTGCAGAGTGGAATTCTTCAGAACTGTCATTCCACAGTTCATGTATATTACTCCACAATTCAACCAGAAAAGTTTGCAGAACAGGACAATAATCTACCAAACACATTCAGAAGATTCTGATTTCACTAAAGGTGGGATTTCAGAACATTTTGCCAAATTTACAAAATTCTGCGGAAGTTCTGCAAAAGCAGACTTTGCAGCTTCTACCCAGCTCTAAGATATGGTTAGTGGGGCAGCCTTCACGTGCCCAGCAGCTTCTCGGAGGCAGACAGGGACAATTACATTAGAACCGGGTTTTCAAGGAATGGCAATGCTAGCCAGGACACCAGGGTAATTTACTTTATTTTTTCAGATAGTTACATAGGATCTTTAATTACTCACTTAGAAACTATCAGAGGAGGGTAGAAAAGACCTTAGTGTAGTGTGTCATCTGAAGGGCCACGCCTCCTATAGCCCACACTACAGTGTTACCCGGCAGAACCAATAAGGGGAGTCAGGGAGAATTTGCTCTCATTTTTGCATTACGTACTCCTCCTCCTTTCTTGTTTTAAGATGTGTTTCCAACCCACTACACTTACAGTACATTTGTGCACATGTACAGAATTGGCAACACCTATGAGCCACAAAAACCCACATTAATGGAGTTCTTGCAGTAGGGATGGAGACAGGAAAGAACATCACTATATGCAGTGTACATTCAGGAGGCAATGCCAGGAGTCACTCATTCACGATCCAAAACGGTTGTACTCTGTGTCTCCTGGGAAGATTTTTTTTTTTTAAAGTGCCGAAGGTCACAGCACTATGTGCAGAGGAGTAGCAGCGGGGAACAGAGACAGAAAAAAGGAAGGTCGGAAGCAAGTGCAGACATGGTGAGCTGCTGTAGCAGCGTTTACTTTCAAAAGGTTTTTTGTGCAGGAGCTGGGAAGGGGTGATGACCTGGTTGAAAGTAGGGCAGCCAGAAAGCTGTAACACAGAATTTCAGTCTGTAAAAAGATGACTGAGCCAAAGAAAACTGTAGGGGTAGGGAACATTCTAATAATAACAGACTGAGCACAATGATGAGAAAATAATAAAAACAAAAAACAAAAAAAAAAGTTGATATTCTTTTATTTTAGCCAGTTACCTCCTTCCCCCAGACTCTAGCTGTGAGACTGCCATTGTCGGCCTCTCAACCTCTTTCCTGCCTTCTGTGTACACAATTTGCCCATTGTGGTGCTGTCCTCAGAATGGGGGCACCCCCCCCCCACACCTGATGAGGAAGAGGTGCTTAGTGTAGATCAGAGAGAGAGTGCCACTGCCATCCTGATGGTGTAAGGTGGGTTTTTCTCCCCTTTTTGTCCTTGTGTTGTGCGTGTGATGTGTGTGTGTGTTTTGTTGCTTGCCCCTCTGAACCGCCCACCACTCTAGTAACACTGCACATAGTTATTTGTAGGCTCTGTGTACATGCCTGCCCCTGACAAGAAAGTTAGCTCCCCAGTCCTCATCGGGGCCACTGCTGCACCAACTCACCCCAATCTGGGACGCCATTACCATTGGCATTGCTTTTCCTACCCCTGCCTGGATGCACCTGAGTCCACTTGGGTCACCTGCAAAGAAGCACAGTGTGCTTCGTCTGACTACTGGGCAGCCCTACAAGTTGATTTTCTAACAGAAATTAAAGGGATTATGGTGTATTTTGTCTTATTAAATATTCATGAGCTCAGCGAGGCTACTTATTGGATACTGGATCGGTCATTAATCCCTTAGAAATGACTGATCCAGCTGTCAGTCTACACTGTATGCCAACAACATATGTGTGATGTCCTCATGGCGCACTGCTGTTCCCTCCACAGTGCTCAAAACATTAACTGTATAGCAAATAAAAAAAAAAAATGAAGACCAAGATTGTTATTGCGATTAGACTTACAATCACATCAACAATCTGGAAGTCTTGGGCGACACATTCCCTCATTCTGTCTTAAATCCCTGGGAAATGACAGGCTTCTTTGTCGTTATTGCTTAAAGAGATCTACCAAGCTAAAATGTTGCAGTCCCTGCACCCGACATTTAGGTGACTTACCTCAGCTGCATGCTTTTAACTTGTAAATGTCACGAAATAATCCAGGCATTACAAAACAGTAACCCTCGTAAATTTAATGGAACTGGGTCCCAAGGACTTCCCCCCTGCCGCGCTCAACGTGCTGACGAGATGCTAGGGAGAGCGCGGGGACACACCCCATTATAGTCAATGGGCAGCATTTGTTAGATCAGTTTTTATTATTTTAATGGCCACTTGGTAATGGAACGTGGGCACTGGCCGGTGCCCACGTTTCCTTACTAAGTGGCCATCATAATAATAATAAAAACAGACCTGATCTGAAAACTGCCGCCGTTGACTGTAATTGGGCGTGCCCCCACGCTGTCCCTATCATCTCACCATTACGTTGGTGAGTGTGGGGGCGGAGTGTGGGAGGAACTTACAACGGGAAGTCCTCAGGATCCAGTGTCATTAAATTTATGAGGGTTACTGTTTTTTATTGCCTGGATTATTTGGTGACATTTTCAAACTAAAAGCATGCCATGGAGGTAAGTCACCTTCTTTTTTTTTTTAGTTGTTTAACCAGGAGTAGCACACTGAACTGAAAGCTTTTTTACAGGTGCGACCTGGGAGCACAGGGAAGTTAAGTGACTTCCTCAGGGTCACACAGTATGTAAGTGGAAGCTATGGGATTCAAACCCAGGTCTAGTGTGCTGGATATCACCAGATTTGCAGCTCAGAACCTTAAACCACTGTGCTATACTGCCTCCCTAAATGGCAGGTGCAGGGGCTGAGACTGGTAGGGCTCTTTAAGTATAGGGTAGGAGAAAATAATATATGTAAAGACTAAAGGAACATAAAATATAACAGGAAAATTAAAAGGATGATAAAGGCAAAATGAAGGTAACAAAAAAATACTAAAAAACAAGTGGGGTAACATGCAGAAAAACAATATAAATAATTCATGGGGAGAGCAGGGACTTCAGCTTTCTTTTTATTTGTACACTTCTGCACCTGACTGGTGACCTGAGTCAGCATGCTACCGCATCTCCAAGGACAGACACTCCCTCACAGTCCCCACTGCTCACTTCCCCATAACAGGGCTCCCCACACTGCAACAGGAGTATCTGTTTGTAGGGTGGGCCTGGGTATCGAGCACCAGCCATCATCCTGTCCCAAGTCTCTTCTGTTTTTCCTGGTTCTGCCCAGGGGCCTTCAGTGGTACCTGGTCACTCGACCATGGGTAGGTATGCTCCCACTCACCCATCACCCACTTGGGGTGTCAGTTTGTGCTATACCCAGCATCCCAATCTTCTTTTGTTTGCCATGGGGGTCACTGAGGGAGTTGTGCGATGGTATTCACCCAAATGAAGTGGACGACTGGGGAATTTCCTTCATAAATCCCTCTTCATTTTAACACCCAGTTATGCTGCTTCATACTAATTCGCATAATAAAACTTATTTCTTGTACATAGGTACATAGACGTTGTGTCAGAAAAAGACTATTGGCCCATTCAGTCTGCCCACCCTACCAAACTAGAGGTAATTCTCCCCTTTGTTACTGCCCCCTTCTAACTAAACCCACATGCTTTTCCCATCCCTGTTTTAAGCTGCTGATTGATGTAGCCTGTACCAGTTTCTCTGGTAGCTTATTGCACTTATCTACAACCCTTTCCATGAAGAAGTGCTTACAAGCGTTGCACTTTAATTTCCCCCTGCCAACTTTAGTGAGTTCTCTCTCATCCCTATCTTTGAATTCAAGGAGAAGAGTTCCTTGGTGTCCCCCCTGCCATGGTAATAACGATGACTGTGCAGTATAAGAGCATGTGTAGCGTGTGAACAGTATGTTGTAACTGTCTGACTCGCTGCTTATTAAGCACTTTTATAAATGAAATGGTGGGCCTTAAGAAGGGTTTAACCTAGGGAAGAGGTTTAAATAGTAAGACAGAAAATCGTCTGAAGTTTGTTTCTGATTCTATTTTTATTTATTCATTTTTTCTATTCTTGAATACTGGGAAAAATGAGCTAGGAGGCATTTTCTTTATTCTGCCACAGCCCGGGTGAATACACAAGTGCAGGAGAAAAAAAAAGACACACATGACTTCAGTTACAGTCTCCATAAAATGGTCATTAGACAGTTGTAACTTGGTTTTACAACCTGTGTGGAAACAGCTTGAGTTTACAGATCTTTGGGAGCAATAATAAAACTCCCGTTAACACAGTGTAGCAGTAGTTAAATCAAGGTAAAACATATATATAGTAGCAGATCTAACACTGATACAGTGTACAGCAGCTGATTGATAGTACTGTTTTCTCTAATCCCGTTTGCCTAAAACATAAATGTCACCCTTGGAAACAGTGTACATCATCACTGAGAGCAGCTGGTACCAGTAGTAAAACAGCAGGCATTCAAAACTCCTTTACAAATGCAGATTTAATTTAACATTCAGCATGCAGGAGGAAATGAACCTTGTGTTGTAGTACCGCCAATTATGAGAGGTTGACCTTGAGCGAATTCCTTAACCAGCATACCTGTAGCCAGGACATGAAAAAGAGTTGTCTCCCTAAGTTGCTGGTTTGGTACAGTTTTCAGATTTGAGGGCTGTGGGTTCCTTTTCATAATCTAATAAATACTGTTTTTGCAACACCCTGCTAGCTAGCAAAACCTGTGAACTGGTGGGTTTAAGTTCATATGTGTCTGAGGGTGCTGCACTGAAGAAAATATTATTATTTAGCACCTTTTGCTGAAACTGCTGTTATAGTACATTGCTGCACTGTGGCTTCATGCACGATGTGTTGAGAAAAAGTGTTGTAGATTTCTCTGAAATGCACTCCCACATGCTTTAAAACCACAGTATTGGAACATTACAGTTAAACTTTTACACCTCCGGACAGTCCCCCACTGGTGTTGCAAACAGATTTCAGCAGGACTTCAGTAATGTTCATCACTGGTTTTGCTCTCATCAACTTTTTCTAAACGCCAAGAAGACAGTCTCCATGACCTTCAGCACTAGGCAGAGACTTTCTAGGCTCCCCTCCCTGCCCTCCTTCCATACCCTTGATTGGACAGTCCTTGAGGACACCTCCTCATCAGATATCTGGGTGTTTGGCTTGACCAGCATCTCACCTTCTCTGGTCATGTGGACGTCATTCTGAAAAAGCTGTGCCCCACGCTCAGCGCTCTATGCAGGAACCAGAACTGCCTTCCTCTCCCGGCTGGGCGCGAACTTGGCCAGAAGATGATCCTTCCTATTTTTGACTACTGTGATGTATTCTACAGTGCCATTCCCAAGATCTCCTTAGCCAGATTGGATACCCTCTTCAACTCCTGTTGCTTCGCTCTGGACTCTCCTCCTCTCACCCACCACTGTCAACTCTACCTCTCCCTGGCATTTCCCTCACTAGAAGATAGACACCTCCATCATTGTGCTAAATTTGTCTCTAAATTCTGGTTTGGATCGCTCACATCCTATCTCACATCCTCCTGTCTGTCCTTCCTCCCTCTGCCCATTCACTTAGATCTCATGACTCCCGTTCCTTGGTTGTCCCTTGTCGGTCTACGACTGTAGGCCAGGCTGCTTTCTCGTGTTGCTTCCCAAAACTATGGAATTCACTTCCACCTCCTCCCCCTCCTCTATAACTACATAATTTCCTCTCTGTGAATTGTACCTGCAATTAACCGACCTGATATTCCTGACCTTCTCCTCAACCTCTATCAGTATATTAAGTATCTATTCTGAATTACAGTTCCCTTCCAGCCCCACTACTTTCTTTCCCTGCAGTGATCCCTACCTGGCCATTCCTTTGGGTTATCTATAACTACCAATATAACTATGACTTTAGATTCCTTTCAATCTACAACTATCAATATAACCTTTTTTCCTATTCATCTGCTCCCCTCCTAGCCTCGCTACCTTTCCACCTCTGCTGTTACTCCCTATCCACCCCTTCCTCTCTGGCTAAATGGTACCATCATCATAAATTTACGGTGTTACCCTAATGTTATGCATTTGACCTGTCCAGTGTGGCCTCTGTAAACAATTGTACTCATATGCTGCACTTAAAGGACTCATAAACAATATGGTTTTCTAAGTGCTCCAAAAACACAGGGTCATAGGTCAGGAGTTTACCTAGATAATCCTGTGCTCTGTTTTGCTCTTAGATGATGATTATCCACAGTTGCTAAGTCGGAAACATCTTTCCGACATGTAAACAAAACCCTGGCTCATCTTTAAACTCCCCGCCTCAGTAGCTCCCTAAAATGGTGGCTGCGTCAGTAAGTGATGACATGATCTGAGTGACAGTGCTCGGATGCTATAATCCAGGATGGATGGGGATTTAAATATAAAGTATGTAATTACCTTAACAAGCGCTTCTCCTCCAAGTCCTTTACCTGTGCAGGTGTGACCACCGATTTCGCATCTGCACAGGTAAAGGATTTGGAGGGGAAGCGCTTGGTTAAGGTAATTACATACTTTATATGCAAGTCCCCATTCATCCTACATTATCGCGTCTGAGTGCTGTCGCTGAGATTATGTCATCGCGTACTGATGCAGGTGCCATTTTATGGAGCTACTGCGTCGGGGAGTTTAAAGGTGAGCCGGGGTTTTGATTACATGTCGGAAAGATGTTTCCAACTTAGCGACTGTATAATCATCATTTAAGAGCAAAACGGAGCACAGGATTATCTAGGTAAATTCCTGACCTAGGACCCTGTGTTTTTGGAGTGCTTAGAAAACCATATTGTTTGAGTCCTTTAATATGTTCTTTATGTTATTTGCTGTTCAACGCTGCTAATACTGTTGTAATAATGTTTGCTGTTATTTGCATGTATGTATTTCCGCTACCCTTTTCGCCCAGGACGCACCGTGAGACAAGCAACTTGTTGTTCAGTGTGCCTTTCCTGGTGAAACGTTTCAATAAATAAATAGACTTGATCTCTGTATCTAGTAAAGTACAATAGCCCATTTTATCTCCCTCTTTTTACAGTTTAGTCCATCGTTTACAGAATGATTTTATATTTCCCTACAGAAATATAAAATGCATAATTTCAGCTGTAGTGGGTCCCCACTTCTACCCAGTGTTCTAGCTGGAGAGACTGGAGTGGAGGGAGGGTCACGTGCCTTGCTCAAAGTCAAAACTTGAGTCAGTGGCTTTGGTAGTATTCATACCTGTGATCTCCAGGCACAGAATCTGCTCTGATCCACTGCACAATATGATCTTTCCATTCAGCTTCTAGGTCTGGGTTTCAGAGTGTTTCTCTTCACTCCCAGGATTTACAAAGTAAACTCCCTTACTTGATGTTTCAATAAACTTTCAGTTGTCCTTGATACTCGTTTCTTATAACCTTTTTCTACAGAGTGAAGTGGCCCATTAAAAACAGGCATGCCAGCCTCGGTTTAGCAATGTAGTTAAGCCTTAGAGCACTTTGACTGCATTTCTAGGGTTCCATTTTGCAAAGATAAAAGCATGGGTGTATTGTTGATAGGGTATTGTATAGTATAGTATAGCTTCATTAAATTTGTTTCGAGTTAACAGGGAAGGACCTTGGATGCACAGCATTGAAACATTTTTGTGTTTACTTTTTTTGCCTTTTGTTTACTGAGGTTTGCAAAGTACACAAGCACAATTCATAGTGCAGTACAACTCAAGTGGTACAAGTAGAGTGTAAAAATGCATTAGTCTCTGGATTAGATTGTAAATGCCCCTTTGTTACCTCACTACTAATATGACGCATACGTTTTCAATAAACAATCTGCATACCATCAAGCTGGCATGACAAAAGAGGATAAGAAAATAAGTAGGTACCCTTATGATACATGCTAAAAGACATTGAATAGGCTTCAATTATGCGTGGCACAATAAATTGGGCACACCAGTGTTAAGGGACTACCCTGGTCACCCAGTGAGTCAGTCTTCTTCAGCACCTACTAGAGTGATTGCCACTGGGCCTCAGATGCCCACTGCCTGTCATGTCCACTCATTTATTCCACTGGGATCATTATGAATCTTTGGGGCCAATGACTTCTCGATTTGTTTTTGTGGGTAAGCTCTCTGGTGTTTTTCCCTGTCATACACTGCTCTGAACTGAACCTTCCAGGTGGGAATGGAGCTAGGTGGGTGGTGATGGGAGGAGGGGTGCAGAGGTCTGGGCACCAAAATGGAATAAGAAGAGTGTGGTGGCATCTTCCGTCTGCCACGATTGTTTCTTCCTGATTTTCATCCCCCCACCAAACGCACCCCAGTGTCTCCTCTTCCCTAACTGGGATCATGGTCAAGAAGCCCTTTCTGGCCGGTCAGAAGTGGGCTTAAACCACTTAAACCAAACCCACCATCCTCACTTCAAATGACACCTGCTGGTACAAAGGGAGAGGCTGCATCATTTGTCAGCATCGTACTAGAGGCAAGCTCGTCCTGTCTGGAGCAGCATATTTTTACTCCCCCAAGGCAGCTGGGGGCAGTTGTGTAACAGCAGGGCCTATCCGCTCTTCCTGAGTTGGGAGATCTCTGAAAAGGAAGCTCCGTACTGCCAGATGCATGACAAACCAGACTTGGGACTTGAATCCGTGTGGACCACCATGTTAAGGCCATTGGGCGTTCCTGAGCTGTAGGAGACCATGTGGTCTGACGGTTAGCGTACGAGCTTGGGAACCAGGAGATCACAGGTCCATAATCCAACAGAGTCAAATACTCACTGGGGGACATTAATAAGTAAGTCACTAAAGCTCCCAGTGCTCCATTCAGTCCTGCTCTAAAAATGGGTTGCAGCAGAACTCCACTGAAAATGAGATGTTGCATCTCAGCTGGGCTAATAAAAATACAAAAAAAGGGGGTTATTATAGGTGATAGTGTGGTCTTCCGTATCTTAACAGATTTGAACTACTGTTGACCTAAGCCTTCTAGGAGTCACTTTCTGTAGACTGGGGAGCCTACAATCAGTAATTGCTTGCAGTCAGTAATTGCTTGCAACTCTTTTTGCAAACGGCAGCATTTCCACTCCCCCTTGTAGACCTTTTACATTGATTCTGTTAGTGTTCTGTTTGGCCTTGATGACTTGATATGAAATGTATAGTAGAACAGTTTTTGGCTAGGGGCAGCTTATGTACTGCTATAGAATGAATACTGCTTGCAGTACTTTAAATCCGTATTATTGTACTGCTGGAGCTGGTTATGATCATTAATTCTGTGGTATGCAAAGAGCATGGTTCCCCAGAGCAGCTTTGCACAGAGGCCTGTTACTTATTCTAGTGCCTGATTTATTGTTTCAGTTTGTAGAATACCCAGGTAATTTGCATGTGCAGCTTAATTAAGATGTGGCTATCACAGAGGGATTGGACAAATCATGATAAAGAGCTAATGTAAAATAAGTGCTGAACATTTAAAATAGCATCTGGCTGGTTAGGTGGTGTGGCAGCTCTGTGCCATCATTGGCTGGGAGCTCTACATTCATGGAGGACTTGACTTTCGGTCATTTGGCTGTTGCACTTCGACTGCATCAGTGCAGAGATGCAGTACACAGCATTCCAGGAATGCAGAGAAGGCTCTAATGCAGCTCCGATTCCAACTTAGATTTTCTCAAAAGTGCCGATTTACTCACATACTGAGATGTGATTAAATGCTTTTTTTTATAAAGCTTTTTCTCTCCCAGTGGTTGTAGGCGGCATCAGCCTTGGCCCTGCTGCCTCTAGCCGACCTCCATCTGCCCCATTCCTACCTGCTTGTAATCTCCCTGTAGATAACCCCCTCCCATCCAGACAGGCAGTGGTTCAGGTGATGGTGCAGGCCAGAGGCAAGCAGGCTGGGCTTCAGAAAGCCTACATCACTACTTTTCCATTTTCTCTTAGCCCGCTTCCCTTGATGTCAGGTGCAATCCCTGCCGGTCTAAACAGGTCACTGGCATCCACTGCGGAGGGACAGACTCCCTGGCCCACCACAGGGATCGCCAGTGTGGTGGGACCCGATGCCATCCAACCCCGGGCTGGGAGTGCTGCTGAGAAGCAGCCCGTCCACAGTGCCTGGGCTGCCTAGCTGGCTCCCTGACTCATTCCTGAAGTCTGGGTCGCCCACACAGGAGTACAGTGTTCTGCCCACTGGGGCATTGGGCGGACCAAACATAATTCATTTTGAACCCTTTTTAGCCTGTTTGATTACGCAAAAAAAGTATTATTTTTCTCCATAGAATTTTTTTCTTCCTGAGCAGTGTCATCTTTTAAGGATGTACCATGGTCCCAGGAATATACCCTGTTGAGGCCTTGGCATTCTCCCACCCCCTGGGTCCAGCTTCCACCTGATGGTTCCTGAGACATTTCCTCATGGGCAGGGGCTCCCTGGTGTCCTGGCCAAATTTCCCTCATTCACTAAAAATACCACCAACAGCTTAATCTGGTTCAGTTTCAGTTGCTTACCATCTGTATCCGCCGCCCCTGAAAAAGGGACTTCTAGGCCCAGTGGGTTTACCGGGTCAAAAAAAATTCAACAAACAAACATTGCTAGTATTGACATTTTCAAAATGGTTGTATGCTATGCACAGACCTGTCTGGCAAAACTACCAATTTTAAGGGGGGGGGGGTCATCAAAAGTAGAAACCTGGCTGTGTACTGCCAGCATTGTTGGGATTTTTAAGGGAAAGAGAATTGGACTCCAGAAGCCCCACAGTGCAGACCAGGCAAGGATCACAAAGATCCACATAATCAACATACGAGAACAACACTGAAAATTTGTATTACTGTATCTGAATAGTAAACTTAACTTCTAACAGGAAATATGATACAGCTTATGGATATCACTTAACATTTTGTGTGCCAAAATCAAGAGTATCTGAGTCACTGTTGCCATCTTCAAAAATATTTTCAAAGCTCAACTTAAATGCTTTTATCTTCGCAAGAAATAAGATACGCAGTCTAGTTTTAGTAGCATAAACAATGTATGAACCCAGTAAATATATAAAGCATAGCGCAGTTAAAGCGAACCTCACTAATTTAAACTAAATTAGTGTCATCCTGAAGTTTATCTTCATTATATTTGTTGTGCCTCCCCATGCACCCCGGACCGGCCTCTCCCTCAGGTAACCTAGGTGCACCTACACCATCTCTCTTCCCCCACCGTCCCATACTGCGGCCCCCAGGTAACCTGACATATTCCTTTGTCGGATGGGTCCCCCCCCCTTCCGGAGAAAGCGCCGGTAGGTGCATCCAGTTGACCTGGGTGCTGCTGGGTCAGTCCGGGCTCTCCGGTGCTTCGTGGTGGCAGAGGACCAGTGACCGTCATCCAGTCGATTGGGGCATTGTCCCTGGTTTTCTTTTGGGAGCGTGACGTGCCACATAACCTCAACAAGGCGTGAGCCGATGTCCATCACGCTCCCTCACGCGGCAATGCCCGACATGCTGCCATGCCTCCAGTTGCGTGCCCCGGAGGCCCGAGCAGTCATGGGATGCTCAAGCCATCTCCCTCTCGGCTAGCCCTCTGATGGCCGGGTTTGTTCCCAAACTGGGGTCGCAGGCAGAAATCCAATTGCTGCGCCAGTGGGCTGGCAAAACTGGAACTTTAAATGGGTAACTGTTAAATTCTGACTCTTCACATTAATAGTCCAAAGATAAAAGTCCAGCATAATATTCCCCATGCAGGAATACCTGTGAAATTTGGACAGTACTTATTTGAACTAGCTAAGTGCTCAAGCATTAAGAATGCTGTTACTGCTCCTGATCCGACTCTCTGTTTGTGCTGCTGCTTGTGTTGCTTCTATTTTTGCTGCCAGTTTCCCAGCATCACCAAAATCCTTAAGTAGGTGCTGTCCTACCCCCATAGTTGACCCTGTGTTTAGCCAGGAAGGCAAAAGAACTTGGGTTATTAAGATCTGAGAGCGTTCTATGGACAGAGTCGAACGATCTTTTCCTTTGCCTTTTGACAAAGTTTGAATACAGAAATAATCTCCAGATCAGCTGTGCCCACCATATGGAAAAATGCCATGGTAGTCCCCATTTTCAAATCATGGGATCCCCTGTCCACTAATAATTACAGGCCCATCTCTGTCCTGCCTCATTTGAGCAAGCTCCTCGAAAAGGTCGTTCACCACCAACTCTCTTGAGTATGGGAGTGATGAAAAACCATTGACCACATGGGGTCAGTGGCCACATACATGTATAGGGCTTATGGGCAGACTGGATGAGCCTAGCGGTCCTTATCTGCTGACAGTGTCTGTGTTTCTGTGTCAGTAAATATATAACCCTTTGTGTCAATACCAACATGGTTTTAGGAAATATCACAATACCACATCTGCAGTGGCCCATTTCACTAACCATGTTTTCAGAAACATGTAAACAGGTAACCTCACAGGCACCATCTTTGTTGACCTGATTAAGGCTTTTGACGTGGTCAGTCACAGCTTGCTCCACGTCAAGTTAATGAATCTCGGTTGCTCGGTGGGGATAGCTACCTGGCTTCAGAGTTATCTTACTGGTCGATCCCAAACAGTTAACTTTGGAGGGGCCACCTCCATGGCTATGGCTATGTCCTCTAGTGTCTCCCAGGGCTCCATCCTGGGTCCACTCCTCTTTTCCCTATTCATAAACTCCGTACTAGCAGATAACTGCTCACATGAAGCCATCCAGTATGCAGATGACCAAGTATTGTTCCACAGTGCCAAGTCACTGACTTGTCTCTCTACCATACTAACAGTAAATTACAGAGCAGCCCACAAATGGTTCCTGAAAAATAGGCTCCTAGTAAACTTGAGCAAAACTAAGGCCATGCTGCTGGGGTCTAAACCCAATATCTCTAAGCTGTCCAAAACTCGATCCACCCCTAACTGTCCTATCTCTGGGCAGCCCCCTCTTGAAAATGTGCCCTGCTTCAAGTACTTTGGTGTCACCCTCGACCCATCCTTAACCATCTCCGTGCATGTCAATACTACCGTGCAGCATATCAGCCAGAAAGTAGGGATGGGGCTCCGACTAAAGCACTACCTGACACCTGAGGCCCGGATTGCCATAGCCCAAGTCAGCCTCCTTCCCCAATTAGAATACTGTGCCCCCTATCTATACACATACTGTACCTCCTCACAGCTGCTCACAAGGGTCAGTACCGCCTACAGTAACATCTGTAGGTTTGCACTGATGGCACCCTATTCCATCCACCATTTCTCCTCTTCCCCCCCCCCAGTCAGAAACTACTACTTCCTCGGATGCACCATAGATAACGCCATCAGAAGCGGAAGCCTGTCCCCCTTTCTTTCCCCTGCTCAAGCAGAAAACCTGCCCCCACAACCTCCGACACTCCACAGTCCCACTTTTAGAAGTTCCCATGGTATTCACCTCCATGGGTAGCAAAGCCTTCTCCTTTGCAGCTCCCAAACTATGGATAATCTACCTGCCTCTCTCCACTCTCTAGACTTGCACCTAACTTTCAGATCACACTGTGAAGCAGTATTGTTGGCCACTGCCACGTGCAACTGCCCCACCAGGTGAATTACTGTTTTTGTGAGTCCCTAACTCTTTGTACCAATGCCATTGGATCCTGTTGCACTGTACTGAACATTTATGTCTGCTTGCTTGAAACATTGTTTTTTGCACTTGCACTGTATTCTTATTCCAGTTGTCCTGTTTTCTGTGCCACCGTAACCTGTGTAACTGTACTGCCTGTATTACCTATGTGCCATCTTCATGGCCTGGGTCGCGCCTAAAAACGGTCCATTGGATCAGTGCGCCTACCTGGTAAACAAACAAATACATAAATCATCTGCCCACCCATCCTTAATACTGCAGCCCTCTGTGTCTCTGAGAAGCCATTAGTGATCTCATTCTGCCACAATCCCCAGGGTTAAAAGAATTGTTCTTAGTGGTGGCTCATCTCTTGTGGATCTTGTGTATGTGGTACATTTTAACAATGAGAAACGGCTCTTCGTCCTCATGATCTGCCCATAGCTCAGCTTCCTGCCATCTGTTAAAATGTTTTAAGAATGGGGCCTTCCACTTCTCTGGGAAGCACGTGATTCTGATATTGGTCTTCTGGGCACAGTTCTTAAGGTTTTCGAGCTAGAGCTTGAGGGTACCATTTTGGTTTTACTAGGCCTGATGCCCACTTTTCTGCCATGCTGTATGCCGCCGTAGAGGTTTGTTTCAAACTTATAACTTCACTTTCCAGATGAACCACTCTATTATTAAAAGTATCGACCTTTTTGTCAAGGTCTGTAACTGTCTTGCAGAGTTTGGTAACAGTGGAGTTCACTGTTTTTTACAACATGACTCCGCTAGCAGTGCCTCCAGTTTTCTCCATCCTTAAGAATGTGGCCTCATGGTCAGACAGCCCAGGCTGTTTTTTTTGGTTAAAAATGTCTTTTTACCTTTTCCCCTACTTTACTCATTTTTATCATCCACGCTCATGACCCAATGTCTGTAATGATGATCTGAGAGAATTTTGCAGTTAAGTATATTTTTATCCCTTTTGTGCTGTGAGAGGAAGAGTTCCTGCAAAACATGTCTGAATCTGTTCTCTGCTGGCCATGCCCCCTTACTTTCATTTCTAGTTATTTATTTAGTTTTGTTTGACCAGGTAAGTGCACTACACAAATACAATGCCTATTTTCAGGCACGACCTGGGAGGTTACAAAACTGTAAGACAACAGCAGTACAACAAGTCGGCAGAGAACAGTACAGTTTACAGGAAGGATGGGGTAGAACAAGTAAGCATAACATATTGAGCATTGTCTGATTCAGTAAGAAATAACAGTGATGGTAGTCGAGAGAGGACTTGCAAATAAAATGAATCAGTCAGGAGTATTTTTGGAGTATTTTTCCTGCCCTGGCATGCTTTTAAGGGGTATTTGCCGAGTTTGCTTGTACTGTAGTTGTGATGTTTAGTACAAGAAGAAATCTCATGTTTGTTTAGTTTGTTTACAGGCTGTTAAACTGGCAAGCGGCATAGGGGCCTATCCTTTCTTTCATTTGTCATATATTCCCACATTGTGCTTGGTGTTATGGCACGTAGTGTACCATGATGCCCAAATAGAAGTAATTACTGTTGTGTAAGGATTTAAAAACTATTACTTTTTGGAGAGGTAGAGCCTCAGCCATTGAGACAGGACATACTGTCCTTTAGCTCCTGCATTGCGGCCTGTGCTTTATTATTACTGTGCCTGCTTTCCCATATTGAGACAATATTTTTTCTGTAATCTGCAGTTCATTTATTCCGTGGCAGTTGTTTGATCCTAATGCTGTATCTCTTGTAACTGTGTGTACTGCTATTCTGATGCTGTATATATTGTTACTTATTGTATTGTAATCTGTTATCCCCTGCCTCCTCCCCCTAGGATGCATCTGGAAACGAGCAATTTGCTCAGTATGCCGTTCTGGTGAAACTTTTAAAGAGCAGCTTGCTAGTTTCGTATTTGCCCTTCCCCCTGACATATATCACAGCTCACCTGTCCCAGAGCTGCTTTCTATAAAAAGATCCATTCATTTCTTCCATTTTACAAAATTACAACACTTGTAATTTGCTCCACAGAGAAAACAGAGACAGTTCCCAAAAGTACCAGCATGTCCCCATGCAGGCACACGCAGCCCCATTTTGTGATGTCAGAAAACGAAGACCACATGGACACGCTCCAATCAGTACAATGGGGGCAATTTTTCCATACATGTTTTTACCGTTTAGAGTTGCAGTTACAACAAATCAAAGCCCCCCAGACCTACCTCAGTTCTTTTCCCACCATCAACCCGTGCACATCGCACCTCCACGGATGCCTGCTTTAGTCGACTGCCATTTTGCTCGCGTTTACCCGCAATTTCTTTCTTTCCTTCTTTTCTAAAGGTTAATAACACTGATTTTTGGTGTTCCCTCCCTCAGGTTTATGTCTTCTTCTCTAGCCTCGTCTTCTGACTAGCCGACGAAGTGTGCTTGTGGCAAGCAGATACCCACCAAAGACTGTCGCTCATCCTGCCTGCTCTGCTTAGGCCCCATCCACAACACCGAGGCCTGCCACCACTGCCAGGACTTCAACCAGGCCACACGGAGACACCGCCTGAAGACCCTCGAAAGCTACCTGCGTAATCAGAAATGGGCCTCGATGGAGCAGGAGTTTCAGGCCAAAAGCTCTTCTACTTCCTTGGCTCAGTCTTCCAGGGCATCTTCTTCTTCCCAGAAGGAGAAGTCATCTAGTAGGAAGCATACTGTAAGCACCAGGACAGCATCGGGACCATCCTTGGTCAGCCTCTCACTCACAGTCACCACACAGGCCGGCTTCTGCCTCTGCGTATTCCTCTTGCGGGGGGGTTGGCCCTTCCTTCCTCGGCAGACCTTGTGCCCTCTGGGTTGCCGGTGGTGCAGCCGCCTGCCCTCATCTCCATTACGGTGGTGGCTTTTCAGGGCAGTGGACTTCATCCCCTGCTTCCCACCCCCTGATGCTCAGACCTTTGGCCTCCATGGGTCCTCAGCCAGGCAGCTCGACCGGGGTGGCGAATCTTTGCCCGTCGCCCCAACCCCACCCCGGTCAAGGCCTTGCCTTCGTTGGTCCCCGACTCCGGGGCCAGCGCTGACCCTTCCAGGCATCGCACGCAGCAAGTGCTCACCTCTTCTTCCATGTAGGCGATGCCTCTACCCTGCCTCGGGAAATTCTCTCTCCCCCCAGTGCCTGCCTCACCACTGCAGTCAACGTCGGCTGCTTCACTAGACCAACACCTGTCTTCACCTCTCAGGCTGGTGCCGGCTACGCAGACATCTCAATCAACGACTCCTCAACTGTTGTCGGCTTTGCCCCAGCTTGTGCCACAACTGGTGCCTGCTGGCCCTCCTAGGGATTCCCAATCAGTGCCTGGTGGGGTACCCTATGCTGGCTCCTCCACCGACGTTCCTGTACCTTCCTCCTCAGTATCCTTATCCACCCTACAGTCCTCATCCACTAGTGGATTATAATGCCTTAATTACGGCCTTTTGGACCTTCATGCAGAACAAGGACTCACCCAGGTGTCCCTCTCCTCCTCATCCTCCCCGGGGACCCCACTTCTTGGGACCTGGACTGGGCAGGACCTAGTAGCCCCCGTACCACAGGGTCCTCTGGAAGTTGTATGGGGAGTACTGACCAGCACATGGATGACCGTCATCCCCAGACGCCGGTACCTGACAGCGATCAGTCGGGGAACGAGTCCTCTTCTGAGTCGTTGGAGGATTTGAGGGGCTCCTTGGATGATCAGGAGCCTCCCAAGGAGACCCCCAAGTCTCCCCCTGATGATTCCTCTTTTCTTGATGTGATGCACCATATCCAGTCCCTCATGGGACGGGAGACAGAGGAGCTTAATTCGGAGTGCCGTCACCTGGCTATTTACCTCTGGAAGAAGGAAACCCTTCCATTGGTGGTGCCTTATTTGATTGACTCATACGAGAACTTTACTAAAGTGGTGTTGAATCACCCTTCTTCCACCCAGGCCTTGGCCAAGAAGGTGGATTGCCTTTACCATGCGCCGGTGGGCAAGCCCTTCCTTGTCGAGCACCCCACGGCAGACACAGTGGTCATGGACGTAGCCCATGACCACACTAAAAAGTCCTAACACCTTAGTACTCACCCCCCGATACAGAGTCTCACCAACTAGATCAGCTAGGTAAGCAGATGTATTCCTCTGCCACACTGGCCATTCATGACCTTAACTGTTTGGCCCATATGGTACTGTACCAGAACGCTCTCTGGGATCAGGCGAGAGATCTGGTCCAAACCCTCCCTGAAGACCCTACTAAAATGCAGTTAGCCAACTCCTAAAATCAGGGTCGGCTGTGGGCAACCCTGTACTGAGGGTGGTATATGACACTGTTGATGCCTGTGGGTGGAGGTGGCGGCTGGCATCTGCCTTCTCCGCCATTCTTGGCCCAAGGTGTCTGGTTTTGTGCCTGATGTACAGGCTAAAATAAAGGATGCCTCCTTTCAGGGTTCTGTCCTGTTCGGGGGAGCTGCCCAGGATATCCTCTTCCACCTTCAGGAATCGGGCAAGGCCCTGAGGTCAGTACATTCCCTCTACCAGTCCCAGCCATGGTCTTCCCAACGTCAGTCCTTTTGATGGTCCTCTTGCCAGCCTTCGAAGGGTCAGCAGTCAAAAAGACCCTTTAAGCACAAGGCAAACACCCCACTTGCCGGAGCAGCTGCCCCTAGAGCACCCACAGCTGCTCTGTCCACTCCCGGTTTCATTGCGTGACCCCCTCCCAGCGGAGGAGGCCTTTGAGGAGGCAGTCGGGGGACGGTTCTCCCTATACCTTGTTGGGTGGCAAAAGTGACCTCATATCAGTGAGTGCTGCAGATTATCAAATGTGGTCTCACCCATGAGTTTCTGGAGCATCCTCTGGAAAGCCCTCCCTCACTGTTCCATTACCCTCAGACCCACATCTTCCTCATCCGGGAGGAGATTCAGGCTGTCCTGCACAAAAAGGCCATAGACCCTGTCCCCCAGCCCAAAGAGGAAGGGGGTTCTACTCCCACTTCTTTCTTGTCCCCAAGAAAACAGGGGACTTGAGGTCGATCCTGGACCTGAGCCGCCTGAACCTCTACATAGAATACAAGCAGTTCAGGATGGTTACCCTTCAGTGACTGTTGCTACTCCTTCATCAGGTGGACTCGCTGTGCTCTCTAGATATGCAGGATGCCTATCTCCATATCCAGGTCTTCCCAGCCCATGGCTGTTTCCTCCACTTTTGCTTCCAGGGGGACCACTTTCAATTCAAGGCCCTCCCCTTTGGTGTTTCCTCAGAACCTCAGGTCTTTACCAAGTGCCTAGCTGTGGTGGTGGCGGCTCTGAGAAGTCAGGAGTTTTACATGTTCCCTTACCTGGACGATTGGCTGTTGACAGCCCCTTTCAGGGACCTCTTGCTGCAGACCCTGGAAGGCACCTTTTGACTTTTCCAGGCCCTGGGGATGTCTATCAACCTGCCAAAGTCTTGTTTCTCTCAGAGCCAATGCCTACAGTATATTGGAGCGGTCTTGGACTCGTCCCAGGGCACAGCCTTCCTGCTGGAGGACAGAGCAGAGTGGTTGGTGGTGCAAGCCCGGCTAGTATCTTCAAGTCATCGGATACCAGAGAGAGCGTTCATTCGCTTGTTGGGGCACATGGCGGCAGCTATCGCCAAAGTTCCCCTAGCCTGTCTGCATATGAGGGTTCTCCAGTGGACTCTTTGGATCCAATGTGATCAACGCACTGATGACCTGGATCAGCCAGTGCCGGTTTCCGACCCGTAAGGAGAACCTTGGAGTGGTGGCAGAACCCTTCAAATCTTCTGCGAGGGGTTCCCCTCCAAGCAGCATCCCCTCCAGCAGATTCTCACTATGGACGCCTCAGATCTGGGTTAGGGTGCTCACCTAGCAAGCCGTCAAACCCAGGGGATTTGGTCAAAGTCGGAGCATCATCATCGGGAGATTTAGAGGCCACAGTGGTAGATGAGGGACTGGACCTGGTCGCTGTAATGAAGACGTGTTGGACAGAAAATCATAAATGAGAAGTGGATATCCCGGGGTATAACCTTTTTAGAAAAGACAGGGATGGCCAGCCCGCTGGTGCAGTGGTTGGACTTCCGCTTGCGACGTCAGCGACCCGGGTTCGAAAACGGACCCAGGTCATCGGAGGGCCTGAGGGAGGAGAAGGATTGAGCATCCTATGACTGCTCTTCTTCTCCAGGGAGATGCGAGGGCGTCGCCGGTGCATGAGGACTAGCAGATGCCAGGGCTCCAGCGACGGTGTCAGCAAGATTTCAAGGGGCGGGCCGGATGCAGATGTCATTCGCGTTCCCTCCCCGCCTACAGGGAAAAAAACTCATGTCTGCTCCACTGCCTACATGAAGCCCGCCCCTCGGCTGTGTATTGGCTCCCCAGGCTGACTTCTGATCTAGCCTGTCGTTTGTGGCACCTTAGGGCAGGGTGCCACGTCCCCGCCCTGGGGGAGCAGTCCAGGGGGTCCTGGGAGAGCGGCTCATGTGGGGATGCCGCAGCTGAGGGGTCCGTGACCGGGCAGATGGCGTGGCAGGTGGAGCAAAGCAGCAAAAAGACTAAATAAAAAAAAAAAAGAAAACACAGGGATGGGGAAAGAGGGGAGGGGTGGCTCTGTACATTAAGGATGGGATAAAGGCGATAGGGCAGGTAAGTCTGGGATCAGCTGAGGTCCTATGGGTCACGCTGCTCAAGAGGACTGGAGAGGCAATACGGCTGGGCGTGGTATGCAGGTGACCAAATCAAGGGGAGGAAGTGGACAGAGAGTTATTGCAGGAGTTAAAAAGGATGTCACATAAGGGGGAACTCCTGCTGTTAGGGCATTTTAATCTCCCTGATGTGAGTTGGGAGATTCCAGCAGCTGCATCAGCTACGAGTAGGGAGGTATTGGAATTCCTGCAAGAAGCACTCCTACAGTAACTGGTAAGAGAACCCACTAGGGGCGCGGCAACACTAGACTTACTACTGACAGATGGTAACAGGGTGGCCGAGGTATCAGTGGGAGACAGTCTGGGGGCAAGTGACCACAGAGCTGTTAAGTTTAGGATCAGGATGGGGAAGGAAGTGAGTTGAATCACCACAAGGGTTATGGACTTCCGGAAGGCGGATTTCAAAACAATGAGAGAGATTTTTAGGGTTGATATGGAAGATAGGAAAAAACTAGGGGACGTGAAAGAACTGTGGTGAGCAATTAAGGGAGGACCTGTGAAGGCAGCTGAACAATGTATTAGGAAGGTAGGAAAGAGAAAATGGGATAGGAGGCTGCTTTGGTATTCTAGAGAGGTGGCAAGGGCAATAGGGGAGGAAAACATGGTTTTCAAGACATATAACAGAACACAAGAAAAAGACAGTAAAGAGGTATATAGGGAAAAGTTAAGGGTGACAGGGCAGATAGTCAAGAGGGCAGAGGAGAAGATAGCAAAAGAGGCCAAAAGGGGAGACAAAAAGTTCTTCAGCTACATCAGTGAGAGAAGGAAAAACAAGCAGGATATAATGAGACTTTTGGGGAAGGGGGGGAGATCTCGTAGAGTGGGACTCAGAAAAAGCAGACTTACTAAACAGATATTCTAGGAACTTAGATATGTTCTATCCACACAATATGGCAGTGTCCTTTCCCTTTAAGATATGCCGGAAAGTCTTCAAGCTGGCTTCTCCCACCCATCTGGGTGGTGACTTCCATAGCACCGCCCCGTGATGCCAGTTCTTCTTTTTGCTTGGAAGAATAGGTTCCCTCTTTACCGCTCTGCGTTACTGAGGCCCTATAAACCTTCTCAAAACCCTTTTCGCAAATATTTGTCTTCTCTGCTTCTTGCCACTCCAGTGGACGATGCTAAGTCCACGCTGGGTTTCTGGTTCTGCAGTTGTGGGCAAAAAGATGTCTCGATCCGACCTGCACTCCTCGTGCATGTAATACCTGGGCCATGAGCATGATGTCCAGGTTTTTGTCGCGCCTTTTTGCCTTCGACTCTGGAGGATTGCCTCACCTGCTTGTTCCTTGGACAGCTGAGCAAACGGGATCTGTCCATCTGCTCTAAGGAGGCATAGAAGGCAGTTTCCATGGCTGCGGGTTCCACCGAGTAGTTACCAGCCATGGAGGAGAACGCAGTTTGGGCCGTGGCGCATTCCTCCTCGGCTTCGGTCTTCATGCCGCTTCAGCTGGGCATTTCATTCTCCAATGCATTCCAGGAACAGTACCAGTCTCTCCCTACTTATGGGAAGGGCCCTCGGGCTCCAAGAAGTCCAAAAAGTCAAAGGAATCCAATGAGAAAGAGACCAAGAAGTATTCTTGTCAGTGCTTGTGGGATCAGGGGTGCTCTCAGGCCTCTGATTCGCACGTTTCTTCGGAGCTCCTGGCTTCGGCCGAAACTTTGTTTTTGGCGCTGCCTAAATGGTACCCCCACTGGGCCAATTGGCTGAGGATCGGACTGACTCTGTAGTCGAGATCTCTCTTGACATGGTCGAGCTGATCCTTTCTTCAGAGGTGGTTGACACCTCTCTCTTTCTCGAGGACTCCCGTTCTCTCGGGGGGGGCAGGCCACTGTCCCACCATCTCCCACTCTAGAGCTTCCTGACCAAGGGGTGGGTTGGCAGTCACCACATCTCTCTGCTAAACCTTGCCGGTCCCCCCGGGGTGGCCAAGGTCCTGCTGTGGTAGCCCGGACTTGGGCAGCCTGCACCATTCTCGCCATTCATGCTCTTAGTGCTCAGGTAAGCAGCGCTGCCGATTATTCCTCCTCATCCTCTTAGGGTGAAGAGAGGCACCAGCGCAGGCTGCGTCTGCGCTACGAGGAGTTTATGGGGCAGCAGCTTCTGTTTTCCCAGGTGAAGCCGCCCTTGGTGCCCAACCCAACCATAATTGTGCTGCCATCACTAGAGCCACAGCAAACCCTGCCCTGGCAGGAACCGGTCCGGACGGTCCCGGCGTGGCCCACTCCGGCTTATGCACCGATAGTGGTGGAGCCGCTGCCCCATGTGCTGAAGGATGAAGTTCTGTCCAGGGATGCTTGGCCTGATAAAGGGCTTCCTCATTAGCTCAAAGTTACTCTCAACTCGACCGCCCCTGGTGGGTGAGCAGTGACATGGGCGGTAGGCCTCTGTTTCATGAATCCTCGGAATCGGAGGGTTCCTCTGTTCACTCCTACTCGGTGCACGTGGAGTCGGGTGAGGATCTCACTATGGAGCAGGGCCTTCTATGCTTGATCTCAGAGTCCACGGGCCTCCAGCTGGAGCCCGTTCAAAAAAGGGAAAGGTACCCCTTGACTGAGATCTTGGACCAGGGTGACACTCTGATGGAGGCTTTCCTGGTCCAGGATGCTGTCCTCAGTCCTGCTCTGGATCTGTGGCAACACCCGGCCTCTTGCCTGGCACCTTCAGCCCAGATGGCCCGCAAGTACGTGGTCCCTACCGGTTCCCTCTTGTGATTTACCGAGCACCCCTCAACCAAGGGGCTGGTGGCCGACTCTGTCTTTTGGCGCACGGGCAATATGGGGGACATAGACAAGCCACCTGACAAGAAGTCAAAAAAATTGGACCACTCAACCAAGAACGTGTATGCCGCCTCTTTGCTCAGCCTCAGGCAAGCCAGTTTGGCCCTTCTGATGGCCCACTTTATGTACGCCCTTCTGGTGTCCTTCGATGAGGTGCTTCCCCACCTCCCTGCAGACTTGCAGACTACTATCAAGCAGGTCTGAGACCAAGGCCATGCCGTAGCGAAGCATCAGTTCCAGATGGCTGTGGACATTGGCGACTCCTACACCCGGTCTGTGACTGTGGCAGCTGCCATGTGCCGCAGGGCTTGGCTGCGCATCTGTACTTTCACCACTGATGTGCAACACAAGTTGGCAGATGTGCCCTTCTTGGGGACCGACTTGTTTGGTCCCAGTGTGGAGGGGCATCTCGCCAGGATTGAAAAGTCCAGTGCCACCCTGGACTCTGTGACATCTGCTCGAAAGGACCAGAAGGGTATCCTCCTCTTTTGCTTTATCCTGGGGCACTCTGCAGAGTTGCCCCCTGTCCCCCCTTCTGTTTGCCCGCTACATGGAACCGTTGGTGATGGCACTTAGATTTTCTCCCGAGGTGGAAGGTGTTCCACTGGGGCAACAGCAATATAAAGTGAGCATGTTCGCAGATGATGTTCTTATAACCCTCTTTCTCTGGGCACATCCATCCCTGCAGTCTGGAAAATCTTCCAGAAATATGAGGCTATAGCGGGATTCAAATTAAATATTATAAAATCAGAAGCCCTCCTTTTTCATTTTTCCGCAACAAACATCCTTTGTCGTCTCCTCCCCTTGACATGGAGAGCAACGAAAATAAAATATTTAGGAATACATATGCCTCTAAATCAGGAAGTGTTGGAGATGGTAAATTACGAGCCACTTACCATGACAATACAAAAAGATTTGGAGAGCTGGTCTTTACCACTGTCATTTTTTCAACGGATCGAAACAATTCGTATGAATGTCCTCCCCCGTCTCCTTTACCTTTTTCAAAACATCCCCTTTTCCCCCTCTTCCTTCTATTTTAGGTCCTGGGATAAACTACTTACTAAGTTTATATGGGGCAAACAGTGTCCTAGATTTCACCTCTCAGTCCTTCAGCTGTCCGTTGCCCAGGGGGGAGCAAATTTACCTAACTTTAAACTCCATGCCCAGGCAGCATTCCTTTGTACCCTCATTAACTGGCTAACGGATAGCTTTAAGGTGCCTTGGAAATCTTTGGAGTTCACTTTAAATGATATGTATGATATTTCGGCCCTTCTTTTCTCTTCTATTAGTAATACACCCTCATTGAGACTTTTCACCTGAATAACATCCCATGCTTTCCAGGTCTGGTACAGGTTAAGAAATAGACCAGCAATTAAGCCAATATATGATCTTTGCAAAATCATTTCCAAGGATGATCTTTTTCAGCCTTCCCACATGGATCTGTTTTTTTCTCTGTGGCACAAGTCTGGCCTCTCACACCTGTTCCAGTTCTTGGATGAGAGGGGTGTTATACCTTTTGATAAACTTAAGGCCCAATATGAACTCTGTGTCACAAATTTTTTTAGATACCTCCAAGTGAAGAATCACATACTTTGTCACCGGACATTAGTTGCTAAACTTCCTACTCCAAACCCACCTTTGCTAAAAATTTTTATAGATTCCATTCATGGGAATCAAAGTAGCCACCTTATAGGGAACATATATAAGGCATTAAGAGACTTATTGGGAGACTCTACACAATCAGTATTAGATAAATGGAACAATGATTTAACATCAGAGGTGTAATTTTCTGACTGGATCGCTGCAACCTTGCTGGCCATTAAAGTGATTTCATCTTCTTTTTGGCGGGAATTTTCCTGGAAAACACGATCCAGATATTTCCGTGCTCCGGCAATCCTCACTAAATTCCTCCCAACCATATATGGCCATCGTTGGAGACAATGTGGATGTACCTTGGCTGAACTGGGTCATATTTTATGACACTGTCCCTTTTTAATGCTGTTTTGGTGTGGCCTCCGGTTGGAGCCGTCTAATTGTTTAGGGGAATCAATAAAAGTAACAGGGGAAATTTTACTGCTCTCCGTATACCCAGACTACTCTCCCCATGGAACAAAACGCTGTTACCAATATGTCTGATAGCGGCCAAAAAGACTATTACCCGGAAATGGATGTCTCAACAGATTCCTTCCATCCAGGTTTGAAGATCTATTATGCTGGACATTTATCAGATGGAGAATCTTACGGCAACGCTCCAAGACCGCATTCAGGGCTTCAGATCCAGGTGGCAGGGTTGGGAACTTTATTACTCTAGGATAGATTCATCTTTTATACCCTAATAATGTTTAATTATACCTTTCACCGGCCTTGGGGCCAAATGCTCTGGGGGAAGTAAATCGAACCTTTGGGGACTCTACGAATATGTAACTTGAGTAAATAATTGTATTCTGTGACCATTCAGTACGATTCAATCAATCAATCAATCAAAATCTTTATTTATTCAGGCGAACATCATTGAGCAAAGCTCATTTACAAGATGGACCTGAGTGGTCATACAAATGAGGATACAAGTATTATTACATAGACAAGAATAGAAAAAATAGCAATACAATGGCATGAAATGATTATATACAACAATTTACATATATACAAGTAACAATAGAACCATTTAGCCTGTAGGAAAAGAGGACAAAGGGTATAGCAGTCCTAAAATATAAGTTATATGGTCTAACTAGTTTTATGAGAATATAATAGGTGATTCGGAAGAAAAGAAATTGAGTTAATATAATGGATAGAAAAAGGAGGTGGGTCAGATAGGTAGGATTATCGTTATAAAAGCAATTGCAGAGCTCTGGAAAAGAGGCGGAGAACAATCTTTTGAAGGATGCCAGAGGTAGTAGGCTATCTAACTTCATGGATTTTTGGAGGAGTTCCATGCAACTGCTAAGGAATAGCTAAACAGCCCTCCCATACAGGGTGCAGGCATTGGGGACCTTTAATGTGATGAGTTTACTGATCCTTAAGGTGTATGGCCTGGTTGTAATTTGGGTAAAGCAATCAGTGATATAGGTCGGTAGTTTGCCTGTTAACGCTTTGAATATCCAGATAACAGCATTCCTATTTCTTCTGTGTTGCAATGATGTCCAGTTGACTGCCATATAAAGGGAGCAATGATGGGTGTTGGAGGGAAGGTCAGTAATAAATCTTATGGACCTGTGATACAGGGTGTCCAGCTTATGTAAGAGATGACTTGAACAATGGCAGTAGAGAAAATCAGCATAATCAATGAGGGATAGGAATGAGGCCTGAATTATCTTTTTTTGGAATCACTGTTTAGGTAATGTTTTATTCTAAAAAATAGTCCGAGCCTCTGTCTTAGCTTTTAAGTAGCTCTTCAATATGGACAGAATAGTCAAGCCTGTTATCTATCCAGACTCCAAGGTATTTGAAGTTATCAACAAATTCAAGTTTCTCTCAAGTAAGGTGGATATATGTAGGGTGTTGGATGCTGGGGTAGTGGTAGTACAACTCTTTGGGCAAAGAACATAGCTTTTGTTTTTGCATTTAGAAGTAGTTTTGTCAAGTAGATTGTGCTGCAGAATGGAGAATTCGGATTGTAGCAGTTCACAGGCTTTGGAAGGTGAGGGATTGCTGACATACAATACAGTATCATCAGCAAACAGATGAATGTTAGATTGAGTGAGGTTGGCATCAATATTGTTTATATAAATAGCAAAGAGGATAGGGCCAAGAATAGAGCCTTGCGGTACGCCCCTTATCAGAGGTTTTGAGGTGGATAGGTAATTTCCATTTCTAACCAGTTGCGACCTATCTGAAAGGTAATCCTTAAACCAGTTGAGTGATAGGGAATCCAGGCCTAATGAGTTAAGGAAGGTGATTAATAAGTCATGATCCACTGTGTCAAAGGCTTTACTCAAATCCAGAAACACAGCACAGGTAAAATTGTTCTTATCCAAATTAGTCTGCCAATCGTTGGTTACCTTGGCTAAGGCAGTAATGGTGCTATGCTTTGATCTAAATCCAGATTGTGTAGAATTTAGAAGGTTATTGTTATCCAGATAGTCCCTTAACTGAGAGTTTACTAGTTTTTCGAGCATCTTAGATAGTACTGGTAGGATGGAGATAGGTCTGTAATTGTTGAGATCCCTAGTATCACCAGATTTGAGTAATGGAACTACTTGAGCTGTTTTCCAAGTAGATGGAATGGATCCAGTAGTTAGGGAAAGATTGAAGAGATGAGTAAGGGGGGCAGATAAGACATGCGAAGCAATTTTCAGGAAATAGGGATCCAGGAGTCTCACCTGCACTTTTAGTTGTGTCTAAATTAGAGAGGAGATCTTCCACTTCTTTCACGGATATTGGGATGAAGGAAAAAGTTGAAGTGGCCATTTGTCCCACAGTAGTTTGCAGGTTCAAGGAAGATCTCAGGATATTTGCAGGTGATGAGTCAAATGCTAGGCCAGCAGTGGTGAAGTGAACATTGAAGGTATTTAAGATTTCTTGTTTACCTGTAATTTCTGTATCATTTAGTAGCAATTTGGTGGTTAAGGCAGGGTAGAATTTTGGCCCAAGTCCTTTTATTGTACCCAAAGTCTGGATGGGTTGTTGTAGGAAGCATCCAATTCAGCTGTATAGTAGAGCAGTTTGGCAGTTCTTATTTTTTTGTACATGAATTCCTTGCTTTTCTGAAATTTAGCCAATCTCTGGTGTCCTTTGTTTTCTTGCCTTTTCCACAGCTTGTCTCTGGTTCTCAAGGCTGCTTTAAGCTCAGAGGGTGAACCAAGGGCAGGATTTTACCTTAGTTCTGATACTGGTGATAGGTGCATGAATATTGAGAACATTGGTGATAATATCCTTTAAAGTCTGGAGAGCTGTTTCAACAGAGGTTGTAAGATAGAAATCTTGCCAATATATTGTAGTACTCAGGTCATGGAGGTAACCTGAGATATTGAAATTCTTTTGACCTTTTGAGGATAAATTCTGCAGGATTTGGTGGTTTGAGTGTGGATCTTATGCCAGCTATAGGGTAATGGTCTCACATCACTTGGCAGTACTCCTGCATGTGAGTATAAGTGAGGCTTGTTTACCAACATAATATCCAGGAGTGAGCTGTTGCTGGAATTTCTTGGTTGATCCTAGTTGGGTCTTTAATTAGCTGTGTGAATCCATAGGTGTCACAAAAGGTTATCAAAGGTGCAGATACATTAGACAGCCAGTTTAAATTCAAATCACCAAGGATGACGGTATCTTCAGGGCCTTGGTTGAAATTGACCCTAGGTGAGAAAGCAGTTTAAGGCCTGCAGAGGGGGCCTATAGCATCCAATCAGTTTAAATGGAGCCAATTAGGAAGGAAATTTTGATTGATAAACATTCAAATTCATTTGGCTCAGATGTGTTGATGGAGGCAGGTTGCAGAGATGGTGTCCTTAATGTATATGGCCACCCACCACCCCTGGAAGGCGATCTGCTCTGAAGAGCTGGTAATTGGGAAGGTTTACAACACTGTCTTTTGTTGTAGGCCTGAGCCAAGATTCAGAGATGACCAGGAAGTCTGGAAGAGTATGTGCCACCCAAGCCTGTATTAAGATGAACTTTTTAGGAGGCTGCAAGCATTGAAGTGTATGAAGCTTAGTCCTTTTATGGTAGTCAGTTCAGCAGGGAAGATAAACTAACGATGGGGCAGGATTAATCTCAATGGTGCCAATGCATAACAGGAGGTAGAAGATTAATTTGAGTAGGGCACCAAGGGATAGGGATGAGAGTGATCAGAGCATTTCCTCTTAGTCCTAGATGCCCACTGTGTAGTGGGAGATGGTCCTGTTATATAGGTGTGTCTTTTATCATAACATAGGAGTCTGATGGACAGGCATAGTGGGTTTTATAAATCCAGGATACATGTAAAGGGCTAGGAGTGCTGGATTGTTAGAGAGCTTTATGTGGGATACCCCAGGGGTTGCAGTGTAATAGTGGTTCAAAGTGAATAAGGAATAGATGGTTGTACATTGTGGATGGCAGTGGAGAGCAGAACATACTCATTAACTTATTCGTCATGACAGGGGTATAATATGATTATCATAATGGAATGGGGGAGATGAGAGGCTAAGGAGCAAAAGGAAACAAGTTAGCATTGTGCAGGGTAGGTATGGGTTAATAGAGAAGGGAATTAGATGTGGGCGTGGATTAGAGAAATGGCGGGAAAGAGTGTATAAATACAATTAACCAAGAGATTCATGTAATACAAAGATACATGTGTGTGTGAAAATATTGAATAAATATAAATTAAAAAAAAAAAAGGACCAGAAGGGCTCCAAGTCCACCAAGAGAAAGCCCTTTCGGCCCATTTCAGCCCCTGTGGCCGTTGCCCAGCCAAAGCTGGTTAGCAGCAGGCCTGGCATCCGAGACCCAAGTCGGTGGCATTGGTCATCCAGAAGCCAGGGGGTTGGGGATCCAGTGGTCTCTTGATCAGACCCTCCTTTTTCTTCCAAGCCTGCCCAGTGACAGGATGGGGCTGCCCTCCCCCCTCCTGTCCTGAACCCCCTGGGTCCTCCTGAGGGGGACCGGCTCCACCAGTTCGTTTCTGCCTGGTCCACTGTCACAATGGACAGGTGAGTTCTTGAGGTGGTCGGCCTGGGTCTGCCTCTGGAATTCGAGCAGTACCCTCTCAGCCGAGCCCGCATCCTACGGGAAGACATGCTGTCAGTCGACATCCAGCCAGCCTTTCGGAACGACACTGCTTAGCTCCTGCTCAAGGAGGTAGTAGCTCCTGTCCCGGATCCTCCACAGCATCCAGAGTTTGTGTTCAGGTACTTCCTGGTCCCCAAACGGACGGGGCGCTGGCACCCCGCTCTAGATCTGCATGACCTGAGCAAGGATTTCACCCCTCCCGAGGGCCGAGGTCGCGGAGGCCAGTGCTGAAGCCCTCCCTACGGACAAGCTAAGCAATCATAAAGATCTCACCCCCTCCCCGAGGGACGGAGGTCGCGAGGCCAACGCCAGACCCATCGCCCCCCGCCGTGCCTATTCACCAGCTTACTATTTAACCCCTTGTCTCTCCTCTTCTGCAGATCCACCCTCCTCAGGACGGAGGTCGCGGAGCCAGTGCTGGAAGCCCTCCCTACCGGACAAGCTAAGCAATCGCCAAAGGTAATTTTACCTCGGAACTCGCAGCAGTCGCGACCGCAGGAGAGAAACTGCTTGCCTTCCTCTGATTTTTGGCGCCTTTTCTAACAGCGGCTGCCTGCGCCCCTCCACACGGCCGAAAACTCACTGCAGTCTGGTGCTCAGGCGAGGCCCCGCCGAACGATCGCGTTCGGCTCCCCACCGCCCCCACCACCACCCTTGGTCAGCACTCGAATTTATAGGGAAGGGTAGTCAGGTGACGAGGTTAATAACCTATCAGCTCACTTTTCCACCTGCAGGTTATATTAGATTACCACTAGAGGCCACTGAAATATAACTTTCTCTATCAACTTATATTATGTTATCACTCCTACTAACTGCCCTTCTGGCTTCCAGGATCCTACAATATGATCAGCTACCCCCTCTAGAGGCACCAAAGCCACACTACCTCAACATTTCCACTTTTTACTTATTTACCAATAAAGGCAACAGACCCAATCTCAGCAACACTTCCCAAGCAAGCCAGTCAGTTCTTGATGGCCTATACCCTCACGCTCTCTCTCTAACCCTTACACCCTCACATGCTACTCACTACACCTTAGCGTTCCACCTCCACCCAAGACCACAACCCCCCACCACCACGGCTAACTCCTTAACCGCCCCCCACACCTCCCTAGCCCTTCTAGCCTGTGCCTTTCACAGTCTACCTGTCCCTTCCTCCAGTGATAAAAGCCCCACGTCCTACCAATCCCAACGACACTCATCCAGACTCTGCAGGTTGGCCCTCCTACGGCACACCTCCTACTTCTATTACTATCGGGCAATATCCACCCCAACCCAGGTCCACCCAGCACAAAGACCTCCCCTAACCACGCTAGGGGCAGACTACTCCTTGCAACTCTAAATATTTGCAGCCTACCAAAAAAACTCACTCCTCTCCAAGGCTGGGTTGCCCAGCATACACCCGAAATCCTAGCCCTCTCGGAGACCTGGCTCTCTGAGAAAATACCCAATAATGCGGTCCCCTTCCCTAATTATTCTCTCTTCAGGACCGATAGGGCCAGCAAGAGAGGTGGTGGCTGTGCAATTTATGTTAAATCCCCACTCCAAGCCACTGAAGTTAACACACTCGTACCACAACATGGCGCCCAGACACTAACAGTCAAACTCAGTCTGGGCACCAAAACACTATACATCATTTCTGCCTACATCCCGAGAAGCCAAAACTCGCCTTTGATTCTATCCTCCACTATCTCTAACCTACCCAATACTAGTGAACTCATCTTAATGGGTGACTTCAATGTCAACTGGCTATCCCCCTCCTCGTCCAGCATCAAGGACGCTGCTCTAGCATATGACCTAACCCAAATAGTCACCTCTCCTACCAGAAGGGACTACAGAACCGGGGCCTCCACCCTCTTAGACCTTATCTTCACAAATAGGCCACGGAACCTCTCCCAAGCCTTGGTGCTTCCAGATTCAATTAGTGACCACTCCCCAGTTACCTGCTGGTGGTCGGGCAAACTGACCTCTACCCCCCCCCGCTAATCTCCATGCAGAGACGGTTAAAAGGAGGCCTACATGAAACTCATACCCCATCCTAGCCGCTTGCGATTGGCTCCCCATTACACCCAGCGGTCGGTAGACATAGCTCTCACTCACTTTATATCCACCTTTAACAAGGCCTGCAACATTTTTGCCCCCTCACCAAACAAATACTAAACCAGATCCACCCCTTGGTTCACACCCTCACTACTTAACCTGCTCCAATTGCGGGATAACCTTTGGTATAAGGCCCTTGAATCTCAAAACACACATGACAGGCAACTATACCGAGCGGCCTGCAATAAATGTACATGGGCCATACGACAGGCTAAGGCTTCCTACTACCAGCAAACTCTTACCTCCACGTGGGGAGACGGGAAGAAATTCTGGAGCAACTTAAAAGAACTAAATGGGAATTCTCGCTCCCCATCCCCTTCCCAACTCTCTGTAAACGGAGAAGTCACACAAGACCCCTCCGCCATAGCAGAAGCCCTTAACTCCACCTTCTCGGACCTCTCCAGTATCCTCCCTCCTAAATTCTTCCACCCTGTCCCCCCACTCCCTCCTCCTGACACGCCTGCTAACTCGGATGCACTACCTTTCAGGCTGAGAGTCGTCTCCAGTCGGGAAGCAAAACATTACATTTCCAATGCTATTTCAATTCCGGTACAGCAATGATTCACTCGATCTTAAGCTCATTCAGTTGACACTGGATGTCATACTTCCCACCTCACTAAAATTCTCAATCTCTCTCTCTGCCTCGGTCAGTTCCCTCAACCTGGAAGAGTGCATTAATCACTCCCATTCTGAAGAGTGGAGCCCCCACTTTCCCAAGCAACTATAGACCTATCTCCATACTTCCTCCTCTCTCTAAGCTGGAAAAAATAGTCTCTGACCAGTTAACAGAACACCTAACTAGATACAACCTTCTAAGCCACGCTGTTGCGGCTTCCGGACAAACCATAGCACTTGTCACTGCACTATCCGAGGCTCACCTCGTTCATCCACGAGGTCCTAGACCAAGGAGCTATTGCAGGTGCAATCTTTGTGGACCTTACAAAGCATTTGACATGGTCAGTCATGATCTTTGCTTCATGTTATGCCACAGCTAAATGTGGTCCCTGAGGCGACTGCCTGGTTCAAGGACTACCTATCAGGCCGGTCTCAGCAAGTCAGGTTAATACCATCTCCTCGCAAGCAGTGTGCTCTGGGGTCCCTCAGGGTCTGTCCCGCCCTCTCTTCTCTTTTCCCTCTTTTTAAACTCACTTCCCAAGGCATGCAGTGGAAATATGCTTCTCTATGCGGATGATGCGGTACTATTCTGAAACACCCTCAACCTAGCGTCCTGAAGCCCTACAGGGTTTCTTTGGGAGCTAGAATCTTGGATTCGATGAGCATCGCCTGCTCATCAACTATAAAAAACTAAGTCCATGATATTTGCGCTTTCAAACAAAACCCACACTGTATCAGCTCCTACTAATTAAAAACACACAAGGCACACGCCTTGAACACGTCGCTAACTTCAAATACCTGGGTATCACATTAGATGCCTCCCTCTCCTACCATAGACACATTCAACTTCTTTCCACCAGTTAACACAAGAGTGGGAATCCTTTATAGAGTTAAACACTGTTTACCCGCACAGGCCTTGCTTCTGGCAGTCTCCGCCTCAATCATCTCCCTAATCGATTATGGGATAGCGATATATGGATCAGCAGAACCCATGGCACTACACAGTATTAACACTGCCCTGAATAAAGCCTGCCGACTAGTCACCGGCAGCGACCGTCTAACTCATACATGTGACCTTTATGCCTTGACGGGTTGGCTAAACTTCCAACAACAACTACAGTACCACACCTGTATCCTGGCAAAAAAAATACAACTTCAGATAGCCCCACTTGGCCTTCTCCCCATAATCAGACCAGCCCCCGGCAGGCGCAATACTTGACTCGCTACTAATCTCTCATTCCTGGTTCCCCACTGTAGGACATCAATGGGTCAAAGATCCCTTCGGTACCGTGCTCCTCTTTGGCTTAATGCGCTACCTCCTTGGCTCACACAGACACGCAGCATCTCTCTTTTCAAAGCAGGCCTCAAAACCACCCTATTGAGTCCGGCTACCTGTGCCTGTGGCTAGCTCTGCCCACCCAAGTATGCTACCTAACCCCACTTATAATATAGACATAGGGTCTCCTTAGACCCCAAGAACAGCATTCCCCTTCTCTAGCAAATGATACCCTGAATGCTGCCTACTACTGTTTCTGCTGAACTAAGATAATGCCTGGACTGCACTGTCAGAAATGTTTGTGTAATACTTGAGTGTGTATGTTCTCCTGTATACTGCTTTACTATGTATGTATCCTTGTATTCCGTTTCCCCTCCACCCCTGTAACCGACGTGGAGCCTTTGCAAATGAGTCTGTGACTCAAAGGATTGTAATTCCGAATATATGCAATAAATAAATAAATAAATAAATAAAATTCATCAGGTCATGTACTTTCAGGATGGTCACTCTGTCTCAGATCATACCATTAATGGAGCAGGTCATGCTTCTGCTCTCTGGATCTTCAGGTCGCATTCTTCCATGTCCCGATCCATTCGTCCCACCAACAGTTTCTCTGCTTTCGGGCGGAGGGTGCCCTGTATGAGTTCCAGGCCATGCCATTTGGTCACTGAGGGCATCACAGTGGTAGCTGCCCACTTGAGGCGCCAGGGAGTCCGAGTATACCCCTGCCTAGACTATTGGGTCCCTCCAGGCAGGAGGTGGAGCGGTCCTGGGACCTGGCCCTCCAGACCGCCCTTTCTCTGGGCCTCTTGGTCAGCGAGGCCAAATCGGTACTCATGCCTTCACAGGTGATTTCACTTTATTGGGGCAGAGCTTGACTCTTGCAAAGCCAGGGCTTGGCTCCCAGCAGAGAGGGTGGAGGCTCTTACCTTCTTTGCCCGATCATTTCGGGTTGGGCAATTGCACCCTGCTCAGGATTGCCTGCGCCTGTTGGGCTACATGGCAGCCTGCACCAGCGTGATCTGATGGGCCTGCTGAAGAATGCGTCCCCTACAGTGGGAGCTGGTCAGCCAGTGGTCTCTGTGCAGGGGTCACTTCAACCAGCTGGTCATGGTGACCCAGCGGATGTGAGATGCGCTCCACTGGTGGCTAATCCCGGAACATCTGCAGGAGGGTATCCCATTTGTCTTTCTGGAACCGACAGTAATCCTGACGACCGACACCTCTCTCATGGGCTGGGGAGCCCACCTAGGGGATCACAGGGTCCATAAACTCTGGTCCCCTGAGGGGTCCCGATGTCACATCAACCTGCTGGACCTCAGGGCTTTTCGGCTAGTGCTGACCGCTTTTGCTCCACATCTAAGGGGTCAAGTGGCGCAGGTCCAGACGGACAACACCACGACTATGTACTACCTCAACAAATAGGGCAGTACGCACTCCCACTGTGCAGGGAAGCCCTCCTCATCTGGGCACTCGTGCAGTCTGGAGGCAGATCTTCTGGCCATCCATGTAGCCAGTGCCTCCAGCCAGCTTGCGGATGCCCTTAGCCGGGTGGGCGAGGCATCACATGAGTGGGCTTTTCATCCCGTGGTAGTGCAGAACATGTTCTCCCACTGAGGCAAACTTCTGGTGGACCTATTTGATTCCAGAGAGAACACCAAGCTGAGGCTGTATTGTGCCTGCCTCCTCAACAGTGAACGCTGCAGGGTGCTTCCCTCTCGAGGCCCTGGACCCCAGGCCTTCTCTGTGCCTTCCCTACATTTCCCTTGATCCACAATGTTCTGCTCAAGGTCAGGCGGGACGAGGCACAGGTGACCCTAGTGGTCCCGGACTGGCGGTGCCACTTCTGGTACTCCGCTCTCCTCAGCCTCAGCAACAGGCTCCTGTGGCATCTCCCACTATGCCTGGACCTGCTCTCCATCAGCCAGGGGAAGGTACTCCACCTGGACCTTCTATCCTTGCACCTGACAGCCTGGTACCTGAGCGGCTAGAGTTCCAGGCTTTGGGTCTCTCCGAAGATGTACTCAGCATTGTTGAGGCATCTTGGAAGGAGTCAAGCCGGAAATGTTATGTCTTCAAATGGAAGAAATTCTCCATTTGGTGTCAGGGCAAAGGGCTGGACCTTTTGGCTTGTCCAGTGGCTGACATTCTTGACTACCTTTGGTCCCTCTGTAAGGGGGCCTGCAGCTGACGACTCTCACGGTGCACCTGGCAGCCATCTCTTCTTACCAGGCACGGGCCGGTCAGCAGTCTGTGGTGCAGGAGAAGGTGGTCTGGTGCTTCTTCAAAGGCCTGGACCACATTTCCCCTCCAGTGCATGAACCACCACCACCTTGGGACCTGCTGCTGGTTTGGGCAAAGCTCATGGGCAAGCCATTCAAACCAATGCACAGGTCTGAGATGTCACACCTGTTGTGGAAGACTGCCTTCCTGGTGGCTATCATGTCAGCCAAGAAGGATCAGTGAGCGCCAGGCACACTCGGTGGAGTCTTCTTCTTTGGTCTTCCACAAAAACAAGGTTGTCCTGTGCCCCAACCCGAAGTTCCTCCCGAAGGTTGTGTTGGATTTCTACCGTAACCAGGTGATTAATTTCCTGGTGTATTTTACCAATCACACCCCGGAGGCCGAGCACAGGCTCCATACTCTGGACCAGAGGTAAGCACTCGCATACTGCAAAGAGCGCACAGCTGGAGTTCGGGGAGCTGTGCTGAAGCCGCACCTGGCAGACCAGCAGCCAATCAGCCAGTTGGCAGGTGGATAGTACCCTGCATTGATCTCTGCTATGGGTTGGCGGGTAGAGAGCCTCCCGGAGGCCTAAGGGCTTATTCCACCTGCCATACTGCTGCATCGGTGGTGGTTTCCAGTGACGTCCCTATCCAGGAAATCTGCAGGACTGCTACCTGGAGGTCAGCACATACCATCATTTCCCATTACCACATTGACCTCGAATCACACTGGGATGCTGGTTTTGGGGCCTCAGTTCTCCAGTCACTGTTCCCTAAGTAGAGCATGAGTGCCTTGCCTCCCTCCTCCCGGAGAACTGCTAGGAGTCTGCCAGATTGTATGGATAGAACAACATATCCACGTCCCTAGAAAAACAGATTACTCACCTATAACAGAAGTTCTAGGAGTGGTATATGTTCATCCACACAGATCCACCTGACCTCTCCTGGCAGTGGCTCACAGGTATACTTCCAGCAGGCAGGAATTGGCGTCACGGGGCGGTGCCAGGGGAGTTACCACACGGGTGAGTGGTAGGAGCCAGCTTGAAGACTTTCCCGCACATCTTAAAAGGGAAAGGACATTGCCAGATTGTGTAGATGAACAACATATACCACTCCTAGAACTGCTGTTGTAGGTGAGTAACCTGTTTTGTCTGCTCAGTGTTTACATTTGAAAGGGAGGGACATGGACCAGTATTGAAGGGAAGAGGCAAGGAGGGTAGGGAGGTGGACAATAGTCCGTTCAAGGAGAGCAGGGTATTGGAAGAATTGGGGAAGTAAAGGGTGGACAAAGCAATGGGTCTGGATATCCTGCATTCCAAGGTTCTCTGAGAGCCGAGAGAAGAGCTGGCAGAACCTCTAATGAGGCTGTTCAACCTATCTGTGGACACAGGAAGGGTACCAGCGGACTGGAGAAAGGCGGATGTGGTGCCAATACACAAGAGCTGAGGATAGGAAGAGTCTTACATCAGTGGTAGGAAAGATTATGGAGGCACTCCTAAAGGAAAGGATAGTGAAATATCTGGTAGGAAATTGGCTGCAGGATGACGGGCAGCATGGGTTCATGAAAGGAAGGTCATGCCAGACAGATCTCATTGAATTCTTCGACTGGGTGACAAGGGAGTGTGATCAGGGGGGTGGACGTGGCCTATCTGGACTTCAGCAAGGCCATTGACACTGTCCCTCACAGGAGGCTGGTGGGCAGGATGATCAGGTGTAGGGGTAGGGCAGAAAATAACAGATTTGGGTGGAAAACTGGCTAGGTGACATTAATCAAAAGGTGGTTGTAAATGGTGTTCATTCCAGGGACCAAAGAGTGACAAGTGGGGTACCCCAGGGGTCAGTACTGGGGCCGATACTTTTTAACACTTACATTGGGGATATTGCGGAGAATCTGAATGGAAAGGTGTGTCTGTTTACAGACGATACAAAGATCTGTAATAGAGTGGATACACTGGGGGGGGGGTGGAGAGCATGAGAGAGGACCTGCTAAAGCTGGAGGGGTGGTTGGAGAGTTGGCAACTGAGATTTAATGCCAAAAAGTGTAGAAAATTGCACATAGGACATAAGAACCCAAAGGCTGCATACGCAGTAGGAGGAGAAGATGTTGTAACAGAGCAGGAGAGGGGTCTGGGGATTATTATTTTGGACAAACTTAAGGTGGCAAACCAGTGCAACAAAGCAGTTGGAAAGGCAAGCGGTATGCTGGCATGCATAGGGAAGGGAATCACAAGCAGGAGAAGGGAGGTGATAATGCCCCATATACAGGTCACTGGTCCATCCCCACTTAGAATATGGGGTACAGTTCTGGAGACCTCACCTACAGAGGGATATTGATAGGGTGAAGAGAGTCCAGAGAAGGGCAACCAAAATGGTGCATGGTATGCATCAGGGGACGTATGAGGAGAGGATGGAGGAGCTTGACCTATATCCACTGGAAACCAGGAGAGGGGGGTGGGGATATGATTGAAACTTTTAAATACTTGAAGGGAATAAAGGTGAGAGAAGGGCGTATCTTCAAGATGAACAGCAATCCAAGAACTAGGGAGCATAGCTTGAAACTGGAGGGCAGTCAATTCAGAGGTAATAAGAGAGGGCACTATTTAACTGAGAGGGTGGTGGGCCCCTTGAATGGGCTACCGGAGAGGGTGGTTGAGGGAGCAACAGTGGGGGGGATTCAAGAGTGCATGGGATAACTACATGGGTTTAAACAAGAGAGGGGGAGGGATAGATACCCTGATAGGGAAAAAGGGTCCGGGAATCTACTGGGAGGAAGGACACGTAAGTGGTGGGTAGGGTAGCAGCATCAGGGCTACCTGTGGGAAGGGAACAAGAGCAGACTAGATGGGCCAATGGGGTCCTTTTTTTGCTGACAAACTTCTGTGATCTCCACATCTGTGTCCTGGAGATGCGGGCAGATCTTACTTTGAGAGGGTTCCTGCAGTAGGTCAAGACATACAGGACTGCACCCCCTGGCATCAGGACTGCACGGCAAACTTTTCCAGCAATGCCTGGCGGGGGACCGCCCACCCAACATCATGTGATGGACATCAGCGTGACCCTATATAGTGGGCGGTCTCCACGCCCACCTTCCAGTTCTTTCCCATGGTCTACCTGCGCTTAGTATCTCGCATTAAACATTGCACAGTCAATCGCCATTTTTGCCTTATTTCTCAAAGTTTCTTCTCGATTTACATTTCGTTTATGTCTTCTCCACCACCAACAGCGAAGACAAAGAAGTACAGAGCACAGATCCCTCATAAAGATAGTCATCGTCGATGTCTCTTTTGCCTCGGCCTGAATTACGACACCGCGGCCTACCCTGACTGCCAGCCTTTCAATCAGGCCACCCGCAAACAGAGACAGCAGGCTTTGGAGGCCCATCTTTTGAAGACCAGAATGGCCTCTCTAGAGAAAGAGATGCAAAAATTGAGGGACACTGCTTTCTTCACCTTCTTCTGAGTCTCAGAAGAAAAAGAAAGACAAAGAAAAGCACCGGGAGCGGTAGCGTCTGGAGGATCGGGATCGAGTGGGTCCCAGTAAGCCCTCGACCAGTAAGACCGTTCCCCCATCGCCTGCCCTTGTGGTAGTCCAGCCCATGCCCGTGACTTCTCCAGGCTCCACTGCTGCTTTTCTGCCAGTTTCCACTGGTAAGTTATCCGCCGGCTCCTCCGGCGAACACCTGGTCTCTGCCGATAAGTCAGCCCCTGGCTCCTCCGGGGCCCACCTGGCTGTAGCTAAGTCAAGTCCCCAGGACCAGATGGTGACTCGCACAACTCTGTCCGGTCCCTCTACCATCTGTAAAGCCGGTTATCTCTGTCTCCGACGACCACCTGGACGTTGCTCACCCATCGGGGGCTGACGCCACCTCACCCGATGTCCGGTTGAGCACGCCAGTGGCTGTCTGCCAACCCTCCCCTCAGGATCCTCCTGAGCAGGAACCTTCCTCTCCAGCCCCCCCGTGGAACCTCCAACCTCAGTGGTCACGTCGGGTATGGAGGAGGAAGTGGGACACCTGGAAGTGGTACTTTCTTCTCCCACTCCAGTTATGGCATCCCAGGTCCCCCCAAGGGACACCAGGCCTGGGGCTCTGGCACCACACCCCAATTTTCAGGGGGTCCCTGATGCTATCCATCCTTCCCCGGACCCGCCGATTGCACCACTGTTAGGCCGACCTCTGTCGGCTCCACCTATTCTGATGCGAAGGGTGCCGACAGGTATATGGTCTGACCCCCCCCCCTTCCGTCAGGGCTGTCGCGTCTGACCCTGATGCAAGTTGTAGTGATGCCAGATCCGGCACCACCTACTTAGACAACCGCAGGTTTGACACCTGCCCCGCCATCATGTGTACCTCTGACGTTGGGTATTTTTACACAGGATATTGTTCCCAGCCACACATTAACCATCAGGGTTATCTTACACACCTGGAAAGCATTGTTTTTAGTTGCCATTACTTCTGCTCAGAGGATTTCGAGCTTCAGGCTCTGATGTGCAAAGAGCCTTATTTAGTTTTTCACAAAGACAAGGTGTCTTTGCGCAGTAATCCTAATTTTCTGCCTAAAGTGGTGTCTGAGTTCACACTAATCCAGTCTGTCCACCTACCAGTTTGCTTCCTTGAGTATTCAAATCATGGGGAGGCTTTACTGCATACTTTGGACGTTCATGGAGTGCTCTGTTATTACACAAATCACACCCAGCCGGTTAGAAAGACTGATCAGTTGTTTATTTTGTTTGCCCCCAAAAGAGAAGGGGCGCCTGTTTTGAAATGGTGTTTGTTGAAATGGTTGGCAAATTGCATGGTTTACAGTTACCTCAAGTACAACAAGTCCTTGCCTAGGGTGGTTAAGGGTCACTCTACCAGAGGCATGGCCACCTCTACCGCCTGTTTCCGGAACGTGTCTGCTGCGGACATCTGTGCAGCTGCCACTTCGAGCTCTGTTCACACCTCTGTCTGATGCTACAGTCTAGACGTTGCTTCTAGACGCCGGGCCAATTTTGGACTAGCTGTCTTCCAGGGCCTTCTTTTTTTTTTTTTTACTTTCTATTTATGCTCCTCCTACCTGTGGCACTTCTTTGGGAGACCCCTACAGTCTTCTAGACCCCGCCCTCTTACCTGGAGCCCGGAGTGGTCCATACCCCATGTAGCTGTGGCTTGTTCCCCAGGCAGGGACGAGGTGGGGACCCTTACACCCTGAATTCCTTAGTTTCATCGGGATGCCATACAACCGGGACAGGTAGGGGCATTGAAGATCGAGGCCTGGTACTCCGTCTACCCGGGAGTGCCGCAGGTTATTCTGCCGGTGTTCTGGGCATGATGTGCGCCTGTCGTCAAGGTGCTGAGTGCTGTCATCCATCACGCCACCCCCATGCTAGTGGCTGGGCTTGCTGTTCCTCGGCTTTCCACCCGGGGTCAGCCAAGCACTGAGACCTAGTTCCCCCCTCCCCCAGAGAAGACCAGCAGTCCCTGGGATGCTCAAGCCTCCCCCCTCTCGGGTGGCCATCCGGCTCCCCGGGCTTGTTCCCGGGTCGCCGGCGTCAGAAGCAATAGCGCAACCACTGTGCCAGCGGTCCAGCATTCCAGGGCCTTCTTTCATAAGCAGTCTGCTGCTGCCTTCTACCTCCTCCCAGCTGCCTTATGGTCAGTTCTGGTACTGCTTGGGACTCAGTCCCACTGGTGTTGCCTGCTGCAAGAGCCCCCTCGAAGTAAGATAGTACAGCTACATAAGAACGTACCATAACAGTAGATCTTCAAGAGGAGCTCTTGTAGCAGGCGCTGCTTTCTTTTCCTCCTTCCCCCGATAGTTTCTTCTCCTTTGCTTTTATAATACTTCTCCTCAGCTCTGAGGAACTCCCTGGGTTCTCCAGTTTTACTTTATGCGCTGGGGTCTCTGGCGGGAGAAATGAGGTAGGTCTGTGGGACCACCCCATTTATAGGATAAGCGGATGTCAGCATGCTGACATTGGCGGGGGCTGTCCCCCATGATGGACTTCTAGCTAGAAGTTTTCTGTGTGGTCCCTGGTGGCTTCAGTCCTACCAGTGTTGCTTGCTGCAAGAGCACCTCACGAAGATCTACTGTTACACTAAGCTCTTCCATAACTGTACTTTTTCAAAGGCTGCTGGCAGCCATCTCCTGGGAGCAGCTCGCTCCCTTGCTGGGGATATGCTAATATGCCCTTGCTGACGCAGCACATTGGCAGGCATGCACTAGCAGGAGAGCACAGGAAGGTGAGCAGTGTTTTCCTTTAATTATATATTTTTTATAAGTATTTTTTTTTTTTTGAACTTACTGTTTATTCTCCTCCTCTTCCCCCCCCAGCTCTGGTCTCCTCAGGATCACCTAGGAGTCATCCCTCTGCGGTTCGCCTCACCTGATCGACCCTCCTTCGCCCATGTAGCCACGGTTTTACACCCCCAGAGGCGGGGATGGGGTGGGCCCCAACACCATGAACCTCTTGTCTTGTCGGTTGGGAAGGTGCCAGGAGGGGGGCTGCAAATCTTTGGCAAGCTCCGGTGATCCGTCTCCGCCAGAGCTGGAAGGCTTTTCCTCCTGTACTAGGGAGTGGCTAGCGCCCTGAAGTCAAGGGGTTGCCACCAACATCTGCCACTCCCAACCCCTTTTTCTATGCTCTGGCACGCTTGCTGTGCCTCTGGCTTCTGCCAGAGGCCAGCCAAGCGGGAACCCCCCTCCCTCCCGGGAGAGGAGAGCTGTCCTCCAGACTTTCAATCCTCTCCTTCCCCTGCCGACCCCCGACAACCCGGGCTCATTCCCAAACCCAGGTCGCCGGTGTGGCTCGAGGTGTGGCGTCCAACGCTTCAACCCTCAGCGCGCCTGGGCCAGCCTATAAATAGTTCTTTTACTTTTATTTATTTTGAATGAGATTTAAACCATCATTTAATAAGCATAACAAGGCACCACAGGGCATGAAATTATAGTGAGAAGATACCACTTCCAAGTATGTTTATCTCTTTGCTGTGCCACGTGCCTAACACACCTGAGGTGTGTGATTATGTCATCATAATTCCACACCTTGTTTTATCTTACTGCTTGCTTGTAATGGGACAAGTAGATTTACTGAAGTAATTTGTTCTGGACAAGTATGCAGTTTTCTTAAATATGTCCATGCCTGCTGTCAGTCTTCGTGTTTCCTCTGAAAATGTTTTTTGTTGTGCCATCTTCCTATCAGGATGTGCATTTGGGGTGGAGTAGCTCTACAGTCAGTACTGCATTAAAGGTTGACGAACCGGGTGGAGAGGAGAGGAAATGGTGAGCCAAATGCTGCTCATAGTTTTTGTTTGCTGTGTTCCCTTCTCACACTTCTCAGTTTTTGGCTGCTTTAGCCTCTGGCCTGCTGCTTGCCCACTGGCCAACTAAACTGAGCCTAGACCAGTTAACATTAGACATTGATCTGTGCCTCTTGGCTCCAGCACTGCGGGTCCCGTGTCTTTCTGTCCAGGGCTTCATTTGCGTCTGTCCCAGGTGTCCATGTCTGTCCATCTAAGGGTCCAGGAGTGTCTGCCTGAAGGTATTTGTATCTGTGTGCAGTTCTTGTACATCTGTGTGATGGGTGCCCAGTTAGAATAGCGCTACCAGAATAGCGCAAGGAAAGAGAGTGCTAGTCTGGATAGTGCTGCCACAGACAGCGAGAGGGGATTGACAGCACTTGTAGTAAGTGGTCCCCTGGTCACTCTCCATGGTGCTGCCACAGGACAAGGGCAGCAGAATTCCGGAGGCTGACTGAGCTGCTCCAATGGCTTGGAGGGCTTAGGCATTGAGCAGCTTGGCGGGGTGGCAGTGGAGACCAGGGTTCTAATCCTGGTCTTCCTAGATTTTGCCTATTGGGATGTAAGTTTGTTTTTTTTTTTTTTGTTTTTTTAGAAGGGGCCGTGGAAACAGTATTCCATGGCCCCACAATCTTTCTTCTTGCCTTGTGATCCAATCCCACCCGCAGTTAGGATTGATTAGTCGGGGGGGGGGGGCACCCTGCAAAACAAAAAGCAGCATTTTTACCGCATTATTGTGACTGGCGCTGTTCTGACCCAGTCCTGTGTGAGGATCTGTGCACGTCTTTGTGTATCTTCCCATGTTTGTCTGGGGGTCTTTATGGGTTGGTCTAAAGTAAGTGTGTGTATGTGTGTGCATGTGCTTTGGAACAAAGCACAAACACTGATCTCTGTTATACATATTTGTTTTATTGCTGCCCGGTGGTGCTGAGGGTTAAGGCGCTGGACGCCACACTCATGATACACAGCTGGCCTGGGTTGAGAACAAGCCCAGGTCAGCTGGGGGGCAGATTGAGCTGCTGATTGGTAACTCTCACTCCTTGGGAAGGTTAGGCACCGCTCCAGCAAGCAGGCGGTGTCGGGAGAGAGGTGCCGTTAGGCTACTGGCCGGAAGCTGTGTCTTAACACAGTTTCTCGCCTGGACCTTGGTCCTTTGCACCAGCGTCCTCGGGTGGGGATTAGGGACTTCGCAATCACTCTGGTAACTATGAATAGCCCCCAACCCCACGACTGTGCAGTGTGAACCCCACACGGGAGGATAGGCGGTATGCCGCCACCGAGCCCAGGCCGGTCGAAGGGGAAAAAACTGTCATATGCAAAAAAGATATATTTTGTTTTGTTGACTGAGACATGATTGATGTGAATTTACCACTTTACACCTGATCATGTTTTACTCATCTTTAGGAGGCTTCTTCCTTATTCCACAACTTTTGTTCATTTTATTTCAGTAAGTGCACTGCTTTTAAAATACTAGTGCCCTGTTTGTTGAACTGCAGAAATGCACATCCATCTTATAACTGCCAGGTTCTCCTTGTATCACTCTTGGGACCATGTTTCAGCAACATCTTTTTATTTTCATGACAATTAGCTCTGGAATTGACAAACCTCCCCATGCCTATCAGAAGTGAAGTATTTTAGAATTATGGTTGTATTCTTTTTTTTTTTTTACTTTGTTTATTGGCTTTCATAAGTGAGACTTACAGATTTGATCCACAGTGCAAGAGCTTTAAAGACATGGTATTCTAAGTACATTACTGTAGGAAGTGAGGCTTACTGTGCCCAGGTTATTACTTCAGAAGGGGCATATAGATAATCCTTGCATATTCCCAGTGGGATGCAGATAACAAAGAAACAGATAACCAGCAAAACTACCATCAAGCAAGGACCTGTATAATAAAAGTTTGTATATCAGTGTGGCAAAACTGGCATTCTGTCTTGGAAATCTTTGCTTTAAATCTTGCACATGAACAGAATGGAAGCATTTAATACAAGCCATAATAGCGTGTTGTGGTTCGCTGATGAAAGTAGTGACTTGCACCCGAAAATGTGGCTGTAAAGGTCTTATTTAAGTCTAAATGTACATAAACAAGACTTACCAAGCTTATTTTTTTTCTGCTTCATTTTAAGGAAACGGTAAGCATAGTTAACAGGGAAAATTGTGGCAATCAGCAGACCATTTTCTTAAATGCTTTTAGTGGTTCTAGAATCATGTTGTCACTTAATTAGCAGACTGCATCATCTAATACATTTGTCTTAAATTATCCTTAGCAGTGATGTGACTCAGTATTCAAAATTAATTGTATTCACCCCCATTTGGGGCCATTTTAAATTTGAATCGGGTTGCCATGCAGGATACAGCATCTAGAATTGTGAACTGTTTGGCCACCAGTTTAAACTGAAATAGCTCCATATTTCATACTTAAACCTTTTGTCATAACCTTTTAAACATACTGTTTTGTACATATGGTCTGTCTGCTATGTGTTATAACACAGGCTTAATTGCTTTAAATAATCGCTTTATCTTTGTGGGTGATTCATGAACTGAAATTTGCTGCCACTTTTGTTTTCGTTGCTGTCGATTCAGTCTCAGTAACAAATATGCTTTGGGTTTTAAAGTTTAACTGTGGGCAAATACTGTATAGTATGTGGATGCATTGATAAATGAGGTGTTGTAAGACTATGGTGCATATTGCTTTATTATACTGGTGCCTTAGTTTCCAAGGCAAAAAGAGAGACTTGCATTTGGCAAGTGTGAACTCTGCAGTGAAATATGTATAATGTGATAAATGAAGGTGGGCAACAAATGGCGGTACACTGTTTCTCATTAAAAGCAAGTCAGGTCTACTGAGTAATTCACTGGAACAATGTACCTACCCATGAAGGTAATTTTATATATTCTAAAATGTTGGCTACTTCTGTTGTTACACGATGAAGGGACCTTAGAGTTCTCAAAAGCTTGTGTAAAAATTCTTCAGGTAGTCTGATTACCCCTGAGGGTTTGCCCTACCACTCACCATTGGCGCCAAAAACAGATTTTGTTTCTAAATGGTGATTGTTTTCAACTCTTTGGTGCTTCTAAATGAAGTTGCAACTAGGCCCCGCCTTCTGTATGGTACAACAGATATATTTGGTGAGGGTATTTGTGCAAAGAAATAAACAGCCAGAGCTAGCCCTAAAAAAAAAAAAAAAAAAAAAAAAGTGTACTAGCATTTCCTCAGACTAAGGCAAACCAGAAGCAATGGTATTCCCCTGTGTTTTTCTCTGTCCTCTCCCTGCTGTTGTCTGACCTCCTGCCCTTCAGAAGCATACGTATAATGACATTCGAGCAGGGGGTCATCGCAGACTTTCTTTCCTCGTGGACAGGCTCCTTTACATGAAAGCAAAACTGCTGGATGTGACAAGGGTTTGTGCAGGCTTTCACAGAAACTGTAAAACAACAAACGAAAACAAAAAAAAACCCTGAAACCTAAAAAATACACAAGAATGAATCCCTTGTGCTACTATTTATGATGATTTTGATGAAAAACCAAAACCCTTTCTCTGTTTCAAGCAAGTAAACCTGTCTCAAATTATAAAGTTCCTCAAAGAACTTGACACATGTATATGTGCAGCTTCTTAAGGGATTGATTGAACCTTGAGTGCTAAAAACTGCTGCTGAACAGTTAAGTGCAAATATAACTGGTATCCAGTGAAAACCGTGAAGGAGGAAATGCATGGCCGCGAAAACCGAGCTGACATTACAGCATGTGCAGTTTCTGAGTTGGTTTATTTATATTAGTGCAGTTTTTGACTACACCCGTTTTCTGCTGTCCACGCAGTGTGGTTTTTGACCGCACATTTCCTCCTTCGTGGTTTTGACCTGGACCCAATATAACTATACTCTTCAGTCTATCCCACCATAATGGGACGATAACCAGAAATCTGGAAAATGTGATAGTCATCCTGCTCCACAAATCAGAACCTCTGTTTGATCACAACAATCACCACATAATCTCGAGGTTATTCACACTGAACACGTTTCTTGAAAAACTAGTACATATGCAGCTAATGGAGATCTTTGTAGATCATGACGTCTTAACTGAAGCACAGTCTGATTTCCATCCCAACCACTCAACTAACTCGGCTCTGCTTAAAGTATCGAATGACTTTGCATCAGCCCTGGATGAGGGACACCTTGCTGAAGCCATCTTCAGTGATCTCACCCAGAGCCAGATTAAGCCTACAGGGTGGCCCAAGAGTTAATATATTTTCAGGGGCCCATTGACGGTAATGTCCATATTTTATGCAAGGCTTTTTGACAACATTGGTTTGTATAAACAAGTACCCAGAGATGGAATAATCAGCTGTTAAAGTAATGTATTATTGTATTATAGATGCACTTTGTGACACTTAGTTGCAACAAAGTCAACAATACTATCATTAAAGTTGGACTTCCTGTGGTGCTGTGGAGCAGTAAACAGCAGAGTGGAGAGAGCTCTCGCTCTATTTCGGATAAAACTCTGTAAAAATGAATATTTTCAACTATAAACCTCAATAATAATGAAGCATTCAGGAAAGCAAACGTCTTACCGATCCCAATGTCTAGAAATACTCATAAACAGTTTCAGGTATTGGCAGCAGAAGGTGACGGAGGGGAAAGCAGCCTCTCCGACATGGAGACAGTAATGGATTAGGAAAAGGCCCTGGGCAATGATGATGCGAAAAAGGTTTGGATCCATAAACAGCAACAGAGTAAAAGCCAGCTGGAAACTGTCTTATCGGCAATACAGGAGATTAGAGAAGAAATGAAAGAGTCTATAAGAGAGCTCTGATCTAATCTTTGGACGCTGCAAGAAAGGCTAGAGGAGGCAGACCACCAGATTTGTACCAGTTCCCCCTGCCTCGATTATCTCGAGTCCACGGTAACTGATTTGGCCCACACTCAGCTTCAGAGGTTCTCTGCCAGGAAGATGCGGAGAACCGAGACAGATGGAAAAAATGTAAGGCTCTACGGCGTCCTGGAAAATGAGGAGGGACAGGACATGTTAGCTTTTCTCGGTCACCTTCTTCGCTCCATTTTGGAGCTCGGACCCAAGTACCCCATTGATACAGAAAGGGCTCATAGGGCGCTGGGCCCAAAACCTACAGCGCTCGATGCATGCCCTCGGTCAATAGTAGTTCGTTTCTGAACTATGCGGTAAGAGACTACTTGCTTCAGAGAGCATGGGGAAGGAAAAAATTGATGTATGGTTCAAGGAGAATTTTCATTGACAATGACTACGCTCCAACCAGCCAAAAGCAACACAGAGAATACATCACCCTTTCCCCTCTCCCACGTTCTAACAACCTAAAATTTTAAACTCCTTACCCTGCTAAACTGGTAGTGCAGTTTCCCATGGGACAGCAGGTATATGCCACTGTGGAGGAGGCCAGGAGGGACCTGCAAGCAAGAGGAATCTACGTGGAGCATGTTAACCGAAGTCAGAATGGCAGAGCACAAGCCCCACCCAGCAAGTAGATCAGACCAAACGGCGAATAGAAGAGGACCCAGGACTCCGACTTGCCTTTGGGAGGGATTATGAAGCAGCTCCAGAAGTGCCAGTATCAGCCTCAATACTCTTGAGATGTATCCTTTTTGCCTGCACTTTTGTTTAAAAGGACTTGGAACATCAGGCGGGTGATATTCAGGCGGGGGGTGGTGGCTCTAAATGCAGCTGGCTATGTGAAGCGCGGTGCTCCTTGGGCTCCCTTGCCAGATCAAACTGCATACTGCTCTTGGTTTCTTCAGGGTGGTAGAGCCCTAGCTGCCTGGCTGGGAGAGCCGTGATGTTTGGGAACCATGAAGCGCCATGGCATTACAGGTTTTTCTGTGGCCTGCTCCTTCTTCCTGGATCTGCGCCCCGAGCCTGTAGCCTAATGTAAATTAATGGCCCTGGGAAGGGTTGAACAAGTTTGTTTCAAGGTCTGTGACCAAGTCGGAATGTCTAGTTGGTGGCTTTTATTTTTAAACATCCCTTAATTTGACACTGCATAGTAGCACTGGGACACAGGTAAATGAACGGGAAAGGCCATTACCTTACAAAGTCGCTTCTCAATGCGAGGTCACTCTGAGATGGCCTAGTGGTATTTCTGGCTCAGAAGCAGAGCCAAGCAGACATCAAAGGGAGACTCATTTCCTATAGGGTCATAGGGAAAGAAGGCTCTTCTGATTCAAGTCACCAGCCTTGCCCCCACGCTTCTTCCCCCTTCTACAATGACTGATGGGTTCCTCGTTAATTAATAAATACCACAGGGGAGTTCAGACAATCCTTCTGGGGCTAAGCACCAATGAAGGGGGGCTTTGACTGGAGACTGTCACCATTCAAATTTGCTTAACACAACATCCTGTCCCTTAGTACTGATTGGCACAGCCCTACTTGGGTCATCAGGATATTGAGTCATAAATCAGCTGTTCATCTTAATGAAAGCTGTGGTCTTGAATGACTTAGCGGCAGTAACTTTTTGCTTGGCTGCATTTCTGATTATTGTTGGCCTTGACTTGCTGTGGTCCCTTTCAAATTTACTTACAATGAACAATGCATAATGGAAAGATGTGACTATCCTCTAAGGCCTACAGGTTCAGCATTTGCTCTAAGTTGGAATCAGTTCTGTTCCCCTAGTACTTCTCCCTGGCGTGCTTTAAGGGGCTTTGACAGCATTTCTTTTGCCCTAAGGGAGAAGGGCATTCATATTGGATGTTATTCTGGGTCCCCTTTGGTGGTAATAGGGAGCCATTGTTATGCACTGAATGATAACCCCGTATGACAAGGGGGCATTATTACTTTTTGTTCCACACTGATCATATGGACCTTTTGAGGGGACATGTTTCTTCTTTTTGAAAATTTACTGTCCCCTTCAACAGACTACAATAAGATGTACTGTTTCATTGTTAAAATACCGGAAAAAAAAGAGTAAACTGGGTTTATTGATGTTAGTATGTAAAGCACAGAGACTGGGGTGTAGGCCACAACGTGGGACATGTGGTGCAGGGGGGAGGATGGATGGGGACTATGATCAATACGGATGGGGTGGTTATGTAATGCAAACAGAAGGATAATTTCTTTCATTAAACGTTTGCTCTGTTCTGGGAGGAGGGGGAGCTTGAAGCTCCAGCAGGGTCTCGCACGCATGGTGCCACCATTTAAGATTTTTTTTTTGGCCTATATGGGCCGTGTTTACCTTTTGGGGGACCTTTCTCACGTTTTTCGTGATGCACACCCTCTGCCCCGAAGGGATCCCTGAATTGTATCTACCCTTTGGGGAACATAGAGGTGGAGGGTAATTCCCACCTCCGATTTGGAAGTCATTTTGTATATATGTTTTGGTTATCATAGAATGTTGTTCCCTTTCCCATATAATGAGGGAAAGGAGTTTATACATAGGAGAGAGAGAGTGGGAAGGAGGTAGAGTTAAGTTTTTTTTGCATACTAGTTGGGGCATGGCAGTTCAGGTAGCAAGCCACGCCTTTTTTTGTACTGTGCGTAGTTAAAAAAGTGAGGCACGCACAACACTGGATGCTTGCAGAACAATTTTTATTTCAAGTATAAAAGTGGAGGGACTCCTTTTGATGGGGCGGGGTGCCTCCAGGATGGTGAGATCTTACTTCGAGGGGGTTTCTTCAGTAGGTCATAACCTGTAGGACTAGCGCCATCAGGCATCAGGACCCAGCGGCAGACTTTTCCAGCAGTACCTGACAGGGGACCGCCCACCGATGTCATGTGACAGATGTCAGCGTGAGCCTATATAGTGGGCGGTCCCCAGGCCCACTCTCTAGTTGTTTCCTGCTGTCGCCTCGTACAGAGCATTTCAGTAGACTCACCTCAGCGATCGTTGGTTGAACGTTCCTTTTTTTCTGCCGTTTTTTTTCTAGAAAAAAAAAAAATCGCCATCATTTTCTTTTGTAAATCGATCTATGTTGTCTCCAAAAAAGAAATGCGAAGCTTGTGGCATGCAGATCCTGCACAAGGACGGTCACAAACTGTGTGTGATCTGCCTAGGTCCAGACCATCTCGTTGCCTCCTGTGCCGATTGTCAGCCTTTTAACCAGGCCACGCAGAAGCGAAGGAAGCAGGCCTTAAAGGCCCAGCTCCTAAAATCTAGATTAGTCTCCTTAGAAAAACAAATGGAGAAAATCCGGGATTCGGCCTCCACTTCTTCCCCTTCCCCTTCAAAACATAAAAAGAAGGAGAAACACAGAGAGAAGGAACACACCACGGAGAGTAGGCCCAAGGCTTCGAGGCCCGCAGCTAGCAAGGCTGCTCCCCTGCCACCTGTGGTAAGGATCCAGGCCGCGTCCGGGGACTCTTCCTCCAAGACTCTTCTCCCAGTGATGGTGCAAGGTAAGCCCGCGACTGCCGCTAAGTCGCTCCCCAGCTCTTCTGGGGACCACACAGCTGCCGACAGTTCGATTCCCTGCTCCAAGGGGTCCTGCTTGGCTGTTATCGCTGAGTCAGGGAGGGGCCTCTCCTTGACTGCTACTGCACTTTTGCCTGATCAGTCGCTTGGGCATGGCTTTCCCATCGGCGACTAACGTCAGCCCACCCGACGTCTGGAGCAGCCCGGGCAAGACAACCCCTCTTACTCCTCTTTTCTCCGCCGGTTGTGGTTTCTCCTACCCCCGCTTCTTTGGCTGGAGAATAGCACTGGTTCCCTGGAGGTGATCTCTCCAGGGTTGCACCTGCTTTCCCCTTCTGGGGTCTCGGGTCAAGAGAATCCTCCTCCTCCTCATCCTACTGGGCCGCCCAAGGAGGTTCCTCCTGTCCCTGATTTAGGGAGTATCCCCTGGCTGGTTGACCAACCTGCCCACCCTCCCTCATCGGAGCAGCTCCCTCTGACTTCGGCTCCTCTGATGCCAGTCTCCCGGCCTGAGCCCACTCCCTTGCAGCTGCCGCCGGAGGCTGGTCCCTCATCAGATTCCTTACAATGGGTTCCCTCGGGCGTGCCCGGCGCCCAGAGGTTGTCCTGATGTTGGCTCCACGATCCTTCACCAGTGGCTCCACGCCGGCCTACCTGACGCCGGACCCGTTGCGCCTTCCATCGACTGGGGTTCTGACATCTGTCTATCGTACACTGGACCCTACACGCATCTATAGAACGCCGGGCCCGACATGGATGCCCCCGATGTCGGGTCTTTTTGGTAGATCTCACTATGTCCCTCAATACCCTTCTGGGTACTTGTCAGGCCATACCCCGGCTGGCCTGGTGCGTGATTGGCACTCTCAGGGACCTGGGTTATTCACATTTCCAGGGTTACTCTTCATGGTACCCCGAATATCCTTATCCTCTTCGTGGATACCCTTCCCCATCTCCTCTGCCTATAACTTCTCCCCCTCCTCCTCCACCTCCCCCGGCCCCACAGCTGGACGTTAGGGAGGTCATCCAATCCTGGTGGAAGGATACAAGAGCTGAGTTAGTTACGGACCTGGAGAGTAGGCTCCCACATCCTCCTCCCTCTCCCAGGTCTGACTCCAACACTGTCCACATTCAGGGAGCCACTAGGGCAGATGTCACTTTACCAGATTTTCACAGGGGAGACAATCCGGGCTCTGGAGGGGACTCATCGGGGGGAATTGTCACTTCCTGATTTTCCTCTGGAAGACCCTTCCATCATGGATCTCCTAAGGTCTATCCAAACCTTTTATGAGTGGGAGACAGAGGAACGAGATCAGATGCAACAGAGACTTGCAGAGCATCTGGATCTGGAGACCCTAACTACAGTCCCAGTTCCCCAATGGATAGCACCTCATTAAGACCTCACCGCGACCATCTGGCAACTGTCTAATTCTATCCCGGCAGTCCCAAGGAGGGCTGACAGGACATACTGGGTGCCTAAGGATGCCCCGTTTCTGCCTGCACATCCTAAGGTGGACTCTGTGGTTATTGCAGCCGCTCAGGACCAATCAACGGCTCCTAAGCACCTGAGTTCTGTTCCTCCCGACAAAGAGTCCAAGCAGTTTGACCAGTTCGGCAAAAAAGTTTGCTCATCGGCTACATGTGCGTTAAGGTCCCTGAACTACGTAGCCCACATGGTGTCCCACCAAAAGGCCACCCCTTGTCAGGCTGGAGGACCAAATTCAGGATATGCCGAATTTGGACCTCGAGGAACAACACCCGGGACATCCGACTCTTGCTAAGATTTCTTGTCGGCATGCTCTTCGGGCCACCTACGACTCGGTGGCTCGAACCTTGGTGACCGCTGTCTCCCTTCGGCGGCATGCCTGGCTCTGCGTCGCGGGCCTCGCCAATGAGGTCCAGTCAACCATACTGGATGCCCCCTTTCGGGGCTCGGTGCTTTTTGGCGGGGACGCCAAGGACATCATCACAGACCTTCAAGAACAAGGCCAGGCTCTTAGGTTTGTGAGGTCCATGTACCATCAGGGCAGCCAGCAGGGTCAAATGTAGCAGCCCTTTCGGAGACGGAATTGGAGGCAGAGACGTAGACGCTCCCAGCCAGGGCAAGAAAAGCATAAGGCCACGGGTAATGTTTCCACCCCTCTGCCTCCAAAACCCAGCGTCGTTCTGGAGGGCCTCCTCCAGCCCAGCCCGCCACTTCCTGACTTCTTGGCCCCACACCCTCCTAAATCTCCGGAAGAGGAACAGGTGGGGGATGTCTGCTTGCCACCTGTAGGAGTGGCAGCATATCACCTCCAACAAATGGGTCCTGCAATTAGTGTCCATCGGGTACAACATAGAGTTCTTGGGGATTCCACCCGAATCCCCTCCTTGAAGGTCTGCCTACTCCAGAGACCAGGTTCTTCTGGTAAGGGAGGAAGTAGAGGCTCTCTTGCAAAAACAGGCAATAGAGCCAGTCCCTCTTCGTCAGAAGGGGCGGGGGTTCTACTCCTATTTTTTCCCGGTTCCAAAAAAGACAGGCGACCTAAGACCCATACTCGACTTCAGCAGGCTAAATCTGTTCGTCGAGTACAAAATATTATGGGTGCTCACGCTCCAGAGTCTGCTACTGTTGTTACAGGACAACCACTGGTTGTGCACTCTGGACATGCAGGATCCTTACCTACACATCCCGATGTTACAGAACCACCGCTGCTTCCTGCGGTTTGTCTTCAAGGGGGATCACTTCCAATTCAAAACACTCCCCTTTGGACTTTCTTCAGCACCCAGGGTTTTTACCAAGTGCCTAGTGGTGGTGGCTGCAGCCTTTAAACGCCAGGGTATTGTGGTCTTTCCATACCTGGACGAGTGGCTGATCTCGGCCCCCTCCAGGGAGTCCCTTATGGAGACCCTTCAGATTACCTTGGAACTGTTTTCTAGATTGGGGATTATGGTCAGTGTCCCGAAATCTTCACTGACTCCTCCACAACGTCTTCAGTTTATAGCAGCCATTCTGGATACTGTTCAGGGCAGAGCCTTCCTTCCTCCCTCCAGACCAGAGGGATACTCCGATGGAGCAGGCCACCATGGTGGCCTCTTCCAGATACCTACCAACCCGAGAAGTTCTCTGTCTTCTCGGCCTGATGGCAGCCTCCATCTCCACGGTCTCCATGGCGAGGCTCCACATGAGAATTTCTCAGTGGTCCCTCAGAGTTCAGTGGGATCAGCTAGATCAACCAGTCCTTATCTCCACAGCCTTGCAGAAGAACTTTCTATGGCGGAGAGATTCCACAAACCTATCTCTAGGTCGCCCCTTTCGTGACCCCAGTCCCTCCACAATCCTTACTACGGATGCCTTCAACAGGGGCTGGGGAGCTCATTTGGGGGACCATCAGACACAGGGACTTTGGTCCAGACAAGAGATGTCCTTCCACATCAATGTCTTGGAAATGAAAGCAGTGCTGTGTGCCCTTCAGGCATTTCGGACCATTCTTCCCAAGGGACTACTGCTTATCCAGACGGACAACACCTCCAGTGTCTGGTATCTCAACAAACAGGGCGGCACTCACTCATATCCCCTTTTCAGAGAAGCGATGAGAGTATGGGACTGGGCACTTCAGCACGATCTGTCTCTCACAGCCATGCATGTTCCAGGAGTGGAAAACTTTCTAGCAGACAGCCTCAGCAGAACGTTCACCCTCGAACATGAATGGGAACTAAATCAGACAGTGGCGGAATCTCTATTACAGAAACGGGGGCGACCAGAACTTGATCTGTTCGCCTCCCCGTTCAACACAAAGCTTCCCAGCTTTTGCTCGCTCGTTCCAGAGCATGGTGCTTTTTGGTATGACACGTTGTCTCTCTCTTGGACAGGGAAATTGTTATACGCCTTCCCTCCGTTTCCCATTCTCCAGAGGGTACTCCTCAGGCTCCAATCGGAGGGAGCAAGGATGATTCTGATTGCTCCCCTCTGGTCCAGACCAATCTGGTTCCCTCTTCTACTGCAGTTGTTGAGGGAACCCCCCAGTTCCACTTCCATTACAGCACAGCCTGTTAACCCAGGACAGGGGCCGACTGGTGAATGCAGGGCTCAGGACCTTGCATCTTCATGCTTGGTTCCTACAGACATAGATGTTTCCCACTTTGGAGTCTTTTCGAGAGTTGCTCAAGTCCTCATGGAGGCCTGAAAACCTTCCAAGAGATACACTTATGCAATGAAGTGGAAACGTTTTTCCATTTGGGCAACTTGCAAGGGCTGGGACCCCTTCACTTGTTCAGCCCCGCAGCCTGTGGAATACCTGCTCTTTCTATCGGATTCTGGTCTTTCTTATTCCTCCCTGAAAGTCCACATGTCGGCCATCTCGGCCTACCACGTGCTGGTGGATGGTAAACCCTTGGCTCAGTTGGATCTTGCCAAAACTTTTCTGAAGGGCATTCTCCATCTGAAACCCCCCATCCGCAGCCCTACTCCTCTTTGGGATTTTAATTTTGTGTTGGAGAAACTTACTGTCCCTCCCTTTGAACCAACGATGAGCTGTGATATGCGCTGCCTTTCCTGGAAGGCGCTCTTCTTAGTTACCATTACTTCAGCTCGGAGGATTTCCGAGCTCCAGGCTCTAGTTTGTCAAGCGCCTTACCTTATCTTTCACAAGGACAGGGCGGTCCTCCACACTCATCCTAGGTTTCTTCCCAAGGTGGTATCGCAGCTCACCCTCAACCAGTCGGTAGAGCTACCGGTGTACTATCCGAACCCATCTAACAGAGGTGAGGCTCTCCTTCATACCCTAGACGTACACCGGATCCTTGGGTGTTACACCTCACGCACAAAGGAATCGCATAAAGTGAATCAGCTTTTTGTTTCATTTGCACCCAGGACGTTGGGTAAAGCGGTTTCCAAACAATGCCTTTGAAAATGGCTAGCAAACTGCATCTGCTTCTGTTATCAGAAGTACGACAAGCCTTTGCCGGGGCCTGTCAAGGCTCATTCCACTAGAGTACACATAAGAAGCATGTCCAGGGATAAAAAAATAATCAAGCTAGTCTCAGTCTTAAGTGCACAGGGAAGACTTGTAAGGACCAACGTGTCCACGGGTTCAGAGAGCTACTAGCGGATACGGGGAGGTGAACCATGGCACCAGTATATGTTGGCAGTTCTGAGTATATGGGAAGGAAATTGTGTAGCAATAGGAGAGTATAGGGCAGCCCCATGAGCTAGATCATATGATAGCATCTGGCCCCAGCATCTCAGCCAGTCCCACGGCCATCGATGTACATTTGAGCGCAGCATGGATGGATACATCTTACCTGGCACTGACTTTCATTTCCTTTCTCCATTCGGATTCGTTCTTTATGTTCCCTTACCTCCTACCCGATTGTAACCCTATGGATATTTGTCTAAATCTTGTCACTATATAACTTGTACTGTTTCGTTGACTTGTATGTAACTTTCCTCCGGGTCGCCCCTGAAAAAGGGACCTCCGGGGCCCAGCGGGCTCACCCGGTCAACAAAATTCAATAAATAAAATAATTGCTCTGCTCAAAAATCACAAACTCCACACACAGTCCAGTTGGATTTATGAGGCTGCAGCTCCAGGCAGTCACAGGCTCAGGAATGATATTTTGCCTGGGTCTGGGAGTCTTGGGACTGGATGGGTTGACTACCTGCTGGCATCAACTCAGTTCCTTCATATTCTGCACTCTAAATCCCATGTATGAGCAAAAACTGGATGCTCTGTCATACGCAGTTAGCAAGGCTGGAACACACATGAGCAGTCAGGGTTTTTTTTTTTGAAGGGGGGGGCGCCATGCAGTGCGGGACTGCAGTTTGGAGTCGATGGTTTCTTGGTCTTCAGACCCGTAACTTTTGCTGCAAATTTTGTTCCAGAATCGCACAAGACAGCACAGTATTTCCCCAAACTTCTGTCCCACATGTCTTCGACTACAGCTGCCGTTCCCTTAACCAGATTGAAAATGAGGGCAACGCAGTGGTATCTGAAAGAATTTTGATGTTGTAGATTTTCCTTTCTTGACAAAGTTAGTTTCGGTCCAGAACTGGCTAGTTTCAGCCCTCAACTGGTGGCAAGACCCTGCTATCCTCAGAGAGGCAGTTCCCTTTTCTCTTCTTCTCTCCAGAAAGTAGTGTGATCTTTACCACAGATGCATTTCTGCTGGAATGGGGAGGTCATCTGAGGAGGAACTCAGTGACTGGAGTGTGGTGCCCTCAAGAGAGTTTGGAACACATCAGTCTTTTGGAGCTGAGGGCAGTGGTCTTGTTTCTCAAAGCATTTGTCAGTCAAGCTCAGGAAAGTGTAGTACAAGTTGGAACAGATACTACAACCAAAATGTTTTGCATAAACAAACCGGGGGTACCAGATTGTCACTCTAAAACTCTGCATTAAAGTGCCAGTTTCAGATCTCTGTACTACACCTAGCAGGGAAAATGAATGTGTTAGCAAACTGTCCGGGCAGACTAGGCCACTCATCTCCACTAGCTCTAGATGTGATAAGAGTACATTTTTCTAAAATGAGATTCTGCAGAGATAGGTTTGTTTGCTTTCTGGGAGAACAAGAAACTTGAGTCTACTCTACTGTTAGCCTCTAATGGTGGGTACATTGGCAGAAGAGGCCACGACAGTGTGTTGGAATTGGAAATTCCTGTATGCATTTTCCTCCATTCCCTCTGGTTCTGTGAGTCCTTCTCAATATCGGAGAAGAAAGAGCAGAACTTATCCAAATTGCCCTAGAGTGGGCCAGACAGCCCTGGTAAAAACTGTTGCTCAAACTGTCTGTTAGAAAACCAGTGTGTCTCCCTCTGAACAGGACCTTCTGTCTATGTCTCAGGTGTGGGTGTTTCATGTAAACTTCAGAGCCCTTTACCTGATGCGTAGGTCCTGAATAGCTGGGGTTTGCCGGTTTAAACCTTTCAAGCCAGGTGTTAGAAATTTTAAAGCTGTCCAGAAATTCAGAACCCCCCAAAAACATATTCCTGTAAGTGTAAATGCATTTCTGTTTGGTGCAAAAACAAGTGCATGTCTCCAGATAAGTCTGTGGTTTCTGACATTCTTGATTATCTGTTGTATAGTACTTTAAAGAGGCCCATGCCCATCTTCCCTTAAGGTACACCTCACGGCTGAGTCAGATTACAGATCCACCCAAGGTTAGAAATCTATAGCATTCAACAGCATTTTTAAAAGATTTTTCAAAGGTGTTAGTCATTTTTACCTTTCTGTAAAGTAATTTTGCTTCTCCTGGGATTTGAACTTAGTTCTGCCCAGCTCATGTAGGGACAGTACAAACCTCTAGTTTCGTGTGATTTGAAATTCCAGACATGGAAGGCTGTCTTTCTGGTTGCTGTTAAATGACCTAGAACACTCAGTGAGTGTTCAGACTCTTTCTGGCCTACCAGATTTTTAAATTTTCCACAAGGAAAAGGTTGTCCTCAGACAACCCAAAGTGGTGACTGAATTCTGTTTGAAAATCGCTATTACTCTGCCTGTATTCTTCCGTATGCCTCATGCAAATTCAGTAGCGTAACAGCTTTATAAACTGGATGTAAAGGGTAAGAGAAACATTGATGTTGTTAGAAAAAAAATGAATGAAGGCTGAAAGGGTGCAGTCCCATAACTAGGCAGAAAGTCAAACCAATGAGAACTTGAGAAACATAAACAAAGTCAGATGGCAAAATGCTGTGAATGTCACACATGTTCCAGCAAAGACTCTGCTAGACCTGGCGATTGGAGGGGACCACTAGCACCAGGGATTGGATTTGGGCATACAGGCTGGCGATATTGAGGGGCGGGGGCACTAGCACCAGGATTGGATTTGGGACATACAGGCTGGCGATATTGGGGGGCGCCACCAGCACCAGGGATTGAGTTTGGGATGTACGGGCTGGTGATCGGGGGGAGGAGGAGGACCAATAGCACCAGGGTGTGTATTTGCATGGTAGGGGCTGGCGATCAGAGGGGGCAGTGCCAGGGACAACAGAGGGCAGATGTGCTCCCCCAGTGGCCGACCAGCTAGGTGGCTGTATTACCTCCGGCAGCTGCTAGGATTGCCCGGATTAAGTCTGGTTTTGTTAGGTAGTATTTGCACTGCACAAAAGGACCACGCTAAAACCTTTTGTGCAGCGTAAACTTGCTGAATATGGGGTAGCATGGCTATTCATGATCACATCCCTCCCCTTTTGTCTGTCCGCATACATTATGTTTTGCAGGGGCGCTAACCCTCTTTGCCGCGCAGCAGCCCCTTTTGAATATGGAATCCGGCTCAAACCCCAGTTTGCAAGGGGCAAAGACCTATTAGGGCCCATGCAGACTTTTGAATTTTCGGGCCCCAGATTGTTTGAAGTGGGGATTGTTTGAAGTGGGGATTATTTGCAGTTGTGCATACAGACCTTCTATTTTGCTTCATTTTGCTTTGACCAGATAGTTATGTCAGCGTTACTTCCTTGATAATAAATGTGACCTTCACAGAATTTCTTTCCTGGTTTGGGGCCGACAGCCCTCTCTTTGAGCACTGACCCTGCACCGTTAACATCGTGGTGGAAGTCTAGGTGGTTCAGATCTCCAAAACGCAGGCTTGAGCAGACTAGATGGGTCGATGGTCCTTTATCTGCCAACATTTTCTTGGCTTCTATGTAGAAGAACTCTCAGTTATTACGTTAGTAGAACAGAGGCCATTGGAGTGACAATACTCAGTAATTTGTCATGTATGGTAAAGTGGCTAGGGGGCACCTAGCTGCCAGAAAGACTTTCTCTCTGGTTGATTTCTTGCATTTCTCACTGTTACGGTATAGCCGGCAAAGAGCTGCTGCTGGACTTGGGGAAATTTCTACTGAAGTACAGCTACTTCCGTAGCAGCTGTGGGGGACATCCCACTACTGGAAGTCTATAAAGCTGCAACCTGGTCCTCAACCCACACCTTTATATCCCATTATTATACTGATGTGCTTTCCACAAGGGATGCTAGGTGTGGGGCATCTGTCCTTCAGAACCTACTCCGTAAGTAATCCTGACACCCTCCCCTTATGGTATTGCTAGGAGTCTGCTTGAAGTAGTAAGCAGATTTGCTCATCAACACAGTGGTAGGGCTACCACTCTGGATGTTGATGACTCTGGTTTGTGAACGAGCCTCAGTCAGGAGCTTGCTGGGGGAGAAGGATTGAATATCCCAGAGAATACTCTCCTTCTCTGGGGAGGGAGGGAGGATTCTGTCCTCCACCGCAGTATTGCCACCTGAGTGACCACAGGTGGTGGTGCGGTTGGAGAATCAGCAGGATGGCTGGAAGGTTGCTGATGTTGGGGCATTGCCATGCATCACATGCCTAAGCCCCTTGATATCCTTGACTTGACATCCTTTAGGGTCAGGAGAAAACGTGAAAATGGCCCCTGTGCCAGCATCGATGGACATGGTATGCCCTTATCCAGCCATATGACCACGCTGCACCTCCTGATGACACATTACGCTTAGGGGTAATTCTCATCCACCCCCACTCCAACCTGGGAGCAAGCTACTGCCGTGTGAAGGATGGTGCCCGAGGTTGGTGTGAGCTGGTTGAGTTTGTCTTGAGAGCTCTGGAGGGAGTTGGGCACTGGAGTCAGGAAGGGGGTATAAATAGTGAGTTAAAAAAAGTGGAAGGCTAATGAAAACATCAGTGTTAGAAGAAAAAGTTACCTATCTTGTAACTATAGTTCATCTAATCCTTGTTTTCTTCTGATTACCACTACCCTCCCTGCTTCCCCTCCTAGGATAGGTATAGATCCTTCAGACATATGTACTGTAGGAGTATTTGTTTTTTTATGTACATCTGTTTGTTACTTTTTTGTTCCAAGTGTGTGGTTTAAATGAAATTTTTATATTAATTACTAGATATACTTGTATTTTTAGCTACGTTCAGGCCTTTACTGCTGAGTGATCTGGCACTTGCGGTTCAGGGGTTGTGCGATCAGTGCTTGAATTGGTGCAGACTGCTCAAAGTTCCAAGGAAAAGAGCACATGCAGGCTGTCTGCTGCTTAAATAATCAGATGAAAATATTGATTAGAAGAACTGTAGATCTTATTTCGAGAGGGCTCTTGCAGTATGTAATTACATATCGGACTGAAGCCGGCAGGTATCAGGACCCCACAGAAAAATTTCTAGCTAGCAGTCTATGGTGGGGGACTGCCCCTACGTCAGGTGACCGACGTCATGCGACATCAGTATAAAGGGGCGGTCCCCAACACCCGCCTTCCAGTTCTTTCCCACCGTCACTTGTGAAAGTTCCTCGTGGTTAAGTTCCTTCACTCGTCAGTCTAACATTGGTCTAGTTTACAGATTTTTTGTGACCATTTTTTGTGTTTTTCTACTTCTAACGACCATGTATGCGTCCCCGGCCGACCTCGAAATCGCATAAAATAAGCCACTGCAGTGGCCCAACTGCTGCATAAGGACAGTCACTCCCTGTGCCTCTTCTGCCTAGGCCCGGACCACCCCATGGAGAAGTTCCAGCACTGCCAGCAGTTCAATGCAGCCACCCGAAAATGGAGGCAGCAGTCCCTGGAGGCCCATGTTTTGAAGAAAAAGATGTCTTTCATGGAGAAGGAGCTGAAGAAACTCAAGCAGGCTTCCACTTCCCCCGAAGTCCATAAGAAGGAGAAGCACTGGGACCAGGACTCCACCTCCATGGCTTCCGCGACTCCGGCTGGAGTCGCGGTTCTTAAGGTGACTGGTCCTCGACAGCCATCTTTGGTGGTGTCCAGGCAAGTCGCCCCTCCCGTCCGACTTGCGCTCGGGCCGGTGCCTCCGGGGGCTAAAGGAAGCTACTGCTCCGGGATGTCCGCTTCCACCCGGCCTCTGGGTTGGTAGTCCGCTAAGCGGACACCGGTGCCACCGTCTGCCCGGACAGGGCCGATAGACACCTATTCCTTTGGGGCGGCGCGGTCTCTGCCGCCTGTCAAGGTCGCCTCCCCATTGCGACCCACGACGAGCCAGGGATCCGATAAGTCGGACACGAGCTCCGACACCCGCCCAGATCACGCTGGTAAGATAGATGTCGGCCCCTCCGGCAAACGCCTAGCGAAAGAGCCTACATCGGACCCCTTGGATTAGTCCGACATCCCAGGCTCACTGCAATGCTTGCTGTTGCTAACCGAGGTTCCTGCGTCTCCTCTGCTGGACCCCCTGGATTTTAACCCTCCATCCCAGATGTCACGGAAGACTTGGACACGCTGGCGTCAGGCCCCCCCCATTAGGGCCGGATCCCCTGATGCCGGATCCTTGGATGCTGACTCCGATGCCGGCCTACCCGACACCAGACGGCGTCCCTTTGCTGGACATTACAACAGCGCTGAGCCCGACACCTGCAGGGCCACTTTTACCTGGGCCGCCTGCTGGGCCTCTTCCAGGGCCTCCTGCGCCGCCAGAGCCCCTGGCGCCTGGGTATCCGAAACTGCTTAATCCAGTGCCATCTTACCCAGTACCGCAGTATCCGATGCCGCAGTACCTGGCTCCGCTTTATCCGGCGGCTCAATACCCAACGCCAGGCTTTCTGCCATTGGGTTACGGATACACGCCATACGGATACCCTTAGTATGTGTATCCCCCTCCTCCTCCTCCACGGCCCACAACACAGCCACCGGTGGATTTGAAGGAGACTCTGGTTGCCTGGTGGGCCGAGGCAAAGGTTCCGCTCACCAGGAAGGTGGAGAGCCATCTCCCGGCGCCAGACCCTGCACAGGATCCCCTACGCTGGAGACGGGAGACTCCCTTCCCTTTACTCTACACCAGAGGTGAATCCTCAGGCGCCAGGGATGGGAAGGACATGCTTCCCAGAGGGATTTTCCCAAAGGGACCGTTCCTCCCACGCGTCGGGAGGCGTATTCCTCCTCTTCATTGTGACGGCCTCTGATTCTGACTCGGGGGAGAGGGATTCTCTGATCTGGATGACGAGCCACATACTCCAGATCGACCCAGGCCAAGGACTCCTCCGAAGTCTCCTGCAGAGGATCCTTCATTTTTGGAGTTACTGAGAAAGATCCAGGAAGTTTATCAGTGGCTATCTCTGGAGCTAGATCCACAGCGTAAGAAGCTCGCTGCCCACTTGGATGTGCCCAAGACCGCTCTGACATTGATTCCATCCTGGATTGAGCCTCACGCGAAACTCTTTTCCACTATTTGGAAGCAACCATCCGCGTTAGCCCCCCTTCCGAGGAAGGCAGACAGGCTATATCAGGCTCCTGAGGGTGTAGATTCTTTGAATGTACACCCCAAGGCAGACTTGGTCGTGATTAGCACTGCTCACGGCCTTTCTGGTAATCCAAAGCATCTCAGCTTGTCTCCACCTGACAAGGAGTCCCGTCTTCTGGACCAGTATGGGAAGAAGGTGTACGCTTCTTCTGCCCTGTGGATTAGGGCCCCGAAACATGTCGCTCATATGGGGGACTACCAGAAGACGATTCTAAGTCAGGTGGAACCAAATTGGACTCCCTTCCTGAGTCCCAGACCATACAGGAAGTGGCTGATCTTGTCCGTTCTGCTCATTCAGCCAGTCGGCACATGCTTCGTGCCACATACGATGCAGTGTACGCAGCTGGTTGGAGTTAGGCTTTTGACGTAGGCCTTCGGCATCTTGCCTGGCTCTGGTGTCAGGATTGGTCCCTGAAATGCATCTGCTATTCAGGATGCTGCCTTCAGGGGTTCGGTGCTGTTTGATGGCGATGTCAAGGACATCATCACTGACCTGTAGGAGAAGGGTACTGCACTTAAGTCCGTGGACTGTATGTACAGGCCCCCTCAGGGACAGCTACGCCCTTTTCGCAAATGTTCCTGCTCTAAAGCAAAGCCACAGGGCAAACGGGCCAATAAATGTCAGGCCTCTCCAGCAACCAAGACTTCCCCACCCAAAAAAGCTGCGGGAGCCTCAGTCGCTGTGCTGCTCCACACCTCGTGATTCCTCCCCTCTCTCACAGCCTCTGGACCCCCCAAAGGAACCAGAAGGGGGGAAGGTTCTCTTTCCATCTACTGGGTTGGGAGAGGATCACATCAGATGCTTGGGTGCTCCAACTGATAGCAACAGGACACTCAATTGAGTTTCTTCAGAAACCACCCAGAAGACCATCCCCCAAGTCATCTTACTCCCCAGAACATCTTCCTCAGGTCCGGGAAGAAATTTCCTCCCTTCTCTTGAATGTGGCGATAGAGCCAGTCCCCACCCATTTTTGGGGGACAGGTTACTATTCCCATTTCTTCCTAGTTCCAAAGAAGACGGGAGACGTGAGGCCCATTTTAGACCTCTGCTCCCTGAACACGTTTGTGGAGTACAAGCGCTTTAGAATGCTCTCTCTACAGAGCCTTCTGCCACTTCTTCGGCAGGGACAGTGGCTGTGTGCTTTGGATATGCAGGATGCTTACCTGCACATCCCCATCTGCCCTTCCCACTGCAAATTCCTTCAGTTTTATTTTCAGGGGGACCACTACCAGTTCAAGGCCCTCTCATTTGGTCTTTCCTCGGCTCCCTGTTTATTTACCAAATGCCTATCTGTGGTGGCGGCCCACCTGCGTACCCAGGGAGTGCAGGTATTCCCGTACCTGGATGACTAGCTCCTGGCAGCCCTATCCAGGGAGAAACTTCTGCGTTCCCAGAAGGGTCAGTGCCCGGTCAGTTCTTCGCCTCCTCGGGCTCATGGCGGCTGCGATCCCTGCAGTCCCTCATGCGCGGCTCCATATGAGAATCTCTCTCAAGTGGACGCTCTGGTCTCAATTGGACCAGACACTGGACGACCTAGACCAAGAAGTTCTAGTTTCCGATCCCATGGTCAGGGACTTGCAATGATGGATGGTGCTAGAGAACCTTTGCCGGGGAGTTCCCTTCAATATTGAACCCTCTTCCCAGACATTAACAACAGATTCCTCAGGAGAGGGCTGGGGAGCCCATCTGGGATTTCACAGGACCAAAGGCTCCTGGTCCAGACTCGAGCAGACTTTACACATAAACATGCTCGAGCTCAGAGCCGTCTTGTCTGCCCTCCAGGCTCTGAACTCCGACATTCTTCCCGGTCATCTAACCCTCCAGACGGACAACGTGTATGTAGTCTGGTATCTCAGCAAGCATGGAGGAACTTGTTCCTACCCTCTATGCAGGGAAACAGTGAGAGTTTGGAGTTGAGTGGTTCAGCACAACCTTCACCTGATGGCAGTTAATGTTCCGGGAGTAGAAAATACGCTGGCAGACTACCTCCGTCGGTCTTCAGCCAGAGTTCACGAGTGGGGACGGGATCAGGAGGTAGTAGACGACATCTTCCTGTGCTGGGGGGAACCCCCTCAGATAGACCTGTTAGTGTCTTCTCAAAACTTCCCGCCTTCTGCTCGCTTGCTCCAGGGCGAGGCATTTTCTGGCGGAATGCTCTGTCTCTTGATTGGAGGGACAGATTTGTCTATGCCTTCCCTCCAATTCCCTTAATCCTGAGGGTCTTACACAAACTCAGTACAGAAGGAGCCCGGATGATTCTAATCGCTCCATTCTGGCCCAGGCAAGTTTGGTTCTCTCTTCTGCAACAATTTTCAGAGGAACCTCCGCTTCCTCTTCCTCTGTCACAAACTTGCTGACCCAGGATCAGGGGACTTTGGTTCATCCAGGTCTCAGATCCCTTCAGTTGCATGCGTGGCTCCTGCAGACATAGCTCAAGCCCAATTTGGGGTTTCTCCGCTCGTAGCAGATATTCTGGTGGAGGCCAGGAAGCCTTCCACTAGATCCACCTGTGCTATGAAGTGGAAACGTTTTTCGATTTGGGCCTCTTCAAAGGACTTAGAGCCTTTCTCTTGCCCTGTTGAGAGAGTCCTGGACTACATGTATCATTTCTTTGACCTGGGTCTCAGCCATTCCTCTTTGAAGGTTCACATGGTGGCTGTCTTGGCCTACCATGTCCCTTTTGGAGACAGGACGTTCACTCAATTGGAAGTCTCTAAGACATATCTCAGAGGGGTTCTCCATTTGAGACCCCCTGTCCGTATTCCTGCTCCTCCTTGGGATCTGAATTTTATTCTCAAGATGCTTACTCTGCCTCCTTTTGAACCAGCAGCCTCAGCAGATTTGAAGTTCCTCTCTTGGAAGACTCTCTTTGTAGTGGCCATTACTTCAACTTGACGAATTTCTGAGCTTTAGGCCCTGATGTGCAAAATCCCTTATTTGATTTTTCACAAGGAACGTGTGGCTCTGTGCACCAACTCTTAGTTTCTCCCTAAGGTGGTAGCGGAATCTACACTGAATCAATCCATTGAGCTACCTGCTTTCTTTACGCAACACTCCAATCAAGGGGAGTACGTCTTGCATACTTTGGATGTTCACAGAATACTGAGATACTATACCACTCGGACTAAGGATCTCAGGAAATCTGATCAGCTTTTTGTCTCTTTTGCTTCCAAAAGAGAGGGCAATGCAGTCTCCAAGCAACGCCTATAAAGTGGTTGGCTCATTGTATTACCTTCTGTTACGACAAGTACCACATGACTCTGCCGGGTCACATTGGAGGTCACTCCACCAGAGGAGTAGCTGCCTCTGTGGCTTGTTTCAAAAATGTGTCAGCTGCAGACATCTGCACAGCCGCGATTTGGACTTCCATCCATTCTTTTACAAAACACTACAGTTTGGATATTGCCTCTCGTCGTAGAGCAGGCTTCGGGTTGGCTGTACTGCAGGGTCTTCTTTCTTAAGACCGGTGCAGCTGGAGGTTACATTGGCTGGTTAGTTTTCCTCCTCCCGATTGCTTTTCCTTTTTCCAGACTGCTTAGGACTCAGTCCTATATGTAATTACCTACTGCAAGAGCCCTCTCGAAGTAAGATAGTACAGTTACGTAAGAACTTACCGTAACAGTAGATCTTCGAGTGAGGCTCTTGCAATAAAGGTATGCTCCGCCCTCCATCCCCTTTAGCTTTTTCAGCTCCTTTTCCAGGAAGGAATCATCTGTTTCTCTCTCTCATCTTGCCTTTTTGGCCTTTGGCGGAAAGAACTGGAGCAGGTGTGGGGACACCCCTTTGTACTGACGTTGCATGGTGTCTGGCATCTGACGGGGTGGGTCCCCTCAAAGAGACGCTAGCTACAGAATTTTTCCGTGTGGTTCTGATGTCCGCGGCTTCAGTCCTGTATGTAATTACCTTCTGCAAGAGCCTTTCTTGAAGATCTACTGTTACGGTAAGTTCTTATGTAACTGTACTTTACAACGTAGGCAACTTTTTCTTCAGTGTAGTCACTCCAAAGAAGTAGTAGCCACCTTGTTAAAATCTATGAAACAGTGATCGACCAAAGCATATCAGTGAATTTGGAAATGCTATCTGCAGTGGTTCTGGGAATCCTCTCAAGTGTTCTCTACCACAATGGCTTCTTGCTGTCCTTTCTACAGAGAGGTTTTGATATGGGACTTAATCCTGTCAGTCTCTAGGTACGTGCAACAGCTCTGAGAACTCACTTATGCTCCAACAACCTTTGGGATCACATCCTTATGTGTCTCGTTTCTTCAAAGTCATTTTGCAGCTGCAGCCTCAGGTCAAGAAGAGACTGTCACTCTAGGACCTTACCTTGGTACTCAGTGCCCTTACCAAGGTGCCTTTCCAGCCTCTCCACTCTGTTTAACTGAGATTAACTTTAAAAATTGTCTTTCAATTTTTATTTTATGTTTCATTTTACATTTGCTAGGAAAATCCCTTTGAGCAAAAGTGCTCTTTTACAAAGGTTCTGCGTCAGTCATGTATACAGTTTGAGACAGTACATACAAAGGACTTCTTGGACAAGATTGATATGTTTTTCTTGTGGCAGTTATTTAGGCAGGGAGGATAAGCAGTCTTGGTGCTTTGGCCACCTCAAAACCCTATTTAATTTTTCATCAGGCTAAAGTAGTCCTCTGCACTTTACCTGAATTATTGACAAAGATGAATTCTGAGTTTCGGTTCCGGGTGGTCAGGGTGCTGGCAATCAGAATGCCAGTAGGAGGCCGCTGGCAGGCACAGCGCCGGTCCACACAGCTGCAGAGGACCAGGGCGCCACTCAACATGGCACACCGGGGCAGGGACACACACTGTGAGCTAGTTATGTATGTGCCTCTCCACCTGTACTAAACCGCTCCCTGGTTTCCATCCCATATCATCCCAGCACACGTCCCCCTGCAACTGTTCAAGGCCTGTAACAAGCTGTAGGAGACATTCAGTATGCATGAAAGGCACTGCAGTGTACGGTCCAGTCCTGTTCCATGTTTGCCGTCCCATCTACCCTGTGGATGAACGGCAGCTCCTGTGCAGAGGACTTCAGTGGGACACATGTTAGAATGACCACCCTTGACTTTGCACCTTCTACAATATCCAGAACCCTGAAATGCAACTGGCGAAGTCGGTGGAGGAGCTGCCCATAAGTACAGTACTTTGTCTGTCAATGCAAATACAGCTGCCAACACTGCACAGTGTGTGCAGGGAGCAGGGGTTCAACACTGACAGCATGACGCAACTGTCAAATGGCGTACAGTCTGCAGAGGACCATGCTTCTGCTGGACGGCGATGTTGTCCAGCACTCCGAGTGCATGGCTGTGTGTCGACAGTGTGGCAGCATGGCTTTCAACCCACAGGGTACGCGTTGTACTCCAGAGCGCCAGGTGCCCTGTTGCACAGGCACCCTGCTCGTGGGGGCGCCCTTGTTATTTGCACCCTCATGTTGGCGCTCTAATTGCTGGCGCCCTACTGCCAGCACCCAGAACCCTAAGTTCCACATCATTCAGGAAGTGGTCCTCCATTTCTTTTGCCTTAATCAGAAGTCAGAGACAGAGAAAAAGATTTCACACCTTGGCTGTCCGCATTGCCATCAAGCACTACCTGCATAGTATAAAACACTGTAGATACTCCAGTCTCTTTGTACTTTAACACCACTGCAGGAAGGGTCAGAAAGCCTCTAAGACTTCAGTTTCCAGGTGAATTACAGACAATGTGTTGGAAGATTACAAGGCAGAGGGGAAGCTGCCTACGTTTGCAATGAAGGCCCGTTCTGCTAGTGATGGCGGCTTCCTGGGCTGAATGGAAGGGTGCTTCATTCATGGACATTTGCAGAGGTGCCACCTGGTCCTATCTGCATACCTTTACCAGACCCTAAGTTGGACATGGTCACTTCTGCTGATGCGGCAGTGGGCTGCAGGGTGCTTCTAGCCGTTGAGGTGTAACTTGGCTTATGTGTTACACTTCTTAACCTTCTGTGTTTTTTTCCACCTAATACGTTTTCTTGTTCTAATTGTGACTACTGCTTCATACATTCCACTCAAAGGAGTGGCAGCTTCACCCTTTGCACTGGAGAAATGAAAGCATTTTACCTTCGGGTGATTTCTGTTCTACTAGCTGTGCAGGTGTCAGTTCATTCCCTCCCTTTATTCTATTCTTTGCATTGTAAAGCCCTTGGGGTGTACATACTTGTATTTATTCTGTAAAGGCTGAGTTGTTTCTTTCTGGGGGTCAACTTCTAGTTTAAGATTAGTTTGCTGTGGAAGTCCCCAAACTGGGGAAGTTTTGAAGCAGCCCAGGGACATCACATGGGATGTCTATTTTGGTCTCCTGCCTGCCAACAGCAGAGGGTGAAGCTACCTACTGGTAGGACTGATCGTTGCACAGCTGGGAGAAATGAAGGCACCCAAAGGTTAGACATTTTTGTTTGTGTTCTTCAAAAAAAAGTATTTGGGATTCTTTAAATTGGCTGAATTAGTCAATGACTTCCACACACTCTGGGCTACTAAAGGACTGCCCAGGATTGTGCTATGACTACTCTTATCGGTTTGAAAGCTGTGGGAGGGCCAACTAGAACTTGGTCTAAGCGGGTTGGCAGCAGTGAAAAAGAAAGGATTTTGTAATCACACCAGTGCCATTTTTATTGATTTCTCCAAGGCCTATGATATGATGGTTGATAGGATATTATTAAATAGATTGGCATCTTGGAATTTCTCTGCAGCTGGCCAGTGATTGGGTGAGTATTTGAGGAGCACGACTCAGTCACATTAAGAGGTATGTAGCCTGCACTGGGTTTTTTAGGGGTTGACCCAGAGATCAGTGTTTGGCTGGATGCTTTTTTCATACAGTGTGAATAGCTTGGGTTCAAATGTTGAGTCCATGGAGCACCAGTTTATGCAGATGATATCATACTGTGCACCACTTGTTCCTCTACTTCAGTGTCCTCCAGAAAACTTCAGCAAGGGTTTAATATGTTTCAGTCCTGTTTGGTTAACTCTGAAATTCTGATAAATCTCTGAAAAAGAGATGTGCAAGAACAAGGGGGCAAAATTCGAAGATAGTGGGGACGGCTCAGGAGAGAGGTTGTTGGATGCATGGAACAGCCTTCCTGAGGAGGTTGTGGGGTCTAAAACTGTGGGAGAATTCAAGAATGCATGGGACAGACATAAGGCAATTTTTGTGGGGGGTAGGAAGAAATAGGCTGTTGGTTAAATAGGATCTGCAGCTTATCCTCTAGGTAGGGAAATGGGCAGACTAGGTGGGCCAAGCGGTCCTTATCTGCCGTCAAAGTCTATGTTTCTATGTTTCTAAATTCAAAGTAATTAATTATTTTTTTTTGGGGGCACTCCAGCACAATTAAAGGCATAGCTATAAGATGGCTGAGGTGGAAATTGGCACCTTTTCAGGAAGGGCAGCAGAAGTGTTAGGTGAAGTATTGAGGATTCTGGATGGCTCGAAGGGTTTACTGGCAACAGCCTTGTGAAGTATCTTGTGAAAACTATTGAACAGAAGTTGGTGTTTCTTTATAAAAAATTGCCACTTTCTCCTTTTAGATACCTGTTAGCACATTATACAAACAGTATGTCTGGTAGTATATTATATTGATATTTTTCTATTATTCTTGCTTAAAAAAACAGATTGGTGTAGACAAGCTTCTCTCACAGCTTTGCAAGGGAAGGGAAATTGGCCGGAAGTTACCCAGTGAGGAAGGGTCAACCCCTGTGGAGTGGGAAAACTGGCAATTTCTTGCCTGAGTGACGGCACTGAGGGAGAAGGAGAGGCTGAGTAGATGAGTCAGGTATGCTGTGCCAGGTGTAGAGACATGAAGTACTTTAGGATCCAGACCGTCGGGACTGGATTTGCGTAGGTTGAGGGAGTAAAGGGCATTAAGGATTTCCTGGGTAGTAATGGGGAAAGAGGAAACCGATGGAAGGGAGACAAGAGAGATTGTGAGGAGGAGTAGAGTAGGCTGTAGGGTAAAGATAAGAAGGAATGTGAGGAGGAGTGGAGTAGTCTGCAAGGTACTGTAAGTGGATGAGAGAGCACAAATGGTGGCAACCTTCTTGAAATGAGCAGCAACAGGGCAACACTGGTGAACCATTTAGTAGAAGGACCAGAAGGGCGGACTGAGTGGGAGGGTCAAAAAGGAAGTGAATTACCTTTCAGAACTTTGAAGGGGGGGGGCATTAAGGTTGTTCTGAAGGTTGCCCTTGAAATACTGCAATTTTGCTGCCTGGGCAGCTTTAGCACAGGAGTTCCTGATAGCACTGTATAAGAGGAGGTCAGGAAAGGAGTAAGGTCATTTGAAACGCACCCTGGCGAGATCACAGGACTTGCTTTGATCAGTGATTTCAGAGGTAATCTCAGGGTGATTGCCTCATTAATGATTGCGTAATTAATTTTAGTTTTTGGCTAAGTGTGCTGTAGAGAATGCCCCTGAACACCTGACATCCAGTTATGACTAAGGGGATAAATACTAGGAGCCTTGGAGTTATCAAACTCTTAACTACAACATCCCTAGGGCAAATATTGTCAATGACACATAGAATTTGAAACATAGACTTTGACGGCAGATAAGGACCGCTTGGCCCACCCAGTCTGCCCATTTCCCTACCTAATGGATAAGCTGCAGATCCTAGTTAACCAACAGCCTGTTTCCTCCTAGCCCCAACCCCTAGAATAGCCTTATGTCTGTCCCATGCATTCTTGAATTCCCCCCACTGTTTTTGCATCCACAACCCTCTCCGTGAAAAAATACTTCCTCACATTACCTCTGAGCCGTCCCCCTTCTATCTTCAAATTGTGCCCCCTTGATCTTGCACACCTCTTTTTCTGAAAGATGCTACCCTCTTGGACTTTTTTGATTCCCTTGAGGTACTTGAACGTTTCTATCATGTCCCCCCTCTCCCTCCTTTCCTCAAGGGTATACATATTAAGCTCCTTTAGTCTCTCTTCATATGTCTTCCGGTGCAGACCCTGCACCATTTTGGTTGTCCTCCTCTGGACAGCTTCCATCTTGTCTATGTCCTTGCGGAGATTGGGTCTCCAGAACTGTACAAAGTACTCCAGATGGGGTCTCACCAGCTGTCTGTACAGAGGGATAACAAATTCCTGTTTTCTACTGGTGATGCCTCTCCCTATGCATCCCAGTATCCCCCCAGCCCTCCTTGCTGCCCTCTCACATTGCTTGCCCACCTTTAAGTCATCTGATATGACTACCCCCAGGTCCCTTTCCATTTTTGTTGTTATTAGTATCTCACCCCCCATTGTGTACTCTTCCCCTGGGTTTTTGTTTCCCAGGTGCATTACCTTGCACTTCTTAGCATTAAATCTAAGCTGTCATACATTTGACCATTCCTGTAACCTTGCCAAGTCCCTTCTCATCCTTTCCACCCCACCTTGTGCATCAACTCTGCTGCAGATAACATAAGCTTTTAGCTACAGTATATCTGCCTTTCTCTGTGGAACTCATGATCCGTGCAGTTCTATGAATTTCAGGGAAGCCACTTTCATGAAAACTAATACAAATGTGAGTCCAAGATAACAAGACATACCCTTCTTGTACGGTCTGATTTCTAATAGGTATAATTGATGTGCTGACTTCATATTATCATCATATTTTTATTTATAAAAAGTGCCCTTACAAAGCTCAGGGCACCCTTACAGTCAATAAAATACATAAATTCATAATTTACATAAAATCCTTCCCATCATGCAATTTTAAAATATAACAGAAATTCCTTACATTAAACAGGGCTAATAATGTAATATAACATATGTACCAGTAATTTTGTATTGAATAAGCTGTAAGGTTACCAGTAGAAATTAGCTTTTCTTATTTGGTTCTCTTATGATAAAAACTAAAATAAAATGCCAGTGGAACTGCATTTCTATAAATAAACAGGTATTTTGGCTCAAGACATGCATGGAGTGAAAATAAACATAACAAATGCTGATCATACCACATCTTTCTTCTGTTTTCACTTGAGCAGTGAAATCAACCTGCACAATCTTCGTACAGATGGCTAATTTAAAAGAATTTCCTTTTCAAATGATGTAGTATGTATGTATGGCTTACAGTATGTAATGGGCTACAGTAAGGATGACCATACTTTTTCCCACTTATGAGTACAAGATCCGTAACTCGAATGAGACTTGTACTCAGATGTAGGAATAGAGAGAGTGATTGCACCGTAGCCTCTTACATATCTTTTGTTTATGCGTGGCTATAGTAACAAGAAAGGAATATTGATTACGTAGGTGCCACCCAACTCTGCTGTACTAAAATAGTGCGAGTGTAATGGTCTACATTAAAGATGTTTATATAGAACGGAAGGAGGGTGGACTGCACAGACTGGGCTCATTGAAAATAAGCGTGTGGCAGTCATGTTCAATTACTTTCAGTGGAATTGAGCCTTTGTGGGCTGTACTAGTGAGTCGATACCAAGAAATGGGGAAATGTCACATCTCATTCAAATAATGGATGAAATGTGAGATGAGTTCCATGACAGACGAGCACCCTGGAGGTTTTTATGGTTGGCTGCAGTATACGCTGTAACGCTTCTCTGACAAGACTGCAATACCAATCTTTTGCTGTTGCTACAGAAGTACTAATGTGACATGCTACATGTGAAGTATTAGCTGCTGCATAAAAGGTTCTAAAGTTGAATTCTCAGTTAAGATTTAACGGCGGGGGCTGGTCACCATGTCACGGAGAAGAGATGTTCAGCTCCCAGGGAGGGAGGACACAGACCACCCAGTATTTGAACTGCCTCTGCTGGCCAGGCACAGAGAAGCATTGGTACTAACTGTACCGGCAGCCCTTCACATACCCTCTCGTGTGGAGGTAGGATGCAGCTATGGTGACCCTGATTAAGGGTGTTGGACAAGGAGAAATAGGTTGGGGGACCAGGGACAAAAATGAATAGTCATAATAATAAACTAATCACTGGAGGAAATGCTTTTGGGGAAAACACTGAGGTCTAGTGGTTCAAGCACAGAGCTGTGAAAGAGCATCTGCTGACCCCCTCATTTGAAGACTGCTGATTATTTCTTCAGCACGTTTGGTTTCTGGAAGCCTGACAGCTGAGGGTTAGGAGTTTAGTCTTGCGTTCCTGACCTTTGGGATCTGTGGTACAGTACAGTGTTTCAAGCACCACATGGTTGGATGTTCAAAACCACTTTTAATTTTTAGACTTAACATTTTTCCTCCTACATTGGGATAGCTCAAACAGGACCTGTTTCTGCCACACCTGTTCCCTTATCTGTCCACAGTAACTGCTCCTGGCCCTCCTCTGTTTCCATTGTGACCGCTGGCCTTCCAGAGCTCCTCCAGCATGGCCCCCTGCAGCAGAGCACAACCAGTATCTCATCTTTATTTGTGGGAGTTCAAATCATGCAGGGAGTGGCAGTCGACTGGGAACAGAAGGCTGGTGGACTGGTCCATTGAGATGTGGGGGTGGGTTTCATCTGCCTGCCTGAGTCCAGACCACTCTTTCCTGCACTTATGTCTCCTACCATAGCACTGCCATGGTGAGGGCATCCCGTCACTCCTGAAGTTTTTTTATTTTAATTTTACCTTTTTCCCTCGCAGGCCACCTAGGCATCGGCCCTATCCTGCACACCAGTACCTCGTCTCTGCCAGTCCCCTACTGATACCCCCCGACATACCCCTCGAGGTGGGGCCGATGTCCGATCCAGTCCATCTCCGGGAAAGGCGAGGCCTCCCTGCCTCCCCAGGGCGGGGTTCAGGGCTGGACGGCGCAGCAGGACTGGGATTTAGTCGGTGAGGCAGCTGAGGCAATTAAGGACCCGGTGCCAGGCGCGCGTCATCAATGGTGGCCTGTGAGCTATTTTTGTGAGGTTAACCCCCATGGGCGGGGATGTGCAATGACGCCTGTGTCCACCCCGCCCCTCTAGAACTAGGTGCCGGCAGCTGTGCTTCTCCTGGCCTGCTCCAGGAGTCTCTAAGCGCCTGACATGCACCCAGCCCAGCGAGTGCTCTATCCTTCTCCCCACCCCCCCGGCCGGCCCTCCGGCCCCCCGGGTTCGTTCCTGAACCCAGGTCGCCGGCAACGCAAGTGGAAATCCAACCGCTCTGCCGGCAGGCCGGCTTACTCCTGAAGTTTAAACGACCTGCTGTCCTGCCACAGGCTGATAACCATAGGCCCCTCAGCAACCAGGAGGTAGTCAAGTGGTGGTATTAGCACCCCTCCGTCCCCAGAAAAGGTGAGGATCTATGCAGATGGTCGGCTCTTTTCTGCCAGCCTGCTGTTGATGTCCCAGGCTTGGAATGTGAACTGGGGCTTCCAGCATGCCAGGTGACCTCTTGCATTCTGGTGCTTTGGAATCAGCTCCAAAAACATTTGTTTTGATGCTGACAGTGTTTAGGAACTAATGCCTGTTATTGTATGCAGACTGCTATTATGCTAAATTGATTTCTGGTTTTATCATCGGCATGTATTTCCCCACAAAAAGGGTAAGGCAGGAAAATACAATATTAGCCAAAGCTGGCTCTGTTTGTTCAAATTAAAATACAGTAGCTTGAACACAAGCCTGAAGAACAAAGAAGGCCACTTATCTTTGAATGAATCCGAGGCTTTTTCCTAAAGGTTGTCACATTACATCTGTGTATTAAGAGGTTGTCAAACCTAGCTCACCCTCCCAACACCCTCTTTCATAAAACAAATCTAATCTTGTTGTAATAATGTACTAGGCATGAGTGCTGCATGCAGTTGTTGTCATATGAATTCTCCCTTTCTGAAGGAAGTCTCCTGTTGGGTTCATCGTATGAACATGAAAAGGGAATACAGCATATAGCAATGGTTGTGACTTTGCTGTTCTTTATTCTTTGAGATAAAAACTGTAGGTTTTGAATACTACTATATCTGCATCCTTCTGCAGCTCACCAGAAAGAACTAAACTGTGTACCAGTAGGATGTATAGCTGGATTTGACAAAATACCTTTACAAGCACAGGGTTCGAAATTGGCACCTGCCCACCAAATGTGGGTAGATTTCACCTCGGTCGGGTAAATCTAGTGTTGTAGGGCACCAACCGGGCACCTTGTGGTAATTGCACAAAAGTTGACCATTCTCGCGATATACTGCATGGCGCATTAGTGCGGTAGCTATTGAATAACATGTACAGCATTGTGCTACCGCGCTACAGTGCTACTGCAGTAATGCACCATGCAGTATATCGCGCTAACGGTCAATGTTTGCGCGACTACAACTGTATATAGGCAACAAAGTTACAGGCAAGGCAGAATGCCCCGAGGACAAGGGTGACAGTGACTGCAAGCTGGAAAGGAGTCTGAGTATCTTCAGTTGTGATATCCTGTCTGAAACTGTTGTGCTGCTGCATACTAGCCGAGTCTGAGCTGTGCACTTCTAGCTGTGTCACAACTGCCCTTTCCTGGCTGATGTCCCTCCTGTATGGGTCTGGGCTGTCTCTTCTGGATGGGTTTGTACTGCCTCATACTCTCTCCTTAAACACTAACTTTATTTTCATGTTCATGTTGCAGTCCTTTGCCAATAAAAAAAAAAAAAACAGGATAATCAAACACTTCCTTTACATTAAACATGTAATACTTCTTGTTAAAAACTGCAATGAAACTTGTTTTTGGAAAACAAAAATTCAATTTCTGGTAATTACTGTGTTGGGCTAGTGAAAATCCTGTTGGGTCAGTGGGTTTTTCCAGTCACGAGCACTGCTGGCTAGTGGCTGAAAAAAGTTAATTTCAACCCCTGAAGCAGAAAAAACAGAATCATTGAAACATTTTACTAGCAGAAAAAGACCAAAGGTCCATCCAGTCTTCTGTGGTCCTGCCTACTTTTGCTCTGTCCTGTTGGTGGGTGGGCTGTAGACTAGGCTCCCTACTGATAACATGTCTGATTTGTAGTATTTCCTACCCCCCTCAACACACACACCCACAACACACTACTTTTCTGTTTATGCAGGCGTTTGGTGTTTAATTGGTTTTACCATCCATTTACATGTATTTTGTTACTGTTTTAAGTTTGTCTAATTTTAGTGGATATTGTTTAATGCATTTTAATGTTTTATGTATTTCACTTTTTGTAATGGTACCCTGAGCCTCCGGGAAGGGGCGCCACAAATAAATAAAGACTACTACTAGCTACCAGCCCCTTATTCTTGTCACCCCGGCCCCCGAAACCTGGCACTGTCTGCCTCTACCACTTTCTTTGCCAAGCTATTCCATCTGCCCATCACACCCTCTCCAAGAAAAAATACTTTCTCACATCTCTCCTGAATTTACCTCCTGCTAGCTTATTCGCATGCCCCCGGTGCAGGTACCTTTGTTGCATTTGAACAGTGTATGACAGTACGCTCCGTTAATCCCCTCTGAGTACTTAAATGTTTCAGTCATATCCCCCCTCTCCCTTCTGGCCTGCAGTGAGTACATATTCAGACTGTTTAACTGTTCCTCATAAGACTTTCTCTGCATGTTTTCCATTTTGGTGGCCCTCCTTTGCTCCAACTGTTAGACATTCATGAGACGTGGGCTTCAAAACTGCATGCAGTGCTCTAGTTGCAGAAAAAGAATAAGAAGAATTAGCATTTATACAGCTCTTCTCGTACACATTATATCCCAAAGCGCTTTACAAACTGTGAGAGACTGATAGTGAAGTGACTGAATGCATAGTGGCACTGGCAGCCATTTTGCACATCTGTACCCACACACAGCCTTAGACAGTTGCATGAACTGGTTTTATGGGAAGGGGAATGTTGGCCAGGACACCAAGGAAAGTCCCCAACTCTTGCGAAAATCCTTGGGTTCTTTTTCTTCCACTGGAACGCCTCCCAAGACAGCACCAGAGATGGATAGAAGGGACCTTGGGTTAATGTATCATCCAAAGGACAGCACGCTTCAACAGTACAGCAGCGCCCCTCCCCCCCAATACTGTACTCATGTGCCAGTGTTTACGGTATGAGCTGAGTCCTGGTTTGGGACCAGAACCCACAACCTTTTGGCCCAAAGGCAAATGTGCTACCAACTTAGCCACACTGACACGTATGACCTCTCCAGCTATCTATAGAGGGACATAATAACCTACTGCCTATGTAGCCCGGCATCCTGTTGGCTTTAGTATGAGCCCTTTTACACTGGCTTGATAACTTGTGATTATCTGTTATGACTACCGCTAGGCCCCTTTCCTCCATTGTTTGATTTACTTTGAAACATCCAATCCAGTTCTTAGTTTTTGGGTTCTTTTTACCAGTTTACCGTAGGCTTGCATTGTATTTCAGTTTTTTTCCATTCTTTTGCATAGGAGTAGTGACACTAAGCCAGTTAACTGCATCTGACAGTCCCTGTTATTCGATAATGAACTTGCTAGATGTGTGTTGAACTAAATTCTTTGTGGCATCAGAATCCAGTGTAGATGCTTTAAAACTAAAATAATGTGAACTTCTTTGCATTTATGCTCTAGTAAATGAGCAGCACAATTATTTACATGTCAAACTTTTCTCAGAAAGCAGTTTGGGAATCACTCTAGACACTGGAAGGTGGGGTTGACAAAAGAGTAAATTAATATGTTTGGCAGAAGAATCACCAGAGTTAGGCTGTGGTGAACAGAGATTTTGTTCGCTAGGATTTCTCTAAGCAGTTCAAGAGATGCATTTTTTTTTTGTTTTAGCTGATACTGACCTCTGTTGGGTAAACATGAAGACAGCCAAAACTGGTTGCAAGAGACCCTCTGTGGCCAATCTCAGCTTTCCCCACAGGCCTAGCACCTATCTTGTTTGCAAGAGGGGCCTCATTTCTTCCTCTTGCTTCCGTCGACTGTCACAGTAATTTCTTAGTACCTGGTGCCAACTGCCAGGGAGACCAGTCACTGATATTACCCACTCCACACCAAAGCCTTCTCTTAATTTAACTGGGCGTGCCTTGCCCATGTTTTGTGAAATTCCTTCTCTTTGGTTTTCTTTCACTAAGGAGGGGCGACTGTTTTGACACCATTTTATAGAAGCAAATAAACTGACAGTGAAAACCAACAAAAACAGAAAAAAAGAGGCTCACAACATATAATAAAGGACATCCCACACTGCAAAATTGCCACCTATCATTTCTTGTAATTACTTGGCAAAACAGTCAGGATTTTTATGTAAGACTGTCAGAATTTTCTGTGTGAGCTGTGGTTAAAAGTCAGAAGATGTGTTTTGTTGGGTGAGTTTGACTTATATTTGCAGCCACAGAGCATTAGGGAACATTTTGGTACAGTGTACAATGCATTTTTTTTTTTTCTTTCAGCACCAGAGACCTGGGCGTGAATCCTTGCTATGGTCAAAAGTGAAGTCAGTTTAATGGCTTTACCTTATAGTTGACAGTTGTAAAATATGACCACTACTTAATTATTTAGAAAAGACTGAATCAGCATTCCGACTAAATGACTTTAACTTCTGCTGAAGGTAGTCCCTTGTGGCCATGGTTGTGGTGCTTTGGGGCAGTGAAATAAGGAAGCCTGCATTGCGGCCATCTTTATCTGCTGCATAACAGACAGTGAATCCTGCTTCTTTCAGATCTGGGGATGGGTTACTCTACAGAGTGACTGAAATGGTGGTTGTGTACTTGAGTTGATTATATTTAGGTATACCATGGGAGTGCAAATACAGTTGCAGAATAAAACGTGTTATTTTACCTGTCAAAATAGCTACTAGTAAAATAACATTAAAAATTGTTATTTTACTAGTAGCTTTCAAAGTTATTTTACTAGTAGCTATGTTGTTTGAATCCCATGGTATACATAGAATATTCTATGAGGTGGCTTAAAATATGATTGTTGTTGAATGTGGTGACTATTGATGCCATTGCTCTATTGAACTCATGGCTTTGCTTCACTCAGCCATTCATTGCAAAATAATGGCGACCACTACATTCTACACTGAATTAAGCTACCTCATAGAAATATTCCATATATAATACATTTATCTCCTCAGGTGAGGAGCAAGACCTTTGTAAGAAACGTGGCTTCACCATTCATGGGCTGTGTGCCTTATCACTCGCTAGTGGAGATAAATGTGCTATTCCACTACATCCCATTGCTGTTCAGTATTTATTTCGGTTTTTTAAACTTTATTTTTTTTGTCAACTGGTACAATTGATGCATTGCATATACTGGATAGACCAGATGAAATGTTAAGTACCTTAGAAGGAAAATTCTTCTTAATCACAAGAGTTGTGCATCCTGTATGTGTGTGTGTGTGTGTGTGTGTGTATATATATATATATATATATATATATATATATATATATATATATATAGTGATACACACTGGGGGGAATATCTCTACTGCAGCTATGAAGTTCTGTCAAATATGTTGAACAAAGGTGCCTGAGAGCAGCATGATTTCATTTCAAATTTGAAAGTTTGTTCATTCCTGTATTAAGTGTCCTAGTAGAGGGCTTATGATGTCCTGCTGTATACCTGGAAGGCATTAAAAAAAATGAGCAATAGTGGCAGCAAGAGCACCTGTGTTAAAGGAGTACTAAACCCTCACAGACTCTTTTCGTGTGGCTGTTGGTTATATATGTGTTTGTTTTAGTTGATTGTCACTGTATATACCAGCCCCTGTAACTAGCATATGGGGGTCTCCATTTTCTGATTGTTGAAATCTCATTGTTCATGAGAACATGATGCCATAGTACCCATGTACATCATGTTTCTCTGTGCTGAAAGTACACATGCCATGATAAAACTTTCTAGAATGGCATAGACTGAAGACAGTTTAAAGGGAAAAACTGCATTGCAAATAAGAGAGTTTGCAAAGCTAATTGAAGGGAAATGTGGTATTTCACACCTTGCTGCAGCTTGGTTTGTTGAATTCTAAGTAAGCAGGCAGGCAAACTGTGTTTTTATTGAATTGTTTATAGAAATTTTGTTAACCTATCAAGATGAATATCTTCCCCTGCTTGCTGTTCCTGTTTTAGGTGCTTCTGATCAACATTCCCAATTATCTTTGGAGGAAAGTGAGCACCACCCTCTTGGCCTTTGTCTGGCAGAGGGGCAGAAAGAGGATTAGCAGCAAGCTTCTCTCTGTCAAAGGAGAGAGGTGGACTGGCCCTTACAGACCTAAGACTCTACTACATGGCTGCACAGTTGTCCCCGGTGATCTCTTGGGTAAAACAACGGGAAGGCACAGGGTGGCTAGAAATAGAGATACACCAGGCTCGGATGATTTCACTTCCCTCACTTCCCCATACCCCATTTACACCGGCAGCCTGGAGGAGCTTATTGAACCCATGGACCAAACATACACTAAGGGTCCTGGTGAGAGCTAGGAAATGCACGCAACCTCCGGAGGGGATAGGCCACTCACCTTGATTATTGGGGACCCCCTGTTTCACCCCACCTTGTACTGATCCAAGATTTTGAGGTTGGAATGCACTATCCCTGGTGAATTTTCAGAATCTGATTTAGGGAGAAGGGCTGATGTCGTTCGCAGCACTGCAAGACAATTACTCCCTGAACAGGGCTGATTTTCACAGATTCCTACAGGTGAGGCACTATCTGCCCTTGAGCCAACTCATCCCCTAAATAAAAAGAGATCTGACGGGGCTGGAAAATTTATTTTATTGATTTGGTTAGACTTTGCTCGACAGAGCAGATTGATATCCGGAGCCTACAGAGTCCTCCAGGGGGACCACTGCACCCAGTTTGAGTGCCTACGGGAGAGGTGGGAGGAGGTGATCGGAACCCCAGTCCCCACTGAACAATGAAAGTTGATCTGGAAGAGGGTCTGAAGCACCACAGCATCCCCTGGCTGGAGGGAATTCCACTGGAAGTGCCTATCCTGTTTTTTCCACACCCCTTCAATCAAGAAGCACTTCCATAGGAACAATTCAGATCTATGCTGGAAGGACTGCGGACAGGTGGGAACCCATTGCCATGTATTCTGAGCATGCCCAGAAATATCGGTAGTTTTGGTCGGCAGTTCTCCAGGTTCTTAGCCAAAGTGGGGGAAACAAATCCCTTTTAATTAAAATACCTTGGTCATGGGCCTCAAGGTACTGGGAGTTGGGAACAGTAAACAACCGGGACTCCTCCGGACTCTGCCTGGCAGCTCAGAAGGAGATAATAGCTAACTGGCTGAGTCCCTCCCCACCATCTGTTGGGTCCTGGAAGGCTAGGGTACAAAGCATTATGCGAGTGGAGGGGCTGACCACCAAGCTCAGACTCAACACAGACAAAAATGAAGCGCTGTGGTGCAGATTGTGGAGGTTGGGGGGCTCGGATCAGGCAGGGAACCTGGGAGATGAAACAGAGGGATAGTGTAAATGAAGCTGGGTAAGGGGTGAGCTAGAATAACATATTACTCTAATATGGAAGACAGGAAGCAGTTTTAACAAGCCTCTCCATATCATGTAGGGCTCATAAGGGCCAAGTAAAGTATACAGCCATGAGGTCTCTCCAGGTTAATTACTAGGACTCCAGTTGAGTTGTATTCTGTTTCATTTTGTTATATCGTATGTTATGATAAGATCCAGAAAAGTTGGAGTACATTATTGTGGCGTCAGGCACATCACAAACTGTCACATCCGATGAACCTGAGATGGGAAGAAACATGATATGTTTAAGCACGGCACAGGGGTATTAACTTAGGCAAGGCAATAGCTGGTACTTAACAGTTGACCAAAAGGTAAAGGACTTGTTCATGGGCACAACATTAGCAACAGTAAATGGACTGCATTACTGCTGTGACGCATGATTGTGTAGTTTGTAAACTCTGTATACCCCTGTAATGTGACTTTCCTTGGCTATAATAAAAATGAGTTTAAAAAAAAAATGTAACTGGGTAGGCCCACTGAGGCAAGATGTCCCTTTTTCAGGGGCAACCTGGAATCAATTACACTTAATATTCATAAGTATACATACAGAGTCAAATAAAATGTATAGGAGATCATCACGACATTACAAATATTGTTCTGAAATAGAAACAGAAGTACACGAACAAGATATAAAAACAGATACAGGGTTAAATAGAATAACAGTCTACAGTGGGTACAAACAACTAGAATATAATCATAGGTGATGAATACAAAAGCAGGTGCACAAGTTATGGTGTAAAATCAGAGTTCAATTTCATTAGGATTAAAATCGGTAAGAAAATCTAGAAGAGAGATCAATAAGTGCCAGCTTGGATTCTAAAGGGTGCTGACACATGATGTTGTCTTACGCCAGTGCAGCTCTCAGGCATAATATTTCAACAACCAGAAAATAGATACCACCAGGATAGTTACAGGGACTGGTACGAACTCTTAAACTAAAGTGAACACATATAAACCGAATAGCTACACAAAACGAGTTGTCTGTTGACAAAGAAAGAAGTAACATTTAAAAGATATGAGGGTGTAGTACTCCTTTAAATATCATTTAACAGTACAATAGTGACTCACCTCAAACATATTTTGGCCGTATCTGCAGGGTCTATCCCCGCTGCTCAAAAGGAGGAGAGAGAGTGTAAGATATTGCAGACTGTCTAACTTATAAGCAAACAGGTGGTAGGCTTCTCTGTATTAAGCAATTCAAATTTTAGAACTGTTCATAATTATGCCACATCACATTTATTTTCTGTCTCCCCCCCCCCACACACACACTCACACTTTCAAATAAAGGAACAAGGATATGAGTAGTTTCATGACACTGTAGTAGTCAAACAGTCATTCAGTCCGACCTAGAATGGGGGAAAAGAAAAAGGAAAAAAAAAGCATTGTGTGACACACCCAGACAGTCTTAACAACTGCAGGAAAGATCAAATATAATGAGTGAGAGTCCCCAAAAATGGGAAAAGGCAACAGTCCGGCTCAGACCACATGACAAAGACATCAATCAATCAAATCAATCAATCAAAAATCTTTATTTATTCAGGCGAGCATCATTGAGCATAGCTCATTTACAAGATGGACCTGATTGGTCATAACAATATAAAGGTACAATTTTTTACACAAATACAAGATAAAAGTTGAATACAAAAACAAGGACATTATAAATGAACAAAAAGCAAGAACATTCACATTGTACAAGGCAATGAGCCAAAGAAACTGGGTTATAATAAAAAGGAGCAAAATAAGACAGTAATGAAAGATTAAAGCGAGGGAGGTGGGATTCTGGGAATAAGGTCAGGTATGAGTTAAGTGGGTGAAGGCTACAAAAACAAAATAAAAATGCACTTTACTAGTCCTTTTCAGGTATTGTGTTTATCTGAATCATGGTCCTAAGCATGTATTCTTATATTGCGCTGTGCTGGAACTGTTCTAGTGACCCATCTCCCAGTTTCGTTCAGATCGGAATATGCCCACGCCCTTTCCCTCATGCATGATTCACAGCTGGGCTGGGTAGATCATTGAATGATGACCCTGGTCTCCCGAAGCTGCTGACGAACGCCATCAAATTTCTTCTGATACTGTCCAGTCACATAACTGATATCAGGAACATGGTTCCTTTTAGATATTTAGCTATGTGGGACACTGACTCAATATATATATATATATATATATATATATATATATATACACGCATGCATACATACATAAAGTAAGGTTCAAATGAAAAAAATAATGGGTCATACTGTTCAGCCGTGCTCAGATTAATAAAACAGCAGTTTAAAACCTTTATAACAATGTGCAGGTTGTCCCCAAGATAGAAGAAAAGGCGGGTCAGAATTGAAAACTGTGTGGCAATTTTCCCAATCCCCCACTCTAAAATAAACATTGCAGGAAATAGGAAGATCTTCCTGGGTATCTCAGTCATCAGGGCACACCATGGGAACGTCACTATTGCTGAAGCAGGATCCACACAGAAGATTTTCTGCAGTACAGCTGGGGCCACCCACGCCAATGTCACCAACCCTATAAAGGTGTGAGCATCCCCGCTCCCTCCTCAGTTCTTTCCCACCATCGACTTGTTCACATGGGTCTTCACGGAATCTCCGACTCAGTTTCACGCCTTTTTGCCTACTGCTTTCCGACCGAATACTTTGAATCTTTTCTTTAATATTAGATTCCTTTATTTTGTTTATGTCGAGAGTTAATCCTTTGACTTCTCTCTTCCGTCGCTGCAGAAAGAAGATTGTCTCCACAGACAAACTCTCCCTCTCTCTGTCTGCAGTCTTGGGCCTGACCACGAAGTCTCCAACAGTGAGCCCTTCTCTCCAACTGTGAGCTCTGCAAGAAGTTTAATCAGACAACCCTCAGGCAATACAAGAAGTCTCTTAAAAATTTTCTAATGGAAAAACAGGCAGCCAGTTCTGGGTAGGGGTCCTCCAGGCCCCAGCTTCCCAGTCGCCAGCAGGGTCGTCAAGCACCCAGGCCTCTAAGGCGCGAGACAAGTCCATGAGGAAAAGTCATAAAAAAGACTGCAATCAGGAATCTGATCGTTCTCTTCAGCGGCGGTCCCATTTCCCGACTGCTTCTCGTTCCTCGTCCGGGAGTTCTTCATTGACTGCGGCTGCGTCAGTGCATAAAACTGCTGTCCAGCTCTCTCTGCTCATCAGACCCATACCGACAGCACCTCCTTCCGACATGCAGGGTGGTTGGTCGTCGACCTCTGGGTCATCGGACACTTCGGCATAGATGATGGGATTGTTGTTGACTGCCCTCCCATCGAGGCCTGATCATTCCTCAGGCCTTCAGGCTCTTTGGGATCTCAGGGCCCTTCTGGCGGGTCATTGCTCCCTGCTTCATCGACCCCCCCCCTTCCGTCGATGCAGTCTTGCCGGCTCTTCGACCTCAATGGGATTTTGACCAAATTCACCTCGGTGATTGTTCACCAGCTATGCACATAAAGGCCCACATCACCTGTGCCGTCGACAGCAGCTTCGTTGTCAACTCCTCCTCGACAGCTGCGGGTCGCTCCCCGCGGGCCATTATTGTTGCCTCAGATGTCAGACCTTGATCTGAAAGAGGTCGTCGTTGAGGAGGAATACCACTCTAACCTTATCCTTCCTGACAAGGAAGAAGAGGAGGAAGAACCCCTCACCTCAGACAGAGCCACAGCTTCCTTAGTAAGATTCTGTCACACACACCAATAGGTCTCTTCCAGAGGACCCCACCTTCTTAAGTGTGATGATGCTGTTGTCCTCAGCTATGGGGTTCCATACTGAGGAGGAGAGGAGGAGGAGGATGTCACCAGGAAAGATCTGGTGGATTTCTTGGAGATCCAAGAGTCTCCTCCTGAGATCATTCCTCCCATTCTGCCTGCTTTGAGGAATGCTACTACTACTACTACTACTACTGCAGGGCAGATAAAGTTTACCGTGTCCCTCAGGGGTTTCCACATTGTGCTGCCCAGCCTGAAACAGATTCAGTGGTTATCAAGGCAGCTCATGACAGGTCTAAGGTGCCCAAGCACCTTAGTTCCCGCCCCCCAGACAAAGAGTCACGCAGAATTGATCTTTGGGGCAAGAGAGTGTATGCCTCCTCCACCCTTGGGCTGAGAATTGCTAATTACCTGTTCTGTATGGTACAGTACTAGAACACCAACTGGAAGAAGGGCAAGACCGCTGCCCAGGCCTTCTCAGAAGGTATGCTGAAGCAGGAGGTGCTTCAGTGCTTACAGACTGCTGAAGATGTTAGCAAACACTTCCTACGGGCCTTCTATGATATCTCAAACACTGTTGCCAGGGCTGCTGCTGCCTTCATATGCACACCTGGCTAAGGGTTTCTGGCTTTGCTGCTGATGTTCAGCAGAAGGTGCTTAATGTCCCCTTCAGTGGCCCTAAGCTTTTCTGGCCAGATGTCCAGGACATCATTAATGACTTGCAGGCATCTGGCAGGGCTATCAAATCTGTCCACTCACTCTATCACACACAACCTAAGGGTAGACAGTGCCCTCCTTTTCATAAGTCATCCAGTAAGCCAGCAGCCTCTCGGCCCCAGGGCAAAAGAAAAGCCTCTGCTGCCTTGCGCCCCCCTCCCCCAGTGCTGGAACTGCGATCTAGCATCCCAGAGGTGATGGACCAGCCCCAGTGGCTTGATCCGCCCCCACTTGACTCCTTGCTAGACACCCCTCTTCTGGTCCCCGACCAAGAGGTGGTGGTCGGAACTCGGTACTCCCTCCATCTCAAACAATGAAGAACCATAACATGCCTGGATTCTTCAAATCATAGAAAAGGGTTACACTCTGGAGCTCACTGAACAACCCCCAGAGAGGACTCCTCTGCCCTCCAGCTATCCCCGGCCCACCTGTTTGTTCTTCATGAGGAGGTACAGCCCCTTCTGTGCAAACAGGCCATCAAGCTGGTGTGAAGGCACCAGAGAAACAAGGGGTTTTATTCCAAATTCTTCCTGGTACCCAGAAAGACTGGAGATATTAGGCCCATGTTAGACCTATAGGACCTCAATCTGTATGTCCAGTACAAAAAGTTCTGAATGGTAACTTTGCCAGGCCTAATGCCCCTTCTCAAGAAAGGCAACTGACTGTGTTCTCTGGACATGCAGGACTCTTATCTGCACATCTCAGTGTTTCCTCCCCACGGGAGGTTCCTCCAGTTTCTTTTCCAGAGTGAGCATTACCAGTCCAAAGTGCTGCGCTTTGGCTTGTCCTCTGAGTCACAGGTCTTTTACCAAGTTCTTAGCAGCAGTAACTGTGGTCCTCAGAAAGGAGGGAATGTACGTTTTCTCTTATCTGGACAACTGGCTTCTAAAGGCTCCAACCAGGGAACAACTCCTGGGGACTTTGGAGAGAACTCTTCAGTTCCTCTCCTTGGGTATTACCGTCAACCTGCCCAGGTTGGTCCTAGTCTTGTCCCAAAGGCTGCATTACATAGGGACGGTTCTAGACTCTGCACAGGTGAAGGCCTTCCTTCCCCAAAACAGGGCAAAGTGCCTTATTGCCCAGGCTCAGGAGGTGGCCCAGAGCTGATATATTCCAGCCAGGGTGTACCCGAGGCTATTGGGACTGATGGCGGCTGCCACTCCCACCATTCCACTGGCCAGACTCCACATGCGCATTCTCCAGTGGACTCTCCGCGAACAGTGGGACCAGCGAATGGACAAACTAGATCAAGTTGGTGCTGGTGGTCTCCTCAGTCTGCAGAGTGCTCCAGTGGTGGATGGATCCCCTGAACCGGTTGCAAGGAGTTCCATTACAGATTTCCTTTCCACAGCAAATCCTCACCACTGATGCCTCTGGTTTGGGTTGGGGAAGCTCATCTGGGTCCTTTTCAAGCTCGGGGCTCTTGGTCCCAGATTGAAACCTCCCTGCATATCAATGTCCTGGAGATTTGAGCGGTTCTGTATGCCATGCAGGCCTTTCAGAACCATCTCCTTCCAGGTCAGCTGCTGATTCAGTCAGACAACCTCAGTGTAGTGTACTATATCAACAAGCAGGGGGAATGCACTCGTACTCCCTATGCTGGGAGGCAATGAGAGTGTGGTATTGGGCACTAGTCCATGGCCTGTCTCTCTCAGTGGTCCATGTCCCAGGAGTGCTAAACACTCTGGCGGACATCCTCTGGGCTCAGTCAAGCATGCATGAGTGGGAGCTTCTCTCATCCATTGCAGAAGATCTGTTCGACAGATGGGGGCTCCCAGAGTTGGACCTTTTTACATCCCCCACTCAGTGCAAAACTGCCCAGTGTTTGCTATTGATCCAGGGCCTGGAGTTTTCTGGTGAGACGCGTTGTCCCTCTCCTGGAGTGGGAGGTTTCTTTATGCTTTCCCTCCATTTCCTCTGATTCAGAGGGTACTTATCAAGCTGCAGATGGAGGGGGCCAACATGATCCTCGTAGCCCCATTTTGGCCTCGCCAGATTTGGTTTTCTGTACTACAGCAGCGGGCGAAAGGACCTCTGATCTGTTTCCCCTTCTGCAGGAATCTGCTGACCCTGGTCCATCCCAACCACGGGTCCATCCACCTTAATGCTTGGTTCCTGAGTACGTAGCTGTCGCCAGATTTGGGTTTCCAGTAGGGTGGCGGACTTCCTGGTGGCACCTGAAAGCCTTCCACCAATGCCACTTATGCCACAAGTGGAAGCGGTTCGCTATATGGGCTGGCAAGCATAATCTGGACTCTTTCACCTGTTCGATGAACCAGATCCTGGACTACCTGATCTCTGTCCGACTCAGGTCACCAGTACTCCTTTCTCAAGATGTACCTTTTGGCTATTTCGGCTTTTCATGAGCTTGTTGGATGACCATACCATAGCTCAGCTGGATGTCTCCCTTACCTTTTTGCAGCACATCCTGCACCTGAAACCCCAAATCCGTTCTCCTGTCGTGGCTTGGGGTTTGAATTTTGTTTTGGAGAAGTTGACCCTGTCTCCTTTCGAGCCCATCGCAACTTGTGAGCTACGCTTTCTTTCCTGGAAAGCATTACTTTTAGTTGCTATTACTTCTGCTCAAAGAATTTCAGAGCTTCAGGCCGTCTGGTGCGAGGAGCTTCATTTGATTTTTCACAAAGTCAGTGTGTCTTTGCTGATCAGTCCTAAGTTTCTTCCTGAGGTAGTGTCTGAATTTACACTGAACCAATCCATCTACCTTCCTGTTTATTTTCCAGAGTGTGCCATATCAGGGGAAGCACTGCTCCATGTGTTAGATGTGCATAGAACTTTGAAATATTACCTGCTCCAAACCAAGGAATGTAGAGAGTAGTTTGTTTCATCCCAGGCAGAGAGGGTGTTCAGGTTTCTAAACAATGTTTATCTAAATGGTTGGCTAATTGCATTGTGTTCTGCTACAAGTATGGCAAAGAATTGCCTGGAGCTGTCAAAGCTCATTCCATAAGAGGCATGGCTACCTCTGTGGCTTGTTTCTGAGGGGTCTCAGACTCTGACATTTGTGCGGTTGCCACCTGAAGTACTGTCCACACTTATACCAAGCACTGCACTCTGGACATTGCTTCTAGAGCCCGTGCAGGACTTGACAGGGCTGTGCTGCAGGGCCTTCCTCCCAGTCTGTTTACACCTGTAACTGCTTGGGCCTCGTTCCTGCGGTGTGACCTGATGACTGAGATACCCCCAAAGAAGATAGAACAGTTACGTAAGAACTTACTGTAACAGTAGATCTTCGAGGGGATCTCAGTCATCAGGTCTGCTTTCTCTCCCACCATCTCCCTGTTTGGAGCTCTTTACTGGAACTGGCTACCTAATGTATCCATGGGAACCTTGTTCTCTCCTCGGTCCCCCATGGCTAGAGCTGTGCTCCCTTTGTCTCTGAGGGAAAGAACTGAGATGTGGTCGAGCCGCTCACACCTTTATAGGGTTGGTGATGTCTGCAGACAACGTTGGCATGGGCAGCTCCAGTTGTACTGCTGAAAATCTTACGTGTGGATCCTGCTTCACCAACGGTGAAGTTCCTGTAGTGTGACCTGATGTCCGAGATCCCCGAATATCATCTATTGTTATGGTAAGTTCTTACATAACTGTTCTATATTGTGGTCATCATGCATTATTGGGCAAGTTGTAAATCCAGTCTCTGATCCCAGTGCTATCTGTAATTAAGAGCATAGTGCGGGGTTCAGTCGCCTGCTCCCTTTGGCCATGTGAGATGATTCTATAGATTTTTTGGAAGTTAGTCATTCACTTGTCCTTCTGTAAGTATTTTCCCAGCCACCCTTTCAGCAACATTAATGGATGGTCATCTTCGACCCTTCCAGGAGACCAAGGATTTGGTGGTTGGCAGCAAGAATAGTTTTTTCCAATGATTCCAGACAAGCTCTGAGGTGAGTGTGTTCTTTCAGCAACAGGGTCATTGTAGTAGATGAGGCCACTGTCTGCCACTGTACCTCCAACATGTCCAGTTTCAAAGAGTCCACTGACAATTCCACCACAGTTACTCTGATATTGAAGACATCAACTTTGGAGCTTAGATCCGCAACAGACGAGATGAGATGCTGTATTTTCAGTCCCAAGGATTGTAATGGTTCATCTGAGCCTCTACCCCAGACCATGAGGACTCAGCTGCTCCAGTGTTCCTGCCTTTTCTTCCTTTTGCCACTGGTTTGTCTTTTTTAGGATTGCCCATTTCATAAACTCCGTGCTCTTCGTTCTAATCATGCAAGTCAAAACAGTCCACAGAAGTGTGAATTTAAGCCAGTTTTCTGTTCGGGAAGCAAAGCTGCAAAAACTTGTTTCCTCTCATCTTGGGCTCCACAGTGGCTCCTATATATTTAGTTTTTGTTAACCAGGTTGGTGTGCTTGGCAGTTAAATGCCTATTTTGAGGTACCACCCCACAGGTAATTTGCATCACAATACACACAGTAGTCCACAATATATACAGACAAGGGGCAGGTGGTGAGGTCACGATATACAGATGATAGTGAAAACATGATAATTTTAAAAATAAGTACATACATTCGTTTTTAACAAGTGCTTGCATAGAGTAGATCAAAGTACCGGTTTTCTTTTTGTTTTGTTTTTTATTTACCAGATAAGTTCGCTGGCACACAGGCTCCGTTTTTATGAATGACTTTGGAGTCAACACTCAAATGCGATAAATTTCAAGATGCATTAAAACATATTACAAAAACGTTTGGCATAAAATACAGTATCATCACATATGAAAAACACATATAGCTATAACTGCCTTTATAAAATTCTTTTAGCCTTACTTTGAACATAATGTAAGATGCAAATTCTCATAAGTCCCCCCCCCCCCCATTCTGTGTTTATGCCCCTGTGCACTCCATTGCTCAAACTTCCTCTGGAATCCCTAGGTGCCTGGCTGTGCTGGACCCTGTCCTTCTATTAGCTGACTACCTCCATGCTGCCTCAGTTATGCCCCCTGAGTGGGGCAGAGGGCTTGTACCCCTCAGACTGCATTGTTCTCATCAGACGACAAGCTGTGGGGTCCAGGACCAGTCCTCTTCCTTCCTCTGGGGTCCATCATCCTTCAAGCAGTGGGGCCATTTTTTTTTCTTCCTGTCTCCCATCTCCTTCGACCCAGGCATGCTAGGGAGATCTGAGGCACTTGTGTATCCTGTGTTCTTCCCTCCCAGAGCACCCTTGACAGCACTGCCTCCTGTGCTCACCCAGGTGGCCATATTGTAGTGAGTATGGCATCCCACCCTCTCTGGAAGAGTGCGTACTTTAAAAAGCTCAGTCCTCCTGGTGCCCGACTACCCAGATTCGTTCCTGAACCCAGGTCATTGGTGTTACGAGCAGTAGCACTATACCTGTACTGACAATGCAGCTGATTTTTCTTAAATTGAGAGGAACTGTGTTCCAGACCTTCGCTGCCTAGACGTTGAATACGTTAAGCCTATTTTAGTGTGCATGACAGGGATATTGTAAATGATTTTCCTTGTTCAATTCAGCATTAAAGTTACTGATAAATTACAAGTAAATCAGATGAATAGGATGGCATTTTACTATTTAACTGATGATGCACCATTTTAGGAAGCGATCATCTGGAATTGAATTCTGTTGGCAACCAGTTTATCTGTTGGTTAGTTGACATATTATTCTGTTGCAAAGAATGTCCCGCCTGAAGCAACTTAGGACTCCTCTCCTGCTTCAGGCCCTGCACATCCTGCTTTGTGCAGGCCCCAAAGCAGAGGAGGGGGCTAGGAAGTGTGCTCAGAGATGCGCTCCCACCCCTCAGGACCTCTGCAGCTCTCCTCTGCTCAGTTGTCTGAAGAAAGGTGCTAATTGCAAGTTGGGACTCATGTCCTGCTTTGCTACAAAATCTATCTCATTTCTTGGCCTCTTTCAGCATATTGTATTAATGTCCAAAATGGCTTTATTAAAAAAAAATAGTTTAAAGACGTATTTTGATAGTGAATGTTAGTGCTCATAAAGGTGCTGATCAAGTGCACTGGAGACTGAAGTCCTCTGTTTAGCCATCTGACTGGTACAATAGTGGTGGTTGAAGTATGGGCTTCCACACAATACGTGGCTCTGCCGAAGCACCTCAACCTCATCATTAAGGGATAAGCGATTCCTCTAGTGAGAGGGGTAAGTCAGGCTCCATACTCTACCTGTCCTTCCTGTCTCATGTGAGGCTGCTGTATTATAGCGGTGTCGTTAGTTCCAGTAATGATGTGGCTACCTTGAGGAGGCAGTATGGTGCTGTGGTTTAGGGCACTGATCTGCAAACTTGGAGACCTGGCTTTGAATCCCACAGCCCACACTTGCATACTGTGTGACCCTGAGCAAGTCACTTAACTTCCTCATGCTCCCAGGTCACACCTGGAAACAAGCTTCGGCTTAGTGTGCCTTTCCTGGTTAAACAATTTTCCCTACCTTTCCACTAGAAACTGAAGAGGGTACATTCCATATAGCCTATAGGCTACTAAACAGACATCAGGTGATCATTGTTTTCAGTTGATACTGACCAGGGCTGGATTTAAGCAAAACTTTAAAAAAGAAAAAAAAAAGAAATTGCACCCTTTCTACTTATATGCTTCATCCCCATCCTCTCCCAGATAAACTCTATACCCCCTCTAGTCTCTACTCATGTGGTACCGACCTCCTACCATCCAGGCGCCTGAATTCTCCTACGCCATTATCCCTTCTCCCTGCATACTTATATGGTCCTATTGTCAAATCCTACCTTGCGTATCTCTGCTACTAGTGGCAAACTCCTGGGTACTACTAAGGCAACTAAATATTCTCCTGCCAGCACCTAACCATGATCCCCATAAGCCACAGTGGGTAACTGACCAACCATGGTAGAAGACCTCCAAAATGCTCTACCTTATTATCGCACTACTGCTTCTATCTGCTGGTGATATCAATCCCAATCCAGGGCCTCCCACTCCTGTTGCTATGAATACCGACCCAGGCCACTCCTACAACCCCCCCCAACATCCTGCGGGGTCTCAAGCTTCTCCACCTTAACATACGCAGCTCGTTACCAAAAGTTGACCTTTTCAGCCCCTTACCGTATCTCTTTCATCGGACATTCTCATTATCTCTGAATCATGGCTTAGCAAAAAGATAACATATGACACAATATCTATCCCAGGCTATACCATCTCCCGCCAAGACCACGCAGGTAGGGGAGGTGGAGTAACTATGTACATCTCCTCAGCATTACAATATACCACTGTCTTATCTAATTCCCTCCCTGGTGCCTATGAGGTGCTGCTCATAAAGCTATCCCTGCCTTTCTCTTTCTCCATCTCCATTGCTGATATCTACTGTTGCTCTGGCCTCCCTACTGCTGCAATGACTGACCTCATTGCATCCATTGTTTACCACTCCTCCCCCAGTGAGCTTTATGTAATGGGTGGTTTTAACTTAAACTGGCTGGCTGACACTCAAAGCAAAACTTGTAATGAGATTGGGGTTCTTAATCTCTCCCAACTAATACAAGGGCCTACCAGTATAAATACCAAAACAAATAAGGACTCTCTGATTGACCTGAGCCCTCACCTCCCACCTGCACAGGGTTATTCAGTCAGGCCTACTACCTGATGCAGTAAGTGATCACCACATGATCTACTTGGTATGGAAAATCCGTAGGCCTTAGGTCCCCCACAACAGCATATTGACCTGATCCTACAAATCCCTGGATCGTGACCCCCTCAACCATGACTTGGATCACATTGATTGGTCTCCTGTCTTGGCACCTAACAATGTTGACGAAGCTCTGAATTATTTTAAAGACAAATTCCTCAGCACATGGAACCATCATGCACCCGTTAGGCGCTCCATGGTCTGTGGAAATCATCTCCCATGGGTCTCCGCCGAACTGCTGGCCTGTCTAAGAGCCCGAGACAAAGAGTGGTAGATCCACAAAGCCACCAAAATGCCAAGTGACCTTGCATCTTATCGTTCCCTCAGGAACTCATGCACCAAAGCTACCCAATTGGCAAAGGCAGAATACTTTTGCACTACCTTCTAAATTCTGGAAGGTAGTTCATGCCCCCCCAAAACCACCCACCCCCTTTCTCGATATAAACAACTCTCATATCTGATCACCCTACTGCTGCAAATGAATTTAACTCCTATTTCACCTCTTGTACCTCTGGCCTCCTGCCTCCCTCCCACCTTCCCTATCTGCTCCCTCCCCCTCTTTATGTATCCTTAATAAACACTCCCCCATGAGCTTTTCTCTTTCCCTAGGGTCTCCCCTGCTGATACTCTGGAAGCTCTGCTTGCACTGAACCCCACAAAAAGGCAGCTCCCCAAAAGGTTTAGACCCCAAACTCCTGTACCTATTGGCTCCAGCAATCTCTTCTCCGCTCTCCGAGATTCTAAACCTATCCTTTTCTACTGCTTCGGTACCAGCGGCCTGGAAACATGCCATTTTCCTTCCTCTCCTCAAGGGTGGAGGCCCCTCCTCACCTGGTAAGTGCTGCCCTATATCTCTCCTTCCTATTCTTGCAAAACTTCAAGAGCACTTCGTTGTTACACAGCTTAACTCCCGTCTCTCCAATTCCTGCTTCTTCACCCCTTTCCATTCTGTTTCCGGAAACATCACTCTACCACCACCTCCCTACTTTGGCTCACTGACTCTGTCCTCTCAAGGATGGACAGTGGCCTAATCACTTCAGCCATTTTCATCGATCTTGCCAAGGCATTTGACACGGTCTCCCACACCCTACTTCTACAAAACCTCACATCAGCTGGCCTGTCTGAATTGGCTAAGGGCTGGTTCCATGCTTACCTAGCAGGCGGAACGCAGCCAGTTAAAATTGCTGACTCACTATCCCTTCCCCTCCTTATAAACACTGGAGTGCCACAGGGCTCCGTGCTTGGCCCACTCCTATTCTCAATTTTTCTAAATGACCTACCATCAGTCTGCACAACATTCTCCATCCACATGTATGTGGATGACACTGTCCTGTTCACCTCTGGCAACTCCCCTTCTGATGTGGCAACCAGACTACAGCTTGACTTTCATAAAGTTCAAAATTGGCTTAGCTCACATCAACTGTTCCTCAACGCCAAGAAGACAGTCTCCATGACCTTTGGCACGAGGCAGAGACTCTCTAGGCTACCTACTCTGCCCACTTTCCACACCCTTGATGGGACTACTCTTGAGAACACCTCCTCTTTCAGATACCTTGGGGTTTGGCTGGACCAACACCTCAGCTTCAGTGGACACATGGACGCCATCCTGAGAAACTACACCCCAAGCTTGGCGCCCTTTTCAGGAACTGTAGTAGTATTCCACTACCAGCAAGGCATGAAATCGTTGAGACGATACTACCCATTTTTGCCTATTGTGATTATTCTGCAGTGCTGCTCCAAAGTCCTCCTTAACCAGATTGGACACCCTCTTCAACTTCTTTTGCCGCTTCGCCCTTGACCCTCCCCCCACTCACCACTGCAACCTTTACCGTTCTCTTGCTTTCCCATCATTCACTGACAGACGTCACTCCCATACTGCTAAATTCATCTCTAAGTTATGGTTTGGGTCTCTCCCTTCCTACCTGTCTTCTAGTCTATCAATCCCTTCAGCCCCCTCCCGCTCCCTTTGATCAAATGACTCTTGCATGATGGCAGTCCCCCATCGCTCTACCTCAATCGGATAGGCTGCGTCCTTTCACAGTTTTCCTAAACGCTGCCTCAACAGATTAGACATTCCTCTTCCCCATCTCGCTCTCCTCAGCCCTTCAATTTCTTCTCATCAAATTGTACCTGCACTTAATCTTTGCTTGCTCTTGTCTCTTCCCCCTCCTCAATCTCCTGCAACCAGCTGAAGCACTATATGGTACTTTAAATAAACAAATATTCTGCGGTTGTATCTTTGATGTAATTGATGTATCTGTTTATGGAATCTGTATGGCTGTTCCCCATACACCAGGAGATGAGCAACTTGATTGTTCAGTGTGCCTTCCTGGTGAAACTTAAAAATGTAATAAAATTTAAACCTCTGACTAAGTTTGCCATCATAGACTTGAACAAAAGCAATAGGACCACTGGAGCTCCACTCCTTTCTAGTCCTGTTAGCTGTGCATCTTCTCTACTCTCCTGTCCTAACTTTCAGATCAAATATAGACAACACACTTCATCACTGACAATTAAAATACCGTATTGTACGAGATCAGCTTCACTGACGATACTGGATGCTTCATAGTGGCAAGCTCAGTACTGTCACTAGTTGACTGTGGCCTCCCTGTCTACATAACTGCCTGTGACTCAGTTCTCTGCAGAATAAATCTGATCTGTAGTAAGACTTGCCGCTTTGTGCTTGAGGCTGGCAAGCACAACCATAGATGCATCCTCTACACTTAAATTGGTTATCCCTGCCTAGCAGGTTTAAGTTCCAGACACGTCTGCTAGCCAAGAAGGGGTTACTGGTCTACACCTCGCGCCCCGGCCCTGATTCTCTCGCTTCACCCTGTTACCAGTCTCTGAAGAGTATAGCTCGAATGCCCTTGAACTGCATTTCTGACATACTCATCTGGGCAAGTGTTTATTCACAGTTGGGGTCGCTGGCTGGTTAAATGAGCTGCCTGATACCTTGCTCTGTCTAACTCAGTTTGACCAGTTTGAGAGAGCACTGTGGACAACTCTTAACAGTTCAGTGCATCTGTAACTGTCTGCCAGTCATCCTAATTAAAGTCCCTCCTGGTGATCTCTGTTATTAACTTGGAACTTTTGTAAAAGAGCACTTGTGCTCAGAAGTATTCTCTGAAATTTTCAATAAACAAATAAAATACATTTTTAAACAAAAACAGTCTTACACCTTACAAATCCTGTCTGGACCGCTGCCTACCCAAAAAACGTGTTTAGTGGGGAAATGGTCCAAATGTCTGAAGTCAGACCCAGAGAACTCGATTATTCAGTCAAAAAAACAAGCAGCTGATAAGGTTACCAGTGGCTTAAAGATGGAGGGCTCCGTAACTACTCATTTGAGGTAGTAAACATCTAATTATGCTGTTGTGAAGTAGAGGTAGAAGGCTCTATAACACACATTGATCACTGCTCCTTTCAGCAATTCAGTCCACCCACCCCAGAAAAAAATCTGACCTTGAGTGAAGTGCTGAAGTAGAGGTGAAAGATTAACAACCTTGTGCCACCGTGAGACGTTTAGTACCCTTTCCACCAAAAAAAACTTTATCTAGGGCTGTGTGGTGAACTGATCTACTTTGAATGTAAGAAGGGGAATGTCAGATTTGAGGAAACATTACCAGTTCTTCAAATGGTGCAAGAGTTACTTTACTAGATTTGCTAGTCCTTGACCTCACATCTGGATGAGACCGTGTACAAGGGAGATGAGCGTCTCCCTTTTAAGAGAATGCACATAAATGTTTTCCTGCCCTGCAACAGTAAACGTTTTGAGTACATCGTAAGTGAAATAGCATTAGATCTCTGTAGCCATGTGTACTTGTCAGCTACTTGGTGACACAGCCCTACATAAGGAAGAAAGGAGGAAAGTTATAGAGAGCTGCTCCATTCAGCTTTACATTTTTCTGCAACATAGGTTAGCATATCATTTGACATACGTGCTCTTCTAAATATAGATTCCTCTGTACATTGTCAAAACTGTAATTATAGTGGATTAACCTAGGAACTGGAAAGCAACACACCCCAAAATAGTTTAAAGTCAAGAACATGAACAGAAGCTATATGTTAAAGTGAAGTTGTCTTTTCAAGTGCAGTTGTTTTATTGGCACTTGCAAAGTAAGTCTCAGGCTAACTCACTACTCCAGCATTTGTTTTCTGGGAGACTGCAGGTGTCAAAATATCTGATACGAAGCTGCCAGCCCAGTGTTGTGGTGAGCTGAGGTGCTGAATGTCAAACCACCTGCCACACCAGTGATCCAGGTTCAGGAATGGACCATGGTCATTCAGGTGAAGGATGATTGAGCATCCGCGGGGGCAGCTCCCCTCCTCCTCTGGGGTGAGGGGAAAGCATGTGGCACTACTTGGCTAGAGGTTAGTCAGTAGCACAGCAATAGCTGCATCTCTGAGGGCTGGGTGCAGGTGGCCGGTGGCCGAGTATGTGTGGCATCTTCACACAGTACGCCACGCCATTGCACCTGCACTGACCTCTGGGGACAAGGGAGAATACCAAGGGAGGAGAACACCCTCAGCGGTCAACAGAATGACTCCGACTGCCTGCAGGCTCTGCACCCAGTGACTCAGGCAACACTGGAACATGGTGAGGTAAGCCCTGGGAGGAGTTGGGGTGAAGGGGCTGGGTGGCTGGCATGATAGGGGTTGGCCCGGGGACAGGGTCAGCAAACCACTATATAGAAAAAAACAAACTAACATGTCTACTATGAGTCCTTACATAGATACATAGACAGTGTCGGCAGATCAGGGCCTGTGGCCCACCCAGTCTGCCCATTTGAGCTCGTAAGTTCAGTTTATGGTTTCCTAGAAGTCTGTTGCCCCTTACCCCTGACCTCCAGAATTCCTTTATGTCTATCCCATGCATTTTTAAATCCCGTGATTGTTTCAGCCCCCACCACTTCCTCTGGCAGGGTGTTCCACTTGTCCACCACCGTTCTGTGAAGAAATTCTTCCTCATATTTCCTCTGAATCGTCCTCCTCCAACTTCATCCCATGCTCTCTAGTCCTGGAACATCTTTTTGCTTAAAAATAGTGTATTCCTGCACCCTGTTCTTCCCTGTAAGATACTTGTATGTCTCTATCATATCTCCTCTCCTCCAGGGAGTACATGTTCAGTTCCTTCAACCTGTCTTCATAGGACTTGTGATGCAATCCATGCACCATCTCATTTGTTGCCCTCCTCTGAACCTTCTCTAACCTGTCTATGTCCTTACGTAGGTATGGTCTCCAGAACTGTACACTGTACTCCAGGTGGGCCTCACTCAGTGTCTTGTATAGCGGAATTATGACCTCCCTTTTCCTGCTGGTGATGCCCTGCCTGTACATCCCAGCATCCTATTTGCTTTACCTGCTGCCTTGTCACACTGTTTCTCACCTTGAGGTCATCAGAGATGATAACCCCAAGATCCCTTTCCTGCTTGGTGCATGCTATATCCTCACCCCCAACTGATATATTGTGCCAGGGTTTTTGTGCCCCTATGCATTATCTTGCACTTCTTTGCATTGAATTTCAACTGCCAAACCCTGACCATTCAAGTTTCTGCAGGTCCCTTCTCATTCTGTCTACACCTCTAGTATGTCTACTCTGTTACAGAGCTTTGTGTCATCAGCGAACAGTGAAATTCTGCCCTCTAGGTCCTGTGCAATGTCACTGATGAAGATGTTGAATAGGACCGGTCCCAGCACTGATCCCTGCGGTATCCCACTGGTCACTCTTCCCTCTGTGGAGTGACAGCTATTTACCACCATCCTCTGTGTCCTGCCACCCAGCCAGTTACCTACCCACCACACTACTGTCCTGCCCACACCCATATTCCCAGTTTGTGTAATAGTCTTCATGTGGCACAGTGTCAAAGGCCTTGCTGAAGTCCAGATAGGCCATGTCCACTGCCCTCCCTGATCCACCTCCCTAGTCACCCAGTCAAAAAATTCAACGAGGTTGGTCTGACATGACCTCCCCCTGGTGAAACCATGCTGCCTTGGGTCCTGTAGTCCATTGACAACCAGATGTTCCACCAAGCTCTCCTTCAGTAGTGCTTCCATGATCTTCCCCACTACCGAGGTGAGGCTGACTGGTCTGTAGTTCCCTGCTTCCTCTTTGTTCCCACTTTTGTATAAGGGGACTACATCTGCTGTCCTCCAGTCTTTGGGTACCTCCTGTTTCCAGTGATCGGCTAAACAGGGTAGCCAAGGTTCAGCCACCACCTCTCTTAGTTCTTTAAGGACCCAGGTGCATCCCATCTGGCCCCATTGCTTTATCAACTCTTATTACTTCCAGTTCCTTCAGGACCCTTTCTGTGTAAAGGGACTTGTGTCCATTTCTGCACCATTCTCACCCTTGTACTCCCTTCAGACCCATTACCCTCCTCTTCCTCAGTAAAGACTGAGCAGAAATACCTGTTCAATATGTCAGCTTTACTGTCGCCATCCTCCACGCTGCCCCCATCCTCCCCCTTCAGTCTCACTATCCCTCCCTTTGTCTTTCTTTTTTCACTTATGTACCTGTAAAAGGTTTTGTCCCCTCTGCCCACTGATTTTGCAATGTGTTCTTCTGTCTGAGCTTTGGCTTCCCTTACTGACTTCCCTGCCTCCCTTTGTTTCTCCTGGTACTTCTCCCTATCCCCTTCTGCCTGTGTCTTTTTGTATTGCCTTCATGCTTCATGACTCGCACTTAAAGTGCCAATGATAGAGATGCAATTGAATCAGTGTCCAGGTTTTTTTTTCTGAAGTACAGCTTTTATTTTTGCAGTTTGGAATCCTCAAGTTCCACAACTGCCATTGTGTCCCAAAATAGTCTACTTCAAGTTTCTTTATCCGTAGCAAGCAGGACATAAATCATATAACTTATGGAAATCCTTGTAAAAGTAGGTGTTTCAGGCCAGCAGATTGCCTGATGGTAAGTATTGCAGCTTGCCACACTGATGACGGGTTTGTGTCCCAAGCCACACATCGAGTGGCATAGTATACCGAAAACCTGGTTCAGATGCTTTCTGTCTTGGCACATGTGTGTGGCTGCTACCACTACGCAGCTACCCACATGGGGGAGGGAGTCATGTGGGCAGAATGAATTCACAGATCCAGATGGGAGAAGAAATCCTACTACCAGTGGACAGTGTTTTCTTTCAGAAAAAAACAATTGAAAGGATTAAGGAATTTGTTGGGCAACACAGGCATGCCTACTGTTCCCGTCTTTTTTTTTTTTTTTTTTATCTTACTCTCTTTTTACTTCTCTGAGCTTCTATACTTTTTCTTTTCAATCTGTGCTCTTCCTTTTTCTCTCTAGCCTCTCCATTCTTTTGTTTTCCTTTATGTAGTCCCACAAATGGTTGTACATCTTACCATTTCCCAAAACTGTGGAATTCCCTTCCCCTAAACATCTGCTCTGCCTCTTCCCAGCTCTCATTCTCCTTTCTGCTCCATGACTTCTCAGTTTACACCTACAATTGTACCTGATTGCTGTCCATGTTCCTCTACTCTCTACCTATTACTCCATCTCCTCCTGATCTTCTCTTAATCTCCCCTTCTGCCATCCTTTGCTACCCCAAATCATTTTCTTTCAAAACCTTATGGATAGCTTCTCTGCCTCTTTCCATGTCATTGCACTTTATTATACTCTCTACCTCCTTGATGTCATCGGGGTTGAAATCCCCCCTCTCCTTGGAAATATTGCACTAATATTGTATAAATTTGCTTATTTGATTGTAGTTTGTTGTTACTTATTCCTTCTACCTGTCATATAATTTTGCTTATGATTGTTGGACATTCTCTCTCCTGAGCTTGTCTCTGGGCTTATAACCAGTGGGAGGTCTTTCCTGGTACCACATGACAGGCAGGAAAAAGATCTCTGCAGGGGAACCAGATCCTCCCCTCTGCATCCAGTAGCCCTCAGTTTACTTCCTCCCTGTGAAGAGGCAGGTTCTCTGCAGGGGCTCTGTCACTGAGGTTACAGAGCTGAAGCCATCAAACTGTAAGTGCAGTTTATTTTTTCTTAAAAGAAGAGGATTTTTCAACTGGGGAAACTTGACCAGAATTGCCTCTCTGATTTTATAGGGACCCCAGTCTCAGCCGTGCATGCTGAACAGACTGGCTTCCCTATCTCTCCTCCTCCTTCATGCACTTGAAGGGCCACGCATCGGCCCTCTCCCCAACAGTCATCTTCTCAACAGGAGGGAGGCACATGAGGCACGACAGGACTTCAGGAGGTAGGTTCCTCTCAAGGAAATCACAGTACTAGCACAGAGATCCCAGTCTCGGCCATGCGTGCTGTACAGACTGGCTCCTCGCTCTCTCTCTCTCTCCCTCCTCACAACTCAGCACAGCCCTTCCCCACGCTTTGAGCAGATCACACCGTGCAGCAGGAGCCATGTCTTAAGCTGCCCCCCTCCCTTCACCAGTAATCAGCTTCCTTAGACTGGCAGGATCCAGGAATAGGGTCCTTCTAGCTGTAAAAGTTTATTTCGGCACTGGAAGAGCCACGTTTCATCCTCCTCGTTGACGGCCACTGCTGCAGAGGCTGTCGATGCTGCTCATCACCGACAAGCCCCCTGGTCTTCAGGCTCGTCAACGAACAATCTGCCAGTAGTCTGCTTCCTTAGACTGGCAGGGTAAAGGAATAGTGGACCCACTAGCCGCAAAAGTTTATTTCGGCTCTGGAAGAGCCGCGTTCCATCTTCCTCATCGACAGCCTCTACTGCATAGGCTGTCGACGCTGCTCACCACCAGTGAGCCCCCTGGCATTCAGGCTCATCACTGAGCAATGGGACAGCTTCTGGGAGAGCTGTGCTTTCTCGGAGCGATCGCACTCTGCAGCAGCAGGACTTTATTTTGGCTCCTGAAGAGCCGCACTTCATTCTCTTGTCAATGGCCATTGGTGCACAGGCAGTCGACGCTACGGCCTATTGATGAGCCCCCTGGTCCACAGGCTTGTCGTCAAATGACGGGGAAAGCCAGTCAGAGCGATTGCGCTCCTCTAAAGATCCAGCTCATTGTTGGCTGCTGCCCCCCAGCAAGTCCCGCCAAGGCCAATCGAGGGAGGGAGAAGGGCGATGCTCACAACGCGTCAACGAGCTCCTGCTAATTTTGGCTCATCGATGACACTTACAGCGCATTTGGTCCAAAAGGTGCTGGCTCCAGTCAGCAGGGCTAGCAGGACTCTAGCATTAGAGTCTCATGCCACGATCCTGTACAAAGGGGCTGCAAGGGCCTTTCGGGAGCATAGTACAAATCCTCACGGGGCAGAAAGTGCCACAGATGTGGATTCCCCCTTAGGTCACCTTCTCCTGCTCGCTATGCCTAAGTGATGCAGCTACAAGGTCAGAGGAGGTCCGGAGACATCCACCATGCTCTCACAGGAGCACCAATCCCGGGCAGCGGAGACAGATCACCCCTTCTCCTCCTCCAAGGGGCAGCGTTATTTTGCCATCAGACTTAGCCCCTGACATAATAGGCAAGCCTAACAGGACCTTCGTCCTCAACCCATCATGCCTTGATTTCCTACATAGATCGTAGGGTCCACAGGAAGCACACCCCAATGCCTCCTCCCCATCTTTGGACTGGAGGGACATCCCTCCTCTCAGCACCATAGGAGAGAAAGAGGTCACGAACTAGGAGTAGATTTAAGGATGTCCACAGTGTAAAACATCCAACGGGACAGGCCCCCAAGTGCATCAGAGGCCAGTTGGTCCCCCCAGAAGAAAGGGTGCTACCGGGCGACGATTCTGATGGCTCTCCATCCAGAAACTTACTCTTGGATGACCTAGATTTCTTCATTATGTGGGTGATTGAGGAGTTTCATTTGGGTCTCCCTTGTCAGTTCGTAAACCTCCAAAACTAGCGCTCAGACTTGCATCGGCTGCCAAGCAGAAGAGAGAAAGGAGATAGGGAAGAGAGAGAGAGAAAAAAAATATATATATATATATATATATATATATATATACAATCTCACCCATCGGAGGAGGGGTTCCTCTGGGACCCAGGGGATACGAAGGTGGTTGTATCCCTCAGAAAAGGTGCTTTAGTCCTCTGCAGCCTCTCAAAGCAGCTACAGCCAACCTGCTCTCAGCATGAGCCACACTACCATGGACCACTGACCTGACATTCCAGCATGCTGACTAGCCAAATATAAACAAGTCCACCCCGCAGCAACTACAGCTCATGGGACTAATCTCTGCATTCTAAGCTGACATCTCAAAGGAGGCTGCCAGATGCGCAGCAAGGGCCATGCTTTAATTCACCTCGCCTCAACATATCTGAGGCTGTAGGCATGGCAAGCGGACAGGTCGCCAAGGTGCACTTGGTGAATGTCCCCCATGAGGGAGATCTCCTGTTCAGATCGGCTCTAAAGGAGGAGGTGAAAGAATCCAGGGAAATGACGAAAACGTAAGTACCACAATCAAGGAGCAGGTACAGACCCCGGTCGTCTGGATCCAGACAGAATGTTCGAGCCCATAACTACTCAGAGGATAAATTAAATCTGCCTTAGGCAGACAATCTTGGGTGATCTCGCGCATCCAGTGTGGATTCAGTGGAGGAAGAATCAGCGTCTGAGATGCCAGAAAGGTCACAGTAAAGGCCCCGGACCCATCCTCGACTAGGGGCAAGTTTTACAGTTTTCTCGAGGAAAGGGTTTGCACCTCCGTGATCAAGGGGGTGCCAGACATAGTGCGCAAGGATTACCCCCTAGAGTTTGAAGCAGGGTCCTCCCACTTATCTGCACAGAATATGTCGACTCTCCAAGCACTCACAGACCACATACAGGCTTGAGCAAGCAGTGAGTACCTAGCGCAGACAGGTACTTGGACATTTACTGTCTATTCTTCAATACTGGCTATGGACATTGTTTGTATTGGTGTCTTGTACTGTGCTGGTACGTGTCAATGGGTGGGGGTGGGCCCAGTTCCAACCCACTTCCGACTTTCAGAAAGGTCTCCTAGGGTTGCGGGGGTATGAAAAATAGTGGTGCTGAGGTGGATGATGTCTGTAACCTGTCCCTAACCAGTTACAGCACTCGGACCTCTGGGTGTCTAAACCCCCCTCCCCAGCAAGCCTGGGACATACATGAGCACACAGGCAGTGAGTATCTTGGACTTGTGATGGTTGCCCCAGTAGGCATGGAACCAGAACTCTTGAACTGGCTGAAGCAGAGCCTGTTCCGCTGTATATGTAAGGTCAAAGGGGAGAAAATAAGGGAAAAATGCAGATGTTTTGGCAACGTCTTAATAGGTAGCACAGTCTTTCTGAGCATTTTGCAGAATCCTTAACATGCCTGGGGACGTGAATAGGGAGTAAATAGAGGATTGAAGTGCGAGAGTTTCAGACTTCCTTATTGGCTTAAAGTTGCTGTCATTAGTTTTTGGTCCTGTAAACATTTAAGAAAAAAACGAGTGAAAAATAGAAAAAAAAGTGCTGCATCAGTATGTGGCCTGCAAACAAAACAGAGGGTTAAATGCATGCTGAAAGTGGTAGACAAAGTAAGAATCTACTTTGGACCTGCTTGCTGTTTTCTATTTGAATAGTTCCTGAAGATCTACTTGATGGTCAGAACATTAAATCTTCATCGAGGATCTCTCCTCCATTAGACCACACCTTTAGAACTATAAGCCATCAGCATCAGGACTACATGGAAACTTTTTTGCCAGCCAGGGGCCACCCAGAATGATGTGCATCGTGAATGTGTGTGTAACAACCCCCACCGGACCCTTATTTAACTAGTAGGCACACCTCCCATGTCTAGGGGAAAAGAGAGGGGTTGGAGTACAAAGCAGTTGCAATACAGAAGAAACACAAAATGTGTGTGTACTAGCCACAAACGGACCAATACCAAAACCCAGGTCCTGAGGAGAGAATGTTTGCTAAGGGCTATGCTAGGTTTGAATTTCTGGACAGGGGTACCCAGTAAATCCACACAGGAAGCAGTAACTAGATTGTCCATACCAGGCTGGGATTCTAGCATGCAACTTTATTCCAAAACCAAGTTGGAAACACAAAAGCAAAGATGCACCCCCAAGAGTTTACACTTCGTGGCACAAGGCAATGCAGAAAACATCTGTAGAAACAGACATCCGAAACCTCCCATATAGCATAGGATTAAACATCTGGGATGTGGAACTACCCACGGTGAACACACAAAATCTCTCTTCGAAATGGCAATAGGCCAGACTTAGAACAGTTCCCATATGACACAGGATTAGACATCTGGAAAATTGTGGAACTAGCCACGGTGAACACACTAAATCTCCTGGAATAGAGGCACTAGGCCTGACTTAGAACAGTTCCCGTATGGCATAGGATAGGAATGTGGCACCCTGGTCACGACAGAGCACTCAAGGCTCAAAACTAGGAAAACCCACATACAAGGGGTAAACAACTTCAGGCATTGGCCACGTGCACTAACATAGAAACATAGACTTTGACGGCAGATAAGGACCGCTTGGCCCACCTAGTCTGCCCATTTCCCTACCTACTGGATAAGCTACAGATCTAGTTAACCAACAGCCTATTTCTTCCTACCCCCCACAAGAATTGCCTTATGTCTGTCCCATGCATTCTTGAATTCTCCCACAGTTTAGACCCCACAACCTCCTCAGGAAGGCCAATTCATGCGTCCACCACCCTCTCTGTGAAAAAATACTTTCTCACATTGCCCCTGAGCTGTCCCCCCTCTATCTTCAAATTGTGTCCCCTTGTTCTTGCACACCTCTTTTTCTGAAAGATGCTACCCTCTTGGACTTTGTTGATTCCAATGAGGTACTTAAAAGTTTCTGTCATGTCCCCCCCTCCCTTCTTTCCTCGTGGGAGGCTGTCAGAAGGGGCACTAATTGGACGTAGAGGTGTAGTGCCTGAATCTTGTGACAGATCCTGGGCTAGGGGATCTGGGGATATTTCATGTAGCTCCCTAGTACTGAGAAATATTTAATGGGACCACCAGGAGAGTAAGGGAAACAACCTGATGGCCTCTGGTGAGTTTCCCCTGACGACATTGAGAGAGACTTTTGTAGATGGTGCACTTAGAGAAGTGCCCATGCAATCAGTCCAGCACCTTAAAATGCAGGCAAGGTTGTGGCAGGAAGGATAGCTGCCAGACAGAGTAGGAGATCCATCTCCAGCATGGACAAGGTGACCGGAGTCATTGACTCCTTGATGAGGCCACAGCTGTTCAGCCCACAGGGAATATGTCCTGGAATAACACACGGCTATGTGTGGCTGCTAGCCAAGCAGTCCAAGCTCGCGCTAGGTCAGTGGCATATCAGTGGGTGGTCGCACAAACAGGCACTGGGCCCTCAATCGCATCACCATGAAACGCTGAGGAGGGAATATATGAATTGGTTGCTCATAATTTCACAGAGAAACAGCACCAACAGAACAAGAGAAATGGATCAGAAAACACTTAAGTATATAACATTTTAAGCTGTGCAGTCCCTTGTTAGGCTAACAGGAGATGGGGTTGCACTAAATGGTAATCCTCAGTATTGATAAATTGGAGGAGCGGGATCCTTACATCTCCACACCTGTAAAGCAGAAAAAGAAAAGGGAGTGTCACAGTATAAGCGCACAAGGCCCAGCAAAATATATTACTAGGACAGATGGGTGACCACTGTGATGAGATATGTTAACCATGCTTCTCAGCAAGAAGCTACATTTGGAAGTTAGTCAAGCTGAGACCAACCTGAAGGTGAGCTCAGGAATTACTTGGGGAACCTGGGGGGTGGGCACTGTACATTGCTCTGAAAGGGGAGCAAGACCTGTACATTGCTCTGAAAGAAGAGAAGGAACTGTATATTGCTGTGAAAGAACTGCAAACACTGTACATTGCTCTGGTAGAAGACCAGGAAAAATAGACACTCTGAAAGTGGAGTGATTGCCTGTTTAAAAATAGCCATATAAATGAATTTAATAACCACCCTACTGGTTGAGGGGAGAAGGGAATGACATTCCAGCTGCTGTATCTTTTGTTAAAATTCTTTTTGGGCCTGTATTTTCCCCTTGTGGCTCCTTCTGTCCCCTATACCAATTATGTTCCCTCACTGCAGGCAGGTTTATTTATTTATTTATTAAATTCTCGGATTACAAATACCTTTGAGCAGAAACTGCTCTTTTACAAAGGTTCCACGTCAAAGGATGATGGTCAACATGCATACAGAAGTAGTAAAAGAATGCACAATAAACAACCAAAACAACTAAAGGAAAAAAATAAGGATACTCAGTTATAACATACTTTGAGATAATATTCATATAACGAGCAGCGTGAATAGGCAGATGGCTGCGGTAACAGTAAGAGATAGAGGGCACCATAGGCAGTTAGAATTGCAGGCATGCGACCGGGAGAGGAAGTTGGCAGGCTACTGGGCCACTGTCCGATGGTGGTGGAAAATGTCTTGTACCAGTGGAGATGCGAAGCAGGAAAGGAGTCGCAAGGAAGGCCAGGTGCCAGAGGGAATGAGACTGGGAAAGGGCGGGCTGTGAGACATGCGTGAACTGGGAGGTGTTTAGAGAGGTCTCTGTTCAGAGAAGCAGTCACACTGAGTGGTAGAGGTGAGGTAAAGTTTGAGATTCCTTTTGAAGGGTCCAAGTGTAGTAGAGGAAAGTGCTTCTTTATTGAGGTAATTGAACCATTGAGCGGCTCTGTAGATAAAGGACCACTGACCCATGGAGGTACGACATCTAGGAACCTGAAAGGTTAGAGATTGGGCACCACGTGTTTGTTGAGTGCCACTGTAGTTAGTAAGGAGTGAGCTAACACCAGGTGGCATGAGACCGAGGAGAATCTTTTTGGTAAGTAAGCAGGTCTGGTATTGTATTCTGCTGAGTAGGGATAGCCAGCTGGCCTGTGCATAGAGGTCACAGGTGTGAGTTTGTCGGGCTGCACCTGCTAGTAGTCTACAGGCTTTGTTGAGAGAAACTGAGATCCTGCGGAGGGCACTTGTTGAGGCAGAGCCATAGATGGCAAGGCCGTAGTCAATGATAGAGGTGACAGAGCTGTAGATGGCTAGTTTAAGGGCATCCGCAGGCATACAGTGCTTGTGTTTGTGTAGTAGTCCAATCTGTATATTAGCAGTCTTGGCAACAGTGTCAATATGCCGAGTGTAGGAGAGGTAGGAGAATGCAAACTGAGGACATCTCCTGTAGTGTACTAAATTGGCCACTGTAGTTCCCTCTACAGTTTGTCTTCTGCCATATATCACCTATCCAGGTACTCAACTGTGGGCATAACTGGCTACATCTACATACTCTGGTCATGCCCTAATTTACATGTCTCTAATGTATGTATGACCTGTTGTCACCCTGGTGGCATCTTAACTATGAAGTTGTAAGTTGTATTATGACTTACTGCTCCCTTGTATAATGTTACTACTCCTATATGTTGTTATGCTGTCATGATGTACTTGCATTTTTCTCTGCACTATTCTGTATCACTGTGTTGTATTCTCCCGGGTCGTTCCTGAAAATAGGCATAATACTTGTCTAGTGTACTTACCCGGTCAACAAACGCTAAATAAATAGATATTGACTGTAGAGGTTAGGGGCTGAGTTAGCACTATAGTTTAGTATAGCTTCTGCGTTTAAAGCTACGGTGGCCTGTGTAGGTCAGTATGTGGCGCCCTCTGCTTTGTGCAGTTTCCTGTCTGCCTTCAGCTAGGAACATCTACCCCCCCAACACACACTCATAGGAGGGACCAATGCACAGCTAGAAGAAAAAATTACCAGAAGGTAAGAAAGCTTCCATTACTGCTTTACTGATGGGATGACATTTGGGGACGACTGATGTGATATGCAACTTTGGAGACCAGTTCAGTAGCAGACTGGCAATGGAAAATCAGGTTTTGTCTGTCGACAAAGCTGGCAGTGACCTTACATTTACAGTGATCGCGAATGCTTTTGTGTCATCGAGGCTGTAATATTATAGTACATTTCATGTTGTCCTTCTCGAGAGGTTAATTCAGCTAACGCAGAAGGCTGCTGCGTGACTTTGGACACAGAATCAGGCATTCAAAGGGATCTGCACTGACTACCTGTTATGAGCCAAATTGACATCAGGGTGTTGCTTATTACTTATAAGGTCATGACCTGTTATGGTCCTTGCTGCTCTTCTGACCACATGAAATAACGTATACTATACTACATTTCATTCTCTTTGTTCTGCAGCAGCGAGATTGTTGGATTTTTCCAGTCATAAGGCTGCAGTTTACTGGTGTATTGCCTTTTCTGTTGTAGCTTCTGATGGCTGGAATGCCTTCGAGAGCCCCTGACATCACAGAGAAAACTTTAAAAAGGATAACATTTAGGCAGTTTTCAAATCAGAGTTTAGATAACTCCTGTATCTCCTCACTAGGAGTCCGGCAACCTCCATGCTTTATCAAACCTTCTCCCTTTCCCACTATGACAAGGCTGTCCTCAGCCGCTATTGCATCACTACGTTTCTGCCACTTGTGCCTACTCTTGAACTGGCCAGCCTTGTACCTACCTCATCCGTTACCTGGCGAAAAGTATTGTACTGCACCTGTTGTCATGCTGTTGCCTTCAAACAGTACCTATGGACATGTTTTGAACTTTTTTTTTTTTTTTTTTTTTAGAATTCTTGTCTCTATTTGTGGTTGTCTGACATCTGATCGACCTGGAACCTTTGTAAATGAGCCTCCCGGCACAAAGGTGTTAATCCTAATCTAAAAATTAATACCTTCTGTCTTGGCTTCTAGTCGGAGCCACGTTAAGTGGAGAGATGCAAGCGGGTTTCTGATTTCTTCTCTATTTAAGAATGCAGTATGATATAGTGCAGCAAAGGAGGACATCAGGATGACATAATGCATCTAGCAAAAATATTGAAAAGATTTTCATATTTTTTCATGATGTCTGAGATAACCGTTTTTCTAACATGGGGGAGACAGACAGGTACCTGATTGGTAGAGTCATCAGGTGACTGTTGATTAATCCACAGTATACGCACAGCAAGTGGTGAACCATCCACCGAGTCATCAGTGAGCGGACCAGATCTAGTTATTGTGCTCCCAAATGCAGTCTGAGTGTCAACCATTACTATCCTCGCTAACAGAGGGAGAGCTGAAGGCTGTCATATATTGTAGCAGAGTGCAGCATCAGTGACTGCACTGTTCAAACTGTGTGCGCTGTTGTGTCTCTGTCTTTCTCTGTGTGCCGGGTGCCAAGTGCTCATTGGTGTGTGTCCCCGTGGTCCCGTTCTTCTGCCTGTGCAGTCCTGTTGTTAGCTGTGCTGTCTTAGGCAGCAGTGGCTATCCCTTGCCCAAACATAACTTTTGCCACCCACCCGCCCAGCGAATCCCATACTTCTCCCTGCACAGGCTAAAAGGCTGCGCTGTCCCGAATTGCCCCGTTGCTTCAGTGCCCATTTCCTCATTGCTAGCGGTGCTGTCTTAGGCAGCAGTGATTGTCCTCGCACTCAAGCATGATTTCCCACCCAGCGGATCTCGTACTTCTCCCCAAACAGGCTAAGTCCGAAGTGGAGTGCTGTCCCAGATTGCCCCGTTGCTTCAGTATCAGTCCCCCCACACACACACACACACTGTTTGAGCAAGATGCCCGGGAGACACTGACATCCTAACAAGAACCTGCCCAGACCACCTCCGCCTGCTGTCCTTCACTCACAGACAGCAGGTGCGGGCTTTCCAGAGACAGTGCTGTACTATCAGAAGTTCCTGCTACCAGTGACAGTGCTGGGAGGTTTAAAACATAGGCCGAATTTGACCCAATGGTGTAAAAAGTGTGGGTCTAAAGAGGAACCTACTGGGTCAAAACATAATTGGTGGCAGATTTTGAACAGTTCACGTTCCCTTCCTTTAGAAATTGTTATAGAGTAGATGCATCAGTTTGGACCCACTGGCAAAGGAAAGAGGGGTCAGTTTTGGAAAGGATGCAGCTTTTGCCCTTTGGGTGCCTGCTACCTGTTCAGGCGATGTCAGCTCCCCATCCTCCGCTCTGTGTGTGTGTATGTGGCACAGCGAGACCGGAACATTGAAGTGAGAGTTGTGGCAATGTCCTGTGTGTCTCTGTCTCTCTCTCTCTCTCTGTACAGTGATTGTGCTGGTGAGTGACTGTCTAAGGGACGTAGGCACTGCGTGAATCCACCCACACTTGTCACCTGTATCGAGCTCCTTAGTGCAAGCCAGCAGCAGAGGGAGGGAGGGAGTGACAGAATGAGGGAGACAGAAGCAGTATTGCAGCAGATTGGGTGCAGGACAGCAGGAGTCTCCATGGTGAGTGGCTTTGATATGCTTTGTGAGCAAGATGTGTTGGGGAAAACCCACATTGAGCATGCGTCTCTTTCTGCGAAGTTCTGTGTGAAATTAGCAGCTCTACTTGTTGTGTGTGTCTCTGTGCTGCACTGCTGCTACAGTTTGCCTTTGTGGTGCTGCTGACTGAGCAAGAGAGAGAGACACAGGCACAGTGACAGGGAGATCGGAACTGGTAAGGGTAAATGTCGACAGTGTCGTGTGTCAGTGTGTGTGTGTGTCTGTCTCTAGATTCATGCATTTTTTATAGCAAAGGTATGGCTCAAGTATATGGCCGAGAGAAGCACACTTCAAGTTAGATTCCTAAGGGGAAAAAAGTACTGATCTGTACACTTTCTTTGCTTATTGCTACTAGTCATATCCTTTAACTATATTCCTTTCATGAATAATTTCTTCCTAAAACTTCTGTGTTCTTAGAGATCTAAAAATATCGTTCTGCCAGACATTTCTGTAGTGAAACAAGGTCAGCACTGAAGACAGGACCATTCAACTAGCTATGCTGTTTAGCACTGTGAGCAACACAGTAGTTCTGCTTGTGGCAGAACACATAAAATAGTTCCTGTTTTCATGACTTAATCATGCTTTCTTTGTGTTTTTTTCACCTCTGGTGACACCCCATGTTATAAGCACAATAACCCATGACAGGGTGTGCGATTATTGGATTAATCAACACCCTGGGTGCTGTTAGGATACTCGGCCTGCGGCCTCATGCCTCACAATGCACCCGGGGTGTTGATTAAGCCCCAGTAGCTGTACGCCCTGTCATGGGTTATTGCTTACTTATCTGCCTAGTTATCTCAAAACACATGTTTTATAATTATGTTTTATACAGGCACCACGTCTATATGTGAGAGTTGAGTGAGCACTTTAATATTAAACCCCAATTGTTGTACCTTTATAACTTAGTCCCCCATTCGACCAATTTATGTGAAATTTGGCAGGAATGGTATTGGTGCCAGGATCTCTGGAGCCAGTAAATTTGTTCCAGTTGGGTCTGGCTGGGGGCAAGTTACAGTGGTGCAAACATTATAAAATTCTGGTTTTAAGTCTTTCTGTTGCCCGCTTATAACTAAAAACAAACAAAAAAACAACTTTAATTTGAAACCTGAAATTTTCAGGTTTAGTGGAGTTTGGGCCAAGGTGCCCCATCTGGAAACAGTTGTATGTTGTTTGTCTTACCTGATAATGGCTGTTTGTGGTTGCCTGTGTGGTCTTGCCCTTTTGCTGCTTTTGGGGGGGGGGGGAGTGGTGCCGGTTAAGGTTGGAAATATTTCACTACTTTTGTGAGATTGTTAAATGCTCACATTAACATAGTTTTTTACAATGAATTTACTTTCTTTTTAACTGGGACTGGCAAGAACAGATGCAGTCACAAAAAATGGCCCTGTGCCAAGGGAAGAGTCCATCTGCCAACGGAAGTGCATAATCATACAGGAGAGTTTATAAAATAGAGCTTACCATACTAAAGGTAATCTACAGTTGTTAAAAATAAAGGTCTTATCTATCTCTCTTGCTCTGTCTCTCTCTCTGGGCCCTGCACTTCCGTGTGGCTACAGGTGCAAAGAATTCATGGGGCTGTCTAGGGGGCTAAGGAAGCACTGGGGCCGTGCTTCCACATGGATACAGATGCAGATGTGCATGGCCAAGAGTGTCCTTCTGGCTGTGGAAGTGCAGTGCCCTCTGGGCCCTGCACGTATGTGTAGCTATGGGTACAGAGGTGCAGGGCCCTCTGGGCTGTATGATGAGAAGATTTCTTTTGACTATATAGTTACTTGTTGCCTGTGCAGCCAACACTGCAAGTTTTTATTTTTCAATATTTTGTCCCCATGTCATGAACTTTGCTGCTAGAATATGTTACCATTCTTCCCAAAGGTGGTTTCACAGAGTGACTGCAAAATCACATTTCGATCTGTATTTGAAAATTACCACACTCCTTGTTCATGAGGTTTGGTTGTGTAACTAGAATAATCAAAAATTGGGACTAAAATATTGTAAACCGGCCAAGTTATGAGTAAAAGTATATGAGACACAAAAATGTATCTACGCATCAAAAATGGAAGTCTTGTGTCACGCATTTAATTACACCTGAAACATTTTTTGTGTGTCTAACATAGAATATATTTAAAAGTGCTGCCCAAGAATTCGCGGCTCGCAACACAATAATTGGCCATTTGAGAAGCTGACAGCCAAAGAACTTAATAAAGTCCAGAAAGGTTAATTGTGGCCTGTTTTTTTTAAAAACAAAAGCAGAATTGAGCTTAACAGGTCCCATTTAGCAAGATTCATGTTTTTTTTTTTTTTTAAATGTATCACTTTAAAAAAAAAAAAAAAAAGGATCGAGCTGTCATGACATAAAAACAATTTTCTTATGGCCCAAAAGCACACTTAGTCATGACCTAAAAACGCTTTCGAAAGTAGTAGTTTTGGGTTGAATCAAGAGGGTTATCCCCAAAAAATCCTACTGAATATGCTCAGAAGGCAGATTTCAAAACCTTATAACTGGTTAGTATTTTTTTTCACAAAACCTTCGAAAGGGACAAGCCCTCCCTGAAAGTTTCAACAAATAAACTGAAGTGCCCTAAGCCCTTTGGGTAGAGCTCTTTACAAATAAAATTACATTGCCATGCCATCAACGCTGGGCAGGCTGTTGTTGGTGCCAGCCAATTCTTGTTATTCTGCAACAATAGCTTAGAACAGCTAGTCCAACTCTTGCATCATCTCCACCTGTTGAATGGTGCCTTGGTACTTAAAATGTTTTTAACTGAAAACTTTCTTTGTGCTGGTCTCATGCTAGAAGCATTTCCCTAACAGATCTTTAATTTCTGCTGAAGAGAGTGGTTGCTCCGGATGGTGCTCCAACAGTTTCAGTGGCTAGTTATTGTTAAAGGAAGTTTCCAATCTAGGGCAGCTACTCACATATTGTGGTAGCTGCCCTCAGCGATAGTTATTCCAGCCAGGTTTAAAAAAGTATTGCAGTCTCCTACCTTTTGTATTTTCACTCGTAATTTCTGAATTACAGTAGGCAGCCCGACCGATTCTAAGTGCTCTGGCACTGGTGATACGCCCCTGCACTCAAGCAAGTAATGATGTGTGACCGAGAGCATGGGGGCACGCTCCATTGAAATGAATGGGGCCAGATTTCCTATTAATTTTTAAGGTCAAGAATGGCCACTTACAGATTAATGAAGGACATCGCTTGACTAACATGACCCTTGTTAGCTGAGCGGAAGCCGGAAGGGGCGTTCTAAGTAGGGAACAGAGAGGGGCACAAGATACAGACACCCAGGGAGAGAATGGGGTACTGGGGACAAGAATAGAGAGTAACAAGAATGGAATAGGCGGAGGCTGGAGGAGGGGAAAGACCGAGGACCGTCTGGAGGGGCAGGGGGACAAAAAGATAGTGGGAGTAGGAGTGGAGGAGGAGGGCTACTGGGGGGAGGTCAAGAGGAATGCAGGAGAAAGCCAGGTAAGGGTGGCGGAGGCTCCCTTAGGGTTAGTGCAGGAAAAATTGGTACTAGTGTATGGAGTCTCTGTTATTAAAGGGATCCACTGACTAAGAAAGGGAGTAGCCTTCAAGGGGAGGGGTTTTTTTTTTTTTTTTGTGAACCAGGGATGGAAGCGAGCAGGGCACTCCCTAAAATTAAGGAGTGCATTAGGCTGACTGGAGGCAGACCTAACTTGGTTCTCCGCCTAGGTACAAACGACCTGGCCAGGGAGGAGGTGGGGGAGGTACAGAAGAGATTTATGGAACTAGCTAGAGGGTGCATAGGGATGGTGGATTCCATAGCTTTTTCAGAAGTTCTGCTAGCACACTGCAGCAGTACAGCTAGACAGTTGAGAATCAAAGACTTTAACCACTGGCTAAGGCAGTGGTGTAGGAGGGAGGAAGGGCTACGAATGTATAGGAGATTAGGGGGGACACATGGGTGGATCAGCATCTGTATGCAAGGGACAGGTTGCATATAAACAATGAGGGGGCTAGGATTTTGAGGGGGAAACTGCAGGGATACATACATAAAATACTAGGGAGGGCTTTAAACTAGGAGAGGGGGAGGGCGAAGTTAGGTGTAGCCCAGTGGGAATGGTGGGAGGATCTGACCTAACTCGCTCTCCCCCATAGTTGGGGGCAAGAGAAGCCAAAAGGGGGGGAAGGGAGAGAAACAGGGCTGGTGGAGGGGCTTGCTAACAAATGCCAGGAGTTTAGGTAATAAGATGTACTGGTGAAGGATGACCTGGACCTAATTGCAGTTACGGAGACCTGGTGGACTGAAAACCACAGTTGGGAGGTGGAAATACCTGGGTACGTACTCTACAGGAGGGACAGGAAAAGGGTGGGGCAGGTTGCCCTTTATGTAAAAGATGGTGTTTAGGGTGATGATGTGCGGGGGAAGGGAAGGGCCAGCAGAGACCCTATGAGTCATTTTAAGCAAACCGGGGTGGAAGGCAATGAAGTCAGGAGTAGTCTACAGACCACCAGATCAGGGGGAACGAAACAGACAGGCAGGTGGCAAGGGATATACAGGAGATGGCCAGCAAGGGGGAAGTCGAGGTGGTGGGAGATCTAAATCTACTAGACGTGGCTTGGGACATCCTGGCAGCATCCACAGAAAGGAGCAGGGAGTTTCTGGAAGCCTTGCAAGAAGTGTTCATCAGCCAAGTGGTTATAGAACCAACTAAGGGGAGTGCCATACTCGACCTGGTTATGACAAATGGGGACAGTATCGAGGGGGTGGAGGTTGGGGAAAATTTGGGCGACAGTGACCACAGGACAGTAAACTTTAGAATCAGAAAAGGTCAGGATAAGAGCAGTTCCAACACTAGAGTGTTAGACTTTAGAAAGGCAGACTTTAGGAGAATGAGGGCAATAGTTCAGGAGGAACTAAAGGGAAAGAATGACTTAGAAGACATGAAGGAGCTTTGGGGGGGATAAAGAGAGGAATACTAAAGGCGACAGAACTGTGCATTAGGATGGTTAGCAAGAAAAGGAGGGGGAGGAAACCACTTTGGTTCATAACTGAAGTGAGGAGTGTAGTTAGGGAGAAAAGGAGGACATTCAAGGTATATAAAGCATCGCAGAGGGAGGCCGACGGAGTTATATAAGGAAAAACTGCAGGAAACGGGGAAGGTGATTTATTTATTTAGTTTTTGTTAACCGGGTAGGTGCACTAGCCATAAAATGACTATTTTCAGGCACGACCTGGAAGAGCACAACAAAAAGGGAGGCAGTATAGTGCAGTGGTTTAAGGCTCTGAGCTGCAAATCTGGTGACATCCAGCAGACAAGACCTGGGTTTGAATCCCACAGTTTCCACTTACATACTGTATGACCCTGAGCAAGTCACTTAACTTCCCTGTGCTCCCAGGTCGTGCCTGTAAAAAAGCTTTTAGCTTAGTGTGCTAATCCTGGTTAAACAACTTAAAAAAAAAAAAAAAAAAGAGAGAGAACAGTGGAACAACAGTAACATGAGTACAGTAATACAAACAGAGGAAAAGGACAGCAGTGCTACAAAAATACAAGTAGAAACAACAAATAATGTCAAGCATTATACAAATAATAGCAGTAAGATATAAAATAAATGCAGAAATCACGGACCTGACCTAGTGGAGTGAAAGGGTTAATAAGAGAGTAAGGTTATATAGAGAGAAAAGTGAGGAATGTTCAAACATAACAAGAAAAATTGACGGAAGGCCAAGGGTGGTATTTGCCAAAACAGTGGATGGTCAGCGAAAAGGTTCGAGAATCAGACGGGCAAAGGTGGAAACAGAAGAGCATACAGCAAGGGAGTCAAAAAGGGGGGACAAGATGTCTTTTAGATATGAGCGACAGTAGGAAGGGGAAGTGTGGGATGATGAAGCTCGGGTTGGGGGGCAATGGTGGAAGGAGATATGGAAAAAGCCAAGGTCCTGAATAGTTACTTCTCATCGGTCTCATGGTGGAGGAGGGGAAGGGGCCGAAGTTGGAAGGTGGGGGAAGAATAATTAGTGAGATGGACTCCAGTCCCTTCCCGGAAGCGTGGGTACTGGAAGAATTAAAAAAGCGACGGACTAGGCGATGGGTCCAGATGGGAATCACCCGAGGATATTCAAAGAATTAAGGCAAGAATTAGCAGCACCACTCACAAGGTTATTTAACCTATCACTACACAAGGGAAGGGTTCCTGGGGACTGGAATAGGGCCGCAGTGGTACCTCTACATAAGGGGAGAGGGAGGGAGGAGCCGGGAAACTACTGCTCGGTTAGCTTAACCTCTGTGGTTGGAAAACTAATGGAAGCACTTATTAAGGAAAGGCTGATAAAATATCTAGAGGGGGAAGGCATAGTAAGTGACAGTCAGGATGGATTCACAGGTGGTAGATCTTGCCAGACCAACCTGATTGAATTCTTTGATGGAGTGACAGAGATATGGGACCAGGGGGGTGGGGGCAGGGGGGCAGTGGACATGGTCTACCTGGACTTCAGGAAGGCATTTGACATCGTTCCCCACAGGAGGCTGATAGGCAAGGTAGATAGCTTAGGAGTAGGGAGCAAGCACACAGGCTGGTTAGAACACTGGTTGGAGGGGAGGATGTAGAGGGTTGTGGTGAATGTGGTGTACTCAAAGGAAGAAAGGATATCAAGTGGGGTTCCCCAAGGGTCTGTGTTGGGATCCATACTCTTCAACATATACATTGTGGACATCACAGAGGGTCTTCGGGGGAACGTGTGTCTGTTTGCGGATGACATGAAGATAAGCAGCAATAGGGTTGATATGGCGGAAGTGAGGAGGTGGAGGATATGAGGGAGGATTTGGCTAGGCTGGAGGAGTGGTAAGAAAGGTGGCAGCTGCAGTTCAGTAAAAAAAAAAAAAAAAATGTGCAAAACTATGCACATAGGGCAACATAATCCAAAGGTAAAGTACCAGCTTTTTTTTTGGGGCTGGAGGAACAGAACAGGAAAGAAAACTGGGAATCGCTATTTCAGACAACCTGAAAGTCCAGAGTCAGTGTGACAGAGCAGCAGGAAAGGCACTCTGAATGCTGGCATGCATAGGGAGAGGATTAACAAGCAGGAGGAATGAGGTGATCCTGCCACTATACAAAACCATGGTTAGACCACACATTGAATATGAGGTCCAGTTCTGGAGGCCATACCGGCAAGGGGACAAGAACAGGCTGGAAAGGGTCCAGAGAAGAACAACCAAGATGGTGAGGGAGCTGCAGGGGAATTCTTATGTGGAAAGGCTGGAGGAGAGGAGGGAAAGGGGGGGATATGGTGAAAACATTCAGGTATTTGAAGGGCATAAACAAGATGAGGGTCGACAGCATCCTCAGAATGAGTAAGAACAAATCCACTAGAGGGCTTACCTACAACTGGGGGGGGGGGGGGATTCAGAGGGGACATCGGGGAGGTTCTCCACCGAGAGGGTGGTAAGGCTATGGAACAGTCTGCTGGAATGGGTGGTGGGGTGGATACGGTAGACAACTTCTAAAGAGCCTGGGATAGATACATGGGCCTAATGGACAGGAGTAGGCTGATGCGAGAAGTCTGTGGCGGGTCATTAAGGAACAGGGCAGACTGGATGGGCTGTGGGGTCTTTTTCTGCCGACAGTTTCTATGATTCTATAAAACTGTCAAGATAGTGGCTAGGATCTTAGGTTGTACTGTTGCAGAGAGGTGCATTCAATAGGTGATCCAAGAGCTGTGATTTAAAGAAGGGGTGGGAGGGGGCAGTTGTGATGTTTTGATTTCCAAAGGAAGAGTGTTCAGAGGGATGCGCCAGCAGAGGAAAAAGCCATTTTGTCTGTGTTAGAATATATATGCAGTATGTCAAGCAGAAAGAGATCAGAGCAGTACAGCTTGCATGGATTTGTTTTTGTGTCTTGGGAACCTTGACAAGGGAGAGGGGTTAGAGGTGTGCAGGGCTTTTTCAGGCTGCTGAGGGTAAAATCCCTGCGTGCCTAGGGTTTAGAGCCAGCCACGGTTCTAGTAATGATCATAGCTGTGTGTGTTCTAAAAGGGGCCAGTGAGGCAAGTCTGCATATACTGCTGTAAATTGTAGTTAGCCAGGAGACATCTTTTGCAGCGACTTGCGAGTAAATGGAAGAGGCATATTAAGTAGCAGTTTAGTTCATTTGGCAATTGTGAGTCAAACTTCAGGTGTCATGGTGTGATTTAATCTGTATGCAAAACCCAGTTTTTGAAGATTTTTTATTTACTCTGGGAATTAATGTGATCTGAGAAGGGAAGGGAGGGAGCAAGTGTTTACCTGAGAAGATGGTTGCCAGTTTGGGGAATAAACTCAAATCATTCTGTCTAGGTGTTGCAGTAATATTTAGGGTGTCAAGACCCCCAGGAAATCAATAAAATCAGCATAATAAATAACCGCTAATACTGCTGTTATAATGGTAGTGGTGGGATCGACGTCACTAAATGGGTATAATACCCATGAACACTTGCACCCACTCAGTCGGGTTCCCCTCCGCACTTCTGTGTTCGGACGAAATGTTCGACGCTTTATTAAAATTAAACCTGGTTGTAAATGTAACCCCCCTGCAAATGGGGGTTCCCAAAAGACTTCCAGGAGCTTGCTTGAATGCTCCAAGCCTGAATGGTGTTTGGCATTTAAGCCATTTATCAGTGAGTGTTTTTATAGCCTCTGGTACTGTCTCTTTAAGAGCTGTCTGCTTGCAGACATAATTAGTTTGTATGGGGGGACTGTGTGCTTCTCTGAGTACCACTGCTGCTGCCAATTCACTTCATTTTGCAGTCACTAGGGTGCAAAGGAACCTATCTGAAAGATGTAACTGTTTGCCAGAAATTATTTAGAGTAATAATGAAATTACAGTTTGTCTAACCTGCTTTCTTTGCAGTCAGAACTGTGTCTGCAGTTCCCCATTCTAGTTTTGAACTGCTGAACTGGACCAATCAGTGTGGGGTAAGCTAGCTCTAAAATGGTGCCTTGGACGAATCAGAACTTGGACTCATAATCTGAGCCAGCCACAAGAGGATTGTATGGGCAGTGACTCTGGGAGATGTAGTTTAGACTTCAGTGCCTTTTTGGACCAACAGCAGCAGTCTATTGTGAGTGACAGCCAATCCAGTCAAGAACTGGGAGGAACTCAAAGGAAGTGCCCGGTTTTGTCGGTTGGAGTTTCAGTTGAGCTTTGGCAGTGAAGAAGGAAGGAGCCCTGTGCTTTTTCAGTGTGCAGTTTTAGTCAAAAGACGGTGTAAGGCCCAGAGTTCGGGTCTGCAGTTTGTGTAACAGCTTGTTAGGACTGAATCTGGCCCTGTGAAAAGAATCAAAGGATCTCTGAAGAGTAGAAACCAGGCTCACCCTGTAGAAGACTGGAGAAATGATTGAATTGCACTCGGTCTGTCAGAACTGAATCTGCTGTGTGTTCTCCCGGTATTGTGCAGTAATTGCGATCGGGATAGAGAAGCAGCCTGCCTGGTATAGTACTTTTTTTTTACCATAAAATGTGTGAAGAGTCTCTTGAGCTCAAGAGTAGCCCTGCTGATATTGAAGGACCCTATCTTATTTGGAGGTCGGAGTACTAATTCAGGGTCGCTCCCGTTGAATTGCCACATTAAATCCAAATGGAATTACTGTACTGCTGACTGTTTAATTCTCCTTTTCTGTGTGAAAGGGCCCCTACCAGCTGCCACGGTTTGGACTAGCCACTAGGGCTTGGGATCCAGGACAGTAACTGATAGGGATAGGCTCAGCACAGAGCCATAGGTAGATTATTAGATGATAAGCTAATTAACCTGATTTCCCCTGTCCTTGTTATATCCCCTAAATAAATCAGAGCTGCTTGTTTCAGCAAAGTTATACTGCCTGAGGTATTTGTCTATGTTAAAGTACTGTACTGTGATTGTTGCACTGTATCTCATTTCACAGGAGGTCCCAGTGCCGGAACCAGACCTGGGGGTAAGTGTATACTGTGAAGGTAATTCTGATATATTGTATGGGCCACTAGTGGGAAGAAAGGGGGGTTGCAGTGTCCCAGAGGGCTGTGACCAAGTTAGTTTAACTATTGCAAACCCTGACCTCTGGGTGGAGGCACCCGCCATTGGATCCAGGCCCCTCAACCTGTTAGTGGCAAATCAGGCAGGGGTAGTAGCCCCTGGGATAGCGCGATCTAGGGGTTACATAAAAAATTATGCTGATTGCAGCCCGGACTCCCATAACAGTATTATAAGGCATGTGAGGACGGAAGGGGGCTGCAATGCTATTTTACAGGTCACCTTTAAAAACCTTAATAAAGTATATTAAGTAAAAAAAAAAAAAAAAAGTGTGTACCTGCTCCATGATCATGCCATCAGAGGTAAGCAATATTTAAGGAGGTGGATGAGTAAGATAGTTTCGTTTTAGAGCCAAATAGCATGGATTTTCTGTTTTTGACATTGAGAATCTGCTTTTCAGGAACCAGTTTTGGATTTGGATAAGGGCAGAATCATCATTCAAGGTCTGAGAGAAGTTGGTCATTGATTCTGAACTATGGAAAATGATGAGATTATCAGTATACAGGAGAGCATTGCAGTGGTTTCAATCAGTCGATCTTTATTTAACCAGGCAAAAACACCATTGAGGAAAACTCATTTGCAAGGTGGACCTGGACTTTGGTTATAAGTACAATAAAAGGACAGTGTAACAGTAAATGATCAAGTACAATGAGATAAAGGCACAGTGTGTTCAAGATAGAACAGGTACACACTGGAATTATATACAACAAAATATTACGATATATACAGTATGTACATGTGGAAAATAAAGTGAGAGAATTTAGAGGGTACAAGAACTTATGGTGTGGGGAGCTAGGGGAATGAGACTGAAGGACAGAGGACAAAAGGGGGCAGGGGAACAGGAGGAGGTCATGGGTAGAGAAGGGCCAGAGGAAGTGGGGCCAGGGGGACAGTAGGAGGTCACAGGTAGTGAAGTACCCTTAGTCTTAGATATCCAGGTCATGGAAAACAATTGCAGTGTTCTTTCCAGGACTGTACAGATAGTGTTTTGAAGGTGGCTAGTTTTGTAGGTAACACCATATTTAGTGTTTTTTTGGAGCTTGTTCCATAAGGAAGGAAGAGCATGGCTTAGGGCCGCTCGCCTAAAATGTGTGTTAACTTTTGGAATGATGAATGTGGTATAGGACAGGCTTCTTAAGGAATATCTACCTGCAGTGCATATAGTCAGACTCTCTGCAATGTATTGTGGAAGTTTCTTGGGGAACGCTCTCAAGGTCCAAAGTGCAGCATTGTTTTGCCTTCTGAAGTTGAGGGATGACCAGCCTACCAAGGAGTACAGGGATCAATGGTGGGTGGAATACGGTGCACCTTTTATAAATCTTATTGCTCGATGATAGAGGGTGTCAAGCTTTGATAATGCCGAGCTAGTACCCTGGTCATAAATAATGTTGGTGTAATCAGGAAGTGGGATAAAAGTGCATTGAACTAATCTAGTTTTGGTGTCTTTGGTCAATAAATGCCTGATACAAAAGAATAGACCTAGTCTCTGTCTTAAGTTTTTTAGTCAGATCGTCGATATGGTCAGCGAATGATGGTTTGTGACATATCAACAGCCCCAGGTATTTGAATTTAGCCACGAAGTCCATAGACTCCCCTGTTAGGGTAGTTTTTTGGTGAACTAGGCCTAGTATCCAGGGGTTAGGTGCATTAAGAACTGGAGCGAAGAACATTGCCTTAGTTTTTTTGGCATTTAATAAGAGTTTTTGATTGATAAGGTTGAGCTGTAAACGATTAAAATTCTCTTGTAGGTCCTTAATGGCTAATTCCAGAGTGGGCCTGTCAGTGTAGAGGACCGTATCATCAGCAAAGAGATGGATGCTTGTTAAGTTAATGCATAGGTCGATATTATTTATGTAGAGAGCGAAAAGCAGTGGCCCCAAAATAGAGTCTTGCGGCACACCTCTCAGGAAAGTTTTCAGGGGAGAGAGTTCACCGTTTGCTTTAACTTGCTGATGCCGTCCGGTAAGATAGCTGGTAAACCATTTAATTGCTACAGGGTCCAGGCCAATGTTTTTTTAGAGTGGCAATTAAAAGATCATGGTCCACCATATCAAATGCCTTGCTTAGGTTAAGGAATAGGGCACCCATGTACTGTTTGGTGTCTAAGGCAAGCTGCCAATCATTAGTGACTTTAGCAAGTGCAGAAATTGTGCTGTGACATGGTCTAAAGCCTGATTGAACTGAACTTAAGAGTTTGTGAGTCTCCAGGTACTCCCTGAGCTGGATATTAACAATTTTCTCAAGTAGCTTGGAGAGGATGGGGAGCAAGGATGTCTGCCCATAATTGCGTAGGTTGCTTGGGGCGCCAGACTTAAAATAGAGGGATAACTTGAGCAGTTTTCCAGATTATGGGGAGTTCACCCTGGGCGAGTGAGAAGTTAAAAAGGTGAGTTAAAGGAGCAGACAAATAAAGAAACTCATCTTTAAGAAATAGGGATCAATCTGATGTGCACCTGCACTTTTTCTGGTATCCAGTCCTAGCAGGAGGTGTCTTCTACTTTTTCACTGAGTTTGGACTGAATGAGAAAGCTGGAACTGGAGCAGGTGCATCCTTCAAAGTGTATGCCGGGTCCTTGACGCAAAGTTGGTAGCAAAGGTTATTCATAGGAGAGGAGTCAAACGCAAGCCCAGCGGTAGCAAATTGGTTATTTAGTAGCTCCATAATTGAATGTTTGTCGGTAACCGAGGCACCACCAAGGGTAATTTTTGTAGGGAGAGAGTTAGCAGGGGTGTAGCCCTCAAGATCCCTTATAATTTTCTAGAAGTTTGTTGAACAGTTAGAGGAGGACACGAATTCAGCACGATAAAATGTGGACTTTTCTTCCCTAATCAATTTTGTACACTGGTTCCTAGTTCTCCTAGCTTGTGGAAGGTTGTTTATAAATAAGGAGAAGAGGAAAAGCGCCTAGGAGAGATCCTTGGGGTACCCTATATTTTATAGGCTGACTAAGATAGATACTGTTTCCAAGCGAAGCACGTTGGGATCTACCTGAATGGAAGTTTCCAATTCAGGAGGTAGCCTTTGGGGATATTCCAAGAGTTGGGAGCTTAGCTGTTGGGAGATAGTGGTTGACAAGTTTAAACGCTATTGTCAGATTCACAAACACTGCTCCTGTGAGTTTGCCATTGTCCAAGGCTGAGAAGGTGCGATCAGTTAATTTGATTAGGGAAGTGTTAGGACTGTGTCCCTTTCTAAAGCAATGCTGCTGAGGGGAGAGGAAGTTGTGTCAGTTTACAGAGGCGTGGTGTCGTGTAAAGGCACATTTTTCTATGGGCTTACTCAGTGGAGATAGAATAGACATTGGTCGGTAGTTCTCAACAAGTGAGGGATTACCTCCTTCCTCCTTTAGGTACTGGCAGAACACTGGACTCCTGTCAGATAGTAGGTAGAGTTGATAAAAGCAGTAAAAGGTAATCCCCCTGCTAGTAACTTTTCGAGGGGATATACCCTGTTCAGGGATGTACTCTGGTCAGGATGAACCCAGTTGTCATTCAGATGGCTACTGGGTTTTTCTCCTCTTTGTTTGTCCTCCCTCATCCCTTGTTGGGAATGAGTGCCTGTAGTGACCATGCAGAGCTGCAGCATCCCCCATGCAGCAGGAGCTAGCTCCCTGGCCCAGCTGCAGGGGTCGCTGTGGTGGCAGGGTCTGCTGCCAACCCTCCCTGACTGAGATGCACTGTCAAATGGCAGCTGTCTTGGCCATGGCCTGCCTCCCGATGTCACTTCCTAGACTCTCTTCCAAACCCGACTCTTCTGCAGGGCTACTCTGCCACTGGGCCATCTGGGCGGCCAAGGTTAAATATATATAAGGTTATAGGGGTCAGGCAATGGCAGGGGCAGTTAGTTTCAGGAAATGGGGGTCAAATCCATCCCTGCTGGTCACACTGTTTGGTCGGGAAAGCAGAAGTTTATAGGTCTCAGCATGAGATATTGCTTTTAATCAGAGAGGAGGGTGTCCAGGGTTGAGGAGGGAACAGTCAGTTCTGCTGTTGGAGAAGAGACTTCAGGTGTCCAGATCACATGGAGGAAGTTTGGATAAATAACTAGATTGGTAAAATTCATTAAACTAGTTCACTACAGCAGTGAGGTCAGTAATTAACATACCATCAAGTAAGAGTCTAGTGGATATTGGCTTGGGTTTAGGATTAGAGAATTTATTGCAGACCCGCATGTTTTCGGGTTACTGAGGCTCTGAGTCTATTGAGGCTTGTGGTACTCTGATTTAAGTCTCTTAAAGGGGATACAACATGTGTGCTAATTGGCAGGAGTTAATAATGTTTCTATTTACAGCAGTGAAATTCATTCTTCCAAATGATCCATAGTCAACTGTACCTGAATAAAGACCGATTTGAAAAACTGTGTGTTTGGTTGCTTTGTTTTTATGGACAGCATGCTGCACAATTCTTTTCATGGAATCAGTAGGTTGCGAGTTTTTACCATGTCATGGTTTGTGTACAGAATGCTAATTATGAGCTGTGGGCCTAGCATAACCTTGTTCAGAGTTCTCTGTACAAACTGTGACATAGTTAAAACTCCAGATCACAGGTTCCATGAAGGGAAGTGCAACAGAACACTGCCCATAAAAACACAACAATGCAAAATACAGCTTTTCATATGACTTTTTGTTCAGATACAGTTAGATATGGATAATTAAGGGGGATTAATATAATTTCTGAAAATAAGAACTTTATAAACAGCTGCCAATTAAAAATGATTTCCTGTCCTCTTTATTTTTTTTTGAAATTACTATTTATTCTTCCTCCCCAGCCTGCCACCTCCGACCCTTCGGGGGGACAACTGGACATCCCACTGCCCGGAACCCTACCCAAGCAGACCCCTAGGCCCCATGGAGCCACGGATTACCCAGGCGGAGGCAGGGGGGCTCAGACCCGTGCCCACATTCGTCGGTCTGAGGTCTACATGGACAGGCAAATCGTGGGCACACCATGGTCCTCCCATCTTCCCGCTGAGGCAGGCTTGTTTCGCGTTTTTCTCCCTCCCGGGCAGCAGGTAGGCCTCCCCGGCGTCATGGCCTTGCGCGCCGGCGTCCATGCTGCTCAATGGCCGCCCATACCCAATGGAGCTTGCAGTTCCTCGAGCCTCCGCTCGGGGTCATGCAAGTGTCGGGCATCGGCCGAATCCCTCCCTGGAGAAGGCGAGCTGTCATTGGACGCTCCAGCATATCTCCCCCCAGCCGACCCACAGACGACCCGAATCCGCTTCCAAACCCGGGTTGCCGGCGTGGTGCGAGGTGTGGCGTCCAGCGCCTCAACCCTCAGCGCCACCGGGCCGGCTTTCCTGTCCTCTTTAATGTCCTATTTAAATTGATTACACAGGCTTCTATAGACAGACCAGTAGAGAGTATCTTTAAACTTTCTTTTTGGTAAGAAGCTCTTTAGTCATCCATTTGTTGTTTATATCACTCAGGCACCTGGTGATATGAGGAAAGTATTTATCCTGCAGAGCCCTCACTTTGGCTAGAAGTAAGAGGTGGCTATATCGGTATCAGGAATCAAGTCGAGTGTGGACCTGTCCCTAGAGTTAACATCTGATGGGATAAGAGATATCATCTGTGATGGAGGAGGAGGAGTGACAGGATATGATTTTGCCAGACAACCGCTGAGGTTTACTAGAGCAGATACGGTATCTGGGGGTTGAATACTAATTAGAATCAGTAAGTACTCCAACTCCTTTAACACTGTCAACTTGGTTTAACACCCAGTTCAAAATAGTGTGGTTATTACTGTTTAGGTTTAGTCATGTGGGTGTGGTTATGAGTTGAGGTTTAGCCTTTTTTTTAGGATCTCGTTACAAGCATGCTGGTTTGCTTTGTTCCAGTCTATGCTGAAATCCCCAAGTGTTAGGGTGTCTCTCTTGGGTACACGGTTACCAACACTGTCGATGATGATCTGAATTACGCCAGTGGTGTGACTTCTGGGGAGGTTGTATGAGCAGCAGCAGATATATAGCTTTTTACTGGAGCCTTGGATCATTTCGCTGTGATCCACTCTGATAGAGAGCCAGTATTGGGACTGCTAGTGGGTTTGATTATCATTTTGTGATCCTTAAAATATAGAAATGTAGAATTTGCTGGCAGATAAGGACCCGCTTGACCCACTTAGTCTCCCTATTTTCCCCTGCTCTGTAGTATCACCGCAGAATCTACTTAATCTCTGGCCCATTTACCTCCTCCCAATCCTCCCCACCACTTCCCTAAGATTCCCTGACGCCTGTCCCATGCATTCTTGAACCCTACCCCTGTTTTTGGCCCCACCACCTCTGCTGGAAGATTGTTCTAGGAATCCACCACGTTTTCTGAAGTACTTCCTTGCATCTCTCCTGAATCTACCCACTCCAGCTTCTTATCATGCCCCCTTGTCCTTGAGCACCTTTTTTTTTTTTGGAAAAATGCTTCTCCTGTACCGTACATACATACCCCTGTGAGGTATTTAAAGGTCTCTATCATGTCCTCCCTCTCCCTTCTCTCTTCTAGGTTCTACATATTTAGGTCCTTAAGTCTCTCCTCATAGGGTTTCTGATGCAGACCCACCCTGCACCATTTTACTTGCCCTCCTCTGGACTGCCTTCGCTCTGTCTGTGTTCTTTCAGAGATGTGGTCTCCATAACAGGACACAGTACCCTGGGTGGAGTCTTACTAACAATCTATACAGAGGCAATACCTTCTCCCTCCTTCTGCTGGTGATACCCCTCTCTATGCACCCCAGTATCCCACTAGCCTTCCCAACTGCCTTGTTATATGATCACTCCCATGTCTCTTTCCTGATTGGTGGTCATCAGTACCACTCCCATTTTGTACTCTCCCCCTGGGTTTCTGGGCCTCAAGTGCATTACCTTGCACTTTTTCATATTGAAACCCAGCTGTCATACCCTTGACCACTCCTTGAGTTTTCTGAGGTTTCTGCTCATCCTTTCCGACCCTCCACAATGTCAACCCTATTACAGATTTTGGTGTTGTCCACAAAGAGGCAGACCTTCACTTCTAGCTCCTTTAAAGTGTCACTTATAAAGATATCAAAGAGGACCAGTACCAGCAGTGATCCCTGAGGCACCCTACTGGTCACCCTCCCTTCCTTGGAGTGAACTTTGTTTACCAACACCCTCTGTTGCCTATCCTCTAACCAATTTCCTACCCAGTTTACCACCTTTGGACCCACTCTTAAGCTGCTCGGCTTGCTTACTAGCCTTCTGTATGGAATGGTGTCAAAAGCCTTACTGAAATCTAGGTAGGTCGTGTCCACTGCTCCACCTTGATCTCATTCCTTGGTCACCCAGACAAAGAAACTTATCAGATTCGTTTGACTTGACCTCTCCCTACCCCATGAATCCATGCTATCTTGGGTCTTGTAACTCATTGGATTCAAGATATTCCACAGTCCTTTCCTTCAGCAGTGACTCCATCAACTTTCCCACCACCAAAGTCAGGATGTCTGGCCTATAATTGCTAGTGTCTTCCCTGCTACCACTTCTGTGAAGTGGGACTACATCTGCCCTCCTCCAGCCCTCCGGAACCATTCCTGTTTCCAGTGAGCTTTTAAATAGGACTGTCAGAGATGCAGCCAGTACCTCCCTGAGTCCCTCAATACCCTTGGATGCACCCCATCTGGCCCCATTGATTTGTCCACTTTTGGCTTAGTGAGTCCCTTCAGGACACTCCTCTAAAAATGGACCAGTGTCCCTCCAATGTTCCTGTTACTTTTTTTGGCCCTTCCCCTTCTCCTCCCTCTGTGAACACTAAACAAAAGTATTTATTCAGGATGTCTGCCTTTTCCTGATTCCCCCGCACTGACCCCACTTCCCTCTTTAATCTTACAATCCCACTCCTGCTGTTCCTCCTTTCACTTACATACCTAAAAAAAAAAAAAAAAGTCTTGTCCCCCACCATCATTGCCTGGTCTAGTCTCTCTTCAGTTTGCGCCTTCATGCTCCTTACTACTCTGCCTGCTTCTCTCTGTTTTCCTTGATACACCTCCCTATCCTCCTCCTCCTCCCCCCTCTGTATCTCCTTATACTGTACCTTCTGAATGCTACCTTTTTAGCCTTTACCTTTTCCGCCACCTCTTTCAAGAACCATAAGCAGTCTCTTTTTCCTTTTGTTTTTGCTCACTTGCTTGACACAGGTTTGTTGCCTTCCCTATGATCCTATTTAGCTTCATCCACTGTTCCTCCACCCCACCTAGATCATCCCCACCCCCCCACCGAACCACATTATATGGTGATCGCTGTTCCCCAGGTGGCCTCCTACCTTGATGTCTGCAACATTGTCCCTCTTGGCGAGTACCAGGTCAAATGAGTTTCAGAGTGAGAGGGCTCTAAATATTCGCAGTAAGGGCTCATTCAGGATTTGAACCCGGGTCCTCTTGCACCCAAAGGGAGACTCATCCCTAGACCAGCAAGACACACGACTCCACCACCACTTTTGGGCAGGTGGTCGGGGCAGCCCAAGAGTTTTGTCCAACTCGAACATTGTAGTGCAGTGCCAGATCTGTCAGGAACAAGACCGCAGTGATTTCCAGTCTTGTTGGGTCGACAGATCTGGCTTGTATCGACGAAACCTGGCTGAAAGATAATGCGGGCCCAGTATTTGAGGCCGCAGTTCCAGCGGGTATCATGATACACTGCCCGAGGTTGATCTGCGGGTGCGGTCTGTTCAAGACCAATTTGGAACTCATTAGTGTTCCAGTGGAGGAGGCCAGCTCATTTGAATGTGCTGTAGTAGCAGGTGTGGGCTATAGAATTGCTCTCATCTGCTGTCCACCGGAGATGGGAAACAGTTCCTTAAGGAAGTGGCGGACTTCGTCGTCGACATGGCATTTGAGTCTCCCAGGCTGATGGTCCTGGGTGACTTCAGTGCCTAGATCGACGATGAACTCGCGCAGTTTGGACAACACTTCTTCCAGTTGATGAACTCACTGTGCCTGACACAGGTGGTTACCACTGCTACTCATAAGTGTGGCCATTCTCTTGATCTGGTCTTCCTCCTGGGGATTGAGGCCTCTGATGTGGGGGTGGAACCAGTCGGTTGGTCTGATCACTATACTGTGAGATTCAATTTTGGCACCTCCCTTGTAGGCCGACCCCTGTGGAGATGGTCAAGTACTGACCTTTACGGAATATTACTTCTGATGGCCTTGCTGCAGTACTTGACCTATCACAATTTCCTGTGCATTGCAAGGATCCAGAGGCTTTGGTTTTGGCATATAACAATGCCATTACCTCTGCCCTTGATTTTATTGCTCCAGTACGAGTGCGTCCTCTCTCCCTTCGACCTTGGGCTCCGTGGTTTGATGGAGTCTTGAGGGAGCTGCGGTGACTAGGACGCAGGTTAGAACGTTGTTGGCAGAAATCTGGCTTATATGTTGACCATCTTAGACTGTTAGAACATTATCGGTTCCATCAGTCAGAAATCTCTCGTAAGAAGGCAGAGTTCCTGTCCGGGGAAAGTTCTGCCGCTCAGAATTGACAAGCTCGGCTTTTCAGAACGTGGATAGGCTGTGCAGCCCAGCCTGTCTGCAGCTCCGAAGAGCTTTTTTACAATCACATTGTGATGAGCTTGCTCGGTTCTTTGCTGATAAGGTGGCTGACATTAGGTCGGAAATCCACTTGACACATTCTATGCGAGTTGCTGGGAATCAGGGTTCAGTCACTACCCCTCCGTTTTCCTGGAGTACCTTCGACCATCCAGAAATCGTGAATGTTATGTGGATTGTCCAGGGGATGCGCCCTACATGCTGTAGTTTAGACCTGGGCCCCACATGCCTGATTATGGGTTGTGGTGATTCTATCGGCCCGGTTCTGGCACAGATAGTCTGGTGTTCCATCGACTCTGGTGAATATCCCTGTTCCTTGAAAGAGGCAGTGGTGACACCTTTGTTGAAGAAAACTTCTCTGGACCCAGACACTCTTGCAAACTACAGGCCTATCTCGAATCTCCCCTTTGTGGGGAAGCTGATCGAGAAAGTAGTGGCAGCTCAACTGGAGCACTATTTGACCATCCATAGCATCTACAAACCTCTCCAGTCAGGTTTTGGAAAGGGGCATAGTACCGAGACTGCGCTGGTTGGGGTGCTCAATGATCTCCTGATGGCAAGAGACCAGAGAAAACAGTCCATTTTGGTACTTTTAGATCTGTCATCAGCTTTTGGCACCATTGACCATGGGGTCCTTCTTGAGCGCTTGAGATTTATCTGTGGACTTTCTGGCCTGGTCCACAGATGGTTTACCTCTTACCTCACCGGAAGAATTCAGAGGGTAGTGTCGGGTTTTTTCCTCTGACCCTATCTCCCTGTCTTGTGGGGTCACTCAGGGCTCAGTATTGTCCCCCATGTTGTTTGCAGTGTACATGCTTCCCCCTCGGAGACATTGTAAGACTGTATGGGCTGAGGTTTCATTCTTATGCCGATGATACCCAGCTATACCTGTCTTTTGGTCCCAACCAGGAAGGAGCACTCGCAGTATTTAATAACTGCCTCAATGAAATCCAGGATTGGATGAAGTCCAGTTGGCTGAAGTTGAATTCTGGGAAGATGGAGGTGATGGTTTTGGATCCCGATCACCGGATAGGGGGGCTTGAGGCAGGCTCCCCTTTAGGATTGTTTCTTGGGGATGCTGATCTTCAGGTCTCTGGACAGGTGCGAGACCTAGGGGTGATGTTGAACGCGGGGCTGACACTTTGGACTCAGATGTCAGCTGTCGTTAAGTCTTCTTTCTACCACCTGAGAAACATCGCTAGGATCAAGCACTTTGTTCTGGACGGCGATCTGCCTACATTGATCCATGCCTTTGTTACCTCGTGTCTAGATTACTACAACTCACTTTACTTTGGGCTTCTGGGGGTTGATATAAGCCGCATGCAGCTGGTGCAGAACTCTGCAGCCCAGTTGTTAATGGGAACTCCTAGATCTTCCCATATCACACCGGTGTTGTGGGAACTGCACTGGCTGCCGGTTCAGTGGCTGATCATCTTCAAAGTCAGATTACTGACTTATAAAGCCGCACAAACCGGGCCCTGACTACCTGAAAGAGCTCCTGATCCTTAGCACCCTGAGAGATCTACGCCTTTCGGCGACAAGGGGTACTAGAGATTCCGAGGGTGACTTTAAAATCTGCTGGGGCCGGGGCTTTTATGTTCGCGGCCCCGTCCCTCTGGAATTCTCTACCCCATTGGATTAGGGAGTGCACGACCGTGGGGAGTTTTAAACAGGCTCTAAAATCATTTCTTTGGGTTAAAGCATGTGGTTGTGATGATGTCTGAGCTGTACTGTACAATTTATGATGATGATGATTCTGTTTTTTTTTTTTTTTTTAACTCCTCCCGCACCTGGCCAGTCACTCTTTCGGATCCCCTCATGAACTTGCCCCACCGCGGCTTCTCCCGACCCCTACCGACCCACATTGCAGCCAGCCCCAGGTGATCCCGGTGTATCCCTTCACCGGTTGGGTCTCTTACCTCCGTAGGAGAAAGGCCTGCTGGCCAACCAGCGATCCTGGGGTGCTGCTGTGCCGGCATGTTGAGGTCCGGGAGCCCGGTGGTGAGGGTTCTGGAGGGTCGTCACCCGATCTGTCCGGTGCCATTTTTCTGCTTTACTCCCCAGAGAGCAACGTGCCACTGACGTCAAGGTGTATGCCGACGTCCGTCTCTCCTCGCCTAGTTTATGTCCTGCTGTGCCTCCCAGCCTCCCAGGAGCCAGCAGGTGCCGAGCTGCTTAATCCACCTCCCCCGAGAAGGCGCGCCGCCGCCGGATGCTCATTTCCTTTTCCCTGGCCGTCCCTCCAGTAATCCGAGTCTGTTCCCAAACCCGGGTCACTGGCATCGCAGACGGAAATCCAACTGCTGCTCCGGCGGGCCGGCTGTGATTCTGTTTTAATTGTGTCAATTGTTTTACTGTACTGCACCTTGATACATGAAAGGTGCATGATAAATAAAGTATTATTATTTGGACCCTGTCCTATCTCTTCTTAGATTTTCTTAGACATCTGTAACCTTGTAAGGGAGCAAGCATTTTCAAGGATTGATTTTTTTTTTTTTTTTTGCATTAAATTTTTATTGAGCATTTTGTAAGAAAACCAGCTCACAAAAGCAACATTACATGGGCGAGTCCACCACAGAAACACATAAAATAATTAACAGTCATACACATATTCAGAAGTCACCCCTCAATATAATTCCACATTGGGGGATGTACCAATTAATAAAGTAGCCACTAAATTGTAACCAAGGCCCACAGCCCAGGAGGTATCCCAGGGAGATAACCAAGCCAGCTAGCTTTACTCTGGCCAGCCGGCACATAGATCGAATGCCCCAAATTTAGGCCAACCAATCCACATCCCCCTGCGGATATTTCCAAGAGATTTCTACCTCTAAAACTGCAATTTTGTTTACAGAGTTATCTTTACAAACAACTGTCATACCCATTCTCCTTAATATCAAAACAGTAAATGTTTAAATAATCGCACCCCACCCTTAAATCACAGTTGAACCAATGGAAGCCCAAGCTTACTATTATAGAGTTTGGCCCATATTCTAGTAATTGGTTATTACTGTACCTTAAACTGTTCCAGGGCACTCATCTGAAAGATAAAATATGAAAAGGGAAAAACAGAAAGGCACCTGTCTTGCCTAACCCGAGTCCGGGTGTAACATATATGCAAGTTCTTGATGGATAAACCCTGTAGTCCTCTTCTAAAGTAAGCAGTATCGCACTGTGTACCTGTGTACCAGTAAGGAAAATAGGTTTTATCCTGCCAGACAAGTCTAAGGAGGACTGGAAACAACAATTGGTGCAGGATCTGTAAAAGGCGTAATCAGCTCCTCACTCCATCATAGGCTTTCCGCCTCTGTCTGGTGCCATAAGAGAGAGATCAGGAAATATATTGCAACTGCCTCCTGCGCCACGCCACTGTCAGCACGTGGTTCCTGTCACCAGCTCTAGAGCAGACAGTTGTCATAGTGCGAGGACCGAATGACGCAGGCAGGCCTCTTCTGGGGGTAAGCCTATATGCCCTTTCAAGGGACAATGGAGGTTCCTCCTCATCAAAACTCAACAGGCCTGGTGGAATCGTTCGCATGCACTCCAGTGGGTCATCTCCCTCAGCTGCCTCGGAGAGCCCTAAGATTCCCAAGTTGCGCTCATGGACGTGATTTTCCAGGACCTCCAATCTTTGTTGCATCCATGTATTATCTTTGATTAACTTAATAGAAACGCACATTGTTTTACTGAGATTGGATTCCATCTTTACAACTTTCTGATCGACCACAGCCACTGTAGTCTCCAGGGCCACCACTCTAGGTGTTAGTGCATCAAACTTTTTGTCTAGTTCTTGCACCGACTGCACGAGTCGCAGCAGGGTTGAATTCACCGTAGCGAGCGAGACCTCTCCTGCATCTCCAGAGCTAACATCCCCCGTCGCACTGTTCCTTACAGGTCTGACATCCCTCCTGCCTCTCGGCGCAAAAAATTCAACAGATGCCACCGCGTTACCCTTTGTTTTCCCATAGCTTGTTTCTGAAGATTGTCTGGATCAGGTAGGGGCAAGAAACCTGGAGATTTGATTTGAAAAGGCAACTTTAATGTTAGATATTATAAAGATTTGCAGGAGCTTTCCAAAATTGCTGCCTCCCTTCGTGCTGCTCAGCAGCGCCCCCAAGGATTGATGGTTTTAACCATGTTTCAGATACACCAAGTATGTCCGAATGGTATAGATTAATATAGGCTCTGAGTACAGTTAACTTGGGAAGGAGGCTGCAAACATTAACGTGCACAACTTTTAGCCCACAGTAGGAATTCCAGATGGGGATCCCTGTATGACAGGGGAGGGGAGTGCATGGCAGTGAGTTAGCTTCATTGTCCCCAGCAAGAGGTAAAAGCACTACATGGATTAGGAAGTCAGAGATAGTTTATAGGAGATCTGCTAGAGAAGGTTTTGAGTGGGTGAGCAGTGTAGGTAGTGTCCAACATAGACTGTATATCCTGCGTTTTAAGTAAGACAGGGTTGCATGCAGGGTATTCCTTAGGGGAACAGTGCTTGTTGAGCATTGCTGACATGGAATAAGTGCAGCACTCTGGGGGAAGAATGCCATTTTGATATTGCTGCAGTAACACAGACACTTACAATGTCTGTGGTCTATAGGGAGCCCAGGAGGAGCCTGAGAAAAAGGTGGAAGCTAATTACTTGATACATGTTTGTAGTCCAGACAGTTCACTTATTTATTTATTTTATTTATTCACAATTCGGATGTACAACCTTTGAGTCAAAAACTCATTTACAAAGGCACCTCGTCACGGGAAGGGGAGACAGCATATTGGTGGAGCAAAACAGTGGGGAACAATACAGGTGAGATACAAAACAGCATACAAAGCAAGGCATTTCAGTGAACAATATAGGTGAGATACAGAAGAGCATACAAAACTAAGCAATTTCAGTGACACAGTGCAGCACGCAGGTTACAGTGCGTGGTGTACAGACTACAAGAAGCTGTTCTAAGTAAACTAGTACATATGTAATACTGTAAAAGACTAGGAGTACTAGGTGGTGGTTACCTGGGGGGGAGGTCTATGTCTGCAGATTGGTTCAGGCGGAGCTCTCGGTAAGACTCTATAATGGGCATTTACAGCTCCGAGTGTCAGTGAGGTGTTTGCGTAGGGCGATTTTGAAGGGCTCGATTTTGGAGATGTTAGTAATGTGAGTGGGGAGGGAGTTATACCAGGAAGGTGCTCTGTAGTGGAAAGACCTTTGGGCGAGCGAGGTCCTAGCTCTTGGCACCTGGAAGGTGGCTTTATTATATTTCGGTGATGACACGAGGGAGGTCTGCTAAAGGGATGTAGCGACTCCTGGGGCTAAGTAGAGTCTTTTCGCCAGTATACAGGTGTGGTATTGCAGGCACTCTTCAAAAGTGAGTAGGTTTGAGGTGGAGTAGAGATGGCATGTGTGTTCTGCTGGGGCACCAGTCAGGAGCCTGCCGGCTTTGTTGATAGAGGTCTAGACTTTGGTGAGGGCAGTGGGGTCAGCAGCTGCATAGGTAGGGAGTCCATAATCAACCAAAGACAGCATAGAGGAAGTGATAGCCAGCCGCACTTAACAGCAGTACCTAGTACAATATACTTTATAGCGTATGGTGAAATGTTATGTTATTCTGCATGGAAATCCACGCCTAGAATAGGGTTGTGCTGCAGTAGTGACATCATTATGTTTCTTTTTCTTTAACTTGAACTTACAGAAGCAGCCGCAGCTGCAGTGGCTAATCGCACATTGAATCATTAATTTGAGCCTTCCCCCAACCATCAAGTGCCCCCCACCCCCACCCCAGCAGTTCACAGAGAGGAAGCGGAATGTCGGAAATGTGTTTTTTATAACGATTTATTTATTGCATTTTGTACATAAGCATACAAATACTTGATTGCTTAACAGGTATAATTGACAGGAGTATTTAGAAGACATTACATAGGATGAAGACTATCCATTCAAATGGTACATCATTGGGGGTGACCGTGGTTACAGATATTCTATCATTACCTTATATTCAATTCAGGAACTACTGTAAAGCAGCTAATGCCCTGAGTTTTTAGTTTAGGAATACTGAGAAAAATACACTTTCAATCTGACCGAAAAGGTCTGTGCTAACTTTACACATCAGTGTTAAAGAAGATCTCCAATCTAGAACTCCCTTAGGCTTAATGGGACTATGCCTGTGTAGAACCCCTGAGAAATCTACCCTATTAGTAATTCAAACAAACATAGTCAGGTGTCATAAAATAGTAAGCAGTGTGAGCTGCACTAAGACCTGCTTGTGCCTCTAACAGAAATAGCTTTAGAGATCTAAATAATGGAGAACAAGTCTCCAGGACTCCCTGGGAATTGCACTACAATTAAGCAGACTAATCTGGAACTAGGCAATTGCACCCGCTGCATACCCCACCTTATAAATCGACAAGGTATCTTATACTTTCTTTCAATAATTGAATCTACATTTAAGAAACATATAGCTGGGGGCGCTGTGGAGCAGCCTACTGGCAAGAAGCACACTGCAACAGCTCTGCAGAAATAGTTTTTTGATTCTTGCTGATATCAATAGCTGGCATTAAATGGTGCTGATCGACACCTCTTACAATGATGGGTCGTAACCAGAAGACGAGCAGCAGTGGTCCCAAAACAGCTCAGGCCACAGAGCAACAGGCCGCTACAACTACCTTGACATCGACTGACTCGGAGCCCCCATGGAGAGCGCTTCGAACATCAATGCAGGTTATAGACCTAAAAGTGGAATCCATCCTTCAGAGATTTGCAGAGCAAGATTCAAAACTGGAAGCGGCTACACAAACCGCAGCATCAGCAGAGAAGATTGCCAGTCAAGCAGTGGCCATGAGCTCTAAACTGGTACAAGAGAACGCACATTTAAGATACCGTCTTGAGACCTTGGAGAATTCGAATAGGACTTCTCATGTGAGGATCATCTGTCTTCCTGAGGGAAGCGAGGAGGGAGGGAGACCTGCTATCCTTTCTACAAAATTGGCTGGGTGAAGTGTTGGAAGTGCTGAAAGATATTGCTACCCACTTTTACAAAGCCTATCGTACAACTCCCCGAGCGGCAGGTCCACGTGGTGAGGCCCAGAGAGTTGTACTAATAACGGCAAATCCTTCAATTAAAGAATCACTTCTGTGTGCAGCCAGATCAGCAGAAGGGTTACGTATTAATGGCTCAACAGTTCATCTATTCCCGGATCTTTCGTTTGCGACCAGGACAAGGAGAAAGAAATTCGATGTGGTCTGGGCACGACTTTGTAGTTTAGGAATAGTGCACTTGTTGTTAATGCTAGCCCGAATCCGCATTCATTATGGGAGACATATGTTCCAATTCAGTGACACGATGGAAGCTGGAAAAAAGGTGGAGGCCATTAGTCGCGAATTTCAAGCAACGGAGAGCCAGGACTTGCCTGAATCGGAAAATGAGACCTGACTTGCTCAATCGGAGCTGATGGACAAGTAAAAATTTTCAGATAAGTGTACTTACTGTTTATTTTTTCATTTCTGGTCTTACGTGTTCGCTGAGCTTAGAGCAAGAACTGTTGTACTTGGCTCGATTTACTGCGTTTGTTTCACTTTTTACCAGGTGCATCTGTACCTAGTGTGTTATAATTGTTTGGATTACCTTTTCATGGATTTGGATGCATATCAACACTGGTGGTTGAGTATTGAAATAATTCTGGGACTTTTCAAATTTTGGAATTGCTTCTCCAAAAGCCTCAGTGTAGGCTACCTATTCTGACTATACACTGGATGTATCTGTATAATATGTATGATGTCTGGCAGGAGAATGTACATTATGCATTGTTTTTTTGACATGAAAAACAAACAAAGTTAAAAAAAAACAAAACATAAAGCTAATATAGTAACTTATCAAACATTTAGAAAATTGGAAAAAACATTCCTTTTGACAGCTGCTTAGCATGCATGAGGAAGGTCCACCAAAGATGAGACTTGAGGTCTTTCAGTGTCTCTGGTCACCATAAACGTCCAAACAATAGGCATGACTCTCATAAAATCAAAATTACATTACATTACCGCTCTGGGTTTCAACAGAAAGTTTTAAGGTCCTGCAGCTGAAGTGAGCTACTAACTCTTTCAAGAAAAGGTATTACCACATAGTGTATAGTGGAAGCCTCCTCATACAACTAAAGACAGATTGTCTCCTTCCAGACCCTCTTAGTCTGATGTGCACCTCTCTCACTGTCTTTTGGCCGCAATTTTCTCCACGAAGGCTCTGGCTTCTTTCGGGTCAGTAAAATGGTACTGCCTTCGACCCTCAGTGAAACAGAGACAGGTCAGGAAAGCTAGCGTGAAAGAGATGTCCAGCTCACGAAGTCAGTTCTTAACTCCATCGAATGCTTTCCTGTGCATACTAGTAGCATATGAAACATCCAGAAAAAATAAAATACGAGCCTCCTGCATATAAATTGAACCCCTATTTCTCAATGATCCAAGCAGCACATCCCATTCTCCTGTGGACCGTAGGGTGAAGAGTATTGTGCAAGGATTGTCCATGTTATGCTGAGGCCTTCTAAGGATAATCCTGTAGGCTGTAGTGATTCAGAAATCCGAAAGGTCTGTTAATTCCTCCAGCTAAGCTTGAAGATAAGGAAGAAGGGCTTCTCCCTCTGAATCCTCGGGGAGACCCAGTACCCTCACATTAGCAGCTCGAACTGCGTTTTCTAATTGTTCCACCCGGCTGCGCAAAGCGGCCTGTTTTTTTTTAAGGAGGTCACAGTCGTAGCTAAGGCCTTCCCAGCCATGGCTTCAACCGTCTTCATGATCTCACCCATGGCATCAAGTCTGTGTTCCATAGTTAGAAATTTTTCAGAAAAACCATCTAGTTTTTGGTCCATTTATTGGACCGTTTTCATCAAGGCATTTACTGCTATCTGCAGAGTTTGCAGAGTAGCACCATCCGAGACTGAGCTTGTAGATTGCGTAGGGCCTGCTGCTTCATCTGGAGGTTTCGAGCTGGAAGCGTGTGGCAGGAAGAAATCTTGTTTTGTGGTTTTATTTCGACCCATCTTCATTTGGATTTCAGATCTCCGGATGCAGTGAGTATTCCTCTAGCAAGACATTGTAGTAGCTAAGTATTTATGTTTGTAAAGCAAGCTTTTAAATTGAGATTTAAAGCCTGAAGTAGGGAGCTCCAGATAAGTGCTGTTGCTGGCTGGGCTGCCAGCTCTGCCCCCTCCGGAATCTCTGAAATGTTCATGGATGCCCATATATTATAAAAGATAATGTATGAGCATCCATGTTCCGACAGTCCTGTGTCTGCATTTAGAGGTTTCTGTAGCAACTAGAGAACCTCTTGAGCATCCCTCTCGAGGTTCCTGGTTGCCATAGAAACCTCTCAGTGCAGACACCAGCTTGTTGTATAAGACTACCCATACATTATCTTCTGTGACAACCCCTCAAAGGAAACTGTTGTTCAGTCATATACTTTTGCAGCATTAAAACCAAAAACTCTTCCAACGTTGTTGTGCATACTTAAAAACGTAACATCCATAGTGATTTAATCTAGGGAGGCAGTTCGGCTTAGTGGTTAGGGACCCAGATTTGAAGCCCATGGCTGCCACAAACTCAATGTGACCCTGAGCAAGACACTTTTCCTCTCTGCGCATAACCTCTTTCTGTCTCTGTTCTCTTTGAATCTTCCAGCGCGCTTACAATAGTAGCAACATTCTCTTCCTTCCTTCTGTCCTAGATTGTTAAGCACTTTGGGATACAGATTGTATGAAATCCACTGTATAAAAAATAAATTCCTTTCCTATCCTTTCCTTTGCCATGTTTCCCTTGGCAGCACTTGGTCTCTTTCAGACAAACACTTCGTTTTATCCTGCTTGCTCTTTTCTTTCAATTAATTCTGCTGCATGCCAACAGATGGTTGGGATGATGCCTTTTTCCACAGCATCGTTTCAGAAAGATACCATTTTTTTCCTGACCACAGACTTCAACTTTTGTTAAGTAACATTTTATTGTTTTTATTTGTGGTTCTGCATGTTTGAGGGGAAGTATAGGTTGTGAATTGCTTTCTGGAATTGGATGGAAAGATTTTGAAAGTTTAGTCTAAAACAAAAACATCTGTTGGACAGATGCCATTTAAACACACCAGAGAAACTGTTTTGGAATGCAAGATGTAACTGTCACATGATTTGCATGTACCAGTTGTTTATAATATACAGTTTAATGTGATGCTGTTAATTTAATCTGATATGCTGTTAACTTAATCTGAGATTGTACTGTAGGTGAACCTCAGACATTTGTCATTAACATTTGATTTTCAAAAAGTTTATGACATAAATAATCAAAAATTATTACTGTTTTGTTACTCCAAACTAGGTGCATTTCCTAGTTGGGTCATATTATGTCTTTCTCATTACAATTTGTATTTCAGTTGTTTAGCAGTGGCTGATACTCGACCATCAGTTACCAGTTCAGTTTTTCCTAGGTGCAAAATATGCGATTAGAGAAAGTGACTGTCGAAACCTTATGCTGCTGCTCTTTGAGCTTGACAGCTCAGTGGTAGAGCAAGTACCAGGAGGGAGTTGCGGGTGCTTTGGTTCAATTCCCAGTTAAGTCATATTATTTCTTTCTCATAATGACTTGTGTTCCAGTCACTAAGCATTGTCTTAATTCAGCACCGATACCTAATTACCATTACTGTACATTGAAAAGAACTTCCCATAAAGCAACATTGCTTGACAAAAACTAAAATAATCCAGTCAGCAGTAAAACATAAAAACACCTAATTTTGACTTTTATTTTCTATTTTCTTCCTGATGTGATACATATCTGTGAAGTTTTTATAAAATCCTGTACAGTCTCCTCTGCTACGATAGATGTTTAGTGGATTGGGTGATATTGTACTGCTGGTGACTGGAGACATGGTAGTACCACCTTAGCTTACTCACATTGTGGGATACAGTGTGCACAGCTGAAAGGCTAGTGAGGAAGAAGACTATTAAAACCTGCCGGGAGCTGCCATCTTTAATGTCACGACAGACTCATTACAAAACTAGTAAGGAACACAGTTTATATGTAAATGTACACGTCTGTGTTGGTTGTTTAATCAGTTTTCTGGAAAATAATAAGTACGAGGAAAATGGCTGGAAATGCCAAACTGAACCTAAAAACGTGCTTCCTCCTGGACATGCTTTGTCTACAATAATAAATTGGTTATACTAGCAGGTCACACCTTTTGTGTGGCGTAGTTATGCGGTTTGCCACTGTTTGGTGAGATGGCAGTGCCCACCACTGCTGCCACATCAGTCAGTCAATGAAACAGTAGGCAAACAAAAAAATACTATAGTTTTGCTGATTGAAGTGCACCATGATGTGACTGGATCTGCCAGTTCCCAGCACGTGGTAAAAGAGAACATGCCATGTATTGGAACTGTACTTATTGCAAGTCATATATAACTTTATTTCCTGTTTGCACCATCTCTTTATTCGTCTTACTTACCTAATGGCACCCTTGCAGGGCCGAAACCAATAATTCTGCAAAAAATTCTTCTCTACTGTGATGAAACCTGACTGTGGAATTCATAGTCGGATTTGGCCAAATAATCAAAAAAAGATATAATACAAGAGGTAAGAAAAGTTGGGTCACCAATATTGGAAAAACAGAGATTTAATACGAGTTATGATCTGTTGACTGTTACAAGCTTTGAATGAGAAGAATAAATTAAACTCGCAATAGACTCTAAATATTATTAGAGTGGGTAACTAGTTGTCATCTTTGGAAAATTCTGTTTTTAAGTAATAAGGCATGACCAGAGGTTAGATTAACAGTCTGTTAATCGCCCCCTAGGGGTGTAATGTGGCATAAGGTGCAGCCGAGTGCCATATTGCCCCTTGGGGGTGATTAACTGACTGTTAATCTAACTCCTGGGTGTGCCTTATTGCTATTATAAAAAATTGTTCCAAAAGAAGAGGGTTAAAAGAATACTTTTTGAATGTTTTCCTCATTTAGAGGGAGATTTGCAATAAAATAGTTCTTCCACCAACAGTTTAAATCCAGAAGCAAATGATTTGGTACCTTTTAATGGACCAACATAGATGTAACAACAAGAACAAAGTGCTCTAGCTTTCGGACCAAGTAGTCCTTCAGAAGCGTAATGCAGTTATTTAGAAAAAACAATACTTTTAGCAGCTAGATCATGCAGAAAAAATCCCCATTGGTTTAAAATATTAAAAAAAAGATGATGATGTGTGGTTACATCACAAAACAGACAGTTCAAGGTACATGGGAGTTATACATGCACATCACAACATGTTGTTTATTTCATTCAGTGCAAGAGATGTCCACAAACAGGTTATTTTGAAGAGACGGGCCAACAGCTCCGCGCTAGGATGAACTTACACAGGCATACTATTAAAACAAAGAAGACTGAAAAACCAGTGGGGCGCCACTTCTCCCAGCCTGACCACTCAGTTTCGGATATGTCAGTAATGTTCTTAAAAGGAACTCTCAAAAATGCACAACAGAGATGAGCGTTTGAGATTAAACGTATTTTACATCTCAATATGGTAGCAGATGGGATGAACATAGATCTGGGTTTCATGGGACATTACAGAAATTTACATCCACAGACTTCTTCAGACTGGCATATTATAGGACTTCAGCATGTGTGGGGTGTGGGTTTGTGTGTGTGTGTGTATATACATGTGTGGGTATGTGTTGTGAGGTATGTGAATATAGCGGGTGTGGGTGTACGTGTGTGGGTAGGTGTGAGGTATGTGAATATAGCAGGTGTGGGGCTTGCTGTCACATTGAGGTAGGCTTCTATTTAGATACATGGAGCTACAGTGTGTTACTACTCTTACTTCACACACATAATGAATATGAATTCCTCCTTACTTTTTACCTTCACCCGGGAGTAGGGTTGATTCCATTGCGCCATATTCAGATTACTTGGCCTGTTACTGTACATACAGGAGTGTTATCATAGACTGTCACATATTTTTTTTAAATCTGAACATATTGGGGTGTGAGATCTCATTTGCATGGGGGTCCTGGACAGATCTTTTTACATTAGTCTAATATTGTAGTGATTTGTGGAAGTGTAGGTATGTTAGACCTCTGGTCTTACACACATACTTTATATTTATTCCAGTTACCTTACACTGGGGAGGGTGGCAGTTTTATTTCATTGTGGTTCTATCCAGAATCCTTGGAGATGTTACTATGCAGATAGGAGTAAGGTTAAATAGTGTCACATTTTTGCTGTGTAGGTATTGGGGTGCATGATCCCTTTTACTTGGGATTTCATGACAAGTTGAATTCCTTTGGGGAACAATTGCAGTGACTGATGTGAATGACTGTTTATTAGGTGTGTGTGTGTACTTAAAACTAGTTATCCTCCCCTGCATTATGGGGATGTGGGGTGGGGTAGGGTGTATTGTGTGTGTGAAGAGGAGGAGGAGAGGAATTACATTTTTATCTCTTATTCAGATTCCTTAGACACTTTTAGTACATCAAGTTGTTATACACTGAGACTTTATTGACATCAGTACATATCAGGCTGCATGGTCTTAATTCCTTGGTGGTCCTCGACAAGAGTGTTTTGTTTGACACTAACACTGTCAATTTATATTTAAATTATCATTTATAAAGTTCTGTCACTACACTAGAGGTTTTTGAAGTTTATGGGGCATCATATCTAGCTGGAGAGTATAGCTGGGTAACGGGTCCAGCTAAGTTTTTCACATCATACAGTGTGCACTGATGTTTTTAAGACCGCTTTACTGGTAAGTTCCTGTCTGTAATACATTGAAACTTCTTGGAGTCCTAAGACAATCTTAGTATGTCTTTAATCTGGGTGGGGGTTGTTTTTCAGTAATCGCATCCCTATACACATTGTGACACTCACAGCTTGATTTAAGAGTCATCTGCTTGAGCAGTGTTATCCTATGTCAATTACATTTATATGCCATAGGATTCTTTGTATGTGTTTTGCACCAAGCACCTTTGACCCTAGGACCCTCCCAGCTTAAGGTAACATGGTACTGTTAAACTTCTCTGACGTCATCTTCTGTTTTTTTTTTTTTTTAAATGAGTATTTGAAACCAATGGGGATTTTTTTTCTGGTTATTTTCTGCATGATCTAGCTGTTAAAAGTATTGTTTTTTTCTAAATGACTGCATTACGCTTCTGAAGAAGGACTGGTTGGTCCGAAAGCTAGAGCGCTTTGTTCTTATTGTTACATCTATGTTGGTCCATTAAAAGGTATCAAATCATTTGCTTCTGGATCTGTTCTTACAAGGACCAATACGGCAAATGCTAAATCTAGATACCAACAGTTTAAGAATGCTGGTTCAAAATCAGATGCATCATTCCGGTCATTCAGCTGTGCTAGAGGATGGAATGCTGACAGGAAGAAGCCATGTGCCATTGTGATCAGGCTGTACATACTAACATACTAAAATGCCAGCAGAATAGGCCTAACGGTCTTTCGTGTCTGCTCGTTTGGTCAGCCCCCACCCTGGGTGCTGTCCTTGCTGTCCCCCTCGCCTTCTCTGGCTTCTCCCTTCCCAGTTCCGGATATTCTTGCTGCATTGGATTTTGCTTCCTGAACCCTTCCCCTGTACCTGTCCCACCCCCTCTTGAACCCCTCCACTGTCTCTGCCTCCACCAGCCCCTAGGTAGTGCATTCCATGGCTCCACCACCCTCTCCAGTGAAGTAGCACCTCCTCCTTTCCCCTGAATCTTCCCCCTCAGCTTCCACCCATGCCTCTCTGTGGCCCTTCCTCCTTCCTTGAAGCTCCCTGACTGTTCCTCCCTATTTACCCTCTTCATGTACCTGAAGACCTCTATCATGTCCCCCGGTCCCTTCTCTCTTCCAGTGTGTACATATTTAGCTCTTCGAGCTTCTCCTCATAGGTCCTGTCCCCCAAGCCCCAAATCATTTTGGTTGCCCTCCTGTGGACCCTCTCCAGGAGGTTAATGTCCCTCTTTAAGTGTGGCCTCCAAAACTGCATGCAGTACTCCAGGTGCGGCCTCACCAAGCAGTTATACAGAGGGAGTATCACTTCCTCCTTCTGGAAGTGATCCCCTAGTGATGCATCCCAGCATCCTGTTGGCCTTGGCTGCTGCCCTCCTACAAGTCTCAGAGTTGTTCATCTTGACATCCACCACCACCCCCAGGTCCCTCTCAGCCATTGAGACTTGTAGTATTCCCCCCCCCCAGGGTGTACACTTGGCCTGGGTTTCTGGCCCCCAGGTGGAGTACCTTGCATTTCCCTGCATGACAGTATAAAATGGATTAATGTAAGGCCACTGAAATCCACAGTCAATCAGATCGCAGCATTTGTGAGAACCTCTTTATAATACTGTTTAATCATTTTGAGTTTTTTCTTAAACCTGGGATATTGTATGCATTATTCATCTTTGCATTTTGCCTTGAATTACTTGTATGAAGTCTTATGTTAATAGAATGGTGTACATGTTTAGATGCAATATTGTACGTGTTGGTAACCTTTAGAGTTGTGTATGATAAGTGCGTGATATCCTAGGATATCGTCCCTGCTCAGGTGCACTCTGAGACATGAGGTAATAGGCCGGATGACATCAACCACCTGAGAAGGGAGTTATCCCATGGTATTACACACCTTGGAGTGTATTATTGTGATTATAAAATGGATCCATTTTGATTTTGTTGACTAATGGAATGACCTACTTTTATATCGGGGATTATGTACTGAGAAATGTGGTTTCAACCAATCAGATTTGAGAATTTTGACCATCTATTCAATAATAATTGTTTTTTCATAATTTTGTATGAACTTCAGTTGTTTCACAATTGCAGTATAACCTAAACTGACCTTATGTTTGCTGACATAGTCACTGAACTGTGTGCTTCTAACTCACTGCTTTGTATTAATGTCAGAAACGCTCTGTAATCCAGTACTATATACATATTACAAATTATGTATTCAGTTCAACTGCTCGCTGGACACAGTGGTGGTTCAGCGTGAGTGGAGGACGTCCGATGTGGCTCTGCACAAGTGTGGACCTAGGGTCAAACCAGGGACCTATATAGCTTGACATCAGTTGTATGTAAGATGGTGTAAACCATCCTAAAGGAAAGGTCATTGAGTTCCTTGAGGCAAACGGGATCCAGGGTAGTAGACAACACGGGTTTATGGCAGGTAGGGCATGCCAAACAAACTTGATCAGCTTGTTTGATTGGGTCACTAGGGCAGTAGACAAGGCCCGAGCAGTAGGCATAGTATACCTGGACTTCAGCAAGGCCTTTGACTCAGTCCCCACAAGAGGTTGAGCTAAGAACAGCTGGATATGGGGACCGGGGAAACACTAACCCGGTGGTTGGCAAACTGTCTAGGAGGAAAATGCAGCGGGTTCCGGTGGTGGGGGATTTCAGGATGAGAGAAGTTACCAGTGGGGGTCTCACGGGGATCAGTGCTGTGTCCAGTTCAGTGTGTTCATCAGCAACACTAGGGGCAGCATTAAAGGCAAGATATGCCTTTTTGCAAATACCATGCTCTGTGGGATGGTGGACACTAAGAATCATGTAATAAGGGGTTTAAGGGAAGACCTAGCAAGTTTGGAAAGGTGGTCTGGAATCGGGCAACTGGAGTTCAGTGCTAAAAAGTGTAAGGTAATGCACATAGACCTTAAGAACCCCAGGGCTGAGTACAGTCTTGGAGGGGAGTGAAGGTCACGGTCTCAGAGGAGGAGAAAGATCTGGGGATAGCAATTACAAGCAACCTGAAACCATCACTACCATGCAAAAAGACATCAGGGGAGGCAAACAGAATGCTGGGTTGCATATCAAGGGGGTTCTCCAGCAGAAGGAAAGAGGTTATTCTGTATTCTGTCCCTGTGTAGGTCCATGGTGGGTCTGTGCCTGGAGTACTAGGTGCAGTACTAGGATCCCTACCTTAAGAAAGACATAAACCAGATAGAGGCAGTATAGAAGAGGGCTACCAAGATGATTCCGGACCAGCAGGATATCCCATATTTTATTTACTTAGAATTTTTTGACCAGGAAAGGCACACTAAGCTGTTAAAGGTGTGTCCTAGGGGATGGGTTACATGGACCTGTTTTGCCAACAGTAGGATGTTGGCCATGACATTGGGGAAACTCCCGTACTGTTCGGAGGGGTGTGTTGTGGCTGCCTTGCTGTCAGGCAAGATGGCCAACCCTGGAGGTGGAAGAGGAGGAGATGACCTCGCTGCTTTATTTGGGGAACTGTTGTTATGGATGTTTGTGAAACTATATTTGGTGATGTCTTGAGTAAAGCTTCAGCATCTCAGAGTACCTCTGAGCAAATTCCATTTGTGAAGAAAACAGTACCTGTTTCCAGTGAGCTTGGTAAGACCGCTCTGCTAGAAGAGATGGAGGTTTCCGTGGGCAGTGATGAAGTGCAGGAGGCAAACGAAGCACTCATAGTCAAAATTACTGAACGTTGGGCTTTACTTCTACAACTACTGGCAGACAAAGATGCAATGTTAGGAGCAGCTGGCGCCTCTTCTGATGGTGCTGCACCTGTGACAGCTGCTGTTTCTGCAGCTTCATTTCAGCAGCAGCCTGTCGAGTGCAGGACTGTCAGTGTCAGGAAGCAGGCGCACTGAGGAAGCAGTTGTGGCATGCCCAGCTCGTGATCTGCAGTCCGCCCGACCTACTTAAGAAATGCTGGTTGGCATGATGAGCTCCATTGGGAAAACACTGCAGGGTACTGGCTGAATAAAATCCCCTGACAGACATCGGCTTCCCGGTGATCCCCCGACAGTGGTGAATGTGATGAGTCTAGGCAAGCAGTTAAGTTCCGACTTTGCTCTGTGATCTGCACTTAATGTGGTGGTGGTGTTGGTGGGAGGGGGGGGGAGATAGGTGACTTATAGGAAATGCGTAATGCCTGGAAGTTCAGCAGCTTGCTGTGATCAGACGCATCTTCTGCATGTGGCGCAAGTTCATGCAGAGGTAGGGCTCAGTCTGTGTCCTACTCCTGACTCAGACTCAGGCCAGAACTACTCAGTGTCCTGAAGTATCTGCCCTCACTGTAAGACTGGCTATGCCAGTCTTACAGGGAGAAGGTCTGGTACCTAATCCAGTTTCAATAGCTACTGCAGACATCGCCGCACAGCATCACTGTAGTCATGTTTACACTGCCACAGTTGCACTGCAGCAACCTGAGCACTCAGGTTGCTGTGGTGCAAGCGTGGTAGTGTGGATACTTACCTGTTTGTGGTAAGTCATCCACTTTGCCTCTCCCTGAGCTGCAGCAAAGTAGGGACTTCTGCGTCACTACCTCTGTTCTGGTGTCAGACCAGTCCTAGAAGCACAATGTGATTGGCCTCAACCTCAAAGTGATTGCTGTGCTAAGGGAGACAGATTCCACTGTTGTACCCAGAGACATTGTACAAGATGAGCCTCAAATGTGACCAGACGTGGAAGAGGGCACAATCGCCGGTGTTTTTCTGCCACCACTGCCTCCCCCTGAGCATCGGAGATCCCTCCAGAGGCCATGAAGGGACAGTCTCGCCCCCTCCCCCAAGTTATCTGAACCGTTTCCAGTGTTGAACCAGCTTCTGTGAAGAATGTGGTTCATTTGTGGTATATTGGGAAAGAGAAATACCCTCCAGACAGGACTTTGGTGATAAGGAACTTAAGTAGGACTTTGTGTCTTTCTGCTAATGATCTATATGCCTTTATCCATATTACAAATGAAGAGTTATATGATCTAACCTTAATAACTGCTAAATCATTGGACAGATTTTGGGCATTGTACAATTCTCTGAAAGGCACACCACTGTGGGCACCCTTTGTTGTGATCCCTTTTGACCAAACCAGCGATGCAAGTGGTGATCATCTTGTTTCACAACAAAGCGGTCGGTCGGTGTGTCTGAGATCTCTTATTGGTTGAAGCAGTGGTGTGAAATATTTGGTGTACCATCTTCTGTTCTTGACAGGGAAAAAATTTGGACGAGGTGGAAGGTCTATGTAAAATTAAACTCTGGGATTATGGGACTTCTCCACCTCCCCAATAGTTTCTGTTTAGGAAAGGATAGAGGGGTCTGCTTCTGCCAGGGGCAGCCCTGGGAGTGCTTTAAATGTGGATCACGTTCACATTTTAGCAGTGCCTGTGATCAGCAGAGTTGCAGTCTGTGTTTGGCCTATGTACGCAGTAACTCCTCTTGTTACAACATCTTTAAATGTAACCTCCACATGGAGCTTGGTCACGCTTTCAGGAATTGTCCCTGAGCAACCAACAACAGAGATGATGGTTATGACCAGGACCATATAATTGGAAAAGCTCAACAGGCCAGTCCGCCTAGGTGTCTGGCGCACTCTTGCACCCCCAGCAGGCCTCGACACGATCAACCCCCTCATTTCCCTCAGACACTCACTGAGGAAGTCCTTCTCTAGCCAGTGCCTGATGACCCACTGGAGGTGGTTGCGTATGTAAGCACAGGCCCGAGAGTTGTTTCAGGCCCCTGCTGCACATGAGTCTGTTATGCCTCCCCCACCACCCATCAGAGGCTGCTAATATGCTTCCTGTCACTAGGAAGAAAAGATGCAGGAGCAGGAAGCCTAAACAGACCAAAAATGTCCCTGTTGCAGTTTCTGACTGGTTCTCTGCCTTCCGCAGCAGGAGGATATATATGTGTGTGTGCTGGGGGGGTCTGAGGAAGAGGATGTGGAATCTGAAGTGTTCTCTCTGCTCTCTCAGAAGGATCTGTCCTCTGACAAGGAGGACTCCATACAGAGCCTTCTACCAGACTAAGGATTCTTGAACAGTATGAGGAATGCCTGGCAGAGCTAAACTTGTTCTCGCTGGAAACAAGAAGGGAGAGAGGGGCATAATTGAGATAGTCAGGTTCTTGAAAGGCATAAATAGCGTGCCATACACAGAACTTTTTCAGAGGGTCACCAGATCGACCACCAAGGGGCACAAATGGAAGCTTCACGGTGGGAACTTCAGAAGAGATCTGAGAAAGCATTACTTCACAGAAAGAGTGGTGAAGCCGTGGAACAGTCTGCCGACAGAGGTGGTAAATGTAAGGACTGTACCTGCTTTCAAATGGGAGGGCTAGAACAAGGGCTCAAGTGGGAATGGCAGACAAGGAGATGGTAAAATTTGGTAGGGGAACTAGATCCCGGGACCTGCAGTAGGTCTTGGAAACACTTGGGCAGACTAGATAGACTCACGGTCTCCTTCTGCCATTACTTTCTATGTTTCTGTGTTACCGTAACAAAAAGAAAAAGGAGAAGAGGATGCGGTCTTAGCTCTTATGCATAAGAGTTCATTTACTGGGAAGTGTTTTTTGAGTTTACGCTTTCCTTATGTTTTTGTGGCTAGCCTCTCTGTGGTCCCCCTAAATGTCAACAGTGTGAAATCTCAAAGTGTTGCCCTACGTTTTTTGCTTTGTAGCATCATCAGGGTGGGCACCTTCCTGGTACAAGATACAAGGATGAAAACCAGATTTGAGGAGGCTAGAACCTCTTAGCCATGGTCCAGAGCTCTTTTAGGTCTCCAGGAGTGGATCTGTGTGATGGGGTGGGAATTCTGTGTCAAAGTTTTGTGTCAGGTTACCTGTCTTGTTGTAATACACCTGGTAGGGTGTCAGTGTTAGATGTAACTAACCGGGGACAGCACCTCCATTTTAAAACTGGTGCCGAAATCCCGCGCATGTGCATGAGAGGGGCCTGTGCTCTGGCTGCTCATACGCAGGTTCAGCTGTTCTAAAATGCATTTAGTAGGAATTAGTGCTCGGTTTAGATTCCAACATGGCAAATATGATTCAGCATTTGAAAAGACATACTACAAGCAGCTTTTTTCTATGGGCATGTAAAAAGTTGCACTTCGTGCCAGTGCTCTGTGCCTGACGTGTGTTCTCACAATGCGTATGCTTCCGGTGGACGGGTCATTTAAGGTTCCAAACAAAAAACTACAGAAATATGAAAAAGTGGTAAGAATTATTACTTTTGGCATATTCAGAGACACTATAGAGAACTTGTGTGACACATATGTGCATAGAAGCATACTGTTGAGATCAGGAACAAAATGAGGCGCAAAGCTGACAGTGTCCCTTTAACCCCATTAAGAGGAGGATTACTTATTTGTCGCTTACTATAGGTGGTGTTGGGATGGTTAACTGAGTGGCATTTTTTATAGTTTATTTTTTGCTTTGAATTTTAGGAATTGATTGCTTGCTGCAGAAAAGCGTTGTGTTCCTCTTTTTGGTAGAGTGGTTTCAGCCTTTCCTCAGGGGATGGGGTTTGGGTACATTGTGTGGTTTTAGTGTTATGCAGAAAGCTGCGACTTCCACATATGTGTTAACCACATTAACTAAAGCCAGACAGTGGGGGGAACAAGACTCTTACCAGGAAAGGGCTTCACAAGGCCATTATGGAAACCATCTTTTATGTTTTCCCAGATTTTTTGGCCTGCTTCAGAGAAAAAAGGAACTTCATTCTGAATACACTTGTTAATAAGGAGTTCCTCCATAAGTGTGGGATGTACTTTGGGGGGGGGTTACACATAAACACGAAAGCTTGGAAGAAAGATATTGTCACTATCAGGGTTGTAACCAGGTGCTGGAAACCCAAGAGCATCTATTCCTGGGGTGCTCGTATGCCAAAAGTTTTGGAACATTTCTAGGCTTCCTGTCTCCCAAATTCCTTCTGATGGTCTGGTCTTTGGTTCCCTCCACCCGGATGGGAACATCTACATGTTGACACCACTGTAGTTTTTTTTTGTCATATGCAAGTTCTATAACTCTGTGTGTGGCAAACTAGATGTGCTCTTTCATTGCATTAAAAAGATGTCACTACTTGCTCACATATATCCATACTGCATTATGTAGGGTATTTCAGACTGATCAAGTAAGCATTAATCCACGACGAAGGTGGCAGCTAATGGGGAATTAATGCATGGTTGGGACCATTAGTGAGACGAGGTCGAGTACTCTACGACGGATTAACCATGCATTAATTCCCCAATAAATGCCACCTTCGGAGTGGATTAATGCGCTTGTAACATGGTCTCCACATTACTAGGGGTGTCACAGATGAAAGTGGACTGTTATGATAAATGACACCATGACACTATTACAGTTACAAAGTGAAGTTTACTGTTATTTTGAGAGGTTAAACTGACACTCTCTTACATACAAATGTCTCATGTTTTTTTTTTTTTTTTTTGCAGTATAGTACACTAGTACATGGGTAAACGATTAGTGTCACTTTTTAGATCTTTTGCTCGGCTGTAAATCTGATATTATACTGAGGAGGACCGCGATTTCCGACTTCTATTCAGTCGGCTTCACCGTGCCCTGCTAATTTGCATACCTCGTCCCCCGCTTACTGGTATGATATTATGATCTTTACTTCGCACGATGTTATTGACAGTCCTCCTTCTATTACAGCCGTGTGATTCTCGTCAGTTATTTCTTGCTCACTGTCCATCGATACTGCAGGATAGTTAAAATTTACCGTCCTGTGTACTGTGAATGATTTGAAATTATATGCATTTCCGGTTTGGTGCTGCTCCGGTCTGTGCCCGATTCCATGCTCCCGTGTGCCACTGCTTTCTCCTACCACAGGTTTCTCTCTGCTGCTCTGCCACCTGTAGCTTCGACGTCTCCTTTTTGTCGTGTCGCACACTTTGCTGCTTTCTCCTCGGCTACGATCGTCTCGTGGCACAGTGCTCTGCAGTTTCTCTGCCCCTATCTCCTTCTTGTAACATGGCAAAAGGAAAAATAGTTTCTCTGTCTCCCCTACACTTCTCCTACTCCCTGTCCTACCTACCTACTAGCTGCCACAAAACTTGCTCACTGCCCTCTTACCTGTTCTGTTTTTGTATGCTGCTCTTTTCTACCCTCTGGCTACTTTCTCCATTACACTAGCAACACGACATTATCGTGCCATAATGCCATGTTGCTCTTGTACCAGCTGACGGAATTCAATCAATTGTCTTTCTCATTTCTCATCATTTTATTTTTGCCATCTTACAAGCAACTGTAATTGGCAGAGAGTTCAAGGACTTATGGCACTCTCTTCCTGATGTTACTTTAGTTGTCTCTTAAGTTTATATTATTGATCAGGGTGACCACAGATGGACTTTTTACTTTCAGCTTTATATGCATTTTTCAGGTTTTCCTTTGTTTGAATTGATATCTATTCTATTTTGTTGATATATTGTTTTGCTTTTGTTTCTTTTTTTATCGTATTACTTCAGTTAAAATATGCAGTATTTTTTTTATTGCTTTTCTTTTGTTCAATTTTGAGTTGATTGTACCTTGTGCTACTGATTTTATCAATAAAAAAATTCTCCTACTGTATGAGGCAAAATTGTAATATGGGACCCAGGGTTCTTGGCAGACTTTTGACCCCTTTAAGGGTATCAGCAGAGAGTGGAGACCAAGGGCTTCACGTGAGGATCTGCAAGCTCCTGATGGTACTTTTGTCAGTTATGTTTTAGGTCTCTTGCAGTTTGCAAAAGGTTTTATTTCAGACTTGTAGTCTAAGGATCCTTTTTCTTAGAAGAGCTCCAGGGTCCAGAGCTAGAGGCCTCCGTTTTGAGAGTTTTATTTTAGCAATTTACTGAGCTGGAAGTATCGATTGCTATTCGGTCTCTCTGGGGGAATTCAGTACCCAGTAGTGACGGTTTGTTAGTCAAATTGTATAAAGGCTTTTCATCTCAGCTTGTCCCAATCTTGGCATGTCTTTATAACAAGATTTTAGACACAGGGGTTCTTCCACATTACATGTCTGCTACCTTATTTATTTATTTATTTATTTATTTATTTATTTATTTATTTATATTATTCAGGAAAGAGGACAGATAATTTCTAAGCAATTGGAGGCCGATATATTTATTGAATATAGACCAAAAAGTGCTGCAGACGATCTTGGTGAAAGGATTGGAGCAGGTGGCTCTCACAACGGTTTCTCCGCATCAAACTTAAATTACCCCAAGCAGGACAGTAAAAAATTTTTTTTAATTCTTTGGTAATCGGGTAATAAGGCCCACTAGGCATGATTGCCTATTTTCAGGGGTGACCTGGGAGCACTGGGGAGGTTAAGTAGCATACTCAGAGTCACACTGTATGGAAGTGGAGGCTGCTGTGGGAATCAAAGCCAGGTCTGCTGGATGTACCTGGCTCATTCACAGCTTGTTACTCTAACTGCTAGGCTATACTGTCAGCCTGGAGAATTTGTTGATACCCAAAGAAACCTTCGAAAGAGGATTGCAGAGATCTTTTCCTGGGCACATAATATCTTTGGACCAGGAAAAGGCCTTCGACAGGCTTGTACATGTTTGCTTGTTTTCAGGTTTTGGAGAAATATGGGATTACAGCCAGTTTTGTTAAGTGGGTGAAAAACTTTGTATACACAATCATATGTTTGCCCCCTGTTTAATGGGTGGAAGGGAAACAGGTTGTAGGGTTTTAAGGGGGTATGGTAGGGGTGCACCTTGAGCCCCCTGTTGTACGCTCTTGAGGATGATCCTCTGATAAGATCATTGAATGCGAACGTCAGTATTAAGAAGCTTACTCTTGTATGTGGGCAACCTCAGATCAAGGTTATAGCCTACACAGATGATGTGTGTTTGCTGCTTGAAAGTGAGGTGTCACGTCCTTCTATGACAGAAACTCTCCAAGCATTTTTCTAATGTGTCTGGCTCCTGTATTAATTTATGGAAGAGTAAGGGCATTGATATTGGTGCTTTTAGAAACACTAGTACACGTATTGCTGGCATACATATTTCGGGTACTGAGACTGCTATATTAGGGATACACTTTGTTCAGACAGCATGGTACTGCAGAATTGATAATCGCATATTGCCACACTGGGGATGTTGGTCTCCTAATGGAAGTCATGGAAAATGCCAAAGTAGAAAAGTTGTGTGTTTTTTTTTTTTTTGTCAAGGTCATACTGTTACCCAGATTATTGCATGTTAGCTGTGATTCCCCCACCCCCCGGCTAATCTCAAAGTCAGAGTGATTAGTCTTTTTTATGTTACTCTCGGGGAATCGTCTGAATCCAGTTAAAAATGGCTAACATATTTGCTAGTGCAAAAAGGTGGACTAGGGATGATAAACCCAGTGGCATTCTTTTATAGTGTGTTTTCTTTTTTAATTTTAATAAGCTTTTCAATCATGCAGTGAAGCTATGGAGGTACCATTAGTGAAAGAGTGGTTAGATCCCTGCATGGCTCCGTGGGATATGAGAAGGATGTGCTTCCTCTTTTATGTCTTATACGTTGTTTTAGATCACTTGATACTAGCTTAGAATTCCTGTTGCCTCTTTGAATTTGTAAATATGTGTCTTACACTTTTTTCTGTTATCTTTTGTAAATTATTTTTAATAAAAATTCATGTATTTTTCATCAGTAGGTGCCGTGGGATCTTTTACTTCCACCTAGACAGTGACCAGAGGTGTAGAAGGAACCTCTGTTTAACCTTTCATCCAAATGATGGTACCTCACTTGTACAGCACCCTACAGTGTTACTTACGGGTATTACCCCAAGTGTCAGGTACGGGACTAGAACCTACACGCATCTGATCTTCCTGCCCCAGAGACAAAAATGCTACTTACTGAGCTACTGACATGGAACAGAGGCCGGTGAGCATAAACATGTACTCGCTGGGGGAGAGCAGAGAGAGGGGATGTAATCGAGACCTTCAGATACCTTAAAGGCATTAACAAGGTTGACATAAGAATCTTTGTTGCAAAAGTGAGAACAGAAACACCAGAGGGCACAACTACAATTTATTTATTTTATTTATTTATTTTCGAGATTAACCAGGCAGGCATACTGAGCGGGGAACCACTCGTTTCCAGATGCGACCTGGGCAAGTTACAAGGGGTACATCAGGAGAGGTATTTACAAGGTTTTAGCATAGGTGCTGGGTATATACAAGGCAGAGAACATTTAGGTACACAGGTATTCACAATATTTATCATAGGTGCAGAAGTATATACAAGGCAGAGAACATTTAGGTACACAGGCAGTGTGAGAAAACACGTGACAGGCCCACGGTAGCGAAGCAAGTCAGCAATACTTAGACATTTCCGACCCTATGATGCAGCAGGTGAGAATAAATGATGCATCGCAAAACAGGGGCACATGGGGCTTATAGCTTATGAATGCTGGTAGCAGTTGCATGTGTCAGAGAAATGCGTGTGGAGAAGCGGGTTTAGGAGTCTTGGGTTAGAGGGGAGCCTTATGTCTGCAGGTAAATCATTCTAAAGTTTGGGCAAGCGATATTTGAAGGCTGATTGTCCCTTGGATGTATGCACGAATGGGACTTGGAAGAGCCTGGAGTCAGACCTTCTGAGTGACTAGGCCGGGGATGGTTGGGCCGATAAGGCGGAGCTGAGGTAAGGTGGGGGGAGGGATTCAGACCAGGATTTTGCTATGACTCTGGAGCAGTGGATCAGTCTGCGGGACACAAGTGAGTGTAGGGCTAGGGAGCTGTATAGGTCACAGTGATGGGTCATTGGGGGGCAGTCCAAGATGAAGCGACAGAAGGAATGAAAGAGGGTGTCCGGGCTGGCCAGGTTGGATGAGGGTGCAGCGCCATAGATCACGTTGCCATAGTCAAGTATTTGGAGAATCATTTTATGCACTATTTCCCTCCGGACCGTGGTGGGCATGCACCCTTTGTTGCGATATAGTGCACCCAGTTTGGGGTGCAGTTTTTTGTGTAGTGATTCGATGTGAGCGGAGAAATCTAGGTGTTGGTCATGCCATACTCCCACGTATCTAAATGAGGTGCAAGACTCCAGGGGGGACCCGTCCAGGGTATGGAAGCCGGGAGGAGCAGCTAGGCGGGAGAGTCGAGGTTTCATGCCGAAGGTTAGGGAGACTGTTTTCTTTTCATTTAGGATTAGTTGGTTGGACCTGAACCATTGCTGTACGGCATCGAAGTCCTGTTGGAGAGCAGCGGACACGACACCAGTGGAGGGCCCATAGGCGTACGGTATGGTATCGTCCACGTACATTTGTATGGCTGAGTTTGTGCAGGCCAGCGGGAGGTTGTTTAGAAATATAGAAGATAATAGCGGTCCCAGGACTGAGCCTTGGGGGACCCCCAGGGTGACTGGGAGGGGGCAAGATATTTGGGAGCCAATTTTCACCGATTGGAGTCTGCCAGTCAGGTAGGCCTGAAACCAACTAGTGGCAAGGCTGGAGAGGCCTGCATCATTAAGTTTTGCTAGTAGCTTGGGGTGAGAGACGGTGTCGAAAGCCTTGGCCAGGTCTCTGAAAACAGCCGAGGTGACGTGCACCTTGTCCATTCCTGAGGAGATGTCATTTGTGAGCCTTAGGAGGGCGGTGATAGTGGAATGAGACTTACGGAACCCTAACTGATAAGGGGTGAAGAAAGAGGTAGAGTCAAGGTATTGAGTGAGTTGGGCAAGAGCAAGGTGCTCCTGAAGTTTGGCCAGTATTTGGAGTAAGGAGATGGGGCGGTAATTTCCAGGCGCAGAGGATGCCACCCTTTGGGAGGGATAACAACCCTGCATCCAGAATGTTGAGTATTTTGCCAGGGAAAAGAGAGGTTATGAGGTCGGCTAGTGGGGCGAGTGGCGGGGCTGATAAGTGGGAGAAGTTTACGTCCAGGCCTAAGGGGCATTTACGCTTGTTGGGGCTCGAGAGCGCATAGTGCTTGTAGTACTCGGCTGGGGTGACTGGACCGAAGGAGAAAGTATTAGCGGGGGGTTCTGGGATTTCATTGATGAGCTAGGTGTGGGTGGGGTGAGCTGGTGGTTGGGTAGGAGAGATGTGGCGCAGCTGGTAAAGAAGGCAGTGGCAACTTCACTAGGGTCCAAGACGATGTTGCCATGGATGGATAGGGTTGGGGTTGGTGGCTGGACTGGTGGAGTGAGTAGGGATTTGATAGTTTTCCAAAAATTTGAAGGGTGGCTGAGGTTGGAGCAAAGAGCCGACCTGAAGTAGTTCTTTTTGGCCTGCTGTATAGATTTGGTGCAGGGGTTGTGGAGGGTACGGTATCTTTGTAGAGATACTTGGGTGCTGAATAGTTTGTTTTTTTCCAGGCCTGGTCCCTGGACCGGCATCTGCTAATGATGCAGGGATTTATTTAACTCCATAAATTGATTAGCGTTTTGCTCATAAAAGTGCTAAAACATTGTGAAAATGCATAGCACTTGCCTCACTGTGTTTAACAAACATAACCCTTCTAGAAAACTATATAAATACTTTCTGTACAGTTAGTATTGTCCCAGGGGAAAAACTGCTAATCAATTATTTAAAACCCTGTGATGTCAGCGGTGACCCAGGGGAGATGGGAGCCCTTTACTCTTAGAAACATAGAAACATAGAATTTGACGGCAGATAAGGACCGCTTGGCCCACCCAGTCTGCCCATTTCCCTACCTACTGGATAAGCTGCAGATCCTAGATCCTAGTTAACCAGCAGCCTACTTCTTTCTACCCCCGCCCCCCAGAATTGCCTTATGACTATCCCATGCATGCTTGAATTGATTAGCGTTTTGCTCATAAAAGTGCTAAAACATTGTGAAAATGCATAGCACCCAGTCTGCCCATTTCCCTACCTACTGGATAAGCTGCAGATCCTAGTTAACCAGCAGCCTACTTCTTTCTACCCCAACCCCCCAGAATTGCCTTATGACTATCCCATGCATGCTTGAATTGATTAGCGTTTTGCTCATAAAAGTGCTAAAACATTGTGAAAATGCATAGCACTTGCCTCACTGTGTTTAACAAACATAACCCTTCTTGTGCGTCTTAGAGGGGTGTGGTAGTCCCATACAGCAAGAGTTATTTCTGAACATATCGAAGGCGAAGCCGATGGTGGGTGCCTTCTGTATGAAGGACCAGTCGACGTGAGCAAGGTCATTTAGGAGGGAAAGTAGACATAAGGATTTGTAGGATCTCATGAGGAGCGTCCTAGGGAGGTGTTCAGCAGGTCTGTGCACCTTCCTGACCATATATACCATGTGGTGATCGCTCAGGGAGTCTGGGAGGAGACTGGCTTTAATAATCCTGTGAGGGCCCAGTCCAAGAGGGAGTGGTTTAGCATTTTAGGGTTTAATCGGGTGGGTTGTTCGATTAGTTGGGAGAGGTTTAGAGTGTTTCCTTTGGTCCGTAGCTTAGAGCAGTTGTTCGCTAGCCAGTTGAAATTGAAGTCACCGAGGATGTGGTGCTCGCCAGCTGTGGCAGTAGACTTTAATGTGGATAGGTGGTCTAAGATGTCGGGCAAGGGGGTAGCAGGGGCACAGTAAGTCCCCGCAGCGTACACTGGGGAGGAGTGAGGGAGAGCAAGCTTAACCATCAAGGATGCAATTTGTGGTGCAGGACCGGGGATCTGGACCGGGGTGAACTGGTTCCTGTTGGAGATGAACATGGCAATGCCGCCTCCTTTCTTCTTGCCCAAACGGTCCTGCCTGATAAGTGAGTAGCCAGGAATGGCTACTGCTGAATCAGCATGGTGTGGTTTCAGACATGTCTTAGATATAATGAAGATGTCTGGGCGTAGGGTTAGGGCAGTGAGTTGTAGCTCAGGTACTTTGTTCAGGATGCTGCAGATGTTGAGGTGCAGTAATCGGAGGCCCTTGGGGAGAGTTGGGGGGGGAGTGGGAGGTGTAGGACCTGGGTTGGTTTCAACATCCCCTGCCAAGAGGAGCTGCAGTGTGAGGTAGTGTATGGAAATATTCCATGCGGATCTGGACTTTTGTCTGTGGTGGGTTTCTTGAGGGGTGGGAGGGGAGGCAGAAGTAGCCAAGTTGTGTAGGACAGATAGCCCCGGAAAGAAGGAGGGAGGGAGGATGGAGGCACTGAGCGCCCAAGTAAGGGTGGGCATATGTGGCAGTAGGTGTTGGTAGATGAGGGTGGTGTGGGAGTGGGCAGAGTGTGATAGAGGTGGTGGTTCGGTTCCTGTAGGGCTGGCGTCTCTGGCCCTCGCGACCCTGGCTTTGTGTTCTTTGTCTGCTCCTGGGGGGGGGGCTGCTCCTGGCTGGTGGATCCGGTGGGGAGGGCAGTCAACAGTGAGGCCCTCGCGACCCTCGAGGTGATCCTGGGGACGGCTGGCGTCTCAGGACCTCGCGACCCTGGCTTTATGTGCTCCAGGGGGGGGACCTCCCTGTTGACTGCCCTCCCCACCAGATCCACCAGCCAGGAACAATTAGCAGGGAGGGAGGTACCGGAAGGAGGCCAGAGGTCACTTCTTCACTGAAGGGGTGGTGGCAGGATGGAATGCACTGCCAGAGGTGATAGTAAATGACAGTACAGGTGGAGGGTTTAAAAGAGGGTGGGATGGATTCAAGGGGAAGGCTAGGGTGACGGGAGGGGGCAGAGCAGTATGTAGTGTACACACATGAGCCCTGCATCGATCAGACTCAATAGACCTTTGTGCCTTTTTCTGCTGGCCTCTTGTATGTTTGTATATACATAAAATAAAAACAAGATTCTGGTATTTCACCAGGACCTCAAAACTTGGAAGAGCAGTGCTGTCTAAACATCCTGTAAAGTGTTTTCTTCTGGGTAGGGGTCCAGAGAACGTTTAGGGTTGGGAATTATTTACTGCTACGTTCTTAAACCTGGTGGTAATTTCATTTAAATGGTAGTAATGCCAGAGTCCAGATCCCCCCCCCCCAGTCTCAATTTACACCTGCAGCCACTGGCTCTCTTTGCCTGGTACTGCCATGGAGTTTAAGATAACTTCCTGATGACGCAGTGATGTGAAATTCTTTTTAACATTTTGCCAGGTTAGAACAACCCATCTGGCAAGTCAACTGACAACTCCTGACGCTGTCTACTACACTGTAGTTACAATTGAAAGTGCTAAGCTTCCTTGTCTCCACCCCTTTTGTGTCAGCTCTGTTAGCACATGGTGTTGTGGCTACTAGCATTACTTGGTGCTGCCAGTTTTTTTGCAGGTGTAGCAGATGTACATTAAATGTACCGGTTGGGAAATAAATTACTAAAATTGGAAAGTGGGAGGAGTAAATCATGCAAAAGACATCAGTAAACTACGCCTTTACTCCTGTTATCTGTTCCCCTGCTTTTGGATGTTGAGTTCTCCCTATGAACTAGAGAAAGTATTAGCGAATTTCAAACTGGAGAGTACTCCCCAATACTTTATCTGTTTTGTACATTCTGTACATTGCGATTACTTGTATCATTAATTGTGTGTTGATAGACTTTGACCAAGTTTGAGGCAGTATAGCACAGTGGTTTAAGGCTCTGAGCTGCAAATCTGGAGACCTGGGTATGAATCCCACAGCCCCCACGTGCATACTGTGTGACCCTGAGCAAGTCACTTAACTTCCCTGTGCTCCCAGGTTGCACCTGTAAACAAGCATTCAGATTAGTGTATCTTACCTGGTTAAACAAAGGTTAAAAAAAAAAAAAAGGGTTTAGTGTTTTGGGATTCAGGTTTCTAGTACCTGACACAAAGTAGTTACAGTGTAAATTTCAGACTGCTATCTTTTATAGTGAACATAATAATGTTTAAATATTAGACTTTTATATTGGTGAAAGTTGTTGCTTACAGTAACTGCAGCAGTAAAAAGTGTCTTCATTGTAACAGTCTGCAAGTGAACTGGGATATGTAAGTGACAAACTTGGACCCTTTTGCTGAAAATATGCATTCAGTTGTCTAGGGTACTTACCTGATCATCAAAAACCAAGTAAATAAATAACTTGAAACCCTTTTTAACCTTAAATTTATATTGCTATAATTGGAATATCTTTTTCAAATTAGGTCTCAAGTCTCCTGACCTCTTAACTTCAAAGGTACAAGGTTGGAATGCTGGGAGACTCGAGACTAAGGACAGTGAGAAAGAACATCTTTGGAAAAAAAAAAAAGTCTAAATTCTGGAGTACTCTGCACTTTACGGAGATGGTGCACACATTTTGCTGCACTGTTCTAATACTGTACAAGAAAAGCTGTTGCTATGGTGAGTAACATTTCCTTATATGCCAATGATGAAAACTGCTTGAATTTGTCATCACCAAAAGTGGTGTAGAATACAGTTCTCTACAGTGTTCCACTATGTCAGTCTGGTCTGGTGGGTTTTGCTGCTGTGAACCAGCAGAGGGAGACAGAAATCCAGTGACACTGCCCCCACTCCACCACCAGCACCACAACCTGCATCAAATACAATGCAGTATCTTCTCTTCTCAATTAATTTCCTGTCTCCCTGCAGTAGAACATCTACTGTTGGCCAGTTGGCTAAACTGAGCCTGTTGTTTTATCAGAGTTTTGGATTAAACCGTTTATCTGTGTGACAGGAAGGCTGTGTTTATTCTGATAGAGCCAGAGAGGCTTTGTTGAGCATGAGGGTTGCTAATTTCCCTCTCAGCAATCTTCCATTTCTCTTCCCTGTCCTTGTTTAGTTCTGAACTTCTGAGACAAAAACACGGTACGGATGAAGTTGTTTTGCCTTTTAGAGAATGCAGCTTTTCCATTGTAATCCTACTTTCTGGAGTAAGTTGACATGATTGACTGCTAAGAGTGCCAAGAGGAGTATTCAGGTGTAAAGCCTGGTATGTCTCTTTAGTGAACCAGGTTCATGTAGCCTTTTGACACCAACTTCATGCAGCATCGGGTAGCTGATCACTGGGACCCAGTAAAAGGGTCAGTTCTTTAGCGTCACACTGGAAGATACTACAAGAAATTCTGTAGTAGGCACAATATCTTCCAGCCTTAACTCATGTCCTTGGCTGACTGGGAGGAACATAACTCATCAGTCTGCACTGACATGATGAAACTTGCAGAGACCTAAGATCCATGGCATTTCTTACTGCAAACTAGATGCTTAAACCATTTTTGGTTCTGGATTTTAAAAACTGGTACCTGCGGTGCAGTCAGCCAGGATACAGTGCTTAGCGATAAGCATGTTGCACTTTCCTGTGTGACATATCAGAGTGATTGCCGTAGGATTATACTGTGTTCCTGCAGTATATAGTCGAATCAGCCGCTGCCAAGCAGAGCAGGGGGATGCAGAACTCCAAAACGGAAAGTGCTGTTTTTGTTTATTCTCTGTGGGGGTTGGTGTGCGCTGAATCCGGGGAAATGCTGGGTTAAAATGTGCTGGGGGCTTGTGAGGCACAAAGGATGTGGGAGAAGCCACTAGAGAGAGGGTGAGGGAGAGACTTGCAGTCAGACAGACGTTACCACATGCTACAAGCCAGCCAATAGGGTGGCTGACCTTTCTGGAGTTAAAAGGCAGTTTGTTGGTAGTCCCTCTCAGAAGCAGCCACCAAGCAGAGCAGGGATAAGCAGAACTTCAAAATGGGAAATGCTGTTTCTCTCTCCTAAGCTGGTCTCCAGGCTTCCTTACTCATGAGCTGTACCTCCTGATGCTGATAGGAAGGCAAGAATCAGTCCTCTGCAGCAGGGGACATCCAGCCCTCCACTTCCTGTCTCTCTCAGTTTACTTCCTGTCTTCAGACTGGCAGGTACTCTGCAAGCAGAGCTCTGTCACCACATGGCAGAAGCTGAAGACAGCAGACTGTAAGTCGAACAGTTTCATTCTAATTTGGATCCAGAGTAATAGTAGCTGTGTTACAGTGCTCCTGCGTGGTTTCCAGTCTCAGCCTTGCAAGCTGCACAGACTGACCCCATTTCACCGCGGTGTTTTTTCCCACGATTTTGGGACTTCACACTGCAGTGCACTAGGACAGGAATCCAGGGGCAGAAACCTCCCCCAGATCCATTTTTTCAACGATTGGGGTGAATGAAGACAGCACCGGAGTGCTTATCCAGGATTTTCCCCTCACTAACAGCAGCCCCGTGTGTTTTCTATTGACGGCTGGCACTTTGGTCTCCTCAGCCACTCGTCGGCGTTCAGTATTCTCTGTTAGCCAGATAACATAACAGGAGGAGCACTTTATCTGGAAGCTGTCACCTAGGGGCAGACTTCCGAATTGGGGCAATAAAATAGCACGGAGTGCTTAATCAGCTCAACCCTCTGCCAAGGAAAAGCAAAGGAAAAACAGTCCCTGGGTGTTTTTTTGTCGACGGCTGGCATTCTGGTATTTTCAGCCGTTCGTCAATGATGGGCCTGCTCTACTGATACAGCCACTCATCAATGTTCAGTGTACTGTTGTTGACAAACTCCGCAGGGCCTTAGGAGTGCTACTTTGGACTAATGGAGCTCCCACTCAGTGTTGAGCAGGCCCCCCCCACCCCGAACACACACAGGGGATTCTCCACATTAAGGTACAAGATGGATTTTACTCAATAAGATGGATTTTACTCAATAAAGTTACCGCTTACAGCAATCTAAAGAAAGGGAGCAGCTCAGAATTTTGCCCTTAAAGGGCCAGCAGCAATTGAGGCAACTTCAATAGCATAGCCAGGAAACCTCCAGGAGGAGGGAGTACGCTGATTAAAAGGGGGAATCAGACCATTTGGGTCATGGCCTCAGGCACACCTTCCAGGGACAAAAAATACCAGTGCCACAGGGGGTTTCGTCCCCACTTCTAATCACTTTCGCTGGGTCGCTTTGCCTAATATGGGACAAGGCAGCGTCGGTGAATGTCTAGGACTCGGATGCAGCCCCTTCCTTGACTCAGACTGATAGCCAACAGACAGACAGGTCTGAGTGAGCAACAACCACCGGGTCTGAGAGGGCAGTGGCCACCAGAAGACCCAGCAGTCTGCAGCCCCCTCTCTGGCCCCAGGCCTCATCGACCGGTAAAATAGGGCCTTTGCTCTGGACCCGGCATGCTTCACGGGCAACCTCTGGGACCACCAGATGGGAGCCCTCACAAGAAGGCAAAAGAAAGAGGACCCCATCCGAAGAGGAGCAGTAGTCCTCACATCACTATGATTAAAAAAAAAAATAAATGCCTTACACCATAGAGTGTTGCAGGGAACGTTCTGGGACTCCTCAGACTCCAGTTCATCTTTCCCTGCAGAGGGGGAGCTAGGAGGCTTATCATCAGACTTGAATGACTCACTGTCCAGAATCTTTGACCTGGAGTGCCTAGTCTATTGCATAAACAAGGTCATAGCCGAGTTTCACCTTGGATGTTCCCTGATGGCTCCCACCCAGCCGAAACCGGCTTTTCGCTTGACAGCGGCCGCCAAACCGGCCTCAGCCTTCCCTATTCCTCCAGCCATAGGGGACTTACTAAAGGAGGAATGGCAAGGCCCAGAATGCACCTATCCAGTGGCCCGGCGGATCTCTAAGCTTCTCAATTTTGACAAGAAGCAATCAGAAACGCAGTTAGACTGCCCCAGAATTGACCCTCTGATTTCAAACCTAACCAAGAAGTCTGTCATCCCAACCGAAGGAGGGGCTTCTCTCACGGACCCAGTGGATAGGAAAGTGGATGCCTCACTCAACTAGGCCTTCCAGGCATCAGCAGCATCTCAAGGTGGCAACTGCCAGTCCTTTTTCGGCCTAAGTTGCTCTTTCCTGGGCCCCGGTTTTAGCCTTTTAATTCCCTGTAGATCCAGAGAGGAACATGGCTATTTTTCATCAGCTGCACTTCATGAGTTTGGCTTAGGCTTATGCAGCAGATGTGTAGGAGGAAGAGGTGATGGTCAGGTGCGCTGCTCGGACCATGTTTTATCAAACTTCAGCTCGCTGCAACCTCTGGCTTCGGGTCAGGCAAGCAGTCGCCCCTTCGAAGAGCCAGTTGGTTAACGCATCCAATGAAGGTAATCGTCTGTTTGGTTCAGCCCTGAAGGAGGCAGTAAAGGAATCCGGGCAGATGGCTAAGGTGCACATGCCACAATCAAGAGGCAGGGGCCAATTCCAGTCCTCAGGCCCCAGATGCCTTTTTCATGAACAAGGTTACAAGAAGGGTCAAAACACCAATCTTTCGGAGGAAAAACAACATGCTGTCCGGGCCCATACTCGAGTAGGGGGCAGACATTTAAAATTTTCATGAGGAATGGGTCCAAACCAAGTCAGACAGAGGGGCCCTAGTCATCACCAGCAAGCCCCCACTACCTCGTGTGGTGCCTTCCCCTGCCTCTGGCAACCCATCCAAAAGACAGGCGATGTTACAGGCCATTACAAACCTTCTGCAAAAAGGGGCTATTGAGCAAGTTTCCCAACAGAGATCCATTGAGGGGTTTTCTTGCCATTCTTCATCATGCCAAAACGCACAGGGGGGTTCAGGCCAGTCCTAGATCTCAAATTACTGAATAGTTTTGTCTGCTGCAGACCCTTTCAAGGTGGAAACCTTGCCATCAAGGAGTCACAAAAAGGGGATTTTCCAGCATCCATCTATCTGCAAGATGCCTATTGCATATTCCCATTCAGGAACTACACAGGCACTATCTCAAGTTCAAGGAGGGGGAGCAGTACTTTCCATTTCAGAACTCTGCCATTCAGGTTTTCCTCAGACCCACAGTCATTATTAAAGAGGCTAGTAGTGGTCATAGTCCACATAAAGGCCCTACAGCTCAACCAAGCAGTACAAGCAGGGCCAAAGGTAGTCTGGTGCCCGTTGGCACACAGATTTCTCATCATGTGGAGAAAGAGTTCCCTAACTCCAAGCCAGACCTTGATCCTCTTGGGGGCAGACATCATGACACAAGCCAACAAGGTTCTTCCCCTGGAAACTAAATTTACGGAGTTTCACATAGTTCCTCAGCTACCTGCTTACTTTTGTTCATGCAGCTAATTGGGACAGATTAATCCCTCCCTCCAGTGATGGTTTCAGAAGACAGAGGCCATGAAGGGTCGCAAGTTAGGCCCTTGGTTTTGTTCCATCCACACCAAATCCAAATCACAACTGATGCAAACCTTGTGCGGGGGAGGGCCTCACCTGCATCAGCTGTCTGCACAGGGCAGGTTGTCACTGTTAGAAACAAGGTACAGCATAAATGTTCTCGAGATGAGAACAGTATCCTTTGCCCTGAGGCACTTTGAACAGCAGTTCCTCAATCAGGAGAGATTGATTCTAACTGACAGTCTGACAGTGTTGGCATACATCAACTACAAGAAGCTCAAAAATGCTAAAGGAGTCCCTTCTTCTCTTTCAGTGGGCTGAGCACCACCGAGCAATGTATATTCCAGGACAGGAAAATGTCACAGCAAACTGGCGCAGTCGCAAGGTTGTTCTACCATGGGAATGGGAGATGAAGGACAGTGCCTTCCACACCCTAACAGAACAGTGCGGCAATCCTCAGATGACTCTTTTTGCCTGCTGGCAGAACTCCAAGGTAAAGCAGTTCTGCTCCCTGGCCAAGGACACCTTTTCTGTAGACTGGGGTCAGTTAGGTCTCCTGTATGCCTTTCCTCCAATACCGCTTCTCTCAAGAGTCCTCCACAAAGTGGTTCTGGACAGGGCAGATATGATTCTAGTCTGTCCTTTATGGCCTTTCCGCCCATGGTTCCTGCTTCTTATTCATCTGTCAAGGCGACCACCTCTAACCTTCAAGTTCAGCCCGGACCTTCTCCATCAAGGTCTGGTTCTGCATCCCAGTTTGAACAACCTGCCTCTGTAGGCTTGGAGACTGAGTGGAAAAATTTTCAAGGAGCTAGGCTACACAGCTCTTGTTAACGAAATGATGGGGAACTCATGTTGCCTTTCTTCCTTTAAAATGTATTATAGAATATAGAAGGAGGAAATTCCAGTTCTGGCTTCATTCCAAACACATACAGAACTATTCAATATAATTACCTGTACTACTGCAGTTCCTTTAAGATGGGTTGGACAAAGGACTGCAACCAGTCACCATAAGAGTTCAGGTTTCCATGCTGGGGGCACTCTTGTTGATGGATTCAGGGGAATCGTTGGCTCACATCCTCATGTCTGGCGGTTTCTAAAGGGAGCAACATTAAAACGCCCTCCAGTCAACTAATGGTACCATCATGGAGTCTTAATCTGGTTCTCAGGCCTGTGACCAAGGCTCCTTTGGAGCCTCTCAAGGAGCCATCTCTCATGCATCTTAAAATGAAGGTCGCCTTTTTCTCATAGCTATTACTTCAGCCAGAAGAATCTGTGAACTAGAAGCATTATTCACCCAAGAGCCATACACTGTCTTTCATCAGGCTCTGTGGTGCCCAGAACAGATTCAGGTTTTTTGCCAAAGGTTATGTTTCCTTTCCATTACAGTCAAGGGTTCATTCTTCTTTCCTTCTGCTCACTCCCTGAAAGCAATAAGGAAAGGAAATTTCATCCACTAGACCCAAGAAGAGTGATGAAAATGTATATTAAGAGAACGGAGGCGGGGGCGCTGTGGAGCCTGAGCCGAGAAGCAGCAGCTTCAAGCAGCTCTTGTCCAACAGAGAATAAAAGTTCAAAAAACGTTATTTGAAGCAACTTTGGGGCTAATTACTTTATACAGCTGGAAAGAGGAGCGAAAACTGATCTAGAATGGGCAATCCGAGAAAGGACTGAGGCACCGGGACCAGAGGGAAGTCGAGCAATGCTCCTCAACAGTTGAGGCCCGACATGAGTGCACAGGCCGAGAATACATCGGACTCGGGAGAAACTCTCAGTTCTCTAGGTCTAAAAATCCAAAGACTGATTAATATAGTGACAGACCTTAATGCAAAGACAGACTGTTTTGGAACCCATGTAGCGGTGGTGGAAGTTACGGTTGACCACCTAAAAAGTACGGTGCTAGAAGCTAAAAGTCAAGCAGACTCGGCGGCAGTAACCACTGCGATGCTGGTGAAAGAGAACGCACACTTCAGGGCCCGCTTGGAAACTTTGGAGAACCAAGCCCGATTCTCTCACCTGCGCATATTGGGCCTTCTGGAGGGGATTGAAGGTGATCACCCTATACTATTTCTACAGGACTGGCTTAACGAAAAGTTAGTGGATGGAGAGCAAGATTTCCATTTCGGTCTCCAGAAAGCATATCGAATCACACCTCGGAGACATCGTGAACAATCTGATGTCCCACGTACACTGCTAGTAGTGACTGACGGAATCGGAACCCGTGATAAGATACTTCGGATGGCCAGACAGTCGGGTCCCCTTACACAAGATGATCGGAATATTTACATCTTCCCCGACATTAGTTATGCGACGAGGATCCGCTGCAAGAAATTTGATGGTGTCTGCCTTAAGTTTCGAGAGGTTGCTATACCCCACACGATCATCTACCCGACCAAGCTCCGAATTGTTTTTGAGGGTAAAGTGTGGATTTTTATTGATCCTATTGAAGCTGGGAAGTGGGCCTCTCGACTACAAATTGGTCAGCAAAAGGGAACAAGGGAAGAAGATGAGGATCAGGACCTGGCAGAAGATGGGGACACTTGATCTTGTGTTGGGCTAAGTACAGCTCGTATCTGCTTCTAGTATACTGATGTTATCCCAATACCGTCTGTTGTAATAAGAATAACTAAAAATCCTTTGTATTTTTTTGATAGTATAAATCGAATAAAATAGAATGGGACATTCTAAGTGAGGGGTTTATTATTCGGGGATTTATGTAACTTTTTCTCGTTTCCTTACTTTCCCATTACAATGCATTATTGGATCTCCGAAATGTGCTGAAATATATAGATTTAAAACTGCTTGAATCCTGCTGTAAAAGTTAAAATTTATCCCTTACAATTAAGGTTAAAGTATGACAACACAAACCCTATAAAAGGGTGTGTTTAAGTTGGACTTGATCCTGGACTTTAGAAACGTTTCAGTCATACTGCTTATGGGCTCAGTAGGCAGCAACTACGGTTTGGACTTTCAGGAAAGACTCAAAGCAATTGCCCCCTGGATGTGGTATCATAACATCTAGATATTCTTCTCCTATAAATTAGGGGTCCGAGTCTTCCAATGTACTACATTAATATATTATTATATGTCTATGATGTGAATGCATTGTTTTCATCAAATAATGAAAAAATAATAAAATTAAAGTACAAAAAAAAAAAAAGAGAGAACAGAGGCTATTCGCAAAACTTCAAGTTTGTTCATTTTAACTATGGGCCAGAATTATGGGTAACAAGGATTCAAAAGGCTCTATAGCCAGACTGATTCTATTGGTCACCTCCACAGCTTATGATCCAGCCGAAGTAACTTTGCCTGGCCCAGTGAGAGCCCATTAAACCAGAGCTATGGCCCCTTCGTGGGCGTACTTCAGAGAAGCATCTCCAGTATACTTATGCAGAGCGGCCACTTGGTCATCCATTCACACATTTACAAAATTTTATAAGCTGGATGTGATGTCCTCAGCGGAGGCATCCTTTGGCTGCCGAGTGCTTCAGGCGGTGGTGGACCTTTAATGGTACTTGACATTCTTCTCACCCGGGACATCTGGGGACACACTGCTTTTGTATATCCCATGAGTAAGGAAGCCCGGAGACAGCTTAGGAGAGAGAAATTGAAATTTAAATACCTGTAAATTTTCTTTCTCCGACGGATGGTCTCTGGGCTTCGGATTCCCTCCCAGAATGTATGTAGTTGGCTGGCGTCACGGCTATATATGCCTTAAAATTCTTGTTTTTTGTTTCCAAGTTCTTGTAGTATTGCCACATTTGGACTGCTTTAGGAAAACCTGAGGGAGACAGGAAGTGGAGGGCTGGATGTTCCCTTCTGCGGAGGTCTGATTCCTACCTTCCTATCAGCATCAGGAGGTGCAGCCCATGAGTAAGGAAGCCCAGAGACCAGCTGTCGGAGAAAGAACATTTACAGCTATTTAAATTTCGATTTTTGTTTGTTGTTGTCTGTGGGGGTTGGCGTGTGCTGAATCCAGGGAAATGCTGAGTTAATTTATGCTGGGGAACTTGTGAGAGATGAAAGAGGTGGGAGGGCCACTTAAGGGAATGTGAGGGACAGACTCTGTCAGATGTAATTATTTACCACTTTCTACAAGCCAGCCAGTAGAGCCGCTATAGTTTCTGGAGTTAAACGATATGTTTGTTTGTAGCCATCTTAGAAGCAGCAGCTGCTAAGTGGAGCAGGGGGAAAACGAACTTCAAAGCAGAAAGTGCTGCTTTTGTTTATTATTGCTCTCTGAGGATTAGCTTGTGCTGAATCCAGGGAAATGCTTAGTTAATTTGTGCCAAGGGACTTGTGAGAGACAAAGGGAGGTGGTAGGAAGCCACTAGAGAAAAGGTGAGGGAGGGACTTGCAGCCAGACGCTATAACCACATGCTACAACTCAGCCAATAGGGCAGATGTAGTTTCTGGAGTTAAAGGTGCCGTTTGTTTATAGTTCATCTCAGAAGCAGCAGCTGCCGTGTGGAGCAGGGGGAAGCAGAACTCCAAAACGGGAAATGCTGTTTTTTTTAGTTCTGTGTGGGGTTGGTGTTTGCTGAATCCAGGGAAATGCTGAGGTAATTTGTGCTGGGGAACATGTGAGAGACAGGAGATAGGAGGAAGTCACTAGAGGGAGGACTTGCAGCAGGATGCCATTGCCACATGCCACAAGCCAGCAAATAGGACGGTTGTAGTTTCTGTAGATTTTCCAGAGGCCAAAGCGACCCCTTGCATCAGCAACCCTAAAGTGTAAGTGCCACAAAGCAGAAGTGTGGTGTCTTATCTGTGTGGCATCTGGGGGCATCTACAGGGAATACCACAGGCCATGCTGCTGAAGGAGGGCAGGTAAATCAAGTATAGAAAGAGAGAAGTAAGTAAAGTTGAGCCTGAGCGCTGTACAAGTAGGCAGGAAGACATATACAACAATAAATAAACATAAAAATAAACAGTAAAGATAAAATAAGTTAAAATAAATCCTAGTCTAAATTAAATATTACAGACGTCAGCCATTTTAGTTATAAACAGTCTAAGAATGCCTTTTTAAACAGATGTGCCTTAAGGCCCCGCTTAAAAACCTTCACTGATGGGGCCTCCCTGAAGGATCTTGGTAGTGAGTTCAATAATACTGGGCCCACCCCTTTGAACGATCGATCTAGATATGATTTAAGGTGGGCCCTAGAAACCGTTAGGAGGCCCTCGGTAGAGCAGTGAAGCGAGCGCAGAGGATGGGCAGGCATACCTCTCAACCTCCTGCCTCATAAATCAGGGACAAGGCTTAAAATAATCAGGGACAAAGGATCAAAATCAGGGTCACATCTTCAAAATTGGTGATATCCACTCAGGAAGCTGGTAGAATAAGGGGATTAGTGTAAAATGCATTTTCTAAGGAAGAAAAAGTCTGTTACTTTAATGTTTGACATTATTTTGTGCCTATAACTTCCACTGTTTGGTCACGGAAACACAATTTTTAGGAGGGACAGAGTAAAATTTGAAGGCAAAATCAGGGACGTCCCTGAAAATCAGGGACAGTTGAGAGGTATGTGGGCAGGAGTCAGGAAGTCAGTCAAGTAGCTAGGACCCAATCCATGTAGGGCTTAATAGGTGAGCAGAGCCCACCTTGAAGGTGATTCTCCACCATCCAGCAGCCTGTGCTGTTTGCACAGAACTGGGGTCACATGACAGGACCTTGGAAGGCCTGTCAGTAACCTGGCTGCTGCATTCTGCACTAGCTACAGGTGCTGGAGAACTCTTCCAGTAGCTCCAAGGTACAGAGCATTACAGTAGTCGAGCTGCAGCATCACAAACACATGCACCAGTGAGGGTAGGTTGTCAGGTGGAATCAAGGCTTTAATCCAGGCAACATTCCTTAAGTGGTAAAAAACACTCCTGTTGATGAATGACACCTGAGCCTCAATTGTCAATCCACCATCAAGGATGACACCCATATTTTTCACTCTGGAAGACTCTGCCAAGGGAGTGGGGCCAAGGAATAATCCTGTTCCCATCCCAGCAGCATCCTACTCCCGCTGACGACTGGGCTCGATCACTAGTACCTCTGTCTTGTCTCTTGTCAGGATTGAGTCTCAGTCAGCTAGAGGACATCCAGTCCTGGATCTCAGCCAGATATTTATTTAGCACCTCTACAGAACCATCTGTCTTGGATGCAAATGACATGCACAGCTGGGTGTCATCTGTACAACAGTGAAAACCCAAGCTGTACTGTCTAATGATCCCAACGGAAGCATGTACTCTGTGAACAGCGTAGGTGACAAGATCGAGCCCTGGGGAACTCCACTAGGCAGGGGCTTTGGGAAGGATGAGAAATTTCCCATCGCCCCCCTCTGCATCCTGCCTGTGAGAAAGGACTCAAACCAGTTGATGACAGTATTGGTGAGTCTACAGAGTTCCCTTAGGCGATCCAGCAACACTGCGTGGTCCATAGTATCAAATGCTGAGAAGAAATCGAGGAGCTTGAGAACTGACCACTCCCCTCCATCTCTCGCCCTGAGGAGATCATTCTGCACCCTGACTAGCACCGTTTCAGTGTTATGTCTTGACCTAAACCCCAACTGGAAGAGTTTATAGATGTCATAGGCTGTGAGGTCTGCCTCGAGCTGCAGCACCACCACCACTTTCTCAGTAACCTTACCCAAGAATGGGAGATTAGGATAGGTCTGTAGTTCACCAAGATGTCATGGTTGAGAGATGGTTTCTTTAGGAGGGGTCACACCAGCACCTCTTTCAGGGCCCTGGGGATCCATCCCTCCGAAAGCAAACACTGGACAATCTTGGTGAACACTGGATCAATAGACTCGGCGCATCCTGTTAAAAGATGAGTCAGGCCTGGGTCTAGTTCGCAGTAAGTGGGACACAGTTTTGAAATCACCTTGCAAACCTTAGCGACCTTAACTGGTCTAAACTTGCTCCAGACAATAGGAGTACGTTCAGACATGCATGACTCACCACCACAGAACTGCACATGCTCAGTTGGGAAGATCCCAGCCCTGATGGAGGACACCTTGTCAGAGAAGAACAGAACAAACTTCTCACACCGAGTGACTGAAGATTTTTTTTTTTTTTTTTTGTGTGCAGACAGGCAGGACGAAAAAGCAGAGCTGGTCTGCTCCTCCCTGCAGCAATCTCCCTAGACAGGAACACTTCCATCTTATGGTTGATTGCTCTTTGATATTCACCGTAATGGATTCTCAAAGCCAGTCTATCCCCCCTTGGACCGAGTCCTCTGCCAAAAGTGCTCCAACCTTCCGACCCTTCGTCTTCATCTTCTTGAGAGCCCCAAACAAACCACGGGGATCTCAAGCGAGAAGATCTGGGTCATATACATACTGGTGCAACAGAGGCGAGTGCCTTGGAAACAGCCTCATTATGGGCTGCAGCCGCCTTACGCATACCTGTCACACATTCAGCACTCACACCAGACAGATCCATTGTCTCTATCAGTCCCTCTGGAGACAATCTCTTTTGGTAACGGACTATCTCCACAGGGGAGAGACTAACTGGTGGGGGTGGGGGCAAACGAAAACCTCACCATGCAGTGATCTGACCAAGCGACCGGCTCAATCCTGAGGTCAGAGACCTCAAGCTCCAGTGACAACACTAAGTTCAAGGCGTGATCATGGCTGTGGGTTGCAGAAGCAATAGCTTGTGTGAGGCCCAGTGAAGACCTCGACTGGAGGAAGTCATGACCAAACTGCGAATGTTCGTCATAAAGCCAGGCACTGAAGTCACCCAGAACCAACCATCTGGGTGACTCCCAACACCTTCTCGTCGACAAAGTCCGTGACTTCCTACAGAAACTCATACTAGTGCCCTGGGGGCCGGTATATGAAGAGGATTCTGCAGCCTACACATGGACCCCGCACACAGTTATGCATTCAAACGATGAAGTGGAACCTACCGGGTGCGTGGAAAAGTTTAGATTGGATCTAAAACAGATGGCCATATGTCCACCCCTGCATTCCCTCTTGGGGAAGTGCACTATGAAAAACACAGCCGAGACAGACTCCTCCAATACTGGATCTGTGTCATCTCCCAGTCAGGTCTCCGTGATGCAAGCCAGATTGACCGAGGAAATTAAGTCCACAATATTTGCGGTCTTGTTCCTAATCGATGTGGCATTGCATAAAACAACCTGAAGGGGACTTGTGGAGGTTTCTGATCCAACAGTGACTTGCCCACTCGGTCCGGTAGGAACACTGGGTATGGGAACCAAACACATCTTTTTGCATGCAATTTAAGCCCATCTGTGATTTATTTGCTCCTCTTTGAAGACTGCGTATTAGGTGCCCCCCCTTGTATGTCCACAAGTTTGGGTTCTGTCCTTCTCTTTCCCCTCTCAAGACTGTTGCGCAACAGCACCCCTTTAACCCAATGTACTCTCCACTTTCTGGCTATTCAGTACACAGTGGGTTGGCCACCCACTGTGTATGATCTAATTTTGTTTCCGTTTCCTTCTATTCCTGAACTCAGACTTTGTATACACACATTAGCAGCAGTACAACCATGCAAAACTATGAATTTAAGTGCTTCTGCTATACATTGTCTCCTGTGCTGTTAACTGACCCCTTTTTTTATAAGCTAGAGAACAGAGAAAGGGACTGCACCTCAGCGTTGGATAAATAAGCAGCTATATACAGCTTTAGCATCTGTGTGTGCAAACTCTTGGCTCACTTGGCGGTCCATTCTCCTCACAGATTCAAGCAGGACATCCGCCACGAGTATCCCAATTAAAAGGTGTACCGCTGTAGAAATACAAAACTTGCTGTTGGCTTGTGTCGCGCTAAAGCGCTGCTACTACTACTTAAACATGTACCTGGAAAGCGGGATAGCTGGAAATGCACCATTTCTCTGGAGAAATTACTAGCCATACTAAAGGCTTTCTCTGAGTTGTGCAAGGTCCTGGCTCAGCGGTTCTGTGTCCTCCTCACAGATTCGAGCAGGACACCCTCCTCGGATGTTTATATTTAAGTTTTAAAAAGCATTTAGAAAGCCACAAAACGCAGCAACGTGAATGAATAAAAAATTACAAGTCTTTAAGGTGTTAGACTGTAAAGGGAATACAGGCATACCTATTTATGGGGTGATTTCTCTCTACTGTTATTAGTGAAGTTTGTCTGTTTACATTGCTAGTACTGAGCGGTCTGAAGGAACAGATGACCAGCCACTGTCTGGGAGTATTACAGTATGAAAACACTACCAGATGCCAAGAAGAGATTTCAGTATAAAGTTAAGACAGTAATATTGTTACTGTAATGTTACAGTTCTGTATAATTAAAAGATTTGTTTCCAGATATTCATTGTCTATCCCAGCAGACAGAAACCAAGGATCCTATTCAAAAGCCTTACCCTCTAATCATACACTTCCTCCTAGCTGGGTGCTATTGGGCTCCTACAGGGAGACAGCGGCACCTAACCTGCTCCTTATGTAGACACCCAGAATGTCTATCACTCTTTGAGGGGAGGAGTCTAGGTTCATTTTGTGATGATAAAGGCAATATATTAAGAAACTGAATGTTGTAATATTATACAGTCTTTTTGTTACTATTAATATTGGTTGTTTTGTCTGTTGCCTCTAATGATGTTTAGATCATGGAACTGGAAAGATATTTATGAAATCAGATAATTAGGGGGTGTGACCAGCTTAAAGGGAGGAGTAAGCTGACTCTAAAAAAGAAGTCGTTGGACTTCTGAGTCAGATCGAGTTAGGGATTACACCTGGTAAGGTCTCCCAAAGATTGATCTCTGTGAGAGAGGTCAGGCACAGACTTATGTTGGAGAGTTAAAAACTATGACTCCCTAAGCTGTGCTTTTATGATTTTTTTTGTATGATGTGTAAGTAACTGAGTATGTCTTGCTAAACCTGCTGAACTTAATGCTTGCTTTCATTACTTTATTATTTTTTTTAAATAAAACTAGACACACCTTTGGTGTGTTGCACCTTATTTCTGTTGTCAGTGTTATCTATTCTACCTCACTCACGACAGGGTTACTCCTGAGTTACTAGAGCAACTTAGGGACAGAGATAAAAAATGGAAATTTTATTTAAAAAAAAAAAATGGTGAATTGACTTGCTTGTTGTCCTGCAAAAAAGGCACAAAATTAATGCAAGTCAATAATCAGGAATTTAAAAATACAATATTTTATTGAGAAACAAAAACAGTTTAGGGGCAGGAATGCCTTGGATACATAGAATTTAATTAATGACCTTCTTGGTAGGAAGACCATGGCTTCCCCTCAGATAATTAAGACAGCCGCTGGGGCAATGGATGAGCCACTAGCAATTGCCAAAGAATTTAATTGTTATTTTTCCGATTTATTTGATTATGTTTCTAAAACTAGTTGTGATATAGCCCCTGATAGTCATGAAATTAACAATCATAAACAGGAACTCATCCAAAATCTTATTTTATGATACTTATCTCTGGCGAAGTTCTTTTCTATCTGAATAAATACAATCCCCTCCCTCTTGAGGGAAATGATGGCTTGGACTTCAGGCTCGTGAGGGTCATCGCATATATCATTTGTTTCCCACGAACACAAATGTTTTATTTCTTTCCTTGCACTGGTTGCTTACCTGGAAGCAGGTCACTGTTTTTCCTGTTTTCAAGGTTGTCAAGAATTATCGCCCAATTTCTTTACTGTCTCCACTTTCTAAGATCTTAAAGTGTATCGTGCTTGTCCAAATGATGGAGTACTTGTATAGAGGTCATGATTAGACATCAGCACAGCACGGTTTCCAGTCTGGACATAGTACAACGACAGCCTTGGTCGGGTTCACACAGGCGATTCACCAGGTTCTTGATAAGGGGCATTTTAACTGTGGCCGCCTTTGTGGACTTCACCAAGGCCTTCGACTTGGTCAGTCATGATTCACTATTGATAACCCTGGTTAAAATGGGACTTTCTACTGAAGTCACAGATTGGATAAGGATTATCTTTCTGGGTGGTGGTCTCAAGCAACAGAGATAAAGGGCATTTTTTTCTCTCTCTCTCTCTGCTATTCCGCTGGGTGTTTCTTGGGTCTGTTTTGGGTCCTTTACTGTTTAGTTTATTTTTAAATTCACTACCTTTAGTTTGTACTAACACTCAAATTTTTCTTTATGCTGATGATGTGGTGATCCTCACGAGCGGGCCCAATCTTGGGGTAATAAGCAACAAATTGGCTTGTGACTTTGTTGCAATACAAAACTGGTTTGCTGACACTAAACTGGTTTTGAATTGGGGAAAAAAACGATTTTCTATAATCATAGGAAAAGACTTGGTGAGACACCTACTTTATTGTTACATACTTTAAAGGGAGAAGTTATTGAACAAGTTCAAACCTTTAAATATTTGGGGCTTATTTTAGATGAGTGGCTGTCATATGAGCATCATATTTGTACTATGATTAAACAAGCCCATCAGAGACTAGGCTGTCTCCATAAAATTAATTCACTCCTTGTTCCAACGACTACATTGATACTTGCTCGGAGAGTTCTGCTACAGCTGGTAGACTATGGCTTGCTATTTCACCATTCAGCTAATCAGGGTCTGTTGAACAAAGTTTGTGTTAACCAATCAAATAGCAAGATTTGTTACAAGGTTACCAACTTCTACACATCATTGTAGTCTTTATGATGGCTTGGGATGGTTACAGTTAGAACAGAGGTACCAGTTATAAATTGGGATCTTGGCAAAAAAGATTACACTTAACAGGGATCCTTGTTGCTTTCATGACATTTAAAAAAAAAAAAAAGCATGTTTCAGTAGCTAAAACACAAATTGGATCTACTCAGTATACTAGGTTTGTAGTTCCTATGATGAAAACATCTCTTGCACAAAAATCATTATGTTCTTTACCGTGTGTATACTGTACTTTACCATTGGTGATAACTGGTGCTTGTACTACATTACCTGTCTTTAAAAAATTGTAGGGATGGGACAAATACCATTTTTTACTGTTCGGCCAAATAGCGAATAGTACAAAATGATATTTGAAGAATATGAATACAAATAGTAATATTAAGTAGAGGTGGTGACATGTATTATGCAGTGGGTATTCTCAGAACCACAACATAAGTAACATATCATGGACAATACATAGCAGCAATGTGCAAATTGGCAGTTTCATAGCAGCGCCAGAAAGTAGCAACATATTAACACTCTCTTGCACACAGTGTTGGGTGCCAGGGTAAGTACTTGCTCACTGTTGAAGCTCCTCAGTTCCCCATTACCGACCGCTGCTGCTCTCTCTCACTGACACATGAGCAAAGCCAAGTACTTGCTCACTCAGTTGAAGCTACTCAGTTCCCCATTACCGACCGCTGCTGCTCTCTCCAACCGACACATGAGCAAGGCCAAGTACTTGCTCACTCAGTTGTAGCTCCTCAGTTCCCTGTTACCGACCGCTGCTGCTCTCTCCCACCGACACATGAGCAAAGCCAAGTACTTGCTCACTCAGTTGCCCGTTACCGACCGCTGCTGCTCTCTCCCTTACACAAATTGCTTGAATGGTGATTGCAAGAGGTGTTTAAACAGATTAACCTGTTTTTTCCGCTTTGCTTGATTTAATGACCTGTCCTTTTATTTACAAAATAAATGAGACACCGCAATCAGACTCATTCCATTAACCTGTAAATAACCTGACAAGTATTTAAGTAAAGCAGTTAAAAACTAAAGTCAGTGCTAGCAGACTTCCATATATGGTGCTATTTTCTTGTCTCTGACTTATTTTGTGAGTAAAATAAAACAACAAGAAGACCCAAATGAAATCAGGCATTGAGCAAAACCTGTTTATAGTAGAATGCCATTTGTACGTTAATACATCTGAGGAGACCACTCTTACGCTTCCTGTTTCTGTGGGAAGGGGGTCACTGAATACAACTGCGGGACAGCCAGGGGATGGCAGGGTATACAGAAAAAAAAAATACTGATTACGGGGTTTTAAATAATTGATTAGCGTTTTTTTTCTTGGGACTATACTGACTGTGCAGAAAGTATTTATATAGATTTTCTAGAAGTGCTGTGTTTGTTAAACACAGTGAGGCAAAAGCTATGCATTTTCACAAAGATTTAGCATTTTTTTTTTGAGCAAAACGCTAATCAGTTTTTAGAGTTAAATAAATCCCTGTGATCCGGATTATTCAAATGACTAAAATTTAATCACATTGATGTGATCAGCCACTTGCTTACTTCAGAATAGGGCATGTAATATATATCGCACCACTGTTAAATGAACACCCACCCTCAGACTACCAGAGCTTGTGTGTGGCTGAAGGAAAACCCCGATCCTGCTCCTAGAAAGATGGACACACTGCTGGCCCTCACATTACTCCGATCAGCAAGGGCCAGAGGCTGTTAAATGGGGATCACTGCAGCCAACCCCCACCGAAACAAAAAAGGTGCAGAAGGCGCTAGTGAAGATCGAGTAGTCATCTCTCCCATTACTCACAAGCCGTGACTGGGAACTGTGTGTGGCTTTCTCTCTTGCTCCCCTGTGTGTATCTCGCTCTCTATTGCTGTATGTGGGGGATGGCTCCAGCAGTTCTACCTCTAACAGCAGGTAAATGGCACATGCCACACTTCTGATCGCTCAGTGCTGTAGTTGACAAAGGGAGGTCAGTGAAAGGGTGGAGGTCAAGCATCAGTGACACTGGATAGATGATCTGTGGGGCCCTAGAACTAAGGTGCATCCTAACTGCTGCTCATAACAGATTAACCCACTCTGAATAAAATACCCTTATAAATACCCCTCAATGAATTAAACAAAAAAAAGCTAACTCCAACACAAAACTAACAAGCTAAAATAAAAATTTACGTAAATACCCAAGTAAAATAAACTAAATAACAGTTTCCCCTATCTATAACCCAACCCTCCCAGACTCACTAACATACAATATTTATAACAATAACTGACAATAATCAGAGTCTGTTCATAGCAGAATCCAAAGCAGTACTGTGGAGAGTAAAATTATGAAGTCAGATCCTTCTAGGGAGTGATTTCCAGGCTTAGCTACAAATTAAATGCCAATAAAAGTCACCAGAAACAAAATCCTTCACAGTCTCTGCAGTGGTCAACAATATCCTCAGTAAAGCTCCCACCATAACTGAGGTAGGGGTGGCTAGGAAGATTACCTATCTAGGATCAGTCTCGGGTAGAGTCAGCTTGTAGGGGCTGGGCTGCAGCTACTCCCTATCTAGGGCAGGCCTAAAACTAGCAGTCAGGGTACTCTATAAGAGGACAGCTATCTCTGGAGACTAGGGACTGCATCTAGTCCCTTTCTGGGACAGGCCTGCACCTAGCCTAGTGATAGGGATACTCTGTAGGGAGGCAGCTATCCCTCTACTAGGAGCAGATAACAGTGTTGTTAGTGGGTCTCGGTTACTCTCTGTCTGGGGTTAGCCTACAGGGAAGTAACAGGCAGGTAATTAGTTAATGCATTTTGAACATATACCTAGGACCGACTAGGCATTTGGGTAGTTGGGCAGGTAATAAGTAGCTAATCCCTGGTAAAAACTTCAGAAAGGTAAGGGGGATAGCTCAGTACAGTATTGGAGAAGGGCTAAAACATTAGTATGTGGAGAGGGGGCAGGTAATGGGGGGTTGGGTGAAGTGGGCAGAGTGGTGGGTGCAAGGGGTGTGGGATGGCAGTATTTCTGAGAACTCTCTAGGAGATGAGTGTGTCTGGTTTGTCATCATATTAGGTAACTGAGAGCAGAGATATGGCAGGTGAGGCAGAAGATAGTTGCACTGGTGGAGGGGGATTCATAGAGTAACAATGGGAGGAGAAGGGGGCCGCAGTATTTGGAGGTGGATAAGGAGGAGTGGGCAGGAGTTGGATTCAAGGTGAGGCTTAGCAGGGGGAGTGGTACGAAGGAACAGGAGACTAGGCAAGCCCCCTGGGACCCTCTCCCCCAGCAGGGGTGGTGGTGCAGGGAAGGGGGAGTGGGTAACAGTAAGAGGGAACGGTAGGGAGGGGAGGGGTCCTGTGCAGCATCTCCAGGATTGCCAGTGAGTAACAGATTCCTTCCACTGTACCGGGGTTGGGGGGCGGATAATAATGAAAGGGTAAGTGAGAGGGAGGATTGGAGGTGATGATGGGGACATTAGAGTAATTAGGGAGAAATGGTGGGAGGACATGAGTTCAGGAGGGAGGGAGGGAAGGGCAGGTGATGCGGGGAGGGTGGTGGCACAGAAGAATGAGCGTATAGGCAGGGGGCAGAAGGGAAGGTTGGAGGATAGGCCGTGGGGGGGGGGACAGGAGGGAAAGATAGGAGACGTGCCAGAAGGGGGAAAGGTTCAGGAGGAGGTGAAGGGGTTGGCGGGTGAAGAGGATCAGGAAGGAGTACAAGAAGGACAGGAGGGAAAGGAGGTGGCAGGTGGGAGCAGGCATCAGTATGGATAGAAGGGAGGAGGGCCCAGGATGGGGGGAGAGGGTGGTGATCTTGGGGTATTCAGTTGGGAGGAGGGTGAGATGAGGGCAAGGGGAAGCAGTAAGAAGGTAAAATGCATGCCAGGGATGACGGCAGGGAGGGTGGGACCTCTAGTAGCACAGTGCATAGGGCAAAGAGGAGGGAAACCTTGTATTATATTGTACCTGGGTACAAATGACCTTGCAGGATGTGAGGTGAGGGTAGTACAAGGGAGGTTCAAGGAGGTAGGGAGAATCTGCATGGTGAAAGGGAAGTCAGTAGCCTTCTCAGAGGTTCTTCCGATCCTAAGGGCTAGTATTTATTTATTTAGCTTTTGTTGACCGGGTAAGTGCACTAGACAACTCCTGCCTATTTTCAGGCACGACCCGGGGGAGGGGGATACAGATGAATGCCAACTGACTTTGAAACCAGATTAAGCTGTTGGTGGTATTTATAGTGAATGAGGGAAATTTGGCTAGGACACCGGGGAAATTCCCCTACTCTTTTCGATAAGTGCCATGGGATCTTTAACATCCACCTGAACTACCACCAATCCAGGCAGATGGGACCTCGGTTTAACGTCTTATCCGAAAGACGGATAGCAAGTATATGAGTATCCATATACGAGTGTAGCAAGGAAGGTACTGTAAGGATTGCTGAATTTAAGAATGGCTTAATGGGTGATGTGAGGTGGAAAGGTATGGGTGTGTTGGTTGTTTGGGGAGGACATGGGATAACAAGGACTTGTATGCACCGGACAGGTTACATCTAAGTAGAAAGGGCACAATGGTTCTGAAGGGAAAGCTAGAGGATGAATAATCTAAATGTAAACGGATTGGGGAGCAAGTGCAGAGCACTCTTAGTCACCTGGTGGAGGAGATCAATAGGCCCCACTAAATCAGGACTGTACTTTCCTGCTGAATGATTTGTATTGTTGATTACTATTTTATACCTTATTTTTAAATATTTTTCGTAATTCTCTTTTTGGTTTTTGCCTTATTTTGAATTGTATGTACCTGTAAAGCATTTTCGGATACTGCCTGTATGGAGGCTACTGAGTAAAATAAAATTAACCCTGAGAGTCACTGTGGAACGTTTACCTCTTGCTGCAGTCCACAACAGATGGCTGGGCTCCCATTGTTTGGTTGTAATAATTAACGTAAGTGGAAGGAATGCCTTAGGGAGAGACAGAAGCTGCTAGAAACTGAAACTAGAGGCAGACCCATCAAGCATAACACAGTTTTTTGTTTTTTAAATATTCTGTTTTTCCTCATCTCCATTGTTGCCTCCATTTACTCACCTAGCGCCCCTCACCCTCCCGTCCTTATCATCTCTGTGCCTTATATCCTCATCAGGGGGGTCCACAGCAAACAGTTCCTGTGGCTGTGGTGAATTATTAGTAGTACAGCTGTCTGCAAGGCATGGTCACATAGTTTGATTGGTGGACTTTAACACAATTACATTTTGTTATACGTTGCACCTTAAAGGGGAAGGGCAGTTTGCACCCGAATAATTCTCTGTGACTGTAGGTTCTAAGAAAATCACACCCCCAAAAACTTTTTTAAAGGTACAATACTTATTTTTTGTTTGAAATACAATATTATTGATTGAGCATCCCAGAGGATGCACTCATCTAGGGTCCTGGGAAGGAGGGCTGCATGCCGTGCCATCACCTGGGTGATGAGCAGGCACAGATGACTGGATGCCATTGGACGTAGGCAGTGCAAGAGCATGCCATTTGTTTGCATGTGCTCACTGACGCTTAGCACATCGGACATCCAAGGGGAGAAGCAAACAGAAAAAGTCCCAGATCTGCAAGCTGGCGTTTTTCAGGGTCCGTCAACCCCAACTTTCCACAGGTCTCCCACACTTGACTGATCAGCTGGGGGGGTTCCCTGCCTATCCCACTGGAGTTTCAGGAGCAGTGCTATGGACTCCATGGAGACCCAGTAAGGGCACGTGGAGTCCAGTGGGGTTACCAGGTAGAGAATGTCAATGGCAGAGAAAGATAAAAAAAAAAAAAAGTAAACAAAAATACAATACAATATTATCTGGTTTTCTAGACAGTCTGGTGGCGCTGAATCTTGATGCATGGGACACCACACCTCGCACCATGCTGGCGACACGATTTCGGGAATCAGCCCAGATTGTCGGGGGTCGGTAGGGGGTAGGGGGAGGAGTGGGATTGAGCTGCTGCAAGGCTGCTCTCCTCTCCCAGAGAGGGATGAGGGATTTCCCTGGCCCTTGGCTACTACCTGGTGGAGGATGGGTGGCAGTTCGGGCAGTGGGGAGCCCGGCGACAGCCACGGGGTGGACGGAAGGGGCAGGGCTGGTACCTGGCATCCGTGTGCATCTCCACGTGCACACACAGCTGTGTCTGCTGGGGTCCCTGGATCGGGGAGAAAATGCAAACATGTAAATTAAGGCCAGCACAGCGGTAGCGCTGCTGCTTGCGATGCCGTTGACCTGGGTTCTGGAATGATCTTTGGTCATTGGAGGGCCATCCAGGGGGAAGAGATTTGAGCATCCCAGAGGCTGCTCTCCGGGGAGGTGGGGCGGACCTGACCTGGTGCATGCCTGGCCTCTGGTGGAAGCCACAGGCATAGCATGTCCCGATTCCTGCTCGGGGGGAGGTGTGACAGACGTCGGTGTGTGCGCCTTGATGTCATGTGCACGTCACGTTTCGGGGGTGTACCTGAAAAAGCTTTGCCCTGGCACAGTACTTGCAAGAGGGCTGGACATATGGGTCTCGCCCACTGGCACCATGGCCCAGGAAGAATGGACCCCAACGAGATCATAAGGTATGGTACGGGAAAGGTGTTGGGGCCGGGAGGCCCTCTCCCACTTTGTCCCCACCTGGGGAGCAGAGCTAAGACTCCGTGGGTGGTCTTCCCACTGGGATCGGGTGCGCGGAGGGTATGCCAGGTGACAGTGCCAGAGTTGAGGGGGTAATTAATGGACATTACAAAAAATAGAGTAAAACAAAACCCAACAGTATTACATGGTTTTCGTGCAACCTCCATCCACCATCCTAATTGTGACATGCACCTGCAAGTCCTCTCAAAAAATAGTTTGTATGGAAAGGGAGTGCGGTATTGGGTAGTCAGTAGCAGCAGTCTGCATAGTAAGCTGGGTTTCAATGCTGGCAGTGCAGGACGTCCTCTGTGAATATGTTTGTCAGTGATGTCAGTGACGGGTTTGTATGTGTGTTTCGTGATGGAAATGGCATGTGTAGGTGGGGTCTGGATCAACCAGATAATACTGGATTTTAAACAAAAAAGTAGAAATAAAAATTCTTATTTGGGAGTAGTTCTGTTACTTGTGATGGGATCTAATAGTCTCAGAAAATTATTTCTCTCTAAAGCTTTATATGACAGTTCTAAAAAAAAAAAAAAAAAAAAAAAAACAGTGGCCTAAAGCTGTAGTACGCAGCCTGCCAAATCCATAACAGGCACCAGTTTCCTAGATGTTATGTTAAACTATTGTGTTATCGTGTTTATAAGAAACAGTTTGACCTGTCATTTGCACTTGTAACTCTTGATGATCCTTCAAGTGGCTGTTGACATCATGCGCCATGACCTCATTTAAGTGGGAGAGACCCAGCTGCATTACTGCACCCTTGTGGCACTCTGTCAGCATGTGAGTAACTGCACTGTTATTGACAAAATAAGTGCTTAAAGCAGCAGTATTTGTTAGTCATCACAGTTTTTTTTTAATAGCGACAGTTTCTTGCCAAAACGTCAGTATAGCAAATTTTCTTTTGGTTTTCTTTTATTCCTGAAGTGAGATATGCTATTTTGAAGTTTTGGGAATTTGTTGCTCCCGTGCAGTACCCCCTCATGAAACGGTTGAATTGAACATCTCGGTTTGATGCGGTGCTGCTTAATGTCAGAAACTTGTAATAGCACTATCATCCACTCAACAGGTACACAGCTCAGCATAGAAGCACATAGAAACATAGAATTTGATGGCAGGTAAGGACCGCTTGGCCCACCTAGTCTGCCCATTTCCCTACCTGATGGATAAGCTGCAGATTCTAGTTAATCAACAGCTTACTTCCTCCTACCCCCCACTAGAATTGCCTTATGTCTGTCCCATGCATTCTTGAATTCTCCCACTGTTCCTGACTCCACAACCTCCTCAGAAAGGCTGTTCCATGCATCCACAACCCTCTCTGTGAAAAAAATACTTTCTAACATTACCGCTGAGCCGTCCCCCCGTCTTCAAATTGTGCCCCCTTATTCTTGCACATCTCTTCTTCTGAAAGATGCTACCCTCTTGTACTTTAATCCCCTTGATATACTTGAAAGTTTCTATCATGTCCCCCCCTCCCTCCTTTCCTCAAGAGTATACATATTAAGCTGCTATAGTCTCTCCTCGTATGTCTTCTAGCACAGACCCTGCACCATTTTGGTTGCGCTCATCTGAACAGCCTCCACTCTGTCTATGCCTTTGCAGAGCTGGGGTCTCCAGAAATGCACGCAGTACTCCAGATGGGGTCTTACCAACTGCCTGTACAGAGGGATAACAACGTCCTGTTTTCTACTATTGATGCATCTCCCTATGCATCCCAGTATCCCCCCTAGCCCTCCTTACTGCCTTCTCACATTGCTTGCTCACCTTTAGGTCATCTGATATAATTACTCCTAGGTCTCTTTCGATTTTTTGTTGTTGTTGTTATCTCACACCCCACTGTGTACTCTTCCCCTGGGTTTTTGTTTCTCAGATGCATTACCTTGCACTTCTTTGCATTGAATCTGAGCTGCCATATATTTGACCATACCTCCAACCTTGCCAAGTCCCTTTCCATCCTTTCCACCCCACCTTGTGTATCAACCCTGTTGCAGATCTTTGTGTCATCTGCAAAGAGACATACTTTTCCTTCCAGGTGCTCTCCAATGTCACTTATAAAGACATTAAAAAGGACTGGTCCCAGTACCGACCCCTCCGGTACCCTGCCAGTTACCCTCCTTTCTTCACTGTGGACTCAGTTTACTATTACCCTTTGTGTCCTGTTGTCCAGCCAGTTTTTTATCCAGGCTACCACCTTGGGACCCTCTCCAAGGCAGGCTAACTTGAGAATTAATATTTTGTGTGAGACTGTGTCAGATGCTTTGCTAAAATCTAGGTAGGCCATATCTACAGCCCCTCCCTGGTCTACTACTTCGGTCACCCAGTCAAAGAAATCAATTAGGTTAGTCTGACATGACCTTCCTGCTGTGAAGCCATGCTGCCTTGGAACCTGTGCCCCACTGGCCTCTAGGTACTCTACAGTTCTTTCCTTCAGAAGTGATTCCATCATTTTCCCTACCACTGAGGTCAAACTAACTGGTCTGTCGTTTCCTGCCTCTGCCCTGCTCCCACTTTTGTGAAGTGGAATCACATTTGCCCTCCTCCAGTCCTCAGGTACCACCCCATCTTCCCATGATTCGTTAGAGTAGTCAGTGGCATTACTAGTTCTACCCTTAACTCTTTTAGAATTCTTGGGTGAATCCCATCAGGTCCCATTGCTTTGTCCACCCTCAGTTTCAAGAGTTCTTTCAAAACTCTTTCTTCTGTGAATGGACTTGTATCGACCCCCGTTCAAAGTGTTTCGTTTGTTTGGTTTAGGTACCTCCCCATCCTCTTCCATTGTGAATACTGAGCAGAAATATTCGTTTTGTATTCCTGCTTTTTCACTGTCACCCTCTGCCCACATTCCCTACCCTTTATTAAGTCTCTGTATCCCTCCCTTGGTCTTTCTTCACTCCCTAATGTACCTATAAATGGTTTTGTCCCCCTTCTTAACAGAGTTGGCTATCCTTTCCTCAGTTTCTGCCTTTGCTATTCTGACTGCCTTCCCTGCCTCCTTCTGCTTTAACTGATAAAGTTCTCTGTCCTGCTCCTTCTGTGTTTCCTTGTATTTCCTGTATGCTGTCCTTTTCTCCTTAACCTTCCCTTCCACCTCTTTTGAGAACCATAGTGTTTTTTTCCTTCATTTTGTTTTGTTGATTTGCTTCACACAAAGGCTTGTTGCCTCTGTGATGGCTGTTGTGATTATTCCCCTTTGTTCCTCCACCCCTCCTTCTTGTCCGTTTGCTAGTGCTTTTCTGAGGCACTCTCTCTTTTTCCCAAAGTCAGCCTTCATAAAGTCCAATACTCTTGTTTTTGTATGGCTTGATTCTATGTCTGTATTTATAGTGAACCACACTGTTTGGTGGTCACTTGATCCCAGATGGCTACCCACTTCTAAATCTGAGATCCTTTCTCCTTCCCCATATGAGAGTACCAGGTCTAAGATTGCTCCCTCCCGAGTGGGTTCCAATACTAGCTGTCTGAGGCATGCCCCCTGTAGGGCATCAAGAATGACCCTGCTCTTGGATGTGCCTGCAGAAAAGGTACTCCAGTTAACATCTGGCTTGTTCAGGTCCCCCATCAACAATATCTCCCCTGGATGCCTTCTATCAGTTCCTTGTCCATTTCCTCCCGCTGATATGGGGGTCTGTATACAACCCCCATGCAGATTGTGGTGCCATATCCTGTCTCCAGGGTGACCCATAGTGACTCATCAACTTCCTGTTTACTCTTTAGTTCTGTTACTTTAATCCCTTCCCTTATATAGCGAGCACAGCGCCACTTAGCTCTTCCTGCCCTCCCCAGCCACCCTCCTACCCTAAGCTGGTGTTCATCTTATAAAGAACAGCCCAGCTGAGAAACACAGCCCACTTCCGCACACTTTCTTGCATCCCGACTTGGCTCAGCCCTCTCTGCCCCGTCTCCGTCCTCACCTGCTTCAGTTCGTCTACATCAGTCACATCTAACTTAGTACCCCTCCCCCTCTTCAGTGAGCAGTGCATTTCTTACTGCTGTATTCACTACTGCCTCTTATTCCCTGATTTCTGTCTCTACTGCCCTCTTCAACGTGGCAGCTGGTAGCAGCCACCCCTCAGTCCCTGCATCCTGCCACTGAAATGTTTCTTTCCCCTCTTGATCTTCTCCCCCTTCTCATCACCTTCACCTCTCTCCCCCTCTTCCTCTCTCCCCTCCCCCCTACAGTATTCCTCCCACAACTAGCCCCAAAATATCCCTACTGCCCCATATCCCCAATACCTCCACTTCCGTGGATCCCAGGGCATCAGTTCTTCCCACCTCCTGCCTCCACACTCCTCACCCCCCTTCGCTGCACCCCCTTGTTGCCCACCTCGTTCATATGCTCTGCTGAGGAAGAAACCAAACCTATTCCCCCTGCACATGATCGCTCTGTTGCTGCTGCTAGCGGGTGACATAGAGCCAAACCTGGGCCCATCTCTTCCCTCCCTCCTCCACCTCCCCTGTTGGTTAAGGGTCGCCCACTTAAACAACAGAAGCCTTCTCCCCAAACTTTCCCAATTTCAAGTCCTCGTGTCAACCCTCAAACCTGACATAGTGACTAAAACTTGTTTAACCCACAAAACTCTTGACTCAAGCATAACCATCGCTGGCTATACCATTTTTGACAAGACCACACTGGCAGGGGCAGTGAGGTAGCTATGTACATCACCTCTGCCCTATAGTTCAGCCCAACCCTATGTACCTCCATCCCCTCATCCCATGAACTGCTACTACTAAAGCGTACCATCCCTCACTCTCTCCCTTTGTTTATTGCAGGTATTTATTGCTGTCCTGGCTCCCCTCCCCCGGGAGCGTGGCTAACACTATCTCGTCCATCCTGGCTCATACCTCCTCAGACGAAACTCTTATCCTAGATGATTTCAACCTAAATTGGCTGTCCTCTCCCACTACAAAACCCGTTGTGGCATAACCTCTATCCACCTGACCCAATTAATGAGGGAGCCCACTCGCCTCAACCTCAGATCCCAAAACCATTCTGTCATCTACTGGGCCCTCACCGCATCATTAAGGCTGACATCCTCCCAGATGCCGTGAGCGACCATCACTTAATCTTCTGCATCCCAAAGATACACTGCCTAAAAGCACCCCCCAGAATTCTGCTTATAATGCCATTTAAATCACTTGGCCCCTCCTCTCTACACCATAACTTACAAAACACCAACTGGTCCCCTCTGTTGACATTGCCCTAAAGTACTTCCAATCAAAATTCCTTGAAATATGGAACCTTTATGCCCACTATGTAGTACCAGAGTAAGAGGCTCCCATCTCCCCTGGATTTTCGCTGCACTCCTGGCATGTATACGCTCCTGAAACTTAGCCTGGTAGGACTGCAAACGTAACCCATCCCCCACTACTCTCCAGAGATACCGCTACCTCCAAAACCCTTGCACGAGAGCCGTAAGGCTCTCCAAGGCAGAGTATTTCACAGATACTTTTCAATACAAACATAAATCATCCCTCAAAATTCTAGAAAGTAGTCCACGCTCTCCTCTCCCTGCCTTCTCAACCGCCCATACCTGTCCTCAAAGTTGGTGACCTCTCCTTATCTGACCCCCTCTCTGTGGCTTCTGAATTTAACTCCCACTTCACCTCCTGCGCCTCCTTCCTCCTCTCCTTCCCCCCCCCCGCTCCTCACCCATCCCCCTCCAGCCTGCTTTGTGGCCTCCATACCCTTTACACTCTTTTTCCTTCTCCCCAGTGACCCCTGCTGATAACGTTCAATGCACTCCTAGCCCTAAACTCCTCTAAGGGAAAGAGTCCGGATGGCCTGGACCTCAAACTCCTGTATCTAACTGTCTCAGCTATCTCCTCTCCCTTGGCTGTCCTTCGAAACTTATCTTTCTCAAGTGCCTCATTCCATCTGCCTGGAAAACTGCTACAGTTATGCCTCTCCTTAAATGTGGCAACCCCTCTGCCACAGGCAACTATTGCCCCATCTCACTCCTCTCTATCCTCTCCAAACTACAGGAACACATAATTCTGTCTCAGCTCTCCACTTTCCTGGACTCCACCTTCTTTTTCACTCCTTACCAGTCTGGTTTCAGGAAAACCCACTCAATAACTACCTTCCTTCTCAGGCTCACCGAAGCCATCCACTCAAGAATGGATCAGGGCCTCATCATTTCTGCCATTTTTTTTGATCTATCAAAGGCATTCAACAGTGTCTTCCACCCTTTCCTTCTTTCAAAGCCCTCGACCGCTGGCCTTTCAGAATCAGCTGTCAACTGGTTTAGCTCCTACCTAGAGGGCAGGTCCCAGTCAGTCAAAATTGGTGACACCCTCTCCCCGCCACTACTCATTACCATTGGTGTTCTGCAAGGCTCTGCTCTTGGACCGCTGTTATTCCCCATCTTCCTCAGTAACCTCCCCTCGGCCTGTTTGTCCGGTTCCATTCAAATGTATGCAGATGACACAGTCCTATTGTATCTCTGGCCTCTCTACTTTTGCTGTGGCACACAGACTCCAGCTCGACTTCAACCAAGTTCAGCTTTGGTTACACTCTAACCAGCTCTTTTTAAATGCTAAAAAGACTGTCTCAGTGACCAGGCTCCCCTCCCTCCCCCACCCTTGATGGCTTCCCTCTGTGGGATGTCACCTCCTTCAGGTACTGAGTGGTTTAGCTCAACCAATGCCTAAACTTTTGGTCATATGGATGCTGCAGTCAAAAGCTGCAAAATAGGTTCCTTATTTAGGGGCATGACTGCGTCCCCCTACCAGCCCGCCATGCTATTATTCAGAGAATGATTCTCCTGATCTTTGATTACGGTGACATGGTCTACAGTGCCACCCCTACCACATTCCTTGCCAGACTGGACACTCTCTTCCACTCTTTCTGCCATTTTACTCTAGACTGTCCCCGCCATACTCACCACTGCTTCTTGTACCAATCCCTGTCCTTTCCATCACTTAAAGACAGGTGCCACACCCATTGTATCAACTTTGTCAGTAAATTCTGGTTCAGTTCCCTCCCCTCCTACCTCTCCACCTTACTCACCATACCCCCGCCCACCTTCTACTCCATACGCTTCCTGGCAGTCTTCACTGCTGCAGTGACAAGCGGTCAGGTGGCCTTCAGTCACCGCTTCCCCAGGCTCTGGAATTCTCTCCCCTGCACTATGCGAAATGCCCTGTCATCTCATGCCCTCTCCTATCGCCTCTGCAGCCTCACCCTATCTTCCTGTAACTGTTAAATAATTCATCCCCCTCACCAGCTATTCGTAGCTATCTGTATTTTGCACTTAACACCCATGCACTTTGACCTCTGTACAGCTCACAACTATACAGAGAAATTGTAACTGTTCACAGAATCTCCTGCAATGTTATGTTTTGTAAACTTATTATTGTATGTCTACATTTCGTGCTATCATGTAAGTCTGTAAAGGTTGTCTGCTGGAATATCTTATAATTCTTAAAATTGTTTGGCAACTGTATGATTGTACTGTATTTAAATGTCTTGCATTGTAATATCCACCCCCCCCCCAAAATGCATCTTGAAATGAACATCTAGCTCAGTATGCCTTTCCTGGTGAAACTAAATAAAAAATGCATGCATATTATAAATCCTGTATGTACAGTCAAAAGGTACTCTCAGTGGAAGAGATTTTTAAATATTTTGACTGGTAGCCAACATTAATGACTTGTCATTGATTACAAAGATAGTTTGAAAACCTGTTTTTATAAATATGAGGGTGTTAAAAATATTCTGATTATGAATCTAAGGATACCAGATATACATTTTTGCAAAACAAAAAAGAAAAAGGCCAAAAAAGGTGAATTGTTTTGCTGATTAGCAAATACTGCAGCTTTAACACGTGTATTACAAAACCTAATACAAAGTAAGTAGTGCCAGTTATGGAATTTTCAGGCTGTGTGCTACAGTCCTGTGCTCAAAAACAAGCAGAGCTAATCCCCCCCCCCGGGACCCTGGCTTTGAAACTAGTGTGCTTCTTTAAAGACCTGTGCCGATTCCTGACATCATCTCCCTGAAATTATTTGTTGTAAATCTGTGCAGTGCTGTATTCCACCACTAGAAGTGTGCGGCAGAACAAGCTGCCCATACTGCATTTAACATACTAACATACTAAAAGCCAACAGAATAGGCCCAATGGTCTGTCATGTCTGCTCATAGCCAGCCACTTAGTGGGTGCTCGCTTCCCCGCCCCCCCAAGCCCCCGAGAGGGTCATCTTTGACTTTAGTTTCCCTTTGTACCTGTCCCACCCTTTCTTGAAGCCCTCCACTGTGTCCTCCTCCACCAACCACCCAGGCAACACATTCCACGGCTCCACCACCCTCTCCAGTGAAATAATGCTTCCCTGTAATTCCCCCTCCAGCTTCCCTCATGCCCTCTAGTTGTTCCCCCCCTTCTTTAACCTAAACAGCTCCTTGGTTCCGCTGTGTTATTCCTGTTACATACTTGAAGACCCCTATCATATCTCCCCTGTCCCTTCTCTCCTCCAGTGTGTACAGCCCAAGCTCTTCCAGTCTCTCCTCATAGGACCTCCCCTCCATGCCATGAATCATCCTGGTCGCTCTCCTCTGGATTCTCTCCAGCAGCGCTATATCCTTCTTCAGATGAGGTCTTGAGAACTGTACATAGTACTCGAGTTGCGGCCTGACCAAGGCATTATATAGAGGGAGGATCACCTCTCTCTCCTCCTGGATGTAATTCTCCTGGCTATGCAGCCCAGTATCCTGTTTGCTTTGGCTGCAGTTCTTCTACAATTTTCAGAGTTATTCATTTTTACGGCTACTACCACCCCTAGATCCTCTCACCCAATGTGACTTGCAGTGTGACCCCCCATGGTGTAAATGTGTCCCGGGTTTTTGACCCCCAAAGGAAGTACCTTACATTTCCTGGCATTAAATTTCAATGCCCACCTCCTTGACCACCCCTCCAGGGTATCCAGGTCCCCCTGGACTGTCTCTTCTTCCCAGTCCACCAGTGCTCCCAGTTTGGAATCGTCTGCAAAGAGACTCAGCCTGCTCCTAACCCCCCTCCCTATATCTGAGACATAGGCATTGAACAGGAGTGGCCCCAATACTGAACCTTGGGGGGACCCCACTGATTACCTTCCTAGGGGAGGAGACAATCCCACCGACCATTACCCTCTGTATTCGCCCCGAAAGCCAATTTTCAACCCATTTGAGCTCCTATCCTCTCACCCCCATCTCCCCCAGCTTTTTTATCAGCCCATTATGGGGTACTGAATCAAACGCCTTGCTAAAATCCAGGTATAGGACGTCCACTGGCCTATGTCTGTCCAAGGCCCCCGTCACCCAGTCATAAAACTCTATGAGGTTGGACTGACACAGTCTCCCGGAACGAAGCCATACTGTTTATCATCCTGGTTCCCTAACCATTCCAGCTGTCTCCCAGTCCTCTTCTTGATAAAGTGCTCCATTACTTTGCCCACCACAGACGTTAGGCTGACAGGCCTATAATTCCCCATCTCCTCTCTAGACCCCCCTTTATGGACAGGCACTACATAAGCCACCCTCCAGTCTTGGGGCACCCATCCTGTCTGCAAAGAGGTATTAAAGAGTGCAGCCAGTGAAGCTGCCAGCTCCTCCGCCAATTCCTTCACAACCCTTGGGTGTAGCCCATCCGGCCTCAGCACCTTATCAGTTTTCAGCTTCCGAAGGGCCTCCCTCACCCTATCCACTGTGATTTCTCCCCCCTAGTCCTCCTCCTCACTCAACCTCCCCACCACTTCTGGGTCTGTTCCTGCCTGTACCCTAGCCTCTTTCCTTCCTCTGGTCTCAGACTGACTTCTCACCTTAGTTGACTGCTCTTCCCTCCCATCAGCCTGTAGGGATCCCCAGTTCCCATCTGTAAAGATTGAGGCAAAGTACTCGTTTAGCACCTCTGCCTGTTCCCCTGCTTCCTGAGCCCATCCCCCCATAATTTTAATCCTATTGTGCTGCCTCCTCTCTTTTCACTTCTGTCTTAAGTATCTATAGAATCCCCCCCCCGCCCCAGATATCCCTAGCCAGGTTTTGCTCCATAGAAACATAGACTTTGATGGCAGATAAGGATCACTTGGCCCCACTGTCTTCCACCTACTGGATAGCTACAATTCTAGTTAACCAACAGCCTACTTCCTGCCACCCCCACTACAATTGCCTTATGTCTGTCCCATGCATGTTTGAATTCCCCACTGTTTTAGACCCAACAACCTCCCAGGAAGGCAGTTCCATGCATCCACCACTCTCTCCGTGAAAAAATGTCCTCACATTACCCCTGAGCGTCCCCCTCTATCTTTAAATTGTGCCCCTTGTTCTTACAATCTCTTTCTCTGAAAGATACTACCCTCCTGACGTTGTTGATTCCTTGAGGTACTTGAACATTTCTATCATGTCCCCCCGTCCCTCCTTTCATCAAGGGTATACATATTAAGCTCTCTCAGTCTCTCTTCATATGGTTTCTGATGCAGACCCTGCACCATTTTAGTTGCCCTCCTCTGGACTGCTTCCATCCTGTCTATGTCCTTGCGTAGATGAGGTCTCCAAAACTGCACACAGTACTCCAGATGGGGTCTCACCAACTGTCTGTACAGAGGGATAACCACTTCCCTTTTTCTACTCGTGATGCCCCTTCCTATGCATCCCAGTATCCCCTGGCTCTCCTTACTGACTTCTCACATTGCTTACCAACCTTTAGATCATCTGATATGACTACCCCCAGGTCCCTTTCCATTTTTGTTGTTGTTAGTACCTCCCCTGCTATTGTGTACTCTTCTCCTGGGTTTTTGTTTCCCAGGTGCATTACTTTGCACTTCTTTGCATTGAATCTAAGTTGCCATATGTCTGACCATTCCTCCAACCTTGCCAAGTCCCTTCTCATCCTTTCTACCCCCCCTTGTGTATCAGTTCTGTTACAGATCTTTGTGTCATCTGCAAAGAGGCATACCTTTCCCTCCAGACCCTCTGCAATGTTGCCTATAAAGATGTTAAAGAGGATTGGATCCAGTACTGAGCCCTGAGGTACTCTACTAGTAACTCCCATTTCTTTGGAATATGTTCCATTCACTATTACCTTCTGTGTCCTGTTGTGCAGCCAGTTTGCTACCCAGGCTACCACCCTGGGACCCACTCCTAGGCTGGCTAACTTGATTATTAATCTTTTGTGTGGGACTGTGTCAGATGCCTTGCTAAAGTCTAGGCCATATCCACAGTCCCTCTCTGGTCTATTACTTTGGTCACCCAGTCAAAGAAATCTATTATATTTGTCTGACATGACCTTCCTGCTGTAAATCCATGCTGCTTTGTGTCCTGTGCCCCACTGGCCTCTAGGTACTCAACAGTTCTTTCTTTCAGAAGTGATTCCATCATTTTCCCTACCACTGAGGTCAGACTTACAGGTCTATAGTTTCCTGCTTCTTCCTTGCTCCCACTTTTGTGAAGGGGAATCACATCTGCCCTCTTCCAGTCCTCAGGTACCACCCCATCCTGCCATGATTTGTTAAAAAGTGTGGTCAGTGGTGTCACTAGGTCCTCCCTTAGTTCTTTTAGGATTCTGGCGTGAATCTCATCAGGCCCCATTGCTTTGTCCACCTTGAGTTTTAGGAGTTCTTTCAGGACTCTTTCTTCTGTAAATGGACTGGTGTCAACCCCCTTACCCACAGTGCTTCTATTGTCTGGTTTAGGTAACTCCTCCTCATCTTCTTTTGTGAATATTGAGCAAAAGTATTCATTCAGTATCTCTGCCTTTTCACTGTCTCCCTCTGCCCACCTCCCTTCTCCCTTATTAATCTTCACTATTCCTCCCTTAACCTTTCTATGCTCCCTAATGTACCTATAAAAGGTTTTATCCCCCTTCTTAACTGAATTGGCTATTTTTTCCTCGGTTTGGGCTTTTGCTATTCTGACTGCCTTCCCCACTTCTTTCTGCTTTAATTTTTACAGTTCCCTGTCATGCTTCTTCTGTGATTCCTTATACTTTCTGAATGCAGTCTTTTTCTCCTTAACCTTCCCTGCCACCTGCATCCCTGCCTTGGCTTCCCTTACCACTCTGGTGACCTTCCTGGCCAATAGTTCATACTCTCCTCGCTTCTTGTCCCCCCTTGAGCGTTTAAAACATGCATAAGCAGCCTTTTTATCCCTCACTGCCTCCTGCACCTCCCTAGTCCACCAACATGGCTTGCTGGTTCTACCATGCTTTTGCCTTAATTTTGTACAGTACGTAGTAGCCTCTTGCACCCCGTTTTTAATGGTCTCCCACAAGCTTCCAGCATCCGTGTCCGGCCTAATCTTGTCCAACCTCTCTCCTTAGAATCCTACCCATGCCCACGAAATCCGCTCCACTGAAGTCTACCACTACTGTGTTAGTGCGGTTTTCCTCACCCCCTGTATACAGCAGAAACCAGACTGTGGCATGGTCACCACCCGCCAGTGGACTGCACACCTCCATGCCCCTTATCTGGTCACTGTCCTCTAGGACACCGTCCAATATCCGCTCCTCTCTAGTAGGTTCCCCCACCTGTTGGACCAGGAAGGTATCCTGAAAAACATCCAGCAGTCGCTGTTCATCAGTCACATTTATGTGTGATAACACAACAGGAGGCAGGTAGGGTAGTGCTAAGTGTGTGCACATGAGTAGAATTATGTGTGTACTTGCCATTGGTTAAATTTGAACTGCTTGGATGAGGGAAACTGCCACATTTAGATTTCTAGATGGTGGAACTGTGTTATTCTTAGATTGTGAAATTCTCCTGTAGTAGTCAATGAAGAAAGATGACAGAGGTGATGTAACTGTCATTAATTTTTTTTAAGAGGTGGTGGAACTGAGGTCCTGTGGACTTCTGACCAGTTTAACCCTGTTGCTTTCTCACAGACATGCCAGGCTGCTTTTAGTTTGAAATGAAGAGGCTTGAGCCAGGCACCCAGTGATGTGAGGTAAGCACCATGCTTAGCTTCTGTCTCTGGCCTCGCTACTCTCTCGCTAGACTTTAACACTTTGTTCCAGTTCATGTCCTGCCTTAGCAGGCTCACATTTCATCACACGTGGGAGTTGATTTTCAAGGTTATCGAGAAGGTGGTTGCGTCACAGCTGGATGACGATTTGACCAGCCACAATTTATTTATTTATGTGTTAACCAGGTAATGACACTGGACCACAGGCCCCTTTTCAGGTACGACCTGGAGCAAACCATACAAAAAAATTACAAACAACAATAAATCAATAACACGTACAATATACATTAAATATTACAAATGCATTAACACTTTACCAAAAGAAATTCCATTTGTTTTTCCTTAAACCCAACAATTGATGAAGCCTGTCGAATAATCAGGGAAGGGCATTCCAGTAAATGGGAGCAGAAATAGAAAAAGCACGAGAAGCTAATTTCAATTTAGACAATTCAATAACTAATGTAACCCCAACAGATGAACGCAAACTAGAAGGAACATTTCTAACATCAATTAAGCCACTCGGGGAAATTTTGACTCTAAAAACACACTTTTAAAAACCAAACAACAAAGAAAATATTCTATTCTAGCTAATGGGGACAACCAACCCAATTTAAAATACAATAAACGATGTAACCGAGGAGACTCTTAACAAAACAAAATGACAAATGTTATTGTAGGACACCTTCAAAAGTTGCAATTCCCTACATCCCAACCCCAAATAAATATGAGCAACATAATCATAAAGAGGTAACAAAGAACCAACTGCTATAGACTTCCTAACTTCAAAAGAAAAATAATCCTTGAATTTATAAAGCAAACCCAATCTTTGATTTATAGTACGAGTAACAGATCTAACATGAGAGGAAAAAGGCAAGCTGGGATCTAACAAAACACCAAGATATTTGAAAAGAAAAACCTGTTCAATACCCTGTCATTTTGATCAAATGAGTTTAACTTTGGATTTAAACTTAACATACCCTTAGTCCCCAAAAACATAGATTTCATTTTACCTGAATTCAAAACCAATGAATTCTCCAGAAACCAAGAACAAACTGTCCCAAAATCACAACTTAAACCCATAGATATTTCTTCAGTAGATTTCCCCTGACAATAAATTATCAAATCATCAGCATACAAAATAGATTGACATTTTAAACTAATAACAGGAAGCTCATTAACAAATAAAGATAACAAGGGGCCCAATATAGACCTCTGAGGAACCCCACAATCAATCAGACACCTTAGAAGAATGAGAACCAACACTTAACAAATTGTACACAATTTGACAAATAATCCCTTAACCAAGCCACAGCAGAACCAGAAAACCCAAAATATCCCTAACCTTTGACAAAATAAATCATGTTCTAATAAACCAAAAGTCTATGATTCTCTGCAGTCCGGATTTAGGAAGAGACATAGTACCAAGACAGCCCTTGTCCAAGTACTAAATGACCTCCTAATAGCGAGAGATCGAAAGACCCATTCCATCTTGGTCCTTCTAGATCTCTCTGTGGCATTTGACACTGTAGACATGGTGTGCTTGTTGGAGCGCCTGTGGTTCATCTGTGGACTTTCAGGGACGGTCCTCAGATGGTTTCGATCATTTCTCGAGGGTAGGACTCAGAGGGTGGTGTCTGGGATTTTTTCCTCAGCTCCATTCTCTTTATCCTGCAGGGTGCCGCAGGGCTGCATCTTGGTGCCCATGTTGTTTACGGTGTATATGCTGCTGCTAGGAGCGATTATTAGGTGGTACGGCTTGAGTTTTCACTGCTGTGCTAATGGTACTCAGCTGTACATGTCCTTTGAGCCTGGCCAGGATGATGCTGTTTCGGTCTTTAACAGCTGTCTAGCAGAGATCCAGAATTGGATGAATGTAAGCGGCCTGCGGTTAAACCCAGAAAAAACTGAGGTGTTGGTTGTGGACCCAGGTCGTTGGGGGGGCGGGTTTGTTGGCGGGATCACCTTCGGGTTTATGGCTTGGAGGTGTTCAACTAACCACCTCAGACCGGGCGCAGAACCTGGGCGTTATGTTTGATGACTGCTTGACCCTTACATTACGGGCGTCGGCAGTTGTCAAAACCTCTTTTTACCATCTGAGGAATATTGCCTGGGTAAAGCACCTGGTTCCCCCTAACAATCTTCCAACTTTGGTCCATGCCTTCGTTACCTCATGCCATGACTACTGCAATGCCCTTTACCTTGGGCTACTGGGGGTTAATATCCGCCACTTGCAGCTAGTGCAGAAAGCGATAGCTAGGCTTTTGACTGGTATCCCTAGGACTAGTCGTATAACGCCTGTGCTCCGCGGACTGCACTGGCTGCCAGTACAGTGGCAGAACACCTTCAAGGTCGGTTTTCTGACCTATAAGGCCCTACATGATCAGGGACCTAGTGACCTGCAAAATCTCCTTCACCCCTACTGTCCCCTCTACCCTCTCCGATCCACCGACGGATTAGTAGAGATTCCCAGGGTTCGTTTACAGACTTCTGGGGCAGGGTCATTTAGTTTTATGACCCCAACCCTGTGGAATTCTCTACCTCGTTGGGCGCGAGATTGCCTGACTGTCCAGAGTTTTAAAGTTGCCTTGAAAACATATCTTTTTAGCCTAGCGTTTTCTGATTTTTAATGGCGCTGCTGTATTTATAATTTTTAATTTTTTGTATTGTTTATTTATTGATGTGTTTTAATTGTTGTACAGGCGCCTTGGTTTTAGAAAGGCGCCTTTTTGTAAATAAAGAATGATGATGAAGAAGAAGCTGTGGCGGGGGAAGATGGCAGACACACACCTAATACTTCCGTGAACCCAAATGGAAATAAAATCTAAAATTCCGACTGGTACCCTATTAATACACATCTTTTGTGCCAACATTGGTGATCATCAGTTAGAATGCATTCTGTATTTGAAATACAGTTCTTCCAAGTTTCCAGAACGGTGTAATATGTTTACTTTATTACTCATTTTAGATAAAAAAAAAAACAAAAAACTATGCAGCAGATCACAACACCTTTTCAGATTAGCACTCACTTGCTGCCATCTTGGTGCCCTTGGTTGACTGTCGTCACCTCCCAAATCTGACCCCGCCACTGGCTATGCCAGAGTCTTTTTTTTTTTTTTTTAAGAACTTCATTATTTTTTTATTTCTCTTTTTATTTGTATTGCATTACAGAATTTGTGATATAAACTAAATATCAGCTATGATGTTACAGTGCATGTAGTACTGGGAATCTGCTTGCTGTGACTTGTAGGTAGTGAATTGCTTCACTAGTCAATAAACTTGGGACATCTGGATGTGGATAACTACGAGTCTACCTTGTGCTTTTACCACAGCTGACTTGAAAAGTGTAGGCAGACAGCCTACGCTTGACATGCCTGAGCAAGTGGTAAGGGTAAAATAAAATGCCATGCATGGTTTAAAACTGAAACGGGATATTTCTAATAGAATGAGGCAGACGGGTGAAGCAGGAGCATTTTGGATTAATTTTAGTTTTTCTGGAGAGATGATCTACTTGAAAAGCTGGGCTCTGCTATCTTCCCTGCTTCCGCTGCTGACTTGTTCTGTTCCTACCTCACAGGCAACCAACAGTCGGTACAGATTGGAGGCATCCTATCACCTTCACTACCCATCCAGGGTGGGATCCCACAGGGCTCCGTCCTGTATCCCTTTCTCTTCTCCATTTTCCTGAATGACTCCCCCGCATGTGTCATCTTGCACATGTATGTTGATGACACAGTCATCTTCACATCTGGTCCCTCCACTGCAGCTGTGGAAGGCCTGTTCCAACAAAATTTAAGCAGCATTCTGCACTGATTTCAGTCCAACCAGCTTAAGGGCAACACAAGAAACCTGTGTCCGTGACTTTGGTACCAGTCAGAAACTAGACAGACTCTGAGCCCCCGGATGTGGCTCGACAGCAAAACATGACTTCTCAGCCCACATTGATACCACCCATGCAAAACTTCAGCCCAAACTTGATGCCCTGTACTGTAATAAAGACTGCTCATCTCTGAAGGTCTGGAGGGAGTTTGTTCCCAAAATGTTTCTCCTTTTGTTTGTCTATGTGGATGTGATCTATGGTACCGCCCCCTTCACTTCCTTTGCCAGACTGGGCTTCCTCTGTAACTCCTCCTGCCATTTTGCCACTAACTCCTCTGCTTGCACCCACCATTGCTTACCCTGTTGCCCCCATCCATCCTCCCACATATCACCAGGCACACTATACCTCTTTCATTTCCAAATGCTGGTTTGGTTCCTTCCCTCTTTATCTTTACTCTCCCAACTCTCTGCCCCCGCTCCCTCTGCTCCAGAGGTCTTCAAACCTTTGGCACTCCTCACCCCTGTTCCTCCTTTTGGCAGTCTGCCTTCTTCTATTGACTTCTCTCACTCTGGAACCAACTCCCATCCCCCCTCTGCCTCTGCTCTTCTCTTGACTCTCTTAAGCACAAGTTGAAACTCCAGCTGTTTTCCAGCTGTTTTTATTACCCTTTTTCCTGACTCCTCCACAGCCAGTGCCCATCTGTCCTTGCAAGGCACCTGGTTAGGTCCTCCGGCACCTCCCTGGTTAGACCATCTAATTACCTATGTTTCTCCCTCCACAAGACCATACATAAGCTAGTCCTACAGGTCTCTCGCCCGTTGCTGGTATCATGTTTCAGTGCCATGTATTGCTGCTGTTTTTACCATTGCACTTGTGGGCATATCTCTCTGAGATATTACCACCTTATTTAGAGAACTACCTTAATTTTTGTATTTATTTGCTGTATCATTAGTTACCAATGTTTGTTCAACACGACCTAATACTGTGTGTTGTACTGCAGTTCTCCCTTGTTCCCCTTCCCTGGGTCACACCTGGAAACAAACCTTGGCTCAGTGTGCCTCTCCCAATTTTCAAATAAGTAAAAATAATCATCTTTATACTGTACTGTGAGGATCATAAAGAACATTTGGATGATACCATACTCATATGCCAAAAATCCTTTAAAAGCAGCAGCTCATGATAACCAACAATAAATAACTTTTCCAGCAGTTAGAAAAACGTAAGGATATCCAGTTTTCCTGCTGTTTTGATTTCATTCCCAAGGCAACATAAGCATTTCTAAAGTTCCTAAAAGTGCCTTTCCACTTGCCAGGCCCACCTCGAAAGTAAGTTGGGGAAGCGCTGTGCTGACAGTCATCATAAACGCGTTTGCCGTCACCCAGGCATATCCACTTAATGATTGCAGCTTTCACAATTGAAGAGGGACCTCAGAGAAGGAGATGAAGACTGTCGGGGTTGAGGGGAGGCCGCCATCTTAATTGCAGATCCACACTGATTAGAAAACCAATTTTAAAAATTACTGAATGAAGCAAAAAGATTGCAGAGGAAAAAGTTGTTTTCCTGTCATGCCTCTCTCAACTGTAATCTATGCTTTACTTGAAACAAAAAAACAAGTTTTCAGTATTTTTTAAACCACATTTATGGATTCATCCATAAATTCCCTAATCAAGGAATCTCTGTACATTAACACATATTTGCAGTGTATACTTATTCATCACTGCTTATGAAGTATTGGGGGAGGGGCGACATCATGGACCTAGAGTCCCTTTTAATCTTAAATTACCATGTTGTGAGCCATGCATGTAAAACAACCTTATGGGCCAGTGTGCTTACCCAATAAACAGATACTAAAAAATAATTTTCAGCAGCATGTAGATTCCTGGTAGTTCTTGTAATTTTTTAAAGTAACAATTCATCTTAGCTAGGAAACCTCTTCATCGTACCATTTTTAGCAGACACAATATGTATTTGACATCCTTATATTTTTATCCAAATCTGGTTTATATTCAGTTCAGTTTTTTTCTTGTTCCATATACTGTAGGTTTTTCTGCTGCTTCTTGGCAGGCTGGGTGGCTGTGTCAGCCCATTCCGAAGCCGTACCGAGTCTGTCTGTTCCCCTCTCTCCGAGACTGGGCAGGCTGCTGGTGCTAGCTGGGGAGAGCTTTATTAAGCCCCATCCTCCAGTGTTTTCCTCCTGGGGCTGGCAGACATGCAAGCACACTCAACCTCCAAGCAGGAGCTGCAGCACTCTGAACGCCAACACTGCCTTACGTCTGTGGGACTCGCACCACTTAGCTTCCGCCTGGTAGCAGTTGTGAGTCATGACCCCCCCACTCCCACCCGGAGGGAAGAGAGCTGTCCTATGGATGCTCAATCTTTCCTCCTGGCCAAGTGACCTGAGTCCGTCCCCGAACCGAGGTCGCTAGTGTGGCAGCTGGGACCCTCCATGCCAGTGGAGTGGCATTCAGTTTTTAAATCACCAGGTAAGACCAGAAATGATTGAGAACACATCCTCATTTAAAACGGAGACCTCGCCAGAAGCTCACGGATCTGCAGGAGAGGAGTTATCTGTCTGTCTGGTTATGTATTTGAAAAATGTTTGACCTAGTAAGTAATACATCATTAGAATAGACAACAATAAATAAAAATATTAGCTAGCATCAAAACTGAATAAAAGAAGAGCAAGTACAATACAAGGTTCAGTCGTTCCAGAGTGTAGACACAGGAGAAAACAAACTGCTACTCATTTTTTAGCTGGGATGCATTGAGATTGGGGGAACAAGTTACTTCAGAGAACTGGTTATTCCAGAGTTGAGGAAGCCTAAAACTAAGAGCAGATTGTCCAGAATTATTTTCCTTTGGGGGATGTGAAGGCTGTTACTCAGTTCAGATTTTAACAGGTAAGCTAGGTTAGTGGCAGGGGTAAAGAAATTACTGAGTAGGCAGGGAGCTTATTAGCACAATATTCGACACCTACAAGTGTTATATGTCTTTCTCATCTAAGGTCTAGACTAGACTAGCCCACATTTTTATACATTTTGTAGTGACGAGTGTGGGGAGCACAATTTGGGGTGAATCCACGGAGTGCATTTTAATAGAGGCAGTCAAATTTAGAGACTGCCAGTTTAGGGGCAGTAGCCTACACAACATCTTTACAGTCCAGTGTTGGTAGGGTCATCTACTCAACAATACTCTTCCCCCCAGGTCCAGGTATTTGAATTGCTGCACTTGTTCAAGTGAAAGACGGTTTGGCATAGCACTTAGAAACAGTTGAATTCATATGGGAAGAAACAGCCAGTTCTTGATCTAGTAACAAGTCAAGATATTTACATTGAGAGACATTGTCTAACACAACATTATCAGAGGATGTAGTACACAGTGGAGCTGTGGAGCTCATTTACTCAACCAAGATTTAGAATCCAGAAGCAAAACAACTGTTACATAGGTCCCAGGACAGAAACACACAAACTAAAAAAAAAAGAGGA